>OY756425.1:13021143-18446672 GCA_963576905.1 Mystacides longicornis
ATAAAAAAGCGAAAAGTGAATACAAAGAGGTGAGTTAAGGTTGATTTTGTATATTCTAAACAATGAGGTGTTATACAAAAGGTTATACTGTTTGTCATAGGAAAATGGTAAATTGTTTGTTCGTTTCATTAGGCGTGCATATGACAATCTCCAAGTGATCCTTCACAATGCTGCAATCCAGGAAATCTTGCACAACAGTAATTAAACTTCTAAATATTTTTAATCAATTAACTGCAGATGAACAAGAAATGTGTATTTCGGAAAAGAAGAACGGTCCATTAGAGTGGCAGAATTAAGAAATATTCCAGTAAATCTTAAATTTCAAGAATATGATCATTTTAAATGAGCAACTGGACCCTTACGGAACACGGCGTAATGGGTAAAAAATATTTATTTTCTGAATATATATACTTTTGAATGAGATAAACATGACATTTATTTGAATTTGATTGATCGGTAAATAAGAAAGTTATAGAGGCTAACAGGTAAAATTTGGTACTAATTAAAATTTTTTAAAAAAGGAGCATTCCATATAAATTTTCAGTAACTAAAACATAAATGATCACCTGTTTGTTATGTATCAGTTTATATTACGTTTTACCAAATATCCTCCAGTAAAATATACATAGGTATTATGCAAACATTAACAGCGATTAGGTAAGAAATAAGACAATCAACAGAAAATATAATATGAACTCTCACATGAGGGTAAAGGGATGTAGGTCAAGGTTGAGTGAGAGAAATAAGGGACATTGAAATTGTAATACCAGTGTCACGGATTTTTTTTTAAATTTTAATTACTATAATTACGAGGGTTCTTTCATACATTTCGGGATTTGTAAAAAATACTACAATTTTCAAAAAATTTTGGTTTTTTGTATCTAAAACTTATTTCCATGAAGGCCGGTACATAATTACATTTTGATTGAACCAATTTTCCAAGCACTTTTCATACCTACATACAATGATTGGGACACCTTCAAAAAAAGTTTTGTTTAAGGAAATAAATGGTTATTCTTCTTCTGCAGTTTCAATCCTGGGATTGGTTTGCAGCAATAGTATTGGATCTCATTCGCCATTCCTCTCTGTCCATTGCAGTCCTCTTGAGCTCCTCATATGAGGAGCAGCAGACGTCGGAGTACACGTCTTGCAGGAACTCCCGTCGCGGTCGTCCCCGAGCGTTTGACCCCTCGGTCATCCCCTCCATGATGGTGTGTGGGAGACCTTCTTGGCGGATTACGTGTCCAATCCATCTGGCACGTCTTTCGGACAAGGTCTTGAGCAGGTGCCTTCCTCCTTCGATGGTTATTAAAACTAACAAAATCAAGTACCTACATTTACCAATTTAGTTTATAAATATTTTGTTTCAAAGTGTTTTGTGAGGAGTATTTATTTTTAAATTATGGTTTTATTAAGGTTCATATACACAATTATATTCACGGTTTGTCACCTGTTGCAATGTTAAAGACGTTTTTGGGAGCACGGATATCGTATTTGTTATTTCTTTTAGCTAGCTAGCTCTTTTTTAAGCCGTTTGGTCAATTTATGTGTTATCAATGATTCTTCACGTAATCTTTAATATAAGATATTGGTCTAGCAAAATAAATGCTGTAAGATAAGTATCATAATCTCACAGTAAA
Source organism: Mystacides longicornis (assembly GCA_963576905.1). Classification (NCBI taxonomy): domain Eukaryota; kingdom Metazoa; phylum Arthropoda; class Insecta; order Trichoptera; family Leptoceridae; genus Mystacides; species Mystacides longicornis. The sequence continues at coordinate 13,022,784 of OY756425.1, forward strand.
TCGCGTGATAATCCTATTAAATCTGCAAACGGATCAATCGATAAATGGTAGCTATCTTTGAATGGTGCATCTTCTCCAATGTTCATCAATTCATTTCAGTTGGCTTGGTACTCAACTTATGTTGTAAAAAATATATCAAAGAAATGGTTCTGATTTAATTCCATACTATTATTTTAGCGTTATGAATTTTTCATTTTTGCCTTCCATAAAAAAATCATTTTATTATAAACGCAAATGTTTTGAGTACACTTTTTGAGTAAATCAAACCTATAAAATTTCAACATTAAAACAACAGAATAACAATTATCAAAAGGTCGACGAAAAATTTGTAATGATTTTTTTTTTTACTTTTTAGATAGGGTTATATTTTTGATGAAAAAATAAACTTTGACACTAAGAATGCAGTGTTGAATGCAGATTCTGTTAATGTCAGTAAATGGCCATTCGTGTTAAATAACAAAAAACTGAAGTAAATCTATGTTATATAAAATCTGGAATAGGTACATTATTTCGATACGAAGTTCGACGGGTCAGCTAGTAAATATATATAAATGCTTTGCATTGAATATTTTTCCAGTACACTTACTCCAAGTTGTATGCAACCTATATACAAATACGGCCATACGCTGCGTTAGGATCATTCGAGTTGGGAAATAAAACCCACAGTCGATAGTCATAAAAAGTTGAAGTAAGGCGTCGTCATTACGAGGACGGCGTCGCCTCTAGGAACAATAATCTCTTTGGAGCGAAATAAAAAACACATTGTAAATACGCCACTGCCAATATTCTTCAGGGTATAATATATTTGTATAAAATCCCGGTATAACGAAATTCACATGATAATAAATTAATTCTTGTGGAGTTTTTCAGTCCAGCAGCTAATCATCTCAGTCCCCTGAACTGATTTAGCCATGTCTTGTATATTCCTTTATTCAATCGAATTGGAACAAATGAGCAAGGCACGCCAACACTTACTAGTGGGGCATATAAACCAATATGGATACTTTTAATGTCTTTTTTAGATATAAGCATAGAGTATGTGGTTGCCACTAGATCCCTCCATGCACTTTTGTCCTGTGCCAGCCGCTCAGGTTACTCTCGGGTCAGTACAATACTCTGCAGGTTCGCTGTTTAGGCTCGTACAATCGTGAGGCATGGCATTCCTCTTCTTCTTATCCTGTCCGGGTTGTAAAATAGACTTGACCTTCGACAAATTTAGGCCCGAGCCAACGGTATCTGCGATTGAGGAAGAGTGAGGTAATGGAGAATCATTTGCAGACTGCAGTGGGGCTAGTACGAGTTTTATCGAAAGCTTATTGCACGCTAATAAGCGCTTATTAAAGTGCAAATAGTGTTCTAAAATCAAACGATCGAATCGTTCGATCATTTTTGTATGGAAAATTTTCGAAACTCTTTCGATGATCGTTTCGATGTTCGATCGTCGAAAAGTTATATTAGGGCTACTGGTGTCATATCTTGTTTGCTAATTCAGATAGTTTTTTTTTCCATTTGAAATTTGGTCCACTTGTGAGGTTGAATCCCAATAATTATCTTTCCATAGTTAGAAAGTTCTTTCACGTGGGAAACTCTCGTGGGGCTAATTAGTGATTATAAAGTGCGATATTAATTACAGGGGTCTACGGGGTTGATAATAGAGAATAAAGATTTAGAACTGATCAAATATTTGAGACTTAATGGTACCTAAACACCTCCTGGTTTGTACACTAATAATAATTACTCAATTGATTTTACCTAATGATTCCGCGACTCCTTATTATCATACGAATTTGAAATTTATTTTTATTGTAAAATGAACATTAATTAAATAGTTCAGCTAGTTTAGGCTGCTTTTTGATTTAATTTTATTTTTAAATTAAATTTCAAATAAGTATTGAATTTCTCGTACCTCAAAAGATGGAAAATAAATACTGTGAATTTAAACAAACACAGATGCACTTTCAGGTTTTTTGTTATTGAGACTCGAGCGCTTTTGTCTAACCGAAGTGGACAAAAATATTGTGAATATTCAAATCTCTGCGCTCTCCACGGTTTCAAACTCACAAGGTAGTAATTTTTACTTTAAAATAATACATAGGTAATAAATTCCCAACCCACGCAAACCCACCCTATTGTCACCCTCAAACACATTGTATTATTTTTTTTCATAATAATTTCTTGTCCAACTGTATGTAGGTAAACCTAATAATAATAATAATAATTTTGTCATCTATTAGTAATAGTGTCTTCTCCTACCAATATTATATCACGTCTTCAATTTTGTTTTAAATTTTAGTTTAAGTCTCTTGATAATTTCTACTTGAGTTAGACGAAAGCGCTCGAGTCTCAAATAAAAAAATTGTGAAAGTGTTCAAACATTCAAAGCATTCAAACCTTGCTTGTTTAAATTCATAACAATGAACTTTCACACAAACCTTACAAAAATAATGAATACTTGTACTGGTACCTATCTTATATCAAAACACTTATTTTATTCCTTAGGTACACGAGTTTCTACACAATATTTTTTCTTTAGTCATATGTACTTGCTTAAATCCAATATTTAATTTGGTACATAGGTACTTACCCACTTGTTGTCCAAAAAAAATGAAAATGTTTACCGCAATTACAGTTTTAGAAACTCGTCAATTTCTCGCAAAATAATCTCACAGTTTTGAAAACATAAACAAACAAAAGAGAAGCTAATTTATCTTCGGAATAAAGTAACGAGGCACGCACACTATTCGGCATTGCGACGATAAACGTATAAAATGTGAAAAAAGGAAGGCTGAAATGAATGCAATAAGGCTTTTAGACAAATTCAAACACAACCACTTTACCCTATGTAATTCCGTAATACTGGTAACACTGCCAGAGGTACCTACTATCTTCATTATCTCACCCAGCTACAGGCTGTTACATAATTTTTTTCGTATAAAATATGTAACTCACATATTTCATCATCAGTGGCTCTACAACCCTGATCGGGCCTCCTCAAGAGCTTGCCTCCACGACTGACAATCCAGCGTAGCAATCCGCCAGTTGGAGATTCCAATCTGTCGGGCGACTTCTTGATCTTCTTCTTCCGTTCGGCACGGCGGCGCCGTCCAGAATCTTCATCTGCAAATCCTCATCAGCCATTCTTTAAATGTGTCCGGTCCATCGCAATCTGCCAATTCTCATTTCTGTAGTGAGAGCTGGGTCTTTATGAAGGCTTGTACCTCTCATCGTTACGCCTTATACGGCATTCTCTACTATCACAGATGAGACCAAAGAATCTGCGGAATACCTTCCATTCAAACCTTGCTCCAATGCTCCATCGTCTGACTAACCAATAGTCCAAAACTCTGAACCATATGTCAGAACTGGACGAATCAAGCTTTTATAGCAGTTTGGTTTTTCTAGACAGATATCGCGATTTCATCTGCCTCTGGAACCCAAGTAGCATCGGTTTGCAGCTTTTATTCTAAGTTTTATTTCAGTAGATACTAGATACATCATTGTAACATGTTACCATAGTGCCTAGGTACACAAACTCACTAAAATTTTCGAAGCAGTACTCGTCGATGATTAGATTTATGTTTGGTCTGACGATGGCTGAATGAGCCAAAACTGGTCACCAATAATTAAAATAAAAAAAAAATAGTGTAAAATTTTTATCTTTCCTAACATCAAAATCTTTTGATAATATTAACTTTTCTTATTTTGTATTTCAATTAGCGTTTGACGTCTGTCAGTTTTTTGTACGATTGTCAGAATCTGACCTATAAACATAGTATAAAACAAATGCATCGATCGTAACTTAATCGGTTAAATGGGTAATTAATTTACCATTATACGATTTCGAATTCAATATTCATAGTAAAGAGGTACATGACAACGTATATTATGTCGGTAAAGCTAGTTCAAGATAAATTTAGACGAAAGCCCTCGAACTTATGTTATATTTATTTAATTAATTGAAAAAATTAATATATTTCGAAACATGCTGTGGATTTGACTACGTCACTGTAGTTACCCCAGTTTCATTTGAAAATAGAGCATGCTGCTTTACTCCCTGTTTCAAGGTGGCCATAACCTTTGCAATGTTTGCAGAGTTCTTTTGAAATTGTTCTTGGTTCGTATCAAGTATTTACACATTCTTTTCCATTTCCGTTTAATGAATGAGATTCAGACCAAGTTATACATTGACATTAGGTATGTCCGGAATATTATATTCTTCAAACCGGAAGTTGTTTGTATAAGATTTTGGTCCAATACAATGTCGTATTATTTAATAAGGTCGAATGGTTTTCAAACAAAATAAAATGTACCAATGATTTAAGGTGGAGATTCGCAGTATCATATTGTAGCAAATTTAGTCAACTTTAAAAACATCCTGAAAAGGTTTTTTCAAAGAATAGTCCTTCCGGGTTTTAATTGCCAAATTTTGAAAAAAAATATTTTTTCGTTTTTTGGGTTCGTTCAATGTTGCGTTCGGCCACTCGAGGTCACAAACTTGGATTATGCATCAAGCAAACATCATAAATAAGTCTGCAAAATATCAGAACTACCGGATTTAACGCACACGGTGATGTACAAAGTTACTCTACTATTACATGGATAATTTTATGTTTTTTCTTTACCGTTTGCTAAAATGTGACCAACCTCTGTAGAATGCATAGTTACATTAAAGGGTTACGGGCAGACGTACAACGCAGATCTGTGGAAGAAAAACACCTGCGCCTTGTATTGGAAGACAAAATGACATTACCCAGCTACCATACCCTACCTATCCGTACTAACATAATAATATATACCTTAGATCTTTCCCTACTTTTATTTAGCTGAGCTAATAGCAAATGTTTTTGCAGGCTTAGGGTCTTTTTTTTTACTGAGGCCTTTCTTAGGTTCTTTTATATTTTTTATTTGATGGGATTATTTTTAAACAACACCATACACATAGATCACATATTATATTGTATACTGGAAATAAAATACGCAATAAGTACCAAAAATGTAAAAAATGAGCTGAGTATGAGGAAATAAACCATTGCACATAGTCCGTATCCATGATCTAAAGGCGTACAACAACAGATCCAAAAATCATCATGGTACTAAGGCTATATTGGGGAAAAATCGGTTTTATTTGATTATCTCAAAATTAATTTCTTGGTACTTGGTAGTGCGTTTATTATTTCCAGTATACTTTTGTTCAAAAGAATTATTGTTCCGCAATATCAAAATACATAGAGCACTCTCTCGAGAGTGGATTGCCACGTTGGAAGAACGTGGCAATAAATGAAGAAGAATATCAAAATAATCAAAAGAGAAAAGAGTTCTTGATATTGATATATTTGACATCTTCGAAAGCCTGATAATTAAGGTTAATTTTAACGATAGGTATATCGGTATATCATCAAATGATGACTGACTAATACTGTTCGATTTTTTAATGGTATTAACAACCCACTACGAGCTTACGACCGCCTTCTGCTGTTATTTCGAAGGCTGGCTTGTTATTTCGAAGGCTGATTTTACCTCCGAACAGATCATTTTTAAAGTATCTACGTCCTACATTTAGCAATTTATTATTAGCCCGTGATCGTCCACTACAGGACATACTTAGTCCTCTTCATGTTCACGCCACTTCTCCCTATCTTTGGTCATCCCCATCCACTCTCCCGCAACAAAATGTCGTCGCTCCACCTCATCGGCTGTCTACCAACAGCATCTTCGGTCAATCGCTGGTCTACAGTCGGTCACTCAGCACTCTCCTACTTCATCGTCCGTTGTCGCACATCCTTGACTCGTGTGCGACAACGGATTTCGGTATTTTTTCCATCATCGATCAACATCAATCTTTCCATAGCACGCTGTGCGACTCTCATCATAAGCGTGCCATTTTTTCGTAAGAGTCTATGTTTTGTGGGAAGGTTAAAATACATTTGTCATAATATCGTATTACTTTTGTAATAATATTGTTGTTTAATAGAAAATGTAAACATATTTTTCATAAATGTCAGAAAAAAAGATGAAAAATATATGTTTTTTTTTAAATCCGCTTTTAACATATTTTTTTCAAGGACATTTCAGACAAATCTAAATACAGATTGACAGCTCAAAAATACGTTATTAAAAATATAATATTTCCGTTGATAATATTTATGCGACGGAATAAATCTTAAATATTTTGATTGATTTGTTTATTGACGTTTGATTGAATTAACTTCAATATAAAAAGATCATATGAAATATTTTGTTAGTAGGTATTATTTTGGTTCAAATCCAAACTCACTTTACACCTTACTTAGGGGCATAGGGAGGCAACAAAAGCTCTCCATTGCGCTCAATCTTGAGCAATGTTTATGACCCTCTCCCACACCATGTTCAAATCTTCAGTGTTGCTTTGAAGGAGAGGAACACGGTATAAGAGGGTCATTCTTGTCATCGGGACTGTTCAAATCTTCAGTGTTGCTTTGAAGGAGAGGAACACGGTATAAGAGGGTCATTCTTGTCATCGGGACCCTAATGGGAGGAAAAAAGTAATTCTCCTCGGTCAAATGTCATTCAGCATCCTTAACACATGTCCTAGCCAAGTCCATCTCCTCTACATAATCTTATACCTACCCAAAATTCTCCTGAGGCATTTCGTTTCGAACACGGAGAATTTTTGTGCCTGTGCTTTGCTCAGGTGCCAGGACTCACACCCATACAGGAAAATGGCCAACACACACGCAACAAACAGTTTACATATTTTCGACTCGACACTAAACGCCGACGCTTTCCATATTTTGATGGTCATGTTGTTAAAGCGGCCACTTGCCATACTAATACGTATCGAAAGCTCAGCCCCGAGGTCATCAGTGGTGGTAATGGCTGCTCTCAGGTAGGTACTTAAATTTGTACGCACATTTTGTCCATTAGACCATCTCTCTGTGGTATTGGTTTACCTCTTGCTCCTTGCATGGATTTTCTCAAGAGGAAGTTATTTTGGTTAAGTGTTACGAAATTCCTAATGTGATCAATTTTCCTAATTATTGTTTTTCTCTGATTCTTTTTTTTCAATCAGATAGATGAATATGATTGATTGTTGATTAAAAAACATCTATTTATTAATATAAGTAAAACAAAACATCTTTCTTTGGAACTAAATATAAATATTTTTGATTGAATAAAATTGTGACTTATTTTATTTATTCCATTCCTCTTCCCAATTTTTCTCTTTACCCTGTATCTTCAATACAATAGCATCTATCTACCTATAGGTACATCGAGCTTGGCTCAATTTCGAAGATGTCAATCATTTCAAGAGAATGCGACGGGTAACGCGTTTTCATAATAATATGATAAAATATTTCTTTAGACTGGAGAATTAGAATAAGAATGTAATAGGTATTGACAATAATTTAATATTAATTAACAGTTAAAGTAAGAGGAATCATTAAAGTTATCATACCTATATTTATGGATTACTAGCTTTCCCGACAGACGTTGTCCTGTGTTCCTAAATATGAATATTGAATTCGAATTTGTATGGTGTTGCCTTTATTATCTTTTGACCAATGTAATTCCGAACGATGCGTCTGTTTTAAACCATGTATGTTCCATCCGCATTCTGTCAATCGCACCAATTGACAATTTTTGTCAACATTTCATAATTGGAAGAAAAATTATAAGGTAAAAAGTACTAATAAGGTTGTCTACGTAGAGTTTTGTTTAATTTTCTAATTGTCCATGGATTTTTCTAAAGTTTTTTCTTCTAAAAGGACATTCTCCTGATAAAAGCCTACACGACAAAAAAAGAATTAGCGAAATCGGTCCAGCCGTTTAGACGTGATGCGATAACATCTGGAAATAGCTCTCCATTTTTATATATTTTATAAGATTAGCTTCCCTGACAGACGTTTTCTGTCTTAACTGTGAATAATGTTGAATTAGATATTGTATAATGATACATTATACCTATTGTTAAAAGTACTAATTGTAGTTTTTCGCAATTTTAGAAGACGGCCGTCTTGTCAGACGTCGCACCGCTCCCTATAGGAAGCCATTGCATAAGAAGGTTACCTTTGTTAAGTTTTCTTAAATTTTATAATACTCCACATAACTCTGTTGATTTTATTTCATAATAACCTTCTTCTGTCAATAGCAAAAACAACAACAACAAAATATCGAAATTGATCCAGCCACGTGATGCGATGACCAGGTGAATTACCTTTGTTACCTCGGTACAGTCTGTCATACTTTTTTTGTGCTCTTGAAAATAATTCAAAATCTAGTCTAAACATAGTGTATACCAACCTTGGACTGATTAAATATTTTCAATACATACGCAGCAACAGATTCGCAGTGAGTTAAATTAATATCTATATCATCTTCACTAAATAATCTCATTTTAAAATTCATAATATTTCTTTGAAAAAGATTCTCTTGACAAGTAAATAACACTTGAGTGAACGCTGATTGGCCACTCGGGGACAACGCAGCCAATCACAGGACGCAGCTACCCGCCAACTATACTCACTTGAAAGCGTTGCAGGCAAAACCACTAATCATGAAATGTGTCAAATGCGATGATGAAATCATATGCAGCGAAGATTTAATGAATTGTAGTAAGTGTACAGTTTCCTTTCATTATTTCTGTGTCGGTTTGAACGAGGCCTCGTTCAAAAAAATGCTCCCAATGAACAAGGCCAAGTGGAAATGCCCTGAGTGTAAGGGCATGTCTGTGACCTCAAACGACGCCCCATGGACAATGATACAGAGATATTTGGATGATAAACTCGATCCACTGAATAATTATATCAGAAAGGACCTGACTCAGGAGCTCTCCCTCATCAAGGAAAAGGTGAACCAGTTCGATGAGATTAAGGAATCTCTACAGTTTTTATCAGCGGAATACGACCGACTCAATAAACAGGTGGAGCAAAATAAAACGGAAATGCTGAAGATTAAAAAGGATAATGTGGCCCTGCTTGAGAAGAGTAGGCTGTTGGAACATCGAATAAACCTAATGGAACTAAGACAGAGGCGTAATAATGTTGAGATACAACAAATACCAGAAAAGAAGAGTGAGAACTTACTGGACGTCACAAAGAAGATTGGTGAAGTTATTGGGTTTCCTTTAAGAAATGAAGACATTTTGGCCTGTCACAGAGTGCAGCAACAAAGCAAAGAAGCTAACCGGCCCAGAAATGTTGTAGTGGAGCTACCAAATGCTAGATTCAGAGACCAATTTCTCGTATCTGTCAAGACCTTCAACAAAGCTCACGTCACCGATAAACTTAATATGAGGCACATTGGATATGACAGCAGTGAACCAATCTTTATATGTGAGCATCTGTCACCTTATTTTAAAACCTTGCATGCTAAAACGAGATTTGTTGCTAGGGAAAAAGGAATAAAATACGTCTGGGTACAAAATGGTAAAATTCTCACCAGGAAGAACGATAATGCTCCGATAATAGATATCAAAGATCTAAATTCATTAGACAGACTTTAGAAGAAGGCTGTCATCCTTTACTGAGCAATACGTTTTTTATGTTTCTTTAATGATGTTCTTCGTTTACCAACATGTTCCTGGCTTAAGAACTAGGACTTGCAACGCAACTGGAGATCGCAACTCATCAGACTTCAAAGAAAGAAGACTAGGAGGCGATTTATTATTTACAAAAAACCTCTTATGGAAATGTACCACAATATTTTTTCATATTATCCTATATTCTCTGAACTTTGCTAAGTTAAACTACTTTAATGGGGATTTGCTTCATAATTTGATGTATTGGTTGTTTTCTGTTGTTTATAATTTATTCTTATTGCCTTTGATCAATGAGTTTCTTGTTGTTGAGGCCAGAATCGGAAACACTGGTATATTGGGGATATATATTGGTAGTGTGTGTGTGTGTGTGTTTGTTTGTTCGGTTGAATACTTGAGTTGACTTAAAGGCATAGAATTCTACTATCAGAACGTGCGTGGCCTACGCACGAAAATAGTTGAGTTGCATGCTAATGCACTGTCAAATGACTATGACATAATTGGACTGACTGAGACTTGGCTAAATACTGATATATACAGTCATGAATTGTTTGATGGAAGGTATTTGGTGTGTCGAAGGGATAGGTGTTATGATGCGACTGGTCTAACAATGGGGGGAGGGGTGCTCTTGGCGGTGAGGGATACTATGGATGTTAGGCATCGGGTCGAGTGGCAGACAGATAAGACATCCCCGATTGAGGACCTATGGGTCTCTCTAAAGTTAAAACATGGGAGGTTTGTGCATATTTGCTGTGTTTACATTCCAAACAGGCAAGGACATGGTGAAAACATAGCATCCTACTTTGATAGATTGGCTGAGCTCATGAGTGAATGTGCGAATGACTTATTTTTGATCATGGGGGATTTCAATGTACCGGGCTTAAAATGGATGAAATCCGCAGTGGGCAATGTGTGTGCACCCAACGACATCTCAGGAGCATTGACATCTGCTCTGGTTGATGGATTGAACTTTTGCTCCCTTGACCAATTCAATTATTTTCACAATCGATCTAATAACGTTCTAGATCTTGTTTTGTCAAACACGGAGGAAGTTATTGTAAAAACTGACGATCCTCTCGTAGTTGAGGACGTATTTCACAAATCTCTAAGAATCACACTCATATGTGACAGTATGCATAACCTTAAACCATGTCCTGGACTAATTAGATATTTTAATAAGGCTAATTATGACTTGATTAATGATAAATTGAAATCAACTGATTGGGTCGAATTATTTCGTGGTAAAGATTGTCAGGAGTGCGTGGATCTTCTCTATGCACATCTTGAAGACCTAATTTGCCTATATGTTCCGTGCAAAAACAAGACTAACATCGGTGCCCGTTACCCCTCCTGGTACACCTTGCCTTTGATCAAGCTTACAAAAGAAAAATATAAATATTTTCGTAGATTTAAGATGTATAAAAACGAATCGGACTACCTGACATTCTCTTTGTTGCGAAAACGCCACAAAGCTATGGCTAAAAAATGTTATGCTGACTATTTGGAGTCTGTAAAAAATAGTATTAGATCGGATCCTAAAAAGGTCTGGTCCTATGCCAAAGCCGAAAACAATTCTAATGCAATACCACGGACCATGTATCACGATGTAAGCATAGCCAATGATGGTCAGAGCATATGTAATTTGTTTTCTCGACATTTCTACTCGGTATTTGATAGAAGCAATTCTCATTCTCATACGGAACCCCTGTCTGGCGGATTCCAATTAGTGCATGATACCATGGGTCATGTGTCTGTTGACATTCAAATGGTGAAGAAATATTTATCCCAAATCAACTATAAACAATCTGCTGGATCTGACGGAATACCTCCGATCTTTGTCTATAATTGCAGAGAACCACTTGCCACTCCCTTGTCACATATATTTTCTATGTCACTGCGGTATGGATATTTCCCTCTTCAGTGGAAGTGTGCGTTGATAACTCCTGTCTTTAAAGCAGGATCAAGGGACCTTATTAACAATTACAGACCGATATCAAAATTGTGTACCCTCGCAAAGATATTTGAACATTTGGTGTTTGATCAGATGTATTCCACTTTGAAGGGTTCGCTCAATCCTAGCCAACACGGATTTGTTAGGGGTCGCTCAACTGTCACGAATCTCTTGGTATATGTCAATTATATCTCCAAGGCTATGGAGGACGGCTACCAAGTCGATTCGATATACACGGATTATAGTAAAGCGTTTGATAGAGTGAACCATTCCTTACTTCTGATGAAACTGGATAAAATGGGCATTCATGGGAGTTTGTATAGGTGGATCACATCATATATCACAAATAGGAGACAGGCTGTCGTTGTTGGAGGTTACAGATCGGACTGGGTGGATGTACCTTCGGGAGTGCCTCAGGGATCCATTTTGGGCCCCTTACTTTTTAATTTATATATAAACGATATATCTGATTGTTTTGAACATTGTGAGTCACTTCTATATGCTGACGATATGAAGTTGTATCGGATTATTAAATCTACAGAGGACTGCGATAAAATACACTCTGACTTAAAGAGACTCCAAGAATACTGCAAAAGAAATTGTCTTGAACTAAATATTGACAAATGCTGTGTTTTGAGCTTCTCAAAAAAGAAAAACAACGTCGAGTATGATTATAGTTTGGGCCACAAAACGCTGAAGCTGGTCAAAGAAATTAAAGACCTTGGAGTGACTTTTGATGATCAATTGACATTCCGAAACCATTATGATAATATTATAGCGAAATCTTCGAGAACACTAGGATACATCTTCAGGCTCACTAAGTCTTTGAGAAGTGTAGATATAACTAAAATGCTTTATGTTTCTTATGTACGTAGTACACTCGAATATTGTTCGGCAGTATGGAGCCCTAACTACAGTCTACATAGAAATAGAATTGAAAATGTACAACACAGATGCTTACGATACCTCAACTATCTGAGCTGTAGGAGCTTTGAGTCATATTCCCTCGCAGAATCCCATTATAAATTACGATCATTGACTGCAAGACGACGGATATCCGATCTAACAATTCTTTTTAAAATTATAAATGGACAGATAGACTGCCCATCCTTGTTAAACGCTATAAAATTTCACGTTCCACGTTTGAATACCAGACACCACTCCACATTTCACATTGAGCAGGCGCGAACAAACTACCGCAAGGAAAGTTTCTTTACAAGGACTTGTCAGCAATTTAACGTCGTTCATCGTGACTTAGATATACATAATCTAGATTTGGCTGCCTTCCGCCGTGCGGTTTCTGCCGAACGTACTATTGGTTTGACCTGATGTATATAAGTATGTATGTATGTAAGAGAAATGTATACAAGGGTGTACCTACGTGTGTGTGTATGTACATGTGAGCCCAAAAAAGTTATAAAGTTTTGGATTATTATTTTTTTTATCTCATAGTTTACTCCAGTTGTTTCCGATTTTGGTAGATTGCCGATAACATTTTGTTTTGGATAAGTAAAACTGAATATTGACGACGGTTGATTATTGTCACAAGATAGTAATTCCCTATTATGAATTTGTTTCTGCAATGCGAGCTGATCTAGGTGTCTACCTAGTATCTATGTATGTCAATTGTATGCACGTATTGATTATGTACTGTAAACGTATCTAAATCATCAATATAAATAAAGGAGTCCGTTCGTATATATGTATATATGTATGTATGTAACGTCCTTTATAGACGGCTAAACTAGGGATACCAGAAGTAAAGTAATACCCTCTATAGCGAGTCAAATTTCCAGTGGACGTTTAGGGCAAAAAATATTTGGAAAATGTTATTTACCGATAAAAATATTAGATTTTTTCATAAATCTCCCATACAAATTAAGATTTTCATCCTGCCATTTTGTCAGAATCGGGTATCTTGAAATTGTATTTTAATATCCTTTAGACGTATCGTTGGTCATTATGTACGGTTTTGTTTTAATCTACAATGCTTAAACTTTCTATTTATTTAAAAAAAAAATCCTCTATAGAAGTAAAAATATTGCAACAAAGTAAAACAATTTAGCTTATTTTACTTATGAAATGTCATCATATTCCTCCATATTGTGAAAATTTTGGGAGATTTAGAGTTGCCGTTGTAAAAAAAACTTGTGGAATATAATAAAAGAGGTCTGCATTAATATGTAGGTAGGTATTAATATTGAAATGCATTAATGAAGAAGGTAACTACAAAGAGTATGATTGAGTAGTTTCAGCGTGATGTGATAACGCATGAATATAACAACAACGTTTCATATTTATAATAATTAGAAGATGTAATAAATCAATTCTTCCTAAGCAGGTATAGCTTTCTGTTGACAAATACAATACTCAGAAGATCAACACTTTAATGGTCGAATGATCTCTGTGGGCTCCGTTGAAACCAGAATGAAAACTTCAAAGTTTGGACGATAATAATAGATTTCTGGGCTTATAGAATATTCTTTTAGGTGGCATATTCAAGATTGCGTTGTCCTCATAATTCAACCTAAAATAAATAAATAACATCAGAATACAATTTTTATAATGTTTATGTATGCATGTTTAAGAGGGAATATTATTTACTTTAATGGAAATTTATCATTTGATTAAACACCACAGTTGATATCCTTATGAAAGTGAAATGACTGAGTATAACCTCATACTAAACATTTTTCCTAAAGGCATAATACATATTTGTACTTGTGAGAACAATGTTTACAAAGTTGATAGTTATAAAATGAATCTTCAAATAGAAATAAAAACAAATATGAGTACAAGCAAAAAGAAAGTCATGCATTTGCTTAGGTACCTACCTAATAAAAATAACAGGAAACACAATACATTAATTAAATTTTGAAAAACGAATAATAAATTACTGATATTGTTTTGACGTATATAAAAAGTTTGACGTTTGGCGATGGCACATAGACAATAGGACTTCAATAATTGAGGCCATAGCAAAAAAATGCGAACGTATTGATCCTGTTTTTTAAATCCTTTTTTATATTTCGTGTATAGAATGAAATACAAATAAACAAACACCTGATCATTCGGATTATTTTAATATATTCGAAATTTATGAACAAGTGTGTATTTGAACAAGTTTGGATAAGACATCTATTAATTGAATATAATATCTTTGTGATTATGGCAGGAACACCCCACTTAGGGATGATATGCCAAAAAGAAGAAAAAGAAGAAGCTACTGACAGCTACGCGCCATGACCGGCCATGAATAAAAGCCTCTTCTTCTGTCAGAAAAGAAAATTAACAATAAAAATATACATTTCGAGTTATTATGTTTAAAAGAAAAACTCATACGAACTGGTAAGTACATGGGATAATAATTCTGGTTTATTATATAAATTGTGTTTTCAAAACTAATGTTTTATTATCATTGTTTACAGAATCTGTGTTTACCAATTATGTCAAATCAAGGATATTTTGCACTGCAAATGATGAATGGAAAAGGGGTAATAAATAATTGCACCTCTCCGAAAGATTTAAAGGTAATTTAATTTTAGATTCACTGAATCTTGACATCAAGCAATCAAAATAAATTATGTCATACAATCTTTTCTTGCAAGAAGTGACATTTCATTTTTTGATTCTCAAATTTGTGTTTTTGTTTTAAAAATGAAGATATTGCTGGTCATTGTCATTTGGTTAGTCAATTTGAATTGATTAAAGGATTTGATAACATCCTCGAATGATAACACTACGATTTGAATAGGTTAGGTTAACGGGTGAAAATAGTTTTTAGCGGGGGTTTCTTGACACCTCCCCGAGTGATACCTCTACACTCTGTTAAGTTAAAACATATTCATTTAGAAGGGTTTTGTCATATATCAAAGAAGCCCGCGATAATAATAATTAATACCCATTTATTGTTTTCATCCACAAAATTTAACAAATATCAATTTAAAAAGTGAAAAATCTGTCTGTCTATTTATTATTCCATTGATTCGTTAAATATTTACCAGTCTTCAAATCCAACAAAAAAAAATTTGTTGCTCTGTGTTTATTTTAATCGAATAATATTTTGTTACAGTATTTATGTGTCATTGTGCATCGGGATAAATACAAATCTTTCAACTGTTGCCGATGAAAAAGTTAGATGGTCGAAGAGGTTCCGATCGAAGGCAAATATCTTGGATTTAAGAGATTGGACTGGAATAAGAATAGCTGAGGAGTTGAAGAAGTGGTTGCCAAGGTCGTGGAGAACAATATAATATA
Source organism: Mystacides longicornis (assembly GCA_963576905.1). Taxonomy (NCBI): domain Eukaryota; kingdom Metazoa; phylum Arthropoda; class Insecta; order Trichoptera; family Leptoceridae; genus Mystacides; species Mystacides longicornis. The sequence goes on from OY756425.1 coordinate 13,038,506, forward strand.
ATATATAATAATATAATCTATTCTTTGAGGGTGGAATGCCTAATTAATAATAAAAAAATATATATATATAATTATCACACCTTACGTCTATTCAACTTATCAAGGTAGTAAATGGATACAAACCTGAGACTTCATAATTTAGTTTTACATAATAATATTGCGATAATAAGGTTATTTTACTAAAACCTCAATGTAGTTTATGAAATCTTTAAATATTATAACATTCAATTTTCTTTTCACACCTGTACCTAGGCCTAAAGAAATTGCATTTGGCGATCGACTACAAACAAATACTTCGGCAATGTAGAGTAGGAAGAAAATTAACTGTCCCCTTTTTATATTTTTATAATATAAGTGTCTTTGTTTGGTTTAAATAATTGTTTATATGTTCCAGTGGACAGTTAATTTTTTCGCACTATACATTAACGAAATCTTCGTTTGTAGTGGAACGTCAATTTGAATTTGTCTGCGGGGGCTGATGTCTTATTGTATTTTGTTTATATCTTTGATTTTTAGTTAAGAAGTGGACAAAATAAGTGCACTTTTTCTAAGAAAGATTTGGAATATTATTATACTACATATATTTTTTTGCATTTATGCATCGTCACTGTTGAAGTATGGTAAACTCAAATGTGTATCTGACATTTAAATATAACATAAGTACTTTTAATAGCTTCTAAGAAAATTGTTGCTTTGAAGGATATGGATTTTATTAATTTCTTTGAAAGATCATTTTGTAAATGGATCACATGGTATCATATACCTATGTTATAATTAAAATTTAATATTTTTCAAGATTTAATGTCATATTTTTATAAGATCATAATATTATAATGATAATAATTGAAGTTCATGAAGTTGTTCATATTTATGAATTCATTTTTTAGCTTATATTTTGTGTCACATTCTAAATATGAACAGTGCAAATGAAAATAATTAATATTTGAGTATAAACATTGTAAATTTTCAGCAATTAAAAGAAATATCTTTTTATAATTATCATTTTTTTCAACTCCACACATTAGCTTAATGTTTCATAAAACAGAGTTTTATATTAACAGAGTTTTATTTAAAAAAAACAAATAAAATTAACCAACGGTATGCCTTGCCCTTATGAGCTTGCCCAATCTAGCATAATCAGAGATTGTAATGCTCATGGTTAAACCGTATTCTCCAAGATTCTCTATCTTTTATGGGCTCCAAAATCATTTCCCGTTCTTCGTACCCATATGTCATAACTGTTATATTAATAGTTTTATAGAGGGTGATCTTTGTTTTCCTATGGACACTTCTTGACTTGAGCACAGGCATTAGAGTAGAGAAGAATGCTTTGTTTCCTGTTCTATCCTTCGGTTGATTTCTATATGTCCCAACTCCTTTGCTGCTATTTCCAAGGCGTCAAAGACCTCCCTTATGGCTATCAGGGATCTTCCTACTATATTGAGGTTATAAGCATATCCGACGATGAAATAAATATAAGTCTTTGTATCGTCGAGGTATGTTTTATGCACCACATATTCCAGGAATAAGCTGAAGAGTATGAGGGCCAGTCTGCCACCTTGCTTGAGTACCTGGCCATCAGGAGCTCCTCTGTAAGTTCCGCGCCGATTTTACATTTTGTCCTACACATAGTTGCCCAAATCAAACTTAACTTCACAGGTATAAATTGAAGTATAGTGGTCATAAATCCACGATTCCTGTGCAAGGCACGGGTACTTAAGCTAGTACATAATAAATAATAATGGTGGATTTTTATATCTGTGCTTGGGTACGTGTTATAACTGCGTACCATTGTATATTATGATTAAGTACATATTTTGTTACTTTCTTTTGCTTTTTTCGGCATTGTTTTTTTTTGTTTTCTATTGTTTTTAATCTTATTATTTTCACAAACAGGGTTAAAAAATGTAAGATCTTTTTGATGTGTTAGTGTTCTTCTATAATTGGGTTATATAGTGATTTATTGTAAATAAAATATGTTCTGTAATTATAATACCTGTTGAAGAACCAAATAAAATAAAATAAAAAAAAAAAAATTGGGACAATATTACAATATATAAGTTTGAATATTGTCCTAAAGTTTGAATATTGTCCTGCTAATGCGGTGTTCACACGGGGCGAATATCGCCAGGACACCAAAATTAGAGGTGGGAATAACGGCTTAAATTCAAAAACGTTATAGCTGTTTCGTTAATTTCAAATAACGTTATTTTTAAAAGCTTAAAAACTAAAAGGCTTATTTATTTCGTAGCATATATACAATAGGTAGGTATACCTAGTTATAAAAAAATAACAACTTACCCCCTGAAGATAAACAATCACGCGATCTACACAGCAAAAAAAGTATTAAAGCATAATAACAATAATTTATATTATGTAATATGAACAATATTTACATAAAATTTTCTACCGTACAATTTTTCCTTTTTGATTTTTTATTACTTTGTAATATTATTGTTGTATGGACAAAGTTCATAAATCCTGGTTCAGTACCGCACAACTAAGAATGAAGAATTCAATACGATTAATAAAATAAATATTTTTATAAATGTTGGATCAATCATCAAAATTGTACTTTATATTGAAAATAAACCGTTTTAACCTTGTGTAAAAAATGGACTTAGGAGGGTTACATGTATACTGTCAGGCCGAGGCAATACTATATTACCTACGTAAATCAAGGAACACACACATTGGTATTCTAGCTACCTACCTACCCACTCACTTTCTTTTGTACACGTGCAGTTGGCAAGGCCACGACAGAGTGGCGGTGATAGTATACGCCTATTATTAATATTTATACAGCCGGCGCAAAATAATAGTTTGAATATTTTAAACGGCCACGTTAGAAATCAGACGAATAACGTAAAGGCGGAAAATAATAGTGGATTATTTTTAACAGGCGGATATCTAGAGGTGCAAAATAATAGTTTGAATATTTTAAACGGCCACGTTAGAAATCAGACGAATAACGTAAAGGCGGAAAATAATAGTGGATTATGTTTAACAGGCGGATATCTAGAGGTGCAAAATAATAGTGGAATATTAAACAGTCAGTTACTTAAGGGTGGAAACTAATATTGTGATATTTTAGACGATTATTTTGAAGGTGTAAATAATTTTTTTTTTGAGATATTATTTTTGTTAAGACTTATTTTCACAGCTTACGAATAACGATAAAGGTTTAATATGAATAACGTTAGAGTGGTTATTTTTTTTTATCGATTATTTTTATCAGCTTTCGTTATAATGCCCACCTCTAACCAAAATATCGCCAGCTAATTGAACCGTGTGAACAGATTGGCGATAAATCTGAAACGATAAAAATGATTGAAAGCGATATCGCCTCAAGTTGAACGCCTTTCAACTTTTGCATCTGGTGGAACGATTCACGCATGCGCAGATATGCGCGGCGTCCGTATGTTCTGTTTCTTGACAGTTGACAGCACTGCTCTTAATTTATTTCTCCTTAGAATCCAATTCCGCACCCAATATCTGCGTTTTTTTTTTATTTTTCATCAATTAGGAGTCTTTTTATATCGTCTAAAACAATATTTTCAACTAACTCCAATTACTCCGCGACTTCTACCTCGACGTCCGTCATTTTTAAAACTATCAGCGCACCTGACAGATTGAATGTATGTCGGTGGACTCGTGTGAACACATCAGACGATCAATGGGCGACCAAACGATATTTTTTTTTATGCAAGCGATATCGTCTGGCCTTATATCGCCCCGTCTGACCGCATTAACCTTGCTGTCGTAGAACGTCATATAACTTAATCGAATGGTACGATGGTTCCCATAACAACCACACAGTAACGATGATTTAACATTCGCTCTATGTCACACTTACTAACTGTATGTAAGGTAAAAGTCATAATAAATAAAAAATTACATTTTAAGGTGTTGAGTCACATACTTTTTATATACATAGATATACTTACTTACCTAAATTAATTACCTATGCCATTTTATTTTATCTTTTTTTTAATAATCGTTGTATTATTTCATACATACATACAATTAAAAATGTCGGGTAGAATTTCATTGTCATCATTAAAAAAAATAATATCTCTCTTTTTGTTCCTGCTATGTATTTTTTTAAACAAAGAAAAATCTTGTTATTAAAACCCGGCATTTAAAAAAAACAACAAAAAACCAAAAATTTGTAAAAATTCGGTTTAACTTCATTTGCGGAAACAAACAATGGGTTTTGAAGAGTACAAAGAGTGTACCCAAGTGTATATATTGTATCAGAGTACAAACGGCTCTAAATATAATCATGGACACCTACAATATTTCATGTTGAGATTTTCAAGCATGAATCTTATCTTTAAATCCTTCTTTTTATTCGACTGAACACAATGGAAAGTCTTTACAACTGCGTCGTAGCAAACTCTTCGTTCATTTGAAAAGAATATTGTCAAGTCTCCGCTGAAACCACCCTAAGTAAAGCTTAAAGTATCTCAAACCAGATAGAGAAATGTTATCTTTTATATAAAACAACAACGATTGTTGGTATTTTTTTCGTTTCTATTGAATTCATCAGACTCTATTGAAAGTATCTTAAGTCATTATAACTTGAAATTGCGTCTTATTATCAACCTAATATAAACCGACCTCGGTGGCCTAGTGGCAAAGGCGGCGACTTCAGAACAAGAGGTCCCGGGTTCGATTCCCGGTCTATGTGTTTTTCACATGAAATTTCTGCTCTTTTCTGGTTGGAATCCTATCTCAGATTGGACGGACCCGGTTGTCTGGTATAAAATGGTAAGCATTCCGCCGGCCGGCTGTACTAACATATGTGTATTTTTTATAGAAGAGTGATATTTATTTATAAACGACAAAATATAATGTTTCTATACCTACTTGTGTCCATTTTAGATGTCGAAACCATTTAACCAATGTGTCACACCGGTTTCAACATCAGAATGATAATAATGCGAAGTTGGTTTTAGAACAATAAAACAAATTTGAAAAAAGAAAATTTATTTCTTTTTTGGCGTGATAGCAGACGTCGGGTATCTACTTCTTTAAACTGTGGCAATTCACTCTCTAGACAGTGATCTATTCATAATTTCATCAAAAGTGGCTTTACTTAAAAATTTATAAAAAATACAATTTGTGCGATTTGCACGCTTTTTATTTCCACCGCATTGGTGTGAAGTTTGCGCATAACACAGACTTTGAATACAAAAACACTATTTTGGTCGTTCTTATCAGAAAGTTTTAACGTCTCTGTGGTTTAAATATTAATCGTAGTACCACACGCTGAGTGTCCACTAGTAAGTACCTACCACACGACATGTAAATATTTATTTTCTGTATAATTTTGTGCGTTGCAATACTTACGGTAAATTTTATCAAAATCAAGTATGTAGAAATGAACAAAATGCAAACATCAAAAGTCACGCGGCACATGATGTCATTCAAGACCCCACTCAGGGGCATAGGGAGGCAACAAGAGCTCTCCATTGCGCTCGATCTTGCGCAATGTTTATGACCCATTTCCATGTCCCTCAGTGGAGCGGAGCACAGTGTGAGAGGGTCTTCCTCGTCTTCGGGACATGGGAGGAAGAACAGCGCTCTCCTCGGCCAACTGTCATTCGGCATCCTTAACACATGTCCCAGCCAAGTCCATCTCCTCCCCACAATGGTAGAGGTGATGGGCTCACGCTGGGTGCGCCGACGTATAGCGTCGTTCGTGATGCGGTGGTACCATCTTACGTCCAGAATTCTCCTTAGGCACTTCATTTCAAAAGCTGAGACTTTTTGTGCCTGGGCTTTGGTCAGGTGCCAGGACTCACACCCATATAAGAGAATGGGCAACACACACGCATCAAACAGTTCACAATTCGTCTCGACACTAAACGCCGATGCTTTCCAAATCTTGGTCATGTTGTTATTAAAGGCGCCACTTGGCATACCGATACGTATCGGGATCTCAGCCCGAAAGTCACCAGAGGTGGTAATGGTTGCTTCCAGGTATTTAAATTTATTGACCCGGGAGACCGTCGATGGTTATCGGTAGCTGTTTATCGGGACAGGCATTACTCGCCATGAGCTCCGTCTTACTGGCATTGACTCGAAGGCCAAGGCGTGCTGTTTCGTCGAAAAGTCTTGGAACACTGCGCTGTAATTCCTCCACTGTCGTACTGAACAACGCTAGGTCATCCGCGTACTCCAGATCGCACAGTTCGCCCATTAGACTATCTGTCTGTGTTATCGGTATACCTTTTGCTCCTTGCATGGACTTTCTCTACAGGAAGTCCATGACAATAATGAATATAAAAGGAGCCAGTACGCAGCCCTGTCTGACTCCCGTGGTGATCCTAAAAGCCTCAGTAGGGCCACCTGGCGTTTTGACGCTACACTCGGAGTCTTCATACAGGGACTGCACCATTTTAACTATCTTCGGAGGTATACCGTACAGAGCTAAAATTTTCCATATCGATGGTCTATGTGGGCTGTCGAAGGCCTTTTCAAAATCTATGAAGCAGATTCCTAGAGCGAGCCGTGGTCAACATAGGGGGGACACCAGCTGCCTGGACCCCCTCCTGGTGGGGCCCAGGCGTACGAGGCTTGATTTTGTTGCCTTTTCTGACCGCGTGAGTTTAAGGGCGTGAGGTGGTCAATCCCATGGACCCGACCAGTTTTTCGTTTTCCTGCCCCTTACTGGATGCCCGAAAAACCAGCAAAAAAAACATAGGTACTATTTTAAGCCGACAGCCCCACGGCCATTCGTAGCTTCCCGCACATTAATTATAATAGAAGAGAAATGGATTTTAATTAAAAGAAAGGGATGTTGGCTCAGGGTCAGAAGGAGAAATGACTGGATCAGAGAGAGTGACTAGGGAAACTGATATTTTCCAGAGAATAACAAAGGTTAAGACGCCGTGGGCTGGACATGTGTCAAGTATGACAGATGGCAAATGAAACAAAATCACTCTGCAGTGGCCTCCATGGTTGGCAAAGAGAAGCAGGGGCAGGCCAATGAGGAGGTGGATTAACCCTTTCTTAACCGAATTATGAAAGGACCGTAAATAAAAATATTTTTACTGATAAATGGGCATAATATGTGAATGTAAAAAGATTTCAATATATTTTTTTCAAAAAAATATTTTCAGTTTTTTGGAAAATTTTATGATTCCAATTGTCATCATTGGTAAATCGAGTGATTCAGAAATAGTGAAGGACATATAATATATTTTTTTATTTCAGCTACAATTTTTGAATATTATTATGTTTAATTATTGATTATTTTTAAAAACACGTATAAATGATTAAAATGTCCAACCAGGTACATATATATTATATATATAATAGTACATATATAATACAATATGGCATACCTACTTTATAATATGATAGTTTTTTTTTCTTTTGGTACACATGTGTATATCTTTTTATATAATATAGCTTGCATTGTTATTGACTCTATATTGTGTTCAGGGTCCCGAGGACGAGAAAGACCCTCTCATACTGTGTTCCGCTCCTTCGAAGCAGAGCTGAGGAATCTGGACAAGGTGTGGGCGGAACTCATAAATGTTGCGCAAGATCGAGCGCAATGGAGAGCTCTTGTTGCCTCCCTATGCCCCTAAGTGGGGTCTTAAGGGAGTTTGGATTTTTGGATTGGATTGTGTTCAGGCCAATGTCCAATTTCGTCAACTCAGCACCCCTAGTATAGGTTTTCGATAATCAAATATCGAAACGATCATCGAAGAGCCCCAGACATTGCCAGAGACAAGACGCTAGAAGGAAGCAGACATCTAGGACGACCCCCTAAGCCCTTAAGGATACATACGCAAATATTGGAAGAGACAAGATACCGGAAGGTAGCAGACCTCCAGCATGACCACCTTACGCTGGAGGGAAAGCTGGTAGCCAGGTAGCCAGCTTTCCAAATCGAAACTCCCTTAAGGCCCCACTTAGGGGCATAGGGAGGCAACAAGAGCTCTCCATTGCGCTCTATCTTGCGCAACGTGTATGACCTCTTCTCACACCATGTCCAGATTCCTCAGCTTTGCTTCGAAGGAGCGGAACACAGTATGAGAGGGTCTTCCTCGTCTTCGGGACCCTGATAGCCAGCTAGCAAGAGGATAATGCAGCAGGAACAACATGCAAGTAAGCCAAATCAGAAACGAAGAAGAATATATCTTTCCTTTCATATTGGTTCTATAAAGTAAAATGAGTAATCAATAACGTTAAGTTTTTCTGGTTCTATTTTATGAAAATTTGCTGTTCAGCTGAATTACTACAATTATATCGCAAACTGCTTTCAAAATTCACTTCAGCACAGTCTTTTTCATCATCAGAAAGCTCCATATAAGATAGATCACCTTCTAATATCATAGAAATATCATGAAAACTCAAAACTTTTAACATCTTGAGTATTTTTTGACACTAAAGGCAAAGCATCAGATTATAATATACCGATAACTTAAAGTAGAAGTGTTCAAAATAATATGTGCTCGAACTACCACTGATTCCAAATGGAATCATAAACTAAATTATATATTTTTCAAAAAATAAAAGTGTATCATTTTGAATTATTGTAAAAAGTTAAAGAAAATATATTAAATAAATTAAAAAAAAATAAAACATGCTATAAAACAAAAAATAAATCACCATTGTGGCATCTTGAAAAATCGCGTTTATGAAAATACGCACAGTTTGAAAAAACAAAGTTTTCAACTTTTCAAACGCGGTCATTAAAGAGGTTCCCGTCCTTTTCAGTGTTCAAAACGATAAAAGATATTGTTATAAATAATATACAACAGAAATTATAATGACGACATCGACCCTAATTGAGATATCCGAAAAATTAATGGATGATTCCAATTGGAATCACCGGTTAAGAAAGGGTTAATGACATCGTGGCTTGCGCTAGTTTCGGCTGGAAGATGGCGATCATGGGGGGAGGCCTTTGTTCAAAAATATATCTATACTGGGGCATATGCAACAAGCTTAAACTACAACAAATCTTACAAACATAATTTGGTTCTTTGTAAAATATGTACCTACTATCCTTCTTCCTCTCCCTCTAATCCTTTACCCTCTCCTCTTGTTCCCTTTCCCTGTATCTGAGGCGAGTACTTGTATGTATTGTTGGTAATTTTCATAATACACATATACGTTGAAAAAAAAAAAAGTTTACCTCACAGTTTTAAATGTTTGATTTAAATGTATATACTTCACTGGTGTATGTTTTGTAAATTTTATGTACTCTGTTATTTTTGTATCAATTTCACTGTTTGTATATAAATGTTAAAATAAAATAAAATAAAATAAAAAATAGCAAGAAGGCTGAATAAGAATAAAAGAAGATGCCTGATTAAAATTTCAAACGACTCCTCAAGTATTGTGTTTTTGCGGATGCATAGCTTCGGGTATCAACTAGTATTAAACAAGAAAGAAACGCCGATTGTTCCTGTACATTGTTGTTGAATGTTGACCTTTTCTAAAGAGAACCTTCCTATAGGACTTTATCTAGTATCTAAGCTTCACGCTGGGGGACTTTTTTTCTCTCTAAACAAGCGTGATTAACTTTTGTGACTTTTATTAATTATCCCCGTTACAAAGATAAGCTCAGATGTTTCCCAAACACAAGGTTGCTTTTAAGTTACAACCTTACGTTTTAGTCTCATTGTTTAATTCTGATTCTTCTAGGATTAATACTTCATTAATAAGGATATTGTTTGAAGTTAAAAAAAGTCGAATGAACAGAACTTCTTTTGTATCATCGCTCACACAACATCGACAGTGTTGTGAAATAATTTACAGGTAATTCAATGAACACAACTTTTTAAATATTTATGGATTTATAATAGGCTATATTCGTTTTAAAATTATATTCAATTATAAAATTAATGATTTCTCAAATTTAATTTTGTTGCATTTGTATATATATATATTTTTATATTTTCTAACAGATATAGTATTTACCTACTACTCAACCTTACATTCGCCAGCTTAGTGTAATTATTTGTAGATTCATTATTCCTGATGATTTCGAAGATAATTTATATATTTACTTAAAAATTTGATATTCGTTTTTCAAATGATTCAATCAATATTTTGTTCAAATTGGTAAACGGTAAATTCATTTCATCCACAAAATTCAACCAATTTCTATACCTTTATCATAAAACATAGTATACCTACAAACTGAATACGTCACAATTTTTAATTCAGACGAGTGACTAAAATGGAGTAGGTACGTTTTACCTAAATAATATTAGTTATCCATTATTTTTCATTTCTGCTTCCTCGAAATACCACGTAATTGTCATGTGAAGTCAGCATAATATCTTCTTCAGTTGTTACCACGTCACCCCATTCGAAACCCGCACCCTAAAGATTTACCTCATATAATCTTCTGTCGCCATTAAGTTAGAAGTTAGAGATGTCTTTGACATTCGAACATAATAATATGCCTTGTGTTGACTGACTCAACACATCATGTCCCAGAAAGATCAGTCAGTGTGTGCATGGTTTAGTTCAGTACAAAGTCAAACCAATGGAAACTCAGCATTATTTCAGGCGCACCCTCTTAAATTTTGGTACCCACGTGTGTTTTTTGACACACTTACCTCACTTCCCTATCAGATCAACTAAAATTTTAATTTCGCGGGCAATGCCATGTGATTTCAACCAATCCGAGCAATATTGCTTTAAGAAATCGATCGAAGTGAATATAGTTGCAAGTGATTTCAAATAAATGATTTCCCCATCCCTTTTTCTCAAGCAAATTCATCTTGATCAAGAGATATTTTTACTGAAAATAATAAATTATTTTGTTTTGATTGTTTTTAAAAGATGTTTTTGAAAAAAAATTTACACGAGTAGTTTTGACACAAAAGCGGTTCCTCTAAAATTTTGGCGGGAATTTCCAAGGTCCGCTTAAATTGATCGAATGGCGGGTCATTTTAGAGGAATTACGAAAATTTAAGCGGAACAGTCAGTTAAAATTTACTTTTTTATAATATATTGTTTTGGGGAATTCTAAGCTTAAGCGGATTTGATAAAGAATCGGGGTGATTTAATGCCTTGTTATAGCACGATATACTTTAGGTAGGTACCTTTACTTGCAATATTTTTTTTATTGAGAAGTGACTAAGGGAATTGCTACTTTGTACGCACATTGATACTCGTGATTTTGTATTCATTAAATAATTGAAGAATACAGTCGTTGTTCGAATAAGCTCGAGTGTATTCCGCTTACAAATAAATAAATAATGTGCTTTTAATGACGATACAAAAGGTATAACTACCGAACGGGATCTGATACTACGTATGTTTGTTGTATGGTTTAATTCCAATAAAAGCCTACAGAGTAAAGTTTGGAACGGGGGGATTAGACGAGAAGAGCACAGGCGCAAATTTTACGCAAAATAGACACGTTGGAACAAGATACCTAATGATAATATCGCCGCTGCACACAATACAACCGCGTCATGTGTTAGCAATCCTGTTACCATAAAGAATGTATTATAAATGCAGTAGAGACGAGAGCTCTACAAAGAATATGTGGAAAAACTCTGTGGAATATGTAAAGGAATGAGAATATTAGGAATGAATGTGGTGTGGAAGTTAGTGTTGTGACAGAGATGAGAGTCAATAAGTTGAGATTATTTGGGCATGTGAAAAAAAAATGGATGCAAACAGAATGACAAAGATAATTTTATAAGGCTGAAAGGAAAGGTGTAAGAAAGCATAGCCCAGTGAGAATGTCGTGGATCGAACACTTCGATTCCGTCCTCAAGGAAGGTCAGGGGCCTAAACCAAGTGTAACAAAATAATAGTAAAAAGCTGTCGTTTGTACGTCATGACTATGGGAACACCGAACGACCGACACAGTTGGCGGCCATTTTATTACACTTGACTAAGGCCCCAGGTCAGAAGTGGGAGAAATAGGAGAGGTTTGTCGGTGGAAGAAGCGAAATAAGTGTGCTTAGATAGAAAAGAGTGAAGGTGCGTTCTCTCTACCTGCCTCTTACGGGAAACGGCGTGATGGGTAAAAATAAAATGTGTTTGTATATTTTGTTCACGAAACGAAATTGAGTTCGATACTCGCAATTTTTCTGAATAAAATTCTAAAAATATTGTCTCTTTTTGCGTGCACATAAATCATATTTTGTGTGTCATGACGATATGTTCGTTCTGATAAAATGTAGCTAATAATAATGATGTGTAGTTGAGGCGAATGTAATCGAAATGAATTACACAACTGAGGAGAAACTTGTACGAAACAAATTTACATAATTTAATTTGTAATGATACTACTAAGGTATCTATTTGTTTAGACACCCTACTCTTCTTTATAGGTAGGTATCTACCTACCTGCATAATACGTGAGTATTCATTCGTATTTCTACATAACAATCATACACGACATAATATGGTATTGAGGTTTTAAATTATTTACTTCATGATTCATCAGGTTTCTAATTTTCTTAAAATTAGTCATTTTATTTGAATAAAAGATGAAGAAGAACACCTAGCCGATCAAATGTTGACCTCACGTGCATGGGTGCCGACTCATAGAAAACTAACGAGGCTCTGGCGACCGAGCATCGACCGTAAAAACGTATCACCTTCGTGGCACTTTTCCACAAAAAAGTAGTAGCTAGGAGAACTTTTATGGTAAGGGACCGTTCAAGTATTACGTAACGCATTTTTTTCAACATTATTGACCCCCCCCCCCCCCCCCCGAGATGCACCGTAACGCTCTTTGTTACCCCTCTTCCCATTCTCTAAAAGTTGCCTAACGCACATATTACAACTATGTATGTAAGTATGCCTAAAATCACAATTATTACTGGAAATTCACTAAATACCTTTGTTGCGGCGCCGGTAATACAATAGTAACGTTTTACAAGAAAACCCCCCCTCCCCCCATATTGCGTTACGTAATACTTGAACGCTCTCTAATGGTCTGGGTTCCTACGGATACGCCGCTACAATAAACGGCGGTGGATATGTCAGTTGAGAACATTGCCAATATTGTTTCCGTAGTAACGAAAAACATTGTCATATAATTTTGAAAGACGCCGTCTTGTCAGATGACGGCCGCTCCCTAGGAACCCAACGCATTACGTTATTTTTTGCTCAGTTACTGAATCCATTCAATAATAGTACCTAAGTAATTATTCATCGAAAGAAAATATTAATAGCTGTTCTTAAGTCCCCCATTCACGATCACTCCATCCGTCCAAATGGATTGATATCACTCCAAAAATGACCGTGAGTGGGGAAAACCAAATGGATGCTATGGAGTTGGACATCCATCAGTCCAAAATTCAATCGCGTCAAGCCATTCGTCCATCGCTCTAAACGTATAACCAATGGAAAATCGAGTGGAAAGAAGAAGTGCGCATGCGCGATAATAATAGTAGATACAGCAGATGAATGGTTACAATCGCCGCCGTCCATATTGATGGTTGTAGGTTCGAATTCCGGTGCGGGTGATCTTTATTTTTTTCGTTTTTTTTCTATTTATCCATTTTTTTCTGTGAAAGATGTATTTGTGTTCAATTTGGCTGAGCCCAATTCATTAAAAAAAATTAGGTTCGACACGCTTTCTACTATTTTCATGACTAACAGTCATGAGTACCCCCGAATCCATTTTGCCCTCTGCAAACCGAACATATTTTTGATTTTTGGCGCATTTGGATTGTTGACGCATTTTATCTGATTCTCTGTACATACTAGGCTATCCCAGCCAAGCTATTAGTGGTGACATTCAAACGGCTGCAACTTCAGGTTCGTTCCGACGCTAGCGGCTTTTTAGTGCGCTTTTCTAGTATACCGCTTGCGGCAAACTAGACACCTATGCTAGACACATCTTAAAAAAATAGGAAACATCACTTGTACTTGTACAACTAAATAATTGTTGTCAAATCATTTTTGTGAATAATATGAAACATATGTACCTATTCAATTTATTTATTACTTGCTTAATTAAAATTAAATAATAATAGGGTATTTGACTAATTTACAGAAACCGTTTTAAATTATTCTACGATACATTATAAGCACATGCTCTTTATATTTTCTGAAGATATGCCATATTTTATATGAAAATCATGTTTAAAGTTTAAATATCAAAAAACACGCGTAAAACGCTGTCTTGTATAATGGCGCTGGTCACGTGGTGCGTTTTACGTCACACTTTAGTATTGGTATGAGTTCGCTAACGTGTTGACGACTGTCATTTACAGACGTGTGACGTCACAGGGAACACAACTAATCACAAGGCGTTTTCATCGGTGACTAGTTCCATAGAAATATTTGGATTTTTATTACGTGTTTTTATAAAAAATAAGCCTGTTTAAGTTGTAAAATAAAAGAAATAAGCTTTCTTGGGCCATTTTCAAACAGGATGACCACAATCTGTAGCTTATTTTTCATAGTGTCAAATACCCTATTTATTTCTACATTTTCTATTGCCGCTTCTCATAATTTTCGATAAATAGTGAGATACGCCAATATGAGCTGATTTATCCTTCGTTCCTAAACATTGAGTATGGATTTATGAGATAACTCAAATTTACTTAATAAAATTGTCTTGTTGATCATTTCTATATACCTAGCTATTATTTATCTTTCTTTTCTTTCATGTCATTGTAATTTGTATATTGTACAAAATGACGCCTTCATTCGACAAAGTAATTTTTTGACCATATTTTGGGATACGTATCATTGACACGTTATTTTTTTGAAAAATATCATAGGTAGGTATATATTTTTCGAAAGTTGCCATTATTTATTTTTTTTTTACACCTATACCCCTAAGTGGGGTCTTAAGGGAGTTTGGATTGGATTGGATTATTTTTTATATTATGTATATAAAAACAAAAACCCACAGTTGTCTAATATACCTCCTGAACAGGTAGTCGGTAGTCATACCGACCTCGGGAGCCTAGTTGTACTGGCGTGAACTTCAGATCCGAGGTCCCGGGTTCGATTCCCGGACGGGTCAGAGTTTTTCTAAGTGTTTTCTCACTTGAAATTTCTACCCGGGGTTGGCCTGTCTCAGATTGGACGGGACCGGTTGATTGGATATAATTTCAGTGTTAAAAACTTGGTCCAAATTTGTCTCTTTTTGTCATTATCCTTCCACCAGGGTACACATGTTGGTGTTTCAAATTTCATAATAGGAAAATACATGTTTGAAGGAAAATACGTGTATTATCGTAGTGAGATTTCGTCATAATGATTGAAAAAAAAAACTGAAGTTTCACATTCGTCAAAATGGATGACATCCAATTGGAGCGATCGTGAATGAGGGGCTTAAAATATTGCATATTTACTGTATATAGGTCCTTTGTTAGTTAACGGTTAACACCTTCCTAGTATTTCGACAATGCTGTGTGACACTGTGATGTTTACATAAATATGTAATAGGAACAACCTCAATTATAGACAACGACTGCCGCCACATTGTGGGAATAAGGATGGAGGCTGTTTCACGACTATTGCTTGGTGTTTGGAATTAAATGCCCTGGCAACACACAGGTGTGAATCCACCGACAGCAGCTGCTGGTATCTACCATCACATTATGTGCTCTAATCGTCCAATTAACTTTTACTGACATTCCCCTTCCTCTAATATTTAACGCTCCATGTTGTCTGTTTCAGCACTACGCATCAAAACAGATTTGTTCCTGCTATAGAATAATACCTTTTTGTTTTAATTTACCGGTTGTGATATTGCGAAAAGCATAATATTGAAGTTAATACAGTACACGAATCAAATTTTTTTTTAAATCTATCTACGGAAAGAATCTGTGCATTTTGAGAATAGTAATCTTTTCTAATTTCTCATAATTTTATTATCAAGATAAAAATAACTATTCATAAACAATACTTACATATTATTATTTGCAATTTAACAGACCTCTAGCTCTTTCTCCTTCATAATTTTATCTGAGAACTGTTCTTTTTAAGTAATAAGTCTTGTTCTTAGACTGCCAAAGACCACCTTTCCCTCATCTTGTTTTTTGGACATCCTGGTGGTCTGCTTCACTCTGTTAGTTCTTAAGTTTCAATATTCTCAAGTCTGTCTGGAGCCGATTTGCCAACGATGTTTGTGGCTACACTTTTTTTTAATACTTTCATATACCTACCTAAACTTTAAACTAAAATTCACTTTCTTTTGTTATTACTTATTCATTTATTTAGTAGAACAAGGTTCTTGCATACAATTTATTTTAACATTTTAATGAATGTTTGTTGAAATGAAACCAACAGATCTCTTTGAAAATATTCTAAGTATTACCTTGCGTTCGCAGTATGCGTATTTTTACGCCCTTATTCATTCCGGTCATAAGATCCATAAGGCTGAAACTTTCGCAGACTATCAGGGTTAAATCTTCAGGATTATGGCGTCATAAGACCGCTAACTAAATTAGATTTTCAACCAAAGCTCGCTTATGTGACTATTTGACGTTTTATAAATAGCGCGATGGATATCTAAAGAGGTTTAAGCGTAAGGCTTTTTGGGAGGCTTATAAACCCAAATCTAAGTATACAATCTTCATCGGTTGAACAATGTTATACAGTAATAATGAAATAGTCAAAAACCAAAATCAAGGCGATTATTCGTACGTTATATTGAGGAATCAACGTAAATGTTATTCTCTGTGAGGTATACTTACATTGGTAGGTGATTGAACGATATTTTAAAGGTACCTAACCACTTACTAAATTCAAATTTCATTTTGTCTAAATAACGTTCGATATTTAAGTTTTATTTTGTCGTAGGGTGCTTCATTTTTTATTCGTGTACCCAATCAGAGCCTCTCGTTGTTAACTATCACTTGCACTAAGACCTTCCAGATACCAGGCAACCTGGTGACTTTTTGCCTAACCCCTACAATGCCCTACATGCAAAAGGCTTTGTAGGGACGAACTACCAAAGTTTTGGAACTCATTGGATGTGTCTACATAATAATTTTTGTGTTGTTATGGAATTAGTCATTTATGGCATTGTTGTCAGTAAAACCGTTCCATACTAGCTTTGATATCATATTTTATATAACTTTCTATCCCTTTTTCGATGTTTTATTAGTTATTCTGTTATCCGGAGCGGAGAAGAAACCAATAAATCAAGCAGCATAAAACGTAAAAACGTGCCCCCGTAAAACAATACAAAAGTAATTCGATTGAGTTAAGCTAATAAAATAATAACATTAAACTATTTTTGAAAGATCCATATTTCATTCATATTCAAAGCTCTGGCGGGAAGAACTTGAGAATAATGCGCTCGCGCACACACCCTACCTCGCCTATTGCCAACACGTATGTGCCCGACTTTGTGTGAAAATTTTCTAACGCTCGAATCGGTGCGTTGGTGGAGTAAGTGGGATGGGCTACTGTAGGAGCGTATGCGAGAATGAGAGGGAACTACCCGCGATGGCGTGGGCGCGTCATAGGTAACCGTTCCATACAAACTTAAATATTGTATTTTACATCATTTCTTATATTGAGAAGAATCCAATAAATCAAACATCAGAAGATTCTGTTGAGCCGATCTCGAGTTATAAGTGTTCGCACTAACCCGACTTATACTTAAACTTAATTTATATATTAGATATAGAATATATAGATTATCATCCTTCTTCTTCTCCTTTCGTATGCATATGACCATTGTTGGAGCTATAGCTTCGCGTGAATATTTTAAAGATATTCTGCTGCCTAGGCGTTATTATTATCGCTCTTATCTTTTGACTTATTGGCATATTTTAAATTAAATAAAAAAAGGAGATTAGGAATATTTGTTTATTATATTGGAACATAACAAAACGATTTACATATAACACATTATGGTTAATTTTTTATAAAACATACCAACAAAATAACAATAATACAATGTAATAAGTAGTAAGTATAGTAAATAACAATGGTTTAATATTTTGCATTATTTTATGATAAAAACAGGGTTTCACCTTATACACATTTATATACAAACATTTTTAACGAAGCTTCTGTTTATTGGAGGGTTTGGGGCCGGTTTTATAAACATCCGTTAGTTAAAAGTCAAACCAAATAAACCGAAATATGATCCATTTGCTCTTTTTTCTGTCATAAAATAATTCGTTATTCAAATTTCAGTACGAAAATTTTATTAGTAAACCATCGATAAACGTACGGATATTTTGGTCTCTCGTTTATAAGATCGGCCCTTAATGTTCATTTTATTTCAATAGTTTGTATTTTGTGCTAAAAATAGTTTGAGAAATTTTAAAATAAAATTATGAATTTTGGGGATTTTCATGTCAAAGTACCTCTCCTACTATGAATGAATAAAGGCAAAAAATGTTTTGTTTAGGAAAAATAACATGTAGGTACCTATCCTAATTGAATCCAGTATAATGTGCATAAATAAAATGGCGGAATCACAGAATGAGAAAAATACAGAACCATTTGTAAGTAGATTATTTTATTATGAACCTAATTTGACAGAATAATAATAATATGCATAAAATTTGTAATATAGCAATAAAATTCAATGATAATAATTGACGTATCGTTACAACAAAAATGATTAAATTGCTTAGTTTTTCAAGTGTTTATCAAGTACAAGTCTTCATATTCATTACGAATATTTCTAAGTGTTCTAAAAGCCAGCCATTTACGATCACTCCAAACGGATGCATCAATTGGTGGTAAACCGTTTGCAAAAGTGAAAGAAGTGTAAGTAGGTAACTGTGTTTTTTCAATCGTTATTGCTATTATTACCACGACCGCTCAAGTTTCCCCACTGACGAGCTGTTGGAGTGATTGAAGAATGGCTAGACGCGATAGGTTTTTGGACTTATTTTATATCCAACTGATCCTATTACTCCACATCATCCATTTAGTTTTCCGTTTAAAAAAACACAACAACTGTATACGGTTACATAATTATGTACTCTGTTTATAAGTGAATTTTTCATCGAAATATACTGTAATTTTCTGTTACAGATAATGAAAACTATTATCAGAGTCGTGTTGCTTCATGTAAGATAAAACAGAGAAAAACTCACTAATTTATTGTAAGTACACAATAAAAAAGAAAACATTAAAAAAACAGTATTTTTTAGATTTTCTCAAACAGTTGATAAAATGTTCATAACATAATCAACAGTACGAAATACAAGCTTATATTTAAAAATGAATCATTGATCGTATACAATAATAAATATTCTTGATATATTAATTATTTTAGCACGTAGTATGACGTAGGTAATTACAAAATATTGACTATAAAAAATGGTACCAAAATTATTTGTGCACTGTTCAGGTTTCTGATGACAAAACACTATCTTGGTAAAGAAAGTCGAAAAAGACGATTTTAGATAACTTTTTGATTATTCTGGTGATAATTTAACCCTTTCGTGGGCAATTTTTTTGGTTCGTTCTATTGAAAATATTCTTTGGCCACTAAACTTGATATAATTACATGACAACTTATTGAAATAATGCTTACTTCTATCACACTCAGTTTTGGAAATAACTTAAGTGGGAAGACGGCTTCCCACCGAACTATAGCTGACTGGAAAAATGTAAGGCAAAAAATTCAATAAATCGATACTCATTGAATATAAACTATTTATTTTCGAACAAACAATAAAAGGAAGTGAATAATAAAATATTAGTGAAACATATAAAGTAAACAAACAAAGAAATAGGTTTTAGAAATTGGTAAATATAATAAAAAAAAACTCATTTTCCATGAAAACTTTTGAAACATGGATCAATGCAAAGAGGTACATCACAACTGGTACACATGTACTTGGTTCTTTTTTCAATTGCTTTAGTGCTGCAACATCTACACCGTCTATAGGTACCACCGAGAGTGGGTAGGTGTTGACCTACTCCCGCTAGTCTGACATCTTCTGGAATCGTTCTGCTTTTAGCAAGAAACGCTGCAGGTCTTCCCCTTCGTTTTCTTGAACAGTATGAACCAATTAGCTGGCGGGCCAAACTGATTCTGAAGGATAATTGATCCCTTGGCTTTCCTTTTCTATTCTTTATACAGAATAATAAAAATGAATTTACAACGGCTATATCAATAAAGAAATACATTATTCTGTGCCACCATTTGACAGAACGTCTTCCAACTTCATATCGTTCCCGTAATTGGTCGAACCTGTCAACACCTCCCATTATTCTGTTGTACTCAGCAACAAGAATAGGGCAGGAAACGTCTTCCTTTTTCCCTTGCTTATTTTTTCTTGGTACGACCGTCGTATTCATATGGGTATTGACGGATGATAAAAAGTTAACAACTTTGTTGTCCATCCACCGGACAGCAACTATAGGGCCTTTGGTCTTGTATTGGAATTCTCCCTTTCTTAACGCCATCCCATTTTTTAAAATCTCCGGTAAGCCTTTTTTATTAGTTCTGACTGTGCCAACAGCAGCTATACCTTTACTGTGTAAATAATTCAGTAATTTTACAGATGTAAAAAAATTGTCGAATGCCACAATGTTCATCTGGTTTTGAACACCCTCCGTAAGCTTTATGACTATTCTTTCGCCTAGACCGAATTCCGACTTTGATTGATTTGGTGTTGTTTTTCCGGTATAAATATCAAATTTCAAAATGTAACCTGTAGTCGAATCGGCCAAACACCAAGCTTTGTAGCCCCTTTTAACCGGCTTCATTGGCATGTATTGTTTTAGTGAGCTTCTACCCTTAAATTTAATCATGGCCTCATCAACCGACAAATAAGATGAGCTTTTAATATTTTTTTTAAAGTTTAAATTTAGCTGTTCAATTACAGGACGAACTTTATGTAGCTTATCGTAATCAGGGTCAGTTCTATCTTTGTTAGAATGATTGTCATTGAGGTGTATGTTTTCCACAATTTTTTTAAATCTTTTTGCTGAAATTACATTACTTACAGCTGGCACCCCAAGTATTGGGTCTGAGCTCCAGTAATTTTTCAAATGAGGCAATTGATGTATCCCCATTATTATCTGTAGTCCAATAAAAGCCTTTATATCCGCTTCGTCAACGTCTATCCAATTATTTGTATTTTTTTGTCTCGCGTATTTATTTGTTTCAGATACGATTGTAGGTATTATATTTACAAAGCATTCTTGAAAGAAATCTTCCTCCTTAGGAGCAATTTCGTAAGTTGTTTGTAGTGTTGCATATTCTCGCACAAGATCGCGGTCAATATTCTTCTGGAAGTTCGAAATATTATCACCCCATATAGTCTCATTATTTTCATCGACGTCATATATATCTTCAGTAACTGGCGGCTCTGGTAAATCAAAATCTTCTTGTATTTCAGATGTTGGATTAATTCTATTAGAAAATTGTGTATTATCCAATTCTGCCAATTCTTGGTCGGCGTAAGGGTCACATTCTGCTTCTGAGTCAGAATCATCGTCGGGAAGGGAGAAATAGTATGACAACATCTCTTCCACATGATCACTTTTTTCAAAATTCCACTTCTTGGACATCTAAAGAGTAAACAAGAACAAAACATCTCGATATTTTATACATATTACGAAAATAAATACAAAAATAACTGTCAATGTATAGCAAATGTACTGAATACAAAAAGTCACACTTAGTTCCTTGGGATACATGCTTCCCACCTAATTAAACTGATCGTGTTGCTAAAATATAAAACATAACCTAAAAATTTGACATTTGCAAGAAAATAGAATACTTACTCTTTCTGGTAAAACTGTTGAATGGCTTAGTTAGTAATTTGTTTATTAATTATGAAGAAATATTTAAAAAATTACACACAAATATGCTTTTGACAGTCAACTTGATCAATTATCGAAGTTTGTCAGAATACTGAGCAAGCGGTTATGTTCGTACACACGTATTGTGGTCACTAAAAGATTCAACGCGGTTTCGAAAGATAGTGGCGCTAGTGTCGCGTGGGTAGAGTAATTCCCAGTGCGCTTTTTTAAACATTTTTCTTACTGGGAAACCTTCTTCCCACTGCCTTCGAAAGGGTTAAGATGTCTTAATGCAACTAATAAATTTGAATTATGACTTTGGTCATTAAAATCAATTAAAAAACATATTAAAATCATTATTCTAATGATAATGATTGAAAAATAACAACCATCAAACAATCAACATAACTCAAATTATTCAATACTGAATATATTAGGATAATATCACACTTAATTTTTCTAGTATTAATTAGTTGGACGTTATGATTTTAATTAATTTGATTTTATAATACTTCTCAATAATTATTAATTTAACACGTAGATCCGTATAATAAAAACATATAAAACTTCTTGGAGTATTGTTTTACCGTGGGATGCTGGGATTCCCAATTATATTCAAATTTACTGTTCCTCACTAATTTTAATATGTGCATCGACACTAATTTATGTATATCTTTATATATTTGGTTAAATGTCTTTTTAAACAGGCGTTGTTCTTCTTAATGTTTCAGTCCCGCCACTAAAGTCCTTTTTTAACGTTTGATGTCCGAGTGCGACTGACGAAGCTGGTCTTAGCTCTAACGACCGCTCCAAATCAAAGGATACCGGCTCTCTTGGAGTGTTTGGAGAAAACGTTTCAAAAACTTGCATTCCCGTACTTTCTAAATAGCTGAAATCATCGTTTGGCGTTATAATGTCTACCGTCGTCGACATGGTGTTGGTTGTCGCATCTCTAGGCATGATGTTTGGTCCTACGAGGTGTAAAGATCTGGTACTCCCACCGCCAGTCAGATACGCAGATTCCAAAGGTTTATACCCCACTTGATTGGCACTACTGGGCGCCTCAGGGTAGTCTATGGTGTATGGTTCTCCAAAAGCGGATTCACTAATTTGTGGAGGCGGTGGAAATTTATAGCGTGACGAACTCGAAACGTCTCTCATTGATGATGATGTGAAACTGTTTTTATTATGAAAACTACATGAAGGTGATACAATTGGAAGGGCTTCTTGATCGAACACAAATTTCCTTTGTTTTGGTGGACTGATGCCCGAAGTCGATGGTTCGTAAGATGCCCCTATTGGTTGAGATCTCGGCAGGGTGTACGCTTGAGGATGTTTCTTACAAGGATACACGGAATTCTGTTCGAGATTTGTATAACTAACATTAGAATCACTACCCAGAGAGTATTTCTCTGACAACTTCATCAGCCAATCTTTCTGATACCAATATATGAAGAGGAAGACAGCCGATGTGCCGGCCATTTCTATAGTCAGAAAGCCAAAGATGTACAAAATGAAAGAATATCCATATCGATAGTTGAACGCCGGCGCTGATGTGAAGTTTGGCTCCCTGAGTTTGTATCCTACTTCGGCTTTGAATACCGAGATGTACATCACTATGCCGATGAGCATCAGTAGACCTGAAACAATGAAAAACAGGATTTTTAATCAACCTTGAAGAATTGATTTTCAGAAACTTGTAAAAACGGTTCACCGTAAGCACGTAGCATGTTTTATTTTCAACCAATCTTTAAAATATTCGTACCACTACCAGCATACGCAGAACAAACTCTTGTGCGTTTAGAAGTCTTGTTCATTAAATTAGTAATCCCCTACTTCAAAACATAGGTGTTGTTTATACCATTGAATAGGATTTTGATTATCGGCTGTGACAATTATAACCTATTAGGATTATTTTTATGGAAAGCCGGTGCATGTTTGACCAATTAATTTTGTGATGGAAGATAAAACTATGCAAGACTATTTATTTTATAATTGAATTATCACCAAGCACCTTCTGCCCAAAACGTCACAGATATTATTGTTCTATTTAATTATTATATGCATTGTTGCAAATATGAAAATTAAAGGAGACCGCGAATATTCCGCAGTTCTCAACGTGATAAAGTAAAATTAGGACCCTTTAAGGGACAATTTATATGATTTTTAAGACAATCAAACAATAATGAGCCTTTTCTATGGCTGTCATTCGACAGGTGGTGTAACTTTAATATGAACATTTTCATTTGATAAACGATTACCTACGTAAGAGCATCTCAGTTAGCACTAGTAATAACGCAATAATGGTGTTCTCAATAAATAATAGAAGGGGGCAATAAAATAGCCGGGCGACGACACTGGCCCCAGCTCTGGGCTCGGCCCTGGCACAAGACCACAGTATCGATGCCTTTATTGGGTCGTAAATTCCGACAGAAATTTAATAAATACTCGACTGTAAGATTTAACTGCTTCGCTCATTGAATAATAACTGGAATATTGCAGCCTTCTGACTTTTAACACACACGCTCTGCGCCTGTAACTTTGTTAGGGATTCATAATGGAACAATATTCTCACAGGCCTGTTTTATAATAAGCACATTTCTTTATGTTTATTGTAGTTTATTACAGAAAGAAAAAGAGATGTGTTTGTTTACATTGAATATCAGAAGTGCGAAATCCAATTAGTGTGAATGCAATGGGTGGATGGATAAACTTTCTTGTATCGAATCATAGAATTATTTCGTTCTTCCCAATTTAAGGTGATTGATAGCCCAGTGTTTCACTAACGGCCGGTTTCAATAACCTATCTATCTCCTATCTATGGTTAAAAATCTATCTATCTTTACACTTAAATGTTTCAATAAACAATAGATAGATAGAATTTCTATCTAAACTTTCTATCTATCTTTCATTATATGATTTGTATAGAAATCGGCGATAAAGCGTTTCAATAACCTATCTCTAGTAGCTTGTGACATTTGTGATTACTGTTTTTTCTATGGTTTTCCTAACCCCCGATTTCGGCGGTTTGTTTTTCCTATCCCCCGATTTCGACGGCAAATGTTTGGTATAGCAACAAGTTTTTTTGAAAATAATGGCTTTTCCAAGTGACGAGAGCGATTTGGAGTTATTTGAAGACGGAGTCTTCGACTCTGACGAGGACGCGAAGAACCCCGGATGTTATATTCACGGATAAATTTCATGTCGATATTGTCGAACAAAGATTTTCTTGTCAGGTTTCGGTTAACCAAAACCGTCGTAAATGATTTATTTTTTATAAATTATTTTCTTATAAACAATATACGGCGACGAGACGTGAAAAATAATTGTGGGCGAATGTTGCGTCCCTCTGACGCATAGATATTATTATATTGTCCATAGACAATAAATATTGTTGATATTGAAACTCTGACGTAGGTATTTTCGAAAATTGACATGGACGAAGTATTGACAATTTCTATGATCAAACGCGGATAGTTTCCATGGTAACTGACATAAATACTATCTATCTGTTGTTTGCATATTGAAACGCGGATAAGGATAGAATATTAACTGCAGTTAATTGACGGATAGCGTTTAACTGATTACTACGGATAGTTATTGAAACCGGCCGTAAGCGGTTTTTATAAGTACAGTGTACTGAAGGTCATGGTTTTGAACCCCAGTACCGACTTTTTTCACTCTTACAACATAAGGTGAAAATATGTCAAAAGGGTATCAGTATTCACATTGGGTAATCCCAGATTCATTAAAAAATGTATGTAAGCCCTTGATACATTTTATTATTTATTTTTTATTTATTTATTTATTTAAACAATAAATGTATGCATATACAATAATCTCTTAAAATAATTTACATTCAATTTAATATTTACGTTATTATTCTCCCACTAAAGCTATAAGCTTGTGTGTAGGAGAAGGCTTCAATTATACCTACGACAATGCAAGAGAAAAAAAAACATACAACAACCAGTCATCCACAAAAACATTAAAAATACAAACACCTGTTTTATTACAGTACATTCTCAAAGTCTTAACAGGCATATTATACAAAATATACATAGGTATTTACATTTCTTCATCATTACTCATTAGTACACCGCCGCCCGGTAGTCACCCAGAAATCAAAGACACGCCCATAATGCAAACATAATACTATCGTTAACATAACTAGGTGCCTGTGTGCGTGGCTTCTACAAAAATACATTGAATTGCAATAGTGTCGCGATTCTCGCGAATCCGTCCGGATAATTCAACTGAACCGCAGCAAATATTTTTTAACTTTATTGTTGAAAGTGTACTTGTTTCGTTCTGATTTTATGTCCGGTGGCAAAGAATTATACGTCTTTACGCAGGCAAAGTCATAGTCAAAGTCAAAGTCATTATAAACTAAATATAGTTATTTTATGGTTTAATAATTTGGTTTATTGACAATAGCCTTGTTGGGTAAATGTTCTACATCCAGCTTAGGAATATAACGTAAAGCACTGAAATTTCAACATACAGGCTACACCCGTTGTAACTTACATTCTGTATGTAAACAGCCCGCTGTACTTGGACTATTTACGTTGTAAGTTTCATGACGTACAAGACATGTTGGACCCCAGCATGTTTGGTCGCCAAGGCTATGTCATTGTATTATGTCGTCGTTGCATACGAAATACGAGTCATGTTAAAATTTAGTGCAAGAAAATTTGACCTATTTATCTTATGGAATTAAAGCCTGTTTCTCGTTTTTATCATCCTATATTCGTCCAGCACAGGACAACTTCTTACACCGTCCATCACAGCTGTTTTTGGGACACGATTTTTATGTCAACAAACCACCATAGCTGTGGGTTTTCATGACCAGTTTTTCTGTGGCTGTTGATTCCTCTACAAGATTTTCTTAGTCCATCTGTCAACTTTTGGTCTCTCTAAATCGTCGGCATCGTTCTACTTAAGAGCGTGACAGCTCTGACTTCAAAGTCAATTTCGGGCGGGGCATAAAAATTAGGGCGGACTCTATCCACTACTTAACTCTTACAATATTTGTACGTATGTAAGTGTAGAGTTAGGGGTCGGAAACTAGTGGAATGCGTCGAAATATTTAAAACCTCAATGTTCTTTTGACTGCAATGTGTTTGGAATTTTTGAACAACGGTGGATGATAGTGATGATAATGATAATGCCGATAATGATAATAAACATGTATTTGGTTAAAGCGACATTATTAATTTTACGTTACATTCAGGTATACATTGCTTTTACCAGATTTTTTTAAACATGAGTTCTCACCATTAATTAATTTCTTCTAACACTCACATACTATTCATTCTAATTGCCACCATTTCAGATTATATGATTATAAAATGGAAACGGGAAAAATACACTTTTTTAATATTTGATTTTAATGGCATATTAAAAAATGTAATTACAAAATTCATACAAAAAGAAATGCTATATCTTATGTACATATATATTGCATGTGTGCAGATTCATTGCCGTCGAACTCCTCCTTTAAAACTGGACGGTCAAGATTATATGTCATGGTATCAAAAGGATGTGAAGATAACCACATCATATTAAAAACGCGCCTTCCAGATATTTTTGTCCCTTCAGTCGTAGGTTCTAATCTGGATGTTTCGCATGCTAAGATATTCTTTGAATCTAAATCCTTGTTGTGACTCGGTTGGTCTTGAGATGTATCAATTAATTTTGCAGTAACTCTGGACTTAGAAGTAGCTGCATTCATTTGGTCCGGGACAGCGTTCCGTGACCTGAAAATTGACGAGATTTTGAAGATATATCTGTAACCTTTGAAAGGTAATTTTAATGTAATTTTTTTTTATTGGGCCAATACTATAAAAGAGATACTAAAATATCTGTAAGTATGTCGCTGGTAAACTAACGGATGGTGGTTACTAAGTAAATTGTTCCGATAATGGTATTATAAAACATTTTTAACAATCCGAAAATAGTGTGGAAAATTGATAAGCATGATCGAGGTCTACGGGAGGAATTAGCCACCGAAAGAGGGCCTTCCATGTCAAACGAACCTTCTTGCCAAAATTCGGGCAAAAAAAAAAACTCCGAAGGTTCGAGACTGGCCCAATTTCGATGCGACCTCACGCCTCGAACAGGTACCAAAAAAGGGGCCGAAATTCGGCTATCAGATATAGTGTATATAGACAAACGGAAAAGGTTCCTGATGGTGTACAGACTACAGGGGCTGGAAGCTATCTTTTAACTATCTGACTCTTGACTCTAAATGCCTAAACGTACTTCCAGCAGAGACTCTAAATAGGACAGGATTTTACTTCGCGAAAATTATGCCACGACTAGCTGCAGTCAAAACGATCCTGCCTATTAACAATTTTAATGTCTATCTCGCGTGCATTTAATTATTATCGAGCTCAATATCAAAATAAACGTTCAATTACTTTATAAACGAACAAATCAATCAACCTTCTAGTCACATTACGTACGGGCTGTCATTTAAACCGCAAGTTCTTCCTCATTGGAATTCCAAATCGCTCAACTGCTTCGGTCTTAGCGCGCGACCTTTTCGCCAGTGAACCTCATGAACTGAGCTGAAAAGCGTCCAAATCAGCAACAGCCCATTCTCATAGACAGTCATGTGGGGAAGGTCTTCAGCTTGCGCCAACAGCCCTCCTACACATACCGGTTTTATAACTTTACGTTTATCACGGCGGCGAAAACTAAAATACAAACTCTATCTGTGCGCGGACAGACGCGAACTTTTAGTAAACTCATTCATAGCTCGACTGAATAAAATTACTCTCACGGGGAACAAACACACCAATGTACCTACTTTTACAAATGAAAATTCTACACTAAGCTTACTAGAAGGTTCTAAATATGAAATTCTTAACCGGATTCAAAAATAAACATTAAAGATAGGTCACACCACTGGTATCGGAAAATGGGGTAACCCGCGAATGACAGATAACAATTTGCGACGTGTGTTTGACATGTGACGTGTGAAAACAATACAGGGAGGTACATGCTGCAATACAATAAGCCCAATGGCACACAGAGATCACAAATATTCAAAACAATGCCGTAACGCATCGGCCATATATCTCTCAGCTAAAACCAATCGAGCAACTCGCTCATAAGCATGCTTGGCGGGGGGCAACCAAGCAACAAACAAAATACAACATAAAAATATATCTCTGTGCCCTATCATCGTCCTGGGGGTAGCTGCCAGCGACGAAACAAAAACACTCTAATAAAAATATGATCACTCACCCGAAATTCAGCATACCTTCAAATATTTAACACCATGCACAAAAAGAAAATAAACACGTCACATTCACACATATGAGGTATGGTGTGTCACTTTTTTCCTCTCCACCTCATGCCACGCCACCCCAGATCGGAAAATCTTCAATACATAATAAACCATAATTAAACGGAAGGTTTAATTAAAAAAAAAACGCGGGACTCTAAAAAAATAAAAACTCTAAATATGTGACACACCATATCTCAATCGTCAAACACTTCCCAATGACTACAGAAACTATAAAACGCGACGGAAATTATAAATTGATTCACAAGGACACAAAATTGCGATAAACTATGGAAAGATGTTTTCTGAACGAGACCTGATATTGAACTGAAGTCCAAAAATCAAAGCATTCATCTCAAAACAGGGGAATTTGCCTTCTATACTAATCGCTGTAAACAATCAAATTTTTAATGGTTTCCTGGACGTACCTTCAGTGCGTAAAAATTCCGAACTGTCTAATCCGGCATAAACAAACAAGCCACTGTTTTTCAAACTGTTTACCATCGCGCTCCCAAACTTTCCAATAATGACTTAACAATATTTTGAATAACAAGATATGAATAAATCCCTCACATCAAAATTGTGTGGATTTTACTGCCGGATAATCTAATTTCCAATGGTTTTTTTTGGCAACACTTGAACCTGTTTTAAAACATTCGAATTTTAACAATGACGTGCCCTGGTGAACAAAACCATAAAAACTTTCACTCAAAACAACGTTGGGTTGTCTCGCTCTTAGTGATAAGAAGAAAGTGAGTCAACAATATCTAAAAATGAACTATCAAATTATTACATATCTGGTCATTCGACCATCGGTAAGTTACGAGCTCCTATTTACTCCACGGGACATGGTAGCCGGAAACTGCCGAACCATTCCGAAGTGTAACGAGGACGACTGTATGATTGTATTAGTGTCAATTATAATGTTGATGCAATTTTTTGTATTACTTGAAAGTAATACAACAATTCGGGTTGGTTCGGCAGTTTCCGGCTACCATGTCCCGTGGAGTAAATAGGACCTCGTCGGTAAGTTCCTGAAATTTGACTGAAGTATTGCCATAAGATGGAAAAATGACCGAACTGCTCAAATTACGGCTTATTAATAGACCGAATGTTACAATTTATACATAAAAAATACTTACTTCTTAATGTTACGTGCTTTGGCAAGGAGACATTTTTTGTACGATTCACTATTCCGGTATACTTCTCTTTTCGTCTCATTTTGATTTTTTATTTTACGCTCTAAGTCTATAATATTGCACTCGGCGTGATAAAATAGTTTCTGAAAAAGCAAAATAATGTGATATAATAGTACTTAAGATATCCATCGACTGGGCCAAAATCAGTTGGTACCTATATCACAATATGTTTGTGAATGGGTTATATTCAGATTGGCGCGGCGTTTAAAATTTTGTCCAGAAATTTTGTTTTATAGAAAACTGCTAGAATTCGGATTAACTAATAGAATTCGGAATCCAGCGATTTTTAGAAAGGAGTTTAATTTTGCCCAATAGGAACGTGCCACCCTGTATAACGCATAAATGATAATAATTTAGAAGAAAAAAGTTCATAATAGGTATGCAATGTGACTATAAACATATTATACCTAATTCAAAAATATAAACTTTAAAATCACCAAACAGCAATGATAGAATTAATTGCTGAATACAAAAAATAATAAAATAAAAATTACTAACCAATGTTTGTCGTCCTCTGTAATATACGAATTTTCGTCAATAAGTATACAATACAAAACGTAAATTGGACTAGCGCAGGTTGCACGTCATCTAAGTCCACGATGTTGTGGGCGACTGAATAATTTACACAACGAAAACCAGTGCGTTCCTTGTAATTCCCGTGCTATAAGTGTCATTATCGCATGCACGCTAAAGCCGATAGAATATTTCGATATTCAGTGTTTATTTGAAATAGAGGTTTTTTGGGATTATACGCTAAGCCGGAAATAAATATTAGCATTTCGTTCTATAATCTTGTAGATTTTTTAATGCTCTTTAAGACAAAAAAAGAATTATTTCATTCCGACGTATATATCAGTTGGAATATTAAAAAAAAGATGAAAAACGACGTTTGCTATTTTTATTTTCTACAAGAAACTATACTAGATATCAAAAAACGGCTCTGAGGCCGCCTTCATTAAAGTCTAATTTATGTTATATATTTTTTTCATCGAAATCCGACAGTAGATAACGCCGGAAAATGGATTGAAAAATCATTAAAATCACCCCTTTGGCGACTCTAACAGCCTTAAGATTAATTTCAGTTCCTTAATCCTTAGGTACATTTTTGGCTAAAGAGGATAAGTGATCCTCCTTTCGACTGGACGAGTTCCAATCTGGGCAAGACTGTCCTGGATTGCCGTCGGATTATAACAGTGGACAATAGCCGGTGATATTATGTAGTATGCGGTTATTCTCTCGCTGGCTCAACTTTCGTAATTTATTTAACAATGAAGTTTGAAAGTTTCTGCGATGAAATTTGCGGTAGTGGGGGTAAGCTATAGCAGCCTTTAATTGAATTCCTTTGTGAGTTCATATCTGAATCTTATAGGTACAATTTTGAGTTTTTTTTATTGTCAATAATTATTCTCAAAGATTGTAACCATGCAATATCATGATGTATATGTGTGTGTATTTTGAATTCGCACATGATTCATATTTTGTGTGCAGCGACGATGTGTGGTTCCGTCGTAGGAACTTTCTGTCCCGGTGCACGCTTGGCTTGACGACATAACCGACCAACGCGACTGAAGCGGGATTCATTTATAGAGTAAATACACTAGCTTGGGTATAGAAACATTTACGAGTAATGGACAGTGGACTCGTTAACGACACGGAGCACGGAGCTTTCACAGCACAGAAGATATCATTGCATGAAGTTTCTTAAAGAAGTTAAACATAAAATACTCAAGTCAATTCGCAATAATTATAAGATTTAAATTTCCAAAATGAAAATGAAAAAGCAAACCTAGCCAAAATAACCAATGCTTTTTTAAAGATATCATGTATTTTTAATGACTTCTTTTTTTTATTAAAATTAAAGATTTACAAAGTATATAAAATTAACATGAACATGACACAATACATAACATTTAAATACAATAACACTCCGTCGATAGAGCAAAGCTCTTTCTTCTCTTTTCATTCACATTCTTTTCTTTTCGTGTTTACTTTTGTTTTTTTTTTGTTCGAATTTACTTTTGATAGATAATATATTCGCAGGATTACATTAATTATGTTACAGACGCCTGTTATTGGAGCATTGGGGGGTGCATGTGTTTTTTAATATGTTTATCTTTGTATGTATTTTCAATGCTCTGTTTGTGTCTTTTATAATAAATCTTTAGGGTTATTCTCGTAGCGGTCTTAATATACGCTCCTATCTTGATTGACAATATTAAAATGGCGGATTGGTATTCACAAAACAAGATATCTTAAAAATTTGTTATGTTTGAAATATTAGTATGAAATTCTATGTAATCGGCATTCCCGTAACTATCTTACAAACGTCAAATTCAAGGGCGACCTGATTGCGATCATGTCTTAATCTTATCGAAAATTTGAAAATTAATGAAAACTACGTAGACAACCTTATTAGTACTTTTTACCTTATAATTTTTATTCCAATTTTGAAATTTTGACAGTATTGTCAATTAATTCGATTGACAGAATGCGGATGGAATATACATGGTTTAAAGCAGACGTATCGTTCGGAATTACATCGGTCAAAGGATAATTAATTATTCATCAAGATACAAATTCTAATTCAATATTCATAGATAGGAACACAGAACAACGTCTGTCGGGAAGCTATAGTAAATAAATAAATAAATAAAGACATTTGGAAATAACGCACATCTTTTCCATCTAGCTAGACACTCTTATTAGCCTTCAGCAACAAAAATTCTATAACTAAAACCGCCTCAGATGGACATGGGCAATGAAATAAGTCTTTGTCCATTGAGGAAGGCATCACTCGCTCCCGAAAACTACTTTATGCCCATAAACAAACGTTGTAGTACCTATCACAATTGAAAACTATTTTTTTTATTTTTACATCAGTGAAAATGGACTATTATACCAAGCACCTCGCCCGAAACTATCAACAGTTCAAACAGCCACTTCAATTCTTTTAATTTAAGGTGGGTTTCCGGTTTGAATCGATGTATTCACGTAATTTTCTTACCTTTCCTTTCAACCTTATAAGTATTATAGAAAGAAGAATAAGAAAACTAAAGTTGTTCTTACAATAATATAATAATATGTACTTTGGTATGATTGCCTGGTCATAAAGGAAATCCACTCTTCTGTAAAATTGAACTTAGTGCATGAGATTTTCTTATGTCGCATCTTTAGTGAGAACTCTCCATGCAACGGTCTTGTATGCGCTAACTGTTCCACACGCCCCAGTCGTTTCAAGAGAGTCGTTACACCGTCCATATCTAATATTCCCCATGTTCAATGGAGACTCGACCGGCTATTAGCCTCATGGTGCATCCGGGACCTACACAGTACACACTACGTACATAAGGTACAACACCAAACTTCATTCACAAACATAACAGCGAATAAACAGAGTATCATTCAGGAATAAGTCCACCGGGAATCGCATAGGGGCACGCTGCGGAACCAAATCTGATATTTTATATTCTGCATAGCACGTGAACGTGCATGGAAATGTCAAACATAAAAAGTTACTCTGAATGGCATTGTGCTAGAATCCGTTCACAAAGTTAACACCAATATCATTATTCACACAATGCAAAATGTAGATATAGAGGTGAGGGAAATACATTAACTCGATTAAAGTAAATTTTCGTTGTTTGAAGTCAAATCATAGCACAATATAAATTTTAATAGCTATTATGAATATGGGTCTCGTGTGGGATAGTCAAAGAAAATGAACTACTGGACCCCTATTCTGTAGCAAGTGTAGGGTAGTCACTTGAAAAAAAGTGACTATTAGGCGATATATTTTGTATGAAAAACGTCTATAATATGCGATTCTCGCATTCGATACGTATAGACGTTTTTCATACAAAATATATCGCCTAATAGTCACTTTTTTCAAGTGACTACCCTACACTTGCTACAGAATAGGGGTACTGTTCTTTTCCACCCACCGACATAACATTTTCTCAAAAAACCCTTCTATATTTTTCTCATTTCTGAACTGGCCCTCTTTGAAGACAGAAATATGTGTTCGATACACATCATTCTCAGTAGACCAGCCGGTCTAGACAAATTCAAATAGGCGTTCGACTACAAACGAAGATTTCGCCAATGTATAGTGCGAAAAAATTAACTGTCCATTGGAACATATAAACAATTATTTAAACCAAATATGTAAAGACACTTTTATAAAAATATAAAAAGTGGACAGTAAATTTTCTTCCTACTCTACATTGTCGAAGAATTCGTTTGTAGCCGATCGTCAAGTGCAATTTGTCTTGGCCTACAGACCTTTTCACACCCTTGCTTTCAGTTCTATATTTTTTTTAATCCTACGAACATCCATTCTTTCAACACGCTCAAAACATCTTAACTTGTTGACTTTGTTACAACACATACTTTTATAATAATCATTACACAACTATTTTGTTTTACAATTTTATTTAGTGAATAGTTATTTGTGTATTCGCCGAATAAAAATATTCAAGATTGAAAATTGATTGAAAGCGTTCAATATATATTATTACATTACTGAAAATAATAAATCATTGAATATAAAATCACTTTTTAGATAAGGTAAATTCACAAGATTCCATAAAAGCACAAGATTAACAATCACCATACACACTACACAGAGCGAGCAGAACAATTTTCTTGATTTTTTTTTTCGTTCATAAGTCCCGTCCCGTCCTAACAAATGCAAACACTACTGCCTTGCCTCCCTTTGCTCCTGCCTTCGTAGACAAATTCAAACTGACGTTCGAATACAAACGAAGATTTCGCCAATGTATAGTGGGACAAAATTATCTGTCCACTGGAACAAGTAAACAATTAGGTATTTGAACTAAGCAATGACACTGATATAAAATTATAAGAAGTGGACAGCTAATTTTCTTCCTACTCTACATTGTCGAAGAATTCGTTTGTAGTCGATCGCCAACTGCATTTTGTCTACGCCCCCTGAATGGAGTTCAAATGGAGTTTTGATTTTGATTGACTTTAAATAAAACAATTTATTTGTTATTCCACAAATATAATAACCTGACTAGTTTCGCATGCGCAGGTCCTGCGTGGTCACAGGTGACTTAGAAACAGTTTCACAGGTGACTTGAATCATTTTCCTGTGACCATTCAGGACCTGTGCCAGCGAAAATAGTCAGGTTACTAAATTTATGGAATAACAAATAAATTGTTTTATTTAAATTACCGTAAAAAGTGAATAGTCCAACCTTCTACGCTTGATGCGATAACCAACCAGCTCCATTTTTATACATAACATTTTAAAGTATAAAACAAATAAACAACACAATAAAACCTTCAGGTGCTTTTTTAATTAACTGCAAATTTCATTATGCTACCCTATTCGTTAAAACATTAAAACGATGATGACCTGATAATAGTTTTACGAGTGTGGCTGAAATTACATAAGATGGCGGCTTGCCTATAGCGATAAAAATAATAATATGTGTCGTATGGCAGAGCCGTATGAAAAGAGTTGCATTTATTTCTGCTCTAGAAAGCAGGCTGCATTCGTTCGTTCTGCAGCTATATTCGCTTCACTTCATTATTACACTGCTCTAGGTATTATACCTAGGCATATAAATGCACTATTATTACGTAGAGAGCAGTTTAATGCACCATAGACAATAATAGATTCTTCTGTTTATAAACTTTATGGTCGCGTGAGTGCGTCTTTACTTTTTGATTGCGTTTTATTTAATAAAAATATATTGAATTTGAAATATTATGTACTTTACAAGAGATGACAAGCGAAAATATTATTCATGATATTGCGACGGCATTGGAGATGTAAAATACCTATTTATTTTTATGTTTTTTTTTTATTGCAAAACTTGTCTTTGAAAATAATTATGATTCGCATCTACATCTTTATCTATGTGCAATATTCTGAATTCAAACTTTTAAATTTGAATGTCATGTTTTACATAATGTAGAAACGAAAACTCTGATGTGAGGGATTTATTCAGATGTGTTATTCAAAATATTGTTAAGTCATTATTTGAAAATTTGGGAACGCGATGGTAAAGAGTTTGAAAACCAGTTGCTTGTCTGTTTATGACAGATTAGAAGGTTTGGTATTTTTACATATTGAATGGATGTACGGGGAAACCATTTTTAGAAAAAATATTGTTTAAAGGGATTAGTAGAGAAGGCCTTGTTTTGAAATAGCATATTTGGCCCTCGATAGGACAAATAATTGTTGAAGAAGTTTAGTCTGAATCTACGCTCCGATGGGAGACGTTCTTAAGTTTTGAGTTGAAGTGTTTGAGTATGGAAGTTGAAATATTACATTTGATAAATTCGCGTTTGATAAAACTTAGAGTCTTCGGTGTTGGATTAAGCCTTCTGTTTAATTATTATAATATTATATTGACTGTTTAATTGGGCTGGCCAAAGAGGGAGGTCGCGTGGCGGAACGTTAGATTGGACAGCCCCGTGGTAATTCAACTTCCAACTATGAATGTGACGTGTTTATTTTCGTTTTGTGCTTTTTGCTAAATATTTGAAGGTATGCAGAATTTTGGGTGAGTGACCAGATTTTTTTGATATTAGAATTCGTATGGACACAGAGAGATGTTTTCTTGTGTGGTATTTTGTTTGTTGCTTGGTTGCCCCGCCAAGCATGCTTATGAGCAAGTTGCTCGATTGGTTTTAGCTGAGAGATATATGGCCGATGCGTTACGGCATTGTTTTGAATATTTGTGATCTCTGTGTGCCATTGGGCTTATTGTATTGCAGCATGTACCTCCCTGTATTGTTTTCACACGTCACATGTCAAGCACACGTCGCGAATTGTTATCTGTCATTCGCGGGTTACCCCATTTTCCGATACCAGTGATGTGACCTATCTTTAATGTTTATTTTTCAATTCGGTTAGGAATTTCATATTTAGAACCTTCTAGCAAGCTTAGTGTAGAATTTTCATTTGTAAAAGTAGGTACGTCGGTGTGTTCCCCGAGAGAGTAATTATTTTGTTATGAATATTCGGTCGCGATATTATGATATTCTGAGCTTGTTATTGCCCGCGCCGGTGTAAATCTATTGAAGTTAAAGTTACGAAGCCCGTATAATAATATGTAGTATGTCAGGAGGGCTGTGGACTGAAGATATACCTCACATGACCCTCCGGGAGAATGGGTTGACTGAATTGGACGCTCTTCAGCTCAGCTCAGGAAGCTCCCTTCGAAAAAGCAGTGCACAAGCCCAAGATGGTGAGCCACTCGGAATCCTACTGAGGAAAACTTGCGGCCCGACGAACAGCCCACGGATAGTACGTAATTTGACTAGAAGGTTGATTTTTTGTCCGTCTATAAAGTAATTGAACGTTCATTTTGATAGTGAGATCGATAATAATTAAATGCACGCGAGGTAGACATTAAAATTGTTAATAGGCAGGATCGTTTTGACTGTAGCTAGTCGTGGCATATTTTTCGCGTAGTAAAATCCTGTCCTATTTTGAGTCTCTGCCGAAAGTACGTTTAGGTATTTAGAGTCAAGAGTTACAAAGTCAAAAGATAGCTTTCACCCCCTGTAGTCTGTACACCATCAGGAACCTTTTTCAGTTGTATATATACACTATATCTGATAGCCGAATTTCGGCCCCTTTTTGGTACCTGTTCGAGGCGTGAGGTCGCATCGAAATTGGGCCAGTCTCGGACCTTCGGAGTTTTATTTTTGCCTGAATTTTGGCAAGAAGGTTCGTTTGACATGGAAGGCCCTCTTTCGGTGGCTAATTCCTCCCATGGACCTCGAGCATGCTTATCAACTCTTGTTTTGGAATGTCACTTTTCAGCTAATGTGAGATTTGAGATAAGTTTTTTTTGTCAAGTAAATAAATACCTACCTAAATCACACTAAATTTTAATGTTTTGAAAAATGTTGATGCTGAAAGCTCAAGTAGCTTGAGTGAAGTCGTCTTCACTCTTTACTGTTTGTTAAAATGGATAGAACTCTAAAGTGTGCACAGCAGCAAAATCTAACTTAAATGTACTTAATGTAGCTTGTAGGTACCTAACTCTTCAAATATCCATTTTGTAAGGATAGATAGAGTCATCAGCAAGCGCGTGCGGGATGATTTAAATAACTACCAACCATCTATTAAAACGAATGCTTCACCTACGAATACCAAGAAGTAACTACCCCATAACTTGTAAATGTGCACTGACAGATTCTAAAGTACACGCAATGTCTACAATCTTTGGTGGAATAATATTTATTTTCTTCTTGCAATAATATTATAAAATTTATATTCTTCATTTAGTTGTTCGTTTATAAAATACGTTTTTCTTCTTATGACTGCAAATTTTAGCAACATCATAAAATAAAGTTTGATATATTATTTTCAAAAAAAAAAAAAAAACTTATGTTTGCTATGTATTAGCATTTCACATAGTGCACTCAATAGAATTACATTTCATTGCAGGCAATATCGCTGTAGGTATATTATATTGGTTTACAAGTACGATATCAAAAGCGATCGGTAAATAATGTTATTTATATAAGAGACTAGGAATAAGATGTATTTCATGTCGAAGAGCACCACTTTTATTTAATAAAGAAAACAAGGAATATTATCTTGTGCTTAGAAAAGAGAGAACGTTCTGTTTTTCTTTACATCCGTATTATATCGCAATATCCAGTTGAAATTATTTCATGAATTTACTTCATAATAAGCAGGTACAAAAATCACATTTTTAAATTGTTTCTTACTTAGGCAGCCACACCTTCTTTTAGAGTCTTTTAAACCCCAAGCTGGGTTATAACTTATTTACCCGATCGAACAATATAATAATGTCAAAAAATATTCTAATTACCTGATGTCCTTTGGTTCGTTTCAATTTGAGAAAGAGTGTCATCTCCATGTTAAGTTGTGGTGAATTTTAGCAAAATCAAGGTCTGTACAAAATTATAATTATTACTGTTTATGAAGGCTCTTGGAATGAAACAAATGTATTTAAGATACAGCCCTAAAAACGGGACCAAAATCCATTAATCTTTGGAACGTTAGATTTCATTATACCTACTGAATAAATTCTTCTTGTAGCGTTAATTTTAGCTATACCCAAGCAGTTCATACTACTGGTCCATTATAGTTGCTCCTTTTAAGAAGGGTTGTTTTTGAGTAACAGCACACGTGATGGTATTTCAAGTGCTTGAATAATAAAGAGATCCTATGATAGAAAAAAAACTTGTAAAAAATGCTTTCACAAGAAGTTGCACAATACAGGTATTTTAAAAAGATCGAGTGGAGTAGGAAGCGCTCAGAGTATGGTATGGGGCGAGCAGAATTAAGTACGGCGATACATTACCTCGGAGCATTGTGCTGCAGGATAACCTGGAAAAAGTAACACACATGAGAGCCGATAATGTTATTGTTACATCCAATACGGGAAGTAGGGGATATCCTTCGGGGAACAGAACGCTGGGAGAGTTTACCTCACAACGGGATACCTTGGAGAATTCAACTTCATATTACTAACATCATTTTTCACATGAACTATAATTTTTTCAAGATAAAATTAAGAAAATATGTGCTTTAACGATGTTATTATGGGGGTGAGCGCATTCTTCAATACAGCATTGACACGTTAAAATAAAGCGATTATGCCTCAATAAAAACTATATGATATGCTCCAAATATATACAGTCTCCAAATGCACGCCACTTTGTGGTACGCCTATACATTTAAATTCAGATGATTGTGCACAACTCATTGGATAGTGTAGTGACAAATGCATTTTTAAATTATTTTGCAATCATGCATCAAATTATAGAATCAAAAAGTATTTGTAAGACAGCTGTAAGTATTGAAAGAAAATTGTAGTTTTATTTAGGAGAGATATGTAGGTAACTACTTTATTTATAACAATATTTGTTAATAAATAAATAAATAACATTTTATTAAAAGTAAATTAACAATATGAAATAAACATAAAAAGAGTCAAAGGGCGGACTCATCCCGAAGGATCTCTTCCAGCCAACCCATTTGTTATTAACAGTAATATTTATTATTACAAAATAGTGTGTTCAGATGTTCAAGTAGGTACCTTCACAAATACAAGAAAATTTAATTTTAAAATTTACTTAATTGCGCTCAGCAGGTATTGTTAGCACACCGACAAGATGTCAGTTCTTTGACGATAAAACTCTGTGGGCTCTTTTCCTTATTTATTTGCGACTTCGTCGTCTGGAAGAATATTTTTTTTAATAGGTTAACAAACCTACAAAAAAACGTGGTTTCATATTATAAGACTGGTAGTATAAATTTGCACAGTTATTTTTTTTTTACCTATACCAAATAAGTTGTATCTTTTAAAGCCAGTCTTTATAAAAACTTAAATAGAATTTCCAACTTGAAAAGGAATAAGAAAGGTTTGAAGTACCTAATATTATAAGACGGAGTAGATCTAGGGATCTAAAGAGGAGAGAAGGGTGTCTTCGGGAAGGTGGGAGGTTTCTACATCAATGTCACTTGGAGTAGATGGTCAAATGAATGTGGAAAAGGGAGGAATGTATTAAAAATATTGCTGATTGTAAGGAGGTTTTTGAGCGATTTGCCTTGAATGAATAATTCTTCTTCTTTACAATGTGGCAATTCACTCTCGAGAGAGTGATCTATGAATGAATGAATAATTATTCACAGGAAATTTTGTGAAAATAAATTGTATATCTTCAAGAGATTAAGATGTTTTTGTTACTCATGATATCCTGAAAAGATAATATGATATTGTTTGAAGGCATCCTGACTGTCGTTTAGATAGTTGAAAGTTAAAACATATGATGCTCTTTCTGATTGTTCATAATTAGAATTCGAAAACTCATTTTAGTTAATTATGTATTTAACTTGAGCAATGAAAAGTGTTATTAATGGTTTGATTCTTCTATAAACCAGTTTAATCCTCCCTTACATCAGGGTCGCAATATTACTTCAACACGTTGGAAACTGCGGATGATGATGATGTGACATTTCTTCCCATAGCAACATTTGAATGTAAGGAATCAAATATCACATTATCCTGGCGCCAAATATATGACAGCAGTAGCTATCTATAAAAAGTTGGTTGCTCCAGTCGTCCTCTATATGGCTGGCGTGGCTCTATATCTTATTAACATCCACTTGTTATATACACGTATTATGAAGGAATTAGCGTTGGGATAGTTTCTCCAGTGACTACCGTCTCTACATGGGACGAAAAGGGACGCAGGTTCGAGTCCTACCTGGGGCGTGGGATTTTTGTAGGTATCCACGTGTTGAACATGTTAAAAATTCTCAAAATCATCGGGGATTTTAATATTACTACCTAATGGCGAACATTATTATCGTAAAGCGATCACACTAATGGTCTG
The DNA here is from genome assembly GCA_963576905.1 of Mystacides longicornis. Lineage (NCBI taxonomy): Eukaryota > Metazoa > Arthropoda > Insecta > Trichoptera > Leptoceridae > Mystacides > Mystacides longicornis. The sequence continues at coordinate 13,080,056 of OY756425.1, forward strand.
TTTTCCTAGGACTACGGTTCTGCTATAGCGGCATCAGTACTAATCAGTAATCAATGACAGCCGTCTTGTAAGACGACGCACTGCACCCTAGGAACCCAGTTCGTAAGCCAGCCTTCTAAATAACAGTAGTAGACGGTCTTAGGCCCACAGTGGTGTACTCATCCCATTTAAAAATCGAACAGTATAAGTTAGCCATCAATTTTTTGATTATATTCGTGAAATATCACATTACATAATATTTCTCGTGGACATCGAATTATGATTGCAAAAGCAACGAGTATTGACTAATACGCGAATAATATACCTACATAAGTTTGAAAAAAAGTTATGAATAATATTTCACGCGGGCCTCGAGTGTTTCAACCGAAGTTACAGACGAACTTAACACAATAATATTTATATTTAATATTTTAACAAAATTATTTCAGTTGAATTTCATCTTTGGAACCACGCACCAGTCGGATTACGCCTGAGAGATTTGGTCAAGTAATCTATTTCACATTTTCAAATGAAACATTTGTCCCATTTTAGAAGGAATCTCTTCCCCCGTGGAACACTGCACTAGGGGATCGTATGTACCTAGGTACCTATCTGTACTTTCATATTATTATTGTGTAGGTGTGTATATTTTGTAATATAACATTTTGTATACAATGGAGCGGAATGTTCGACAAAGCACGTTGCGAGATAACGTCAGAAGTTACGTATTAGTTTGAAAAAGAGTCTCATGCAGTGGTTATAGGTATTAATGTACCGAGCAGCACGATTGGTCTTCACTCCTTAAAGGGAAACATGAGAAAATGAGAAAAATAAATGAACGTTAATATTGTATTACCTATATTTCAATTTATATATTTTTATTCTATTATTGAATTTATTTTAGTGAATAAATAATATACCTACCTATATTCCAGCGTAAACTTCTTAAATAAATAAAAATTATATTATGTGTATACTGTATATGTTTCTGCGAAGATGTGATCACGGAGATTAATATACGAAAAGTCGTGTACGAAACGTTTTGGGAGAAGATTGGCTCTGAAAAAATCATCAGATTATGATTGGTGGAATCCAATCGAAACGTCGGGCGACCGACGGCTCATTTCAGAGCCAACCTTCTCGGTACACGTTAGGCCGGGCCGATTTGCGTTTCTTCCATTATTGCTAACGTAATAGTTATACTTTAGTGCTAAATGCTGTTCATAATAGGTATGCAAAATATTTTTCGATTTGAAAGATATATTCTGTCTCCGAATTGAGCTCAAAATTTCAAAAAAATGTAAAATTTATCGTATTTTGAAGCAGGTATAAATAAATTAAAAATATCTTTAACTTAATATTTTTTAAGATTGTATCTCATAAAAATGACGGAATAATCAGTCCTGTATGATATAAAGCATAAAAATGCAATTTTAGATAGAAACAAAGTATATAGAGCGCCGCGAAAAACCAGAGAAAATCTCATGAAATGAGAAAAGGGTTAAAAATACCAGTATTGTATTTTGATGGCCCTAAATCAAAAGTTATAGGCAAGTGATTAGAAAAAGTAGTCAAAAAATACAGATGAACAATAAATAAGAGAGTGTTAAAGGAAACTGATTCTAAATTGATGGAAAATTTGGAAAACCGAAACCGATAGAGAGATCGATTACACATTTCTTTCCAAAAAGCAATATTTCATTTGATCTTTTACTTGTCGTCTGATGTGATGAAAAAAAGTGTAGGTAAATTTAGGTAAATTAAATTTATTTAAATTTACTATTTAGTGTTTGAATCGTGTGGATTTTATCTTATAAAGGAAATCTTTTATATTGTGTATGTATGGTTTTATTGGATTTTATAGTGTTTTATAGTCTCAAATTTGTGTATTGATATATTTAATGTTTGTATGATTGTAAATTTATGATTATTGTATATTGTTATAAAAAAAAAGGCTCTTAAGCCGTACAATGAATTAATAAATAAATAAATAAATAAATAAATAAATATCGGAAAACATGATTGAATAATTAGTTTGCAGGAGAAAAGACTAATAACACCATTAGAATGAATTGTTTGCTTATTGCAAACCACAAGTAATCCTAATTGAATGAGTCGCCGGTAACCTAGAAAAAAACGACTAGTAACAATAATTATTAAAGTTTTTGTAAAATAATATTATATAATATTATAAAAGCATTAACAACATATTATGTTGATAATGCTTTCTCAAATCATCATACGCATTCTGACCAAATTGGAAAACAACTGGAAAAAAATAATTGATATTGTGTTCCAGGTGATTACAACAAAATCTACTATTTTATCATTTCATAATCTACGAAAAGATCAATTATATTTATTATAAATTGGCACAGTCATACCAACAGGAACATTTTTTAATGATTTAGGCAACTGAGCTCCAGGAAAAATGTTCCATGTTAGATCGCTAAACTAAGCTAATAGGATTCTGCGTCTGCGTTTCTTTCAGAAATTTTGATGACCTTAACTTATCTTTATTTTTAATGTTTGTGCAACAACTTACCTTGTGACTTTTCCCGTTACCTATGGAAGTTTAATTTCTTATCCATATATTTATCAGATGATCAAAACTGTTATATAAACTGTAATTACTAAAATAAAAAGATATTTCGCTCAAAATACAGTATGTAGTAAGAGAATGAACCGCTCGCCGGATAGTGAAAGCTCGAATTGCCCGAAAACATGCACCTTTGATCCTTGGAGTACCGAAAGTAAATTTTGAAGCATCTTTTACAAGAACTACGTAATAGACAGACAGCAAAATGTAACAGAAACACCAATCGACAAGTATCCAACGAAGATCTTACGGCATTCATTACATACAATGGCGAAGATGAATAAATACAGTTTCCTGAATTTTTCTTGACATATCCAAGGAGTTTGACAATCTGTGAAATTGTCAAAGAAGCCTCGCCAACTATTCGAAGAAATTCTTCAAGAGAAGATTATATAAAAGCTTGGAAAGCAACGAGTAAAAAATATATCAAAGCCAATTTATCAAAAACAATCACTTGCAAAATAACATAATTTCATATACTTACATTACATAAAAAATTTAAAAGTTTTATTTATTATTTTTGTGTAATTAAATAAATAGAAGTATGTACTTAAATTATCTGAGGTATAATAAAAAAATGAATAAAAAAACAAGGCCGTAATCATTTTACATGATTATTATAAAAATGTCAGTTAGTATGGGATATTTTCGTCCCATACAAAACTTCAAAGTCGATTCGGAGACAGAAGATCTCATTTTTTTGTCCTGAAATTTTGTAGATAGTTATAATACATCATAAGGCAACAAATTATCACTATTACATTAAGATTAGAAGCACTTTTTTAACTTCCATACAAGAACGGCCCAGCCTAGTACACGTAGTACTCAGAACGTTTCGTACGCGATTTTTCATAAATATGTGTCTATATAATACATATATCTACATTGTAAGATTATAGTACTTATTGTATAATATTTGGTTTGGGAAATAAAATAGGTAAATACATAAATTGAATACGGATAGGTAGGTAAACCTAATTTATTTATTTTTTTCAAGTGACTCTGTGCTCACTCGAAGTGAACACAAATACACTTTTGACATCTTTCACACTAAGCAAAGGCTTGTGCCGTGAAAGCGGAAATGGGCAGCACGGTCGGGATTTGAATCTACGATCTCCAATTCGCTGTACGTACGAAAGCTGCCGATTGATACTCATAATAATGAGTTGTGAATCTAAACCATCCTTGAATCACCATTATCGATACTAATTTTCAGTGAAATACTACATCCGTTCGATAGCATTGAATTTGCAAAGACTAGCAGCAAAACCTTTCGGACGAAATAGGTAGGTAGCAAGAGCTTTCCATTGCGCTCGAACTCGCGCAATGTATAAACATTCGGAGGTCATAAGACCTCCTTCGACACCATTTCCAAATCACTCTGCTCTGCTTCAAATCAGTGGCACCCCGGTATGAGAGGGTCTTCCACTTCTTCAGGACCCTGACAGGGGTAAGAACATGGATCTCCTCGGCCAACTCCCATTCGGCTTCCTTAACACAAATCTCAGCCAGGTCCATCTCCTCTCCATAATTGTTGAAGTGATGGGCCTATGCTAGGGGCGCTGGCGTACAGCGTCGTTCCTGAAGCGGTGATACCAACTTATGATAATAATAAAAATAATAAAGTTATTCAGAATAACTTTTTTTACAATGGTATACGGTACAGCTTACAATTAGCATAACAGCACATTAAAACTATATATTTCCATCAGCAAATAAGAATGGCTGGTATGAGGGGAACACTAAATATATAACATAATAAAAACAATAATGGTCGCGGCGCAAGTGAGTACGTACCTTAAGAATAAATAATATATAATATCTTATTCCCAAAATTCTCCTGCGGCATTTCCTTTCCAATGTATAGATACTTTTGGTGCCTGGACTTTGATTAGGTTCCAGGACTCACACCCATACAGGAGAATGGGCAGGGCACACTTCGTCTCGACTCTACCTAAACGCCGACGCTTTCCATATTTTGGTCTTGTTGCTAAAGGCACCACATTCAATATCAATAGGTATCGAGAGCTCAGTCCCGAGGCAACCAGTGCAGTGGTGGTAATGATTGCTCCCGATTACTTATTTATCCACCCAGGAGATTTGGTGACCATCGATGGTCTTGTCTCACAGAGATTCAAATATATTCCTGGGAAAGAAATTATCTCATAGTTATTTTAAAATAAATAATTTAAATGAATTCTTGTAAATTCTCGGTTTAAATTAATAAAATCCTCATGTAATAATTTTATACTTATCTAAATTATTTTCCAAGTCTCAATGGTAATATTCCTTATAGAATTATTTTAAATTGACAGGGTTTTTGTACCTACTCCCCTTTCTGAGAATTAAAACTTGATACGCCGCCCCTTCCGCCTCGCTGGCTATCTCAACTCCCTCAGGCCTCGGCTAGCTCACTTATCTGTCCAGCGAGGTCAGGGGTCGGCTATCTACAAATTCCATCAGGTCTTCGGAGGTATCTCTCTCTGGCTCCACCAGTCTAGGTACTCAAGATTTACCAAACAGAGCCCAGGGGTAGGGTTACTAATCTACTCAAACTCAAAACTCTAATTTAGGTATGACTCAATTTAATTCATAAATATAAAAACACAAAAAAAAAATGTACAGAAACAATAAAGAAAATGTGAAAGAACACATACACAAAAAACACAAAAAAAAAAATTAAAGAAAATTACATTAACCGAGAGAACCTACATTAAAAGGCAATGAACAATATACTTATTATATAAAGAGAAATAATTGGCAAAAAAAACAAAAAAAAACTAGAGACAGTTGAACCCGATCAAAGGGTTGCATACGGGTTTTCAGAATATAAGATCTACATAAACAAGCTTACATCGGACATGGTACATTTTAGTAAACCAATATATATTGGTTCCTGTCGATTCGCTCGGAATCGTTGGTTTCTGCAGCCCTGACTTCCCTAAATCTCTTGAAGTGAATTCCCAGGCCGTTGATGAAGATTTAAAAAAAAAAGGTACATACATTGAATTGGCCTCCTGAGTGCTGAGTATTCCCGTCGAGTAATTCCCTTGGATTATCACACACACCGTACACACTTTATTATTATCAGAAACTGTTTACTTAGTCGTTTATTTATCGAGATGATCCCGTTGCACAATTTATTAATTATAATGCCAAAAATAAAAATAATATGTCTGTCTGGTAGAAATTCTTTAGCCACCAAAATATATTGTCTTGTTGAAAACTTTGAATAGATATTAATAAGTAAATTTAGAATTTAGTGGAGATGGTGAACCAAATTCGCCCACTGAATATGGCTATGTGTAGATGCCCTGATTATTATTTTTTTTCACTTTACTCGCGAACTATGTCTTACGCGCACGACTCATGGAGAATTTATCTCCTCTCCACGTCGGAGATATAACATGATTCCCTCCAGAAAAGTCACTTTTAAACTCCCGCCGCACGACAGGTTCGTAAGTTCGCGTGAAAGAATTTTTTACGTAACTAATTCTTTCGTACCACAAGGGTTCGTAACTATCGGCTCGCCCGTTCAATTTCCCGATAACAATCAACTCGATACGATCTTCGATAACAACAACCAACTCGTAACAACCTCTCTCGGAGGAGATCGTAGCAATCAACCGTAACTACCTCTCTCGGAGGAGATCGTAGCAATCAACAACCCGTAACAATCAACCTTTGTCACCCCCCGTGCACGAGATTATATCTTCTCCCTTCCTAAGACAACTAGCCACCACCCCCGTGAAACTCCCCCGATCATTCAAATTTGCCTCAAAAGACCAATCAATGTCTGGAGACTGCCCGTTTGGGTCCACGTGGACTCCTCTCACCCAATCCTGATCTCACACCCTACTCCTCGGTTCAATTTCGTACCTTCCAGGGCCCTCTTCAGGTACACACCCACCACCGCTGTAGCGAAGGGTGTTAAGAAAACAAGAAATTAACATGTCTAAATTCTATTTTTTTTTTGTTCTTATATTCGTCGAATACTAAATGGGTGCGTTTCCTCTTTTCTTCTAAACCTGAGTCCCTCTGCTTTTCAATTTCTCCAAAATCCATCCCCTCTTATAGTTTCCTAAACTCTACGCTAGCAACCATTTGTATTTCACCATAATGGAAAACGACGTTAAATTATCGTTACGTTTCAACCCTTTTTCCCTAGCTAATTTTTATTTGACTCGCGGATTTACCTAAATTCGCTCCCCAATCTTGGACAGCGTTCACTTTCTGGAGACTAACACCGTCCCTGGGTAGCCACCCTCGATTCACAGAAAGATCTATAAATCAATTGATCAATAGCCCTGGGTCGTTAAGTGACCACACCCCGCCAGTGGCGTGGAATGGTAGTCGGTTTCGCTATATTTATATTATTTTTCAATCAAAACTTTCGCGCAAAATGTTACAAAATTTCCAGTTTAATTCCTTTGTTAATTCCGTATTACATTAATTTCTTTCCTCTATACGTGCATTATTTGAGTTCGATTCTACATTTTCTAGTGATTAACCGAATTTTGCAATTCAACCGAGTAAATCGCATTATTCTCCCTCCTTCTGGTGACTGTGAACAACTATGGATCTTAGGCGTCCCGCGTTTGTAAGGAACCCTCATTAGACGATCTTTAAATTGGTAGTTTTGTATTGTTTTGTATGTTTCGTCTAAACTCCCCCCAATTTTCTACAGAGTCGTGAAAACGGACGCCACTGACTATTTGATGGCTTGGGTCACACGTGTGACATTTCTACGACCCATCAGAATTCTCCGAACGTCTTTTGTCTTGCTTTTTAAATTTCAGGCTAACTCGGGTGTTTATTTAAGCTTTTATTTATGAGTCTCAAAATCAGAGTTCCAAATCCCTACAAAAAAAATTCAACTATTGGGTTTCAAAATCTATTAAAAATGGCACTAATTGTTATTAATGTCCCTCCGAACCCGGTATTTTGCGAAGCTGTTTCCTGTTCCCACGTTCGGTCTCTTGGCAGACCCCACACATTGTCCCTTACTAGACAAATCTAATCACTTTTGCAGTAATGAATTTTTATCACTACATGCCTCCCTACTTGGGTCATATCAACTCCCCACTACTTAGTTGATAAAAATTCAGTGCTTCCTCTACATTTCCGAAAATTCCCGACATACGTTCGAGGACCCGGTATTTTTAGGCGCCACCGTCTTTTTCCTTCGGTATTTTTCTTCAGCAGTCGTACGTAAAGACGGAACCTGACTACTGAGTGGTATTAGTTAAGATGTCATCTTATCCCCTGAACATAGTCCGCAATTTCCCCAAAGTCCAACCCATGCTTCCCTTCTCTATGATATGCAGATAACCATTACAATACATTCTTAACAATAAGGTACAACAACATCATACAAATATAGGTACACTACCTTAAAACAACAAATAAAAAAAAATAAACAAAACCAATATTTCACATCGTTCAAATTTTACATCCCCCTTCATAACCTGGGTTAAATGAATGTATGGTTTATCTTTACTTTACAAATTGTTATTGTAAGATACTGGAATCCAAAACAAAAAGAATTTCGATAATTACACTACTATGAATAACTATTTACCCCATCAATTACATAACTAGTTCCATCGCGTCCCTACATATCTTAGACAAATCAATCTAAGGCGTACATTTTTCATCATATATTATTATTTCGATACATCTTATCAATATTACATCATCAATACATCTCACATCATTTAATTGTTCAATTTACAAAATTTAACCCATTTAAACTAATTACTACCAGGTTATATCCTAACTTCAATATTTCCCATAATATATCATTTTCAATACATCTCATCCCACATTTTAATTGTTCAATTTACCCAAATTTTAACACATTTAAATAAAAAAAAAAAAATTACCAACGTAATATCATAACTTCATGAAAAGGTACTATTTTACCAACAAACATAGCAATACATATAATAATGGTAATGACAATATGGGACATTTAGTATTTTACTTATAAAGACAGAAAGAAAACAAAATTGAATGGGGGTATTTCACTGGTATTATTACTATTATTTATGGTCCATAGGAACATAATCACGCAGTATCTTACTGCCATTACTGAATGAATACAAAAAAAAAAAAAGATATTCCCCCTTTCAACAATTTATCACCTTATTTCAATGTATGCACAGAACATAACAATTATCTTTTTAAATACTAAAATACAATAGGTAATCTATTATTAAGTTTATTATTATTTATTTTTATCGTGAATAAAATTATCTAAGTGGGTGTGTCTATCCACAAAAAAATGTAATATTTAAATTTTATTCTTAAAACTACGGACATGGTAACAATAAGAGCAAAAAAAAATAAGCAGGTTCCTAGCTTTTATCACGCAAAACAAAGTCTCATATTTTTTTATTACAATATCTAAGTGAGCTTGCATAAAGACTTACAATAGTGACCATACATTTGTTTAATGATTAAAAAAAATTGAAATGTTATTATTAAAACGCAAACATGAGTATAATACCTACTAAAATAACATATCTCTCGATATCTAAGTGGGCTTACTTAAAGACTTACAATAGTTACATAATATGTGCTTTTTTCCATAAAAAAAAAAAAAAAAAAGAATGAAAACTTTAAAAACTGAAACATGATTATTATACAAACAAAAAAAATATCCCTTATTTATAAACTTATTTATGTTTTAATTCTTTAATAAATTGTTTGTGAGTCATACCTGTTCTAATCTAAAGCTTTACCTAAACATAAAAAAAAAGAAATCCTAATTATACTATACTGTAACTCCTAAACTGGACCTGTCTGGGGCCCGGGTCATTCACCCTCGAATGCCAAAATGTGGAGAACCTTTTCCACATTAACTTTCCCAGAACAACCATCACCTTCTCTACTCGAACCTAATTGTCAACAATACTACCTAGAGGTAGACCGACGACCGCCCTTAGTACGTCGGGGCTTTTTTTTTCACCCTTCTGTCCCTCCCCAGATAGCATACTTGACAGTTCGTCCTCCCATCGAAATTCCCTAAGGCTTGATCATAACACCCTTATTATATCAGGACATTCCAGCTTTCTGCGCTGTATGTCCTTTGCCATCAGTTCCTTACGATTTTTAAAAGCCGAATGCTAGAACATTTCCTACTTGTCCCCAAATGCCTAGTCTAACCCCGTAACGTCACCCCAATCTACCTATCCGCTTCTTTCTCAAATACCATATGGTCGATCCGACTCATTTCGTTAGCCGCTATTGTTTACCATCTCGGCAAGTCTCAACAGACCACCCCTCATTGTCCACCGACCGACCATTCAGCGCGCGCGCGCTCCTTTCTCTATTGTCTGACCAACACTTTCGCGTCCCTACTCATAAAAAAAACTACCTGCCATCCCTCTAGTTCAAATTGCCGACTTACGGCCCCGCCCTTCTCAGACATACCTAACCCCGTTCTTTGTCGCTATTCATACATCTGTCCGTCGCCTCATTTACTCCTACGTTTACATAACATTCCCTCAAAATAATAAGATTAGAACAAACAATCATATAACAAAATTAGGGAAAACTCTACTTACGAACTAAACTTCGAAGTAATTATTCTAAATACTTTTAGAGATAAAAATAAAGTACATTGAAATCGCTAAGTGTACCTACTTATATCGTAATTTACCTAAGCTCTATGCTATTTACAAATATTTACATACATGTGTGCCGTTTGCCGATCTCTCGCATTTTCGAAGACACTCGAAAACAGTTTTCAACCGTTTCTCCCCGGCGATACCTACTCTATTTACACCCCGACGTTTCATTTCTTATCCGCCTCTTACGGAATACTCCAAACGTCAAACGGAGTAGGAAAGATATTCTAAGGCCGTCCCTCCACAGCAATTGCTTCTCAAGTCCCTTCAGCTTGGCCTGTCACCCTTCCGTGACTTGTACCGTCGGTGTGTCGCCCCTGCAGCGTCCCGGCGCCGGGATGAGGTCATCCACGTGATATTTGACGGCCTTACCGCGCCTACTTACCCAAAACACCCTATTATTGCCGGCAGCCATGAGTATGTGGTGCGGCCCGTCCCATCTTGGTGCGAAACCTGCATGTACTCCCGCTTCCTGGTTTGATAATCTATGCTCACGGGTCATCACCGCGTCGCCAGTGGCATATTTTAGTTCCGGCACCTCCTGCGAGGCGTACTTTTCACAGTATTTCGCCTGATTTTCGCGTATACATTTATCCAACTCTTCTCTATCCCACGGACACTCGCCAGGGGAGCCTGTACCTATCAGCTCCCATTCCCCAGGCCTTCTGGCGTCATAGCCAAGGAGCGCTTTGCTTGGGGTTACTCCAGTAGCATCGTTTCGCCTCCTCCGTAAGGCTCCCGTTATTTCCCCCAAGTAATCTTCCCATTTATTGTGCGGCTTATCTAACAGCTTGATACGCAGCGATTTCTTCAAATCCTGATTTTTCCTCTCCGCTGCGTTCCCCGAAGGATGAAATACGGCAGTCGTCCAGTGTTTACATTGCCAGCGGGCGATAGCTGCTTTCCAAGCATGATGTCTGAAACACGAGGCGTTGTCTGTTATGAGAGCCCTGGGATAACCATACCGCGCGAATATCTGTGTCTCGAGCAAGTTTACTATCTGAGGAGCTCGCCCAGTCTTCATTGGAAAAGCTTCTACCCACTTTGTATAGACGTCTGTAACAGTGAGAATTTCCCGGTTCCCCTTTGCAGTTCTAGGATATTTCCCCATTAAATCCAGGGCCACGATTTCAAAAGGATGTTGGGCCCTTATAGTCCCTAACGACGCTTTTGTCCGTGGGGCCCGTCCCCGTGCTCTGGCGCAAATCAAGCAATTCTTCACGTGCCGGCGTACATCATTCCCCATACCTTTCCACACGAAAAATTGTTGGATTGCTCGTAACGTTTCTCGCTCTCCAGGGTGACCCACAAGCGGAGCATCGTGATAGGCTCTCATCACCTTGGATATCAAAAATCGGGGCACTATTAATCTGACGTCCTGCTCGCTAGCCCCTTTCCGATATAAGGTGCCTTCTCTCACTGTATAGATCGCTAACAGTTGTCTACCCCTGATATCTACCTCTTGTGGATTACGTTCAAACCTCTCTACATACTCTAGTAGTCTGCAGAGGTTCGCGTCTGCTCGTTGAGCACCCCTGACTGTGGCTGCTAACGAACCCTGCGCGACGTCGCTATCATGTGGTGAGGCGTCGATCTGCATAACCTGAGGGACCTCCTTCTCAGTCTTCCAACCCTCTTGTCGTACATCGGGGTACAGAGCTCGTTCGATTCCTCCGACTTCCCCTTCGGGGGCCCCATGCGGCCCTGTCGAGAGGTAGTCCGGGAGTTCGTTATACTGTCCGGGGCAATGTTCTACTGTGAAATTGAATTCTTGCAGTAACAATGCCCAGCGAGTTAGCTTTGCCCGCTCATCCTTGGCGTTATGTAACCAAGTGAGGGCCTTATTATCTGTGCGCAGAGTGAACGGCGCGGCCTCTAAAAAGTGACGGTACCTACGTATTCCCCATACGGCAGCATAGGCTTCCTGCTCGTTCGAGTGCCACCTTTGTTCAGTGGCGGAGAATCTCGAACTAGCGTAGGATATTACATCGCGTCCACCGTCGGGACGCTCGTGGTATAACACCGCCGCCACGCCTACCTTGCTTGCGTCGGTCTGGAGAATAAATTTTCTACTAAAGTCTGGCCGACATAGGGCCAGAGGTTTCGAGAGCTCCTCCTTGATTCGCCTCATAGCGGTGTCCGCTTCTGCGTTCCATTTAAACGGTTTCTTTGTACTTAACAGATCCGTCAGTGGGGAGGCCATTTGCGCAAAATTTGGAACGTACTCGCGGAGCCAGTTGGCTAAACCGATAAACGCACGCAGCTTCTTTCTTGTGGTAGGTACGGGTGTATCGACTATCGATAGCTCATGTACCTGTTGAGGCTGGTTGCCCCCTTGTGTGACGACATGACCTAAGTAATTCAATTTCGATGCGACTAGAGTACATTTGTCGGCTGCGCACCGTAATTTATATTGTTGCAGGCGCTCTAGCACTAACCGCAAATGGTAAATATGCGTCCGGATATCCGGCGAATAAACAATTATGTCGTCGAGATAAACTAGACAGAAATCTCTAAGATATCCTGCCAAAACTTCTTGACACATAGCCTTCTGGAAGTGCCCCGGGGCTCCTCGAAGTCCGAACGGAAGGACTCGAAACTGGAAGGTGGCCCCGTCTCCGGTACTAAAGGCAGTGTACTTCCGGGACTCCTCGTTGAGTTTCACTTGCCAATAGCCCCGTTGAAGGTCAAGGGTAGAGAATACCTTAGCACCTCCCAGGTCCTTCAGGGTCTCTTGGATAACGGGCAGAGGGGATAATTCCTCCTCCGTGACCTCGTTCAACCTCCGGAAGTCCACGCAGAACCGGTATTCGTCCTTCCCCTTCTTCGGAGCCATTACGATGGGGAACGAATAAGGAGATCGGCTGGCTTCTATAACCCCATCCGCAAGCATGCCTTCGAGTTGGGCATATAAATGTTTCTTTTTAATATCCGATAAGCGGTAGGGCGGTAATTTAATTGGCCGATTATCCGTTAGGCGGATTTTATACTCCGGTAACAGTGCCGGACCTGCATAAGGAGCAAATACCTCCTTAAACTCCTCTAACAGAGTTTTCAGTGACGACGCACCCTCGTTATTTAATTCTGACGGTATGTCTGGAAGTGTCACTTCCGAAAGAGCCCTCCTCCTCTGAGGAAGGAGGTGCGTGGTGGATCTCTCGACCCTCCCAAAATGGAGACATCCCCTATATAGGTCGACTACCGCCCCTTGGTTTGTCAACCAGTTTATGCCTAAGAGGATGTCCTCTCTTAGGCCATCTACTACAAGGAACTCGGTAGGGATTATTTGACCTTGGATTCCCAGATCCATGGTCACCCTACCCCTAGATTCCATGGTGACGGCCCCATCTGCTAACCTTAGGGTTGTTTTGAGCCGTTCATCCACGTCTCTCGTCCCAAGTAGTGCCCTCGTTATTAAATTGTGCGAAGAGGCTGTGTCAATGAGAGCTACGTGGTCCTCCCCCCGTAGAATCACACGTACCCTTGGGAGGTCATGACCCTCAGCTAACCTCCCTCCGTGACACACCTGACACACTCCCCCTGTAGTTAATCTTTCCGCACTTCCCTCTTCGCGGCTCTCCGTGTTCCTCCTCCACTCCGACTGAGGACCCGGCCGCTGGGGTCCCTCAGTCCCTTCCCTCTCCCGACCTATTACTGGCCGGGGGCCGGAGCACCAGGGGAATCGCGTTGGCCTGGGCGCTCGGCGTTTCCCCGCCACGACTGGTTGTTATGAGGGCCCTGTGGTGGGGCGGGCCGCCTACACTGGCGTTGGAGGTGGTTACCCCCACACCGATAACAGGAAAGCCTCCTAGGTTGGCCCTCTTGGGGCCTCCCTGGGTTACCTGTCGTCCTGTGAGGTACTGGACCTCGTTCGGGACGGTCTTCACGTCCTATCGGGTGGACCATCTCCCTTGGGAAGTCCACAGCCATAACCCTCTTATGGAGCTCTTCGTACGACTCCAAACTCCTGCCATCCCTCTCCAAGACCTCTCGGTATCTTGGAGTCATGAGGGTGATGACGTGAGAGACTAACAATCCCCACGGCTGCTCGCCCTTTAATCGTCGGAACACTTTTGCTTTCCTTTCCAGGAAAGCCAAACCCGATTCGGGACTCTTCTGCCTGTCTCCATACAAATGGGCCAGGAGAGAGTGTTCGGCCTCCTCGGTGCCATACCTCTGAAGGAGGAGAGTTTTAAAAACCTCCCACCTCAGGAGGTCACTACCCCTGGAGGCCCACCACGTGTTAGCCGTACCCCCCAATCGTAATGAAGCTTTCTTCACGCGGTCCACCTCGGCCGTCTCATAGCGGCGGAAATGCCCTTCACAGGCTGCTATAAACGCCTCTGGACACTCGTCCGGACGTCCCTCGAAGGTGGCTGCCACCGATCTTCGTTCTCCGTCGCCCCGATCTACATATATCACCCGAGGAGGTGTGGCCTCTTTCTCGGGCTGGGTCAACGGGATCTCCTGTCCGCTAAACCTCTGCCCATCACATCCGCTCGTGGCCTCCGAGTCCGTGGACAGGGCATTCCTCGTCTGACTTCGCGTACGACTGGGTCCTGCTGCATCCATTTTCATTTAGCCAATATAATGACACGGTACGAACCCAACGTGTCAGTCGCCCCAACAATACAAAAAAAACAAATATCCTACCTACTATATTAATCGGGGAAAAAAACAAACCAAAAAAACAAATACCTACACCTACAAGATTAATTTCCTGATTTAAAAAAAAATGAATGACCTATTCTAGGTATGTTTCTATTACTACCTATCTTAACACAATGATTAAATCTATTCTCTATTTTTATTTGGCCGTCCCAAATAATTTAACCTCCATAAACCTACCCTTAGTAAAATTAATGTACACTTGTACTTTCCCTACAAGCTACCACCTGGCTCTGCATTTAGATGAGCTTACGCCCCAGAGCGAGAGATACCGCGCAATAACCCACAAAGATTCGTGCTCGATCAAGCTATGCTTGTTCGAGCAAGCCGACACGGAGGGCGCCAAGTGATACGCCGCCCCTTCCGCCTCGCTGGCTATCTCAACTCCCTCAGGCCTCGGCTAGCTCACTTATCTGTCCAGCGAGGTCAGGGGTCGGCTATCTACAAATTCCATCAGGTCTTCGGAGGTATCTCTCTCTGGCTCCACCAGTCTAGGTACTCAAGATTTACCAAACAGAGCCCAGGGGTAGGGTTACTAATCTACTCAAACTCAAAACTCTAATTTAGGTATGACTCAATTTAATTCATAAATATAAAAACACAAAAAAAAAATGTACAGAAACAATAAAGAAAATGTGAAAGAACACATACACAAAAAACACAAAAAAAAAAATTAAAGAAAATTACATTAACCGAGAGAACCTACATTAAAAGGCAATGAACAATATACTTATTATATAAAGAGAAATAATTGGCAAAAAAAAACAAAAAAAAACTAGAGACAGTTGAACCCGATCAAAGGGTTGCATACGGGTTTTCAGAATATAAGATCTACATAAACAAGCTTACATCGGACATGGTACATTTTAGTAAACCAATATATATTGGTTCCTGTCGATTCGCTCGGAATCGTTGGTTTCTGCAGCCCTGACTTCCCTAAATCTCTTGAAGTGAATTCCCAGGCCGTTGATGAAGATTTAAAAAAAAAAGGTACATACATTGAATTGGCCTCCTGAGTGCTGAGTATTCCCGTCGAGTAATTCCCTTGGATTATCACACACACCGTACACACTTTATTATTATCAGAAACTGTTTACTTAGTCGTTTATTTATCGAGATGATCCCGTTGCACAATTTATTAATTATAATGCCAAAAATAAAAATAATATGTCTGTCTGGTAGAAATTCTTTAGCCACCAAAATATATTGTCTTGTTGAAAACTTTGAATAGATATTAATAAGTAAATTTAGAATTTAGTGGAGATGGTGAACCAAATTCGCCCACTGAATATGGCTATGTGTAGATGCCCTGATTATTATTTTTTTTCACTTTACTCGCGAACTATGTCTTACGCGCACGACTCATGGAGAATTTATCTCCTCTCCACGTCGGAGATATAACATGATTCCCTCCAGAAAAGTCACTTTTAAACTCCCGCCGCACGACAGGTTCGTAAGTTCGCGTGAAAGAATTTTTTACGTAACTAATTCTTTCGTACCACAAGGGTTCGTAACTATCGGCTCGCCCGTTCAATTTCCCGATAACAATCAACTCGATACGATCTTCGATAACAACAACCAACTCGTAACAACCTCTCTCGGAGGAGATCGTAGCAATCAACCGTAACTACCTCTCTCGGAGGAGATCGTAGCAATCAACAACCCGTAACAATCAACCTTTGTCACCCCCCGTGCACGAGATTATATCTTCTCCCTTCCTAAGACAACTAGCCACCACCCCCGTGAAACTCCCCCGATCATTCAAATTTGCCTCAAAAGACCAATCAATGTCTGGAGACTGCCCGTTTGGGTCCACGTGGACTCCTCTCACCCAATCCTGATCTCACACCCTACTCCTCGGTTCAATTTCGTACCTTCCAGGGCCCTCTTCAGGTACACACCCACCACCGCTGTAGCGAAGGGTGTTAAGAAAACAAGAAATTAACATGTCTAAATTCTATTTTTTTTTTGTTCTTATATTCGTCGAATACTAAATGGGTGCGTTTCCTCTTTTCTTCTAAACCTGAGTCCCTCTGCTTTTCAATTTCTCCAAAATCCATCCCCTCTTATAGTTTCCTAAACTCTACGCTAGCAACCATTTGTATTTCACCATAATGGAAAACGACGTTAAATTATCGTTACGTTTCAACCCTTTTTCCCTAGCTAATTTTTATTTGACTCGCGGATTTACCTAAATTCGCTCCCCAATCTTGGACAGCGTTCACTTTCTGGAGACTAACACCGTCCCTGGGTAGCCACCCTCGATTCACAGAAAGATCTATAAATCAATTGATCAATAGCCCTGGGTCGTTAAGTGACCACACCCCGCCAGTGGCGTGGAATGGTAGTCGGTTTCGCTATATTTATATTATTTTTCAATCAAAACTTTCGCGCAAAATGTTACAAAATTTCCAGTTTAATTCCTTTGTTAATTCCGTATTACATTAATTTCTTTCCTCTATACGTGCATTATTTGAGTTCGATTCTACATTTTCTAGTGATTAACCGAATTTTGCAATTCAACCGAGTAAATCGCATTATTCTCCCTCCTTCTGGTGACTGTGAACAACTATGGATCTTAGGCGTCCCGCGTTTGTAAGGAACCCTCATTAGACGATCTTTAAATTGGTAGTTTTGTATTGTTTTGTATGTTTCGTCTAAACTCCCCCCAATTTTCTACAGAGTCGTGAAAACGGACGCCACTGACTATTTGATGGCTTGGGTCACACGTGTGACATTTCTACGACCCATCAGAATTCTCCGAACGTCTTTTGTCTTGCTTTTTAAATTTCAGGCTAACTCGGGTGTTTATTTAAGCTTTTATTTATGAGTCTCAAAATCAGAGTTCCAAATCCCTACAAAAAAAATTCAACTATTGGGTTTCAAAATCTATTAAAAATGGCACTAATTGTTATTAATGTCCCTCCGAACCCGGTATTTTGCGAAGCTGTTTCCTGTTCCCACGTTCGGTCTCTTGGCAGACCCCACACATTGTCCCTTACTAGACAAATCTAATCACTTTTGCAGTAATGAATTTTTATCACTACATGCCTCCCTACTTGGGTCATATCAAACTACATACCTACTTACTTATCTACATACAACTCGAAAGTACGATGAAAATATTTTTGGTAAGACGCTAAAATTTCGAGGCTGTTCAAATTGAATGAGGTCAGAAGCATTTAAAATACTTATATTTTTTTCTTTAAAACCGATGAATTTTGTTCAAATTATTTCTCTCTTTGTTAACAATCACTGTTTGCGCCGCGGAATGGATCCCGCTCACGGCGGGCGATAATGGGTTGACTCCTTCACACCCATTATTGTTGCAATCCTTTTCACCGAACATTCCTTTGTTACCTGGTCGCCTCACTTAAAAATTCGTCGCCGAGAAAAGATAACGTTTTCGAACTTACAAATTCGTCGCCGTCGTTTTCGAACTGAATACCTAAGATCTTCGAACATTTCAAGTAATTGTGAATGTGTTGTGTTGTTTTTTTGTTTGCTATTGAATCTGTGAATATTTGGTGAGTTCCGACGAGAAGGAGGATTCAGAAGAAGGTAAGTGAGGCCCGCCTCCTTTCATTTCTCTCCATTCCCGCTCGACTCATTTGTCGCTTCCATAAAGCGTGGTCCTTTCGAGCAAACACTTCAAAAAAGAATACGCCAGATTTACGCCCTGGCGGAAACATTTGGTCCGTATCGAGCTCGGATTGAAACAGCATTAATTGAAAAATCGTTCGTAATCGTATGAAATCAAATCTCCAATAGTTTAAGAAAAGTATTTTGTTCCTTTTTTGACATTAATTATTAATTTTCGATACCTCATAACATTTAAATTTGTTTGAGTAGTATAGTATTAGTGATAGATACTTATTGTAGTTTGTAGTTCAACATAGCATTACAATATACGAGTGTAGGTTGTCGGTGCCTATAATATTGTAATGTTTTGATGCCAATATAATAATATCAGTTTGTTTAAGAACCATAGTTAGGTAAATAAGTATTTTTCTTGTATAGATCTATTTGAATAGGAGAGCATAATATTTAAGACTTAAGTAAGTACTACCTACTCTTATACATCGAGTAGGTACATACATTTTGTTTTAATATTCGTAGGCGGTACATATATACCTATACATAATAAAAATTGTAGGTTAGAGTTATTTTGTTTATATCCAAAAAGAACGGATAAGTCATTGAATGAGGATTTAATTGTAGAATCACCCTTTGTTGGTTATGTTGTTGAGACTTGGTTAGTTATTTGGTTATTATATCATTAGTAATAATTGATTTGCATTGAAACTACATAGTAAATAGTTTCGTAAATATCGCACAAAGATAACACCAAGTATTAAGGTGGCGTCACACTGCGTATCTTATTATTTATGTTATTCGTCATTCTCAAACATTTTGGCTTGTATTAAAGTACTACAATGCTCATAATATTCTTGTCTAAATTAACTTAGGAATATTTTTTCAATTGGAAACTCATTGTAGAAATTATTAATATATAAACGACAAAAAAAAAATATTGAATGGATAAACATTTATTTAATATTCAAGTCTTTGGTGTTTAATATTTGAATCTTATGTGTTTGTTTTTCTATTAGGAAAAACAATCTTCTTGTTTAAAGTAACAAAATATTTATTTTCAATTTAAAAGTCGGTGCAAAAAATATTAATTTACAAACGATATATTTTTTTTAATATTTTTGTGTTCATTTTTACTTTAACAGTGTGCTGTTTAAGTACACGGAAATACTTGCGTATTATCGTTAAATTAAATTGTAAAAAATGACTGATGTTCAGGAAGAGGTCTCTAGTAAACAAACTTTGGAGTGGGAACTTGAGTTAGCAGAGGCGCATCGAAATGCTTGCTTCGAGCAAATTCAAGAAATTTTGAATTTGTCAAAGGACGTCATTTTAAACCTGGCTAATAAATCTGAATTCTTGTGTAAGATGCACTGCATCGATCAAATAAAAAGGGATTTCAGAGACTACGATGAAACTTGTAATAGATTAACCAAAACATTAAAACCTAAGTCTGCTTTTGATGGGAAAAAACTCAAGTCGTTCCTAGACATTTGTTATAAGATGGAATATTTGCATTCTAATTTGTTAAAATTAGACACTGTTGAATCTAAACCTGCTCGTAGGTGTCGTCTACCGTCTATTGAATTAGTCTCGTTTGATGGAAAGTTAGATAATTGGAATGAGTTCTACGTAAGTTTCAAGTCAAATGTACATGACAATTCTGATTTGAATAACGAAGAAAAACTATTTTATTTATTGGGAAGGCTTTCCGGTAAAGCTAAATTAGCCATACTAGGAATAGACCCATCAGGTGAAAATTATGAACTTATTTTCAAGACGTTGAGGGAACGTTACGAAGATAAACGCGGCTTAGCGCATAGTTACATTCATAAGATTTTAGAATTTAAGACTCTGAATGGCCACTCGCTCAAGGAATTCGAAGAATTCCTCGATGGATTTGTTTCGCCGTACAATGCTTTAAGTAATTTGAAAATACCTAATTTGTTGGATTTCGTTATGGTTCACTTGGCCATGAAGAAATTGGACTTGGAAACTGTTCGAAACTTCGAAATGCAATTGAATGAAGAGTTCCCAAGTTTTGAAAAGTTTATCGATTTTGTTAAAAGAAATATGAAGATCCAACAAAATCTAGGAAACAGAAATGTTGTAACAGCAAAATCTGTTTCAAAAAATTCACCACGAGCATTCTTATGCAATTCGGAAAATAACTTATGCCAGTTGTGTGGGAAGGGTGATCACAAATTCGTTTATTCGTGCTCAAAATTTTTGGATCTGCCAGCCAGAGCTCGTTTTGAAGAGATAAAAAAAATGGGATTGTGTATTAATTGTCTAAAGGATTCACATTTGCAAGCGAAATGTCCCTCACAAAACTCGTGTAAAGTTTGCAACGCTCGTCACCATAGTTTATTGCATTTCGAGAAAAAGGTAGTCAATACAGTGGATCCAGGTGACGGCAATGTCGTGGCAGGAGTTACTCTATGTTCTACAAATGAAGTTGCAGTAAAAGAGACGGTGCTTCTGGGCACAGCCATCGTAAAATTTAGAAATAATGATGGAAAATGGGTTGGTTTAAGGGCTCTTGTTGACAACGCGTCCCAGAGCGATTTCATCACTATGTCGTGTTGTAAGAGACTAAAACTAGAAGTCTTCTCAGACAAGGGACATAATTTTGTACATGGCATAGGCGCTGAAAAACACCCCGTGTTGGGTATTGCCAAGTTAGAAATATTTTCGCGACATAATGATAGTTTTACATTAGAATTGCAACCTTTAGTTATAGATCACATTTCTGATCAATTGCCGACATCTATGGTGAATAGAAAACAATTGAAATATTTAGAAAATATACCTCTGGCTGATGAAAGATATCACTCTCCAGGAGAGGTAGATATCATCATCGGAGCTAGATCATTCCCACTTATATTAAGAAGCGGGCGAATATCTGGAAATAAGAATACGCCATACGCGATAGAGTCAGAATTAGGCTATCTGATAATGGGGACAGCTCCCACTATTACTAATGATTTACGTTGTCAAAACAATCGAAATCGATATGAGAATTTGTCATCCTTTTGCACCATTTCTTCATCTGTTGATGTTTTACTAACTAAATTTTGGGAGTTGGAAAGACTACCTGAAAGATCGATTAATTCTCCGGAAGAAACCAAATGCGAGGAATGTTACGTTCGTACTACGCGTCGAAATGATGAAGGTCGATATGTCGTAGCATTACCATTCAAGGAGGACCCCGGAACTTTGGGCGACTCATTCAATTCGGCACGTCGACGATATTTGTCACAAGAAAAACGAATGTCTGAAGAAACGAAGATAGCATATAATCAAGTGATTCAAGAATATTTATCAAAAGGTTTTATTTCGAAAACATCAGAAAACCTTTCGTCTGGCTATTATATCCCTCACCATGGAATTGTGCGTGAGGATAAATTATCGACTCGATTAAGAGTGGTTTTGGATGCTAGTGCCAAAACTTCTAACAGTATTTCATTAAACGATATCCTCCACACAGGAAAAAATCTACAATTAGACATATTCGGTGTATTGTTGAATCTGCGGCTATTCCCAATAGTGATAAGCGCAGATATAAGACAGATGTATTTGCAAATAAAGGTCCAAGAAGACTATCATAAATATCAGCGTATTTTGTATCGATTTAGTTCGGACGAAAAACTCGAGTGTTATCAGTTTAATTGCGTAACCTTTGGAATGAAATGCAGCCCATTTTTGGCTCTCCGTACTATACGACAATTAGCTTTGGACGAGGAAAGCAAATATCCTTTAGCAGCCGAGATTATAAAAAGGGATATTTACATGGACGACGTTGTTTCGAGTGTCAGATCGGAAGAGGAGGCGATAGAAGTATCACACCAGTTGAGGGAGTTATTCAGAGCAGGGGGCTTCGAGTTGGTAAAATTTTGTAGTAATTCACCCTCTGTATTAAAGAATATTCCGGAAGCTTCTCGGTTGTCGAATACTGTGGATTTCGACAACGAAGAGGTATTAAAGATACTTGGAATGTGCTGGTTACCTCAAGAGGACTTGTTTTCATATAAAGTGAGTACTGACTTTCATGACTCATGTACCAAGAGAAACATCCTGTCTACAATTGCTAGGTTGTGGGATGTTCTGGGATTGGTGGCGCCCTGCATATTATATGCAAAATTACTATTACGAAAACTGTGGATTTTGAATTTAGGTTGGGATGAAGCACCTCCAGTTGAGGTAATGAAGACTTGGACAGAATTTGTGAATGAATTGAAAATTTTGGAAAAAATTAAGGTGCCTAGACATATTGGTTTGAATAGTGATGGGGCCTTGTTATCATTGATTGGATTTGCTGACGCTAGTGAAAATGCGTACGGAGCAGTGATATACGCGTACGTTGAGCTTCCTAACAGCGAACCTTTGTCGAGACTAATATGTGCCAAATCAAGAGTGGCACCTCTTAAAACTTTATCAATACCTCGTCTAGAATTATGTGCGGCCGTACTACTGGCGCAATTGCTATCTTCAGTAAGATCCGCGTATGCGTCACGACATCGAATATTTCGCACAATAGCCTTTTCTGATTCAACCGTGGTGTTGAATTGGATACATTCGTCGCCACATAGGTGGCAAACGTTCGTTGCTAACCGCGTATCGCAAATACATGATTTAGTAGATTTTAATAATTTTCATCATGTTGATGGAAAACAAAATCCTGCTGACTGCCTCTCCAGAGGTCTTACTCCCTCTCAGATGCTGGACTGTTCTCTGTGGTTTGATGGACCTCCATGGTTCAGAGCTCCCATCTCAGAGTGGCCGATCCACCCTTTTAAGGAATCTGTATCGGACGTCCCAGAGAAAAGGACATATTCCTTTGTAACAACAGCCACTACCCAGCCATTATTATTGGAAATAGCTTCTAAGGTATCTTCTTGGGGCAGACTTCTTCGTCGTATCGTTTATGTATATAGGTTTGCAAAAATGTTGCCGCGTCGAAAATTTATCTCATCGGGGGATTTAAGATTCGCGGAAGAAAAAATCATTCAGGAACTCCAAAAGTACCATTTTTCGAATGACATTGACAAACTTCGTACTGGCTCGAATTGTGCTCGTGCCCTGCAAAGGCTGAGACCATTTTTAGATAAAAATATGATCAGAGTGGGTGGTCGCCTAAATCATTCTAAGTTGAGTTTTGAGAGTAAACATCCGTTGATTTTACCCTCAAAGTCGCATATAGTAAACTTGATCGTGGACTACTATCATAAAATATTTTGTCATGCGGGACCAGATCTACTTTTGTCTATATTAAGGCAAAACTATTGGATTTTTTCCGCTCGTAATATCATAAGAAGTCGTGTTCATAAATGCAAGCAATGCTTTCGTCTTCGGCCAACATCCACCTCGCCAGAAATGGCGGATCTGAAGGCATGCCAGGTGCTACAAAGCGTTAAACCATTTATACACACGGGTACTGATTTCGCAGGACCGTTTAAAATTGTATTATCTCGTCGTCGAGGAGCTAAAACATTTAAGGCATACATTTGTTTATTTGTTTGCCTTACTACCAAGGGCGTACATATAGAGTTGGTATCAGATTTGAGCACGGAATGTTTTCTGTCTGCCTTCAAAAGATTTCTTTCGCGTCGAGGTCCCGTATCACATATATATTCAGATTGCGGTAGAAACTACGTGGGTGCGCGAAGGTACCTAGATGAGCTCCAACAATTTTTATCTTCAGCAGGTTATAGTTCTTCGTTTACTGATCTGTTGTCAGAAAACCAAATAGAATGGCACTTAAACATCCCTACAGCAGCCCATCATGGAGGAGCTTGGGAATCGAATATCAAATCATTGAAGGTGCATTTGTATAGAGTGATCGGTCAACAGATTCTATCATACGAGGAAATGTCAACAATATTAACTCAAGTTGAGGCGGTCATGAATTCGAGACCACTTTGTCGTATGCTATCGTGTGACCCATCGGAACCCATGGCATTAACTCCAGCTCATTTTTTGAACTATACTCCTCTGAAATTTTTGCCCATTCCTGCGGAGGGTCAGAATCAGCTAAGTTTGACAACGCGTCAGACGCTGTTGGATGAAATGGTGCGGTCATTTTGGAGGAGATGGCGAATGGAATATTTGCACAATTTACAAGTTCGACAAAAATGGAATACTTCAACAAAACCCATTGAAGTGGGGCAAGTAGTAATAGTTTCGACTGATAATATTCCAACATTGCATTGGCCATTAGGGATCGTCGATGAGGTTTTTCCTGGTAGAGATGGGATCGTTCGTTCCGTCAAAGTTCGCACTAAAGACGGGTCTTATTTGCGACCCGCAGTGAGAATCTGTCCATTGCCCGAACCATAGATAAAATGTAAGAGTAGACGTAGTTAGTAAGTTATTAGGTATATTATATACAAAAAAAAAAAAAAAAAAAAAAAAAAAAAAAAAAAAAAAAAAAATTGTTATGCTTTGCTTCTTGTTAATTTGTTTCTTGCTCAGCTGTTGGAGAGTTGACTTCATCGGTTCATTGTTATTGTTTATATGTGAAGAACATATTCTTCACAGCCCGGGGGAGTGTTTGCGCCGCGGAATGGATCCCGCTCACGGCGGGCGATAATGGGTTGACTCCTTCACACCCATTATTGTTGCAATCCTTTTCACCGAACATTCCTTTGTTACCTGGTCGCCTCACTTAAAAATTCGTCGCCGAGAAAAGATAACGTTTTCGAACTTACAAATTCGTCGCCGTCGTTTTCGAACTGAATACCTAAGATCTTCGAACATTTCAAGTAATTGTGAATGTGTTGTGTTGTTTTTTTGTTTGCTATTGAATCTGTGAATATTTGGTGAGTTCCGACGAGAAGGAGGATTCAGAAGAAGGTAAGTGAGGCCCGCCTCCTTTCATTTCTCTCCATTCCCGCTCGACTCATTTGTCGCTTCCATAAAGCGTGGTCCTTTCGAGCAAACACTTCAAAAAAGAATACGCCAGATTTACGCCCTGGCGGAAACAATCACTTAGGTTTTTTTTGTAGATATGTTATATAAAATTTCATTACCATTTAATTATAGAATAGAACTTTTCACGAGTTTTTAAGATATTTAAAAGGACCAGTTAAATTTATTTTTTTAAAGTTTAATATCCTGACTAGTTTTGTAAGTAGGTACCTACTTGATAGGAACATATTTTTGTAATGAATCTTGGCTCACCCAAAGTGAAAGTGAAATTTTCGGCAGTGGGATTCGAACTCACATTCGGCAGTCTACATTATAAAAATGGATAGGTACCTACTTTGCGTGGTGATCGCATAACGCCTGAACGGCTGGACCGATTTCGCATATTCTTTTTTTGTCGAGTTTGCTTATACCTATGAGGAAAAGGTTCTTATGAAGTAAAAAAATATGAAATTTTCGCGGAAAATAAGAAAATGAAAGAAAAATCAAAGTAGGTAGGTACCCTTTTTACAATACCCATAGCGTAATTCAAATATTTAAATTTAATTAAAGTTTGACACAAAATGTCTGTCTGAAAGTTGGTGCGATTGACAGAATGCGGATGGAATATGGTTTAAAACAAACGCATCGGTCGGAATTACATGGGCTAAAAAGGTAATTAATTTATCTTTATACAAATTCGATTACAATATTCATATTTAGGACCACAGGACAACGTCTGTCGGGAGAGCTATAGTTAGCTATATCTATAAAATACTTCTGATCATGTATATTAAGAATGCTTAGCATGACGTGATTAAACAAACTGATCAGAATGTTGAACAAAGAAATAATGTCTTTCACTTTTTTGCATATTTCACAAACACATGTATTTAAGCATGTAGGTACTTATTGTACCTATGGTTATTAAGGAATTTGTGAATTTTACTTCCAATATGTATGTGTTAATTCACGAAACAGAAAGAGTAATTGAACAAATTTGTTCTTTAGGATATACATTGTACCTGATGTTCTTTAGGATATACATTGTACCTGATGTTCTTTAGGATATACATTGTACCTGATGTTTTTTTTCGTTGAACCACTCTTTGAAAAACTCTCACAAAGGCAGAAGTTTTTATTTAAACAATAAACCTGAAATGTTATGACTGCAGCTATCTTCCGGCCTTAGAAAAAAAAAAACATTTTCTACATATTCCTGTAACAATGATAATTTCATTTTAACTTGCAACATTCAGCTTTAGAAATGTTAGGTAAGTATGTACCTACCTACCTATTTTCTGTCATTTTAATACGAATATTAAAAAAATGTTGTTGGTGTTTTGGGGCTTCCTTTGAATCCGAAAGGCGGTTCACTCTGTTAAACAAATAAATAAAATAAAATAAATAGAGAAAAAAGCTATCAATGTGATGTTCAGTCTACGAAGCAAGATGGGACCATGTTTCAAAGACTATAGCTGTGCTAGGTACCCACATATTATTACATTATCATTATTAAATACTTTACATGCGGCTTTTATAATTTAATGCTATGTATTGTATAATATAATATAGACAGATATATATATATATATTTTTAATTTAACCGAAGTTTAAATACAGAGGTAATACAGTACCTACAGTACATATAGTCCCCTTTCAAACCAAACAATGCGGTAGCATAGGAAAAAAAAGTTCCTACAAAATGTATACGTGAGGAGATAATTTCACAAATTAGGTGTTAGAAAATATTCTCCCTGTAGGTGGACGTGCGATGCTAGTCATATGAAGATCTTAAAAGAGTCGCACAAGACAGGGAAGAATGGAGGAAAAGAAGTGAGGGATTTGCTGCAAACCAATCTTAGGATTGAAAGCAGAGAAGAAGAAGGTGTAGAGAATCATCAAAATTACCCATTTCCAACCCCTTTTTTCTTTGAAACAATTTTTCGGTGTGATAACGTAAATATTGTTACTTAATGATATTGACAGGGTTTATAGTTTGATAAATTGGCAAGTTTTTGAAAAAAGAAGAAAAAGAAATAAGGTATAATTTTTATAAATCGTCTTCAAATTATTTTTAAAACTTTCATTTTACTCATTTTAAGATTGTATATTGGTTAGACCCATACCTACTTGTCTTTGTATCCGCTAGGTACTTTTAACTAGGTACTTCAGAAAAAACAATGTAAATCTTTTAAATTGGCGTCTCTGTGACCATTAATATCCTGCAGTCAGAATTTGACATAAAATAAAATATACATACCTACAAAAAAAATATATCTCTAAAAATATGAAAAAAATTGGATAGCTCTTAAGGTGTTCTATCTCTGGATATCCCGTTAATACATAGATTGAAAAGAAACTCGAAGCATTTTTCTTTCAAACTTTTCTTAAATTTCCATACAACAATGGAGAAGGTCCTTGACTGTGTTGTTTATTTTTATTCTATTTTTAGGATCATAATTTTATATTTTGTTTAAAAGGGGGCTTTATTTGTACTAAAACACGGCATCGTCTATTTAAATGACACACTATGAGAAAAACTTCATAAATATGACGTATTTCAGAATTCACAGGGCGGATTTTTGTCCTGTCAAACTTATAAAAAAGCTAATAAAGCTGTGTGAAATATACCAAGAGTAACAGACATTAAACACATCCCAATGCGCGACGTGGAATGTCTTGTAAATGTACGTTTTATTTTTGTGTAAGAAAAAAACTTCGACCATCTTTCATAGAAACACAAGTTTTGGACATAAAAAAGTTAATTCAAATAAAATAATAATAGGTATATGCGCGCTGAAAGAAACTTCGTCTCTTAATGTATGAAGGTAGGCGATATACTGTTGAATTATTTTGGATTTCAAAGTTTTACGATAGTAAAAATAATGTGAATGAATCACTTTAAACAAGTAGTTTGGTTCTACTAAATGTTCTTGGTCTATTTTTAAAAGCAATCAACACTTTTAATATAACTTTAATAACATCCATTTATTTTCATTTAAATCTGAATTTATTGCTTTGAATGTATTTTTTGTCGAATTGTAGATAAGAAAAGTTTCAAAGAGGTTCCGTGTATACAAATTTTTCTAAAACCTTGGTATTTTTTACTAGCCTGTTGTAGTAAAGAGTTGCGCCTATTGCCAAGCTAGTTTCTCCGATTTTATTATTACTATTAATTAAACGGACAAAAGAATGGAATGAAATCTACCTATCGTGAGTATTTTTTTTATATAGGTAAAAGTAAGTAGGTACTTTTTTTCTCTATTTACTTAACTGTTCACCACATTCACAACCCATTCCTCTTGAGGCAACTTTATGACACAAAATAAGAAAAAAAATAATAATCATAATTAGGTATTTTGTTTGGTAGGCAAATTAAAAAAAAACACCGTTTCCGTTATTTAGACATAAACTCGAAACTCGAGATTTGTTTTAAATATTCATTCCTATTTAAAAAAAAAAGGTTGTCACAATAAAATTTGGGTTCAATTTCAACCGTAAAAGTATGCAGAGGTTTCTTTCTCATGCGAAAAAAAGAATTTATTAGAATTATTATAACCAGTGGGGAAATAATATAAGAGTAGGAAAATAAAAGACGTAAGGAGGAAAATGAAGACGTGAACGTTGTGTTGGCCGAGCTCCAGCTAGACGGGGTTTCGCTCCAAGTCATTTTCGAGACGAAGATGGTCTTACGCTTTGAATAGTCCAAATATTATTTTTATTTTTCACCATCTAACACTTTAAGTGTGTACCTACTACACACTTAAATAGTGTAGTGGCGTACAGTGTGATTCTAGCTGGTTTTGGTGAGCGATATGATAAAGTTAGATGAATTAAATAACACACAGTTGCACTTTCACAAAAATTGTAAAAATAATTTTGTAAAAAAAAAAGTACACAAATACACAAACCCTCCAAAAATTAAAGTTAGATGTTAGATGAAACACCATATCGAAAAACTGTCTTTTTAACTTAGTAGATACCTGTACCTACTGTTTCTTTTGTTGTAGTTCCTGATAACAGAAACAATGTTAAATCTCTCCATTGTTTTTTTAATCTTGTATCTTATAATAGGTCATAAATATTGCGCAAAATCGAGCGCAATGGAATGCTCTAATTGACTCCCTTAGCCCCCAAGTGGGGTAATGTAAAAGGAAATCTGATAGATTGGTTGTATCAATACAAAAGTTTCGTCCCTTTGTCAATAAGGTAATTTAGATGTGAAGTTTACCTCACGTTTTAGTGTGCAGATTTTTTTAACCTACCGAGTTGTATTATAATATCTTTTACCACTGCTTAAACGAAGATTGAAGTGCAAGGTACATACGGTTTATTCTTATCGAATTTCCAAAGGTGTGATGTTGATTCTTCTAACTTTTCAGATCACTGCTATCAATAATTATCCTATGAGACAATGAAAATAAATAAAGGAATTTTCCTTCAAAGACATTTGACGACTTCAGTTGGGAATATAGAAAGGTAAGAAAGGTAAGTCGTCTATTAAGTTCGAACCTTTTAAATGCAAAATCGAATGTGTAAATATGCCAACATTGAAAAAGCAAAACATTATTTTATCATCGTAATAAAAAAAGCTTTCTTTTATTATCATTAAAACAATCCAATTTTAAATGCAAAAGCTTATAAACAAAATGCTAAAAATTTAAGACCATTCAAAGGTTTACTCGCTAACGTCTAGAATGACGAGATATATCAGAATAAAAGAGAAAATAGAAAATTAAAGTTACGAAACCAGAACAAAATACAAGGTATTAACAAAGAGAATATTAAGAAAGTTTTAAAGACACAAAGAAAGATCGCCCCTCTCACACATTCGATTACTTTGATAACTTTAGTGATGTGGAAGTGCGCTGAATAGATACACAGGCAGTTTTGGCTTATCTCTATCTAGTCTCAAGCAGCTTTATGTATTTGTACCTACTTAAAAAGTATTCTTAGAGTATTTTCTTCAAAACGTCATTATATTTCTTATAAATTTAGTTGGTACACCATGGTTGTAAGCCCTCGAATGATTACGGGAATGCATATTTGCTTTATTTGTTTAAATTTTCTATGATCGATATGATAAACCAAAATACAATGGACCTAAATATGAAGGGTGCACATAATTGGAAGGGAAAAAAACTCAAGTACTGTGTATTTATTACAGAAAGCGTTCTTGTATATGTGAAACAGCTGTCAGTTGACGTAAAATCCAACATGTCAGGTCAAAATATACAGAGATCAGCTCACTCTCGATGACAGCTTGATCGCAATATTTTCTATCGCTGAGCTATTTTTTCCACTGATGGTAGTTTTTAAATCAAGCAGTTATTTTCCACTGATCAGAGTTTTTTAATAAAGCAGTTAATTTTTTTTTTCAAATTAGTTATAACATGTAAGTTCTGGGAGGTAGGTTGTCATTAAACGGTTATTGTAAAATCGTTGATTTGAAGGACTGCTATTTTCTCGGCACAATGAAGTTTAGATATTCCCAAATTCCAAAGTCATCTTAATTTGTAGTTACCTAATATTGTTACCTAATACCTAATACCATGATGATGTAAGGAGACTGAAAAAGAAGAAAAACGTCACTTTACACAAAAAAGTGGGACATTCACAGTCAACAAGAAGAAAAGTTTACGAGCAGTATGTTAGAGTGAAAGTGTGGAATAGATGGAAATAGATGTAGGAATTATTTAGGGTAGCTATCAATATTTTTTTACTATATAAATATTTCATGTTCAATAACAATGAAAGCCAATGGGAGATTACCAGAAGCAATAATAATCAGGATTAAGGAATCATCTATTCTACAAAACGTTAATAATAATAATAATTAACACTTTATCCTTTGATGAATCCTTCTCCTCTCTAAATCTGACGCTCCGCTGCGTACGTAGATCCCGTAGTAATAATGGTTACATAAATGAAACATATTTTTAATAATAAATAATTATAATGTACTCCCACAAGGCAGACCCTTTAAATTAATGTACCCAGCCTCCACGCTAATGTATGCGAGTAATCTTATTTATTGTGCACACAACACACACGCATGTGCTTAGCCCATAAACAAAAAATATAATAACCTTGTACTCCCAGCTCTCTCTTTTCACACGGTAGAAACATTCCAATAACCACCGTGCAAACAAGTTTGAAGGGTTAGTTTGAAACAATGAAGTTTCTAGTGTTATTCTAGAGGAAAATTTCGCCGTGCTATGTAGAACTATTGACGACTTTGCACCACTTTTGCAAAAGCTGATATGGAATCTTGTGCGGTATACGCCTTCACAGTTGATCCGACTCGTATGATCGCCATACGTCATTCAGGGATGGAAATATATATCGATAGTTTTAAAACATATCGATGTAAGCAGATTTGCACTCCAAAGCGAATTTACTTAAATTTTTTTTTTTTTTTACCCATCACGCCGTTTCCCGAAGGGGGTAGGCAGAGAGTACGGATTTCCACTCTTTCCTATCCAAACAAACCTCTTTCGCTTCTTCCAAACGCATAACATTCCGCATACATGCTCTTCTATTCCTTTTACTCCTGACTTGGCCCTCCTCTAAGACGGCACCGATATGATCGGACCATGTCATTCGAGGTCGGCCTCGTCTGCGTGCACCCATTCTTTCAGATTTATATATCCTTTTAGTCATTCTATCTTCGTTCATTCTCTCTACATGCCCAAACCACCTTAATTTATTCACTTTCATTCTAGTCACAACACTAACATCCACTCCACATTCCTTTCTAATACTATCATTCCTCACCTTATCAATCAGTCTCTTTCCGCAAAAATAATATTTTAAAATAATATTATAATTATCAAATATTCAGAGAGCTTGTCTGGAGGAATAAACACATGAGGGCTGAAATCAAGGTCAGAATTTACTAGACATGTGTTAGACCAAACATGACAAATACAGTATAAACAAGAGCCAACACTTTTTTCTCTCAGGGGATGTTTTGCGCTCCGACCTGTAGTGGTCTATTGTGCTTCCCCTACTTGCTCATGGTGTTACCCAATTAGAGCCTCCCCACTAATCCCAGACGCTTCAGAAAGTCCAGGATTAGGAGGGGATCCAAGGTGGCGAGAACACTTCCAGAACTAAATACCTGCTCAGAACATCAAAGATGAAGGTCTTAAGGGCAATCACAGTAAGGATCCTGAGAGATTGTATTCGCAACGTCTGGAGACCTGTGGGACCAAATACATATCGTACGATGGGGCAGAGATCATCAGAGTTACCGACCATACCCACCATAACCCTCCTCTCCAGAGAATCCGGCTCTCTTCGTGTTGTCTAAAAAAGCGAAGGATGAGTCGCTCGCATTCTGTGGATAAATAAGAGAGAACGCCGGGTTATCTGCGTGTTAAATAATTAGTCCTGTGTTAAGACAAGTGAACACGGCGCAGACGTCTCCAGCACCACATCAATCCTCCGTCTTTCTTGGGCCTTCAGAGTCTATAGGTTTCAGAGGCGTAATGGAAGACGCTGAAAACCGGTGAATTGATCAGCCTAGTTTTGGTAGCCCTTGCAATGTCCCGACTTTTCCATATCTCATCTACTCGGAATAAAACTGTTTAATAATAGTCAATATATTATTTTGTGTATTTGCTTAAAACATCTATAGGCGCAAAAAGAGAATATTAATGAGTTCTACGAAATTGGGGAAGTAGAAATCGTGAATAAAGAAAATTCGGTGAACCCTGCCTAAAAGTATGAATCTAAGGGGTGAGTTCTGAGAATGTTATAAATTTCACAATGTATTCGGGTGTCGCCTAGGAACTACGCTGTATAGGGTATGCAGCCCTTCACCCCGTAACGCTCTGATTGTGATTCATTTTTTTTTATATTTTGTAGTTAAAATGTAATTTAACCTACTTATTTTTCACCATAATATTTTTTAAGATAATATGACGCGTAAGTAGCAAGGTATATTTTTTCTTATAAAATCATCTAAGTATCTTTTTGAATTTTTCGTTGCTTATCTTCTCCTTCTTTGGTAATATTTTGCAATATAAAAAAGAAAACTCTTGTCATATGTGTGACACTATAATAAGTATAATATGTAGATGATACACCATATACCTAGTCAACAATTTTTGTGGATTTACGAATGAATAAATTTTCATGGGGAAAAAAAATTTCCGAAGTTCATGGGAAATGTTACGTGTTCATTGTTCAATTTGTCAAAAAATCCACATGCAGGTTTATAACTAGTGCAGGATTTAGAAATCCGCTTGATAGAATGTTGCCCAGTGACAAGTTTAGTAATGTTGACATGGTCGCCGCCACTCCACGAAATTTTAAGAATTCTATATACACAATATTACTCGACAGTAAATGATCTGCTTCAGATATTATATCACAACTTCATTTGATATTATAATTACAATCCAACTCTTTCCCAATCCCATTCCTTCACTGAGAGAAAAGTAAGGGGGAAAAGCTCGTATTTCTGGAGTTTTTTCTCGTAAGAACTGTTTTTTTTGACTCAGAGTGAAGCATTGGTTTTTTCAATGCTCCGTCATTGAATTTTCATACGAGGTATTTTCCCGTACGGTTTACTGGAAATTAGCAGGTATTGGAGAGGAATTGATCGATGCAATGTCATTGAATTTTTAAATGATAGTTCATTGAAAAAAGCAATGCCGTCATTGATATATCTAAGTAAGAGACTTCATATTTCCTATTAACGTACGGGAAAAAATCAATACCGTACGTGGTATAAACCGTTACATCATTGAAAAATCTAAGTAAGGGCCTGTATATTTTCTAGTAGCGTACGAGAAAAAACCAATGACGTACTTGGTACAACCCGTTACTTCATTGATATATCTAAGTAAAGTCCTTTAAATTTTCTAGTATAGTACGAGGAAATAGCAATGCCGTGCTTGGTACAACCCATTACTTCATTGATATACCTAAGGAAGAGACTTTTTATTTTCTAGTACATTACGAGCAAAAAACAATGCTGTAATTGATTCAACCAGGTAGCAACCCCTTTCTTACCTATTACATCATTGCTATCTAAGCTCTCAATACCTACCTAGATCTAAAAATTCCACACATCCAGGTGATTGAGTTTGTCTTCTTCGTACTTGATACGTTTTCTCCCAGTTGATCAAAGCAAGACAATATGGAGGTATTGATGACTTGATGAAATTTTTACGTCTCCCTAGATTACATTCAGCTCGTTTTGTGAAGTTTCATCTAAAAGTTTCATCTAAAAACTGATGAGTTGGTGACGCATAGCCTGCTTGAGGAAACTCGCCAAACAGCTGGGAGAATACACCGTCTTCTCAGGCTATCCATCAGTTGTCTTCCGTAGGTATGGATCACACATGTTTACCTAACATCTACAATGTGGTTATTTCGAAACTTGATCAAACGAATTGTACGAATAAAAAATTAACGATGAAATTGCGGAAGTTTTTTTGGAATATTCTTCTTTATTAAGACTTCACTTATAAAAGAAAAAGAAGAAGAATTTCCCAAAAAAAAATCGCAATTTCATAGATATTTTATTTTGTCTTTTATATTTATTTATTATCCTTATACGGCACTTAATTACAAAAAAAAATATAGCAATAAATTGATAATATTATTTTTTTTTAAGAAAAAAAACACTTGATCTCAATTGAAGGTCTTTAAAATAAAATAGAAAAAAAAATATTTCCCAAAAAATAATTTCCAAATTCATTGAAAAAAAAAATCTGTTAAGTATACCTACTTATTTATAAGAAAAAAGGTTGTTAACCTGGAGAGAAAATAAATAAGAACACGGAGTTTGAATTAATCTATTTCAATTTATAGTGCCAATTGCAATTTCAACGTAAAATGTTTGTCTTTTGTTCGTACAATTCGTTTGATCAATAATTATCCAGATAACACATTGTATAGAGAAATATAACTAGGTACATAATTTGTAAAATGATTTTAGTATAAACTTTTAAGTAATGAGTAAACAAGTCTTGCATCTACGAGCTCAAGCAAACTAATGGTAGATCTAAGAGGTAGGTCGATTGCGTCTGGTAAAAAAATATCCCTACTCCGTCTGGAAATCACCGACGTACTTGTGAAAACCCCGTACGAACTTGGTTTTAACAGGTGCCGCACGGGAGAAAGTCAAGGGCCTGGATTTTTTCACGTTGTCCTTGCGAAATTCTCGTATTTACTTGTTTCTGTTGAAATTAATTATTGTCATTGGATTTTTCAAGTTTACTAGCTATTTTCCATTACCTACCAGCTCTTACCTAGTATCCTATTATTTATTTATTTATTTATTTATTATGTTCTCCAGACAGCTTTATGCTGGTATAAGGAGAAATAAGTACAATGTTTTCATAGATAAGTACAACAAATCAAGTAAAATACAAAAAGATCAGAATTAATTAAACATACAAAGCATGCACGCAATTAAATCAATAAAAACAATACATAAGACTCAACACGTCAATAAATTAAAATAAGAAATATCAATTCAAATAAAGATAAAACAAAGCAATAAATTAACAAATATCCTCATCAGTAACATAAAAATAGAATATAAAACATGGTGTTAATTTAATAAATAATATCATCAGTCATATATATATATATATATATATAAAAAAATAATCAAATACAGACCAAAGCAGTAAATCGATAAATCAAAGTAGTAAATAAATAAATAAATCAGTCATAGAAAAATAAAATAGAAACAAAGTAAAAAATCAACAATTATCCTCATCAATCATACAAAAAACAAAGCATTAAATTATATCATCATCAGTCAAACAAACAAGAAAATACAAATATAGTATCAAATCCATAAATATTCTCATCTACTATTTAAAAATAAACAAAACACGCACGAGTCATGCACGAGAAAAAAAAACTGAAGCAACAAAACATATTATGCAAGAGATTAGTCAAGTCATGATTAGTAGTCAAATAAGTTACGTGTCAAAAGGGTTCCTTAATTAGATATCAATTAGGCATGAATTCAGTGGAGAGCAGAAACAACCCCGGTCATCTTTGGACGCTCACGTTGCGATTTTGGAGTATCAATGTTTTTAATTGTCTAACAAAGTGTTTGACATTACTGCTCTGCTTTATCTCTGTTGGCAAATAATTATATTCTCTACATGCGGTGTAGCAAAAGCCCCTTCTTACTCTATTTGTTCGAGGTTGTTCCAATCGCAAATGCTCCCTCTGTCTAGTTTGATACTGATGGATTTCATTGTTGGGAATAAGTATGTTATTTGTTTTTATTTGATTGTGCTCCATAAGGAAGATCATTTTATTCCTTTCCAAGCTTAACCTTTAACTACTGAGGTAGTAGTTTTGTTACACTAATACCGATGTGCCGTCTGACAGACGTCATTTAAAAAAAATATTAAAAATATATTTGTGAAGCGATATTTCATTTTATCGCTATGTACTATGAAACATTGTTTTAAAAGCATGGTAAGCAGTGAAACATTATTTCCAAAAAATAAATTTATAAATGCTTATAAAGTGCTAAATAAAAACGTTACAAAAAAAATTAGTAACAAAAAATGACCCCTTTCCTGCCTAAACTATAATCATATAACCGTCTAAAATAACATTTACATAATCTGAACAGCTTAATATTATATAAGAAATAAAAAAAATTGAAATAAAATAAAAAATAAAAAAAATCACAATCCTTTAAAAATCGTGTTTTAAAAATTATATTTTGCATGTACCGCATATTTTTTTACTACATGTGAGGCATATACGTTATGAACAAAAAGTACAGAAAAACCTTGTTCGTCTTTTAAGTGATCGTGGCAAGTTTTACCTACACCTGATGGGGCTGTGTTACTTTGGCTTATCTCCGAAGGAGGATTTGGCAAGTTCTTTGGACCGATAACCCTCTCTATTGTTGCACGTAACTCTCTTGGCAGTCTATCATTATAAACTTATAAACACGTAACTTTAGGTGAGGTAGAACTAAATCTCTTGCTAACGATTGCAACCCCCCCCCCCCCCTTGTGAGTTTTTCAAATTTATTAAAAAAATTTTATAACACAAATGAATTGATTCCTGAAAGGTCTAACATTCTGTAAAATAAGGCTTTCAAGAAAAATCAAGGTCATTATCAGAAGCATTCATTGCTTCTATTATTTCATCGTCCTCCAAAGGCTTCAACCTTTTGATGTGACGTCTTTGAGACACTATATAAATAATAACATAAATACTGACCTGACGTCTGAGACGCAATGAAAAATACTGCGTTAACACCGACGTGACGTCTATTGGACAACGGGGTGCGCACCCACGACACACAACCACTCTCACGCGAGCGCAACTGATACTGACTGTTAGGGTGTGATATTTGACGAAGGTAGACGAAAGCACGGGGGGATTCCTTCAATGCAGTCGAAAATACAACGAAAATTCAAAACGTGGGGTCTATTAGACGGGCACCTCAGTACTTAAAGGTTAATAAGTCATCTAAACAAAACATGCCAGACAACTCATAAACCTCCGAGGTTCTTGTAAATCTATCCATGCCGAAAACCAGCTTGACAGCTTTATTCATAGCTCTTTCCACCATAGATTTGAGGTTCTGACTACATTGGGTCCAAATGAGTATTCCATATGTAATATGTGGCAATACGAATGAATTGTATATAAATTTTCTTTGTTGAACATTGAACAATTCACGCCTTCGCAGCACACCCAAAATTGGACCAGTCTTGTTAAGGATTGTCTTTACATGTTCACTCCACGTCAACCCCCCATCCATCTTCAATCCCAGATATTTGAGCTGTTCTACCCTTTCAATCTCCACCTGATCAATCCTGATACTCAAATTCATCTCAGGTTTATTTTTCTGTTTCAATAGCATGTAATTGGTCTTTTTGGCGTTGATGGTGAGTGAATTATTGCAGAGCCATTTCAGATATATATTTAAATCTTCATTTATCATTTTCTCTAAGCAGTTGCCTTCACTGTGGCTATAAATCAGCACCGTATCGTCGGCATAAACAAAGTATTTACCCTTGAGGCCACAAAATCTTAAATTATCTATATAAAGCAAATACAGAAGTGGTCCAAGAATTGAGCCCTGAGGGACTCCAGTTTTTATGAGGCATTCACTGCTTACGGCATCTGCATTCTTCAGAGCAGCTGTTCTATTCTCTAAGTAGCTTCCAATTAGTTGATGAGCATTTCCTCTAAACCCCAAATTATACAATGAATGCAACAACACTATATGATCAACTGTGTCGAAAGCTTTCGACAGGTCAACAAAAACCGGCACGACATACCTGCCCCTATCCAGTTCCGCATTAATATAATCCATAACGTCAATCAGTGCTGTAGTTGTGTTGCTCTTTGCTTGAAAACCATACTGGTAGGGATCGAATTTGAAAGACTTGTGGATGAATATTGGGACAATTAAAGCAGTTTTTAGGCAATCAGGAAAAGTCCCGGATGCAATACAATCATTAATAATGTCTGCCATAGGCCCCGACAATACATCATGCAGAACTTTAATGTCTCCAGTTGTTATTCCATCTCTTCCAGACGCATTGCTATTCTTGAGATTAGCTATTATTGCAGAGACTTCTGTGGCATCCGTTGGATACAGAAAAATGCTATTCATCGGTGTGGTTGGTTGCTTATTCATTTCAATAGTATGTTTCTTGTTTTCCTTTATAACGTCAGCCAGTTTTTTGCCAATGTTGCAAAAGTATTTATTCAAGTTTTCGGCTACTTCCTTAGGATCACAAGTAGTTCCATCAGGAGCAGATAATTCTTTTATTCCTCCACTTACCCTGCTCCTACTGTCTTTACCCAGCCCTTCGTTAATAATCTGCCAAAATTTTCTTCCGTCTCCTCTAGCACTTTCAAGTCTATTCTGATAGTACATCAGTTTAGACCTTCTTATCTCTCCCGAAATTTCATTTTTCACCTTTCTGTATTGAGCACACAATTCAGGATGTGTAACTTGTAGTGAATATAATTTATTTCTCTTCTTTATCATCTTCATAATTCTGTGCGTCATCCAACCGTTATCCTGTCTAATTCGTTGACGTCTGATAGTGGTGGCTCTTGTCTTTGATTCGCAAACAATATCGATCAGTTCCCCAAAACTCTCAACTTTTCTGCCAGAAAGTTTCTCCTGGACCAGTTTTCTAAAGTTTGACTCATCTGTTATCTTCTTCTCAAAATATTCGAACCTCAACTTTGCTTTTTTTCGCTTCGTGACTATTACATTAAGCAGTTTATGATCAAGTTCAGACCAGTCGTGAAGTCTAAGCGAGACGTCATTGTTACATCCATCACACAATACGTGGTCAATTAGAGTTGTAGAGGTGCCCGTCACTCTGGTTGCATCAGTAAGTTCAATACCATTTATAATTTTGAAATTGTTAGATTCGATGGCAAACCGATATTCATTTATTGTGGGATTAAAAGAGAACAGATCCAAGTTAACATCCCCTACAAATATCATCTTTTTGAATCCAGACAGCAATGCGTCAAAATCTTCAATGAATATTGGTACACTTTTATCGGGGGGTCTGTATAAGACACAAACCTTTCCTTGAAAGCCTTGTTTTGAAATATTCACCACAAGAGTATTGTATTCTTCAGATGTATATAAGATTCTATACTCTATATCCTGCTTAATGTACATTGCCGTACCTCCACCTCTTGTTTCTGAATTTCTGCAGTTAAATATAGAATTAAATCCCTTTATGTTATAATAATCTGTCTCATTGGGTTTAAGCCATTTATTTGTACTGGCTTTACTCAAAACCAAAGAAATAATGGAATTTTCAACAGAAATATATTTGACTTGCATAGGTTTTTGAAATTGTACGGATGTCCAGGAAAAAACTCCATGCTCCATCATTGAAAATACCAATGATGTTGCGTTTTCATATAAACCATCTCCGTAATAGAAAGAAACAATTCCTGTACGGGATATTTTAAATTATTATAAATTGAATCATTGTTTTATTCCAGTTGCATTAGTTTAATCAATGACATACAGCATTTACATTATTTCTATTCTTACTGAGAAAAACGTAAAACAAGTAAACTTGTTTCTTTCTATGAATTACTTGAATAATTCCCTGATCCGAGAATTTCGGAAATTCCATTCTTGGGAATGGAAATAAGCAGATAAGGTGAATTGATTATTTCAATGATAATGTTTTTTTTCATAAAAGTTTATGATTTTTTCTTGTATTCTGCGGTTTTTATAAAACCATTTACTGTACGTGCCTTCATCATGACAAAATTTCTCTCAGTGTTTCCTCCATCCTTCTGTGATTGATTATAAATGTAGTCTTATGCTTAGATCATCAGTGACTCAAAATTATATTTTAGGTTAAGTTATAGTTTTAATTCATTATTTATATTTACATTTTAATTTTTTTTAACTATTGACTTTTTTTGATGCTATATGATTTAGGGAATCCAATCCCGCATCAAATTCGCGATCCCGCAAGCCTGCGGGATTGGTGACCTCAATCCCGCGGATCCCGCGGGATTTGCGGGATCAGCGGGATTGACATTTCTTTGTTTGAAGTAGGTTATTATTATTAAGAAAACAATGAAATAAAAATATGTATGCATTTTTTTAATTATTAGAAGTGTTAGCAATTGAAAATAATGATGTTTTAGAGGTAGTTGTAAAAAATCCGCTTCTTTTAAGGAACAATATAATACAACTTTTGAACGTTTGAGCTTTTAGCATTGTGATTCGTATTGACAAATGAACACTTTTTATTGATTTAAGAGGCACAAAAACTAGTATTTTTTTCTAATAATACTTCCGAAGAAATCATAAAGTGTCTAAACGTTGTAGACGGAATTGACTTTACATAATTATTGTAAGCAGTTTCCAAGAAGAGGTGAGCGTTATAACGAAAGCTGATAAAAATATTCGATAAATAAAAATATTTTATTCTCGTTATTCGTATTAAACGATATTTGTAAATATATCAGAGTTATGAATTTACTGAATGACTTTAGCGAAATTATACCTTGCCGCCATAAGACATCAAATTTTCGGAATTATTTTTTTTTTGTAGTAAAGTCTTTCTTCCGGATACTAATGAAATAAATAAGGTTTAAGCCTTTTAAAATAATGTTATTTAAAATTTATGAAACTGCTATAAAGTTTATGAATTTATGCCGCTATTCCCACCTCTACAACATCCAAGTGCTTTCCTCTATTCCCTCCACATCAGATCAAGAGAATTATCTCGAGTGGGTACGGATACAGGCACAACAGGTCTAGACTCAGCTATCCATTCGGTATGGAGACTACGTTCTCATTCATTTTCTAGTGTAAGCGAAGGATCATCATTTAACAGATTCGTTAAAGGTATGCCTTTTTCATTGTCGTTGATGTCGTTGTCATCAACTTGCTGGTGTTCAGTTTCTTGTTGGACCCGCGAGACTGACAGAATTTTTTCTATTCAACACACACATTTCAATTCTTACTTTGCTCAGATAAAAGAATGGATCGTCCACCACATTTGTAGATCCTGAATCTTTTTCTAGATATTTTTACGGCAGTCATTGATTACTTAATCCACGATCGCTCCCAGTGTGGAGCATGTGGACCCCACGAAGTTCCTCCAAGCCTCTCTATCTTGCGCCAGTTGCACAGCTTCATCCCAGCTCAATCCAGCATCTCGTACAACCGCAATGAATGCCCGCATCATTTTTAATTTCGGTCTGCCTCGCCTTCTTGTCCCATCCGGATTGTAGTAAATACTTGCATATTCAAGACTCTCGGGGGACATGCGAAGAACATGCCCAAGCCAGCTCAATTTGCGATTCTGGATCACTGAGGTGATTCGCTGTTGTGACATAGTGGTACAATACTAACCCCCAAAATCTGTCGCAGAAATCTATTCTTAAAACTAAGGATCTTCTTCTGTTGAGGCTTCGTCAGATGCCAGGATTCACAACTATATAACGGCCATTGATATATGGCGTTCTTTTATCCGACGAGATAGCGACACTATAAGTTCCTGGCTTATCCTGGTATTTTGTCGATCAATTTGGTTTCTGCATTAACTAACATTGCATCACGCAGTAACCTTCTTTGACAATTTACTACGCTCGATACTGAATCTCCTACCGTGGGAGAATCCCTAGCCATAATTCAAATGACATTGATTTTGTTCCGTTCCGATACAGGATTCACACAACACTAAATATAAATTCAAAACTTACTTAGTTGTAAGTTAAAAACTGAAAGTATAATTATTTTCCATGTGAATT
Source organism: Mystacides longicornis (assembly GCA_963576905.1). NCBI lineage: Eukaryota > Metazoa > Arthropoda > Insecta > Trichoptera > Leptoceridae > Mystacides > Mystacides longicornis. Next base: position 13,122,716 of record OY756425.1, read on the forward strand.
TCAAGGAAAAGTCCCGTTTTTGCAGCGAAAGTTGATAAATCTTTCATTAATGAGGTTGTACAGGATCTAATAAATAATCAGAACTTCATCTGAGTCCATTCTCATTGTTTATTATTTTTTCATTTTCAGTCCCGCAAACGTGCGGGATCCCGCATGAGAAATCCCGCATTTCTGATCCCGCAAAAAAGGTGCGGGATCCCGCATTTGCGGGATCCGCGGTTTGCGGGATTGGATTCCCTAATATGATTGTTATATTCTATGTGCACACATTCAAATGGGGCATTACATTTGTCTAATAGTAACTACTAATCCCTGCCTCATATTATATCTGAACTCTTATTATGTATTGTGTGTTTGTTGTACCAAGGTAATAAATAAATAAACATACATATTTGAAGGTTCACGATCATCAGGAGTTGGATATCCAATAAGTCCAAAATCCACTCGCGTCAAGCCATTTGTCCATCACTCCAACGGGTCATCAATGAGGAAAGTCGCGTGGACGTGGTCCAAATCGTCGCTTCACTTAATCGTCAGTAGATATTAAAAATTAGCTTCAAATTTATATAATTTTCATCATCATCCTATCACCAGTATACCTATGCGTGTCGCTGTTTTTTAAATACAATAATAGCAACATAAGTGTATTTTTTTTTTATTTTCTGCAATTCCACTCACAATAATTGAGTGATTAGTGTATTGACGTCGTAACATTTAGTTATAATGATTGAAAAAAAAAATGAAATCTCACTTCTATCACAATGGATCACAACCATTGGATGGCGTCCGTTTGGAGTGATTGGGAACGGTGGGCTTTGGATTCCGTCCATGCATTTGGGGTGATTGTGAACGGTGGGCTTTTAGATAATATATTCATAAAGGTCTCCAAAAAAAGGATGGTTCCTATAAGAAAGTTAAAGTTGTTGCATTTCAAAAAGATTCCTAGTAATCAGAAAATGATATTTCAATGGAAATGCTAATTAAAATTTGTTTTTGCAAGAGCAATTTTAAGTAAATGGTAATCACGGCTTCTAATTTTCAAAACATTTTGGAATGAATTTATGAGTTTACACATTAAAAATAATGAAAAATGAATATCGTTCGGTAAGAACTATAATTATAAAGAATGTCAAGGTTATCCGGGCTGTAAGTAGTGTCGTGGTCTCTTGGTGGTGTAACTTAATATTTCGCCCATCACTGTTGCGGACTTCTTCAGGAGCGTTGGTTCGTCTGCTGGCGTTGTGACCTCCTCGGTGTCTGTGCGGTGACGGAGGTCAAACGCCAGCAGACGAACCACCGCTCCTGAAGAAGCCCGCCACAGTTATATACGCCGGCCGAGAAAGCCTATCTACTTAATTATTATTAAGCTCAAAAACTTATATCTGAAAAAAAAATTAATTTTATACTTTTATACAAATTTTTTCATAATATAAATAAATAACACTCTTCTATACATAGGTGTACCTATTATAAGCCAGCGTAACTTTTTGTGGAAAGAATTTTCTTACAACCAACCGTACAACTTGTGACAGGATTTGAACCCGGAGTAGATATTTCATTTAAAAGCAACATACCATCTATATCTCTGAACTAACCGGGAATCGAACTCAGGACCAGCTCTTGAGTAGAATTCGGCACCAATACCACTAGGCTACCGAGCTCGGTATTTCATATTTCGGGAATATGAGAAGAATAAAAATTATAAAATTACCTATAGCCATTACTTATTTTTTAATATATCTTAGTAAGGTATCAAACATTCAAAATACTTGTGAAAAGGGCCAACGATTATTAAGTCGAAGCTGAGAACCGCGTTTTATTTTTCAAAAATAGAAACGTTTTTTATTCGACCAATCGGAGCAAAGTGTAAAATGTATCCAAAATAAACAAACGCGTTTCTCGTTTTGCACGATGTCGGAACATTCGAATAAAACTGGAGCGAAAATAATGTTAGTATTTTATTCGAACATTACTAGAGAAAACTTTCGACCCGAAGCGAAATCATACATTTTACGGCGTTTCCAGAAACGTTTAAGAGTAAACCAATCATACTTAAGATGCAAACGTATTCAGTTAAACCCAACAGCTGCGGATTTCTAGCGGGAAGGCGTGCAAAAACATTTACTTAGGCGTGGACCCTTAAAGATTCGAAAAGTTTTTTCATTTGATTCCTCGAAAAAAAAAGTATTTAATAAAGTAGTTTCGGTCTAATTTTCCTCCGTAAAATATCGGACAGACGACAAAGGAGGAAGGAGCGAAAAAGTTTCATTATTAGAAGACACAAAAGGAAAGCTAATAGACGTAATTACACACAAAGACATTGAGATGAAACCCTTGAAAAGAATGTCCTTGCAGAATGTTTGTCTTAATGTTGACTCTCATTCGCACGGAAGAATAAAAACTAGCGATTTATGTAGATTAATAACTCTCTTTATCCTTCTTATTGTTACCAACCTAAAAATCTACGATGTTATAAAGTTGGTTAGATCCATTTTTACCCCTTTGCACTCGTCGAGTTAGATCCATTAACAAAAATATATGTACCTATGTATAAAAAATTCTAGGAATGACAGAAGGAGCCATGCAATTTAATTGACAGAGCTTTAAATCACACAGAAAGTAAGAAAACGAAAGAAATAAGGAGTCACCAATTGCTGTAAAAGTTGTATCATTCGAAAATGGTTTTGATGTGACTTATTTTGATAAAATGATAAATATAATCGATTTCCAATTTCTATATTCTACATTTCACTTTTATTTTATTTATGTGACATTTTGTACATACATTTTGTTTTTAATTTATTATTTTCCCTTCCATTTGTCATGTATCCATCACACCAAAAATTTAAAATTTGATTAGTGTTACTTATAGTTTTTGTTGTGATTTATACTTTTAATTTAAGTTTTGAGGAATATGCTTGTATTGTGTAAATTTTGGGAGATTTCCAGCTTGTGTAGTGTGTTTGATTTGTTTTTTAACATGTAATAGGCGTTTTTTTCGTCGTATATTGTATTAAATAAAAAAAAATACTTGAATGTCAGCCAAGAACTACAGTCTCTAAACCTCATGAAAAGTGATCTGTACCACTAGTATAAGTTTCATGTCGATATTCGATCATCGAAAGAGTTTCGAAAAATTTCCATTCAAAAATGATGGAATAAATCGATCGTTTGCATGCTTATTAGCGTGCGAATAGCTTTCGATTAAACTCGTACTAGCCCCACTGATGATGTCATAAAAATTGTTGGATGCAAATCGATGTGTTGGTAAAGGATATGGATATCTAGTAATAGGGCCTATCTTTGTCCAAAATTGGACGCAATAGGTATAAAAAGAGGCCAAATAAACGCTTAGCACAAATTATTTAGATCAATACGTATCTAAGTAGGCAGAAATAGTCCTAAAAAATAACGAAAGAACTACCAGATGGACCACAAAAGAAATTGAGAGAAAGCAAATCATCGACATCGTGAATATCTATGTAAAGGGGAAGAAGAAGAGGAGGAGGATAAAATATAATACCTTTTGAAGAATTTAGCAAAGTATATCAGATTTAACCTTTTACCAACCAACACAAAGCATAGATCTCATTTTTACCATACCAACATAACTACTTTATTTCCGACCATCTGCACTGGGGATTCAATAAAGCGCCCGATTTTTGCTAATTTTAGCCTACACTTCTTTGAAGTTATGGCGGTTATGTAGTATCGAGTTTTTATCACACAAACTAATTTTCCATCTGATGACAACCATCCATCAGAACCATCCAGAACAAAGAGCCATCTAGCGGAGTGCGACGAATGCATCTCGTATTTTACCAACTATGCAGATTCATCGCCGTCTGTACCAAGTCAACTAGCTTTGGATATTTCACACCAGAGGGAGAACACACCGCCTATTTTTTAAAGAATATCTTGCGTGAATAACCCTAGTATAAAAGCTTTTTCAAGATACAATTTTATTACTCTTTTCTTCAGAACCCACTACCAGTGCATATTATTGTAATTAGTTTTTAAGTTAAAATAGATTTTCCTGTGATACTTTATTTTTATTCACTAATATAGTGTTTGTGTTTTTTATAATATAAATCGAGTTTCATTTCGGTAGTTAGTCAAGTTCCTTGTTAACTGTTTAATCTAGTTCATAAAGAAATAGTGAAACTTGGTGAGTACTCCAGATATTCTTAACCTTGCCAAAACTCATAAGAGAGTTTCTCATCTCCAGATAAAGACCACTTTTCCCAATATCATTTGACCTTGAGAAAAGAAATCATTACTCCTTCTTCATCTCAATCTCATCTCATCTTATGGATCAGATCCAGCCAAATCCGTCACCATAAATTGGTGACCCTGCGACGTTCGAACACCCTTCTACCAATTACCATAATAAATTGGTGACCCCGCGACTTTCGAACACCCTTCAATTATCTACTTAATCCATCATTTTCCAATAATCTCCAACAATCCATCAACATTCTCAAACAAATTTTTCTCAACAATCATTCTAACAAAATTGTCACATGTACACCTTCGTCCACTAATCCATTTCGAATATTTAACAATCTATACATTCATTCCAAATTATTTCTTTCACAAAGCCATCTAAATAATATTTTTCCCACAATTTAAAATTTTCATATCACTTACAACATTCAAAATTAAGCGCGTCTCTCACATTTGCCATTCGACGCCAACTTCACTCTACTGCGAGTACAAATGTCAAAATAAATTACAAGCCGTTTTGTTCGCGATAAATATTTTCAAATTTTAGACAAAATATATAAAATATAGGGTAAAATCATGTGAAAAGTCTAAAATTCAGCTGGTTCTGAAGGGATGAGTCATCCGATGGGTTATCAGGCAAGTAAAATCTTTAAAATACCATTGTAAAACGACATTCAGCACATAATTTTTTCCAAACAATTTCAACCCATCGGATTATTTTTAAAAGCCTCTTGTTTTTCTGCCTTCCATTTAATGTTACATATATCTAATCAATAATGCCTAAACGTCACAAAAACGATATTAAAATCTTCAAAAAAAGAAAAAAACTTAAAATTTGTGAACAATAAATTTTGTAGGTTAAATTTTTTCACGATACAATGTCACATCGAATTTTTTCATAAAACTTTTCAAGTCTCCAAACATTGATAAAACCTAATTTAATACATTAACTAGTTATAATCGCATGCTGAATTGCATATTTAAATGATTTTTTTACAAAAGAATAACCTTTAATTATCTGATTGCAGATTCACAAGTACATTATTATCATGTTGCCAAACTTTGAGGTAACCTTTTTATATTTTATATAAACAACAAGCGAAACAAATACCTACACTTTTATTTAATTTTCATAGAGCATTATTGCATTTTAAAGAAAAACAAGAAATTTAAATCGCATTTTTCACATACATTTGTATATTGTCATATTGATATTTGGCAAACACACAAAAGGACATTCAGACTCCTATAGTCAATATCTTACCAACATTTCAGTCATATTTTACCAATTCTTATTTTATTCTGGTCAATAAATGATTAATTATGTATCAACTTATCAACGATACAATTATTTCAATGGTCTATAAATATATTCTATCTAAATTGTCAATGTAAAATTACCATCTTATATTACCATCTACTAGCCAATTGCTATTAACGTTTTCCGCGACTAGAGAAATTCTGTCTCAAGAATCTCAGTCCGAATTCAATTCGAGGTTAACTTACATATGCAAATACGGCCTAATACTTATACACATGTACTCATACACATGTACTAAAAAAAAGCTCTATGTATTTCACGCCACGTCTAGTACAATGCACCGCGCATGTTCAGACCGAAATTCCCATTTCGTCGGCTAACTACATACACACAGGAGCAGAGATACTCATCTCAAAAGCTTTCTTGTAGTGACTGAGCAACAGACATACACACATGATCATAGCATCATTCGTATAGTCTACCAAAGGACATACACACATGACTATAACGTCATTCGTATTGTCCATATTATACACACATGACCATGCACAGCGTCACACGTATAATCTATTACCATCAAATATACAACTCAACGAGTGAAGAAAAAGACAATTAATGTATTTACATTCATACAAAAGACCATTGAAAACGGAATTCTAAAAAGTGTCATACTAATTTTCCCAAATCAGTAACATTTATTTAACATTATTGACACACATACATTGACAAAATAAAACATTATGAAAAATTTTAATTCAAACACACTATGTACAACTATATTACCATGTCTACCTACTACTTTTTACTTATTTTATTGTATAAAAATTCTAATATGTATTTTTACAAATGATTACAGATCCCAATACAAAACCACCAACTGTATATTGCTAATACCAGATTGGTAACAAATTTTATTATATATAAAGGATCTCACATAGTAACTTCACTTCATAAACATTATAGAAAAAGTATTTAAACATATACCAATTGGGAACCATACCTATTCAATACCAATTTTAATAATTTTTCCTACCTTTATTTTGAATATTAAACAGAAAACAACATTGAAATACCACACTTAGAAAAATTTTTCCTAGAACAATTATCTTAGTAAAATATAACTTGCAAATTTTTTCAAAGTCAACATTTGTTTATAATATAGGTACTCAAATAACTTTTTATTTCAAATTCAAATTTAAAATTTACTTCATAATCTTTTAAATTCAAGAACCACCCTAAAGCAAATATACTTATACCAATTCTATTGTAAATTTTTTTGTTTATTCTATATGTTGCATATTATCTCATCACGACACTACTCAACCAACGCTGGACTACACCAACACAAATCCAATTGATGGAAGCCTACGATAGCAATCTTCACCTGCTGTACTTAGCAAAGGCGGACTACACGAGTTGTCTCACAGACTTCGTAGCTCGGAGGCCAAACTTCTCCAACGAATTTTGCCCCACTACTGTTCTCCTCCACAGTGGCAGATGTACATCACACCACGATGACACCCCACTGAAAACAACTGATGCATTTTTCCTTGCTCGTCAACAGACCTCATGGATCAACCAGTTACAACAGCACACGCACCATCGCTGCTGCATTAATGGCCGAGCGCAAATCAACATCGCCGCTTCATATGGTAAAACACATCAACGCTGTTTTAACCTATTTTAGCCATCATATTACCCCAGTGCAACCGCACTAACGTCGTGAACACTCTGTCCAACTTCTCATAAGTTCCAGTCGCTACAACGACCAGCCCAGTCGAGCCATGTCAACATTCAAGACGTACCATCTCCAACTTTCCTACAAACCGCTCAACCAGAGGACTGCAGAGTTCCACTCCACACTCCATCACCAGATCTACATCAGAATTTATAGCACGCCATAAATTCTTGCGGGAGGCTATATGGCGGTTATGTAGTATCGAGTTTTTATCACACAAACTAATTTTCCATCTGATGACAACCATCCATCAGAACCATCCAGAACAAAGAGCCATCTAGCGGAGTGCGACGAATGCATCTCGTATTTTACCAACTATGCAGATTCATCGCCGTCTGTACCAAGTCAACTAGCTTTGGATATTTCACACCAGAGGGAGAACACACCGCCTATTTTTTAAAGAATATCTTGCGTGAATAACCCTAGTATAAAAGCTTTTTCAAGATACAATTTTATTACTCTTTTCTTCAGAACCCACTACCAGTGCATATTATTGTAATTAGTTTTTAAGTTAAAATAGATTTTCCTGTGATACTTTATTTTTATTCACTAATATAGTGTTTGTGTTTTTTATAATATAAATCGAGTTTCATTTCGGTAGTTAGTCAAGTTCCTTGTTAACTGTTTAATCTAGTTCATAAAGAAATAGTGAAACTTGGTGAGTACTCCAGATATTCTTAACCTTGCCAAAACTCATAAGAGAGTTTCTCATCTCCAGATAAAGACCACTTTTCCCAATATCATTTGACCTTGAGAAAAGAAATCATTACTCCTTCTTCATCTCAATCTCATCTCATCTTATGGATCAGATCCAGCCAAATCTGAATGCCATAAAGTAGTTTGTAGCGTACGGTGGTAAAGCTACTGTGCGTGTGCGGCCCTCATAGTCGATGACGGTGTCTCCGCCTCAGTCAGGTGAACGTGGAAGATCAAATATCGGCAGCCAAGAGAAGTCAATGAGAATAGCCAGTGGTCGAGAGAGTCCGTGTCTGCAATCCAAAGAGAAGTCCAAAGTTCCGAGTGTCCAATGTCCAAGCCAGGTCCAGTAGAGAGAGCAGGTGGTCAGGTAGTAGTAAAAGGCACGGTGTTCATATGAAAATGTACCCGTATATTAACTGGTCGCTGCGCGCTCGCGTTCACGCAGGAACGATCAGGCAGCGGACATCGCTTGGTGGGGGCACCGCCCGCGCGCGGCACCCGGTCTGTATAAAAGACCCGGGTTCGGCGTTGTCCACACCCCCACCTGAGCGCACAGCGACCAGACCAACACAACACTACATGGACATCGCAGCCGTGCACAATACGCGCTGCGATGCCCCATACATTATGATAACCTACAAATGCCGGCTCCCGTCTCAGTGCCACAAGATATCACTCAATCCTTTATTATTGGCCCGAGACGGGAGCACGACGGTACACAGCAAATTACAATATTATCTTTAACCTATTATAATCAAATCGATGTCACAGTATTCGGCACTATAATGTCTCACGTATCAGCATACCCAAAACAACACTTCATCCCGACGCATCCCGTCCGCAACATAGTTAATTCAATACATTTTGTTATACTGAACCAAACTTAAGATTATTTTGCAGAAAATGTTTCGAGATTTATTCTTAGTATTGTCTCCTATCATTATTCGTTTGCTTCCTTTATAAAATAGTAGGGGAAACATTTCCGAAATTCGTAAGATAAAATAATAACTTTTTCTGAAAATAGCTGTAATATAATAGTTGAATTCCAGTATAAATTTTAACCCCGAACTTATAGACCAAAGAGAAACAATATCTAGGTTGGTTAATATTTTCCGAAAGTTTTTTATTTATGTAACGGCAAAGTTTTGAAAAGTAGAAAATAAGCTCGACAGGGGTGTTCACTGTTCATCAACGGGGGGAGATTATAAAGATGCCGGCCCTGGCCTTAAATTTTGCATTAAACTTGCCACAAGTTTATTTCAAAGAATTTGTTTTAAGTGGATTAAACAACAACTTTTTTGCATTTTTACTGAATTTTTTTTTAATACCTCGATCAAAATTGCTCATACCGTTTTTCAGTAATATATTTTGACAACTCGGCTGCTATTTCACAAAATTTATAAAGCTCGATCAGTTTCGTCAATTTCGCGTTGACATGTTGAGTACTAACCCTGTCAACATTCTTGACACGAAGGACTCTGTATTTAGGTTAACCTAAACTTCTTTCAAATTTCGTCACCTTGAAAAAATTACGGTAGGTATCTAGTGTTATTGTATTCTTCATTGCGAATGTACTCTTCCAGAGATATAACACCTTTAGTGCGCTCCAAATTAATATTAGTATACATACCTATGAAAATATTGGTGGTGAAAATTTTCATACAAAATGTACCTACATTTTTTCTCTTTCAGCGTCCTATTTCCAGTACAGGTACTTACCCAATAATTAGTAAATAGTTTAAGCTAATGTAACAATTAGTTTGAATGGCGCTGTATCATTAAAACGACGGAAATTTTATAACATAAAAATGCTTAGATATGTGTCCGTTGAACCAAAAACTTACTTAGTTACATGTTTTCATTAATGAAATTCTTAGAAAACAATGATTGCCTTTTGAGTTGTAAGCTTTCAAAACATTTTCATATAATTATTTGCTTTCATTGGACTACGGGCTTTATCTTCGGTGATCGATAGAACTTTTATTGTAGGGGATAAATCTATCCATTGCTTAAGTAAGCGTTTTTTTTCTTCTGTTCATCTTAAAAGATAATATCTGTAAACATCCAGCGGACTTATCTATTATCCCTATACGCTAACTCGCCACTACTCTTTTCTTTAAAAAACTGATCTTAAAAACCGAGCGTTATATAATAATTAATATCTTAACAAGCGTGTTTAAAAAAAATGTCAAAATCTACATGATACTAACAATAATTGAATTATTCGCACGGGAAGTCAAGAAAAAACAGTGTCGAAGATTTATCAGTTAGTATGCCGTGAGCTTGACGACTAAGAATAGCACCTCTGCCCTTTTTTGCTGGTTTTTCGAGCATCCTGTACGAGGCGAGAAATCAAAAAATCAGATCGGGACCGTGAGGTTGACAACCTCACGTTTTTAAACCTCAACCGGACAGAAAATGCACAATGAGCCTCGGATGCCTTCGAGTGCAATGGACAGCTCTTGATGCCTCCCTATGCTCCTTAGTGGGGCTTAGGCCTCCCGCATTGTGGGTTGGTTTTGAGGGGATCCGCGGCGGCCTTGATTTGTGTGTGGCTGGCTTTTTGGCAATCGGGCTAGGGGTCGGCTTTGTGCGGATCGGGTTTGCTGCGGATTGGTCTCCTCTGAGCTGGCTTGCGGTGTGCGGGGGGCCTTAAAAGGAAGAATGTTATGTAATGTTATGCTGAAAGTGTTTTTCTTATCTTATGAATCTGATCTTACCCAAAGTGGACACAAACACATTTTCGATATCCTACACACTGAACATACTTTTGTCATTTAATACAAGAAAAAAAAAAGACTTCTAAAAGTTATAAAAGTCGGCAAATGAACCATTAGGCCACCGATCACCTCAATAATTCATACAAGGTTCTGGGTCTAAAATCCTTACCATATAAAGAAAGCTCATGAAATAAATAGTGCGATATACTCATTTAAGTAAAATAAACCATTAGAAGACACTAATTTCATATTTCGAACAAAACAAGATCTAACAGACAACACTGAAATTTTATCCAGAGAATACTTCAGATATTTTAACAGAATTATTTTAGGTACCTACTCAACTAAACTACGCCCGTTAAAAAACACGAAAGATGGCTACGAAAAGTGTCTTAAACTTAAATTTTTGATTAACGAAACACGATGAAGGAAAACCAAATTAGTTTGGACTTTTGAATATTCATCGCGTCCTTGGAAAAGATGAAAGTGCGACATTCCCTATCGAAAGTTTTCGAAGTTGTCTCTAGAAAAAAATACTTTTCTTTAAAAAAAAAAGAAGATTTAAAAGGAAGTCGTTTTATTATTTTCCAAAGAAAAACTTCAACTAATCAACAACAAAAAAAAAAATATTTGCGAGGTATGTTGTGAAAGAAATACATGTTTTGATATATTGTTTTTGAAATTGAAAATTTCACGTTGCAGTTTATTTTTTGGTGCAATAAGTTTGAAATTTAAAGAAATATTCTGATTTTTGTCGAATGAGAGCATTTTTTTTAATTTCAGAGAAAAACCATTTCGGTTTCCTCCAGCGCTGTTCTTCCTCCCATCAGGGTTCCGAAGACGAGGAAGACCCTCTCACACTGTGTTCCGCTCCTTCGAAGCAGAGCTGAGGGACATGGGCATGGTGTGGGAGGAGGTCATAAACATTGCGCAAGATCGAGCGCAATGGAGAGCTCTTGTTGCCTCCTTATGCCCCTGAGTGGGGTGGAAAAGGGAGAATTGATTGATTGATTGATTTAATTATCACTCAAAGTGAGCACAAATACGCTCTTTGACTCCTTCACAGTAAGCTTCTTAAAGCTTGTGAAAGAGGAAGATGGTCGGCACTTGCAATCTCATCCACAACCTCCAATACGAATCAGTTCGAAAGTCGACAATATAACTGTTAGCCTACCAACAACTTCAAAACTGACCATATTTGTGTAGATACAAATTTAAGGTATCTGCAGCCGTCATTTACCTACGCCTTAGAAGACGCACAGCATTTATCCAAATTTACCACTATTCAATTATCATGTTATGTATGCGAACATAAAAACAGGCGACGAAGTCTCGGGTAACCTCTAGTATATTAATCTTAGATAATTAATTATTTTAGAGACTAAACTATTGAGGTCGTAATTCTAAATCAAAAACTTAAAAGTGGTTCTATTGGTTTTTGGGGTGGCTAAAAACAATAATAGAGAAGTCGTTCAAAGGTGAGGAAGGGTGGTTATTTCAGATTATATTGGGGAGAAATGAGAATAGAAGGGGGCGAAGTTCGGTCTGTTTCATAGACAATAATAGGGCATGATCAATCAGAGGTTTTGTCTGTGACCTCAACAGAGTTTATCAAGTTTCATAACCCAATAACCCGTTTGGATAATAATTATTCAAAAAGGATAACATCTTTCATTCTTGGAATTTAATACACAAATAAAATAATATGATGAAGAAATGGAGATTAAATCTTTAATGTGTGTGTTTTTTTTCTTCAAAGATCTTTTTTTTTTTTCAAAATTGCAGAGGTCGTCGGTTCGATTCCAGGTGTCGACCATCTTACTCTTTCACGACACAAGCTTTTAGTAGGTAGATAACATAATGTGAAACAGTCAAAAAATGTATTTGTGTTCATTAAAATAATTGTTATTGTGTTGAAAATTTATTCATTACATTTTCCTTAATAATAAAAATTAAAATAATAAATAGTTTAAAAATTGAACTACATACCAAAAACACCATTTTAATTAATAAAATGTATATATGAAATTCCTCTATGTTGTCTGGATTTTTCTAAACCTAACTTGGATTGCAATCTCTTTGGGCAAAGCTAAAGAGGGCTTTTGTTGTCCTGCGGGGATCTTACAGAGAAAAAAAGGTTGGGGGTTTGAAATCAAAGAAAAATTAAGTATCTAATTAGCATCTTAAAAAAACTTATTATCGGAAAAAAACGAAATGCGAGCTTTTCTGCAGAACTCAATCAATCAATCAAATCTCCCTTTGAACTCTGAACTTTGAACTTAGGAGCATAGGGAGGCAACAAGAGCTCTCAATTGCGCTCGATCTTGCGCAATGGTTATGACCTCCTCCCACACCAAGTCCATTTCCCTCAGCTCTGCCTCTGTCACAGCCCCCCCTAACGAGAGGCTTTATACCTAAGCTGACCTAACTGGATCTAAGCTAAATCTAAGCTTTACTATACCTAAACCTACGATGACATTATATGTCGCAACCCCATTATACCTAAACTATCGATTGCACCATATTTTGCAACTACCTAAGCCCTGCGAGCAAAGCAGACCATCCGCAAAGCTAGGGCTACTAAATCTAGCTATAGAATAATCCTAAGCTGAATATGACGTTGTCAGCTCTATTCTACTAGTATCTGAAAGACTATCTAGGAAACCTAGAACAACCGTCTACGAAATGGCCATATCGTGATCGTCTAGAAACTAACCTAAGGACCCAAACGTTGTGGTTTTAGTCTAATAGAAATTTATTATTCAACTGGATAATCCTGAAACATAAAATAGTCCAATTAGTTATGAAATAAAATATGGTAAAACATCATACTTAAATAACGATTACTTAAATAATATTTCTTCCTTGATTTGTATTTAATTTGCAATAATAGCGACATAAAATAAATAGATAAATATTGCACAATTTCTCGTCACATCGTGATTATAGTCATTCTGCAAATAATTTATTAGTTTTCCAACAAATAATTATATCTTTCTCGATTGCCCTTCGAATTTAAAGGACAATTCTGGTCAGCTGTGAATCCATTGTCTTGAGAGAATTTTGCCTGTTATTAGAAATAAAGATTCAAAATCTACTTATTTACCACAACCACAGTTTCAAATTCTACAATTCTATCTACACCCCCCCCCCCCCCCCCTAATGGGGGAGGGGGAAATAGGCCCCCAACGGCCCGCCTATTTCGATTTCAGCCGGCCTAGACAGTGCTGAATCTCTGTGCTTGTTAGACTAATTCGCGGATAAACACACATAGATTAAGGTATACATAAATACATAAGCATGCACCCAATACATAAAATAAAGGTTAGTAATTATTATAGAATATTTCATAATAGGGCCTTAACGAGCAATCGCTACGGTCGCTGACTGTACTCTTCCCTAGAAATATGACGAAAAATGGAACGATTACCGCTTCTCGTTTCTAGGTAGGGACTGAGTTTGTTAAGTTTATAAGTATTCGCTGCTACATCTACCCACATGAGTACACATATAGTAATATGCACGCATGCTTACATACATCCAGCAGAGACTAAAGATAAATTCCATGCAACTAAATAAAATAAGTATAAATACGAATATAAGAGTATTAGTCAATTCCCAATTTGTATTAGGGAAGAAAAGGATAGGACTATTGTTAGTATAAAATAAAATAATAATATATATATTCTACTATTTGCCACACACTAGCGCAACTAAAATTGTTAGAATACTACTCAAAGCGTATTATTAAAACACCAATCTACTATTTCAAATAATAAAGAATGATCTCTAACTACCCTCCACCAAGACACAAACACAAGCAAGCGAAAGCACATAAAATCTAATATAATATCTGAAATGCAAAAGTAGCGAAGCACAATCAAGGAGTTTATGGTTAATTATAAAATAATAATTTGAAATGAATCCTTTCTCTAGGATCCTTATCTGAAATGGAAGGGTTTGATTAGTATCATCATTATTTCACCATGCTTACCTCTAATGATGTAACACTTATGCAATACCTATCTGATTACGACATATTACGCAACACTTAATAACACAATAACGACCTAATTAAAATACCATTAAATTCATATCATAAATAAATCAATAAATTATTGCCATAAAGTTTAGATTATAAATAAATAAATACATTAGGCACAAAATGATGAGTTTATTATTAAAAGCTATAATAATTATTATTTATCAAGTTCAAAAATGAAAGGCAGAATAATATTCAAATGTTTTAAAAACAAATCATAATTTACACAAAAGGGAATATCTTTATTTATTTTGTAGAAGACAAAATAATAAATATATTATTCAATGAAGAAATCAATTTGGAACCAATATAAAATATATTAAAATATTTACTTATCAAATGTTTAAACAAATCGCTATAATTTACCCAACGAAACATTCATTTATTTTAAATCAGTAAAAATTAAAATCAAAATCTCTATGAAAATAAACAAATTGGATTAGGAAAAAAATAAATTAATGAAACAAAATATAATTATCTGAATTGTCCTTGGGCCTGGTATAGATCTGTTCAGCACTGGAGACCTCCGTCCCCTTCCATAAGTAGAAAATAACTGCCCCTGCTGTTTGTAAGAGATCTTCACTCTTCAAGAGATGAGATGAACTGCCCCAGAAAGCTGTGGGATGACCGCCTTAGTAGGAGATCCTCACCGCTCCAAGATTCGAAATGAACTGTCCCAAATAGGTATTTGCGACCCCTTTTATTAAAATAAGTTTCGCAATATTTCGAGATACCTGTGACGTGTTATAGAACAGTGGTGTATAACCCCATGGGCGTCTCCAAGTTATTATAATTTAAGAATAAATCTATAAATAAAATCTAAAATACTTTACTAAAATGTTAGTCCCGTCACAGACCCCCCTTTGAGAGAGCACGGTTGGATTAATCAGGAAGTGGATAAGCCAAATCTGATCTCTCACAGACCTCAACAAAAGTTAAATGTATCAGCAAAACTTCAATACTATTCTTCAGAACAGGACTCTACAATAGACATTCTAGGACTACAATGTTGATAACTACCCACTTCATAAGGAATACAAAATATTATATTAATGTAGATATTAAACGACAAAAGAAATCCCACTATGTACAAATTCCCTGGAGTATCATCAAAACAAAACATTCCCATTATCTAACAAAAGAAGAAGAAGAACTATGCTATTATTTTAACAAAACTTCCCATAAACAAAAGTAATGGAGAAAAATAATTCTCATATCACAATATAAATACATTATAACTACTTTGCAATGCACAGAAAAGACACTATGGAAATACCTACTAATTAATGAGAGTAGATAAATAAAAAAAAAAATGAGTTATCACTCTAACTATCTCAATCAATCATTTTAATATCTATTCATATCCTGCAATAAAACATATAAATTATATACAAATAATTCATTAAACACCCTGTAAAGACACAAAATCCAATAAAATCAAAACAATAATTCTATTTTTATCACATTAATACAAACCAAAAAATAATAATTAACTTATATTCGCGCATAGATGCAAAATAAAATTAGATGAAATATTTAAAAGAATGTATTGTTATATTATTAATTTAGCTATTAATAACACACAACACAACCTAACTTCTAAGGTAATCTTGAGACAAACCGACGCCACGCAAAAGTTAAAAAAAAAACTTTTAACGATCCGTCCGGAAACCGAGCCTCACAAAAATTTATCTTGCAACCGACAACCTTACTACCTACCAAGTAGAATTTCACTGAATATTATCATGCATAATAAATAAATAACTAATTAACATTTCCCTATACAATGTTGTCAGCATAGCCAGCGTAACTTATTGCCTGAGGCAATAATTCTTCCCAGTCAACCGGTCTCATTCTATCTGAGACAGGCCAATCCCGAGTAGAAATAACAAGCGAAAAAAAAAGCTGACCCGACCGCGAACCGACACGGGAACACTGAATCTGAAGTCCAAGCCTAAACCACTAATCTACCGAGATCGATTCAATTTAACTACAACTAGAATGTTTATGTATTTTAGTTCACAAGAAAATACATTAAAACATAAGAGGACCACTTACCAACTAAAAGCAAAGTATTATTTTCTCTGAAACAAACAAACTAAACAGACATTTCACAAGCAGTCACCCTTTTCTGAAACCAATCAAGGGTGCAGAGAACAAAACGAGCCCTACACTATTCCTGACCTGCGTAAATCTAACGTCCCTCTCCCACACTATTCATAAAATCCTCAGCATCGCCCCGAAGGAATAGAAGACAAAAACTGACAACAAACGCGAACCAAAACGAGCCCTACCCTATTCCTGACCTGCGTAAATCTTACGTCCCTCTCCCACACTATCAACCAAATCCTCAGCATTGCACCGAAGGAACAAAAGACCGCAACCGACAACAAACGCCAACCAAAACGAGCCCTACACTGTTCCCGACCTGCGTAAATCTAACGTCCCTCTCCCACACTATCCATAAAATCCTCAGCATCGCCCCGAAGGAACAGAACACGGCAAGAAACGCCCCCTCCCCAACTCCTGTCAAAACCGCTCGCTCCCGTTGCACAAAGATAAATACCAACCTCAATTATTTACCACCTTGAGTTCCAAACGACAAGAAAACAAGGACACAAAACCCAAATACTATAAAACACATTTTACTATCAATTTATTTACTAACAAAATCGAGGGGTACGAAACAAAATTATAGAATTGCGCAACCGAACGAAAGCTGTCTCGTGTCCACCTAGACCGCGCAGAGCCTCGCCCCTCATATGGAACGCGCCTGCGCACCCCACGCCGACACGACTCACGAGACCAACATCCAGCCCTCGTCGGCGCTCGCGCACCTTCTTACACGCAGTCCACGGGCCGCGGGGTGGGCCGCCCACCTCCCCGAGTCTCCCCGACGCCCCTGCAGCGTCGAACAACCCCGATCACACTTATAGAAAAAATCTTTTGATGCTATAAATTAATGCCTAAGACAAAACTCATTTTAGTTAGAAAAATATGCTTTCCTCCCCTACGATACTAACTCATTCTTCTACTAGGTACTTATCTAACACTAAGCTTTTAAATCTTCTTTCTTTTCTCCTGTCTAAGACTATACTTCCACTCTTTCATAAAGTCTCATTCTTCTCTGTCAACCAAACAACATAAATCCATAAGACATTTTGCTCAAAAGTGAATTTAATGTTTCAAACTGACCAAGCCCCCCCCCCCCCACCCCCCTTTGCTAATGAGCTATTAAATATACATCAAACCACATTTTAAGTGACTAAATTATTATTTGTTTTCCAAAATGGCTGCCCCTTCATTTGTTAATCTATTAAATCTACATCCAATCAAATTTAAATGACAAAATTATTATTTATTTGTACAATTACTAAGAAACCCCGCCCCCCTTAATTTATAAGCTATTAGGTCTACATCAAATCAAATTTAAATGACTAAATTATTTATTAGGAAAATTACTGAGTAAACCCTCCCCCCTTAATTAATAAGCTATTTAATCTACACCCAACCAAATTTAAATGACTAAATTATTATTTATTTGCAAAATTGGCTATGTTCCCCCCCCCCCCCTTTGTAAATAAGCTATTAAATCTACATCCAATCAAATTTAAATGACAAAATTATTATTTATTTGCACATTTACTAAGAAACCCCCCCCCCCCCTTCATTTATAAGCTATTAAGTCTACAGCAAATCAAATTTAAATGACTAAAATATTATTTATTAGGAAAATTACTAAGTAAACCCTCCCCCCCTTGATTAATAAGCTATTTAATCTACACCCAACCAAATTTAAATGACAAAATAATTATTTATTAACATAATTACTAAGTAACCCCCCCCCCCTTTGTAAATAAGCTATTAAATCTACATCAAACTAGCTAAATTACTATCTATTCGAAAAATGGCTATTTTACTCCGCCCTCCTACATTAATAAGCTATCAGATCTAATTAAAATCATTGAACTGGCTAAAATTAAGCAAAATTTTTATTTATTTGCAAAATAGGCCCATCCCCAAAATTATTATTAGTCTACCACTTTCTCCCATCTTCTTCAAACTTTCCCAAATATTCTAAGCCGCCGCAGCAACCCAAATCTCACTTTACAATGATAAAGTGATATCCTGGACACATGGCACCATTTGTCACAGCCCCCCCTAACGAGAGGCTTTCTACCTAAACTGACCTAACTTATTCTAAGCTAAATCTAAGCTTTACTATACCTAAACCTACGATGACATTATATGTCGCAACCCCATTATACCTAAACTATCGATTGCACCATATTTTGCAACTACCTAAGCCCTGCGAGCAAAGCAGACCATCCGCAAAGCTAGGGCTACTAAATCTAGCTATAGAATAATCCTAAGCTGAATATGACGTTGTCAGCTCTATTCTACTAGTATCTGAAAGACTATCTAGGAAACCTAGAACAACCGTCTACGAAATGGCCATATCGTGATCGTCTAGAAACTAACCTAAGGACCCAAACGTTGTGGTTTTAGTCTAATAGAAATTTATTATTCAACTGGATAATCCTGAAACATAAAATAGTCCAATTAGTTATGAAATAAAATATGGTAAAACATCATACTTAAATAACGATTACTTAAATAATATTTCTTCCTTGATTTGTATTTAATTTGCAATAATAGCGACATAAAATAAATAGATAAATATTGCACAATTTCTCGTCACATCGTGATTATAGTCATTCTGCAAATAATTTATTAGTTTTCCAACAAATAATTATATCTTTCTCGATTGCCCTTCGAATTTAAAGGACAATTCTGGTCAGCTGTGAATCCATTGTCTTGAGAGAATTTTGCCTGTTATTAGAAATAAAGATTCAAAATCTACTTATTTACCACAACCACAGTTTCAAATTCTACAATTCTATCTACACCACACCCCCCCCCCCTAATGGGGGAGGGGGAAATAGGCCCCCAACGGCCCGCCTATTTCGATTTCAGCCGGCCTAGACAGTGCTGAATCTCTGTGCTTGTTAGACTAATTCGCGGATAAACACACATAGATTAAGGTATACATAAATACATAAGCATGCACCCAATACATAAAATAAAGGTTAGTAATTATTATAGAATATTTCATAATAGGGCCTTAACGAGCAATCGCTACGGTCGCTGACTGTACTCTTCCCTAGAAATATGACGAAAAATGGAACGATTACCGCTTCTCGTTTCTAGGTAGGGACTGAGTTTGTTAAGTTTATAAGTATTCGCTGCTACATCTACCCACATGAGTACACATATAGTAATATGCACGCATGCTTACATACATCCAGCAGAGACTAAAGATAAATTCCATGCAACTAAATAAAATAAGTATAAATACGAATATAAGAGTATTAGTCAATTCCCAATTTGTATTAGGGAAGAAAAGGATAGGACTATTGTTAGTATAAAATAAAATAATAATATATATATTCTACTATTTGCCACACACTAGCGCAACTAAAATTGTTAGAATACTACTCAAAGCGTATTATTAAAACACCAATCTACTATTTCAAATAATAAAGAATGATCTCTAACTACCCTCCACCAAGACACAAACACAAGCAAGCGAAAGCACATAAAATCTAATATAATATCTGAAATGCAAAAGTAGCGAAGCACAATCAAGGAGTTTATGGTTAATTATAAAATAATAATTTGAAATGAATCCTTTCTCTAGGATCCTTATCTGAAATGGAAGGGTTTGATTAGTATCATCATTATTTCACCATGCTTACCTCTAATGATGTAACACTTATGCAATACCTATCTGATTACGACATATTACGCAACACTTAATAACACAATAACGACCTAATTAAAATACCATTAAATTCATATCATAAATAAATCAATAAATTATTGCCATAAAGTTTAGATTATAAATAAATAAATACATTAGGCACAAAATGATGAGTTTATTATTAAAAGCTATAATAATTATTATTTATCAAGTTCAAAAATGAAAGGCAGAATAATATTCAAATGTTTTAAAAACAAATCATAATTTACACAAAAGGGAATATCTTTATTTATTTTGTAGAAGACAAAATAATAAATATATTATTCAATGAAGAAATCAATTTGGAACCAATATAAAATATATTAAAATATTTACTTATCAAATGTTTAAACAAATCGCTATAATTTACCCAACGAAACATTCATTTATTTTAAATCAGTAAAAATTAAAATCAAAATCTCTATGAAAATAAACAAATTGGATTAGGAAAAAAATAAATTAATGAAACAAAATATAATTATCTGAATTGTCCTTGGGCCTGGTATAGATCTGTTCAGCACTGGAGACCTCCGTCCCCTTCCATAAGTAGAAAATAACTGCCCCTGCTGTTTGTAAGAGATCTTCACTCTTCAAGAGATGAGATGAACTGCCCCAGAAAGCTGTGGGATGACCGCCTTAGTAGGAGATCCTCACCGCTCCAAGATTCGAAATGAACTGTCCCAAATAGGTATTTGCGACCCCTTTTATTAAAATAAGTTTCGCAATATTTCGAGATACCTGTGACGTGTTATAGAACAGTGGTGTATAACCCCATGGGCGTCTCCAAGTTATTATAATTTAAGAATAAATCTATAAATAAAATCTAAAATACTTTACTAAAATGTTAGTCCCGTCACATGCCTCGAAGGAACGGAACACGGTATGAGAGGGTCTTCCACGTCTTCGAGACCCTGATGGGAGGAAAAACAGCGCTCTCCTCGGCCAACTGTCATTCGGCATCCTCAACACATGTCCCAGCCATGCCCATCTCCTATCCGTAATGGGCCTGCGCCAGGTGCGCCGACGTATAGCGTCGTTCGTGATGCGGTGGTACCATCTTATACCCAAAATTCTCCTGAGGCACTTCGTTTCGAATGCAGATACTTTTTGTGCCTGCAGAACTACGAGTATCTAAAGATTATCAATGTGTTAATAGCATGCTTCTTTTTAACTGCGAACTACGGAAACTTTTATAAGATGCGCAAGATCGAGCGCGGTCCAGGGCTATCGTTGCCTCCCTTGTCCCTATGTGGGGTCACAAAGGGAGTGTGGTTATTGATGTTATGTAATACGATTAGAAACCTCGAGTTTAAGATTCTGCTTAGAGGATAATGAACACCTATTTACATCTTCTGTAATTGTGATCCAATCCCTCATAAAACGAAAGACAATTCTTGCACAGAGACATATATTATTCTGAGCTATTTGAGCCACATTAGTCTTGAAGATGATTTATTTCGTAATCAAAGTCCTAGTGACGCAAGGCAGTTATAGTAGATAATATAAAAGAATATGCTTCTTGTTCCTTTAGGTACATAAAAATGGTGAAATGTTATGGGGATTGTAATGTAACTCACCCGATAAGATAAAGAGCACTCCCGAAGTGAAGGTGCACATCCTGCGGTGCCTAGCACAATGCCCCACCAGGCAGCACAGATAGCCTACCAACAAAATGGCCGCAGACAAAAACAGGAAAACGGAAGATTTAGTAACGGCATCTGAAAGAAATAGATATTGAAATTATTATGAATAATGTACAAATTAATTTCATGTAAAACCAGAAAATATCAGCCCCCGTTGACAATAATTTGAAATTGGCGTGGACTATAAAAGAAGATTTCATCAATGTAGAATGCGAAAAATGAACTTTCCACTGGAACGTATAAACAATTATTAAAACCAAACAAAGAAACTTAAGTATATTAAAAATATAAAAAGTGGACAGTAAATTTTCTTCCTACTCTACATTGTCGAAAAATTCGTTTGTAGTCGACCGCCATGTATAATTTGTCTAGGGCTGCAGATTAATATCATCTATACTAATATATAAAGAGGAAAGATTTGATTTTTTGTTTGTTTGTTTGTTTGCATCGAATAGGCTCCAAAACTACTGAACCGATTTGAAAAATTCTTTCGCTTTTGGGAAGCTACAATATCGGCGGTGAACATAGGCTATATTTAATTTCCAAAAAAAGTGGGTAACCTACGAAAACTTCAATAATGTAACCCAAGGTGTAAAAAATTTACCTAAAATATTCTTTTTATCGCGAACGCTGTGAAAACTAATGATGATAGAATAAAACAATGTACCACAATTTTGTAGAAGACATCATTATTTACAAAAAGTATCGCGACAGCATATGTCTAACTATTATAGTTATGCCACAATAGGTGTTTTTTTATTTAAAAAAAAATCAATAAAATGTAACCTCTAGAAAAGGCTCTTTATTGGTATCTTGGTATTACTCCTTATTAAAATAAATTAGTTCATATTCAAATCTGCTTCAATATGTTTGTATAACTTTTTGAATTATTCAATTCGGACATTCCATTCGAAAGTTATCACGAGTTTAAAAATGTGAGTATTGGAAAAAAAGCATAGTCTCTTATCATCTCAACTTATCCGATGCAGAGTGCGTACGGGAGCCGGGGAGGCGACTGAGGGGCGTGATGTCAAGTTTAGTAGAAATACCGCGCAAAGTAGTCACGGTGGTAAAGTGACGTGACACGATACATTGCAATGCAATTATTCCAGAATTAACATACGCTATAAAATACTTTGAAAAAGTTAGGGATCTGTATGAAAACTAAATTATTTTTAAGTATCTATCTACCCGTGCGAAGCTGGGGCGGACCTCTAGTACATTATATAGTAGCAAAGAGACATATAAAGCATCGTACTCATTTGCGCCGCGAACGTGTGACATTGCATCAATTTAATCGAAAGGTGAAGTGTATATATGATTCGAAAAGAGAACGGGAGCGGAACACATGCATCCTTTTGATAAAATTGAATATAATAATGGGAGTATAAGTTACCTATGAAATTGCCGTTCTTCAGTGTCATTCAAACAAAAAAGTTTTGATTGAATAATTCTAAATTTAAATAAATTTTGTTTTAAAAAGATGACACTATTTTTACAAAGACAGTCTTTGGTTAATTTCATACCGTCATTATGTTTGAATTATTTTCGTCAAATTGGATAGTTACTTTAAAAATGTTGATTTGGCAAGGTAAAATAGCTTGATAGATGGGTGCCCCGTGAATTAACAATCGCAACGTACGCGTTGACGTGTACTGTCAAGAACTGAAGACAATGATAGAGAAGCTCAGGCGGTCGTCCCCTATGGTCCTTTACGACAACGCGCGACCCCATACTACACAACAGACAGTTTCCAAGCTGCAAGAGTAGGGGATGGAAACCCTCCCTCATCCGCCATACCCACCAGACCTTGCACATACGGACTATTACTTTTTTTTAAATTTGGAGAACTTTTTAGCGGGAATAAATTGGATTCCCGAGAGGTAGTACAAAATAGCTTTGTAGATTTTGTTGCCTCCCGTTCAATTTTTACAAGAAGGGCATCATTAAACTGCCACTGTGTTGACAAAGATGCATCTTTTGTATGGATGATTACTAAAAATAATAAATGAAATAAAAATGTTTAAAAAAAATCGTAGGTAACGCGGTACCTTACTGTTATTAAGTATTTTGTTAAATACAGAAAAAACAAATTGCAAAAAGTGAGCGAGAAATAAGAAAAGTCCAGAAAGAGTAATGAATTAAATTTTCCACGGTGTCAGTTTGTGTAGCTACAACTGCATTGTAAACCTAAACGGCGTTTTCTTTACATAATTATATAACAGTTTCCTTAAAACAAACTGGTTTACGTTAAGTTAATATACCTACTAGGAAGCATTTCCGACTCTCTATTATTAATTACAATTAATCCCCTTTTTTATAAAGAAAACTCTTTAATGCATGTGTTTTCCCTGTGCTCATTTATGGCTGTGAAACCTTTATGTTCAGGAAAAAGCTATAACACCAACAGTAACCAACGATGTGATTGAAAATATCAGCCAACAAAAGTGTAGTTGGGTCGTTTATGTGTAGCCAGTATCAGTTACAACAACTGATTCCAGATGGATCAAAAAAGTTCTTGAGTGGGATTCGAGAACTGGGCGGAGAATTGTTGGAAGGCCTCTTCTCACGTCATAAGCACGATGGACTTATGACGTGACTGTTGATAGTTTCGGCCGAGGGTGCTTGGTAGTAGTTCATTTTCACTTATGTAAAAATAAATAAGGAGTCTTCAGTTTGTGCTACTACGAATTATGACGTGAGGTGAGGTGTTTGGGATCGGATAGCGCAGAACTGGGAGCTGTGGAAGTCTCAGGAGTACTCATTTGTCCAACAATGGATACCAAAGAGCTGATGAAAGAAAGACAGGTCATCAAAACAATCATCGACTCCAAAAGGACAATAATTATCGTGGTTCAAAACATACATAAAAGTAACCAAAACATTTGTGAAAAAAAAACATTTGTAATTTTAAATGGATTTAAAACCATTTTTATTTTGATCCTGATTCACTGCAATAATAAACCCTAGAATAATTGTTATAGTTTTTAGAGAGGTCCTTAATATAATGTAGACAATCCTCTGGAAAGATGACCAGAGGGGTCCGATCGGAGATACAAGAGCGACCATAAAGAGAAGGACAACGTTTATTGCGAGCAATTCTGGAAACGAATTAAACTAACTACAGAAGGAGAAGCTACCTTGTGGGATGTTATTGCAGCTTTCTTAGAAATGTCTCCCGACGGTGAATGCTCGACAAAGCTCTTTATTTTGATTTTTTCTTTTATGGAATAAAAACGTTAAACCTTTTTTTATCTATCGACGATAATCTGGTTATTTTATGATTTTTTTATTCGTCTACTGACGGTCGAATTGTTATGTTAGAGTGGGTCACTCTGACTCGATGTTTTGACATCTTTGTGTCTAAGGTGACCAGAGGTACCTTTTGAAAATGTCTCGCTTTTTTTTTTCAAAGCATGCTAAGGTGAATTTCATACAAAGTGAACACGTTTAATATCTTTTGCAGAAAGCAAAGCTTTTGGTGTGAATGAGGAAGATAGTCGATACCGGAATTGAGCCCATGAATTTGCAGAACGAAAGTCGGAAACTTGTGGAATTTTTATTTCATTAGTTTTGTAAACTTAAGCATACAAATTATGTTTGAATTGAAAAAAAGTCAATCTTGTTTCAAATACTTTTGCTTTATATAATTTTTTTTGACCCGATTGCAAATCATCATTAAAAATTAGAATTTATAGATCAACGCTGGCTGGGTGTAAAGGGCCCAATGCAGCGTGCCGTCAAGATTCACAAAAATATGATAATATGTAAACATCCAATCCAATCCAAACTCCCTTTAGACCCCACTTAGGGGCATAGGGAGGCAACAAGAGCTCTCCATTGCGCTCGATCTTGCGCAACGTTAATGACCTCCTCCCACACCATGTCCAGATTCCTCAGCTCTGCTTCGAAGGAGCGGAAACAGTATGAGAGGGTCTTCCTCGTCTCCGGGATCGTGATGGGAGGAAGAACAGCGCTCTCCTCGGCCAACTGTCATTCGGCATCCTTAACACATGTCCCAGCCAAGTCCATCTCCTCCACATAATAGTAGAGGTGATGGGCTCACGCTGGGTGCGCCGGCGTATAGCGTCGTTCGTGATGCGGTGGTACCATCTTATACCCAAAATTCTCCTGAGGCACTTCGTTTCGAATGCAGATACTTTTTGTGCCTGGGCCAAAGCCAATATGTAAACGTATAGTATAAAAAAAATAGGTATTGTTAAAGTACATTTTATCTTCATTCATTTATCATTTCGTCAACAGAGTAAAATGCTTTATCAACCAAATACGATTTCACCTCTCTCTGGAAATGCATTTTATTTAAGCTTTTTAGGTGATCAGGTAGCTTATCATATAAAAATGCGCTAAGGAAACTCTATAAGCATGCTCTAATAGGTTTTTTATGAAATTTGGCAAGTCTATGTTCCACTGGCCTGATTTTGTTACCTTGTCGTGTATTGTACTTATGAATATCCTTATTTAAAGAAGTGTTACCTATGTTTTTTTTTGGCATAGAGAAGACATTCAGAAATATTTAAGCCTAATATTATCTAAGAGAAGCCGTTTAAAGTTTTATGTAAATGTGACCAAAATTGTAATAGCTCTTCTAAAGTTCTTCAAACAGGCTGTTCACGAAAAGATATCCATTTAAATAAACAGACAACTCTTCAACTTAATTTATCTTTAATGTAAAGAGTCAAATTACTAACTTCGTTATTATTTTAATTAACCTTGTAAATTCCAAGAATCGAGTCGATGGGATATTAAATACAAAGTGTAGTTTCGGAAATAAATTTAACTTTAAGTTTATTTATTTGATAATGGACAGTTTAATTTAGTGAATAAAAAGAAATTAACTTTATCTACGCGAGTAGACTTCGAAAATTCAAATTAAATTATCTTCTGCCTGTCATCAGATATTTTTAATAACTAGCTTTCCCGAGAGAGACGTTGCCCTATCTTCGAATTCGCTTTGTTTCATGATAAATTATTATTAATAACCTATATAATCAATATAATTCGACACATGCATCTGTTTTAAACTATACTTACATGACACGTTCTGGTATCGCACCAACTATCCAAAAACTGTCAGTAGGTACCTATTATCAAACAACTGACAGTTATAATAACTGCCAATAATTAAAATTTAAAAATAGAAAGTGTATGCTGTCAAAAGAAATATGTTAAGATTTCTTAAATAATTTTCTTATGTTCGGCGTAACTTTCTAAAATTTTCTACCATAAGAACCTTTTGCTGACAAAAGCAAACACACCAAAAAAGGAATTGGCGAAATTGAACCAGTCGTTCACGCCTTATGTCATGACCAAGAGAAGCAGGACTGCAATTTTATATATATAGAGACATATTTTTACAAACCACTTTAAAATTATCTTCGAAAGGATAAGAAAGGGTGTGTTAGTATATTGAAATACGTAGAAACAAATCAGATAAATGTAAAACATTAAAAAACGTCCCTTTCTGCCATATACGCCTACAACAAGAACCCCTTAGAGCACTCCAATCGACTAATGTGTTTTTATTTGTTCTTTAAATAGAATTAGAAGAAGAAATCTATTTCCTCGAATCGAGTCTTAACAATATTCTTTTCATTTGTTTGATGAGTGAAACAGAAACCATACAAAGAAATAGAATTTAGGTTTAAGTCTAAAAATAAGTTCCTAGAGCCACTACCCCCTATTCTGGATTTGTTCGACCTAAAATAAGAACGTTCCAAAATTTAAGAATTAAGGTCAAATGGATTAAAATTCGTATTCTATAAAGCGATGTGTTCTAAAAACTAAAATGGCTTAAATTAGTTCACCATAAACAAAAATATGAATTATAATTGTCTATGGTCTATATCGCGCATGCGCAATTGGTCATGTTTGTTTATTAAAAATAATACGAGTGTCAAAGCAGTGACCAAATGGGTTAGAGGCATCTCAAATTAGCCTTTTTATCAGACCAACTCTTAGATTTCCTTTTGAAATAAATAAGTATAATTATTTTTAGTGCAAATCTCGTGTTGTAATATACGCAAGAGTATTTTATGAAAGTAGTGATTTTGATCTAACCTCCAATTTTCGATTTCGGCATAATGAAACACGCGCAAATAATCAATTTTATGATTTTATTTACCTTAATAAAGATATTTAACACTTTTTTTAAACTTATTAGGTTAAAATAATACTTTTATTATAAAAATATCATCAGATATATTTTAAGTCGCATACAATTAGGTGTGCACTAAAATTAAGAACGTTTTGACATAAGAACGCACTAAAATCGACTTAAATAGTGTTGTAGAATACCAAAATGAACTAATTTCAATATTAGTCACATTAAGAACGCTCTTAATTTTTATAGAATACCGATGTGCACTGACTAAAATTGGAACGTTCTTATATTAGTTAGTGCGCACTTAAATTCAAACAGAATCGGGCGTATTATGGTCAAAAAAAAATTGTCAGTCCAATTCCTCCAGCTCCTGATTGGACATGGTGTTTGATTGATTGATTTGTAAGAGGAGGTCATAAACATTGAACAAGATCGAGCGCAATGAAGAACTCGTGTTGCCTCCTCATGCCCCTAATTAAAGGGATATTTCATTGATTGATTAGATGAAAGGCGAGTTTAATGGACCTCCAAATCGTTGTTCATAACGATCTTGTACAAATGAAGTATTCGCAGATAGATACCTATTATTAATGTCGCCCTGCACCACTAAACTCCAAGTAAGTAGTGCAATAAAACAAACCCTAAGCATATCTAATTAAAACAAGCCACAATGACAAAATATCACTTTTTTTTTAAAAAATGAATCTGGGCCCACTCAAAGTGAACACAAATACACTTTCATCTTTTACATAAAGCAAAGCTTGTATGTGTTGTGAAAGTGGAAATGGTCGGCACCGGGATTCCACGACCCCCAGTACGCTGTACGCACGAAAGCCTTCGGCTGATACCACTGCGTTACCAAACAACCCGAAGATGAGGAATGTCTTGTCGTGCTGTGGTCCGTTCCTGTGTAGCAGATCTGAATACAGGCTGCTTTTAATCAATATACGTCTTACATTCGAATTTTTGTACTACACACTTATTATCAGTCATTAAACTTCTTTTGATTCAAAATTACTTTAAGGGGGGAGGAAGGAGGGTAGGGAAATGTAAGGAAAAGAGAAAAATGATTTCGCTATAAACTGCGATAGATCGAGTGCATACCCTAGATCTTATTGCCTTTGTGCTTATGAAAATTTTTGTTTATTTGACTAGTTGGTCACTTCACAAAATAGACCAAATACTCCAATCAAATTGCTCAAAATAACGGTTGATCGAAAATGATATGTCAGAAGGCGGCGGTAAAATGGTCTTGTAAAGGCAATCGGAACACCAACATAAGCAGATCGACATAATGTACCCCTAGTATAAGTTTTCGATGATCGAATTTCGAAAAGGTGTCGAAAAAAAAATCCATATAAAATGATCGAACGATTCGATCGTTTGAAGTTAGAAAACTACTAATTAGCTTTCGACCAAACTCGTATTTTTCCATTTAAAATTCAGCGTGGGTGAAAGTTATGTATACTGGCTAAAAATAGAAGTCCATATTTGGCCTACAATACATTATTTTGTAATTCGATACGTTCATTGTATTAATGTTTATTAAGACCCGTAGACTTTTTGTTACACAAATAATAATATTAATTTCATTATAGACTACCATTAGGGTATTCATAATCAATAAGAGGTTCCCACGAACCGGTTTCATTGTACATTATAATATTTAATTAGTGGTCCCCCATTGTGAATATATTATGTTTCTTGCTATAACCACGTTTTGTACTCGCTAAAACGGTTGGTACCTACATAATTTAAATATTAATACGTAGAGGAAAAACTGTGTGTTTATGAATATTGCGCGGACGGAGGAGTATGAAATTTCGCCCACGTATAATTTATAAAACAGAGAAGTAGTGGAAAATGCTAATATTTTTTTAAAATAGTGCATAAAAATAGATTAAATCAATAAAAAAACATTACAAACACTACTGTAATGTTATGTATTTGATACTCACACACAGACTACTTATAAAGGTCATCAACTTCATAGAAACAAATGTAAAATGCAAAACGCCCCATATTAGGCGCCGAAAGCTTTTTGAAGGCGGTATATTCAAATGGAAGGTGAAGCGGGAAATGGCGGGATATTCAAACTCATTGTAGGTATGACCCAAATGAGGCTATATAAAAAAAAACATTACAAACATTACTGTAATGTTGTGTATTTGATACTCACACACACACTCCGATGCATTTGACATTGACAAAGAAGCATATATTATTTTGTTTATCTATGGTCAAATACCTCAACCTCAACCGGTCAGAAAATGCACCATAAGCCTAGGACGCCTTTGAGCGCAATGGAGAGCTATTGGTGCATCCCTATGCCCCAAAGTGAGGTTTAGGCCTCCTGCATTGCGGGTTGGTTTGGGGGGGGGGGATCGGCTTTTTGGTTTGATTGCTTCGATCGAACTAGAGGGCTGGTTTTGTGCGAGTTGGGTTTGCTGCGGATTTGTCTCCTCCGGGCTGGCTTACGGTGTGCTGGGGCCCTTAAAGGGAGAATGTATGTATGTATGTATGGTAAAATAAGAAAATATTAATACTGTTTGTCCTTAATAATAATAGAAAAAACTTCGTACAATTCAATTAATTACAATTACAATTAAAATTCAATTTTGACGTATCCATGTCCTTGTTTAGGAAAGAAAATTGCGAAATAGCGCTCGCTCAGTCTTTGACGATGGAACCTTTATAATGTTAAAATTTATAATTTAAATTAGCTATGGTCGAATTTCGAGCACAATATAATATTTTTGAAAAGTATTCATTTTGGATTTAAGGGATTCAATAGTATATCTTTTAAATTATTGTGATGGTGGCTCTTTCTAAAAATCCTTTATACATAAAGACATGATTAGAACGTTGTGCACCAACAAAGCCAATAGGCAATAAAGATGAGACAGTAACAAAAATGGATATCGTCATATCCTGGCGCCAAATACATGACAGCAGTCGCAGTCTTTAAATTTGGTTGCTCTCTTGTTCTCAATAATTTCCAACTTTTATTTCTATATTTCATTTTCTATTAAATTTCTACTTGTTGCATACATGAGATTTTTCGACATGTTGAACATGTTGAGAATTTTCATGATTAGGAGTTTCGGAGACAAACATTACCACCTAATGGCGAGCGTTGTTAACGTAAAGTGATCACAATAAGCCAGCCTTCGAAATAACAGTAGAAGTTGGTCGTAAGCCGGCCATAGTGGTTTGTTCCATTTAAAAATCGAACATTAGTAATGAATTGTTAAAGTCGTTAGTTATCTTTTCTTTGGGTATACCTTTGACTTATCAAGAAGACTGTCAGCTGTGAAGTTTGATTAATATGTCGTGAGGTGACGCTGTTTGTCATTGGAAATTTTTATCGTTTTTTTTGTTTGATTAGCGAATTTTTATTAACCACGATGTTTCAGAAAGTAAGCAGATACCTATTTTTGATAGAATTTTTTTCGTACGAAGATGTTTAATGAAGTTTGTCGGGTCAGCTAGTTAATTTTCCTCCTACATACCCTAAACTTGCGAAAATTCGTTTCGCAAAATTCAAATTTTTTTACGACTATTGAGGATGTACGACATTTAGAACTAATTTTAAAAGAAAAATACGTGGGAAAGTTATTCTAAATCTTTTCTAGACCAAAATTATTGTTATCTAAATCGTTAAAGAAATTTAGCAAACAGCAGTGTTAAATGAGTTTATGCTATTGCAGACAATCTGTAGTAAACAAACGTTCACATAACTTAACTAAATTAGACGTTGGGGAACTTGAGAAAATTGTCACAAAAAAGAAATAACTGTTTATTATTTCTCGTCCGCATTGAGCCAAATTAACGATATCAACCCTTAACGATATAACCCGACTAGATCACCACGTAGAGCGAAATTAACGATATCAACCCTTAGCCTTCCCAGGGACAATATGAATGTAATTTCTTGCCGATGGTCTAGAATCGTTGTACTCCCTAAACTATTATTATTAATAAATCTCTTGGCACTAAGTCACTCTATTGTGAGTACTTTGAGGACGAAAGATCCCAGAGACATCGCTATGTGACTTTGCATGTTTTTTCGTGTTATATAATATGAAATAACTAGGTTATGTTATATGTAGCTAAGTGATATTTTTTAGCTCTGCACTCGTTCTTTGAGTGATGCGGCCCTACTCGTAAAAAATTGGATAATGTTCAGTCTACTACTTGTGTTAGCTGCTTTATATTAAAAAAATCAGTAATTGAATTCTTATTAAAATGTTTTCTATGATCTGTTTGTAAATAGAGCACAGCGTAAATTTCAGTCAAATAAGTCAGTCTAAGGTATATCAATAATGAGATCGCGTGAATTTCGCACACAAATGTGGCTGAGTGCGACTGTGTGCCCGAGAGACAGACCATAAAACACATAGTTACAGATAGTGAAAGAAGAGCACACCAAGGCAGTTTCTCACCACAACCGACAGCGATGGAGCGATCACATTGATTTTTATCATGTAATGATGAAGTTCGGAAATATTTAAATTACTTTTAGGCGCATCCGGAAAGACGATGTCCTCTTTGATCTCGAGTGTTATGGATTAGACGGTTCTAGTGTTATTCAACCCACGGACGTAGCAATAGCTTTCACACGGAGGGGGTCCAAGGGTAAAATCTAACCGCACAAATCATAGTCGTATGCTAAGGGGGGGGGGGGGGTCCGGACCCCCAGAACCCCCCCCTTATATACGTCCATGATTCAACCTTTCTTCTCAGACTAAACTATTTTTTCATGATTGTGGGATCTGCGTATTCTTTCATCATTTAGGACTCTGTTTTCTCTTAGCGATCATACAGCTCTGATTCCGTAAAAAGTTTTTCCAGATATTGCTTGTTAAATAAAAATGTCTTATTTTCGCGTAAATCTTTACATTCACTGACTCAACCGACATTAAACTCGCCACGCAAAGTTTCGTAGCGAAATGTTTACATCGCTTCTGGACTTCATTGTAGGTAGATACATGATACACGATATGATAAATCGGGTACTTTTTTCATGCCCAAGAAAGGCTTCATCATAAATAAGAAGGTAGAGTAAGTAATGACTGGTCAAGAGGAAGCCTCAAGATGTTCAGTTGATTTATTATATACGGCGCTTGACTATCTTCGCCTATTTTTTACGCAGATGAGTTCTAAGACTCCCTCATGATTTGCACTCATATTTTATTTTACCCCTAAGTTATATAGTACCGCCTGATCTTGCGGTATCCTTTGACAAGATACCCTACATATGAATGCTGCAAAAATACCAACGTTCTTTTGATCGGTACAATATACATTTAAATTCTCTTTAATACAATTTAATAAAAACGCTTTCGTATAACAAAAAGATACCTACACTTAAAAACCTTCTATTGTTCCGGATCTCTTGGATCAGAAAAAAATCATCCACCTGGGACTGACAAAACCATCACTGCTGATCTCACAGCCTAGAAAGCTTCTGTATTGTAGGTACCTACGCCAAGTGGCGCCTTTGAGCAACGTTTAAAGAAATCTATTGAAAAGTCGATTTAAAGATGCTTAAGCATCTGGATGAAATTATAATTATTCGATTTGTGCTAGTTCAAACTTGTCCACTCTTCTGTATTGCGGTGTTCACACGAGGCGATATAAGGCCAGACGATTTCGCTTGCATAAAAAATATATCGCTCGGTCGCCCATTGATCGTGTGATGTGTTCACACGAGTCCACCGACATACATTCAATCTGTCAGGTGCGCTGATTTTGACGTAGTTTTAAAAATGGCGGACGTCGAGGTAGAAGTCACGGAGTAATTGGGGTTAGTTGAAAATATTGTTTTAGACTATATAAGGAGACTCCTAATTAAGGAAAAATCAAGAAAAAACGTAGACATTGGGTGCGGAATTTGATTCTAAGGAGAAAAAATTTTGGAGCACTGCTGTCATCTGTCAAGAAACAGAATTTTACCATAGATACGGACGCCGCGCATAACTACGCTTGCGCGCATCGTTCCACCAGAAACAAAAGTTGAAAGGTGGTCAACTTGAGGCGATATCGCTTTCAATTTTTTTATCGCTTCAGATTTATCGACAATCTGTTCACACGGTTCAATTGGCTGGCGATATTCGCCTCGTGTGGACACCGCATATGCTTCCTCGCATATACCTATAACCAAAGTCTTTGCCAAAAAAGGGTTGTTTGAGGTGGTTGGTAGTCCGGTGGTATCTATCGGCGGCTTTCGTACGTACAGCGTATTGGAGGTCGTGGGTTCGGATACCAGCGCGGTGGTGCCGACTATTTTCGCTTTCACGACACATGCCTTTGCTTTGTGTGAAAGGTGTCAAAAGTGTATTTGTGTTCAATTCAAGTGGGCACAGTTTCATTTAAAAAAGCCCAAAGGAACAGTGTGTGTTACCCATTCTCCTGTATGGGTGTGATTCCTGGCACCTGACCAAAGCCCAAAGCACAAAAAGTTTCAGCTTTTGAAATCTTCAGGAGAATTTTGCACCCAGCGTGAGCCCATCACTTCTACCATTATAGAGAGGAGATGGACATAGCTGGGACATGTAAAGAATGTCGAATAACAGTTGGCCGAGGAGAGCGATGTTCTTTCTCCCATCAGGGTCCCGAAGACGAGGAACACCCTCTCATACTGTGTTCCGCTCCTTCGAAGCAGAGCTGAGGAATCTGGACATGGGAGGAGGTCATAAACATTGTGCAAGATCGAGCGCAATGGAGAGCTCTTGTTGCCTCCCTATGCCCCTAAGTGGGGCTTTAAGGGAGTTTGGATTGTATTGGATTAAGGTAAATATGACGAACCTATGTCGGAATCGTTAATAGCCACAAAATAGTCAAAGTATTTACTTTTGATATTATGTAAATACTTTACCCAAATTAAATGTAAGTAGTGATAAGAAAAACCAACAATATAGAAAATGATATCCATTAGGAATGTATACATTATTCATTCATACATCCTTGTTTGTGGTTTAAAAGTTTTGGGACATTTTAGGAAAGTTTCAAAACCTGACTCCATGCGGTGGCTCCGTTCACGGACTATTATTTATAAAACCATCTTAAATTATAGTACTTCATCTCCCTGGCCGACTAACGCTATGAGGTCATATCCGCAAGCCACTATATAATCTGTAGTGGTGCGTTATTTAAGTTGTTTGAAGCGGGCGGATACGCTCACAATAGGCTCCCTGGTTGTATAGAAATGAACTTATTGAATAACTTCTCTGTATGTACGATTAATTGTTATCAGCATTTTTTTTTGTGTCGGCGTGAACTTAATCAATAAAGTGAGTGAATTACTCATTAACGCCTACTATCATTGTGCAGCCGTAAAAATGGGCGACGATGTCACATATTAACGGGTAAATCCTTGTCATAAAATATTTAAGTAATAATTAAAGTCAGTTTCTATTCCATGAGTGAACACATAATATATGTCACGGACAAAAACCCATGTATTTTTCAACTCGTTAAACTTAAAACAACGATTATGCCTCAATTTTTTATAATATTAACATATTTTGTCATTTCCTCGTACGATAAGTCATGTCGGGAATTGGACCTGGACCTGGGCTAGTTTTATGGTAACCGACGAGTTCATAGAAAATCAATTCATCGAAAATCAAGTCATCAAATCACCAATTCATCAAAAATAAATATTTTGAAGATATTTGAGAGACACAACCTTTTTGGCAACCAAACTCTCAAATGTTGAAATATTTTGTCTTCAATAATTTAGAATGCAATTCTATTCCGGGGTCTGGGTTTTTGTATATTATAATAACTCTGTAATTATTTTTGGTAAAACTTCAGTTTAGTCACTCCTAATGATTTCGAGGCTATTTTATATACGATTTGAATAGGTTAGGTTAAGGTTGGAACGTAGTTAAAAAGGTCGGTTTACGGTCATACCTCTTTGGAAACCTTGTTGTGAGTAGGTATTTGCGCCCGAAAGATGACATTTATTTTAATAGTTAAGTAGAACTTATAAAAAACCCTACTACTGAGTATTGATATGGTCAGCGATTATTATTTGAAAGCTTTTTCGAAACGAAAGTCTTTCATTGTTATTCTAAAGAATGCAGACTTGAGATATGCGGGCAGGTACCTTTTGTTTTCAAGGATAACAGGTAGCAATAAATACTTTCGCTGATATGAAAAAAATAATATTCTTTTAACTTGTTCGGCTATTTGGAATGTATCTTATCCTATGATTTATGACTATGTACGTATGTCCTAAGGGATTTGCCAGAAGGACAATGAACCTGATGTTTTGAATAAAATTATTACCATGACACAGTATTGTTTTAAATACCCCCTTTCTAGGTCCAACCATTTCTCGGAAGGCCAATGCACTGGTGTAATCAACAGGTACACCCCTAAGATGAAATATTCTAGAAGTTTTTTAATCAGCTGACAAGGATATTTAAGCACACGATCAGTAGGTAATCTCTCTCATTCTGGTCACTCAGCGCGACGCGTTTACTTGTTTTGCTATTTGCTGAGTGGTTTTTTTTCGACTTGCATATAACGTAGCAGAATTAAACGTTGCTTTCTGTGAGGTACCTAATTTATTTCGGGATTTTCTTATTCATTTCATATTTGTGTTTACTTCAAATTTAATAGCAGAGAAAACGTTGCTCTCTGTGAAGTGTTAATTTTGATACGCGCTTATTACTTTAATATTAATTTAATCGCGAGTGTAGTAACAGAATAACACGTCGGTTTTCTGTGAGGTAATGACTGTTCGTGTTGTGATAGTGCCTGTATAGTGTTTTAGTGTTCTGGACTGATTGGAGAAAAATTTTGATAGCGTACGACCTACGTCATATCAAATTGACGCCCAACGATGGTTTAGTTATACTAAACTGGGTTGCGAATTCACACTGAGATAGAGTTGTTTTCTTTTATATTTAATTTTCTGAAAATTTTATATAAGTTAAAAATATTTTCGTAACTAATTCCGTAGTTATCTTGGACTCCAATAGGAACCCCGACCTCATACCACCAATATCTTGCTGTGTATTTGAATAAGAATCTCATTGGTAGCACGAGATATTATTCTTGTAAGTTTTTTTAATCAAGATAGCTTTTCGTGTACAAAATGTTTATTTTTAACTGGTTTGGGTTCTTGTTACGTATATTTAAATATTTTATCTTCGCGGTTGTTACACGAAATGGTGCGGGGTCTGCAGGACCGATGGCTAGTGATGAAATACCACCCCATTCATCACAAGATGACGAGATCGGTAACATACCCCCACCGCACCCATTGGAACGTACAAATACGATTTTTGAACCTAGACCGCAAATTATTTATGTCCGAGATGAGGTTCTGAACGAGAATTTTTCCTTTTCCGGGCTACCTCAACAATGCCCTATGGCATTTATTCAAGATTGCGAAGAATACTTCACTCTTCGTAATATTAGGGACACAGAGAAAGTAAGATTGGCTGCTCTGAAGCTGCGGGGTGATGTAAAGACATGGTGGGATAGTCGTGGAAACGGTTTAATTAGATGGGCTACGTTTAGTACACTTTTGATGCAAAGATATGGGGTTGATAATAATAGGATGAGTTTGACAGGCCATTTGCTTTCAGATAAGCAGAAAGAAGGGGAATCAGGTTCAACGTTTTTAAGTAGGAAAGCTAAAGTACATGATCGCGTTTATGGGGATAATTGCATATATTCGGCTGAATTTGCGATGCACGTTTTAAATTTGATGTTACCGCGGTACACTAACATTCTTCGCAGAGAATTTACTAGGGAATCAATTACATTCGATGATTTAGAAGGTAGAATTACAGAAATAGACTTTCCAACGGAACTAGTTTACGCAGTTAACAACACTCAATCGGTATCGGTACCACAACCACAGAATAGGAGATCAGAAATTAGTTGCTTCACGTGCTCGGGTCCCCATTTGCAAAGGAATTGTGGAGTAAACTCGAACAGGCCAACACAAAGAATTAGTTTTGATAACCAGAATAATGCACAACATAATAGAAACAGGTATAATAATCAGAGAGTTAATAATTTTAACCGAAATAATGATAACCGTAATTACCAAAATAGGCCGACATATAACAGGAACAATAATAGTTTTAACAATAATCAAAATAGAAATTATGAGAATAGGACGAATAATTATTATAGAATGGATAATAGAAATAATGATCAGAACAGGAACAGAAATACAAGAAACAACAACAGACAGGATAGGCATAATGATAATAGACAGACTAGAAGTAATGATAATTGGAATAGAAATGGGCAAACACAGAATAATAGGAATGAATTTAATCAGAACGATAGACAAAATAGAAACTGGAACAGAAATAATAATAATATTAATAATTTAAACTCCCAACGCCCGGGTCGGAACGAAATCGGTCAGCCGTCCCAGGGCCAATAGATATAAACCCTGTAGAGAACAAAACGGTTGGAAGAGTAGCGCGACCAACTCCTCAACCTAGCTTAGTAGAGGTCGCTAAAAATGAGCAAATTCTTAAAAATAATAATGTTACGTCTAAGAAGACAATAGTGCAGGAAAATAAAAGCGAGGATGAAGTTTTAGTGTGGGTAGATTCGGGAGATAGCAATGACGGGGAAGTTGAAGTGCAGGCATGGGTACATAGAGAGAGTAACGGAAAAGATATGGAACAGGAAAATATTAAGCTCTCGAGCTCGAATACCGAGAGGGTAGCGAGTAGACAACGAGAGGACAGACCGAGGTTGTCAGATATAGATTTAGATGCGATCGAATTGTTTGAAGAACCACAGTGTGTAGCAGTTTTAGAATCGGGATCGTCTCTTCTTCCGCGAATCAGGTTGTCATTTAATGGGTGTGAATGGACAGCACTGATAGATTCTGCGTCGTCGTATAATATTATTAATAGCCGGTTAGTTAGAAATTTGAATATAGAACGAAGCCAGATTGACACGTTATATTTAGCAGAGCAGGGAGCTCACATGAAGGTTGCGGGTAAAATAGTTATAAATATTTTGGTTCAGGGTATACAGATAAATTGTGAGTTTTTAGTCGTAGATAAGCTTAGGGATGATATAATTCTCGGAGTGCCGTGGATGACATCACAAAAGTGCGTGATAGATTTTCATAGGGGTTGTCTTCATTTCGGTAGAGTAGAAAGAATGACAACGCATTTGATACCGGTGCGTGGGGAAATGAAGTGTGAGGTCGAATTGCCAGTGTTGCAATCCGATATACCGCGCGGGCAACGAGAGAATCTTAATGATATTTTAAACGATTTTAAAGAGGTATTCCTTCCATATTCTGGTCCTGCTCCGTTACAACCTCACGAGATAAAGCTGAGAGATACGCGCCCGATTCGTTTACCTCCGTATAGGCTATCTGATGAGAAAAAGAAGCATCTCTTAGCTCAGCTGGAAGGCATGCTAGCTGATGGCGTGATCGAAAGCAGTAGATCATGTTATAGTTTCCCGATAGTTATGGTCCCCAAACGAGGGAAAGATGAATATCGATTTTGTGTAGATTATCGTAAACTCAACGACATCACTGAAGATGAGCCTTCACATCTACCCATTATTCACGAAACATTGAAAGATTTAGGTAACGCGAAAATATTCTCATCGTTTGATTTACAAAAAGGTTATTGGCAGATCCCAATGTCTGAAGATTGTAAACATTTAACCGCTTTTTCAACTCCTGACGGAGCTTGCTATCAATTTCGAGTTATGCCCTTCGGTTTGAAAGGTTCTCCAGGAACATTCCAAAGGATAATGAGTCAAGAGGTCTTGGCTGGATATCTACGCGATTTTTGCCTTGTGTATCTCGATGATGTGATCGTTTATTCTAAAGATTGGGCTTCACATATGTATCATTTGAGATTAGTTTTAGAACGGTTACAGCAATATAACTTGCGGTGCGCTTCGGATAAGTGCAAGATCGGTACCACAGAATTAGAATTTTTAGGTCACGTAGTTTCGTCTAGTGGTAACCATCCTCAGAAGTTACATGCAATTTCTATTGCAAGCTTCCCTGTGCCTACTTCAAGAAAGAAGCTGAGGTCTGTTCTCGGCTTATCTAATTGGTTACGCGAGTATCTTCACCGTTTTGCAGAGATAGCAGCTCCATTAACTGATTTATTGAGCACGAAGAGGCCATTCAAATGGAATGCCTCAGCACAAAAGGCAATGGATAGCATTAAAATTGCTATAAGTAGGCCACTCTCCCTATGCAGGCCAGATTTCGAGAGGCAATTCGTATTGCAAACAGATGCCAGCAAGTTCGGCGTCGCTGCCGTTCTCTATCACGAACGACCTGATGGCGGTCGTGATATTGTCTCTTACGCTAGTGCTCGTTTTTCTGATGCAGAAAAACGCTGGCATTCGAATGAACAGGAAGCATTCGCGGCTGTTTGGGCGATAAAGAAATATCGTCAGTATTTGGAAGGTACACATTTCATCCTACGTACAGATAACAAAGCGTTGACATGGTTAGAAAGGGTTAAAGATGAAAGAGCTAAGTTAACTAGGTGGGCATTATTATTACAGGAGTTTAGTTTTACTTTAGAACACTGCCCAGGTAGAGAAAATGAGTTACCCGATTTCTTGTCGAGAAATCCGGCCGAATCAAGTATCGCTCAAGATATTGATTCGTTAGATAGGGGGATGTATCCCAATGTTAGCCAGGAGGGTTGGAAAGCAGATGGAGGTCTACCTCAGGTGACGCTCATTGAGAACGGTCTGGATCTTCGGGACGCTGAAGATCAGCAGTCTGGAAAACTGGCAGATCGTGTGCGTGGGGCCCAACGCACCGATCAGCGGTTGTCTCGAATGATAAACCATTTGGAAGCCTTACTGTCTGCCAACAGTCCACCAACAAATGCTCGTGATAGGCATTGGTTGGATATATATAAAGTAATCAATGGTTACTTATATAGACAAGTTAGCGGAGGAGCAGCTCCGAAACTGATTGTAGCTAAATTTATGGTCCCCCACGTATTAAAGTTTTATCATAGTAGTAGACATGCTGGCCACCCTGGTGAAAGGGAAACGCTGAGAGCGACGCGGAGATATTTTATCTGGCCAGGTATGAATAGAGATGCTAAGAGATTTGTAAAGAATTGTATGACTTGTGCTCAAGCGAGAGCATTACCAAGTCGTCCACGCGCGCCTTTAGGATCATCAGTAGCACAGAATCCTTTTGAGATTTTAGCTATCGACTTGATGGGCCCATATCCTAGATCAGCTAAGGGTAATACAGTTATTCTAGTAGTTACAGATATGTTCACAAGATGGGTAGAAGCATTTCCTATGAGGTCGGGCAGATCACCTCAGATTGTTAGTTTATTAGAAAGGGAAATTTTTTCACGATATGGGTATCCTAGGGCAATTCTTTCGGATAATGGACCACAGTTTGGCCACGAGTCATGGAACTCGGCAATAGATAGGTGGCAATGCCAGCATTGGACCACAGCCATTTATTTGCCCAGGGCTAACGTAACCGAACGCCGAAATCAAGATTTAAAAAAATTGCTCCGTATTCACCTACTAGGGCGTGAACACAAGCGTTGGGATGAGCACTTAAGCTCAATTTTGGAGTCAATTAGGGGAAGACGTAACGACGCGTCGGGAATGACTCCAAGCCAAGCTCTATTTGGCTACGAAATTAAACGACCTGGCGAATGGTCGTCGTTAGCACCAAATACTAAGCCGGAAAGATTAAATAGAGTAGAGATAAATAGAAACATTCGTCAAAACCAGGATCAGTATAGAAGTAGTTACACCCAAACTAACGGAAATACTGCCGGTTTTGTAACGGGCCAGAAAGTAATGATGAGAGAACACCCACTCTCTAATCGCTTGACAGGTTTTCATGCAGGTTTCGCTCCTAAATACTCGGGTCCTTATACTGTTCTTTTACCTTTAGGACGTGGAAAGGCGGTAAAAGTCCACGCCAATGATTTAAACTTAGCCCCTGAAAATCAGGAAGAGGTTCAGGAGGAGAGTAGACTCACCTGGCCTAAATAAATAATTTATGAAAAAAAATAATGATAAAGGTGACATGTATTTATTTTATATGTAAATATGGTGGATTATAAAAATAAATATTGCTTAGGATTAAGTTTGCATACAATATGAAAATTTTTAGGCTAAGGAACCTTTATACATTCTTGTAGGTTAAGAAATTTAAGAATAAAGTACAAATAAAAATATATATAAAAAAAAAAAAAAAAACAAAAATCATAAAAAAAGAAAAAATACCTGAAAAAAAAAAAAAAAAAAAAAAAAACTGATTAGTATTTAAGTTTATAGATTAAGATATTATTACTTTTAGGAGCACGAATTTTGTACAGCACACAAGCTCATTGAAGGATGTTTTATAAGAAGAAAAAAATATGTAAATAATTAATTAATACATATCAAACAAGGTATCACCTGTACGCTTTGTCTTTGCTAGATCGCGGTTAATTTTGACTCTGTTTAAATGCTGCTTGCCATATCAAAACTTCTTTAGAAAGGTGGTGGTTAGATACTAAAATTAGAATTTAGGACTAACAATAGATAATAATTTAGCTTAGATTTTGTGAGTTGGTTGGTGAAGGGTAAACGTAAGATATTTATAGGGACTTGTGAGCTAAGCTTTACTGCTGTCTTGTTTATTCACAGCTTCATAAAAAGAATAAACTGGCGTCCAACACACCCTATATCCCCGCGATTTATTTTATTGTTAAACGATAGAAAAGACACTTAACTCACGATTCCCAGTAGAAAGGTACCGTCATTAGACTCATATTATAATATGTAGTGCAGAAAAAAATGCACATCTTTCGGACGTTTGAGAGGGGGCGGTTGTTGTGAGTAGGTATTTGCGCCCGAAAGATGACATTTATTTTAATAGTTAAGTAGAACTTATAAAAAACCCTACTACTGAGTATTGATATGGTCAGCGATTATTATTTGAAAGCTTTTTCGAAACGAAAGTCTTTCATTGTTATTCTAAAGAATGCAGACTTGAGATATGCGGGCAGGTACCTTTTGTTTTCAAGGATAACAGGTAGCAATAAATACTTTCGCTGATATGAAAAAAATAATATTCTTTTAACTTGTTCGGCTATTTGGAATGTATCTTATCCTATGATTTATGACTATGTACGTATGTCCTAAGGGATTTGCCAGAAGGACAATGAACCTGATGTTTTGAATAAAATTATTACCATGACACAGTATTGTTTTAAATACCCCCTTTCTAGGTCCAACCATTTCTCGGAAGGCCAATGCACTGGTGTAATCAACAGGTACACCCCTAAGATGAAATATTCT
This sequence comes from Mystacides longicornis, assembly GCA_963576905.1. Lineage (NCBI taxonomy): Eukaryota > Metazoa > Arthropoda > Insecta > Trichoptera > Leptoceridae > Mystacides > Mystacides longicornis. The sequence goes on from OY756425.1 coordinate 13,166,285, forward strand.
AGAAGTTTTTTAATCAGCTGACAAGGATATTTAAGCACACGATCAGTAGGTAATCTCTCTCATTCTGGTCACTCAGCGCGACGCGTTTACTTGTTTTGCTATTTGCTGAGTGGTTTTTTTTCGACTTGCATATAACGTAGCAGAATTAAACGTTGCTTTCTGTGAGGTACCTAATTTATTTCGGGATTTTCTTATTCATTTCATATTTGTGTTTACTTCAAATTTAATAGCAGAGAAAACGTTGCTCTCTGTGAAGTGTTAATTTTGATACGCGCTTATTACTTTAATATTAATTTAATCGCGAGTGTAGTAACAGAATAACACGTCGGTTTTCTGTGAGGTAATGACTGTTCGTGTTGTGATAGTGCCTGTATAGTGTTTTAGTGTTCTGGACTGATTGGAGAAAAATTTTGATAGCGTACGACCTACGTCATATCAACCTCCCAGAGTGAAAACATGGTAATAAATTTGTGTGTAACCTGTTGATATGCCAATGATATAAAATAAAATAAATAAAAAAAAATATTCCAGCGTACCTATGTCAAAATCGCCACCACCTTTAATTTATATGAGTGACTAAACCGAAGCTTAACCTTATTTTTAGGTCATAATCAATTTCTCTCAAATACCTATCTTCAAAATATTTATTTTCGATGAATTAGTGATTCGATGAATGAATCATTCGATGAATTGATTTTCGATGAACTCGTCGTGAATCTAGTTTTATAATCCTGCTCGTCCACCTTCTCTTTTTGATTTTCTGGTTAAGAAGATTTTAACGATCAATTTACCGATTCATCATCATTTTTTTTTCGTTGAATACCTAGGTACATTCGGAATAAACGAATGCTTAGAGTTTTTATTATGTAGATTTAAATTCATACGCAGGTTGTCCGTAAAATACATTTCTAATCACGGACCGAACTTCACACCTGACGATGCGGTCAAGAGCTGCACTCTTTACGGCTGCCAAACTAACACCGAGCATAGCATCAAACTTGGGCGGGCAGGGATGTGTGAGGGAAATACCGAATAACGATCCAGTGTTTGCCTTAACAGAATCCAGGAAAGCAGGGCAATTATTTTTCGGTAAATAATTAAATGCCTGCTTGAATTTATCATTGAGACCATCACTATAAGCTGTACTTGAGTAAATGTGCATTAAAAACAAATAAACATAACACCAGAGCTGGAAGTAGATTATATTTTCTTGTTCGTTGATATGGACACTAATCTTTCATCGCCCATTATATTAGTTCTTGCTTGTTATAGTTTCCATGGTGTCCAATATCAAACATTAAACTAGAAAGTTACTCTGTTTCTAGATTCGGCTCTACGTTCATTTGGTGAAACACACCCAGAAAGAAAGCTTTCGAAATTCAATAAAAAAATCGTAAAAGTGCAACTGTGTTTGTTTTAAATTCATAATAATGAGCTTTCACTACGTAAATACACAAACCTTACAAAAAAATTAAAATATACTTACACGGTATTGCCATTGTAGAGTCGTTCGGGTCTGGCGAGTACTCTTCTTTTGGGAAATATTCTATTTTGCTACATTGGAACTTGTGTCCGCCAGCTGAAACAAAAAAACAATAATTTATATTTAAATTTTTATTTAGAAAAAGATATTATGGAGATGCACAAAAGACTAAAGAAGATTGGACCGCAATGAACATTTAAAACATTCAAAACGATGATAAGAGCGCATTTAGAACTCCTGGTTTTCTAAAAGACATTATTGACTCCAAATTATGAGCTCCATTACTGGCTCCAAAATACCGACATTATTGTTTTGAAAATCTTTGAAAAAAACTTTCAGTTTCAGTATACAGGTTGACTAGAAATTCGATACATTCCTTGAAAGTGGTTATACTAGAGAAAATTTGCAACAATTTTGTTCCCATTAACCAGGGGTCAAATGCCAGTGGTTTTCGGGTTATTTAACATTTTAGAGTTTTCAACATTCCACCTTTTGACCTAAAATTTAAATTTTTGAACAAAGTACTCCATTTAGGAAAGAAAATAATAATATACACTTTTCCAATAGCTGAAGAATAAAGTAAAGGCTGAAGTAAAAAATCAAGAATAAAATCTAAAAAACCTCAGAAATACTACGTTTTAAAATCACAAGTCAGCTTTTTTCATTTTTAATTTCGATTTTTCGCATTTATAGCACCAAATATTTTCCAAAAATGTAGTCAAGTGGAAAACATTCATACCTTTTCGGAAAGCTTATGAATTTGGAAAGTTTTTCCTGTCGTTTGTACGCCAAGTATATTATACTTTTTGGAGTAAATTTCTTAGAAAAATCGAAATGAAAAATGAAAAAAACTGACTAGAAACTGACTAAAAACAATCTTTAAAACGTAGTATTTCTGAGGTTTATGAAATTTTCTTCTTGATTTTTTATTTCAACCATTTAATTATTCTTTAGCTACTGTAAAAGTGTATTTTTACATTCCTAAATGGAGTACTTTGTTCGCAATTTTAAATTTTAGGTAAAAAGGTGGAATGTTGAAAAAAACTCTAAAAAGTTAAATAACTCGAAAACCACTGGCATTTGACCCCTGGTTAATGGGAACAAAATTGTTGCGAAATTTGCTCTAGAACAACCACTTTCAAGGAATGTATCGAATTACCAGTCACCCTGTATATAACGAGCCTACGTCGGACATACACGATCAAGCCCATCGTCATGCCTGAGTAGCAGACTTGAAGCGGCGTCAGTTTTACTTGATGGCGTACGGCTATCATCAACTGGCATGACAATGTCAAGTAAATTATACACGACTGTTGTCTGTATCGGGAGGCAAATTCCTACCCAGGCATGTTACGATACTTATGTTGTATATAGATAGATGTAAGATATTATGGTAAAAATAATCTAATATATTTCACGTGAACTTGTAAATAAATTTCTCACAATGTCTCAATAATCAATTTTTTTTTACCACTGGCTACATCATGGTTTTAACCAACACCACCTATATAAGAAGCCCTGTGTGCTGGCTGCCATTTTGGCCTCTCGCGTCACCAGTCCGCCGGCGTGTAGACAGATCTGTGACCAAAAGGTAAAGGGGGATGAGTCAAAAAATGTCGAAATCGAGTTATGAATGCCATTCGAATTCTAATGGTGAAAAGCATCAAGGAAGAAAGTTTTGAGTCGATACGAATTCATTTAGATATAAAAAATATCAAATTAAAAAAAGACATGATTCAAGTTCATAAAAAAAAAATAATGAGAATGGCATTTACTAGACTCATCTCCTTTTTCCTTATTTTTTTAATGCCCGTTCATGCAAGGTCGCTAAAGTCCAAAGGCGATGGCGCTACTCATCTCTTTTCCGTAATTGTTTCTGGGACTTTCTCGCTACTTTCTCGTGCGATTATGTCGTGCTGGCAGTAAGTCGTACCCATTGGTCGCGGAAGGACATCTTTGTTTACAGCACAAAATCGAATTATTTTTTTTTAATTTACGTAATAATGATATCAAAATTAAAATGTATAGCAAAAGTAGCATGTTACTAGTCAATAAAGCGAGGTCGATGCACAGTAAGGAAAGTAAGTACCTACAAAAAACTAGCATTATTTTTTTTTATTCTATCTTTCTTTTATTACTCTATCTAGTTATGTTGAAATAATAATAATATTCCTATTTTGCTATTATCATTAGTAATTTTCTATTGGTTAAATTTCTTACTTATTACGATTATGTATTTGAACAAACATTTTAAATTAACTAATTTCTTGTTTATGTATAAGATAATCCACAATGTAGCCGTATGAATGACATCCATTTGTCTGAATTTCACCATAAAAAACACCACCATAGGAAAAGGTATCAGATGCGGTTTCAGTCTCGACTTTTGTCAAAATTTTTAAGTCTATGGGATTGATAGTCAAAAATCCAGCCATCGATACGTGTTTTACATGCGACACTACTAGAATGAAAATTATCATCGCCAGAAAAAAATTTAAGCGACACAATTTTACACACACACAGACATACAAATTTAAGTCAGCATCTTAGAGGCGGAATCAAAGGCCCATAATATGGATGCAGCAGATGAGGCCTATGAAAAAAAAGGATTGATGTAGGCAATGCAACGTCCAAGCGTAAAGTGTATTGCTTTGATTTGCAGCAATGCCTGCCAACGCCAAATTTAACATCTAACGTTGTTTTTTACAAGCGATTACTATGGACCTTTAATTTAACTATTTACGACTGCCACGAAAAATCTGCCATTTGCTACATGTGGCATGAAGGTGAGGGTGGAAGAGGGGCGAATCAAATAGCCTCATGTTTATTTGACTTTGTCCTCTCTCTTCCCTCTGAGGTAGAGGAAATTATATTTTTCTCTGACTCGTGTACAGGCCAAAATAAAAATAGCCACGTGGCTGCTATGTTTTTGACACTTATTCAAAGACGCCCTAACCTAGTTATTAATCATAAATTTCTAGTCACACGCACATGGAATCCGATTCCATACATGCTCTGATTGAGAGAAAAAAAAGAGCAAGCGTTATCCATGTGCCAAGGGATTGGTATAACATGGTACGAAGTTGCAGCAAACGTAGCGGTAAAATTTCTGTAAAAACTTTCAGTTATTTAGATTTTTACAAATTTAATGATTTATTTAAAGGGCCACTACATTTGAAGAAATTAAATACTACGGGCGAAAAATTGCGTGGCAAAATATTAAATGGCTACAATATACTAAGAACATTAACACGAACCATATCAATTATAAATCTACCCTAAAGGAAGATGAACCCTTTTCTATTACGTCTTTCTTGCGAAGAGGCCAACAAAATGTTGTTCTCTGCCCTGAAAAATGCTATAATGGTCCCCTGGCGATTAGCAAGGAGAAGAAAAAGGACCTATTGAGCATTTTAAATTTGATCGATAAAGATTGCCATGATTTTTACCACTCCCTACCAGACAACAATATTTCATACCAAGATCCTATAGTTGAAGGATCCGACATAGATATCTGATTGGCTTTTAATTTTTTTTTTATATTTATTCATTGCATTATTTATATCCGTACCATCTATAGTTCTTTGAAGGTATCCTATTACATTTATAAATTTATACAATCTCAATTTACAATAATTAACAAAGTAATAATATTAATTATCCTCAATATTTATTAAATTCTTTATTAATTCTTTACCCAATACTGTTATACCTAGTAGTTTTTTAATATTGTGTTAATTTTTTGTATTATAAGTTTTCATCAAGATTTTAGATGTAAATTCCTAAGTAATTTTTACGTTTTATTCTTGTAATTTTTTAAATATGCTTTATGAATGATTAAAAACAAACGTTAATACATGTAAATTGTCTTTTTTTAAATTATTCCTATAATCAAAAACATAAATCGAGAAATTTCAATTAAAAAAACATATGTGAAATATGGAGTTAAGTTACAATTTTAGAAATACAACCTCAATTTTCCAAAAGGTAAAAGGAGATATGTCATGTATTTATAAATGTACCGGTTTTGGTAAAAAAAAATAATGTGCATCATATAAAGTATCAAACTTTATATATCTTCTCAAAAAATGAGCATTGAATTCGGTACACAAGCTCTAAAATAGTAATTTGTAAAAAATCTGCTTCCGCGAGAATTTTGTTTTGTCTCTCCTGTAAAGTGCCATTTTATGACTCATCCCCCTTTACCTTTTGGTCACAGAGATATCATAGCGTACAGGTAAGTACATACAGATATAGGAGAGTGAATGCTGGGCCTCCCAATGTGACGTAGCGCTAAGACCTTCTTATATACATAGGTGGTGTTGTTTTAACTGACGCGCCATCTTACAAGCTTGACGGCGAAGTTTAACGTATGTGGTCTAGCTGGGTATATGAAGGTAGGTACAGCAAATTGGACACCGCGTCAATCCCGCTGCAGGTTTGATCGTGTATGTATGGCCGGCATAACAGTCATTTATAAGTAAAAGACTGATACCTATTTCTTTCATAAAAATAAGGACTGGTACCTTTTTCATAAAAATATCAATTGATTGCGGTCATAAAGAATCCTCTTAAGATGAGAATAAATAATATAATTCCTTCTCAAATACCTACAAGCTCCTTTTAAAAATATATAAATAAAAGAGTAAGATAAAATAATGTTTATTATCTTAATAATATCGTTTCAATAAAAAAGCCATTAGTCGCCGTAGAAGGAAACATCTAATTTCCCAAGAGTTTAATATTCTCAGACTTCCATGAGACCGTGGAATTTTTCTCTCAACAAGGATTTGTTGTACAAACATCGTAAATACGAAGATAATATTATAAATGCTTCATCATAAATTTATTAGTTCTTTTTAAGTATTGAATTAATTTACAATGTAAATCTGACTTTATAAATAAGTATTTTCAAAAAAAAAAATACATCTCGCCCCCGTCATATTAATTAAGACAAAAAGTTTCAATTTAACAGATATAAAAATTGGGTACACAGGGTATTTGCAATATTTTGTTTTCATTCAAGGCGATAGTTACTTTTCATCTGCATTTTAATGTCTACCAATACCAAGGGATAAACAAAGACACACATCCCCCATTTTCTACCCACACGTAGATAAAAAATACCATCATCTCTCTTGTTTCTTTTACTTAACACCTTGCGTTTCTTAAGAAAGGAATCGATGTCACCATTCCATGTCAACGTCATTACACTCTCTGTCACTTTTCAGTTTAATAAATAAAATAAATAAATAAATAAAACTTTATTGTGAAATAATTAATTAATTAAAAACAATTTTTATATAAACACTTTAAAGATTCAAAGGGCGGACTTATCCCGAAGGATCTCTTCCAGCCAACCCAGTTTCATGTACCTAATATTTTTTGGGGTCTATACAAATGTTATACGAAATATAAGAGCCTCTGCATTTCAAATCTACTATCACCTACTCGCATACGTCGCGTCGGACCAGACTGAAACAATGGTTCAAACGTCCCTGTGGATTCTAGGTTCGATTAGCAAACGTGCCTTTCATAGCTGTCCAACATGAGGAGTGAAACCTACACCTCTCCTAAACTCTTTCCTTCTAAAAGTCCTCCTATACAGACTCACCTACTAATACCATTCCGGAAGGAGTAAAGCTTTCAGCCCGAAAATTCTTAATCTAAGGTGACTCACAAGTAGGTTAGTGACTAACGGAAGCTCCCATCAGGCAACCTCAGGGTGACTTGAAACCTTAAATTTACTCTTTATTTTCCTACCTCTGGCTATGGAGAGGATACACCTCTGAACCTCTGTAGAGAATATGGGAATGAGAGACAAACTGATATGAAGGATATAATACACACCAGTGGTCAAAGGGGGCATAAGGTCATGTGACCAAAAACAATTGTTGCAACCGGGAGATGGAAATAAGTAATGATAAGACCAATCTTTTGAGGGTATCAAAAAGAAGATTAAGGGGATTTTTTTGCGGAGGGCAGGATCTAGGAAAAGGTTCAGTCAATAAAAGTCAGCCCTCCATGAAAGAATTTACGAAAGTCAAAATAAATCTAATTTGGCCGTGGTGACTAAGGGGCATAAAACATGGTCCAATGAAGTTCTTTATAAAAAAAAAAACAATAAAAAATCTTTTCGTTATTCTAAAAGCATAGATTGGTTTCTCAAATATTGCAGGCTACTATTATATTATTCCAGATTCTCCGTGTAAATCGAGTGGCTGAAAATGGTTTGAATATTTAAAGTTTAAACTTGGAGATACAACCTTTAAATTATTGCACCTTAATTTGCAAACAAACTGTGCGACACTGTGGCGAAGGAAAATCTAAAATCTTTGAATTTAAGAAAATCTCATAAATTTCCCTTTAAAGGTCATTCTGAGAAACATTATAAAATATATTTTCTTTTGAAATCGTCTTAAAGTTTAGTTACCCCCTACAGGACAATTAAATTTTGAAAACGAAACCGGAGCCCTTCTCTAAAACAATTCGATAAAGTGTTTGAATATCTGGAGGGTTTGCGAAATTGTTTTAAATGGATTGTAACTTCCCTCAAATTTGATTATAATGGCGTTTCTATACCCACATACTCCTACTAATATCAGATCACTCAATTAAATGCTATCGAGTGGGGGTTTGCAACCGAAAAGAACACACGTCACTGTCATAAAAATCAAATCGATACAATTATTAATTTATGAAATTCATTAAAAAATTCACTTTTAGATATCATCGGAATGTTTTTTTAAGAATATTTATCAGTTATTGTAAAATAATATTTAAAAGACTGACTTGAATTTATCCGTATCAATATTTTGTTTTCAACTTATAAGAGTAGATGACGAAACCAATAGTGCAAAAACTAATTGGCTTTCACCGTTTCCACGTTTTCCCACTAAAGGACTTCTCCACTTCACGAGTTTTTATGTGCATCCCATCCGTCTATGTGAAATGTGGCCGCCCTTGTGGTCTATATCGCCTAAAAATGATCGAACGATTTGTTCGTATGATGTTGTTTGATGAACTCTACTTGGATGGTAATAAGCTCTTATTAAAGAGCAATTATTAGCTTTCGATAAAACTCGTTCTAGCGCCACCAGTCTCCTTTTGTGGGAAGTGCCTTTTTCAAAAATTCAATGTTGAAGAACAACTATTAACATTTTAAAATACCTGGACCCGTGATTGTTTAAAAATGGCGCTGAACTATGTACATACATATTCATTATTTTTCATTTTGATATATTAGGTATTTGCCATTGTTGGTAGTTACTTATCTGAATATTGCAGACAATAAAAAATGTGCTTATTTTCGTTGTTATATTAATTTTTCCACCCTAAATTCTTCTTGAAAGCTTAAGAGTAAATTATAGGGAAAAAATATTTTCCACGGATAGTATCTATTTAATTTAAAACGAATCTATTTTGCAAGCAGACGGAGTCTTTCTTTAACAAAAACTTTTTGTTTAACCAGATCTACACCTTTCGCAATTACGTTTGTATTATAGATGACAGTAAGTATGGTTCTGTTCCACAGTTTCATAAATACCATCAACACATAAGCTTTTTTCATAATAATTTGATAAATAATACTAAATTTAAAAAAAAATGTGTAAAAATTCATGAAAAACTTGCGGGGGAGGCAATGATAAGACTTAATTACCTGCATAAACGCACCATTAACAACATCAGAGGGGCGCCATCTGGAGGCAGGTGCCCTAATTATCATTCGTTATTGTCCATTGAAAACGAACTCGTTTAATTATACCCACTAGCCGCCAGGAGTTATATTAAAAATATCATTATACAACCCTTTCTCCGACGTTATAACCGACATTTCTCTCACTCTACATCTTCTTTCGGACTTTAATTAAAAATTTAAACGGGAAATACGAATAATTTTCACGAGAACGAATTCTCATTCACCCCTTAGGTAGGTCCAATGTATTATTATTGCCGAGTTAAGATATTAGCTACTCGCTTACATCCGCTTTTGTTGATGTTCTAACTGCTTAAGTAATGGTTTTCATTAGTTTATGCTTCGTTCATTCCTCAAGTAATCAAATTTCATATCGTTTACATGGCTTCAAATATTTTTAACGCATAAACGTGGGATTTGAGGAGGTTGTCCCTACACCTTTTCGGTGGACGTTCGGAGTATCTGCTGGTTAATAGTATCCCGTCTGCCCCTATTTTGACCACATCCAGTCATTCAGTGGTACAAAACTAACGCCAGACCAAAAGCATCAAGAGAGCATACGGTGAAGATCTTTGGGATACCGGCCTAGATTGGAAGGACGCCTTGGATCTATGTAGGTCAAGATAGAGATACAGAGGAACGGGATTTAGGCATGGTGTAGGACAAGGTCTTTATTGCCTCCCTTTGTCCCTAAGTAGAGTCAAAAAGGGAGTATTGATTGATTGATTGATGTTCATATATAATTATATGAACATCAATCAATCAATATATACTATATTATGAAAACTTCAAGTCTCCAAGTGCCTTAAAAGGCCTATAAAGGAACGAGAAAGAATAAAATAAAAAATGAAAAAAAATGAACCTTCTAAACTAGTTTTAAGTAGTAACACTTACTTTCCTTAGGTAAAAAATTTCCGTCTGCTAAAAACGTATTTAAATCATTATTTAAAATTATTAACAAAAAAGTGATAAAATGATTATTTTTATTACTAAGCCTCAACAAACCTCAATCATACTCGTAGGCAAATTTTCAAAAGTATTTTTAAAAAATCCTTCGAAGGTTGACAGTATTGTATAATGTTTCCATAAAAAAAACATGATCTCTTTATACCTGAATTCGATTCCTAGAATATACGCCTTTTATCTGCTTCGATATGATTATATGAAAACGTTCTTTTCGGACGAGTTTATGTGGGTGGGAATTCATAACCTCACTATATTTTTATGTACCTACGAGAGAGGGTGTACCTTTTAATAAAACGATTTTCAAATATTTGGTGTAAACAATAAATAAATTTTCATTTAATCATATTATTATATATTTTGTAGGTACTTTATTTTCGATTTTTTTACTTTTTGTATCTACCTATATTGTGTTATTGACGTAACTTTTCACACAGAATGATTCCACACCACACATTCGAGAAGTTCTCCCTATCAGCAGATGAGACCGAATGTGAGTGTGGTTAGCTTCAAGACAACGACCACCTCCTGACATGCCCAATGCCTATTGATTGGGGAAAATTGCTGGCTGCAGAACCTTATCCTGGCTAACAACAAGGCGATGACTGTCGCTGCTTACTAGTGTGGCAAAGTATAAACCGGATTCGAAAAGTAAGTAAGTATCTTCCTCCCATCAGGGTCTCGAAGATGAGGAAGACCCTCTTATCCGTGTTCCGTTCTTTCGAGGCAGAGCTGAGGGTTCTGAATATGGTGTGGGAGGAGGTCATAAAGATTGAGAGCTCTTGTTGCCTCCCTATTATAATTATTAGTCTACTTCAATCCGCAATCCAACTGCGCTAAGGAATTTTAAATTTTTCTCTTAGCCGAAAATCGAAACCGTCGAGACATGTGCTTAAACAACTATAATTCAACAAAAACAACAAAAAAACTTGCAATGACATTAATAACCAATTATTGTAAAAGTAAAAAAAAAATATTAAAAAAAAAACAAAATTGTATGCATGTGTGTAATTGCGAGTATGATGTGTCTCCTCTCTTTCTTTCCCTGCGCTTTCCCCACCTCTCCCTCTCTTCCTTTCTTTTAGATGTAATTATTGTTTACAATGTTTTTATACTGTATATACGGCACTGTAAATCAAAGTTAAGATAAAAGTATAAGTATATAATATGTTTGTAAAATAGATAAAAGGATGTTGTATCTAAAAAATAAAAAATAAACAACAAAATGGCGACAATCTTGTGTATGCGACAAATGGTGCACTTATAAGTGATATATTATAATATTGGTGTCTTCACCAACTATAAATATTTTCTTTTTGTTTAGGTAAGTTTTAAAAAATATTCTGATATTAACCAATAAAGCATTTATAAAATAAGATAAAGAAATGCCATGCTAACTTTTTTAAAAACAAATAGGTAAATTCACTTTTCTATAAAATGTTTTGTTCTCTGAATAGTTTCAGAATTCAAACATAAAGAAAATAAAAACAATACACATAGGTACCTTTATGTTCTTCATCCACCATCGATTTAGACAAAATTAATAAGGGATCCCCAAATAAACTAAAAACATCTCTATTTCCAAAAACCGACGTTAATTCCTAAGAGATAAATCTTTGTTAGCTTCCTACAAAATCGGCAAACCTACTATATTATTAATGGGGCGAATCCATCTAGGTACCTCATAATAATATTGTTATTACGTAAGTAGGTACACAATAATAATTGTGTGTTTAGTTGAAGGGAATGTATGGGTAATTAATGGGCATTATATTATGAACTGTTTGCATATGGAACAATTTTTAATATTATTTAAATATTTTTCAAAAAAAGCGGCTAAAGAACACTTTCGCTAAAGGAACATTTAAAGTCTCCTTTAAGTTGACGGGTTTCATAACAAAAATATTTGAAAGTTGGTAGCAGTTGATAGTATTACCATGGAAATCTACGGAAAACATAGGTTGTTTACTAATATTTTCGCGGAATTTCTGTTGATCTGTCAATTTCGTTTCTAAATAAAGCATCAATGTGTAGTTATTGTTGTTAATTTATTATTATGTTTTATGAATTAGTAAATGAAATAAGTAAACAATAATCTTCTTCCCGTTTTTGCCATTTTTCCACCCTAATTTGGTCATTTTTGTCCACAGTGTCACCGTATACAATATGCAACTGTTCATAATTATTGTAGAAGTTAAAGCGCCACGAAATTTTCTATAAACTCCAGTGTTAAAAGATTGAACTACACTAAAGTCGACTTTAGTGTCAATAACGAAACTTTACCATAAAGTCGGCTTTTTAAATAATGTAATTTTGTTGTTATGAAACGCGTTATTTTTAAAGGAAACTTAAAGTCTCCTTTATTTTTCATGAAACCGGCTGTTAGTGTGCCTGCCAATTTGAAGAGTTTGGCAGCGCTACAGGCATGATGACAGGCTTGATTTGAAGGTGGCACACCAAAAAACAAGTCATCAAGAGCTCGTGATGATATCGAAATCGAAAAATGATGATTTCATAACGGTATAGGAGTGGAATGTTTATAAGATAACGAAGATTATTTTCATGATATTTTACAGAAAAAAAAATGTAAAGTTTTTCTGAAGCAATTTTATGATCGAAAATTAAGATGAGAGCAGAATAATATACCCTAGCCTAAGTGTGTGTCCTAATTGAAAAGAGTTCGCGCATCCGCGTGTCAAGCGTCATAATATTCAATCGCGGACGGACCGTTCAAACTGAGAAATTGAATGATCGCTCGACGCTCGGACTCGCGATCACTTTTCAATTAGAACAGGACCTTATGCCTAAAGAAAGGCATTCTACGCGTGTCTACTGACATTTTGGGTAATCACGGTCGTTTTAAAAAAATAGGTCAATCGTTGGATGAAAACTTCGAAGAAACTATGTATGGAGATGCCAATAGATGTTTGTTTACCTGGGCTTTATACTCGTATTTATTTGCATTTTGAATTGAAGCAAAGATTCAGCGAGCTATTGACAAAAATCAAGCAAGCATTGGAAAAGAATTGAAAAATTAGTGCAGTCACACAAAAAATCTGTAATATGATGACTTCAAGAGAGATCATTTTGTAAATCATGATGCGTTCCTTCGAAGTGGATCTGAGAGTTTTTGACATGATTTGAGATGATGTAATCGCAGCTGCTGTAGTGGTCTTGTTGCCTCCTTACGCCCGTAATTGGTGTCTATAAGGGAGTGTTTATTGATTGATTTATCATACATGTAGCTGGGAGATTATGAAAAAATAACTTTTAAAAATAATATTTAGGTAGGTACTTAACTACCTAGTGATTGCAATATTTTGTTTCTATTCACCATTTTTATTTTTCAGTAGAACTTTTTTTCAAACTATTCTTCTTCAATCTTTGACTGCATCACCCAAAAATGGGTGCAAGCCAACAAAAGATAGATGGTAATTGTGTGATAGAAGGCTATTTACAGTATACCGTTTCAAAGTGAATTCTAACACTGAGTTAAAAATATTCAATTATCAAGGAAAAATATTTGAGTGTTAGATGATAATAATAATAATGACGACAGCTCTGCCTGATGATGTATGCAAATTTTTATGTCTCGGGGCTATATTTTCCCACAGCCCTTCGACAACCTCTCCCAAACAAACGCCACAGTGATGGGAATATTTATTTTTCAATTTACAAAGTCAACAATCAAAGCATAATATCTAACTATGGATGTTTGTGTTATGATATCCTGTAGACATAATTGAAGTGTCGGTGTGTATAAATACTCTCCTGTATGAAAGCAGTACGTCTGTTTGACGGCAGAGTATCCTACCCACACTAATTTATTTATTTATTTACGGCAAAATGCCTTGAACAGTAAATGATACATAATAATATATTATTTTTAATAAATCTTACAACACTTTACAACAATAAAAGATGACAATATATGTATAATAAGTACCTACATAAAAATTACATTGAACAACCAAAACAGATTTTTATTTCTTACAACTATTGTACCGCACAGCTGCGGCACAAGGGACTGTAAAAAAGGGTATTATTACAGCCGCGGGTGGAGCACCCAGTGCTCGGTACGATGGCCTCTCGTCTGCTTCTGCGCCCGGCGGCTCTCGCGTCTGCTTCTTCGCCCTGCGCCCACGACGAAACTATTCGTCTCACACGTCGGTCGTCAGCTGCGCTTTTCGTCCCCTGGCTTGTAGAGTCCCCAGACAGAGATCAAAGATCAGAGCTGGTTAGCCTCGTACACCAGGAATCTACTCAGAACACTTAAAGCTTCAGGCGTCGGTGCGTACGTAGAATAGCCTCGGTCCAATGGTATCGGTCGTTGTCCAGGTCCACAGCAAAGGTCCAGTCCACGATCCAATCGTCCAGTCAGAGGGGTCACACAGGTCAGCGAAGGGGTTCCAGGTCAGGTCAGGCAGTTCCAGGTCAGATCAGGCAGGTAGGCAGGCAGGCAGTCAGGCAGGCAGGCAGGTAGGTAGGTAGAATAAAACACCAAGTGTATACGAGGAATGATAAATATATTGCACAAATATGGTCTCTTAAATTCTAGTCGAGGTGCGCTTGCGGCTATACAATACCGCGCGCTAGTGGAAAATGGTTCGGAGTACATCCCGTTCGCGCTACGGGGAATTGGCGACGTAAATAAGCTGGCGAGACATTTTCCCGCCAAAACTCTTTTCCCGCCCAAACCATTACCACCAGCTCAGCGCACCTCGACATAGAGCTACACAATTTACAATATTACACATAATGTAGGTACATATTACATAATGTATGTACATATCTACCTGCCGGTAGATATGCACATAGGCCTACACTATTCTTATGAGAGCCGTGCTGCCACTCATGGCCACTGCCGCTCCAAGTTCGGCACCACCAGGGTCTCAAACCGCTGGTGTGCCTTTCCAACAGATATGTCCACCAGCAGGTAGACATATTGATACCACCAGGTATCGGCATGAGCCGCTACATGCTACATGCTCGGCACCACCAGGGTCTCAACCTCTGGTGTGCTCTTCAGGGGTCTCTGCTGGGTTGCTTGGCCGTCTCATAGCCCAACCACAGCATGCCCAGCCTCGTCAGTGTCTCATCGACTGCGAGGCTTAAGTATATAGTAGGCAGGTACCTCCTTTATATACCCTCTTCTAGGTAGTGCATGTGCTGGGTTGTTTCGCCGTCTCATGGCGCAACCGCAGTCACAGCATGCTTAGTCCCGCCAGTGTATCTTCCACTGGCGGGCTTTCTCTCAGTAAGGTTCATAGGTAGGTACCTCCTCTCAAAGCTTATACCTACAGAGAGCTAATATACATACATTTAGCTGGCCCCCTACCTCGGCACAAGGGAGAAATCATCCTTTATTGATTGTCCGAGGTGAGGGACGCAACGATAATACAATTTTCACATATAATGTACATTAAAGTATCGTTAGGTATGTACCTAATCGTCAGGTATGGGGACACGAGGCGAGGATCAACGAGACTCGACGGCCCGCGGTTATGCGGGGCCCCCCGATACACAATAGTACGGGGCGCCCCGTGGTGCACCACCGGGCGTGCA
Source organism: Mystacides longicornis (assembly GCA_963576905.1). Taxonomy (NCBI): domain Eukaryota; kingdom Metazoa; phylum Arthropoda; class Insecta; order Trichoptera; family Leptoceridae; genus Mystacides; species Mystacides longicornis. The sequence goes on from OY756425.1 coordinate 13,181,992, forward strand.
TGCTCCGCGGTCGTCATTTAATTCGGGTCCTCGTGCTCCCATACCTGATAGGTATTTACATGACGTCATTCACATACTGCCGTTCGATACACTCCCCCCGTGAGTGCTCTGCCTCACCACTGGTTCTCGACGGCATCTCCCCCCCGGGGATCACGATCAGCTTCGTCGCTGGTCTGGTGTAGTTGCCGGATGCTGTTCTGATGTCTGCTGACCTGACCTGCCCATCGTCTGCTACGCTGGTCTTCGTTACCACCCCCTTAGGCCACACATTTCGGGGCTGGCTCGGGTCTAGGAGCCAGACCAAGTCGCCTTTCTGGATGGGGGGGGCAGGGGTCTTCCATCTATTGCGTTCTCGAAGGGTCGGCACGTATTCTCGCAGCCATCGTCGCCAGAACTTGTCTGCTAGCTGCTGCGCCAACCTCCACTGCTTTCTGAGGCAGACATCGTCAGCTTCGGGCCCATAGTAGGCCAAACATGGTCTACCACTCGGTGAACCGATGAGGAAGTGGTTCGGGGTCAGTGGTTCATCATTGAGGGGGTCTGCAGATATGTGCGTCAGAGGGCGGCTATTCAATGTGTGCTCCGCCTCTGCGAGAGCCGTAAGCAGGGTCTCCTGCTTCAAGGCTTGTCCCCCCAGTGTCAGGCGGAGGGCCTCTTTGGCTGAACGCACCAGGCGCTCCCAGGCTCCCCCCATATGGGGGGCGGAGGGGGGTATGAACCGCCATTCTATGCGGTCCCCTGCCAGCCTGTCTTGCCATTTCTTGTCGGCCAGGACTTCCTCTATGGCGCCTTTCATTTCATTATTGGCGCCATGGAAGTTCGTACCATTGTCTGAGTACATTATCTTAGGGCTCCCCCTCCTGGCCGACATTCTACGGAGCGCCATTATCATGGCGTCCGCCTCGAGGCTGTGCACCAATTCTAGGTGCACAGCCCTTGTCGTCATACACGTGAACAGGGCGCCGTACCGTTTCTCGCGTCGGCGCCCTATCACCACTGTCATCGGCCCGAAGAAGTCCACCCCACAGTGGGTGAACGGCCTTTGTTGGTAGGCCAGCCGCCCTTCTGGCAGAGGCCCCATCAGTGGTGGCTCTGGCATAGCTCTGCGTTGTCGACACTGCAGACACTTGCTGACTACTTGCCTGACCGCCCCCCTTAATCTAAGGACGGCCAGGTCTCTTCGTAGCTCCGCCACCGTTTTTTCGGCACTTATGTGGCCGGCTATTTCATGCCGGTGGCGGATGAGTAGTCTCGTGTAGGGCCCATCTCCATCAAGGATGATGGGCGTACCATGCTCCCCCTCTATTTCAGGGGGGAGAGTCTGCACTCGGCTCCTCATTCTGAGGAGACCGTCATTATCAAGGAAGGGGGTCAGGCCAGCCAATCGGCTATCAAGCCTGACCTGCTTCGAGCGGGCAAGAGTGTCTATCTCGGTGGCAAAGGCACGCCCTTGCTCGATTCTCGCCCACTGTTTTTCTGCATTCTGCAGTTCGTGGGCGGTGAGTGCACCGCGGTCCTTCTGACCGCGGCACCCTTTGATGAATCTCTGGACCCAGGCTGTGACCCTCAATAGTCGCTGCCAGTTGGAGAAGCGATCGGGGTCTATAACTGGGGGGTCATTCATGACCCCCCCAACGAAGTTCTCGGGGTCCTCTTTCTGAAGCACTGTCTTGTCGGCTGGCCAGGAGCTCTCTTCTTCACGGATGAAGGCTGGTCCCTGGAACCACAAGCCATCGGGGTTGAGGTCTGGTAGGTCCCCATCCCGGGTCCCAACGTCTGCCGGGTTCATCTTGGTGGGGACCCACTTCCAGTCCTTCAGACTGGTTATTTCATCTATCTCCCCCAGACGGTTTGCCACAAATGCTGTGTGCGTCCGGGGGTCCGTCCTGATCCACTGCAGGACGGTAGTTGAGTCAGACCAGTACCATGTTCTCTTCACCTCTGTAGCCATCTCTTTTCGGATGGTTGCGGCGAATCTAGCAGCCATCAGGGCCGCCTGCAACTCCAGGCGTGGTATGGAGACTGGCCTCAGGGGGGCGACTTTTGTCTTCGCCCCCAAGAAGGACACCTTGGCTGGCCCACCTTCTGTGGGTTTTTCTACCAGGTAGGCCACCGTACAGCATGCTTGCTCCGATGCATCTGCAAATACATGAAGACTCGCTTCAGATTTGGGGTAGAATCTGCAGCACCGTGGTATCTTCGTTCGGGCTGCTTCTACTGCATCTAGCCAATTACGCCAACGTATGGCATGCTCTTCGGTGAGCTTCTCGTCCCAACCGGTCTTCGCCCTCCACACATCTTGCAGGAGGATCTTTGCGTGGACCGTGAGGCAGCTAATGAACCCCATAGGGTCAAAGACTCGCATCACTGAGGCCAACAGGCCCCTCTTCGTGGGCCAGGCCGTCTCTCGGTTCTGGCTCCACTGGCAGACGAACACGTCGTCTGCGGGGTCCCATTTCACGCCCAGGATCCTTTCCTGGGCTTGGTCGGGACCCCCAATTTCTATGAGGGACTTCGCCCTCTCCTCACTAGGTACGGCCTGAAGCACTGCCGGGTCGTTCGATGCCCAGTTCACAAGGCGGAACCCCCCGGCTAATAGTGCTTGCCGTACCTCTAATGCTTTCTTCGACGCCTCTTGCGTCGAGTGCGCCGCTTCCAAGTAATCGTCCATATAGAACCGATTCTTTATGGCGTCTGCTGCAGCCGGAAAAATGATACGTTGACTCTCTGCCACTTCATTTCTTACGAACTGTGCACTGGCCGGCGAACACTTGGCTCCGAAAAGCACGCTGGTGAAAACATATGTGGTGGGGTGTGCCTCTGGAGTGTCCCTCCAGAGGAACAGCTGAGACATCTGATCCTCCGACTTCATCTTGATTCGGAGGAACATATCTTCGATGTCGGCTGCCACCCCAATCCTCCCCTCTCTGAACCTCAAGATATTCCCCACAAGGGATGAGAGGAGGTCTGGGCCTGTGAGGAGCATCTTATTCAGAGAGGCCCCTCTGTATTCGGCCGCTGCGTCAAACACGACTCGTATTTTACCAGGTTTATTCTGGACGGCGAAGTGGGGCAGGTACCACCTCCGCCCCGCCCCCTTTTCATATTCACCGCTTTCTAAGGGCCGGGCATAGCCCTTACGGACGTAGTCGGCCATCTTGAGTTTGTAGGCGGTGGCCAACTTCGGGTCGCCACCCAGCTTCTTCTCGAGGGACAACAGCCTCTTCATGGCGGCCCCCCGATTCTCGGGGAGCCTGCTGTCGTCCCTCTCCCATAAAAGGCCCGTCTCCCAGCGCCCATCTTCTGTGGGCCGGGAGGTTTGCTTCATCAACCTCAGGGCTCGCTCTTCGGCGGCCGAGGTGCGCTGCGCTGCAGTTACTCCCAAGGAGTCAATCGCAAAGTGATCTCGCACTAGGGCGTCGAGTTCGGCGTCGCGACGCAAGCAGAGGGCCACGGCTAATCTGGGGGCCTCACAGGCCCCCCCGTGGGTCGTCCACCCCAGAGCCGTCCTCGACAGTACTGTGGGGTCCCCTGCATTCTCTCGTAGCTCACGAGACACTATGAGGTGCGCGTTGTCTTGCCCGATCAGCATCATCGGCGTCACGGGCTCACCCGGATTTCTCAGCTGCTCTCTTGAGGCCGCCACGATCTGCTTCGGGAGGCGTAGACCGTGGATGGTGTTGGCTTGAATAGCGTACGTGGGCCCATCGCCCCGCACCTTTGCCTTCACCCTCATCGAGGCCACTTCGGTGGTGCTCATTTCTTGCACCCCGCTGAGCCTCAGCTTGGAGCTGCGCCCTGTGGCCCCGATGTCTCTGGCAACCTCCTCTTCTAGGAGAGTCACCGTGGACCCCTCGTCAAGGAGCGCGTATATCTGTCGCTCCCCGCGGGGGCCCACAACTGTCACTGGTAGCACCTTCAGGAGGACCGGTAGTTCGGCCCTCCAGGTATTTGTCACTATCTCACTGACACTAGTCGAGGTGTGGAGCGTTGGGTGGTGAGGCTTGCCGCAACCCTCTATTGAGCATCTCGAGAGGCACTTGTTACTTGTGTGCTCGCTGCTCAGGCACGCGAAGCACAACTTCTTCAAGCGGACGGCCGCCCACCTCCCTTGAACATCCTTTGCGATGTATTCGTGACACTTGGCTGTCGGGTGCCTCCTCGGGCACAGGCAGCACCTATCCTTCGGAACCTTTCGGGGTTTTTGAAGCCTTGGCGGCGCCTCAGGTCGGGGGGCCGGGCCCCCCTCCTCTGCTACGCATTCAGCGTAGGCCGCCATCACTGGGCGTGCTTTCGCCTTGGGGAGCTTCTGCTCCCTGACGAAGCCCGCATTCTTCAGCGTCTCCCTCCATGCGTGGTAGAAGTCGCTGAGTTCGAGGAGGGAGCGCTCCCCCCTTCTGCCTTCATTGGCCTCAGCCCACTTGACGCACTCCCATGCCGGCATCTTCTCGAGGAACTGCCCCAGCAGCCTCTGGTCCGACAACAAAATTCCATTTTTGACAGGTGCCAACGTCGACACCGCATTGTCCACCAACAGGCAGAACTCGTGGACCTCCTCAAGGCACACGGTGTTGAGAGACCGTGGCCTATATCTCTGAAGGAGGTCCTTGACGATGGCCTCGGCGGTGTTGCTACCGCCGTAATGCTCGTCGAGGGCCGCCATCACTCTGACAGCGGCCCCGGAGCCCGACCAATATAAGGTCGGGCCTACCACCCTGCGGGCTTCTCCTCGCAGGGCGTGATTCAGACGGGCGCGATTCTCCGCGTCCGTCCATCCGAAGGTCTTAGTGGTCTCTTCGAATATTAACTTGAACCCTTGCCACCCGGCTGGGTTCCCGTCGAACGTAGGCAAGTCTCTCACCCCCGTCTGGCGGGCCAACACATTGTCCCGCCATTCACTGTCACGATCACGGACACCGTATCCGTGACGAGGTACATCGTCGTACCGAGGGGGGCGGCCCCCAGCTTCTACCCATTCGTGGGTAGCACTCACCCGTGCGGGGCGCGCGGTAGGTAAGGCCGGGGGCCACATATCGTTATCGATATTTGTCTTGTGACCACTATTCTTGTTCCGAGTGCCCGCGGGTACTGAACCACGGGCTTGATCGTCAGCACAGCGATTGAGAACAGTGGCGGCGCCAGCAGGCGCCGGGACGCGGTAACTATCATCGACGGCGCCGGCAGGCGCCGCCATGTAGTACCTAGCGTCGTTGAGCGTCGCGACGCTATACCTAGCATCGGGCGCCGGGACTCTTAGACGGGCGTCGTTGGGCGCCGCGATGCGGTAAAATGCGTCGTTGGGCGTCTCGACGGTGTACCTAGCGTCGAGGGCGTCGTTAGGCGCCGGGACGCGGTACATTCCGTCTCTTTGCGTCGCGACGCTGTACCTAGCGCCGTAGGCGTCGTTAGACGCCGGGACGCGGTACATGCCGTCTACAGGCGCCATGACGCTGCACCTAGCGTCGGGGGCGTCGTTAGACGCCGGGACGCGGTACATGCCGTCTACAGGCGCCACGACACGGGACACACGCTCACTGTTCACGACACTTTCGCCTCGGGGCACACGCACAACACTGTTCTGGGCGGGGGCCGCCATGCGGGCGGGCGCGGTGATGCCGCCTTCGAGAGCAGCGGCTCTCGGAAAAACATTGTTCGACGGACCAGGAGGTCTCGCGGACATCACTTCTGCACTGTTCAACGGGCCAGGAGGCACCGCATTGTTCACTGACGGACCAGACGGGTCCGCATTGTTCGCTTGTTCACAAGAATAATTGTTCAACGGGCCAGGAGGCACCGTACTAATCACTGACGGACCAGACGGGTCCGTATTGTTCACTTGTTCACAGGAATAATTGTTCAACGGACCAGGAGGCACCGCAATATTCACCTGCAAACTCGCGTCAGTGCTCGCGGGCACTGCTTCACAAGGGGCACTCGCGGTCGCCTGCTCGTGGTACACGGGTGCACGGGCTGCACGATGGGCGGCTAGCTCGGCCTGGCTAGCCGACAGCGCCTTCCGCAGCTCTTCCATCTGTCTCAGCATTTGGTGCACCGTGTCATCAGTCCTCGATGTTCTAGAGCTCGCTTCTGAAGAGGCATCGGAGTCTCGGCGTTCAGCAGCTTCACTCCGTCCGGCTTCAGATCTCAGCGACATGGGCATCGTAGGTTGCAGTGGGTGATCCGGCTCGACGAAGGACCAATTTGTACCGCACAGCTGCGGCACAAGGGACTGTAAAAAAGGGTATTATTACAGCCGCGGGTGGAGCACCCAGTGCTCGGTACGATGGCCTCTCGTCTGCTTCTGCGCCCGGCGGCTCTCGCGTCTGCTTCTTCGCCCTGCGCCCACGACGAAACTATTCGTCTCACACGTCGGTCGTCAGCTGCGCTTTTCGTCCCCTGGCTTGTAGAGTCCCCAGACAGAGATCAAAGATCAGAGCTGGTTAGCCTCGTACACCAGGAATCTACTCAGAACACTTAAAGCTTCAGACGTCGGTGCGTACGTAGAATAGCCTCGGTCCAATGGTATCGGTCGTTGTCCAGGTCCACAGCAAAGGTCCAGTCCACGATCCAATCGTCCAGTCAGAGGGGTCACACAGGTCAGCGAAGGGGTTCCAGGTCAGGTCAGGCAGTTCCAGGTCAGATCAGGCAGGTAGGCAGGCAGGCAGTCAGGCAGGCAGGCAGGTAGGTAGGTAGAATAAAACACCAAGTGTATACGAGGAATGATAAATATATTGCACAAATATGGTCTCTTAAATTCTAGTCGAGGTGCGCTTGCGGCTATACAATACCGCGCGCTAGTGGAAAATGGTTCGGAGTACATCCCGTTCGCGCTACGGGGAATTGGCGACGTAAATAAGCTGGCGAGACATTTTCCCGCCAAAACTCTTTTCCCGCCCAAACCATTACCACCAGCTCAGCGCACCTCGACATAGAGCTACACAATTTACAATATTACACATAATGTAGGTACATATTACATAATGTATGTACATATCTACCTGCCGGTAGATATGCACATAGGCCTACACTATTCTTATGAGAGCCGTGCTGCCACTCATGGCCACTGCCGCTCCAAGTTCGGCACCACCAGGGTCTCAAACCGCTGGTGTGCCTTTCCAACAGATATGTCCACCAGCAGGTAGACATATTGATACCACCAGGTATCGGCATGAGCCGCTACATGCTACATGCTCGGCACCACCAGGGTCTCAACCTCTGGTGTGCTCTTCAGGGGTCTCTGCTGGGTTGCTTGGCCGTCTCATAGCCCAACCACAGCATGCCCAGCCTCGTCAGTGTCTCATCGACTGCGAGGCTTAAGTATATAGTAGGCAGGTACCTCCTTTATATACCCTCTTCTAGGTAGTGCATGTGCTGGGTTGTTTCGCCGTCTCATGGCGCAACCGCAGTCACAGCATGCTTAGTCCCGCCAGTGTATCTTCCACTGGCGGGCTTTCTCTCAGTAAGGTTCATAGGTAGGTACCTCCTCTCAAAGCTTATACCTACAGAGAGCTAATATACATACATTTAGCTGGCCCCCTACCTCGGCACAAGGGAGAAATCATCCTTTATTGATTGTCCGAGGTGAGGGACGCAACGATAATACAATTTTCACATATAATGTACATTAAAGTATCGTTAGGTATGTACCTAATCGTCAGGTATGGGGACACGAGGCGAGGATCAACGAGACTCGACGGCCCGCGGTTATGCGGGGCCCCCCGATAAACACTAGTGCGGGGCGCCCCGTGGTGCACCACCGGGCGTGTATGCTCCGCGGTCGTCATTTAATTCGGGTCCTCGTGCTCCCATACCTGATAGGTATTTACATGACGTCATTCACATACTGCCGTTCGATACAACTATGTTGTTTTGCATTCAGGCAACACTCGCAGTCGTGTGGACTTTTGACGTGTTGTTTCGCTGTCATTGAAACGTTAGATAGGCAATGGCGGTGCTTACCAAGTGCTTACGTCTGATTAAGAAGCATTTGCAGCAAGTAACATAAAGATGGATTGCAAAACAGAGAAGAATAGCAAACCAAACGGTCCTACGTCTTATTGTTAGTACTATCGCTGATGCAATGTTTTTTAAAAAAAAGCGGACACCCAATCGAAAGGACGTTGTAGGTACAAAGAAAAACCTTATTTTCAAGTTATAGATATTACAAGACCAAGAGGCAGATCGCCGATGCGATGGACCGACAAAATAAAGCAAAATATTCCCACCACGACACTCCATAGAGCCGTCCATCTGGCAGCCGACAGAACATCCTGGCGAGCAATGGGTCCACAACAGAGTGCATGATGGCTACGACCCTCAGCGGTGAGGACGACGACTGATAACGTAAGGTATCTAAGATCATACCCTAATTATTTCATTGGACGTATTGTTTATTATGGTATCCAAGCTACGCTTAATGACACTAAACGTCAGGCTTACACTGCCTCTTTCGCGCATTCAGTATTTTATTGCAGACAGTGAAAAATGTACCTACACATATAATGCTTGGAATAAAACTGCGCTTTTATTTTCTAGGAAAACAAAGCACTACTATGATGTATTGCAATAATGTTTTCACTATTGAATAATAGCAGTCACGAAGGGAATTTCTAACGGTCGTTTCCGCAGAGCGAACCGAATACACAAATTGTATTTAAATTCGGTTTTTTTGTTTTGTATCGGCAGATGGTCTCTCTGCACATGCATATTTCAAATACAAAATTAATTAATCTGCTGCATATTCGATGTTATTGATGGCTGGTTTTCCTGAAAACTATGTAAAATAGGTACATTGTAAAATCATAAATCAAAAAGCAAAAAGTTTTTCACTACTATATGAGAATCGAAACAGTAAAAGGGTGATGCCTTGAATCAATATTCAATAAAATCCAAACTCCCTTTACGCCCTACTTTGGGGCATAGGAGGCATCAAGAGCTCTCCATCTTGCGCGATGTTTATGACCTCCTCCCACACCATATCAAATCCCTTAGCTCTGCTTCGAAAGAGCGGAACACAGGTACACTCATAAGAGGGTCTTCCTCGTCTTCAGTACCCTGATGGGAGGAAGAACGTGCGTCTCCTCTGCCAACTGTCGTTCGACACTTTTAACAATGTCCCAGCCAAGTCGCGTCGTCATAGTCAGGCGGTACCATTTAACTTCCACAATTTCCTGAAGCACTTTGTTTAGAAAGCGGTGACTAAAATCAATATACTTAAGTACCTACGTATTAAACATTTTTTTAATTACTTTCAGGAGCATACTCGTGAGCTAAAATGCAGATTTTTTTCAAGGTAGTCTCTTATTACCTAATATGGTTCATGGTAATTGATATTTATATGTATTTTAAATTACCTTAACGTAGGTATACAGCCTTGTTTTAAACTACATCTCCATCATAAATACACGTTAGATGATTTGAACTACATTCAGGTTATTCGCGTTTAATACCTACCTATTAGGTATAATTTACAATTCGTTAATATTTTATTAAAACGATCATTAATTAATATCCTATTTTCGAAAATTCGATTTGGGGATATGGAGTATTAGGTAATATTCCATTTGAACTCAAACTAATTCAACTACCTACCTGTATTACTTTTTTGAAATAGAGCATAAAACAACGATCAAATAACGTACTAGCCCGAATATAACCCAACCTCGAATTTAAGGCGAATCCTGAATTTTCATTTAATTAATTTACATCTGGGACATGTGTTAAGGATGCCGAATGACAGTTGGCCGAGGAGAGCGCTGTTCTTCCTCCCATCAGGGTCCCGAAGACGAGGAAGACCCTCTCACACTGTGTTCCGCTCCTTCGAAGCAGAGCTGAGGGACATGGACATGGTGTGGGAGGAGGTCATAAACATTGCGCAAGATCGAGCGCAATGGAGAGCTCTTGTTGCCTCCCTATGCCCCTAAGTGGGGTCTTAAGGGAGTTTGGATTGGATTGGACATCAAAAGATTTTAGATAAAAAGAAAACAATAAAAAAATCAAATACCTATTGTAGAATTCAATCTTATGAGCCGTTATAAGTAAACACACAGGTTTAATTCATTTCAATTCTTAAGTATCGCGCGCAATGAAACAAAACAAATTGCGCAAGAGATGTTAACGCAAGGAAACATATTATTATTACTACATTTTCGACTCGCGTAAAACCCCGAATTTAACGCGAGACGATTTTTAAAGAGAAACTTAATAGAAAAATAATTACGCGTTATTTCGGGCTAATATGTTAATACCTATTGGTTTGAATTGAAAAAAAAATACAATCTTTGGGAGAAAATTCAAAATGAATCTTCGTGTTAAATTGTGAAAATCTATATAAGTACCTACACATTACACAAGGGTTTACTAACACATGAAAAATACAATAAAAAACACTCTTCTATACATAGGTGTCAGTATAGCCGACGGAACTTAATGCTTGAAGCTCTACCAGTCAACCGATCCCGTCCAATCTGAGACAGGATTCCAACCCCGAGTAGAAATTTCAAGTGAAAAACGACATTGAAAATTTCTGACCCGACCGGGAATCGTACAACAACAACATCGTTTATCAACATTATTTTTTTGTATTTTATTATGTTTCTCCTTATACCAGTTGTCTGGAGGACTTATTTCATAAATAGGTTTATAAAATATCTTAAATAAATAAATATACATACCTACTTATCGAATTCCATAAGCCACTGATGAATCGATGGATTTCACAAAAATGAGCTATTTTTTGCTTATCACTGGATTGATTTTATCACATCCCCGGACGCATGAGAAACTAATAGCTAATTGGATAGGTACCGGTGATTCGTTTTAATAAGGACGGCATAATAATTTCAAAGATTTTTAACATACAAGGCAGACCCAGAAGATTTCAGACAACTTCTATCAATTATGAATGATTTGTGTTATAAATTTTATCTTCAGAAAAGCTATTGAAAGTTCCAGCAATTTCAGTTCGATGCACTAAATTGCGTGCACTTGATTATGTTGGAAAAAATAAAAATGCAGTAGACTAAATTAATAATTGGACAACTTTATTCAGTTTCTCGCCATAAATAAGAAAATACAAGTAGTAACAAATAGCATATTTTGTTATTTCAATACACAATGGAACACTTTCAAATTCAAACTTCTATTACAATAAAAACTATGAACTTTGACAAGTGAGTAGGTGCCCTATTACAAAATATAAGGAATTTAAAATCAATCATTCTATTTCACAAATGCTGTGATAGGATTACTTGTTCCGTTTATTAAATACTAGCTTATACCCGTCCTGCTTTACGTTTTTGATTCCGAATGTCAGGCTTGATCGGTAGGTAATTAAACAGGTTCTAGTCTAGCTTCCCATTGCTTTGCAGACCTCTATAACTGACGTAAGCGCAGAAAAAGAAGAATGAGACTTTCGCAATTCATAAAAAGAGAGAAGAATGAGACTTTTAATGTTTATTAAAATTTTATATGAAGATCCTAAAAAATATAGTTTTTTTAAATAGCTCTAAATATATTAAAGTTAATGCAGCAAATTGTATTAAAGAACCTTCTCCGGCATTTTGCACGGCTCTGCGCAGTTTCTACGGTACTAAAAAGCAAATAAAAAAACATTTCTGAATTATTATGTAGATATGTAGCTTCCATAGTACCTACCTATCGTCGATAAGACTGCAATACCGCGGAAATGTCAATTGCGAAACCGCGTAACTACCAAGTATCAAATTTTACAGGAAACACAAAAAACTATTTCATTCCATAACCGCCTTAGCTATAAGGTTCAAATTTGCAAACATAAGTTTGTATGGACTTGTCTTACAATACTGTTATGAATTCAATGTTATAAATTCATAACTACGTATTTTATGACACTTATGCGAAATTGCAATTTCCAAAAGTGCGACAAAATGAGTAGATACGCGAATTTAAGCACTAAGCTTCCTCGTAATTTAAGCGTTTCGTAGAAATAGAGAATTTTCAGATATAATATTTTTTTATTCAATTATATGATATAATATGTAGGTATACATAATATGTGTACCTACATATTATACCTGGCGCCAAATACATGACAGCAGTCGCAGTCTTTAAATTTGGTTGCTCTCTTGTTCTCAATAATTTCCAACTTTTATCTCTATATTTCATTTATTATTAAATTTCTACTTGTTGCATACATGAGATTTTTCGACATGTTGAGAATTCTCATGATTAAGAGTTTCGGAGACAAACAATACCACCTAATGGCGAACGTTGTTAACGTAAAGTGATCACACTAAACCAGCCTTCGAAATAACAGTAGAAGACGGTCGTAAGCCCGTAGTGGTTTGTTCCATTTAAAAATCGAGCATTAGTAATGAATTGTTAGAGTCATTAGTTGTAATTTTTTCTTTAAGATCACATACTAGTTCCTGCAGATTATCGTATTCAGTTTTGAATATCTTCAGTCTTCTTGGGTGAAGTTGTTTCACATTTTTTAACGTTGGCATGATTTTTGGCTTTCTAGATAAATCACTAAATTGATCATGAAATTTTGTCTTGTGTTGTACAGTACCGTTTGGGTTATACTTCAGTATGCAAAAATCTATCATTTATTTCTGGAGATTGTATTATCAAATCACGTACACGAAAACCTTTAGGGACTAGGTAATAGGTATGCATAGTTGGGACTTGGGATCAGTGATAGTGTCGTCAGATAAAAAAAAAACCTGCATTACAGCTTGATTATAAGATTCTGTCAAAGATTCGTCTATATTACTATCTTCAATAAAAATATTTTTAACATCATCCAGTGCTACATTTTCCAAATAATAAGGCAATTTGTTTTGGTTCTCCACCAGCCCCTTCAGTTGTAGCTGCCTAACTTTTACAACCTCATTTTCCTCCTCATGATCTTCAACAAGAATATTATTAACATCCCCTATCTTAAAAAAAGAATTAAAAAAATATTAATAAGAACGAATTTCTAAAACCACGTAAATAATATGAATATCACCAATAATCACCATACATGAAATATAAAAGCAATACCGCGTAACAATGTGTTATGGCGATCAGAAGTATATCGAAACAATACCGCGTATTTGCAACATAAAGAATATTCACGTTTCTGATTGGTTAAAATTGATTGCGTTCAATTTTTAGGGAAGCCCCTTGCTAGAGTGATATCTGCGTGTGAAATCTCAATTTTAGTACAACTTGTAGTTACGCGGTCTCGCAACTGACAGTTCCGCGGTATTGCAGTCTCATCGACGCTATGTATTTCCGTATAAGTACCTATTGTATTATTTCCTGGTTAGAACGCGAGAATATGGACAAATGCTAATTATCACCCCAATATATACGATGTTCTTAGGATGGGTAGTAATTTTATTCCGTACACCTCTAGCGTGAATTTCCAAAACCATTTTTATTAGTACATTATTTTTAGTCGCGTTGTATAACGCCAGTGTTTATTATACGTCCGATGTTTTGCCCGAATAATTTTATATAATTCCAGCCGGAATTGTTTCCATTCCATTTCTGCTCTGTTATGTAACCTTCGCAGCATCGAACAATATTTTTAAACTAGCTTTTACCCTCAGGAGATTTTTTATAATACATATGTTATTTTATAAAACGTATGTAGATCGTAAATATAACAGAAAAACAAAGTTTATCTGTAAAATAACCCAGGGATTAAGAATGACCAGTCTGTTATCTTTACAATATGGAAAAATAAAACTTTTATAACTTCCAAATACTTATCTAAGGCTAAAGGAACAAAGGATAGATAACTTCCACGCGTTGTGCACAGTTAACAGCAGCAGTGGTACTAATATAAACTGCGTTATAATATCGTTATGGCGGGAATAGTTATACCACGCGCAACTAATAATCAACCCTATACCGTGTCATAATAATACCGCAGAATACTTTGGCAACCTTACATTTATCAATGATGTTTGTGGTACTTGCATACTACGGGGTTGGTTGGTTTCTAAGCATTCTGTACGAGCCCGATCGGACACCATTATTGAGGGTAGCTGAGAATAACGTTGGCATGGAAACTATTCTTAATATAGCTTATTCCTTGTTTAATTAGTAGCACTTTTGCTTATTCTGCTCGTATTCGGCGAAGAATAACGTTATATTATTAAAAAGTTAAACAAAACCCATATGGTTAACACACATAATAGCCCTCTTAAGGGAAATCTGAGGTACGATCGAGACTTGCAATTATTAACCTTAACATTAACGTGATAGCTTTACAGGAAACCCACAACAAAAATAAAGGTAACATCCAGCGCAGCGAAAACATCCTAGAGTACGATCTGGGGACTTACTGTGCATTTCTTTCACAATATCGATACAATTTCAATATTAATGACGATGTCATTATCACGCTTAGATTTTGGTTTCAACGCGTAAAAATAGGTCTGTTTTAAATCCGGTATTGGTTTACGAAAAAATGGAATAAATAATAAGGATTTATATACAAGTATTTATAATATTAAAAGTATTGACGGTCGGCATTGAGATCAGGTTGGAGTTTCAAGAGCTACCCCCACGGCTGGGGCGGCCCACCACAACATATAATAATATGGGTTGCAACATGTACGACAAACAGTACACGAATGAAGCACGCTCTATGTCTCTACAGCCACACAGGACATGGCGATAACCAACATTAAAACCAAAACACAATAATCAGGTGGGTTACTCTTGAAACTCAATCCCGATCTCAATGTCGACCGTCAATACTTTTAATACTATGAATACTTGTATAAATTCTTATTTATATCATTTTTTTTGGTTAAGCAATGACGAATTTAAAACAGACCTACGCGGAACTATTTTTATGCATCGGTAGAAACCAAAATCTAAGTGTAATAATGACATCGTTATAATGGTTGAAATCGGATCGGTATTGTGATTGAACAGAGTAAACGCCCTGATGGGGCCTTTTCGACAATATCCCATCCAACGGCGGTTCTGGGAGACCTAAACAGCCAGCCAAATCAGCCACAACTGGAACTATAAAGAAAACGATAAAAAAGGGAAAAATAATAAAAAGGTTTTTGTCAGATTGCCTAGCAACCGTGAAAATTCTTATTTAGGCTGTATTAGATCAATAACAATTGAACAGCCTCCAGCCTATATCAATATAGCTTCAACACGAAAAATCATCGTAAATTTTTCATTAAGTAACTACCATTCACCTTTGAAGACGGCTCATATTACGCAAATTTTGTTCATATTATTTTAGAATCAATATTTTTTATTAATAAAAACTCGAGATGTATCATTTTGAAAAACGGATTAATCAACAAAAGTTATCCCAACAAAAAGTGGAAACGTTTGTTAATGTATCTACCTACACCTTAAAATATAATATGAAAACAATAGAAAATCGATGTTTGTATTATTTTCAAATTTAATTTAAAATGCGAACGATTTCGGGACTGTTTTATTTATTGACGAGTTACGTTTCTAAAATTTTAAGTACTTTACTCGAAAATAAGAAAATGAAAAATAACTTAACGTTTTCACTGATTTTATTGAAATATTACAAATTGAATTTAAAAAAAAAATCCATGGCCGATTTCAGATTTTTTTTTTCTTATAATTGTATTAAATAAAATGTTTGGTCGTAAAAGAAATAATATAAAAGCAAATTGGTACTGACTACTATTGAGGTATCTCTTATATAAATTAAAGTCGGATTAGTGCGAATACTTATAACTCGAGATCGGCTCAACAGATTCTTCCGATGTGTGATTTATTGGATTCTTCTCCGCTCCGAATAACAAAATAACTAATAAAAAGTTGAAAAATGGATAATAAATAATACAAAATATATTATTAAAGTTAGTATGGAACGGGTTTTCACGCGACACCATCTATGAAAATCTTCAAAAATAAAATTATTGTTTACTGCCCCATAGTAAGTAGTTCCCTCGCATACGTAATTGCCGCTCTTACAGTAACCCATCCCACTCCACCATTTCGAGCGTTCTAGAAAACTTTCATACAAAGTCAACAAAATTATCGGGCACTTTCAAAATGTGCACACGCAACATCGGTAGGTACATTATAGGCGAAGTAAAATGTCTGCGCGCGTATATATTCTCGCGTTGTTCCCGCCTGAGCTTTGAATAGGTACGAATGAAATATGAATATGTTTTAGAAATAGTTTAATGTTATTATTTTATTAGTTTAACTCAATCGAACTAATTATGTAATTTTTGTTTCAAAGGCATAGTGTACATTATGCACGACATATGAACGGGTCGCCTCTGGTTAGGACCACAGGACAACGTCTGTCGGGAAAGCTAGTATAAGATAAACGTAAAAGCATATTATCTGATGTTGGAACCAGCAAATTATAAAAAATCTCCATATGTATTAATTATAAGAGTTCTGCAGTCTGGCGACACCATACAAAATAGCAATCCTAGCAATAGGGATCATCCAGTTAAAATAAACGGAATAATTCGAATCATGCAATTAATTTTAAGTATGTAAATATAAAAATCTCAAATGTACAATCCCGACACTGGAAAAAATAACAGTCATAACAAAATAAAGTTTTTCTAGATTATTGTGCCCATTTTATCAGGACTAGATCTTAACGAATGATTCTCTAACAATAATGTTTTATCAATGATATTCGATTTAAATTGTTTGAACAAACCACTTTACATGACAGCAGTCGCAGTTCTACAAAGTTGGTTGCTCTAGTTGTTCTCAAAAAATTCAACAGATGGCACTTCTTCACATCATCTGTTATTGTGATGTACAATGACAAAAGAAATCATTCACATAGATGGACACTACTCAATTGATGTGCCTGCGATCTTTCGTGTGAAATGTCGTGAATATCTAAAGAGTAGTGATAAGCATAGATTAGTAATGTGAATGTTGTAGAAATGTGACGTCTAAATCTGTATAATATAAGTGGAATAATATTGTTATTTTTAAGTTATAAAATATGTAATTTTTGTAACTTCATAATCTAAATAAATAAATAAATTGGGAGAAAGGAAGACTGCACATACCACGACAGATTTTGATCGACATGCCTTGAAGATGAGTTGTAACGTTGAAGAATGTCACAATAGATAATAATAGAGTCGCATTAAATTGTTTAAGGAAAAGTCAATACTTAACTCTGAGGGTGAAACAACTAGTAAGTATCTGATGAAATCAAAGCAGCAATTAATTGCTTACATATTTTGACACTAGGTTTTGTTCAATATGGATATTAGCTCTTTGATGTAGAGCCGAAACGATTGATATTGGACGAGCTGGGACATAAATTAAACACGAATTGGTGGTAGTCTCCATTCACACTGGTAGCGGTGTACTGTACGTTCCTTGTTGTTTATGGGGCGGGACTTTAATTAAATACACCATAGACAGCCATCCCTACAGATCAAAATCAACGCTGTCAAAACAAAATAATATATTTTACTGAAAAATTATTTGTCCGAAACGTATGTAGTTTGTTGTCTATAAGGAAGCCAGTATAACAATATTGGGGGTTATTCTGAACATCCGACCCGATCGAGTTGCATCGGATACGATACAATAGCGTGACGGACAAAAATAATAATTTTGTAATACTAATTTAAAATATTCCACTATATTTTTTACATAAAAATCACGCCTGTTTTAATAAACAAAACTTATAATGTGTTATTTCTACCAATAATTATTTTTTCTTTTTTACCTCAAATTGAAATGTAAGCAATCTTTTACATGATATTATGGCTGAATCGGTTCGCAACTTATGGCTGAGGCTGTCTAGTGGTCCTCGCCATGTATAGGGGAGTGTCTGTTTGGATTGAATATGGAATAGCTATGTCCACATATGAATGGAAATGAAGTACTTATGAGAGCTCTTATGCTTTATGAGATGAATAAAATATAGGGTAAGTACCTATATAGTGAATGGAATCTAACCAAGTCACAGTATTTGTGTCTCAGAGTACAGTATAATATCTAAGTTTGGTCACTTACCAATGTCTAAAGATTTACGAGGTACTTTTGATAGAATAAAACTCACAGTAAATTATAACTTCACAATTTTATGTTGGTCAAATTAAGGTTAACAATAATTTACTTAAATACTAATTACAAGATTAAACGAACAAATTTACTGTAGAACTGCTGAGAACTAAATGGCAGCAAGATACCTATTTGTCTTGGCTTTTATAGAGTCCTGGAGAGGTCAAAAGGTCGGAGGTAAGCAGATTCGCAGAAAAATATCGAAACCGTTAAAGAGTCCTCTGTGGATACATTCGCAAAGCTTGTTGGCCAGCAAGGTTGCAAACCGAAGTGTGTATTCGTTGCTCTGCTTAGTAGAAACTGATGTTTCTTGTGTTCTTCGGTAGATGCTCTGCCACAATATATATATACTCTTAGATAGAACTTTTATAAACAATTTTCATTAAAATTCTTCCAAATTTTTACCAAATAACACTCTAATGAATTTTTGTGCCATTTTTTACACTTAAATTAATATAAGATCATTAAACACTAGTAAAGACTTGGTTGGATCGCAAGCCACAGCGAAATGGGAGTTGAGTAGACATCCGATAGTGTTGCGAGTTGCGACGAATGCAACCGGTTATCCGATGTTTCATTCGAATATGACTTGTGAATAGTAAGAGCCTGTACAAAAAGTTGGATCCTACGCGACACTATCGGGACGCACACAACTCGATAGGGTCGGATGCTCAGAATAACCCCCATTGTCATCCATTATCTTTCTAGCGCTTTACTCCACTTGAGTTAGCGATAACGTGACTATAATAAAAAGTGGTGGTATTTTGTATTATTTTGCAATAAAAATATCACTTTATTTTTATTTAAATACAAGCTTCCCCGACACACGTTGTCCTGTGGTCCTAACCAGAGGCGGCCCGTTCATATGTGCATAATGTACACTGCGCCCCAAAAACAAAAATACATAATTATTTCGATTCAGTAAAACTAATAAAATGATAACAACGCGAGTATATGCGCGCGCAGACATTCTACTTCGCCTATGATGTACCGATGCTTCGTTTGCACATTTTGAAAGTGCCCGATAATTTTGTTGACTTTGTATGACAATTTTCTAGAACGCTCGAAACGGTGGAATAAGTTGGATGGGCTACTGTAAAAGCGTCAATTACGTATGCGAGGGAGCCACTATCAGGTGCAGTAAACAATAATTTTGTTTTTATAGGTTTTTCATAGAAATCCGTTCCATACTAACTTTAATATTATATTTTATATTATTTCTTATCCATTTTTTCAACTTTTTATTGGTTATTCTGTTTTCCGGAGCGGAGAAGAATCCAATAAATCAAACATCGAAATAATCTGTTCAGCCGATCTCGAGTTATAAGTGTTCGCACTAACCCGACTTTCATTTATATTACAAGATACACCCGAAGCCAAGTGATACCCCGCGATTACGATTGCGTTCATTATTTTATATGCAGTTTTTTTTCCGTGACTTCAATCATTCGGTAATACACTGGGTTCCTAGGGAGCGGTCCGTCGTCTGACAAGACCACAGTCTTTCAAAATATATAACATTGTTTTTTTGTTACTACGGTAACAATATTGACAATGTTCTCAACTGACATATTCACCGATGTTTATAGTAGCGGCGTCTCCGTAGGAAAACTGACCATTACGAATGTTGTTGTGACAACCAAGACAATCTTAGCTATCATTATTAAAATATCCGATAGGAGTATAGGTAGTGCCAAAAATGCGCACTGTCTCGTGCGGAAGTCTTGGCTTCGATCCTAGGTGTCGACCATCTTCCTTTATCACTCGTTCACGTAGCTCACTGTGAAAGAATCAAGGTGTGTATTTTGTGTTCACTTTGAGTGAGCACATATTCATTTTGTAAAAAAAGGGTTTAAAAATAAAGCTTAAACTATTTATTACTACCTACTTACAGACACATCTACATCTCATAAAATGTATATTTTATTTGACGGTTGTTACTCGTGTTCAACAAAAATGTAGAGCGCGTTCATAAAAGTTTTCCAACGAAACATTTTTTTTTCAAATGATTCACTTCAGGTTTGATGGAAGGCCCTATACATAACTTTGGGTTTGTGAAATAAAATATTTTGCAGGCGATGCGGGTCAACTAAAAGGTCCACTGCTTGTAACTGGGATGTCCCAGCTCCTGCTGATAAACGACGCTATTATTATTACCCCTGTAACTTGTTACCAATGACCCGATCCACCCCGCACTCTATCCACGATAAATTTACATTTTATTACGAAGTTTTTGGTCCCCGTGTTTTGCGGTACTTGCCTACACGCATAACCCGCTGGCACTTCGTGTTGAATTTCTTTCAGTTAACGAAACTGGGTTGAATTTCATTCCCAAACGACTCTAAAATATGTATAAATTAATTTGTATATTTCTGTTTTTGTTCCTGGGTTAACGGGTGAACGTTGCTATATTTTGAAAGAAAAACCAGGACTTCTGAAAAAAATATTGAGTTAATTTGCGATTTTTGTGGAAATTCTAAACAACTAAGAATTATTCTCCCCCAAATTCCGGACCAATAATATTTCCGTATGTAGGTACTTTATTGTATTATTCGGTAGACAGGGTGGGAACAGCCCTTAAGCACTTAGCCTAGTAGTGATTCATTATTAAGTTTTAACCATCCCTAACTTTGTATTCATCGCTATATTGGGCATTAGATTCAACGGATTGACACATCTCAACTATAAGTACCAAAATTAATATTTTTTTTAACAATTCTAACTGTGACCAATTTACAGTAATTATATAGGTTAAGTGGAAAGTCAAATGTGAACCTCACCTAAACGTAATAAATAAATAAATAACACTCTTCTATACGTACATAGGTGTCAGTATAGCCGGCGGAACTTAATGCTTGAAGCATTCTCTAATCTCTACCAGTCAACGTAATATATTATATACTGTATATACCAGGTACCTACCTTCCGCTACAAACCTTAAAAGAAACTGGTGAATGATCAACTACGGTATAACCGTATCACCTTTAAAGCCCACAATTCTCGATCACTCCAAATGGATGTTTGGAGTGATCGTTTACCGCCTACGCTTCGGTATATTTGCAAGAGTCGAATGCATACAACAATTAAACATTTATGTGATCGATGTTTTATTACCGAGTAGCGATATCATTGTGTCATAAAGAATAGAAGTTAGATTAATGTTTAAAAATAAGTCATGAAGTTCGGTTGACCCTTCCCCTCTCCACTCCTCCTCTTGGTGTCGAGTAATTAATAATAATAATCTTTTGGTCCACCCTAAAGAATATAAATTGCAAAGTTATATTATGAACTGTCCCCAAATTTCTCCTCAGCTATTCTAACAGCACTCTAATCATGTCTTGCGTATTCGAATTGGATAGAATAAGCCAGACTACAAGAGCTTCTAGCTAATAGACAAGCTAGGACTCTCAATGGTGTGCAAGATATACGAATGCATCATACCTACAAAGCATCTAGATTGATGACATAATTCCGTTTTGCGCCGTATGTTGATGGGAACAAAAAATAATAAAGAAATTAAAGTTGGATGGATACATGAAATCAGTGACGAGCGGCTGGTACAAGCCAATAATCCTGGCATGACCTAGAATTTTCGAGAAAAATATAAAAATAAACACACTCAGAGATTGCTAAAACTCTGACGAAAAATTAAAAAGCTAATAATGCGCCCCATAAAAATAATAATTCTCACAGGACCCCTGGCCCTGGTACCCCCATTAGTATTTTTATTCTATGGACCAAAACTTACGAGAAAGTAGTGCTTTCATCTCCTCTGACGTTTCTGAAGCACTCCTCAGTCAAGCCTCAGTGCGTCCCTTTCGCAGGCCGTTCAATTGTCGTAATTTTATCAATACCGTCTTCAATATTAATTGGGCCAGCACCGGCCATTTCACCTAAAGGAAATATATTCCGGGATTATTTAGAGTTGCCAACTCTCATTCAAGTAAACAACGACTCATACAAGTAAACAAATGCATACCATGAGTCTGTACTTCCAAGTGTCTGTACAGTGTACACTAACCATCATAAATACGGAATACTTTATTAGATTGCGATAGGAAAACACGACAATGAAAAATTATTATAAACACAATTATTGTCCGCTCAACCCGAAATTAAGCGATAAAACTTTGCGGGAATTCTGGTGACCTATCAAACGTCTCGTGTTGTAGCTTTTATTATTTATTATAACTCAACTCAACAATTATTATTATTAATATTATTCTTGATGTCTCTGAAGACACCCATACTATGGCGAAAGTGTCATTTAAAGCTGTGTCCATTTTCTGCTTTACTTAACTAGCGTTATACGCCAGACATTCCAAATAATTTTTAATTTTTGTGCTGATTTTTTTTCAAATGAATATGAGCTCACCCGAAGTGAACATAAATACAGAAAGCAAACCTTGTGTTGTGAAAGTTGAAATGATCGGCACTGAGATTCGAACCCACGACCTCTTGTACGCTGTACGTACGAAAACCGTTGACTGAATCGTTGGGATACTAACCACCTCACCCCGCCTTTAAATTACTAGGTAGATCATAACATTTATAATTAATTATTAATCAATCAATTATCGTTTGATGGTAAAATGAAAAAATGCCAGCGAACGTGGTTGACGTAAAAATGATCCAAACCAGTCTTAGAAACATCACTAGGAGATGGTTGTAAGCCCAAAGTGCTAAAATTGAAAACTTCACGATATGAAATCGACTATAATGAGTGTAGGCGTAGTTATTTGATTTGTCCTTCTCATAGTTGGAGCAATTCCTAAAATTAATATTTTGATAGAGGTACTCGTACATTCTTATAAGTAAAAACGTATCTTATTGAATTTTTTTAAATTTTTTGTTGTTGTAAGTGTGATTAGAACCCGAGTGTTCAATGCTGTATAAGAAATAAATCTGTTATAAGGATACATGACAAAAATAAAACTTTCTGATATTCAAGTAAAAAAATTAAGTCACACATAGACTTAGAGACTTGCAATGCAATCGAAAAATCTACACACAAACACATAGAAGTCTTGTCATCCATTTTTTAATACGTGAAGGAAAATTTACGGAATTTACGGAAAATGCGCGAACGGGGGAGTATGGAATTTCGCACACTTATAGTTTATGTAGAGAAGGAGTATCGAATGCTAATATTTTCTTAAACTATGCATAAAAATAGATTAAATGAATAAAAAAAACATTAGAAACACTACTGTAATTTTATGTATTTGATACTCACACAAACTCCCACGGACTACTTAGGTATAAAGAAGATCAAATTCATAGAAAAAATGTAAAGCGCCTCATAATGGGCGCAGAAAGCTTTTTGAAGGCGGTATTTAAATGGACGTCCAAGCCTGGATGCAATGCCATAAAAAATTTTTAATGGAAGGTGGATCTGAAAAAAGTAGTGGATAAGAAAAAAGAAAAAAATAATAGAAAAAAACTTTATACATAATTTGACGTATCCATGTCATTGTTTAGGAAAGAAAATTGTAAAATAGCACTCACTCAGTGTAATGTTCAAACTTTTAATCTAAAATAGTTGTGGTCGAATTTCGAGCACTGGTCGACCACTAGTAGCGTTAAATTCTCTATTACGAATGTTAGATGTTACAAAATATTATGTTTCACGTTACATAGATTGCTGTAGTTTTTAACTCGACCGTATCTCATTATTCAACTTTACTAAATAAATATATTAAGCATGGCGTAAGGTAACTAATTGATTAGATAAAAACAATTTATATTGAATTGTCACTGACTTGAAAAAAACACCACTCAGCGTCACCTAGAGCCTAATAATATAATATGACACCTGGATAGTTAACATTTAACACTTGAGAAAGAATACAATAAGTGCTTGCAGATATTTTTATCCTATTAAAAATCGAAATTACAAACATTTCCCATGTACAATACTAAAAGATTATTTCTATAGATAGACCTACATGTGGGGGTGGTCTCCCTGACTGCCTTTTTTGTATTTACACGCGCAATTTCTTCTCCTTTTCAATTCCGCAATACAATACAAGACTTTATTCTATTTATATTTTATATTTGAATATTGAAATTAAAATTATATGAACCGTGGCATACTAAAGTGTTTAAACTATATTTATTATTTTATAAATCTAAGATCTATATTCGAATACGATGGATAGTCAGAATATAGGAAAATAATTTTTAGTTATGAAAAATATGAGATCAACACAAAAATGAAAATACGGAGTACGTATTTTGTGAATATTATGTATCTTTGTATGTACGTATCTATCTAATCCAAACTCCCTTCACGCCCCACTTAGAGGCAAAGGGAGGCAACAATATCTCTCCATTGTACTCGATCTTGCGCAATGTTTATGACTTCCTCCCACACCATGTCCAATTTCCTCAGCTCTGCTTCGAAGGAGGTCATTCGACACTTTACACACAATAGTCCAGCCAAGTCCATCTCATCTCCATAATAGTAGAAGTGATGGGCTCACGCTGGGTGCGCTGGCGTATACTGTCGTTCGTGATGCGGTGGTACCATCTTACACCCAAAATTCTCCTGAGGCACTTCATTTCGAAAGCTGATACTTTTTGTGCCAAGGCTTCGGTCAGGTGCCAGGACTCACTCCCATACAGGAGAATGGTCAACACACACGCATCAAATAGTTTACAATATGTCGTCTCGACACTAAACGCCGACATTTTTTGATAAATAATTTTGTGAACATAGGGCTCTCGATTTAAAAAATATTTTTTCAAGTATTCAACGCACATTAAAATAAATTATATATGAGAAAGAGATCGCAAAAATCATTAAAATCCCTAGGTTTAAGTTATTCTACGACATAGGAGCACCCTTTGAATCTTTATGTTATTTGATGATGTGATTTTTTTACCCATCACGCCGCGTGTTCCGTAAGGGGTAGGCAGAGAGAACGGACCTCCACCCTTTTCTATCCAAGCATAGTTCTTTCGCTTCTTCCACCGATATAACATTTCTCATGCATACACCCTCTCCTATTTCTCTTACTTCTTACCTGGCCTTCCTTGAGGACGGAAGCTGAAAATATCAGCTGAATTATATCTTTAATATAGAATGATTTCATTTATGAGCTACATTTGGTTGTTTGAAAACAATAATACACTGTTGAAACATGTTTTCTGCATATCCAGTTGGCTTTTCTGTTTTAGATCACATACCAGATTTCGAATTTCGAAAGAGTTCGAATGTCCTAACAGAATCTCAGAAAGCCCAGAAGTTTAAGTCGAGTAACATTAGAAGTAAAAAAAAATGTTTCTTTAAAATACAAAATTAATTAAAAACCAACAAAAATGGTCAAATGTTATGTTTTGTTAGGTGGACGTTTTAAATGTAGATAGACATACCAATGCTTCACATTCTCTGCAAAGTCAAGGTATATTTTGTATTTATTAACATGCTAAGCAAGCTTGCTTACGATAGCTAGAAGCTGATACTGGTTTGCTGCATTTGTCATTCACATGCATGAAATCACAATGAACTTTATTCAAATCCTTCTCACAGTGTTATAAAACTCTGTTACTTATAAGTGTTTATATGGATAAAACTGATGAGTGACTTACTAACACTTAACTTTATAGTTCTTTACAGAAACTTTGACCTTTAAGTGTCCAAAGAACAATAAGCTTTAGAAGACACTCTACCTCCTTTGTTTGTGTTCAGAAGGTCTCTTAATTAAACTCTCGGTTATGTGAAGAGTAACAGCTTTTAATTACTTGCCTGACTTCCTTAAAAATTGTTAAAACAATATAATAACCATAATTATGGTTAAAATGTTTTTTATTTTATTTCATTGTCGGTTTTGTTTATAATAATTATTTTCCTAAGGAAACTTTTCCAGCCAAAACCACAGTAACATCGCGTAACAAAATAATGTTGTAGCACTGTGTGAGGTTACTTTTTGTTTGTTTGTTTGTGCCACCCCACTATCAGGCTGAGAGGACGGCAGCCCCCTCGAACCCTCCCTTTCACGACCTGTCATAAATTAATGAATAGATATTTTTAAATTCTGCATTAAATTTATGAATTCACACGCGTATAACAATAATTGCTACAATCGCCTGTTTTTCATTTCAATTTTAATCTATTGTCATTCCTTTTTATTATTTTATTCATTTTACGGCTGTAATTGTTTTTTTTTTAAGTGGGATGAATTAATTGGATATGTGGAACACCGAACCGTTATCATAATTTTTGCGAAATCTGAAATAATGGCCAAAAAATCTTTTCATTCATAATAACTCGTATTTTTTTAAGTTCCCAAAAAATGTATTATACTTAATAAAGTTTTTTACATACGTAGTATAATGATATTTTATATTATATTATAATACATTTATTATATACTAGCTAACACCCATCTTGCTTTACGTTTTTGATTCCGATTGTCAGGCTTGATCGGTAGGTAATAATTAAACATGTACCTAATAGTCTAGCTTCTCATTGCTTAACATACCTCTTTAACTGACATAAGCACAGAAAAAGAAGAATGACACTTTCACAATTCATAAAAAGAGAAATGAATGACAATTTGAATGTTTATAAAAAAGAAAGAGGAAAAATTATAGTCTGCCACAGAAAAATAATTATACATTATAATCTAAGAATACCTACCTATTAATCTCTTATGCCACTATAGAGCTTTCATTTAAAATTTAACACCGTCGCACGAATTTGGGTGCTTTTTTTTTTATACAACTTCAATGATATCACTTACAGCATACCTTATGGCGAACGTTGTTAACGTAAAGTGATCACACTAAGCCAGCCTTCGAAATAACAGTAGAAGACGGTCGTAAGCCCGAAGTGGTTTGTTCCATTTAAAAATCGAACTATATTAATGAATTGTTAGAGTCATTATTAGTTAAAATTAACTAATTGTTGAACATGCATACTTGGTGGAATTAATTTAAATAAAATTTAAATAAAACGATTTTTATCTTTTCCACAATTTATTTTGTCCCTGACATGTTTCGAAAGGACACGCCTTTCATGCTCACAGGGTTTGGTGAAAGTTTCACCAAACCTACCCTATGAGCATGAAAGGCGTGTCCTTTCGAAACATGTCAGGGACAAAATAAATTGTGGAAAAGATAAAAATCGTTTTATTTAAATTTTATCATTATTAGTTGTTATTTTTTCTTTAAGATCTAGTCCTTAATAAAGGTCACAAGAATCTAGACATAATTAGAACGTTGTGCACCAACAAAGCCAATAGGCAATAAAGATGATACAGTAACAAAAATGGATATAGTCATATCCTGGCGCCAAATACATGACAGCAGTCGCAGTCTTTAAATTTGGTTGCTCTCTTGTTCTCAATAATTTCCAACTTTTATCTCTATATATTTCATTTATTATTAAATTTCTACTTGTTGCATACATGAGATTTTTCGATATGTTGAACATGTTGAGAATTCTCATGATTAGGAGTTTCGAAGACAAACATTACCACCTAATGGCGAACGTTGTTAATGTAACGTGATCACACTAAGCCAGCCTTCAAAATAACAGTAGAAGACGGTCGTAAGCCCGTAGTGGTTTGTTCCATTTGAAAATCGAACATTATTAATGAATTGTTAGAGTCATTAGTTGCAATTTCTTTTACAGAGTGTCAGCGCCTCTTCCTGACTCCTGTCACGCACAAGAAGTCTCCTTATTCGTATTTTGATGCTCTCGAAAAGTCTTAACAGAATTCCCGTCTTCCAGTTGCAACGATCGTTTTTTGTCATATGAGCTTATACGATACGTGTCCTTTTATAACTTACTAGCTTTCCCGACAGTCATGTAGTCCTTACTATGAATATTGATTTCTAAAGTACTCCCGGCAGATATCCGAAATCTGGCTGGTTCCGAGTTTGAGAAAGGAGTGGAGTCGTACCTTGTCAAAAAATCATTTTACTCCATTGACGATATGCTAAATGAGGCTAACAGCAGCGTTTAGTATAGACTATCAATTTTATTACTATCTACATAATATTATATTTTACATTTTAAATTGATGGCGAAAATACCACATGTCAAGGACAATGCGCCGGTTGACCCATTACAATTTATCATAGGTACTTCACATCAGATTTTCTTCTGCTCTTTGTAGATGTTTGTTTTTTTTTATTTATTAATGGCGATAGTCTGTATATTTCCTTGTCTTTATTCAGAATTATCATTAGCACCGTGTGGCCTGCCTCAGGGTAGCCACCTTGGGCCAGTCCTCTTCTTGATCTTCGTCAACGATATAGGGGCAGGGTTTGGTGATAATAACTACATCTTCTCTTTGCCGATGACCTTAAAATTTTCTTGAGGGTGTCAAACATGACTGATTGTGAGACTATTCAAAGAAGCCTTATACGCCTGGACGAATGGTGTGCCTCGAACAGTCGAACAGTTGTACCTAGGTGCAGAAAAATGCAAATTCATTCAGTTCACTAGGAGGAAAAACAAAGTATCTTTTAACTATAGCTTGAATGGGATAGGGCTGGAGAGGGTGGATGAAATGCGCGATCTGGGAGTTGTCTTCGACTGTCAACTTTCATTCGTCTCCCACATTAATGGTATCGCGGGTGATGCGATGAGAACCTTGGGTTTTGTCTTGCGTACGATTCGCGATTTCCAGAACATCCAGGAGTACGGCTTAAGTCACCCTGAGGTTGCCTTGTGTCAGAGGAAGTCAAATATTTTAGTCTCTACGCATCTCAACGTAACTTTGTTCTTGTTAATACATATCTATCGTGAGTACCTACATTGTAAGGTAGCATTTTTGCTGATGGTTAAAACCGAAAAAAGGTCGTTCGTACTAATATTATTATGTTTGATATTATTTTTATTACCTTGAAAGCAATAATAGGAGAACGTTTTCTAATAAAATTCCTTGTATAAACAGTTTTTAGTATCTATCTTTACCTACGTACGTAATAATAATATTATTTATCTAGAGTAAATAGACCGGGGCAAAATATTCAAGGACGATGTGACTAGGTACATATACCTTGGGACGTACGTACATATACCTACAATGATAAAGGCATAGATGGAGAAAAGCTATTGAAGAGTTTGCAAACAAAAAGAGGAAAAAAAATATGTAGGTAGGTTGGCATGGGGGTGCCTGCCTATAGTATGCCTATACAGCTTGATGGTCACTTGGTATGTAGGTAGGTACCTACGGATATGGGTAGAAAACCACTCTTTTGTAGTCCTCACCACGAAGAATTCTTAAGAGGTCACCGTTTTTTCTATTTTACGAAATGGTTTTTATTTTCAATGTCTCGAATCAATGAAAGCCTTTTTTTATTATTTAAAATATTGCGTGGGTGTAATAAAATTAAAATAATTTAAATGAAACAATTGATTTGTTATTCCACTATATTTATTTACCTGACTAGTTTCGCAGGAACAGGTCCTGCATGGTCACAGGTGACTTAGAAACTAATAATTCTTAAATTTAATAATTCCACCAAGAATGCACGTTCAATTCGTTAATTTTGTAATAAAATTCTTTAAGATTCTTTATATCAGTATTTTTTTATAAAGAAGAAAGTTTTTTTGGACTATACGTTTATTGAGCTATATCTTATTTGAAAATATTCACGACTTTTTTGAAATTTAAGATTTTGAATTCACAACTCAATATTTACGACTTGAGTTGTCATTTTAGGATTTAGATTCTTTCACTAAAATTTTAAGAAAATTCACCTAAGCGCATGGGAATCGTGCATAGTGGCTTATAAGTTAAAGGTTTGCGGATCAAAATAACATGTTATAATATTATGGTCATCGGATTGTCGCTTTGATCAAAAATAATTCTCCAAATTTTATTTATTTATAATGTTTAAAATATTTACTTAAAATAGGATTTTGTACTTTTTAAAACACCGTGGGGTTGCCGGCTAAGAATAGCACCTCTGTTCTTTTTGCTGGTTTTTTGAGCATCCTGTAAGTGGCAGGAAATCGAAAAATCAGATCGGGACCGTGAGGTTGATCACCTTAAACTTTAAACCTCAACCGGTCAGAAAAGGCACAATGAGCCTCGAGCGCAAATGGAGAGCTCTTGATGCCTCCCCATGCTCCTGAGTGGGGCCTAGGCCTCCCGCATTGTGGGTTGTTTTGTATGTAGGTGTGTGTATGTATGTACTTTATAAAACACAGCAAGGCAAAAACAATGTTTATCATCAATTATCAAACTTTAATGGTTGAATATTCTTATTAAATTTTTTAAGTATAATAATATGATCCATTAACAATCGGTTTGTATCTTTGCTAGATCTCATTTGTCACAGCATTATCGAAAGATATCGTTTAAGACAAAAACAACAACAAAAATCTATTCACAATTTGAATATTTTTTTATTGAGTTAAGTAGGTATTATAATATATAAATATACCTACTTATCTTAATATCTAACTCTAAAAATCAGCTGAAAAAAACTGTCAAAACATACGATATATTATTTATAATCGTTATGTTGTTTGTTTCTACATAGAATTTTCGAAGGTGGAATGATGATTTATTACTGCAAACAATTTTTTGAAATTCGAACGTTGGGATAAATATTTTATGATTTGATTTCAACGCTACTACGTATGAATTTTCTGAGAGTTGAAATCAAAGTTGAAGTTGGATTCCCATGCATATGTGATGGGTTATCTGAGTCTGTTCGAGTGTCAATATTGAATTTTCAAAAAGAGTATCTTGAAAAAGTGTCACGCTTTGGATGAAGGGACATGTTATCTGAAATATATTATGTGTGCCTTCAAAATAACATATACGTATATACAAATAACGAAATAACATATAGATATGTACACAATAATACACATACACGGAATAACATCTCAAAGATACATTGTTTGGTGGATCCTCTAGATAGAACCCCGCCTCTGATGTGTCTACAAAGAGTTGGAATGTACCCATTTCAGCCTTTTCTTCATCACTGAACGACTGTCAGCAGGGTAGCGCATCTTGTCTTATCAACACTACTTTAATATATACTTTGACATTGACTTATACGTTATAGAAAAAAAACTTACGGTAAGAATGCACCATTTTATTTCTGTCCCTAATGTACGAAGTATAATAAGAATTTATTACGTGGAATCTGTAGATTTGCAAACATTAAATAATCAATCAATCAATTCTCCCTTTTACACCCCACTCAGGGGCATAGGGAGGCAACAAGAGCTCTCCACTGCGCTCGATCTTGCGCAATGTTTATGACCTCCTCCCACACCATGTCCATGTCCCTCAGCTCTGCTTCGAAGGAGCGGAACACAGTGTGAGAGGGTCTTCCTCGTCTTCGGGACCCTGATGGGAGGAAGAACAGCGCTCTCCTCGGCCAACTGTCATTCGGCATCCTTAACACATGTCCCAGCCAAGTCCATCTCCTCCCCACAATGGTAGAGGTGATGGGCTCACGCTGGGTGCGCCGGCGTATAGCGTCGTTCGTGATGCGGTGGTACCATCTTACACCCAGAATTCTCCTTAGGCACTTCATTTCAAAAGCTGAGACTTTTTGTGCCTGGGCTTTGGTCAGGTGCCAGGACTCACACCCATAGAGGAGAATGGGCAACACACAAAAAACTTATAAAAAATAAACTTAATTTTTATGTTTTGGAAAAATTAACTATTTTTTAACTGTTTTTTATTTATATATTTATTTCTTTGGTTACCGGTTTTAGTTACTACCAAAGTTTTAAGTTTGGTCTGATGATGGCTGGTAGCCGAAACCGGTAACCAAAGAAATAAATATATAAATAAAAAACAGTTAAAAAATAGTTAATTTTTCCAAAACATAAAAATGT
Source organism: Mystacides longicornis (assembly GCA_963576905.1). Lineage (NCBI taxonomy): Eukaryota > Metazoa > Arthropoda > Insecta > Trichoptera > Leptoceridae > Mystacides > Mystacides longicornis. The sequence continues at coordinate 13,213,865 of OY756425.1, forward strand.
TAGGAAACTGTTTTATAGTAAGCCCAAAAAATATAGAAAAAATAATAAACTTAATCTTCATACAGGGTAGGTATCCCATAAAGTACGACTAAACGAAAGTCTAGAGATAGAAAACCTTAAGGGCTATCCAAATACCTGAATATCATTTTAAGATATTTTTAAAATTTCGTATAAAATGTTTATAGCTATTTGTACCTATTACCTTCTTTTATACTCTACATAATATGTAGAAATTTGGGATCAAGTTAAAATTACATGTTTAGAATTGTTTAATCCGCCTTCAAATCTATATTTTTTTCATTAATTTGCATTAAGGGTAGGTATATTGCTTTTTCTTCTTCTTCATTCGTGTCAGGACGCCCCAACGTTGACTATCACTCTGGAGAATGCATCCCGGTCCTTTGCGGCACAAAACGGTTTCTCAACACTTCCCGGATCCCTGTCCACTTACGAATATTTTAAACCCAAAAAAGCCTTTTAGTTCCTTTTTAAGACACATTTGTAAAAGTGTATTTTTAATATCAAGAATTGAAAAAATGACAAACAAAAATTGGTAAAAAGATGCGATTCACGGAATAATACTAATTAATACCTTTAAGAAAATCCACATTTCCGCAAGTCTCAACCCTTTAGGTATATTTTACAACACGCAAGTTGCACATTTACACATAAAATTAACAGCGAGATTAAGCTTTTTACTGACTCTTACCCTATTATAATGTTCTATTTTTTATGTTAGTAACTCCACGGATACTCAAGGCTGGGAGAAAATTCAGAAAGCCAAAGATTAGTCATGTTGGAGTTCTATACTTTGGGGACTTAATTTAACAAATCAAAACAATACAGTGTCATTAATAATTCATCAAGCCAAGTACTCGGACGGGCTGAAATTTACATAATTCATAACAAAGTAAAGTTAGTGCGTGAACGATTGGGCTCCTGCGGAAGATTTATACATCATAAAATAGTTTAATTTATGCAAATTCTAATATCTATTGGATATTCACGAAATTTATGAAGGGTCTAATAATATTTTGGTGCTAGTTAAAGTCGCAAGTGCGTGCGAGCGTATACTGTCTATGTGTGTAGTTAATAAGGTTATCCTGGTAATAACATCAAAGGATAAAAGGAGAAGTAAAGGGCGTCGACGAGTGTTTGTGATTGTTAAGTACAAGTCTGTAATAACATGATCCGTAGTGCGGCTATGGGAGAGCTCCTTAAGGATCAGCTGTGAAGTAAGTTATTAAGTTAAGTTAAGTCAGGCGAGTTACCCCTCAAACTACTTGGTGTGTGTCACCGCAACTTTATAGGATTAGCTTACAGATTACGCCATTATATGATTAGGTAAGAGGATCTGTGTTCCGCATTAAACCATGATGCTTTTCGCAGTACCCGCGACTCTTTATGCCTTATGTGAATGTCGTATCATAACAATTAATTATTATGTCATCTAGTTCACAAATACAATAAAATCCTGAAAGTTGGCCATGTAACAATGGTGATGACTTAAAACTAATTCACAATATTAGATGGTTGCATTTTAACAACCTACACTTTTGCTGATGGTGATACCAGTACCACAACATTGTTATGGTTTTTGCTTCTCTATCCCAACGCACCTTTCGTAACTCTCGGTTACACGCAGGGCAGTAAAACTCCGTTTGATGTGCATTTCTTTAAACTAGTGGTCGACCAGTGCTCAAAATTCAACCATAACTTATTTTAATTACAAGTTTGAACATCATTAAGGTTTCATTGTCAAAGACTGAGTGAGCGCTATTTCACAATTTTCTTTCAAAAACAATGACATGGATATACGTCAAATTTAAAATTTTAAGATCATGCATTAAGTTTTTTCCTTTAGGTACCTATTATTAAAAAAAAAACAATATTTTAATCTCTTCTCAATTTGACGCAATGAGTTTGAATAACCCGCTCTTTCCAGCTCCACCTTCCATTAGCATATGCCGCCTTATAAAAGCTGTCTGCGCCCATTATGAGGCGCTATTCATTTTTACATTTGTTTCTATAAGGTTGATTATCTATATAAGTAGACTGTGTGTGTGAGTATCAAATACGTCATAACATTACACTAGTGTTTGTAATGTTTTTTTTATTGATTGAATCTATTTGTACCTATGCATAATTTTAAGAAAATATTAGCATTCGACACTCCTTCTCTATATAAACTATAACGTAGCGAAATATCATACTCCTCCGTCCGCGTAATTTTCGTAAAAATAGTCCCTAAGTTTTTCCTTCACGTAAAAAAATATATATAGATATCTTGATAAATACTTGAAGTATCTTCCACACCTTCTAGAATATCCTTCACAACATTCAATCGCAACATATTATTTTAGAATAAAATTAAATATTTGGGAAATTTTGATAGTTTTCGTGACAATTCCTTATGCAGTATATAGAAGCGTGTCTCACATACAAAGCGTAAACGCAATCAACTATAACGGATAAGTTGTTTTATTTTTTGCGATTAGGTACTATAAAGTATATGGTATGCGGAAAGATATGCCGAATAGGATATGCGGCGGATAAGATGCGTAGGATATGCGGAAAGCGACTGATTGATAAGGCGAGGAATGATAATATCAGAAAGGAATGTGGAGTGGATGTTAGCGTAGTGACCAGAATGAAAGTGAATAAATTTAGGTGGTTTAGGCATGTAGAGAGAATGAACGAGTAGAGAATGACTAAAAGGATATATAAATCTGAAAGAATGGGTACACGCAGACGAGGTCGACCTCGAATGACATGGTCCGATCATATCGGTTCAGTCTTCTAAGACTAGGAGGGCCAAGTCAGGAGCAAAAGGAATAGAAGAGCATGTATGCGGAATGTTATGCGTTTGGAAGAAGCAAAAGAAGTGTGTTTGGATAGGACAGAATGGAAATCCGTACTCTCTGCCTACCACCTTCGGGAAACGGCGTGATGGGTAAAAAAAATGAGAGGAATGAAAGAGGACTATAAATTTTTGATATATTATAATACATATGTGTCTAGACTAAACTGTTCAATATTATTTTGAAGACATTTTAAACTGCAAATAAGTATATTATAGGTAACATTTAATCAGTTAAATGATTAAACATTTGGCAAGTTTTTTTTTTAATGTTTTTAGTCATTTTTATTTATTTTTTTTATAATTATTCTTTATTTTTTAAAGTAGATGATTCATCACTACAGTATTTTATGGACGCGTGTGATCAAGTACTTATGTACCTTATTGCTCTTCTTCTTAATTTAGGCCTCAATTCAAGAGGTGGGGTTGGCCTCTTGCGCGGTTGATTCCCAGCTATCCATCCATCCACCTTTTTGTTGCTAGCATATTTTTTTTTCATATCGCTAAAAATGGCAACTTTATATTCAACCTATAAATGGGTATTTTTCGCTCGACTTGCATATTATAAAAGTGTTTATACTTATACTGTATTGATTGATTGAATAGGGATTTATTATTATTTCTATTAGCTTTCTTCAATAGATTTTGGCGATTCAAGAAAAATCATTTTATTATTTGAAACGAAAATAAAACATGATATTCCTTTATAACCGTTAATAATTATTATCAAGGTATAAATCAGTTGGCCAAGGTAAGTAGCTCGCCTCTCAATTGAGATTTCCTCTCTCAATAGCTCCATTAGGGCCGACAAGGTCGTCGAATAAAGAAAAAAAGCTAATTATTTTTATCACGAGATTTAATTTTATGAAAATAGAGGCCCGAGGGGAGAAAAAATGTCAAGACTTAATGAAAATGTTGACATCGAACGTGAGAAAAAAGGCTCATTCAAGAATCCCATCAAACTAAATAAAAGCAAGGGTTGGTATAATTAGTATACACTCTAAAGTTTTCAAAGGAAAATAATTTGATTTTCCGCGGGTATATTTTGAGCAGTTACCTACCTTTTTTCATCAAGCAGTTATAGTGCCCTTAGATTTATTACGGAAGCCTTTCAACTCTTTTTAGTAGGCGAAGGAGACCATCAAATATTCGGGTTCTTTAATTCCACCCCTGACCCTGACCAGGTAGGTACTTCATAATATTATTTCGACTTAAGTTTTCTCACAGATTTTCTAATAAAAAAAAAATAATGCGTCGCTACTTACTTAACGAATCCGATCATCCATCGACTAGACCACTCCACTCCAATACTCGGCAGCTGCAACAGCAATGACGTTGCTCATATAAGGTCTTGCATATTGTGGTGTGCCTCACAGGCATATCTCGACAAGTGAGGAGGTGTTCGTCACTCTGACTCTCGCCGCAGCTACAGGAGACATCCTCTTCCACACTAAAACCCCACCTGTGCATGTTTTTCTTGCATCTGGTGACACCCACTCGTAATCTGTTGAGTGTCTTCCAAGTTTGGTAAGGTAGTCGGTGTCCCGGTCCTAAGCTTTCCGACAGTTCTAGTTGGCTTCCATTATATTGTGTGTGCCAGAGATCTTTCCTCGCCTTGTCCGGTGGTAGTTTTAGGGGAGATGTTGTTCTCAGGAAGCTTTTCCTGGATTTAAGTCTTGATGTCGGTGGCGTGTAGCCAAACAGATGGTGTCTTGGGTCCGTCTCCTGTTTTTGTCTTTCATAATCCGCTGCAACCTTCCTCCTGATGTTTGAGCAGCAAATGCAAATGCGTGAAGGTGTACTTACTTTCTGCACTTATCAAAATCTCGGCCATCTGGTACCAATTTGTCACTTGCTGTTGAACAAAGCTGTATTAAATAAAGTGAAGTGTTTTGTAGAGCCTTGCTGTTGCCTAGCAAAGAAGCCATGTGACTATTTCCATCAGTTAGGCATATTTTTAGAATACCTGCTATTTATACTACCGAATATCACGGCCGTAGCAATAGCTTTCACATGAAGGGGGTGCGAGCAAGCCCCTTCCCCGTCGGGTTGAATGGGGGGGGGGGGGGGGCGGAAAAAAATAATTTAACGGGAAGGGTAAGTTCTGGAGGTCTGGATATAATATACGTGCATGCAGACAAGGGTTTCCTTTTTAAATGGCTGCAACGGAGAAATCCATTGCAAAGAAAAAATTAACAAACAAAGACCGCTTATTATAGTAATACGAGTACCTACCAGCTGATGAGCATTACAAAATCATTGTGGTGATGTTTTTATTAGCCAATTAGAAGGAAGAAAGAAACATAAAATATCGAAAATATTAGCTACATATGCACTTAATAATATGTAAAATTCCAAATTGTTGATAAATTGTTTTGTCATATACATATTCAATCTACCAACATGCATTTTATCTCTGTCATCACCCCGAGATCCATTTCGCATTCCTTGCTAATAGCACCATTCTTTATCCAACAGTCTTTTCACACCCTCCACGTGACGGTCTCATCCCTTTCTCCATGTAATGCATAATATTTTATCCCTGAGACATGAAACATTGTTTATTCTTCGTTGAAGTAATAAAATGAGAAGCCAGGGACCTAATTTGAAACAAAACCGTTCAAACACAATCTTATAATATAAATGAAAGTCGGGTTAGCACGAACACTTATAACTCGAGATCGGCTGAACAGATTCTTCCGATGTTTGATTTATTCGATTCTCCTCCGCTCCGGATAACAGAATAACTAATAAAAACTTTAAAAATGGATAAGAAATAATAAAAAATACAATATTGAAGTTAGTATGGAATGGGTTTCCTGTGATGCCAGCGCCATCTATGAAAAAATCCTAATAGTAATATTGTTTACTGCACCTGATAGTAGTTCCCTCGCATACCTACGTAATTGCCGCTCTTACAGTAGCCCATTTCACTTACTCCACCGTTTCGAGCGTTTTAGAAAATTTCTTACCAAGTCGACAGAATTATCGGGAACATTCAAAATGTGCATAGGTACTCAACATCGGTACCTACTTCATGGGCAAAGTATAATGTGCGCGCGCGCGCATATGTTATTTTCGCGTTGTTCCCGCCTGAGCTTTGAATACGAATTAAATATGGATGTTTTAGAAATATTTTAATTATTTAAATAGTGTAACTCAATCGAATTCAAATAAATATATTTTATTTTTGGGGGCGCAGTGCACATTATGCACATGAACGGGCCGCCTCTGGTTAGGACCACAGGACAGCGTCTATCGGGAAAGGTTGTATTTGTATAAAACTGCGAATAGCAACTACGTTAATTTCATTTAGAATTTTTGATCAAAGTTTTTTACAAGATACCTAATATGAGTCAATAATAGTATCATCGAAGAAAATGCTTGTTTTTCGATTTGCCACTCTTTTCATTTGCATTGTTATATTAAAAAAAAAATCAATAGAAAACAGTACCAAATGTGGTACAAAAAAAAATAAGTCAGAGGTTGTCTACAAGAAACTTGACAAATTCCTCATATTATGTAACATTGAACAATGAACATGTCAATATTAGGTGCTATTTCCTTATGTAACTATGGTCAACATCATAATGTTGTAAAAACAAATAAATTATTGCAGTCCTTGGCAGAAAATCAATAAAAATAAATGTCTATTGGAAAATAAAACCTATAACCAGATATTGTCAAATGTATAAAAAAACTCCGGCGCACCCAGCGTGAGCCCATCACCTCCACCATTGTGGGGAGGAGATGGACTTGGCTGGGACATGTGTTAAGGATGCCGAATGACAGTTGGCCGAGGAGAGCGCTGTTCTTCCTCCCATCAGGGTCCCGAAGACGAGGAAGACCCTCTCACACTGTGTTCCGCTCCTTCGAAGCAGAGCTGAGGGACATGGACATGGTGTGGGAGGAGGTCATAAACATTGCGCAAGATCGAGCGCAATGGAGAGCTCTTGTTGCCTCCCTATGCCCCTAAGTGGGGTCTTAAGGGAGTTTGGATTGGATTGGATAAAAAAATTGATGTAAGTTATTAATATTATAATCATCATCATCGTCGTTTGTCCTCATTACTGAGGGTCGTGACCTGGAACTCTCTCTGCCGCAACAACATCGTGTATAACTGTCCTCCATCTCTCCCGACACATCGCCATCCGCACTGCTCCAACAACTGTTGTGCCTGTAGCTGCCCTAATTCGGTCTGTTCATCTCGTGGGTGCTCTTCCTCTGCCTCTCGAACCTTCGACTACACCAGGGACCACCAATTTTTCCAGGCTCTCTTCACCTCTTCTAGCAATGTGACCGAAGAACCGGAGAACCTGCTTCAAGCACAAGGATGAAAGTCTGTCTGTTAGTAATATAATATAACATATAAAAATAATATTGTGTCTTTGTTGTTTTTTTTAAACAGTTAATACAAAAAAAAACAAAATGAAAAAATATTCTCTAAGGTACTTAATCGTAATCTATTTCAATGTAATTTATTCATCACTACATAAATTTTGATTCAATATGCATATTAAGGAAAGGAAAACATTCTTCGAGAAGGCTAATTTTAAAATTTAGCTTATATCAAAAATTTTTTAGTTCTGTTGTCTGGGAATGCATTTTCATCATTAGATACCTGTATTAAGTTCATTATGTTTTTTTTTTTTATTATAATTTAAGTTTTGTATTTTTTTTTGTTTGATAATATTTAAAATGGAAAAAAAATCGCTGTAGAGTTTGATTTGGTGAGTAACAGGTGTGATTGATTTTATTTTAAAGAAAATAATCAAAAAATATAATCATGGAAAGTAGTTACCTAGGTACATAGATTCTTTGTACTTATTTGATAATGTTTGACGTGCAATATAATGTGTAAATGTGTATAATCTGCCTAATGATATAATAACATGTGTGATTAGTTTTGTTTGTTTCAATCTTTTGTTTTATATAAATGAATCTATTATGGTAGAGTCAGCAATATTGTCTGTATATACCTGTATGAGAAAATCAAACAATCGAATTATTTTTGTATTTTGTAATAATTATGTAAAGAACCTGTTGACAAGGCTTGAAAAAGCCTAAACAGGACTTGTATAGATTTTATTATTTTAATGAATAAAGAGTATACCTATAAAAAAAAAACAACGAAAAAAAAGTGTAGAAGTACCTAGGGTAGAAGTATGAAAAATGTACTGTCACATATTCTTTTTCATGCTTCCGAAGTCCTTAAATTGGAAATATATATATAAAAATATCTGGTTGTGATATATCTTAACAAAGTTGGAACAAATTAGACATTTTTTCTACCCTTAACGATTCATCAACAATCGCTTCATCCCTTGTGTCCCTACCGTGCTTGGGGTAGGAAGTATAATAACTAACAGCCCCGTACAGCTCCGGGGAGTTCATCCCCTATCAATCAGCCCTCAATCTCCTAAAGGTTTGAATATCACGAATTGATTTATCGCATTTGGATGAAGTCAGACGAAATAAGTTGCGTTACATTACCGCACGCCCTTTAACTTTATACGAAATTTATTGGAGATGTCTTTATTTTTCTTCTTTTTTCTGCTCCTTCCTTCATCCTTATATTTACAAAATACCACGGGATACGTCACGTCAGGGTGTGTTTGAAAGAAAAAAAATCACATTTATTTGATTTTTACCGTTAGCAGAATAGATTAAGTTACTAAGTTAAGTACTTTTAAGATGGATCGCAATAATATTATATGATTTGCAACATGACCTTTTTTTTAATTAACCGCACAGTTATAAATGTATTATCATTAATCGTTACATATTATTTAACACTCGGTCACGTGCAGGGCGGTGAAGCTCTGCCTGAGGAACATGTTGATAAATTTTTAAAATATCCCCCCTCCCCCTTCCATTTCACAAAAAGTCGAGGATTCACAGACTCTTCGTTAAACAGAAAAGCAAAACAAAACTCCATTTTTTCAAAATCTTTTCATTGAAATGAATAAGTACATCTTATTAATTTGTATTAATGATTCTGTCACAACCCTGGGCGAGTCTTACTCGCAATACGGCAATCGTGGATTTGTAGTTTAACGGAGGAGTGGAGGGGTGCGGGGGAGGGAATAGTGGTAACCGTATTTTTTAGTTTGTCGACTCGGAAACGAACAAGGCTTTTTGCGTTCGAGCAAATTACCGAAACCATGATCAAAAGCGATTGCTCAACATTAGTATCTTACACACAATGCATCACATGATGTAAGAATCAGTATTTATCAGAAACCTTGACCTGTGACCGTAGTCATAATCATTTTTTTATGTGGTCAAATTTGTTGAAATCCCCGAAATTCAAAATAATAAGAACCTTCCAAAAATAGGTGACCTTTATCTAAACATGTCGTCCGATAGGGTTTGCTGCTAGTCTTTGATAATGACTCAACATTCCTAGTGAGCTCAGGATCATCAACAAAATCATAAGTCTATTTATAAAAGGGGAGCCGGAAATAAGATCAGAGGGAAATGTAGGCTGATGACGTAGCGCCGTCGTTGATGGTTAATGTATGTAATGGATCACACACACGGGCTGAGAGCCGCTTTGATTGACACGCACTATACGCCGCTAAAGATTGGATATAAGATTCGGTTCCTTCAGTCTAATGTTACCATAATATATCATAGCGGCACACGCACACAGAGTGTTACTTTCCAAATCACATTACCCGAAGAATGATAAATGATACGGCTAACTCCCGATCTCCAGTGGTGGAGAACTGTCATGTCCAATCATAAACCGACTTAATTGTACGGAGAACCTTGCTCGGCTTTATTAGTTCGGATGGGAAACCAATAGCCTCACCGCCATTTACCGCAATATGAGATTTCAACCGTCACATTGTTGAGTGTTCATTAGGTACCGTTAGAAGAAACAGTTTAAGAACGAGGTGAACGAGGGCTTTGTTTTTTATGTCATGATGAATATAAGATCGGTTATTATGTTCTTGGAATGTAGATGTCTAGCATTCCTGTCATGTCTTTGAAGGCCTTTCTGGGGGTCTACAGCGTCCATTCGGTTTTTCGTACGTCACTGCATTTGGCAGGCTTTCAAAAACCATTCCGCTCTCTAATTTCTATTCTATTCACCTAACAGGTTTTGCGGATTCTTAAAAATAAAAAAAATAAAATAAAATACTCTTTATTGCGCACAAAAATATATATAAAAAAATATTATTGTGGAAAAGGCGGGCTTATTGCCGAACGGCAATTTCTTCCAACCATCCCCATTCTTCGACTTTTCGACATTTTTTCATCCCGTTCATGATGCCATATGACCTGATTACTGATGTCATTTGATCGAAGCGAACGTTGTTCTGCGAGTTGTTTTCTGCTCTATCGCTTCGTCCTTCACTCTATCTCTAAGGGTAATACCCACCAAGGCTCTTTCCATGGATTTTTGGTAACCTTTATATATCTATACTTAGTTTATAACTTCACACGTGGAACTAAAAAAAAATCAGTCAGGTCAGGTTTTAAACGAAAATTCTAAATATCACCGAAATAAAAAATCTTAGGTCAGAAAACCTATACCCCTAATATAAGTCAATGATCGAATATCGAAACGATCATTGAAAGTATTTCGAAAAAAAATCCATACAAAATGATCGAACTACAGGATCGTTTGATGTTCGAACACCATTTGCAGTTAGCTTTCGATAAAACTCATACAAACCCCACTGTTGTTATTTTAACATAGGTACTTGTTTCCGATAAATTTATAATTTCAATAAAATTTTGCAGAGTTTTAAAGAAAAGCTTGCGCAATTCATAAGCAATCCTCAAGAGTGCAAACATTTAGCACTTAAGCAAAGGTTTGGAGAATAAAATAAATATCATACATAAAACGAACCGGCGGAGGCGCAGTTTTTTCAACGTAAACTTCAATCATCTAACTGCAGAACCTCGGAAATCATTAATCAAAGTCACATTGAATTCTGAATACGCTGCTTCATTAAAATGACTTGAAGGGATTTTAAGCCGATAGATCTGCATTCGGGCAAGATTTCGGCACAGCGTCAAAAAGAAGATATTTCTATGAAATCATCGCCAATATAGGAAAGGTTCGATACACTCGAAGACGAAGAAAAAAAAAACAATACAAGATATTATATTATCATTCAACTTTCAGAAAGTAACGTTTACATATTACTTATGTACACAGAATTTATTACAATATTTCTACGCATGTATTATTTCCTGAATGCTAAGATTGTTTGGATAAGGGGGTGCCGTGTAATAGTGAAAAACTTTTTGAGAAAGATTTCAGAATATATTTTTAGTACTCGGCTAATCTACATAGGCAAATAACAATACGAGCTGTCATGTAATTCGGGCGCGCTGAAAGGTTTTCTATCTCTGCGCGACATGACTTTTCGTTTTACACGAGACTGCTTTTAAAAAAAATCTTCCTTCATTTTGTTACTATCGACCATCCTAGTGAAATATGTTTTTATTATTATAATAAAAATAATATATTAGGTCCCATCGAAGGTGTTTTGCCAAATATAAATGTATATCTCGTTTCAGGCATTTTCTACTTAAGCCGCTGTAAATTTTTCTCATAAAATAATATGGCGTAAGTCTTTATAATAATAACTAGCTTTCCCGACAGACGTTGTCCTGTTGTCTAAGTTTAAGTATGCATATTGAATAATAATTTGAAAGAATGATAAAAATTACTTTTAACCAATGTCATTCCGACCGATGCATCATGTTTGTAACCACACATTATTTTCCATCCGAATTCTGTCAATCGCACATTATTGTCAGGTAAATAAAAATTGTGTTTCTATAAAATTTTCACAGATGGCATTTATGTTAGGAAAATCGTTCCATACTTACTTTAATATTATATTTCATATTATTTGATATCCATTTTTCGATTATTTTATTATAGTTTTCCTGTTATCCGGAGCGGAGAAAAATTCAATAAACTAAACATTATTATAAAAATCTGTTTAACCGATTTCGAGTTGTAAGTGTTCGCACAAACCGACTTTCATTTATATCTATAGATAGATATACCTGCGTATGTGTACTGAATATTGAAATGAAAATAAAAATCTGTAGAAAGAGCGTAAAAATTTTTCTTCAAGATTCTTGTTCCTGTTGAAAATAATATGTCGTTAGAAGACATTTCGAAATAATGTAGCTAGCATATTGATGCCTGTTTGCGTAGTTATTTCTTTATATAAAAGTTTATGGGATTTTGAAATGTTGCGTCTGACAGTTGAGTGGTATAAAAATCATCATGTTGAATATGACCGTGTAGTTTGAAACTATGTCTATCTCAACACAAGGCTATGTGGTTTCGAGAGAGGAAATGATTAATTATTATTATTTAGGATAAATATACACATTAAATTTGTTGTTAACATTTGTACCGTATTTGGATTAAGTTGATAGATTTAATCGGGTGAACAATTATAACTCGAGATCGGGTGAACAGATTCATCCGATGTTTGATTTCTTGGATTCTTTCCCAGCACGGATAACATAATAACTATTAAAAGGTTGAAAATGCATAAGAAATTGTACGAGAAATAATATTACAGTTAGTATGGAACGGATTTTCTGCGACGCCAACTCCATCTGTGAAAATTTCTATAGCAAAAAAATCATTGTTTACCTTAAAAACATTGACATTAAAATATCGGTACGCATCAGATTTTTGATGGAATAATTTTTTTTTAACATTCAAACATTATTTTAAACGTATTTTTGTACAAATTTCAAAATTCAAATCAATATTCATAGTAAGGTCTGCGGGACAACGTCTCCCGGGTGAAGCCAGTTTTTATAAAGAAAATAAAACCATGATAATGGTACAAAGATAATAAAAAATGCTCTTTAATGAGGAATTAAATGTTCTTACATAAGTAAAATTCATGTGTTGGTAGGTAATTAAACTATTTATTCTCAGTTAAATAATAATAAGTATAACATATTATGCAAAAGGATAATGCAGCTGTTTCCTCCCCCCGTAGCATGCTGTGCTATAAATTATCCTTTTGTTATGGTGTATTTTCTCCTAGGCGAAACATTTCTGACTTTAGTTTGCATCTACGTAAAAGTTATTGTTTCACACACTGTACCGAGATACGATATATAATGATACGCCAGACTTTAAGTATAATACGCCAAACAAAAGCACATAGATAAGAGAATTAAATTATTCCTTTGCGATAATAAATAACAATTGAAATTCAATGAAGAAACCACTAGGAATAATTTATTGGACGGCATTCAAATTCTGCGCTTTTTATGTTAATTAATCACTTAAGCAAAAATGCATTATTTGCAATATGAATTGTTGTGGCTACTGAATTATTTTTGAAGGATTTGTTTACTTATTAAAAATAATGTGTGGTTGAATTGATGTGAGGGATTTATTCATATGTGTTGTTTTTCAAAATATTGTTAAGTCAGTATTTGAAAGTTTGCGAATGCGATGGTAAAGAGTTTGAAAAACAGTGGTTTGTTTGTTTGTTTGTTTGTTTGTTTGCGGCATATTAGAAAGTTGGTTATTTTTACGCGTTCAATGGTTGTACCGGGAAACCAGTAGAAAAATGGGGTTTATAAAGGGATTAGTAGAGAAGGCAAGGCTTACTTGTTTTGAGATAGTATATATGGCCCTCGATAGGACAAATAGTTTTTTTGAAGTTTAGTCTAGATCCACGCTCCGATGGGAGACGTCCTTAAATTTTGTGTTGAAGTGTTTGAGTAATTTTTAATATCCTTCGCATATTTCAATTGTACATAATATTATGTACCTACCGTGGTGTGTCCGAGTGTGTTGTTATTAATACGGGATTTGCGTGCGACTTGATTGGTGTGTATCTTTGGAGGATAAAATATCACATTTGATAAATTCGCGATTGATAAAACTTTGAATCTTCGGTTTTGGATTAAGCCTTCTGTTTAATTATTATAATATATTATTTATTGTTTAATTGGGCTGGCCAAAATAGGGGAGGACGCGTGGCGGATCGTTAGATTGGACAGCCCCCGTGATAATTTAACTTCCAACTATGAATGTGACGTGCTTTATTTTCATTGGTGCTTTCTGCTTTTATTTCGAAGGTACCTATGCTGAATTTCGGGTGAGTTAACATATTTTTATTTGAGTGTATTTTGTTCCGTCGCTGGCAGCTACCCAGGACGATTATCGGGCACAGAGATATTAGGTATCGACGTAGCATTTTGTACGTTACTTGGTTGCCCCGCCAAGCATGCTTATGAGCAAGTTGCTCGAAGTGGTTTTAGATGAGAGATGTATGGCCGACGCGCTACGGCATATTATGAATGTTTGTGATCTCTGTGTGCCAATGGATTTATTGTACGAGTATTGCAGCCTGTACCTACCTGTATTGTTTTCACACGTCACCTGTCAAACACACGTCGCGAATTGTTATCTGTCATTCGCGGGTTACCCCCATTTTCCGATACCAGTGGTGTGACCTATCTTTAATGTTTATTTTTGAATCCGGTTAGGAATTTCATATTTAGAACCTTCTAGTAAGCTTAGTGTAGAATTTTCATTTGTAAAAGTAGGTACGTTGGTGTGTTTGTTCCCCGTGAGAATAATTTTATTCAGTCGAGCTATAAATGAGTTTACTAAAAGTTCGCGTCTGTCCGCGCACAGATAGAGTTTGCATTTTAGTTTTCGCCGCCGTGATAAACGTAAAGTTATAAAACCGGTATGTGTAGGAGGGCTGTTGGCGCAAACTGAAGACCTTCCCCACATGACTGTCTATGAGAATGGGCTGTTGCTGGTTTGGACGCTTTTCAGCGCAGTTCACTGGCGAAAAGGTCGCGCGCTAAGACGAAGCAGTTGAGTGATTTGGAATTCCAATGAGGAAGGACTTGCGGTTTAATGACAACCCGTACGTAATTTGACTAGAAGGGTGATTTGTTCGTCTATAAAGTAATTGAACGTTTATTTTGATATTGAGATCGATAATAATAAAATGCACGCGAGGTAGACATTAAAATTGTTAATAGGCAGGATCGTTTTGACTGTAGCTGGTCGTGGCATATTTTTCGCGTAGTAAAATCCTGTCCTATTTTGAGTCTCTGCCGAAAGTACGTTTATGTATTTAGAGTCAAGAGTTAGATAGTTGAAAGATAGCTTTCAGCCCCTGTATTCTGTACACCATCAGGAACCTTTTTCAGTTCTATATATACACTATATCTGATAGTCGAATTTCGGCCCCCTTTTTGGTGCCTGCTCGAGGCGTGAGGTCGCATCGGAATTGGGCCAGTCTCGGACCTTCGGAGTTTTATTTTTGCCTGAATTTTGGCAAGAAGGTTCGTTTGACATGGATGGCCTTCTTTCGGTGGCTACTTCCTCCCATAAACCTCGAGCATGCTTATCAAAGATTCTTCTCAATTGGTCGGTTGGACGAAATTGCCTAAGGCAATAAGCCCGCTAATTGGGTAATTTTTTTATTTATCCAATAATGTGTTTATTTATTTATTTATTATTTTCATAGAAGAGAAGACAGTATGTAACATTTTTGAAACTGTATGTTTCTAGATTCAGTCCTATGTTAGTTTGGTGTAAACGCGCGCTAAGAGTATTTAAATGATGTTGAAAATAATATGACTTCTTTACTTACGATTGGTGTAGCATATTTTCCATAATCCAGAAACGGTAAACTTAGACAGCTGATCCCGTTCTCCGCTACCGTTGAACGAAGGATTGAGCATATTCTCCTCTGTGTGTAGCCACTGGTTTGTCGAGATTGCGACTAAAATGATCACTAAACTAATGGTTGCAGCCAGGGGCGTTAATATCCACAAACAAGTCACTGTTGCATCTAACTGAGCACTAGAGGGTAAAACTGCGATAGATCTGCCCGAATTGACACGCAACACTTCACTCGTATTACTAGACTCACACAACGGCGTGGTTAAGTTCGAAGGGCGACACAAATCCCGACTTCTCGGCGACAATGTCGAACTATTTCTATTTTGAAACACTTCTATCGAGTCATTTGTTTCGAAACTATTTTCTTTCCTTTTCAAACTCGTAGAACTCTCAAAACTCCTTTGTCTAGAAAATATCGGTGGGCTGACCGTAGAATTTCCAACAGTTCTTCTGTCGAGAGTTGCACTGATAGTGTGCGCTTGGTTGAACCCCTTATTGTGAGTCGATGCGGTATGGTTGAGTTGATGGTACTGCAGTTGATTCTGTTGATAGCGGTTGTCCCTTTGGTCTGACTGGTGGCCTTGTGCCGACAGTTGGTGCATAGTTCTGATTTCTTCAGATGTATAACGCCCGACGCATTAGTTCTTTACATTGACATCAGCAAACTCCAATCCAGTATGGCTTCGGCTCTTGTACTGTCTCTCCCGCTTTCTTCTTTTCATTTTAGACCACACGAACCTTAAAAAAGAAAAAAAAAGTTTGTAATAGTTGTTTTTATACATATCATAATATGTGCATATTCAAAGAAATATTAGATTTAAAAATCTGTGGTAATTATTGTTTTTCACTTCTGTTGATTTTACCGACTTTCTTTTATTTCAATAAAATAGATAGGTATATTAAATAACAACAAATATACAAAGGACTAAAAATAAATATGTATGATATTCAGTAAAACAAAATCACATCGCCCGTCGTTCCGGTCAAATGGAGTTTTATTTTTTTTTTTTCTAGATTTTTGCATTGAAATATTGATTTATTAAAGTACATTATATGTAACAAATATATTATATTTGTTAAAATTAGAGAGGAATCGGGTGGGCAGATCGATTTGACGACTGTCAAATTAACAAGGCTGCCGAAATCTCAGGGTGCCTCCGAAACTATTTGAAGAAACCCTGACATGAGAACTAGCAGCAAAGTAAAAATCTAAAAGATTTGTGTCATAACCATGATGACGTACGGGACTAAGTCCACTGTGACCGAAAATGGGCTGAGAGTTTCAGAAATAAAAACTCTCAGGAGCATAGCCGAGAAGACCGTCAGATAGAGTAAGGAATACGAGGGTACGGGAACTACGCTAGGTCGAAAATATACTGAGATGGGGAAGGCAACGAAGAAGACTCTGGTATGCACATGTGAGGAGAATTGATTCTTCCACACGCCCTCACATGGCATTACACGGTTGACCTCATGGAAGACGGTTCCCAGGCAGACCGCCAAATAGGTGGAGGGACAGCTGGGAGTCGACCTTGTAGGAGACAAGCCCCTACCTCTTGAACTACAGGCCTCAAAGCCCAAATTAAGAAGATATTTGTCAAAATAAATTAGTGTTTTATTGCAGTCCTTATAATAACATAATCTCATATGATACCTACTTCAGGTAAATCTTCAACTTTGTTCTAAGAGCTATCATTGTTTGGAAACTACCTAATAACGCAAAACAGGTTTTGAAATGATCCGGCCTCTCATCTTCAGGTGCTTAGTTACTATAAATACCTACATGATTAATTATTAATTGTGAATACACGCTCTTGTTACTTCAACTTCAAATCTAACAAAGGTATTATAATATTACCACAGACGAAATCAGTTTTCAAAATTCCACGAAGGCAACCTGAGGAAAATAATTTGTACATTCTTGTTATATACAAAGAGTAGTTTGAATCAATGCTGCCACATAAATAATAATCACAATCAAACAAATTTTATAAGGTTTAAAAAAAGGGTATATGATTGGTTATAAAAACCATGGTATTGCATACCCTAAAGAAAACTTTTACTAAAAAAATATATATACAACACTCTTGAGGAATATTTCCATTCTCATTATCGGTCGCATTATTTTGTGAGAACACTTTCTTTGGACGACATCATTATGAATATTGAACAGGAAAATCCAGCACTCTTTATGAATGAATGTACGGCTTCTGGAAATAGTTTTGCTTTTGTTATAATGCTTTCATAATAATTCAAAGCACTCATTATTTAGTTTCAGTGAATCGCTCAACTGAAAAGAGACTTCATTAGTTTGGTGTTAGAATTCGGTCTAGAATGGTCGCTCAGGGTGATTACTCCGCATTTCAAGCACAATGCCGATCCAATTTCAATCTAAAAATTAAGTCATTATGACACATAGATTTTGATAGCTACGCATACAAATAGTTCCTCATAGGCCTATTTTCAATCCGGTAGGTACTGCTTTACGACAAAAATGGTATAAATATGGAAAAATTCAAGTGGACATTGAGATCAGTTTACAGTTTCAGGTCTGTTAAGGTGCCTTATATCGTTTATACGATTATAGGTACTTTTTGTATTTTTGTTTTATTCTTAAAAATTATACGTAAAATTCACGAATATGTGTATGAAGTGTCAAGTTTACGCATTACGCTTAGAACATTTATATCCAATGTACAAATATAGGATTTGTGTGGTATTCTTCCTTCTACATAAATCCCTCACTTTGAAAAATATGGGAAGAAAAACAATAAAACATACCTATATGTACTATCAACTAAAAATAACGTATTTTCGTGGACGTGTATAACATAAATAATATAAAATTATAGCATTCTTACAATATATAAATACATCCAAAAAGTAGAAAAAATTCAGATAATAAAACATAATATATGAAGTAGGTAAACATTGTTATGGTGTTCCTACATCAGATAAAAATACAATAAAACGATAAGTGGGAAGTGGCTGGTAGCCTAGTGGTTCAGTTGACAAATATTGTAGTGGAGGTGATAACTTCGATCCCCAACCATCACCAAAGCTTTGCTTTCTGGGAAAGATGTGAACAGTGTATTTGTAAAGGTACACTTTGGGTGTGTCCACATTCATTGAAAAACGTGTAAAAAGAAAAGAGAACTAAATTCATCCGTTTCTATTGAACTTCAACAACCTCAGAGGTGTCCAATATCCGTATTGTTATTTTTAAAAAATGTGAAACACGATTATTATAAAAACAAGTTTTATTGAAAAATGTGTTCTTACATCAAATGATCGAATCGTTCGAACAATTTGTATGGATATTTTTTTCGAAACTCTTTCGATGATCGTTTAGATATTCGATCATCAAAAACTTATACTAAGGGTACCGAATGCATGAAAACCGAAAGACGTTATATGTAGACGCAAATCCCTCCTTTTCTAAGTTCCTACCTATTTCCTAGTTCCTACCTCTGTCCTACGATGTGTGACCTAACATAATATTTATTTGGAATTATTGTCTATTATAAAATTATTACATGGATTTTTGAAAATGGAACGTTTGTTGTTTTTCATTGTGAAAATTGGAGTTGTCATGTTGTTGTTGGAAAAAGAGTACCGTTGAGTACTGTGTGTTACGTGTTGTGAACAAAATTGTGTTGTTCGGTGAAAAACTATTAATAGAGATTGCAGAAGAAAAATTACAGAACCGGCCGGTCTGAAGACATCCGTTTACCAGCATCCCAGGTAGGTCACACTCATATCCCTCTTCGAAATACAGTTCACACCCATCACCTTTTCTGAGGGCTACCTGCGTTTACACATTTTTGGTCCAATCGAGCACGGATGCCTTTAGCGCATGTTTTGTAATTTTTTGTGTGAGGAAATTCTGCATTCATTGATAGTTAGGTATTTGTGTTTTATTGTCGTATACATTGTGTCATGGCCATTCATTTTATTGAAATATTGTAGTTTATTTTATAAACTATTTTATGTTAGTCTAATATTAGTAGTGACATAATTTACTTAATTAGGGATCGAAGTCTTCCAATTTATATGTGGAGAAATGATTAAAACACTTCACATACCAATACTCTTGATTGTTTGGAACGCTTTTGGGTAGAGTCATGAAACATTGACTGAAGATGGGATACGAAGGATTTTGTATTAGATAAATTATGCGCCTGAGTTCATCTCGGGCCAGTTCGGTTTGCATCGTCGACGGGGGTGTAGAGGCTCGTTCTCGTACGAAATCCTTTGGATAGCCCTGTTTTCAGTTAGTGATTTTTATTGATTATTTTATTGAACATTTTATAAGATATTAATTTTGTGTGCTACTGGGTGGTGAAATATATTTGTAGTAAATTCCTTTTAGATTCAAGCATAAAATTAAATTCAGTGTTGCATTTTTAATTAATATTTGACATAATTAAGTGTTATCTGGGAACCGATTTGAATTAGAATCTTTTAAAACATAGAGTCAGTGTATTCAAGAAAGAAGTAGCAACTCTGGATCATTGATAAGTCTTACTTTATTTTATTATCTATTTTAATTTGTTTGCTTAGTTTGGGGAGGGATTTGTGTATTATCGAGTAGAACCGTTCACTTCAAAGTGTAATGGCGAACGTGGTTAACATAAAGCGCATTAAGCCAGCCTTCGAAACTAAGTAGAAGACGGTCGTAAGCCCGTAATGGTTCTATCTTGATTTCAGGGGGGGAGGGGGTTGGTAAAGTTTTATGATATCATGGTAGGCTAGGATTGATTGCATGCTTATCTACTAATATTTCAACTATCGACGACCACCATTTGTGAAAACTTTCAATCATGTTATAAATTGTCGAATAGTTTGTTTCATTTTGTTTTGAATACTTCTCATGTCATTTCACAGAACTGAGGATTTAAGGTAGGACTCTTTCATTTCATTATTACTAACATCACAAATGGTGGAGCATCCTGCGATTTGTTTGGTTATATAAATGTGTTCTATCACCTTTATTTTAGGGCTGATCAAATGTTTACAGGTTTATATAGTTGAATGATTGTTATAATTAATTTCGTACACAACGTATTGGGTCCTTAAATTTAGGTTACTAGACGATCACAATATCATCATGGCCATTAGATTCCACGTAGCGATCGGAAAGTCTTCTTTAAAGCACATACGATTTCCTTAACCGTGATTTCAGGTGCGTATCATGAAGTTTGTTAACCCCTTCATTTTGGGTTCGTAAGTCTTCATCTTAGAGTCATCTACCTATTATATAGGTACATTGATGCACTCTTTCAGTCGATTCGGTTTACACGGTTTT
Organism: Mystacides longicornis; assembly: GCA_963576905.1. NCBI lineage: Eukaryota > Metazoa > Arthropoda > Insecta > Trichoptera > Leptoceridae > Mystacides > Mystacides longicornis. Next base: position 13,234,700 of record OY756425.1, read on the forward strand.
GTTTAATGCTTTATTTAGTCAGGTTAGGTGTAGTTCGAGTTAGGTAGTTTAGTTTAGAGGAAATCTAGTAAGTAGTATAGTCCCGTTTAGGGGATCCCATCACAGAATGGTGCCTCGTGACCGTAGGATTCTTGTCTTTACCCCTGTAAAGACAAACCTGATTTACTACGTTTTTTTTTTTCTTTCTCTTGTTTATCGTTATTATGGAGTTGTCATCTAGGGGAGGTTCAGGAAATTTTGGTTAAAAATTTGATCAGCAGAGCAGGGGAGGTAAAATAATTCTCAGGTTGGTTATTATATAGCTTTGGTTTAGGGGAGGTAGGAAAATTCTCAGTTGGTTGAATAAATAGTTGAAAGTTCTAGTCAGTTTATTGGAAGAAGTATTAGTTTCAAGAGTTAGAATTAGATTGTAAGATTGTCTTATTAAACTGTATAACATTAATCTTAAAGAGTAGGGGAGGTCTCTTTTATTTAGGGATTTTATGATATTTTTCTTCCTTGTATATATTTTGTTGCTGTTGTTTTGGATTTAATAATAATATTAAATATTTTGTTAACGTCGAGGGGAGGTCTCTTTTGGTAATTTTGTAGGATTGAAGTAAATTATTTTATAGAGAATGCAGGGTTTTATTTGATATTTTGTTCAGCAAGGAAATGTGTTAATGAAAGAATTTCGAATGTGCGATGTCGAAAAAAAAAAAAGGCGTGAATGATGAGGTAAGTTTAGGTGTTTTGTTTTAAATAGTTCAGGTTAAATTTTCAATAATATTCTTTGGTTGTTTGTGAGAGACAAATAATATTTATTTTGTTTGGATCTCCAAATGTATGAAGTGTCTGTAGGTGTGAAATGATCAGGGTTTGTCCGTACTTTTGGGTAAGCCACTTGACATTTCGGGGCATCGACATGTGTATAGTGGATCCGACATGTATCCACTATACACATGAATTATTACATACATTCTGAATGTAGGTACCTTGAATAGGGTCACATGTTTTATACAGGGCGTTCTGTTTCGTAAGGATGTGATATTCTGAACAGTTTTACTGTTTAAGAAATTCTTTTGCTTTTGGTTTGTGGTAATTGTTTGGTAGTGTGTAGGGTAATTGGAATCGAATTATATGTAAGTTTGTTAGGTACTGTTTCGGGAAGGGCAATATTTTAATTCGAATATATTTATTCTCAGTTTTGGGGCCCCGGGTTCGATTCCTGGTCGGCTCACATTTTCGACTTTCTATTTTTATTTTTTTTTCTTCTCTGTATCAGATTCTTTCGTTTCACACAAAATTCCTGACCATGGTTGCATTGTTTCAGATTAGACGAAACCGGTTGACTAGAAAAAATTGCCTCAGGCGATAAGTTCTACCGGTTTAACTCGTAACTTGTTATGAAAGGGATATATTTTTAAAATCATTAGGTATTTTAGGGTAGTTTAGCTTTAGGTACTTTTCTTTCTATTGTATTTGGAGACAAAGTCGGTTGATTGGAAGACATCAATTAATTGAAAATATCATCCGACTAACATATTTATATTATTTTAATTTTCTGCAAGACGAGACACGGTTGTGTGTTCGTGTGTACCCTGTATTTTTCTTCGCTGTTCTTCAGGTGGTACCTAGATCGATGTTTTTCTGGTATTATTTTTGTTTGGTCCTAGAGGTTGTCTTTGGAAAGTATTGTGTTAGGAATGGAGACTAATAAAGATGGAGATTTATGGTCACATTTCAGGAATGCGTGAACTGTGAAGTGGTTTCTTTAGAGTAGGGATATTAATTTATTTGTGTGTGCACCAGAGTCAAGATGTTAAATATTATTGGTTTGTCAGGAATAATAATAAAATAAAGTCACATTTTTTGTTGAATTGAATGTAGGTACCTAGAGTTTTGTATGTTGAGGTTTGATATTATACTGTTTTAATGCATTTCTAAAGCTCTGTTAATATTTAACTAATTCAGCTGTTACTTGGGTGTCACGTAGTTTTTTTTATTTCTTGTAATAATAGCAATATAATTAGTTTGTTAACGAACATGGTAGTTCAGTGGCATAGACGCTGACTTCCGACTTCTGATCAGAAGCTCCCGGGTTCGATTCCCGGTCGTGATCAGAAACTCTCTAAGGGTTTTTTTTTCTATATTTTGAAATTTCAATTCGGGGTTTGAATCCTGTCTTAGTTTGGATGGGACCGGCAGACTGGTAGAGAATGCTTCAAGCGTTAAGTCTCGCCGGCTATTTTATTGGAGAGTGTTGAAATTAAATATAGATCAGGTTAATAAGTCTATTTTGTTTTGTTAAAATAACTTTTAACGTTCTCGATTATTATGGTTAGGTACTTTTTGACCGAGTGGGTTGGTTTGTAGTAAGTAATATTGAGAAAAAGAGTTGTAAGGGTGAATGATGGGCATATTATAAAGTGGACTTTGGTCGGTTTTGTTTATACATAAGAGTTTTGCAAGGTATGATGGAATATGAATTGTAAGTTATTAGAATTTTAGATTAAATATGGTTGGTATCCGCTCAGGAGGTCGTATCATATTATGCTGGTCGTGGGTTCGATTCCCGATGCCGACATTTTTTTTTCTTTTCTCCTTTTACACCAATTCAGGTCAGTGGGGTGTCATGTTTTTTTTTTGTTCACTTTGTGTGAACCCAGATTCATTATTTTTTGTAAAAGAGATACTTGGTGCTTTTGCAAGGTATGTGTTTTCTATGATTTATCATTGCTTATAAATATTTGGGACTGAAGTTTAAAGGTTGGGTTCTTTTCTGCTTGGTACAGTTTAATATTCCAAAAGGGTAGGCTGTTCTGTGTGAAGATACTTTATAATAATTAGTTCTGTCCGACTTTAATAAGTAGGTATATTTCTTCTTCAAACACTTCATTCCTTGGAAAGGTCTTTCATAATAATTCTTCAAAATTTCTAAAATATATAGGAGTATTTCTATTCATCTTTCTAATAGAATCGTTGTTTCTTTGCAGTTGCAATAAGTACCTTCTCTTTGTACGCGGTCGTCATCATATTTGTATTAGGTGGATAGATTGTATTTCAGGGTTCAATAATAATAATAATGTCTTAGGTCTCACTGTGTTTTTCGAACAGACACATTAATTTATTACTATGGGCTTTCATTATTGAACTGTGAAATATTATTATTAAATTTATGAAATGTTGAGTGTGTCTTCTAGGTCCTAGGGTATCTTATGGTTGAGAGAGATATTTTTTGTCTGTTTGTATTTGATATAGGTATATTTTTGTTTTTGTTTATTATGGTGTTTTTTTGTCAAGCACTATATGTCACTACAGTATTTTATTATTGAGTGTTCGGTCGAGCTTTACCTCGGTTTGGTGAGGTACCTACTTCAGGATTTGAGTCGTAATTGTGTCTTTGGTTTGTTTCTATAATCTTAGTCGACAGAGCCGTATTTAGGAAGCTTTATATTTATTAAATTTTTTTTTTATATTTTATTATAATTTAGTATGAGTTTGGGTGAATGAATTGTAATCTGTGTCTCTGGTTAAAGAATTCAGGACTACATAATTTAAGTTTTAGTTATTTTAAGATAATCATTCTCAATTCGATTAAATTAAATAAGTTCAAAGTTTTAGTTACCAGACTATTGCAGCAGGACCAAATTCAGCTAGGCCTTAAATTTAAAATTAGGTACTTTTTTTTTTTTTAAAACCCCTTGCACTCGTTAATTAGGTACTTATCTATCTTTATAAATTTTCATTATTCTGTATTGTGAAGGAACTGAATACTTTATCAAGCTTTTAATATTTCAATAATTTATAAAATGTGTTGACTATTGTTGTTTACTAACGACTCCATTGCATTATTTATCGTATTTATGTATTTATCATTATTTTATTGTATCTTCACAAACTCCTCTTCCTTTCTTTTCGTAACTTAAGGCGAAAATGACTCACAACCTTGTATTTATTATGATTTATTTTACAATATTGCATGAATTTATTATATACAAAATATTATACATATTTTTAACAACTCCAGTCCTTGCCTCAAACTTTGTCTGGGGGAAAGTTCCATTCTTCGTATATGATCCTAGGAAAGGCTCGAAGGACAATCCCTTGTGTCATCGCCGCTAAGGTCCTAATATGGGTCATTGCTTAACACCATAAATTGAATCTGTCATTATGAGAGGGCGACCGAGGTGTGGTTAAAGTTGTGACCATATTTGGGTCGGTTTCGGGGGTGATTGATTCAATGCCTATTGTAAAACCTTAGTTTATGTATTTAAGCATGCTTTGTACACGTATCTTAGTTTATTATATTTCGCGTTAAAGTTTAGCCTAATCGCATGAGGGGCTCGACACCCGGTAGTTTACTAACGACGCCTTGCATGAATTATCGTATTTATGTATTTATCATTATTTTATTGTATCTTAACAAACTCCTCTTCCTTTCTTTTCGTAACTTAAGGCGAAAATGATTCACAACCTTGTATTTATTATGATTTATTTTACAATAATGCATGAATTTATTATATACAAAATAATATATAAATTATACATATTTTTAACAACTCCAGTCCTTGCCTCAAACTTTGTCTGGGGGAAAGTTCCATTCTTCGTATATGATCCTAGGAAAGGCTCGAAGGACAATCCCTTGTGTCATCGCCGCTAAGGTCCTAATATGGGTCATTGCTTAACACCATAAATTGAATCTGTCATTATGAGAGGGCGACCGAGGTGTGGTTAAAGTTGTGACCATATTTGGGTCGGTTTCGGGGGTGATTGATTCAATGCCTATTGTAAAACCTTAGTTTATGTATTTAAGCATGCTTTGTACTCGTATCTTAGTTTATATATTTCGCGTGCGCGTTGAAGGTTAGTCTAATCGCATGAGGGACTCGACATCCGAACAGGCCGGTCGAGATCTAAAAGCAGCGGGACGTGGGGGCTGCTATATAGCATGAAAAAAAAATATATATATTTTTATACAATTCTAAAATCAAGTCAACAAAATGATTCAGAAAATAATTCTTTCTACAAAATTTTAAATTCCTTCACGATACAAATAACATTAGGTACTGGATACGGCCCTGGCACTAACATATTTTACATTGACTATTCATAGAAGGGACTTCGGCTGGTGGTTGTACCGAATGGTTGATTGGTAAGCGGGTAGGTACTTGTATGATTGAGAACCTATATCCATAGCGTTTTGAGATAGGCTCACATGGTAGGTGCAAATAAGATAGGGTTGTACATAGAAATTATAAATTTATATTCATTTTGAATTAATATTTTATTTTTTTTAGTTTGTGAAAGAAAATCATGAATCTTTGGCCATTCTTGGCAAGCCCATGATTGTTCTTTCAAGGGGAGGATTGTCATGGCCATTCATTTTATTGAAATATTGTAGTTTATTTTATAAACTATTTTATGTTAGTCTAATATTAGTAGTGACATAATTTACTTAATTAGGGATCGAAGTCTTCCAATTTATATGTGGAGAAATGATTAAAACACTTCACATACCAATACTCTTGATTGTTTGGAACGCTTTTGGGTAGAGTCATGAAACATTGACTGAAGATGGGATACGAAGGATTTTGTATTAGATAAATTATGCGCCTGAGTTCATCTCGGGCCAGTTCGGTTTGCATCGTCGACGGGGGTGTAGAGGCTCGTTCTCGTACGAAATCCTTTGGATAGCCCTGTTTTCAGTTAGTGATTTTTATTGATTATTTTATTGAACATTTTATAAGATATTAATTTTGTGTGCTACTGGGTGGTGAAATATATTTGTAGTAAATTCCTTTTAGATTCAAGCATAAAATTAAATTCAGTGTTGCATTTTTAATTAATATTTGACATAATTAAGTGTTATCTGGGAACCGATTTGAATTAGAATCTTTTAAAACATAGAGTCAGTGTATTCAAGAAAGAAGTAGCAACTCTGGATCATTGATAAGTCTTACTTTATTTTATTATCTATTTTAATTTGTTTGCTTAGTTTGGGGAGGGATTTGTGTATTATCGAGTAGAACCGTTCACTTCAAAGTGTAATGGCGAACGTGGTTAACATAAAGCGCATTAAGCCAGCCTTCGAAACTAAGTAGAAGACGGTCGTAAGCCCGTAATGGTTCTATCTTGATTTCAGGGGGGGAGGGGGTTGGTAAAGTTTTATGATATCATGGTAGGCTAGGATTGATTGCATGCTTATCTACTAATATTTCAACTATCGACGACCACCATTTGTGAAAACTTTCAATCATGTTATAAATTGTCGAATAGTTTGTTTCATTTTGTTTTGAATACTTCTCATGTCATTTCACAGAACTGAGGATTTAAGGTAGGACTCTTTCATTTCATTATTACTAACATCACAAATGGTGGAGCATCCTGCGATTTGTTTGGTTATATAAATGTGTTCTATCACCTTTATTTTAGGGCTGATCAAATGTTTACAGGTTTATATAGTTGAATGATTGTTATAATTAATTTCGTACACAACGTATTGGGTCCTTAAATTTAGGTTACTAGACGATCACAATATCATCATGGCCATTAGATTCCACGTAGCGATCGGAAAGTCTTCTTTAAAGCACATACGATTTCCTTAACCGTGATTTCAGGTGCGTATCATGAAGTTTGTTAACCCCTTCATTTTGGGTTCGTAAGTCTTCATCTTAGAGTCATCTACCTATTATATAGGTACATTGATGCACTCTTTCAGTCGATTCGGTTTACACGGTTTTGTTTAATGCTTTATTTAGTCAGGTTAGGTGTAGTTCGAGTTAGGTAGTTTAGTTTAGAGGAAATCTAGTAAGTAGTATAGTCCCGTTTAGGGGATCCCATCACAATTGGTATACATTTGGTTTCGTATACATTGGTATACATTTGGTTGCGTATACATTGGTATACATTTGAAGTTGTATAAAGATTGTTAGGTACAATTTGCTAGAAAAAATGGCTTTAGCTTTAAAGGCAAAGTTGAAAACTGTTTTTTCAAAAGTTAAAAACACATACGCGATTAAAGATTTGATAACTAAAGGAGAGAAGGAGAGAATAAGTACATTTATGTCTCGGTGTGAAAGGTTTAATGACTGGTATGTACAGTTTGAAGTTATGAATAATGAATTGATTGAAATTTATGTCTTAGAAAACCAGGAAAAAGAACTAGATGAGTTAAGTTCTTTAGTTGAAGAATTCAATGATATGTTTTTTGAAACGTGTGCTTTCAAAAAGCAATTGGATGATGAAATTAAAGTAAAGTGTAAAGTGGAAACAGAAACCAAGCCTGTTCACTCCGTACCAAGATTGCCAATGATTGATATTCCGAGTTTCGATTCGAATATTGATAATTGGAACCCTTTTTACAGTTTATATAAGTCAGTCATACATGATTCTGATGCCTTTAGTGAGGTTGAGAAGTTTCACTATTTGAGGACATACGTGAAAGGCTATGGAACCACTTTTATTAATTTACCATTGGTCAGTGAGAATTACAGTGTCGCCTGGAACGCATTGTGTAAACATTATCAGAATTCAAGGGTGTTATTTGAACACTATATGAATAAAATAATGAATTGCCATTCAGTGAATAATGAAAATATTGAGCAGTTAAGTGGATTGTACAATGTGTTTCATGATAATATTTTAGCTTTAAAAAATATGGGAATTAAAGATTTATTGAACCAAGTTTGGGGATATATTTTCATAAATAAATTGGATAGTCGTACACGCAGAATAGTGGAAAGTAAAATAGATTTTCAAGAAATTCCATCAATTGATAAAATATTTGATATTATTAAATCACAATTGCAAGTATTGAAATTCTCACAGCCTCAGAGTACACATATTGTTAAAACCGGTTATATTAAAAATAATAGTAATAAAAATGATAAAAATTTTATTGGAAATATTAGAAAACTAGAGTGCTTTTTCTGTAAAGGTGAACATAAAATTCATAGTTGTGAAGAATTTATTAAGAAAGATGTGTCTGAAAGAAAGTCGGTTGTTTCTAAATTGAAGTTATGTTTCTCGTGCTTAGGTACACACATGATTAAAGATTGTAAGTTTTTAAAGAAATGTCCACATTGTGATAGTCATCATAACGTTTTATTGCATGTCAATGGTTCGCCTATTGTAGGGGTGTGTCATAATAAAATTGAACAGAGTACAGGTCAAGTTTTGTTGGGAACAGTTGTTGGTTTTGTATTGGGAAGTGATGGAAGATTTTTCAAAGCCAGATGTTTAGTTGACTCTGGGAGTCAAGTCACATTGATGTCTCATACATTTTGTAAAAAAGCCAATTTCAGAATTAAGAATACGTGCATGAAATTGACAACGTTGTCAGATTCAGATATGCATATAAATGGTTCTGTTGAATGTGGATTGTTTGATAGTAAATATGATAAATCTGTGTTTATTAAAAGTGTTGTTGTGAATTCTTTGCCATCTCAGCTGCCGCGAGGGCGCTTGTCTCGGAAAATAAGATCATTGACTTCACATCTGCAATTGGCAGATGATGAGTTTTGGAAACCTGGTGGCATAGATATTCTGTTAGGTGCAGATGTATATGGACATTTGTTTACTGGTAATTGTCAAAAATTGTCAGATGAATTATTTGCATTTGAAAGTATATTTGGTTGGACTATACTTGGAAACGATTTTGTAGAGAATAATGATTCCTTGTTGTCGTGTTATGTTTCATGTGATGAAGTAAATGATACTCTGAAACGCTTTTGGGAAATAGAAGAAGTCAAATGTGATTCTCCGTGTAAGGTTATGTCATCTTCTGATGAAGAATGTGAACTTATGTTTGCAGATATGCATTATCGCAATGAGAATGGTCGATATGTTGTACCTTTATTAGTTAAACAGAGCGAAATAGTGTCATGCAAAGGCTCATTCGGATTTGATTTGAAACGTTTGTATAATATGGAGCGTAAGTTTATACGCAATGAGGACTTGCACATTGAATATGCCAAGTTTATGAGGGAGTATGTAGAATTGGGTCATATGAAAGAAGTTCCATTGCAGAGTAATAGTGATGTGTATTACATTCCTCATCATTGTGTGCTAAAACCTGAAAGTCCTACCACTAAGCTACGTGTGGTGTTTGATGGGAGTTCTTCTTGTAGTGGTAGTAAATCGCTGAATGAAGTGTTGCATGTGGGCCCTAAGCTTCAAAGGGATATAGGTGAATTGTTGTTGAAATTTAGAATCTATCATGTTGCATTTACATCTGACATTACTAAAATGTATCGGCAAATATTGATTAGAGAGGAAGATAGGAAATATCAACACATATTGTGGAGGAATAGCCTATCAGATCCTGTTAAAGAGTATGAATTGTTGACGGTGACATATGGTTTGGCTAGTTCTCCGTTTAATGCCATTAGAACATTAAATCAGTTGTCTCAGGATGGATTTGATGATTATGCTTTGGCGGCGAAAATGTTGAAAGATCATTGTTTTGTAGATGATATTATTTGTGGGGCAGATAATTTTGAGGATGCAATAAACATTCGAAATCAGTTAATTGCATTGTTAAATACGGCTGGTTTGCAGTTGGCAAAATGGGCCAGTAATTGTCAAGCTTTTGTGTCAGATATGGATTCGGTTGGTTTTGATGATGAATGTAGCAAAGTGTTGGGTATTAAATGGAACCCGGGCACTGATTTATTTATGTATAGTGTGAAGTATGGAAATGTTCCATGCACAAAGCGAGGTATATTGTCATTTACAGCTGGTATTTTTGATCCTCTGGGTTGGGCTTGTCCATTTACTTTCTTACTTAAGTGTATAATGCAATCATTATGGAAAATGAAATTAGATTGGGATACTATGATTCCGGGACATATGTTGGTAGAGTGGAATAAAATTAGAGAACAATTATGTTTATTAGAAACTTATTCAGTTAATAGATATTTGGGTACGAGACAAAATGGTTTGTGCTACCTTGTAGGATTCTCAGATGCTTCTGAGAAAGTATATGCAGCAGTTTGTTATTTGGTTACTTGTGATAAAAAGGTTTCTTTGGTGGCATCCAAGTCAAAAGTGTCTCCACTTAAGGTACATACGATTCCTTGGTTGGAATTAATGGGAGCACATTTTCTGTCAAAATTACTTAAATTCGTTTTGCATGCACTTAATGAGTTGATTGACATTAAGGGAGTTATAATGCTTACGGATTCAACTATTGTATTGTCATGGCTTAAGACTCCAACTTATCGTTTAAAAATATTTGTTGCTAACAGAGTTCAAAAAATACTGGAAAATGTCCCAAATGCATCTTGGTATCATGTCAGATTCGAAATGAATCCCGCGGATTGTGCGAGTCGAGGACTTTATCTTGAAGAATTGATACATCACTCATTGTGGCTTAGTGGGACTGATTGGTTAGCTAATGATGTTGAAAGTTGGCCTTTGAATGATGTTTCTGTCTTACAGACAGAAGAGTTACCAGAATGTAAAATAGTTAATAATGATGTGGTTAGTTGTTCATTGTTGCAGGATAGTGATGAAAGCAAATTGAGTTTGTTTAAAATTTCAAATAAATATAATAAGTTGATTCGTATAGTTGCGTGGATATTGAGATTTAAAACAAATAGTTTAGTAAGTGTGGGTAATCGTAAAATGGGTTTGTTAGATTCTAATGAATTGGATAATAGTTTACAACTGATTATCAAGTATGCTCAAAATTTATATTTTGAAAATGAGATTCACATGTTGAAGAATGAGAGCAAGTGTGATAATGTCTAATTATAAAAATTAAAATGTTTTATTGATGGCCGTGGTATTCTCAGGGTGGGCGGCTGAAATTGGGTAGAGTCGTAGAACTCATATCAGGAAGGATGGAACGGTACGAGTTGTTAGGGTGAAAGCTAGTGAGGGAATTTCTACACGCCCTATTGTTAAGATCTGCCCTGTGGATATATTTTAAGTTTGATGTTTTTACTTGTTTTAGTTTTTATTTTCATCTTATGTGTAAGTTTCGAGATGTGGTTGGTATACCACAAGAATTCGTTGTTTAAGATTCTTTAGTTATGGTCTTTAGGGAGAGACAATTTTTAGTTTATATTTTATAGCCATAATAGATGTATAAGTACCTATGTGAATATAGTTTTGATTAAAATGTATTATAAGGGTATGATTGATTTGGTTTTTTTTTTTTGGTCTGGGTAGTTTGTAGGAATGTGTGGGAATTATGTGGAATGGGTGAAGGATGGTTGTTTTTGGTAATGATGAGTATGAGTGATTGACTGTGCAATCTTTCATGCTCTCCTGATGGTTTACTACTTCGTACTTGATTGTCAGTGAATGCAGAGCTTCATAACTTCATATCATCAAATTTTAACTAAAATTTGGGTGGGCGGTATGTAGACGCAAATCCCTCCTTTTCTAAGTTCCTACCTATTTCCTAGTTCCTACCTCTGTCCTACGATGTGTGACCTAACATAATATTTATTTGGAATTATTGTCTATTATAAAATTATTACATGGATTTTTGAAAATGGAACGTTTGTTGTTTTTCATTGTGAAAATTGGAGTTGTCATGTTGTTGTTGGAAAAAGAGTACCGTTGAGTACTGTGTGTTACGTGTTGTGAACAAAATTGTGTTGTTCGGTGAAAAACTATTAATAGAGATTGCAGAAGAAAAATTACAGAACCGGCCGGTCTGAAGACATCCGTTTACCAGCATCCCAGGTAGGTCACACTCATATCCCTCTTCGAAATACAGTTCACACCCATCACCTTTTCTGAGGGCTACCTGCGTTTACACATATAGACTTAGAAAATCGAGAAGTTGATTCGCCATAAAGGGGGAAATTAATAAAAATCCAGGGTGTGTAGATGACAAGTGTTATGGATAAGAAATGGACCGGAATCAAGCAAACAAAAAAATTCTTCCGGATTACCGGAGACAGAGAAGCCTAGTGTGTCGTGGGCCTGATATGGCACAGAATGAAGAAAATTAGTATAATAATAGGTATATTACCTATGCAAAAATCATTTAAAGGACAATTGAAATGTAGCTCAGCGATAGAAAATATTACGATCCAGCTGTCATCGAGATAGTTTAACGCATATCGCTTGATTGTGAGCTGATCTCTGTAGATTTTGACCCGCCATAATGGATTTAACGTCAACTGACAGTTGTTTCGAGTATACAAGAACGCTTTTTGTAATAAAAATACACTGTTTTGGTCCATTGTATTATGGTTTATCATTTTAATTAGGTATAGGAAATTTTAAGAAATAAAGCAAATAATATGCATTCTCGTAATCATTTGAGGGCTTACAACCATGATGTACCAATTAAATTTATAAGAAATTTAATATAATGACGTTTTTAAGAAAATATTCAAAGAATACTATTTAAGTAGGTACAAATATTAAAATTGAAGTGATTAAACAAATTAGTTCATTTTGGCTGAAATTATAGATATAATAATATTTTCTGATATATAATCTGAAAATAATAATTAGGTGGAAATTAAAGCATATGGGTAGAGAAGATAGTGGGTCGGGGTAAAACAGAACTATGTCGGGTGGGGGTGGGCCATCTCTTATTAGTGTTGGCTGTTCTGTTTCTTGCCCCAAATCAGGCCATAAATTTAAAAGTTTCCTAGGGAACGATTGTTTTGTTGTTTGACTTATTCGAGTTATTGTTTACGTAATTCATTGGAGCAGGCCGCAACACGACAGCGTGCGACTATCAATTATACAACTCCCGTGTTCTTTACCAACTTTTCACCGTAACAGAAAGAAAAAAATGTTGCCTCAACTATGGTAAAGACTATGATTGTATACTAGTAATTTGTAGGTACTTTTAGATATTTAGTCAATAGAAGAAACAACGTTGATCATTAGCTGATAACATATAAAAGACGAACTGTGTCTACAATGATTATATGAAACAACTAACCTTTGAGAAGAAATAATACTAGACAAAATGATGAGCTACCGCTCATGGTTCCAAAAGTACCACGTGACTGCTGTTAAACTCATACAAACTGCGACTTTTGTCGGTAGTGGTACGTGACAATCTGTTTTTTATTCTTAATATTTTTGCGTTAACGCAGAGATGTTTTATGTTTTAATCATATAATTAGTTAAACGAAGTACCTATGGGCTTTGTTGTGTTATCTTGGATGAAAGTAAAATAAATTATTATAGATAACTTATCTTCAGTCACGTGACTGTTGAATGAAGGAACCAATTTTCGGTTCTGCGCATCCAAAAAAGTTCTCTAATAATATTTGTACTCAGTGCAACTAACGTTGCATGCAACGTATCAAATTTCCATAGTAGGTACGCTGTGGTTCGTGGTGGTTGGTTACGAAAGGCGTGCTATGGAATTTTGATACGTTGCATGCAACGTTACATTGGTTACTTTACCGCCCGTGTTCAGATGTGTACCTACAGACCCTTAATATGTTTTCTAATGTATTAACCTTGCAATGTTTAACACAAAGTTTTGACAAATAGTAGGTACACTTCATCACAGTTTTTGACACGTAGGTTTGTCGATTTAGCTTTTATCGCCTATATAAAAATAAATAAAACTCAGTTATACTTTCCATCCATCGTCTGATTCTCACAGTCCCAAGTAAGTGGTCTACCACCAGGCAGACTAATTAACGCACGAAAATTGTAGAGGGCACAATCTTATTCCATCAAGTGGCCGGATCAAATTGGCTGTTTGATGAGTACCTACCTAGTAAGGAAGGGATACAACGCCTGGAGGGCGAAGAAGACTTCGTTTAATTACTCAGTTAAAATGTATTTCGGGTGTGTCCGGCGTTTACAAATTTATTCATAGAAAATAGAGGTCGGGAGTAGAGAATGTAGGTCATTTAATTTAGTTCCTTTATAAAATCAATTTCTTCCAATTTAATGGCGCAAATATTCAACAATGTATTTTTCGACGTTTGAACATACGAGAAACATTTTTTGGAAAATTTCTTCCCCTTCCTTTAAAACATATAACACACTATCTTTGTGACCCCACTTAAGAGCATAGGGAGACACCAAGAGCCCTTCACCTTGCTCGAACCTGCGTTGGAGGTCATTAGCTCCCCTTTTATCACGTCTTCTTTAAGAGCACTTTAATATTTAAAAGTTACAGGCTATTCGGTATACCTAGTTATTATTATTTAATTTTTAAGTAGGTAGGTAGATTTTTTTTAACAATAAAAGATCGCTCTCTTCAAAATTAATTAAAAAAACACTTATTTACAAAAAAATATTCCAAAAAAATAAAGATCATTTTAAAATGAGAAAAGGAAACTTTTAAAATAATGCCCTTTATTCGAAAAATAATATTCGTTTATTCTTTGCATTTTCAGTTTCACTAAATGTCGATAAAGCACATTCTATTTAGTTTTTGATTTTTTATTAATGTCTGTATGAATATAAACGAGCTTTTCGCTGCTTTGCTGTTAATTATGGTTCCTAGTTAGATTAATTAATTAATTAGTTCCTATCAAGACAACTTCGTATAAAATAATTATAAGAAAAATATTCAAACTATTTGGAAGCTTGTATATTATATATAACTTTGAGTTTTCAAAATTTGCTTTTAATCAAGTCCGTTCTTTTTTTAAATGATTCCCAATATCATAGACACACCGTATCAGAGAGTCATTTACACCTTTTGTTTAATTCAATAATCATTGGTTATCTATTTCATTTTTTAAACATGCCATTTCTTCAAATGTTTTTGTGGGTTAAGTATTTTGCTCTAGTTTATTTTGTAGCGTTAATTTCGGAATTTCATGGCAACACCGAAATATATTAAGCACAGAGAGAGAAATAAAAAAAACACTCGAGAAAATAACGATTATTGCCAAATAAACTATTGTTGCCTGTGGCGGTACTGTATTTGAATAACTTCCAGATTACGCCAAGATAATAATATCTTTGGTGAAGAAGAACAATCGTATGATAAGTCTCAAAATCATCTTTATAGAAATTTTAAGTTATCTATACCTACTAATATATAAAGAGGAAAGATTTGATTTTTTGTTTGTTTGTTTGTTTGATTGCATTGAATAGGCTCCGAAACTACTAAACCGATTTGAAAAATTATTTCACTTTTGGGAAGCTACACTATCCCCGGTGAACGTAGGCTATATTGAATTTTAAAAAATATTCGAGATCCTTACTACAACTCCAATAATGTAACCCAAGGTGTAAAAAAATTACTTAAAATATTCTTTACATCGCGTGCGCTGTGAAAACTATTGATGATCGAATAAAATAATGTACTACGACTTTGTAGAACACATTAATATTTACAAAAAATGTCGCGACAGCATATATCTAACTTTTACAGTTACGCCACAATAAGTGTTCTTTTATTTAAAAAAAAATAATTGAAATGCGGCAGAGATATAGGCGTCACTGGGGTACGAGGCGGACAGGAGGGGACCATTAGAATGCTACACATTATTTCAGATTAACATAGCCTTAAGAATATTTTGATAAAGTTAGGCATCATAAAGATCATAAGAAAACCGTTTTTTTTTAAATACCTATCTACCCGTGCGAAGCTGGGACAGACTTCTAGTAGTTAATAAAAAAACAAAATTCGATCCAGAAAAACCCAACTTGCTTGACACAGATAGGTGTTATAAATGCACACAGTGTTCTAATAACAATTGTCTACCGTCGAGTTAGATTTTAGTATATAGCTGATACAAACAACGGTCTAACATACTGCTCAACTATATGTATCATGGCAGACATGGATGGTGTAGGGGTAGGGACCTTGTGTGACAATCTGGAGAGTGCAGATGATGGACGGGAGGGAATGGCGAAGAGTTCTGAAGGAGGCCAAGGCTAACAGAGAGCTGTAGCGCCGGTGATGTTGATATGTACCACACTTTAATAGGTTAGATTATTATTTTTGTATCATTTTATTTCATACTCCTGTTCCATGTTCCATCAAAATGTCATTCTGTCATTTGCGAGGACGAGAAGATAAAAGTAACATTGTCAATGTGTAGGTATTGCAATTATCAATTTAAAAATTCATACACTTTAATTTATTGCCCACAAATTTTGCATGGAAAAACAGGCACACAAAGCAAAACTACCACAAGATTTCATTCAATTACAGATTCTTAGTTTGTTAAATGTGTTTTGATTTGACTTAATAAGAGAAGTTTGATGTATCAGTTATGTATAGAATTCGCATTACTTATATGCTAAGGCTATGTCCTTACTGAAAAGTGATCGCGCGACCATGCAATGAGCGATTATACAATGTTCTCAATTTTAACGATCCGTCCGCGTTTGAGTATATGAAACTCGTCGCGAGGACGCGCGAACGCTTTCCAGTTAGGACACGGTAAGAGTCATCCAATCCAAACCAAACTCCCTTTAGACCCCACTTAGGGGCATAGGGAGGCAACAAGAGCTCTCCATTGCGCTCGATCTTGCGCAACGGTGATGACCTCCTCCCACACCATGTCCATGTCCCTCAGCTCTGCTTCGAAGGAGCGGAACACAGTGTGAGAGGGTCTTCCTCGTCTTCGGGACCCTGATGGGAGGAAGAACAGCGCTCTCCTCGGCCAACTGTCATTCGGCATCCTTAACACATGTCCCAGCCAAGTCCATCTCCTCCCCACAATGGTGGAGGTGATGGGCTCACGCTGGGTGCGCCGGCGTATAGCGTCGTTCGTGATGCGGTGGTACCATCTTACGCCCAGAATTCTCCTTAGGCACTTCATCTCAAAGGCTGAGACCTTTTGTGCCTGGGCCTTGGTCAGGTGCCAGGACTCACACCCATAAAGGAGAATGGGCAACACACACGCATCAAACAGTTTACATTTCGTCTCGACGCTAAACGCCGACGCTTTCCATATCTTGGTCATGTTGTTGAAGGCGCCACTTGCCATACCGATACGAATCGGGAGCTCAGCCCCGAGGTCACCAGCGGTGGTAATGGTTGCTCCCAGGTACTTAAATTTATCCACCCGGGAGACCTGGTGACCATCGATGGTTATCGGTTGCTGTTTATCGGGGCAGGCATTATTCGCCATGAGCTCCGTCTTACTGGCATTGACTCGAAGGCCGAGGCGTGCTGTTTCGTTGCAGAGTCTTGAAACACTGCGCTGTAATTCCTCCACTGTCGTACTGAACAACGAGTCATCTCCAGTTGTAAAATTTATACCTACGTTTTACACATGTTGCACTTCATACTAACTTAAGTCGAGTTTGTCAGGCTTGAACTAAGCATAAACGAGAAGCTGTCTACGGTATGTGCGCGACGTGTCCTACAATTCTTTGGGCACATAGCGCGGTCCGAAGATGATAACTTGTTAAGGCTCTTCAGGGAAAATCGAGGGCACCAGAGGGGTCGGGATAGGGCTTCGATGAGATGGAATGACCGAATGAGGGAAGAAACGGGGGGAACATTGTGGGAGGCCCTGCACATGGCAGCGGACCGGGGGCTCTGGTACAGACTGTTGGAGCTGGTGTGTGAAGATGGTCACGATCCTCAGAATTGAGGGACCGATGAAGATGATAATGAGAGCAATTACAAATTCTTAATGCTTAATATCGTCTTTTATCTAAAGTTAGTCTAGTGACAGGAAAATATATTCAATAAGTTGACTTTATGTGCTTTTTCGTTCTGAAAACAGAATTTCTTCCGAACGATTAAATAAAATTCTCGTAACGGCCGACGGTGTTTCAACATTGCCATTTCTGTTTGGAATGTCTTCAGATAACATCGAGATCCAACAAAGTACGTAATGATTAAATGTCTATAAAGAACGTGGTTAGGCTTTAATGAAATATCACGCCATCTTTCTCTTACATTCTTCTAAACGAAAAGGGCATCTACCATAATGTTGATCAACCAGCAAAAAAAGGAAACAAAGTGATTTCATAGTAAATAAGTGTATTGTATGGTATTAATTGATTGACGCAAGTTTTGACGGATTATTCAATTGATATAACTTGTAGAATTCAGCAAATTAAATTATGGTTATTCACAACGAAACGATCTAGCTTAAAGGCGCTTATTTCTGATTATGAGGTCCCGGAATGAGTCTAAACTGACAAATAAGAGATAATTTACAAAACTACATCTTATAAAAAAGTAAATTCCTTTGAAAATCTTATAATCCAGAAAACCAGTGGTATAGGTGTGTATTTCTGATCAAAAGGTCCCGGTTTCGATTCCCGATTGATTAGGAAGTGTCTTTTACTTGAAAATTCTACCCATTGTTGGCCTGGCACCTTTGTTTAGAAAAGTAATTTTAATCTATAAAAAAAACGAAGACCTTTTAACATTAGAAGATTATAAAACTTGACGTAGGTAACCTTCTAAGTGTTTTTGAAACAAAATTTATCTCCCTACTATTTTTTAATTCCAATTGGCGTTTGACATCTGTCAAAAAATGTTGACATTTGGTGCGATTGATAGCATGCGACCTGTAAATATGGTTTATAACAGATGCATAGACTTTATTATTATGTTATATAATATAAATATAAAAACATAATATTAAAAATCTAAAGCATAATTCTCTCTCTAAAGTTTATCTTACCATAATAATTATTCAGAAAAATTTGGTTTTAATGGGGTCTATCTCTCTCTCTATTGCATTAACCAATAAGGATCTTTCAACAATATAACATACAATACGATTACAGGTTTCACATGTGATTTGTGTCCTATTAACACCGCCATCTCTTGGATTTTTTATAAAGCAAAGGAATTATAAAGGAATTATTGTTTTGATTTAAAACTTATGACTCATCGGACCTCATCCCGCATCCGAATCAACGATAACTTTTACATAACGCAATAAATTATTAGGTAAATTTAATTAAGTTTTTATGTCGTAAATTGCATTTTATTTATGTACTTAATAAGTCCAAATTATTTTTTTATTCTGGGTTAGGTCGAAGATCGATGGGCGGGTCAGCTAGTTATATTATAATTCACTTATTTATTTTTATATGTCATTAAGTATATCAGGCCTAAAATACAAAACTAACGTTGAATTGCTTTATTCCCAGACCGATGCAGAATCACTCAGAGTTTGTAAACACAGTTTACTGTAATATTTTCAAAGCATATGTATTATACAAAATATATTTTTTGTAGAATCTTTATAGTAACATCCCAGTAATCACAGACAGCCATATTTTGAAAACAAAATTACTTATGTACATATGTAAATGTTGCATGGAACCGAAGTATTACTCAATTAAAACGTATACAAAAGATTAAAGATTGATTTTAAATTAAAATAGGTAGGTACATGTATCTCAAACCATAATTAACATTTTTATTTAAATGAAAATATTGAGTAGTGCATTTTCGGAGACTGACGACGTTTCGTCATCGGTAAAACAGCTCCCTTTTCAATTGATTGGGCATTCACATAAAATTTGTATACTTCCACAAATAGAGGGTGCTAATATAGGTCAGGCTAAGACTCAAAACATGTTGAAAATGTGATTATTTAGTTAGTATTATCCTATACTATTATTATTTAAGTAGGTATTTTTTTGCCGCCATATCGCGGGTTGTTTATGAGACTCAATATGGAAAAATCCCAACATGAAAATCAGCAGCAAGATGAAAATTTACAAAACTTGGGTGCGACCCATTATGACGTAGAGTCTAAAGCGGATACCACCATAACAAAAAATGCGATAAGAGTCTCAGAAATGAAGACTCTGAGACTCTTATCGCATTTTTGGGAAGCATTGCTGGGAAGACCCTCAGAGATAGAATAAGGAATACGAGGGTACGGGAAATATGCGAGGTTGAGGATATAGTATGATGGGGAAGGCAAAGAAGAAGATACTGGTATGCACTTGTGAGGAGAATGAACTCATCCAGACTCCCTCACATTGCATTGCACGGCCAACCACACGGAAGACGGTTCCCAGGCAGACCGCCAAAGTCGTTGATAGACAGCTGGGAGTCGACCTCGCAAGAGGAAAACCTTACATCTTAATAACAGGTCTTCAGGCCTAGAATAAGAATAAGTATTTTTTCCCTTTTATTGAACAGTGAAATTGAATTAAGTGTAAGATGTAACATACACAGGCAGTTTATTTTGCATGTGAGCGGCAGACTATAATTATTCTTTATTTTTTTCTACATACATATAAAGTTCTTCTCTCTTTTTTATGAATATTGTGAAAGTGTGATTTTTCTTTTTCTGTGCGTATGACAGTTACGGGGAAGCTAGACTAGAACCTGTTTTGTTACCTACCGGTCAAGCCTGACAATTCGAATCAACAACATAAAGTAATAAATAAACGAACATTCCGCGCACGCATCTGTATAATATATAAATACATAATGGAAGGGCGTATAAATGATCATTAAAGTTGTTTTGTAGAGGAAACGTTAAGGTTTTTGTAAACATCTGTTTCTCTTCTAATTAGTTCGCAAAGTGTTATGACGTTTTCTCGTCCTATACACACCGACCTCTACACCGGCTGCTCTAGAGATTCACTCCAGATTATTCTTCTCACAGCCTCTTTCTCGTCGTTGATTCTGTTATATATTATTTCTATCACAATATTTCATTATAGTAATTCATGGTTTATTATTATCACAGTAAACCAGCCTTCGAAAAAACAAAAAGACGGTCGTAAGTCCGTTATGGTTTTTACATTTAAAAATGGAACATCAGTAATGAATTGTTAGTCATTAGTTGTTACATATTGTTGTGAAAAATGGTCACAAGAATCTAGACAAAACTACCTCACCTCACAGCCTGCATCCACCTAGTTAAACAATAGCCTATGTCATGTCCTATTTAACATAATATATTCCGTGAAGCGCATGTAACAGAATAAAATTGATTTATAGTGTTGCCTCAGAACAGACCTGCGTCTAGTGAGGCAATAAATTCCATTATGTGTTATGTTGTTTTTGTAATTTAAGTGTATGTTATGTTGTTGGAATAAAAAAAAAGAGAGTGTTATGCACCAACATAGCCAACAGGCAATAAAGATGAGACATTAACAAAAATGGATATATTCGTATTCTGGCGCCAAATACATGACAGCAGTCGCAGTTTTTTAATTTGGTTCCTCTCTTGTTCTCAATAACTTCCAACTTTTATCTCAACAATATCTCTTTAATTATTACATAATATCTACTTTTTGTATACGTGAGATTTGTTGACATGTTGAATATAATTAATATATTGAGAATTCTCGTGATTATAAGTTACGGAGACATAAACATCACCATCTAATGGGGAAAGTTGTTAACGTAAAGTGATCACACTAAGCAAATGTTCTTTTGTTCTACAGATCATCCGTTGTTCTGACCGCGGGTCCTGCCCAGCTCCATTTTAGTGATGCAACTTTTTGGACCACATCTGTCACCTTTGTTCTGTCTCTAATTCATTCGTTGCGTTTTCTGTCTCGCAAACTGATACCAAGCTTTTTTCTCTCCATTGCTCGATTGGCGTTTTATTTTGACAAAACACATTACAGGGGACAACTATACATTAGAAGTAGAAACAACAGAAAGTTATGGCCTTAAACTAAGTTGACCTCCTTTGAGATGTGTCACATTTTACAGAGTTTTTTCTACGTTATAATTAAATAAATACGCAATTAAAAAGGGACTGCAGGACTTGCACGCACTTACAGATGATTCGATCTAACGTGAGGTAAAATAATGAGCGACCATAAGAAGAAGAAGACGAAGAAGAACATAAGCATCACCATCAGCTGATATTAATTTAAAAAAATCAGCATCCGCTCATGTTGAAAAAACCCACATCAGAAACCCTGATATCTAAGATGTAGGTACCTACGTAAGTACTACTGAAATGCTCTGGGGTCGCTTCATATGAACTGGGGTACCGTAGTAGTTCAAGCCAAATATAATAATATGTCTATTTCTCCTTTTTTGTGACTACCCGAAAGGAGTGATGCAGCCAGCTTCCCGTTCTTTTCTTCTGATTTTTCATGCGGCTACCCAAAAGGAGTGTTGCAGCCAGCTATCTGCTTTTTTCTTATTTCTCATGCGACTACCCGAAAGGAGTGTTGCAGCCAGCTTCCCGTTCTTTTCTTCTGATTTTTCATGCGGCTACCCGAAAGGAGTGTTGCAGCCAGCTTCCCGTTCTTTTCTTCTGATTTTTCATGCGGCTACCCGAAAGGAGTGTTGCAGCCAGCTTCCCGTTCTTTTCTTCTTATTTTTCATGCGGCTACCCGAAAGAAGTGTTGCAGCCAGCTACCTTTTTTCTTCTTCTTTTTCTTGCTGCTACCCAAAAGGAGTGTCCCAACGAAATAAATATCTTTTTCTTTTTTATGTGGCTATACCCGAAAGGAGTGATCCGCATAGTACCTATTTGAAACAATATTTAAAAATTCTCACATTTTTTGTTTACTCAGGTGAGACGACGATGGGAAGGAGTAGTAGTAAAAACTTCAAATAAAGATTCGCAAATAATCTTTATTTAACTTACAGTGAGCAATATTTTGTACATCTAGTGTTTTTTCATTATTTTTGTAAGCCTAGAATGACCACATATAGACGGCTATTCTGAAATGAAAAACAAACGATTGAGTTGCGTCGTATCCAATTTTTATTGAGACTTTTGACATTTCTGTATTCCGAAAATGTTTTATCCAATACATTAGTTACGTAACTACTGGCAACCGATTAAATTCTAAGCAAGAGCTTCTTGCGTTGAGTTAGAACGTGAATTTGAGAATATCAGTCATCATGTTAGACAACATTGAAAGCACAATGTCATCAGTTCGGAGCTAGTCCTTAAACTACACAAAAGTTTGCAATACATATAGGAACATACCCGAGTAGAAATATTCATATTTTCCCATAGAAAATATCCAGAGTTTATGACCCTCCAAAGTTCGCGGTACCGGAATGATTTAATGGTTTCGTTTCAGGACGAAGAGATTCTTGTGTGCTAACCAAATCTACATAATATTTTAGTCCGTTTATTTATATATATATATATATATATATATATATATATATATATATATATATATATATATATATATATATATATATATATATATATATATATATATATATATATATATATATATATATTTATGTCAGACGGCATATGTTGGCTCATCTGATTTTAACACACCAAACTTGATCAACCTTTTACCTGGAATATATAATTACCTGGTTGATACATAAATTTGAAAGTTACACCCCCGCGTTACGATTATGTTTAGCTTCCTATATACTCTATTCTCCACTTATATATTCAATTATTTACTGTCTATTTTTAAAGAACACTAGTTGATCAAGAGTTGTTAGCTCTTACAACGTTGCCAAATCGATCTCACTAACACACTCACGATAGCATAATACATCTCCTATTGTAGACGTAGAATTGGTAGGTAGGTTTCTATATCTGATCGTAATATTCACACATCGCTGTTGGTTTCATATTTTCCGTATTATTGAGGACCTATAATATGTACCTACCTACCTACTTTATTTTTGTTGTGATTTAGACTCGTATATTTTTTTACTTGGCTAGCGTTTATGACAATATTTTTTTAAAGTATTTTAGAGTAGGTATTTAGATTTTTTCTAACGAGAAGTTTATGAGAATAGCGTTTATTATAAATTGATGAGAAGAAATAAATCATAAAGGCTTTAACTTGGAATCTATTTGGTCTACAGAGACAAATCTAGTTATCATATTGTAGCAAATTTACTCTTCTTTAAAAACGCGCTAAAATGTTTTTTTAAAAAAATAGTGCTTTACGGTTATATTCGCCAAATAATAAAAACATAGCGATTTTTTCGCGGTTTTTCGATTTTTGACAAAGGTGCATTCGGCGCTCGAGGTCAAAAACTTGGATTATTCATCAGACCAACATCATCCCGAAGACGACTAAGACCCTCTGTTTCTTTCCTTCGAAGCAGAGCTGAGGGATTTGGACATGACGTGGGTGGAGGTCTTGTCCAAATGCCTCCCTATGCCCCCAAGTGGGGTCACAAATGGAGTATTGATTGATTGATTATAGTTCATCCAACACCAGAGTCGAGATATTTAGAAATTTGATATTACAAGTTTGCAAAAAATCATAACTACCTTATTTGACGCATTCTGTAATGTATAAAGTTACTGTACTATAATGGGTTTAATTATCAAAGCTGCTTAGTATCTTATTAAATCTTATTTATCGGACATAATACTCTAAAAGTTACACTTTTCAATTTACAATTTCATTCATGAATAAAATATATATTTTTTTTTAAATTTTGCGTGATGTTCATCCAACACCAAAGTTGAGATTTTTTTAAATTGATATTGTATTTAAAACAACGCTGTTAGGCGTCCCTAATGTATATTTTTATTATTTTTAGCAAAGAGATAAGCCTTTAATACTATAATTCATAGTAAATAACCGCAATATAGGTACAAACGCGAATTAAATATACCTACCAGCTAATTTGTGTTTCATTGATAATAGGATGAGCTGATTCGGGACCTTGGCGGTTTGTGTCTGATGATCACTTGATCAATCAATCAATACTCCCTTTGTGACCCCACTTGGGGGCATAGGGAGGCAACAAGTGCCCTCCACTGCGCTCTATCTCTAGCAGTTTCAATGACCTCCTCCCACGTCATGTCCAAATCCCTCAGCTCTGCTTCGAAAGAACGAAACACGGTGTGGGAGGGTCTTCCTCGTCTTCGGGACCCTGATGGGAGGAAGAAAGTTCGTGATGCGGTGGTACCATCTAATATTCATGATTCTTCTGAGGCACATTGTCTCAAAGGCAGATACCTTTTATGCCTGGGCTTTGGTCAGGTGCCATGACACACACCCATATAAAAGAATAGGCAACACACACGCATTAAACAGTTTACATTTCGTCTCAACACTAAACGCCGACGCCTTCCATATCTTGGTCATGTTGTTGAAGGCACCACTTGCCATATCGATAGGTACTTATCGGGAGCTCAGCCCCGAGGTCACCAGTGGTGGTAATGGTTAGGGATCTATAGGTATGTGAGTAGATAATATTTTGATATACCTAAATTTACAATAAAAAATGATTTAGTCTAAAAATAAACTCATATAATCAATTTAAACAATGTCGATTCCTTTGAAAATAAAAGAATAAAATAATACGTAAGTATAAAAATCTTTTTTAATAAACCACGTTATTCATTTGGACTAAAAAATTGAAAATCTTCTTTATGGTCGAGAGTGGATTGCCGCATTGGAAAGAGAAGAAGAGTATTGTAGATGTTAAAATATCAAACTGTCATCCAAAGCAAGCAAGTATACAAAATGTCAGTAAAATAAGATGATAAAAAATGATTTAAAAATCGATTTCTGTAATCTGTGCATAAAGAATTAAATAAATTAAAGGGAGATGTACCTACTCGTATGTGTAGATTTTCTCGCTTTAGCTTGTGCTCAACGCAATTTTTATACCATCTAAGTATAATGTATGGTAATGAGACATGGACGTAGACCAAGAAGGAAGAAAGTAGTATGAATGCGGTAGAAATGAGAATGTTGCGTAGGATGTGCGCTATTAATGCTGAAGATGAGATCGGAAACGGAATGATAGATGAGGAAATAATGAGAGATAAAAAAATAGTGTAGTAACAAGAATGAATGTAAACAAAGTGTGGTGTTTGGAGAGTTTGGACATATAGAGAGGATGAATGAAAATAGAGTGACTTTTTACCTGCCTGAAAGGATAGGTGGAAGATCGACATGGCTAGAATATATCGATATGTGATCTTAAAGAAATGCAACGTCTAGAATAAAAGAAATAGGATACATGCATGCGGAATAGTATGATAGTGAAAAAAAGCATGTGGATAGGAAAGAGTGGAAGTCTCTTCTCTCTGCTTACCCCTATAAGGACACGGCGTAAAAGTTAATAAATTGATAACTTTACATTTGGTCCAAAGTTTATTCGTTTTCTTACTACCTGTACCTTACTTTCCTTCATGGGTTGGGCTGATCACGTAACTTGCATACTTTATAATAATCTTTGGGTTTAGCACGTATGTTGATTATGTGATGTCTTTTTTATGTCAAATCTAATGTGTTGTTAGTTTTATTTATTATAGAATTAATAAATATATAAAAAACTTCCATCATACTACCATGTGGGTTGGCTGGAATAGATTTTTCGGGATACGTCCGCCGTTTGACTCTGAATGTACCTATACTATATCATATGTGTAATTTATTTCAATAATGTTTTATTTATTTATTTACCTGATCGACTCTGTATATAACTCTCATTAGGGTTGGAGGTGTCATAGTGAGAGGTGGGGTGTACCTACATAGAGTCGGAAATACCCCATGGGTCAATACTTTTTGCCTCTCTGTGTCCTTGATTAAGAATGGGTACTTATATACTTGGGAAAACTTTTAGACCTAATGAGGCATATTATCGCGTACAATATTTATGGCTACTAGGGTTGCAAACTCATCTTCCTCCTGCATTGATAATATATTCACTGATATGAAGTATTCTGACGTAAAACTTACGGAAATTGTAAAATCAGACCATTTTGGTCAATCAATTAGCGTAGAAATTAGTAGCGGAGGAAAAAATTGTGATAATACGTTTATCTACAGAAGAAGGTTTAATGATAACAACATGAAATCCTTCTGCAATGCAATAAGAGCATGTCAAAGCTTTAAAGTAAATGATTGCTCCGAAGTTATGTTCAAAAAGTTTTTTGAAAATTTAGTGTTAAATCTAAATAGTTATATGCCTGTCAAAAAGATCAATTGTAAGCAAAATAAGTCTTTTAAAGGCTGGGCTAAGCCCGGTATATTAATCTCTAGGAAAATACTGTTTGACTTGTATAGAGTGAAAGAGCGTGACAACTCGCGGACGACGAAAGATTTTGTATCGACTTACAGTAGAGTATTCGGGCGGGTCTGTAGAGAAGCCAAACAAATGTATATCAGAAATAAAATAGAAAGTTCTAACAACATAATCACAACAACTTGGAAAGTCATAAAGGAAGAAACGGGTAAAACATGGGAGTATAACGAGAGTTAGAATTTTAGTAATCTTGATGTGGCAAATAGATTTAATAACTACTTTGTAAATATAGCCTCAGCAGCCCGATTCACGGAAAAGTTTAAGTCTAAGTTTAGTTCGAAGTTCGAACGAAGTTCGATTCAAACCCTCCGTGAATAGGTACATAGACTGTAGATAGTCGCCGCCTACAATAATTATTATTACCAGCAGCCCTATTCACAAAAGTTTGAATCGAACTTCGTTCGAACTTCGAACTAAACTTAGACTTCAGATCTTACTAGCACTATGCCTAAATCAACTGAGACTGCTGAATTTTTACTTAAATCCACAAAGAAATGTAACAATGATTTCAGGTTTAGAATGAATTCTAGAGCTAATGTCATTCGTATATTCTTCTTCTTCTTCCCCCACTGCGGCATTCCACTGTCGAGAGTGATTTATGATCATTCGTATATGTAGTCACATAAAATCCAAGGACTCAAATGACCTATGGTATACGTCGACAAAGTTTATTAAACGGATAATCGATCATCCGGCGGATGACCTAGTACTCATAATAAATAAATGCTTTGAAGAAGGTGTTTTCTCAGATACCCTCAAAATTGCTAGAGTAATACCGACAAACTAAAAAGGAGACAAACATGATCCTGGTAATTACAGACCCGTTTCAGTGCTTCCTGTATTGAGTAAAATTTTTGAAAAACTTATAGCGGAACAACTTACTCACCACTTGATAGAAAATGATATATTACACCCACAACAATATGGATTTCAAAAACACAAGGGTACGAGTGATGGGATATCGCACTTAGTCAAAAGCGTACTCGAATGTTTAGATAAAGGTTATATATGTATTCCATTTTTTGCGATTTGACTAAAGCCTTTGTGTTAACCATAAGATACTTATAAAAAAGCTGGAATATTATGGAATTAAAAACGTAGAAAATATTTTCTTCAAATCTTATCTCAATAACAGAAAACAATCGGTAGAAATAGGAAATATCAAATCATCAGTGGAAAATGTTAACTGCGGTGTTCCTCAAGGCTCTATTCTGTGTCCTTTATTATTCCTAATATATGTAAATGACTTACCGTTCCATCTTAAAAATATAGCCGAGACTGTTCTCTTTGCTGATGACACGTCCCTTAGGCTAAGAACACGTAGAAAGCGGATTCCGACCCGCGCCGACCGGCTCATAGATTGTTGTCTATGGTTTCAATGCATTTAAATGGACATGCCGGAAAGCGGGTTCCTGCTTTTTCTGTGGGTATCCCCATTCAAATGCATAGTAACATTCTTTGCGCCGGTCGGCGCGTGTCGGAATCGGCTTTCTATGTGTTCTTACCCTTATGATCAAGGATATGGGACATAAATCTGATACAAAAAAAATGTTGTTGAAGTACTAGATATGGTGAGCGAGTGGTTCAGAGTCAATAGCTTAATTCTTAATTTGACAAAAACAAATGCGATGCATTTCTGTCTGAAAAAAAAACTGCAAAATGATCTTGTACTGTCAGTTCTTAGCAATAGAAATGTGGAAATGACAGAAAAATAATATAAGTTTCTGGGAGTTGCAATAGACAGGACTCTACAATGGCATATACACATAGATCTGTTATGTAACAGGCTGAGTCCTGCCATTTATGCAATAAAAAGATAAATGAAACTTGTGGGTTAAAAACAGCGAGAACTGTCTTCTTTGCGTATTTCCACAGTCTTATGTCATATGGAATATTGTTCTGGGACAGAGGAGCGGATGCGCAAAGAGTTTTTGTACTTCAAAAAAGAGCATTAAGAGCCTTGTGTAACTTGAAACCAAGAGATACGTGCAGACCATTGAGATCAAATATTGGTCACAAAACGATATCACATAATATTGATCAACTTTCTCGTATCCCATTCAAAACAATAATAATCAAGTGCGTAAATACGATTCATTCATAAAATCGTAATATTGAAAAAATAAGTTGTAAGAATGTAAATCATGCGTATTTATTAAAATGTTTAATCATTTGTACGACTCTCATACGTGTTTTTAATTGTTTATATTCGCATTTTGATAAAATTCCCCCTAGCGACGTTTAAGTGTAATAGTATTGGTAATGTCTTCGTTACGTAACTGAGCCAAACAAAATATGCGCATTCAACAAAAGGTTCGCGCGTTCGTATAGGCGTTGTTTCTGATCTTAATACAAATGTTATCACATTTTTACAAACGTGGGGACTTGCTACATTAATTTATTTACTTTCGTGGATGGCATTGATACAGTAATATGATTTGGCAACGTTGCAATTTTTGATCGATTATTGTTGTTTAATAAATTGTCAAAATGATTTCCTAAGTGAGAATGTATATTTCAGATAAAAAGGTATATCGGAGTGTATATATGGTCACACAAAATGTCAAATATTGGCTCAAAATGAGTTATAGGCAGGAATCGGCTCAGGATCACGTGGTGATACCGAAAATGTAAAAATCTCATTTTGACTCTGATCAAGTATGTGACAAAAGAGCCAACAAGTAGAAATGAGCCAACATCCCCGGTAATTCACAGACGGTTTGAGCCACGAAGTGCTAGTTGACAAACATATATATATATATATATATATATATATATATTTTTGTAAGAGCATCAATCATAGAAAACAAACGTAAAGGTCAGATATTAATATGCGAAAAGCCGTGCAAAATTCCAGAGAGCGTTCTTAAATACTCTTTGATAAATTAACTTTAATATATTTAGAGCTATTTAAAAAACTTTATTTTTTTAAGATCTTCATACAAATTTTTCACAAAAGACAGTAAGCCATCTTTTGGAAACAAAATTACTCATGTAAACGTAGAATGGAATCTTGGTATTACTGTATGAAAATGTAATAAAATAATTGGAGATTGATTTGTTATACATATAAATGTTATTCAAATCTTATTATTATTTATTTATTTATTTATTTTATACTTTATGCATATTAAAAATAGTGTACAAAAAATAGTGTATAGACAAGTGGCAATGGCGGGATTATAGCCGTAGCAATCTCTAACATCCAACCACATATGATAAAAATAAAAATATAGATACATACATAATATATACACAAATACATACACACAATACATATAATCAACAAACACTAACAAAAAACAAAAAAAAAAAAAAAATCATACAAAATTTTATTTAGATATAGTACACCAAATGGGATAGTTTAGGGTGGAGTGGGAAAAAGGGGTAGGATAGGGGAAATAGAGTCTACGATGCACCAGAAGACAACAAATGTATCTTGACCATTTTTTTAAAACAATTTATATTATTGGCCAATCTAGCCGAGGACGGGAGATTATTCCAACAACGAACACCGTGGACAGAGAAAGAATAGTCATAGAATGAAGTTCTGTGTGGAGGTATGGCAAGAAGACGCTCGTTGTTAGATCGTAATGGAAGACCATGAATTGCTAGGTATTGGAATTTGTCTTTTAAGTAATATGGAGAAGACTGTGAATATAGAGCTTTGTGAACAAGAGATATTGTGTGGAGCTCACGTCTTTTACGTATTGTAAGCCACCCAAGACTATTTCGGTAATTAGAAATGTGATCAAACTTTCTAAGGTCGAAGATAAAGCGAATTGCGAAATTTTGAAGCCTCTCTAGGACGTTGACCAGGTCTTCGTTGAGATCAATGTAGGCAACATCCGCATAATCAATTGTGGGTAAAAGAAGAGACTGTACCAGTAAAGTTTTAATGCTTACAGGGAGAAATCTCTGTTGCCTCTTTAGGAGATGCATTGCTGCAAAAAAAAAAAAAGATTATTCTCAATAAATAAAGATTTAAAGAAAGATTTTGGAAAAATATTTCCTCCATTTTGTTATTTGACACATTTTAAAAAATTTATGGCCACATTTTGTGTCAAACTGTCGTAGCCAGATAGATGAGTAATTATGTAGCTACATAACTGATAAAATCATATTAAATGTTGGTAAAAAATAATAAAGATACATTAAATTAAATTAATAATACAGTTCAATCTAAAAATTGTTGTTTCATAAAGATTTTAGAGAAAAAATGATATTTGAAAATTGAAATGAGTATGAATATTCTTTAGTAGATTTGGTCGGTAAAACAGAACGCTGAAAG
The DNA here is from genome assembly GCA_963576905.1 of Mystacides longicornis. Taxonomy (NCBI): domain Eukaryota; kingdom Metazoa; phylum Arthropoda; class Insecta; order Trichoptera; family Leptoceridae; genus Mystacides; species Mystacides longicornis. Next base: position 13,265,833 of record OY756425.1, read on the forward strand.
AAAGCCAATCTGACAGGAAGTGATGACGTTCCTATTTTACAAGATTATAATGGATTTGTCAGGTATGTGTGTATGTTTATAGTCAAAAAATATATTTGGTTTTACACACATCATAATAATTAAGTAAACTTCCTGTTTATTTTGGAAAAGAATCAGATATGTAGGTATTTTGGTAAAGTAAAATTCACTTGATTTATCCACAATATGTATTCACAAAACTGTATCGAACTCAAATTTCTTATGTAGATAAATGCAAACTTATGTTCTCTTACCTTTAATTTATTTTATTTAATGTTATATTCATCGCAAAACAAGGTGGGTAATATTTTAAAAAACACAGCATGTTGTTGTATGTTGAAGCATTCGGTAAAAGTTTGGCAGCATTTCTTGATATATCCAAAATCCCTGCAAGGTTCTGAGTGTTCTGACCTAAAAAAAAACAAATCTATTAATATATGAAAGCAAAATACAGTGATTACATGGCCATGGTTGCAAATATATAAGACGACATTAGAAAATTTTGCTTTTTCAGGGATTTGTTTTAAAAATACATGTTATGAGAATTTGATTAGAATCAATATTAAGGATTTAGAAAGTATATCAAACTACTTATGAACTTCAAATTAGAATAAAACAATCAACTGCTAGATACATATTTGATATGATATGCTCTGCATAAAACCTTCATTTGGAATCTTTCATAGTATTATTTGTTTAAAGTGTAGCTTTTATACCTTTTTAAGATCTTCATTAAATCCATTTAGACTGCATAATGTATGAGGTATTATTATTTCAGATAGACTGCAACTCCATGCCTAGAAAACAATATTACAAAACATCAAAATCTGTCTAAAGTTTAGTTACAGGAGGGACAGCAATTTCAAAGTATCATATTTTATATACCCATATTTTTACAATTCACAACTAAAAACTTCATGATAGGTAAAAATCTTAATAATTAAATATAGCTTAGGTACCTACTTACAAAAATATTTCAATATATTAAAAAACTTACAAAATTTTTGAAAATAGAATTCCTGTTGTTTTTGTTTGGCTGTCAGAATAACAATAATTGACAGTAGGTTACCATAGACGAACTTTTTAATATGTAATTTTTTGTCTTAGCTTCATAATATAAAAACAAAATAAGAATGATTTTTTTAATAATTCTTCACATTTAAAGTGGTTTTTTGTGTGAAAAATTTTTTTTTTAATAAGTCTAAATATTTTAAGAGACCATTATATAAGTAAATCAAAAATATACATCATAAAATAATTTAATAGTACCTAACTGTGTTGAATTATATTATTATCTTTGGTTATCCATGGATGGTTAATACTTCACTATACGTCATATTTTGTTGTCAAACAAAAGGTTCGGATTGATATCGTCGATTATGAAAAATATAATTACCTTATTTTCAATTGAGTTTAATGAAAATAAAACTGGTAAGTCAAATTGATTAAAATATCTGTAAGCCTATGCCGTAACTTAAAACATTTATGCGTTGCTAAAACAATTGCAAATGTTATAAGGCGGGAATTAGTGTGTTACCGAAATCACAAAATTAATTTATTTTGTCGATATTTTTTTCAGGTTCCTGAGGCAAACGTGTTTTCAACGAGACTAATTGCTTTCATCCCACCTTTTTGACATAGCAATTAAGTACATACTTCTAAGGATCAAATTGATTGATAAAAGTGCATTTCTAACAAAGAAATTCAAAGGTTTAATTTTTGCAAGACAATATATAATAATATTGTACAATATAATAATATTGTAAATATACCAAAATGGTAAGCTACCTATGTAAGAATTTCATTAATTATGTTTCTTGGATTTCTTTATGTGTATTTTAAAATCAGAAACTTTATATTGCAGATCCATGTTAGAGAGCTCATTTAAATTTCCCATTTGAGAAGGGAAACAATTATATTGAAAAAATATTCAATGGCTGCTTATGGGATGTAAAGAAGATTGACCATAATCAATAACAGTGTCTTGCGGATGCCAGCGATTTTATCAATTTTACCACATATCACTATAAATAAGTTCTCAACCCGTTAGAAGGATATCAGCTTCATATAGAGCCTAAATGTATCTTAAACCATATTATTAACCACTATTACCGCAAAGGATTACTCTGTAATGGTGAGCAATGCTTAATTTTGACAGAAAATAAATAAATAAATATAAAAACGATAATGCTTCTGGCTCGACACAACACAAGCTGACACAATAGTGTGTTTCTAGCACATAGATTTTCATATATTCTTCGTAGTAAAAAAGTGAAGCCGATTTGGCCGGCAATTTTGACAGTACATTTATAAAGAAACTTAAAAATGATCTAATTTCACTTATTTCAATGTAAAAATATGTTTTATTGTAAAAAACACGAGAAAACTACTGAATAAATATACGCTGTACCACATTCTTTTGGGAACCAAACTGTCAAAAGTTGCAATATTTAGGCTTCACTTTTGAACGCGAGTCGGGATTCTAGGTTATTGTATGGATTTCTGTGTTCTAGCATCAGATTTAATTAAACTTTAAATTTTTTATTTCGGTTATGGAATAAAAATGATATACCTAATACTTTTGGGTTAAGAAGTGAATAACTAATAGTTTTTTTTATAACGGTGGGTCGGAGAATCTTTTCTGGTTTCCATTTGTTTAAGAGAATATTTTTTTACTCTGCTAGATCTAACAAAAAACTTTGAGATTATACATATTATGTTTCAATTGTTGATTTTATGTTTTATGAATTAAATAATGATTGGACAAAAAATAAACAAAAATTCTTTCATTCATTTATTCATACCCATAAATAATATTACTATTTAAATGGTTCTACGTTGAACAACTTGACATTTTTCAGAAGGCAATAACTTACATTTGAATTTCTTTCCTATGTACATTTTGGTTCAATTTTTTTTAAATTTTAATAGAGAATGGCATTTATCAATAAGGATAAGAAGAAATACCTAGATTTGATATTGATATACCTGCATTGATCCATTGAAAATTTCCTTATAGGTAACTTCATATATTTTTTAAAATTATATTGTAGTGGTGTAGTTTTGTTTTGATTCCAATGCCTTTCTCAAAATGACACTAAATAGTTTTGCCTAATTGCCACATAATTTTTCACCTATAAATAACATAATAATAATACAACGTCTATTGACGTCAAGTGAGTATCTCAGTAGGTTTCGAATCCTACTATGGGCTAAGTTGAACCACCAAAATAGAGAGTATTGTTAAACTATGAAGGTGAGTTTATTTGCATAATCAAGTTGATTTTTATCCGCTCTGTAATAATCTACTAGATGTTGTTACTTGCAACCTGACGTTATAACACACCAACCATTGATGTCAAGTTAGATGCAGAACTCTTCAACAATTTGCGGCGATTATTTTGAGTTTAATATATCCAGATATGGAAATGAAATAAGTACCTGTAGTCAATATTTCATATACAGGATATTTTATTATTTCAATTATGCATCTACTTGAATAGTTTTTTTTAAATATAAGGAATCTATAGATATAGCTGGAGAGAAAGAGTGGTAAACATTGCTGCCAACTATTCCTAGGATTATGACCAGAGAAAAGACGTTGCGTTACAGTTTTTACTTTTGTCGTTGCAAAGCATAAGGGCAGCATTGTTATTATTATTATTATGTTTATGGCATCCCATCCCTAGAGGGACGATTTGTGCCAGACGCAGCATTGTATTATGAGCTTATAGTTCACTACAAGTATTTCAAGCATTCTATTAAATGTCAATTGTGGGGTAGGTGTAGAGAATATATCACCACACTACGAATTTGACTCACATGTCTTTCACAGTTATTCTATTTTTCATAGATACAAGCCGGTTTTATGAGTAACTCACCAATTAAAATCGTGATTCATGACAAACGTTACGTAGATTATCTATATAATAATTCAGAAATGTTTTTTTATTTGCCTTTTGTCGTTGCTTTACCGTATATGTGAGCATCACGCCTAAACGGCTGAACCGATTTCACTAATTCTTTTTTTTGTCGTGTTGGTTTATGAAAGAAAAAATTAAGAAAGTTGCGTGGTAAATTGGGAAATTAAATAAAACTCGCATTAGTCCCTCCTCTATCTACATAATAATTCAGAAATGTTTTTTTATTTATTTTGCTTTTTACCGTATGTCATAGCATCACGCTCAAAATACAAATGCTACGTCAGATATGAATCTGCACAGAGCCGTGCAAAATGCCGGAGAAAGTTCTTTAATACAATTTGCTGCATAAACTTTAATATATTTAGAGCTATTTAAAAACCCTATTTTTTAGGATCTTCATACAAAATTTTAATAAACATTAAAAGTGTCATTCTTCTTTTTCTGTGCTTATGTCAGTTATAGAGGTCTACAAAGCAATGGGAAGCTAGACTAGAACCTGTTTAATTGCCTTTAACCGATCAAGCCTGACAATCGGAATCAAAAACGTAAAGCAAGACGGGTATAAGCTAGTAATAAATAATAGTATGTTTATCGTTGCTTATACTCATAATATTATATTATAAGGCTGATTTTGTGTTTACTGTAGAGTAGGTATGTACTAATTTGACTGCACTAGGAACATTTTTTTAATCTCACACTCCCAATGGCCATTAAAATATATTTACAAAACATGTGTCAAAACATCAATGTCATATTACGGTCAGAAATGTCAATATTACGGAAAGAAACACAACGAATCACGTCGATATATATTATATAATCAATTCTCAGACAGTTAAAAATTACTTTTAGATACTTTCTCCAAATAATTAGATCGAGGAAAGGTGTCTTAAGTTGGCCGTAAGATATTGCTTAGAGTAGAGGTCCTAAAAGTATAGTAGGTATAAAAACAGTTTTGACCCACCAACATTGAATTTCTCATTTTTTTACCATTGTAGGTATAATACATAATCAATAAAACTAAAAAGACGTGTTTTTAATGACAATTTTTTTTAATTGGCTCCTATTTTGGCTCACACAAATTCATTCAATTATGAATATTATAACAAAATAATAAGGACATGTAGATTGTAGGTTCTGAGTAGGATACCAAATCTCATTTGGTGCGAAACTTTCTGTGTATCCTGAATTCGTTATGTTATTAAGGACATCGCCAGTTTAGGGAATAGCTGATATCCTGTGGAGATCTCGCAAGGATAATGGTGACGACCGGTTTATACTAGGTATATACACACATCCCTAGCTAACAAGAAGGTCTACTTACTTTGTGCGATATACTTTTTAATCCATACAAAATTATCCTAACGAAAAGCTAAAACGACTTAATTAATTATTACGAGGTAACCTAAACTATTAATATAATTACGAACTAAAAATGTAGGTCAAATATTAAATTATACCTAATATAAAATACAGAGAGGGTTGAAAGTAACTATCTTAATATAATTTAATATAAGTAGGGGTTTGGATAAATTTCATTAAGGCTTTTGGTAATAATACTTTACTGGTGTTCTTATTGTCCATACTATTTGTGTAATTGTTTGTTATAAAATCACTGTTTGTATATTTGTTAAATAAAATAAAAAAAAAAAAAAAAATATTAATTTTTTGGTAGGCATTCTTTTTGGTCCGTTTTAGTCCACTCCTAGATATACTAGACCTCCTCTTTGTCTATCGATTCTGTGTGACCTGAATTCATTGAAAGCCGATGTCGTCCTGGACCAGAATTTTTTAGTGAGTTTTGTCCATTTATCTATCATCTAGTAGAGCGACATAACCAGACAATCGATATTTTGACTCTGCTAATCGTTCGATGATGTCCAACACTCCTGTTCTAACTCTTATTAATTTATTGTTGCGTTATAATTTTGCATAAAGACTTAACCCTAGATTTGCTCATTTAATTGCTGTTTGGTCCACCCTTCATTTGCCTGCGTTTCTTTATGTTGAAGTTATGGTTTCAAGTTCCTACTGCCAAGACACAAGAATAAATCATAGACTCTTTCGTTGAAAGTTGATGGGATTTTTAGAATATGTGACCAACATTTTAGAAAGCTGCCCATCCGAAGCCAGTTTTCGGTCTATTGCAGATGTTCTATTAGCTCTACCTAACATCATTTTGTGACTTTTAGTATTTTGATACGTTTTCGTTACGACGCCGACGCCTTCCGCGAAAGGTTAGTTGATATTGATGTCCCTTACTTAAAAAGTAATAAGTTATTACTTGGTGACAGTTATTTTCAATTTAAAAATTACAATCAAACCGAAAAGCCGGCCCCAAACAAATCAAGCCCGCCGCGGATCAAGGGCTCTCCATTGCGCTCGAAGGCGTCCGAGGCTCATTGTGCCTTTTCTGACTATTTGAGATTTAAGGACGTGAGGTGGTCAACCTCACGGTCCCGATCTGATTTCTCGATTTCCTGCCTCTTAAAGGATGCTAAAAAAAAAACAGCAAAAAGAGCAGAGGTGCTATTCTTAGCCGGCAACCCCACGGCAACTAACTTCATATTTTCCCCGGGTAACTGAGTAGGACTAGACAAATCACATTGGTAAGCGAATCGTAAATACGAATCGCCAAGGCGAATTCTTCGATAATGTACTTCATTTTCGTAGACAAACAGACTTCGTTTTCTTCTTTAGAATAATTAGTTTTCGATATCTACATGGTGTTATTAATCGTCATAGCAACTATCAACTTACCGACGAAAATTGTAATTATGAAAACATTTTCCAAAATTGGATTGGTTTTATCATTTGTATAAAAAATATTTCGCATGAGGAATGTTTCAACAAAAATATCGAGTTTCTTCCAAAGGGCCAACCATAATTATCATTATTTGTCGTATTTTATAATACCTAGTAGATAATAATAATAATATTATGTTCTTTTCTTTCAATTCGTCGATATGTTCAACAAAAATCAAAAGCTCCTACACATAATAATTAGAGATAAGTTTGTTTGTTATTCAAATAAAGTTTCATTCCCACGCATATAAGCCAATAAATATTTTTATCATGAAGATCGTTTCCATCACGATTAGACACGTATTCAAAGTATTCATAAAATAGTCCCGGTAATTAATTACACCAAGCAATCACGCACGTTTTATATAAACAACTTTCAACATGGCTGTAAGCAGGGCTGGTAAAGGACAACATGAATGAAGCGACCCAAAGTAATTAATTCTCAAAACAAATTGTCAAACTCGACGGTGGACAATAATAATCCTCCACACTCCACGAGGCAGGCGTGTTTTCAGGACTATACATAACAGCGAGAATCTAAACAGACTTTCGGAGACAATCCGAAAAAAATAAATAAACAATGAGTCATTTACTTCTTTGCTCCAATAATTTCGAATTGAAATTAAAAGGAAATAAACAACAATAAATAATTTGTACACGAAAGATTTCGTTGTATCTAATTTTTAAGCAGATATCTTTGGAAAATATACAGTAATCCATGTTTGTGTGGAGAAACATAATATGAAATCTTTGGACCTTTAAATTCTACACACAAGCAGAGAAAAAATGAAATCTTTGAAGATCTTTTATGTGCAATTGGACGGACTCATAAAATTCTAAATCAAGACAGTCCTTTAAAACATTTTTTTACAATTTGGCAAACTCCACTTTTATTATCAGAAGAAGTTACATATCGATCTAGCAATGCGTGAATTTTATAAATCCAGGTTAATTTATATGAAAATTTCTGTGCACTTTAGGAACCCGAATGTATCAGATTTTTTTATAAAATACCTAGTATTCATAATATTCACTATAGAGGAATACTCCGAATACCCTCTCAGTTGGTAATTTGTTATGAAAATTTTTATCCGAAATAACATCATCATCCAACACTAACATTATGTACTCAACAACAATATCACATTATTCAAAAACATCATCACATTAAATAACATTACGCTACAACAGCATCACATATAATATCACGCTACTTTACAGCATCACATATACTAATATTACTCAACAACATCATCACACCTCTCAACAAAATCATAACTTGACGGTTTTTAAGCGGAAAAAAATAAAGTTTAGCCTAGAAAAGAATTTCCAAAAATTTGCTTAGCAATCTTTGTTTTTGTTTAAAATAAAACGGATAGTATTTCATATAATAGGTGTTGTTTATCTCGATTTGTGGAAACTACAGTTTATATTAGCGTCGTGGGACGAACGGTCGAGAAAGTCGATGTGGATCCCCGAAGGGAACAATGATGTGTATAGTGTATGCGACGCTTATAAATTATTCAACTTTTGCGGTGTTGTTTATTTAGCTTTTGATTATTATCACACTTTGTCAAACGAAGGCTATAAATTTAATGAGAGATGCAAACCCCCGAATTCCTTCCACATCATTTATTCCCTTCTACACCACTCCATATCATCCCGCTCCTCCTTTTCCTCCTACATTTCCCCCTAAAACACATTACGGAGAACCCTCTTCTCACTTTATATCAATTAAATCTCATATCTATTTCAATTTTTCTTACGAATAATATCATCATCCATGTTCGATTCTTTCATAATTATTCCAACCGTATTAGCGAATAAAGAGATTTTTGATGACGATATTGCTGATAATTTCATTTAAGCTCTAATTAGATACCATTATTTTTATATGTTCTTTAAAGACATTCAGTAGCAGGTTCTGATAACACAACTGACTGAAATCTGTATGGTTAGATAAATCTATTAATAATGGATTTTAATTCGTCCCTCATTGCCTCGCCGTATATTAAAAAAGAGCAATGGAGAGAAGGATGCTTAGTAAGAGTTTATGGGACAGAAAACGTAAGAATGGTTTAGAGACAGGACGAAGGTGACAGCTGATGTGGTCCAAAAAATTGCATCACTGAAATGGAGCTGGGCTGGACAGTTTTTGATACTGGTTTCGGTTTCCACTCCAGCGTTCTGTTGCTCCACAACAGATGACCGGTGGAGCAACAGAGCCCTGGAGTGGAAACCGAAACCGGTATCAAAAACTCAGGGACGCCACAAATACGATGGTCCTACGATAGGATGAAAACACGTAGAATGCCGATTACGACCCACGCCGACCGGCGCAAAGAATGTTACTATGCATTTGAATGGGGATACGCTCGGCAAAAGCAGGAACCCGATTTCCGGTATGCCCATTTAAATGCATTGAAACCATAGACAACATTCTGTGCGCCGGTCGTCGCGGGTCGAAATAGGCGTTCTACGTGTTTTCACCCATATACGGGAAGTGACCGGACAACAGTGGCACAGGATGGCTACCGACAGGGAGCAATGGAAGTAGGAAGGGAGGCCTATGTCCAATACTGGACTGAGGAGGGCTGATGATGATATTTAAAAAAATCATCAAAATAATAATAATACATATGTCATCGCTCTCGAAATCTTCTTCACCTCTTAATTAAGAAGCTGTGACCTGTAATTCAAGAAGAATTATTAGCCTTCTGCGAGATCAACTCCCAGTTATCATTACACCTCTTTGGTGGTTGGCCTGGGAGCCGTCTTCTACGAGGTTGGTCATGCATTCCCATGTGAGGAGTCTGAATGAGTCCATTCTACTCAAATATTGATACCGAACCTTCCCCGCAGGAGTCATACGCTATTGAAATGCTAAGAAAAGCTTTGTAAATAGGTTATTAGATTTACAAAAAAAACTTTATCCATCGGTTATTTTGGCTATTGAATCATTGAGAATCAAAATTTTACACGGGAAACCACTTGCCAACGCCATCGTAGAAATCTTTCGAAAACAAGATACAGTGGTGCAATAAACTAAACACGTTGATTTGATTAAGAAGCCACTACTTGATAGGTTTTTATCATTTTTTTAGCTTTACAAAACGAACCCAATTTATAATTACAAAAATACCTAGGTATCTAATATAAAAAAAAATTAGGAAAGAACGATAAATCCTTCGCACATATGTACAATTAAATTAAGGGTGTGATTGTGGTTTGAGGGATCCTTATATTTCAAAGAAAACCTTCACTTAAGTATTCCGAATATTACCTACTTACTAACGCTAGTGAGCAACTCACGGGAATTTCGTATGGGCTGCGGAGCTTTCCGAAGTTTTCTGTAGAGGCGCTATACACGTTTCCATACAAAATTTTGTTACTTCCCGGAAACTTCGAATAGAGGTACAGATATAGGAATATCTTGGTAGATGCTATGAAAAGGTATCCATAAAAATACTCGAAAGATTTTCTTGGGGGTAGAGTGAAATATAATATTTATTATTTCCTTGTTTACTCGGTCTATTTCGTGGTCCCCGGTCCGCTCACATTATTTTGGGTCAAGTGTCCTCTGTCAAGTTGATGTGTTTTTTTTTTATTGAGATCTCTTGCAATCGATATTTGCTTCTAATAAAACTTCTCGGATGTCAATGTTTATCCAGAAATTATAATACAGAAAAAACGTAGTACAGAAAAAAACAAAACTAGTGATTCAAATAATCATTAATCAGATTTTTATTTACGTGTCGTTTTTATTACGAACGACGAAATATTTTCCTCATATTAATTTTCCCCTGTTTCAATGACGGGTGTATGTGGGTTAGTTAATACAAAAACAGCCTGAAATATATTATAGGTATAATGGACAATTCGTATTAAATTTTACTAGGTGATTTAATGGAAGGTATATGTATCGATCTTGTAAAAAATGAGTTAAGTCATCCGGCCATAGCTAGCTTCGGTAGTAAAAAAAATGATGTGTACGTACATCCTCCATCGCTCCCCATTCATAGGGCATGATCGGACAATGTGGTCAGTGGTTTGAATATGCTCGCCACATTCACAAGTAGGGTCATTGGAATACCCCCAATTGTAGAGCTGCACTTTTGCTGAAGTTTGACCGGATGCGATTTAGAGCTGTTCACTATATCGCATGTTCCATTCCGCTCTCAATGCCCGCTCGAGAGCAAACCCGCTTCACTACAACGTCTCTGCTCGATTTAAGTTTACCTTCTGGCAGATCGGAGAGAACTACATTCTGTAAAGTATGGTTATCCCTTTCTCTTGTGTGTGTGCATTTGTCCGGAGGTGTAGGAGATTTAACACAGAATTTCAAAAGTCAATATATTATTTTACATCTCTTGGGACAGGTTTTCAGGAAAGTGAAAATTACGACAATCAACAAAAGTATTGAGAGTGGCGAAATTAGATGTCCTTCTTGGCGAATCGACCAAATCAATGCAACAACCGAACTTAAGATAGGGGCAACAATCAGTATTACGAAACGTTAGGAGAGATGGAGGATAACATAACTATCCGAGATGACTTCAATTGATGATTGTTTGGAACTCAACCTCAGCAAAAAGTACATAGAAACAGCTAATATAATAATTTATTATGGCCTCAACTACTGTTTGACATAATTGACATCACAAATTTAAACAGCTATCTTAACTATCAGTTTCTTATGTTCTTTACAGTTTCTATAACATAATTGTATCTTCAAGACACTCTTTTTTATTGAGTTTGAGACAATTTTAATAATCCCTTACCAATAAACATCGAATTGTCCATTTGCTTCGAATCCGCGCTAATTTATCGAAGTAAAGGCCGTTATTTTTATTTGTTGTATTGGAATAAAATATGCACATAATTTAGCATAGTAATTTCACTGTTATTGAATATTGATGCTTCACAGCCGCCAATGATTCTGTTGTGTTTTTTTTTTCATTATATTGAATTACCATAATATGGCTATTATTAAGTCCTAAAAATCTAAAAAAAAATACCTAGGTATTTTTTCATACTATTAGTAATAATCCACCCCTAATGCAGTGATTTGTGTGATAAAACACAGTACCTTTTCAAATGATAATATAATATCGCAGACCTTATTAACCTAACTTTAGAATTTATTTCTCTAGGTTTTCTGTCAATGTTTTAAGCTAGTACAGACTAACAATCTTCTTCGTATATAATGATTTATAATGATTTTATTGTCCACTTTAATTAGCAAAATAAGTCGACTTTAATTTTTATGACAAAATTTCTAATTTTCATATGTCAAAAATATTCATTATTAAGTAAATCAATTCAAATAAATCAAAGTTAAGTATAAGTTTGTTTTATAAATAAATTTGAACCTGCAGTAATAATTTCTTGCGTTTTTATTTCTTGTCTTTTAACTAGCATTTAAAACAGGGATCGCCATAAAAAAAACCAACATTCCTTAGTGCCTGTATTTCTACTTCTAAGAAAGTTGAACAAGAAGAAATACCTATACCTAAGTAAGTATTTTCGAAATAAATATCCGAAAGTAAAAGAACTTCATTACTACTTGACATGAAAGATTCGAACCTATACCTACGTGATAAGACTTCAAAATCCATTTTCTTCCTTCTTTTCCAATAATATGTAAAAATCTCTCTAGTATGGGAGTAAATATTGTCCTAAAGACGAAAATTTGGTTTTAAAGTCGACATTAAATGTGGTTGATACCCTTTCATAATATAGGGAACTCAATGTGGGTGCTTCTTGTCACACCCATCGTATGAAAATAAAATGAGATTACATTTCAATATTTGCCATCACAACCCTTCCGGGCAAGGTAGCGAGACTCGGTAAACACATTGTATTTACTTATTGCGCCTTTGAATTCTCGTCTCCATATTTTGATACACTGGAAAAGATTTAAATGTATACTAGCTGACTCTACAGACATCGTTCCACAGTAGATCGTTGAAGCGTTGAAAATGGTTCAACTAAAAGGGATCTTCTTCTCCTACTACTTCCGTTAGGACGCGTCCTGTCTTCTCTCTGTTCTCGGCTATCACTGATATTTTTATAAGCCTTTCAGCATCTGCTCTTTCTACGTGGAATCTTCAGAAATGCCTTCTATATATCTATCCCATCGAACAACATCCAAGACATCGGATGTTGTGCCAGCAATGGGCGGAGAGTCTTCATCTCTGTTGTACGTAGGAGGCTCTTCCTCCTGTATTTTACAGATCGTAATAGCAATTAGGTACATATTATTTCACTGATAAAATCCTCAAATTAGGCAGAAAAATAAAAAAAAAACATCCGAATCTCGAAATCATTCGTCAAATTATGTAGGTACCTAAGCACTAAGCACACATAAAATTTCATAAAATTCAGTCCGAAGTTTTATAAAAGAGTTCAGACACATACTTGTACATATACACACGGTCGGGATAGATTTAAATATAAAGATTATATTTATTTTCATATATTAAAATACCACTTTTCAAATTCGCAATTTAAATAAAGCCTTTATTAGCCTTTGTTCCGAGAGAGGCTGTGAAAAAGCTCAAAGCTCTCGTGAATATCGTTAGAATACCAAATACCTATACCTACATATCATCTTTTTTTAACCTATGCTTTATTTGTTTTGTTATTTTGGTTATTCAGAATTCACAGAAGAAGAATAGGCAAGAATTTTTTTCAAATTGAAACGAGACCTTCAATTTATAGTTTACCTTTTGAAAATTACCCGATACGTTAAGTATATTATTAGATAGTATTTAAGTAGGTAGGTACACTATCAGACATATTAGACCAAAAGCTTTAAGACTCGATTTTTTATTTAGTTAGATTGAACAGAACCTTATTATTATTATCGTTTTACTGGGTTAATCCAAAGCTTTTGATACTGTTGATCATTTAATCTTATTATAGGTAGGTACCTACTTGTTGATGTACAAATTAGGATTCACGGGAAAACTCAATAGTTAGTAAAAAGTAACTAAGTAAATAGAAAGTCTGTAACAAGAAATGGTAAATTTGAATACGGTGTACCACAGGGGTCGATACTGGATCCGCTTTTGTATTTTTACTCTATACAGACAATAAAATTTAAGATTTATTGTGGAGTTGAGGCAAAATACTTCGTGATGAATACACTTGCGCTTGGCCGTGTGGGCTGTGGAGGACGTTACAGCATTTGAGGCGTTTCGTTCATTAAATTTTGCTTCCATTGTCGACAACTCTCAGCACTAAGGAAACGATTGAAGAAATAAAATAAAAGTTACATACCTATTTGGCTAAAAATAAAGCTGTACTTGTGTGAAAAAAAAACCGCTGAAAAAAAAGCGAAATTTCTGCGTTAACTTTAGTATAATTTGGAGTCAGAGCAGAGCATAATAACGTGAAGCAAGGTAGCTATTTGATATGAATTATTCACTGTATTTAAGTTAGACTTATTCTCTTAATTTAACCTGGAGTCAGCTTGCATGCACACCAGGTAAATGTATCTGCATAATTATCCGACTATTGCAGGTAGGTACCTTTAACTGTGTCATACTACCACTTTGCAACTTATAAAGTAGTATTGCAGGGGTCGAATAAAATTAAAATATTGCTACCTACTTAAATCTCAATGAATGTACTTGCTACTTTCAAACTGGTACCATCATACATATCTGATTTTATGGTTCAGGAATTATGAAATTAAATTCTATTTGAAATTTCTTTGTTTGAAATGAATAAAATGCTTGTTTTTGAAAGAGAAGAATTATTTGAGAACCCAATGTTGTGTGAAAGTGAATGATGTGAACTTGGAACAAGTGGATGAGTATATCTATTTAGGTAGTCTATTTAACAGAGATAGAAGGTGTGAAAGGAGATTGAAAGAAGGAAACTGGCTGGTAGAAGGGTTGGCGGTGCACTTAGACCTCTAATGAGAAATAATAACGTATATCTTAAATCCAAACAGTTGATGCACAATGCAGTCCTGATTCCATCCATGATGTATGGGAGTGAAACTTGGACATGGACGATAAGATACCTATAGGTAAATTGAATAATAATCTACTTGCACCTTCTTTTGTTTATAAACATTTAACTCCTATAGCACTAGTTATAAAGTTAAATCAATTTTTATTAAATTTGATTGTTGTTTAATTACACACTATTATTAAGACTTGAATGAGTTTTTAAAAATATATCGATTCATATATAAATTAGTACGAAGTTAAACAAAATATAGATACTACCAACTGAAAACTCGACTACCTACTATAATTTTTATTCTTTTTTATTTAAACTTACTTAAGAAAACAGAAAACAAAAGATAGTCAATACAATACAGCAGAACAATGAGGCGATGAAGAATTAAACTGTAACATTTTTAGATAGTTCAGACGTGGTTTGTAAATAAGTAAAGGTGAACTAGGTAAGTGTCGAAGCAGGTTCTTTATATCTTCAGGAAAATGGTAATAATATCAAGTTAGAAGCTTCCAAGAAGATGAATGGAATATTAATGATTAAAAACCAAAAGGAAGGAAGAATGAACAACTTGGGGTTGTTCTGCGAGAAGCAGGTGGAATTGTCAGAATTGATCAGCGAACATCGAGAGTTGACTTAACTCAGGTTATCGAGTACCTACCGATAGAGAGTTGACAAATATCATATTATTCTTTCATCGATTTATTGGAAACTTGTTCATCGTGTGTAAAAATGTGAAGTCCGCCATTCAAGATCACTCTTAATGGATGTCATCCATTGTGACACGTGAATTTTTATTTATCAATTTCTTACGATGTGTTTTATTAAAGTTAAAGTTGATAATGAGATATCTCGAAGACTGGTGGCGTCAACAGTACCATACTGTGCTGGACGGGGGCTACTAATAAAATAAATACTGACAATGCCTGCGCAATATACAGCATAGAATAATCCAGTAAGACCTATCATCTGGCGTCCACGACGTGACCCCTGGTAATGTGTTGATAATCAACACAGCTAACAGGTGAAGGACGAAAGGCGAATCTCTGGCCCCTATAAGTATCGAGAGCACTCCAGCTAAAAGGAAAGTAAACCTTGAAAAAAAAAACTCTGGTCCTCCAGGTTGGGGGTTGGGCAAGAGGCTAATAACCTCTTACTGTAAAAAAACTTGGATTTCGAAACCAAACGCTTAGAGGATGCCGAACAACTTCTTGACTTACGGAATTCGAGGACCGAGGCAACGGACAGGGTTTTCTGGAGTATTGGAGGCCAAGGTTCGAATTGGACTGTAGCGCCATCGGAAGAAGAAGAAGAAAGTTGATAATATTGCATAATTCATAATATAATGACTTGTTTCTTCCTCTCTCATACAACTCAGAGTTTGTTTTGAGACAGGATGTGCTATGGTATGTACATTGTACAAGAAGAAACAATAATATATTGGTAATACACATAGGGTTGCCAGATGTCCGGTTTTCGACCGGACAGTCCGGTTATTGTTATGCTTGTCCGGTCAAGAAAATCTCGGCAAACCGGACAGAACAATGTCCGGTTATGAAACTGAGAAAATGACCCTTTTTTTTGTAGGAGAAATTAGCGATTCCAGAAAAAAAAATTTGGAAAGTCACCTTTTTACACACAAATTTTAGGAATGACCTTTCTTTTTTTTTTTTTTAGGAAAAAGCCATGTTTCCAGATACCAAATTTTAGAAATGACCTTTTTTTTTTAGGAAAAGTTATGTTTCAAGATACCAAACCTCCACCCCCAGTCCTGTCCGGTTTTTTTTTCAACACATCTGGCAACCCTAAATACACAATACATATATGTGAGTACATAAAATTCATCTTATAAAATATCTTCTTAAAACCCTTGCTATACCCACAGACAGGCTTTGCCTCGTGGAATTTAGTTTATACTCATGTCATGTTATACACTTATTGTTGTGTTTTTACTTGTGTTAAAATGATATGCTGTATACTTACCTTTTTATAACATTTTTTATATGAGAAAAATACTTATAATTATTATTATTTCAAAACATTTATTTATTAAATCACAATATATCATATAAAGCATACAACATTGTATAAAAAATAATAAAACATAAATTAAATTAAAATTAAATATAATGCTATATATACTAAATATAAAAATATCGGTATTATCTCTCATGATACATCACGATGTAATGTAATCATGAGAGATCTTCGAACTACAGAGAAAGGAACCTTCTTAACATCCTACATGAGGACAACAGAACTGCCTTTTGGATGGCATATCTGAGACCACAACAGATGCCAAGTTTCCCTAGTTTCCTTTTTTATTATTATTATAAAAACACGATCACCATACGCGGACACTTTAAAAGAGCTACAATAGCAATAGTCCAAACGACATCCACATCAACATTTCAGAAGTCTAAAGAACTACGAAAACAATAATAAAATAAATAAAAAAACACATCGTCGCACTATATTTACATAACATGTGTATTTTTTCAATCATTATAACGAAAATTCACTATGCAACACATGTACCGTAGTGGAACGATAATTACAAAATTACTTAAACGAAGTTTTTTTTTCGCACACAAGTAAGGCGACGACTTGTACCATGTCCACTCAAGTTTCGCCATTAACAAGCCGTTGAAGTACCTACATAATAAACGGATGGCTTTACGCGATTGGATTTGTAGGTACTGATTAGATATTCAACTCATCCTATTACTCCATATCGTACATTTGGTTTTCCCCACTCACGGTATTTTGGAGCGACATCGCTCCATTTGGATAGATGGAGTGATCGTGAATGGTGGGAATAGATTTAGAAAAAAAAGTCAAGAGGTATCTTTGACTGACAGATGCATATTGTAATCCTTGGTTGAGTGAGGATCAACCAGAATGCCAAGTGAATCACAAATAGAAGAATAATGAAACAATTCTTTTCATTCGATTAGACCTTTTTCTTTTCTTTTCTTTAGTTGAGAATTAAAACTTGAAGGGAAAAAAATATAGGTAAGACTCATTTTTTTTTTTATTATGAAAATGTATTCTTAATCTGGGTTGGAAGATAATACCGTTTGTCAGCATTAGAAAAATGAAATTAATAACTTCCGTAAAAATTATACTTAAACCAAATTTTAGAGTAAAGACAATGAAAAAAGATCAATAATCAGAGCTGTGCGGTACGGTAGATTGTACCTACTCTGAGTACTTTTCGTGTACTAAATACTCAGTCCACGAGTACATTTCTCAAACATGTACTTTTACTTGTATTCGATACGTTTTAGAGCTGAAAAAGTACTCAAATACATTTGCAAGTACTCGAGTACATTTGCAAGTACTCGAGTACATTTGCAAGTACTCGAGTATATTTAAAGTAGGTACTCGCATACATTATATTTTTTTAAACAAAAGTAATATGTTGTGACCGTGTCCGCCTTACACACCATTTTTTAAATGTATTATTATTGTAAGTTATTCACATTTTTTTTTTAAATTTTAATTTCATTACTTAGTTTTTGAAATTGTCGTTTCAATAGCTCGCGGTTACATTATGTTTTGACACCATGACAGAATCAGGTGCATAAAGACTATAAAGAGTGCGCGTGATATTTTCTTGTGGTGTCCCCATGGCTGAAACATGCGCAAGGCAAATTAAGGTTTATAAAAGATTTTATGTTACATTATCCACTAATGTACTCGGTACTATGTACTCTCCCTGAGTAGTTGTACTTGTACTCAAGTACATTTTGTGATTAGTACTTGTACCTACTCAGTACTCGAGTATTTTTCGCCTGTGCTCTGCTAATAAACAAAGATTTTCAAAACAAAATATGATTATGAATAGATATTATATTAAAAACAAAGTATGTATAGGCTTTTTGGTATATTTATTTAACATTAAACCCTTTTTGCCAGCATCTTCAGTTTAAGTTAAAAGTGTTTGTTTTGAAAATATTATATTTATGTTAAACAGCATTAATAAAGATCAATATTTTTTTTCGATTTGAATTTTGCTTTTTTTATTTGTTTTATATTTTAAGTTCTATTTTTTTTCTATCTGTAAGTACCAGTTTCATGATATGTTTTGTATATTAGTTTTTTAGTGTTCTATTGGTGTCTCTAATAAATGAATAGTTAATTAAATATACCTATATAATATAATCCACATTCATTTTTGAAGTTTTCAGCAGAAATTTCAATTTGTTCCGTTTTTTTTTTATTTGGTTTTGAACTGATGCCAATCTGTATAAGAAATCTCGAAATAGGGTGGCCTTCCCTACTCCAGGAAGTGAAGAAGTGATGATAGAACGTGACGGTAATACCGAGCAGTCGGTGAAATATTATGACGGGGAGGAAACAAAAGTCGGTACAAATATAAAATAACAACGACTTGACTTGTAACCTCTTTTTGGTAAACAAAACCTTCTTTTAACCCATACCCTTATACTCCAACCAGGGTAAGAGTACCTAAAACATACATCCCAAATTTGTAAGGACGTAAGATAATGATGGCTTTTCTCAACATCCGATTCGTTCGGAGTGCATCGGATACGACACAATAGTGTGACAGACAAAAATAATAATTTTGTAATACTAATTTAAAATAGTACCTATACTACATTTTTAACATGAAAAACACGGCTGTTTTATTAAAATAAAATAATTATTTCTTTTTATAATAATTATATATTTTTTTTTTACCATAATTGAAATGTCATAACAAACGAAACCGTCCGATTACGAAGGATGCAACCTCCAGTGACAACGGTTATCCTAAATCGTAGACACCGCTTAAGTTGGAATGACACCCTGGATAGAGATCCTTGGCGAGGCTTTGTGGCGACCACATGCTCCACCTAGGGAGCGAAAGTGGATTAACATAACAACAATTGAAATGTCAGCAATCTATTACTATTACAAAATATTTTTTTCAAAAGATGACAACCATCTCTTGAAATGCCCGCTGATTGGCGAAACATGTAACATTTAAGACCTTATCCTTGCGAACGACAAGGCAATAGCTGTCGCTGCTTACCGATGAAACAGAATATAGACCGGAAACGTATGTAAAGTAAGTTTTTAAATTTATAGGTAGGTATGTACCTATTCATTCCAATATCTTCAAATTTTCACCAAATAACACCCCAATCAATTCCTGTGCCATCTTTTACAAATGAAGAAAATATGATTAAACACGAGTAAAGACTTGGTTGGATTGCAAGCGACAGTAAAATGAGCGTTGAGCACAGTCCACGGAGTTATTCGAAACATGCCCAAATTGGATATAATATACGTTTCTACCAATACGGTGCTGTCCTATTTGAGGCTGGCAAAAGCGTTTTGGTTTTGACGGTCGATCTCTTTTATTTGTCAGCCAAAATGTAAAAAAATATAGTGAATTATTAAATTTAAGCAAAAAATTACAAACCTCGGATAAACGTTTATTTTCAAGCTCTAATTAGGTACACGGCCGATCATTTAAGAGTTTAAAAATTTGCTTATTTATGATCTATGAGATTGAATAATAATTTTAAAATAATATTTCAACATAATTTATGCAAGGCGTTTTTTTTTCTTTTCAACAACATAAACAAGAAATATTATAATAAGCATTCCCTTTTTATAACTATCAAAAAATAATTTATCAAGAAAACATTTTTTTCATCATGATGAAAATAAATAACGTAAGATTAATAAAAACATACTTAAGGATTTTCCTTTTTTTCTAGAAAATACGAGAGTAGGTACCCACATACATAATATATAAAATAATAATAATAACATAAAACATACAATTTACATAATATTTTTATGATAAAATCATATTCGGGAGCTCCCCGTTGGGACTTACGAGTACCGTTCAACTCAACGCGGTTAGTTAAGCAATCCGTATACTCGGTGTAGTGTAGAGAGATTGAGGAACACGCCGACCAGCTAGAAGGGCCATTATATTTTCTCCGCAGATGTGAACCACTTCAGTTTTCTTTTGTGAAAGGAAAAATCTCTCAAGGGAGAAATATTTTCTTAAGCCCGAAATTATATTTTCGGAATCCATATTAATCAACTCAGAAAGCTAATGGATTCTCGTTGCGAGACCGAGCGGGCTCACAAACTAAACACTATAATAATATCCATATTTTTTTTTTGATAAAAAGTTTTATAAATGATTGATTACTCACTTTCAACGATCATATTACTGTAAATGTTACGGTATCAAAGAATTGCATTGAAATTATTTGAACACTATAAATTATAAAAAATATTGATTTATACGGATGAAAGGCAAGTTTCACACCAGTATACACAAGGGGTAACCTTTCCCTATAGATATACAATGAAGATGAAAACTATCAAAAAAAAAAAGTAAGTACAATATGGAAGCAACCATTACCACCACTAGTTACATTGGCGCTAAGCTGTCGGTACATATCAGTATAGCATGTGGCGTCTTTAACAACATGACCAAGATATGGAAGGCGTCGGCGTTTAGTATCGAGACGAAATGTAAACTCTTTAATGCGAATGTGTTGCCCATTTTCCTGAATGGATTTTAGTCTTGGCACCTGACGTAATCCCATGCACAAAAATTTACTATGTTCGAAACGTGGTGCCTCAGGAGAATTTAGGGTAAAAGATGGTATCGCCGCATCACGAACGACGCTAACCGCCTGCGCACATAGCGTAGGCCCATCACTTCTATCATGAAGCCTACCTTAAGCAGAAATAAAGATTGATACTTACCTAATATATTTTTGGTTTTGTCGCATCTTGTTGGGAATAGTGACACCTAAATGACTTGTTTATAATAATTAACTTACTTAGTTTGTAAACTTTGTTGGTCCACTTATCATATATTGTTTTTGGAGTTTTGTTATATTTTGTGAATGACATCATAAATAAAAAAAAATATGGGGAGAAGATGGAATTGGCTGGGACTTGTGTTAAGAATGCCAAATGACAGCCGAGGAGAGCGCTTTTCTTTTTCCCATCAGGGTCCGGAAGATGAGGAAGACCCTTTCACACGATATTGATTCATTAAATGAAGATCTTTTACTTTTTTTTTTAAACTTGATTGAATCAATGTAATATAAAAAAACATACTTTCGTTTTCATGTTCAGCATACATCAAAGCTATAGAAATTTGAAAAAGTAATTAACGTTTGTAGAAGAAATTGGAGTTTTAACATTATTACCTATATGGTTGCTTTGTAAATATGGGCCCACGTGATAACCAAATTGATCCTTCAAATAAAGCAAACATAGATATTTAACATTGGTTTTCAAAATATGTTAATGACATTAAAGGTTTCAAATAATACCCACAGTAGATACTTAATCTATTTAGATTATAAGATTATCACAGCTTCTTTTGGAAACAAGCTCTGCACAATGTTATATTCTAAAAGT
This sequence comes from Mystacides longicornis, assembly GCA_963576905.1. Lineage (NCBI taxonomy): Eukaryota > Metazoa > Arthropoda > Insecta > Trichoptera > Leptoceridae > Mystacides > Mystacides longicornis. The sequence continues at coordinate 13,287,966 of OY756425.1, forward strand.
GTTTATCTTCCTCATAGATACACGACTTATCCTCTCATCCCAAGGTACTGCGTGAACTATATTCCAGAACAAAAACGGCTCGGACGTGCCCCGCATGCAGACTTTCAGGACATTATTTACCATCCGCTGAAATATTGTTTCCGTTATAATATTATTAAGAAATATTATGTAAAACCTTACAAAGAAATAAGGAAAGATAAAGGTTAAGATAAACGTGTGCGCTTTAAGTGAAACAGAATTCTAATACAGCCAAGATATTATTATTAATGTTTCATTTGCTCAGTTTAAAAATGAACTCTGCGACATCTTATTCTTCTAAAGTTTGACGACCAGAGACTGAAATCATTGAATGGCGTTCAATGAGTGCTAGTCCTTCAAGCTCACTTGGAATGCGTACCTACATACATTTTGCAATCAAATTGCTAGTTTTAGTCATTCCAAGTGCGCGTGTAGAAGTTTGAACGTCGCACTGTGCAATAGAGTGGAACACTTTTGTATGTAATTTTTTTTTACGAATTTATAATTGGAATACCAGGCAAAAGTTGCTTTATATAGTAGTTAATAACACCTCTAAATTTAAATGTTCTAGCTCAACATCTAGAGGTCCCGCCATGAACTACAAATTTCATATTTTATGTTTTTATGGGCATTTTGCAAAGTCACATGCATCCAATAAATAAAATAATTTGTAAATACAAAATATATGCATGTAAATGATAAAATTAAAGTATATTTTAGTAAATAGAATCATTAAATTCAAAAGTAAATACAGGTTCAGAAAGTTGTGTCGCTATGAATAACGTCATTTTTTAATGAATTTCTCAAATTTTTGCATGAGCTTTCGAGATACTAATTTGGATTTTATGAAACCTTTTCTTCTTGTCTTATGGCTTAAATTTAGAGCTGCTCCTGTCACAATTTTAACTAATCCTATCACAGTCTGGGTGTAGCAAAACAGTCTCATAAATTCTAAAACTGTACCTCCTCCATTTTCAATAAGATATCGAAATTGCTCTCGGAAATATTAATCAGTATTGGGGGTTCATATATATTTTGTTCCCAGTCAATCACGTGTACGTAAGTACATGCATTTGGATCCACTTTTGGCACCTCTACCATGCGTGAAACAGATTTTTTACTCACTTAATGAGCCTTTAAAACGCGTCTTACAGCGAGTTCTCTAATGCGCATCTGTGTGAATCTGTTACCATACTCAACAACAAGTTTCTGGATGGACAAAGTAACTGTTTCAAATTTAAATAAGGTGTTCTTTCGATTACAATTTGTTAGAAAATATCTAGAGCTGTGATGAGCTTCCATTTTGAACCATCTTTGCTGGATGGGTGTTTCGACGGCAAACCGGGCAAGGGTGTATGATTTTATGACAAACGTTAAGATTTTGTTGTGGATTTTTCCTAGAAATGTACAAACGCAGAATACCTACGGTTAGATCTTGACAACCAGCGGGTACAAAATAGCTTAACTGGCTTTCTGTTTAATGAATCTGAAGTGGTGGTTCCATTTATGACAGCAGTAGTAATTTCTTGTAAATATTTTTGGTCTGCGTTGAGATATGTTGATATTTGTGGAGGTAGATCTTCAATCTTCTCAAAGTAGACCAAAAGCATAGGTAAACAAACGCTTCAATGGCAACTCATTGACGTGTCAGTGAAAAATTATCCATTTCAATGGTCGAGATAGTTTATTTTCCAAATGACGAACCCAAGCTAAACAGAACTTGACTCCCTTATGTTCAGAATATGTTCCTCTAGGACAACTACTCTAGGCTTTTGTGATGCTTCAAAAATAGTTTTAGCCGTCTTTTCTTTACTTCCAACGAGGAATTTATGTGTTAGAAGTCGGGAACTCTCTAATAATACTGCGGGCCCTACTCAGTTCAGGCCCCGTACATTCGAGAAATGCCTCCCGTCTCAGAGCGATCTCCTAATAACACGCAGACCGTACTAACTTCGGGTCTGCCGTGCGTTCGAGAGCTCTCTCTGTTCGCCCAGCCGCGGCTTATGATCGTCTTCTACTATTATTTCGAAGATTCGTTGCTTCGAAATAACAGTAGAAGACGGTAAGCCCGTAGTGGTTTGTTCCATTTTAAACTCGAACATCAGTAATGAATTATTAGATATAGTGCCTGAAAATTCAGGAAATCGTTTGGACACGCGATCACAATTATTACAGACTCTCGAAAAGATTTTACAGCTTTCCTGAATCGAAGAGATTGCTTTCTAATTTGTAATCCCTTTACAAAAAAGCAAGAATGTATAAATAAATAAAATAATCATCATATTACACATTTATTTCACAAATATATTTTTTACTCGGTTATAAGTATATATGCAATATTATGTTGTTATGAAGTTTATAAAAAGATGACAGAGGTGATGAATCAAATGGGGAAATCAGACGAACATTGGATCATTAAATTTGTTCGTCGACCTATGTAGATAGGAGGGTAGGTACAGTAAGGGTGGGTTCAAAGTAAACGTACATATTCGCCGTAGTACCCCATCAGTATCACGCCTCCTAGGTAGTGTATTACGAGACCTTTCACATATTACAAATTGGTATATTTTTCACCAACGCTCCACAACTCTGAATTATAATGTTATGAAGCCGCCACTGGAAATATTACACTGTTAAATAAAAAAGAATGTGAAATGGAACATATAATAATATTTCTAGCGTAAAAATATTCCAGATAAATGTACAGTGAAAAAATACACCTTCATATATTAATATTCCCTCAAAATCTCCATGGAAAACCAGAGGAAGGAAATCAAACTTTCTCCAGTTGCCTTAAATGAACATTTGTGATCAAACATCCCAATGGATCAAGTTGCGTATCTCAATCGGATTTTTGGATTTTGAATATTTTTTCGAGACGCTTACTCGCGCATTGAATAAAGTAAGATAGTTGGATAATTCGTGTCTTTAAAATAGAAATTTTTATGTGATGGACCACTAATATTCTGTTTTCTTGATTTCAAGGCATTGATGAGTACTATAACAGGTATGCTATTGTTTTTATTATTGTTCAAATTTATTATTTTATCTTTTTGTTTCATTACATGTTTGTGGCTTTTTATTTTGTTTTGTAATAAGCCGAAAACCCGTGTGTGCTTATAAAAAAAAATAGTTGGTTTTTACACATGTAAGTCTTATGAAATGTGAAACGAGCAGTTTCGTTCAACACATTGCTAGACGAGGTGTACACAGCCTGGAAAAATTGAGTCCAAGTGCTCCTGGACAACAAAGTTGTTGGTCAACAGTCATGGTTGCTGCAGAAACAACACTTGTCGGAGTATTACAGACAGTGATTTTGTCGAAAAAATAGAATGGACAACCATTTAGAATGCTGTTGCCGCAGAAAGACCGGAAAGTCTCGACCTTCGGTAATAAGGAAAAACGACGCTGATTATCATGGAATTTCTAGCTTTAAATGTAACACCTTGGAATAATTTTAATAATATTAAATAAAAATAATTCGATATAAAGAACTAAAGAACACTCATATTTCGTTCAAGATCTCAGTTCGACGAATTCTAAGTGAGGCATCTTTTGCATATTATTACATCAGTCAGTACGGAAATATTATTTTTTTTTCAAAGGAATCGTAATTTATATGCAAATAGATTCACAAAAGAGGCGTCAGAAAAATATATGGGCTGTTTATAATAATTATGCCAACCTGTTATTATTTTATTTATTAAATTGGATTCAAGAACTATAGGATAAACAAAAACTCAACGACACCCATAAAAGATGCGGAAAAACGAAAGATGACAAACACACGGTCACAACCTTCAAATATTCAGTGGTCAACATTTCCAGTTACAAAAGACCTTTAAGTATGTGAAGGTTAAATCAAAAACCAAGAAAGCAGATTAAAAGCCGGCTGTCTAAGAGACGCTTTTTGGAACAAAAACACATCATGACCTACACACACTAACGAAACTAGAACTGGGAAGTAACTCTGCATTTACATCGGGATGCCTATTCAATTCCACTCTCAATAATGAAGTCAGTATGACATTTTAGATTTTGGTTGCTAAACACGAAAAGAGTTCCACGAAGGTTATTTTTTAAGTCCGGATTGCTTTGCGAAAAAAATGGTATAAATAAGTACCTACTTACCCTATATTAGCATATATTTTATTTATAATCTTTCTAAATACACTCAAAATGGAAAAACTTCAACTTTTTCAAGATAAGATCTGCATGCATTATTGTTTTTTATCTAATCGGATTGTTCTCACTACAGTGTCCACAATGTTTTGTTATTATTTATTGATGTGTAATATTAAAATAATGTAATATTGAAATAATTATAATTTTGTATATTTTGTAATACATATTATTTTTTAAAAAAGGCCCAACAGGCCGTAAATAAATAAATAAATAAATAAATAAATGATAATATTGTCGTGTTTTAATGTTAAGTAGATTTAAGAATATTCACTATAGGTACTTCGATTGATTTTCTTTTCTATAAACAGTATAACATTAATTACAAAATATTATTCTGACAGCTTGACAATTTCAAACATGATCGTTCGAAATTCAAATAGGAATTGAATTTCAAGAGTAGCCCCCTTGATGCCGTCAAGGACTTAAAATCTTCCCCAAGCCACAGCAATACGAAGAATGCGCTATATTTGGCGTTATATTATTATTTATTCTTTATAAACTGGATCACAGGGAAATATTCCTAGAAATCTAACTTTCTTATACGTTTTGTATTCTGCTGCTAGAAAACTGACTTAATACTCAAGTATCTAATAAAGATCATACACTCGATTAGAATGGATGTATAGCAAATAATATAGTGCGGTATGTATCATGAATTATAGGCGGTAGGTATATGCCTCTCTAATGTTTTGTACATTGCTCGTTCACATGTTATATGATGTTTTTTTTATGATTGATGTTATAGGGCTAATGTTTGTGGGTCGGGGTGGAGTTAATCGTACAGAGAAAATTGAATTTTTTCATACTTTATGTATATTTTATGAGTGTTGATGACGAATCCAATAAAATGTGTGAACTTTTATCGCTTATTCCCTACAGCCTCATACTATGTTGCCATTAAGCTTCTTAATGCTTACAAAATTTGAGCGTTTTTGGTACATAAGACTGGTCAGATATCAAAAGGTTTTACGACGGTTTTTTTTTATAAATAAGGCCTTGAATGATTTCTTTGATATTATTGTTTCAGAGCAAAAAAAAACATCTTAGGAATTTCAGAATAAGCTGAATGAAAATTAAAATATGCAGTTAAACTCGAAGTTCAATGTCATGTGAAACTAAGATAACATGTCATGAGAAATATTTCACTAGTTTTGGTGGATGATGTTTCATCTTGAATCTATTTAAATAATTAATCGACCATAATCTGTTGAAAATGTCTTCCATAATGACATGGTCACTTACCAATACAGAAGTGTAAAAAAATGTTTAGGATTTAATGGTAAATGAGTTTTTTGTGAAGGCAATAATGCGATAGAAAGAATGTGGATATTCTGACTTAAGCCCTTTAGAACTGCATCACTACTGGAAATCTTTAAAAGCTGCTTTAACCGTAATCGGAAAAAATACATAAGGCCTCCAAAACATTCACAAAGCAAGAAACGGTGGACTGATGAGGATGGAGTCCAGACTATAAGTGAATATCAAAAGAAAATAAAGAAAGAGTGGTGCCACTGATGGGACATGTGACAAAGATACAAAGCCAAAAACTGTGTGCCGTCTTCTTCTCTAGTTGCTTGAAATGGACGGGTGTGCGTGACTTTTTCAGAATGCATCAGTCTAGCCGGACAATGCACTTTAACTTCAAACAGCGAGTCCTTTTATTCCCCGATCACACTTGAATAATAGAGGAAAGAAAGATGTTTTGTACTTACATAATAATATACAACATTTTTAAGTTGGAAGCTTCTTATAATCCCAATAAATCAATAGCTTGTTATTTAAAACGTTGATGTGAACTTTCTTTCGTACGAATGTAATTCATCGCCAGTATCAGAGACGAATCTTTAAGTTTCTATACTTGAAAACATCAAGTTTGTCCGTCGCTTAAAAAATTGCTGTGACATAAATTGTGGACATAATGACAAAAAGCAAACGAGAAGTTTTGATAGCGACCTTAAGAAAAGCTGTTTAGTTTGTAGCTCTAGATTTTCCAAAATGGCTATATCTTGAGGATGAGTTTCTTCTATCGTTTCAAAAAATAAAGCCAAAAGATCTAAAATAAACACTATGAGAGTGTGTTTACACCAAACTAACATAGAGCCAGAGCTTGAATAAAGCATTATTCCTTGATGGTTGGTATTGACATCAAACAACGAGCTAGAATTATTCTGGTATGCGTAATCTGATGCGTAATCTATTATCGTTTGATGTAAACGCACCCTAATATAAAAAACATATAAAAAAAATTAAAAGCGGGCGAAGGCTTTAAGGCTGTGAGAGTCGCAAAAATGGTGATTTTACTAATTTTTCAATCCATTTTCCGGCGTTACCTACTGTCGGATTTCGATGAAAAAAATATATAACATAAATTAGACTTTAATGAAGGCGGCCTCAGAGCCGTTTTTTGATATATAGTATAGTTTCTTGTAAAAAATAAAATTAGTAAATGTCGTTTTTCATCGTTTTTTTAATATTCCAACTGATATATACGTCGGAATGAAATGATTTTTTTTTTGTCTTAAAGAGCATTAAAAAATCTACAAGATTATAGAACGAAATGCTAATATTTATTTCCTGCTTAGCGTTTAATCCCAAAAAACCTCTATTTCACAAAAACGCTCTATATGGAAATATTCTATCGGCTTTAAGGTGCATGCGATAATGACACTTAAAAGCACGGGAATTACAAACAACGCGCTGGTTTTCGCTGTGTCAATGTTCAGTCTCCCAAAATCTTTTGGGATAAATTGACGTGTGATCTGCGCCACTTCAATTGACGTTTTGTATTTTATATATTTTGACGAAATTGCGTATATTACAGAGGACGGCAAACATTGGTTTTTTAATTTTTTTTTTTTTTTTTAATATATAATAATAATTTATTTGTATTAAAAGTATAAAAAACAATACAATAATAATAAATCAATAAAAATAAACCGTTAACAATAGATAAAATATAAATACATATATACAAGAATACAAATAAAAATAATCCCAGACAGCACCAGGTGCTGGTATAAGGGATCGGGCTGTACTTTTTTGATATATTATAAACACTATTGTTGGACAAGCTAAGGTCACTCTCGCCTTTCCAAAATATACTTCTTGAGACGCTTCACAAACAGTTATTATTTATTATTTATATTCAGCAATTAATTCTAAAATCGCTATTAGGTGATTTTAAAGTTTTTATTGTTGAATTAGGTATAGGTAATATTATGTTTACATTGCATACCTGTTATAATTTTTTCTTCTAAATTATTATCATTTATTATTACTACGATTAGATAGTATTATATGTTTTTGTTGTTGGAATTATTTATATTATATAACTAGTTTTCCCGACAGACGTTGTCCTGTAGTCCTTACTATATGAACATTGATTTCAAATTTGTAATTTATACAAACAAATATTTGAATATTAAAAAAATATTTCTGAAAACTTGAAAGAAATTCTATTAAAAATCTACGTAGGTACCAATGTTTTTACACTGTATGGTTGTATGGTAAATAAAAATTGTGTTGTTTTGGATTTTTTTACAGATGGCGTTGTTTGTCAGTAAATCCGTTCCATACTAATTTTAATATTTTATTTTCTATCCCATTTATGTTTTATTAGTTATTCTGTTATCCGCAGCGGAGAAGAATCTAATAAACCAAGCATAATAAAGATCTGTTCAGCCAACCTCGAGTTATAAGCGTTCACAATAACCGGACTTCATTTTATATAATAAAATATTGTAAACAATGTTTGGCGCAAAGAGTTTAACTGATGCTAAACAGTGCCATTTTTAACAATAAAAAATATATATGTTTACAATCATTTACATTGTATAATTGTATATTCAAACTTTTTTAATGAATTCTTTTTCTTCTGAATTATCATCATTTAGTTTCACTAGGTTGTACATATTAAGTTTCTACTGTAGAAATTAACTAAAACATGTACCTACCTACATTTCATCATTTGCAATATCAACATTATAATACCTTGTTTTCTTCTTCTTATTAATTTTTATCATTTACTATTACGATTAGGTATTTCCCGTATGTTCTAGTGGTTTGTAGATTATTAAACACTTATTACTTTAGTATGTATTCGTTATACAGGATTGTACGTTTCTATTGGACAAAATTAAACTCCTTTCTATTCCTTTTTTTGTATTATGATAACATGTCAAACTTAAAGACGACCAAAAGAACCTTTTAAACAATGTTATTCCGACCGATGCATCTGTTTTAAGCCGTATATTATAAAAATAACTAAGAAGGTTCCGTTCTTTAAGTTCTCTTAAACTTTCTGATGTTCATCGCAACTTTCTTATTTTTTCCTCTCCTTTCTTCTGCTAAAATCTAGAAAATATAATTAACAAAATTGGTCCAGCTGTTCACGCATGATGCCATGACCACGGAAAATCAATCAATTCTCCCATTTGCACCCCACTCAGGGGCATAGCGAGGCACCAAAAGCTCTCCATTGTGCTCGATCTTGCGCCATGTTTATGACCTCCTCCTACATCATGTCCAAATCCTTGGAGGAGCGGAACATAGTGTGAGGGTCTTCCTCGTCTTCGGAACCCTGATGGGAGGAAAAATAGCGCTCTCCTCGGCCAACTGTCATTCGGCATCCTTAATACATGTCCCAGCCAAGTCCATCTCCTCCCTACAATGGTTAGAGGTGATGGGCTTACACTGGGTGCGCCAGCGTATAGCGTCGTTCGTGATGCGGTAGTACATCTTACGACCAGAACTGTCCTGTGGCACTTCATTTCAAAAGATATGATACTTGTGCCTGGGCTTTGATCAGGTGCCAGGACTCACACCCATATAGGAGAATAGGCAACACACACGCATCAAACAGTTTACATTTCGACTCGACACTAAACGCCGAACCGCTTTCCATATTTTGGTCATGTTGTTAAAGGCGCCACTTGCCATACCGATATATGTACGAGAGCTCAGCCCCGAGGTCACCAGGGGTGGTAATGGTTGATCCCAGGTATTTCAATTTATCCTCCCGGGAGACCTGGTGACCGTAGATGGATCACGGAAAATAGGACTCCATTATTATATGTAGAGATTTTGTTAATAAAATACATTCGAAGAAACCTTACACACATTATCTTCACATCCTTTTGATACAATGACATATAATCTTGACCGTCCAATTTTAAAGGAGGAGTTCGACGGCAATAAATCTGCACACATGCAATATATACATAAGATACATAAGGACATTTCTTTTTGTAGAAATTTTGTAATTACATTTTTTTAATATGCCATTAATCAAATATTAAAAAAGTTTATTTTTCCCGTTCCCATTTTATAATCATATGATCTGAAATGGTGGCAATTAGAATGAATAATATGTGAGTGTTAGAAAAAATTAATTAATGTTGAAAACTCATGTTTAAAAAAATCTGGTAAAAGCAATGTATACCCGAATGTAACGTAAATTTAATAATGTCGCTTTAACCAAATACATGTTTATCATCATTATCGGTATTATCGTTATCATCAATATCATCCACCGTTGTTCAAAAATTCCAAACACATTGCAGTCAAAAGAACATTGAGGTTTTGAATATTGCGACGCATTCCACTGGTTTCCGACCCCTAACTCGACACTTGCATACGTACAAATATTGTGAGAGTTGAGTAAGGGAGAGAGTACGCCCCAATTTTTATGCCCCGCCCGAAATTGACTTTGAAGTCAAAGCTGTAACGCTCTTAAGTTTTGGATAGATAAAATAAGATATTTTTTTGAGGACAACACAGAGGTGGACTGGAAGGATCATGTCAGTAAAATGGAAAGTGGCTAACTTTCCATTTTAAGATACTAGCTGACGTTTCTCTAAGCGAGAGTTTTGCTACAAGAATTATGTTTGCAAGTAGGAACCTATTCTCTTAGTTAAAAATGTAACAAAGCGATACTCTGATGTGTAACAAAGCGATACTCTGATGTGTAGTATTCATAACTTTTGTCTTACGAAGAATAATGAAAAAAAAAACAATGAATAAGATCTTCCGTACCAGCCGAGTAATTCAACATCAGCATTTGAGTGCGTTTATAATGGAAAAAGTGACAAAAAAGCTAAATAGGTAAGTTACTGACAGTAAGTTTTCTCAAATGTTATAATGTTTCTTTCATAAGAACCTTCACCTAACAAAAGTTAATACAATATAATAAATTAAGATAAATAATTAGTCCAGCCATTTACCAGTTTTTATGCGTACAGATTTAGTCGAATATCGCCTCTTTTATTGAATTCATAGGAAAATAAACAGTGATTAAAAAAGCTTATTGGAAATGAATCAGTTTTATAATAACTTATAATAATATGAAGAGCATTATTTTTGTGATAAAAAAAGATTTCTAATGCTTAACAAGTGGGCTGTTAATGCGAAGTCTTATTTTCCCTCCCAATTATAACAGTGTTTGCTCTGCCATCATCAAAACCGCTTAACAACGAGGTTTCATAACAAAAACTGTGTCGGTACAAACGGATTATAATTCGTCTATCGTAACGGTCTTGGCTCTAATTAAGTTTGTTTTGTAGAGTGAAATGGACCGAAGTTACATCGGCAAAATGGGTCTGTTCAGTTACGAAATGAGTTTCTATGAAAAAGTGTAGTAAGAGTTATTAACAATACGATGTCGTAAAGACATGAAATTGATTGAATTTAAGAATTAATTTCAAAAGATTATTGAGGGAAAGAAACCCAACACCATTTACCAACAAAGAGACATTGCTGGATGGAGCAGGACAAGGCGCAACCACGTGACAATACCAGAATCCCCAACGCGGTGGCAAAACTTTCAAAAATATGGAAATATATTTGGATCTATTTCAAAAGCAAAAACAGCATTGGCCCTTGTTTAAGTCTAACAAGAATGAACCCATCATTGTTTAGATTTCTGCTATAGGGTCATGTGGATTTGAGAACTTGGCAATGTTTGCGGCAATTGTTGTGCCATTCGGGTTGCATATCCCGCATATCGGGTTGTCATTCCAGAATCAGCTCTTTATCACCCCTATTTCTAAGATAACATCGATTTCTTAGATTCGATCGATGTTAGGAGGTTTATTTTTAAGATAAAATACAAGTAATTAACTAGTTTTTTTTTTACTCTTAAGAAGCAGTAATATAGAACAGACGTCCACTCCTTTCCATCCAAACACCGATGGACAAATATGAAATGCGTACCTACATAAATCTCTAAATAGATAACTCCCAGATATACCGCAAGCGTTGTAATCCGTTATCTTTAGACCCTAGATAATTCAGAGATAAGTAGAAGATATTGTGGTCGGACTGGGATGGTCTGTATCTAGTTTCCACATTGTTAGAACGGTGTTATCTTGATTTAATTAGTTCAGAGTTATTTCTCACATACATGGCTCTATGGATTAATGCCTATTATATGCAGCATAACTCATTATAATAATAATATATATGCGTGCATAATCCTTAAGTAACACAATGGATGACATGGTTGTTATCTTTGCTAATGAGAATTGGATAATACAATTACATAATAAACTAACAGCAAAACCTGTCGGACGACAGACATAGAAACGGGTTATTGTGCTATTAATCGACAGAAATAGAAAAGGTTAATTGTGCTATTAATCGACAGAAATAGAAAAGGGTTATTGTGCTTTATCGTCCCGTTCACGTTGTCAACGGCAGAATCAGTGGGTCGAAACCGTCATACAAAGCACTTTTTGTATGGATGGCGACAGGTTTTAGTTATACCAACATTGAAAAACAAAAATAATATCATGAATTGCAAACTTGTTGTTGCGACTTGACTGTTTATGTTTGAAAAATATCAAACTAAACTGAAATCTTAACGCCATTTTTAGCGGTCTGTTGTGTTATTGTATTATTTTCGAAGAGAATACAAAACCTACGGATTTAGTATTGAGGTCATTTTGTTGATATTCAAAGATAATCATAATGCGCAAAAGGTGCGTCATTTGTCATAAAAGTGATGAGAAAAATACCGATTGTGATGTTTATTTTTTTGACTTTTGTGATGATTTTTTTATCACTTTTTTCAAAAATTTCAAATATTATGTATTAAAAATATGTGTACAACAAATATTATGTATTAAAACTTTTGCCAAAAGTGTTATAAATATCTAGTAGGTGTATAGATACTCTTGTGTAAATTTTTGTAAAACTGCAAAGAAGCTATCATTAAATTAAATACTTTTTTTTTTATTTATTTATTCAATTAATTAACGGCTTTCGCCTTATACAACCAATGACTTATGAGAAATTTAAAATTGCTTGGGCATTGCGCAAGATCGAGCGCAATGGAGAGCTCTTGTTGCCTCCCTATGCTCCTAAGTGGAGTTCAAAGGGAGATTTAATTGATTGATTTGATTGGGTATGACCATGACTGCCCGCTGTCACCGAGCTGTCAAGTACCAGAAAGGCAACATCACCATAATAAAAAAATTGTTTCAATGTTGGCTAAACAAACCAGTCAGTACATTTTTTTCATCTATGGAGTTGGATATCCGTAAGGTATTATATTCTCTTTGGGCAGAATATTTGATATTTCTTCCCGTGGCAATACGGGTGTAAAGTCAATGTGTAGAGACATCTACAGCCGCGCTCCACGAAGCTATCTGACATTTCAAATCCCATACAAATTCCCATATTAATAAAATTAGGTTTTTTGTTTAATTTTTTTTAACCATAAACGACGTTTTTAAGATGTTTTTTGCCCCTGTATGTTTTCAGTACAATGATTAGCAATAATCCTATTTTTTTGTTTCTCTAAGAAACAATTTGTTTTTCGGAACTGATTCCATACAAAATGTATGGAAGAGTGGAGCGCAAAGCTATCAAATGACGTCACACTTTACACACGTATAGTTGCGGAGAGAAATTCGAAATATTTTTCTAATTACGGACTAACTCAACAAATAATGAATGTACAGGACATTGCAGAATTAAAGAGTGCGACTGCTGTCATGTATTTGGCGTCAGGATATGACTATTTCCATTTTTGTTAATGTCTCATCTTTATTGCCTATTGGCTTTGTCAACATAGCCAGTAGGACGTTGCACTTGAAAGGTAATAAAAAGAGATTTTCGATTTGATCTGTGGGGCTAGTACAAGTTTTATCGAAAGCTGTACGCTTATAATCTCTCATAACTAAGCGTGCAATTATATAGTGTTCTAAAATCAAACGATCGAATCGTTCAATAATTTTGTATGGATTTTTTTTCGAAACTTTTTCCATGATCGTTTCGATATCATCGAAAAATTATAAGTACTAGGCGTACAGAGGATAAAATGACTGCTAAATGCAATAAAAACTTTCTCCTAATTCTGACCCCATGGAAAATCAAAAGTAGGTATAGGCAGCTCATTACAAAACGTAGTTAAAAAGTTTCTTAATAGGTACCTACCTACCATACAAATTTAAAAAAATATATATTTTTAATATTTAATGAAGCCTTCAAACTTTATTATTTTTTTTAAACTGTTCAAACTAAAAATAAACTCACATTATCTCAATAGAAGATCATTTCCGTGAAAGTCCTTTTTTAAATTCATTCAGTAAATCTCTACATATATTAGTTCTACTATCAACGCTGTTACGTAGCTATTTATATAATAATATAATGATGAATATAATATATATAATAATATATTATTTTACGGAGTCACTTTGCGATATTCAGAAAAACATCTTAATCGTAATGTGATGTAATTTATACACATTTACGGCGGATCTCTTTATATGTCTAGATACTTACACACCTACTTTACTTTCCTACGTTTCTCTCCACAAGATGGAGTCCGGAAAATACTCCGCAACCCACAAAATAGAACTCGTGAAGTCCACGCCTAATGATATTAAGTTTGAGAACTCTTTGTGAAGTGGGTTTTTGAATACAAAGAACTTTTTTTATAAAAGAGTAAGTATTTAAGCTGTCTTTATAAGTTTAATCAATCGACCGTAATTAGAAACTAATGTTTTGTTAAGTTTTGATTAATTAAAAAAAAACATTTTCACTTATTTAGTACCCCCTATTCTGCTTTTGGTTCGAACTAAAATTAGAACAGGTAATAATTATTTTAAATAAAACTTTGTTTATTTCACTCATATTATTTATTGGCATAGGCCTTTCGGTCACACGACCATCTTCAGTGCCGCAAATACTTAAACTAAAACAAAAGAAGCGAATGTCATAACAAAAAAAGAAACATAGACATGTACTTAATTAAGCTATTAAGAGAATCATAGACGAAAGAATGTTGTATAAATAGACAAAAAGAAGTTATTATTATTAAAAATGTCATAGACAAATGAATGTTGGATACATCATCAATTATTATTTTAAGAAAATCATACTTAGTTACTTTAAGAAAATCATAGAAAATCATAGATGCCTCCCTATGCTCCCGAGTGGGGCTTAGGCCCCCGCATTGCTGGTTGGTTTGGGGGTAATTCGCGGCGGGCTTGATTTGTCCGGGGCCGGCTTTTTCGTTTGATTGCTTCTATCGAGCTAGGAGGTCGGTTTCGTGCGGGTCGGGTTTGCTGCGGATTGGTCTCCTCCGGACTGGCTTGCGGTGTGCGGGGGGCCTTAAAGGGAGAACGTATGTATGTATGTATGTATCATAATATGTTACATCTCACACTTGATTCAATTTCACTGTTCAATCGAAGGGTAAAAAAATACTTTAATAATAATATTATACGAACCTACCTACATAATATGCAAGTTTTACTCTCCCATTCCCTACACCCTCTATGTGTGGTATGGTACAAATTTTTGTGTGAATTGCGGCTGTTTTACCGGCCTCAAACGTCAATCGAAACGTAATTCGAAAATGTACTTTATTTATTTTACTAATCGTATTTTCATTTAAATGTTTATAAAGTATGTTTTATATGGTTTGAATTACATTTTTTTTATTTCAAATCAATCTTGAATCATTTTAATACGTTTTTATTCAGTCAAAAATCAGTTCAATGCAACATTTACATGAGTAATTTTGTTTTCAAAAGATGGCCATCTGTGTTTACGGAGATTTTACTATGAAGATTTCATAATTTTATAAATTTATAAATTACAAAGTATATTTGAACGATATGGAAATATTTGTATTTAAGATTACCACAAATGTAGGTATTTGCGAAAAACTGCGAAGAAAAAATCTTAATAATACAAATAATTTCTAAGACGTTAGTCAAAAACATTGCAAATAGGAAGAAAATATAATTCGGAACGAAGTTTAATACAATACAATATGTTCAATATTACCTGAGAGCAAACATGTCTTCACACCAAAAAAAAATTCAATGCCTTTTTGGCCCAGATAGAATATAATATGACCCGGATATGTTATTTCACCCAAAAAATAAAGTTATGACAAATTGGCTCTCTGGTACAGAATTTTTTTGCGTAATGCCGTTACAAATGCGCAGTTTGCAGTGCTATTTCAACTGAACACAGTTCAGCATTCACTGGAGCACAGCCTATTCCATCATGGTTTCCTCATTTTCTTTCAATATTCAAACAGTCTTTTGTAATATTCATATCCAACATATTAACATTCCACAACAACGTATTGTCACGAAAGGAACATTCAGTAGTATATCTTACGCTAATCTATATATTAATATGTGAAGGAAAAATTTTGTGACCATTTTGACGAATAATAATAATATTATAAAGATCATCAACATAGAAGCAAAATAATGAAATGAAAAGCGCCTCATAATGGGCTCAGAAATCTTTTTGAAGGCGGTATATTCAAATGGAAGGTGGAGCTTCTTTTTCAAAATTCAATTAATCTGCGGTCAAATTGATTTTTTGTCTTCAATAATAATTGACAAAAAAACTCTTTACATACCTACCTATCGACATTTCAAATTTGAAAATTGTGAAATAGCGTTCGCTCAGTCTTTGACTTCATAATGTTCAAACTTATAATTTAAATAAGTTATAGTCGAATTTCGTGCACTGGTCGACCACTAGTAAATTTAATTTCACAACGATGCAGTAATAAAGTGGGCTTGCTTAACAAAAAATATCTATTCATCTTTAAACTATTTTGTTAAAAACGGAGTCAAAAATATCTTCATATGTTCAGGAATAATAACAAATCTTTTAATTCGAGTAAGTTAAAGACAGCGCGCACATTTGTAATTTATTCTAGGTAGGTACTTATGCCTTATGTATGTTTGTATGTAGATGTGTAAGTATGTAGGTAAAAAGAGAGCGATATTTGATTCTAAAATATTAGACGCTTTCGCCAGTAAGTCATTTGTCATCCGTCCGAGGTACCCGGGCTTACGGGGGGCGGAGAAGTAGGGTTTATTACAAACTAATGTTAATTTATAATATCATCGTGCCAACCGGTAAAAGTGAATAAGATTGATGCTGATATAAAGCGGGATGGTTGATGTTAGCAAACACCCAATGCTGGGTGTAATGTTCCTCTCTCCCTCCAGCCATCCTTGCTACTGAACATCATCCATCCGCCATATTCCCGTCATAGGACATACTTCATTCGCAAATATATAAAATTACTGTAAAAACTTAAGGAAATATATTGATTACTTACTCTCTCGTCAGATATTGTCCAGTCTTAACTTTGAAAATTGAATTCGAATTTATTGATGAAATAAATTGATTAGCGATGCATCTGTTTTAAATCATGTTAACAGGTCACCCTCTCGCAATCGCGCCAACTAACTATCGAACAACAAACAGATTTCAAACGCCAATTAAAATTCAAAATTAGAATACTTAATAATGTCAAAAACACTAATAAGGTTACATTCGTTAAGTTTTCTTTAAACAATTACCGAAATTGCTACATGTTTGACCAAGGAAAATACATACATACATACATACAATCCCTTTGAACTCCACTCATGGGCATTAAGGGGCAACAAGAGTTCTCCATTGCGCTCGGTCTTGCGCAATGTTAATGACCTCCTCCCACACCATGTCCAACTACCTCAGCTCTGTCTCGAAGGAATGGAACATGGAAAATAGAGCTTCATTTATATAATAATATATAAAGATTATTCTTACACTTGCAGCCAAAAATCATGATCGTTTAGTACCAGAGCTGGGCGGTACTCGAGTACAAGTACTCGTAGATTGTACTCTGAGTACTTTTGGTGTACTCAGTACTCAGTCCACGAGTACATTTCTAAAACCTGTACTTGTACTTGTATTCGGTACGTTTTTGAGCCTAAAATGTACTCGAGTACTTTGAATGTACTCGAGTACTTTTGAATGTACTCGAGTACATTCAAAGTACTCGAGTACATCAAAGGTACTCGAGTACATTAAAGGTACTCGAGTACATTTCAAGTTCTTGAGTACATCTTTGGATTTATTGGAATACGTTAAACCTACTATGATACGTAATTTGTATTTATATTGCAAGTAGAGACTTGTTAGGTGTTGTGATTATTGGTAGTGGTGTGAATGTATGGTTCTCGTTTTTAATTCGAGAGTGTTGGTGACGAAATTTTTGTTTTTAAAACCCGTGTATTATGATTGTATGGCGGTTAGACAAGTATGGAAATTATACCACACAAACTAATTTTCTATCTGATGACAACGAGTGTATGGAACCATTCAGGATAAAGAGCCATCTAGCGGAATACGACGAATACATCTCGTATTTTATCAACAATGTAGATTCATCACCGTCTGTACCAAGTCAACTAACTTAGGATATTTCACACCAGAGGGAGAACACATCACCTATTTGGAAAAGATTATCTTGCGTGAATAACCCAACTATAAAAGCTTTTTCAATATACAATTTTATCACTCTTTCCTTCAGAACCCACTACCAGTGCATAACATTGTAATTAGTTTTAAGTTAAAATATATTTTTTTCTGTGATACTTTATTTGAATTCACTAATATAGTGCTTGTGTTTTTTGTAATATAAAATCGAGTTTCATTTCGGTAGTTAGTGGAATTCCTTATTAACTGTTTAATCTAGTTCATAAAGAAATAGACCACATAAATTGGTGACCCTACGACGTTCGAACACCCTTCTATCAATTACCATAATAAATTGCTTCAATTATCTACTTAATCCATCATTTGCCAATAATCTCCAACAATCCATTAACATTCTCAAACAAAATTTTCTCAACAATCTTAACAAAATTGTCACATGTACACTTTCGTCCACTAATCCATCTCGAATATTTAACACCCTATACATTCATTCCAAATTATCTCTTTCACAAAGCCATCTAAATAACATTGTCCCACAATTCAAGATTTTCATATCACATACTACATTCAAAATTAAGCGCGTCTCTCACAATTTTCGATTCGGCGCAACTTCACTACACTGCGAGTACAAATGTCAAAATAGCATCACAAACCGCTTTGTTCGCGTTAAATAGTTTCAAATTTTAGACAAAATATATGAAATTATAGGGTAAAATCATGTGCAAAGACTAAAATTCAACTGGTTCTGAAGGGATGAGTCATCCGATGGGTCTCAGGCAAGTAAAATCTTTAAAAATAACATTGTAAAACGGCATTCAGCCCATATTTTTTTTTCCAAACAATTTCAACCCATCGGATTATTTTAAAAGCCTCTTGTTTTTCTGCCTTCCATTTAATGTTACACATATTTAATCAATAATGCCTTACAAACGCTGTGAAATCGATATTAGAATCTTCAAAAAAAGAAAAAAACTAAAAATTTGTGAACAATAAATTTTGTAGGTTAAAATTTTTTCACGATACAATGTCACATCGAGATTTTTTCATAAAACTGTTCATGTCTCTAAATACTGATAAAACCTAATTTAATACATTAACTATTTATAATCGCATGCTGAATTGCAAATTTAAAGATTTTTTTTTACAAAATAATAACCTTTGATTATCTGATTGCAGATTCACAAGTACATTGTTTTTATGTTGCCAAACCTTGAGGTAACCCTTTTATATTTTACATAAACAACAAGCGAAACAAATACCTACATTTTTATTAGATTTTCATAGCGCATTATTGCATTTTAAAGAAAAACAAGAAATTTAAATCGCATTTTTCACATACATTCTTATTTTATTCTGGTCAATAAACGATTATTTATGTATCAACTTATCAACGATACAAATATTTCAATGGTCTATAAAAATATTCTATCTAAATTGTCAATGTAAAACAATTATATTACCATCTTATATTACCATCTACTAGCCAATTGCTATTAACGTTTTCCGCGACTAGAGAAATTCTATCTCAAGAATCTCAGTCCGAATTCAATTCGAGGTCAACTTACATATGCAAATACGGCCTAATACTTATACACATGTACTCATACACATGTATTCATAAAAGCTCTATGTATTTCACGCCACGTCTAGTACAATGCACCGCGCATGTTCAGACCGAAATTCCCATTTCGTCGGCTAACTACATACACACAAGAGCAGAGATACTCATCTCAAAAGCTTTCTTGTAGTGACTGAGCAACAGACATACACACATGATCATAGCATCATACGTATAGTCTACCAAAGGCATACACACATGACCACAGCGTCATTCGTATTGTCCATATTATACACACATGACAACAGCGTCATACGTATAATCTATTACCATCAAATATACAACTCAACGAGTTAAGAAAAAGACAATTAATGTATTTACATTCATACAAAAGACCATTGAAAACAGAATTCTAAAAAGTGTCATATTAATTCTCCCAAATCAGTAACATTTATTTAACATTATTGACACACATACATTGACAAAATAAAACATTATGAAAAATTTTAATTCAAACACACTATGTACAACTATATTACTATGTCTACCCACTATTTTTTACTTATTTTATTGTATAAAAATTCTAATATGTATTTTACAAAATGATTACAGATCCCAATACAAAACCACCAACTGTATATTGCTAATACCAGATTGGTAACAAATTTTATTATATATAAAGGATCTCACATAGTAACTTCACTTCATAAACATTATAGAAAAAGTATTTGAACATATACCAATTGTGAACCATAACTACTCAATACCATTTGTAATAATTTTTCCTAACTTTATTTTGAATATTGAACAAAAAAATAACATTGAAACACTACACTTAGAAAATTTTTCCTAGAACAATTATCTTAGTAAAATATAACTTGTAAATTTTTTCAAAGTCAACATTTGTTTATAATATACTCAAACAATTTCTTAATTTCAAATTCAAATTTAAAATTTACTTCACAATCTTTTAAATTCAAGAACCACCCTAAAACAAATATACTTATACCAATTCTATTGTAAATTTTTTTGTTATTCTATATGTTGCATATTATCTCATCACGACACTACTCAACCAACGCTGGACTACACCAACACAAATCCAACCGATGGAAGCCTACGATAGCAATCTTCACCTGCTGTACTTAGAAAAGGCGGACTATACGAGTTGTCTCACAGACTTCGTAGCTCGGAGGCCAAACTTCTCCAACGAATTTTGCCCCACTACTGTCTCTCTCCACAGTGGCAGATGTACATCACACCACGATTACACCCCACTGAAAACAACTGATGCATTTTTCCCTGCTCGTCAACCGACATCATGGATCAACCAGTTACAACAGCACACCCACCATCGCTGCTGCATTAATGGCCGAGCGCAAATCAACATCGCCGCTTCATATGTTCCAGCCGCTACAACGACCAGCCCAGTCGAGCCAAGTCATCATCTAAGACGTACCATCCTACAAACCACTCAACCAGAGGACTGCAGAGTTCCATTCCACACTCCATCACCAGATCCACATCAGAATTTATAGCACGCCATAAATTCTTGCGGGAGGCTATATGGCGGTTAGACAAGTATGGAAATTATACCACACAAACTAATTTTCTATCTGATGACAACGAGTGTATGGAACCATTCAGGATAAAGAGCCATCTAGCGGAATACGACGAATACATCTCGTATTTTATCAACAATGTAGATTCATCACCGTCTGTACCAAGTCAACTAACTTAGGATATTTCACACCAGAGGGAGAACACATCACCTATTTGGAAAAGATTATCTTGCGTGAATAACCCAACTATAAAAGCTTTTTCAATATACAATTTTATCACTCTTTCCTTCAGAACCCACTACCAGTGCATAACATTGTAATTAGTTTTAAGTTAAAATATATTTTTTTCTGTGATACTTTATTTGAATTCACTAACATAGTGCTTGTGTTTTTTGTAATATAAAATCGAGTTTCATTTCGGTAGTTAGTGGAATTCCTTATTAACTGTTTAATCTAGTTCATAAAGAAATAGTGAAAGTAAGTTGGTGAGTACTCCAGATATTCTTAATCTTGCCAAAACTCATAAGAGAGTTTCTCATCTTCTGATAAAGACCATTTTCCCCAATATCATTTTGACCTTGAGAAAAGAAATCAGTACTCCTTCTCCATCTCAGCCTCATCTTATCTTATGGATCAGATTCAACAAATCTGAATGCCATAATTGAATTGGTTATTTCAAAAACTAAATAAGTTGATATACCGGCTTTCCTCTCACACGGAGGGAAAGCAGAGCGCGGAGGGAGGTCCGCTCGCTCTTCACCCTCTCGGCTAAATCTCCCAACCGAGAGAGGCGGTAGTCGGCCTCCGAAAAGATCCTCGGCTAGCTCCAATTGCTGGAGACCGCCCTACCTCTATATCCAATCTAGTATCTTTCTCTGGTGACTTACTTGGGGAGATGCATGCATGGGTTTTTTAAATCAAATTACCGGTTAATTTTATACCCAAAAGAAACCTAGTTTATTTCAATAATAAAACAAAAATGAAATAATAAAAAAAACAAACTGCGATATCACACAAGATAATGATAAGGGAAAATCATTAGATAAAACATGTAAAATCAATAGAATCAGTAATTATCAAAGAGAATAATTATTTGTAAATAAAAGAAAAAATATGAAAACTAATTTAGGTTATTTAAAAAAAATCAACGACACAAAAAAAATACCTAAGATGTCACACCCCGAAAGATAGTAAAAGCATATTACAATAAAAAGTAAAAGTGTCTACTTAAAACTAACAATATAACAAAAAGAAATCTTTCAAACTGAAGAGGGCAATAAAGCAGTCCGCAAATTTTATGATAGGGTCCACAAATCATTGATTGGCCCCACTTGAGCGCCCTTAGGTTCTATGGAAAACGGGAGCGTCCATCTGGCCTGGGTCGGCTGGCGATCCTCCACTACTTGGCAGGTCGGTGAAAAATAAATTTATGACTTACAATAATATGCGTGACTGGTTGTTAAGGCGGTGTTCGGTCGTTTTAGAGCGCTGTCTTACGCACTCCTGCAGGAACTTTGTATGTCGTCCCTCCTCGCTGCGTGGGGGTCGTCCAGGAACCACTTTACTCAATACTCAACTAAATTATTGTCCACTATAATTGTTTTAATCACTTTGTCACTTAGTCGTCGGCATCGTTAAATGTAATCGTGAAGTCTTAGTACCTGTATGCTCGGAGTGTTCATTCGTTTGACCGGTTCTCGTCTTTAGGTACAATTTACACTACTTCTCACAAACTCAACTTGTTTCACGACCGTCCTCGCAACTCTTCCCGGAGTACTCTTTTCGTATACTCAATCCTCCGACGGACTCTCAGAAACTACTACCCGACGGGCTCTCAAAAAAAAACCTGCCGCTCCGACGGACTCTCAAAAAACTGTTCTCCGACGGATTCTCAAAAAAAACTGCCCTGAGGCCTGCCTTGTATGGCGTTATATAGCCCATATCTCGGGACCAACCCCTTGCCATTCTAGGGGCAATTTTTTGTGGGCGGGGTGTCTGTGGTGTCCCGGTGATTCGTCGAAACCTCACTCTTGCAAATGATTTATGGACAATCCGTTCCATGTCTTCGTGTCCGGCTCTCTCCATAATTCAATATTTTTGTGGACCAATTTTATTTCAGGATCATTTAATATGCGGTACATTCAAAAAGAAAAAGACCTACCTACGTGTAATAAAGTTTAAGAGAAAATACAATTTATAACTTACTCTAGATATCAGATTTACAAAAATAAAATTCGAATTAAATATCTATTTGGGGTGTGCATCAACCTACGAGACTATACCGAACACTTATAATTATTTATATTCAATAAACAAACTATACCTAAGCACTAGAACATAGCTATGTTTACCTACAGTAGGTACCTATATTACTACTACAATAATTATTCATCTCTTACGCTAATCAATTTATAATGAGTTATTATTAAATTTTAGTGAATTATTATATTTACAAAATACATGAATATGTTAATCTTATAATATTGTTTATATCACTGGAGGATTAAGGCATTTCACAAAAGTTAATTTATAGTTTACGCTTAGACTTAAAGCTCAACTGATACTATTTTTTCTCAGTAATCTAGGTACACTCAAATTATTACATATGATTAGGTACTTTAAACCGTCGGAACAATTACTTAATTATGCATACCTATAGCAATTTACATTTTTCTTTTATTTGCGAAATAAAAATTGGAACTTGTACAAAATTACAATAGATATTTATTACATACATGGGAGTCAAGACCTACGGCCTTCAGATTTACATTTTTCTTTTATTTGCGAAATAAAAATTGGAACTGGTACAAAAATTACAATAGATATTTATTACATACATGGGAGTCAAGACCTACGGCCTTCAGATTTACATCTTATTTTATTTGCGAAATAAAAATTGGAACTTGTACAAAATTACAATAGATAATTATTACATACATGTGAATCAAGACCTACGGCCTTCAGAGGGGTGCGACTTTTCTACAGTTTAAATTTAATATTAATCCAATAAGAAATTTATTAATTCTACAATTATTTCGTTCTTTATCTCCATATCGTAACCAAGTACTTAATATCTGAACATGTGTCCAGCATATGTTTCTAAAAATGGTGCTGTGCAATGTGCATCCATTTCGTCTTTGAATTTATTACAATGGCCAAAGTCTCCTTTTATTTATTTATTTTTTTTGTTTTTTTTAACTACGCTCTTTACTGTATATTTCAACCTATTCAAAATCATTTTATTTTTTTATGTGCTTGATTCCTCTATTGTCCATAAAAATATTCAATGCCAAACCCGTCATACGATTTCTTAAGATTTAGAAAGTCCTAATTTATTAGCCCTCTTGTTTCGAAAATACAACGAGTGTATATTGTATTATCTAATATTTTAAAAAGAGTTAGATTTTTTTATATTACATCAGTTCGTCATGCCTCATTTCTACGAGTCCTAAAGAAACGAACAATGATTTTAATATCCCAGCCAATTGTTTCTCTTAAAAATTAAGGAACAATGCCAAATTTGTTTTCTTTCGTTACAGTGCGTTTTCAGAAATTTACCCCTTTTGTTTAAAAAAAACTGTCAACTATTATTTTTACGAAAGCTAATTTACGACATACCCAATATTCTTTCAATGTGAAATTCAGTCGTCATAAATATACCATATCAAATCCTCCCAACTCAATCGACTAATTTCACATTATTAATTACTGTATCGTTATACAAATCTAAAAATAATTAGCAATACTGGCTCTTCTTTTTACCCGAGGCGCCAACCAATTGTTATAGCTAACGTTTATCTGTTATAATCCCAAATGGTAAAGAATATAACTCGCTTATACAAGATCTCATGCCCGTGACTCTTTTATGTATGAACCAACTGCTACATACCACCATCGTACCCGCTAATTACACTGATCTAATATAACTAATAAGAACCTGTACTGAGTGTACGTACAAAAAAAAAAAACTGCGATTCAACCCCCTTTCGACATGCTGATGGATACCTTCCAAACTTACTTCCGTGTCTTTCTTCACCTGTCCTTACAGATAACCTAAGCACCCCGTATTCCTTGTCTTCTCAGCGTCCAAAACAACGACCTCTTGGGAATTGATCACTTTCCCCACATCCGGTCCAAACTCACAACTGTCTCCTAATACCAACTCTCCAACCCCTCGAACTTTTCTCCTCTCATTCAGGTATGCCTAATTCTCACTTAAATTAGGCTGGAAGAGCGAGTAATTCCATCACCTTACTCTGAACTCTGTCGCCGGCCTTATCTCTAGCGACCCCTAACATCTCACTGCTTCAGGCCATGGTAAACTCACACTTGAATCTACCCAAAAGAGCGAATCATTTTGTTGCCTACACGAAGCTCTGACCTATCTTTAACTAATCCAAGTCTCCGGCCTTGCTCACCTCCCCACTGAGTTGAGCCAGAAGAGCGAATCCTTCCGTTGCCCACACGGAGCTCTAACCTATATTTAATGAATCTAAGCCTCCAGGCCTTGCTCACCTCCCCACTGAGTTGAGCCAGAAGAGCGAATCATTCTGTTGCCTCCACGGGGCTTTGCTTCATCAATATAAAAATCCCGAAAGACTATCACTACTCAGCCTTTCCACTCACTATCACATTGACGCACCGACAAATCCACCATCAACTGTCCTGGACCAGGTTGCTAAAGAACACTCATCTTTGTACCCATCTACCGTACCCAATCCAAGCCTGTACCTTTCTAGTTACTATGACGCGTACCTACCTACCTAACGCGAAACACAAAAACATAACTCTTAAAACAAATCCCAACTGAAATGACACTGTATCTAACCTACCTTGTACCTAATCCTCCGGTTATATATCTTTCCCTAGCCTACTAAACTAAATCTTACATCCTATGTGGGTTTTACGCTTCTCCGGGCTTCTACCGGACACTCGAAAACCAACCTGAGAAAAGGAGTGGAAACCATATTCTTTCGCCGTGGCTCCACAGCACATGGGTTTTTACGTTTCTCCTGCCTTTTACAGGACACTCGAAAACCGTGTAAAAC
This sequence comes from Mystacides longicornis, assembly GCA_963576905.1. NCBI lineage: Eukaryota > Metazoa > Arthropoda > Insecta > Trichoptera > Leptoceridae > Mystacides > Mystacides longicornis. The sequence continues at coordinate 13,314,089 of OY756425.1, forward strand.
CAGTGGAAAGCATATTCTTTCACCGTGCTTTCACGGGACGATCATCTACCGTCATGTTACTACAACCTAACATTATGTTACCTAAGCATAACTATTCACACCCAAACATTAAAACAAATATAATGAAAAATACATGCCTGCCTTCTCTATTTATAATGGGTATCTGTAGTTCAAACTATAACTGCCACTCAGATTACAATACCTAACCTCTTACCCCTCTTCTCGAGACAATGCACTATAATGAGGTTTACATATATAAACACGTTAGAACTAAAGAAAAGAAAATACTTATGTACTAGGCCGACCCAGCTATTAACTATCCTAATTATAATTTCAACTACATACGAAAAAGAAGAAGATTACCTCTGCTTATCATTTCCCCTCCGGAGGGATGAATTATAATTACATACACGAAAAATACCTAAAATACTATTAAAATAACTATATATTTTCCTATTTGCTATAAATGAGAAAAAAAAAACGTTTAATACTCTGCACATATTTATTTCGCCTATTTATTCCCCATCACCTCGGTCTATAAACAAGAGCCGTTCCTCTTGTGAATTCGCGCCCTGCTCCCTCCCTGTCTGTAACAGAGGGATCTCTTGAGCGTCCGCCCCACTACTCGTTTCCGACCCACTGGAGGCCGCTACCCTTGCGCTGTTCCCCTTCTTAGTGCTGCTAGCACGACTCATATTGCCGTTTCGTAAGGTCAATACTTCTTAGAAAACTATCGACTCACAATCTCTACCTAAACGATAATCCCGAAATATTGTATGTGTAACGCACTAGAGAGGGATAAACAATATGTACCGACTAATTCATCCGTTTCGATACCTACAATTTCCTACCCAAATATTATTGCATAAATCCTACCGGTCTACCAAAACATAAAAACATAGCGCTGCAGATTTCTACAATTTAAATAATTCTTTTATAATCTACAACATTAGCCAAAGTAATGTAACCGTGTACATTACACACTCGTCCATGGCATCCCTCAAGTCACACGTATCGCGTTACAGAGAAAGATACATTTCGCGTATCTGCTGGAAAGCAGTACACCTCGGGTTCGTGCTTGACGCACCAATTTGCTGTCTTCACACCACAGTAGGTGCTACTAATAGCATGCTAATCAAGCAATGCCCGCGTTGGGTCCGCCACTGATATACCGGCTTTCCTCTCACACGGAGGGAAAGCAGAGCGCGGAGGGAGGTCCGCTCGCTCTTCACCCTCTCGGCTAAATCTCCCAACCGAGAGAGGCGGTAGTCGGCCTCCGAAAAGATCCTCGGCTAGCTCCAATTGCTGGAGACCGCCCTACCTCTATATCCAATCTAGTATCTTTCTCTGGTGACTTACTTGGGGAGATGCATGCATGGGTTTTTTAAATCAAATTACCGGTTAATTTTATACCCAAAAGAAACCTAGTTTATTTCAATAATAAAACAAAAATGAAATAATAAAAAAAACAAACTGCGATATCACACAAGATAATGATAAGGGAAAATCATTAGATAAAACATGTAAAATCAATAGAATCAGTAATTATCAAAGAGAATAATTATTTGTAAATAAAAGAAAAAATATGAAAACTAATTTAGGTTATTTAAAAAAAATCAACGACACAAAAAAAATACCTAAGATGTCACACCCCGAAAGATAGTAAAAGCATATTACAATAAAAAGTAAAAGTGTCTACTTAAAACTAACAATATAACAAAAAGAAATCTTTCAAACTGAAGAGGGCAATAAAGCAGTCCGCAAATTTTATGATAGGGTCCACAAATCATTGATTGGCCCCACTTGAGCGCCCTTAGGTTCTATGGAAAACGGGAGCGTCCATCTGGCCTGGGTCGGCTGGCGATCCTCCACTACTTGGCAGGTCGGTGAAAAATAAATTTATGACTTACAATAATATGCGTGACTGGTTGTTAAGGCGGTGTTCGGTCGTTTTAGAGCGCTGTCTTACGCACTCCTGCAGGAACTTTGTATGTCGTCCCTCCTCGCTGCGTGGGGGTCGTCCAGGAACCACTTTACTCAATACTCAACTAAATTATTGTCCACTATAATTGTTTTAATCACTTTGTCACTTAGTCGTCGGCATCGTTAAATGTAATCGTGAAGTCTTAGTACCTGTATGCTCGGAGTGTTCATTCGTTTGACCGGTTCTCGTCTTTAGGTACAATTTACACTACTTCTCACAAACTCAACTTGTTTCACGACCGTCCTCGCAACTCTTCCCGGAGTACTCTTTTCGTATACTCAATCCTCCGACGGACTCTCAGAAACTACTACCCGACGGGCTCTCAAAAAAAAACCTGCCGCTCCGACGGACTCTCAAAAAACTGTTCTCCGACGGATTCTCAAAAAAAACTGCCCTGAGGCCTGCCTTGTATGGCGTTATATAGCCCATATCTCGGGACCAACCCCTTGCCATTCTAGGGGCAATTTTTTGTGGGCGGGGTGTCTGTGGTGTCCCGGTGATTCGTCGAAACCTCACTCTTGCAAATGATTTATGGACAATCCGTTCCATGTCTTCGTGTCCGGCTCTCTCCATAATTCAATATTTTTGTGGACCAATTTTATTTCAGGATCATTTAATATGCGGTACATTCAAAAAGAAAAAGACCTACCTACGTGTAATAAAGTTTAAGAGAAAATACAATTTATAACTTACTCTAGATATCAGATTTACAAAAATAAAATTCGAATTAAATATCTATTTGGGGTGTGCATCAACCTACGAGACTATACCGAACACTTATAATTATTTATATTCAATAAACAAACTATACCTAAGCACTAGAACATAGCTATGTTTACCTACAGTAGGTACCTATATTACTACTACAATAATTATTCATCTCTTACGCTAATCAATTTATAATGAGTTATTATTAAATTTTAGTGAATTATTATATTTACAAAATACATGAATATGTTAATCTTATAATATTGTTTATATCACTGGAGGATTAAGGCATTTCACAAAAGTTAATTTATAGTTTACGCTTAGACTTAAAGCTCAACTGATACTATTTTTTCTCAGTAATCTAGGTACACTCAAATTATTACATATGATTAGGTACTTTAAACCGTCGGAACAATTACTTAATTATGCATACCTATAGCAATTTACATTTTTCTTTTATTTGCGAAATAAAAATTGGAACTTGTACAAAATTACAATAGATATTTATTACATACATGGGAGTCAAGACCTACGGCCTTCAGATTTACATTTTTCTTTTATTTGCGAAATAAAAATTGGAACTGGTACAAAAATTACAATAGATATTTATTACATACATGGGAGTCAAGACCTACGGCCTTCAGATTTACATCTTATTTTATTTGCGAAATAAAAATTGGAACTTGTACAAAATTACAATAGATAATTATTACATACATGTGAATCAAGACCTACGGCCTTCAGAGGGGTGCGACTTTTCTACAGTTTAAATTTAATATTAATCCAATAAGAAATTTATTAATTCTACAATTATTTCGTTCTTTATCTCCATATCGTAACCAAGTACTTAATATCTGAACATGTGTCCAGCATATGTTTCTAAAAATGGTGCTGTGCAATGTGCATCCATTTCGTCTTTGAATTTATTACAATGGCCAAAGTCTCCTTTTATTTATTTATTTTTTTTGTTTTTTTTAACTACGCTCTTTACTGTATATTTCAACCTATTCAAAATCATTTTATTTTTTTATGTGCTTGATTCCTCTATTGTCCATAAAAATATTCAATGCCAAACCCGTCATACGATTTCTTAAGATTTAGAAAGTCCTAATTTATTAGCCCTCTTGTTTCGAAAATACAACGAGTGTATATTGTATTATCTAATATTTTAAAAAGAGTTAGATTTTTTTATATTACATCAGTTCGTCATGCCTCATTTCTACGAGTCCTAAAGAAACGAACAATGATTTTAATATCCCAGCCAATTGTTTCTCTTAAAAATTAAGGAACAATGCCAAATTTGTTTTCTTTCGTTACAGTGCGTTTTCAGAAATTTACCCCTTTTGTTTAAAAAAAACTGTCAACTATTATTTTTACGAAAGCTAATTTACGACATACCCAATATTCTTTCAATGTGAAATTCAGTCGTCATAAATATACCATATCAAATTCTTTGAAAAAAAAAGACGGAATCGTCATTTTATAGAGTATATTATAGAGTAGATCAGATTGGACAGTCCTTTGTGCTGTGTGGAGCTGTTCCTTAACCTTAGGTTGGAATGTTTTGTCTCCGGGGGCTCTGCCGTTGTCTACTATTTTGTTTGCAACAAGGTTCGCTGAAATCTTTGCTGTGCGGTCCGGTGGTTTAATTTGCCACATTTTATGGAGTAGGGATCATGCCTTACGGATTAACTGTTGTAGAGATTCTTGCAATGTTCCTTCCATCCGGGATGTATGTTTTACGATATCCTCATGGTATATATAGACTGTTTGGCGGCCTCTGAAACTGATGTTATAAATTTATGGTAGGTAGTAGGCAGTGGTACGAGAGACATCAATGTCTCATCGAAATGGGCGGCGAAGATGTCCCATTTGTCATTTTGGAAGTTCCATCGCGAGACCTTCGAGGACAAGCACAAGTCCTGGGTGTAGCCGTTCCATCTAGCTGATAAAAGTTGCCTCTGTCTTTGGCATCATAAACGAGGTGAAGATTCTCAGTCTCCATATATTCCGTGAGGTCCTCACCATTATTGTCTGTGGTTCTAAATCCCCAGTTGGTGTGATTGCTCCCATTATTAAAGTCTCGCATTATGACAGATGGATGTGGTAGGGCTGAAGGAATGACTGTGGGTGGCCACTGAAATCTATCAGGTTTGTAAACGATGACGACTTTTGTGTCCTATTTTGATGGTGACTGGTGACCAAGGACACATTACCTGATTTAAAACAATGTTTTCCAAATCCAAATCAGGCCGTCGCGTACGTTGGTGGCCACGCTGTGGACAGCGCCAGCTAGGTTGAAACCGGGAACCGTGGGTACCTCTGGTGGTGAGATGGTTTAAGTTTGCTGTGTGAGTTTCCTGTAGCAGTATAACATCAATACATAGCTCTTTTGTCAGTTTTGTCAGATATTCGGTCTAGAACTACATACTTCTTCTATCTTCTATTTGTTCCAAGGTCTCTTGTCTTATTGCCCAGATGAGAGCTGTTTTTGCGATTTATATCATTTACCATACCATGTTCTATTTTCTTGTTTTTAATTCAATCCTCTTTGGTTTATCTGCTTTCTCTCTTCCTTATTGATTTTTTCCAAGGTCTCTTTTCTTATTGCCCAGAGGAGAGCTGTTTTTGCAATTTGTATAATTTACCATACCATGTTCTATTTTCTTGTTTTTAATGCAATCCTCTTTGGTTTATCTGCTTTCTCTCTTCCTTATTGATAGAATTTTGGTGTTATTACGTTGCCCGGGGGTGCACCACGTGGAGGCGTTATTTTACCCATTTTTTTAATGTCTTATAATACTATAGTTAGTCACTTTTTTTGTAAAAATTTTATTTCATGCAGTTTGTTGTAATGATCGATTCAATTGCTCGCGATTACATTATGTTTTAAAACATGCGCAAAGTTGTTAGAGGTTTATAAAAGATTTGCGTTTAATTAATCACTCATGTACTCGGTACTTGTACTCGGTATTTTGTACTCGAGTACTTCGATCTGAGTACTTGTACTTGTACTCCGAGTATATTTGTGTGCAGTACTTGTACTCAGTACTCGAGTATTTTTTTCCTGTACTCGGAACAGCTCTGTTTAGTACACGTTGTACGACGTGAGCGAATGGGACCTTTACACCCAGGCATGACTCAAATACCCATTGCATCCATGATTTGAAAATAATTAGTGCCTTAATTTTCTCATGTTATGAATCTAAATTTGAGTTCCATGTTTATCTTTGTCTATTCTTGTTTTATTTTATATCTTTTGACATGAGCGTGAATGGAATCTTTACTTCCAGGCATGACTCAAATAGATAAATTATTTTCATAAAGAAGTACTTGCTCGCTTACAGCCATACTTTTCTCTCCTTATGTTCTTTCTGTGAGCAATTGTATTGTGATAACTTCACCTTGTATTGATCTGATTTGTCTCCATCTCTATATATTCTTAATTTATACATGTAAAATTGTGAAAATTTTGACGTCGCCAAGTGCCAGGAATGTGTATATGGTGGAAAATGAAATAAATAAATATAAAACAGTCCCAATCCGCCCCAATTTATTAACTTTTATATGAATTACTAATATGACAAAAGAATAAGTAAGAAGAGAGTGTTAGGTATTAGGGATTCGCATAAAAATCAAATATAATGGGAAAGAATATATAAGAAGGCGCGGTCGAACGAGAATGAGGTGGACTGATAACAGTGAATCCTCGTTCAAATAATGGCCGGGTCAGAATAAATAGAATAGTAAGTAGAAGTTAAATACAAATGTTGCTAAAAGAAGCACTGCATCTGTGTCTGGAAGAGAAATGGAAGTTTCTGTTTTCTTGCCAAGTTTTTAAGGGGCACGACTATAAGAAAGCACGAAAGAGACTATAGCCTATAGATTATCCATAGGTTAACATCACAGAACACGTTGGAAATATATCCAGAAAATAAAACTCAAGCATATTGATGTGTTCATTCAAGTTTTATGGTTACTTTTCAAATCGATAATGTCATCAGGATCACATAATAATATAACACAGCAGTGTTAAAAGAGGGCTTCGTGATGCCTCTAAATGGTAATCTAACATAATATTGACTGGTATTCTCAAATTCACGTTCCAACTCAACGCAACAAGCTGTTGCTTAGAACTTAATCGGTTGCCAGTAGTTACGCATCTAATGTATTGAATAAAACATTTTCAGAATACAGAAATGTCAAAAGTCTCAATAAAAATTGGATACGACGCAACTCAATCGTCTGTTTTTCATTTCAGAATAATAGTCATTATCTTGATCCTTTATCTTTAGAGTTTAAGAAATTAAAAATTAAATAGGTACGTGTCGCATTAAGAACACAGTTTCAGTTTCAATACATTACACAATGAAATATAATAACAAAACTTGACTTAAAGTAGGGGTAGGTACCTACATTATAAAAAGATACCTTTTCCTAGTCAAAAAGAAGAAAGTGGAAATAACACTGGAGAATTTTATATGTGTTGTGTCTTTTTGTGTTTTTTTTATGTTAATATCAGTGTTTTGGTGTCTCTTAAACATAATTAAATTATTAATAAGATATTTTTTTTGTTAAATGAAGCTTGGCTCACTCAAGTGAACACAAATACACTTCTGACATCTTTCACATTACCCAAAGGGTCGGCTCCGAGTTTCAAAACCACGATTGATACCACTAGGCTACCTACCACTTCTATTATAACCAAGAGAGTATATCTGACAGCAAAATGTGACGATTAAAGAAAACGTGACTATTTTTACATAACATGACCCTCCGTAACAATGAGAATAAATTACTTCTCCTCGCTGGTCACACCACTTTATGGGACACGCATAAAACATAAATATGAGCGGTTTCGATAAATAATTTTAAATTAAAAATTTTCTCGATGTACAAAAAATAGAAATAATATATCAAGCAAGTATAAAACGACTGCCAGTAACGGTAGGTAACTACCCCAATCTATGTAACAGATTGATCTCCGACTGGTTACATAAAAATAACAAACCAACAGACCTCCGAAAAGAAGAAGAAGAGGAAGAAAACTAATACATTGTAACATACATACGTAATACAAAATATATGAATATAAAATATTTTCCAACGACACTAACGAGTTAAAAATTAATTAATATTTATAAATAAATAAAAATCCTTACCAAAAATAGTTTTCCTTCCAAAAAACTCATTAAAATTCACTGATATTTTGTTTATTTTTTATGTATCAACACTTGAATTGTTTGTTAACGAATAAAAATAAATAAAAAAAAACACTTATAAATAAAAAAATAATTTTCTCACTCTTACATAGTCAATAAAGAAAACATTTATCATAGTAGAAATTCAAATTGTCATCGTTCAATAACTTGGTGAATCAATTAATAAAACTTTGGTTCATAATAACAATTACAAATGCCAAAACTTTTAGTGATGAAAGGCACCTTCTGTTGAGATACGATTTCACAGTATAAAATCGTAGACCCGCCGATTTACGGAGCGAGCTACGGCGTAGACTTCCACGTGCAGCCCCACGAACGGTACGTGAGCCTTTGAACGATAAACACAACCCCAACGTACAGTGAGCCTGTAAAAGGGTTCGCCGTATCGCGGTCGCTAGTCAGCTTGAAACGTAACTTATCATATTTTTTTTTCTAAACAATTTCTTACCAATTAAAATTTATTTATCCATTTTAATAATAACTAGCTTTCCGGACAGACGTTGTCCTGTGGTCTTAACTATGAATATTCTATTCGAATTTACTTAGTGATAGATTAAATAACCCCGACATCTGTTTTAAAACATACATTTTTCTTCCACATTTTTTCAATCGCACCATCTATCAAACTCATCTTTCAAGCTGACAGTTTCAAGTTAATTTCAAAATGGAAAAATATAGTGTTAAAATCACTAAAAGGTTACCTTCTTTGAATTTCATAATAATCGGCGCAACTTCCTTATTTTTTCTTTCATAAGAACCTTCTCCTGGTAAAAGCAAACACGACAAAAAAGAATCAGCGAAATCGGTCCAGCCGTTTAAGCGTGATGCGATGACCACGCAAAATCGGTCTCCATTTTTATAATATTGATTACTTACGAGTATTTAATTTTAATTTAATTTACTTAAAAAAATATACATATACATTTCCATTTAATGCAAAATCAACGTTTTCCTAAAGAAAATTAAATGATTTCAGATATTTGACAACTTTATGCAATATTTTTTAACGTGTGTAAACAACATTATACCACACCTTATTTATTACTACTTTTATTTTTTTTTTTTCAAATGTATCTGGGCTCTCCCAAAGTGAACACAAATACGCTTTCGACATCTTTCACATAAAGCAAAGCTTGTGTTGTGAAAGTGGAAATGGTCAGCACCGGGATTCGAACCCACAACCTCCAATACGTTGTACGCACGAAAGTCGCCGACTGATACCATTGGTCTACCAACCACTTCAATTATTACATACTAAAGCTGCCCTATGCAGTTAGAGATTTATACACACTTTGTTATGATACAAAATTTCCAACCAAAATGCACCTGTCTCTTTATCAAGAGGTCCCGGGCCCGATTCCCGTTTACTTACCTAAGATATTTCCTGCAGGCTTACTCTCGAAACTCGATTCGAACCCAATTCCAATTTCAATCACAAACTCGATTCCAATTCCAAAACGGTACTCTTGAACCAAATTCCGTGCGATTGGAATCGGATTTGAGATTGGCGTTCCATGCCGTGAAAACGTTTTCCTTTCAAGTTTGTTATTGCAATATTAAAATATTTTCGCTGTTAATTGGGAATTGATAATTGTTGTTATGTTCGTTATTCTGAAAGAAACTGTAAGGAAGTACACCTGACACCCGTGAGGGGTATATATTATTTGAAACATAAAATAAGTCGAATTCGATTTACTAATAACAGTCCTACTTAACAAATATAATAATTTGACGTTGCTATAATATTTAAGGATTTGTTTTCTATAAATGGAAACACTCATTTATATTTCAAATATACATTTTGACGTTTCTGTATTAGAGTGTTGCGTTATTTGTTTACTTATATTTTATTATAATTATTAAAAATGCTAGCATTATTTATTTGCTGATTTATTTTAATATCAAAATAGTATATACTTTTTAAGAACGAGAGCGTCTCACATTAATGGAAGAAAAACGGGTGGAAGCACAACGCTTCACATCAATAATTGCGTTTAAAGAAGCTGCAGAAAAATTGGAACAGTGTGCCAGAATCTTTAATCGCAACTACTGCTGCCATTCGTTCACGGGCTGCTGTAGCGGCGGCAGCCTTGAGGGAGATTGCAAAGGAAAAAAATAAATTCCAACAGAAAATAACCTTAATTTTTTTTTTTAATTTTGTATGTTTTACAATTTAAATATCTAAAATAAATAGTCAATAAAATTATTATGTATTACATTAAATTACAATTCTGTTATTTTTACAAACCTTGAAAATTTACATAATATACCTACTATTATATACATGAAATTTGTAATAAAATTCACAATACAAAAGCTATTAATAATAATAAAATGGTTATTTCTTAAACTCTCTTAAATTATTCATATTCGTCTATGATGTGAATTCCACAGTTGATGAACTAAATCATATCTGGCTTGCATTCCTCTAAGTCATGAGCTACAGAAAGAACTTTTGATACTATGGGTATGGTTATTATTATGATTTTCATGACTTCCAATGGTAATGATGTCGTGTTGCATGTTGTGCACACAAAATATCACTTTAAAGGTTTTGCCATAATATGAGGTTACAAAATCCCGTACAAGTCTTCATACACCTTTTTTGATATTCCATTTGCTATAAATTCCCCACTACTCATGCTAAACGCATTTTGCGAATATCTTGCTATTCAACGCAAGTTATTTCGTTGACGCATATCGACTTGATGCGCGTTTTCCAAAATATTAAAAAATAATACAAGACGAGCCATTTTTTTAAGTAATATAATTAAAATACGTCTTCTCGATTTCAAAAAAGTTACTTTCTTGCGATCTTGTAAATAATGACAGTTAGACGATTCCAACACAATTTCGTGGAATCGAGTAGTTGTCAAAACGACGTCAAGAGTACCAATTTTCAAATTTTACACGATTTCACATGTTCTTCAAATCACCACTCGATTTGAATCCAATCGTGCGCTAGCGTCGCATTTCAAGAGTACCATTTTGGGATTTTCCGATTTTAGGATTGGAATCGAGTTTCAAGAGTAGCCGTGCTGGGCTTTTCACTTAAAATTCTTTCTCAGATTGGCATTCTATCTTCGCTTTGACATCACCATTTGACATGAAAATATTTTATTGGGAGATAATTTCCGCCATTTATACCATAGACAAAACAATTCATAATAGTACCGATCCTACACCTAATTAAAAAAAAAATGCGCAGAAAAAATATCAAGTATCACCTCAGCACGGGCTCTTGCCTAGTGGGGTGATAAATTCCAATAATTTTATTCTCATTCTCATGTAATTCACATTTATTTGTATTATTTTTGTGGAAATAAAATTAAAAAAAAAAAACTTTCCACGCAGTTTTATTGTTATATTATCTGCGAAAATACCAGTCGTGTCAGACATAAGAAGATGCAAGAACGCTAATTACAGATCATTTGGGGGCACAGGGTGTCTAACGAAATTATCTTTTTAATATTAGGAGTAGAGAAAATAATATGCTCAAATAGGGGCAGGGGCGTTCTAGATGGACGAAGACTTACAGTATTATTATTTCAAAATACATACTTGCATGCTTTAAGAGCGCTCTTTAGATAATCAATAGTCGCTATAAAAATCACTCCACGGCCTTGAAACGGCGACTGACGAGACATAATGGGGGCTAATCTGAACATCCAAACCTATCGAGTTGTGTGCGTCCCGATAGTGTTGCGTAGGATCCAACTTTTCTTACACGTCCTTAATACTAACTAGTCGGATTCGAATGAAACATCGGATAACCGGTTGCATTCGTTGCAACACTATCGGATGTCTACTCAACGCCCATTTCGCTGTCGCTTGCGATCCAATCAAGTTTTACTAGTGGTTGATAATCTTATTTTAATTTAAGTGTAAAAGATGGCACAAAAATTAATTAGAGATAAAAAAAATAAAAAAATAATAATTATTATTAATTATTAAATTAATAGATTATTATTATTTTATTAAATAATTATTTTTTATTATTTATTATTTGGTAAAAATTTCGAAGAATTTAAATGAAAATTGTTTATAAAAGTTCTATCAAAGAGTATAGATATCATGTAAAAGATTGCTTATTTCAACTTGAGGTAAAAAAAATAATTAAGTAGAAGAAAAATAATCATTGATAGAAATAACAAATTATTAGTTTTGTTTATTAAAGTAGGCGTGTTTTTATATTATAAAAAAATATAGTGGAATATTTAAAATTAGTATTACAAAAGTATTATTTTTGTCCGTCACGCTATTGCATCGTATCCGATGCAACTCGATCGGGTCGAATGTTCAGAATAGCCTCCAATATTTAAAAATGTTTGTTAATATATTAAAAATTAAAATTATTCATTTCATTTTTTTTTTTATTTTTTATTCATCGCATCATTTTTTAAAGATTTTTGCGTGGAAAAAGCAAACAATCGGCCGTGGAGTTGCCGGCTAAAAATAGCACCTCTGCTCTTTTTGCTTGTTTTTCGAGCATCCTGTGAGACTTACATAGAAAATCGAAAAATGAGATCGGGACCTTGACCACCTCATATCCTCAAAAACAAAACGGCCAGAAAAGACATACAAAATAAGCCTCTGACACCTGGACCCCATTAGAGGACAGGTCAGGCAGCTGATGTCCCCTCCACCATGACCACGGTTATTTTGCCTCCCTACGTAAAAGGCGCGTGGAACAAAATGCGTACCTACATTTCATATAAACAAGTCTGAGAGTGAAGTGGGAATAAGGGTCGAAGATCATCCCCTAACTCACGACATAAAATGGAAATCAATCAATTTTGAGACAAATCTGAATAGAGATAAATCAAAGAGATGCGCAGTTATTAGGTGCTAATGAACCAGAAAGATGACGGGTAATTATATTGGTAAGACGAGGGAGGTATGAGGCAATTACTTGACGAGATGAGGTACGTACGTGCTTGCTACTTAGCGCCTTTCTACTCGACGAAGCGTTTTGCTTATGGATTATCCCTCTCGCTTAATTGTTTAGTTCGCTGATAAAATAATTACCGAAGATTAATTTACACAGAGACTGAGTGAGTGCTGGATAATCCAGCACATAATTATCTGCTGCGATCACATTATCTTTTATACTTATTAAATTAAGAGCTTTATATCTACATTCCTTTTCTTTTTTATGTCAATCGATTGATATATGTACAGTGTTATGTGATATGAATTATTCACGATTTTCAGCATCAATAGACCGACTCTTCAGTCGGGGAAGAAGAAAAATCACATAGGAAATGAATAGTTGAAAATTCAAAATAATGAATTGGAGGAGAAAAATAATTGTGAGATCAGGTTGATGGGATCAGAGATGAAATCTTTTGCAAGTGGCGGGCTATAAAACATGGAAAGTAAGGAGTAAAATAGAATTGGATCAATTTGAAAAAAACACAGACACTTTTTTAACAACAGTCTTTGCGTTTAACAGTAAGCTTATCAACCATACCGAATTCTCCTATACTTCACTTAGAAACTTAGGTATATACCAATTATTGTTCATGGTATTCAAATTAAATCACGAACAGAATCCTCTCCATCATCCTCGGATGACACAGCGCGACCCGACTGAATCTACCGCTAATGATTTTTCTTCAGATTCACAAGCTTACCTATATTCGCTAATTACTATTTTTTTTTTAAACGTTAGTGTGTATTATCGGGCCGGAAAAGAAAGTTGAACGAATATCCAGTTCCTAGATCAAATAACACAATAATTGAGATTTTCAGGTATGACGAATGGGGATCTTCATGGAAGGGGGGGGAGGGGTGTCAAAAAACACTGCTCTAAGAAACGATAAAAAAAGACACCCATGCATAAATTCCTGAGCAAAAAAAATTTGAATAAAAAACTGTTTGGACCTTACGTACGATAGTGATTGAGGGTTTAAGTATCTCATTAATTATTAAATTATTTTATTCCACTGGTTTATATGTAATTTCCCCTTAATTTATAAGCAATTACTGCTCACTAGTATGTTGTATATTACATTCGTTTCGTTTTTTTATTATTTATTTGAAACTCTCTTTTGGTACGTTATTATAATAAATTTCTTAAAAAGGACATTAAAAACGTTGACAACGACGAAGGATTTCGTATTCTACCCTAAATCAGACCTTGTGGCAAAATCCAATTTCATTTGTTACCGAAACAAAAGAACTTTAGTGTTATATCCTACACCTACGTAGGTGCGTCGACATCCTTTGTACTTTCAAGGTTGACAATGGAACAAATTTTACGTCCTGCCCTTATTTTTACCCTCAACTTATTCAATAAGGATTACAGAAAGTAAGTTTGATTACTCAACCTCGTCATATTATATTATGTTCGCTTTTAATAAACCATTACGAATGTGATTCAACCCTCAGAAATAATCCTACATATTTTATCAAAAATGTCTTTTGGGAGCGGAATATTGAAAGGTTTCCATCACTACAAAAGCTTAAAGAGAATATCAGGAGTTATTATTTATCTCATTACGTAACAAAAATTTAAATAAAAATAGATAAAACTGAGTAAAATAAATATTTCAAATAATAGCTGCTTATTTTTTTATAGAACAAAATGCTGTATACCTTGTAATAGTAATGGTTGGTAGCCCAGTGGTATCAGGCGACGGCTTTCGCTACAAAAATAAGAACCTGAAGAATGTCAGAAGAAGTCAGTAAGTAGGTACAAATGAAAAGAAAAAAAGAACGGGTAGAATTCTAAACTTCTAAATTTAAATTTCGAATGAAATATTTATAACATAAGGTTTCGCGAATGTAAAATGAAAAAGCAGAACAATCTGTGTGTTAAAAGTTTGTGTAGTCTATGATTGTATTCTTTCTGGGGTCGGCACTCTATCAACATGTCACTCGTACCTAATAGCAAAAGTAATAATGGGAGAAAACACAGCAAGTTGCTTCCTTCCAAGTCACTCGTGCATGGGAAAACACTTAAGAGTTCTAACAGGAAAACATTTCTGATTTCAGTTTTTCCACCGCAACAATTGCTAACTCGCCTCTGGAGCGGAAAGAACTTTTTTTTTAATATTTTGAAATCTATCAACAATAAACTACCTATCACAACTACCGATAGACAAATATAAACATCATAATATGTAGAGAAAAAATAAACATATAAATTAACCCTATATATAACAAAAATATTTATTTTAACACTTGATTGCGCGTGTCAATTAAATTATCTGTGGATGAATATGTCATTTTTATTAATATATTTATTTTTAAAATAACATCAGTCTCAACATTAGTAGGTAATATTAAATGAGTTTATTGGTTTAATAACAACGAAAATGTAAATTAAATTTTGGGATAATAATTCGGGAGTGATATTTTATAGTGAATTCATTCTACATTCTATTTTCCGTTTGTGACCCCACTTAATCCCACAAACAAAAATTCTCCAAAACCCTAAAAAATGAAAGAAAGAGAGAAAGGAGAGACTTCGTGGTTTGGAGGTCGTGGGTTCGATCCTAGCTGCCAATCTTCCCCAGATCCTATCTTCCTTTTTCTGAATTACATATTGCTGAAGATAATAAATTATTTCTTTTTTCTTTCTTGCTTTTTGCAATGGTAGTTTTGATATAAAAGCCGTAAGTTTCTACCCTCTAAAATTTTTGCGGGACCCTCTCAGATATCGTTTTAATTAATAGTGGGTCAAGCTAGAGAAAATATTATGATAATATTAGCAGATTACATAGATTATATATAGATTTTAGGGGATTCTCTGCAACTTCTAATTTATTTATTTAATAGCTTTCCCGACAGACGTTGTCCTGTGGTCCTAACCAAAGGCGATCCGTTCATATGCGCATAATGAGCACTGCGCCCCCCAGACACAAAAATACATAATTAATTCGATTCGATTCAGTTAAACTAATAAATATTTCTCAAATTTCCATATTTCATTCGTATCCAAAGCTCAGGCGGGAACAACGCGAGAATATATGCGCGCGCAGACATTCTACCTCGCCTATGAAGTACCGATGCTGCGTATAATTAAATTATAATAAAAAATCAAAATTTTTGTTCACTCTTTGTATGAAAATTTTCTAAAACGCTTGAAACGGTGCAGTAAGTGGGATGGGCTACTGTAAGAGCGGTAAACGTACGCGAGTATGAGAGGGAACTACCATCAGTGCAGTAAACAATAATTTTTTTGTTATAGACTTTTTCATAGATGGCGTTGGCGTCGCAGGAAATCCGTTCCATACTAAATTTAATATTATAGCTGATATTTTACATCATTTCTTATGCATTTTTTTTTTCAAATTTTTGTTAGTTTTCTGTTATCCGGAGCGGAGAAGAATCCAATAGGTAAAAAAATCTGAACAGCAGATCTCGAGTTATGTATAAGTGTTCGCACTAAACTGACTTTTTTTATATCTATAGATCCGGAATCCATTGTCTTCAAGACTCGATAGATAGGTGAAAAAAAAATCAATATTGTTTCTATTAGCGGACTTTCCGAGTTTCTCTTTAGGAAGGTGTTCCTCCCCGTAATAGTTCTCAGATAATATGACAGGTTGTAATACATAGATACACGGAGGGCTCCTATACGTGCCACGAGGAGAAATAGACGTAGCTACCAATTTTAAAGTTTACTTCTCCCATCCACTCCATATAAGTTAGTGGCTCTCCTGGATGTTTCGGCGCAGAGCCGGATATTACAAAGCAAAGAGGGTGGCAGGGCTCGCTATGGGATTGCTTTGTACACAAACCGACTTCCAATATTACTAATCCCCACACTATCGTTTTTACCCAACATCCATATTTTCTAATAACAATGGGGCGGCTCCGGTGTGTTTCTTTGTGAGCTCAAATATCAAATCGAAATTTTATTCAATATTCCCACCCATCCAATATCGACAATTCTATTATTTTTTTTTTCCTTAAATGTCTATAAAATGAAGAATAAATAAAAAATTAAACAAATTCGAATAATATATTGAATTTTTAATTATTTAAAGATTGTATTAAATAAATAGTGTTTTTGGCACAAAACATCCTTATGGATGAATTGCCAAAAAGGTTAAATAAAAATCATTAATACTTACTTACATTATTTATTTTTTTCGTTGCAGAGTAGTCATATTATTTTTCACCTGGCATGAAAATTCTGACCACAGGCTAAGAGGCTACAGGCATGAAAGTAAAATGTTCTTACAAAATAGTTAAGTATTTGTATTTAACAAAAAGGTAAAAACTAATTGACAATAGGTATGTAGGAATAACAGAAGGTATACCATCAATAGAAGTGGACTACTACCAAGACTCTCGGCCGAAACTACCAACACAACTGACTTTGGTGACTAAGACCAATACTTTTCAACTCAACGATTTCAACTCAATTTCTTTAATCCACGGTTTTCACAAAATATAATCACATAGCATGTTAATCAAACACAATGAGTAGGTACAAATATTATAAGAGAACTTTTGTGGATGTGCAGAACCGAAAATTTTGTTCCTTCATCTAGCAATCACGTGACTGAAGAGAAATTATCAATAATAATTATTATTCATTTTACTTTCATTCACAAGCACAAAACAATACAACAAAACCTATAGGTACATCATTTAACTAATTATTATAGATATGATTAAAACAAAATATCGCTGTGTTGACGCAAAAATATTAAAAATAAAAAAATCGAATGTCACAAACCGCCACCGACAAAACGTCACAGTTTATATGAGTTTAACAACAGTCACGTGGTACTTGTTAGGACCATGCGCAGTACCACATTATTTCTCTAATATCATTTCTTCTCAAAGATCAAACACGAGAACTTATAGAAAGAGAAAGAATACTCGTCAATAGTAGGAAAAATGACCATACTAAACCACTTTCTACAAGGTACCTGATATTTAGTTACAGTATAATATAGCCATACTTAGTGTCTTTTTGTATCACGGAAGTGTTTCGACTACGAAATATAGTAATAACGAAAAAAAATTCTTAAACCCGAACGGGGTAGTATTCGTACCTACGTAAATTATAATTCCCCTGATGTTACATGATTGTTCATAAAATATTGTGTTACAAACTTTCCTTCCGTGGGTATTGATTTATAGGCGGGAGCAGCATTATTCCGAAATAAAGCAAGAAATTCTAGAAGCGCTGGTGGAGAAAGTAAAAACTTTCCCTTTTGTAGGAACAGGTGACGCTGAACCTTGAAGACGTATTGAGAATTTTATTATAATAGTTTTAACCAAAAACAATAGTTTCTATTTTGTTTAAGAGCTTCACTATTATTACTCCCGTTTTCTTTGGCTTAATGTTAATTTTATTCTAGAACACTCATCCTCAACCCGTGGCTCGAGAAACTTTCAGTGATTTTAGGAACACGTGGATGCGTAAAAACAGGATATTGTAGGATGAAATTAGGTACTTACATAAGGTTAAGAAAATTTATTTGCGAACGACGTGATTTTGATAGAAAAGCAATGTGCCAATGTTGAACAACGCTAAGCAGAGAACAAGAGGACAAAAGACGCTTTTCATTTGTTTGGAGAAATTCGTGTTAAACGCATAAGAAGTTTCTTATATAAAATTCCAGGCCACTCGTATCGTTTATAGCTGCACAGTACACGACTTCATATCGAATCATTGGCACGTTTTATATCGAGTTTTTATCAAGCTTTCTACAGCGTAACTTTGTTCTGTGTTATCTACCAGCTGGTGACCTGAAGAATCTCTACCGTGTAGCTCTTCAAACCTCATCTTTCCCTCATCCTCATCTTTGCTCCTGGGTATCTTTGGATGTCTTGGCATGTTTTGCAAGTGTCCATCCCATCTTGCTTTTTATCATCATTGCAGCGTTTAAATGTGCTTTTCTTCATCATTTTCACCGGTTCGAATAACACGTCCAAGATTTCCGCTACTTTTGCAGATAACGCACATCAGTTTTTACTCTGTATAACTGTGCTAAAAAAGGTTTTAAGAGCTTGAATTCAATTTTTCTTTCGATCTCTTAACATTATCCTTGTTGCATTGAAATTGGGTTTGAAAATATCATTTCCGGTTCCTTACTTCGCCATAAAATATAAAAGTATCATAGATACAAAACCAAAAATAAAATTATTGTATCGTCGAATAAAATACCTTTCAAAGTAAGAAAGTTCGCTTTGTGCAGAACAAGCTTATGTACGAGAGTAATATTATATTATTATCGTTATCTCTCATTTTCTAAGCGATTTGAAATAACACAAAGTGCCCACTGGGCAGCGACGTCACCACAGTCTCAGCTCGAATTATTTTCTCAATATTTCCCCGGAGATCAAAAACTATAACTCAAATAATATGAAGTATCATTGTCGGCCACAATAATACTAGGAACTAAGCTCGTACTTGAAACAGAACCGACTTCAAAGTCTTTCAATTTATATTACTTTCTCAACGTCTATCAAAGATAACATTTTATTTACGATATTCGTACAAACGGTTTCATAATAAGCAGAATAAAATTTTGTGAGACTTGATAAATAAATAGGTACAATTTTTTTTTTAAATAATCATTTTGATTATTTACGTCAAAATAATATGTAAATAATAAACCTATTAGCGTCAAATTACACACAAGTGGCTAGAGTGGTATTTCTGTACCATTATTCCGAATATTTCTCACTAACGTAAGTGAAAACATCACGGGAATTTGGTATAGGCTGCGAAACTTCCCGAAATATTATGTATGGGCGTTATGCATATTTCCATAAAAATATTGTTAGACCAGCGTAAATGTCACGGTTACTTGGAATAGAGGTACCGATATCTTATTTCTTCGTAACTATGGTAAAGTTGTCTGAGATGTTGTAAATCTTGTGTTATAAAATTTATCCTTTTTTTCTTAGAATGTTACTTCTTTTAGCCGATCCTTAGATAATTTCGTTCCTTCCCATCATTCATTTCTATCCTCATATTTTTATCCTCTTTTACTCCTTGCAATGAAAAATCATCTCTGTTGCAGTTTTTCTTATTTTAATAATAAAATTACGTATTCTTACTATATCGATATTCAGAATTAACGGACCTTGAATCCTTATTTTCTTGGTCTTTTTATATATAATTGATTCTTAAAGCATCGTACTCACTTGCGCCGCAAACGTGAGACGTTGCATCAATTTAATCGAAAGGTTAAGTGTATACGTGATTCGAAAAAAACGAACGCGAGCGGAACACGTGCATCCTTTTGATAAAATTGATATAACGATCAGGCCCCCCACATTATTTCCTGGGCCCCGTTGCTAAAAACCATGACATTTTTTACAATATACATTTTTTAACTTTATTAAGAATATTTTTGGACCTTGAGTTACATTATTGGAGTTTTAGTAAGGATCCTTATTTTTTTTGAAAATATTAGGTATAGCTTATGTTCAGCGCGGATAGTGTAGCTTCCCAACAGTGAAGGAATTTTTCAAATCGGTTCAGTAGTTTCGGAGCCTATTCAATGCAAATCCTTCCTCTTTAAATATTAGTACCTATAAAAAGTGGACGGCTCATTTTTTCTTACTCTTCGTGAACAACCTTGGTGGTAGTTTTGTTACTCACAGCTTTTGTAGATTCAGATACCTTTTGTACGCAACGCACTGCAAATCCAATGAACCAATTTATATTACTCTGATGTAATATTTCATTGAATCATTGATACACGTAAATCTAGTCCTAGTGATTTTATTTCTATGATTTATTAAAAATGTTCTACTTTTTTATTTATTCCCCCGTCCTTGCGGGCCCCGTTGCCGTAGCATCGGTAGCACCGGGCATGTGGGGGCCCTGATAATGATACGCGTTCGCGGCGCAAGTGAGTACCGAGCTTTAGAGACACCAATAGAACACCGAATAACACAAACAAACAAAAACGAATAATTTTCAGTACTCATCATTTAAATGAATCTAGGTAGTAAAAAAGAATTCTGTGAATATTAATTTTCGTGGTTTGTATAGTTCTGGTGCTTAATTTGTTTTAAGAAGTTGACGAATCTTGTTGATTCAAAAGGTGATGAATATTGAAAACAATCGACATTCATTCCTGTATTTTCATCTGATAAATCGCCTCCCACAGACATCAACATATTAACTACTTGTTTTTAGATACAAACAAACCAATGAGCGTTGTATAATTTCCTTCGGTGTCATAAAATGTTGGGCGTCTACCGACATAAACAGTATAAGACATTATTACCCCTATTCCCTATTAGATCCGCTAAAATTAAGCATCAACTAAAATTTTGAATTTCGCGGGCAATTCCATGAGATTTCAACCAATCCAAGCGATATCCCTTAAGAGATCGATCGAATTGAACATAGCTGCAAGTGATTTCAAACGAATAATTTCCCCATGTCAAAATAATCATCATGGCCGCCAAATTTCCTTTTTCTCAAACAAATTCATCTTGATCAAGAAATATAACACTATTAACATATATTTTGTGATGAAAACAAGAGCAAATTGATATATTTAGTGAAAATAATTAGTTTTTTTGTTTTGATTGTTGTTTTTAAGAGAGGTGACTTAAAAGAAAAGACACGATTTTGACATAATATAAGGGGTTCCTCTAAAATTTAGGCGGGTCTTTCTAAGGTGCCGTTTAAATTGATCGAATAGCGGGTCATTTTAGAGGAATTGTGATAATTTAAGTGGAACAGTCAGTTAAAAGTTACTTTTTTCATACCTACCCTTTTTTGGCGGATTCTTAATTATTAGCGGATCTGATAGCGAATAGGGGTGATTGTTTGAATAACATTACATAGCCCAGCCAGTTATATAAATATGAGGTAATCTCGGTGGAAAAGTAATTTCCAATTAGGGGGAGCTTGGAACATTGCTGTGCAAATAACAACAGAAAGCGGAGAGGGAATAGGAAGTCACACTCCGACTTTATCTTTGTCTTCTCTTTTTGTGAGCGTCTTTATGTCTTTTGCGCCAAATATAAGTATAAGAAGCTATTACTGCTTATTATATTACGTTGTCGAAGATAAGTAATTAAAAAAAAAAAATTATTTGATCAGGTTCTCCCGCCGTCGCTCGATTATAACTCCGATCTGCACAAGAAGAATAATTCAATAATCAGATTGATTTCTGACTATGTACCAGGACCTCATAGACATTTTGACACGTATAAAAATTTTGGGGAACTGAAATTGCTAACTGTTAGGGCTATTTTTTATTACAAATTGGGTATGGAGAATTTTTCAGACAATAAATTAAAAAAAGATTAATACATGCACATAACACTAGGTTTACTAAAAATGAAGGCTTAAAAGTACCAAAAACTAACAACAAGTATGGTGATCGCACTCTAGAGTGCTTAGTTCCGAAAATGTTTAACTCACTGCCAATGAACATAAAAAATGGAACAAAATTGGTAAATTAAAATTATTCCTTAAAGATTGGCTCTGTAAAAATAGAAATATGTATATGTAACCATAGTATAGTTAGTATTAAATAGATATGGAAGTATCTGTAGGTATTATGATGCGGTAAACTGAAGGTGGAAGTGAGCGGTACCTGTTGGCAAGTCATTTAAATGACTTAACGGGTTCCGCTCATTTGCTCTGTTTCTGTGAAATATATTATATTGTGTAAATGTTTCTTATTGTACCTATCTTTCTGTTAGCTAGTTTAAAAAAAAATATTGTAGACTTCTCGAAACTTATTTATTTAGTAAACCCATCATGTATTCCGGCTGATTCCATAACATATACAGAACCATATGTGTCGCAATCATTGAATCAATAAAAATATTATTTTTCAAATATTATTATGATCTACTATGGTCTTTTTCGAAACTCTTACTAGTAAAATGCACAAATAATTATATATCTATAGAATAATTAAGTCGCAAAATTATATATCAAATCCAATATCAGCGTAAGTCATTGTGTAACATGTCGCGAATTCAAGAGATCAAAGTTGAACACTTAACATAGAATGCTGTGAGGTGAAGGATTCATAGAGTAAAGAAGTGGAGAAAGACTCCCTACGCGATGAATAGATGACATAAAGGTGATTGCTAGTGATTGAAAGCAAAGTTCGTGGAATAAAAATGAATGCATAGCGTCATTAGTCAACGTCTACAAAGGTCACGCCTCATTCTCCGAACCATCACGCATCGTGTTGGCCTTAACTCGGAGATTTTTAATAGGTAATATTTAGTGAAGTCAAGATATCAAATCAAAACTTTTGAAAACTAAGTATGGGAATTTAATATCACTAGATACTTACTGATAAGAAAAATACATCGAGACCGTGAGTTTGACCACCTCACGTCAGATAAGGGTGATCCTCCAAAGGTCAGATAAGGCGCAAGAAATAAGCCCCCTGAAAATAAGACGCCTGGAACCCATCAGGCGGGGTTCAGGCAGTTGGTGTTCCTCTTCCTGTGATGGCGCAAAATTCTTGTTGCCGTCCTATGTCCCTAAGTGGGGGCTTAAAGGGCGAATGTTTGTATTGATAAGAAGAAATGCATGACTTTTACAAAGCATTATGACCTATGGTGTCGAAACTAGGGCAGACACTGTCAGTAGAAAGCAAATGTTGACGACTTCTGAGATGAAGAAATTTAGGAAAATTTTGAAAGACCGAAAGAGGTGAACTATATGGTGATGATGTAGTCAGATTGAGAAAATAGCGAAGAAGATACTGGTATGATGGCCATGACCATAAAATGGTCCCCATCAGGCTCTGTTATACCAATCGTTCTGCACAACCAATCCCACGAGGAAGACCATAAATGGGGAGACAGCTGGAATTGCACCCTACAAGAGCAACTTCACTAGAACAAGGAAATAGACCTCATAAAAGAGGAAAAAACTAATGAATTACCAATTTTTTGATGAACAACAGTACAGTGGGGCTAGTACGAGTTTAATCGAAAGCTAATTTCACACTTATAAGCGCTTATTACCTAGTGTGCAAATAGTGTTCGAAAATCAAACGATCGAATCATTGGATCATTTTTGTATGGAAATTTTTCGAAACTCGATATTTGATCATCGAAAAAGGAGGGGTCGTAGTTACGCAGGAAAGTCGCTGGCACCACGCGATTAAGTGGTGCAGTATAAAACAAGAACCCAAACAACATACAAGAAAAAAATCATCGAAAAATTATACTAGTGACTAGTGTACTGATATGAAAAACGACGCCATGAATTGACAAAATAAGTTTTTATTGTTTGTATTTAACATGTTTTTGTATAATAAACACTTCTTTCTAAAAAATTACACAATTTTATATCCTTGCGTTGACAGTTCACAAATGAGCTCATTACCCATTCTGAATAATATTTGTATTTATGGGACAATGAAGGAGGAATGTTGTCGAAAACATTGATTTAAAATGTAGGTACAACGTAATAGATAAGATATTCGGTAAAAAAAAATCTAATCATTTTGTTAGCTTTTAGCTTATGAGGTACCTACCTACGAAGGGGAGGAAAAGTAGTGACAACGTCAAAAAATCAACGCAGATGGTCCTTTTTTATTCATTTACTAGCCTTCCAATTAAAAAGAATGACTATGCTGAGAACGTAGGTGCCCCTCGTTGCGAATACGAGTAAGATATTATTTTTTCCGGGGTGGAGCCAAATTTATACTAACGGTTTATTTGTCTTTCTCTTTCCATCTTGAGTGCGTTCAGGAAGTCGTCGAACGATCACCCGACGATCGCACTGGGCGTTCAGGGTACCGGAGCGAGTCGTCGGACAAAACGCTCCGAAGCGTTCAGCGAATCGTCGAGCGATCGCTCTAAAGTCAATCAAACGCACCAAAGAAATCTCGGGTGAAAGTCGCACTGTCGTTTGTTGTGTCAAAATTCATTCAAAGTTACTGTCGCGAGCCGCTGTCAGTTGTAGAGTTTAATTTTTTTTAGCTGGTTTTCAAAGTGAATTATTAAAATTGATTTTTTTCTGGTTAGGAACGAAGACGGAAGAGAAATTATTATAAACGGGCTACATTTAATTAAAAATAAAATTCTTTAATTTTTATTTCATACTGCAAATTATATACAAAAATTGAATTGAAATGCATAAATATGTATGTTTTGATATACTATCGAATTCATATCAACATAAAACATTTTTCTCATTTTGATCGAAGCCGCATGGTACATAATTTGGGTACAATCATATTGTTAAAGTCACTCTAACTAAACCGTTCACGGTGATCTAGTGCGATAATCGCCATTCGCTGCAAATTCATGTTCGTTCCGATGTCACTCGTCGTCGAGCGATATTTTGTTTCCTGAACGCACCCCTTGTTGTTTTGACTTAGGTTTCGAAGCGAGATAGATTTAAAGCAATTAAATAAGTGTAAGAATGAAGAAACTTTTGAAAAATATAAATATAAAATACGAGAAGAGTCAGTTTATCTGAAAAAACTGTGTACGACCTTTTATCGAACGAAGATCATTGTAAAGGGGACAACCATTCAACTTTGTTTCATTGACCATTTTAATGAAGATTAAAATGGTCAATGCTTCTAGTACGTAGTACATAATACTTCAATGGTCGAAAATACTTTCAACGTATTATAACCTTTCATACGCCTACATTTAGCGGTTATAATAAAAGACAAGCAACTACAGAAATATAAAGAGATGAAAAGATTAATGTTTTACCTTCAGCCTAATGGAATTGACGTCAATCTATGATGAAACTTATTAGTTTACCAAAACAAAGTAGGTACGAATTTGAATAACAGAAATATTTGTCAAAACTATGAACTCGTTGATATTAAAGGATATATTTCCAACAATGAGAAATGCTGTTAAAAATATCCAATCTAAACTTCCTTTACGCCCCACTAAGGTGCATAGGGAAGCAAGAAGAGCTCTCCATTGCGCTCGATCTTGTGTAATATTAAATTTATGACCTCCTCCTCCACCATGTCCAGATACCTCAGCTCTGTTTCGAAGGAGTGAAACACAGTATGAGATGGTCTTTCTTGTCTTCTGAACCCTGATGGGAGGAAGAAAAGCGCTCTCCTCGGCCAACTGTCATTCGGCATCCTTAACACATGTCCCATCCAAGTCCATCTCCTCCCCATAATGGTAGAAGTGATGGGGTCACGCTGGGTGCGCCGGCGTATAGCGTCGTTTATGATGCGGTGGTACCATCTTACACTCAAAATGAAAAAAAAAATGTTAAAACTATATTTCACTTTTATAAAATTTTATAAAATTAACTAGAGGTCCGCCCCAGCTTCGCACGGGTAGGTAGATACTTAAAAATAATTTAGTTTTCATACAGATCCCTAACTTTTTCAAAATATTTTATAGCATATTATGTTAATCTGGAATAATTGCATTGCAATGTATCGTGTCACGTCACTTTACCACCGTGACAGCAGCGCCATCTATTGATTACTTACTCAACCCAATCGAAAGGTATCGACATCTGTTAGAATCATTTGGAGTTAACAGATAATTGTGACTGTCAAATAATAACAGACAAATAATTAGCAATAAATTAAAATTGCGACTATAATTTGAGATTTAAACTATCCTATCTCTCAAGTTGGATCGAACTGCACATGGTGTGCGAATTTTATTATAATCGGTTAAGTGGTTTAGGAGTCCATTGAGGACAAACATTGTGACACGAGATTTATATATATTAAGATAAAATTAATATTCTTATTTTCCAAAATGTAATCCTCATTATACCATATCAGTTAGTCTTATTTTCTACCAAAAAGCCTGTCTAATAAGCATGTAAGAATAATTGATTTCCTTAGTGAAAATGACAATTTAATGAGTTAATTTATTTTATAAATTTTTCAAAAGAATATTTAAGATACATAAA
This sequence comes from Mystacides longicornis, assembly GCA_963576905.1. Taxonomy (NCBI): domain Eukaryota; kingdom Metazoa; phylum Arthropoda; class Insecta; order Trichoptera; family Leptoceridae; genus Mystacides; species Mystacides longicornis. The sequence continues at coordinate 13,340,841 of OY756425.1, forward strand.
CTCTGAAAAATTTACCTGGAGAGTGTACCTACTATATTAATTATGAACATATTTTTTTCATATTCACCAATTGTTCATTTTTCATGCATTCTAATTTCTATAATTTATTATCTTAATTTAAATGTTAGACATATCATCTGTGAGCACTTTTTATGCGTTCATTTTTGTGTTGAACATATTGATGTCTCTTGTGATTCTTTTGATATTGAGTTTGATTTTTTTCGTGTATCTTGATTGTGTCTGTCATATTTTATACTGTAGAGTATACCTACTTTTTAAACATGTAAATGGCCTTTCCGTATATGTACTAAATCAATTGAGACTTAAATGAAATAATAAATAATAATTTTGATAAGTAAATATTTTTATCTTCTTCTATATTGTCGTAATGAAAGAAAAATTAAATCAAATTTAATTCAATGCATGCTACAGCAAACCTTACACAGAAAAATAATGTTTGTAATATACAAGAAATGTGCTATCTAACAAACTAATCCCTGTTGGCAGAAATCCTTAAAAAATTCATAGAGAATATCCTAATAATGTTATTTATTTATTATTTATTTTATAATTTTATTAAGTTATATTATATATTCACAATATAGCTTATAACAATAATAAAATAATATAAAATTAACACTAACTTATTACTACGTCTTCTTAATATTAATTTTATTCTAAAATTAATATTAAGAAGACGTAGTATGTATGTTGCTCCAACTACTGAACACAGCTAGTGTGTATATATTATACAAAGCAGTAAGACTGTGTGCAATGTGCATACCTACTATCGTATATAAAAGTTACTCACTTCAGTATGCAAAATATATTATGTTACGTAATATTTTCTATCCGTTGGTACCCCAGTGTACGTTGTCGTAATCTACATACCAGATTAGAGGTTAACTGTATGATGTGAATAATTTATTTTTTAATCGACTACTTTTAAATTTATGATCCACTTTCTGTTTGAAAAAACAAAACACGATGAATTTGATTTTTTTTGTGATATTGATAAAATTTATTACAAAGTAATTCATTATAAATATGATACAAACTCCCTTTGTGACTTCGTTTATGATCGAAGGGATACAACATTTTATTTATTTATCAACAATAATAGTATTTTTTTTTATTTATATAGTTTTATAGTTAATAAGGATACCCAATGACAGTTTGTCAAGACGAACGCTATTTTTCGTACCATCACCCGGATCCTGAAGACGAAGAAGGACCTCTCATGCTGTCACTGAGGCCTTTCAGTTGAGTTCCATTCCAGGCCGGACTAGAATTTATCTGAGTGTTTTTTATTAGATAAATTCTTACCCCAATAATAATTAAAATTTGTCTCATTTACCTATACATAATTTTTTTACCGAGTGTGGTTGTGTTGTGTTTTGAATTTTCTCGCCCATTGTCCTACAATTCTGTCTGTGACATTCTATTGTTTCTGTTTCATCTTCTGAATGCTTACATCTATGAAATTTTATACTTCATCCAAGCTATTTGTTTCTGTTTTTTTTTTATTTGCTTTACTATTTTTCCCAATGACTATGTACTATATTTACCTACCTATAGAAGTTTTGTATTTATTTTCATCAAATCTATCTGATTCAATCAAGTGGTTGCCCCAATATTCCGATCTCATGGAGATCGGAATATTGGGGCATCTATCTGGCCGATAGGAGTCAAAAAGTTAGATTGGGTGATAGATATAGTGATTCTGAGTATGTGCGTTGCGGTGTGCCGCAGGGTAGTGTACTGGGACCGGTGTTGTTTCTTGTTTTTATCAATGATTTGTGTAACTTAAATGTGAACTGAAGAATAATAACGTTTGCCGATGATACAACCATTCTTTTCCCGGGAAATTCTTGGACTGAAGTAAGAAGACTGGGGGAAGAAGGAATGCAAAAAGTTAGAAATTAACAAATAACAATAACTTATTGAGTTTAAATACAAATAAAACCAATTTCATGATCTATAGTCTTAACAAGATGAACAGGCCGGAATGGCTTGATGCAATCCAAATCCACTCTCAGGAATGTATGTCCTGCGACTGTGATTATCCTAGAATCGAAAAAAAAACGTATTGTGAAATACTTGGGAACACTAATAGACTCAAGACTTGCGTGGGAGGATCATATAGATAAGTTGGTAAAAAAACTTAGAACTGGCATATATATATTTACAGAAATCTAAGAAATATACTAAATAAAGAGACTATGCTGCAGGTTTATTACGCATTGACGCAGTCGTTGTTGGCTTATTCTATAGAGGCTTGGGAAGGTTGCCCAAATTATCTGATCGACAGGGTGACTAAAACACAGAAAGCTATTTTAAAGGTTATTCTTCGTAAACCCATCCGATACCAGACTGTGGACTTGTTTGAAGATTTTCCTGTCTTTAACATCAAACAGTTGTTTGCGAGAAATGTATTATGTAGATTCCAGAGACACATGGCTGTACACGTTAGAACGCAACAGGAACGGGTAACCAGGGGATCGACGAATGTTAATTTTGTGGTTCCATTTTGCCGAACAACGTGTGGACAGAGGCAGTATTATTTTATTGCGCCAAAACTATACAACTCTTTACCACCAGCATACAGTTAGATTCAAATGTGCTGCTAAAGACTATATGTTCGTCGGCCACATGCATTGGATCGGATCTTTGCTTGAGGCCGTTGTTTAAGGCCTTTTTCATCGTCTTGATGTTTATTCATGGTTTTCCACTGGGTTGTTCATTTTGCATGTTTTGAGTACTGGGTGTATTTTGTGTTATTTATTCCGATGCTTTTATATTGATTGCTGATCATATATGTTGTGTGTGTGTATGTTTGTATTGTATTTGTATATATGTATATATTATTTTATTATAGTATTTTTATATTTTAATATTATTTTTTATTTTTTGTAATTCTTATTGTATGTTATTATATATACATGTTTACTTTATGACTATGATTTAATTTTATCTTTACTGTTTAATTTTAAAAAGTTTATTACTAATTCATTAGGTTACAGGTGTTTTATTAAAACCACTTTTTACCTTTTTGATTATTTTTTTTAATTGATTATTGCTGGTATTATAACATTTTTATGATCTACATTGATGTCATTGTTTTTTGGGCTCCATTGATTGGCTATAATTTTTATTATTGTGTTACATGTAGATATTTAATTTTATTGCTCTTCAACCTCCTCTCCAAGACAGGCATTGCCTACTGGATGGAGTCATCAAATTGTATTTTTTTAATTATTGTGTTGTTTTTATTGAATAAAGTTATTATTATTATTTGTTTTTACCGTAATATTGATTTTTTCACTATTTTACCTTTTGAGTACCTATGAATAATTTATTTAAAATATTCAACCAATTTTTTTTAGTCAGTTTATAGTAAATTTAGCTGACCCGTCGAACTTCGTCCTGTTTTTAGTTATTTAACACGAATGTCCATTAACTCGCATTACCAGGACCTAATTTTCTCGATAAACGTTGTCCTGTGATCCTTTCGAATCTTTATAATGATACATATTTTAATATATGATAAATATTAAATATAAAATATTTTAATGTCAAGTTTTTATTCTGAAATAAAGGATTTCTCAGTAGTGTTGATATATTGTCGCCCACAACCCATCAGACCCTCGATATTTTCCTACAATAAAGAATGTCAATATTTATCCTGGGAGTCAGTTGTTAGAGAGCAAACATTTCGTCGTCGTTGGGGCGGGGAAGGGATTGCTCCTAGTATGTTTACCAGTCATTTACCCCTATTTTTCACGGAACATATCCCTCTCTGAGAAATCGTGAAACCGTCAAGCAATACAAACGCTCTAATAAATTTTATTTCGAGTGTTAATAAAGGTGGAATTTGTACAGACAAATACCTCCTGGCCCGGTGATAACCTACCCGTCTAATAAACGTGAAGCTATTATAATTATTACTGGGATAAATCTCGCAGTTGTAAGAAATATTTTTACCAATTAAAAAAAACGACTCTCTTTTTTTTCTTTTCAACCATTTTCATTCAAGTGTTGGACACTGGGCAAGCTACACCCATTGGCTCCCTCAGATAATTAGAGAAGACCTCATACACGCGAATGACAGTGAAATGTGTTTGTACTGTACATTAGGCCAAACAATGGAATATCGTGGTCTTATGATCATTATTACCACTAGTATAAGTTTTCGATGATCGAATATCGAAACGACCGTCGAAAGAATTTCGACAATTTTTCATACAAAAATGTTCGAACGATTCGATCGTTTGATTTTCGAACATTTTTTACACGCTGATAAGCTCTTATTAGCGTGCAATTAAGTACGCGGTTTTAAGGGAGTTATTGTATGCAATTTATCGCTAATGAATTACTTAAAAAGTTATGATATCGAAATCCTGATCAAACGGAGTCGCTTTCATCGATTCGTATCAATGAAAATTGACAAAGGATTCAGCGGACATGAAAAATTGAAAATACATTACGAATTTCTGTATCGACATGTTCAAGATACAAGCCAAAATTTTCAAGTGAAATCTGCACTTGCTGTCAAATTTTGTTCCCAAAAAATCATAATTTCCAAAAGACGCTTCAACATTGCTTTAATCTGTCATAAAACTTCTTACTCCAAACGCCATCTACGGAATCAATTTTTGAATGCACTGAAACTATGAAATCCTAAACGTAAAAAATAAATAGATGGCGTATTATATAAAATGGGGTTAAAAATGTACATAATTACAAGGTGAAATACACCTGAAAGAATCGAGTTTGGACCATTGCATACGGGGTGACCGCTCTTTGGTCAATAAGAGCACTTTATAGTGTGGAAACTAGAAACTACCATGCCCTCCCCTTCCACCTGCCACCCACTCCCCCTGAACCCGTCTCACCGACGTCCCTATTCTCATTCTTTCACTCCTCACTAGCGAGGACCCTTGGGTAATGAACCGGCAACATTGTGATAAGCAATATTTCAACGGGCGACACATTTTACTTGGAAAACTTCCATCCCTGTTCAGCCGTACAGAGGTGAAATAATAATGTGTATCGAAAGGGTGGGAAAAGTACTCTACCTAAGGTACGTCGCAATTAAGTACTCTTACATACAAAACAAGGTAATATTGAAATGTTTTTTTTTTTTTATAAAAATGAATCTGTGCTCACTCAAAGTGAACACAAAAATAAACTCTTTGACTCTTTCACAATATAAGATACTTAAAGCTTGTGTCGTGAAAGAGGAAAATGGTCGGCACCTGGGATCAAACCCACGACCTCCGAACGAAACAGCACGAAAGCCGGCGTCGTAGCCGCTAGACTACCAACCATTTTTATCATGGAGATTGGCAGCATTATGGTATTTGGTCTCAGGATGTCCTTGCGGCTCATCTCTCAACCATTTCTATTCGTGGTCGTTTCAGAAATTTACTATTCTGCCCATCACAAACTATCGAACATCCTTCCATTAACTCTACTATACAAAAAGTACAGTCTATCTTATATTTAATCGTTTTGCCGGTGATGTTTCTAAACTTCCAATCATACGGTAAACGTATGTTTTGAAAATCCAGTACTTAAAAGGGATGTTTATTTCGTATTATGGAACATAATAAAATATTCATACAAAAGTAGTCAATTTATTTTGTATACACTGTGTAAAAGATATATTTACTATTTAAAACAAAAGTTTATAGAAAAATAGTTGATTTATTTTGTATACTGTGTAAAACAAAATATCATACAAATATGTTGTAGATTTTGTGAACAAAGTTGAAGCATTTTGTAGTACAAATATTCATTTTCTGTCAATTCATTTAAATCAATTCTGCATTCGCTCTATGCAGTGTAGTATTCCGTTTCATACAACATAATAATATAAATACATACCAAATATGATGCACCTGGAAAATTATTAAAACAGTACGACACAAAATTAGTTTGCAAGCCTTCAACAAAAACCAACACATTCAAACTATTCACACATTATCCTCTTATTAAAGTGAGCTGTCAGGTCCCCTGTCATTGTAGCAATCACTCTGGCGAATATCTCTTATATCTTGCGCAGCCAAGAGATTTGGCTGTTACCTACCCCTCGACGGCCCACTTTATTACCCTTTAAAATTATGTGTACAAGCCGATACTTCTCACCTTGCAGAACATGTTCTGACATGATTCAGATAAAAAAGCATGCGAACTTTTATAACTGAAGTTTTGAATTCCTCCAATTCACTCTTGTTCAAATACTACTTACTTTGTTTCTCTCTCCGTCTATGGGTCAGGTGAAACTGAATTTCAAAAGCCTCTTTCAGTTTTTTGTGTTACTTTCAAGGTCCATAAACCATGACCTCAAATAACACTTCATCACCCGCTGACCAAGTTTTATGTTGACATTATTGTCGTACAAGAGTGACTTCATTTTATTGAATACGGATCTCGCTGTTCGATTCGAAATTTCACATCTAAGTTAAGAACAAAATAATTTAAATAAAACAATTGATTTGTTATTCCACAATATTTATTCGTATTCTGTCGTTATACTTAAACATTTTTCCCCTTTCAACATCCATTTCTGAACCAGAACTTCCATTCATGCGAAAAGAAAAGAACGAGACCAATGAGCACAGACTTGACAAAAGCTTGATGTGTCGTCAGTGGCGGATTTGCCCTAAGGCCCAGTAGGCCCAGGCCTAGGGCGGCCAGATTTTAGGGGCGGCCAATCGTAATCAAAAACTCTTACTTGCATACTTTATGTGCAATTAGCCCTGAAACTGCTTTTATAGTTTACTAAACTAAATTTATGAATTGATTTCGATAACAGTTGGCAGTAAAGTGTAGTTTCATGATGTAGTCAAATAAAAAGTGCTGAAAAATTGGCGGCTACGTATGGCCTGGGGCCTAGGGGGACCGAGACTGCAAATCCGCCACTGTGTGTCGTAGCGTTCGCCTTTTTTAACAAGCTGCCGGATAACGCTAGGACCTTAAATGGCGCAAATTTTTGGAGAGAGGTGAATTTGTATTTGTTGGATAAAGCTTTCTATACGATTGACGAAAAAATGATGGCTGAGAATAAACATCCCCATCATCTTGGATTACGAACAGTTAGTTCGTTTGACTTGCATCACTTAGACTTGCTGAAATTAGGCCCCGTTGTTTACTTGGTCAGCTACATTAGTATGGCATGGCGATGCGTCAATACTATCTCTCAAGGATTAACATTGATACAATACAATCCAAACTACCTTTACGCCCGACTTAAGGGCATAGGTACTATAAGGCAACAAGAGTTCTCCATTGCGCTCGATCTTGCGCAATGTCCAAATCCCAAGCTCTGCTTCGAAGAAGCGAAACAAAATTGATAGATATATTTTAATATAAGTAGGTATGTAAAATGTGCTTTTATCATACTCAAAGATTTCTGTTTAAAAATGCTTGCTCCAATTTATATTTTATGATGTGTATTTGAAACCACATAAAAAATGTATAATATTAGTATTTCTGCTGTTTTGACGATGTAGCTAAATGAGGGTCATTGAGTATGAAGTAATTTAAATAGTTCCACCAAGAATGCACGTCCAATTCGTTTATATCAATGAGTATGAACCTGCGTAATTTAGCAGTCTGAATGTCGTCCGTTTTAGATTTATTGACATTGATTGTTCAACCCAATAATTTCACTTTGGAATAAAATAATATTAAATACTCTTTGGAATAAAATAATATTAAATATTCTTTGAATAATATAATTTCTTGGAATTATTTCTGTATGTTTGCTAAAAGGTTAAAATGTGAAGAAATTCGTGTACAATTATAACAAATGGTCGGCTCGTTACAATTTGGGTAAACAATGTCTGCTGATAGACGACGGACAGGCAAGGGCGGGACGTGACGAAAATACGATATCAGTCTACGACTGAGCCGCATCACGGCTCCTAATGAATCCACTCTCAAACTCTAGGCTGAAACGAAGGCTGTACAGTGTACCTGTACATGTATTGAAGATAATGTGCCATAAAATTGAATTCTTCATGTTTTATATCTTATTATATGTATTCAATATTTCAATGATTTAAAAATAAAAAATAGCCAAATGTAACTGTAAAAACATCGAAATCATTCATTTTTTCTACATACAAAGTGTTTGGTTGGTTTGGACCGCTGCGCGCTGCCGCTCACAGAGACCACACTGACTAAAATATTACGATGAACTTAAACTTCGTCAGAGAATGGCTAGGTGCGATGTCTGGTCAGTGCTTCTGTATGGGGTAGAGTCATGGAGCCTCAAAGTGAGCAGTGTGAACCGGCTAAAGGCATTTGAAATGTGCATGCATCGACGAATGCTCCGCATCCCATGGACGGACATGGTCAGCAATGAAAATGTGCCCCAGAGAGGAAGTTGTGGGTAGACTTTTAGGAAGTTCCCAAATGTTTATCAATCCCTTTAGTGATCAGTCTGGAAAACATCTTTCGTGGGGTAGGTCATGATGAGTTTATAATTCTCACATATGTTTATAATTCTCGCATTCTCACATATGCACGATACTCAGTTCAACTAAATTCTCAAGATCCCATATTTTACTGACCCTCGTACTTCTGAACAATGAATGAATATCAAAACTGCAAAACATCAATTATTTCTGTTTTCATCAATTACTTAGTATTTATACAAAATCTACTAACAAATTAAAATGACTGTTGTGCAAATATGTTTTACTGTGCCACTTCTGTGTTTCAACAATTAAGTACCTAACAGCTACACTAGTAGGAAAAAGCTTCCAGAGGAAATACCCATTTTGTGAATAATTTATACAAATTTCGTCTGTGGTACAAAACTATTTTGCAAATAATTTAATTTAGAGTTTGAATAATTAATAGCAGTGTTCCCTACGTTCATCCGAAATGCTTAAGGTCCGACATTTATTTTGTTCCAGGATGTGTGTCAATAGGCTTTTTTAGTCTCAGTCAAGGACATACTATTGTAAAGAAAAATAAAAGCACAAATGCATATCAAATATTGACACATAATATTTGCTGTTCTTTGCAGGCTATCAGCAATGATTGCCAGTCGGTTGAGGATATTTATTGAACTAGCCTAGTCTAATAAGACCGGGATCGTTCTTAAACCTCAAGAGGTCAGAAAAGGTACGAAATAAGCCACGGATGCCAGGATCCCATCAGGGGGGGGTTCAGGCAAATGGGTACCCATGTGAAGGCGCAGGATCGAACGCAATCGAGAGCTCGTCATGCCTCCCTATGCTCCTGTCCTAAGTGGGGCTTAGACCCCTCGCATTGCGGATTGGTCTACTCCGGGCTTGCTTGCGGTGTGCGGGAGTCCTTAAAGGGAAAATGTATGCGTAGGTATGTATAGCCTAATCCAGTTGAATCTGATCGAAAAAAAATGGACATTAAGAGGAATCCAGCGAATGAAAGAATTATACTTACTGGATTGCCCAGCAAGACCTGACATGGCACATAAAGATGGAGAATATGCAAAAAAAATCACCGGGTATAATGTGGCACTTTTGTAGAATGAAACGTTCAGTTTTTTTGTTTTGATGGAAGTGGTGAATTTTATACATTGTACGAGTATGTCACACATTTTTTTTTAATATTAACACTATTAATATTTTGTTGAAATTGTACCTTATATTCTTTCGCGGACGGTATCATTATTTGTTCCAAAGTCGCAGCAACAGCAAGCAGGAATCTGTTTTGAACACTGAGAAATTATCTTTCCTGAGCCTTTGTCAAATCACATAGTATTATAAAAATTGGCATATTATTTTTAACACGACAAATTGAACAAAACACGTGAAAAATATTTTTTAACGTGATACTAGATACCTAGATCGTAATAGCAACTTTGAAAAGTGTTAAAGGACACCCTCTGTAGAGAAGATTAATTATCAGCAATTATTATTCATCCAATGGCTGAGAAATTTATTAGGCGCTGTATACGTACGACTCGCAGTATTAATCCTTGTAAAGGTCAAAGCATTTTACAAACATGTTGTATACGAGTCAGATAGCATATAGCTATAGGATAGGCGCTCTGAAGAGATGTTAGGGTAGGTACACCACACAACTAGCTTCAGAAGAGTTTTATGTGAAAAACTATGACCGCAATGTTATGTGAAATAATTATTATAAAACCCCGTTTCGGGCGAAGTTCAATTTGTTTTAAAACAGCATTTATTTAAAAAAAAAACCTTTATCATCATTATAATAATATGATAGTATAGCAGGCAAACATCGGTGAAAATCATTGGGTATTAAGATAACTTACAGTCTGGCTAAAAAGAGTAGAAAATAGTTGAGGGCGCTGCAGTCGTTTGTATGGCAACATTTAATGAGTACTCTACATTTATAAAGTAAAGTATTGTAACCGCCAAAATATTAAACGTTCTTATTAAGAACGTTCCAAATTATTAAGAATTAAGTTCACTCGAACTAAAATTCGTATTCGGAATTATGCCGTGTTCTAAAAACTAATATTAGTTCACCATAAATATTTGGTTAAAAAAAACTTTTATCATAAAAATATCATCAGATATCTTTTTAGACGCATACAATTAGGTGTGAACTAAGATTAGGAACGTTTTGACAGATAAACGCACTAAAATTGACTTAAATACGAAATTCGAATACCAAAATGAACTAATTTCAAACTAAAGTCTAATTAGGAACAAATAGGAACGTTCTAAAATTTCTCGAATACCAATCCAGTTAACTAAAATTGGAACGTTCTTATTTTAGTACGCACTTAATTTGAATTGGAATAGGGGGTAATGAATTGCGAAACAAAAAATGATATAAGGATTTGTACAAGTATAAAAAGTATTAAAGTCGGGATTGAATTTCAAGTCTAACCTCCGGATTTGCTTACATCTAGAGTACTTACAGCAAAATATAAACAAAAGCCGCTTTTATGCCCATACGTTTTTTACGTATATTATATACAGTCATAATAGAGGAGAGCAAGGAACAGTCAAAAGACAAATTATTATGTGACATGGTAGAGACTTAACTCGAGGTTAGAATGAGCAATGGCGAAATATATATCACGTGGACAATAAAAGGGATTAAGTGTATTTCCACGTCTAGGCTTTTTAGGATTTCTCTTAACAACATTTCTTCCCTAAAAGGTCATCCTCCAACAAAAAAAAAAGCGAAAAGTCGTGATTTCCCGCCGATAAGAAACTCAACTCCCTCGGCGACCAATTTCAGATATTTTATTTTTTCATTTTCTCAGCCAACAAATCACATCTCGCTAATAGCTTCCCTTTGTCATTACGAGGAATTTAAAGAGAGAGAGAGAGAGAAAAAAAAAACCCGTCTCGATATCTTAAAGATGCTGCGTGATACGTGTCGAGTGGGTTGTACAGACATTTATTTAATATTCCGCCATTTTTATTCAGATGTTTGTTTTAATGGCCCCCAAATAATTATTGATCAATAAAATCGGAAACACAATCTCAAAACAAAATGTTTTCAGAAAAAAAAATGTTATACGAATGTTAATCTTATAATTATTTCGAAGTGATTGGTAGCCTAGCGATTACAATGCCGGCTTTGCTACTAAGTACTGGAGGTTGTATTGGTTCAATACCATACACCGGCCATCTTCTTCTTTCACGGCACAAGATTTTAATATTAATAGGTACTTAAGTAGCTTATTGTGAAAGAGTCAAAGAGTGTATTTGTGATAACTTTGAGTGAGCACAGATTAATTTTTAATAAAAAAAATATAATTAAAAATATAATATAATAAAAAATATAATAAAAAAAAGATAGGAATCTATAAATAATGTTTAGTTACATACTAGCCTTGAGATTTTTTGAACAAAATTGTAACTAGGTACATACATAAGTATTTAAAATTTTTGTTATCGAACAAACTATTGTGTATGGAAGAGGCCTACATCCAGCAGTGGAAGGGAAGGCTAGGAAGAAAAAGAAGAAGATGAAGAGAAACTATCTACGCGAAATATTATATCGACGAAATATATGCGATACTTGTTACGGAAAAAAATGACAAAAAGTTCGCAGTTCTCATCGTGATAAAGTAAAATTGGGACTCTTCAAGTAACGGTATTTCTTATTTATCGAACAATCAAACAATTAATGACTCTTTTATACGAATATCGTCTGATTGGGTTTGCTGCTAGTATTTAAGAATATTTATTCATGATGTGGAAAATGAGTAAGTACATCGGTTTCTATGTAAAATGTTTTCTTCAAGCATAGAAAATAATAATATCCTTATTACTAAAAACGGGACGTGTTGTCTATGGTTGTAGTAGGTGGCTATGTGTTATTGTCTATAGCTCTATAGCTTTCACGTACAAAGATAATATAATAACGCCTTGTATTACAACAACGCGTATCTATGGCACATATTACCTGAGGGAATGAATGCAGAGAGGAATTTTGAATTTGAAATTCAAACGTGATTCAAATGTTTTAGAATCTCCCTTATAGTAGTGTAATAGAAGTAATATTTCGAATTTCACGAAAGGATTTCGGTAGCGTTCAATTTTATGGCCGTTGTGTTATCTGAGACAATTTGTGTGATTGTCTTTGGTGAATTCCAGAAGGGTTTCCTACTACACTGTTATTGCTTTATCGGCACCAGGAGATATTGCTATTCCCCGCGTAGCTACGATCGTCTTCCGTTCGGTTGCCGCCTTTCCTCTCGGGGGAGACGCCGCGCCGCGCCGTGTCAAAGGGTGAAGCTGAGAAAATTGTTTATTGAAGTGTTAAGTAAAAAAAAAAACTATTTATTTCGCTTTTAAATTTTAAAATAACGACGTTCCTTTGTTTCGTTTCATTATTTTTGTTTTTGTTTCGTGAATTAAAATATTCTTTTTGTCTCGGTAAGTTTCTATATTCTTAAAGGTGGGTTTAGACTCAACTACCAAACAGTAGGTACACCTATTATTAGTTCCGATGAACGAATATCGAAACGATCATCGAAAGAGCTTCGGCAAAAATCCATACAAAAAGATCGTTCCATTTTAGAACACTGATTGCACGCTTATAAGCGCTAAGTGCAATTAACTTTCGATAAAACTCGTATTAGTCCCTCATTCATTCTTGTTCAAGTAAATTAAATCGAACCTTGAAGAGTCTTTGGGCGATAGCAGACTCTGAGACTGAAATAAAATTACAAACAAACTGACGATGCCCTAACAGAAAAATTTAACTTTAAAAGTTGGACTTGTTTCACTGTTTAATTCGTGCTAAGAAAATTTATCTGAAGGTATCGAATTATTTTCGATAACTTTAAGCAGGTTAAAATTTTCGAAATGATAATAACTAAAAAGGATGTCACTTAATTTCAAAAATAAAAAGGCAATCAGTAGCCATACCCAACATTTACAATCCTTACAGCGGTCATTAAAATCGTTTTTTACCATTGTGTATATTTATGTCCTACGCTATTCACCGCAAATACATACGGGGAAACTCTCCACTCCCTAGAGGCAGAACACTATGTACCTAATTGTAATTATGCAGCAGAATGCAAGGAGCTCGCCCAGTAAACTGGGAGTTTATTTTTATTTTAACTTTTAACTATGTGACCCGATGAAATTCGTACTATCTCATTAGCAATGAATGCTTTGTTAACTTATTAATTTAAAAAAATTACTAACCGTTCTTCTTCTTCTTCTTTCTATAGATCCTGGGGATCTGTTTGTGCCGCCGCCTGTTCCTCCTGTGATGTCGACTGCCAGCTGTCTCTCCATCTCTTTGGGGGTCTGCCTGGGAGTCTGCGTCCTTCGGGGTTTCCGTGGAGGGCGATACGTGGAAGTCTGTCTTCTGACATTCTGTTTACATGTTCATTCCAGTATCGCCTTCGTTGTCGTCCCCACCTCACTATGTCTTCCGTCTTACACGTGCTCCGGATATCAACATTTCTAACACGGTCACGCAGCGTGTTTCCAGTTATAGATCGGAGGGTTTTCATCTCCGAAGTTCGCAGCCGAGATTTTGTTCTGGAAGTATCAGCCCTTGCCTCAATTCCATAAGTGGCTATTGGTCGAACACATGTTTTATATATTTTCATCTTGCTTTCAATCCTCATGTGTTTGTTCCTCCACACTGGATTCCTAAGGCATCCGGATATAGCTGCAGCCTTATTGATCTGTTTGAGGGTTTCGTTGTAAAGATCTCCTTTGCTGCTACCGTTCTTGAGATATCAAAAGCTTGAACTTACGCAAATTCGTACCTAAATCATGCAGCATTTTACCAGATAAACAACATTATAATGTTTCACGAAAATATTGAATTTTTTCAAAAACTTAATAAAGAAAAGATTTTTTTAGAATCGTATCGTATTTTGAAGTCTGCATACTAAAATTCAATCCAATACCTTAAGGCCCTGTGCACTGGCGACTTTTTTAAAGCAACGAGATTCCTTCACCTCGCTCGATCTTACGCGGCCTCTTTGACCGCATACCGTCCACTAAAATAAATATCAGAAAAGAATGTACCATGCATTCACATTATAACTGTGGATGGTTTAAAGCTTGAAAATTATACAGCATTTTCTCTCCACAATATTATTTTTATAACACTGGTTTATTTTTAAGGGCTATATTCTTACCCCTGATTCAGAGGAAGAAAATAATTAGTTTTAATTAAATTTGAATAAAGCAAGAAAACTTTTATCCGGTTAAAATTATAATTCCGAGCTTAAAATCCAAACATTGCTGTTGGTGCAGATATCCAGACGTGGTCCAGTCGTTTTGGAGCTAAATTAAAAGTGATGAAATCCACAAAGAGGAGAGATTTTAGTCTTGCTGAGTAATTAACGACTTTCTTTGTCTTATGTACAAACTCATTTATTGACACGATTTACATACATAATATTTCGTTCTTTTAATTATTAAATTTCTTACCGGTAATAACAGCGGAAAATTGGCATAATATTATTATCGCGTGTACCTACCTTTCTTTATAAAATATATTCCAAACTAATGATTTTGTGATGAACATATGAAAATTATTTTTACTTAATTTAAAATCAAATTAAAGATCAGTAAATATATTTTTAAGTGAGTATGATTATTATATACATTTTATCGAAATAATGCGATTCAAAAGTATTGTTTTTTTTTTACTCTCAACAGAAATTCAACGAACGAGTTTTACCGAAAGCTCATTGCACGCTAAGGCCCAGTTCGCACTGCGATTTTTCACCGCACGTATTTTTTTCTTGCGGAATATATTCCGTGATCGAAATTAATAATCGCGTTCAATTTGCAACAAAACACAGATTTTTTTCCGCACGATTATTTACCGCAAGTGCGAACACTCCCATATAATTCAGTGTGTTACAGAACTTCGAAAAAAAATCCGTGCGGTGAAATTTCTAACATGAAACAATCAAATCGTTCGATCATTTTGTATGAAAAAATTTCGAAACTCTTTCAATGATCGTTTCGATATTCGATTATCGAAAAACTTTATTCTAGGGGTACTGAACACTGACCAGCCAAAGCTAGGGAACCTAGATACACAAACAGTCTCATAAACCGTCAATCTTTGCCATTTTCAATCTAACTGTCACTGCCTGCGGTGTGTTGTTGTTTGTACTGAAATTTTTTCTGCTGTTTTTAATAATATTTCATGTAAGTAATACAAACTAAGCAAATTATATACCAGGTCTATTAATTGTGTTTACGAGTATTTTTTATCTCTATATTTCATTAATTATTATTAAATATCTATTTGTTGCATACATGAAATTTTACGACATGTTGAACATATGGAGAATTCTCAAGATTAAGAGTTTCGGAGACTCAAACATTACCACCTAATGGCGAACGTTGTTAACGTAAAGTGATCACACTAAGCCAGCCTTCGAAACAACAGTAGAAGACGGTCGTAAGCCCGTGGTGGTTTGTTCCATTCTAAAATCGAACATCAGTAATGAATTTTTAGAGTCATTAGTTGTTAGATAATTCGTGTTTACGAGTGTTGAAAATGCCGGCCATTCGTTCGACAGTTCCAGTATGAGTCTGCCCGTATTGATTATATCAAGGAACGGATACGGATGGAAAAATATTGTTTAAAACAGATGCATCGGTCGTAATAACATTGGTTAAGGGATTATTAATTTGTCATTATTAAATTCGAAGTCAATATTCATAGATACGGGATAACTTCTGTCGGGTAATAAAAAGATGCATTGAATTGAATGATACGAAACCTTCATAATAACATTAGCCTCATTGCCATTACTGTACAATTTCTCACCCATGCACCCACTCAGGGGTTCGCAGATTTTTCGTGGAAATGAAAAATGGAGAACTTTTCCTGTTCAAGGATCCACTTCAACTAAAATTTTATAAGTACCTACTTCAACAATAGGTTCATTTATTATATTACATTTTACTAGAAATTTTAGAGATTTCTCATTGTTGTTTTACCTTTATTTTATTTTAGGTAAAAATAAATCATTTATGGAACGTCTTCCTCTCCAAAAATATTATAAAATAAATTTGAGATAAAATTAACGAATTGAACGTGCATTCTTGGTGGAATTATTTAAATAAAATAATTTAAATGAAACAATTGATTTGTTATTCCACTATATTTATTTACCTGACTAGTTTCGCAGGAACAGGTCCTGCATGGTCACAGGTGACTTAGAAAATGTTTCTAAGTCACCTGTGACCATGCAGGACCTGTTCCTGCGAAACTAGTCAGGTAAATAAATATAGTGGAATAACAAATCAATTGTTTCATTTAAATTATTAAATTTGAGATAATCGAGATGATATTATTTTTATAAAACAAAAAAGTAATACCTGTTTACTACAAAAAAAAAATATATTAATCATATTTTGTTAACGTTTTAAAACAAAATAAAGTCGGTAAAATC
Organism: Mystacides longicornis; assembly: GCA_963576905.1. NCBI lineage: Eukaryota > Metazoa > Arthropoda > Insecta > Trichoptera > Leptoceridae > Mystacides > Mystacides longicornis. The sequence goes on from OY756425.1 coordinate 13,357,732, forward strand.
AACAGAAGTGAAAAACAATAATAACCACAGATTTTTTTAATCTATTATTTCTTTGACATATACACATAATCCACATTTGATAATGTAATTAAGAAAATCATCCATAAACAGAATAGTTTCATTTGCTGATTACTAGAGGTCCCGTATTCGAGATCACTTGACTTAAAGAGATTCCGATAAAAGAGTGGGTATTTTTATATACATATTTTTTTATTTTATTAAGCGTGTTTGTAGTCAATTTTCAAAAACGTGAACATTATTGAAAATGCACCTGATGAACAAACAATAAATATGTATCTCTTCCCATTATTTCTAATTTCTGGGATTTCGACGAATTTGACCATCCAAATGACTTAAATTGTTGACGTAAAGTGATAACAGTGAACCAGCCTTCGAAACAGCAGTAGAGGATGGTCGTAGACACGCAGTGGTTCAAATTTGTATAAATTTTACCGATTTAATGATTAACATCAAATAGTTGTTCTATTTTATTTTTTTTATTTATGAAACAAATATACAAATAGTGATATTACAACAAAACAGTTAGACAAATAATATGGACAACAAAAACACCAGTAAATTATATACGTAGACATTAATAGCGAGTAGGTTAGAAGTAAGACAAACAACAGTAAAAAAGACTTATGTTGCAATATGTGCAGCTGGGGATAATGGGAAGAAGGCTAAGGGTGAGGGATAGGAAAAAGGGACATGGATGGGGCAAGAAGAAGGAAGAGGACAAAAGAAGTTATTGCTCTGACGTCAGTTGTGTGTTCTTACATTTTGCCTCAAAACCGTAAGAGAAGAGTTATTCAGGTCTTTAATTTAAAAAAAATGAATTAAAAATATGATAAAATACCTATCTATATTATGCATGATCCAGTTATGGAAAACTGTGCATGAATCCTTAAATATTTTGTCATTCATGAAAGCCACCTGATTGTCACTTGCCAAAAAACAATAAATACAAAAGCAGGATGGGAAATTAATTTGCATTGTTTTACGAATAATAATAATTGTCGGCTATAAAAAAACGAGAAATTTTATTATGATATGACATAAATAAAAGTTTTGGCTTCGATTCCAAGACTCGGGCAACAATAAATTAAATAATATAAGAGAATAAAAAAGTCCGCATCATAAAGCGAAGAAAAAATAATTTGTAGGCAGTAAAGTTCAGTGGTGAGTGCACCCTGAGGGGTAGTTTGTTAGTAAGGAGATGGGTTGAGTTTATTATCGCCGTGAATCCCAAATTAAATGAACCTCTTTCACTCCGGGCTGCAGCCGCTCTCCGCCTTCCGCTACTGCCTCGGAGTCTTTGGTTGTTATTGAATTAGCCAGGTCAGAAATAATATTACCGTCATCCTCCAGTTATTACTGTATTCTTCATTCTAACTTTTTACTATTTTTATTTATTTTAACCTGTACACTAGTAATTTTAACGTAATCCTGTATAGATAAACTAGTAACTTGTAACTGCAATAGTAACTGCACGAAATACAAATTTATACTTTACCTGCTGTATTTAAATTTATCGTTTAATTTGTTTTATTTTTCACTTTTTTTTTATTTATGACTTAATCTTTATTTAATTTAATCGTGTTTTTACAAATAAGTCATACATATTGAAATCTACTCAAATTAACTTATTTAAGGAAAAATAAGAAAGTATATAGTTAACGGCTTCGTTTTTACGACAGAGTTTACTTGGAAATAAAATTTTACGATCTTCGACGTCGGCAGATGAGAATAATTCGCTCCACGCGCTCCAATAAAATGTCCACTAATAGATTGGTAGCTGGTAGAAGACATTCCTATGCTGTGTCATCTCACAGATACATACTCCTGTCTTATAGTGTCTTATTGTAAAAATAAAAATGTGAAACACGTATGAGGACACCATCACGAAAATTATCCCCACGTTTCTGATAAAATAACCTCAAGGACTATCTACACTATATACAGTAAACATCGATCATACACACTAAATATGAGTCATGTGTGACATTCGAGCACATAAAAAAGACACGAACAAAATTGAGTATTGTTTAAAGTTGCATTCTGATATAAAATATGAGTGATGTGTAACATTTAGAGAAAGTAAAAAATAAGACACGAACAAAATGCAGTATTTAACCAAATTATTCTGACATAAAATATGATTCATTTGTAATTTTTGTGAACACGCTGGAAAAGATCGTAGACCACTCTCTGAACATAAAGAAAATAATGGTAATATAAATTTTAACAAAATTGAGTGTCTTTTCTAATGTACAAAATTGATGTTTTACCAATTATTTGTCAATACCTACTGAATCCTCGTATAAATTTTGCAATGTAATTAATTACGTATAGGGCCTCAGGTCGATTGAAGTGCAATTTAATTAAAATTTGAGTGAGATTAATCAAGTTATTCAGAATTTTGTTCCTTCTCGGGTGTATTTATTTTTAAAGACATGCTTAATGTGATAAGATTGAAGTATAAATTTTACGAAATTTTGTTTCAATCCAATTTTATCGAATTTTTTTTCTGACATAGGTACCAAAAGTTACTAAATTACTTAAATTAATATACAAGCAAAACAAGATTCAATCTATATTTTATCAAATTTTCTAAAATTTGAACAAAACTCTATTTGATGCAATGCAATCATAATTCACTATCTACTTAGAGTAGATTGTCACGTTAAAAAAAAAAGAAGAAAAAAAAAGAGTCTACACATGAGTCATATTTTTAGTGTGCAATAGTCGACAATATATTCCTACCTGCCAATAAAATTCCACTTTCTCAGCAACTTTTGACTGCTTATTTCCAGCCGTACGGGGAAATAATACCTTGAACTTCTTCTTTTTATTTACATTCATACGAGCTCTAATAAATATTTATAGAATAATTTGGGAGGAATGTGTTGACTGTCAAGGATATCTGGCAAATCAACATTATTCAAATGCACGGCATACGTTTCAACACTCCCTTATATTCTTTACACTTATCTTCTCTCCATAAACTCACACCCCTCACATTTTAAATAAATCTCTAGAACTTGTTAATAATATTTGAATGAGTTATGAATATTTTTGACACATAAGCCAGTATTCAAAAATAGAACAATTTCGCCCTATTGTTCAAATTCAACCAATAAAAATTGTCGTATGTTTGTATTGCGTAAGTATATAACCCAAGAGGCACACTGGAATAGAAAAACTTTCTAGAAGTTCTGTAGCCTTCAAAAGCAAATAATAATTAGCATAAGATCCTCATATGCTACTTATTAGTTGCATAAAATTATGTGAAGCAAAAAGGGGGCAGGATGCGTATAAACGGTAATTATTAGGTAGGTATGCAATAGTAGCAAGGGCATCGCCAGCCCAAGGCCCAGGGGGGGGGGGGACAATTTAACCTATTCATAGGTTATTCTCCATATACCCTTTATTATGGAGTATGAGATAAATATGAATTTTATCATTTTTTAAATCTATGGGCAGGGGGTAGGCCAGCTGCCCCTCCTTGGCGACGCCCATGAATAGTAGGTATCAACACATGACATGTATGTTAATAGATTACATTCAGTGTATTCTACTACGAATTTAAAAAAAATCATTATTATATGAATTTAATATTACTTACTAGTGGTCGGCCAGTGCCCGAAATTCGACCATAACTAGATTTTAAATAAATTAATTTAGATTTAAAGTTGTTTGAAGATAATTAAGATTCCTTTCTCAACGACTGAGCGAACGCTATTTCAAATTTGAAATGTTGATATCTTAAGTTTTTTCTATGGTTATTTTTTAATACAAAAAAATATTAATCAATTCTCAATTTGACCACATATAAAAAATAAAAGATGTGTGTCAAATAATGTCAAATACATCGAAGTGTTTGTGATTATCAAACCTATAACATTACCTACAGTATTTTTTTAAGCCTTCACTCGTTTTACCTACAGTATTATGCGTAGTGTTTTTTTATTTATTTAATCTATTTTTATGCAGAATTTAAAAAAAATAGCATTAATAATAATTATTAGCATTCGTCACCCCTTCTCTATATAATTTATGTGTGCCGATCATATTGCTGCCGCCATAAAGGAGGGCCATGTCAGGAGTAAAAGCAATAGGAGGCAATGTGTGCAGAACCAAATGCTCTTGAATGAAGCAAAAGAGGTTCTGGATAGGAATGAATGGATGTCCGTACTCTCTGCCTACCCCCTCATAAATAGATAAAAAAAAATACAATTCGTGATGTTATTTATTTAAACCAACTCGCAAACGAATGCTGCGAATTTTCGGACACTCGAGTACTTATCTACCTACTTCTTACAAAATATTTTTGCCCTCTTATTATAGAACTAGTTTTTTAAAGGCGCCCGTGGCGCCCCTGGCCGGAGAGGTGAAAGTTCACCAAAAAAAAGGGCATTTTGTCGTCGCCAATTCTCGTTCCGAGTAGCCCAAATGGCGATAAATCGCCCACGTTGGCAACACTTAATAATATTAGTTAGTATACCTGTATGTTCAACGCGCGTGCGCATAACGGCAAAACGCTATTGGTTACTCAGAAGCATCCCCGATCCGCTGGATCAAAACTTGTTTGAGGGTGCGAGTGGCGCGCCATCTAGCGGCGTTAATGACATCAGTCAGTCAGTCAGTCAGTCAGTCAGGCAGGCAGTCAGTCAGTCAGTCAGTCAGTCAGTGAGTCAGTGAGTCAGTGTTCAAGACAAATATTATTATAGAATGTTTGCACGTCATAATTGTGTTATTTTTTTTTTAATTTGGTATAATTATAATGAAAAGACAAGGAAATCATAGACAATATTTATTTTTAGGTCACAACCATTCTCCATGAAAAGATGGACGGAGGAATATAACGAGTGTGCGACAATGGTTCCATAAAATCAAAAAACTGGTCCTTAAAAAAATAATAGATTATTTAAAATCAATCAATCAATACTCCCTGTCTGACCCCACAATGAGCATAGAGAAGCAACAAGAGCCTTCCACTGCGCTCTATCTTGCGTGCCTTCAATTACAGCATCATAATTTTGAACAAATAATACTGCTAATAAAGCTAACATAATACTGAATCAAAAACTCAAACTTCTCTACTGATTGAGAATATCTATTGATCGTCTATGGAGAGCAAAACATGAGCAACTCTATCAAAGTAAGTATATAGCAAATTAAGATGGACTGATCACATACAGATACAGAGATATGGCAACAACTCCTTGTAACTTCTTAAACTTTCATCCTAGTGTTCGTCCTAGCTTTAGTGTTTTTTTCTTATACTTGATGGTGTGTAGTGTATGTCGAGTGGGGAGAAGAAAAACCCTCCAGATATTTATTTATTATTTATTAAATCATTCACGGCGTTAACGCCTTTTACATGTCATTAATTTATTAAGAAAGTGAACAAACAAAAATACCAACAATATCACACAAATCGAATACAATCATACAATAATCATACAATAATATTAAAAAATATCAATCATACAATAATATTAAAAAATAAGTAAGTAATGTCTGCAAACTTTGCTGGTTTATGTATTATACTTTTCATTATATTGTTATTATTTGTTAAAAAAAACTGTATGTTTGCGAAAATCTGAAAAAAAATGAAAAAAAAAACTTTGTGCTTCAAAATCGATGAAGGCTTAACACGTCATGAATGTGCAGTGCAGAATCTTCCACAGATACAATGACTTAAAGACCTGGAGGACGAAGGCGGCGTATAGATGAGATTGAAAAACGCTCCTTGATTCAAACAAGGTTATCTAGGGTTGCCGAGCTTAAATTTTGGTGATATTATGAATACAATTAGTGATCGGCCAGTGCTCGAAATTCGACCATAACTAATCTAGAATACAAGTTTAAATATTATAAAGGTTCCATTCACAAATCACTCTTTGAGGGTGCAATGCCTAATCTTACATATACATATATAAAAATGGAGAGCATTTCCCGATGTCATCGCATCACGCCTAAACGGCTGACCGATTTCGCTAATTCTTTTTTGTCGTGTAGGCTTTTATCAGGAGAATGTCCTTTTAGAAGAAAAAAATTAATATAAATGCATGGAAATTTAGAAAATTAAAGAGAATGGTTAAACGCAGACGAGGCCGACCTCGAATGACATAGACCGACAATATCGGTGCCGTATTACAGGAGGGCCAAGTCAGGAGCAATAAGTATAGAAGAGCATGGATGCTGAATGTTATGCGTTTGGAGAAAGTGTTCTTTTAGAAGAAAAAAATTAAGAAAAATGCATGGAAAATTGGAAAATCAAAGAAAACTCTACGTAGACAAGCTTATTAGTACTTTTTACCTTATAATTTTTAATCTAATTTTGAAATTTTGACAGAAATTGTCGATTGGTGCGATTGACAGAATGCGGGTGGAATATACAAACGCATCGTTCGGAATCACATTGGTCAAATGATAATTAATTCATCACCATACAAATTCGAATTCAATATTCATATTTAGGAACACAGGACAACGTGTGTCGGGAAAGCTAGTTGATTATAAAAAAGGTTCTGTTTCATCATTTTCTTTCAAAAACAATGACATGGATACGTCAAATTTGAAATGCTGAAAAGTTTTTCTATAACATATCATTAAAGACAATATTTTATCTATTCTCAACTTGACCACAGATAAACAAAAGAATATTATGCATCATTGTTTGCTGGATTCCATTGATTAATTGTAATTTTTATTAAGTGTATTGTATTGTTCTTAGATATAGGTATTTTATTTTATTGATCAATAAACTTCTCTCCAAGACAGGCATTGCCTAGTGGAGGGAGTCACTAAATTGTGTATTATTTTTAATGTATTATTTTTCATTGAATAAAATTATTATTATCTGTATGAATGTGAAATACATCTAAGTATCAAACAATAGTTTTTGTAAAAAAAAAAAATCTCATTTGATGCATTTTTATACATAATTTTAAAAAAATATCAGCATTTGCCACTCCTTCTCTATACAGGGTGACTGATAATTCGATACATTCCTTGTAAGGGGTTATACTAGAGAAAATTTGCAATAATTTTGTTCCCGTAAACCAGGGTGAAATGCCAGTGGTTTTCGAGAACTTATCAAAGTTTTTTTTTATTTTCACCTTTTGACATAAAATTAAAAATTGTGAACAAAGTAGGTACTCCATTTAGGAAAGTAAAATTACATTTTTCTAATTGTTGAAGAATAATGGAATGGTTGAAGTAAAAAATCAAGAAGAAAATTCAAAAATCCTCAGAAATATAACGTTTTTAAATCACAAGTCAGTTTTTTTTTTCAGTTTTAATTTAAATTTTTCTAAGGCAGCTACTCCAAAAAAGTATAATATACTTGGCGTACACACCACATGATAAACTTCCCCAATTAATAAGCTTTCCAAAAAGGTAAAAATATTTTCCAATTTACTACAGTTTTGGAAATTATCAATATTTAACGATCCGATGGTGCTATGAAGGCGTAGGCGTTTTCATATAAACGACTTTACTTCAACACGAATAAAATTCAAAGCTGCGCTTCGTTATGATCATCAACACTAGGTAGTCCAGCATTAGTATGGCAACGTTGAACTGATTCCGCGCCTTCTGATCGTTTAATAAGAATTATTTTCCGAAACTGTGGTAAAATGGAAAACATTCTACGTTTTCTGAAAGCGTATTAATGGGGGAAGTTTTTCTTGTGTTTTGTACGCAAAGTATATCATACTTTTTTGGAGTACCTAATTCCCTTAGAAAAGTCAAAATTAAATATGAAAAAAACTGACTTGTGGTTTAAAAACGTTGTATTTCTGAGGATTTTGGATTTTTTTCTGAATTTTTTACTTCAAATATGAAAAATATGTATTTTTACTTTCCTAAATGGAGTAATTTGTTCACAATTTTCAATTTTATGTCAAGAGCTGAAAATTAAAAAAAAAAACTGAAAAGTTAAATAGCTCGAAAACCACTGGCATTTTACCCCTGGTTAATGGAAGCAAAATTGTTGCAAATTCTCTCTTGCATAACCCCTTACAAGGAATGTATCGAATTACCAGTCACCCTGTATAAACTATAAGTAGTGTGCGAATTTTCATACTCCTCCATTCGCGCAATTTCGTAAAAAAGTTCTCAAAGTTTTCGCTTCATTTATTAATATATAGATTAAGTAGTAATGTGCCTTGTGGGTAATCAAACTATGCAAGAAACTTTTAGAATATCCCAAACCTTTGTAGCCCACGTGAACCCTATTAGCTCAATATTCTAGCATCAATATCGGTTCGATTATTACTTGCCAATTTCTCGCGCTTGCAGTCTTTGAACTCAAAACAAACTTTAGGGATTACATACCTTCTTTTGACGAACATGAAGTTTGGACAACTGAAGACAAGAACTTTATTGCAAGCGATAACGGGATACATAATAATAACTTTGGTATCGCAACTCGGGGTGGTTTCTGGTGACATCAACAAAATAATTTGAAATTATTTTATTTCATGACATAATATAATCATATTTTTTTCATAAAATGTAATATCTATTTTATTTGCCTAGCCTAAACCATCCCCTAAAAATATACATGGTAGCCAAGGTATGTACTATAAAACCCCTGGCTTCCCAAGTTACTGTGGCCATAAAATATTATACAGAGTGACTGATGGTAATTCGATACATTCCATGACAGGGGTTATACAAGAGTTTGCAACAATTTTGTTCCCATTAATCAGGGGTAAAATGCCATGGGTTTCCGAGTCATTCAACTTTTTAGAGTTTTTGTCAATTTTTCTACCTTTTGACCTGAAACTGAAAATTGTGAACAAAGTACTTATTCCATTTTGAAAATTAAAAATACATTTTTCTAATAGCCGAAGAATAAAGGAATGATTGAAGTAATTAATCATGAAGATAATTTCAAAAACCTTAGAAATACAACTATTAAAATCATAAGTCAGTTTTTTTTCATTTTCAATTTCTATTTTTCAAAGGGAATTGCTTCAAAAAAGTATTTATTTTTTCTTTTAACAAAGGACGATGCTCGTGAATATTATTTTATACGCAATCCAATTTCATTCCCTGAAATCATGTTCAAATTGCGGAGAAAAATTAAATAGCGTCTCTTAAAAGGCGTTTAAAGCCGTGAGTAAAGTGACTTAAAATAATTGTACCTACAATGTATCGATAACAATTTTCAAAATTGTACCAGCAGCACCTAATGCCATCTGGTGGCGTGTGTTCAAAATATTTTCAAAAAACAGGAGACGATAGCAGACCTCAAGAGCAAGAACGAGGAAATGATAATATATTCCTTATTTGTTCCCTAACTTTCACAATATTCGAACTAACACGCCTGTGTCATTATCACACCATCTTCACTGATTCGCCAGTTTTGTATCGAAGGAAATTGTCGCCCTTGTGCTCAAAGTAATTTCGGCAACTTGCTAACTTGGGATAAGATTTTCATGGGACCTACATACGTAAGGAATATTAATATCTTCGGCACGCGGCCCGTTTTGGGTCGCTCTGTTGCTCTATGGTGAACCTTTGAAATTACCATAATTAGTGAAATCGTGTGGAATTTCATAGATTATTTAAAAGCGTCCAGAACCCCGAGTCTTTAATTCCAACAAAAAATATTTAAAAAAATCAAAAAGGGATTTCAAAATGAATATTAACTTTTCGCTTTTTTCCGTAACCTGTCTTCTTTAGGCATCTCAAAAATAAACTTAGACGCGTTATGAATCGCTGCGCAAATTCTAATTTAAAACCGGACAATTTAACAATCTCATGAATCATGATGCTATCGTTATTGAGGTCTGTAATTGGATCGGAATCGCATTGGAAATGCAGAGTACCTAAGGCCCCAGATCGGAAAAGGTAATTCAAATTTCCCTTATTTTCGAAAGTGGTCAACCGAGAATGACGTGAAATGCGTGACATGCATATTTTAAGACTTAATATTATATTATGTGACAGGCACACCCTTAAAGTACCATCATATAATTTCTATTTCATAGTTTATAGTGGGAGGAGGTCATAAACATTGCGCAAGATGAAATGGTTGGTAGTCTATAAGGGCTACGACGGCGGCTTTTGTACTGTTTCGTTCGGAGGTCATGTGTTCGATTCCAGAGGTGCCGACCATCTTCCTCTTTCACGACATAAGCTTTATAGCTTACTGTGAAAGAGTCAAAGAAAGTATTTGTGTTCACTTTGAGTGAGTTAAAAAAGGGAGTTTTGATTTGATTGATTGAGTATATACCTAGTATTTTAATCTGAAGGTACCTCATATTTACTTTATCTATACACTTTTTCAGCGCTCCGTTTGTATATCAGATCTGTCCATCGAAAATCAGCTACTTACATAAAGATGAAGTCAGTATTGCATTCAGCGTGCAATCATTATAGTACCTACTTGTATTAACGAAATGCAAGAGCATGTAAATTACAAAAACTTTTCACACATTGAAAACGTAAATAATGTAAATTTTACATCACAAATTTAGATTATTCTAACGAAAGTTCGGAAGCAGGGAATCTGGTTAATTTAAATTATGCTTAAAGCGTTGTTAAATCCTTCATCTATAAACTCTCTGGTTAGGTGACAATATCTTTGGCGAACCACCCCTTATCTTTCGCAGTTTGATGAACTCTTCCATTACCCATTACACCCAACCAAAGCCAGGCTGTTATCTTTACTTTAGAGCTGTGAATTTTACCGCTTACAACTACTAGTACAGAATACCAAACCATAAAAATAGTACACGTCTATATTGAATAGATACATTATGAAGGCCTATGATGTAAGTTAATAATTCTTGTTAAAAATCATTTGTGTATGACCTTATCTAGGCAGCTCGGTGTTGAATAATTTGTTTGCCAGATATATGTTAGCAGTGTGGCTGCATCACCCAAAAATGGGCGCAAGCCAACAATAAACAGATAGATAATTTTACTCTATATACTGTTATTTAATCAAAATGTTTAGCTCAAAAATCTTTGACATTTTTTTAATTCATTCGACAAATCTGTATGTATGTTTAAAAACCTTCATTATCAAAGGGTTTGAATATTAAGAAAACTCATAGTACAAGTGTAAAAATGAATAACGTTCTCTGAAAGAAATATCAGCATGCCCAAAAAAAAATTGAAATGATTCCAATTACACCGTTTTCCCCTGCTCCGAAGTATGAGATTTCAAAAGTTGAATTAAATCATCAGAGCAATTTGTAAATTCGTTCTATTAGCATCAAAAATGTTGATTGATTGAAAGTCCCAAGTACCCGTCGTTCCATGGTCATCTGATTTATCTGTCAAGCTGCATCGCAATTAGTGGCTACAAAGAGACAATGACATGTATGTTTTCTCCTTACATTGCTTTACTTTCATAGTTATCTTAACCATGCAGCTATGACACTTTTTGAGTTCTGATTTGTATTACATAATCCATCTTTAATAATTTTATATTATTGATAAGTATATAGAACTGAATAATCTTTTTATTCACAGCAACAATCGAAAATTTTCTATCTTCGCCATTATTGTCTTGCCACTGCAACCTATTAAATATACGAAATATGCCTGCTTTACAGAGCTTTGCTAGTTGCTATAACAATAAAATAGAATACATACATATATTTTGTTCCTCAACAACTAAAATAATTTGTTCTATAAAACAAATAGGTATATATTTTTATAAAACAAATTTTTGAGCAAAATATTTTCCGGAGTTGGGTCTGTTAATTAAATTCTCTTTATTTTACCAAACGGTTATTATGAAAACCTCAGTAAGCTTTTATATTCCGAAAAAATAAAAATGACCTCATCTTCCTAAATTAATGTAATAAAAACTAGTGCTACCACCAAAGATAATAATAATTAACACATTTTATTCGCACTCATCGCGGTCGACTTATCTACATACTATTATTATTCGGTTGCGTACTTTTGTATGTGGAAACATCACGCTAAAAATACATATTAATATAATGTTACGTCAGATATATTCTGTGCAGGGTCGTGCAAAACCTCTGGTAGTGTTCTTAAATACATTTTACTGTGTACTCGAAACTGTAAAAAAATAGATAGTTCATATATCTATTTGTAGAACCGTTTTAGAAATATTTAAGTAAAAACAGTCATTCTAGAAAAAAAAAATTTTTAATAATCTTGCATGGAAACATAGTGTTTGGATGAGCGCAAGCAACTTGCAAGCTTGCTTGTCAAATGTTTAAAAGGTTTCTTATAAAATATTCTGTCGCTGGGTCATTGAAGGTGGAGAAGTCTTCTGGGTCTCCATCACATGCTCGAAGGCTGCGTTCAGTTACAATGTGTTGCACTGTCTGTCTCTCCGCTCCGCAGTCGCACTCAGGGGAGTCCAGCCAACCACATTTGTGGAAGAAGTCCGCACATCTCCCGTGTCCTGTGCGGGCCCGGTTGACCGCGGACCACACTCTGCGCGGCTGGTCGAAGCCGGGTGGTTTTATTGTTATGTACGGCAATTGACGGGTTTCTGGGGTGGTAGTCGCTTCCCATCTGGCCTTCCATGCCTCTGTGATTATGAAGTAGGAATCGTAGAGGTTTTTGGACTGATGAAAAATAAAAAATAAATAAAAATAAAAAAATAAAATATATATATATATATATATATATGTTAATATAAAGCTTTTCGCGACGCGGAATATGTAGATTGTTATTTCGGGTACTGTCGCGTTGTGAGTTGTTCCCGATGTTATTTGGAACATTATTAAAGGTGTTGGTTTGTTGGTTAGATGGTGGTATATATTTCGGAGCCATCAGAGACTCCATCTTCAGCCTTTCGTCGTATTACAGAAGTAATAACGCCGAAATTAATCTGCAGTGACGAGACAAGGGTGTTATTCGTTGGCTCGTTGAGCAGATTATGAGGTATTTTGTCTCGTGAAACGCGGACTATTACGAGATGTGTTCGTAGCTATACTGTCTGTTGGGGTAGGTGTATAGGAATGTGAGGCAGTGGTGTAGTCTCTAGTTGAGATCGAGTTTGTGTTATTTGATTGGAGCTGTGTTTGTGGGGTGTGGGCGGTAGTATTTGTGTGTGTGGGGTGGGTGGGTGGAATTTGGTCTATGATGTGGAGGTACGGGGGGTAAATTTTTAAAGTTTCATCACGTTCATTAAGTGTGTGTGGTCTTTTTGCGATATTAATTGCTTCGTATAGTATGCGGTGAGATTCACGGTTTGTTTTGTGTAGTGTTGTTGTGTTTTCGAAGTCTATTTTGTGGCCTTCGGTCATTGTGTGTAGCGCTAGGGTGGAGGAAGGTTTTTTGTTTTTGACGTCATTTTTGTGTTCTTCGGTTCTGACCGAGACTTTCCTGTTTGTTTTGCCTATGTACACTTTGGGACAATCTTTGCAAGGGATTTGGTATACACCTTGGTGTTCGTTAGGGATCTTATCAGTAGGTAGAGGTAAGGTTGTGCAAACTTTTTTGTTTGCTGAGAAGACAGGGCGAATATGTTTTTTCTTGAGTATTCGGCCAATCTTTTCAGATACGCCTCTGACATAAGGGATATTGCAAGTGCCGAGGTACCTGTCGTTAGGTGGTGTTGACAGATAAGGGGTGGATGCGTGTGATTTAGCTGCACTCAGCTGTTTGTTAGAGTACCCATTTTGTTTTAGGATTTTGGTAAGAGCGCGTTCTTCATCTTCTCTATGTGTATTATCTGTCAGTGACACAGTCCTGTGGAACAAAGATGTGGCGACCGCTTGTAGTTGGGAGGGGTGATGATGAGAGTCTGCTTGGAGGTATCTCGAAGTGGAGGTTGATTTTCGGTAGATTTTATGTCCTAGTGTGCCGTCAGGGTTTCTGCGGATGAGTGTGTCGAGGAAGGGCAGTTGGCAATCGGTTTCTATTTCCATCGTGAATTTGATGGTTGGATGTAGATTGTTTAGGTAGGTTAAAAATTCATCTAGTTTTTCTTTTCCGTGGGGCCAGATGACAAAGGTGTCATCTACGTATCGTTTGTATAGGGTGGGCTTGTATTGAGCTTGGCTTAGTGCGCGTTCTTCGAAATCTAGTAAGAACAAGTCGGCAAGTATTGGGGATAGGGATGAACCCATACTAGCACCTGATACCTGTTTGTATATTGTGCTTTTGTATGAGAAGAAAGTATTGGACATGCAATGGGCTATCATGTTAATAAACATTTTAGGTATTTTGAAGCGATCTTTTAAGATTGTAAGTGTTTCATCTATGGGAATGTTGGTGAAGAGGGATACGATGTCAAAGCTTACTAGCAGGTCTGTTTCGTTGGTTTTTATTGTTTTGATCAACTCTATGAAGTCGAAGGAGTTTTTTATGTATGAGTCGCGTTGTATGGAATCGGGATAAAGAAAGTTTGATAGGTATTTAGAGAGGTTGTATGTTGGGGTGCTTAGTTGCGAGACAATGGGTCTTAGAGTTAATGGGTTTTTGTGGATTTTGGGAAGTGCGTAGAACTTGGCTATCGCCGAGGATTTTTCTCTCGGAATTAGGCGTTTCTTTACTTCATTAGAAAGGGTAGATTTAGTGATGATTGCTTTCGTGGTTTTTTCTAGGTATGTGATGGGGTTTGTCGGATGGACTTTGTACACGGAGTCATCTTGCAACAGGACTTGAACCATGTTGTCGTATTCAGTCGAGTTCATTACCACGGTGGCGTTGCCTTTATCGGCTGGGAGGATGACAATGTTGGGGTTTTGTTTAAGTTTTTTGAGGGCTTCACGCTCAGCGTGCGTGGTGTTGGACTTGGGGGCCTTGGATTTACGTAATATAGTGCAGACTTCCTGTCTGATTTCTTCAGCTGTCTTGTCTGGGACAGTTAGCAAGGAGGTTTCTAGGTTGACTATGAATTTCTCTTTCGGTATGTGTGAGGGGGATATGGCAAAGTTGAAGCCTTTCGACAGGATTGAGAGGGCATTTTCGTCGAGGGTTTCGTTGGATAAGTTGTGTACTGTATGTGCGAGTGTAGGGAGGGGGTTTTGGTTGTTGCTGTTTGGTGTCTGTGATCGTGGTTGTAGGTGTTTAGTGAGATTATTGAGCTTCCTGATGTGTGTGTTTTTGATGGTTGTGTTTTCTGTGTCAAGTCGTTCTTGTATTATGTCATCGAACTGATTCCATAATAGAGGGTGAATGAGGGAAGACAGTTTAAGATGTTGGTAATATAAGTTTTCACTTATCTGGTCTAGTAGGCGGCGTTTCTCAGCAATCTCGGCTCGCACCAGTCCTAGGCTTGCTTTGTGTAGAATACGGTTGGTGTGTGTATTCTGCTTGTAGTACCTGAGACGGAACGATGTCGGTATCACCTTGTTATCACGGCACCTCACTAAGAATGTAATATCGTTCTGTTCCAAATAACATCGGGAACAACTCACAACGCGACAGTACCCGAAATAACAATCTACATATATATATATATATATATATATATATATTTCTGTGAAGATGTGATCACGGAGAGAAATATATGAAGCGTACGCGAAACGTTTTGGGTACTCCGTGTATTCAGGTTGGCTCAGTTTCGCGTACGCTTCATATATATATATATATATATATATATATATATATATATATATATATATATATATATATATATATATATATATATATATATATATATATATATATATATATATATATATATATATATATGTTTTGTTTTAGGTTTTCGCGGGTAGTATTATATGACATTTTACCTTTTTTCGGTTCTCCGCGTAGTTTTGAGTCGGTGCTCGAGCTTTCGACCAGATCTCACTGGTCCTTTTCAAGAGCTGAATACAACTGACGCTGCTCCTCCTTCATGGCGCGCAGTTGAGACCGGGTCGTCATTCTTGGAATCTCAAGTGGTTGCGAGACGTGCGAGGGTGCGGCCGTTCTTGCACGTGTGACATTAGGATTCGTGGCCGGGACGGGTCGGGAACACATGTTGGTGTTGTAGGAGTGCAGTACTGGTTTCCAGGCATTGGGTAGACGCACGGCATCGTCCCTTGCATTCATCGTCAACCGTTTTTCGATTTCTATTGCCTCTCTGTATATTCTACAACTTTCGTTGTTTAGGCGGGCCAAAGTTCTTGTATTGGGGAAGTCAATGACGTGGCCCTCTGTCATCACATGGGTGGCTAGCGTTGACGAGGTTTTCCGTTGTTTAACGTCCAGCTGGTGTTCTGCTGTTCTCGTGGATATCTTTCTATTCGTGCGACCTACGTATGTAAGGTTGCACGATCCACACGGAATCTCGTAAACACCTTGTGACTCCAGAGGGACAATATCCTTGACTCCCCTCAGCCAATTAGAAATCTTACGGTCTGCGGCGAATACAGAGTCGATGCCATACCTGCCTAACATTCGGCTAATTTTGTCCGTGGTGCCTCTGATGTATGGCATAAACAC
This sequence comes from Mystacides longicornis, assembly GCA_963576905.1. Taxonomy (NCBI): domain Eukaryota; kingdom Metazoa; phylum Arthropoda; class Insecta; order Trichoptera; family Leptoceridae; genus Mystacides; species Mystacides longicornis. Next base: position 13,374,133 of record OY756425.1, read on the forward strand.
TCTCCCCTTACTGGTTTCTTTCTCTTTAGGTGGTCTTTTTCGTTTGTGCACTGCGGATTTTATTGTTCGGTGAGAAAAACCATTCGCGGCTAGTATTTGTGAAACCTCTTTGATCTCCTGGTCTCTGTGTTCAGTGTCTGCCAGTCTCCGTGCTCGTTCTACCAACGTGTGAGCGACTGAGGCTATCTGTGCTGGGTGATGATGGGAAGCGCCGTTTAGGTATCTGTTCGTGTGTGTCGGTTTTCTGTATACAGTATGGCCTAGTTTGTTGTTATCTCGTTTGTGTACTTTAACGTCTAAAAAGGGTAGGGAACCGTCAATTTCAACTTCCATGGTAAATTTGATGGAGCTGTGGAGTGTGTTGAGGTATGTAAGAAAGTCTTTCAGTCTGTCGTGTCCGTGTTTCCAAATAATAAAAGTGTCGTCTACGTATCTAAGCCACATGTCAGGTTTAAATTCCGTACTGAGTATGGCGCGTTCTTCTAATTCCATCATGAAAATGTTTGCGACTACTGGGGAAAGTGGAGAGCCCATTGGGGTCCCCTTTGTTTGTTTATAAATTTGTCCGTCGTATTGAAAAAAGGTATTATTTAGGCAGTGTGAAATTAAATCTAATATATCTTCAGGTGGGTCTAGTCTATTTTTAATTATATCAATTGCTTCTTGAACCGGTATGTTCGTAAACAAAGAGACGACGTCGAAGCTAACTAGGATGTCATCTTTTTCTACCTCTACATTTAATATTTTTGATATGAAATCTTCTGAGTTTTTTACATAGGAATTGGCTTGTTCAACATATGGTTGTAATCTCCAAGCGAGGTACTTGGCTAAAGCTTGTGTTGGTGAACCAACAGCGCTGACGATCGGTCTGAGAGGAACATCGGGTTTATGAATTTTGGGTAGTCCGTATAGTTTGGGGATTTGTGAAGAGTGGGCGCGGGGTATTAGGGATTTTTGTCTAGCTTGGTCAATGGAAGAGGTGAGAATTTTGGATCTGGTTGTCTTTTCTAGGTATGTAATAGGGTCGCGATTGTGTATTTTGTATGTATCAGTGTCGTCTAGTAAGGCTTTAATTTTGTTGTTATAGTCAGTTGTGTTCATAATAACAGTCACGTTTCCCTTGTCAGCCGGTAATATGGAAAGATTTTTGTTTGATTTAAGTTGTCTTAAGGCGGTCCTCTCATCGGTGGTAATATTGGAAGGGGGAGGTTTGGCTTTCCTCAAAATGTCACACGTGAGCTGGCGAACCGTTTCTGCATCGTCCGATGAGAGTTTGTGGATGCCCGTCTCTACTCCTGTTATAATGTCTTCTACTGGTATACGTTGAGGGGCTACCGCAAAATTCAAACCTTTGGCTAACACTGATTTCGTGGCACTATCTAATTCACTATCGGAGAGATTTATCACTATTTTTTCAATATCTAAACACTTGTTTTCACTTAATTGTTTACCACTATTTGTATTATTGTTAACTAAGGCTTCGAATTTACGAAGGTGTCGTTCTGTTGCGAGTTCCGAATTGGTAGTCGCACGACGCGAAGTCAAAAGGTCGACTTCATTCCAAATGGAACTGTGAAGCTTGTATGATAATGACATATGTAAATTCAACACTTTGGCACTAACTGAATCTAACTCTTTACGAATATTTTGGATTTCACCTCGGATTAGGTCGACACTTGCACGGTGAAGGATACGTTTAATATTAGGCGCGTCCGATTTCCACTTTAATTTCATACAATTCGGGACGATATTTTGATCGCGACATCGTTGGAGGAAGGTTAAATCACACAGTAGTTTCGCACGTTTACACTTGAGTTTTTCGAAAGACTTCACGGCGATATGAGTTTCCTTCCCGTAAAGGCTCAATATGTTTTGTTTTAGGTTTTCGCGGGTAGTATTATATGACATTTTACCTTTTTTCGGTTCTCCGCGTAGTTTTGAGTCGGTGCTCGAGCTTTCGACCAGATCTCACTGGTCCTTTTCAAGAGCTGAATACAACTGACGCTGCTCCTCCTTCATGGCGCGCAGTTGAGACCGGGTCGTCATTCTTGGAATCTCAAGTGGTTGCGAGACGTGCGAGGGTGCGGCCGTTCTTGCACGTGTGACATTAGGATTCGTGGCCGGGACGGGTCGGGAACACATGTTGGTGTTGTAGGAGTGCAGTACTGGTTTCCAGGCATTGGGTAGACGCACGGCATCGTCCCTTGCATTCATCGTCAACCGTTTTTCGATTTCTATTGCCTCTCTGTATATTCTACAACTTTCGTTGTTTAGGCGGGCCAAAGTTCTTGTATTGGGGAAGTCAATGACGTGGCCCTCTGTCATCACATGGGTGGCTAGCGTTGACGAGGTTTTCCGTTGTTTAACGTCCAGCTGGTGTTCTGCTGTTCTCGTGGATATCTTTCTATTCGTGCGACCTACGTATGTAAGGTTGCACGATCCACACGGAATCTCGTAAACACCTTGTGACTCCAGAGGGACAATATCCTTGACTCCCCTCAGCCAATTAGAAATCTTACGGTCTGCGGCGAATACAGAGTCGATGCCATACCTGCCTAACATTCGGCTAATTTTGTCCGTGGTGCCTCTGATGTATGGCATAAACACTCTCCCCTTACTGGTTTCTTTCTCTTTAGGTGGTCTTTTTCGTTTGTGCACTGCGGATTTTATTGTTCGGTGAGAAAAACCATTCGCGGCTAGTATTTGTGAAACCTCTTTGATCTCCTGGTCTCTGTGTTCAGTGTCTGCCAGTCTCCGTGCTCGTTCTACCAACGTGTGAGCGACTGAGGCTATCTGTGCTGGGTGATGATGGGAAGCGCCGTTTAGGTATCTGTTCGTGTGTGTCGGTTTTCTGTATACAGTATGGCCTAGTTTGTTGTTATCTCGTTTGTGTACTTTAACGTCTAAAAAGGGTAGGGAACCGTCAATTTCAACTTCCATGGTAAATTTGATGGAGCTGTGGAGTGTGTTGAGGTATGTAAGAAAGTCTTTCAGTCTGTCGTGTCCGTGTTTCCAAATAATAAAAGTGTCGTCTACGTATCTAAGCCACATGTCAGGTTTAAATTCCGTACTGAGTATGGCGCGTTCTTCTAATTCCATCATGAAAATGTTTGCGACTACTGGGGAAAGTGGAGAGCCCATTGGGGTCCCCTTTGTTTGTTTATAAATTTGTCCGTCGTATTGAAAAAAGGTATTATTTAGGCAGTGTGAAATTAAATCTAATATATCTTCAGGTGGGTCTAGTCTATTTTTAATTATATCAATTGCTTCTTGAACCGGTATGTTCGTAAACAAAGAGACGACGTCGAAGCTAACTAGGATGTCATCTTTTTCTACCTCTACATTTAATATTTTTGATATGAAATCTTCTGAGTTTTTTACATAGGAATTGGCTTGTTCAACATATGGTTGTAATCTCCAAGCGAGGTACTTGGCTAAAGCTTGTGTTGGTGAACCAACAGCGCTGACGATCGGTCTGAGAGGAACATCGGGTTTATGAATTTTGGGTAGTCCGTATAGTTTGGGGATTTGTGAAGAGTGGGCGCGGGGTATTAGGGATTTTTGTCTAGCTTGGTCAATGGAAGAGGTGAGAATTTTGGATCTGGTTGTCTTTTCTAGGTATGTAATAGGGTCGCGATTGTGTATTTTGTATGTATCAGTGTCGTCTAGTAAGGCTTTAATTTTGTTGTTATAGTCAGTTGTGTTCATAATAACAGTCACGTTTCCCTTGTCAGCCGGTAATATGGAAAGATTTTTGTTTGATTTAAGTTGTCTTAAGGCGGTCCTCTCATCGGTGGTAATATTGGAAGGGGGAGGTTTGGCTTTCCTCAAAATGTCACACGTGAGCTGGCGAACCGTTTCTGCATCGTCCGATGAGAGTTTGTGGATGCCCGTCTCTACTCCTGTTATAATGTCTTCTACTGGTATACGTTGAGGGGCTACCGCAAAATTCAAACCTTTGGCTAACACTGATTTCGTGGCACTATCTAATTCACTATCGGAGAGATTTATCACTATTTTTTCAATATCTAAACACTTGTTTTCACTTAATTGTTTACCACTATTTGTATTATTGTTAACTAAGGCTTCGAATTTACGAAGGTGTCGTTCTGTTGCGAGTTCCGAATTGGTAGTCGCACGACGCGAAGTCAAAAGGTCGACTTCATTCCAAATGGAACTGTGAAGCTTGTATGATAATGACATATGTAAATTCAACACTTTGGCACTAACTGAATCTAACTCTTTACGAATATTTTGGATTTCACCTCGGATTAGGTCGACACTTGCACGGTGAAGGATACGTTTAATATTAGGCGCGTCCGATTTCCACTTTAATTTCATACAATTCGGGACGATATTTTGATCGCGACATCGTTGGAGGAAGGTTAAATCACACAGTAGTTTCGCACGTTTACACTTGAGTTTTTCGAAAGACTTCACGGCGATATGAGTTTCCTTCCCGTAAAGGCTCAATATGTTTTGTTTTAGGTTTTCGCGGGTAGTATTATATGACATTTTACCTTTTTTCGGTTCTCCGCGTAGTTTTGAGTCGGTGCTCGAGCTTTCGACCAGATCTCACTGGTCCTTTTCAAGAGCTGAATACAACTGACGCTGCTCCTCCTTCATGGCGCGCAGTTGAGACCGGGTCGTCATTCTTGGAATCTCAAGTGGTTGCGAGACGTGCGAGGGTGCGGCCGTTCTTGCACGTGTGACATTAGGATTCGTGGCCGGGACGGGTCGGGAACACATGTTGGTGTTGTAGGAGTGCAGTACTGGTTTCCAGGCATTGGGTAGACGCACGGCATCGTCCCTTGCATTCATCGTCAACCGTTTTTCGATTTCTATTGCCTCTCTGTATATTCTACAACTTTCGTTGTTTAGGCGGGCCAAAGTTCTTGTATTGGGGAAGTCAATGACGTGGCCCTCTGTCATCACATGGGTGGCTAGCGTTGACGAGGTTTTCCGTTGTTTAACGTCCAGCTGGTGTTCTGCTGTTCTCGTGGATATCTTTCTATTCGTGCGACCTACGTATGTAAGGTTGCACGATCCACACGGAATCTCGTAAACACCTTGTGACTCCAGAGGGACAATATCCTTGACTCCCCTCAGCCAATTAGAAATCTTACGGTCTGCGGCGAATACAGAGTCGATGCCATACCTGCCTAACATTCGGCTAATTTTGTCCGTGGTGCCTCTGATGTATGGCATAAACACTCTCCCCTTACTGGTTTCTTTCTCTTTAGGTGGTCTTTTTCGTTTGTGCACTGCGGATTTTATTGTTCGGTGAGAAAAACCATTCGCGGCTAGTATTTGTGAAACCTCTTTGATCTCCTGGTCTCTGTGTTCAGTGTCTGCCAGTCTCCGTGCTCGTTCTACCAACGTGTGAGCGACTGAGGCTATCTGTGCTGGGTGATGATGGGAAGCGCCGTTTAGGTATCTGTTCGTGTGTGTCGGTTTTCTGTATACAGTATGGCCTAGTTTGTTGTTATCTCGTTTGTGTACTTTAACGTCTAAAAAGGGTAGGGAACCGTCAATTTCAACTTCCATGGTAAATTTGATGGAGCTGTGGAGTGTGTTGAGGTATGTAAGAAAGTCTTTCAGTCTGTCGTGTCCGTGTTTCCAAATAATAAAAGTGTCGTCTACGTATCTAAGCCACATGTCAGGTTTAAATTCCGTACTGAGTATGGCGCGTTCTTCTAATTCCATCATGAAAATGTTTGCGACTACTGGGGAAAGTGGAGAGCCCATTGGGGTCCCCTTTGTTTGTTTATAAATTTGTCCGTCGTATTGAAAAAAGGTATTATTTAGGCAGTGTGAAATTAAATCTAATATATCTTCAGGTGGGTCTAGTCTATTTTTAATTATATCAATTGCTTCTTGAACCGGTATGTTCGTAAACAAAGAGACGACGTCGAAGCTAACTAGGATGTCATCTTTTTCTACCTCTACATTTAATATTTTTGATATGAAATCTTCTGAGTTTTTTACATAGGAATTGGCTTGTTCAACATATGGTTGTAATCTCCAAGCGAGGTACTTGGCTAAAGCTTGTGTTGGTGAACCAACAGCGCTGACGATCGGTCTGAGAGGAACATCGGGTTTATGAATTTTGGGTAGTCCGTATAGTTTGGGGATTTGTGAAGAGTGGGCGCGGGGTATTAGGGATTTTTGTCTAGCTTGGTCAATGGAAGAGGTGAGAATTTTGGATCTGGTTGTCTTTTCTAGGTATGTAATAGGGTCGCGATTGTGTATTTTGTATGTATCAGTGTCGTCTAGTAAGGCTTTTTTTTTTTTTGTTTCTTTTATTCTTTTTTTCTATTATTTTGTTTTTATTGTATTATGAGTTTAGTTATAAGTTGTTTTTCTTTTTTGTCTTAATTTCTGTTTATTTTTATTTTTAGTTTTAATTAGTATTAAGCTATTTTATAAATTATGTAAAGCAAACTGAGCCTTACCCCTCTCAGAAAAACTGTGTTTCTTTGGGGTAACAATAAAGATTGAAAAAAAAAATGCTGATAAGGCGGAGGTTACAAAAATATAAGTAGGTACATACCTATTATATTCGAGTATGTATGTACCTGCCATACTTTTATAAAGCTCTGTATGTAAACATCCTGAGATCAAGTACTTTAATTCCCTTTTATTCTAAAAGTAAAAGGTACCTATTCATTTTAGAGGACGGGCAAAAAAGCTAGTGTTACATATTTTAAACTGCTAGTACAGCGAGCATCCCTTGCGCTGCATTATCCTTAATTACTATTTAATTACAAAGACGACGTTACAATATTAAAATATCCTTTAAACTGAGAGTCATCAGTAGAACAAGGAGGAGAAAATTGTTCACTAATATGAAACAATGTCTCTTAGAATCTTCATAGAGTGTATCTTCTTTGTACGCAACTCGGCTAAGTCAGATTCTTACATCAATAAGTCATGGTCCTTCGATTTTTCTGGCCCTCTTGCTTACAAAATCTGGCTGTCTTTTGATTAGATGACCGCCCACCTCACCGCTTCCTCAATTTTAGCCAATTGGTCTCGAACTACCAGACTCCCGCATGCGTACCTACGAGAAGGTTGTACCTATAACACTTCTAAAATCCATAAAATCCTTCTGCGCACATGTTAAAACAAAGAGTCTGAAGTTTTAGAGATACCTAGAGACAATTAAATTATTAGATGTCAGAAAAAAAAACATTATGTTTTCAATAATTTAACCATTCGAATAAAAAAGCAAAGAAAATATTGTCATCATCAACATATCATAATATAATTAATAGAAATATCATCATCCTTAACAATCTTGCAATATCATGCAGAACCAATAATTTTGATGCTGTTATCAATGTAACCGACGCTCGATTTTAAAAGGTAATTTTTTTTATACAAACTTGAAAAACTACATGCTTACGACTGCATTTCGAATGCTGGCTTATGTTCTGTTTTTCTAGAAATATGGTACTGCTATAAAGAGCGGTGAATTTGTCAGTGTATAACATTGTCTACGAGTGCTAACCCTAGCGACAAACAACACTGTCGCAATTTTGCAAGACAGCCGTCTTGAGAGACGATGAACTAGAAAATAATTTATCAATGAATCAATCAATTCTCCATTTTACACCCCACTTAGGCATACGGAGGCAACAAGAGCTCTCCATTGCGCTCGATCTTGCGCAATGTTTATGACCTCCTCCCAAACCATGTCCAAATCCCTCAGCTCTGCTTCGAAGGCACTTCATTTCAAAGCGGAACACAGTGTGAGAGGGTCTTCCTCGTCTTCGGGACCCTGATGGGAGGAAGAACAGCGCTCTCCTCGGCCAACTGTCATTCGGCATCCTTAACACATGTCCCAGCCAAGTCCATCTCCTCCCCACAATGGTAGAGGTGATGGGCTCACGCTGGGTGCGCCGGCGTATAGCGTCGTTCGTGATGCAGTGGTACCATCTTACGCCCAGAATTCTCCTAAGGCACTTCATTTCAAAAGCTGAGACTTTTTGTGGCTGGGCTTTGGTCAGGTGCCAGGACTCACACCCATATAGGAGAATGGGCAACACACATGCATCAAACACTTTACATTTCGTCTCGACACTAAACGCCAACGCTTTACAAATCTTGGCCATGTTGTTAAGGCGCCACTTGCCATACCGATACGTATCGGGAGCTCAGCCCCGAGGTCACCAGAGGTGGTAGTGGTTGCTCGCAGGTATTTAAATGTATCCACCCGGGAGACCTGGTGACCGTCGATGGTTATCGGTATCTGTTTATCGGGGCAGGAATTATTTGCCATGAGCTCCGTTTTACTGGCTTTGAGTAAGAACACGTAGAAAGCCGATTCCGACCAGCGCCGACCAGCGCAAAGAATGTTACTATGCATTTGAATGGGGATACCCACAGAAAAAGCAGGAACCCGCTTTCCGGCATGCCCATTTAAATGCATTGAAACCATAGACACCAATCCTTGAACCGGTCGACGCGAGTCGGAATCGGCTTTCTACGTGTTCTTACCCATTTACTCGAAGGCCAAGGCGTACTGTTTCATTGCAGAGTCTTGAAACACTGCGCTGTAATAATTGAAAAATAGAAAACCTTATAGCGGTTCAAATTTATATAAACAAATTCATCTTAAAATCAAAAGCGTATTAATTGAAAGACAGCAAAAAGTTGATAGTTTTGTAATACGTTAAAATCTTGTGCTGAAATAGGATACAAGTATCCATATTTTTTTTGAACCATTGTATTCAATCTCGCCAATCTTTATTTTTGAAGTTTTGAACATTCGAAATTTCTAAGAAACAGGAGAGTATTATCTTATGCCCTTTGAGGATCGTCGATCGTTAAGTGAATATATTTAAAGCTGCACAATATAATATACTTAATGTTGTTTAATGATTTTATGATATTTACGAGATTTATTTACAGTGGAAGTTGTTTCATTATTTTATCTGAGATTTGATTAACGAATGTGGCAAAACTATTATATTTCTTAAGAAAACGTATCTTAGAGAAAATTGAATCTGTCCACGGACAGACGCCGTGAATCAGATGTTCCAATTTGAGCAGTTTCCTCAACGCTTATTCTTACTTGAAGCGGAAATGAACTATTAACCCTGTGGAACTCGGAATATCTCTGATGAAGGCGAAGGGAGGCTGCCGAGGGAGAGGCACGAGGGGCGAACGAATGGGAGAATCGGAAGTAAAAACGAGACCGCGCTATGTTTCAAGCCCCTAAGAACCTGTAAGACAGGAGGTTGCTTCCGGTTTATTGGAAGGCTTAATGGAAAATGTTACTTGCTCATCGAAATATTATGAAAGGCATTTAATGGTGATTGTATTGGGCTGTCCTTTTTCTGCTCGCTTAGATAAATCATTCAAGGGGGGCGAAATAATTTCCCCCGCTGCACTAACTAAATTATTATAGAGTTCATTCGACCCGAGATCAACTAAAAGGTTGATATTATTTTGCAACCATCGTTTATCATGCACAACACTGAAAGCAGGGTAGACAACTAGAAGAAAGTTGTTACTTTAAGGGAGCGTTCACACCATAGGTTCGATCTCGGTCCCGTCTCGCTCCGTTCTCGGTCTGGTCTCGCTCCGTTCCCTATCTGATCACAGTTCGTTCGCGGTCTGTTCTCGCTCCGAGCGCGCTCTGGTAGCATTCAGTCTTCAACCGTCAATCAACGAAGTTGGGTGTGTTTGGTATTTAATAGCTGGTTTTTTTTTTTTTATTATTCAACAACATAATATACATTTCAATTACAAATCAACACAATACATAATGGAATTTATTGCCTCACTAGACGCAGGTCTGTTCTGAGGCAATACTATAAATTAATTTTATTCTGTCTCATGCGCTTCGCGGAATATAATATGTTAAATAGGACATGACATAGGCTATTGTTTAACTAGGTGGATGCAGGCTGTGAGGTGAGGTAGACGATGAATAAGTGGGTTTGAGCGTTTTATCTTAACACAAAGATTAGTTCGTTCTCTGACACCTCTCTGCCCTTTTGTAAGAGCCATCTAGTAACAAGACGTCCAATATACTTCGGGATAGGGTTTTGTTCGTTGGAACTTGGAATAATATCTGGAATTATCCTGTTATAGATTCGAGGAGCCAGGAACATATATTGTCTCTGTGCAAATGTGGTTCTTAATTTTGGGGGTTGGAGTATAAGTCTATTTCGCGTGTCTGCTTTGAGTATGTACTGTGGAATGTATGGGGCAGGATTTTTGTGTAAGTGCTGGGCAATTGTTCTGATATACAGTTGCCTGACATCAAGAACTTCGATCTCTTTAAAAAGTTGCTCAGATGAATCTATATGGCTTCCTACACATTACCCTCAACAGAGATTTTTGTACTATTTTCAGACGGTACAGATTTGTCTTGGCAAGCCCTCCCCAACTAATTATTCCATATGACAACACTGATTGGCCCAGTGCATAATATATTGTTTTCAATATCTTGATGTCAAATATGTCTCTTAAATTTCGAAATATATAAGTTAGCTGTCTTATTCTTTTAGTGATGATCTCAATATGGTCCGTCCATCGCAAGTGATTGTCTATGGTAACACCTAGGTATTTATAGTTGGTTACTCTTACTAATTTCGGACAAGAACACGCATCAGTGCTCATGCAATTATGTATAACTATTTTTGTTTCAAGGTCGTTTGGCTGACGTCTATCATCTATACTAAACGTAATATATTTTGTCTTACTTACATTCAATGTAAGTAGGTTGTTGTCAAGCCAATGCTTTACTATATTAACGCCATGTTCTGCAATTTGATGCACGTTTCGACGAAGAAGAAAATGTTAAGAAGGCTAAGTTATGTAAGCCCGCAAATATATAAAAAAATACCTCTTAAAATCGAACTGATTTGCATCAAATGTTGGTTCTATAATATAAAACATAATAATTTATTAAATTTGCACCATTCGCAACTGTAATAAAATTCCGTTAAGTTGTGTTAGGACATGTGTTGAGGATGCCGAATGGCATCAGGTTCCCGAAGGCGTCAAAGACCCTCTCAAACTGTATTTCGCTCCTTCGAAGCAGAACTGAGGGATCTGGACATGGTGTGGTAGGAGGTCGTTGAAACTGCGCATGATCGAGTGCAGTGGAAGCCCTTGTTGCCTCCTTATGCCCCTAAGTGGGGTTACAAAAGGAGTGTGTTATTCTTATATTATTTGTTAGTATCTTTTAAAAAATCAATTATTGTTTATGCATAAATAACCTTTTTCAAAAGTCCAAACAGACATCGTTATTACATAGATAACATAAATAATCAATATTTTTTTCAATTATTCAATACGAATTATTTAACAATAATATTATATGTATTTGACACAGTCGTCACTTCAACGGTTAAAAGCTGACTGAAGCAGGGACGAAAGAGTGTTCACTGACTGGTTCGTGACGGGAGCGAGAATGGAGCTAGGATGGAGCGAGAACGGAGCGAGATGGGACCGAGATCGAACCTATGGTGCTAACGCACCCTAATTAAATGATCACTGACAGCCAACAATAAACAATAGTTGAATGATAAAAACGTACTAATGATATTTTATTTTATTTTCAATAATACACGGCTATAAGCCAAAACTCACAAAACAATACAATTAAATACAACAGTAATAAACAATAAAAAGATAAGTAGATTTACATACTACAATGCTAACTAACCATATGAGCAAATAAAATCATTTGAAATACATAAAAGTAAAAAGAGAAACAACAAAAAAGATAATATAAAACCAAAGTCAGCAAGTCAGTGGTTAACAAGATATAAACTAATATTGATATCAAAAAGGTCAAATTTATAAAATATTTATTGAGTTCAATAAATAAAACAGGCAGGTGATAAATGATCAAGGACAATAAATACTAATGATAATTCTAAAATGCAAATCATATAAATACAAAAGAATTTTCAAGATGTAGACACCGCAGAATATGCTGACCCTAATCCTCTTGAACCCATTAAACATTGCTATACCAATACAGCGATGGAGCCAAAATTTATTATTAAGAGTCAAAAAAGATTCATCTTACAACAGGAACAGACCAAGCCAAGCGAAACAACTATCTACTAAAATACAGCTCTCTAAAGGCACGTATAAAGCATAAAACTCCCCAGCTTGTCTATATTCTCATTAGACTTTTTTTACCACTATGCACACTTGATCATCCCTAGCTTCTTTTCCTCAGCCTATTTCATTCTCCTCCGGGAAAAAGACCTCATTCATCTCCTTTTACATCGCTCTATTTTGGACTCTCTGGACCCAGTAGACACCAACGTGCTTCACAACGTCTTTTATCCACCGTACTGATGGTCCCCAAAGTCCCAACGCTCCTGGTACTCGTTTTGGTTTTCCAGGATTCCACCCTCTTCGACCATATTTCTTCCTCGTCTCTTGCCACATGAAGTGCCGAGAGTGCCGATAGGTGTACTTTGGGAAATATCTGTGAGTTTTGTTTTCTTTCGTGTCGTTTTGTTTCTCACTTATATCTCTCGGGGTCATACCCATAATGGCTTTTTCTATGCATCTTTTTGGTCAGTGTCACTGTTTCCAGGCCATATACATACATTGTATCGGATACTACACACATCTCATATACCTTGTGCTTAAGGTTCATGGGGATTTTGCGGTTTTTGTAGGTATATTATGACTCATTTTCCCGAAGGCTGCCCAACTTAAATCAATTCGTCATTTTACCTCGGCGGTTAGATTTTCTCTGGCCAGTCTTGTAGAGTGTCCTTGTTGGTTATTTTCATTTAAATCTACCAACTCTAACTCTATATTAAGAAAAATCAATTCAGCAAAAAAAAGTTGTTTGGTAATTTCGGCACACTGTGATTTATAAAAAGTGAGAGAGCGGGCAGAATTTGAATAAGGAAAAAAAATCTATTACAAGAACACTTTGATCGTTTTAACTTTTTGATGGGGCTAAAGCGCGGCTAACTTCACAGTAATTTAGTTACGGCCCTTTATATTTTCAACTATTTTCTATTTTCTTGCCGTCGCTAAGAGTCGGCAGCCAGTACGTGAACTGTCTGGAAAGAGAATGGAGTTGGGAAGTTATTACACGGGAAAATGTATTTAAAAACTTTGCACGATATTCATTTTCTCAGAGCACCTTTGTGCTAGGGTAATACAATTATCACCTCACACCTTACACTACAATTTTGACCTCTTTGTTATATTATCAGGTAATACATGCTTTGAAGAAATAATCTAATAGGTTTTGATTCTTTTTTTTTCTACTCGTCTCTTATAAACGATGATATAACTTTTATCGTTATTTGATCAATGATTGCTTTGATATATAAAATCTATTTATCTTTGTCGTTGATTTATCTTTATCCAATCGAATACAAGCCTTGAAAGTTAACAAAAGAAAAAAAATCTCTATGTCGTTTGTCGTTCCGATTTTTTATCGGATATATTTGCCTCTGTTCTGACGTGTCGTTTAAGGAAAATAATTATTGTTATCGGGACAGCAAAAAATCGTTGCCGGATAGATGTAAACCGTTCATATAAAATATTTAGCCACCAATGTACACGAAACTCTGCCGGATCCTACACTCTTCAAGTGGAAACGGGCAGTAACATAACAACTCAAATCATTTTTTGTGTAGATTATTTCAGGAGTAGAAAAATAAATATATTTAACAAAGAGTATATTTAACAAAGAGTAGGAATATATATTTAACAAAAAAAGTGGACGACAATGACTGAATAGACAATGTAACAACTTTAGACTCCCCATTCACGATCACTCCATCCGTCTAAATGGAGCGACGTCTCTCCAAAAAATGAACGTGAGTATGAAAATCCAACTGGACGATGTGGGTTGATGCTGGATATTCATTAGTCCAAAATTCAATCTCATCAAGCCATTCGCACATCGCTCCAAACGGATAGTCAATGGGGAAACTCGTGTGGACGTGGTACAAGTTGTCACCTCACTTGATCGTCAGTGTACAAAACTTGTTTTCACTAGGGTACTAGGTACTTATACATGTTTCTGTTTCTTCTTCTTCTTCATCTTCTTATTCTAGGCCTGAAGACCTGTTATTAAGAGGTGGGGTTTGCATCTTGCGAGGTCGACTCCCAGCTATCTATCCACCTCTTTGGTGGTCTGCCTGGGAGTTGTCTTCCGTGGGGTTGGCCGTGCAATGCCATGTGAGGGAGTCTGGATGAGTCCATTCTCCTCACATGTGCATACCAGTATCTTCTTCTTTGCCTTCCCCATCTTACTATATCTTCAACCTCGCATATTTCCCGTACCCTCGTATTCCTTATTCTATCTCTGAGGGTCTTCCCAGCAATGCTTCTTAGAGTCTTCATTTCTGAGACTCTTAGCGCATTTTTTGTTATGGTGGTATCCGCTCTAGACTCTACGTCATAATGGGTCGCACACAAGTTTTATAAATTTTCATCTTGCTGCTGATTTTCATGTCGGGGTTTTTTGCCCATGTTTCTGTTCAAAATTTAATACATAATACGTGTATTAACGTAGTGAAATTTCGTTTTAATGATTGAAAAAAAAAACTTAGTTCACGACATCTATTTGGAGTGATCGTATTATTTGATTTAATCAGGTGATTATTATACCTGCATAGTGCATATCCTTCAGAATATAAAATCCAGTTAGAAATAATATCAATCTGAGTACCATAATATCCTTTTGGGATAGGTACGTTTTTTAATTAGGTATACCTACCTATCTAAATGGATCATAAGAGAATGACATATGGTGGTATTTTACGACTCTATCACATTCCAATCTAAACCAAATAAAATGCGGCTGGTACCTACCTGTGTGGGGGGGGGAGGATAAAGCCAGATTACACGGTGTATAGGACAGCACATGGATTACCCACCCTCGGCAATCTTTTCTTGGGTACCTACCAACAGGGAACATGTAATCCTTCCACACAAAGGGAAGGAATCTTTCTGAAGGAAATCACCGAAAGAAAATCTCATTTTTCCCTAATCAAACTTCTATATTATGTTTGAACTGCATTTCATTTTAATCTAAATCTCAAACAGGCCGTTAATTAATGAAAAAATAAATAATGTACATTTAGACAAAAAAAATCATATGGACTTGGTTAAAATATCGGACTTTCATTGTTCCGTTTTGAAATTAGAAAGTTTTGACATTTTAAAATAACCATTTATTATTATGCAACCATTTAGACATAGAGATATTCTAATTTTAAATGGTAACTTTTTTTCCAAATTTACCCTCAAGGGACATACCTACAACCGTCTTTTACCGCTTTTTCAAAGCCTGGCTTGGTGTGATTACTTCCCGTTGACAACTTTCACCATTTAGTTGGTCAAATTCAAATCCGGAAATTTCTCATGTTCAATATGTTGCAAATCCCATAATTAGAACGTTGTGTACAAAGCTATTGACCGTAGACGGAGCTTAGTTATAGACGTTATTTCGTTGCTTTGCCGATGATGACCGAATTCGATAAAGCTATCATTGAACCAATAATAATTTGCTTGTGATAATTTGCAAATAATATTTCGAGCCGTCGAAAAAACTAGGAATGTTTTAAGCTCTTGTGTATTTTCATCGTATATGTGTTAGAAAACTATACTTGGATTATATAACGTTAAAAAATTGGGCAAAAAATAACGTCAAAATTATCTAGAGGGAAAAAACTAACGACATCTTCACAAGAAGGATTAATGCAAACAAATGGAAAGATTTTTCGATAAAAAAATATTTAGCAGGGTACTTTTAAAAAAAATTAGCTGATCGGTCGGACTTCGTTTTGCCTTAAAATAAAAAAAAAATGTAAGTAAGTATTGTATTATCATTTTTTCGATGTTTTAATAGTTATTCTGACTCGCCAACGAGTACAAAGGGTAAAAAAAAAAAAAAAAAAAAAATACTTCTTCTATTGTCCGGAGCGGAGATGAATTCAACAGACCAAACACCATAAAAATCTCCTAAAAGCCGATCTCGATTTATAAAAATGGTGTAACTAACCCGACTTTCTTTTATATCTTTAGAAGATAAAATGTCGCGGTAAATTGGTTCGAGAAATATCTCAGACAGCATTATCCGGGATTTCTACAAACAAACTGAAGTTATTTCGTTCTTATCTCAGCGTGTGATCTTCTTAATGGGACTCTAATTACAGCTCACATCCCGGGGGGAGCAGAGTTTTCTCCAATAAATATATAGACAATAATAAATTTGGGGGAGGGATGACAAAAATCCACTTTTGAAAAATAAGAACGAAAGGTAAAAAAAAATACTTGCAGCGTTTTATTATTGTACACACCGGTGGATCTAAAATGTACTGATTTTTATCTACATATTATGTTATTTGGTTTTGAGTCGCTCATATAATATGTATTTGGAGTCTACTCTAGGGAGGCCTATATTGATATGAAAACGGGAAATATTATTCTTCTGTAAGTCTACCGATCATCATACAACTGTTAGTTGCCGTATAAAGAAATGCAAAAAAATGTTAGCAATCACCAACGTTGTAAAGTAAAATTGGAACTCGAACTCTATGGGTGAAGAAGTTAACAAATAAATAAATAACTGATCTGTCGAACGATAATTAATTACCATTCTCTATACCTGTCGTCCGAAAGTGTTGTGAATGTGGAAATGATCGGGACTGAGATTCGAACTCACTACCTGCATTACGCTGTACGTACGAAAGCCCTTGCCTGAACCGCTGATATTGATTAAAAGTGCAGTGCTTAACATGTAGACAGGTACAATATCTAATGTATGCTTTATTTCTGTAGAGAATGACCAAAAAAGTATATGAATAAAAAAAATTTGCGCAATATAAGGCGGGTCACACTCGCTAACACACTCATCATTGAGATCTGATTGATACGCGCTTTTGTTCATTAAAAAACGATTAGATATTTACCAAGGTTTGTAAAAATACAATCTATCGTCCGCCTGATGTTAGAAAGTCTCACTAAGAGATCAGTAGGTGCGATCATGTATTTCTTATCTTTATAATCAATCTTTCAAATCAATCATAACGAAAAGTTGGGGACACGGCTGATTCGAGATGAACTCAAATAATATATATGTAAGACGATAATTCCATTAAGGGAATTCATCAATACAAAATGTTGTTTAGAACAATACAAACTGCTGGTCGCGATTTTATCTACAGCGCTGATATTCGATAGCTCTGTGTTGTTAAGAAAAGCGTAGCCTAAAAGGTAAACAAGGACTCGATTAATCTTTTGATTTTCCGGAACCTTCTAGTAATGCGAGCTTGATGTTTTGTGAATCTCAGCTCCGAGCTTAATCGATCTCTCGAAATCCGTTTTAAGCCTTAATTCTGGATGGAGATCTGCGAAAGGTCCAAACGAATTTGTAAAAGCAAAAATATCCATTAATCATGTTTCATTATTGGAAAGTAAGACGATTTTTATTTCTTCTTTTTTCACACTTTACAGATTATTTTTATTTATTTCGCTTCACATAATAATCTCGTCTCTCTCAACACGCAATCATTTTTTTTTTTTTTAAATATTATGATGTATTTTGAATTCTTTTTTTGACAGAGCCTTAGGCGTTTCTACCCTCGAAAAAAGTGTTGAAAGGAAGGTAAAAACCGACATGATCGGAGCAAAAAAAATCATAAAAGTTGTATTCTTTCGATGAAAAGTTTTTTTTTTCTTTCAATGATCGTATCCTGTACAAAAGACTTTTTGAAATTGATTGAACTGTATTATTCTGTAAAATGTATTGAGTTTTAACAAATTTATTTGGTTTAGTACAATATTAATATTTATTTTTCTTCTATTAAAATAAATCTTAAATCTGAAAAGAAATCACTATCTTCCTTCATTATAATTTATTTTCTTAAACATCTTCATTCAAATGCATCTAAGTGAGAGGAAAAAACATATATGGTCATGGCCACAAATTCGCAAGAAGTTAATAATATACTGCAAGAAGTTTCATTCTATGAAAACACTTCTAAGTAAGTTTTTTTATATTCGTTCAAATACATATTTGTATGATGCAAATATTCCACATCGACTGTGTTGAAACATACTAAGTACCGTTTAAATTTATATCACAGTTTTCTCTCTTTTCAACACATTCATATTGATAAATTATTTGTGAATACTAAAATGCACACACAGTACACACACATTTTTGATTTTTGTTGTTTTTGAAGTATTTGACGGATGCAGCTTTGTTATTTTTAAATTTCAAAAGAGCCAAAAATGCTAATTGAATACCTACCGGCTTTTAACTGTAAAAAAAGCTCTAGCATAACACAAACTGTCTGCTATGGTGTAGCTGACGTAATTTTATGCGCGATTTATGAATAAAAATGTTGAGCCTCCTTTAAAAGTATGCGCACATTTTTAGTTTTTGTCTGCAAGAGACAAAAATTTTAGAGGCATTTCGAAAAAACTCATCTGTCATAAAAACTACCGCAAAAAAGTTAGCAAATCTCTATATATAAATTTGGTGGCATATTTTTCGTGGTCTTCGCATCACGTGTGAATGGTTCGACCAAGGATGCTTTTATTTATTTTTTTGTTGATTGTCGATGTTACGCGGTTCCTTCGGAACTGTCGTAGTTTAATAAATGGTTATTAATTTAACAGTAGAAGACAGTCGTAAGCCCGTAGTGGTTTGTTCCATTTAAAAATCGAACATTAGTAATGAATTGTTAGAGTCATTAGTTGTTATTTTTTCGGTAATTAATTTATCATTATACAAATTGGAATTCAATATTCATAGTAAGGATCACAGAAAAACCTCTTTCAGGAGAGCTAGTCTTTAATAAAATTATAGGTTTACAATATACATACCTACCTAGCGAAACAAAATGAGAATAGAATTCAGCAAAAGAATAAAAATATAAGTTTGTAACAACTGATCTTCATTATTTTTTTTAGCCTAAAACCTCGTCATAAATAATTGTTCTTGATATGTAGGTAGTTATGCAATGAATTATTAGTGTAATTTACAACTCAAATATTCCTGATATAAAAAATGAGTTAAACGTATTTCTGCCCATAACATAAATATATCGTAGGTATAAAAAAAACTAGATTAACTCTAAAACATTCCTTATTGATTCAACTCACCGTTTATTGTTGATAAAGCTCTATAAGTAATATCTAGTGCTTTAAGATCAAGTCAAGAGTGAACATCTACTATATAAATTAAAGTCGGGTTAGTGCGAACACTTATAACTCGAGATTGGCTCAACAGATTCTTCTGATGTTTGATTTATTGGATTCTTCTCCGCTCCGGATAACAGAATAACTAATAAAAAGTCTACTATATAAATTAAAGTCGGGTTAGTGCGAACACTTATAACTCGAGATTGGCTCAACAGATTCTTCTGATGTTTGATTTATTGGATTCTTCTCCGCTCCGGATAACAGAATAACTAATAAAAAGTTAAAAAAATGGATAAGAAATGATGTAAAATACAATATTTAAGTTTGTATGGAAAGGTTACCTGGGAATCGCCCACGACATCGCGGGTAGTTCCCTCTCATTCTCGCATACGCTCTTACAGTAGCCCATCCCACTTACTCCACCGCACCGTTTCCATAGTTTTAGAAATTTTTCATACAAAGTCAACAATATTATCGGGCATATTCGTGTTGGTAATAGGCGAGGTAGGGTGTGTGCGCGTGCGCATTTTTCTCAAGTTGTTCCCGCCAGATCTTTGAATAAGGATGTTTCAGAAATAGTTTAATGTTATTATTTTATTAGCTTATCTAATCGAATTAATTTTGTATTGTTTAACGGGGGCACAGTGCACATCATGTACATATTAACGGGCCACTTCGGGTTAGAACCACAGGCCAACGTCTGTCGGGAAAGCTAGTAATTTATAAAGAGACGCCTCATAGGTATGTGAGGCTAAGGGGGATGTAGTAGGCACCCACCCACATAGGTAAAGGTTTTAGGTTGCACGCGTCCTGATACATAATGTGGGAGGTGGGTAAATAGTTGCCGGTAAGTAACCGCTCACGTGGTTGGAGGGATGAGACGGTTTTATGACCGTTGCATTACGTTGACACCTCGACCGCTCCTCCATCACGATATATTACCGGACTACATATTACTCTGTTAGCATTATCTGGCTGAGGGGGTAAGCCGACCCACCTCTCCCAAACGGCTCCGTTTTGTGTTCACACCTCTCAACTATCTACTCTAAACCAGAGCATGAATTGTACTTACGGTTCAATTTTTTATAACTTGCTTTATTTGTCTATATCATATTATAAAACTAAGGGTTCTGACATTATCTCGTATGGCAAACTTCTTCGTCGCTGGTGCAGGGTGGGCGGTGCATGATGAGAAACAACAACGTCTCACTACAAGCAAGAAACTAGTGCATAAGACAATAATCCTGTTACCATCAATGATAGTGTGAAACGTGGACATGGATGAAAAAAGAAGATTGTAGTATGAATGCAGTAGAGTTGAAATCTCTACGAAGAATATGTGGAAAAACTTTATGGGATATGGCAAGGAACGAGAATATTAAGAAATAATGTGGTATGGAAGTAAGTTATGTGACAAAGATGAAAGTTTATAAGTTTAGATGGTTTAGGCATGTGGAAAGAAAAGACGCAAACAGAATGACAAAGAGAATTCATAAGGCTGAACACGGTTCGAACACATCGATTCCGTCCTCAAGGAAGGCTATAGGTAAGAAGTAAGAGAAAAAGGAGAGGGTGTACATCATTCTCTCGTTGCCAGGGTGGTGTTAGCCACGGATTTCTGTATATACTGCCTACTTGAAGCTAACTCGAAGTCAGTGTTCTTGACTTGTTCTTGTTTTGTCGAAAAGCCAATAAGGCATAAGCGCAACATAATCAGTATACAGCCGTCTGAACCGAATGCCTTTTGGCATTTTCTATCCTTCAATCTTAGCCAGGATATCAACCTCTATGAAGATGTCCTTCCACGTTTGCACATGAGTCAAATTTTTCACCGAGTAGGCTCCTCGAGGGGTTACAGCACAGAATAACATCAATGAGGTTTGTCATACTTGAAAGTAATGAGATCAAATTATAATCTTGGATTAAGCCTACCCATCAAGTCTGCAGCTCTACTCGTTATATAAACCTGCTGTAAAGTGGATGCCGCAGCGGCTTTATCGTGTTTGACCATAATCAGAGAGAATCATGGACACCAAACGACCGTGTACCTATGCATGCATGCATAAGTACATACTGCTCCTATTCCCCTTTCTCCATCTGTAAAAGAATCACGCAAACAATTTTTAATTTAGCAGGTTCATCATCATTTTCAAAATAGAACATATTTTTAGTCTCTAAAATTTGTAAAATCAAAACTAAATGGACGAAACCTGCCCTGATAACTATAGCCCTGGTATACACTACATGGTGTTTGAGGGTTCTAAGAGGATCGCTGTTTGAAGCGGTTAATTCTGATTTATTTTATCTCCACCCCAAAGTTATGTCCATACACCGAAAGGTCAAACGGTGCCTTCAAATGGCTGCTGCGATGTAGCCCCATTTTATTCAATCATTTACCATCGTAAAATATCAAATTTTATGAATTTTGGATTTAGCATCAACTCGTTCGGCATCACGTTTTGACATTGTTAAAATAAATTGTATTTCGGAATAATTGAAACGTCTCTACGTGATATATTAAAAGAAACGTTATTTCGAAAACAAGTAGATATTGATTTTTGCTAATATTCAAAACTTCAATCAAAACGAAAATTAATTAACGAATAATAATCTGAGCTGGTAATAATTTGAGCTGAAAAATAGAATTAAGGCTTGTGACAATCTATCATAAATTAATAATGGACCGAAAACAATTATTTAATATTTAAAATTATTAGACATAGTTTATAATGATGGAATTTTTTCAATATTTGAAGCCAATATTGAAGATTGACTAGTTGGATTTGATCGGGGGCCTCCGACAGCGCTGGAGAGGTTAAAACCTGGATCAATTGAACCTAATGGAATAGTTTCTATAATATAAAATGATAATTCTAAATCAGCAGCTAATGCGAGGGTATAAGGTTGTTAATGGTTCAAATTCCAACAAGTTAATCTTCAATATTGGCTTCAAATATTGAAAAAATTCCATCATAAATAAGAACCATCTATAGTAATGTAGATAAAGTTATCAAAATATTACAAATAGTTTTAAAATCTTTTTTTTTTTGTAAGGTATCTGGGCTGACCCAAAGTAAACACAAGCATACTTTTTTATCTTTCACTGAAAAATTTAAGTTTTTACATGCTCCGTAGTAATATCGGGAATCCCGCAATGTTCCAAATCAAAAGGTACGAAAATGACAGATGGTAACGTCCAACCGTCAGTGTGAAAGCCATTTTGTTGCATCTGACTTTCAACCCTGGTTTGGTTGTCGGATCTACAAATAACACTGACGCGATATGTCCAGTAACGTCTACATTTTTTTCCCTCATAGCAGATTCTTCGATTTTCGAAGTTTCTTACTTCGTCTTGAATGTTAAATCCCAGAGTGTTGTTGTATTTAAATGTTATGTATTGTGTCATGTGAATTTTATATACATTGTAAATCTTTAATTTTAATAAAAATAATAAAAAAATAAGGGTAGGTATTTTGCACCAAAATGAATGTAGAATGAATTTTAATTGAATAGTTTAGCTGGTTAAGATGCTTTTTGAGTATTTGTTTTTGTAGAATGTCTCTCAATTTTTTTCTCGATTCATAACTCGAAAAAAAATTATAATTTATAGAAACGTAAGATGCGGAAAAATGTGAAGATTAATCTTAATAATAATTGGAATTTTTCTCATTTACCTACCTAAAATCAATTCTTTTCAGCGTTAAAACGACGCTTAAGTAAAATAATAAGTTTAGTTCGAACTTAACTTTTTCGTTAATACCCCTGCTGTTTCTTTATAAATTCTGCACGCCGAATATGTATATGTATGTTAGTGTATATATAAAGTGTCTAGGATTTTTTCTGTAAATTCAGAAGTTGCACATGTAAAGGACCACTTAATTAACAAAATTAGAAGTTATTTGTATACCTAAGTTAGGAACAATAAATTCCACTTCATTTTACGGTTTTCAAAATGAATTAATTATTCCACGACAATCTCGCGATAATTATATTATTATCCTGCAAACACAAAAGATGTTCGTTTCGGTTGAGTCAATCTATTTAAGTCTCTCGTCGTCTGGCCAACTTAACTCTTTGCTATTTTCTTTTCTTTGACATAAAAAGGCTTCTCGGCTGAAGTTAAGCCACGAGGGAAGACAGGAAATCCAGTTGAAGAGTCGCACCGTTCTATTTGCTTTTGTCTCGCAAATAAAATATGTTACGCTCAGCTCTTCTATCCCTGACTTTCTTCCTTTTTAACACACCAGAGATAAAACATTTCTGGAAATGAGAAGAAAAACGTCTCACGATTTTTCGAAATGAAATTTTAAATCGTTCCTAGACCGCGAACTATAAACTTGGCTTTTATAGTGTGAGTTTTAGTAGCTATCGATTTATTTCAGTGGTCGAAAAAACTATTTTTTATAGTATGAGTTTTAGTAGCTATCGATTTATTTCAGTGGTCGAAAAAACTATTTTTTATAGTGTGAGTTTTAGTAGCTATCGATTTATTTCAGTGGTCGAAAAAACTATTTTTTATAGTGTGAGTTTTAGTAGCTATCGATTTATTTCAGTGGTCGAAAAAAACTATTTTTTTAGAAAGTTTACATAGTTACCAATAAAAAAAAAGGGAACCAATTTTTATAGGATTTTCCAACAATTAACAATTTTTAAGGGTCCCTACCACTTATACCTATTTTAACCAAAACGGTGATCGAAACATCCAGTTTAAATTCCATCTTCATACATGTCCTATTACAGCCAGCAATAGGAAATTTTAACAGCCAGTTGCGACCGCTAAACCATGTTTTGAAATTCTGAAAAAATATGGATTTCCATTTTAAACATAAAAGAACTGAGTAAGAGAGTATCCCGTTAAGATTTTAAAAGTCAAATTTTAAGTAGCACTCTGGCCCATAACATATTATGTTCTTTTATCTCTCTAAGAAGCCAAGGACTTGATTTGCGAGCAAAATTAATAATGACATTCTTCTATACATTGTCCAAATCCCTAAGCTCCTAAATTTTGGCGGTAGGTAAAACAGCACATTCATCACTATATGGGTGTCCAGCTATGAGTATGTTCACCTCTTCTTATTAATGTTAAATGTTCCTTATTCTAACAATATTATAGTCTTACAAAATGCGGTAGGTAGTACCCCCTATTCCAATTCAAATTAAGTATGCACTAAACTAAAATAAGAACGTTCCAATTTTAATTAGCCGGATTGGTATTCGAGAAATTTTAGAACGTTCCAATTTGTTCTTAATTAGACTATAGTTTGAAATAAGTTCATTTTGGTATTCGAATTTCGTATTTAAGTCAATTTTAGTGCATTTATCTGTCAAAACGTTCCTAATCTTAGTTCACACCTAATTGTATGCGTCTAAAAAGATATCTGATGATAAAACAAGATTATTTTTATTAAAAATATTAAGCATTTCCTCCGAATTTATTATAATTAATACAAATAATAGCATCAAAAATTATTATCATTGAACACCAATGCAATCATACAGTCGTCTTCGTTACACTTCGGGTTGGTTCGGCAGTTTCCGGCGACCATGTTACTTGGAACTTGCTTGGAACATGGAGCTCGTTTGAATTTGTCTTCTCCGATTGGCTGTCCGCTTATCAGCATCAACCAATAAGGCGCATGCTCGATCCATAGGCAATTATAATTCAAAAAAATATTTATAGTGAACTAATATTGGTTTTTAGAACACGGCATAATTCCGAATACGAATTTTAGTTCGAGTGAACTTAATTCTAAATCATTTGGAACGTTCTTAATAAGAACGTTCCAAAATCCGAATAGGGGGTAGTGTCATATTATATAAGTACCTAATAATAATTCTTTTGAGGTAAATTTAAATGCTAAGATGGAAACCTATACGGTGCATTTAAACTTTAAACCGAATAAACGTTGAGCCAGAGTTGGAAAAGAGTTTGGTATAAACGCACACTTTTGCTTGGGCTAGCAATGGAAAATTTAATGGTTGTAAAAACTATTTATGGACAATAATACACACGCTTTAAACAAGGAATATTCTACTCTATTTCAATTTCATTCGCGTAATCCAACATTCTTCACGGTTGCACGCTAGCAGTTTAAAGATATAATTTTACTTTCCAGTTTTTTTTAAGGGATTATTTACAATTTTTTCGTACGAGGAATGCTAAAATAGAAATAAATTCGTATTAATCATCACAAACCCAGTTCCAACATTTCATTAAACTGTGGTAAATCCGTTGAAACGGCGGCTTAACACCCTCGCTCCAAGATGAGACATAAACATTCTAACAATTCGGTGAATGAGGGATAAATCTAACTTACTTAACGTCACAAACTGCTCTGTGTACCTACTATAAAAAGAATTGCTTTCTGCAATGAAATCTGAGATATTTTGTTTACTCTCAAATAGGTGCTACTGCTAAGTCCCGTTTGGTCAATACTAAGGGTATGATTGATATTCCATTTGATAACAGAACCATATATTTTAATGAGAATAAAATTTGGGATATAGCTGTATAGAAATTTTTGACTCCAATTACCTATACCAATCCAAATCCAAATCCAAACTCCCTTTAGACCCCACTTAGGGGCATAGGGAGGCAACAAGAGCTCTCCATTGCGCTCGATCCTGCGCAACGTTAATGACCTCCTCCCACACCATGTCCAGATTCCTCAGCTCTGCCTCGAAGGAGCGGAACACAGTATGAGAGGGTCTTCCTCGTCTCCGATTACCTATACATTTTATGAAATTTATGTAAGTATAACTACAGTTTCAGGCCAAACGTAGCTTTAACAGTACCGCTACTATAAGTTCTCAATGATCGAATGTTTAAACGTTCATTTCACAAGAGTTCGAAATATTTTCCATACAAACTGATCGAACGATTCGATCGTCAAGTGTGATGTTAGAACACCATTTTCACGCTACCAAGCGCCTATTAATTAGCGTGCAATGAGTTTTCGATAAAACACGTACTAGCCCCACAGAACAAGTAATAATACACCAGTCGTATTTCGTATTTTCATGAACTAATACCAACTAAATATTTTGTTAAATCTTACATAATATTATGTACTTTTGATGTGAGGGATTTATTTATAGTATGCTATTATTCAAAATATTGTTAAGTCATTATTTGAAAGTTTGGAAACGCGATGGTAAAGAGTTTGAAAAACAGTTGCTTATTTGTTTATGGCGGATTAGATAGTTGGGTATTTTTACGCACTGTATGTATGTCCAGGAAACCATTAAAATTTTTATTGTTTACAACGATTAGTATAGAAGGCAAATTCTCCAGTTTTGAGATGAATGCTTTGATTTTTTTTTGGACTTCAGTTCAATATCAGTTCTCGTTCAGAAAACATCTCTCCGCCTATAGTTTATCGCAATTTTGTTTCCTTGTTAATCAATTTATAATTATTTCCGTCGCGTTTTATAGTTTCTGTAGTAATTTGGAAGTGTCTGACGATTGAGCTATGGTGTGTCACATATTTAGAGTTTTTCTGTTTAGAGTCCCGCGTTTGTCAATAATTAAACCTTCCGTTTAATTATGGTTTATTATTTATTGAAGATGTCCCGATCCGGGGTGGCGTGGCGTGGTTGGAAAGGGACAAGTGACAGACCATACCTCATATGTGTGAATGTGACGTGTTTATTTTCTTTTGTGCTGTGTGCTTTTATTTTGAAGGTATGCTGAATTTCGGGTGAGTGGCCATATTTTTATTAGAGTGTTTTGTTTCGTCGCTGGCAGCTACCCCCAGGACGATGATAGGGCACAGATATATATTTTTATGTTGTATTTTGTTTGTTGCTTGGTTGCCTCCCGCCAAGCATGCTTATGAGCAAATTGCTCGATGTGGTTTTAGATGAGAGATATATGGCCGACGCGATACGGCATATTTATGAATATTTGTGATCTCTGTGTGCCAATGGATTTATTGTATTGCAGCATGTACCTCCCTGTATTGTTTTCACACGTCACATGTCAAGCACACGTCGCGAATTGTTATCTGTCATTCGCGGGTTACCCCATTTGCCGATACCAGTGGTGTGACCTATCTTTAATGTTTATTTTTGAATCCGGTTAGGAATTTCATATTTAGAACCTTCTAGTAAGCTCAGTGTAGAATTTTTATTTGTAGAGGTACATTGGTGTGTTCCCCGTGAGAGTAATTTTATTCAGTCGAGCTATGAATGAGTTTACTAAAGTTCGCGTCTGTCCGCGCACAGATAGAGTTTATATTTTAGTTTTCGCCGCCGTGATAAATGTAAAGTTATAAAACCGGTATGTGTAGGAGGGCTGTGGACTGAAGATATACCTCACATGACTCTCCGGGAGAATGGGTTGACTGAATTGGACGCTCTTCAGCTCAGCTCAGGAAGTTCTCTTCGAAAAAGCAGTGCACAAGCCCAAGATGGTGAGCCACTCGGAAAGCTAATGAGGAAAACTTGCGGTCTAATGTACAGCCCGCGGTAATTCGACTAGAAGGTTAATTAGTGCGCCGGTAAAGTGATCGAACGGTTATTTTGCTAGAGAGATCGATAATCAGTAAATATATTATGTATGCGAGATAGTCAGTACAATTGTTAATAGGCAGGCTCGCGTTGTTTGACTGTAGCTAGTCGTGGCATAATTTTCGCGTAGTAAAATCCTGTCCTATTTTGAGTCTTTGCCGGAAGTACGTTTAGGTTTTTAGAGTCAAGAGTTAGATAGTTAAAATATAGCTTTCAGCCCCTGTAGTCTGTACACCATCAGGAACCTTTTCCGTTTGTCTATATACACTATATCTGATAGCCGAATTTCGGCCCCCTTTTTGGTACCTGTTCGAGGCGTGAGGTCGCATCGAATTGGGGCCAGTCTCGGACCTTCGGAGTTTTTTTTTTGCCTGAATTTTGGCAAGAAGATTCGTTTGACATGGAAGGCCCTCTTTCGGTGGCTAATTCCTCCCATAGACCTCGATCATGCTTATCACTTTATAATGCGGATCTCTTGTAGGAGAATGTGATATTTATTAAAAACGTTTTAACTTGGAACACCTTCCGATATCCCATTCGTATTTAGTAAAACAAAATTATACAGATTGAAATATTTGCCAATAGGAAGCGTGTAAGTCATATTATATGTATTCAAAGTAAAAGAAACGGTTGCTTTGAAGTTAATAATTTGACTTTTTATAGGTATTTTCTAATAATTATTTTATTTCTTCGTTTATTAGTTGGATAGGCTTTTTTCATATCAATGAAAAACATTTCGCGTGGATTAAAGAGTGTTTCAACTAAAAAATATCAGAGCTACGGATAAACTTACCAATAAAGGAGATGTATTACATAATATGAATATACCTACTTAATATAAACTTACATACCTACATAAGTGTGACTGTAACACTGTAAGAAACAAGCTCCAATATAAACAGTATCACATAGGAGACGATAAACCGACAAAGTACACTAATGATTGTGATATCAGGTGTAAATTATTGTTGTAATGATTCTAAGGCAGTGAGGTGTCTTCATTAGGACGCTACACGCATCAAATACTCTGATAGGGAGACATCAAATTTGTCAGAATCAACCTAGCGAGTATGTTACACCGCAATCTACTTGTGACTTGTGACTAATATTGATTACTTTAATTATTATTATTGTAATTATTATAATCTTAATTAGACAACTGTACCAGCTACATTTACAGTGCCTCCATCTAATCAAGTGTAATAATAATTGAAGTTCTGTCACGGTTAACTCGGCTGCTTCGTGCTTAGCGTATCATAGTAATATTATGATTCATATTTTATATGAACGGATTTTAATGACAGAATTTTGGATCTAGATAAATGAATAATATGATGATTTTAGATTTTTGCAATAGTAGACCCATCCCCCACTAAACACCATCATTCATAATGGAAGATTTAAAATTATTGAAACGTTTAACCTTTTCTTCTGAGATTTGACATACCTATTCGTTGTCTCTGAGATTTGATATACCTCTTCTTGGTCTCTGAGATTTGACATGCCTATTCGTTGTCTCTGAGATTTGATATACCTCTTCTTTGTCTCTGAGATTTGACATACCTATTCGTTGTCTCTGAGATTTGATATACCTACCTCTTCTTTGTCTCTGAGATTTGACATACCTATTCGTTGTCTCTGAGATTTGATATACCTCTTCTTTGTCTCTGAGATTTGACATGCCTATTCGTTGTCTCTGAGATTTGATATACCTCTTCTTTGTCTCTGAGATTTGACATACCTATTCGTTGTCTCTTGAGATTATTTCAATGGAGAAACAACAAAATTATTTAAAGAAAAAATCAATAGGTTTGGTAAAATAAGACGTTGATTGTGCCTACCTTCTTATACACAGTAGCTTTGCGAGTGATGCCTGTTATTGGAGTACTGGAGATTCAATTTTTCTTTTTATTTAATACAAAGTTTAAGACAAAATTATAATTGTTATTTTTTTAACAATAATTATATTATTATGATAGTCAAATTGGTTTTTTAAAATGCTACATGGTTATTATAACCATGACTATGTATCGTGTTGTTTTTGTTTCATGCTTTTTTTTGTTTGTGTTGTTCAGTGTTCTGCTCGTGACATAAATGAATAAATAAATTCCATGCCCTGAATTCTTCTCTGTTTCATACCTTCTTCAATTTGAGTAAACTATTGAAAATGGCTCTCCTAAAATTAAGATAGAGATTTTTCTATCTTGGCCAAGATTTTCTTGGCCACGTCTTCGCGTAATCAATTTTTTTCTCTGAATGCTTTGAATGTTACTCGAGTAACAATCAACAGAACTATTTGTTTTGGCAAGAATTAAAAAGTTTAACGTTAAAAACATCGCTCTTTTTCTAGTAAGAAAACTTCCTCAAAAACAACTTTTAATCTAAATCCCCCATTCACGATCACTCCAACCGTATATCGTCCTAAAAATAGTCCCATTCACGATCACTCCAAATGAATGTCATCCATTGTTGAGCATTGTCAATGTCATCCATTGTCACCGATCCAAGGGTTGCGTTGAGCCAGGCATTTATTTTGTCTGGTCAGCTACTAGGACATCGTTTCTACTGACGATCCGGTCCATAATAATTGTCTCTATTTGTCTTCCATCGAGCAATCTGCACTTAAAGCAGCAGCTAGCCGGTACGGATGTTGGGACTTCAGACGGCTTGGAGGTGGATCATCTACATCAAGATAGGTTTGTAGATTATATATTTGCACAGCACTTTTCTTACTCTGACACTGACAATCAAGTACTTGACAACTTGGACCACGTCTCCCACGTCGTTCCCCATTGACGATCCATTTGGAGAGATGGACGAATGTCTTGACGGGATTGAATTTCGTACTGATGGATATACGACTCACCATATATCACTTTACATCATCCATTAGGTTTTCCACCCTCACGGTCATTTTGATGGAGTGATCGTGAATGGGGGCCTAAGAAAGTCGAATGTCGAAATAGTGTTGGAGGGTACCTACTTACTTACTATTATCCCTCCTACATTTTGATCTATATGACGCAACCCTAAATGTTGGAGAGCCTCTGGAAACTATATCTGCATATGATCATCAATCAAAAATTCATAGTCAGTAGGTACCGAGAGTACGGCAGCCATATTGTAGGGATATTATATAGGTACCTACAAACAATAACAATCATAATCTTGAAACGACATAGCTGGGTTTGAATTATTACATTGTCATATAGGTAAGGGTAGTTTGATACTACCTGCATGATATAGCTTTGTTACCAACACGTCTCACCTCTATATATGTATATGATATGGAAACTCTGTACAATTTATCGATGAATAAATAAATAGGCAGGTATTTAGGAACAGGAACTTGATTATTTCTATTACTATATTATTTATTGCATTAATTGTTGTGTAATAAGAGTATAAACATATTACTTAAAGTCATGTTCAAAAGTCCTTCCACGTTGGCCCATGTGTCAATACTATGCACCGAGATTGGTACCCTAATATCTATATCAAATTTTAACAGCAGTTATGAAAAAAACATGCAAATCAATAAGAAAAACATGGGGAAAAAATAAACAAGAGTGTGTACCTTATTCTATCAAAAATAAGATAAATGGCTTTAAAGTTAATATTAATACGTGAAGCAAAAACTTTTTATCCCTTTTTACGAAATTAGCGCGGACGGGGGAGTATGAAATTTCGCGCACTTATATTTTAGGCAGAGCAGGAATGGCGAATTATACTTAATATTTTTTTTTAATTATGCATAAAAATACATTAAGTACATCAATAAAAAATATTACATACACTACTTTAATGTTATGTATTTGACACACACTCCCTTCCATGTATTTGGCATTGAAACAGACATATATATTTTTTTGTTCAACTGTGGTCAAATTGAGAATAGAATAAATATATTTTTTGTCTTTAATAATAATAATAATGGAAAAAACTTTGCAGGTACCTACATATCAACATTTCAAATTTGACATATCCAATATCCATGTCATTGTTTTTTTAAAGAAAATTGTGAAATAGCGCTCGCTGAATACATCTTATATTAAATCTCAATATAAAAATAATAATTTTCAAACTAATAATTTGAATTACATAGTTATGATCGAATTTTTATCATTGGGCGACCACTAGTATTATAAATTCATTTAACGGCAAGAAATAAGTGACAAGAGAAAATAAGGTTTTTGCGAAAATTATTATCAAGCCCATAGTTTATATTATGTAAATCAAACCTTTATTAGTTTATATATTGCTACTAGTAACTTGTAATCTACAAACTGGGGCGAACCTTAATTTAACGCTCCTAATCCATATTCGATGTCCCAATAATGATGCCCTCATTGTCTGTGACACGATGAAGGGTGGCCCTTTAACTTTTCAGCATATAACATTTTGCTCACCCTCCTGGAGGCGAGAACGTTAAATCCAAACCAAAATTCTGCTTTGACTTCGAATCAAAGTACAAGAACTTATCACATATTTGCATGATGATGTTTTTAAAGTTAAATGCGAATAGGTTTGTTTTTTTTATATATATACCTACCTACCCTTTCAAATCGATATCAAGCATTGAATTCTCCATTTTCGATCCCGCTTAGAGTCAGAGATGCAACAACAGCTCTCCAATGCGCTCGATCTCGCGCTGATTCGATAACCTCCTCCCACGTCATGTCTAAATCTCTCAGCTCTGCTTCAAAGGAACGGAACACGGTATGAGAGGGCCATCTTCGGGATCCTGATGGGAGTCTAGTATTGTATCCCAATCATGACTTACGGCATTGAGTCCAGAGGCGACACTCTCACCTCCTCCGCACTAACGAAATGAAATTACTCAGAAATATCGCTGGCAAAACCCCTCGAAACAGAGTATGGAATACGGAAATCAGAAGGGTGTATGCGACGCTCGAAACATTTTCAGATATGGACGACAGAGAAGAAGGATCTGTAATGAACATATGTCCAGGATGTCGGACACAAGATCTGTAAAAGCAACTACATAGAGATAGCCGATAAAATTTGGAAGGATAGTTCCACGTCAGAAGAGGCGATCAACACAGCAGGAACATAACATGACAACAGGCCTAGTAAAAGAATAAAAAGAAGAATTTTTGTAAATAGAAGTCAGAGTAATCCAGCAGAAACCGCTCAAGCTTTAGGTAAATAGGTCTAACAAAATTTAACAAATTTTGCAGTTTGTTTTCACGATCGTCCAGGAAACGTAATTTAGAGTAAAAATACTTTCACGATTATTACTTACTATTTTTGACCAAAACTTTGGTTCACCAAAAGATCGTTGTATTTTTAATTTTATTGAAACCAGAGATTTTAGAGATATGTTTTGTCTGTAGGTATATTAATAAACTTCATCACAAATTATTAAAATATTTGTGGCCCGCTCCTGGTCCTAACTCCTTAACTTGAAATAAACCAGGAGATAATAATATTGATAGCTAGGCTCATAAATAGAACCTGCTCGTACAAGGGAGAAACTTCCGTACTGATAAGAGGTCTGCTCGCATAGACACAAGGAGTTCAATGAAATTATCATAATAATGTATAATTGCCATAGAAAGGATAGAGTTCTAGTACGAGATGTAGTAGGTAACGCGCAGGATATTAATAATATAACATTCCGCTTTATTTATATCGTTCTAGGGCCCGCGTCTACGTGGAGAAATTACTAATTGTTAACTTAATACTACTGTATCTCTCATATCAATTTGTACAGTACATTCCCACTCTTGTAAGGTTTTAATTTTATCCGGATATGTAGACAATTTCAAGCAAACCCACGTTTAAGGACACTAACTGAATACACCGAAGGACTAATTGAGAGCGCCAGTTGCAGAGATTGCTTGCATTCTTGCGCAGTAGCACTTTCGAAGAAATTAAGATATTGGATGACGACAGGGAAATGTGCAGACGGAGACTGATGGGACTGATCAATAAATGAATTGAGACCCGTAAGATGAACCAACCGTCTCGCGGTTAGTATTTAACTAACTATTTATTTAACTATTTATCTAACCAACAGCTTTCTAAAAGCCATAAAAATGAGTCATGGAAATATCGGATGGAGGAATTGTGGCGATAGGATCATCCAGCAAGAATGTGAATAGACCATCGTCAATAGTCTACGGGTAGGGATTACACTATTGATACTTCTTCAAGCATCCTACAATTAATTCCTCTGGTCATCTAAGGACGTAATCTATTTGTCAGATTTTGTTAAAAGACATTTATTATACCCCTGGATTTTGATCCTGTTTTTATACTTTGATGTTTAGGTGAAAATAATTATGAGATTCAATGATCTTCAATAACCACTATTTTATTTTATTTATTTAAAAAAAAATGCACTTTACAACTGTCATGGGTTTTTGTAGAATTTACTCATAAAAAAAATTCAAAATTAAAATTAGTGACGACTGTTGAATTTTTATGTTATTAATTACCTATCCAATAGGCAGGGACGATGTTTCTTACAATGTGAGTTCTTTGTTTAGGAAAAAATATATTGATTTCCAGCATCTTCGTTGTAATGATTCTGATGATAGTTGCTGTTCAGTTTATCGTATCCGGCTCCAGCATTGACCCGCCTGTTATGATCGGCTTCGAATGATTCGTGGTTTGATTGATGGTTGGACTCCTGTTGGTCAACTTCAGTCTTTGTTTGTCCACCAAAATATGATTCTCTGGCCTTTGTTTGGGATCCTGCTGCGATACTTGATCCACCAAGTCCAAGATTAACATTAGATGATGAGGAAATACCAGGGATAAATCCACCTAGA
The DNA here is from genome assembly GCA_963576905.1 of Mystacides longicornis. Lineage (NCBI taxonomy): Eukaryota > Metazoa > Arthropoda > Insecta > Trichoptera > Leptoceridae > Mystacides > Mystacides longicornis. The sequence goes on from OY756425.1 coordinate 13,408,611, forward strand.
ACACCTCCGCCAATGTTGACATTTTTATTTAGACCCAAATTGTAATCTGAAAAATAAGAATATTTTAATCAACATAACTACACGACAGCAAAATTATTATTTTTTAACTGAAAATAATATCACTTACAATTTGAATCTTTATTTAAATATGAATCGTTATCGTAGCTGCTGGCCCCACCACCGAAAACGGTTTCTGATTTAGTTTTGGATTTTTTAGATGATCCAGAAGACGATGATTTAGAAGCAGCTATTCTAGATGCCTCCTCGTCATTATAGTATTGATTTCCTCTTTCAGCGTTGAGAGTTTGCCCTATTGACGATGATGCCAAGTGATGACCGCTTTGTCCAGCTGAAAATCCACCATGTCTTCCTCCTCCCCATCTGGATTCTATTTCTTCTGGAGACCTCTTATGGCGATCTATAAACATAAATTAATTAATGTTATCAAGAATATTAGCAATAATTTGATTTTTTATGAAAAATCACACTAACAACTCGCTGGAGTCTCTGGACCTGCACGTACATTTATCGCGCCTGGGTTACCCTCATTGACATCACCATCTACTTCTTCTACGATTTGAGCTTCCTTATTCGGTATGTCAATGTTAGTCTGCTCTTCTCCAACATTTTCAACCTGGCCAATATTTTTTTCATTTAGATTAACGTTGTCGTCTACGGTTTGATCTTTCTTATTTGGTATGTCAATGTTAGTCTGCGCTTCTCCAATATTTTCAGCTTGGCCAACATTTTTCTCATTGGCATCATCGCCTACTTCTACGATTTGATCTTCCTTATTCGGTATGTCAATGTTGGTCTGCTCTTCTCCAATATTGTCAGCTTGGCCAATATTTTTTTCATTAACATGAACATTTTCATCTGCAGGACTTATATTCTTTCCATTATCCTCTACGTTGGCGACAGTTTCTTTATCAACATGTTGCTCGAGTTTAGGTGTAACTTCTTCAACATGTTCATCAAAGATTGAGGGTATTCTAATTTTATCGACATAATGTTCAGCTTGCTTCAATAGTTCAGAAACATCCTGTATTATAGGAACTCTTTGAAAGATATTCCAACCTTAGTGAGAAAAATAGTCATTATGCAATCATCACAGTATAACTAAAATATTTTTAAATATTTTTTTTATAAAGAAAACAAATAATGTCTTTGAAGAATTAGAGCTAACAAGGTCCAGAGATGTCCTACTTGGATAATATGCTGAGAGGGGAACTACCAGCACTTCATTAAGGGTAAAATACATAGAGGGTCGACAATGGGTGAGCCGATGGCAGATATCCTGACTCCGAAATATTCGTGAGTGGACAGGGATCACAAGTTTCTGTCACAGGGAACTGTTTCGTGCCGCGCACGACCGGGATGCATTCTATAGACTACTCTAGAGTAACAGTCAACGTTGAGGCGCCCTGTCGACACAAAAAGAAGTAGAAGAAGAATTATCTTACCATGAATAGGATCCCATCCATGCTCGTGACCCTGATCCCAGTTGTGCCCACGATCATGATCCCACACGAGTCCATGATCATGGTTCCATCCGTGGTTAGGATCCCATCCGTGATCATGTCCTTGCTGCCATCCTTGTTGGTGTGATTGATCCCAGCCATGTTGATGATTGTAGTCGTAATAGTCGTGAGGAACGGCCTGCGTCACTATGGCAAAAGCCAAGAAAATAAACAATCGAGTAAACATGCTGAAGGATGATGTTCCTTCTACTAGTAGACGCAGAATGTGTTTTTCAATGGTTAGTTCTTCTTTTATATCAACGATAAAGAAATCAGTAAAGTGCTTGCCAGAGCTCCCTAAGGCTATTCAAAAACATGTGTAATTATAGATTCATTAAAAATGTGATAACTAATAAATTATTGTCATTGTTTTCTCATAATATCCCTATCCTTTATAAATACATTTAACAATCTTATCACGTATTCAATTATGTGCTCTTATTTTTAGCACTGACATCCAAAAAAGTGGATGCTTCAACCGGCATTGATCTAATGTTCCTCACCTCTTTGGCAGGGATCCCCAAAAGAATCTTTGTTGTCGCAGCATGGCTATTGTAAGGATATAGAACAGTGAATAATCAAGAGTTTCCAATAAAAGTGTTATTAGAAGCATTGGAATGCCAAAATTGCGATAGTTGGATGATGCGTTCCAGAAATCTCTGCCGGTCTAGACAAATTCAAATTGGCGTTCGACTACAAACAAAGATTTTGCCAATGTATCGTGCGAAAAAATTAACTGTCCACTGGAAAATATAAATAATTATTATTATTAAACCAAACAAAGACACTTATATTAAAATATAAAAAGTGGACAATTAATTTTCTTCCTACTCTATATGTCGAAGAATTACTTTGTAGTCGATCGCCAAATGCAATTTGTCTACTGGGCTCTGGGGTAAAAAACTATCAGGTGGCAGACAGGAATGCTTGGAGACGTTACTTTGACGCAGCAAGCGCTGTGACTCTGAGAATGTATGTATGTGTATGGAAACGAGAATAGAATGGGTTATTCAGATTTCCTTACATTACATTGCACCCCATAGAAAAGACAGACCCCTAAAGAGATCGAAAGGGAAAGCAGGAATTGAAATCCTAGTGGTTCAGAATATAAATGTTACACTGAAGAAAGAAACCTTCACACGTGTGATGTATATTTATTTATTTATTTCATTTTCCACCATATACCCATTTCAGGCACTTGGGGACGTCAAAATTTTTACAGTTTTACATGTATAAATTACATAAGAATATGACAATATAGAGATGTAGACAAATTAGATCAATGCAAGGTCAGGCTATCACAATGCTCATAGAAAGAACATAAGGAGAGAAAAGTATGGCAGTTAGCGAGCAATGAAAAGTTTATCTATTTGAGTCATGGTGGATTTAAAGATTCCATTCACGCTCACGTCAAAAATAGGTTACAACTTTCGCATTTCCAAGTTCATTTTAATTTTGAGCACATTATACACTTTGTATTTCTTCATCTTCTGCTCTTCAAGATAAGCCTTATCTATCTACTGCTAGATAAGGCCTTCCTTGCATAATATATTTTTGACAATTCTGGACTGAACGTGCGTAGGGAAATTGGCATTAATATTATTACTCCTTGCGTGCTAAGCGTCTTTTCCGTCAACATAATTTATTCGTCAATAACATAAAGCATAGTTTCTAAATTCCATCACGTCCACCATTTCGGAGAAGAGATGGATGTGTCTGGGCCTTGGACATGTATTAAGGAAGCCTTGTCAAGGTTAGTCTCACCCTAGAATTGACTGTAAAGGTAATTCTCATAGACGATCGCTGATTACATTTCTTTCAGGGTTCTCAATCTTATTTTGCCACAGCAGAGCCTCAAGGGAACCTGAGAGAAGGTTTTGACATTTGGTCGAGGAGAGCGCTGTTCTTCCTCCCACCAGGATCTCGAAAATGAGGGATTTAGATATTGTTCAATATTATAGGTAGGTAATATTGAATGTGTCAAGATGTCACTTTCTGTGGTTCGCATTGCCGGGACATTGTTACCTGTCATTTTTTTAATACCTTCCTGCAATGCACTTACAATACAACAGTACTAATTCGGATCTCAACACGGTGAGATAGGGTGAAAACACGTAGAACGCCGATTCCAACCCGAGCCGACCGGCGCAAAGAATGTTGTCTATGGTTTCAATGCATTTATATGGGCATGCCGGAAAGCGGGTTACTGCTTTTGCTGTGCGTAACCCCATTCAAATGCATAGTTACATTCTTTGCGCTGGTCGGCGCGGGTCGGAATCGGCATTCTACGTGTTTTCATCCATAGACTTTATGGAACAACCGCCTAATAGAGAAACGCCACTAATCGTAATCAATAGGTACTCAAGTAATTTTCAATCATCAAGTGTTAAGTGTTCAGTTCTGTGTACATATTATTATTCATAGTTCATTTAATTAAAAAAATATGTAAGGAAAGTGTTGTGATCACATAGGTATATACGCCGAAGAAAGGGGACATAGGTAAGTGCATTTTCCTCAAATACAATCCACGAAATCTTCCTGCAGAAAGAAACAGATATATTCTAAGAGGAGGTCATTGAAACAGCGACAGATCAAGTGCATTGGATAGCTACATATCTTCTTGCCTCCCTATGCCCCTAAAGGGAGAATTAATTGATTGATGAAGAGACCAAAATCGAGGATTGACACCAACTTGATAAGGTATAAAAGAGAGTCAATATTTAGTTCTGCTTTCTCTTATTTTCCTATTCACTTCAGACCTTCTTAATATAAATACTTCCGACACATTTGAGACCGTTGTTAACAATCTTAATAAAAGATCTTAATGTATATTTGACATTCTTAAGATATTGTTTCATATTTGAATATTATTCATATTATTATGATGTAAGAATAATTTCTGACGTAGCACTTCTTCCAGAATCTCCTTCGGACCATATTCATATGACTGCATCTTGAATGTGATGAAGAAACTTTTTTCATCACCCAACTTATCCGCCTTCTTAATTTAATATTTTTCAATAGTCTTTGTGGTTCATTCTACTTGTTATTTACTAATATGGTATACCTGCCAAGATATGCTAACCATCCAGATCATTGCATCCAAGCTCTATAATAGATTTATAATAATATACTTAATTTTCGAAGTAATCTCAAGTACCTACTATATTTGTTTAATTCATGGTATCCCTAATTATTATAAGGAAGATAATATAAAAAATATTATGCACTAACATTTCATCAGACGAAGAAGACCCTCTGGTACTGAGGGATTTAGACATTTCGTGGCGGAGGTTATAGATATTGCGCAAAAATGAGCGGAATGGAGTACCTACTTTTGTTTTGCCTCCTTATGCTCCTGAGTGGGATTAAAAGGGAGAATGTAGGTATTTAAAAAAATAAATAAAAATATATTGTATTTCGTTTATTTTACATACCATGAAAATATGTAGGACATTTTTTATTTTTTTGTCGAATCAAATTTAAGAAACCAGGATAGTATCAGTTTTCAATGATGTATTCTACGGGGTCTATTTTCAAATGACGTCCCAAAATCTGGAAAATCATACTCGGAATGTTTGTTCTTAGATCCAAATACTGATTCTATATCCTCTTCATCAGGGTAAGAAATATGACCACCCCACTTTGGAGTAGTCTGCCTCGGATTTACTGGTCTATTTGTGGTCGAAGGTCTAATATTTGAAGGAGTTGACTTTGTAATTACAGGTCTGTTTGTCGTCGACTGCCTTGTTGGTGGAGTGGGCGTTACTGGTCTCCTGGTTGGGGTCGTTCCCTTAGTTGAAGGTCTTTCAGTGGGACGTCTGGTTGTTGAAGACCTCCCCCTGTATGACGAATCAGCTATGCCTAAAGAAGAAGACGCGTCTGGCGATAATCCATAGAAATTGTCAGCACTTAAGATTGTCTCACGAACTGGACTACCCTGAACGTCAACTTGTCTTCTTGTTCTTTCACCCATAACTTTTTCTGAAACATTGAAAAACCAGTACAATTCTCCTATGAAAGAATAGTTATTGAATCGAAGGTAGTTTCTATGCTGATAAAAAAAGGTTGTTCACATATACATTGTTAAAAATCATTACAATTGTATTGTTGGATAATTTATTTTTTATTTGAATCACGACAAAGTTGTTTAAAATCGATTTCTACCGCTTTAATCAGCTCATAAGCTCTAGTCATCATCACTTCATTAATTAAAGTCATAATGTTTGTCAACTTGACAGGTTCGTACACCCACCTGGTGACTTGGAGGTTAGAATCTCGGCGCGGCACTACTAGAGCCGTAGGTTCGAATCCTACATGAGCAAAGCATTCTTCAAACTGAGCCAGCCTTCGAAACAACAGTTTTAAATGGACTATCACCAAACACCTTCTGACCAAAATATCGAAGAGTAACTTTTATGTTAACAATGAAAATTCTCCAATTGTGCCACGCCTGTATGATAGCCTCCAGGCCAACGCCAAAGGCTACATTTACGAAACTAAGTTGTTGTTCTTAGGTAGATAATTTTTATTAATATTTCTATGAAATTTAAGACATCTGTTGGAAACTGTGAGAAAAAATCAATAGAGCTGGATATGAAAAACCCGACCACAAAAATATCTCATTGGGTTGGGAGACAATAATCTTGCGTATTATTTGACATCTTTCTGAACCTTCTGAACTCGGCACTGGCTGTCATCCGTCTCTTGTCACTCAACTGTCAAATAGACGAACAGTCGGGTTTGTCAGGAGGGGAAAGAAATGATAAGATTGGTGAGCATGTGTTTCGCTTTTCGCATCGACAGAGAAATACAATAAGGGAGAAATAATAACATACCTACGATATTCGTGCCAAGGTTGATTAGATTTCTTATAATCTTTATAATTTTGTACATTTAATTTTTTTAAAAAAAGCTGTGTACCGTATAATAAACTACCGAGACTGAATAGATTGTTGATTAATAAGGTTCGTAAGATCTTTTATGTGGGTAGAGAGATATCGCCCCACGCAGTTTATTTTGAAGCATAAAACAGGAGGCCATCATTGAGATTGTGGGATTCAGATTTGAGTGGTTAAGACTCTAGTTTTCGTACTGTTTCGTGCGGAAGTCGTCGATCCCAGGAGCCGACCATCTTCCTCTTTCACGACACAAGCTTTAAGTACTAAGCTTAGGTACTGCGGAAGAGTCAAAAAGTGTATTTGTTTTCATTTTGAGTGAGAACAGATTCATTAGTAGGTAGGGTAAACTTTGGGTTTGCGTTATATCCGAGCTAATACGGTATTTAACAGAAAAAAAAATACAAGAAAAATATACGTAGAACAATAAAATTAACAAAGTATCAAATTTCTAAACACTAACCATTTTCAATTTCCGTGAAAGTATTATAAAAACTTGCACATCGTACTTGGAGAGTAAGGCTTAATAAGCACAACACAACGAACAGCCCGTGTTCTTTCATCTTGAAAAAGTAAATGATAATGAATATGAATATCTCGAAGCTGTTGAAACATCGCGAACGAAAAGGTTTTTTCATGTGTTCAAAAATGCTCATTTCTTAATCTTAACAACTTACAACTTACCTACTTTTCGTGTGGCATCCGTAATATCTACACCCGCAAAGACCTATAATAATAATAATAATAATTCTATTTTTTAACAAAATGTACACTTAAATACAAGAGTACCTATTGCAGAAACTTAAATATACAGATACATCAAAAATATAATCATATAATTAGGTATGGCTTTTCAAAAAACAATAGTTATATGTATCTACAGCTAAAATTTAATGTATTTTCAACCTTTTTTTCATTGATAAATCCTTCGTGCAGTGAACTAGTGAGAAGAAACTGTATCTCACTGCACATTACTTTACAGCTGCGTTCCGTCCTCATCTACAGTCTTTAAACCAGTATTATAGAGTATCTCACTAGAGTATCTCACTGCACATTACTTTACAGCTGCGTTCCGTCCTCATCTACAGTCTTTAAACCAGTATTATAGAGTATCTCACTGCACATTACTTTACAGCTGCGTTCCGTCCTCATCTACAGTCTTTAAACCAGTATTATAGAGTATCTCACTGCACATTACTTTACAGCTGCGTTCCGTCCTCATCTACAGTCTTTAAACCAGTATTATAGAGTATCTCACTAGAGTATCTCACTGCACATTACTTTACAGCTGCGTTCCGTCCTCATCTTCAGTCTTTAAACCAGTATTATCAGTCATTCCAACAGGAGTAGAATCGTAAATGTTTTGGAGGCTTCCTGAAAACTTTGAGTAGGCAATTTTGGACAATGCGTTACACTCTCTGCACTGTCCTGTACTCATAATAATAAGAACTACTCTTTTTTCTCATATCAATGGCAGGTAGTTGCAACACCTCTACTCTGCGGGAGATAAAGACCAGTAGGCCTAGACAAATTCAAATTGGCGATCGACTGCAAACGAATTCTTCGACAAAGTAGAGTAGGAAGAAAATTAATCGTCCTATTTTTATATAAGTGTCATTGTTTGGTTTAAATAATTGTTTATATTACGTTCCAGTGGACAATTATTTTTTCGCACTATACATTGGCGAAATCTTCGTTTGTAGTCGAACGCCAGTTTGAATTTGTCTACAAGGCAGATACTCCGGATAGAGCCACTTTTTATTGATTACAGTTGCCTGGGATAAAAATCCTCCAGACTTTTTTAAAGTATCTTCTTAAGATTTCTACTAGAGATGTAGTCTTCAAGCTTTAAGTCAGAATATCCACCTCCTTTTGATCCTTCTGCTCTGTTCTTACTCTTTTAAGTCGCACCCACGCCCACGCTCGGTAACTCGGATTATGAGGTCGAGTATTAGATGTTTTTTAATCGTCTCCTTCATGCTCCATTTTTTCTTTCTTATTTTATCCGTCTGATTTTGCGGTTTCTAGCTTTTAGGACTTTAATGTCTTCAATGGAGGGTGAAATATATCCACCTAAAAGGCTGCTAATTGGAGGATTTTTTTTTATTTTAATATAGGTACTATCATGAAGAGTTTTTTTTTATAAAATATAATATCGTTAGAATTTCGTATGTAACCATACGAAACATCCCAAAAATCATATTTTGTAAATTACCTACGTAATTAAAATGTTATTACATACAAAAATTATACACTAATAAGTTGTTAAATTATCACTCTCAACTTAAATACTTATGGGGATAATGACCCCAGAAACTAGTGCCTACACAACACGATCCATTGTGGTTATTTTTGTCTCATGGCATTTTTTTTTTTTTTTTTTCAAAACCACATATTATATTGTAGTTTCTTCGTGGTAAAAGTTAGAATTTGGAATGGAATGGAAGTACATCTCTGGAAGTATACGATTATATTGGAAGCACCTCTCTCAGAACTGAGAAAAATGAAGAAAAAAAACATTTATTTTTTATGAGTATGTTCATTTTTATAATTAATAATGACGTATCATTTACTGAAATTTAACTATAATGATCTGAAAACTTTGGAATTTACTCCAAGCCTTAAATTTGTTCGAGAAAATCACGTTGATTTTATTTCAACGCTTTACTAATTTTTGCACGACTCTGCATAGAATAAAATCGGCATGCCACGCCCACTGGCCCCGCCTGTACTTTCGGCGTGTACCTTTCACCAAATCTTGTATTATTTTTCTCAATTTAATATTAAATTTTCATTTCAGTGGTATTATTATCATTATGTTGTTTGCTAAGTGTTGTTTTACTTAAATTTTAGTAACAGTATTTTTTTATGAATGAGTAAACTGGTTTAAAATTATACTAATAGATTATTTAGTACATTTAGTGTGGCGGGCAGGATGAAATCAAAATGTTTTTGGCCAATGTGGCGGTATACGAAAATACATACATTATTATATTATACAAGTAGTATCTTCTTGTTCTAGGCAGAGATTCTCTAGTATAATTTTACTGTAAGTATAAAGCAAGAACTTGCGAACTAATTGAATATTATTATATTATGCGCCGTTATGTTGGTAATAAAATACAGTTTAACCAACAATGCATCCAGAGCGCCACACTTTTAATATGGTGTAATAATTTATTGTCTGTGGTAACATTAGGTTAACCACATTTAATATATTAATTCAGCGAATAGTCTAATATTATGAACACATATACCTAAGTACATAATAAACTCTACTTCTGGAGAAAATTACCGAAAAAATCTACTAAATTAAAACTTTTTTGTGTAATTTAAGGCTTATTGTTACACTTTCGTCCAACAAGAATGCTTACGATACGCGAGTGTGACCAATTCCTCTTTTTTTTTCAAAAATTTCCTCAACAAGTTTCAAATTTGTATACGTTTTTGCTCATTCGCTCCAGAAATAGAGTATCGACAGCTAATTTTCAAAATATGATATTCCTTCCTCCAATCAGGGTCCCGAAGACGAGGAAGACCCTCTCACACTGTATTCCGCTCCTTCGAAGCAGACCTGAAGGATTTGGACATGGTGTGGGAGGAGGTCAAAAACATTGCGCAAGATCGAGCGCAATGGAGAGCTCTTGTTGCCTCCCTATACTCCTGAGTGGGATGTAAAAGGGAATATGTATGTATGTACGATATTCCTTGCATTTTCGTTTACACACTGACACTAATTTTAATAGTTTAATATTTTTAATGATTCTGTGCTCACTCAAAGTGAACAAAAATACACTTTTGACATATTTCATACTGAGTAAAGACTTGTGTCGTGAAAGTAGAAAGATGTTCAGTATCGATGATCAAACCCAATTATTCTTCCAGAACGAAAGCAGGCGACTGAACCGCTAGAAACCAACCACGTATCCATATTCGAATAGCCCTAAGCTTTTACCGATCGATATACTAACGCCGCCTACTCGAAGCGAAGCTACGCATAGACAGACACACTAAATCTTTCTCTATGTGTAGCAGTGCGTGAGTTCTGTTGTTTGAAATGGGCGAATACACATACATCAAATATATAAAACCATTGATATACTATACACTATGTAGACATAAACTTTGGTACCTACATTAACTCGTCGAATCGAAACTATATAATAAACGATTATATGTTTTTGTGTCATGATAGTGTTCTGTTTGATGTCTCCACAATTAAGAAATAAATAAATAATTATTGGTCACATGGTGGCGTGTGTCCCCTAGTAATAATTTGATTTGGAACAGAAAAAAAGTCAAGTTATCTTCAAGAATCATATTCTTAAAAGTTCCCATATTCTCCTTTTTATTTAGTCATGGTTTTATTCATTCCATTCCTCTTATTCACCTCATAAACATTCCCTAAACCATTAAGTTCAACTATGCAAATAAACAATCCCTTTTTATATGACGAGACAAACGCGCCCCAAGTCTCTTTGTGGTACCTACCTACCCAACGAAAGGGGATTCAATGTTCTCCGTATAAAATAAAAACTTGGAATGGTTTCCTTGAAATAATCGTTTTTTATGTGTCAACTTTGGTAACGGCAAAACGACTGCTAACTCCAAAAAGAAGCTAGAGATTTCAATCAAATTTTATCACTTCTTTCTTTTTTATACTACACCGCACATAGAACACAATAATATACATAGAAACACCACACTTTTCTCCGCTTCCCTCTTCAATGTGTATTTATGTTTATATACTCGTCCGTCTATATACTTGTAAAGAAATAAAATTTGTAACGAGAAATTAAAACTTTTTTTATTCAGACATTTTTAATGTGAAATTGTAACTAAAATTCTTTTTCTCTCCATGTTTACGCTATATAAGGAAAAAAGCTATAAGCTATAATGAAAAAAAAATACATAATTTTTCAACCAATCTTAAAAAATGAGCATATAAAGATTTTTCAACAGTCCAAAGTTTGTTTTAGTTTGAGGATTGTAAATTTGACAAACTTTGGAAGAATACTTACTTACTGAGACACTAGCTGACCCGTCCGTCAACCTAACCCTGGAATAATATTATAATTATTCTGACTTATAACATGACTTAAATACAGTTTACATTATGTTAAATAATAATAACTGTTGATTTGGATGCGGGATGAAGTTCGATGGGTCAAACAGTTTGTTATACAAACAATTCCTTTATAGTCGGGTAACTTTGAAAAAAAAACCAAGAGATGGCGGTGTAGTAGGAAATAAATTATATATGAAACTTGTTACGTTATTGTGTAAGTTGTTGGAAGAACAGACTCTACTAAAACCAAATTTTTCCAAATCACTGTATTACGGTAAGATTGAGAATGTTGGTGGCCTCGAGTCATTTTATCGAAGTGGTTTGATTTCTGCCTTATTCTCTGTTTTATGATGTTTAAAATGCCTTTGCTCGTCTCAAGAAGGTTTATTGATTTAATATTTCAAAGCAAGGATATCACAAAATATATATTAATATATTGGCGTGAGATGAAAGGTGTGAGAGAGCGTGGATGAACGAGAATAACGTCGATCGAACACATCGATTCGCTCCTTAGGAAAGGCCAAGTTAGAAGCAAAATAAATACCTAAGTGCCTACTTTCCGCATCCGGGCTAAACTTTATCACTCCAGTTTAAGGCCCCCAATTCAGGATCACTCCAAATGGATATCATTCATAGATAGACTGGGCCGGATAAACACAGTCCCTGAGCCAATGTTCTCAGTACCGATGGAGATGCGCCCCATGTAGTTTCCATGTGCTTCCTCAGAATATTGTTTCTTGAGCATATTTTAAGCTTTGAATATAATATGCAGCGCTCTTTATGTCAGAGTTTTATCAAGAATTACCCCATGGCGCGGTACTTCAATGTTTCTAAGATGGAAAAATAAAAAGGAGAGTTTGTATGAGAAATGTTACGTTGTTGGAATAAGCGAAAAAAGTGTAACATAACATAACGTACTTCCTTTCGTTCCACTTAGGGGCATAAGGAGGAAACTAAAGTTCTCCACTGCGCTCAATCTCGTGCAGCTTCGATGATCTCCTCCCTCGCCATTTCCAGATCCCTCAGCTCTGCCTCTAAGGAATGGAACACGGTATGAGAGAGTCTTTGTGGTCTTCGAGAGCCTGGTGGGATGAAAAAAAAACAGCGCCCTGTGTACTTGAATAGAAAATAATAACCGTCCGTTCGGTCTGCCTGCTTCTAAAAATATACATAGGTACGGCTTTTGATTGATAAAAAAATGGAAATTTAAGTTGCAAGTTGATACACATTTAAGTTATCTTAAAAATATTAATGATTGTTAACTCGAATAATATAATTACGTTTAGATATGTGAGACAACAATTGAAATAACTTTCAACTGTAATGTTTGCCGGATAAATTGAGACTTTACCAAGCGAATATTCATACTAGAACAAGCGCAGAAGAAGCCTCCATACCTGCCACCTAGCCTGCCCCTGAGGGGATGTAAGACAAGGGAATAATAATGTTATTACTTTCATATCATCTCTAATCACCAGTTCCTGTTGAAAATAACGAAGAACATCACTTCTGTGAAGTCGTTGGCGTTAATTGAAGTTAAATTCAATTCTCTCCTTAATGACAGAGGCAACGGGAGCTGCGCTGGATGAGGGCGAGTCGTGTGTAGGCAGGGCCGCTCTCCTCGTAGATAATAATTAGGACGTGCCTAAGACACCCGCCGTAATCCGAATCACTTCATTATTACTTCTTACTTGAAGTGTGTGTGTGGGTATGTGAGCATAGAATACAACGAGGCCGATTCTGTAACAATCCCGATAAAAATTACCTCCACTAAAATTTTAAGTTGCGCCGGTAATTTCAAGGTGATTTGAACTATATATTAATATCCCGAGTTATATTCTATAAGAAATTAATCGATGTGAATATAGCTGCAGTTTATATCGAACAAGTGGTGTCTGAATAATAATATCGAAATCTCTCATTATTCAGCGTAAAGGGTGTAAACCTGTCATGCTGGATGGTGAATAATTTTTATATGTAAAATAAATAAATGAATCTCGTAATAGCAGCCAAAAATGCTTTCCGCAAATAAATTTGTTTTAATCAAAAATGAGAAAAATATTCCATATATTGATAAAGTTTTTCGTAACTTGATTTTTTCTTCGAAATATTTTTCAAACTTACTAATATAGATATGTAATTCGTCTGTCCATAATAAGGAGTCCACGGAAAACGTTATATTGAAGAAATATTATGTGATACCTACAATACCTACATACTTGAAAAATAATGTCATTGGATTTTTTTCCATTGTTATTCCTGCCGTCCGAATCCCTTTATTATATTACGGATAAAAAAAGAAGTTGAATGACCATAGAAATATTCTAACTGTGGATAATAAATCACTGTGTTTTTATAGACATAAAAACAATTTCCTTCATAGTTTTGTCGGGAGCTTCTCGCGAGTCATTCTTAAGGAATTATGATAAAATTAGTGGAACTGTCAGTTAAAACGCACTTCTATACTAATATATAAAGAGGAAAGATTTGATTGTTTGTTTGCATTGAATAGGCTCCAAAACTACTGAACCGATTTGAAAAATTCTTTCACTTTTGGGAAGCTACACTATCCCCGAATAACATAGGCTATATTGAATGTAACCCAAGGTCTAAAAAAATTAAGTACCTTTATTCTTTACATCGCGTGCGCTGTGAAAACTATTGATGATAAAATAAAATAATGTACTTCGACTTTGTAGAAGACATCAATATTTACAAAAAATGTCGCGACAGCATAATATATAGTTATGCCACAATAAGTGTTCATTTATTTTAAAAATTTAATTGAAATGCCGCCTCTAGAAAAGGCTCTTCATTTTGTATCTTGGTATTACTCCTTATCAAAATAAAATATAAGTTCATATTCAAAACTGCTTCAATACGTTTAAAAAACTTTTTGAATTATTCAATTCGGACATTCCATTCGAATGATACCACGAGTTTAAAAATGTAAGTACCTATTAGAAAAAAAAGAGTGGTCGCCGCTCTTCGTGGCTCATCTAGCTATAGGCAGCGATATAGGGCGACACTGGGGTACTGGGGTTATTCTAGATTAAAAGCCTATAGAATATTTTGAAAAAAAAAATAGTGATCTTCATGAAAACTATTTTTTTTAAAAAGGTACCTATTTCCCGTGCGATGCTGGGGCATACTGCTAGTTTTTAATAAAGATATTAGAGGATTCCTGCTTGCTTTACCGAAACTGTTACAGAATAGACCCCAAGGTAGAGCTTTTACCCAACGGCGTTGACAACAAATCGTATTATAACATAGAAACTTGTTTGAGTTAGAACAAAATTTGAACATGAAAATATTAAATGTATATACCTACTTGACTTTTCATTGCCCAAAAAACTTGGATTCTAGAACACCTTCCTTTGCCCAACTTTCTAGAATTGGAGATTTATCTTTGCTCAACCTACTTGAAGTAGAAAAAAATATTTTTTCACCATCTCTGAATGGGGTATCACAGGCATACATATATACAAACATATCCCCACTCGGGACCCAGAAAAGGGGATCTTGCTAAACAAGCATCATGAGGCTTGACACTAAAATAAAATTTCTATAATATTATTTCGTCGTTACATGCCTACAACAATACGATATGTTTATACTTTATTATTTTTATTTTAAGGTTTGTTTGTAAACGAAGATTTAATATGATGAGTCTGAAGAAATCACACTGACTTTCACAAAATTTTATTGAATCTCAATTGCTTTCGTCTCATTCTCGTAGACATTGTCGAAAGAGCTAGAGATTCAATTAAATTGTGTGAAAGTCAACTATGATTTCTATAAAATCAAAATTAAATGTCATTCACAGAATGTGAATCATATTCTTTTTTGGAACGTCCAACTCTTGAATTACAGGCAACAAGACCTCATGTTGAAATCATCCTAAACAACTAAAAAAAAATCGCATCTATGCATGGACGATAAGCAGCTGAAAAATTAGTAAACCTATTTGAATTAACTGTTTAAAAGGAGACTTTAATAATATTATTAGTATCAAATTTGTCTACCGGAATAATGCACAATAATTAAGTGAACCTATTATCGAATGGATTATTGGGATTCGCTTGACACAGTACCTATAGATTTGGGTTACTTTAACAAAATTACTTAAATAATTGAGAGAAGAAATCGATGATTCACAAAAATATCTTGCTACAATCCACATAACTGGCCATAAAATACAAAAAAAAACACATTATAAGGTTTAAAAAAGAAAACACTTAAAAATATTTATCTTCATTTTGCGCAATTTTCCAAAATTTTATTTCTTTTTCATTTTTATTAGGGCGATATTATTTTGGCCGGAGAGAAAAAATCTTTATAGTAATCCTCGGCTGATATATATTCAACCTTTCGAGATCAATGAACATTAGCAGCGGTCATTTTACTATCTGAGCGAATATTTATTACCAGGACTTACAGCTACCCGCAAACTAAAATATATTTTGCATGATATAAAAATAATAAAAGTCGTAGTTTGGGGTCAACTAACCTACCATCATATTTCTTGAAGTTCCTTCGAAACACAAAGCGTCAACCTATTGATACCTATACACTTGTGTAACATCAAAATATCAGGTAACAAAATATTTCAAACATTTTTTAAAATTCCAAAGGGAAGTTTAACCTTAATGACCACTTGAAGGTTTTTTTTTTCTATTTATATTATATTCGATAGAAAATCATGACGATCTCGTGAGGCCTTGGCCGTATAAATAAAAACATTGTGGCAATCTGGGTTACCTTAACCAAACAGCAAGCATGACGACATCAAACGCCAATCAGCAAAGTCTACGATCTCGTCATTCGGGTAGTAGCCAGCCAGATAAAGTTCAAAGCAACATTTTCACATTTGAACCGTTACACAGTTGTCCTGAATCCTACTTATACTTTGTGTATAAAAATATGCGTTTTCCTTTGATTTTAGTAAGAAACAAAATCGTTTAACAAAATGCAGCAAATTAACATCCAGTTATTATGGTTATAGTCCTTTTTAGTTTTTATGGTGGGTACTTATATATACTTATGCGGTACTTTATTCTTGTCCACGGTTTAAAAGTGTGAAATGGGTTCAATTTCATTATTGTCCCCTCTCTTTAGTGCAAGGGTGGGTTGGTGTTCCTATATAGAATGCTATGTTTTGTATATTAAAAAGCTTTTAGCACTAAAACACATGCGGTTGAATGCGTCATGTATGTTTCGCGTCAACGCCATCCACCGAGGTATATACAAGAAGATGTCCTATAGTTATCTCGTTGTTCTTTCTTGAACAAAATGGACAATAAAAGAATGCAATATGTCTCATCATCTATAATATTGTGCAATAATATACTTATCGTAAGTATTTTTATGACCTTCTTCTATGTATTTTATGTGTAGTTTAATTTATTTATTTTTAGAGTGTAGCATGTATTTTTGTTATGAAGCTTCACCCGTCTCATAGTACGGAATATTATTTTTAAATTTCAGATATTGCTATGCATACCTACCCCTATACTAACAGGTATGCATCTATATATAATTTGGTTTCTGTTGAACGCGAGTGTAAGCACGTAGTCCACAGGTGCTGTTGCCAAATGTTAATATTATTGCAAGAGTGCAAGTGGAATGGATGCCTATGCATTTCACTCACTCACTTTCTCTCCACCCCTTTTTTTAATTATTTGCGACGCAGATTATATTCCGAGGTTGTCAGACGTTCGCTACTGAGTATGGTGAATGTGAGAGGCAGATATCTTCCATCTCTCTCACCCATGGTCACATGATCAAGGACCTGTTGACTCAAGTAGAAACGACCGTTAAGTATTTTTCCTTTGTTTCAAAATTGCATTCTTTAAACTCACTTGGTGGGAATCAGACGTATAAATTTTGGAGTACTCCCTGATAGTTGGAGAAACTCAAACAATTTTACCGCGATTTCCTTAGAATCCAACCAATTATATTCATAGAGACGAAAAGTGATTATTATTGTTGTTTTAAAAGAATAAGCAAACTTTTTATATAATTGATTGTAAATTTGAAACAATTACTGTTGTGAATTACGTGAAAAATCTGAACTTTTGTATATTTTCCAATTTCCTGTTAAACGCAATAAACAAGTGTTTCTTAAATTATCTAACAACATCTTTGATTAAAAATCATCATCTCCTCCTGGATCGAACTTCCAAAGACCAGAGAGTTCGGAGTCCGCTCTACCAACGCTAGCCGAGGCAAATATTCATGGTTAAAAGAAGAAGAGAAACTGAAGCAGATTCCACTCCGACAAGAAAGACACGTAACAATTATGGCGCTTTCCAACGTGTGAGCATCAAATCCAGAACGAGCTGATGGCAATGCGAGCAGCGTCAAGATTCGAAGACATCCAGAGGAACCTTGTCTGCGTCTCCCTTGACTCACATAGATGCCGGACAGGAAATTGGTGAGCGAAACGTAATTAATAATCCAATTCTTTTGAAAATCACTAAATAATGCAATAACACAGTGTTCTGGTGTTTAAAGTTTTTTTTGATAATGGTGTATTAAGTTGCCTTTTTTTTTTCCTTTTCTTCTCTCTTGAGTATTAGCAAGTTCTATTATCTCAATTTAAATTTCGGCAATTGCTAAAATTTTGTTGTGGGCCAAGAGCCGTAAAGTTTTGCAATACCTACAGATAAATTCAGCCGACGGCAACTAGAAAAGTTTTTTTTTGTGTTTTGTTGCAATTTTTCTTGAAAATTTTTATTTTTGCATTTGGGTACTCTGTTCTGCCACAATAATTCAATAACTTTCCTTGAGAAAGGGTCTTTCTCCCTTGAGTGTTGGATAAGTGAGTGAAGTCGAGATAAAACTTCGATAATTTTAATTTTTTTTTGATTTTCTTGTGATCGAATATTCCCGACGGTAGTCAAAGTTTGAGATAGTCACACTCCGGTAGTTTTATTTGTTAATAATGTCATCCCTGGTCGATCAAGTTATTCCGCGTGTGGAGAGGGCGACATGCAAGACACTTTCTAAAGCACTGTTGAATAGAGGTATCCAGCCTGATGTAGGTATTGAATCTCTGCGAAGGCAATGCAGACTTTTCAATTCTAACTTATTGTCTGATGTGGGTCAGCGTGACAATCACCCTTCGGAATTGTTAGGTATCCAACGCCCTGATAGCCTCTCGGAAATTAATCCACCTCGTGATAGTTTTGTACCTTCTTCTGCGCCCACTCAAGCTGTGACAATGATAAATACTAATGTTTCCAATGATTTAATTATTACACCGGTTCGTAGAAATTTAGATAGACCCAATCCTACAGTTAGCCAATCACACATCATACATTCAGTAAATTTTAGTTCATGGCCAGTTCAACATTATTCCGGTGTCGAGGATGTTAGGGATTTCTTTTTGAGATTGGAGGAAATTTCCCGAGCTCGAAATTTTCCAGTGGAAAACCTAGGCCCCGCCTTGCCTGAATTTTTGGAGGGAAAAGCACTAACCTTCTACCGGACATTTTATAACAGTGTTAAAACTTGGACACAGCTTAAACAATCGTTTATCAAGCGCTTCGATTTGCCTGATGCTGAAGGCAACAGACGATTGGAAATCTTAACTGCATCACAGCAACCTTTGGAGAGTGCTAGTGATTACATTTCACGTATAACCCTTTTGAATCAGTCCTTACAGTCTCCATTGCGTATGTCAGATATCCTAAAGGCCATCAGAAAGGGATTAGATAGCAGATATGCCAGTGTATTAGTGTCCAGGCGACCGAACTCAATTGCTGAGCTGGATGAAGTTTGCACGGAATTGGAGTGTGTTTCGGTTGCAGTTCCAACCCGTTCTCCCTCTAAAGTTAAGATAGTAAGGAAACACCCTGTTCAATCAATTTCTTCTCAACAGCCTTCTGCTCCTATGATTAAATGTTTTCACTGCGGACGTATAGGTCACATTGCTCGAAACTGCTACTCTAAGTCAGGGCCCAGTGCCAATAATGCTCATTCATTTCAGTTTAGGAAACCCTTCAATCCTGTGCCACGCCAACGCTTACCTGACGTGAGTAAACCGCCTCCCCCACTTAGAAATTCAAAAAACGAATAATGAATCCTGCAATTTTCCCGAGCCCAGAGACCTCAGCTCGCGAAAGATTGTCGTGGATTCAGAGTGTTAAATTGTTCTTTTCAACATTGCAGGTCAATAAAGTTTCCGTAATAAACGAGAGAGATCGACGCCCTTATTTGCTATTTTCTATCTCTCAAATACAACTCCGAGCCTTGCTTGATACCGGATCAGCTTGTAATGTCCTAGGGGGTCAGTTATATCGGTCTTTTGTCGAAATAGGGTTCCGTCCTGAATATTGTCAGCAAAATATTCGTGGGGTTGACAATAATTCCATAAGATCTATAGGTACCATAGTTTTGCCACTATGTTACAACAATAAAATTCAGCATGTTAAATTTGTTATTGTTCCTTCCATTCCTGACCAATTCATTTTGGGTTCACCCTTTCTGGAAGAGTCAGGAATAATTCCTCGTTTGTTCCCCACTAAAACCCATGTTACGGTAGCATCCATATCTGATCAACAGTCGTCTAATGTAGATTCAGCTCCTAAATGTCTTAACTCCATAAGCGATTTAACAGTGTCGCAGAGGAAAATTTTGGATGACCTTAAGAGTGAATTCGAGAATATTTCTTTTGAGAAGATGGGTTTGGGTAGGACGAATGTAGTTTCTCATGTCATTAATACAGGTGATAGTTTGCCCGTTAAACAGAGATTATATCCAGCTTCCCATGTACGACGAGTTCAGATGTGTCAAGAGGTAGATAAAATGATAGCTTTAAAAATAATAGAACCTTCACGTTCCCCTTGGTTAAATTCCTGCTTCTGTGTACCAAAATCCGATGGCACAGATAGATTCGTTCTCGATCCTAGAAGATTGAATGAGGTCACAGTCTCAGACTCTTATAGACTCCCTAATATCAACCATATGTTGGATAATCTGAGAGACACCAAGTTCTTAACCACCTTAGACTTGAGCTACGGCTTCTGGCAAATTCCTTTGAGTCCAGAAAGCAGACCTAAGACAGCCTTCTATGTAGAATCCAAAGGGATGTACCAGTTTGTTACCTGCCCGTTCGGCCTTAAAAACGTGCCCGCCGAAATGCAGAGAATTATGGATAAGCTTTTCTCCGATTTGGGACAACGAGTATTTAGTTTCCTTGATGATGTTCTGGTTTGTAGTTCAGATTTTGATTCCCATATTTCCACCTTACGAATTGTTCTCCAGCGCTTGAAAGAAGCCAACTTGACAATTAGGCTCAGTAAATCCGTGTTTTGTAAATCATCGCTTAAGTACCTCGGTCATATTATTGACAGGGAGGGAATTCATACGGACCCAGATAAGATTAGTGCTATGAAGAATTACCCAAGACCATCCACCAGTAAAGAAATCCGCTCATTTCTGGGATTAATGTCTTATTACAGGCGTTTCATTAAGGACTTTTCCAAGATTGCTTCTCCCTTCACTCGCCTCACGAGTAATAAATTTAACGGTAAAAAATTCGAATGGTCAAATGAAGCTGAACTTGCCTTCCAAGCCTTGAAACAAGCAATGATTTCCGCTCCAATCCTTAAACCACCAGACTATTCCCTTCCGTATACATTGACGTGTGATGCAAGTGGAGTTTCCTTGGGCAGCTTCTTGTCCCAGAAAGACTCAAATGGAGTAGAATATATAATTACTTATCATTCACGTAAATTGTCCGGTCCAGAACGAAATTATAGTACCACTGAGAGAGAACTTCTCGCCATAGTAGATTCTATACAACACTTTAAAAGCTAGTTAGACGGAGTACACTTTACAGTAGTCAGTGATCACGGATGTTTAAAATACCTAAACTCAATTTCTTCACCTTCTGGTAGGTTAGCCAGATGGGCTTGCCGACTTTCACAGTTTGATTTCACTTTTGTATTTAAGCGTGGCTGCGAAAATAACCTTGCCGACGGATTGAGCCGTATTCCTGTTTCTAGTCTATCTGTTCCAGAACCGTTTGAAAATATTATAGACCCCTGGTACAAAAAAGTGTACAATTCTTGTCTTCAAAAACCCCAATCGTTCACTAATTTTATGATAAATGATGGACACTTGTATCGTTATTCTAGGTATAAAAAAGATTCCTTGTCTAACTCTCCCACTCACCTGTGGAAATTGGTTGTCCCTGCGTGTAAGATAGAAAGTCTCATATTGGACTACCATAAGGGAAACTGTCATTCTGGAATGGAAAAAACCTACGAATTTATTTCCCGTACATACTTCTGTAAACGATTATTACCTCTTGTTAGACAGGTTGTGAATGAGTGTGAAATATGCAAGGCCTACAAGTATAATAACCAAATGCCCCATGGTCTTATGAAATACCCTAAAAAAATTGAACGTCCCATGGAAAGTATATCTATGGATTTCATAGGTCCCTTACCGCTGAGTCATAAGCGAAACCGTTACATTTTCACTGTAGTTTGTAATTTTAGTAAAATAACTTGGGCATTTCCTCTCCGAGCCGCTAATACCAGTAGTATAATTCAAATCTTAGAAGAAAGAATCTTTAAAGTCTTTGGTATCCCTCGACAGATTGTTTTGGACAACGGGAAACAGTTTGTTTCTCGACAGTTTAAAGAATTCTTACACTCCCACGGAATAAATGATCTTAGATATAACGCATATTTTCATCCCCAGCATAATGTCTCCGAAAGATATAATCAGTCTCTAGTAACCTTGTTGGCAATATTAGTAGAGGAGGACCAACGCAATTGGTGTAAAC
Source organism: Mystacides longicornis (assembly GCA_963576905.1). Classification (NCBI taxonomy): domain Eukaryota; kingdom Metazoa; phylum Arthropoda; class Insecta; order Trichoptera; family Leptoceridae; genus Mystacides; species Mystacides longicornis. The sequence goes on from OY756425.1 coordinate 13,430,898, forward strand.
ATCTTCCAAAAATCTGTTCTTGTTTAAATTCTATGACTAACATTGCTACCGGATATTCTCCACATTTTTTGATGTTCGGTAGAGAGTACATTCCCCACGCCTCTTTTTATAAGCCACTACAGATAAATCATGATTCCCCGTCTGAAACATTTGATCCCTTAAAACAAAGATTGAATGACATTTCCACCTTAGAAAATCTATATAATAAAGTCTCACAAACGTTAGTACAAGCTTTTAATAAAAATAAGGACCGTTATAATTTGCGTCGTAAAGACATATTCTTGTCAATTGGTCAGCTGGTATGGAGAAGATCTCATTTTCTCTCAAATGCTTCCCAATATTTTTCAAAAAAATTAGCTCCTCGCTTCATTAAGTCTCAGGTAGTACGTAAAATATCAAGAACAATTTTTGAACTAAAGGATTGTGATAGTGGATCCATCGGTAGGTTCCATACGAAGGATATAATAAAGTTGTAGTTTAAGTTTTATCATATCTTGATTTATGGTTAAAGGGCTCCTGAGGACCCGTTCCCATACGTTTATTATCTTTTAACACCCTGACTAGTCTCGTACAGTCAGAATCATAAGTCAAATTGGGCTCACCCCAATACATGTGAATTTTGTTTAACAAAGAAATTCTAATCAAAGTATATTCAGAAATCCTAAGTGTGCCTCCTGGAACCCAACCTTCTGTTGGCTATTCATTTGGGAGGAGCAGGGCGAGAATTCCAAGTATACGATGCTACTTGGCATCTCTCTTCCTTGTGGTCCAGTATAATAGCTTACTTCTTGCTTCAGGCTATCATATTGGGACAACCCACGTTTAAATACTGTTTTACCCGGTAAGAAGCATGATCTCCACCTTTTTTATTAATTTTTTTTTTTTTGTTGCACTAAGTGTAACTTCATGTTTTTATTAATTATTTTTTTTTTCGTCTAACGACTTGAACTCGGTACGCCTTCTCATTAGATTACCGTGTTCCATGTCCGAGGATGTAGGCTAAGCCATGAAAGACTTCTTTTAATTATGAGAATTCCAATAACGTATCTTCTATACCACCCACATCCCTGTAGGTTGTCGAGTGATTTTTATAATTAAAATTATCTCAAATAATTTGTAGAAGAATTACGTTCTAAGTTCCTTTTGTGACTGTAGTAAATGAAATGCTTCCCAGAATATCTTAATAAATGAATGTTACGACAGTGCGTTACCCCGCTCCGCTTTTCATATTGCAACTTCACATCACTAACAAAAATGTGTGTTCCCCCCTTCATTAATATTGGTTTTTCACTCACTAATCGTGTTGCGCTCTCGACACACAGCCCCCACAGACCATCGAGTAAGCGAGATGTCATGATTAAAACCTGCGCGAGAGTGAAACAGACGTATGTTTCCTTCAATGTTTCTTCATGCGGCGCTGTGTGTTGGACTGCGCTACGCTCCGCCCGGACCGCGCTCCGCTCTGATGTTACTGACCTACGACAATAATCGTGCTCCCTCCACCCCGAGTAAGCGAGGAATTATATTTTACACGCGCGACACATTATATCGGCACTATTCATCAATTCCGTTGTTTGGAAATGCAGTGGTGACTGGACAGTATGCATCTGCGTATTTCAAATATTTTCTGGTGTAGTTTCAAACACTGTGGATGTTCTGAGTGTGTGTCTTTCTCAACTAATCTGTGTCCTAGAAGCGCGTTAGAATATCGACTCTTTTCATAAATTCCCCACTAATATTTTTTTTTGTCGAATATGTTTTGTTTACTGGGTCAGTGTAATTCTAGGTGTCCTATATAATTTCTAGTTTGGTATTGAGCACCGATACTATTCTGTGTTGTTGTCTTTCGCTTCTGCGATTGTTAATATTTTTTTTTTGGACGTTAATTGTAGTCATGATTTATCCACATGGAACTATTCCTTCTTCATGATATTACCATAATCGTAGTAATACCTTCTATATTGTTTTGTTACATACAGGGTCAAATTAGTTATCCTCTTCTTTTTTTTTTTGGAATGCTCTATTCAGTTCACCTAGATCTAATCGCACCCGTTAAGAAAATTTGTGCGAATCATAAACTTGGTACACTCTCAACCTTCCTATTTTTTTTTTTGAGAGCTGTAAATGAGCGAAGCACACTTGTGAGAATGTGTGTTGAAGGAATTTTTTTTTGTACATTTCTGGTTATGCCAGGCTTGTAAATCTGTGCTATGATGAGCGCAATAATAAACTTTGGTACACTCTCAACCTTCCTATTTTTTTTTGAGAGCTGTAAATGAGCAATGCACCCTTATGATAATGTGTGTTGAATGAAATTTTTTTTTGGTACATTTCTGGTTATGCCAGGCTTGTAAATCTGTGCAATAATAAGCGCTATCTGATGTATAAATAACATCTTTCGTCACAGCATTGTTGGCTTAGAGCAAACATCAATTTCAATGAATCTTTTTTTTGTGTTCCTAATTAAGGCCACAAATCTTCTTAATTATTAGTTAATATTTTAGTCGACTCATAACGTTAGTCTACTGATAATTTGTAGTTACTACTTCTCTAATAATCTTAGACAATTTTTTTGAGTTGCAACTCGTTTTTTTTTTTATTTAAGTATATTCTTAACCTTTCTATTCGATTGAGATGAGGACGCTCGGATCAGTCTTATACAACTTTGGCATACTCAAATCTTTCTCTCTTGTCAAGAGGTAAGATAATATTTTTTTTGCTGTTTTGGTTTATTATTGGAATTTTCCTAGTTTATTCCACGTATTTTTCCCAAACTAGGTGGCGCTCCAAAACTTAGTATTGTGTCCTAATTACCAGGACAACAGCTAGCATGAAGTTTAACATCTCTTCTTACTTGTCGATCCGTAATCTTTGGGCAACGGATACCTTTCTTTTATATATAATTGTTTTTTTTTTTTTTTTTAAGTGAATTTCTTTCTTTGCAGGATACTCTTATGCAATTGTAAATGATATAATAATTTTTTTTTTTTATGTACAAACACCAGAACATTTAAATTAGTTCTCTCCAAATCTTTGAGCTACAAGCTAACCTTAGGAGTGCTCTTAAACTAATCAGTGAACAGTGAAACTAAATCAGTGGACATTTCTCGCTTTGAGAAATGTTATGGGCATTTTAAAATCAAAATTAATAATAATCTAAGTGAGCACTATCAGATATTCTTAAGAGATGTCCTTGATGAAGGAAAAATATTGTACAATATATTTTTTTATGTTTATGTTTACTATTCTGTCACCTTCTACTTCTTGACAGTTGGATTGTTAATTGTATTAATTAATTTTAATAATTTTTTTTTGTGGAATTATTGGATTACAGTCTCTGCTTTGAACCATTATTTAATAAATTTTTTTTGTGTTGTTTGTCTAACCGTGTGATAGTAATTATTGATGAATAAATCTAGGAGTGAGAGGTTATGAATGAAGGCCGTTAGGGATGGATGAATAGGTAAGAAAGGGTGACAAACAATTTACCAATCTAGGTTCTACTCTTCATGAGGGTTGTCCCATACTTCCACAATCAAATTTTCTTCTCATGCCATCTTTAACTCCTTATCTATATGTATGAGAATATAATTTTTTTTTTGTTTTATACCTAATTACTAAACTAGGGTATCTATCTTTGGTATACCCCTTACAACTTTGGAACTCTTGAAGTTAAATGTTCAAGGATTATTCTAAATTCCTTGATCCTACCTTATTGGATCAGTTACTCCTTAAGAGATTTTTATGTACTCAAAATCTTCTTTTTTTTTCTTCTTTTTTTTTCTTTTAATAACTAAAAATCGATTTGTAGCATGTATTTTTGTTATGAAGCTTCACCCGTCTCATAGTACGGAATATTATTTTTAAATTTCAGATATTGCTATGCATACCTACCCCTATACTAACAGGTATGCATCTATATATAATTTGGTTTCTGTTGAACGCGAGTGTAAGCACGTAGTCCACAGGTGCTGTTGCCAAATGTTAATATTATTGCAAGAGTGCAAGTGGAATGGATGCCTATGCATTTCACTCACTCACTTTCTCTCCACCCCTTTTTTTAATTATTTGCGACGCAGATTATATTCCGAGGTTGTCAGACGTTCGCTACTGAGTATGGTGAATGTGAGAGGCAGATATCTTCCATCTCTCTCACCCATGGTCACATGATCAAGGACCTGTTGACTCAAGTAGAAACGACCGTTAAGTATTTTTCCTTTGTTTCAAAATTGCATTCTTTAAACTCACTTGGTGGGAATCAGACGTATAAATTTTGGAGTACTCCCTGATAGTTGGAGAAACTCAAACAATTTTACCGCGATTTCCTTAGAATCCAACCAATTATATTCATAGAGACGAAAAGTGATTATTATTGTTGTTTTAAAAGAATAAGCAAACTTTTTATATAATTGATTGTAAATTTGAAACAATTACTGTTGTGAATTACGTGAAAAATCTGAACTTTTGTATATTTTCCAATTTCCTGTTAAACGCAATAAACAAGTGTTTCTTAAATTATCTAACAACATCTTTGATTAAAAATCATCATCTCCTCCTGGATCGAACTTCCAAAGACCAGAGAGTTCGGAGTCCGCTCTACCAACGCTAGCCGAGGCAAATATTCATGGTTAAAAGAAGAAGAGAAACTGAAGCAGATTCCACTCCGACAAGAAAGACACGTAACAAGAGTAAACTCTATAAATATTTTTTTTTTAAATACACCCTTTGACTCTTTCACAGTAAGCTACTTAAAGCTTTTGTCGTTAAAGAGGAAGATGGTCGGCAGCTGGGATCGAACCCACGACCTCCGAACGAAACAGTACGAAAGCAGGCGTCATAGCCGCTAGACTACCAACCACTTCAAATAGTGTTTTTTCGAAATGCCAAATGACGGGTGTCTTCTGCAAGATTCGTTGAAATTTCTTCACCTTCAGTCACAACCAAAAGAAAGTATATACACGCATTAAGACTGAGCAAGAAAAAAGTTTACAATCTGAGGCAAAGAACTCGAATATGAATAATTGCAAGAAACCTTCAAAGACAACATTAGGCAGAACAATTTATTCTTTAAAATAAATAAGGTCTAGGAATGAACAAAAGAGGGAAGCATAGTTAAAGCATATCACTGGTATAGATTTTTTGGTAAACGAGGAAGAGTAAGTCTGTAGATTAAGCTTTAGCTTATAATTACTTGTGGTCTCATTCAGAAATCCAGATCCATTCAAAATGAATTACAAGAAAGTCTATCAAGAGCAATACAGTGGGATGATGTCGTAAATAAAAAGTTGTCTAATGCAACAAACTCATTTTGACGATAACATTTGCTGTTTTTCCCACAGTATTTTTAAAAAGACTCTAGATTAATGTCCACGTACATAATAATATAACTATGAAAGTACATTTTACGTTGTCAAGTATTAACAAATTTACTACAGTATACAACTCATTATAGTCTCAAACGTATTTTATAAACTTCGTATCATCAAAACCACGATTTTTCCAATGGTTTGGAGCAACCGACGAGTTAAAAGCAAGTATAAACTGAATGAAACAAAAAACATACTTTTCACAACAAAATCAAGTAGAGTTGTATGATGTAGACATTTTCATTAATTAAGTATTTACACTCTGTACCTACCATTAGGTAATTAATGAAATGTAATTTATAACATACAAAAAGGACCTAACGATCCAATTTACAGGCTTAAATAAAATATATATATATCAATTTCGTATCTTCTTCTTCCTTGATTCAGGTTATGATGGCCAGGGGGCTTAGACAAAATGCAGCTGGCGATCGACTACAAACGAATTCTTCGACAGTGTAGAGTAGGAAGAAAATTAGCTGTCAACTTTTTATAAGTGTCATTGTTTGGTTTAAAAAATTGTTTATATGTTCCAGTGGACAGTTAATTTTTTCGTACTATACATTGGCGAAATCTTCGTTTGTAGTCGAACGCCAATTTGAATTTGTTTACGGGCACACTGTAAAGGACTCTAGAAAACTACAAAAGTTCTGAGACTAGGGATACTACCGTATCACTTTTATGGGACTAAAACCCATAAGAGTTACAAAAAGTAAAAACCAGTAGCGAATCCATACTTACCTGCTTGACAATTAACAAAAGATGAAGAGTTTGAAGATGTGTAGTGAAACACATTGAAAAATATTAATACCCTGAGAATACGTTCAGTTCGTATTAAATATTAATGTCTTGCCAATGATATCAACTTGAATACAAAAGTAATTGGTTCTAACTTTTAATAATCGTCATTAAAGTGGAAATAATAATTATGAAAACTCATCGTTTAACACTGTGCGGCCAATTAACAAAACTACCCTGTTAGGAATTTTGCTGCCATTTCCCGACTGATTAAAATTACATTTATGAACAACTCCAAAGTCTATAAAATTTTATTTGTGTACATTTATTTTGGTTTTAGTTACTGTGTTGAAGTTCAGCACGTGCATATATTCCTATGACTGGAACTGAATTCACCCCTCTCTTTACCATGTGTTTTTTCGACACTTGGTCAAACGAAATGTGAAAATGATTGTCAAAAATGTATCAATGAAAATGAGATTTTTTTGGAAATACTTCTTTATTTCATTTCATATTCACCTGCTATTGTTTAACAGTGGGTAGAAGGAGTGGGGCACAAAGGCTCGATTTTGCGTTGTTTTCTTATATTTTGGCAGTGAATATCACGACAAAAAAAAATAGATAAACTTGAAATTCTGCCATATAACATGTATAATAAACTATGAAATTTAATTAACACACACCAAAGACCTATCACAACATCAATTTAAAGTTATAGAAAATAAACCAATTATTTCTTTTTTATTTCAAAATTTTTTAATCCAATTTTTTTTTTAATTTGCCATTTGAATCAATTTATGTGAATGGGTTAGTTTTTGTCTTTCTAAGAAAATAAGCCGCATAATTGAAAAGAAAGAAAAACACAGAGTAAGAATATTTCTATTTCAAATAGTCAAAGTGTGTTTAGAGACAGATTTTTTGCCGCACGTTTTGTTTGATCAAGCGTCGAGAAAACAGATGGTGATGGTAAATAGTGAGTGTCGTCTCTCTAGCAAACAACAGTGTGACATTACATAGGTACGGTTTGGAGTAGGTAGGTACATCCTCTTCGCTGAAGTCACTACTACTCCAAGTTTACTGTTGGTCGTAAAAGAAAACAGCTGCAAAAATGTCCTTTGAAACGACGTCGTAAGTTTTTGTTTCCACTACGTATATACGGCAATGCTCACTACAGCTAGAAATAAGTTAGGACCATACTTACTAGGGGGAACTCCAACGAAATATCTTGACCAACATTCTTTCTTACCTCCGATAAACATCACAGGATTTTTAGAAGAAAAATATTTATAAGCTTTATCAAAGATAATTCGAAATATCTACCAACTTTTTTATTCTCTCCTATTTAACTTCCCCTACTATTTGCTCAATTGTGCCTCCCAAACTAATCACAGACATTTCTTAACCAATAAGAACTTCTTAACCAATCACAGACATTTCAGAAAGTTCAGCATTAGCAGGTGATCCACGGTGGCAAAATCCTCTGCAGGTTCTACAGGTTTCATCATCATCGTTCTCCAGTTTCCTTAGGTATTCTGAATCTGGGTAGCTTTTTTCAGTTTTCTTCTCCTTCTTACCTTCCCCTCCTTATAATTTCTTATTTGAAGAAGTGATTACTTCCTACTTGACGAATGTCGACTGCCACCAGAATACCTTATATTAAAAGTCGGACCCAAAAGGCGACTGTTACTTTTCGTGTTCAAAGGATATCTTGCCACTCCAGAAAGCCCAAACATTTTCCCAAGTAACACATTAACTACAAAAGGTTTTCAAAAAGTTTTTTATCCTTATAAAACTAATTAAGATAATAATATAACACTTTTCTATACAAAGGTGTCAGTTTAGCCGGCGGAACTTATTGCCTGAGGCAATTTTTTCCAGTCAACCGGTCCCGTCCAATCTGAGACAGGCCAACCCCGGGTAGAAATTTCAAGTGAAAAAACACTTAGAAAAACTTTGACCCGACCGGGAATCGAACCCGGGACCTCGGATCTGAAGTCTACGCTAGTACAACAGTTGTAACTAGGCTAGGCTACCGAGGTCGATAAGATCCTTTTTTAACAACTTTTTATCCATTTATATTTTACTGTACCTTGATTGTTATCAACAAAAAAAACAGGTTTCATATAGAACAACATAAAGAATTAACATACATAGGGAGAGCTTAAGGCACCTATATATTGCTTGGATTGTGCCTGTCCAAAATCAGGTCTGCAAGTGTCAACGTTTCCTATCGTTGAGAAGGTTTGAAGGTGGCTGTCATTCTGAGTTTGACATCAGTTTGAAATCTCTGTCGACAGCAATCCACACTTCGCAACTTACATATTATATAATAAATTAAAACACTTAAATGTAGGTAATATCCATTTGTTGGGTATCTTTCTTTGAAATAAAAAATCGTATCAAGTGCTACTCGATAGCGAACAAGACAGTTTTTCGAAACTATAATTCCTCACAGTATGCTTTGAAAGTGACCTAGTGTGTGTGTGTGTTTACGTAGATATCGATACATTTTTGTATCGCCCAACATATTATAATGCACGTGTGTAGTATAAGTACGCTCAAGTAACACACCCACTTATAAGCTCATGTTGTAACTCAAATAAACAAAGGAGAGAGTGAAATGTGCGCTCTAAATATCAGTCTGCTGAAATAACTTCCTAAAAGTAAGTAAGTATGCGATTATCACATCCATGTGATATACTTTACCAACCGTAAATTTGCAGCTATAAAAAAGTGTATGAGCGAATAAATAAAAAGTATATGAAACCGGTATTACTTTATAATCCTTAAAGGCTTATACGAGTTTTTTTTGACAGTTGTTAGTTCGAACAAGTTTAAGCATAAATTTTTAATATTACTTAAGTTATTATTACCTACTTGTTTGTTTTATTAGTAGGATAAATTCATGACACTATTCACTATTAAGTTTTGCACAAAATTTTCTAGCTGCTGTAGATGGTAAAATTGATATATTCGTGGGAATGTGAAGAGTTCTTTTGGTATTCTGGAGCTGACAACATCCTTTGAAGTTTATTAAACCCAAGCCGTAGTGATCTATATATTATGTAGGTGTTCGCATATTCGGTGGGGATAATCGGCTGGATTTTTTTCCCTCTCAATCGTTCCCGTAGGTACAATCTGTCAGATTTCGACTGCTTGCCTTTTATTTTCATGAATCTGGATTTAAAAGTCTGCAATCGTATTTCAAAACTCAAATCTTCAGAACAATAGTCCGTTGCGGTAACAGCCGATTTAGATGATACCTATATTTTTTACTCATACATTTTTAATTAGACAACTTACTATTGAAGATATTTTTCAATTGAAATGGGCATTGGCTTTTAGAAAATCAAACCCTAGATCTCTTTTCTGAAGGTAAGTTTTATAAAAATTCTACATAAAATAACTTTTACTCTTACTCGAAACATCCTATAATATGACCCAAAGACATGAATATAGAGGACAGTATCAAGGCAAAATAGTTAATTTCAAAGTTTTGTATGTCTCTTTTGCCTATACCGCCTCAGCTATTCTCCCGAGAATTCTTGTCCAGCGCACAATATGAATCCATTTTCTCTTCTGAGAAACAATTATTATAATGTTTATTTTTGCTCTTGTCATTTTTCACGGTTTGTGACTCAACCATCTTACCATAAATTTTAGGTGACATCCCTTTTGGATGGTCGCTACCCTTTTCCGCTGCTATTAAAGAACAGTCGCTGTTAAAAATAGTAACGTGATCACTTATTTTCTATCTGGTCTCAATCTCTCGAGTAGATACTCTGCACTTAAAACCGAACACTCTCTCCACGCCTACTTGTCACACCATGCCATATCATGTGATAATATCGTGGTATGAAATCGAGCAGTGGCATTTTAAACAAACATTGCGACACAGAAATCAAATTTTTATCTCATTATTTTTTGTGTCATATATTTAGCATCGCCACATCTGAGAACAGATGAATCTTTTCTTGAAAAAGTAAGAAAACTTTCCATAGTATGTAGGTACAGAAAGGCATATGCGAGAAAAACAAACTATCTGCTTTAATGCAACCCCAAACTATATGGTATTAAACAAACCAAAACAGAAGTGAATGGGGCTGTTCCAATTACGTTAAAATGACGATAGTACAGGGTTAAATAATACATTAATTAATTGTTTGATATACGTAATGCAGATCTATTTAATATTATAAAGATTAATTTATTTTTCCAAAATCACTCGAGTCCGGGTGGAGGTCTATAATAAAAAATAAAATAAATTAAATTTATGTTCCAAGCGCATTAAATAAATAAATAAATAATAAATAAAAGCTTTATTGCTGTCTGTATAAAAATATAAGGAGAAATATTTGTACGTTTCAAAGGGCGGACTTATCTTAGAAGACCTCTGCCAGCCAACACAGTTAACAATATAATTATTCTATAAGATACATACCTAAATACATAAAAAATACATGAAAAAATCACACATAATGGAGTGAGTAAAATGACTTATTGAAAAAGTAAATATTGGTACAAAATATTTGAACGCATTGTACCTACACACCTCATAACTTTAATATTCTGTGAATGATTTGACACATTAGCTAACAATCCTTTTAGGTGCTAAAAATAAACGCAACTCCATAACACGGTTCGTAGCTATTTGCCTTTGTTCGTACAAATCATGTTTTACATTTATTTATTTATCGTATGGTCTTACAATGTATGTCACATTTCATGTAGGTTAATATTTTTTTTTTTCAAATAAGTAAGTTAACATAAAAACAGCATTAAAATATTAAACAGTTATATCTCCTGTTTATGTTTTACATTGTAACTGATAGATGTATGGAAACAAGGAATTTAAAGTCCTTAAATTTAACGATTTCTTTAGACTTTTATGCTTTTGTGATTTTTGTTTATTTGCATTATATAAGATCTTAAAAAAACATTTGCGGTGCCGGAAAATCCGCAGGTAGAAAAATCCGTTTCAGAAGTTAGCTCTATCTCACTCTGTCCTAAAATTGATTTTTTGTACTGTATTGTTGTGCTGTAAGTATGTAAATTAAAATATATATTAGGTATGCTTACTTTAATCTTCTGAAATATTTTTCTTTTAACGTGTATTTTTTCAACATTTTATTTTCAATATTTTATATGGGGGGGGGGCGCCAAATTTTAATCCCGCCCCGGGCGGCGAAAACCCACGGTACGCCACTGGAAGAAGCTATTAATATGCATTATTAAAATAATATGAAAATTATAACTATTGTTAAAAATTTATTGAATAAATAAAAAACACCTGCACATATACCTTGTGAACTAAGGAAAACTATCTCGTTTTACAAATTATTTAAAAAAATTCATTATATTTTTCAAGTTACGAAGCCGTTGGATGATCCCTGCTCCATATGGTCCATATTATAATAATGTGATTGCTCCTACATCTCTCCTGCCCGTGCCTGAGCTGGTCTTCATTATCTGGCGGGTTCTTGTTAAGCCATTACCAAATGTTTTTTGTTTCCTACTTCTCGACCTACGATAAATCCTCGCATTTTTTTAATCTTCCAAATGTTACATTCAACTTAAGTTCTAACATTCATTACCACTATATCTTCTCTTCCGACTCACAGCCTCAGAGTTCAACTTAGTAATTAACTTCTCTACTAACACATACACATTGGTATATAAATTCATATTATTATTATTTATATGAGTGTAATATTCAACTCCTCCTAACAGCAGTTTGGCGATATAACATAGCGAGTATATTATACGATTTACGTGATAAGAAAATAATTCAATCATTTTACAATAGATGGCAGTTGGCAGTGAGCTCGGATAACCATTGAGACACCTAAAAAGTTTCTTTAAGATCCGTCCAGTTTTGAAGGAGGAGTTCGACGTCAAAGAATCTGCACACAAGAAATATATAGATAAGAAATTATTTAAGGCATTTATTTACGTAATCACAGCATATTCACAAAAGCCTATCTCTTTGTATAAAAAATAATTTAAAAACTAAATTTAAATACGCATCGAATTTAATACAATCCTATAAATTTTCTCTAGTTAAGTACCTTATTAATTTATCATTGAACAAATTCGATTCCAATATTCATATAATACAGTAATGACAGAACAACGGAAGAGAAGTAGAAGGTTCTTATGAAAGAAAAAATTAAGAAAGTTGTGTGGATAGTTAGAATATCAAAGAAAACTCTAAGTAGGTAACCTTCTCAGTACTTTATACAATATAATTTTTATTCTAAATATGAAAAAAAAAATTAAACAGGAACTGTCAATTGTTTGATAGTTGGTGCGATTGACAGAATGTCGATGAAAAATATATGGTTTGAAACAGATGCAACGATCTAAATTACATTGGTTAAAAGGTAATAAGCTTATTTCGAATTCGACAAATTCGAATTCATTATTCATAATATTCATAATAAGGACCACACAGGACAACGTCTGTCGGGAAACCTAGAAGTAGGTACCTATACAACAAAAATCAACTCTCGCAATATGCTAACTCTGGTTCATGATGAAAGAGTAATATCAAATAATATGTTGTTTGGTTGTCAAAGAAGAACCTTAAACCCAACAAACAAGTCTTCAAAGGATAACGATAAGGATGAAACGGACACAACCCCACATATAGGCAGGCATATAATGCAGCTTCAATCTTCTTAGAGTGCAAGTACGAATATGCTCCACCATGTTATATAAATATCGTATGTGGCTTGCTAGCTGAAGGTTCAAGACTATTATGCAGTCATGTGTAGCTACATCGGTATTGGTCATGGTTCCTAACTACAAAATATATACATTTAACGTATGCAATAGGTAATATTATGTTAGTAAATAGACTTGCAGAATATTATGTCAATTCACCACAACGTACGTACATAATAGATGTATGTAGCTTGAAGTGAATTCAAATAAATCAAAACTGACTGCGATAAAGTCTGGTAATTTTGAAAATTTCCTTTTATGTGATTATTTTGATGTGTTTAATTGTTTTAACATCTGTATGTGCTTGTAGCACCAAGTAGCGATAGAAAAAAAGAGCTATCGCTAAGAATCCTTTACCTTTTACCTTTCAGCCTTCTTCTTGTGTCCAGAATTGAACAAAGGCCTCCCTCTTGGACTTCCATAAATCTCTGTCGGACGCCACCCTCTTCCAGTGCAGGCCCGCTACTCTTTTAACGTCGTCGGACCATCTTGTCTGGGGTCTACCCATGCTTCTGCGCCCTGTTCTAGGCCTCCAGTCCAGCACTTTCTTCGTCCACCTGCCATCAGACATACGCGCCACATGACCTGCCCAGCTCCACTTCTGCTCTGCGATTCTTTGGGTCACATCTGTTACCTTGGTCTTTTCCCTAATCCATGCATTCGTTTTTCGATCCCTAAGTGTAATATTTAACATTCTTCTCTCCATTGCTCTCTAAGAATAGCCCAAGCCAACTCTAGCTAACAACAGCTAAAACCCAATGTCACCTATTAAAAGCGTGTATCATGCCAAAAAAATATACGGCTGCCTGGCATTCGACAAAGGCTCAGCAAAGAAAACTTATCAGCGTTGAAACCAAATTTCCGCGGAATATTTGGGAATCAGGTGGTATGATTTTGTAACGAATAAGACCGTCCGCAAAAGAACATGCACTACCTACTACAGTCCTTTGTTACCTCAGTCATCCTCAATCGCAGATTAGGTTTGCATAGGCATGTCCTCGAAAACAAAAACAAAAAACAAAAAAATAGGCCAAGTCAGCTTATTTTACAACCCAGATGAGACGAGAAGAAAAAGAAGACCGTGCCTTAGCATTGTACGAACCTATTCGGCGGACTTGCAGAGCATCGAACAGACCTGGGAGGAAGCAAAGCGGCTGGCACTTGCTCCAGTTTGAGACATAGATACGTAAGATAAAGTTAGTTGTTATGTAACAAATGAGAAAAAAGGAGGAGATATTACTCACAGAACAAAACAATAGGCTCGGAACTTGGGAGAAGAAGAAGTATTTAGACTCACAAATCAATATTATTTAATTTAAAACGGCTCTAAGACACAAACTGAATCACTGGAAAATAAGGGTTCAGCAGTAGAAAATTTGCGATCAAGCCGTCGCGTCGTCGAGGTAGTTTAACCCATATCGATTGACGTGGGTGACAGATTGATTGCGAACTGATCTCTGTAGATTTTAGCCCGCCATGTTGGATTTGATGTCAACTGACAATGGTTTCGAGTGTACAACAACGCTTTCTGTAATAAATATACTGATTTTAAGTTTTTTCCCGTCCAATTAGGTGCTCCCTTCATATTTTGGTCCATTTTGTTTTGGTTTATCATTTTGATAAAATAATTTTTAAATAAATAAAGCAAATATTGCATTGGGGTCTTACAACCATGATGCACTAACTAAATTTATAAGAAATATAATGACGTTTTGAAGATAATACTCAAAGAATATTTTTTAAGTAGGTACAAATATTAAAATTGAAGTGATCAAACATGAATTGATTCATTTTGGCTGAAACATAAAGGTTTCGTTTGATTTAATAAGGACTTAATTATATTTTGATATAAAATAAATAATTAAAAAATAAGGTAATTCTTTCAAATCTGACAAAGCGAATATTGGGTAGTTACCACTCGCGTTGCCCGGAGTTACTATTTATTTGTTTGTTTACAAAACTTTGTATGAAATGTCATCTTCATACATAATAAACGCAGATTTAAGTATTTTTTTTATAATTTAAGTAAAAACTGATCAGTGACTTATATGTAATCATACGATTAACGATTTTTTTATAAGTAAGACGGTAAATTGTCAAATGGTGGATCATTCATTTATTTCGGTGGGAAGAAAATTATTACTTTTTTTATATCAGCAAAAACAAAAGACGATAAATTTTGAGTAACCATTGAGAAATAAATGTGGAAAAGTGTCTTGAGAAAAATCGTAAGGTAACCGAAAGAAACCATCAAGTTAAAGCAAGTGTCAATATCTGTCAAGGATGAGCCATAAAATAGAATATAGGACAAGAGTTAAGTGTCTCATCCGTTGGAGATTTAGGAACTATTTCCTCTCTGTATTTTTTCCACGTTCTATTCTACGATTATCTTTCAGTTAGAAAAGTGTTTTCGCCCATTGTCAATATTACTTATTCCTTATACAAAGTTATTTTACGTCGCCCTACAACAACTACAAGACTTATGCATGGTACACACTATGCAACAAATCTTTGGCAACATTGATGGATGCTCCGGATGTTCGTCAACATAAGACATTACATATTTATTTTGTTGCTTGTATCCCGTTTCAAGCGGGTAACATCGCCCAATGTTGACAACATTTCGCGTGAATCCCTATGATAAGGATTTTATTTATGTAAGCATGTTTTACCGACCTATATAGGTACTTTGTTTTTGGTTGTTTTGATATGTAATTATCCTAGTTTATTTTTATTCAATTTCTATAATTTATTTTTGATTTATATAAAAAAGTGACGAAATTTCGAAACGAATAATTAAGTTCAGTCATTTTTAATAGTAGTTCAGACGTCAATTTGCCGCCACGGAAGTACATTTTTCACAACGACGGAACACATAACTTGATTTTTTTCAATTCCCACTTAACGATGAACTACCAATACATCTGCTCCTACGATAAAATACGCCCTGTTCAAACATATAACATTGTATGAATGTGTCCTAACTGGGCAGACTGACAGACGTAAATTCGATCGTCCGATCGGTGCCTTGTTTGAAATGATCTCGCATCGCTTGTATTGCTCTGTTGTATCGATAATTAATACGACACCTACCTACATGCCAAAAGTTCTTACTTATTAATATTCATATTTATTTTTTTGCGTTGTCAAGGAATGTGGACGCGCGATCATGCGATGGCAGTTAGAACACACAATTTTTCATCGTGCGATCACAAATTTGTTTATGCGTCCATGCGAGCATCGCAATCGCACGATCGTACTATCATGCGACCAGCTAGGACAGGGCTATACGAGTCAAAAACGAAGATAAACGTGAATGTAATAATGTCACAACATAACCATCCGGTCAATAATTTTAAATACAAAAAAAACTTTTACCAAAAAATCAACATACGCGTGCCTGCAATATTGGCGACGAAAAATTTCCTTTGTCAATATCGTCTTAGTAATTTTAGCAAGGCAGCAACTATAAAAGTAGCATAGATATATACCAGCACCTATCGTTTTCAACACCAAACTGGTGTAAATGCATATCACACTGGTAACTTGTATCCAGATACAATGAAGCAACTGTATATATGTATGTCTCATTCGTATGTCTCATCGGGTTCGGGGGGAGGGGTTGAAACAACGGTAAAGGGTTGGAAGAAGATGGTAACGAACATTGTTGATTTTCTTGTCATACCTTCTTCAAAGCTTAATAACTTTCAGATACCTCAAGGAATACGGAAGAATCTTAATCAAACTGTTTGTGAAATCAAAGTACGTCGCACAAACTAGTTTAGATTGTAAAGCCCCCTCCAAACTTTCGTAAACTATAACATGAATATGATGAATTGATATTATGATGTTGACAATATGTCTCTTCTCCCATTCCAACCTGTCAAACACTATCGTGTTCGTGTACCTACTAGTAATTACAAAAATTATTGTAACTATTTCGATTCATATTATCGCGCGGGTACTATTATTTTTGACACTACTCCATGTGCTCGTAAATGTCATAAGATAAAGACATTAAGTATTAGAATTCCGTAGTACTATGGATAAAATACGGTTATAGACTTCGTTTGTTTGTTAAAAATTTAACAATATTTACCCGTTAAGATCTAGTCCTGAAAAATGGTGTAGACACAAGAAATAGACATAATTAGAATGTTGTGCACCAACAAAGCCAATCTTATATATAAAAATGGAGAGCCATTTCCCGAAGTCATCGCATCACGCCTAAACGGCTGGACCGATTTCGCAATTTTTTTTTGTCGTGTAGGCTTTTATCAGGAGAATGTCTAAAAAGAAGAAAAAATGGAATGGAAGAAAGAATGGAAAATTAGAAAATTAAAGAAAACTCTATGTAGACAACCTTAGTAGTACTTTTTACCTTATAATTTTTGTTCCAATTTTAAAATTTTGACAGAAATTGTCAATTGGTGCGATTGACAGAATGCGGATGAAATATACATGGTTTAAAATAGACGCATCGTTCGGAATCACATTAGTCAAATGATAATTAATTCATCACCATACAAATTCGAATTCAATATTCATAGTTAGGAACACAGGACAACGTCTGTCGGGAAAGCTAGTAGGCAATAAAGATAAGAAATTAACAAAAATGGATATATTCATATTCTGGCATCAAATACATGACAGCAGTCGTAGTTTTAAATTTGGTTGCGCTCTTGTTCTCAATAATTTCCAACTTTTATCTCTATATCTCATTTATTATTAAATACCTATCAACCTATCTACTTGTTGTATACGTGAGATACATACTTAATTAGGGGTTTCGGAGACTTAAACATTACCTACCACCTAATGGCGAACGTTGTCAACGTAAAGTACTGATCACACTGAACCAGCCTTCGAAATAACAGTAGAAGACGGTCGTTAGGCCATAGTGGTTTGTTTAATTTAAAAATCGAAAATCGGTAATGAATTTTTAGAGTCATAAGTTGTTACATATTCGTTAAAATATTTACCATTTTACTGAATGGATCTACAAGTGTATATACCAATATAATATATATTAGCATTTTCTTCATTTTTTTTCTTTATATAAATGAATCTGTGCTCATTCAAAGTGAACACAAATACACTTTGAATATTTTACAGTAAGCTACTTAAAGCTTGTGTCGTGAAAGGGAAAGATGGTTGGCACCTGGGATCGAACCCACGACCTCCGCACTAAACAATACGAAAGCCGCTGTCGTAACTGCTAGTTACTACTAACCACCAAAGTATAAACAGCATAATATTTTAATTCAATATTATGGTAGTAAGAAATAATAACAAAATAACGATAAAATTTTCAACATTGTTGAAATGCATCTAGGTATATGCATAGCACAAGAAATTATTTAAAAAACACAGTGTATTATGTCCGCTTCACCCCTTTTAAAGCTTTTATTATTCGTGAAACAAACGATGTGAGGTTAACAGCTCGAATTCAAAATCTTGAACAAAAGTACCTACGCCACCCTTAAAATAATATTCCCTTCACTTAGTTCACTAGCCCTGTGTACACATTTCATATTAGATACATAGGGGAATAGACAGTTTACACTATCCACTATCCAGTCTTCAGATTGTGTACACATAGTTAAATGTTCTGGATATCCAGGGGTACTAAATATGGGTTTGGTTTATTCTTTGTTCAAAAATTTAAATTTTAAATATTGAGATAGTTTAAAACATTACAAATAAAATTCAATCAATTTTAAAATAGGTACCTACGTACCATTTAAGAACGTAGGGGTACTCAAGAGTCAAGAAACGGTTTATACTCGATTTAATTGCGCTCTAATCTAAGCCCATTCAGAGATAATTTCATTTGATCGAAGTGCAAAAAAAGAAGAAGTTATTAATGGATATTTATTTGTTTATTTTTTAGTGTGGCAACTCTCTATTAATAGTTTTGTCACTTATTGTTTTTTCACTTGTGTGTAATGTCTCTCTGGAGTTAAATAAATGAAAGGTTTTCTGTGTGTCTATACTCCAAGTTTTTTATTTTAAAAACATAATCCAGTCTCCAACAATAATATCTCAAACTACTCACCCTAGGAAAAAGAGCTTGTGTTAGGGTAAAGATTCAATGCAACTTACCACATCCCTGTAGCCGTATTCTAAGTTTTATCGGAAGATAGTCACGAAAGTAAAGTGAGTAACACGTACATTTTGTATCGAATGCGAGAATCGCTTTTGTTTCTAGAAATATCCTTGTGGCGGCTCTATACACGTTTTCCTTGCAAAATGTATCGAGTATTACTCACTTTACTTCCGTGACTATCTTTCAATAAAACTTAGAATAGGAGTAGGTACTGAAAGCATATTTTACGAAAAAATCAATGAAATAATTTTTAAGTAAGTATATCACTTTCTATTATGTTCAGTGATTAGAAGTTGTTGGCAGCCTGGCGGTGACGACGCCGGCTTTCGTATTGCTACGTGCAGAGGTCGTGGGGTCGATCTCAGTTGCCGACCGTCTTCCTCTTCCACGATACAAGCATTAAATAGCTTACTTTGAATGAGTCAAATAGTGTATTTGTCTTCACTTTGCGTGATCACAGATTTATTATTTTATTAACAAGATGGCTATAATAACAAATAAATGAGCAATTGAATTCCATCGATGCGCTAACTTACAAAACTGACTACATAGATGTTCAGTGCGACTGATGAAAAACCAATTCTGATGGCTTAACAATGCATTGAATCTGTGCTCACTCAAAGTGAACACAAATACACTCTTTGACTCTTTCACAGTGAGCTACTTAAAGCTTGTGTCGTGAAAGAGGAAGATGGTCGGCACCTGGGATCGAACCCACGACCTCCGAACGAAACAGTACGAAAGCCGGCGTCGTAGCCGCTAGACTACCAACTAATTCGAATAAAAAGAAAATAAAAGAAGTAAATATTTCAAATAGAGTCAATCAGGAAGATAGTTAAAGATCGATCGTATGATTTCTTTTAGATAAACAAAAATACTAGTAGATAAAAAATCCCTTTGTTTCTGATGGCCGCACAACTCATGTAGAATTTTGGTCTCCTGAAGAATGTATCACCAAGCCTTCTTGCCTTAAGAAATGAACTCCTACAAGGATCACGACAACAATCTCGTCTAGATCCTGATTGACTTTGTTCATTAATCACTATCTTTATCTTCTACCTTCCAGGGATTCATGCTTGTCTCTTGATCTGATTACACTGATTGTCATTCTTTATCAAAAAACGGTAAAAAAATATAAATAAGGATTCTTATAATACTAACAAAAATATTAAATTGAGTTCATAAAAATATGACATTAAGAATTATTATTGATGGCAGTTAAGTTTTCTCTTCAGACAATCCAAGTCGGCGACTGAAAACTAAATTAACTTCATAATTTATTTCCCCTGAATTTCGAAAATGTAATGTTGTGTGAGGAAATGATTTTTATCCGAACGATTCATCATAACACGGGTCAGAGCGTGGAAAGGTCACGAGAACGACGAAGGCGCCCACATAAATTTTACCCCAAAAAAAAAAGAGATATCCTCCTTCTTTTAAAAATACAGTCCTTACTAGCTGATAATGTTAGGGTATTAAAAAATATAACATTAATACATTAATATTAGGCCTGAAAAAAAGGAAGAATCCATAGAAAAATAATACGTTCCATCTTTTATATTAAAGACCTTATCTATCTCGCCTCATCCCTTCCTTATACGTACACACAGCCTTCAATATTGTCGTGAGATTAAGCAAAGCAAAATTATCTGATTGCAAGCCTCCCTTTATCATCCTTAAAATATACTTGCACTGTTTTTTTTTTAATATATAATATAACGTATGTTTCTTAATAAATTATATTTATTACCTAGTATAAAAACAACAAGATTTATAAGGCATCTCTTTCGTGGGTGAATATATAATATCGTAAAAATCGTTTATTTATGTTATTTGATTACAAGTGAATTGAGCTTTATGTTCTTAATAATTCTTAGTAATATGTGATGGTTTAATAAAAGTGGTATATTTTGACAGTTTTCATATAATATGCACCTGAGAGGCGCCAAGGGTACGTTGACTGACAAATTCCATGTGAGAGATTAGGGGTTAAGATGCTATGCGTTTTGATAAACGATTACATGATTTTTAATATTCGTCTGCATGCATGCAAACTACTGCATATCTCTTTAATGCAGAAGTAACATTAATTATGTTAGATTTTCTACTGCTGAAACTCTGATAACCCTTATTTTTTACAACGTGCGAAGTTAGGCTCCCCACACACTACAGATTAGCCGATTGATCTGCTGCAAACTAAACTGCAATAGTAATAGTCATGTATTTTATTGAATTTTCGGGAAAAAGGTGTAAGGTTAGGCTCGTAATAGTCATGTATTTTATTGAATTTTCGGGAAGAAAATGTAAAGATTAGGTGAGGTTAGGTTCAAAATAAAATGAAATAGAAAATTTTAAATTTTATATCACATAACAATCTCTAAGCCCTTTAAACCTTTTAAACATATTTTCTGTGAATGTGCAACTACATACGTCTGTTTAAAGAAATCTTCCCTATGTGAATACAAGAGCACTTCAATGATTAAAAAATATCCCTAATGTAAATAACATGTTAACACTAAAATTATATACTTTATTTAATATCTAATTGTTTATTTAATATCACGTGATTGTGTAAATTGTGGTATCGCGCACAATTTAAAATAATATTATTAGAAGATAAAACACATAATGCGACGCTACGATGACATTCGTAATATCGCTGACACCGAAGGTTTTATTAGTACATTATTATTTTTCGCGTCTTTCGTGATATTTTCACTGCACATAAAAAAATGACTCATGTGTTAAATTAGACTTGCTTACAATTTGCACTTGAGTCTTTTTTGTGAGCACTGAAATTTACACATGAGTCAAATGAAACGCGCGGTTCTAGTAGAGGAGGAAGATTGTGTGTGTGTGAATAGGTGTGAGGCACGGCTTCTTCCTCCGAGAGCAACATAAATTAAAGGAGAGCATTGCAAATCCCATCCACACACCACTCATATGAAAATTTAGTGCCGGAATATTTAAACAGAAATTCTATAAAACTCCGGCTTTGGTAAGCCGTAACGCGCCTAATAATCCTTTCAAGGCATTCGGAACAAAAATATCTAATTTTATGTCATATTTTTTGTGAGGTATGAAGGTGAAGGGACGGGAGGAGTTGAGACAATAACTCAAAACATCACTATAAATTATGAATATACCCTTAATAATTACTATGCCAGCTGTTGAAGACTTTTTCTCTCTAATCAGGTGGAGCTATGTTTATTGAAACGGTTTTCAGCCTCTTTACGTCATATTGTTTTTGACAAGAGGGATACTTAACAAATACAAAATTGCATTATTTATTTATTTTATTTTTTATACTTACGCCTCAACTTATTGACAAAAAAAAGATTATAGTACAGTACGTTCCTACGTATAAACAAAACAAAGTGAAACAAAAACATATGACTCTTATTTATAACACAAAATTAATGGCAAAGGGTGATCTTTTGGCGGAGTTATCGTTAGCACGACCTCTACAATAAGAGTAGGAAAAAAATAAAGATTCCGCACACTTCTGAGAGGATAGTAGGGGGCTTATGAATTGGATGGGGGAAAACGATTTTCAGAATTTGAACATTAAAATTTTTTATGACCATTCTTTTAAAGCAGTGTGGTGATTCCTCCAGCCTCACCACCGATGTTATGCTGTTCCAACATCGAGCACCATGAAGAGCAAAGGAATAGTTGTAGAACGATGATCTTCATACGTGCTGGTAACTCTTTCTTCTTCACTTATGTAAAAATAAATAAGGAGTCTTCAGTTTGTGCTACTACGAATTCTTACATATTGTCAAACAGTACCTTTTTATGTTAAACCAATATCCTACTCTGTATATACCTTCTTCAGTTAGTTCAAAGTTAGTTCTATGTTCTTTAGAATTAATTATTATTATTGTTATCTTCCCTTAGCTCATAATAAGTCACTTTTACATTGTATAGTTGTCATTTTTTTAAAGTACTCATAAGTGCACCCTTTCTTTAATGCTGTGTTTTTTTGTTTCATATACTTAACTAATTTGTAAAATATCTCATATTTATTTATATTATTCTTTAGTCTTTGTCCATCTGAGGAAGGGAGTAGTCGCTCCCGAAAACATGTTTATGGAAATAAAGTAATTCGTAGTAGCACAAACTGAAGACTCCTTATTTATTTTTACATAAGTGAAAATGAACTACTACCAAGCACCCTCGGCCGAAACTATCAACAGTCTTTCTTCTTCATTATTTATAGTATAGCTAAAGGAACTTTTAAAAGTTAAAGTATCCTTTAGCTAAAGTTTTAAATGTCAAAAAAATATTTGAAAGTTGGTAGCAGTTGGTAGTGTTACGATGAAAATCTATGGACAACATAGGTTGTTTACTAATATTTTCGAGGAATTTCTGTTAATCTGTCAATTTCATTTCTAAATAGAGCATCAATGTGCTGTTTTTGTTATTAATTTATTATTATTGTTTATGAATTAGTAAACGAAATCTGTGTATTCTTCTCGTTTTGTCGTGTTTTCACCCTTTTTAGTTATTTTGTCCGTAGTCTGACCGTATGCAAATGTTCATCATTTGTCTAATTATGTCTAGATTCTTGTGACCATTTTTCAGGACTAGATCTTAAGAAATAGGCTTTATTGGAGCACAACGTTCTAATTATGTCTAAATGTTTACATGGGATTTTTCGACATGTTGAACATGTCGAGAATTCTCATGGTTATAAGTTTCGGAGATTTTTACCACCTAATGGCGAACGTTGTTAACGTAAAGTGATCACACTAATGGTTTGTTTTCCTACGGATACGCCGCTACTTTTAAAAGCGGTGAATATGTCAGTTGAGAACGTTGTCAATATTGTTTCCGTAGTAACGAAAAACATTGTCATATAATTTTGAAAGACGCCGTCTTGTCAGATGACGGACCGTTCCCTAGGAACCCACTGCATAAACCAGCCTTCGAAATAACAGTAGAAGACGGTTGTATGCCCGTAGTGGTTTGTTCCATTTGAAAATCGAAGATCAGTAATGAATTGTTAGAATCATTCGTTGTTACATGTCATATTTGTTCATCATTTCTGACAGAGAGAACGCCACGAAATTTTCTATGAACACCGGTGGCAAAAGATTGAACTACACTAAAGTCGACATTAAGTGCCAATAACGGGTCTTTAACATAAAGTCGACTTTAGTGTCATTTTTTAGTTATGAAACGCGTTATTTTTTAAAGGAAGCTTCAAGTCTCCTTTAAGTTTTTAGCATCAGTTCAACATCACTACTCAAAAATCCTTCGATAACAAGAATCCATTTTTATTTTATTTTTTATTTTTGTTGCAAAAAAAAAAGATTCATCAATTTGAACTGGCGTTTACGGAATATATTTCTTCTAAGCATAAATCAAAGAATGACGGTGCCCCGGTTAGGAAGGGAAATAAAAATTCAAAATCTTGAAATAGGCGCGTTGTTCCATCCCTTCCGTCCGGTCCAAGTACTCCTCAAAAGGGAGGATCCGGCGCAGAATTGGGGTCACTAAATGTTGTTGGCCCTTCTCTCATACTTACTTAATATTTTTTTTTCCCAAATTGAAATGAGAAAAATATATTTATTAAAAAGTGTCTTAATACACAAACAATATGGACTTTTTGATTTATTTTTTTTTCTCAACTGATTCATATTAATTCTTTTTTTTTTACCCATCACGTCGTTTCCCGAAGGGGGTAGGCAGAGAATACGGACTTCATTCTATCCTATCCAAACATACCTCTTTCGCTTCTTCCATACGCATAACATTCCGCATACATGCTCTTCTATTCCTTTTGCTCCCGACTTGGCCCTCCTCTAAGACGGCACCGATATGGTCGGACCATGTCATTCGAAGTCGACCTCGTCTGCGTGCATTTTCACAATATTAAATCTTCTACATAATAATTCAGAAATGTTTGTTTTTTTATTTGCCTTTGACAATACTTTTACCGTATATGTGAACATCACGCTCAAAATACAAATGCTACGTCAGATATTGATATGCCCAGAGCCGTACAAAATGCTGGAGAAGGTTCTTAAATACAATTTGCTGCATTAACTTTAATATATTTAGAGCTATTTAAAAAACTCTATTTTTTTAGGATCTTCATACAAATTTCTCAAAAAGACAGTAAGTCATCTTTTGGAAACAAAATTACTCATGTAAACGTTGAATGGAATCTTGGTATTACGGTATGAAAATGTAATAAAATAATTGTAGATTGATTTGTTATACATATAAATGTTATTCAAATCTTATTATTCTCAATAAATAAAGATTTAATGAAAATTTTTGGAAAAATAAAACCTTATTTTGAAATTTGACACATTTAAAAAAATTTATGGCTTCAGTGTTGTCAAACTGTGGTACCTAGCCATTAGATGAGTAATTATGTAGCTACCTGATACAAATTTCATAATATTTCACTCCATAGAAGTAAAAACATTGCAACAAAGTAAAACAATTATTTAGCTTATTTTACTTATGAAATGTCAGTTTATCCCTCCATATTGTTTTACATAGTGTCATTACACATTCTCATATTATTTTTTCATAGACAATAAAATTAATTTGTAATAAAAGAAAACTAGTTTTTTTTTTCTGAGATAAAAATAAATGATTTATTGTTGAATGAATTAAATTCACATACATACATACATACTCCCGTTAAGGTCCCCCACTCAACGCAAGCCAGTCCGGAGGAGACCAATCCACAGCAAACCCGACCCGCATGAACCGACCCCCTAGCTCGATCAAAGCAACCAAACCGAAAAGCCGGTCCCACACAAATCAAGCGCGTCGCGGATCCCCCCCAAACCAACCCACAATGCGGGAGGCCTAAGCCCCACTCAGGAGCATAGGGAGGCATCAAGAGCTCTCCATTGCGCTCGAGGCTCTTGTGCCTTTTCTGACCAGTTGAGGTTTAAGGACGTGGGGTGGTCAACCTCACGGTCCCGATCTGATTTTTCGATTTCCTGCCTCTTACAGGATGCTCGAAAAACCAGCAAAAAGAGCAGAGGTGCTATTCTTAGCCGGCAACCGCACGGCACATAAGGGGCTGTAAATCAGGGGCCCGTCGAACAGCAGTTATGAAAACTGACCATAAAAGAGAAGACCAAAACAGTGGAAAACTGGGAAACGCAGAACTGAGAGACATCGCCATAAACTTCGTAAAGAAGTCAATCTATTGAGGATCCTCTACAGCAGGTATGCCAATTTTTGCCACATGAAAAAGTGCATCTTGTTAACCTTTTCGAAAGGCCCGATTGGAACCATTGCATCTGAATGACTAAAATAATAATATAACCTTAAATCGAAACTTCATGTCATTTTTATTCGTCTTCCCATTCTATGTATAGTTGAGAAATTTCACTTTAATTATAATAATGTTACCCTCTTTGATTATAATTTCACTCATTTATTGTACTCTATTATTTTATCTATTTTTTTTTTAACGAATTTGTGCTCACTCAAAGCGAACACAAATATACTCCTTGACTCTTTCACAGTAAGCTACTTAAAGCTTGTGTCGTGAAAGAGGAAGATGCTCGGCACCTGGGATCGAACCACGACGTCCGCACCAAACAGTAGGTACGAATATCGAAACGATCATCGAAAGACTATTTTTGCACGCTTAAAAGAGCTTATTTGCATGCAAATAGCTTTCGATTACATTCGTACTAGCCCCACTGTTTGTATGAAAATTAAATTTGGTGTTGAGGTATTTCTTTTTGTTCTTTGATTGTTGTTTCGTTTGTTTTTTCTATTATTGTGTTATCCTCGATACAGGTTTACACCTAGTGAGGTAACATTTTCCTTGTAATTTATTTTGTAATGTTGATAAGTATGACGCACAGAAGCAGATATGATTATAATGTGATTTCGATAACTTTTAAACCATTTTTTGAAATACTCATAAAATTGAGTCAATTTTTTACATAGAAGAACCTAATAACCGAAGGTGTCCCGTACAAAATAAGTCCCTAACCTACATATAAATGGTTTCTATTTTTAATTATAATATACGAAACATTCTCGCTTTTTATTATTTATTTCAACAAATAAACAAAATAAAGGGATGAAGGAGGCGAAAACGAATATAATTTTATTCCAGCGGTCGTGGTAATTTCCATAGAGTCCGCTGTCTGCCTCCGAGGATCTGATGTTAGATATATCTCACCCCTGAGGTGAGGGTAAATCACGACAGCCTGCAGGGGGATGTGAAGGAGAAGTCTCCAGGGGTAAAATGGAAGTGTGTTGTGGAATAAAAATGTAACTGGAACATCCTCTTTACAGGTCAATCAGAATTTACCTACGCATTCATCCCCTATAAAGTTAAATGCAATTGATGGAGTGAATTTACTTAATCTCTAATATAAATTAAAGTCGGGTTAGTGCGAACACTTATAACTCGAGATTGGCTCAACAGATTCTTCCGATGTGTGATTAATCGGATTCTTCTCCGCTCCGGATAACAGAATAACAAATAAAAATGGATAAGAAATAATGTAAATATAATATTAAAGTTAGTATGGAACGAATTTCATGAGTCTTTCAACTTTGAAAAAATCTAACAACAAAATTTTATTGTCTTCTGCACCTGCACCCTCTCATTCTCGCATACGTAATTGCCACTCTTACAGCAGCCCATTAGCTTACTCCACCGTTTCGGGGGTTTTAGAAATTTTTCATACAAAGTCAACCAAATTGCGCGCCAAATTATACCTAATTATATTCTCGCGTTGATCCCGTCTGAGCTTTGAATAAGAATGAAACATGGACGTTTTAGAATTAATATTTTAATGTTATTATTTCATTAGTTTATTTTTGTTTCTGGAGGCGCAGTGCACAATGAACGGGCCGCCCCTGGTTAGGACCAAAGGGTCCACAGGACAGCGTCTGTCGGGAAAGCTTGTCGCACGACCGGCATAAAAAGGTTCATTACTTGTTCGATTGTCTTATAAATCAATTAATTAATTGTCCTATTAGCTTAACCTTTTATTCGGGGTTCAAATCCCACAGGGGCATGGAACTTGTCAATATTTTGAATAGATATCTCGACCAATCCAATGATATTTGAATTCGTGATTTCGACTAATTTGCTCTACTAAACGGTGAACATTGCTATCGTAAAATGGTCACAATAATTAATTATTTGTTTTTCCCAGGAATACAGTACTGCCCCCGTAGACAAATTCAAACTGGCGTTCGACTACAAACGAAGATTTCGCCAATGTATAGTGCGACAAAATTAACTGTCCACTGAAACATATGAACAATTATTAAAACCAAGCAATAACACTTATATAAAAATATAAAAAGTGGACAGCTAATTTTCCTATTCTACATTGTCGAAGAATTCGTTTGTAGTCGATCGCCAACTGCATTTTGTCTAGGCCCACTGCTATTAACAGCGGTGAACGTGTCAGAATATAACATTGTTTATATGGTTACCTTAGTGACAAAAAAGAGAGTAACGTCGTCTTGTCAGACGACACACCGCTCTCTAGAGACCCAGTGCATAAGCCAGCCTTCGAAACAGCAATAGAAAACTATCGTTTGCCCATTCAAATTTGTTAAAAAATAATTAATTTATCAATAGCATCAAATTTTTGGATCTGTAATGCTTTAACACTCAGTTGTCCAAAAATTTGAAGGTCGTCATTGATATTCCACAACTCCCAAGTCCGTAAAAAGAGTAATCAACCGATCGATTTCGATTTTCTTTCAGTAGGGCTATTCTCGTAATCAATTCCTTTTAAAAATCACTTAACGATAAGATTAAGACACGATCGCAAGCAGTCGTATTCACAAAACTATCGGAATCCAATCTTAATCCTATCTTGAACTGGATCATTTTCATACTGATATTTCAAACATAACGAATTTTTTAAGATATCTACTAGATATCTTGTTTTGTGAATACCAATCCGCCATTTTATGATTGTCAATCAAGATAAGAGCTTATTAAGACCGCTACGAGAAAAAGAGCACAGGTATTTTCGAAAAGAATTGACCCACTTAGAAAGACGGTGGGGCTGAAAATGACGAAAAACTGTTTATCGAGTTTTATGTAGTGAACCTATTCATTTGTCACCGATATGATACCAGCTGAGAAAAAGAAACAAAACAAAGGCAACCCCCTTCCACTCTCTCCCTTTTTCACCCACCAAATTAAATTGAGTAGATCCAAAGCAATATTATGTTCACGCCTCTAGTGACAAATATCTTTCCATTCCACACATTTCTTCCCGTCGTTCTTCTTATAAAACACTTCATTTCACTTTTTCATTTAATTTTCATACCAACGCGGATATATACACCTTCACTGTCATTTATAATATAAACAACTTCTTATTAATCTATTCCTTCTTCCTCTCCTCCCTACCCTCGCCGTGAATATTTATACAATAAGATGGGGGAGTCCACATCCGAGGACAAGATGCCGACACGCTCTTAATAATGAGAGGCAGACAGGCCGCTCCAGTGGGGCTAGTACGAGTTTCATCGAAAGGTTATTGCACGCTAATAAGCCCTTATAAAGTGCAAATAGTGTTCTAAATTCAAACGATCGAATCGTTCGATCATTTTTGTATTGAAAATTTTCGAAACTCTTTCGATGATCGTTTCGATATTCGATCATCGAAAACTTATACTTGGGGTACAGGCCAGAAGACTATCAAATTAAATATTCTATGGGAAAACAACAATGTGTGAAAAACGACATGAATTATAATTTCTCCTCCTTTCAAATACTGCTAGCAAATAAAATTATTCTTGATTTTTTTTTAAATATCGCACTCTACTGCTTCATTTTCATTGAATGTTTTAAAAACTTATGTTTTGTCACGTGACAAGCCATGCATAAGCAAGCAACTATCACGATTTTAAGTGTATTTTTATTAATTTTAGTAAGCTCAATTGTTTTAAAATCATATTTTATTTATTTTTGTATTTCAATAATAACATTTAGAATATAGGTAGGAGGTACTTATTAAAATTTGATAAAACCTTAAATATAATCATTAATACATGTTTAAAAATTAATGAGGGCATTGGGAGACAATAGGTAAT
This sequence comes from Mystacides longicornis, assembly GCA_963576905.1. NCBI lineage: Eukaryota > Metazoa > Arthropoda > Insecta > Trichoptera > Leptoceridae > Mystacides > Mystacides longicornis. The sequence goes on from OY756425.1 coordinate 13,460,907, forward strand.
ATCCCTACAACGCACGATCTTGCGCAGTGTCAAAAATACCTCCTCCCAAGCCACATCCAAATCCCGCAGGTCTTTTCCCAAGAAAAGGAACAAAGTATTCAAAGATCTTTCTGGGATAATATGTGCAATTTTTTGTATGTAAGAAAGAGCTTTCGAATGAATCACATTATACTTCATGTTTATTTCATGTGATTCTTTTTTTTCTGAAAAAAAAAATATAACTAATCATTCGACCTGGGCTAATTTCAAAGTCCTGAGAATAGCCAATAGCATCAGAAAGCATAAATCCGAAAAATATTCCATCTGGGACACATTGTGAGTTAGGTAAAATAAATATGAAATCCTCCTACTCTTGGAAATGAGAAATTTGGGTGGTCGAAGAGGTTGGTCGATGGCAAATATTTTATATGCGCAACGTGAGAGAATGGACCGGAATACGAACGAATCCGAGCCGGAACGGTGGAAGAGCTATTACAGGTGGCGCGTGACCGAGAGGCCTTCGCAGAAGTGGTTGCCGACATCGGGAGTATTCAGGAGAACCTGATACGGCACAAGCAGAAGAAGTTGTCTAAGGCGCCAGATTCTTTATCTAGAGTGAACCTTGGTTTGACTCACAACCTGATTAGAATTTTTCTCTTAAAATTTCTACCCAATGTCGACAGCTCTTGAATCGGACGGGACTGGTTGTAGTTTGCCAACTGTCTGGGTTTTGCGACGTGTATGCGGGTGACCTTTTTGCGAATTTTCACCTTTCCGGAACCAAATTTTACTTTTTAAACACCAAATTTTCAGAATGACCTTTTTTAAGTTTGTGTCCGGGTCAAAAATTTACAAAGCTGGCAACACTGACTGGTTGAGTGGGAAAATTGCGTAGTTAAAGAATAAGTTCCTTTCTATGTTTAAGTATGTATATTTATTTATGAATTAATGAGAACCTATAAGGATGTTTTTAGATAGTGAAGAACTAAAAAAAACCCTCAGGAACTAAAAGAGATCACGAAGAGAAAGCAGAACCTGAAAGACAGCGGAGAGATGAAGTTTAGGTAGGCCCCCAAGAAAGGATGAATTGTGGGATATTTGCATCCAAAGAACTGGAAAATCCGAAAGGAAAACGGAATACTCTAAATCTAAAAAGTGAATAATTTTATCAAAATTATTATTAATAAAATAACATTCTCCAATGGAAACACTATTAAGGTAAAAAGTTATACGAAAAATAATTTAACATTTTGTTAATAATAAACAAATTGTTTTTGACAACAGCTAAGCTGTGTGCGTCCCAAAATCAAGCGAGTGTTTTCCGGAATAACACGTGTCACTTCCGGTTCATTGAAAGCGGAAAGGGTCACTTAATTTACTTATTATACCTACATCATATAAAGAGCACAACCCTTTGTTTTCTACCCTTCACGATCCCCTGAATACGGAACCACCTGTGTAGATAGACATTATCACAGGTAACTGACCACAGGCGATGTTGGCCGCTTGTGAAAGCTTTGTACGGGGAACTCGGCGTGTAAATAATTAGGAGATGATGTATTATTTCAGCTTGAAAATCTCTACAAAAAGAGATAAAATAATCAGGGTAAAATTACGTAATAATCTAATTATCGCCGCTTTCCCCGGTTGCATCAGAATCACTTCATAAGGAAATTGAAGTTTAGGTATTATTTTTTCTTTTATGGAAAGCAATATAAGAATCATCTCTTATATTAATTAAAGTCAGGTTAGTGCGAACACTTATAACTCGAGATCGGCTAAACAAACTTTTATGATGCTTGGTTTATTGGATTGTTCTCCGCTCCGGATAACAGAATAACTAATAAAACATCGAAAAGGAATAGAAAATATTATTTCTTATAATATTAAAGTTAGTATGGAACGGATTTACTGACAACAACGCCATCTGTGAAAAATTTCATACCAACACAATTTTTATTTACTTGACAAGTATTGAGTTTCAAAACATTGGTAAGTAGATATTGATAGAGTTTCTTTCGAGCTTTCAGAAATAATTTATTGATATTCAAACATATTTTAAACGTATTTTTGTATAAATTACAAATTCGAAATCAATATTCATAGTATAAGGACTACAGGACAACGTCTGTCAGGAAAGCTAGTAGTAAATAAAAAAGTAAGTTTACATTTTATACATGTGCGTAGATCCCTTATAGACAGCATAACTGAGGAAGCCAGAGGTAAAATAATACCCTCTATACCAGGTCTTATTATGATCTAACGCTTTAGCCTACACGTATTTTGAATAGGTATGTTATTAATTTTATCAATAAAAATAGTTTTTTTTTTTTCAGAAAATTCCCATACAAATTAATATTATAGCACGCGATTTTGTTTAAATTTCTCTTGAAACTGTATTTAAATCTGGTTCTGATTTCTATGCTGTGGAAATGAGATCCCTGGTAGGATATGCGGAAAGAGACTGATTGATAAGGTGAGGAATGAGAATATTAGAAAGGAATGTGGAGTGGATGTTAGCGTAGTGACTAGAATGAAAGTTAATAAATTAAGGTGGTTTGGGCATGTAGAGAGAATGAATGAGGAGAGAATGACAAAAAGGATATATAAATCTGAAAGAATGGGTGCACGCAGACGAGGCCGACCTCGAATGACATGGTCCGATCATATCGGTTCAGTCTTAGAGGAGGGCCAAGTCAGGGGCAAAAGGAATAGAAGAGCATGTACCTATGTGGAATGTTATGCGTTTGGAAGAAGCAAAAGAGGTGTGTTTGGATAGGACAGAATGGAAATCCGTACTCTCTGCCTACCCCCTTCGGGAAACAACGTGATGGGTAAAAAAAAAGATTAATCTACAATGTATAAACTTTCATTTTACTTTAAAACATTTTCTTCTATTAATAATAGTAAAAACATCAACACAGTAAAACAATTAAGCTCATTTTGAATTATACCAATGTCAGTTTATTATGCCTCTACACATTATTTTCCAAGGTGTCATTATATGAGCCCATATTATTTATTTATTCAGACAATAATAATTATTATTTTTTTAAATTAGGTATGTCATAAATTTATCAATATTGAAATTTTAAAAATAGAATTCATATGAAATTGATCGCTGCCATCTATCGAAAATACTTTGATCTATTTCTGTGTAAAAACTTCAATTAAATGTCAACAGGCGAAATAACGTCATTTTTTAAGTAAATTATTCAAAACACTACAATCAGTAGGTACAAGAACAATAAAACATGATAGTAGCTATATGTATTATTGAGATCCAAAAGTTTGATCAAATTGGTGGTTCTGTTAACCCAGATATGCCGAATTTTTTTTCTCAAATCATTCTCATTTCGAAGTATGATTTAGAACAGGCACGGGCAAAATGTGGCCCGCCGTTCTTTTTCTGCGGCCCGCCATGTTTTGAATTTTTTTATATAAAAAAATTGAAATATTCCTCCTGGTTGGAACAGTCCACTTGTTTTGAGCTTAAATAAATTTTATAGTGGTATTAATTCGGAACAATAATAGGGTATCTGACACTTTGAAAAAAAAGCTACAGATTGTGGTCCAAGTGGTTTGAAAATGGCCCAAGAAAGCTTATTTCTTTTATTTTACAACTTAAATAGGCTTATTTTTTATAAAAACACGTAATAAAAATCCAAATATTTCTATGGAACTTGTCACCGACGAAAACGCCTTGTAATTAGTTGTGTTCCCTGTGACGTCACACCACAGTAAATGACAGTCATCAACACGTTAGCAAACTCATACCCAATGAGCTAGATTATATAACCTCATACCAATACTATGGTGTGACGTAAAACGCACCACGTGACCAGCGCCATTATACAAGACAGCGTTTTACGCGCGTTTTTGGATATTTAAACTTTAGACATGATTTTCATATAAAATATGGCATATCTTAAGAAAATATAAAGAGCATGTGCTTATAATGTATCGTAGAATAATTTAAAACGGTTTCTGGAAATTAGTCAAATGCCCTATTATTCCAATCTTAAGAAACCTAATTTTATTGAAACATACCTACTTATTACCTATGTGTATTAAACTTTTCTATCTTATCTTGAACATCAGTTTTGAGAATACCGAAACAAGCTAAGGGGACTCCAATGTATTCTCGGTGTGACAACTTTTTTGTTAGTAATGAGTATACTTTTTATCTACGGTTCTCTTATGCCATTAATCAAAGTGAAAATTTTCAAATTTCATCGCACAACTACCTATTGGTTTTTTTTTTCAAAAGCGCGTTTTAAGTGATAAAAAATGTATGTAGGAAAGTTTTGACCAAAATCAGACACCGCGCTGTTTTTAAACTCCTAATAAAATGAAGGAAAACTCGAAAAAACATCGATTATGAAATACTGGTGGCTTAAATAATTGTGCTCATACGTTTTCAACTATTTAAAAGTGTTTCAATAAAATTTAAAATGCTCAAAAGAGCATTGAACGTGACCCTCAATGAGGTGGTCCTATTTTATCCTCAGTGGAAGGAAAATTAATAAAGTCGTGAATATTGTTCTCGAATATGCTGGAATAAAAAATCAATTCGTAAGCAAAGATCACCAACCTAACCATGGATATCAAACATTCAATAGTTTATGACTTTTTGAACATCATAGTCTGGTGAAAGATGGGTGTCACGAATCCTCCCACTACCGTAAAAACAAGCCAAATTGCATTTTGTAGAGAGAGTTTTGAGCTCTGTGGTGAAAATTAAAGAAATTTTTCTATCACATTTTTACTGAAAAGGAATCGTGGGTTTGTCAACATGCTTATAGGTGTTATGTAAATGTCATTATTATTATTTATCGTATGGCTTTTTTACAACACATCTTAAAATCTAGACATAAAACAGTAATAATAGCACAGATATCTGATTGTCAAAGGTTAAAGTCAATATTTAAAATATATTCAGTTATTTTTTTTAAGGTTTGTGTATTTACGTAGTGAAAGTTTGTTTTAATTCAATATACTCAGTTGCTGTGTCAGTCAGCAAGAGAAAATCCCTGAAGTTCCCGCGTATGATCTGAGGTCGCATTATTATTATTATTTATTTAGATTATGTAGTTACAAAAATTACATATTTTATAACTTAAAAACAACAATATTATTCCACTTATATTATACAGATTTAGACGTCACATTTCTACAACATTCACATTACTAATCTATGCTTATCACTACTCTTTAGATATTCACGACATTTCACACGAAAGATCCCAAGCGTAGCCGCGCTCTTGAGTTCCGCCGGCAGGTCGTTGAACAGCCTAAACCCCTTGTAGAAGAGACTGTTCTCAGTACCTGCGAGCCTAGCACCCCGAAGCCTAAACGCATCGCGACCCCTCGTGGGATAGTCGTGTATCTCATAATTATATCTAACATTATTCGATAAATAGCATGGCATCATTCCATTCTTAATTTTATACACAAAAACGAAAACATTTAAGTATATCTGCTGCTTTACATCCATAAAATCTAACCTGTCCAACATTTTCCTAATCCAAGCGTACCTACCCCATCCCAAGACAGCCCTCATGGACCTATTCTGAATTATTTGGAGACTTTTTAATTCTCCCTCTGTGGCCAAAAACAAGATGGTAGAGCAGTAGTTGAGATGGGGCAACACAATCGAATTATAAACAAACTTTCTTGTGTCGATATCTAGACTATTCCTAATACGATACAAAAAACCAACATTCGGTTACGATATGTTGCATGGTGTGTTTTTCCGCTCCGCAGTCGCAACCAGGGGAATCCAAATGTCATGAAATCGGTGGAAAAACTCCTTACTACAGTTTTCTTGGATTCGAAAAAGTTTTTGCTTATTGACAAAATAGGCCAAGGCCAAGTGTAACTAATTTAAGTCATTTTAGTTTTTAGAACAAATCACTTTATAGAATACGGAATTTTAATTCATGTGAACTTAATTCTAAAATTTTGGAACGTTCTTATTTTAGTTCGAACCGAAACAGAATAGGGCGTAATATTGTACCATGTCTTCAATTTATTTTTTCAAAAATAAAAACTTGGAGTAACACATATTGTATTTTTTACCTTTGCGTTATAACCGGTAGATGAAATGTCATCGAAAAAATTATGGTTAATTTTGAAACACCGTGAACATAAACGCACAACCCAAAATTATTATTATTTTTATAAGGAATAAACTATTCTAAACATAATTTCAATGTTTCCGATGTTTTACAAATATCTGACAACTTAGATTTTGTAACAAAAGTAGTGTTCCTTATATGACCCAATAGGCATATCCGGGTTAATATGGCATAACTGAATGATGTAGTTATACATAGTTTTCTAATAGGTATATCTTTTCAAACTTTGGACGAATCTTGGGTTAGTCCTCTCAACAGATTTATCCGCCCGCCCGCCCCAGGTCCGCCCCAGCTTCGCACGGGTAGATAGATACTTAAAAATAATTTAGTTTTCATACAGATCCCTAACTTTTCAAAATATTTTATAGCATAATATGTTAATCTGGAATAATTGCATTGCAATGTACCGTGTCACGTCACTTTACCACCGTGACTACTTTGCGCGGTATTTCTACTAAACTTGACATGACTCCCCTCAGTCCCCTCCCCGGCTCCCGTAAGCACTCTGCATCGGATAAGTTGAGATGATAAGAGACTATGCTTTTTTTTCCAATACTCACATTTTTAAACTCGTGATAACTTTCGAATGGAATGTCCGAATTGAATAATTCAAAAAGTTATACAAACATATTGAAGCAGACTTGAATATGAACTAATTTATTTTAATAAGGAGTAATACCAAGATACCAATAAAGAGCCTTTTCTAGAGGTGACATTTTATTGATTTTTTAAAAATAAAAAAACACTTATTGTGGCATTACTATAATAGTTAGACATATGCTGTCGCGATACTTTTTGTAAATAATGATGTCTTCTACAAAATTGTTGTACATTGTTTTATTCTATCATCATTAGTTTTCACAGCGTTCGCGATAAAAATAATATTTTAGGTAATTTTTTTACACCTTGGGTTACATTATTGAAGTTTTCATAGGTTACTCAATCTTTTTTGGAAATTAAATATAGCCTATGTTCACCGCCGATATTGTAGCTTCCCAAAAGTGAAAGAATTTTTCAAATCGGTTCAGTAGTTTTGGAGCCTATTCGATGCAAACAAACAAACAAAAAATCAAATCTTTCCTCTTTATATATTAGTATAGATTCGTTCCGGATTCGATTTCCGGTCGCGTTCGGTAAAGTTTCGTGCAGATTCATACCTACACATCAAAAAGCTCAACCAGTACCTTAATAAGTACTAATAGAACGACCGTTTTCGGAATAATTCCGTTAATATTTTATGTCTTTCCATCAACGCTTATCAATCAAATCAATCGAAACTCCCTTTGAACTCCACTCAGGAGCGTAAGGAGGCAACACGAGCTCTCCACTGCGCTCGATCTTTCGCAATGCTTATGACCTCCTCCCACACCAAGTCCAACTCCTTCAGCTCTGTCTCGAAGGAAGGGAACACGGTTATATGAAACTAAATTTGATCGTTCTTAATTTCTCAAGCTAAACGTGCGATGACTGGGAGAAAGTTTGGAGAAAAAAACAGATAGAAGAAAGACGGTGATTTGTCTGAGACGAAAATATTGTAAGATTTTGAAAAATAAACTATGGTTTCAAAAGTATGCAATTTCAAGTAAGTGCTTACCTTAAAATTGTGGTGTTTAAGGAATATCAATGCACAAAACTCTAATCTACGTAATAATTTGAAGATTGAATAATTAACTGATCTTCAAATGGATAATGGTTCAAATTAAAAACTTAATGAGCTCTTGAACTGTGCACTCGTCTTAAAAATATAAAAGAATAATCTTAAGTTAAAACATTCCAAATATATTTTTTATATTACTCCAGGCACATTTTTTAATTATTCACTCATTGTTTGACGTCAATTTGAAATAATAATATTTTTTTTTTAAATTAAGTATGTGCTTTTTAGTATAGATAGACCAATTAACAATATATTGTGCGATCAGAAATATTGGTAATTAATTTTGTGCAAGGATATCCAAATAATGTCAAAAGTCACTAATAATAGTTTCATTTTCTAGAACTGCCCAGTCTATACGTCAATTTTATTCTAAATTCACAAGCTGGCCAATGCATGTGAATGAGAGAAAAGGTTCTAATCATAATTAATTTTGTTTTTATTATAAAATAGTTCTAGCTGATAATGAGAAGACAATCAACGTTACCTCTACATATCCGAGGTGAACACTGCTTGATGTGCAAAAAAAGTGTAATATTGGGCAACAAATAAATAAGAAGTGGTTGGTAGACTAGCGGTTACGACGCCGGCTTTCGAACTGTTACGTTTGGAGGTCGTGGGTTCGATCCCAGGTGCCAACCATCTTCCTCTTTCACGACACAAGCTTTAAGTAAGTAGCTTACTGTGAAAGAGTCAAAGAATGTATTTGTGCTCACTTCGAATGAGCACAGTAGGGCTATTCTCGTAATCAATCGCTTTTAAAAATCACTTAACGATAAGATTAAGACACGATCGCAAGCAGTCGTATTCACAAAACTATCGTAATCTAATATTAAATCCTATCTTGAACTGGATCATTTTCATACTGATATTTCAAACATAACGAATTTTTAAGATATCTACTAGATATCTTGTTTTGTGAATACCAATCCGCCATTTTATGATTGTCAATCAAGATAAGAGCGTATTAATACCGCTACGAGAATAAGGGCACAGATTCATTAAAAAAAACACTCTTCTACGTAGAAGATAATACCTATAGCCGTCGGAACGCATTATTGCTTGAAGAATTCACTACCAGTCAACCGGTTCCGTCCAATCTGAGACATAGTCAAACCCCGAGTGTAATTTCATATGAAAAAACACATAGAAAATCTTTCCCGACCGGTAATCGAACTCGGGACCCCTTGATCTAAAGTTGGCGCCATTTTTGGGACGGTTAATGCCACTCCCAGAATCCCACTCACTGCACAATATATTTACGCAATTCCTCAAATTTCTACGTTATTGTATCTTTCCTTTTGTTTTTACATTCAATAAATAGTAAAAAAAATATTGTTTACATTATTATTATTGGGTACCTATTTATAATCAGAGATTATCTTCACGGTATAAAATATTAATTATCCACTAAGAAAGCGGAAATTTTGAATGGGTTTAAAGCTACAAAAATGGTACTAAGCTCCTTTCCATGACTGTAGGACGAGAGGCAGACCCAAGCTGAGATAATTGTAGGACTATAGAGGTAGAACTAAACTGAGATGGCTGGGTGACATAGAGGGCAACATCGGGGTAATCGGAATGACGAACTAGAGGACAGAGAGGAGTGGAAGCAATTTCTTGAAGAGGCCAAGGCTGTAGCGTCAGTGATTATAATAAAAATCGGAAGAAAATTCTAATATATTAAGCCCAAACGTCAATTTTCCAGTTGCTCTGTTTCAAGGCCGATTGTCTACCAAAACCTAACATAATGGCTAGGCCTGTCATCAAACCGGTTTTTATTGTATTACTCATGTTAGAAATACCTAGAATAAAACCTGTCCAAATCAATAGCCACTTTTTATTGTTACCTATGAATTAATAGTAGGTAAGGTTGACCGCCCTCGGTAGCCTAGTGATATTGTTGCTGACATTCTGATCAAGAGGTTCTGTGCTCCTTAGGCGTTTGGTGATCGAGTCAGAATTAGGAAAATAAACGAATTTATCAACTAATGACTAATTTAATTTCAATTCACAAATGATGTTCTATTTTAAATGGTATGAACAAACCACAACGGGCTTACGGCGGCCTTCTACTGTTATTTTGAAGGCTGGTTTAGTGTGATCACTTTACATATATTTTGCCTCTGGCTATAAGTTCCGCCGGCTATACTGAAATATTTGTATGGAAAAGTATTTATTTCTTTAATGGTAAAGCAAAGTCCTTACTTGCGCCGCGAACGTGTTACGTTGTGTCAATTTTATCAAAAGGGTGCACGAGTTCCATTTGCGAATTACGTACTCGCTTACGGCAGGTTTCATAAAAAGCAATAAAGAACACTTAGCTAAAGGGAAATTTACAATTTAAAGTTTCCTTTAAGTTGACGGGTTTCATAAAAAAATATTCCCGCGGACTTTAGCTAAAGTTTGAAATGTCAAAAATATTTGAAAGTTGGTATTTTTACCATGAAAATCTATGGAAAACATAGGTTGTTTACTAATAATTTCGCGGAATTTATGTTGATCTGTCAATTTCATTTCTCAATAGAGCAATGTATTAATTTATTATTATGGTTTATGCATTAGTAACCAAAATCTGTAACCAATAATATTCTTCCTGTTTTACCATGTTTTTCGCCTTATTTTAGTCATTTTTGTCCACAGTGTTACCGAATACAAAAATGTTCATCTTTGTGACAGTGAAAACTGGTAGAAAGCCCCATGAAATTTTCTATAAACTCCGACGGCAAAAGATTAAACTACACTAAAGTCGACTTTAAGTCCCAATAACGGGACTTTAACGTAATGTGTCATTTTGTTGTTATGAAACGGCTTATTTTTTAAAGGAAATCTCCTTTATTTTTTATGAAACCGGCTGTTAACCTGTTGATTAGATTGATGCAACATTACACGTTCGCGGCGCAAGTAAATACCGGGTCTAAGATTTGTCACATACGTAGGTACCATATCATCAAGACTATATGTTCATATTACAGAATAAAATGGGGTCTCTTTTATATTTATTTTCAATGAAAACTACAATTACCTACTTCTTTCTTGGCTATTTTTGAAATTTATCTACCATTAGACCCTGTCCTAATTGAAAAGAGATCGCGCGTCCGAGCGTCGAACGATCATACAATGTTCTCAATTTGAACGCTCTATCCGCGTTTGAGCATATGACGCTCGACGCGCGGACGCGCGAACGCTTTCCAATTAGGACACACACTTAGCCTTGAAATATTAGACATAGGATACAAACGTGGAATCCCTAAGAAAAGAACATCACGAACACTAATTTTTATTTTTCAAATTGTAAACTCAGACTTGAATGAACCACTACGGGCTTAACATACAAAGAACATCATTATTTCAAAGTTTTCTTCAATGATCCAAAATTTTTGTCAGTGTTTTGTATTTCACACTCGGTCATATAATTATTATTGTAGACATACTTATCATAACATTATAATGATTGTTCATCAAGACATAAATTTATAACATGTGGATATATTTTGAAGTGTTTTGATATTTTTAGACAAAATAAGGAAAATTATGAAAAAGATATATAAGTAGGTTTAGAAATGTAATATAGCTGGGAATTTACCATAAAGGTACTAGCCAAGACCAGTTCTGGTGTCCTTGATGTTATAGGAACAGGTCTCATGTAAGAAATTATTATTATTATAGGCATATTTTCCCTATTGCCCATGGTTTACCTCTATAGATTTATTTTAATTTAACTCATACATAAAAAATATTATTTCGCTAAAAATCGAGAACGGCTGGAGCGATTTGGCAAATTCGGGTTTCGGAGTTTTCGCATAAAGCTCGGGGTATTTAAAAATGAGAAGAAAAAAATAAGGAATAATTGCGAGGAAAATAGAAAAAAAAACATTTTTTTTCCTACACAAAGTCTTCCTGCCTGTGATATATGTGCCTGTGATTATAGTCCTGTGTCGTCCTTGAGTTGAATATCGAGAAATTTCCTTTCATTTTAGATCGTAGATGACTCATGATAACATTGCACTGTTATGTATTATGAAAGAAAAGACCGATATAGTTTTCATTAGTTCGTTGCGTTGTATTAAATAATTAATGTATTTTTTATTTGATTTGAAGTTTTTTTTTTATGCAACGATGTGATTTTTTAATGTATTTATCTATTTATATATTTGATTTTCATCATAGTTACTACGATATTGTTCTTGATCAAGAAGAAATCTCTCGAAAAAAAGACTATTTTTATACTTTCTGGACCAATGAAGAAAACGTTGTAGGTAATAATTCACTATAAAGGTCTCCCTCGCTCCAGCCGTCACAACTATACCAGCCTTTAATGTCTTCGAACAGTAATTTAATGTTTCCTATTACATTTGGTGGTTGATATATAGAAGTCCTCACATCCGAAGCTCGCAAATCAATAAAAAGCCAGTTATATAAAACATAGATCCCATTGTTTATATCCTTCCGGTATGTTTTATGGCCGGCAACGAACAGACGGTGCATTGGGATCATATTGTCATTGTTCATAAGTTATGATATTCGGTTCGATTTCGTTTTCGGTTATTTTCGGTCGCTGACGGCAAATCGTCACCATACTTCAACAAGGTGCTTAGTGATATTTTAAGCAAATATGACTTTAAAAAAGTGACTGATTTTAGAACCATTTCACGACAAAAACTAGTCTTTGTTAAAAATGTTAGAACTTTTTCAACGAAATAAATGCTGTCTCTGTTATTTTTGTACAAACCGCAATTGTGAAAAAGGCATTTAAATATTTTAATGACTCAGTTTCCCTAAATTAGGATTCTATTCATGATCAAATAGGTATACTTTCTGTGTTAAATCTAATAGCGCTTAGAAAGAAAATATTACTCCAGTGTAATCTCGCTAATGTATTTTGTTGAAAACCTGTATGATATGCATAAAGTATACCTACATAAAATAAACCAAGAAAAAAATTGTAAGAATTGATTCAATCAGTTTTAGTAATTTGGAATCTATACAATATTTTAAGCTAGTTATCGTTTTGAACCTTATGTGCCTTTTCTGACCGATTGAGGTTTAAGGACGTGAGATGGTCAACCCCACGGTCCTGATCTGATTCCCTGCCTCTTACAGGATGCTCTAAAAACCAGCAAAAAGAGCAGAGGTGCTATTATTCTTAGCCGGCAACCCCACGGCAACTCCTTAAACCTCAACTGATCCGCCTTCGAGCGCAATGGAGTGCCTCTCTATGTTCCCGAGTGGGGATTAGGCCCCCCGCATAGCAGTTTGGTTTGGTTTGGGGGGGGGGGGCTTGATTTGTGTGGGGCCGGCTTTTTGGTTTGATTACTTCGATCGAGCTAGGGGTTCGGTTTCGTGCGGGTCGGGTTTGCTGCGGATTGGAATTCTCCGGGCTGGCATGCAGTGTGCGGGGTGCCTTAAAGAGAGAATGTATGTAATGTAATTTATCGTTCTGAAAGTAATTTTTATTCTTTCTCTCCTATTTCCTATTCTCTATTCATGAATAAAAGCCTATTTTCTATAATAAAATAATCTCAATATTTGACTACAGTTTCGATCATATTAGTTTAAGGCATAAGGAGGCAATAGGAACCACGCATTTCACTCGTTCTTTCGCAATATCCTAATGACTTCTTCCTACGCAATTTTCAAGAGGCACTACGTTTACGTCTATTTAAGTCTTTCCGTTTCTTCTGTTATAGGTATACCTACTACTCCAATGCAGCTTTCTCTGTTTTTTATAGTATTCCTAAAATGGTATAGGTGCAAAATCAGGTAAAAAAACGATAATATTAGGAAGGAGGGCAATAAAAATAACGTGGATATAAAAATAGAAACTTGGGTAGTATTTTGGATTACAACAAATAAATAGGAAAATTAAGAATACGTCATTTAGTCAAAGTATAGAAATATAAGTAATGGGCATTTTATGTAATGCCAGTCTCTCATTACAATGTAGAAATGTGGATAATATTTACCCAAAGCCTTCGCGCTTGTACGGTTATGGCTAAGCACACACTAAGTCAGCCAACAAAACACTCGAAAGATGTTGACATCAATATAAATAAACTATGTCTGTCCGTTCGTCATAGCACTTCTTATTAGAACTTTTTACACCGAACACTTAACCCACTGTGTAACGCTTCCGCCTTAGTGTAGAGAGTTATCTAGTTATCTAGCTAGAGCAGACACCATATAGAGTCTAGCTACACGATCAGGAAAAACATTATGGAACGAGCATGAAATAATGAGGATGGATTAAGCTATGGAGAGATTTTCCCAAATCAACAAATCGCTTTAAAATCTGCGTTCACATAGAGCTATAATAGAACATGCTTTCTTTTATCATTGATATTGACTATTATTCTGAAATGAAAATCAGACGATTGAGTTGCGTCGTATACAATTTTCATTGAGATTTTTGACATTTCCCTATTCTGAAAATGTATTATCCAATACATTAGTTGCGTAACTACTGGCAACCGATTGAGTTCTAAGCAAGAGCTTCTTGCGTTGAGTTGGAACGTGAATTTGAGAATACCAATGATTGAACACCATGGAAACAACAACGATCTAAAACTAATAAATAAGCGGTGACGGATAGCCCGTGCCAGAGTTCAGCGGCCGTATTCTCGTAGCGGTCTTATTGCAATCTTATTGAAAAGATATCTTAAAGGACGGCTCTGATAAGGATTGGACCAATCAGAGAGAAAGGGGGAGAGTCATGATCGTTCCACGATTGGCAACATCGTATTGTATGAGCCGCCCTTTAAGATATATTTTCAATAAGACTGCAATAAGACCGCTACGAGAATAGCCCTGCTGATTCTTTCACGTTTTTCGCTGATTCCTTGGTGACCACATCATCGATCAAGAAAATATACTCAATTTCCAGATCCAGATTTATGTTGTTTGGTGCAAATCCACCGTTAGACTATCTCCTCATTTATTTAAGAAAGGTTGAGAGTCCAATGACATAGGAAGAAAATGAAGTTGAAAATCTACATTGTGTTTGTGCCTTTACATCACTGAGCAATATTTCCCATAAGACTTTAGTTGCGTAACCAGTGATAGATACCCAATAGAATTCTTCAAGAAAAAGTGACACGATATTCGGGTGGGAAACACAGCCATGTATCATACGTTTTGCAATCACATTGTGCCAACAATAATTATAATAAGAACCAAAGGTTTTGTACATTTCGTCGTGAAAAACTTGAATAAACGTCTTAAAATTAGTTGAGGATCTAGGTACGTAGCAATTAAGTGTACCTACCTACACTGTATAAACTATACAAAACTCTACAATAAAAGTATCAAATTTGTGGTACTTTGGACAGGTTTTGGTATTTGACAAAAATATCGGGTCCGATCCCACTCCGATCTACCTACCCTTTACGTCATTTTAGGGCCAAAAAAGGAATTCCAAATTCAATTGAAGGAATACTCTGGTGGTAGAGGATCTTATTAATCGGAAACTCTTTTTGGATCAGACGAAAAAACGATATTCGCTTTCTGACGTTTAAAAATAAATAATCTTTGTGCAAAAAATATGATGACAGAAAAACTTCCATACTATTCTAAATAAAATATTTAGGGTGACAATGTTTGAATAAAATTCAAAGAACCAGATTATGCACCTTTAATAAACCTTGACAAACCGATGATGTGATGACCTTTTCAAATCGGTTTGACAAATAAAACGAACGTTTGTATTAATAAACAACATTGCAATCATTTCAATAATAAAAATGACCGACAGCCTTTGAGAAACAAGGAAACAAAACCTACCACGATAACCCGTTCAGGTAAAAACAATTTGATGTAATCTGCCATGGGAATTATTTAGAAGTTTCTCCATGGAATTTGAAGTATCTAATCATCTTCATTTTCCTTATCTTTCATGGTCTTAATTGTGCATTGGCTAGTTATATACTCGTATTTATTTCGTTTTTTTTATTTTCTCAGTAGAAACTTTTTTGTATATTTTTATAACCTTTTATTTTTTACTCTTTTAATTGGTAAAGTATTTAAGCCTCCTCAAGACAGGATTGGCCTAGTGGGTGCATTCATCGTATATGCACTCTCTGACTTTTTCAACGTAGTAAATGGCAGAAGTGGTTGCTAGCAGTTTCATCGCCAACTTTAGTTCTATTTCGTACTGTAGATCGTGGGCTCAAACCCAGGTGCCGACTTTTTTCCTTTTTCACAATTCAAACGTATTTCCTTGATTTAATGGTCTTAAAGAGTTAATTTTTGTGTTCACGTTGGAAAAAAAAGTATGAAAAAAATGTCCGATTTAATTTTTAAACGTTCAATCACAATGGTCCTTCACGGCCGGCGTTATAATTTTGAGCCTGTGGGCAGCATTATCACTCCTTCTCTCTTCGCTTCGAACTATCGACTGTGATACACCTTCTGATTAAGTACTACTGTCCCAAGCGGAAGTCAAACGTACCTCAGACCAGTTGCACCTTTCCATGAAATGTCGGTAGGATAAACGGCAATTACCGCATTGAACAACTAACTGCAGTACAGCAAGTGGAAATAATCAATCGCGTGCAAAAATCATTCATGTGTTCATCACAACATACTGAGTTTATAATGTAAGGTAGCTACCTATCACACTGGTTATGGGACGGTATTGAACTCGTCTACCGGGTGGTTACGAAATCAGTGATGCCCGGGGCCTTACTCAGCATTTGCATCGCGATGCCGATACAATTGCAATCTCAATAACGATGTCATTGTGCCATTTAGATTTTGCTAAGCATAATAAGACTTCCATGATTGATCTATTTTGAATCCAGTATTAAATGCTTTGCGAAAAAATAAGGATTTGTATAAGTAAGTACTTTCCCTATTTATAGTAAGAAAATACACTCAAAATGAAAGAAAATACTTTATTGATTTATAAAAAATATATGTGTTGTAACATTACCGACAACAATGTTAGGGAATATTCTGATATCTTTGGAACAAAAAATTTTCTTTAAAAAAAACTTATTTTCTCGGAAAAAAGTTTACTAATTCGCGATTGAGTATTTTGACAATTTCAAACACTTATTTTATTTTATTTTAATAAAAAAGATCGCACACAGCATAAGAGCATAATAGTAATATGCCTTTTCGCTGATCGATCGGGAAAATAAGTAAGTTTGAGACCACCTTGTATTTCTATTCATTATTCTATATTATAAGACAGAGACAACATATCGTGCGATTTTCTTTTTAAACAAACACATAGCCATGGTATAATATTACTCTCGTAAATATTATCGATTTGTTTAGTGCCTATCGCAAGTGATAAGCTGGTCGTCTCGTCCGGGAAGATGTCCTCAGATCAATGTAGTGCCGTTTTAACTTAACTAAAGTGCCGATTAAACTTAACAATAGTGCCGTTTTAACTTAACTAAAGTGCCGTTTTAACTTAACTAAAGTTCAAAATGTATATCAATGACTATTATTCTCACCGTTTAACTGCAATTTCTGGAGGAGTTTTGGCTTTTAGCCTCGTATATAGGAAAATAGAAGATTACAATAAAAAACGCTGGGCTGGGACAATATTTGGAATTTTTTTAGCATTCATAATATTGGGTAGTTATTTGTTTCAACATTTGTTTATGATAACATCATCCCTCCTAATTATTAGGGCGACAACATGGCGGTAAGATTTTTTTATTTTTTTTAACACATAACTCGTTAAAAGTTGTCCCCGCTATATTTTTCAAACGCTTGCATTTTCCCCGGAAATACCAATGTATTAACATGCAGAGGGGAAAAAAGTGAATAAAAAATATTCTCCGAAGAAATTAAAAGCATTTTGGGTACCTAAATATTCATAAATAGGGTCGTATTTTCTTCTAACCAATCAGTATCCCTCCCGAAGCACGAGTATCAACTCATTTTCGGGAGGTATCTTGCATAAGTATATAGTTAGTTATTAATTATTTATAAGCATGTCTTTTATATTTTAATTGTGTAGTTTTTTCAATAAAATGCTTACATTATTATTATTAGGTAGTTAAGTTTTTCGTAAACTAAAGAATCCATAGATAAATACAATTACGAATAATTTATTTTTACTAACTTATGTGTATTATATATATACGTTGACTATTAGGTACATAAATGGATCTCTCAGATGGCCTTTTCTAACCGACTTTATCAATAATTATTGTACAAACTACAGAAATACACGTGAAGACTAAAATTTACCGGCTACCTATTTTACAGATCAGATATACCTATGTACTTACCTATTGCCTCTTTTGGCTCAGATGTAATGCATCATGAGAGACAAGTCCGATATTTTACAAATAGTTTATAACATTGTATTTAATATTAGTTTCGTTTTTTTATAAATTATTATTTTTTATACAATGGTGTAGGCTTTTTATCTAAATATTGTGTAGGTATATACAATATTAAGAAATATCTTGAATAATAATATCTAATTATGCTTCCTGTTCAATATCTGATTTTCAAAATTGTTTATCAATATTTTCGTATCACACACGCAATATTGATAAGACAAGTCTCATTTTTCAAGAATGTTAGTCCTCTGAAGGAAGAAAACTGCAGTCGAACTTTTGTCCTCAATTACAACTTAAACTACGAACTTTTATTAGTAATATTTAAGTCTATTCGAAAAAGGGAAACTCTCTGGCCACGTTCCCTCACATAATAACATTCATATGAAGTAGACTGCAATGGTGGTTCACTTCACTTTCCAATAAATAATGAGGTAGCAATAATAGGCATAGTGAAGATGAAAATTATAGCGACGGCAGACGAGGTTCACTCAGTCCAGCAACCTGTTACACCAAGAACTTCCGCTAATGACGAATTCTAAGAAATCGTCATACTTGCAAAGTTTATTACTTATATCTCCTTATGTTGCATTATATGTAGGGTGACATGACAAAATTCAGACAACCGGTCTAGTCCCATCTGAGAAAGGTTGACTTTCAGAAGATCAACCTCTCCGTAGCATTCAACCCGCCTATAAGCACTTTCAAAATTCAAAAATTTTATTTAACTGGCCCCAACATAGTTCCCTGTGGTACACCACACATTGATTCTTCATACAACATGATTTTCAAATAAGTACTGGGCTTTTACGCATCTTCAAATATTATATCTACTTACTTAGTCTTTTTGTTGATTTCTTGTTGATATAATTACCTATTTGAAAATCATGATATTCAATTAATATTACCTCATTTCCCTACACACGTGAATACTTCTTTTCTTATTCAGTCTTTTTATAGAGTTCGGATTTGGATTAAGGCATCTCCAAGATTTACCCTCTTCCTCCCAACAACCTATTTGATGTCGTTTTTGTTTTTTATTTCAGAAAATGTCACATATACACCACACTGTACATACTGACATACATTACGGTGTTCAGGATATTCCATGGAAATCTGTCCTGCCACAACCGTATAGATATAAATCTTCTCCACATGGTGGCTGTGATGAAAATAATAGGGCTGTCTTTCGAAGTGCATCTTTCCAACAAATCCAAAGACAAAAATGACAATATCGATGAAACGGAGGATGCTATTGATCCTAATTTCATGGATTTGTTCCACTACATATTTTCATACATAGGCATTCTTTCAGGTAACTTTAAATGGAATTGTTATATTGGTATTTTTTCTAAAATTTTATGTTTTGAATCAAAAAAGCCTAAATGCGAACCTAGTGACTTAATCAACAAAGTTCAAAACAAAATCAATGAATAATTTAGTTTTCCTGAAATGTATATCCACATTCAACTTCTGGCGATCTGACCAAAGAAACTCATCACCGGTCGTGAGTTTTTAATTTTACGAATCAGTTAGCATTAAAATAATTTATATTTTATACTGATGACAGTTCATCACGATGGTGTTGGAACTACTTAATATTATGTTCTTCCTAATAAACGTACTCGTAAAAAAATGAACAATTTTCACAGTACTTTTATTGTATTTTTTGATCCGGTTACTTAGTAAAGTAAGTCAAAAGCGATTTATTATTTTTTGACATCCATTCATTTGTCTCTTCTTGTCAATGTGTTGTTCTTCATTCTTGCAAGCCTTATAAAGATCGTGTCGAATTTGCTTTTAAAGTATTTGAATAAAAGATTCAACACAATTATTATTACCTATATCTCAAATGATTTGAAACCTAGACAAAAAGCTTTTCATAGGTACACAAAAAGCAAATGTTGTTTTGATTCTACGTATAAGTATACCTATACAAACAAAAACCCTATTCGCGACGATTTGTATAGGTATTAACAAAAGGAGTACTCGAATGAGGCAAAAAAACTTAAAATAAATAATAAAAGTACCTACAAACATACATACATAAATTGTGCGGAAGAATTTGTCTATAAAAACCAAATTCAAGCAGTCAACAGTACCTACTTATTTATTATTATTTTTATTTCTGTTGAAAAAAAAAATTAATTAAGAGTAGGTATGTTGTTAACTACCAAATATTTTATGTTTGGTTCTCATCACTAATAATATAATAAGACTTCGTAGTCCGTTTTTACGGTTGCATAATAAATAATAATAGTTAATGGGTAATAATTTACTTAATTGATAAGTTTAGTAAATTCATGCTGTGCTGTGATAGGCGACGTTAGTCGATCAGTGTTCTATTTTTACATAAGTGTCATTGCTTGGTTTAAATAATGTTTTACATGTTCCAGTGGACACATTTTTTTCGCACTATAGTAATTGGCGAAATCTTTGTTTGTAGTCGAACGCCAGTTTGAATTTGTCTACGGGGGCTGGTATATTCTTATATAGAAGTGTGTGACACAAAACAACTCTTTTATTTTTCTTTATAAAGTGCACCAATGATGCAAATAATATGTTGGATGTTTAACAATGTAGGTATTTAAGAATAAGGCTTTCAAAAGTGTTAATAAAATTTCATTATAATACTAGCTTTCCCAACAGAGTATGTCATGTTTTTACAATGAATATTGAATTCTGAATTGTATTTAATGATAATATTTGTACTTTTATTAAATATTTAACCAAAATTATACCGACAGATACATCTTATTCAAACGATGTGTATAAGATGTATAATAATAATAATTTGAAAAATATAACTGTTTGATTATGACATTGTAATTATGTTATATTTTGTGTAAATAGATGTTTTTTTTTCAATTTGAATTTGATATTTACATGGCACATTCTGATAATCGCACAAATCGACTTACAGTTTATAAAACGTCAATTAAAATTCAAAAATGGAAAATTTTAAATATTGTAAAAATTACATATTTTTTTTTTAATGATCTGTGCTCACGCGAAGTGATAGAAGCGCGCGCTCACACATAGAAGTTCATCACGTTAACAGCCGGTTTCATAAAAAGCTTCAAAAGAACACTTTAGTTAAAGTTCCTTTTAAAATTTAAAGAATCCTTTAAGCTGACGCGTTTCATAAAATAACATTCCAGCTAAAATTTGAAATATCAAATAAATATTTTAAATTTGGTAGTGTTACCATGGAAATCTATGGAAAACATAGGTTGTTTACTAATATTTTCGCGGAATTTCTGTTGATCTGTCAATTCCATTTCTCAATAGAGCATCAAAGTGCCGTTTTTTGTGTTAATTTATTATTATGGTTTATGAATTAGTAAACGAAATCTGTAAACAATAGGTAATATTCTTCCCGTTTTGCTATGTTTTCCGCCTTATTTTAGTCATTTTTGTCCACAGTGTCACCGCATACAAAATGTTTATCTTTGTGAAAGAGAAAGCGCCACGAAATTTTCTGTGAACTCCGGTGGTAAAAATTTGAACTACACTAAAGTCGATATTAACTAAAAATAATAATCAATAACGGTACTTTAGTCGGTTTTAAATGTCGTTTTGTTGTTATGAATCCCGTTATTTTTTAAAGGGAGTTTAAAGTCTACTTTATTTTTTATGAAACCGGCCGTCAGTGCTGATTTTTCGCGCAATTTTCTTATATTTTAATTTCATAATTACATTCTCTATGTGATGACCAAGGGAGATATGGCTCCATTTTTTAATATACCTACCTACCTATTGATTTTTTTCATAAAATCGTTATTGATTATTATTTGATTAACATTTTATATTCGTGTTAAATAAAACTTCAATATTTTTCATAAATTTTCATACCGTAATACTACGATTCCATATAACGTATACATGAGTTATTTTG
Source organism: Mystacides longicornis (assembly GCA_963576905.1). Taxonomy (NCBI): domain Eukaryota; kingdom Metazoa; phylum Arthropoda; class Insecta; order Trichoptera; family Leptoceridae; genus Mystacides; species Mystacides longicornis. The sequence goes on from OY756425.1 coordinate 13,482,879, forward strand.
TTTACAATAAATAGATGACTATCTGTGTTTATTGGAATATTACCTAATATATGAGGATCCTAACAAAGGAGAAAATTCTCAAATTCGTTAATTATTTATTTATTTATACTTTACTGTACATTGGTAGAGTAACACATAAAAACATAACATAACAAAGACATCACAGAATCAACATACACAGGGCGAGCTGGTTGGTTTAATTGCAATTTAAACTATATTTAACATCGGTCGGAGCGGTTTTGCACGGCTTTGCGAAGAAAAAAATCATATATAATATGTTTGTATTATCTTTTAGGACCATACACCAGGTACAGGACCTACAATGATTTCCTGAAACTCCCCTTCTCAAGAAACTCTGATCCCACCAAACTCTTCATACGGCGCTTCTCTATGAGCTGTTTCTGCTTCACCTGCGCGGCTGTCATCTTCGTGACCTGTCCCATAGAGGTAAGGGAACATGCAGTGATTTAATCTAGATTTCATGCAAAGTGCTTTTTCACTCACTTTGTGTCCAAATACTTATTTACTTGGCAATTCCGATCCGATGACCAAGATCCAAGCTGCAAAAGCTTCCTCGTTACTCCGATATAGATCCTCTATATCAGGCGTGACCAACCTGAACCCCTATTCTAAGAGTTCGTGACTTTTATGCTGGCGTGAGATAACAAAAATTTGTATGGAAAGCTCTGCAACCCAATTCACGCGAGTTTCTCACTTATGTTAGTGAGTATTATTCGGAATAGGAGTACTGCAGCCCGCGAAACTTTTTGATACATTTTCATAAAAATTATACTACAAAAATAACATTATACCTACCTACTATTTTACAAACTCAGAAAGTTTTTTTGCGCTTTGGTTCAACATAACTGCTTATGATTTTTTTTTCCTAAAATAACATATTTACTTAGGTACCAAAAACCAAACTTGGTTTGATAATTATGGGATGTTTTTTTTCCATTTTGTGCCACTAGAGGCGCCCTTGCTAATCCGGTCTATTGTCAAATTCAGTGTTGCCAAAGGGGGCGATTTACTGCCATTTGGGCTATTTGGAACGAGAATAGGCGACGAAATCTAAAAGGCGACTTACTTCCCTGGGTTACTTCCCTTTTAGCGAATTTTCACCTTTCCGGATACCAAATGACCTTTTTTTTTAGTGAACTCCCACCTCTCTTCGGATACATACTAAAATTTTCGGAATGACCGCATACCAAATTTTCAGTTGGCTACTTTGCGTTTGAAAAACGGCGTTGGCAACACTGGTCAACGTCAAATTAACGTTTATAACCTCAACCATAATATGAATCCGCGTGTGTGTTATGATCGATTTTGTCTTTCGTAAATATTTTTTTTTTTATATAATTTTTTATATTAATATACATTTAAAATACAATAATCAATTAAACAACAAAACACAAGACACAGTATTCCTCCATAAGCAACTTGATGCTTGAGCGGAGGTTTTTTTTTTTACAAAACTATATTAATCAAAAACAAATCAAATACTTTAAACTTTTTGTTTATATTTTGTGTTACAGTAAAAATGAAAAAAACAATTTATCATTCTAGTTTATTTCAAATTAAAGTTGTTTAATTTAAAATGAAATAATAATATGTTTAGAATAATCTTTGTACATTTCTTTCTACATACTATTACAAATAAAATAATTGTTTAAGAACTGATACTAATTCTCAAAGAACTACTACAAATCCACCCTTGAAGACAAATACATACCTAGTGCTTTTGTTTGTGTGTAGTGTAAAAGGACACACTATGGTTTACCTCCTAGAAAAAGCCACTTTTGCAATCATCAATAGTTAAAACGTTAAATTGTTTAATTGAGAAAAAAAGAGAAGAGAGATATTAGCATAATATTCATCAGTCAATGCTAGGTTTGACAGCTGTCATAATTTGACATTAGACCTGATTAGAAGCGCTGCCACCTAGGGTAGCCTAGTATGTACAGGGAATCAGATTCGCGCTAAAAATTCAAATGACGTCAACAATTCAAATGCGCGTAAAATTCAAATATATTCGGTTTGCAGAGAGTAAAATGGATTCGGGGGTGTGTGTGAAGATGTACAAACCCCCCTAAATAATTATGTTCCAACCTAACCTATTTTCATGACTGTTAGTCATGAAAATAGTAGAAAGCGTGCTAACGAACCTAATTTTTTTAATGAATTGCGCTAAAATGGATTCGGGGGTTTATGTGAAAAGGTATGAGGGGCTCCGCCCCCTAATTAATTATGTTCTAACCTAACCTATTTTCATGACTGATAGTCATGAAAATAGTAGAAAGCGTGTTAACAAACCTATTTTTTTATGAATTGGGCTCAGCCAAAGTGAACACAAATACACTTTAGACATCTTTCACAGAAAAAAACGGATAAATAGAAAAAAAAACGAAAAAAAGGCCGCCCGCACTGGGACTCGAACCAACAACCATGCATCAATACCAACGGCGGCGACTGTAACCGTACAACCATTGTGGACTTGCGAGCGATGCCGAAAAAACTATAATATCTACTGTTAGTGTCGCGCATGCGCACTTTATGCAAGGATTCTATTGGTGGGAATCTGGTTCCCCGTACACACTAGGTTACCCTGCCACCTAGTGTGTCTTGTCGGAAGCTCCCCAGAAAACCTCCCATTAAATTTATTTGTTAGGTATATAGATAGTCTGGCTTTCAAAAGCGAGATATTTGTGGTATTAGTATTATTTGAAAAAAAAAAACGTTTTATTATTGTTTGTTACAGTACATCGTTACAGAGGAGTTTCGAAAAAGCCACTTCTTGTACAAAAATGCTTTGAATTTTGTATACTTGTTGAGATTCAAGATGTGGATGACCAGCGGCCTCTACGCCTACGAGTGTATGTCGGGGTTAATTGGGATGGGGGCTTATCCCAAAGAAGCGAAGGCTGTCACCACTCATGGCCCCACGCAGAAGTACGACCAACTCAAATACTTGTAAGTGTCCCAAATACCTACTCAAGTAATTCGAAGCGCTGCAACGATGCGATACAAAGATAACTCAATACATATCTTAAAATATAATAAGTTCATTTTTTATAATAGACATCAATATATTATGAAGTTCAATTTTTGTAATAGAAATTTGGAATTATCAGTATGGAATGGAAATTTAATGACTCAGGGAGATTTTATGATGATTATTAAAAACTTTGTTTAAATAATCATTGTGGCGGCTCAAAAGATCGCTGAGCGACGAGGATGGTATGTTTCCGCCTCGCATGTTCCTTGGACGGGAAAAGGCTAGCGGGCTGCAGGAGTTGGCGAATCTTTTTGCCAGTTTCTTCGGCTCCGTCTTTGAGAGCGGGGACCCTTTAAGGCACACCGATCCCATCTGTGAACGCTATTTTACCAGAGAACCTCTCCGTCTGTATTTATTTATTTATCTTATGGTCACAATACAGTACATCACAACAAAAAGATATTCAGCACAAGTATGTTTGTCAAAAATTAAAATTTGAAATTAAGATTATTGAGATATTCGGTTGCCGCTTCACTCAGGAACATGAAGTCTGTAAGATCACCCCCATATGCCCTGAGGACACACTCGGACACAATATGGTCAACGGTTTGTCTCTCCGCCCCACAGTCACACTCGGAGGAGTCCAGCCAGCCGCACTTGAAAAAGAAGTCCGCGCATCTGCCGTGACCAGTACGGACTCTGTTAAGGGCTGTCCACAGTCTTCGGGGCTGGTCAAAGCCAGGTGGTTTGTCAGAGATGCAGGGTAAACAGCGAGCCACCGGGTCCGAAGTCTCCTCCCATCTGGATTTCCAATTCTCGGTAATGTTGAAACCTCCGTCAAATAGGCCTTTCCCCGTTGCTAGTGGAGGCTTGCGTGATTTCAGCCTGTTATGAGATAGGAGGTATTCGAGATCTGAGCAGGATGGCAATTCAGGGTTTTTGTGCATCTTATCATACTCTCTAACCAAGGCACCCTGTCGTCGAAGGTCATGAGGAGGGATATGACTTAGGACCGGTAACCAGTGCAGCGGCGTGGATCGTAGTGCACCCGAGATGATACGTAGGGTGTTGTTTAGTTGGACATCTATTAATCCTGTGTGTGAGCTGTTGAGCCACACCGCAGAAGCATACTCCGCCGCAGAGTGCACAAGACTGAGTGCAGAGACGCGCAGTGTCTCCGCAGTGGATCCCCAGGTTGTCCCAGCTAGCTTGTGGATTACGTTGTTGCGAGTTTTTATTTTCGCAGAGAGTTTGATCAGGTGGTCTTTGAAGGTGAGTGTACGGTCAAGGGTCACTCCTAGGTATTTGGGAGTTTGACTGTGGCTCAAAGCTTGTCCCTCAAAAGTTACGTTAAGCTTTCTATTTGCTTCCCTGTTGTTGAGGTGGAAGCAAGTAACCTCTGTTTTACTCGCGTTAGGAAGTAGCCTCCAGTTACGAAGATATTGGCTCAGTCTTTGCAGGTCTGAGTTCAGCGTGGACTCTCCAAGCTCGAAGCTGCGGTACTGGCATGCCAGGGTCCAATCGTCTGCGTAGCCAAATTTTCGGGATGTTGTTGCGGGCAGGTCTGATATATAGAGATTGAACAGCAACGGTGCAAGCACTGAACCCTGAGGTAGACCGTTGTTTAGTTTTTTCACTCTACTCTTTAAGTTACCGATGATGACCTGATATGTGCGGCCAGCCAGCATGTTATTGATAAGATTTATTAGTTTTTGAGATGGTATTACACGAGCTAGTTTGTATATGAGGCCCTGTCTCCACACCGTGTCATAAGCTGCCGATAGGTCTATAAATGCGGCGGATGTTTTTAGATTCTTTTCGTACCCCGTCTCGATGTACGTGGTGAGCGCAAGAATTTGGTCGCTGCAGCTACGGTTTGGACGGAAGCCCGCTTGTTCTATTGGGATTACTTCTAATATTTTTGGGCTTATTCTGTTGTATAGGAGTTTTTCCAACAGTTTGAAAATTACACTTAGAAGGGCTATTGGTCTGTAACTCTTGGGGTGGTCTGGGGGCTTTCCCGGCTTCAGAATTGCAATTATTATCTTAGCGCGTTTCATTTTATCTGGCATATTTCCTGAGGAGAGGATGTCAGTGAAAAATTGTGTCAACCATTTGGTAGCATATTTGCCACAATGAATCAGGAACTCTGGGTGGATTCCATCAAAGCCAGGTGCCTTACCAGTTTTTAGCTCTTTTATTGCTTTAGTTGTTTCTGCTGTAGTAAAAGGGTTGGTTGCTGCATGCTCTGGTTCGAAAGATCTCCGGAGAGACCTGAGTTCTGTTTTCACATTTCTGGTTTGGGTTTTGTCACCAGGGGCCTTAGATGTTTGGGCAATGTGGGAAGCTACCTTATTTGGAGAGATTGGTGGATTTGAGTCACCTATTTTGCCTCCGCCATTGAGTTTTCGCAGTAAGGACCACGCTTTGCGGCTAGATGTTTTAAAGTCGAGTGATTCCATCGTTTCCACCCACTTTTGCCGACGCGCCGTGTCAAGGCTAGTGACAAGATCATCGGCGATCTCTCTTTCACCGCTCTGTTTAAATTCTTTGTACAGAGCCTCGCTTCTCTCATTCCAGCCCGGAACGTATTCCCTTCTGTATCCTCTAGGGATGTGTTTCTTTGCCGTGCTAATTATCGCACCGGTAAATCTGCTGTAATTACAGGCCTTAGGTGGTATCCATCCGAGGCACTTATCCAGATCTCCGGAGAAAGCTGGCCAGTTGGCTTTTTGGAAATTCCATCTGGGTCTGGGAAAGGAGGATATAAGTGGAATTCTAATGCCGATCTCTATGATTGCTGGTCGGTGTTGGCTATGAGGAAAGTCAGTAAGTATTCTGCGGTTGCATGCCACTGGCTTGTTGTCTGTAGTGGAGACAAAGCAGAGGTCTGGGTTATAATCCCGTTTCCATGCAGCTGATCTAAAGGATCCTCGCTCTTTTGCATCAAAAACCAGGTGAATGTTGTGATCCTCCGCCCAATTCACCAGCCTCTCTCCATCCTCGTTATTAGTTGCATATTTCCATTGCGTGTGGTGGCTGTTAAAATCGCCCACATAGATGGCAGGGTGGGGATTAGTTGGAAGGGTGCCACTTGGCCAGGAACATGTAGGTGGCTTGTAGATATTACTAATGATGTTCTCCCCCAGCCTGATAGTAACGTTGTGGATATTATCTTTATCAGACACCGACTGGATGAATGCGTTTTCAATGTCGGAACGAACGTATGTGGCAACTCCATAGGCATGATGATATGTAGCCCCAGCAAGATCGTAACCGGGTATCCTTCCTCTTTGGGCGAGTTGTTCTTCGCAGTTTACATGTGTTTCCTGAAGGGCAACGACGTCAATTTGATTCTCAGAGAGTATCCGTCCCAACAGTTGGCACTTAGCAGAACTTATTCCTTCAATATTAAGTTGGCAGATCCGGATACATGTACCGAGGTCTCTAGTCAGTTGGCCCTGAACAGGGCCTTTGTTTTTATTGTTGATATTTTGCATTATAATCCTTTTCAGTATGTACGCTTCTGTAATTTCGGAAATCTTTCGTTTTGTTGTTGTGACGTACGCCAGGAGATAGTTGACAGTTATTATCTGGCGACCAAAGTGCTAGTTCATTCAGCGTTACCCAGGGTGCACCACGAGGAGGCGAACTAGCTTTGCACCTTTCCGTCTGTATACTGGACTACGACGACGTCTTTAAGGCAATAAAACACCTGGATGAAAAAAAATCATGCGGTCCAGACAACGTCCCTCCCAGTTTTCTAAAGGGCACGCCCTAATTGTTCCTTTGACAGTGATATTCAATAAGTCCCTGGCCAGTGGCATCTTTCCCACATACTAGAAGATGGGAAATGTAACTCCAATATTCAAAAAAGGCTACAAAAACGACGTCACGAACTATCGCCCCATATGTCTTCTATCCACACTTGCAAAAATGTTTGAATCCCTCGTTCTTGAGAAAGTTATGCCAACTTTGTCGCGAATTATCATCCCGCCACAACACGGCTTTCTCCCTGGGAAGTCGACACTGACAAACTTGCTTCTTTACGAGGATTTTATTGTACAGAGCCTTAACAGGGGACTTCAGGTCGATCACCGACTTCTCGAAGGCCTTCGACAAAGTGTCTCATGAGCTGCTACTAGCAAAGCTCCAGGCCATCGGTGTTGTCGGTCCTCTTCTTCGCTGGTTTGCGTCCTACTTACTGGATCGAAGGCTGTTTGTAAGCATCGAGGGATTCTCTTCCGCTACATTTACGGCCACGAGTGGCCTGCCCCAGGGCAGCCACCTCGGCCCAGTCCTCTTCTTGGTGTTTATCAACGACTTAGGGACTAAGATTGGTGATGTGAACTACCTCCTTTTTGCCGATGACTTAAAGATTTACTCTGGGGTGTCCGAATCGAGGGACTGCGAGAAAATTCAAGCAAGCCTGATTGGTTTGGACGAGTGGTGCGTAACGAACAGATTGCACCTTAACATTCAGAAGTGCCAGTTCATTCAATTCTCTAGAAAGAAAAACATAGTGCGTTTTGACTATAGTTTAAATGAGATTACTCTCGAAAGAGTGACAGAAATACGCGATCTGGGCATTATCTTCGATGAGGGGCTATCATTTGTTTCCCACATAAACACTGTCGCGGCAGATGCGATGAGGACCCTGGGGTTTGTATTGCGCACAGTCCACGACTTTCAAAACATCCGCGCTATCGCCCTGCTCTATACCTCTCTTGTACGTAGCAAGTTGGAGTATGCATCACCGATTTGGTCTCCCGAATATATGTGCCATAAACACACCATAGAGCGAGTCCAGAGTAAGTTTTTGAGACACATCAACTACAAATTGGGTATACCCAGCAAGGAGCTGAACTACGAGCGGTTACGAGAGCTATTAAACATGCACAAGCTGTCTGAAAGACGCACTTTGTCTGACCTCATCGTGCTCTATAAAATTCTGAATAACCTTTTCGACGAGCCGGCACTGATTGGTCTCATAAAATTCCACATACCATCCCGCAGCACTAGAAGTAGATGCCTTTTTAGCTGTGACAATTCTCTTACTACCAACTACTTGAAGAGTACGGTATTCCCACGACTCCTTCGTATGGGAAACGAATACGCGAACGACATTGACATTTTTAGCTCCAGCATCGATATCTTCAAAAGTCACATTAGGACAACTTTCTCATGGTTCCAACAGACTTACTGTCTCGACTGATCTTCACTGATTCCTCGACATCTGCTTCAGCTACGACTGTGGTCTTTTAGGCTTTCTATCCATCCCGCCTTCTACCTCTTGTTGTTGAGCTGTTCTACCTCGACGCTTTTCAACGCATAGTAATTTAGCGACCTAAATACTTCTGTGGGTATATCATACCCTTATCATCCTGTTTAATCACTTATAGTAATTCGAATACCTCTCCTCTTATGTATCACCTAGACGGAGACTTCTAATCAAATTTCTGGCAACTGTCATCAGTCATACATTAGCCTTGTATTCTCGAATTATTGTATTCTTGTATTATACTGAAGAAACGTGTTGCACGTAATTTTTCTCTCTGTAATGCTTATGGAGGGAAGAAATAATAACAATATGTGTATCTATACAGGGTGACTGGTAATTCAATACATTCCTTGTAAGGGGTTATACTAGAGAAAATTTGCAACAATTTTGTTCCCATTAACCAGGGGTAAAATACCAGTGGTTTTCGAGTTATTTAACTTTTTAGAGTTTTTTTTTTCAATTTTTACCTTTTGACATAAAAATTAAAATTGTGAACAAAGTACTTCATTTAGGAAAGTAAAAATAAATTTTTCTAATAGTTAAAGAATAAAAGAATGGTCGAAGTAAAAAATCAAGAAGAAAATTTCAAAATCCTTATAAATATGACGTTTTTTAATCACAAGTCAGTTTTTTTCAGTTTTTATTTCGATTTTTCTAAGCTACTTACTCCAAAAAAGTATAATATACTTGTAAAAACCACAGGAAAAACTTCCCCAATTAATAAGCTTTGCGAAAAGGTAAAAATGTTTACCAATTTACTACAGTTTTGGAAAATAATCAATATTATACGATCAGTATACGATGGTGCTATGAAGCCGTAGGCGTTTTCATACAAACGACTTCACTTCAACATGAATAAAATTCAAAGCTGCGCTTCGTTATGAATTATGATTATCTACACTAGGTAGTCCAGCATTAGTATGGCGAAGTTGAACTGATTCTGCGCCTTCTAATCGTTTAATAAGATTTATTTACCGAAACTGTGGTAAAATAGAAAACATTCATACTTTTTCTGAAAGCTTATTAATTGGGGAAGTTTTTCTTGTGGTTTTTACGCCAAGTGTATTATACTTTTTTTAAGTAAATCCGTTAGACAAATCGAAATAAAAAATAAAAAACACCGAATTGTGATTTTAAAACGTTGTATTTCTGAGGTTTTTAAGATTTTTTTCTTGATTTTTTACATCAGCTTTTCCTTTATTCTTCAGCTATTGGAAAAGCATATTTTTACTTTCCTAAATGGAGTACTTTGTTCACAATTTTAAATTTTAGGTCTAAAGGTGGAAAATTGAAAAAAACTCTAAAAAGTTAAATAACTCGAAAACCACTGGTATTTTACCCCTGGTTAATGGGAACAAAATTGTTACAAATTTTTTCTAGTATAACCCCTTACAAGGAATGTATTGAATTACCAGTCACCCTGTATAGTTTAATATGTACTTACGTTTTTTTTACTTTGTATTTTTACTGCTCTCTATGATATCTTTTTTTTTTTCTTTAAAAGGCAATTTGCCGTTGATAAATAAATAAATAAATTTACAATAATGTCAAATATTGATTTAACCTACTCGTAATAAATTAATTATTTATTTTTAAATGGTTTCAAGGTGTACATTATAACACTTTGCTGCCTTCGATACATAATCGCCCAAGGCTAACTTTTGATTATTTAAATAGATCATGATCATTTATGTACCTATATATATTTAATCAATAGGATCATAATAATGTATAATTTGTCAAAAATATACACACAGTATTCAGAATAAAAAATTATCGGTTTCAAACATTTTAGCTCATAATTTGGTATTAAGGCATATTTTGCTTTAATTTTTAGGTATTTATACTTTTTTAATGCAGTAACTCTTAATTGGTCCTGAGCAGACAATGTCCAGCAAATTCCATCTTTTTAGCTGTCGTTTGTTTGCATCTCTCCAGAAACTCTGGCAAGGACCGATTTCTTTTCCTGAATTACCATAAACTGGACCGGATCGCTCCAAAACGCATTTCTTGTCTGTTTCACCTAATTATGTTTTTTTTTTTTAATAAAAATTAATCTGTGCTCACTCAAAGTGAACACAAATACCTACACTCTTTGACTCTTTCACAGTAAGCTACTGAAAACTTGTGTCGTGAAAGAGGAAGATGGTCGGCACCAGGGATCGAACCACGACGTCCGCAGTACGAAAGCCAGCGTTGTAACCGCTGGGTCACTAACCACTTCTATTGTTATTTGCATATTTTCATAAAGAACCTTTTTTAATCAAAAGACATACCTATCATCTTTCTAATGTCATTCTATGCTTTAAAAGCTATTTACAAGAGCCGGAGGAGAACATTGTCGTTGTGTAATATCAGTAGCAAGGAAAGTCTCTTGTTTCCTCAACCATGACTGGATGGAGTTTTTTTTTTACTTAATATGGTGTTTTTTTTTCAGATCTGAGGAAGAAGCTAAGAAACTGGATTACGACTTCGAAACCCTTAACACGATGAACTTCCTTAAAATACTCACAACTCCTTGGCACTTCGAGTTTTGGAGAAATTGGAACTTATCATCACAATATTGCATGGGAAGATACTTCCATAAGGAACTGTTTAAGAGTCCGGTCTTCAAAGACTATCGGTAAATAACTTACCTGTAACCTTCTATCAATAAGAACATCGCCAAAAATTGTAACCTTACTTCGAAAATGGTTCTAACTAACAATGAGGTTTTGGTGTGAAATGATTCTATAGTCTATTTCTATTGGACACAAGAACCAGCTTTTTAACCAGTTACAACGTTTTCAAAGCGAGGTTACGAAATGTTGTCAATCAGACAGCTAGCTTCATTCGATGCCTTATAACCGCAAATATTTCTGCACATAGCTTCATTAAAACAAAAGAATAATGTCTATGGACTCGTTTAAACTTTTAGAAAAGTTCTTCTTCTTCTTTACAATGTGGCAATTCACTCTCGAGAGAGTGATCTAGATTTTGGAAAAGTTAGCGGTGGTTATCTATTTTGATGGTTTACTTTAACCTCGGTTAACCAAGATTAAGTACTTTGATAATCTTCTCTTTGCAGGATTATTCTGACAATGCTAGTCAGCTCCATTTGGCATGGTATCGAGTTTGGTTATTACTCGAGTCTTCTTCTGTCCGGAGTCTACATCGTGAGTGAGAAGCCTTACTACAAACTGTATCAATCCACGAAAGGCTGGGTGAGTGAAAGTTGACATGTAATCCGCAAAATATCACTCAACCATCCTCAACACAATGGAACATCTTATCAAATCGCATAACGTCAAGAAATATTGTAAAAAAAAAACACAGACAACAAACAACATTTAGCAAAAACCGTGACGCAGAAAGAAAATGTTCCATATTCACGTCTTACAGCCTGTTCCCACTAGTCGTGTGTCGCATCCGAACTTTATTCGGAAGCTCTGGTTGCAATACATTTGATATGGATGTTCATACTTACCAACCCGGCAACAATCGTGCCGGATATTAGTGTGAACACAAATACACTCTGGACATTTTTCACACTAACAAAGGGTTGTGTCATGAATGTGGAAATAGTCGGCAGCGGGAATAAAATCCACGACCTTCAGTTCGCTGTGCGTACAAAAGACGTCGACTACATAGTACCACTGGGCTACCAACCACCTCAACATTACATTATTCATGAGATATTGATTATTATGGGAGAAGGTATCAGCGCTCTTTTCGAACAACATAACTTTCATTCAGCATCTCTTTTCCATTAAGGTAGAAGTGATGGGCTTGCGTCAGCGAATAGCGTCGTTCGCAATACTATTTAATTATTTATTTATTTATTTATTTAACAATTATTTTATAAGTACATTTAACAATTATTTTATAAGTACTATGAAACAAACTTCTTCCCATTATCCTTCTGAGGCATATTGCACAACTGACGAGCATCAATCTAATAAACAAATGTGGAGACTTTGAAAAGTGTGTTTAAAGTCTGTCATGATGGGTTCCACTGTATTTGTAAACTATTAGAATCAATGTGTACAAATTTTCGCCAAAACTAACGGTATTTGTCTGTTTTTTTTTTTATCCAGGTTTCAACCTGTTTCCTGGTCGTCATGTGGCTCATCCAGGCCCACATCTTCAGCCACATCATGGTCTCCTTCATCGTTCTGCGGACGGATGTCATAAGAATACATGCTTCAGCAATGAACTACGTTCCTTATGTCTCTTTATTATTTTTTTATCTATTCGGAAAGCTTTTGTCTAGGATTCAAAAGAGTATCAAATATTGAATAAGTAGTAGGTACCTACATAATTATATTTTTTTTAATTCTATCGAATAAAATGTCAAATTTATAATACATAAAAATCTACTTTAACTGCTTAATTTAGAAGTTAGAGATCAAAAACCAAAAAATATGTAAATAATTTTATTCAAAAATTTTCAATTCGATGTTATTTTTTATAAAGTTTCAGTTTTATAAAGGTACTTACCTACCTTCTAACTCTTATTTATTTTTACTATAGTTAAGTAAATTTTCTGACTTGAAAAAATATCTCGCATTTGTACTTGAAGAGAAATTAAATAAAATCACAATGTAAGATTTATTTTCAATTTTAAAAAAAGTTTGTGTGCCGCTATAAAAAAGAAAAAAAAATCGCATTTTCATCGGTAAATTTTTGTCTATTATTTGCACTCTTCGTTTGTTCAAGTGTAGAAAAACCAACCTGTATAAGAAGATAACATTGTTGAATATTTGAATGCATTCCAACCATTTTGAAATTTTAAGGTAGGTACCTACCTGCAATAGGTTCACAAGAACTTTTTAATTTCTGAATGGCTTAGGTTCCTACGTATATCTAAATTATTTTCATAAATAGGCACCGACTCAAATTTACTACACCAATAGAAAAAGGCAGTTATACATACATAGGTAGGTAGGTATAGGTACGTACCTACTATTTGTTTTTTTTTAACACATACCTACTAACAACGTACTGTATTTTGGTAAATTTTGAATGGTATAAATGATTACATATGTATAGAATAGATACTAGGTATACGTATATAAGTAGGTATATATCTACTCGTAATGTAGGTATAGCTATCTCCTTTGCAATTGGAAAAAAATATTGTACAAAATTTCGATTATTTAAATAGGTAAACATTATATTTAAAAAAATTAAAAAGTTAAAAAGATTTTTTTAGTTATTTTTACCTGCCCTGTTAGCCACCATGGAAGTAAAGAATTAACCACCAACGTATGCAGAGTTGTCGATATGTGAGAGCCTGGTCAATTTTCCCAAAACCGGATAAGGAGATTTAGGTTATAAACAAAAATTTCATAAATCTATCAATGAACATTATTCCTAAGAAGCCTTCAACAGTCCTCCACCTTCCGATGAGTATGTGAAACACCACTCGCATAACACTGGACTTAAATGCGAGGAAGGCCCATAACCCAGCAGGGGGTGGGAAAGGTTACTAAGAAGAAGAATCCTTAGCAAAGTAAAAGGTACATGATGATGCCATATTTTTCTATTCTTCTGTATGACTGTCTTTACTTTCTCTATGGTCACCCACGTAGGTAGCACTCCTCGGGGAATCCCATATCAAGCACTCGTTGATTTTTATTATGTACCTACCTACATTTTGCAACAAGTGCCGAGTCGACTGAGACGAACAAGACACCGCCATCTATGTGGATTATTCGAAATGATTTGAATTTGAACAACAGTTCTATGTATACATTCGTGAAACTGTTAACTTATCTGTATTATTGTGTAGAAATGTCACACGATTTCAATAGATGTCGTTGATTTTACAATGCAAAATTAAAAAAAGATAGAAGTCTTCCTTCTAGATCCTGCATCGTAACATACAGATCTGTAAGCTGTGTTATAATATACCTAATAACCTAATTATCGAAAACTCATTTTCACCTGCTATTACACATTGCCATCTGAAAATTCCACCCTTGTCTCTGGAGGGAATAAATTATTTCTAGACAGCAATGTTCACAGCTTAGGTACTGTGTGAGGACTTCGACTTAATATTTTTGGGAAATTTGATCAAGAAACATTTTAATTCTGTTCAAAGATCTCCACCAGAGTTCGAGTAACTTTGGAAGAAACTTACCTAAGCATATTTTATGAGTTATTCTCAGATTGGAGAGGACCAGTGGGGCTTCTACGAGTTTTATTGAAAGCTTGTTAGCGTGCAAATCTTATATATAAAAATGGAGAGCTATTTCGCGTTGTCATCGGATGGCGCCTAAACGGCTGGACCGATTTTGCTAATTCTTTTTTTGTCGTGTAGGCTTTTATTGGGAGAGTGTCCTTTTAGAACAAAAAAATTAAGAAAAATGCATGGGAAATTAGAAAATTTAAGAAAACTATAAAAATGGAGATTTATTTCCCGATATCATCGCATCACGCCTAAACGGCTGGACTGATTTCGCTAATTCTTTTTTTGTCATATAGGCTTTTATCAGGAGAGTGTACTTTTAGAACAAAAAATTTAAGAAAAATCCATGTGAAATTAGAAAATTTAAGAAAACTATAAAAATGGAGATTTATTTCCCGTTATCATCGCATCACGCCTAAACGGCTGGACCGATTTCGCTAATTCTTTTTTGTCGTGTAGGCTTTTATCGGATCAAGGTTGTATTAGAAGAAAAAAAATAAGAAAAATTCATGGAAAATTAGGAAATTTAAGAAAACACAGAGAGTAGGTAATCTTTTTAGTACTTTTTACAATAAAATTTTGTTCTACTTTTGAATTTTTATTAATTGACATTTGAAAGAACTGTCAGTGGATTAATTGTTTTGCAATTGATAGAATGCGAATGTAAAATATATCGTATGAAATAGATTGATTGGATAAGTCATATAATTTTCATTGCAGTTAATTTTTGTAAGGAGTTTTGGTAAGTTTTAATACAAGGAATACCTACATTATTGTAATGAAGTGTAAGGAATTGGAAAACTTTACTTATTTACAGAGATTTTTAAAACCGCCAGCAAACAGAATCGTATATTATATAACGTTGCTATTAAGGAGTTATACTTAATTGAAGTTCATTTTATAAGGAGTTTTGATAAGTTTTAACACAAGGAATACATGATTATATTGAAGAACAAGTAGAATATTTTTATTGTTTGTTTGAAAATCAATTCTTCGTTTATGGGCTGATTTTTAGAGAGGATGAGTACATACATATAACGTAAATGTAATCTGCATCGTTAATATTTAAAAAAAGCTGGATATTTTTTTGCTAATGACCTAGCATGTGTTTCTTTATTGAAAATAAAAATTGTTACACTTCCACCATGTTGTAATAGAAGTTTGCAAAAATTTCACAGATACTGCATTAAATGAGCTTTTTTATTTCCACTGTTTTGAAAGAGAAGATTTAAGAACGCAATGTTGTGTGAAAGTGAATGTCGAGAACTTGGAAGTATGTCTATTTAGGTAATTAATTTAGAAGAGATGCAAGGTGTGATAAAGAGATTGAAAGAAGGAAATTGGCTGGGAGAAGGGTTGGCGGTGCACTTAGACCTCTAAGAAGATATCTCTGAAATCGACAGTTGATGCACAATGCAATCCTGATACCATCCATGATTTATGGGAGTGAAACTTAGACATTGACGAAAAATTTGGAAGTTGAAATAAATGCTGTGGAAATGAGATCACTGCGTAGGATATGCGGAAAGAGACTTATTGATGGTGAGGAATGATAATATTAGAAAGGAACGTGGAGTGGATGTTAGTGTAGTGACTAGAATGAAAGTGAATAAAGAAAGAAGGTTTGAACATGTAAAGAAAATGAACGAAGAGAGAATGACTCAAAGGATAATAATATAAATCTGAAAGAATAGGTGCACGCAGACGAGGCCGACCTGGAATGACATAGACCAACCATATCGGTGCCGTCTTACGGGAGGGCCAAGTCAGGAGCAAAAGGAATATAAGAGCATGTATGCGGAATGTTATGCGTTTGGAGGAAGCGAGTGAGTTTGGATTGGAAAGAATGGAAGTCCATACTCTCTGCCTACCCCCTTCGGGAATCAGCGTGATGGGCAAAAAAAAGTATTGACACCTCAATGCGTATTTTGAATCGGTACGGAGATGTTCCTTATCGTGCTTTGATTAATCAATCAATATTATTTTAACTGAGCAAAATAACTATTAAGACATCGAATATAATGACTACCTAAATTTTTATTTTACATGCATATTAACATCAAATCAATCAAATTTAAAACTCCCGTTGAACTCCACTCAGGAGCAAAGTGAGGCAATAAGAGCTCTCCATTGCACTCGATCTTGCGCAATGATGACCTCTTCCCACATCGTATTAACATAGGTAATAAGTTTTTGTAAAAATAAACTCAGACCCAATGAATGCAGCGTGGTATGCAGGTTTTGCTAATGCCAGTAAATAGTCAATCGTGTTAAATAACTAAAAAAAACGAATTTGAGCTCTGTTGCATAAAACCTATATAGTACCCATATTATTTATTTCGATACGAAGTTCGACGGGTCAGCTAGTAGTGTTATAAAATCAAACGATCGAATCGTTCGATCATTTTTTTGTATGAAAATTTTTCGAAACTCTTTCGATATTCGATCATCGAAAACTTATAGGTACTATACCTACCCCTATAGGTGTACAGTATACCTACTGTCGAGAAAAAAGTTTGTACGACTATACCTACTCAATCAATCAATACTCCTTATCTGACCAAAGATCAGAAGCAAAGAGAGGCTACAAGAGCCCTCCTTCGCACCTGATCTTGCGCTGCTTCAATGACCTACTCCCACACCATCTCCAAATCTCTATGCTCTGCTTCGAAGGAACCTAACATGGTGTGAATTAACCTTTCCGGTCTTCGGGACCCTATTGGGAGGAAAAACAGCGCTCTCGTCGGCCAACTTTCTTTCGGAATCCTCTAAACATATTTTATTTTATTTTATTCAAACAAACTTACAGTCATTAAATAAAATATTACAAAGTTCATTGAATATGAATAATAGACCATTACCTATACCAGCCAAGTCCATTTCCTCTCCACAATTGCAGAAAACATGGGCCTACGCTCGGTGCACCGGCGTAATAGCGTCGTTCGTGTTGCAGTGGTACCATCTTATACCCAAAATTCGCCTGAGGCACTTCATTTCAAAAGCTGAGACTTATTTGCCTGGACTTATTTGGTCAGGTGCCAGGACTCACACCCATACAGGAGAATGGGCAACACACACGCGTCAAACATCAGTTACCTCTAATATTATAATTCCTACCCAATATTCTCCCATAAGTCCCATACATGATGTTTATAGATGGTTATCATGATGTTTATAGGTTAATTTGCAAACCACAAGAAGGAAACCAAAATAGAGTGATAAAAAATAATACCTACTCGGTAAATCGGACTCGTCAAGCATTATTAGCTAATCACGATTTTAGACCCATTTCCCCCATTCTAATGCCCCCATTATGAGATTTTAGATGGACATTTAAATTAATTACCTAGGTACTATAAAAAATAAAATAAATACTATGATATGTTCCCCCCATCCTTTATATTTCGTGATTTTTTTTACTACCCCCCCCCTTCTAAGGTGGTTTATGAACGACCTCATAGTACCACCCCCCTCCCTTCCTAAACGTTGCGTAAAACCCAAGTTAATATTTTTTACCTAAAAGTTAAGTATCTATAAGTAGCACAAAGTACTCGAAAATACTTTTGTTCTTGTTTTAATCACGTCTTTAATAAGATACTTCTAACCTGCAATACAACTAAAAGGGTTGCTAACTTCCCAACTAGCACAAAATAGTCGTAAAGACATTACAATCCTGTCATTGAAGAATCGGATATATGGTCTACACGACCGTTACATACCCGGAATGGGCCCATTTTATACGACAAATTAGTAGTTTTAACAGTCGTGAGGAAGACAAAAATTGACCAAAAATCGGAAAAAGGACATTGTTTATACATTTATATGATAATAAAGTTTAATAAACAACATTAAAACGATATTTTGCAAGTAATCGTGGTATAATTGGCTATAACACAAATATGCGACATCTATGTCCCGTCAGTACGATATTTTATCATATTTTGTCGAATTATTGTCAATATCACAAGTATGCGACGTCTATGTGACATCAGTACGATAGATTGTCATATTTCGTCGAATATTAATCTATTCCACGAGTATGCGACATCTACGCAACAGCTGTCAAAATTGACAGGCAATTTCGTTGAATAATAGTCTATTCCATAACTATGCGATATCTTCGCGACAGCTGTCAAATTGACAGGCAATCTCGTCTGTATGCGTCATCATTGCGTTGCGGTTGAGATTGTTTAATAAAGTTAACTACAAAATATTATAAAAGGCAATAATATTTCAAGTTTTGCTAAATAATCGAATTTAAGTTATGCTTTATCTACGCGTGTAAAATTTAATTGCAAATTTAAATTTATTTACGCGTGAATTTTGGTGTGGGTGACGGGTTGGTCTGTAACATCACCACGGGGGAGGGGGAGTCTAAACAAGTAGCCGGAGTAGGAAGGAACACACCTAATTATCCTATATTATAATTGGTATGTTCGTTGGTAACTCGATATTCTCGTTCAAACATTCTAAAAACCCTATGCGAATAATTTTTATACATACGTACTTACTTTGAAAAAAAAAAAACAATCCGACTATGGGAAATATTGTTCATGCTTACATATATGATTCGTTTGTAAGTCGATATCCGTTGCAATGACAATAATAATAATCATAGGTGTCAGCGGGAAATATTATAACGACGAAATAATATGTAACACTCGTTCATAGGTTCTTATATTCAACTTTACTAATATCTATTAGGTAGGTACTCCTCGAAAAAAATGTTAGTACTCAACGTAATAAAGTAAAATAATTGGTACCCTTTAAGTGACGACATAACGATATACAGGGTGTCCCAGAAAGTACGACTAAGCGAAAGTCCATTGGGCCTAGACAAAATACAGTTGGCGATCGACTACAAACGAATTCTTCGACAATGTAGAGTAGGAAGAAAATTAGCTGTCCACTTTTTATATTTTTATATAAGTGTCATTGCTTGGTTTAAATACTTGTTTACATGTTCCAGTGGACAGATAATTTTGTCGCACTATACATTGGCGAAATCTTCGTTTGTAGTCGAACGCCAGTTTGAATTTGTCTACGGGGGCAGATATAGAACACCTTAAGGGCTATCCACATAACTCAATATTATATTATTATGTTAAGCGATTTTTTATAGTTTTTGAGTTATAGTTATTTTAGTATTTTTTTTTTGTCAAACCCTGACTTGCAGGGTTATGTTACAGAGACACCAATTTTTGAGGTACACGCGAATTTTTAGAGTCATTAGTTGTTACATAATTTTAGGTATGATACAATAAAGATAGTACAATGAAATTTATAGGGTAGGTACATAGATTGATAAATTGGCAAGTTTTTGAAAATGGAAGAAAAAAAGGTGTGATATTTTTTTTTAAATCGTCCTCAAAGTTTTTGGAAAATTTTAAATCGTAGGTATCCTATTTTGAGATTCAACATTTTTTGTTGTCACGATGGTATCAGATAACCCATAAACAATTATTTTTCAGCTATTCTAGAAAAAAAAATTATGCGTGTACCTCAAAAATACCTCTGGACTTTCGCTTAGTTGTACTTTCTGGGACACCTGTATAACTTTACTGATTTATGCAGTAATAGGACAGTCGAACAATATTATTATTGATTATTTTTATACCTACAGTTTTTGCTGCTAATTACTAGTAAAATCATCAACCAATCTATCCAATATGAATTTTCACAAAAATGTTTTCATAATTTTACCATGGGTAGGTAATATGGGTAAAAGAATTTATCCATCAAGCGATTTGATCCATTGTAAACCTGACGCTTACCATTCAGACATTATAATCGTCAATAACCATACTTACGCGCACATACAGACAGATTGAGATACATTCCTTCCTACTCTACTGCGACTTTATTATAGGTACGTCTGCAGCAACCAAATGGCAAAATAAAATAGTGTTACATGACCTCGTACGGCGTGTGACTGTGTCCATTGCGCTAAGATGGCGCCGAAAGAACTGTCATAAAAAATAAACCCAACAAAATAATTAAATTATTCTGTGCTCTATTGACATTATTCGTCGATAATTGTTTACATTTGTTTTAGTGGCCATATTGTGTGTTTATTTAGTGGCTTGTGTTACTAATTTCACAGAGTGAAAGTTGTATTTTGGATTATATTATTATAAAAATAATGTAAGTTTAGCTGGTATTATGTATTTATTCTTTGGATGTAAGTTGTTGTGATTTTTGTTTCTGCGATGTTGTTTTATTTCTTTTTATAGACCTTTAATATTATACGAGTGTTAGAAGACGATCTATAAATAAAAAAAATAATTGGTGCGTGTATTTTGATGAAGCTGTATAATCGTGGGTTTTGTTTATCGCGGATGTCAATAAGACTGCTTGATCATATTTTGCTGACCTCTAAAAGTATAATATTGTGAAGTTCTCTCAATAGGCACCGATTTTTTGCTACAAAGCCATGTTCTTTTGTAGATTCCAGTCGGTGACGTTTAAAGCAATATTATTTTGTGTGTAACCTTTCAATGATTTGAAACACTTTTCGTCCTTTGCGTTTGAATAAGGAACACAAAAGTGTACTTAAATGATTTTCAATAGTATGTAGGTTATTTTTTTATATTTTGCATGAACACGTATCAATAGCTTGCGGTTTACACAAATAATTAATTGTTCAAATTTTCGTAACCTTGGCGGGAAAACCGACCATAATGTAAAAAGTGAAAGCTACAGGTATTTAAATAGAATATTCTGCGTAGGTTTCGTTGATGTAATATTTTTTTTTGCGTTTGGCAATAGGTACATAACTAATTTGTCAGATTTTCGAATCAATTTGACTAAATGCTTTCTTATCGGTGAAGGTATTATGTTATGTCTTATTCTCGTTCGAAAATATCAGTTACACTAAGAACTCAGGTATTTAAAAGTGTAAATAGATTGCTAGTCATTACCATAGAATTACTTGGGTACATACATAGAGTCATCATAGAGTAGGTAATTACATTCAACTACATACTTATTGAAATCTAAGTATCTATAGTTTTTTTACACAATTACATCTACAAACAATGCGTATTATCATGTGATTAAGTTTGATGTTGGTCATAATGACGACCCTTTATGTAAGAATCGATTTTACATCTCAAACTAATCACGAACGCTAAACTCATAGTAGTCATAGTACCTGATTTTGAAGTTTGAATGGAAATGCAATAGAAGAAAAAAACAAATTTGAAGAAATTTTTCAAAAATAATAATTAACATTACTGAATGTATTTTGACCCTATAATTATTGTACTGTTGACGTTGTTTTTTTTCTTTGTATTTGACGTCCCTGTTGTCTTTCTGCCATTGACTGGCTCAAAGATGTTTTTTTTTATTAAAATGAATCTGGGCTCTCCCAAAGTGAGCACAAATACACTTTCGACATCTTTCACATAAAGCAAAGCTTGTGTTGTAAAAGTGGAAATGGTCAGCACCGGGAGTCGGTACTAACGAAATAAATAAATTATTATTATTAATTAATTTAACTTTTAATTCGATATTTTTTCTGTGACTGTAAATTCTTTGATATTATGTTACGTTTTATATCTTGACTATTTTTAGAATTACAATTTCATTTAATTGTCTAAAATTTATATTATAACAAAACCGTCTTTAGTATAATATTATATTGTATTTTTTTTCTAATTTTGTACAATACCATGTAATGTTTAACGAGTAAAAGGCCTAGGCCGTGGATGTCATAAATTTAAAAAAAAAAAGATAAAAAATGAAAACGTTCAAATGAACATTCATAGTTCTGAATTCATAATGAAATGATGGTTTTGCAAGTCGAAAAAACTTGTGATAATGGGTTAAAAAAAAGCTGTATGAAGATCGATTCTATATAATATTCTCAATGAAGGCGTGGAGGTTACCTTCTCTTGAAATTCAGTCCCGATTTCAATGTCACCCGACTAAACTTTTAGTACTTACTCGATAAATCCTTATTTATACCTTTTCAATAAAACGATTAATACCAGTGGGGCTAGTACGAGTTTTATCGAAAGCTTATTGCACGCAAATAAGTGCTTATTAGCGTGCAATTAGTGTTCTTAAATCAAACGATCGAATCATTCGATCATTTTAGTATGAAAATTTTTCGAAACTCTTTCGATGATCGTTTAGATATTCCATCATCGAAAACTTATACTAGGGCTACAGATTCATAATAGGTACCTACGTGAGACTGTTTTGATGCTTACCAACCAAAACCTAAATGGCACAATGGATCGGATAAGATTCGGATTGGTATTCCCCTTGGACGTCTAAAGATTTTGTATGGAAGTGATATTTTAAATTATTTTATCTGACAAAAGGTCACAAGAATCTAGACATAATTAAAACGTTGTGCACCAACGTTCTAATAAGATGAGACAGTAACAAAAATGGATATAGTCATATCCTGGCGCCAAATACATGACAGCAGTCGCAGTCTTTAAATTTGGTTGCTCTCTTGTTCTCAATAATTTCCAACTTTTATCTCTATATTTCATTTATTATTAAATTTCTACTTGTTGCATACATGGGATTTTTCGACATGTTGAACATGTTGAGAATTCTCATGATTAGGAGTTTCGGAGACAAACATTACCACCTAATGGCGAACGTTGTTATAACGTAAAGTGATCACACTAAGCCAGCCTTCGAAATAACAGTAGAAGACGGTCGTAAGCCCGTAGTGGTTTGTTCCATTTAAAAATCGAACATTAGTAATGAATCGTTAGAGTAATTAGTTGTAATTTTTTATTTATTTTACGGTTAGAAGAGAGTTCTCTATGCTTCCCCATACGGGTCAAAAATATTTATATTTCACAAGATGTGTATTGTACCTATAGGTATTGTATCTGTCTCCATCAAAACATTATCGTTCCGAGAATTATTATTTAAATGTTAATTATAACTAATTTTATTTATAGACTATGGCTATAAACCGCTCTTGTACGTCTAAACTGCGCATATCATGCTCCAAACTGGTTTATTTGGCCACTAATATCGGTTTTATTATGGTGTAAAGGATTTTTTGCATCATGGATGGCGCATGGTAACTATATAATAACAAGAAACTCCTTTTTGAAAGATAATTATTATTATATGGTGTAGTTACTTGAAGAATATTAATATTTAGCCACTTTAGCTTAAGTATCCATCGGGATGGTGGATGAAAAGAACACCAATCACAAACCTTTTGTTAATAAATTTAATATGTACGTACCAATATCAGAGTAACCGGCGAACTTTTATAAGCAAAATGTTTAGATAACATTCTCAATGTTTATTGATTCTTTTTTCCATTTTCCGTACAGTTATGATTTTTTTTTTGTGAACACAGAAACACACTTCACAGTGAGCTACTCAAAGCTTATGTCGTGAAACAGGAAGATGGTCGGCACCTGGGTGAAACAACGACCTCATGTACGAAAATCGTCGTCGTAACCGCTAGTCTACCAACCACTTCAATCATCTTAATAAACTTTCAAAATATTATAAATCAATCAAATCAAAACTCCCTTTGAACTCCACTTAGGAGCATAGGGAGGCAACAAGGGCTCTCCATTACGCTCGATCTTGCGCAATGCTTATGACCTCCTCCCACATGCACCAAGTCCATTTCCCTCAGCTCTGCCTCGAAGGAACGGAACACGGTATGAAAGGGTCTTCCACGTCTTCGAGACCCTGATGGGAGGGAAAACAGCGCTCTCATCGGCCAACTGTCATTCGGCATCCTCACATAAATAGGTACATATTTTTATAAAATGAATCTGGCCTCACTCAAATGACCACAAATACACTTTTGAAACATTTCACAGAAGGTAACCAAAGGGTTGTATCGTGAATGTGGAAATTAATGGTCGGCACCCCACGACCTTCAGTACACTGTGCGCATGAAAGCTGCAGACTGATTCCACTAGGCTACCATCTAGCACCCGTATATATTATTTTATTTTTTCAAGCACTAGGTACGTTCAATCTGAAATAATTATAAGATAAAGTTTAATATTTAACTCTTTATCAAAACACAAACATATGACGCATGCCGCCTAAAATTAGTTATGTGTAATTTATTTTATTTATCTTATGGTCACAATATAGTACATCACAACAAAAAGATATTCAGCACAAGTATATGTTTGTCAAAAATTAAAATTTGAAATTAAGATTATTGAGATATTCGGTTGCCGCTTCACTCAGGAACATGAAGTCGGTAAGATCACCCCCATATGCCCTGAGGACACACTCGGACACAATATGGTCAACGGTTTGTCTCTCCGCCCCACAGTCACACTCGGGGGAGTCCAGCCAGCCGCACTTGAAAAAGAAGTCCGCGCATCTGCCGTGACCAGTACGGACTCTGTTAAGGGCTGTCCACAGTCTTCGGGGCTGGTCAAAGCCAGGTGGTTTGTCAGAGATGCAGGGTAAACAGCGAGCCACCGGGTCCGAAGTCTCCTCCCATCTGGATTTCCAATTCTCGATAATGTTGAAACCTCCGTCACATAGGCCTTTCCCCGTTGCTAGTGGAGGCTTGCGTGATTTCAGCCTGTTATGAGATAGGAGGTATTCGAGATCTGAGCAGGATGGCAATTCAGGGTTTTTGTGCATCTTATCATACTCTCTAACCAAGGCACCCTGTCGTCGAAGGTCATGAGGAGGGATATGACTTAGGACCGGTAACCAGTGCAGCGGCGTGGATCGTAGTGCACCCGAGATGATACGTAGGGTGTTGTTTAGTTGGACATCTATTAATCCTGTGTGTGAGCTGTTGAGCCACACCGCAGAAGCATACTCCGCCGCAGAGTGCACAAGACTGAGTGCAGAGACGCGCAGTGTCTCCGCAGTGGATCCCCAGGTTGTCCCAGCTAGCTTGTGGATTACGTTGTTGCGAGTTTTTATTTTCGCAGAGAGTTTGATCAGGTGGTCTTTGAAGGTGAGTGTACGGTCAAGGGTCACTCCTAGGTATTTGGGAGTTTGACTGTGGCTCAAAGCTTGTCCCTCAAAAGTTACGTTAAGCTTTCTATTTGCTTCCCTGTTGTTGAGGTGGAAGCAAGTAACCTCTGTTTTACTCGCGTTAGGAAGTAGCCTCCAGTTACGAAGATATTGGCTCAGTCTTTGCAGGTCTGAGTTCAGCGTGGACTCTCCAAGCTCGAAGCTGCGGTACTGGCATGCCAGGGTCCAATCGTCTGCGTAGCCAAATTTTCGGGATGTTGTTGCGGGCAGGTCTGATATATAGAGATTGAACAGCAACGGTGCAAGCACTGAACCCTGAGGTAGACCGTTGTTTAGTTTTTTCACTCTACTCTTTAAGTTACCGATGATGACCTGATATGTGCGGCCAGCCAGCATGTTATTGATAAGATTTATTAGTTTTTGAGATGGTATTACACGAGCTAGTTTGTATATGAGGCCCTGTCTCCACACCGTGTCATAGGCTGCCGATAGATCAATAAATGCGGCGGATGTTTTCAGATTCTTTTCGTAGCCCGTCTCGATGTACGTGGTGAGCGCAAGAATCTGGTCGCTGCAGCTACGGTTTGGACGGAAGCCCGCTTGTTCTATTGGGATTACTTCTAATATTTTTGGGCTTATTCTGTTGTATAGGAGTTTTTCCAACAGTTTGAAAATTACACTTAGAAGGGCTATTGGTCTGTAACTCTTGGGGTGGTCTGGGGGCTTTCCCGGCTTCAGAATTGCAATTATCTTAGCGCGTTTCATTTTATCTGGCATATTTCCTGAGGAGAGGATGTCAGTGAAAAATTGTGTCAACCATTTTGTAGCATATTTGCCACAATGAATCAGGAACTCTGGGTGGATTCCATCAAAGCCAGGTGCCTTACCAGCTTTTAGCTCTTTTATTGCTTTAGTTGTTTCTGCTGTAGTAAAAGGGTTGGTTGCTGCATGCTCCGGTTCGAAAGATCTCCGGAGAGACCTGAGTTCTGTTTTCACATTTCTGGTTTGGATTTTGTCACCAGGGGCCTTAGATGTTTGGGCCATGTGGGAAGCTACCTTATTTGGAGAGATTGGTGGATTTGAGTCACCTATTTTGCCTCCGCCATTGAGTTTTCGCAGTAAGGACCACGCTTTGCGGCTAGATGTTTTAAAGTCGAGTGATTCCATCGTTTTCACCCACTTTTGCCGACGCGCCGTGTCAAGGCTAGTGACAAGATCATCGGCGATCTCTCTTTCACCGCTTTCTTTAAATTCTTTGTACAGAGCCTCGCTTCTCTCATTCCAGCCCGGAACGTATTCCCTTCTGTATCCTCTAGGGATGTGTTTCTTTGCCGTGCTAATTATCGCACCAGCAAATCTGCTGTAATTACAGGCCCTAGGTGGTATCCATCCGAGGCACTTATCCAGATCTCCGGAGAAAGCTGGCCAGTTGGCTTTTTGGAAATTCCATCTGGGTCTGGGAAAGGAGGATATAAGTGGAATTCTTATGCCGACCTCTATGATTGCTGGTCGGTGTTGGCTATGAGGAAAGTCAGTAAGTATTCTGCGGTTGCATGCCACTGGCTTGTTGTCTGTAGTGGAGACAAAGCAGAGGTCTGGGTTATAATCCCGTTTCCATGCAGCTGATCTAAAGGATCCTCGCTCTTTTGCATCAAAAACCAGGTGAATGTTGTGATCCTCCGCCCAATTCACCAGCCTCTCTCCATCCTCGTTATTAGTTGCATATTTCCATTGCGTGTGGTGGCTGTTAAAATCGCCCACATAGATGGCAGGGTGGGGATTAGTTGAAAGGGTGCCACTTGGCCAGGAACATGTAGGTGGCTTGTAGATATTACTAATGATGTTCTCCCCCAGCCTGATAGTAACGTTGTGGATATTATCTTTATCAGACACCGACTGGATGAATGCGTTTTCAATGTCGGAACGAACGTATGTGGCAACTCCATAGGCATGATGATATGTGGCCCCAGCAAGATCGTAACCGGGTATCCTTCCTCTTTGGGTGAGTTGTTCTTCGCAGTTTACATGTGTTTCCTGAAGGGCAACGACGTCAATTTGATTCTCAGAGAGTATCCGTCCCAATAATTGGCACTTAGCAGAACTTATTCCTTCAATATTAAGTTGGCAGATCCGGATACATGTACCGAGTTCTCTAGTCAGTTGGCCCTGAACAGGGCCTTTGTTTTTATTGTTGATATTTTGCATTATAATCCTTTTCAGTATGTACGCTTCTGTAATTTCGGAAATCTTTCGCTTTGTTGTTGTGACGTACGCCAGGAGATAGTTGACAGTTATTATCTGGCGACCAAAGTGCTAGTTCATTCAGCGTTACCCAGGGTGCACCACGAGGAGGCGAACTAGCTTTGCACCCCCATGTGTAATAAAATGATTTTATGTGTAATAAAATGATATTAAAAACGTATATGTATGAAAAAACGTTTTTGAAATAAGTACCTAAGAAGATTCGCCTGTTTTATAATTAAAATTATGATGACATGAAAATATTACCCGCTATTTTTAAATGCAAAATGTAGTTCATCATGTAACCAAAATGAGTTTAAAATTAATTGTTTCGAATTTACCTGTATAAAATTATTTTGTACCTGCTCACAAAAAAAAAAGTGGTATGACCGGTATGTACCTAATTTGAAGTGGTTGGTAGCCCAGCGGTTACGACGTCGGCTTTCGTGCTGTTTCGTGCGGAGGTCGTGGGTTCGATCCCAGGTGCCGACCATCTTCCTCTTTCACGACACAAGCTTTAAGTAGCTTTACTGTGAAAGAGTCAAAGGGTGTATTTGTGTTCAATTTAAGTGAGCACAGATTCATTTTTATTGAAAAAAAAAGTATTTTCCGTGCACTATTTACAAATTTTCCACAGCTCTTTTTTAGGAAACAACCGAACAATAATATCTCTAAGTAGATTTTGTCTTCCATCAAATAATGCTTGTTGAGTACACGGAGAACATAGAGTACAGCCATATCAATTTGCGGTTTTGAATGACTAAATCAATTGGCTGGTTTGCTGTGCTTATCATCGTTGTTAATCTTATATATAAAAATGGAGAGCTATTTCGCGTTGTCATCGGATGGCGCCTAAACGGCTGGACCGATTTCGCTAATTCTTTTTTTGTCGTGTAGGCTTTTATCAGGAGAGTGTCCTTTTAGAACAAAAAAATTAAGAAAAATGCATAGGAAATTAGAAAATTTAAGAAAACTATAAAAATGGAGATTTATTTCCCGATATCATCGCATCACGCCTAAACGGCTGGACTGATTTCGCTAATTCTTTTTTTGTCATGTAGGCTTTTATCAGGGAAGTGTACTTTTGGAACAAAAAAATTACGAAAAATGCATGTGAAATTAGAAAATTTAAGAAAACTATAAAAATGGAGATTTATTTCCCGATATAATCGCATCACGCCTAAACGGCTGGACCGATTTCGCTAATTCTTTTTTGTCGTGTAGGCTTTTATCGGGAGAAGGTTGATTTAGAAGAAAAATATTAAGAAAAATGCATGGAAAATTAGAAAATTTAAGAACACTATAAAAATGGAGAGCTATTTCCCGGTGTTATCGCATCGCGCCTAAATGGCTGGACCGATTTCGCTAATACTTTTTTTGGCGTGTAGGCTCTTATCAGAAGAAGGTTGTATTAGAAGAAAAAAATTAAGAAAAATTCATGGAAAATTAGGAAATTTAAGAAAACACAGAGAGTAGGTAATCTTTTTAGTACTTTTTACAATATAATTTTGTTCTACTTTTGAATTTTTATTAATTGACATTTGAAAGAACTGTCAGTGGATTGATTGTTTTGCAATTGATAGAATGCGAATGTAAAATATATCGTATGAAATAGATTGATTGGATAACTCATATAATTTTCATTGCAGTTAATTTTTATAAGGAGTTTTGGTAAGTTTTAATACAAGGAATACATTATTGTAATGAAGTGTAAGGAATTTTGAAAACTTTCTTTAATTACAGAGATTTTAAAAACCGCCAGCAAACAGAATCGTATATTATATAACATTATTGCTATTAAGGAGTTATAATTGAAGTTCATTTTATAAGGAGTTTTGATAAGTTTTAACACAAGGAATACACGATTATATTGAAGAACAAATAGAATATTTATTTGTTTGTTTGAAAATAAATTCTTCGTTTATGGGCTGATTTTTACAGAGGATGAGTACATACCTACATATAAAGTAAATATAATCTGCATCGTTAATATGTAAAAAAAGCTGGATATTATTTGCTAATGACCTAGCATTTGTTTCTTTTTTGAAAATCAAAATTGCTACACTTTCACCATGTTGTAATAGAAGATAGAAAAAAATCACAGATACTGGATTAAATGAGCTTTTTATTTATTTCCATTGTTTTGAAAGAGAAGATTTAAGAACGCAATGTTATGTGAAAGTGAATGTCGAGAACTTGGAAGTATGTCTATTTAGGTAATTTATTTAGAAGAGATGCAAGGTGTGAAAAGAGATTGAAAGAAGGAAATTGGCTGGGAGAAGGGTTGGCGGTGCACTTAAGACCTCTAAGAAGATATCTCTGAAATCGACAGTTGATGCACAATGCAATCCTGATACCATCCATGATTTATGGGAGTGAAACTTGGACATGGACGAAAAATTTGGAAGTTGGAATAAATGCTGTGGAAATGAGATCACTGCGTAGGATATGCGGAAAGAGACTTATTGATAAGGTGAGGAATGATAATATAAGAAAGGCATGTGGAGTGGATGTTAGTGTAGTGACTAGAATGAAAGTGAATAAAGAAAGAAGGTTTGGGCATGTAAAGAAAATGAACGAAGAGAGAATGACTAAAAGGATATATAAAATCTGAAAGAATAGGTGCACGCAGACGAGGCCGACCTGGAATGACATAGACCGACCATATCGGTGCCGTCTTACAGGAGGGCCAAGTCAGGAGCATAAGGAAGAGCATGTATGCGGAATGTTATGCGTTTGGAGGAAGCGAATGAGTTTGGATTGGAAAGAATGGAAGTCCATACTCTCTGCCTAGCGATGATGGGCAAAAAAAGTATTGACACCTCAATGTGTATTTTGAATCGGTACGGAGATGTTCCTTATCGTACTTTGATTAATCAATCAATATTATTTTAACTGAGCAAAATAACTATTAAAATATCGAATATAATGATATACCTAAAATCTTTTTTTTTTACATAGGTATTAACATCAATTATCAAATCAATCAAAATTAAAACTCCCTTTGAACTCCACTCAGGAGCAATGTGAGGCAATAAGAGCTCTCCATTGCACTCGATCTTGCGCAATGATGACCTCTTCCCACGTCATATTAACATAGGTTATAAGTTTTTGATGTAAAAATAAACTCAGACCCAATGAATGCAATGTGGTATGCAGGTTTTGCTAATGCCAGTAAATAGTCATTCGTGTTAAATAACTAAAAAAAACGAATTTGAACTCTGTTGCATAAAACCTAAAGTACCCATATTATTTGTTTCGATACGAAGTTCGACGGGTCAGCTAGTCTTATATATAAAAATGGAGAGCTATTTCGCGTTGTCATCGGATGGCGCCTAAACGGCTGGACCGATTTCGCTAATTCTTTTTTTGTCGTGTAGGCTTTTATCAGGAGAGTGTCCTTTTAGAACAAAAAAATTAAGAAAAATGCATGGGAAATTAGAAAATTTAAGAAAACTATAAAAATGGAGATTTATTTCCCAATATCATCGCATCACGCCTAAACGGTTGGACCGATTTCGCTAATTCTTTTTTTGTCGTGTAGGCTTTTATCGGGAGAAGGTTGATTTAGAAGAAAAAAAACAAGAAAAATGCATGAAAAATTAGAAAATTTAAGAACACTATAAAAATGGAGATTTATTTCCCGATATCATCGCGTCACGCCTAAACGGTTGGACCGATTTCGCTAATTCTTTTTTTGTCGTGTAGGCTTTTATCGGGAAAAGGTTGATTTAGAAGAAAAAAAATAAGAAAAATGCATGGAAAATTATAAAATTTAAGAACACTATAAAAATGGAGAGCTATTTCCCAATGTCATCGCATCACGCTTAAACGGCTGGACCGATTTCGCTAATTATTTTTTTGGCGTGTAGGCTCTTATCGGGAGAAGGTTGAGTTAGAAGAAAAAAATTAAGAAAAATTCATGGAATATTAGGAAATTTAAGAAAACTATAACAATGGTGAGCTATTTCCCGATGTCATTGCATCACGCTTAAACGGCTGGACCGATTTCGCTAATTCTTTTTTGTCGTGTAGGCTTTTATCAGGACAATGTAGATGAAAAAATAAGAAAAATGCATGGGAAATTAGAAAATTAATGAAAACAC
Organism: Mystacides longicornis; assembly: GCA_963576905.1. Classification (NCBI taxonomy): domain Eukaryota; kingdom Metazoa; phylum Arthropoda; class Insecta; order Trichoptera; family Leptoceridae; genus Mystacides; species Mystacides longicornis. The sequence goes on from OY756425.1 coordinate 13,514,630, forward strand.
AGAAAGTAGGTAGGTACCTAATCTTTTTAGTACTTTTTGCAATATAATTTTCTTCTACTTGAATTTTTATTAATTGACATTTGAAAGAACTGTCAGTGGATTGATTGTTGTTGCAATTGATAGAATGCGAATGTAAAATATATCGTATGAAATAGATTGATTGGATGGATAAGTCATATAATATTCATTGCAGTTATTTTTTTAAGGAGTTTTGGTAAGTTTAAATACAAGGAATTCATTAATGTAATGAAGTGTTAGGAGTTTTGAAAACTTTCTTTATTTACAGAGATTTTTAAAACCGCCAGCAAACAGAATCGTATATATAACATTGCTATTAAGGAGTTATACTTAATTGAAGTTCATCTTATAAGGAGTTTTGATAAGTTTTAACACAAGGAATACATGATTATATTGAAGAACAAGTAGAATATTTTTTTGTTTGTTGAAAATCAATTCTTCGTTTATGGGCTGATTTTTACAGAGGATGAGTACATACCTACATATAACGTAAATATAATCTGCATCGTTAATATGTAAAAAAGCTGGATATTATTTGCTAATGACCTAGCATTTGTTTCTTTATTGAAAATAAAAATTGCTACACTTCCACCATGTTGTAATAGAAGATAGAAAAAATCACAGATACTGCATTAAATATGCTTTTTATTTATTTCCATTGTTTTGAAAGAGAAGATTTAAGAATGCAATGTTGTGTGAAAGTGAATGTCGTGAACTTGGAAGTATATCTATTTAGGTAATTTATTTAGAAGAGATGCAAGGTGTGAAAAAGAGATTGAAAGAAGGAAATTGGCTGGGAAAAGGGTTGGCGGTGCACTTAGACCTCTAAGAAGATATCTCTGAAATCGACAGTTGATGTACAATGCAATCCTGATACTATCCATGATTTATGGGAGTAATGGGAGTGAAACTTGGACATGGACGAAAAATTTGGAAGTTTGAATAAATGCTATGGAAATGAGATCACTGCGTAGGATATGCGGAAAGAGACTTATTGATAAGGTGAGGAATGATAATATTAGAAAGGAATGTGGAGTGGAGGTTAGTGTAGTGACAAGAATGAAAGTGAATAAAGAAAGAAGGTTTAGGCATGTAAAGAAAATGAACGAAGAGAGAATGACTAAAAGGATATATATATCTGAAAGAATAGGTGCACGCAGACGAGGCCGACCTCGAATGACATCGTCCGACCATATCAGTGCCGTCTTTCAGGAGGGCCAAGTCAGGAGCAAAAGGAATAGAAGAGCATGTACCTATGCGGAATGTTATGCATATTGGAGGAAGCGAATGAGTTTGGATTGGAGAGAATGGAAATCCATACTCTCTGCCCACCCTCTTCGGGAATCAGCATGATCGGTAAAATAAGTATTTACACCTCAATGCGTATTTTGAATCGGTACGGAGAAGTTCCGTATCGTACTTTATTAATCAATCAATATTATTTTAACTGAGCAAAATAATTATTGAAATATCGAATATAATGACATACCTAAATTCTTTTTTTTTTACATATTAACATCAAATCAATCAAAATTAAAACTCCCTTTGAACTCCACTCAGGAGCAAAGTGAGGCAATAAGAGTTCTCCATTGCACTCGATCTTGCGCAATGATGACCTCTTCCCACATCATATTAAAATAGGTTATATGTTTTTGATGTAAAAATAAACTCAGACCCGATGAATGCAGCATGGTATGCAGGTTTTGCTAATGCCAGTAAATAGTCATTCATGTTAAATAACTAAAATACGAATTTGACCTCTGTTGCTTTAACCTAGAGTATACCCATATTATTTATTTCGATACGAAGTTCGACGGGTCAGCTAGTAGGCAATAAGGTTGCTTAAAATAATATTGTTCTCACCATTTCTAACAGATAATAGTGGATTATTTTTTCTCGCATCATATCTCATAAAAGTCACAAAGCGTGTAAAAAATAATATACAACGTAAACAGAACAAAGTCATGCATTTTAACTAAATATTATAATCTTTATCAGAATACATGTGTACCTATTCATTATTCAATGACGCATAAATGAAGTGCATCTAGAATCATTGTCATAACAGGAAATCCAACGCTTACTCTTGAGTGAGATGATTGATCAACCGGATAGGTTCGTTCATGAGACCTTCCCTCGAGTCTACGATTCATCGATTCCGCTTAAGGAAATCGATTCAATTCACACCCCATCTATTGGGAACATCAGCAAACCATAAAAACTGTAAAAAAAAAAGAACCGGGCCGCTCCATTGCTTGGGTTTTTTAGTAGTTTCTAAAACTCCTTTAGAAGTAGCTACATTCTGATTTCCGAGACCATGAAGTGCAATATACCCCAGAGTTAGTGCCAGAAGTTGAAAGAGTATACATTTGTGTTATAACCTAATAGAGAGAAAAAAAATTAAAACCATAATCAGCAATGAAGCTGAGCAAACGCTAGAATGATTTGCAACCACAAATGCGTATAATTGTGGTTCGTCAGTTTAAGGAAGTACAAAATAAAATGATATTGATTAAACGGCCATTGTTTGTAATTGGTTTTGTACATATTATTATGGAGTATCCCAAAATAACTGGAACGCGGGATCAAGCAGGTTTTTGAATTACATGTTAGAAACGGCGGAGTTCTCTAAATATAGCTACCTAGGCGTTGATGTATCCAGCAGTGAACACTGAACAAGCAAATAATGCTGCCATTGTAGCTGGATGCTTGCCCACTACCGTATGGAGAAACATACACATGTTCATAGAAAGTAAAATGAGGATTTATAAGACCTGCGTAAGACCGATCACGACATACAGCGTGGAAACCAGAGCTGACATTACCGAGAACCACCGAAATGAAGACTCTTCGCCCCATGGCGAGATTAATCATTCAAGATAGGGTAAGAAACTTCGAAATTCAGAGAATCTGCGACGTCGAGGATGTTATGCGATGGGGAAGAAACAGAAGGCTATACTGCAGAGACCGCGTCAACAGAACGAATCTGCTGAGTGCTGACATCCCCTGGACATCCACGTCCCAGGAATAATAATCTATCTGAGAAAAACAGGAGACAGTCCAGTCCTGTATCAAAAAGAAGCCATCTTGCTTGCTAGCTTATATCTCCAAGAGCTGAACTTCTTAAACTGTGTGAGCCGTTGTTGTAGAACATTTTAAGTAACATATTCATCGTTATTTCGGCGTTTCATTCATCTGTAAATATTTGATACGGAAATAATATACACATATCTATAACCTTGAACTTTTGCTTCAAATCGTTACATTTTCATTTACCAATTAAATATGGTTTTTTATCGGAAGGCTTATGAAGGTCTAAAGATATAATAGGTTTAAAGTATCGAAGTAATTTAAGGCCTGTAGCCTGGGCTGTATAGTGTTTAGTCCCCGGCGTATAGCGATGTTTGCTTTGAGATAGTGTATCTTAATTTATAAATCATTCAGAGACAGTCATGGTCTCAAATGCGAAAACTTTTGTGTTTAGATTTTGATCAGGTACCAGGACTCACACCCATACATAAAAAACTGCTTTGTGCCGTATTGTTTCAACTTTATTACGCTAAAAGATAAATCTGTTTTGTTTGACAAAAATATTATTTATCATATTTGAGGACGACCTGGGAATCAAAATTTTATTTGATATAGTTTCTAAACATCGACCAAAACTGAAGATGTTATCTGCAGTTCCGTGACCCTTGACCTCCATACGTTCAGCCAAGTAGAGACGTAGTAAAATTATTGATTAGAATACTAACACGCAAACACCTTTGTCGTCACTAGTCGATTATCATATTCCAGAGCAAGCTGCTCTTACGTTGCTCTATGCCAAACATTTGACTTTAGGAGTGTCATCTCTGATATCTGCTGAAATGTCTGAAAAGGCAAATTCTTGACAAACCCTACCGCTTTCAACACAGAAAAAGGGCGTGCTTGTGTAACTTTTTGCATATTGTTCTACACTCATCAGTGCCATCTCAGAAACATTTGGTTTGAAGTTTGTTTGGTAGGCTAGAATTAATTTGGTTTGGTAATTTATTTATTTATTTTGACCCTTCTTTTAAAGGCTTTTAGAAGTGCTTAGCGAAACTCGAAATGCTAGAAGTTCGGGGCAGCTATACTGGGGTGGAATAGCCACTGTGAGCACAAATTATTTAATATTTTACCTTTTGCGATAGCTTTGTAATCTGTTTACTAATTTTGGATTATTTTCACTGAGTACTCACAAAAATCCCAATTGTAGCACATTGAATGTGTTTTGTCTGTGTAATATAAAACATAATATCCTTTCTGCTTTTGGACGATGGCAAGGCAATATCGATGTTCCGTTTTGGTCCGTTTGGATTGCAAACGAAATGTAATTCCAACCTGGAATACTCTGGTTACTATTGTATAGTCTTATTGAATGTTTTATACAAGAGGTCCCGGGTTTGGTTCCCTGTTGGTTCAGATATTTTCTGTGTTCTTTCAATTGAATCGAGACGTCGATTGGTCGAGAATGGACTTGTATACGTGGGATACCAGAGGGTTCATGTTGTCGATGCCGATCCGGTCACGCAATGTTACCATTGTCTCGGCATGGGGCACACCTCCATAACGTGTCTAAACAAACATGAGCCTCCAGTCTGCTCCCACTGTGCACAAGCCCACCAATACAGTGTTTGTGATCGGAGGAATGACCCTCCTGTGTGTGTTAATTGTAAGCGTAGTAAAGAGCGATTCAATACAAGTATGCGATATGATCATAGTGCCATAGACAAGAAGGAATGTAAGTCATACACTCGAGCCTTGATGAATGCGCGAGAAAGGGTGGATTATTGACTGACACTCTCTATGCGAGTAAAAAACATTCTAATTTTTTGTAAAAACTTTTTCATAACTACAGTATCGTTGGTGGGTATACCCTGTATGATGAGTTATATAGAAGGCTTCTATGTGATTGTAAGGTGCACTGAAATATGTCTGTCCTACGTTGGGTGTATGTATTGCCGAGCGTGCAGACAAAACTGTGCCGTAATGTACACGAAGAATGAACTGTTTAATGATTGGAATCGGTTGATGGGTATTTCGTATAAAGACGATGCTAGCGCCAAAAGTGAACTCATGACGTATGAAATTTATAATAGAAAATTGTTCCTTACTTGCACTTATTTTAAGATTCTATTTGCCCTGAGTCGGGATTATAATGAATTAAATGAAGTGAATTACCTTCATTACAGATATTTACAGGTTATTATCATTATTATATTTTGTTGTCGTATACCGGTGGTCTCTGTGCGTGACAAATGCGTCAATTTATGTATTCTAATTGTATTTTATCACAAAACTAGATTATTTAATAGATTAATTATTAACTATAAACTAAATCTCGGTCTAACTTGATGTTATATTGTAATGAAGATTGGCTTGGATCTGTACACGGTGTTTATAATGAAAAATTGACATTGTGCATAGTGAGCACGATGCATGACGTATTATTCTTTTATATTAGGATAAGGTTTGATTCTGAAATGGAAATCACAGTGTAACAATGGCAATAATTGACGATATTTATTTAAGTGATGAAATAGATAAATGTGATAATATAGTTACAAGGATCTGTGATAGTATGAATGAGTGCAATACCTTGTTCTCAGATATTGATATTCGGTTTAGTGTCTTTCAATTAAATATTAGAAGTATTTTCAAAAATTATGATGAATTTCTGGTGCATCTTAGCGAAATGAAAAAGCTACCAACCGTCATTGTGTTAACAGAGACACATTCTAATGATAATGATAGTTTTTTCATACAAGGGTACAAATGTCTTAGCACCAAGCGCGAAATAAATAAAAACTCGGGAGTTGTATTATTTGTAAGGGATGAATGTACTATTTATAATGTTGAGGAGATAGACTTTGACTTGGTGAATTGTCTGCGACTTGAGATTACTTATAACGATATGAGATTCGTTATAGTGTCCATCTACAGGACCCATAACTCCAATGTGTCATGCTTCATTGACACTTTGAGCCAAATATTGGAGAATAGTCGCACAGACACTACCATATTAGTGGGTGACATGAATTTAAATATTGCTGACGACTATCGTTCTTCTATCAAGGATGATTATATTAATATGCTTGCTTCACTCGGTTTCAAGTCCTGCATCAACTCATATACTAGAGAGGTGTCAAATTGTAGGCCGTCTTGCCTCGATCATGTTTTTGTAAATGTTCAAGACACATCCAGAGTTCACTCCGTGGTCTGTCGAACGAATATCACGGACCATCACGCTTGTTATCTTGTATACTCCACTGAGGACGCCCCGGTCGGGCGTAACGACTCCGGCCTGCGCAGCATTAATGTTGTAGACTGGGAGCTGCTGGAAAGTAAGCTCAGAATGGAGACGTGGAGCGGTGTAGTCTCGGAAGACGATGTTGAGCGATGCGCTCTTACCTTCCACGGTCTTATCTCTAAATATATAGACGAATGTACAAGTATAAGAAACAAAAAAAATAAAAGTAAATACCGTGCTATTAAGCCTTGGATAACAGTGGGACTCGTGAAATCGGTTAGAGAGAGGCATCGCATGTTTTTGCAATGTAAAAGAAACCCTAACAATATAGAACTCAGACAAAAATTTAACACCTATAGAAATAAGCTGTCAATATTGATTAGAAATACTAAGGAGAAATATTACAAAGAGCGTTTAAACGATGTAGGTAGTGATAAGAAACGAATGTGGGCGATTATTGGCGATGTGATGGAGAAAACAAGGAAGACGTCGAACATACATGTGATTAGAGATAAAAATAGTGACCGCGTCGATGCGAGGGCTGAGCCGATGCGATGTGCGAATGTTTTTAATGATTTTTTTTCTAATGTTGGTAAAGAGCTCGCGCAGAATATCGGGAAACAGACATCGCCTATCGGTGACGCTTGGTTTGGATGTAGTATGGACGAAGAAAATCATTCCAATAACTTTGGACCTCAATTAAGATTCACAGAAACAAATGAAAGGGAGGTTGCTTTAGCTATAGGATCCTTGAGGGGTGGGTCTGCGCCTGGTTTTGACAGCATTGCTGTCGGATTTATAAAAAAGTATAGTCACTTCCTCACGAAACCTTTAGTGCATATTATAAACGTTAGTTTAAGAACTGGGAATTTCCCTGGTCATTACAAAAAAACCGTCGTCACGCCAATTCATAAGAATAAAGACCCTGAAGATCCTTCAAACTATAGACCGATATCTCTTACTTCGAACATATCTAAGATCATAGAGAAGATTGTCAAAAAACAATTGATGTCTTATCTGAACAACAACAATATTTTGCACAAAGATCAGTACGGCTTTCGGACGGGAGTGGGTACGCAGGATGCCATGACTAGGCTAACTACGAGTATTGTCAGGGGTTTAGATGAAAAACAAAAATGTTTAGGTATTTTTATAGATTTTAAAAAAGCTTTTGACAGTGTCTCACATGCGATACTTTTAAAAAAACTGGATTCTGTGGGAGTCCGAGGGGTTGCACTTGATTGGTTCAGGAGCTATTTGGCTAACAGGGAAACTACTGTTAAATTGTATGATGTATTAAGTCATCCTGTCAGTTCAGAGTACGGGATTCCACAGGGAACTGTGATAGGGCCGATTCTATTTATTATTTACCTAAACCAAATGTTTACTATTGTACCGGGTGTCGATATAGTGTCATATGCGGATGACACTGCTATTGTAATAAAACGGAGATGTTGGTCTGACGTGATTACTGTGGCTAATGACACTATTAATATACTCAAGAAATGGTTCGATCAGAACTCACTAAGCCTGAATGCTGAAAAAACTATCGTCATTCCTTTCTATCTGAACAATGAGGCACCGGATATAAACATTGAAATAACGATTCATGCCCGAAACTGTGCAAATCGGGGTGACGGTGGCTGCCACAGATTGGCGGTGGTTAAGGAGGTTGGATATCTGGGAATCATTCTGGATTCTAACCTTAAATATAAGAACTACATTTCTAAAACAGTAACAAGACTTAGAAAATTAATTTATGTGTTTCTGAGATTGAGAAATATCTTAAACTTCGAGATGCTCAGGACTGTGTATTTTGCACTGGTACAGTCGGTCTTACAGTATGGAATTGTTGTCTGGGGTGGGACGTACGCAAATGCCCTCCAGCCTTTGGTGACCCTACAAAGGTTGATACTTAAAATTATATTAAAAAAAAGAAGGGATTTCCCAACAAAAGAGTTATTTGAGAAGTGCAAAGTACTTCCCATCGAAAAAATATACCGGAAGAATTGCTTGCTCATGTTTCATAAATACAAACACGAGTATACACCGGTGAGAAGCATGAGAGCAAACCTTTTGGGAAGCTTCCATGTTGACAGGTTTCGAACATCAACTGCCCAACACCATTATGTATACCTCGGACAGAAATTTTTTAATAGCCTACCACCAGGAATTAGAGTGATAGAGAGGTATGAAAATTACAAGGCCGCAGTTCAGGTTTGGATTATTGGTGTGGATGTGTGATTGTGTAAGATTTCATTGTTGTGAGCGAAGAGTGTGAAGATTTGTTTGTGCTGGAGGGTGTGAATGGAGAGAAAGAATGTTTGTATTGTCTTATATGTATTAATAATGTGTAAGTAAGTTGTGATGTCTGTTGGTTGTGCTCCTCTGTCGAACACGAGCTTTGCTCTATCGACGGAGTGTTATTGTATTTAAATGTTATGTATTGTGTCATGTTCATGTTAATTTTATATACTTTGTAAATCTTTAATTTTAATAAATAAATAAAAAAAAAAAAAAAAAATTCTACTCGGGGCTGGAATTCTGTTTCATATTAGACAGAACCAATTGACTGCTAGAGTATGCTTCAAGCATATTTCGCCGGCTATACTGAAACATATTTAGAAGAGTGTTTTTTATATATTTACACATTGAGAACGATGCTCCACTATCGCTTATTGTTTCCACATTTAGATTTTCAATAATAAAATACATAATAAGATATTTTTATTTAATCATGGGAATTTTCTGGACGTTACCTCCATTTTTTTCCATTTCCTCGTAAACATAATCGTCACGTGTCACTATATCCTTGTATTATAATTTATTTACCATACCATAACAGGTCGCTAAACTTATTTTTCTGATATGGTTGCAGCCTTGATTATTTTATGGAACTTGCTTTACTCCCTTCCGATACTATGGCCAAAGATTTACTATTTTTATTTTTATACTTTTTTTAGACACTATTTTTTAATTTGTGCATAAAGAATTAAATAAATAAATTACAGTAGTCGTATGGTATTAATAAAATACCTACATGTTTACAAATACGTGGAATTCTTTTAGAAATGAGTTTTTCTACAGCAATGGCGTTTCTTCTCAACATACACTCTTATAGCACCATATTATTTCAAAAGTACCTATACTGATAATGCAACAATCACACTCATAATTAATTCTACTCTTATGAAGCTGTTTCTTGGAATAAACTGCGTGAATTGCCTGGCGATGGCAAAGCAGTACCGACAGTTTTTTTCAATAAGTGATCCAAACTCCCTTTAGACCCCACTTAGGGGCATAGGGAGGCAACAAGAGCTCTCCATTGCGCTCGATCTTGCGCAACGTTAATGACCTCCTCCCACACCATGTCCAGATTCCTCAGCTCTGCCTCGAAGGAGCGGAACACAGTGTGAGAGGGTCTTCCTCGTCTCCGGGACCCTGATGGGAGGAAGAACAGCGCTCTCCAATAAATGATAGGTAATAAAAATCCAGATAACTTGGAAGTGATCCTACACGTGGAGAAATAGAAAACCGAAGCTTTCCAAAAAGATACTATAACACTTCCCGAAACACTATCGTTTCAATAATCTTTAGTATGTGGCAAATTACCTTTGTCGGGTAGCTCTATGTGGACTGCCTGAATCTAATACTGTATATAGTTCGTACAAAAATATCTGTCATCTCTCTTTTTTCAGTTCTTGGGGCGTTATCCATCCATCGATTTTCTGGTGGATGATAGCGTGATCCCTTGATTGGTTGTTTATTCAAAGCGTAAGTATTTTTATTTTTTCCGTACACCTTAATCTATATATTAATACATGAAGGAAAAACTTTGTGACCATTTTTACGAAAATTGCGCGGACGAATGCGTATGCAGCGTATGAAATTTTGCACACTTATCTCTAATATAAATTAAAGTCGGGTTAGTGCGAACACTTATAACTCGAGATGGGCCCAACAGATTCTTCTGATGTTTGATTTATTTGATTCTTCTCCGCTCCGGATAACAGAATAACTAATAAAAAGTTGAAAAAAATTGATAAAAAATGATGTAAATTACAATATTTAAGTTAGTATTAAGTTAGTATGGAGCGGTAACCTGCGACGGGCCCACGCCATCGCGGGTAGTTCCCTCTCATTCTCGCATACGTGATTGTAGTACAGTAGCCCATCTCACTTACTCCACCGCAAAATTTCATACAAAGTCAACAATATTATCGGGCACATTCATATTAGCACTAATTACTTCATAGGCGAGGTAGGGTGTGTGCGCGAGCGCATTATTGTGATGTTGTTTCCGCCAGAGCACGAATGAAATATGGATGTTTCAGAAATATTTTAATGTTATTATTTTATTAGCTTAACTCAATCGAATTAATCAATTATTTTATGGGGGCGCAGTGCACATTATGTACATATTAACGGGCCACTTCGGGCTAGAACCACAGGACAACGTCTGTCGGGAAAGCTAGTAGTTTATATAGAGAAGTAGAAAGGAATGTTCATATTTTTTTAAAATAAAAAATAGATTAAATCACCAAAAAAAAACATTACAAACACTACTGTAATGTTATGTATTTGATGCACACACTTCCACAGACTATATTATAAAGATTATCAACTTCATAGAAACAAATGTAGTGGTTGGTGACCCAGCGGTTACAACGCCGGCTTTCGCACTACGGACGTCGTGGTTCGATCCCAGGTGCCGACCATCTTCCTCTTTCACGACACAAGCTTTCAGTAGCTTACTGTGAAAGAGTCAAGGAGTGTCACTTTGAGTCACTTTGAGTGAGCACAGATTCATTAAAAAAAAAAAAAAAAATGTAAAATGAAAAGCGGCTCATAATTGGCGCAGAAAGATTTTTGAAGGCGGTATAATCAAATGGAAGGTGGAGCTGGAAATGGCGGGATATAAATTGAGAATAGATTAATATTGTTTGTCTTTAATAATAATAGGAAAAAAAAACTTTCAACATTTCAAATTTGACTTATACATGTCATTGTTTTTGAAAGAAAATTTACGCTCGCTCATTATTTGAAAATGGAACCTTAATAATGTTCCAACTTATAATTTAAATAAGCTGTTATGGTAGAATTTCGAGCACTGGTCGACCACTAGTATTAATTAAAATACCAACCACTCAAAAATAAAGAAACACCTCGCGTGCGATAATAAAGGTGTGTTTCATGAGAAATGATAGCTATATTGTACCAGTATCCATTAAGAAAATGAAATAACTCCACCTCATAGGTTTCCCTATTCCTGGAACAATTTTTTTTTTCATCCATGATTATTTGACAAAACAAGCTGAATAATTGACAGCCAATTTGACAGATTATTGTTTCCACAATTATTTGGACTAACAAAGTTGGTTCGTTCCTATACGTGTGCAAAGTGTGACGTCATTTGACAGCTTTGCGCTCCACTCTTCCATACATTTTTTATGGAATCAATTCCAGAAAAAAAATGTTTATTAGAGAAACAAAAAAAAAAATAGGATTATTGCTAATCATTGTACCTACTGAAAACAAACAGGTGCAAAAAACATCTTAAAAACGTCGTTTATGGTTAAAAAAAAATTAAACAAAAAACCCAATTTCATTAGTATGGGAATTTGTATGGGATTTAAAAAGTCAGATAGCTTCGTGGAGCGCGGCTGTAGACGTCTCTATACATTGACTTTATACCCGTAGATGTTGGAAAAACCTTTCCATAGAAAAAGTCCGTACAGTTAGACAGAGAGTAGACAGTTTTTCAACATTTAATTGGTGCTTTTGCCAGATTCCACATTAATTTGACTGTTTTAAACGAACACGCTTGTACTCTTACTATTTTTTTAGCTTCCAGTAGCATTTTTCTCTTGATAAAATCAGTGAAAATATGAGGAAAGCGTACAAACTCAAAAACATATTCTGAAAGTGCACATATATGTTTGTTTAATATCCATACCTTTTTCTATAGCTAGGTAACAGTTTAATTTCATGGAAAATACCCGATGGTGTTTAGCCATTGAATCATAAGCGTTTTCACATACATAATACAATAATTATAAGTCTGAGTCTGACCATGAACCATCCCAATGAACGTAGTATGCAAGGACAGCTGGTCAACTACAATATAAAAATACTTCGGGATACGAGTTGGTCGTATTTCTTAGTTATATCGCCATTAAAATTAACCAATTCCAGCCAGGCCTCAAAACGCCATCACACTTGATTCTCTTAGTAAAAACTATTAGGTACTATTTGTTTTCTCGGCATTTTATGCTCGAAAGAAAGCGAAAATTTATCGATGAAATGCGAAAAATTAAGGAAAAATCTGCATCTTCTTATATATGGGCATGACTTTTTTTACTTCTATAAATGCGCCCTTAACCACGGCGCAATACGTTCCCAATAGAATGAGTCGCCGGTAATCTAGAAAAAAATGTGCCCTTCTAACAATAATGTAATGAACAATAGCAGGTGAACATCGATTTATATACTTAAATTCTCATCTACTTTGACAGTGAATATCAAAACAAAAAGAGATATACCTACAATACACATTATGATGTGTATTGTATATCTCTTTTTTTTATAAATGATCTGTGCTCACTCAAAGTGAACACAAAGACACTCATTGACTCTTTCACCGTAAGCTACTGAAAGCTTGTGTCGTGAAAGAGGAAGATGGTCGGCACCTGGGATCGAACCACGACGTCCGCAGTACGAAAGCCGGCGTTGTAACCGCTGGGTCACCAACCACTTCACTTTTACTTTATGTAAATATATTATGTAAATCAAAATTCGCTTGCACGACTATTCATATTACAAAAAGGGACTCTTATCTCGAGTTGTCGCTATTACATTTATTTTTTTACAATATCAATAATTATGTATAATCGCCGGTAGATTTTTGCGGTTAAATTTAAATTAATTAAGAAGATATGTACATAATATACTTTTACCCATCAAACCATGTTCCTCAAGGGGTAGACGAAGAGAACCGACCTCTAATATTTTCTATGCATAAAAAATCATTTTTTTGTTCAGCCTCTCCAAGTTGTAATATTTCTGGTCTTGTCTTCTTGAATGGCGTTCAAGAAATATTTCTTTCAGTCTTATATAATATTTTCTGTTATCCATCGATATTCTTTGTCTTTTCTATTATCACGCATTCTTTGAAAAAGCCTAAATCATCTCAACTTATTTACATTAATTTTTTAAAGTTAACAAAATATAACATATCATAACTCCAGCAATATTACATACAACTAAATGAGATATAAAAAAATCTTGTTGTATTTATATAATCCTCCTTTTCCTTATATTATTAATATTAATTATTGTCCTTTTTCCTGTTACAAATAATCAACACAAACAAAAAAATAAGTACTTAGTTGAGATTAAATTAATTATAATCCATGGTTTATGTAGAACATCTTTGTTCTCAAAACAAGAGTAATGTGTGGAAGTTGTAGTGTTGGCAAATTTAGTCTTAAAAGCAAATCACCAAATTAATCCAAATGAAATTGCCCAATTGAACTTTCCTTTGATATCATTCCAATTTTTCACATAAATTTTCTCCGTATTCACGACAATTCAGTTAATTATGCAAGTATGTATTTTCGTACGTTGTCACATTACGCGAAAACCGTAGACCTGCCTTCGGTTTTATTACTAAGTAACTTATTTTCGTTTAACCACAAAGAGACCACTACTTTAGCATGTCGCATTAAATTGCTTTTAGCGAAATTTGCTGAATTCACAGTAAAATTTACTAATGAAAACATACGAAAGTCATAAAAATTCTATTAGAAAACCCATCATCGACTTTCGAAAATAGGGTCCCTAGTAATGATCGGGACTTAAAAAATCTTTAAGTAAGTTTGGCGTTTTGGGTAAGGTCTAAGCCACTGATGGTCTAAGCAGACTTTTCTGGCGTTTTGGCTAATGTCTAAAAACAGTAATTTAAATAAAAGAATTTATTTGTTGTTCCACAAATTTAATAACCTAAAAAATCGTGAGTCGTAATGGTAAAAAAATATTGCTTATGGTGAAGGGTTAATTATTATTGTAAATCTACGACTACGGCCGAGTAGCGAATAATCTGACTGCTGTAAGCTGCAGGTGCTGGGCAAATCATTCACACTGGTATATTCGAGTACAGTTTGTTACTATTTATTTATTTATTCAAGCTAATATCATATAATCTATCTTCTTATTATTATTATCTTCTTCTATTATAATAATTTAGAAATGTTTTTTAATTTGCCTTTTATCGTTGCTCTATCGTATGTTAGAGCATCACGCCTAAACGGCTGAACCGATTTCACTAATTCTTTTTTTGTCGTTTTGGCTTTTATCAGTAGAAGGTTCTTATGAACGAAAAAATTAAGAAAGTTGCGTGTTAAATCTACATAATAATTCAGAAAAGTTATTTTATTAGCTTTTTACCTAATGTCATCGCATCACGCGTAAACGGCTGAACCGATTTCACTAATTCTTTTTTGTCGTGTTGGCTTTTATCAGTAGAAGGTTCTTATGAAAGAAAAAATTAAGAAAGTTGCGTGGTAAATTGGGAAATTAAATAAAACTCGCATTAGCCCCTCCTTCTCTATCTAATTAATAATTCAGAAATGTTTTTTATTTGCTTTTTACCGTATGTCATAGCATGATGCTCAAAATACAAATGCTACGTCAGATATGAATCTGCACAGAGCCGTGCAAAATGCCGGAGAAGGTTCTTTAATACAATTTGCTGCATTAACTTTAATATATTTAGAGCTAATTAAAAAACCCTATTTTTAGGATCTTCATACAAAATTTTAATAAACATTAAAAGTGTCATTCTTCTTTTTCTGTGCTTATGTTAGTTATAGAGGTCTGTTAAGCAATGGGAAGCTAGACTAGAACCTGTTTAATTACCTACCGATCAAGCCTGACAATCGGAATCAAAAACGTAAAGCAAGACGGGTATAAGCTAGTATACAATAATTACACTATTGTGTCACAGTGAGAGTTTTTTTAATGAACATCACTCTGCAGCGCAATATAGTTTGCTCTAAAGAAACGTCATTTTTGTTGCAACTAATAAGCTCGCTTATAAGATTCACACACGTTTAGCAAATAGCAAGTGATCCAGTGGCCAATGAAGCAGGTAGGGGGCGCTACCCGCCCAAAAAATAGAACTAACTAGATCGACTGAACTAAATTTTTGGTATTCATGACTCGTTAAGTTACAAAACTCGACGACTAAAATATGAAAATTGTGTGAACTAGGCTTTACCGATAGCTCTATACTGATTAGTCCACACTGTTAGAATTGTGAATTGAGGCATTGTTATCCAATGAGTGTTGATTAGGTGTTGTTTAGCCTTCACAGCGGTCGTGTAGAACCGTGATATATGCGAGTCAAGTCAACTGTGTTACATTACAAGAGTATTGAATATTAGATGAGCACTATTAGTCTGCTGAAGCTAATGACGGGTAATTGCGAATAAAACGTTGTGTGATGTTGCGACTACCTGCGATCTATAGAAAAACAATGTTGTCATATTATATTATTATATCCGCAGTATTCTATACACATACATATGGCTTATGATAAAACAATCAATGCATAATTGAGAAAGTAGGCAATCTATACAAAAATACAATAATTAAAGTTTGTTGACAAAAAAACTTACATAGTCGGCCTAGGTGGTAAATACTCCGCAAAATTTATGAGTAGATAATATAACTGAATTATGTTATAGGTACCTACTTGAGTTTATACTTTGAAGACTCCCAAAGTTCTCAAAAGAAGCCTAGAGGGACTAGTATGAATGAATAAATAATGAATTTTGTTTAAATAGATACATATAGGTAACTTTTTTATTCTCATCATCAGTGGCTTATTGAGTCAGTATAAAGTATTACAAAGTTGAAGAAAAACCATAAATGAGTTATAAGAAGTACCTACCTACAGTGGCGTACCGTGGGTTTTCGCCGCCCGGGGCGGAAACCAAACCCTTTGGCGCATAACAAACCTATATAAATAAAAAAAAACAACCCGAAAATTTTGAAAATAAAATAGTAAAAAAATAAGCCTATAGGTATAATATTATTTTATTTCTTTTCTTTGTACATGTTTTATTTTGTTAATTGCACATACATAGTCCATAGATTTTGATTTTTATTTTTTTTTCTGTGACATAGTCGTGAACAAATAAATAACCCTTCGGTAAGTTGATCATATTTTTTTTTTTTTTTAATAAAAGAGAAGTCGCAAAATTTTATGTTTTTGTATTTCTTTTCAATGAATCTTCACAGCGTTACCGCTGAGAAAGACCCGAATCTTGATCTGATAAACCAACGCGCTCTATAAATAAATAAAACACTCAAAAACTCTCGTTTGCCCATCAAGTAAAATGTCAAAATCCACTATTCCACTGTCTTTAATAAAAATGATCTATTAACATTTTCTAGGTACTTACCTACATTCATGTTGTGACATTACGACGATAGTAATATGTAATTCGCGGATGTTTATGTGATTTTTCGGTGCCTTTGTAATGGGCTCTTTCGAAAATATAAAGTTTATTTTTCAATTTACTGAAAGAGATATGGAGACATTTTTTGAATACGAATACGTCAATAATGCGCGAAACAAAGTTTTTGACACTTACGAAGAATTTCGGTCGCAGAATCTGTTTTGTGATTTCGTTATAAAGGCGGGAAATAAAAGATACAACTGTCATAAACTCGTGCTGGCAGCCACAGTGCCCTATTTCGAAACTATGTTGTCTTCCGCCTTTTTAGAAACCTCAACAGGAGAAGTGGAATTCTCAGAACACATGTCAGACTCCCTGGACATTGTGATTCACTACATATATACAGGATCTATCAAGATTACGATCAGTAACATCACAGCACTAATTGAAATGGGCTCATATTTGGGAATAGATTCCCTAGTTGATGCTTGTGTGATGGCATGTGAAAATGGATTGATCTGTAAAGACAGTGTGTTCATTATCTTCAATGCAGCCAAAGGCTTTAATGTACCGCCTTTAATCAATATTTGTAATGATTACATGAATGAAAACTTTGACCTGATATCTGAAACTGATGGATTTTTATCAATACAGTGTGATATGTTGATAAGCATCATAGAAAGTGACCAACAGCAAGCGAATGAGCAGTGCATTTGGGAAGCTGTCATTAGATGGGTGAAGCATGACCCAGAGAATAGAAATCAAATATTGCCCAAGTTGATGGAATATATCAGGTTTGATCTTATCAATCCAACTTACTTATGGCGAAACATTGCTAAAGATGACCTGCTCTCAAGTTCCACCCAATGCAGAGAATTTATTTTCGAAGTGTTGGGAAATCGTTTGATTGAAAATGATGTTAAAGGAATTAATCCCAGCAGGAACAGATATGTGGTAGGAGATGTTTATGTGATGGGGGGTGTTGATAATATATATACTAGTCGGCGTGTCTTTAAATATTGTTCACAGGTTAGTCAATGGTGTGAAAATAAACCCATGGATGTGGGATTAAAATTATTTGGAGCAGCAACCATAAAGAGTAATATTTATACTGTGGGGGGATATACCCCCAACGGAAGAACATCTCGTGTACAAATGTTTGACACTATCATGAATATATGGTCCACTATTTCATACCTCAATGTATCCAGATATGCATTAGGAGTGTGCAGTATGTACAATTTTATTTATGCATGCGGTGGAATAGATTCGTGGGACAAATCAATAAACTCAGTAGAGCTCTACGATACACACCTGGACCGCTGGGTGCTCACCACTCCAATGAATGAAACCAGAGGGTGTTTGGGAGTGGTTTGTTTGGAGGGAAGCATCTGGGCGATTGGTGGACACGATACTATAAAAACCCTGAACTCGGTTGAGCGATTTGATCCAAGAGATGGCTCGTGGTCACAGTGCAGTCCCATGTTGAAGACAAGACGTCTCCATGGTGCTGCAGTTCTGGGTAACAAAATATACGTCTGTGGAGGTAATTCTGTTGAAGAGTATGATCCAAGAAATAATCAATGGAGGTTCCTATCACCCATGTTATATGAGAGGTCAAGATTTTCACTAGTTGTCAATGCTGGAAGGATTTGGGCCATAGGCGGTAAGAATGAAACAGTAGAAATGTATGACAACAGGAATGATGTTTGGGCCTTGGGGAATCCATTACCCACCAGACTTCATGCCCACGGCGCTGTAGTGGTTTCGCATTCAGCCAATTAGTATCTGCTTTTAAAGAATGAAGCAACAAAACTAACCACCACATCTTAAATCATGACATACTACGACACACAATACACTAATTAATAAAACCAGTAGGTATGTATATTTTCTATCAGCTCCTTAACCAGGTTAATATGTCCAGTATCTTGCAGTGTTGCCACCTTTGGAAATTTATGACCCGGACATTTGACATGAGATTTTGTAGTTTTAAAACTGCAGCCCGATTCACGGAAAAGTTTAGTTCGAAGTTCGAACGAAGTTCGATTCAAACTTTTGTGAATAGGGCTGCTGGTAATAATAATTATTGTAGGCGGCGACTATCTACAGTCTATGTACCTATTCACGGAGGGTTTGAATCGAACTTCGTTCGAACTTCGAACTAAACTTAGACTTAAACTTTTCCGTGAATCGGGCTGCTGTTCCATTTAATATAGAACTTCAAATTTCAAATGCAACACTTTTTCTGTCTCAACAGACCTTAACCGTGAATATTCAGTACATGGCAGCCATTCAATATTAGATTTATATCTCCTTTTTTGTTTTGTTTCAAATCCAATCAATCACAATTAACTACTAAACAATATACCATAGATAATAACTTACTTATTTGATGAGAAGTGACAGTACAATAATTCATTTACAAAACGCACGGTTTTAGGTTTTGTTGCAGAGCCCGGACTGTCTGGTGAAACTCAGTATCTTGTAGTGGATTTCTGAAATAGCTATTCCAGGCAATACATTACATTCTGATTTGCCAAAACTATGAAACTTTGGATTTAGTTGTTAGAAAACACTAAAGAAAATTGTTACTTGTTGACTGTTTATGAGATTTTATAATGATATGAACTGATAAGTTACACTACTTTGTTTTATTGATTACAGATTTAAAAAATGTGGACCAGGGTATTTGTGTTCCTTTATGTCGTGCTAGCAGTACATGGCTTTTCAAGTAAGTAAACTGAAACGTAAACTCAACAATTTTCTTTGATATTTTACTATGTCATTTTTTTACACTTTCTGTTCTAACTTTTTTTTTTTAATCACAATGCTACAAAAGTTCCATGCTGTCTGTTCATAATTCTTACAAATATAGAACCAGATTTTATGTCAGTTTTAAGTTAAGCCAGCTTTAAAGAACATAGCATTAAATTAAATAATTGCTTAAAAATCATTGCCTTAAAAAAGTTGTAATATTTTTTACGAAATGGTAAAGTTAAGAATTCAATTACTTATTTACTAATTTCTTTGTGGTCTTGAAATGTTGCATGCGAGACAGTTGAAGAGGTTTTCACTTTAATAATATTTTTAACATTTCAGAATATGGAAGAAGTTGTAAGGACATTGGCTGTCTCAACAGCGAGGTGTGCGTTATCGTAGAAGATCCATGTTCTTATGGCAGACAAAGCGACTGCGGTTCATATCCCACTTGCAAGAAGAAGACGTCGGCTGAAAGTGGCGGAGGTAAAACTTCTTGATAAATTATTTTCAGATAGCGGTAATATTTCTCGTAAACCTTTTAGAGTTGCCATAATTTAAAAAAACATTATTATTTACATCACTAAGACTTTTCAAAACATTGGATTTGGTGATATCTGATAATCTTATTTGGGATATTAACCCATGAGCCAACTCGCATAGAAGGAAGCCCTTTAAACATTTGTACGTCAATTTCAAATTATTTATTTTTTTAAATGAATCTGTGTTCTCTTAAAGTGGAGACTCTTTTCACAATTATTATAGAATTGAAAATAATGTGTTATATTTTCCAATCCATGTTGTTTTATAAGCCACCAAATTAGAGTAATGTTTGACCCTTTCTCGAACTGCTTTGCTAAACAAGCCAATAAGTCTAAGAGAAATATGTATAAATCTTATTAGATCAGCTTGCCTCTAATAAGATTTATACATATTTCCTCCCAACTGTGATTGTATGAATGACCCTCCTATTCGCTGGAAGCCTCAGATTACCAATAGTTAATTTTTACCTAGTTTACATGTTCAAAATATGAGAATATTTTTGTTTTGAAACATTGCCAAACTTTTAATACAGTGATAAAATTTACCTTACATTTCTTTTGATATTGAGATGTAACGGAAAACACGTGCCAATTACACTATGCGTGACTGTCAAATGGCAGAAATATACTTTGTCGATTCCAAATTTAAACCAGTCTGAGAGTTTACATAGTTGTTGTTATGTAAGGAAGTTAGACGGTTGATGCCTTATAAAATTTATATTATTTTGACTTTTTCAGCCTTTTGCTTCTGTTACTCTTAACTATGTTAGTGACCCTTCTGCTCTGATCCACTTGTTTCTCTTTCTATTTCTAAGCGAGATCCCGAACATGACTCTCAGTAATGTAATTTATTCATAATCTGTGAGAACTGGAGTATGCATTGTTTCTTGTTTTTCAATATGTTGTTCCAATTTCTTAAGTCACGCATCCCAATATAACACTTCTGTGGATCTCTGTTGATTGCTTGTCCTTCGTTCAATTCTTTTCTAAGATATATAGCCACATTTAAACTTATTCTAATGAAAGTTTTAAGTTTAAACAATATCTCTAATAGTTTTTAATTAAATGCTTCAAAATATATACAAGATTAAATTTTCAGGTAATCAAAATGTTCCCCTCGCCAAGCCGACTACTCCTAAGCCTATAGCTGACATCTTACCAGCCCAACCTGCACCACCAAGATATGATGATGATCTGCCCAACTATCCACCACCACCTCCACCTCGGGACTCTTCATACAACAGGGGAGGTTCTACTTACGGAGGTGGGGGAGGTTCTACCAATTATGGGGGTGGAGGAAGTTCCAACAACTACGGGGGCGGCTCAAACCCTGGTGGTTCCACCTCCGGAGGAACACCCGGTGGAGGACTGTTTGGTCCTGGAGGACTCTTCAGTAACACGGGCATATTTGGTAACAACGCTGGCGGTAGTCGTCCAAGCTCTGGCACTTCTGGCGGCTTCCCCTTCTCATCATTTGGATTTGGAAACAACGGAGGCTCATCATCATCATCGGGAAGCAATAGTGGGGGAAATCCTTTGACAAACATACTCACTAATATCCTGGGAAATATCACAAAGGGTGGCAGCCTCCTACCATCACTAAATACGCGGCCCGTTGTTGAAAATAAGAATTCAGATCCATCCTACCCTTACAACAACCCGTCAAATCCATATGGAAATCCTTACGGTAATCAACCTGGTTATCCTGGAAATAATCCATATCAAAGGCCGTCAGGATACTATCCTTCGTACAACCAACCGCCTGGCCAACAGCCGTCTCTCCAAAATGGCTACGTAGCTAAGAATTATCAAGGAAGCCACAGTGGCAGCAAAAGCGGGGCTACCACCACAATCAAACCAGTTTCGTACGGATGGAATCTCGGGTAAATTCACAAATAGTTCCATTAGAGGTGTTGGAATGAGATGCTTTGTATAATAATGCTAGCTTTATGTTTTCTTTATACTTTATTTTAATCTTTTCATAGTAATCAATCACATTCTTTTTCATCTTCACTTTTATAATTTTTGTTTAATCTCATTTATTCCATTTTGTATTAATTAGAATAGGTTGGTTGGAAGAAATTGCCCCAAGCAATAAGCCCGCAAATTTTGGTTCATTATTCTTTTATATTTTACCAATAAAGTGTTTTATTATTATTATTATAGTCTTTACTCTTTCTTCATCAAAACGGGGGAAGTTCAAAATCGTAACGACCATTAACCATTTCAAAATATATTTTAGTACCTACCCTCAAAAAATTATATTTGCTATACAAATTTGTATATTCAGATTTATCACCCCAAACAGTTATGAATTCTAAGATTCATCTTTCCAAATTTCCAACAATTCTTTGTTTTGAATACCCATTTAGCTGATTTATTTCTAGCTGATGGAAAAATACTCTGATCTTGCAATAAAGTCGACATTGTATTCCCGTTTTACTCAATTTCTAAGCCCTTTGTGACTTTCTCTTGCCCAATATTGAGCAGATCCTGTTTTGAGATACAGCAGTCTGAATTTGTTTCAGTCTGACACTGTGCATATTCCAGACATTGTTAGTTATTATAGCAAGGTGTCTCTTTCTTTGCCACTACATTCCTAAGGGCTATTTCCATTGTGATGCAATTCTCGCATCTTGAACTAACTCCCTCTAAGTCCTGATTCTCTACTGTAATACAGTGTAGATAGAGGAATCCTATGGGAAATAAAAAATGGAGCTAAAATCTCTATAAAACTTAATTGATTAAAGAAACTAACACAATTTTAACAAGTAGATAGTTTATTCAATTTTGTTAATCTTCTAAATATTGTGAATACTAATTATTTTATTTTGTCTAAATTATTTTTTTTGTAAACATTGAACATAAATTTTTTAGCACTATCATTTTACTTTCCAAAAAAGTGTAGGATTCATATTACCAGTGAATCAAATACTATATATTATAATACAGGGTGGCGCAGAGTGGACGTAATGTTTGGAATTCTTTATAGGTACTTTCTTTGCTTATTTATGAGATTTTATTTATTGTTACAATTTTTTTAATACAGTTTTCTAATGGGAAATATTATTAAGTCAGTTACGAAAAACGATATCTCGCTAATGGTGGATCCA
Source organism: Mystacides longicornis (assembly GCA_963576905.1). Lineage (NCBI taxonomy): Eukaryota > Metazoa > Arthropoda > Insecta > Trichoptera > Leptoceridae > Mystacides > Mystacides longicornis. The sequence continues at coordinate 13,537,800 of OY756425.1, forward strand.
TCCAAAACATTTCGCAACATGTCAAGTGTTCTGGCGGCGAATATTGTTTTTTTATAAATTCAAGGTGATTCTTAGCTAATTAACTTATACTTTTTCGTTTAAATATTCCCAAAGGATATGGTCAGGAGCTAATTAAAAATGAAATCGGTTGTTCACGATATTTCGGAAAAGTTGCTCTTGTGTGCCGAGTCAAAATAATGTACAGTTGATTTAAAAAATAAAGTTTAAAAATATGGGCTCCTTTGATTGATTATTGATCTATTTGAAATTCCCAAGTTTCCTTTACAAAATACAGAAAAAAACTTTCTTTCTTTACTTTATAAAAAATTAATTAAATTACAGGGAATCCATGCAATAATGTCCATTATGTGTCTCCCGGTATTGAATAATTATTATAAGAGATGAGCAAAAGTTCAGCTTGACAACATTCATGGAAGAAATCTCAACAGAAGAGGTATACTTAAACTGTCCAGAAAATAACCATTTTTTTTTTCTCTTTATTTTCAGCGCTGGGATAATCTGCCTTCTTTTAACAAGACTTATACTTGTTAATAATGTACTCATTAATTAAATCACCATTGTGATATCTCAACTCATATTATGTTACAAAACTTTAATTTTTTACAGTGCCTGTTGTTATACTAAGTTGTTGACTGTTTAACAAATCCATGACATTGGATAAACATCTCTTTATAAAATGTATATGTACAGTAATCCTTTTTTTACAGTTCCAGTATATTATATTAAGTTGTTTACCTTTAAAAAATAAGCTCGACTCTAATAAAAATAGCAGAGATGGCTTCTTGAATCTTTTAATTCTTACTTTGGTAAAGCCAATTACGGAACCACAGAATCATATAAAAAAAATGTAGTTATTGTTTTTATGTTTCAGAAATTATTTATTTTTAAAACACTTAAAACTTTAATGTGAATCGACGCTTGGTGCTATTTGAGATATGATTAAACATTTTACAGTGTTTTTTTTTAAAGAAATTACTTTTCATAAAAATCTGTAAAAACTAAACAATTGATTAAAATAATACACAAATCTGTAGGACTAGTAACGAAAAGGTGTTGTTTGTGATCTTATTCAAATCTTAGCCCTTTTTTTAACATAAATTAATTTTAACAACTAAATCTGTATTGGTTGCGAATTTCTTGAAAATTCTGCACATGTAAGAGTTTTTAAAAGTAATACTACTTGTAAAAAGGTACTTAAATAACCGCTTAACCCAACAGCTAAAATAAGATGTCATTGTATGTAATTTCCTCTTAATTTTATGCCAGGCGTGATTCTCAAAAAAATATTTTGTCAAAATCAAATGACGTTGGATAGAACTAGGATTTGTATAGGGTCCCAACTAGATTGTATTTAGACAATTAAATTATTATAATAAATCTATTATGAAACTGTTAATTTCACATACATTAGGGAATCATAAAGGTGCATTAGATAATACAAAAAAAATATTTAAACATTTATGCTCTTCTTACATTTGCATTAAAAAGGATACTGTAAAATTTGTCTCATACAAAAAAACATTTTTCTTTTTTATTTTATAGTACAAACTATTAAATTTACAAGGGTTTTGTTGCTTCCATTTGTTTAAATGTATGTGTATTAAAAAAATACATTTATTTTGGTTAACAATTTTATCTGTGAAACTTCTCACGTGTTCTTAATTTGTATTTTTCTCTTCATGGGAAATTTCAAAATATTCTGTACTTGCTGACCTGCCCGTCGAACTTCGACCAAATCCAGAATAAAAAATAATTTTGATTTATTACATGAATTAAATACAGTTCATGACATAAAAACTGAATTAAATTTAGCTAATAATTTATTTCATTATGTATGTAATAATTATTGTTGATTCGGATGCGGGATGAAATTCGACGGGTCATAAGTTTGTAATAAAAAGAATAAATTCCTCTATAGACGTGTAACTTTTAAAAAAATCTAAGAGATGGCGGTGTAGTAGGAAGTAAATCATATATGATACACGTTACGATATTCTATATTATGTTGTTGAAAGAATAGAAGTCCATCAAAACCAAATTTTACCAAATTATTATGAAAAAAATAACATAATCTCCATTATGTCCTAGATAAACTTCTTGTAAAATTACTAAAAGTATTTATTATTTGAAAGAAATCTGGATTTATTATCTTTATTAATATAGAAGTTTTTTATCCAATATTATTATGAAATAAGTAAGTAATTGAGACAATTTGAAGTTTATTTATCATCAACAAAAGATGGATTATATTCATTGATTCTCCCTTCTTGAGCCCAATTTAGGCATAGGGAGCTTTCACACATAAGTTTTTTTTTTTTTTTTTTATTTCTCTTATCTCATTACTTTCACTATACAGACCTGTGAGAAAATTTATATTATAGATTGGATTTATTTTAATTTTTAACAAAAAATTTTATTCAATTCAATTTATTTACCTATGTAATATTTATTCATTTTAATGTTTTTAATTACACTATTGATAATAATTTCTGAACTATTATTGTATACAAATAATTACTTAAATGTTAATTTTATTTGAAAATAATAAAATTCATGTGAAAAATGTTTTTGACATTTTTTCCAGAAAAAAAATTCTTGTTGTACTTTATTTTCTACCAAAAATTAGACCAGCTTGCCACCTTTGTAATTTTTTTTACCCGGACACAAACTTAAAAATGGTCATTCCGAAAATTTAGTATCCGGAAAGTTAAAAAGTCACTAAAAAAAGGTCATTGAATAAACTTATGACCCAGACATTTTTAGTTTCGCCTGGACATACGTCGTGAAACCTGGACTGTCTGGGTCAGGTGGCATTTAGCAACACTGAATTAGACTTATGGAATTTTTACCTAGTGTTGGCCTGTCTCAGATTAACCGATAGTGCTTGAAAAATATTCTTCTTCTTTGTAACGCGGCAATCCACTCTCGGGAGAGTGATCAATGCCAATATCCAAATTTCAACTCGGCAAAAGATTTCTACCGTGCATGTTACAAAAAACAATTAAATGTGCACGTTCAAGAACACAAAAGAAAAAATTTGTAACAATAACAAATTAATATACAGAAACAAATCTAATAAAATAATGAAACACGAAAAGATAGGTAGATATCTACATAATATTTTAGTCCGTTTATATTTTTGTACGAGCATCAATCATAGAAAACATACATTAAGGTCAGATATTAATATGCGAAAAGCCGTGCAAAATTCCAGAGAGCGTTCTTAAATACTCTTTGATAAATTAACTTTAATATATTTAGAGCTATTTAAAAAACTTTATTTTTTTAAGATCTTCATACAAATTTTTCACAAAAGACAGTAAGCCATCTTTTGGAAACAAAATTACTCATGTAAACGTAGAATGGAATCTTGGTATTACTGTATGAAAATGCAATAAAATAATTGGAGATTGATTTGTTATACATATAAATGTTATTCAAATCTTATTATTCTCAATAAATAAAGATTTAAAGAAAGATTTTGGAAAAATATTTCCTCCATTTTGTTATTTGACACATTTAAAAAAATTTATGGCCAAAATTCACTTGATTTATCCACATAAAAATTAAGCAATATAATGCAGGTACGCGTAAAACTTCTTCAAAGATAACATATATTAGATAATATTTATCACGAAACTATATCGAGCTCAAAATTCTTATGTAGATAAATGCAAACTTATGTTCTCTTACCTTTAATTTATTTTATTTAATGTTATATTCATCACAAAACAAGGTGGGTAATATTTTAAATAAACACAGCATGTTGTTGTATGTTGAAGCATTCTGTAAAAGTTTGGCGGCATTTCTTGATATATCAAAAATCCCTGCAAGGTTCTGAGTGTTCTGACCTAGAAAAAAAAAACGATTCTATTAATATAAGCAAAATACAGTAATTACATGGCCATGGTTGCAAATATATAAGACGACATTAGAAAATTTTGCTTTTTCAGGGATTTGTTTTAAAAATACATGTTATGAGAATTTGATTAGAATCAATATTAAGGATTTAGAAAGTATATCAAACTACTTATGAACTTCAAATTAGAATAAAACAATCAACTGCTAGATACATATTTGATATGATATACTCTGCATAAAACCTTCATTTGGAATCTTTCATAGTATTATTTGTTTAAAAGTGTAGCTTTTATACCTTTTTAAGATCTTCATTAAATCCATTTAGACTGCATAATGTATCAGGTATTATTATTTCAGATAGACTGCAACTCCATGCCTAGAAAACAATATTACAAAACATCAAAATCTGTCAAAGTTTAGTTACAGGAGAGACAGCAATTTCAAAGTATCATATTTTATATACCCATATTTTTACAATTCACAACTAAAAACTTCATGATAGGTAAAAATCTTAATAATTAAATATAGCTTAGGTACCTACTTACAAAAATATTTCAATATATTAAAAAACTTACAAAATTTTTGAAAATAGAATTCCTGTTGTTTTTGTTTGGCTGTCAGAATAACAGTAGGTTACCATAGACGAACTTTTTAATATGTAATTTTTTGTCTTAGCTTCATAATATGAAAACAAAATAAGAATGATTTTTTTAATAATTCTTCTTCACATTTAAAGTGGTTTTTTGTGTGTTAAATTTTTTTTTAATAAGTCGAAATATTTTAAGAGACCATTATATAAGTAAATCAAAAATATACATCATAAAATAATTTAATAGTACCTAACTGTGTTGAATTATATTATTATCTTTGGTTATCCATGGATGGTTGATACTTCACTATACCAATACGTCATATTTTGTTGTCAAACAAAAGGTTCGGATCGATATCGTCGATTATGAAAAATATAATTACCTTATTTTCAATTGAGTTTAATGAAAATAAAACTGGTAAGTCATCAATTGATTAAAATATCTGTAAGCCTATGCCGTAACTTAAAACATTTATGAGTTGCTAAAAAATTGCAGAATAGTAAAGTTATGTTATAAGGCGGGAATTAGTGTCTTACCGAAATCACAAAATTAATTTATTTTGTTGATATTTTTTTCAGGTTCCTGAGGCAAACGTGTTTTCAACGAGACTAATTGCTTTCATCCCACCTTTTTGACATAGCAGTACATACTTCTAAGGATCAAATTGATTGATAAAAGTGCATTTCTAACAAAGAAACTCATTGGTTTAATTTTTGCAAGACAATATGGTAAGCTACCTATGTAAGAATTTCATTAATTATGTTTCTTGGATTTCTTTATGTGTAGTTTAAATCAGAAACTTTATATTGCAGATCCATGTTAGAGAACTCATTCAAATTTCCCATTTAGTTGAGAAGGGAAACAATTATATTGAAAAAATATTCAATGGCTGCTTATGGGATGTAAAGAAGATTGACCATAATCAATAACAGTGTCTTGCGGATGCCAGCGATTTTATCAATTTTACCACATATCACTATAAATAAGTTCTCAACCCGTTAGAAGCATATCAGCTTCATATAGAGCCTAAATGTATCTTAAACCATATTATTAACCACTATTACCGCAAAGGATTACTCTGTAATGGTGAGCAATGCTTAATTTTGACAGAAAATAAATAAATAAATATAAAAACGATAATGCTTCTGGCTCGACACAATAGTGTGTTTCTAGCACATAGATTTTCATATATTCTTCGTAGTAAAAAGTGAAGCCGATTTGGCCGGCAATTTTGACAGTACATTTATAAAGAAACTTAAAAATGATCTAATTTCACTTATTTCAACGTAAAAATATGTTTTATTGTAAAAAACACGAGAAAACTACTGAATAAATATAGCTGTACCACATTCTTTTGGGAACCAAACTGTCAAAAGTTGCAATATTTAGGCTTCACTTTTAAACGCGAGTCGAGATTCTAGGTTATTGTATGGATTTCTGTGTTCTAGCATCAGATTTAAACTTTAAATTTTTTATTTCGGTTATGGAATAAAAATGATATAATACTTTTGGGTTAAGAAGTGAATAACTAATAGTTTTTTTTTATAACGGTGGGTCGGAATATCTTTTCTGGTTTCCATTTGTTTAAGAGAATATTTTTTTACTCTGCTAGATCTAACAAAAAACTTTGAGATTATACATATTATGTTTCAATTGTTGATTTTATGTTTTATGAATTAAATAATGATTGGACAAAAAATAAACAAAAATTCTTTCATTCATTTATTCATACCCATAAATAATACTACTATTTAAATGGTTCTACGTTGAACAACTTGACATTTTTCAGAAGGCAATAACTTACATTTGAATTTGTTTCCTATGTACATTTTGGTTCAATTTTTTTATAATTTTAATAGATAATGGCATTTATCAATAAGGATAAGAAGAAATACCTAGATTTGATATTGATATACCTGCATTGATCCATTGAAAATTTCCTTATATGTAACTTCATATATTTTTTTAAATTATATTGTATTGGTGTAGTTTTGTTTTGATTCCAATGCCTTTCTCAAAATGACACTAAATAGTTTTGGCTAATTGCCACATAATTTTTCACCTATAAATAACATAATAATAATACAACGTCTATTGACGTCAAGTGAGTATCTCAGTAGGTTTCGAATCCTACTATGGGCTAAGTTGAACCACCAAAATAGAGAGTATTGTTAAACTATGAAGGTGAGTTTATTTGCATAATCAAGTTGATTTTTATCCGCTCTGTAATAATCTACTAGATGTTGTTACTTGCAACTTGACGTTATAACACACCAACCATTGATGTCAAGTTAGATGCAGAACTCTTCAACAATTTGCGGCGATTATTTTGAGTTTGATATATCCAGATATGGAAATGAAATAAGTACCTGTAGTCAATATTTCATATACAGGATATTTTATTATTTCAATTATGCACCTACTTGAATAGTTTTTTTTAAATATAAGGAATCTATAGATATAGCTGGAGAGAAAGAGTGGTAAACATTGCTGCCAACTATTCCTAGGATTATGACCAGAGAAAAGACGTTGCGTTACAGTTTTTACTTTTGTCGTTGCAAAGCATAAGGGCAGCATTGTTATTATTATGTTTATGGCATCCCATCCCTAGAGGGACGATTTGTGCCAGACGCAGCATTGTATTATGAGCTTATAGTTCACTACAAGTATTTCAAGCATTCTATTAAATGTCAATTGTGGGGTAGGTGTAGAGAATATATCACCACACTACGAATTTGACTCACATGTCTTTCACAGTTATTCTATTTTTCATAGATACAAGCCGGTTTTATGAGTAACTCACCAATTAAAATTGTGATTCATGACAAACGTTACGTAGATTATCTCTATATAATAATTTAGAAATGTTTTTTTATTTGCCTTTGACAATACTTTAACCGTATATGTGAACATCACGCTCAAAATACAAATGCTAAGATAGATATTAATATGCCCAGAGCAGTATAAAATGCTGGAGAAGGTTCTTAAATACAATTTGCTGCATTAACTTTAATATATTTAGAGCTATTTAAAAAAACTATACTTTTTAGGATCTTCATACAAATTTCTCAAAAAGACTTTTGGAAACAAAATTACTCATGTAAACGTTGAATGGGATCTTGGTATTACGGTATGAAAATGTAATAAAATAATTGTAGATTGATTTGTTATACATATAAATGTTATTAAAAGCTTATTATTCTCAATAAATAAAGATTTAATGAAAAAAATTGCAGTTTGACAGATACAAATCACCCTCTATGGGTGGGTTGCCCAATTAATATCAAAGCAGGCAATGTATGTAGCTAAGATTCAAACCACAGAGCTATCTCTCTCTGTATGAAAACTTGCAAATTATGTCGGTAGGTTCGTATAATATTTTTTTTATTATTATAGACCTCCAAAAAAAATAAAATATTATACGAACCTACCGACATAATCAGTATATTTATATTATCTGTGGACATAATTTGCAAGTTATCATAGAGAGAGCTCTGTGGTTTGAATAGGTTCGTATAATATTATGAGGTCGGTAAAACAAAAATTGTAAAAGTGTCATTCTTCTTTTTCTGTGCTTATGTCAGTTAAAGTGGTATGTTAAGCAATGGGATGCTAGACTAGAATCTGTTTAATTACCTACCGATCAAGCCTGACAATCGGAATCAAAAACGTAAAGCAAGACGGGTATAAGCTAGTGTATAATAATTTCGATTATTGGTAGTTGGTGATGAAACTATATGTATTGGGTAGGTACCCAACCGGGGGGTACTAACCCAACAAAACAAACCCGTGCGCCGTCAAATTTCATAGTGTGGGGAACATTATAATTTGTAAACAAGATTTATTTTATATTTTTATAAACATAAGATGGTGAAGACGGATATTTATGATATTTATTGTTTGATAATTTATATGGACAGGAGTTGAGGCAATAATTTAGTACCAAACAAACAAAAACAGACATCAGAACCTTCTACCATTCTCCTTCACTGCATCAAGAATGATGGAATGTACATCGTCTCGGTGGAGAGCTAGCAGAGACTGGATGCTAGTTGGAAAATGTATACCTAGGCTTTTCAAATTAAACACAAAATTTTTATTATTGAATCTGCTGCAGTTGAAAAAAACATGATTAAGTGTTTCAGGTTCCTCACCACATTTGCACACCGGGGATGGGATCACGCCAATTTTATGGTAATGTGAGGCTATGCAGCAATGGCCCAATCTCAAACGACAGAGAGTTGATAGCGATGGTTTGGACAGTTTAGATTTATAAAACCATGGCTTAGTAGACATAGAATTTTGGATTGATTTATAATGCAAGACCTTCGTGGTTGTCCTCCAAGAATTCATCCAGTCTTCGTGCAGATTTTCAAGGATGCTCTGTACCAGGTCTGAAGGGAGAAAAGGAAACTCATTAAGAAGTCTTCCGGTTTTTGTGGCACCTTTGGCCAGTACATCCGCCATCTCATTTCCCGAAATACCACAGTGAGATGGAATCCACACAGTAATGACTTCCAAATTCTGACTAAATGCTGCATATAACAGTTCAAAAATTAGACAAATTAACTTATTATTGTTAGAGTTGCAAAGGGAGGATTGTAATTCCTCCCTTTGCAGCCTGCAATTGAAAAATATTGCCTCAGCCAAAAAAATTTACCCGCCAGACTAACATATCGACACTCTAGATGCCACTTAGCGTAAAGTGGGTGCCGAAAAAGAAAACAATTTTACAGGAGAGGTTTTTATTCTAGGACGTTTGACACTGTACGGTGAAAATAGTAATTTCTTTCCCATTCTGAGTTCATGGACGCTTATTTTTTTAGATACCTACCATAAACCTCTTATAGATCCCGGAGTTTGATATAAACCACATTAGTAGCCACTGGCCCAGGCAATGGGAAAACGGATCATTCTTGTACCACCGCAAGGATCTAACAGGATCTGGTAATCACCAAGGGTGATACTATTAGGTATCATTGAATGACAACCCTTGCTTCTTATGAATTTGATATTCAGAAGTAATATTTCTATATTATATCGATTTTTTTTATATTTCGATGCTTTATCCCATATATTAACTGGTAACGGTTGGGCCGTGTCAACCAACACTATGAGAGGTCACGAGAGTGGTGGTAAGGGTAAAAAAATTATGAAATCTCATACAAAATTGCCTTTATTTAAGTTCAAGATTCTCCAACTTCAACACTCTAAATTTATCAAAATCATACCATAAGAATTCCCCGAATCACGTGACCTCCCACTCAAGCAGTGTTGACACCAGTACTATTATATTATCTTTGGTTGACACAGCCCTACCACCCACTGCCTTCTATATTACAGTCCAACATAAACCAGTCAAATGATATTATGTAGGGATGAGTAAAAAATATCGATAAGTATAATAATATCAAAATTTCGATATTTTTTTTTAGAAACACCTATCGATATTCAATATTTAGTTCTGAATATGTATCAAATTCTGTTTTCAAGATAATTTTTTATTCCAAATATTGATTTTATAATATTTTAGATAGGTAATAGCACTTTGAGATACAAATATCGATATTTTTTGACTGCATAAATCAATATAATATTTTAAAACTAATTATTATGTCTACTTCAACCAAAAGATGAGAAGTGAACCGGCAATCTGTCAACCTCGGTTGTGATTTCAAATGATTGAAATAAAATAGGCTGAAAAGTTATAAATACGCTGATGTATTTTTCAGTTTGTCCATCCCTGGGTCTATGATACGACAAGAAGTCTTGTTTGTTTGATGGTGGGCTGCCGAGCTGCGCAAGCTGCAAACCAATGTCAAAACAGGACAAGTTTGAATCCATAGAAGAAAATATAATGGGGAATATTTGAATATGCGCCTTGGATGAATCTATGATTTAATAATTCCTCTAAGATATTATATAGTATGCATCATATTAATCGGATCGTTTTCTGTGCTCGCTGTTTACAAGTACATAGCTTTTTAATTCTTACCCTAACGAAATCGACTTTCATAATTTTATTTGTCAAGTATTATAACACAGTAAAATAAGATTGTATCACTCTTGTGGTGACCGTAGTGCAAACATGACTAGTGAAACTCCATTATTACCCGCAGATTATTGCGAAATAGTCTGTAGAGAAATACGCAAACATGATTTTGTGGAAACATTTCGTTTACATAATTTATTTTGTGATTTCGTTATAAAGGCGGGAAATGAAAGATATAACTGTCACAAACTCGTGCTGGCAGCCACAGTGCCCTATTTCGAAACTATGTTGTCTTCTGCCTTTTTAGAAACCTCAACAGGAGAAGTCGAATTCCCGGAACACATGTCAGATTCTCTGGACATTGTTATAAAATACATTTATACAGGATCTATCAAGATTTCGGTTAGTAACGTGTTGGCTGTTCTCAGAATAGGATCATACCTGGGAATAAATGATCTTGTTGGTGACTGCAATGATTTTATTAATAGAAATTATGATCTGATATCCGAAACTGATGGTTTTTTGACATTAGAATGGATTGAATTATTACGAATCATAGAATGTGATCATCAGCAAGCCAATGAGAAGTTTATCTGGGAAACTGTCATGAAGTGGGTGAAGCATGAGCCAGAGAGCAGAATCAGTACTTTGCCCAAGTTGATGGAAGGAGTCAGGTTTGATCTTATCAATCCCACATATTTATGGAGAAACATTGCTAAAGATGACCTGCTAACAAGTTCCACGCAATGCAAAGATTTCATTTATGACGTCTTGGGAAATCGTTTGACTGAATTAGATGTCAATGGAGTAAATCCCAACAAGAATAGATGTGTTGTAGGAGAAGTTTACGTGCTGGGTGGGATTTGTAATGGATCATCTACAGACAATGTACTGAAGTTTGACTCTCAGCTTGTTGAATGGCGTAAAATTAATCCTATGAACGCGAAAATGAAGTCTTTCGGGGCTACAGTTCTAAAGAGAAAAATATATACTGCGGGAGGGTCGTCCAGTAAAAACGAATTTTACATGTTTGACACTGTCTATAAGAAATGGTCAAAACTTGGTAACCTCAATGAAGGCAGATATGGGTTAGGAGTCTGCAATGTTTCTAACAATATTTATGCATGCGGTGGTAAAGGCTCAAATAACATGTCATTAAATTCAGTTGAACGCTACGATTCACACAAGGACCGTTGGGTGACCGCCACTCCGATGAATGAAACCAGGGGACATGTGAAAGTGGTTGATATGATGGGCAGCTTATGGGCGATAGGGGGAGAGTATATTCATCGTACATATATTGATATTAGTAAAACACTTAGCTCTGTTGAGCGATTTGATCCAAGGGAGGGCTGCTGGTCAGGGTGCACTTCTATGTTGGAGGAAAGGAAGAACCATGGTGCTGCTGTTCTGCAGGGCAAAATATATGTTTGTGGAGGTCAATCCTTTGAAGTGTACGACCCTAGGAATACAAAATGGAGATTGCTATCTCCAATGTCACACTATAGATCAGACCCTTCATTAGTTGCCTATGGAGGAATGATTTGGGCGATAGGTGGTTATAATGAGACTGTGGAGATATATGACAAAAGAATAAATGAATGGACACTGGGAACCCCATTACCCTGGTCAGTGAATGAGCATAGTGCTGTAAGTGTTCCTCACTAGTCACTGCATCCACTTTGGAAAGAGGAAATGTTCACCCAAAGAGAATATAATACCTTACGGATAAGAGACGCAACTCCATAGATGAAAAAAAGTACTGACAGGTTTGTTTAGCCAACATTGAAACAAAATTTTTATTATGGTGATGTTGCCTTTCTGGTACTTGACAGCGGGCAGTCATGGTCATACCCACAGACTACTATATACCCAAGCAATTTTAAATTTCTCATGTCATTGGTTAAAAAAAAAAAGTATTTAATTTAATGATAGCTTTATTGCAGTTTTACAAAAATTTACACAAGAGTATCTATACACCTACTAGATATTTATAACACTTTTGACAAAAGTTTTAATACATAATATTTGTTGTACACATATTTTTAATACATAATATTTGAAATTTTTGAAAAAAGTGATAAAAAAAATCATCACCAAAGTCAAAAAAATAAACATCACAATTGGTATTTTTCTCATCACTTTTATGACAAATGACACACCTTTTGCGCATTATGATTATCTTTGAATATCAATAAAATGACCTCAATACTCAATCCGTAGGTTTTGTATTCTCTTCGAAAATAATACAATAACACAACAGACCGCTAAAAAATGGCGTTAAGATTTCAGTTTAGTTTGATGTTTTTCAAACATAAACTAAACAGTCGCGTCGCAACCAAACAACAAGTTTGCAATTCATGATATTATTTTTGTTTTTCAATGTTGGTACCTTAAAACCTGTCGCCATCCATACAAAAAGTGCTTTGTATGACGGTTTCGACCCACTGTGTTCACCTGTCACACAGTAAACAACTTACCCTGGAGAAGAGTTAAATAGAACTAGTATATTATATGTTATAAATAGGTAGGTACGTAATAAATGATATCGTCGAATTGTCATTTTTCATCACAATAAAAGAGTTTTTAAAGAGTATAAAATTGCATGTTCTCATATAGCAGGCAGAAAGACATCACAAAATTAGCCACCAAACGAAGCTTAACACAGTCGTCCATTTCCCCAGGTCCTAGATGGAACAGTGAGAAAACATTGAATAACACCATCCACCATTCGAGTATTACAGGAATTTGGAGATTTCATTTACTTGCATTATAAGCCAAAACGGGACTGCGACTTCGCCGTAAGGGTCCCACGTCGGAATGGATCACGTTCGGTATTTCCATATTTTAGACCGCCAAAACTTATTGAATGTCACAGAATAATATTATATTTTTTATGCATGTTTCTTAGTACCTACTTCGCCTGTTGTGAGCAACTACTATTGTTTACTTATATCAAATAGTAAACTGTACCCTATCCATACGTTTAACAATAGTGAGAGAAGCAACAATAAGTATAATAAAAACTCTGATGTGAGGTTCAAGCATAGCGTTTAAAAAATCAAACTAAAGTCATAAAAAGTTACATATCCATGCATCCATCGACATTCGAAAATAGAGTCGGAGCTTTAAACGAGCATACGGAAACCTTCTCCCCTACACCAGTCGGTGTTCCATTCCAAGGAACTGTATAATACATAAGTACTTAGGTTAGTCAAAATTCTATTTGTCAATAATTTTTCATTCAAAAAATCCTATTCATCGTAAATTACATCAGCTACATCCTCCATTATAAAGTAAAGTAGAAATAAATTTAAGTATTTTTTTTTCATACATATTAAATTACCTATCTCAATTCTATTGGTGTCAACTTTTACTTTAACATGACAACATGAATACATATTTTATCTTTAAAAATAAAGTTATAATCAGCTTGGTTTTAGTTGACGTAAGTAGGTACAATAAACGCCACTTACCTATTTCTTTATAAAATATTTTATCTTTAAAAATAAAGTTATAATCAGCTTGGTTTTAGTTGACGAAGTAGGTACAATAAACGCCACTTAACTATTTCGTTATAAAATATTTTCATAGTTAAAAATTAAAGTGTATTTGATTAACAACTGAAGTGTTTTAATCGCCTTACTTTTTTTTACCCATCTCGCCGTGTCCTGTAAGGGGCAGGCAGAGAGAACGGACCTCCACTCTTTTCTATCCAAGCATACTTCTTTCCCTTCTTCCACCGACATAACATTTCTCATACACCATCTCCTATTTCTCTTACTTCTTACCTGGCCTTCCTTGAGGATGGAATCGATGTGTTCGATCCACGTCATTCTCGGTCGGCCACGCTTTCTTACACCTTTCCTTTCAGCTTTATGAATTCTCTTGTTTGCATCCATTCTTTCCTATAAGTAGTTGAGATGGTTTGGGCATGTGGAAAGAATGGATAGGACTTTATTTAATACTTAATATTTTTTTTCTTACTTGGAAAACACGAATAGGCAAGTATAATAATGCAAATCATTGTGAAATAGCAGCATAACATGTCAGGCGAAAGGGTGAAAACACAAAAAATGCTGATTCAGATCGGCGCAACGAATATTTCTGTGCATTTTAATGGGCATACCTACGCACAACAAAAACAGGGACCCACTTTCCGGCATGCCCAATGCCCATTCAAATGCATAGAAATATTCTATACACCGGCGCCGCACACAAGCCCAAGGAGCTACATTACGACGACAAAAATTAAAAAATACACTTTCTTCTAACCAATCAGAAATCCTACAAAACATATTTTCATTAACCATTCCATTATACTCCATAAGAATTTTTGATGCAGATCTCACAGCATCGTCTCCGCATGCGTAAAAAGATGATAAACATTCACACGGCCGAAATCGCAGTTGTGCTCCAATAATTGACGTACTAGTTGCGTTCGTGCTGTTTTCCCTAATTTGTTTTTCTTCCAATTTTAACATGAATATTGAAGCTACAGGGGGGTGAGTACGTAAGGGCTATAGCATGACTAACTACTTCCTAGTGTAGTTAGCGCGAGTACGTAACGTTACAAATGTAGTTAGTTGTGCGTTTCAGCGTGGTTATTATGTAGTTAAGCCGTGGTTATGAGTAGTTAGATTGATGTGTGGTTAGTCGTGCTATAGCAAAAGTTACGTACTCACTACCCAGGGGGGTGAGTACGTAAGGGCTATAGCACGACTAACTACTTCCTAGTGTAGTTAGCGCGAGTACGTAACGTTACAAATGTAGTTAGTTGTGCGTTTCAGCGTGGTTATTATGTAGTTAAGCCGTGGTTATGAGTAGTTAGATTGATGTGTGGTTAGTCGTGCTATAGCAAAAGTTACGTACTCACTAACCAGGTGTGTACTTTAATATGCATTATTATTTTGGCATAACAGTTTTATTCAGTCTAGATAAAATATGTTTTATCAAATGCTATTTTTATTCTTAAAAATATTAAAATTAGCTAGAGTTATGTAAAAATTCCACAGAGAACCGCTATAAAATTTTAACAGTTCGGCTATATTATCATCTTTTTGTAAAAAGTGTTCTATTTATTTCAGGTTTTGTCAGAAGTTGCAGCTGCTAGTGGTGTCTTGTCTCTGTAAGATCTGTTAGAAGTATATTTTTCGCTAAGCAAGACAACGGGTAAAGAAGCAGTAATGAAATACTCACAAAAAACAAAACTGAAGGAAAAAAATGGGCACATACATCACATGAACACTATACATTTTTTAATTTGATGACATCGTCTTCAAATCGGAAAATAATGTTACATTGTATCCAATATTACCTGTACACCCTATACGCAGGGATCCCCTGACAACGTGGAGTCGGCATTCTAAAATGGAATACACTGTACCATTTTATATTTTTGTCGTCGTAATGTAGCTCCTTGGCCTTGTCTGCGCCGGTCGGAATCAGTGTTCTTTGTGTTTTCACCCTAAGGCATAGACGAGACTCGACATTAAATGGGCGATTGTTCTATCCTATAGCGTTCTATACAACACCACCTATATAAGAAGGCCTTAGTGCAGGCGGCCATTTTTGGCCTCCCGCGTCACGACTGCCTGTGTGTAGACAGATATCATAGTGCACAGGTAAGTACATACAGATATAGGTGAGTGAATGTTGGGCCTCCCGATGTGACGCAGCACTAAGGCCTTCTTATATAGGTGGTGTTGGTTCTATAAAGGTCCCAATTTATTTTAACTACCACATTGAGAACTGTCAATTTGACATTTTTCTTCCCGTAGCAACTATGTTGTTTGTAGGAACCTCTGATGGGTATCATATTTTTCTACATTAGATGTTATTATTGATTTTCATTACTTAGCGAAAAAAGAAAATTAAAAAAGTATTTCCCGTGAAGTAGTTCGATTGGTTTTGTCATTTATATAAAAAAATGGCATGGGCGTGGTTAAAGCGTTTCAACGGAAATACTTTAGTTACGGACGAACTTCCCAATTAATAAGAATACTTATGGTTTGAAGTATGAGTACGTATAGGTAAGTGTTTTATCAGTGGTTTTATCCGTTCCATGTACCTATAGCAAGAGTATTTCCGAGAAATCCAGAATATAACATTCATATAAAGACAGCCACATGAAATACTAAATTTATTTATTTATACATTCAATTTATATAACATGGCGAATACATCTACTTTTTCAAGCCTGTCTTGGGGAGACTTCAATATATTATACCTACTATATGAAAAATAGAGCAAAACACAAAATATAAACATAACGTACGAAAAAGCCCAACACAAAAAATGCAATAATCTTTTTGTACCTATACTTTTAATCAGTGTTGCCACCTGTCCGGTTTTCGTTAAGTGGTCCGGGCGAAACTAAAATGTCAGGGTCGTAAATAATTTATTTAATGACCTTTTTTTAGTGGCCCTCAACTTTCCGGATATTAAATTTTCGGAATGATTTTTTTTTAAATCTTTGTCCTTGTCAAAAATTTTACAAAGGTGGCAACACTGCTTACAATCATTATGAAAAACAGTTCAGGAAACCAATGTATCAATATAATCATTATCATTGCTAAAGGATAGAAGTCATAATAATATAATCATCACTAACCAGAATCAAATATTACCTACAATATCTTCCATAGGACAAGAGTAACAACATTAATAATAATAATTAATATTACATTAATTAATCATGGCAATAATTTAGTCACAAAAAAAACAATATTTATGGGATGGGTAACTATATAAAAGACTTCTTGCAAAAAAACATTAAAATAAATTAAATTAAAATATTAGACAGAAAAACATAGCTATGTGTCTTCTGAGTGTTTAAAAGTTTTACTAAAATCAAAAATATGATTAATTTCGTTCTCTGTTTAAAAAGAACCTAAAAATCAGTAATAATAATTATTTCATAAGTATTATTAATGGTAATATAATAATATTATGTAAGGATGAAAAATAAATCAAAATAAAATAACAAAATTAACGTACCTACCTATTATTATTAGGCTTTATTGAGATTACAATACCTAATATAATTATATCAATGATAAATTAGATAAGTATCTATTTGAAGAACAATAATATGAAGATTTATAAGAGCTGCGTTAGACTAATCATGACATACGGTCAGAGCTGGGCGGTACTCGAGTACAAGTACTCGTAGATTGTACTCTGAGTACTTTTGGTGTACTCAGTACTCAGTCCACGAGTACATTTCTAAAACCTGTACTTTTACTTGTATTCGGTACGTTTTTGAGCCTAAAATGTACTCGAGTACTTTGAATGTACTCGAGTACATTCAAAAGTACTCGAGTACATTTAAAGTACTCGAGTACATCAAAGGTACTCGAGTACATTTCAAGTTCTCGAGTACATCTTTGGATTTATTGGAATACGTTAAACCTACTATGATACGTAATTTGTATTTATATTGCAAGTAGAGACTTGTTAGGTGTCGTGGTTATTGGTAGTGGTAAAGTGTGAATGTATGGTTGTCGTTTTTAATTCGAGAGTGTTGGTGACGAAATTGTTGTTTTCAAAACCCGTGTATTATGATTGAATTGGTTATTTCAAAAACTAAATAAGTCTTATAGTTATAGAGTATAGTCTGAAATCCTGCTCTGCTATTGCTCCTTTACGTAAAAACTGAAGTAAGTATATTATTTATATGAAAAAATTGTGATTTATGATGGGCTCTAATCTGTTGAATAGAATAGTAAAAATATATATATAAAAAAAATAAAACAAAAAATTCAGAACTTCGATACTGCTAAATCCCATAACTTGTAGTATTTAGACACAACAAAAAGAAGATGTTGAGAATGAGATGTTCAAGCAACTTGTAGCAGACGGTCTTGCGGAAATTTTTCAGGCTTTTACAAGACCATCAGCACTTTAGATGTTTTAAATTCTTTCGGCTGGTGGCCGGCGGCAAGGATATTCGCAGTGTATTCTTATTATATTAGTCATTATTATTTTAATAATTGTCCTCGGTAACCTAGTTGTACTGGCGTGGACTTCAGATCCGAAGTCATCCGGGTCAGAGTTTTCGTAGGTGTTTTTTCACTTGAAAATTCTACCTGCGGTTGGCCTGTCTCAAATTGGACGGTACCGGTTGACTGGAAAAAATTACCTCAAGTAATAAATTCTGCCGGCAATACTGACACCTTTGTATAGAAAAGCGTTATATTATTATTATGTTAATTGTGAGTTTTTTTTTATTTATCCTTGTACTAATGTGCACTACAACTCTATATTAAAATATAAATATTGTAAAAGGCCGGTTGGCCGTTGAACCAAATAAAAAATAATAATAATAAATAAGGCCCGTAATGCGGTGATCAGACGAGGCGAATATCGCCAGGACACTAAAATATCGCCAGCCAATTGAACCGTGTGAACATATTGTCGATAAATCTGAAGCGATAAAAATGGCTGAAAGCGATATCGCCTCAAGTTGAACGCCCTTCAACTTTTGTATCTGGTGGAACAATGCACGCATGCGCAGATATGCGCGGCGTCCGTATGTTCTGTTTCTTGACAGTTGACAGCACTGCTCTAAATTTATTTCTCCTTAGAATCCAATTCCACACCCAATATCTGCGTTGTTTTTATTTTTCCTCAATTAGGAGTCTCCTTATATCGTCTAAAACAATATTTTCAACTAACCCCAATTACTGCGTGACTTCTACCTCGACGTTCGCCATTTTTAAAACTATCAGCGCACCTGACAGATTGAATGTATGCCGGTGGGCTCGTGTGAACACATCAGACGATCAATGGGCGACCGAGCGATATTTTTTTTATGCAAGCGAAATCGTCTGGCCTTATATCGCCTCGTGTGAACACCGCATAAGCCAGGCAAGATGCCATCAGACCCAGCAGCCTTTCCGGCTGTTTTAACGTTTAAACTGCTGAAGTCACCTCTGTTTCAGTGAACGGAGCAACCAGGGTAGATCGGTTTGGACAGTCCTTTGTGCTGTGTGGAGCTGTTCCTTAACCTTAGGTTGGAATGTTTTGTCTCCGGGCGCTCTGCCGTTGTCTACTATTTTGTTTGCAACAAGGTTCGCTGAAATCTTTGCTGTGCGGTCCGGTGGCTTAATTTGCCACATTTTACGGAATAGGGATCATGCCTTACGGATTAACAGAACTGTTGTAGAGATTCTTGCAGTGTTCCTTCCATCCGGGATGTATGTTTTACGATATCCTCATGGTATAGACTGTTTGGCGGCCTCTGAAACTGGTGTTTTAAATTTATGGTAGTTAGTAGGCAGTGGTACGAGAGACATCAATGTCTCATCGAAATGGGCGGCGAAGATGTCCCATTTGTTATTTTGGAAGTTCCATTGCGAGACCTTCGAGGACAAGCACAAGTCCTGGGTGTAGCCGTTCCATCTAGCTGATAAAAGGTGCCTCTGTCTTTGTCATCATAAACGAGGTGAAGATTCTGTCTCCATATATTCCGTAAGGTCCTCACCATTATTGTCTGTGGTTCTAAATCCCCAGTTGGTGTGATTGCTCCCATTATTAAAGTCTCGCATTATGACAGATGGATGTGGGAGGGCTGAAGAAATGACTGTGGGTAGCCCCTGGAATCTATCAGGTTTGTAAACGTTGACGACTTTTGTGTCCTATTTTGATGGTGACTGGTGACCAAGGACACATTACCTGATTTAAAACAATGTTTTCCAAATCCAAATCAGGCCGTCGCGTACGTTGGTGGCCACGCCGTGGACAGCGCCAGCTAGGTTGAAACCGGGAACCGTAGGTACCTCTGGTGGTGAGTTGGTTTAAGTTTGCTGTGTGCGTTTCCTGTAGCAGTATAACATCAATACATAGCTCTTTTGTCAGTTTTGTCAAATATTCGGTCTTAGAACTACATACTTATTTCTTCTATCTTCTATTTTTTCCAAGGTCTCTTGTCTTATTGCCCAGAGGAGAGCTGTTTTTGCGATTTGTATCATTTACCATACCATATTCTATTTTCTTGTTTTTAATTCAATCCTCTTTGGTTTATCTGCTTTCTCTCTTCCTTATTGATTTTTTCCAAGGTCTCTTGTCTTATTGCCCAGAGGAGAGCTGTTTTCGCGTTTTGTATCATTTACCATACCATGTTCTATTTTCTTGTTTTTAATTCAATCCTCTTTGGTTTATCTGCTTTCTCTCTTCCTTATTGATAAAATTTTGCCGTTATAACGTTGCCCGGGGGTGCACCACGTGGAGGCATTATTTTACCCATTTTTTTAATGTAATGCAGTTTGTTGTAATGATCGATTCAATTGCTCGCGATTACATTATGTTTTGAAACATGCGCAAAGTTGTTAGAGGTTTATAAAAGATTTGCGTTTAATTAATCACTCATGTACTCGGTACTTGTACTCGGTATTTTGTACTCGAGTACTTCGATCTGAGTACTTGTACTTGTACTCCGAGTATATTTGTGTGCAGTACTTGTACTCAGTACTCGAGTATTTTTTTCCTGTACTCGGAACAGCTCTGCATACGGTGTGGAAAAGCCGACTACATGAATTTAAGGCAGTTGCAAAACGATTATTACCTTTCAATCAATCAATGCCCATTGCCCGTAATACGGACGTTAGGTATACAAAACAGGAATTTAGCAGTTGTGTCTTCGGTGCCACCCGATATGGCTGTGGAGTCCAATCCAGGACAAACATATCCTACCACACTCTGGACACGGGTATTCACCTCCGACCGTTGGACCACGTTTTCTTACATTATCTGTCCCCTGACACTCCGCAACGACACCCCGCCACTTCGATCGATCGGTCACAATACTCTCCCAGTCCGATTGCCTACCGACACTCTTCAGCGCAGTGTGTAAGTTGTCCTTATATCTCTTGCGCTGTCCACCGTGTTTTCTCTTCCCGTTAGCTAACTCTCCATAATATGATGTTTTTCGGGAGCCTATTATCTTTCATTCGGACCACGTGACCAGACCAACGCAAGAGAGCGCGAGACAAGATTGTGTCGATACTGGGGCAGTTTGATCGTTGGAGTACTTCAGCATTCGAAATTTTATGGAACCAACGTATTCTCATCAACTGGCGGAGATGCCGCTGCTGAAGCCTTTCCAGGGACTTAGTGTGACGTCGATAATTGACCCATGTCTCGCATCCGTAAGTCATAGTTGGAATGACAACAGCCTTATACACCGCAATTTTGGTGCTCAGCGTAAGGTCATGACTGTCGAAGACCCTTTCCCTCAACTTCCAGAAAGTGTGAGAGGCCGCGCTCATTCTGTTCTTAATTTCCTCATCCATATTGGCCTTATCGTTCACAATGCTTCCCAGATAGTTGAAGTGCTTCACCTCCTCGATGGTTTGACCATTAGCAGTAAGGTTGTATGCGATCGGACCCGATGGCGTAATAGTATCTTGGTTTTCGATTCGTTGAGCTTCAATCCTAGAGCCGTATATGCCCAAGTGTAAGCGTCGAGTATTAGCTGTAATTCTTCAGCAGAATGCGAAATTAATGCACAGTCATCTGCGTATTGCAGATCAGTAATGTGTCTTCTTCTGCTCGACTTGGCTTTCAGACGACTGAGATTAAAAAGTCCTCCCTCATGTCTATAACGGATCTCGATGCCTCTTACCAATAGTCTCCTATCGACCATCATCGATAACGCGGTCATAAACAAATTAAACAGAACCGGTGCCATAACACATCCCTGACGCACACCAGTGTTCGTTCGAAAAGGCTCGGTCATACCGCCGCCGCACAGAACCTGAGCAAAATTATCTGTATGTATGCTTTTACATACCTCCACAAAGTTATTAGGAATACCAAGTCTCTTCATAATCCTCCATAAGGCCTCTCTGTTAATCGTATCAAACGCCTTGGTCAAGTCAATAAAGGCCACATGCATTTTTTTTTGTTGTTCGATCGCTTTCTCCTGGAGCTGTCTTAAGGCGAAAATCTGGTCGGTTGTGCCTCTGTTAGGTCTGAAACCACATTGCGAGTCAGGGAGAATTGTTTCCAGAACAGGTACCAAGCGATTAACCATTACTTTGGATAGTACCTTACCCGCCACAGAGAGTAAAGAGATCCCTCGATAATTATTACAGTCTGAGATGCTTCCCTTATTTTTATACAGATTCACTATCACCGCTTTGCGAAAGTCCTCGGGAACGTCATGTGACTCCCAAATAAGATTGAAGCATGCAGTTAGATGTTCTACTATGTTGCCAGAGAGAGCCTTGAGCACTTCAGCAGGAATTCCATCGCATCCTGTGCTTTTGTTATTTTTCAGTTGTCGGATTGCAGTCACCACCTCCTCCGTGGTAATTCGATTGTCTAAGGACTCGTTAGTGGGGTATTGAGGTAACCTTTACCTACACGCGTTAACCTTTACCTACACGCGTTAACCAGAAAATTTTAAAGTTTAGTTAAAATGGCGATAAGCAGATCAAACTAAAACTGTTATAAAATTACAATACATTGTGTTGTGATGATTGTATTAAAGTTTGGTTAAAATGGCGATAAGCAGATCAAACTAAAACTGTTATAAAATTACAATACATTGTGATGATTGTATTAAAGATTTTGGAAGGACAGCCGATCTTAGTATTCTGTTGTCCGCTCTCGATGGTATTGAAAAAAAAAGAAAAAGAATATTTTTATTTTTAAGAAAAGTAACATCACATACAATTATTATATATTTTGAAGATTGGTTTATTTTCTTCTAAGTGATGTTTTTGATATCGGTAATAATAATAGAGTTTATGTAAACATAAAGATTCAAACTTTACTTTTATTGTTATCCTCGGACCCCAAGCGTTACTTGCTTATTTGATAAAAAGCATCTACTTAGGTAGGTATATCCGATCTTATCAAAATTCACCTCTATTAGTATTTCTACTTGAAGTCTATTTTTGGTTGATTGGCAATATATTAAAAAAAATATATTTCTACAGTCATACCTCGGAATACGAGATTGATTCGTTCGTTAGCACTGCTCGTATTTCAAAACAAAACATTTTCCCGAAACTGCACCCAAAGTATTTATATCACTGTGACTAGGGAATCCAATCCCGCAAATCGCGGATCCCGCAAATGCGGGATCCCGCACCTTTTTTGCGGGATTAGAAATGCGGGATTTCTCATGCGGGATCCCGCACGTTTGCGGGACTGAAAAGGAAAAAATAATAAACAATAAGAATAGGCTCAGATGAAGTTCTGATTATTTATTAGAACCTGCTGGCCTAGACAAAACACATTAGAAAGCGAATCGTAAATTCGAATCGACAAAGCGAATTCTTCGATAACGAAGTACGGTTTCGTAGACAAACACACTTCGTTTCTATATCGCCGTGGCGATAAGACGCAAAGCGTCGATTCGACACATGACGTCAGACAGCGTCGTTTTTTTCTATGATTTTTAATTGTTACGTTGGCAGCCATTTCATTTATTGTCGTTGATCTATGGTCGATATGTCATTATATTCTTCTTCTTTTTCTTTAATTTAGCATATTACTCCTAAAAATAGGGTGTTCATGCCATGATCTCTTGTATATTAATTATGACAAATATCAAAATCTTTGTTTATAGTAATTGCTGTGTTTATATTTTATTAAAGTTAGATTTAGAAAAATACGTACAGAATAAGATGCGTAACTATTTAATATTGGCCTTAATGCAAGATAATAAAATTTTAAGAACGATTGTATTGTCGGTTGATAAAAGAATAGAAATATTAGATCGGAATTCTACGCGGCATCTTAGTTCATTCAATAATGGGCCCATTGATGGGGGAAGTTGTTGCCTGCAATACTTTGTCCTGGCAAACGACAAGGCGATGACTGTCGCTGCTTACTGTTGTGGCAAAGTATAGATCGGATTCGAAAAAAAACAATAATGGGAACCTGTCAGGAATTATTATTGGATATTCAAATAAATAAATGATTAAGGTCTTCGGTACCACCGCACTAGCAATACAATATTCATTCAATATAATCTTCAGGTTTTCATTTACCGATGTTGAAGGATTTTCTAGTGCTTTTATCTTGTGAGATTGTGAAAAAAATCATTAAATATGGACGGTTGTGATATTTTTGTGAAATATGGACTCAACCATGAAATATGGAAAATAATAATATGTATTTACATATTAATCCTGGCCCTACTTATCACGAATCATAGACTAATTAATTCATTAGAAACGATATCTCATGACGTCACCATATTTTCCGACGCGCGCCGACGCCATATAAATTATGAAATCATATATGTAATGCGTAGACAAACCCATTTAATTTTGACAGTTCGGCGAATTCTTCGTCAATATTTGTCGAATTCTTCGACTTCGCCGCCATCTTTTTGACGATAAGAAATCTTTGTAGAAAACGAAGAAAAATAATTCGTTTGTTAAAAATTCGACACTTTGAAAGGAAATTTTCTAAAATAAAATATTTACTAAGATTTTAATTATGTTTTACAATAAAATAAAGGTAATAAATTATACACCCCATTGTTCAGAAATCCCACCCCATCGCCTGGACCCCACCAGGGGGGGGGGGGGGTTCAGGTAGCTCGTTTCCCCCAGAAATGACCCCGGATCGTTTAAAGAACAAGGGCGTAATGATCGGAGCCCTGAATATCCGCATTCCGCACTCATTCCGGCCGGGGAGCTTGTTGCTGCCAAGTTGGTGAGAGACTATGGACTGGGTATCCTGGGGCTGAGCTAGGCATGCAACCTAGGGCGGGGCAGAGAGACGCTGGCAACTATGTCATGCTGCACTCTGGTCACCGAACTGCACGGATGCGTGGCGTCGCTCTACTTTTAAGTAAATATGCCTTCACTCGCCTTCTTGATTGGGAACCTGTTTCTGACCGCCTGATGAGTGCGTCCTTCAAGATGACAGGCGAAACACTGACGGTCCTGACGACCCCCAGTATGGACCAGGCGTCATGGGGTAATACATAATAACGGAAGCCGTCTGATTGCTTTCGCCACGGTCCATCGACTCTTTATAGGTGGAATCCTGTTCTATTCCAAAGAGCTAAAGATAGAAGTTCACAAACAGAACATGTAGGAGGAACAATGAACACTTTGCTAATTCTTTTAAAAGCGACACTTAAGAGATAATAATTAATGTTCTTGAAAATCAAAACAGTTGTAAAATGATTAATAAATGAACTAGGAACAACTAATCCATTTATGATGCTGTTCTCTATTTTGTTTCACAAGAACATCTGTTATTTTCTTGAAAGATGTTGATAGCATACCTATGTGTGTATTAAATTGCGTAAATGTCTATAGTTGTTTTCGCTAAATATCCAGGTGCGCCATTTTCCATTCATATTCCCTTCTATTCCTATCTTATTATAATTGCAAGCTACGGTTTTCCACTGTCGCAAACTTGTTGTTAGCCCTATCAAAATCTGAAAAGCTTCTAGACCTTCTTCGAAAACCTCTTGGATGCACAGATATATTGTTTCTTATGCTTATTAATGTACAGTAAATAATCAAAAAAATAAATAAAACAATTAGATAATGTTCTATAGCTTTATTATTGTGTTGTGTTTACTAATATTGTACATATTGAATTTGAAATAAATAAAATGATCACAGAAGAGCACATGGATGTGGTATTGACTGATCTGCAAAATAAGAAGAAAATATTATTGTACAGAAAATGCTTACAACCTTGATCTGGCTTAATTCTGACGGACATTGGAAGTGGAAATGTTTAATAAATTCCAATTTATCCGTTGTCTTTGGATGGCCCGATTTTATTGATTGTTCCATTTAGCATTCTAATGCACCACGTAAAAAGTGACATTGTTTTTGTAAAAATACATAATTTTGCTGGTTGTTTTCGTCATATCGAAATTATTTTTCATATTGAACGGAATTTTCAACAATATCAATTTAAATAAAAATCCAAACACTAGCCGTCTTACTTCTGAAAAAATGGTTCATCGTAAGATTACGTATAAATCACTGATAAGTTTTTACTTCAATTATAAAAAAAAATATTGAATCTGCGTTTGTTTTGTATGAAGATGACATTTCATACAAAATTTTGTAAACAAACAAATAGTAGCTCGGCAACGCGAGTGGTACCAACGTAAGAATCAAAAAAAAATTCAGAAAAACGACGATGTCTGACGTAATGTGTCGAATCGACGCTGCCGATGCATCGCCAAAGAGAAAAATTCGAAAGTAGATAACGAAGTCTGTTTGTCTACGAAACTGTACTTCGTTTTCGAAGATTTCGTCGTGGCGATAATAATTTACTCAATTTCTAATATTGCCAAGGAAACAAAGCGTTCGCTGATAAACAAATTCCATGCGAAATGAAAGTATTTATATATAAAAATATATGGTGACTCTCGACAATGGTGCATATTATGTCAGGAATGTTATATTTATAAAAATTAAAATTAAGTAAATATAAATAAGTACACCGTTGACATCTTTCATCTCTTAATCAGGGTTGCCAGGTGTTCGGCATTTTACCGAATTTGTTCGGTATTTTAGAACCATGTTCGGCGTTCGCTATGAAGAAAATTTTACGGTATATTTTTCCAAGTAATTTTCCAACCAGTCCTTTCCGAAATTTTCGGAATAACGTTTTTCTTTTTTTACTGAATTTTCATCTTTCTGGAGATACCAAATCTTGAGAATCACTTTTTTATGGTGAACTTTCATTCTTTTCAGATACCAAGTGGGAACACTGGTTCGCTATTTTTTGGGAAAAAAACCTGATAACCCTGATTTTATCCAACAATATGTTATTGATGATTCACGACGAGTTCTTTGAAAATCATTTCATGATTATAAGCCAGGATGAAGTTCGATGGGTCAGCTAGTTGTGGATTAAAACTACTAAGTATATAGTAAATGCCAAAAAAATACAAACTGACGTTATTTTTTTTAATAAAGCGTCGATAAATGGAAGTATAAAATATAAATTATATATTATTACATATTTTCAATTTAAAAGAATGTAATAAATATGTCTCGAATGCTGAAAAAACAACTAATTATTTTTCTACAAATAATTCTTATCGTCGCAAAGATGGCGGCGATTTGTCGAAGATTTCGCCAAAGTGTCAAAATAAATGTGTTTGTCTACGAAGAACGTACAAAATGTATGGCGTCGTCGAGCGTCGAAAGAAATCGTGACGTCATGGAAGCGAAATCGAAATATCGTTTCTAATGAACTGTCATTATGTGGTTTTGTCTACCAAATTGACCCATTGGCGTAAAGTTCGTTTGTAGTCGATCGCCAAATGCGATTTTGTCTAGGCCCATACAACCTCATTAATGAAATATTTATCAACTTTCGCTGAAAAAACGGGACTTTTCTTTGAAATTCATATGGAAAATAATTATACTTCCAGTTTTTAAGTTACAACTAAGTAAGTTTTGAATTTATATTTTGTGTTCTATGAATCCTGTATCGGAACGGAACAAAAAAAAATGTCATTTGAATCTCTTTATCTAGGGATTCTACCACGGTAGGGGATTCAGTATCGAGCGTAGTAAATTGTCAAAGAAGGTTACTGCGTGATGCAATGTTAGTTAATGCAGAAACCAAATTGATCGACAAAATACCAGGATAAACCAGGAACTTATAGTGTCGCTATCTCGTCGGATAAAAGAACGCCGTACATCAACGGCCGTTATGTGGTTGTGAATCCTGGCATCTGTCGAAGCCTCAACAGAAGAAGATCCTTAGTGTTAAGAATAGATTTCTGCGACAGATTTTGGGGATTATATGGTACCACTATGTCACACCAGCGAATCATCTCAGTGATCCAGAATCGCAAATTGAGCTGACTTGGCCATGTTCTCCGCATGTCCCCCGAGAGATGCAAGTCTTTACTATAATCCGGATGGGATAAGAAGGCTAGGCAGGCCGACATTAACAATGATGCGGGCATTCACTGCGGTTCTACGAGATGCTGGACTGAGCTGGGATGAAGCTGTGCAACTGGCGTAAGATAGAGAGGCTTGGAGGAACTTTGTGGCGTCCACATGCTCCACACTGGGAGCGATCGTGGATTAAGTAAGTACATCAATGACTGCCATAAAAATATCGAGAAAAAGATTCAGGATCTACAAATGTGGTGGACGATTCATTCTTTCATCTGAGCAAAGTAAGAATTGAAATGTGTGTGTTGAATAGAGAGGATACTGTCAGACGCGCGGGTCCAACAAGAAACTGAACACAAGTTGATGACAATGACATCAACGACCATGAAAAAGGCATACCTTTAACGAATATGTTAAATGATGATCCTTCGCGTACACTAGAAAATAACTCAATAGTCATAACTCTGATATATTTACAAATATATCGTTTAATACGAATAACGAGAATAAGTTATTTTTATTTATCGAATATTTTTATCAGCTTTCGTTATAACGCTCACCTTTACTTGGAAACTGCTTACAATTATGTAAAGTCAATTCCGTCTACAACGTTTAGACACTTTATGATTTCTTCGGAAGTATTATCAGAAAAAAAATAACTAGTTTTTTGCCTCTTAAATCAATAAATGTGTTCATTTGTCAATACGAATCACAATGTTAAAAGCTTAAACGTTCAAATGTTGTATTATATCGTTTCTTAAAAGAAGTGGATTTTTATACCTACCTCTAAAATATCATTATTTTCAAATGCTAACACTTCTAATAATTAAAAAAAACGCATACTTATTTTTATATCATTGTTTTCTTAATAATAATAACCTACTTCAAACAAAGAAATGTCAATCCCGCTGATCCCGCAAATCCCGCGGGATCCGCGGGATTGTGGTCACCAATCCCGCAGGCTTGCGGGATCGTGAATTTGATGCGGGATTGGATTCCCTAACTGTGACGCGCGGATATATTACATCACTTATTGTTTACAATGTGAAAAAATATATCAATTTATAAAAAAAAATACTGCTTCAAATGGTACATATATACCTACTTACCCAAAGTGTATTTACCATGGAAATCAACTGACATCTGCTTACGGAACAGCAGAGCTACACTACTTTATGCTGAACTTAATGGATCGTTAATTCACCAATAATTCATCTTTAATCACAGTATTCTATGCTACTGTCAAAATTTTTGTTACTTTCGCTTAATTTTTATTTATTTCAACAATATACGGCATTATGCCTTATATAAGTTACATTGTAAATTAAGTGTGCCATTTTTTTTACACCTCTGCATACAGTTAACATAAAGAAGTACCTACATTTGTTGCTAAAAAATATTACCCCGTCACTATTAAACGCGTCTTTGCCTTTGTATTGGATGAACGACCAATTGCTAATTTTTCGGAGGAAGGGGGGGGGGGATTTTCCACGAACTGGGTCTGTCAAACTTATGTAGGAATCAATCTGATTTGTTGCTCGTATCTCAAAACATAATTAATCAAAAGTAAGATTGTATCTCAAAGCATAATCAGGTGCACTATGAACCAAATCATGCATATATTTTTAAATATTATTGCTACAATAAGCGCACTCGTTACAATGTGCGGGTACCTAAAAATCAAACGTGTGCGTGTCGCAGGCAAAATCCCAATGAGATATTATACTGGAGATGCAATTCCATACAATTTTTAGTTTGAAAGTAGCATCACGAGTAAATTTGAAGTTGAACTTAAATAAAAATATACAATCAAGCATTACTGACGAATATTTTTGTCTTTGTCACACATAATACGCCAAACGGCTAAGTGCTGTCACCTTCTACCGGTACACATTAATAGAAATTTCTTTTTGTGCGTGAGATTTGAATGTATTTGTCAGAATTGTCTAAGAACCTTTTGAAAAAGATCTCTCGTCTTTATTAATGCGAGGCAGACAACGAACAGTTTAAAAGCACATTCATAAAAATATTTTTCGAAAATGGAAAAAATGATTTATTTATTCGAATCAAAAATGACCCTTTTTATAAAAACACTAGTTATAGTGTACTTGCTTCTAAATTTCGTCCGGCTAGGTAAGGGCTCATACACACAGCTTAAACGAGAACCGTCAGAAATACGGCACTGTGGGAAAAACCGCTGGCGATTTCTCAGTTGTATGATGGATTTCCTAAAAAATTTCATTGAAAGTGGAAAACCTCTGTTTGCAGAACATCCTTAAATTCCATATATAATTTTAATTAGGGAGCACTCTGTTTAAATATAAGTTGTATTCTTTTTTCTAAATAAATTGATAAAAAAAACCTTGATAGAATAAAAAAAAATCTAGAAATATATACCTATTTGTACATATATACATTGTTGCATACGCCGCGTACGGGTGTATCTTTTTAAATGAATTTAGGCTAATTAAAAGTGAACACAAATACATTTGGAAACTTGCACACACTATGGAAGAGTTGTGCTGTGAAAGTGGAAATAGTCGGCACAGGGATTCGAGCCCATGACGTATGCTGTAGTAAGAAAGCCGTCGACTGAACCGCTGGGTTACAAATTCAAATAAAAATGAATCTACGCGTTTCATACAGACGCGGTTTTTTTAACCCCCCTCGGTATGCACCCGTAGTGTGATGTGGGCCTTACTAATAAAACAAAAATAGTTGTCAAATATATTTTTATATTTTAAACATTTTATCACAATAATATGCACTTAAAATATATAAAATACGTCCTTTTTGTTAAAAGGATTTTCCTATATTGATTTCTGTTGAGGAACGACTATTTTTCACCACAAAATCCACCATTTTCAAGAACACCGTATTACCGCGGACACAACTGTCAAGCTCGAGCTGTTGTCAACGACTAAAACACGAGCGTGGCACATTTTCGGTGGTGGCACATTTTTTTACATGCCATTTTTTAGACTCGATTGCATCTCTAGTATAAATCTCATTGCAAAATCCCGAAATAATTAATTAATAATAAAGACTATACCTAATATAATATTATTTTATTATCTAAAAAAGGTAAATTATTATAAAAAATAACATAAGTGGGCTCTTACCTATTTTAATATTTTCAAAGATTATATTATTATATTATTTTCGTGTATGCCTATTATTGCCAATGTGTACTGAACAGGAAACTTCTTCTGCGATTTCGATCCTGTCGATTGGTTTGGCAGTCAGTACGAACATCTTCACCTCCACTCCTCTCGGTTCTCGGCTGTTCTCTTCAGTTTAAAGCATTCCATGTCCTGACATATTTTCAAATATTCGTCGCGCGTGCGTCCAAAGTACCAAGCGAACCCTCGACCATTCCATCCAATATTGTACCCAGTAAAATTTTCGTGACTCATTACATACCCCAGCCATCTGGTGTTCAGTATTCGCGTTTCCTTCCGCACTCTCGCTAAAACCTCTTCGTTCGTGATATATTCCTTCAAAGATATTTCTAACATTCGCTTATACGTCAAAATTTCGAAGGCCTTCAGTCTTTTCAGTACTCTTTCGCCGATACACAGTATAATAAAATACTCCATACCTTAAGGAACTGTTTACAATATTTTAGGTCTATATATCGCTGGATTCAAAGATCTTAGATGTAGCACACTCTCTCTTATATCTTTGAAGGTCCTTAATTATGTGCCAGTTGGAAGGCATCAGATGTCGACGATTCTTCTCCAGACGAAATTGTTCACTGTAGTATACTAACACCAGGTATAGATTATGTCGACACAGCCTTAGAAAGTCATCGGTAGAGCATGATATGTTTGGTCTCTGGGAATAGTGGAGTTCTTTCACAAAATGAGAGACATTATGTTAAACATACACAACACTTTATTCAAAGGGTACACTTTTAATTTACAGTTCAGAATTGTACGAAAACTTAACAGATTACATGAGAAATCTCGATATATTATCGATGTCCATCTAAGAAACATATTCCAAACGAATGTCCAAGTATTAGGTTAAATTGACTTTAATCTGAGAAAATATCGATCACACTTTATTAGAATTAACGTTATCTGCGTGTTTTATATATAATTTGTGCCGGGGACAGTCGGATGAACGAGATTTACGAAGATGCGTGGTGCAGATGTTGCTTTGCACGCGATTCAGATACACGCCGAGGAAGACACCGCTGACGACGTACGTCAGGTCTCGACCAGGTCCCGCGCAGCACTGGGCGCGCACGACGGAACAAGTCGGAACTCG
This sequence comes from Mystacides longicornis, assembly GCA_963576905.1. Lineage (NCBI taxonomy): Eukaryota > Metazoa > Arthropoda > Insecta > Trichoptera > Leptoceridae > Mystacides > Mystacides longicornis. The sequence goes on from OY756425.1 coordinate 13,570,397, forward strand.
CAGAAGGCGGATTCAGCGCCTCCGTCGGATCTCACGGGAACTAACTCTTGCACATACGCAATGTCATGTTTGTTTCAAAATTTTCCCGCTACATCCCATCCCTACTTATCCTCACAAAGAAAAATAAAAAAAAAAGAAAAGACTCTAAGCAGAGTTCTGGTGTACGAGGATTCTTCAAATACTAAGCAACAACAAAAAAATTAACCAGAATATAATTCTTTTCCCTCTTTACTAATAAATTTGGAATATATTTCTCCAACAAAATTCTTATAAAAATAAATTTGTTAGTCAAAACTAGGATAGATCCTAATGTATATAGTCTCCCAAAGGTGTACGGTTCGCGTGACTACTTACATACTAGTTCATCCTTCCCATACACCTCATTCATACTACCTATCATAACTTTTCAATTCCTACTTACACACAAAAATTTAAAGTGCACTTACTTACATACGAGTCAGCGAAAGCACCCCTTGGACGACGGCAACAACATAAATCAATAAACGGATCATCCTAAAAGGCATTACAATAAAAATAAAAAAAATTATACATATTATAAACATATAACAACAAAAAACACAAATGAAACAATATACAAAATAATGCCCTAAGCTGTGCGTAGTATCTACTTTTGGGTTTACTGAGTTTAAAATGCCTCTAGCTTAGTTACAAGATTAACTGAAGCCGCACTCTATTTCCACTATTATAACTTCACTTCGATAGTTTAGGCACAGCCCTAATATGCAAGCGAGTTTAGAGATAACTAAATGGTTTTCGTAGTTTTAATTAGTTGAAATCATCAACGCACAGTAAGGAACAATAAAGAACTAATGGTTCAATGTAACAAAATTATAAATATACTTTAAACTAGAATTATCTCTGCAATTGCCCCGAGTATTCTACAGAGAGGTCAAGATGGTAATTGACTGCTAGCAGAATTTCTGATCTTCGAAACTCAACCCTAGGCGCCATTCTGTCTTAAGATATTAATTTGTGGCAAAACAGAAAAAGTCCACTACTAGACTAATGGAACTAACACTAAAATTAGGAACAGGTGGAATCATTGTCAAGCAGCGTCCCACAAGAGCAATGAAACCGAACATACAAATAAAACTTTCTTTGGGATCCCATTTAATTTAAACGACAATTTAAACAAGGAACAATCCGTACAGAGGTAACTAACAATGAGCTAACCCAAGAACGTCCCAAAAAACACAATATTAGAAATAATTAGAACAAGAAACAAAAAAAAAAGGAAGACACTAGAACACTGACGATCAGTACGTCGTGGGAATCCAGATATCTAAATTCGAACAATTCGTTATCACACTGATCTACTATCGGCCGACCTAGCCTTTGCGTCTGCGCACTTACTGGTCAATTAATTTTGATGCCACCAGTACGCCTCCACAATAACATCTAGTAACAGATAGCAAGCGTAGAATTCACTCCAACTATGACCAACCAAGCCCACAAAGATCTGTTCTAGACATTCACCCAACACTCAAATGGGTCGTCTTACATTCATCAGTCATTATGATTCAACAACCTAACGCTGAATCTTGACCTGATCAACGACACCTTCTCTACGCATCAACATATAAAAATAAACAATAATTCAAACTAATGACTAATACTGCACTTGACGACAGTTTAACTCTTACTTATTCCTTACCTAAGTACAAGATCTAAAAAAAATCATTACGCTAAAAGAAGTACCATAACATTGATAATACTTCAAAGGGGTTATAACAAAAATTAAGAATTTTACAAGATAACTAAAAGGTATCAAGCTATAAGCTTGTTTCTAAAGCAAGACTGCAGTTTAAAAAAAATGTTTCCTAAAAGCTACGTGATAACCAAAAAAAATTGGAGAATATGCTTCATTCCGGATAATTCTCCTTTTTAACTCCTAGTTACTGTGGTGTACTGAACAGGGCGAAACCATAAGACTGTACCTCCACTATTGCGAGTAACACAATCTAACATTGGTCAGCTCAACAATACGACACGCTCGTTAATTATAATTTTACAATGTCCTTGACATGGTATTTCCCAACAGATCCCTCATCAACGTCCTTCAATTCATACACAGTTGGGGACAATTTACGTACCACTTCACACTTTATAAATCTCGGCGCCAATTTTTTTGAGAAATATTTACCAGCATTTGACAACACAAACGATCGCCGCCACACAGTCTGTCCTACCGATAACGTGAGATCCTTTCGTCGAAGGTTGTATCTAGTAGCGTTCTTATTAAAAGCTTCAACAAGGGTTTTAGTCACCAAGTCGTAACGCTGTTCAAGATGCGAAATATCATTAATTCTTTGTTCTAAAGGTTCGCTATTATCAACTTGTGTCTCTTGATTTAATTCTAACGGACGATAAAATGAAGCGTGTGGTATATACTCGAAGCCGTGCATAAGAAAATGGGGTGTGTGTTTGGTAGCCATATTTACGGTAGCGTTCAGGCAAGAAGTGATTTTTGGAAGATGACTACACCAGTCTCTCTGGTTTCTTCCGACGAGCATGGCTAAGGCAGTTACAATTGATTGGTTGAAACGCTCCGAATTATTATGCTGAGGATGATAATAAGCGTTGTAACGTAGATCCTGAATGCCATGGGAGCTGAGGAAGGATTTAAATTGCTTAGACACAAACTGCTTCCCATTATCCATGATAAGAATCTTCGGTATGACATACGCAAGGAATATACGCTCTTCTAGGATCTGTATAATGTTTTGCGACGTAGCTGTGCGTAGGGGAAATGCCCATACAAATTTACTAAAGTTTTCGACCACTGTGAACACATACATATTTCTTTTGTAGCTCATCGGGAAAGGACCGATAAAATCCATACTGAGTGATTCCATCGGACGACTAAGACGTTTGGGAAATGACATTAATCCATGAGGAGGCTGATTATTATGCTTGTACGCTTTGCATGCGTCACACTCACTAACGACTTGCTTGACAACACCATTCAATCCTTTAGAATAATAAGTTCTCGAAAGCAATTCGTAAGTCTTATCCCTACCTGGATGACAGTTCTTCTCATGGTAATTAAGTACAAGATCACGTATTTTACAAGACGGTACTACTAACTTCCAAAAATATTGTTTGGAGTTTGAGACGGGGTCTCCTTTAAAACGTGAATAACGATAAAGATGATTTTCGCTTATCATAAAGTTCTGGAATAGATGAGGCTTTTCGGAGCAAGAATTAAAGATTTTATTATACCAAGCGTCTTGTATATTGACAAACGGTTCAGGGACTGATATTCCGGAAATAGGGATTCTGCTTAACCCGTCAGCTAAGTTATTCTCGCAACCGCGCTTAAATTTAAAATCGAAGTTGTATTGGGAAAGGCGACAAGCCCATCTGGCCAACCTGCCAGAAGGTGATGAAATGCTATTAAGGAATTTTAAACAGCCGTGGTCGCTGACAACAGTGAATTGGACTCCCTCTAGGTAGCTCCGAAAGTGATGGATAGAGTCAACAACAGCCAAAAGCTCGCGCTCTGTTGTACTATAGTTCTTTTCTGGAGATGATAATTTTCGTGAATGGTATGCTATAACATGCTCGTTACCGTCTGGGTCCTTTTGTGACAGAAAACTACCAATACTAATGCCGCTCGCATCACAGGTCAAGATATAGGGAAGTGAATAATCGGGCGGGCGCAGGAGAGGAGCAGAAGTCATGGCTGATTTAAGAGAAAGAAAAGCCCGCTCGGCTTCCGGAGACCACTCGAATTTAGATATTTATATTTACTACTCGTTAAACGTGACAAGGGAGCAGCTATCTTTGAAAAGTCTTTAATGAATCTACGGTAGTACGAACACATGCCAATAAAACCGCGAACCTCTTTACTCGATGAAGGTTTAGGGTACTCTTCCATGACCTTAATTTTTTCTGGATCAGTTCTAACGCCGTCACGGTCCACGATATGCCCCAAGTATTTTAAAGATGACTTACAGAACTCAGATTTGCTCAATTTTATGGTGAGCTTAGCCTCCTTAAGACGTTCAAGTACCAATTCGAGAGTACGAATGTGGGAGTCGAAATCTGGACTACATATTAATACATCGTCAAGATAACAGAACACGTGATCACCTAAATCAGAAAATAATTGATCCATTAGACGCTGCATTTCCGCTGGGATATTTTTCAACCCAAAAGGGGTCACTCGAAATTGGAACTGACCTCTGCCTTCTACGAAGAATGCTGTCTTGCAACGACTTTCTTCATGAAGGGGCATCTGCCAAAATCCATGGCTCAGATCCAGAGCTGTTAAAAACTTTGTATCACGCAAGTTATTCATGATGTGGTTGATGTTGGGGAGACGATACGAATCTGCCTTTGTCACCTCGTTCAGTTTTCTGGGGTCGAGCACGAATCTTCCGGTGCCATCTTTCTTCGGAACAATGAATACATTGTTCAGCCAAGGCGACCTAGCTGGTTCGATAACCTTGAGTTCCAACATGGCGTCAACCTCTTTACACAGCTGCTGTCTACGTACATGAGACGCGGGGTAGGTTTTTTGCTTGACCGGTGGATGACTACCCGTGTCAATGACGTGAGAAACCAAGGTGGTTTGTCCTAACCCTACATTTTCAAAAGCGATTTGATTGAAGGAAGATTTTATCATAGCGAGAGTTTCTAATTGAGATGTAGTTAGATCCTCAACGGAGTTAAGACATCGAGGCTTAGGCCCGGATGAGCAAGAGACTCCGAACGATATGTTTGCGTGGATACTAGGCTGAACTTTTGGAAACAATCTGGGGACCACACCAGACTTTTCAAGAAACGGAACTCCCAGAATAAATCCTTCAGGGATAGACGGTGCAATTATGAATTCAGTATTGAGTATTTCGTTATTAATCAACAAAGGCAAGGTAATGGTTCCTAAGGTCTGAATAGGGGAATTGTCCACACCATGCATAAGACGAGTTTCAAGCTGTGTCCGCGCTCTCAAATCTCTTAAAGTATGACGCTTTTACCTCTGACCAGGTACGGTTCTCGCTACAGGTGGTACGCTGAAAAATCAGGGCTCGATCCGTAACAAATTCAGGGAGAGCCAATGATAGAAACTCCAAAGGATAACGACGTGACTTGGCGATCTCCTCAAGACGCATGAAAAACTCTCGCACATCTCCGGTTCCGTTAAATGGGCGCACGGGCCAGGATGAGAAGTTGACAGCTGGCGGTTGAGCATGATAAGTCTGAGAAGCAATCGAATTACTGGTAATCTTTCGAGTTGAGGAAGGTCGATCTGTCACTGAGAGACCCTGGAAATCACTACTCAATGTGTTAAGAGAAGAAGGAGGTAAAGGTGTCTCAGGCCGAACGATGGTCGAGGCTCTGGCGTCAGTTTCCAGAACCGATCGAGGGGAATCTAATATTTCCTCGGGGCGTATTTCTGATATACATCTGCTGTTGTAATCTCTACATTGAGCACGAAGTAGATCCAGGCCAATCTCCGGTACGATTCCTCGTTGAGTTAGTGCCTTAGCCAATGATTTGCAGGTAGCACGTTCTACGCGCGGGATGAGCATGTTTAATGAATCGGACATGATTGCTAAATGACTATGACTAAACCGTTAATGGGTGCTCAACAGGATGAATGATAAACGCATAAAGGTCACTTTATCAAACTTCCCCGAAGATTAAAGATTACTAAAGGTATTACAGTAAACCGCACGAAATTGAACCGCTCTTAGTGTTTTTCAACTCAGGATCCACATGCCATTAAAAATTTCGAGAAGTTCGATATGCATGAGGTTAAGACGAAGAAAAGTTAGAGAAACGCTGGAATTTTTCAAGCATACGACGCTTTTCAACTAAAGGATAACTATGTGCACAAAATTTGATGAATTTTGACATACATAAAGATATTATGGCGAAAGTTTGAGAAACGCTGAAAATCTTTTAAGTATACGACGTCCTTCAACTAGACGATAACTATACGTACAAAATTAGAGGAATTTTTTGACATATACGAAAATATTACGATAAAAGTTTGAGAAACGCTGTAAATCCTCAAGTACACGATGTCCTTCAACCAAAGGATAACTATACGTACAAAATTTGATGAATTTTGACATACATGAAGGTATGACAAAAAAAAAAGGTTGAGAATCACTGAAATGAAATAGCACAAGATGTTTCACAACTATCGGTCAAACATTCGTGTAAAATTTGGTGAATTTTGACATACATGAAGGTATGACACAAAAAAAGGTTGAGAATCACTGAAATGAAATAGCACAAGATGTTTCACAACTATCGGTCAAACATTCGTGTAAATTTTGGTGAATTTTGACATACATGAAGGTATGACACAAAAAAAGGTTGAGAATCACTGAAATGAAATAGCACAAGATGTTTCACAACTATCGGTCAAACATTCGTGTAAAATTTGGTGAATTTTGACATACATGAAGGTATGACAAAAAAAGGTTGAGAATCACTGAAATGAAATAGCACAAGATGTTTCACAACTATTGGTCAAACATTCGTGTAAAATTTGGTGAATTTTGACATACATGGAGGTATGACAAAAAGAAGGTTGAGAATCACTGAAATGAAATAGCACAAGATGTTTCACAACTATCGGTCATACATTCGTGTAAAATTTGGTGAATTTTGACATACATGAAGGTATGACAAAAAAAGGTTGAGAATCACTGAAATGAAATAGCACAAGATGTTTCACAACTATCGGTTATACATTCGTGTCAAATTTGGTGAATTTTGACATACATGAAGGTATGACAAAAAAAAAGGTTGAGAATCGCTGAAATTAATCTACAATAGATTACAGCAAAATCATTCACCTCAAATCTACTCGACTCAGTCCGTACGAACAATTATACTATGCCAATAGTTCCGTCCCATATAACGAAGAACAACTCAAGATAGTCCCACCAATACCAGAAATCGAAAAAAATTGAACATTAACCCAAAGGAATTTGCTCGTGGGAAAAGAAAAAATACAACAATTGAATATTCAGCAAACAGTAAAAAACTCCTGATCGCAAGCAACAGCCCCATACATCACACAATCACAATTCGCATGTCATCGTTTGCATTCTCGCAATGATAGGAGTAAAATCAAAATTCCTTCAAATTTGACGATCAAACTGCAGATGTGTATTTATTGAAAATTAAACTTGTTAAACACAAAACACACGGCTGAGCTATAAGATTTAAACATTGTCCAGACACAAAAACAGAATAAATTTCGTACTGCCTAACAAATGGAATAGTTGAGTTAATTAATCAGTACTGCAGTCAGTGTCAATCAAGCATGAAATCGTTCTCAAAACTATCAATAATTTCTCAAACAATTTATTGAACCAGACGCGTATGATGATTTCAACGTGATAAGAATTTTATTTGTTGTATAAACTTAGTAAATATTTTTATGATTCAACTAATTTCTTCAGATTATTTAACAATTTAAAATGCAATAGAATGTCAATTATCATAATAAGCTTACTGACAGGAAATGTCGATCTTCTGTAGCAGAACGGTAGCTTCACAGATTGCTTCTAGGGATGAAGAAAACACGCAGTTGGATTCCTTGGGGAAGTGTCATCAGACAGCAGAAGAAGTTGGCTTCTGTCGATGATGTGGTGGAACGCCTTCCTTCCTTATATGCCCCAAATCGTTGGTAGCGCCATTATGTAGCACACTCTCTCTTATATCTTTGAAGGTCCTTAATTATGTGCCAGTTGGAAGGCATCAGATGTCGACGATTCTTCTCCAGACGAAATTGTTCACTGTAGTATACTAACACCAGGTATAGATTATGTCGACACAGCCTTAGAAAGTCATCGGTAGAGCATGATATGTTTGGTCTCTGGGAATAGTGGAGTTCTTTCACAAAATGAGAGACATTATGTTAAACATACACAACACTTTATTCAAAGGGTACACTTTTAATTTACAGTTCAGAATTGTACGAAAACTTAACAGATTACATGAGAAATCTCGATATATTATCGATGTCCATCTAAGAAACATATTCCAAACGAATGTCCAAGTATTAGGTTAAATTGACTTTAATCTGAGAAAATATCGATCACACTTTATTAGAATTAACGTTATCTGCGTGTTTTATATATAATTTGTGCCGGGGACAGTCGGATGAACGAGATTTACGAAGATGCGTGGTGCAGATGTTGCTTTGCACGCGATTCAGATACACGCCGAGGAAGACACCGCTGACGACGTACGTCAGGTCTCGACCAGGTCCCGCGCAGCACTGGGCGCGCACGACGGAACAAGTCGGAACTCGCAGAAGGCGGATTCAGCGCCTCCGTCGAATCTCACGGGAACTAACTCTTGCACATGCGCAATGTCATGTTTGTTTCAAAATTTTCCCGCTACATCGATTTTGCACGCCCATACCATGTGATCCTACTTTCGAGACAAATAAATGTTTTTATATTCTTAAGTATAGTCCCAGACATGGAAAATGTTCATTTTTTTACCCATCACGCAGAGAGGATTTATTTTTATAGGGACATTAGTCCTTACTATGAATATTGATTCCGAATTTGTAATTATACAAAAATATGTTTGAATGTAAAAAAAACATTTCTGGTTCCTCGAAAGAAATTCTATCAAAAATCTGCGTTTTGAAACTCAATGGCTAAATGGTAAATAAAAAAATGTGTTGTTATGTAATTTTTCACAGATGGCGTTGTTGTCAGTAAATCAGTTCCATACTAAGTTTAATATTGAAATATTTTATATCCATTTTTCGTATTTTTAATAATTATTCAGTTATCCGGATCGGAGAAGAATCCAATAGACCAAGCCTCATAAAACTCTGTTCAGCCGATCTCGAGTTATATAAGTGTTCGCATTATCCCTACTTTCTTTTATAATAAAGATTTACCCATGCCGATGGAGTGGCCGCGGGGCTGGCGCTGGCCCCTTCCAGCTTAAACCCGATTGACGTTCGCTTTTGGAAGTTTTTATTAAGAGTTTTTTTATAAAAATAAATAGGTACTTGATTTTATTGAACAATAAAGGGAAATATGTGTTTCAGGCTAAACAAAGGAACCATAATAATAATATGTTTATTAATATTCTTTGTTGCACTCAACAATGTTAATATTAGTTTTAAGAATGTAAAACAATATTTTTTTATCTTTATTTTAAAATAATATATTTTATTTAAATATCATAACAAATCATGCAGTTAGGTACCACAAAAAATTAAATGGCTTTTATCACTCACATACCAAGGCTGTGTCTTATTGAAAAAATTTGAATATTGATACATGCACAAGTTATGAGAGCATTTTAGCATGATCCATCCATACGTACATACATTCTCCCTTTAAGGCCCCCCGCACACCGCAAGCCATCCCGAAGGAGACAAATCCCTTTGTGTGCAATAGCGTAAGACTATATAACAAGCTGCCTCAAAACACAAAATCTCTCGAGGGCGAAGCTTTTCAGAGAGAAATAAAATCGTATCTTGTTGAAAAATCCTTTTACTCAGTCGACGAAATGTTAAATTGATATGTAATGAGTGGACTGAATTTGTTTGTATTGTGTTGTCCTGGGCCACCCAGTCTATAGTAACACCTCCTCCCCTCTAAAACATTAAACATTTTTAAAAGCAAAAAACATTTATTATTATTATTTTATTATTGCTATTATTGTTTTATTATTTTTGTACTGACGAATGCATTAGTGGCTCTTTATACCACGCAGGATTTATGTTATTCTCTTATTTAAGCTCTTATTTTGTACTTTGTGTGAAACTATAAAATGTTGTATTGTGTATTATTTGTTGACAATTCCGAGTGCCCTATGGGGTCTATGGACAATAAAGAATTTGAATTTGAAAAACCAACCCGCAATACAGGGGCCCTAAACCCCACTAGCATGATCCAGCCGAATGAAATTTTCAGGCATTTTTTTGCATGAATAGAAGTTTTTAAGTTAAGTCGTAGAAAAAAGTTATGTGAAAATTTACTCTTGGAGCTCTTGAAAGTTTTTGGAAAATTTAGCTTAGAAGAAAAATATAAGAAATTTTTTTTTAAACAAAAGCTATCGAGTACTATCTTACAAAGATATCCCATAGCATTAGTGCCACTATCGGACTATACTCAGAAAAAAATCATGATCGCAAATCCAATAGTATGGCCACAGTCCTGTATTTTAGTCTGCAATCCCGAATTTATTCAAAATTCACAAAAACGTAAATAGCTTTTGAACCACCCAATAAAGCTGAACATAGTTATTGAGGTTATCCACTATCACTGTTACAACGTGTATAAGCACCTCCGATACAAAAATAATAAGTGGACACTCGAGTGATTTTTTAAACGATATGTACAAGTAGGCTCAAGTTTAGCTGGATTCGGGGAATGCCTGGAACTGTCGGGGAGCGGATTTTTGCGGAGCGAATTCTGTTCTGTTCAGTAATCGTCGGTTTTTGGATTGCCTAAGTTCGTAAAAGTGTACTTGATAATTATATTTTTTTCGTTTGTTGTAATTTTATTTCAATTTTTGATCAACATGACTAGTGAATCATCTGTATTAAAAGCGAAAGTTCCGACAGAATATGGCAAACACATCTATAGAAGAATCAACAGACAGGGTTTTGCTGAAACATTCCGTTTACAAAATTTGTATTGTGATTTCGTTATAAAGGCGGGAAACAAAAGATACAACTGTCATAAACTCGTGCTGGCAGCCACAGTGCCCTATTTCGAAACTATGTTGTCTCCCTCCTTTCTAGAAACTTCCAAAGGAGAAGTCGAATTCCCGGAACACATGTCAGATTCTCTGGACATAGTAATAAAATACATTTATACAGGATCCATTGAAATTTCTGTTAGAAATGTGTTGAATGTTCACAGAGTGGTATCATACTTAGGATTAAAAGATCTTGTAAATGACTGTAATGATTTTGTGAATAAAAATATTGATCTGATATCCGAAACTGATGGATTTTTATCATTAGAGGGGAGTGAATCATTACGCATCATAGAATGTGACCACCAGCAAGCTAATGAGCAGTTTATCTGGGAAACTGTCATGAAGTGGGTGAAGCATGAACCAAAGAACAGACTCCGCACGTTACCTGAGTTGATGGAAGGAGTCAGGTTTGATCTAATCAATCCCACATATTTATGGCAAAATATCGCCAAAGACGATCTACTGACATCTTCATCGCAATGCAAAGATATAATTTATGATGTCTTGGGAAATCGTTTGACTGAGTTAGATCTTGACGGAATGAATCGCAGCAGAAACAGATGTGTTGTAGGAGATATTTATGTGCTGGGTGGTGGGTGTAATGAATCAGCTACAGACAGAGTCGTGACGTTTGACTCTCAGGCGGCTAAATGGGTACAGATTGAATCTATGAACCAGCCATTGTTAGAGTTCGGGACTGCAGTGCTTGGAAAAAATATATTTATTGTGGGAGGGTGGTTTAAGGAAACACAAGATGGACTACAAATGTTTGATACTGTTAATAAGAAATGGTCACAACTTTCTGATCTTAATGAAGGCAGATATGGGTTAGGAGTCTGCAGTGTTTTTAATAGTATTTATGCGTGCGGTGGTAAATTTTCCGAGTCGTTAAACACGGTTGAACGCTATGATTCAGGCGCGGACTGTTGGGTGACCACCACTCCAATGAATGAAACCAGGGGATCTGTGAAAGTAGTTTACATGGAGAAAAGCATCTGGGCTATAGGTGGAGAGGATATAAATGGTAAAATACTCAAGTCAGTAGAGCGGTTTGATCCAAGAGAAGGCCGGTGGTCACAGTGCAGTCCAATGTTGGAGGAAAGAGATGACCACGCTGCTACTGTTCTCGATAACAAAATATATGTTCGTGGAGGGAATTCTTTACAAGAGTACGACCCTAGGAACACAAAATGGAGATACCTGCCTTCCATGTTACACGGTAGATCAAAGCCTTCATTAGTTACCTATGGAGTTACGATTTGGGCCATAGCTGGTAAGAATGAAACTGTGGAGATATATGACGTAAGAAAAAATGAATGGACACTGGGAACCCCGCTTCCCTGGTCACTGACTGAGCACAGTGCTGTAGTTGTCCCTCATTCCATCCATTAAGCACCTTGTCAGAGGAAATGTTCACATGTAACACAGTAAACAACTTACCCTGGATTAGAGCTATAAACAGAACTGGTAAATATACCTAATTTAAGATGTTATCAGTGGCGGATTTACGCATTTGCCGCCAGTAGGCTGTTCAAATTTTGCCGCCCCTTCTAACCTTCGATACCCTACACGGACAAAAGAAGGTGGAAGAAAATATTTTAGAATTAAAACTAAAACATGATTCTGTGTTTTTTTTTTTAATTATATACGAGTATATGAAAAATTAAGAACTAATAATATTTATTCTAAACCAGTTTAGTAAATTTTCTGAGCTTCTAAATAACGTAATCCATGAAATCAATTTCTAGTATGCAAGTGAAGATCAACACCACCTATATAAGCTCTTATATTGATATTATTTATGAAAGTTTTACACGACACGACCTTTTTGCGCGATTTTATATCCGCAAAATCGTCAGTTGAAATCGTCGTATGAAATGTTGTTCATTAGTTCTGACTCTATGCACAAATGAGCTAAGGTATTTAGCTTCTGTTGACATAATGTAGATCGTAGATAGTTTTCACCCGCTTTAAGCAAGAAAAGCTTCTGTCACCCGAACAATGTGTCGCTGGTGTACACAGAGCCATGCGAACTGCTATATCCAAGTTTGGATAAAGGTTCTCCAAATTTTGATTTCGCAGAAACGATGATAGACTTATTAATGATCCAAAATCTGGTTTTAATAAAATTCTTTCAGAAGAAAGGTGGCCTTAAAAGTATACGCATTCCTGAACTAGGCCAGTTTCTAAATCATTAGGATACATTTTTTCCAACAAATTTGCTTTTTCCGTTAGGGTCGATGTTGACAACTCTCCTATTTTAGTTAGAAATGAAAACTAGGAGTTAAGTTTGTATCGTCGATGACCTGACGCCGCTCTATATTTTTCTTCTTCCATATTTCTGGCTTTCACCCCTAAAGGAGTGTCCCAGCCATTTTCACACTTGAGAGATTGAGACACACTGGTCTATTAGGTACGAAATTGTGTTATTGAGGACAGGACAATAAATTAGAAGGTATCAAAAAAGTGGGGGGAAAATATGTAGAGAAAAATGATAGAAGTAACGGGTCATATTTTAAGGGAATTGAGATTTATGAATTTAGAAAGGAGAGCATATATATTTTTGGAAGGGGGAGATAAAAGAACTGAGAGGCTGGATAGAAACGGGACTCCCAACCGAGAGAGATCTCGGAGGAAGTCCGGATATCTGTCAATTAACGGGCATTCAAAGAAGTTGTGGTTGAGAGTGTCCTCTTCAGAGCCACATTCACTTGCTCCCGAACTCAATGTTGTCACACATAATGTAACGTTCGGCATCCTTTGGCGACCCGATCGCGCCCCGCGCTCTCTTTTTTATTTCGGCCAGTATCCCCAGTTATCCCATTCGTTCCCGCACCGCGCTCCAATTAAAAAAAGTATTAGCAGATTGACAAACGTCAAATTCCTCACTTTGTCAGGTTTAGTTAAGTGGTGAAATCTTATAACATTTAGGTATTTATTTATTTTTTATTTCTGTAAGACAATAATTTTTTTTGAGGAAAATTTGCCGCCCCCTAAAATCCGCCGCCCTAGGCTCAAGCCTACTCAGCCTGCTGGTAAATCCGCCACTGGATGTTATTATTTCTGAGCTTATGGAGCGCGGCCTCTTATTGTGTTTTGTCTCCAGAGGTTTATTCTTCTCCCTAGCTTGCTCCCAACTTAGCGTCTAAGTAGACTGTTGGGGTTAGCCCTCCTCGTTTATAGGCTATAAATCCGTCTCTGCTGCACCACCTCTTCCAATCCCAATCTTCGCATACGGTCACGCCTCTGCACCACCCAGAAATTCTTTGGTCATCCTCTATTTGTCACACGTGGAACACATGTTGATGGCCTGATTTACATGTTCCTGCGATCTCCGTTCTATGTGTCCATACCATCGCAACTGTCTTTCCTCAAGCTTGCTATTTATATCCGTCACTCCTATAGGCTTCCACGAATGTGTGAGCTTTTTATCTTGTCTCTCAATGATACTCCTGTCGACCACCTCAGCATGCGCATTTCTGCCGTTTCTAACTGCCGCTCCAGAGGCTTATTGGAGATAAAAAAAAAACAATTATGCGCCTATCCGATACAACCGTAGGAACAAAAAATGTTAAATCTCAAAATAAGGTACAATTTAAAACTTTGAAGACGAATTAAAAAAAATAATGAGGCAAAAAATGTTTATCTTACCAAAAAATTCTAATCAAAAACTTGAAATTTCTTAAACTATCTGCAGCCCGATTCACGGAAAAGTTTAAGTCTAAGTTCGAACGAAGTTCGATTCAAACTTTTGTGAATAGGGCTGCTGGTAATAATAATTATTGTAGGCGGCGACTATCTACAGTCTATGTACCTACCTATTCACGGAGGGTTTGAATCGAACTTCGTTCGAACTTCGAACTAAACTTACACTTAAACTTTTCCGTGAATCGGGCTGCAGATCCTGTAAATTTCATTAAGCTATCATTCATTACGCCATCATATTATTATAATATACCTACCTAAAAATTGATTCATAGCAAAAATAAATTCCATACAAAATGTGTGAGCAGAAAATGTCACAAATAATTGACCTCTGTATTAGGAATAATCTATTCATAAATTATTATTCCTTTAATATTTTTTTTTTGTCAAATGTTTGATCAATCTGTCATTGTTTGTGTTAACAAACTAGCGTACTAATATTATACATATAATTGCAGGTTCTCAAGGCATGCAGAATGCAGCAGCAAATTGATCAGGTTGGAATTTATAAATGATCAATGCAGACTGCGAGGACGCAAGAAAGATTGTTAAAAACTGTTTTCCGAATCTCACAACCTTTGTGAACCAGCTGGGGTATTTCTGAAGGTTTTATAAAATTCACATATATTTTTTAATCCATCTTTTTGTTGCATGGAGACAATACTGCTGTAGTGTTCCCATCAAATGGGCAATTTTTATTTGCATCTACATAGCTTTCCTGACAGACGTTGTCCTGTAGTCCTTACTATGAATATTGATTACAAATTTGTTATTTATAATATAAAAATAATATTAAAATAAGTTTTAATGTTAAAAAAAATATTTCAGAGAGCTTCAAAGAAATTCTATCAAATATCAGCGTATCAATGTTTTGAAACTCAAGTATAGGTAAATAGAAATTGTGTTATGAATTTTTTTCACAGATGGCGTGGTTGTCAGTAAATCCGTTCCATACTAACTTTAATGTTATTGTTTGAGCCGGTATGGACATTAGCAATAATTGAATTGAAAAACTGATTTATGGGATTGCGTTGAAGTGGGATTTAATAAATAGAGTCTATCTCTGTCACCCATCCATATTTCCTATAGTCCAAAATTATTGCCATCTCTCTCTCCTTAACCTTGAACCCTACAGTAGAATGCATTATGCAACGCTATCATCAGTAATAAAATACATTTGTTCCGCACCGCACGTAGATTATTTGATACGTCGCTTATTGCCGCATTTTTATCGCTTCGCTAATTTAATCAACCCGCATAAAATTAATTTTTCTTAACCATCTAAATCCGCTTACTTTACTTTAACATAATAAATATTGCATTGTTTGTGTTGTAAATAAACCAGTGGAATCAACGAAGACATCGGGGTATCCATCTATGCACCAGTTCCATCACCAAAGGTAGGAATTTGTTTAATAATTCTCACCATATGTGCAAGCCTTTGATGAGTTTTTTGATTCCATTAAAACCGCATCCCGCATATACAGTCCGCTAATCCGCTCAAACATTGAATGGTCCTTCGAGCCGGATCAAATTAGCTTTCGCAAAATAAATTTATTGCAAATTTATTTAATTTCGAAAAAATATTGCATTTTTTCGGAACACAAAACCGCAGTTTGAACAAGCATTGTCGATAAATTACAGATTAATTTTGTTCATTCGTAGTATTAAAATATTATTAATTAATATTTTCGCCGCATTTAAAATAAATTTAATTCATATTAAATTTAGAATAATTGTTGTAACGCATTCACAAGTATTGTTAAAATTGATTGCTGTTCGCTAAACGCATAGCAGCGCTAGGTACTTACTTGTACTTGTGAATTGATACTTATATACAAAAAATTAACGCACCTTAAGTTATTTATATTAAACATAATGATCCAATCGAACTGGATAGAAAAATTAGATTTCTCAAAATAAATATAGTGCATATTTATTTAATTTTTTGAAAAGATATTTCATTTTTCGAAATACGAAACCGTTTGAACAGGCTTTAATAATAATAAGGTTAATTAATTGTTCTTTCATATTCTTCAAGTATATTATTTAAATATATTTCCGCTTATAATAATAATATTACAGTTCAGATATCAAATTTGGTATTAGTGTCATAGAATTATTCACATCGCCTATCAGAAGTACATTCGTTGACTGATACGAGTTTGAAAAAATAATATTATCTCGCAAATAAATATATTAAATATTTATTTTAGTATAGAAAAAATATTACATTTTTTCTGAATACCTAAAACGCATTTTGAACATTCTTAATATTATCTAGCAAATAAATATATTAAATATTTATTTTAGTATCGAAAAAAATATTGCATTTTTTCCGAATACTTAGAACGCATTTGAACAGACATAGTGTAGTGTTATATTGTTCATTTATAAAGTAAAATATTAATTTACCGCAACGATTAAAATATTGTATTTATTAGAAACTCTGTGAAGAATAATTATTATTATTTGGTAAAAATTCGCTCTTCACGGCGTTTCATCGCACCGCTTAAGTTCATACTTACATATCTATTAACTTGGTACCTTTCTGTTGAATACAAAACGAGTAAAAATACGTTCATTGAGAATTTAAATCGCTACAAATTATAATTGATAATATTATTTTATTGAGAGGTCGTTTTATATTGTTATTACTTCATAATAATAATTAGTGATAACTTCTCACTATAAATTTATTAAAATTCGCTCACGTTTGTTTATAGAGAAATATTTTTTCGCTATATAGTAAATAGTAGATACATTGTTATTTGTAGTTAACTTACAATAATAATAATAACATAATGGCGGACAGACTTATTATGCTAGAAGCCTTAAAGTACAGCATAGAGGAAAGGGTTAAGTCTTTATATGCAAAACTTCCAACATTGGTTTCGAATACCAGATCGGCCTCGCAATTTTTGGTTGATTCCTCGACATTAGAGGAAGATTACAAACAATTTAATGATACAATGGAAACTATTGTCTTGTTAAAAATTAAACATGTCGAAGATTATATACCGTCTTTTGAAGGTCTAAATGTTTTCAAGGATATGGTTTGTTCAATTAAATGTAAACGGGATGAATTGCTAGCAGAAAAACAAAAACTTGTTTCACCATCTGTGTCTGTTACTGAGAGTACGAACTCAAAAAATCGCATAAAACTACCCGTTTTAGACATACCTAGTTTTGATGGAAATATTCAAAATTGGTCTATATTTTACGAGTCATTTAAAACAAACATTCATTTAAATACTTCGCTTGACAATTCCCAAAGAATGCAGTATCTCATTGGGAAGTTGACTCAATCTGCTCTAAATGTCGTTGTCGGAATAATACCTACAGGTGAAAATTATAACAATATTTGGAATAGTCTGGTTAAAAAATATCAAGATGATCGCACTTTAGGATCGTTTTATATAAATAATATTCTAGACATATCTCACTCACGTCATGATTCAAAAAGTTTAAATCTCTTCATTGATAAATTGTCTGCAGGTGTAGCTGCATTCAAGCAATTAGCCATTAAAGATAATTTGGATTTTGTTTTGTTATGTTTCGCTCTAAGAAAATTAGATTCTCAAACTGTAAACGAATTTGAAATGTCAGTTAGAGAGAAGGAAATGCCCTTGCTAAGTGACTTAGTAAATTTTGTAAAAGATAAAATAAAAATAATGGAGCGTACTTCAAACAATAATAAAAAAGAATTATAATAATAATAATTATGGAAGTTATAAACAGAAAAATAATCATCGCAATGTTTCAAAGTCTTTTATGACCAATACCAAACAAAATACTTGTTCATTATGTAAAAATTCCCATACTCATTTTTATCAGTGTTCTGAGTTTAAAAAACTCAAACCAATAGAAAAGTTTAATTTTATAAAGTCGAATAATGGGTGCATAAATTGTTTAAGTTTAGCCCATAAAATAACACACTGTAGTTCTACAAATTATTGTAAACATTGTAATAAAAAGCATCATACGTTGTTGCATTTTGGTAATGAAAATGTAACTTATAATAATAATAATAATAATAAATTTTGGAAAATAAAAATTAACTTGACAACGGAACTGTTTTGTGAAAAAAACAATTTTTGAAATATTTTTCATGGTTTATTTATTTTTGGATTTTTTTTTGGATCAGTCAAATAAAATGGAAAACAAGAACTTTTATAAAAAAAATAAAAAAAGAAGAAAATGTATAATGCCAAACTAACTGTTAATTATTGTTTGTGATGGAAGAAGATCGGACACCACCATCGACACCTGCATGCTTGGGCCGAGTGAACCCTCGTAGTTCAGCAGACCCCGCTGCAGGTGGTCAAGTACGCCGCAGGATGAGATGGACGAGAGAAATGAATAAAAATGTCATCCGGGCGTACAACCGAGCTACAGAGGGGGGCAGTTTCTTGACTGGCTACAGACAAAGGCTGTCCCAGGAATGGCTTCTTCTGGAGCCCACGATAAATGTTAGTACCCAAAGATTGTCCGATCAGGTTCGGGTAATAATTAGAAACAAATTATTATCGGAATCTGAACTAGACGTTCTTAGATCGGAATATTTAAGTTCTCCGATGAATCATCATAACACAATTTTGGACATAAATTCACAACTTAATCATCACAACACAAGCTCTGATGACATTCATAATATAAATATTATAAATTCTAATGATGCTTCAAACGAGAACTTTGAATATTTCAATATCCCTGATTATGACTCTATTAAGAGCAAATATGAAGAGATGCTTTTGTTGTTTCGTAATCAAGAACCCTTTCTTCGACCTTTATTGCCAAAATTCAAAAGTTTTCCAAATATTGAAAAAATTATTTGTCGTGTTAATAATATTATTTTAGATGATTTAAACTCCTGTCAAAATTTACTAGACGTTCATTCTATTCTTTATTGTGCAGCGGCTACTTGCATAAATATGGCTAATATTAAATTTAATCGAAGTCGAAATCAAAACATCATTGACCATTCAAGTACCCCCCGTTGGCAAAAAAGAATAGAAAATAGAATAACTAAATTTCGCTCAATAATTGGAAAACTTACATCATTTAATTCTGGAAACCATAGACCAAGATTAAAATTGTTTGTTGAGAAAATTTTTGATATCGAAAATATATATTCAATTGATAACTTTAATTTAAAAATAATAGAAAAAATTGACTTTTTTAAACAACGAGTCTTGGCGTTAGCTAAACGGATAAGAAGATTTAAAGAAAGGGTTCAAAGGAAAAAACAGAACCATCTCTTCTCCTTTAATCAAAAAAAATGTTTTACCAATCTGGAAGATTCAAATTTCAAAACAGATAATTTACCTAATAAAGATGATATGGAAATTTTTTGGAAAAATCTTTGGTCGAATTCTATATCCCATAACACTAATAGTGATTGGTTAGAAGAAATTAATTCTGAACATCCAGAAATGCAAAATTTTAGTATAAATTTGATTGACGTTAAAACTGCATTAAAAAAAATACAAAATTGGAAATCTCCGGGAAAAGATGGGCTACAAAACTTTTGGATTAAAAAATTTACAAATTCACATATAATATTGGCAAGACAGTTTCAATCTGCAATTGAAAATTTGAACTTTCCAGAATTCTTAACAGAAGGATTAACCCACGTGATCCCAAAAATCAATAATGCTTCAACTCCAAATAACTTTAGACCAATTACATGCCTACCAACAATTTATAAACTTTTGACATCTATAATTTCAAACAAAATTCATTCATACTTAATTGAAAATGATATTTTATCTGTCAGACAAAATGGATGTAAAATGGGATCTCGTGGGACAAAGGAATTGCTCTTAATAGACAGTATTATTTGTGAGCAGGTGAAACACAAAAAGAAAAATATCTCTATGGCATGGATTGATTACAAAAAAGCATATGATTCAGTCCCACATTCTTGGCTAATAAAAGTATTGGAAATATATAAAATTAATAACGAACTCATAGAATTTCTAAAATTTTTGATGTCAAAATGGAGAACAAAAATATCTGTTTCTCAACCATCTGGAAAATATATTACTGAATCAATCCATATCAAAAGAGGTATTTTTCAAGGAGATAGTCTTAGTCCGCTTTGGTTCTGCTTAGCTCTAAATCCGCTGAGTAAATTATTGGAATCCTCAAATTGTGGCTATGAATTAAAAAGGTCTGGTATTAAATTTAGTCATTTACTTTATATGGACGATTTAAAATTATTTGGTAAAAATTTAGTTGAATTAGAAAAATTAATCAAAATTACAAAAAAATTTAGTGATGATATAAAAATGGAATTTGGCTTAGAAAAATGTGCAAAAATTAATGTTCAAAAAGGAATAATCCGAAACAATCATCAAAATAGTTCTTCATCTGTTACAAACATTCCTCTTTTAGATAATCAAAATTACAAATATCTTGGCTTTCAACAAAATCTAGTTTTTGACCACAAAATTATTAAAAATAACATTAAAAATGAATTTATTAAACGATTAAAAAAAGTTTTGAAAAGTTTTCTCTCCGGGAGAAATAAAATTATGGCCATTAATTCATGGGTTGTACCGAAAATTTTGTATTCTTTTGGAATCATTAAGTGGAACCAAACGGAACTAGACAAGATAGATTTAAAGGTACGTAGTTTTCTCACGCAATATAGGATGCATCATCCAAGATGTTCCTTGATGAGATTATATTTACCAAGGAAGATTGGTGGTAGAGGCATGTTAAACATCAAAAACATGAATAACAAAGAGATAAACCTCCTCCAATCTTACTTTATCTCATCAAGGAATAAATTGGGTTATGAAGACCTCATTGCGTGTGATTTGAAGTACACGCCCTTAAATTTATCAAATCCTGTTTCACCATCGATAATTGGGGTACAAGATCGGGTTGATATATGGAAAGGCAAGTCTCTCCACGGTCGATTCTTCGAAACTTTAAATTCATCACATGTAAGTCTTGAAGATTCGACTGGATGGTTGAGGTTTGGTGAACTATTTAGCGAAACAGAAGGTTTTGTCTGTGCAATACAAGACCAAGTCATCGTAACCAATAATTATAAAAAATATATTATTAAAACACCTGACACTATTGATAAATGTCGTGCATGTGGCCAAACGGGAGAAACACTCAGACATATTTTGTCTGGGTGTTCTCTCCTGTGTGGTTCTGAGTATCTGCACAGACATAACGATGTGGCTAAAATAGTTCATCAAAAACTTGCCTTGAAATATGGTTTACTCGATTTTGAAGTACCTTATTATAGGTACACCCCAATTTCGGTAATGCAAAACAATAATACAAAATTATATTGGGATATACCAATACAGACTGACCGAACGATTAACGCAAATCGTCCGGACATTGTATTGGTTGATCGTAGGAACGGGATAACCTATCTCGTGGATATCACTGTACCGTATGACGAAAATTTGAAAAAAGCCGAGCAAGACAAGATAATTAAATATCTTGATCTTGCTCACGAAATCAAGGATATGTGGCATACACCAACCACACACATAATACCTATAGTGATATCGACGAATGGAGTTATTCCTAAGTCTCTTAAAGACAATCTAGGGAAACTTGGCATCTGTTGTGGTCTCAGATATGCCATCCAAAAGGCAGTTCTGTTGTCCTCATGTAGGATGTTAAGAAGGTTCCTTTCTCTGTAGTTCGAAGATCTCTCATGATTACATTACATCGTGATGTATCATGAGAGATAATACCGATATTTTTATATTTAGTATATAGCATTGTATTTAATTTTAATTTATTTTTATTAATTTTTTTTTACAATGATGTATACTTCATATGATATATTGTGATTTAATGAATAAATGATTTGAAATAATAATAATACTGAATCAGTGATGATTGCCAGTACGTCAACATCATTGCTCGCTAGTAATAATAATAAATTACATACAAAGGTAATTCTTTCTACCGCACAAGTATACGCATATTTGAATGAAAATATTAAGAGATTGATTAGATGTCTTATTGACAATTGTTCGCAAAATAATTTAATAACGCTCGCCTGTTGTAAAAAATTAAACTTACGAATTATCCCTTTACACAATTCGGTCATCAAGGGTGTGGGAGTCAGTTCTAAACCAATTTATGGTTATACATCGTTGAAAATACAATCTCGCATTAATCAGCACTCATATGAGATTCAATGTTTAATATTGGATCAAATTACTGAAGATATGCCTTCTGAATTTATCGATACTGGAAATTTTCCCAAATTAATGTCAGTACCTTTAGCTGACAATACATGGAACGTACCGGGAAATATAGATGTCATTTTGGGAGCTCAAATCTTCCCTCACATATTATTGGGAGGAAGAATCAATGTAAATAATTTATCTCCTTTAATTGAAACTACATTAGGATATTTAATAATGGGAAATTTACCTAACACATCTAATAATGATAAAATTAACAGTGGCGTCTCGCATACAATGTCGATGATTTCTCTTATCGATCAATCAGATTTAGAGACATTATCTTATTGTACCTATTCTAACAATGAGTTAGAACAATCTTTACATAAGTTTTGGCAATTAGATGAAGTACCTAATGTACAGCATTTAAGTCCAGAGGATGAGGAGTGTGAAAATAACTATTGTTCTACGGCCATTAGAGATGGTCAAGGGCGATTTATAGTATCTCTTCCATTTTCTAAAGAACCAAATTTATTGGGTTATTCGTACGCCACTGCTCAGCGACGTCTAATGTCTCTTGAGAAAAAATTCAGAATAAATGCCACATTACGCAATCAATACAATGATGTCATTAATGACTACATAAAAAATGGTTATTTAATTGAAAGTCCCTCTCAACATGACGAAGAATATTTCAAGCCACATCTCAGACAATTGGTGTAACCGAAGAACATCAAAAATACCTAAAGATTTTATACCGCTTCAATGATGAAGAAAATGTTCGCATTTTTCAATTTAAATGTGTTCCATTTGATTTAAAGGCAAGTCCTTACTTAGCTATGCGTACAATACGCAAGCTTGCAGAAGCTGAGGTACAATCCTTTCCAAATGCCGCTAAAACCGCAACTTCGGATTTCTATATTGACGATTTAGTCAAATCAGTTCACGCCAGCTCCGGGGATCGAGAGGCTGCGAAGCTGATTAATGATTTGATATCTTTTTTCGCTTCAGGAAACTTCGAGCTAGTAAAGTTCGCCAGTAGCTCAAAGGATCTAATCGCTAAATTACCGCCGCAAAACTGTGCTAAGGTTGTATCACTCGCACGCTTAGAGCTTTGCTCTGCGTTATCGCTTTCTAAATTAGTTCGAATCGTCTATGATTCTTTCAATCCTCGATATCCTATTGAGGAAAAATACGCTTTGTCTGATTCCACGCTCGCTTTATCGTGGATTCATTCATTCCCGCACCGCTGGTCTATATTCGTGGCTAATCGAGTAGCCAAAATTCATGAAAATTTAGATTGCAAACATTTTTATCATATATCTGAAATAGAGAATCCAAGTGATTGTTTATCTCGTGGATTGATGCCTTCGCAAATATTGAGGCATGAGTGGAACGCACCTAAATGGGTCTCGACTGCGCCTTCTTGGCCTGTCAAACCATTTATACCCACTACTTCAACAGACATACCTGAATTTAATTCAAATACTTTAAATGTCATTGTACCTGAACCGCCTATATTATACCCGCTGATCACTCGAATATCATCATGGAATAGATTACTTCGCGCCATAATATATATATTGCGACTTATTCGCAAACTATCAGCTGTAAAAAATATTCAAGTTGATCATTTGAATCTAGTCGAAAAATATGTTTTGCTAACTTTACAACAGGTACAATTTGGCAAAGAATATGCAACTATTTCGCAGGGTAAAAAGCTACCTTTACTTTTCAAAAGACTTGATCCTTTCATAGACAAGGAAGGTATCCTTCGCATTGGAGGAAGATTGTCTAATGCAGACTTACCTTATGAAAGGAAACATCCCGCGCTACTTCCAAAATCTGATCCCGCTGTGGATCTATTGGTAGATTATTACCATACTTTAAAAACCAGACAGAAATGGTGCACTAAAGATAAACCCATTGAAGTGGGTACTATCGTTCTTATACATCTCGATGATGTTTCAACCCTTCGGTGGCCCCTAGGAAGAATCGAAGAGGTTTTTCCTGGCTCTGATGGAGTCAATCGTGTGGCGTTGGTTAGGACCAATAATGGAACGTTTAAACGTCCAGTTGTAAAATTATGTCCTTTGCCAACCCAGTAATTCATCTTACAAGTATTCTTAGTTGTAAGTTTAGTTAATAACAATAATTCTAAATTTATTAAATATTGGTTGCTAATATAGTAACTTGTTTTTCTTTCTTTTCTTTTTTTTTGACGGCTTGTTCATGTTCGCTTTGTCATTATTTGTTGAAAGCTTAGTACGCTTTAAGCTTTCAAGGTGGGGAGAATGTTTGAGCCGGTATGGACATTAGCAATAATTGAATTGAAAAACTGATTTATGGGATTGCGTTGAAGTGGGATTTAATAAATAGAGTCTATCTCTGTCACCCATCCATATTTCCTATAGTCCAAAATTATTGCCATCTCTCTCTCCTTAACCTTGAACCCTACAGTAGAATGCATTATGCAACGCTATCATCAGTAATAAAATACATTTGTTCCGCACCGCACGTAGATTATTTGATACGTCGCTTATTGCCGCATTTTTATCGCTTCGCTAATTTAATCAACCCGCATAAAATTAATTTTTCTTAACCATCTAAATCCGCTTACTTTACTTTAACATAATAAATATTGCATTGTTTGTGTTGTAAATAAACCAGTGGAATCAACGAAGACATCGGGGGATCCATCTATGCACCAGTTCCATCACCAAAGGTAGGAATTTGTTTATTAATTCTCACCATATGTGCAAGCCTTTGATGAGTTTTTTGATTCCATTAAAACCGCATCCCGCATATACAGTCCGCTAATCCGCTCAAACAGTTATATTGTATATTATTTGCTATCAATTTTTCGATTTTTTTTTTTTAAATAATTATTCTGTTATCCAGAGCAGAGAAGAATCCAATAAACCAAGCATTCGTTAAATATCTATCTACAGAGTGTTATTGTATTTAAATGATAAGTATGTATTGTGTAATGTTAATTTTAAATAGGTAATTTATAAAACTTTGATTTTAATAAAAAAAAAATATTGTAACAACTGTACCCATTAACTATTTTAAATGCGAGAAATGCGTATTTTAATTGAGTTTTAATTATTGAAAACATATTATTATCATGTTTATTTATGTTCGCATTTTATTTTTTCAAGATTAAGTATATAACAAATAAATAAATAAATGATAAATTATTCTTTATTAATAATTTGTATAATATGTTGATAAACATTCAAACAATTGAAAGGGCAGACTTATCCCCAACACCACATCATATTTATAATAATATAAGGGTGAAAACACGTAGAACGCCGATTCCGACCCGCGCCGACCGTTGCAAAGAATGTTATCTATGGGTAAGAACACGTAGAAAGCGGATTCCGACCCGCGCCGACCGGCGCAAAGAATTTTATCTATGGGTAAGAACACGTAGAAAGCGGATTCCGACCCGCGCCGACCGGCGCAAAGAATGTATCTATGGGTAAGAACACGTAGAAAGCGGATTCCGACCCGCGCCGAGCGGCGAAAAGAATGTATCTATGGGTAAGAACACGTAGAAAGCGGATTTCGATCCGCGCCGACCGGCGCAAAGAATGTTACTATGCATTTGAATGGGGATACCCACAGAGAAAGCAGGAACCCGCTTTCCGGCATGCACATTTAAATGCATTGAAACCATAGACAACAATCTATGAGCCGGTCGGCGCGGGTCGGTATCCGCTTTCTACGTGTTCTTACCCTATGGTTTAAATGCATTTACATGGGCATGCCGGAAAGCGCATTCCTGCGTTTGCTGTACGAATCCCCATTCAAATGTAAGGGTAAGAACACGTAGAAAGCCGAATCCGACCCACGCCGACCGGCGCAAAGAATGTTACTATGCATTTGAATGGGGATACCCACAGAGAAAGCAGGAACCCGCTTTCCGGCATGCACATTTAAATGCATTGAAACCATAGACAACAATCTATGAGCCGGTCGGCGCGGGTCGGAATCCGCTTTCTACGTGTTCTTAGCCTATAGTACCATTCTTGGCGCGGGTCGAAATCTGCTTTCTACGTGTCCTTACCCTTAGATACTAACTATATACCTACTTGTACAAGATACCTCCCGAAAATGAGTTGATACTCGTGCTTCGGGAGGGAAATTCTTCTTCATGTACCTACTCTTTTACTTAAAGTTTCAACATCAATAAAAATAAACACTTCGATATAAATGTGTACAACCTTTATAACGCATAAAATATACATAATACACATACACTCAAGTCGCCCCTTCCGATGATAACACACCTACATATTATATACATACAAATATACCCTAACATAACAGACACATACACTTGTTTTATTTAGGTATTTATTTATTTTTATTATCGATATACAGTATTTTTTTCCATTTGCCCATCCCTAGTCGACTGATATAATATGTAACAACCACAGATAAAAAATGGATTTATCTATCTGTCTACCTCTACCTAAGTTTATTAAATCGGGGGATACCCGCTCTCGGTGAAATGCGCAGCTATACGCTGTTCGTTTCGCCTGTGATCCATGGACAGTGCTGCCAATGTGGGCGATCTATCGCCATTTGGGCTACTCGGAATGAGAATTGGCGACGAAAAAATCTAAAATGCGACTGGTCGCCGATTGGGCTACTTCAATTTTAGGGATTTTTCACCATTTCGGATACTAAATGACCTTTTTTTAGGGAACATTCACCTCTCTTAAATTTTCTTCGGAATGACCTTTTTTTTAGCAAAATTTCATGTTTCCGGATACCAAATTTTCAATTGGGCGACTTGGGCTACTATTTTTTTGGAAAATGGACGACATCGGCCAAAATCCGTTGGCAACACTGACACTGGGTATTATCTCTTCTTGAAGGGTAAAGTAGTGAGCATAGTAGTATGCTATCGATATTGATAATAAGCTATCGTAATTTAAATTTTCGTTGTCTAGAAAAATGGCTAACGACCCTTCTGTGTCATCCGAGGAAGTGAAGCAGGAACATTGCCAATTATTCATCTCTAGGAAAATACCTATACAGGACATTTTGGAAGAATCGAGGTTACAAAATTTGTATTGTGATTTTGTTATAAGAGCAGGAGATAAAAGATACAACTGTCATAAACTCGTGCTGGCTGCCTCAGCGCCTTATTTCAAAGCTATGTTGTCTTCTGATTTTCTAGAGGCTAAAACAGTCGAATTCCCGGAACACATGTCAGATTTTCTGGACATTGTTATAAAATACATTTATACAGGATCTATCAAGATTTCTGTTAGTAACGTGTTGGCTGTTTTCAGAATTGGATCATACCTGGGAATAAATGATCTTGTTAATGAATGCAATAATTTTATCATTGATAATTTTGACATGATATCTAAAACTGATGGGTTTTTATCATGTGAGTGGATTGTGTTATTAACCATCATAAAAAGTGATCAACTTCGTGCTAATGAGCAGTGCATCTGGGAAGCTGTCATGAAGTGGGTGAAGCATGACCCAGAGAGCAGACTCTGCAAATTGCCCGAGTTGATGGAAGAAGTCAGGTTTGATCTTATCAATCCCACATATTTATGGCAAAACATTGCTAAAGATGACCTAATATCAAGTTCCATGCAACATAAAGATTTCATTCATGAAGTGTTAGGAAATCGTTTGACGGAATTAGATGTAAACGGAATGAATCCCAGCAGAAATAGATGTGTGGTAGGAGATGTTTATGTGCTGGGTGGGACTTGTAATATATCAGCTACAGACCATGTAATGAGGTTTGACTTTCAGCTTGTTAATTGGCGCATAATTAATCCTATGAAAGCGAAAATGAAGTCGTTCGGGGCTACAGTACTAAAAAGAAATATATATACTGTGGGAGGATTTTATAATAATCTAAAAGAAAGTTACAAATTAGTCACTGTCTCTATGAAATGGTCAAAACTTGCTAACCTTAATGAAGGCAGATATGCATTAGGAGTCTGCAGTGTTTCTAATAATATTTATGCATGCGGTGGGGCAAATAATGGGCCATTAAACTCAGTTGAATGCTACGATTCAGGCAAGGACTATTGGGTGACCACCACTCCAATGACTGAAACCAGACAATCTGTGAAAGTGGTTGATATGGCGGGAAGCATATGGGCAATAGGTGGATATCGTATGAGAAAATTGAAGTCAGTAGAGAGGTTTGATCCAAGGGTGGGCTGGTGGAAACAGTGTACTCCTATGTTGGAGGAAAGAAGTAGCCATGATGCAGTTGTTCTGGATAACAAAATATATGTTTGTGAAGGTACATCTTTTGAAGAGTATGACCCCAGAAATTCAAAATGGAGGTATCTGTCTCCCACGTCACACCCTAGATCGAACCCTTCATTAGTTGCCTATGGAGGAATGATTTGGGCCATAGGTGGC
Organism: Mystacides longicornis; assembly: GCA_963576905.1. Taxonomy (NCBI): domain Eukaryota; kingdom Metazoa; phylum Arthropoda; class Insecta; order Trichoptera; family Leptoceridae; genus Mystacides; species Mystacides longicornis. The sequence goes on from OY756425.1 coordinate 13,599,427, forward strand.
GGGAATGCGATTGTGGAGATATATGACAAAAGAACAAATGAATGGACACTGGGAACCCCATTACCCTGGTCACTGTCTGAGCACAAGGCTGTAGTTGTTCCTCACTGCATCTTCTAATCACCTTGTAAGAGGAAATGTCTGCCTGTCACAAAGTTAACAACTATTCCCGGACTGGAGACATAAACAGAACTGGTATGTATAATAATTGAAGACCCTTCATGTTACAGTAGATTATTAAGATTGTTCAAATACAAGAAGAAATATTTAATTATCTTACTTTCATGTTAAAATTTATACATCTGTAATAAAGTCGGATTAGTATGAATACTTATAACTCGAGATCGACTGAACAGATTCTTCCATTCTCACAGAAAGCTTGTGTTGTGAAAAAGGGAGATGGTTGTCAACGGGTTTCGAACTCATGATATCCAGTATGAATGTCGGCAACATAACCACTAGGCTACCAACCATTTCATCTTTTCTCTCTCATCTACTTATGAGCAAGGTTTTCAATTAAATTTCAATCTTTCCGTTTGGTCACTCAAAGTGATACTAACACTATTTTACTCTTTCACACCTGGGATCGAACCCATGACTAAGATCAATTAGTTAAGATAAATGAAAGTGTATAATGTTATGTACTACTTTTTTATTATTTGAATACCAGCCTGCAGCCTCCATGGAGGCCGCCGTCACTGCGTCCCATAATGGAACTTTTGTGACTGGCCCTGTATCTAGAGTTCATCGCTCAACCTGGCCTCCTGGAGGAAGCGCAGGATTTTGTTGGCGTTCAACTCTTTGATGTCATCTGGGCACATTAGAAATTTGCCCAGATTTTTGTGTCTATTATGCATCATCGGTAGGCACTCACACAGGAGGTGCATTGGGGTCTCAAGTGATACCCCACACACCCTGGACATGCCACAGTCCAATATCCCTATGGTGCACATGTGCATGCTTGTTCAGCCTGCAGTGCCCCGTTAGGGACCTCGTGATGCATAGATTATTCCTGCTAAGGGACAGTAGGTTCCTTGCAGATTTTTTGATATCCATGTTTATGTACTACTTGGTTGTAAAAAACAGTACCTTTGTTCAAGTGAAGGTTAAATTAAAAGTGAAGGTACATATGTGGAGTAGAACACTTCTTGTAAAAGTGAAACTTCTAAAGCCACGGCTAGACTATGGGCCATGCTGGCCAAATAGAGGCTCTGGCCCATCATGGGCGAATAGTGTGGCCACTCCACCAATGACCAATATCGCCAAATATTTGACATTGGCCGTTACTTGTTTACTTGTCGATCGAGTTCGCAAGTATTCACCAATATTGGAACAATGTTGACAGCTGTCATGTCTTCCATGTTGTTATTTTCATAGTGTTTTGATTGTGTTTTGTACATTTTTTTTATAATCCTGATAAAATAATAGAAGTTGACAATGATAATATCATATTATGGCATTAATTGCAGCATCCTATACAGTGATACATGCGGCATCTGCTTTTCTGTTATTAAAAATAATGAAAAACGCAAACGGCAAAGACGGTGGTTGATGCTTTCTTTAAACCACTCGAGTATGTACGCAATGTACCCATGATTCTTGTTTTTTTTATCAATATCTTTTATTTTCATTTATGTTATAGTCCAAATAAACCTGTAAGAGCTAGGTAAATATATACTTATTGCAAAACAATAAACATCAATAAAAATTGAAGGTTAGGTTAAATAAAATTATGAATGTTTTTATTGTGTATATTTGTGAATTGGAAATTATAATATTCTCTTGAAATTCCCCACTCAGATAGGAGTATACAGTGAATAATTGGAGATTAGAATGTAAAATGATGAATAAAAGCAAGAATTAATCAATAAATCAGTGATAGAAACATTGTGTAGCAGTCTAGCCTCGTGCCAGCTGTCAGAGTTGGGCCAATAGTGTAGCCAGGTGTACAAGTATATTTGCCAAATGTTGTTACTTGCCAATGCTTGGCCAGAGCCACTATTTGGCCATCGTGGACCAGCAGCCCGATTCACGGAAAAGTTTAAGTCTAAGTTTAGTTCGAAGTTCGAACGAAGTTCGATTCAAACCCTCCGTGAATAGGTACATAGACTGTAGATAGTCGCCGCCTACAATAATTATTATTACCAGCAGCCCTATTCACAAAAGTTTGAATCGAACTTCGTTCGAACTTCGAACTAAACTTAGACTTAAACTTTTCCGTGAATCGGGCTGCAGCATGGGCCATAGTGTAGCCGTAGCTTAATGGGTGTAGAAATAGTACTTATTGAAAAATTTGTTTATTTTTTTCATAGTACGGCCCTTGCGATAGTAAATTGTATTCCATATCCCACAATGAGCCTTAAATTGTTTATTTTCATCTGGTTGTAGATTATTAAAAATATTTCCAACAAATAGCTATATACCTACCTACATCTCATTAATTACCAGAATATTTCTACACAAAGAATATCTATAACCATGTACGCATATTATGAAAAAATTTGCGTCAGGCCAGTTATCATTCATTCTATACGACAGCTTGGAAAATTTTTCAAAAAAAAATTTCGTAGCTTTTTTTTTTTTTTTTTTTTTTTTTTATTTTGTTAATCAAGAAACATCAATATAACAAACAGCTATATACCTACCTACATCTCATTAATTACCAGAATATTTCTACACAAAGAATATCTATAACCATGTACGCATATTATGAAAAAATTAGCGTCAGGCCAGTTATCATTCATTCTATACGACAGCTTGGAAAATTTTTCAAAAACAATTCGTAGCTTACAACGCCAATTAATAGACATTTTGACATTTTATGATTGGGAGTTTCAGGGATTTGCCCATTACCAACTAATGGCAACATAAAGTGATCACACTAAGGGTGGGTTTCTTGACGCCGCGAGTAATAGTAAAGTATTAGCACAACACTTTACTATCAGGTGGTCCTCGATCGTAAGGAATGTCAAATTAAATGGTAACCGATTAGTAACATGCATCACAACATCACAATGCTTAAAACATTTTTTCATCATGCAAAATTATGATAAAATGTCATTTTTAATGACTAAAAAGTTGCTATTATTTCGCTATTGCTAAGGCTTTGCTTATTACTAACGTTCGAGAAACCCACCCTAAGCCAGCCCCTCAATCAACAGTAGCAGCTTGTTCATACCAGTACTATTATATTATCTATGGTTCATACCATTTAAAAATCCACATCATTAGTGAATTGTTAAAATCATTTGTTGTTGTATATTCATCAATTCAAAATTATTTTCTTGACGATTGATGCGGATGTTTAAGTTCATGTGGAAGCTTTATAATTTCGATTATGAATATCTGTAATACATGCCTACAATAAGCAGTTGCAGCCGAAGTGGTTGGTAGACTAGCAGGTGAGTCGCAGAGTTTCATTCTAGAGGTTGTGGGTTCAATCCCTGAGCCGACCATCTTTGACTTTCACAACATAAGCTTTGTTTACTGTGAAATATTGTGTACGTATATCAATAGTTGAGCTCAGATTAATATGTTTAAAAATATAATATATTATTTTTCACTAACATTACAATTTACGATAACATTGTTATTAATCAATCAATCAATTCTCCCTTTTACACCCCACTCAGGGGCATAGCGAGGCAACAAGAGCTCTCCATTGCGCTCGATCTTGCGCAATGTTTATGACCTCCTCCCACACCATGTCCATATCCCTCAGCTCTGCTTCGAAGGAGCGGAACACAGTGTGAGAGGGTCTTCATACATAGTCTGCATATCTTATATATAAAAATGATTAGCTGTAGCTGGACGGGTTTGGCTAACTGTAGTTTCGAAATATCTGAGTAAGCTCAGGGTATTTTTACTATTTTTGAAGAGTGAGAAAATATGGAATTTGCGAGCAAAGTACGAAAACCAACAATTTCTGTTTCCCATACTAAGTGTTCCTTCCTCCTAACAAAGTATTATTGTTTTTGCATTATAATTATAGTAGATAGGTTTAGTTTAGTCGGGATGAAAGTGTGAAAAATAAATCGAACATAGGAAAGTTGCAGGGTGGGCAGTGGGCAATCCTGTTACCATCGTTGATATATGGTTGTGAAACATGGACGTGGACGAAAAAAGAAGAATGTAGTATAAATGCAGTAGAGATAAAATCTCTACGAAGAATATGTGGAGAAAGTTTATGGGATATGGAAAGGATTGAAAATATTAGGAAGGAATGTGGTATGGAATTAAGTGTTGTGACAAAGATAAAAATTAACAAGTTCAGATGGTTTGGGCATGTGGAAAGAATGGATGCAAACAGAATGACAAAGAGAATTCACAAGGCTGAAAGGAAAGGTGTAAGAAAGCGTGGCCAACCGAGAATGACGTGGATGGAACACATCGATTCCGTCCTCAAGGCAGGCCAGGTAAGAAGTAAGAGAAATAGGAGAGGGTGTATGAGAAAATGTTATGTCGGTGGAAGAAGCGAAAGAAGTATGCTTGGATAGTAAAGTGGAGGTCATGGCGTGATGGGTAAAAAAATAACAATTTACAGGTCCATAATAATATAAGTCTTAGATTTAATGTTTAAGTATTTCTGTACATTGAAACCAGCCTGTGCTTAACCATATTATGTAATTGCAGGTTCTCATTGCAGCCAGAACCACAGCACCAACTATCTACCGAGTTGTTTTTACGTTTCCTGACTGCATGGTCCATACAAATCTCCCATCCTTGACTGACCGACTGGCTTGTCTTGAAGAAAATCTTTACTAAATCTATCAGTTTTCTGCATCAAGACACAACACAACATCTTCACTTCTTTTGTTATTTTACAATATTGCTTTATACGTACCTACTTATCTTTTATTTTTATCAAACAATGTTCAAATATTCACATTTTGATTTTTGTTTCATTTAAAAAATATTTTTATTTAGTTTTAATTGTTTTTTAATTTTTTATGTTTAAAAAATATTTTTATTATGTTTACTAGTTCGTCAAATGTTTTTCTGCATCAAGAAACAACACAACATCTTCACTTCTTTTGTTATTTTACAATATTGCTTTATATGTACCTACTTATCTTTTATTTTTATCAAACATTATGTTCAACTATTCACATTTAAAATTTTGTTTCATTTAAAAATATTTTTATTTAGTATTAATTGTTTATTAAAAAATATTATTATTGTGTTTATAAATGTTTGTATTTTAATTTTTTATGTTTAAAAAATATTTTTATTATGTTTACTATTTTGTCAAATATTTGGTATATTTTATATTTTCATAAAAGAAATATTGTTTAAGTACATACTTGACTATTTAAATTTAATAATTTTGAGTTAATGTTCTTACATAATATTGTGTAACTTTTATTCACTTAGAGTAAGTATTTCATTGCCGTGTACCCTTAGTAAAATTAAAGCTTACTTGGCAGATTTTTTCTTTTAACCCATTTTTCGCTGACGTTGCGTTAACGCAACAGGTATAAAAGTGTCCAGTGCTAGTTCTATTGTTTTCGCATGGGCAAAATCTCTTTGTTTATGTCATAAACAAGATCCAGTTATCATCCCAGGTATAAAAATACACAAATTTGTTTCTTTAGTTTGTGTTGGGACTGCTTTGAAGATACACATATTTCGTAACTCAGGTATGTCGAATTATAAATTTCAATATTTAAAAATCCATAACATATTTTTAGTTCATATTCTAGATTTGTTATAAGAAAAGCATACATTTTGCATGTAAATACATTGAATCACATATTTCCACTTAGTGTCACATATATTCATAGATTTATAATGGCGTTGCGTAAACGCAACGTTAGCGTAAAGGGGTGCTATGAGTTGGATATCACAGATATGTTTTTTTCTTCCTAGATACGACATTATGAGTCACAGCAAGAATTTTTTTACCGCCGAAGAAGCCGCTTTGTACATTACTGAACACCAAGATAGCGATAATGAAGATCAGATTGAAGAATTAGTTGTGCTACCTCCTGATATATCAGAATTGACAGATGAGGAAGACATTGATGAAAATGATTTGGGAGAAGTGATGGAAGAAAGACAACTCAAAGATACCGTTGGTTCATTGGAAGGGCATAGTTCAACAATGGAAGAGGATTTACAAAGCTTACCTATCGCTTCAACGTGGAGAAAAACTCAACCATCCTATAATGCTGCACCTCAAAACAACGAAGCTGAAGACAGAGAACACTTACAGAATCAATTGGCTGGTAAAACAATGGCTGATTTTTTTAAATTATTTTTTGACGCAGAAGTTTTTGAGCTGAATTTGAGACAGTCGATTCTATACGCCCAACAAAAAAATCGAAATATTAATTTAGATATGTGCGATATTCGTACTTTTGTTGGGTTTCTTTTTTATAGTGGCTACCACAAACTTCCACAAGAGGAGATGTACTGGTCGTTAGATGAGGATTTATGTAATCCATTTGTCAGCTCTTGCTTCAGTAGGCAAAAATATAGAATTGTGAAACAAAATTTGCACCTTGCAGATAATTCTACAATGGATGTCAGTGACAAACTATATAAAGTACGTCCGTTTTTGTCAATCCTGAATAAAAAATTTCAGCAATTTAGATATTTTTCTCATGCAATGTCGATTGATGAACAAATGATACCTTATCGTGGAATGCATAGCTCAAAAATGTACATGCATGGAAAGCCGATTAAATTTGGATTCAAATCTTCGACAATGGCATCTTATGATGGCTAAATTTTTGCCTTTGATGTATATACGGGGAAATCTGCTGGAAACAGTAAGATGGAATATGGCCTAGGTGGTCAAATCGTAATAAATTTTTGTAATCTGATTCAAAACCCATATGACCCCATAAATATGGTGGTGGAGTATTTTCTCCAACTTTTGTGACGTTGTCTTATGTAATGCTTGGCGATTATACGTGATAACTCATCCGGAAGAAAAAATGCCATTCTTAATTTTCAAACGAACTGTAGCCACAAGTCTTATAAAGGCTTCAAGCACATCTGGCCAGTATGCGACAGGGCGTCCAAGCAGCTTTTCTGTAGATTCTTGCCGTTCATCTATGCCATCGCCATCACACTTTATCAAGAGAACAGAAAACCGAAGAAGATGCAAAGTTTATGGCTCCCAAACGATATTTATTTGTGGTAGATGCAACGTTTATCTTCACGCAAAGTGCAGCAAAAATTTCCATAAAGCACAAAAAAAATAATTTATTTTACTTACTAGATAAATAACTTTAAGCATTTTATAACTTTTTGTTGTTATTTGTAGAAATGTGTAAATGTTTTCAAATAAAAATAATAAAAAATTAAAGTGTAATAACTCTGTAGTACTAAATTTCACAGTACCCCTTTACGCTGACGTTGCGCAAACGCAACATTCTATATTTCCAAAATGAGAAAAAAAATATTACTTTTTTCGACAAAAATAGTTAATTCATACCTGTTTTAAAAATATATCAAAGTTACAAACATATATTTAAAGGATTTGTATGAGTGGCGAAAAATGGGTTAAACAACACGAGTCTATTAATAAATAAATAATGTATGTACATAAATGTTTTAACTCGTTGACTGCCTTTACATTTTAGGTTCCTGCATCCGATTAGCCAACATATAAAATTTGTTTATTATTTTAGTAGTAAAAAAAAATACATTTTGAAAAACCACTTCAATATATGGAAAGTTGTGCTCAAGCACCACGCCACTATACACAAAACTCCAATCTGAACGCCAGAGGAATACTGCCAAATACAAAATGTATTGTACTAGAATCCCCTATCTGGGTTTGTAGCGCTCCAATTGAGTAGCCGCACAACCCTGACAGAGGTGTTAAGCAGATTGATTTTTGTTCATATTCATGTACAACCGACATCATATTTCTTAGAATAAGTTATCAACTTTTGCTATTACCAATTAAGAGTTAAAAACATATTTTTTTACTTAATAAAAGTTTATTTGGTCACCTTACTTGTTTTCTTTTCTAATTTGGAAAATACAAAGAGGTATAATAGATGCATACTTATTGTGAATAATAATGGAGAGAAGTATGTACTTTTGTAGTAGATGAGGGTTTTATCCATTTGTAGTAACAAGAATGCCATCATAAACCAGGATAAAGAGTACTGACGAGAAATCCAGAAACACACATTCATAAAGGCAGCCATCTGTAACATTAAGTAGTAATTAAATGTATGTTTACTACTGAGAAAATGTACTTAATAAGTTAGAATTAAAAATTATAAAATAAGATTCAAAGTAATGGACACTATGCAGATTGAAAGCGAAAAATTCTTGTAAAAACTTCATTTTAAAGAATCTGCAACAAAATTTGAAAAACAAATGAGAAATCTTGGAAAATACTTTCGGGTGAAACATGTATGCCTGTCTTTTTTTAATGCACACACTCTTACTTTGTGGGCCACTGTAGCGATAAACACAATCGCAACCGGAGCTATGAGAAAAACCCTGATGAAGCATTCAATATATGCATCTTATTTACACTTTTACAGACTTTCAAAGAAAAACTGAACACAACTGAGGTCGTAAATAGTAACTCAAGTAGGATTCTCAGAGCGATTAATTGTGTCCCAGTTCCCTTGTGTAGACGTGACGTAGCACAGCATCATTATTATTATCTGGGTCCAAAATACTTTAACGATTTACCAGCAGATTTAAGATCCATTGACAGCTATAATAAATTCAAGGAAAAAATTAAAACCATAATTGTACCAGTAACTTCAGACATAGTATGATTAAATAAAATATGTATTAAATATATTTTTGTAATATCCTCATTAATTGTCCAACTTCTGTACTTGTTTCTTTCTGTCAGTATTGGTATTGTGACAACACTATTAATTATTGTAACTTGATCACAGCGCATAATGCAATGAAGTATGCATGACTACTTGTTTATGTTTATTCATAATGATATAGTGCTGTGTATTTATATATTATGTACAGGTAAACCTTCTGCTTTCTCTCTATACACGAGCCCGGCTCTATTAGAGGGATGGTGGTGGTAAAAAAGAGATGCATATCATGTTCAACATTTATAAATTGTGTTTTTGTGTTATGTAATGTATGGATTGTATTCTTATAAGTAAATAAAATTATTATTATTATAAGATTATTTATTTGAGGTCTCTGCCGATTATAATATTAAGCATGGGGCACTTTTTGGGGTTCACCACGACACAAGCTTTAAGTATCTTATTGTCGAAGAGTGTATTTGTGTTCACTTTGAGTGAGCACAGATTCATTTTTACAAAAAAAAAAATTTTCACATAGAGGGCAAACAATGGTGAATGAATTACTCTTCTCAGTAGGTGGTTTCGCTTTCTTCATAAATTAGGCTAGCCTCAGAAAAAAATCTTTTACTGCAAGGTGCTGAAAGTTGACTTTGCTTTGCAATAAAAAGACCTGAATTAGATTGAGTCCACCAATGGCAACGCATTCAGCAGCCGAGTATTCGGAATCTGGCTAAACTGCCATACGTTTCATCTCTAGCTGTGAGTTTAATGTTTGCACTTACTTGACCAGAAAATTGCTTCTGTAAATGAATGTACATTGACTCCACAAAATAGTAATAAGCATAGAATATGCTGGATATCAAGACACTTGGATTTACAGCATGCCACCAGCTGCTCACGAAGAATGTTACCATCAATCTGGAATGGGAATGCTTATTACACATGTCTTGTTATTTCTTTTTTTTTTTACATCACATTTATGCATAACATTTTCTATTTCACGAAATGACTCCAGAAACAAGTTAATTAATCATTACCTTGTTGGTCTGCCCAAGTTTCTAGGTAACTGTTTGTAAATGTACACCCCCAACCAGTATTGTACACATTTGTTCCAACAACGGATAGCACTCGCTAGGGATGGAAGTGTTTCAAAACCAATTTCTGTTACAACCGTTGTGTTCAAATCTAAATCCATTGTTTTTGCTTCTTCATAGGTTCTGAAAGATAAGCACATGAATTAAATTCATTAACAGTGATTTGTTGCTGAAATATTTTGATCCTATTCCTGCACAAAATCATTTCTAACAACTCACATATTTCTAAGATGGTTTTCATTGATAGTTGGTCCATGGGCAGATATTGCTTTGTTTTCAAGTGGATATGCTCCCAACCCAGAAAGCACACTGTGTAACCTTATGACTCCAAAATTTGAGTACAGAAATATTCGATACCTCATCCATTGAATCACGGAATAGTTCAAACGATACACAAAACTTTTGTTGGTGAATTCTGGATCATTTATAAACTGGAATAAATTACAATGGTTTAAACTTTGTTTAATTTTTCTAAAAAGTTTTATGTTATGATTAAATTGGGACTTTAAATTATCACCAAGATAAAAATGCATATTCAATATTTTTTTGATTTTACAATTTTCTCAACTTTTATTAAAGTACATACAGTGTAAAAAATATACAATAAAATGCGTGTGAAAAGATTACTTGAATTGGCCAGACATCCGTCAAGAGAGCAAACATTAATATACAGCATGGGGCAAACACACAAATTTGAAAGAGTGATATCCTGGTTCTTCTGATCGCTCGGGAAAAGGGAAGTTTAATGAAATCACTATAGACCTGGTATCTTACATAGGGACCTGAAATTAACCATTATTACTTGCAGTATAAGAATTATGTGCACTAGGTTTGAATTATTTATTCATCGTTGGTTTTACACGAATTGCTAAATCAATTCAATGTTCTCACCTGAACACACGGTAGCGAAATTAAAGACATAATGGAATATATCAAAGAATCCAACTTGTAGTAAGTCATCCTCGGTTGTGTCAACTTTCTGGTCCCTCACAGGGCGCTGTTGTCTCTTATATGCCGAGTGTATTTCAAATGCTACACCCACTATCATGAGAGTCGCCAGAGACTGTACCACGGTGACTGTCTGTCCCACTACAATACCCTGAAGGAAATGTTTCACTCTGTATATTGTCAAGTAGGAGAACATGGCGATGAAACCAAAGATGTGACAATACCTGCAATAAGTTCATATTGGTCAAAATAGTTATATGGTGGTTAAGATTTGGTACGGGATGAATTTAAATAGAATTTTTAAACTTATTCCTCAAGTATACTCTGTTATAAATTACATTACATTATTCTACCCCGTATTTCTTTTGCTTCTAACCTGACCTTCCTAGAGGACGGAATTAATTCCATCCATGTCATTCTCAATCGGCCATGTCTCATTTTCTTTCAACCTTATAAATTATTTTTGTTCTTCTTCTACTTGCATCCTTTCTATCATCATTGTGACAACACCAACTCCCATAAAACATTCCTTTCAATTCCACTCCATGTTGCACAGAGTTTTTGCATAATAATATATTCTCCGTAGAAGTTCTCATCTCTACAGCATTCATACTTCACTCTTCGTTGTTGTCAGTCTCCACGTATCACAGTGTAGTAACATCGTTTCTTCATTGATGGTAACAAGATTACGCTATGCATTAGTTAGAGGAATTTTCACCTCGAGCTTTGTAATACTAACATCCTTTTTCTTGAATGCTTGCTGAATCATCACTATGTTTAGATTGACACCTTACAACGCAACTTCTTCACCGTACAGTATCCTGGTATACATCAGTATGGTGGGTATTCCATAGAATAAAAAAGGGGGTTCCTTTAACACTGCTAGGCCCTTCTGTACTGACCGTCTGTGGGATTTCTTAGTAACATCACGACATCTGTCACTCATGAAGAAAATTAAGTACCTAGGTAACTTAAAATGTGATAAGAGGATAGTTCTTACTTTGGCCCAGTCCAGATTATCAGAAAAATTGCGGAGAGACATGCTAGTAGAAAGTGCCAAGAGTCCACGTTCAGGATAACTACCAAGTTAGTGAGGCCCAAAATGGATGAAAACCACTTTCTGAAGGTTGGATCAGAGTATTGATTCAGAATGAAGGACAGCCGCACCGATATAATCAGGTAGAAAGTCTGCAGGAGCTCTGTCAGTCCGATATTGTTCTCCATTGAGAACTCCATTTCTACAAAATAAATAACATACTTAATAAGAATAATGAATATCACACAGATATCACATAATAAACTATGTTTGGTAGCCTAATAGTTACGATGCCGGTTTTCGTATATTGTTTCGTACGAAGGTCATCGGTTCGATCCCGAGTGCTGACTATAATCTTAATTTACTGTGACTCTGAAAGTGTATTTATGTTCACATTGAGTGAGTAACTACAATTTCATTTACTTATATAAAAAAAATATAAGATATTCTGTAACTATGAATCAGTTATGTCGTCTCTTGAATGGTCTCAATTTTACTTTACCACATTGAGAACGGCAGACAATTTGATATGTCTTCCCATAGCAACAGTTATATTATGTAGGTACAGGAACCTCTGATCAAGTACTTGTGGGTGAAAACACGTAGAAGGCCGATTCCGACCCGCGCCGACCGGCTCAAAGATTGTTGTCTATGGTTTCAATGCATTTAAATGGGCTTGCCCACGCTTGCCGGAAAGCGGGTTCCTGCTTTTGCTGTGCGTATCCCCATTCACATACATAGAAAAGAAACATTCTTGACGCCGGTCGGCGCGGGTCGGAATCGGCTTTCTACGTGTTCTTACCCATACTGACGAAGTAGGTACCTACCTAATGCCTATATTATTTTTCCTTTAGTTTTTAGTTGAATTGGTTTTGTGATTTGTATGGAAAACATGTAAAATATGATAAATAGTTCGTGTGGGGCGTGGGGTCAGTGTTTCTCGGAAAATACTGACCTACGGACGAACGTAACCAATTATTATATTTGATAATAATGACGTTCATGTGTCTTCTAAAATTATTAGTGGTGAGCATACCTGAGTACCATTTTACTTTTAAGCTGAAAGTAAGTATAAAAAATAGACTAGTGGTGGGGCTAGTAAAATTTCAAGGGACATTCAATGCAATTTCACTGAAATTAGAACAAATCGCGCTTGCAGTTGTTTTAATTTAAAACAGGTCAGTACCCCGGCTCGGCTGGGGCGGCTGGATCACATCCCTATCAATACCTACAAATTATTCAAGCAATACGTTTGATAGATACATATCTAGGTGATTAGGTGCGTGTAAATTAAAAGAACCTGTTACGAATACACGTGATATTCTCTTTACAAACTAACAAAACCTTCCACCTTTCCTTCTTTCAACATTGCGTGGCTTCCATAAATAAAATGAACCCTGATCCTCCCTCTTGCTCCCCGTCAGGTTGCTTCGTTGAAGGTAATAGATAGGTTGGGGTGTGTTTTCAAATAGACCTATACTATTTCGTAAAACAGTTTTAAATAATTGCTATAAATATAAAAGTAACTTACTAAAATGTTGGCACCTTTGTGGACTTCGATAGCACAGTACATGTCAACTCTTTAATCTAAAAGACAACATTCAAATCCACGCACAAATTTTTTTCACTAGAACTAGCTCAGATACCCGACGAATCGAGTGCACACTTTCTTCTTCAATTATAAATGTATGCTTTTCTATAAATCAAGACTAGAGTCAAACCTTTAATATACCTACATCCTACATAAGTAATAATGTGACTCACTGAAAACAACTCTGCACTCAGTGTATAGAACATTATTGTTACGTGATTGTTACCGTAGTAACAAAACCATTGTGATAATTTTGAAAGATTGCCGTCTTGTCAGACGATGGACCGCTCCCTGGGAACTCAGTGCATTGGGTTTCGTTTAATTGCCGTTTTCTAGTCATCTGCAAATTATACAAAAATCAAATCTTTTAGTCCGTTGCCACTTGGCGAAGTGGCGAATGAACGTGTGAGTGCATCAGGTTCGAAGTAAGAAGCATTACGGTGAAAACACAAAGAACGCTGATTCCAACTGGCGCCGATCGGTGCAAAGAATGTTTCTATGCATTAATGCATTTGATTGGGCATTCGCACAGCAAAAACAGGAGCTCGCTTTCCGGCATGCCCATTCCAATACAGCAAATAATAGTGATGATATGCCCATGCCCATTCTGTTTGTCAGTGCAACCCTCATGGGCGAAAATAGAAAACATCGACCCAACCCAAAAGGGTGCTAGAAATTCGACTACACGAAACATATTATGCATATATTGACACGTATTAATATAAGTAGCAGAATATTTTGGTAGATTACCTATGACATTAATTTGTTATATTATTATTATTAATAAGTACATACTTAAATAAATACAATATAGGTATTATCTAACGACTAAACATGGAACACGAACATAAAAACCAACATTGCTCAGAATAAAAAACTAATTTCCATTAGAAAAACCTTAAGAGAAATACAGATTGTGTGTAAGTACATTTTTTGTGGGATTTCGATAACTTGATCCCCAGATGTTATCATTTTTTGTAGGTATGTGTATTTATAATCAAACTAGCTTTCCAGACAGACGTTTTCCTGTAGACTAGTCAGTGGCGGATCTAACGGTACGCGGACTAAGCGGCCGCGGGGGGGGGGGCGAGCTCGTGAGGGGCCAAGAAACAAAATGAGATAAAAAATCGGGGCCCGAAAATAAATGAGAAAAAAAATTCGGAGCCCTGAGCTTGTGAAGGGACAATAAATGAGAAAAAAAAACTCAGTGCCCCGAGTTTGTGAAGGGAAAATTAATGAGAAAAAAAATCACTATAATTCTTAAAGTTGATAAAAAAATAAAGATTTTTTTTCCTTTTGACCTGTCTCAGCGTAAGTTAATTACAAGTTAATTCAAGTTCCTTTTTTTTCTTCTTTATGACTTGCCTTCAAGTCACCCCGACGTTGGCGATCACAAAGCTTCCCTATCTTCGCCATCCGAAGCAAAAAACAATTTTGACATTTCATATTATCTATTCCTGTATTTTAAACCATTGTTACAGACTATAATATTACTTTATTTCTAGTATGTAAAATTATTTAAAATGAATAAAATCTATCATCACCTTCTATTATTTTTTTTATTCTGATTTTTGCTTCATAATAATTGTACCATACAAAACATATTTTTTTCATAGAAATCTGCAATTTCATAGGTAAAGACCTAATATACCTATGTATATTTTTTCAAAGGTAGGTAATAATAAAATTAAAAAAAAAACATTTGAGTTATTTTTTTTTAGGTGTTTCCTAAGGTCACGACCTACATGATCACAGGATTTTTAATTTATTAGGCTGTGTAACTAAAAAAGCGCTTAACGAAATTAATTCAAAATCAACACTAAACACTCCTTTCGTGTGATCTTCTGTCAAAAAAGAAGAGGAAGAAGAAAACATGTCTTCTTCTTCTTCTTCCTCTACTTTTTTGACAGGAGTTCACCCGAAAGGAATGTGGAGTGCGGGTGAACTCCTGTCAAAAAAGAGGAAGAAGAAGACATTTGGCTGGAGCACACATATAGGGTGAACTGCTGTCAAAAAAGAAGAGAAAAAAGAAAACATAAGACATTTGGCTGGAGCACTCCTTTCGGGTGATCTGTCAAAAAAAAGAGGAAGAAGAAAACATAAGACATTTGGCTGGAGCACTCCATGCGGGTGAACTCCTTTCGAGTGAACTCCTGTCAAAAAAGGAAGAAGAAGACATTTGGCTAGAACACTCCTTGCTGGTGAACTCCTGTCAAAAAAGAGGAAGAAGAAGACACTTGGCTGGAACACTCCGTGCTGGTGAACTCCTGTCAAAAAAAAAGAGGAAGAAGAAAACATAACATTTGGCTGGAACTCTCCTTTCGGGTGAACTCCTGTCACAAAAGAAGAGGAAGAAGAAACTTGGCTGGAACACTCCTTTCGGGTGAACTCCTGTCAAAAAAGAAGAGAAAGAAGAATACATTTGGCTGGAATCCTTTCGGGTGAACTTCCTGTCAAAAAAGAAGAGGAATAAGAAAACTAAAGAAATTTGGCTGGAGCACTCCTTTCGAGTGAACTCCTGTCAAAAAAAGGAAGAAGAAGACATTTGGCTAGAACACTCCTTGCTGGTGAACTCCTGTCAAAAAAGAGGAAGAAGAAGACACTTGGCTGGAGCACTCATTTCGGGTGAACTCCTGTCAAAAAAGAAGAGGAAGAAGAAAACATAAGTAATTTGGCTGGAACACTCCTTGCGGGTGAACTCCTGTCAAAAAAGAGGAAGAAGAAACTTGGCTGGAACACTCCTTTCGGGTGAACTCCTGTCAAAAAAGAAGAGAAAGAAGAAAACATTTGGCTGGAACACTCCTTTCGGGTGAACTCCTGTCAAAAAAGAGGAAGAATTAGAAATTTGGCTGGAGCACTTCTTGCGGGTGAACTCCTGTAAAAAAAAGAGGATGAAGAAGACATGTTTTCTTCATCCTCTTTTTTTTTTACAGAACTCCTTGCGGGTGAACTCCTATCAAAAAAGAAGAGGAAGAAGAAAACATAACATTTGGCTGGAACACTCCTTGCGGGTGAACTCCTGTCAAAAAAGAAGAGGAAGAAGAAAACATAAGACATTTGGCTGGAACACTCATTTCGGGTGAACTGCTGTCAAAAAAGAGGAAGAAGAAAAATTTGGCTGGAGCACTACTTGCGGGTGAACTCCTGTCAAAAAAGAGGAAGAAGAGGACCCTTAGCTGGAACACTCCTTGCGGGTGAACTCCTGTTAAAAAAGAGGAAGAAGAAGACACTTGGCTGGAGCACTCATTTCGGGTGAACTCCTGTCAAAATAGAAGAGGAAGAAGAAAAAATAAGAAATTTGGCTGGAACACTCCTTGCGGGTGAACTCCTATCAAAAAAGAGGAAGAAGAAGACATGTTTTCTTCATCGTCTTTTTTTTTACAGGAGTTCACCCGCAAGAAGTGCTCCAGCCAAATTTCTAATTCTTCCTCTTTTTTTGACAGGAGTTCACCCGAAAGGAGTGTTCCAGCCAAATGTATTCTTCTTTCTCTTCTTTTTTGACAGGAGTTCACCCGAAATGAGTGTTCCAGCCAAATGTTTTCTTCATTCTCTTTTTTTTTGACAGTTCACCCGAAATGAGTGCTCCAGCCAAGTGTCTTCTTCTTCCTCTTTTTTGACAGGAGTTCACCCGCAAGTAGTGCTCCAGCCAAATTTCTAATTCTTCCTCTTTTTTGACAGGAGTTCACCCGAAAGGAGTGTTCCAGCCAAATGTATTCTTCTTTCTCTTCTTTTTTGACAGGAGTTCACCCGAAAGGAGTGTTCCAGCCAAATGTTTTCTTCTTTCTCTTCTTTTTTGACAGGAGTTTACCCGAAAGGAGTGTTCCAGCCAAGTTTCTTCTTCCTCTTTTTTGACAGGAGTTCACCCGCAAGGAGTGTTCCAGCCAAATGTCTTATGTTTTCTTCTTCCTCTTCTTTTTTGACAGGAGTTCACCCGTAATGAGTGCTCCAGCCAAGTGTCTTCTTCTTTTTTGACAGTAGTTCACCCGCAAGGAGAGTTCCAGCCAAATGTCTTCTTCTTCCTCTTTTTTGACAGGAGATCACCCGCAAGGAGAGTTCCAGTCAAATGTCTTCTTCTTCCTCTTTTTTGACAGGAGTTCACCAGCAATGAGTGTTCTAGCCAAATGTCTTCTTCTTCCTCTTTTTTTTTGACAGAAGTTCACCCGAAAGGAGTGTTCCAGCCAAATGTCTTTAGTTTTCTTATTCCTCTTCTTTTTTGACAGGAAGTTCACCCGAAATGAGTGCTCCATCCGTGTCTTCTTCTTCCTCTTTTTTGACAGGAGTTCACCCGCAAGGAGTGATTCAGCCAAATGTTTTCTTCTTCCTCTTTTTTGACAGGAGTTCACCCGAAAGGAGTGTTCCAGCCAAATGTCTTATGTTTTCTTCTTCCTCTTTTTTTTTGACAGCAGTTCACCCGAAATGAGTGCTCCAGCCAAGTGTCTTCTTCCTCTTTTTTCACAGGAGTTCACTCGAAAGGAGTGCTCCAGCCAAATTTCTTTAGTTTTCTTCTTCCTCTTCTTTTTGACAGGAGTTCACCCGAAATGAGTGCTCCAGCCAAGTGTCTTCTTCTTCCTCTTTTTTGACAGGAGATCACCCGCAAGGAGTGCTCCAGCCAAATGTCTTCTTCTTCCTCTTTTTTTTTGACAGAAGTTCACCCGAAAGGAGTGTTCCAGCCAAATGTCTTATGTTTTGTTCTTACTCTTTTTTTTTGACAGCAGTTCACCCGAAATGAGTGCTCCAGCCACATGTTATGTTTTCTTCTTCCTCTTCTTTTTTGACAGGAGTTCACCCGAAATGAGTGCTCCAGCCAAATGTCTTCTTCTTCCTCTTTTTTTTTGACAGAAGTTCACCCGAAAGGAGTGTTCCAGCCAAATGTCTTATGTTTTCTTCTTACTCTTTTTTTTTGACAGCAGTTCACCCGAAATGAGTGCTCCAGCAAAGTGTCTTCTTCCTCTTTTTTCACAGGAGTTCACCCGAATGGAGTGTTCCAGCCAAATGTCTTATGTTTTCTTCTTTCTCTTCTTTTTTGACAGCAGTTCACCCGAAATGAGTGCTCCAGCCAAGTGTCTTCTTCTTCCTCTTTTTTGACAGGAGTTCACCCGCAAGGAGTGTTCCAGCCAAATGTCTTATGTTTTCTTCTTCCTCTTTTTTGTGACAGGAGTTCATCCAAAAGAAATCGCAGGTAGTGTTAGTACACTAGCGGGTAAACGAGTAGCGAAAGAGAAAAATGCACATAGTAAGTATTCTATGGTTATGTTTTGTTGGGAAATGTAAATAATTAAAACCACAATATTATTTCACATTTCATATATATTTTTAAATATTACAACATTAACAACGTTTTTACTTACAATTTAGAAAATATGCACATCCAACTTCTGCAAACCATCCCACAACAAAACGCAATTAACGTTTTCCATCTATTATTTCTATGGAAAAAATGTCGTTCGCTTCAATTTCGCTCCAAAATTCTGACGATTTTGACAACTTCAAAAGCGGGCGGAATGCGAAACACACGGATCCGCGAAATATCAGGCGGAGGAGGTGCTTTGAGTAAAAATAATACTAGAGAAATAATGTGCTACTGCGCATGGTTCCAACAAGTACCACATGACTGTTGTTAAACTCATACAAAATGTGACGTATGTCGGTAGCGGTTTGTGACGCACGATTTTTTATTTTTAATATTTTAGCGTTAACATAGAGAAATTTTATGTTTTAATCGTATAATTAGTTAAAGTAAGTACCTATTGATTATGCAGTGATGTCTTGTGCTTTTGGACGAAAGTAAAATGAATTATTATTGATAATTTATCTTCAGTCACGTGACTGTTGAATAAAAGAACCAATTTTCGGTTCTGCGCATCAAATAAAGTTCTCTAGTAATATGTGTACTCCGTGAGGAGGTGTGAATACAATTTGAAGTAATCTATGGCGAAACACCGCAAGAGAGAGATGAATGTATAGAAAACAGTACGGGTTTGAGCATGCTATCTCACTCTCAACATGGCGCGCAGAAACTGACAGATGTGACCGGCTAATCCGCAGCGGAGGTGTGCTAACGGGGTAAGTTTTATTTTTATTCCGCTCAACTCTTTTCATTCATAAGCAAACATGACTACGGCTATTGAACGGCTAGACCGATTTCGCTAATTCTTTTTTGTATTGTTTTCTTTTGTCACGAGAAGGTATTTATGAAAAATTAAGAAAGTTTCCCGTAAAATTATAAAATTAACGAAAGTAGATAACCTTCTTACTAATATAATAGATAACTACACTAGACAAGCAAACTTACATCCAGAACAACAAAAGCAAATTAAAGGTATCAATTGAAATGATTTAAAAACGTTTGTAGCTTGAAAAATGCCCAAAGCAGATAGAAGTGAGTATTGTTAAAAAAGTACAAAATACCTATCACTTATTTCATTTTTATTCATATCCAGCAATATAACAATTATTGCTTTCAAATGACGTCATTTGGTGGAATAAAAGTTATTGGAGTTATGGGATTCTAACAGGACAATGTTTGTCAAGTCCTGATGGTGTAGCACCAATTTATATTAAAAAATGCGCAGTCTCTTGTAATTCCTCTCTGTTACCTTTATAATCAGTCTATGAGAGAGGGAGTGTACCCAGTGGCGTACTGAGGGGGGGGGGCGGAGGGGCGGCCCGCCCCGGGCGCCTCTATTAGCAGGGCGGCAAAAATTATAGAAATGACCTTTTTTTTTTTTAGGAAATGACATGTTTCCAGATACCAAATTTTAAAAATGACCTTTTTTTTAGGAAAAGTTATGTGGGGGCGCCAAAGGGTGTGGTTCCCGCCCCGGGCGCCAATAACCCACGGAACGCCACTGAGTGTACCCAGTCCTATGGAAAAAATCTTACATAAGCCCTATTCATAAATCCGGAAACAAGCATGATGTGCAAAATTACAGGCCCATATCTAAACTTTCACTGTTTGGTAAGTTGATGGAGAGGATCATCGTTGAACAGTTGACACCCGAAATAAAGTATTTTATAATGCCCAACCAACATGGATTCTTTACGGGAAGGTCGGTGGAGTCGAACCTGGTTCAGTACACTGAGTTCATTCTAAACTCAATGTGCAATGGGGGACAAACGGACTCAGTTTATACCGACTTTTCAAAGGCTTTTGACAACCTTTCAAATCAACAAAAACAATCAAAATTTTATACTTTACATATATACGTAGCATCTTGGATTTCGCCACTGTTGTATGGAACCCCCAATACGTTACTAACATCAACAGGATCGAACGAGTACAGAACAAACTATTAAAACATCTTAACTTTAGATCAAAAATTAGTTTTAACTCTTATCCACAGTCTGCACGTTACCATAACATACTGACTCTAGAAAACAGACGAACTGTAACAGACCTGGTGTATTTATTCAAGATTGTAAACGGATTTGTCGACTCCAGCGATCTTCTTGGGGGAATAAGTTTTAATTGTCCTTCAAGATCCACAAGATCGCCACCAATATTTAGAATGACTAGATGTAGTACAAACTATGCTCAAAGCTCTTTCTTTCAAAGATCTTGCACAAATTTTAATGCTTTTTTCAAGGACGTCAACCTGTACAATTCTTCCCAGCAGGTTTTTAAGAGGTCTGGAGTCCGACCAGTGCGGGCAAACTTATTTGAATTTGCTCCTACTCTTTCTCAAAACAAGCAGAAACAATACATTACCTTTACCCTGTCCTCTTTTCCCCTTTTCCCTTTCCCAGTATCTGAGCCGAGTACTTAAAATTTAGGTACTTTGTATTTTTACATTTAAGTAATGTGTATACTTCATTGGTGTATAAGTTTAATTTTTTTTTTTTTTAAATAAATGAATCTGTGCTCACTCAAAGTGAACACAAATACACTCCTTGACTCTTTCACAGTAAGCTACTGAAAGCTTGTGTCGTGAAAGAGGAAGATGGTCGGCACCAGGGATCGAACCACGACGTCCGCAGTACGAAAGCCGGCGTTGTAACCGCTGGGTCACCAAATGTACCTATATACTTAACTGGTGTGTGTTTCGTAATTGTTTATGTACTGTCTTATTTTTGTATCAATTTCACTGTCTGTATATTTAATGTTAAAATAAAAAATAAAAGTCAGAAAAATATGGTAAAAGTTCGCGGGCTGATCCTATTTGTATATGAAGCACATATTTTTGTATTTTTATTTCAAATATAGATTGATAGTGACAAAAATATTATAAAAATATAATAAGTAATTAGGATACATACATACATACATTCTCCCTTAAAGGCTCCCCGCACACCGCAAGCCAGCCCGGAGGAGACAAATCCTCAGCAAACCAGACCCGCACGAAACCGGCCAAAAGCCGGCTCCACGCAAATCAAGCCCGTCGCAGATCCCCCCCAAACCAACCCGCAATACGGGTGCCTAAACCCCATTCAGGGGCAATTAGGATATTAAATGTAAATTTTAAAAAAAGAAATATTCTCAGACAGTCTTGGCGAAATAGGAATAGGATAGCCTACCCCAAATAATGGGACATTGTTTTTCACGGCTTTCACCTTCTGAAGAAAGTGTTATTTGCCATAGGGGTTTAAAATTATGCAATATTATTTAGGGGCTTAAAATTGCACATATAACCAAGAAACAATTAAAGGAATCATACACTTCTGTCATATTCTCAAGTTGTTTCTTATTATAATTATTATTGATACGATTCTGAATTGTTGATATGAAAGAGATGCTGGATACTATATTAATTGCTTACGACTTCCACATGTTAAATTAAAAACACTGTTAAGACAGTTCAAATGAAGAGATATTATATAATTTCAAATGATATATCTCTTTATATAACATGGAGCTTTATATCCCTTAGAACATTCTTAGTGCTTTTGACAAAAAAGATTCTACCTTTAAATTTGAATTTGCGTTTGACATAACTGTAAGTTAGTAGATAGTTGGCGCGATTGATAAAATGCTCCCTGCGCAGCAAAACAAATTTATTTGAAGTGGTCGGTAGCCCATCGGTTCAGTCGACAAAAAAAAATATAACTCGTAACAGTCGTAACTATAAAAAGTCGTTTAACATACATTTAGGTATTTGAATATCTCTAAAGGGGTTCTGTTAAGGTTTTCTATACTACTATTATAAAGAGGAAAGTTTTGATTGATTGTTTGTTTGACGGGAATAGGCTCCAAAACTACTGAACCGATTTGAAAAATTCTTTCACTGTTGGGAAGCTACACTCTCCCCGCTGAACATAGGCTATATTTTATTTTCATATAGCCTTTGATCCTTACTAAAACTCCAATAATGTAACTCAAGGTGCAAAAAAATTACCTAAAATATTCTTTACATCGCGTACGCTGCGAAAATTATTGAAGATAGAGTAAAATATTGTACTACAACTTTGTAGAAGACATAATTATCTACAAAAAGTGTCGCGACAGCATACGTCTAACTATTATAATAATGCCACAATAAGTGTTGATTTATTAAAAAAAAAATTTTGAAATGCGGCAGAGATATAGGCGCCACTGGGGTACGAGCCGGACGGGAGGGGACCATTAGAATGCTACATTATTCCAGATTAACATAGCCTATAGAATATTTTGATTAAGTTAGGGATCTATATAGATCATAAGAAAACTGAATTATTTTTTTAAATACCTATGTACCTACCCGTGCGAAGCAGGAACAGACTGCTAGTATTATATACAGGTGTTAGCGTTCAGCCAGTTTAGGAAGAGAAACCAAATAACATGTGAGCGAAGCCACGGGTACCAGCAAGTTATATATATTTTACACTAAGCAAAGGCTTGCGTCGTGAAAGCGGAAACGGTCGGCATGAATCAAACTATTTTTAATTTTTTTATGTTCCGCGGAACTTTATTATTTTTTCATTTCATAAGAACCTTCTCTTGACAATAGCAAACATAATAAAAAAATATTAGTGAAATTAGTCCAATCGTTCATTCACATGGGATTCGACGACCTCGGAAAATATGGCTCCATTTATTTATGTTTTGTACCTATAAATAAATTATTAAATAAATAAATTTTTATAGAAATTTCAAGTTTCAATGCATTTAATGGGCATGCCGGAAAGCGGGTTCCTGCTTTTTCTGTGGATATCCTCATTCAAATGCACAGTTCCGAGGCCTCCGCGATTTTGCTTGGTCTCCTTTTTGCTATAAGAGAGACAGCAAAACAAAATCGCGTAGGCCAAGACAGTACCTAACATTCTTTGCACCTGTCGGCGCAGATCGGAATCGGCTTTCTACGTGTTTCCACCCTATGCCAGGGGTCGTCAAACTGCGGCCGGCTATCCCAATTTTCAGGTAATAGGTCCTGTGATTTTATACTTCTAAAATACGTTGAAAAAATATTAATATTTGAAGAAATGCAGCAGAGATGAGAGCTATACGAAGAATATGTGAAATATGAAAAGGAATGAGAATATTTGGAACGAATGTGGTATGGAAGTTAGTGTTGTGACAAAGATGAAAGTCAATAGTTGAGATGGTTTGGACATGTGGAAAGAATGGATTTAAACAGAATAACAAAGAAAATTTACAAGGCTAAAAGGAAAGGTGTAAGAAAACGTGGTCGACCGACAATGACGTGGATCGAACACATTGATTCCGTCTTCAAGGAAGGCCAGGTAAGAAGTACGCGAAATAGGAGAGGTCGTTGTATGAGAAATGGTACGTCGGTGGAAGAAGCGAAAGAAATATGCTTGGATAGAAAAGAGTGGAGGTACTGATGGTTGTAATCCAATGTTTCGTTTTCTTCTTCTTATTGTTAAAACCAGTCCAGTGGTTATTTTGAATTCTTGAATTTGTCCCGCCTACCTACCTCAATCGTCGTTTCACACAAAATATGAATAAGCCCGCCAATTTTGGTTAATTATGTATATTTTTACCCAATAAAGTGTTATATTATTATTATTATTTTTTTTTGCACACAAAATTAGACTTAAGCGTAATTCAATTATGTAATCGATTTTTTCATTTAGGAATTATGAACGATTCAATTAAATTTTGTACTTTTATCTGGTTTTTTCTGGGCTTCGTATCGCTGTACCCCTATTCCAAATATTAAATGAGAAACTCACGGGAACTTTGTATGGGCTGCGGCGAGCTTTCCGAAGTATTCTGCAGGGGCGCTATACACGTTTCCATACAAAAAAAATACTTCACGCTATCGCTAGCGTAAATGTCACGCAAACTTAGATTAGGAATACTGGACCCCTATTCTGTAGCAAGTGTAGGGTAGTCACTTGAAAAAAAGTGACTATTAGGCGATACATTTTGTATGAAAAACGTCTATATGCGATTCTCGCATTCGATACTTATAGACGTTTTTCATACAAAATGTATCGCCTAATAGTCACTTTTTTCAAGTGACTACCCTACACTTGGTACAGAATAGGGGTACTGTACTGGGTTATAGGAGCAATATGTATTTGAAAATAGATAAGACTTTTTATCATATTTTCATTTTTATTACTAGGTAGCAACTTAACAATAAATATTCGATAACAACAATATAGCAATCAATACAAAATCAAAATTTGTATTCAATAAATGTTTCGCTTTCACTAAGTTCCTTGTCTGTGGTGTTTCTTTTCAAGCATGGAGTTACGATGTGGGCCCCTACGAAGTGCATGGTCATCAAGAAAAACAAGGGAAGGAAATAGGTGCTTTTGTAGTAGAGCAGTAGTTGGGTCATATTTGGCAGAAAGTACGGCATGAGGCACCAGGAGAAAATGAACTGCTTGGACAGCCACAATCCGACGTCCAATGAGTTAAGGTGCTGAAAATAAAATAACAATGACAGTGTATTTATTTATTTTGAAAAGTTTGAGACGTTTGATAGACAAGCAGTGATTGATGGTTTCCTCAGCGTTCGCGTTTGAAACACAAAGAATGCTGATTCCAATCGGCGCAAAGAATGTTTCTAGATGCATTTGAATGGGGATGCGCATAGCAAAAGCAGGAACCCACTTTCCGGCATACCCATTTAAATGCATTAAAACCATAGACAACATTCTTCGCGACGGTCGGCGCGGATCGGAATCGGCTTACATGATTGTTTTCACCTATAGAAACCATAGACACATTATTTGCACCATTGCACCGATTGGCGTCTGCCGGAATCATCGTTCTTTGTGTTTTCACCCAAAGGGTTGTTTCGACGAGTCCATCGCTCGCCGAGCAGTACCCCTATTCTCTGTTTTATCGGAAGGTAGTCACGGAAGTAAAGTGAGTATTACACGATACATTTTGATACATTTCAACTTTGAATTCTGGCACGAGTAAAATAGAAGTGAATACGAAGTAAATGTATATTTTTTTCTGATATTCATCAGCTTATGTACTACTATGCTAATCAATGAAAATATTTAAAAATAATGTTTGTGAATATTCACTGCGTATGCCAACTCCCTGGTAAAATTTTGAAAAAGCATAACTGCATACAAAGGTGAATGGTAAAAAATACACAATACCTTAAACAAAAGAAAATGTCTGATTCATGCTAATTCAGAGGCGTGTCTTTTTATGAGAAATCACCCATCAGGACGAATTCATTGGGTAGTGTCGGACTCAAACCAGATAAAACCCTTCAACTCCAAAATCAGCAGAGATCAGCCCCGGTAGACAATAATTTGAATTTTGCAAACAATTTTTACGTAAATGTAGAGTGCTGTGCACTGATGGAACA
Source organism: Mystacides longicornis (assembly GCA_963576905.1). Taxonomy (NCBI): domain Eukaryota; kingdom Metazoa; phylum Arthropoda; class Insecta; order Trichoptera; family Leptoceridae; genus Mystacides; species Mystacides longicornis. The sequence goes on from OY756425.1 coordinate 13,625,568, forward strand.
ACAATACAATTATTTAAATTAAACAAAAACACTTGGTTTGGAAGTGGTTGGTAGACTGGCAGCTACGACGTCGGCTATCGTACTGTTTCGTGCGGAGGTCATGGGTTCGATCCCAGGTGCCGAGAATCTTCCTCTTTCACGACACAAGCTTTAAGTAGCTTACTGTGAAAGATTCAAAGAGTGTATTTGTGTTCACTTTGAGTGAAAAAAACTTGTATAAAAATATTAGAAGTGGACAGTTAATTTTTTTTCCTACTCTACCTACATTGTCGAAAAATTCGTTCACAAAATTCAATAATTGTCTAGGGCCCCAAAGGCGTACAGACTGTGTTTTTTCAACAACTTTTTCATTTTCTGTTTACATATCAAAATAATTTTTTCAATAATAAAAATTTCAACTCACGCTGCTATTGACTTCCTTATTTATTTCCAAAAATATCGACTCTACGTAGATGTAGTACATAGATGTGATGCCCAAAACGATGAAACTGAGATGTGGACCGTACCACAGAATGCATACTGCAGCAGTCAGAATATATCTGAAAAATAAATATGTATTAAAACATGATTTTTTTAACTTCTTTCATTTAAATGTCTGTAACTATTTATTGTAGCGATATGACCAGAATGCGGTACCCGCTTCAGCGATTGATTATGATGGACAAAAAAGAAAGATGACAGCAGAATGTTGCGTTTTCCGTGGACCGATATGGTAACTTATGACACAAGTACATGCAGCAATTGCAATATTTAAAAAAAAATATTGCGATATACAAAATAAATTAAAATTCAAATATTTTTATTACCTAAGGAAATAAAAAACATTAAAAAAATACATTCACAATAATAAATTTATACATTTTTTTTAAATATATTTTTTTTTTACCCCCAAAATTGAGCAGAGCTCGTGCTAAGTAATGTAAAACTACATTTCCAGAGGATATTAGGCCAACAAAATCCTAACAAAAAAGGAAAGTGGGAGGATTTGGGAATGGGGTGAATGCGTTGATGTTATTTTATTAAGTAGTACTAGCTTTCCCGACAGACGTTGTCCTGTGGTTCTAGCCCGTTAATATGTACATAATGTGCACTTCGTCCCCATAAAACAATAGAAAATTAATTCGATTGAATTAAGCTAATAAAATAATAACATTAAAATATTTCTGAAACATCCATATTTCATTCGTATTCAAAGCTCTGGCGGGAACAACGTAAGAATAATGCGCTCGCGCACACACCCTACCTCGCCTATGAAGTAGGTACCAAAACAAATGTGCCTGATAATATTGTTGACTTTGTATGAAAATTTTCTAAAACGCTCGAAACGGTGCGGTGGAGTTAGTGGGATGGGCTACTGTACTACAATCACGTATGCGGGAATGAGAGGGAACTACCCGCGATGGCGTGGGCGCGTCGCAGGTAACCGTTCCATACTAACTTAAATATTGTATTTTACATCATTTCTTATCCATTTTTTTTTACTTTTTATTAGTTATTCTGTCATCCGGAGCGGAGGAGAATCCAATAAATCAAACATCAGAAGAATCTGTTCAGCCGATCTCGAGTTATCTTGAGTTATAAGTGTTCGCACTAACCCGACTTTAATTTATACCTATTAGAGATAAATGCCTCCGTTACTAAGTTACTTTTTTTGCTAGAAAATCGTAACGCCAGGTGATGAGAAATAGAGAGCTCTTGTTGTCTCCATATGCCTCTAATTGGGGTCTTAAAAGGAGTATTTATTGATTGGTTGAGTTTTTTTTTTGGGTTACCTTATTGTAAAATTGTCGATTCCATCCAAGAGACCCTTATAGACATATTGCTCCAACCAATATAGAAGCCCGTTGTTCCAATACTTGAAACTGTCCGAGACAGAACCACTCACTTCGCAAAGCAGCGGCTGGGTCACATTTATAGTCTCGGACTCCAGTTGTAAGTCTGTCGGGGGGTTTATAAATCTCCTGGAACACAACAATTAATAGTACAAAATTAGACCAAAATTGCATAATTATGAATTTGGGCTAAACACAAATCTAAATTAAACATCTTTTACAATAAACAAACCTGTCAAGATCTCGAATACGAACACGTCAAGAACATGGATTATCTATATTAAAATAGCCCAGAACACCGGCTGATCAACTAACGTCGGCTACACGAAGCTTTCTCCGCGATCCACACATCCATCTAGTGGGATGTGGTTCTATTTTTTGGAGCGGGCGGATACACACATATCCCCCACACAAGTACCGCGTGCTCTGTTGTCACCCCTCACATGATAGTGACCCCTATTTTTAATATCGATGCCAATACTTTACTCGTATGAGGCAACCGTTTTACTCACATTATGTTACTTTAGGTTGAAAATGTTCAAAGTGAAATTTGATCAAATATGACTTTTAAATTAGAAATTCTCTTAACTACAAAACTCATCTTATTTCTTATACAATATAAAAATGATTAGCTGTGAATGTGTCTCTCTTAACCTCGAGAACGGCTGGACCGATTTTGATTTCGCAACATTCTACTCACATTAACGTATTTTCAAAGAAAGTTCTTGAAGCAAAGAGAAAATGTGAAAAACTTTAAAGCAAAATAGAAAAAGAAACAACAATTTCTTTTTACAAGATGTTTCTAGCTGTCGGATGTGACACAGGAAACGGTCGTAGTTTTTGTGGTATCAATTGACTGAAAATGAATTAGATAGGCTTTACGAATTTTAAGAAGGTACTTTTTGATAAAAAAAAAATCGATAGCTATAATCTATTGAAATTAACGCAACGTAAGCGATCGGCTGTTTTGCAACAATTATTTTATTAATTGAATTGCATTTATTTACATTTACATTGGTCCATCAAATTAAACTTTCGATTATTGGCACGGTAGTAAAAGTGAAGTCAACTGAGTTGGACTCACCGTGCAATCACATGCTGAAGGTTATCTCCGTATTGTGTGGGGCCATGGACACTCACACACTTGCAGTGTCTTTCGTATATCCCCATGCCGGCGTACTTGTTCATTTGCTCCATCAGACAGCTGTACAAATAGCCAAGCAGACGGAACTTGAAGAACAGAATGGAGCTGAAGGCCAGCTTGTGGAACACACCTCTCATTGTGTAGTCCGTTGTGAAAATGTACTGGAAAGTTTATTATGAGTTTTTTAGCCATATCAAAAAGATTCAAAACTTAACCAAAATTCTGAGTAAGTGATGGAATGGGTTCTAGGAGGAAGTACCCCAAAGAGTAGAAGGGGAAGCCCTTTAGTCTACATGATAGTTTGGTTATATTCCTATTTTCTTATGTAATCGCATCAAATACTTTACATTTGATTTTAATCATCGCTGAACCTTGCAATTAATTTTAAATTTCTACTTTTTCGAGATGAAAAATGTCACAAGACGAAATAATAAAAATCTTAAGGGTTCCTAAGCTTTCGTAGCTTTCGATTAAGGACATTCTAAACATCACTTTAATGGATGGGTACATTTTGTGCTCAACATTTCGTCATAATTCAACTAGTACTGTGCATACGCTGCGGCCAGTTCGAGCAGAATAATGTGTAGATGGCGGATAGTGTGAAATTAATCCATCAGACTCGCATCCTTTCTTCTTTCACCTTGAGACTCATTCCTTTATTAAGTTACTAGGAGATTTATTTATTATCTTGCTGTGTAACGTCATTAAAACTTACACTGGTAGGCCACATAATGTGTAGAATCCAAAAAGAGACGATCAGATAAGGGATGGTTCTGAAAGTTTTATCTTCTGCAAGGGTAGGCCGCTTGTACAAAATTGCGTATGGAACTTGAATAAAATCGGCGTACACCTGGTACCTGACGTAAGGCCCCGTCAGAATAGTGGAATAACTGTAGGTGTAGTGGAAGATATCCATGAAGTTTAATTTCAACGGTTCGTCCTCCAGGAACTTCTTGAGGACGGGACGTGGTGGGGGGCTGACACCCATCTCCTTCATCCTAAATGCCTTGTTGATTTCAAACGCCACTCCTGTTAAATTCAGAGTTGTTGTTGCTATCAAGTAGTTTGCGAATAAGCCCATACTTTCACCTCGTTGAAGTCTGAAGATTGACAAGTAGCCGAACATCATTGCAAAGGCGACTATGTGACAGAACCTGGAATAATTTAAGCGGAAATATAAACTGATGATCATTTTCGATCATAAATCTTTTCACTATTTTTCTCCGTTTGGCCTCTTAAAATTGAAAGTATGTAGTATGAACAAGGTTTATAACAACTAATTGTGTGTATTAGTGTTGGAAACAAACTTTTTTGTTAGACAAAGATGTAACAAAAAACATTTATGAAACAGTGTTTACATAAAAATGATGTAGGTTCTTTACATATTACCTGTACTAAGACTTGTGTGAACTTTGATTTTGTCTCGGTGTTTTCAATTAAATATGCAGACATGTTGATATCCCCAATTTCGAATTTCGTTGTCGAAATCTATTAACATTATTACAAATTTTTAATTGTGAAAAAATAGCTTTACCTCGGACCGACCATACAAATCAGCGATATGGTCGTAAAAGTGATCAAAAGAAAGGATCCAACTTCATCGTCCAGTATCAGTGAGGCTATGATGAAGCCTAGACCAGAGCAGACCCATTGTCTGGATGGAATATCCCCATAAGTTTTCAGCCAGAATCCAAAACGAGACAATGCCAATAAAAATACGAACACAAATCCATCCCAGTAGGATATGGGTTGGTTGAGGGCGATATCCATGTGTCTGCAGAAAAATAAAACCCACAAAAATTTACACTTTCTTATTCACAGTATTAGTATTTTATGTTAATTGCAGGGTTATTAAATAAAAAGTTCAAGCTAAGAATAAGTCAAAATATTTGAGACGCACGAAAATACCCGTTTTTTTGCACATTTCCTTCCGCGAGTTTTTAATACCCATACGAAACTGAAACTATTTAGGTACCTACGTTGTATTGTAGAATGATATTTAATTAAATATTTTAGCATGCTTTTTGAGTTATTTTATTTTTCTTGAATGCCTGTCAATTTTTTCTGGATCTATAACTGAAAATACACGTACCTAAGTTGCAGAAAATGTGAAGATTTAAAAATAAGTGGAATTATCATCTCATTTACCTAAACCTGATTTCTTTTGAGTGTTTAATGCATGCGCCTTAAGAAAATAATTAGTTTAATTAGAACTAAACTTTTTCGTGAATACCCCTGCAGTTACGTTCAGCCGACAGGAGGCTGACATCGGGTAGAAATTTCAAATGAAAAAAAAAAACACGAGAAATCCTAGCCCGACACGAAACCGAATCCCTGGGTCTTCATATAAAAACGTTTCCCAATTAACCCACTGATGGGTGATGCGATCCAATAGCATTGATCTCTGGAGATCGAATTTTGAGAGACTATAAGAAGAAGAAGGAGATTCTGTACAAATATTTAATCATCTGTACTGTAAAGCTTCAAATATGGAGATTCGACACTGTTATACGGATACGTCCCTACATACCTAATAATATGAAAAAATACTATGTACGTATTCTACAATACAGAAGCGCCAAAACAATCCTTTGTAGTTTCTTTAAGTGTGAGATGGAAATATGGAAATAAATTACAAAATATAATATCGTACATTGACCAAAAACAAAATAAACATACACCACGTGTACCCTACAGGTACCCTATTTGTATTTTTTTATAACTTGCGTACGTTTTCTTAGAACTTATAAGAAAGTCGTAAAAATTCTATTAGAAAACCCTCGATCGATATTCGAGAATAGAGTCACTGAAAGAAGATGAGTTCTCTTTGGCTCTACCAACCCCCTTTTAAATGAGCCGAAATGAGAAAAATATTAGCCAAAAGTAACATTTTTCGAAAAAAATCGTATGAAATCATTCGAATCTGGGTTCAGTAATTATCATTTAAGCCGTTTAATCGGGTTCGTCTGATATGTTCCTTTTAAGCAACAGACAATACAGAACAGCAGGACGTAAAGCCTCTTATATACACACAATAGAAAGGAATCCGTCTTATTTCAGGGACAACACTCGATATTATAGGAAAAATCGTGATGTCGAAGATGATATGCGATGGGGCAGATCTAGGTTGTGATAAACCACGTAGGGAGAGCAACTCCTCCAGAAGACTTATAAACATAACAGCAGATTATTTTCAACAGTCAGACCTCGGGCCCGAAGGTAGAAAGATAGCTGGAAATCCGCATCCCAAGAACAGGGAGATCCAAAATAAGTGTGAAAACACGTAGAAAGCCGATTCCAACCAGCGCAGTAATAAATGTTGTCTATGGTTTCAATTTATTTTTAAATGGGCATGCCGGAAAATGGCCAGAAAGCGGGTTCCCGCTTTTGCTGTGCGTATCTGCTTTCAAATGCATAGAAACATTGTTTGCGCCGCCGGTCGAAATCAGCATTCTACTTACGTGTTTTTACCCTAAAACATGACATCTTCAGTCCAGAGAAGATTATAAAGAACATGACATAATAGAACACTGCTTAAAATATTACGAATTTAACAATAAAATTTCACACTATTTAAATCTTAAAACAGAACTAAATTTCAGAATGCAACAAATTATCATTAATAATTAAACAATTTTTCTATAAATTTGTTAATGCAATAAATCAGAATGATACCTTATATTCACTAGAGTTAACAAGCGATCGACTAGATTCTTCAATTCATGACACTGTTATGAATGTGTGGTGTTAATAATATATTGTTCGAACGGAAAAAAATAATGTGACTTTTTTTTTTGGTTTTTTCACATCGATTAGTGTGAAACAGCAAACTAACATAATAACTAAATAGATGGAAACATCTTCGTATAATTATAATGATTGTTTGGAACATTTTCCTCATCTGCATACAAAAACTTTAATTTGGGTTATTATTGTGAATTAATATTGTTTCAACAGTAAAGTCTGGTTTATCCGAAATGATTTATTTTAATGTACCTACTTCCCTCTCAAAAACCAAAATACAATATTGAATTTGATATTCATAAATAAATATCGATATCTATTTCCAAATTAAAAATATCGATATTTTGATATACCTACTGTTTTTGTTATCCATTAATATTTTTGCCCTTCTCTATTATTACTAGGGGTCTGCCCCAGCTTCGCACGGGTAGATAGGTATTAAAAAAAACTATTTAAGAGCTGCCTTTTTCTATACTCAGTACCTCGTCATTAGTGATATTATCCGACCAATGGATCCCTAGAATGCGTCTGTAGCACTACATTTCAAACACTGCAAAACGCTCGGACTCGCTCTGGCTTACAGTCCATGCTTCACTGGCATAAAGCAAAAGAGTTGAAACACGTAGAAAGACAATTCCGACCCGCCCCGACCGGGGCAAAGAATGCTTCTATCACCTTGATCATACGTGCCGAGTAAACAGGCGAGACAGTAAAATGTTACTCGGCCGAGAGAGTGATGTTGGCGAGGCGAGATTTTAAAATGTAAAAAATATCGGATTTTACTCACAGTTCAAAAAGTGGCTACTCGCGGCGCTAGTAGTTCTTTCATATCACTAGCGGATCGGGAATGTATACGTAGCTGATATTATCAATTTTTGACGTGACGTCTTGAGACCACAGCAGACGAGTGGTTATAACCGCCGCCTTTCATACTGATGGTTGTAAGTTCGATTCCCGGTGCAGGCCTTATTTTTTTTCCCTTTTTGAAGTACATATTTTTTTTTTCAACCAATTTTAAAAGTTGCTAGACCTTAGTAGCAGAAGTATTTTTTCACATGAGCCCTCTGATTGGACGGTACGGCGGAGCGTACCATCCAATGAAATAACACGAAATAACGGCTAGCTGTCAAAAAGCAACCTACGCGCGAAAATTTAATATATTTCGTAGTTATTTCCCCTTATGTTTTACTTTGTAACTTGTTTATTACAATGAGGTGTTTATCGTTGAGAAAAGACTCGTTATGCCTTTTTTGAGAGACAGAACCCTTGTTTATTTTTATTCACTATTTAAATATGTAAGTAATGAGATTATATTTTTTTTTCATTTTATAATTTCTACACAACTAAGTTGCTTTTACATTGTATTGAAACATAACTAGAAAATGGAACAGTTTATCATTTAGACATTGATGTTCTCGAAGACCACAAAAACAGTGCAAATACCATTCAACAATAATAATTTTGAAATAAGTATCTACAAATATCAAATCGCCGTGGCCTTACATACAGTTATTTGGAATTAGAAGTACGGAAATCCATGAATCCATATACAAATTTAATGGAACACCCATTTACAATGAACTCCATACTTTCAATATTACAGTTAATATTTTGATGCTCCAGAACGCGAAGTGGTTGGTGACCCAGCGGTTACAACGCCGGCGTTCGTATTGCGGACGTCGTGGTTCGATCCCAGGTGCCGACCATATTCCTCTTTCACGACACAAGCTTTCAGTAGCTTACTGTGAAAGAGTCAGGGAGTGTATTTGTGTTCACTTTGAGTGAGCACAGATTCATTTAAAAAAAAAAAAAAAAAAAATGCTCGTTGAGTCCTTTAGTAGATGGAAAGATATTTTTGCACTCTGAGCACAAAAAGGTTTTCTTTATTATCTTTGCCCTTAGATTAATTTATGTTTGATTTGTTTGTGATTTTTACGCAATTTAGGACACGCACTCTAAAGGAATTTGTTTGTCGGAATTTCTTATCCAGAGACATGAAGATTATGAAACTGATGTATAATGAATTTTGTATTTTCGAACGTGCGATTTACGCTTTTTGTTGGGGTTTTACAAAACGACTCTTATAAATCTTCATCATAAATTGCCATTTTCACTGGACACACTATTCCTACTTCCATTGGATTTGGACATGGTGTGGGAGGTCATCAACATTGCGCAAGATCTCTTATTGCGTCCCTATGCCCCTGAGTGCGGTGTAAAAGGGAGTTGTATGTATGTGTATGTAATAAAAATATTGTATTTTTACATTTTACATGAATGACTTACCGGCGACGCATACATGATTGCATACGCAAAATCGGAAAGTGATTTTCAAGGGCAGATAGCAGCTTTGTCATGTCATTTACCATATAAAATAAAAATAAAAATTATTTAAATTTGTTTCATATCTCCTATTAAAAACTTCAGACATAAACTCATAATATTTTTTAAATGAATAAAATACAGAACTTTAAAAAGTTGATGTTTTACGTATGATATATCAAATGCTGGGATATAATAGGTTAAAGTTGTTACATAGATTGCAGGATTCTAAACGGGAGTTTTTATCGTGCTTTGTGATCTTGCACTACTTATACCACTAAGCATAATTTGATTTACTACTTGCTGATTGTCTGCTTCAGGAAAATGTTTATTTTTAGTATACAATTTATATCAATTTTATGGACATCGGATTAATGTCTAATGTGAATAACAAAATAAATGTGGGAAAAATATTAATAAATAATTCGTTATTCACCATGCTTAATAAAGAGTCATTTTCTCATTAATAATATTAAAGAATAAATAAAAATAAAAAAGGGTCCTGTCTCTCGAATAAGAAATAAAGAGTCTTTTCTCAATGATAACACCTCGTTGTAATAAACAAGTCACAAAGTACAACATAAGGTGAAAAACTATGAAAAAGAATTTTGTTCATTTAAATTTTCGCGCGTAGGTTGCTTTTTGACAGCTAGCCGTTATTTCGTGCTATTTCATTGGATGGTACGCTCCGCCGTACCGTCCAATCAGAGAGCTCATGTGAAAAAATACTTCTGGGGGGTGAGTACATAAGGGCTATAGCACGACTAACTACATCCTAGTGTAGTTAGCGCGAGTACGTAACGTTACAAATGTAGTTAGTTGTGCGTTTCAGCGTGGTTATTATGTAGTTAAGCCGTGGTTATGAGTAGTTAGATTGATGTGTGGTTAGTCGTGCTATAGCAAAAGTTACGTACTCACTACCCTGCTTCTAAGGTCTAGTCCTATTTTCTCATACAAAGTTTTCTTTCATGGAGTATGGAGTGACATTATATTTTTTGATCCACAAATTGGTGTTTTTTTTTTGAAAAATGAAGATATTGCTGGTCATTGTCGTTTAGTTAAGTCAATTTGAATAGATTAGGAATTCAACATCCTCGAATGATAACATTACGATTTGAATAGGTCAGGTTAAGGTTGGAACTTAGTTTTTAAGGGGGGTTTGGGGGTGGAACCCCCCATACCTCTTCGGACACCTCCCCGAATGATAAAACTACACTCTGTTAGGTTGAAACATATTCATTTAAAAGGGTTTTGTCAAAAATCTTTTCCTTGCAAGGAGTGACATTTTATTTTTGAACTACTAGCGCCGCGAGTAGCCACTTTTTGAACTGTGAGTAAAATCCGATATTTTTTACATTTTAAAATCTCGCGTTGGCGAGTAGCTGTTCACGCGCGTTTTGAAAATAGGATAGTCAGTGCAGTTCTATTCACGGTAGTGAAACTTCCATACAAACCATAGACAATATATACAACGGCTAGCTGTCAAAAAGCAACCTACGCGCGAAAATTTAATATATTTCGTAGTTATTTCCCCTTATGTTTTACTTTGTAACTTGTTTATTACAATGAGGTGTTTATCGTTGAGAAAAGACTCGTTATGCCTTTTTTGAGAGACAGAACCCTTGTTTATTTTTATTCACTATTTAAATATGTAAGTAATGAGATTATATTTTTTTTTCATTTTATAATTTCTACACAACTAAGTTGCTTTTACATTGTATTGAAACATAACTAGAAAATGGAACAGTTTATCATTTAGACATTGATGTTCTCGAAGACCACAAAAACAGTGCAAATACCATTCAACAATAATAATTTTGAAATAAGTATCTACAAATATCAAATCGCCGTGGCCTTACATACAGTTATTTGGAATTAGAAGTACGGAAATCCATGAATCCATATACAAATTTAATGGAACACCCATTTACAATGAACTCCATACTTTCAATATTACAGTTAATATTTTGATGCTCCAGAACGCGAAGTGGTTGGTGACCCAGCGGTTACAACGCCGGCGTTCGTATTGCGGACGTCGTGGTTCGATCCCAGGTGCCGACCATATTCCTCTTTCACGACACAAGCTTTCAGTAGCTTACTGTGAAAGAGTCAGGGAGTGTATTTGTGTTCACTTTGAGTGAGCACAGATTCATTTAAAAAAAAAAAAAAAAAAAATGCTCGTTGAGTCCTTTAGTAGATGGAAAGATATTTTTGCACTCTGAGCACAAAAAGGTTTTCTTTATTATCTTTGCCCTTAGATTAATTTATGTTTGATTTGTTTGTGATTTTTACGCAATTTAGGACACGCACTCTAAAGGAATTTGTTTGTCGGAATTTCTTATCCAGAGACATGAAGATTATGAAACTGATGTATAATGAATTTTGTATTTTCGAACGTGCGATTTACGCTTTTTGTTGGGGTTTTACAAAACGACTCTTATAAATCTTCATCATAAATTGCCATTTTCACTGGACACACTATTCCTACTTCCATTGGATTTGGACATGGTGTGGGAGGTCATCAACATTGCGCAAGATCTCTTATTGCGTCCCTATGCCCCTGAGTGCGGTGTAAAAGGGAGTTGTATGTATGTGTATATAATAAAAATATTGTATTTTTACATTTTACATGAATGACTTACCGGCGACGCATACATGATTGCATACGCAAAATCGGAAAGTGATTTTCAAGGGCAGATAGCAGCTTTGTCATGTCATTTACCATATAAAATAAAAATAAAAATTATTTAAATTTGTTTCATATCTCCTATTAAAAACTTCAGACATAAACTCATAATATTTTTTAAATGAATAAAATACAGAACTTTAAAAAGTTGATGTTTTACGTATGATATATCAAATGCTGGGATATAATAGGTTAAAGTTGTTACATAGATTGCAGGATTCTAAACGGGAGTTTTTATCGTGCTTTGTGATCTTGCACTACTTATACCACTAAGCATAATTTGATTTACTACTTGCTGATTGTCTGCTTCAGGAAAATGTTTATTTTTAGTATACAATTTATATCAATTTTATGGACATCGGATTAATGTCTAATGTGAATAACAAAATAAATGTGGGAAAAATATTAATAAATAATTCGTTATTCACCATGCTTAATAAAGAGTCATTTTCTCATTAATAATATTAAAGAATAAATAAAAATAAAAAAGGGTCCTGTCTCTCGAATAAGAAATAAAGAGTCTTTTCTCAATGATAACACCTCGTTGTAATAAACAAGTCACAAAGTACAACATAAGGTGAAAAACTATGAAAAAGAATTTTGTTCATTTAAATTTTCGCGCGTAGGTTGCTTTTTGACAGCTAGCCGTTATTTCGTGCTATTTCATTGGATGGTACGCTCCGCCGTACCGTCCAATCAGAGAGCTCATGTGAAAAAATACTTCTGGGGGGTGAGTACATAAGGGCTATAGCACGACTAACTACATCCTAGTGTAGTTAGCGCGAGTACGTAACGTTACAAATGTAGTTAGTTGTGCGTTTCAGCGTGGTTATTATGTAGTTAAGCCGTGGTTATGAGTAGTTAGATTGATGTGTGGTTAGTCGTGCTATAGCAAAAGTTACGTACTCACTACCCTGCTTCTAAGGTCTAGTCCTATTTTCTCATACAAAGTTTTCTTTCATGGAGTATGGAGTGACATTATATTTTTTGATCCACAAATTGGTGTTTTTTTTTTGAAAAATGAAGATATTGCTGGTCATTGTCGTTTAGTTAAGTCAATTTGAATAGATTAGGAATTCAACATCCTCGAATGATAACATTACGATTTGAATAGGTCAGGTTAAGGTTGGAACTTAGTTTTTAAGGGGGGTTTGGGGGTGGAACCCCCCATACCTCTTCGGACACCTCCCCGAATGATAAAACTACACTCTGTTAGGTTGAAACATATTCATTTAAAAGGGTTTTGTCAAAAATCTTTTCCTTGCAAGGAGTGACATTTTATTTTTGAACTACTAGCGCCGCGAGTAGCCACTTTTTGAACTGTGAGTAAAATCCGATATTTTTTACATTTTAAAATCTCGCGTTGGCGAGTAGCTGTTCACGCGCGTTTTGAAAATAGGATAGTCAGTGCAGTTCTATTCACGGTAGTGAAACTTCCATACAAACCATAGACAATATATTTGACAGATAAGTTTGACACCTCATGGTCCTTGAGCCAGAACTTTTTTTTCGGAAATTATTGGAACTACAGCCGCGCAGCCGCATGACAGCTGTTATTGAGTTGCTAAGAAGTTGTTGATTGTTGCTAAGAAACTGTTGATTGGGTTACTAAGAATAGGGTATTTGACTAATTTCCAGAAACCGTTTTAAATTATTCTACGATACATTATAAGCACATTCTCTTTATATTTTCTGAAGATATGCCATATTTTATATGAAAATCATGTTTAAAGTTTAAATATCCAAAAACGCGCGTAAAACGCTGTCTTGTATAATGGCGCTGGTCACGTGGTGCATTTTACGTCACACTTCTGTATTGGTATGAGGTTGATGACTATCATTTACCATGGGGTGACGTCACCTTGACGTCACGGGGACCACAACTAATCACAAGGCGTTTTCATCGGTGACTAGTTCCATAGAAATATTTGGATTTTTATAAAAAATAAGCCTATTTAAGTTGTAAAATAAAAGAAATAAGCTTTCTTGGGCCATTTTCAAACAGGATGACCACAATCTGTATCTTATTTTTCATAGTGTCAAATACCCTATTTGTTGATTGTGTTGCTAAGAAGTTGTTGATTGAGTTGCGCGATTTTATATTTTTTTCACCATGTGTCAGTTTCTTTATATTTCGAAGCTTGATATGATAAGTTTTGTGATTTCATTTAACGTAAATGTATTATTTGTATCGTTGTATGATATTTGGACGCTTTATTCCCTGTTTTCATTCATGTGTTGCGATATAGGTCGCTTTGTTTTGTTTTCATCAGTGCAGCGATGTTTGAACGATCTGTCTCGTAATGCAAAATCTGTGGTTAAATATTGGTTAAATATTGGAATGTCTGAGTGATGAACAAATCTCAAGAAATAGGAAGTTTTGTGATAATTTTCTTTAAGTCTTCACTCGTGATATAAATTTTATTTTTAAAAAAATATTATGTCAATGCATTAAGTATAAAAAACAAATAAATGTAATTTTATTTTATTGGATTGTTTTATTAATGCAATATAACATCTCAAATTTTAATTCCTTTTCATAAAATATATAGTGTAAAATATTCATCAACACACTGACATAATATTCAATTTTGTCCATAACTTATGAATATTTATAGTTTCTTAAAGTGACTTATCCTATTTCTAAAATGGATGTATATTTGTTTTAATTTAACATTTTAATCTTGAATGTGTAATAAAAAGTTTAAAATGTTACGTTAAAATAAAAATATATTTGCTGATGAAATAGAGTAGGTCATTTTTGAAACTATTTATATTCATAAGTTAAGGATAAAATTGAATATATTGAGGGGTATAAGATTTGAAAGCGCGCATGCGCGTAATTTTAGTACGATGAACAAAATATGGCGTTGTATTCCCAGTCTACAAAAAAACGCTCGAGTTGCCACTCTATTTTAAGTAGTATTATTATACTCTATGGTTCTATTAACGGAATAATTCGCGGACTGGACGATGGATCGTAAAAAGATTATTAGAAAATACACAACGATATTAATTTTTGGACAATGTAATTATATGCTACATCTCGTTTTTGTTTAATTTTGTACTCCGAAAAAAGAAAATTTATTATGATTTTCTCACTAGACCCCCACTCCTCCTACGTGTTGTACTTTGACAATTAACAGCGGCCATTTTCTTGAAGTGAAATACATCAAATAGGCTCTCATTTATTCTATTTACTTTACCAAATTAAAAAAAAAAATAACAATACGTGCAAGTTTTGTCCAAATAGGTATCTCGTTCAACCAACATCCGCATATTTTACGGTCACCTAGATTTCACTCGATTACTGGGAGCAAAAGACCTTATTTTTTAATAGGAAAGGTGGTTCGTAATGACAATCTTCTTCAGGTTTCATGGAATGGAAATGCAAATTTTTAAATCACATTTCGGATGAAAAGCGTGGTGGGCCGCCGCAAAGAAAAGCTCGACAGGCCGCATGCGGCCCGTGGCCACAGGTTGAGTAAGCAGGTAAGAACCAGGGTTGCCAGGTGTTCGGTAATTTTGCCCCATGTTCGGTGTTCGGTATGAAAAAAATACCGAACTATGGAGTGTTCGGTATTTTTACTTTCGGGAATAATATACATTTTTCCTAGTGAATTTGTAACTTCCCGGACGGCAAATTTCGAGAATGACCTTTTTTTTTTTTTTGTTAGGGGAAATTACTACTTTCCGGATAGCAAATTGTAAAAATGACCTTTTTTTTTTTTTTTAAGGGGAAAATTCTACTTTCCGGATAGCAAATTTTGAAAATGACCTTTTTTTGTTTTGGTTCGGTATATTTTTGAAAAAAACCTGGCAACCCTGGTAAGAACACGTAGAAAGCCGATTCCGACCCGCACCGACTGGCGCAAAGAATGTTTCTATGCATTTGAATCATATTTGAATTGGGATATGCACAGCAAAAGCAGGAACCCGCTTTCCGGTATGCCCATTTAAATGCATTGAAACCATAGACAACATTCTTAGTTGCAGCGACTCGCAGCGAGTACTTTAGAGTGGTAGACGCAGCGAGTACTCGGACGAATGCACTGTCTCGCCCGTTTACTCCGTACGCGTGATCAAGCCATAGGGTAAGAACACGTAGAAAGCCGATTCCGATCCGCGCCGACCGGCGCAAAGAATGTTACTATGGTTTTGAATGGGGATACCCACAGAAAAAGCAGGAACCCGCTTTCCGGCATGCCCATTTAAATGCATTGAAACCATAGACAACAATCTATGAGCCGGTCGGCGCCTGTCGGAATCCGCTTTCTACGTGTTCTTACCCATATGCATTTGAATGGGGATACGCACTTCCTTACTTCAGTAAATTAGGGTTAAGACTTTTGAAAAAGGTAGGTATATAAATTTTATTACTTATACGAGAAAGATCAGATACATTTGAAAAAAAATACTACGACCTTAATTACTCACTTAATAGAACTATCACCATATGCAAGGATGACCACTTAACTTTTTCATTGACACATTTTATGAGAAGATGTCAATTCCAGTACGCAGTACATAGTACCCAATAATTACTTGTTTATCAATCAAGTATGACGTTAAAAAAATATTTTTCTATTTTTATCGTTTAAACTAGGGATGTTGCGGATATTCGCATCCGCATCCGCTAAGGCGTAATATCCGCATCAATTTTCACATATGCATCTGGATCCGCATTAATTAATGCAAATTTTGATGCGAATGCGGATGTACCGCTAGAACAAATCGCGACACGAAATTAAGATATGCAATTGTGTTCATATCTCAAAAGATGGCCTTGAAGTTTGAGAGAGAAAGAAGATACATGCCACGTGCAAGTAAAAGGCATGCAGAGCGTTGACTACTGAGCTTTGTTATAAAGTGCCATAGTAGAAAGTGTTAGTTCTTGTCTGGAGTCTGGACTTACCAAGACAAACTTTGAAATTAAGTGCACTTTCAAAAAAGACATTTTTATTTCTTACGTGTACCTAGAGTAAGATCCTCGTATTGTTATTGATTTTTTAATGAATGCTTATAAACTGTACGTGGAGTGGCAGCCTAGATGAGGCTGAAGGAATGTCGGCAGACCCCATGCCAGATGGGCGAACGACATCGCAAATTGCAGGCCGCACACATGAGAGAGGCTCAGGACAGGAATGAATAGAATTTGAGGGGGAGGCCTATGTTCAGCAATGGACGGAGACAGGCTGACGAAGAAGAAGAAGAAACCGTACAAAATTATTTTTATTCTGTGAAAAGGCGGCCTTTCGTTAAAAAGGTCCTTTTATTTCTTAGATTTTACACCCCTATTATACAGTATCATTTTTTATTCTGAGCTCCACATCCGCATCCGCGGATGTCTGACTTGAAAGATCTGCATCCGCATCCGTTAATGTCAAAAAAATGCATCCGCAACATCACCGCAGATTCTTGCGATTAGTATCATTAAAAGTAGTCTGTGAGCATCATAATGAAACTTCCATAAACAATAAATTAACTGAAATGCATGACAGATACTTTGTCTATGGACGTTCTTTTGAGTATTTGTCATCTGTCAAGAGGTGCGTATTTGATGCTCAAGAAGTTTAATTTTTATTAATATTAAACATCCTTGGCATTTTAATGTTATAATGTGAAAATAATATATTCAAATTGAAAGAACTACACATTTGCGCCAATATTTTTATTTGGATCGATGTTTCCGAAAGACGTTGCAAACAACTATGTCCTAACCTCCAATGTTTATTGTTTTCAGATATTTCTAAAGTCTTACCATGGCTAAGTCAAAAAATCATACCAATCACAATCAAAGTAAGATCGAGTTATTTACTATGTGCTTCTTTTATATTACTTTCATTTAGTATTGAGGTGTATTCAATTCCCTTAGTAATTATAATTACTAACATTATTTACGCAAAAGTAAGCCCACAAGTTTCTTACTTTTGCGCAAATAATTAGCTAATTGAATGATTTTTTATTCGAGATGGTTTTATTATTTCTTCTTAAAAGCCTTGCAATCAAATCTGCTTTTGAATTTATTCACAATCTTTTAGAATACTGAATAATGTGGATCAAACAATTGATCAATAATATGTGTTTGTTTTACAGACAGAAAGGCCCATCGAAATGGAATCAAGAGGCCAAAGAAGAACAGATTCGAATCAACTCTTGGTGTATGTATTACAATTTATTTGAAATGATTTTCCATGTTATATCCATACTTTTTCCCTAGAGTTTTGATACTTTGCAATCTTAAGTTATGTTTTGGCTATATATTCATAATCTTTTTGGTTCTGTAAAGTTTATTCGCTTTTTACAAGCATTTTTAGGTAATTATTTACTTCGCGGGCTTCTTCGATTTTTGACAAAACCCTTCCAAATGAATATGTTTCGACCTAACAGAGTGTAGTGTTATCATTCAGGGAGGTGTCCAAAGAGGTATCCCCTTTAAAAACTACGTTCCAACCTTAACATAACCTATTCAAATAGTAATGTTATCATTCGAGGATGTTATCAAATCCCCTAATTTATCAAAATTGACTAACTAAACGACAAAGACCAACAATATCTTCATTTTTCAAACAAAAACATCAATTTTAGAATCAAATAATAAAATGTCACTTCATGAAAGAAAAGTTTGTATGAGAAAATAGGCAACTTTTAAAATTGATTTTTACTTACAATTGGTTGATAAAATGGTATACTTGATTTTTAGCGTCGCGAACATTTCTATTCGAATTATCCACAACTGTCATTTCTTATAACGTTTGGCGTTTCCATAGATTTTATTATATAAAGGTATTTTTAATATATTGTATTACTTTAAATAAATTCGGGGGGAAACGTGATGAGGTATGGGGGGCTCCGCCCCCCAAACCCCTTCTATAATTATAACCTAACCTAACCCAATCATATAAAATAGTAGAAAGCTTGCTAACGATAACATAAATTAAAATTGAACACTAATACAATAAAAAATCTATGGAAACGCCAAACGTCATAAAAAATTACAGTTGTGGATAATTCGAATAGAAATGTTCGCGATGCTAAAAATCAAGTTTATCGATAAAATGCTTCAAATGTTATCAAATCAATCCATAACATGCTTATTCACCAATCTGCATATAAATTTGATATGTGTTTCATATAAAAAATCGTGAAAATCGAAGAAGCCCGCGAAGTAAATAATTATCCATTTTTATGTCCACCTTGCCAGCGTAGCAGTCAAAATGTCTTTCCTTCAAGCTTACTCTTATCTTTTAGTTATTTAACTTTTTGAGCCTGCTTTCTTTTATAACAGAATCAATATGTTTGAATCACTTTGTTTAAAATTGATCCTTTTAACATGTTAGAAAACATAATGCGGGTTATTCTGAACATCCGACCGTATCGAGTTGTGTGCGTCCCGATAGTGTCGCATAGGATCCAACTTTTTGTACAGGCTCTTACTATTTACAAGTCACATTCGAATGAAACATCGGATAACCGGTTGCATTCGTCGCAACACTATCGGATGTCTACTCAACGCCCATTTCGCTGTCGCTTGCGATCCAACCAAGTCTTTACTAATGTTTAATGATCTTATATTAATTTAAGTGTAAAAAATGGCACAAAAATTCATTAGTGTTATTTGGTAAAAATTTGGAAGAATTTTAATGAAAATTGTTTATAAAAGTTGTATCTAAGAGTATAGATATCATGTAAAAGATTGCTTAAATTTCAATTTGAGGTAAAAAAAAAATATTAAGTATAAGAAAAAATAATTATTGATAGAAATAACAAATTATGAGTTTTGTTTATTAAAATAGGCGTGTTTTTTATGTGGAATATTTTAAATTAGTATTACAAAATTATTATTTTTGTCCGTCACACTATTGTATCGTATCCGATGCAACTCGATCGGGTTGGATGTTCAGAATAACCCCCATTGATCACCTTAGTTTAGAATGTAAATAAATCAATTTCTTCTCGGCCTATACCTGTCCACTCCTGGACAAAGGCCTCCTTCATCTCCTTCCACACCGCTCTATCTTGGGACTCTCTGGAACCAGTTGAACCCAACATGTTTTACTCCTCCATAGTGGTTGTCTTGCTAATCATTCTGGGTCTCCGACCGATCCTTCGACCATTTCTCTACATGATCTCTTGGCGTATGATCTGCCCACTGCCATTTGAGGGAAGCGATACATTGGGACAATTAATATCTGCGACAATTAATTTCTGCTGCATCGCTTTGTTCCTCACTCTTTCTCTCAGTGGATCTTTAGGTAACCCTTAATTTTTACATGCTCATTTTGGTCAGTGTCACTGTTTCCAGGCCATTTGTTGCAACAGGTACCTTGTGCTTAAGGTTCGTGGGGATTTGGCAGTTTTTGAGTATTTATATTATAACTCATTTTTCCGAAGACTGCCCAACTTCAATTTAGATCAGTAATATTTAAAATGAATACTTATACTTTAAACTGTATTTATTTATTTATTTTATTCTTTATGCATATTAAAAATAGTGTATAAACAAGTGGCGGGATTATAGCCGAAGCAATCTCTTAACATCCAACCACACATTTATTGTAATTTTCCTTACCCTTTTTTATAAAATACTTAAATAAAATCATATATTTTGGAGTCTTAAGCAAAAATTTGTTGAACATAGTGTTTAAATATCTCATTTCATGTAAATTAATGGATTCGAGAGTGTGATATATCTGTAGGTAATGCAAAAGTGAATATTATTTGGCTAAATAAGTAAAGCTATTCTGGTGTTTACTTAAATCTTTATACTGTATCTATATTTTGAAAACTACTCAAATCGTATGAAATGTATACAAAAGTAGCTGAAAAGATCAATCTTGGTATAGAAATCAATGAAATCTTCAATAAGAAATTGATCAAAATATCCGCCATCTTGCAGTTTCTTATTGGGGTGCCATCAAAAATTTATGTTTTGTTTAATTTTAAAAATAACATTTATATATCATATGTACTGATTGTCTTGTAATTTTTTTTACAGATGGATGCTAAGTTTTTGAGGAACCAGAGGTTTTCAAAGAAACACAACCTTAAGCCAACCGAAAAAAGGAAGAGGACTGAAGCCAATGCTCTGAAAAGAAAGCAGCCAGTTAAGCCGTAGATATAAGATCGCGGATGTGGATTTTATTTTAACATAAGAATGTTTCCATTTTTTAATAACTGGTTGTTTAAGACAGAATAAAATACTGCCACTCTAAGTTACTAGTTTATTTTTTAACCTTCATAATAATATATTGCCTCTAGACTGGCTGAATGTCGATGAACGTAGGGCTGATAGTTGACTCCTCTAGACATGACCCAACAAGGGAAGAAGACGATATACAATGTAATATTTGGATCTCCTTTTATGTCTACCCAGCCACAAAAAGTCTCCGCGATTGAAAGGAAGTGCATCAGAAAAATTTTGGTTATAAGATGTCAAATGATGTTACACCGGTGCTGGCCCGCTATTATGAAGAGGAGGTTGACGTGTGTTAATTTGAATGTAGTGTGAGGAGGTCATTGAAACCGCGCAGTGGAAAGCTCTTATGTGTCCATTGTGGATAATTATCTTTCAATTTAAAGCTGACTTATACTACACATACGCTTTGGCACCTCTTTGTTACGCTAGTGTCTTCCGTAAAGCTGAGGGTCTACAATAATGCAATGTTCATTTGCCTTTTCAAAGTTGGCCTTTATTTTGATCAAACAAAAAAAAAATGCTATTCGATGTTGTAATTTAGAAATCATGAGAAGAATCTTTTAACAATTGCAGCAGATTTGGAATATTTCTATTTGATAGCTTTTACACCAGTGGGTTGTGCAGTCAGTACTCTTCAAACTATGTGATCAAGACGAAATTCACACGCTGCATTGGCAGCAAAGGTTAAATAAATCAGTACTTTCCTAGACTTAGTTAATTCACCAATACACAACCATTTAATAATTAAGAAAAATTGTACAAGATAAATACCAACCAATATAGGTTGAGTACCGGCCCGAAGCAACTAACATTCGTCATCCACTATAAAGTAACATTATCTAGAGTTATGAAAATCTTGTTTAAGTTTCATAAATTTGGGGTTGTGGCATAGATAACTCTCTTGGGAGTGTTGCCACATTAAAAAAAGAAGTAATTTGGGACATCAAAGAAATGAACACACAATATCAATGTTGTTAAAAATAAGTCGGCAAGTATTTAAAGATATTGTTACAAGTTAAAATTTGGTCTTATTGTTGCACTACTGGGTATGGATATTCCATTTTACTTCATGCAGCCTACTAGTGAACTGCATGGTCTTATAAATTTTATTTAGATATTAGTATTTTAATTAATTTTTTGTTATGGAGGTAAGATTTTGCAAAATATTCCACATTCATGCTCAAATAATATTTTACAAATTTTTGTTAGTAATTTAAAAATTAAATACATAGTATTGCAACTTGGAACAATCAATTTTAGGGTGATTATAATGCTCAGAATGAAGAGAATGATAATAGAACGACACATGTTGTCGATATTCATACAGAACCTGATCAAAATGAAGGCATTGAAAACCAAGAAGTGAAAGAGATTTCACAGAATGTTGAAGAAATTACGTCAAACAATCAAAATGATGTTGAGGAGAGTGAGAATAAACAAAATAGTAGTAAGGATATTATTGATGCAACAAATAATGGTGATGAAACAGCAAAAGGTGATCCTTATCGTTATGTCAAAGAATACTCTGAAGTGCGGCATGATTCAAAACACGTTCAAGAGAAAAAAATTGGAATGCACGACACGGTTGAAAGCTCAATGGAAGATGATGATAACGACACAATAGCTCATCGTATTAAAACATTTGGTGTAAAGGGACCTATACGTAGCTTGATTGAATCAGGAGAATCAGCAATGGGCGATGTAAGTCCTTTTTCTTCTTTTGTATACTCCTTTTTATAGTTTAATTTTGTTAAAAATTCTTTAATTGTTGCAGTTATTTTATATGCGAAAACGGACCAACCGTCCCGAGTGGTCTAACCGTTGGGAGTTTTTAATGTCATGCATTGCAATGTCAGTGGGACTGGGCAATATTTGGAGATTCCCGTTTGCAGCGTATGAAAATGGTGGAGGAGCTTTCCTTGTTCCGTACATTGTAGTCATCTTCCTTGTTGGACAGCCTATGTATTATTTGGAAATGATATTAGGACAATTTTCTGGAAGAAATTCAATAAGAGTTTGGGTTCTATCTCCCGTGCTGAAAGGTAATAAGTATTCAGCACGTCATATCCTAATGCTTTATATAAAAAACAAAATCATAATGTTTTGTTTTTAATTTTCAGGTGTCGGCTATGGTCAGCTAGTAGCAACATTCTGTATTGTGTCTTATTATGTAGTCCTCATGGCGTTAACATTGTTTTATACTTACAAATCACTGGAAACTGAATTACCATGGGCACACTGTAAGCCTGAATGGGGACCTAATTGTTATTCAGCATCAAATAAATACAATCACTTACACACTAGTGGGAACAAAACCAGCAGTTCTGAACTTTTTTTCATGTAAGCATAAATAATTTTAGAATTTTTCTCGTCATGTTTTAGTATAGACACGATTATTATGAAATTTATTGCATTATTTCTTTTTTTAGCAAAGAAGTTCTTAAAGAAACAGATAGTTTGGATAGTGGTATCGGTAAGTTTAATTATCTAATAAATAAAAAATTAATGTCATGGTGTTAGGGGGCATTCAAGTATTACATAACGCAATAGGGGGGGGAGGGGGGGTATTGTTGTAAAGCGTTACTATAGTATTACCGGCGCTGCAAAAAAGGTATTTACTGACTTTCCAGTAATAATTGTGATTACTTGAACGGTCCATTTTGACACCGTACTTAATCCTCTAAAATGTCTAGACTGATATTTATGTGGGAATGTGTATTCTTATTTCTTAAATTAAAAAACAGTCTTCAACTAAACAAACTTCTTTATTCATACAAACACAGAACAACGTCTTTATACAATTAGCACCATCCGTCTTATGGCGTTCTGTCCTCGGCGATGTTCGTCTTCAACTGCCGCCTGACAGCTGTGGCCCACATTTATGATTTTTTTAATGTATATTTGGTAGGTTTGAGAATAGTTCGTAAAGTATATTTTATACCGCTAAGTGATTTCGATGTCCCTATCTTCTTTTTTCCATTAAGCAACAAAAAATATTCCCAAACCCCAAAAAAAAACCAAATTCCCCCTTCTACCCCGCCCTCAGCTAATAAGTTTATGAGTATTGGTTCTGAGGTGGGACAAGGTTTGATGGATTAGCTAGTTTCCACATAAAAATTAATAAGCTATTTAGTATTATTTGACATGGTATGTTAGAAATGTTAACTATACATATTACAGGTTCTCCAGATTGGCGTCTTAGTGTCTGCCTAATTCTGTCCTGGCTGGGAGTATTTTTAGTAATGATGAAAGGTGTAAGAAGTTCCGGAAAGGCAGCGTACATATTGGCGATTCTTCCTTATGTTATTCTCATCACAATACTCATCAAGTATGACAATAATTTTACCATATTATACTAACACTTATCTTCTAGACACTATTGAATATAATTGACTATTATTCTGAAATGAAAAACAGACGATTGAGTTGCGTCGTATCCAATTTTTATTGAGACTTTTGACATTTCTGTATTCTGAATTTTTTTTATCCAATACATTAGTTGCGTAACTACTGGCAACCGATTAAGTTCTAAGCAAGAGCTTCTTGCGTTGAGTTGGAACGTGAATTTGAGAATACCAGTCATATCATACATATTGTATGTTCTAGAACTCTCACGCTAGATGGTGCAATGGATGGTATATATTTCTTTATTACGCCAGATTGGACACAGCTCTACAATCCCCAGGTTAGATTACTAATATTATAAACTTAATCATTGATATAAGTTCTTATATATTTCCAATATCCTTTATTGTATTTCAAGGTGTGGTATTCAGCTGTTACACAAGTATTTTTCTCACTAACAGTTTGCATTGGGGCAATAACAATGTATTCTTCCTTCAACAGCTTTCGGCAACCATTATACAGGTATGCTTTGAAATAAAAAAAAAAACAAAAAACGGTTAAAAAATTTTTTTCATATAATTATTGTCACGTTATATATTTTCAGGGATGTATTATGTGTGGTTTTATTGGACACAGTAACGAGTCTTGTTGCTGGATTCGCTATATTTGGAATACTAGGAAACCTAGCTCACGAGAAAAATGTTTCAAATATCAGTGAAGTAATTGGATCAGGTGGAAAGACACTGGCTTTTGTGTCCTTCCCTGATGCCATTGCCAAATTCGATAAAGTAGCTCAGGTAATAATTTTCAGTATTATGATAACGTTTTATCCGAAATATTTTCGGCCAACTAAGCGACTATCTTCAATAGAGTTTTTAAAATAAACAATTGAAATTTTAAATCTAACAAAATGTAACAAAACCTCCGTGGCTCATATTAATCGAAAATTATAAAATATTATATTTTTTCAGGTTTTCTCTGTATTATTTTTCGTCATGCTCTGGGTCCTGGGGCTGGGAAGTGCAGTTTCGTACCAAGCTTCAATTGTCACAGTATTATCGGATAGATTCAAGAAAATCCCTCTCTGGGCGATAGCTTTAGTTACATGTATAATTACATGTCTCGTTGGACACATCTACATCACTCCAGTGAGTATAGTTAAAGACATGATTTCAGTTTGTTTATTAATGTTTCAATCAAAAGTTAATATAAACCTTTTTTATAGGGTGGACAGAACATTCTGAATCTAGTAGATTACTTTGGTGGAACCTTTCTAGTCTTGTGCCTTTCTATAGTCGAACTAGTCGGGATCAGCTGGGTATATGGTGAGATCATTTTTTTTTAACCGTTACTCCGTGTCCTTTAAGGGGTAGGCAGAGAGAATAGACCTCCACTCTTTTCTATCCATGCATACTTCTTTCGCCTCTTCCACTGACATACCATTCTCATACAACCTATCCTATTTCTCTTACTTCTGACCAGCCCCCGTAGACAATTTGAAATTGGTGTTTGACTACAAATGAAGATTTCGTCAAGAGTGCGAAAAAAATTAACTATCCACTGGAACATATAAATAATTATTTAAACAAAGACACTTGTATAAAAATATAAAAAGTGGACAGTTAATTTTCTTCCTACTCTACATTGTCGAAAAATTCGATCACCAAATGCAATTTGTTTAGGGCTGTAGGCCTTCCTTGAGGACATAATCTTTTCTTTCATCCTCATTTTATAATTTATATTTCCTTTGTATAATCCATTCTCGCAACATGCCGAAAGCATCTTAACATTCATCTTTGTAACAACACTAATTTCTAAACCACATTCCTTCCTTATATTCTCATTCCTTTTCATGTCTCACAGGGTCTTTCCACATTACGAGATCATACTTACATACACACTCAAAATCCTCTAATTTCTGTGTTTTTTTTAACCAAATTTTTTCACAATACTTTTAGGTTTAGAAAACATATGTGAAGATATAGAATTCATGACGGGAAAACGAGTTTCAGGATATTGGCGATGGTGTTGGGGAGTTATTACTCCATTGATCATGTTGTTTGTTCTTAGCTACGAAACCACAAGATATGAAGTTGTCAAAACCATACACAGCTCGTCGCCGTTCCCTATTTATTGTGCGTTTACATCAAATTTTGTTGATATTTATAATAAGGCGCCCAATTGAACCTAGTAAATTAATAACTTGATTATTTCAGTTGCTGTGTGTTGCTTGATGATATTTGGATTATTACAATTACCTCTGTGGGCTCTCATTGTATACATAAAGAAAAAATCATCAGTCATCATTGTAAGTTTGTTTTGCTTAATTAATTTGAAACTAAATACGTAACGACCAGACATTATTACGAAGGCAAATGTTGGCAATAAATTACACTCTTTAAACAGGACCATACACACACAAACAATGATTTTAAGTACTTAACAACCAGTTATGTTTATTTTGATCTTTATGCTAAACTTGTGTGCACAGTGGCGTTCCGTGGGTTAAAAAAAAAGGTCATTTCTAAAATTTGGTATCTGGTAACATGAATTTCCTAAAAAAAAAAAAAGGTCATTTCCAAAATTTTGTACATGCCTATTTCGAAAACCGGACGTATAGTATAGCGCGAGCATATTTTGCTGCCCTGCTAATAGAGGCGCCCGGGGCGTTCCGCCCCTCCGCCCCCCCCTCGGTACGCCACTGTGTGTGCATATACAAGGTCAATAAGATTTACCAGGTCAAGAAAAATAATCTGTTATAAAACTGAAATCGTTTCCAACTGCATTAATTTATAAAGAGAAAAATATACATTTGTGTCTATTCATATAAAAAAAAATGGAGTTTAAAATGAATCTGGGCTCTCCCAAAGTAAAAACAATAGACATTCAACAACTTACAGATCAGCAAAGCTTCCATTATGAAAATAAAACATCTCAACAATAATAACAGAAGTCAACAACTACATCTTATCTTAGCTACGTGCTACAAAACATGCTTCTATACATAAAATAAATTGAATGCCATTACTAACTTTTAACACATTATTCTTTTTTATCCAGTCCGCTAGAAGTATCAGCCAACCAACTACAGCCTGGGGTCCTAAAGATGCCTCCGACTATCAGTCATGGATGTTATTCAAAGACACAAGAAGAAGAATGCGCGACTGTAAAAACTTTAGCAAAGTTAAACATTTGTGGTATTCTCTCAATGGATATTATGAATTGCCTCAATTATTTAAGTGAACATGCATACTGTGAGTCTTAACCATTTTCAAAACAAAATTGTAGCATTATTTTAATCCAAAAACCTCGGGTGTATCTAGATAGTGAAAGTATATTATATTTATGAATTTTTGAAAAAAAAATACAGTTCTACTTTCCCAAATTTACAGTTATAAATAAATTGTAAAACAAATAAAGTTATTATTTGTTTTAAAATTCATAATTTTAGTGAAAAATCTTTATTACTCGATGAATTTTATTTTTGTGCATGTATATTTTTAGTGGTAAATTGATTTACTTATCAATTATGAGTTAAGTGGTAAAATCAATAATTTGTTGATAGTAAATAACCAAAAGTAAATTGTTTTTAAAATGCTTTTAAAATTATTCATACTTCAAGAAAATATTTTAAAATTCTTCCAAATCAAAGGTAAAAGTGAAAACTACACTAAATAAAGAATAATGTATCAATTACATTTTGGATGTCATATTTATAAAGTACTAGCTTATACCCGTCTTGCTTTACGTTTTTGATTCCGATTGTCAGGCTTGATCGGTAGGTAATTAGAAAGGTTCTAGTCTAGCTTCCCATTGCTTTGTAGACCTCTATAACTGACATAAGCACAGAAAAAGAAGAATGACACTTTTAATGTTTATTAAAATTTTGTATGAAGATCCTAAAAAATAGGGTTTATTAATTAGCTCTAAATATATTAAAGTCAATGCAGCAAATTGTTTTAAAGAACCTTCTCCGGCATTTTGCACGGCTCTGTGCAGATTCATATCTGACGTAGCATTTGTATTTTGAGCGTGATGCTATGACATACGGTAAAAAGCAAAAAACATTTCTTAATTATTATGTAGATAGAGAAGGAGGGGCTAATGCGAGTTTTATTTAATTTCCCAATTTACCACGCAACTTTCTTAATTTTTTCTTTCATAAGAACCTTCTACTGATAAAACCAACACGACAAAAAAAGAATTAGTGAAATCGGTTCAGCCGTTTAGGCGTGATGCGATGACATACGGTAAAAAGCAACTAAAAAAACATTTCTAAAATATTATGTAGATTTACCACGCAACTTTCTTAATTTTTTCTTTCATAAGAACCTTCTACTGATAAAAGCCAACACGACAAAAAAAGAATTAGTGAAATCGGTTCAGCCGTTTAGGCGTGATGCTCGGACATACCGTAAAGTAACGACAAAAGGCAAATAAAAAAACATTTCTAAAATATTATGTAGATAAAATGCAATTTACGATGTAAAACTTAATTAATTTTAGCTAATAAGCTATTGAATTATGTTAAGTTATCGTTGATTCGGGTGAAGGATGACGTTCGATGGGACATAAGCTTGAAATCAAAACATTTCCTCTTTAATTGCTTTACTTTTAAAAAAATTCAATAGATGGCGGTGTAGTAGGAAGTACATAACATGTGATGTATGTTTGCGTATTGTATAGATATGTCGAAAGAATTGACCCATTTAAACCAATTTTTCAGAATTATTATGTTAAGATGAAATAAATAAATAATTAATAGATACTTTTATTAAAACATTAAATTAATATTATATTTTTTTAAATAAAAATCCTGAATTGACTAAATGAGTTGAATTTTATATTTGTAATAATTATGTGTATAGACTACATATAAAATTTTATTTTACCGTTATACATATTATTATGTGAAAAGCTTAAATTTACATTTTTAATACATTGTAACAAAAATTTTAATATTCAAAATTTCAATCAATTAAATATTATTTTTTATTTACAATTTTTTAATCCATAAAAAGCACTTCTATGCTAAATTGTGATGTATTAAAAATAATAATGTACTTATTTAAAAGTTTACTGCAATAAAAAATTATTAATAATTATTATTCTAAATTTGTTTTCGTTCTTACTTTTCCAGTTTGTTAATACCATTTTTGAAAATTCAAATGCAACAATCCCTTCTTTCCCTATTATTATTGATATCTCAAATTCTGAAAACTTATAATATATACGAGGGTTGTCAGTAAAATATATTTAAATCCCTGTTTGCTATACATTAGTCTTTCCTCTCTGCAACACTCGGTGTCTGGTTGCCAGCCGTAAAGAATTGAGATCCCGATAGCGTCGCCCGCCAGGTGTGAAGTACACTCCGTGATACCGTTTTAGTGCGCTAAATTTTAATTCTACGAATGTAATAAGGAGAGATCTTTAATTCAGAAAAACAAAATAATAAATTTAGATCGTTCTTTATTCCTTTATATATATTTATCCTTCATAATTATGTTATAAACAACATAAATAAATTATTTACATAAATACAGTTATATATTTTTTATGTACAAATGTCTTTTACATAATTTAATAGGATAATAAATATTTTTTTTTATTATATTCTTAACAATCATAATCAGGCCTCGGAGAACTGAGAATCAGTCTTTAAAGACAATAGGGTGTGTATGTTACTTACTGAATTCTATGAGGACACTTCTGAGATTTGCCGTTTCTTCTGGCCTGATTAAGTATGATGACTATTTCGATGACAAAAAACACCCCATAAAAGAAAAATAATATTTGTCCATGATTTGTTACAAACAATGGATAATCATAGAAATTCAAGCATTGTGGTAAAAGTAGTTCTCTTATACAAAAAAAATATGTTAAAATCATCTTTCTTTATTCTCAAGATAATTTAAACTAATGCAACATGATTCAAAATGTAAGGAAAATTAAATTGACGATGCCACACCGAAAAATCTAAATAAACTTTCAAAGTTTATCTGAAAATGGACAACCAACCAATTTTATTTAACCTAATGTTTTTATTAGAGATTAATCAAAAGAAGGATCAACTGTTTTTTATCTGTCATTTTTCTGATAAGTAGTTGCTTGGTAAAGTGCAAATAATATCTGATTATTTATTTGCCCCTCAAACGAAATAATTCAGTATGACCAATGTGTGATTGATGTCATATGTTTCAAAATCTAAGTTAGAATAACATTAATTGCTATAGGAACCATAGTGCAATTCGATTAAGTTCGACGACAGTGCAAGGTGACAGACTACTTGTTAAAAAGCCATGTCTATAAAATACTTTGTTTAAGATATTAATCAGTTCAACAATCACGGAACATTTTCATGACATTTAAAATGCCTATTTTTAATCTTCGAAACTAAATTAATTTCAATGTACCGATTTCAAATTTTTGTTTTCGGGAGATGATTTTACAGATATTCTTCCTGTTTTATCATATTTATATGTAAATAAAAAAATTTGGTTGGTTGTTCATTGCAAAAACCCAAATCTAATGAAGAGATGGGAAAAAAGTAATTTTGTTGAAAATCCGAAGAATAGAAATGTCATATTTCGACTAGCTTCAAAGGCATCAGGAAGAAAATTGTTCAATTGAATTTAACAATTAAAATGGAAGATGTGACAGTCTTTTTCAAATGGACCAGTTTATTAAATTCAGTGACGCACAGTGATTCCAATGAAATGTTTACAGCTAAACACTTATATCATAAAAATTTACTATGAGATTTGTTTAGAGGTCCATACACTCGGACATTAGTAGATATGGCCTTGACATTCCATATATTTATCAACGATCTGATGGCTTCTCTAAACGAAACTACGACAGGGTGATCAAACGGCAATTTCGTTGTGTTCAAAGCCCCTAACGATATGTAAACTGCACGGAGATATTCTAAATGCTTTAACAATAAATTTTTAACAGATGTTTTATTAAATCTCCTCAATTGCTTCAGCGTTGTGCTAATAAGTGATACTGTGTCAACTCTGACATCTCCAAGACACTTGCTCATGGCATCTTTGGTCTGAAAAGATCAACACAAAACTATGTGAACGTTTGGTTTATAATTTCATTTATTTACATATATAAATGTGAGATTTCAATCTTATAATATAAAAGAAAGTCGGGTTAGTGCGAACACTTATAACTCGAGCTTTCAGAAATTATTTTTTAACATTCAAACATTTTAAACAACTTTTGCATAAATTACAAATTCGAAATCATACCATAGTAAGGACTACAGGACAATGTCTGTCGGGAAAGCTAGTTTGTAATAAATATGTACAATATTTTTTTATGGACATAATTTATTTCTAAATAGGTACTTTGTTTTTGTACATCTGAGGAATGAACAGCGTTAGTAGTATAGCTGGCGGAACTTATTTCTCAAGGCAATTTATTCTAGTAAACTGGTCGCGTCCAATCTGAGGTAGGCCAACCCCGCATAGAAATTTCAAAGTGAAAAACATTAAGAAAAATTCTAAACTGACTGGGAATTGGGACCTTGAATTGTAGCGGATATCATGTCGACTATGGTTTGCAACTATTTTCATAATTGATTTTTTTCTTTTATTTATGTCATGAACCCACCTTTTAAGTTTACTGAATCTATGTCGATAATAATATGGCCTCATCCATTTGATTATGAAGATGAAATTGTGTCGCATTGTTTGAGAGATTGTGTTCAGGTATTTTAAAACATGATCTTGCCACTTAGGTTCAAGTATACTAACACAGGCGGAACACAAATTTTCAACAAAATTAAGTATGCTAACACTACTTGCGGTTTTGCTACTATAATTTTGCTAGCGTTTTCGTGTTCTGCCTTTTCGCGTAGAGATGTATTGACACCCATAAAAATATGCTTGTCAATTAGCTATTCTATGAGTACCTAATATCTATCCAGTTGGGAAGACACATAAAAATTAGATAATAGTAGGACTAATAAAAACAAGGTAATGATTACAGAACATGTACCGGAAATGATATGTAAAGTATTGGAAAATGTTACCTTAGTTTGATTGCACAGCTGAACTTGAGCATACAGCCTCACTGGGGCCTCCATCCCGGACAGAATAAAACCCAAGACACCTTCAATATTTATCGGTTGATTCTCAGGGTATGAAAAATAGTCCGATTTCCTAAAATACACAATATGAAACACCAATATAACTATTATCTCTAAAATTTATTATGTATTATTTTGTTTATGGTTGTTAAATAATACAAACCTAGTCATTGGGAAAAATATTAAAGATGGATATTTGGGAACAGTATGTTGCCAAGGTAGATCATGTTTTGTTGAATCAATACGCCCTATACTGAGGATTCCTGAAGCCCCAAAAATTCGATTGACAGCCAAAAGCGTCAAGGATAATAAGCCTCCACAAGCACCGACTCCTCCACTACACATAGCAACTAGGACAGCCTGTGGAATGCACATAGATAATTACGAAATCAATAAAACTTTTTATACCTATTTTATTTTAATATTTCATAATTCACATTCTTACAAAACAAAATTTAGAGCTAATTAACTCAGGAGCTAGCTCAAAGTATTGCATTATAATGTATTGCAATTATAATAATTGAGTTCCAAGCTATCCGTTTTGAACACTTTGGAGAGTAGAGGATAGTTAAATTGACTTCCGCATTTGTACCGAACCAGTCCTTGTTACAATAGTTCCACAATGGGATGCAGTGACCAATACGAATACAAGGGAAAAACTTATCAACTGATTTTTCTAAACTATGAAGTACCTAAGCTCTTTCAATATTAATAAAAAGTACAAACCTTGTTTTTTTGCATGATGAAATTTTGAAAATTGTTTGTGTTCAAATCATAGATAAACACTTTGTCTTCCAAAACATCACCACTTTCACAGCTGGACATTTGAACTCCATTAATAATATCTTTATCAGTAATATCTCTTATTTTATCAGATCCATAGTAATGAGTGTATTTAGATTTTAAGGTTACGGTTCTCAGGTTACGAGTCAGCCTGTCAGTGGTGAAATTATACACAAATTCTCTCAAAGATCTCTCACCGTATGGTTCTTTTAGAATGTACTGAGACTCCCTCTGAAAAAAAACCGGGCCAAAACAATGAAGTTCGTTACTTTACCAAAATCTACACAATCAATGGCTGAAATTTTAATTGATGTAGTTATATGGATTCTTTAATTATTATGTTTGTAAAGTTTTCTATATATATACATTTGTAATGGTGGTCTAATGGCAGATGTGTATAACTGCCCAAGAGTACATTTACAGTACTTGCATTTTGCCTATCTTCTATTGGCCATCTCGAAATTACTATCCATAGATTTATCTGAATTTATCGAAAATAATTCAAGAACAGGTGTAAACTTTTGCCAAGTTAGGGTGCATTTAATTTACACCAAACGAACATAGAGGCAAATCTAGAAACAGAGCATACTTTCTTTTATGGTTGATACTAACTGGACACCATGGAAACAGTAACAAGCAATAAATAATTAGTGGGCGACATAGTCCTTTCTCATTGTCATTTCCTTTGTGACAATATCAACGATCAAGAAAATATACTCTATTTTTTAGCTCTGGTTCATGTTTGCTTGGTTTAAATGCCTCAGAAAAATTGTGTGCTATTCTACAACGCTGTACTTTTTTTCATTTTTTGGTACGAAAACAAGTCATCTTTTCATATTATCTATACTAATATATAAAGAGGAAAGATTTGATTTTTTGTTTGTTTGTTTGTTTGTTTGTTTGCATCGAATAGGCTCCAAAACTACTGAACCGATTTGAAAAATTCTTTCACTTTTGGGAAGCTACAATATCGGCGGTGAACATAGGCTATATTGAATTTCCAAAAAAAATTGGGTAACCTACGAAAACTTCAATAATGTAACCCAAGGTGTAAAAAATTTACCTAAAATATTCTTTTTATCGAGAACGCTGTGAAAACTTATGATGATAGAACAAAACAATGTACTACAATTTTGTAGAAGACATCATTATTTACAAAAAGTATCGCGACAGCATATGTCTAACTATTATACTGCCGTGCTAAGTAAAAACACAGTAATTACAAAAAAATCGAAAATGACATAAGTATGAGGTTACAGGTATAAATTTAGAGCATTTATCATAAGAAAAAATGCAGCATTTCTAATATTTTGCCTATAAAAATGCCTATACTGTGTTGATCTGTTACTCAATTTTATAACAATTTGTAAGCAAAATCACAGTATCTCACTGTCTGTAAGTAAAAACACAGTATTTCGTAAGTAGTTACTGTGTTTTTACTTACAGTTATAGAGTTACTGCTTTTTGATTATGGTTTTACTTATTTTGTGTGCAGATGCTGTAATTTTATTTATAGGTAATTATCATACTGTCATTTATCGTGATCACAACTGAACGGCTGTTGTTGCGTCTTAATTAACTATATTTCTTTAAATTTTCAAGTTTATCCTAATTTACATATATTTTTCTAGGTGATCATGTAATTGTTGTGAATCACATAGAAAAGTGTAAATACTGTGTTTTTACTTACAAATTGCCTAAAAAATTACCACATTTCTGTAAATATAAACCTAATTATCAAAAGAAAACATAGAATTTCAATAATTTTAGAAATGTTTTTGCCATTTATAAACTTATCGAGATATTTGTCATGGCTGTGACATATATTTTCATCAATTATTTGAAAAAATTCATACAAAAAGGTACTTTCAAACTTAGAAGCGATTCTGACACATTTATGTTTTGGTAGTTACTGTGTTTTTACTTAGCAGGGCAGTATAGTTATGCCACAATAAGTGTTTTTTTATTTTAAAAAAATCAATAAAATGTCACCTCTAGGAAAGGCTCTTTATTGGTATCTTGGTATTACTCCTTATTAAAATAAATTAGTTCATATTCAAGTCTGCTTCAATATGTTTGTATAACTTTTTGAATTATTCAATTCGGACATTCCATTCGAAAGTTATCACGAGTTTAAAAATGTGAGTATTGGAAAAAAAAGCATAGTCTCATATCATCTCAACTTATCCGATGCAGAGTGCGTACGGGAGCGGGGAGGGGTCATGTCAAGTTTAGTAGAAATACCGCGCAAAGTAGTCACGGTGGTAAAGTGACGTGACACGATACATTGCAATGCAATTATTCCAGATTAACATATGCTATAAAATATTTTGAAAAAGTTAGGGAACTGTATGAAAACTAAATTATTTTTAAGTATCTATCTACCCATGCGAAGCTGGGGCGGACCTCTAGTGTTAAATAAATATTGAATAACACTTTTTGTGGAACAACTAATCATGCTAAAGATTGACAGATATATCCGTCAGTCCTTGCAAATACATGTAATTAAAAAAAAATAATTTACCTCATTATCTAAAATAACTACAGCTGTATGATTTTTAATATTTGAAATATCTATTCCAAGTGATTCTGCAAAGTGATGATTGGTGAGACTGTCCAATGCTAAGAATGCTAAACTTTTATTGCTCTTGCAAGCCAGTCCTTCTATCTTGTACATTTGTCCTTCATCTATTACTGGATATACCTGAGTGTGGTACTTCTCAGCTAGCTCCATTAAGATGCACATTTCTTTTATTTTGCGTTTTGTTAGATTGATTGATGATCTTTTATCATCTTGAGTGAGCATTGATGTCCTGTAGCTGAAACAATTAATGTTCATATAGTACATGTTTAAAATAGAACAAAGGTGCATTAATTATATTTACAAAAGAAAAACTTACTCAAATGTTTCTTTTGTTTCCAAAACAATAACAGGACTCCCGGACACAATTCTGGTGTTGTCTAAGCAATTGTAAACTGAAGGACAAGAATCTTCAACGGATTCCATTGAACACTTTGATATTCCCATAATGCTTAAACTCTCTCCGTTTGCGTCTGAATATAATTGGCTGGAATCCATTGACCAAAATGAGTGGAATGTTTGTTCATTTGATTTACTCTTCTGGGTGGTTTTATTGAGGCACTTTGATTTGCTGACCCTTTCAACTTTAAGATCTGACTCAGAAAATATATCACCTCGCAATTTTTCCTTTGCGTCTTCGCTTTGTTTAAATTCTATACACTTTTGATGTAAAACGTTCTCATCTTCTATTAAACGCCTTCGTTGTAAAGCAATATATTTTATCACATTGTGAGTCTCGGGGTTGAAACAATTATTATATTCTAGAGCAACTTCACGCAGCTAAAACAAATATAAAATTTTGTAAAATATTTAACTAATATTTAGATTTTTAAAACCAATACTAGTAATAGCACACACAGTAGATATATAATAATTAGGAAATCGATAACGCAACAATATATGCATAACTTTTCAATCCGAAAAGTAATATCAAATTTGTTTATTTATTTATTTATCGTATGGTATACAGTATATCACATCATAAGTTATTCAAAATAATAGTCATTTAGTAGAATAATAAAAATGTTTGGATGGCAAATGTTTAAAAGGTGTTGTATATTTTATCAAATATATAATGAACATGGCAACAGTTGTGTTGTTTCTCATAAAAGGTTTTCCATGCATATTAAACACGCAGCATAAATAAACATACTTGTTTACTTGCTCAAGGCATTCATTTTCTACACTTATTTTACAATTCTTACAACAATATTCATTACTAAACACAATTGAGCTATTACCAGATCATAGTTAGGATTCCTGTCATAATAAAGATTTCTTGGAGTAAAAAGTATCATAACTGGACCTGCAGCAAATATCTTTTGCATTGCAAATGATTTTTGCCACTGTGGTGTATGCCAACTTGATTTCTTGTGAACATTTTCCCACATCCATGTCATTAAATTGTCGTCTGTGAACTCCAAATCGGCAGGATATTCCTGAAAACAACACAAACAAAAAGGATATTACAGCACAGAGAGGAAAATGTAATCAATAATCTATCAATATATATATAAAACTGGATCCCTATTTCCTTTGGTCATAACATCATGCAAGAATGGCTGGACCAATTTCATGTTTTGTATTGTTATTATCAAGTACCTAAATGAAAGAAAAATTAAGAAAGCAGCGCAGAATATCAGAAAAATTTAAAAAAACTTAAGGACCATAGTAACTTTTCTTAGTACATTTGACAATGATAGGTGTAAACTTGTCTATTTTTTTAAATTTAATTTGACAAGCGTTTGACATAACTGTCAGTTGTTCGATAGTTGGCGCGATTGACAGAATGCGTGCTGCAAATATCACTTGAAACAGAGCATTGGTAAAATAATTAATTTCTCATTTATACAAATTGGAATTCGATATTCATAGTAAGGAAAGGACGAGGTCTGTCAAAAAGTAATGCTTCATACCAATGTTTCATTCCACATCACCAGTTTGAATGTTGGGAACAATTCCACTCCGAGCTGATTCGCCAGCGCAGGTGAAGTGACTACACCAAAACACACATCACCAAAAGGATCATACTCCAAAGATTTCAGAGCCACATTGTATATTTTACCATATTTTGGGAATTTCTTTTGGTTGGACAACATATCGAAACCCACAGCAACAATCTAAAAAGAGAAAAGCAAATTTTGGGGAGAAACATATATAAAAATAATTGAATGGGTTTGGAGAAATCCTGAACAACTCACGTCACATTCAGAGACTAATTTCAAAAAATCACTGTGATCCGTTATTCTGTGAAGCGGATTCATCACTTTGCGTAAGAACTTCACCATACTCATGGTATCTTTAGGACCTAAAATTAAAACATTCTATCAGTGTTCAAAAAACATTTTTTAAAACAAAAGTATAGTGGAAATAAAATACGCACTAAACGCCAAAAATGAAAAAAATGAGTTGAGTATGAGGAAATGTTCTATAAACCATTGTCAATAGCCTAAATATTGCACTAAGTCCATATCGATGATCTAAAGGCTTAAAAAAACAGATCCAAAAATCATCATAGTACTATGTCTGTATGGGGGAAAAATCAGTTTTATTAGATTATCTCAAAATGAAGTTTTTGGCGTTTATTGCGTATTTTATTTCCACTATACAAATCTTATAAGTAGAGACTAGGGATTGCAATCCGGTCTCGTTTTGAATCCGGCCGGATTGAAATAACCTTGATTAATTGACATTTTTAACAATAATGAAGGCTAAAAATAAAACAGCACATATACAAAAGTAATTTAATTAGGGTATGACTACTTTTAAATGGTAAAAACTATAAAAAAATAGTTTCAAAGGAAATAAAATTACAAACTAGATTACGTATTATAAAAGTCAAATTTAAATTTAACGAAAAAATTTTTTTTGACCTGCTTGATTGATCATGATTTGAAAAGAAAGATTCTCAGAGAACCGACACCAAGAAAAAGAAAGATTCTCAGAGAACCGACACCACGAAAAAGAAAGATTCTCGAAAACTCTCCAACCCATTGTGGAATAAACAATTTGAGTTAGTTAGAAACTCCGAATTCGGAGCTTCTGCGATATCGAGAACGTCAGGCAATGGGGTAGCAAATCAATAGAAGGCGTTACTGGAATGATCACGTCAACAGAACGGATCCGGTGATTTTGGTAATTATAATGCTGCATTTACACGCTTGCCATGGTTTGGCAAACCACCACAAATACCAACGTGTAAACTGGGTGTTTGCCTTGCCTCGTGTGAGCTTGCCAACGTTTGCGACAAGTGTCGGTTTTTACTTCTTACACAGATCAAAGGAAATTGCGGCAAATGTATGAAAATACCGACGCGCACGCCAAGCGTTTGTGAAGGCTTGGAGCTTGTGGTGGCTTGTAATTGCAGCATAAGATAATGAAATCACATCAACCATAAGACCCTTGGACGAGCACTAAAGAGATGGCTGTGCAGTTGGTCAACCGCGTCCTAGAATTAATACGTATTACCGGAAATAATCAGAGGCACTCCTATATCGAGAATAAATGTTTGAGAAATTATTTCAGTTTTATCCTTGAATATAACTGCACACACATTATGACAGACTACCGAATTAATCTAATGTATATCAGACAATAATCACGATAGTTGTGCTTTTAAATAGGTTAATATATTTTTTGTTGGCTAATTATTGCTTCATGCTCTCACCATTTCTCTAAGAGATGACTTTTCATTCGGTAGCTAGTCAATACGATCAGTCAACACTACCTAACTCCACCTTGGGCACAGGGAGGCAAAAGCAGCATTCCACTGCCTTCAGAGTGACGGATTTGCCTCCTCTTATCTTATTATCTTTATGAGTACCTACAATGACCCTGTGGAATTGCTAGGGATACGGATTCGAGTCCGGCCCGTGTTGAGTATGTCGAAAAATCCCTTAATATGATTAACCGGATCCGATCTCCGGATCCGTCAATTTGTGCCGGATCCGATATGAGCATTTTGATGCCGGATCCGCCGGAATACAGGATCCGGTTTTCCGGATTGCAATCCCTAGTAGAGACTGGATTATATGAATTTTTCGTAATTCTAAAATACAGTATTCAAAAGCACCCACTTTTCTAACATTCGTGAATACTAGAAACTCAGGGCTTACATCTGAATAAAGCGATCGAGAAAAAGTGATTCTTTTTTTTCTTTTATTAGGCAATCCACCCGGGAGGGGGGGGAGGGGGTGATGCATTTTAAAAAGCAACTTTGACTGAATTCTATCTCAAATTACAGTATTATTAGCCCAAATTTAGCACTATATTTTCCGACGATTTTGTTTCCTTTTTTTAATTGACACGCATTAAAATTGGAGTTTAGTATGAGTCAGTACTGTAGTACAACTAGGTGCGTATGCTTGTAAGTGTGAACATCTTTTGCGCAATTCATTTTGTTTCATTGAAAGGGGTGTTAATATTGAATTATTGAAAAGATATTGAAATTGTGTTTTTACTTAAAATTACCTAAATAAAGCCTCATCTGATGGAATCCAAAATTCTTCTATAAATATTTGTTTATCTTTGTAAAATTTCGGAATCATATTAAATTCGGGGTTGCGTTATATTCAATGTAATACGGTAATAATTTCATTCATAGGTTGAATTCAAATTTGACCAAATTTTCAGCAGACTGTAAATATTTTCAAAAATGAAAATTATGTAAGTTGAAATATACCAATAAATTTGTTTTATTCCAATTTTTTTTTTTTACCCATCATGCCGTGTTCCGTAAGGGG
This sequence comes from Mystacides longicornis, assembly GCA_963576905.1. Taxonomy (NCBI): domain Eukaryota; kingdom Metazoa; phylum Arthropoda; class Insecta; order Trichoptera; family Leptoceridae; genus Mystacides; species Mystacides longicornis. Next base: position 13,666,047 of record OY756425.1, read on the forward strand.
TAGGCAGAGAAAACGGACCTCCACTCTTTTCTATCCAAACATACTTATTTCGCTTCTTCCACCGACATAACATTTCTCATACACCCTCTCCTATTTCTCTTACTTACCTGGCCTTCCTTGAGGACGGAATCGATGTGTTCCATCCACGTCATTTTCGGTCAGCCACGCTTTCTTACACCTTTCCTTTCAGTCTTATGAATTCTCTTTGTCATTCTGTTTGCATCCATTCTTTACACATGCCCAAACCATCTCAACTTATTAACTTTCATCTTTGTCACAACACTTACTTCCATATCACATTCCTTCCTAATATTTTCATTCCTCCCATAAAGTTTTTCCACATATTCTTCGTAGAGATTTCATCTCTACTGCATTTATTTATTTTTTATTTTATTTTATTAATTTTATAAAGTTATATAAAAATCTTTTTATATATCTTATAACAATTATATATATATAATTATATTCTTCTTTTTTCGTCCATTCAAACGCATTAAATTGCATACAATCATGTCTCTACTTTTAAGTAATCTGAAAATTAAAATCAGAATATCAAAGATATCAGAGACAAACCAATAATCTCTATTGACCTTTAGAAATAATGTTTCACCACTTTTATAGCTTTGAGGTGTCATTACGATCCATCCATACTACCAAAGTGACCTGGGCAGGTGAGTTTTTCCCAAGAAAAGGCAAATGTATGTTTCTACCCACCTCTCCAATCACATCCTAAATAGGAAATCAGAATCAGCTACATCCAATCTGAGGCAGTAATAACAGTTATATTATCCCTTTCCTATACAAAATTTCTTACCAAAGCAGGTGTTACGTATTATTAAAACTATCTACATGAACCCCTAGTTCAGAATTATAGTAGATGCCGGTTATTATGATAACTAGTTAAGTCCCCGTTCAAAATTAAGAAAAAAACAAAATTGTGTGATAAAAAAAATCTTAAGTCCTGTCGTAAAAAAAAAGATAAAAGATCAAGTAGCATACATTGGTGCACTGATAAGCTAATGTCATTAATGATTGGGAAATACTAATCTCAGATGTTTCAAGGACAAGAAATATACACTTTGCTAGCAACATACACTTTTAATAGAAATACTTGGATATCTGAGTCAAAGGGACAGTGACCTTATAAGAAAGTGAAAAAATTCATCCTCATTTTGGAGAAAGTTTTTTTTACTCACACAACCAGTTCTTGTATATATGTATGTTTGTGTGAACTATATGTATGTACCTTGGCTGTTTATTAGAATCAAACGCCCTTAGTCTACTGTATTTTATTCTTGGGGTCAAATAATAATTTTGCCAATTGATATTGATTCTGCTATAGATTAATCCTTAATATTTAAAAAGCTTTATTACCTGTATACACAACACTTTTCAAATTAACTGTATAAACCATAATGATTGGCCACACGGATATCTTGTAGTGCTGCTGTCTGCATTCTCCACCAGGCTGCCAACAATTTACAGCAGCGAAATGCACCTGACATTAATAAAACACAATCAATCTAGATACACAAACGGGCAGAGAGACTGATTTTGAAAGGATCATGATATCTCAAGTCTAATATATTATATGTAAAGCTGAATCCGTTTTATGTTTGAATGTTTTTTATCATGTTCTCTATTTTTTTTTATTGTTATAATAAATAATGTTCAAATGACGATTCCAAGTGTCCGAATGGACCTAAGGATGATAAAATACAATAAACAATGCTATGATCTCAGAAACTCATCCATCAGATTTAAAAATATCGTTTTGAATTTTAATAACCAATTTTTGGAGAAGACCGACTGACTCTTAGAGACATTAGGTACTTGTAAATTCATTCCAAAGAAAAACAATATAACGCACAACACCATATCTGTCACATTGCCAAAGAGTGTTGTATGCACCTGAATGTTGAATGTTGCAATAATATGATCATGCTCACTAAATAAATAATAGTGCAGGTACTTAAATATTTACGATAAAAAGATAAATTTCGTTGAATCAGGAGATCTTACGAAACTTTGTCTAATTTATGGCAGAGAAACGTCATTCGAGAGCAATTTATAAAAGAGAACAATGTTTTCCGGATCAGGTAGTAATTCGATAAAAATAACATACTGTTAATTATGATTTGACTATTGAATTGTGTAAATAATCAAAAACAAATGACTAATAATAAAAACTAACACATATTTGATTAATTGTATGACATAATATTATAGGTAAATAAAAAACCCTACCTGTTTAAACATAAGGATAGCAGCCTTTTCAAATTCTTTACTGACGTGTAGAGTTTCTGCATCCCAAGGAGCATAATACATGACAAATGAAATCTCAGAAGAAGATATTCTTGCTAAGGCTGATGACAATTGACCTTTATACCAATCATTGACCAAGGATCCTTTACCAAATAAAGGAGAAGCACTAGGAACTTTTGATATTTTGGGTGGTCTAAAAATGTACAGATGCAGTGAAGATTTGTAATAAAATGTTTATATACAAACAAATATGGAAGAAATACTAACGAATTCTGTAGAGCATCGTAAGTTGTTAATACTAATGCTAGTATAAAAAGGATTTCACGTAGAATCATATTCCAAGTTATTTTTTTGGATGGTGGCCGATCATTAGTTGCTGGCGTATCCTCAGATTCGTTTGAAGAAGGGGCACTTTGATCTTCCGGATTAAATTCATTGGTATTCGTGATCTCCTTATCAATATCAGCGGATATCTCAGGAGTATCTTGGCTTGGCTCACTTTGATTCATAACACGTCACATATTCACACAAAAAACATCTTTCCCACTGATAGGCCTAAAACTGGATAACTAATATAATATATATTTAAACTAGGTCACTAATTTAATTAGAGGATTAGAAATATTCTGTTATTTCTACTAACACAACCCGCAATATAGAATTAATACCTAAAAAATCTTATTGACGTTATAACACTTTGGCATTGACATACGTCAAGTTTGCGTCAAGATCAACCATAATGCACAAAATACAAATTTAATACAAACAACCATAGAGTTCCATGAGGGGAAAAATATCGAAAATTAAAATAATTTTGTTTATGTGACAATCAAACAACTGAAAGAACGCCAATTTAAATTCAAAAATAGAAAAGTTTATTATCGTCAAAAGTACCTCCGATGAAGATTGCCTACGGTAAGTTTTTTAATGTTCCGCACAATAATTGTCAGGAAAAGGTTCTTATGAACGAAAAAAAATCTAAAATTATTTTAGATTTTTTTTTCGTTCATAAGAACCTTTTCCTGACAATAGCAAACAAAATTAAAAAAAAGAATTAGCGAAATTGGTCCACCGTTCACGCGTAAAGAGATGACCTATGGGAATCTATTTCTTATACTTAATAATATATACTTACATACATACATATTTTTTTAGATTATAATTTGCAATGAGCTTCACAATCACACATTTTTTTCTTTACCGCTTGTATATGGCCAAAGCCAAGCATTTTCATTACACTACAGCCCTCGGCCTAGTCTGTTGTCTCAGGATAGGGATGGGCAAAAAATATCGATACCTATATAAAAGTATCGATATTTTTTTAGAAAATAATCGATATTTATCGTCGATATTTTTAATCTGGAAATATCGATATTTATTTCTGAATATCGGAATCGATATTTTTTTTTATTGGAATTGACCTTTTTGTTTTTTTTTAGGAGAAGTATAATTTCCAGCAACACCACCTATATAAGAAGGCCTTAGTGCTGGCGGCCATTTTTGGCCTCTCGCGTCACGGCTGCCGGCGTGTAGACAGATATCATAGCGTACAGGTAAGTACATACAGATATAGAACAGTGAATGCTGGGCCTCCCGCTGTGACGTAGCGCTAAGGCCTTCATATATAGGTGGTGTTGATTTCCAGATACCAAATTTTGGAAATGACCTTTTTTTTTAGAAGTATAATTTCCAGATACCAAATTTTTTAAATGACCTTTTTTTGAATATCGATATTTTTTCCTCTTCATACATCGATACTTTTTAAAACTATCGATATATTTTTTTCATTTGCCCATCCCTATCTCAGGAGCCAGACAATTATCAAGTGATCTTGGGTTCGATTCCCAGCCGTATCAGAGTTTATAATCACATTTTTTTTCTGATTTGCCATATGGTAGAATAGAAAAAATTACTTTAGGCAATAAGTTGCACTTATAGAAAAGAGTTCATTTATTTGAAAGAATCTCACATATTATTATTATAATCATTTCTTTTTTCCATAATATGATGTTTTGTTTCCCACCATAGGTGTTTTTGTCCACCGCCTGTTGAATATATAAAATGTCGGATATCTGGTTTCAAATACAGTATTAAACAGGCAGAGGATAGTTATGTGACTTCATTCTTCACTATCCAACTGTTCTTTTTGCAGCTCATACTTTTTCTTTTAAGGTCTTTCTTTGACTTCAAAACATTTAGACCAGCAATTAAAATCTCTGATTACAGAGGAAAATTAAAAACCAATATTAGTATGTACTTCTAACGGCACATTTGTTCAATACAGTTCTTTAAAATTAGTAATATCTCCTTTCGGTAGAACGAAGATAGAAAAGAAATTCCTACTGTATTAGTCAAAATAAAATCCCCCGTAGGTACTACTTGCATTGCATTTAGCGCAAAAAAGGGTGCATTTCTTGAATGACACAGGTTATTAATACTCTGTGAAGATTTTAGGCAGAAGAATATGCAACATAATGTTAAAAATAATAAATTGTTTAATCTGTGACAGAGAAATTTCAGAAAGATGAAAGAAAACAGTATTCAAGTATGAACAAGAATTTTTATTATTTTTAAAAAGCTGAGCCGGCAAACTCCGTTCGGGCTCAGAATCAATAACCTCAGTGTTTTACTTACCAACAAATTATACTATTCTCCTGGGCCAACTCTTAGGGGTAAAGGGGACAACAAGAGACCTCCACTGTACTCGATCTTGCGCAGTTTCGATGAGCTCCTCACACACCATATCCAGCTCCCTCAGCTTTGCCTCAAAGGAACAGAACAGGGTATGGAGGGTCAAACAAATTATAACAACCATTAATTCATTTATGAATTTTGTAAAAGTGTTTGTAGAGTATTCTTTTTTGCAATTTGTTTCTGATAAATTTTCTTCACATTTTTTTGGTGATTACATTTCAGATGTTTTAATAGTAATTAAGGGTAGACAAGAAAATAAAGATCATTAAAATTGGTTCAGCTTTTCTTTGGGGGAATTGTATTGTTTGTATTTTATATGCATCCATTTTTACTTTACGCATATGAAATAATTTTTATAACAACCAACAATTACACAGGATACAAAAGATGTCCATGGCAGAGACATGCAAACAATTGCTTCCATTTGATAGAGTCTGGTTTCCTTGCAAGAGATGGTTGATATTTGGCGATCAAATTGAATAATGTGTCAGTTTTTAGAGTTATCTTCAGGGCCACCACATTATCCGGAACAGAAATTTCTGAATTTGTAGTTATATGAATTTTCCCTACAATGATAAATAATCAATTTACTTACTAATTGTTTTTTTATTAATTGATTAAAAAAATATATTTATTAAATGAGGTACCTGCAAGTCTTGGTGATTTAAACAACCAGAGAATGACTAAATACAAGGGTAAATACTGAAGGAAATAGCGTAGCCTTGTAAGAATGCCTCCTAACAAAACCAGTACAAGTCTAAACTGTAAAAAAGAAAAACAGCAGATTTATAATTAAAAAAAATTGAAATACAACAATGAACTTCATTTCACTTTTTTTTACATCCTCCCGATTTTATTTCATTATTCCACACATTTGATGGCAGCATTCTCAAAAAATATTCATACCTATTTCATTTCTATTACTATGATCACAGTGTTAAATGCATAAAATCAAGTATTGTGTGCTTTTAAAATGTGGTTCCAGCGAACAATGTTGAGTTTCCACTGAATAGTCAAAGAATTAGATAGGTATATCTTGTATTTTGAAAACTTAAGCAGAAGGAAATGTTTTTTGCAAAATATCATAAGGTATACAGTAGTAAAAATCCTGAAAGACAACTGCGATGAAAATAAGAGTGTATGGTGAGTTGAATGTGGGTACAGGATTAATCAACTTGTTGAAGTCAGAGAAATCTTCCTTCTGTTCAAAATAAATGGACAGAAAAATTAGCCTTCTAGCTGAACCATCAAACTTCTTATTAAACAAATAAAATCCAATTTTGAATTAAGTTAAAGTATATTGCCACTAATTTGACTAATTAAGATTACATGATGCAGACAATTAAAAAAAAAGATTACATGAAACAGTGTACAACTCCGTATTCATATTAGAAAATGGAAAGGATGGGGCAGGAGAAAAAACTTGATATAATATGTAGATATTTTTGGAAAAATCGTCTGAAATGTAGAGGCTTAGTGCGAGTTGATACTGTAGTACAGCTAAGTACCTACCTATCTCTGGAGCAATTTGTTTTGTTTCATTGGGTAAGACATTAATACTGAAATGAATATGACCTGTGTTTTTACTTATTACCTAATTCTGATTGAATTTTACATTCTTTGAATTTTTATATGAATATGTTTTTCTATGAATCTTATATTACAGTAAATTCGGTCTAATACGGTACGTAAAAATTGGTCAAGTCGTATCAGAGGAATATGTAGATTTGTGTAAATTTAAAATAAGCAAATAATTCTCACCGTAGTGAAGACAACATAATACATGAACGTGGTTGGCAATAAGAAGAGTAATATTGTGAATGCTATGGTCCCAACAAACAGTTGGTGATGATTGTATTCACAAGAGTCCACGCCTCCTCGCAATGGATTGTGTTTCCTACCAAGAAACAATCTCCATAAAGCGATCAAGCCGCTGATTTGAATATTGTACAACCTATAAGAAAGAATAAACAATAATATAAATTGTCGCCAATATTGCAAGAACACGTAAACAATGGTAGGATGAACTACCAATACACATGGTGTTGCAATAAAAATTGAACACGCTCGGTGTTGCAAATATAAATAAATGAGATCCGATTCAAAAACGAAGATAAATATGAATGCAATAATGTGACAACTGTCTGAAAGATGACAAAAAGCAAAAAAAAAAATTATGTGTTCCTTCAATATTGGCTAAGAATTTTTGGCGAAGAACAGTTACGGTGAAGCTTTTCAATAATTTTAAATTAAGAACGACTGTCTTCTTGTGGTTTTTTCTTTGGGGAAATTTTTTCACTGTATATAAAAACACATATTAGAAATAATAGATTAGTATGTTACCTGGCTGCATAAGTATAAATGCAGTAAACATGAAAACTGGATAGTGAAATCAAATCTGTTAATATGGCAGTCTGAAATGTTAGGCCAAGCATTCCAATGCATTGGAAAATATTGAAAGCAGTTTCCAAAAAACTTGCAATAATACCTGAAATAAAAAATTTGAAAAAATGAGATCCCATATTATATTGTAACTCTAGAAACATAAGAAAAAAAAATTGCACCTAAAAACATCTCCCATAACCCAATATGATAGGAGAAAAATTTTCCTAGCATAGTGTTAAAAGCGTGATTCAGTTTTAAGCCAGCAGGAAACCCCATCAGCCACTCTAGCAATGATTGTAAATAATAAACAATCAGCTGAAAGCATAGCATATTAGGACAATGATATCTCTGTTATTCTCATAGCATATATTGCATATTAATTTGTATTACCTCAATCAAGTTGTAAAAATCATCAACAGGAGTTTTCGACAGTTGATTGATCCAATACAAAACAAGTAAACCGCACATAAAATCCACCAGCAGAGACGTTATCACATTGCCCGTTTTGACCGATATCTGTAAATACACAACAAGATTTAACATTAGTTCAAGAAAGTGTTCAATACTAATAATCAATTCAATCTCAAAAAGAAGAAGAGGGATTTGATAGGGCAGAAATCTAAAAATTAGTAGAATGAAAAAAATATTCATTCGTCTTAAATTTCTAAGGAAGCACCATGGACCGCTCGCAACTGATATAAACGCTTACTTTCATAAACACACAACACATAACCTGTACCATAAGTTAATATTTAGTTTGCTCTAACGTGAATGTTTGCTAGATGTAAAGATTTCATATTTACCATTTTGTCTAGAAGCACACTTCTAAAAATCCAACCAATAGATAATAGGAAACTTTCCAGTTGGACAAATAAATTAGAGTAATTACACAAGAGTCTGAAAAGTGTGAAAATATAATGGACTATTTTGTATTTTTCTAATACTTTCGTTTGTGCTTCATTTTTCAGATACTTCTTCCTCAAACAGGGACCATTATTGTGTTTAGCAAGAGTGTTTAGCAATACAAACTGATTTACACTATCTTCACAGCTATTGATTAGTTCATCTTCAGATTTTATGAAAGCCTCATAATCATATAACAAAATAAAAATATTCAAAGAGGAGATATTGAAAACATTATCATTTACTTTCAGATACTTTAATATAATACTATCTCCATTAAAATCAATACAACATTCATTTGAAACATCCGACGATGCTTTTATTTCATGGATACATTCCAGTCGTTGCAACTTATGTGCGATCACCAAATTATGCCATTCCGAACAACAAGGATTTTTTGATAATATGCAACTATCTTCATTGAACAAATAAATGTTTAAGCAATTATTTCTATCTTCGATAAAGTAACCACTAATTTGTGATCCATCTCTTAAAATATGCGGAACAAACAAATTAATCTGTCGAAGATCCATTACTTAGCAATGAAAATATACAAATATGAACATTGGAAAAATTTGAGTTGATATTTTGTAAATATATTCTACATCAACTGCTTTCTGCTAGTGTTGAAAATTTATTTATGTTAACTAAAAAAATTGCTTGTGCATTTTACACGGGGAAATATTGTATTATTATCAAACACTGCCCGAGAGCCGCCACCACAGAACACATATACTCTCTAACGAGAGGCCGCCACTCATTTAACGCTTATTTACCAAACATTCATAAAACTCAATAAAACCGTAATAGCTGTCACTGTCAAAGAGCTGTCATTGAAATGTCAATGCCACAATGCAGAGTTAATTGAATTCTTTGAATCGTCCACTTCAAAAACTACATAAGTACAAATTTTGTCAATACGTGTGAAAAGTGTGACGTCATTTGACAGCTTTGCGCTCCACTCTTCCATAGATTTTGTATGGAATCAGTTCCAGAAAAAAAATTTTTTTTCAGAGAAACAAAAAAAATAGGATTATAGACCATTAACGGCCACGTGGATTTTGACATTAGCCGGAAGGCATAAACATAAACAAAAAGTTCAAGAGTTGGTATGAGTGTGTTTACACATAAACTCATCACTATGGTTTATGCATGTGTGGTGATGGTGTGGTGTGTGTGTGTGTGTTGCCATGGCCGCCATTTTGCATCCAGCCTAAGGGTAAGAACACGTAGAAAGCGGATTCCGACCCGCGCCGACCGGCTCATAGATTGTTGTCTATGGTTTCAATGCATTTAAATGGGCATGCCGGAAAGCGGGTTCCTGTTTTTTCTGTGGGTATCCCCATTCAAATGCATAGTAACATTCTTTGCGCCGGTCGGCGCGTGTCGGAATCGGCTTTCTACGTGTTCTTACCCTTAGGCTAAGAACACGTAGAAAGCCGATTCCGACACGCGCCGACCGGCGCAAAGAATGTTACTGTGCATTTGAATGGGTATGCACACAGAAAAAGCAGGAACCCGCTTTCCGGCATGCCCATTTAAATGCATTGAAACCATAGACAACAATCTATGAGCCGGTCGGCGCAAGTCGGAATCGGCTTTCTACGTATTCTAACCCTAATGTCAGATGACGTCGTCCTTTAATGGTCTATTGCTAATCATTGTAGGTACTGAAAACAAACAGGGGCAAAAAACGTCGTTTATGGTTAAAAAATTAGCTTCGAAAGATAGATTCGTGGAGCGCGGCTGTCATTTGTATTATTAATGACTACAAGTTCCAAAAATTATGGGGACATTCCTTGTTTTAACGAAGTTTTTAATAGTTTTCTGAATAAATAATCTTCTTCCTTGCAACGTGGCAATCCCCTCAGTTTTTTAAATAGTTTTTTGAATAAAATAATAAGCAAAAATTTGCCATCTTGTTTTATTCATGTAGCCTTCAAATAGAAGAAAATATGCATAGAAAACCAAAGTGAAACGTCACAGATGCGTCACAGAAAAAGCAAAACTTCAAAAATTTCGACGGACATAAACTAACCAAATAATCAGTTTTCTTTTTTAATCTAGTTACTGTCATGAAATAAAAGACCGTGGTCATCGTTTTAACATACTATTATCTTTTTAAATATAACAGTACCCTTATATATAATTTTCTTTTTAGTATTTGGTTAGTTCTATTATTGAGCCGTCATTACTATTTAGATAACCTACAAAGTTTTTATTTTGATTTGTGAACTTCAAAATGAATAACCATTCTATGAATTGTAAACTCCATCAAGTCTTCAAAAAGATAATAGACCCAGAATATAACCCCAGCAGTAATTTTTGTCTGGATAAATTATTATCTAGACTCTCCGACTCTGCTCCAGGTATGTGAATGCATTATCAGTTTATAAACTAGATAAGACTTCTTTGGTATTTTTTGTAAAGTTTTTTTTTCCAATTTCAACTAATCTTTTAAGGTCGTAATGATTTTTTAATTCACAATCCGTTTAGTTTCTCTTTTCTTATTCTGATTATATTTGATAAATATATTTTTTTTATGTTTAATAATACCAAATGGATTAAACATTTCGGCCGTAAAATTAAACAGAGCCTGAGTGTTATTGGGGTTGTTAAATGGCTCTCTGTGTCGGACGGACGTGTTCTCCAATTCTTTGGGCACATCGTCAGGCGGGACTTAAGCAGCCTTGAATAATTAATAACGGTAGGAAAAGTCGAGGGAGAGCTCCAATGTGATGGCTGATATGATCAATGATTATCGAGGCGCTCCATACAAAATTGCTCAAGTATAATGAAATATTTTTCTTGCAATACTATTATTACTACATGCAATTATCATAACCTATTTGAGAGTGTTTTCAATTATGTTTGTAGTGAGAGTATTATAGTGGTCAATATTTTTACAATCTGTAATCTATCTTTTGTGTTTCAGATGGAAATATCACCCTTTTGGAGTTGCCTGCTGTGTTTGATTGTATCGTGCAATGTTTCACTTTTTATAATGATCATATCAAAATGGCTAATGATAAAGTTAAAAGTTTTATATTGAGATTGGTTGCAAAAGCTACCGAGAAAGAAAAATTATTTACCAGGTTATTAGAAGAAGATATATACACAATTTTGTATTCAAAAATAGATATTTTATGCGAGAAAAATCCGTCTGTGAAATTAAGTTTGTTGGAAATTTTAAATTCTATGTTAAATCATGAGTGTGGTATAGATTGGTTAATTAAACACCAAAAATGGTTAAACATATTGAATCTTTGCCAACAAAATCAAACAATATATTTCTTCAGAAACGGGTGTAATTTTCTTCAAAATTTAACATGGAAGTTGAACGATTTGAATAGAGAACAGTCATGCCAGGAAGTATTGACATCTTTGGTTACCCCATTGATAGTAAATAAATGGACAAGCTGCACAGTCATAGATGATGAAGCGGACTTACAAATGTTTACCGCATTTTATCCGTCGCTGACCATATTAACGGAGATGTTATATAAAGTGGAAAGATTTGGAAAAACAAACCATATTATTAAGCATTTAAGAAAAAAATTCAATTTGAAATGGCATTTATGTCAATTATTTCATAACTGTAGGAAAACAGATCTTCTCATCGCAATGTCTAAATTGATTTACGTTTACTGGATGGCCGAAGTGTCCATAGAAAATGAAACATATCAACTGGGAAACGCCGAATTAGACGAGTATTCCATGATTCAGTGTAATTCTATATCCGCTATTCTTTCTAAAAGAAATCCCGAAGTTATTATCGAAATCAGCAGCTTTGCCTTTATATTGTTGTGTAAAATTCGCGACCATCATAAAATAACAATGACATTCCAAAAAGAAGGTAAAGATTTGGATTTCACCAATCAGATAATGATCATCTCGCTGGTCCCCATGCTGTGTTCATTGAAGTTGTGTAAGAATGAGCTAGTGGATGTGTATGTGGACAAGCTAGTGTCCACTCTGTGTGAACATACCACCAGACTGTTATATTTATTCAGAGATTTGATCAAAGAAAAAAATGATCCCATGGTTGTGATCAAAGCTATTCAGAGTACAGTGACATATATGAAGTATTTAGACAAATCGCAGGCTGTCTTAATATTCCAATCTTTCTACTACTGCTTACAAGACTTTGTTCCGCAGGACAATGATGCCACTAACTTCGTAGTGGTGGGGATAGATTCCAGAGAAACCTTACTGCTGGTGTGCACCATGTTGGAGGCTATTTATGTATACATTGAGCACTTTGGGATTCAATGGCAGGAAACTGTAGAGAGTTTGTGTGTCCACAATTTTTGTGCCAGAGTTTTGAAGACAAATAATATTGACCCAAAGGTATGTACAACATCATTTTTATACTAACTGATTTTCTAAAAAGTAGAAAGTATATTTTTATTTTAATCTCCTTTTGATGAACGCTGGGCGTTGACTGTCAGTCTGGTTCAGTATCTGCTGTTTCAATTAATCAGTTCACCCTATAATGTTTTTGAACAAGCATTACTTCTGCGCTCTGCAATGACCAACTCTATATGTTCTAGCCCGATAGAGTATTACTTCTTGAAGACTTAACTCTATCCATTAAACATTCTAAGATAGAGCTTAATTTTGAAACTTCCAGTGCAAAATGATATTCACTTTCATAACTTATGAAAATTTGTAAATTTCAGCTCAACATCCTGGCTTTCAAGTTATCTGAATTAACAATTAAGAAGTATCTGTCGCCCAATTTGGCCCTGTTAATGAATTCAGCCAATGGGTCGGTCATCGAAGATTTAAGTAAGAATATTTACGTCAAACTTCACGACCCCAATTGGTGTATTCGAGATTCAGCTATGGAACTATTGTATGTTGTTGTGGATATTGCTGAGCACAGTAAGGGAATTTTTGATTTCAGTATTATCTTGAGTCATAATTTCATATTATATTCTGCTGTAATATTTTTCAGAATTCACAGCGTTTCAACAACAAATAATAGAGAGTGAACTCCCCGAGTTGGTTGTCACCCTAGCTTTTGAAGATTCTGAAACCTATGTAAGAGCATCCGCACTAAAATGTATTGCCATTATGGTGAGAATACAAATTTTTTGGGAAAATCATCTAAAGTTTTTGGATTTACCTGTAAGCATATGTTTTGGAATTAGTTTTGTTTTCTTTTATATTGTACCGTATCCTGGACACAAATAAGAAAATGTTTATGTTACATTTTTAGGCTAAAGTAATGAAGTTATTATATGAAGAATCTGAAGGTTTGGTTAGAAAAGAGGCTGTTGCAATTGTTACCAATGTGTACACGGAAAAGAAATTTGTAGCCCCAATATTAGATGATGTCTTCATAACTATGTTTCACTCGGCTGTTAGAGATTTGCATTGGGAAGTACAACTGGCCGCTTTAGAATTTTGGAGAGAAGTTATTCACGGGCAAATGAGCCATCAAGGAATGATAGACGGAGTGTTTCCATCAGTTACATTTTCCAAAGAAAATAGAAAAATAGTTCAGCTGACAGAAACTGAAATAATAAAGAGATTGAAGAAAATTTTGAATGAATTATCTCTAAGAGGCTGTCTTGGGGCTCTTCTCTCGTGCATGAATGACGAATCAGAAATACAAGTCATGGAAAAAAGCTTAGATATCATAAACGAGTTGTTAAGTCTATTTAATAGGTACAATTTGTTTGATGTCGATTCAATACCTGGCATTCCTTCACTCCCCAAGCCTGTGTTTGATGTAAATTTTAGTGAATTAGATACGCATATAGCTGAAATTAGGAATTTCCGAAATAAAGCTGATGTGAGAAATGAGAAAACAGGCGGACAAGTTAGCATAACTCTTAATTCGCCTTCGTCAACATGTCCCGATAAAGTTTCCTACAAAAGTGTTATTGAATGCATCGTCAATTCGGATGATGTCAATTTACTCGCCAATGTTTACACCAATCAACTCAAGGTTAAAGAGGAGGAATCCACTAAAAATTATGATTTTGCAAAAACTAATGGAGTTCGGGATGTTACAAACATGTTCGTTCATCCAACAGACTTTATGAAAAATATCAGAGAAACTGATTATAGAAAAATCATAGAAGACAAGTATAAATGGAGAGCAGGTATAGCAACAAACATCCATTCGTTGATTGATGATATCATGGCTGTGTATACGGTTACTGTAACATCGGAAGTCAATACTTTGGATTGCTATTAGAGACCAAGTATAGCAACAAACATCCATTCGTTGATTGATGATATCATGGCTGTGTATACGGTTACTGTAACTTCAGAAGTCAATACTTTGGATTGCTATTAGAGACCAAGTATAGCAACAAACATCCATTCGTTGATTGATGATATCATGGCTGTGTATACGGTTACTGTAACTTCGGAAGTCAATACTTTGGATTGCTATTAGAGTCCAAGTATACATTATTTGGTAACCGATAATATGGCACATTCCCTCACAAGAAGGGAGATATTTTCTGTACTAAAATTTTGAAAATAAATTTCAATTTCTAACAAAGTTTATCCAATTGTACACTTCAATCTTGATCACAATAATACTTCATTCCCAGCGATAAACGATTTTCTCATTGTACAGAATATGTCTAATAGAGTATCAGCATACTAATGAATGGAAGTGGTTATTACTTAAACATGAAGGTTCTTAATTTTCTTAGGGTACGTCCGCACTGACAGTCAGCTTGTTTAGTGCCCAAAGTTTAGCAAATCACCTTACTAGCACGAATGTTATAAATTGTGTGTTTAGGTCTTTCCTAGTCGCCTGGTGTGTATCCAAATAAATAAACGTGTTGGTTTTTGACACCAGGGTTAGCATACAATTTAGTCAATTTTTCATTAATTTTACTGAAAAGTAAACCAAATTTCTCTTTCATCAAATCTTCTCTATGTGGCAGTGTGAGATATATTTAAAAGTGACATCTCGTCGTGTCAACAAGCCAATGACCAAGGTACCTAGCAACCCAGCACGCAAGTAACCAGCTGTAAAGGTACCAGGCGTTATGCAAGCCATGTTGGTGCAAGCTTAGCTTTAACATTGATTCTTCATGCTTTGAACACTTATGTTTTTAGATACGCTACTGAAGTTATGAAGGAAGATGAGGAATGATTTGAAAGTCCACAGAACTTCATGGTGTCCAACTTTTTTCCTTAAAATCCCATTGTTAAACATGGTGTCCAACCTTTTTCCTTAAAATCCCATTGTTAAACACGGTGTTCAACTTTTTTACTCCTGGATTAACATTAAAAAGAAGCAGTTAATTTTTTAAAACCATTTTTATTTTGTTAAAATATTGTGTCAATTTAATTAACTACATGATTTAACAACACATTCATCATTTGTAAACATGATTTTTGGAACATATTACCACAACTACATATATTAATTATACAAGGCACTTATGTTACAACTAAATGGGATGGGACTTTGTTAAGATGAACAAATAAAATAATAATAAGCAGGTATGTGTAAATAGAGATTCCTAAGAAAGATGAGTATTTTATATGTATTATTATTATTTGTATGATTTAATATAAGACAATAAACAGACTGGACTAATTTTGTTATGCAAGAGGCAATATTGCGCAGAATTTAATAATGAAATACAATGATAAAACAAAGTACTGGGGGAAAAGTCAAATGTCAACTAAATAAATTATCATGAAATAATCACACTTTGTATTGTATACCAAATCATGACTACCAACACTCACATTGGAAAAAAACTTTTGATTTTATGTTAATGTATTAAGTGGGTTCATATTCATTAACATGTTTGAACATGAGGCGGTAAAGATGAAAATTGGTTTAATGGATGATTCATTAGTATACATTAAATCTAAGGAATATTTCCTTTGCGGAAGAAACACATCCTGACTTAACTTTATTCATTATTCGAATGCTTAATCATGTGTAACAACATAATATTCAATATTTGGGTCGAAACCTTCTGATATTGTTTTCGTACAATATATTTGTCAAAGTGGAGAGATTATAATAGAGTACTGTCATTTTAAGCCGATAGTACGAGTTATTTGTTCATATAGAGTCCAGGCCATAGCCGTCATAAGAGTGCGCCGCAGCATTCTAGGAACTATCCCCTTGAAATAACCCACAGCTCCTTGGTGTTGGTGGATGTACAACACAGCGCTCAGGATCGTGGGATACTTGTTTGGATACAGTTGCATGCGTGTTTTGATTACGTCTGCCGGATTAGTAAACAAGGAGGCAAGAACTCCGGCAAATATTCCACAGGAGAAATGTAGTACGCTAGCTTGCGTTGGGGACTGCAGCCATTCTGAAATTATTTCCAAATATTTGACACTAATAACAAAACGAAATTTACATTTTTAATTCAAATAAAATATTCAAATTGTGTATTTTGGAAGATTAAACAGATAAAACGATAATTACCTGCTGGAATGCTCTGTTTACTTTTAGTGTAAAACATAAGATAAAGTCCAGAGAACGGTGCATCTCTCGCCAACGTAGCTCCCAATCCACAATACAGTCCTCTGACTCCCTCTGCAGCCCAAATGCGATTCAAAGCGCCCAACACACTTCGGTATTCATAAACACCAGACTCAAATCTGAAATGAAAGATTTTATTTTACTAACGTGAAGTAGATCAAATATTGGCATTTATCTACAAAAACGTTACATTCAAACGCAACCAAGCAAAACATACAAACGTAGATACAATTTACACAATTCACAGTTCTTATCTCTGGGCTAGGTGGAGATACAGTCGCGAGTAGTGAATGTCTGATATTATTATTTAACACAATAACAAACCATGATTTTGACCCCATCAAATGTCACTCATAACATTGTAGGGGATTTGACTCATATTTGTTTCAAACACTAAGTTACTTTTACTTATAGCTTAGTTAAATACATTTGAGAGACAGTTCTTTCAGATTTAAGTTAACATTTAAATAAATTTTATTATAAATATATCTCCCTATGCTCTTGAGTGGTGTGTTAAAGGAAGTATTGATTGATTGATATAATCACCTAGTTTTAATGACACTGAAGGGGTTGAGAATGATGCCAGTGAAGGTACGAGCCACCACACCCAGCCCTACAGCTTGAAAAGCACTCAATTCTTTGCCTTGAGCCTCGATGACTGTGCCTTTCAGCCAGTGTAGAGATGAGAAGTAAAGACCCACACCAGGAACACAGCGTGTGATAGACTGTAATCAAAATATTCAATCCCATGAATAAGAAAAATAATACTTTTTTTGTAATGTTTCGTTAAAAGAAAAATAAGCCTTGAAAATATTAATAAAATATATCTTACCGGCATCATTCCTCTCCATAACCCGATAATGCGATCCTGTCTCACAATATTTGCGAAAATATTTATCATTCCATGTGAATGACGGCTTCTGAAAGTAGAAAAGAGTATTGTTAGAATGAATATAGTCATATAGAATCATGAATTACTGGAGAATATAAATTAGTCAATAAGTTTAAGGCTTACCCAATGGTTGCTGCCTGCATTTGTAGTGTTGGATTTTGAAGTCTGGTCTTCACCAGATCCAAAGGTTGGAAGAGAATAGTGCTGCATGTTCCGGAGAAAGACCCGGCCAAGAATGCTTTGAAAACCGGATTATACTGTAAATAAAATAAGTGATATAAGTATCGACATGTAAAACGAAATATTTATTATGGCGTTTTTACATATGTGTGTTAACTTACATCCATTTTAATTTCCAAGTATAATTATTAATGTTCCAAAAATCCTATATCGACGTAATAGCAGTCTCCTGCACTTGGAGAATTCAAAGGGTTTTGACTTCCGCAAGTTTGTTAGCAATCTTAAGCTTCAAATAATAAGAAACGAAACCTCGGATGTTCCTTTTGAAGACAAATTTTCAGTCAGGTGTAAACACAGCTTCCCTGTGCTTTTTATATTTGCTATGTTTAAAATGAATGAAGGCTGTTACTATGACCCAGCATATATCTCTGGAGAGCTGTTTCAAATATAACAGCGGGCGAGAGCAATCGTATCGGAGTAATCGGAATAGTAGATTGGATTCACACGGAACAAACCGATGTACATTTTGATGACTTGTGATTCCAAAAACTGATGCATTAAAGAAATTTTCAATTTGATTCACTTTTGTTTGTTACAAACAATATTTGTAAAAATGTCCAGATTGCTTTTGGCGCTTCTATTTGATTTTTTTAAAACAAACTTTAGTATAGTTCATCTAAATATATTTTACATACAACACTCAAAATCTCAAAGAATTTAGTGTAAAAACACCCGCTAATAATTTAAATCCCTCATCGAGACCAGGATGAATAAATTTCGCATTGAGAATGGTTAAAAATAACTGATTTTAAGCACAGTCACTAATAAAGAAACACACAACGATGAATAATTAAAGTGAGAGAGGACACGAGTCAAAGACTTGAATGGTTGGGAACTAACTGATAACGTACGTGTCTGTGGTCTCTTTATATAAACAAGTGGTGGGTCGTATCAAGCAAGTGTTGTTGAGGAGTGCAGGGGACCAACATGAGAGGGGGCAGTCAGAGATCACGCTGTCAAGTGAACCGTATTGACTTTATATTTTTCCTAATTATGCAAATAACAAACTATCTTGGGGTTCAGTCTAGAAATGTTTATTCAATAGTTTTTTTTTAAACAAAAGACAAAGCACGCTCATGATAAATTGATTTTTTTAATTGAATTTGTAGTTTTTCAATTGTCATGTTAGATTATACTGAGTAAACATTTGTTTAAGGGAACGTAATGTATTTTGTGTGTCAATATCAAGGTTGCCCTTAGGTGATTTCCTAATATTGAAGAATATCCTTATGTGTTTACAGACTGATAATAATATTTTGATTTAGACCTACTCTATCAGTTGACTAGCCCATGTGACCCAAAGATAAAGACATTACAGTCATATGGATGGGTTCACCAACAATAGACATCAATCAAATTAGAGAACTGCGCTTCAAATTATGATAATTTTCAATAATACTTGCCTATAAGTTTTCAAAATAATTGAAACTATGATTACTAATCTTATTTATTTGGGATGTGGTCTAAGCTGATCCTTGTTTAATATTTTGCCATGATAGGATTCTTCTGCAGCCAGCATTGTTAGTGCAAACACTTATAACTCGAGATCGGCTGAACAGATTTTTATCATTTTTGGTTTATTGGATTCTTCTCCGCTCCGGATAACAGGATAACTAATAAAACATCGAAAAATAAATGGACAGAAAAGAGTATAAAATATGATATTAAAGTTAGTATGGAACTTATTTCCTAACAACAACGCCAACTGTGAAAAAATCCATAATAATGCAATTTTTGTTTACGTGACAACTATAGAGTTTCAAAACATTGTACGCAGATTATTGATAGAATTTCTTTCAAGCTTTCAGAAATAATTTTTTAACATTCAAATATTTTTGTATAAATTAAAACGCTAAAAGTAAATAAAAAGAGGTGAGTTGATTAATTGTTGTTAGGTTATACCGTTTGTCACAGGAAATTCTATTTTTTTTGTTTATTTTATTAGCAAATTTTTATATACCCTGAAATTCGAAAACAATATTCATAGTTAGGACCACAGGACAACGTCTGTCGGGAACGCTAGTTCACAATAAAGAAAGAATGCTCTGTCTCCAGCTCTGGCTCTATGTTCCTTTGCTGTAAACTCACCCTTAAAAGAATAAGCTTAGAAGATTTTCACCTAGACTCATCAATATTGCTATATCAAAAACAAAAACAGATATATCAACCTAGAAACAGAAGGGAAGGGGGACCAAAAAAATATTACGGTGCGGCCCCTAAGACTGAAACCATGAGAGAGAAATAGCTTTGAAATAAATAGTTCAAAAAAACTTGTAAGCAGGTAAGTTCCTATAATTATTTTTGAAGCTATTTTAATACACACATAATATAGACCCTTACATTCCCAGTGGTTGGTCCAGTAGCTAGTGTCTCTGCATGGAAAATTGGTTGCATAATGTGTTGAGAATAAATCCCTATTAAAATGGAAATATTTTTATCATGATGTATGAACAACCCCTTATTGGAATCAAGGAATGGTTGCATGCGTCTGAAACGGATACTTTTTACGGAAAGCCTTGTGAAATATCTCGAGATCAAAGTGTACAGAGTGTACTTCATAAAGTTTTATAATATAGACATGTCTACATGGGTGCAAATATGATTAATTTAATTTTATATTGCGATAACCTTTTGAACTTTAGGTGTTGTGATTACGATACACACATAACCATTTCTTTACAGTTAATAATAATATACTAAATTAGTATTTTATTTTATAATATTCAATATTATGAATAAAATCCTTTTGCCAATCCAATTAACTTTTATGTAGAGAATATGTACATGACCTTAATTAAAAATGTTCATGTTAAGTAAATTTTATACATCTCCCAATTAACATGGGTTCAAAATGCACTCTTTATGTATTTATTTATAAAAAAACTAAAAGAGTACCTATCTTTATAAAAAAAAAATTAATTAAAACATTTCATTTCCTAATTTAAATAGGTTACATTAAAAGTGATTAAGTATTCGTTTAGGCAATATACCTAATAATATTTTTGTTGAAACAGATAATGTTATAAGTTAGCAATTATAACCAACATTCTGTTGGTTATAATTTGGGGCTGTTTCATCTCCATTCAATCTAAGACAGAATGTTAAAATTGATTAGAACGGTGGTTCTTAACCATTTTGGAGGTACTGAACCCCACCAGTTTCATATGCCAATTCACCGAACCCTTCTTAATTTGAAGAGGGGTTCAGTGATAAGTTCTTAATATGAGTCGGGTGTGTGTCTTGATCTCCGTTAAACCCACCAAATGACTCACCGAACCCAGGTTAAGAACTATCGAGTTAGAATTTACAACAGAAAAAACACCTAGAATATTATTTCTAACTTCTCTACAAAATAATGAGTCTCTTGACAATGTCTGCGTGAGTCGGACGAAAGCGCTCGAGATTCATAAAAAAATTGTGAAAGTGCAACTGTGTAATCATTTTACTCATCAAAATGAACTTTCGCTATGTGAATACACAAACCTTACAAAAAGTACAAAATAACTCATTAACTGGATAGAGAAATCTAATTGTACTTTTTGTTTAAACGTAAAGTATCATGTAAAAGCATGTAATTTTTTTACACAATGCAAACATTAACGAAAAATATATTATAACAATTTTTTTTCGAAGAATTTGGTTCCTAAACAATTAAGCTACCAAGGTTCGAGTCTTATTTCCATCCTAAATCTTAGCAAACTTAAGATGTTAGAAGTATTTTGAGAAAATATTAAAATGTATCATATTATTATCTTTTGGGAGAGCATATTATCATAATACATAAACCCATACTAAAATACAACAAAGTGTATAATTGGCGGTTGATAAACTAGCATCTTTCCTACACACAGTTTAAAGTATATTTTATTACTTGAAATATATTCTTCAAAGCAAATAATCAGATAGTATATTTGAATATCGGAGGTAAAATAAATAATGTAGATTGGCATTATAATCATCTGGCTTTTGTAGGTATTAGGGTTGGGTCACTTATCCCAGTGATTAGTGTCTCAGCTAGGGATTCAGGCTCAAGTCTTGCAAGGGCATGGGATCTTTTGAAATGATCAAGGAAGATACCCGTGATTTGGAATTTTGGGGATTTCAACCAATTTGATCACCTTGTAGTGGCCATGTTTCGCATGACGACATCATCCACCAATAGCGTTTCTCCATGATGTCGTCAACCGGTAGCAGCCTGCCACATTGTACAAGGCAGCACAACAACCATCAGTCACCAACACATCTTCATAGAGTCAACACGCACCTTCCATCTCGCGACGCGCATCGCGGTGCGCCACTCGGCGCTCGCTCATTACTATCTTCATCATCCTTTATTATTTATTCTTTTAACAATAAACCATCCATACCTCCAAAACATGTGCATCCTCACTCTACGCAAACCACCTCCCACAACCTAAATGGATAATAAACCACCCTTCGAAACAGCAGTAGAAGATAATCCTAAGCTCTTAGTAGCTAGGTAAGATATACCTCTTAAAATCACCAACAAATTTATTCACCAAATAGTTGGTTCTATATTATTATGTTTGTAAACTAAGTTTAAACACAATAAAAATCCAAATCCAGCTAAAAAAGTAGTAAAAAAAAATACAAAAGAACTTAACAACCATTATAACATAATAAATAAAATTTAGTAGGTACCTACATATTATCATGTACTAAACAACAAAATAGTAATTGTAAAGTACAATATTACTTATTTTGTCAAGGAATAATTTATTATTCATCTTGGAGATATTATTATTGAGTGATCATGTACAATACAATAATATTATGATAGTTGAGATAATTATAAAACTGCAAGGCTGGTAAATTTTAAATTGTATGATCGCCTGATTTCAGAAACATTTTCTTGTCTGTACCTACATAATGAAATTGATTCAGATGTAAGATTTTCACTTAGAAAAGATAACAATGTTATCTTTTATGATTTTCACTTAGAAAAGATAACAATGATAACATGTCATGTTGATAATATTACTATGCTAGCCCACGTATATAGTTCTTTTGATGACGAAATTCATTAACAGCGCCTGATAAACAATGCGACATACGATAAGAATTCAGGTACATCATAACAGTCAGTCATAAAACAAATTACTTACATCATCTAGTATGTTTTTTTTATTCACATTTTCTGGTGGTAAAGAGGGTTGTTCTGGAGAAAGGTCTAGGGGCAAACCTTCTTCAACTGATTTCATTTTTTTTATTTATTTAAGATTATTTACATGTTTCACAACTCAGTAGAGTGTAAAATTAGAATCCTAACATTTTACTGTGAAATTTAATTACGAAATTCTATCCTAATGTCCAAATTCATTCGATTTTAAAAATGCTAATCGTTTTAAAAATGTTGAAATACATAAATATTTTAAAACTTTATGACGCATGATTGAAATTATTATTTTATGTAATTCGCAAATTACACACAAACTTTAACTACGTGAAAATAGAAACGTCACGTTGACAACTACTAAGAACTGTCAGTCATAGTTTTGACGTTTCAACAGGTAAACAAAAATTTGCATCTAATGTTTACGTGCATATCTACGTATTACAATATGCATAAAATTGATAAAATACGCATTCGCCCTAACAGAAAAGTTCATGCAGAGATAATATTGAGTTCATGCGTAAGTAAACGAGTAATTTAACATTTTAATAGTTGAGGCCTTGGAATAATTAAAATGTATATTATAGAGGTGTTGGTATTATACAATTTGTTGTCCCTGACAGCCAGATGCAGAGTTCGTCTTTTTTTATTTATTAGCATTCCACTCATTAGCAGAGTTCTTCTTAGTTTTGTTTGAAGCAAGAAACATAAGTACCTATCTAGGTACTTACATTTTCATACGACTTATGAAATAATCAATAATTAATTAGGCATTCCATCCATGGTAACTAACTAATTCTTCCTTTTACACCCCACTCAGGGGCATAGGGAGGCAACAAGAGCTCTCCATTGCGCAATGTTTATGACCTCCTCCCGCATCATGTCCAAATCCCTCAGCTCTACTTCGAAGGAGCGGAACACAGTGTGGGAGGGTCTTCCTCGTCTTCGGGACCCTGATGGGAGGAAGAACAGCGCTCTCCTCGGCCAACTGTCATTCGGCATCCTTAACACATGTCCTAGCCAAGTACATCTCCTCCCCACAATGGTAGAGGTGATGGGCTCACACTGGGTGCACCGGCGTATAGCGTCGTTCGTGATGCGGTGGTACCATCTTACGCCCAGAATTCTTCAGAACTTCATTTCAAAAACTGAGACTTTTTGTGCCTGGGCTTTGGTCAGGTGCCAGGACTCACACCCATACAGGAGAATGGGCAACACACACGCATCAAACGGTTTATATTTCATCTCGACACTAAACGCCGTCGCTTTCCAAATTTTGGTCATGTTGTTAAAGGCGCCAATTGCCATACCGATATGTATCGGGAGCTCAGCCCCAAGGTCACCAGAAGTGGTAATGGTTGCTCCCAGGTATTTAAATTTATCTACCCGGGAGACCTGGTGACCATCGATGGTTATCGGTAGTTGTTTATCGGGGCAGGCATTACTCGCCATGAGCTCCGTTTTACTGGCATTGACTCGAAGGCCAAGGCGTGCTGTTTCATCGCAGAGTTTTGAAACACTGCGCTGTAATTCCTCCACTGTCGTACTGAACAATGCTAGGTCATCAATGGGGCATATTATACATATGTCGTACTGAACAACGCTAGGTCATCAATCGGACATAGTATACATGTCGTACTGAACAATGCTAGGTCATCAATGGGACATAGTATACATATGTCGTACTGAACAATACTAGGTCATCAATGGGACATAGTATACATATGTCGTACTGAACAACGCTAGGTCATCAATAGGACATAGTATACATATGTCGTACTGAACAACGCTAGGTCATCAATGGGACATAGTGTACATATGTCGTACTGAACAACGCTAGGTCATCAATGGGACATAGTATACATGTCGTACTGAACAAGGCTAGGTCATCAATGGGACATAGTATACATATGTCGTACTGAACAACGCTAGGTCATCAATAGGACATGGGTAACTGTTTACTAATAAAATTAACGATGTATCTCGCGTACATACATTGATAATCATTTTGAATTTAGAAAAGTCCTAGAACTCTGACCATGATTGGGTAGTAGTTAGTTTTTCCCTTAAGGCATTCCATCCAAACATAGATCATTTTTGCCTGCCTTCAAGCACAAAGCGTACATAGTTAACATAATAATTAATATATGTATTTAAACAGAGAACAGGATTGTGCAGCAAGAGTGAGCACCCTATTAAATTTTGACAAAGTTTCTATGAACAAACTCAATAAGCTTTTACTTAGTTAATTTTTTTTCCGAAATCACATACTTAATTTAGTAGGTAGAGGGTAATTTAAAATTGCAGCAGTGACAATGGGGAGTTTTTTCAGTGGGATATTTTTTTACTTTGTACAAATATTATTAAGTTATTTGTAGAATGTAAAATCGATAACAATATTTTGTTGAAGAGACTCTAGGAAATATCAGCTCATGGCAAAGTTCATTTACGTATTGTAGATGAATGAGAAACAAATATTATTGACTTGAAGCAGCATGTTGGTGAGAAAACCTTAATATAAAAATAATATTGATAGACCCCCAGCAAACATGTTTATCAATAATTCTTGACATTCTGTGACACCAGATAAACACTTAACTACCTACCTACCCACTGTTGTTTTCTTAACAGCCATAATACAATATTAATGAAGCTATCAACACATTGATATACTTACATACGTCTTATTTGCACGCGTGTAGGCACAGTTTACTTATTTTCTACACCCATGATAAATAAATACCTATGTACGCAAGCAATAGGATGTGCAAATAATTATAACTACTTGCATTATATAATTTTGTATCCTAAAAGGTCAAAATTTGCTAAAAATAAAGATCATCGAGTAAAGATACTACCTGGAAATTTTTAGGTTTGATGCGGACAAACGGTGCAAAACCCGGACAATAAAAAGAGGCATCCCTGACTGAAGGGTGTCTTTTATCACTCAATTTGTAAGAAGCTTTAAGTATATTTTTTCTTTTGATTTTCAATTATTCCAGTTTTATGATATGGTAAAAAATATATTCTTCATAATAAAGCAGTGTTTGTACTATCCTAGACAGATGTACTGTTTAATACTAAACAGACAAATGTTAGGAGTAAGTCTTGGAGATAAAAAAAGAAATGAAGACATCATGACAAGACAATACTTAATTCACATGTAGTCACAATTAGATCAGTTCATACTATACCTCTGAAACGGATGATCATTGGAAGGATATTTTATTACATATTACCCAACCCAGGCATCTGACATTGTAGAGGATACTGAATGTCTAATGGTTAATTAAAATAATTTAAAAACTGTACAAATTATATTGTATTATTTCGTTGTATCTACATACATTTATTGTGAAAAAAAACGAATGTGTGATAAGCAATGTAAGGTGCCTGTTGAAGATAACATTATTTTTCGCGATGATTAGTGAGGTTTCCCGCAATTGTTACTAGGCTCTTAAATAATCCATTTCATTAGTAGAAATTACTATGTACTTATATTCTAGATATTTAGTTGTTAATGAAGATCACTGTTTCATTTATACCAATATGGATAATGAGAATGTCACAACCCTCGGTGGGCTTAGCTTTCTCCAAATCTCTGTGGCCGGCTGCAACCTTTCATTTCCTTTGTCCCAGAGCCATGTAGTCTGCAGCGATATCCTTGGCCTGGCCTTCGAACGCTTCTTCTAACTGGATCATTAAAAAACACTCTTTTTGGGAGCTTTGGTCATCCATACGAAACACATGACTTAGCCACCATAGTCTGTTAATCTTGATGAATGATGATACCCTGAAATTTTGGTAGAGACCATAGAGCTTGGTGTATCATTTTCGCTATCTTGAATAGGTCCATATATTCGGCAAAGGATTTTTCTTCACATGTCAGCACTACTAAATAATGTCTATAGACCAGTGTTCCACAAATGGTGTGCCGCGGTACAGTGGTGTACGGTGGTCATCGGTCGGTGTGCCGCAAAAAATGAGATCCAAGTGTTTGTAAAGGCTCATGGTTCAGATTCTGTGTTCAAAAGAAAAGAATGGGTAGTAAAACTTATTTACTATCCATTCTTTTGTACCGGTGTACCTCTGAAATTTATTGATTTGGTAGGTGTGCCTTGAACACAAAAAGTTTGCAGAACACTGCTATAGAGTAGGTATGGCTTTCTTCTTCTAGATACTAGACAAGACTTTGTAGTTTTTTAATCTTATCCATATTTATATGAACTTAAAATAAATATATATATCGGTCTCGGTAACAAGTGGTAAATACGCTAACTTCTTATCAAGAGGTCCTAGGTACGATTCCCAGTCGTGTCAGAATTTTTTTCACTTGAAATTTCTACCTGGGATGGACTGACTCATATTGGACAGGACCGGTTAGATAGAAAGTAAGTTCAGACCACTATACTGACACCTTTATATAGAAAAGTGTTAATAATTTAATTATTTTATATACAGACAGTCCATATGATCCGTTTTACACAGAATTAGATATTTGCCTAGACTGAGACCTTGTGAGTATTGCAAATTAACCAAAAATTCATATTGTCAGGAAAAATAATGTGCTACCTTGCAATAGCAAAACCCGTTATCCATTTTGAATGTTTGAAAGACGGTTAATGGGTTCAACACAGTGCGCTGGCAAGCACACTCAACAATGCTATTTACATAACACTCAGTTATTCCATAGGAATTAGGTATATAATAACTTATTACGTATTTCTCCCCCGAACAGTTAGTTCAAGGAAATTAAAAATGAAAAAAGTTTATCTCATAGGTCAATCATGTGATAACAACAAATTAAATAAAAAATGACACGTTTTATTTCGTACATGTACTTAAAGAGTATGTACTCAAAATTAGTTGTACAACAATAATATCCTCCATTTTCCCGAGATAAGCTTAGTCATAATAATAATGGGTGGTTTCACTCAAGGAATAATTGTCTAGTTAAAAATTATAAAAAAAAAACAGATGCAAAAATTAACAAATTAGTTTTTAAACATACCTATTATATCATGTTTATTAAACTATTTTAGTAAGACGTTGGAATCTGTAGTTACAAATAAATATGAAGCAGTTAGAATCAAAGACTTGTTATTTTATCTTCTGGGAATAATGGCTACTACCAAACATCCACAGCCGTAGTTTAAATCATGGATTTAGGGCTGAAAAAAGCCGAACAACTTGTTTACTGTTTATACTTAATGATGACTCGGGATGATTTTGGGAAGGAATTATTTCTCTTAAAGATCGTGTTAAAAATGATTTTAAGGCTACGAATTAAAATTATTATTCTCATGAAAAATATTTAAAAGACAATTTATCTTTGAACACAATTTTTCATCCAATTAAGTGAAATTGTGAATGAATCATTAAATTATTATGTGACATCTCCTCACAAAACGGGACAATTAAAAAAAAAGTTGCTGACTGTCTCCTTTGCAATGTCGTCTTTCGAGAAAAAGTTCTAGTATTTTCAAATGTACTTACTCCTTCTAGTATATTAAATTTATAAACCTTTTACAAAAGTCCTTAGATACGAACACTAATTCAATTGTTTTTTTTTGTTGCTTCGATCAATCATTCAAAACAACAAGAGACAGATGAAAGATAAAGAAACCATTCAAATAAATTTGGCTCCGCCTCAATATACTCATGATCGAAACAAAAGGAAACTCGCCTAGAATAGTCCTTATTTCTACCGATGACAATCTTTGATGATTTTTTGACACAGATAATCCATACTTTTCCTTCATCTCAACATATTTTCACCTCTGTACTTCATAAACAAAAATGTGACATTATATTTTAAAATTTTGTTGTATCTAGTATATTTAAATTAATTGAATCAAATTAGGGCACCAAGAAAAAATGCTGCTGTTTGAAAAAGGGGGCCACCAAGTGCGAAAAAGACTTGTTTTATTCAAGACTCTCAGGGGGGCATATTTTAAAATATCTTGCTGTTATTAAAGAAATATTTCTTATGCAAACTGGTATGCCTGTTACACATATTTCCAAATAATATAATATGAAATATATTTTTCATGTTACATCATTTTCCATAACAACATCTTGACTTTAAAAATATGTCATGTAGACTCACTCTATCTAGATTGTATTTAAATGATAAGGTGTATGAACAGTATCAGGTTGGCATAGCAATAGCAGAGACACACCTTTTCTAAGTAATTATTTTTTTAGATTAGATTAACAGTTTGAAGATAAAGAAAAATAAAAACCAATAAACAAATTTTTAGTAAAAATTCACATTATCCAAAATCTCAGACGTAATATTTAGAAAATCCTTTGTTATTAGTATTTTAACCTTTTATGTCTTTATTATATGTAATTGTTTGGGTGCAGCAGAGTGCGATCCATTTTTATTGTTGAAAATTTACGTCATCCCAATCACACACACCAACATTGAAGGTTATGTCGTGCATTGTTTAAGATTACTGATTAGATAAGATAAATCTCGGATTACATTAATGTGTAAATAAAAAATATTATTTGTATTCGCAATGTGTCAAATGATTAGAAAAATAACTCTTTCCAATAATTACAAATTTATTTAAATGAAACAATTTATTTGT
Source organism: Mystacides longicornis (assembly GCA_963576905.1). Lineage (NCBI taxonomy): Eukaryota > Metazoa > Arthropoda > Insecta > Trichoptera > Leptoceridae > Mystacides > Mystacides longicornis. Next base: position 13,695,650 of record OY756425.1, read on the forward strand.
TTATCCACAATTTTAATACCCTGACTAGTTTTGCTTTAATTACAAATTTGCTTTGGAGATTCCCCACACATACTGTCTATCAATATTCTCCACCAAGAGCTTGCAACACCTGTTTAAATCAAAAATTCACTCTCTGCACGCGTTTAACGATGTTCTGTCAATGAGAAAGTAGTCATTTTCTCCAGCACCAGATGTCAAAGGCATTATTTTGAATGCATTCATTAAGCTCCGTTATGTCTCTCGTCAAACCAATTTTAAGTAATGTTTTATTAGAGATTATTTGAAAAAAGAATTAAATGTTGTTATCCTATATTTTTCTGATTTGTAGTTGCTTTGTAAAATGCAATCATAGTTTGAATATTTTTTTGCCGCTCAAACGAAATAATTCAATATGGCCAACGTGTGACATCATACGATCCATAGTAATCTCCCGTTGGCTCTTCCCGACTTATAAAAAACGAAAACAGTTATTAAGAATTTCTTTTTATTGTTTCGTTTCCGATTTCTTTCAATAGTTTATATAAACTTAATAAATTTATGAAATACGTTTATTTATGTGCATGTTACGTTTAACTCCCTTCATTTCAGCACTAAAGAAATCGTCTTTTTGGTTGAAAAATCTCATCACTTTAAAAATATCTATGATATGCAAGTTCCCACTAATTAGCCTTCACGAACCCAGTTTCCATTTTAGAAAATATAAAACACACAATCAAATTATAAGAAATGAACCCCTATGGTGCACAACAACGTACTGAATATAAAAAAGTAATGACATTAATTACCTACTACTATTAGGTACCTACTTCTGGTATGAATACTTGTACCATGTATGAAGTAAGGTATGGTATGAATAGTATGACATCACGAGCATTCGTTTCGTTTCACAAGTTTTCAAAACATCATTCAAAATTAGATTTTTAATCTTCAATTTTAAATTCATTTCAATGTATTTTAAATTTGTTTTTTTTTGAAGTTTATTTTATACAGATATTCTTTATTTTTATCGTATTTATATGAACATATTTTTTTTGTTCGTTTTTCCTTCAGGTACCAATCCATATTTCATTGCAGCAAATTCTGATGTGAAATTTATCGATCATCAGATAATTTGACCCAGAATATGCAGTTTTAGATAATATCTATGTTTAGTCGATCACGGTTTTACTGTTCGTTAATATTTCTGCATTCATGTGTCTGGAATCTTTTGGTCAATCTCATATACCATATACATACCCTATCAGATATTTCAATTACCTTTTTAAGGATGCTCAACAGACTATGAGGAAACAGCACAGAGTTTATGATCTTTTCTGACAGCATGCCCATTATTTTGATACTTAAATACTTATAGGTATTTTAAAGGAATTCATAACAATATTAAAGACTTTTGACTGATAAGTCAATGTGGCATATTTTCAAGTATAAATCGTCAAGGTTTATGCACTTTTGTAAACAAATACTGTATAATTTTACTTGATTCTAACAAAATAAACTAAACAAATTACTGAAAGGAACTTATGATAAATTCTTTGTTTAAAAACAAAATATTTTCTTGAAAAAATATACTGCAGGTCGGGTTTTTTTAGCAATTTATTAAGTAGGTACATATTTATAATTTCAAAGCAAACATAATAATTTATAGTGTTATCAGTTATTTTGCTTTTCTGAAATGTTTTATGACGTCTTACAAACAGATAAGATGGCAAATGTAGTTGTATTAAAACACAGCAGTCATGTTAACCCAAAGGATTTTTTTTTTAATAATTTAGAATGTCTATATTCACCATTAGTCCTTTCCTGGATGTGTCATCAACATAAAAATAGGACAAGTCATCAACATAAAAATAGGACAAATATAGATTAATGTTGATGTTTTTTAACCTTTTTTAGTACTTATCATATTTACTTACTTCGTTTTAAGCATATAATGTGTTCCAGTACTAACCATTCATCAATTAACCATATATTTATATATCTTTGATTCATTCCTTCTGCAGGACCTTTGCATAATTGGAGTTTGTCTCATTTATCTAACTGCTGTTAAGGAACAGATGAGAAGTGAGCTGAAAATTCAAAACCCTGAGAATAGAAAATCTCTACACTGGAGTATAACAAATAGTGATTATTTTGATCCCAGGTAATTAATTTATCCTTTTTAGAAACCTGGTGACCACTTAAGGTTAGAATATTTTTTATCAAGACAGATGTTATTGCCATTAGCTATGTTTTATTGGCATTGAATACTTGACAAAGGTATGCTGAATCATCATTAGATTATAAAACTGTTATATTGCTACAGAAGGTTATGTATTACTTATATTAAAAACAACAGACAATATTTTATGATACAATTTAATATAAAGCCATCTATTGATAATTTTTCGAAACAAAACACCTTATTCTAAAAAATACATGCAACAAAAATCATTTTCTACGAAAGACAAAGATAATATCAATCAAAAAAAGTGTTCAACTCTTCTAATCTCTTATTTTCACACCGATCCTAATATCTTTTGGTGGTTTTAGCAAAACCCCATCAGCGTCGACAAAAAGTTTTGATGGATTCTTTGAAACTGGTACAAATTCAAATTGAGAAATAAGTTTGTATGTGATAAGTTTAGCTATGATAATGGCGAATTCAGAACCTAAAAAAATAGAATCATTTTTAAATTTATGGTTTATATTTTTTATTAATCTAGTGAGAAGGACATTGCCTTACCTATACATCTTCTGAATCCAACTCCAAATGGTATAAATGAGAAAGGTTTTATGGAAGGCTTGTTTTCTTTTGAGAATCTATCTGGATTGAAAGTTTCTGGATCTGGGAAATATTTTTCGTCATTATGAATTGAATATATGGGAATCCACAAAGCATATTTACTCAAAAACTAAAAAAAACATAAAAAAATATTTTAACAGTAGATGAGTACATACCTAAATACGTGAAAGCATCAGTAAAAAAAAAACAGAAAGTAGAAAGGCAACTGGTCTCGTCCAATCTGAGACATGCCAATCCAGAGGAGAAATTTCAAGTGAAAACCACAGAAAAAGAAGTCTGGTGTCTCAGTAGGTTATAGAGGTTGATGGATAGTAGAATACGAAGAGGTTTTCCAAAGGTTATTAATTATGGTCTATGGGAATGCCTCTATATGGACCTATATTTTGTTGGCAGTAAAAACACGATTAAGGAGATTTCTTGTGGAAGAAGGCCACTGGAGACAAGGTCCAATGAGAGGCAGCACTCACTTAATGAACGAATAGAAGGATGTTACTTTGATCGCGGTGACACTTGGAAAAAATGTTACTGATAGCATCTGAATGGAATCGGTCAAGACCTAGCAAAATATTTAAAGTATGTACTTGTTGAATTCAACGATAATTTTGTGTATGTAGATAAATAATTAGAATACTTATAAATAATAAATTTACCGTGTACGTTTTTGAATTATCATTAGGTGGAGGAAGTGTATAAGGTTTTGTACACTCTTTATCAGTTGCCAACATCGGAGGCCATTTTCTTAGTGTTTCAAATAACACCATGTCCAAATAATCCAATTTATTGAGTTTTTCCAAATCAATAATATTACAGTCCATACGAGCTCCGTCAATTTCTCTTTGAAGTTTTGTCATTACATCAATATTTTGGGTGAGTTCGTAAAATAAAAAAGTCAACAATGTAGCTATTGTGTCACATCCTCCGATATATAACCCTATGGCTTGGGCAATCAGATTGTCTTTTATATTCATATCTGTAAAGTCGTAGAATAATCATCAATACTCACATTATATCTTATCTTAAATAATATTTAAATCAATTTGTACAAGAAAAAGCAAGACATTTTGAATTATATATTCGTTATATTTTGTGGATGAAAACAATACATGGGATTTTTTGTATTGTTGAGTAATCTTATGATTAGGAGTTTCGGAGATTTAAACATTTCCACCTAATGGCGCACATTTCGAACACACTAAGCCATTGTTCGAAAAAACAGTAGAAGACGGTCGTAAGCCCGTAGTGGTTTGTTCCAATTGAACATCAGAAATGAATTGTTAGCTGTCAATAAATAATGAATTGCTATTTACTCGGAGGCGAGTTGTTGAGACAATATAGGGTACTTGCGTACGTACCTATAGAATCATTAGTTGTTATAATATATTCGTTAATAAATCATATTACATTTGAACAAAACAATTATCAAATCATTTGAAATAAAAAACACATGTATCATTTAAAATAACTTCCAAATCATAAGGAGTGTTAAAACTGGAGTAGATATTACACTATTAAAAAATTTCGAAAATATACAGAAAAGTATTTTTTTTTTAAGTAATTTAAATGAAACAAATAATTTGTGGAATAACAAATTAATTCTTGCATTTAAATTATTTTATTTAAACAATTCCACCAAGAATGCACATTCAATTAGTTAATTTTATTAAATCTTTTTTATTCATACCTGTATCGGTGCTGCTTGAACCACTACTCGTGGAATTTCTTACAGTAGAGACGATATATTGAATAAAATCGTAATCGCTAGTATCATTAGTACAAGTATTTCTCATTCTTGCGTCAATATTTCCCTTAATGACAGAATAGATAAATGACCTCGATTTTTCAATGGATGTATTGAATTGTAGTATCTAGAAAAATAATCAATTTTTTTTCGACCATAACTATTTAATGGAACTTATTAAAATAAGAAATACAAAATATTTAGTTATTATTATAATTGATGTTGGGCAAGCAGCCTAGGCTGATGGGCCCAAATCAATGTCCGTGCCATCCGTCGTTTTGAGAAAATCGTCCAATCTGTTCTTGAAAACTGATGGTTTGTTCCACAATTCAATGTTTTTTCCACAATTTTATTTTTAAGCTAACCGGTTTTCGAAGACCAAACGTCTTCTTCTTCAGGCTAATTTGATGTTAACTTCAAAAAGATGTACGGTCATTGAAAACCAGTTAGCCTAATAATAAAATTGTGAAAAAAAACTAAATATTTTGTATTACTTATTTAAATAAGTATTAAAAATTTTGAATAATAAATTGTTTGAAAATTGATATTCTTATTGAAAGGTTTTTTTTTTTAATTAAATCTGCTATAAAAATATTTATTTTACATATTCTATTTATCACGAATTGGTTTCAATACAGCTTTCTATCAAAAATCAGGACCCTAAGGGTGGGTGTGTTTATAACAAACTAATGTAGAGCCAAAGCTGGAAATAGAGTACATTTTCTTTATCGTTGATATTGTTTCCATGGTGTCCAATATCAACGACAAAAGAAAGTATACTCTATTTCAGCTCTGTTCGTTTGGTGTTAACGCACACTAAGAATGAAAAGATCTATATTAATAATCAGATAATTATTGAAAGGATAAAAAAGAATGCAATTCTATATAATAAAATTACCATAGACAATTAAGTACATAAAGTATCCATTAAGACAGAATTTACAACAACAAAAAAAACACTAAAATCAAAGTGGTCAGTACATTTTTCAGTTTTCGCCAATAACTAATAACATTGATAAATTGCATTGATTCACATTTTGATGGTATCCAATCATTATTGAATGACTTTTGAATAAAAGAATTTGTCTCACACCCAAAAGACCAAGAAGCCATTATGTCGTTGACTGAATTACTAAACATATCAGCTAGAGCTATGTCTTGAATAGAGCCATCTGGAAAAAAAATATTGCTTTAAAATTTCTTCTCCTGCTCTTTCCTTTAAGTTGATTTGCCTTATTTGAGGTTTTTCTTACCTGACTTAATCAAGGATTTTAAGTAAGATATTATGTAGTCAGTGTACTTCAAACCAAAAGGTATCAATGCAGCCATTCTCTTTGATTTGAATACGGGATCTAAGAGACCTCGCATTTGTTTCCATTGCTGTCCTAAAAGGCAAAACTCTTTTAAAATGATACATGAGTAAATGTATAGCTGTTTTTGAACATCCTTCACAATATTGACTGCTATTCTCAAATTTGCTCTCCAACTCAACGCAATCAATGATTGCAATTGATTCCATGGCAATCGCAATCCAATAGTTGATAAAATGTTTATTATGAACGAGCTAATGATATGTTATTGTATTTCAATGGTCAAGTCACAACAGCCCTGTAAAAAAGTGTACAGCCGGCGCAATCCTTTTTGGCTCGCGGTGGCCAATTTCGGAACTATAACTATTTTTAACTTTCTATCTTGCTGCAATATGTATGATAATATTAGATAACAAATGTGCTATCTGTAAATGGGTTACTTTTTATTATTTATGTATGTTTTTAAAATTTGTAAATAACGTGTTGATATGCCAAAGATATAAAATAAAAAAATAATGTTATCTATGTACTGCGCCATTCCCGCGTGACTAATAGAATATTGCTGTCTACAAAATATCACCATGTCAACATAAACAAGGGATCATAAGGGCGGTGTACACATTATTAAGTAGTATGTGCGAGTGCGTGTTACAAGTGTTATAAGCATCTGAGGACAGAACTTCGAGTTGCAAGTGAACATAATGCGGTGTTCAGACGAGGCGAATATCGCCAGGACACTAACATATCGCCAGCCAATTGAACCGTGTGAACAGATTGTCGATAAATCTGAAGCGATAAAAATGGTTGAAAGCGATATCGCCTCAAGTTGAACGCCTTTCAACTTTTGTATCTGGTGGAACGATTCACGCATGCGCAGACATGTGCGGCGTCCGTATGTTCTGTTTCTTGACAGTTGACAGCACTGTTCTAAATTTATTTCTCCTTTGAATCCAATTCCGCACCCAATATCTGCCTTTTTTTTTCATTTTTCCTCAATTAGAAGTCTCCTTATATCGTCTAAAACAATATTTTCAACTAACCCCAATTACTCCGCGACTTCTACCTCGACGTCCACCATTTTTAAAACTATCAGCGCACCTGACAGATTGAATGTATGTCGGTGGACTCGTGTGAACACATCAGACGATCAATGGGCGACGGAGCAATATTTTTTTTATGCAAGCGAAATCGTCTGGCCTTATATCGCCCCGTGTGAACACCGCATAACAGTGATAGAAGCGGGTTCTATTTTTGCGAGTACCATCCCCGCCCTCCTTTCCCATATTTGCAGCATACGTGCCCGCACCCTGTTCGCAGTGCTGCCCCGGTGGAGAGAAAAGAAAATAAACAACACATTGAAATGGGCAGAGCAACTTTGGATTCGCACCAACTCACTTCACAGAAGTGCACATGCACTCAGTTATCCCCTGCAATTTTACTGTGCAACTCGCACATGCACTTGCTACTTGACAATGACTGGTATTCTCAAATTCACGTTCCAACTCAACCCAAGAAGCTCTTGCTTAGAACTTAATTGGTTGCCAAAAGTCTCAATAACAATTGGATACGACGCAACTCAATAGTCTGATTTTCATTTCAGAATAATTAGCTAATGTTTATCTGTCTCTTTCTCCAACACCATTATTAGATTTTATGGTGAAGTATCAAAACTAGGTAAAACACAAATACACTCTTTTGACTCTTTAGTCTACCAACCAATTTGTTCCAGTTCTTCATTTCCTGTAGGAAATTTCTATAGAAAACCTCAAGCATTTTGTCTTGGGATAGACATGATCATATTGTATTTTGAACAGCAGGGTAATTCACAAAAAAGTTTGACTTCAAACTAAACTAGATTATTTTCTAAACTTCTGCATTGACTAGAAAATCTCTGTATTCTGCAAAGTTAACTAAATAAATAACGACCATGTGTTGCTGCCAAAGACAAAATAATAATATTCATATTTGTTTATGATTATATAAAAAAATATATATTAATTGCATAATATCGCCATATTTTCACACTTTTATCGAGTTTTCATCAATAATTATAAAACCAATGTTTTATACTAAAAAATAACAGAAGCTAAATATGGAACAATTAATAATAAATGGCGTTTTTTTGGGTAATTCGAATTGTCGTTAATGTGATTTTTGCCAAAACAAAATATCATTTAAAACATATTATTATTCAAATTAAAATATTATTATTACAAATAAACACGCATATTATGTGGCTTGTAAATACGGAATAAATCAATTATAAAGGCTGAAAACTATGGCTATATATACTTCCACAATGACTATGGTAGACGAACGGATGACATTATTATACCTAAAATTTGGAACCCTATACCATCGGGGATTAAGGAATGCAAAGCCATGGCCAACTTTAAAAATAAAATTAAAGGTTATATATTACATAGAAAAGTTGGCTGGCTGATCTGATTTGCCGGATGGTCCGTACTTTATTCTTTATTATTAAGTAAATTCTTTATGTATAGTGTATGAGTTATTTTTGAGTTATCTTTAAGTGTATAATACCTGTATGCAGAACAGCCAAAAATCCCGTAAGGGATTAGGCATCTTCCTATTTAAAATTATTTGTACAAATTTTCTTGTCAATAAATTAAAAAAAATAAAAGAAATTTAGATGGGCAAAATGTACGTCTCTAGCAGACTTAATATTTGACAGCTCAACAAATTCGAAAAATATCTCTACTAAATTCAGACTAAATTTGACAGTTGTAAACTGCAATTTTAGAAAAGTTTAGTTCGAAGTTCGATTCAAGAATAGGGCTGCAGGATTACTATTCTCTCTAGGTCATTTTCAGCTATGATTGTAGCTTCATCAGTGTAGCAGAGAATCCCAATCTTTTCCCTTCCAATAGTGTAACCGAACCCAAGAGATGCAACCTCCGCTACAATATTATGCATTATACAGTTAAAAAGGAATAAGCTCAGACAATTGCCCTGTTTTCTGATGAATGTTTTTTTTGTATACCTACTTAAATTAAATGACAATACTTAAAAAGAATACAAAAAAAGACATTCCACACTTCAGCACCAAGAGGTCGCTCTGATGAATTTAAAGAAACACAGTTGCACTTTCTCAAAATAAAATTGAATCTCAAGCGTTTTTTATCTTACTCGTGTATAGACATTGACAAGAGAAAGGCAATTAGACTTGATTCATCATAGTTGAGAATGTCAGAACCAAAAGCCTACCATGAAGCAGCAAAATGAAAGTAATCAGAAAAATCATTGCACATACCCGGTTTTGTAAATATCAGAATACAGATTATTCATGGCATTACTAGCGCCATCTATTCAGTAATGCATCTATGCTAAAAACTTTTTATCTATTGGCTTCTTGTAATCAAAATGTATAATCAGTTGTTCACATTGACTGTTAAAGGAAACTGTGGCAATATAGAGAATCCCCCAATCTAACAGATCTCCGCAATATCCACTAAAAAGATGGAGGGGTAGTTGGGAGACCACGACACAGGAGGCTAGTTAACAGGTCTAAGAAAAGATCAAGAAGAAGAAGTAGTCTAAGCAAGTTACGAACAACAATAAAAATTAAATTTGGATGAAGAAATTATTTCACCTTGTAAAGAAATTAGTTGCTTTTCAAATAATGAATCACTTTCTCTTATAATTTTTCTATGGTCCGTAAAATGTTGATCAGCTTCTAAGCACACTTGCCTTATGAGTTCTGTGTCTTTCAAAATAATCACTTCATTTAAAACTTCAAAGAAACCAACATACCTGTCAAATCAGAAATTAAAGCAATTTTTAAAGAAAAAAAAAATAGAATTACAACAGCGTTCGAAAACTAGTATACTGTGATATTTTTTACTTTTGACTATATTTACTTTGAAATTTAGTTGGCAAATAAATAATAGTTGTCAAGTAAATCTCAAATGTCTTACAGCCGGTTTCATAAAAAGCTTCAAAAGAACACTTTAGTTAAAGTTCCTTTTAAAATTTAAAGACTCCTTTAAGCTGACGCGTTTCATAAAAAATATTCCAGCTAAAATTTGAAATGTCAAAAAAATATTTTAAAGTTGGTAGTGTTACCATGGAAATCTACGGAAAACATAGGTTGTTTACTAATATTTTCGCAGAATTTCTGTTGATCTGTCAATTTCATTTCTTAATAGAGCATCAAAGTGCCGTTTTTTTGTGTTAATTTATTATTATGGTTTATGAATTAGTAAAAGAAATCTGTAAACAATAATATTCTTCGCGTTTTGCTGTTTTCCGCCCTATTTTAGTCATTTTTGTCCACAGTGTCACCGCATACAAAGGTTTATCTTTGTGACAGAGAAAGCGCCACAAAATTTTCTATGAACACCGGTGGTAAAAATTTGAACTATCTAAAGTCGACTTTAGCTAAAAAATAATAATCAACAACGGTACTTTAGCTAAAAGTCGGTTTTAAATGTCGTTTTGTTGTTATGAAACCCGTTATTTTTTAAAGGGAGTTTAAAGTCTCCTTTATTTTTTATGAAACCAGCCGTTAATCTTTGTTACACAAAAGGAACATGGAGCCAGATAAAGAAATAAAATATTCTTTCTTAATCGTTGATATTGACACTGTGCAAACAACACCGAGCAAGAATTAACACCAAGAACAAATTAATGGGCGATGACAGATTTCTAGTTCTTTCTCATTTTTTGGATACATTTTTATATTAAAAAATTTAAACAGCTCACCGTTCGTTGGGAAACGTTTTATAGATGTTGTCAATTGCTTGAATTAAATTTTGTTTGTTTCTTAACACTTGGTAAAAATCACCGAAAAATGGAATTTTCGTATTGGAATTTTTCACACCTCTTTTGCTCATATAATAATAAAAACATGTACCGTACAAATACAGGTTAGCAACAACGAGGAAGATTATCGATCCCCATTCTAACAACGATAACGTCATTTTCTCAAAATCGAAAATAAATTATTGACATTTATTTCGACAGCTCAATACATCAAGATGCTTATGTGAGAATTAGTTACTAATGAAGAAATCTGAATATCTTTTTACATGGTTAGGATTAACATACCTATGAGGAAAAAAGTTCTTAGTATTCATAATATCTCGTTTCACTTTTTTATAAACTTTACTACAACTAGATTTTTTGCATGTTTAAATATTACATTGACATATTTTTTTATTCTGATTAAAACAGTGGTTTTCAACTTTGGATGTACCTACTTATGAAAATGATTTTTTATAAAAAATCTAAAAAAATTAAAGTGTAAATAAAAATGTATCTCAGGATATGGAGTGTTTAACATGTTTTTCTTAGTATAATTACGTGTAAAATCATATATTTTTGTATTAACGACGGATAAATCGATGCGTGGGAATTTATGCGTCTCTTCTGTGAATGATCAATGGTACACGCAGAATCTTCAAAACCACATTCAAAGTTGTTGCACAAGTAGAATAATATTTTCATTCTATGTAGACAATTTTTTTTACATATATCACCAAATTTTCTAAAAATATGGGAGTTTTACCTACCAATAAAACTCTTATTATGTTGTCTTCCTTATCCAGAATATATTGTGTGTAACTGCAGAAGGACGCTTTGTTCTAATTTTTCTGTTTGAATTGTGAAAAAGCGCCTTGGTTTTGTGTTAATTGCGAAAAGGACGCTTTTATTTTGGATTTGGACTTTATCCGCATTCTATCCCACATTCTGTGTTTGTGTTGTAAAAGTGCATTTTTCCTTTGTGTTTTTATCAAAGATGGCGGATGTGAACAAAGCGTCCCAGAAAAGGAAAACACGCAGGAGGCCTTCTAGCTCTTCATCATCATCTTCCTCCTCATCAGGACGCAAAAAGTCCTCGAGAAGAATGATTAAAAAGCTGGCAAAGCAAATGAAGCAGCTTCAAAATTATGTTTATACCAGAAATGCGCACAGCATCTCCGATGCCGAATCGGTAAGAACTGGCGGGCAGACCCCAGATCATACTGATAATGTGGCAGAAGATTGCATGTCACCACTGACTGGCAGGCAGACCCCTGAAGTTTCAGTGCGAGACAACTTAAGTAGCAGGGATACTCCTCATTTCAGGATATCCACTGCATTTGCAATCCCGGAGCCAGCTGTCCCCGTGACAGCAGATTGCATGACACCACTGACCCACGGACAAATCCCGGAAGTTTCAGTGCAAGACAACTTAAGTAGCAGGGATACTCCTCATTTCAGGATATCCACTGCATTTGCAATCCCGGAGCCAGCTGTCACCCTTAAAGACCCTCCAATTCCGGCTCCTAAAACAGATATGTTGAAATTGATGGAAAGACTCCAACATTTTAATACCCGCGATTGGAGCGGTGTTAGATATAATACTGTTTTAAAGGAGTATGTGGCAGATCCAGGCTTCAAGGAGCTGGAGGTCAATACAGATCTCCAAAGCACAGAGGTGTCACAGCTCTTTCCTTCTATAGAAAAGGCATTTGCAGCCCTATAGCATGCTGTTCTGCTTCAGAGAGAAGCATTACAAAATTCTCTAAGAGAAGTGATTGAGTGGAGTGCACAAAGTAATGTAGATCCCCGTAGCCTACAAGAGAAGCTACAAGAAAATTTTTGTACAGGGGCGTACAACAAAATATCTGATGACATGCTCCAGATATGTTGTGGAAAAAGGGCAGAGGTGATCCAACACAGAAGAGAAAAGCTCCTGTCCCATTGTTCAGCTACCAACAAACTTGTGCTGAAAAAGATTCCGCCCACAAAGACCCATCTCTTCAACGAAGAAATGCTTTCTTCTCAACTGCAGAAGTTGGGGGGTTCTAATAAAGTCTTCACAAGATATGAAGCTCCGAAAACTAATAAAACAAAGCCATTTCGTTATCGACAGACAGACTTCGATGACATGCCAAAAGCCTTGACTAGCTGGCAGGCCACTCCATACAGGCAAAGCAAACAAAAGAAGGCTCCAGCAAGAAGGAAGGGTTCATACAGAACCTCACAGCATAGACAAAAGTGACGCCAACCAAGGGTTTCAGGGAGGACAGTTAAATTTTTTTTTGAAAGAATGGGAGAAAGCAAAAGCTCCAACTCTTATTATTTATTTATTTATAATTTTGGAAACACCAACAGACCACTGATATAAACATAATACAACAAAAGCACACAACACATACAAAATTCACCAGTGCTCCAATAATAGGTGTCCGCCACTTCCCAAATCTTATTAATCATTTTATAGTTCATAATATTTATTGTCGCCCTGTCAGTCGTAGCACATCAAACAGCGCACACACATACAGACACACCCGACCGGCAGGCGCAGTACGAAATGTTACAGTCAATTTGTACAATTCGAGATTAAACCAAATTCAGTCGAATAAAATTTACAATTACTATCTACATTTATAACCTTTTTAAATTTTCACTATTATTTATAAGTATTTTTTTTTTTTTTTTATACATGCATATATACATATATATATATACAACATACACATATTTTAAATATTTTTTTTTAATTTTTTTTTTATTATTATTAAGTACTCACTATTATTACTTTCATCTATTTTAAATATATTTCTATATTAGGCTAGAATTTGAGACAAAATATATACACAAATCGATCAAGAATAGACCTCAATCTCCTCGGGCAGCATATGAAGACACCAAGTGAGATCTGATCAGAACCTTGAACCGTGACAAGGTGTTTGAGAATAAATCTAACTCCGGGACCTCTCTACTAATTGCGTTGTAGGAGCGCATCATTCTGTTTAATGGACTATTGAAGCTAACATTATTATAAGAGGTTTTAAGTCTGAATACCTCTCGACTTCATCATTATCAAAGTATTGAAGGGATACAGAGTACCTTTCATTCAAAAACCCCCATTAGTCTTCCCGAAACCCTCTCTTATCAAAAAATATCAACAGCCTTCAACTCCAGAATTAGACCAAGCAATAAAAGAGATGCTGGAGACAAAAATATTAGAGGTGGCTCCACAGAACCCGGGATTTCTATCGAGTATGTTCCTGGTCAAAAAAGGAGATGGCACCCAACGTCCCATATTCAATTTGAAGGGTCTGAACAAGTTTGTGGAAGCAAAGAAGTTTTCCCTAATATCGCATCACCGTGTACCAGAGTTCCTTCAACCGGGGTATTACATGACAAAAATAGACCTCTCACAGGCTTATTTTCATGTACCAGTGCGGGAGAGCCACCGCAGATTTTTGAGAACCATTCACAAGGGGCAGGTGCTACAAATGACTTGTCTCCCTCAAGGTCTAAGCAGTTCTCCGAGAATATTTGCAATTTTGACAAATTGGGTTGCCGAAAAACTTCGGAGTCAGGGTATTCGGGTGATTGTTTACTTAGACGACTTCCTACTGGCTCATCAGTGCAAAACGATTCTACAAGGCCAAAGTCGCCATGTATTGCAATTCCTACAATATCTTGGTTGGACAATCAACCAACAGAAATGTCTGGTGAACCCCTCAAAAGTGATAGAATACTTGGGAATAGAATGGGACACAAGAAATTGCAGAATGCGCCTAACAAGGTCAAAGAAAGTGTCACTCAAGAAATCAATAGAAAAACTATTGATGGAGGGAAAATGGTGCTTAAAAAGCGCTCAAAGTATTCTGGGAAAACTAAACTTTGCCACATTTGTGATACCACGAGGTCGCTTACATTGTCGTCAAATACAAGTACAAACCATGAATCTCACCTGTTACTCGTAGAAAACATAGTAAGAGAGGAACTGAGATGGTGGTTAAAGAACCTGGAGAGCGAAGCAGAATTGTTCAGGAAGGGTGCTTCACATTTCCTGACGACAGATGCAGCCGACCAGGGTTGGGGGGCCCTAGTGAACGATATGTTGATAAGGGGACAATGGACACCTCAACAACATCATTGGCACAGCAATCAGAAAGAAATGTTTGCCATTTGGGGAGCCATCAAGTCTCAGAAAAGGATTTTGAGGAATTCTTCATGTCTCATACAGTCAGACAATCGAACTGTACTAGCTTACCTCAGGAACGAGGGAGGTACGAAGTCCATGAATCTGCTTCACATGACATACAAGATCCTCAAACTGGTGGACTCTTTCAATATTCACCTGGAAACCCATTACCTGCCAGGGTGGTACAACGAACTAGCAGACAGTTTGTCCAGGACCAACCGTCTACCTCCAGAGTGGCATCTCTTAAGCCCGGTGTTGGAAAAAATATTTCACACTTGGGGCACACCAGAAATAGATTTATTCGCATCGGAAACAGCACATGTAGTAAGCCGATATGTATCGATAAATCCCAGGGACAAGAGAGCTGTATTCCACAATGCATTCAGCAGACTATGGAATTTTCCCCTGGCTTGGGTGTTTCCACCACCATGCTTAATACCACAAGTCCTTACCCATCTAAACAGGGCTGTGGAGATCTACCTTATGGTAGTTCCCAGATGGAACAAGGTGTTCTGGTTACCGGACCTGAAGAGTCGAGCTCTGGCTCCACCAATGAATATAGACAACTTAGAACACAACCTGGTAGACACAAGAACAGGACTTCACCCGCCACAAATTCAGAAATTACAACTGGAAGTGTGGAAAATTGGGGGTGGGAGAAAATAACACAGGACTGGACAGACCAAGAGAAAAGTCTGTTGAATGCAAGTTGGCGACCATCTACGATGGTGATTTACAGGCAAGCTTGGAAAAAATGGGAAAAGTGGTGTTCGAACAATAACTCTGATTCTCGTCAACCGTCAGCATTGGTTTTAGCAAAATATCTGGCTTATCTGAGCAGTACAGAAAAATTATCCCCTAGTACCATTATGCTGCATAAATCTGTAGTGGCGACGATGACTGACCCCAATCAGGGATCAAGTCTCAGTTGTCACCCTCTGGTACGAAGGGATTTTAAAAGGAATAAGCAATTCTGCTGATAGAAAAGTGAAACTACCAATTTGGGACCCAAGAAATGTTTGCAATTGGCTGAAGTCTAATCCATCAAAGTCGCTGACATTATTTGAGGCATCTAGACGCTGTGCTACAATATTACTTTTAGCATCGGGAAGAAGAGTTCATGACCTCACTTTACTAGGACTATCTTCTTCTGGCTTTGTAGATAACGGGGACCATATTATATTATGGCCTAAATTTGGATCCAAAACAGATTCAGATAAATTCCGCCAGACGGGTTGGAAATTATACACCTCATCAGAGGAAGGCTGGAATCCTGTATATTGGCTTCGAAAATTATGTACTTTGTCAGAAGCAAGAAGACGAGACAACATAGACATAACTAATTTATTTATCTCGACTGTTGGCCAAGTGAAAGCAGCATCGAGAACCATTATCGGAGGTTGGGTTAAATCTGTACTCAAAGAGGCCGGGATAGAAGCATCAGCAGGGAGTACACGAGCAGCAGTAGCTTCTCTTGGTTGGCTAGAAAACCAACCAATCGAAGAGATACTAAAAAGAGGAAACTGGAGAAGCGAAAATACTTTTAAAAAATATTATAGAAAAGAAGTAATTGTATCAGAAGAGTGTTCCATACTAAAACACTTTGAACCAATCAATACCAATCAACTGACATAGATCACAATTGACATCAACCCCATTCACCATGTCACAAAGGCGATAACAGACACTTCTCACAATATATTCTGGATAAGGACAGACCATACATAATATGGGAGTTTTACCTACCAATAAAACTCTTATTATGATGTCTTCCTTATCCAGAATATACCTAATGCCTGCTTTGTGAGAAATCAATTGACAAAACATCGCATAGTGCTCTACTACCTTGTGACAGTTGAAATAACAAAAGGGGATTCCCATATTACTGGTACAAAGGAAGATGAAAATGGCGCGAAAGTATGACACTTAGACTAGAAGTTTGAAGTCTCTCTCTCAAGCATTGGTTTCCTATGATACCATAGGTGCATCAGCCGTCATATAGTGGCCATTATATTACTGATCCAAAGTATACAGTAAACAATTACGGTGTAAATTACTGCTTCCTAGGAAACTGAGTAAAAAGACAACGTTCCAGTGACATAATTCACCGCTGTATTTCAACCGCTACAAAGAGAGTGCTTTCCTAGAAAACAGGGCTTTGGGGTTAATAGATCATTCTGAGAAGGAATTTGGCCACACTCTGAAGATTAAATATCTGAATTTTGAGTTACAAGCAATGCAGACGACATCAACCTGGGTAGTCTAGTTGTTTAGGTGCTAATTAACAGTTACGGGATCGATTCCAGATTTTATACTGGGTTATACTTTTTAAAATAATTTTCCCTTGAAATTTCTACTTGGGGCTGGCATTTTTTTTCTTCAGGGGATGTTTTGCGCTCCATCTGTAGTGTTCTATTGTGCTTGCCCTACTTGCTCATGGTGTACCCAATTAGAGCTTCCCCACTAATCCCAAACGCTTCATGAAGTCCAGCATTTGGAGGGGATCTAAGGTGGCGAGGTCCTCCACCTCTACCCTGTGTTTACCAAAACTTCTTGTTCTCTAAACTACTGCATCGCAGTCTGTAAGTAGGTGGTGAGGCGTTTCCACCCCTTCTTCACAGAATCTATAGGTTCCATCATCTTCGAGTCCCAGCTTCCTCAGGTGTTCCCTAGGTCTGCAGTGACCCATTAAGAAGCCTGTTAGGGTTTTAAGACCTATTTTACTTAGGCTTAAACATATTTCGGTTCTTCTGGAGTCAAACCCACCAAGAAGATCCTTGGATTGCCTAAATCCGGGAAGGTTGTTCTTGGGGCTGGCATACTGTCTGACTGACATTAATAATTATTAAGTTCTGCAGTATAAGAAGACTGTTATTTATAATATAGAGACCATTTGGTGCTGTGTGACTCATGTAACATCAAAAGGTGAAGTAGTTGAGTATCTATATCCATACTTAATTGAGACCTTGTGGGAAAAACTGTTTCTATTTTCATAATATTTAATAATCGTCACACCTTCAGGGACACATTAATGACAAATATAAACAGAGGTTTCATTGTACTTTCCAAAATGTTTCATTACTTCTCACACGTTTTATCAAATTATCAAAATTGCTTTGTTGTCAATGTTATTCATACCTCTCAAAACAAGAGGGCATTTATTAATCTCAAAAAGAATTTTATTATGACGATAATAATGTTATTATGTAAGTATGTTATTAATTATTCCACTCGGCACTACTGTTAAAGATAACTACTTATTTAATTACAAATAATTTTATCACTACAATATATACAGGTTGTTCATGAAAAACATGTAAAAATGCCTATTTCTGTCTGCTGACTACGGCATTGTTTACTGAATTTGTTTAAGAACTTTTGGATTAGGGTGCATCAATAGGATGACGTCATCTGACATTAGGCTGGATGCAAAATGGCGGCCATGGCAACACACACACACACCACACATACACAAACCATAGTGATGGGTTTATGTATAAACACACTCATACCAACTCTTTTTGTTTATGTTTATGCCTCCCGGCTAATGTCAAAATCCACGTGGCCGTTAATGGTCTATTGCGAAACATGGATGACTTGAAGCATTTGAAATGTGGGTCCATCGCAGGATGTTTAATATACCCTGGACACGCGAGTCCAAGGTGAGCTGGAGTAGACAGAGAGTTACTGTCAAGGTTTGCAAGATTTCGTACTTGGGCCATGTACTGTGGTGGGGAAAATATCATCTCTTGCATCCAATATTGAAGGGAAAAATTGAGGGACGCCAAGGACCTAGCTCAAGACAAACTTCATCGCCGCTCAAAGAGACTGGACCAGCATCCGGAGTGTAGAGGAGCTGTTCCGAGCGGTGTGGGGATAGAGAAAGATTGCACTTGAAGACTAACAAGTGCATCAATGTTTAGTTATTGTGACCATTTAATTTTAACTGCTACTTTAATAATATTTTATTATATGCGTGCGATTGCCACTTGTTAATGGACCGTGCTAGTATTATTGTCAATTTTATTTGTGTTATTTTTTTATTCTGTTTGTTTTTTCCAAAATAAAATAATTCCTATTAGTGTACATTTACACCAAACGAACCGAATCTGGAAACAGACCATACTTTCTTTTATGGTTGATACTGGACACCATGGAAACAATAACAAGCAAGAACTAATTAGTGGGCGATGACAGTTCTTTCTAGTTGTCATTTTCTTGGAGACCATATCAACGACCAATAAAATATAGTGTATTTTCCAGCTCTGGATCCATGTTTGTTTGGTTTAAATGCTTCCTTATATGCGCTAGGTACTCGGTGGAATCACTCGTCATGTTGTACACAAATGGTTTTACTGACAGCTTTGTATAGAAAATATCATTATTTACTTAATTTACTTAATGGCATTGTCATCGAAAAAGGAATACAATATAAGTGTTATTACCAGAGATGTGTTACAATATATAGATATGCAATTGGACTCAAAATTCTGCTAACAAAAACATGAGTCAAGTCAATAATAAATAGAGAGAGATAATATAAAACACATGCAAGGAAAAGAGACAGTGCGTGTAAACTATCACATTACATGAGAAAGAGCTGGTATATTTTGGACAGTTTTTTGTTAAAAATTTGTATGGGATTGCAAGTCTATTATATAACATGTATCTGGTAAGGACTGTTAATTATAGGGCTCCCTGTATATGTAATGAAATTATTGATTAACTTGTGTGAAGATGCAGAGTTTGATTAAAAGTAAATAAACATTCAGACATATCATCAAGTCTTGAATTTTGTAGTTACTTTGAATTTCTATAAGTATAACAAACAAATAATTTAATTAAAGATTTACCATAAAATATACAAAAATTTCAGTTAAATCAAAATGATAGAAATAGTCACCATTTTTTTCATTTTTATTCTTAGTGTGGTGTATTATTTTATAAATAAAAATTACCAATTTTTCCAAAGATGCGGAATAAAATATCCAAAACCAGTGTTTTTATTTGGAAGCGTATACAAATTGCTTACTTTAAAATTGCATTTGAATGAAATGGTAGCTGAATTTTACAAGCAATTCGAAGGAGAAAAGTAAGAATGATTTTAATGTGAAATTTTAAGACATATACATAATA
Source organism: Mystacides longicornis (assembly GCA_963576905.1). Taxonomy (NCBI): domain Eukaryota; kingdom Metazoa; phylum Arthropoda; class Insecta; order Trichoptera; family Leptoceridae; genus Mystacides; species Mystacides longicornis. Next base: position 13,715,566 of record OY756425.1, read on the forward strand.
TATTTATAGGTTACCACATAAAATCAGTATTTTTTTTAAATTCAAACCTTAAGTAGATGAAATTGAACAATATACGCTTATTGTCTTCTAACTTTATGTCAAAAGCTGGACAAGTCTATTTATTTTACAACAATAACCACTGTGTTACACTTATGTGGAGAAATAATAGTGATATTCCTGCCTTATCTATGGATAACAGCCGCCGTTCATAAATTTGATTGTAAATAGTTGTTCATGAAATTTACAACAGATGGCTCTATATTTCATTGGCAAAAAATACTAATCTACTCGTTACACATAAAAAGGATTTAACTCAGGCAATGGGACCATAGGCTGTTTCACATGACTGCAAATTACATAGATTTGAACTCGGCCACCTAATGGTGCCCGTCTGTTTTAACTGCAAACTGAACATATTAAGTTAACCTTTGAAACAACAATAGAATACGGTTATAAGCACAAAGCAGTTAAAATTCTAATTTACAAATTGAAAATCTAATAAGAGTCAATAGGTGGAAGTATACACCATTAGTCCATCAGAGAAAGGTGGGCGTTTAAGCTACTTGCGGTTAAGGTTAACAGGTGTTGATGTTAGCCTTGTTTAACAGTTAAAGTTAACTGTTAACGTTAACTATGTCAAGGTGATAACAACTTACTCTAAAGTACAGTAAAAAAATATCCTACCTTTGTTCTTGACTATTGAACTTAGCTGCAACTGGGAGATGATATTTTAACAACACAATAAAACGTAGGTACATATGTACAATCATTTTTATTGTTTTATATATAGGTATATAATAACAATCAATTAGGTAATAGTAAAACAACTTCAGTTACGTGAACTTAAACACAGGATAAAAATTATACCGTAAACCGTGCGCGATCGCAACCAAACATTAGTTGTAGGTATTACATAGAATAAGGGAGCGACAATGAAAACGGAGTTCCCAATTTTATAAAAATATTATATTTTAGTTCGTTCGCCTCCAGTTATCGCGTACATACTTGGGCGTTTAACTACTGTGTTAGGTATTGGTCAACGTAGGTACGTTGATCAACCCTGCTGCTGATTGGCTATTGATCAATGTAGGTATGTTGAGCAACCCTGCCGCTGATTGGCTATTTTGAAGCGGTTAACGAATATCAATTAACAGTTGATGGTTGACCAACAAAGGGTTGAGCAAAATATTTTTGATTGTCCGTTATTTTTGTTGACGTGAAGTTAGCTGCCGCCACGTAAGCTGTTACTTAACTGTAGAATTTAACATCAACCGTGCAGGGATATTATTAGGTACTTTCAACTGTTGTCGGCGAATGAACGCGGTGAAGCTGGAAGGATATAATACAATTTTGTTTTCTTTTGATTAATTAAGTGGCTGAACTGCTACATACGTAGATTAACATTAGCAAGGAATACATTTTTATGTTAGCGGTGTTGACGTATTAAAGAAGGTTAACTTTTAAGACTAACTGCATTTATGCAAATTTACAGGTATTTTGGAATATTCTATTGCTTTAAACCAATCATAGTCATAAAGGATATTGAGTTGGTGAAGAAGATTTTTGTAAAGGACTTTGATTACTTTACTGACCACTACGGCATTGCCACTAAAGATGATCCTTTACTTTTCCACACTTTACTTTCTCTCAGAGGTAATTGAAGAAAATTTCATTAAAATTTAAAGAAAACGTAACGTGGGTAACCTACATACCCCTGTATTCACCAAGAAAAACTGAGTGTAAGATCAGCTAAGCGAAAGATAAGCCTAATGTCTCCCTCAGCCTCCCTCAACGCTTATAGCTATTCATCAACGAAATCTTACAAAACTTAGCTGAGCCTAGACTGATCGTGTGTATCCATAGATAAAACTGTCATTTATTTATTATGGAAACAGTCAATAAAGTAACTAAAATGTATATTTTTGATTATTTATATAAATATAAATAATTTTTATATATTAAAAAAAATTATATAATATAATTATGATTTCTTATTTTGTTTAATTCAATGATAACAATAATTTTTATAAACAAAATCCCAATGCGTTCTTTTCAGATGCTATTAGCTGTCAGTCTTGATCAACGCCATCTATCGATAATAGGCCAAAGCTAAATGAAGTAGATAGTACTTTCTTACATTTATATTGTTAAAAAGTTAAAATACTTATATGTACATAAGCATTGTAACATGGAGACAAAAAGACAGCAGAACTTTTCGGTTATTGATAAGTGTCGATTTGTCGAGCTGATTAATTTACATATAAAATTATTACATGCCTGCTTACAAATATTGAATAAATTACGAAAAAAACCGCAAAAAATTGGAAGAAGGCGGCAACAAGTATGGCGGACGCTATAGAATAATTTTGACAGACAGATCAGATGGACGCTTAGCGTAACGTAAGCCAGCTCTATAGCCAATTAAAATTTGAGGGAAAGGTTCACTCAAATCACGCTGAGGGAGTGTATAATATTTTGGTGAATACCAATTTTGACATTGATCGTAATTTGAGTTGATAGTATGCTCAGTTTATCTTGGTGAATACAGGCGATAGTGCTATAAAACGTTTAATTATTTAAAATAATTACCTATTCTACACAGTGCATTTGCCAAAAAAGACTTTTCTATTTTTAAATTTTAATTGGCGTTTGATATCTGTCAAATATTGATAGTCAGTGATTTGTTAGAATATGCCCTCTAAACGATGGTTTAAATTATATTGGGTGGTATATAAATACCGGTAGAGATAAAATCAGATCAATATCTAATGTTGAAAATGTTTCACTAATAATTAGGAAGACTGTAAGCACTAATGGAAAAAACTAAAAACATTTAAAGGATATAGGTACCTATAAGATATCTGATGTAATATTTAATTTGGGAAATTAAATATACCTACCTACATACACACTTAAATAATATACAAATTTAAGGTGATAAATGGCGCCAAATGAGAAATACATTGACACCTGCCTTTACGGGATCAAAAATGAAAGAAATGACATACCTAATAGATGAATGCACAGAAAGATTTGTGAAATACTTACAAAATCAAATCAAAGGTAAGGGAATTCCAATAAAATATAATGAACAAAAAAGTTTATATAGATATGTATATACGTAAGTGATTTTTTGATAAATGCGAATGAAATTCAATAATTTTTTTAACTTTTTTTTTTCTTCTATCAACCATGAAATGTCCCTAAAGGAATAAATGCACCCGCCCAACTGACAACTATTTGGTTGCTTCTAATGAAACACACGGTATTTAATGCGGCCCCACGTACGGGCAACTTTTTAGTTTTTTTTTTAAGTTGCAGAGGTTTTATATGAACCCGTTCAAACTAATTTCTCACAAAATAATTGCTGTGAACAAGTTGCCAGTGCGCAGGGGCCCTAGGCAGAGAGAAAGTGTTCTACCTTTTTCTGTTCAGACAATATTTCTTCTTCCAGCTATATACCGCTTATCACATAGTTTGACGTGACTGATCTTGTGTCCTATGCCTTCAAAAACATAGTTTTTTTCTCACCGGCACTTTCACATATTATAGTTTCCTGTTACCTACTACTTTTTAAACGTTTTTCTTTTTCAGATAACCAAACTTACGAAGTTGAAATAAAAGATATGATATCCAAGTGCTCGACTGATATAATAGCATCGTGTGCATTTGGGATAGAAAGTGATACTTTGAGCAATCCTGAAAATGAATTTTATGCAATCTCTAATATATTGACACACACAAAACCTATAGTAGGAGCACTTGTCTCAGCTCTCGTCCATAATCCTTTTTTAACCAAAGTACGTTTTGACATAATATGTAAATAAATTTTAACTGAACTTAAGTTGCCTGGGTATTAATTCTTCTGAAACTGTTTCAGATTATGAAAATGAAATTCATTGAGAAAAAAGTAGAAGATTATTATAAAACAATCGTAATTAATATGATAAAGGAAAGATCTAGGACGGGCATTATAAGACGAGATATGATCCATTTGTTAACGTTGGCGATGTCTGGAAATTTAACAGAAGAAGTAAAAGTTGATGAAAGCTCATCAGTTAGTACTTTGCTGGATACTAACATTATGAAACATTCTGGAAAAAGATGTAAGTATTAATTCGTAGCCGATACTACCAAAAGTGGAAGATGGAAATAAATTTACGTGTAAAAGAGAACATTTTTCCATCTCATTTGCATTTATGGAATTTATGAAACACAGCAGTGACTAGGGTTGGCAGGTGTTCGGTATTTTTGCTCCATGTTCGGTGTTCAGTAAAAAAATACTGAACTATAGAGTGTTCGGTATTTTTATTTTCGGAATGATTTTGTCATTTTTCCTAGTGAATTTATAACTTTCCGAATAGCAAATTTCGAGAATGACTTTTTTTTAGTGAAATTCTATCAAGTTTCGGGGTAGGAAATTTCTACTTTCTGGATAGCAAATTTTGAGAATCAGGTTTTTTTTTTGGGAACTTTCATCTTTTTGGATACCAAGTGGGAACACTGGTTCGGTATATTTAAAAAAAAAAACCAAAAACCTGGCAACCCTGGCAGTGACATGCGATGTAACAAGAGGTATCGATTTGTTGAAACAAAACTTGTTAAGAGTATTAAAAAATAAATATTTTATCTTTATAGATATTTACAAATAATACAAAGTTTAATCATCATTCATTTACTTGATTCCATAGTTAAGTATAGGTAAAATTTGGGATTAATGAAGTTTAAACAACACATACAATAATGTAAAACGCTTCACATGTGACTTATTTCCTACTACACCGCCATCTCTTGCATTTTTTTTAAGTTATGCAACCATTTATAGAGGAATTGTTTTTATTACAAACTTATGGCCCATCGAACCTCATCCCGCATCCGAATCAACAATAATTACTATTACATAATGCAATATATTATAAGTTAAATTTAATTAAGTTTTTATGTCATAAGCTGTATTTAATTCATGTAATAAGTAAAAAAAAAAAAATTCTGGGTTAGGTCGAAGTTCGAGGGGCGGTCAGCTAGTATACTCAGGATCACATTTCAATCAATTTAAAAACAGGGACAAATAATGTTACATTTTATGACCATGTTCATAATTTTGTAGAGAGTTGACGCTTATATAAGTATCATAAAAAAAAAACTCTTTTTTCTTGTTGTTTACAGCTTGGACAGAAGACGAAATCACCGCTCAAGCTGTATTTTTCATATTTGCTGGTCTGGATACAATGGCTACGCTACTATCATTCATGTGTTACGAGTTGGCTATCAATACAGAAGCACAAACAAAACTGAGAGACGAGGTTGATAAGTATTTGGAAGAACACAATAATCAATGCAAAAATATTGACACAAAGAAGTTGAAATATATGGACATGGTTTTATCTGGTAAATATTTCACTATGCATGATTACTTTCAATATTCTGTGTACATGTAGCGTAAAACCTAATGAGATAGTAAAGCACAGACTTGAAGAAATACCCTAGTTGAGTCAGAATTTTGTGTCAGAATAAGTGTTTTTTACTCAAAATTTCTACCCAGGGTTGGTGGCTTGACTCAGATTGGACTGGACCGGTTAACTATAGTAATTACCGCAGGCAATAAGTTGCCTGAGGTCATTTTAAACAGCGCATAGGTGAATACTGTAACGCCGGCTGAGGGAAGAAAATTTGAAAGTTCTGCCAGGTTGAATAAAAGTGTTGATTTATTTTATTCGATTTAAGAAGTCAATGTTATAAAATAAAATCAATCAATTTAAAATAAATATACTAAAAAAATCACAAATTTTCACCAATATTAACATCTTTCACACTAAACAAAACTTGTATCGTAAGAGAGGAAGATGTTTGGCACTGTGGATCGAACCCCTTACCTTCAAATTGAAAGTCAGCAGCTGAACCGCAAGCCTGCCAACCACTTTGCAATTCCATTCGAATGGTTAAATTACATCAAAATTACCATCATGCTATTGGTAGGAAGGTTAGCATCTCGGCATTCAAAAGCTCAGCCTGCCAGTGGCAGTGGACCTTATCGTGCTGCTGATATTGAAGACTATCATGATTTGGTTGGAAAATTGTGAATTCAATGGAGCATATAATAATAATAACACTTTTCTATACAAAGGTGTCAGTATAGCCGGCGGAACTTATTGCCTGAGGCAATTTTTTCCAGTCAACCGGTCCCGTCCAATCTGAGACAGGCCAACCCCGGGTAGAAATTTCAAGTGAAAAAACACTTAGAAAAACTCTGACCCGACCGGGAATCGAACCCGGGACCCCGGATCTGAAGTCCACGCTAGTACAACTAGGCTACCGAGGTCGGTACATATACATAGTTATTAAGTGAATAGTAATCCCGTAATGAAATGGTCTAAGGTCGTAGTGGATCCTTATATGTGCTATGTTTGTATTGAAAATTTTGTGGTGCAACAACGTTTACAATGTTATCCAATATTTACTTACGTAAATGAAAACCCATGGGATATGAAGATGTACTGTGATCTATTCTTCCAAGTAGAATTGATGGATTTAAACATAGTGGAGAGCTCTTAGTGGGGTTATAAACTTAGAATAAAACTTTCTGTTATTACAGAAACACTCAGACTATGGCCCCCAGCAGGAAATATTGACCGCATGTGTACAAAGTCTTACACCCTACCACCATCAAACAATACTAACAAAGGGATCAAGGTGAGTTTTGTCAAATCCCATACACTTACGGATAAATTTATATCAAAATATCAAATTCTTAAAGTGTAGGTAATCATTCTTACAGATAGAGAAAGGACAAATAGTTTGGGTACCCGCATATTCAATTCAAAGGGACCCTAAATACTTTAAGGACCCTGAAAAATTCATACCTGAAAGATTTTTAGAGGATTCTATAGATCCTTCAACTTATTTACCATTTGGAATTGGGCCAAGAAGCTGCATAGGTACTTGATACTATTTTAACTATCAAAAAACAATTCTTAAAAAAAAAATACATTTGCTAAAACAAGAAATCAACGATTGTTTGCAGGTAATCGTTTCGCATTGATGGAAGCCAAAATTGTAATGTTTAACCTCATCGCTAATTTTGAAGTTGTAAAAATAGCAAATACACATGTTCCAGTAGAGATTATACCTCATGTGTTTAACATAAATGTTAAGAATGGGCTGTACATTGGTTTTAGGAAGAGATCACAATAATTGAATGTAAAAAACAATGCTAAGGGAAAACTTTCTTAAAAAAGACTAGTTTAAATTCAGATGCCCACTTAAATTCAAACATTGTGGTGATAAAATTTCTCCATAGTACCTATTAAAATAAATATAGGCATCTTCAATTGTTTTTTTATTATTACCATTACTGTATATAATTTGGTAATAGAGCACTGATTTCTTAGGGTGCATTTAAACCAGAACATAGTGCCAGAGCTGAAAGTAGAGTATACTCTCTTTTATCGTTATACACCATGGTAACAGCAACTAATTAATGGACGATCAAAGTTCTTTCTCGTTGTTATTTTCTTGGTGACCATATCAACAAACAAGAAAATATACTCTATTTTCCTGCTCTGGCTCTATGATCGTATGATTTAAATGCCCCCTTATAAGAATCTGCCATCTGATATCAGCGCTATATTAAAGAGTAATGTCAAAAATAGATTCTATGAAAGCTTTTATTTTAAAAAATATATCTTTTGTATTAAATAATAAAAGTTATTTCATATTCAAAAAGTTGTGTTTTTGTTTTTTTATTTAAACTCCGTATGTTAATCGGGAGAAATTACTTTCACAATGAATGAAAAAAGGTGACATGTCTGAAAAAAATTTGTACTGACCTTGAAGATGTCACAGTGCAGATTCAGACCCACGATCTGAGGATCAATTCAGTCAGGATTTTTCTACGCAGGGTCAACAGTATCTTTGCGATTTAACAAGGCTGGTTTCTCAAAATGCTGAGAATTTTCTTCCTAAAAGAGAAATAGTTGATTGGTTTTGGTCACAATAATATAAAACATGTTAAATATACCTAAAATAAGAATAAAATTATCCAATATCATATGTAGGTAAGTAAAAAGTATGTAGTGAGAGTTGCCAACATTTTCTGTGACAGTCTGGACAAAACAAAATTGATTTTCCCTCAAATCAAATTTCTTTAACAGTCTTCAATCATTGAATGTTTCAATCTTTATTTTACGTGAAAAGTTAGGTACTTGCTATTCAACATTCTGCTTTCATATTCATTAAACAAGGGGGTGACAAGCTATTTAAAGGGTAGAATCAGCCATAAATTGGAAATTATTTTAATCATTTCGGTGTTCCACAGGGGTCTAACCTGGGACCCCATTTTACAAATATAGTACAAATTTTGCTTGCATGTTCATCCAACAAAGGTGTGACAAGAATGGCATGTTAAAGCTTTTCCTATTACAAAATTGATGGAAATTAATCTCACAATAAAGAACAACAATAGATAGAGCAGATATAACAATCTAAATAGCTGTAGAGAGAAGTGCATTCAACAGATTCATAAAGTATGTTTTAAACAAAAATAAACAGGGTTAATATTCCAGAAATTTTGCCAATCCGGGATGTTTAGCAGTCTACAAGTGGTCATAGAGCTAAAAGAAAATATTTGCAGAAAGCCTCCAAAACCTTACAGTGATCTGACAGAAATTTGTTCCAATATAGCCTATACAACAGGGGTCAGCAACCTTTTAACTGTGGTGTGCCAAGCCACTCTACCAATATGATTCAGGGTGCCGCCTTAATTCAGAATTTTATCCCAAATTAAGAATTTTATACCAAATTTATCTTTGTAGTGCCATTCAGAACCCCATCGCGTGCCATAGGTTGCCGACGCCTGCTATACAATGATTAAATGCCATATAAAAAAGGCAGAAATATGACATTTTTGAAAATATCAGTAATAGGATTTTTCAGACATAAACAATTGCAAGATACAAAGTTTTGACTCATTAAAATAATCAAATAAATAAATAGTACAGATAAGGATTGTTTATCTATCAGACCTTTACGCAGCGTACAGACACTAGAGACAATGTTACGTAACAATTTTCATACAATTTAAATGACATGTACTCCAAGTAAAAATACACTTATCAAAGTGTGATAATTGAACCTCACTCTATTATTTGTGCAACACCTCTACCATAACATTGTGCTTTTCATGGTTCATATTTAGTGTTTTAATTATTTATAAAAATGTGATTGCTATCGTCATTAAAGGGCAAGAAAGAGTTTTGTAAAATTGAGTGAAAATCTTGTCATAAAAATGTTTTTATCATGTAGCTATTACGGTGATTGTTTGATTGCAATACTCGTTCTATGTTGTACGTTATATTATCATCTTGCCAAAAACTTTGATTTCTTTGAGAAACGTGGAATAAAATGTTTGAAACCTCTCCCCTTTTTTGGAAATACTGGGAAGCTCCTGATCCTAAAAGAACATCTAAGTCACATTGTGAAAAGAAATTATGACGAACACAAGGATGAAAAGTATTTGTTTTTATTTATTACATTTATATTTACCTATACTTACTAGATTTAAATTTATTTATTTAGGTATCTCTATCTATATTCTAATTAATTACTCATTTACAAACACACCTCTATTGAACTCCTTATAAGTTTTATTTATTGTATTCCACTTTGTAACCTCAAATGTGGAACGGAAATTTTCAACATTGCTTGCGACTGCATATTTGTATTTTTCTTTTACAAAGAAGGTATAGGTCTATTGTGACATACTTAAATTCATTCATGGAGCGCTGCATCTTATTGTGCCTCGTCTCCAGAGGCCTCTTGGAGAGAGACAGTGGCTCTTCCCAGCTCCTGCCCTCTGCAAGAAGCCTTTATTGTATTTTTGATGCCCGTGAAAGACAGGTTCCAACAGGATTCCCATCTCCCGGTTACAATTGTTTCTCATGTGACCTTATGTTCCCTTTGACCTTGTATTTTACTGATATAGATAAATTGGTAATAGTGGCAGAAAGTAATTATAGAAATCAATACCTAAATGATCTATGTGATTTCAATTATGTTTGTAAAGTCCCATATTCTTCTTTTAAGCACATATTTTTTTTTTTTTTATTTAGTTATCTACGCAACAAAAGTTGCATTTATATACATTTCAAAATATAATAAACATTTCATAAAACAACGCTTTGGTAAGCAAACGAAAGAGCAATCAAACAAAAGAAAAAAGCTATATACAGAAACAAAACCAGGATTAATCAAATCTCACAATGTCAGAGGAGCAATCACCTAGACCGAACTCGACCAATTTCACAAAAGATAGTAACATAATAAAAATGTTATTATGAGTTATTATTATTGTCGCTTAAATTTTGCTTCCATTGAGTTTCTAATTATTAATGTTAATACAGCAAAAAAAATGCCGGGCATTATTATAGTTTTGACATTTGCACATCACTTGGTAATCGATTGAGTTAGCGATTGATAGAACTATAAAGTACTCTACCCGATCAATTTCTTATGGAATATGGGTAATTATTAACTACGAATATCCTGTAATTTTTTAAATTTATAAAAACTTCATATGTTTGAGGATATGGAATTATATTTGAGGATATGGAATTATGTCTAACATTACCACAATTAAATCTGCAAGGAACAATAAAAATAGCAGGTTAACACTTCAGAGCCTGCGCTCTAAAAATCCTACGAGGGCCCACGCCAACGGTGAAACCTTCGAACTTTTTTAACGGCTTATTTTACATACAAATGAGATGTTTCGAGTTACAAAAAAATTACAGTATGCAGCTTGAAATCTTCTTTTCCAAATAGCATTAAATTATTTTCTCAAAATTTAAAAATAATTGATTAAAATGGGATTATATAATGATCCATCCATTTGACAAACCTTCAAACACCTTCGTAGCCCGCGTCCATAGAAAATACCCGACATTTATTGCCCTGCATCCAAGGGCCAGTGTCCAGGTAGTGGCATCTTCTGTATTGCTTTGGGGATGCATTTATTTTATAATTAGGATCGCAGGCACATGTCCCAAGCTGATTTTCATCGGGATTCTTTTGTTATTGCCATCTAGAAATAATTCCTTTTGAAAATGTGGAACATAACAATGAAACCTAGAACCGTCCGAGGCAAAATCTTTTTTATAACTGTTAAAGGACTGTTGAAACTTTACACACCTTTAGCACCCGCTGCCTTGGAGAATCCCCGATGATTAACGAAATAACACTAAAAACTCATTTAATGTGACACATATACCAACTATTTCAAATTAAAATGGTATAATCAACAAATGTGAAGGATATGGTAAAAGCCCAGGGTAATTAATACATTTGAGGGAATTTTAGAAATTTAAAAAAAACTGGCCTGACCGGGGAATCTCCGGGGTGCGGGCTCTGAAGTGTTAAGTGTGTGGTTTATGCATTGTATGCATGTGGACAATTTTAATTGTTATATAGATTTAAGAATATAAAGGTTGACGAATACAAAATTTCTAACCTATTTTGTAATTGAAATTTGATATTAAGAGTGGAAACCATTCATTTTGCAGATATTTTGGGATGTTTCATTATTCTACTCCAATTATCGTCATAAAAGATTTAAATCTTATAAAACAAATATTAGTAAAAGATTTTTATTCTTTTTCTGATCATCCTGCTTCGGTAGATCAAAGTGAAACAATCTTATACCACAGTTTATACAATATGAAAGGTAACAAACAAAATGTCTATTGTTCTAAAATTTGTCAGAGTACAAAAATGAGATCAATTTATAGAAGAATAATTTGATTTTTGCAGGTGATAGATGGCGTGAAATGAGGACGATTCTGAGACCGATATTTGCCAATTCAGAATCTGACTCAACGTTTCTTTTTATTGAAAGATGTGCTATGAAGTTTACACAAAATCTAAGAACGCAAATAACAGGTAAATTATGTTTAAGTTATAAAATATATGAATTTGCTTGAAAGAATTATTGTGTCCTGACTGAAACTCGCTCTAAAAGTACCAATTTCTCAAAAAATATTCGAGAGTGTGTCACAAATTATGAACTGAACAAGAGTCACGGGTATAATAGACCGTGTCGTAAAAAAAAATGGCCATAGGCTGGACATGTGGCGAGACAGAGGTACCCAGAATTTTAAAATGGTGCCCATATGAGAACAAGAGGCCAATTGGGAGACCCCAAATAGAAGGTGGTTAGACGTGATTCCTGTCTCAGGGAGAAGAACAGCACAAGATAGAAAAAGGTGGAATACTTTAGAAGAGGCCTACATCCAAAGTAGGGACTCATTGTAACAAATACTTTAAAACTTTTGAACAAAAGAAAAAGAATAACCCTATTCAAAGGACGTTCTCTATATACCTACACTCAAATACTGTCCATTGTGTCTTTCTTCACAGTGTTAAAATATACTCAATCAAACAAACTAGATTACATTTTACATTTATTTAACTAGTCTGCTACATAATCATTATCATAACAAATTTCATGTATGAATACATTTTCAGGCACTGAAGTAATGGAGATGTATATCAAAGATATTATGTCCAAATTTACGATAGACGCCATTGCATCTTGTACATTTGGTATAGATATTACAGCGGTTGAGGACCCAAACAATGAATTCTACACAGCGACTAGGGAAGTTTTTAATGTTTCACCTCTACGTTCAGTGATATTTGATATTGTCTCGCAGAAACCTATTTTAAAAAAGGTAAAAGATACATATAATACAGTTCATACTCGTCTTAGCATGTCTGTCTATACTCCCAACAGATTGGACCAGAAACTGGCTTGTTCAAATTCTCTTGTTAACCCACCTTTTCTCTGTGCTTTGGCATACAATAAAGTGCTTTTCATCTTTGAAGACATTCCTGATCTTTATCAGTTGTTCCTAGCCTCCCCAAGAAGCGGGTATGGTATTTTTCAACATGTCAAACAATTACATGATAGGAATTTTGGGGATTCAACAAATTTTACCACCTTAAAGTGATCAATGAGTAAAATAGCAGTAGAAGATGGTCATAAGCCCATAGTGGTTTAAATTTGAAACAATTTACTTACCATTTAAAATCAAAATATATAATTTATAGGAATATCCCTGGAAAGCTACTAATACATTTTGTTTTTTTTTTCAGTTATTTAGTGGAAGATTGACAGAAAAAAAGTACGAAGATTTTTACAAAAAAATAGTGTATAAAATAATAAAAGAAAATTATAAATCACGTACGTTCAAGAAAGATGTTATAAACTTGTTGATATCTGCCATGTCCAGGAAATTTCTAGATGAGGACGACAGACTGAATGACGATATTGGCTTTAACGACGATGATGACTTTCAATTTAGTAAAAAAGGTAATGCAATATAAACTGTCGTAATGATTGTTAAAGAAATATTATGGTAGTTAATTATTATTTGATATTTAGACCCAGTTCTGTTGAAACAACATAACACTTTGACACCATCCAAATAGCAAGAACACAATGTGTCAAAAGAACTGTCGAATAGGCACAACAAAAGATGTCTACTATATGGATCCATGTAGTTTGCAGTGAACATGTTAATTGGGTAAAAGTGATAATATCTTTGAAACAGCAGAAGCAGACAGTCGTAAAGCCCCCCATTCACTATCTCTTTAAGTGGAATCCATTGGACGACATCGAAATTTATCGTTCCATTCACAATCACTCCATTCGTCCAAATAAAGCGATTTCACTCCATTTTAACAGATGTGAAACTGAGTTTTTTTTCCATCATTTTAACGAAATTTCACTATATTAATACATATTATATTTTGCTATTATTAAATTAAAAACCGCAACACACGTACCCCCTATAAGTTTTTAACACTGACAATCAAGTGACGTAATGACTTGGACCAGCCCACTCAAGTTTCTCCATTAATTGCTATTGATGGATGAATGGCTTGACGCAATTGAATTTGGACTGATCGATATCCGACTACAATTGAATTTGGACTGATGGATATCCAACTCACCCTATCATTCCACATCATCCATTTTGGTTTTCCCCACTGACGGTCATTTTTTGGAGTGACATTGCTCCATTTGGATGGATGGAGTGATAGTGAATGAGGGGCTTAAGCCTGTCAAATTCAAAATTAACCATTCATTATTTGAATTTGCAGTCTGGACTGAAGATGAGATTATGGCCCAAGCCGTATTATATCTGACGTGCGGGTATGAAACCACTGTGACTGTTCTGACATTTGCCCTATATGCTCTGGCTGTGAATCCAAGTGTACAGGAAAAATTAAAATGCGAAATAGACAACTATATAGAGCAACACAACAGCATGATAGAAAGTAGCAAATTAAACCAGCTTAAATACATGGATATGGTGATAAACGGTGACTAACTATTATAAATAAAAATAAATAAATAAAATATCCTTTATTGCGCAAAAAATATTAACAAATATAATATATTACTGTGGAAAGAGCGGGCTTATTGCCGAACGGCAATTTCTTCCAACCAACCCTAGGTGAAGAAAAACAGTTGTTATCTTATTTTAAACATATCGTATTAAAGGCTTACAAACTACTGGACTTTATCCATTAAAAACAATACAATATAAAAAAAAACACAGATATATAAAAAAAAATACATAATATACATAAATTATACTATCAGTTTAATAAACAAACAAAAGTATATTATTTAAGCTTACCTTAATTTCTCGGATACATATTTGATGATTTCAGAAACTCTTCGCATGTGGTCGCCCTTTGGAAATATAGACAGAATTTGTACAGACACGTATACCTTGCCAGAAACAAATCATTTCAAGGACACTGTAACAGTAAGTTCTATCAAAGTTGTGTCATTGCACAATCATAGTTTAAGTTGAAAATCCGGAGTCTAATTACGATCAGTTTATCAGAAGAAGAAAAAAGGATGTAGAAAACCCCAGATTAACTAATTTATAAACCATCATATTCTTCGTTTACAAATAAATAAACACTTTTTTTAATAAATTATAGCCAGCAGAATTAATTGCCTGAGGCAATTTTTTCTAATCAACTTTTCCATCCAACCTAGGACAGATGAAACCAGTGTAGTAATTTCAAAGGAAAAAACTTTTAAAAATTCTGACTCAACACTT
Source organism: Mystacides longicornis (assembly GCA_963576905.1). NCBI lineage: Eukaryota > Metazoa > Arthropoda > Insecta > Trichoptera > Leptoceridae > Mystacides > Mystacides longicornis. The sequence continues at coordinate 13,730,700 of OY756425.1, forward strand.
AAACCTACCTTAGTATTTCTACCATATGCATGAAATTTCACATTGGATCTTTTCATGATTGCTAGGGAGGTTGTAGATTTGTTAGAAAGAACCACCTATGTGGGGAACATTTCAATAACATAAAATATAATATTAAAGTTAGTATGGAATGAGTAAACTGACAACTACGCCTTCTGTGGAAAATTTCCATAACAACACAATTTTTATTAAATATTAAGATTAACACAGGTTTTTGATGTAATTTCTTTCCAACTTTCAGAAATAATTTTTAACATTCAAACATATTTTAAACATGTTTTTTTTTATAAATTACAAATTTGAAATCAATATTCATAGTAAGGACTACAGGACAACGTCTTGTCAGGAAAGCTAGTATTATATAAAAAAAGTGGTGTTTACAATGCTAATTTTGGGAACTATTTCTTTAAGAAAAATAACAACTAATGACTAACAATTCATTACCAATGTTAGATTTTTAAATGGAACAAACCACTACAGGCTTACGACCGTCTTCTACTGTTATTTCGAATGCTGGCTTAGTGTGATCACTTTACGTTAACAACGTTCGCCATTAGGTGGTAATGTTTGTCTCCGAAACTCCTAATCACTATTTCTTTTTTAGATAGAGAAGGGACAAGTTGTTTGGGTACCAGTTCATTCAATACATATGGACGAAAAATATTACCCAAATCCTGAAGAGTTCATTCCAGAGAGATTTGATGACAGCAGTAATTTGAATCCTATGTCATTTCTGCCTTTCGGAGCTGGGCAAAGAGCGTGTCCAGGTACGAACCATCATTAACCATCCCACTTTTCTATATTGACGACAATTTATGCAGAACATTATGCTGTTGAATGAAGCGAATGAGGTTTGTTTGGTTAGGAATGAATGGAAATCTGTAGTCATTGCCTACGGGAAACGGTGTGATGGAAAAAAATCTTGGAAGGTTCTGTTCATCCGAGTGTACTGTTTAGCTGGTCGTAGAGTTGTGAAAATCTGAATAGCTATAGATAAAATACCCAATCAAAATTGAGTGATCAGTCAATCAAATACTCGCGTTTTAAAAATGAAAGATTGTAAATACCTATTATATAAATAAATTTAAAAAAATATAATTTTTGAATGAGAAATAACTATGCATTTTCTTTTCAGGGAATCTCTTTGTGTTGACACAAATAAAAATGTTGCTATTTTATATATTGGCAGAATTCAAAGTTGTAAAAACATCAAAGACAAAATACCCAATCAAAATTGAGGCACACTTGTGTTTTTTGAACCCCACTGAACCAATAAACTTAGGACTACAAAAAAGAACAGACACACCACTATTTACATCGTAAAAACCCACTTCAAAATATAGGACAGATTCACTTGTAAATAAAAATAATGTTAAATAATCAATTGTGTGTTTTATTTTTTAAATGCTTTTGTTGTAAAAGACGACTTTAGTACACCGTAAAAAATTGGTCACCGAACCACTCTTAAACAGTAAGATCATAATAATAATAATATAACACTTTATTGGTAAAATATAAAAGAATAATGAACCAAAATTGGCGGGCTTATTGCCTGGGGCAATTTCTTCCAACCAACCTATCATCATGAGCCATTTAAAGATAATCGAATTTCTCATGAGGGACTTACAAAATCAGTGATGGAAGAAATAATATTACTTGTCAGCTATGTACTGACGTACACTTAAATTGATTGTTCTGACACAATTGCTCTCAATTTTATTGTGCCTAGACTTTGGTCCGGCACCAAGACTCGCAACGTAAACCCACCCAACTCTTTACTCATTGTGATCAGATGTTGTTATAGGCACCAGATGAGATACTGATTAGTGACTAGAGATGGAAACAGTTGCTTTCAAATATTTAAATACATCCAGTAACAAGAACTGGTGACTATTATGAAAAATACTCCATAATACACAATATTTTGGGACACAATTTAAACAAGGTAATTCTTTAAAGATGACAATCACAATTTGAACTGGTAGGCTACTAAGTACGAGCTAATGCACCTGATTTTGAAGGGCAAAATAGGGGTCAAGAGACATGGACCGAAGACAGATTAATATCTGGGATCAGACTGGAATTAGAACGGTTGGAGCGCTTTTCGCGGCTGCACAAGACAAGAAAAGATATTCTCAAGTGAAAGTCAACGTTGGGGGGGACGGGGCCAGCATGACACGTGAAGAATGTTGTTAGCAATTCTGAAGTAGTTCGTAGCCTAGCAGTTCAGTCAAAGACATTCCTACTGAAGGTTGTGGGTGTGATCCCCAGCGCCGGCCATCTTCCTTTTTCACAAAATAAGATTTGCTTTCTGTGAAAGATGTCCAAAGAGTATTTATGTCCCCTCAGGGTGAGCCCACATAAATTTTTGTAAAAAATAAACGACTAGACCAATTTCGCTAATTCTTTTTTTGTCGTGTTGGCTTTTATCAGGAGAAGGTTCTTATGAAAGAAAAAATTTAGAAAGTTGCGCCGATTATCAGGAAATTCAAAGTAAGCGGTAAACTTCTTAGTGCTTTTAACACTATATTTTTTCCAATTTCGAAATTAAATTGGTGTTTAACGGAAACTGTCAGTTTGATAGACAGATGAGTTTGATAGTTGATGCAATTGAAAACGTTTTAAAACAGATTCATATACCTCGGGGTTATATTTTAATCTAGGTATCACTAAGCAAATTCGAATTCAATATTCATAGTTAGGACTACAGGACTACGTCTATCGGGAAAGCTAGTAGCATATAAAATAGCATTACATTTTTTTAGATTAGTTTATTTTTCAAAATAAAGTATAATTTTATATAATGAGTATTGTAATATTAAAAACTGATGACCAATGTTGGAATAGGAAAAAATCAATTGTGAGTGACAGCTTTCCTTGGTTTCAATCCCACCCAAAAGCCATTCAAAGCAATCATGTCAAACAGACTGTGGCGCAAAACCATTGGATCTGGGGTCTTTGCTATTTTGATTACATCGTAATTAATAAGCAGATTAGCAACAAGTAATTTCACTTCCATCAAAGCAAACCTTGTACCTAAAATAGAAGTAAGGTTATATAAAAACTATACTAGCCCTTTCACGATGAATAAAATCAACAAAAAATAGGAGATATTTTTTACTCCTTAACTGACTTACAGTTTTCTTCACTAATACATAGTTCATAGCGTCTAATTCATTAAAAGTGTATGTAAGCTTGCAGTTTTCTTCACTAATTCATAGTTCATAGCGTCTAATTCATTAAAAGTGTGTGTAAGCTTACAGTTTTCTTCACTAATTCATAGTTCATAGCGTCTAATTCATTAAAAGTTTGTGTAAGCTTACACTTTTCTTCACTAATACATAGTTCATAGCGTCTAACTCGTTAACATGACTAGTGCTGAATGCATAAACCCTAGCTTTTCTCTTCAAAATATATTAACCATTTTGACAAACGCAATGTTGTTGAGCTCTGCGTTCGTGCATGGAACTTTAACACTATTCATTCTCGACATATTCATTGGTGGTTTCTAAAATACTTAATTTTTTTTATAATTGTAATTTTATAGATCGCAGTTAAAGTGTAAACTATAAAAATAAGCAGGGCTTGATGTTGATAAAGCACTCTTGCTACCTCTCTATACTCACTTGTCAAGGCCCAAAAGGAGTTAGTGAAGTGACTATCTAAAAAATTAGATAAGCTTACCAATACATTGTCTCGGGCCCAAACCAAACGGAAAATAGGTGAATGGCTTGATAGAATGTTTATTTTCTTCAGAAAACCGTTCTGGATCAAACTTTTCAGGATCGGGAAAGTGTTTGGGATCTCTTTGGATGCTCATTGTTGGTATCCATATTTGATCACCTTTGCTCATCTAAAAATACAATAATCATATTTTTGCATTTAGGTAAACTTGCAGAAATTTTTGTAAATAATTATTTCTAAGAATAAGTTTGGAACTACAGTGAGCTCTCGATAAGTGAAACATCGATAAGCCAAACTTATAGATAGACGGAATATTTTTTCTGGTCCTGATTCACTCCTATTATTTTTGCCTCAATAAGTCGAACATCGTTTTTAAAATGCAATTGTTTAGATGAGTCAACTGCCTCAACGGAACCTCCACCTCTATAGGTAATCCAACTCATAAGAACAACAATCATCGCCTTTATAAGTTTGAACCCTTTCATTAAAAAACTAAAAAATTCTCGATAACTTCAACTTTTTACCTCGATGAGTCGTCCTCCAAATGTTTGGTGAGCTGAAATATTGATGATTCGAACACCTGTTTACGGTCTCTTGGAAGACCTGGCTCAATAAGCGTGATGTGAATATGGGAATTTCCCTTTGACAGTTCTCCCTATCAGAGCATTTTTATCATATGTTTTACTTGTTATAAAGAGGCTAACCAATACTTTATATCACTTTATTTATACAGGTCAAATCTCTTTATAGCGAATACCGAAGCGTCGAAATTTCCAGTACAACTAATCTTCAATTTATCCCTGAAAAACTTCCATATAAAATGTACTGAACTAAAATTCATTGTAACCGATCTCAATATAGCGATCTTTTTTGTTTTAAAATCATGTTACAATTAGGCAATAAAATTTCTCCGACTAAAGTTTATCCTTGGCATTGGTGAGTTCGCGAGTGTTTGCCTGACATATTTCCTTCACGTGATTGATAAATCCTTGAAATTTGTTTTTGTTCTCACTTAATAATAGTTTATTTGACATCAATAGATATAATATCCAATCCAAATCCAAACTCCCTTAAGACCCCACTTAGGGGCATAGGGAGGCAACAAGAGCTCTCCATTGCGCTCGATCTTGCGCAACGTTAATGACCTCCTCCCACACCATGTCCAGATTCCTCAGCTTCGAAGGAGCGGAACACAGTATGAGAGGGTCTTCCTCGTCCCCGGGACCCTGATGGGAGGAAGAACAGCGCTCTCCCCTGCCAACTGTCATTCGGCATCCTTAACACATGTCCCAGCCAAGTCCATCTCCTCCACATAATAGTAGAGGTGATGGGCTCACGCTGGGTGCGCCGGCGTATAGCGTCGTTCGTGATGCGGTGGTACCATCTTATACCCAAAATTCTCCTGAGGCACTTCGTTTCGAATGCAGATACTTTTTGTGCCTGGGGCAAAGTCAGGTATAATATAGCGACGAAAAAAAAAATAAAAAGTATCATTTCCTATATATGCAGTATAACAAAATTTCATTTTAACGAAATATTTTTTATGGTCCAGTGAAGTTTGTTATACCGAGATTTGACCTGTACTATACTAACCTTATGAATTGTTGGGTTGTCATCACTTTGCTGTGGTAGCTCGTATGGTTTTGTACACACTCTATCCGTATTGGGAGCTACTGGCCATAATCTAAGTGTTTCTACAAAAATACAACATTATATTATAGCAGAAAATAAACATTAGGTATATATTCAACCATCCCAGAAACACATAGAACTGAGCCAACAATCAAATTTGTAACAAATATTGAATTCAATTGAACAAAGTATGATGACGTATTTTGCATGTTGTTCAACTTACCAGAACAAACCATATCCAAGTATTTCAAGCTGTTGATTCCTTCGTAATCCAACTTCCCATTGGAATTTTCAAGAAGTTCATCAATCTCATTTTGGAGTCTTCTTTGTACTTCCACCTCTTTGGCCAACTCATAAGCCACAAAGCTAATCATCGTAGCCGTAGATTCAAAACCAGCAAATAGAAATACCAACACTTGAGCTATCATTTCCTCATCGCTCCATTCTAAAAAAAAATATTTGACTATTTCAATAATTTTATTACAAAAACAAGGTAATAGAATCCCATAAAGATATGTATCGATTAGCAACAAAGTAGTCAAATCCAAATATCACATTTTAAGTGATAATACTTCTATTTCATTGTATTAGTAAACATTTTCAGATAGTGAAGTGTAAAAGATAAGGTTTGGTTTTAAAATTAGCCATTTTCAGATATTTTGTATCAATTCAGTCAAGAACACTACAACCAAGTCAGTGGCTAAATCCAGTCGGTAACAAATCCAAATTTCTAATTATAATGTCTTTTTATTTTTATTCTACACAATAAGTACAATCTTTTAATTTGAAAAATCATAAGTATACCATAATTTAGGGCCAAAATTACAATTTGTAGCTTATCCTGGAGCTTTATTGAGGAAGCTGATAAGTTAAGTGGAGCTTACCGCTCACACGAGAATATCAATCAAAATTCGAATGCGGCTTGGCTAAGCCGTATATCTGGTTAAGTTGGTAGTCCTACTTGTCTTTTATCGTGGTTTTATCTATGCATTACGCTCCACATCTGTCATGTTCACCGGGACGCGCGCCATTGTTTGTTTTGGTTTTATGGATGCTCGCTCTTGGATTCTGACTTGGTATTTATGTGTTACGACCCTTGCTTCGATTATTTAACTTAATTAAGATACAGCTACGGAAAGTGAAAGATGTGTTCAATAATAAACATAACCATATATCATACATTCAACTAGGTTAAAGCAAAACGATCTTGTAATTATTATCAAACAGAGCGAACAGTGTATATAAGTCAATGTGGTGGTCAAATAATCAAAGAAAGGATCACGAATAAATCCAAATAGAATCGCTAGTGAAACAACCTAAGCAACAGCGAACAAATAAGCGTAATGAATCATAATTAATTAGACATTTCATCTTCAAAAAGCGTAATTATTGCGCGGCTATATAATGACATTTTAAATGTTAGTTTGTCCGTATAGTGACTTGTGGCGCCTCCTATCGAGAAAAAAAAATAACTGAGTTAAGCGAGCTTTACGCTGTTGAGCACACCCCAGGGTATCCCTTAACTTAACAAGTAGGATAAGCCCCAAATTCGTGCTAAAGAGACATTGTAATTTGCATAATTTTATTAATCGAAGCTTAATGTGCTCCTCACCGTTAAGGTGGACCTTAAGCCTATATTGTAATTTTGGGCCTTATTCTGATTCATCTTTTTACATTTGAGTAATAGTGCAGTACGGTGTGTTAAAATTTGATGGTTATTCAACTATCACGTTACACGGAGTTGACCACTTTTGTAACTAATCAACATAGGTAATATCGTAATTTTATAAACCCCTATTATAAAAATAAAAGATAGATAGAGATCACAACAAACAATTACAAAAATGACAGTTTGATTTATTCTTTGTGAATCATTTACCTAGTTTTGTGTCCCGTTTATTGTTCCCATTGCTGTCATCCACAGTTTCATCGGTTAGTTTCCCTTGTTTAGCTAAGAGCAAGAGATTTACCATATCTTGCCGAACTATGTTTTTTTCTTCTCTTTCTTTAAAATTGGAAGTTATGAGACGTCTGAAAAAGTTATTAACTTCTTTTTTCCCAAACTTGATCTGGAAAATCTGAAAATTGAATGAAAAATTTGAATTCATAAGTGGTAACATTATTATTACAAGTAAAATCTCGAAATAACGAACTTCACGGGACCATAAAAAAATATTTCGTTATAATGAAATTTTGTTATAGCGGATAGGAAATAAAAATTTTAAATTTTTTGTGTCACCATATTATACCTACTGACGTCAAATAAACTATTATTGCTATTATTAAGAGAGAACAAAATCAAATTTCAAGGATTTATCAAACACGTGAAGGAAATATGTTAGGCAAACACTTGCGAACTCGCCAATGTCAAGGACAAACTGAAGTCCGAGAAAATTTATTGCCCAATTGTAACATGATTTTAAATATTTTAAACAATAAAGTTCGCTATACTGAGATGGACTTCGTTACAATGAATTTTGGTTCAGTACACTTTATATGGAAGTTTTTCGGGGACAAATTGATGATTCGTTATATTGGAAATTTCATTACTTCGGTATTCGCTATAGAAATTTGACCTGTATTGTCAAAAAGTAGCATTAAAAGTTAATTTCAATAATAATTTTACCTAAATGAATGAAAAATTTCTCGAACATGGAGATAAATAATTGAGGAAGGATACTTTTTTTGTTAAATGAACCTGTGCTCCTCAAAGTGAACACAAATACTTTCTTTGATTCTTTCAAAGTAAAAAAAAAAAAAAACTTTTGTTTTTTTTTTACTGGAGATGACATACTCCTCAGTGATATTTTTGAACATTATTTTACTATCTTTATTAGTATTGTCTCGGAACAGGCTTAGGTCTAGAGAGGCAATATATTCCATTACATATATTTATATTATATTGTATTATGTACTTTTCTTTTGGAAAATAAAAAAATAAAAAAAGCTACTAAAAGCTTGTGTCATGAAAGACAAAGATGGTCGGCACCTGGGATCGTCCTCCCAAGTTCCAGTACATAACAGTACAAAAGTCGGCAATGGAATCATTAAGCCTACCAACCGCTACTTACTTTCTAAGTTTTTAAAACTGTGATAATTATCCTTTTTGTATACCTTTAAAACAAATGGTAAAAACAGGTACAGTCCGAATTTCAAGTTTTCTACCACATCTAGATTTACAAAAGATTTAGACATTTTGTAAAATGTATTGTCAGAGTCGACCAAGGAATTAGTTTTGATTCCAAAACCGCATGTGGCTATAATGTCATTGGTACATTTGGTGAAGACATCCTTTATTTCAATTTCTAGAACATCCTTTTCTGGAAATGAAGATTATTATTATTTAATGACTGTTAATAAAACAAGTAGCCCAACAAAGTTCTAGACCAATAATTTCTTTTGTATCATTACCAATATCTAACGGTTTGATTTCCGTTAGGATTCTGGCTTTCAAATGAGATTAATTTGAAGAAAAAAGATGCATACTTGAGGAGAAAATTAATTAAAACACAAAGTACGAATTCTTCAATTTAAAAAAGTAATAGGTAAAGTGCCCTTATAAAAGGAAAATTTAAAAATAAATATTACATTTCCTTGGATAAATTTTTGCATATTTTGTTTGTACAAGGTTCGAAAAAACATGTTGTATAAAGCAAAGTACGCGTTGTAAAAGAACAAAAAATGGTGTCTGTAAGGTAGTAGTAAAATTGCTGATACTTTTGTGGAAATTTAAGCCAGTTTTATAAATCTCAAACTATTAAGCCTTGTTCACGCAAGAGCTTAATCATTAATGTCTGTAGTGTTTTATCAAATAAATTAGTATCTCGAGTGTCTTTTATTGTTATCGATAAGTTTTAATGGACTACCAGGCCTTAGTCTATAGAAGTCACAGTATTTGTACCACATAGAATTTTAAATGCAACGAGGATTCGGATCATATAGTTTGAAGAAATACGAACCTTTGTCAGGACGATTAGTGAACATGTTATCAAGATACTGGACGAGATAATCTGAACACTCCTGCATCAGGGGGAACATTCCACGTATTTTGCTACTCGTGAATGCGGGGCTCAACGTATTTCTCATTTCACGCCATTGTTCTCCTAAAAATATAAAAAATGATATAAGTATATAATAGACACAAAAATCTGGACAAATTTTTTATGTGCCCAAAGATTATACGCTAATAAAATCCTCCGATTCTTTCAGGAAGCTGGATTGAGTGACGTAATGTAAATATTAGGCTAGTCACAATAGTTCCACAATGGGACGCAGTGACAGGGATCAGCAGCAGCAGGCCTCACAATAATAGTAAGTTAGACTTCGAAACATCAGTAAAAGACGGTAGTAAGTGGTTTAGGAATTTTAAAAAAATAATACTATTTTTAAAATAGAACAATGATTGCATCAAATTTTTGGATATTTATGTTAAAACAAAATACAGTTGTTTACCTTTTAACAAGAAAAGCATTTTTCCAGTTAATGGATCCACCTCTGGATCCACAAATTCTACATGATCCGTGAAATGATCAAAATCCTTAATAGATATTTGTCTTAACAAATCTGGATCCTTTACTAGAACAATCGGGGTAGAAAACGTGAACATTCCTACATATCTGAAAGAATACTCGTACATAAATTGGCAGTCGATTGAAAAACAAACAAAAATAGATTTTAAAATGAAAACATGGCTGAATCAAATACTAACTTTTCATTTGGAAATTTATAATAGATGCTGTCAAACAGATCTTTAATATGTCCCAACTGAAGGAAAGGCCAAAGGGTGTTTCCAAACACTGGAATAGTTTGGGCTGCTACAAGATTTCTCTCTTTAAAATACTGGGTTTTCTTCCAATAGTAAAATAGAATGATTCCAAATAATGTTACCAACAACAAAATCCAGTCGTTGATTCCAAACATTGTAAAAAATTCTGCTTTTCAAAAAACAAACTGTGAAAAAATATAATAAGTTTGAAACTGTAGAAAAAAATTACAATATACTTCCACAAATGAAATTACAGACTCACAAATGTGTTGATTTCTACACATGTTATGGGACATATAAAAAAAAAACTGTTTTTTTTTCAATCATAAATACAAAAAATATTTACCGAAACTCAAATTGCTAATACTTCCTATATAGTTTCATCCGAGAAGACCAAATTCAATGATGTAGGATAAATTAATGTAAGAGATTATGTAAAATAATATACTGTCAATGTAGTCGGTGTCAATCCAAGGTTAGACACCAAAAGATAATTTGGCTAGTCAGTACTTATGTATATGTGGTTAATAATATTTCATGAACATCTATCTGTAAGCAGATTAATACCATGTACCTACCTACTATTGCCTAATACTATCTGGACACAAACAAACATGACATAATGCAATCAATATTAATATTCAAATAACTTTGTATTAATACACGATTGTTTGTGTTAAATTCTAATATTTTTTCGAAGATATTTATTTTGTACATACCTACCTTCTTTGTTCACTTTCAAAAATCACTAAGTTGATTATTAACAAGTTTCCATGTTATCAGATTAGATAATATTATTATCAATCAATATAACTCCCTCTATGAACCCATGAGGCAACAAGAACCCTATCAGCACTTTAGCTCATATTTATTCTTGGCCTCTCTGTCCTCTGCCGCCACCCTTCAAATTTTCCATCTGGAGAAACTGCACTATAACCCCTATTTTGTCCTCCCTTCTTAAGAAAGGTCTTCCGACTCATGTCATTTCACCTGGGTGTTCGTCATTATTCTTTTGTGGACATGTCAGCGGCTTTATGTGTGTCTAAATGTTTGGGGTCCAACAGAATTCATATCCGTTTGGGGTATATAACAGAATTCATATCCGAATATTTTGTCGACTGTCAATTTTTCCCTTGTAAATTAATTAAACCATTCCTTTATAAAAAAGCTGCTAACCTAGGGTAGCCCAGAACTCATAGTATATTATAACAGCCTTTTCGTGTAAAACATATCTTTGCATAAAAATTCATAATTTTACGATTAAAATGAATTTATCCTTGGAATTATTATAGAAACTTTAAAATGATATTGACTATTGGAGCTTTTTATTATCTGCTTTAGAACTACATATTCAATATTAATCGGTATGAGTAGACGGATCTATGAGACACGCATCACTGGTTGCTCTAACAGCGTCAATTCTCCATCGATAATAAAAATATTGTCCATAGCAACTTGTTTAATGATTTCTTCACAACTAATGACAAATCACTATAATTTTAACCTGAATCCGAATATATAAAAGTTTGTCTTTGAGGTGTGTGTGTGTGTATTAAAGTGTTGCATATTTATTGGAAAGTAAGCGTGGATAATATTCACACATGGAGCGATGGACGGTAGCAACGGACGAAGACTTTAAGGGGGGACCCACTGAAGTTACGGACCTCAAATTTTACGTGCTTGTGTAGGAGCATAAGACCAACCCGTATACCAAATTTTATGAAAATCGAAGAAATTTTTTTTTTTCTTTTTTAGCCCTTTTTCTAGAACAAGTGAAATTTTCTTTGGATACTTTAAGAGGGTTCCCCTGAAGGTACAGATCTCAACATTTTACTGACTCATCTACATCGAGGGGCTAACCATTCTACCAAATTTCAATCAAATCGGATAAGAATTACTATGAGTTATGGGTGCGCACACATTTTTGGCGTACGGGTACGCGGAAATTTAAAAAAAAAATTTTTTTTGCATTTTTGGAATCTACACCCTCGAAAACGTCGAGAAAATTAATTTCAGCGAAATCTATTTTTTTTTTTGAAATCCGATCACAAGACTCATGTATATTCCATATACTATGAGTAAAATTCACAGGTCCCTAGGCAAGTCAGCGGGTTAGAAAGAATAAATAGAGCTTTTAGAGAAGGGTAAGAGTAGCCTGGTTGTGGGTAAAGAGATGAAGTGGGCACACCACCACCTATATAGATGGTGGAAAGGATCTGTTTTTTTTTTGAGGTTACAAATGCTGAGAAAGAATTCTGAAAAGAATAGTTTATTTCTAGAATGTTTAGCAGGTTATTATTTTATATACAAATAAATTTAAAGACTATTTTTGTCCAATTTCATTATCTGATATTCATCTAAAAAAAACATGTTGTTTTCACAAGATTAAAAAGGAAAGCAGTGTATGTATGTATGTAGGTATCTACATTTCAGAGATAAGCAACAATTCAAATAGTACAACTCTAATAATCTGATGCTAAAAATCCAATAGGTAAAAAAACTATGGTTAATTTTGTCAAGCTTTTTATTTGTTTTTAAATTAATCTGGAGTCATGAAGGTGATTTTTATTCACTTTCAAATCCAGCAAATATTGTATTTAATGAGAAAAAGAATCGGAACCAATATTCGACACCAAGACATTCAGGACAAAAGTCAAGTGCCGCATCAGCTAGTCTATCAACTCTCAATAGGTAATCTGAATTATATTATTACTCTTATTTGAACTAGTGGGAAAAATGGAGAGTGTCAGCAAACCTGAAGCTAGCCTGCCAGCAGAAGATATGAGCCAATGATTTTGCTGCCGTGGGTGCAAAGACACGGCTGCAATTGGCGAAAGGCACTGAGAAATGGAGGAGGCTCCAAGAGAACTATTTCCAGCAGTGGAAGAAAAGATTTGAATTAAAGCCCAATCAATAAAATAATATAATCTCTACTATAATATGAAAATCTTTAATGTAAGTATACGAAAATGACAGATCCGGTATTCACTTTGATTGTGATAATAAATAACAATGCCAATTAGATTTCATTATCAAAATGAATGTTTTGAGTATTTTGATAAGAATGCTTTGATTTCAAATTGATTGATTGTGTGAAGTGTCGCTAGGCATTCTAATTATTAAAAACAATGACTGGTAAAAAGCGGGTGGAGATGATAAGGATAAATATGTCTTTTATTTCTGTCTTCTCCATACTTTTTTTATATTATGTAGGCTTATAATATTTCAACTGTAGTTAAATTCTTTTTAACTGGTGGTTGATAAAATAGAAAACTGGCTGCGAGTGGCATACATTATATCCAATAAAGTATGTATCCCGAGAGACGTTCTCCTGTGATCCTAAATATGAATATTGAAATTGAATTTATTTACATGCATACAGAACCACTGTGCCTTTAACAGGTTATAAAAATTAATTACAATAAATGTCAAGTAGTTTATAAAATAGAATAAATAATAAAGTGCTCAGTAAAGGTACATAAGCTATGTTCACACTGTGCCTTTTTTCGTTCAATAAGGGCATTTGTCATAGCGCAGTCAACAGCGCACGTGAGGCATGCCTTAAATCGGTTGAAAGCTAGGCGCGCGCTGCGACGCACGCATTCCCGCGGTCCGTGGATATCTGTGCAACATAGCGTTCAACATCAAGTTGGCAGACAATATTACTTTACAGTTTATTGAAGACTTCAGAAATTTTCCACAACTTTGGGACCAAAATAACAAACTTTACATAAATAAAATAAAAATAAATTATGGTCTGCAAGTTTTGGCTACGAAATACAACTTGGACTTTTCTTATCATCAAGTAGGCCGCATATAGTAGAATCATCTCGTTGCACATGTCGTTATACTGAAGGATAATTAACGACTCCGGTCGATGACGCACGGACATGATGCATTCAACAATTGCTTGCCCTAAAGGAAAGTTGAATAGAATGATGAAAGGAAAGTTGAAGATGAAAGGGGCACAGTGTGGACATAGCTATAGGATATCAATTAAGGAGAAATTTGTGCAAATTACTGAGCAACAATATAAAAATCGAGAAATAATATATAATTTGCGAAATAATATATAATTAATCACCTATTTAACCAACTTAATTCCAATCGATGCATCTGTTTTAAATCATATATTGTGACTCCCCATTGTGTTAATTTCAATATTGAAAAAAGTACTAAAAAAGTTACCCACTTTAAGTTTTCTTTAATTTTCTGTGAATTTTCTTTATTTTTCTTTCATAATTACCTTCTCCTAACAAGAAAAGAATTAGCAAAATTCGTTCAGCTGTCCAGGCGTGATATGATGATCACAGAAAAAAGGGCTCCATTTTTATATTTAGAGATAACATACCTACCTACTATCACCTATTTGATACAAATTTTACATTCAATCCTGTTTAATTTTGGAATGGTTGTCATGGGGAAGGAAAGCGAGGAAGAGACCTAAGTCCAACAATAAAAAAATGCCATGCCAGGACTAATAGTCTCTAGGGGAACATTCTAGTATTACATAACGCAAACGGGAGGGGGGGTCTTGTAAATAAACGTTACTGTGTACTACCGGGGCAGAAAAGGGGATTCGAACAAAGGAATTTAAGTACCTAGCGCAAATTACATAGTAATTGTGATTTTTGGGTATAACTAATAGTCACATAGATGTAACACGGGGGATTAAGAAACAGAAACGTTACGCCGCGTTTCATAGAGGGGTCAATAATCTCAAAAAAATGTGTTACGTACATACTTGAACAGTCCCTAGCTTGTAATGTGTCTCTAATGCCTTAGTGTGCTGGTGAGAGTAAACTATAATATTATATAGGTTTATTTTGGTCTTACAAAGGAGGTCATTAGCGGGAATGAATTTCATAAACAAATTAATTTTGTACCTCTTCTCTTAAGATAAAAATCATGTGTATGGCAAAATGAGATTTATCTAACTGTAAACAAGGTGAAAAACTGGGTTAGTTAAACTAAAATTTATCTGATTGTAAAAAAAAAACTTAAAAAAATCATAACTTCCTTGTTTACGATCTGCTGGTAATGTGAGTTGTGTTAGCTGAAGAAAATTTGAAATAGTGCTCCTATAGTTTATTTTAGGAATAAAATTTTAATTAAGCTAAAAACGTATTACAGATTATAAAATATTTTTAGTGAGTATAAATAATTAATTACATGTTTGGTGTGTAGATTATTACAAGGTGATTATTGATATTTGCCAAATTTTTTGCATCTAGTATGTTCTGTGACAATTAATAATACTACCATCCACCTACTTAAGTAGCAATCAATCTATCTCGGTAGACTAGTTATCTAAGGTTTCAGACAATGTATCAAGAGAACATGGGTTTGATAGTATTTTGAGATATTTAGAACACAGTATTTTGGTCAATTCCCATAACAGATTTTCTTCTACCAACTTACTTTGGGGCAATTGAGGGGACTGTGTCTTGTAAATAAACGTTATTGTGTACTATCAGGGTGGTGAAGGGGGTTCGAACAAAAGAATTTAAGTGATTTTCCAGTACCCAGCGCAATTTACATAATAATTGTGATTTTTAGGTATAAATAATAGTCACAATGGGTGTTACAGCAAGGGAACCAAAAAAAAATTACGGTGCGTTGCATGGTGGGGGGGTCAATAATCTTAAAAAATTGCGTTATGTGATACTTGAAAGATCTCTATCTTCACTCTTCTACTGATAGGGAATTAAGAATTCTCTTCACACAAAAAAAAACCTTTTGATACCAATTCACGTACAAAAACAAACCCATTTTTTTATTCATCTTAGGTGAATATTTATTTTCATTTCAATTATAAATACGTTTAGTCATAAAATTTCTCCTTTTATTACTCCAAATGCATCTATTCTAAGAGTAGTCCAGTGAACTCATGGCTGTAATCTCAGAACAAATATTTACAACTTAGGTACATTTTGTTCAAATATACAGGAACGGCATAAAAATAAATTGATAAGAGACTTTTATTGCATAAAAAGGACCCTAACGTGACAATATGATTTTTATACTGTCACAAAAAATAGTGTTAGTACAATAGTATAAAGAAAATTAGTGAAATACTAACATTGAAATTCTTTTTCAAATTTGTTTTGTAGTATAATCAGATATATTATTATGTAGGTATACTTGAAGCCTAAAAACATGAAAATCAAAGTTTATGTGATTTCCCTACAATGAAATGGATGCGATACACAAACTCTCACAAAAATATAATCCGTATGAACGAGAATTGACACCATAAGCATTGAAATCTTATATTATAATCAGTGGGTTATAAAATTGCGAGGCTCAAATGGTGGAGGGCTGGTCATATATTCAAGGCGGAGATCAAAAAATGGAGACCATAAACTGGTCACCAATAAAGACAGGTTGAAATTGTGTGATAATGCCCCGACCTTTACAATATGATCTGCACTAAATAACTTTTAATTTAAGCAATTTCACTCATTAATTTATTTTGTAGTTAAATTTGAAATAAACCGCCCCAATGCCATTATCTAAGGGTGCATTTACACCAAATGAACATAGAGCCAGAGCTGGAAATAGATTGTATTTTCTTGATCATTGATATGGACAGCAAGGAAACATTTACACTGCTTTTTGTGCATTTTATATATTTTGTATTTTATGTTTTGCTCTATTTTCCATATTATATATTTAAGTCTCCCCATGATAGGCTTGGCCTAGTGGGTAGATTCATCATATTATGTACTGAGATATTGAAATTGACTAAGGATTTTTTAAATAAATAAATAAACAACATCAAAAGAGAACCAAAACTCAGGCGTGCGTAATCTGTCGCTGCCCATTAATTAGTTCTTGCTCGTTGTTATTTCCATGGTGTCCAATATCTACATACTATTTTAGTCCGTTTATATTTTTGAAGGCGAATCAATCGTAGAAAACAGACGTTAAGGTCAGATATTAATATGCCCAGAGCCGTACAAAATGCTGGAGAAGGTTCTTAAATACAATTTGCTGCATTAACTTTAATATATTTAGAGCTATTTAAAAAACTCTATTTTTTTAGGATCTTCATAGAAATTTCTCAAAAAGACAGTAAGCCATCTTTTGGAAACAAAATTACTCATGTAAAAGTTGAATGGAATCTTGGTACTACGGTATGAAAATGTAATAAAATAATTGTAGATTGATTTGTTATACATATAAATGTTATTCAAATCTTATTATTCTCAATAAATAATGATTTAATGAAAAAAAATTGCAAAATAGTTCCTTCATTTTGAAGTTTGACAGCTGCATTTATCACACATAGCACAAATCACCCTCTATGGGTGGAATGCCTAATTAATTATCACACATTAGAGGGTGTAGGGAATGTAGCTAAGATTCAAACCATAGAGAGAGTAAAACTTGCAAATTATGTCGGTAGGTTCGTATAATATTATGAGGTCGGTAAAACAAAAATTGTAAGTGTCATTCTTCTTTTTCTGTGCTTATGTCAGTTATAGAGGTCTGTTAAGCAATGGGAAGCTAGACTAGAACCTGTTTAATTACCTACCGATCAAGCCTGACAATCGGAATCAAAAAAGTAAAGCAAGACGGGTATAAGCTAGTCTTATAATATAAAGGAAAGTGCCTGACTGACTGACATACTCACTCATCAACGCACAGCCCAAACGGCTAATCGTAGAGAAGTGAAATTTGGAAAGTAGGTAGGTTTTAACACAAAACCTTCCACTAAGAAAGGATTTTTTGAAATTCCACCCCTAAGGGGGTGAAAAATAGGGTTGAATGTTTTTAAAAGTATACAAATATCTCGGAAACTAGACATGGTACGAACTTGAGATTTGGCATATGAATTCTCCTATAGAAATGAGTAGTGGGGTGTCTGGCCATTTTTCCAAAATTTTATTTAAAGGGATGAAAAAGGGCACATAGAAAAAGGATGATTTTTAAGTGGCTCCTAATAAGTTTAAAACTAGTCAACAATAAAAGAAAGTATGCTCTACTTCTAGCCACGGCTCTATGATCGTTTGGTGTAAACGCACACTTACATTGAACAACCAAGATTATTCTTCTGGTAAATCAGTAAGGAAGAGCATGGTTTCTCAGATCGTCTTTATGTTCATTTTATAACCAGCTAGTCGGCTCAGTTTGTTGTTTCAGATAAAGGTGTGACATGTTTGTGTTTTTTTTTTCAGTCCTCTTTTGATGCGAATCGGCCCTGGCTAGTTAAATTGTCAAGACACATCTTGTTGAGATCAGAGAACTTGAACGGCAAATAACTAACGAGAATTGTGTCATTTTATTTATAGAAATGTATACACTGTTCGATTGGATGATTTTGATAGTAATAATTTTAATTGTGATTCTATGTTACACAATTGAAAAAAATACACACTTTCAAAGACGTGGAGTTGTAGCAGTGAGAAATCCGTTGCCAATATTTGGCCACATGCTTAATGTTTTCGTGGGAAAGGAGCACCTTTTGGAAACAATTTTTAAGGCTTATCAATCGCACCCGGATGAAAAGTAAGGCGTTTCAAATTAAAAAGTGAAAATTCATTACTCAATATAAAATGGAAAAGTATGATTTGAATATTTATTGTTTTGTGATTATAGGTTCTTTGGATTTTACGCCTTCAATACACCTGTAATAGTACTGAAAGATTTAGACGTAATAAAAAAAGTAACCGTAAAAGATTTTGATCATTTTTTAGATCACAAAGTATTTTTTGATGAAGAGGACGATCCTTTATTTGGGAAAAACTTATTCTTCTTGAGAGGTAATTATACACAACAAATTATTGATTTATTTATTAGTTTCACTCTTTATGCATACTACTACTACATAATATAAAAAAAGGTTTGACAAATATTTTGAAGGGAAAATACAATGCACCAGCGGGATTATTACATTCTAAAAACAAAATAGAAATTTCTAAAATCAGTATTTTCCTTTTTAAGGACAAAAATGGAAAGATATGAGAATTGCAATGAGTCCAGCTTACACTGCCTCCAAGATGAAGAACATGCTGCCATTCATAACGGAGTGTGCAGAAAAGACCATCAAACACTTCTGTGATACATTGTCACAAAAAAACGGTGCCTTTTTAAATTTATTTATTTATCATGATTTTATTCACAAAGGTGACATTACCGGCCTCGGTAGCCTAGTGGTATAGGCGTGGACCTCAAATCAGAGGTCCCGGGTTCCATTCCCGGTCAGGTCAGAGTTTTTCCGTGTGTTGTGTTTTTACACTTTAAATAGGGAGGCAACAAGAGCTCTCTGGCTCACCGGCACCTGACCAAAGCCCAGGCACAAAAGTCTCAGCTTTCGAAATGAAGTGCCTCAGGAGAATTCTGGGCGTAAGATGGCACCACCGCATCACGAACGACGCCATATGCCAGCGCACCCAGTGTGAGCCCATCACCTCTACCATTATGGGGAGGAGATGGACTTGGCTGGGACATGTGATAAGGATGCCGAATGGAAATTGGACATGGTATGGGAGGAGGTCATAAACATTAAGACACACACCCAACTTATATTAAGAACTTATCACTGAACCCCTCTTCAAATTAAGAAGGGTTCGGTGAATTGGCATATGAAACTGGTGGGATTCAGTACCTCCAAAAAGGTTAAGAGCCACTGTTCTAGTGAAAAAAAAATTGAGTGATAACTGGGGTTGAAGCCTAAGAGAACGGGGGTAGCCCAGCTGTTCAATTTTTGTATTGACGTACCTACTGAAGAAATCATTGGTTTGAATCCAGACACGACCATTTTCTCTGTCACGACACAAGCTTTGCTTAGTATGAAAGTGTATAATTCTAAAAGGATATCTTTGTTTAATTGAGAGAGAATAATTTATTATTTTTTGATGATTTAAGGAGATAAATTGTTGGATGTAGAAATGAAAGATGTATTTACGAGATTCACCAATGATGTGATCGCGTCAACTGCCTTTGGAATTCAAATCAATTCGTTTCAACAAAAGGACAACGAGTTTTACTTAATGGGGAAGAAAGCCACAAACTTCAGCGGAGTCCAGTTTTTGAAATTTTTTGGGTATTCTTCGTGTCCTGGTCTAATGAAGGTAAAAATTGCATTTTAAACTTCCCCTACATCTGAATGTTTGTTTTCTAAGCCTACCCCACAGATAAGGGGTAGTAAAATTCTTATTTATTATTCCGAATTTATGCAGCATAATGTATCATTTTAGTTTTTTGGAATACCGTTATTTCCCTCCGATGTGAAAGCATTTTTTCGCAAGATCGTGAGAGACGCCATAGTGACTAGAGAGAGCAACGAAAACATAAGACCAGACATGATTCATCTGCTCATGTTGGCCAAAAACGGTTCTTTGAACTATGACAAAGAGGATTTGGACTATGTTTCATACAATGAACCAACCAAAAATGAAGAAAACAAAAAAAGGGGTAGGTGGTTTTAATATTTTTGTTTAGCAGGGTTCATTTCAAGAAATTTCGAAGACCTCAAAAATTTGTGGGATTGATTTGAATCTAAATTGGGGTGCAAAACCAAGTACTTGTTTGTTTTTTTTCTATGTGCCTACTTCAAGGATCCATGTTGGTCCCTTCAAAAATATACATTTGTGAGTAGATCTTTTACTTGAATTTTTTTTTTTTTAAGTCAATATAGACCCTGTTTTTAAAACGAAAATACGCTTGTGTGACACGGGGATATAACAATCATACTACATTTGGTACAATGCATTTTGACATCACATATTATATCTAGTTACATAAAGATTCATCATCAATATTTTAGTTGGGGGTTTCTGAAGTACCTGTTTTTTATATTTCTCATGATTTTCTGGAATTTTTCAATAAAAGTTGGTTATTTATAAAAGCAATGAAAGTTTCAAAATTTTTACTATGACTATTCGTTCTTGATGGAATTATGTGGTAAAAAGTGGTGTCTGTTAATGTTAGCCAATCAATGGCAGCTCATTTTTAACACATTTATACACCTTACAAATAAACAAGGATATGTTCATTCTGAATATTAATGATTTTTAGAATGGACTCATGATGATCTTACCGCACAAGCTGTGGCATTTCTCTTAGCCGGATTTGACACTTCCTCCACATTACTCTGTTTCACGAGCTTCGAGCTAGCGAGAAATCCAACCATACAACATCAACTGCAAAATGAAATCGACCAAGTTGTCTCATCTGAAAACAAAATAACATACAACATTTTGAACAAAATGAAATATATGGATATGGTGGTGTCAGGTGATAATTCATTTTTTTTTACCCATCATGCTGTGTCTCTTAAGGGATGGGCAGAGTGAACACACCTCACTCATTCCACTGACATTACATTACTTTTACAATGTCTCCTCATTTTTTTTTGCTTCTGATTTGACCCTCCTTTAGGACGGAATCCATGTCATTCTTGGTCAACCACACTTTCGTACACCTTTTCCTTAATCTTACGCCGTACATTTTGTTGTCTTATTAGTATCCATTCTTTTAACATGCCCAAACTACCTGAAACCATTTCATCTTTGTAATGACACTAGTTTCCATACCACACTTAAAAGCAATTAATACAATTTTAAAAATGAAATATCTTGTTTCTAGAATCACTAAGAATGTGGCCTCCGGATAGTTTGCTTGAAAGGGTGTGCACCAAATCATACACAATGCCACACCAAAATGATTCAACTTCTGTCCGTTATCAGGTAAATAAACAACATAAATTATAATCAAAGATATTGTGTTTGTCAGGTTGTTAGTCCTGAGTTTTGCTGTCTGAGATCTGATATCATAACCTCAACTTATCCAAATTTTCTGTTATAGATAAAGAAAGGTGGAGATATAATGATTCCAACATATTCCATTCATCATGATCCAAAAAATCATCCGGATCCCGAGGTGTTCAATCCAGAGAGGTTCTCTGAAGAAAACAAAAGATTCATGTCTCCGTTCTCTTTCATGCCGTTTGGTGTTGGACCTAGAATATGTATAGGTGAGGCAAAGCTATCTTTAAGTTTAAATAAAAAAAGTATGCTCTAAATGGATAACTTCCCAAATTTTTTCAGAACTAGGTTTTTTTAAAACAGTGTCAAATGCAAACACAGGCAAGTTTTAATATATTCACTAAGGTAAATATCACACACGTGAGAGTTAAAGGTGCTTTTTAATGAAAGCCATCTATAGAAGATAAGTGTAATTATTTTAACTTATTAACTGCTTAAACCAATCAAAAACAATGTTAATTACTTCTACATCTAAATTAAAGCACATAAGAAAACAATCTCCAGGAGTTGCATTGCCAGGAGTTGTATTAAAAAAAAAGCTTGTCAGCACGCTCACACAGAATCTTGAATCGGAAGAAGAAGTTAGTTGTAGGACAGAAGCAGCTGCATTTAATAAAATGACAACTGATATCAAGCACATCAGCTCCAAGCTGCCTGCTTGATGACATTTAATAATAATAATATCGGACCCAGTCCATGCCACTCCTTGTTCGGAACACATGATTATTCAATTGAAATATTGGATCCACGAGATGGGTTCAATATGCGGCACTCCATTAAAAACAACATTCTACAGAATAATCGATGTGTGTATGATCTAGACGTGACCAGCCCCCTTATACATGAAAAAGTTTACCTCTAACTAAACTAAATTATTTTCTAAAAGTCTGACATAGATTAGAATCTAAAATGTAATGTTAATGTTAAGTGTCAAAACACAATATATCTATGAGAGGATCAGTCAAGTTGATAATTACTATTTTAATACAGTTAATGTTCCTACCTTGCATTCGATCGACACTTCATATCTTCGGTATGGGGCTTTCAGCAATGGTTTCAGTTGACTGTAGTCGTTATCCGCATCCATTGATTCTTTCACATACCGAAGTTGTCACACTCGTTTGCCCCTCACATCTACTCGACGAGCTTCCTCAACAAGTTTATAACCTAAAATACACATCCAATTGTATTTGCGAAACACAATAAGCTAAATAAAAAAAACACAAATAAACTTATAGGACAATAATATAAACGTTGTGTACTTACAAATAAAAAACAAAATATTATTAAAAAAATATACATTGCGTACACTAATATTATTAAAAATAATCACCCAAAACGGCTTATAAATATGGAATAAATAAATAAGAAAGGCAGAAAACAGAAAATCAGAGGGCAAAATGTACGTCTCTAGTAGACGGAAGTACCTCGACTATAAATTTGACAGTTGTAAACTCGTTTGCTGAATATCGATTTCATACAAATATTTGAAATTTAACGACAAAACTAGAACATGTCTGCGACTGATTTGGTGAATGGCAATCCGCCATTCTTAGAAAATAATTTAGTTTAGTTTGAGCTAAACATTTTCTATGTATAAGGGGGCTGGATTGGGTTCAATATGCAGCGGATCTAATTAAAACAATACACGGTTTTAAAATGTTAAGTTAATCCTAAACCTTTTTTATTACATAAATTGAATCTTCATTTATGATATTCAAATACTACTGTTGGATGGTTACAGGTGCACGTTTTGCCGTGATGGAAGCCAAGGTGATGCTGTTTTATTTGTTATCTACGTTTGAAATAGTCGTAACGCCTAAAACTACAATTCCCATAAAACTGGCAACCGATACATTCACACTGCATTCGGTGAATGGATTCTGGTTAGGATTAAAACTTAGAAAATGAAAATGTCAAATAATCGTAATATATATGTAAAGAATTAACTACCTCTGTTAATGTGTACCAAATAATTTTAGATGAATAAACACTTAATATTATAATTAGTTTATAAATTAGGTAGTCCCTTGAAAACAGTATTTATACTTACCAAAAAATTGGCCTCCAATATTAATTCTAATACATCATACTAATTGTAATTATTTGAATACAATAATACCTAAATATTATCTAATATACTTAAGTGAATAAAAATTATATGAGTATTGATCAATAGAATATTTAATTAAATTACCTGTAACTATTTTCATCCTGTCCTCAATTATTATAGGTTTCAAAAAATTTCAAAATTTTGACGACAGCTATTGGAGAAATTTCTTCCCAATTTATCTTCCAGGAACCCTTTCAAACAGCTCAGCTCTAATGCACTGTCCCAAAATCCAGAATAGCATCAGAAGCAAAGCCGACTCGGCCTGCAATGGAAAAATACTGTAATGATTCATAAAAAAAAAACCATCTCAATTCTGGTTTTCATTAATTTGATTTAAAAATTTATATGTGGGGGAAAAACTTTGGCAATTAATGAAAATAGCATGATACCTTTTATTCAACTGCGAAAATTTACAGGATGTGATTTTTGTTGTGAACATTACAAGAAGAATCGGAATCCTATAGCGGCTTAAATTGAACTACTACCATTTAAAAAAATCAAACGTAAATCTAATGTTAGCATTAAAATAACGATAGTTAATGAATATATTGCAAAGACAATGAACACATTTGAAATGTGTTGTTCAAAATGCATGTTACTAATACCGTGAACAGTAAAACCAATCAACTGAAAATCACGGCAAGGCTCTCCGCCATAGCGAGAAAGGAGTCTGACAACACTGAAAGGCTGATTGTTGTCAGAAAGGAGGACGGTCAACAGCCTAAAGGACGAAGCTTTGCCTGCTCGGCTGAACAGATTAAGACAATATCCGGTATCAATACCTTACTATCAATGCAGCGATGAGGCAAGATGAAGGCAGGAGCCCTTGGAGATGATATAAAGACTGAAAGAACAACAAGGAAGACACGACTAAGTCGGATCTAACAAAATGGGGGATACCTTCAACAAAGTAAACATTTTGATCTCCATGGTGATATTGTGAGTTGCGCAATGTTTAATTCCGAGTTCGAAATATATGAATCTGACAGTTGTTCATGTTCCACATTTGCGTTAGTGGCCATTTTGTTTGATTTGATTCGGGCCCGTGAAGTATGTAACAAGAGAGTGATAAATAATATACCTAACAAAATGTTTTTTCAAAAGACGTTTTAGATGTTACCTAAACCATATGAAACTTTTGGTTCCAACAATTTTAATAGATTACAGATTTTTATTTTCGGTAGGATTTTGCAGTGCAAGAAAGAAAGCAGTAAGATGGTCTATTTTAATTTGTAAAATGATAAAAAGAATATTATGTATATACCAACAAACTGCTAGTTTTACCAAAAATTTACCAAATGTAGGCAAATCTACATAAACCTACAAAATGTAAATAATATAACACCTTGCTACTATTATAGCATTATGCTCTATATATTAGCGCGAGATAATTTTAAAAGTAAAGAAACTTTATCAGTCTTTAACATACACTTGGAGCTCAAACAAAAGAGATATGGTACAGAATGCAAACACCCTTATCACAACAAGACATTGTCTGTGTTTTGATAAGTTAATCTTTCTCTTTGCACACCAATAACACTGCCTTCATACAACAAACCTCTCTCATTTGACAAATTCATTAAAAATGTTAAAGAATACAAAATAGTAATAAGGTAATATTGTTCCCAAAATTCATTATGGTAAGTTGACTTAACATTTAAAGGTTATATTCAAAGTAGGTATAATATAATTTACATATAAATAAATAATACTCTTCTATACATAGATGTCAATACAGCCGGCGTAACTTAATAACCTCTTGATCTGAAGTCGGTGCCTATTATTATTATTTATTTTAGATTTTTCCTTCATCAGCCGGCATTGCAGTATTCACCTATGCGCCGGCAGATGTCAACAAAATATAACACAATCAGATACTGATTAAAAACAATTCACTTAACAACTACCCAAGGTCTAAACATTCAATGAACAAATCAAGTTTAACAAATACGAAAATACGCCTATGCAAGTAGGCTACTGAGGTTGATATTATGTATAGAGTCAACAATTTGATATCAATAATTGATAAGTGTTCGATTTTTAAATGGTAAACTATATACAAATTTGAACTACTGCGGGCTTACAACTAACTTCTACTACTGTTTGAAGGATGGCTTAGTGAGATCAATTTATAGGTGGTTAATTTCGTCGAAATCCCCGAAATACTTAACAAATGTTACAGGGAATTTTAATTACAGGAAACATTACAAAACTGGATAATTGCTGTTTGTTTCGTAATAACATTGATAATCGGCTATGGAATATGGCTGAACGGACACTTCAGGAGAAAAGGGGTGAAAACCA
The DNA here is from genome assembly GCA_963576905.1 of Mystacides longicornis. NCBI lineage: Eukaryota > Metazoa > Arthropoda > Insecta > Trichoptera > Leptoceridae > Mystacides > Mystacides longicornis. Next base: position 13,756,990 of record OY756425.1, read on the forward strand.
CAGGAAGAACTTTACCTTACTTTGGACATATGTGGAATATTTTCATGGAAAAGGAACATTTCGTAGAAGCGGTTTACAAAACCTACAACACACATAAAGATCAAAAGTTTGTTAACTTGCTGAAAATTATTGTCTTTGATTTTTTAAATTATGGTCATATTAAAATGCAAGGTAATCTTTTCAGATATGTTGGATTTTATGCGTTTAAAAATAGAATAATAATTCTAAGAGATCTAGAACTTATAAAACAAATTGGGGTGAAAGAATTTGACAACTTCATAGATCATAGAATTTTCATGGACGAAGAAGCGGACCCTTTGTTTGGGAAAAATCTTTTCTTTTTAAGAGGTTAGTCAAAAAGATCTTATATTCTATGGATTGCTAACCTGAGTTTCCGGTGTTATCAACATGACGAAGAAGCAAAACAACAGTTATAACAATTAATGGTAGGTACATCGTTAATGTAACAGTAAAACTTTTTTTCCCAAAAATACTGCAGAATTTAGGTTCAAAGGCTTCAAACTAGTATCTACCAGTTGGTACATTTTGACAGTTCTGTAAATGCCTTTTTGCCTCTTCGTCAGAGAGGGATAAATCCTTGCATGTTGATAACCTCGAGTTATTCCTTTGACAATTCTTGTTAGCAGACCATAGATATAGTAGGTCTATGATTAGTCATTAAACCATTAAAATATATAGGTAGATCAAATTAATACAAAAAGCTTATACTGCAACACTTTTTAAAGGTCAAAAGTGGAGAGATATGCGAGCCGCCATGAGCCCAGCTTTCACAGGTTCGAAAATGAAGAATATGTATCCCATGATGGTGGAGTGCGCTGAACAGGTGGTTGATTACTTTAAGAAGAAGTTGCAGGAAGAACCACATAAAGGTAATCACAAATAAATAAATAACTCAAACTTGTATTGTATTGAAATCAATACAATGATTTCAATATAGCTAGCAGACTTATTGCCCAGGTATTTTTTTTATAAAGCAGTCAAAGAAGAAATTTTTAGTGAAAAAATCACATAATCAGAACGGGAAATCGAGCCTGCAATGTTTTGCTCATAAATCTGTTGATTAGAAAAACAGACTATACCCCTATTCCCTATCGGATCCGCTAAAATTTAGCATCAACTAAAATTTTGAATTTCGCGGACAATTCCATGTGATTTCAACCAATCCAAGTGATATTCCTTAACTCGTTGACTGCCTTTACATTTTAGGTATCTGCATCCGAGTGGCCAACATATAAAATTTGTTTATTTTAGTAGTAAAAAAAAAAAACATTTTGAAAAACCACTTCAATATAATATATTTTTTGAGCTCAAGCACCATGCCACTATACACACAAAACTCCAATCTGAACGCCAGAGGAATATTGACAAATACAAAATGTATTGTACTCGAATCCCCTATCGGGGTTTGTGGCGCTCCGATTGAGCAGCCGCACAACCCCGATAGGGGTTTTCGGCAGTCAACGAGTTAAGAAATCGATCGAAGTGAACATAGCTGCAAGTGATTTCAAACGAATAATTTCCCCATGTCAAAATTATCATCATGGCCGCCAAATGTCCTTTTTCTCAAACAAATTCATCTTGATCAAGACATATCACACTATTAACATATCTTTTGTGACGAAAACAAGAGCAGAAAGATATATTTACTGAAAATAGGTAATAACTTTTTTTTGTTTAATTGATCGAATAGCGGGTCATTTTAGAGGAATCATGATAATTTAAGTGGAACAATCAGTTAAAAGTTACTTTTTTCATACACTTTTTTGGCGGATTCTTAATTTTAGCGGATCTGATAGCGAATAGGGGTATTAGGCTGGGAGATTTTATTTGATCCTTCTCTTTTTACTCTGTTTGAAAGTGATTCATAGGCTAATGATTCATTTCCTACCATTCACTGAAAGTCACGGGTTTGATCTCCAATACTGACAAGGGTTATTTTTCACTGGACAATCTTATTTATAAAATTGAATAACATTTTCAACCATCATATGTTCCTGTACCTATATGAAAATTTTATAATCTATCATACGTTCGGTATGTCCTGTAAAATATTTTGATTCAATGTTTTACAGAGAAAGGATATTACGAGATAGAAATGAAGGACATTTCAACGAGATACACCAATGATGTGATAGCTTCCACTGCGTTTGGTTATAAAGTCAACTCGCTCGAAGATCAAAGTAACGAGTTTTACAAAATGGGAAAAAAAGCTACCGATTTCAGTGGAGTACAATTTCTTAAATTCCTTGGATATGGATCAATACCGTGGGTTATGAAGGTAAGAGACAGACAAAATACCGTAATCGATTAATACTCTAAAACAAATATCATTTAAATAATGATTGTTTCTTTTTAGTTTTTTAAAATACCTCTATTTTCTCCGCCCGTCGCTTCATTCTTCCGAAACCTTGTTCATGACACAATGAAGGAACGAGAGAAAAAAAATATCTTGAGACCAGATATGATCCATTTACTCATGCTTGCGAAACAAGGCACGTTGAATTACGAAAGTGAACCGACGGTTTCGGACGACACAGGTTTTGCTACCATCAACAAAGCAGCGATGAAACAAGGGACTGCGAAAAGGGGTAAGAATGATTTACCATTACTACTACTGGACTAGATCATAATATGAGACCAGAAAAGAAAATTTTAACATACATATTTTTTGTAGAATGGAAGGATGATGATTTGACGGCACAAGCAATGGCGTTTCTTTTGGCCGGATTTGATACGGCATCTTCTCTTATATGTTTCATGTCATACGAATTGGCATTGCATCCTGAAATTCAATCTAGATTACAGGAGGAAATAGACGAAATGATGGACAAAAATAATAGTCAAGTGTCTTACACAGATTTGATGAAAATGAAGTATGTGGATATGGTAGTCTCGGGTAGGAATCTGAATTGAACTAAAACTTATATTGAAATGGTTGAAAAAAAAAAACAGAGTTACATAGCCTAATTTTATAGGTGCTGATTTCTATCTAAGATATTCCATGTTGGAATCCTGGTAGTAGTCTGTGTTTACACATACAAAATAATTAATTACCTAATCTATGGTTTTTATACAAAAGAGAACCATTGATATAAACCATATTCAATGGCCTCAGTGTTCAAGTAATGAAAATATTGAATCAAAGTGCCTAATGATGAATGTTTATCAAAACTAGGCATTAAAGATGATGGTCATGAAATAGTGTAAAAAAATTGAAATGTATACTATATAAATATTATATAAATATTATATTATACTTCTTTAGAATGTTGAAGAAATCATTAGAATTAAGTCTTTCTCCTGAAATATTTTTTTTCGAATCGAAAAACAAGCTTTAAGTAGCATATTGTGAAAGAGTCAAAGAGTGTATTTGTGTTCACTTTGAGTGAGCACAGATTCATTTTATAAAAAAAAAAAAAAAATTATAGAGAAAATATTTGGTTACAGAATCATTGAGAAAGTGGCCACCAGACACCCATCTGGATAGACTGTGTAACTCCACATTCACACTACCACCGCCCAATGAAGCCAGCAAACAGTCATACATTGTAAGCATTTCACCATAAAAACCTTCAATTTGTCCCCAAAAATCACTTAAATTCACTACTAAAATGCTATTATTTCAGCTAACAAAAGGACACGACGTGTGGATTCCGACATACAGTCTTCATCACGATCCTCAGTACCATCCTGAACCGGCTAAATTTGACCCTGAAAGATTCTCTGATGAGAACAAACACAAAATTGTACCTTTTACGTTTATACCATTTGGTGTTGGACCAAGATTTTGTATAGGTAATTTTTTTATGTATTGTAAATATAAGTCGTGTATATTTCTGAAATTGTTAGCCAAACTTATAAATAAGAGGCTGTAGAAGCGAGTCCAAAAAATCATTGGTGAACTTGCATTCTTAGGATTGGTTGTTGTTTTCTTCATTTTGTATTCATTATAAGTGAATTTCAATTTCTTAATTGCAAGACCTTATTAACTGATGGTTTGCTGGTGCATAATCAAAGATGAATTTCAAAAGATATCCAGAATAAACAGAAGATTTATTTAAAAGGATATCGCTGGCCTAAGCGCTGACATCTGAAAAAGAGTTTGATGCCTAATCGGGTGAGAATTTTGAGAAGTGTTTTTCATTTGAAAAAGGTACACGTCGACTAGAAAAAATTGTCTCAGGCAATAAGTTCTGCCGGCTTCACTGAAATTTTTGTACAGAAGAGTAAATTAATTTAATTAATTGTAGCCCAAGATTGGCGGCTGTTTTAGATTTGACGATACCAGTCGAACTGAAAGAAAGCTGCCTTAGTCAACTAGTTCTAAAATTAAATTATAGCTAAGACAATTAAATAAGGTTTTTGTCATAGGATTATTTTATATGGTAAAATAAGCCAATCACAAATACCTCTCCAATTATAGGTCCTGTTAAATTCAAACAATTAACAAAGATAATATATGTATATATTTTGTTAATTAAGTTATTATTTTTTTAGGTGCAAGATTTTCTGTTTTAGAAGCAAAGGTTATGATCGTTCACCTTTTAAGACATTTCAACATAATAACAACATCAAGTACGTCCATACCTATCAAGTTAGCCAGAAACACTTTCATAATGCATTGCCAAAATGGATTTTGGCTGGGATTGGAGTTACGAAAGAAGTAAACAATAATACAATTATTTTTTGTCAAATATTTTCAGATTCAATGAATAAAATTTCAAAAATTTTCTCCTGGTTTTTTTTTACAAATAGTAAATGTCACCTGAAACCACACGACGGAGTTAATTTCGCTGTTTCAGATTTATAATATGAAGTGGGTTCAAACGCTGGTGCAGCCCATCTTCCACTTTCACAACACAAGCTTTGCTTTATGTGAAAGATATCGAAAGAGTATTTGTGTTCACTTTGGTAAGCCCGGATTCATTAAAAAAAAATATAGACCATTTCTGTGTGAGCTGTCAAAAAATGTCTGCCTAATAGTAAAAAAATCCCTTGGCAATTTTCACAAAATGAACCCTTAAAAATATTATGGGTTTCCAATAGTGTTAAACAGCCAGTGACCTGAACAATTGTATAGTGGAAATAAAATACGCACTAAGCGCCAAAAGTGAAAAAAAAAATTGAGTATGAGGAAATGTTCTATAAACCTTTGCCAATAGCCTAAATATTGCACTAAGACCATATCGATGATCTAAAGGTGTAAAAAAAAAGATCCAAAAATCATCGTAGTACTAGGTCTATATGGGGGAAAAATCAGTTTTATTAGATTATCTCAAAATGAATATTTTGGCACTTAGCGCGTATTTTATTTCCACTATACAATTATGGAGTGTATACAATAAAAACCATCCACATTATCAAACTTATTCGTATCCTAGTAGGTACATCTAAAAAATTGTATTGGAAAATTTCAAAACAGCCAATGAGAATGAAGCTAATTTAGACACTAGTGCTGAGGGCTGACAGCTTCCATTAATCAGATACATAGGACCATCTTCCTTTTTCACAACACAAGCTTTAAGTAGCTTACTGTGAAAGAGTCAAAGACTGTATTTGTGTTCACTGTGAGTGAGCACAGATTAATTTTAAAAAAAAAAAATAGTTACACACGACGATGAGTTGTGGAGCAGAACAAGCATGGGCCACTAATTTTGTAAATGTAATAAATATTTGAAGTGGTGCCTCCTTCTGTAGAAAAGAAGCAAACTGCCCTAGGTTTTGGAAAATACTGTCTGTATTTTTCAGGAGCATCAATAACTGCCTATATGCCTGCCTTATGTGACACTGAAAGTTGCTGTCATCCCAGTTTAAGAATATCAAACATATTTTTAAATGCACTGTTTTGATGTCGTAAAGGTGGCCACGCCCCTCTCTACTCGAGCCTAGCTCTATTAGAGGGGCAGTGGTCAGGTTCACTAAATTAGCTGCATTTTTATAATAATTGTATTTATATTTTGACATATTGTATTGTTTTTATTTTGGATTAAATAAAAATTTATTATATATTATATTAAAAAATAAAAATAAAAAAATTAAAAAAAAAAATTGAAAAAAAAAACATTTACTTATTTATCGGTGTGTGTGTTGTAAGGTGTTGAAAAAGAAAGAGGAGAGGAGAGAGGTGGTTGTCGTCACATCTATTGGTCGTCTCCTTCTCCTCCCCTAGTACTCATCTTCTTCATCCTTCTACTTGTGGCTAGCTCTCGGCAGTATAGAGACAGGACTCTTGAGTCTCATATGGGAGAAAGGATTCATGAGAAGAATCAGAAGTCATCTGGTATTTTTAATTGAGAGTTTGTTTTATTCACTTTTTATCTTTTAAAACAATTTACATTTATATTTTACAAATTGCGATGGTGTTAGCACAAAACACTTTCTTATTTAAATTTTACATTTATAAATAAATTTGTACATTCATTTTGTAATTTTATTTATCTTTGTGACTTTAAATTTATTATTATAGAAAATTATAAATTGGCGGGTCCTCGCGCTGGAGGCGCGGGGACCGCTAGTTTTATCGACTATCTTCCAAGTAGGCAAATTTGCAAGTAAGTGCAGAGAGGAGAGCTTGTAGCTAACATGCCTCGCCATCCCCTCCCCAGCGACTGCATACCTCAATGTTATTGGTTAAGGCGGCCGCCGCCATCTTTGATTAACTATAGCCACTTAGATGTATCTTTATTTTCTAGATGGTACTCTTAAATAACATGCATCCACAGCGTGGGCTCTGCATGATCCCGTACAAGGGTCAAAGAAATACTTGCGTGATAGGTGCATGATATGTGAATGATCAAATGGTACTTTCATAATGAGGTCACGCGTGATCACATGACACAATTACTTGGTACCTAACCCGGCAATGCACCTACCTACCAATACTCTGATGAAGATTATATGAATTTATTATTTTATTACAATTGAAAACTTTTCCCAAATTTTAACTCCTTACACCCGACCATAGCTTATTAATGGAAAAGAAAAAAAAGAAACAAAAAAAAGAAAGGCGTTGAGCCCGCCCGTACATCTATTCCAAAAAAAAAAATTCAAGTTGTAATACTCAAGGCACCTACACGGGTGGCACAGCTAGTATGATATTGTTAATTATTGTTTCTACAAAAAATTTAATACAAAAAAAAATTAAAAAAAAAAATTTTGAAGGAGACCCTCTGTCAAGGCAGCTAGTATTTTAAATATCGGGGGTTCTTTACTAATGTTTATACAATGCAAATTCATAAACCGTGGATCATTCATGAGATAATTAAAAAAAAAAAGGAGAAACCTTTCCTTAAGTATCAACTTATACAATTCAATGGTGTTTTTATTTTAGTTTTATGTAGTTCAACCCTTAAAATTTTACTATAAATTAAAACTTCATTACACTAATGTTATCGAGACTATTTTAGCAAAGTATAATCTCCTTTCTTGCAAGCGAATAATTATTAATGAACTCATAACATCACAGACCAAATAGTTAAATAACAACTCTCAATTAAACTTCAAATTAGTAAATACTAGCTTAAGTACCCGTGCCTTGCACAGGAATCGTGGATTTATGACCACTATACTTCAATTTATACCTGTGAAGTTAAGTTTGATTTGGGCAACTATGTGTAGGACAAAATGTAAAATCGGCGCGGAACTTACAGAGGAGCTCCTGATGGCCAGGTACTCAAGCAAGGTGGCAGACTGGCCTTCATACTCTTCAGCTTATTCCTGGAATATGTGGTGCATAAAACATACCTCGACGATACAAAGACTTATATTTATTTCATCGTCGGATATGCTTATAACCTCAATATAGTAGGAAGATCCCTGATAGCCATAAGGGAGGTCTTTGACGCCTTGGAAATAGCAGCAATGGAGTTGGGACATATAGAAATCAACCGAAGGATAGAACAGGAAACAAAGCATTCTTCTCTACTCTAATGCCTGTGCTCAAGTCAAGAAGTGTCCATAGGAAAACAAAGATCACCCTCTATAAAACTATTAATATAACAGTTATGACATATGGGTACGAAGAACAGGAAATGATTTTGGAGCCCATAAAAGATAGAGAATCTTGGAGAATACGGTTTAACCATGAGCATTACAATCTCTGATTATGCTAGATTGGGCAAGCTCATAAGGGCAAGGCATACCGTTGGTTAATTTTATTTGTTTTTTTTTAAATAAAACTCTGTTAATATAAAACTCTGTTTTATGAAACATTAAGCTAATGTGTGGAGTTGAAAAAAATGATAATTATAAAAAGATATTTCTTTTAATTGCTGAAAATTTACAATGTTTATACTCAAATATTAATTATTTTCATTTGCACTGTTCATATTTAGAATGTGACACAAAATATAAGCTAAAAAATGAATTCATAAATATGAACAACTTCATGAACTTCAATTATTATCATTATAATATTATGATCTTATAAAAATATGACATTAAATCTTGAAAAATATTAAATTTTAATTATAACATAGGTATATGATACCATGTGATCCATTTACAAAATGATCTTTCAAAGAAATTAATAAAATCCATATCCTTCAAAGCAACAATTTTCTTAGAAGCTATTAGAAGTACTTATGTTATATTTAAATGTCAGATACACATTTGAGTTTACCATACTTCAACAGTGACGATGCATAAATGCAAAAAAATATATGTAGTATAATAATATTCCAAATCTTTCTTAGAAAAAGTGCACTTATTTTGTCCACTTCTTAACTAAAAATCAAAGATATAAACAAAATACAATAAGACATCAGCCCCCGCAGACAAATTCAAATTGACGTTCCACTACAAACGAAGATTTCGTTAATGTATAGTGCGAAAAAATTAACTGTCCACTGGAACATATAAACAATTATTTAAACCAAACAAAGACACTTATATTATAAAAATATAAAAAGGGGACAGTTAATTTTCTTCCTACTCTACATTGCCGAAGTATTTGTTTGTAGTCGATCGCCAAATGCAATTTCTTTAGGCCTAGGTACAGGTGTGAAAAGAAAATTGAATGTTATAATATTTAAAGATTTCATAAACTACATTGAGGTTTTAGTAAAATAACCTTATTATCGCAATATTATTATGTAAAACTAAATTATGAAGTCTCAGGTTTGTATCCATTTACTACCTTGATAAGTTGAATAGACGTAAGGTGTGATAATTATATATATATTTTTTTATTATTAATTAGGCATTCCACCCTCAAAGAATAGATTATATTATTATATATATTATATTGTTCTCCACGACCTTGGCAACCACTTCTTCAACTCCTCAGCTATTCTTATTCCAGTCCAATCTCTTAAATCCAAGATATTTGCCTTCGATCGGAACCTCTTCGACCATCTAACTTTTTCATCGGCAACAGTTGAAAGATTTGTATTTATCCCGATGCACAATGACACATAAATACTGTAACAAAATATTATTCGATTAAAATAAACACAGAGCAACACATTCTTTTTGTTGGATTTGAAGACTGGTAAATATTTAACGAATCAATGGAATAATAAATAGACAGACAGATTTTTCACTTTTTAAATTGATATTTGTTAAATTTTGTGGATGAAAACAATAAATGGGTATTAATTATTATTATCGCGGGCTTCTTTGATATATGACAAAACCCTTCTAAATGAATATGTTTTAACTTAACAGAGTGTAGAGGTATCACTCGGGGAGGTGTCAAGAAACCCCCGCTAAAAACTATTTTCACCCGTTAACCTAACCTATTCAAATCGTAGTGTTATCATTCGAGGATGTTATCAAATCCTTTAATCAATTCAAATTGACTAACCAAATGACAATGACCAGCAATATCTTCATTTTTAAAACAAAAACACAAATTTGAGAATCAAAAAATGAAATGTCACTTCTTGCAAGAAAAGATTGTATGACATAATTTATTTTGATTGCTTGATGTCAACATTCAGTGAATCTAAAATTAAATTACCTTTAAATCTTTCGGAGAGGTGCAATTATTTATTACCCCTTTTCCATTCATCATTTGCAGTGCAAAATATCCTTGATTTGACATAATTGGTAGACACAGATTCTGTAAACAATGATAATAAAACATTAGTTTTGAAAACACAATTTATATAATAAACCAGAATTATTATCCCATGTACTTACCAGTTCGTATGAGTTTTTCTTTTAAACATAATAACTCGAAATGTATATTTTTATTGTTAATTTTCTTTTCTGACAGAAGAAGAGGCTTTTATTCATGGCCGGTCATGGCGCGTAGCTGTCAGTAGCTTCTTCTTTTTCTTCTTTTTGGCATATCATCCCTAAGTGGGGTGTTCCTGCCATAATCACAAAGATATTATATTCAATTAATAGATGTCTTATCCAAACTTGTTCAAATACACACTTGTTCATAAATTTCGAATATATTAAAATAATCCGAATGATCAGGTGTTTGTTTATTTGTATTTCATTCTATACACGAAATATAAAAAAGGATTTAAAAAACAGGATCAATACGTTCGCATTTTTTTGCTATGGCCTCAATTATTGAAGTCCTATTGTCTATGTGCCATCGCCAAACGTCAAACTTTTTATATACGTCAAAACAATATCAGTAATTTATTATTCGTTTTTCAAAATTTAATTAATGTATTGTGTTTCCTGTTATTTTTATTAGGTAGGTACCTAAGCAAATGCATGACTTTCTTTTTGCTTGTACTCATATTTGTTTTTATTTCTATTTGAAGATTCATTTTATAACTATCAACTTTGCAAACATTGTTCTCACAAGTACAAATATGTATTATGCCTTTAGGAAAAATGTTTAGTATGAGGTTATACTCAGTCATTTCACTTTCATAAGGATATCAACTGTGGTGTTTAATCAAATGATAAATTTCCATTAAAGTAAATAATATTCCCTCTTAAACATGCATACATAAACATTATAAAGATTGTATTCTGATGTTATTTATTTATTTTAGGTTGAATTATGAGGACAAAGCAATCTTGAATATGCCACCTAAAAGAATATTCTATAAGCCCAGAAATCTATTATTATCGTCCAAACTTTGAAGTTTTCATTCTGGTTTCAACGGAGCCCACAGAGATCATTCGAACATTAAAGTGTTGATCTTCTGAGTATTGTATTTGTCAACAGAAAGCTATACCTGCTTAGGAAGAATTGATTTATTACATCTTCTAATTATTATAAATATGAAACGTTGTTGTTATATTCATGCGTTATCACATCACGCTGAAACTACTCAATCATACTCTTTGTAGTTACCTTCTTCATTAATGCATTTCAATATTAATACCTACCTACATATTAATGCAGACCTCTTTTATTATATTCCACAAGTTTTTTTTACAACGGCAACTCTAAATCTCCCAAAATTTTCACAATATGGAGGAATATGATGACATTTCATAAGTAAAATAAGATAAATTGTTTTACTTTGTTGCAATGTTTTTACTTCTATAGAGGAAATTTTTTTGAAATAAATAGAAAGTTTAAGCATTGTAGATTAAAACAAAACCGTACATGAGTAGCGACGGTGCAACTAAATGAGATTTAAATACAGTTTCAAGATACCTGATTCTGACAAAATGGCAGGATGAAAATCTTAATTTGTATGGGAGATTTATGAAAAAATCTAATATTTTTATCGATGAATAACATTTTCCAAATATTCATAGCCTTAAACGTCCACTGGTATTATGACTCGCTATAGAGGGTATTACTTTACTTCTGGTGTCCCTAGTTTAGCCGTCTATAAAGGACGTTACATATATACGAACGGACTCTTTTATTTATATTGATTACAAAAATAAAAAATTATTACTAAGGTAAATATTTTAAAATTACGGTAGGTCTGTTCCGGTATGATAGCTAATATATACATTTCAATTTCAATATGGGTTTACAATATGAGCATACCTAAATATTTTTCTATGAATCATAAGAAATATAACATGAATATTATGATTCGAATAGGATATGCCATCTATGCATAGAACTGCTCTGATCAATCGGCGACGTAACATCTATAATACCATGGTAGGTACGCATGAATCTTGAAGGTACTAAACTTTCATTCTCAAACTTACATTCGACAGCGCTGTCTAACACTTCACACTACATTCAAATCCTAGATTCATACTATTCTATTTTTAATGTATTCAAAAAAATTAATAACACACATTCATCACTCACCTTCAATTTCGTAACACCATAATTCAAAATAAACAAAGTTACCTATCTGATCAGAACACCTCGCCACATATTTTATTATTTTACATCATCAATTGATTAAACTTTTATGTTCAATCATTAAAATTTTTAGATAGTATTATATACACATTATACATAAATTAAAACAAAACAAAAATATTTTCAAGCAGTGTTGATGGACCTATCTGTGTTGTGTTATTATTATTATTTATTTGACTCGAAATTGTCATACCAAGAGTCTCAAAATAACAATTGGCTATCACTGCACATATCACAAGATGTTTTCACTTTTTGGTTTTTAAACACAGCCTGACACGAACAAAAATAGTTCTCAAAAGGTTTGGAGATAGCTAATTTATAAGCTTGCCAATTCGTGACTTACAGGTTCCAACAACATTATATTTTATAAATAAAAAAATAAGACTTAAGTTATTCTACCTGTAATGCCCAAGTTATTTACAGTAATTTTCGAAGGTGTAATTTACGAATGCCAGCAATGATATGATGTTAAACAGAGCTTTAATAGGACGCCATCCAATTTGGAGAGGTAAACTGGAAAACCCTTTTTTCAAAAAAAAAATTATCTACAATATTAATACTTATTTTATTTACAAAATGCAGTGATTCAGTGATCAAGAAAGGCGTCCCTTAATCGATCATGAATCGACCCGTACCCTTAACCTAAGCTACCACACAGAAACAGATACCTAATGGTTAATAAAATAAAGCTAAACCTATCTGATCAGAAACGTACTTTTAGGGATCTAAACAACTATAACGGTGATAGTCTGATAGAAACTTTTAACATATTTATACAAACTAACTTAAAATTCTGAGAGAAACATATATCAGCTATTGGACGTAAGTTGTCTAACAAGAGACCAACCCATGATGTCGCTTGGACACAAGCTGATACTTCTCCACAGATAGTTAAACCAAATTTCAAGAGTTTTGACGCTACACGTCACGACAATCTTAGGAGTTTGGTGAAACAAAACTTATTTACAATCGATCATGTATTCTAGAGCCCATGGTGGCTATCGCATGGAGCGGATTGGATCCAACCGGATCTCAATACGCTAAAACAACTCATCAAATCATCAAATACTCCCACAATACATCAAATCATTAGCTCATGGCTAATCCCATCAAATCATCAAATACTCCCACAATACATCAAATCATTAGCTCATGGCTAATCCCATCAAATCATGCCACCACATTTCTGTCGTGCATCTTCAAATAATTTATTCTCCTATACACTCTTAACTCGCTTAACAAAGTCTTCTAACTGTGAGAAAACTTGGGGGGTCAGCACGCACAGTGAATGATCCTACACACTCAAATGATAGGGAATATTATATAAATAATTTAATAAGCGAATTTATTTTTTCCGGATGGCAAAAATTGCAAAAATACCATTTTAATTAAGCGAATTTATTTTTTCCGGATGGCAAAAATTGCAAAAATACCATTTTACCTATCACTAATCCTTAAACTACGTGAATACCTCACAACTAAGTAGGGTCTTAAAATATATAATAAAAAAAAATTAAACTAATCACCAGCAGTTATTTACAATAAATAGTACCTATACTAAATTTACAATGTTGTCGAATATCGTTTTCCTAAGCCGCATTTTATACTTTATTTCTAAACGCAATCACTCTGTATTCATTTTCTGCTGGCACTATATGCCTTTCCATAAACAAAACTAATTATTCATATCCCGACTGCTTCCAAAATCTTCACCACAAGCAATCAGCCGTGGTCCAGTCTTACTAACAAAGAGGAAAACTCGGGTGACCACACGGTGGCTGGATCACTTGATAATAAAAATTCAAAAAGACATTCATTTTCTGCTGGCACTATATGCCTTTCCATAAACAAAACTAATTTTTCATATCCCGACTGCTTCCAAAATCTTCACCACAAGCAATCAGCCGTGGTCTAGTCTTACTAACAAAGAGGAAAACTCGGGTGACCACACGGTGGCTGGATCACTTGATAATAAAAATTTGGAAACACATTCCTATCACGAGTGTAGTTATTCATACTTTGCCAATCATCCTACGACTGAATCAAATAAGCCGTGTTCATACAATATTCAACACAAGTACCTATATACAATTGACTATTTTAAGCATTGACCTGAATAATTTGGAAACTATCCTTACTCTATCTAAAAAAAAAATTTTACTCTTGAATTATCTATGGCGGACAACAAAAAAAAATGAATTCCGTGTGGATAAAGGATTCTAAGACTCCCTGTATCATTCGTTCCGCAAGGAAGTTTCTCACTTACACTGTGGTTCAACAGCTCTTTCTAATTTACATACATCCTTTAAACTATGGTGATGCTATATACTTATAACTTAAAACTATCGTTCGCAGAAGGCAGTCTTTTAACTATGAAAGGACTAATACGACGCAATTAAAATAAAATAAAACTAAATGACTATATTCTATCCTAAGTCTTATTATAGTACATTTCCGATCAGTGAACCTGTTCTGTGCTAACTTCCATTGCAAAAATGAAACGGAACTTTCATGGTTCGCAAAAAAAAAGAAGAAAAAAAATAATTGTAAACAACTCTCGTCATCGCTGGTTACCACACAAAGAACGATATCAAAATAATCACGAAACGAAACGCATCTTTCATAATTAATAATTACAACTCTAAAAAATTATCCAGGAAAAAAAATATCTAATCTCGACAGAGCTAGGAAAAATTTTATGATTCTATTCCGATGAACGCAAATAATAATAATAATTTTATAAAATTTAATTGGGTCACTCAGGTACGTAGGTACCTGAGCGCGCGGAATAATCTTCGCTATTTGGATATACATACCCACCTATTTATATAGCAATCTACTGGCTACGCCGTCGCAATGTGACGGAAAGAAAAACCACTGTGATTTTTTACATATGAGCAGGTAGTGATTTTACTAAGATCAAGCTCAAATTTAAAACAAACAGAACTCTACATAACTTTAACAATTTACTATTATCCTGATAAGGCTATTGTGAAAACGGATCGGGCACAAAAATTTAACACGCGATTCAAATATGTAACCCCACACAAAATTAAACGAAAAGAAAAAAAAGAACAATGCCCTGGTAAAATAACAGGCGATATCTTAAGTCAGGTAATTTCTACACTAAGTCGTGTCTGCTACTCTAAAATAAATATTAAATGCTGTTTTTAATTCATGCTTAATGACACCTATTGTTCATCTCTTTAATAACTATAAAAATAATTAATCGAATTTCGGAATTGATACTAAACTCAATGCGAACGGACAGACTAAACAAATATTGCTCTATACTTTTATTATTTTAAAATTTGCTAATATAAAATTATTTAACACCCATACACAAACGTATGTGTATGCAAGTACCCATACGGCTCTGCACTATACTAGGTAGGTATATCGGAATAACATGAACCAACTAATAACAATAATAATAATGAGACTATCGGGCAAATAATCTCTATATTTATTTAAAAATGGTGAAGTATGAATGAAAATTAAAATTATTTTTAATTTAAGTATTTAGACTTTAAAAATACAAATCTCTAATTTTGTCACATAAATTGAATTGGCCAGCTAAAAAAAATTCTTTTGACTATTTAATTATAATTTGATTTTTTTAATTAGACTCACATGAAGATTTGTTGAGAAGCCTTGTCTTCCTTCCCGCTCAAAATCTGCGATGAGATGGTGAATCGCTGCTCGCAGATTCGGTGATATCTGACCCCATCACAGTCAGAAAAACGGAAGAGTAGATGATTCAGATCTTCTCGAGCCTCACTTTGGGACGCCAATGTAAGGTGTTGAAAAAGAAAGAGGAGAGGAGAGAGGTGGTTGTCGTCACATCTATTGGTCGTCTCCTTCTCCTCCCCTAGTACTCATCTTCTTCATCCTTCTACTTGTGGCTAGCTCTCGGCAGTATAGAGACAGGACTCTTGAGTCTCATATGGGAGAAAGGATTCATGAGAAGAATCAGAAGTCATCTGGTATTTTTAATTGAGAGTTTGTTTTATTCACTTTTTATCTTTTAAAACAATTTACATTTATATTTTACAAATTGCGATGGTGTTAGCACAAAACACTTTCTTATTTAAATTTTACATTTATAAATAAATTTGTACATTCATTTTGTAATTTTATTTATCTTTGTGACTTTAAATTTATTATTATAGAAAATTATAAATTGGCGGGTCCTCGCGCTGGAGGCGCGGGGACCGCTAGTTTTATCGACTATCTTCCAAGTAGGCAAATTTGCAAGTAAGTGCAGAGAGGAGAGCTTGTAGCTAACATGCCTCGCCATCCCCTCCCCAGCGACTGCATACCTCAATGTTATTGGTTAAGGCGGCCGCCGCCATCTTTGATTAACTATAGCCACTTAGATGTATCTTTATTTTCTAGATGGTACTCTTAAATAACATGCATCCACAGCGTGGGCTCTGCATGATCCCGTACAAGGGTCAAAGAAATACTTGCGTGATAGGTGCATGATATGTGAATGATCAAATGGTACTTTCATAATGAGGTCACGCGTGATCACATGACACAATTACTTGGTACCTAACCCGGCAATGCACCTACCTACCAATACTCTGATGAAGATTATATGAATTTATTATTTTATTACAATTGAAAACTTTTCCCAAATTTTAACTCCTTACAGTGTGTAAGGAATATCGTAACTGCTTATATTTGATTTTATTTTATTCTAATTCGCTATAGATTTGTTTGTAAATTGCTATCTTAATTAAGTTTTTTTTTAATTGCCCCGTACACAAGTTTTTAACTTCAAATGAGGCATATAAAATTCACATTTTTTTGTTATATTTTTTTATGTAGATACCGATGTTATCTCCTTCCCTTTAGTCCAATTAATACAGCAACAGGTCTTTCAAGGTTTGTGGGCGCAATTTAAATCAAATGACTCCTTTGAAATATTCGACAATTTATTCCGGATAAACACAAAAACAATAACACCGACAATAATTACTCGACAAAACTCCAGGATGCTCATACAAATCAACTCACTAGCACGCCCCCTTGCCTGCTAGCCTCCTAAAACACGACTGTCTTCCCATACCTCTCGCATTCTCGGCCATGCCTCACATACCTGCATTCAGCCCTTCCACGTACCATCTTTTCATCCCTTACTTGCATATCCTTATCACAACAATGACATACTTTACAGCCATCTCTTTCACACATTACCTTGCTTGTCATTTCTTCTCTCTCTCTCACACACACACACACACACACACATAAGATACACGTCACACAGCGGTCACTCAAATCTAAAAGGATCTAACATCTATATGTCTGTATTTGTATATATTTTTCATTAATAAAAAAAAAATATATTATTAATGTCAGTGTAGTGACTATAGACTAGAATGACAGTGGGCCGATCATATCGGTGCTGTCTAAAAGGAGGGCCAAGTCAGGAGTAAAGGGAGTAAAAGACAATGTATTCAAAGCGTTATGCTCTCGAATGAAGCAAAGAGGTTTGTCTGGATAGGAATTAATTGAAGTCCGTTCTATCTGTCTACCCCCTCCGGGATAAGGTGTGACGGGTATAAAAAAAACATCTAAACATGATATCTTGTCAATTTTTTGGGCAACAACAGCAATCGCGTTCATGTCCACCTAATGGTGAAAGTTGTTAACATAAAGTGATGACACTAAGGGGGCCTAAAACAATATTAGTAGACAATTGTAAACCTTTAGGGGTCTAAAATTAGCCACCGATTGTTGTAATGTACACCTTGTAAATACACCTTACTCCAGCTTATTTTGAAAGGGAAAAGAGAGGGTTTGGGAGAAGGCAGATGTCTTGGTTGCATAATGTTCATCATTGGACCGGAATAAAAAGTGTGGAGGAGTTATTCCTGATAGACCAAGATTGGGAACCTTTTTTACTTAAGAAAATAACTAATTACATATGACAAAACACTGAACAAAAATAAAGAGTCGGAAGAGCCATATAGGAAGCAAAAACTTGGATATAATTCAGTCAATAAACTATCTGAAGGACATTGTCAATAACATGGGAACATGGTCTTGGCATAAACAAACTGCAGTTTTGTATAAATATAAATAAAGGAAAAATATACCAATAAAAAAAAGAAGAAAAACTTTGATAATATGTTGTTTAGAATAACCTTGAGTAATCTTATTTTTACTGAAAATATTACAAAAGTCAACATTGTAGATTTTAACAATGGATTCTCAATTATCTGTTCCATCTCAGTCTACACTTAAAACAAATATGTTGAACAAAATAGTATCTATAATAATATGTTACACCAAGGATTTCATTTAATTCTTCCACTTCATTGCTATACTAGATTAAGAACTAAAAATGATTAAGTCAAGGGTTATAACTTCTAACGGAACAATACTCAAACGAAATGCGTAATTCTCTTACTCTGCAAGATGGTAAGAATGTGTGTAACAAAACGAATTCATTCTGTTCGAATGTAACTAATTAGTCATCATATTATGGAGTTCCTTAATCGCAACCGAGACTATTAGATATCCGTAGTAAAATTTTATCCAGATCTGATATAAAATTTCAAATATTCTGGATAGGGGCCGAGTTTAAATGACACACGTTATGAGTTTGTTGTTTTTGAAATGACTTTTTGTTAAGTAATACGCACCTCTTCTCAGGTTTGACTATTAAAATTTAAATAAAAGTTCATTTATTTTTATTTTACTTTGACAGTTTATTCAAAATTCAAATCCATATCCGAAACTATTCAAAACCAATGGATAATCCTAAGCAATGTAAGTAACATAATTCACAAATCCGTATCCACATCCAGATCTAAAATTTCATATCCATAACAACCCCACTAATAAGCTTACTTGAGTACATTAATTGACAATAGTATTGTAGTTCATTTTTGAATATCATGTCAATTGCTATTTTCCTTTTGTGTTAACGTAATGTTGGCACTATCCAAGGCCTTATTCATGCTTTCTCCTTCAACAGTGATACACTTAGTTTTATCCTTATTTATTATTTAATAAACTAACATAGGGAATAAACGAAAAAATGATACCATGTTGCATCTTTATAATAATTTTCATTCTAAAGTAAATAAGTATCATTACAATATATTTTAATAGTAAAGATAACCAGACAGTATTTAATGCAAAATCAAACAAGCTAGCTAAACAATTGTTCTTCAAACAACGATAACATAATGATAGGCACAGGTTGTGAAATGGTTTTTCGACAAACGAAGTTCTGTACAAAATGAACAATTTATATTATTTTTATCGTAAACTACATTCATTTCCATTTCAAGCACATATTCTTATACGTAATATCATGTCTTACTAACCGATTAAAATATCGTAGTCGTTTCATGATCAAAGTTAATCAAAGTATAAATTTTAGATAAAGTAACAAAAAAAAACACGGATTTTATGGTACGTATAGCAAACTATATTACATTTCACATTATTTAAGTGTACAGATATATCAAAATTTAAATCAAATAATGCGCCTACTCGAATTGATATATTTTATAGAAAAAACATATTTTATTGTACAATTATTCATACAGTGGAACCTCTAATAACAGCATAATCCGTTCCAGGGTTTTACTCTTTACGCAAAACGATTATTCCCATACAAATCATTTTAAAGTAAGATAATGCGTTCCAAACGGAAAAAATACTTTTTTCTAACGTAAAGGTCCTCTATTTATGACAAAAAGCCCAATATTTAAATTCAAAATGTTGACCACCTCCTTAAATGGTATAGCTTATCATGATTTAACATGAAATATGGCTATTTTCTTGTGGTTTTTTCTTTGGGGACTTTATTCAAGAGTAGTTAGGTAAACTTGGGACATAAATTCATTCGAGCAACTAATGTCTGAATACAAATTTGGAAAAATGAATGAGTGGAATGAGCACTAAACTCAATATAATGCACAGGTGCAGAAATCATGGCTCACAAGTAAATGTAAAAAGAAAGACTTTCCTTTCTATGAAACATGAATTTCGTACCAGTTATGTGAAATTTTGCTAGTTATAAAGCAACGTTTTCACATACAGTAGGCGCCGGATATCATTTGTCCCAGTGTGTTTTAATTCTTTTAACCGGCGGCCACACAAACATAGGTACCTACTCATTATATACCTAAGAAAGGTTTTTATGTCAAAAAATTGTAAAGAAATCGAGACAAAAGAGAGTCTGTCCCTATGTCTCGGATAGTTTTTGGAAATCTGTGACTTCATCCAAGCATTTGTGTAAAAAATATACCTACCTACATCACTAGCAAGTGTTTCACGCCTTTAAAACATCTGGGAGATTTGCTCTTTCCAAAAACTAAAAAGTCATCAGTCAGTCATAGCGCATGTGCTCGCCGTTATTCGGTCTTTTATCTTTTTGCCTGTTCCAGGGTTCGAATTTTTTATCACCATACAATAAACAAACACACGCACAGCTGGAAACAGTTCAAAACTGACCTCGACTGGGCTATAAATCTTTTCTAATGCGCAATTTGTCTATTGAGACGAAATTGAAAAAAAAATACAAAAAAATGAGCACGTCAGTGGCTAAATATAAGAAAGTGTTCTAAATTTTTGGAGCAACTGATTCTATTAACCGAAAATGTGATTCTATTATCCGATAGAAATTGTATGAAATTCTTAATTCTTCGTTAGAGGTTCCACTGTATTTTATTCTATTTCAGTTTTGAATTGAGTCAGTTTCCGTTAAAAAAAAGAGCACTCATACCGTGATACAAATATGAGTGAGAGAAGATCATGTATTTTTTTGCCTCCCTATACTCCTAGAAGGGTCTGACAGGGAGAGTTTATTGATTCATTGTATCTAAACACATGAGAGGTTTCATAGAACTAACAAATTTTATTGTCACTATGAACAATTTATATTTGTTGCAGACAAAATGCCCTCTGTCATAGCTGTAGTGGCTTCCATCATTATCATCATTGTGCTGATTGTTCTGTCACTGGCATATTGGCGAAATGGACATTTCAAACGACGAGGAGTCAGCGTTTATCACAAGTCTCTGCCCATTCTGGGACATATGAAAGAGATATTCTTAAATAAAGAACATTTCGTGGAAACATTGTTAAAGGTGTATCAGGCAAATGCAGGACAGAGGTACTTTTTTAAAATAATTCATTTTTCAATTAAGGTTTGTTTGCTGTTGGGTCATAATTTTCTTGGTAGGTACTTTAATGAGTTAACTGCAACACCACCTATGTATATGAGAAGGCTTTAGCGCTGGGACTGTGACATCACATTGTAAGGCCCAGTATGCACTTGCCTTATATCTGTATGTGCTTATCTGTCTATGATATCTGTCTATGATTCGGTTTTAGGTAAAGACTTGTAAAGAGGTAGATAGATGAAAGTGAACAATTTGAGGCTGAAAGGAATGGCATGAGAAGGCGTACAGATTATTATAATACGGAAAATTTGTTAATTATTTCAGATACACAGGATTCTTTGCATTCACTAAACCAATCATCTTAGTTAGAGATTTGGATTTGATAAAAAAAGTGGGCGTCAAAGATTTTGATCACTTTATAGACCACAAGGTCTTCATGGATGAAGAAGCAGAACCTCTGCTAGGATGCAATCTCTTCTTTCTGAGAGGTAACCTGCCACATTAGTACTGTCTATAAAATAAACAAGGAGTTCTTTTGAACGATTGCGTGAAAGCGTCATAAGAGTCCATAAATATTTGGAAGGTTGTATTCAACATAGCCAATAGGCAATAAGAAGGAAAATATTGATATAGTTGATATCTTAGATCCATCTACCTATTATTGTTATCATCATTTCCAACTCTTCATTAAATTATTAAAATACTAGCTGACCCATCGAACTTCGTCCCGCCTTAAAGTGAATAAAATATTGCTATTTATACGTCACATGATACTAAAATAATTGCACGACTAAAAAAACACCAGAAAAGGATTCATTCATTGGTTTGAAAATACAAAAATACGCTTAAAATATGTTTGAATGTTATAAAATTATTTCTGAAAGCTCGAAAAAATTCCATCAAAAATCTGCGTACCAATATTTTTTATGTCAATGGTTGTCAGGTAAACAATAATTTTGTTGTTAAAGAATTTTTCATATATTGTTACCGGTATAAACCATAGAATTTAAACCTGATATAATCTCTAAAACCGTGGTATAATGTGGATTTATAAGCTTATTCCATGGTTTATACCATAGATCTGTGGTTACCTGGATTATTAATAACATTTTTCTTAGACCATGGTATAAACCATTGTATAACTTTATACCAAGATTTTTAATAAAACAGAAGATGTTTATATACATATGCTTATTACCTACTAAATAAGAATTTGTATTGGGTCAGTTGGCCCAGTGGTTAGTGTTTCTGTTTAGGATGGCTAGGGATGAGGTTTCAAGTCCTGCCGAGGACAAGATTCCAATGGTGGGGATTCAACGAATTCGACCACCAAAGTACTAATAAACATTGTATGAAAATAGGTCAAAAATGGCGAGATATGAGGATGGCTCTCAGTCCAGCATACACAGGATCCAAGATGAAAGCAATGTATCCTCTGATAACAGAGTGTGCTGAACAAATGAGGGATTATTTGATACGTGAATACACACAATACAATGGTAAGTCCATGCACATTCCATAATCAACACTAAGTTGGACAAATGAGAGAATGAATGCTCACAGAACAAAACAATAAACAACACTGAAATAAAGTTTAAGTTGAAGTTATAAAAAATAACCAAAAATCTTACCAAATCCAGCGAAAGGTATCGACATGTGTTTGTTAGCGTAACAGAGCCAATGACGAGGGCTAACGGGGCCTTAAGATTTCAGCAACTAAGTATACCACCTGCAAGAAAAGTAATTTTTTATTATTCGTGATCAGTGTAATAAGTGCATTCGGTATCAGAAAACTTAGATTAAAATGCTTTTTCTAACTATAATGATCGTCAAACAATATTGTCGAATATAACGTGATATTTTTTGACCATTTAACTTGAGTTAAAAAATCCACTTGCGTTAAATTAGGGGTTAAGTGTGAATCGATGATTTAGTATGGCTAAGGCCCAAAGTACCTATGTTTATATGCGCTGTTTTACTTACAAAACTAAAAAAAGGTACATCTGATTGAATTTTACATTTTTTCATGAATATTTCGTTTTCTAAAATCTTGATGAAAA
Source organism: Mystacides longicornis (assembly GCA_963576905.1). Taxonomy (NCBI): domain Eukaryota; kingdom Metazoa; phylum Arthropoda; class Insecta; order Trichoptera; family Leptoceridae; genus Mystacides; species Mystacides longicornis. The sequence continues at coordinate 13,780,479 of OY756425.1, forward strand.
TTTCAGAGTCATCTTAAATCTGGAGTCCCGTTATATTCCAGCTAATATGAGAATATAAATGGTGACAATTATACAAATTAATTTTTGATTTAACAGGATCAATATGGGTATCATGGCATAATGCATGAACCAGTTTCGCTAACTCTTTTTTTGTTATAGTCAGGTTAAGTTTTTTATTAAAGAAAATTGTTGGCGTTTTGACATAACTGTTAGACTTTTGTGTAAATTTCAGATAAACAAGTGATGGAAATGGAAATGAAAGAAGTTCTGACTCGCTACACGAATGACGTGATTGCATCCACGGCATTTGGTTTTCGAATAAACTCATACACAAACGGCTCCAATGAATTTTACATGATGGGAAAGAAAGCAACAAACTTTAGTGGTTGGCAGTTCTTCAAATTTCAAGCATACGCAACATTCCCTAGATTCATGAAGGTACGTCTGGTATTTTTTATTTTTCCATACAACTGGGCGTTAATAATCACACTATAGCTGCAATGTGTCTATGGCTTGTTTTTTTGATAATTGTATAGAGGCTTATTGCATTTTTTTGTATTGGTCTTTTTGTGTCTTGCTCTATTTTTATGTACTATATTTAAGTCTACCCGAGACAGGCTTGGCCTAGTGGGTAGATTTATCATATTATATTTTGTACTGAGATATTCTATTGAATAAATGTTTATTATTATTATTAATTCGATAGGATTTGAACAGCTAGACAAAAAAAAGATTAAAACATTATCTGAATGTGTATCCCACTTCGAAAAGACCCCTCCTCTAGATATTATAAACTGTATTATTTAAGTGATGTTTTAATTTTGATTCCAGTTTCTTAAACTAGGATTATTCCCGTACGACGTAGCAAAGTATTTCCGCGAGTTGGTACATAAAACAATAGACACCAGAGAGAGTCAAGGGATATCACGCCCCGATATGATACAGTTACTAATGCAAGCTAAGAAGGGCTCCTTACAATACGACACAGACTTCACACATTCCGATGATGCAAGATTCTCAAGCATTCAAGACATCAAAACAAATTTAAAAGCTGAAAATATTAAAAGAGGTGATGATAAATATTAGTTTATTAAAACTAATGGCAATCTTCCGGGATAGCATTCCAAATGTATCCCTAATCCAATCCAATCCAATCCAAACTCCCTTAAGACCCCACTTAGGGGCATAGGCATAGGTTGCCTCCCTATGCCCCTAAGTATCCCTAATATATATTTTTTTTAATTTCGTAATTTATCCGCTATAATGTACATCGACCGACACCTGATTGATAGATCTCAGGTTCCATTTCCTGATGAAGGTACTAACTTTGGAAAAATCAATTTTGTAAATCTCATTTAGTAGATGTGTGGGACACTTTGGAAGAGTCCTCCATAAAATCATTTTAAAAAAGTAACAAATATAGGAGATACAAGGAAAGCAGGGAATCGAACCCAACAGTTCTCGATCAGGTGTCGGTGTGATACATATTGGAAGCACTCTTATAAGGATCCCACATATTTAAAATACTGAATGATATTTACAAAAAAACGAAAACGAGAAAATTAATACAGCAGGAATTTGGAATCTCTCAATCTGGTGTCGGTTGATGAACATTATAGCGATATTACGGATACATTACAATTTTTTTTTATTGGGGATACATTTAGGGTTGCCAGATGTCCGGTTTTCGTTATACTTGTCCAGTCAAGAAAATCTCGATAAACCGGACAGAAGATTGTCAGGTTAGGGAAATAATAGTACCTATATTATGTATATGTCAGGTAATATTAGCCGAATGAAATAGTTATATGTATGAAACTGAGAAAACGACCGGTTCTTTTTTTTTCAACACATCTGGCAACCAATACACCAATTGTTCAACAGATAATGGCTAGGCATTTGTAGATTTTTTTTTCCCTCAATTAAATTTTTAAAATAAGTATACAAACAGAACCACCATTTTCATTCCTGCTTAACTTCTTCAAGCAACATCAGTCATTCTCGTGTAGCTTTTTGTAGTGATCCCAAAACTTTACCAGGGGTTCGCATCTTTTTTTTAATTATTCCCATGAAAGAGTAGGAAAATCGGCGTCGGAACCGCTAAGCCACCAACCACTTCTTATAATGAATTACTTATCGTTTTTTTTCCAGAATGGTCTAATGACGAGTTAACTGCACAAGCAATAGCCTTTATAATTGCTGGATTCGGGACACCATCGTCGCTCCTCACTTTTACGGCTTTTGAACTTGCTAGACATATGGAAGTGCAGAAGAAGTTGCAACAAGAAATTGACAATGTTTATGAAGAAACAAAAGGCAAACCAACTTACACGGATTTGCTGAATATGAAATACATGGATATGGTCGTCTCAGGTTCCTGTTTTGTTTTCTTTAATTACACTCTAAGCACTGAACGTAAATCACTCATTTGTGAGGAAAAGCAAAAAACACTATCCCATATGTTGATCTCTAAGTTATAGACTAATAGATCAACATAGACTTATCGAAAACTTATCGAAAACGTAACAATCGATAAAAATAGGCACGGCCCGGGTTTTTATACCGGTACATTTATTCAAATGTAATTTTTCAAAACAATACAAACCGATATATTGAACTACAAGGCTACTTACAAAAATATTTCCGAATCGTTCACAGATTTATACAATTTTTGGTTTAGGCTTGTCTTGTCAAATAAAAATTACATAGAGCGTAGAAAAAAGTTAATGCACTTTTCGTAAAAGGATTCCCTTCGATAACAAAAACCATAGATTACTATAATTTTTCTTGGGCATGCGATCAGCGCGACAACAATTATTTTATTATTATCATCGCCGTCGCACACAAAATATGGCGCATGTGTAATTGTATTTGAACGCAAAATTAGACTTATGTGCAAATTTTAGCAATATATATATATTTTTAAATGAATCTGTGCCGGCGATTGATACCATTGGACTACCAACCACTTCATACTACCAACCATTTCACCAATATGTCCACAGTGTGTGATATTATATAGTTTATTGATCAAAAGTAGTATTCAATTCAATGGATTAATCAAGCGTCATCAAAATAGAGACAGACTATCAATTATTAGGTATGCAGTTGCTGAATTATTATTATGAAAGAATAGTATACCCAAGATCGAATCCTGCTTTGGCGCTAGGGGGGTTCACATAGTCGTGGTCAAGCCACAAGAAGTTATAATTTAATGTTGATAACTATATACACAAGTAAAGAGTAAGTATTTTATTAAAAAAATGTAAGTACTGTAAACTGGACCCCTATTTTGTAGCAAGTGTCGTTTTTCATACATTTTGTATGAAAAACGTCTATATGCGATTCTCACATTCGATACGTATAGACGTTTTTCATACAAAATGTATCGCCTAGCCTAATAGTCACTTTTTTCAAGTGACTACCCTCAAGGGCGTCGCCAGCCCAAGGCCTAGGGGGGGGGGGGGGGCAATTGACTACCCTACACTTGCTACAGAATAGGGGTACTGATATATTATCATATGATAAGAATTTCCTTTTCACCCTAATAAAATAGCAATATTTTTTCAGAAACATTACGCCTTTGGCCACCAGATGGTATGTTAGAAAGAATTTGCGTCAAGCCCTATACATTTCCTCCTCAAAATTCCTACAGCTCAAAACAACTGCAGGTATCTTAACAAATAATATAAACAACAATCAATATAAAATAAATATAAAGTTAAATTATTTATATAATTTGTCATATATGTACCCATTTCTTACAGATAAATGTCGGAGATGATTTACTAATACCAATTTTCTCGATTCAAAGAGATCCGGAGTATTTTGATGATCCGGAAAAATTTGACCCGGAAAGATTTTCTGATGAAAATAAACCATTAATTAAACCGTTCACCTACATTCCGTTTGGCGTCGGACCTCGATTATGTATAGGTTTGTTCAAAGTTTGTTTTTGTAAAGAAATATTTAAAATGAATAGAAATTTCTACATTACAATTTTCCAAATTTTAGGAGCACGATTTGCATTAATGGAAACAAAAGCCCTACTGTTTCATTTCCTGGCACATTTTGAAATTTCTGTGTCCAAAAAAACAGTCATTCCGTTTGAGTTGGCAAAAGATACTTTCAACATGCATCCAGAATCGGGACTTTGGCTTGGTTTACGACGGCGAAGAATCGAATGAAATGATTTTATCGAGTTATACTTTTAAGAAATAATTAAATACAGTTTTAATTAATTATTTCATATTTTTATTATTTATTATTTAAAATGTGATATTGATAATATATTAGTATATTATTTTACCTGTGGGGTTGCCGGCTTAGAATAGCACCTCTGCTCTTTTTGCTGGTTTTTCGAGCATCCTGTAAGAGGCAGGAAATCGAAAAATCAGATCGGGACCGTGGGGTTGACCACCTCACGTTCTTAAAACAATCGGTCAGAAAAGGCAACAGAATTAAGCCTCGGACGCCTGGACCCCATCAGGGGGGGGTTCAGGCAGCTGGTGTCCCCCCTGTATTGACCACGGCTCGATTAAGGAACAAGAGCTTTAAAATCGGGACTCTGAATGTCCGCACTCTGAGGGCGGGCGGGGAGCTTGTTGCTGCCAAGTTGGCGGGAGATTATGGACTAGATATCCTGGGGCTGAGTGAGGCACGCATCCCAGGCTCGGGGCAGACTGACGCTGGCAATTATGTCATGCTTCACTCTGGCCACCGGACTGCACGGATGCGTGGCGTCGCTCTACTTTTAAGTAAATATGCCTTCTCTCGCCTTCTTGGTTGGGAACCTGTTTCTGACCGCCTGATGAGTGCGTCCTTTAAGATGAGTGGCGAAACACTGACGGTCCTTCTATGCTATGCTCCCACTGAGGATGGGGACGCGGCTGCTAAGGACTGTTTCTATGACAGTCTGGATGCAGTTGTGTCCCATGTTCCGAGGCGCCATCGCCTAATAGTTCTGGGGGACTTTAATGCCAAGGTTGGCAACGACCCCCAGAATGGACCAGGCGTCATGGGTAAGCATGGCTTAGGAGTGATGAATGATAACGGAAGCCGTCTCATTGGTTTCGCCACGCTCCATGGACTCTTAATAGGGGGAACTCTCTTCCCCCACAAGGATATCCATAAATACACCTGGACCTCGCCCGACAGAAGAACGAAAAACCAGATAGACCATCTCCTGGTAAGGGCTAGCAGCCGAACTGACCTGCGGGACGTCCGCACCTGCCGGGGAGCAGACATGGACACGGATCACGAACTCCTTGTGGGTTCGTTCAGATTCAAATTTCACCATTTCCAGCCAAGATCGTCTGCTCCTCGCCCGCTGGACATACGCAGGTTAGAGAGTGCTCAGTGTCGCCACACGTACGAGACTGAGTTACGCACAAGGTTTGCCCCCTTGCAGGATTCACCCGGAGCTGCCCCAATTGAGTCAGCCTGGACTAGCTTTCGTGACGCGGTTATGGAATCCGCACGTTCTTCTGTCGGCTACAAGAATAAAAAGAGGCCAATATGGATGTCCGATGGGTCCTGGAGTCTCATCGAAGATCGCCAGAAGGCTAAGACCCTCAGAGACAGCGAAAAAGACCCTCAAAAACTGGCCGCTTTGGTGTCTGAGTACAGGGAGCTGAGCCGCAAGGTGAAGCACTCTGTACGAACAGATAAAAGAAGACACCTGGACTCTCAGATACGGCGAGCACAGTCTGCTGCACTCGGTAATGACTCGAGGACACTCTTCGAAATCACCCGGGAGGTCGGGGGCAGGGGTCAAAAAAGACCCGTGACGGCAATACGAGACTCTCGTGGAGCCACTGTCACTGCCCCCGAACTGATTAAAGGGAGATGGAGGGAGTACTTTGAGTCAATATTGAACCGCCCCGAACCCTCCTCACCTTACAACTTTGAGGAGGAGTTGGCGGGTCTGAATATACCTCAGGCGACTGGGATATGTGAAGATCCGCCGACCCACAGCGAGATGGTGCTGGCCGTGATGAGATTGAAAAACAACAAAGCGCCAGGAGACGATGGAATCCACGCAGAGCTCCTCAAACAAGGCATAGACACCCTTGGCCAACCACTTCTTGATATATTTAAAATGGCGTGGGAAGAGGAGAGGTGCCCAAAAGATTGGCGGAATGGATCCATCGTCGCAATATTTAAAAAGGGGGACCCCCTTGAATGCGGAAACTACCGTGGAATTACTCTACTGAGTGTTCCCGGTAAGGTATTATCTCAGATATTACTACACCGCATTCGGGGGCCTATCATGGCTGTCCTGAGAGAGCAACAATGCGGCTTTGTACCTGGCAAGTCCTGCACGGACCCAATTTTCTGTGCCAGGTGCATCTTTCAGCAGTGCAAAGAGTTTAACTCTCCAGTCGCTTGTTGCTTCATAGATTTTGAAAAGGCCTTCGACAGCCCACATAGACCATCGATATGGAAAATTTTAGCTCTGTACGGTATACCTCCGAAGATAGTAAAAATGGTGCAGTCCCTGTATGAAGACTCCGAGTGTAGCGTCAAAACGCCAGGTGGTCCTACTGAAGCTTTCAGGATCACTACGGGAGTCAGACAGGGCTGCGTACTGGCTCCATTTATATTTATTATTGTCATGGACTTCCTCTTGAGAAAGTCCATGCAAGGAGCAAGAGGTATACCGATAACACAGAGAGATGGTCTAATGGGCGAACTGTGCGATCTGGAGTACGCGGACGACCTAGCGTTGTTCAGTACGACAGTGGAGGAATTACAGCGCAGTGTTTCAAGACTCTGCGACGAAACGGCACGCCTTGGCCTTCGAGTCAATGCCAGTAAGACGGAGCTCATGGCGAGTAATGCCTGCCCCGATAAACAGCTACCGATAACCATCGACGGTCACCAGGTCTCCCGGGTGGATAAATTTAAATACCTGGGAGCAACCATTACCACCTCTGGTGACCTCGGGGCTGAGCTCCCGATACGTATCGGTATGGCAAGTGGCGCCTTTAACAACATGACCAAGATTTGGAAAGCGTCGGCGTGTTTAGTGTCGAGACGAAATGTAAACTGTTTGATGCGTGTGTGTTGCCCGTTCTCCTCTATGGGTGTGAGTCCTGGCACCTGACCAAAGCCCAGGCACAAAAAGTCTCAGCTTTTGAAATGAAGTGCCTAAGGAGAATTCTGGGTGTAAGATGGTACCACCGCATCACGAACGACGCTATACGCCGGCGCACCCAGCGTGAGCCCATCACCTCTACCATTGTGGGGAGGAGATGGACTTGGCTGGGACATGTGTTAAGGATGCCGAATGACAGTTGGCCGAGGAGAGCGCTGTTCTTCCTCCCATCAGGGTCCCGAAGACGAGGAAGACCCTCTCACACTGTGTTCCGCTCCTTCGAAGCAGAGCTGAGGGACATGGACATGGTGTGGGAGGAGGTCATAAACATTGCGCAAGATCGAGCGCAATGGAGAGCTCTTGTTGCCTCCCTATGCCCCTGAGTGGGGTGTAAAAGGGAGAATTGATTGATTGATTGATATTATTTTACAACTTAAAAATATCTTTCATAATTTATTACATCCTGCGACCAAATATATTTATACAAACTGCAGTGTTTTTTTTTTTAATAATATTTTTAAAAGCTTAAAATAATGTATATTGATGAATGATGAGTGAAGCGCCCATAAGCGCCAACCAAAAAAAGTATCGTTTTTTATCCATAGACTAACATACTAGGAAAAATAATATAAATTTCCACTTGAACATATAGTTCTGCTAAGACGCTGGCGCTGCAATCGATGTGTACAAATTTTGAATTGAAAATCTACAGTATTCTACAGTTTTGGTGTCAATACTACTTTTGTGAACTATATTTTCTGGAGAGATTCTGATTGGATGCAGTCTGCGTTCTTTTCTGTTTGGTTTGAACGGTGCTTGGTGGCTATGGCGTTTCGGAACGTTTCGAGTTGAAAAGGGTTGTTTTTTTCAAATATTTGTGGACGTCGAATATAAGTGAGAATTAGTATAGTTATTACAAACGTAAAATTTTAAAATGGCCAATCCAATTGGTGTTTTTAGCTCCTTGGTTGCTTGGTGCAAATTGCAACAAATTTGCACTGACAACGGTATTTTTAGGTTGCATTATCGGGTAACGACGATGATATTGCTAGCCTTTTTTGTTGTCATTACGACCACTCAGTTTGTTGGAGATCCGATGAAATGTGCAGGAAATGGGAATAATGCAGATGATATATGGAAGAAAATAATAGATAACTATTGTTGGATACATGGCACTCACACTATCCAAGATTTTTTTACAGGTATGTTTATTTTATAGGAATGTCAAAATAGCAGCAATTGATCAAATAAATGGAAAAATTTAACATTAATTTGTCGTATTCAAGGTCAAGTCGGGAAGGATATTGCTCATCCTGGAATCGGATCTGGAGGCAGAAGATTGAAAGTAGTATCTCATCCTTATTATCAATGGGTTGCTTTTCTTCTTCCATTGCAAGCAGCTTTCTTTTATGCCCCACATATTATATGGAAAATGTTTGAAAAGCACAAAGTCAAAGGGTTAACAAATAATCTGGGTAAGTAAAGATAATTGGAAATGCTTTTCTTCTTGGCAGCATAATCCATCCCACTTACAGTGCTACACTTTCCGAATAGGTACGGCTAAGACAAGCTGGGCTGCTAGTCCTTATTATGCAAAGTAGGGTACTCGACGTGTTATATAAAGCCTATTACGTAGAGAAGATGCAATGCCTTGATTTTGTTTATTTTTAACTAGATCTGATTTTTCTAAGATTAATATTTCATCTTTGTCAAGGAAATACTCACCAACTAACAAAATCTTAATTGTGACAACTAAATTGTGATAACCATTGATGGTCACCAGGTCTCCTTGGTGGATAAATTTAAATACCTGGGAGCAACCATTACCACCATTGGTGATCTCGGGGTTGAGGTGGATACGTATTGGTATGGCAAGTGGCGCCTTTAACAACATTACCAAAATATGGAAAGCCTCGGCGTTTAGTGTGGAGACGAAATGTAAACTGTTTTATGCGTGTGTGTTGCCCATTCTCCGGTATGGGTGTTGATCCTGGCAGCTGACCAAAACCCAGGCACAAAAAGTCTCGGATTTCGAAATGATTTGCCTCAGGAAAATTTTGGATGTAAGATGGTGCCACCGCATCACGAATGATGTTATACCCTGGTGCACCCAGTGTGAGCTCATCACTTCTACCATTATGGAGAGGAGATGGACATGTGTTAAGGATACCGAATGACAGTTGGCCGAGGAGAGGGCTGTTCTTCCTCCCATCAGGGTCCCGAAGACAAGGGAGACCCTCTCATACTGTGTTCCGCTCCTTCGAAGCAGAGCTGAGGAATCTGGACATTGTGTAGGCGGAGATCATAAATATTGCACAATAGAGAGCTCTTGTTGCCTCCCTATGCACCTAAGTGGGGTGTAAAGGGAGATTGGATTTGGATCAGTAGGTGGGAAATTGCAAGAAAACTCACAAACACTAGATGGAGGCAAAACTCCAAGCTCTTTGTACATAGTCATCAACATTTTATTTCTGATGGCTGGGTTATCTGTATGGTATAATTTGGTGTATGAGTGGAAAGTTGACTTCGCCGTGAATGAGGTGGTCGGTATCGTAGATATGGATCCTCAATCTGACAGAAAGGCAAAAACAATTATTCATTCTACCAGAAACATCCAATGTACAGCCGCGAAGTCCAACTATTCTGACTAAAGTCAAGAAAAGCTTTTCAAACAATTTAAGCTCTAATCTGCATGCTAGATGCGCGCCAATTTTTTATTTTATTTTTGGAAGAAAGTCATGTTGACTTGTGCCCTTTGTGTCACCGGGACCAGAATTGAATCATTGTGACATCCTTCTTGCTTCCAAGGCTGATGTGAGTCATCATTTGTCTTTGTGCGAGTAGTCTCCTAAGAGTCTAATAGCATGGCTTATTTCGTGAGCCAGTGCATCGCAGAACAGAATCTACCGGTTGGGGTGTCTTTTGGCGAATTTTTGCATATGCCTCTGCAGTCCAGCAAAGATCCTTGTTTTTTTTAGAAAGCTGAGTGCTGTGGTGATGGTGGAAATCAGCCAGCGCACCGAAAGAAGGAGAAGACTGCTGGCTGCAACCCGTCATACACGAGTCTGATTGGTTACTGGCCATATTGTAATTTATTGACAGTTAAAATTGGTTTATTTTTCTACAGATGGCCCTTTATTGCCTGATACTTGGACCTTAGAAGTGAGGGAGAAGCTAGCAAGATACTTGATAAATATTAGTTTGTACACCAATAACCTGTATGCTTATCAATTTGCTTTTTGTGAACTGCTCAACTTCATAAATACGGTATGATACTTTATGTATTATTTTTGTACTGTAGCTTATTAGGTACCTATTGTAATATTAATTAAATAATTAAACTTTGAATTTCTTGCAGGTTGGCCAAATTTTCTTAACTGATGTCTTTTTCGGAGGAAATTTTGTTTCATACGGCATCATGTTTTGGAAGTATCAACGTGGAGACTGGGATCCAAATATGGCAAGTCCAATGGACATGATATTTCCCAAGGTGTCAACTTGTCACTTTTACTATTTTGGTCCTACTGCAACATTGCAGAGTCGGGAATACATGTGCGTGCTCAATCTTAATGTTATTCACGAAAAAGTCTACCTTTTCCTTTGGTTCTGGTTTGTCATTTTGTCCATCATATCCGGACTCGCTCTTGTGTATAGAATATTTGTTTTTGCCTGTCCGTGTGTTCGTGCTTATTCCATTATGGTACAAGCCAAGTTAGTCCCAAAATATTACATTTATAATATTGTTAGTAAATTTACAGTTTCCGACTGGTTTATGTTGAATCAAATTGGTAAGAATATGAACGTCTTTGCTTTCAAGGACTTGGTCACACTTTTAGGAGAAGAGTTGGATAAAATGCATAAAGTGGAACGAGTTTAAAGGACATATTAATGCAAACTTAAACTTATTATTATAATGTAACAAAATGTCACTCAACACTAACATTTATTATTATTATTGATCCTTAGTAATTATATAATATTTCATATTATTATTATTTTTTTAATATTTCTAAGATACTGACTAAAATCTAATATGGTAAACCTTACCATTCTTTTAGAATTATCAGTTTTTATGTTATTTAGAATTAAGTTAATAAAATGTGTTCATCAGGGTTAATCTGTCATCCGATAACCTTAAAGCTTACTTTGCAAAATAATGTCCCAAACATATCTCGGTAATGGCCAAATAGGGATGTGCATTTTAAGGTTAGAGTTACAAAACAAGCAAGGCCATTAACCTACTTATTTTAAGTTCAATAATGTTTAAATTTCGTATATTTGTTCAGAATTTTGTCAAAGACTCTACGATTTCTACCACTGTAAAATATGTACAAGAAGAAAGCGGCGAAATGAGAAACCTGCTAAATATTATCCAAAATATTCTTTGAAAGATTTCTCTTACGCATTTAAAAATTTTTTTTTTCTTTTTAATTTCCTATTTTTTCAAATGTTTCTTCATTGATGTTGTAAACTGGTATTACCAGAAATATTGACATAATTATTATTACATACCTACTTAAATAATTATTTTTATATCGAATTTGACCATTATTCTCGTACTGTTTGTAAAAAGGCAACAATTGTATATTATATGAATGAATAAATAAAATGGCTTTTCCCTTCACTCTTAGAATGAGGCAGTGAACTGATTTAAAAGACTTCAATCTAGTTTAGAAATAGTCATTTATTACATTATTAAGAATAATACTTAAAAATATCATTTTATATTAGGATAAGAATTAACATTTTCTCCATTTAACTTATAACATCTCAAAAATTTCATTTTCCTAGACAAGTAAATATTAATAATGAACAAAAATTCTCAAAACAGCATTAGGTACTTATAGAAATCTTAAACAGCGCAATCTGTTTTGAACTTGATCATTATTAAAGTTATTTGGATTTGTAAAAAAAATGTCAGTCCTATATAAAATGGTCAGTTGGAGTTTTTTTGTTTTGTTTTAATTAAGTGGTAGGTATAGTGTTTGTTCCTTTTATAAATTAATTGTAAGGATTTTACCAAGTGTTGTACAAATACATAGGTCATGTCTTTAAAAACTTATTTGAATAGTAAAGTAAATTTTAAAACCTTAGAAAGACAGAACATATCTATTTGCGATTTCGAAAATTTAAAACAATTGAATGTCATCGTACATGACAACCCCAATATTTGTTATGTTTTAGAGAACTTCCTACAGCACACAAAAAAGTCGGAATATTTTTTTTTTTTTTATTATGGCAATCACCCTCGATATAACGAGAGTATCTCCTGAGTCGGAATATTACTACTTGAATAATCTACATGAAGTAAAACATGTATACAGTAACATATACACTTAAATTGTGTTTTATTTTCTTTCTAAGGTCAAAATTTAATCAGAATAGTACAAATTGTAAACTTAAGAATCAATTAAGTTGGTGCCTATAAAAACAAGTATTTCATATCCTTTAATATGTTGGCAGTATATTGCCAATAATTTTTTTTTTATGTTTTGTATGTTTATGGCTATTTCAAACATCCAATGATTTGCGTTTGTTCCGATAGTGTTGCCTTGGATCCAACTTGTTGAACGCACTCTTGACATCACTACAACGAGTCAAGAAGAACAATAAACATGAAGTTCGCGTAGTAATTATAACGAAAGCGGAAACCATGGGCAAATCAAATCCAACTGGATTGGATCAGATGTTCGGAATAACCGTAAATGTGCCAAGATCAAATATAAGAAACTACTAGTTGGTCCTGTGTTGAACTCTAATTAACAGGATTTCTCAATTTTATGCCAAAGCTCTAACTGCATATTCATGTCAAGTTCGTTCATTATAAAACTTGTATGTTTTCTGTCAATAACATTTTGTAACGTTGATCTCTTTATTAAACAATGGTGATAATGACATTATATAAAGAATAGTTGTTTATTTTCATAATTTATCAAAAATAAATTACCAGTTTTTTTTTTAAATCATTTTGTTTTATTTAACAGTTATTGGTAAAAAATAATGGACTAAAAATAAAGTAAAAATAAGACTGCAATATTTGTCTAAATAGAATAGGGAACTTGCACTAGTGAGGAATACTCCTGGAAAATGATTTATTTGGTACATGATACCACTAAATATCAATCATATTTTGTTTTGTGTACAGTCGCTTACTACGAAGTCAGTTATGATAGTAACGAGATGAGTTATCAGTTCTCGATCTCTCAGTTCTATCTACTAATTAAACTGGCGAACGGGGTGTTAAACCATTTTTTATGACTTATCCTTAAAAGGTAAAGGCCAGTGGTATTTTTACATCATTAAGGTGAAAGAAATATTTTATATGAAGCATCTGCACCCGTTCTAGGATATTTTAAAATTTATTACACTGTTCGTCAGTTAATTTTGTTGACAGAATAGTTCTATTTCATTCTTTTAGGACAGAACTTTTCTGTTCACACATTGCTTGCAAAATATCGAGGAGCTTGAATGACGTCATGAAATGGCGCATCTCAATAAAATGTACCGAAAAAAATACTGATATGCACTTCTGATAACTCAATTTAGTAGCTTGAATAAAATAAGAAAAAATTGTGCAAGTTCCCTATTGTCTGAAGTAATCTTAACGCATGTCCAAAGTTATCCCGAACACCCTCTGCAGCCGCAATGAACACATTCTACAATTCTTCCTTCTTCTAACTTACTCTTGGGCACTCTACAGATGCAGTTTGTACCAAAGTTTGTGTCTCTAGTTTGAATACATCGCAGGCAACACAGATTTTCATATCCAGTCTTTTTCCATTTAGCTATCAGACTGCCATCGGCTATTTTTTCATTAATACAATAGTTGTATAGCTCCCTGCTTATAGCACGTCTACGATAGAATAAATCGTAAATATATCTTGATTTTTGGTAATGGATCTTGAATATTGGCCACAGAGATTCCTGCTTTCTTTTTCCTTCGTGTGGTTCAGTTTCAGCTGAAACAAAGATATGATATTTATTTTTTTCTTATCTCCTATCCAAGTGTCAGTATCATTGAACTAATATCTATGGACCACGAATGTTAACTGTCAAAAGAACAACTTGACATTACGGTATGAAATCAGCTGTGAAGAGGCAGAAAAGCGTTGGAAAAATGTACTCTGGAAATGTACCTATCCTTGGAAGCTTTTCCGTCTGAAGTTGTGCAGTTGGGGAAAAAATGTTTTACGTTATATTAATGAAGAACAATAATTGTCATCTTTTACAATTTACATTCAGACTTTTTTCAAATAAATGTTTTTGTATTAAAACAAAGGGATTTGGTAAAATGTGGTGAAATACCTGTTTACAATTTGGCATTACCAATTGTTTTGTTGGTAATTTTTTTGAAGATACATGAATTGATAGTTTTGGCATGTACCTATTGCTTATAAAATAACCAAAAAAGAAGTATGCATTTGATGAGAAGTATTGGCCACAAATAATAGATTTCTTTCCAAATTCATGTTGAAATCAGCCAACTTTCTGGCGATCTACCTAAACTTCAGTTTTTTCGGTAATACTCCAGTTTAATCACTCCAAATGATTTCGAGGTTATTTTATACACGATTTGAATAGGTTAGGTTAAGGTTGGAACGTAGAGATCACAAAATGTATCGGTAAGTGCGTAGGTATACTCACACAAAATAATTGCAATAACTACACTAAAGGATTATTAGGAATATAAATGTTTGATTGCTTTATTTACCTTCACGCATTTTTTCTTCCAACTCTTCTAACGTCGGTTCTATTAACTCCCATCCATCAGGTGGAGCTTTACGACTTCTGCGAATTTTAGGCATGATCACTTATGGTTTTATTATTTGCACACTTACGTTTGTTTTTTCTAATGAAATACACATCCAAAACAAACAAAAATACACTTTTACGTGCTAGTTACTAAAATAAAATGCCAAAAATATCAACTGACGTTTGTTGTGTTTTGGTACAGTACTTTTTCTATGATCGTACTCCGGATCGTAGTGTATAGTCTGTGGTAGTGTAGTACCAATATTCATAGATATTGAAATGACACCAAAACAAGAAAAACTGCAAACGGATGGCTAGGAATGGGCAAACATAAAAAATAATATTATATCGATATAATATTATAATATCGTATTGATATTTTAAACATATCGACCTATGCATATATGTTAGTGTCGGTACCGGTATCAGACAGGGCGACAGCCTAAGCCCCCATTTCTCTTCAACCTCATCATGGATGAGATTGTAGGCGAGATTAAGCTACTAATGAAGGGGATATAGGCTGGGAGAGCAGACCATAAACATCATCTGTTATGCAGACGACGCAGTCATCTTTGCTGAAAATGAAGCGGACCTGCAATTACTTCTGCGTGCGTTTAACCGGGCAAGCCAAAAATATAATATGATAATATCAGTGGCGAAAACAAAAAGCATGGTGTTTTCACGGTCACCGATAAACTGCAGCATATCTGTTGATGGTATCTCCGTGGAACGGGTACCGAAATTTAGATACCTCGGTGTTGACTTATGTGGACAAACGGATCTGCCAGCTGAAATAGTGGGTCAGATAAACAAGGCTGCCGCCATATCGGGTTGTTTAAGAAACTCAATATGGAAAAACCCCGATATGAAAATCAGCAGCAAGATGAAAATTTATAAAACTTGTGTGCGACCCATTATGACGTACGGCATAGAGTCTAGAGCGGATACCACCATAACAAAAAATGCGCTAAGAGTCTCAGAAATGAAGACTCTAAGATGCATTGCTGGGAAGACCCTCAGAGATAGAATAAGGAATACGAGGGTACGGGAAATATGCGAGGTTGAAGATATAGTGAGATGGGGAAAGCAAAGAAGAAGATACTGGTATGCACATGTGAGGAGAATGGACTCATCCAGACTTCCTCACATGGCATTGCACGGCCAACCCCACGGAAGACGACTCCCAGGCAGAACACCAAAGAGGTGGATAGACAGCTGGGAGTCGACCTCGCAAGAGGCAAACCCCACCTCTTAATAACAGGTCTTCAGGCCTAGAATAAGAAGAAGAAGAAGACATATGCATACTAAAAAATATCGATATGTGTACCGCAGAGTGCAATTGCCTATCTAATTAACAATTTTTAAGAGTAAAAAAAAGAAGATCTCAAAAATATCGAATATGATTTGAATTTTGATATTGAGAAATAAATAATAACGAAAATAGATATTTGCATATTGAAAAATGTCGACGACACATACCTATTTTTCGATATCGATATTTTTGCCCATCCCTACATGGCAGACAGCCTGCACCATAGAGGTGAATCTATCAAATAATCAAAATGATATTCACCAAGTATTTTGTTTTATTTATCCTGATTCCGTTTATAGGCTATGTACTTTTAAAAATTGAAGTCCTTCATGCGTTGGATTTCGAACTTACATGAGAATTCTCGACATGTTCAACATATCGAAAAATCTCATGTATAAAACAAGTACATATTTAATAATTAATGAAATATAGAGATAAAAATTAGACATTATTGAGAACAGGAGAGCAACCAAATTTAAAGACTGCGACTGCTGTCATGTATTTGGTGCCAGGATATGAATATATCCTCCATAAGTAGATAGTCTATGGGCTCAATAGTGTGTGGTTGGAAAAAAATTACATATATTAATTTACCCACCATACCTTTAGGCTTAAAATCGACAAATAATTTTTTTTAAGTGTTTACGGCCACGTTACGGCCCTGCAAACTTGAGTCTGTAAGAAAATTGTGGAAATTTTCTTTTGTCTGTGTTCAATAATATTTTTGACAGTGACAATCGAAAAATGTTACCATACGTATAAAAATGACGCAAAACATTAAAAAAATAATATGATTCGTACATGTTTGTGTTTGTACCTATATTATGCCCCATAATATTGGTTTATTAATAAACAAACTACTTCAATTTAATGTAAAATTGCAGAAGGACCAAGTAAATCTGTTTCAGATCAGTAGAGTTTGACGGGATCCTTCAATAGTTTCTCACGAATCCTGTCAACTGTTATTGTTTCTACCTACATGCAAGACGAATTTATATTCTCAACATGTTTTCATTTTGTTATTAAAATAGATTTAGACTGCGATACATAACGATTTCTCAAATCTTCTTCTCAAAAGAGATTTTCAAAAATATTTGTTTGTGTATATTAAAATAAAAAGAATTGTAATAAGTATAAATACTTAAATATTCCATCATTCATTTGGACTAACATAGAAGGAATAAAATGTTCATTTTTCAGTCAATAATTATTTTACTTTTATTAATTTTTATTATGTAGAATAATCTCGGTTTATAAACAGGCACCTGTTAAAACGTATCATTTTCCATAAAATGTATAATAGTATACTCTTTGTCCAACCCCCCGTTTTATTATTGTTCGATTCTTTTATAACAGGTAGTTTGTAGAAATAATGCGAAAAAGGAGATAGGTGGCAGCTTATCATTTTTCTTCGATGAGACAGGTAGGTATCTTGCTCTTTTATAACGGGTCCCTGTTATTATAAGAATAATAATATTGCGGTGCATAATGCCGTTTCTTTCTATCCTCACACGATACGTTATGAGTTAGAGTAGTACGGAAGTAGAATGTTTGTGTTTCACTTAGCGCTCGAGGGTAAATGTGTGGTAAATATCGAGGAATTTCAATGGTTGCCGTACACGCCGCAGATCGAGGTGTGTGAGTGTGTGCATGCGCCGTACGTTCAGTTTGTTCTCGTGCCACGACTGTAAATACAAGAAAAATATGTGAATATCTACAAATAATACTGTTAACGCCTTACGATTTTGTAAATAAGTTGTGTTTATAAGATATACCAGCTCAATTTTTTGTTGTGTATTATTTAAGTGTCATAAATCTGTGTAATCTTAGTGGTAAATCATTATTACATTGATCAGTTCTCTAATACCAAAAATACTTCTTGTCAGTGCATCGAGTTTTATGGATTATTATCAATTATACAAGGATCGATAACTTATATCAAAGGTAAACACTTTTTTTTATTTCATATTAGGTAGGTACTAGTTTTCCCAGTTGGAGGTCGGTGTATTTCTTATTCAAGGAACAGTTTTGTGTTTCTATAGGTAGACTGGTACACATAATATCTTATTGCGATTGCGAGGTATCCAGTGTCATATTACGTTCGAAGCATAAATAAACGTGTCTTAAAACAATTCACAGCTAATGAACTGTTAATCTCTTTCGAATAAGAAATGATCTAAGCTATACTTATCTATTTGAAACAGACCAAAAGTTCCATTAGTTAACTATTTTTGTCATCTAAGACGTAGGAAGTTCAACGCGGTAAGAGACGAAAACTGGCTTGACGCAATTTGCACCGTATTATTATTATGGATAATGTTTCCGCATGCCATCTTTGAGAATGTTGCTTATAATTTTATATCAAGCTTTCACTGGCTAGATTAAGGAGTTGTCTAACTATAATAGAGCCTACAGATCTAGAACTAGACGTAAAAGATAGGTATCTTTGATTCCCCGTCCTGTGAATGTGGCTCGGAAGAGGACACTCTCAACCACAACTTGTTTCAATGCCCATTACTTGATAGATATCCGGACTTCCTCCGAGATCTCTCTCGGTTGGGAGTTCCGCTTCCATGCAGCCTCTCAGTTCTTTTATATCCCCCTTCCAAAAATATAAATATGCTGTCCTTTCTATATTTATTAAAATCTCAATTCCCTTAAAATATGACCCTTTACTTCTACCATTTTGCTCAACATATTTTTTCCTCCACTTTTTTCGATATCTTCTAATTTATTGTCTTGTCCTCAATACACAATTTCGTAAAAGCCCAGTGTGTCTCAATCTCTCAAATTGTGAGTGAATGATTACTTAAGCCAGTCTTCGAAATGGCAGTAGAAGATAATTCATAGAGCCGAAAAGGTTCAAACTAAAACACAAAAAAAAATATCGTAATGCATGCATTAAAAAGTTGGTTTAATTAAATCAGCCCTGTGATAATTATTATGCATAATATGCATTTTAATTTCTCGTCATCAAAATAATTTAGATGCATGCATCATCAGGAATTCAAGGAAATCATTGAAATGTTACGTAAACTTTTGCAGACATTAATAAATAAGGAATAGCTAAATCATCTTAAATATTAAAAAATGTAAGGTCAATACGGTGAGATATTCGAATAAACATACGAACACCACACTTCATGTTAAAATCGTGACTGGTATACACAATATTGTTATTGTAGAAGGCAATCAGATGGTCTGTGATGTCATCCTTCAAATAGACAACTCGCGAGAGTCCAACAAAGGTGCCCACTTTTGATTGTCAAGAATTTACTCTGGGGGGTGAGTACGTAAGGGCTATAGCACGACTAACTACTTCCTAGTGTAGTTAGCGCGAGTACGTAACGTTACAAATGTAGTTAGTTGTGCGTTTCAGCGTGGTTATTATGTAGTTAAGTCGAAGTTGGTTAGTCGTGCTATAGCAAAAGTTACGTACTCACTACCCTGGTCTATGATATTTTTTTATTTTATAGACCTCACTAAGATATTTTTGGCAAGGTTCTTTGTAAATAGAATAAGACCAAAGATATTTTTTTATTATATAGGTAGGTACCTAATATATGTGACCATAAATCATATTGAGGCAAAACAGACGATCTGAAGAAAAATACGCCATGTCATATCTTTTCAATTTAGGCAGGCACCCTATTACAAATTTTAGAAAATGCTTTTTTTTTTCAATATTATGTTTTAAACCGTAAGTTCTGTGGGGCTGTAAAAGGCACTGATAAAATTAGGAGCGATTGGGCATAATAAAAGGAACTTGATATTAGGTAAACAATTTCTTAGAATGCATCAAAATCAACCTGCTTATCAGATAAGTTATAGGTAAATCAAAATGTCTCTGGAATTGAAATGAAGTAGGTATTTTCGAATCTTTATTTGCTTAGAAAATTCAGGATAGGAGTTGTATTCTATCCGGTGAAATAAATGCTTCATATTTTCTGCAGTTGCAAAAATGTAGAAAAAAAAATTGGGAAGCTCTAGAAAAAATATAATCTAAAATGGCCGATGGTTAAAATAAGGTTGAGAACCTATGCATTGAGCTTATCACTGGTTGCATTTTAAAATGTTACATGCCATAGGTATTATTCATCTAGTTTGAAAGATTGTGCTCTCGACCTTTAACTAAAGGTAATTATGGTTACATATAATTATTATAGGTAAGTACCTACTGCTGATTGTTGCTGATCTGATATTTGTTTAAATAAAACTCTTAACGAAATAGCATGCTTATTTAATTTAAATAAAATCGTTGGGTGGAGCATGTGGCGATTTCAAACTCTCTGCGATTAGCTCTATTTTGCGCTAGTTTAACCCAAACTAGAATCTTCTTCAGTCGATTCGGCGATGACGAATATCACGATCGCCATGTATCCGCACCAACTCTCTCCACTCGATCCTCAGCCAACGCCATAGGTCTATGGAGTGTTTTCCCTGCAGCGTGTTGATGATATCGGGTTATTTCATGGTTACCTAAACGTCCCCATTTAGATTTCAGAACATAAATTTTTCCATCTAGGTACATAGCCTATGATCACGCTTTGAGTATTTCGGGGTTATTGCATTAACTATCCAAAAAACACTGAAAGTAAAATCAAAATTTTGAAGATCCTTTTTCTCTTGTTATTTTATTAGGTCCCGCTAGTTTTTCTAATTCTTGATCAGCCTGTGTTTCAAATTGATTATTGCCGATATTATTACGTATGTTGTTGAGATCTCCTCGCTCGTTTGGTAGGTGGTTCGTTATTAGCGCTTTTTGAAGCCACAAACCTGCCGATCTTTTATTTATACCCGAATGGAGAAGATAGGTACCGAAGTACCTACGTGAACATACTGGAAATACCTCGTCGCATTATCATCAAACCACTCCTAATCAGGTTCCAACTCTCCTATTTGACTATACAGAGTGTTTGACTCTTATTTAAATACTTACCACCACTTTTTTACCCATCACGTCGTATAGCCAAGCATACTCCTTTCTCCTTTTCCACCGACACTACATTTTTTATATAGCCTCTTCTATTTCTTTGGCTGACCTGGTCTTCCTTGAGGACGGAATCGATGTAATCTATCCACGTATATTATAGATCGATCACGTCTTTCCTTTCAGCTGTAACAACCTCATATATTTTTTAGATCTAAATCGCAGATACTGATTTACAACAGACGTCATTAAAATGTGTTAAGTTACCAATTTTTGGATATTTGCTTCTTTAATTCGTCATTATTTCAAATTATTTTACAATTTGGAGCTCATAAAATTCTGATTATTTCTTCTGCCTAGGTCATTTCAGGATGGTCTTTCCAGGGGATCCTTCTTTTTTTCTTGATTAATAAGTTCCCTTATCTATGACACTCTTCAGGCTATCTCTTAGCATCTGATTTATAATAATTTTCAGGGTTTTCTCTGAATCTTGTTCCGCAATAAGTTACAAATTGCCATATTACCATCAATCACATTTTCGCTTAATTTTGATGTTCCATTTTAGTTGTCTATTCTCTATTTTATGGTATCGGTCATAATTAGATTTACACGAATGCGTGTTCTAGTTAAATTCGTTGGGACACTGGCTGACAGTTTTAGTACCTTGACAATTTTTTGCCTTTTCTGGTCGCTTGGAATAAAAGTCAAATGCTTCGAAATTCATAACTACCGAGCTGATAGCATCAACACTAAACACTCTAGGTCTAGGTAAATAAAGCTACGTATTTCGAAATAACCTATTTGAACGATCTGAACGAATTATATTGAGTTTGTACTTAATTAAAAGTGTCCGCCTTACGCTTAAATATCCAAACATTGAGCAAGACAGCATTGTCGTAATGTTTTCTTTAGCATAAAATTGGGCAAGTCACATCCTATGTTACACCGTGAATATATCTGAAGATCTGTGGAGAGTATCAAGTTGAGCATGGCTGTAGAGTGTATAGAGCAGATCAGACCAGACAAGTATGGTACACCCAGGTACATTATTTCAATACACACCAATATGATGCAAGACATTATTATAATATAATAATTAATAACATGTATGGAATGTTCCACCTTGGAAACATGCCTACAATCTATTACTATACGAACGGTACTTTATTCATGTCATTAAAATATTTTTATTATTTTCTATACTATTATAATTTGTGTCACCATTGGTTTCTACATGCATACAAACATCAATGGCTGCGCTGTAGTCCTTTATGAGCGTGTGCCGCCCAGCAGACTTCTTCATGCAATCCCTAATCCTTACCTTCCAAGGTCTCCCTCAGCGCCATCCAACTCTCTTGGTTATGAACTCTGATATTAGTGATTTTGCATTTTTCAGTCAGGCTCTGACATTCATCTCTGGATTCAATCCCCGGCGCCGACCATCTTCCTCTTTCACGACATTTGCCTTTGCTGAGTGTGAAATATTTCAAAAGTATATTCGTGTTCCCTATAGATGAGCCCAGATTAATTAAAAAATGATACCTATGTATTAATCTAAAAAAAAAATACTTTTAGGATAGGTACGTCAATCATAATTCTAGTCTAATAAATCTAATCTAGTCTACATATCAAAATATTTAAATCTGTAAGCATTAAGGAGGTTACTATATAACGACTTTCGTTTGCAATCGAGTTATATTTTAACTATTTATTACAATTAAAAAATAGAGGGAATTTCTGATGCCTATTAGTACGTAGGCCAGGTCAGTTTGAAGAGGTAGTGCAAGTAAAACAATGTAGCTGGCTATCTCCACGTTCCTATCACACTGTGTGAGCAATGAGTGAAAGTCTTACGGTTGCGTATCTCCGCATTTGTTTGAATATTCCAAAAGTTATTATTTTAACAGCAGGCACTGAGATTACCATAACAATTCTCATAGTCTTTGCTCTGCAAGTCTTGACGTTGGTTCAGCTGTGTTGACGCCCTCCGGTGTTAAACCGCAGCATTATGAAGAAGTTGAAAGTTGATTTGGTGGAGTTGGTGTCATTTCATTATTTTCTCTCAGCGTCTGCTCCCTGTGTCAGTTTCTTGATTCGACGGTGTTAAAAATATAGTAACATTGATTATAATAATGATCAGGTTTTCTGTATCGAGAATGAAAGGCAGCATCCACTTTATCGGAATCGGAAGTAATACTTCTAACATTGCATTAGACCGATAGCTTTTCCAAACCTAGGTATACCTAATATTTTTTTACCAAATTTTGAAACCAGTTGAATGGTTGAAATATTTGGATTCGACTTTATTATAGAGAGGAGATGAGCATGGCTGGGATATAAAGACACCGAATGACATTTGGCAGAGTAGAGCGCTGTTAGGGTCTCAAAGACGAGGAAGGCCCTCTCATAATGTTTTCTGTTTTTTGTGTCAGAGTTGAGGGATCTAGATATGGCGTGAGAGGTCATAAACATTGCGCGAGATAGAGCTCCTAGCTCCTAAATCGAGTCAAAAAGGAAGTATGTATATGGTCTGATTTGAGGCTTTGGATATCTCGCATGTTTGGAAATGTCGTACTGTTCTTATTATTAGAGACCTGTGTTTTTGATAAAAGCCACTATGGCTCAAAGACTCCAATTTTTATGTATAACCCTTTTGTAAGAGTAGAACATCGAAGTAGCTTCATAGACAACGTGATACTTGTTGAAGACGAAGAGCTGCTGTCACTTTTAGGAAGGTCAGGGTCAACAAGGGTCTTAATATAATATGTATGTATACCATTTTTTATCATTGCTGTCTGGAATTGTGCACTTTTTGTTCAAGTCTATTTGTGTTTGCCTAATAGACTCATCATTCATATAAAATGTCAAGATTTCTACTAAACCATTATCTACTGTTGATTTCAAAAGTGGCCTAATTACATACTGCTAACTCGAATATCTATATAATAATTTAGAAATGTTTTTTTATTTGCCTTTGACAATACTTTAACCGTATATGTGAACATCACGCTCAAAATACAAATGCTAAGATAGATATTAATATGCCCAGAGCAGTATAAAATGCTGGAGAAGGTTCTTAAATACAATTTGCTGGATTAACTTTAATATATTTAGAGCTATTTAAAAAAACTGTATTTTTTAGGATCTTCATACAAATTTCTCAAAAAGACTTTTGGAAACAAAATTACTCATGTAAACGTTGAATGGGATCTTGGTATTACGGTATGAAAATGTAATAAAATAATTGTAGATTGATTTGTTATACATATAAATGTTATTAAAAGCTTATTATTCTCAATAAATAAAGATTTAATGAAAAAAATTGTAAAATGATTCCGAAGTTTGACAGATACAAATCACCCTCTATGGGTGGGTTGCCCAATTAATATCAAAGCAGGCAATGTATGTAGCTAAGATTCAAACCACAGAGCTCTCTCTATGAAAACTTGCAAATTATGTCGGTAGGTTCGTATAATATTTTTTTTATTATTATAGACATCCAAAAAAAATAAAATATACGAACCTACCGACATAATCAGTATATTTATATTATCTGTGGACATAATTTGCAAGTTTTCATAGAGAGAGCTCTGTGGTTTGAATAGGTTCGTATAATATTATGAGGTCGGTAAAACAAAAATTGTAAAAGTGTCATTCTTCTTTTTCTGTGCTTATGTCAGTTAAAGTGGTATGTTAAGCAATGGGATGCTAGACTAGAATCTGTTTAATTACCTACCGATCAAGCCTGACAATCGGAATCAAAAACGTAAAGCAAGACGGGTATAAGCTAGTCTGTAATAATTACATACCTACATAACGTGAAAAATCTCGCACTTTCTTTCACTGTAAGTGTTGCCTAACCCAAACGTTGGATGTTTTGTCAATGCCTAATAATTATATCATTAAAATAAATCATCTGTTATAAACAAATACCTACCTCGGTCTCTAATTAACATATTCGTCTCGAGCTCGAGGCCTACCATTATAACATTGCCATGTCGTCGAGAAATGCGGCACACCTGTTTCAATAAAATATCGCAGTCACAAATCACAACCTGTTATGTCAAGAATGTTGCCAGTTCGCCCTAATGTCATTTAATCTTGATATTTCATACTTAAGTAGGTGGATACTTATATACCTGCACTCTGGCATTATTATTTTACACTCTCCGCATACTTCATACGTAATGTATGTTTATAGTCATTTATGTGTCGATTGTGATAATTATAACTATAGGTATTAAAAACGTTTTAGAGGTGAAGTACACGAAGACTTAAAAACCTTAATTATTATACAACAAATTGTTTGATGTGGGTATGTATTTGTATCAAACGAAAAATACCTAATTCGAAATTTAAAAATCGAAGTCGTTTTTTTGATCTATGGTTAATTTAAATTTGTAACTTTACCTACACACAATTTATTAATACGAAAATAATACGAAATTTAAAAAATCGAATCAATGGTTAGTGTCAATTTGTGTTGCCACAATAAAATAATGACAAGCATATTGTAATTGAATCATAATATAATATTCTATTCAATTCGAAACTGTCCGATGTCACGGTCACTTCATTGCAACTCAACCTGCTATTAAAAACGCATAATTATTGTGTCTTTGTATTGTGAAATGTGAACCACCCGGTATGAGCATCATGATCTAATGAGTGAGGAACGACTACAATTTATTACGTACCTACTGATAGATTCTACAAATTACATCATTCATATTTTTTCCTTTGAAAACAGGTAGTATGTATAAATGTTTATTTTACAAAGATCAATGAGAGATGATGCATGTTTTTTATTCATCGAAACTATCAAAAGTCCGTTACGATATTTTATAGCAGTTTAAAAATGTTCACACTTCAGGGAATGTTCGGGTGTGAAATGAAATGGGTTATTCATTTAACAAATTTCCAACAGGCTTTAGACTTCCGTCGGATATTTTCGTCACTTCTTTTATTTTTTTAACCCTTTGCACTCGTTGTCGAGTGATTTGGGACCGATAGTAGTTTATTTCATTCAAATGAGACACATACATACATAATTCTACATTTTTCTCCCACAGAAGCAGTTTTTGTAGAAGACTGTCTCCACTAACAAGAGACAGTCGTATCCAAAAACTTCTTCATATTCTCTTCACATATCTGGTAGAATTATGGAAGACTGTCTCATTTTGTAGGAGCGGAGTTTTTTGTAACTCTTTTCACAGTTGATGCACGCATGACGTATGGATACTGCGTTAGTAATTTTGTTAAAAATTGTTGTATAAGCGGAACAATTTAGAACAAAAATTAATTTCATTAAAGTAATTGCTATTTACTTGTCAGTCCACTTATCTATGTATATAATAATTATTATTGTTTGAATGTATCGGTTACGTTTGATAGTGCTACCTTCCCCGGCATACTGGGCCATTGTTTCCCGCAGACAATAACCACCGCGTGTGTGTTTCCACTCTACCCACTAGTTTACTTAATCTGTGAGATAATTTCTATAATATTATTATTTCAGACGCTTCTTTCGGCCATCTTTGTGAACTGTTGGTGTTGCTGCTCTTGTCGAACGTTTGATTGTCTGTACCTCTCCAAATTTCCGCACACAATGCTGTTACGGCGCTATTAAAGCGTCACTTTTTAATAAAACGGTAATTTTCATTATGTGCGCTTAAATTGTTGTTATATAATACAGTAAATAACGCAAATCATCTTCATTCATATAATTTACACTCTTGTCTCAAAGTCGCCTGAGAGGTCTCTTAAATGGCTGATTTTGTTAAAAAAAATCTTTGAATTATAGTATGTACTATGTGCTAAAGTGCTATCTCCTCATAAAATAAGTATTTGAAAAGGATTTTGTTTTGAACACCGTTGCATTGAATATACATCGGTTTGTGTTCAATAAAAATACACTTTATTTCTGGGATATTTTTTTTGTTTAGGTAACACATCTTTCGAGGCAAAGCCGAGGGATCTGGATATTGTATTACTGTATACGTTCCGAATCATACTTACATTAGTTCTGTTGTGCTTCCCTTGCTCATGGTGTCTTACAATTTGAGCTTCCTCACCAATCTCAGACGTTTCAGGAAGTCCAGCACTAAGATATATCTATGGTTATACGAAGTCTTCCGCCTTTATCCTCTTTTCCAAAGCTTCTTGCTCTGGCACAGAATACAGCATCACATAAGGAGGTACATTGTGAAGCGTTTATCTGCTCTCTCATCACAGAATCCATCATTCTGGAGTGTTCCCTGTGTCTTCTAGAATTCACTATATCGTATTGTAAGTCTATGTTTGTACCGTCGCTTAGTGTTCTGTTTTAAGAATTACCGTGTTAGAAAAAGAAACGACAATCTTCAGTGGTTGTACTAGTGTTTGAAAAGTAATTGAAGATGTTAACGAAGTGTTATTCTGACGTGTTCTACTTCCGACTTGATTACCGTAAGAATTCTCTGTTTCTAGATTCTAGAAAGCTTAGGAAGAAACCACAAGATTAAGATCTTTTATTGCCTAACCGCATAATATGATTGAATTGTCTGAACGAAGTTTTTCTTATATTCCAAGCTGCCTAAGGAATAATATAATCTCATATTATCACAATACATTTCGTCACTTTATATTGAAGATAAAATGTATAAATCAAACTCTCTTGATAGGTTATTTCCTATGTTAAAGTGGTTGGTGTCTAAAGGTAAGAAGTCTTAATCTGGTATTGATGTACCGAAAATCATGGGTTTGATCCCTAGTAGCAATTTCTTCTAAAGGAAATATCAACAAATCTACGATAAATGTAAAATTATGTTTTTGAAATTTGTTTGTATGTTTTATTGTTCACTTTATTAACCTACTAAGGTCAGATTTTTTTTTGCTCAAAAAAGGGCAGATCAATAAGGTATATCGATACAATAATTTTGTAATTTTTGGTAAGATCTCGATTGGGGATATTAACAAATTTTGTTTATTCATGTTTTCAAGACAGTTGGTACTTATTTCGTTTGCGTCATTATAAACATCTTACAATCAATCAATCAATAAAGGTTACAAAATGATAAAACTTAACTTCAACTCTAGTATGCGTCCTGAGAAAAACGTCACACCTTACTGAAATTTCTCTACTGTAAAATATGAAAGTGGTCTTATAAATTTATACTTCTCCTTATTTCAATAGGGTTTACTTTTATTTAACCGCTTTCAAAATTAATAATAATGAATTTCATAATATTGTGAGTATATTCGCATAGTTTTTACGTCTGAATGGATATGATTATTAGAGTAATTTTCTCGTTGAATAGTGTTGGGAATGTTGTAATGTAACTTGTGTTATGGAACTTATGATGCTATCAAAAATATTTCGAATAAGCATATTTTTTTTTTATAAAATGAATCTGTGCTCACTCGAAGTGAACACAAAATGCACTTTTGACATCTTTCACAGTAAGCAAATTGCTTGTGTCGTGAAAGCGGAAAATGGTCGACACGGCCGGGATTCGAATCCACGACCTCCGCACGAAACAATGCGAATGAAACAATCTTTGTTCATTATATTGATGATGAAAAAAAGCTACGAAGATTAAACCTTAAATATTGTGATAATTTATCTTTTCGACCGTAACTATAAGTACTTGATGGAATGTATTTTAGACCTTACTAAATAATTAGTAGAAAATAGGTAGGTATTTGGTTTTATCTACAGAAATGTTTTTTTATTTGCTTTTTACCGTATGTCATAGCATCACACTCAAAATACAAATGCTACGTCAGATATGAATCTGCACAGAGCCGTGCAAAATGCCGGAGAAGGTTCTTTAATACAATTTGCTGCATTATTTATTATATTTAGAGCTATTTAAAAAACCCTATTTTTTAGGATCTTCATACAAAATTTTAATAAACATTAAAAGTGTCATTCTTCTTTTTCTGTGCTTATTTCAGTTATAGAGGTCTACAAAGCAATGGGAAGCTAGACTAGAACCTGTTTAATGACCTACCGATCAAGCCTGACAATCGGAATCAAAAACGTAAAGCAAGACGGGTATAAGCTAGTTTTCTATAATTTAATTAATAAGCTTGATTTTCGAAGACCGATTTAATAATCAGGCTAGTTGATTTTAACTAATATACGAAAGTTGTTATACGAAATAAGAAGCTATATGATTTTAAATAAAAAAAAAACTTTTTTCTTACTCTCTAGAAAGAGACTTGGCCTTGCACGGCCATCCCTATGGGAGACGACCCCAGACAAACTAACAAAGGGAGGAGGGACCGCTTATGGGAATCAGCCTCGCAAGCCACAAGGCCTTAATTTAGAAAAAGATACATAAAATGGTGTATATTAAAATATAGCATCTCAAGTAAACCAGCTATTTGGGATAAGAGGACCATAGATTGACCACTAAATAGTGATGTTGCTTTCTGTGTCCTGATGTAGCAATTACAAGTAGTTACCTTTCAACAGATCTTTGATGTTTTCGAATATTGTTAGCACCTCTCAATGTGTATCATTTGTCGACTTAATCCGTCTCTATCATACCGCATGATGAGACATTTTGACATATTATTCTTTTACGCCTCATACAGTCATACATCTATTTATTGAGGAAAACATTAAGTTCGTTTGATTGCGGGCTTTCGACCGCACGATTATATAAAAAAAATAATTATGTTGTTCCGAATGAGGGAGCGAGGTTTGTTGCAGAGTTCTTGCTCCATTGGTCATCTCAACAGCCATCACTTTCTTTGCAGATAAAAATAATATAATCATTATGTATTGCACAATCGTGATAGGTGTTATACGGTCTTCAGCCACATGTAGGTAAGTATTAAGGAAGTTGTAGTGTGTAGTGGCATTATAATACACATTGAGAGAAAAACCTTCGGACAGCAGGCTTAGAAAAGTGCCGTGTATAAATCAGTGTCCCAAATTAACTTTTATCAGATAGATTTTTTCTTAAAGCAACAATCTTGGAGTAGCATTACTAGAATATGCATACGCTGTATTTGGTTTCATCTATAATAATTTAACGCAGATTTTTGTGCTGCATCTATTATTGTTATCATTTTAATGTGTATCAGACGCAACGATGGACTTTTATGTGTTTACCTACCTTTGTATTTTATATTCTTTTTTACTGATTTTTTTCTTGGTCTATGTACGTTGTTTGATGCTGTTTATTACTATTTTTTTTTACCATGTAATCAATAAGCATGTTATATTTTTTTTCTGCTTTCTTGTTTTTCTTATTTTTCTTGTAATACTTATAATTTTTTGTTAAAGGCACCTGGTGCCGTATATCTTATTAAAATAAAATCATCGCATAATGTAGCATAGCAACAGAATATCTTAGTGAACTCACACCAAAAAAATTCTATGTAAACTTATTATAATAGACACTTCAACCAGCCTTTTATCATATCTTCTGTAGTGTTTCATCATAATACACAAGATCGTATGGAGCTTGTCTGTGTTCATAGATTAGGATCTTTGTTTAACATTAATAATAATTGTTATTACCATAGATATAATTATTTTGCATCTCTTTGATACATTAACAATATTTGATCATAAAAAAGTCGTACAAAAAGAATACTACCACAAATCGTCCCTGGTTGGACGCAATGCCAATAATTAATAATAACAAAGATCAATAGAGAAGAGAATGTATGCATATTGTATAGCTTGTCATTGGACGATAAGAACATCAACGCACGGATACAGCGTAAGTATAGTTTATTTGAAATTTCAGCACCTCAAAGGGAGAGCACGTCCATTTTTTTCAGTGATCATACATTATACATTACGTAGGTATGTTTTTTGAGAAATTAAAAATCTGACACAACTATTTATCTTTACTCCTTCGACATTCTTCATACATTTAATTTCCACAATCGGAACCTCTTAGTCCTTTCCAGTTTGCAGTGATTCCGTTATCCATTGACGTTTTCTTCCTCAAATAACGATATTATAATTGTGGTTAAAAAGAACTTTGCAACATTGCCACCATCTACCTGAATATTCATTCACGCGCGAATTATATTACAGTTCTGTTTATCATTCTTATTCAATATAGGTACACCTCGAACATTGCACATTGTCCGCACGTCATGAAAATGTGTTAGAATGTCGGGGAATTTATTGAGTTCATAACTATAGATCGCAATTCCTTTCAAAAAAAAATGTTAATTATGATGTATTTTTATGTTCTTTGTGCTGATTTGATATTACAGTTGTAACATTCTGTGAATGTGATTTCTGATCATGACTTATAATAAAAAAATAAAAATTTAGAATATCTTATATAACTTGTGAGTTACCTTATACATATAAGTTAAGGTTGTTTTCCTCCCATCAGGGCCTCGAATACGTGGAAGACTCTCATACCGTATTCCCTTCCTTCGAGACAGAGCTGAGGGAGTTTAACACGGTGTGGGATGAGGTCATAAGCATTGCGCAAAATCGAGCGCAATGAAGAGCTCTTGTGGCCTCCCTATGCTCCTGAGTGGAGATCAAAGGGAGTTTTAACTGATTAGATTATTGTTTCCAGCAAGTATGAAGATGTCGTAAGAACAATATCGCAGATTTCTTCCACACCAGTAAATGAATTCGCGATTCCTGGAAACTCTGCATAGTACCTATGTCTCTAAACATTTTTCACAGTCCAAGAGGTTATCAATCTTCATATCGTAGAAGGCTAATTTATAATCTGATCGACGAATGTCGGCCATCTCCATTATTAACGATGTGTTCATATGGAATTGGCTCAAAATAATCTAAATTGAATGGCTGGTTTGTTTTACTTGATCGGGGCACATGGAGGAGTTTGGAGCGTTTTTGACTACTAACGGATTATCTGGGCTGAAAGATGATGTTGAAACGATGATCCATTGTTCAGTTCTCAGAGAACTAACTGAATAAATTTAATTTGGCACAAACAGCAAATGTTCGCATTGAATGTACAGCAATCAATCACGGGCGTGTTAATATAATATTCCGTGTCTAAAAGCTTATTATCTACTAGTGGAACCCGCACCATCTCGTCTCGTTGAAGAGGTTTGATTTGGGTGACTAATTGTTAAATCGAGTAAGCGCGGTTTGTCTAAGAATATAATTCGCGGAACTAATCAACGAAATGGTGATAGTCTTCACAGAGATGCTTCTTGCTCTAGTGGAACGCGTTTAAAATTTGATTGAATTTTGGCGTTAATGCGCCCATAGAGGACAAAGCCAATTTTTTTTTAAATTATGCATAACCTATTTCTGTGAATATCGCCCTCAGAATCGACAATATTTTAAAACATTTTGTATTAAGCAAAATTATGCTAAAATGACATTTTTTAGTGACTAAAATATTGCTGTTACTTTGCTATTACTAACGAACGAGAAACCCACCCTTACCGTTGAAAAGGTGACCGCTGATTTACCTGTAAGTTATTATCATTCAATGATAGCTATGTCTAATTAGGTATGTTAAGTTTTCTTTAAGCATTATAATGTTGGTATGTATGTTCCTAATCGATTATCATTTACTTTGATATTCCTTACGAATTCAACGGCAGATCCAGCTTTGGCGCTAGAGGGAGGGGTCACATAACAAAAAAGGTCATTTTCAAAATTTGGTATCTGGAAACAACGCTCTTCCTAAAAAATGTCATTTCCTAAATTTAATATTTGGAACTTTTGATACAGGGGAGGGGGTCATGTCCCACTAGAAATTATGATTATAATAAAAAATAGGTATTTTATTAATAAATGTAAATACTGTACTTAAAAATATACGGCATGGATCCAGCTTAGGATCCGCCCTTGCTTACGATCGAGTAACACCTGATAGTAAAGTATTGTGCTAATAATTAACTATTACTCGCGGTGTCGAAAAACCCACCCTTAAGTTGTTTGGTAAAAGCTGTTTTATTTTCAAATGAAGGTACTTACCTACTCTTTCTGATACATTTTCTATTTAGATACTCGTACCTTTTTCAAAAGTCTCTAGAATAGAAAGAAACGAAAATATGTTGTATTTGTGTCTAGTCTTCTTATTCTAACAAAAACCTTTGTGACAATAAGAAGAAAAGAGAGAAATCATCTATAGAATAAATATGGCCCCGCCCTATTTAATCACTTTACAAAAGTAAACTTATCTAGTGTAGTAATTATAACTATCGGTGACAATTTTATGAAGCAGCCACTAATTATTTCTCCTTCGTACATGTAAATAAAAAAATGTGACATGAAATTTTGAAGCTTTGGTTTCGAATGTCTCATCTAGTACGTTGTGTACCTACAATTGTAATAAATCAATGCTTGAAATAGAATTTCGAGCATGTTCCAAAACTATATGTAATGATGCAATCGAAGAATATTTCAAATAAAAAATTCAATGCAATGTTCTCGTTTCCGCACCTCCTTTCCTTATTATTTTGTTGATGGCGTTTGTGTGTAATGTAACGTTGGTAACTCAGTCACGGAACATGAAATGCACAATAGGAAATTCATAATAACAATATCTCGACTCCTATCAAGTGTAAAAGTGAGTGGATCCGATCGTGCAGAGGGGAGCTCTGACAGAATAGCCTAGTCTAGCGTTACCTATTTACTTACCTTATAGTAATGAAAACTCAATTTATCATCATGTTGAGTGGGAAAAACTAAATGGATGATGTGGAGTGATAGAGTGAGTCGGCTATCCATCAGTCCGCAATTCGATGGCGCCAAATCATTCGTTGGACAACTCGAGTGGACGTGGTCCAAGCCGTCACGTCACTTGATTGTCAGTTTTTGAAACGTGCTCCAACTTCGTCTCATTTTTACATCATTCTATATCAGGGTAAAACTGAAGGGTCACATCTGTAACACTGGAAGATTCCATTTGAAGTCTTAAGGGAAAGTGTGCGAAATCATTTTTACATGGAATACGTGTGTCTGAAATGAATGTTTCTGAATTATTTTTAACGACTGTCAAGATTTTGAGTTCTACTATCCCAGGTCATGTTATCAACGAATATGAATTCCTAGTACATGAAAGAATTCCTGAAAAGATTTGTTAAGCTACAATACAAATTGCCGTTATTTAATATGTATGATTTCTTGGAAATTCGAGTAAGTTATTGTCAATATGAGTACCTAATTATTTACAGCTGCGATGAATCAGACTCGGTGACGTTGCACAACGAGTAAGTAGGTTTCTTGTGTTCACCACGTACTTACTTTGTCATAGAAAATAATATAAACAATGAGGCGACCTCTATCCGATATGCCTGTTATAAAATTACTTCTAATGCGTTGGGTTCCTAGGGAGCGGCCGTCATCTGACAAGACGGCGTCTTTCAAAATTATATGACAATGTTTTTCGTTACTATGGAAACCATATTGGTAATGTTCTCAACTGACATATCCACCGCCGTTTATTGTAGCGGCGTATCCGTAGGAACCCAGACCATAAAGGGTTGTTTTCCTACGGATACGCCGCTACAATAAACGGCGGTGGATATGTCAGTTGAGAACATTGCCAATATGGTTTCCATAGTAACGAAAAACATTGTCATATAATTTTGAAAGACGCCGTCTTGTCAGATGACGGCATAGAGTATAATAATACTACTTAAAATAGAGTGGCAACTCGAGGGTTTTTTTGTAGACTGGGAATACTTACGATTACAACGCCATATTTTGTTCTTCGTACTAAAATTACGCGCATGCGCGCTTTCAAATCTTATACCCCACAATATTCAATTTTGTCCTTAACTTACGAATATAAATAATTTCATAAATGGTCTACTCTATTTCATCAGCAATTATATTTTTATTTTAAACTTGTTTTTACACATTCAAGATTAAAATGTTAAATTAAAACAAAAATATATCCATTTTAGAAATAGGATAAGTCACATTAAGAAACTATAAATATTCATAAGCTATGGACAAAATTGAATATTATGTCAGTGTCTTGATGAATATTTTACACTATATATTTATTAAATGGAATTAAAATTTAAGATGTTATTATGCATTAATAAAACAATCCAATAAAATACATACATCTACATTTATTTGTTTTTTATAATGCTTTTTTGACATAATATTTTTTTAAATAAAATTTATATGACGAGTGAAGACTACTTAAGAAAAAATATATCACAAATCCTCCTATTTCTTGAGATTTGTTCATCACTTAGACCTTCCAATATTGAACCACATTTTTGGCATTAAATTACGAGACAAATCGTTCAAACATCGCTGCACTGATGAAAACAAAACAAAGCGACCGTATATCGCAACACCAATGAAAACAGGGAATAAAGCGTCCAAATATCGTACAACGATACAAAAAATATATATTTATGTAAAATGAAATCACGAAACTTAATATCAAGCTTCGAAATATAAGGAAACTGACACATGGTGAAAAAAATATAAACTCGCGCAACAAAATCAACTACTTCTTAGTAACACAATCAACAACTTCTTAGCAACTCAATCAACAATCTCTTAGCAACTCAATCAACAACTTCCTAGCAACAATCAACAACTTCATAACAACTCAACACTTGAAGTTGGCGGCACACGCATTGCGGCTGCGTGGCTGTCGTTTCAATAATTTCCGCAAAAAAAGTTATGGCTCAAGGACCATGAGGTGTCAAACTTATCTGTCAAATATATTGTCTATGGTTTGTATGGAAGTTTCACTACCGTGGATGACGGCCGCTCCCTAGGAACCCAACGCATTACTGTGATTCTCTCCGTCAAAAGTTACCAATACAAGGCTGTCAAATATTGTCTACTTTTTTCATATTGGTTTATTTATTCATACATCCTAAAAACCATTCAAGTATGAAATAGGCAGAAAGAAAGCAGCTTTAAAGCTTCACGAGTATTCACATTGGGTGAGCCCATATTTTTATTAAAAATATATAAACATATACTCGTATGTATAGGTTTTTTGCATATTTTAATTTCTATGCTCGAAGAGTAAAATCAAAAATGCTGTTAGTTTTAACTGCAATATTCTAATTCAGTCTTAAGCAACAGAACTTAATCTGTTTAGTTCAAATTACCATGATGTTCTTGATAAGAATCAGTGTTTGTTGTTTTTTCGAACTTCTGCTTTTCTTCAATGGCGCTACAATGGAGCGCCAAATGGCGCCAAATGGAGCCTTGTCCTGTAACTTACCTGAACCGGCCCTCTCCAGTTTCTCTTCACGTCGTCCTCCCACCTTAGTCTCGGTCTTCTCACCCTTCTTCTCCCCCCTGGAACAAAAGGTGTTTTATTTTAGTGATGTGTCCATAAATAAACAAATCAGTATGAAAAATGAATGTTTTTTTAATAACATTTTTCAATATTATATCATGGTCCAGCGGGACTAAATCGAATCTGTTGGGTCGTTCATTAAAAGCATTTTTGTAACATGAAATATATGTAATCTAAAAAAAGTTTAGTAAGTATTTATCCTAATGTACATATTTTATTTTCCCTTGCGAAAACCATTACATACGATGGTTTGTCATATGCATGTTTCTAGGTGTCTGTATGTCATTTCAATATAGAGAATGGTGTAGGATGTTGAATTGTTGAATGAATTACAATTATTACTCTACGCACTACGCAGTCTGATATAATTCTATAGATAGACTAATTATTAATTATTTTGTACGTTAATTAAGCTGGTAAATCGCACGCTAGTAGATTTTCATTAACATAATAATATTATGCAAACGTTGACATACACTTTTTTTGTAAATGTTACAGAGACCCACATATTTTTATCAACCATGTTATTTGTTGTCGAATTCTGTATAAAGCTATAGCAATTCATCTTGATCAAGAAATATAACACTATTAATTAACGTATCTCTTATTATGAAAACAAGAGGACAAAAATATTCTTACCGAAAATAATAATTTATTTTGTTTTGTTTGTTTTTAACAGAATCCGAATCTTTTAAGGGGTACCTATGAGAAAAAAATTGACACGGCTAGTTTTGACATATGAGCGGTTCCTCTAAAGTTTTGGCGGGTCTTTCTCAGGAGCCGCTTAAATTGATCGAATAGCCGGTCATTTAAGAGGAATTATGATTATTTTAGTTGGAACTGACAGTTGAAACGGCTATTTTTTTATATAGGTATTTGTTTAAATAAAACATTATATGTAGGTATATATTTGTTATTATAGTATATGTTTGTTTAAGCTGATTCAAAGCGTTAGCGAAATTCTTATGGAATCGGAGTGTAGGTATACCTAATAGTTAATCTTGGAAATCTCTCCTGATCAATTTGATAGTATTCACATGCCTCTCCAGTGAATTGATTTCTGTTTTAGATCTAAAGTTTCTTCACAAATTTCTTTACTTTTTTTTATGTCTTGCAGAATTTGTCTTTCGAACGGACAGTCCTAGAAAATACGATATTATGCACTTCTAGGGTACTGTTTCCTGATGATGATTTATCTGCATTACGTTCATTATTCTATCTCAATCTTCCTTATCTTCTCCTATCATCTATATTATGGTCTTTTTGTTGCTTCTTCTGGAAGTTTTTGATTCTATGGTTGTATGACTTTTTCTTATCCTATAGTTGTTGCGACACACCCAGCCAGCGTTGATCTATAAATTCTATTTTTTAATGATGCTTATTGCAATCATCTGTATGTTAGTTGATAATTTGTTTCTTCATTTGTTTCCATTGGTTTTCTTTTATTATTGCTTTCATGAGCTTGAAACTTGAATAATTTTGATGAGTCTAAGTACCGGTTTAGGGTCAATGGACAATAGGAGAAAAATAAAAAAAAATGTTTTGTCGTTTATTTTTCAAAATATCAGAGGGGTTTCACTCCGATAATGGGCTGTATATTGTATATCACGTTGACGTTCTCCGTGACCAGCGCTTTAATCATTCAATAATATAGATTTGCAAATCCGTAAAAAAAATTCCATCTCTATGGGAGCCGTCTTTTAACAAAGCTAAAATATTTATTTGAATAGAGGAACACCTAGAAGTGCGTGCATACAAATGGGATAGAAATACTAAGGTTAATTACATAATATAAAGTGATACAATGCAGTGACATTTCTGGCACTAAGTTTAAGATACAGACAAACATAATATTTATTTGTGCGCTGCCAATTATTCCTAAATTTTGTTCCAGTTCGTCTTTTGCTACCTTTGGCGAAGAGTTTATAACACATCACTTGCTTGAATGTAGTAATTATTATTTCTTTGGCGCCTATGTATCGAAATGTCTTTGAGATATTCACGATTGATCGCCAGTTAGGAATGCGTGCCGTGATAAGCGGAAAGGCATAGAATTCGGCGTGAGTGTTGCCTACTACCGCAGCTCGAAGTACCTATCTCATGCCTTTATGATCTTTTTAACAGTGTGGTAACAGTGTAACAACACCGCGTAATATAATGATATTCACAAGAAGTCACTGGGTGCACACGTTCCGAGTGACACCGTTCGTAGGAATGCGCAGCGGACTCGTTCTGTTGATAGTAGGCACCTTCCTATACTTGACTGATGCTAGTGTGGTTACACCGTAAATGGTACATTATTAGTCATAGACAGGGCTGACCAAATCAAGAAACAGAAAGATTATATCGATTTGCGCCCAAATGAAGGTTTTAACTCCGACCAGTGTTCACCCTTGCAAAATTTCCTTCCCCCCAACGTCTTTTAAATTCCGTATACATAAAGTGTGACATCAAATTTGGATTTTTTTACCGAATATCGCATCTTGATTTAAAAAATTTAAACTTCTCCTTTATTCAATAGTGTTGTCACACATTTCATAAAAACTGTGATTGGATATACATAGGTATCAACCGTACGTGAAGTACCTAAACAAAAATTTATCCTCTATTTTGACTAAATTTATGTTCCATAAGTGTTGGAATTGAAAAGGTCAAATATGGACAAATTTTATTCTAAAACTAGATTTCCTGACAGACGTCCTGTTTCCTCTATGAATATTAAATTAGAATTTATATAATAATAAATTACATTAGTATTAATTACCTATAGGTATAACATTTTTACAGGGCACATTCTGGCTGTCTCACCAAATATAAAAAAAAAACTGGCAGTTATGTCAAACGCCAAACAAAATTCAAAAAGAGATAATTTATTTTTTCAAAAGCACTAGGAAGGTTAAGTACCATTGTCAAGTTTTGTTAATTAGGTACTATTTTTCTTTCCTTCTCATGACCTTCTCAAGAACCTTCTCATGACAATAAAAGCAAACACAACAAGAACCATTAAAATTAGCTTAACTTTTCACTTGTGATGCTTGCGATGACGGGAAATAAGTATAGATGAAATTGTCGTTACAAAATGAAATTTAAATACTTTTTGTTTTGAATGTCCTGCTTTGGTCTAATTTTGCCTAAGTTGCTCTTCTCATCGGGGTTCTGAAGACGTCGTCTCCTCAACCGTGCTAGGTTCCTTCAAAATATAAGTGAGGGATTTGGAACATTAGTTTGATGGAAGGTCAAGATTAAAATCAGTCGAGAGCTTTTGTTGATTCCTTATGCATCTTTAGGGAGAAGACTCACAGGAAATATCTATTGATTTTTGGCATTTTTAAGTCTGGTATTCTGCAGGTACAATTAAGACTATTTATTCATTCTGCAATTTTACTTAGATCTCACATCGAAAGAAATAAAAAAAATCTGTTGTAAATTTTGGCAACCCTAAAACCATTTCCGTTATCAACAATAATAATTAACGGATGGACGTTGACATTTCTATAATTTGTATTTTCTATTCAGCAATCACTTGTAATAGGAATAACGAGAATGGTCGAGAATGTACCTACACCTACCCAAGAATCACATATCGAGAATGTTCGTCACCATACGAATCGGAGTAGTTCGCGTTAAGGTTTCCAAAATTTCATTCGTTGAACTCGTCACGTACAAAATACGCGTATTGCTCCGGGCTGTGGACCAAATTTATTGTCTTCTTGCTTTCCATTTCGCACAAAAAAGGTTTTATGGTGGTTTAGAGAGGTTAGAAATTTTATTATTATAAGATCACGTACTAGCTACAATGCCATACTTAAAAATTCCAATCACTTCATTCAAAGCGGTTGCAATCTAAAAGAAGCCTATATCTTTTTTTTTAATTGTTTTGACT
The DNA here is from genome assembly GCA_963576905.1 of Mystacides longicornis. Lineage (NCBI taxonomy): Eukaryota > Metazoa > Arthropoda > Insecta > Trichoptera > Leptoceridae > Mystacides > Mystacides longicornis. The sequence continues at coordinate 13,820,703 of OY756425.1, forward strand.
TAAAGAAAGACAGTGATAGAAATTGTATTCACAAAAGTTTCGCGCCATTATTTCAGGTGAACATTCTTTTTGCATTGTCACGTTTTTCATTTCTTCATTTCAAAAATAATAGCTAAAATATTGTTATGTATTTACCTAACACTTCTTTTTTCAGTATGGATATGAAAGAAAAGGCAGAAAAATTCGAATTGATTCAATAATTCTATTTGGTTTTCTGCAGCCTCAATGTGCTTCTATAAACGCTTTTTATCTTTTCAACAACCTACAAAAAATAAATTTTCGTTTTTCGAAAAATACTTATTTTTTCTTCGAAAAATATTTATTTGTCCGCATTTTTCTTATCCGTAAATTAAAATTGTCGGTAACCACCGGGGCTAGGCTTTAAGTTGAATGATTGACGTTTTGGAAACCACACCCCTAAATAGGATTCTTGATAATGCGCAGCAATTGAATCTGCGTGTCTTAACCCCAACCCCAGTGTTCTTAACTGGGGTTCATTTTTTTCTTCAATTGTTTCCCAAAAATCATGTGCTTTCATAAATTGCTGTAATTATACTGTGACCTCGAGCATCCTGTAAGAGGACGGAATTGGAAAAATTTGATCGGACCTCAAAACATACCGGCCTAAAAAGACGACTGAAGTAACGCTTTGCACGTTATTTTTATCTCTGTAATGCTTCTGGAGGGAGGAAATAATATGTGTATCATAGTTTTATATGTATGTATGTATTTTTTTGCTTTGTATTCATACTGCTCTCTATATTATCTTTTTTTCTTTAAAAGGCAATTTGCCGTTGATATGTAAATAAATAAATAAATAAAATTTTATACTTGGGTATTTATTGCGCCAGCCTAGTTTTTAGTGCATTAGTACTATATTTATTTTACAAACCCAGATATTGTCTGCGTATGGTTTTTCACTATTAATTACTATGAACATATGGCGTTTCCTCAATGTGCTGTATTTATACATAAGTCCCGTACAGTTCATTTAACAAAATATCTTTCTAATCAATCGGATGACATAGAAAAAATAATGGATGTTGAATATTGCTGCGACACTTTTCATTTAAAAACAAACACTCCGATTGTGTTTCTATATTTTGTTTGTTTGAACACCTCACTCTATAGTAAGAAGGTTTTATTTGTTTGACAATTTTCTGCGTTCGTTATAAACCGTGCCTGATTTTGTCTTAATTCTTAAATATGTCTGAATTTTATTTTTATCTGAGATACAGAGAAAAGAAATTCCAACATCAAATATTAAGACAATTTCAAACGATAACTTCTTAATGCTAAAAATAATTGTTGGTTGAATTATGTGATCCGATATTTTATGCCAAACTCGCACACTTTATGTGAAAGATATAAAAAATATACCTATTTGTGTTCAATTTCAATAATTATAAAGTAAATTTATTTGCAGATTAAGAAACATATTATAAAATTGTTTGAGGCAGACTAAATTATTCGAAATGAGTTGCAATGAAAATATTTTGATTTGATTGATTTGACCCAATGTAAACTAGCTTCTATTGAAAGAGGTATAATAATTACAAAGAAACAGTCATTTATTTTATTAAGACTTTAAACTCCAGAGGTGTTCTTTGAGTTCAACGTAAATAAACATACATAATTGTTACATGTTATAAAACTTTTATATTGACTAAATGACTAAGTCATTAGGCTTAAAATAAAAAAAGAAAGTGCGGAGAGAATTTATTTCGATTTGTTTATTAAACGGATAAGCTGCGATTATAAAAAAAACGTATTTAGATGTTGGGTGTAACCATCTAATGTTTTGAACGATTAAATTTTTTTAATCACTCAAGTTATTTTATATGCGTAGACGGAATATTTATATTAGAAAGTGAATTCCCGCCCGCGGCATAATACCTATAATGGCCGCGATGAATTATCTACTAACTTGTTACACAGCCTAATAGATTCGACTCCGAATATTGGCTAATGAACCCAAGTACCTACTCTTACAATTTCTATAGAGATAGTAAGATTCTTCAATTGGGGCATAGCGTTAATTATATCTCTCTCGTTGATACGTTTTTAACGATGCTTTATATGACGTTATTCTGTATCGATAAACGGTTTCGCGTATTTTATATTGCTTTATTTCACCTACCGACTAAGACCTACAGCGGAGAAATTATGACAACTCGTACGTCATAATTAGATAAAATCACTTTTGATCGCAAATAGATAATTTTCATTTCTTTTTATCGCCGAATATAGGTTTTATATATAGTACGTAGTAAATTACATATTGTGTTAAACTTTATACAATAGCCAGAAAAAGCAGCCCCCGTAGACAAATTTAATATTGTGAGGGAATTTTTCGTCAACGATGAGGGCGAAAAAGAAAACTGTCCACTGGAACATATAAACGTTTTTTTAAACCAAATAAAGACACTTGATTGATATAAAAATATTAAAAGTGGACACTTTATTTTCTTACTAGGTACTCTACATTGACGAAAAATTCGTTCGCAAAATTCAAGTTGTCTATAGGACCGCTTTTTTATTACCGCAGAAAAATCATTACCGAACCGAATTTCGTAGTTTCACCATGTCAATCTGCCAGCGTTTTTCAAAAAATAAGAATTTAAGATTTGAACCGTTTGGTAACCTAGCGGTTCAATTTTTTCGTTATGGGTTTGTAGTGCGGTACCGGTAATCTGCCTTTTTCACGTCACAAGTCTTTGCTGTTAAAGATATAAAGTGAATTTGTGTTCATTATGGGCCAACTGTGAACCCAAATTCTTTAAAAAAAATTGAAGTAGGAAGTAAAAGTATGTATGTAATAAATCTATATATTATTTTCATAAATATATTTTTTGGGTTTGCTGTAAGATCTTTTTAGCAACTAAACCAGTTCGGATACCGTATTCGACATGCATGTTTCGGAAACCGATACTGATACACTAATGAGGTGTAGGCAGCTTGAACAAAATGGTTATCTATCGAATGTATTTATTGCTACCTATAAGGGCTTTAATTTAGATGCGCCATAAATAAAAAAAGTAATTGACTATTAGAATGGTAATATATCACAAAGACATTATTGTAGAAATAAATATTTGTAACATGGTATTGTATTTTATTAATGTAAGCTAAGGAGCAAACTATAGGTACATATAAAGTTAAATGGTGAGATTCTAATTTGAAAATAGAATGAGGTGTTCAAACAATCAAAATTCAATAATTATTGGTGAGATTCAAATCTGAACATTCAAGATGCCTTTTATTTTGTCGCTAGTCTCTTTTCACACCTTTTTTCCCGTATAAAAAAAACCGGCCGTGTTTTATTGTCTTGTTAGTTGTCCGAAAGTAAACAAACCTTTACCAAATCTTAAATTTTTTAGTAGAGCATTTCATTGTGTCATTTCATATTAATTTTTTTTTATTTGTTACAAATTTCTTGTATGGATCTACACTCACTCCCTGCGTGAAAGGAATGGATAGGACACAAGCGCTCTTCATTGCACCCGATCATCGGAGATTTTACATTCTTTTTCGATAAATTGCTATTTATTTTGACACTATGTGTACATTGGAATAATTCATCCTACATAGTTATTCCAAAATCAATGACTTAAGCTTACGAGTGTAATCAGTTGGCACCTTAGGAAATCCATGGGTTGATTTGATGTAACCCGACATAAGCCAGAGTATTTTTCCACTTAGTACCATAGTTCAAGCATTTGTTTTTGCTTTAACACTTGCATTGCTAACATATTTTTTTATTGTTGATAGTTTCGGCCGAGGGTGCTTGATAGTAGTCCATTTTCACTGATGTAAAAATAAAAACGAGTCTTTATTTTGTACTATACTATATGTTTATTTATGACCATGAACTATCTTTTGGGAGCGCCTAAAAATAAATTTAATATCATTGCTTTTTTTTTCAATGTTTTAAAAGTTTAGGCGTGTGTCTTGAATAAAAATATACTCGGTATAATTTTTAAAAGGATTTTGGTATCGAGGAGTGTCTTTGCTTGCTTTGAAAATGTAGACTCTGCGATGTAGATAAATAATAATAGTTATTGCAACACGTATGCTAATGTATCCGACAAGCTCACAGCTTTAAGATCATAATTGTGTGGTGTAACATTGAATATTGTCTGCACGAAACTACACGACATATTGCGGATAAAGGTATTGAGTCTATCGTGATAGCTGCCACGCGAGAGTAACAATGTAAGTATGTGTAAGGTCTGGTATTGACACCGGGTTTCGTTCATATTTCATGATCCGTCTGAGCCACTCTTCGTTATTGTTGCACCGACCTTCAGATGACAGAAACTAGTTACACACCGCACTACAAGCATGACTAAGTATATACTGTATTCATGTTGTAATATGCACGTATTTATTTCGCAATTATAATTCACGAACGGTGAAAGACACCCACTCAATGTATCTCACTATAAATGCTACTTATATGTCTATGTAAGTCTATTATTAAGAATTAGTATTTGACGCCTATTTCATATCAGTCGAAAAGTAAAAATAAAGAGATAAGTACTTACATACCTACTTTAAGTTATTATAGGTCTTATGACCGTTAATGGATTAAATAAATAAATATGACGTCTAGTTTCTCTGTCTAGAGTTCTTATTAGTATAAATAGGCAGTGTTCAATTTCTTCTTTCAATTTTCATATTTGTTTTTGGTAGCATGATTTCATGTATTCTTTAGAATCTGTTGTACAGTTCAACATTGACAATCTTAGTCTCCTTTTAGCCCCCCATCCACGATCACTCCATCCGTCCAATGGAGCGATGTCACTCCAAATAATGACCGTCAGTGGGGAAAATCAAATGGATATGTGGAGTGGTAGGGTGAGTCGAATATCCATCAGCCCTAATTCAATCGCGTCAAGCCATTTGTCCATTACTCCAAACGGATCGTCTATGGGGAAATTCGATGGGGGTGGGAGTCGTTACGTTACTTGATTGTCAGTGTTAAAAACGTAGTGCAATTTTTTTGGCTCGTTTTATCATGATCCCTCCAAAAAATGCCACAATAAACAGCTAAGACCAATTTTATAAACATAAATATCTTAAAAGTCAAAGATCAAATATCGGTGTATTTTATTTGACGTTTAACTGATGGGTGTTTATGAAATAGGCCCTTAACTATTTATAAATCTTATGGTTTTGTTTGTATGTATGTCACATCTTATGTAAATTGTTACAAAATATTTATCAAATAGATGTTACCAACCTACATAAAATATTAAAAATATTTTGAAGCCATTGGTTTGTCAAAAGAATAATTTAAAAAGCTAAAGCAATCAAAATAAAATTTGAATAGTTGAAAGGTTAAAAATAAACAATACTATGCATAATTGAGGTGGTTGGTAGTCCAGGTGTATCAGATGGCGGCTTTCGTCCATACAGCATATGACGTATTGGAGGTCGTGGGTGCCGACAATTTCCACTTCCACGATAGGTACAAGCCTTTGCGTAGTGTGAAAGATGTCAAAACTGTATTTGTGTGGAATTGCCCCTTAATATAAAGCAACTGCTTTCACAGTATATGATTATGCAGCCAATAAAGAGATTAGGACAGAATATATTTACATAAAAACACCATCAATTCACGAGTTCATGGCCTCCATTGACTACCAACCGACATTACGACGATATTCGACACATCGATTCATTTCTCTTCAAGTTGAATGTCGCCCAGTTGAATCCAAACTAGCACAGATCGATGATGACTGCGGAATAATAATGATGATGGTGTGTTTTTATATCGTCGGCGACATAAATCACATTCACCGCTCGCGTAGGAACTGAACTCGAACCGTGATAACAGTGTGTCACATACCGTCACATCTACACTACTTGAAGAAACACAAGACACTGTCCCAGATTGTGCTTGTAAATGCGGTTAAACAATTTGATGATTTGACTTCGGACAACGTTAATGCTTTATTTATGACGATTGGTTTTATTGAATGAAGAAAATAGCTTCGTGTGTTCTGATTGAACATCTTAATTTGGATATTATCTGGGTTATTAAGTAGCTACGAGTAAAACATTGAAATTCATCAACATTTTGTGAATTGGAAGCTAGTGTTTTTACAAAGATGAAAGTTACTATACAAGTTGAGATGGTTTGGGCTGAAACAACTAAAAAAAAGGCTGAAAGAAATGATGTAATGATAAGAGATGGGCATTATAACGATAGCTGATAAAAAAATTAGATAAATAAAAATAACGCATCTAACGTTATTAATATTTAACGATATTTATAAATAATAGTTGAATAAAAATAATAGTCAGGGAAATAATAGCCCACCCCTATTATTTAGATGACAGGTAATATTAGCCGAATGAAAATATTAATCTGAATGAAATTGAGAAAACGACTTTTTTTAGGACAAAGTAAAGTTTCCAGATACCAAATCTTGGAAATGACCTTGTTTTTAGGAAAAAGTTAAATAAATAAAATAGCTTTAAGCTTTTAATATTAACGTTATTTTTAATTGCTATAACGTTTTTGAATTTAAGCCGTTAGTCCCACCTCTAGTAGTGATCGACCGAGAATGACGTGGATCGAACACAACGATTCCGACTCACAGAAGGCCAGGGGCCCTAGACAAATTGAAATTGGCGAACGACTACAAGCGAATTATTCGACAATGTAGAGTAGGAAGAAAATTAACTGTACACTTTTTATATTAAGTGTCTTTGTTTGGTTTAAATAATTGTTTATATGTTACAGTGGACAGTTCATTATTTTCGCACTCTACATTGACGAAATCTTCGTTTTTAAGGTCGAACGCCAATTCGAATTTGTCTTGATTGGGAAAGAAATAGAAGAGGCTTTATGAGAAACATGATGTCGATAGAAGAAGCGAATGAAGTGTTGTTTGATTGAAAAGAGTGGAAATCCGTTCTCTTTGTCTACCTACCCCATGTGACTCGGCGTGATGAGTAAAAAAATGTAAAGACTCTCGTTTCAGAATAAACAGGAAAAACAATTAGAATTACCCAGTATTTATTTTAAAAATACTACAATTCCATAAACCTATCTCAATCTCATTGAAAATGAATTTCAAACAATACGAGTGCCTACATCCTTTCTGAAGTTCAATGCATTCTTCCCTGGTAACATTATAATTTCTGAAAGTGCGCACATTCTTCCTCAATCATTTTTGTTTTGTTATAAGGAACTAAACGTGAGTTTTGTTCCTTGATTTATTGTTTTCTTATAAGAATTCATTTTTTTCGGTAATTAAACGATGTTCTTTGTCGTCTAAGGATTATACAATGCATACCACAAGGATGAGTAAGTTTTCGTGTGTTGTTTGATAACAGACATGTTGTGTGAGACGTGCCCAATGTTTTTAAGACAACAACCTGTTTGGGTTTTAAGGACATTCTCAAGGTGAACATAATATACATATCACAACACTTTATTATGAGGTCTCCCAATTTATTCCACTCTAGCTTTTCCGACAGACGTTGTCCTGTATTTATTATGATATTAAATTCGGGATTGTATAGTTTAAAAAAATTACCTATTTGACAAATACTATTCCGACAGATGTATGTTATTTAGACCGATGTATGTTCAAAACGAAGCATGCTCGATGAATGTATGCTCGACGTATGCTCGAAACAGCCCTTCCATATTTCTGATGGCCGTCAACTGTCTTCTACAAGGCCGTCGACATCCCTTATTCTTTCCGTAAATGTCAGATAAAGAAGATCATACATATCGTGTCGTCTCCAAGATAGAAGCTTTTTCAGATCTTGACAACAATTATTGAAAATATAAAAAAAAAATGGTAACTTTATCTGAGGTTAGGTTGGGTACAAGATGGTACCACCGCATCACGAACGACGCTATACGCCGGCGCATCCAGCGTGAGCCCATCACCTCTACTATTATGTGGAGGAGATGGACTTGGCTGGAACATGTGTTAAGGATGCCGAATGACAGTTGGCCGAGGAGAGCGCTGTTCTTCCTTCCATCAGGGTCCCGGGGACGAGAAAGACCCTCCCATACTGTGTTCCGCTCCTTCGAAGCAGAGCTGAGGAATCTGGACATGGTGTGGGAGGAGGTCATTAACGTTGCGCAAGATCGAGCGCAATGGAGAGCTCTTGTTGCCTCTCTATGCCCCTAAGTGGGGTCTTAAGGGAGTTTGGATTTGGATTGGATCTGAGGTTAGATATTGAATTTCCATGTCATCTGATACGTGTGCTTTGAAAACTCGCCTGGAACATTTTTAATCAGTCTTCAAATTCTAATATTATTTTTTTTCCTGGATTCTATAAGATTACTAGGCATTCGTAATATTATTTTATGTAAGTTAGTATAAAAATATGTCAAACAATTCGCGGATGATAATGATGTAGTTTTTCGAGACCATCCGCAAACCGCATTGTTGTTCCTACTTAAGTTATTATTTGAATAGCTGTAAGTCTCCCACGGACTAACTTTGTATACTGTCAATATTATTATTATAATATGTCCCTATGTTTATACCATATCATTGCATTATAAAATATTATATTATAATTTACTGCCAGGTAATCGATGTGTTAGCAATGTTCTAACTGCTGGTGTGCTAGTATAGTATGTGGGTCAAACACCTAAGCAAATTTGCATTACTCATGTATTGGCTGCCTACAAAAATATCTCATTGTCTTACCAATCATTAGTTACCCGTATACATTCTATCAATAACGCTTGTAACGACCAAACTTTGCCACAAATGAGACCTTTTGACAACACATTCTTCAGATTTTAAGCCTAGTTTCCTCTCAGCCGCTGTCTATTCGATTTCTTGTGATCGGTTCTTCAATACAGAATATGGATGTTTGGGTGTATCCATTTCCTCTTATGCATAACCAGCTTTATTCCCTTTCCCTCCCTCATCTCACAATATCCATAACCTCGTAGATTTTCAGTATCTTCTTGTTTTTAATTTTATCCTTGCAACAGCGTTTCCATAAAATCGTTTTTACCACGAAACAATATGCTTATACATATCTCCTAAAGGTGCATTTACACCAAACGATCATAGAGCCAGAGCTATATAAATAGCCATAGATTATATTTTCTTGAACGTTGATAATAATATGGACGGAAATACTAATCTGTCTTGTTGTCCAAAGAAAGTATGCTCTGTTTCTATATAGATTCGGCTCTAAGTCCGTTTGGCGTAAACGCACATTTCTATACAAACGGGTACATTTCAATAATTTATTTATTTATTGTTTTGCTGTTTCCACCATAGATCCAATATGGAGACTATAAACAATAATTATTGTTTTCCAGTTTACCATTTACCAATGAGACTTTTTTCCTATAAGACTCTTTAATTTTTATTTTGAAATGGACTATTACCAAGCGCGCACCTTCTGCCCAAAACATCGAAGATATTTTTCGCTATGTTATTTTTTAAATGACAAGAGTTCAAAGAGCCGCATGCGGTTTCGGAGCCGCACTTTGCCGACCTCTGGCCCAAGGCAAGGTGTATGCATATATCGATGGATAGCAGATTGACTATATTGAAAAGCCGTCATGTAACATGTGTGGTTGGTTATACAATGTATAACCAACCATATTGATATAACCATTAACCAATGTATAATATGCATAATATTTAAATGCAATATTATATTTATAATCTATCCGATAACGGTAGTGCCCTTTCCTTTATTATTATAGATTACTCTTCATAACCGTTTTAACATTTGACCTCAACTGTGGCAAAGAAAGTATGCTGTAATAATCTTATTTGTTCTTTTAGCAAACCTCTTTATGAAATACCTGCATTAACTTACAAAATACAAAGGTCGTGAGTACGAAACCCAGTGTAGAATGATTCGCTCTTTCACAAAACAGCCTTTATTGAATGTGAGATGTTATTGTAAGCTTTTAAATTAATAAAATTAAACGTAAACCACTTTAAAAAATTAAGATTTTCTGCATACTTGGCTTTTTTGAAATTCTGTAATTTAAATTTTAACTCATTCGGGTTTCGTTTTAAACATAGGTAGATTCATACTTTAATTCATAATTTATTATGTTTGTTTTTGTTTTTATTTTTGTCTTTGTTCATGTTTCTGCAAAATCACCCGTCAAAATTGTTTTTATGAAGTTAATTTGACTGAAAGTATTCGATTTTTGACTATGATTTTTTTTTCATTTACCTATCACATTTCACTCGTTGATTTTACTCACAACATTTAACAGTTTAAACAAGACCAGTATAATAGAAATAATAAGACGTTCAAAGAAAACTTGTTTTTTTTTACCTATATTTTGTAATGTTTAGGTACCAGAAATATTAAAATAAACCTATAGATACCGAATTTGTATAGATATACTATCTATATGACGTCGACTAAGTTTTTCAAAACACCTACAACCAATTTTAACCGAACTTTATAATTAATTTGATGATTATTTTCGTGAAGGGCTTATAAGGTATCGATACCTTTCAGATCCGCATATAAAATTGCACAGTACCTACATACCTGCAAAAATGGCAGCGACTTTTTTGACATATAAATTAATGTTCAAATTGCGCTCAGTAAGCCACCGCAATGTTATGTTATAAATAATATGATTTAAATCCTTACACACAGGCAGAGTTACACGGCAGTAAATACAAAATCAATTTTTGTTAAAAGTTTTAGGACTAATTTTGCATGCCCTAAAGTTTACACACGACTTTGATAGTGTGAGCAACAACAATAATAATATGATCAATAGTAAAGATTGGCATTAAATCGGTCGCAATAATAGATAGACAGTATTATTTACTCATTGTAGTGTCGCGTAGGAATTTCATATTTGAAAGTTGTGCCATTGTTTAGTTCATGGTCATTGTTCTTGTGGTTGTGACTCTCATAGAACACATCGAGAGGAATCGTGTTACTAGATTCAATAAGCTGCAGACACATCTTGAGGTGTGCGCCTTGGTGGATACATTGTATCGATTCTTTTGAATAAACGTTGTTGAATAATCGTTGATTGGGAAATATCGATTGATCTTTTCATAACCAATTGAACCTTAGACTATTCGAATGGTTTTTATTTATATTCATTGAGCTAGCTTTAAATATGGTATTTACATATACTAATTACAAGACTTTAAAATATTACTCATTGTATTTTATTTTAAATGCATTAGATATGAAAGCTCTACGTGGATAGGTATGAGAGAAGACTCTACGATATTTGAAGGTATGAAAATGCTAGACAAAAATGAGGCTTGGTAGTAAACGTGTACCTTAAGTAAATAAGGTGAAGAAGTTGACAATTTGAAGTAGTTTGTATCTACATGTAAAAATAACGAACGCTTAAAGGTTAAAGATAATCGAATTAATATGATAAAAGCGGAAAGGGTAGATTGGTCTATGATTAAGTCCTAGAGGAAGTCTTAAAACAGAATTTATATTTTAATGGAAGAACAAAATGAAGGAAGGAAATAAAATAGAGTGAAGGGTTGTTCTTTCCACTTCCCTCTGTGGGGACAGATCGTGGTGGGTACAGTAATATCTTAAAACAAATAATAGCCTATGGAGTCGAGGCGAGGGTGGACAGAAAGAACCAAACGACTACTCAGAACAGCAGAAATGTAGACCTATCGCAGGCAAAACTCTCAGAGATGAAAGGACCAGTGAGAAAATCCGCACGATGAAATGTTGTCAGGTGGAGTAGAAATCAAAGACGCTACTGTAGACAACAGACTGAATTACCAGAGGGATTGGGAGAATCATCCGGGAGGTCCCCAAAGATATGGAGGGAAAGCTGGTCACTCGCATCCCATGACCAAGACAAATCCTTGTAAAAGAAATAATAGTCCTTCATCTAAATAATCTCGTTTGGGTTTCGGAGGTCGTGCTGGGATACTTCGTTCAACGTGGGAACCCTCTTACAATAAAGTTCAAATAAAAAATTGTTTAACTTTTCTACAAATTTTTATTATCCTGACTAGTTTCGTATGCACACGTCCTACATGGTCACAGGAGACTAAGAAAGTTTCTTATTTGTGGAAAAGTTATAAAAAATTTTATATGTACTTTATTTTCAAATAAACTCCACCAAGAAATGGTTCATCTAGTAAATTTTATTAACCCTCTTACAGTCTGGTAACACTTTTGTCTTCGTTGTCTTCCTCAACTGACGACGTTTCACACATGCTTAAGGTGTTTTTATTACTCATACCTTATATTTGAAGTGTCAGCCGTTATTGAAGCTTACTAATTACATTTATTTTGAACATAAAAACATCAAATTCTCTGGTTTGTCAAAACAGTGCTCTTTAGTTGGTTGATTGCAAAAAAACATGCTTGAATTATGGCTTCCATGTCGGTAATGAAGATCTAACGATCGTTAATTTTAACGAGACATTTTTGTCATAAATAAATAAATCAATGATGTCTGTTGGTATACATTATTCATTATTAATTTCTTTAACTTGTGCAGCAATGAATGACGTTTGGACGGATGGTGTATGTATCCGATACTTGGTGCAGCTGGGGAATATTTAGTGGTCTCAAAACACTTACGTGATATCAATTATTCATTGGCACTTGTTATTTTCTATCGACTTCATGTGCCACTTGCCTTGATTTGGTTTCCTTTCAGATTTCATACTGACATGTTTAATTTATTATTTGGATACACAGCTTAACATTCTACAGTATCTAGATTCGTCGTGAAAATTTTTGCAATCTAGAATATGTAATCAGTGGATTAAAAATGTCTTCTTAGGTCCTACTACGATGACACCGCATTGCATTTTTAAAAGATAGCTTATCTCATAAGAACTTCCGAATATTTTTGTACTTCTTTCTATCAGATTCCTTCAGCTCTGCTTCGAAGGAACTGAACACAGTGTATGAGAGTCCAAACGTAAGAAGAAGTTGAAAATGCATAAAAAATGCTATAAAATACAATATTAAAATTAGTATGGAATGGATTTCCTGCGATGCAAACGCGATCTATAAAAAAATCTATAACAACAAATTGTTTACCCGATAACCATTGACATTAAAAATATTGGTACGCAGATTTTTGGTGGATTTTTTTTTCGATCTTTCAGGAATGATTTTTTAACATTCAAACATATTTTAAACGTATTTTCGTATAAATTAAGGACTACAGGACAACGTCTGCCGGGAAAGCTAGTTGTTATTTAAAAATGAAACCGAATTCGGTTCAAAACTATACCTATATCAAAATAATTGAGGTAGACCTCGACATGATAAAATATGTATCAATATTGTATGAACAATTTTCGGGGACAAAGAATACATCAAGATTTTATCATAACATGCAGAAAGATTGCTTTCTAAATAGATATTCGTAAACCGATATTTAAAATAGTCTTAACAAATTATCTAGTGACGAAGTAATTCCCTTAGTTATTTTACCCGTCCTTAAAGATTATGAATGATATTGGGCTCTTGATGATGTTCACTTATGTAATTACTGCCAAATACATTACTATATCTGCTTAGGAAAATTGTTTAAATTATTCGGAATAAGGTCTGATTTCACAGCTTATAAAACGCTTTATTAATTTCTATTACACCTTCATAGAAGATTCTATTTAGTTTCGGACTGCCGTGCCTACCTGTGGTACCAAGTAGTCTTCATTAATTCCTCCACGCTTAGATATTTGTGACCCAATCAACACACGATGGAAGTTTGATGGCTGCTAGTACGACGGGTTACTGGTAGTTAGTTGTTGACGAGTTAGAAAAGAAAAAAAGTTGATTTCCTTATAAACTTGTCTCGATTAACGGTTTCTTATTGTGCGCAAGATTGTCAATATGTGTGACGCGCGCTGGCCGTATTATGATGTAAGCCCGCTGTCCGGGTATTTGACAAACTTAATTTATTATTTCAGAGAAATGGATGACGGTCAATTGCTACCATCTCTCCAAAATTATTTTTTCTCTGTAGGTTGATTTTCTCTGTTTTACTTGGTCATCACATCACGCGTGAACGCCTGGACCAATTTTCGCTAATTCTTGTTTTTATGGTGTTTGCTTCTGTCAGGAGAAGGTTCTTATGTTAGAAAAAACTAACAAAATTGCGCGAGTCTTAGAAAATTTAAGAAAACCTAACATAAGTGGTAACATTCTTAGTGTTTTTCATAATTTCATCTTTTTATATTTATTTATTTTATTTATTTATTGAATACAATATGACAGTTTACACAGATATAACAAATGAGTATGAACTACAAGTATTTGAACACAAACTTCAAATTTAAAAAAATCACAGACAAAGATGTTACAACAGCATGCAAACAGCTGAAATCAAAAAATACCGGTGACCTTTGGCACATTTCAACACGACTGTTAAAAGAAATAATAGATTATTTAGCTCCGCTATTAACATACATTATTAATATTTGTTTTGAAAACGGGATATTTCCTGATAGTCAGAAGTTTGCCAAGGTGTTGCCAATTTTTAAAAAAAGGAGATAGACTTGAGGCAAATAATTATAGGCCAATATCAATTTTACCAACTTTAAGCAAAATTATTGAAAAAATTGTGTTCGACCAGCTAAAAGTACATCTAGACAATAACAAATTGATAAACGTGGCTCAATCCGGTTTCCAAAAAGGAAAAAGCACTGCAGACAGCATTGGGTCCTTACTCCATACTATTCTAAAAATGTTGGATGATAAACACAATGCTTATGGCATTTTCTGTGATTTGTCTAAGGCGTTTGATTGTGTAAACCATGATATATTGATTAAAAAACTGGAATATTATGGCGTAAAAAATGAAGAAAACAAATTTTTTCAGTCCTATTTGAAAAATCGTCAACAGTTTGTTGAAATTGATGGGGTTAGATCAGAATCAGCAATGATTCAAAGTGGAGTTCCTCAAGGATCCATTCTGGGTCCGCTATTATTTATTGTATATATAAATGACTTGCCTAGCATTACTAACACAGACTCTGAGATTGTTATGTTTGCCGACGACACCTCTTTAATTTTGAAGGGTGGAAATGACTTTGATGTATCTTTAAGAAATACTTTAGAAACCCTATCCAATTTGGAAAACTGGTTTAGTGATAACTCTTTAGTCCTCAACATGACGAAAACAAATGCCATTAACTTCTCTCTTGGAAGATCGGATGGAACTGATCCAGTTCGGTTTGCACTAATGAAAAAGGGAATAGAATTAACTGATAGCTGTAAATTCTTGGGCGTTACTGTGGACAAAGGCCTACAGTGGAACCCCCATATAGATCAGCTGTGCTCGAGATTGAACTCAGCAATTTACGCTATCAAAAAAATCAAAGATATATGTGGAATAACCACAGCTAAATCAGTATATTACGCGTATTTTTATTCTATAATGTCTTATGGAGTGATGTTCTGGGGCATGGGATCTAGTGTAAAAAGAGTTTTTATTCTACAAAAGCGAGCTGTCAGAACCCTATTAGGTATGAGTCCTAGAGACTCGTGTAGAGAGGTATTTAAATAACAACGGATTTTAACTCTTCCTAGTCTATTTATTTATGAATGTCTCAAGTACGCTCACAAAAATCTGGAAAATACTCCCCAAAACTTAAAATTTCATCACCACGATACACACAATAAAACTCTACTAAGGCCTGTTGAACATAGACTGACGAAGCTGTCCAAGAGTTTTATTTGCATGAGTGTGAGGCTTTATAACCATCTCCCCTCTGATCTTAAATTGTCTAACTTTATACGTTTCCAGAGAGAGGTTAAAAGGTATCTTGTCGAAAATGCATTTTACTCCATTGATGACATGTTAGCAACCTAATTTCTTACATATGTGGTGTTGTATCATTTTATTGACATATTAACATTATTAATACTCTTCTCGACTTTGTTCTTGTCGCTACTGCAACTATAATATTGTTGTCATATTGTAGCTCTGTACATTGACGAGATGCCAAAGGGACCCTTTACACCCCTTTGGCATTGAATAACATTCATATTATTTATATTTTGTCAAATATTTGCATATACTGTACTATTTTGTATAATGATGTTCTCCTGTTTTATGTATTGTGATTTGTGAACTGAATATTTTTAATGAACCCGAGTGCCCCGCAGAGGGCCTATGGGGGATGAATAAAGAATAAAGAACAGAACATATTAATATTATGTGTATCCTCCTTATAAAGTCTCGTGTAAAGGGGGAATTCTCAGCCAAGTCCATCTCCTCTCCATATTGGTAGAAGTGATGGACCTAGGCAGAATTCGCCGGCGTATAACGTCGTGACTCGTGATACGGTGGTATCATAATTATACCCAATATTCTCCTGAAGTAGGTACTTAATTTCAAATGCAGATACTTTTTGTGCCTGGGATTTGGTCAGGTATCAGGACTCACACACATACAGAGGAATGAGCCACACACACACACACACGCATCAAACAGTTTAGATTTCTTCTTGACAGTAAACGACTACGCGTATTTTTTATTTATTTGCTTGAAAAATTATGTTGTCATTTGGGAAACTCAGCTGATGTGTAAAAAGTTTGAGAAGGACTGTCAGGATAATGAGTTATGTAAACCCAGTGCCGACTGATAAACGTTGGAGTGTTTGTCTATTTAAGGTTCTATACATACGTGATACCGTTAGTCTTGTGGAGTCTTAATCGTTCTAAGTACAAGTTTGTATAAGGTGCTGAATCAACGGTTCATTTGAATAGGAAGGGTCGCTAAGGTTTTTTTATTTAAACGAGATAAGACTATGATGAGATGTTTTAATTTTTTACGGCTATTTATTGTAGGAGAATCTTGAGAACCCGCATCACGAACTGATGAAAGGGCGAATGAGACAACGTAAGCCGTATCAGTCAGTGTAGTCTCATTATACTCTCATTGCTCGGTAGCTTGTTAACGCAGTAATCAAGACGACCACTGAAATAAATGTATTTTCCTATGTATTAAGGCCGTTAAATGTCGGGTCCGCTTTTCTTAAAAAAATATTGTTTAACAGTGTACAATAAGATTTAAAGGATTAATACTTGAAGGATTCAATATTTTAAGGAGATTTTCCTAACACCTTCAAAGTAATATAAAAACTACTTAATATTATCTACTATAAACACCAAAGCTCATACGGTTGATATATTCGCAAACAATCCTAATTGTTAGCGAGTTTAACCTCCCACATAATAACAATATGGATATGAATATTTAGCTCACGTTTTGTTTCCTGGTCTGAGATTTACCGTTATCTACTGTACGTATGTGTAAGATATTGCGGATTTTTCCTCAAATTTGCACGACAATACCTCAAGTTCGTGACATTATTGCTTATTTTCATATCGTTCTGAGTTCTCTAAGGTTTTTTTAACGTAATTAAAACATAAAAAAAACAAGACGGTATTTTATTGTTCATTTCAGAGTTTTCAATACAATATCCTTGATGTTAAATTTAAGTCTGAGGACTACGGCCATATATGTATGTACATAGAATGAAATTGGTTGGTATGGTGATAATTAAATAAAAAAACGATCAGAATCCTTTCGTCGCGTCGTGCGATTTTGATAGAACTTCCAAATTAAAATTTTGAAATATTCCTAAGGAGTCGAGTTATCAAAATGTTTACATGGATATCTTGCCTTGCACGTCTTGTAAATTAAGCTTTACGGTTCATTGCC
Organism: Mystacides longicornis; assembly: GCA_963576905.1. Taxonomy (NCBI): domain Eukaryota; kingdom Metazoa; phylum Arthropoda; class Insecta; order Trichoptera; family Leptoceridae; genus Mystacides; species Mystacides longicornis. Next base: position 13,838,374 of record OY756425.1, read on the forward strand.
AATCAGGGTCTTATTATCTTCATCTAAAATGCCAGGTTATACTCCTAACCGGGATATGGCGCTTTATTAGCAGTTTGTGAAATCTTTCTACTGAAGTGTTTATATTGTTTCTTTATGCCTCACTAAAAGTCGAAGGATGTTCTCGTTTTATGCACATAACTATGTACTCCCTATTTATTTTCAACTAGCTTTCCCGACAGACGTTGTCCTGTAGTCCTAACCAGGGGCGGCCTGTCATATATGTGCACTGCGCCCCCAAAAACAAAAATACATAATTAATCCGATTAAGTTACTAATAAAATAATGCCGATCAGATCTACGCTCTGCGGATGATTACGGAGAAGCTTTTGAGTAAACATCAGAAGCTTCTCTGTGCATTCGTAGATTTGGAAAAGGCATATGATAGGGTAGACAGGGGTAAATTATGGGAAGTTCTATCAATGTATGGAGTGAATAACCGGTTGATTCGTGCCATTGCTTCGCTATATTCGGAAAGTACTGCGTGTGTGAAGGTGAACAGTCACCTTTCACCGGAGTTCTATCTTACGAAAGGTGTGAAGCAAGGGTGCGTCATGTCACCCTGGTTGTTCAATTTGTTCTTTGATTTTTGCGTCAGTGGGTTAAAAGATATAAATATAGGGGTTGAATTGAATGGTATAAAGGTATGTGCGCTTATGTATGCAGATGATTTAGTACTTATGGCTGAGTGTGAAAATGATTTGCAAGAACTTGTGTCAAGTGTGTTTGAAAATTGTGCAAAAAATGGTCTAAAAATGAATGTAAGCAAAACAAAGGTGTTGGTATTTGAAAGGGATGAAGCAAGAACGAATTGCAAAGTAACCGTAGAAAATGAATGTCTTGAGCAAGTGAATGAGTATGTGTATTTAGGAAGCATGTTTAGTCGGGATGGAAAGTGTGAAAAAGAAATCGAACGTAGGAAAGTTGCTGGTCCCAGGGTGGGCGGTGCATTAAGACCTATAATGAGAAACAACAACGTCTCACTACAAGCAAAGAAACTAGTGCATAACGCAATCCTGCTACCATCGATGATGTATGGTTGTGAAACGTGGACATGGACGAAAAAAGAAGAATGTAGTATAAATGCAGTAGAGATGAAATCTCTACGAAGAATATGTGGAAAAACTTTATGGGATATGGAAAGGAATGAAAATATTAGGAAAGAATGTGGTATGGAAGTAAGTGTTGTGACAAAGATGAAAGTTAATAAGTTGAGATGGTTTGGGCATGTGGAAAGAATGGATGCAAACAGAATGACAAAGAAAATTCATAAGGCTGAAAGGAATGGTGTAAGAAAGCGTGGGCGACCGAGAATGACGTGGATCGAACACATCGATTCCGTCCTCAAGGAAGGCCAGGTAAGAAGTAAGAGAAATAGGAGAAGCTGTATGAGAAATGGTATGTCGGTGGAAGAAGCGAAAGAAGTATGCTTGGATAGAAAAGAGTGGAGGTCCGTTCTCTCTGCCTACCCCTTACGGGACACGGCGTGATGAGTAAAAAAAAAAAATGTTAAATTATTTCAAAAACATCCATATTTCATTCGTATTCTAAGCTCAGGCGGGAACAACGTGAGAATATATGCACGCGCACACATTCTACCTCACCTATGAAGTACCGACACGAATGTGCCCGATGGTTTTGTTGACTTTGTATGAAAATTTTCTAAAACGCTCGAAACGATGGAGTAAGTGGGATGGGCCACTGTAAGAGCGGCAATCACGTATGCGATAATGAGAGGGAACTATGCGATAATGAGAGGGCAATAAAAATAATAGAGAGGTACGAAAGATACAAGGCCGCAGTCCAGGTTTGGATTATCAGTGTGGATGTATGATTGTGTGAGATTTCCTTGTCGTGAGCGAATCTGGAGATGCGTTTATCTTGGAGGGTGTGAAGTAACAAACAGGGAGAGAAAGAATGTTTGTATTGTCTTGTATGTATTAATATTGTGTAAGTAAGTTGTGATGTCTGTTGGTTGTGCTCCTCTGTCGAACACGAGCTTTGCTCTATCGACAGACTTATTGTATTTAAATATTATGTACCTATTGTGTCATGTGAATTTTATATACTTTGTAAATCTTTAGCGCGTCGCAGGTGATCCGTCCCATACTAACTTAAATATTATATTTTATATCATTTCTTACCCATTTTTTTTTCAACTTTTTATTAGTTATTCTGTTATCCGGAGCGGAGAAGAACCCAATAAATCAAACATTGAAAGAATCTGTTCAGCTGATCTCGAGTTATAAGTGTTCGCACTAACCCAACTTTCATTTATATTAGAGATTGTTGAATATTTCTTCAAAGACCAATCAGCCAAAAGCGGAGATGTCTTAATGAATGATAATTAACTACAAACAAATTTCTATTATGTTCATAAAAATATTTGACAAGTGTGTGCCATGTCGTGCAGTGGCAAGTCATTATAGGCTGCCTCAGCCAGGTCATTACCTTCTGGCTCATGTAAATTTCGCCTGCGATGGGTTTGTGAATATTTTATCTCAATAAACGAAATGCTTATTGCTTAAACGCGTAGATTTTAGAAAAATTAACTTTTTTCTTTATCTAAACTATTCTTACTTAGATATTTTTAGATGATACCAGACTCTCTCTTCATCTTCTTCGTCAGCCTGACTCCGTCCATTGCTAAACATAGGCCTCCCCCTCTCCTTCCAATCATTCCTTCCTGAGCCTCTCTCATCCATGTGCGGCCTGCAATGTTTGCGATGTCGTCCGCCCATCTGGCCTGGGGTCTGCCGACATTTCTTCTGCCTTGTTTAGGCTGCCACTCCACTACTCTTTTGGTCCATCTGTCGTCCGGGCATCTGGCCACAGATGACTTTCAGACTCTCTCAAACTCTGTATTTTATGTTATTCTTTATGCATATATCTACAGTATATTAATATACAAAACATGCTTTTTGTATTAAAATATTGATATGATAAAATATAGCTATGTTTTATCAAAAAATAATTCAAATGTACTAATGTTAATAAAGTTCAAATAAAAGATTGTATAACTTTTCCACAATTTTCCAAGAAACATTTCTTATTCTTCTGTGACCATGTAGGAGTAGGACGTGTGCCTACGAAACTAGTCAGGAGAATAAAAAAACGTGGAAAAGTTATACAATATTTTATTTGAACTTTATTATCAAATAAACTCCACCAAGAAATGCATGTTCATCTAGTAAATTTTACTAATTTTGATGTTTCTATTTGTTTCAGATTATCAGTAATGCGGTAGTGAATTTTACAAAACCTCCGAGACGATGGAGTGGGTTCCAGGTTCGCTGGTGTGGTTCGACCCTGGGGTCGGCCACAGCCTGCCTGGAGAAGTTATAGAGGCGCACAAAGCTGCGCAAGTTCTCATCATACAAGCTCTTATCAATGGGAAGGTAAATACCAAGATACTCTATTCTCACTTCTTGTTTTATGTAAGAAACGGATAGAACAAACTAGCCCGCGGATTCAACTTACGTCGACGATATTATTTCACTCACTTAGGGAACGAGTCTCGTTACATTTTGTTCTTGAGAGTAACTTCGAAAGGCGTTCAGCGGCTAAGTTGTGATTCATTAATTTTTAATTAAATTTATACCCACATTTAGGGGCATAGGAGGACAACAAGTGCTCTTCAATGCGAAAATCTTGCACAGTATCCACAACACCACACCATATCCAAATCCCGTAGGTTTTTTTCGAAGCTACGGAATACATTATGTGAGGAGCAAAACACATCCATAACATACATAACTACGTATCTAATAAATATTGTCATTAATACAGAATGTTTTGACACAAACAACGCTCTAATTATCCGGTATAAATAGTTGTGCAAATATTATTGTCTATTCAGGTGTTTTTTTTCAATGTGTGTCATTATCATGTCGTTCTCTGGTCCACATACAGTAATCATACAATATTTAACCCGAATAAAAAAAAAACATCATCACTTTCTTACACAAATATATATTTTTTTATATTATAATTGTTTGGGTCAATTCTCAACAACGCGCTTATGGCTGTTTAGCTATAAGCAATTTGCAAATCGTGATTCAGAGCATTATTGATCGATGCCGTTGATGTTTTACATGAATTTTTTATTCAAAGATGTTTTGTTTTACACATAACAAAATACAAAAAAAACCGGATGTCAATTTCCGTTACAAGATAATTTTATATGGACAAGAAGTCTCCTTTTTAAGGTTATATTTTCAAATGTTATCTTTATTTATTTATTTATTTATTTAGATTATGAAGTTACAAAAATTACATATTTTGTAACTTAAAAATAACAATATTATCCCACTTATATTATACAGATTTAGACGTCACATTTCTACAACATTCACATTACTAATCTATGCTTATCACTACTCTTTAGATATTCACGACATTTCACACGAAAGATCGCAAGCGTAGCCGCGCTCTTGATTTCCGCCGGCAGGTCGTTGAACAGCCTAAACCCCTTGTAGAAGAGACTGTTCTCAGTACCTGCGAGCCTAGCACCCCGAAGCCTAAACGCATCGCGACCCCTCGTGGGATAGTCGTGTATCTCATAATTATATCTAACATTATTCGATAAATAGCATGGCATCATTCCATTCTTAATTTTATACACAAAAACGAAAACATTTAAGTATATCTATCTTTCTGTTGTATTTTTTATTTAGATACCTTTCTCAAATTTCTTTCTAGAAACGAAATATATTGTAGGCATAATATGTTCAACAAGATTGTTTGAAAAGAAACAGGAAATCGTTCGAATAAAATATGCCCCCCGTATTATACTCGCAATAAAAGGGAACTCGTATAGCATAGTGTTAATAATAATTATCAAATGCTTCGTATCTATGATGATTATTTGACACAATCGCTACTTATCATTCCTCTAGCCACATAGAAAATCTTCCCTAGTTAGCAAAAAATGTGACATTAAAATTGTAAACTTCTGTTCCGAAAGCCGCTTCATAGAACGTAAAACATAAGTCAATGTTTACGACACTCAAAGAATCACCGATCGCTACCTCCTAACTCCAACAACGCCTATATTATAAAAGTGAGCTCTTTTTGAGATTTGTCCGGTAGGCATCTACATATGTGCGGCGAGTATTCTCTCTTTACATACATTACATATACTGCGGGCAGACACTCTCCACGTATAATTATTTATTAGCCGGTTTTTCAATTGACCCCGTTTTGTAATAGCAGCAAACGAGTCACATTGGTCGGCCATCTACACGCTCAAGTACCTGCCGCATGCCTCTCAGGTGAAATTCCAATCGGAAGGGATCTCGATTACTATGTAAACGATCTTCGTAATAAAACATATCGCCGTTGCATACGGAGTTTGAATTACGTATGGTATGAACGATCTAGATGCCAATTTTATTTACAAAATTATATGTTTTCTTTAGTACCCGTGGAATTTGCAATTGCAGGTCCTGGTCGAATTAAATTTTCTGTACCACTTGCAACTTCATAGATAGTCCTTTTATTTCCAGTCAATTATTGCTTATCTATAGATTTTGAAAAGGTCTTTGTAATAGATTAGCTGTCACATTTCATCCGCTTAAAAATGACAAATTTTGTAAAATATTATGCCAAAGAAAGGTTGAAGACAAGTCGAAATCTATAGGGTGTGTCAAATTATCAAAAAATAGATTTTTTGGAGCATTTTTTTTATCATATACCTATCCGAAAATCAAACTTGCAAAGGCACAATACGTAGTAGGTACTCAGTAGTTAGTCATAAAATGTTTGTTTACAAAATAAGTTGTTCATCCGACTATATAAACATAATTACGCGCGATTTCCTTCGATGAAATAACATTGTATATTCTTCGTGCGTATAATTTTTATCGTTCATTTTATTTTTTACCTTATTTCATAGGTGGCGTTAAAGTATTAGTTTTTTCCTCCTTTAATAAAACGACACAAAGTGACTGCATAGGTCTGTAAACAGTTGTTATGTACTAACGGCATGTGTTTGCTCGTTGTTGTTGATAAGTCCATGCTGCTCTTTTCATTGTGTGCACAAGAAGAGATATCAAAGCCCAGCTTGTCAGAAAGAAAATAAATGAATGCGATGCTATAATGTTGGGTACTTGTCTATCCGGTCGTAATACTCATCAGGTAGGTCTGGTGGTCTATATCGCGGGATGCTTAACTGCTCTTACTAAGGTCCATAATAGTGCAACTAACGTCGCAAATGCACTTGGTGGCATTAGCGGAAAACTAACTCGTATGGGCTGTTAGTTTCTGGTCTGGAACTGCAATCCAAAGTACTCTCCAGCCAGTCAAGTTCTAACTATCGGATGGTTATTAGCTCGATCTCTCTGCTCTATGTTTAATATTGTTCTTTTCGTGTAGTATTTTGGCGCGTGTGAAAAAATAATATGATCTTGCGAAAATATCATTGCGTAATAACGATGGATTCTTGTAGTTGAGGATGCCGCGGTATTTCCAAACATTATGCCTCGCATTCAACGACTTATGCTTCGAAGCAGATCCACATCTTGGAAGGAAACGCTAAGATTGGCAGCTGAGAAATTACCGATCATCACTGATGATATTTATATCGTCAGGCAGCCTTCCACTATAGCGTCCTTGAAAAAGAGACAGAAAAAATCTGTGGCGTTCAAAAGTGATCTGGAGGAAGTGACTCATTTTGATGTGGAAGTTGAATATAATGCATTTGTTTTTCCTACGGTGAAGGATGAAGTAGCTGAAAAGAATGTATACGATGAAGTGAAATTCAAACATCAATTAGAAAACTGTGAATGTCATTTGTTGACTCAAAGTGGTGATAACGTGTATGAACAATTGAGTGTTTTTGAATCGTGTGAGAGTAAAGATAATATTTGCACGTACTACGTGAACAAAGCTTCCATTGAACCAAAGGACGTTGACGAAAAAAGTGAAACAAGTGAAGAGTGTGATAACGTGACGGCCGATAAGTCCAAGGGTGAGCATTCAGTACACCGGGCGGAAATCTTCTATAATGTTGATGAATCTGCGGACGAATTAAACGCGTCGAATGAAACCGCACCTAAAGGAACTTCGGATGAAAAAGATCTAGAAAACCTTTGCTCTGAGAATACTTGCGAAGACTCTAAATTTGTCCAAAAACTTCCACTTTCAAACATCGAAGACGAATTTAAAGATGCATCGTGCGAAGAGTTACGTTTTGTTGAGAACGATGCGTCAGATTACGATGAAGTAGAGGTTGTAGAAAAATCAAATGTCATTAACGTCAGAGATAAGTACAGTAAAGATGAATTTGTGGCTGTTGATAAAGAATCACTTAAAATCTCTAATAATTATAACAAAGAGTCTGATTGTTACGAAACAATAGAGGGTGAAAGTATCTACGGAGATGTGCACTTCAATAACAATTGCAATCAACGGAAAGCAGCACCGAAATTATACGATAGAATCTTCAGTAACAATCCACGGGGAAATAAAATCAACAACAATTCAAGTTTAGTTAAAAACCTATCAGGTCTCAAACTGGACGCAGTCAGCGATAAAGGAAATGATGCTGAAAAGGCTGGGAGCCTTTATAACGGACTAGATTTGAGTATGAGAGTAACTTTCAATTTGGATCATGAAGTGGAGACAAGGATGGGGAACTGTAGCGATGAAAGTGATGAAGACGCTTCTTATCACAGAAGACAAAGTAAGAACGGGGTGAGCTCGCCTAGACGATCCTCATGCCTATCCATACTGAGTGTAAGAAGAGCTCTCAGGGGAGATAAATCTATCCCGACTCTCGCAGCGATGTGCGTCACTATCTTGGCAAACAATGTAAATATGTTACCCTGTTGTATTATATCGCAACGACGATTCTTGATTGCTCATATAAATTATGAACGTAAGATGCAGTGAACGATATGTGGATTCACGATTTGTTATAACAGATTTTACGGTGCGCAAGTGTGATTAGTGATTGATAGCGCATCTTACTGCTCAGGTATGTAGATGCAGCATAATCAGTTACGACTGGTGAATATTTCATATTAATAATTACATAATGACAACATCGCGATCAGTCAGCAGACTGGAGCAGAGCTAGGCCGTCTGATCTCCACGTGATTACATTGTGCTCACTGCGGCCGCACGATTTCGGTGGGAGAGTTGCACAGTAGAACGTGATTTTATGGAAATAAATCCAAATAAACCGAGTTTATGAAGTGGAACCGTTGTTATAATGGGATGTTTTAGTCTCAATGAAAGATTTGGATAAAATTTACAGTCTTGTATTATTTCAGTCATCCTTCATTTAGCTCTAGTTTTTCTGATTTCAAGAATGCTATTGATCTTACTTCTTTAACCAGCTTGTCTCTGAAGAACTGTAGTTATGTGTCTTTTGGAAATACGTTTTTTTTAAGATAGCTAATGAATCCAATTATATAAAACATTATTTCATGTCTTTGAAAGAGAACGGATCTTATTCAGACAAACTTCATTCTGTTGTTTCAGTGATATTCTACTGTAGCTTCTCTTATTTCTTTCCCTACTGACTTGGGTCTGCCGCGAGAACAATTTCTTCTTAGCCGACTACGATTTCTCTCACCTTTTACTCTCAACCTTATTCCATTTGCTTTCGTTCTATCAACATGTCGTAATATATGTTGCTTATTTAACTAAACGATCGTTTTATAACTGGTAAATTGGCAGGGATTAACGGAACGAATAACTTCACCGCTCAAGTAATACTATGCGGTGAATTCTAGCGGTTTACCGACTGACCGTGGTTGACGGTAATAACAACCCGCCATAGCTACAAACAAGTATTGCAGCAAGTTAATGGTAATCAACTCTTGTATCAACTGTAACATGTACAGCATATTATTTATATTGTCCAGTCGTGAAACGGTTTTTTGATTGAACATCAAAACATCGGTAGATGTCATTAATTTACTTCTTGACCTTTTCAACATTATTTTAATTAAGTACCTATGCTTTGCCTTATTACATGACAAAATTTCTTTTGTCAACTGGATCAGTAGATTCTAAACAGGTTAGAAGGGATAAGGGACTTCGGATAGATGTTTAATTTGAAAAACACAGAAAAAAATTCTGTTCAGACTGGTTATTTGCTTGATAAAGAATTTTGCGTCTTTGTCAATTACACAGGCTGCTGAGGTTAATAGCTTTTTGTAACCCAGTTAGAATTCAGAAATCGCATTTAGAGCATACCACATTCGAAAATATTTTAATAAGTAAAAAGATCTGAGAGATTATTATTGGCTTCATTGTTTTTTATAGAAATTCAATAAAAAAGATAAAAAATAAATTCACAATTTTCTACACAAAGGTGACAGTATAGCCGGCAGAACTTCTTGCATGTGGAATTTTTTTCTTTTCAGACTATCCCGTCCAATCTGAGGCAAGCCAACCCCGGTTACAAATTCCACGTAAAAAAAACCGTTGATAGTTTCGGCCGAGGGTGCTTGGTAGTAGTTCATTTTCACTTATGTAAAAATAAATAAGGAGTCTTCAGTTTGTAGTAGCACAAACTGAAGACTCCTTATTTATTTTTACATAAGTAAAAAAAACCCTTTGTGAAAAATTCTGAGCTAACCAGCAATCGAATCCGGGACCTCTTCATCAGACGTTAGCGCATATACCACTAGATTACCGAGGTCGGTCTATCTGTTTTGCGAATTTTTTTTTGGAAAGAGTATCTTCCAAATTTAAAACTCAATCTGCTACTGAAAGGCTGTTTTCTGATTTGGGGCTTCTGAGTTTGATTATATGTAGGCACCTACTTTTTTTGTAATTCCAAGCGTATCATATGGTATAAACGTATCCTGTCGAAGATCGAATAACAGCCGGTTTCATAAAAATCTTCAAAAGAACACTTTAGATAAAGTTCCTTTTAAAATGCTCGTTAAAGTTAAGTTAAAGTTCTTTTTATGACGCGTTTCATAAAAAAATATTCCAGCTAAAATTTGAAATGTCAAAAAAATATTTTAAAGTTGGTAGCAGTTGATAGTGTTTCCATGGAAATCTATGAAAAACATAGGTTGTTTACTAATATTTTCGCGGAATTTCTGTTGATCTGTCAATTTTATTTCTCAATAGAGCATCAAAGTGCCGTGTTCATTTATTATTATGGTTTATGAATTAGTAAACGAAATCTGTAAACAATAATATTCTTCCCGTTTTGCTGTTTTCCGCTCTATTTTAGTCATTTTTGTCCACAGTGTCACCGCATACAAAATGTTTATCTTTGTGACAGAGAAAGTGCCACGAAATTTTCTATGAACTCCGGTGGTAAAAATTTGAACTCACTAAAGTCGATTTTAACTAAAAATAATAATCAAAAACGGTACTTTAGCTAAAAGTCCGTTTTAAATGTCGTTTTGTTGTTATGAAACCCGTTATTTTTTAAAGGGAGTTTAAAGTCTCCTTTATTTTTTATGAAACCGGCCGTAAGTTTCGCTGCCTATTCTTTACAATCGCGGTATATGAAAATGTTAATCATGAAAAGCAATCATGTTCATATCCATCAATGCATATCCGTTTACAGACAGATATGAGAGTTGTGCGTGTACGCATACCAATAACACTGCTTACCAGCTTGTTAACTCGATATTAACGAGTGGACAAGTTAGGGAACTTTATTAAACAATAAATATTATACAATTTTTTAACTTAGATCAGCTTGTGTATCTGTTATTTCTAAACAATTCATCCCAGTTTCTGATCGAATCAAAATTTGTAGAATACTTTTTGTTAATAGGAAATGCGTAGGTAAATATTTCTTTCCATACAAAGCTTGATGCTGTGATTCTGAATTTACTGTCTGATTCTGAATTTACTTTCCAAATCACTAGCACTAGATAACATTTTTTAATTTTTTTTGCATTAAATTCACTAGCACTAGATAACATTTTTTATTTTTTTTTTGCATTAAATAATAGCTACTATTTTTGATATGACAAAGGTGAGTAAAAATTTTCATAAATTGCAATATTCTGTATTATACCTACACGTTATGGTTGGAAAAATTAAGGTCTCTGCGCATTTTGAATTTTTATATCATTCGTTGTCGCTCTGTCTTAAGTAACTTACTTTTTAAGATTCTGTACGCATAATTATATACAAATCTTTAAATCGTCACAATTAAACATATCTAATAGTAACGTAACAAAATTTCCCAATATGATAAAACAATGTCAAAATGCATCGTATGTTCAAGTTTCCTGTTTCCATCGTTTTATATGAATTCACATAATCCGTTTTACAGCCTAGAAACTGGTTAATATTTCATTATCTTAAGAAAATAATATTACAATAATTTTTAAACCCAAATTAATTATGTATTACCAAGTGTGCACTTCGTTAATGAACTATTTGATTATAAGTATAACTTTTATTCGTACAGGGAAGTAAATCGGAGAGGTACTCAAAAATATTCATCGAATAATTTTCAAGGCTGATATTAATACAAAAACACCACAATATTATGATTGTATTACAATACAAGCAACCAGACCTTCGTTCGTGCCACTCATTAGTAATTTAAATCAATCCAACGCTAATCTATTTTTTTTATAAACGAGAACTACCGTATGCTATAATTTATTTTTGTAACAAGCCGACACCTTCGTAATTATATATTTGGATAAATTTAGGAGGTATCTTTGATTAATAATTAAGTTTTTTGTATTAAAACTTTATTCTCCTAATGCCTTGCAATGGCTTAATAACTATAGGATGTTGCTTTTTCATGTGTGTCTCCTGGATGCAGCAGGGAAATCTTTGCTTCTTTTCTTGTCTTCTGACGATGCCACCTTTTGGTGGCTGACGCCAAACGATAATAATAAACCAGGAGTGACTTATCCTTTTAGTTTTGAAATAGTTTTGAGAGATAGCTTGTTTTGTTTTTTCTTTATGTAGTGCCAAAATGTCACTCAGCAAAATTTTGTCCCGGCGTCATGGAGATGTCCTGAAAAAAAAATAAACATAATATTTTCCCTTTGCCTTCTCCAAATTGGATTTATGTCAACCGAAGTGAACATAAAATTACTTAAGATATCTTCCACATTCAAACAAAATTGTTTAAAATTGTCGTGAAAGTGGAAGATAGCCAGCGCCGAAGCTCGAACCCAAAACTTCCAGTACGTTAATAAGGAATAAGTGCCTAAAGAGTCTACCGATAAATTCAATACAATAAAATATCCATCTTTTGAGTTATCGAGATAATTATTTTATTACATTTCAACCTCAATAATCCACAACACTGTTATCCTTCTGCAATGGTGCTTCAGCCCAAATCGAGCCTCGACCTACTGTAACTTTTAATTTAAATGTTCTTCGGCAGTATGCGTTGTAATGGTGTATCATTCCTAGAAAACTTGGGATGAAAGAAAAACATTGATGAAAAATGTTTGGATATATTGATATCCTGGCGCCAAATACATGACAGCAGTCGCAGTCTTTAAATTTGGTCGCTCTCTTGTTCTCAATAATTTCCAACTTCAATCTCTATATTTCATTAATTATGGAATATCTACTTGTTGTTTACAAGGGATTTTTCGACATGTTGAACATGTAGAGAATTCTCATGATTAGGAGTTTCGGAGACTTAAACATTACCACCTAATGGCAAACGTTATTAACGTAAAGTGATTACACTAAGACAGCCTTTGAAATAACAGTAGAAGACTGTCGTAAGCCCGTAGTGGTTTGTTCCATTTAAAAATCGAACATCAGTAATGAATTGAGTCATTAGTTGTTACACAATATTCATTGATGAAAAAGTAAAATCATCATCCTACAAGCAATAAACGATTTAATCTTACGGTTTCTTTCTAAGCTTACTACAGAGAATGTTTAAGGTTAACATATTAGTTGAACTTTCTGTATTTTTATTATCTACTTTATTTGCCTACTGTCATTTTTTATGATTTTAAAAGATTTTTTTTACCCATCACTCCGTTTCCCGAAGGGGGTAGGCAGAGAGTACGGACTTCCATTCTTTCCTATCCAAACAAACCTCTTTATTCGCTTCTTCCAAACGCATAACATTCTGCATACATGCTCTTCTATTCCTTTCCCTCCTGACTTGGCCCTCCTCTAAGACGTCACCGATATGGTCGGACCATGTCATTCGAGGTCGGCCTCGTCTGCGAGCACCCATTCTTTCAGATTTATATATCCTTTTAGTCATTCTCTCCTCGTTCATTCTCTCTACATGCCAAAGATCATTACATGAATAATTAAAAATACCTAGATCTTAAAATGACACCTTTGGTCTCCATGCTGAAGACGATGAAATTAGCATTTCGAAATTCATTCGAAGTTTTCGATTTGCTTAATTTTTTGTGAGTTATTATTCGTATGTACATTTTATTTGGACGAGTGAGCAGCTCATGATTTGTTATGTTGAAATAGCCAGCTAAAAATTGCGTACATCCTCCTGTGTTCTTTAAAAACTACTGTTTATGATTTCGTTTGCAAGTAATAAATGGTGGGGCTATGGGGTGTATGACGTTGATACAATATTCATGGCGTTCTTCCTTCAGTATAATTTGTTTTGTACTCGAGGTGCTTGGTGTTGCGATGGTGTTCTGTGTGATTGATGGCTTATCGTGGAGTGTTGTGAGTCTCCATTAAACCTTATGATGTGTGCAATTTCTGTTTTATGGTGTGAACATAAAATTCGTTAATTGCCGTGTTACCAGATAAACGATATTCATATTATCTTTTACTGGTTAAAAGATAAGTTAAAATGGGGTGAGTTCAGGCATCTTTTCTTTCTAATCTAACCGGAAATATAAAAAAAAAACATATTTAAAGCTTTTACAATATATACGGTGCTATTCAGTACACTGGAATATTTAAAAAGAAAATTTTCTATATGACTATTTGTGTACTTTTTTTTGACGTGCATAGTTAGGTATAGGAAAATCAATCAATCAATCAATCAAATCTCCCTTTGAACTCCACTTAGGAGCATAGGGAGGCAACAAGAGCTCTCCATTGCGCTCGATCTTGCCCAATGCTTATGACCTCCTCCCACACCAAGTCCATTTCCCTCAGCTCTGTCTCGAAGGAACGGAACACGGTATGAGAGGGTCTTCCACGTCTTCGAGACCCTGATGGGAGGAAAAACAGCGCTCTCCTCGGCCAACTGTCATTCGGCATCCTCAACACATGTCCCAGCCATGCCTATCTCCTCTCCGTAATGGTGGAAGTGATGGGCCTGCGCCGGGTGCGCCGACGTATAGCGTCGTTCGTGATGCGGTGGTACCATCTTATACCCAAAATTCTCCTGAGGCACTTCGTTTCGAATGCAGATACTTTTTGTGCCTGGGATTTAGTCAGGTGCCAGGACTCACACCCATACAGAAGAATGGGCAACACACGCATAAAACAGTTTACATTTCGTCTCGACACTAAACGCCGACGCCTTCCATATCTTGGTCATGTTGTTGAAGGCGCCACTTGCCACCGATACGTATCGGGAGCTCAGCCCCGAGCTTACCAGTGGTGGTAATGGTTGCTCCCAGGTACTTAAATTTATCCACCCGGGAGACCTGGTGACCATCGATTGGAAAATACTCATTAATTATTAAATATCTACTTGTTTCATACATGAGATTTTTCGACATGTTGAACATGTTGGGAATTCTCATGATTAGGAGTTTCGGAGACATTACCACCTAATGGCGAACGTTGTTGGCGTGAAGTGATCACACTAAGCCAGACTTCGAAATAACAGTAGAAGACGGTCGTAAGCCCGTAGTGGTTTGTTCCATTTAAAAATCGAACATTAGTAATGAATTGTTAGAGTCAATAGTTGTTATTTTTTACTTTCTTTCTCTTTGATTAGGCCCGCTAGTCAGTTATTCCTGCTGCATTGAATTCTTGGGAATTGGACTGACAGCTATCTCCCCAGCGTTTAGGTGGTCGTCCTTGAGGTCTGTTTCCCTGTGGTATCTTGTCCCTGGCAATTTTTGCGGCTCTTGTATCCATCATACTTGAGACATGGTGTTTTCAAAACCATCTTTTCTTCTTCCCCACTTTTCAGTTGTAAGAAATAAACTTTAATCAGTTTATCAATTTATTAAAATTCGATATTTTTATATTATAGTCTCTTACGCGATGATATTATTTAAAGATTTGCATACTTTTATTACAGCAGGTATATAAATACAAAATATGATCCTGATAAAATACTTCATAATAAGCACAGTTTGTCTCGAGAAAAAAACTATTGTCGGCATGTGCAATCGAACCCACGACCTCAATACGAAAATCAGATGGCTACTTTCTAACAATCAATGAACAATTATTTTCAAAATTTTAGTAATACGCTAGCGTTTTGGTATCATAGATTACGCACAGTTATACTACTTATACTCGTCATTTTTAGTTCCCAGAATGTATTACCGAAAATAATATTCAGATTTTAGTTTGGTTTGTTAGGCTAGAATTTTCAAAAACATTTTCAACAAGTCGGCTGTTCTCTACTTTCTGTTACGCATATCGATGTACTTACGTTATTATGACACTAAACGTTCTTACATTGAGCACTGACGGATGATTGATTGAGTATGAATATTCATTAGCGGAGCGTACTTTTACTTGTTGATGGCTCAAATCTCAATCAACAACCGACCATAGAGAACTTCTACATATTCAAGACAATCTCTAAAATGTTTCCTATTACTTTTTGTCGCAACTTCTTAAAATAGTTGTCCTTTTATCATTAACATTTTATCAAGCTCTTTTCCTCTTTCTACTGGAGAAAGATCTCTTTCATCCTTTTTTTTTCAAGCTTTCTGTCTTTTTTTTTTACTTGTGATGAATAATTTCATCATCAGGTCATTTACCATCACTTTATGGTTTTTCAGATTTTCCTGTTCTCTTGTGCCTTCCGTTTCAAAACTAGAACAAATTTCATATTGAGACATTTAACCGAATACGCCTGGCAAAAATTACATAATTTTCCTTTATTCTTCGAAATTCTCAATGTTTAAAAATGTGGTATCTCCAAGGCATTTTTTTTATCTCAATAGGTTCTATATCTCCATAGATCACTCTCTCGAGAGTGAATTGCCACATTGTAAAGAAGAAGAAGAAGAAGGTTCTATATCTCGAAATCCTATTATGCTTTTTTCGTCAATTCATAATATTACTTCGTTTTGTTGTATATTTTATTGTTTTTTTTTTGCCTTTTTAATATCTATATTTTGGAAGATGAGACTATTTACTTAAATATATGAAAGTTTTTGAAAAAAAAAACCTGTTTGGGTTGTTTAGAGTGCTTTGTCTGTTTTCTCCCTAAGCATCCTCGGTTTAATTTTTAAAGTCTCATTTTCTAGCACAATAATTCGATGCCCTGGTTTTGTTATTTTGTATGATAGTTATGTAATTCGCTCAACAAAAAGTGAAAACATAGTAATTGTTATATGCAACAGCTATGTAATTAATATAGCTTTAGATGCAAATTCAAGTTGGCATACATTATACGTTTTCCACTAAATGATATTATGCATAGTTCTAAAGTGCTATAAATGAAGTTTCACGTAATGTCCTTGAAGAATGGTTTGTCTTTTTCATCTTAATTAACGATGTTCGTATTTATCAATTTTTTTTTATCATATCTTCATTAAAGCCTGTTAAGTGAAACTGTTGAGATCATGATGTCTTCACAATTCAAAGTTAAACCTTTTCATATCTGGTACAGAACAAACCCCTATGTTGGAAGTCTGCTAAGTATCAATTATTCTTTTAAGACCTTCTTCCAGATTATGTGGGAGAACATCCACAAGAAAACACCGGGTTCTCCGTGAGTTCCGGGGTTGACATCTAAAAGCACAAACCAAGTGTATCGTCCCGCCGAAAATTAATTACAAGCACGATTTCATAATACTGACGATTATTTTTGTTGACTGTTAAATGTTGTATGTGTACATTGACGTACCACCTTTAGCCAAACTCCGCACAAGATATCAGCAAACAGGTAATGATGCGTATAGCTTGCTGTTGCCTCATTCCGTGCTCGTCTAGTTTTCGACAATTATTTTCAAAATCATTGCATTTTTATGCAACGCATACAAATACACGTATGTATTATTCACATTATAGACATTCATTCTTTATTAGTTTCGACCAAACACCGTGTTGGTCTTCATAGGCGTCTTTTGCTTTCTACAAGGCACCTACTGGTACTTGGTCAGCTTTTAACATATCGCGTTCAGTGGTTGTATGTTATGCACGTGTGTGCAGGTTGTACTGCGAGTGTGAAGGCAGTCGAATATTTTAGTGTTACTCAATAATAAAGTGATGGTATTTTTTCTTGTTGCAGCCACAGACCTTCACCCTCCAGAGCGGCGAGGGCTCGGTGCGAGCTCGCCAAGATCTGGGAGCCTCGGGAGTTGAGGATATGACCCAACTCACCGACCTGCACGAAGCTGCCATTTTATGGAACCTCAAGTTGCGCTACGAGAGAAATCTCATCTACACATACGCCGGAAGTATCCTCGTTGCAGTGAACCCGTACAAGATGTTTGACGACGCCTACGGACTGGAGGTAGCCCAGAAGTACAAAGGGAAGCTTTTGGGCGCCCTGCCTCCGCATCTCTTCGCTGTAGGCTCGGCCGCTTATTCCCACCTTCCCGCTCCTCAAGTGGTTGTTATCTCCGGAGAAAGTGGTGCTGGAAAGACTGAATCCACTAAGTTAGTTGTACAATACTTGGCGGCTGTCGCCCCGCCGGCCAGGGGTCAGCCGTTGGTGCCGGAACAAATTTTGGAAGCCGCTCCGTTGCTAGAAGCTTTCGGTAACGCCAGGACTGCTAGAAATGATAATAGTTCGCGTTTCGGGAAATATTTAGAAGTGTATTTTAAGCATGGTGCCATTGTTGGGGCTAAAGTGACTCAATATTTGTTAGAAAAATCTAGGATAGTGACTCAAGCCCCTAGTGAGAGAAATTACCACGTCTTCTACGAAATGCTCGCTGGGCTCTCTGACAAGGAGAGGCAGAAGTACGGGCTGGTGGAGGCGGACAAGTACTTCTATTTGAACCAAGGGGGCGGCGACTGCGCTGCTGGAAGGGGTGCAGGGGGCTCCGACTGGAACTCTCTCAAAGGAGCGATGCAAGTGTTGGGGGTAGGAGAGGCGGAACAGGAAGGAATTATTAAGGTAAGTACCCAATGTGTATTTTTTACACTTTTTTCAAGACCTCACCTAGAGACAATAAACTGCCTCTGCGCTGACTGTTGCCAAATCCCTTAGCTCCGCTTCAAAGTTTACCGTAGGTACTTAGGAAATTTATTTAGTGAACGAACGAGGTTTGTAAATATATTTTTTGAAACAGGTTTTGGCAACAATTCTCCATTTGGGAAATGTGTACTTCCATCGTCGCCAGCTACGTCATGGGCAAGAAGGTGTGGAGGTTGGCAGTGAGGCTGAAGTGCGCTGGGCAGCTCATCTCCTGCAGGTGGATGCGAATGAGCTGCAGCGGGCCCTAACAGCCAGGGTGACGGAGGCACGTGCCGAGAGAGTTCATACACCATTGGCGATAGATCAAGCTTTGGATAAAAGAGATGCCTTTGCCAAGGCTCTGTATTCTGGTTTATTTAATTGGTGAGTTGACTCTACTTTATTTCATCGTACTGTATCAGCTCTTAATCAATTAGAATATGGAATGGCTAATGAGAAAAGTAATGTAGGTAAACTTTAGTAAATATCGTAAAATACAGCTTGAAAATATTTGAATGAATATTAAATAGTTGGATGTGGGAGTGTTATGCGTATGTTGATTGCTAAAATTTAACAGAAATTCATACAATACTTCTCATTAATTCAACAATTTATATGAAATGAAGGATACACATATGGAATAAGTAATTAATTCTATGGTTAACACTACCAGAAGGTGGTGTTTAAACAAACAAATTACCATATTGTATAGTAATTAGTATATTTCAAGGTTATGGAAACTTGTATGTTTGTGTACAATATCAAGTTTAATGTCATGATATTTTATACTATTAAAGTACCTACTCATTATTATCCTTCTTTTTCTGAAATTACTTCGGTTTTGAATCATTTTCTATTTATCTCACTCCTTCCTTATGGACAAACATGGTAATTATTACTAAGCCTGTCCATGAATATCGTAAGTGCGAGAGAGATAGTCACTTGAAATAGATAGTAAATGATTTACAAATAAAAATCTATTATTTTTATTTTATTTATTAAGTTATCAGAGAATTATATCTAATAATCTCCAGTTATAGATTCAATTTTGTAATTAGAAAAAATCAACATATTCGGATACTCACAATCTTTGCAATATTCAATGGCTAAATTTGAATCACAATTGAGTTAATTATTATTAAGACTGGCTTTAGCGTGATCATTTTATCAAATGCCAAAAATTGATACATTTGTGCCGACAACCGTCTTCTACTGTTGTTTTATAGGCTGGCTTAGTGCAATCTCTAGAGTCTAGATTAACAATGTTCATCATTAGGTGATAATATTTTATTCAGGTTGTAGGTTCGAATCCTATGGGACTTTTTAACATCTTTGACTGGATTTTTTTTTACCTAGACCCTAGATTTCTAAAAAGATGGCCAGGTTCAGTTATCAGGGTTTATATAATTTCCAGGTATTTTTCTACTTGAATATATTTATACCTGTAACATTTTTTAAAAAAATTATCACAAGGACAAATTTTATAAGAAATTGTGATTTCTGTTAAAATTAATAATGATAATTTTGTTTTTCTAGGCTGGTATCTCGTGTCAATTCCATAGTTCACCGGGGAGGGACACACGATGCCCAGAGGATATCCATCTTGGACATATTTGGATTCGAAGACCTGGCTGAAAACAGCTTTGAACAGTTATGCATTAACTTTGCAAATGAGAGCTTACAGTTTTACTTCAATAAGCACATCTTCAAACTGGAGCAACAGGAGTATCAGAAAGAGAGATTGGAATGGACCAGCATGACGTGGATTGATAATGCACCAGGTATAGAAGCACCAATTTAGACATTCTAATTGTTTTCATACAATTCAAAAGAAACATAAGTCAAGTCTGAATATAACCAAACACCAAAAATCTAAAGTGTAATTAATATTTTTATATTTCACGATCCTGCAATTTTTTTACCAGGATTTCTTTTGTATACATACATAGTTCGCTGTTTAGGTATATACTTTATTGCAAGATGTGTTGATAAAAAGATATAAATAACACTATGAGTATTCTGTACTGAGGTGGTTTCAAAAAGAGCCGCTGTTGAGTGTGAAAAGAACCATCAATGCATTAGTTTGTTCATGTTATTGGATGATACGCATTTGAAATTTCAGACATTTTGTTTTTTCTACATTTTAGCAAATTATTTAGTTTTAATTTTCCACAATTCGATGAAATCACCCAAACCTACCGATTTGTAAATATTTTTTATCCAACAGTGCTTATATATCTGTACCTTAGAGCATAAAGTGTGGGAGTCACATTTTAGTAATTTTGCAGGAGAGAGGATTTAGTGAAACTTGAAATTACAAAACGCAAACTTTTTTTCTATATGAAAAATATTAAATCTGAAAATATTTTTTTTTTCACCAATTAGACCATGTTTTATGTTTAATTAATACAATTTTCAATATTCTTTATAATAAGAAATATAATGGATTATGCTCTAACAAAAATTGGACTTAAACATATTTTTAATTTCAAAAGTCACCTTTTTTAACAAGTGGTGACTTCAATATTTTGACCACTTATAGAACCTTCAATTGCGAATAAAACTGTATCATTAAGTCAAAATCGCAAAAAAGTGGACTCCCACACTTTATGCTCTAAGGTACAGATATTAATATTGTTCTTCTGACTCAATTGCAGTAATTCAACTCCTCAGCAAGAAGCCAGTAGGAATTCTTCATTTACTTGACGATGAGTCCAACTTCCCGAGAGCCTCAGATAACTCTTTCTTGGAGAAATGCCACTATAACCATGCTCTTAACGAGCTCTACTCCAGGCCTCGAGTTGGAGGAAAGGAATTTGGGGTAAGCTACTATTTGTACAAAAATTAACCTAATTAATCATATTAAGACAAAAGAAAATATTAATTGGGTATTTTATACTTTTGAATATTGTAAGTTCCTGGCAAAGTAAAGAAAATTATTTCTAACAGCAATTTTACTCAATGTTCATCTTCATGCCTTTATTTGTGCTACCTCTGTATTGATTACTGGAATGGTGTGAAATTCCCGAAGACAGGCTTGCCCTGGTTGGTCAATTTAACATTCTAATTAATTTTAATAAAGAAAATTATAACAATTATTTTTAAAAAAAAAAAGCTCATCAAATTTGACTTGTTACTACAAATTTAAACTAAAAGGTCTCGAGTTAAGATTTGTTACTGCGGCAGATGGTGACTTTCACCAACGGTTTCTAACTTTAAGGTAGCTCTTTGCGTAGAGTTTTTAGGTGGTGCATTGAACGCTAAGAGCTACCTAAAAGCTAGGAAGCGTTGGTGAAACTCAAAACCAAGAATTTTTTAGGTAGTTAGGTACAGTATCAGTTTTCTATTAATACAAAACTTTTTTCTGCTTTAGGTTAGCTCTGTTTGTTTCCAGAAACCTATTAGGTACAATACGAAAAGGAAAAAATTCAATATTTTGTTTGTTCTACAAATTATAAAATTTTTCAAAATATTTAAAACATGTTTTATGCTGAAATTTTTAGATTCGTCACTATGCAGGTCAAGTATGGTATGCTGTTGATGGCTTCTTGGACAAAAATCGTGACCAACTGAGGCAAGATGTCATAGAACTGTTGTGTAGTAGCCGTGTTGAACTAGTAGCTGATATGTCTGAAAGACTGCGGGTCCAACACCATGGTGGAAAAACTCTACCTCGAGGAACCAATGGGAGATTCGTCACTATGAAACCAAGGACCCCCACTGTAGCTGCGAGGTTGGTATTCCATTACTGAAATTTCAACCGCATAGCTCTGATTTCCTAGAGAAGCCGTGACGTTATATAGCGTTTTGCTGCTGTTCTCAATAAGATGTGTCGAATACGACATTTAAATTATTTATATGAATATATTTTTGCATTTCATAAGTGGGAATCATTCAATATTTAGTATAAATATTGTTTTCATAGATTTTCTATATTTATGTTGTTTTGTAATCACGCTATTCTTTAGTTAGAGTATCCTTTTGACTGTTTTTTTTTTATAATGTTCTTTGTTTTTTTTTTTTTTTTGAAACTCTCTAGTGCTTTCTTCATGTCAACTGTTTTAGTTCATTGTGAATAGATTTGCTGTTAGAGGTGACCCCACAGTCCGATCTCGCGGATGAATTTTAGGATCTTTTGTGGGCTGGTTTCTTTGATTTGAGTTTGATCAGAGATGTGAGATCCAATTATTTTGGTTCTGGTCTGCATCAGTGGTCCGCAGTCACATAGCAGGTGTAGTGGCGTTTCATGTTCATCTAGGCAGAATCTGCATAGATGCATATCCATCAATTTCATTGTACTTCGATGTTTCTTTTGACTGGTGCTTTGGGCACTGATCAAAAATGATGTCTTGTTGCAGGTTTTCTGACAGTCTCCAACAATTACTTGATTCAATGTCTCGCAGCAATCCATGGTTTGTGCGGTGCATAAAGCCAAACACAGATAAAACCCCCATGAAGTTTGATATGCCGTGCGTGCTGCAGCAGTTGAGATACACAGGAATGTTAGATACCATCCGTATCAGGCAGAGCGGCTACCCAGTCAGACTTAACTTCCATCAGTTCGTAGACAGATACAGGTATGTCAACATTGTTTAAGTGTCATAGGTAAATTGTTAAATTAAAATAGAAATAGACTGAGTTCATTAGAGTCAGTTTTATAAACGAAAGATCAAATATCCGTAAAATTAAAACTACCATTTTATTGTTGGTTACTATGGATTTGGACAGCACGCCGCACTGTGGAGTAAAAACTCTAAAAAATCGTTCAAGATTATTTTATGCATGTTTTCCCAATTTTCATTGGTTCTTTAGGTCAAATATTCTATAGTGCACTATTGACTCGTATTGAATCGCGTTAATATCAGTTGGGTATAAACAGTTGGTATGATTTATGTTACATCGATACCACTGATCGATCTTATCTTGTATATTCCACCACAAATAAATTGGTCCAATTTATCTGTTACCGATTCGACCAATTTATCGTAGTTCTTTTAGTTTTTATGGACAACACCAACCTGCAGATTTATTGATCACACATGGCACAGCATATGCCATTAAAAGACGTAAGACATTTATCTCAAAGACTTGGCATATCAGAGATTTATTGGTCAAATTTTGTAGATAAATTGTTAAATCTGTATCCAACTATTAAGTTGAAATCGGTACGAAAACAGAGAATCGTCAAACAAACTATCAGTTTACGAATGGCTAACTGGCATTCGAGCGGTCGGTAAGATCCGTCAGTAAAAAAAAGTGAGGGATGTTTGTAAGATGGGGCCTTATACAACTATTATGTTTGCAGGTATCTCATTCCGGGAATTATTCCCAGGGGCACGCCGTATAGAGAAGTGTGCAGAAGCATTCTAAATAACATTCCACCATCTATAGCAGGCAAGTTTTTTTTTGTATCTAACTAATTTTATTGTACTATTTAGATATGAAAAGTTTTAGGTATGTACTGAAGAAACAACAAAAAAACTGAGTTAATGTAATTTTTTAGGTGGACCAGATTACCAGCTGGGTGCTACTAGAGTCTTTTTAAGAGAAGGCATTCAAAGAAGTCTTGAAATGGGCCGAAGTGAAAAGCTGAAAGGTGCCGCAGTTGCTTTACAGAAACACATCAGAGGGTATTTGACCAGGTAAAAACATTTTGACTAAAACGCATTCCCTTTTACACATCATTAACATTTCTAATCTACTGTATTCATGACTATTTTTTCAGGAAACATTATAAATCATTAAAACATAGCACCGTAGTTGTGCAATCTTGGTGGAGAGGGGTTCATAACAGGAGGAAGTATCAAAAGGTAAATTAATATAGAAAGTTCTTCTCGAAAATTATTTTTTGTAATGTTGTTTTTTATGTTTTTTTTATTATTACAGATTAAGAAAGGAGTGGTCAAGGCCCAAGCTGCTGTTAGAGGAAGACGTGCCAGGAAGCGTTACGCTCAACTCAAAGAAAATCATAGACAACGACTCGAAGCACAAAAAGCTGCTCAGTAAGTATAAATTAACTAATATTCATTCATCACTTCAGCAAACTTGTCCTTGTCCTGAGCTGCATAGAACAGTTTCTCTACAGGTGCCGGTTCACTCCCTTGCATCGTGAAGCCAGGACAGACCCTCAATAGTTCTCTGTCAACTCTAGATATTGGTGACCATATATGATAAGGGTATTCTGAGCATTCGACGATGGGGCCACATTTCAAATGCTTCTAGTCTTCAATGTTTTGGGCAGAAGGTGCTTGCTGATAGTCCATTTAAAATTAAAAAAATGAAAGAGTCTTGTATTGTTGTATCACTGTCTGCATACTCAAATATGTAGGACGCCTTCTAGTCTGTTTATAGAGTTGACTCTCAAGCGACCACTCTTGCGACATTAATGTTTGTATTATCTTGACACAGGATCTTCATAATCAGTAGGTGGAAAGACTCTGTGGGACATAGAAAGCAATGAGAATATTAAGAAAGAATGTGGTATGGAAGTCGGCATTTTAACAAACATGAATGACTACGAGTAAAGTTTTGTTAATTTGCAGAAAGAGAGCAGAGCAGCGCCAAGCAAGAGAGCGCATGGAACGTTCTACAGCAGCTGTTCATCATCTGGATATTCCTGCAGAACTGGCATTTATCTTTTCCAAATTGGACCAGTGGACACCACCTCATGGTGATAGGCAACTTGTCAAGGTAATTACTGCTAACTTAATCATACTATGCTTGGATCCATGTAGCTTGCCGTGAATGTTAAACCTCAATATGTTCAAAAAGTAAAGAAAATTACTTTGATTTCTTCAATCTCCAAATTAATCTTTTGCTGGAAAAATCAAAGCTCCTATTAATAAGCATCTTAATGTTTATTTAGTTAATTTTTAATTGATTATATGAATGTTTTGCTATCTCTTTTCTATATTTCTACAGGTCGTTGGACAAGTTGAATCCGCTCCACACAATTTGCAACTACCACCCGATTTGGATCAATTTGCTTTTGGGAAATTCAGTTCAGTTTATTTCAAAGGTGGAGAGTTTGGTATGAGAAGAGAACCAATCACTGCTCCATTTTTATCTAAAGCTGCTGCAAGGTTTGTGCTAGGAACATTTAAATTTCATATTAAATTTATAAATAATCTACAATACTTTTCATCTGAATGTCACTTTACAGAGATCAAGACTTCCAAGATTCGTTGGCGGTGTTCAAACTTATCTTGCGTTGGTGCAATGATTCTCAGTTATCTGGAGCCCGTGAAAAAGCGTTGGCTGATTACATAGTCCACAAAGGTTTAGGATCGCGAGGTCTTCGAGATGAGCTTTTAGTGCAGCTGTGTAATCAGGCTTGGAAAAATGAAAACCCTGAGAAAGTTTGGTTGTTGATGCATCATTGCTTATCGGCTTTTCACCCTGGACCAGCATTGAGCAAGTAAGTCCACTTGAAATAGTGTTAGATATGCAGTTCAATCACAGCTAAACAAATTTCTTGGCCAAAGAAATACCTTACTTTATAGTCAGATTTCAAAAGCTTTTTAATACTTTTTCAACTACAAAATAACTGAAATTGATGTAAAATAAAAAAAATAATATAAGTTAAGGACTGATTAAAGTGATCTCAACAACTCAAAATACATCATGTAATTTCGTTAATTTGTTGCCTCCCTATGCCTCAAGTGGGGCATAAGGCGAGTTTGGATTGGAAAATCCTTTTGAATGAGTATCTCAATAATCCCTTCAGTTTATTATTTGAAATAATGAAGTTTGATCCAATGTTTTTCCTTACTTGTGGGTAGAGATGGGACTAACGGCTTAAATTCAAAAATGTTATAGCCATTTCGTTAATTGAAAATAACGTTAATATTAAAAGCTGAAAGCTATTTTAAACATTTGGTATCTGGAAACTTAACTTTTTCCTAAAAAAAAAAAAACAAGGTCGTTTCCCAAATTTGGTATCTGGAAACTTATTTTCCTAAAAAAAAGGTCCTTTTCTCAGTTTCATACATATTTCTATTTCATTACCTGACATATATATAATAGGGGTAGGCTATTATTTCCCTGACTATAATTTTTATTCAACTATTATTATATTTATAAATATCGTTAAATATTAATAAAGTTAGGTTATTTTTATTTAGCTATTATTTTTATCAGCTGTCGTTATAATGCCCATCTCTACTTGTGGGTGATTTTGTAGTAATATTTTAGTACATTTTGTATGAATGATTTTATGGCAACAACATTTGTTTAGAGTATGAACATTTTTTATTAATAAATATTCTGTTTTTTTAGATATCTTTTGAAATTCATCTCTGATCATGCACCAGCAAATTACCGCTTGAGTCTTCAACACCTTCTATTGAGATCTCTTGGTGGCTCCATAGAGAATGCAGGTTCACCAATGATGCCACAACCCATCAGAAGATATCCACCAACATCTCTGGAGTGGCGTGCTGGAAGAAAAAGAGCTGGCGCTGCCTTGACGTTAGAGACATCGGATGGTGGCAGCTATTCCGTGGATGTTGATCCATGGACTACATGTGAAGAAGCCGCTACTATAGCAATATCGGCGGCTGGAATCGACAATGATGAAGGATGGACGGTAACTCTGGATGACGGAGGCTTAGTAACTGGTAAATATGTTTGAATAATGGTTCTGTTATACTATTTTTTTATTAAGTGGTATTAGGTCGGTTCATATGAAATTGCCGATTTTCGTTTAGTCGTAAATGAACCGCACTTGAGCACGGACGTGCGTTACGTTAAGCGATATTTTTTATTATTTTGATTCTTTGGTGTGTTGTGTTAGTATTGTTACATTTTTCGGTGATATATTTTCACAAATTTTATATTTTTAGTCCTTCATACATATTGTCTCAACAAAAAATTTACGTATAATTTTTTTGTATGAATATAAACTTCATCACAGCCCGGCAACGGCTACAAAAAACATCAACTCAGCCTTTGGGACAGACACCACTAATGAAAGAACCGTTCGGTTTTGGTTTTCCAAATTTCGTTCTGGTGATACCAGCCTTGAAAATAACCCTCGTGGAAGACCACCATCTGTTGTTGAAAATGTGGAATTAAAAATAATTGTCGAATCTAATCCTCAAACAACCGTTCGTAAATACGCAGCAGAACTTGGGGTTTCTCATTCAACGATTGTTCGACATCTGGGTGCTATTTGAAAGGTGAAAAAAATGGATAAATTGGTACCCTTTTAGTAAACAGGCTCGGAATACTATTACTCCACGACAACGCAAGACCGCATACTTCACAACTGACCATTTCAAAATTAAACGAATTAAACATTGAAGTTCTTCCTCATCCTCCGTATTCACCAGACCTTTCTCCTACAGACTATCATTTTTTCAAACATCTGGACTTATTTTTGAAAAATAAAACGTTCACCAACGAAATCGATATTATTAGGACCTTTGATGACTTTGCGGCTTCCAAAAATCAAGAGTTCTACAAAAGTGGAATTTATTCTTTGCTAACTCGTTGGCAAAAGACTGTTGATGTAAATGGCAATTACTTTGATTAATAAATATTTTTATATTGTTACAAAAAATGCATTTTTATTTGTTGTTAGAAATCGGCAATTTGATGTGAACCAACCTAATATTTTTGTTTGTCTGTCTGGATGAAATCTCGCCATCGATTATTGGCCAATTTCTCAAATAGACACTTGATAATTTCGGAATAACTATAAACATGATGACATAGCATTATTATTAAATATCAAGCCAAATTGAATTCATTCACACGTCATATCCTGACTCTAAATATCTCACATTTGCTCATTGATAGTGAAAAAACCTTTACAATTTGCATAATAAAATTTACAATAAAAAGTCATATTTAGGTGATTTAAAGAGATATTTGTCAAAAAAAGTTACCTAAGTGTAATCTTTGCAACAAAAAATCACTGAATCATTGGTCTTGAGTCTCTTTACGATAGTAAAGAATTTTCTGAAGGTGATTTGCTGGAAAATTTAAAAAAAAACATGGCATATATAAAGTTCTCTTATTGAGTCATATTGTTCTATGATGATTTATCAATATTTTTTATAGATTCTTGTGGCTTGGACTATGTATTGGATTTGGTTGGAGAGATGGAGTTGTGCCCAGCTTTTCCGTCACTTCGTAATGACGCATTACGAGTTGGTCGAAGGGGAGCTGTCCGGGCTGTGTCGCCTCAAAGAATTTCAGAAATCAGTGAAATCAGAGAGGTCACTCCGGATAACACTCCTAGGAGACCTCAGGTAAACATTGTAAATATTTTCTGAGACAAAAGTAACCACTCACCATGTCTTGTGAAATACAGTGGAACCTCTCTTAAAAAATGTGAAAAAGTTACTTCCGTATGATATTCTAGTTTCGCATTATCAGAAGTCTCGTTTTCATGACATTTACTTGTGAGCTGCGACTTATAAAAAATATTTTCCGTGATCCCATAGGTTTTGTTGTATGTATGAAAAATATTAGTATGAGTGTTTCGATGAAAATACCAAGCTACGAACGTACTTAACCAATAATGGTATTTCAATAAACAAAAAGTTGTATTCTTATCCACATGAAATGTATTATCGTATTTTACATTGATACTTATGGGAAATTTGTTTTGCGAACGACTGGGAAAATAATGCTCTATACAAGAGGATCCACTGTAAAGTCCTCCAATTTTCGCAAGCTATACCAATACTTGTGTGAATCTTATTTAAAAATTCTATTTAGGATACGTGGTCTAAAATATTATTTATTTATTTATTTTCAACAATACACTGCTATAAGCCTTTTACATGATCATAATTCAAAACTCACAAAAACAATACACTTAAATACAACAGTCAAATATAGATTTACATATTTAACCATATGAGCAAATAAAATCATTGAAATATCTAATATTAAAAAGAGAAACAACACAAAAGATGATATAAACCAAAGTCGACAAGTCAATGATTAACAAGATATAAACTAATATTGTTATCAGAAAGCTAAAATTTATAAAATATTCATTGAGTTAAATTATCCTAATAGTCCGACCTTGGTAGCCTAGTGGAGGCGTGGACTTCAGATCACAATCCCTTGGAAAATTCTAACAGGGTTGGCCTGATTGGATGGAACTGGTTGACTGGAAAAAATTTCCCCAGGCAATTACATAGTTCCTCCAGCTATACTGACGGCTATACTTTTGTATAGAAAAGTGTTAATTAATTAATTTATTTATATTCATATTGTAAACGTTGATAAATTTAACAATATTTGTTAATTGTTCATTTTAGGTTCCACCACCTGAGCCTCCGGCTAAATCTCTGTCCACCTATGCTGAAGATTTGTTAGGCCCGCTACCAGATTCAAGAAAAACTTCACGAGATAAATCTGAATTTTCTATGATGTCATCTTCTAGGAAAACATCCAATAACGATATCATATCTGAATATAACTCACCTGTTAGAAAATCTTCAACCACTCCTAAAAACATGTCTCAAAATGACAATAGTTTCAATGGTAGTCGGAAAACTTCTCACGATGTGCTTTCAAGAGAATCTGCTCTCAACGAAAGATATTTCGACAGTAATGCCGAGAAAGTGCGAAGTAGATCCTTGGATAATTTACTAGGTGTTGATAGTCCACCACCTCAAACCAATAACTTGGTTGATATGGGCCTGTCGCAGTCAAGATTAAATGATAGATATCACTCCGTAGAACAATTGGGAGCTCAGATTGAACCAATGCTTGCTGCTTCTACCAGCTCGTATATGTCCAAACAAGAAATAGATTTCGAATATCCGGATATCAATTCAAGCGTTGGTACGTCTAACAGAGGGACACCGAGATATATAAAATCTCAGTATGCCGGTAAAAGGGCACCGGCTGGATCACATTCGAGCAGGGCACATATTGAAAAGAATTCCGAGTTTGGTGGAGTAAGGTAAGAAGTAGCCATGTTCATACATTTTTAATGTTATAACTTAAGACATTTTACAAAAATTAAGGTTGTTTTTTTTTTTCAGATCTTCTGCAATGAGTGACACCTCAGAAGCACCTAGTCTTGCATCACATGTGCGTAGAGTTAGAGTACCAAGTCAGGCTTCTGATGTAGACCAGTTCTTGGACGAACTGTTCTCCCCAGTTTTAGATGGCAACCTGGATGAATTATCAGACGCCCGTTCTTTAGCTGCTAGTATCAAAGGCGGAGAATACGGACTTCACTGGAATAGGAGGCCCAGCATTTTATATGATTCGGATTCATCTTATGAAACAAACGAGTTTGATTCTTTCATGGATGGCATATATGATTCGGACTATTCAGATGATCTTTTAGATCTTACAAGTGCTGAGAAGTTGGAAGGTAAAATTAAAGGTGGTGGAGCGGCTAAAGGCAGACCGACGAGTCGTGGCTCATCCTGCTTAGATCAAGAAGTGGCTTCCTTCACTGAAGCCAATCAATCGGAAAATGATAGGTCGTCCGTAGATGATTACATAACCGATTTATTCCAACCTATATTTGTTAACGACAGTTTAAAGAGACTAACAGAAAAAGACGATCTTGTTGGTGCCATAAAAGGGGGGGGAACCACTCATCAAGCCGGCTCTAGTCCCGCAACAAGCTTTGCTTTTAACACAATGTCTCAAGGAATGCTCAGTCCCCAACCCTTGATGATTCCTATGATGTCTCCCAGCTCGCCAAATGAAAATTTCGTGCCAATATATAGCATGCAAGGTGTTCAGTTACCTTCTCCTCAAAATGGTGATATATCGGCGTATCAACAAAATCTTCAGAGAGCTTTCCTTCAGAGTGCGATGGCTCAAAATATCCAAATTCAACAACAGCTTCTTGCCCAAAATCAAGCCCTCCAGACACTTCTTTCCCAACAAGTTACAGAGGTCAGTTCGCCATCCCCTACAGAAACAAGAAGCACTGTAGTGAGAGCACAGATGCATCATCCACCAGCAAGAAAATTAAGTTTCAACAAAAGTAATTCATTTGAATCTGTGCACAGTGATCTGAAAGCTAGAAAGGCTTCTACTGAAAGTAACATGTCCATGAGTTCTAAAGGGGGAAAGCCACCTCCGCCACCACCACCAATGCCTCCTCCACTAGTTGGAGGAGATCCAAGTGAAGTTCGGCCTTTCTTGGATCCATATGGAAGAGCAAAAACCGTAAGAATAGGCAAATGGAGGTGGCCTCCCCCTCAAAACGAAACTCCAGAAAATGGAGAAGATTTTTTACAATTCAAAATACGGCAGCATCAAAGGAAAACCACTCCGCAATCTGGACAGGCACCAAACTCTTTGGAATACAGAAGTTCACCCCCCTCCAACAGCTTAATGAACAGTAGAAACAATTCACAAACAACTCCACCTAACATTGAGTGGGACGAGTTTGAGGTGGATAATATCACAGCTGTCAACAATCATTCCAAGGAGGTCCTCAATGTTACCCATGTGCACAAATCTAAAAGAAGTTTTGATGTTGGAGCACAAAGACCTTCTCCGGGAAGTGTCGGAAAACTTAAACTTAGTTCTGAGATGCGACAAAGGTTGGAGCAGGTGACTGCAAACCATTCAGTAAGAAGCACCTCATCCAAAGTGGAGAAGCCGGCAAGAGTAGTCAATAAATTGGAAGACACTAGAAAACTGATGTTAGAGCAACAGTTAGGTGGAAGGTGGGATACTGTAGACTCATCTCTTCCATCACCAACAGAAAGTAATGACGCGCCTAATGTCAGGTCACAAATACAAAGGATGGAGAAAGCTCAATCACCAACCAGTAATGGCTGGAGACCAGTGCCACCTCCTCTTCCTGTGGCACCACATAGCTTACCACCAGCTCCTCTAGGACCAGCCCCTCCACCACCACCCAATAGACCACCCCCACCTCCTCCACATTCTCCAATCATTTCAGGACCACCACCTCCTATAGAACCTCAAAGTTTCATGCAAATGAGACAAGAAAGAGACACCTATGGTGTTCATCAAAATAGAGACGATTATGGCACCAATGGACGGAATGGTTTCCACGCTAACTGGGAAGCTCATAATGTGGAGATTGTTCAAAAATATAACAAAGAAGAATATAAAAGTAACAGGAGAGAAACAAGTGAAATACAACACACGCAGCGTGCCAATAATGACGGTTTTGCCAGTAGGTTCTTAGATAGTGATTACAGAAGACGAGATAAGAAAGACTCTTTTGCCAGGTCCGATTCGTGGGACCAAGAGATTGAAAAGAGTGAACAAAGACGTGAAGTGGATAGAAGTCACAGAGAAATGAAAACATTCTCTTCCAATAAAAATAACAACGATAACAGAAATACATCTGTGTCTCCTAAAAATGATTGGGATAAAGAGACTGCTAGTGAAATATATGCTAAAAATAGTGATTCTTATAAACTAAGACATGAAGATTTTGAGTCTTTTGAAGTGAGCAGGTCTAGGGACAGAGAGAGTCCCAAGTGGGATGATTCTGTTTCGGGAATGGAAGAAGATATGAACCGTAAAAATAGCTCAACATACAATCAAAACGGGTACAATCATTATAATGACGAAATGCACATAAAATCTTCTAGAGATGGGTATGACTCGTCAAAATATCAAGAAAAGTTGGATGGTAGAAAAAATTCAAGAGAAATGTTAATGGGGAAATCACTGGAAAGGCATGAGAACAAATTCCAAAGAGAACCTCCCAAGAATATTGAGAGACCAACATTCAAAACTCACATGGTTCAGAAGGAAAGAAACAGAAAGTTAGAAGCTGAAAGAAAAAGTTCAGTTTCAACTCATGTTACCGAAAAGTCTGAACATTTGGAAGGTAAGCTCAAATAATTTTTACAACAAATTTTATAAAGAAACATGTATTTATTTTGTTACGTATCTCTCAAACATTTTATTGTATTTTTAGGTGATGAATACAGAGGTTACGTGAGCTCACCAATGAAGAGTGAGAAAATTGAAAAACGTTTGATAGAAATGCCAGTCAAACGGGTGACCAGCCTTCCTAGTCAAAATCCCATTAGCCGTTTGACTTATAACCGGGTGCCATGGAAACTTGTTGTTCGAAAAGAACTCTTCACTCCATTGGAGGAAGTTTCTTCACCAAAACTGATGCATCTCATATTTTGTCAGGTTGGTTCATAAAAAAATTGTTTTATTTGTTGGCGCAATATAAGATCAAAGTGTTATCTATGATTGTTTTTGTTATAGGTGGTGAACGATGTTTTGGGTACTACACCGTCGCTTCGCTTATCATCTGGAGAGGTCCGTTCTGGATCAGCTGCTTTGCGTGCTCTAGGCGTTTCATTAGAAGATATCCAATTGGCTCCTGTAGGGACTCAGCCACCAAGGCATAGAGCTCATGTGTTAAGAAGAGTTTTGGAGATGGCTAAATCCTGGCCTCTGTACTTTGCTAGATTGTTTGTAGTTGATGGATCACCACAGGTATTGTAATGGCTCTTTTTATATAAAACAAAACTGCTGTAGGTGCTGGCTATTGTGATCATTGATTAATAGAATCGGTCGCTTTATAGAATCAAAAGTCCCAATTCAAAATAAAGAATTTCATACAGTTTCAATCGTATAATAGAATCAAATTGAAATTAAAAAATTTACAACTCTTTCTTACATTTTTTTTGTATTTTTTCCAATCGTGACTCAATAGACACATTGCACAGTTGAAATGATTTGTTACTAAGAGTCAAGGTCAGTCTTGAACCATATCCAGCTGTGCATGCTTGTGTTCATTTCATTGTGATAAAAAACTCAAACTCCAGGAAAAAAGATAAAAGACTGAATGATTGAACTTTTAAAGTGCAACATAACGGACACCGACAAGTTAATGACATTAGTGCTTGCTTCTCTCTGTTAAATAAAGCGGATATAATT
This sequence comes from Mystacides longicornis, assembly GCA_963576905.1. NCBI lineage: Eukaryota > Metazoa > Arthropoda > Insecta > Trichoptera > Leptoceridae > Mystacides > Mystacides longicornis. Next base: position 13,872,503 of record OY756425.1, read on the forward strand.
AAAACACAGTTTGTTTAGTTAAGGTTTCTATTTAGCGTGTCGCGTTGTCTGTATTCAGCTCTAATACAAAGATTACAAGATGGCTGCAAGGATGCCACAATCATAGACAACAGCAACGACTCAAGTCATAGAGAATCATTAGATGAGTGTAAGCAACATTGCCACTCTTAACACTCTCAAATGCAACTCCTCTAATAATGAAACAATGAGACAGAACTTGAAGCACCCTTTTTTGGAGAAATCATTATTTTTTAGAAAACACAATCACAAACCTTTCTTAATAAATATCTATACATACAAAATGGCTATGGTAGACAAACATGATCACAATTTCCGGCGCTGATTATATTACAATTTTTTTCACACTGAACATTAATTTTATGAAAATCTTTTAGTTGTCCGAAGTCACAGTGCTGGGTGTATCCCACTGGGGTATATCATTAGCATCAGGGGGCCGTGGACAACCATTGACGTGTGTACGAGCCGTGCCCCATTCCAGAATAGCCTCAGCTTCCTGTCCTCGAGCCGGGGCTTTAGCTCTTTCACTCAGAGGAGGTGCTAGAATACAGCTGCACGCCACCAGGGCACAACAGGCGCTTATACTTATTGACAAATTTAGGATTGAAGACAGACAAGTAAGTGAATTTTCTTATGACATTTTTATGTTCAATATTAAGTAATCCCTAGATGATTTTGTGGTTATGTGGTTATTCCGTGATCGAAATTAATAATCGCGTACAATTTGTAACAAATCACAAAAAAAATTTCCACACGATTTTTTTACTGCAAGTGCGAATACTCGCATAAGATTCAATGTGTAATAGAATTGCGAAAAAAATCCATGTGGGGAAATTACGCAGTACCGACGGGCCTTAGTGTGTCCTAATTGGAAAGCAACGGATCGTTCAAATTGAGAACATTGTATGATTGCTGGAATGCGCAATTACTTTTCAATTAGAACAGGGCCTTACTCATAAAAACATTCCATAAATGAAACAAATAGTTTTACAAAAAATCACCTGTTGCTCACCAAAATATAGGAAATAGGCGGCCCTAGTATGTTACTAAAATATGTGAAAAATGAATGTTTTTTTTATAATAAACATTCCCATATAAATGTTTCAAAATAGCTGGCAGAAAATAATAATGAACAGTGTTTCCACGTTTTTACTCTACTTACCGGTCCCTCACAGTTTGAAATGGATGGGTATAAATTTCAAGTGAAAAGAATGTAGACTCGATCGTGAATTGAACCCTGGAATTTGTACTCTAAAAACATTTCCTCAATAGCTAGATCACAGATTGATGAGGAATTTTTTGTGAAGTAAAAAACTCATTAAAAATTATACTTGATAACAATGGATCCTAAATTCAAACTTGTTAGCTACATTCCATAGAAATAAAAAGTAACAAATATGACACATCCTATCTGTTACAAAACTAGCTTAGTATTAGAATCCATTATTTAAGTATTTAGACCATGAAAATAAACAAAGTTGACAATAATTAAAAACTGTTTCACGGTAATACTTACCTAGATGTTAATAGTGGAAATAATGAGTTTATGCAACACCATAAGAATTCCATATTTCTAAGCCATACCTAGAGTAGAATATTAAAAATTGGCTCGTAGTTCTTACACTGAAATTAGGGAATCTTTAAAAGAAGAGATTTGTATTGATGTAAGAGGCACATGTTTGAGTGAAAACTACTAATGAATATTCGAAGCATCAGCAATGAAGAAATGAACTTTCGTATTAAACAAAGATTTAATCAAAATCACAATGACATGTGCCCAGATTCTAAATCAAAATGTTCACATAAAAAATCATCCATTAATAACGTAAAGTCAAAAGAGGAAGGGGTTTGGAAAAAATAGATGGAGGGGTATGGTCTGTCCTTACATTTTGTGAGATGTCAAACTTCTAGTTTAAATGTCTTACTTCTATTTTTTTTATTTTGATTGTGAAGCCAAAAATAAAAACACGTGATTTTGTGGGAGGGGTGGGGGGTAAACCTGAATCCTCACCAGAGAGGGAGGGTTCTAAAAAGCACCATATGATCAATGGATATACCCTGGATAATAATAATATTATTCATAACGGCCTGCAAATAGGTGCCCCATGCTGTACCTGAGAGCCAACTTGTATCCAACTCCAAAAAACAACTTTTCTGTGTCTTTATGGCCCTGATAGAGTATGCGGCGTATATTTCGAATATGTATTTCACCAAAAAAATTGGAGTTGAGACATGTTGGCTTTCAGGTACAGAATGTAGATATCCATTAGTGCTTCCTTACTTACTTTTTGAGTCTGGTTGGTTTCTCCGGCGGTGGAAAGATTGGCTGACATGGTTTCGTTTCCAGGGATGTCCGATCGCTCTATAATAATAGTTAAATCTACGTAGAGGCTCGTCCCGTGTCCCCCATCAGCGCTTTATTGTATGCTTATGACATACAGATTCCTCTTTTAGAAATAATATTGTACCTGGTGATAGTTGGGTTCAGTCATAGAATTGGTTAAGTCACTCAGTTTTACATCATTTTTTAGGAAAATACAACGTGGTTTGTCTTCTAAGCCACTTAAATACCAGTCTCAGTTTTTTTCTAACAAACCATTTTCACAGTTAGTCGAGACTCAGTTAGTCAATGTTCTTTGCCATTTACATAACAAAGGTGTCAGTATAGCTTGCGGAACTTAATGCAATACAGCCTATTTCTATCAGCCAATTAGTCCTGCCCAGTCTGGGTCACCTTATATGAATTCCAATGAGCCCTTTGATCAGACGTCAATCTTACCATTTACAAGTGAAAAAAATATAAGATCTGTCATCAGGCATATAATTTGATTTCACTGCCTTATTACACACCTTTCTTATTTTCGTTTCACAGAGGTGCCAACGTAATATTGGAGCACTATTGTTAATGTTAATTTTGTAAAAACTGTGATCATCGTTCTTTCTCTAATGTTGGTAGATACATAATGTAACCAAAGACAATTATTATGTCATTACTAACTGGTAGTCAGTTAGGTTGGTGTTATAAAACAATGGAAAGTGCTTCTTATTTTAACCGTAGCATTCCTGTTTACCCACCAATAGTTTATTCATAATTTCCGTACAGAGTTTTACATAAATTTTTCTCTGCAATCTTTTCTACAGTAGAAACCCTTTAATCAAACTTTGTTAAAATAAATTTGGTTGCCCCAACGTGAACACAAAAACACTTTCCATGGGCTTTAACACTAAGGAAAGTTTATCTTGTGTTGAAAGAAAATGAACGCAAGGGCTTAATTATTTAGAGTGAAAGTCGATTACCAGTTTCTTTTGTATTAAACAATTACCTATACCTTTGACAACAGAATTTCAAGTTATGTGTAAAATTAAATCATGCTTGAAACTCCCCAAAGCAATAAGTTCTGTCGGTAGTATTCACTTGGGTTAAAACACTATTAATTTCTTTCGTGATTGGGCTCATAAACGGGCCATAACATTCGACTATAAAATTTTTTGATAATGTCCCAGTTATTTGGGAATATTTGCATTTGGTGTCTCGCTTACAAAAATCCTTTGACGTTCAAGGTAATAAAAAGTTTTGTGTTCGTCAAAATGAGAATTTATAAAATATGTGATCAAAACAACCGAAAATGATGTCTCTGAATTGCATTAATAATAAATAATAACCTACGAACTCCTCCCCGAAGCACGAGTTTTACTCATTTTCGGGGAGAATTTCAATACTTAATAGCGATTTTGTCTCAATTCTTTATTTTGTAATATAGTACTATGGTAATTATTAATAAAGGAATTATATTATTATTATTATTACTCATGTGCTTTATGAACACCTATTACGAAAGAATAAGTATTGGTACAGTATCTGCTTGGGTCGGCTAGACATGCGAGATCTACCGGGGCCATGGAATTCTGAAAATTTGATCACCTAAATGGCGAAAGTTGTTAACGTAAAATGATTCACTTAGATCGATTTCTTAGGGTGCGTTTACACCAAACGAACATACATACAGCCAGAGTTGGAAATTGAATTTCGCGGGTAATGTCAAGTGATTTTAACCAACCAGAGCGATATGCAAAAGGATGTGTCAATATCAACTATCAAGAAAAATGCTCTATTTCTAGCTCTGGCACTATTTTAGATTGGTGTAAACACATCCTTATAGCAATATCTCTCGGGTTGGTTGAAATCACTTGATATTACCCGCGAAATTCTAAATTTTAGTTGGTGCTCAATTTCATACAGTTTCGGGGCATTACACAAGGTACTTAAATATGTATCTGGAAACTAAACTTTTCCTAAAAAATAAAAAAGGTCATTTCCATGATCCAGGGGGGGTCATGAACCACAAAAACTTATAATATAGTAGAAAAGTTGGTATTTTATTAATAAATGTAAGTACTGTACTTCAAAGTAAAGGCCTGGAAACAGCCCAGGGGGGCCATGACCCCCCTGCCCCCCCTGGATCCGCCCTTGCCTGCAGGCCGCAATTTTCCCCGATTAATGGGCATGTCAGGAGGTGGTCGTCATCTTGGAGCTCACCACACTCACATTCAGTCTCATCTGCAGATAGGTAGCTATGTAGGTTCTTCCTACGCAAGGTTATAAACTAGTATAAAAGTATAAAAAATAGAAGTATTGTTTGGAAAATATCCGCCGATTTAGCTAGACTCCACCTCAAAGAAAATTAGTAAAATCTCAAAATAATTGCTCCTTCGCTGTCGCCAAATTTCTCATCGTTTTGTTTTGTTTTCTTTCAATTATTGTTATTGTAGTCTTCTCCAACGTTTAGTCTATTGTCACCATCGCGAGTTCTATGGTTGTGTTCCGATTTTGAATTTAAAAAATCGTAAAAATACGCGTTGTGCATAGTTAAAAATCCTGAAAGGAATAATATGTCAAGAGGTGACTAAATTCTGCAGAACGCTATGGAAAATCTCAACGAAGTGAGTTCTCACAAATTTATAACTACCTACCTATCGTATATTTAAAGCCTTATTTCTGTTTGTACGCGTGAAATTGGAATATGCGAAAAATAATCATTCATTAAAAAAATCGTAAATAGTTCGAAGTGGTTTATAGCCAGTTCCGAAAAGCGGTTTACATTTTGAACTTAGAAGCTCTTGTACGACACAAGCTTTGTTTAGCATTAAATATGTCAATAGTGTATTCCCTTTAAGTACCTACATAAAAAGAACTTCATATAAAAAAAATCGAAGTGTGAAGTTAAGCGAAGTTAAAGTTATTTTGCGATACTTACGCACACACACGCATTTACGTAATGATGCGTTATTTCTGTGTTGTTTGAAGCGGACGGATACACACAATAGTTATCATGGTGGCAGAAAAGTTCATTAATGCAGGAAATTTGAGTTAAGAGTTCTTTATGTTCTTGAACTTGTACCTTCAGCCATCCATACGCCTTGAATTGCAAATCTAAAGATCGACAGCATATATTTATCCAAATTTACTTATTGTTTATTATCATCGTGCAACCGTAAAAAAGGCGACGAAGTCACATTGTGACGGGTAGTTAACCCCTAGTTATTTATATTAAATTTGACAAAATTGTTCGCAAAGAGTCTACAGTTATTTTTTCCATAGAATAAGAGCGAGTTAGTATGTTTGTACATATGTATAATATATTAATTTGCGTATGGCTATGATATAATTAACGTCAATTCTAACTAAACTTGAATCAGAGAAAGGTTTGGTAATTTCTCAAAAGTTTATGAAACTCTCACCATTACACATTACGTGAATGTACGCGACAATGCACAACTATGAACTAACAAGATAATCTCTTCCAATATCACCACTCACATGCATTATTTCGTTGAATTTTTTTTCTTTCATATTAATTTAACGCCATCTTTCAAACATTATAATGTTTAGTAAATTAACTATTTTTATTTAATATTTTAAATTGGACATTTTAGAAAGCCGAGTTTGGTCATTCGTTCGCTACTTTCTACGTATGAGTGTAATCAACGAATGCACATTCTTCGATTTTCGGAACAGTGATTTGTTTAATAAGATCGTCTTTGTTAGCGAGATGAATCAAAGATTTCGATCATTACAAAACACATAATATACTCTTCCGTATCTGGTTGTCCAATTAATATAATGAAAATTACAAATTTGATTCAACTTAATTCAATTTTGCCACTATTTCTTAGTATCGTCTTGTTCTCTTTACTTGTACCGCTGCATTGCTGATGTATGCCTTTCGTTTGAGTGAAACTGTTGTTCCGTTTTTATATACATACATACTAGCTTTCCTGACAGACGTTGTCCTGTGGTCCTAACCAGAGGCGGCCCGTTCATATGTGCATAAAGTGCAGAAAAAAAATTCCATACCTAATTAATTCGATTGAGTTAAACTAATAAAATAATAACATTTTTTTTTTTTTTTTAAAAATGAATCTGTGCTCACTCAAAGTGAACACAAATACACTCCCTGACTCTTTCACAGTAAGCTACTGAAAGCTTGTGTCGTGAAAGAGGAAGATGGTCGGCACCTGGGATCGAACCACGACGTCCGCAATACGAACGCCGGCGTTGTAACCGCTGGGTCACCAATCACTTCAAATGAAATGAAATATATCTAAAACATCCATATCTCATTCGTATTCAAAGTTCACGCGGGAACTACGAGAGAATATATGCGCGCGCAGACATTCTACCTCGCCTATGAAGTACCTACCGATGCTGCGTGTGCACATTATTCGAAAATGCCAGATAATTTTGTTGCCTTAGTATGAAAATTTCTCAAACGCTCGAAACGGTGGAGTTTGTGCTACTCTATGTAAGAGCGGCAATTACATTTGCGAGAATGAGAGGGAACTACCATCAGGTGCAGTGACCAATAGTTTTGTTGTTATGGCGTCGCAGGAAATCCGTTCTATACTAAGTTTAATATTATATTTTATATTATTTCATAGCCATTTTTCAACTTTTTATTAGTTATTATGTTATCTCGAGCGGAGAAGAATCCAATGAATCAAACATCGGAAGAATTTTCAGCCGATCTCGAGTTATAAGTGTTCGCACTAACCCGACTTTCTTTTAAGATAGGTATAAGATATAAATAAAATGAATCTATGCTTACTCAAAGTGAACACAAATAAATACTCTCCTTTGACAACATTCACAGTAAGCTAATAAGCTTGTGTTGTGAAAGGAGAAGATGTTCAGCACCTGAAATCGAACCCACGCCTTTATAACATAAGTCTCAACCACTTCGTTTGATCTATGTTTTCGTTATTATATTTTAATAGAAGTTTTCCCGTACATTACTAAGATTCTCTTTGAATCTGTAACGTTTTCAGTGTTAAGGATGGTATTTTTTGTCGATAAATATTCAGAGGCCGATACAATTGGATTCTTTGAAGGATTTGCCGTATTTTGTATAGCAAGTAATCCGGATGATTGGTTTAGAAAGTAGTCGAAAACGTGTCACAAAAGTGGAAATTCAGGTTCTTGAAGCGTTTTTCAAGCAATGAGAAATAACTAGTACCTATTTTTGTAAAAAATAATATGACCTCAATTGTCTCGCATAAGACCTAGGGGATAAATAAAATAAAAGTTGGGATGTGGGAAGATCGAATACATCCTGGCCTGGAAATATCAGGAAGTGAACTGGATTAAAAAAACGAGTGTCGTGTGCAAAGAAATACGGTGGTAGTCGACATCGCGGGAGACATAAAACAGCACAGAGTCTAGGGCCTAGGGTTCGCTTATGCGGTTTTATGCCAAGACTTATTGGTGTGTGTGTGTTTTTTTTATAAAATGCAGCAATTAAGTCGGCGTAATTTATGGCAATCACGAATAGAGCATATTTCCAGACTCTTGTTGTACCTATTTTTGATTTAACAAGGAGTTACTGATGGAAATGGTTAGGAGGCGAAGTGTCGTCAACGGCTATGATACCCAAAAAAGAATGATAAGCGTAAGAGGGTTCAGCGACACAACCTACGTATCTTTATTCTGAATTTGGAAGAGTCGGTCTGTTCAGTCACCGCTGCAAACATCAAAGAGGTCAGGGTCCCGCAGGGTCAAATGTAACGAGCTGATGCTAAGACCAATAGACCTTGTTGACTTGTGCTTTGTGTTAGTAAGGAATTTCAGACTTTAATGGTAACATTGTCTTCATTAGGCCAAAAATTCTGTCGTATAACAGATCGTTGCGTTTGATCAAATCCGTCATTTCCAACGCCCTGATGCGTGTCTGCTGTCTAGTGGTGGCACACGCCACTAATAAAGTTGTCAATTCAATCGATGTTGCTGGTTGCATTAACCTGAATTTAATCCAGATGTGCTAAGTGTCGGTGCGCATTGTGGCGCGCGCAAGTACCTTCAGATGTCCCCGTGCGCTACATTCCGCCGCACATCCGTTACTTGGGATCTATATTATTATGTACTTAATGTATCGTGGTGATTTGTCTAACTTATAATGTACAAAAAAATACTAGACATTTTTCTTTAACTGTAAGAACTACCAATTTTTGATGCAATTGGTAGAAGTCGAAATGGTTGGTAGACCAGCGATGTCGTAAGTATATTTGTGTTCATTTTGTGAGTCCAGATTCTTTTATTAAAAGCTTAAATTTTAATTGGACCACTTCTTCTTTCGTATGCGTATCCTGGCGCCAAATATATAACAGCAGTCGCAGTCTTTAAATTTGGTTGCTCTCTTGTTCTCAATAATTTCCAACTTTTCTTCTCTATTTTTCATTAATTATTAAATTTCTACTTGTTTCATACATGAGAGTTTTCGACATGTTGAATATGTTGAGAATTCTCATGATTAAGAGTTTCGGAGACAAACATTACCACCTAATGGCGAACGTTGTTAACGTAAAGTGATCACACTAAGCCAGCCTTCGAAATAACAGTAGAAGACGGTCGTAAGCCCGTAGTGGTTTGTTCCATTTAAAAATCGAACATTAGTGATGAATTTTTAGAGTCGTTAGTTGTTATTTTTTCTTATAGCTAAAAGATAAATTGGACCACTACAGTCTTACGATCAAAATCGCGCTATTTTATACTTTTTTCGCCGAGCATTTGCTGCTGAGGAAATGGTCACAAGTTCAAAAATGTTTTAAATAGGCGTGTTATGGAGCTCCTTCACTGCGTAACCCAATCTGTCGGATAATTGAAATAAAAATTCTATTCATAATCGTAACCGAATTTGATATAACTGCACTTACATTGTTTAAATTAAATCTGAGCAAAGCTAAATTAAAATTTACTTTTGCTCAGAGTTGATTATTGAAATTTAACTAAAAATATATTTATTTTTGTATATTTTTAGTTTATAATACTTTTGCATAGTAATCGGATAATCCAAAAGAATTTCATTTCATCTGAAACCCAATATATATAGGTATAATTAGGTATATCCGTATCCACATTCAGATACGAAATTTGAAATTTCATATCCAGAACATCCGTATTTTCAGGGGTTTTCAATTTAGAATATTAGTTCTTCACGCATATAAAGCATTCAAACATCTATGTATCTACTAGTTACTCTATGACATAATCACTCGTCAACGCACACTGCCACAGCCCAAACGGCTAATCGTAGAGAAGGGAAATTACAAAAAAAAAAAAAAATAAAAAAAACTAGTAGTAACAAAATTTGTTAATACTACTAGTAAATATACAATAACATCGAAGGTAAAAACATAAAAAATAATCAATACAATTATTGAAAATTCCTACTGATATCACGGATACCAGTAACGATTCATTATTGACAGTTAACAACGGCGATGCCTTCACTATTTGATGGCAAATTCCTAACAATTCAATCAACTGTCTGCTTTTTACTAGCGTGAGTATGATATGTTGTTGTATTATAATTTCTACGGTTTGCATAATGATTCTATTTGGTTAATTCAACTGTTTTTTCATATTAGTTCATATCACCTCATTATCCGTTTAAAGAAGAGTGCTGTCGAACCCATCACATGCCTATATTGTAAATATAAAAGGTCTTACGTTTTATCTTCTAATATATAAAAACGGACAGCTATTTCGCGTGGTCATCGGATCACGGCTTAAACGGCTGGACCGATTTCGCTAATCCTTTTTTTCGTGTCGGCTTTTATCGGGAGAAGGTTAATTAAAGAAAAATCTAAGTAGGTACTTTTAACAATATAGATTTTATTCCAAATTTGAAAAATTAAAATGAAATTAAAGCTCGACAGGAACTGTCAGTTATTTGATAGTTGGTGCGATTGACAGAAATTGGATACAAAATATATGGTTTGAAACAAATACATCGATCTAAATAACATTGGTCAAAAGGTAAAAAGCTAATCCTTTTACAAATTCGAATTCAATATTCATACTTAGGAACACAGGACAACGTCTGTCGGGAAAGCTAGTTTTTATATATAAAAATCAAAATGTTGTTGTTTCCAATGTTTTTGCACTACATTCATGATTCCAACATTGCAGTCAAATGCGGGAATGTTTTGAACATTCAATTCATATTCTTACAGTAAATATTTGCGCTGCTGTGCCATTCATTTTGTCAACAAACATCTTACAGTCGCTCGGAGTATTCAGCCATATTACGTAGGTATCGCGCGTGCCGTACTGTAGATTGACTCCAAACGGCACTAGCAATTTTCAGCTTATTTTACAGTTCTAAACAATACCTTTTATTCAAATTCAATTTATTATGGTTATTATTCATCATATATTTAAAAATTTAAGTAAATGGTAAAATTCCAAAATCATTTCTTCTGGAAGACTGCTCCCAGATATAGACCTTCAAAGTGGTGAAGTGACAACTGGGAGTCGATAAATAAGAAAAAGTTTTCTTCTCAGCAACGCGCGGGTTATCAGCTTGTTATAAGAAATCAAAATTCTGATTTACAGGCTGCGTGAAACATCATCGACAATTTTGAAGTAGAAACGTCAAAAGCGCATACATTATAGAAATATTGCAACTGTCCGATGACTTTCATCGATGAATTATAAAATTGTTGCAGCAATAATTATGTACATACCGGCAATATATTGATTTTCCCCGTGCCTTGCGATAATTATCAACTACCTGTACACATCATTCCATTAATGGTTCGAATTATTCGCAACAATACGGAACATTATTTAGTTGGTAACTCTCTCGCTAGATGCGTGATCGAAGCCCATGTACGTTTTTCGATCATTATTGATTAAGATGATTTCGTAAACTTTCAAACTTGCGATATTTATAGGAGTTGGAATAGATCGTTTCGCCGCTAAATGATTTCATGAGAAAATTTACTAATTAAAATCATTATTTACGAGTACCACTCCGTATGTATTCTACAGAGCCAAGACCAGCCCCCGTGGACAAATTCAAATTGGCGTTCGACTACAAACGGAGATTTCTCCAATGTATAGTACATATACAAACATTTATTTAAACCAAACAATGACACTTATATTAAAAACATAAAAAGTGGACAGTTAATTTTCTTCCTACTCTACATTGTCGAAGAATTCGTTTGTAGTCGATCGCCAAATGCATTTTTTGTCTAGGCCTATAGAAGGAATATTCACAAAACGGTTTTAATACCATTTAGTTGCGATCTTATTCAAATCCTAACCATTTCAGACAATATTTAATTTAAAAAGAATATTTATTTTTTCGGGAACCGATTTTGGATAATATTTAAGACTGACTTAAACTTGGCACGAAATAACATAGAATGGAGTTTTTTTATTTTATATTATTTAAGAATTTTTTTAATAATGTTATTTTTTAAGCACTCTTGTATATTCAGAACCGCCAAGAAATCCGCTCCCGATATAGATTTAGTTAAAGTGATTCTCTATTAGTAAAAAAAACTACCTTGATAGACTGATTTGGCTTATTCTAGCTTTGAATTATTCGGATATTTCTTAACGTCGAGAAAATATTGATTAGGCGCGAGGAAAATTAGAAGAAAAACTAACAATTCATTATTCTCGTTCAAAATTTTCTGACATCAGATGTGTCACAGCAAAGAATCATTAAGTATATTATATTTTGTAGTTGTGATTGACTGGGAATGAAGTACATAAGCTTAGGACAAAGGTGATTCGAAGTTTACAGGGCCATCAAGTTAGTGATGTAAATATTTTACAAAAACAGTAGCGCACAACTAAATTAAAAAAAAATCAAAGTATGATTTATGGACATTGCGTATGCGCACCAGAGTAAAACCACTTGTGTAAATCTTATAGGAGAGGCTCGTGCGCATCTTTCGCGTGCATTCTGGCGGCTGTTACCACAACAAACAAACAAACGGGGCCTTATCATGGTAATTTTCATTTGACCGCGGATCTCGGCGTGTGACGGATGTGCGCGCGCGCAACTGTAACAAAGTGACAACAATAGTATGTAAGCGCGAAACCCAAAAGTTTTTCAGTTTTCTTTGTGTCGGATATTCGATATATATCGTTAGTGTAATAAAGAAATCGAATTTTGTATTCGTTAAAGTGAAGAATTGTGATTAGTAGTAAGGTTTTGATTGGACAATCGAAATATGAAAAGTGTTGGGTACAAAGTGTTGAAGTTTTGATAATTGGAGTTTAAAAAATAAGTCAACCCTTATAAGAGAATATTTTTTTCAAGACATTATTTGCAATTTAGACCACCCATCAAATGTATTTTTTTAGCTTAATGAAATAAATATTAGTGAATCATTTGTGTTTTGAATATTATGACGTTTGTAAAAAATACGCATTATCGTCGTGTATATTTTCGTTCACACGATTTGAATAGCAATATAAGTTCGTGCAATATAAGACCATTTCATTTTATTGCTTGCTCGAGATTGAGTGAAAGGATGAATATTCACGTGTGGGATGTATTTTTTAACGTGCACATCAAAAATATTCGCTTTGGGTAGTTTTAAAACAAAAAGATATGCATTACGTACGAAGTATAATGCGTGTTATATAATCAGATACTTCATTTTTTTTAAATTATTTAAATGTTGATTCTTGACCCTTCAAAAATTAGTCTTTATTTTATCAAATGTAGTTCAGAATCATTTTTTGTTATAGTATTCACCTTTTATATTAAATTAAACATGTTGTCATTTTTTCAAATCATCTTTTCAAAATTTTGTCAGTAATAATTGGATACCATTATTAATGTCTCCTTTCAAAAATCTAGCTGTTGAACCATTGTGAAGAAGCTATTTAAAATCTCGTCTGCTTTTGTTTTTTCTTTTCTTCAGAACTCAATTCTAGAAGGATATATGGCGGAAAATGTGGTCGAGTATTACGGATTTCTATTTGGCGGTCTATTTGGCGGTACGCCGGTGTTCAGTAATTTTATTTTTCCGTATCCGTCATAAGCATGCCTTTTAACCAGGCATGCATTCTCTCCCCAAAAATCAAATCATATAAAGTTTTGATATTAAAAATATATTTATAATATAATATAAAATATATAATATCAAGTTAAATACATAGATACATATTTTTTTTACTTTAATTTACCGTAAGACAGATCTATGCCTCATGTCGATATAACTCTAACTTGTATCCCCTCGGTTAGTTGCGCTTCGCAAGCGGAATAATCTACGAAACGAATTAGTTATGAAACAATTATTCAAATTAACTAACGTTTCATACATTGACTAGATATGGCGTATCTGATTTTCTTTATTTCTTTTTTTCCTTACTAACCACACAATACTATCTGTCTATCGGTAGGTAGGCTCACTTACTGTGTGTTTAATTAGCAGTTATCTACCCACATATTGTATTACACAATTTATCACGGTGTTAGTTACAACTTTTTTTTATAACTATCCTATTGTGAATAATGATCCATCATCGCGATACTTTGATCGAATCTTCCACGCAGTATCGTTCTGTTTTGACACGATTCGTTACATCCATCATACTGTATCATTCGATATCCTTTGATATGATTGTGTTTTCGTAATCAAATTATTTGCGTATTTCCATGACCATGATATTTACCAAAGTGTCATGGGAGAATTATTGTACCGATGTTATCTATGTCTTTTTTATAATACGGAAATAGGGGGTTTTAATCAAACGATTTGTTCGGAAATATTCGTAAACTTTCTACTGTTAATGATTGTTGTGGATTCTACATTAGGAAAATGAAAATATGTCAAATTATGAGCAAACAATAATTGTGACATAATGAATAATAATAATATGCTCCTTCGTATCGTATGTTTGTATGTTGTTATTGTGACATTGTCCTATTCAGCTCAGCGTGGTGAATCATTTCGTCTGTCCTGTGAGATACTCATGAGAAGTCATAACTTGCAGTTTATTTTTACTCAACTTTCTTTTTCTTTTGTTTTCTTTAAACGATTGTGTGAAGAGAGACACCGCGATATTATTTAATAACAGTTTGCAGTTAGGAAATATATCCCACTCGTGTATAGCCAGCATGTGCGGTGCTTGATGTATGTTTGAATAAATTAGCTGCCACATAGGCCATACATGTGGGCCCGTTGTGAGACTAGTAGCTGACCAGCGCACTGCCCGTGCCATGGTCTGGCGGGCCCCATTGTGAGTGCTCACCAGCCCGTGGCCTCACACATCTATATTTTTTTCTCACTCACACATCTCCAATTATCATTAACTTCCGTTTTGTCCGTATGACTTTAGCGGTTCTTTTTTTTATAACAAAATATTACTACAGTTCTCTTTCCAGAAATATGCTCGAACTTCGTAATAAAACTCATAATGATAAAATTAATTCCTTGAGTGATTAATGTGTGCTCACCAAACTGTAAATACCGGTTGATGTTTTTATTGGACGTATGACCAGCCTCCCAAAGATAAACCATCGACATGACGAACAATACGGACGACGATGATGCCATCGAGATCTACAGCGACTACAAGGCGAAGAAGATGATTCGGTTCTTAAACAGTCAACAAGAAAAGACCGAAACTCCGACCATGAGGAGCGAAAAATTAGTCGAGGCAATGAAATCCAATTGGGTGGAACTTCATAACACTTATAAAACCTATGAACCTGTCGTCCACAAGGAGCCATACATGAAGATGTATGAAAGAACCAACAACTATTCCTCAACAAAGACCCAAGAAAATGTGTACGAAACATATGAAGTCAAAGAAAATAATCAAAGCGGTAGTTCATCTTCCAGCTCGGTGTCGCCAAACTACGCCAAAAGTTCTTCCAAAACCAAGCAAAACAACGCAATTAGAAGAGCCCCTTCGCTCGACAGCTTAATTAATTCTTCAGCCAGTGATTCCAGTTTAGATGATAATAGCGTCACTCATTCGGATTCAGATTCAGGAGCCGATCTAAAGCATCTATTCCCTGCCAAAAATGAGAAAGGAGACGTACATAGAAGATACTCAGAGATGAGCGATGTCATCAATAAGCGTCATTCGGAAATATCCAAATCTGAATTTAACGAAGTTTATATAGAGAAAACCAAAAAGCTGGAGCAGAAATTAAATGAAGAACTAACTATTAGTAAAGAGGCTCATTCTAGAAATTATAATTGTAAGACAGATGTTAATGACAATGACCAAAATTACTATAAGAAACCGCCACCTCCAATACAAATCATAAGCCGGAAACCTTTCGGAGATTTTCCTTTGAATACGCCTAGCAATCCAGTTACCAGAAAATTATCAGGATACTCAAACGGATCTGGAGCTCCGATGGAGACGATTATCGAAGAAAGTTTGGAGCCTAAAGTGTCTGTCAAGGAGATTTTGGCGCGGTTTGAAAATCTGACGGAAAAGCCGGATTCGGTGCCCACGGTAATAAAATTTGATCATTTTATAATTCTTACCTCACACCTGTTTATTTATTGCTGTATCTATCTACTCTATCTAGACTGGCGTGTGTTAACCGTTGGCGAGATTCACTTTCTTGACCGTGTTTTAAATTCTACAATTTCTTTTATGTTAATGAACACAATCCATCAGCTATAATTATTTTCCAATCGATCCGACCGAACCAATGCAAATGAATGTAGGTATGTTGAGGTTATCGGATTTTATAAACATAGTTAGTATTCCGCAGAAATTCAATAGAACATTCACTTCTACTACCCATAGCAATTAGAAACAAGTGAATATCTGTGGAGATTGCTTTGGTTCGCTTGCAATGTTGAAATTTGAACAATAACACTAAACTGAATAATTGCAGACCTCTGGTAATTATCTTCAGAAAACCCGAAGTTCATCTTTTGTGCATGGAGTCGTTAAGGGATGTGATCCGCTTATTTTAGGGTAGTTCTTCGGAGTTTGGGAAAGAACTCTTTAGTGGTAAAAAAGACGTAGGTATAGGTTGAAGTGATTGCTAGTCTAGCGGCTACGATGCCGGCTTTCGCACTGTTTCGTGCGGAAGTCGTGGGTTCGATCCCAGGTGCTGACCATCTTCCTCTTTCACGCCACAAACTTTAAGTAGCTTACTGTGAAAAAGTCAAAGAGTGTATTTGTGTTTACTTTGAGTGAACACAGATTCGTTTATATAAAAAAAAGAAATATCTTTATATAGATTTCACCTCAAATTTTGGTATAAGAATGTCTATTTTTACAAAATAAATTACTAGCGGTCTGCCCCAGCTTCGCACGGGAAATAGGCACCTATTTTAAAAACAATAGTTTTCATGAAGATCCCTATATTTTTTTTTTCAAAATATTCTACAGCCTTTTAATCTGGAATAATGTAGCATTCTAATGGTCCCATCCCGGAGTAATACCAAGATACTAATAAAGAGCCTTTTCCAGAGGCGGAATTTCAATTAAATTTTTAAAATAAATGAACACTTATTGTGACATAACTATAAATGTTAGACATACATATGCCGGTGCGACATTTTTTGTAAATATTGATGTCTTCTACAAAGTCGTAAAACATTATTTTATTCTATCATCAATAGTTTTCACAGCGCACGCGATGTAAATAATATTTTAGGTATTTTTTTTACACCTAGGGTTACATTATTGGAGTTTTAGTAAGGATCCCAAATTTTTTAGAAAATTCAATATAGCCTATGTTACCCGGGGATAGTGTAGCTTCCAAAAAGTGAAAGAATTTTTCAAATCGGTTCAGTAGTTTTAGAGCCTATTCAATGCAAGCAAACAAACAAACAATCAAATCTTTCCTCTTTATAGATTAGCTGTGGGTGTGTCTTGCTAAAATTCGAGAACGGCTGGATCGATTTTGGCTAATTTTTATTAAGAAATATTCGTATAATCCAACCATGGCGTTACAACCCATTGCGGGTCTTGGCCAGCGGAGACGGTATATTTTGATGAATTTGCTGATATTAATGTCATCATATAATTCGTATAAGCTCAGGGTATTCTTAAACGGTGAGAAAATACGACAAAATTGCGAGTAATAGAAAACTATCAATTTTGTTTTCGCATATAAAGTCATCTTGCATACATGTCAGATGTGTCACGAAAAAGGATCGTTAGTTTTTTTGGTTGTAATTTACCGGAAACATGCTTGGGATGTAGGTGATAGATACGACTTTAACCGAGTTATCAAGTTGCTGATAAATACGACCAGCCTCAATGGTATTGTTTCTGCACAACCAGCCACGAGCTACACATTTGTCGCGGCTTTCCGTTATGTGTTTCACGTTAGAATTTATTCTGTTTTCACTGTGGTGATCGCTATAAGAATGCTGTGACACATTCTCTGTACTGCCTCTGCGTACAGGAACTACATGCCTCTCTTTGCTTTTTATCACGATTCTTATGATATGAATTATATCGTGCCGTTTACTTAGCCAATTCTTAATAAAGACATTATTAAAACATACTTATTTACAAATAGAATAGAAGTGTGCGTTACTTTCCATTGAAACTTATGATATTGCTTGTGAACATGCAAATACATGTGTTAAGTCCACCATTTACATAATATTGTATCGGAAAATGCTTAAATACGCTATTTGATAAAAAAAAATGTTTATCACCTATTTTTGTGATTGATATTTTCCACATTCTTACCAATAGTTTTAATATTCTGCGAACCGAATAACTCTCAGTGGCATTAACATGTTTAAACATTACATTTTTACACATTATTAGCATGTAATGAATTTAACTGCGCGACGAATGAAGTGTACCTATGTGTTATACTTGTAATTGTATACCTAGATAAGTCCTTTCAGTTTAACTTGTGTCACAAGTCACAACCAGTCCACTAGCTAGCTGCTAGATGATAGGCGACAAATTACGCACATGACCACGAACTTAAATCCACAAACAACGCTTTTCAGTTGGTCACATTTTATTATTATTTTATCCTCCTACAATATCACACTACTAAAGTATTTTTATTTTATATTTTACACAATTTTAATGAGAGAATAAGCATTCAATAAGAATGCTTATTGTAGCAACAACAGAAGCACACAACTCTATACTTAAGTACAACAATTATTTATATTCTGAGTATAGAATGAGTGTCGTCGATTAAAAAAAATAACAAATAATTCCTTTTTAAATATGGCAACATTGGCGGCAGTATGCAATAAAACACATCATCACACCTGCATCATACTCAATATATTCAACAATGTGACAAAGCAAACGATACTGACATGAAAATCGTTCAGCCTCAATCCGGAAGAATTCTTTATCTACTACTAGCTGCCCCGTCGAACTTCGTCCCGTTTTTATTTTTTTAACACTAATGACCATTTAATTACCAGATCCAAATTTTCTCGAGAAACATTCTCCTGTGATTATTTTGAATTTGTTTAATGATGAATTAATTACTTTTTAACCACTGTAATTCCGACCGATGCATCTGTTTTAAATCACATTAATATTATATTTTGCATCCGTATTTTGTCAATCTCACCAACTGTCAAACAACTGACAGTTCCTGTCAAACGCCAATTTAATTTCGAAATTGTAAAAAAGTATAGGTATTATAAAAGTACTAAGAAAGTTACCTACTTTGTATTTTCTTAGATTTTATAATTTGCCACGCAAAATTCTTAATTTTTTCATTCATAAGAACCTTCTCCTGAAAAAAAGCAAACACAATAAAAAAAGAATTAGCGAAATCGGTCCATCCGTTCAGGCGTGATGCGATGACCACGCAAAATAGGACTCCATTTTTATAATATAGAATAGTATAATTTCAACTTCCCGTCAGAACATGCAGCTTATAGAATTAATATCCATGTACCTAGTTGTGTAAAAGGGGATGTCACGCTGGTTTAGAGTCCATGCACCAGCGAATAATAAACAGAGATGTGCAAAAAGGGTACCCAAAACCATTTGAAATGCAAAATGGAAATGGGTCAAAACTTTTCCATTTGAAAATGCAAAATGTAAAATGGTTTTTAGAAAAGCATTTCAAATGCAAAATGTAAAATGGTTTTTAGAAAAGCATTTCAAATGCAAAATGGAAAATACCTATTTTCAAAATGCATTAAAAATGCAAAATGGTTTTTTAGGTCAAACATGAAAAGAGTAAAACAACAACCTTAATAATAATGAAATGTTTTATTGTTGATGCAAAAAAAAATATACAAAAAAGAATCATTGAAATAACGTTATACAGACGTGGAATCTCACCATCTTCCCATGTTAATAAAATAACATAACTAAACAAGCAAAATAAATAAAACGTTGTGATATAAAAGTAATGCCTGCCCCGATAAACAGCTACCGATAACCATCGACGGTCACCAGGTCTCCCGGGTGGATAAATTTAAATACCAGGGAGCAACCATTACCACCACTGGTGACCTCGGGGCTGAGCTCCCGATACGTATCGGTATGGCAAGTGGCGCCTTTAACAACATGACCAAGATTTGGAAAGCGTCGGCGTTTAGTGTCGAGACGAAATGTAAACTGTTTGATGCGTGTGTGTTGCCCATTCTCTTGTATAGGTGTGAGTCCTGGCACCTGACCAAGGCCCAGGCACAAAAAGTCTCAGCCTTTGAGATGAAGTGCCTAAGGAGAATTCTGGGCGTAAGATGGTACCACCGCATCACGAACGACGCTATACGCCGGCGCACCCAGCGTGAGCCCATCACCTCCACCATTGTGGGGAGGAGATGGACTTGGCTGGGACATGTGTTAAGGATGCTGAATGACAGTTGGCCGAGGAGAGCGCTGTTCTTCCTCCCATCAGGGTCCCGAAGACGAGGAAGACCCTCTCACACTGTGTTCCGCTCCTTCGAAGCAGAGCTGAGGGACATGGACATGGTGTGGGAGGAGGTCATAAACATTGCGCAAGATCGAGCGCAATGGAGAGCTCTTGTTGCCTCCCTATGCCCCTGAGTGGGGTGTAAAAGGGAGAATTGATTGATTGATTGATATAAAAGTAAAACTTATATCAAAATACAAAAAAATAAACCATCATCCATCATGTACCTTCTTAATTATAAAATATGATGATGAAGTGAAGAAGTTTTTTGGGACATCAGCGGTATACTAAACATTTATAAAAATAATTTCATAACAATAAAATTTGTGTTTGGCGATTTCAAAGAAATAAATACCTAGGTCAAGGATTAAGATCTAGCTCGGTTGGGAAGTTTGGGCTGCGATATGGGAATTAGAGAATAGACAGATATGGATTTTGTCAAGAGAGAGGTCTCATTATTGGTTATTGTAAATATATGGTTCATACTGACTGTGTAATAGACTTAGTACAATAAACAGGCAACAAGCTGTAGATTTTAAATAAAAAAAGGTATTATTTTGAATAAATTTTTAGTATGGAAAGTTTAAAAGTATGGAAATAATGAATAAATGAATTTTATTTCAGAGAATAAACAACTAACACGTTTGCCTGTTCATTTTGACAGAAGATAGTAATGTTCCCACTTAGTGGTTACTGGTTAGACATTTCCGTTTTCATACACGAATTAGCCTAAGCAGCCGAATTGCTCATTTCGAAAATTTGGTATCTAGAAACCTAACTTTTCCCACCAAAACCTCTGACCTTTTTTTTTTGCTCATTTCGAAATTCATTTTCGTATTTTCGTTTTGAGTAACCTAAACGGCGATAAATCGCCTACGTTGGCAACACTGCACCAAGCGTGAAAAAGACGAACTCTTATTTGGACCACGATCGTAGTAGCCGGATATTGCCGAACCAATTTTTACAAAACAGACCACAGAAAAAAAACAATATTTCTTTTCTATGCACTTATGAAACTTTTCTTTTCACCAAACTCTTTTCTCTCTTTGCTCTTGAGCGTGAACAAATGACATTGACAGATTTTTTCATAATCTATGTTTTTCTATACACGATGAAAAATAGAAACTGCAATGAGATTCCAAAAAAGCATTTAGGTTCCAAAAAAAGCATTTAAAATGAAAATGTATTGAGAAAAGCATTTAAAATGTAAATGGAAATGGGTGAAAAAAGAAACCATTTAAAATGCAAAATGGAAATGTACATTTTGCATTTTGCATTTCCATTTGAAATGGTTTTATTTGAAATGCATCACATCTCTGATAATAAAGAATATCACCATGTACCCACTGACAATGGTAGTTAGAGTGACATATTGATTTTAACGAGCCGTTAAGTTTACCATTTCTCCGTAATCATGTAGTTTAATTAGGCTTTAGTATTGGCTGGCCCCTATACCCACTTCACATCAGCCATATGTGATGCATGACCATCTGCCTACTTTTGCTTTGATTTTGTACAGCAAATTTGGCGCAAAACATAATATTCTAATTTTAACGAAGAGTTACACTTTTTGTGTAAAGATAATTACTATCGCATTCTGTTCTATTTATAAAGCTGTTTTGTTTAAAACATATTAGTCATTGTGAAAAGTAATGTAAAACCTTTGTATTGGTAAAACTACTACAATTATTATAATCGCGTTTCTTTTCGATAAAAAACATACAACACAAAATAAATAGATCGCTCCAAAATCGAAATATTCCACAAAATTAAAGTGGGGCTATCCTTTAGGACTAAAACGTTATTAAAAGTTAATAAAAAAAACATCAAAAACCAATTGATAACAATTAAATTTCAAAAAAATTAAAATTAGTAGAATGATAACAAAAAATATCAGGAACTAGGTTATTAATGTTTAACTCAAAATGCACAAAATTTTCAGGATCTTCAATATTTTGGGCAGAAGTTCTTGGTGGTAGTCCATTTCAAATGAAATGAAAATCACTCTTTTATAGTGATACGTACTACATTGTGTTATTGCTATTATAATTTGGGTTGTGAAATTTTTTATTTATTTAATTCTTTATGCACATATTACAAATTAGTGTGTAAAAATAGTGGGCAATGGCGGAATTATTGCCGAAGCTATCTCTAACATCCAACCTCATATCTGTAGTTACTATGAAAGAACAGCCTTGCTTTTTCTTACCGTGGAACAGTTTTTGTTACATATAAAAGTTTTTGACCTGAAAGTGATCACCCTGAGCCAGCCTTCTAAACAGCAGTAGAAACAGTCGTAAGTCCGAACTAGTCAAATTGAAAACATGTGGGAAACCACGATTACTTGTTGATAGCACTATTGGAAAACGGTCTCCAATCAAACTGTTATCCTTGAAAAATATGAAAATCAAATCATTATTATCAAAGGGGTTATTTTTTCTTTGTGCTTTTTTGTAGTCTACCTAATTGTTTGTTATATTGACCACAGTAAATAATACTAGATTTTTTGTGAAACTATTTTAGTCTTAATATTTCTGTATTTGGTCGTCTTTCGTCTCCACATTGTTTGTTTTTATGATGAAGTTAATACACAAGAATTATAGCCATGTTCAACTGGGCGGAATGAAGTATAATTCTGTCTTCCAATGCCAAGTTCCACTGATTATGAAGTCCAAGAACAAAATTACTAAACTACTCTTTGAAGAACATCAATGATATGTTCAATCACCGTAACTTATCACTGTGATACTCATTATACTTATTATACAAATAAATAAAACTTTATTTTAATACTTAGTATTAGCATTGATGTATTCTGTTACAACTCTAATAATTATATTGCATTGCGATTATGAAACCAAATTTATTTAAATATCTACAATTTTTATGGTCAAAATATTCTGTTAAGTGCACTGTTGTGTCAAAACAACAATACCTTCTTCCCAAGTGACCCGACTTAGTGGTATAGGGTAGCAATATTAACCATCCTATGATGATATACGCCCTCAATTGAAGAAATGGAATGAAGCATAAAACACCTCATCTTCTATGTAACCCTGATTGCAGGTTGAAAAGAGAAGAACTCTTTCTGATCACTCGACATTCTTAAATTAAACACAAATTTCTAGTTATATTACCTTCGTAAAACGCCTACCATGCTCTTGTTTTTTTGATTTTCACGCTTCTAATAAAAACGTTTCCGTGTTAAATCCCGATGGCCTAGGGAAGAGATTCCCGACTATTTTCTCTCATAAACCCCTCATGCTTTTCAGTTTTTATTAGACCTCATCTACTCACACTGAAAGATTTGAATTTCTACCATTTCAACAGCTTGATATAGCGTGAATAATTTGATAAGATTACATGTACCACTTTATTCACATTCTAATTTCATGGGCTCTGACCACTAGTTTAGGGCCTAGAGTTACAATATTATTATTATTTTTAAATTACATTAATTGAAATACAGAAATTTAGAATTGTTTGACCAACGCAACGCCCACGTATAGGTTCTTTGCCTGGTGTTAGGGTTGAACTCTTGTGAACTCGTATCTCAATGTCCTATTCGACGGTGGTTTGATTATATCAATTCGTACCATTACCTTGTTTGCAACGAAAGTTGTATCTATCCAAGATACAATAATACCATTGTTAATTAGAACAAAATACATCTTTCGCCAAGTCAGAAATAGAAGAGATTTGTGTTTTTTTTCTTTTGGAACTCGTTTGCATAGTGTTTTTTTAGTGAAAGTAAATCATAGAAGTAAGCCATGTTTTTTTAATTGGATTAAATTAAAATACGACTGCGTATGTTCGATGACATCTAAGGTAATTTCAACAGACGTTGGTTTAATAATGCATTTTTTCTCGGTTACTATTCCGCAGGAATAAAAATTGATATTGTTTTTCTCTCTCTGTTCTCTGCCTGGATGTCCTAACGCCGGCGATCAACCCTTCTCTAACCTGTGCTTCTTGGAATACCTGTTCCTTGGTATCGTGCATTCAGGATATTCAACTTTTGTCCTGTCAAGAATCCCACGATCAATGGGTCTTTCGCAGTTTCTTACCCCCATTAAACTGCATAAGGAGGCAACAAGAGCTATCCACATTAGCACTGGATCTCGCGCTACTTCGATGACTTCTTTCCACACCTTATCCAGATCCCTTAGCTCCGACTCAAAGAAACTTACCGTTAATTATAGTAGCGCCATATTCGTAGGAAAATAGACCATTAGTGCGCCGGCGTATAGCGTCGTTCGTGATGCGGTGGTACCATCTTATGCCCGCTTATATTCTTCTTAGGCACTTTGTTTCAAAGGTGGAGACTTTTTGTGCCTGGGCTTTGCATTCTGAAGCATAAATGCAACAGGTAGAACCCTCTTAGGTTTTTGAGAAAGATATAATAACATATGCTCCGTGGTTCACTAGCATTTTAGTTAAAAAATATTACGACGTTGTATTTATGTCGTTATTTTATTACAGAGAACATCGGATATAATAGACAGCCTAATCGGCTCATAGATAATAATGATATCTTCGTTTTTTAATAGCACGCTAAGCTTGAACAACCCCATAAAGATAAAAGCATTCCAAACTAAAGCTTTTACTGTCTAAATACATTTTAAAATTAACATTAGTGACATCTATGTAGTAAATCGTAAAACACGATATCGCCGTGGACTTCCTCGCTGTATTGTGATCAATAATCGCCTCGTTGAATAATAATTATTTAATAATGTACCTGTTACCGAGTTTGTCACGACAATATTGTCTTTGAAGCGTTCATTGTATGTAATTTCCTCCGTAACAATAGCCCCCTATTCACACACGATATCAAATTACCTAGGTACCTGAAGATTATTCGTTAAATTTGTGTTTTTATCCAGATATGTTTATGTTAAAATTATAAACAATTTAATCATAATTTGGGACTACGTCAAATACATTGCTTATTTTTTAATATTTATGACTGTTTAGATGGATATGTCTTCTAGAATTTATTTGCTAGGAACAATATTAAATATATTATTATAATTAATCCAGTAATTGGAAGGGTAATATTTTGACTTGTTGTAAAAACATTTTGATAAAAAATGAAGCGCTCAGAAAAGACATAGTTTTTTCGATTTCACTTTACAAGTATTCCAATCCTTTTTTGTCATAGCAATTACAAGTTCTATGGCCAGATTTCAGGAAAATTCACATACGTCTATTTAATGAAGTCCACGTAGAAAATGATTCAGAGATTTTTGGTCTCTCAATGGTGTTCAAGAAATGTGTTTTTGATCCAAAGAAGCTTCTTACTTACTACTGGTTTTTGTATAATTAATGTTCAGAAGGGTTAGTCGTATCAATTCAACAATTGTTTTGATAATTGTCTTTCTCTTCCCCTTTCGGTAGATCCTGTGGAAGGTCTACTGCCAACTCTGTCTCTCCATCGCTTTGGTGGCCTTCAAGAATGCCTAAAAGTGCGATACTTGGAGTTCTGTCGTCCGTCATTCTGTTCAAGTGTTGCCTTTGTTGCTTTCCCATTTGACGATTGATTGATCAATTCATTTACCCGTTATTTATGACTTACTACGCATTATGTTATAATTGAATTTCTAATTTGTATGAAAATACTAGCTATCCCGACAGACGTTGTCCTGTGGACCCTTTGGTCCTAACCAGAGGCGGCCCGTTCATTGTGCACTGCGCCTCCAGAAACAAAAATAAACTAATTAAATAATAACATTGAAATATTAATTCAAAACGTCCATATTTTATTCGTATTCAAAGTTCAGACGGGATCAACGCGAGAATATAATAATATGCGCGCAATTTGGTTGACTTTGTATTAAATTTTTTAAAACGCTCGAAACGGTGGAGTAAGTGAAATGGGCTACAGTAAGAGTAGCAATTACCTACGTATGTGAGAATGAGAGGGTGCAGGTGCAGAAGACAATAATTTTGTTGTTAGATTTTTTCAAAGATTACGTCGCATGAAATTCGTCCAATCCTAACTTTAATATTGTATTTTTCCTTATCCATTTTTCAACTTTTTATTAGTTATTCTGTTATCCGGAGCGGAGAAGAATCCAATAAATCACACATCGGAAGAATCTGTTGAGCCAATCTCGAGTTTTAAGTGTTCCCACTAACCCGAATTTCATTTATATTAGAGATGTGTATTATGTATTAAACGAGTCGCAAGTTTAGTACTTCTGACGTATGTACGAGATTTCCATCAAACATAACTCTATGCATTTGAAATGTTTTGTAAAAAAACGTTGACTTAATTCTTGCATTAACACTCGTAGGAAGTGTCTGTCGTCTGTTAATAAGAGTTGCGATTTTTTGCCATTGTTTGGCCGTTACGTCACTGTCTCTGCTGCTAAATTAATGTCATTCCTCGAATAAAAACCACACAGTATTGTTAAATATTATATTCGCGTGATATCTGTTTGTGCAAACTTTTTTTTTTATATTAATCATCGTCTTCCAGCAGTGAGTTATGTAAAAGAATATGCAGTGTTATACAATAAAAGAGAAGTAGTACCCAGCCATATACCCGCAAGTTACAAACCAGAATTCAATTGATAAAAAAACAAGTTTAGTTTTCCTGCTTCTTACTCAACATTTTTATTACTTTTTTTATGCAAACCATAAAAATAATGTTTCACCTAGTTTTAAAACCCCATCTAAACCTACGTAATAGAAAGGATAGTAGGTACCTAATACACTTTAATAATATAGTTATTCCTGTTTTGTTGCATAAAATAAGTGTCATAGTAGTGGTCGAATTGAACATTTACCGTTTAAAAATCTAATCTAAATATTGGCATTTTGTTTAATGAATCTGTGTACCTTAAAGTGAACAAACTCTTTGACTCTTTCATGACCTCTAATACGGAACATTACTTTCATTTCAATTCTCTCTTTTTGACCCCACTTTGGGGCATAGGGAGGCAACCTCTCCAATGCGCTCGATCTTGCGCAGTTTTGATGCCCTCCTCCTACACCATATCCAGATCTCTCAGCTCTGCCTTGAAGGGACGGAACACGGTATGAGAGAGTCTTTCTTTTCTTTGAGATCATGATGGGAGGATGACTTTGGAAGTTAATATGTCATTGAATATTTGGAACCGTATAAAGACTAGTGGTATTTTAACTTAAGTGTTCCTTAAATGATGGATCAGGTACACTAATTAAAATATCTATCGACTGCTTTATTTGAATTTTGTTGCCTCATGTTTTCTTCTAGAAGCAATGTACCAAATTTTAGCCATAAATGCACCAAGAAAGCCAACAATCATGTGTGTTTGCTGATGTTAAGATGACTTCATTTCAACATAATTTGGCAGGCAGTTATCAACATCGCACAATTTCTTGTGAGCTCGAAGGAAGGTTTTTTTATAACGTAAAATTTGTCGATAATAATAATCGGTTTTCTTAAACAGATCCCAAGTGATAAATGAATACAAATCTCCCTCTCAAGTTCAAAATGATTTTTATAAATACCAAAAAATAGATTCTAATTTTAATTCTTATGCATCCTTTTGTTTATCTTACTAACCACTGAACGATGTGTAAAATTCAACCTCTAGTTGTTAGCTTTACTGTGACCAGTACCTTGTCTGTTGATGCGTTTAATACGCACCCGTACCTACTTCTAAAACCAGTATCGATTTCACATCTGGTTACACCAGTGATAGGTATCTATACCATAATTATTATTACTAATCTACATAAAGTGCAAAATTTTCACGGTTGATTTATGGTTTTGAAATCGAGACAATATTAATTATTACTTAATCGGTATATTGTTAATTTATTTATGGAAAGTGCTTAGTTAGAAGTACTACTAAATTATCTAATGTAGGTTTGTCTGATGTTATTGTCGTATGATGTTTCGATTGTCATTTGCAAAGCGTGTGAATTTGATGTCGGGTGTGACGAATGATTTCTCGTCCATTGAATGATTCGGCCTTTGAGTTCAGTTGGGTGAGTCTGTTTGGCTATAGAGCCCACTTATTGACATCCGTGCAATTGTTACTGCCTTGTGATGAAAATTTCTACTGTTGGACAAAAAAAATCAATTTACTTACCTAATAAATTGTAAACATTTTCATCAATGTCTTCATCCGAATTGGACTGTCCTGTATTTCGGGAAAATTAAATGATGTATAAAACAAGCTGATATTTCAAGTGCACATTGCGTGC
This sequence comes from Mystacides longicornis, assembly GCA_963576905.1. NCBI lineage: Eukaryota > Metazoa > Arthropoda > Insecta > Trichoptera > Leptoceridae > Mystacides > Mystacides longicornis. Next base: position 13,900,876 of record OY756425.1, read on the forward strand.
ATTGCGAGGTGGAGAAGGCAGGTCAGCGCAATGTTAGAGACTGGACGGTAAAAGAAGCGTGGAGGAGTTATTCTGAATAGCGCAAGACAGAGAAGCTTTCGCTGAAGTGATCGCCAACGTCGGGGTGACCCGATATGGCACATATAGAAGAAATCATGTGAGAATTTACATATATTATTATATATACCAGAACTAGACTGCATCGGGATTTTCTCGTCATCTTCATTTCAAGAAAATAGTCACGGCTATAGATCGTTAAAGGATTACAAAGCCATGTCAAAGTCGTATTATATTTTTTCGTCATATTCTTCATCATTACAGAAAATTTTATGTGAAGATATATATCACACAGGTAAACTCTTTTTTCTTTCAATTTGTTCAAGTTCCTCTTTCATCTTTATCCCATCCCATATGTTGACCTCTCCATTTTCTAACCCTTCGCTGTCATGATTGTATGCTAACTGTCTACAGATAATATTCCTTTTAATCTGCAAAACTTACATACCAACATTCGCCTTATGTGTTTTTTTATTTATTGATAGGCTTGCTGCCCCCCCGGAGGGCTGTTGTCACCGCGTCCCATAATTGAACTATTGTAACTTTCGTCTTATGTAGCACATGTTAAATTTTCTGAACTGACATTGCTACTAAAAGCGGAGACAGTCATCGAAGAATATTGTCACATAACTTAGCTACTAGGTAAACGTATCTATTAAGAGGTAGCATTGGTTTTTTTCCTGAAGCGGGAAGCGTCTTTCACGTTTGTATGTTGCTGGCACTTTGACCATATCTGTGTTACTATAGTGGTGTTCTGTTTCTACCTCGTTGTATAATACTTGTTTATTCCTAACAACTTTTACTTCCACGGGTTTGATTCTACTTTATTTGATGCCTTCACAATGTATACAACAGAAGCAGCCATTATTATATTCTCGTTCATATATTATTCTCGTCGGCTTTCACACACGGTAACTATCTTGGACTGCTCTAATACCAACTGCTTTGTAGCAGACATCACGTCCGTTTTCCGCAAACTGACATTTCCACAATACATTGTAGGTATATCCAACGGATATTTAAAACGAAATAAATCTTTCAAACAATCGAACATAGTTCATTTGTTTCCAAATACTGTACAGAACGGATCTTTAATTTGAATTTATAATCTAAAAGTTACATCAGAAGCTTCTAATTTGTGGTACAAGTTTTCTTGCGTTTAGTTAGTTTATTCTTTCTGATTCTAAAGACCGAGTAACGAAAAAAAGAGAGCAGTTAGAGCTCTTCTATGTATGAAATACAGGGATTCTTGTAGAACTGTATTCAGAGAGCATGGAATCCTGACTATGGCATCGCTTTATATCTATGAATGTTTATGCTATGCACAGAAACATTTGGATAGCACACCACTGAACAAAGATTTTCATAGCTATAATACTAGAATAAAACATAAAATTAGACCTATAAAGGCTCTCTAAGCTGGATCGTAGTTTTCTGTGTCTTAAGTGTAAGCTTATATAACAAGCTTCCAGACACAATAAAATGTGACGATGTATTGGTCTTCCAGAGAACAGTGAAATCGTATCTGGTCGATAAATCATTTTATACTATTGACGAAATGCTAAATGAATAAACAATGTAATATTTTCTAATTATGTATCTACTTAGTTTTATATTTGCAGATCCGGACCCTTTACATCCGCGACTGCATAAATATACCCAATGTTCAAAATACCTACCTTTGTTTTAAATTTTTCTTTCAATTATTTATAACATATTATTTGATATATGAAATTGTATATTATATTGTATGATGAGTCCAAGCGCCTGCAAAATAAGGGCCCATGGACGTTAAATAAATAACGTAGTTTTACGGAAGACGAACTGATCAATCGTTTGTAAGTTGATCGATAACTCATGCTTTTACATTCTGATGACTCTACCTTCCGCATTTTTGCAAGATCAAAGTAGTGCAGCGTACATTAATGCATATGTTATACGTTTGATTGATTTAAAGCTATGATATTATTTCGGGTCGTCTAGAATCAGCAAATTTTTTTTTCATCTGTAACTAAAGGATATAATTTCCAAATTCAAATGGCTTAATTCCTCCTGAAATTTGATGACAAAAAAATTTACATTAGTAGTACCACTCTATTTTTTAAAAGATCAAACTTTTATTCATAGCTTAATTCATACGTCCGAGATACTAACATGATTGTAATGATTTTTATTTATTAAGAACCAGTATAAGGATTTTGTATAATATGCATACATTATTTGGTCAATGAATTAATAAATAGAAATTCATTTCTAGAAAAGTGAATTAAGTTTATCTGAACCTCTCACTCTGTATCTACGAACATACGTTAAGAACTTGTTTAGAGATTAATAAGAGGATGTATTAAATCTAAAGAAACACTCTTGTGTGGACACTGGACAGGCTTACATGTACTTTTCTACATTAAATTTTGCGAAATATACCTACTTAGATAACAGATTCAAGCAGAACACACATTTTTTAAATTTTACTAATCATTCATTTCTACATCATAGAATCCACATAGACCAAGGAATACATTTTTATCGGCAAATTTACATGAACATTGTTATAAAGGTGAGAAAACAATATCCGTAAGATTCTAAACTGGATTCATATTATGCTGCTGCAACAATAACAATTTCCTTTGAAAAAACATTCATCCTAACAATTTCGAAATTTATAGGGAAGTCTCAATGTCGGTGGAAATTCCTTTTAATTAAGCTGTATCGTTATTTCGCCGTAGGTTCAATGTCTCTAATAGACATTCTTCGTACCATAATGCAAAGCATAGAAATTATCAACGCACTAATGACGTATATTTCAATAGATATTTACACACATATTCGTGCTAAGGAGTCAGGCTTGGATGGTTATTGTACTCTCTACGTGCGCGAAGGAATGCTCTGCTTTTAATTGTTGTTTAGTTTTGATCAAACTTTAGCGGCGAATACATGCAAAATGTCCGATGGCGATAAAACAACCGATAGTGTTCGTGAAGAGGAAAAGAAAATGGATGCAGTGAACAGTAATAGTGAAGTTAACAGCGGTAGTGAATCAGCTAGTGCTGAAGACGCTATCATAGTGGGGTGTATTGAAAAAGTTATCGTTATCAACACTATCAAAGAGAATGCCGACGAAGCGGAAGAAGTCGAAATGTTATCGAGTAGTGATAATTTAGAATTGAACAAGGAAGGGACCGATGAAGTGGAGGTGTTTGAAGAAGCCAAAGAATTGATTTGCGAATCTGAAGATGTGCTTGTGGAAAACCCTTACCAAGAATCACCAACAGATAAACAACCTGAAGATCAAGGCGTTGAAGACTCCGATGAGAAGCAGAATGTAATATACAATTTAATTTTATATCAATTTCAAGGTCGGTGTGATGTGGTCGTTATATCGTGGTGATTGAGCCAATTCAACAACAATCTAACTGCTTCTGAAGCGCTTTCTACATCATGACAAGAAGTATGCGGTGCAGCGCAGAACGATACTAATGATATTTGACGCATTTAATCCACTTTTCTCCGACATGTGCCGCCTGCGAGTACTCCACTGTAATGTTATTGAACACCATTATCGCTAAATAGCACCTCCGAACAGTTATGTGTTTCACGTTGGACCAGATTCTGTTAACGTTGGGGTCTTTGAGATACATTGTTGCAACGAATTTGTTGGATTATATTGTCGCTCCAATTATTGCTATTGTGTAAAAATAATTGTTCCGTATTCGTATCGTAATCTCGATATTAAAATGGATTACAAATGATTAAAATAACGAAAAAATTTCTCAATAATCCGATTGACGCAGTTATTTTTTTGTTCTAAGTATTTTGGCGTATACACTTTTTATTATTTCAAGAACATGGTCGTTGTTTTCAAAGACAATCATCTGGATGCAGATCTGTTTTAGTTTTAGAGACTCTGCAATCCAAGTTCTCAATTGTATATTTAAGCCCAAAAATTTACATTGCTAAATGTGATTGACTGAATACAACTCTGCATTCAGGTGTTAGTCTCTGTTTTTCCACAAATATTTAAGTAGGTCCATCAATCAATGCGAAATATTTAGCTCTTTATGACCTTAGACATTCTTCCTAGGGTTTCTTGTCTATTGCCGTTTTCTGTTAATCTGCAATTTATAGAAAAATCAAAACATTTAGGCCGTTTCCAATTTGCGAAGTAGCGACTGTATGTGTGAGTGCAGGTGTGAAGTAACAAGTAGTACCTAAATATGTGTGGGCAGCAACTGCAAGTTGCGAGTGAAATGCAGGTACCTATAAATAATAAACATGATGAAGCGGGCTATATTTCTTTATCTTTACCGCAAATATGGGTGAGCGCACCCTGTTTGCCAGTGCTACCCTGTGATGAAAAAAAAATCAACCCGTAGATCTGAACGAACCCTGGACATTCTCATTTTTGACAGTCAATTTTTTCTTGCTTCTCAACAAAGTGGAATCGGTCCTATACTCAAATATTTTTCTTAAAAACTGATTTCGACTGACGTCTCACATTTATGTATAAATGGAATAATATATTGTTTACTCTGGAATTAGAAAACCACGATTCGTCCTACCCCTAGATAATAATTAGGTACCTATTCTTATTTTATCCAGCGACACTAATACAATCACTAAAGAAAGTCAATAAGCCCATAACCATAAAACTTTACAATCAAATAAATTATTCAACTCGCGATCGATTATAGAAATTTCCGTAAAATATGAGGGCTCTATGTAGGCTCGATGGAATATTTCACAGTTTGTACGCAAGCGTCCGATTTTAACGCAACTCTATGCGATGTGTTTGATCATAAATTATTTTATTAATATTCACGATTATTGCCTTTAACTCCGAACTATCAAATAGTCTTCGCATTGTGTTCATAAAATTAACAACCTGTATCTTAACATTATAAGCCTATCTAATATATTATTTTCTTTATATTTTTAACGTTAACAAAATTTCTCTTTATGTATTTTGATTTATCTTCGTACAAAATTTCATATGTAAGTAGGTATTAAGTATAGTATTAACCAACCTGCTCCTGTACGTCGATTACTTTTATTGTTCGCGAGTTATTTTATGGACACGCAGTAGACCCATTGATTTCTCCATGGCTTTCGATAGGGTTTCTCACAAATTCTTGCTAAAACCGTTCCCGAATGCTTTACACTATACTTATACCACGATATTTTGATAAAAATGTTACTAGTTTAAAACTTTTCATAGACAAGTAACGATGTGTGTACACACTCAAACGTTACCCACCTATTGTAGGTATATCCACAAAGCTACAACCCCAGTTAGGGTTTTAGCCTCTCTCAAGAGATATATCTATTTCGCCAGCCAGTCAGTCCACCTATACTATTCCTAACATTCTTGTTACTTTTACGTATAGAAGTTGATCCTTGCAATTTTAATTTTATTGTAGTAGTGTTATACAAATTATTCTATTTCCTCGAATATCAGCTGTTCATATAAAAATGGATCCCTATTTTCCGTGGTCATTGCATCACGCGTAGGTAAACGGCTTTACCGAATTCTCCAATTCTTTTTTTATTGTGTTTGATATTGTCAGGAGAAGGTTTTTATGAAAGAAAAATTAAGAATGTTGCGCGGAACATTAAGAAAATATGAGAAAACTTAAAGTAGGTAACTTTCTTAGTGCTTTTTAACATATTATTATTTAATTCTTAATTTTTAATTGAATTGGCGTTTGACAGAAACTGTCAGTTGTTCGATAGTTGATGCGATAGACAGAATGCGGATGGAAAATATATGGTTTTAAAAAGATGCCTCAGTCGGAATTACATTGTTTAAAATTATTTTTTAAGCACTGCACTCAATCCATCATTACACAAGTTTGAATATAAGTAGTATTCGTAGTCGAGAGAGCTAATAATATGTAAACTTTTAAAACGATAGATCTGCAATAGACAAATTTCAACCAAAGACAATGTAAAGCAAGGCGGGTATTAGATTGTTTTCAATGAAAGGGATGAGGTAGTATCTATGCATATTAGTATGAATTTGTCAATGTGAACTTATATCAATGAATTTTACTTTTATAATTTACTTTATCAATATATAATTGATTAAGATAGGTAAAATATTACGACAATTAACATATTATTCTGTTAATGGTTTCACTTTCGCTATCTCTTGAAGGAAATAACGGTACACGTTAGTACACTCACGTATTTGACTATTGAGTCAATGTACGTAAACATTACAATTTCTAATATCTGGCCATTAACGTTAACATTTGACATGTGGTACGCGCAGTTAGGCCGGTTTCTACATAACACTGATAGCCTATTCTCGAGTGATCCCCTGGGGCGTCTACAGCTGATAATTATTTCATTAAGACTTTTTAACTTTCAGTGCGAATTAAAGTACTAAACTCGTTTGGTAATCAGCTTAACAATATGAACACACAACATGTATCAATTATCATCATCTTGATTCCCACGGTGCACTGTAACCAGCGAATGGTAATTTGTCCAGCAGTTTATGCGTGATTCCATGACCACGATAATTTGGTCTCCATTTTTATAAATAGAGATTGATGGAACCGGGCTACGATCAATATGATTACCTAATAAATAAATATGGAATTTTGACTAATTGAAATTCAAAATACCTTTATTGTAGAGTGACAAAAATGGCGAAGTACCTACATCCATACAAGCTTTTTTTCGTTGTTAAATCAGGAGTATTGTTAAAACTTATCTTGTTATGCACGGTATTATAATCAATGTTCGTAAATAATTTTGATACATTTTTCGAAATGTTCACTTGTTACTATTTGACTGTACAGTTTCTAGGAATAATTAATGCATTTTCTTTGAAACTCTTCACGAAATGAACATTGATTCTAAGTAGAATGAATGTAATTTCACAACGATGGCAATGCAAGTCGGGTGAATATGCTTTCAATCAATAATAATTTCATATTGCTATATAATAATATGAGTTTTAGACTGAATTTCAGTTATCAAGCATTAAAGTTAGTTAAGGGTATTTATCAGTATTGCGTGAACATCAGTTCATTTTATGATTTTACCAAATCAGATAAATAGGTATTATAATTATTATTGTGGGCACGAAGATTTGTATAGAATAACTACATCATTTTAATGCGTCAAATTTCAAATGATTTTGATCAATTCCAGTACAGCAGTTTTTGATATCTTTTCACAACATTCGAATACGCTCATAAACCTCTTAAAGCTCTAATTGAACTCCTGCTGACACATCTACATAGGTACCTACTTATTAAATTTGTCACAACTTTTTCGGTATTAAAATGAACTGTGAAACGCTATATCGAGCACAATACAATACACGTAAAATTCAGAACGTTCGACCGCTGGGCAACTTGCTTTTTATTAGTTACTAGCTCTACCGATACACGATGTCCTGTATTTGCTATCATCGTTCGGAATTCACCAATAGATAAATTAATTATCTATTTAATCAATAATATTTCGACCGATGCATCTGTTATAAACAATTTTTACAGGGCACATTCTGATAATCGCATCGACTATTAACATTTGACAGATGTCAAAGTACTAAGAATCTTACCTTCGCTAAGTTTTTTTTTTAATTTTCTAATGATTCTCGCAAATTTCTTATTTTTTGTTTTTCATAAAAACTTTCTGTCATTGGTCCAGCCGTTGACGGATGATGCGATATGACCAAGGGAAATAGGGCTCCATTTTTATATATAGAGATAATTGCTATTTTTAAACGTGTATTTGATTAAAATATCATGCGTTTTATTTTTCAAATTGATCAATCAATGTTAGATCCCTAACTATGCGTTAAATTTATTAAACATATCTTTTTTTTTGGTTCATCAGGTTCAGCAAAAAATATCCCCAAGCAGAGCTTTGCCGATTGGATCTCCCACCAGCGGCACCTTGGAGCATCGAGAACGCAGAGATGACTCCCGACTGCAGTCTCCTCCTGCCGCCAGCAGTCCCACCAACATTGGGTCGTCCGTTCTGAACGGCACAATCAATTCCAAAGCCGAAAGCATCGAAGATCAACCTCCAAGAGACGGAAAACATTCTCTGCTTCAGTTTGCTGTCAACCACTTCAGGCAGAGCCCCGAGTGAGTACAATTTTTATTTAAATACTTCATTTAAATCTGGCACCTTTTGGGGACGATCTTTACATAACTTACCTGTACGAATTTTACAAACCAAAACAGATCAATAATGTTGTGATTTCTTAAGGAAATTTTTATCAATAGGTACAATTGTTGCTTAATATTTGGATATTAAATGCAAAACAAGTGGTTGATAGCCTGGCGGTTACGACGCCGGCTTTTGTACTATTTCGTGAGGAGGTCGTGGGTTCGATCCCAGGTGCCGACCATCTTCCTCTTTCACGACACAAGCTTTCAGTAGCATACTGTGAAAGAGTTAAAGAGTGTATTTTTGTTCACTTTAAGAGAGCAAAGATTCATTTAAAAAAAAACAAATATAATTTTTTTTACCAAAGTTCAATATACGTGAATACTTTTTGCAAGTAGGTATCATTTTATACAATACGTAAAATCAAAACTATAATTAATTATTATCATCATCAGCCAAGGTTTCCCCATTGCAGGATACAGGCCTACCCTCTCTCAGTATTATATTATAAGTGGTTAAAATAATCTGTCAGCAAGAAGAAAATGCGTATTCTTGTTTATTAAATTACCTACCTGATTATAAAATTCGAAGTTACATACAAGGGGTAGCGTTTCTAATTATGAAAAATTGAAACATTTTTGTGCAAGGTTCGCAATAAAAAGTAAATAATTAGGTAATTAGGAGTTGTATGGACAAAATTTTGTATCAAAAATATTAAAACACAACTCAACTTTAAATTATTAACATTCAACTTCTATAATAATTATCATATAACGTAATCTCTACAATAGCTGTACCACTAGTATAAGTTTTCGATGATCGAATATCGAAACGATCATCGAAAGAGTTAAGAAAAATTTCCATACAAAAATGATCGAATGATTCGATCGTTTGATTTTCGCTGAAAATTCGATGAAAGTCGTACTAGCCCCCACTGATCTAGTTTTGATACGGTTAGAAACCTTCGATGATAATATTATATTATGTTAAAGCAACCTATGTAAGATTTCGTGCAACGATAGGCTTTATATTCTTTCCCCTAGTTGTTTTACTTACAGAAATTTTCCATAGATGTAGATGGTTAAACAGATCACGGTGTCTATCGATCGAAACTCAAACGCCACCTGTGGAAATTCTACGTAAACCTTTTAAGCAAGTGATTACACGTTAAGAACCGTTAACTGCTGATTAACTGTGATACATTTGCTTTTATAAAAAATAATTCGACGTGTTGTAGTTTTATGTGCGTCTTGGTAAAATTGATAGATTATCAATCTGATGGATTTTATACCAATTTTCTAGGTTTGGGGGCGCTGTAGGTACCCTAAAATTTACTGTATTCTGTGTTGCATATCTTTTTAGCCCCATTGGCTATTTTCCGACTGTATTTGTGCAACGAAACTGTTTGAAGTAACTTTTTTCCAAAATGACTTTTGCTAGTAAAATCATGCGTGGAACTAATAGTTTTAATTTATATTTTTTCTCCTTGAAAGACAGCATATGAATAAATAAAACCTGCTGAATCAACCTAAGAATAGAACGTTGCTAAACCAACATGCCTGTGCATCCCTGGTTTAGTGGATGGGTGATCGGACTCGTTAAGTAAGTAAGTAACTAACTAACATGCGATCCGTAAAGCCAAGTAGAGAAATCATCGGAAACCAGAATTGAACCCGAAAATCATTCCTTTAAATACAACTGGTATGCAGGACTGATGTTGTTTCCCAGTTCTCCTTGAAATTAAATTAGTACAATTACAGTGAGGTTGACCACTTCACGTCTTAAACTGGTCAGAAAAGGCACAATAAGCCTCGGACGCCTTCGAGCGCAATGGAGAGCTCTTAATGCCTCCCTATGCTCCTGAGTGGGGCTTAGGCCTCCCGCATTGTGGGTTGGTTTGGGGGTGATCCGCGGCGGGCTTGATTTGTGTGGGGCCTGGAGGCTGGGCTGGCTTGCGGTGTGCGGGGGCCTTAGAGGGAGCATGTATGTATATTTGACATTACATTTGGGGCGATGAGATGATACACATTTACATGCCTTTCAGTTTTTGCCATCCAGCCAATATCGCTGATAGTTTCAAATATCATTTTTGTTGCATTTACGAGTACCTTTATACCGACTGACATAATTAAAACACCAATGTTTGCCGTAGGTTTGTTGGCATCTTCATAGAGCACGCTACACTTAACATGTGGGTTCACCTAACGAGATCAGCAGAGGTTCTACCTGCGCCAATTACCGTGTGCATAATGAAAGTTTGAAGGCAGCGCATGTTGTACGTTTGATAAATAATAATATGAGGCCTTATTATCCACCAAATGATCCGCCCACACTAGGCTAGAGTAAATCTACCCACTCGCATAGCACGATTCCCAATAGTTGGAAAATTCTTGTAAATAAACGATTTATAGTTACAAATTGGGAATTCATTAAAATTTCTCTCTCAATAAATGAACACGTTTCAGAAAAAACGTGAAGATTTCTTCCACAGTACCCAATATCCTCAGACTATGGCTTAATAGCCCTAATGAATAACATGTTGTCTGTATTCGTCCCATCTCTATTTGTTTTGCAAAGGATGGGATTCAGAATTTTCTCTGTATTTATTTTCTCTTATTTTGTGTCTGATATTTGGAGCGTTTTCTGAGACCGCAGGAACATATTGTAAATCAGGCCATCAACATGAGTGTTCCACGTGTGACAAACAGAGGACGACCAAAGAATTCCTGGGTGGTGCAGAGGCGTGACCGGATGCGAAGATTGGGATTGGAAGAGGTGGTGCAGGAGAGACGGACTTATAGCCTAAGAACGAGGAGGGCTGACCCCAACAGTCTACTTAGACGCTAAGTTGGGAGCAAGCTAGGGAGAAGAAGAAGAAGTATTTGGAGCGTTTTCTGACTGAGAACATTATGTTCCTTCCCTTGTCATATTCTGTTAATTGGCATTAGTATAGATTTTAGTTGTTCATTTTGTGGATTTATTAGTGTTCATTTTTCGGCCACCTTCATCAAAATTACTTTGTACCTACTATTTTTAAATTGAATTTATCGTTTCAAATTAGGTTTTCTCTTCAGTTTTAAGTATGACAATATTTCGAATAGTTTTTGGCAATCAAAGGAACAGTGTCTTATAGGTTTGTGTGAAGTATTTGATCAAATCAAAGAGAGTCATGTATCTCGTGTGACACCTCGTATCATGTGCTCACAGTTAATAGCATATCGTGGCTGGTCGGGATGTCCTTCTTGCTATTGCTTGCTCGGGAGAAAATTATAGGTTGAGACACTTCTTCACGTGATTGTTGGCATCTTAACGATGATGTTGTCACTTGATTGTTTCACACATGTGTTTCACTACGGTGTTATTAAGCTAAGTAAATGATTCTTTCTTATGTACAATTATCGGTCTTGTAAAAGAATCGTTGCAGTTTCACTTTTGTCCCAGATGTGCAATTAACATCGTTGCGTCAAAACGGTCTGTTTGACAAAACAATTGATGTACGGATGCACACAGACTTTTGCCACAAACTTTAAACTCTATACGGTTTAAACTTTATTAATAACCCAAGAATCTTCAACGTTTAATAACGGATGCTTTGGTTTACGAATGGATTGACTGAAACAATGATGAACAAATTGTTAAAAAAAAATTGATAGCAGTTGGTGAAAGAGGATTATATTAGTAGCATCAAAAATGTTTTTAAGGAATTTATTCATTCATTTATTCTCCCTTTCAACCCCACTCAGGGGAATAGGAAGGCAACAAGAGCTTCCTATTGCGCTCGATCTTGCGCAATGTTTATGACCTCTTCCCGCACCATATCCAACTCTCTCAGCTCTGCCTCGAAGGAACGTTACACGGTATGAGAGAGTGTTCCTCGTTTTCGAGACCGTGATGGGAGGAAGAACAGCGCTTTAGAAGAACTATCATTCAGCATTCCAGCCATCTCCACTACCTCTGCACAATGGTGGAAGTGATGGGTTTACCCTGGGTGCGCTGGCGTATAGCGTCATTCGTGTTGCGGTGGTACCGTTTTATTCCCAAGATTCTCTGAGGCATTTTGTTTCAAAGGAATATATTACAATTTATTATTATTGACATAACCTGGAGTATTTTTAATGCACTGATAAGAAATCAAGAGTATTTTGTAAACGTTATGAATTTGCGATAGTAACTATGTATTTTTTTTATCATAAAACGTTTAAACTAGAATAGACATTAATTGATGACATCTTTGAATGTGCATGTAAATGCATGATGATTATTAATGACTATCTTAAAGAGAACACGTGCACATGCGCAGACGTGTAAGAACTCATTAGCGGATTTGTTCTGGCTGTCATCATTGTAGATCTTAAGACATTATTAATTATTTATTTGTTTCAAAATCCACGAATCTTTCGCAACGCAAGAAAGCCCACGAGACTTGCAAATATCTCGTGGGATGGCCGGATGATCCATCAGATATGTTTAAGTGATTTTGAATGTTCACCATAGAGCTCTCATACCGCCGTGATCCTAGACTAAGGTTTTTTTTAGCTGTTCTTCATTTATCTTCATCTTTAATTAGATTTTTTACTACGGCAACTCGTAACCGACCGGAAGAAAGCATCTTGACTATGCTAACTCTGTAAAATTATCTACCTTGGTTTGAATGATGTATGTCAGATTATGTGTTATCTAATAAAATAACCGTTTAACTTCTTGGGCATCCTAGTTGTATAGGTACTAATATAGGCCTTGAGAAAAAGTTTGGTTGAAGATGTTTCCTATATATAGATCCATATGGAGGCAAAATGTTGGACATGGAATCGACAGAATTTTTATGTCAAAATATTAGATAACGAGTACAGTAACAGTTTCATAGAAAGAAATCTACACTTTTGAATCTTTATTTTTCCGAAATCGAGTCCGTAAACATTCTTAAAATATGTCATCCCTAGGTATTCTTGTTTATCAACCCAATTGCGCTTGCCTGATGTTTGTATCCATACCTAGACATTTATGTGCATTTGAAACGGTACTGCCTACATCATGCCCAATCGATTTATGTAGGGTCAGGCACTGTTTTTGTCGTGTCAGCTACTGTTTTTGGTTCCTTATGCACCGGGTTCCTAGGGAGCGGTCCATCTTTCAAACTATATGACAATGTTTTTTGTTACTAAGGGAACAATACTGACAATGTTCTAAACTGACATACCTACTCACCGTAGGAAAACAACAGACCATCGCACCGTGATTCCATTCCATTACAACTGGTGTCAGCGATTTGAACTTCTACCAAAAGCTCGCTAATAGATATACCTATCTGGATTTTAGCCGACTTGAGGGCGCATTATCCCCTACTTTTTGAAGAAAATTTCCCTCTCATACTTTTTAAAGGAACATTCTTAGTCTAAAGTGCAATGAATGATATATTAATATTCTATCAACACGTATTATGGTACCCATAAAAAAGTTGAATGGGGTAGTCTGTGTGAGGCATTAAAGGCCATGAATATATTATTAGGTGCATAATGGAGAATAGTTGCAATGCCATCAGCAGGGACGGTGGGAGCCACTGCCTAACTGTAGTGTGACTGCGGAGTAGGAGATCTGCACGCACCACAAACAGCTACCATTCATATCCACTGAAATAATATAATAATATCATTAGACATTATTCCAGGTGTGTATCGGGTCTATTAATCACTTCTTAATATTTAGTCATATAAGCGCATCACAACTTTATAATATGGTCATATAAATACATTAATAAATAAAAAATGATTTAGGGAGTAAAGATCACGCCTTGTCCCTTATGGGGAAGGCAGAGAGAACGGACATCCACTCTTTTCTCATCAGCCTCTGCTATATCTTTTACTTTTGACCTTGCCTTATTTGAGGACGTACTTACTCGATTCGTTCGATCCATGTCATAGTCAATCGACCAAGACTTCTTACACCTTACTCTTTTTGTTTCCAATTATACTCACAAATGAATGATCTGTTCTTTAAATAAAAACGATACTTCCTTCAAGACGGAAGGAAGGAAGGATGAACGGCGCTCTCTTTCCGCCTTAATTTGTTTTAATCCTATTTGCATCCATTATTTCAATATGATACCAACAATATCAAACATCTATGTAACATTTAAAACTTCTATAGGTACCACATTCCTTTACATATTTCACAGAATCTTTTCAGATATTTGTTTGTTCTCATATTTACTGCATTTATACCCGTACTGTTATATCCCTACTATTATCTTGTCTTATATACAAAAATGGAGAGCTATTTTCCGTGGTCATCGCATCACGCCTAAACGGCTGGACCGATTTCGCTAATTCTTTCTATTTCTAAGGTTCTTATGAAAGAAAAAATTAAGAGTTGCCTGAAAAATTATAAAATTTAAGAAAACTCTACGTAGGCAATCTTATTAGTACTTTGTTCATATAATTTTTATTCCAATTTTGACAGGGACTGTCAGTTGTAAGATTGTTGGTGCGATTGACAGAACGCGGATGGAAAATACATGGTTTAAAACAGACGTATCGGTCGGAATTACATTGGTCAAATTATAATTAATTCATCAGCATACAAATTCGAATTCAATATTCATATTTAGGAACACAGGACAACGTCTGTCGGGAAAGCTAGTACCTACTAAATAAAATAAAAAATAAAACTGAGTGATATTAGTAATGATCTTTGTTACAATGGTGACGTTTATATTGATGTAAAAATAACTGAACTACTACCAAGCACCCTCGGCCGAAACTATCAACAGTTTATATTGATGTAAAAATAACTGAACTACTACTAAGCACCCTCGGCCGAAACTATCAACGGTTTATATTGATGTAAAAATAACTGAACTACTACCAAGCACCCTCGGCCGAAACTATCAACAGTTTATATTGATGTAAAAGTAACTGAACTACTACCAAGCACCCTCGGCCGAAACTATCAACAGTTTATATTGATGTAAAAGTAACTGAACTACTACCAAGCACCCTCGGCCGAAACTATCAACAGTTTATATTGATGGATGAATCCGAGTGCTGATCTGCACTTCGGATTGTCTTCCTGGGACAAACTATGTAAAAAGTGTTGTGGTGAGTAAACGCAAGGAGTGATTGATGGTTCCCGCGCTCACGTATTGTATTCTAATCTCCGCTGAACCTAGAGCTAGGCGGTTGGCAGCAGGAACGGTTGCTTGGCTGCCGCTGTGGCATGCGCATCATCACGGATTACGGGTCAATGCCGTTTTTCATTAATCACATCAAGTGTACTGTGTGCTTAATGTCTCCGAAGGACAACTCCTGGCTCTGTAATTAAAATCTCGTTATGTTTGCCTGATTCCTTCCTTTGCACGTAAGATATACGGGCCCTAAATATTAGAGTCATACAAATAATCTCTACAAATAATTTTTGATAAGTCATACCTTTGTATGTTGCTGAATTCTCAAAATAAACAATCAAATTTAAATTGAGACGTTAGTCCAAAAAACTCTCCGCTGAAGATGGTCGCATACAACACAATACAATTCTCCCTTTTACACCCCACTCAGGGGCATAGGGAGGCAACAAGAGCTCTCCATTGCGCTCGATCGTATCGGTAGGGCAAGCGGGGCCTTTAACAACATGACCAAGATTTGGAAAGCGTCGGCGTTTAGTGTCGAGACGAAATGTAAACTGTTTGATGCGTGTGTGTTGCCCATTCTCCTATATGGGTGTGAGTCCTGGCACCTGACCAAAGCCCAGGCACAAAGTGCCTCAGGAGAATTTTGGGCGTAAGATGGTCGCATAGTCGGCCAAAAATATATTTCGGAAATAATATAATCTCTTAAGTAATACTGCAAAGTTTGATTTATTTATAAATAGGTACAAACTTCTTGCATTCATCCAAACACCCCATTTATCACAATATTGGTATTGGGTAACGGGATGATTTTTTTTTTTACATTTTCAAATTTTCAAGATATTTGATGTTCCCTCATCATCATTTGTTTCTTTTTAAAAAAATAGTAACATTGGAAAAATCACATATTATATAAAAAATCACAATGTAATAACTAACCAATTTTTTTCCTTCTTTTGCCTCTCTTAGACAATATTATTAGCATTATAATCCACTTGGCGAAACTATGCTTGTATCCAAGAATTACTTTTAATAATAATTACAATGGAATATTGAATAGTCTGTCTCCTTTTGTTTGTACAAATTTTAAATTTGTATTGAAACATTGTATTCTTTGTAAGACAAATTATTGAAGAACCCAAGTGTCTCGCAATACACTCTTTGACTCTTAGACAGTAAGCTACTTCCAGCTTTTGACGTAAAAGAGGAAGATGGTCGGCATCTACGACTTCCGAATGATACAGTACGAAAGCCGACGTCGTAACAGCCAGGCTACCGACCGCTTCAATTCATTATTATGTTATCTATAATTCATTTTATGTTGCGAAGGAGCATGGTGTTTGTAAATTCAAATCTAGTAAATAATCTGTATAAATTCTCAGTGAGAATAACAATAAAAATATGAAACAATAAAGCATAGTTTTGTAGGTATCGATATTTATTTACCAAATTTCCGACACCTATTATAAAACTATGCTTTATTGTTTCATATTTTTATTGTTATTCTATATTTTTATGTTATTGACACGTCATTGCATTATTTTCTATTGCGTACCTCGGTTCTCCTAATAAGAATACAATAAAGATATCAGTTAGTAGTTAGCAATAACAGTCCACCTCTATATTGGATGCAAAAACCACAATGAATGAGAAAATAGAGATCACTATCTGTTTTGACTGGCCAGAGGTATCTTGGATGGTGTGTCAATCATCTACTTGAACAATAATGACCCAAACATTGGGAAAGTTTTCCCATAAAAAGTTATGTTACCAATAAACTTATCACCCTTCAATATCTACAATTTTAGTTCAATGACCATATTTTAATAACTTTGTTAAAAAAAATATGGTTTCAGTTTCAGCTACTTTTATACGAACCAAAATGTGTGTCCATAAATTGGCACTTCGGCCTGAAAGTCAATCAGTTTATCGCAACGCCGTAACCATCATTTTTCTTTATTACCACAATCCTAGAAAGGAATCTACCAACCGGGCCGTTAACATTGATAAATAAATAAATAAACCTTTTCCTCCTTGTCTCAGGATTGAATTTATGGGCGACTGTCTAATTTCTGTAAATCTTGTCAAAATATTTAATTATATCCCACTCATTAAACAAATTCCGCTGCGTCTTTCTGTTGTTTGAAAGAGGTAATACTCTGTGTGAAATAATGATGTCAAAACATCAATACAGCGGGCAAAAGGTACTAATGGTATCATAAAACAATGGGATGTTATAATTATGTAATAATGATATGAGTGTTTCGCTATCTTGCGGTGCGTGGTGCAACAAGATGAAGAGTATAATAATATATACAATGTGTTATCTCGACACTTGATCAATCGAATTGTACCCACGAATAATGGACAATAATTTATCGATGAAATTGCGTTTTTTTTTTTTTTTAATTGACGAGAATTAAGCAAAATTGAACCTTTGCGGCCCTTCTACTCATTGTTGAACAATACCAGGTGAAAATCTAATAAAATTAATATAATTTTGAGTTTTTGTTTTTGTCAACTTTGCGGTGAATATCACAACGAAAATAGATAGACCTAAAATTGTTAAGGATAATAATTATTTGTAGAATAAAGTATGAAATTTGATGAAACATACAAAAAAGTCTTAAGGGGGGGGGGTGGAATTTTTCCACATGTTGCAAATTCTCATAATTATCGGGGATTTGAACAATACCACCTAATGGCGAACGTTGTTAACGTAAAGTGATCACTCTAAGCCTGCCTTCGAAATAACAGTAGAAGACGATCGTAAGCTTGTATAGTACTTAGTTGTTTATACCATTTAAAAATCGACCAGTTATAGTCATCAGTTGTTGATAAATTCAATTAAGTCTACATCAACGACTTAGTTGCAGACCAAAAAATAAATCATTTTAAATCACAAACTTCCTATCAAATATTATTTTTCATTTAGTTATTGTTTGATATCGTTACCTTTATTTAGATAGGTAGACTTTCTGGCTTTTGTGTGAGATTATTTTAATAAAAACCCAGAGTGTGCATTTTTGTCTATTATTCATACAATTAGTTTGATTAGTCCTCGGCAGAGCTGCTGGTTGTATGTATCTCATCGTCCACTGCTGACAATCACCTAGAAGTAGTGATAATGCAGACGGTAAACAATACTCGGTGGTTCATCAATGGAACGTTACGTACGTACGTAGTCAGCGTCGGGTCTTCTTTGCGTGCGGTTCCGACCGCGTTGTCTCGAATATAAAATCGTAAAAAAGATCGTTTTCAAAACTGCGTGTGTGTGCGAGTGCGGAATGTAATGGAATGGTGAATCAAATTATACGTGTGTAGAAAGCCTGACGGGGCTTGCTGTTTTTATTTCATATATTTGTGTAATTACTCATGCACTTTTAGTAATTTAATTCGAATAATCGCGGGCCCAATCATATGTTAGTGGACTGATTGTCATTTGAAAAAAAAATCTTATTCTTCCTGATAAGTGTTATGAATATTTTCCTTTCAATAAATCTGGATCGAATCTACTTAAACCCTGTATATTATACAATTATTTTTATATAAATGAATCTGGACTCATCCAATGTGAACACAAATACATTCTTAACATCTTTCAAAAGAGGATCTATCTGCCGCCTCTAGATGATTTGAAATTGGCGTTCGACTACAGACGAAGATTTCGTCAATGCAGAGTGCGAAAAAAAAAATCAACTGTCCACTGGAACATATTAACAGTTATTTAAAACAAACAAATATAAAAAGTGGACAGTTAGTTTTCTTCCCACTCTATACATAGTCGAAAAATTCGTTTGTAGTCTATCGCCAAATGCAATTTGTCTAGGGCTGCTAACCTAATCCACGACTTTCAGAAAGTCAGTGACCGAACTGCTAAGCTACCAATCACTAAAATTTTATCGGTAATATTTTCCTTTTGTTATAAAGATTGATAAAGATAATAATTTTATATAATCTTCCAATACCTGAATAATGCGGTTTTAAAGGCATCTGTAATCTTTCAATGCACGTGATTCGACTTTTGGAGATCTGAATTGCTCAGGTTGACCCATGTTCATCCATCCAGCTATTTACTAGCTAGTAAAGAAAACTTAAGAAACAGAGTTTTGAAAATTTTAAGGATTTATTTTCAAATGTGTGATTACCTAGTAATTCAACAGCCTACTTAGAGTGAAAATTAACGCTTGCGTTAGGCGTTAAAACTAACTGTTCCACCGAGCATGTATTCCCAACAGTTAAAAATCCCAAGTTAAATAAACAATCAATTAACTTGTCAATTAGTTATCACAAACCAGCTTTGATATTTTGACGACTCTGAAAATAACCCAGATATAATAAAGTATCTTTCCATTGTTATTTTAGATATTCACAAAAAGCTATTAAAGTATATCAAGTCTTCATTAGGTTTTGACTCTTTTTATTAAATTAATTTACACCTATCTTTAATTATATAAAACAATTCGCAAGTAGAATATATTTTATATAACCTGTTTGAACCACAAATAAATTCCCACAACCAGACATTTAATGGTTAATCAAATTTATCTATTAACATTGAAATAAATCCATCTTTACAATTGCCCAAATATAAAATTGGTCTAGTTTCCAACTCAAAAGAAGCGAATATGAATGAATATTTTCCCATATCTGAATATTGTCAATTACATAACAATCAGAACAACGTAATCGGACATTCTAAACAATTTTCACATTGATTACTTGTTTTTTTTACAATGTTTCCAACAAATTTGAATTTAAATTTAGGTAATAATTAGTTATCTAACTGAAAATATTACAGTTATGTTATTCAGAAATTCAATTTATTATTGTTCAATAGCAATTAAATCACAAACTCATCAATAGTCAATTTTGTAATATATTTTATGGAATTTCTATCATTTAATCAAATAGAATTTTCTTTTCTGTAGGTAATAGTCCATTATCGAATATTTTATCTTGAAAATCATATCTGTATATTATGCAAATGCGATCCGCATAAATTCATCAATTATTGATTGCTTGTTTTCTAGCGCAGACGTTTATTTACTCTCTTACTTAGCACTAACTTGTTACCGATTTACGACACTAGGGATATCATCAACGTTTTCAACTGTGAATGATTTTGATTTGATCTATCTTGCAGTTGATTTTGGGATGGTTCAAGCATTGGGAATTTTGTAATCCGTTCATTCCTGACAACCTTCTTCTTCTTCTTGTGCCTTGTCAGGTCGTCTCCCTGACGTTGAAAATCACTTCTGCAAAAGGTCCAGTCATGCGTCAGCCGCAACAACTCCTCCACCGTTCCTATTCTGGTCTATGATATTTGCAGGACCTCTTCGACCATCCAACTTTCTTTGCTGATGCAAGAGTTTAAGGATTTCATATTTAACCTCAAGTACAAAGTACAATGCTTCCCAGATAGGACATGATAATATAACAATATTTAACTAAGCGTTTTTGGGAGGATTGAACCCCGCTACTCAAATTTGGAGCTTCATATATTGTCTAGCCGTTTACCAGGTCCCCAGAAGCGCACGATCAACAATAATTTTTAAGATTAAGATGGATTTTTATTTCAGCAACTACTTAACTATATTTAGACCATGCTCAAATAGTGCGCTTATATTGCAAAAGTTATCGAATTTAACCATTTTACTTAGTTCATGCATTTTATTTCAAGCGACGCTTAATGTCAATTCATATAGAAGAGATAAATATAGAATCCTTTGTACTTAAAACTGTATGTCAAATAATATTGCGTCCGTATTGCTAAGGCCGCTATCCCAGGAAATAAGAGCTTCGATGCGTTGCATTAAAATCAATGAATCTGAAAGAATGCCATGCATTTTGTTTTGACGACTTCTAGGTATACAGTCGTAATTTTGAACAATGTAACATTGCAACAAAGATTGTTTGCGAATATCTGTTCTGTTGTGTTTCCTTCTTTCAGACGACGTACACACCTATGCTCTTTTATTATCCATTGTTTTTCATCGCCAGCTCTTCCGGCCTCAAAACACAACCGGCCAACTTTAACTCATACTAATTATGTATTTGTTTACCCATAAATAATTACTACTTATATATTTTTCGTTTAAATTCACAGCATCGTATTTCTCACACCAGCCTAAAGCACTACTCCACCCCTTTGGTATAAAGTCTGTTAAATTCATGATCAGTGCGATCGCCCAGTTATCTATCCGTGGCGCCGAATGTGAACCTCCTCAATTTCATCTTATCGGCAGCCCTGCTTAACCAATAAACAACTTGCTGAAATATCACATTTTTTTCAGCACATGTTTTGTCTGCAAACGCTTCATCTTGCTCAGAGATTCTTCACCTTCGACATTCGTCCATGTGTTTTTTCCCCAATCAGAAGCTGGTATGACACCGATTTATAGAAGTGTTGTTTTTTTATAATATTTATGTCATCATATAGTTTATCCAGCTTATTGATATGCATGTTCTTTGGCTTTCTACCAACTTAATATCTGTGTAAACTGTTGGGTTCAGATCTCTCTATCCTCAGGCTGTAATATTCTCTGCTGAACCACTTATCCCACCCCATACCTTCATAACTGGTCACGCCTTTGCACCACCCGGGAATTTTAAAGTCACCCTCTACTATTCCTCAAAATCGGAACATCCATGTTGATAATTTGGTCGACAATATGCTCCTGCGGTCTTCGTTCTGTTTGTGCATACCACCAAAATAATTTCATTTCATCCAGCTCTTTCCGTCAATGACTGTTCAATCTATACAATGTATGTCATATAATCGTATGATGGCGCCTGGGATTGAACCCACGTCCTCCAGTACAAAACAGTACGAAAGACGGCAACGAAACCGCCAGACTACCAACCACTTCTAGTTTATAATGAGAGACAACTTTTCTTAACTCCAAAAATAACAACTTATCTGTGTCTATATGGCCGGTAGAGTATGAGTGTATATTTCGAATATGTACATTAGTTATTTCACCCAAAAATGGCTTTCGGATACAGAATGATTGATTCCTCCTTTTTATGAGATTTGCATGTATTTCCTTGTAAGATTATTGCACTCTACCGATTATAACATACAAGTTTTCCGCGAACCCGCACCATCACGCAATATTTTACCGTGTACGAAGAATACCTTCATTTTCATTAGAATCTGAAGAAAAGTACGTTTTTATAAGCGAATATTTATCTAATGGTAGGTATAATGTTCCGATCGATATTCAATACTTCATAATAATCATTTGCAAATTGTGTTGTATGTTCGTGATCGGGCTTTGTTTACATTCTTTGATACAATTATTATGTACATTGTGTATGTAGTTATTATATTATGCTGCTGTACATAACTGTTCATAGTTGTTTTTCAAATCCATCAAAATGTAGTGTTTTAGAGTCACGATATCGGATCTCCTTCCCTGCTTCCTTTGGAGCTTCTACCGATTTGAATATTCCTCTTCTTCTCTAGACTATCTTTATCACCTCGATTTTTTCCAATATCCTTTTTCTTATATCCTTACCCAGTATCTTTTAGACATTCTACTTACTTTTGTATAGATAGACAATACACTCTGGATATATTATATTATTAGAACATTTTATGAAGAACATTATTTTCCCATTTTGATAGGATCTCTGAAATTTCTCAACTGACAAAATTGTGAAGTTTTTACATACAAAAACAGTTCATTTCTCTTTAGCCTTCTCTATTTTCTAATTCCGGGATAAAATTTTTGGCGGAAGTACAGACAATTTTTGAAAGCCACCCCGGTACCTCTCGATATCTCAAACCTTAGAAAAAGTGGACAACTGAAGTTGATAGTTTTCGAGTGTTTTGTATGATTCATAGACTAAGGTCATTCAATTTTTAAGGTGAACAAGTTTGAACTGTTTTTTTATTGATTTTCTTTGGATTTTAAACTCGGGCACAAATCATTCCTTGTGGGATGCCATTTCCATTGTGGGATAGGTACCTACTTCTCCAACTCTGAAAGTGCCTACGATTTTTTGTCTCTCCCTGTTTACTTCTTATTTCGACAGGTGCCTCTAGTGTAGGTACCTTTATACCAGGCGCTCTGTTAGATCATTTACCGAATTATAATTATCGATTTGGGCTAGTTCGTAATTAGTCCAACACAGATTGCTAAGACAAATCACGGCGCGTAAACCACGCTGAGATGGTATATCAGATAGACTCGTAGATCAGTGAAAATTAGACCGGCAAGTTCATTTTGCCCAAACCACGTGATGTAGGTACCTGATATCATGATCAAGTACCTAATTACGATGCCGTTGCTTGACTACGGTATCTACCCACCAAAATCTTATAAAATGACTATGGTGGTGGTGTATGGTGAATCATAGAGTTATATATTAATTATTATGCTTTATTTATAATTATTCAAATAGTACCTAGCTGTTTTAATTACACATAATATATTCAGTTTACAGTTGGTGTAATTGTGGTTTGTTTTCTTGAGGCCTCCATTCTGTAAATGTTGGACTAAAGACGAATGCAATATTTTGATTAATGCTCTCAATTTTAATTCAAGTATATAAAAAAATATCATTTTGAAATATGATTAGTTACCGAGAATATACATAGATCAAATAAGCGTTCATATTAGCTTAACATTTAACATTTGTATAATAATTCACCCTTCTCGTCGAAATATTGTTTAATTTAACTACTTATTGGAAATATTTTATTGAAGTGATTGATATTGTAATGGTTCAGTCGCTGATTGTCATTTCGAAGATCGTAGGTTCGTTCCCCGATGCCGATGATTTTGCTCTGACTTTGCTTTCTGTAAAATATGTCAAAATTGTATATACGTTCACTTCGATCCCAGATTCAAATTACACCCAATAAAAAAATAAATGATTGCAAATTTGCGGGCTATCATCATCATTATATCAGGCAGTTTTTAAATTTTTGGTTAAATATTTGTCAACGAAGTGTGTTTATCGTTAAAAATACCTGTGTACATTGAGTAAATATTTTTCAAAATAAATTTTAATAATAGTTACAACCTACTTATATATGTTAGAGTTCGACATACATATTATGTGACTCGTAAATTTAGCAAAGGATCAATTCATTTTAAAAATTGTATCATGTGATTTGTGTAACGGAAGTGTTTAGTAGTGGTTCGGAAGTAGCGAGTGTGAGGATGAAGGACTCCGGAAGAAATTATTATTTAGTTTGGTGTGGAATAATTCTTCAACCTTGATGAATCTCCAGGACTGTCTTCTGTGGATAGGAACCTGCGTTAAGTCTTCATCTCGAATGCAAGTATTCTTCTATTACATAGTATTTTAAAGAAAATTTTACCAATCTTATGCATACCTTGTCGAAAAAAATTAATCTTCTGTTACATTAGGATTAAAGGAAATTTCACCATTTTTACTATCAAGGGAAATACGTTTGATTCCTTTCAATAAAATATAGGTATACTATCCGTCTATCTATTCTTCCTTTAAATTCCACACAGGGATACAGTAAGACAACAAAAGCTCTCCATTGCGCTCGATTATGCGCAATGTTTATAACCTCCTCCCACACCAACTCCAAATTACTAGATACAGCCAATAAATATAAAAGTTAACAAACCTACATACCTATTTAGTTTATCAAATTTTCATTTCGGACAATGCAGAAAAAAAACCTACAAAAATAAGTAGGTAGCCTAACTTAATTCGCGCTACTTGATTTTTACGACTGTTCGCTTCTTTTCAATGTTTGACTTGTGAAGTTACTTTATTTAAAAAAACCTTCGCGTTTATGGGTGTGGAGGTCTTCAGCATGACGTCAATAATAATGTCACTTACCTATATCTGAATAAAGGGTTTTTAGATATTCCTCAGCTTAAAAGTGAAATATCTACCTACTCATGGGCGAACACTTCGGCGAAATATTGACAAGCAGCTACAAATTAAATTCACATTTTTCTAAATGAGGATTAATTTATGCAGTACTAAATAAGTAAATCATTATTTCTATTATCCCATGATAGGTGTATAATTTAAATTACTTAATGATTCACTGTTATTTATTCGTTCAGCTGATCCATATAACGATATATAGCACCTCCCAACACGGTGTACGAGTATTCGACTTCCATCCGAAATTCAATAATCTCTTAAAAAATAATTAAACTAACTCGTAAATCATCGGAAAAATATTAAAACCGTAATCAAAACATCCAATTTTTCCCAAAAAGAAAATAACAATAAAATCTCGCAATTCGAGTCGATTGAAATTCGGCCACCTATCCCATAAATATTACCATAATTAAAAAAGCATTTTCTCACCTAATAATATGTAGACACCTATTATATTATATTGCAACACCGATAGGTTATTATATACATATATTACAATATTTCGTTATAAAGTAGGTATGTACGTAATAATATTAAAATTACTCAGTGTGAGAATAAATTGAGGATGACGCAGTTACTATCGGTGCTTTTTCATCTTTTATATAAAAATAATTTTCGTTGGTAGGTACGTTTTGTGTGGTTTTATATCATAGCATGATTGTTAATCAGTTTCATGCGCTTGGTACAATAATGAACTTATATACCTTCGTACACCCAGCTAGTGGCTTCGAGGTTAGCGTCTCGGCACAGCTCTGTTAGGGCCGTAGGTTCTAAATCTACCGGAGGCATTGGAATTCTCAACATTTTTTACCCATTCAAAAATTTCATGATGAGTTTGAATTCGACCACCCGATGGCGTACATTCTTAATGTAAAAGTGAGAACACTAAATCAGCCTTCGAAACAAAAGTATCAGACGGTCGTAAGTCACTAGTTGTCTACATTTGTAATTGTATTCGAGAATGATTAGTGTAAGGTAATCACAATAGCTCTATCATTAATAATATAACAATACAAGCTGTACCGTCGAACTTTGTCCTGCCCTCAAAAACAGTCATCATTGTGTTAACTTGTTAACTGAATTAGGTATATTCTATTTTAAGAAACTGTAGTCATACTTCTATCTTTTATTTAAAATATATTCATAGAAATCTAGGTTTATTTTATGCAAGCGACGATCCGTGTACCGGATGGTTTTAGGTAGCAATTTTTTTTTTTATTTAAGTAAGTATCCAAATTTTAATTCTGGTACCTTGGTAAGGTTTCGATTAACAAAAGAATACCCTGAGTCATATAATATTATTTAATATTGTTATGATTATGTTAAATAATAGCATTTTAGGGAAATATCTAGGTGTATAATCTTGCCCCATCTTGATTCTTGAGACTGGAGGTCCGCCACGGTACCTAATGTATTACAAAGAGCATCTATTGTTTTCGACACTCTGCCTCTTTCAGTAGTGGCCAACCAAACATTTTGGGCGTGTTCCATTTATTCATTTAAATATTTGAATTATGTTCTTTTCAACGCAACCCAACCTAAGCATTGTGTAATTTATATTGGGAATTTAATGTATCTTTAACTCATTTTTAATCAGACAAGACCAAACTGACTCTAGTTACAGCTGAAGATGCTTGGAAGTACCACCAATAACGATATTACCAAATTTAAAGACGTCTTTAAATATTTTGTTTGCTCTTTTGTTCTCAATAATTTAACTTTTATATCTGTCTCATCAATTATTAAATATCTACTTGTTGTACCTATAGGTACATGAGATTTTTGACATGTTGAGAATTCTCATGATTAGAAGTTTCGGAGACTTAAACATTACCACCTAATGGCGAACGTTGTTAACGTAAAGTGATCACACTAAGCCAGCCTTCGAAATAACAGTAGAAGACGGTCGTAAGCCCGTAGTGGTTTGTTCCATTTAAAAATCGAACATCAGTAATGAATTGTTAGAGTTACCTATTGTTACATATTCGGTAAGACATAACCAAAATTTAAAAACACAAATGGAATACTCGTGTTTATTACTCATCATAGTATATGGAATATACATGAGTCTTGTGATCGGATTTCAAAAAAAATAGATTTCGCTGAAATGAATTTTCTCGACGTTTTCGAGGGTGTAGATTAAAAAAATGCAAAAAAAAATTTAATTTCTGCGTACGCGTATGCCAAAAATGTGTGCGCACCCATAACTCATAGTAATTCTTATCCGATTTATTTGAAATTTGGTAGAACGGTTAGCCCCTCGATGTAGATGATTCAGTAAAATGTAGAGATCTGTACCTTCAGGGGAACCCTCTTAAAGTATTCAAAAAAAATTTCACTTGTTCTAGAAAAAGGGCTAAAAAAGAAAAAAAAAATAATTTCTTCGATTTTCATAATGATTTTCATTTCGTACCGATTAATATTGAATATGTAGTTCTAAAGCAGATTATAAAAAGCTCCAATAGTCGATATCATTTTAAAGTTTCTATAATAATTCCAAGGATAAATTCATTTTAATCGTAAAATTATGAATTTTTATTCAAAGATATTGTTTTACACGAAAAGGCTGTTTTAATATACCTACTATGAGTTCTGAGCTACCCTAGGTTAGCAGCTTTTTTTTACACTATCATTACATTATTCTCGTTGCTTATTAACCCATTTCGGGACACGGAATTTTTTTTGCTGAATACATTTGTTTTTTTTTATTTATTTTTTCTTTTTTTCACTTTTCTACTCCCATGTACCTACCTGTCTGTCAAAGCTTTGTTGTTGAATAATAATTTTATTAAAACATGTAAATGGCTGATGCCGTAAATTGCAATAAATAGCTAGTATACTTTATCCTAATCCCAACAAGCGTACCGTTCAATTGCCTTTTTTTTTGACAGCCAGCGCGGAATCAAGAATTATGCATTTAGAATCTATAGGGAAAATGGCGTAGATCTTATGCTTGAATTCTCTCGTGCAATTCCAGTTATGATGTTGAGTGAAAGAGTAGAATAAAAAGTTTGTTATGTTCATAGTTCAGCGCCCCTGACTGACACCTGTCAGTCACAATATTGTGTATGTTATTTGACGGGTGAACTGCTTTAGCAGGCAGGTCATAAAGTAGCGCCAACATCTTTGTTCAAAACAAAATAGATTCATTGCTTTTAATTATCATGACTTTTGAATACTCGCATCTATTATGTAATACTCCATGTGTTTCGTAATGATAGACCAGTCACATTAGCCAAATTAGTTCACAGCTATGTGAATATTTTTATCCAGCTTAAACAAGTAAGACATAATATACCTAATGTTATGTTAAAAGTGTACCTACACTTTAGTTAAATAATGTGAAGTGGTTGCTAGTCAAGCGGTTCTGTCGCCGATTGACTGAAGGTCGTGGGTTAGGTCCAAGGGCGGATCCAGGATCTAGCATCCGCCCTTGGTTCGGTCCCAGGTGCCGACGATCATCCTCATTCACTTGCTTACGATGCTTTATGTTTACTGTGAAATATGTCAAGGAGTGTGTTAGTTTGTCCAAATAGCCCTTTATACAACAAACTACTATTTTTCAGATGCTGGAAACGTAGAAAAAAAGAAAAAAAAATCGTCGGTGAAAATTTTTAGGAAAATTTCTTCTTCTTTTATAGGGGCACTTAAAATTATCAAATTCTAAAACTAATACATTGTTTTTTTATTTATTTTTTCTCTTGGTAATCGGCATATTTTCTTCAAATTAATCTCATTTGAATGCCAGAAAATCTACCTATCCTTTTATACGAAAATAAATAAAAGTAACAATAGCATACAGAAACTTGGTAAAAAATACTATTTTGATATTATTTGTGGAAAAAGAAGAACATTTGGTTTGTTGTATAGCAAGTGAGTCACACAGTGGTCGTACGTCCTGAAAGTACTGTATGTTCTCTGTATGGCGGTAGCTTTTCATACAATGTTATTCTTCTTCTTATTCTAGGCCTGAAGACCTGTTATTAAGAGGTGGGGTTTGCCTCTTGCGAGGTCTACTCCCAGCTGTCTATCCACCTCTTTGGTGGTCTGCCTGGGAGTCGTCTTCCGTGGGGTTAGCCGTGCAATGCCATGTGAGGGAGTCTGAATGAGTCCATTCTCCTCACAAGTGCATACCAGTATCTTCTTCTTTGCCTTCCCCATCTTACTATATCTTCAACCTCGCATATTTCCCGTGCCCTCGTATTCCTTATTCTATCTCTGAGGGTCTTCCCAGCAATGACAATGTTATTCAATCCAAAGAAATTTGTCAATACAAGGGTTAACATTTTTCATACCTTATGACCAATCCAATGTCGCAACTTTTTGAATATTTTGCTCGTATCCCGATTGAGTATTTCATTATATTTGCTATCTCATAAGAATGCTGTTAATATTTAGTAATTAATTATTACAATACATAACGCGTAGTTTTTAATAACTGTTTGTTTTTATGTTGTTGTAGCTAACTCCATTGTATAACAGAAGAACCAGTTTTTCATAAAAGTCAATAAGTAGGTACTATGAATTCCACCATATTATATTAAAATATCCACACAATATGGAATTATCTTTATAAAGCGCAGGTTTAATTACATTCTTTGATAATTTTTACATAAATTATTATTTATTCCGAGCTATTTAGAAAATTGAATATGACTTTTTCACATTAAACGTACGGGCACAACAATAAAAGTTGTACACACGCAATTAAAATAGATTCTAATGGTTATTTTATTGAACAAAAAAACTTATCAACTATTATATCAAATTGTATACAGTGCAAGGAAATTGTTTTATTATTTAAATCATTCTTTTCCTGGATACGTAATATTTTTAAATTTATCTTTACTTTGTGAAGACTCAAAGTAAAAAAAAAAACTAATTTTGAGTATTTTTTTTTATGAATCTGTGCTCACTCGAAGTGAATATAAATACACTTTTGATATCTTTCACACTAAGTAAAGTCTTGTGTCGTAAAAGCGAAAATGGTCAGCTCCGCCGGGATTTGAACCTATACGGCCTCCAATACACTGTGCGCATGTAAGCCGGCGATTGATACCTACCACTGGACTGGGAAAACTGACTTGTGTTTTAAGAACGTTTTATTTCTGAAGTTTTCCAAATTTTCTTTATTAAAAAAAAAGGTGGAGAACTGAAAAAACTCAAATAACTCGAAAATCACTGGCATTTGACCCCGGGTTAATGGGAACAAAATTGTTGCAAATTTACTCTAGTATAATCCCTTTCAAGGAATGTATCGAATTACTAGTCACCCTGTATATTTGTATTTAAATTTCTTTATTGTATTTTTGTTTCTTTATATATATTTGTTTATTTCAATATAAAGTTATATATGTACCTAACTAGTTATTTCAAACCATAGAAGTTAGTTTTTAGTTGAGATGATTTGGGATTGTTGAAAAAAATTGATACGAAAAAATTTATAAAGCTGAAAGGAAAGGCATGGCCGAACACATCGTTTCCACTCTCAAGGAAGGCCTGGTCAGATGTAAGAGAAATCAGTTGTATGAGAAATGGTATGTTAGTGGAGGAAGCGAAAGAAGTGTGCTTGCCTACCCCTTACGTGATTTTGTGACACTGATTTTTTTAAAACTTCTCTTGAATAGTAGAAGTACTCAGAATATCAATGAACTTAAAGAGAAGCTAAAAATTAAAGAGCGTCTCAAACAATGTCCGGATTGTTCTTCAACTATTCAGTGCTCTCCTAATTTGCAAATAATATTGAGCCGTCATTGTGAATCTATTTTATCTGTAGGTATATTAATACGTGAATGAAAAACTTAGAGACTATTTTACGAAAATTGCGCGCACGGAGGAGTATGAAATTTCGCACACTTTTAGTTTATATAGAGAAGGAGTGGCGAATGCTAATACTTTTTTTAAATTATGCATAAAAATACATTAAATGAATAAAAAAACATAACAAACACTACTGTAATGTTATGTATTTGTATTTACTCACACACACTTCGATGTATTTGACATTGACACAGACGCATATATTCTTTTGTTTGGCACGCAATATATTTTTCATACATATGACAAAACTAATCGAAATACGGGAAATATTTTTCATACCTAAATTAAGTATCATCTTTAAGGCGATAGTTGCTATGACATACCTACTTGTCCTTATTAATTTTCTGAAGGATGATTGATCACTGTTGTCACTAAACAACCAGTACATAGGTATACTTGAATGTTTCTTTATTTTGTTACAGGTTAGATGCCTTGAAAACAGATACAGTCAAGGGCGGTAAAAGTGGTAAAAGCGAGGGCAAACACGAGAAGCATGAAAAGGAGAACAGCCAATGGACATGGAAGAAACAGACAGATTTGGTGAAATGGCAGGCAGCCCCGTTGCGGGGTCCATTGCTCAGACTGCAACCTCAGGAGATGGGAGTGCTGGCCGTGGAATGTTTCCAGTGCATCCTCAGATACTGCGGAGATTCACCTCCTCATCAAGACCTTTCCGAAGTCAAATGTGTTTATACTGTTTTAATGGTAAGCACAACACACAATTTAGTTTGTTTTGTTTATTACTTTTATAAGAATGGGAAGTTTTCTGGAGAGCTTCCGACAATACACACTAGGTGGCAGAACTTCTAATCAGGTCTATTGTCAAATTCAGTGCTGCCAACGTAGAGATGTTTTTTTCAGTGATGCCAACGTTGGGAAGTTTGTTTTCCATTGTGTTGCTAAGAAGTTGTTGATTGAGTTGCTAAGAAGTTGTTGATTTTGTTGCGCATAAATTTGAGAATAAATCTCAGGCGTGCTGTTCTGTATTTTTTAATTTGTATTTAGGTAGGTATATAAAAAAAGATGAACAATTTTATTTGTAATAGTATGTAAAAAATGTACAATGATTACTCTAAACCTATTGTAAGTTATCATGTATAATAATATATAAGTTGTTTAATTTGAAATAAACTAGAATGATATTTTGGAGGTTAAATTGTGAGCGACCATAAGAAGAAGAAGAAGTAAATCGCCCCCGTTGTCAACACTGAATTTGACAATAGACCGGATTAGTAAGGGCGCCTCTAGCGGCACAAAAAGGAAAAAAACATCCCATTAGTGGCCCAATTGAGCCATCAAAAATTTGAATATAGAGAATGTTACATTTGCAAAGATTGTTTATTTGGTAGGTTATTTATCCAACATTTTTTTTTAATAATAGCTGGTACTGCTAGTTAATCTGAAATCTAAAATAATAAAGAATGATTTTTAGATACAGATTTAATAATTTTCATGACGCTTAATTAAAAAAAATCTTCACCATAAAGTGTCATATGGACATTAGGAATCACCATAGTAGATGCCATTTTATCACCACTTGATATCATGGTTTCCCATTGCCTTTTCTTGTTTTCTGCAGTGGTTACCTTCCCCTTGCTAGTTGCTGCTTGTTTTTAAGGGGCCAGGAATCACCTTTTCTTTATCTTGTTATTTGTTACGATTCACACGCACCATATTTTTTCGGAACACTTGACATTTCACGCCATTTTATAAATCTTCATCTTCTTGTGTTATATGACCACTCTGGCCTTCGAATCTGTAAAATAAAATTTAATATTATTGAAAAAATAAATACTTTGTATACACATTTGACAAGTTAATTAATTTATTTTGAAATTTTCATGCTTGCATTTATATCAAATTGAGAATACTAAGTAAGTACAACAAAATTTTATAATTATTTTTATTTATCAATCTCGTCCCTAGGGCCTAGGCGTTTTAAATATTTTTCATACTTCCCATAGTAGTTTTTTTTTACCAAGTTTAGTATTCCTCAGTAGGACGATGGTTTCTATGGTAATCAATAACAACATCTATTTGCGGGAATTCATGATAAAAAAAAAAAAAAAAAAAAAAAATAACAACTAATGACTCTAACAATTCATTACTAATGTTCGATTTTTAAATGGAACAAACCACTACGGGCTTACGACCGTCTTCTACTGTTATTTCGAAGGCTGGCTTAGTGTGATCACTTTACGTTAACAACGTTCGCCATTAGGTGGTAATGTTTGTCTCCGAAACTCTTAATCATGAGAATTCTCAACATGTTCAATATGTCGAAAAATCTCATGTATGCAACAAGTAGAAATTTAATAATAAAATGAAAAATAGAGATAAAAGTTGGAAATTGTTGAGAACAAGAGAGCAACCAAATTTAAAGACTGCGACTGCTGTCATGTATTTGGCGCCAGGATATGACTATATCCATTTTTGTTACTGTCTCATATTTATTGCCTATTGGCTTTGTTGGTGCACAACGTTCTAATTATGTTTAGATTCTT
Organism: Mystacides longicornis; assembly: GCA_963576905.1. Taxonomy (NCBI): domain Eukaryota; kingdom Metazoa; phylum Arthropoda; class Insecta; order Trichoptera; family Leptoceridae; genus Mystacides; species Mystacides longicornis. The sequence goes on from OY756425.1 coordinate 13,934,398, forward strand.
GTGACCTTTTCAGGACTAGATCTTAAAGAAAAAATAACAACTAATGACTCTAACAATTCATTACTAATGTTCGATTTTTAAATGGAACAAACCACTACGGGCTTACGACCGTCTTCTACTGTTATTTCGAAGGCTGGCTTAGTGTGATCACTTTACGTACGGAATTCATGATACTTTATGATACCTCCTTCCTTCCCCACCCTTCCTTCTCCACCCCTTCATTCCCCACCCTTCTTTCCCCATAATAGTTTTAAATTTGAAAAGTTATATGTTATATAAGTGTAAAGACTGCATAATAATAATAAAATTAATAGTGCACATAATAGTGAAAAATTGGGATACCTACACATAAATGGCGATGTAAAAATGTTATCTTACCATAATAATTCAGTAAAATTTAATTGAAATGGGGTCTTTTCTTTCAACAACATGTACAATAACGTACCGTATTTCATATGTGACTTATTCCCTACTTAACCGCCATCTCTTGGATTTTTTTTAAAGTTACGCAACGATAGAGGAATTGCTTAATAATTATAGAAGGATTGAATTATTACAAACTTATGACCTGTCGAAATTCATGCCGCATCCGAATCAACAATAATTATTACATAATGCAATTAATTATTAGCTAAATTCAATTCAGTTTTTATGTAGTTAACTGTATTTAATTCATGTAATAAGTTCCTACAAAAAAAATTTTTATCCTGGGTTAGGTCGAAATTCGACGGGCGGGTCAGCTAGTATATTATAATATTGAATATTGTAAATTGATTAAAAGCTGTCTGTATCCAATAAAACAAATAAAAAAATATACTTAATCCTACATACAACGTGGAGGAAAAATGACAAATTATCCGCAGTTCTCGACGTGGTGAAGAAGAATTGGTATCCATTAAGGGATGACAAAACTTGTGTATAAAAAAATTAATGACCCTTTTCTATGACTTTCATCCGCCAGGTTTTGCTGCTAGTTAAAACATAAAAAATCTCTTGAAAACAAGTCAGTAAATCTGTCATAAAAAGAATAGGGAAGAAAATCATGTGTTTTGACAATCAACTGACACATTATTTACTACTATTTATTTTGAGTCCATAATAGATATATGTATCAAATATCGTTTGAGTATAATTATGAATGCGATGTATGCAAGCAAAACAAGTAGAATCAGCGAAGTAAATTTTATTTGTGTCCATATAAAATGTAACGAACTGTTTTTTATATTTTCCAGCACTGTCACAAACATGCGGCATTACGAGATGAAGTCTATTGTCAGCTGATGAAGCAAACCACCTCCAACAAGTCGCCCAATCCAGACTCCTGCCAACGAGCGTGGAGACTCATGAGCATTGTTGCTGCATACTTCAGCTGCTCAGACACATTGAAGTAAGAACTGTTAAAATAAGAACATTATGTTTTGTACAATAATAGGTAATTGTCATAACATCATTAATATAATTTTTAGAGTGGGAGAAATTATCTTTCATTTAATCAAATTTATTTTATTTAGTAGATTACTTATTGTCTACATCTTTTGCCATATTTAGATCTCAAAAATAATCACTGAATGGTTATTCAAAACAATAGGTTTTTTTTCAACAAACAGTATTGAGATCCCATTCATATCCATATTTCATTCTAAAAAAATGAAATTAATAGGTGTTAAGTGATTTTGTTCATATTCATTTGAATTGTATTTTAAAATTGTCTGTTTATTTTCAGACCATACTTGTTAGAATATTTGACTTCCGCTGCTGGAGATAGAAGAAGACATTGCCAGGGCACCGCAGCAGTTTGCTTGGCTAATCTTCGTAAAACAGCTAGATGTGGTGGGAGAAAGAATGTGCCAAGTGTGGAAGAGGTAATTAAATATCTTAAAACTGTAAAATATTACATAACTGACTTAATTTTATACAACGGGTTGAACAGAAGAATCGAAATTCTTTGTGAATACATAGCTTTTTGAGTCTTCACAGTAAAAAGCTATTATGATTATTTTAACTAATATCACCTATTCTTACAGGTTACGGCCATATCAGCTGGTCGCAGTGCCAGAAGACAAATATACAGACTGCCTGGAGGTGCGGAACGTGTTGTTAATACAAGATGCTCCACGGTTGTGCAGGACGTCATTCACGATCTCTGCGATTTAGTGAGTCATCACATAATAATCCACCTGGAATATTGCAATTTTCAGACTGCTCATAATGTAATAATTATTGAATTATTTTTAGATTGGTGTAACAAATGAAGCAGAACAGGCCGAGTTCAGTCTCTACTGTATAGTCCAAGGGGACGCTTTCACCATGCCACTGGCAGCGGACGAGTACATTCTGGATGTTACCACTGAACTCCAAAAGGCTGGACAACCATTCTATTTGATATTCTGCCGGAGTGTCTGGTACCATCCCCTCAGACATGATGCCAGTCCCTTGTACACCGAGGTGAGAATCAAACTTTATTTCATACTTAATGTGCCAAAACATATCTTTATTAGGGAAATAAAAAAAAAATATTAGAAAAAGCTTTCTTATTAGGGTGCATTTAAACAAACCAAACGAACATAAAACCAGAGTTGGAAAATACAGTATATTTTCTTGATTGTTGATATGATCACCAAGAAAACAACGAGAAAGAACTATCATCGCCCACTAATTAGTTGTTGCTTGTTATTGTTTCCATGGTGTCCAGTATCAACTATAAGAGAAAGTATGTTTTGTTTCTAGATTCGGATCTATGTTCTTTTGGTTTTAATGCACCTTTTTGTAAGTATAAAAATGGATTGCCATTTATTTGTCTCGCTAAAAATCGAGAATGTCTGTAGCAGTTTGGCTAATTTTAGTCCAGAAGTGCGTTTAGAAAAATGGATTTTTTTCAAAGAAAGTGCTACTACTTTTTTGATGCGTCACTATAAAGGATCATTATTTACTATAAAGGATCATTATTTGCTATAAAGGATCATTATTTTTTTTGGTTAAGAGTGACTGGAAATGATGAAGCTTAGGGTGAACATGATACCTAAAGTGTTTACCAAGTCATCTAGTTATAAATATTAGTCATGGGTAACAGATCACTTTGGAGTGATCTGATCTGTTCGTATCAGATCACTACGATGATCTGATCTGATCGAACAGATCAGATCAGTGATCCGTGTCACGGATCTATCTGGTTGCGACCCAGCCCAGATATGATACATACACGGCTCACGGCTCTTTCCGGTTGCGGCATATTATGTACCTGTCTGTATCTTCGGGTCAGATCTGTTTCCGGTGTAGATACATAGATCATTCTCTATGGTCGACTGTATCCTTCATACAGTACAGAGATTTTTACACTTAGGTAATATCTGGACGGAGTAGATACTCAATATTTATAAGAATAATGTAGTCGAAACGTTCATTCATAAGTTGATGATAAAACTACGGTTCTATTGTTCGTAATCCGTAAAAAAAATATAATATTTATACACGCTTGGTTTTGTCGGAATGTATTTTTACCTTTAACCAGGGAAGTCCTGCGCATAATTATTGTAAAAAATAAGTTAACTCTAGAAAGAGATAAAATATAAAACATATGTACATGTGTGAGAAAACGAAACTATCCGACCTCAATCGTTAAGTACCTACCTACATGTTATGAGCGTAGACAATAGACATTTCTCGATATGCCAGTAAAGTGTTGTCGGCCTATATTATTATTCCCTCCACACGGGGAAGTCCAATATTTTAGGACAGTATGATGAACATGCGTCACGAACCCCGTCCCCTGCCCATAGGGATGTTGCTATAAATATCATAGATATAAGTATGTTGTATTATAACCGACCTCGGTAGCCTCACCGATCTCGGTAGCCTAGTGGCAAAGGCTCCGACTTCAGATCAAGGGGTCCCGGGTTCGATTCCCGGTCGGGTCAGAAATTTTCAATGTGTTTTTTCACTTGAAATTTCTACTCGGGGTTGGAATCCTGTCTCAGATTGGACGGGACCGGTTGACTGGTAGATAATGTTTCAAGCATTAAGTTCCGCCGGCTATACTGACACCTGTGTATAAAAGAGTGTTATTTATTTATTTATTTATGTTGGCATTAGGGAATTCAAGATAACACTCTGAATCGATGTTTAAGTTTTACATTGTTTTATCAATACTTAAGTAAATTTTTATTTTTATTGTATACTTAATATAAAAAAATATAAAAAGAATAGTTTTAATTTTTTTATAAATTTGGTTTTTATTTAAAACAGATTAAACTTCTTTTATTAAAAAATAAATATTCTGTGTCTAAACCAGAAACCTAACTCAAACAGATCTTTGGGTCCTCAATTCAACATAGACCCAACGAGTCCGCGATTCAAACAGATCATTACAGCTCACACAGATCCGTTGATTCATTGATCTGTTGAACCGTAGGACCCGTAAGTGTTCTGTAGATCAACAGATATCCAACGGGTCCGCAATTCAAACAGATCATCACAGCTCACACAGATCCGTTGATTCATTGATCTGATTGATCTGTTGATTCATTGAGCTGATTGATCTGTTGATTCATTGAGCTGATTGATCTGTTGATTCATTGAGCTGATTGATCTGTTGATTCATTGAGCTGATTGATCTGTTGAACCGTAGGATCCGCAAGTGATCTGTAGAACACAGATCAATTAAGAGTGATCCGGATCTTTGATTCAGATCAGATCTGAGTTACACATGACTAATAAATATTTCTTTGCATTCCAGATATTATTCAATCAAGTAGCTCCAGATTACTTAGAAGGACTGCTTTTGGAACTTCCTGGAGGTGGACGACCATCTGCCGGGGCTCTCAGAGATATTGCACTGTTAGCCGCCTTGTTACACAGAGCTGCAGATCTGAACCATCCTCCACATTTGAAAGAGGTAAACGCTACACATCCATTATAACCAAGTCTGATCTCAGTGTTACGAACTATTTTGATATAAACTTAAATTATTGAGTTCAGTTCATTTTTCAAGCAATATGCTACAGAAGGAGAAAGTGATTTCTATAGTGTTGTTAAGAATAGTGGTTGGTGGACTAGCGGTTACGACACCCGCTTTCGCACTGTTTCGTGTAGAGGTCCCTGGGTTTGATCCCAGGTGCCTACCATTTCCCTCTTTCACGACAGCCGACACAAGCTTTAAGTAACTTACTGTGAAAGAGTCAGAGTGTATTTGTGTTCACTTTGAGTGAACACAGATTCATTTTAAAAAAATTAATCGTGGCTTTATTATTTTTTCAGATTAAATTCTTGCTTCCAAAACCAGTATTGGGTTTGAGAGAAATTCGTCCCGCAAAATGGGCATCTATGGTTCAAACTGATTGGTCCATAGCTCAGCCACTTACCACACATCAAGCAAAGGCTCAGGTTGGCATACATTTTATGATTTTTTATTCTTACTACCTACCTGGAAATTACCAGAGCATCTAAGAGGGCATCTGCCTCTATATGTGCAACTGTTAATAATTCTGCTGATTACATAAAGATCGTCCATGTTCTCCTGGATACATTTCGACCTTTAAAAGTGGCCGACTGTAAGATTATACGTTATGGAACTTTTCACATGTTGTCGCTGTAAAAACAGCCATCTCTTTTTGCATCCGTTGTTATAGTTGCTATGCCAGCCCTTTAGGAATATTTCGATCTATGAAAACTGCATAATATTATACCAATATACTAACTTATAAAATACAAGCAAAATTTAATCTATCTAGTAGGCAGTGGGTTCATTATATAAAAATAAGTTATTACTGAGTATGTGATTGTTCCTCATATGTGAAATATAATAGTTGTTGTGAATAAGTAGCCAATGAGAATGCCAATACAATGTTATGTCATGAAGATATTCACCGTGAATTTATGCGAGTTGGTAATCTCCGTGAGAAACGGTGGGTTATTATCATGCAATATTATTATGTAACAAGAAACATATCTATGAAAATTGCTTCCGTTGTCATTGTGAATATAATCACTGAATTTTTTTATTGTGTTCTAACCATTCTCAATAATAATTGTTGTTGGTACCTAATGTTATTACTGGTTATGTGTTAAATTTATGTTAGTAAAATGAGTACTTGTCTGGATAGTAAATAGTAAAATGGGATAGTTCATATAACTAACTGTTTTGTTTTTCTAAAGTTGCAGTCATATGGGACCATAGAAGTTTCTTTAAATTTTTTACCTACATAAATTACCAATCTTTTTCAACTTTGCTATAAGTAAAAAGCACATTTTTATTTGTATTTGTCGTAAATTTAAAACACGATGCGTGCCACACAAATATAACCCATACTTTGGCCTGCCTTTATCTAAATGCTAGACTGATTCTGTCGAGGTTTAAAATCCTCGTATCTACAATTTTTTATGCACGTTTGCAGTTTTGAAGACTGATATAGCTTCATACTTTCTTTTTTATTCCATTAGGTGGTCAAAACTTTTGTAGGTCATGGTTTTTGACCTGTAAAATAATCATAGAAGATATTCAGAAGACCTTATAGTAGCAGTATCATTAAAAATGTATTCATTTTTCTGTTTATGTTAACAAATTCTAATTTACTTTTATTCCATAGGTTCTTGCTGTTTTGTCTCAATGGCCATTATTTGGAAGTTCGTTCTTTGCCGTGAAGCGTGTGACGGGAGGAGTTGGTGGTGCGGAATGGAGAGAACATATTCTGGCCCTCAACAGACGAGGAGTTCACTTCCTTGATGTTCAAACTCATGAAACTTTGCAACATTGGCCATTTGCTGAAGTCATTAGTACCAGAAAGGTTAGATATTTTTCAATTTAATGACTTCAATAAGCTTAAATTAAGTAGTGCATACTGAGATGGTATCGGTTTATCATGGAATTAAGATTTCAAAGGAATAATTGATTGAGAATTTCCATATATGTTTGCTATGTCCCTCTTATAATTTGTGAATAAAACTATATCCAATTGGTTTGATTATTTGACAGTGGCAAGACTGAAAATTTTTGAGAGTAAAGCCATGTTGAAAAAAGTTAATTAGTAGAATGTTGAATACAAACCTAAAAAAACGCATTTTTAGTGGATAACACTTTTCCTGATTGTTTCTGTGAGGAATTCACCTCTATGACTAGTACCTACTTACTCCTAAAATACAGAAATTATTCAACTTTTAGTTATAAATAGATATGTACATTCACTAACAAAATAGATATCCTACTGTTTTCATCGAAATTTGAAAGCATTTGTTAAGACGATCAGCTATTTTGTACAAAATTTTAAGTCTCCCTAAACAGCTAAATAGACAGATATGACTTTTTGTCTTTTCTTTCTAGATAATTTGATATTACTTGTGCCTACGATATAGAATTTCTTCTGTATCAAATATTCATAATATCTAGATTTATTTTTAATTTTTGCTAACGTAATTGAAATTTTCTAGGTAAGGTCTGAAGATGGTTCACTGTACTTAGACATGAAGTGTGGTTCTCTGCTGCAGCAGCGAGTGACGAGGCTACAAACAGAACAAGCCCACGAGGTGTCTCGTCTGGTCAGGCAGTACATCACACTGCAGCAGGCAAACATCGGACAAATTCATTCCGATTAGTTTTTAACTTATACCTATTTATACTATTTTATATTTGATGATTATGTTAATGGTTGTTACACACAAAACATGAGTCATGTCATTTGTGCAAATTTTGACATGATTCATATTTTATATGAGACGATGTTGTGAAATAAACATACACCATCCACATTATCATTGATATTGAAATGTTTTTGTAATATATTGTATCTAAATAGTTAAGGAGTAGATTGATAAAATATTCTAAATGTTCGCGCCTTTTAAACATAACTTAAGATGTACCATTAGACTGGTACCCTCATAATACCATATTGATTTTATTACATTATTGTAAAACTTTTGCTCGAATGTCTTCATATGAAATATTTACATTAATGATTAGTGATGATAATAATTTATTTATAGCCCTTTTCTTTCATGTATAATAATATTATCTAATGTGACATATGCATTTTTAAAAAGCAATAATTCTAATTTATAGACAAGTATCATTTTGTCTGTTCTATGCGATGATTTATTGTATATTATTAGTGTTTGAAGTATATAATACTCAATTCTATTATGTGTATGACAATTGATTTTATGTAGAGTAAATTTATATTATTATAAACTTTTCAAATCTTATTACTTTTATACTCAATGTTAAAATATTAAAACTATAATGACAAATTATTTTGGAGTCAATATTATATGATTTTACTAACATAATATTATTATCATTTTTGAATTCGTTGGGTATTTTATGACATAAGGATATTATATTCTATACATGTAACACTCTTTTAGAAAAAAAAATAAAATTATCTGTATGTTTATTTTGGTTTTGTATACAAATCATACTCCCTTATAATTTTGAAAATGAGTATGCTCACTCGAAGTGAACACAAATATACTTTTTGACAGTAAGCTACTTAAAGCTTGTGTCGTGAAAGGGGAAGATGTTCGCCAGCTGGGATCGAACCCACAACCTTGACGAATTCCATAAGGTAGTAGGCATACTCTACTATAACAGTCCTTCTAACCTAATACTTCAGATGATTGAAATATTATGTTTAAGCAATAAAATATTTTAAAGAAAACATAATTTTTAATTTTGTGTATTTAGAATATTTAGAAATATCAATATTTCCTAATTTAGTTATGAAAATGGAGGAAGCCATGAACTGATTTGTGTTGCAACGCCATCAGGGAGAGAGATTTTTTTTAGACTAACAGGGAATAAAAATTATCTTTTTATCATTAATACAGTATTGCTAAACTAATGTTCAAATTCTGCCATGGGCCCTAGAATTTTCACCTCCGTTGTCGAAGCTCATCATGTTGGACCAAGGAATTGTATGGAAATTTGTTAAAACAATCATCTTATGCAAAAAATTGAACATAAAAATGCTCCCACTAAGCCAGCTGTCAAAACAATATAAGAAGACATTTAAAAAAAGCTTTGATGAGTCCAATGACGATAAAATTGTTAGAAATTAAAATATTTTTCAATATAAAAAGTCAGTAACAGTAAGTAAATAATATTTAGGGTATTCATACTGTACCTAAATAATAAATGTTAAAGAAAAAAACAAAAAATTTGTGATGGAAAAGTTTACTTAATAATAATATTCTCAACAATGGAATTTTTACAACTTAAGAAAAATTATTTGATAACCTACAAAAAATAAAGAAACTTCTTGTATAAACATAAAATATTAATATTGATCATTATAGTTTTTGGCTTCTAATGGGTATATTATGATATAACAGCAAATCATAGGTTTCAGAAAAAAAAAAATCGAAAAGGGTTTAGCTTAGGCACGCGGTGGAAAAGTAGAAAAACATAAAAAGGTCCGGCGTATGTAACTGCAGTCTCATTGGTACTACTTATGTAAGGAAATGTTTTCATTTCAGGGCCTCGGCTACGGCGTTGTATCATGTTTTGCTTTAACATCATATACCTATAATAGCCAAGATAATTTGCTCTGTAATGCTACCAAGAATTGCATGAACATAATATAAATGGGTCTTTCTTAGATGCGGATATTTTTACCATGCCTCGCATTGACACCTTTGTCCAGAGCAAAATATTGCCTAGAAAACACCATCCAAAGTAGCCCGGAACTCAAACAGTATTAATTATTTTGAGTGATTTGTTTGTGCCAGGTACACAATAATACAAAGAGAAAAATCTTGTTGACATGAATTATTACTTATATAATAATACTGGTTTGGTTCAGGTTTCCGAGGGACTGTGTCTTGGTGTTCTGGTTGAATGTTGGCGTGACGTCCGATCATTCCACTGTTGAGCTGTGTACTGGACGTATCCAGGATCAGTTGGGCTGCTCGGTCCTCCATTGTAGTTTATATTACTCCCGTCATCTGTCTTAGATTTACCTTGTGGAAGATAAAAAGATACGGCAGGAGAGTTGTTATTGTCAATCTGTACAGAGGCTTCTTTTTTCAAGGGAGGTTTGTGTGGCAGACCAAAATATTCAGCTATCTGTTGCAAGGTTGGAGGCTTGGATGCTCTGAGAGTACTTGCTTTGCTTTTGAGAGTGTCAGTTTGAGAAGCGCTGTCGGTCTTTGTGTTTATGTTGAATAAAGTGACGTTGTCATACACACCATAGCCTTTCACTGAATTTTTCTCTTTTATTCTTGCAAAGATAGGAGTTTGTAATTCTGGCAAATAGTCTTCTTTGACAGGAAATTTAGGAACATTATCCTCTTCAAATTTCTCCCACTTCTCATATTCCGTTCTCGTGAATGTGGTAGGTAAGACTTTGTTAGCTTCGTTAAGTTTAAAAACTCTCTCTTTGTGATATTCTCTCATATATTCTTCATTTAACTTATCTAAATCTTCCTCAAATCCATTTTTTGAAGTTCTGCCCTTCTCATCCAGCATTTTCAAGTATGAAACATTTCGTTCCATTTCACGTTCATGTTCCCTTAAACTTCTAATAACATCATCCAATGAATCATTTTTATCCAAAGCAATCGATTTTGTTTTTGTTGATGCAGTTTTATTTGGCTTCACGTTGTTCTGGTCCAAGTGTTGAGCATCTCCATTACGAACAGAACCATATTTGGATTTTTCTATTTTTTGAAATATTCCTCCGTCAGTTTCGTCTTTTGAATACTTGGTAAACTCGTCGCTTTCTTCTATTGTAAAACTTTTACCCGTCGTATTTTGCACATTGTTTTCTTCACTTGTTTTAAATTGAGGTTGTTCGGTGCTTGTTGGAGCCATCTTAGATGGAATATGTTCCGTTAGCTTTTCAGGAAAAGAAGACGGCCGTTTTGTTTCAATATGACCATTGGCATTCACCGGCACACCATTATTTTCTCTGACTTTTTCAACTTTCGGCAAATTTGGATATACAAAAACATTCCTTTCTGCATCTTGTCTGTTGTTCTTGTTTCGAGTTGTATTTCGTGGTCCAGCCAAATCAATAATAAATAAAGTTGCTGTAATCAGCGATAAGGTTCCTAAAATAGCAGCATTGTCAATAAGGGAATCTGGAACGGATTCCAATGAAGCTAGTTCAAGACCACCTGAAAAATTCAAAATTTTTTAAATCTGTTTATAGTGTTGCAATTTTATGCAATGCTCTGCAAAAGGCTTATTTGAAAAGATTAAAGAGTATTATGCATTGTTGTATGGATAAAAGAAGTGGGTTGACCAAATCAAAACATTAAAATTAAGCATAGTGATATTACTGAAAATTTTTGTTCGTTTAAGTGCAAAAAGAATGCTGGAAGACTCAAAGAGAAGAATTGGCAGAGTGAACTCAAGTTTATACAAGACAGGTCTGCTTAGATTCAAATTGTTAATTGGCTGAATTTTAAGTTCTGTTCATCGAACGAAATGAATGCGTTAAAAAAGTTATAATATTGACCTAAAACAATGAAAAAGACGGCACCCATTCCCAGAAGAAATCCTTCAATTATTCTTCTTCCGTTTGGGATTTCATGATACATTCTGCCTAAAAGCAGCCCAAAAGTAATGAGGATGTATCCTGAAAAACATACAAAATATATTGCTAGTTGCTTATGACCGAGTTGACCGATAAATAAAAACAGGTATTTTAGTAATCTTAGCAATGACTCATTATTGTATACCTACTTAATATTATAATCTGCAAAAAAGTTTGAGTACCTAAAAAAACACACTTAGGAATGTGAATAACAATATGAGATAAATATATTGGAAAAAAATTGATTAAAAAAATGAGTACAAGTTTAATTAATTAATTATGCTTTAATGGAATCTAAATACAGATTTATCAGCCTCTTTTTTCAGATGCGGTTGCTGGTAAAAGATTTGTTTTTAATGCAACCTTCGATAAATATGTGATTTTATTTTCCTTAGTTACTTAAACTGAGGAATTTTGCAATAACTTTACAAAAAACGTTTCATTGAACTAGCATGCGACCACTTAAATAAAAGAATGCTTGAAAAATCCATGTTTCATCTAGTTGCTTGATGGGGTAAGTTATATGGATATAAAACAGGAAACGTCCCGAAACAATATTAAGTAAGTTGAAGTAATTTAAGAGAAAGACGGGACAAAGGGAACGGGAATAAGAACATTGAAATGCCCTCAAACAGTTGGGAATGAAGTAAATAATGGAAATCACCGACAGAATATACAGATAAACAATTTGCTGTCTTCAGTTCAGGACATTTGGATAAATTCAATAATGGCTGGAGTGGAGTTTAAGTCACATGCAGGTGTACAAATAGGTTCAGAATCCATTAATTCGGATAATTTAATACAGTCATTAACTAGTATTACTATAGTGATCAATAATTGCCATAGTGTGGTGATCTACAAGCCAGTCCACTTATAAAGTGGAGGCTCGTGTTTGATTTACATCTTTTTCAAAATTTTCATTTTTTCTGATAGATTTTTTTTCAACCAAATTTTTCACATGAAGTAACCATAAATCAAATCGACCTTCCACTTCACAATGTAGGTAACTAGAGTAGTAAAGCAGAAAATAACTTAAACAACTTGAAAGTAAAAAAAAAACTTAATTGGTTTTGTTTACTGAAAAATTTTCCACTCTCAACTAACTTCATTTTTACGTGAAACACTAGGGCACGGTTTTCATTCCTTTATTTAGGGTGCAACTATCTGATGGTGCTATGTTGCTGCGTTTTCACAACCACTTCACTTCCTCACTAAGGAAAATTCTATTGTTGAGTACCTACTTCAATTTTCTGGTATGAAATATACACAGAGGGACGGAGTACTCAAGACTGGTTGCATAACAATAGTTGCGTAGGTTGTACCTAATGACGTTAAATGGTTAAGGCACATTCATTATCAGCAATTATTATTATGTAGTTGTTACTTTCTCTACTGATAATCTGACCCATTTTAACAATACGTGACAGGATGTAACAATACTTTGAAGTAAAACACTTTCAACCAAAATAGTTTGTAAAGAAAATTCCTATAAAAATCTTGTTGGGAGTTATTTTCTTTTAAACTTGAATGGAATCTTCTTAGTATCTAACAAAAACATAAAACAATATTATGATTATGCTTATATGCAATGCATTTTGTGCAAAAAATAGGAATTGATTCAAGGTCACATCCTCAGACCTCCCATTGGACATTTGGTGCAGCCATAGACAATCAAAGAAAGTAACGACTTTAATAATAATAATACATACGTAGGACAATATGTCAGGGGTTCAAAACTGAAAATGGATCAAAATAATTAATTATAATACAATTAATTATTTTGATATATCCTAAGAAGTATTTCATTTTTTTAACAATTATTGTTCTGAGAAAAAAATATTTGATAATAAATCACTTATTATTAGGATTAAAATTAGTTACAAATTCAGAAGTCTTTAGTCGCTGTGCATGAATTCCTGTGGGAAGTTTGAAAAATTTTACATCAAACATAGGGAGAAGTACCAGCTGATTCACTTGATACTGAAGGTAATAATCGAGGGTCGCAGAGGGGCTGGAAGAAGGCAGATGTCCTAGCGGTATAATCTTCTTCTTCCTAGCCTTCCCTCCACTGCTGGATGTAGGCCTCTTCCAATTGTCTCCACTTCTCTCTATACTGGGCCGCTTCAACCCATTTTTTCCCGGCGACCGCAACAATATCGTAGGCCCATCTCTTCTGTGGCCGACCGACACCCCTTTTGCTTTCCCATGGTCTCCACTTTTAAGACTCTGTCCATCCATCTCGAATTTGGCTGTCTGGTTACGTGTCCTGCCCATTGCCACTTCAATTTTGCGATCCGATCCATAATATTGGCGACTTTTGTTCGGGGTCTGATTTCTATATTTTTAATTTTATCACACAGACTACCCAACATTTTTGTCGCTTCATGGATCGTTGCGCGCATTTCATTTCGTGGACAGTATTTATGGCCAGGGACATTGTTTCTAAACCATATGTTATCACAGGCAGGATACTTACTTACTTAACGAGTCCGACCACCCATCCACTAGACCACTCCACTCCAATACTCGGCAGCCGCAACAGCATTGTCATTACCAATGATAAAGTCTTGAGTATCACACCTCACAGGCATATCTCGGCAAGCGAGGAGGTGTTCGTCATTTTGAGTCTCACCGCAGCCACAGGAGACATCCTCTTCCACACTAAAACCCCACCTGTGCATGTTTTCCTTGCATCTGGTGACACCCACTCGCAATCTGTTAAGTGTCTTCCAGGTTGGGTACGGTAGTTGGTGTCCCGGTCCCAAGCTTTCCGACAGTTCTAGCTGGCTTCCATTATACTGTGTGTGCCAGAGATCTTTCTTTGCCTTGTCAGTAAGTAAGTAAGTACAGGCAGGATGCATGCTTCGTAGGCTTTTCTTTTTAAATTAATGGGGATAAACTTATTTCTCATTATATGATTGAAGGTTGCCCAACCAAGTCCGATTCTTCTGGGTATTTCTGCCACCTGATTTTCTTTTCCCATTTTTAGTTATGTCTGAGGTAAATGACTGAATACATTGTATTCTTCGACAGATTAAATTATTTTGTCGTTGACTTTTACATTTCTGTTGGATGGACTCATAATTTTGGTTTTGTTATAGTTCATTTCAGGGAAGCGTTATGAAGATCTTTAATCATGATACTCAGTTCTTCCAGGTCTTTGCTAAAAAGTATAATACCATCTGCAAAACGGAGATGAGTCAAGCATGCACCATCATTTTTTATTCCTCGGTTTTCCCAGTTAAGAGTTTTAAATATGTTCTCTAAGACCAAAGTGAACAGATTGGGAGAGATGGTATCTCCCTGTCTGACGCCCCTGTTGGGTTTTATTTTTTCTGTTTTGGTATCATCATCGATTTTCACATCCATTGTGGCATAGCGGTATAATATTATAAGATGATGGATGAGTTTTCGTACTGTGTAATAACCAGCCAAGCCGGTCTAGACAAATTCAAATTGGCGTTCGACTACAAACGAAGATTTTGTCAATGTAAAGTGGGAAAAAATGAACTGTCCACTGGAAAACATAAAAAAATACTTTAACCAAACAAAGACACTTATATAACAATATAAAAAAGTGGATAGTTAATTTTCTTCCTACTCTACACTGTCGAAGAATTCGTTTGTAGTCGATCGCCAAATGTATTTTGTCTAGGCCTGCTGGACAGAAAGAGATTCGCCACAGTTATCGCCAACGTTGGACTACTTGACATGGCACCACAAGAAAAAGATAAAAAATAAATGGTTTACTAGTGATGCCGCTAAATAAAAAGGGTAAAAAATAAACTGAGGATTAAATATTTGCAAATCTGACAAAACTTATTTTATGAACCATTTTCTCAGCCAATCGCAAAGAATTTAAATACAAAAAAAAGAATAAGTTCTAATTGACTGATAAAAATAAATTGAACTCTTTTTAGGAGACTGATTTTATTAAATTATCCTAAGAATACAAATTATCCTAAAATATATTTTATTATAAAACTATTAAACACGTACCTCCATATATTGCATCACCAAAAGATGCACCTATGGAATCCCATGTAATATTTCGTAAAAGTGGCCATTCTCTAGAAATTTTTTGCAAATATAGGGATAATCTTACAGATTCATCGTCAGTTACTCGCTTATAAGCTAAGCATGCGATGCAGAATATCTAGTAACAAGAAGAATAATTATGTAAACACATTAAAGTGAGTAAGTATATTATTTCAAAAATAAAGGACAAAATTAATCATATAATTTTAAAAAATATTATATAAATATGTTGCGAAAAATTCAGCTAAAGTCACAAAATATTGAATAAGTTTTTAAATATTAAAAAGCAATATGCAAACTAATGAGTAATAATTGATAACTGATTTATATTTAATTACTGTCTGCGTTAAATAAACAAAAATACTTACAACTTCAAATATTTTAAGAGCAATCCATTGATCACATACAACCATTTTCGAACGTTTTTTTTTATGCAAACTATGAAAACGATGAAATAATTAAATTAACTTCATAATGCACACCTCATTTTAGTCTGCTTTGAGACCTTAATTACATATTTACTATGTTTTTTAGTGTGACGCAGTGAACACAAGTGATACGGTATAATGATTGCTATTGACTAAAGGTGAGTTAACTTTTTCACAGCGAACGTGCATATTATTTTTCCAAGTCCCTACGTGTACGTATAATACCTAAGTTAAAATGCAATTACTTGCTAAGCACCTATGTGGGTTTAAACTATTATCATATAGAATATCTACTTATATCTGTTGACTAAATGGTTGTATAGTAACAATTAATATTTAATTGATATACAGTGTCCTAATGCACCTTGATTATTGTCACTAATGTGGGATAAAGCGTCTTATTTGATGATGTTTGAAAATTTGTTGGATAATCTCAATGTTGCTTTTATTATATTTAAATACCGTACAAAGTCTATAATAAAACTTTTTTTTCTGTATTGATATATTGAGTCACCCTGACTGATGATGTCCACAGCAAATGAAATATTCCTTTCCTGGGAAAAAGTTACCCAGGGGGTATCCCATTGCCTTTTCTGGTGGATTGTTCTAAAAAGCTGCTGTCATTCATTCGATGTGTTAACATTTCCCAGGATTCGAAAAAGGATCGCTAATGAGCCCAATCGCTAACGAATAATAATAATCGCTTTATATTAATCTAAAAATATCAATATCTTTATGTATGTATGTAAAATAATAAGCTAACTAATGACTTGAAAATCTGTATGATATCGTGAGACTACAAAATAATGCATTTATACTTTTATATTCGAATGACATCATAATATTGAATGAACGAATTTGAATAGGTACATTTTTGTATTATGTAGATACCTTATTATCGCCGTATTGTTAATGCCTAATTTAAAAAGAAAAACCATTTAATATGTTAGTACCTATCTCAACGTAAACACAGACAAGTCTTTATGTCACTAGGAAAATCGATTTTCAAGAGAGTTACATAATAACTCCAAAATAATTTTAATCATCCCAGGTAATTTTATATGTATAAATATTTAAAGAGTGAAAACCAAATATGACATACATTAATGTAGGTACATAAAAATATTAGCTGTAAGAGACGGTAATAAGGACATAAAACTTACTAATAAATTTATTTTTAAATGATTAAAATCATGATGATTATCACCAAAAGGAAAATAAGCTGACACATTGATTATAACATATATGATTGTCGAGAGTAAGTTAGGGGGCGTTCAAGTATTACGTAACGCAATTTGGGGGGGAGGGGGGGTCTTGCAAAACGTTACTGTGCGTTACGAGGGCGGGAGGGGGGGTTCGAATAACTCGTTACGTAACGGTATTTTTTTTCTTAAATAAAAAAAATTGGGAAATAAATCTTCCAAGTTGGGCAATCCTTTTCGTTTATGTTTTACGGGGAATCCCTCGATTGTACTGTACGTCATTTTTGTTTTTTTTTCTCCGAAGTTGGGCACCCTTTTCGTTTATGTTTTACGGGAAGTCCCTCGATTGTACCGTACGTCATTTTTATTTTGTTCTCCGATGTTAAAGCTTTTGGTGGAAACACGTAGAATGCCGAATCCGACCCGCGCCGACCGGCGCAAAGAATGTTTCTATGCAGTTGAATGGGGATACGCACAGCAAAAGCAGAAACCTGCTTTCCGGCATGCCCATTTAAATGCATTGAAACCATAGACAACATTCTTTGCGCCGGTCGGAATCGGCTTTCTACGTGTTTTCACCCTAAGCGTAAGAATTTTTCGCTCTGCGAAAAAAGGAACCTTTTTCGTTTAAGTCTTACGGGGAGTCCCTCGACTGTATTGTATGTAAAATTAGCAAATCTTTTATTTTTTACGGAGAATCCCTCGACTGTATTATACTTACGTCATTTTTATTTTATTTTCGTTGTCAGCATTCGTTAGTGCTCAAAAGGGGGGATTTACATCATCAACTGGACTTGCCAACGCAGCTATGCCAAAATTTGGAAAACAGCAAAAGAAAAAATAAAGATAAATTTATGGAACATATAAATAGTATTTTTTTTTCTCCGAAGTTAGCAAAGGAACCCTTTGAAACCCTTTTATTTTTTTACGAGAGTTCAGTAAAAAAATAGTCTCTTGGGTGTTACGTAACATTTAGGGGGGGGGAGGGGGGGTACAGAAAAACGTTACGGCGCGTTACATGGGGGGGAGGGGGGGTCAAAAATCTTCAAAATTTGCGTTACGTAATACTTGAACGCCCCCTTATTACAATTATTGATATGATACAGTTTGAATTGTGTAAAAAAATTGATATTAGAAAATTTTCATATGTTACTTCTTTTAAATTTTCACTCGGGGATTCCTGTCTCAGCTTGGAGGAGAACGGTTGACTAGTAGAGAATACTTCAACATAAAGTTCTACCGGCTATTATGAATATATTATATAGAACAGTGGTAAAAAACGAAAGAACACAAACAATGATCAATAAAAAAAAAGTCAAAAAAGAGTATACAGGGATAAGAGACAAAAAGGGCTATTAACCCAAACTAGAATGAAGAAGAAGAATGAGTTATCAACAAACTTACCGATTGTAAAAAAAATTAATGCAAAGGTTCGAAGTTATCTAATAATGTTTATGGTTCACTTTATAGGTAGAGGATAACTACTCATATTTGAAATGGTTGGGAATACCTGAGTTGAAGGTTCAGAGAGCAAGTTGGTGACATCACCAACTGTTTTTTATTTTATTTTGGTAACACCGATTTTATTGCCATTTTGAATTTTCTTCCGTTATTTTTTCATTCAATTTGTACGTGTGTTTTTGATCGGCTGCTTACTTTTTTGTGCTCCATCTATTCATCAATTATTCATCTGCACGTTTAGTTCAACAAATATTAGAATTTATCATTATTTTTTCCTTTATTTATTGCTAATCTTAAAAGTTTTTATTTTCAAATCGCGAAGATTCTTTGTTTTATCGAAATTCAAGAACAGCTGTTTTAAGGTTTTGTTTGAAAAATTTTCCATCAGTTTTTATTGCGGCAGGTCGTGAAACAAATTTATTTCGAAAATGAGTGAAGCTCTGTATAGTTGCAACGGACAAGTAATATTTCGGGACCCAACTTACGGAATTGAGAGCAATAGGAGGTGTGAGGTGAGTGTTTTAAACTTAAATTAGGTACCAATATGCCATTTTTTTGCTTTGATGTTGATTTGACCCACCAAATTTTTTTTTGTTTCGATGATACGTTTTCGGCAATGGTGGATAATTTTAAACATTAAAGTACAAATTATTCTTGTAATATCTGTTCTGTTGCATAGTGGAAATATGTATTTATTTTTTACATATTTTCAAAATGGCGTAAATAACGGCCAGTTTGTATACATAACTCCCAGACAGGTACCTCTATTATTACGAGTGGACACCTGTAAGCTTCTTATAATAAACTGAAAATTTTCGATTCATTTTTAAAACAAACTGCTTTTGCTAACCTATTTGAAATGGATAGAAAACTTAGCAAGTTTTCATAACAAAATCAAATTTTACATGTGCATGTTTTACAAGCATGTACCTAATAATATACGTGTTTTTTTCCATCCAAAATGGCGTCTTTAACGGTTTTTCGGATCACATGATCATAACATGCAAAAACACATGTACCTACACATGTTAAGTTGTAATGCTTTTCATTATGAAGGACAAATTTTTATAAGTTTCTATAGTTAGAAAGTTTTCTTGAATTTTGGAATCTAGGTTTGGAAGATTCTTTGAACAAAATTAACGGGAAAAATATTTTGCAGATTTTCGTTGGGCGCATTCCACGCAATGCTTGTATCAGGGAAGAAATTCTTCCGATCTTCAAGAGTGTTGGAAGACTTTTGGAGTTCAGATTGCTGGTGTCTTTCGGAGGAACAAGCAGAGGGTAAATTAACACATTATTATAATATCACTATTCAAAGACAAGAATAAAATAAATCACGAGTTCGATTCAATTTTTGTCATAAAATATTCTGTCTTCGTATCTCTAGATTCAGAACTACTGGTAGCCAAAATTTCTGAATTTTCTGCTAAATGACGACCTTCCTAGTCTTGTTTTAGTCGTTTTTTGAACAAGAGGCTTCAGTTTCGAGTTCTGGTTCGGTCCGTTTTTCATATTGATTTGAATTAGGCAGGACTGGTTGATTGGAAAATTTGCCTCAAATAGTTGTATATTGACTTTAGCAGCCTACTAGTATAGGCGCTTTCTTCTAATCAAGAGGTCCAGAGTTCGATTTCCGATCGGGTCAGAGTTTTTCCAAGTGAAATAATTAGATTGGACGGGTCCGGTTGACTATAGAAAAAAGCTGTCAAGTAATGCCTATAAGACACATTTGTATAGAAAAGTGTAAAATTGTTTATTTTCACTGTGTGTAAAAGCCTGACTTTTTATTTTTACTACGCAAGTAACATTTGCCATCAAGTGGTCAAATTTTAAACATATTTCACAGTAGGATTTGAACGTTTTTAACGTAAAGTGATCACACCAAGCCAGCCTTCAAGACAACAATACAAGACTGTTATAATAAGTCCGCGGTGGTTTAAATTATCTTTAAAAAATCGACCATGATAGGTGTAATGTTAGCATCAAAAACTTGTTATCTTTTGACAATTTTGAATGTTTACCAATTCACTTTTGACTTCTAGATTCGGTTTCGCCATCTACGCAACCCGCGAGGAGGCAGAACGCGCTATATACTCGCTGGACAACTATGCGATTAGACCTTATTGGTATTTGGGTAAGAGTTATTTTTTTACTATGGATGTCTGTTTTTGATAAACTATAAGGGAGCGTTCACACCATAGGTTCGATCTCGCTCCGTTCTCGGTCCAGTCTCGCTCTGTTCTCGGTCCCGTCTCGCTCCGTTCTCGGTCTGTTCTCGCTCCATTCTCGGTCTGTTCTCGCTCCGTTCTCGATCTGATCACAGTTCGTTTGCGGTCTGTTCTCGCTCCGAACAATAATATTATATTTGACTCAGTCGTCACTTCGACGGTTAAGTTGACTGAAGCAGGAACGAAAGAGTGTTCACTGACTGGTTCGTGACGGGAGCGAGAACGGAGCTAGAATGGTGCGAGAACGGAGCTAGAATGGTGCTAGAATGGAGCGAGAATGGACCGGAACCGATAGTGTGATCACTTACATTGGTTTCCATTTAACTAATATTATACCAGACCGAGCGAGATGGGACCGAGATCGAACCTATGGTGTGAACGCACCCTAAAGGGTAGGATATCTAGTATCAGCGGAGATAAGTGAATCATTTCGTTTCTTAAAGAGTTTTCATAATTTCCAATAGATGTTTCATAATTTCGTTAATTATCAAGAATCAATTATTATGACTACTTGGCAGTTTCGTAACGTAAACTCGGTTGATGACGTGAAGAATAGCGCCTCGTTGTGGCAAGGCTAGGGTGGTAGGTTCGAATCCTACCCGGTCATCGGATTTTTTAACATCATAAATGCACGGTGGATTGGGGACTTGAAATTTATTTATTTAAAATTTTGGCTATTTTACAAAATAGGCCAGTGTTCCAATAAGAGGTGTCCGCCACTTCCATAAACTAATTAGGTTTATCAAGTAGGTAGTAAGTAAGTATCCTATAAAAAATAATATAACCCGTAATTATGATTTATCATTTTTTACTCATATATAAATTTGACTATACTTACCGACCTCGGTAGCCTAGTTGTACTGGCGTGGACATCAGATCAGATCCAAGGACCCGGGTTCGATTGCCGGTCGGGTCAGAGTTTTTCTAAATGTTTTTTCACTTGAAAATTCTACCCGGGGTTGGCCTGTCTCAGATGGAAAAAATTGCCTCAAGCAATAAGTTCCTAGACTGACAAATTTGTATAGAAATGTGTTATAATATTATTATTATTACTTACCTATGGTGATGTGTTGTTGACGTAAAGAGATGACTAGTGGCTCAGTTGCAGACTTAAATTATGAAGCTAGTTGGCTCGATTCCAGTGCCGACCAACATCCTCTTTCAGGTCTTAAGTTTGCTTAGATGCCGAAAGAGTATTTTTTTCACTTTGGGTGAGATTAGATTCATTTTATTAAAAAAAAAAAATAAAAACAGACTTGGAAACACGCTTAAAAACGGTCGTTAGGCCATAGTGCTTCAAATTTTAATACCCATAAAAAAATCTAAAATGATTGGTGTAATGTTAGATTATGAATTCATTTATCAGGAGATTCTCCAAGGTACAGTGCGATCTATGGACTAAACCAGTAGGTACCTCCGTCACTTTTTACTCAATTTCACAATATCTTCCCCACCACATACCTAGACACCATTTATGTTTTATAGAAATTTAAACTTTATTTTTTGAATTGCAGGTCTCTGCTGGTCCCAGAACAAGTGCAAAATCAAAATGTCCCACATCCCGCGCAACAAGGATTTCAGGAGTATTGCCGAATTCGTCTTTATGACATTTGACGATCTGAAACTGGACGACCAGCCCTTATATGTGAGTGGTAATATTTGAAAAATCATCTAGCTTTTGGTATTTGAGATTCTTCTCAAAAAAATCCATCATTATTAGGTACTTAAGGGATTTTCTTGTACTTTTTGTTTGAAATACCTATACATGTATTTCTATTGAGCCCTTGTTTCCTAAGGTGTTCCTTGAGTCCACAGTAACTCTCTAGGAAGCCTGTTTGGGATTTAAGTCTTGTTGCGCATATTTTGGTTGCTGAGCGGTTCCACCAAGGGAAGATTTTAATAACATTTATTTCTTTTTCCCCTTCTTAATTTTTTGGGATTAATTTTTTACCCCAGATAGATTGTCTTGCAAAGCAACCCAAAATTTGTTGTATCCCTTAAGAGGTGGACGGTAAGAACGGATCTCCACTATTTTCCATTCAGACAAAATTTCTTCACTTCTTTGTAAAACCGTTAATTTCTTCTCTTTCTTTTACTTCTAACTTGGCTTTTTTTGAAGATGGAATGAATATGATCAATCCAATCCACGTCATTTTTGGCCGATCCATCTTTAACGGTAAATTTATTTGAAGTGTTGGTAGACTAGCGTTTCTGTGGCCTTCTTTTGTTCTAATGTTTGTTGGTTCGATCCTCAGTACTGACCATCTTCATCTTTCACAACCCAAGCTTTTCATTCTGTGAAATATGTCAAAAAGTATTTGTGTTCACATTGAGTGAGCCCAGATTCATTAAAAAAAGTTCAATCTGACTTCTACCT
This sequence comes from Mystacides longicornis, assembly GCA_963576905.1. Classification (NCBI taxonomy): domain Eukaryota; kingdom Metazoa; phylum Arthropoda; class Insecta; order Trichoptera; family Leptoceridae; genus Mystacides; species Mystacides longicornis. Next base: position 13,957,657 of record OY756425.1, read on the forward strand.
ATGTGCTTACCATCATTTTCTAACGCAGTTTTGAATGCTGGTTTATTGGAATTGATTTCGAAAATAGCCATATCCCTCCGGATTCGAACCCGGATCCCAGATCCTATCTCCCTATACTAATTTCTTCGTTATTAGAACTTTATTATTATGCTGATACCGATCAGTAACTGCTGATACCAGATGGCGTCAGAGTAAGATAATCATACTTTTTACTAGTGACAATTTTGTACATAGTGATGTCGTGAGTTTCTTGTACATAGTACATACACTAAACAATGATTTTGACATGTAAAAAAGACAATGAAATGATTATACAACATAATATTTGTATTGTAGTCAAAGAATGCAGAGATACTTGGTGTAAACTGCCTTTTGTGATTAACAATAATGAATGTATTATTATCTAAGTGTTATCCGTTCCTGCTAAGCAGAGTTGAAGGACAACACACATTGCTTGGGTTAGTGTTGATGATTTGGGTTAAAGTGCAAAGTAAATTCACACTAAGTAAAAGCATGTAACGCAAAAGATGGTCGGCGTCAGGTTCCGAATCCGCGACTTTGAGTATAATCTCGAGGTTTTTCTGTTTATCAGTATAAACGACGGAACTTATTGATGATACAGTTTTTTGTAGGCATTTGCCTATGGAACCATTTTTCCATTCAATATTAACATCGGGTAGAAATTTCGAGTAAAAACACATTAAATGTATCGAAAACGACAGGAAATCGAACCCGAGAAGTCAGGCGACTTATAGCGTTAAGTTTTAAATACTATTTGTGCTCACTCAAAGTGAACACAAATACACTCTTTGACTTTTTCACAGTGAGCTACTGAAAGCTTGTGTCGTGAAAGAGGAAGATGGTCGGTACCTGGGATCGAACCCACGTCCTCTAGTACGAAAGCCGGCGTCGTAACGGCTAAGCTACCAAACACTTCAAGGTATTGTATTAATAATTGCATGACCAAAATATCTACAAGGTGTACTTTTGTTGGTGACATTGTATAACCTTTTATGGGATAACCCGCTTCAAAATATAACTGAATTTGACATTGTTCGGTTCTGAACATAATATATGGGTGACATTCATTGTCGTTCCACACAAAACATGAGCTATGTGTATTGTGTAAATTTAAATCAGTGCAAAATAAGACATACGTGAATATTTTAACAAAAGTGCATCACATACATAGTTAATAAAATTTGCACATAAGCCTTATTTTGGTGTGACTTAACTTATATTTTGTGTGGTACAAGGAATACGTAGTATATAATAGTATAATTATTTCATTGTTTTACGTAAATATCTATGTAATAGCAATATGTATACTGACATGACGCCCATGTGATTTGCAAGGCCATACATGTGTCACATAATGTGTCATTTAAGTTCTTACCTACTAACAATAATATATTGTTTATTTTCATTGTTTTGTATTCTAAGAACTGTGCAGAATGAAAAACCTATTTTGAAGTGGTTTGTAGCATAGCTGGTAGGATATTGAACGTTTGTAATATAGGCCTATGTTCGAATACTGAAGTAGGTAGGGTAAACGATATAGTGATTGCCCACTTAAGGATACGCTCTCCAACAAATTGCTATAATTTTTTTAATTATTTAAATTAGCGAATACTTTATTTTTTCCTGCATTCTATGAAGTTTGAGGATTTTAAATTTTATATCAAAATCAAAAAAACAGTTCATCAAAATTTATAAAAAAATACTAAACTCGAATGTTCAAAAATATATAGTCATGGCCCACCTCTATTCAGAGATGGCCCATTTCACATTACAGTCATGGCCCACTTGAAATTTTTAACAAAATCATATAGAAAAACAAAAAGATTGTTATAAAAATATATGAAAAACGATAGAATCACATCAATTATTACTCTTTATACCCGAAATAACCATTTCTCCACCATTTATAAATTGTAATACATACTTTTATTAATTATTTTGAAGTTAAATTTTGGCTGTCTAGTGGTTCAACGGTTGACTTTTATAAGTACTGGAAGTTGTGGATTCGATCTACAATGCTGAACATCTCTCTCTTTCATCTTAATAGCTTTGTTTTCAATGAAATATGTTTAAATGTTATTTTTGTATGCTTTTGTTGAGTCCAGATTCATTGAAAATATATCATTCGCGAAATGTTCTATGGTAAAATATGGCAGGTAAATTAAATAATATGCTCATGCTCAGCTTCTATTGAATTGGAGAAGTGCTGAGAGGCTAAAATGCACTTATAGTGGGAGGTTTTTAGACATACAATAAGTAGGTACCTACTTTTTTAATGTTAACCCTTTCGTAGGTGAATAATAAAGAAATCCATCTTTTTCTGTTTTTTTTTCTTTTGAACGCCTGTTATGGTATTGTTTCTAGCTTTCACACACATTCTTCCAAATTTCCCTGTAGGTATGTCCAATGATGTTGCAAGTACTACCTATTCTTTTACAACTGTTTCCCTTGCTTTTGATATTTTTGGCCTAATTAAAATATTATTTAGGTGAATTATGTAGAAGACTTCGCTTTTTTCCGTAAACTTGAATTTTTTGATGATCCCATTCGCTGGATGTTCTAGGCATTAACAATCCTCCTCTTCTCATTTGTTGTTATTGGTTGGAAATCGCCAAAGATGGCCGCTGGGTTTCATATGTATTTTTAATTGACCGATGTGTAGTGGGGAAGCTTTAACTTTTTTTGAAAATATATCCCATAGAACCACCATGTTCCGAAAGCAAGCAATATAAATATGTGAAAACATTAATCCTGCTGTATTGATCAATTAATTTTTATAATATTGACTGCCATTAAATATTAATTGAAGCATCAGACAGTCGTGGCCCATCAAAAATTTAGTGGTGGCCCACCCCGGGCAACTACTGTTTAGAGTCATCAGAATAAAAAATAAAAAAAAACAGCAGTAAAAAGAAAGCATAATTTATGCGTTTATGTAAAAAAATTATGAAATTTTACAATTTCAAAAAAGTATAGTCATGGTCCACCCCGGGCAATCACAGAATGTGTGCACTTAAACATTACAGTGGTTGCCCACCCCACCTAACAAGTAAAATAATTCATATAATCATAATTTTCAAATTAAAATACAAACTTTGAATATTTAACAACTCAAATAAGTGATTAAAATGATTATTTAACATAAAAATTGTAGAAATATTAGCGTTTCAAATTAGCAATTTCCTTAAGAAAAACGTAAGAAATTTGGTGAAATTTCTAAAACGCGCCAAATTTGAACAAATACATCACCAAAAAAAATCTATAGCGACACATAGTAATGAATTGATGAACTTAGTAGGTAGAATAGGGTCCCAACTATTTGTTCTAATGTTCAAAATAATAAATATATGGCAGGTTTCCTTATTTTTGAAGATTATTTTTTAAGTGGGCAATCACTATAAGGTGGGCCGTTACTATATGGTTTACCCTATATAGAATTTTCAAAGGGTGGAAAAATAATGTATAAAAGAAAATGTTTTACCACCAGACTTGGCCTAGTGGGTAGATTTATAATATTGTATTTTGTACTGAGATATTCTATTGAATAAATGTTTATTATTATTAAGTTACTTACTAGCTGACCCCCCCCCCCCCCCCGTCAACCTTCGATCTAACCCAGAATAAAAAAAAATAATTTTGACCTATTACATGAATAAAATGTGATTTACGACAGAAAACTGGATTAAATTTACTTAGCTGCATTATCTATCTAATAGTTATCGTTGATTCGGATGCGGGATGAAGTTCGATGGGTCATGAAATCCAAACAATTCATCTATAATTGCTTTACTTTTGTAGAAATAGAACGGCTGTTAACGTATTGTATATATTGTTTTTTTAATGAATCTGTGCACACTCTAGGTGAACACAAATAAACTCTTTGACTCTTTCACAGTAAGCTACTTAAAGCTTGTGTCGTGAAAGAGGAAGATGGTCAGTCAGAATGCTAATATTTAAAAAAAAATACAAACACGACTGTAAATTTGATACTCACACACACTTCCACAGAATACTTATAAAGATCATCAACTTGAAAAGCGCCTCATAATAGGCGCAGAAAGCTTTTTGAAGGCGGTATATTTAAATGGAAGGTGGAGCTGGAAATGGCGGGATATAAATTGAGAATAGATTAATATCGTTTGTCTTTGATAATGATAGAAAAAAACTTTCTACATATCAACATTGCAAATTTCCGTAGGTATCCATAACAATGTTTTTGAAAGAAACGTTTTAAATAGCTCTCGCTCAGTTTTTGACAATGGAACCTTAATAATGTTCAAACTTATGATTTAAATAAGTTGTGGTCGAATTTCGAGCAGTTCAAATAATTCTGTCAAGAACAGTTAATTATTTCTCTTCTACGGTTGGCTTAGAAAATTGTGAAAAGCCATGGAAAAATCAACCTTTACTTAAATTTGTTCTTTTTCATCTTGATTATTGGCGGCAGAGAATCCAATGTGGACCCCGATCACGAGTTAGTATTGGAGTTGTGTGGCCCTATGTAGGTACCTGGGTAGACAATAATTAATGTCCCGGTATCTCCAAGGTTCATTACGTGACGCGACCCTTCGATTGACCCCCCTGCTGCCTGCCTACTAAATTTACCACACCATTTACAACTATACACAAAGAAATGATCGAGCTTACGGATATTTTTTTTCTAATGAGTTTCCTTTGACTTTGTTAGGTACCTATCAATTTTTTTTATGTAAACACCAACTTTCCCGAAAGACGTTGTCCTGTAGTCCTCACTATGAATATTGATTTCAAATTTGTAATTTATACAAAAATACGCTTGAAATAGGTATGTTTGAATGTTAAAAAATATTTCCGAAAGCTTGAAATAAATTCTATCAAAAATCTGCGTATCAATGTTTTGAAACTCAATGGTTATCAAGTAAATAAAAATTGTATTGTTATGGAATTTTTCACAGATGGCGTTGCTGTCAGTAAATCCGTTACATACTAACTTTAATATTATATTTTATATGATTTGCTATCCATTTTTCGAGTTTTTAATCATTATTCTGTTATCCGGAGCGGAGAAGAATCCAATAAACCAAGCATCATAAAAATCTGTTCAGCCTATCTCAAGTTACAAGTGTTCGCACTAACCCTACTTTCTTTCATATTATAGATTGTAACATTCTTACCCATCACGCCGATGGGGTAGCCAGAGAAAACATATAGATCTCCATTCTTTCCTAGACGAACATTTTTATCGCTTCTTTCACCAATATTACCTATATTTCTCATTCAGCCTCGCCCAACCTCGATAGGCTAGTGGTATAGGCGTTTACTTTTATCAAGAGGTCTCGCCTTCGAATTTCATATCATATTCCTTTCTATGTCCCATAGAGTGATTCCACTTCGTTGGCCTCTCATTTATACACCATTCCTTCTTTTTTGTCCTTGTCCACGTTTTACATCCGTACATCATCATTATGGTAACAGGGTTGCATCCATCACTCCTAACATTTTTTCTTATTTCTTTTTAGATTAGGATAACCGGCCTAGGAATATTTCAAATCAACGCGTATTCTGTGCATGTACACTTTCGACTTTTCAAATACATACCTACACTTTGAAAGTTTTTATTTTTGATATTGACAACGAATTTTATTCGTACAGCTTCTAATAAAAAAACTTTGGTAAATTATATGACGTATGACACCTGCTTTATTAGATTTGAAATAACTCCACAATAAAAATACACCTAATAAAGCTGGTCACGTAAATCTCACATAAATTTTCCAAAGTTTTTTTACGACGAGCTTAAAATTTAATGCGGGTGCGACCATAGTTAATGTTTTTAATTTAGTTCCATAATAATAATTATTACAATCAGTGTAGTAAAAGGGGCAACTCGTCTAGATGAGATGTTTATGGTAAAGTATTATTATTCTGAATACTGAGACGGCAGGGAAGGGGTGGCAAATAGCAGAGGTTGATGGACCCCACATTAAAATCTTTCATTTCAAGTTTATGGACACCATTTGGGTACCTATCTCATGAAAACATCGAGACACCCTTACAGTTTTTTTAATCAAATTTTTCACTTGGCGCTTTTTTGTGTAACAGCGAATGCGTAGTATGATCAGGCTTAAAGATTTAAGATACGTTATCAAAGGTGGCGCCTTATCTATTGACATAATATCTCCTAGTGGGTCTAGGAAAATTCATCGCCAACAATACATCCTCAGTACAATTCATCGCGATTACAATTGTCAAATTATTGTTTATGACCTAAAAATAATGGAAAGTTTGAGTTTAGCCTTCACTCCTATAAATTAAAGATGACGGCGATTTTGACATATGCTGGAGTATTACAGTGTTATCACCGTGTTATCACTCGGGGAAGTTTTTTTTCCTAACATTTTTATGTTTTTGGAAAAATTAACTATTTTTTAACTGTTTTTTATTTATATATTTATTTCTTTGGTTACCGGTTTCGGCTACCAGCCATCATCAGACCAAACTTAAAACTAGTTTTAAGTTTGGTATCTGATGATGGCTGGTAGCCGAAACCGGTAACCAAAGAAATAAATATATAAATAAAAAACAGTTGAAAAATAGTTAATTTAACCTAACCTATTCAAGTCGTATATAAAATAACCTCGAAATCATTAAGAGTGACTAAACTGAAGTTTTACCAAAAATAATTACATATACAAATCAGATCGGGACCGTGACCACCTCACGTCCTTAAACCTCAACCGGTCAGAAGAGGCACAATGAGCCTCGGACGCCTTCGAGCGCAATGGAGAGCTCTTGATGCCTCCCTATGCTCCTAAGTGGGGCTAAGGCCTCCCGCATTGTGGGTTGGTTTGGGGGGGGATCCGCGGCGGGCTTGATTTGTGTGGGGCCGGCTTTTTCAGTTTGATTGCTTTGATCGAGCTGGGGGGTCGGTTTCGTGCGGGTCGGGTTTGCTGCGGATTGGTCTTCTCCGGGCTAGGTTGCGTTGTACGGGAGACCATAAAGGGAGTATGTATGTATGTATATACAAAAACCCAGAACCCGCAATCGAATTGCATTCTAAAAGTACTCGCGAGAATTGTACCCACGATGAATTGTACTGACGATGAATTTACCGGCTACCTCTCCTAGTTACCACACGTTTCTTTTTTTGGATACACTAAGGATGACACCAAGTGCTCATGCGGCCGGTTGCGAACATTTGTTTTAGTAAACTACCCTCCAGGTGACTGGCTATACTGACCACCCTTTCAGCGCGTACGTGTCCTTAGAGAAGAGTAGATGAGGGTCAACCAATAAAATGACATCTACACTAAAATCGTATTGGTTATGTTAGAATTTGCTTGTACCCAATCATGAACCATTAGAGCCTATTATGAAAATTGGAAATCCCTGTTGAAAATTGGAACATTTTCTTAAAAAAAAATTTATGAACAATGAACATGCAGATCTTCAAATATGTGTACTTACTCTAGTGTGTTCGCAAATCTTTCGAGTTCCATCCAGTCAGCCGACAATGATTGGGGTATTCAATATTGTAGTCACTCTGTGAGGCCCTGTCTTAGCTGGTCGCATGATCGCACGAACGCAGACGCCCTGTTCATACATATAACATTGTATGAACGTGTCCTAACTGGGCAGACGGACAAACGTAAATTCGATCGTCCGATCAGTGCCTTGTTTGAAATGATCGCGCGTCGCTTGTATTGCTCTGTTGTATCGATAATAATTAACACGACACCTACTTTCCAAAAGTTCTTACTTACTAACATTGATATTTATTTGTTTGCGTTGTCAAAGAAAGTGGATGCGCGATAATGCGATGGCAGTTAGTACACACAATATTACATCGCATGATCACAAATTTGTTTATGCGATCATCGCATCGCACGATCATGCGACCAGATAGGACAGGGCGTGTGGGCGTTCTTTCGGCTAATCGTTGAACTGGATAGCACGTATACACTAATTTCTAGAAACTCGGTTCCAGCTCGCTGATGAGTAGGCACACGGCTTTATAGAGAACAATATCTTCAGATTTGTTTCATTTGAGAGTGTAGTTAAGTATTTATAAGTTTGGATGCAATCACAGAAATCTTTCTAATTTATAAAATACGAAAGAGCAAAACTATTATAATACCAGTAGAATGTATAGGATTCTATTTTAAAGATAGAAATGAACAAACGTGTTCACTTCAGCGCGCTCTTTGTAAGTTGTTATAATTGCGATGCAAGTGGAGAGACGTGGGGATGAAGTTGAAATATATTTGACAGAGAGAAGGTTGTCCTTCATGTCGCCTTTATAACATAAAATATTTGAGTTTCTTCATTAAACTAAATGCAATAATTTTGCTGTTAAACTTTTAATGAAAAAAATCTTTATAGTTTGGTTTCTCTTTCTTTGATGGGAACAAGTTTATTTCATGAATCTTGACTCACTCAAAGTGAAGAAAGGTATAATTTTGACAATTTTCACAGTAATCAAAGTAAGTATTTGTAGTGGGAATCGAACTCATGACCCTTAATACGCTGTGCAAACCTCTAGGTCCTAAGCTACCAACCACTTTAACATAACATAAGTTGTATAAAATTATATTGATTCCTTAAGTTATTGTCCTTTTTTATTCATGACACATCCTTTTTGTACCTATGCCTTTGTATCAGACTATGCACATTCATTCACCTTTCGCTGTTTTTGTATTTATTTTATTTTATTTGATTCGATCAACGGCAATAGCCTTTTACATGTTAAAAAAAAATAACAATCATAATATTTTTCACTCCAACAACACAGCAATATAAATAAGTAATATATAATATCAACAAATAATAAATATTGTACAATCACAAACGCAAATAAAAATGTCAACATTTAATAGTAATAAAAATATAATCGGCCATAACGGAGTAGGCAGTCAAATAATACAAATTTAATGTAATATGTAAGTATTGATTCATTCTCCCTCTAAACCCCACATAAGAGCATAGAGAGGCAACGAGAGCTCTTTATTACGTTCGATCTTGTGCCATCACAGGGGGGGGGGCACCAGCTGCCAGAACCCCCATGATGGTCCAGGCGTCCAAGGAGCTATTAGACGACATGCATAGAAAAGGGCCTTTGATTCTTTTATCGTCTTATAAATCTTAACATAATAATTCAGTAAAATTTGATTTGAATGGGGTCTATTCTTTCAACAATATTTTAGTTAACAGGCTTTACATGTGATTTATTTCCTATAACACAAAAAAGTAACGCAACTATAGAGGAATTATTTTGATTCTAAACTTATGACCCATTGAACTTCATCCCGCATCCGAATCAACGATAACCATTACATAATAAGTCCAAAAAAAATTAAATTCCGGGCTAGGTCGAAGGTCGACGGGCGGGTCAGCTAGTCAGTTATATTATAGTCTCTCTTAAGGGTCTCATTTTTACTAAACGAATTTACTACCACGTCGGGGACAGCTGAAAATTTAACATTTCTTCTCGTAGCAATAATTGGATATAGGTTTTTTTTTCGTGGGCGTCTGTTATTATTATCGTACCACCACACTCATGAATAATTTAAAGGAGAATTGCAAAGTTTAAAAAATAGTTTTGTCATTTATGGAAAATATTTCGCGTGGGGTAAAGAGGGTTTCAATAAAAATACCGAGTTACCAACGAACTTTCCAATTATTATATAGTATTCATAGATTTAGGTAGGTAGTAATACAACATAATGCTTTCCTGTACGTCATATGATTGTCTAAACCAGTAGGTCTACATATCATTTCGAGCGCAGCATGCACTTTCTGTGTGTCAAAGCTAAGCTGATAGAAGTACTTTCGTACGTGGCATTCGTAAAAGGAAATCTATTATTCAGGTATTAATATAGGAATGGTGCAGTGAGTATCACTCCCAGCTATTGCCAGCTCAGCCCAGGGATATAGAACGGTATGATACATCACTAGCAGCAAAACCTGCCGGACGACTGGCATAGAAAATTGTAATTGGTTGTTTGATTATCCTATATCAGTAAAGTTATCCAATTTTGCATTACCGCATTGAAAACTGCGGACAATTTAACATTTTTTTCCATACTTACTGTTGGTAAGAACTTTTGATCAAGTATTTTGTCGATTTAATTAATATTTCCCGCGGACATCTGTTATTATTGATTGTCAAGCAACTATCGACGAAAAAAAAATGTATGAAAAATATTTCGCGTGGTCTTACGAACGAACCTAACCAATTATTATATTATGTGGTTTACATTTGTACCAGTACCTTTTATTTGAAATTCAGTTTTAATTCGCCATTAGTTTTTATGCATGGAAATTATTAAAACATTTGAATGAAAATTTAAAAGCATTTTTTTCTTACCTATACTTAGCTACAGCTTTATAGACGCCGACTTCTAATCCAGAGGTTACGGGTTTGATTACTAGTAATGTAAGTTTTTTTCAAGAATTTTGAATTCTGTCTCAGATTTGCTGGGACCGGTTGACCGGTAGAGTATGTTTTCAACTTTTTTACACTCATCAAAATATTAAACCTTACTTTGAAAACCAGGTAAGGTTATGTTATGATATATACTCCACTAATTATGGAATCTTATATATGCTCTTTTTTCAAGGACTAGATACAGAAACAACTAATTCGTTATTATCGAATCAATGAATGATAGATTTTTAACAAACTATTGATTTAAAGGATAGCAACGAAACAGTTGGTTCTGTATGTATTAACTTTGAAAATATTCCAAACAATTTTAACAAAGATGAGTTTTTGATGTAAAATGGTTCTTATTGACATTCCAACAATTTTTTTTTGATACGTTAGTTCGACTATAACTTATTAAAATTATTTTAGTTTGAACATTATTAAGGTTTCCATTGACATAGCGCTTTTTCAAAATTTTCTTTCAAAACAATGAGATGGACACGTCAAATTTGAAATGTTGATAATATGTACCTACAAAGTTTTTTCTATTATTGTTAAAGACATACAAAATTAATCTATTCTCAATATGACCACAGTTAAACAAAAGAATATATGCGCCTGTGTCAATGTCAAATACATCGAAGTGTGTGTGAGTATCAATACAGCAGTGTTTGTATTGTTTTTTTATCGATTTAATCTATTTTTTATGCGTAATTTAAAAAAATGCATTCGCCACTCTATATTTATATTTATAAATTTCATTCGGAATTTCCGTAAAATAGTCACAAAGTTTTTTTCTTCACGTATTAATATATAGATGAGGTAACGATATACATACATACTTACTATGAGGCAGCTTACTTGTAGGTATTTTGTTTTGGTCTCCTATAGCTTATTCTTTTCTTCCAGGTGGTTTGCAAGTTGGACGAGAGGGATGGTCTGACGGCCGTGTGGGAGCACAACACCCATCGCTCCGCTGCTCTGCATCGTAAGGGGATAACCGGAAAAGCAGCCGGTACGTTGGGAGCCAGCACTCAAGTTGTTTGGGTGGAACCTTCGGAGAAAATCACCGCTGCTGAGGTAAGTGTCCTTATTTTCATCTGTGTTGGATGGTTTCCCATAGGATCCTATAGGATGAGATTTTTAACCTCTTTTATATTAACACAGTGCCTCAATTCTACGTCTAAGAAACTGTATGGAAATAAATAACCCACCGTTTTTTTGACGTTAATTTTTTAAGCTGAATTATGCACCTGTACCATAGTATACAGAGGCTAGCAAAATTATGTGCGTGTGTACCACAATGCTATGCGTATGAAATCCCTCACAACGATTGCCTTCCGGAGAGAGGTGAAAAAGTATCTTGTGGATAATACATTTTACTCTACTGACGAGATGCTTAGCGGTAATACTGTCTAGCATCAATTTTACTTACCATAGATATCTTTATACTAACAAACTTAACCTGTACGTACATATGTGTAGATGACCGTGTTGGACTTTGTTCTTGTCTCACTTTCTGCACTTACTACTTACTGGTTCACTGTTTCACTCATATATTCTATGTACTGCTTCCGTTCTTGACTATGTATTTGACGTAATGCCAGAAGAACCCTTTACATTCTTCTGGTATTTAATACTTGTTACCTCTTATCAGCTTCCTATTGACTTCTGATTATATAATTATGGTTTATTTTAAAGTTTGTCATCTCTAAATTTTCTTTTTTTTCTGTGAATATTTTTGTTAATCTGTTGAAACTATTGAGATTGTACTTATTGTTTTTGTTATGAAAAAGACGAACCCAAGTGTCTCGCATGAGACCTAGGGGAGATAATAAAGAATAAAGAATGAATATAAATAATTTACAAATGGCATTTGAAAATCTTCACATTAAATTAGGATTCACTACAATAGAATATGGTCGTAAGCCCATACTGGTCTACATTTACCATTAAAAATTCGAACAAGATTTTTGTAATGATAGCATTAAAAAGTTTTCAACTTATTTGTCAAACTAAAAATTCCCTTTATTTCTGAACAGACGGGAGAAACGATTTAAAATAATTATTTAGTTCGAGGATTTACGCTTACCAAAAAAGGTTTTGAACCGCTGTTCTCATAAATAAGATTAACAGATGACTATCATTATAGATATATTTTATTAATATTTAATGCGGTGAAGTTTTAATTGTATCTGTCACGTACAAATATTTCAGGATTCACTCACCAGGGACAAATTAATATTTTGTAACATTTAAACTCATAATTGGATACCAAAAAATATACATAAGCCTATATGTGCGTGGGATATATTCAATTAGAAGCCAACAGATTAATTAATTAAACTTTTCCTTTTTCCAAGAATTTTAGGAGTTTTAAATGTGTTGTATATTTTTCACTATTCGTATAAGACAAAATTGTATTAATTATTTCATTCGATATATTGTTCAACTGTGGGTGGAAGGGGCGAAAAGGCAAACAATAATTGCATTTATTTTGTTTCATCTACTTTGGCGGTAAATTTTACGAGAACGAAAAGAGATACATCCATAAGTAGTTATAATAGAATTTATAGTATAAAATGGTGAAATTTATATAAACATAATATTATTATAAAACAGTCAACATCAACCACTTAATTTTAAAGTAACAGTCAGCTGACAAAAATATAAAGTTTTTTTTTTCAGATACCTATTCAAATTTTTTTGTATTTTTTATTGAATTTCCAAAGAAATAGGCCGTTTACTTTTTGAAGAACAAATTAACAACAACTCAATGTTAGATTGTTCCAATTTCACAAAAACTCAGTTTCCTTATAAAAGAAGTTGAAGAACTTTTCTAAAACATTTTCTTTTTTTTTTTTACCCATCATGCCGTTTCCCGAAGGTGGTAGGCAGAAAGTACGGATTTCCATTCTTTACTATCCAAACAAACCTCTATCGCTTCTTCCAAACGCATAACATTCCGCATACATGCTCTCCTATTTCTTTTGCTCCTGACTTGGCCCTCCTCTAAGACTGAACCGATATGATCATTCGAGGTCGACCTGACATGGTTTAAATTATGATTATATAAATTATCAGATTAATAAGAACTTTGACCTCACAAGACTTTAAAATTTCAAAATTCAAACAGTTGATAATGCAATGGTTTTCTAGAATAGAAACACAATTCATCGGCCGTTATACAATTTTTTTTTGAATTTAACCTTTTTACTTAATTCATAAATTTTATTTCACTGGGCGTCTTGTTAATTATTGTGGTATCCAAGCTACGCTTATTTACATGTACCTTAAAGATTACACTGTCTCTTTCCGCTTTCATAATTTAACAGCCGGATGTGAAAAAAAGAAACGAATAGTGCGTGCGTAATGTTGCGGCCGCTTTTCTTTTCTAGAAAAATAGAGCATTATATGGGACCTATAATATTCACCGTCCTTGAAAGAAACCACCGCATTACGAGTATAATTTTACTAATGGCGATTCAAACGCGTGATAGTTTTCCGTCAACCTTTTTTCGCTCCATGATTACAGAAGGCATTGTTTCTGGGCGATTACAAAACCCCGCCCCAGCAGTCCAAACCTGCTGTTTTTTACCGGGGACTTCTGTAATGTGAAAGGTGTTCGACCCCAAATGTCTTCAACATTACAAATCTAAGCCCATAAGTAAGTTGTTTTCTAAAGTTTTTTATTCTGGAAAAAATAATCATGCGTTTTCGGCAATTTATCTTGACAAGGGGCTCATTAAATTTTGTCAAACTGCAACCGTGTTCAAAATGAACATATTTTAATGTTTACGTATCATAAGTTCATTTCTTTTGCGTAGATTGGTTGCAATCGTACTGCAACTTGACGGCTGGCTGGAAAGTTGCTTGCTTTAGGGTGAGTGGTACAAGGATGATTTAGAATCACAATCTGATCTACATACATGTATACATCTTATATATGTTATTTTAAATAATATATATAATTATCGTTGCCACACATTGAATACGGATCATGTGTAAATTTATGTTCACGCAAAATCAGACTTATGTGCAATTTCGCAAGCACTGAAATTCACACACGAGTCATATTATTATACGAGGAGCAACGCTCATACATTAGGTATATTGACATTCAACAAAAAACATACACAGGTCGCACTTGTTTGACATCAGCTAGTGTGAGCTGTTCTATTGTGTTAATGTTGGTACATCGCCTTGTTAAGGTCAAGTCGTTCTTACATAGCTGCTGAGAGTGTTGTGTTGCATGCGCAGGGGCGTATCCGGGGACTTGAACTCACCGTACCTACATACGATAATGCCCCATTATTATGCTCAATCATACTGTTGAATCATGTCTTCAACGTATAAATCATTCTGCAATTACGTACGTTCGAATTTTGAAAATTTCAGTTTATTTCACGTTTTGATGACCTTACCAAGGCCTTTAACACGGTACCACGTCTTCCTACTTATACCTAGGTTTCCTAGTAAGCTATATGACGGAATACAATAATGTCCGACTGAAATATTATATGTATATTGTAACAAGAATGTAAGGTAATAGATTTTCCCGGCGATAGTAGGCGTCCGCTAGGTGTTTACTCGGAGAATGTTTCCCGCTCCCGAGAGGTAGAGAGACGGGGAAGAGAAAACAAACTTGTTCCACTCGGGATAAGGGTTCGCGATAAAAGCCTTTCCACTTGAACAGTTTTAAATATCCGCCCTTGTAAGGGAACACTACACACACCACTACCTACCCGCACCTGCCTGCTCTCTTCTAACCCACCTCTTTGCTTGATGAAATGCCATTCTTTGTATATTCATACCTTCAAATTTTCCTAGTTGAACCTTCGGTTGATTCTGAACTTTACTATTTAGGATGAACCATGAACATGAACCTCATTGCCATAGTGTTTTCTTAATATTTCTAATGTCTACGATAATGTTTTGATAAACAATTTGTCATTTTATATTCCTATATATATATATATAATTTTCGGCGAAACTTTACGTCTAGCTGTACATATTATCATAAAAAATTCAAACTTTCTTCTGTCAAATTTCAATCACGATTTCAACCACATGCAGAAATTTCAAGCGAAAATTCTTGAAAAATTATAAAGTGATCGGGAATTGTCTCCTTTCTCACTACGTGACTACTAATTGTTCCTGCTAGTTTTTGTGATTAATTTTATGTTCACCATGAGATGTTTCCATTTCAAACTCTCGACTATGTGAGAATCTTCAATCTCATATCCCTGACATGATTCGAATCAGCGTCTCTAAAGACCAAGCTAGCTTGGCTACAATATTATGGTTTTTTAATGAATCTGCAGTCTATGCACTCACCAAAAGTGAACACAAATACACTTTTGTGATATTTCACACAAAACAAAGTTTATGTATTTTTTTAATTTTCTGCAATTCACAATTAAGTGATTTATGAAAGCTTATGTTGTGGATGTGAAAAATGGTGGGTACCGGGATTCGAACTTCAGTATTCTGTATGTACGAAAGCCGTCGAATGATACCACTGGGCTATCGACCGTTTAATTGTGACACCTCCTTCGATAGGTAGGTATATATTGAGAAAAACAGAATATTATTTTTCAAGTTTTTCAATATGTAAGTGAATCTGTACTCACTCATAGCAAGACAAACAAATCTTAAAGTCATATAAAGGTTTCTCAATATGAGAGCCTAGATCCATTTGGAAAATTTTCATTGGTACTAACGTGATTCTCTGAATATGATCGACGCATTTTGTGTAAAAATATATGTTAAATGGTTCAAGTTGATATACACTCAAGTAGCACATTGCTTATTAAACTTTTTTAATTGTAAGCGGAATCCATACCCGTGGAATTTTCGATATGGGTAGGTACGTACATATAATATTATGAACTGGCCACTCGAACATATAAACAATCATTTTAAGCAAACAAAGACACTTAAAATATAAAAGGTGGATAGTTAATTTTCTTCCTACTCTACATTGTCGAAAATTTCGTTCTCAAAATTCAAATTGTTTAGGGTCCCTGTACGTACAGCTAAGTTATGTTATATTCAACAAGATTATACAATAAAAAAATTGATGTGGGCTTTCTGTAAGTAAATTGTTTATTTTGTTTTGAATTCGAAATGATTTTTATTTTGTCAAATACGTTGTTACGAACATCCTCCTCTGCTGTTTCGTTTAGATGGTTGGCTCAATGGGCAGATAATCCAGCCTAAATATAGTGTAATTTGAATACGATAAAACCAAGGTATACCATTATTAAAAATAGCGTTATACATATAGATAAGATCAATAATTAGATTAGAGATTTGTAATTTCGATAATATTATGACAAAATCAAGTTACATACGAAATTATCCAGTTATAAAATAAATTTCAAAATATAAATGGTTTTTTTTGTGTCTGTACGTGGGAGTCTAATTACTTATTATAATTTCGTCTGAAAATACGTTGAAATCTTCCAAAGTTCGTGTCTTTCCGAGAATATCGATTTCCATTGTGTCAACAAAAAGAAATTGAAAGGTTAGTAGTAGCTGGGGACCTATTATTTATATTTTAAGTGGTTTAAAGAAACTTCACTTAAGAGCCCGTCGCGAAGAGTTTGGTTTTTTATTCGTCGCGAATTTTTTTTTATAATATTATACCTATAGATAGAAATTGTCGATAGTGTGTCTATCTACTTATGTATCTATGTTATTGTTCCTGTATATTGTATAACTGAACGAAATTTATTTATGGTTTTGCGATAAAAGAGTTATCTGATTAGTTTGTTATTCTGAGCCGCCAGTTTGCTTATCGAGAGGTCCTGGGTTCAATTCCCGGTCCATTCAGAGATAACTAGATGTCATAAGAAGTCTTTTAAAATTACTGCAAAATGCAAGGTTCCAGTTTGTGGATACCAAATAAAAAAATTATGTATGTAATTTTTTTTTGTGCTGCCACGGTTGATATAATAACCAGTGGGGCTAGTACGAGTTTTATCGAAAGCTAATTGTACGCAAATAAGCGCTTATTAGCGTGCAAATAGTGTTCTTAATTCACACGATCGAATCATTCATCATTTTTGTATGAAATTTTTTCGAAACTCTTTCGATGATCGTTTCGATATTCGATCATCGAAATCTTATACTAGGGCTACAGGTATCTGGTAACAGTAGTCACATATGAGTTTTCATAACTATGATACTTAGGGTTTAAACCACATTACTATGCGTTTCAAACAACATCCACTCATCAGTATGTGGATTTAAAAAAGACAATGTCGCAATTTTGACATATCCAGTATTCAGTACCATAAATCACTCATTTGTGAGTGGAAATGCATAAAAAAAAGAAGTATTCAGTACCTGTAGCCATCAGCAAGATTTTTTAGCTCTAGTATATCTAGTATGATCGATCTAGTTTTAGTTTAAAATTGTTAAAAAACATGTGTGTGAAGTTCTAGCAATATCGCTAGGTCAGAAAAATCAAACTACGTGTTCTTGCTAGAGAAATAAAATAGCTCTTCAGTAAATGTAATGTTCTAGATTAGTCTAGGTGGATACCGCTTATTTTGGCTAGATAACTTCCAAAACAGTATATCGGCACTTTAAGTAATCTATTTTTTGTTCAACTCTGAAGTGTTCAACACTAAAGTCATAATTTTCTTTACTTTCTATTGGTTTGATAGTTTTATGCCACAATAATGTAATAATAACGCTTGTATTTGTATGTGGAATTGTGTTCTGTTTTGTCCCAAAGAAAGGTTACGGGGAGGTAGCTATACGCTACAAACAGTCCATATTGACGCGTGACTCCAATTTATGGTGCCTGAACAGAGATTGACTGTATGTATCTTGATGAGAATGATTACACGCTCAATCTCTCATCAATCTGACATCAATACACACCTGATTGATGGAGTGATATCCGTCTATGCTACGGGATATGTACCCCGCTTAGGAGTTAACTCCTCCGGAAATTGATTTCATTGAAGCCATTGTCTATTATTTTCACTCGGAATTGTAAATAGATTTGTTTCGCTACAAAGTAAATAATTATTTTATTTAGAAGCAAATTAAGCGTGTGGGTTGTTTGTTGTTGGAAGTATGCAGAACTGAATAACTTTTATTGTTTACCTTTCGTCATTATTAATTTTGTTTTGTTGATTTTGATACTGTATCAGGAAGAGTTGGTAGAATTTTAACATTCTGAATCTTATACGCATGTATCTTTTTACAGTGAGTTATCGCTATTTGATTGGAGAAAAATACTGTCTTTAGTAGATGTCTTGTGGAAGATCTTGGGTTATACATGCATATTATGAGGAATTTGTCAGTTTTCACAGGATTTTTTGATGGGAAAAATAAAAAAAAAAATATAGTTTTATTGGTACAAATCTCTGTATTAAAATGGAGCCTTATTTCCCGTGGTCATCAGATCACGTGTAAACGGCTGGACCAATTTCACTAACTTTTTTTTTTGTTCTATTTGCTATTGTCAGGTGAAAGTTCTTACGAAAGAAAAAATCGCGCGGAACATAGGAAAGTTTAAGAAAAATTAACGTGGGTAACCTTATTAGTGCTTTTGATTAACATAAGTAGCATACTGAAAAATTACCAAATTTGGTAATTTTTCAGTATGCTACTTAAGAGTTCAATGTTCATCGATAGGACAGGACAACGTCTTTCGGGAAAGCTGGTGTGTTATAAATTATTATAAAAATATAAGATTTTCTCAAATTGGACTTTTCCGCTACATACACATGAGTGTATTTCTTTACTCTTCTATATACCTACTTAAGATCTGCCCAAATTCATTCAAGTAATGAACATTTTTCTATTCACATCCAGATATTGAATTCACAGGATTCACAGAATAGAGATTCACATTGAACTTAATTGTTTTAAAATTAATAATGGTTTCGATCTTTTTGTTTATTTTTTATACTTAAAATAAAAGGTTTAATAAAATGTCGTGTAAGATGGGTGACGGGATATAGTTCAGCAAATATATTTTGAAATATTTCATTCAAGAAGCTTTGCCCATTTGAAATCTAAGCAGGTCTACTTTATATGGAAATAAGATACATCCACTCCTCAATGCTTAACTTTTTTTTCAAAATCTCTTACACATTCTTAACATGATATACCTACATATATTGTGTGTGAAATAAAGGAAATATTCTCATAGGTATAATATAATTTTAAAATATTTATTGTATTTCCTAAAATTACTGGTAAATAAAAGTTTTTTTTTGAGATTTATTATGTATTTGTCAATGTCAAATCTCTATCGTTGACATACGGAGGATTGGACATACGGATATATGAGGATTGACCTATAAGGACCTTAGGAATTTGACGTTTTTCTTCTCTCGTCACAATATTATTATTATTGGTTGGCAGCAATTTTCTCCACTCTGCCTCTCCACTCCGCTAAGGTATCCTATCCATCTTGCACGCCATTCAGACAGGGTGCCTTCCTCCTTCGATTCTTTAAAGAACCCTTTCATTTTTACTTGGTCCCTCCAGGATATAACTAGAAATCTTCTGTAGGACCACATCTCAAAAGCTTCCAGTCTCCTTTTATCTCTTTCGGATAGGCACCAAGTCTTAAGAATTATCTTTGCCTCTATGATAAAGTTACCAATAACAAGATTTTTTGTATTTGTATTTGTATATTTTCGTCCTTAGGCCTTAGGGCAGGCACTTGGACACGTCAAGATTTACAATAATTTATAACAAATTCAATAAGGCACAACACTGCACAATCAGAAACAATAGAACACATCAACAATACAATAATATAGTGCAGAAAAAGAATATTCAAAGTTCAATGCAAACAGGGTGTAAAGGGCTCTGTTTGCATTTCGTCTTGCTTATGATTACAATGTGCCACTCAACATTTCGTCAACTGTATAAAATTCTTTAGCCACAAGATACTGTTTCACCCCTCTCCTAAACTCACAAAGTTCCAAGTGCCTCAGATAGTCAGGCAACACATTGAATAATCGTACACTTAAACATATGAAACTCTTTGAGACCTTACTGAGTCTATGAGCCACGGGTCGAATGTCGGTCCTGGACCGAGTGTTGTAATCATGATATTCCGCATTTTGAGGGGTATTTGCCATGTTGGACCTTGCATAGAGTAAGCATTCATGCATCATGGTGCTAGGCATAGTAAGGATCCCTAGCTCCCTGAATACATTACGGCAGGTATCTCTTGGCCTCATGCCAAGTAGCGATCTGATAGCCCTTTTCTGCAAAGTAAAAATTCTTTTGGAATCGGCACCCATGCCCCAGAACAACACGCCGTAGGTCATTAGACTGTGGAAGTATGCGAAATAAATTGTTTTTGCCGCATCGAAACCACAGGTCTCTTTTATTTTTCTGATGGCATAAATTGCTGAGTTCAATTTCTTACATAATCCTTCAATGTGCGGAGACCACTGGAGTCGCCTATCAATCGTCACACCTAGAAACTTACACCGATCTACTATCTCAAGGCCTCTCTCAGAGAGAGCAGCAACCACCGGATCGGGTTCTAAACTATGTCTCAGAGAGAAGTGAACAGCATTTGTTTTAGTCACATTTAAGACTAGATTATTGTCACCGAACCACCCCTCCACGTCATTCAAAGTTTTAATTATATTTTTTACTGTTTCATCCTTACTTTCACTATCTTTAATTATAAGAGAAGTATCATCTGCAAACACAACAATATGGTTACATTCAGGAATACAATTTGCAAGATCATTTATGTAAACCAAGAACAATAAAGGACCCAAGATAGATCCCTGGGGAACTCCATAACCCATCATTCCTAAATGTGATCTTTCATTATTTACTTCAACCATTTGTTGTCTGCAATCTAGGTAAGACCTAAAAAAATTTCCCTCTGTGTTTCTTATTCCATAGTGTTCCAACTTTTTTAGTAGTATTTTATGATCTACACAGTCAAAAGCTTTTGACAGATCGCAAAAAATTCCATATGAATCCCATTTTTTATCCATTGATTCTAGGATTGCTTTGGTAAGTGAAGCTATACCGGCAGATGTATCTTTACCCTTCTGAAATCCAAATTGTTGTGGATGAAGTATACCATGACTGATCAGATAGTGGGTGAGCTGTTCAGCAACAATTTTTTCCAATAACTTACTAATAACCGGCAATATTGATATTGGTCTGTAATTATTTAAGTCATTCTTATTACCCTTCTTATATATTGGAATTATCTTGGCCAATTTTAGTTTGTCAGGAAAGATTCCCTGCTTAAGACATTTATTAAATATGATTGTCAAGAAAGGAGCAAGCCTATTTATGATTAATTTGAGCAATTTAGTTGACATGTACCATAGGTCATCAGAGTTTTTACTTTTCAAGTTCTTACAAATTGTTTTTATTTCATTCATTGACACATTTTTAAATTTAAATGTTGAAGTTACGGTATTTGAAGAGTCAAGGTGCTTCATAGAGCTTTCTAAAGAAGATGAAAGATTCTGAGTAACAAAAGGTGCAACATTCATGAAATAATTATTAAAGCAATTAGCTAGTTCTAGGTTTGTTATATTTAAGTCATCTATGTTCAAATCAATATATT
The DNA here is from genome assembly GCA_963576905.1 of Mystacides longicornis. Classification (NCBI taxonomy): domain Eukaryota; kingdom Metazoa; phylum Arthropoda; class Insecta; order Trichoptera; family Leptoceridae; genus Mystacides; species Mystacides longicornis. Next base: position 13,979,673 of record OY756425.1, read on the forward strand.
CACTTTCCTTTTGGGATCTTCCTGTTTCTAATTTAATGATATCCCATGTTGTTTTTATAGGATTTTTAGATGTCATAATTTTATCATTCAGGAATTTTTTCTTAGCTTCAACACAGACCTTTTTAAATATTGCGCTATATCTACTTACAAACATTTTTAACTCATCAGAATTGTCATTTTTTCGGACTTTGTAAAGTTTAAACAATCTATTTCTGGATATTCTAATACCTTGAGTTGCCCAGCAATCAAATGATTTTTTCTTTTTAATCTTTACCTTCTTGGTTGGAATATAGTGGTCTAGTTGCAGCAAGAAATCTTTAAAAAATCTATCAAATATTACATTAGGGTCATTATTATCATCAGCATATGAAACATCATCAAAGGTTACTGAATTCAAAAAATGTTCCAACTGTTCAGATTTAAAACATCTTTTGTTGATAAATTTATCATCTTGAATAAGGGAATGAGAGAGTGATTCTACATTCAATTTTACTAGTTGTGCACTGTGATCAGATCTTACAAAATCTGTCAGTTGAGAATCTTGCACATCTAAGTCCGTAAAAATATTGTCGATGCATGTGGCCGTCGAGCTTGTTACTCTAGTGGCTTGATAAATGCACCTTTTTAACATAAAACTATCCATTAAATCTAAGAGTCCATCTCTATCATTTGAGTGAACATTAAAGTCAATATTAAAGTCACCACAGACAACTATGTATTTGTTACTTTTTTTTGAAATTCTATTTAGGACATTTTCAAGAACATTCAGAAAATTGTTAAAGCAACCACTGGGTGATCTATATACTGCTATTACAATAATATTATTTACTTCGACACAACTTAGTTCACAATCCTTTTCCACAGATAAATTTACAATATCACATCTATTTTTGCTCTTAAATTTGCTTTCAACTAATATTATCGTTCCTCCCCTTATAGCATTTTTTCGACAAAAATGACTTGCAACATTAAAATTGGGGATAGTAAAGTTCATAATTTCCTGTTCATTTAGCCATGACTCACTAAAGCACAAAATATTTAATTTACTCAACAATGGGTATGTAATGAGTTCATGTTGTTTATTATGCAATCCTTGGGCATTCTGGTGACCAATAAATAGTGTTGTCTTGCAGTTATCGCTGTCGAGCTGCAGTCCTGTGTCTTCTAGCTGTGATTGAGTCCCGCTTGGAGACCCTTGTCCGTGTATAAAAAAGCCTCCTCCACTGTATTTAGTTGTTGGCATGATAAGGACGTCCCCTCCATTTTATGGTGTATCGGTGACATACTTGTCTCTTTCATCTGTGTTAGTTCTCTTGCATTGTGATTTAATTGTATCTGCACAAGATTTTTCATTTTATGACTTTTATGTTTTATATTAAATATTATTTGTTCGTAAAGGGTCGATCCGGCCTGATTCGACTCCATTATATGAATATTTTTACACGTTCTAATTAAATTATATATGAAACAGTTTATATTATATAATTTGTTATTTTTCACTACATCACTTTTATAGTATTTCAACGTTGTCACATACATAGTAACTCCCATATTTTCACTTATCTGTACGATTTTTTCCAAAGAATCTTTATATTGCCTAGGACACTCGGCGTTTATACCCTCCTTCACCGCTAGAACGAAAATGTCATTTTGGGATGCCACATTTAAAGCATCGTTTACATTGCTTAGTAAGCTCTGTATTCTTGCTCCTGGCTTAACCATACATTCGACACTATACGATTCCAATTTTTCGTGCAATTGAGCTGCTAATCCCTTTGCACCTCTATCACCGATGATCTTCAACTTTGATTTTGATCTCCTTTGCGTGCGATTATCACTCCTTGGTAGACTAATCTCATTTTTATACACTTTATGTCCCAAAGAACAGGCGTCAACATATATTTCAGGGCTACCACGTCTATATAAGTAATTACAATTTTCCATGTTTTCATACAGGCTGTCGTAAGAAGCCCTCAGTGCTGAGTTAGTATTTTGCATTTCTTTGAGCTTCGTTTGCATAATCTCATTATTTTTTACATATTCTTTCAGTTCTTTCTCTCTCTCTAAACTTATCCTCTCAAAGACACTCTTAACACTTTTCAAATCCAGCTCCTTAGCCTCAATATTTAGAGTTAACACAGTATTCATCCTCTTATATTCATTTAATTCCTGTTCATGCTTGCTTAGTTCTGATATCTTTTTCCTTAGTGAACTTATTTCCTTGATTTTTAACCTAAGTTCACTGTTTCTCGCTTCAAGTTCCTCCTTCACCCTTTCCCTCTCAAGTTCAACCTTGTCTATTTTGTTTTTCAGCTCAGTTTGAATGTCAGGAGTGTCATTTCCAAGAATATTCTCTTGCGAGCTATCAAACATTGAAATGTAGCTGATGTTTTTTCTTTGACTCCTCGTGGCTGGCATGTTTGAAATAGTATGAGTGCGTATAGGTTATATAAAAATAGTAATAATAAAAAAAAAAAAACAATTGACTATAAAATTAATCAAAGTAAAAGTTCTTCACCAAATCACAGTGTTACTTCAAATGATAGAGTAAACACGACGCTTCAACACTGATATTAATTTGTCAGAGTGTAGGTAGTACATAAGGAACTTTATGAATTTGTATGAAAAAATTGTTATTTTCACTAATAGTTTCTTAAGTATAAAAGATAGCATATATCACTCACGGACTTTTTTATATAGTTTTTTACTGGCTTTCCAATGGTGTACATAGGTCTTTTAGTTAATCTTTCAGTCAAGTGGCACTCGATAAAAACAGTATTTTTTCACTTAGATTATGCATAACTTCCGGAAAACTCATCCAAACAACAAACAAAAAACACTTTTCTAACCTTCTCTCTATACTACGTATCCTCAAATAGGTGAAAAATCCACTGGAAAAACTTTGGAAAATTTTCACTCGGAAAAACTAGATTTTCTTAAAAAGTATGCAAATTTTCATATGACTCCCACTAGCTTTTTTGTGCGTATTGATGTCCTCTATCCAACCACTTAACAGTCATAAATGTTACTAATAGAGGAAAAGCAGGGTTTTCCTTTTTTTAAACTTTTACATAAAATTTCCTTTTTTTTCAATTTATCTTCACACACATCACTTTTTCGTTAAGACAACTTCACAATTTTATAGAAGAAGAAATTCTGCATCGAATGATATATGACAACCCGTGACTTTGTCACTTTTAACTCAAAAAACAATTTAATTTTAGCAGAGCACAAACAAAAACAACCTCACCTCACAATGAAAAAATAACAACCTCCTCGGTAAACTCGGTAAATCACCTACATCCTTAGAATATGTCATTTCCAGTAACTTCAACCAAAAAAAATAACGATCCCTTATTGTGGCACATCTGACAGACAGGAAGACTTTGAATGGGAAAACAAAATTATTTTGTCGTAATATTTCCAAATTTTCTCACCTTTTAAAAATACCCTGCGCTTATACCAATATTTTAAAACCAAAATTAGACAAATATTTTAACCGTTCTTAAGTTTCAGCGAGATACACGCATAGAATCATGTTTATATGTAAGCATCAGACTACACTACTGTTGTTTAATGTTTTAAGAAAAGATTATTAGAAGGAAGTTTTATGAGGATCGGAACATTGAGCGCACTAACTAGTTAATCATTCTGTCTAACTAAACATATTCTGAGAGCGGGTGAAGTTAAACTTGTATCGAAGAAGGCATGGTTTATTCAGGTCGTTCTTTGTTCCAATGCGGTGTTTGTTGAGCTGTCTAATTAGTCTTGCTTCGCAGCGAGCTCTCCCGGCTGCCTGAGCTTGGTTTACAATAATTGCTATTGCTCCCGTCAAAGCATGTCGAGGTTTCTCTCCTACGACGTTCAGTCTCGAGTTTTTTTTTTAAATTTTAATTGAACGCGTACATTTTCGCTATCAAGCATAAACTGTATAACTTTACAATAAATTTCACATTATTTTTTACGTAATGACTATGAAAAATGGTTTTTCAATTCTTGAGGAAAGCCTAAAGTTCTTGTGTGCAAAAATAAGTTGAGAATTTATTCTTATGAAAGTTCACTTTTTCTACCACCGGAAATTAGTTTTATGTATCATACTTTGTTATAACATTCCCTCGTTTCCAGGGTGGTTACCAGCCAGTAAGTTAGTGTTCTGTGTTATTCTAATAAAGAGGCATTGAACCTATACTTTTGAAGGGACAAAAATTAATGTTCTCACCATCCATCGGTTCTTGAAGTATTAAAGTAGGTAGGTACTCTTCCTAGTGTGGTTTGAATTTGTTTGAGAAAGAAAGGCTTTTACACTTTATACAGTGTTGGTACAGTAGTGGTTCGAAATATGGATGCCTTGGCATAAGGCAGCTTTTCAATATGAGAAATTGAAACTTATTCGCGTCAGTCAAATACTTTCACAATTCGTGGAAAAAAAAAACAAAACGTTGCACTTGCAATAATACACGAATTTAAAAAAAACATATTTTTTAGCTCCTATCCTTGGATAGATTTTCTTTTCAAACGGCCTACAAGTGAATGTGATTATTTTGTCGGAGCCGACAAAAGAAATCGCGTCCGCCTAAGTGAGAACAGCTCCATACAAAATGTTCTGACACCAGAGCATCCGGAAAAAAATCGAACCCAATACACGAAAAGTGTGATCACTGATCAGCCGGTTAGAGACGAACCTCGATGTATAAAATATGGATTTAATTTTTCAGTTATTTAACACTACAGGGGTGGATTTTTGACGACTGGAACCGTTTTAATTCAGTCATTTTATGTGGGAAAAATGTTTTGAGGATCGGAATGAGAAATTTCAAGGAACGAACTAAACTCCTATCTCAAGGTTTGACTGTAGTAATAATATGTAGGACGTCGGAAAAAGGAGACGGGCGTGTGAGAAAGTGTCACCTTGATACGGATGTGTCGGAGTAACTTATTTGTGGAAAAGTTGGCTAAATGTGGCAAATTTATCTTACGGTTGAATGTGGCTTTTACGAGACAGAATGAAATCGAATTCGGGTTTCCCTCATAATACGACCCATAAATATCGAGGAGAGGCTTCGCCCGTTCTTCAGCCGGATCCATACGACATATCCTCCATATTTTTATACGTTCGTTTCGCGTCACAGACATCATTGCTTCAGTATAATACCACTTTTTAGCATAAAAAATGAGTCGTGTCTACATTTAAGTGCACGCGAAATTGATATTTTAGTGCAAATTTTAACAAAATTCTCTGAAATACACCAAATTGATCGGGACTTCATTTTGACCCATTCTGTGTATCATACTAAACATTGTTAAAACTTGCAATTAAGTCTTGTTTTGTTCGCAATAAAATAAACACATGAACCAAATTTTGTACCCAAAGACGATAAAAATATCGTGATAAAGCATTCTTTGCTATTCAATGTATTCTCTTACCTGTGTTTTTTTGTTCAAAAATGCTGATTTCGCTAAAAATATAAAGAGACAATTTTTATGATTTGTAACTTTTCGTAGTTCTACATTGAGATCTAATCAAATCTACCATCATAATATGATAAAATATTTGTTTTAGACATGTAAAAACTTTGATTAAATTACATACTTATGACTTTTTTGATAGGCCAGTTCGAAGTTAAAAAAACAGATCTAAGCAAAGCTTTTATCGTGATCGATGGTACAAGCAGCTATCTTCGGCAACTTGCACATAAGTAGTTGATAACCGAATTGCTATACTACAAATCATTTCTACCTAGATCTAGAATATATTTTTTTTGCTTCATTTTCATGCTCTTGGTGATGCTTATCATCTGCTGCTGGTTATGTCTTTGCAACATTATTCTTGATTTCCATCCTTGTGAGAAAGCAGCCTGTTATTTTTGTTACTCCTTCATCCAGGTGATCTCCAATTTTTTTGTAATTCTTTTACTTTGCATCATATGTGGAGCATGTGGTCACCACAAAGCTTTGCAAAGCAACTCTATCTTGGGCTAAATCCAGGGCGTCATTCCAACCTAAGCCGGCATCCTGAAGGTCTACATCGTACCTAAGCTTTCTTGATGGTGAGGTTGGTCTGTCATGTCTTTTTGTACCACCCGGTGTGTAAATCCCGAGTTTTCAACCCTGTGGATTGGTGTGGCAAGTGCGAACATTTCCTTCGCCACTCCTCTCAGTAGCCCTAGTATACATAAGTTTCGTTTCGATATTCGATCATCGAAAGTGTTTCGAAAAAACACCATACAAAAATGATCGAGCGATTCGATCGTTTGATTTTAGACCACTATTTTGCACGTTAGTAAGCACTTATTAGCTTGCAATTAGCTTTCGATAAAACTCGTACTTGCCCCACAGTTCGATGTGAAATAACGTAAAACAGACTTTGGGGACTTGGGGGACATAGGTAGAACATGACCGAGCCAGCTCAGTCTACGTACGATTCAGGATTACCGTTGTCATTGGATGTTGCAACGTAACATATAGGATTTTGTCAATACCCATCCATCCCATAGTTTCATCCCAAAATCCTTAGTTTCACCACCTCAATAGAATATCTCGCTAAGTATACATAACTTTTGTCACAACACATCGAATGCTAATATAAATAAATAAGTCGTTGAACTTGCGTAAGTCTGTTTTCAAAGGGTAGTGTTGAGTGTCCGTACGACGACGGGTTGTGTAATTGTCTGCTAACTTGGATGAATATGAAAGTTTCTCCGTGTAACTTATCACCCTTGCATCCATATTAATTACCAACTTTTCTTGCTTCTAACTTGTTAATGTCCCTCTACTTAGAGACTATCACACATAGTGAGCGACTTACTTTTATAAATGGGATAGATAATAATTATCATTCCGACCGCAATGTAATGATGTCATTTACATATTTTGTATTTCTTTTACTGAGAAATTCGTACGTGCAAGCTGTATTTCAATCGAAGTGAGGTGAATTGAAAAACATGTTGAAATAAAATCCCGGTGCTAAACATTTCCTTTTTCACAAAATAAGCTTTTCTTTCTATCAATGACGTTGAAAGTGTATTTGCTTTCACTTTGGGTAAGCTCACATAAATACCTAATCTTCTTTTTCTAATTTCCTCCTTAAAAAAAAAAGAAACGCAAATTTGTTGTTCAGGGTACCTAGCACAGGGCACCCAAGTCCTGTGATCGTCAACGTTGAGGTTAACGTGATACGGCACGAAAAAAAGAATCAAAAAGTGAAAATACCTATTTATTCACCAATCTGACAAGTAAAACAGATAAACAAACATATCAAATATTAAGCATTCACTGCTTTCAACAGTGACAGCGTGTATGTATGTTTTCCCAGTGTCTCCGCAATAAGCAATATGCAAAAACATGTTAGGTTATTAAATTGCGATAGGAAAGCTCTCATAGAGATTATCTTTTGACGCACTCTAACTTTGACATTTTCAGTTTGGCGAATTTTAAAGTATTATATTTCATCTGTTAACCTTTAGATTGATGAATGACGGCAAACGCAATATTTTAATAATAATTAGGTAGGTATATACTGATTACATCCGCCGTTTTCTCGTTTCGTTCGAGATTAGAATGCTCAGATGGGCTGGTTGTGTCACATGATAGGGTCAAAATTTTCATATTCATGCCAGTTTCAATGTCGCTCTCGTTAGAGGAAAAGTGACCGAGAATTGACTTAGATAATATGGACTAGTAATAAGAATGTCACCGAAAAATATAGTTAGGAAGACAATGTACATAGAAGTAGGATCCAGAAGTCCAGGAAGACCTCTGAGTATGTAGATGTCCATAATAAAAAAGACTAAAGTTGTAAGGTTTCGTGAAGAGGATGGAGGATGAGGACTAGGAAAGCTAATCCCTACGTATATAGGACAAAGACAAGGGCAAGGAAAAACACCATTTTGTTTCCAAGAAGGTGAAATCAAGCGAAATATTTCTGGTGTTGGAAGAAAATCGAATGAAAAGTTCTTACTTGTGAATTCATAATATCATAGATGGTAAAATTATTCTTGGATTACTAGTAGGTACAGTAACTTTATACATCACCGTATGCGTTAAATCCGGTAGTTCTGATTTTTTGCAAACTTGTTTATGATGTTGGCCTGATGAATAATTCAAGTTTGTGACCTCGAGCGCCGAACGCAACTTTGTCAAAAATCGAAAAAACCTCGAAAAAAACGTTATTTTTTCAAATTTTGGCGATTAAAACCCTGAAGGACTATTTTTTTAAAAAACCTTTTCAGCACGTTTTTAAAGTTGACTAAATTTGCTACAATATGATACTATAGAATAATTGTCTCTGTAAACCCAATAGTTTCCGAGATTAAAAGCCTTTCAAAGTTTATCATTTTTTTTCGAACTTCGCAATTTTGAATTGGAACTTCATCCCGCTATAATGATTATTCGAGTGACATCTAAAATAATGCAAAAAATCGCCGATTTATGACAAAGTTGCGTTCGGCGCTCGAGGTCACAAACTTGGATTATTCATCAGGCCAACATCATAAACAAATCTGCAAAAAATCATAACTACCGGATTTAAGCTACTGTATTATACGATTCAAACAGTTTTCCGATAGTCGATACTCTTATTTTAAAATAAAGCCATTTGGTATAAGTCACATTGAAGTCATAAAGAATGCAAGCATTCCCGACTTATCTACCTACAACTGAACGATCACTCGCTGGGTCCGTCTCTTTTGTAGCGGGTTCCGCAAACCACGTCTAGAGAAGTATCCGAGATAACAATAATAATTCCTATTCGTTCGCTTCCATGCATGCTCCAGACGTGGATATCGTTCACATGTCAATGACAACTCCTATCTTTGTAACTATATTTCAATTCAACGTCTGTATCCGATCTTGTAACATTTAAAGTAAGGATCACACGTCACCATGTGACGCAATTATAATTTCGATTCGACGCGTAAAAAACGGATCTAATTCCTAATATGTTTTTGTCTACACAGATAATAATTATTATATATGGTGGGAATTTATAGTAAAGAACTCTCATTCAAATTTCCTGTATAATTTCACTTTTCGGCATAAGTTTTATGCAGCGTGCTTTATAACATTATCTCGTTCCATGGTTGTTACACATTTAATACCAGTGTCCGTTGGTACGAAAATTTCGTTTCTATACAAAATTGATAAGTTACTGACCTGATGTGTGCATATTTTCAATCAACAGAACCCACACATCTCTACATACGAGTAGATGTTTGTATTTGTGGATCACGGTAGATCGCTGGGAAATGGTCTGTTTTCCTTCGAATACGGCGCTACTATAAACAGCGGTGAATATGTCAGTTAAGTACATTGTCAATATTGTTACCGTAGTAACAAAAAACATTGTCATATATTTTGAAAGACGGAGAGCTGCCTTGGAACCCAGCGCATAAGCGGTGTTGGTCGGCCATTCAATTAATTTTTTTTCTATTTATTCATCCTGTAAATTAAGACAATTGTAGACAAGAATCTACAAAAAAGTCATTTATATTCGTGGTGCGATATTTTCCTACTTCTCAACGGGCATCCATTTGAACTAAACCCATTGATATAGAAATAACAGTTAATGTTTCTATTTGTTTCGGTCAATTTGAACTCGGAAATGATACCAATTTCAATAAAAAGTGATTTTATTTTATTTTAATGTCCTAACCTAACAGTGGCTGTGATTTGGTATGAAACAGTTTGAGGCCCACCCTAGACAACAGGTGTGCAATAGGAATTTTTATTATATGTTTTATTTTTACGAGACATTCTTCTCATAAGGGAGCATTGAAGCTATTTCCATTAAATTCCTAGAGATAAATACAAAATGAAAAAGGTCCCCAGGAATGTGATTAGTACACACCTCCGGGCTATATTGTAGGCAGCTCCTTATAGTTCCTTCGAGATATTCGGCACTACCCCTTCCTCCACCGCACTATTAACTTTATATTATTTCTCTCACAGATTCAAGATATAATCCTAAGAACGTATATGAAAGAAATCTTTTCGATGAGCTATGTACTGTTCAAATTTGAGACAATCAAACGATTGGAACCTACACAAGCTATATCTTGTTCAAGAAAGTATGTTCCGCTATACCAGTGTGGAAACAGAAAGTTGGTTTGGAACCAGTTTCAGCAGTAAATTCCAGTATATTGTAGTCCTTTTCCCTTTTGTTCCGGGTCAGAGGAATTAGAGCTCTTATAAATTTCTTTGGTCGGAATCCAGTCGAAGATTATTTTATACGTTCATTTTCGTCCATAGTAAAAAATATTAAATAAAGGGTGCATCAGGCCTCTCAAGATCACCATATATTGCAACATCCACAATCAACTTAAGAACCTGCATATTATTATGAACACATTATTTACCTTACTAGTTTCATCATTTTGTTTTGTACTTCATAGTAGGTATCTATAAAGAGTTATTGACCCTACTCAACTTTCTTACGTTATGTCTTCAATGAAGCCTTTTCAGGAAGAATCTATACACGAAGGCAAAAAGATCAAAAAGCTTAGAAAAAAGCTCAATTTCTTTAGCACGTTGTCTGGGTATCTACGCTTTATTTTATAAACCACACTTTATTATTTCTTATTAACCTTTTTTAATTTTATGCTTGCCTAGTGCAACTTATTTTATTTTTCTGCGGTAAAACTTAAATTCTCTCAATTAAAATTCCCTTTGTATTTGTTCGTTCTTTGACGAAGCGTTCCTTTGTACATGTCCGTGGACTATTTATTTTTAATTCCTTTGATCATAAGAAGTTTTTTCCTTACTAGTATGTACGGTCACTAATTCCTAACCTAATAAATTGATTTTAATCTTTTTTCCACTTTCAACTGTCTAGCTGCCTAAACTACTTGTTTCTATTTGGTGTATGCATTTGCCTTGAAATTTATACTCAAACATGGGGAAACCATGGCAACATCTGGTCAGGTGGTAAAAATAGCGGCAGAAGCAGAGAAACCAACAGGTATCCTGGATGCCGCGTCCCAGGAATAATGTATCCGAGATATAACAGGACTCAGTCCTATATCAAACTATATCAGAAGAAGAACAAGACTATATCAGAAGAAAAAAGACTCAAGTCCTATATCAAAAGAAGCTTGGAATCCTGAACCAATTTTATTTGAGACAACGAAACGCCATAAAAATGAGCCCAGGCCTTCCCATAGTCTACTAATAAAACACATTCAAACCAAGCAAAATATTTGTCTTAAAATAAACAACCGTCAGCAATAGGGTTTAAACTCCCAACTTTCACTTCGTCGTACGAATATCATCTATTTTCTACTATCCTCTTCATAAGAACCGGCCTCGGTAGCCTATAGTGGCAAAGGCGCTGACTTCAGATCAAGAGGTCCCGGGTTCGATTCTCGGTCGGGTCAGAAATGTTCAATGTGTTTTTTCACTTCAAAATTCTACTCGGGGTTGGAATCCTGTCTCAGATTGGACGGGACCGGCTGACTGATAGAGAATGCTTCCAGCATTAAGTTCTGCCGTCTATACTGATACCTATGTATAGAAGAGTGTTACTTATTTATTATTTAAGAACTTATCCGAATTGACGTCTGTCGTTTATTATATTTTGTTCGTTCTAAGGAGCCTTTGCTAAAATAACTTAGAATAATAATTCGAGGTATTTTTCAGTGCCTCATCAAACAATGATTAGAGAGATCCTGAAATACGAATTAATCAAGTTTTATGATGTTGTATATACATTGTCTAATCGATACAAGAAATTTTAATAATTATGTTATCACTAGGACTTTTATTTCGAGTTTTTAGAGTTCCTCAAATTGATTTATGTATATCATCCTGAAACTGGGGAAGGCTCAATCGGTCATTATAATGTCTTATTTGACCTCTCAGTCTGTAGAGATTTTGTCATGAATGTCATCGATTTCCAATTCGATGAGTTTCTCAAAAATCTGATTTTGCGGATTATATTGAAGGTATTTTTTTAACACTTTGATTATGATGGGTGTATGTTTTTTACTAAAATACATGGGTAATTGTTGACTTAGGTAATATGAATACATGGCTGGAATTTAAAATGATTGCTTCGCTTATTTCGTTAACCGTAGAAAATTTTTGGCGGAGCTCTTGTCATTCCAGTAGTGTATTCTCACAGGACAGAAATTAAACAATGAACTTGTTATTTCAGTTAATTGTCATGAACTCTGCGTTGACATAAGAGGAATATTAATTATTATCAACACGAATAATTATTGTCTTATGTACCTACCCAAGTCTTTTACATTTTATACGCTCTATGTCATATTATTCACACTCGTCACAGGCAATGCCAAAACTTATATTCGCTGAAAAATCGACATCGGGATTCGCAACATATTTTATTCTGATTATTCGATAAAGTACCAATAGCGGTTTCATCGCCGACTTTTGTATCCGTAATCAATCGTATCTTCATTCACGCCACAAGATCTAATTGTGAGTGTTTAGATATCCCCTATCCAAAAATCTAACGGAGACTCCCTGATACCAGGTTGACTTATCTACCGCAAGCCTCTGTATGGGGGGTACTTTCATTTCTCTGTGGAGAAGATCTGATTTAGTGGATACTGGATATACCTACTTGGTATTTCCGATGGTAGCTTGCTGTCGTTAATTACCAGTTAAGCTGAACAGGTTGACTGGGTGGAATAACGGCAGTGATTAGTTGTGTTGCATTCTATAGAGATGCCCAGTTTAATTCTTATCTAATTCATCAATAATTATTCACAAATGAAGTAGCCTTGCAAATTCTCAAGATAGTCTAAATATCTTAAACGAAATAACTTAGGTAAAATTTATGTTCTAATTTGATTTGTAAAGTATTTATTAAATGCTCCCAAAAGGTCTGGCAGTATAGTGTGGTTGAATTCAGAAGTGAATGTGGATTCAATTAGTGTGTATCCCATGTGAAAACAATTTTTGGAGAAAATCTTGAGTCCACTTACTCATCAGATTTAGGCCTAGTTTAAATTTAGCCAAGTGATTTATAATAATATTAGAGCTGACTGGTGTTTTCAATCTTTCATCTCAAATGATTGTTTTTAAAGGTCTTGCTTAGATGTTTTCCCAGAAATAACATTACTAAGATTGAGACTGCCTCGCATATTATGGTAACATATCTCTACGGGTGCTTTGAATCTCATTAATGCATGTTCCTATGTAGGGAATTATAATAATAAAATCACTTGTACTCTATCAATGTTCGTTCTAAAATGAATGTCAAAATAAATGTGAGGGTAGGGGGCATGCTTTGTGTAGAAAGAGAGAGGATGAGGGGAGCAACTTGCCATCAAAGGAAAACATCCAGCCTTTAAAACCATGCATTGTATTCTTATCGACGTGATTTTCTTCAAAGACTCTTCTTGTCATCGTACAAAATACTTTATATCAATAAGTTTCTTTACCATTATGTTATTTTGATCGAGAAGACCTTCTTCGTGCAAGATCGAGCGCATTGGAGACTTCTTATTGCCTCCATAATGCCGTATTGCAATGTTTTTTTAGAAAAGGCGACCCGATATTTTTAACGGCCATAATACACAGAAAAATCTAATTTTATTTCAGTTGGCGTATTGTTTACTGCGGTATCCAAGCTGCGTGCAATAAGAGTACAGATACGGCTTACACTGCCACTTTCGCACTTTCATAATTTACTGCCGGCAGTGAGCGATATAAACATATCATGCTTTGAACTTGTCTCAAAGAATACTGCCGCCACCGCCTTTCTTTTCTTGGAAAACATAGGAGCACCCCCTCCCCCCCTTTTTATCCCTTTATACTTTAATTTCTACTTTTTCTCTTTCAGTTGCATTTATATAAAATAAAATATTGTTGACGATATATTATTCATCTATAAATTTGCAAACTTAACTGGTTTATGATATGATTTATGTTTTGTTGTACTATATGTCTTTGTAATAACTGTTTGTTTGTTTAAAAAAAAAAAAAAAAAAAAAAAAAAAAAACGTTGCGTATGTGGGGTCACAAAAAGGGAATGGATGAAGTTTAATTCGTCTAAAGCGCGTAACAGCGGTGTTGCACAGCCCAAATGACTGGTCACTATAATATTCTGTCCTCTCATCAGATTCTTTTTTAAATCCATATGGCTCGATACCCCGGAGGGTGACATTTGAGCGGAATGACAAGATGTGTCCCATATTGTGTCCGATTGCACTTTCAGGACAAACGTGTGACTTCATATTCCTATTACGAATTCATACTACAAATCGTATGGAATTGCATCTCCAGTATAATATCTCATTGATTTTTATCTGTTTTGTCGCGTTCGTTATATCCTTAGGAGTGTATAGTAATGGTAATTTTTCTTGAGACAATCAACCGAGAAAAACAGCAAGAATGAAGTAGGAAGTAGGTTGAGCGAGGATTAATCTTTTGATTACATTCACCCACTCGTCATGTATAAGTAAGTGAGGGAACAGTCAGGCTTAGTGTTTCACAGTGATCTAATAATGTTCCTTGCGGCAAACAAATTACAAGGCGTTATGTGTTGTGAATATTAATGCAGAGCACAGTCGTACAGGAACTGGGTACATCCAACTCCCAACACCTGCACGGCTACTCTTGAAACTCGATTCCAATCCTAAAATCGTAAAATCCCAAAATGGTACTCTTGAAATGCGACGCTAGCGCACGATTGGATTCAAATCGAGTGGTGATTTGAAGAACATGTGAAATCGTGTAAAATTTGAAAATTGGTACTCTTGACGTCGTTTTGACAACTACTCGATTTCACGAAATTGTGTTGGAATCGTCTAACTGTCATTATTTACAAGATCGCAAGAAAGTAACTTTTTTGAAATCGAGAAGACGTATTTTAATTATATTACTTAAAAAAATGGCTCGTCTTGTATTATTTTTTAATATTTTGGAAAACGCGCATCAAGTCGATATGCGTCAACGAAATAATTTGCGTTGAATAGCAAGATATTCGCAAAATGCGTTTAGCATGAGTAGTGGGGAATTTATAGCAAATAGAATATCAAAAAGGGTGTATGAAGACTTGTATGGGATTTTGTAACCTCATATGGCAAAACCTATAAAAGACGAAGTGATATTTTGTGTGCACAACAGGCAACTCGACATCATTACCAATGGAAGTCATGAAAATCATAATATAACCATACCCATAGTACCAAAAGTTCTTTCTGCAGCTCATGACTTAGAGGAATGCAAGCCAGATATTTTTTTTTTTTTATAAATGAATCTGTGCTCACTCGAAGTGAACACAAATACACTCCTCGACTCTTTCACAGTAAGCTACTGAAAGCTTGTGTCGTGAAAGAGGAAGATGGTCGGCACCTGGGATCGAACCACGACGTCCGCAGTACGAAAGCCGGCGTTTTAACCGCTGGGTCACCAACCACTTCAAATCTATGATTTCTATGATTTAGTTCATCGACTGTGGAAATCACATCATAGACGAATATAATTAATTTAAGAGAGTTTAAGAAATAACCATTTTATTATAAATAGCTTCTGTATTGTGAATTTTATTACAAATTTCACGTATATAATAGTAGGTATATTATGTAAATTGTCAAGGTTTGTAAAAATAACAGAATTGTAATTTAATATAATACATAATAATTTTATTGACTATTTATTTTAGATATTTAAATTATAAAAAATACAAAATAAAAAAATATTAAAGCTATTTTCTGTTGGAATTTATTTTTTTCCTTTGCAATCTCCCTCAAGGCTGCCGCCGCTACAGCAGACCGTGAACGAATGGCAGCAGTAGTTGCGATTAAAGATTCGGCACACTGTCCCAATTTTTCTGCAGCTTCTTTAAACGCAATTATTGAAGCGTTGTGCTTCCACCCGTTTTTCTTCCATTAATGTGAGACGCTCTCGTTCTTAAAAAGTATATACTGTTTTGATATTAAAATAAATCAGCAAATAAATAATGCTAGCATTTTTAATAATTATAATAAAATATAAGTAAACAAATAACGCAACACTCTAATACAGAAACGTCAAAATGTATATTTGAAAATAAATATAAATGAGTGTTTCCATTTATTGAAAACAAATCCTTAAATATTATAGCAACGTCAAATTATTATATTTGTTGAGTAGGACAGTTATTAGTAAATCGAATTCGACTTATTTTATGTTTCAAAAAATATATACCACTCACGGGTGTCAGGATTACTTCCGTAAAGTTTCTTTGAGAATAACGCGACATAACAACAATTATCAATTCCCAATTTACAGCGAAAATATTTTCATATTGCAATAACAAACTCGAAAGGAAAACGTTTTCACGGCTTGGAACGCCAATCTCAAATCCGATTCCAATCGCACGGAATTTGGTTCAAGAGTACGGTTTTGGAATTGGAATCGAGTTTGTGATTGAAATTGGAATTGGGTTCGAATCGAGTTTCGAGAGTAAGCCTGCTGACCCACGACGTACCTAGTGGATGTGGAAGACAATCCAGTATTTATTTAGCATACTACGTAGGTCTATCGCATAGATACATTTATAATAGTGGGAAACAAATGATTAACCTATACATAGTTTTATCTATCGGTGCTTATGGCATTTAGCCGCTTCTGGGTGTGCCTACTGCAGCGAAGGGTTCTGTGCGTGTATTATAATACCTACAAGATAAAAATAATTTTTCATAGAGTACTTTTTTTAATTTTATGATAAATCAACTTGAATTTTCTTTTTATTATTATAATCTAGAACATTTTATCTTTACCTGCTTAGTGGTTTTTCTTCTTATGTATAGTCTCTTTAAGCAATATTATATCTCTTTAAATTTACAACATTATATCTCTTTAAATTTACAACATTATATCTCTTTAAATTTACAACATTATATCTCTTTAAATTTACAACATTATATCTCTTTAAATTTACAACATTATATCTCTTTAAATTTACAACATCATTTTAATAATGCACGTTCATTTTTGAGTTTTATTCAAATATTTTCTGAGAAATTCAACAATGGTATACGTTTCGTTTACTTTACTTTCGTTTTATCGATATTACTTTTGAATGTCTCTCAAAAGCCAAGTAAACGCAAGTAGATATATCACGTTATGTGGGATGATTTTCAAAAAGTATATCTTTAAAACCTTGAGAGAAAAACTAAGTAGAAAAAAGACACCTTTAAACGATAACATTAGTTTAACACGTTGATTTAAATTACTCTACATCTTCGAGATTAATTATGTATTTATGCAGAACCTTTATTACCTACTTCTTAGGTTATAAAATAGCTAGCCGTGTCCCATGATAAGAACCTGGCTATATTATTTTAAACCTTGAGTCGACTACGTTGACAGACCCGTGAGAACTCGAATCTGTGCATAAGAACTTGGTATTGTGTCCGCTGCACGCACGTCGCACACTTCATAATATTATTATCTTCTCCTTGTTTTATTCTTAAAGGCAATTAATTTTATTATTGAAAACGTTCACATTATTAGTCATACCTGTATTGTCTGAAAAATATACAAGATGACATACGACACAACGTAAATCTCTAAGTATTACATTATTCATGTCCCAAGCTTTAGTAAAAAGAAGGCAGAAGCGAGTAACACTTAGAACCAACTAGGTATTTGGTGTTTTACTTAGGCACTGAAATTAAATTTTCGTTTTTCAAATAACTATAATGTTATATTGACGTGGGCCGATCATAAGGAGTAAGACAATATATGCGGAACGTTTTGCTGTTGAATGAAGTGAAAGAGTTTTGTTTGGATAGGAATTAATGGAAGTCCCTACCCCCTCCGGGATTCGGCGTGATGGGGTGTAATTTTTTTATTCTTTTTTGAAATGTCAATTTTTTAAATATGATCTACTATGAGCTAACGGATTCTGCTTTTTCGAAAGCTGGATTAGTGTGATCACTCAATAATTCACTATTCATCATAAAATATACTTAACAAGCTGACCCGTCATACTTCGTTCAACATCTTCGTACGATAATTATTTACAAAATATCTGCTAACTGTCTGAAACGTCATCGTAAATAAAAATTCGCTAATGAAACAAAGAAAAAAATAAAATTTCCCATGACAAACGGCTTAACCTCACAACATATTTATCAAACTTAAATCATCTCTTTTTATTCACTTTCTGCGTTTTTTTTAAATCGTTTAAAATATGTTCGAATCTAAAAAAAATATTTCTCAAAGCTTGTGATATAAATTCTATCAATTATTATCTTCGTACCGGTGTTTTGAAACTCAAAGGTTGTCGGGTAAATAAAAATTGTTTTGTTTTGGAATTTTCGAGGATGGCGTTGTTGTTAGGAAGTCCGTTCCATACTAACTATAATATTATATTTAATATTATTTGTTATCCATTTTTCATTTTTATAAGTTATTCTGTTATCCGGAGCGGAGAAAAATCCAATAAATAAAAAATCGGAAGAATCTGTACAGCCGATCTCGAGTTATAAGTGTTCGCACTAACCCGACGTTCTTTTATATTAGCTATATCATTCCTCGAAATTCCCATCAATATCATACATTTGTAACATATTGTCGAAAAATACCATGTCATCCGACAGGAAACGAACTTGCATCCCTAGTCATCTCAAGCAAAGGATCTAGCCACTAGGAATCTTTATATAATTAATTTAATGATGAAGTACTTTATCAAAAAGTATGCTACAAAATGGTACCTAATCACCACAAAATTAGGTACGTATTCTTCGCGTTTAGTTTAAATAAAAAAAATCCATTTGAAAATCGAACTTAACATTATTTAACGCATATGTACGATTGTACGCATCAAGTATTTGATAACAGATAATATAGACAAATTATAATGTAGGTACCTATTTCGCCAAATAATGTCATTTAAATTTGACTGCGGCCTATGAAGTCCACCGTATGTTCTTTGGCCCAGTACTCACTTGCGCCGCGAACGTGTGATATTGCATCAATTTAATCGAAAGGTTAAGTGTATACGTGATTCGAAATGCGAACGCGAGCGGAACACATGCATCCTTTTGATAAAATAGATTCGCGGCGCAAAAAGAGTACCGAGCCAAACCGATGTTATCCTTAGGTGTATTTAAGTAGATAACTATTATGAATGGATACCAGGCACATATACATAGTATGAAAAATAATTCAAGCATTAAAATGGTGGCGAGACAATCTTTAGTCTCGGATCTAATAACATAGAACGTACTATCCTGTGGATATACTTAGTTATTCCGTTTGAGTCATACTTTGAATCTTATTTACTAAGCATGCTGTGTTGTGGGAATCTTCAAGCCTTGAATATCCGACCGAAACATAATATTACGTAGTGATTTTATTGGAACAGATTATCTACCAATTATTACCTTGTAATGATAATCATATTGAAATTAAATTTATAATATGAAGGACCCTTCAAAATACGAAGTGGTTGGTGGTCTAGCGGTTACGACTTTCGCATTGTTTCGTGCGGAGGCCGTGGGTTCGATTCCAGGTGCCGACCATCTTCCTCTTTCACGACACAAGCTTTAAGTAGCTTACTGTGAAAGAGTCAATGAGTGAATTTGTGTTAACTTTGAGTGAGCACAAATTCATTTAAAAAAAAATATACATTAATGTGATTAGTGTCTAAACGTTACTACAAAAATGTAAAAATCAAATACCTACAAATAAATAAATAAATTAAGCTTTGTTGTAAGTAAATACATAACAGTCTAAACAATGGTACTCAACCATTTTTTCGTCGAGCCACGTACATATATTTTAAAATTTAGTTGCCCCACCCCCCCCATAATTTATATTTGAGTTGAGAAAAATATATAAAATAATGATACAGCGTTCATAACCTAGTAAATCTACCAACTTTAAAAAAATACCGCATTAGGTAGGTATTGTTAGCAGCAAAAAGTTGATTGTAGTATTAGCATTGAGTTATGCCCGAGATCGACATTTTACGTATCCTCACAGTTTGGAGCAATGATTAAATATGTTAGATAATGGATTACACTACCTTTATTAAAAAAAAGATTTAATAAAAATTAAAAAAAAAAAACAAAAAGTAATTTTTGTCCAAATCTGCCTCCCTCCCCCCTACTCTGAAAAAGTGCAATCCGTTCTCACTACTACACAATAAAAAAACATTTATTTTAATCACTTAAATCCTATGTGATTGGCTGTGCGGGTTATAAAACAGCTTGAATTATTATATATCACCGCCGAGGTTATAGAGAGTCTTTACTTTTCATGGAAGAATCATTTCACCTTCGCATTGAGACCATTTTTACAGCTTTACATTTTAGACTAATATTGATGGTTTCCACGGGACAGACAGCCTTTGAATATAAACGATGAAGATCTATTCTGAATTGAATGGGTGATTACTCATTCACGAAGGGGGACAGTGTTTAATGTAGAAGCTTACACATACATCTTATACCCCAGCAGTACGATCAAAAAGTCTTATACAATAATAGTAAGCTTTGAAATGAAACAAAAAAACATCAACGTCTTGTCACCCGGAGCTAAGGAAACATTGTTGATGAAGTGTACAAACAAAATTAAGAGAGTTGCCCTCACGAACACTTCAAAGGTAAAAAAATCAAGGACGAGAATGCCTCGTCACCAGAGTAACATCAGCTGTAGGTCGGCATATCTCCTAATGACCCAAAACAAAAATCTTACAAAGGTTTTTTTTTTATTATTTTAGACACGTTTTTATTTTCACTTGCTTTAAAATGTTTCTTCTTTAATTATTTTCAAGGTTGTTTTAGAGAATCTTTTCATCTTGATACAGTATTTATAGATCTTCTTATCTGCTAAGTAATTTGTTGTCTCTATATTTTTTTTTCCAAAATTTCTTTCGTGGTGGTTTTTGGAATCTATATTTCAACCCTTGATGATCTCATTTGTGACTATCATGGTGACTTATTAAAAAAAATACATGCCTAGGCAGCTAGCGTTATCATTGTGGTCATTAGGCACTTGAAAAGCTTATTTTTTATTCCTGAAATATGTATTTTGGGGTCTACATAATATGTCGGCCATTCAAAGCATTTTGTTTTCAAGAGCCCGTAAAATAAATGTGTTCTACTGTGATATTATAACTAAAGTAGAACTGTCTAGAGTTCAGTCGCTTATATCATCTCACCTGATATCCTAAATAATAATTGGTTAGGTTCGTTCGTAACTCTATTAACTAACTATTTTCTTTGAAACACTAATCTAGTCCAACCCACGAGAAATACTTTTCACAAATATTAAAATTCACATGACAAAAGTAATCCAACTACGGGATGTAGGTATACCTATTTCATACTTTGGAGTTCGCGGGAAATATTATATCGACGAAATTACAACTCTTTCTACGTAAAGAAATGTCAAATTGTAAACATTTGTGTATTTTAAGGGTAAAACTCCTCCCTCTTTCTGTTTATTTCTAGCGAACCAGGGTAATATTGACTTAGTGAATGAAGATTTACCGTTCTGAAGGGAATAATAATATTTTTTTCAGGTATTTTTCCATATGACATTTTCTAACCGGAGTTGACAATGTTTCTAGGATTGCATGAACTGAAGTGCAGTTTCTTTTTTAACTGGTAGCGTTAATTTATATCTTCATAGTTTAATAATGAAAAATGTAGTGATGGAAAATGAAATCATTGTCATTCGCTGCGGGTAGACCTTCACTCAAGAGTCGACGCCATGCCGCCCTTTCAGCGTCTACTCTCCTCCAGTGGACAATGTCCAGTCAGTTACGGTCCCTTTCAACACAGTCCATCCACCCATACTTAGGTCATCTTCAATTTCGTTTTCCTTTTGGTATTAAATTTAACACTTTGGCCAGAATGTTTATCTCAAATACCACATTTGCACCTTTTGGGTTTCATCGCATGAATAAGTCTTAATTAGAACCACAAGTAACAATAATTGTTCGGAATGATGTAAACTAAATAAACAAGTGCTTTGAAAGCCTTATATTGTAAGATTCGGCTGCTAATGGACGCGTGTCACTTAAAAAACACGCGTTACATCGTCGCTGTACACAAAATAATAGACTTATGTGTAAATTTAATTGCAAACAAAATAAGACTTATATTAATTTTGATTTATTTTACAGTAAAGTCTTGTATTGCGTGCATTTATGTTTAAACATGAATCATATTTGGTTCGCAATAACGTTATTATTATGGCATTTTTATGTCGTAACAGCCTAAGCAAACAAAAAGAACAATGCAGAGTTCATTATCACGTGTCGAAGTTCTCTGTTTAAAAAAAAAATGGTTGATTATTCACCTTGTGTCAATCTTACAAAGATAATAATTGCATTATGCGTCATTTTTGTTGTATAGTTTTTTCATTTACTCGTAATACGAGATCTAAAATATCTTAGCACGAATAATGCTTTCTAAAGTTTTATTTTCAAAAATAGAATAGAGTACTTATGCAGAGAAAAACGAAAAACACTAGTAACAATTTAATACGTGTCTCTTCTGCCCTCATCTTGTGCTTATAACATGTGTATACTATTGTAAAACATGCAACATATTAGAGCTTTTTTTTACAAACCATTGGGCTGTGTTATGGTGATGTGGTTTATATTTTCAACTATTTTATCTACTTTGAGAGAGTTAGAATATAAAATTAACAAATTAAAATAGATAAATTGAAATAAAAACCTACACAACCGAGAATCAAACTGAGTCTTAAAATCTGGAGTTTTTTTACGGTAGTCTTCTAACAAATAAATTTGAATCGATGATTTTGTCTCATTTTTATAGAGATATCATGCCTAAACTAGAATTCGCATCCCCAGCCATCTCGAATAGAGATGCTAG
This sequence comes from Mystacides longicornis, assembly GCA_963576905.1. Taxonomy (NCBI): domain Eukaryota; kingdom Metazoa; phylum Arthropoda; class Insecta; order Trichoptera; family Leptoceridae; genus Mystacides; species Mystacides longicornis. The sequence goes on from OY756425.1 coordinate 14,002,481, forward strand.
CCATTGCGCTTATTGACAATAATTATTGGTAGGTGCTCGTTTATTTTTTCAATGAACCTGGGCTCACCAAAAGTTAACACAAATACAAATTCGACATCTTATTCATAATGCAAAGCTTGCGTTGGTCGTGGTAGCCCTGTTGCTACGTAAGCCGTCTACTGGGGGTACCAAACACTTCAAATATGTTAAATGGACATATATGTTGAGAAAGAAAATATAAAGTAGGGTTGCATTTAGATGTACTAAACGATGTAGAAATGAGACATTATTTAAGTCGCAAAAGTTATTCAAGCAAGCCTATAAAATAATTTATTTTTATAATATATATTTCTGCTTTAGTATACATAATATACTTTGTTGTTTGTCCGTTCTACCCAATTCTAAATTGTACCCATCAGTTTATATGTCCGCGCGGCCTAGTTGGGGCCACTACACTTTATCTCACGTCATCAATGGTCCTATCATAAAAATTTCCCGGGAGAAATATGATATATCGCATAAAGACATATATCCTATTTTAGCCTCTAGTACATGTACCTACTACATAATATATTATATACTAGTAATATAAACTCGTCCTTGTTCAACTCCATCGTATGTGCTGGGATGCGTGAAATTATTTTAATATTACTAATATAATATGCAAGGTGAATTGTTTTAAATCAAACACGTTTATTACGTTCTCATATTTTATAGATTTAAATAATGCTCAATTACAGGTTTAGATGCGGCCGAACTCCATAGATGGGGTTACATCGACAGTCCCCGATGTGAGTGTGGGAGCGACACACAGACGATACAGCATATTGTGCATGTGTGTCCAATACATATGTTTCCTGGCTCGATGGAGGATTTGAATTTGCTGACGACCGACGCCAAGAATTGGCTGAGGGATTTTAAATTGTTTTTATAATTTTGACTTGCGCCTTTTAACCATACGACTATATATATACAGGTTTAGATTTTTTTTAATTTAATCAACCCCCTTTTCAAAAGGGCGTAGTTAGTTGAAAGTTATTCCAGATGATAAAATAAATATACTGTAATTACAGTACGTTACATCGAAGTAGTATGATTTCGATAATTTGACTAACTTGATCACCTAAATTGAAAACGTTGTTATCTAAAAGTAATCACACTAAACAAGTCTACGAAATGGTAGTAGAAAAAAGCCGTAGAAAGTTTAAAAAGTCAAGTTCACCTAACGTGAGCTCTAAATTAGTGCACTTTTGATATAATTTTCCGTGAAAAAGAAAGATGTCAGTACCGGGACTCAAACCTGAGAAGACCTGCGTTGTACGAAAGTCATTGCTCGAAATACGAGATCGATTGATGCTTAATTTAACTTATGCTTTTTGTTTCTTTTCTATCCGTAAAACTGTGCAACTGCCTTTATAGGTAAAATATTTCTTATTTGCTGTGTGGTTTGTTTTATTATTTTTCCTGGAATAAGCATTTTTAAGATATGAAATTTTTCACACACAGAAATGAGTCTCTTAATCGACTTTTCATGAAAGAGTATGCCATAGCTTTGAGATTTCAGAAAAATATTTGCTAACTTAACTCTAACGTGGTGCTTTGCGTTCTTAAGATTGCAATAAGTTTATTTTCATCATTTCCTGTCTGGAAAATTTGCGTCTTATCCAATGCGACGTGCCGGCGAAGCCTTTTACAGAAAAAGTCACGAACAATTTTGTAGTAAAATTTTTGAATGTAACATTTTATTTAAAGTGTTCAACAATATAAACAACCAACTTAGTAAGTCAAACAATAATATTGTAAACCAATTACGAAATAACGTTTTACATTTTCCAAATGTAATAAAAGAGAAGTAAGTAAGTATGTGTAGAAATATTATAAAAATATATTTTTAGAAAATTTGTTTGTTGTGACTTTTTATTATTGACTAGCTGTTCCTCAATGCGTTGCTGTCAATAATTCAATAATGAAACAAAAACATGAATTTTGATGAAAATGTATTTTTAATAGGAATGTTTTTTTTCTGAAAGCTGCGAATGATGTGTTCCGTTTGACATTTGGAGTTTTTTTGACGATTTTCCATAGTGCCCATGGTAAAAAACAAACCACCCACCGAAAACTTTGTTCTAAAAAGCTGTATGTTTCTAAATTAAACGGAAACCAATCACCATCATTTTTTTAACTCTTCTAGCTGATTCACAGACTGTAACACTGTTGATTGACAGATAGACAGTTATCAATAAACCTAGTCAGACAGACTGTACGTCAATGCATTAAATACGAACCAAATAAATTTCGATGCACATAATTTGACTCATGTTTAGATTCAAGCGCATGTTTTTTTTTTATTTATTTTTATGCACTTCACCCGTTTGGCGAGTGATTTGTGGCAAGTAAAGTTTGACCCGTGACAAAATAGAATAGGATATATCAAATTCAAAGAATTTCCATTTTAAACTTATTAAGATAAGTAAGTTATTCAAAATAAGACAAATTATCTTAAATTTTACACGTTACAAATTACAGGACAAGTCTCTTTGTAGCTAAATTTCCAGTGTAACGAATCGTCAATTTTTCCCTAAAAACTCAAATCACAGCGACAAATTAATTGAAACTAAACAAGGTTTTCATTTACTCAATTTTCATTACAAAAACTCTCAATCCATATTCAGCTGACTTGCTTTTACTAAGGTTAAATTTAAATTCAGAATTAAAATTTCCTTGCTTACGTACCTACTCTTCCTTTTAATATGACATTTAAATGTCATTTGTTCTATAGACGTTGCATAAACTTAGGCGTAGATGCCAAACCAGCTGTACCTTACACGATATCAAAACAGAATATTTTAAATGGTGTAAAGAACTTATAATTTTCTTATTTAACGGTGTAAGTTGAATGATATTTTTTTTCATAAAGGTATTTATTTAGAATATTTGTATCGATGCTTTTCAAACTCGACTAAGTCACACAAAGCATTTTTTAGCGAATTCACGATTTTTTAATCACAGCTTTCTCATATAATATTTGTATAAAAAAATATGATGGTATTTTTTTATAGAGAATATATTTAAATATTTTACAATATTTAACCTTACATTTTAACTGCTTTGAAAGAAAAACGTTTTTTAAATGTGGACATAGGTTCGTTTGATAAAACACACCTGGACGTAGGTAGTCAATTTTGAAAAAAAAATCAGAAAACTTTGGGCAAATTTGAAAATAAATATAGGTAGGTATTCGACATTTTCGTCAAGAGGACTTTTTGGGGCGTGAATTATAAAATATTATTGTATTTAGTTTATATTTTAAGATATAAAATAATTATAAAAATAAAGAAACAATACTTAAAAGTGAATATGTAGGTATGTAAAATTAGTAAAAAAACAAAATAATAAAATTATACCACATCCCCGTTTCACACTATATCGTCTTTTCGCTTTAGATACGGGGTCTATATTGATTTAATAAAATAAAAAAATACTAATAGCTTTAAAAAAAAGGCGGCATGACGGCGTCAAAAAAGAATATTTTCTGTTCCATGAATTATCCACAGGTGTTTTATGTCATGGACGTAGATGAATTTGAAAAATAATCACATTTTCAAATCAATTTTTCGACCAAAAGCAATGGACATAGGTTCACTTGAAAAACACACAAATGATCCGTAAAATATTTTCTATACATCTACATAAATATCTAAAAAATCATTAAAAGTGGACTTTTGTCTTGCAAGTTTGAAAAGCATCGACACACTTTTGAAAACGGCTAGATTAGACTGTTAGAAAAGTGCGTCTGAAAACAACGTCGAGTTAGTGTTTTCTTTTGGAATTTAATAATTTGAGCTCGTGTTGAGGTAGGACGAACCCTGCGTGGGTGAGTTTAGGTACTTAAATAACTTAAAATATCAGTACCTCAAATACCAGTCGTACCTAAATACTCTTTATGTGTATTCCATACGGGTTGTAAAAATAATTACATTAATCGATAAGAAACTTCATTGGTAGGTACATGCTTATTCTCTGAAAAGGTTTTGTTGGCCAGGAAGTTTCTAGTGTTGTGAGGATGAATAATTCCAAATTTCCTTCCACATTTCAGGAGGTCATGCACAGTTTGTAATCGAGTCCCTTGCAGTTATTTGAATTGTTCGATAAAAAGAAGTCTTGTCCGTTCTTTGATATGGTCACTTATCTGTTTCACTTTCCGTTAAATGTAACAAAGTCTTCCACGTCACATTGCGGGTCACACAGGATCGTGTTTTCCATGAAGGTGAAAGAGATGCGATGGGGTGTTACTCTGCATTTCAATCACAATACCGATCCAATTTCAATCTTAAAAATGACGTCATTAGCACTCAAACATTTTAGTTGCTATACATAAAAATACTTTCACGTAGGTCTATTTTAAATCTGGTATTGGTTTATTTTAAAGTATTAACGGTCGACATTGAGATTGGGGTTGATTGAGTTTCAAGAGTAGCCCTCTGGACCAACCGATGTCCCAATCTTCATTCTAATTATGAAATAAACATCAATAATTATTATAATTGACAATAATCTCATACTAGGGGTACACAGGTGGTCGGTTCGTACAAATATTATTCTTTTCATTTAACTTTTGCGAGTCCATGCAGGGTGTATGTTGCGAGAATCCCAGACGAGGGAGGCGGTCGTGAGAAAGATACTGTATGTACTTCGTATAATATGAAAGCTAATTAAAATGCGTTTTCCGAAGTATATAAATCATTTAAATTTATGCCAGCACGAAACGCCTTCCCGTACACATTTCCTTTCCTGCCGAATTAATTTATTATTTTTCTAGAGATGTTGAAAAAAAATCGCGATACGTGAGTTTTAACTCTAGGTATAAGTGCGTACCTACTTAGATATTCAAATACATTTTATACCGACTGTGCAGCTATTGGGTGCTGTTGTATAGCTATACCTACCTGTGGTAATATTTTGATTTATTTATTTTAAGCGTAGGTAGGTAAATATGAAATGCAGAGAAAACAAAGCGCACCGATTCAATATTTGAGTTCGTTTTACCTATATTCTATTTCGAAACCCTATACATTAATATGGATTATACCAAATATATTCAAAATACTAGTAGCCTTCGTAGAAAATCCATTTAGTTTCTGAAATTGTTTCCTCGACTACCATAGATGAGCTAACATAGTTTCGAGCTTTGTTTTTCTTTCGTAGAAAGAATCCAGAAAAGGATGCCGAATGACAGTTTAACTGGGAGAGAGCTTTTTATCCTCCCATCAGGGTTTCTTAAGACGAGAACAACCCCACTCACACGTTGTGGGAGGAGTCCATTGCATCGGGGAACTCTCGTTGCCTCTCTATATGCCTCCAAGGTCTTAAAGGGAGAATAGATTAGACAAACGTGCTCGTTATTTATTAAAACATTAAACCAATTCACAGGTCTTTTGTAACTATGTACGTAGTGGAATATAATTTATGTTTCATACTAATATGTAAAGTGCACAAGTTTTTGGGTTTTATTTATTTATTTAAAACTTTTAAAAAGTCACCTACCGCTGAATGCGATAATTTGGTTTCTGCGAACATCCTTTAGGTACTAAAAATATTAAATTATAATCAAAATCGGCATTAGTTGGATCTGCGTAGTTTCTAACGAAGTCTCACTTTATTAAAAAAAAAAAACTTCTATAGCAACATTATTATTTGAAAGAACCGTAAATGGATAGGGGATCAAGGTAACACAATATTTATCCAGGGCATTCAATAAGGATTTCAAATTTGATACTTTAAAAATAACGTAAAAAAGCCTCATTTTGTATATAATGAAGCTACTAAAACCACCATTACACGTACTTGTTGCGAAATTGATGATATTTTTTTTTGCACTTTCTTAAAATAATTTTATTATTATCGTCTGGTATAAGGTTTTTTGTGTAGCGCTTTACAAACACATTACGTGAACACTTCTACCATCACCGATCGTTCAATTTTTAAGGTGGTTTGGAAATTATAATACTATCTCAATCTTAATATAGGTAATGGTTATAATCCAGACTATGATAATGGATTACTTTTTTTTGTAATAATATAAAGTACTTTACGTCTGGGTTGGCTGGCAGAGATCTTGTAAGATAAGTCCGCCCTTTGAATCGTACGAATATTCTCCTTATATTGTTAGACAGCAATAAAGCTTTTTATTTATTATTACTTTATACTTTTGATACTGATCCAATAACAAAAATAGGGGCAATAATCGAAGAAGTGGTTGGTAGACTAGCGGTTACAACGCCGGCTTTCGTATTGTTTCGTATCGGAGGTTGTGGGTTCTATCCCAGGTGCCGACTATCTTCCTCTTTCACGACACAAGCTTTTAGTACCTTACTGTGAAAGAGTCAGCAGAGTGTATTTGTGTTCACTTTGAGTGAGCAAGATTCATTAAAAAAAAAAAAAAGTTACAATAGTACCTACCCACTTTAAGGGCGTTTTAGATTCTATAGAAAAAAAAATCCTTTCGTATATTTCACGTCCAGTTCAATAATTCCTCCATTCATCAATAATAATTATTAATTATTTTTTAGTCAAACAATAGATAATAATTTTACATCTTGCTCTCAGCCATTTTCATTCCATTGTTTGACGTAGACCTCCTTTTGGATTTTCCACAAGTTCCTCTTTTGGGCATGCTGCAACTGCTGGCGCCGGAGTTTCTTCAAATCATCAAACCGGGTTGTTTTGGGGTTTCCACAACTGGAGCATTATTCCCGTAATCAATCGCATTTAAAAATCACTTAACGATAAGATTAAGACATGATCGCAATCAGGTCGCCCTTGAATTTGACGTTTGTAAGATAGTTACGGGAATGCCGATTACATAGAATTTCATACTAATATTTCAAACATAACGAATTTTTAAGATATCTGCTAGATATCTTGTTTTGTGAATACCAATCCGCCATTTTGATATTGTCAATCAAGATAGGAGCGTATTAAGACCGCTACGAGAATAACCCTGCTGATTTGTTTCCAAAACAAATTCTAATTTTCCAAAACTTAGAACTTAGCCCAGATTTAAGTTTTTTTTTTAATTCGACATAAACCTTAATAAGATCCATTACCACCCGCCAATAAATAGGGTTATACTGGAATTTTGAAAGATAATCTGAATTACATTTCAAAGAATATGTAACAACTAATGACTCTAAAAATTCATTACTGATGTTCGATTTTAAATGGAACATACCACTACGGGCTTACGACCGTCTTCTAATGTTATTTCAAAGGCTGGCTTAGTGTGATCACTTTACATTAACAACGTTCGCCATTAGGTGGTCTCCGAAACTCCTAATCATGAAAATTCTCACCATGTTCAACATGTCGAAAAATCTCATGTATGCAACATGTAGAAATTTAATAATAAATGAAAATATACAGATAAAAGTTGGAAATTATTGAGAACAAGAGAGCAACCAAATTTAAAGACTGCAACTGCTGTCATGTATTTAGCGCCAGGATATGACTAAATCCATTTTTGTTAATGTCTCATATTTATTGCCTATTGGCTTTGTTGGTGCACAACGTTCTAATTATGTCTAGATTCTTGTGACCTTTGTAGAATAGATAATTTGTAGACTTCTTTATATTCGATGTAATGTTGTAACAAAATATGTCAACTTGGTACAACTACTGTAACAGAAATGTAATTATTTATTTATCATGATTTTCGTCCTGTCGTGTCTCCACCCCCTAGTGAGTAGATATGTATGTCTTCTCCCCCCCTGTCTGATCCCCAAACTCCAAACCCCCACCCTCGCGGACTAAGGGAGTCCTCCTCCGTGATGTAATTAACATGACGTCCCACGAGTCCTGCCTTTGCCGGAACCAAATATAATTTTTGTTTTGTTGTATGAATTCAAATAACAATATTTTTCTTATTACTTTAGGTAGTTAGTAGTTGACGAATGTAGCTCATATTGGCTCACTCATGGGAAAATGTAGGCGAGAAGATCTCTTTATAGTGCTACATCAAATAACTCCTTTAGTATGCAAACGTTTTTACATACAGCAATACAAATAGTATACAATCAGGGAAATATTTCATTTTGGTACAAAGTGAACTAATTATTGCAAACTCCTTTTACTATTTTCTTTCATCACATTTTCCAATGGAATGAGAATTGGTGTCTAAAATTATTATTACTCACTTGTTATTAAGATGAGTAATCAACTTTTTACGTACGTTTCTACGTGTCTATTTAGATCAAAAATGCGATTTGACTTTTTTATTTATATTATAATACAAGTAATATTTTATAATTTTTTTTTCATTTATTAAAACAATATAGATCCCGTTTCTAAAGTGAATAGTCGCTTATGTGATTTTATTTTCATAATTTACATAATAACATAAGTTACGGCGAACACGCCTAATATTATTTATTTACAAGGGAAAAATTATTTAAAAAGTTTTATCATGTTCCATCAAATTTGAAAAAAGGGAGGTAAATAAAAAATAAGAAACTCAGTCAAATATGTTTTATTTTTAAATAAATATTTTATTACTATAAAATTACAATATGCCTAGTTCACACTCAGGCGATTTCAATCGATTCAATTTCGGTTACGGATTTTTTTGCATAATCTTTGATATTATGGATAGTACTTAAGGGGTTCGTAACGTATCGGTTAAGTCCAATGACCATCTTTCCCTTTCACCTCACAAGGTTTGCTTTATGTGAAAGACATCAAAAGTTTAGGTATATTTGTTTCAGATAGGTACATTTATCGAAAAAATATTTTTTGAAAATGGAATAATTGTGTATACGTGATATATAACAATATTAGTATTAATATGCCTGTTTAACAGAACAACTTGTACGGTTGTATTCAATTCGGCAGGACATCTACGGGCGCTTTCCACAAACATATTCGAATGGTAAATCTACATAATAATTCAATGATGTATTTATATTTGTATTTTCGTATGTTGGAACATCACGCATAAACAGCACACTTTATGTTTGATTTTAATCGTCGTGGATCCTTGCAGATATATTTATGGTAATCCTATGATTATCATAAATATATACAAATATATTTTGTATCTATATAGTATAATTTTTTCCAATATATTTAATGTTATTTATATTTTTCTAAAATTATGACATCTTCATAGTAAAATCTCCGTAAGCACAGGTGGCCATTTTTTGAAAACAAAATTACTCATGTCATTGTATGTAAAAATGTTGCATGGAACCAAAGAAGTATGACTGAATAAAAACGTGTTTATAAGATTCAAGATTGTTTTCAAATAAAAATAAATGTAATTCAAACCATATACCTAAAACACATTTTATAAACATTGAAATGCAAGTACATTTTCGGATAACGTTTCGATTGACATTTGAGGTCGAGCTGCCGTTATCATTAGTCAATCACATAAAATTTGTACCATTCACACATAGAGGGTGTAGGGAATGTAGTCAAGACTCAAACCATAGAGTAAAACTTGCATATTATGTGGGTAGGTTCGTATTATATTATTATTAAAGTATTTTTACCCTTCGATTGAACAGTGAAATTGAATAAAGTGTGAGATGTAACATATTATGATACAAACAGTTTTTTTCCATGTGAGTGACAGACTATAATAATTTTTCTTCCTTCTTTTTAATAAACATTAAAAGTGTCATTCTTCTTTTTCTGTGCTTATGTCAGTTATAGAGATCTGTTAAGTAATGAGAAGCTAGACTACACAGACTACTTATACACTAGACTAGAACCTGCTTTATTACCTACCGATCAAGCCTGACAATCGGAATTAAAAACGTAAAGCAAGACGGGTATTAGCTAGTAAACATATAAGTGTCTTTAAACGTTTGTCGACTGAAAGGGCGCATATGTGCGAAACATGGCTTAGTAGTCTCGCGTTCCCTTTTATAAACATATTCAAGTTTAACGAGCTCGTCGTCACCGCTCGGCTTTTAAATGTATTACCGTCTCTTCAAGTAGGCCCCACGCTGCCTGAGGATAATTCCTGTCTGACTGTCTAAAGCTAATCACAGCCTCATAAAATATAACGAAGAAGTGATTATGTAATCAGACTTGAATAAATTATTCATGACTTGATTTTTTTAAACAATATGAGATTGTGCGTAGTTGTTACGAAACAAAATATACCTAATTCATATAAAAATAATTATTTACAAGATAATTATTATAACCTATTTTTGTCATTTTTATTTGAATTGTCAAATAACTATTGAATTTTCCTTATTACATAATTAGGAAAAAAATAAAATAATATCAATTTAACAAAAAATATAAAAGATCAAGGGAATTACTCTTGAAACTCAATGTTGATCGTCAACAATGTGGAACTATTTTCATGCCTAGAGACCAAATTCAAAATGTGACATCTTTATTAATATTGAAATCGGATGGGGATTGCGATTAATGCAGAGTAATCCTCATATGGTTCAGTTGTATAATATATCATCTAAATATTCCTATGGACTCTTAGAAATGTGAAACCTTTCCTATAGAGCAGGTCTCGTGTAAGGAGAGGAAAAAATTCTCAACAGAAAATGAGTTTATTAGAACTCCGACAGCAGAGCAGAAAGCTGTCTATGTATATGTGCAGTCAAAAATGTCATTTCGATATAGTTTCTGCGCTGTTGTCCGAGATCTTATAGATTCATTGTTGTTTTTGTTTGTATGAAGAGGTTGTTAATTACACAATTATCGTCTTTAATTCGAATTTAATGTTATGATTAAGTATTTATTTATTCAACATTTCTACGGCTTTTAAAGCCTTCATATTAGATAGGTAATTTATTAAACAAATGAAACTTGACAATTACGAAAAACAAAAACTTAACCTAAAAATTAAAAAGTATTTTATCATCTTATTTTGTTCGAAGCGTTCCTTTAGCTTAAGGCGGCGTTATAAATTAACTTCTATCGCTCTTTTGCGCTAAATTCATCATACTTGCGAGTGATAAATTTATCATCTCTACAAATAAAAAAATAAACTCACATTGAACAATGTGCCCTAGTAACACCCAAGTATTTTGGGTTAAATTTCATGAGAATAAAGTGCTGAGCTGTGTATTAAGTAATTATCGTTCGTAGAATAAAGTTGGCTTGGATTTTTAGCTGAAATGACATTTTTAAAGCTTCTAACTTTAAACACACAATGCCGTGAATTTTAATGAAATGCAAACACAGCTTTCAAAATAACAATATTCGCTCTTGTTTTGTGTACCTACATACATAGTTGGTATTGCATACGGTTATTTTTTATGTTTAGGGGTAGAAAAAGTAGCAAATTATATCAATAATATAAAAGAAAGTCGGGTTAGTGCGAACACTTATAACTCGAGATTGACTGAACAGATTTTTATGATGCTTGGTTTATTGGATTCTTCTCCGCTCCGGATAGCAGAATAATGATTAAAAATTCGAAAATGGATAGCAAATAATATAAAATTAAAGTTAGTATGGAGCGGTATTACTGACAAAAACGCCATCTGTGAAAAAATCCATAACAACACAATTTTTATTTACTTGAATTTAGTTTCAAAACATTGTTATGCATATTTTTGATAGAATTTCATTCAAGCTTTCAGAAATGATTTTTCAACATTCAAACATATTTTAAACATATTTTAGTATACATTACAAATTCGAAATCAATATTCATAGTTAGGAGTGTTAGGACTACATGCTACAGGACAACGTCTGTCGGGAAAGCTAGTTTTTATTAAAATATTTTCTTCTTCTATTTCTGGTAGGACTGAGTCTTGTAATTTCTCGAATCTTCCTCGGAGATCGTCTGCCTGTTGGTGTATAATCTGCTCCTCTTTCGGGATCAAGTCTCTCAGACCTGGGATCGAGTCAATATTTTGGACATCGAATGTTTTCCTAACGTTGGAGATTCTTTTGCCTTCTTTCAACATGCGCTTATATTCGTAGGTATATAAAGTAGCTTTCAAACATCCAACGAAAATTGCAGTTTTTTAATGATATTCCAATTTAAAAATAATTTCGTCTTTTTTGTGTCCTGTCAGGTCAACTCAATCAAGGCTTACGATAAAGTTGCCCACCGTATCTTTATCTCCAAAACTGGACTGGATGATTTTCCATATGATATGTACATAATATGTATGTACATAATATAAAGATCGAAGCGCACGGTCGGCAATATCGACCATTATGTTTTCTCCTTCAGTCTTATTTTTTTCTTGGTGTCTTCAACACAATATTTGGTGCCCCCCCCCCCCCCCCTCCCCCCTGGCAGTTATGTGTACACATGTAAAATGTTGGTATTAACTATTCAAACTAATCAATTATGAAAATAAATTCACAAATAATATGAAGAAGAGGAAGAGAACACAGGGGGGTATTCTTACTTATTGTGTGGCTGTTCGTATTTTAATTATTATCTTTGTTCGTGTTTGATTTACATAGGGCTCACCAGGATAATGTAGTTAGTTGTTTTCAATCAAATTTCAGCTTTTGATGTTCTCCAAAGCTTTTCTAACATTATTACTAGCTATTTAGTATTTGTCTTTCAACTTCGCCTCCCAATATTTTATTAACAATAACCTACCCACCCACATTGTACCTACCACCTACCTACGTCTTCTAACTCGATTATCTGTTCAAAGTTGTGGTTGTCAATTTCATTAAAAAAAACAATATAATCCACCATACTTTATTTTACTAACTGATACCCGTCTTGTTTATTTACGTTATTGATTCAGATATAGGTTATTGAACAGGTTCTAGAGAAGCTTTCCGTTGCTTGATAATAGACCAAGACGAATAGGCTTGAGCAGAATATAAATGTACCCTTCTGTCATACACACGAAAAGAAGAACTTTACTGATTACTATTTATATAAATATAACTAAAGGTACCTATTAAAATGCGGAAAAATACTTCAATTCATTGAAAGTAAATACCTAAATATGTATAGGTACCTTTTATTAAGTTTTGAAGAACCATTTATCTAAAGATAACCCGTTTTTTTTCTCTCACGTTTTGACTTTCAGCTGCATTATATATCTATGTATTCGGAATTTGATTTACCTACCGACCTACTTTATGTCTGAAATTTTGAAATTGGAGTAGGTAGCTCTATAATATTTAATGTTTTATGAATCTGTGACTCTTTCAAAGTAAGCTAGTTAAATCTTGTATCGTGAAGAGGGAAACAGTCGGCAGCTGGGATCGAACCCACGACCTCCGCACGAAACAGTACGAAAACCGGCATTGTAACCACCAGACTACAAACCTTTCGCTATGTAGATATTCTTTTCAATTTTTTACGAAATTCACTTCCCGCAATTTCCTCTTCTCATCCCAATCATGTACTCTTCTCAGTCAGCCGAAGCTAGCGGTCGCCTCTACGTCATCTCGCCATCTCCTCTGCGGTCTACATCAGTCTAACAGTCGAGTCGGTGCGATGACCAAGGTAAATAGGGTTCTATTTTATATTAAGAGATAAGAACGTTGTGTTACATTACCCAACTTGTCCTACATTTTAGAACTGAACGCGATTTTAATAATCATTTTATATTATAAAGATTGATCTGTTTTGAAGTATCTAGTTGGGATGAAATCTTTTGGTAGGTGGGTTTGTAAATATGAGTCAATAAAACCATTGTGTACTTGTAATACAAATGGTAACGGTTAAGTGTTATTGTTACTTAACCACATCTAGCTATTAAGTATTGTGACACTACTTAACCACATCTAGTGGCGATAGTGGTACGCAGGCCATAGTTTGCAGACCTCCGACTACATGAGAATACTTAGTATCGAGCCAAATGAGCAACTGTTTGTTCCACCAACTACCTACCAGCCACCACTTTACACTTGAAACTTATTTTTTGTATTTTTATTCCATTTCTATCAAACCTAAATTATATTGCGAGTTTTTACCAATTAGATATACTCCTCAAAAATTTATCTATCAATATAGAATGTATACATTGTTGTATACAACAATTGTGATCTTCCCAACGTGTGTTATTATTGTTGAAGTTATTCAATTTCTGTATCCGTACATCGGGGGTAGAAAATGCAAATAGACGCCTGCAACAGTGAGGCTTTACAGGTAGGTGCTTACCTACAATGCAACGGATTTGATTTGTGTGAGCTTTGTGTAGGTACGCCTATGCTCATTTTCATATATAAATATTATATGGTGAGACGAATTGAACATCAGTCTGTTTATAAAATACTCGTATATCGATATAAACTGTAAGTGGAATGGTGTTTTCAGAGTCTAAAAAAGAATATTTTTAGTCACAAAAATTATGACAAAGCTGAAAAAAGATTAATGAAATATTTTCGTGCACAATAAACAAAAATATTATTCAAAATACTTTTACAAAGATCTGTTACCATTTTATAAGACTATATCTCCATATACCACCATCTTTATGTAATCTTAATCTTGAAGAATATCAGCATGGATAAGTCAATGTTTTTCATACGCTTAGAAATCGAAGATGAAAAGATTCCCATTTTTACACCCACCTTTATTAGAAAGCTTCGTTCTGTTAGGGTTGGCGAACCTACGATGCAAGTAAAAACAACCGTCTTATTTATAAAAAATTCGTTAATCGTAAGATTACGGATACTGATCAGTTTTTACTTAATTTATAAAAATAATATTTTAATCCGCATTTGTTATGCATGAAGATGACATTTCATACAAAATTTTGTAAATAAACAAAATAGTAACCGGGCAACGCGAGTGTTTATAACAACCAAGATGTGCTATCCCAGCTTTGAATGATTTCGAGTTATTGATACAGAATAGGTACTTTATTTTTTTATTATATATTTTATATCAAAATATTTTATATATAAATATAGTCCTTATCTATACTAATATATAAAGAGGAAAGATTTGATTTTTTGTTTGTTTGTTTGTTTGCATCGAATAGGCTCCAAAACTACTGAACCGATTTGAAAAACTCTTTCACTTTTGGGAAGCTACAATATCGGCGGTGAACATAGGCTATATTTAATGTCCAAAAAAAATTGGGTAACCTACGAAAACTTCAATGATGTAACCCAAGGTGTAAAAAATTTACCTAAAATATTCTTTTTATCGCGAACGCTGTGAAAACTAATGATGATAGAATAAAACAATGTACCACAATTTTGTAGAAGACATCATTATTTACAAAAAGTATCGCGACAGCATATGTCTAACTATTATAGTTATGCCACAATAAGTGTTTTTTTATTTTAAAAAAATCAATAAAATGTCACCTCTATAAAATGGTTTTTATTGGTATCTCGGTATTACTCCTTATTAAAATAAATTAGTTCATATTCAAGTCTGCTTCAATATGTTTGTATAACTTTTTGAATTATTCAATTCGGACATTCCATTCGAAAGTTATCACGAGTTTAAAAATGTGAGTATTGGAAAAAAAGCATAGTCTCTTATCATCTCAACTTATCCGATGCAGAGTGCGTAAGGGAGCGGGAGGGGACTGAGGGGTGTCATGTCAAGTTTAGTAGAAATACCGCGCAAAGTAGTCACGGTGGTAAAGTGACGTGACACGATACATTGCAATGCAATAATTATTTTTATTCCAGATTAACATATGCTATAAAATATTTTGAAAAAGTTAGGGATCTGTATGAAAACTAAATTATTTTTAAGTATCTATCTACCCGTGCGAAGCTGGGGCGGACCTCTAGTTAAATCATACGAAACCTTTATGTTTCAGCCAAAATTAACTAATTTATGTTTGATCACTTCAATTTAAATATTTGTACCTACTTAAAAAGTATTCTTTGAATATTTTCTTCATTCTCGTACTCGAATGATTACGAGAATGCATATTTCCTTTATTTCTTTAAATTTCCTATAATAAAAATGATAAACCAAAATACAATGGACCAAAATTTGGACGGGGAAAAAACTTAAATACGGTGAATTTATTACAAAATGTTCTTGTAGACTCGAAACAACTATCAGTTGACGTAAAATCCAACATGGCGGGTCAAAATCTACAGAGATCTGCTCACAATCAAGCGATATTCGTTAAACTGTCTCGATGACAGCTTGATCGTAATATTTCCTTCGCTGAGCTATTTTTTTCACTGATCGTAGTTTTTAAATAAAGCAGTTTACAGATTAAAAAAAAAATGAATATTAAAACTGACAAGTTCTTTCATTCACCAATAATGGATCCACCCGATATTAAAATTTTCATTCCTTGTTTTTTGGACCCTTCCTATACTTACTGGATGTTTTATAAAAACTATGTAAGGGTTTTTCTTAGTGACTTTCGTACTGGAGGTCATCCTTTTCTACGACACAACGTATTTACCTACTTATGTATATACTTGTATGTACTGTTCCAGGATTTTTTACAATTATGTATACATCCTGTTGACAGCACCAGGGCAGGTCCAAGACTGCCAAGTGATCGCATTCTCTAAGAAAAGAGCTGCGATTTAATTACTGTAGAGTTCGTAACAACTGATGACGTGAGTTAACCCTTGAGATTAATTCAATTTACTAAGTATTCACATTCTTTTGTCTTATAATTTAATTTCCTTCATTACTTTTCATATATTTTATTTAATTCAGCTTGTTATTTTTTTACAATGCGTCCTTATTTGAGAGTCAACTTAAATAAGTTGTTCAACTTTTGGGTTTCAATGAACAAAATCCTCTATAAAAGAAAGCGAAACAATATTCTCGAAAAAAATGAGGCAAATTACTCGAAGTAAATATAAAAAAAAAAACAATCTAGATGAAGTAATCATTTCGAAATAATAAAATCTTAGATAATAAGTACTTAGGTAAGATGAACCTTAAGATTTTTTTGCTGAAAAAAAAATATCGGCTGAATTATAAATAAGTCTAATTAAAAGTTTTTTGTTATCATGATCCTGGGTCTCGTCGTAAATCTTGTTTATTTTATGAAACGACGTTAGATAAAAAAATATACAGAGTGACTGGTAATTCGATACATTTCTTGAAAGGGGTTAAACTAGAGCAAATTTGCAACAATTTTGTTCCATTAACCAGGGGTCAAATGGCATTGGTTTTCGAGTTATTTAACATTTTGGAGTTTTTTTTAATTTTCCACCTTTTGACCTAAAATTGAAAATTGTGAACAAAGTACTCCATTTGGGAAATTAAAACTAAACTTTTCCAATAGGTGAAGAATAAAGCAATGGTTGAAGTAAAAAATGAAGGAGATGATTTCCAAAACCTCACAAATACTACGTTTTAAAATCAATTATTATAACGAATCGCAGAAAAACCTCACTCAAACAAAATAAAAAATATACTTAAGTTGAGAATATTTTCGTTTAAAAATTCAACGTAAACATTCAACCGATTTTAATAGTTTTTTTTTACAACTTAGACATCTACTACTTAACAAGGGTTCGATTCACGGAAGAGTGAAATTTTTCCAAGTGTTTTCCGGCTATAGAAGAGTGTTATTTATATTGACGCATTGATCTGTAATACAAAAGAATGTCGGGTTAGTGCGAACACTTATAACTCGAGATCGGCCGAACAGATTTTTTCGATGTTTGATTTATTGGATTCTCCTCCGCCCCGGATAACATAATAACTATTGAAAAGTTGAAACATGCATAAGAAATAATCAAAATATAAAATTAAAGTTAGTATGAAACGGATTTCCTGCAACGCCAACGCTATCTATGAAAAAATCTACAGCAACAAAATTATTGTTTACCTGTCAACCATTGACATTAAAAATATTGGTACGCAGTTTTTTGATGAAATTTTTTAGTATCTATAAATTACAAATTTTGAAATCAATATTCATAATAAAGACAACTTACAAGACGTCTGTCGGGAAGGCTAGTTTTGTATAAATCAAAGAAACACTTTTCAATACAAAGGTGTCGGTATAGCCGGCGGTACTAATATATATTGTCTGAGGCATATTTTCTAAAGTTATCCGGTTTCTCTCAATTTGAGAAAGGCCAACCCCTTTGAACACTCTTTATAAAAATAGAAGACACCTACTATTTTCCACTAAATCAGTGAACTTGTTTGACTAGGTATTAAACCTGCGGTGTACTTAATGACATTAATGACACCAGTGAGCGCTGTAGCGCAAAAGTAATGCGCAAAAGTTTAATGCGTTTAAGGGGGCGTCCATTATCACGTCACAATATCACGTGTATTTTTTTCATATTATTAATGCAAAAATCTGCGAAAAAACCTCCCATGATTAATGGATGACCCCTAAGACGATTCTAAAACGGCGAATCTTTAATAGATTCTCCCATAATGCCCTTTAATGATGTGAAAGTTATAGGCACGGAAGTAAGGTCTACCTAGTGAGGCGTTACCTTGTTATCTTTGTAAATTTTACTATAAGCATTGAGTCGTTTTATTTTTGTTCAAATAGTCATTCTAATGTGACTATTAATAAATAAATAACATTATGATTATATTCTGATTGTTTCGTATAAACCGAACATAAACAATGATACGAGTTTTTCTCTCCCGAGTAACTGGGTGTAATAAATGAGCTCACTGAATAGTTAATACTTTGTGTTGTGTGCGATATTCCCCATTGGTCAGGTAATGAATATTTTGCCAGAGCTAAGAGAGATAACAAAAACACTTCATAACTCCTCTTCTCGCTTTCATTGAGATGTTTCTCATTATTTTATGGCCTTACTCTTTTATTTTTTGATTTATCATTTTTACTGCAGCAAATTAATAATCATAATGATATATTCGATGTGTTGGTATGGAGGGTTTACAAAACTGAGAACAAACGAGCAAACACTCATGTCTTACCGAATTCTCCGTGTGTTAAAAAAAAAACCGTTTCACTAGAATATTGTGAATCCTATAGATTTAAAATTAAACAAAAAATTTGCAAGCGACAACCTGCCGCCATGCCTTAACTATGTAAAAACCCTATCTATTGTTTCTTATCTTTCGGAGCTTTCACCACCACCTGTAAGAATTCTTAGAACAGATTTTGAGCGCCTAAACCGATCATAACATAATTACATCAATTTTATCAAAAGGATGCATGTGTTCCGCTTGCGTTCGCTTTTTCGGATCACGTATACACTTAACCTTTCGATTAAATTGACACAATGACATGGCTTATATTTTTTCTGTGAAAAAAGTTTACTCATTTACGTTTCATGTGTCGTGTACTTTATAAGTAGGTATTGCGCATTCCGCGATTTTAATTGTAATCATTTTAATAAAATTAACCAACTCGTGAACATGCATTTCTTGATGGATATATTTGAGATATTTTTATAAGTTAAACATTGTTTTATTATTTTGATAAGTTAAACATTGTTTTATTATTTTGATAAGTTAAACATTATTTTATTATTTTGATAAGTTAAACATTAAGATATTTTGATAAGTTAAACATTGTTTTATTTTGAACATTATTGTAATCATTTTGATTGTATTTGTGTATATATATTTGTATATATGTATGTATGTATATGTGTATAGGGACTCTACTGTTTACTTTTGTTGTTATTTGTTATATTTCACATTACATTTTTGGCTTCCTATCTTGCTGCAATACATATATGTTAATATTAGATAACAAATGTGCTATCTGTAAATGGGTTAATTTTAATTATTTATGTTTGCTTAAAAATTTATATATAACCTGTTGATATGCCGAAGAAATAAAATAAAAAAATAAAATAAAAATAAAATAGATTAATATTATTAGAGTGATATTAATAATATAACTATGTATGTATTAAACGTGTATCTCTTGTAAATGTCACCATTTTTAATATAATCCCTTTACGCCTGAGATGTCGTTTTGTCTCCGAGCTTGCAATAAAAAACCAAACAACAAGAAAATGTATTAGTGTTAGATTTTATCGTTTCATCCCCATGGGATATAAATTTAGTGATTGACAAGCGTTTTATCGTCCTACGTAGGCGCTGTTATTTTGTAGTTTTTCTTTAATGTTTAGCTCTTCCACCCCACCCCGTATTCAATACAGTTGACTTGACAAAACTTCATGTGGATCCCTTCTATTATTATTATTATTATTATTTGCGTTATTATCTTCAAAAAGAGGCACATTTTTATCACAGCTAAGTACCTTCCTATAATACGACCTTTGTCAAACAGCACGATTCCGGACCATTTTTCCATACAAAATTGTTTTTAGTTTTCAACCTATGTAAAAGCAAATATAACCTGTGGGGCTAGTACAAGTTTTATCGAAAGCTAATTGCACGCAAATGAGCGCTTATTAGCGTGCAAACAGTGTTCTTAAATCAAACGATCGAATCATTCGATCATTTTAGTATAAAAAAATTTCGAAACTCTTTCGATGATCGTTTCGATATTCGATCATCGAAAACTTATAGGTACTAGGGCTACAGCATTTAAAATTCATCGATGCTCCTTTTATCCAAGCCGACCATATATACCTATCTACATTTTTGACATCTTTCACGGAAAGCATTGCTTGTCTTCTTGTGATAGAGGAAGATTGTCGGCACCCAGGATCGAACACGCGACATCTGAGACGAAAGTCGGTGACGGGAGATGTAAAATTTGACATATTAAGAGCCCTCTATATCCTAACTCGGTTTAAATTTTCCATATATTTTTGTCTCCTTTTTTTAATTACATAACGCAAAAATTCTTATATGTACAAACACTAAAGGCTCTTGGAACCGAAAAAGGTTGGGAGCTCCTCATATTGTATATTATTCCTAACATATTGGATCATTGACTTGTGATGAGTCAAAAAATCATACTAATATTTTTTTCTATTTGAGAAATGCTACTTGAGAAGCGAACTGATATATATTATTTTCAGTTTAAGAATTAACCGATGGTTGAAAATATCTAAATATTGAATCACGTACCTATTATTTTCACGGCAAGAATAACGTCAAAACTAGGGTCCATAGCTATCTTGAGGGCTCAAAATTTTTCAAATCGTATTTGGGGTTAGTGTTGAATATTTTTTAACCTCAAGGTCCCATATCTCAAATGGTTTGAAACAATTCCTGCCGGTCTAGACAAATTCGAATTGGCGTTAGACTACAAACAAAGATTTCGTCAATGTACCTATAGTGCGAAAAAATTAACTGTCCACTGGAACATTATAAACAATAATTATTTAAACCAAACAAAGACACTTAAATAAAAATATAAAAAGTGGACAATTAATTTTATCACAAGAATCTAGACATATGTAATTAGAACGTTGTGCACCAACAAAGCCAATCTTATATATAAAAATGGAGAGCTATTTCCCGATGTCATCGCATCACGCCTAAACGGCTGGACCGATTTCGCTAATTCTTTTTTTTTCGTGTAGGCTTTTATCAGGAGAATGTCCTTTTAGAAAAAAAAAATTAAGAAAAATGCATGGAAAGTTAGAAAATTAAAGAAAACTCTATGTACATAACCTTATTAGTACTTTTTACCTTATAATTTTTATTCCAATTTTGATATTTTGACAGAAATTGTCAATTGGTGCGATTGACAGAATGCAGATGGAATATACATGGTGTGAAACAGACGCACCGTTCGGGATCACATTGGTCAAATGATAATTCATCACCAAACAAATTCGAATTCAATATTCATAGTTAGGAACACAGGACAACGTCTGTCGGGAAAGCTAGTAGGCAATAAAAATAAGACATTATCAAAAATGGATATATATAGTCATATCCTGGCGCCAAATACATGACAGCAGTCGCAGTCTTTAAATTTGGTTGCTATCTTGTTTTCAATAATTTCTAACTTATCTCTATAATTTAATTTATTATTATTGAATTTCTACTTGTTGTATACATGAGATTTTGGACATGTTGAACGTGTCGAGAATTCTCATGATAAGAGACTTAAATACCTATTACTATCTAGTGGCGAACGTTGTTAACGTAAAGTGATCACACTAAGCCAGTCTTCGAAATAACAGTGGAAGACGGTTGTAAGCCCGTAGTGGTTTGTTCCATTTAAAAATCAAACATCAGTAATGAATTGTTAAAGTCATTAGTTGTTACATATTAGTTAATTTTATTCCTACTCTACATTGTCGAAGAATTCGTTTGTAGTCGATCGCCAAATGCATTTTGCCTAGGCCTATTGATAACTTTGTGCATATTTTTATTGCTGATACGCTAATATTTTTGGCGTATGGGTAGAGCACGTCACTGCATTGTATCATGGTAAAAATATTGTTTTAAAATAAGTTTTGTTAGTAATTCTGAATGAAAAGGAAAAAACTCCCAAGTCCTTTATTAAAAAAAGGACAATGGTTGGTCTTGTTATTAAGAGTTATTGGACGGGGTATCCATTCCACCTTTTTGCGAAGTACATTGCATCCTCTTTGAATAGTTTGGTTTCGGGATGTTTCGTCACAATGGGATTGGGTAAACTTTCCAGATAGTTTGTGTCGTGTTACCAATTTATTGTAAGTTTGCAATGGCCCCTGGGGTTTCCTTCAATGCCGCACTGCGATACCTCGTGCTTCTGATTTGTTTCCGAGTTTTATCTCAATTTCGTCTAAGGAAGGGGATAGCGAGCTATGGGAAATATCCGAATGGTAGATACCTATAGTCTTCTTTCAAACTACATAGATAGGAATATTTTATTTTATTTTATTTTAACATTTATATACAAACAGTGAAATTGATACAAAAATAAGACAGTACATAAATTTTTTTAAAATTTCCATTGGAATATTTTCAAAACACCGATATCTTATTTATACAGGCAACCAGTAGGTATATGTAAGTTGTCATCTTGAACAGGTCTGGTCAACAAGTCGATCGCTAGTCAGAAAATGATCGATAGCGACGTGATCGATTATTTTTATAAAAATCCGTAAGTACTAAATTTTTCTACGTAGAAAGAAGACGTGTTTTGATCCTCGTTAAAATATCCGTTCAACTTACATACGGAATTAACTTTTGCCCATTCAAAGACATCACAGCCTGGATATTTTGAGCCACTAAATTTGAAGAAATATTAGAGAAACTACTTTGGAATGTGTAATAATAAAAATGCAATACCATAAAGAACACTATGCCAGAAAAGGAATGTTCCAATGTGAATATTCTATTAAATTTTTGGGCAGAAGTTGCTTTGTAGTAGTCCATTTTAAATAACAACGAAGGACCGCTAATTCGTTCTGCTACTAGAATGTCAAGATCAGCGAGAATATTTAATATCCTACTAGCTTTCCCGACAGACGTCCTGTAGTCCTAACCAGAGGCGGCCCGTTCATATGTGCACTGCGCCCCCGGAAACATAAATACATAATTAAGTAATCCGATTAAGTTACTAATAAAATATTTCTTTAGTATTTAAAGCTCAGGCGGGAACAACGTGAGAATATAACATGCGCGCGCGCACACATTCTACCTCAGCCATGAAGAAGGTACCGAACGAACATGCCCGATAACTTTGTTTTGCGGTGGAGTAAGTGGGATGGGCTACTGTAAGAGTGGCAATCACGTATGCGCGAATGAGAGGGAACTACCCGCGATGGCACGTCGCAGGTGATCATTTCCATACTAACAAATATTGTATTTTATATAATTTATTACCCATTTTTTTTTCAACTTTTTTTTTAGTTATTCTGTTATCCGGAGCGAAGAAGAATCCAATAAATCAAAAATTGAAAGAATCTATGTGCGTCACATGTGCGCACTAGCCCCACTTTAATTTACATTAGAGATGATGTTTTTTTATCCTTTACTGTTTCTCGACTGAAACTTTACAGTTTTGCGTCGGTTTCTTTTTCTTAGTAAATTAACAACAATTCCTGTCAAAAAACAGTCGTAAAAAGGAAAAAAAAAACACTTAACAAATTTCAAGTATAGTTTCATTACGAATCGGGTATCTTCTTGCCGATCGACTGATTAGTTGGGGAGGTATGTTAACTTTTAGTGTCCCTGGGGACTCATTTGATCTTAACTCTTTACCTATTCATACCTCCTCGACATTGCCAATTATTTGAACTTTACGTCAGCTAACCAACCTCGGTTGGTATAGTGTTGACTGTTGACACACGGGCCAACGTAGAAGCGTGGCTTTGTGATACCAAATCCCCAGGCAATCATTCATTAATGGATGTGTTTGGCTCAAAACAAGAAGAGAATTCAAATCATTTGTTTAAGTCAGATTTTTTCATCAAATATCTCTATTCCAAATCATTTTTAATCCAAGTATATGACGCCGGCCGTGAGGGAACAAAGAATATTGATCAACATATGAACTTGGGAAAATAGTTGAAGATGTACCTACAAGGTAACTAAAAAAATGATAATAATATACCTACCGGAAGAAATAGAATGCTATTATAAGTACAATCTATTTAATATTCTGATAGGTATGTATTCAAAATATTCATACAAGCTCGGGGTATTTTAAAAAAAATGGGAAAATATGAAATAATTGCGGGGAAAATAGAAAACAAACAATTTCATGCATCCCTACTTGTCAGATGCGTTACAAGGGACCATTGTTTTTGTGTTTGTGGTTGACTAGAAGTACAGTAGGTAGATATGCTTAGGATGTAGGTGATAGGGAGTTTACTGAGTAATTTAGTAACTACTAAATGATAAACATTAAACTAACTGTTGTATGAAGAGCGATTTGAACTATCGTTTATGCGAAATCATGTTTAAACCACTCGTTTATTCGCAAACTTCCTCCACTGTGGTTTCTTAATGGGTTATTTCTCAAGTCTCGCTATATAGGCCAACTTGAGAACTCATCATTGATCGGATGAACCCTCTCCAGACGACAGGGTCGCGACACGATTTTCACTAACCTATTCAACGGCGACCCACCTTTCGTCGTATTGGCTCTTCTTCATACTCGAAATATATTAC
Organism: Mystacides longicornis; assembly: GCA_963576905.1. Lineage (NCBI taxonomy): Eukaryota > Metazoa > Arthropoda > Insecta > Trichoptera > Leptoceridae > Mystacides > Mystacides longicornis. The sequence continues at coordinate 14,027,355 of OY756425.1, forward strand.
ATTAATTAATTATTCGTCGATGCACACAAAAAAAATAAATGTCATGTGAACATTTTAAATGAAAGCAGAATAAGACCTATGTGATACTTTTTATTAATTTTCACATGCCTCTTTTCATGGGCAGTTTGAAACGTTTATTTTTTTTAATAAAATTAATCTATCTCACTCGAAGTGAACACAAATATACTTTTTGACATCTTTCACACTAAGCAAATGCTTTAGTCATGAAAGTGGGAATGGCCGACACCACCGAAATTCGTGGCCACGACCGCTGTACGTACGAAAGCCGCCTATTGATAGCATTGGAATAACACCAACCGCCATTGATTAGTTCGTATTTTTGTTTGTTAATCCTGTTGGAAAATACAAAGGGTGTAAACCTGTTATGCTGGATAATGCTATTTTTTTAAAAAGTAAATTCTTCTTCTTCTTAATTTAGGCCTTGTGACCTGTACTTTAAGAGGTGGGGTTAAAAAAAGTAAATAAATAAATTAATTTTTTAACCAGCTTCCCGAGTAGTTACACACTTTCAGAATATCTTAGAACACAACTACAATTCATTATTTTAATACTTTAAGCCATTTTTAAGCAGAATTGAATCAATTTTCACCAAATTTTGGTTTGTTTGCAACATGAAGGTTGATGAAAGCGGCGTCGTCCTATAATATACCTACAAAATGTTTTGAAATACCCCTCAGGCCTAAAAATTCTTTTTGCATTTGAGATCCCAAATCTTAAAAAAGGCTTGAGGCTATTAATTTCCCATCCCGACTCTTAGTAACACGAATTACATTTGCTCATTCATAAGGAAAAAAAGCCGTATAAATGTACATAGGTAGTAAATTGAGTTTGCAATAAAATATTCACTTAACCGTCTCTCTAGAAATACGTATCTGATTTGAAAAATTATTTTTGCGTGTATTATTAAATTTAAAGAGACATTCATTTTGCTTAATCATGAAGAATCGTCAAGTTGATTCATCAGAAAAAAATATAAAACGTGGGAGTTTTTTAATCTTGTTTTATGTTAAATTTAGTAAACAGGTGTTCATGGGGCTGAGTTTTAGTTTACAAGTAGTTATCTTGGCGTTCTACGACAGACCATTTATCAAAGTTTTTTAACAAGCAATGCTTGAGAAAGTATTTCTTAGCGTTTTTCGCGAAAGCTTTCAATCAACTTTAGAAACGTTTTTATTGTCTCAGTTTTATTTTGTATTAAAACATTTCAACAAATAAATTCATTTGTAAGAACTAAAAGATTTGTTTTTTTCTTCTTTTTTTGATTTGCTTATTTTTCAAACAATCTTTGATATGCTTTGTAACATTATTAAGGTAACGGTTGAATAGTTCTCCGAAAGCGTTTTATCCGACCTTTACTTTTTTCGTTTTAATCACATCTCTAGTTTTTTACAATTAGAAATAAATCAGCAGGTTAGTTTTATCTATAAAAACTGAAAAATAAACGATTAATTGGTATACGAATTGATGACAACTGATATTCGTGAAATTTACGGAAATCTGAAAGATTTTTTTAGAAAGAAACAAGCATTTTTTTTTACCAAAATGAATCTGTGTTCACTCAAAGTGAACACAAAAACACCCTTGAAGATGGTCGGCAGCTGGGATCGAACCCACGACCTCCGCTCGAAACAGTGCAAAAGCCGTCGTCGTAACCGCTAGTCTACTAACCACTTCAATTAGTATTCTTCGTTATGTACGAATATCAACCAATCTTAATGACTAACAGTTAGTCATTAAGATTGGTTAAGTGTGATCACTTTACGTTAACAACGTTCGCCCTTAGGTGGTCGTGTTCAAATCCCCGAATATTATGATAATTTATATTATAAGAACAAATTTGTAGCTTCGGTAATTTTGCTTTTTAGTGTCAAAGGTCCGTTGGGAGGAATAACAGCGATCTCCTCGGTCAACTCTGTCATTGGACATCCTTAAAACATGTCCTCTCCATGCGGACAGAAGTGACGGGCCCGCCCCAGGTTGGGTGACATAGATAACATAGAAACGTTAATAGATATAGATTATAGTTCTGAAGATAATTGTGAAATTTTACCTGAAACACAATCGAACTTTAGTTGACATATATGTAGACAATCGGAAGATTTTGGCTGAGAAACACTCGAACGCAAGTTATTCATTTCACCGTTGGATTATAAAAGATGGATGAATGTATTCAGCTGTACCTAATGTCCTTATGCCCAACACAGAAACGACGGCTTGTCTTAAACACTCGCATACTTAGCCGTGATTGAGTGGTTTCCTGTTGTTTCCGCAACCATCTCACTCGAGTATCTCTTGTATTACTTCAAGTCTTTCTTAACAGACATGGTGGTCTAAGAGTCTAAAGAAAATCGGCATATTTGAGTTAAGAATTAGACGAGACGTTCGTTTGCAATTTTATTTTATTTATTTCTTATCCCCCATGGGTCTCGTTCATATCAAAATTACATTATTACAATGATGAGAAAAAATTGTACTATACAGAGAATGGAAAAAAATACAGTCATTACAATATCATAATATATATACATCCTTCTCCATTCAATACTAAAAGGGTGTAAAGAGCCCTTTTAGCATTTCGTCATAATACATTTTTAAAATGACCAAAGTATAAAAAGAAAATAATCACTCTAGTATTTGAAAATCATTCAAGTATAATTATTTTGCTGACAGTGACAGAAGATAAAGTCAAGACAAAATCCGGCTACCCTAAAACTATAAAAAAAAAGTCATTCACACTACCAAAAACAACAATAATTAACACTCTCAAAATAAAGTCAAACACCAACAGACAAAGCAATACAAGCAAAACAACCAAAATGAAAGATAAAATAAATTATATAAAAATATAGATGCCCAATAATTCATCTATTAAGCATCTCGTCGGTAGAATAAAATAATTATTATAAAGCAATATTTCGTTGATTCGTCTTAGATTTTCCTGTACTCCAAGTATACGAGGAATTGAGTCGGTTGTATTAAATAACATTATAAGAAATGAAAGCAAACTTCCATCTTGTTCTGATTTGCCTTATGAAAAATAATTTAGAATACTTACGTACTTTATTGTTTCGGCAATTTAGTACGTGCATAATTTCGAGTTCGACTTGTAATTTAAGTGTCCTGTTTAAGTTTCTTAGAGGCAGAACTGAGGCATTGACTCGAACTGATTGGGCAGTATTTATTTGAATCATCTCATTTTGGTTTTTCTTTGTACCCCTTAAGCCCAACCTAACCTGTTATAGCAATAAGTTGAGGCAGAATTTTTAAAAATCTAAATATCTGTTAATTTTTGTTTCAGTATTCTATGATGGCTAGAAGGATTGATGGGCGTATAGTTATTACTCCAACAGATGACAATCTTATCAATATGTATGACACGTAAGTATTTTTTTTTTATAATTAGTTATTGATTTTGACTTATCATAAAAGAAAAATAAATAGTTTCTTACCCTTTCCCTGGCTTGCTAATAATAATGGGTTATTTGGATAATTCAAAGCTTTTCATACATTTCCATTGGTGAAAAGGCGCAACCTATCTCTTAAATTAGAACAACTGATTAAAGCATCACTTGTCTCTCAAATTAAATCAACTGACAAAAATATTATTATGATTATTATTATTAAAGTTCGTTATCAGACAGTCAGCTAAGCTGATATGTCTGATCTCAAAACTACTGTCACAACAACAACTGTCAGGCAATAGTTTTTATCTCCTTAATTTGATATTATTTTTTGTACTAGGTACCCATTAATTATATATTATACGAATAATAAAGAAAATTCAATCATCCAATTTTTCTATAAATTCTTTAGTAGGTACATTTCTAAAATTGTCTTTTTATTTCACAAAGAGTTGTTTGTTTTTTTGATCGCGAATCAAAATTAAAATTCTTCGAGAAAGAGTGAGGTACAACGTTATTATTTGAGTGCCCTATCCTCGTCGATTCATCGAAATTCTTTCCAGTGAAGTTATGAACTATGTGCGCAAGAAGATGACTGAAAGGGACAGCAATTAAACTTTATTATTGCTTCACGAGATATTTCGATTAAGAACGAGAATTGATAGTCAAAGGGATTTAATAAGGTTCTTTGAGGTAGAAAAAAAAAACGCGGAATCCATTGTTCGCTTCTTTACTATAATGGAATGAACCTAATTCGACTTTTGGATAAAAATAAGCTAGTTGGAGTTCAAAATTTATTTTTTTACAAGTATCATGAGACACTATCAATAAAATAATAAGAACACACCACACAGAAGTGAGCCGTGGTACCGTAACAGCTCTGTGAGAGCAAGTTGCTCTATTTATAGCCTTCACGCCGTGTCAAAAGCTGGAAACATGTACCCTGCACATATATTAGTTTAGTTATCTAGCATACTTTGACTTCTAACAGTGGCAACCATCAACCAGCGAGGCTAGGGACCGCAAAGCATCACTTTGAATTTTAGCGAGTTAAATAAAAAGTGTTGAATTTGCTCTCTTTTTCACAACGCTTCTGAAGAATCACTGACGCTTTTAGCAATAAACGAAATAAAATGTAAAAATAAAAATTTTGGTGGGAGGTACCGGGTTCGATTTCCGGGCCAGAATTCTTTGTCATCTACTCGCGGTGGCCTATTTAAGATCGGACAATACCGTTTGGTTAGGAAAAATTACTCATCCATCAGCTAATATAAACCTTTGTTAAAAAGAACAGTTTATAAATTAGTGTAAAACTACATTTGTGTTAAAGTTAAAAAAAATTACACCAATGTTTATCCATATCATTCTCAAGTAATTTGCATGACTTATAAAGGCGTCAATGAGGTCGTATCTTACAACACAGGATCTGCAATACGCCAGAACATAGCTAAAGATCTTCACCAGTAAGTATCCATTATTGGAGATACTATGAAAATCTATGAACTACCTCACAAGAGCCATTATTATCCAGACGTTATTTTCAACCCCATTCAACAAAAGAACTCACATCTTTGTATATTTATTTTGACTGAACTAGATTTTGAAATACTCTTGTGTGGCCGGCATTTTCCAAATACCCAGAGACAGGTCGGTGCAATTGAAACGCTTTATAAATGGTTTAGCCGGAGTAGGGAGGTAATCTCAGGTGCACATTGTCCCCTGGAATCGTTTTTCAAACTGGACAACAACACTATGCGACTGCGATGAGTATGGCCTTTGTTCTCGACATCGTCCTCTATGTACTCTGCACTTAAGAGTTGGATGATAAATTGAAACAGTTCCAAATTGTTTCATATTATATTTTTTCACAGTTAGATGTTATAATTTCAATTTTTTTTTCTAATATCATCTATGAAGCCAATAACAGTAGTTCTCGAATATACAGACCGGAAGGCACAACTATTTTGACATCACGCACTCCGGCCTGTCAATGCGAAAGAGAGACAGCAACCCTAAGGTCTCGGTATAACTCCTGAATCTATCGGTTTTGGAAGGGTTTATTACGCTGTTTGCGAGTGATCTTGATCGACTGGACTGGAATTGGAACTGGAGCTTGGAGAGACTTTGTTTTGCCACGTTCTTCACTTATTTATCTTCACCATCAGCAACGCACCCTCTCCATTCTTCTTCTTCTTTGCACTGCCTTACCCGGTCTAACCCAGTTCGGTTCTCTTAGCCTATGTGCTAAGACTTAGCACATAGGCGCCAGGACATTCTTTCCTGCTTTGTCGATTGAGAGAGATCCTGTGCTGCCAACTCCCTCTCGATTGCGGACCACCACAGTCTCTCTATTGCAGTTTGAAAAATGTCACTCTCTTTTTTTCAATCTTTGATGAGCATAATCGCAATTTCACAAAATTTTGTCTAACCTCAGGGCTTTCGAGAAATGAGTTTCTGGACAATGTCTTTGTGAGTTGACGAAAGCGCTCAAGAATCGATTAAATTTAGTAAAATGCAACAATGTAAATACTTAGACCTTTTTAAAAAGAATTCATTGTGTAATCTCTTTTGTGCTAGAGTACTATCGACTTGTTCATCTCTTAGCGGTTATTTCGCATTATCGAAAACATCGTATAATATTATAATGGTCTGGCTATTACACATCTGAAACATAATATAATAAAACAAAAAACATTATATCCCGGGTTGAGCCTCGCGGATAACGATTCTTCTCTGATGTGAATTTTTTTAGTTTGTGAAATTTTATAGTTTTTTCCCCGTTGGGCAGATAAGCTTTTTATTTTTATCGCGTAGTTATGACCGTATGTTTAACGCGATGAATAATGTTGGCATTCGTTCCCCCTAAGCCCCTGATCCGACTACCAAGAGTTGGACTTCATAGCTTTTCCAAAATCCGAATGTTGCATATTAATTTAAGGTTTGAACGGCACACAGGAATAGTCTAAAATTATCAAATGTTTTTTTTTTTTTTTTTTTAAAATGAATCTGTGCTCACTCGAAGTGAACACAAATACACTTTTCACATATTTCACAGTAAGCAAATGCTTGTGTCGTGAAAGCGGAAAATGGTCGACACGGCCGGGATTCGAACCCACGACCTCCGCACGAAACAGTGCGAAAGCCGGCGTCGTAACCGCTGGTCTATCAACCACCTCATTGGCACATTCTCCCACATGTTAATACTATATCTGTGTTAATTATTTTGTTTTCGAAATGCTTACATCGATTTTCCATCCCAAAAACAAATACCTCATTGCGGAGGCATGAAATCAGTTGTCTTTTATTCAAACCACACCTTCCCCCGATTTTACAATAATACAATTACCCAGTCCATTGATTTATGAAGTGGTTGTTAGCCCAGTGGTAGCAGTTTACGGCTTTTGTACGTCCAGCGTACTGAGGGTAGTGGGTTCGAATCCCGGCGCCGACGATTTCCACTTATACAATGCAAGTTTTGCTTTATGTGAAATATGTCGAAACTGTATTTGTGTTCATTTTGCCAGAGCCCAGATTCATTAAACAAAAATGTATTTTATTGTTATCCAATTTTTGAGATGTAGGATAGAATCAATAATAATTACTCTTGCTAAACGGGAGAATGTGCCATTTCTTATAGAGAGTTGCTGACCACTGTTAAAAAAAGAAAAGCCGCATACTTAGTTCACATCTTCCCAAAAATATGCCAGACTACATCTAGTGAAAAATACGGAGCAAATTAAAGAGTTTCGTGGCCGAAAAAATTGAGACATAGGTTTAGTATGCAGCAAGCTGTAAAACCAGTTAGACTTACTCAGAATCATGAAAACAGGATTATTAAAAAAAAAGAATATAGGTACCTACATAATATGGGGTTATTCTTGACAAAAAAAACTTAGTACCACCTTTATATTTGAAATACGAAAGAGGTAGTTTTTTTGCGAGAAATTGAATATTGTTTCCAATTTGTTTTTAGTCTTCAGTTGTTTGTTTACTGAACGAAAACAATTCCCGAGAATGTTTACTTGATTTTTTTATTTTGTTGCAATCTTTGTAGTTTCAAACAGCACCTGTGTTTCCGCAATAGCTTGGAGTATTTCTTTGCACTTTATTGTACAGAGAAAACTTCGACGTCATCTGAATCTGTGCCATGTTTTCCAGTTTTTGTTTGCTCTCGGTCTAGTTTTGGACGTTCGACAAACCTTTGTGAAATTTTATCGTTTTTTTTTGGGTTAAGCCTACAAAATGTAATAGTCTTATTTTGAACTTGAGAAGAAAATCAATGTGTGCCCACGTTTGTGTGCGAAAATATACATTTTTATTAAATACTTCACTTTTATGATTATATTCATAAAAGTGTTTTATGAATATAATCATAAAAGTGTTGTACGAACCCTTCTCCCTTTCAATTACCTCAGCTGTGATAATATGTAATATCATATAGTGGATATAAAATCATATTATTATGAAGATAATCTTGACTTGACAATTGGGAACTCGCAAAGGCTTCTTGCTATCACTTCTCATTAGAGTGCCCAGTCAGGTCTCCCCAACGTTGGCTATCACTTGAGCAATGGTCTATCTGTCTCTAGCTGCATGAATGTCCTGACGTCTTGGATTCCAGTCCACGCCCTTATGTTACGGAAACTGTGGCTAAGGTATGACTGGTATGAGATCTTACGGATCTTAACGTTTGTCAAATTTTCTATATCAGTATTTTTTTTTATTAGCTTTCCACTCATCGTTGAAGGATTTAGCTCTCTATCAGTATTTACCTCCGAATTGACTATGTCCGTCCAAGGGATACCTACGCAACACTATCACTGTTGTTTCTTTTTAATTAAAATATTTGTAAAGTCTTTTCTCACATGGTCAGTACCCCTAGCCAAGTGTGACATTGCGATTATGATTACGAAACGTTTATTATTATTAATAATAATATTGATATTTTATCTGTCAGACAAAACGGATGTAAAATGGGATCTCGTGGGACAAAGGAATTGCTCTTAATAGACGGTATTATTTGTGAGCAGGTGAAACACAAAAAGAAAAATATCTCTGTGGCATGGATTGATTACAAAAAAGCATATGATTCAGTCCCACATTCTTGGCTAATAAAAGTTTTGGAAATATATAAAATTAACAACGAACTCGTAGAATTTCTAAAATTTTTGATGTCAAAATGGAGAACAAAAATATCTGTTTCTCAACCTTCTGGAAAATATATTACCGATTCAATCCATATCAATAGAGGTATTTTTCAAGGAGATAGTCTAAGTCCGCTTTGGTTCTGCTTAGCTCTAAATCCACTGAGTAAATTATTGGAATCCTCAAATTGTGGCTATGAATTAAAAAGGTCTGGTATTAAATTTAGTCATTTACTTTATATGGACGATTTAAAATTATTTGGTAAAAATTTAGTTGAATTAGAAAAATTAATCAAAATTACAAAAAAATTTAGTGATGATATAAAAATGGAATTTGGCTTAGAAAAATGTGCAAAAATTAATGTTCAAAAAGGAATAATCCGAAACAATCTTCAAAATAGTTCTTCATCTGTTACAAACATTCCTCTTTTAGATAATCAAAATTACAAATATCTTGGCTTTCAACAAAATCTAGTTTTTGACCACAAAATTATTAAAAATAACATTAAAAATGAATTTATTAAACGATTAAAAAAAGTTTTGAAAAGTTTTCTCTCCGGGAGAAATAAAATTATGGCCATTAATTCATGGGTTGTACCGAAAATTTTGTATTCTTTTGGAATCATTAAGTGGAACCAAACGGAACTAGACAAGATGGATTTAAAGGTACGTAGTTTGCTCACACAATATAGGATGCATCATCCAAGATGCTCCTTGATGAGATTATATTTACCAAGGAAGATTGGTGGTAGAGGCATGTTAAACATCAAAAACATGAATAATAAAGAGATAAACCTCCTCCAATCTTACTTTATCTCATCAAGGAATAAATTGGGTTATGAAGACCTCATTGCGTGTGATTTGAAGTACACGCCCTTAAATTTATCAAATCCTGTTTCACCACCGATAATTGGGGTACAAGATCGGGTTGATATATGGAAAGGCAAGTCTCTCCACGGTCGATTCTTCGAAACTTTAAATTCATCACATGTAAGTCTTGAAGATTCGACTGGATGGTTGAGGTTTGGTGAACTATTTAGCGAAACAGAAGGTTTTGTCTGTGCAATACAAGACCAGGTCATCGTCACTAATAATTATAAAAAATATATTATTAAAGCACCTGATATAATTGATAAATGTCGTGCATGTGGCCAAACAGGAGAAACACTCAGACATATTTTGTCTGGGTGTTCTCTCCTGTGTGGTTCTGAGTATCTGCACAGACATAACGATGTGGCTAAAATAGTTCATCAAAAACTTGCCTTAAAATATGGTTTACTCGATTTTGAAGTACCTTATTATAGGTACACCCCAATTTCGGTAATGCAAAACAATAATACAAAGTTATATTGGGATATACCAATACAGACTGACCGAACGATTAACGCAAATCCTCCGGACATTGTATTGGTTGATCGTAGGAACGGGATAACCTATCTCGTGGATATCACTGTACCGTATGACGAAAATTTGAAAAAAGCCGAGCAAGACAAGATAATTAAATATCTTGATCTTGTTCACGAAATCAAGGATATGTGGCATACACCAACCACACACATAATACCTATAGTGATATCGACGAATGGAGTTATTCCTAAGTCTCTTAAAGACAATCTAGGGAAACTTGGCATCTGTTGTGGTCTCAGATATGTCATCCAAAAGGCAGTTCTGTTGTCCTCATGTAGGATGTTAAGAAGGTTCCTTTCTCTGTAGTTCGAAGATCTCTCATGATTACATTACATCCTGATGTATCATGAGAGATAATACCGATATTTTTATATTTTGTATATAGCATTGTATTTAATTTTAATTTTTTTTTATTAATTTTTTTTACAATGATGTATACTTCATATGATATATTGTGATTTAATGAATAAATGATTTGAAATAATAATATAACACTTTTCTATACAAAGGTGTCAGTATAGCCGGCGGAACTTATTGCCTGTTTTCCAGTCAACCGGTCCCGTACAATCTGAGACAGGCCAACCCCGGGTAGAAATTTCAAGTGAAAAAACACTTAGAAAAACTCTGACCCGACCGGGAATCGAACCCGGGACCTCGGATCTGAAGCCCACGCCAGTATAACTAGGCTACCGAGGTCGGTCGATAAACGACGTCACAAAAAAGTGTAATATGTAAAAAACGATTGCAAATTTCACGCTTAGCTACAGTTGGTATCTGGTCGCTCCGGCATTGGCTAACACTTTGACAAAAGTTTTTTTTTTTTATGAATCTATGCTCACTTGAAGTGAACACAAATAAGTACACTTTTGACATCTTTCACACTAAGCACATGCTTGTGTCGTTAAAGCGGAAATGGTCGACACGGCCGGGATTCGAATTCACGACCTCCGCACGAAACAGTGCGAAAGCCGGCGTCGTTACCGCTGGTCTACCAACCACCTCTGCTTTTTACATCTCGTGCAATCTGGAAGACATTTTAAGACATTTTGTACTCTGGATTAAGTTCAACCAATGACATTATATTCTTATATTATATTCTATGGATTGCTAACCCGAGTTATCAACATGACGAAGAGGAAAACAACAATTATGACAATTTAATTTAATTTAAGACGACGTGAAGAGAGACGCAGCGCAACTCTTGCAGGTGAACAATTGGAGAGGGGCGGCTGGGGAAAGGGAGCTGTGGAGGCGAAAGTTGCAGGAGGCCAAGGCTCGATTTGGGCTGTAGCGCCATTGAAGAAGAAGAAGAAGAATTTAATTAAAAAAAAAAAATGATAGGCACATCATTAATGTAACATTAAAACGTTTCCCTACAAAAATACCACAGAATTTAGGTTGAAAGGCTTCAAACGAGTACCAGTTGGTACATTTCTCCAATGCCTTTTTGCCTCTTCGTCAGAGAGGAAAAATCCTTTCATGTTGATAACCTCGCGTTGTTCCTTTTACAGTTCACGTTAGCAGTCCATAGATATAGTAGGTCTATGCATTCAATTCTCTCCATAGACAATACAAGTTAAATATGAAAATTCTCTGTATTTCGTATTGCCTTCTTGCTATAATATAGAAAATATATGTAGATATATTTTTTCAGGCCGAAGGAGACATTATCAGAAGTGAAGAGAAACTTGATGACGAGAAGGAACATGAATCTCCCGAATTTGAACATCCCAACTCCAGTTCATTGGGCCAACGCTATGTCCAGCCCTCGTACCGCACCCATTCGGTCACCTGACCACTTTCGTGATTTGCCTTCCACCTCGTATTCGCCTCCCTTCTCTGCGCCATCAGGGATGATGTTAGGCAGGACTGTTACAACCGGAGAATGCTCCAACTATCGTCAACCCGCAACCCTTCAACCCAGAGTTCTGGAGAGCGCTCCAGGAACATCTTTCGGCAGTCTGTTTAACCTGCCCAATTCGGAACAAATGAGGAAATCTCCAGATGAACTATCCTCGCTGCTGCCTAGACTCTGTATTTCCAATACGGACGATGACTCCGAGACTGAGAATTGCTTTTATGATTGGCAAAATGCCAAGATTTGGTAAAAGGTTCAGTCATTATGAAAAAAACCTTATTACCATAAAATATTTTTTTGCTCTTCCTTGTTTGTGTGTGTGTTTTTTTCAATATTTTTCTTTCATATCATTGTTAAGTTAAGATTTTTAACGAACATTCCTTGTTGCATATTTCGAATTCGCATCGAATTCTTATCAGTTAGCCCATTGTTTCAATTTCACAATTATCCGATATAACTGGTGCTATTTAAATATCAATAATAATTATGTACCTATCATCAAACAATCGATAATTAATATAATGAATCATGCTTTCTCATCCAACAAAAATTTTGATATCTTCTCCCAATCACAATTTTGTTAACAGTTTACAGTTTTTATAATCACTTTTTTTACATAAAAACCCAGTTTTATATTTCAAATTTCTTTCTCGGAATCATCATCAAAATTGAAACACCTTTGGACTGATCTACTCGAATCATGTCCGCGTAATAATCAAGGAATGTATGTTGAATAAAAATTAAAATTGAAACTCAATCTTTTATTATCCATTCCACTTTTGAAGTTATTTTTTAAATGAAATAATTAATATTGGTTTGTTATTATTAGATTTTAAATAAATTTATTAATATTGAATTTCACACTTTTTGTAACAAGAATACATAGGTACACAGATTATTATATATAAATACCGTTACTACTCCTTTTCAATACCTGAATTGAAAAATATATATTATAGGATAAAAGCATTGAATTTCCATTAAATGCATAAATGGAATATATTATATTTATATATAATTATGTTAAGAGTATTTTTATTCCCTGAAATGAAACAAAATGTCGTTGCGCATAAAATATGGGTCATGTGTCAATTTACGTGCACTCAAATAACACCTGAGTCCAACGATCACTCACAAAATATATGAGTCATAATTCAATTTAGATGCGACGACGAAGATTTTATCTTATATTACCTACTTAGTTTTTAAGTTCTTTATTATATTTTTATTTCTTGTAATTCTTAAAAAAAAAAACTTATTTTTAAACATTACAAGACATTTTCTTCCATTAGAATTGTAACAATTAAAAACATTTATATTTCATTATAATTATATTGTTAAAAAGTCACAGTATAAAAAAAAACTTTACCAAAGCATGCGTAATTTTGTATGATGCACAAAATAAGTGTGCATTTTGAATACATTATATTTTTAAACGATTTAATGTGCGTGCACAAAAGATTTCAAATACATTTATACTCACAATATTTTGGATTTGTTTTTATTTTAACCTTTTATTCATTTGAGAAAGCGCTATTTGTCCTCCCGTAAAATCTAGAAGGATGACTCTTTTATGCTGGGTTGCGTTTCTTCAAAGCAGAGTTAAAGGAATTTGGACATGGTGTGGGGTGGAGGTAATTAAAACTGCGTAATTGAGAGCTCTTAGTACCTCAATGATTTTTATGTGGGGTTAAAATAATATAAATTTCGCTTGAGGTTGTAGTTCTTCGAGTCCTGGGGTTGCTCTCAGGATGAAGAACTATTTGGAGTATGGATGCTACTCCTTTCCAGCGTGGACTCCACACGCTGGGTATATGGTGGAGCTGGTTGGCTCGGACACCAAACAGCAGAGCAGGGCGCTGAGATGCTGTTTTCTGTATAGGTTAGTTAGATGATAGAACAAACGCGAGGTAAAATCAAGACTTAGTTTATTGACTCAAATATGGTGTTGCAATAAATCAACACGAATAAATGAATAAAAGATATTAAATTGAGAGAGGCTAGTAAAGGCGTGTAGCGGCTAGCGGCAGGCGACGCGACGTCACACACGAGAATGAAGTCTCGTCGTTCGGCTGTACGGTGGAAGCCCTACCGGTTGTATTGTCGCGCCTTGTTATACGTTATACCAATGAAGGACAGTGGCGTCCTCAGGTCAGTGGCGTACCGCTACAAGGTGTATGAAACTAGCCACTTGTTGGCCTGTATGAAAGAATATAAATAATATACCTTTCCAGCTTAGCGGTTCAGTGGCAGATTTTCGTTCCGAAGGGCGTGGGTTTGATCCCTGTTGCTGACTATCTTCTTATTTCACAGCACAAGCTTTGTTTTCTGTGGAAAATGCCAAAAAGTATATTTTTGTTTATTTTGATTGAGATTTATTTAAAAACAATGACATACATTTGATGTTTTTACTCAAAAAAAATCTTGCTTAAATAAAGAATACTTAACTAATATAATAGGCTTGGCCTATTTGCGCAGCATTTCCATTATTTGTTGTCTGTTATCCCTGTTAATATTATGTATGAATAAGTATGTTGGTAGGATATAAGAACATGGATTTATTTAGGTACATTATTTAGGTGCTGTTATATTTTTTTATAATAGAACAATTCATTATTCATTATGTTTTCTGTGTAAAAATTATGGAGAGGAGACAGATTTTTTGCTAAAACTTATGTCAGGAAGTGCTTCAATTGGATGCAAAATAAAGCTTACCAGCGATGTTTAGGAAAACACTTTGGTACCAAGGGCGGATCCAGCTTTGTCGCCAGGGGGGGACACAAAGTAAAAAAGGTCATTTCCAAAATTTGGTATCTAGAAACTTAAACTTTTTCTAAAAAAGGTCATTTACACCATTTGGTATCTGGAAACTATGCTTTTCCTAAAAAAAAGGTCATTTGCTGTATGGAACTTTTGATCCAAGGGAGGGTCATGGCCCACAAGAAATTATAATTATACTAGAAAAGTAGATATTTTATTAATAAATGTCAGTACTGTACTCATGACCCCCCCCCCCTGGATCCGCGCTTGTTTGGTACTTAGATTTCAAATCTTAAAACCAAACAACTATCTGTATAATGCATTATGTTTTATGTTTACACTAAATTACTTGCGCCTAGGCGCTTTTGAAAAAAATATAATATATTAAGGTCGTTAGTTTAATTTAAAGGCTATAAATACAAAGGCCCAGTACTCACTTGCACCGCGAACGTGTGACATTGCAACAATTTATTCGAAAGGTTTAGTATATAGGTACGTGATTCGAAAAACGAACGCGAGCGGAACACATGCATCCCTTTGATACAATTGATGTACGGTACACGTTCGCGGTGCAAGTGAGTAGGTACCGAGCCTAAGACTGTAATTTGAAGAAAGTACGAACAATAAAAAATGGGAAACCTTAAAAATTATAGGAAAGATCGAAGGTTGCAGAGGAGCTGGAAGAAAATGTCATGGTTGTGGATAAAAGAGAATGTACAGGTTCCGAACTGTAGAACAAGTGATCCAGGAAGTAGAGAAATTCACCAAAGAGATCGCCGATGTTGGGATAACCTTTGACCTTTGTTGAATTCAATTATTAAGAATTAGTATGTTTAAATGGTGGAGTTAGTTCAAAAAAGGTGATTATTCTTGAAACAACTAATTCATTGAAGAATATGTTCTATGATTCTCCAACGTGTACATATTATATTGAATTTCGTTACAAAAAATAGGTTAACTACTTGAACATGCAACAGTGAGTTTCATACCAATAATGAAATATTTCCAATATCATAATAATATGAAAGATGCCCTTCTCAAAATAATAATCTACGAGTCGAACGGGGAGGTATTCTGGAGGAATGCTCGTGCCCTTTCAGAAGATAATACCCTTTCTGAGAGCAGGGAATATTATTTGTGAAGAAAATACCCCCCAAGTTAAAGCGCTCTCTACGAAACCCATTAACCCAAAGTAGTTAGCGGGAAACAGCAAAAAGCCATGGCATCTTTGTTAACTTTATCCACAAATAGCCATTAGCACTAACTAACTATTGTACGTATTGTATAAACATTTTACTAAATAACTATCCGGGACTCTTCAACAACTACACATCCTTATCACACAAATCTATACAGGGGTGATGCTGATGGTCATACCAATATAAATAAAAAAATAACGCTTTTAAATTACAATTTTGAAATAAACATAAAGAGTCAGTTCCAGACAATCCAACGATGATATACCAACCAAATAATTTTTGTTTATCAAGCCCCTCACGCCTATTTAATATTAGGGGAAACGAGATATTGTACGGCCGTTAGAACATAGTTTGGCAAAGGTCTCAAAAAACTACATCTGTAATAGTGAACGTTTATATAATAGATGCATTTATACCAAATGAACAAACACCCAGAGCTTGAAAATAGAATATATTTTCCTAATCGTTGATATGGTCACCTAGAAAATAATAACCAGAAAGAACCGTCATCGCCTACTAATACGGTGTTGTTTCCATGGTGTCCAGTATCAACGATTAGGAAAATTTACTCTATTTTCAAGCTGTGGGTCTTTGTTCGGTTGGTATAAATGCACCTTTACAAGTTGTCTCATTGCGTCAGAGCACTTTATTTAATATTTTTATTATGAATACTAGCTTTCCCGACAGACGTTGTCATGTGGTCCTAACCAGATGCGGAGAATAAAGTAGATGAGAACGGCACTTTGGCTGAAAATCTTTGACTGTTCAGTGTGCTGGATGGGTCAGAATTTATGACTTCCTCAGTCAGGACCAGGATGGAAAGTATTTCAAAACAGAAAGAAGAACTGCTACAAATGAAAAAAAAAAAAAAACAATTATTGGCTTTATGTATTTATATTTAAAGAAGATTAAAATGTTACCTTGGAATGGAACAATTTTTTTTTCAATAACAATTTACCTACTATAATTTTGTTATAATCATACCTAATTACTATTTTAATGATTGAATATTTGCAAAAAAGTTTTGAAGGGATCTGCGATTCTCAATATCTTGGAATCTTTTAACTTTCTACTAATGATTGGTTTTTAAATTTATTTCAACCAAAAAACAATATTAAGTTCTTCTTCTTCCTTCCAATGTGACAATCCACTCTCGAGTGAGTGATCTATAATATTCAAGCTCAAAGGCTTTTATAATTCATAATAAACCATCTTTAATCGGATTCATTGTTTGTAAAAATAGTAGGATTGTGAGAGAATACTCTGTATAGAAATACATTACCGAGTTTGGAGACAGTGCGATTAAGAAAAAAGTAACTTTTGTGGTTTTGATACGAAGGCGTATCAGGCATAAAGTGGCTGGTGTCCACAGCTGGAGTGCCTTTATCAAGCGACCAACATCTTGAAGTAAGCACATTATAACATTACGAAGGCCAGACTTTCGTAATATCTTTGTAAAGTAAGTACAACATTAAAAAATAAGAAACAAATAAACACGGAGTACACTCGAATGATGCAAATAATTGTCAAGGTAAATGTTTGTTTTCAGTTTTTTGTTTGTTTTTGTGTTAGCCGAGCAATGTAGTAAAAAGTTTCGATTGATTTTGTAAGTTTAGCAATGATATTTCGTCCAGAATGTATATTTGAAAGTGCATCAATTAATTAAGCCTTGTGTAAATATTTCAAATTTTCAAAAATTATTCATAGTTCTTTTCTTTTTCTGTTTTGAATGCGGGAAAATCATTTATGGTTTTAATGTCAATTTTTTTCAGGAATATTGGTTGGTTAACACAGTAGTGGTGCCCCAGACAGAGTTTATTTAGTGGGGCAGTGAATTCCAACATATACCTAGTAATTTTTTTGTTGTTTATTGTTGATGGAAAATGAAATAAAAACAGGCCAAAATTTAGAATCAAGCGGGCACTCAATGCGGCTGGTTGAAGGATTTGGAGGAACTTCGTGGCGTCCACATGTTCAACACTGGAAGCGAACGTGGATTTATGTAAAAAAGTATTGCTAACCCCACCTCTTGTTTTAAGGGCCACAATTTGTAAATTAAGAAGAATGTGAATAATTCAACAGTATGATTAAAATGATTACACAGTTGCACTTTCACAATTTTTATAAATTTTTAAAAATTGTGAAAGTGCAACTGTGTAATCATTTTAATCATCAAAATGAACTTTCACTATGTGAATACACAAACCTTACAAAAAGTAAATTCAACAGTACATTGTAATTGGCAATTTAGAAAATAAAATTTAAGTAAATTAATATTTTTAAAAAATCTTGATATTTTATTGAAAAATAACACTCTGTCAAATATCTGAATTCTTAAGCTAAAAATATCTATTTCCGCATTTGATTAAATTGTCGTGTGTTATGTCCTCTGTGCTTGACAGTTAAGCTAAGCCAACTTAATCCTTTCTGGTCTTCAGAAGATGTGACACAGCATCCGGCTTCTCACTATTTCCGGTTGATATTAAACTCATCTCGGAACTTCATAAATGTTCATGAAACTAATGCTCAATACTAAGATCATCCCATATAATTTAATTGATGTTTCCTTCGACCATCTAAGTAGACTATTTGTAAACTGTGGATCAAAGAAGAAAACCAAACCTCATTCGGTAGTATACAAAATATCAAAATGAGTAGTTAATTTTTATTATGGCCTAAATTTTGATTTATGGTCGCCGATTGAACACGTGAATTCTGAATATATTTGGCCAACAGACCGCTAATATAGCCGACTATTCTATACAAGGAACTCGTAGATTTATTGTCATACTTTATGCAGTTGACTATCCTACAATATACACAATGATTGTTGATTCGTTGAATAGAATAATGTTTATAAGATTCAGGTTTGAGATTAGTTTTCAACATTAAATAAATGGTTTCTTGGCTATGATGATTGGGTGTGATGTCCTTAGAAGAACCCATTTTTTGTTGACTGAGGTTGAGCACTGAAATATTTCTGCTGGTTGCTTGGTAGGAAATTGTCCTCTACCAGAGTTTAAAGAAAAAAAATTCTTCAATACCTACAAGTATAGCCGTATTTACAGGCTCCAAATTTACATTGAGTCTATGCGGACATAACATACATACTTAATTGATTGCAAAGATTATTAAAAAATCTGAATTGCTGTACAATCGTTATAAGGGTTGCTAGGTATAAGCGTGAGTACGCAAAAAGGTTTCATCTTTGGTACATTTTTCGAGTGGCATTTGCTTGAATACCTATAGAGGCTATTATGAGTAGTATGAAAACTTTTTTGCTGTTAAAGAAAGATAAATTAAAAAATGCGCTAGTGACGCAAATATGTACGTTAGATATTATTATCTGAATAATAATAATTCTCAAACTGCGTACTTGAACGATAATCACAAGTTTCTCAGTAGGAATGAGTTATTGAGAAAGGGATTCATCTAAAAACTTCACAGTTTCTCAAAGTTTGAAATGTCTTTCAAAAACGCTTCTGTTTTCCAACTTTGAAAAGGAGAGTATATCATTATCTCGCGACAGTATAGCTGATAAATTTAATGTTGTGTGGGGTATAAATAAATTTGACAATTACTTTTCAATAATGTTAGACATTTATAAATCGATATGATACCTAATCGTGTCTTCAATGTATGTATTATTTTTTTATATTTTAGAATAAAACCATAGATATACAAAAGACCAAGTAGATGTTAATTATAAGGAAGAAAATAAATAACTTATGTTAAATTCTTCATCTTCTTCTGATATCCTATTGGGTCCTCTTGACGTCTTGACTTGCCCCGAAAAAATCTCTCACAGGTTCTCAGTCCGGTCCACTCACGGAGCTTGGAAAGTTGCTTTCTTCTGACTCCTCTGCGGCCCTCTGTTTTTCAGTTCATGACGAGCTGTAATACCTTCTATTTTTCACCTCATATTAGGTAAGTGACCAAAATACGCAGTCTTACGAATTATCTGGTTGTTCAAGACTCTGCGTAAGACTTCTGTGTTGGTGATCATGTTGATTTTAAGCATTTTGCGATGGATCCACATTTCAAAATGCTTCATTCACTCTGAGTGCCCATGCCTCTACGCCGTACAGCAAAACTGACCACACGTAACATTTGACCATCCGTTGTCTTAATTTCTGATTGAGGTTGTCGTCACAAAGGAGATTTTAATTATTTTATCAAAAGATGTGTAATAATTAATTATATTGTTAGGTTTAATCCAAACCATCTTTAAAAGAAGTTGTCAAAAAGCAAAAAAAAAAAAATGAAAACATGTCTCGGTGTAGAATATTAAGAGATCTGCAGGTTCGTGCCACTGCAAAATGGTAAACTACTTCAAAATTTAAATGAATTAAAATAAAAAATAATACATTGAGAAAAAACTTATTGTCAAACTCCTAAAATATAATATGAGGTCAGAAGAAAAAATAAGACAAACTTAAATGATAAGGAACCCAATAGAATAAACTGGAGCAACCTTTTAACACGATTTTAATGTCGGCTTGCAAAATATGAGTCATGTTGATATTAAAGTGCACGAAAAATTTAAGGTACGTGAAAATTATAACAACGTACATTATTGATTAGAATTTCATTTTGGATGATTCAGAGTTCCACCAATCAATTTTGTTAAAATTTGTACTTAAGTCAAATTTTTGAGCGCTTAAATTTGCAGATGAGTCATTTTTTTGTGTGCGCAACAACGATGTGTTGAAATAATAATTTCCTGTATCAACAAAACAGCTTTGGGCGGGAGAATGAATGGAAATGAAAAATCTTCCACTTGTGGTAGCAATTTGCTTTGTACTTGTTATTTGATTATTATGGCCGATGAACTGGGAAATACAATTTGTTTTCTTTATTTTTCCCAAGGAAAATCTTGATGATTTGTCATCTCAAGAAAAATGGGGCTTAAACGAGAACCTTTGCAGGTACATTATGTATTTATTTATTTATTTATTTATTTATTTATTTATTTACGGCCTGTTGGGCCTTTTTTAAAAAATAATATGTATTACAAAATATACAAAATTATAATTATTTCAATATTACATTATTTTAATATTACACATCAATAAACAATAACAAAACATTGTGGACACTGTAGTGAGAACAATCCGATTAGATAAAAAACAATAATGCATGCAGACACACTAACAGAAATACAATTGATTAAAAATTACAAATTCATCACTAAACCAACAAGTCGTGTTGACACAAAATAATAATAGTAATAATAAATGTGTCATTTCGACATATTAATAAAAAATAATTGATTAAAAAATAATAAAATAATAATTAAATCCCTTATTAAAACAAAACCAATCGTGTTAGCATATATAAAGAAAAAAAAATGATTGTATAAAACGAAACAGGTAAATTTAGATACATCAATAAAATATAATTGATTAAAAAACAAATTTAAATCTCATTTTTAAAACAAAACAAAAGGTGCTCACATCTAGATCAATTGATTGCACAAAACGAAAACACGGTCCCTTTTTCCAATTTGGAAATAGTTTATCAAAAAAAAAAAAAATAATAATAATACCAAACATTTCCAGTAGTCAAATAAATAAAAAAAATCATTATGAAATTAATTAATATAATAAAACGTTTCATGTTATCAAGAAAATAAAAAATACATTATAAAGACAAAATAAATTGTTGGCTTATTGATTAAAAGTTGATCATACGAAACGGAACTATCCATGCCGATACGTAGATAAAAGCAAGTGATCACTTTCAAGGCAAACATGCGAGCCGAAATCGACGAAAATGAAATGCTACAACTAGTCGATAAGTCTGTTCACGCTCAGCGAATGTTGAACAATCTTATTAATCACTTCAAGTGATACGTTCCTGTGGCCCCTCTATTGCATTTCTTAGTCTTAATTTAAATTGTGAGATAGGAGTATTAAATATATCTATAGAGCCTAAGTAACGATTAGCCAAAATGTGAAGACGTGGCATAACCGTGTTTCGGATATAGTTGGATGCGTGTGTATCAACGTGAAAGGTATCAGTGTTTCTTGTTGTGCGGGTAGGTACTCTAATAGAGATCCTGTTGAGAAGTTCAGGTTCGCTATAGACCGAATTTATAATTTTATACAAAAATACCAAGTCCAAAAATATTCTACGCTCCTGCAGAGGCGCTAGGCTAGTGTGAGTGTACAAAAAGTCGTAATCAATTAAATCACTTGGAATACCGAGAACGTAGTTGACATAACGTAGGAACTTCTTTTGAACTCTTTCGAGCTTGTTAATATGTACCGCATAACACGGTGACCATATAGGTGTCGCAAACTCCAGAGTACTCCGCACAAGAGACGTGAATAGAAGCACCAACGTGCGCACATTTCTGAACCCGCGGACAGTTCGCAAAACAAAACCCAATGTCTGCATTGCTCGGTTGGCTACTTCTGCGATATGCGACCTGAAAGACAAGCCACTGTCGAAGGTTATGCCAAGGTCACGGATCTCATCAACAGATTCCAAATTTACAGTGTCGATTTGATATACATGGGCGATTCTGGATCTGCTCCTCGAGAATCGCATAAGTTGACATTTACCTATGTTAAGGGGGAGGGAATCCCTGACACACCACTGGTAGAGTTGATCCAGAGCATTCTGAAGCAGCTCACAATCGTGCTCACAGGCAACCTCTCTGAAAACTTTTATATCATCAGCAAAAAGCAAAACATTAACATTTCTAAAAACGTCTACAATGTCGTTGATAAATATGAGAAACAAAGTAGGCCCAAAGTGACTGCCCTGTGGTAATCCACTTGTAGCCACAAAACTATCCGACACGACACCCTGGACATTGACAGTCAACCTACGTTCGCCCAGGTAATCCGTGAACCATTCAAGCAAACATCCACCAATACCGAACGCCTTCATCTTTTCAATAAGATGCTTATGGGACACCTTGTCGAAAGCTTTACTAAAGTCCGTATAAATGCAATCAACCTGTTTACCACCAGCTAAGCTATCAGCTATATACGTTTCGTATATAGCCAAATTTGTGACAATAGTCTTCCCCGGCATAAAGCCGTGTTGTTCGCTGTTTAGTATGCTATTAATAGTTGGCGAAATTTTTTTGAGTATCAAGGACTCGAGAAGCTTTGCCATAGCAGACTGCAGACATATAGGTCGATAATTAGTGATATCACTCTTGTCGCCTTTTTTGAAAATGGGTGTTATATTGCCACATTTCCAGCGGGCAGGGAATATACCTGAGGCTGTTGACGCATTAAAAATGTATGTCAGCGGAACAACCAGTGCATCGGCACATCCCCTGAGATAGTCGGAGGGGATCCCGTCCGGACCCGGTGACTTGCCGGTATCAAGCTGCAATAAGCCGGTCATTACCTCGTCAAAGCTCAAAACACACTCATATAAATTTATCGACCTCACATAATTGTAATCAGCCACATCGCCGTCGGCTCTGCAATCGTCGTAAACACTCTCAAAGAACCTCGCAAACAGATTCACTACCTCATTCTTGTTACTAGCCACCTCCCCATCCAGGTACATTGAACTAGGGTAATTACACTTTCCTTTACTGAGTGAGTCTTTAAACTTCCACAGTTTTCTTGGGTCAGTGACGGTGTCTTCGGCTGCACGTATGTAGTCGTTGTAACACGATTTCCTTAAACTATTGCAAGCACCTCTAAGTTCAGAAAACTTTCTGTAATCAGTAGGTAGCATTGTTTTTTTGTATTTTTTATGGGCGAGTTTCTTTTCAAATAATTTCTCCTTCAATTCCTCAGAAAACCATATAGGAAATGAAGATCCTCTGAAACATTGATATGGAACGTATAAGTCAATCGCTTCGAGGAGGATGTCATAAAATTTAGACACAATCGTGTTCACGTTCTCGCTCCCAAGGAAGGTCCAGTCAGAGGCAAACAGATGTTCAATCGTACTAACATAGTCACACTTTTTAAAATTGTAGAAATAGACTGGATCACTCTGGGGCAATAATGGTGATGGCACTTCTATACAAAGTGGTGGGTGGTACTCGTCAATTGGCAGGATCTCGTCGTCAGACCGCACTATGGTTATACCCTCGCAATTAGAAAAGACCAAGTCCAATAAACGTCCCCTTGAATTTGTGACAAAATTATGCTCCTTTAAGCCTAAAAACTCAATCCCTTCTTGAAGTTCTTCTGCATTCTCACCTGCTTCACCTTTAGAGCAACAAACTCCATCCGTGTTCCAAGTTGCCCCGGAACACGGATGGAGTTTGTTGCTCTAAAGGTGGAGCAGGTGAGTGGTGATTCTGTAGGTATATCTACAGAATCACCACTCACAGCAGTGAAGGAATTTTGCCCTTTCATCCTCTGGGTAGCAATATAGATATTTTTATATTTGCTTTTTTGCATTATAAAATACCGAAGTACTATATTTTTTTATGTTATTTTTTCAATCAATGTCAAAATTATTATTTTTTTCTGTTAAGGTCGTAGTTAAACGGGCACCGGGCGGGTCTGCTAGTAAATAAATACATGTCTGTATGGAAAGTATTTAATATACTAGGTCCTGGAATCTTTCTGATGTAAAAACCTACATTCTTTATGGTAAAGTAGCCGATGCACTGTAGGTGTAGACTGTACCAGACCTACAGCAAGTTATATAGCTAGAGTGGGTACTACTAAGCAAGACCCGTGTTTCTACAATGCTAGACTTTACTACCCATCAGCGCGAGCGGCTTCCGATAATGCATTCGAAGATGACATTTCGAACGGTTTCAGACATGAGGCCAAGAGTGGAGTGTCTTTGACAAGAAGTACCTAAACCTCTCGGTCCAGGTTGCATCTCTGTTTCAACTCTCACATACCACATTTTGTCTATCTTCAGCAAAAAGTCACCAAATCGAGTTTTGGTCAAAAACGAATGATAAACATAAAAATTTTATTCGTCGTATCGTCTTATTAGGCAAAAAATTGTCATATCTTAACTATAATAATATAAATCACTCATTTGTGAGTGGAAATGCATAAAAAAAAAACTATAATTATCTGAACTAACATTTGCCAGCAAAAAATCACCAACGTATTTGGTAAGTTTTTGCCGAAAATTTTATACTAATAAGAGTTTAAAACACAAAAGAAATATTCTTTCTATCACATTTGGTAATAAAATTACTTACTTTATTCATAATATCTCCAATTCTCCAAAGTGTGTTTTTGGTATTTGGTGACTTTTTGCCGGAGATAAGATTATCAATCAACGTATCATTGAAAGATAATACGTACCTAATAAAAACCACAACTCTGTATATAATAAAAAGTATAAAATACGGATTAAGGTAGGTATATTATATCGTAAAAGATCTACTGTTGCAAGTTAATTGAACCTTGAAACTGTGTAGAAGGAGCCCACTTAGTGTGTTGTATCCTAAAGAGAATACTCCATTGTTCACGCGAAGGGCTTCGATACTCAATCACTTTTTCTTTGACAAGTTTGTCTCTGACAATGTGATGGAGCAGTTCTGTTTGCTAAGCCGGAAAGTTGAGACTCGAGCGAAAACTTCCCAGTTAGTACTACTTTACTCATTGCGTTATCATACCTATACTTACGTATTATAAATATGTCAAACTGTTTGTGTGGAGATGTGAGGAAGTTCACAGAAAACGAAGACACTTCTGCCCAGTCGGCTGCAGGCCTCAAACTTCATTCATAACTGGAAAACTCTTAACAGGCGTATCACACAATATTTCAGCCAGGGGTATCCAACTCAACTTTATTGAAATCATTTTTCTATATGGCGTTTTCGTTCATTCTGTACTCCTATTCCGAACTTTATTCACTAAAGTGAGAAACTCACGGGAATTTTGTATGGGCTGCGGAGCTTTCCGAAGTATTCTACTTCACTCCCACGAAAATGTTACCGAAACATAGAATAGAGGTACAGTGGTACGAGCAAAAATTATCGTGCAATAGGAGACAGGCGCCAGTTCGGGTCCACTTGGGTTTTCTGGTCTTCATAAGACATCAATCCCACTTGGGACGAGACATTTCACAAGAGCGAAAGAAGTTTTATTATCTTTTCCAATGAGTGGGTTTATAAGAAGAGTAGACATTTTCTACACTTCGCACATCGTCGTCGACGTCGTCGAGGAGACCTGCTTCGGAGCTAGATAGAATTTATTAGGTATTTATTGTTTGATTGGCAGTCTTGACTTAATTGGACTCTCATGATACGAGGTTTATTCATCGTTGCGTAAATTTCTTACGCATACAATGTGTTACGTTATGTTTGTACAGAAAAGCGTCGAAATAACTCAAAGTTGAAATAAACTTCAGGTTAATTGAAATTTGAAGGTGAAACTTGATGAGTCGCGTAAACTGCGTGAAGGTGGAGTGGAAAGACTTCTCCATCTGTCAGTGTAATCACCGTACATACCGTGGGACTCTACCTACATTTGAAAACTTTGACAATTGACAGGTGGTGGTTTAAAGCGAGGCGAACTATTCCACAAGCTTTAATATCGGGGAACAGATTCCATTGGATCTGGCATACACATTTCTCCCATGTCATGCTCTCTCTCTTAGGCAAACTTTCCTACGCCCAACTTTAAAATGCTTTCATGCAAAGTTTAATAACGAAAGCCGAGAAAAAACCTTCAATGGCCGAATCAATATCTCTGTACGCGTTTGATGGTTAAGTGATTTGAGCTTTGTAGATGTTTGACATAATATTATTTATAAAATTGAAAGTTAATTCACAAATAATGTCGAAACAATTATTCAATTATTATATCCTGCTTTTTTCCATTTCATGACATTACATTCCAGCAGGCTACTCTAGTTACAGTGTGCTTTCAAATTCGTTTTTATCTTTTTATACATTATTTTGGTTTTTTTGGAGATCTATCTTGTTCCGACGCTTGATTGTCCGGTCAGTGATCTAAGTATCTTCTTACCCTGAGAGTTCTCACAGTTAGTTGTCTGCTCAGGTAACTAACCTTACTTGAGAACCAGTATTGGGTTAGCCTCAGCCTCAAAAAGTTTAATGAAGAGTTTTATTTTTTACAATATAAATCCTTTTACACTACCTATGGCCATGCATAAAGAATAAAATAAATAAATATATTATAAGCACATCAATGATTTTTCAACGCTTCTGTGTTAAATTGTTCCACAGCAAACATTTACACGAAAAATATGGTTATTAATACAATAATTTGCGATACAATGTGTTTATTTGAAAATTAAAAAGGATATTATTAGGATTTTATAGGTTGTGTGTGGTGACGATAGGTGGCGTGCTGCCGTAATAATACCAGCCATATTGCCGTGTACCTTGGTGCTTAATATCAAAATTAATAGCTGGGTTTAGTAATAAAAAGTCTAGATAATTTATATAAAAACCCATTAGAGAAAACGAGTGTGACGGCAGCTAGAGGCGCTTAAAGCTTGGCAGAGAAATCGCATCTAATAGAGGTTAAAAAAAAAATGGCAATATAAACAGCTTTATTCTATGACTATGTGGATATGAAAAAATACCAAAATTCAAATAAAACATACAATCGAAGTAAAAAAATGAGAACTATTTAAGTAAATGTCCTTATTGTACAATTAAGACTTACGACCTTCATAATTATTGTTAACTGGTTTTGTTGTGATCACTTTTACGTAAACAAAATTCACCATTGATTCGATGATTTATTCCTTAGCAGAAGTTAAGTTCATATATCGCTGGGGATTTGAACCTTGGAATCCTAAACGTTGGACGTTACCATTATAAAATAATCAAAATAAACAAGCTAAAATAAAAAGGACGGTGTCGAAAGGATGCGGTTAACTGGTAGGAAAACGATTAGTGAGGCAATTTTTTATCAACTTTTTCTTAATGTGCCCTCACCTGACGGATGATAGTGACCATCAATACAAACTCTTCACGATCTTGAGCCAGATTTATAAAGTTTATTTCGTGGAAACTGTCTGAAATTCTTGAGCCAAGAGACATTCTTTATCTCTGTACTTCTTCCTCTCCTCGATTTTCGTGAGGGTTTTTTTTTTGCTTTGGAACATGTAACCAAGATATGCGGAAATACGTCTGTTGTGGTTTGGTATTCGCGTTCCTATTGCACCTTGACAAGAATGTGTCCAGTATTGATCCAACCTACCAAGACACTCAACTCAATCTAAGGAATCTAAAACTCTATTCGGTCTATTTTCATTATAATGAGGGTTCTTAATTATTTCATTACAGACATTGATTAAAATCGGTATATAACATCTAACTACGTATTTATAAGCACTATGAAACACCTTCATCCTACACAGATTCACATATATCGTTTGTTTAATATCCAATAACACAAATACAATTAATAAGAGTTTAAAAAAACATTGGCTCATGATAAAAATATCATTAGATTCAATTGAAATTGTACGGAAGGGAGAAGAGTAGTGCTGGGAGATGTTAGCAGGAACAGCTGAAGTTCCGCTTATTGTGAGATCCGCCCGAATATTATTATTTTTTGTCAGTGATGCTTCTACGGGAATATTTAATCAAAACGACATCTGCACGCGACAACAGCTTATAATTGAAATGAAATCCAACGTCTCCAACTCGCCTTGGTTGCCTGCCTACATGTCTTCGGGATTGTTGTTTAGATTTCCCACATAAATGGTTTATCGTTTCTTTAAAATAATAATATTATTATGACGAATCCCTGTGAATTGAAATATTTTGGTAATCTTTCTTTCTTATATTATGTATATTATTTTTACGTATGTTTTATATAACACCCTCGGGCTTCTACGTTTCAATTTCGCTTTTGACATTATCAAAAGTCCCCTTCTCAACAGATGACGTGGCATTCAAGGTTTTATGATTCGTTTCACACAAATCGCGGTTTTAGAATATGTAGGTACACTACGAATGGGTATCTACATATTAAAATATTTCAAAGGGTTCATAATTCTGAGGATATTTAAATACATATAAATAAAGTGTCGTAATTGTGGATGTCAAATGGTCAACATTATCCGATTTAATTTTGTACTGTCTCGTACTAGAGTGAAAGTATTATTATTTCCCGAAACTTAATGTTTTATTTATAAAGTCATAGATGGCAAAAAATCGGTATCTTGATAGATGAAATTTTAGTAAGGGAAAATTTTGAAGTCAAAAAAGAGTTCTAGGAATAATATAAATTAATTTCCATGCAATAAAAATAAACTATTTAAAATCTATTTCATTATTATAATATAGAAGTTTGTTTAAAATTATTTTCGCGTGACGGGCAAACTTTTGATTCAACTTTTAAACAACAACGAAAATATTATTATTCGCGTCATCCAATGCTCGCTGTTAGAAAAATTGTATAAAG
This sequence comes from Mystacides longicornis, assembly GCA_963576905.1. NCBI lineage: Eukaryota > Metazoa > Arthropoda > Insecta > Trichoptera > Leptoceridae > Mystacides > Mystacides longicornis. Next base: position 14,056,494 of record OY756425.1, read on the forward strand.
GAATGCACAAGTACACTTAGTTCTTTGTAGAAGAGATAGTCAAAGTACTAAGCGGTATCCGGTACGTAGAACCGGATTGAAGGCGTGACAACAATATAAATGCAAATGCGCCGGTATTTATGCCAGTCTACGTTCAACCCAGTCGTCTCCATCGGAGTGGATATACAATATACATGCTGAACTTTCAGGCACTAATGCGACTACCCGCAGCGAGACTGAAATGCAGTTCACCCTTACTGATTCTTCAACCCCAATACTTATCTACATAATTAAGGTTTTTGTAACGAATAGAATGTCTTCTTTGAATTTGGAACAAGATATTCGTATTGATTGTATTTTTTAGGGTTATGTTTTACAATATTTGGTAATTTGTTTTTGAAACTCAATCAATCATTTAAAGGTTATAATTGTATTTATTTTATTATTCTTCTTTTATTAGGACTGAGTCCTGTCTTCTATTGGATCCTGTTCTTGGGATGTGGATGTCTAGCTATCCCTCCATCTATATTGGGTTGTCTGCCTGAAGGTCATTTTCCTGTTAGTATAGAATCAGCAATTATTTATCAAAGACGTTCAGACGACGAATTTTTTTGTCAATGTCTTCTTTTTCTTCGTCGTTCCCTCAGTGCTGAGGATCGTGATTTTCAACATTAACACTATAAGCCAGTTCCCTTAACTCACTCCGGTTCTCACACAAAAGCGTGCTCCACAAAAGGTCCCCCCAGTGGCCTCTCTCACTTGGTCACTCCATCTCATAGGTGAGCGCCCTCTATCTCTGCTGCCCTCCACACTCCCACTCATAATTATTCTCTCCAAGTTGTCCGCTCCTCGTCGTGCAACGTGTCAATGTATAGAGTGCGAAAAAAATGAACTGTCCCCTGGAACATATAAACAATTATTTAAGCCTTAACAAAGACACTGATATGAAAAAATAAAATAGTGGACAGTAATTTTCTTCTTACTCTACATTTGCGAAAAATTCGTTCGCAAAATTGAAATTGTCTAGGTCCCCAGGACAAACGGCCTCATAAAAGAAGGGAAGAATAAGAAGAAAGAAATAAAAAAAAAATAATAATTTTGGTGATTGAAATGTGAAAGACTTGGGTGTTGGTTGTTTATAAAACTCCTTTTTTTTAATTATTGTAGATACCTAATAATAATTTACGTTTTTTTATAACTATAATTTACAAATTAACGTTATAAGGTTGAAGAAAAAAGCTTAGGTGGTAAAAATGTTTGATCACCTATTATATAACTGTTCTCTGAAAATAGATGATTAAATACTGTGGAAAACTTTCATTTACTTTATTCCTTCTGAGAAAAGAGATATGAGTTAGCACACTCATGTTGAATTAGGTTCCATATTGCATTCATAGCCGAAAAAAATACGTATTATTGTATTTTTTTTTAATTCTACGTACTAACATACCTACCTAATTATTACTCTTGATTTAGATCAGCTAAGACTGTAATGGTATTAACATTTTGACACGAATATAGTTGTTTCTATGGACACAACGCAAAACAGGCTTTGCCTAGTTCCGTGTCCAATGCCGGTTTCATATTATAGGTATTCATTTAGAGAGGAGAAATGCATGGTTTCCAATCCAAACTCCCTTAAGACCCCACATAGGGGCATAGGGAGGCAACAAGAGCTCTCCATTGCGCTCGATCTTGCGCAATGCTTATGACCTCCTCCCACACCATGTCCAGATTCCTCAGCTCTGCTTCGAAGGAGCGGAACACAGTAATGAGAGGGTCTTCCTCGCCCTCGGGACCCTGATGGGAGGAAGAACAGCGCTCTCCTCGGCCAACTGTCATTCGGCATCCTTAACACACGTCCCAGCCAAGTCCATCTCCTCCACATAATAGTAGAAGTGATGGGCTCACGCTGGGTGCATGATTTAGATTTCTTTAAATAATATTACAAGGTATGTACCTAGGAAACTGTTGTATTTTTACGTGGAAATGAATTATAATGTCCGTTATGATTATCTATTATGACAGTTGCTATGACGATTAATAATGACAGGTATCCGCGGGAAATATTATATTGAATAAATACATATTTTGATACTTGTCCAGAGCTTCCTATACTGTTGCTGCGGGAAGATATTTCAAATTGTCCACAGTTCTCCACGTGTTAATCCTTTCAGGACGATAGGTACATAGGCATACTTCATTATTGATTTATAAGACAATCAAACAATTAATTACCTTTTTATCTTCCTGACGTCCGACAGGTTTTGATGCTAGATTATACACATTTTGTAGAGATAAAATTTGGCATACCAATAGCTACCTACATAAATTGTATTTTAGGAAGATTTTTTTTGGAGAGTAAAAACATGGAAGTGAATATTAGGACTAAACAGAGATGGAATATGTAAGAATGCCTATGCGAAAAGGAGACGAAGAGATCAGATAGTAAAACATTTGATATTTGACTGATGTTTTGTGATAATCTAACGATTGTGATAAATGGCCATCATCACTCAAATCTACGTTTTTACAGGCTGTTCTCCACTTCCCCACTTCCTCTATTCGTTCTGCTTGCCCCAACACCCTTATAAACTCCTGCCATCTTCCCTGGTTTGAAGATATACCTGAAACTGTGCTTCAGTAGTGAGTGAGCGAACATTCTATGGGATTTTATAAGATTAACTTGAATTATTATTCGTTACAATATGGATTATAATTGGGATTTATTGGTTGTAAACCATTCGAGAGACAATGGCTTATGATATGTCCGGTAAATTTGAAGGTGTAAAGCTATCAGTTGGCATGAAAAGTCTACCATATCCCAAATGCATAGTAACATTCTTTGCGCCGGTCGGCGCGGGTCGGAATCGGCTTTCTACATGTTTCCACCCTTACGGTCGCTTTTCTTTTATAGGAAACGTATCATTAGCCAGGTTTCGAAATAGTAGTAGAAGACGGTCGTAAGCCCGAAGAGGATTAAATTTGAAAAAATACTTCTTATAAATCAATTGATTTAATTAGTTAACGCTAAAAAATATATGTTAAGTCAAAAGTAAAGCTTGTAAGCTATTAAGAAAATCACACATATTCATTAATCATCCGTCACTGACTATATAAAAGAGTAAGAAGTTTAAAAATTCTCAAAATGAACCAAAAAAAAAAACACAATCTATCTGCGTAGAAAAACGAATAAAGCATATGAGTTTCAAGATAGCATTGCAATATTTTTTTAACTGGAAATATTTTATTTTACCTCCATGACATCGCAAAAAAAATCTGAAGTACGCAGGTAGTCTTTTTGTTATCTATGATATTTTTATATTTGAATATTATGATCTTTAAAGCTGAATAGAGGGCGGTTTTAACATTTCTGTGATTTCAATACATGTGCGAAACAAGTTTCCGATTGAACGATCACATCTCGGCGCTGTGTAGTGAGGCGTGGAACCAGATAGTTTGTATACACAGCTCACATAATAAGAAATAAGAAAAAAAAAGAAAGAAAAACACTTCATTGAGGAAGTAAGTATGTACACTGTACAGTGCGGCTGGCATTTCATTCTCAGAGGGGATTTTAAAACCTCACTCGATCTATAAATTACATACATAGATGTAATTTTATTTCTTTTAGGAGATTTGCATATTGTTTTTTTTTATTCATTCATTCGTTTTATACAATGTGTTATCTCTACACTTGAGGGGGCGTTCAAGTATTACGTAACGCAATTTTTTAAGATATTTGACCCCCCCTCCCCCCCATGTAACGCGCCGTAACGTTTTTCTGTACCCCCCCTCCCCCCCCCTTAATGTTACGTAACACCCAAGAGACTATTTTTTTACTGAACTCTCGTAAAAAAATAAAAGGGTTTCAAAGGGTTCCTTTGCTAACTTCGGAGAAAAAAAAATACTATTTATATGTTCCATAAATTTATATTTATTTTTTCTTTTGCTGTTTTCCAAATTTTGGCATAGCTGCGTTGGCATGTAAATCCCCCCTTTTGACCACTAACGAATGCTGACAACGAAAATAAAATAAAAATGACGTAAGTATAATACAGTCGAGGGATTCCCCGTAAAAAATAAAAGATTTGCTAACTTGGGAGGGCGAAATAAAAATTACATACAATGCAGTCGAGGGACTCCCCGTAAGACTTAAACGAAAAAGGTTCCTTTTTTCGCAGAGCGAATAATTCTTACGCTTAGGGTGAAAACACGTAGAAAGCCGATTCCGACCGGCGCAAAGAATGTTTCAATGCATTTAAATGGGCATGCCGGAAAGCAGGTTTCTGCTTTTGCTGTGCGTATCCCCATTCAACTGCATAGAAACATTCTTTGCGCCGGTCGGCGCGGGTCGGATTCGGCATTCTACGTGTTTCCACCAAAAGCTTTAACATCGGAGAACAAAATAAAAATGACGTACAATCGAGGGATTCCCCGTAAAACATAAACGAAAAGGATTGCCCAACTTGGAAGATTTATTTCCCAATTTTTTTTATTTAAGAAAAAAAAATACCGTTACGTAACGAGTTGTTCAAACCCCCCCTCCCGCCCTCGTAACGCACAGTAACGTTTTGCAAGACCCCCCCTCCCCCCCAAATTGCGTTACGTAATACTTGAACGCCCCCTGATCAAACGAATTATGCGAACAACACGTTTTTTTAGAGATTTTCTTCTTCTTTTATAGGGGAACTAAAGTTCCCGAACTAAAATTTTATAGGGGAACTAAAGTTAAAGATTAAAATCTTATGAAATTGAATGATACATAGATTGTGTTTTTATGTATTTTATCTTTCATCAACTTTGACGAGGAATATTATGAAAACTAAAAGAGATGAATTAATTTCATAAAGCATATAAAAATACAACCTCTATGACCTAATTTAGATGTCACAGACAAAAACAAGAAAAAATATTTTTATCAAATTGCTATAATTTACTATGTGCCGTTTGATATCGTAACTTTTTTTAAGCTGGCAAACCTTTTGGACTTCAAAATATGAGAAAAAACTAAAGAAAATAGGTTGTTTACTATTAGAAAATTCAAGTGCAAAAGAAGAGGAACTATTTAAAAAAAAACATCGATAAATTTTCGTCTATTATTGGCACATTTAGTTTGAAAGAGATTTGAGATGCCACATTGTATACAAACGTGAGCTTTCATAATATTCATTTTTGTCTATTATTGGCACATTTAGTTTGATCGTGAGTTGAGATGCCACATTGTAAACAAACGTGAGATTTCATAATATACATTTTTGTCTATTATTGGCACACTAGCTTATACTCGTCTTGCTCTACGTTTTTGATTCCGATTGTCAAGCTTGACCGGTAGGTAATTAAACAGGTTCTATTCTAGCTTCCCATTGCTTAACAGACCTCTATAACTGACATAAGCACAGAAAAAGAAGAATGACACTTTTACAATTTTTGTTTTACCGACCTCATAATATTATACGAACCTACCGATATAATTTGCAAGTTTTCATAGAGAGAGAGCTCTGTGGTTTGAATCTTAGCTACATTCCCTACACCCTCTAATGTGTGATAATTAATTAGGCATTCCACCCATAGAGGGTGATTTGTGCTATCTGTCAAACTTCAAAATGGAGGAATCATTTTGCAAATTTTTTCATTAAATCTTTATTTATTGAGAATAATAAGATTTGAATAACATTTATATGTATAACAAATCAATCTACTATTATTTTATTACATTTTCATACCGTAATACCAAGATTCCATTCAACGCTTACATGAGTAATTTTGTTTCCAAAAGATGGCTTACTATTTTTTTGAGAAATTTGTATGAAGATCCTAAAAAAATAGAGTTTTTTAAATAGCTCTAAATATAAAATTAATGCAGCATTTAAGTATTTAAGAACCTTCTCAAGCAGTTTGCACGGCTCTGCGCAGATTCATATCTGACGTAGCATTTGTATTTTGAGCGTGATGCTCACATATACGGTAAAAGTCAAACAAACATTTCTGAATTATTATGTAGAAGATTTAGTTTGATCGAGAGTTGAGATGCCACATTGTATACAAACGTGAGTTTTCATAATAAACATATTTGTCTATTATTGGAACATTTAGTTTGATCGAGAGTTGAGATGCCACATTTTATACAAACGTGAGCTTTCATAATATACTTTTTTGTCTATTATTGGCTCATTTAGTTTGATCGAGAGTTGAGATGCCACATTGTATACAAACGTGAGCTTTCATAATATACATTTTTGTCTATTATTGGCACATTTAATTTGATCGAGAGTTGAGATGCCACATTGTATACAAATGAGAGCTTTCATAATAAACATATTTGTCTATTATCGGCACATTTAGTTTGATCGAGAGTTGAGATGCCACATTGTATACAAACGTGAGCTTTCATAATATACATTCAAAAACGTTTAAATAAAAAGGGTATTTTTTATAAAAACCCCGATAAGAATGTGTCTATTATTTCTTCTCTTTCAAAGTTGAAGAATTTACATTGTAGCATGCCGGGAACGTTCGCCCTTTGAAATGGAATGTTCTTCGCTTTTTATTGAGATTTTCAAGACTCGGGCGGACCGATGTTTCCCGTTTAAAATGAAATTGAAAGTAAATCTTAATATAAACGGGTTGTTTTATTGGGATTCCAAGTCTTATTTTGAATTTGTAATCGATTCTTTTATTTATTTTTTCTAAAACGTTAATGCGTCTTTGAAAGAAATCTTTTAAGAAAGGAAAGATATTTTAGGTTCTATGTTTATATTTTTGCTGTTTCGTTTGGAAAGCGTCTGCTGTATTCTATACTCAAACGGTCCATCCATTTTAAGTAGTATTATTATAATCTATGGGTCCATCAGACAAATAATTTCATTTTTATTCCTATTAGGTTCCGTGCGACTTTGTCTTTTTTCCAAAATTAAAAAAAAAAAAAAAAAACACTCACCGAGTAGAAGTACCGTCCCCGTCACCCAAGTAGTATTTTTTCACTTGGCATTTTTCTACCCGGGGTTGGCCTGTATCAGATTGGACGGGACCTGTTGGATGGAAAAAATTGCCTGGAGTTAACATCTCTTACTACAAGAATAAAATTTTTGACTTGTTAAACAAAACCATAAAAATATGGATGAAAGCGTAGGAAGGTTTGTTAATGTATCCAACACGTTTCATTTACTTTACTATAAACGTAGATAAAACACAAGAGACAAGTTAAAATAAACCGGCGTTAAAACGTTTGAACAGAAAAACAAAACACGCTCGCAGAATAAAAACAAGAAAAAATTAAAGGCTTGGCTTTGTGTATCCGCTGTATTTTTAGAGCGGATGAATTAATTAACGTTTTATTCGTCGCGTCCCTCCCTATCTTTTAATCCTTGTGTTTTGTCGATTCCAGCCCAAATCACATTCCCTCTCTACCCCAAACACCTTTTTAATTGAAAATTATAATCTCTCCGTTTCGTTCTAAATTGCGTATGTCAATGTATTTAATTAGAGTAGGTACACATTCTGTTTGTGCGCAAGCTATTTCGAAAACCCTCCGAATCTAATCCTATCTAATTAAATTAAACAACAAAATACCTATTATAAAACCCACTAGAAAAGTTTACCGTTTGACGGCGACGTCGTTTGTTTCAGACATAAATATAGTTTTTAGAAGACGAAAAGACATTACTGACTAAAGGATATTGTACACGATGTAACAGCAATAGTGGATGACCCGAAGCAGGAAGGCTTGGATGAAAAATTAGAGAATTTTTTTTTTAAACACAAGCTATCGGGCGTTGACTTACAAATATATAATATAGCATTTGGACCACTATTATTATTAGTGCTATTCAGAATAAAAAATCATAGTCGTTAAATCAAAGGTTTGAGCATAGTTCTGCATTTTAGTCTGAAATTCGGAATTTATTCAAAATTCTCAAAAATAGTTGTTATTGATGTCCTCTACCTTCCTGCTTCGGGTTATCCGCTATCGCTGTTATACCGTATAGGTATATCTAACGTTTAATCGATATCTATTGGAAGAAATGTGACAAACTATAAAATGGTCTATATTTAAGATTTTCGAGCATCCTGTAAGAGGCAAGAAATCGAAAAATCTGATCGGGACCGTGAGGTTGACCACCTCACGTCCTTAAACCTCAACTGGTCAGAAAAGGCACAATGAGCCTCGGACGCCTTCGAGCGCAATGGAGAGCTCTTGACGCCTCCCTATGCTCCTGAGTGGGGCTTCGTACTCCCCCATTGTGGATTGGTTTGGGGGGGATCCGCGGTGAGCTTGATTTGTGTGGGGTTGGCTTTTCGGTTTGATTGCTTTAATCGAGCTGGGGGGTCGGTTTCGTGCGGGTCGTATTTGCTGCGGATTGGTCTCCTCCGGGCTGGCTTGCGAGAGTGGGGGACCTTAACGGGAGTATGCATGTATGTATGTATATTTAAGATTGTTTTCAATAACAATAATAATTCGTTCTTTTAGAAAAATAAACAAAGGTTCAGTTTGATTTTCGAAAGTGGAAATGGCCGCAATATATTACTATGAATGACAACCTACTTATAATAATGTTCCTGTTGTTAACAACCCTGTTCTTTTTCCTATTAGGGGTCCCGAATTGCACCTTACCCTCACATACTTCGCTCCACTTGTCACCTCACAACTACTCGTGAGAAGTTAATGTTGGTACCTCAGTGCTATAGACTTGTGTTATTATTTTGGCGGATTTTCTATTCAAACCTTTTAGTATTACCAGTTTCGTCAAATCTTTTCCTCTATTGAATTTTTTCTTTAGTTTGTCCCGCAAATGCGTTGACAGGTAAAAAGTCACGTTCCACCGTCTCACCATTGTTGGAGAAGTTTCCATTATTCAACGAACTCAATTCCCTGACGAAGCAAAGAAGGTGTAGATTATTGGAATCGATTAGAATTGAATTGAATCCAATCTTAGGATTAGAAAGCTTCAGTGTATTTGCCAAAAGTCTGAGAGTATTCAAACTCTTCAACAATCCCCATTCTATAAAGTAAACTGACTCATTCTTCAAAAAATCGCGCGTCTCGCTATTCATACATTGACGAGCTCCGTAGGTTAATTCAAGACTTAAAAGGTTCCTACTTTCTAAAAGGGAATTTTTTGTAAAAGCAATTTCAAAAGTTGATTGATAAATATCAAGAAAACATTCATTTGATCCTAATAGAACCAAATATTTATATAAATTGTTTCTTTAGTATGTTTATTTTTTGTATTTATTTAAGAGTGTTTTTTGTGTTCTTTGTTCATTTGGTCTATAACGAAAAGAGTACCTAAGCAAAAATGAATGATAGGTATGTATTATGTTGGTAAAAAAACTTCGTTAAAAAAGTATCGAAAATCATAACAAAAAGAATCAAATAAAAAAAGGTAAATTTTTTCTATTTTAAACATATTTTATTTCGTAGCAATAACATTTAAAAAATATTAAAAATATCCTACGTACCTACCTGCATTTATTTTATGGTTTTTTAAACAAAAAGGTACCTACTTCTTTTGAATATCTTTCCTGGAACCTAAATCGTTATTGCGGAAATATAATCTTTCAAAAAAACTTTGAAAAAGTTTTCACATTTTCATAAAAAATCTTTATTAATTTTTTTTTAAAATCGTTTGACTCCATCTTTTGATAGGTTGAGAAAGGTGAAAGTAAAATATTAACGGTAACATAATAAAATTAATAACTGGAAAGACTTTCAATGACGCAGATTCAATATGGTGTAAGGTAGGCTTAATGTCGATGTAACAGTTGATTCAAATATCGTATTTCGGGGCGATTTATTGTAACGATAATAGCTGTGTGTAGAATACTGATTGGCGACTTACTCGCCCCGACATCCTTGCCAAACTGCTTCACCAAATCATTATCCACTAGAAATAGACGATCCAAACACATGTCACGCCATATTGTGATATGGTTATTCGATTAATACGATTTATCTCTAAAATTTAGAGAAGCAAATAACAGTCATACATCCAGATTCCCTATCGGATTAGCTAAAACATATAGAATCTGCTAAAAATATATGAAAAAAAGCATATTTTAACTGACTGTTCCACAATTATCATATTTCCTCTAAAATGGCCCGCTATTCCATTAATTTAAGCGTCACCTTAAAAAGCCAAAGTTTAAAGGACCGCCCTTTGTCAAAACTAGTGTGATTATTTTTTCTCAGATATCTCCTAAAAACAACAACCAAAACAATGTGTTCTTGTTTTCATTGTGAAATATACGTTAATAGTTTTATATATTTCTTGGAGCTATATTCACATCGATTGATAAATTATGAAATACCTCTCAGCTCTAATAGACAATTTGAATTTTGCCAACGAATTTTCCGTCTATGTAGAGTGCGAGAAAAATAAACTGTCCACACTCCAAACAGAGGCAATTATATAAAAATATAAAAAGTGGACAATTAATTTTCTTCCGTCTCTACATCGACGAAAAATTCGATTGCAAAATTCAAATGGTCCATGGTCCCAGATTGGTTGAAATCAGTGGCATTACCCCACGAAATTAATTTTTTTTGCTGATGCTTAAATACAGGGTGACTGGTAATTTAATACATTTCTTGTAAGGGGTTATACTAGAAAAAAATTGCAACAATTTTGTTCCCATTAACCAGGGGTAAAATACCAGTGGTTTTCGAGTTATTTAACTTTTTAGAGTTTTTTTCAATTTTCCACCTTTTGACCTAAAATTTAAAATTGTGAACAAAGTACTCCATTTAGGAAAGGAAAGTCACCCTGTATAGCGAAACCGATACAGAATTAATTGGGTATCGACCAAATGCATAATGCAAACTTTTATGTTGCATTATATTTTTTTCAAACTCTTTAAGATTACTAATTCATCTCTTTACTGGAATCGAAGACTGACAATGTCCAGAAAAAGATAAAAGCATACAAATGTTTCGACAAGGTTTGATAGGTGCTTCATAAATTGAAATTAAACTATAGGATTGCCTGGCGAAATTTCCCGGACAAAACTGAGATAAGAGCTCTGTCATGTAGAAATTTAAAGTAAAAACTTCTTAGAAAAATTAGTTTTATAAATTAAAACCAACAAATCTTCCCTCAAGAATGAACAAAATTGATTAAAAATGTTTATTTGTTATTAACAAAACATAAATATTAAATTTCTTACTACATTTCTATTGCGTATTGAAACAATTTGTGTTTTAAGGTGACCTTGGATTAAAGTTTTGCATCAGTATTAATTAACATGTCAACTCAGTAAATTATTAAATCTTTTTCAAAAGTCTCCACTTCAGAAAGTTATAATTGAAAAACTTTATTAAAAATAAACTATTAATTTTTAGAAAGAATTACATTCGATTTCTTAGGGGCTGTACTCACTTGCGCCGCGAACGTGTGACGTTGCATCAATTTAAACGAAAGGTTAAGTGTATACGTGATTCGAAAAGGGAACGCGAACGGAACACATGCATCCTTTTGATAAAATTGATGTAACGATACACGTTCACAAGTGAGTACCGAGCCTTATAATATAATCATTATACCTAATTAAGTTTCATTAAAACTGAAGCAATTCTGAAGAAAATAGTATATAAAATGTAAAGGATTCTAATACATAGCAAGAAGAATGGACTTAACATGAATTGACTGAGAGAAATTCATTTTATTGATAACGCATTTGCATTTAAAACATGTCAATTAAAAAGAATTAAAAATTTAATCTGTGGTTTATATGTCAACATAAACATCGCATCACGAACGACGCCATTCGTCAGTACACCCTTCACATATCCGTCACATAACTGAATGAGCTGTTCAGATAGCCTAATGAAAATTTCTTCCATTTTTGACACTGTGGCCTGTTTCAACTAAAGTGAATTTTTTGGACATTGTGACATTAGCCAAAATCAAACGCAAAGAAGAACTCGTTTTACCTTTTCATATGTACTTCTGTTTTTCGTTTTTAATTACATCTGTTTCACACATATTCAGTTCTAATCGGTTCGGCTTAGATTTCGGTTTTCTTTCGGTCACAGTCAATAAATTAATGTGACGATTAATATATTTGTATTCGAATTGATGCAGCGACTCATTTACATGAAATTTATATGAAACTAGCTATCCCAACAGCCTTCGTCCTGTGGTCCTTACTATGAAAATTGAATTAGAATTAGTAAAATGATAAAATTAATTAGGTACCTACCTATTTAACCAATATATTTCCGACCGATGGGCCTGTTTTAAAAAAGGTATATTTTCATCCGCATTCTATCAATCGCGTCAACTATGAAACAACTGACAGTTTCTGTCAAACAACAGTTTAATTTCAAAATTAGAACTAAATTATATTTTAAAAGGTAGTAAAAAGGTACTTACATAGAGTTTTCTTTAATTTTCTAATTTTCCACGCAACTTTCTAATTTTTTCTTTCTTTCATAAGAACCTTCTCCTGATAAAAGACAACACGATAAAAAAAGAATTAGCGAAATCTGTCCAGCTGTTAAGGCGTGATGATCACGTATAATGGCTCTCCATTTTTATAATACAGAAGATAATTAAGTTCGTCATACAATCGTTTCCATCGCCCTCTTAAAATTCAAGCTCGTTGTTGTATTAGAGGTTACCCCATAGTTTTGTCTATTGGGAAAATTTGAAGACTCCGTCGATTCGTTTATTTAGTGTCGCCCTGTTGGAGTTAATAAACAAAACGACACGACATTAAAACGTTTTTGTTTTTCGGGCGGAGAAAACAATGAAGGTGTGATAACACGGAGAACAATAGACGCTTGATCGTCGTAATACGCGCCCAATGCCGAAATAACCGTGGGGAGGAGCCAGCGAGACTAACGACCATTACATTTATAAATAACTTATATCTGATTTTTGTTTTCACCAAAGAAAGGTCGAATAGCTGGTGGACTGCAATAAATTAACATTTTTCTATTCAAACGTGTCCCAGCCATTTCCACCACCTCTCCATAGTGATGTGCCCGTGCCTGTGCTGACGTCGTTCGTGATACAGTGGTAGTCAAAATTCTTCTCAGGTACATCTTTTCAAACCCGACACGTGTTATGGACGCCGAATGACGATTGGCCGAGGAGACTCCCGAAAACCCTCTCATAAAGAATGTCGTTTCTTCGAAGCAGAGCTGAATGATTTGGACATGGTGTGGTTGGAGGTCATTGCAACTGTACGTATCGAGCACATTGGAGAGCCCTTGTTGTTTCTCTATGCCCCTAAATGCGGTTTTAAAAGGAATATTGAATTGGATTAGATTCAAATTATATGTTAGTATAGTCTTTGACACCTCTGGAAACTTCTCTCAGTTAACCGATATCGTTCAATCTGATCATTATAATGATCATCTTTGTCGCTTCCTCATTGCTGAGGTTCGTGACCATCACTTCTCTACCACCCAAACCAGCCGTCCCAAAGATCCCGATCCAACGCCAAGTGCAAAGTACCCCCCCTGTTGCGTCGTTAACCTGGTCGCTCCATCTCATCGGAGATACAGGGTTTAAAACTGCGGCAAATTGAAGCTTCAACTCTGACCTTATCAGAATGTGAACCCGTCACCCCTTGTCCAGAAGTTTGAGCCTAATGAACTGGGTAAATATAATGATTCTTTCAGCAACATTGAATGTCTGACTACTAATCTTCCAAGGACATATTGATTTAATTTTTTTAATCTACTCAGAGTTCTCATATTGTATGAATATGTGTGGAAAAAATGCTCTCATCTATCATCGGCTGAATTAAGCAAAATTTTTCTCCATTTCTTGGGCATCTTGGGCATGCTGCTCAGTTTGACTTAGTTTATGATCTACTCTTTCACAGTTTGTATGAAGCCTGTTTGTTTTCTACCATAAGCATATAAATATATAGTGACTGATTTTTGTCCTGGAGGTCGAGAATTCGATATGTGATGCTGACTATGTTCCCTTTTTCACTATACAGGTTGTTTGGTAGACCGTTATACAAACACAAAAAACAAATATCGATGAGGTGGATGGATCCGATTTGAATTTCACAAACCCATTTTAATATTGAAATCATAAAATAAAATAGATTCAAAAGCTCCAGGTCCGCAACCTGTCGTCATTTTTCACGAATATTTCGTATAATTTGATTACGGATAACTATAATCTCAAAGAATAATAATTTAGTGTGAGTTCACCGAGGTTCTCGTAATAAAAAAGATTTTAAATAAGCGTCCAGTAATTAATGCTGAATATAAAACAAGACTCGTTTCAAATAATTTTTCTCTTTTGTACCTCCATTAAGCCTTGTGATACTTTGTAATATTTTTTTATGTCGACGAATATTTTTTAATGGTTCACTGTCGCTGTTGCTACGTATATTTCGTTACATTAATTAATTGCTATAATCTTGTTTGCTTTTCTTCCATCAATTATTAATTTTATTTAAGCTGTTTCAAAACGTATTATTTTTATTAAGCATATAATATTTGTCGCGCTGTTTTATTAAGAATCTTTATGATTAATATAAATGCTCCAATTATTTTTTGTATTTTAAACAATCCTTCAAAAATACCTTACGTTACAGCTTAACACGTGCATAACTAGCTCGTGGAAACTGAAAACTGCAGTAATTTTCATTTTAAATACTTCGGTATTAGAATAGAATGTCATCAAATGCTCCTCATAAATGGCCTGTACAGGTACACAGCGGCGCCGCGAGCAGTAAAGTGACGCATGCGACGAACTAAATTTCCATAGTAAGTAAGATTGTTTCACACACGCGAACCACGTACGTAGGTAGGTACTATGAAATTTGGAAATTTGGTTCGTTGCATGCGTTACGTCACCGTTCGCGGCGCAGATGTGTACACTGTACAGGCCATTACTGAGTAGATCGGTTGGATATAGGTTGTTTTGGAGAGTGAATGTTTAGTAAGTGTGAATTTAATAAGTGAGGGTCGGGTAATAAAAGACCTCAGTAGCCGAATGCCGTTAATAAAAAGAATATCTTCCATCATGCCGTTGCATTCTGGCTAAAATCGCCTCCACCCCACTGTCACAATAGTTGGAGTTGTCCAGCTTGCCCCTTCTGTGGAGGAGTAGATAGTCCAAGCTTTCCGTGTTCGGTTCTATTTCGGCATAGGCTGCACAAAGAGTGGCAATGAATTTATTTATTTATCACATTAACGGCTAAATACTTTTACATAAATATTAATAACAGTATCAAGACAATTTCATTATCAAGAGCAAAAAACCAACACAATTATACAGAACCACAAAAAAATAAAACAAAATCAGAATTATTATTAATTCTGTCTCAAACAAAACATTACAAATTTCAAAAACTTTCCTCCAAACAATAAATAAACGAATGGATTTGATAGTAATAATAGGCAAACAAAATATTATAAGAAATTAAAATAATACCACAACAAACAACAATTAAAAAAAGCTAACAAATAAGACGAAATCAGAGTAGAATCAACTCAAATAAAAAATTGGAGGATTGAATAAGGTGAACCCTAAAACCTTGATACAAGAAAATACCTTCCTTCTTATGGTTAAACTATAAGCAAAGAATAGTCATAGCACAGTCGTGCTATTCGTAAAGCACAGTCGATAGTATGAACCACTAAACAGATAAAGTGTTTGGTAGCCTAGGGATTACGACGCCGACATAATAAATGGTAGACGGCAGATGTCCTGGCTGAGAAATATCAGTCAGTGGACCGGAATCCAGCGAGTGGAGGAACTGTTCCGGTTGGCTCAGGACAGAGAAGCCTACGCCATAATGGTAGCCGACGTCGGGGGAATCTGCCATGGCACTTGAAGAAGACGAAGAAGACTGAATAGTAGTGAACACATTCATCAGTACATCGAACACAAACACGAAAAACTCATATATACGCTTTTTAAGTTTACGCTTTGTCACTGAATTGCCTTGCGTCCTTATGCTATCTGATCATTGAAGGAAAGCTTGAGGAATGTGAATGACACCTATCTAAAAGACGGGTGAAGTAGCTTTTCAGAGCTGCCAAGAGAAAAAGAAGAAGAAATAATTAAGGTACGGAACTTAACTTAGTTTTGCTCCATTTATAACTTCTACAATGGTGAGTAATTTAAAAGAAATAATTAAGCTATTTAGGCGCTTAGAATAAGATCGTCGGTTTGATCATTTAATCTGTATTAAGAACACTTATTATTAGTTTTATAACTTAGTCCACTTCTCATTAAATCAGCTTATCTCCATCTTGATTCATCATAAAACTTTTATACGAAAAAATCCTTGAACGTTATTTTCGCATAAACGGAATATTTTTTTTTATTAAACGAAAAAATAAAAATATAAAGGATTTTTTTTAAAGGTTAAATAAAATTTCAAAAACCCCGGGTATAAAACTTTAAAAACAAATTCCATTGTATCATGAAAGAATTTTTTTTTTCAAGAAACGATTACAAAATACGAAGTTGAAAGATGAATAAAATACAAAAGATATTTCATTCGCGTTTATACTATAAAAAATAGTAAAAGGTAACGTAACAGATATTAATGAAATACAAAAAAAACTGAATTAAAAAAAAATAAGCACTTTATTGGTTCACTTCATCACACAATCGGCGGGGCTTATTGTCTTGGGGAATTTCTGAAATGAAATGATTTAAAAAAATTAAATAAAAAAACAAGAAATGCATGATATTAATAAAAAAAGTTACCCAGCAACCCAGCATAGCGAATCGAATCAAAGTTGTTAGTGTAGATAAGTGATATTATCAGTCGACGGCTTTCTTGCGTACAGCGTGCGTTTGAATCCCGATGCCGATCATTTCCACATTCACGACACAATCTTTGCTTAGTGTGAAATATGTAGAAAGTGTTTTTGTGGAAACAAAAGAAGAGGAAAGGAAATGAAGCTATATTCTGTTCTTAAAAACGAGAAGAACGTTGGAGAGAGTCTGGTAACATCAAGTAATTGGTTCCATAACCTGGCTAGATCGTATAAAGACCGTTTCAAGAATCCATAAAAGGGGTTATTGAGATCTTCGCTGGGTGTTCCTTTTCAAAAACATGTAAATGGTATGAACGATGGTTATTATTATTCTGAAATTCGGTTTAGAACTCCATTATGAACGTATTTATTTAGTATTCTTTGCTAACACACCCTCCGGGGTAAAAGTGTAAGGTTCTCAAATTAGATTATTTCATTCCGCTGTTATAAATAACGCAATTTGGGGGAATTAATTCATTGTAAACACTAAGTACCTACCTACCTACCCCTCAGCTGAATATAAAAAAAGTTTTTTTAAAGTGATTCGATTATCACGGACGTCAAATTATATTTTTTTTATCGATAATAATAAACAGAACTTACCTATTCATTCTTTATTTTATGAGCTTACATTTTATAAGACAAATTTTCAATATTTTTTTACATCTCAATAGTAGGTAGACGTAATATATTTTATGGCAAATAATATATTTAAATTTTTTCTTTCTAGATTACCGGCGACTCACATTATATTGGGAACGTATTGCGCCGTGGTTAATATATTTAAATAACTTGAAGAAAAATATGTCAAATGACAGGCATAGAAAAAATTATATTTTA
Source organism: Mystacides longicornis (assembly GCA_963576905.1). Classification (NCBI taxonomy): domain Eukaryota; kingdom Metazoa; phylum Arthropoda; class Insecta; order Trichoptera; family Leptoceridae; genus Mystacides; species Mystacides longicornis. The sequence goes on from OY756425.1 coordinate 14,074,060, forward strand.
TGTTTTACTTACCTACCACAATTTTTTAAAATTTTATTTGAAACAAGTGGATACTCGGCCGTGTTTCTACGATTGTATATATGATAAATGATCGACGCGATAACCGCAAGTGATACCTTCAACTTTTAATGAGAATAACACATCGATGTTTTTATGTTAAAAGTCTTAAAAAATGCATTCAAAATTAAGTTTTAGTGGTTTAAAACCATTCGCGTTATCATATTTTCAATGAGACAAGTTTAGATGGCATCAAAATTGTACATAGGTATAAACAAATTTACGTTTTATCTCCTAAAAATTAGCTTGATCGTCTCGCTGTCATGTGAGAATATTGATAAAAGGTATTTTTTAAGATAACTATAAAAATTAAAGTTTGGATATTGTTGTAAAAAAATAATTGATTTTGATAATCACACAACTCTTGATTTTGGTTTTCATCATACTATCGGGTAAGGCGGTAGGTAGGTACATCACAATACGTTTTTTTTTAAGAAAAAAATCCTGTAGACAGTACGGCTGGATAAAAAAACATCGCAAACATTAAGTACATCCCCTGCACCTGTGAAATTTTTGATTGAATAAAAAAGGTCCCGCTCTGTAGTAACGGAAACGGGATAACGACTCCAGAAAACGGACTCACCATCTAACCTAATCTACTGATTTTTATGGTTTTCGATACAGGAATTTTTACGGGTTGTTTGTTCTTGGAGTCGGTGTTCTATAATTCCAACTGCTTGCTTATTTTATTATCCCGACTCCCTAGCGACACGACACGGTGGAATTGTGTTTTTATGATTTACAACCTCGCTTCAACGAACCTGATGAAATAAATCATACTCGGTTTTTACCAACTCAACTGATTTATACCACGCCCAAAGCCTGCTGAAACTGTCTCTTTACAACTTTTCGGTTAAGATTATTGATAAACAATACATAGGGGAACATAAAACTTTGTAGGAGTTGTACACCAATTTCGGTGTCCATTCTATACATACATTCTCCCTTTGAACCCCACTTAGGGGCTTATACCTAGAAGGTATTCGATGTTTTGGGCAGAAGGTGCTTGGTCCATTTCAACATAAAAATGAAAGAGTCTTGTATTGTACTTATAACACTAAACTTATGACTCAAACATGAACCGGTTTTCGGAGACTGCCGTCTTCATTTTCAAACGTTTGAGTTTTTAACATTTGAGAAAACCGGTTTATGTTTGAGCAATATCTTTTTTAAGAAAACTATATAAGACATTTTTATTTTCATTTTTGGAAGCAACAGGAGGTCTCCAAGATCAAGCGTAAGGTTTATGACCTCCTTCCATACCATGTCCAAATCCTTCAGCTCTGCTTTGAAGGAGCGGAATATATTATGAGAGGGTCTTATTCCATTCTATACTCTTTGATTTATTTATGTTTCGTACCTACTATATAGATGCTGAATTCGGAAAGGAAAAATTAAAACTAAATCCACATTTTTACTGCTTTATTTAAAAACTACGACCAGTGGAAAAAATAGCTCAGCGATAGAAAATATTACGATCAAGCTGTCATCGGATATAGTTTAACGCATATCGCTCGATTGTGAGCTGATCTCTGTAAATTTTGACCCGCCATATTTGAATTAACGTCAACTGACAGTTGTTTCGCGTATACAAGAACGCTTTTTGTAATAAATACACTGTATTTGAGTTTTTTCCCCGTCCAAATATGTGCTCCCTTCATATTTTGGTTTATCATTTTGATAATAGACCATTAAAGGATGACGTCATTTGACATTGGCTGGTGGGACAATGGCTGCCATGGCGAGACACACACACCACACATGCATAAAACCATAGTGATGGGTATCAAAGTATTTTGCATAGCGACACACTCATACCAACTCTTAAACTTTTTGTTTATGTTTATCTATCCAGGCTAATGTCAAAATCCACGTGGCCGTTAATGGTCTATAGGAAATTTAAAGAAATAATGCAAATATGCATTCTCGTAATCATTCGAGGGCTTACAACTATACCAACTAAATTTATAAGAAACTAGCTGACCCGTCGAACTTCGTATCGAAATAAATAATATGGGTACTATAGGTTTTATGCAACAGAGCTCAAATTCGTTTTTTTAGTTATTTAACACGAATGGCTATTTACTGACATTACCAAAACCTGCATACCACGCTGCATTCATTGGGTCTGAGTTTGTTTTTACATCAAAAACTTATAACCTATGTTAATATGATGTTGGAAGAGGTCATCATTGCGTAAGATCGAGTGCAATAGTGAGCCCTTATTGCCTCACTTTGCTCCTGAGTGGAGTTCAAAGAGAGTTTTAATTTTGATTTATTTGATGTTAATGTTAAAAAAAAGAATTTAGGTATGTCATAAAATTCGATATTTTAATAGTTATTTTGCTCAGGTAAAATAATATTGATTGATTAATCAAAGTACGATAAGGAACATCTCCGTACCGATTCAAAATACGCATTGAGGTGTCAATACTTTTTTTGCCCATCACACTGATTCCCGAAGGGGGTAGGATGAGAGTATGGACTTCCATTCTTTCCAATCCAAACTCATTCGCTTCCTCCAAACGCATAACATTCCGCATACATGCTCTTATATTCCTTTTGCTCCTGACTTGGCCCTCCCGTAAGACGGCACCGATATAGTCCGTCTATGTCATTCCAGGTCGGCCTCGTCTGCGTGCACCTATTCTTTCAGATTTATATATCCTTTTAGTCATTCTCTCTTCGTTCATTTTCTTTACATGCCCAAACCTTCTTTCTTTATTCACTTTCATTCTAGTTACTACACTAACATCCACTCCACATTCCTTTCTTATATTATCATTCCTCACCTTATCAATAAGTCTCTTTTCGCATATCCTACGCAGTGATCTCATTTCCACAGCATTTATTCCAACTCCCAAATTTTTCGTCCATGTCCAAGTTTCACTCCCATAAATCATCAGGATTGCATTGTGCATCAACTATCGATTTCAGAGATATCTTCTTAGAGGTCTAAGTGCACAGCCAGCCCTTCTCCCAGCCAATTTCCTTCTTTCAATCTCTTTTTCACACCCTGCATCTCTTCTAAATAAATTACCTAAATAGACATACTTCCAAGTTCTCGACATTCACTTTCACACAACATGGCGTTCTTAAATCTTCTATTTCAAAATAGTGGAAATAGTTAAAAAGCTCATTTAATGCAGTATCTGTGATTTTTTTCTAACTTCTATTACAACATGGTGGAAGTGTAGCAATTTTTATTTTCAATAAAGAAACAAATGCTAGGTTATTAGCAAATAATATCCAGCTTTTTTTTTACATATTAACGATGCGGATTATATTTACGTTATATGTATGTACTCATCGTCTAAAAATCAGCCCATAAACGAAGAATTGATTTACAAACAAACAAAAAAAATATTCTACTTGTTCTTCAATATAATCATGTATTCCTTGTATTAAAACTTACCAAAACTCCTTATAAAAATTAACTGCAATGAATATTACATGACTTATCCAATCAATCTATTTCATACGATATATTTTTTACATTCGCATTCTACCAATTGCAACAACAATCAATCCACTGACAGTTCTTTGAAATCTCAATTATTAAAAAATCAAAAGTAGAACAAAATTAAATTGTAAAAAGTACTAAAAAGATTACCTACTTTCTGTTTTTTCTTAAATTTCCTAATTTTCCATGAAATTTTCTTAATTTTTTTCTTCTAATACAACCTTCTTCTGATAAGAGCCTACACGCCAAAAAAAGAATTAGCGAAATCGGTCCAGCCATTTAGGCGCGATGCGATAACACCGGGAAATAGCTCTCCATTTTTATAGTGTTCTTAAATTTTCTAATTTTCCATGCATTTTTATGAATTTTTTTCATCTAAATAAACCTTCTCCGGATAAAAGCCTACACGACAAAAAAGAATTAGCGAAATCGGTCCAGCCGTTTTGGCGTAATGCGATGATATCGTGAAATAAATCTCCATTTTTATAGTTTTCTTAAATTTTCTAATTTCACATGCATTTTTCTTAACTTTTTTGTTCTAAAAGTACACTCTCCTGATAAAAGCCTACACGACAAAAAAAGAATTAGCGAAATCAGTCCAGCCGTTTAGGCGTGATGCGATGATATCGGGAAATAAATCTCCATTTTTATAGTTTTCTTAAATTTTCTAATTTCCTATGCATTTTTCTTAATTTTTTTGTTCTAAAAGGACACTCTCCTGATAAAAGCCTACACGACAAAAAAAGAATTAGCGAAATCGGTCCAGCCGTTTAGGCGCCATCCGATGACAACGCGAAATAGCTCTCCATTTTTATATATAAGATATAATGACGTTTTGAAGAAAATATTCCAAGAATACTTTTTAAGTAGGTACAAATATTAAAATTGAAGTGATCAGTCATAAATTAGTTCATTTTGGTTGAAACATAAAGGTTTCGTATGATTTAATAAGGATTTGATAAATTATATAATTAAAAAATAAGGTACCTACAGTCAACAGTCAGGAAAATAGGTTAGGTTAGAACATAATCATTTAGTGGGGTTTGGGGGGCTGAGCCCCCCATACTCCTTCACAAGTACCCCCGAATCCATTTTACCCTCTGCTGCAAACCGAACATATTTGAATTTTTGGCACTTTTCTATACGAAGGTGTCAGTATAGCCGGCGGAACTTATTGCCTGAGGCCATTTTTCCAGCTAACCGGTTCCGTCCAATCTGAGACAGGCCAACCCCGGGTAGAAATTTCAAGTGAAAAAACATTTCTTCGAAAATGCTACCTAGGTCGGTCGGTCGGTTCATTTAATAATAATAATTTACAATTTTACGTTATAAGATTGAAGAAAAAAGCTTAAAATATCCAAAGAGTAGCTTAGTGGGCATACAAAACCACTTTGTCTAGCATTTCTGCATTCCATTAATACTATACCTCAGAATTTGGGAGCTTTTGTGTACCGCTTAGGGGCAAAGAGGTAACAAGAGCTCTTCACTGCGTTAGATTCTGTACACTGTACAGATTCAATAACTTCCTCCTATATCATGTTCGAATTCCTCAGTGGTACGAGTTTTATCCATAGCTAATTGCACAATTTTAAACCCTTATTAGATTGCAAATAGTGCTCTAACATCAAACGATCGAATAGTTCGAACATTTTGCATCGGGTTTTTTTCAAAACTCTTTTTATGATCGTTTCGATATTGAACGTTGAAAATTGAAAAATTGAAATATCATTGAAAAACTTATACCTACTAGGGTCACAGCTCTTTTTGAGGGGCGGAAGACAGTATAAGAATGTCGTCATCAGATCCTGATAGGAGGAAGGACAGCGCTCTCCTTAGCCAACTGTCATTTAGCATCCTTAACACATATCCCAGCCATGTCAATTTCCCCTGCATAATTGTGAAGTGATGGACTTGCGCCGAGGGTGATGTAGGTCAGGGTAACTAATGCAAGGGGAAGACTATCGAAAAAGAAAACGGATTTGTAAACGAGTACCTATTTTCAGATTAAAAAAACATCAGGAATGCTGTAAGCAGGTACTTCAGCATTCTCTATCCATACCGCAATGCACTTAAGCTCATTGGTTTTTAAAACAATTCTATTAGATTTAAGAGCATTACTATTGTAAACACCAATATGTTATTTTTATCGTAAGATAGACGATATTTTACTTCTTGTTGCTATTTTATTGCTTTTACTCATGATTTTAATTCTATAATGTACGAAGGATCTTCTTATTCTACCATAGTGAGGCAACAAGAGACCAACATACTCCAAAATTAAGTAAAATCTCTTCAACTCTGAAGGAATTTAGAAGGATCGGAACAAATTATGACAGGATTCCCAGGATCTTCCGCGTCTGCGAAACCCTGGTGGATGAAAAACTTTGCTCTTTTTGTCAATTTACATCTTTAACATAATTCCCAGTCAGATACACCGAATAGTATGTATAAATAATAAAATATTGTTAAAAATATGAGACAATCTTCAGCTACTCGTGTGTAAAAAGCTGTCGTTACAATTTTAATAAAATAATATAAAAAAGTATAAAGGAAAATGACTTGAGAAAGGTATAATAATAAAATTACTCAAATTCGCTTAGATTGTATGTATACTAAAAATGGTAGTGCAGTTAAATGGAAAGTAACTGCCCTCGTCTGAAGTAAGTCGAAGATGAATTAAACATTTTCTTTTCTCACAAAGAGTCTACCCTGAAAATAGCTTTTAGAATTGCATTTCCTGGTGGCTCAGCGTGTGCTCGGTTCACAGACAAAATCGTTCAGCTCCGATTCTACCTTTATATCTGGTAGAGTGGAATATTGTTCTTCCCTTCCTTACCTACATACACTAACCTGAAATGAAGCTACGTATTATAGTTTATTTGGTTTCTGCTCTATCTCATTCATGCAAAAAATGGGGGGTAGGCAGAGAGAACGGACCTCCACTCTTTTCTATCCAAGCATACTTCTTTCGCTTCTTCCACCGACATAACATTTCTCATACAGCTTCTCCTATTTCTCTTACTTCTTACCTGGCCTTCCTTGAGGACGGAATCGATGTGTTCTGTTGTTTTGTCATTCTGTTTGCATCCATTCTTTCCACATGCCCAAACTATCTCAGCTTATGAACTTTCATCATTGTCAAAACACTTACTTCCATACCACATTCCTTCCTAATATTTTCATTCTTTTCCATATCCCATAAAGTTTTTCCACATTTTCTTCGTAGAGATTTCATTTCTACTGCATTAATACTACTCTTCCACAATTTTAACACCCTGAAGGGCGATAAAATATTACTCTTCGAAACAGGTAATAAAATTGTGGAAGAGTTAAAAAAGTTTTTTTATTTAAATTACTTCCACCACGGAAAAAATGCATGTTCAACAATTTGTAAACTTTATTAAAAATTCTTTTTGTTAAAATTTTTTTGTGCTTATGGAACATTTCCCAGTATACAGGGTGACTGGTAATTCGATACATTCCTTGAAAGAGATTATAATAGAGCCAATTTGCAACAATTTTGTTCCCATTAACCAGGGGTCAAATGCTAGTGGTTTTCGCGTTATTTAACTTTTTAGAGTTTTTTTTCAATTTTCCACCTTTTGACCAAAAATTGATAATTATGAACAAAGTACTCCATTTTGGAAACTAAAAATACATTTTTCTAATAGCTGAAGAATAAAGGAATGGCTGAAGTAAAAAATCTAGAAGAAATTTTCAAAATCCTCAGAAATACAACGTTTTAAAATCACAAGTCAGTTTTTTTCATTTTTAATTTCGATTTGTCTAAGGGAGTTACTCCAAAAAGTATAATATATTTGGCGTACAAACCACAGGAAAAACTTTCCCAATCAATAAGCTTTCAGAAAAGGTATACATATTTTCAACTTTACTACAGTTTTGGAAAATAGTCAATATTGAACGATCAGAAAGTGCTATGAAGGCGTAGGCATTTTCATACAAACGGCTCTACTTCAACACGAATAAAATTCAAAGTTGGGCTTCGTTATAATCACTAACACTGGGTCGTCCAGCATTAGTATGGCGAAAAAACATAACATACTGAAAAGGAAATATTAATTTTTGACAAACATATTTGTGCTGAATATCTCTTTGTTGTGATGTACTACATTGTGACCATAAGATAAATAAATAAATAAATAGTATGGCGACGTTAAACTGATTTCGCGCCTTCTGATCGTTTAATAAGATTTCTTTTCCGAAACTGTGGTGAAATGGAAAACATTCATATGTTTTCTGAAAGCTTATTAATTGGGGAAGTTTTTCTTGTGTATTGTACGCCAAGTATATTATACTTTTTTAGAGCCTAACTCCCTTAGAAAAATCGAAATTAAAAATGAATAAAACCGACTTGTGATTTGAAAATGTTGTATTTCTGAGGTTTTTGAAAAATTCTTCTAGATTTTTTACTTCAACCATACCTCAGCTATTACAAAAATGTATTTTTAGTTTCCTAAATGGAGTAATTTGTTCGCAATTTTCAATTTTAGGTCAAAAGGTGGAAAATTGATAAGAACTTTAAAAAGTTAAATAATTCGAAAACCACTACCATTTGACTCCTAGTTGATGGGAACAAAATTGTTTCAAATTGGCTCTAGTATAACCCCTTTCAAGGAATGTATCGAATTACCAGTCACCCTGTATATGTAGTTTTCTGGAAAGGTTCATGTCTTTTATAAGCACACACTGAACGGGTAAGGTTTATAGATACATGGAATAACACGATGTTTTGTACTTTTTATTTATATACTCTTTTCATAACAAAAAAAAAATCAATCAAAACAATCTCTACATACATACATTCATTCTCCCTTAACACCCCTTTTTGGGGCATAGGGATGCAACAAGAGCTCTCCATTGCGTTCCTCCCATACCATATCCAGACACCTCACCTCTCCCTCATAACAAGATAATAAATAAATAAACTCTCATTTAAAAACCTAGAAGCCGGACTGTGACATTCTACAACCAATGCTAAAATAAATTGAAAACAAAACGAACCCTCAAAGAATACCGACAAAAATTCACTTCGAAATACCTAAGTAATAACATAAAAAATAATATTTTATTATGAAGTGTTGTGTCCTAAAAAATGAACAAGACAAAAGCAAAAGAAAGATAATAATTTCGAAGGGGTTTGAAGCTTTGAGATTCAGTTTCCGACTCTTATTCTGAAATTCGTGGGTTTTATCGCCTGCGGCTACCATTTACCTCTTTCAGGACACAAGATTTTTCTATATATTAAATATTTCAAAAGCCTTTTTGTACCTAACCAAGAATTATTTAAAAAAAAAGTATAGCCGAGGATCGCTGGCTACCACATAATACAAAATGTTGCCGAGAGTGTGGAGAGTCAAAAATATTGCCAGTAGTTTGTTTGTGCTGGTAGCATCATTAATGGCCCACCCCAGATTTCGGAATCAATGGCTTTCCTTACAATGGTATCTTTTTTCATTAGGCAGAAATTATATTAATGATAGATAATTTTTCAGGTTGACAGAAATGGACTGGGTTTGGGGGTTGGATATTTCTTCAGGCGTGATGGAAGCCATGTCATATCCGATCATTCATCTAGAAAAAGGGTTCCTTTTCAATATAATGAAATACAGATTAAAATGAATAGAAAAAAGTCTTCATAATAAAAGTGGTCACATGAAAACTTTTATATTTACTTACTTTTTAATACAGTCGTTAAGTCTCTGTTTTTTCTTAACTTTGAGTCAAATTCGTGGACTCATCCTTCATCCTTTTTTAGAATCCTCAAAATTTTAAGCATGGGCCTCTTTGTCGTGAACCAACATGTCGAAAAATCCCATGCCTCTGCAGGATTCGGTCTGCAGAAGACGGTTGTTAACCCATTGATGTTCACATCGATTAAAAAATCAAACATTCTTTACGAACATATTTTTGTACAAATAAGATTATTTTTGTCAATTTCACGTTTTTCTTCCTAAATACGTTATTTGTTTTTAACAGAGATGGTGAGGGTTAACGTTAGTTACAGTTGATAAACTGAGATTCTTAATGAAGATAAGTACTCAAGCAATATTTACATTATAGAATATCATATATGTTTATGGATCAAATCTTGATATTACAGACAACATCTTACATTCATAATGTGAAACTTAAGTGATGTAGTTACTACAATGAGAATGCAGCCTGTTTCATTAAAGCACAATCTTATTGACGGAGCTGTTTCTTCCGTCTGCTGCTTTATGACGTCATTATAATATAAACATTCTGCTCTTCACAACCTAAAGCCCCCCATTCACGATCACATTTGTATGATATCAAAAAATTTAGTCCCATTAACCAGTGTTCCGCAAACTTTTTGTGTAGGTAAGCATGACCTGTGGAAACATTTCAAAATCTACTACCTACCATTGACAGCGTGCCTGATGTACACCAACTTACCGCGAAAGCTTTCAATTTTGTCTTTAAACGTTAAAATATTAGAATTCCTGTCTTGCATTTTCTGTTGAGCTCATTTAAATGAGCGAATATGTCAGGCAGTTGTCTGCCTACTATTAATACAAGTTTAACTACCCATTATTTTCATTTGAACCCAGAAGCCAAATCTGAACCATGAGCCTCTAAAAACACCTGGGTCTCATTTTTTCGCGGCACACCAACTGATGACCACGTGCCGCGGCACACGAACTGATGACCACGTGCCGCGGCACACGCTTTGCGGAACACTGCGGCATTAACGATCACTCAAAACGGATAGTATCATTGTGACAGATATGAAACTTGTTCAATCATTATAATGTCAATGCATGAAATTTACCCTGGTGTACCCTGGTGGAAGGATGATGTGAAAATGAGAGAAATTTGGACCAGGTTATAATACTGACAATCAAGTGACGTTATTACTTGGACCACGTTCTCGAAAAAAGTTCTCATTTGATATTGTTTTGTGATTTTAAGCTGTTAGTTAAGATAATCTATTTATGTATATACCTATTTGTAGTAATCTTCATATTTTTATACTTATTTATAGGTTACAGGCCCTAATAATTTTGTAAAGCGCCCTTGAGGTGATAATTATCACGAAACGGCGCGTTAAAAATCGTCCTTTTATTATTATTACGTCCACTCGAGTTTCCCCATTGACGATCGGTTTGGAGTGATGGACATATGGCTTGACCTGATAAAATTTTGGACTGATGTATATCCGATTCACCCCAGAACTCTGCATCAATTATTTGGTTTCCACACTCACGGCCATTTGGATGAATGGAGCGACCGTGAATGTAGGGCTTTACACATACACACTGTGTTCTATATATTACATATTTTATTATGTTTTAACTTTCAAATGTCGCAATATTGTCACGGTACGAATGTCTATTAAAACCATTTGAAATTCCTTTATTATGAATATAGTTTGAAGTAATTTAAATTGATAAGGTTAAAATAATAATTGTTGTCAAATTGCTTTAATGTAACTTCCATGCGACTATGCTGGGTTATGGAATGTCATGATTTATATGACTATAATTAATTATTCCTGTTTCTTTCATGTTTAGTTGCAAGATTATTAAACTTTTTCAATTAAATAAAAACCCGTATGTAAAGAAAAATCAATAAAAAGAATAGAAAAAAGCGTTCGATAATCGTTTGTTTCAATCTCGGCGACGATTATCAATTAGATGAAAGAAGAAGGAATGATTTAAATTCTGAACCACCTGTAGCCGTTGAGTCAATCAAATCAAATCAAAACTCCCTTTGAACCCCACTCAGGGGCATAGGGAGGCAACAAGAGCTCTCCTCGGCCAACTGTCATTCGGCATCCTTAACACATGCCCCAGCCATGTCCATACCACAGTGGTGAAAATGATTGGCCTGCGCCGGGTGGGCCGACGTATATCATCATTCGTGATCATCTTATACCTAATATTCTCCTGAGGCACTTCGTTTCCAATGCGGATACCTTTTGTGACTGGGCTTTGGTCAGGTGCCAGGACTCACACCCAAACAGGAAAAGGGCAACACACACGCATCAAACAGTTTACATTTCGTCTCGACACTAAACGCCGACGCCTTCCATATCTTGGCCATGTTGTTAAAGGCGCCATTTGCCATACCGATACGTATCGGGAACTTAGACCCGAGGTCACCAGAGGTGGTAATGGTTGCTCCCAGGTACTTAAATTTATCCACCAGGGAGACCTGGTGACCGTAGATGGTTATCGGTAGCTGTATATCGGGGCAGGCGTTATTCGCCATGAGCTCCGTCTTATTGGCGTTGACTCGAAGGCGAAGGCGTGCTGTTTCGTTGCCACCGTAATTCGTCCACTGTCGTACTGAACAACGCTAGTTCGTCCGCGTACTCCAGATCGCACATTAGACCATATCTCTGTGTTATCGGTATACTTCTTGCTCATTACGTGCCACTGAATAGTTGATATCAACATCAATATGTAAGACTTAAGGACAAGAGAAAAGTATGATACTTCATTGTTATTTACGGATAAAGTTAATATTATTCGGGTCATGTATCCGAAAGAGCTACTTGCAAGATATCCAGGATGGCGCCTATTCCCTGTTTTGACATTTAAATGCCTGCGACGTATGAAGACGGAATTAATTTATGCTTGGTTCCTGCATGTCATTACTACAATAATAAACCACCCCGAACACATACCCATGAACACCAATACTGATACAATACTACTCTTCTTCATAAAACCTAGCGTGTAATAAAAGTGAAAATTTATTGTGCACATTTAAAACAATATAAAATTTAACCATGTTTTTAGTATGTAATATACACAGTACTGTGCCCTACTAAGCTGTATTGTAAAATTGGACGGATCGCTAAGACTTCTAAGTAGTGGTATATGATCGATTGTGTCATTTCACATGTTCATGCTGATGATTCAAATTCAAATTCTTTATTGTCCATAGGCCCCTTAGGGCACTCGGAATTGTCAACAAATAATACACAATACAACATTTTAAAGCTTCACACTAAGCACAAAATAAGAGCATAAATAAGAGAATAACATAAATCCTGCGTGGTGTAAAGGGCCATTAATGCATTCGTCAGTACAAAATAATAAAACAATAATAACAATAATAAAATAATAATAATAAATGTTTTTTGCTTTTTAAAATGTTTAATGTTTTAGAGGGGAGGAGGTGTTACTATAGACTGGGTGGCCCAGGACAACACAATACAAACAAATTCAGTCCACTCATTACATATCAATTTAACATTTCGTCGACTGAGTAAAAGGAATTTTCAAAGAAAAAATAACAACTAATGACTCTAACAATTCATTGCTAATGTTCGATTTTGAAATGGAACAAACCACTACGGGCTTACGACCGTCTTCTACTGTAATTTCGAAGGCTGGCTTAGTGTGATCACTTTACGTTAACAAAGTTCGCCATTAGGTGGTAATTTTTGTCTCCGAAACTCCTAATCATGAGAATTCTCAACATGGCCAACATGTCGAAAAATCTCATGTATGCAACAAGTAGAAATTTAATAATAAAATGAAAAATATAGATAAAAGTTGGAAATTATTGAGAACAAGAGAGCAACCAAATTTAAAGACTGCAACTGCTGTCATGTATTTGGCGCCAGGATATGACTAAATCCATTTTTGTTAATGTCTCATATTTATTGCCAATTGGCTTTGTTGTTGCACAACGTTCTAATTATGTCTAGGAATTTTCAACAAGATACGATTTTATTTCTCTCCGAAAAGCTTCGTCCTCGAGAGATTTGATGTTTTGAGGCAGCTTGGTATACAGTCTTACGCTAGTGCATTACGCTATTGATGAGTCCATCTATCCACTTTTATGTACAAAATTATGAAGCGGTACAGTCTACATCACTTCTCATTCAGTTGATTACCAACCATTTGAATTGTTTTGAGTGTATAGGCAAAAAGTAGAATAGCTCTGATGTTCATTATTAGATATAGACCAACTCCTTTAAATTTCACAGTGATCTTTTTTATTTGACAAACTGGGCACCATTCGCCCCCAGCACCAACCTTTCTAAAGTTCAGCCCAACCTTAACAGTGGCTTCCTGACGATTCTCCGATCAGTTTTTGGTTTCTTATCATCTTAATTTTTCTCAACTTCTGTTTATTTTTTTTTTTGTATATTTTGCAAAAAATTGAAAAAAAAAAACAATCAAGTATCTTAACTATCTCATCCACTACTGGACTTCAGGCCTCGTTCACAATCTTCAACTTTTTCCTGTCGGATGCTGTTTGCAGTCTTTTCTGGTCATCTTTTTTCAACATATTTTTTCAGGTCTGCCTACACTTCTTATATTATTCTGTTCTCCGTCTCAAAACTAACCTACATATTATATGCAACAAAGGAAGTGGGTGTTACAATCTTCAATTTCCCAAAACAATCTTATTCATATGTAGGTATATTTCAAAATATGACGCCTAGTCGTTTTGGCTTTTTTGTTAATTATTATGAGTACATGTATGTTTAGTAATATAGATATAACACGCTAGCAGTTAGCTGCGATGAGTTGGGTGGGACGTGACATCTATCTACAGACTGGGAGGACCAGGGGAGGGGTGGGGAGGTAGAGGGAGTGCCAGGGGGGAAACATGACAAGGGTTGTCACCCGACATATTTAGCAGAACATCTGATAAAATGAGACAAAAATAATATCAAAACATTAGGAAACAATATTACATAGTTATGGCGACCGAGATAACTTATGGAAAACATAACTTTCCACGCAATATATCAAGTCCGTGTCGCTTGTTAAATCATTCGCGCATTATTTATGTATTGGGGCGGCACGTTTAATTTAACTCAATCATCTGTGGAACTTTTCGTTTGCGCTCATTTCGTGTGGACATAATTTTTCTCTCTCTCTTAACATAGAGAACTTTTTAGTTCTACGTATAACACATACATATTTTTTCTGGTTGTGTATTTTTTAATAACTTGAACTTGAATTCTGTGATTGATTATTCTTTTTATTCATAGCGCATCATGCTTCAGGCGAAATTTTTTATCAAAATTGTGCGAGTTAAAAATTCTCTATAGATATAGGTTGGCGATTACAAATTTGTCAGTTGAACTTCCTTAACGGTAATAAATTATTTAGATAAAAATATTGTCACCTGGACTAGACTTAAACCTGCGGTGTCTTCGGAACTTTCTGTGACATGCTGGGTGCTGGGTCTCCACAATGTTGGCTATCACTTTAAAAATAAATGTCTCTTTATTTCCTACAAGGTTCAAATGTTTATCCACTCATTGATGTCCATTCAATATCGAGTAATTTTCAGCAATGCCTACTGTTATCTTCTAATACCCCTTTTTCCACTGATATTTCTTTGAAGCTAGTAGCAGCGATTTTTTTTCCTTTAATCAAGTGTGTGGCCCTAGTAGGTTACATTTAGTAATATTCAACAGTTCTAGATCTGTTCTAGCTGTTGTGAAAAAATCAGCAATCTTCATCTAGGCTGCATCTAACCACGGAGTGGGAGTTACCACCAAAAAAGCTACAAGAATATCCATACATACGTACATACCTACATCTGCGGCGCTACAACCCTCAGTGGGTCTCGGCCTCCCTCTAAGCCACCCTATCCGCCGCCACTGTGCGCCAGTCACCAACCCCCAAAAGCCCCAGATCCCTCTCAGCGCCATACAGCCATCGTAGCTTTGGTCTTCCTATGCTCCTCCTTCTTTAAGATGACCCTGTTAAGCAAAGAGTGTTGATCTGCTCGGGATATGTGTCCCAACCAACGGAGCCGGCCTATCTCTACGAATGTGGACACTTTATATCATTGTTCATTTCATAAATCTCACGGTTGTATCTGATTCGCCAGTGAACCCGTCTCTGACTAGTCCATGTATCCGGCGCTTAATCTTCCTAATGAAAACGACAGAAACAACTATGTAAAGAGCGCGAGACCCGTCTACTCGAAAAACTTCTCTTCTAATCACTCGCACTTGATTTTATTAATCGCTCTAATCGCTATCATAATTAACTTTCACTTGCACTAATTACTATCATAGTCAAGTCAAATATTTTTTTTACAAGAAACTCTTACCTACTCCGTAATATTTTTGCTTGACTTTATATAGGAACTATATACTGTTTAATTTGCGCAATAAAATTAAAATTGAGATGTAATAAAATTATTTATCCAGTAATGAGTGGGAGTTATAAGTACGGGTGCTCGTATTTTCGAGAAATTATCGTGGGCGCAGGCTTACTTTGGCCTTGTTCTTGTCAAAAATGAACCTCATACACGTGGTAGGACTTGATAAAATATTATCCTCTCTGCTCTTCTGATATTAAAATAGGGAATCTTCTGAAGCGAGAGAATATATTTATTATTTCGTATAGTGTAGTTTTAGACCTGCCTTATAAGATACACCATTTTGAGAAAAATATAAGTAAGTACCTACCTTATTACATTACTGCTTTCCAAACAGACGTGTTCTTGTTTTTTTCACATCATTTGTGATAAATGCTAAAATAATAATTTTACCCATTAACTTATATAACTCCGACCGATTGATAGGTACATCTTTATTAAATGTTGTTTATCGAGCAAATTCTGACAATCTCTGATAGCTATGTCAAATATGTCAGTTAAAATTTAAAAAAAAGACAATATTTATATTATCAAAAGCACTATGCAAGTTACCTGGGTTAGGATTTCATAAATTTTCAAACTTTTAAATAACAAACACTAAAAAATTAACGTTATTAGTCTGATGAAAGATGTTTGAAGAAGTTGTGAGTTCGGCAGTGTTTTTTTTTAATTTCAGTTGTTGATTATGTTTAATTTTTAATGGCCATGAACCCGAAAATACGACTAATATTAAAAATAATCAATTATTGGATTACTCGTTTTTAAATGTTGAAAAGAAAGGTACCTATTATGGTAATATGTCATTTTTCATGTGTCACCTTGTGTTGAGTTAATTATTTTGATAAATTATATAAAATTATGTGAAAACCTCAGTTTTAAGATTAACACTGTAAGGAAATGTGAAAAGTTACGTGTTAATCTGATGGATTCCTGAGAATCGTATGGTTATCGAAAAAATGGCGTCCCATGCCCTACATACGTAGGAAGGAGTCAGTCAGTATACTCCTTCATTTTCCTGTAATACCTTCATAAAATTTGTCAGGTTAAGAACGGGTGTTAACCAGTAAGATTAACATATCGGCTGATATGTTTCCAAGAATTACCTAACGAAATGAAGTCAATTATTAAATCCTATTCACACGTCAAAACGTTGGCTGGAGAGAAGAAATCAGAGCGATTCTCCGCCAACCCGCTGTACTTCTAAACGTTAACACTAACATCTCTCTTAAGGGATTTTAAAATTAATTTGTTAGCGAGAAATGTTGAAAATAATAATTATTATTCATCCCAACCTATTTCAAACGTCAAATGTTTTCCGACCGTGTTTTGTTTTTGTAACGAAACAAATGAGTGGATTTTAAAACTATTCAATTCCCCGACGTATTCAATTAAACAAACATTTTCATGCAGATGAACCAACTTAATTTGGATGGATTAAATAAACTTCAGAGGTTGTATCATCAACCGTTTTATTTAACTCGAATTTCCTGGAATAACAACCCTTTTTTTATTTTTTTGTAATAAAATATTTTATAGAATATCTAACAGCAGAAAAATATTTTACGTGGGGTTGCTTCAGTGAAAATACCGAGCAAAGGATTAACACATATAAGATATGCTATCTTCATTAGGCTGAGCCAACTTGACTGTTCAAAGATCAAGCGAACTGTTCGTTTCCAAAGGGATTATTTGTAGAAGACCCGCTGGAAATAGGAACATCGAACATCGTCAATCATACTCGCAGCCCGAGACATGTTTGATTGGCGGCGCGTTGCTAAAAAAGGGAAAATAAATGTGTAGGTACTTTAATCTTATTTGCAACCATTATTCTTCTGGTGTCCCAACGAGTCCATCCGATGTCGACCTCCACTTGAGAGAAAGCCTCCCTATCTTCAGGTGCCCTGAATACATCTCCTTCAGTTCTCAGTCCGGTCCACTCACGAAGGCTTGGAGCCAAGAGCAACTATTATTACACGCATAAATAATTTTAAGCGTCTACTCCAAATGCCGATTGCTCGATTGAATACCAAAGACTAAAGAACGCAACGGTAGTATTAAGCCAGAACTTGGTAGGAAATCACATGAAAACTACCTGGATCTGCACAGTCCGGAAATAAATTGCGAAGGTACAGAATAAAATGAAGAATACCTATTAGGCTGTAAGTACCGCTTCGAACCACAAACAATCGAGATTAATAATAGACTAAACAGTGTTGGCATGCGAGATGACAAAAAGTATCGACCGTCTGATTAAAGAGTTCCTCATGTCCTCATCAAAGCAGGATTGAAGAACTTACACTTAGTAATGGAAAGATAGAGATTTGAGATAATGTTGGGAATTCGGAAGAATAATCCTCCGTGTTCTTTATTTGGATTTGATTATTCCAAATATTTCAGGACGGAGTAATAATAGTCATTTAATGGAGACGAAGAGGTGATGCTTAGGGGTAGGTGAGTGTGGAGTGGCATTAATTAAAAGTGAAGCTTTAATTCATTCGTTTTCAGTCACTCGTAATTCTCCAAATAGCGCGTAGTTATTCCAAGCTGGCAACATTCACTCCGCTCCAACCCTTCTCGTTCTAAAATATTTAGCGGCACATTTCATTACTTACGGTACCCACCTACATATTTCAGATACCTGCATACTTTTTCACATTCCTAACCGCAGTTTTTTAATGAAGAGATATTTGTAAACAATTATATAATACCGAGTTCTAACGTGAATGAAGATAACCAAATTTTACTTTTTGGTGTTACAACCATATTTATTTTATTTTTTAAAAGATGAACTTTGCTCACCACTACAGTGTTTGACCTTTTCGGTGAGCAGTGGGACAGAAAGATTACATACATATCTTTCTATATAATAATTTAGAAATGTTTTTTAATTTGCCTTTTATCATTGCTCTATCGTATATTAGAGCATCACGCCTAAACGGCTGAACCGATTTCACTAATTCTTTTTATGTCGTGTTGGCTTTTATCAGTAGAAGGTTCTTATGAAAGAAAAAATTAAGAAAGTTGCGTGGTAAATCTACATAATAATTCAGAAATGTTTTTTTATTAGCTTTTTACCTAATGTCATCGCATCACGCCTAAACGGCTGAACCGATTTCACTAATTCTTTTTTTGTCGTGTTGGCTTTTATCAGTAGAAGGTTCTTATGAAAGAAAAAATTAAGAAAGTTGCGTGGTAAATTAAATAAAACTCGCATTAGCCCCTCCTCTATCTAATTAATAATTCAAAAATGTTTTTTATTTGCTTTTTACCGTATGTCATAGCATGACGCTCAAAATACAAATGCTACTACAGATATGAATCTGCACAGAGCCGTGCAAAATGCCGGAGAAGGTTCTTTAATACAATTTGCTGCATTAACTTTAATATATTTAGAGCTATTTAAAAAAAAGCCTATTTTTTAGGATCTTCATACAAAATTTTAATAAACATTAAAAGTGTCATTCTTCTTTTTCTGTGCTTATGTCAGTTATAGAGGTCTACAAAGCAATGGGAAGCTAGACTAGAACCTGTTTAATTACCTACCAATCAAGGCTGACAATCGGAAAAAAAAAACGTAAAGCAAGACGGGTATAAGCTAGTCATATATAAAATACAAATAGTAGGTATAGACAAAATAAAACGTTACAAACATAATACTTATAAGTTTGAACAAAAGAGCATTGGACGTAATATCAATCATTGAATGTAATTATTCGTATGTCATAATAACACCGTCTATAATATTGATTAGGGTGTCCTGGAAGAAATTCACATAAAATCACATACATCGCTAACTTCTTGTTTCAAATTGTTCTAAGATATACCTAATATGAAAGATGTCAATATGCTGAGACAGCCTAAGCTTGCCCCACTTCATGTCATTTTGTGTGGTGCATTACTCTGTCAATCATTTTTAGAGCTTTTGTAGATCAAAATAACACCATGACTGAGGATATTTTTTCTTCATTTCTTAATTACTATCTTATATGAAAAGAGATCACTGAAGAGATAGAGAACGACTGAACCGATTTGGGGAATTTAGGTTTGTAAAAAATTGTTGGAAAAAAAATTAACGGTGAGGAAATGAAATAATAGCGTGTCTTGTTTTTTTTTATTTATTAATCAACTCTCGTCCCTAGGCTTATTATAGTCCCTATTGCGTGAGGCAATTTTTTCCAGTCAACCGGTCCCGTCCAATCTGAGACAGGGCAACCCCGGGTAGAAATTTCAAGTGAAAAAAGTCTTAGAAAAACTCTGACCCGACCGGGATTTTTCCGCATGTTCAAAACACAGAAATACAAATAAATAAAATATATATATATTTTTTTATTATATTTTTAAAAACTATTATTATTACAAATCTTCAAATTTTTTGTCGCGAGCAACTTTGTAGAACATTTTAATAAACAAAAATAAATTAATCAACAAAAACTTTGTCAGTTCTACTTGTTGATTTTAATTTATTTTTGTTTATTATTATTACCTATTTTATTCCAAAAATTATATGAAAACAATTTCATGGTTTTCGATTTTACGATGTAGGTATTTTTTTAGTAAAAGATTTTTGATATACCTACCTAAATTATTTAACATTATACCATTTTCATAAATTGAAAATTTGCTTTATTTTTATAATACTAACGTCGATAATATATCTTTTATCAGAGACCACATCCGACATAAAAAAAAGACATTCAATTGACATTTTAAGATGGAGGAAATATCCAGATTAATATTTTAATGTTATTAACAAAGCGCCAAGAGATTCCAAGTGTCTGGTGGCAGACAGCAGAGGAAGGATTATGAATAGTGTGTCCAGATATAATGTGCATCGTGGGAGAATGCCTCCTGGGGCAGCGCTAGAATGAGAAGAGGAGCTGTGGATAAACATCTTTTTACAATAATTATTATTTGTAGAGGATTTTATGCTAAGGCATGAACCGCTAAATGTATCCTAAGCTGGAAACTGTTTTACTCGTATCTATTTGATTCTGTAAATTGATTAAACATGAGAGATAACAATGCAATGTTATCACCATTCTTGGACTGACATTACGTTAATCCAAGAATGTTTCTATGTTTCTTAACTAAATAAAATTGAATTGTCTCCTATTTATACCTATGTATACATGTGTATCGTATCGTACAAAATTTGTTAAAATTGAAGGAAAATTCTCGATTTCTTCAAATTTTTTATTTTAATCACTCTTCTATACACATATGTTAGTATTGCCACTGGAACATAATACTTAATGCATTCTTAAAGAATAACTGGTAACCAGTTAACCGGGCCCCACCAATCTGAGACAGAATTCCAACCCCAAGCAGAAATTTCATGTGAAAAAAAAAACACGAAAATTTCTGATCAGTATCTGAATAAATAAACTTGTTATTTTTCCTTTTGGCATTTCATCCACATGCGGGATGGTTTGGCCATATTATATATAAACTTAAATATTTGAATTTTAAGATAAAAAAGTGGGTCATTGAGGTCATTAATTCACTTTGTGTTTTTTTCTACCTCCGTGATTTATTATACATATAATCTCATCACAGTAAATATGGGCCTTTCTAATTTCGTTGTCATGATGTTATTTACAGCCAAAATACATAAAAAAACAGTTTTTTTTACCTTAACGCAATTTCTACCTTCAATAATTGAACTGAATAGCAGATGAAATTCAAAACAAAAATATAATTATTTTTTGTGTATTTATAGAACTGTAAAATTTGTTTCAGTTTTTTTTTTTATAAAGAAGACATGAATCATTCGTATAAAAAAATTACCGAATAAAATATAATAACGGTCCATGGATACGTGCAGCTCAATGTCATTCATAAAATAAAAATTCACTAAATGAAAATATTAAAAATATTTGCTTTGCGCAGATACGTCTGTGCTGGTGAATAAAATCATGAAAAAAGTATACATTCACGACGCAGTCAGCTGGTTTCAAATTTCTTTTTTTACTGGAAATATTTAAAGTTCGATTTAAAAACAAACATTTTTAATTTAAAATTTTTATTCAATGCGCGGCTGTTTTATTATTATTTTTTTCATTTTCACCCCTTTCTATGAAAGATTTTTTTATCGTCGTTTTTTTTTTAAATAAAATCTGATATTACTACGACTCTCATCCGCACCAGTTAATATTTTCAGCTACGATATTTTAAATTAAAAATCATACAATTTCACCATTTCTATAATAATTCTTAATTCACCAGCCATTTTTACTTTTCTGATGAATAATTTTCTAACATACATAAATTAATACCTTAAAATATAATTAGCTAAGTACATCCTGAAATAAAAACATGGATATTCTCAAAATAAGAGAATATGCGAAGAATTCAGACCTTCAGTTTACAATATAGTGAAGAATAAGAAGGTATTGAAAAATCACCAAATCAATTTTGGTCAAAGGGACAAATTCATAGATCGTCTTGTCTTTCTACAAGAAAAAAAAATTACAAAATATTTTCTTTTGGTTCACAATCTCTCAATAACTCTGTAGCCTAAGTAAGAGTTACATACTTAGGCTACTTTCTGTAGACGTTACGTTCGTTTACAAATCTGTTCAAAATCGGTACTATGTAAGCACATGCCAAGAGTTTTATTCACGTTTTGGTTCACAATCTCTCAATAACTCTGTAGCCTAAGTAAGAGTTACATACTTAGGCTACTTTCTGTAGACGTTACGTTCGTTTACAAATCTGTTCAAAATCGGTACTGTGTAAGCACATGCCAAGAGTTTTATTCACGTTTTGGTTCACAATCTCTCAATAACTCTGTAGCCTAAGTAAGAGTTACATACTTAGGCTACTTTCTGTAGACGTTACGTTCGTTTACAAATCTGTTCAAAATCGGTACTATGTAAGCACATGCCAAGAGTTTTATTCACGTTTTGGCGTCGCTAGCGTCGCGCGTTTTGGCGAAGACCATACAAAATATTCAAGGTTGTGTTACAAAAAATATCGCCAAATATTGGGATTTAAAATTATTTAGAAAATAAAAATATCACTAAAACTGTGAATTGTCACAAAACTTTAATATAAAAACCTATACTATTTTCACAGCCGTTTTTCTTTTTATTCTTTTTCACAATAAAACTCCTTTAAAGTAATTGTCTTTTCTTCAATTTATCAAATATTGAGATAAATGAATTTGAAAAGTGGCAATATTCGTCTTATGTTTGTCAACAAGTTGTTTATTGGTGCATTATTTTTATAATCAAGAGATCTATACTGCGGCATATGCAACAAGCTTAAACTGCAACAAATCTTACAAACATATTTGGTTCTTTGTAAAATATGTACCTACTATCCTTCTTCCTCTCCCTCTAAACCTTTACCCTCTCCTCTTGTTCCCTTTCCCTGTATCTGAGGCGAGTACTTGTATGTATTGTTAGTAATTTTCATAATACACATATACGTTTAAAAAAAAAAAAAAAAAAAAAAAAAAAAAAAAAAAAAAAAAAAGTTTACCTCACAGTTTTATATGTTTGATTTAAATGTATATACTTCACTGGTGTATGTTTTGTAAATTTTATGTACTGTCTTATTTTTGTATCAATTTCACTGTTTGTATATAAATGTTAAAATAAAAAAAAAAAAAAAAAAAAAAAAAAATAATATGTTTGTATCATTATTGTTTTGTAGAAATATTTGTAAATAAGACACTACACTTACAATGTATAAATAAAATAAAATCAATAAATTAATTAAATACTTACAATATATTGTCAATTTTAACACTTAAATATTTCTTCTTGTTGCCTACTAGATGTCCATACGTCTATTTGTCAAAAATAACAAAACCAAACAAAACGCCGGCAAAATTCAAGTAGTCGCGAGAAATCACAGCGCGTAATAAAAAACGCACAGGTTTTCACTAAATTACGGTGACGTAGGCTTACATACTACCGATGTAATTAAAAACTGACAGTTGGCTCCGTTTAGGTACAAAACGAAGACTATAAGTACGTTTTGTGTCTTACATACTTAGGCTACCCCAACTAGTAGCCATCTCCGCGCTTCGCTTTCGCCATTCAGCTTCACCTCATGTCGTCAATAATTATTACTCTGAGCGTTTCATAATATCTGATTTTGAACCAGAGCTTTTCTGTTTTTGCATATTATTAAAATTACGTCACATACTTTATCACGATCCATGCAGCAACATTACGAAGAAATTCCTTTTTCACAGCAACTCCGCATCAGGTGTATCCTTATTTATTTTCATATCACAGCATCTTGTCAAGATATCTTCAAGAGATTAGATCATTTGCTTTGGTTTTGCTTTCTACTGCTGATACAACAAATTCTTTTCATCTCATTTTTGTATTTATGTCATATTGCTCGTCTTTCCTTAAAACTAATGCTATCTTGTTAAATATTATTAATAGCTCCCAGTCTACTTCATTAAAAGCCTTTTCCAGGTTTGTAATTGGTATGTACGTGGGTTTATTTTCTCTACGTCAAAAAAGGTTTATAAGGTGACATTCACCAACGTTTTCTTAGGTAGGTACTTTTTAACAATTCTTTGGTAGTACCTAACTAGCGTAAATTTTTATATCACCACCTAGGGTCTACCTAAGAGGCTAGGAGTTTCGTAATTCTAGGATGCCGATATAACAGACTGGTGAAAACCAAATGATAAGCTAGAAACTAGCTATCTAAGCTTGTAAAAAATATTTCAAGATATTTTTATGTGGTTAAGCGGCCCATAAACTAGATACTGGATTTGAAGTCTTATAATATGAAGTCATGAACATAAATATGGCCCAGTATTTTGTTTTATTCTCTTGCATTGGAAGTTAATTTAAAACTGTTTAACTCTCGTTAGTTACTCGAATATCCTGAATATACCACAATAATGGTAGTGGCTTAGTTAGATAGATAATATTGTAAACCATCGTTCAACTTTACCACACAAACCTCAGCAGAGAGCATTTACAAAAGGAAATGTAAAATTAACTCTTGAATCATTGTATATTTGGTTTTGATTGTGAGCGAGTTCATGTCTACATAAGTGAGAGAGTTCAATAATTATTATCAGCATCATGTAATGAAACAAAGCACGCTTAATGCGAATTGCATAATTATATGCAATTAGACTTGACGCCTTCTTAGGATATCCTATAGCTAATTGTAATGGGGTGTTTATGAGATGAAGAAGAAAAGAATCATAAAAAAGATATAATTAGAGCAGAAACTTTAACAAAAGCAAAAAGTATATTTATATATTTCAATAACAAAAACTTAACAACTGTATTTTGAAGACTTTTCACCTTCTCAAGTTCTCTAAGCTTAACATGTAGCAGGAAAGTGTAGTGTTTGTGTATTATAAAGTACTACACGAGCGGTGAATGACACTATCTCGAGCCCAGTGTGGCAGGGTGACATGCTAGAAGGCGGTTCAGTTCGTGCCATGAGTGTTGACGATTCATTTATACAATAAGGTCGATTCATTTATGCATTAAGAAAAAAGCATTATTGACAATGTAATTTTTTTAATCTTATAATAAATAATGTGCCTACTTATATACAATCCACTTCCACTTTGCCCAAGCGGTTACAGCACCGGGGGTAAAATATTTTTTTGCAACTATGGGCATATTTAGTCATTATTTTCTTCTCTTTTGTATCTGATTTTACTCACTAGAATTATTTTTGTTGTTAGAATTATATCTCTCATTGACACCGTCAGGTATTCGTGGGTAGATAAGTAAAAAAATAAACATCCCTTAGTAGAAAAAATTGTGTGCTTCTTATCATAAAACAACTCCCAGATTAAATGAAATGATAGTGCTCTACATGTCAACTGGAAAGTACCCTGAGATTAAATGCAAGTATTCTCTTTAGCTCTTTGTGTCATTAAAAAGTGGAGAACGTCCGAGCAATTGAGCAATTCTACGCGCTCCACTGCTACCCCCTTCCCCCAAACGTTACAATCATCTTCATGTAATGCTAAACTTCGCCAGATAACAAACTCTTTAATTTTCAGTGCCTCCAACCCTTTATATACAGTCGTCGAAGTATGAGAGAAGATACATGAATCAAATAAAATAGTGCTTCAAATGCGTAGTTTAGTTTTTACCTATTACGCCTTTTCTTGGAGGGGGTAGTTAGATAGTTTGGAATTCTATTAATTTCAAATCTAATCAACCCAACATAAATTTTAGACACGACATACAATATTTTCTCCCATTCTGTATAATTCCTGACATGGCCTTCCTTTAAGACGGCGCCGTTATTCTCACCTTAACAGTCTTTTTCCGCATATTCAGCTCAATTTTTATAAACATATTCTCATTAAAATGATGAACATATAAGATTCAAATTTACACTTGAAAAAATGAATGTTTAAAAAAATAACACAGAAAATGATGAGAAAAGTTAATATATGATAAATATGATTTTTTAAATATAGGTAGGTATTAATAAAGGTAAACTTTGTATTCAAAAAACATATTTTTTTTCTGACAAACCTACAGTAAACCATAAATAAAAATGTTATTTTATTATTCTTGTTATTCTAAAAATAAATGTTTAAATGTCATCGTTATAAAATTGTTTAATAAAAAAAATCCAGCCAAATATTTTTTGTTCAAATCATTATTGTTGTAGTAAAGGTCATAATAGTCGTGGGTTCGATTCTAGTTGCCAATCATCTTTCTTTTTCACGACACTAGCTGTAAGTAGCTTACTGTGAAAGAGTAAAAGAGTGTATTTGTTGAAACAGACTCATTAGAAAAATGCTAATAGGTATTATCTTTTAATTTATAAAACCGTGGATGTTTCATGAGCATTTGAATCCAGTTTGTTATCGGTTGGTTTTTCTAATATTTCGCCTTGGAAAGCATTGGTGTATCTGAACACAAACTATCGAATTTGGTTTTGGGTAAATTTTTTATAAGGAATCTGCACAATTTACACACAAAGTAGGTACTTAAAAAACAATGATCCAAAACTAAGGTCTTAAAATCTTATCGCAGTGATGATAAAATATTAAAAAATAAATTAATCATATTATCATATCTTCGTTTAACTTTTTGATATCAGGCAAATGAACAGAAAAATGCAAATCACAAACAAAGAGAAAGGGGACATTTTCTCCTTACTTGTAATGAAAATTAATCGTTTGGACGTAAGAATGCTATAATATAATGATGGCTGGAATTCAAATGGAGTATAAAATCAAGGCGTAAACAACAAAGGGCGCATATCAAATGAAAAGATAAACAAGAAAATGGTTGCGCAATTAATTATAAATTCATATTATTTATTCGAAATCTAGGTCATACATTCAATTATTCTCAAACTTACAGCTGACCCATTCGTGGAACTCGGAATGACTAATCTGCGAGACTCACCCTCACATCTGGACAAAGCGCACAAAAATAAAATTATAGAAAACAAAATGCTATTTTGGTGGCGCAAGTTCATGCACATGTGTATGAACATCAAATAAAAATTGTATTATTTGAGAGCTAAAATAAAAAATGAACTTTTAGCACCAATTGAAATCCGTTGTCATTTTTCTTGAATCATTTGTATTGATCTCATCTACCTACATAATAAAGTTCAGCCTTTGTCCTCCAGACCAATTTGTCAATTGGAATGTGCCTATGAAGTATCGTTTAACATTTTCATACCTAATATTTATTTATGTAAATTTTTGTTTTTTATTTTGGTATGTTAACACATAGGTATTATTATAGCCATCCGTTATATATACCTACGCCATTATTTAATTTCTAGCACACATAAATAAATATTCTAAACCCTGAAAGTAATTCTTAAAAGATTCCACCAACATACAGTTAAGCCTCATAGTTAAACACAAATCAAGAGAAAAAGATGTGATTGCTGTATAGAATGTACTGAATATTCATGAAGGATCATATATTGAGAAGCGCGTGATGTTATCAACCAAACCAAGATTATTTGTGTCAATAGAACTCTCTGTGGTCAATTTGTGTACATTTCAAGCGAAAATTTCGGTTGAATATATTAAATTGAACCACGGCGCAATATCTACGTTCCCAATAGAATAATTCGCTGGTAATTTAGAAAAAAATAATCTACCAAAATATGCCGTACATTTTCTGTCTTTTTATGCTTATAAGTTTTTTTTTGAACAATACTAACTTGTTATTTTTTTCTTCTTTATCAAATCTTTGTGACAAGTTTTGTGGCCGAGTTAGATTTTTCTGAGATATCTGAACTAATACTTACTTACCACCGAGTCCGGATCGTCAGACCAAGTATGGTTGGCCACATGAATGGCTTCGTTCCTGGAAACGACACCATGTCGGTCAATCCATTAACCACCTTAAATAGCAAGGAAAACATTAACTTATACCTACTTTTTTTATTACCATCATTTGTTGCTAGCTTCATAGGGTTGAATATTATCATTTTAATCCAGGCAGTATTTCTAAGAGAAATAGAGCACTCCTTTGATTGCTTTACACATTCTTGGAAGTTTTACTGATATTCTGAGCTATATGAATCATTTGTTTTTCTAATATTTTGAATGTTTACAATCGTATAAGCGGTTTTGTATCAAGAATCTTGTAACTGTATCATTTTTTATCATAACCGAACCTTTTCAAAATATAATATTATTGAATATTGCCAGGAAAATGTATTTGTCTATTCTAACCTCACATGCTTCTTCTTCTCAACCTTGAACCGTCCACTCCTGAACGCAGGCTTCCTCCGTGTTCTCCCACTCTTGTCTATATGGTGCAAATCTGCATCCATGTCCCACCCGCAAAACTCACCAGATCGTCTCTTCATCATTAATTTTCGAGTCCGGATTTATATTCTGCCACTCCCTTGTCGTTAGCTATGGATCTGTTTGTAATATCTGGATTTATCATTTATTTGATTGAGTAAGTGGGATGGGCTACTGCAAGAGCGGCAATTACGTTTGCGAGAATGAGAGAGAACTACTATCAGGTGCAGTGAACAATAATTTTGTTGTTATGGCGTCATAGGAAATCCGTTCCATAATAACTTTAATATTACTTATATTTTATATTATATCTTAGCCATTTTTTAACTTTATATTAGTTATTCTGTTATCCCGAGCGAAGAAGAATCCATAATAAATCAAACATCGGAAGAATCTTTTCAGCCGATCTCGAGTTATACCTAAGTGTTCACACTAACCCGACTTTCTTTTATATTATAAGATATAAATAAAATAAATATGTGCTCACTCAAAGTGAACACAAATACACTCCTTGACTCTTTCACAGTAAGCTACCGAAAGCTTGTGTCGTGAAAGAGGAAGATGGTCGGCACCTGGGATCGAACCACGACGTCCGCAGTACGAAAGCCGACGTTGTAACCGCTGGGTCACCAACCACTTCATATCTTATATCAACATTTTTATTTGCAAATTCTTCCTAAAAAAGCATAAAATATAAACTTGTCTGCATTTTAATGCATGCCGGGATATTAATCATAAATGCAATTATGAAATTTCTTAGTGTAGAGAGTTCCGTACGAGAATGAAAGATATTAATGAAACAAACGAATGCATGCACTCCTCAAATAGACGTTGGTACCTACATGGTATAGAGGACACAGTCTTCCTAAAGCTCGGGAACATAATCGAGTCTGCTTCGTATATCGTCAAGCTGTTACTTCATGAAAGCTGCTACTCGCTCTACAGTTTTATTGTCTTTT
Source organism: Mystacides longicornis (assembly GCA_963576905.1). Taxonomy (NCBI): domain Eukaryota; kingdom Metazoa; phylum Arthropoda; class Insecta; order Trichoptera; family Leptoceridae; genus Mystacides; species Mystacides longicornis. Next base: position 14,103,416 of record OY756425.1, read on the forward strand.
CTTAAGTTCAGTCAAGTAGAGGAGCTATCATAAAGTAAATGACACAACTTGCAAGATTGTTTATCACACGTTAATATCCTTTCAGAAAATAAACAATGGCATCGTACATTTTCTCATAAAAAGCCACATTTCAATCATAACCACTATATTAGAAAAGCTTTTTATTGGACTTGCACGTAGTTATTAAGTAAAATAAATATAAGTTGTCCTTTCAAGTATACTTTCACACAATATGGCAAGCTAAAAAATGATGATTGCGTAGCAAAAAGACGATTTCTTGCAGAGGGCAGGAGCTTGGAAGAGTACCTGACATTCTGCAAGAGGCCTCTGCAGACGAGGTACAATAAAAGGCAGAGCTCTACGAAAAAAATCGAAGGCTGGCGCAAGAGACCATTTTTGGTCTCAATGAAACAATAGTGACCCTATACCTACCACCTATCCAAGACTGTAGCAAAAAATAATTTCGGGCGGTGGAGAGGGGTTCTCGACCCCCCGATATTTGATGAGGTTTCAGAACCCTACCCCTCCAATCACAATATGTATTATTTTTGCAAGTACCTAATGCTATTTATTTTCGACAGACATAAAAATAACTATTAAAAAATATGCATCGTGTGACAAAATTTAATTATATACCAACATAACGGTAAATTTAATAATGTTCTTCGGCCATGTTTTTTTTTAAAGAATCTGGTCTCGCCCTAAGTGAACACAAATTTAGACATATCTCACATAAAGCAAAGCTTGTGTTGTGAAAGTGGCAATGGTCGGCACCGGGACTGGAACCCCCGACCTTCAATACAACACAGTACTTATTTCTTTTTTCTTTCCTGTCCTCTGTATAAAGGTCTTTACTTGGTAAAGGCCTTGTACTAACCTTCTTTAAAAAAAACTACATTATAAAAGCGCTTGAAGACAGCAGTTAGCTAAAAAAACTCAAGAAAAATGAAATGCACATAGATAAATGTTGGTTGAGGCTTAATAAACAAATACGAAATATTTATTCAACATTTTATTTTCATCATTATTTATATTGTTTCTATTCTACATTAGTACGTGTATGTGGTGTCAATGCACTTACGAATAGTCTGACAGATGATACGTACTTTTGATATGGATACAAATAATAGAATCTAATATGAGAAAACATTAACCCACACAGTGACTACATCACGGGCGTAATACTTCCGCCTAATTTACAATAATTAATAATAATTTATTACACCTTGGTCTTAAATACAAAAATCTTATTTTATTCTAAATATATTAAATAATACAATCAAAATATATAATAATATGTACAAAATTATTATTAAAAGAGAAATAAATTATAGGTAATTCTCTAGCAATCTTGATAGTTTCCTATATAAATAATAATATTCATTTAAGAAAAAAAAAAAAACTATTAAATATTTACAAATAACCATTCTGAAATCAAAAGGTACTTTTAAAATTAAGCTTATTCGATTATTGGTTTTTAAATTTCCTTGGTAAGATTGAGATCAAAATATTAATATATAATTTCAGAATAATATTTGATTAATAAAATGAATATCAAATGTGTTCAATATTATTAATTGAACATGTTATATTATATAGGTACCTACATAATTATGTATAGGTACATGGGTCAAATGTCACAATCCGTGGTTCGCGTAGCAGGGCATGTATTGTTACCTATTCCTATTTGGGCCCTTCCTTGCAGTGCATTTCAGTAGTTGGTACTTACCGCATCTCGGGAACACGCACACGGAACAAACCGCTTTTTATCGCCGCTACAAATTCGGAAGTGTAGAACACATCGGACATATCAATCGTCCTCAACTTACATTTACATTGTGCATCCAAACATTTATTTTATATTAGTTTAACAAAAGTGCAGTGCTGCCAGAAAACAGGAGATATGTTTGTACCAAAAATAAGACGATTATTAACACCTTCACTTAAAAATATAAATCGCAAAAATAATCTTAACCCTCTAATGCCCCATTTTTTTTTCTTTGTGAAAAAATTAAAGTAGAATAATTGGATTATTTAAAAGTTGATGTGATCAATATTTTGAAAAAAAAACTGAAAATGGTGACCTGGAGATGCATTTTTTTTACCCCGCCTCTAGGCGGACTTGGGCAGCAAGAGGTAAAAGGATAACAACTGGAACTGGGTTCAGTAGTAACAACAAACCTTTGCTTTTTCATTATAGGTATCTATTATTTGAAATAAAATAAAAAATATACAACATATAAACATGTTTTATATAACAAAGTATAAAAACTAATAAAAAGATTTTTTTTCACGCCATAAAATATTTTTGAACGCAGAAATTTTTGGATCTATTTCCTCTGGTGAACCAATGAAAGTACTTTCAGAAAGTACTTTCATAGTTGCTGATTTCAGCTAGATCAGGGCGTGGTTTTTTGGATGGGAGCATTCCTGCAAGTTCGACTTCTTCCAACTGTGATTCAGAAGTGGAAGAACTAGCTAAAACTATTTCATTTAGCTGTGTTCCAGTAGTTGATGTACCAGGCAAATTTATTGCCTCATCGACTAGGATGTGTTGTTGGCCTGTTTCTTCATCATCGCTATCAAATACATTTTCCATATTAGAATCATGAGTAACAGGAGCATAATCAGGGTCATCATCCGAAAAGTCATCAAAATCAGTATCCAACTCGTCTTCATCCATTGAATGTAATAAATTAGAAATTTCATCTTCGGACATTATGGATAGACGGTTAAGTTTACGTCGATGCATCTCTAAAAAGAACGAGTAGATTTAATTTTTCGACATAATTAGTCAAGATAACGAAGTCAGTTTACTGGCAAATATATGTGAAAAAAATATAATTGCCTGCCCGGATCCGCCTCAGGGCGGGCATAGTAAATGGAACATATTTCAATTATTTCAATGACGAACATACCCCGGAATATGATTTAACATAAGCTACAGCAATAATAAACTCACCTATATTTTATTTATCCGATTACCAGCACTGCAAATATTTATTATTATTTTCCAAAAAACGCGCGCATTTAATTCAACCGTTAGAACCAAGTGCACGCATTGAACTGATGTTTACTCGAAAAAAACGCATGAGATGAAGCGTGGCGGAAAGCATAGTTGTATTGGTGGGCTCACCGCCTGGTGGCGGGCGTGGGCATTAAGCCGATAATTTAAATAATACGAAAGTTATAGGAATATTTTCTTTGCCCGCCTCAAGGCGGTTTGGGGCACTAGAGGGTTAATTTATACAGTACATATTTAAATTGTTATAAGATATATAAATTTTTTTATATAACTTTATAAAATTAATAAAATAAATAAATAAATAAACATATTGTTATGAATTAAATAACACACAGTTGCACTTTCACAAAATTTATATTGAATCTCGAGCGCTTTCGTCCGATTCACGCAGACATTGTCAAGAGACATAACCAGACTCACGCAGATATTGGCAAGAGACATAAGAGTCTCACGTAGACATTGTCAAGAGATATAAGAGTATCTTGACAATGTCTGCGTGAGTCGGACGAAAGCGCTCGAGATTCAATATAAATTTTGTGAAAGTGCAACTGTGTGTTATTTAATTCATAATTATGAACTATCACTACGTAAATACACTAACCCTCCAAAAATTAGTACATATTGTGTTAAATGATTTCATAAAAAATAATAAAGTAGTTTAGACAAATTAAAAAAAAAATTGAAAATAAAATAGTTTTTATTTACTTTCTCATTAGGCCTTTTCTAAATAAAATACTTTTTTAGTTTTTGTGCGCTTTTCTTGAAAAGTTTCCAAAGTTTGACTAAATTTACAACTCATGCGACAATTGAACCAACGTGGGGTCTCTAATTTTTTTTCAAATATTCAAATTAAATAAGTTTGAAGGTGCAGCAGAAATTCAAATTGTTTGTATTAAGTACATAAAATAAGCAAACTTTAAACTGCTAGTTAATTATATGTTTATATGCATAATAAGGAGTTTGAGAATATTAATGTCAAATTGACTGTAATTTATGTAGTTTAGAATTTAGTAATAATGAAATTTAAGCTATTTTAACTAACTGAATAGTTTATTTAGCATTAAAAAAATAGTTGCAAATTCATTTGGTAAAGAGTTCATCGAAATTTTAAACCATTATTACCGCCAACCGTACACAAATGTGTACAACACAATGAAGCTAATGTTAAATAGTGCTCACTCTCCTGGAAGCTTAGGGGTGAAGGGTATCAATAGAAAGATAGTGAAAAGTCAATTTTTTTTTTTTTAAATGAATCTGTGCTCACTCAAAGTGAACACAAATACACTCCTTGACTATTTCACAGTAAGCTACTTAAAGCTTGTGTCGTGAAAGAGGAAGATGGTCGGCACCTGGGATCGAACCACGACGTCCGCAGTACGAAAGCCGGCGTTGTAACCGCTGGGTCACCAACCACTTCATTATTGAGGTGGTATGGGCATATATAACGAAGACCAATAATTATTATATGACTAGTGAGAGAATTGGTTTAACAGAGAAGACTCTGTACACGTGGATACGACAGAAAACACGAGTCAGCGCTGTGGTTCAGAAGGTCTCCAAACAAAACTGTAGGTGGGCTGGTCAGTGGTCATGTCGCCAGAGTAACCGATACCAGACATAGACCAAAAAAGTTCTTCAATGGCGTCTGAGAACTGGGCGGAGAAGTGTTGGTAGGCCTCAGGCAAGACAGTCTGACGACGTGAGAAGAGTGACCGAGGGTGGATGGATGCGGCTGGCGAAGGATATGGATCAGTGTAAGGGTAAGAAGACGTAGAAAGCCGATTCCGACCCACACCGATCGGCTCAAAGATTGTTGTCTATGGTTTCAATGTATTTAAATGGGCATGACGGAAAGCGGGTTCCTGCTTTTTCTGCGGGTATCCCCATTCAAATGCATAGTAACATTCTTTGCGCCGGTCGGCGCGGGTCGGAATCGCCTTTCTACGTGTTCTTACCCTAAGTCTCATGGGAAGGCCTATATCCAACAATTTCTGTTGTGTACACGCTTGTTTACGGTGGGCGGGAATGGGTTTAATTTATGTTTTTATTTACGAATCGTCAATTATTATAGTAGGTGTTTTCGCAATCTGTTGTGCAGGTTACGCTTTATAAAAAAATCCTCTGTATTAAAAAAAAAACACCCTGTTTTTATAAATCGCTTTTAACAATATGGATTTTATTTAAAGTGGGGAAGTTGATAATCTCAAGACACAATACTGGATCCTGGTTTACGTATCCATTTATATTGCTCTCAATAATTTTGTATTATTTAAGCAAAGTGGTGGGTGTTGGCAAGGAGTCGCTTTTAAGATTAAATTTATTCAGAACGGGACGACATTTGTGTGGGTCAGTTTAAACCAAATGAATACGGTCGAAATAAAAGGAAAATACCGAAAAGAAATCTGTTTGTAAATAAACATAACATTTATACATAAAGAGGTACGCCATACTTCGGAGGTTTTTTTTCAATTCGGACCCGCATTTTAATGTACCTACTGACTCTTTTTGTTTAGAGTCTCGTTTGAAAATGTATTTTTTATTCAAATTCATTACATTGACAGTTATTTGCGAATCGTAATTGAAAAAGCACCAAGTAAACAAGAAGTACTAACAGTGTTTGGTTTTACTTAATTCCAGAGTCTGAGTAACATGAGGCGAAATTTAATAATAACGAGAGAAAATAAAAAACACTTTTGAAAAATTGGCGATTGTTCATGTCAAAAATATTAGTCACAAAACCGAGATAGTTTAAGATTTTTTTTTTCAGAGAGCACTCTTTCCCATCTAGACACACTTTATACGTTTTTTTACAGCGTCAAACAATTTCAAATGCAACATTATTTATTTTTGACACGGACTCTCTCAAAAATGGAATTGGAATGGAGCTAATTGATTATAAGATGACCAAAACTTTTCAACGATTCTTTTCTTTTAGTACACTGCAGTTTTTGTAACAAAAAAGACATTACATAAATACCAGATATTGAGTATTGGCGAGCACCTGTATGTAATTGCACCTATTTCAGAACCAACTTTGTTCTCCGTATAACCGTGTTGAGGATGTTTTAATCCACTACAGGAAAAACTCTAAGATACAGAACCAGAAACAGAAGCATATTTGGGTAAAAAATATTCAGTGTAGATGATCGTGAGATGGAACAAAAGCAGACAGAAAACTGAGAGATTTTGTTAATAGAATGGAAGATGACCGTATAACCAGGGTTGCAGCTGATGTTATTCCTTTGGGCTAAGCAGACCGCCCAAGAGGTGGAAAGACAGGTGTGTCCGCAAATGCCAAGCAGACTACAAGAAACGCCTGTGTCCGCAAATGGACTACCTGACCGTTTCACATGATCTAGAATCTCTATATAATACATAAGAAAGTCGGGTTAGTGCGAACACTTATAACTCGAGATCGGCTGAATAGATTCTTCAGATGTTTGATTGATTGGATTCTTCTCCGCTTCGGATAACAGAATAATTATTAAAAATTCTAAAAATGGAAAGCAAATAATATAAAATATAATATTGAAGTTAGTATGGAACGGATTTACTGAAAACAATGCATCCGGAATCTGTGAAAAAATCCATAACAACACAATTTTTATTTACCAACCATTGAGTTTCAAAACGCAGATTTTTGATAGAATTTCTTTCAAGCTTTCAGAAATATTTTTTTATTATTCAAACATATTTCAAGCGTATTTTTATATAAATTACAAATTCTATATCAATATTCATAGTAAGGACAACAGGACAACGTCTGTCGGGAAATCTAGTAAGAATTAAAAGAAGGATTTCTGTTGTTCGACATAACGATATTTTTATTACAAGATAAAATGTTAAAAAAAATACAAAAAAAAATATTAATAGAGATTGCTTCATGGGTTATTTAATGTATATTAACGAGAGACCTTGGTGTTTCAAAATGTTCCCCTAAATGTTCCAACTCGGTTCTCATAAAACACATTTGTTGGGTATAAAGCTCGCAAATTAGCGTAGTATCTCCTTTGTGAAATATGACCGACTCCCAAGAATTAAATATTTATATTATTTCATGAGAACACCTGCGACTTTTAATTGAATGCATAAATTACACTACGTTTTTTGTTGCTGTACCTACATAAATAATGCACCTTTATTTAAAAAAAAAAAAAAAAAGTAAGTAGAAGAGTCCTATAAAAATGCCCCATATTTTTTGTAGGAAATATATTGGAACAAACCAAATTAACTCGAACGAAACGCGTCCATCTTATAAGATCTATCTATGACGCTTTTGGGTTATGGTTTCCTCGATTAGTTGTTGCCATTCCCCCCGGAGACGCCAGTTTGGTACCCCCAGAGATAGCAGTTTGGTACCCCCAGAGATAGCAGTTTGGTACCCCCAGAGATAGCAGTTTGGTACTCCCAGAGATAGCAGTTTGGTACCCCCAGAGATAGCTAGGTTATAAAATAGAATTCTGTGCTTCCAACGCGAACCATCTCTACTTCTAACACTCCATCTTTCAGTCGGGTTGACAGTGTGGAGTATCTTGTGCATCTCTCTCAGCGCTTCAACCAGCGAACACGGCATGGTATCTTGATGAATTACCTAACTGATGTTTATGTCATCGTATATTCAGTACAATTCATCATTATACCGGGTTCGCCATCCTCCCCCTTCGTTAATGGGCCCATAAATTCGAGGTAAGATCTTCCTTTTGAACATATTATCTAGTCGAATTTTATCACTTTTTGTTAAAGTCTATGTTTTGCGGGAATATTTGAGAACAGCTGGTATTATGAAGGTCAAGCATGACATATTTGATGTACCTTCCTGAAAATTTATGTCAGAGGTAGGAACATCAAATATCTTACTAGACAGGAGACATATTAAACTAGTTAATTCCTTGAAATTTTTACCAAGTAACGAGCAATCGTTTCTCTTTTTTTCGTAAAGTTCTCAATTGGGTTATAGAAATGAAAATTTTTAGACGTTATGGAACTATAAATTTGAATGAAATTGTTTTCTAAAAATGTCGATTATATCCTTCATTTCATATTTACTTATTAATAACTAGCTTTCCTGACAGACGTTGTCCTGTAGTCCTTACTATGAATATTCATTTCAAATTTGTAATTTGTACAAAAATACGTTTAATGTATGTTTGAATGTTGAAAAATATTTCCGAAAGCTCGAAAAAATTCCATAAAAAATCTGCGTACCAATATTTTTAATGTCAATGGTTGTCAGATAAACAATAACATTGTTGCTATAATTTTTTCATAGATGGCGTTGGCGCCGCTGGAAATACATTCCATACCAACTTTAATATTGTATTTTATTTCCTTTATTATGCATGTTCAACTTTTTAATCGTTATTATGTTATCCGGAGCGGAGAAGGATCCAATAAATCAAACATCGGAAGAATCTGTCCAGCCGATCACGAGTTATAAATTTTCGCACTAACCCGACTTTCTTTTATATTATAGATTTACAGTAAGAAATTGTACTCATTTTTGAAAAAGAAAATAATGTTTACAGACAAACTACATAAAGCTCGTATATGACTAGAAATAAAGACAAAACACACTACGAATGTATTTAAAAAATATAATATTAAAAATTATATTAAAATTTCACTTTCTCCCGACATGACATCACAAACATCGGAATTTTATTTGAAACTGAGAATCATCTATAAAGGAAACACAAAAAATGTGAGAAACAAAGGAACACGTGATTTAATACGCATATAAAACATAAAAGTAGGAGTGGATGTTAGTGTAGTGACTAGAATGAAGGTGGTTTGGGCATGTAGAGAGATGAACGAGGAAAGAATGACAAAAAGGATATATAAATCTGAACCGGTCCGATCATATCGGTTCAGTCTTAGAGGAGGGCCGAGTCAGGAGCAAAAGAAATAGGAGAGCATGTATGCGGAATGTTATGTGCGTTTGCAAGAAGCGAAAGAGGTTTGTTTGGATAGGAAAGAATGGAAATCCGTACTCTCTGCCTACCCCCTTCGGGAAACGGCGTGATGGGTAAAAAAAAATGTTAACTGTAAAGAGTTCAAACCACGCTTTTAGACACCTACTACTTTGTTTTCTGTTTGTACACAAGACTAAGTGGTATTTTATGTAATAGTCAACCCCGTATTATTTCCCCGATTGACAAATTATAGGTATGATCGACAAAACATATTATTATTCTTTTGATGTGTAAAGACTTTATCACAACATAAGAAACAACAAGTATGTAAGTCACCACTCAATATATAAACAATGCAAACAAGTTTTACTTCAGTGACTGAAAAAAGTTTTAAATACATAATATGTTTTAATACAATAACTTAGGCCCTATTTGTTTTAAAAGCACACGTAAAAAGTTACTCATAAAATTCCGTGCTTACAAAAAAAACCTAGAGCCTCGATTCGCATATTATCAAAGTCAAGCCCAAATGTATTTTCAACAATTGGCAGTTTGTGGAAGATGTTTTCGTTGCTTTTTATGTAATTTGAACTTATTTTATTAACGATTTGAACTATCCCCTTATTCTATAAATAAAAATCAAAATATCGAAATTTCCTAACGAATCTGTTATCAACAACATACCTTTTGCCAACCAATAATATGTCACAAGGGCTGTTCAAAACTTTATTCTGATTAGTATAGGTGCTGAGGGTTTGGTGGACGCTTTGGTGTGCCGGGGTGGACAGGGACATTGGGTTCGGGGGTGGATGGCCTGTAATGGGGTGCAGCATGATCTATTTATTTATGTTTTGTTCATGCATCTACTAGGTATATTTGTGTTGTATCTGTTGGTATATGATTGTGAATAAATAAATAAAATATATAGGAGTACTCTATCTAGGTAGTTTTATATAAAAATCTATGGTTCCACTGCACATATAAACTGTTTTTATGAAAATGTCCACACTGCGCATAGAAACTGTTTTTATGAAAATGTCCACACTGCACATAGAAACTGTTTCTATGAAAAACGGTCACATATAAAAATTCAAAAGTACGCGGTTCGCGGTTACGTTACCCCGCGTGATAAGTTGCATGCAACGTGACGTTGGTTACGTTACCGCGCCTGTTCAGATGTGTACAAACCCTAAGACATAAAAACTATTTCTTTGTCATTTGCCAACGAGAAGACTAGATTCTATGAAACAAATTTGGTGTTTAAATGTTTTAAAACTAAATTACATTATTCCAGTTTAATTATTTAAGAAAAAGACTGATTTGATAAATGTTTAAGTATGTTATTTATTAAATAAAAATATTTTACTTTTGGTCACATCATGTGTCGACTAAAAATAATTAATATAGGTTTGTTATTGTTTTCTATTTACCTACGTTTAAAAAAAAATGTATTTTTTGACTATTATGAAAAAAATAAGAAATTATGAACCACCTAGAGGTATTTACAATATGTTTACTCTACCTTCTGTTGATATGTTGATAAAATACTAAAAAAATCATATGTATTGTTGATAACAAAATATCTTTTTTTAATATAAAAATTGGAAATAAGTTACAGAAATATTTATCAGTTATGATTGGATATGTCTAAAACCTACATAAACGAATAATTTTATATTCGTGTGTTAAAAACAACTTTAATTTTTTAAATTTAAAAACAAAGAAAAATCATGATTTTTAATACACAATCACATTTTATGGTTTGAATATTTCGTTCAAAATTTTCTTCTTCAATTAACATCAAGCATTATCTAAGCAAATAGATAACAATATATCTATTGTAATTACACATGTATCTATTCTGCATTTGACAGCGTTACCAAAAATAATATCTAAGTAATATTTTATTTGTTTTTTTTTTTTTTTTTAATTTTCTATTGATGTTTATTTTTTTTCTTCAATTAGTATACAATAGATTGTATAAAACTATTTAATTAATTATGTACAAAAATCTATGAAAAAAAAGTGTTATTTAGTCAAAGACCCTGGCGAGGTGGTTAAATGAAATTAGATTCCAAAAAGGGGAACTACTGTTTCAAATATATGGTCAATATCATGTTTAGTTATCTGATTAATGATTTCAATGTACTACGTACTAGATATGGCATTTGAAACAAAATTTTCAAAATGTTTTGTCAGATTTTTGTGTATGAGGTATGGAGGTCGAATCGAGATAGCAATAATACAATTATTAGTGCTAATTTACAAATTATAGGTAGGTACTACTTAACTTTGTTTCATAACCCTATTTTATGAGGAAATGCCGATTCTGGTACATAGTGCATAGTAATTCATTGAATTTGATTTTAAAAGTTTATATGACGAATAAAAAACTTAAAACGCTCCCGTGTCGTCCTGTTGAGCCGGATCTGGTGGCGCACATCCTCTGGGAGCACAGGAGACTCGGGCAGGACTCGAATCCCCATTCCCTCTCGTACAGTGACACGTGAGACAGCTGCCTGTCGATGGTAACATTTCTCCGATTTGATAGAGTTTTCCTGTGGAACAAATTAGAAAATAATTAATGAAAAGAACAAAATTGATAAGATATTTTTACCATCGTAATCTTCATCTTTGTTTAATCTGAGCACTTTTCAAAAGTTAGTTGTAAAAAATCAGCGAATTAAGTTTGTTTGTCCCTTGTACTCCTACGACTACGAAACTATGAAACTGGTTCGGTTATTATGCATGTGACTCAACAAAACAAAGGTTTTGGTATTTGAAAGGGATAAAACACGAACTGCAAAATGACTGTAGAAAATGAATGTCTTGAGCAAGTGAATGAGTGTGTGCATTTAGGAAGTATGTTTAGTCGTGATGGAAAGTGTGAAAAAGAAATCGAACGTAGGAAAATTGCTATTTGTTAAGTTTTTTTTATTTTTACCCATCACGCCGTGTCCCGTAAGGGTAGGCAGAGAGAACGGACCTCCACTCTTTTCTATCCAAGCGTACTTCTTTCGCTTCTTCCATATAACATTTCTCATACATCCTCTCCTATTTCTCTTACCTGGCCTTCCTTGAGGACGGAATCGATGTGTTCGATCCACGTCAGTCTCGGTCGGCCACGATTACTTACACCTTTCCTTTCAGCCTTATAAATTCTCTTTGTCATTCTGTTTGTATCCATTCTTTCCACATGCCCAAACCATCTCAACTTATTAACTTTCATATTTGTCACAACACTTACTTCCATAACACATTCTTTCCTAATATTTTCATTCCTTTCCATATCCCATAAAGTTTTTCCACATAATCTTCGTACAGATTACATCTCTACTGCATTTATACTACATTCTTTTTTTAGTCCATGTCCACATTTCACAGCCATACAATGACATCAACGATGGTAACAGGATTGCGGTATGTACTAGTTTCTTTGCTTGTAGTGAGACGTTGTTGTTTCTCAAAATGGGTCTTAGTGCCCGGCCCACCTTGCTACCAGCCACTTTTCTACCAGGAAAGGAAAGAAAAGGTGCTTAATCTTTAATTCTTTTTAAAAAGAAAACATTATAATAGAATAGAATTATTCATTTTGGAGTGATTCCAGGATTCAGGATGAAGTCCTGAAGATAAATGGGCGTTTCAGGAGGTTAAAGATGAAAGGATATGATATGATATACCTACCTAGCTCCATCAGTCGAGTCATTTCTCAAAGATAAAATAAAAAGGAGTACCAAAGGCGTATTAAGGGAATTGGGTCAGCCGTCTAAGATATAGTAAGGGAGATTTAAGGAACGTTTGTTTCATCGACATTTCTAATGAAAAAAATATCTAAAGTAATAAACTTTGAATGTACGATTTTGATGTGAAATATTTTTTTTTTTCAAAAAATGTCTCTTATTCATTCCAAAAAACATATTTCTACCTAGCAGTTGCGCTTTGAATACGAATCCTATCAGAGGTATGTTTTTTGTTTATTTCATTAAAAACCTTCTCCTGGCAATAGCAATCACAATATAAAAAAAGGAATACGCGAAGTTTGTCCAGCAGTTGATGACCAACGGAAATAGGATTTTTATATATAAAGATTAATCTCAAATTTGAATGATTCGGGTTATTTTTTATCTAAGCATTGAATTATATGTGGTGCGTACATTTAATTAAATGGAAACCAGCACTTCTATTAAGAGTTGATATAGGCAGTATTCACAAATGAAACAAAGAAGAATAAAACGAATAATTAAAATAATTTCAGATTATAGAGTAGATCGCTCAGAAAATTTGGGAGGAGCTAGATGGATAGGAAGAGCGATGACAGGATTCTGTTTACATTAACCAAAGAACTCCCCAATCCAAGGTGTCATTCGGCCCGTGCCGAGGGATGCGTGACTAACGGGTAGGTTAGTAACTAACGGAGGCTCCCTGATACCAGGCAACCTCAGGGTGACTTTTTGCCTTACCCCTACATGCAGGGATCTGTAGAGCCGACCTGGTGTGGTGGATATAATAGGTACTTCCGCATCAGTGGTCAAAGTGGACATAAGTTCACATGATCAAAAGCATTTGTTGAAACCGAGAGATGGGAATCCTGTTGGGACCTTTCATTCAAAAAGAAGATTAAGGAGACCTTTTGCGGAGGGCAGGAGCCGGGAAGAGGCACTGTCACTCTGCAAGAGGCCTCTGGAGACGTGGCACAATAAGAGGCAGGGCTCCATATTTTTTTTTTTTTTTTTTTTTTACTTTGAAGGATGTCACAATAGATCTAATTTGGTCGAGGTGACACAAAGGGCTTATGCTCCCTTGACCTTCTTTACAAAAAAAAAAACCAAAGAACTTTCTTCAGAAAGAAAAGATGATGTGATAGTTGGGCCACTGCCAAAGACTGGGTGAATCGAGAAGGGTTTATCACGAGATCACTATAAGGAAAAGAAAACTTTGAAAAAAACTAGAATTAACCTTGTGTCTTTCATGTCAATAATGGTAAGCGTTGTATTTATAAATCGAAGTGTTATTTGTTTTAACGGAAAACAGTTACAAATTCGGATGCTGAGGTTTCAAAAAAAAAAAATCACAATAAATCCCTGACTTCACTTAAAGGGAGAAATGTCTGATGGAGGCTTATTCAATTTTATGGTGAAAAAAAACAATGTAGAATGATTTGTTTTTGCGTTCTATCCAGAGAGTTTGAAAATTTTTGAATTATTATTATTATGTTTATGGCGGATTTTGAATTATAATAATGTTCGATTGTAACTTACGTACCTAACTGTTACTTTTAATGGCAACTCATTAGTAACAATGTGGAAGTCAATTAATATATCTACTTAAATTAATCCTTATTCACTTAACATGAATTTCTTTTTAAAAAGTTTTGAAATGGAAATGAAGAAGTTGTTTCAAAAATATGCTCTTACCAAGCACAGTTGTATGGAAAATCTATCTTTTTTTTTAATTTTTATGTACGACACTCAGTATACTCAATTACATAATTCCCGCTTTTTGATGCGAATATTACATTAAAATTAATAGGAGGAATGAAGGAATGTTTTTTATATATTTTCTAAGGTTGTCATCCTAAAATATAAACTAAACTTTGTTAAATTTAAATAGTCAACTATCAAAACCATGATAATTTTCAATGTCCTCGTTAGGATTTTAAACAACATTCGAAGTGAGTCGTAAGCGTCAATGCTTCAAATTCAATAGATAATAATAGGTATATTATTTAGCATTTGAACTGGATTGTGTAAAGAGTCATATTATGTATTAAAAAAAAAGTGAGAAAAACAAGCGTAAGCAAATAATATGAAAGAATACAAAATATGATTTATCGAAACGTATTTCTAATAAAATATTGAATAATTTATAGTGGTCACGTGTATGTATTATTCAGGAGTTCTGAACAATCCAGCGAGGCAACCATTCATCTGGTTGGCGCAACAAACACGACCTGTATTTTTTATTTGATAAATGCCCTCGTATTGTATGAATGAATAGCAATGAAGGCGCCAGTGACGGCAGGGAATGATGATAGCAGCGTAGTATAAATAAGGAGAAGCGATGTGTAGATGCCTTCCTACTATCATGACTACTATTCCAGTTAGGAGAATTGAATTTCATATCATATTTCATGCACGACTGAGTTCTCTTACAACCAGTTAGACCTACATTTTTCTAACAAATGCGGTCACATTCGGTTAGATCTCGGTTCTTTTCGGTCACTAACGACAAATAATGATAAACGTATCTCGACGTTATTATTCTTATAAAAAGAAAAATTAGAACCTTTTCATATATGTCGGCATTGGCCGAAAATCACCGAAACCGAACCGAATAGAACCGCATAGGTGTGAAATATAGGTCTTATACAGGAACGCTTCGTACCGTTCTGCTGCGATGTGTTCTTTTGGTATAGCCGGAATAGATACACGGTCCAACATCCATGAAACATTCATTGTTACCATACATTTTTGAAAGGAAACTATATTTAAGCACTGCATATTTTTGAATAATATTTAGAGTTGAGAAAGAAAATTCAAAGTATTTTTAAATTGAGAGGGGATTTCAATGCGATATATTAGTTTCAGTTCAGTTTCAAAGGCAGCGATATATTGGCACCAGAATGGGAAAAGGATGAACGTATCAAAGTTACTATATGTTACCGAGGGTCAGGCAGGTTCCAAATGGGTAATGTCGAAGACCACAATGGAAAAAATGCCGGAGTTCAGCATCTCTCTCGTGTTTGAGGGTCGCGACCTTATGGCATTATGGCCTCTGCCTGGCTATTATGCCTCTACATACCTTCCGAGTTCCGAGCCAATTGCATTACTTGTCCTGTCCCTGTCGCATTGGAACTCCATCCGATCTTTTCGTCTAAATTTGGCAAACATTATGAAAACATATTCATTATGAAAAGCTGCTATCGTCTAACCCACACTGAGAGAAATTTTGTCATGATGAAGGCACGTACAGTAAATGGTTTTATAAAAACCGCAGAATACAAGAAAAAATCATAAACTTTTATGAAAAAAACCATTATCATTGAAATAATCAATTCACCTTATCTGCTTATTTCCATTACCAAGAATGGAATTTCCGAAATTCTCGGATCAGGGAATTATTCAAGTAATTCATAGAAAGAAACAAGTTTACTTGTTTTACGTTTTTTCCAGTAAGAATAGAAATAATGTAAATGCTGTATGTCATTGATTAAACCAATGCAACTGGAATAAAACAATGATTCAATTTATAATAATTTAAAATATCCTGTACGGGAATTGTTTTTTTCTATTACGGAGACATCATTGGTATTTTCAATGACGGAGCATGGAGTTTTTCCTGGACATCCGTACAATTTCAAAAACCTATGCAAGTCAAATATATTTCTGTTGTAAATTCCATTATTTCTTTGGTTTTGAGTAAAGCCAGTACAAATAATAGGATAATAGGTAAGAGCTGGTAGGTAATGGAAAATAGCTAGTAAACTTGAAAAATCCAATGACAATAATTAATTTCAACAGATACAAGTAAATACGAGAATTTCGCAAGGACAACGTGAAAAAATCCAGGCCCTTGACTTTCTCCCGTGCGGCACCTGTTAAAACCAAGTTCGTACGGGGTTTTCACAAGTAGGTCCGTGATTTCCAGACGGAGTAGGGATATTTTTTTACCAGACGCAATCGACCTACCTCTTAGATCTACCATTAGTTTGCTTGAGCTCGTAGATGCAAGACTTGTTTACTCATCACATAAAAGTTTATACTAAAATCATTTAACAAATTATGTACCTAGTTATATTTCTCTATACAATGTGTTATCTGAATAATTATTGATCAAACGAATTGTACGAACAAAAGACAAACATTTTACGTTGAAATTGCAATTGGCACTTCAAATTGAAATAGATACTTTAATTCAAACTTCGTGTTCATATTTATTTTCTCTTCAGGTTAACAACCTATTTTCTTATAAATAAGTAGGTAGGTATACTTAACAGATTTTTTTTTTCAATGAATTTGGTAATTATTTTTTGGGAAATAGATATTTTTTTTCTATTTTATATAAAGACCTTCAATTGAGATCAAGTGATTTTACTTAAAAAAAATATATTTTTTTATAATAATTTCAATTTATTGCTATATTTTTTTTGTTCATAAAACTCGTTTGATCAAGTGTGGACATAAAAAAATTAAGTGCCGTATAAGGATAATAAATAAATATAAAAGACAAAATAAACTATCTATGAAATTGCGATTTTTTTTGGAAAATTCTTCTTCTTTTTCTTTTATAAGTGAAGTCATCAATAAAGAAGAATATTCCAAAAAAACTTCCGCAATTTCATCGATAATTTTTTATTCGTACAATTCGTTTGATCAAGTTTCGAAATTAACACATTGTAGATGTTAGGTAAACATGTGTGATCCTTACCTACGGAAGACAACTGAGGGATAGCCTGAGAAGACGGTGTATTCTCCCAGCTGTTTGGCGAGTTTCCTCAAGGAGACTATGCGTCACCAACTCATCAGTTTATAATTTAGATGAAACTTCACAAAACGAGCCGAATGTAATCTAGGGAGACGCCAAAATTTCATCAAGTCATCAATACCTCCAAAGTGTCTTGATTTGATCAACTGGGAGAAAACGTATCAAGTACGAAGAAGACAAACTCAATCACCTGGATGTGTGGAATTTTTAGATCTAGGTAGGTATTGAGAGCTTAGATAGCAATGATGTAATAGGTAAGAAAGGGGTTGCTACCTGGTTGAATCAATTACAGCATTGGTTTTTCCTCGTAATGTACTAGAAAATAAAAAGTCTCTTCCTTAGGTATATCAATGAAGTAATGGGTTGTACCAAGCACGGCATTGGTAATTCCTCGTACTATACTAGAAAATATAAAGGACTTTACTTAGATATATCAATGAAGTAATGGGTTGTACCAAAAGTACGTCATTGGTTTTTTCTCGTACGCTACTAGAAAATATACAGGCCCTTACTTAGATTTATCAATGATGTAACGGTTTATACCACGTACGGCATCGATTGTTTCCCGTACGTTAATAGAAAATATAAAGACTCTTACTTAGATATATCAATGACGGCATTGCTTTTTCCAATGAACTATCATTTAAAAATTCAATGACATTGCATAGATCAATTCCTCTCCAATACGTGCTAATTTCCAGTAAACCGTACGGGAAAATACCTCGTATGAAAATTCAATGACGGAGCATTGAAAAAACCAATGCTTCACTCTGAGTAAAAAAAAACAGTTCTTACTAGAAAAAACTCAAGAAATACGAGCTTTTCCCCCTTACTTTTCTCTCAGTGCAGCGATGTCCTAACAATTATAAGAATGTTTTTATCATATCATTGCTTAGATCCAATCCAAATCCAAACCCCCTTTAGACCCCACATAGGGGCATAGGGAGGCAACAAGAGCTCTCCATTGCGCTCGATCTTGCGCAATGTTTATGACCTCCTCCGCTGGGTGCGCCGATGTATAGCGTCGTTCGTGATGCGGTGGTACCATCTTACACCCAGAATTCTCCTTAGGCACTTCATTTCAAAAGCTGAGACTTTTTGTGCCTGGGCCTTGTTCAGGTGCCAGGACTCACACCCATACAGGAGAATGGGCAACACACACGCATCAAACAGTTTACATTTCGTCTCGACACTAACCGCCGATGCTTTCCAAATCTCGGTCATGTTGTTGAAGGCGCCACTTGCCATACCGATACGTATCGGGAGCTCAGCCCCGAGGTCACCAGAGGTGGTAATGGTTGCTCCCAGGTATTTAAATTTATCCACCCGGGAGACCTGGTGACCATCGATGGTTATCGGTAGCTTTTTATCGGGGCAGGCATTATTCGCCATGAGCTCCGTTTTACTAGCATTGACTCGAAGGCCGAGGCGTGCTGTTTCGTCGCAGAGTCTTGAAATACTGCGCTGTAATTCCTCCACTGTCGTACTGAACAACGCTAGGTCGTCCGCGTACTCCAGATCGCACAGTTCGCCCATTAGACTCTGTGTTATCGGTATACCTCTTGCTCCTTGCATGGACTTTCTCAACAGATAGACATTGCTTAGATAGCGTAGTAAAAAGTGGACAAAACTAAATATTTAGTTGTTTCCATATTCTAACATTCAAACATATTTCAAAAGTATTTTTGTATAAATTACAAATCGGTATTCATAATAAGAACTACTGGACAACGTCTGTAAGGAAAGCTGGTACTTCATAAAAAAGCTATTAAAATAACACAATTCTAATTTGAAATGAACATGCGTAATATTATTAAAAATAAAAAAAACATTATTTTGATTTTACATTACATCTATTATAGCTTTGCCTGCAAGATTAAAAGTAAAGAGAACAAGTTTTAAAACAAACCCGCGTAAGCCTTTGTTGAAAGACTAAACGATGTATCGACTAAACAAAATTAAATAACATGAATGCTGAAAGGAGAATTTTATAATGATGCAAACTTTAAAGTCTGTACTTAGTGAGATTGAATTTATAAATCTCTCAGAACTTAGGTAGCCTCAATAAGGAAAAGTTTGACTTTCTAACCATGCCCCCTATCAAAAACGCTTGTACCAGTACAACCTATTAAGACTGAATGAACAAATTGAAGGTCATCGTGATTAATTTTTTCCTTAATAATTGGTTAATTTAGGTAAAGGCATTCGTCTTTCTTTATTTGTGTGTTACATCGTATTTACCTATAAGCAAATGAAAATTATAAATGTAACCGGTTGCGTGGCGTATTTTGAAATGTAATATTTTGACCCATGATACGAATTTCGTTACTTCAAACTTCCTCCATAATGTAAATATTTCTGAACAGTTCAATTGCTTTATAATAATATTATATATTCATATTATGAAGAGTGTAAAAATTTAGTTGATATTAAAATGTGTGGAAAACTGAAAAAAGTTATGTCTTGTATGATATGCATGTATATGAATTCGGGATTGTGAATTGTTAAAAAATATTGAAGTCCATTGCTTCAGAAAAATATGATCTAATCTATGATCTAAGCTATGTGGTAAAGCTATGAGACTTCTCTCTAGAATATTAAAGATACTCACCCATTATAGTGCATCCAGTACTTGATGCACCCGTTGATATTTCAGAATGTTTACTATTGTAATTATATTTCAAACTTTCACCCACGTCCTCTATGAGCCAGGTTCTTTCGTCGTATATTCCAGAAGAATCCATGTCTTTAGCTGAACTCCCTTCGACGTTATCCTGTTTTATTACCACACTTTCTGTGTAGTTGTTGTTAATGTCAAAAGAGCTGTAAAAAGGCGTTTCTTTCTTTGTTGTTTCTTTTTCATTGTTTCTCGCCAAAGAATCAGTTTTATTTCCCATCAAATAATAATCATTGTTGGACAACTTAAAGGTCATGTTAGTCATTCTGTCATCTTTAATGTGAAGAGAACTAGCGGTAGAGTTTTGAGAAACCGTTATTAAAGGTTTATTAGAGTTAGGCTTTCCAGCTGGTTTTTTACTTTTCTTCGTAAAAGGATCAGTAACTTTCTTTGTCACTTTCTTAATTTTTTTAGAAGCTGGAGTTGGTTTTTTCTCCAAAAGCCCCGATGAATTACCTGGAAAAGCATAAAAATAATTTCACAAAAACATCCCAAGGAAACAAAAAGCTCGTGAGTAAATATATTAGGGTTGTTTTTGATAAAAAAGTTTCTTTAAGATAAATGTTGTAATAATTTAATTGAACAGGAAGAAGTTTGCTAATGTAATTGTTGAGAAATGAAAAATAACGTCATTACCACAAAGTGAGAAGGGTTGCGGTCCTGGGCAGGGTCCAGGGGCGGCGGGTGGACAGTCTTGCCACCAGCAGAACATTTCCCCGTCCAAACAAAGGCAGAATTCACACGGGTCAGCTCTCCAGATCTGTGGACAAACAACGATTCATTACATTACTCTGAGGTTAAGGAATCCAATAACGAAGACGTTACTTTGATGAATGTCAATCTGTACTGGAACTTCGGAGATTTAATGAATCCCTTCTCGAACACTATTTTGGTGGTGGAAACGAAATGATCCTTAACCGTTATTGTGTACCTACTTAATATTTTCGAAAAAGCCACGCCAGAAATTCAATTATTTTTTAATAATTTTTTTTACATTTAGCGAGAAGATTTCGATTTTTAATTTCATTTTCTTAGTAATGTAAAAATTATGAGAGTTAATAAAAAGGTTATGAAAATAATAATATTTTTAATGAGGGACTTTCAATTTGTCTGGTTATTTTATGAAAAGTATACTAGGAATATTCATTCAATAGAAATTTTATAAAACATTTATTTTTAACAAATTAATGTACACATTCAAAGTGAACACAAAAACGCTCCTTGACTTTTTCACAATAAGCTACTAAAATCTTGTGTCGTGAAAGAGGGAGATGGTCGGCACCTCGGATGGACCCACGACTTCCAGTACGAAACATTACAAAAGTTAGCGACTGAACCGCCATGCTACCAACCACCTCTTATAGATTATTTCTTGAATAAGAAGGTCATCATCCACTGCTGGGTGATGACCTTCTCATTCAAGCATAACATTTCAACAATCAACGATGACCTCCCTAGCATATTAACACTTCGGAATCACAAATCACCCTCTATGGGTGGAATGCCTAATTAATTATAAAAAAACACTTCGGAATTAAACATGAAATTATGCGATGGATAATATTTGACATTACAACGCTGATTGGAAGACTTAGATTATGGGTCGAACACATCCAAAGAATAACTGATGAGGATATTCCGAAGAAGATTTTTAACGGCCTGCCTTAGGTGGCTGATTGATATGGTTCTGAACGCTCGACAGATTCGAATCTCCAATTGGCGGAATGCTGCACTGGATCGTCAGACGGGGAGGCGAGATGACGTCTTGGTCTCCTAAAGAGCTGGGTTGTAAATCTACTGATGAATGTTGTAATTATTATAGACAACGCCGCGACTACCATTTGGGTTACCAAGAATGGATCAAAATTATTAAACGAATATCATATACACTATACATACAGGCTTTCGTATCATACAATATTTATTTTGCTAACAAACAACATTTTATTGTTAAAGTTCGTGCGAACGTCACACGATCAGAGACAGATAAAATATATTCATGAGATTAAAACACAAAATGAAACGACAGATCCTTTGTAAAGCTGAAAAGTTTATAATACCGAAATCTGATAAAAAGTCGCATAAGTTGGCAAAAATGAAAGTAAGAAATGAATATGTTAATATGTGCTTACATAAGAGTGTAGCACGTAGGATAACTAAGATAGGAATAAGGTAGCTAAGTTCTCGTATCATTCGTACGTCGAAGTAAGATGAAAAAGCTCATATTGTAATAATACGTAATATGTGTAGTGCATGTGTCATAGTCAAACCTCAAAGTTCCGGCGCTCCTAGATATGACTAGTTCTACTTATATACAGGGTGACTGGTAATTCGATACATTCCTTGAAAGGGGTTATAGTAGAGCCAATTTGCAACAATTTTGTTCCCATTAACCAAGAGTCCAATGCCAGTGTTTTTCGAGCTTTTTAACTTTTTAGAGTTTTTTTTAATTTTGCACCTTTTGACCTAAAATTGAAAATTGTGAACAAAGTACCTACTCCATAAAGGAAAGTAAAAATACATTTTTCCAATAGCTGAAGAATAAAGGAATGGTTGAAGTAAAAAATCAAGAAGAAATTTTCAATAAATGTTTTAGATTAAAATGAGTCTCAATTAGTAGCTAAATTGTTACATTTGTTGAGAAAATCACTTTTATAAATGAAAATGGAAAATCGAGATGAATTATGCAATTTATTTAATGTAGCGGGATAGTGCATGCGTATTTTTAAATATTTTACTTAAAATAAATATAAATAATAAAACTAAAGGCAGAAAATATATTTTGGGTAAAATATAAAAAAGAAAGAGTCTTGAATCGTTTTACCACAAAATTTATGAATAATGTGAATAACATATGAACCAGTTTTCGTAGTCTATAATCTCCACTAAATTTACGTCCGTGATCGTTCACTGCATGACATAGGCCTCCTCATGTTCACGCCACTGCTCCCTACCTCTGGTCACTCCCATCCACTCTCCATTGTCAACTGCTTACGACTGAAATTTTCTTAAGAAGATCATATATTTCAGGGTTTACCAGAAAGTTCTGTTCGCACCTACGATAAACCAGTCTTTTCGGGAATAGACTGCAATTAGATATTTGTCTTTAACGTAGGTATGTATACGGAGTTATTTGAATAAAAGCTTCATGCTTGATTCTCTGTAGGAGTCTACCTAGCACTCGCAGTGGTGTATTCTGTATTATCCAACACCATTCTTACTACTCACGGATAATAACAATACAAAGACGTGAAAATACGCTGGATGATATCCGTGGATAACTAGAAGATGTATCTGGAAGGAAGGACTGCTGACTTGTGGGATGAAGTGTGCTCAAGATAACGCACAAGTTCATATTTCAAACTTCAAATCTTAGTTTCATAATAATAAAAATCTAATATAATAGTAATTGGAAATATAAAAAAAGAAAATATTTTATCGAAGAAATATGTAAACTTGAACAGAAGTTCCTACAGCCGACTGTTGTTACAGAAAGAAATGCGAAATTTTTCGTCGATTTTCAACGTGACATTTTGTGTGCAGTTTGCAAATGAACTCTACCAAGAAAGTATGATAAGAGGTATATTTTAAACACCATTTCGTCCAGTCGAATAAGTCAGATTGTAAGTATAAGGAATTAAACGTTACTTCTATATTTTTTGAAAAAAAAAAATGTGTTGGATAAGCTTGGTTACTTTCGCTCAGGTAAAATAGTTAAAAATAGTTGTTAATTTTGCCTTCCGACTCTGGGTTGGGAGCCAAGAATCGAAAAATTTGGGTACCTGCAAGGATCTACAGAAATAATTCTTATTTCTTAAAAAGCTCAAAATGAAATTATCGAATAGATTTATGAATTTGATTTTATACTTAAGCGTCTAATTTCTCAATCCAAGCTCAAAACTAAACTCTCATACTTGCTTTACCATTGATCATTCAAAATATTTATCACACCTTCCATGGACATGACAGGTTCACGGGGATTAAAAAGGGGGACAAAGATACGAGGAAATACACGGATACAAGGAAGATTCTAAGTCTGACAAGAATATACACTTTTTATGTACCAAAAGTATCTTTTTTTTCGGATATTTCAACCCCAGGTAACTCGAGGATAAAGAAAGCGCCAATGAATATTAAATTTTATATACTTTGGAAACTTCGACACCCTTAGTACACCGATAACATTTTGCTTATATTATGTACCTTAGTATTTCATGACATTTTGGACTTAATAATCCGGTTTGCTTCTTGACAAAATGTTGATTAAAGGTTTGGGAAAAGTTCAAAGGAAGTAAAGAAAAAACCCCCACAACGTTTGATTAGGGTGAGTTTTGCGATGATTTATGTAGGGGTTGAAATATGGCGAGCTCAAAACAACTGGTACCAGTAATTATTTTCGTATTGCGTTGGAATATATTATTTTTATTTTACGTTTTTTATTTCTTCATCGTTACTTTGAACATTATTTAACTACAGTTTTTTTTTAATTGAAATAACAGAAATTTTATTGTTTCAGTGTTAAACTACCTACCTTTGTACATAAATGTTTTTTTTTTACCATTTTAATAATAGAAGTGTAGCCCTTTTCATATACTATCATGATGAATTGTTCTAAATCTAAAATTTTAGATTTCGACTTGCTTAGAATTTTTTTTTCTTCATTCCAGTAATATTCATATACAGCTGCATGCATAAACGTATATAATACCGCCTCTGTGATGACATAAGTTCGCGCCGACAATTGTAATTAATATACACCAGCTAGTGTTTTACGCTAACTAGGTCGACGTTTTGTGATGATGACTGCACAGAGGAACAATACAATAGTATTCACCTACCTAGTGTGAATGTTTTATGAAATTCTGTCAATGTCACCCCTTAGCTGCCTCCAAAGGGGTCAAGGCTGGATCCATTTTAAAGTAATGAAAAATGCAGTGAATAAAACGAAAAAAGTAGATAAGTTGATTGAGTTCGTTGAAATATTTATTTTCTAGAAACGTTAATCTGCAATAATGCAGAAACCAGCAAAAAGGCGTATTCGCATGCTTAATCGATTATGAAAAAGCTTTTGACAGAGTAGTAAACCATACAGAAATTATTATTTCACTCAAAGTGAACAAAAATTCACTCAAACTTGTTAAAATAGAATTAGGTTATAGTTGTAGCTCAAACTCAAAACTTTTTGGGCTTTTTAAACTCGGTGAGATTGATAAAGGAAACGTGTCAGACGGCACTAGACTTCAAAATTGTGGCATTAAAAGTTTAAATTAACTGAGTATTTTATCTTTATGTATTTTGTTAGATTCTCGAACGAAAAAAATCTATAAGCTGAAATTATGAACTCAGGGCACATTTGCACATATTTACCTGAAAATTCTAAAAATAAAAGTCTTGTTGTACCAGACCAGCATCTTCAGTATGATAAAAATACAAATAATTAAATGTAATCGTACCTTATAAAATACAGCGGTGCATTTTTTTTTCAGATATGCCATTTGATTGTCCCAAATTCACAACAAAGTGAGAGAATAATAAATAAAATAATGGAGTCAAAAATTTAAATCAATTTTCAAAATACAAAAAAATATTCTCGTAGATGGTGTCAAACACATCTGCCGCTTCTCTGAAGCGCGGTGGGTTAAAAAGGGGAAGAATTAAAAAAAAAAACGAAAAGAAATGAATTTAATGCTACACTTACACGCTTGCCCCAAGCACCAACACCATCACAAGCTCCAAGCCTTCACAAACGCTTGGACCCCGTTTACACGTTGGCGTGCGCGTCGGTATTTTCATACATTTGCCGCAAAATCATTTGATCTGTGTAAAAACCGACGCTTGTCGTAAGCTTTGGCAAGCTCACACACGGCAAGGGAAACACCCCGTTTACACACACGTTAGTGTTTGTGGTGGTTTGCCAAACCATCGCAAGCGTGTAAATGCAGCATTAAAATATTGATAACTAGCTTTCCCAACAGACGTTGTCCAGTGGTCCTTACTATGATTACTTATTGAATTGGAATTTGCTCAGCGATACCTAGAGTGAATGACCCCGAACTATGAATCTGTTTTAGAACATATATTTTGCATCCATATTTTTTCAAACGCACCAACCTTCAAACTCATCTATCTATCAATATGACAGTTTCCGTCAAACAACAATTTCATTTCAAAATTGTTAAAATGTAATGTTAAAGCACTAAGAAGGTTACCTATTTTGACTTTCCTAATAATCGGCGCAACTTACTTAATTTTTTCTTTCATAAGAACCTTCTCATGACAAAAACAAACAATACAAAAAAGAATAAGCGAAATCGGTCCAGCCGTTGAGGCGTGATGCGATGACTACGCAAAATAGATCTTAAATAAATAAAAAAAAAAGATTACGCACACTTCTGTAATGTTCGACACACTTCGATGTACCTATTTGACATTGACACAGACGCATATATTATTTTGATTATCTGTGGTCAAATTGAGAATCGATTAATAGTGTTTGTATTGAATAATAATAGAAAAAACTTTGCACAAATCAACATTTCAAATTTGACGTATCCAAATCCATATCATTGTTTTTGAAAGAAAATTGTGAAATATCGCTTGCTCAGTCTTTGACAATGGAACTTCAATAATGTTTAAACTTATAATCTAAATTATTTATGATCGAATTTCGAGCACTGGTCGACCACTAGTATAAATAAAGCCACATACACACTTTTTCCCTATCGAACCATTTTATCCCTTTTGTGATCAATCGACTGATTCATAATAATAATATTGTGTTTTGAGGTCGTATTATTTCCAAATTGGTATTAATTTATTTTGTAATAAGATTATTACGACGTATTCTTCTCCTTCGTGATGTCTTCTTCTATTTTATTCCATTACTCTCCTTCCACGAGGCTTAGCGTTCGAGTCAGCAAAATAAAATTTCGATAGGAATTATTATTATCTTTATCGAAATTGTTTTTTCATTTTGAAAAAATTGTCGATACGTTAATAATACTTTCGTTATCGCCAGACTGAATTTAAATATTTACGAATGGTAACACTGTTTTAATAAAATTTAAATTTGGAATAGAAAACGAATTATTTTCAACTTTTATTTTATCAATGGGATTATTTTGAAATGTGAAATTCATCGAAATTTTTTTTTTTAATTTCAATCGAACACCGTGAGATGAATAAGCAAGGATTTTATGTGTTAGAGGGAAACCAAAGAATGTTTATATGACATTTATAGACTCGGAAACCATTGAACTGGTGTGCTCCAAACCGATTCCTTTAGAAAGATAATAGAGCGAAGATAATTTGAGACCACTATCCATTATTATAAAATACAAAAAAAGGTTTTTTCTTTGTCCGATTTGTAACCATCCAACCGACCACCGTTTAACCGCTGATTAAAGCTCAAAAAGACAATCATTCGAAAATGAAAAGAAATCGAAAATAATTCAATAATAATTGGGATGCACATAAATGCCGATATTAAAATGTCAAATATTATATACTAGCTTTTTTACCCGTCCACAAAAAAAAGTTGTAGAATAATGGGAGTTATAGAACCTGATCTATGGAAGTTAACATACAGAGCTTTATGAAAGTTTGGTGTACCTACATAATGTATATAATTAATTGTACTTTTTTATTTGTAACACCTCATCAGCAAGAAGAAAGCGCTGCAAGTCATAATCATAACCTAGTGACTTATTCTCTATGCTTACCCCATAGTTAATAAGACAGAGTACTCGGTTTATATGTGGTGAGCTATGCCCTGTCACCACAATGTTGATTCTATTATTCTGCAATTAAGTACCAACAAAGCTTTTTATGTTCCTTATAATTAACAAATTGTCCAGGTGGATTCATACTCATTTGAAAATAATAAAATTTGTAGAATAAAATATAAATATCTACCTGTATTAATAAAAGTTTTGACTTTTTAATACAGATTTTCATTATTTTTTTTAAGAAAATGAATCTGGTCTTTCTTAAGTGAATACAAATACACTTTGACATCTTTCATACTAACCAAAGGGTTGTGTTGTGAAAGTGATAATGGCACCACCAGGACTTGAACCCATGGCCTTCAGTGCGCTGTGCAAACGAAAGTCATCAACTGATACCACCGGCTTTCCAACAACCTCTTTGTGCCTAAACTTTATAAAAAAATGTTCAAGTAAAGGCTCTCACTCACTATGGAATATATCTATAAAACTAACCATTATAAAACATCTATTGTTTGGAAGTGGTTCAGAAGAATAATATATTATTAGATGTTTTATAGAAAATTAAAACACAAAATGTATTTTTTTTTCAGTTTATTTCTGGTTGTAAATAAATGAAAACTTTCTGTTTATTTAATTTCAATTACATATATTTCAATGAATATAATACACAAAAACAACTACCATTTTGTAAAATAAAATAACATTATTTGTTAGATCTAGCAGATTAAAAATAGAAAAAAAATAAAAACAGAATAGAAAATACTTAAAATAAAAACAGAATATAGAAAATCATATCGACACCTTCTTTACCAAAAGCATTTGTATTCCATAATCTCTAATATAAATTAAAGTCGGGTTAGTGCGAACACTTATAACTCGAGATCGGCGGAACAGATTTTTTCGATGTTTGATTTATTGGATTCTTCTCCGCTCCAGATAACAGAATAACTAATAAAAAATTGAATAAATCGATGAGAACTTATCTAAAATACAATATTAAAGTTTGTATTCAACGGGTTTGCATCAGTATCGCCACCGACATCTGTTGGGGGAAATAGGGAGATGTCTGGTAGATTGATATTTTGATAGAAACATTCAATGTTTTCCCTATTTTTCTACAGATGGTGGTATAGGTAATGATTAAAATTAAAAATATAATTTTTGATTGTACTTTTTCAAGCTTTTTTATAATTTGTTAACGTCTAAAAATGGATGGAAAATAGTATGAAATAATATAATATTAAAGTTAGTATGGAACGGGGGAGTTTTGGTGCTTTTGAAATAACTGTTTCATAATTACCACATAACTTTAGATTTTTTTACAAAGAGTAGTCATGTATGTTAGCTATGTTATGTTACCCAGCAATATTTTATTGGCTTTTGATTAAAGGCGAGACGAAGTTCGATGGGTCAGCAAGTCAAAAATAAAATTCACATTTAACAGTAGAAACAGCCCCCGTAGACAAATTCAAATTGGCGTTCGACTACAAACGAAGATTTCGCCAATGTATAGTACGACAAAATTAACTGTCTACTGGAACATATAAACAATTATTTAAACTAAACAAAGACACTTATATAAAAAGTGGATAGTTAATTTTCTTCCTACTCTATATTGTCGAAGAATTTGTTTGTAGTCGATCGCCAAATGCATATTGTCTAGGCCTACAGACGTGTTGTGAACAATTAATTGTGTTGTGGCACGCCAAAAGCTTATTTTTTCACAAAAAGTAACAACACAATGGTCAACGATAATGTATGAACTAAATGTATGAAACCGATGTTGCTTTTAGCGTGTCACAGCTCAACAAAACACATTTTTATACAAATTAATGAATCTGAACTCACCCAAATTGAACACATATACAGTTTTGACATCTTTCACACAAAACAATGCTTGTATTGTAAAAGTTGAAATGATGGGCACCAGAATTCTAACCAATTCACTATAATTAGGTACTGTTACCGATAGTTATTTATTTATCAAATGTCATCTAGTATTGTAACACCAGTATAATTTGATTCTTCTATCCTCATTCTAGTTAGAGTTTTGGGGGAACTATTTAACATTAATCTGTAACAAAACATTATGGAATTTAAATATAGGTATACAAAAATGAGAGAAAGTACAATTATCAAAGAATAAAACGCGACTTACCGATTTTGCTTTTTCTAGTAATAAAATGCATACATTTTAGAAATTCACTGTTATTGTATTGTTGAAAATATATTGTGATCTGTCTATCCTGTAAAAAATATAGTTACACAAAATAAATTAATGTAATTGGCTAGCTGCATTGTAATTATGCGGTTATTTTGAAACAATATTTACTCAATAAACTTTGCTTACCTGTTTTATTATTCCCAAAAATTTATTTTATATCTAAAGCCGTAGAAAAATTCAATGTTTACATTATTTATAGTTTGACAACAAAATATGACATAATATCCATACTAATCCATAGATTTTTGATGACATTAAAAAACTCACAGAAAACGCTAAAAAATATCTGGATAAGTGTTAAATATTATAATCGTAATTTATTAAAGAATCTATCAATTAAGATAAGTATCAATAAAAAATTTATTATTCACACATCCTAAACCTGAAAATTAAAAAAGCATTCAATAAAAATAATCATTATTTAATTTTCATTCACATAAAAATACCGCGAATAATATTTTATGGTACCTGGCAGGACCACAGAATTCTATACAAATAAAAATCTATGGGCAGGACCTCTGGCTGTCATCAATATTTTGACATAACAACAAAACATTTATTCGATTTTTGAAATTAGAATATTTTTTTATTTTATTTAACTGCTGTGTGCTGTTATATTTCTAAATAGGTAGGTACCTGATAATATTTAATTATTTATATTACCCCATATACCTACCTAAGTAATATTTACTAAATTATGTAGAATATGTAATGATTTTGGTCTTTATGTAAATTCTCTCTTCTATCTGACATTACTATGATTGCATAGTTTTTATTTGATTTGATTCTGATGTTAATTATATATTTTGTATTTTATAGGCACGGGGTTCCAGAATAAAACATTCTGTACAGTGCACAACCTAATATTAATGAGTATTCGTACAACATTCAAATCTAGATGTTTTATTATGAAGCTCTTAAAAATGTAAGTATGTAACCTCTTTTAATAAGTTATATCTTTAGATTCTAAATTATGTAATAAAGTGAAATACTTAGTTTATGAAATCATATACAACGTAATCGGTTGACTATTTTATTCTTTCATTTCATTGAATTCAATGTTATTTTATTAATTTGTATGCATAAAAAATTCATGAAATGATGTTATCTGTCATTATAGGTATCTAAGTCTTTTGTATTTGTTCTAGGATGAATGATTTGTCACAAACCTTGGACAGTTTTAAGAAAAGCTTCAAGTCATCATACATCTCACTGATTGCTTTCTTCAAGAATACTTCTTTTGTCATGATGAAACTCTACGCATATTGTTTTTTTAAACAAATTTTCACGGCAACAATACCATCAGTCTTTTATTTAAATGAACCTTGTATATTATTGTTTTTGCATAATATAATATATGATAAATAAGCTAACATAGTTTTGAGTTTATTTACTATTATATTTCTAAATTATTTTGTGGATAAAACAAAGGTTTTATTAAACTGTTTATAATCCTGAAACCATTTAAAGATTCTCAATTATTGTCAATTTTATTTCTTTCTCTCAACAATTCAGTCAAGTTCACTGTACCTAATGATCTAATTTATCGACAACTGTTTTACTGGCCAGTTTGTCTATGGAATGTTCATACCAATTTAAATGTTTATTATTTTACTTGCAAATCTTTTTCGACGACGACGATTTTAAGATTTAAACTTTATTTATATTTCAGAAATATAAAATGATTCAACAATTATTATTGCTAAATTATTTTATACTTATCTACATTTGAATATGATTTTATCAGGTAGCTACATAATTATTACTCATCTAATGGCTATGACGGTTTTACACAAAATGTGGCCATAAATTTTTTAAAATGTGTCAATTTTCAAAATGGAGGATTTTTTTTTCCAAAATTTTTCATTAAATCTTTATTTATTGAGAATAATAAGGTTTGAATAACATTTATATGTATAACGAATCAATCTCCAATTATTTTATAACATATTCATACCGTAATACCAAGATTCTATTCAACGTTTACATGAGTAATTTTGTTTCCAAAAGATGGCTTTCTGTCTTTTTTGAAAAATTTGTATGAAGATCCTAAAAAAATAAAGTTTTTTAAATAGCTCTTAATATATTAAAGTTAACGTTGTCAATTGTATCTTAGAACGTTCTCGAGCAAATTTCACCGCTCTGCGCAGATTCATATCTGACGTAGCATTTGTATTTTGAGCGTGATGTTCACATATACGGTAAAGTATTGTCAAAAGCACGCAAACATTTCTGAATTATTATGTAGATATTGAATTTTTTAAATTGATTGTAAGTAAAAAAAAAACCCTTATAAGGTAGCATATTTTGGGATTTTGTTAATATACTTGACAAAATTAGTTAAATGATACTTATATAATTATTATTATTATTACAATGTTGTTTACAATTTTAATTTCCAACATTAACATCAACTGTAAATAACATTTTAGCTGTTTCTTTAATACATTAGGTATATTTATATTAATACGTGAAGGAAAAACTTTGTAACAATTTTTACCAAAATTGCGCGGACGGAGGAGTATGAAACTTCGCACACTTAAAGGTGTTTACTTATATCGAGAAGGGGTGGCGAATGCTAATATTTTTTTAATAATGCATAAAAATAGATCAAATCAATAAAAAAACACTACACACATTACTGTACACACATAATGTTATGTAGGTATTTGATACTCACACACACTTCGATGTATTTGACATTATTTGACACAGATCTTTTGTTTATCTGTGGTCAAGTTGAGACAATTTTTTTGTATACCATGATAACCATAGAAAAAACTTTGAACAAACATTTCAAATTTGACGTTACCATGTCATTATTTTTGGAAAAAAAAATGCTCAGTTTTTGACAAAGCAATCTTACAAATGACAACTCAATCTTAATTAGTTTTGGTCGAATTTCGAGCACTGGCCGACAACTAGTTATAAAAAAGCTCTCTGAGGACCTTAAATATATTATTTTGTATGATAATAATTTTTTGATGGGACATTCCATGTTTCCTGCTGCTTTTTGGATTATAATAATTACCTATATAGGTTTTCCAAGTATCGTATTAGCCTGCCAGATCTCTAATGGGTACATTTTATAAAAAAATATTTTACTCATTACATTTAAATGTTTGTAAATTAAAATAACTTTGCAGTATTACAATAGCATAACCTATTGTAATTCTAGGAGAACCTATTGTAATACTGTAATACTATTGTAAGAACCTATTGTAATAATGCAAAATTTATTTTAATTTATAAACATTTAAAATGTCTAAGTATTACAAAGTTGAAAATAATGTGTTTGAAGCATTACATTTACTTATTTATGTAGTACTTATCGAAATACGAATTGATTATTGAGATATTGTTTTGTATTAAATGTTGTATCATCTTAAAATTACACTGGATGAATCTTGAAATTTATCTTAAACTAGCTTTCCCGACAGACGTTGTCCTGAAGTCCTAACTATGAATATTGAATTCGAATTTGTATAATTATAAGTTAATAAGCCAATGCAATTTAGGTCGATCTGTTTCAAACCATATATTTTCCATCGACATTCTGTCAATCGCACCACCTATCAAACAACTGACAGTTCCTGTCAAACTTTAATTTTATTTCAGTTTTTCGAATTTGGAATAAAATTTATATTGTTAAAAGTACTAAAAAGATTACCTACTTTGAGTTTTCTTTAATTTTCTAATACTCCTTTAACTTTCTTATTTTTTTCTTTCATAAGAACCTTGTTCTGACAAAGGCAAACTCGCCATAAAAAGAATTAGCGAAATCGGTCCAGCCGTATACGCGTAATGGGATGATCACGATATAATATAATAGAGGACGCATTAGTCATAAAAAGGTGACGTTTAAGTAATAGGACCATAAGACGCATTAGTCATAAAAAGGTGACGTTTAAGTAATAGGACCATAAGAGGATGAACGAGTCGTGGTTACAATAAATAAACTGGCGTCTCACGATTGTTTTGTTTAATTTTAATTACAATTTGAATCTCTAATTAGCAGAACTTTAATTAACTCCTTATTAGGTATTCATACCTATAATAATTTCATCCGCTGTTTGCTCTATCCCTTTCTCTGGGTCCTCGGGGGCTATAAATTAACGACATTTCGGTGGCATATTTAAACCATAACTTGACCTTAAACATGATCTTGACACGAATTTTCGTAATTTATTTTAAGATATTAAAATGTTTTTGTTTTTTAAGGAATAAACAAAAACAATTATGAGCTAAACACAACATCTAAGACTTTTTTTCCAGTAAGAATTAAAACTCAGGTGCGCGACATCTTCAATTCATTAGTTTTTTATGCCGGATATTCGGCCAACTAAGCAGCCGAATACCGAATAACCGGCCGCCGGATATTCGGCCAACTAAGCAGCCGAATACCGAATAACCGGCCGCCGGATATCCGGCGTATGTTTAAGATTAGTCGGTGCATCCATATGGGATCATAGGGAACATTGTCGAAAAAAACATCAACCGCATTAGTTAGTGTGTTGTGATAATATATGTTTTTCCTAAGATTAGAGCGTTTAGATTTTTAACTTTTACCCTCAGAACTAAAGTCGTACCTAAAATTACATTAGTGCAGAGGTTCCCAATCTGTTAAGGTTTACGGCTCCTTTAATATCCATTTCAATCCAAACTCCCTTTATGCTCCGCTTAGAGGCATAGGGAGCCAACAAGACCTCTCCATTGCGCAATGTTTATGACCTCTTCACATACCATGTCCAGATTCCTCAGCTCTGCTTCGAAGGAGCGGAACACCCGGAAGACTCTCTCGGTATGAGAGGGTCTCCCTCGTCTTCGGGACCCTGAAGGGAGGATGAACAGCGCTCCCCTTAAAATATCAGTGTTTTTTTTTTCAAACTTATAAAATTCGATGAATGCTAAAGAAGTCTTTAGTAGAGCCCGGCCAGTGCGTGAATTACCGTGGGTACAACGCATGAATTACGCTTACATAGGCGGCATTATATACCAATTGGACTGACTCCTTTGCTGGAACGTTATTGTTCCAAAAATTGCGGGATCTATCTGCATCTTCCAGGAGGTTATATATGACGAAACGTATTTTAATTAAGCTTTCCTTATTTACGGAGACAAGCGAAGCCGTTTGCTACCTCTATATAAAGGAATAAGTATTATTTCCATAATTTACCCTTATTTGCAGTATGTTTGCTAATCAATTTTCTAAGTTGTAGAATTTTTCTTGTGATTACAGGGTGTATTTCTTACTAAATAAATCAATTAGTTATCCAAATATATGTTTTTTTAACTATCCGGTATCCGGCCGGATAGGTGCTAGCTATCCGGTATTTGGCCGGATAGGTTTTTTTTTGCAGCCGGATAGGCCGGATTCCGGATAGTAGCCGGATATCCGTTTCATCTCTAGTGTCAATATCAAAGATCAAGAGATAATGCTCTTTTTTTATAACGTGACAGAGAAAATAATGAACTGGACTCAAATGATTCTGCGGGTTAGTGCGAACACTCGAACTCGAGATCGGCTCAACAGATTTTTATGATGCTTAGTTTATTGGATTCATCTCCGCTCTGGATAACAGAATAATTATTAAAAATCGAAATCGGATAGCAAACAATTATCAAAGTTAGTACTAACAACAACGCCATATGTAAAAAAATCCATAACAAAACATTTTTCATAATCAAATTTAAATAAAAAACTTTTTAACTCTTCCACAATTTTATTACACCTCACATGTTTCGAAGAGGCACGCCGTTCTTGGTCACAGGTGGAAGAGTTAAAAAGTTTTTTTTATTTATATTTGATTACCTTTTTAAATTACTTCCACCAAGGAAAAAAATACATGTTCAACAATTTATAAATTTTTAAACACAATTTTTATTTACCTACTTGACAACCATTGATTTCAAAACATCGGTACCTACACAGGTTTTTGATAGAATTTCTTTTGAGCTTTCAGAAATATTTTTTTTAATATTCAAACATATTTTTAATGTATTTTTGTATAAATTACATATTATTAAAAATCAATATTCATATTAAGGAATACAGAGGACAACGTCTGTCGGGAAAGCTAGTATTTCAATAAATAATATGATATTATCATTGTTTGTTAGTTCCTGTATTATATTGAGGAACAAAGAGTTATAAGGATTGTTTAAACATCTGCAAGGAGCGTAGTGGCGATATTCGTGTAGGTGTCAGCGAGGTAGACGCCTGAGATGGCTCCCGATGTCCCGAACAAAGATCTCAGGAGGAGCGGGCCCCGGGCCTCGCCGCAGAACTCACTTGATTACCTTCCCACACTCACCTTTGTTTCGAAATAATAACGTTTCTGGTCTGCTGAGTAAATTGCTTGTCATATGAACGTTAATAAGGGTTAATTGTTACCCGAGAACAATGCTCCACAATATAATTTTCATATTATACTATGAATATTTCACCAACGTATTATTAATGTGTAAAATTTAGAGAACCTAATTACTACGAAGCGATATAGCGGCCAACAAATTTATCATACACAATGCACGGACTTAAAATTGAGGAGCTATAAATTACCTATACATTATTTTTCAATCTAACTTCTTCTTTTATGATTCTGATTATTTTAAGGATCTTTAAAATAATTTGAATTTACCAAGAGAAAGAGCAAGTTTATGAATTTAAGCCGTTATTCCCAACTCTACAACATCCAAGCGCTTTCCTCTATTCCCTCCACATCAGATCAAGATCCAGCATCTCGTAGAACCGCAGTGAATGCCCGCATCATTGTTAATTTCGGCCTGCATCGCCTTCTTGTCCCATCCGGATTGTAGTAAAGACTTGCATATTCAAGACCCTCGGGGGACATGCGGAGAACATGGCCAAGCTAGCTCAATTTGCGATTCTGGATCACTGAGGTGATTCGCTATTGTGACATAGTGGTACCATCTAATCCCCAAAATCTGTAGCAGAAATCTATTCTTAACACTAAGGATCTTCTTCTGTTGAGGCCTCGTTAGATGCCAAGATTCACAACCATATAACGGCCATTGATGTACGGCGTTCTTTTATCCGACGAGATAGCGACACTATAAGTTCCTGGCTTATCCTGGTATTTTGTCGATCAATTTGGTTTCTGCATTAACTAACATTGCATACCGCAGTTACCTTCTTTGACAATTTACTACTCTCGATACTGAATCTCCTACCGTGGGAGAAACCCTAGCCATAGAGTAATTCAAATGACATTGATTTTGTTCCGTTCCGATACAGGATTCACAGAACACAAAATATAAATTCAAAACTTACTTAGTTGTAATATAAAAACTGAAAGTATAGTTATTTTCCTTGTGAATTTCGAAGAAAAGTCCCGTTTTTCCAGCGAAAGTTGACAAATCTTTCATTAATGAGGTAGGATGTAATAAATAATCAGAACTTCATCTGAGCCCATTATTATTGTTTATTATTTTTTCCTTTTCAATCCCACAATCGTGCGGGTTTCCGCATGAGAAATCCCGCATTTCTGATCCCGCATTTGCGGGATCCGCGGTTTGCGGGATTGGATTCCCTAGTCAGATCTCTTGTCGTTGAAACAGTTAGTGTTTGGTAAGTCTATACAGTGTTAGGTCGTGAAGTATGCGTCTATCGGACAGTTTTGCTATATTAAGAAAGGAAAGGCGCCCAAGTGCTTGTAAGTTAAATCGCTCTTAGGTATCTTAAGTTTGTAATTTATAAAGCGGAGGAATTTATTTTGTATGCGTTCTATGGCATTTATGATGACGTGGTATTCAGGAGACCAGATATATGGCTGAAACATTCATTAACTTTCTGCTACCGAAACAATTTTAACTCTAAATAATTTGATATGAATCGTTTAACATTACTTTATCTTTTGATGACGCTGCTAAATGCCATTGATTAACCCTACAATTATAATGAAAGCGAGCTATGTAGTATGATAATAATTCAAGATGGTCAAATTGAAATTAACAGTACAGTTAGTAAACAAATGGTATAGAACGTGCCTCAAGAGATCTCTATCAGACAGCCGCGTAAATTTTGTTTCTGTATATTTTATACACATTGATTACTTCTTAGTAAGCTTTTAAATATGGCATATGTTTTTTTTATATATCTACATCAAACATTTACACATATTGAAAAAATTCACACTCTTACATAGACATATTATGTCAACAATTTATCCATTTTTTTTCACGTTAAAAGAAAAATAATTCTCCTCCTCTTCTTCTTCTTAATTTAGGACTTGTGGCCTGTAATTTAAGAGGTGGGGTTTGCCTCCTGCGAGGTCGACTCCCAGCTGTCCTTCCACCTCTTTGGTGGTCTGCCTGGGCGCCGTCTTCCATGGGATTGGCCGTGAAATGCCATGTGAGGGAGTCTGGAAGAGTCCATTCTACTCACATGGGCATACCAGAACGAGAAAATTACGATTTAGAAATAATCACGATCTATTATTTCAGAATGTTTAATGAGGTGCTACAAAATACACATACCTATGTGATATTAATTTGACTTACTAACGTGTATATTTAAATGGCTCGCGTCATAGTTAAAAATAAAGTTGTGAAATTAAAAAGCTATAAGCACCGAAGTGGGGATGGGGGTGTAATTTATTTAAAAATAATTAAAGGGACTAAGACGGGAACAAATTAACGACGAAAAATAATTAAACAGTTTGGAATTGCGTCCCGGACTTTCCTTAATGAATATTATTAGATATGGAGTGAACAATTCCCCGATACCAAAAAAAATATAAAATTAATCCTGGGATATTAAAAAAAAACAATAATAATTTGGAATGTAATTTGAATAATATCTATTGGACCACTTCGCATTACCAATGGATGAAAATTTATAGCCATAATGGGTTTTTACATTTTCTTTATAACTATTTTGTTAACTGATACAGTTATGTTATTATCACGAATTCCGTCCATTCTTCAAATCGCAGATTGTGTCATATTTTTTTCGGGTTTTCATCATTTTTCTGAAAAATTAATAAATTATTAAACACTTCTCCTCTTTCATTTTTTGAAATACCATTAACTTAACCTGTCCAATTAGAACATAGTTTCTACAAAAAGTTTATACCTATATACCTATATGTTAGCTGTGGGAACAGTTCGAATAAAATGCTGAACATTTTCTATTTGAAAATCTTATTTCTAATGTTTTCTAATTGTTTTCCTTTTCCAAAAATGTTTAAAAGTTCAGATTCTTCATATTGTGAAGAAATCATGTTGTTTTATCAGTTATGTTGGCCCCTTCTGGATTACTTTAATAGTCAACAAAATGCAATTTGCCATAGTCTCGTCTGAGAGCATTACATAATATTTTTGTCATTTTTATTCATTGATCTATTGCATTAACCTATGTATACCTATGTATAATTTATTATTTTTTACACGCCCAATATAAACAGTTTGAAAATTTTGGTACCACACATCCCACATATTAAAAAAATAATGAGTTCAAGAGTAGTTATTGGCTTGAAGCCAAAAATATGGAAGAAGAAGAAGAGTTGCTTGAATATGCCAAAGACGAAATATGTATTATGACGTCGAAATATAAGTGTGTAACTGACATTATTGATATAAAGATTTGATTCTGTGCATTACAAACGATATCTAATCATATAAAAGAAAGTCGGGCTAGTTACTCTCGAGAACAGCTGAACCGATTTTATGGATTCTCCACAACAGATTAACTATTAAAAATGAAAAACATGAACAAGAATAAAGTTTAATATACTATTAAAGTTAGTACGGAAAGGAGTCTTCTTGATAACAACGCCATTTGTGGAAAATTTCTGAACCACTCAATTTTTATTATTTAGTCAGCACTGTGTTTCAAAAGATTTTTAAAAGATTTCCCAAAAAATTTTAATAGAAAGATAAACTCGGACATAACAAATACAGTATTGAATGTAGGTTCTGGTAATGCCAGTAACTAAACAAAAATCAAAATTCAGCTATGTTACTATATAATACCTACAATATTTTATTTATTCTAAGGCGGAATGAAGTTCGACGGGTCAGATAGTAGTTAATAAAAATAAAATAAAAGGTAGCTGGTAGTTCATAAATAATACATGATTTCTCTCATTTATGCATTTTGTATGTTCTTTATATTTTATCCATCCTTACTGAAGATAAAATAACATTACGGATTATTTCCAAGTCCAATCACAACCGTGAACTATCTGATCCTTTTGGATATCAGACTATTGTTTCTTAGCATTGTAGTCGAATTTTTGGAATCAGTCCAAAACACATAATTTTACGAAGTTCAACAATAAGATTCCCCAGCCATTCTGAATAAGTCAATATTCTAGGCGAGTCATTGTGAATAAAAATCGTTTTGGACCCCGTGGTCATAAAATATTAATAGATTGAAAAAGACATTAAAATGAATAATCGATACGGAACAATAATATTATTTGAGATTCAGCCCCCACGTGGTATGTTGGCTGGTTGATAGGCAGTGGGCCTTAACCCCACCGTGGGCCCATACCCCAAAGTGGGCGCATACCCCACAGCTGGACAGCGGCACTCAAACAAGACTGTCACCGATAATAGCTCGTGTCAATAAAACAGTTCAATCCACCAGCCACGGACGATTACACCTTTTATATTAATATCTTTGTAGTAAGGATATCTACACACATATAAATATGTTCCGTTACAGAAATTGAATTTGATTGATTAAAAAAGATACGGGTGTATTGAGACTGTCAGGAAATATCGTATTTTTTAATACACCTTCATCACTGTATAATATCACATAACATAAAAATATTGACCCCAAATGGAAAGCTCGATAACTTTTAATTTAGCAGTTTGTCTGTATTTTTTTGGCATCCAACACAAAACTTAAAAAAATATATTTTTTAAATATACTAAACACATCAATTTTAAGTTTAGGGGAAATGTTTTAAAAGTTCATTTTTCATTTAAGTGAGGTATGATGTGAAAGACACTGCGTTGATCTTCAGTTAATTTTAAGACAACTGCAGGTTTTGTCTGACCACAAATGATATTGGATTGTGGATAGTATACTCTTTAAAAGAAATTTTATTTGATATTATTTATTTATTTATTTTATACTTTATGCATATTAAAAATAGTGTACAAAAAATAGTGTATAGACAAGTGGCAATGGCGGGATTATAGCCGTAGCAATCTCTAACATCCAACCACAATTACTTAAAAACATTTTCTATTGGAAATATAAAATATAATCTTTGTATTGTTAAACCTTTTGAGAAGTTAGGGAGTGTGTCTAAAAGAAACCACATAATGAGACGTCCACCGGATAGTTTCAAATAACTAGTATATTCTGACGAAAAGCGAGGAAATTGTATGTCAAACCAAAACCAAATAATGCATCCAGGGGTTTAAAATAAAAAGAGCTTATACCAAATTTAAAATAATTTAAAAAGTTTTTCGATGTTTTGGGCAGAAGGTGTTATGTGGTAGATAGTCCAAATTGTAGGGTAGGTATTGATTTGACACTGAAAAAAAAGTTTGAGAACGGGCGGTGTCCTGAAGGAAACAGAATGTATGCCTTGGCTGCGTCTTATCTGAAAATGCACCGGTTTAAGAACCATCAAGAAGATTTTCTGTGTATTTCGAAAAAGTAAGGAATTTTCAGTGTTTAAGTACAGACGTCGCGTCTTCCACACAAAGCAATAGAATCTTTCTGAGAACCTCTCATTTTAAAAGGTCAGGGGCCCTAGAGAAATTCAAATTGGCGAACGACTACAAACGAATAATTCGACAATGTAGAAGAAAATTAACTGTCCACTTTTTATATTTTTATATAAGTGTCTTTTATATTTATATATATATATATATATATATATATATATATATATATATATATATATATATATATATTTTTTTTTATTTTTTTTTTATTTTAATGGCCTTCTCCTTGTGGTGTTCCTGGCCAGTCTCAAGTAACTAATAAGAAAGTGTCTTTGTTTGGTTTAAATAATTGTTTATATGTTACAGTGGACAGTTCGTTTCTTTCGCACTCTACATTGCCGAAATCTTCGTTTGTAGTCGAACACCAATTTCAATTTGAATATGGGGGCAGGTTACTGCTTCCCTGTCGTTGAGCTTTTTTCGGAGACCTAAATGCGTCAACACTCACGCATATTGGTAAGGTGGCACATCTTTTCTTAACACGCATTCCGTTAAGTATTGATTCGAACCTTTGTTAGATTTGTGGAAATGGCTAGGGGATTGTTAACCAGAGGGTATATGAACATATTTGTATATAATATAAGGTAAGATGTATTATCTACATAATATTTTAGTCCGTTTATATATATATATTTTTGTAACAGCATCAATCATAGAAAACAAACGTAAAGGTCTGATATTAATATGCGAAAAGCCGTGCAAAATTCCAGAGAGCGTTCTTAAATACTCTTTGATAAATTAACATTAATATATTTAGAGCTATTTAAAAAACTTTATTTTTTTAAGATCTTCATACAAATTTTTCACAAAAGACAGTAAGCCATCTTTTGGAAACAAAATTACTCATGTAAACGTAGAATGGAATCTTGGTATTACTGTATGAAAATGTAATAAAATAATTGGAGATTGATTTGTTATACATATAAATGTTATTCAAATCTTATTATTCTCAATAAATAAAGATTTAATGCAAAATTTTGTAAAAATCATTCCTCCATTTTGAAATTGACATATTTTAGAAAATTTATGGCCATACTTTTTACAAAGCGTCGTAGCCACTGTAATAGATAAGTAATTATGTAGGTGCCTGATAAAATAATATTCTAATGTAGATAGGTATTAAATAATTTAAAAATAATTGTTGAATCATTTTATATTTCTGAAATATAAATAAAGTTTAAATCTTAAATTCATCGTTGAAAAATATTAAATTTAAAATCATCGTTGAAATTGGTATGAACATTCCATAAACAAACTGGTCGGTAAAACAGTAGCCGATAAATTAGATCATAACGTACAGTGAACTTGACAGAATTGTTGAGAGAAAGAAATAAAATTGACAATAATTGAGAATCTTTAAATGGCTTCAGGATTTTAATCAGTTTAATAAAACGTTTGTTTTATCCACATAATAATTTAGAAATATAATATTTGTATTGAAATTAATCACACTCAACAGCGGTATTACATTGTGTCTAAATTAGTATGTAAATAAACTCAAAACCACATTAGCTTATTGATTTTATCCTGCATATTATAAAAGTATTGTTAAAAATTTGGACTCATGGTCCTATTGTTGGTGTGAAAATTATTTTGAAAAAATATTCATAGGGTGTCATATACTTAACTTTAAACCAATCGTGTTAAAAGAAGTATTCTTCAAAGACAGCGGCCAGTAAGAGGTTTGATTGGAAGCCTTACTTGACGACCCTCCAAGGTTTGTGACAAATCATTCATCCTAGAATAAATACAATATTATTATGATACGACATATAATATCATTTCATCTTCCACATAATTTTTGTTATGTAATATTGTGTACATTAATTAAAGTTATTGTAGGTATATAATACACCTATAAGTAGCCAAAATCAACACTCTTTTTATTACAGGTATTTTTTAAAAGTATTTAAATGAATAAAATCACAATGAAATCAATAACAATTAAGAAATCAAATTAAAAACATACAGTCATGGTTACATTAGATGCAAGGTAAATGCCAAATCATATTTTTATCTACATAATTCACAACAAAATATTTTATGTGCAGTTTCATTAATTTAATATTATAAAGTAGGTACCTACTTAGAAAAAAATAAACAGCAGCAATAATATTCCTATATTATAATTTATTCAATCTTATTCAAATTTCGAACAAAAATTTAATTTACTTTTTGTTTTGTTTACATCGCCTATGTGTCAAAATTATTGACAACCGTGAATCCATAGACTATGATTAAAATGAAATATTGTGAAAGATAATGATTTTTTAAATGTGTATTTTGTGTGAATAATATATTCTTAAAATTAATAAAAAATACTTACCTCAAATTACTTACGATACACACCTACGTATTTTTTACAAAACTTTTTTTATTATCCAGCCGAATTGCTCGAAAACGAAGCGCTAAAAAAGAAATATTTTGTTGCGTTGTCTATGCCCTATGGATTCATTGTCATTGACACTTCTTATTTTGTTGTCAAAAAACTAATTAAATAATACAAACGAATGAGATGTAAAAAACTTT
This sequence comes from Mystacides longicornis, assembly GCA_963576905.1. Classification (NCBI taxonomy): domain Eukaryota; kingdom Metazoa; phylum Arthropoda; class Insecta; order Trichoptera; family Leptoceridae; genus Mystacides; species Mystacides longicornis. Next base: position 14,147,709 of record OY756425.1, read on the forward strand.
CTATTTTTCTGGTTATTTTTTAATTATAAATAACAAACAGGAATATTAATGGACAATCTACTGGTAAGCATATTTATTTGTTTCAAAACAATAGGATATTAATAATTAGTTGACATTATGGTTATAATGTCATTGACAAATTTTTGTGTAACTATATTTTTTACAGGCTCGGCAGCATTTTCAACAATAACAACTAACCGGTGAATATCTAAAACGTAAAAACACATATTTCAAGAGAAGATCAACCAAAATCGGTATGTAACGTAGTATCTTATCATTATTTAATTCTATTAATTTTGTGTGTATAACTGTTATGTTACAGATTAAATTTTGAGTTCCTAAAAATTTACCAGTTCAATGAGGAGGAAAAATATTCAATGTTTCCAAGTTTGAAATGTAAAAATACAACTATTAAGTCATAATCAGTAATAATGAACTGGCTGTCATAAGGATAAGATATGCTGTGACAATACATAAAAACTTAACATAACAAAGACATCACGGAATCAACATACAGAGGGCGAGTTTCTATCAACTAACCCCGTTTTTTCATTTGTATAGGATTTTTTTTTCTATTTTTTATCTGTTAGATCTTACAATGACATATTGTCAAATGACTGAAATGAAATAAACAAAATTGTTTTATTCATAACCAGAAATATACTAAATGAAATAACATATTATGTTTTTCTTTTTATCAAACATAATAATATATTCTTTCAAAAACCACTAAAATTTAAAAATGATGCCTACAGCAAAAAGAAATTATGAGAATTCGTGGAGTTTTGTAAGTATTTTTACACAAGATATTTATGTTAATGTTAAAATAACTATCAAATAATGTGACATTTTAACTCAATTTACTTTATTATTATTAAAAAGATATTCTGTAAATTTGAGATGCAAGAAGATGACATGATGGTCTTATTAGCAAGTCAATTTCATATAAAATGTCCCACAATGTGCTTTATTCCATTTTTAAATGGAACATCAGTAATGAATTGTTAGAGTTATTAGTTGTTACAAATTAATCATGCTTCGACGTATAAGAATATCTTCTTCGTGTGGTTCTCCTAACTGAAGTTGGTGACCATCACTGCAAACTCTTCATGATTTTGAGACAGCCTTTTCTCAGAAGACTCTCTTCTGCTCAAAACCACTTTTTTCCTTGAATTTTAAGTTGGAAAAGGGAATATTTTTCATTTTATTTATTTAGATACATAAATAGGACAATACATTACGAAACATACACCAGTGAAGTATATACATTTGAACTTATTCATCACAGAGTAATGAGAATTTAGCCAAAGTACGAGGCATTGACAGTGGTCAGGAGCTCTTTTTTTACTTTTGTATCATTTCCAGGACTCTATAGACACCCTGTCAATACGTGATATGCTCAGCATTCTTCTATACAATCACATCTAGAGAAAATAATCAGTTTATGTAGAGCTAGATGCTGGTTTAAAACTTGACGTGCACCTTAAAATTTGTTCTTCAACAGTTGTGTGCATTAAGTTTTAATAATTAGATATCGACTGCTGATCATGAGGACCTGGGTTCTATTTCTGGAGGAATCAAAGTTTTTATAGATGCTTTCTTATGTAAAACAAAACATTGTTTCAGGGGCTACACTGATTATAATATATTACTACCATATTATTTATAGGAAAAGACAAGTTTCCTTTTATTATATACATAAATTCCATAGAAAGAAGCTTAACTCTACAGTCTTTAGAAAATTCATGCCTACTTTTAGTCAATATTTTTAATGAAGATAGATATTTTAATTGTTTCAGCAATTTTTATTATTTAGATTAATTAAGTACCTATAATTGATCAAATTTTGGAAATATAATCTACATACCTAATAATTCAGTAATGTTTGTTTATTTATTATTGTATATTTATATTTTTGTATATTGGAGCATAAAACCATAGGTTCTGCGTTGGATTTTAATTGTCATGGATCCTTGCAGGTATATTTATGGTAATTCATGTCTACTTTTAGTGAATATTTTTAATAAAGATAGATATTTTAATTGTTTCAGCAATTTTTATTATTTAGATTAATTAAGTACCGTCATGTCGGGTGACTTTATCCCAACATTTGGAAACATTTCACTATTCACTTTGTGGTTTTCACTGTTAAGGATGTATCAGCTCCATATCATTTTGATAAAAACTAAAAGGTGCCCCAGTTGCAATACAATCATTTCAATAATTTTGACTACAAATATATATAAATATTTTTATTTTGGGCCAAAATATATCATCATAGAGGGTGACTTTGGCCCCCGTAAGTTCTGTGATAGAAAATGTACTTTTATTATACTTAAGCTAATGTCACCCGCCCAGTAGGTTCATACATAAACAACTCTTTTAATTATTTGTGGTCACATTTATGTACCACAACTGATTATGGCGGAAATATACAAAAACGGCAAATGCGTGGAGATTTGTGAACTACTAATGCCATCTATCGATTACACGCAAAAGTTTTTCTATATCTCTGATTATTTTGTATCGGCGGGAATTGCAATTTTATTATCATTTTGGGCCAAAGTCACCTGCTAGGGCTAATGTCACCCGACATGACAGTACATATAATTATTGATCAATTTTTTGAAATATAATCTACATAATAATTCAGTAATGTTTATTTATTTATTATTTTATATCTATTTTTTTGTATATTGGAGCATAAAACCGTAGGTTTTGCATTGGATTTTAATTAATCGTCCTGGATCCTTGCAGGTATATTTATGGTAATCATAGATACAAATTTTTACAAAATCTCAAATATATTTACTGTAATTAATAAATTTCTAAAATTATAAAATCTTCATAGTAAAATCTCCGTAAACACAGATGGCCATCTTTTAAAAACAATATTACTCATGTAAATGCTGCTTAGTACCAAAATTTGACTGAATAAAAATGTATTTAAAAGATTCAAGATTGTTTTGAAATAAAACTAAATGTAATTCAAACCATATAAAACACATTTTATCAACATTGAAATGAAAGTTCAATTTTTACCATTCTACACATAGGTAGAGGGTGTAGCGAATATAGTCAAGACTCAAACCACATTGAGAGTAACACTTGCATATTAACGGAAAGTTTTCCCTTCTATTGAATAGTCAAATTGAATCAAGTATGAGATGTAACATATTATTATACTGCAGTTTTTTCCATGTGTGTGGCAGAATTTTTCTTCTTTCTTTTTTATAAACATTAAAAGTGTTATTCTTCTCTCTTTTTATGAATTGTGAAAGTGTGATTCTTCTTTTCCTGTGCTTATGTCAGTTATAGAGGTCTGTTAAGCAATGAGAAGCTTAATACTTATAAGTAGTCTGTGGAGGCTAGACTAGAACCTATTTAATTACCTACCGATCAATCCTGACAATCGGAATTAAATACTTTATTTTTTCTGGAATTAAATACGTTAGGCAAGACGGGTATAAGCTAGTAATTGATAAAAAGCGATAATTACTATCACGTAATGATGAAGGACCTTTTCAAGTAACATAAGTATTATGTGAAAATGAAGCTTGTGTAAGGAACTGCTGCATAAAATATAGGCAAGCCAACGAAGGAATCGCTAACAAAGATAAGATCGATAAGTCTATCAGAAATTATGCGGTACCTGAAGTAGGTAAGTGCTCGTGTGAGCCACGTCTAAAATGTCAGACAGACATCGCGTGTTTTCCAACAAAACGCGACTTTACGTATTTTCGTGTCGGGCATTTTAATTTCTGGAACTACTTCGCGGGGAAGTTTACGTTACGTCTGTTATTAACTATAATGAATTATAACAGCTGTTTTCTTTATACTTATATATAAACTTTTTACCGAACATTCTAATTTAACCAGACGTTATCCATCACAAAATGACGGACTTTGTCGCTTGTTTTACGTCGAGCTTCGATTTGGCGAGTAAATTATGACTGCAGCTGTCGGGTACCTACCTACTCAAAGTTCATATCTACACAAGGATGGTGAGAATTTATCTACATTATATGTATGAATGTATGAAAATAGTATTAAGTATGAATTTTACTACGCATAACGTAGCTTTACTCATTAAATGGAAAACAAAAAAGAAAACTAGCAAGAAATAAACAATCTACAATTTAAGATATTAGCAATCCAATGAATGAAAGGCCTGTACCAGGCGAAGAAACACGCACCACACCCCCCATGTGCAATCAAAACAACAAATACAAACAGCTCAATATTTTAAGCAAGAGGTACTACAAGAACACATTTTTCAACACCCAGACAGTTCTGCGTTTTACCTGTGGAAACTAAATAGTAAATCATTTGAGCCTTCTCACCCTTTTACTTTCTCGCGTTACTAGATCTCCTGTACAATTTTAGTTTCTATATCGGGCAAGACACTATTGTAGAGTCTTGGCGCCAAGAAAGCATATTGGCGCTGGGCATGTGTTGTCCTTAATGGTTGCATCCATCGTCGGTTTCTAGTGTTATGCAGAAATATATAATAGGGGTTGAAAGTCAGTAGTATGTTTATTCAGGTAGATCAGTAGGTATATTACGTTTTATATAGCTTGCTTTGTTATGACTTTCTCTCGTTTTCAGGGTGGTTGACAGTCACTAATGACTGTTGGTGCATCAAGTTCTTGTCTACATAAAATTAACAATTAACTGCTGCGATACTTGTAGGTAAAGGGTATATCCGTGTGTATTTTCAAACAACATAACTCACGTACCATAACATAGATGTGTAGGTATATGAGTGACCAGTGAGAAATTGATGGGTAGGCGGGGTTAGCCGGTCATTAATTCATTCAAACAGTCAGTATTCTGGCTATTCTAATAATTAAATGAACACTTTTCTATATACAAAGGTTTCAGTATAGCCGGCAGAACTTATTGTCTGAGGCAATTTTTCCTAGTCAACCGGTCCCGTCCAATCTGAGGGCCACACAGGCCAACCCCGGGTAGAAATTTCAAGTGAAAAAACACTTGAAAAAACTCTTACTCGACCGAGAATCGAACACAGGACCTCATGATCTGAAGTCCACGTCTATACCACTAGGCTACCGAGGTCGGTTGTAATTATGTAATTAAAAAATGACGACCGACTGATTTTCTTTTCGAATTCTTTGTATCGATCAATGAAACAGCCACGAGCTTACTTTTTTAAGAGCAATAATTCCAGTTCATATAGTCTTTTTCAGTCTCAAAAAAAGATATTAAATCAATAATTTTTTTTTTAAAACGGTTGATAAGGAAATAAAAAATGATTAAAACTTGAAACTTTCTTGAAAACTAAACCAAAATTTAAAAACACTTATAAAAAATTAAATGTAAACAATTGAAGGATTTTTGTACTTGGACAACAAAACACACCGCTAATTTCTATTTTATGACATATGCTTTTTTATCAACGAATGTTCAAACGAAGGTAGTTTTATTTGAAAAGTGATAAACAAGTATTTGTACCTAATTAACATTTTGTTTTGATAGATTTTGTAGATTTTTGAAGGTAAGACTACCATTTTGTTGAACATTGAACATTTTACATAAGAGGACAAGTCTCCACTGTGGTCGATCTTGCGCAGTGTCAATGGACACAAAAAGAATAATTTAAATTTATAAAATGTGTTTAATTAGATTTTACACCTTTTTGTGGGAAGCATTTTGGTTAAGGTTGACTTACACAGGAGCGTGTTTAACTCGTGCGGTTTTGTCGGGTAAGCTTTTTCAATAAACGAAACATGAAGAGGTTTACTCTGTACGAAAAAAAAAACCTATAAAGGGAAAAAGGGAATTCTATATAAATTAACACTTTTACGGTGTATTTTTATCAATATATCTAGTCTTTAAAATATATTTTTATAAGACTAAGTTTGCACATTTAGAGGACAAAACCAAGCACGCTTTTAAACTCAATTATATTTTGTAGGTACATATTAATGGACATGGCGTTGCACGACTAACCACATGAAAGACGGCTCCTGGGCAGACCACCAAAGAGGTGGAGGGACAGCTGGGAGTCGACCTCGCAGGAGGCAAGCCCCACCTCTTTAATTACAGCCCACAGGGCCTAAATTAAAAAGAAGATATTAAGATTATTCAAAAACTTTTCAACTTATACCTTCAAAAATGAAGAAAAAAGTAAAAAAAACCCACCATGCTTGGTAACAAAGAGGGCTGTTTCATCAAGGAAATGCACCACTTGAAGCATCCGTTATCGCTGTGATAAAATTTTTGAATAGCTTCTTCTTGCACCCTATTCCCAAATACAGCCCTCTTGGAATATTTTCTTTTCCCAAATCTGCAGATTGAGTCGGTGCTAAAAGAATTTTGCCGTTGATGGCCGTTTTGACGCATCCGGTGGCTTCAGTAAAAACAGGGTATCTAAGTTGCTGAACAGCATGACTAGCTAAAAAGAAGACTAGTATGTTGAAAAATTAACTTTTTGTTCTCTGTATTAGGTTGGGTACCTCCGGGATTTTTGGGACGTTTCCTTGTAAAATGGTAGTGCAAAATTATTTAGTTTACCTTAACGCGAGATAACGACTATGCCTATAATGGATTGCCAAGATTCCAAACGTGTATAGTGTCCAATAATTATGAAATATTGTTAAGTGTGATACTTGATAATGGGTATAATTTGTGGCATGTGGATAGGAACAGGTAAGCTCATAATCAATACAGGACACAAGGCACAAGGTGGAGTGTGGTGAAATACAGGAGGTTTAATCAATACGCAGAGTAATAAAAGTGAGCTTTATTTATGACTTAATTTAGCCGACATATTGACGATTGAAACAGGCTATATCATCGTAACATTGAGGTGTAGATATCTATTATTATTATAAAGCTTCATTCATATAACGGTAAGTGTGGAGTGTTCGAGCTTATACACAGCCGTGATATTTTAAATTGAATTGATTTATACAATGCGCCGTCTCAAAGCTTAATCAAACGAATGTGCGAATGAAAGACGACAAGTTATTGATGAAAATAAGTTTTTTTTTTTGGGAAAAGTTCTTCATATTTTATAGGGATAGGATAATATTTTTGAAGGTGAAAAATTCATTATTCGTGTATTTATTTGTTATCACTTCAACTAAGTGTCTTTCTTTCTTCAATGATCTAAATTTTAAAATAAATCAGAATGTCTACCCATCTAAGAAAATAATTAAAAGTAACAATATCAAACGGAGAGACTAGTTTATACATTTTTTTGTTTTTGGTCTGATTTCTTTATAATAGCTTATTGGGGTGAGTACCTAAATCAATGTTTGTTATTTTTTAATTAAATTTATAATTTCGTGTAGAAGTTCTAAAGTACGTAAAGCAATATAGGTTCATCCCTTTTTGTTTTTGTGGTATTCAACGCAAAAGTTGACATGATATAGCAGGTGAATATTGATTGAAACAAAATACAATTTCGCGTCGTTTGATTCACACATTTCCTTTGATCACGTGCAATAAAACACATTACATATGTAGTTCAGGATGAGTTGTTTTATAGTTACGGATCAAAGCTTTCAACTGATTTTTAACTCTTTTTCTGAATATAACTCTGAGGGAATGATCAAAAAAGTATATGAATTTGTATTTTTTACATTGAAATAAAAAAATTAACACTTTTATATACAAAGTTGTCAGTAAAGCCGGCGAAACTTATTTCCTGGGGAAATTTTTCCAGTCAACCGGTCCCGTCCAATCTGAGACAGGCCAATCCCGGGTAGAAATTTCAAGTGAAAAAACACATAGGTAGAACAACTCTGACACGATCGGGAATCGTACTCGGGACCTCGTGATCTGAAGTCCACGCTTATACCACAAGGTTACCGAGGTCGGTATACCTACATACAATTACCAGGAGGGTCACACCCGCTTATCACACACCCATCATTGACATCTGACTGACAATGTTTTACTGTGCGATAGTGAAACGACCTGCCTTAAATGGCGCAAGTAATTTTAAAATTCAAATATTTACTTTAGGTATATACTTTCCTTTCATTTAAAAACTTTGGAATTTTTACTGAAGATGACACAATGACATGATGATATTAAATTTGATAGATGTGGGGAATACTCACGTATAAAAACAACATACAGGTTTTGTCTGGATCGCGAAAACTGACGGCTGTATGGATTTAGTGTGATAAATGGACATCGTCCCCTACTCCCTTACAAACCCTTAAAATATCATCTCCACCAACTAGAGGCTTTGGCTACATTATACATAGTATAATACTCCAGGTCATTGGCACTCTAACGCTGTCAGGAGCGCACATGTTAATCCTTTACATGTATGTATGTATTTAATAATTTGATTATATTGTAACTAGCAGCAAAACCAGTCGGATGACAGGCATAGAAAAATGACATTAATTGTTTGGTTGAATACAATACAATTACATATTGCTAGGAGGTGTTTCACCAGTTGTCGGAGAAACTTATTTTTACTAAGGAATTTCTACAGACACGGATTGCTTATTTATTTTCAGTTTCAGTCCGTCACACGATTAAGGGGTGATCTCTTCTAGTCTTATCTAATATATGAAAACATCGTGTCATGGTGTTTTTTGTTCGTAATCCGTGTATCAATTTATAAAGAATGGTCGGAGTTCTTTTTCCTACTCAAAAGCATCTCAAAATATCCATAACACCAAATTTTCCTCGAATGAACGAAGAGAGAATGACTAAAAAGTTATATAAATCTGAAAGAATGGGTGCACGCAGACGAGGCCGACCTCGAATAACATGGTCCGACCATATCAGTGCCGTCTTAAAGGAGGGCCAAAGTCGGGTGCAAAAGGAATTGAACAGCATGTATGCGGAATGTTATGTGTTTGGAAGAAGCGAAAGAGGTTTGTTTGGATAGGAAAGAATAAAGTCCTTACTCTCTGCCTACCCCCTTCGGGAAACGGTGTGATGGGTAAAAAAATCCCTCCTGCCCCACCATCCCATTTTTTAATATGAAAATGGAGGTGTACGCAGCATAAGGTTATCCCAGGAGATATACTAATGTTAACATACTTTAAAAATATAGAAATTTATTCAGCTAAAATTAGATAACACAACGATTATTGATTCTAAGGCGTGACTAAGTTCGACGGTTCAGCTAGTATTTGTATAAAAGTGATACGAAATATTTTGTGTCGGGCCATACAAAAAGTGTACCAGTTATAAAGAACCCGAGTAGGTGGTTTAATTTGTAATATTTATGAGGCGTTCGCTCCTGAAAAATGATGAAAGCGATCGGAAACATCAATCTATAGAACACGGAGCCAACAGGCAGGGCCCTCACATCGGGGGCTTATTGTAACGTGAAAAATTAATCAATTCACCGCCTGTAATACGCCAATTTCCATATCTGAATGCCTAAGACGTTCAATATAATATATCAACACGATTTCATCGCCCCAAACAAAATTCGTTTTATTTAGAATGTGATTTACAGGAAAGAAATTCGCTGAATATATTAATTTCTCTTATAGGATACCACTTTTAATGGCGGAACAAATTTGATCTCGTTTTAATAAAGGTATTAGTTTGACAAGATAAAAATATCTACTTTTCCAAAATAAACGTCCTTTGATTCGCAGCCTATAAATGTTTTGTAAATAAAAATGTAATTCTGACCACTGCTTCTAATACTTTTGCAATACAAGTGATTTATCTATATTTTATGATTTATTATTAGGGATATGAATATATCCATTTTTGTTAATGTTTCATCTTTGTTGCCTATTGGCTTTGTTGAACATATCGAGAATTCCCATGGTTAGGAGCTTCGGAGACTTAAACATTACCACCTAATGGTGAACGTTGTTAACGTAAAGTGATCACACTAAGCCAGCCTTCGAAATAACAGTAGAAGACGGTCGTACACCCGTAGTGGTTTGTTCCATTTAAAAATCGAACATCAGTAATGAATTGTTAGAGTCATTAGTTGTTACATATTCACAAATACACTCCTTGACTTTTTCACACTACGCTACTTAAAGCTTGTGTTGTGAAACAGGAAGATGGTCGGCACCTTGGGTCGAACTCACGACCTCCGCCCGAAAAGTGCGAAAGCCGGCGTCGTAACCGCCCATCTACCACCCACTTCAAAATGAAACATCATAGTTCATTGTGGTACCTTATACAACTGTTATAGTAATAGTAGCTATTTGAACTTTGTATGTACGAGCAGTGTGTACGACGGTAACCGATATTACAAAACCACTCTACTCCAGCAGACGCGTAATTTATAAGTAAGTAATATTAGGCAGGCGTAATGGGTTAATAGACCATACATTACGTCTACGGAGAACATTCTTGGCTTCCGAAATAAGAAATATATTCTCACTTCCCGGAACAGTGTTGAATCAATGATAGAAAGGAATTCTGGATCCTTCACATTCTGAGAAGGGTTTGTCGTTTGCACGTATTTTGTTTGTTTTTTTTACACACTGATACTTTTTTTTCAACTGGAGAATATCTTGATAAAAATTATTAAAAAGTGATCATTCATTCTAAATAGGGCGACGGGGGTTCGGAAAAAATCACGAATAGTCAAAAGGCGGGGAGGGTGGCTTTTTTTATTTAAAAATATTACCGGAAAATAAGCATTCGTGATTTTAGGGAGAGGGGGGGATAAAACCTCCCCCTTTTGACAGGTGCTGTCAACCGAGATTAAACGGTGAGCACCGCAGATCACGAAGGCCTGTGGAGACCATACGATCCATCTAGGAAGCAAATATACTTAAGTTCCATGAATATCATACCAATATAAAAGTGTTTAAATTTAATAGAAAGAGAGCATTTCGTAGAATCTTTGGGGCATAGAAAGAATCAGGAAATTTAACAAAATTAGTTGATTTAACGTAATTAACGACTTGAGTTGGTTTGAGCATTTTGATAAATGAATGTTACTTGAATATCGAAAAGTGTGTACATACCTACCTGCTCGTAAAGTTGATAAGAATGTGATTTATGTAAATTGAAATTTTTAACGTTCCTTTAGCTAAACAGTTCTTGAGTCGCTTTTTTTTAAACCGGCCGTTAGCGCTTGTGACGATAAACTTTTCTATTTTTGAATAATTATTTATTGGTGTTTGACATCTGTCAAAATTAGTTGGTGCGATTTTCAAAATATGACATGTTAAAATCATTTTATAGCTTGAAAGTTTAAAGTGCTTCGGTCAGAATAAAATTGATTTGATAGGTAATTATTATAATTCATCATTATACAAATTCGAATTCATGATTCATAGATATTGGGTTGATTCAATATAATGTATGACTGATTTTTTGCAACTTAATAAACGTATAAATAAATAATAAAAAAAATAAATAGTTAAGACGGGACAAGGTCTGTCGGAAAAGCTAATAGATAATAACATATCAATAGGTATTTGACAATCGGAATGTATCAATTTAATATGTTTTACGTTTCTACCCATCTGTCGAAAAGGAATTATTTCAAATACCTTTACGTCACAAATAATATATGTTCTATATCTGTCAACAGAGATAGTTTCAAACGATGATTCATACCACAGATAGGTACGTGAATTCCTTTTTTCTTTCTCAAAGGCGATGATTAAGATTTCAGTATTTTATAAAAAAAAGTGAGAGTTTTTTCAAAGAAAAGGCTGCCTAATTGTACCCGCTTTTGGTAAACAATTGAAATTTCGACCAAAAAAAACCGGAACTTTCATTGTTCAGAATGAAGCAATAAACTGCAACTTCCTGGGGAGAACATTTTTGTTTCAAGCACCGCCACAGTCAACGGGCGTATAAAATATTATGTAGTTATCTCGAAACGGATGTGCTTCACGCAGCCCACGATAAAACATAAAGTGGGGGGAACAACGTACAGGTTAAATAAAGACCAACGTCAAAATATTGTATTATTATCATTTCTGTTCCATAATATACACCATACATCAGGAGAAGTATTTATGAAACGGTCTAAATCAGCGGTTCCCAAAATGGACAAAATAGATTTCCAATCTCGGGACGCACTTCAGTTGCCTTAAAAAAGGCATAAATATTGGTAAAGCTCAAATTATATAGTGACAAGTCATGCCACTAGAAAATCCACTTAGTATACATATTATATTGCCTTATTTCAAAACTATCAAACATGCCAGTTGATAACAAACTACTCTCCGGATTAATACATTCAGCCTTTTCTATACTAATATATAAAGAGGAAAGATTTGATTTTTTGTTTGTTTGTTTGTTTGCATCGGATAGGCTCCAAAACTACTGAACTGATTTGAAAAATTCTTTCACTTTTGGGAAGCTACAATATCGGCGGTGAACATAGGCTATATTTAATTTCCGAAAAAAATTGGGTAACCTACGAAAACTTCAATAATGTAACCCAAGGTGTAAAAAATTTACCTAAAATATTATTTTTATCGCGAACGTTGTGAAAACTAATGATGATAGAATAAAACAATGTACTACAATTTTGTAGAAGACATCATTATTTACAAAAAGTATCGCGACAGCATATGTCTAACTATTATAGTTATGCCACAATAAGTGTTTTTTTATTTTAAAAAAATCAATAAAATGTCACCTCTAGAAAAGGCTCTGTTTGGGCTTAAGCCCAGACACTTCAAAGAAACGATCGTCTCACTGCTTGGCGCGAAGGGTTGGTGATGTTTGAGGAATTAACGGTCTCTGCTTCCGAGCGGTTTGATGCCGCACAGATGATCTGAATGAACGTGGTGAAAGTAAGCCACTACTATAGTAAGGAATCGATAAGGAAGGCTGAAGGACTTACCCCGTTCTCCTGCTGCTGCTTCCACCACACCACTATGAACTTTCACGTTAGGTTTTCACAACTATTTAGGTGGCCTTACGGCGCTTGAATTTAAACTTATCACAATCAAATGGTACTGTTTTATCTTCCGATAATTATGTAGCCTTACGGCGTTGAATACAATATGCGAAATCGATATACTGAGCCGGCGTTCCCGCGCGATCACTTCAATTGTTGTACAGATTGCCGGTGCGTGGCGGTGAAAAAATGTTATTGTCACTGTATATACGGGGTAAGCTGGTAAAAGATTAAATTGTGGAATGTTGCCAGGATCCAATCAGGAAATGCCGGGATGGATAAATTAAGGAATCACCAAGCCGCAACATTACCCCCCACTTGGAACCTTCAAGTTCCAACAATTCAGACCATCCGAACCCACATGAAAAACAAGGAAAACAGAGTCGTTAGTGTGTGTGTATTTAATAGTCTCAAGATCAAACCAAATCGAAACAAAAAACGCAAAAATAAAAACAATAAGAAAACAAACAAACAAAAGAAACAAAATGCGGCTATCAGAGCCAAAAAGGAATAAAAAATCTCCAAAACTTAAACTATAGGTAGAGGGCATAGTTTGATCAATGGGCGCATGAGAGATGTGCCCTTAGCTGTTCTCAATGTCGCAACGCGAGCAATCCTTTCCTGGATGCAATTTTTCCCTGTGGCCAACCTCCACTCCAAGGATGACGTGTTAGGGTCTACAATCAGAACCACATCTCCCTGGTTTGTCCTACGGGTATCGGATTTGAACCATTTACCCCTTTGTTGAAGAGTATGCAGGTAATCCCGTGACCACACTCTCCAAAATGATTGTGTTAGTCGTTGAACCAAATTCCACCGTGTTCTTAAGCAAAGGTTTTCTTCACCATATGGTATTTCAGGCAAAGAACATAGAGGACCTCCCGTGAGGAAGTGGCCTGCTGTAAGTATATCTACTTCATTCGGGTCTGAGGAGATGGCACACAATGGTCTTGATTTTAAAATTGCTTCAATCTTTGTCAAAACCGTTAATAGTTCTTCGTAAGTGAGGACTTGAGCCCCCATCACACGTTTCAAATGATTTTTTGTTGAATTTATACCACTCTCGAAGATACCTTCGAAATGTGGAGAGCCTGGATGGTTAGTGTTCCATACGATACTTCTTTTTGTGAATTCAATGTGAACGAATAGACATATGTACGCCTTGTATGTTTTTGCGTTCCTTCGTTTGGTCTCCTTTACCATGAATGGACCTCCACAGTCAATTCCTACAGAATCGAAACAACGGTTTCCTTGAAGGCGTATTGGAGGTAAATCCCCCATTTGTGGTTGAAAAGGAACCGGTTTTGCCCGAGTGCAAATTACACATCTGGACAGTCTAGATCGGATGAGGTTTCTTATGCCAAAATTCCAAAATTGACGAGAAATAATCGATTTCAGTGTTCTTGGTCCACAGTGATGACTAACATGGAAATGATCGACGATCAGATGAGAAAACCTACAATTCTTAGACAATGAAATTGGAAACATTGCCTTATTAGGCATTGGAGAGTTCCTCAATCGTCCCCCCACCCGCAGAATACCATGTTCGTCAATAAAAGGACTCAACTTTTGAAAAGATTTAATACATAATTTGTTTTCGATAAGTTTTTCAATTTCTGAACGGAGACCCCCCTGTAAATCCGCGGCAGTGAATGTTGACGTGACTGTTGGATTTCGTTTGTTTCTTAAATTATCGATGTATCGATGCCACCCAGAGATAGCACGTTGTAATTTGAACATTGATGAGTATCTGTTCATCAATAATTCGATGATATTTTCTTCATCGGTTTTAGCCTTTGTGATGCTGGTGTTGGCTCCACCTTTCATTTCTGGAAGATTGTCCGATGGCTCTATCGATGACAATCTTGGCCAAGATTCGCTAGGCTCCGTTAACCAAGATGGACCTGACCACCAATTCGAAGATTCGGCGACTTTTGAACCACTCATTCCCCGGCTACAAAAATCAGCTGGGTTATCCAGTGTTGGCACATGTCTCCAAGCTGATGGCGGTATAGTGTCAGTTATTTGGACCATACGATGGGCTACAAATGTTTTTAATTTATATGGCTCAGTCTGAAGCCAGGCTAAAACTGTAGTACTGTCTGTAAATGCAATAATCTCAGCAATACTCCATTTTTTCTGTAACAACTTAGCTATGTGATGCAACACGCGTGAAAGCAAAACTGCACCACACAATTCTAAACAAAACGTTTGAACTTTTACAGGTGCCACCTTAGATTTTACGTATGTATTAGTTGACAATTCGTATTCCCGTACAGGCTCTAACGGATGCTCTCCCCAAAGCACATGCTGCCAATGACGATCCCCAAGTGTCATCATCATTTGGCGGTACATTTTAGAAATATCAGCAGTAAATACAACCGTGTGTAATCGAAAGTTTATGATCAAATCAATGATATCCCTTTGTAAATTTGGCCCTTTGTAAACGATATTATTTAAGGTTCTATCGTTTGAACTCGGGGCGCTTGCGTCAAAGACTACGCGCATTTTGGTTGTACTAGATTCAGGTCGCATTATATCATGATGAGGAATATAATACTTTCCAGAATTCGGCATAGCTGGGTGCATATGATTTAACGTTTCGTATTCATTCATAAATTTAAAGTAATCTTGTTTCAAGTTCTCATCTCGATTCAATCGTTTCTCAAGTCTTTCTAGACGAGATATAGCGTGACATCTCGACTGACCAAGTTCTTTCGTTGGTTTTAACAACATAGGTACCACATATCTACCGTCAGGTTGTCTGGTTGTTAGTTGTGAATATAAGTCTTCACATTTCTCATCTTCAGAAACTGTGATATGTGCCGTTGGTGGCTGTTCTAATTCCCAGAATTTCTTAAGACCATCATCAAGCTCACACGTGGAAACAACTAGAGATGAAGCTGTATTCGCAGAAACGCACGTATTCTGAACCCTCCCAGTGATGATCCACCCAAAAATACTGTGTAATGCCACAGGAAGGCCTTCACCCACATCCATACGCTTGCCGTCATAAATGTCAGGAAAGCACTCCGCCCCCAAGAGTAAATCAATCTCTCCAGGTCTATCAAAATTGTTATCAGCTAAAACTAAATGTTTGAATTGGTTTCTGATGCTATCCGATAATTTTACATGAGGAATGTTTGATGTTATTTGATTTATAACAATCGGTCGGACATTGAAATAATTGTCTTCCGAATCTCGAGGTCTGACTGTACATGTAGTAATTCCCTTTACGTTGTTTACGGAATTTTCTCCCAAGCCTGAAACATTTACACTACAGCGTTTTACCGGTAAGCCTAAGCGTTTAACGCATTTTTCAGTGACAAAATGAGACATGGCCCCGCTGTCAATGAGACATCGTACCGTATGGTCACCCTGGTTTGTCTTTATACGTACTTGACATGTACCTAACAAGACGACCGATTCATCCCGCGAAGTATGAAGTGCCTTCTGTATCCGGTTGTCAACTGACATCAGTGCAGAAGAAGTAGTTGGATTTGAATTCAATATATTATTATCGGACTTAACTTTAATTTTATCTACGTGTAAATAAGTATGATGCTTCCTTTGACAAATACTACAAGTGTTGTTTGAGAAGCATTGTTTGATACCGTGATTTGGTTTCAAACAGTTATAACAGAGTTTATTTTTCATAACGCATGCCTTTCTTTCTTCTACAGATGCTTTGTTGAAGACCGGACATCTGTATATTTTGTGTGCATTTTCACAGACAGGGCATTTGGATTGGATATTCGAATTTTCTTGCTGCACAAAATTTGCAGACCTTTGCAACAATTGTTTAGGAGCACCGCCCTTTGTGCGTTGATCCAACGAAAATAAATTGTTCCTTGGATCGCTGTTTTCGAAAATTATCAAATCACTCTGCAAAAATTTAAGAAGTGATTCCAATGTTGGAAATTCGGTGGTTTTTGAGACCCCTTTGGTTTCAAAACGCCTTCTCGTCTCAACGTCCAACATTCTATAAGACAGACTAAACAATACAAAATCTCCCAAGTCAGGGATTTTTATTGCTTTCAAAGCGGTCACTGTTTCATATAGCATATTTGTTAGATTTGACAATTCTTTATATGAAGAATTTTTTATCGGATTCGCATTAAATAATCTATCCAAGTATGTGGAAGCTAATATTCTTTTACTATCGTATCGTTCTTTAAGCGTTTCTAAAACTATTTTATAATTTTCCGCTGATACGGGAATGTTGTTCGCAATGCTCCTGGCTTGACCAGAAAGGCACGACAGCAAGTAATAAAATTTCTCCACGTCTGATAAATTTGAATTATTATGAATTAGAGCAACGAAGGTATCATAAAACGTATTCCAATTTTCAATTTTTGAATCAAACGGTGTAAGTTGCAATTTTGGTAAACGCGCGCTACACCCTGTATTTACTTTGTTTTCAATCTTCGGAGCTACGGGTGCAGTTGCCTCAGCCATGTATGATTCTCCCACTTCTAACACCTTATAATATAGATCGTCAAATGATTTTAATGTATTAAAATTTACGGCACATTCCTCGTTTTCCTTTAACTCACACTCATTTATTTTACTTGTTAATTTTAAAAATTCGCATCTCAAAGACTCAATCCTTTTATATCTCACTTTAAATTGCGGAAATTTATCTGTATTTGTCGATAATTGTGTGGATAAATCATATAATATCTGGATATCCCTAAATACATATTCGCGTTGTGCAGTTAAATTCTTAATTTGCGCCATTCTGAACAAAGTGTCTCCCTCGCAATCTATCGTACACCGCTAATAATATCGTTGAATACCAGCGCCCGCACTCAATCAAATAACAAAGAAACTACACTATGTCCAAACACGACACAATATAAACTCAATATGAAAACACTAAATAAACCGTATTATGACTGAAAGGCCTACTCTTCAAATGCAATATTTACCTTTTTGTTTTTTATAATTTAAATTTAATGTATCTTATGAAACATAGGTAAATGAGTATTTCCTGCAAATATTTCTCACGAATAATTAATAATAAAGACTTGAACGCCTTTTAATTTTGAATATACTTTCGTGTATATTGCTTTAGTTGGTTCTGTCTTTACACTTGTTACAAAAATATGTAACGAAAAAAATACTCTATATGTACTATATGTACCTATGTACCTATGTAACAAAATATCCTTCATACACAATAATAACTTTCATATGTAAAATAAATGACTTTAAATCTGTTTTATTTCGATGAATTATTGTATATTAATAACAATAATGGTTAGCTTATAAATTATAAGAATAATATTTAATAAATTTAATGCTTTAAATACTATCTTTACGCTTTCGCATCCATCTGAATGCCTGAAACAACTTTTATATAGAATTCGTTTGTATTGGAAGATGGTAAGAGTCTTCAGCTAGTTTGAAAAGACTCCTCCGAAACTTGACCAATACAGATTTTAATTTCTATTAAATACACACACTTTGTCTCGATCTTCACCGTCAACGACGCCAAGCAATGAAACAAATGGACTTTTTACATAGGACTGAATCAATATGACGAGAAGGACCACTTTAATAATGTTTGGGCTTAAGCCCAGACACTTCAAAGAAACGATCGTCTCACTGCTTGGCGCGAAGGGTTGGTGATGTTTGAGGAATTAACGGTCTCTGCTTCCGAGCGGTTTGATGCCGCACAGATGATCTGAATGAACGTGGTGAAAGTAAGCCACTACTATAGTAAGGAATCGATAAGGAAGGCTGAAGGACTTACCCCGTTCTCCTGCTGCTGCTTCCACCACACCACTATGAACTTTGTTATGATCGATTGATGCGTTCAAAATCTGTTCTGAGAAATCATGAAAGTAGGGGAGGTGGGTAGATCCCATTGTGGGTTCCGAGCGATAAGAAAACAATAACACGGCGACAGTTTGTCCCTAACATAGGCTTTTGTTTAATTCACAATATTCTAGGTAAACGGGTTTTTTTTGGATGCTTCGAAACACCGTAGATAAGGGTAGCTCTTGAGTGCATGTTATTGTTTTGCAGAATGAAAAAACCCTTGTAATAATAAAATATAGAATATAATAAGGGGTTGGTATGGCAAATATAATTGTTTAGATGGCATTGTATTTTGATTATCAAATTATGTACCTATGTAGTTGTAACTGTAAATTAACAGAAGTAGGTATGTTGTTGTTCTATAATAGACTATGGTTTAAACAAGACTTAAATACTGAATAAATAATGTGTAGAGATTATAATGTTGTTTTGAAATGATAAATTATAACACATATGCTTAAGGAGTAATATAAGATATTATAAGACTATTAGATTAATTATTGATT
Source organism: Mystacides longicornis (assembly GCA_963576905.1). Classification (NCBI taxonomy): domain Eukaryota; kingdom Metazoa; phylum Arthropoda; class Insecta; order Trichoptera; family Leptoceridae; genus Mystacides; species Mystacides longicornis. The sequence goes on from OY756425.1 coordinate 14,166,885, forward strand.
AAGGCACGTTAGTTTAATTACTGATAAGCATCTTAATTAAGAAGGAATATACCTATGTGTAGGTTAAGAATTACCTAAGATAGAATTGATTGATGGCCAACATTAGTAATAAGATTAATAATAATTAATATTAAGACAATTATTGAACATGTCTAGTATATAAGATTTCTAGTATATAAGATTCACAAGGTTGTAATTAATTTTAAGAGATAAATTAGCATAACATGATTAGAAGATTGAATTAAGCTTTCAAAAGATTATTACTAAGAGATGTATTAAAGTTAGGTTTATGTTCAATGTAGATAAGACTAACATATCGGTTAAGAAAAAATGATGTATAAAGAAAAGATTTATTAATTACTAGGTATATGAAAGATTCATAAAAAAAAAACTATGTATAATTATTTCATTATAAGTTGTTCGCGCGTAGACAATTTGTAGCAGTTATAAAAACAATTACCCTGTCTCCCTCGCACACTACATCACAGGCGCCTCCACCAATAAGATCATCCATTTTTCCCCCTTCCTTGTCCTGACTCCGCCTCTCGGAAGCTTTCTTAAAAATAGCTGTATTGCCAGGCGAGCCCTCATAACACGCTAATACGTAGTTGCACGCACATTGACTTACGCTACTAACGGTTGCCTGAGTTGTTTAGAGTTTTGACGTAGTGTTTTGATTCGACAGTATATGTAGATTTATTGTAAAATAATTAGTTATTCGGTGAAAGTGTAATTTCGGTTTATTTTTGGAAATAAGCGTAGAGTGGTGTCGGGTATACTTCAATCGCGTAGTGACGTATTAAAATAAACAAGTAGAGATTAATAGTTACATCTAGTGATTGAGTTTATTTGCTAGTATTGTTTAAATAAATAATAGTTGTTGTGTAGTGATACCTAATTGGATTAATTGGCTGGTTGCAGTAGAGGTTTGAGAGTATCTAGTTTACTAACCATAGTATTTGTTCATACCCAAGTTCGTATTGTATGAGGATTTAAATTTTACTTGTTTTGTGTTGCAAGTTACACAGTCGTGTAACCATTAAATTAAACTCATTAGAAGAGCCTCTGAAAGGATTACTCAGAGGGGTCAGGGAGGGCAGTCCTCACACAATACCTCCCACGGGTTTTAGTATACTAACCGAAGTAGTTTGAAATTTTTCTGTTTGTTTCGCTTATAGGTATTGCATAATATTTTCATGTTTTTGTCTCCCGAGCCCTATAGGCGTAACAACTTGGCGCCAACGTGTGTTTAGTTATATATTAAGCATTGACGAACTCACCCTGAGACGAGTCTTCAATTTTTATTATTTTTATAGTGATTTTTGTAGAAATTTCGAATATTTGAACACGTGGAGACCACGCGGTTTATACTAGAATCCAATTAGATTTTTCTTTCTATCCGTCAATTGCATTAGTTTAAATCCTATTTTACATCGACAAGTAAAATGATTATTTTCAATTGGTTCGAGTTGTTGCTACGCGTTTGCAAACTTTTTATTTTCGCGGTGGTCACCAGAAATGGGGCTGCATCGGCAGGTTCGTTAGGCGTGGACGAAACGCCACCCATTTCGTCACATGACGATGATGACCATAATGTGCCACCAGCTGACACATTAGAAACGAGGGATAGGAATTTTGATACAAGACCGCAGATTGTGTATGTACGAGATGAAGTGCTCAACGAAAACTTCTTCTTTAGCGGCTTACCTCAGGAATGCCCTAAAGCATTCATTGAGGATTGCGAAGAATATTTCGCTTTGCGCAATATAAGGGACTCAGAGAAAGTCAGATTGGCTTCTCTGAAGCTGCGCGGGGATGTGAAAATTTGGTGGTCTAGTCGCGGAAATGGTTTGCTTAGATGGTCGGCTTTCAGCTCTCTGTTGTTGCAACGCTACGGCATTGACAATAACAGATTGGCATTAACTGGTCATTTACTCTCTCATAAACAACAAGAGAACGAATCGGGTTCATCATTTTTAAGTAGGAAGACGAAAGTCTACGACCGTGTGTATGGAAATGGTGTTGCGTATTCGGCTGAGTTTGCTTTCCACCTACTAAATCTTATGTTACCGCGGTATACAAATACTTTACGCAGGGAATTCACTAAGGAGGACATCACGTTCGACAGTTTGGAGAATAGAGTCTCCGAGATTGATTTTCCGACGGAACTGGTATACCCAGTAGTAAATATTGAGCCGGCACAAACTTCACATCAGCCTCAAAGGCGAACCACTAGCATTTCTTGCTTTAATTGCAACGGTCAGCATTTACAGAGGAATTGTCCATTGACTAGGAATAGGAACGATAGGAGTTTTAATAATAGGAATAGCGACGGACAGTTACATAGGCAGGAAAATAATAATAATAATAGAGGAAATTTCCAGTCAGATAGGCAAAGGTTTAATAATTATCAATCGGATAGCTTTAGAAACTCAAATAATAATAATTTCAATCAGGCGAGGAATTTTGAAAATAGGGGTAATCAAAATAGAAATAGCTTTAGAAGGAACAGTAGAAATAACAACGGATCTAATAGTCAGAATAGGAATAGAAATACGGTTAACAATAATAGACAGGATAATAATAATTTTTACAATAATCAGGCAAGGAATAACTTTGATAATAGACAGGAAAGGAATAACTTTGATAATAGACAGGGTCAAAATAGGAATAATAATAACTGGAATAGAAATGGGCAAGGACAGGATAGAAATAATTGGAATCAAAACAGGGGTAGGCAAAACGGAAACCAGAACGCTAATTTAAACGCTCAAGGCCCTGGACGGAACGCCGGATCAAAGCCGTCTCAGGGCAATCACTAGAAAACGGATTAGAACATAGGGAGGTTGAATCAGAGTTACGACCGACTATTCAACCTGTAGCAAAGGTCCTTGATAATGATGTGAAGCTTAGGTCTAGAAACATAGTTTCTAAACCAATTTCTATAAATAATAATGAAACGTTAGATGAGGTGCTAATATGGGAAGATACGGGCGAAAGTAGTGATGGGCCAGTCGAGGTTCAAGCGTGGTTACATCGTGAAGGTAAGGGTAAAGATGTTGAGCGCGATAATTTTAGACTTTTGGGTTCAAGTTCCGAAGAGGTAGAGAGTCCACAACGCGATAGAGATAGACAAAGGTTATCAGATGTAGATTTAGATGCGATAGAATTTTTTGAAGAACCGCAGTGTGTAGCTATTGTAGATTCGGGAACGCCATTACTCCCGCGAATTAGAATGTCGTTTAATAATATAGAGTGTACAGCTTTGGTGGACTCTGCGTCTTCGTATAATATTGTATGTAGCCGATTAACTAGAAATTTGCGTAAGCAACAGACCCATATTGACAGATTATATTTAGCAGAACAAGGTGCTTACATGGAGGTAACGGCTAGACTTGAGACAAATATTTTAGTTCAGGGTATAGAGGTTATTTGTGAGTTTTTAGTCGTAGATAAGCTTAGGGATGATGTTATTCTCGGAGTGCCGTGGATGACGTCACAAAAGTGCGTTATAGATTTTCATAGGGGTTGCCTTCATTTCGGTAGAGTAGAAAGAGTGACGACGCATTTGATACCAGTACGTGGGGAGATGAAGTGTGATGTCGAATTGCCAGAGTTGCAATCCGATATACCTCGCGGACACCGAGAGAGTCTAATAGGTATTTTAAATGATTTTAAAGAGGTATTTCTTCCATATTCTGGCCCTGCTCCGCTACAACCTCACGAGATTAAGCTGAAAGATGCACGCCCGATTCGTTTACCTCCGTATAGGCTCTCTGATGAGAAAAAGAAGCATCTCTTGGCCCAGCTGGAAGGCATGCTGGCTGATGGCGTGATCGAAAGCAGTAGATCATGTTATAGTTTTCCGGTAGTTATGGTCCCCAAGCGAGGGAAGGATGAATATCGCTTTTGTGTAGATTATCGTAAACTCAACGTTGTCACTGAGGACGAGCCATCACATTTACCCATTATTCATGAAACGTTAAAAGATTTAGGTAACGCGAAATATTTCTCGTCATTTGATTTACAGAAAGGATATTGGCAGATCCCAATGTCTGAAGATTGTAAACATTTAACCGCTTTTTCAACCCCTGACGGAGCTTGCTATCAATTTCGAGTTATGCCCTTTGGTTTGAAAGGTTCCCCAGGAACATTTCAACGGATAATGAGTCAAGAGGTCTTGGCTGGATATCTACGTGATTTTTGCCTTGTTTATCTCGATGATGTGATCGTTTATTCTAAAGATTGGGCTTCACATATGTATCATTTGAGATTAGTTTTAGAACGGTTACAGCAGTATAATTTGCGGTGCGCTTCAGATAAGTGCAGGATCGGTACCACAGAATTAGAATTTTTAGGTCACGTAGTTTCGGCTAGTGGTAACCATCCCCAGAAGTTACATGCAATCTCCATTGCAAACTTCCCAGTGCCTACTTCAAGAAAGAAGTTGAGGTCCTTCCTCGGCTTATCGAATTGGTTGCGCGAGTATCTTTATCGTTTTGCAGAGATAGCAGCTCCATTAACTGATTTGTTGAGCACGAAGAGGCCATTCAAATGGAATGCCTCAGCACAAAATGCAATGGATAGCATTAAAATTGCTATAAGTAGGCCACTCTCCCTATGCAGGCCAGATTTCGAGAGGCAATTCGTATTGCAAACAGATGCCAGCAAGTTCGGCGTTGCCGCCGTTCTATATCACGAGCGACCTGATGGCGGTCGTGATATTGTCTCTTACGCTAGTGCTCGTTTTTCTGATGCAGAAAAACGCTGGCATTCGAACGAACAGGAAGCATTCGCGGCTGTTTGGGCGATAAAGAAATATCGTCAGTATTTGGAAGGTACACATTTCATCCTACGTACAGATAACAAGGCGTTGACATGGTTAGAACGGGTCAAAGATGAAAGAGCTAAGTTAACTAGGTGGGCATTGTTATTACAGGAGTTTAATTTTACGTTAGAACACTGCCCAGGTAGGAAAAATGAGTTACCAGATTTCTTGTCGAGGAATCCGGCCGAATCTAATATCACTGAAGATATTGATTCGTTAGATAGGGGAATGTACCCCAATGTTAGCCAGGAGGGCTGGAAAGCAGATAGAGGTCTACCTCAGGTGACGCTCATTGGGAACGGTCTGGATCTTCGGGACGCTGAAGATCAGCAGTCTGGAAAACTGGCAGATCGTGTGCGTGGTGCACAACGCACCGATCTACGGTTGTCTCGAATGATAAACCATTTGGAAAGCTTACTTTCTGCCAACAGTCCACCAACAAATGCCCGTGATAGGCATTGGTTGGAGATATACAAATTAATTGATGGTTCCTTATATAGACAGGTTAGCGGACAATCAGTTCCGAAATTGATTGTACCGAAATTTATGATCCCTCACGTTTTAAATTTTTATCATAACAGTAGGCATGCTGGCCACCCTGGTGAAAGGGAAACGCTTAGAGCGACTCGGAGATATTTTATCTGGCCAGGCATAAATAGAGATGCGAAAAGGTTTGTCAAGAGATGTATGACTTGTGCTCGAGCGAGAGCGTTACCAAGTCGTCCACGCGCGCCTTTAGGATCATCGGTAGCACAAAATCCTTTTGAGATTTTAGCTATTGACTTGATGGGCCCATACCCTAGATCAGCTAAGGGGAATACGGTTTTATTAGTAGTTACAGATATGTTCACAAAATGGGTAGAAGCATTTCCTATGCGATCGGGGAGAGCACCACAGATTGTAGGCTTGTTAGAGAAAGAGATTTTTTCACGGTATGGGTATCCTAGGGCTATTCTCTCAGACAACGGACCACAGTTTAGTCACGAGTCTTGGAACTCGGCAATAGATAGGTGGCAATGCCAGCATTGGACCACAGCGATTTACCTACCCCGTGCTAACATAACAGAACGCCGAAATCAAGAGTTAAAAAAATTGCTCCGTGTTCACCTATTAGGGCGTGAACACAAGCGTTGGGATGAGCACTTAAGCTCAATTTTAGAGTCAATTAGGGGAAGACGTAACGACGCGTCGGGAATGACTCCAAGCCAAGCTCTATTTGGCTACGAAATTAAACGACCTGGCGAATGGTCGTCGGTAGCCCCAAATACTAATCCGGAAAGATCAAATAGATTAGATATAAATAAAAATATTCGTCAAAACCAGGACCGGTATAGAAGTAAATACGCCCAGACCAACGGAAAGGTCCCTGGTTATGTCACTGGACAGAAGGTTATGTTGAGAGAACATCCACTCTCAAAACGCGTAGCGGGTTTTCATGCTGGGTTTGCACCAAAATACTCCGGTCCTTATACGGTTCTATTACCAGTAGGACGGGGAAACGTTTACTGGATAGATCGTAAAGGAAAACCTATTAAAGTACATTCAGACGAATTAAATTTAGCCCCTGTTCAACAGGAAGAGGTCCAGGAAACTGAACCTTAAATTAAAGTTTGAGTTTCTTATCGATCGGAATATAGGCTAAGTAGTGAAGTAAAATAAGTTATATTAGAAATATAGGACATAGTTAGAAATTATATATTATAAAAAAAAAAAAAAAAAAAAAAAAAAAAAAAAAAAAAAAAAAAAGAAAAGAGGTTGTGGGTAGAACTTAGAAGTATATAGTTGGTAGTGGTAAATACGTTTAAAACATATATAGAATTGTAGTTAATGTTGGTGTTGGATGTTTTTTTATTTAAACTAGGATAACTGGCTTATACATTCACAGCTATCCTAGATATTACCATTGAATGTATTGGCGCCCTAGAAGGTTATATTAAGTTAGTTTACAGTTATTTAAATAACAGATTTTGAACGTTTAAGAGGGGGCGGATGTTATGATCGATTGATGCGTTCAAAATCTGTTCTGAGAAATCATGAAAGTAGGGGAGGTGGGTAGATCCCATTGTGGGTTCCGAGCGATAAGAAAACAATAACACGGCGACAGTTTGTCCCTAACATAGGCTTTTGTTTAATTCACAATATTCTAGGTAAACGGGTTTTTTTTGGATGCTTCGAAACACCGTAGATAAGGGTAGCTCTTGAGTGCATGTTATTGTTTTGCAGAATGAAAAAACCCTTGTAATAATAAAATATAGAATATAATAAGGGGTTGGTATGGCAAATATAATTGTTTAGATGGCATTGTATTTTGATTATCAAATTATGTACCTATGTAGTTGTAACTGTAAATTAACAGAAGTAGGTATGTTGTTGTTCTATAATAGACTATGGTTTAAACAAGACTTAAATACTGAATAAATAATGTGTAGAGATTATAATGTTGTTTTGAAATGATAAATTATAACACATATGCTTAAGGAGTAATATAAGATATTATAAGACTATTAGATTAATTATTGATTAAGGCACGTTAGTTTAATTACTGATAAGCATCTTAATTAAGAAGGAATATACCTATGTGTAGGTTAAGAATTACCTAAGATAGAATTGATTGATGGCCAACATTAGTAATAAGATTAATAATAATTAATATTAAGACAATTATTGAACATGTCTAGTATATAAGATTTCTAGTATATAAGATTCACAAGGTTGTAATTAATTTTAAGAGATAAATTAGCATAACATGATTAGAAGATTGAATTAAGCTTTCAAAAGATTATTACTAAGAGATGTATTAAAGTTAGGTTTATGTTCAATGTAGATAAGACTAACATATCGGTTAAGAAAAAATGATGTATAAAGAAAAGATTTATTAATTACTAGGTATATGAAAGATTCATAAAAAAAAAACTATGTATAATTATTTCATTATAAGTTGTTCGCGCGTAGACAATTTGTAGCAGTTATAAAAACAATTACCCTGTCTCCCTCGCACACTACATCACAGGCGCCTCCACCAATAAGATCATCCATTTTTCCCCCTTCCTTGTCCTGACTCCGCCTCTCGGAAGCTTTCTTAAAAATAGCTGTATTGCCAGGCGAGCCCTCATAACACGCTAATACGTAGTTGCACGCACATTGACTTACGCTACTAACGGTTGCCTGAGTTGTTTAGAGTTTTGACGTAGTGTTTTGATTCGACAGTATATGTAGATTTATTGTAAAATAATTAGTTATTCGGTGAAAGTGTAATTTCGGTTTATTTTTGGAAATAAGCGTAGAGTGGTGTCGGGTATACTTCAATCGCGTAGTGACGTATTAAAATAAACAAGTAGAGATTAATAGTTACATCTAGTGATTGAGTTTATTTGCTAGTATTGTTTAAATAAATAATAGTTGTTGTGTAGTGATACCTAATTGGATTAATTGGCTGGTTGCAGTAGAGGTTTGAGAGTATCTAGTTTACTAACCATAGTATTTGTTCATACCCAAGTTCGTATTGTATGAGGATTTAAATTTTACTTGTTTTGTGTTGCAAGTTACACAGTCGTGTAACCATTAAATTAAACTCATTAGAAGAGCCTCTGAAAGGATTACTCAGAGGGGTCAGGGAGGGCAGTCCTCACACAATACCTCCCACGGGTTTTAGTATACTAACCGAAGTAGTTTGAAATTTTTCTGTTTGTTTCGCTTATAGGTATTGCATAATATTTTCATGTTTTTGTCTCCCGAGCCCTATAGGCGTAACAACTTTCACGTTAGGTTTTCACAACTATTTAGGTGGCCTTACGGCGCTTGAATTTAAACTTATCACAATCAAATGGTACTGTTTTATCTTCCGATAATTATGTAGCCTTACGGCGTTGAATACAATATGCGAAATCGATATACTGAGCCGGCGTTCCCGCGCGATCACTTCAATTGTTGTACAGATTGCCGGTGCGTGGCGGTGAAAAAATGTTATTGTCACTGTATATACGGGGTAAGCTGGTAAAAGATTAAATTGTGGAATGTTGCCAGGATCCAATCAGGAAATGCCGGGATGGATAAATTAAGGAATCACCAAGCCGCAACAGGCTCTTTATTGGTATCTTGGTATTACTCCTTATTTAAATAAATTAGTTAATTTTCAAGTCTGCTTCAATATGTTTGTATAACTTTTTGAATTATTCAATTTGGACATTCCATTCGAAAGTTATCACGAGTTTAAAAATGTGAGTATTGGAAAAAAAAGCATAGTCTCTTATCATCTCAACTTATCCGATGCAGAGTGCGTAAAGGAGCGGGGAGGGGACTGAGGGGAGTCATGTCAAATTTAGTAAAAATACCGCGCAAAGTAGTCACGGTGGTAAAGTGACGTGACACGATACATTGCAATGCAATTATTCCAGATTAACATAATGCTATAAAATATTTTGAAAAAGTTAGGGATCTGTATGAAAACTAAATTATTTTTAAGTATCTATCTACCCGTGCGAAGCTGGGGCGGACCTCTAGTGTGAAATAAAATATAAAATTTAATAACTTCTTATTTTTTTTAATTCATGGCTTTTACGATGATAAATCTCATAGTAGAGCACTGGTGGGTCGTGACCCATGGTTGGGGAAACACTGGTCTAAATACGAACTAACTGAACTAAGTTAGTCGAATTCGAGTCCATTCAGACCACATTAATTATGTAGATTATAACGAAATATTTTTTTGAGTATTACTTCTGGCTAATCAGTAAACCTGACGAAATACAGACTTTTTTATGTGTAGATTTAATTATTATACAGGGTGTCCCAAAAAGTATGGATAATCGGTAAACCAGGGATAGAGGACCCCTAGGGCTATCCAAAAACCTCAATGTATGTCCTACGATTTTTCGTCGTTTTCAAGTTATAATTTTTATTCGAATTTTTTCGAAATCTGCGACTGTCACGACATAATAATTGATGATAGGTACACCCTTCGCTATTTATTGAGATACACCCTTTATTATTTTTTTAAAAATTGTTGAACAGTGTAAGTTTTAGATGTAATAATTTGTTTTATCCAATTTGATACCATAGCTTAAAAAATAAATGTTGTATCTCAAAAATAGTCAAATCAGAAAATTGACAAAAATGTTTGAGGGCGATTTAAAATAGAAGATAACATAAAAAAAATTTTCACAAACTATTTTCAAAAACTTTCTTATTTTTTTATGGATTATCTACCCTGTAAGTTTCATTTTCCTATTCCTACGGGATCATACTTAAAAACGGTTTGAAAGTACAAGTAGTTTTCGAATAATATTTTTTTTTGGCAATTGCATCTAGAGAGCCGTCCGATTGACAACCGATATAGATTTAGTTGAAGTGGTTCTCAAAAAATATTTTGTTAATATCGCAAGATTGAAGATCCGTGAAGACTGTGCAATGTTGCGAGAGCTAGAGCCAGTCTTTTGAGCGGTTTATGAGAGACCCCTCTGACTGCAGTTTACACGTAAACTTAAAATAGATTTCTCAAGTTAAAAAAAAAACTACAGTGTGTTAGTGACTTTGGAAAAGGCCAAGGATGTGGTTAGCAGCCCTATACGCAGTAGGTAGTTGAAATTTATAGTATTTTTTTATTTAACGTTTTTTGTGTCTCTTAAAAACAAGTCCAATCATCGTTTCCTCGTTCCGGCGACATTTAATTTCTCGTACAGCTGCAATTTTTAATATTTCTGATTCTTGATTCCTTAAAGACAGTACAGGTTTGATCGATTCACATCATTCTCGATCGACAAAGATTTTTTCAGATGTACACTCTTTGAAATCCCGTAGGTAATAATTTCAAATAAAGCTAATGAGATTTTTAAAATTATCTTTATTAAAAAAACATGCATATTATTAAAATGTAAATTTCAAAGTTGTTTTATTAACAAGTTAATGTATAATCTCCTCTCTAATTATTTAAGTTAAATTCCATGACTTAACTTTAACAAACTTAAACAGAATTATGTTGTTAATGTCGTCGTCTTGTGACCATGAGAAGTCCAGAACTTGTGCATCTCTCCATCTTTTTAAACCAGGACTTCTATAATCTTTCCGCTATATTTTAATTTTATAGCAACTTTAAAGATTAATATTCTCCTGTTTTTCTTTCTATCTTTCGAGAAAGCAGTTGACAAACTTATTATCCAGTACCGTGCCAGTTAATTTTATGCGATGTGTAGGTACTTGCACCGCGAGGGAGACGTGTTGAAATTTAAATTATTTAAAAGAAATTAATATTTTACTATGTTTTCAAGTAAGAACATTAAAAATATTTTAAAACTTTAATTAAAATTATATATATTTTTTTTAAATGTTTACGCCCTCTATTATGCACAACTTATAAGGTTATAAAATAGTGACAATTTTCTATACAGTATTGGCCAGCTTTTCATGGGATAGTAATATGCATATTATAATTATAATAATTAAAGACATAAAAATACGAACGTTTGAAAATCAGTTGAAATGTTGTAATTAAAGTGATATTCGTGATATTTTATTACTATTAATGTTTTTTACACGTGAAATACGGCTTAAAGTATATGAAATCCAATCCAATCCAAACTCCCTTTAGACCCCACTTAGGGGCATAGGGAGGCAACAAGAGCTCTCCATTGCGCTCGATCCTGCGCAACGTTAATGACCTCCTCCCACACCATGTCCAGATTCCTCAGCTCTGCCTCGATGGAGCGGAACACAGTATGAGAGGGTCTTCCTCGTCTCCGGGACCCTGATGGGAGGAAAAACAGCGCTCTCCTCGGCCAACTGTCATTCGACATCCTTAACACATGTCCCAGCCAAGTCCATCTCCTCCACATAATAGTAGAGGTGATGGGCTCACGCTGGGTGCGCCGGCGTATAGCGTCGTTCGTGATGCGGTGGTACCATCTTATACCCAAAATTCTCCTGAGGCACTTCGTTTCGAATGCAGATACTTTTTGTGCCTGGGCCAGAGTCAGGTGCCAGGACTCACACCCATACAGGAGAATGGGCAACACACACGCATCAAACAGTTTACATTTCGTCTCGACACTAAACGCCGACGCCTTCCATATCTTGGTCATGTTGTTGAAGGCGCCACTTGCCATACCGATACGTATCGGGAGCTCAGCCCCGAGGTCACCAGTGGTGGTAATGGTTGCTCCCAGGTACTTAAATTTATCCACCCGGGAGACCTGGTGACCATCGATGGTTATCGGTTTTATCGATGATTATATGAAATAAACTCTCAAAAAATAATATGTTGTCAATGCTAATTTATATTTTGTTGATAGACCAGCGGTTACGACGCCGGCTTTCGCACTGTTTCGTGCGGAGGTCGTGGGTTCGAATCCCGGCCGTGTCGACCATTTTCCGCTTTCACGACACAAGCATTTGCTTACTGTGAAAGATGTCAAAAGTGTATTTGTGTTCACTTCGAGTGAGCACAGATTCATTTTTATAAAAAAAAAAAAAAAATATGATTAAAAGTATTACAAAGATCGTGCAATTGTTTTATTTACATATTGAATGAAGGAGCTCGATGTAGATTCGAAATGAAATGACGTTGCAATTTGCAGCTTTAGAGAAAAAATGCAATATTCGATATCGCCTAATTGAAATACTTCTGTTTCATAAAGAAACTTTTTACTTAAGCTTAGGTACTTCATTTTTATCTTTACACTGTGAGTTTTATATCTTCAAACAATCGTTCTAAGTGTAATTTGTGTCTATAATGTTTTGTAGAGTCTTTGCAATATTCGCGGAGAGAAACATCAAACAAAACAAACAACCAAATATTGTTAATTAATTTAAAATTGATTGAAACGCGATAATTTTCAAAGAAAACATCAACGAAAATTTTAAAGACGAATACTTTTCGTAAAAGCTACTTTTTGTAAGTAAAATTTCTGATGGTAAAATTGAATGAAAGAAAGAAAACAGTTTGTGGTTCCTTATCGCGAAAAGTGTCGATCAATTCGAGAGTTTACTTTTCAAACATTATAACCGTTTACCATTGAAAACCGTTATTTTTTCAAACTCGAACATCGGTGCCTGGTTGTGTTAACACCTAATTCACTATCAAGCGCTTTTGGGTTCGATTCTCGATATAGTTAAGATTTTCTCTTTGTTTTTCATCATCTGATATTTTATGTAAGAAGAATTTTTATTTATTTATGTAAAAGGCATTAAGTTATACGCCACTAACTGTCCCGCCCGTCGACCGAATTAAAAAATAATTTTGACTTATTACATGAATAAAATGCAATTTACGACATAAAAGCTTATAATAATTTATCGCATTATGTAATAGTTATCGTTGATTCGGATGCGGGATGAAGTTCGATGGGTCATGAGTTTGAAATCAAAACAATTCCTGTATAATTGATTTACTTTTAAAAAATTCAACAGATGGAGGTGTAGTAGGAACTACATCACATGTGATGTATGTTTACTTATTGTATACATTGTTGAAAGAATATACACCAAACCACCATGACCTACTGACATGCGACGATGACCGACAAGATGCATAATGGCTCAGTCCAGTGCGCATCGACACCACACCAACAAACATGTTATCTCTTTCAGGTATACACGAAGATATTAACACACGCACTCATTCACCACTCATTCCATTTAAACCAAATTTTACTGAATTATTATGGTAAGCCTCGGAGCAAAAATGTAAAAAAATGTCTTATTTCATTTGCTTTGTTTATTCGAAGTGTTCTTATGTCTGTTTTAAATAATTATGACATACATACTCCCTTCAGGGAGGGAGTTGCTACTCTACAAACTTAGCTACACTTCAACTCTCCACTGTCCTCAATCTCGTGCAACGATAATGACCTTCTCTCACACCATGTCCAAATCCATCTGCTCTGCTTCGAAGGAGCGGTCAGGTCAGGGTATGAGAGTTTACCCAGTTAGCCTTCTTTTTAGTCAAAATTTAATAGGTAAGGAACTTGCCCCCTCAATGTGAAAACAAATAACACTGACTCTTTCCCATCAGCAAACTGCTAAAAAGCTTGTCGTGAATGAGGAAGGTGGTCGGCACCTGGGATCGAACCCTCGATTTACAGTACGAAAGTCGGCGTCGTCACCGCCAGGCAAACAACCACTTTGTTTTCCTGAAGATGATTCATCATTTCCAATGGTGGAGAAACTTTAACATTCAAAAGTATTGAAACAAACGCTATAAAAGATAAAAAGTTAAGGACATTTGAATCTACTGAAGAGGTGATTCTTAGTGTTGAAAGGTGGAAGACGATTTGTCTAACTCCATTAGATTATTACATAACATATAACTCATTTTAATCCTACATTTTTTTTATTCCCCTGGTCGTTCCCATTCTATAAAGTATTTTTACTTTACTTTTGTTTTTGATTTTTTTTTTCATTCTAATTTGTTTATGCTTGTTGTTGTTTCTGTTTATTTATCTTTTATTCTCCTACCATTTTACAATTACTTTAATCTTGTTTTCCCTATTAATAACAAACTAGTCTTGTTTTACCTATTGATAGCTTCCTTCTGTCATTAATTAATTTTAATAGATATTTTTATAACTTCAGTCAATTTTTACTAAAATAAGCACGAAAAAGTTTTTTTTTCCAAGCCACCGATTTCAAAAGCCCAAGATTATAATATTTCCAATTTCCTAAAATAGATTTATAACGATTTCCGATTCAGAGAATTTCTTTATATTTTTCAATCGAAGGTTAAAATTATTATTATACTAGGGATAAACATCTTGTTTCAGACTTAAACCCGCCGTCGGCTGAAACGGCAGATTGCTTCCGGCCCTAACTGCCGCCGGGTAAAATACATCTTTGTGGATATAATTGTGATTAAACACAAAACAATAGCGTTTATTTATTTCATACAAAATTTAAATTAGCTCAGTTTCATTGTATGAAATTTTGAACTTTTTTCCCATACATTATGGGTCTCGAAATTTTGGACTTAACGAGAGGGGGAGGTCACACCAAACCGAAAACGTTCAGATAAAAAGAAGAGCAACCAGACATACATTCTACCTACCGACTATATTGAAATGGTAGCGAAAAGAGGTGCAGCAACAAACCTAGTTGGACCAGAACCTTTTTGCGGTCTAAGTAACAGATTCTTCCAAGAAGAGATAAGAAGGAAGGGAAGGGAAGAAAGAGAAGAACAGTGGAACAACCTTCCCGGACTTAGGCAATCCAAGGATCTTCTTGGTGGGTTTAACTCCAGAAGAACCAAAAGATGTTTAAGCCTAAGTAAAATAGGTCTTAAAACCCTAACAGGCTTCTTAACGGGTCACTGCAGACTTAGGGAACACCTGAGGAAGCTGGGACTCGAAGATGATGGAACCTGTAGATTCTGCGAAGAAGGTGTAGAAACGCCTCACCACCTACTTACAGACTGTGATGCAGTAGTTTATGCGAGAGCAAGAAGTTTTGGTAAACACAGGATAGAGGTGGAGGACTTCGCCGTCTTGGATCCCCTCCTAATGCTGGACTTCCTGAAGCGTCTGGTATAAGTGGGGAAGCACAATAGACCACTACAGGTCGGAGCGCCAAAAAAAAAACGTAACCTAACCTCACCATATACCTAATCTGCCTCATAAAGGGGGGCGGAACGGGTTACAGGGGTCAATGACAAATACACTACTTCGTATTCTTTTTATATAATTGTTTAATTCCTCTTCTTAGTATCTGGACGTGCCCGGTTTCATGTGATCTCCCCCTCCCTAAATTTGGGTTCAGTAAAAAATTTGGAAAAAATGATTTTTTTTATTTCCATTGATATCCTCGTCAAACCCATCTTTTTGGCTAAGCTATTGGTGCAGCAAAAAGTGTTTTTCCGCTGTCAGCTCAAGACCTCTAATAGCAAGACATTTGCACGTGTGCTTTGATGCAGGCATACGATCGGCATTTTGCGACTGGGGCTTAAATTTTTTTATAATATACCAAGTGTTGAGTGAGATATTTGCTGTAGTGCTCGACAATCAAGAATGATTTCTTCTTATTTAATAAGGAAACAAAATAAGACATTTGTACGGAATGAGATTCATAAAGATACAAAAAACTTTCACAATAAAAACTTGTATAATACTTCACGTGTAAGGTTAATATCACAAATCTGTTACTTTCTATTATATTGCGTAGATACGTATATAGTGATGGCTTCATTATTCAGAAAGGGAAGGGGTTAGTCATATTATGTGTTCCCAGAGCCATGTTGTTTCGTAGACGGAATTAAGAATAATGCGTCTTTCTACGAAATCTTTTTCATAACTTTTCAATATGATGATACGGTACAAAAGTTTTGATTTCTTGATGTTAGTATTTCTGGGTGTGAGTGCCGTGTATCTTCATATGAGACGAACAGTGCTTGTTAAATATTTTTATTATTTGATTTTTACTATAAATGTTTCAATGAGATATCTTTTCTAGATAATTATTAAATACTGATTAAAACATCATAAACATAAATATTTTCAATCAACGTATCCTTACATGCCGTATGACAGTTAGCTGAGGAGAGCGCTGTCCTTCTTCCCATCAGGCTTTTGAAGGCGAGGAAGACCCTCTCATACATGTTTAACATGTCGCAAAACCCACGTCCTCGACAGGACTCGAACCCGCATCCCCAGACATCCCAAGCAGACCACTCGGCCAACCATCCCGATGCGACCGTAATATTTCGTAACAATTAAGCTTATATGTAGGAAGAAAATGATTTCGGTAGAAATTGAAAAGTAAAGTAGTAAAAATGTTGAAAAGTAGTCAGAACAGCTACCAAAAATTTTGATGGATGACTGATGATAACGGTAGATAGCGCCAGGATACAAACTATATCCATTTTTAAGCTTTCTATTGTTTTCCTATTGGCTATATTTATTTATTTATTAGAGACACCAACACAACACAAACATTAATCATAAAACAAACACATAGAATTTTTAGTGCTCCAATAACACGTATCTATTCTCTCCGCATACTCGTAACTATTGTGCAGAGTTAGGTGGGTATAATCAACGTCTCAAGCATTTAAATTTAACTCCATAACTCTTTTTACTGCGTAATTAAAACAAAATATATGTGGTGTTTATTTTACTGATAATAAATAAATATATCCTATATACCTACTTACAGAAAAATATAACCAAAAAGACAAAAAAGAAGGAAAAATAGAGCCGATAAAAATAAATCTTGGCCCATATTATTATTGATCACAATGTTCTAAAAAAATAGCCTATGTTAAGATCTATTCCAGGACAAAAGGCAAAATATTGCTTACTACGAAACTCTAATATTATAAGCCGGTCTTCGAATGGACTATCTTGAAATTTCCGTTCGCGTTAACTAGTCACTAATTTCTTCCAAGAAAAAGTCTACTACCTTGTATCAGTCAATCAACCTTTGATAGTTGTATGTTACCCATAATATGTGTCAGTATTGAAGCTGCCTCAAACTCTACGTTTGCGTGTAGATGGATTAACCGTGTTAGCCGATAATTTTTTTAACCCAATGGAGTATGTAATGTATGGGGTAGCTTTCTGAATTATACAGCTACCCTTAGCAAGAGTCAATAATTGTAAGGGGAAAGACACTTAATCGATGAGGGTGAGCAATAAACCTAATGAATTTACCGGCCAACTGGTAAACATTAACGAGACCGGGGTACAAATGAAAGAAATGCGATTAGAAAATCCTAATAAACTTGTTTGTCGTTTATTGCTTTAATAAAATATCCCGTGAGGGATGTATGAGATAAGTGAATGGCACAATATGTATTCTTGGCGAATCGATAACAATGTTAAAATACAAGGATTTTATTATTTTTTTATTTTAAATTTAATCCATATACCTAATTGTAGGTGATAGATAAAAATTAATTACAATTTTAATAAATTAATTTCAGGCTTTTTGGTAAGACACTAATTTAAAATTTTGGAGGCATACTACATTAATAATGTTACATATTATTTTTTATGATCCACGTCGGCCTACAACCATCTTTAACCGTATTTCAAAGGCTTACTGCTAAGGCAGGTAAGAATATTCGCAATAAGTTAGTCAAATCTATCACAAAATATTTTATAAAGTCGAAGAATTCAATACCCTCAAAGTCAAAAGTTTGATATAAACTTTGTTCAAATCCTAAGAATTAAAAAAAATGTTTTGGCTTAGTGTATTTAGTTTCTTTTAACCAATAATTGAATAAAGAAATTTACAAAGCTTAAATGCCACTTTTTCCTTAGTACAAAATTTGATGTTTCATCGAATTCGAGTTAAAAACCTGACTGAAAGACCCAAAATCAAAAGAAATCCTTAGTCAAAATCTTATTCGTGCATTATTCTTCCTAACTGCCGAATAAATCGTAGATAAGGATGCACGATGAAGTTCAATATAAATTTTTGTGAAGCTCTTCATGTATTTATTTTGAGTATCGTCGATGAAATAATATTTCATAATAATTTGAGATTTGTTGACGTCTACACGGGATTGTGTGAAAAAAAATACATAATTTAAAATGTTGGCATAATGAGTTGGGGCGGGGAGAGAGGTGGGAGCCCGCCTAAGTCAAACTCCGGGAAAGCGGAAAATTTCATTTTGGTTTTCCCCTTTTCTTTTCCAAAAATTTAGACAACTTTGCGTTTAAACTTTTCCGTTCTCTCATATTATTATTTAAATAAGTATAACATTTAGATAGTAAATTAAGAAAACAGTACACGGGCGTGCTAACAAAATAAAATAATGTTTTTGAGTTTCTACAGAATTGGGTTTCTTTGTATTATGGAATATTTACATGTATTAAAAAAGGAACCATCGAAAAATGTGTCTGTGAAAAGGAAGCCATTTTTTCACCTATGCATTAAGTATGCAACGCAACGGTATGTGATCGAAAACAGTTCGATGAATTTTCAAATATTTTTTTTCTGGGATATTTTTATTCAGATACCTTTTATTTTATTTTAACATTAATATACAGGCAGTGAAATTGATACAAAAATAAGACGGAACATAAACATTGCGAAACATATACCAGTGAAGTATAAACATTTGAACTTATTCACCAGTATATACATTTAAGTACTCGGCTGAGATACTGGGAAAGGGAAAAGGGGAAAGAGGATAGAGTAAATGTAATGCACTGTTTGTTGTGAGAAAGAGAAGTGAGCAATTTCAAATAGGTTTGCCCGCACTGGTCGGACTCTCAATGTGATAGCAAATGCTCAATCACAGATCTTTTAAAAACCTACTGGGAAGAATTGTATAAGTTGACGTCCTTAAAAAAAGCATTAAAATTTGTACATGATCTTTGAAAAAATTAACTTTTACCTTTTCAAAAATCTCCAGAAAATACAAATAATGAATGTTTGTTATTTGCTATCTCGCTTGTTATGAATACTAGTAAGTTAAACATAATAGGTAAGCTTCGTTGCAATTGATGCTTCTAGTAAGTAAAACATAATAATTCAATGGTTTTTTATTAAGGTTTCACTTAAAATCCAGGATTTCCTAATATTAGTCACTCATAAATTACCGACCTAGCGACCCTAGACGCCAAAATCATTACAAATCTAACTGTTCCGTCTTCGATTCAAGAATGAATTTTTCTCCCTCTTTTTTTACTCTTTGATAAAGCATATTGGACTACTTTTTCTGCTGTGGTTTCACAAAGTATTAGAATTGGACATTTTGTTTTGGTATCGTTTTGATAAGTTTATATTAAAACTTCGTCTGCAATACATAAGTATTGTGCTTAGACGACTAAATTTTAAACTAACCGACAGTGACCCAATTTCTCAGTTTCACTAAAATTTTGAATTTCGCGGGTAATATCAACCGATTTCCAATAAAGCGATCGAAGTGAATATAGCTGCAAGTCAACATGTTGTGGTTGAAAGTTATGCCTTGATTAGACGTTTGTGGAATTTTCAAAAACGGGGTGTAGCATATAATTACATTGCCCAAAAATGAATATCGTTGTATTTTATCTAATAACCTTTTTACGATCCATCGTCCAATCCGAATTATTCCGTCAATAGAACTGTACTAACTATCCTGTTTTCAAAATGCTTGTGAACAAAATGTTACTAAACGGGTTACTTGTTTTTCTTAAATGTTAAACGGGCGAGTAACATTTCACTGTCTCGCCCGTTTACTCGGCGCGTGTGATCAAGGTATTAGAGATTACTGCGGCAATAATTCCGCCATTGCCAGCACTATTTTTATACACTAATTAATATGTGGTTTATGCATTAAAATTAACTGAATCTATGAATAAAATAAATAAGTAAATAAAATTCTATTGCTTTCCAAATGTCAAATTTCTAATAATGGAAGCCAACTTTGCTTTTTCTCAACCGACTTAATCTTGATCAAGAAAATTTCTTGATCCAAGATTAAGTCATAAAAGATCTTATAAGATTTTTTTAAGCGGATAATAATTAATAAGCTTTAGCGGATCGGAGAGGGAATCGGAGTTAGGTCTTTTTTTAAATACCTATTCATATTTTTTTGTCTTGTTATTTTACATAAAATTATTATTTTTTTACTATTATTTTTGCTTTACTGTATTATGTTTTTTTATTAGTTTAATTAAATTGCATGATTTAGTTTGAGTAGTAGGTACTGCCTCAGAACAGACGTTGTCTAGTGGGGCAGAAAATTCCAATGTATATATGTGCTTGGTGTTGTGCTTGTATTGATAAAGAAAAAAAAACATATAAACCGCGATTTTCTTCGAACTAAAAAAATCGAACATAATAGGTATTGTGGCATCACAAAAAAACGTTTCATTTAAAAGGTTTTGCCAAACAGCATTCATACTTTTATTAATACACGCGCCGAAAGAAGCTTATGAAGAAAGAGTGATCAATAATTTTATACGACGCGTCGAATGATTTCCAGATTTAGGAAGGTTTAAAAAACAATGAAAGATTCATCGCTTTCGTTATTTGCGTAGCTTCCCCGAATGAATTAATGAATGAATAAAGACAAGATGTTAATATCTACATAATATTACATATATTTGTATATGTATCAGTTTTTATTAATCGTTCAATTATTTTTAATAAGGATATTAGGTAGGTATATTTTTATAGGTGTGGGAGGAGGTCATTAACGTTGCGCAAGATCGAGCGCAATGGAGAGCTCTTGTTGCCTCCCTATGCCCCTAAGTGGGGTCTAAAGGGAGTTTGGATTGGATTGGATATTTTTACACACCAATAATTTGTCTAATACGCATTCAAACACACATATTATGCGTAATTAATTAATCATTTTTAAATTAAAAACAGGGCAACGCCTGTCGGTAAATGATACATTTTCAATCAGTTGTGTTTTTACGTAAATGTCATAAAATATACGATTTCATTCACTATCTTGCATTTACTCAGAAATCTTTCCTTGTAGCTTCTAAAAGTTATATTGATTATGTATACTGCAAAGGCAATAGACAAAATCTATGAAAAGGACGCCCTTACTTTGAAATAATGACAGTTTGTTTGGTAATGTAAGAAATTAAATTTAAGATGTGTTGAAATTTCATTAATTTTATATAAGGTTATTTTTAAAGGCTTAAAGCTTATTTATATCACAAACCTTAAAAAAGATCGTCCCGAGGATTTGGTATTCGGAAAGGTATAATTTCACTAAAAGGAAAAAAGGTCATTGAGTAAAGTCCTGACCCTGATATTTTTATTCAACTAATATTTTAACAGCTACGTTAGCCGCATATCTTAAATGTCAAAAATGTTAACTTATATTGTTTGATATAATATTATTTTTGTTAAATTCATATTTATGAATATTGTTTAATATGAATAACGTTATAGAGGTTATTTTTTTATCGAATATGTTTATCAACTTTCGTTATAACGCTCACCTCTCTTTGAAACCACGCTGTAAAATTGAAAAGTCCGGTGGATTAACGTAAAAAGGGGTACTAGAATAATTTATACCCTTTCTTTGTATGTAAAAATTTGGAAAGTTGTATCATCGAGATCGAGAATCAAGCTGACATTGTAGTAGACCTTATTATTCAACAATTTTGATGTAAATTTATATCATGTTCCGAAAGAGGTTTATGCGGTAGATAAAATATTTATCTCGGGTCTAATGGGTGGGAGGTTGCCTAGACAGAAGCCGACTGTGTTGTTAGATAGCCCTGGTGTTACAATGGATGAGTAGAATAGAGATTATTCGAAGGATTTCGCAACTTTAAGGACTGTTGATTAAACCTTAAAAACAAAACATTTTTTTATTATAATAGTTTGTAACATCGCTCATAATTTAGTTGTTTGTGACAATAAATTAACTTAGTTTGAAATATGAAAATTCTATAAACTTTCATCCAAAACCAGACTAACCGTCCCAAACCAGGAACGCTTGCCACTGGCGTAAAGGACCCGACGACAACAAATTCGTAATACGTGTATTTAAGCAATGTAGGTACAGAAAAAATAACAACTAATGACTATAATAGTTCATGACTAATGTTCGATTTTTAAATGGAACAAACCACTAAGGGCTTATGACCGTCTTCTACTGTTATTTCGAAGGCTGGCTTAGTGTGATCACTTTACGTTAACAACGTTCGCCATTAGGTGGTAATGTTTAAGTCTCCGAAACTCCTAATCATGAGAATTCTCAACATGTTCAACATGTCGAAAACTCTCATGTATGAAACAAGTAGAGATTTAATAATTAATGAAACATAGAGAAAAAAAAGTTGGAAATTATTGAGAACATGAGAGCAACCAAATTTAAAGACTGCGACTGCTGTCATACAATGTAGGAAGTAGGTACCTACCTATAATATAATTATTTTATTGAATCAATACGAAGACATCTGTTGGAAAGTGATGAAAACATTTAGTTACCATTTTTCATTATCAAATCCTAATCAATAGGTGGCGCTAGGATATATTCTATATCCATTTTAAGTTGACTCTGTTATTTAATTCCTATTGGCCATGTCGAATACAACGTTCCAAATATTTATGGATTCTTGCGTCGTTTTTTTTAAATTATTAATTTTTGCATATAAAGATCACCACAATGTGGCCAACAAATAAGTTTAAATGAATATTTGTTATAAAGGGGAGTTGTATTAAAAAAATAAATTCATCATTATCTTTTCGGTATTCTAGATAAATCTTATAATATAAATGAAAGTCGGGTTAGTGCGAACACTTATAACTCGAGATCGGCTGAACAGATTCTTCCGATGTTTGATTTATTGGATTTTTCTCCACTCCGGATAACAGAATAACTATTAAAAAGTTGAAAAATGCATAAGAAATAATATAAAATATAATATTAAAGTTAGTATGGAACAGACTTCCTACCAACAAGGCCATCTTTGAAAATTCCATGCCAACACAATTTTTATTTACCTGACAACCAATGAATGTACACCGGTACGAAGATTATTGATATAATTTCTTTCAAGCTTTCAAAAATATTTTTTTAACATTAAAACATATTTTTGTATAAATTAAAACGCAGAAGGTGAATAAAAAGAGATGAATTTAGTTTGAATTAAATTGGAACGCGAAAAGTGAATAAAAAGTGGTGAGTAAAGTTTGATAATATGTTGTGAGGTTATGCCGTTTGTCATTGGAAACATTTTATTTGTTTGTTTGATGAACGAATTTTTATTTACCATATGTTGTTTTAGAAAGTAAACAGATATTTTGGAAAGAATTATCGTAAGAAGATGTTGAACGAAGTTTGACGGGCCAACTTGTATAGGTATCATAAAAAATGACAGCAAAACTAATTTTCTATTTAAAAAAATCATTTTTGACAAAAATTCTGACAGACAAATGGAATATTATTAATATACATTTTTTTTTATTTTCGGGTACCCTCTGGATTTTGCCATGGCTACTGTGATATTTGTAAGGCTGTGTTTACACCAAACGAACAAAGGGCCAGAGCAAGAAATAAGCATTCTTTCTTGATGGTTTTATTTTTTTTTATTTTTACAATTTTTGAGAGGCTTGTTGTAGTCATGACAATACATACAAATCAAATAAATAAAGAAACAGATTATGGACCAGCGAAGACCCCAACATTACCTACAATATATAGAACATCTCAAATAATTAATACATAACTCTTTCGACTTTCTAGCTCTTACTGTGTGTTCTTTTAGTTAAAACGCACCCTTTCATCAGTACCTTTTCATTAAAACTATCATAACTTGTATATACTTATCCCTTATCTTAATTCTACCATATTATATTGAATATGCTAGAATTAAGGTAAGGAATGTGAGACAATCTATAATATAAAAGAAAGTCGAGGTTGTGCGAACACTTATAGACCAGATTTTTATTAGATTCTTCTCCGCTTCGGATAACCGAATAACTAATAAAAAATTGAAAAATGGATAGCAAATAATATAAAATATAATATTAAAGCTAGTATGGAACGGATTTACTTACAACAACGCCATCTGTGAAAAAAATCATAAAAACACATTTTTATTTACCTACCTACTTGATAACCATTGAGTTTCACAACATTGGTATGCAGATTTTTGATAGAATTTCTTTCGAGCTTTCAGAAATATTTTTTTAACATTCAAACATATTTTAACCGTATTTTTGTATAAATTACATTTCAGTCGATATTAACAGTAAGGACTACAGGACAACGTCTGCCGGGAAAGCTAGTATATACATAAAAATGGAGTCCTTTTCCATTGGTCATCGCACCACGGGTAAAATGCTGGACAAATTTCGCTTATTCTTTCTGTGATCGCTATTGCCAGGAGAAGGTTAGTGAAAAAATAGGAAATTAAATAACACCTAACATAGGTAGCTTCGTAATATCTACATTACTATAGATGATTCTTATTTATTATGGAATTTTTCACATCCAACTAGTCAATCTTCAATATTGGCTTCAAATAGTGGTGGTTGGTGGTCTAGCGGTTACGACGCCGGCTTTCGCACTGTTTCGTGCGGAGGCCGTGGGTTCGATCCCATAGTAAGGACGACATGGCAACGCCTGTCGGGAAATCTAGTATAATATTATAAATTTAATCGCCAGAGTATGACTAACACAGTAGTTTGATAGTGAGAATCTGCATAATAATTCAGAAATGTTTGTGTGCTTTCTATCGTATATGTGAACATCACGCTCAAAATACAAATGCTACGTCAGATATGAATCTGCGCAGAGCGGTGCAATTTGCATGAGAAGGTTCTTAAATAAAATTTGCTGCATTAGCTTTAATATATTTAAAGCTATTTAAAAAACTCTATTTTTTAGGATCTTCATACAAATTTCTCAAAAAGACAGTAAGCCATCTTTTGGAAACAAAATTACTCATGTAAACGTTGAATGGAATCTTGGTATTACGGTATGAAAATGTAATAAAATAATTATAGATTGATTTGTTATACATATAAATGTTATTCAAATCTTATTATTCTCAATAAATAAAGATTTAATGAAAAAATTTGCAAAATGATTCCTCCATTTTGAAGTTTGACAGATAGCGCAAATCACCCTCTATGGGTGGAAAGCCTAATTAATTATCACACATTAGGGAATGTAGCTAAGATTCAAACCACAGAGCTATATCTCTCTCTATGAAAACTTGCAAATTATGTCGGTAGGTTCGTATAATATTATGAGGTCGGTGAAACAAAAATTTTAAAAGTGTCATTCTTCTTTTCCTGTGCTTATGTCAGTTATAGAGGTCTGTTAAGCAATGGGAAGCTAGACTAGAACCTGTTTAATTACCTACCGATCAAGCCTGACAATCGGAATCAAAAACGTAAAGCAAGACGGGTATAAGCTAGGACTTAATAACATAATGTAGAATTCTGAGAGCTTAATAAAAATATAATATTGTATTTTAGAACGCTGAACTAGGAAGTCTCTGAAAATACTACACGAGGCTTAAATTATTACGTCAACTTATCGACTGCCGAATGATATTTTATTTTATTAAGAAACTTCGGGAAATGTGATTAATTTTTTATTGGGAAGTTATTTCAAACTTTTCCCTGAAAATAATTAAATTACTTGGGAATCTAACGATTATAAAAATGAGAGTGATTTGTCGATAGGAAGGTATATGCGAAAACTTCCAAATTAAATCAAATGTTTTTTTAACGTTTTTAGTTTCAATGGAAGCTTGGAATTTATGATTATTATATTTCCCAAAAAAGGCCCAAATACGTTTATCATATAAATATTTTTAGTGTGATGAATTTGATAGATTCTTGAAATTTCCCGCCTCAGGTAAAAAATATATATAAAAAGATTGATCGAAGAAATATAGGTACATATATTTTTATTTATTTCCAGTAAAATACACCACTCACCTACAGTTTTCACCCTTATGATGAGTGATGAAATAATCACAAACAATAAAACACAAAGTACAAAAAAAAATTAAATCATGATAAAATTAATAAAAAATTAGAAAACGGATATGAACATTCAAAATCTAAATGAGTTATGTATTGAGGGCTATTAAAAATACCACATTCTTAAAAAACTACGTATATAAGCCAACAAATAAAAAAACGCGTCATGCTATATGTTATACCGTTTTAATTTTGTACTAAGTTTAATGCCAAAAGGGATTCTCTAAAATGTATGTTCTTAAAATTTAACGGTATTGAATGGGTTGAGATTTGAAATAGATCGACGAGATCGTATTTTGACCATTTCATGGTCCCCCTCCAGGTCTGAGCTGTATATACTATATACATACATACATACATTCTCCCTCCAAGGCCCTCCGCACACAGCAAGCCAGCCTGGAGGAGACCAACCGCAGCATACCCGACCACCACGAAACCGACCTCCTAGCTCGATCGAAGCAATCAAACCAAAAAGATGCTATATAGTAGCTTTTTAAGCTCTAAGTTTGGTTTCACTACACTACATCTAGTATTTTTATTATGTAGTGTTTTCATCCTTATTATAACAGTACTTATATACTGTTATATTTTTGGTATAGTTGTTTTGTCCTTTACAAATTTCTAAACAACATAAATCTAGATAATACGATAAGATTAGTTAAGTGTAGTATCTAATTAAAAAGCAAACATATTATTACATGTAGTTAATATTATAATCTAGTAACAAGCCGTAATATTCGCACCCCGTATATAATAGTGATTATTAGCGTACAGGGTTTAGATGTGTAATTCAATTTTGTTGTTCAAGTTAATTATTAAGTTTGTGCGTACAACAATGCGAACAGCACGTAGGACTGGAGTTTGATAGTAATCTCTAGTGCTCCAAAGCACCCAGCGGGGCAAAGCACAGCTTCGCACGTTTGTATATAACTGATAATTCATAACACTGACTGACTAATGCTAGGACGTAATATTATACGGGTTTCGTTTAGTTTAGTGTGTTAGATCGCGATTAACTTCACTTGCATTCAAATTAACTTAAATATCTCGTCTTTAGTATTAAATTCATGTCTTTCTTTGCATTAATTAATGTAATTTCAGTCTTACGCCTTCTACTCGGTCAAACTTGGGCAGGAGTAGGTACTCTACAGACGGATATGGGCCAACCCCAAAGGATCATTAGAAGGATTTCCAAACATCGAGGACTCACATACAATTCACAAACGGCCAATCCCAACATAGTTTTTTCAACAAAAATGAAATGACTCCTACATTATTATGTTTCATGTATATTTCTATGTGGTTAAATTCTTGTTGTTAACATCGCGTTGATTTATTCAAATGTCAAAACTTTAGTTATGGCCGCCAAATTTGCATTTCGAATACCTACCAAATTATCTTGATCAATATGAAGATGGAAGGTTTACTCCTTTACACTGTGATGAATTTGACAGAGACTATGCTACTGTATTTGCTGACAAATCTTGGGTTTTCACTTCCATTTATATCTTGATCAAATTTAACAAAATTGACGTAAGTAGGTATAGTTTGACTACAATAATTTAAGATAGTAATTTATCCTCTAACCGTTTTGTATCATTACCTACTTTATGTATTATGTAAAAATATTAATTTTCTTTCTGGAGATAAAAAAATATTGTTATTTTTAAGATGTCAGAGAAACAATTTCGAATAAGTAGTTTAATTTCGACAAAAAAATAGCGTCCTCCAAAGTTTTAGCGTTACCTCCACAGGTGCAACCCAGTGACATAACACAGTAAATAATGTGATAGAAACGTATAAATGATAAATCAATAAAACTTTTTTTAATTATTGAAATGAAACAATTTATAAGTTTATCCACGATTTTAAAACCCTGACTAGTTTCGCAGGCACAGGTCCTGCATGGTCACAGAGGTGAGTAAGATATTTTTTTTGCCAAAGAATTACAAATATGAATTAACACACATCGCAAAGAGTCAAAGGGCGGACTTGTCCCGAAGAATCTCTTCCAGCCAACCCATATAATAATGAATCTCAGTCATAGATTTAAAGTATTAGCCAGCATTTTTTCATTAATTTAATGCACCATATATCGTTTGTATTACGAAGCCACTCATTTTCCGACACACGCTAGTTTCCGTGATGCCTTCATGATTTTAAATGAAAAATTTAAACGTGTTTTATATTGAAAATTTGTATTAAATGAGAATTTGCAATTTTCCAAACGAAATTCAATAAACGGTACCTGCGTTATAATATTATGGGGAACGATGACATCGTAACAACATTACAATATTTCGTCAGACATCTACCGGTGAAACTGCGAAAATTGCTTGTTCGGAGAAAAATTTTAATGATCAGAAGAATAGATAGTAGGTACATTATAATAGATATTCTATTACGAATTTCGATTTATGCAGATAATAATCGAGTATAATATTATATTATTTTGTATAGTTACCGAGAATTTGAAGCTTAGTACCTATATGAATACTATATTATTGATGTTTACGTTGTCGACTTTGAGGGCAATTTTTGACACGCACATTCTACCAATTTCAGAATGAGTAAAGGGTAGGTACCTATGCTAGTGGAGCTTCTCACGCATCTTAGGCAACTCAACTACCCATTATAGTGGTTTTATGACAATTCAAATTTTGTCAAAATCAAATATGGAACCAGAGTTTTTTAAACTATTTTAATAATCCCCTCTAATTAGAAATCTTTAGGAACAGGGTCTTTATTGATTTAATAAAATAAAAAAAATATGTAACACTAAGATTTATGATTATTTCAGGTTTTTCAATAGCTTTTTGAAAAACAGTAGGTACTAGAGTGTAATGCATTCAATATTAACCGTTACAAAAATAAGTACAAAACTATTAGGTACTGATATTGATAAACTAATAAAGACACTTCTATACAAGAGTACCATCAGTATGTGTATGTGTATAAACGAAATTACCTTATAGACTACCCCAGAATTACTCTAGAAAAGCCGTACGTACGTAAAAAGACTATAATTAGGAATAATTTTATAAACGCTTATAAATTCATTGTAAAAGCGCTTCAAGCGGTTAAATCAAGCATTGGTTAAAAATAGATTACTTATGTAGATACCTCTCCCTTTATTGATATTAATCATCTCTAAAATATTTGAAAATCAATAGAACTTATCAAAAGCAAATATCCTTTTATAATCAAACATTACTTATATCACTTTAGACAACTAATAATGAAATACATAGACCTGAAAAATATTCATATTGAACAGTTACAGTGTAAATTACATTAGATCAGTGTTTGCTCTGTGGTCTGGATGGGATCGCATAGTTATTATAATATTGTGTATGTTTAGGCTATCATGAGCTGAGGAAGGCTGTTCAGGACAGACAGGGATAGTAGGGGATGTGAAACTGTACCACAAAACAATTCATTTTAGAAGATTAAATCTTGATTGGAGACGAAGTAAAGTTGATTATTTTGTATGAAACCACAGTCTAGACTCCCGAGAATGTCTGTTTTGATGATAGATATCAATCAATTTCTAACATTGTAAAAATTATAATCTTTGACTTTACTAACTTTTGCGACGACGTGGGTTGAATTTTTTTTCTAAGTGAATCTGGCTCATTTTCAAAGGGAACAAAAATACACTTTAACGGTGTAACGGTGCGTTAACACCAAATGAAATAGTGAAAAAAAAACATAATAACATGTATTAGGCCCAACGCATCAATCAGTAGATAGATAAATATAATATCTTACAGAAAAGGCTTTCCTCGAGATATTTGCCGCATCAATGTGTAGATATCGCTTATGTTTACGATATCCAACGCCATTTTTAACAAGCGGTATCTTCTGTTGGATAACGATTTATCTCTAGGATGACTATCAAAATAGCGGTCACTGACGTTTTTAAACTGCCGTAACGCCGTGAATGTGATGAACTTTCGACTTGTTTTTCCATAAACAAAAATGATAATTATACACGGTGTTAAGTTGATAATGGATAATCCGAAGCAGGGAGGTAGAAGACCTCAATACCTATCGATTTGACCCCCATGTATGTTCAGCGATATTGGGTGGTTCAAAATTTATTAACTTCTTCTTCCTCTTTCTATAGATCCTGGGGATCTGTTTGTGCCGCTGCCTATTCCTCCTGTGATGTCGACTGCCAGCTGTCTCTCCATCTCTTTGGGGGTCTGCCTGGGAGTCTGCGTCCTTCGGGGTTTCCTTGGAGGGCGATACGTGGAAGTCTGTCTTCTGACATTCTGTTTACATGTTCATTCCAGTATCGCCTTCGTTGTCGTCCCCACCTCACTATGTCTTCCGTCTTACACGTGCTCCGGATATCAACATTTCTAACACGGTCACGCAGCGTGTTTCCAGTTATAGATCGGAGGGTTTTCATCTCCGAAGTTCGCAGCCGAGATTTTATTAACGTTATTAACGTTTTTGTGAAATTTGAATAAAACCCGGATTTCTGACTAAACTACGTAACTGTGGCTAAACTATTTAGATTACGATCATGTTTTTTTTCCTGGAAATAGTCCGATAGTGACCCTTACGCAAGGTATTATTGCTATGAGTCAGCACCCGATAGCTTTTGTTCAAAAAATTTTTTTTCAAGAATTTTTTTCCAAGCTCTTAATAGGAACTTCCAAAGACAAAGGTCCATCGGATTTAAGCTGGGGACCTTAGGGGCTAGTTTTTGGACCTCCATGGCCGCTCCATCGGCATGGGTAAATTATGTCGAAAAATGTTCTCACTTAATG
The DNA here is from genome assembly GCA_963576905.1 of Mystacides longicornis. Lineage (NCBI taxonomy): Eukaryota > Metazoa > Arthropoda > Insecta > Trichoptera > Leptoceridae > Mystacides > Mystacides longicornis. Next base: position 14,197,878 of record OY756425.1, read on the forward strand.
GTTCTCAATGTGGTCCCTTTGAATCATTAGGGGACTCTAAAATCATTCAAGGGGTCCATATAAAATGAAAATCCATGTTAGGGTTCCTGAAAAACGTCAGGGGTCCAAGCAGAGGTTCATTCCTAGTGGTAGAATAATCATGCGCATGATAATTTGTTTGCCCTCTGTTTGGACCCTCTAATGTTTTTCAGGGACCCTAAAATGGATTTTCATTTTATATGGACCCCTTGAATGATAAGAATTCCATCTCATACCATATATATGACAATATTGTAACATTTATTTCAAAAAATGACCATATGTGCCTAGAAAATAAACAAACACTAAACAAATAATATGTGTTCCTTTTTGTACTCACATCTGCCCAACCTACTAAATATTGTTAGTATGTTGATAAATAAATGTGCGCAGAAAAATAAATAAATGATTTAAGCATTTCAAATCATTTTTAAATAGTAGATACATTCATATTCTTTAAAATGAAATAAAAATAAAAAGTAAAAAATTGTTTGAAATTTTCAAAAATACCTACTTTGTAACATACGAATTCCTGACTTTGCGAAAGTAATCGACAAATTGAGGAATAACTTTTATTATTTTAAAGTTTTAATTCTCCAATTGCTACTAAAAATGGTGGTAAATGTTCTATTATTTATTTAAACACAAAATAAAACCAAAAAGTCTTCACAATTTGTACTTACACGCGTTTTCAAAGTGACCTACTATAAATAGTAGGTTGGGCTGATATGGGTTAACTTTTTACTATTTTGATGTTATAAAGGTATTTATTATTTGAGATGTTCTATATATCGTAGGTAATGTTGGGGTCTTCGCTGGTCCATAATCTGTTTCTTTGTTTATCGATTTGTATTTATTGTCATGACTGTCTGACCTCTCAAAAATTTAAATTAAAACTTAATACCTTAAATGCTATATTTTTAATCTTTAATATTGTAATGCTTACAATGTATGTAATGAGCGTTCAAGTAATATTATCTCATTTTCTGTGGAGGGTTTTTTTTTTAAGATGCTAAGCTAAAAGCAAGTGAAGTGTTTTTAAGCAATCGAGATGTACCTATAAGAAAAGGGCTCTATCGAGATTAGCTGATACCGCATCACTTACATTAAGTACTTTCTCTAAGGGTTTTAATTGTGCTATCCATGATCTCACTCTTATTGAGGCACTTATAGTTGGAAATTACGATACAGATACTGAATCCCGAAGGTGCCTACCCTAAGAAGACGGTTGACCTTGCCACATCGACTCCGGTGGACTATTCTTGAAATTTATTAATCCCAATTTAAATGTCGAACAATCGTGTTTGAAATTGACGTCCTGTCAGAATACTAAATCGCAAACTACTTAGTAAACTTTTTCGTGTTAGAATAAATAAATCCAAAGATATCTCATTATTATTTCTTAAATAATGCTTTCTATAGGTAGTGTAATCGTTATTGTGATCGCATTGTAAATGCAGAGTAGGGCTCCTGACAATAAATAATATTTATCTATCTCGATTTTTCTTCTTCTTCTTCTTCTTCACATGTCATTCTGGGTCCCCCCAACCTCGACTATCACTCGAGAGTATCTTTCCCTGTCCTGTGCAGCCGCAAGAAGCGCCCCGACCGTTCTGATTCCAGTCCAATCCCGGATATTACGAAGCCAGCCAAACTGTCTTCGGCCCACGCCTCTTCAACCCTCTATTTTTCCCTTTAAAATCTCGATTTTTGATCTCGTTTATTCAACATATTTTCGAAAGCTGAGCATTTATTTATTGAATTATGTTATTCTCTATAAAATATTAATTGGTTGTCCCTTTTGTAGTTAGCAGGCTTTGTGATTACCAAATCAACCACACACTACATTGATCACAATAATTTAGTTTTTAGAACGTTTACCACATTGACCGACAGAACAATTACCATATTGACCACATTAATTTAGTTTTTAGAACGTTTACCACATTGACCGATGGAAGAATAACCATATTGACCACATTAATTTGGTTTTTAGAACAATTTGAAAGGATGTTTGCAATGATTCTGATGAAACTTCAATAGAAAATCTCCCGATAAGATGGATTATAATAATCTATTGGAATACACAATAAAGTGAACATTATTTAATATTTAGTTTTACCAATAATTTAATATTATACCAAACACAGCTTCTGGGGGTTTTCAGAAAACTCGTTGTTTCTCTGTTGAAGTTTGGAAGCAGAAAACAATCCCGTTCCTTTTTTCCTTCCTGGAATCAATAACGTTCCAGCCAGACTATTATTTATTCATACTCCTAAACAATGGGTTAAACTTTGATAACTCGACCATATTTCTCTGGAAAATATTATCAGTTCCAAGTAAAACAATAAATTCATAGAGATTTTTTTCTCGTTCGTTTTTCTAAAATAATCAAAATTCCAGAAACCTATCTCATTTTTATTTTTTTTTAAACTTGTTAATGTTTTTATTTCACATATTATTTTGTGATTTAGGTAATATTTTTACTTATTTTATGAGATTTCTATTTTAAGACTCTCATAGAGTGTTCCGTTAATTTGAGGCAGAATTGAGGGATTTGGATATATTGTTTATTAAAGATAGAATATTGAATAACGTGATTGATTTATTGATTTTAAATAGCAACATTTACCATACCGACCTCGGGAGCCTAGTGGTATGGGGGTGGTGGAAGAGGTCCCGGTCTTTTTCCTACACGAAATTTCTACCCAGGGTTGGCCTGCGTTTCCTATCTAGTGTGTTTCTTGCTATCATAATATACCTACCTAATAATATATTGCGTTTGGTAGGAATTCCTATCCGACATAATTAATAAAGTAAAAAAACAACATAAATAATAAAGACTGGGGTAATTTTCATTATTTTGTTTCGTATTTATCATTTAAACTTCATTCGAACGTTGGAATACCTATAAGAAGTTAAAAAAAACCTTCATAGTTGTTGTGGTGATTCGTATGAAGGCCAAAAAACGAAGCGGAAATAAGTACTATGAACGAGAAAATAGAAACAAAAATAAAAAAAAAATTTAGAATAAGCTGAAACAATCACGTGAATTGAAAAGCTTAAAATATAGAATGCACGAAGTGAGTGTAGTCGAATCGTTTTTCTAATTATACCTATTATTTGAATTATTACCGAATTATTATGGTAAGATAATCCATGTACGTGGAGCTATTTGTATTCGAACGCTTCTTGTCTCTTTCCAGCTAGTTGTTTTAAATTGTTATGACAAGCGGGATAGCAAATAACAAACTTTTACCTTTAGTTCTTTTTATAGAGACATTTGAAAAAGGAATCTTAAATTTCAAAAAATGTTTAGTACCTATATGTATTTGAAGACGAAACTTCTATCGAACACAGACCGTTGTAAACTATAAGCATTGGTGACTAAAAGTGCTTCTTTTTCACAGTTTAAAAGGAGATAGATGCCATCAGTGTTGATAAATATAATTATTCTTGTAAAAGTTGTTTGTCTATGGTCCACAAAAGAGGAAGTGACTTTTGTATGTTGAAGCACTTCCCTTGGTGTCAGTCATGGCGTGATGAGCTAATTTTATGAATCTAATGTAATCGAATAAAATCAGTGTTCAAATATAACAACATGTTTTAATAACAATTAAATAGCCAGTAGCTATTGTTTAGTAAAAATAATATTTTGACCAATTTTGCATGTTCAATTCATGGATATTTACCGGAAAAATCCATTGTGCTGAGAATACAATTTATCAAAATGGAATATTCACGTTGGCTGTGACTAGCACTGTCAAATTCTACCCAGTCCATTAATAATATTATTTTGACATTGCACACAAAATTAGAGTTATGTGTCAATTTTGTGCCTTAAATTAAGGCATTAAGTACATTTTTTTACAAAAATGTTTGAATGTAGAATTGTATTCTACGTTTTTGAAATATGGAAGCTGCCAACTAACAGCTCTCCAAGACTACCAAAAGATTCGGTTAAAAGCGATGCGATCACTGTATGGCGTGATTCAGTAGTTTACGCATATAAGGGGCTTTGCCTTTTTTAATTCACTTCGCAAATCTATGTACCACCTAGTTTCCACCCATTTTTTGTCTTCATCATATTGTGCCCATCCTAACAGAGATTGGCCACCATCACATTGAATTCCTCACACTTGATGCCGCATCCGTGTAGCAAGAGTTTTTCTTCTTCTTCCTTCCTCCCTAGTCGTCTTCTGGTCCTCTTGGTTAGAAGCACTTGTTCCACATTGAGTTCAAAAAGATTCTTATGCAGGAAGATTGGGAGAAGTTCAGATGTTGGCCCTGAGGCCTTAGAAGAATCACAATGAAGTTCTCTTACTTCAAGGGGCTAGCTCAGTAATTTAGTATGTTAAAGTTCTCTTATGATTGTTAAATAGTTTGTTAGAGCATGATAGTTCAATACACTTTACACAGAGAGTATTATCTTATCTCAAAGATTTTAATTGTGAAAGTTCGTATCTGGTGAATTCGAGGAATTGGTGATAAGTTTAAAGACATTGATAGATTTAAATAATTGTTCATTTATTGCAGAAAACTCAAATTTATAGGTTACAATATTGTACATACACCAATAAAACACTTATTTGGTAGAGAGTTCTAGTTTGTACAGGAGTTGTCTTAAATATTATTTTTATTTCTTACAACTTTAATTGTTCTAGGAATTATCACTTATCAGCACTAAATTTGATTAATTTATTACGAAGACTTTCTTTTAAATGATTCTATTTTTATTATTTTTTAAAACTTGAAGTTAATTATTTTTCAAACACTGTGGTGAATTACTGATTTTGTACATCGGGATTAAAACCGTATTTAACTGTATTCATCAATAAAATAGATGATACTATTATAATAAGCGGCGATTCACCGACTACTACATTTTTGATGAAAAATTAATTACGCGCCCAAACAACCACAAGGCTTAGCCCGGACGGCCAGCTTGGTTGTTTATTTCAGAAGAATTATTGTAGAATGAATTGGTGGACTGTGGGCACCATGGTATTTATATTGTCAGAAGGAGCGAGGGGCAGGGGATGAAAATGCATCAGACGAGGGAAGTTTATATGATGGACTCTACCACTAGTCGATTTACCTTATAAAAAATGGGTTGCTCCGTATGGCACCATTTCCCTAAACCAATTAGCGACCAGAACTTACTTTATTACCATATATGGAGCGATGACGTATCTTCCACATTCGTGGTACGATAGTCCACCCGAAAGTTCTAGGTTGCCAAAAAGTCTACGTAACTGATTTTTTCCCATACTAATAATAATATAATTCCTTTATTGATAATTACCTGAGTATAATATAATACAAAATAAAATAAAAATTGAGACAAAATCGCTATTAAGTATTGAAATTCTCCCCGAAAATGAATAAAACTCGTGCTTCGGGGAGGAGTAATATTTTATTATTTCTTTAATTATAGTAGAATTACGACATCCGGTAGTCCAAAAACCACTGTATTAAGATTTCCAACCATGGAACTTTCTCCCACCAATGCTCCTCTTCATTTTTTCCATGAATAAGATATGAGAAGAAATATTTCTCACTACGACCAAAGTATGCGGGCTTACGCCTGCAAACAGTTTTGTCTTATATTATAGAGTAGTGACCAAAAAGAGTATCTCGATAACTATCGAAAGAATTCAGCTAGTTTTGAACTAAGTTGCCATGATAAATGCCGCTTTTAAGAATACAATACCCCCTATTCTGCTTTTGGTTCGAACTAAAATAAGAACGTTCCAATATTCTGTACGTCAGAGGTGAGGTGTGTTAAGACCAAAATTTTCAAAAATTAAAACATTATGAACTCATTTTTAACACCATTCTTATTTTAGTTCGAACCAAAAGCAGAATAGGGGGTATTATGAAGTAGCGGTAAAGAATACCACAAACTTAACTTATACCTACTTGGGATATTAATGCTGTGTATTGGCTGTTTCTTAAAAACTACGCCATTTTTACCTCTTTTTCATCCTATCGTTTAAATTCGCTGAATTAACTCTCAAGTTATCGACTTTAGAGAAGACTCTTTGCGGCGCCGCGCCGGCGATATTGATTCCATCTTGGTTTAATACCCCTTAGAATAAAAATCTGTAGGTACCTACAATTATTGTATGTCACACTTTTGAAAAAAAAAACACTTTTGTCTAATTTGGAGTACCGTACCTTAGTTTTCACATGAATCATATTTTTTGTGAAACGAATAGTTGGAGTGTGCCATATGAGTGGTACACGAGGGTTAAATTTATCACTCCCTCTCCCTCCCACTTCATTCCGTACTCAAATATTGAAGGAGCACTAACAAGTTTTAACAAGTTTACTCTCAAATAGACTACCAACTTCTTTTTATCATTGCGAAAACAAATAATACCAAGTCCAACATGTCACTTACTCATTCCATACTGAAAAATTTATTGAAACACTTTCATTCGTTGAGTTCGTTCACTTAATCGATTGTTTCAACGGGTTGAAAAGGGGCACGATATAATAAATTTGGGAAGTCTGTAACTAGCGGATGATGAAAACAGAATTCAAAAATTCAAATTAGGCAAAGAAGAAGAGAAGATGTTCGAATACACAAAACACTGTAGTTCTATCATCAGCCCTAGTATAAGTTTTCGATGATCGAATATCGAAACGATCATCGAAAGAGTTTCGAAAAATTTCCATACAAAAATGATCGAACGATTCGATCGTTTGAATTAGGAACACTATTTGCACGCTAATAAGCGCTTATTTGCGTGCAATTTGCTTTCGATAAAACTCGTACTAGCCCCACAGTTATGTTGTAAATTTTGGCTAGATAAAAATTTTAGACAGCATTTACACGTCGAATCTAAATTATGATCGCATCACATTGTGGCAGATCACCTGCCTAGTGAGAAATACATTGATATCTAGGGGTTTAGTAGACGATACTCCTTCTGAAGGTCTTGGGTTCGATCCCGGTGCCGACCATCTTAGTCTTTCTCAATTGTGTCGAGTGTTTGAAACTTGTGCGAAAAAAATGACTTAAAATGAATGTCAGCAAAACAAAGGCTTTGGTCATTGAAAGGAATGAAGCAAGAACGAATTGTAAAATAACCGTGGAAAGTGGAATGTCTTATGCAAGTGAATAAGTATGTGTATTTAGGAAGTTTGTTCAGTAGCGATGGAATCGAACGTAGGAAAGTGTTTGGTAGCAGGGTGAGAAACAACGACGTCTCACTACAAGCTAAAAATCTAGTGCATAACGCAATCCCGTTACGATCAATAATGTATGGATGTGAAACATGGACATGGACGAAAAAATAAGAATGTAGTATGAATGCAGTAGAGATGAGAGCTCTACGAAGATTATGTGGAAAAACTAAGTGCATGGGATATGAAAAAGAATGAGAATATCAGGAAGGAATGTGGTATGGAAGTACGAGTAAGTGTTGTCACAAAAAAAGAGTAACGACCAAAAGTTGAGATGGTTCGGGCATGTGGAAAGAATGGGTGCAAACAGAATGACAAATAGAATTTATATATAGGGCTGAAAGTAAATGTGTAAGAAGCCGTGGCCGACCGAGAATGACATGGATCAAACACATCGATTTCGTTCTTAAGCAAGGCCAGGTTAGAAGTGAGAGAAAAAGAAGAGGTTGTTAGAGAAATGGTATGTCGGTGGAAGAAACGATTGAACTGTGCTGGGATAGAAAAGAGTGGAGGTCCGTTATCTCCGACTAACCCTGACTAACGGCGTGATGAGTAAATAAAATCATGCAACTGGAGAATTGAAAAGACTAACATATATAATTACCTATAAAACATTTTTTTTTATATTCTCAAAATATATGGCAAGATACTTTATGGAAGAGGTTTAGGTAAGTATGAACCTACTTATTTAACTAACAAAAAAGTAAAAAAGATAGAATGTAAAAAACATATTTGATAATACAAAACTTGAATCTTGGAAAAGCATATTGATCAAATCTAGGTTATATTTTATTCAAATGGAATAAAAAATACAAACACATAAACCGTATTTCTTTTATAAAGTGTTCAACACCTTCTCAGGAAAGTATTTTTTCAATATATGAACTTTTTACTTTACTGTTTTTTGTGATAAAGCCGCTGTTTAGGTATTCAACAAAAAATAAAACCTACGTGACCACATTGTAAGTTTAAAAGTCGGCATTACTAACTTGTCTGGCTTGAACTTGTTCAAACATTTTGTACGGAAGTATCTTTCATTTTCTTTGACTGCAAAGTCAGTTCCTTCCGATGTGAAGAACTGTTACTTAGGAAGATACAAAACATTCTTTTCTCGTCCCGTCACATAGATTGGACATCTCGATGTATGCAAGTATATCTTATCCTACGGCATTTTATTACGTAAGTACTTTTTTATTCTATTCTGTTCTCCTTTTAAAGGTCACTTAGGGGTATAAGAGAGGCCATACGAGCTCTCCATGGCGCTCGATCTTCCGCAATATTTATGACCTCCTCCCACACCATGCCCAAATCCCTCAGATCTGCTTCGAAAGAGCGTGACACAGTATGAGAGGGTCTTGGAGACCCTGATTGGAGGAAGAACAGCGTGCTCTTCGGCCAACTGTCATTCGGCAACTCATATGTGCCAGCCCTTTCCATATCCTCTCCACAAGGGTGAAAGTGGTGGGCTTGAACTGCGTCGTTCGTGATGCGGTGTTACCACCTTATGTCTAATATCCTCCTTAGGCACTTCATTTCAAAGCGAACAAAAAACTATGTTATAAATAGAGAGGTTGTTGGCCAGGATGCATACAAAACAAAGCTGAAGGCAGTCCCCATAATCGTGTGGGAATAATAAATTTTAAAGAGAAAAAGAAGAAGAATTATAAACATATTCTAGCTGGGAGTCATATTTGACGGTTTTCGTTTACCAATCCTATGTATATATCTCTGTAGCAGATTTCCAAAAGTTTACAATTTTGATGAACATAAAATAAATGATTTAGCTGTTAATTGTAGCTGTATGGTAACATGAATATTATTTTATCAAAAACTTCCGCTGTCAAAAAAGAAACAAAAAAAAGAATTTATGGAAAACATTCGATTCATTTTTATATGTACAATATTCGAAACGTGTTTTTGTGAAAAAGGTCAAAAGTGTTCTCGAATGTATTATTTATAGATATTTTTCAATTCGGTAGCAAAAATACAAATCAGATTATTATGCTTGTAGGGGGTTACTTTTTCCTTTTAACTTCCACAAAATCAAGAAAACGTAAAAATAAGTTCGATCACTTGAAAAATCACATTTTGTATCCCCAAAATTGTGGTTCTAACGGAATTATTTCATGCGAATTATCTCAGTTTTTTTCATTCTTTTATTTTACGCTAAAATAAATATATATCCGCAAATAAATACCTGTCAAATGCAATCATGGTATCGTTGGTTTTATTGTTCAACCAAGCGAACGGTTTTCGAAAAATACAACTCACCCTCTTACAAACATCTCCATAAATATAATGTTGCAGGAAATGCGGTTTTATATCACCACACCCATGTGGTGACATTATTAAACGATCTTGCAAATTATTTTCCAATTATTCAAAGAACACAATATTCGTTCTCGTAATATGAGTATCACCAAATGACGACCATCATAATAGTGGAAGGAGAATTACCTACTTGACAATTTTGGGTAGGTATTTGAGGCATGCTGAATACTTGTATAATATTTCTCCTATAATACCTTAACACAGAACCGTAGAGGTGAAACCCCTATCTAGAGAACTGGTTGGATGTAGCGTGACAATCGATGGTTCTCCGATTGAACTGAACCCCCCTATTCTCTGTTTTATCACAAAAGTAGTCACGGTAGTAAAGTGAGTATTACACGATTCATTTTGTATGAAAAACGTGTATACGTATCGAATGCGAGAATCGCTTGTTTCTAGAAACATCTCTGTGGCGGCGATGTACACTTTTCCCATACAAAATGTAGCGTCACTTTACTACCGTGACTACCTTCATAAAACAGAGAAAACAAAGATAAAACAGAGAAAAGGGGTACAGGTGACGAAATTTAAATACTTGGGCGGCACCATAACATGCTTACAACTGCTATGAACTCTTACTGTAATCTCAAAAGGCTGCGGCTATAGACCATTAACGGCCACGTGGATTTTGACACTAGCCGGGAGGCATAAACATAAACAAAAAGTTTAAGAGTTGGTATGAGTGTGTTTACCTATACATAAACCCATCACTATGGTTTGTGTATGTGTGGTGTGTGTGTGTCGCCATGGCCGCCATTTTGCATCCAGCCTAATGTCAGATGACGTCATCCTTTAATGGTCTGTTGATAGATGCTTAAAAATACCATCTGGCAAAAAAACTGACAATGAAAGTAAAAATGTTAACTAGCTATTTTAGGAGAAGTATTGTGAAGCGTTCAGCCTATGTCGAATACCTACCCAAAAGAGCTCTCAGACTATGCTGGAAGGTTCTTGTAACCGAACGTAATATCATAAATGTTATGGCGGCGTTATGTAAGAAGTCAAATATTGATTTTCGGCATGTTTTAATGTTTGTACAACGATCATTTTAAATTATATACAAACAACATAATGTTTATTTACGAAAATCGTGTCGGTATCAAATTATAACGGGACGTTACAAATAATACGGAAATTTTCAGTCAGGGTTAAATTGTTTCAAGTTCCGTTCTACTTTGTAAATTTCTTAAGATTTTTTGATGATATGAATACAACTTGTCCAGTTGAGATGGTATGGACACATAGAACGACGACCACATGAGCATATCGTACAACAGGCAATAAACCTGAATGTTCTACGTTCTGTGACTAGAGGGAGGCCAAAGAATTCCTGGGTGATGCAAAGGCGCGAGCAGATGCAAAGATGTGGGGTGGGGAAAGTAGTGCAGCAGAGGAGAGTCTACAGCCTGAGGACTAGGAGAGCTGACCCTAGCAGTCTTCATAGACGTTAAGCTGGGAGCAAGCCAGGGAGAGAGAGATGAATACAACTTGTCCTTCTCCTTGACATATCTGCACCTCATAAACAAAAAATTTCTCCTGAATGCCGTACCGAGTAAGTTTTTGTTAAATTGATCAAAGGATAAAATAAGTTAAATGAATAAAATTTGATCAAAGGAGAGAAAAATTTACTAGTATTAACACTACGATACCAATACGTGTGTATAGCTGCAAGCTCACTGCGAAGTTTGTCTTCAAATTATGTTGATATTTTTTTTTTGTATTTATGGCAGTGGCGTGCGGTGGTTTTATTTTTTCAAAAAATTGGGCAAGCCGACACAAAAAAAAAAAAAGAAGAAGAATTTCACCGAAAAAAAAACGTCACTTGTTCCGCATTTTTATCCATGAATCATCAATGTATGTACAATGTAGGTAGCTATCTACTGTTAAATTTTATTTTTTATTTATTAAAAAAAAAAATTTTTTTTTTTTTTAGAAAATACCTAAATAAAATTTAACAGTAGATAACTACCTACAAAAATTGATGATTCATGGATAAAAATGCGGAACAAGCGAAAAAATTTTTTGGAAAAATTCTTCTTCTTCTTTTTTATTACTGTTATATCTATTTGTCTAATATTTATCTTGAACACTGCCTCACTGACTGATGTCATTAACGCTGTAGTTCCTGCGTTTCCCAGAAGATCGCAACTAAAGACAAATTTTATTCTAGTAATATGGCTGACAGTAACATATTATTATGACTGGTGGCTGAGCACTTTTTTTAAAGGTCTTGATGTGGAGAAAAATAATTTTTCGGGTCATTTAAAGACTCATATGCGAAGTCAGCCATAAGAAAGCATAGTTTACCAAATCAGGAAACTTTTACGCACAGCGCGACTTCTAGCGAAGAAAAGCCTTACTAATGCAACGTGTGCAATAAAAAGTTTGCGGACTCGAGTAATTTAAAGAGTCACATGCGAACTCATAGCTGAGAAAAGCCATACGAATGCTATGATTGCAATAAAAAGTTTAATCAATCAAGTAATTAATCACTCTCATGATAAAAGCCATTTGAATGCACACTTTGTTATAAAAAGTTAAAGATTTTTTTGAATTTTCATAAAGAGTTCTATTATCAAGTGCTTTAAAGTCTCACATATGAATTCGGCCATAAGAAAGCAAATGTTTGCATGAAATAGTTTACCAAATCCGGAATCTTTTACGCACAGCGCGACTTCTAGCGAAGAAAAGCCTTACTAATGCAACGTGTGCAATAAAAAGTTTGCGGACTCGAGTAATTTAAAGAGTCACATGCGAACTCATAGCTGAGAAAAGCCATACGAATGCTATGATTGCAATAAAAAGTTTAATCAATCAAGTAATTTATCACTCTCATGATAAAAGCCATTTGAATGCACACTTTGTTATAAAAAGTTAAAGATTTTTTTGAATTTTCATAAAAAGTTCTATTATCAAGTGCTTTAAAGTCTCACATATGAATTCGGTCATAAAAAAGCAAATGTTTGCATGAAAAAGTTTACCAAATCCGGAATCTTTTACGCACAGCCGGACTTCAAAGCGAAGAAAAGCCTTACTAATGCAATGTGTGGAATAAAAAGTTTGCGGACTCAAGTAATTTAAATTATCACATGCGAACTCATAGCGGGGAAAAGCCATTCGAATGCAATACTTGCAATAAAAAGTTTAATCAATTAAATAATAACTCATGATAAAAGCCATTTGAATGCACACTTTGTTATGAAAAGTTAAAGATGTTTTTTGAGTTTTCATGAAGAGTTCAATTATGAATCAAGTGATTTAAAGTCTCACATATGAATTCAGCTATAAGAAAGCAAAATTTGCAAGAAAAGGCCATGGGCGCACTTAAAAAACTAGTATTCTGAGATTAATTAAAGGTTTACTGTTAAACATTCTGAGATTATTCATATAAAAACATATTGCGAAATCAAACATACCTTGACGTCAGTAATATTCTTGATAATGACTGGACACAGAAAACATGATTAAATCATGATCAGGTTAAACAGAAACTGTATTATTTTATTAAAAACACAACTTTTGATGTTTTTTTTTTAACCTTTCATTGATAAACTTTCTAAGGCCGGCTGCCTTAAAAGGCCAACAGGTTTTGAATCGTCGAGACACTAAATTACCTAAGTATAAAGTTCACATTAAATGACAAAAAAACTATATTATAAATTTAAAACCGATATAATAAACAATGACCCTTTACCTTCAGTTTAAAAACACCGTGTTAAAATACATTTTGACAGTTTATATTACCGATTAAATTGCCATAATACAAAAATAAAATAAATCGAAATAATGTGAATATACTGTTGTTATAGTAACCGATAAAATATGTATGTGTTAATCTGCTCCGTGATACATTCATTGTTTATTATTAAAAAAGCAAATAACAGGATATTTTGTATGCAATCCTCATTAATTTCTGAATTATATAAAGTAATTCCAATAATTCCATTTCGTGATTTTGTTGTAGAGTTGGCAACTCTTAATAATCCCGGATTAAATTTCCTTTGGAAAAAAATGACCCGTGGTGGGCCTATTGAAATTGACGGCGGTGTCGACAAAATCAAAGGGAAGGGATCCGCCTGCAAAATGCTAGTGCGAAAGAGACGTACTGAGCCTTGACTAAGGAGTGCTTCAGGAACGTCAGAGGAGATGAAAGCAATACTTTCTCGTTATTTTTGGTCCATAGAATATAAAAATACTGTTATACCATGGCAACCAGGGGTCATGTGAGAATATTTTTTTGACGTCCATCAAAAGTTTTTTTAATTTTTCGTTAGAGTTATAGCAATCTTTGAAATGTTTTTATTTTTATATTCCTCTCGAAAATTCTAGGGTAAGCCAGGATTATTGGCTTGTACCAGCCGCTCGCCACTGATTTATGGTGATCTAATCTAAAAGCAAGCAAACACTTGCTCCGAAATAAATATCGTCTTGAAACTAGATTTACCGAAGTCAAATATTTAAGAAAATTATTCGAATAATAATATTGATGTTAGAACAAGACTGTAAACCATAGCGGGGGATATTTGAATAATAATTCTAACCAAGTAATTTTAAGATTATGTCCTAAACAAAGATTCCCCGCAAACCTTGGATAAGCTTTCCATAATAATAATTGCAGGTACGCAGGATCATTAAGCTGGTGTTGCCTGGATCTTATCCTTCATTACGAAGCCACTTTAAGCCTTCGGGTATCCCACATTCTAATGATACCTCGGCCTGACTCGCCTCCAAGTACGTATTGAAATAAGGCTTATCTCACCAAAATATCTATGACCTTTACAAGCGATATTCAAAATAATGTCTTAGAACTTCTGATATCAAATTTTAATAGCTTCATTTAGTGATTTTAGTCGGCAACTAAAAAAGTAGGTACTGCTATATTGTTCCCATGAACAAGTTGAAAATATTTTACCTGTTGTCCATGTGTGTACTGAACGGCAGTCACCAGACATGATGCCGCAGATCTCGAAGCCGCTCTTGCCCCTTGGACAGCTGCAGGAGGATATTGCGCCTGGGCTTGAAGAGTTCCAAATTGTAAGGATGCTTCCTCGAGAGAAGCACTCCTTGTTCCAGGAGCTGAAAAATAAAAAAGGCAAATAATATTATTGTTAACGTAAATAAAAATGAATTTGTATTCTTATTTTTGTTTCTTTTTAGTGTGTTTAGAATGTACCTATAAGATACAGTGAAACCTTGTTAAACGAATAAATTTCATAACAGGCAAAATATAGATGCAGAAAAAGAAAATCTTGTCTTCCCCTCAGTCGCATGTGAGCCGACACTTCTAAGCCAGTATCTTACAGTGGTTACGTAAAAGTAGGTGCTACTTTTCTAGCTAGCCTTCCTTTCGTTGGTACATAAACAATAATAGTTCCATTTTCGAATTCATACAAAAGGTACGTTTTTTTTTAATGGCTTGATAACTCGCTTGAAAATGTCTTAAAGGAAAATCGTACAAAATATTGACGAAAGTAAACGAAAATTTGATGAAAAGTAACAAAAATTTTATGATTGCTAACCTGGTACTCACACTTTATTATGAATGACCAACTTTGTATGTTTAATTTTTTTTGTATGAAGAATCGTTTCGCATAGCGAATGTTCACAGTGCGATAATGAAACGAATCAGTCTCGATGTGAATGGTCCTAATGTACGAGTGTTAAACTGCACATCATACATTCGTTTCATACAAATCAAATAATATACTCCAATATGTCGAGTCATGTTGTGACAACCTGGAGTGTGTAGTGGCATTTTTAAATAGATTCATGAAATGTATTCAAAGGATAAAAACAATATTGACTGGTAGTGACATTTTTAAATGAATTCATGACAATATGTACCTACTCAAATGATAAACGGTATTACCTCCTCGGCCAACTGTCATTCAGCATCCTACACACATGTCCCAGCCAAATCCATATCCTCTCCAAGTGATGAGCCTACGTTGGGTGACTGACGTGTACTTAGTGCCATTCTTGATGCAGTGGTATCATCTTATACCCAAAATTCTACCGAGGCACTTCGTTTCAAACGCAAAAACTTTTTGTGCCTGGGCTTTGGTCAGGTGCCAGGATCCACACCCATACAGGAGAATGGGAAACACACACGCATCAAACAGTTTACATTTTCATGTGTAAACAAAATCAAAATTAAATATAATTTCTCGATAATATAATACGCAGGCAATATACCACATAGGTAAAGTACATAATTTTATTACAAATGATTGAATTTAATTGAAAACACAAAACCCTTTGCGATAATGGCCCTTTATGATATATTCTGACAAAATATAGGACTGCTTATAACATTGGCTCGGTAGTAGGTAGATTCCCCATGAACCTCCCATTGTTCTCAGTTATCATGTCGTTATTAATTTCGTTATGTTTCCGCATCAACGGAGATAACTCTCAAAAGCGAGTTGCATCAAATTAATATATTGTTAATACAAATATTACGTATTTGAATATCATTTTTCATACTTTTTTAAACACAAAATGTTTATTCATGTAAAACATTTTGTTATGATTAATAAACGTAATAAATTTATATGCCTGAAGTGCTAAATTTATTTTTTAAATAAAAAAAATGGATCTAGGCACATCCTAAGTGAACACAAATACACATTCGACATCTTTCACATAAAAAAAGCTTGTGTTGTGAAAGTGGAGATGGTCTGCACCGGGATTTGAACCCAGGAAAGCCATCGACTGACACCGATGATCTACCAACTACATTGTGTTGGAGTCTTTTTTTATTACAGGTATTTTATATTTTATTTACTCAGGTATATGTATTATGAAATTAAAAAAAAGAAATGTTTGAATTGTCAAAAGTACCTACTATATAGGTAAGTACATTAATTTTTTTTTAAACTTTATAGTGTTCCGTACAATTTTCTTATTTTTTTTCCTTCATGATAACCTTCTCCTGACAATAATATCTGCAAAGACAGCAAAAAATAATTAGCGAGATTGGTCCAAAAGTCCACACGTGATACAATAACCAAAGGCAATAGCACTCTATTTTTAATCCGGCAATAATGTCGTTCTATTTCATTTTGACTTGATTGTCTTAATGTATTGCGTTTTTATTTTTTTTAAATTTTGATATTTTTTCTTCATTTTCTTGTTTAAAAGACGTTAGATGTTTGATTTTTTGTACAAATCAATTTATCTGATTTCATTAATGTTAATGTTAGTATGAGAGAAATCATTCAATGATATTTGTATTGCCTTATTTTTTGAAAATTGTAAATTGCCTTAATTTGTAAACTTTTCTCTTCTGCGAAATAAATATTTTTATTATTATTATTGTGTGCATAAATCTTCCCAAGACAGGCCTGACCTAGTGGGAAGATTCACCGTTCGTTTTTTATACACTTGTAACTCAATGAATGAAACGAATAAATAAAATAAATAATATGTTGGAGATATTTGTGTTATTGAACTGTTTGTATATTTTGACAAATAAATAAGTTTTATATTTTGTAAGTTAAAGAGCAACGATAACTCAGCAAAAATCTGTTTATACTCGTATTAGGTTAACATGATTGTTTGCAGATAAATAAGAATAAAATCATCGTTTTCCTATAAATAATACCTACACATTTAAATTAGGTGCAATGTAAAAAAGCATCAGTTTTGACTTTTGTTTATTAATCAAAATAACTTGCAAGTTTCAATGTAGATATAAAATTGGAAAAAATCTAGACTTCTCAACGTATTAAACTGTCATATTATTTGGTTGGAGCAGTGATACACAGTTGGCAATATGCATAGTAACGTGTCAGATTTTGGTCATAAAAATGTACTTACATGCATTTGGAACGTATCAGTTTTTGGCGCTTTGCCACGGAATTGCAGGTCACCCGCTAAACTTTACGTTCTTGCTGTTTGTACTGGAAAAAGACAGGGGTATGTTTTGTAGTGTGGCTCCGAATGAAGGGGAATCATCTTCATGTCCGTAGAATAAGGACGTATCTGAATTTTAGCAATTTTACTGGTTGTGATTTTGAGCAATTTAGAGTTTTTTTATTTACGTAATTATACGTAATGTGTAAAGTGGGATCGCTTATGGGAAACACTCACGGAAATGGGAATACTCCAACATCTTATATCTCTCATACGAAATCTATATCTAAATAATAAAGCAAGAGTTAGAGTAGACAATGTATTATCTGACACATTTGCTACTCAGAGAGGAGTCCGTCAAGGATGTGTCCTATCCCCTATCTTGTACAACTTGTATGGTGAGCAAATTATGAGGAAAGCACTAGAAAACTGGGAAAAGGGTATCAAGGTCGGAGGCCAGGTAATAAGCAACCTACGATTTGCAGACGAGACCACATTGCTAGCGGAGAACGAGTCTGACATGGCAGAGCTAATCAAGCTGGTGGAGAGAGAGAGTCTACATTATGGGTTAGAAATTAACAGAGGCAAGACCAAACTCATGATAATAGACCGGGCAAACCTTCTCCAAATATCAGACCGACTCCGTGATCGTGAAGTCGTGAACGACTTTGTATACCTGGGATCTCAAATCAGCGCAGAGGGTGGGCGTGAGAAGGAAATAAAGCGACGAATCGCTATAGCAAAAAGCTCGCTTACTCGTCTAAATAAAATTTGGAAAGACCGAGGAGTGTCCAATCACACCAAAATGAAATTAATCCGCACCCTAATATTCCCAATATTTCTCTACAGCCGAAACATATATGAATATCTCTGAGAGAATGTCACATGCTCACAACAGGCACCCAGTAGTTCCATGGGTCACGACCCTCAGTAATGAGTAAACGAAGAAGAGAGAGATATTATACGCATTTTTTTACATACTTAATTTTTTTTTAACATAATGTATTAAAAACTGAAACTCTATCAAACAGGCTACACAGAATACTTTACGCTACCACGAAAATTAAAAAAATGATAAATACCGTTCCATATATTTATGGATTTTACACGACTTGATCATACATTTTGATGCATATTATTCGATAGGTTGCAGGGGCATGTGATTTTCGATACTTCGAACAAGTCGAAGATTCTCATGATTGGGATTTCGGAAATTTTGATGAATTTGACCACCTAAATGGGGAACGTTGTTGAGGTTTCGTGTTCGCACCAAGCCAGCCTTCGAAATTGTAAAAGACGACGGTCGTAAGCCCGTAGTGGTTAAAAATTGAAAAAAAAAACTTATAACTAAATATTAAATGTAATGAACTTTCTGGTCATTACATTTAATATTTTCACATCGTTAAAGCAGGATGGAGCCATCTGCTACCGTCTGCAGGTCTGTATAGGCTGGACGAGGGTGTGAAGACCCCGCCGCAAACTAAATAATAGCCAAAACGACCACCTGATTTCACAAACTCTACCTTCGTTCCCTATGAAATTTAATAACAACGGAACTTTTTTGATGGAGGTACGATTTGTCGGGTACTTTATACTTTTTAATTATACAAGTGTAACAATTGATGTGAGGGATTTATGAATATGTGTTGTTATTCAAAATATTGTTAAGTCATTATTTGAAAGTTTGGGAGCGCGATGGTAAACAGTTTGAAAAACAGTTGCTTATTTGTTTATGCCGGATTAGAAAGTTTGGAATTTTTACGCACTGAATGTATGTCCAGGAAACCATTTAAATGTTTTATTGTTTACAGCGATTAGTATAGAAGGTAAATTCTCCTGTTTTGAGATGAATGCTTTGATTTTTTTTTACTTCAGTTCAATATCAGATCTCGTTCAGAAAACATCTCTCCATAGTTTATCGCAATTTTGTTTCCTTGTTAATCAATTTATAATTTCCGTCGCGTTTTATAGTTTCTGTAGTCATTGGGAAGTGTTTGACGATTGAGTTATGGTGTGTCACATATTTAGAGTTGTTTTGTTTAGAGTCTCGCGTTTGTTGATTAAACCTTCCGTTTAATTATGGTTTATTATAAATTGAAGATTCCCGATCTGAGCGGGTGGCGAGGTTCGAGGTAGAAAGGGACAAGTGTCACCCCATACCTCATATGTGTGAATGTGACGTGTTTATTTTCTTTTTGTGCATTGTGCTAAATATTTGAAGGTAGGTATGCTGAATTTCGGGTGAGTGACCATATTTTTATTAGGGTGTTTTTGTTTCGTCGCTGGCAGCTACCCCCAGGACGATGATAGGGCACAGAGATATATTTTTATGTTGTATTTTATTTGTTGCTTGGTTGCCCCCCGCCAAGCATGCTTATGAGCAAGTTGCTCGATGTGGTTTTAGATGAGAGATATATGGCCGACGCGATACGGCATATTTATGAATATTTGTGATCTCTGTGTGCCAATGGATTTATTGTATTGCAGCATGTGCCTCCCTGTATTGTTTTCACACGTCACATGTCAAGCACACGTCGCGAATTGTTATCTGTCATTCGCGGGTTACCCCCATTTTCCGATACCAGTGGTGTGACCTATCTTTAATGTTTATTTTTGAATCCGGTTAGGAATTTCATATTTAGAACCTTCCAGTACGCTTAGTGTAGAATTTTCATTTGTAAAATTAGGTACGTCGGCGTGTTCCCCGAGAGAGTAATTTTGTTATGAATATCCGGTCGCGATAGTATGATATTCTGAGCTTGTTATTGCCCGCGCATAAGATAGATTAATATGTATTTTGATCACGCCGTTGTAAATATATTGAAGTTACAGTTACGGAGCCGTATAATAATATTTAGTATGTCGGGTGGGCTGTGGACTGAAGATATACCTCACATGACTCTCCGAGAGAATGGGCTGTGGCTGATTTGGACGCTTTTCAGCTCAGTTCATGAGGTTCACGGGCGAAAAGGTCGCGGGCCAAGACCGAAGCAGTTGAGCGATTTGGAACTCTAATGAGGATAACTTGCGGTATTATGACAGCCCGCGGTAATTCGACTGGAAGGCTGATTAGTTCGTCGATAAAGTGATTGCACGTTTATTTTGATAGTGAGATCGATAATAATTAAATGCACGCGAGGTAGACATTAAAATTGTTAATAGGCAGGATCGTGTTGACTGCAGCTAGTCGTGGCATATTTTTAGTAGCAAGAATTTTTTTTGGGGTTTTATTATAAAAATGGAAAGGGATTGAATAGATTATAATTTACATTAGTTCTGGAGGCCAAATATTGAAATCTTTGGCAAATACATTTAAAAAAAAAAACTTACTACCTGTTGTATGAAAGGTGAATTTTTATAAATTAGCGAATTTTGAATGTTTAGGACATTATAATATGGTGAAGGTTATAATAAGAACTGTAAATATTTGAGAAGTATAGAATAAGAAAAAATATTGTACAATCGTTAAAGAGAGGGTGGAATTGTTTTATTTTTTTTTGTAATGGCCGATTGGTACAATGTATTTTTTTAAGTTGAAATTAAAGAAACAATATTTTGAATAAAAAAGGATTGGCGAATTGATGTGAGGGATTTATGAATATGTGTTGTTATTCAAAATATTGTTAAGTCATTATTTGAAAGTTTGGGAGCGCGATGGTAAACAGTTTGAAAAACAGTTGCTTATTTGTTTATGCCGGATTAGAAAGTTTGGAATTTTTACGCACTGAATGTATGTCCAGGAAACCATTTAAATGTTTTATTGTTTACAGCGATTAGTATAGAAGGTAAATTCTCCTGTTTTGAGATGAATGCTTTGATTTTTTTTTACTTCAGTTCAATATCAGATCTCGTTCAGAAAACATCTCTCCATAGTTTATCGCAATTTTGTTTCCTTGTTAATCAATTTATAATTTCCGTCGCGTTTTATAGTTTCTGTAGTCATTGGGAAGTGTTTGACGATTGAGTTATGGTGTGTCACATATTTAGAGTTGTTTTGTTTAGAGTCTCGCGTTTGTTGATTAAACCTTCCGTTTAATTATGGTTTATTATAAATTGAAGATTCCCGATCTGAGCGGGTGGCGAGGTTCGAGGTAGAAAGGGACAAGTGACACCCCATACCTCATATGTGTGAATGTGACGTGTTTATTTTCTTTTTGTGCATTGTGCTAAATATTTGAAGGTAGGTATGCTGAATTTCGGGTGAGTGACCATATTTTTATTAGGGTGTTTTTGTTTCGTCGCTGGCAGCTACCCCCAGGACGATGATAGGGCACAGAGATATATTTTTATGTTGTATTTTATTTGTTGCTTGGTTGCCCCCCGCCAAGCATGCTTATGAGCAAGTTGCTCGATGTGGTTTTAGATGAGAGATATATGGCCGACGCGATACGGCATATTTATGAATATTTGTGATCTCTGTGTGCCAATGGATTTATTGTATTGCAGCATGTGCCTCCCTGTATTGTTTTCACACGTCACATGTCAAGCACACGTCGCGAATTGTTATCTGTCATTCGCGGGTTACCCCCATTTTCCGATACCAGTGGTGTGACCTATCTTTAATGTTTATTTTTGAATCCGGTTAGGAATTTCATATTTAGAACCTTCCAGTACGCTTAGTGTAGAATTTTCATTTGTAAAATTAGGTACGTCGGCGTGTTCCCCGAGAGAGTAATTTTGTTATGAATATCCGGTCGCGATAGTATGATATTCTGAGCTTGTTATTGCCCGCGCATAAGATAGATTAATATGTATTTTGATCACGCCGTTGTAAATATATTGAAGTTACAGTTACGGAGCCGTATAATAATATTTAGTATGTCGGGTGGGCTGTGGACTGAAGATATACCTCACATGACTCTCCGAGAGAATGGGCTGTGGCTGATTTGGACGCTTTTCAGCTCAGTTCATGAGGTTCACGGGCGAAAAGGTCGCGGGCCAAGACCGAAGCAGTTGAGCGATTTGGAACTCTAATGAGGATAACTTGCGGTATTATGACAGCCCGCGGTAATTCGACTGGAAGGCTGATTAGTTCGTCGATAAAGTGATTGCACGTTTATTTTGATAGTGAGATCGATAATAATTAAATGCACGCGAGGTAGACATTAAAATTGTTAATAGGCAGGATCGTGTTGACTGCAGCTAGTCGTGGCATATTTTTCGCGTAGTAAAATCCTGTCCTATTTTGAGTCTTTGCCGGAAGTACGTTTAGGTAGTTAGAGTCAAGAGTTAGATAGTTAAAATATAGCTTTCAGCCCCTGTAGTCTGTACACCATCAGGAACCTTTTCCGTTTGTCTATATACACTATATCTGATAGCCGAATTTCGGCCCCCTTTTTGGTACCTGTTCGAGGCGTGAGGTCGCATCGAATTGGGCCAGTCTCGGACCTTCGGAGTTTTTTTTTTGCCTGAATTTTGGCAAGAAGGTTCGTTTGACATGGAAGGCCCTCTTTCGGTGGCTAATTCCTCCCGTAGACCTCGATCATGCTTATCAAATGGCGCCCAACGATAGTTCTGTTATATCACAGAGCAGATTTAAAGAACCGTTAGACCTTGGAATAAAATAAATTAAAATTTTTTGGTTGAAAAAAAAAAAAAATTTTTTTTTCGAGTTTCAATTTTAGTTGAAAAATTTCTGAGCTAGTTAGTTGGATATGAAAGTTTTTTTTACACATAGAGGTATAATAATATGTTATAGGTATGTAGTTTTATAGAGTTTCAAGCAATTTTTGTAGATAGGAGGATTTTTAGAGCTGTACCTGAGATTTGAATGTTAAATGTGGATCGAGAAGAAAAATAATTGTATGTAAATATTATTTAAAATGTTGAAATGTTAGATATTGGAGAGAAATGATTAGCACATAGGTATTTGACATATGAATTTTTATTTATGAACGTTTGTTTGAGCTGTTATGTTGTGTATAGACTGAGCAGTTTTGTACGTACGAATGTGAAGTAGAATAGAATGGCATATAAAGACGTAGGATGCCAATCATTTTAATCGATTTATAATTACGTTATGTTATGGTTAGAGTTTGTAATAGCTTAGATTTGTAATTTGATAGCTTATGTTAAGACAATACTAGGTATATGATAGATAAATAATTATTATAAGGCCAATGAAAGAGAGTTTATAAAGTTATAGGTATAATTTTTAAGAAACATGATAAGCTAAGAATAGGAGTAATTATAAAGAAATGTATTTTGGGTATGAATAGCGATGTATAAAGAATAGACGTAGAATATTAATGGATTGTAATAATTATTAATAATAAATAAATTAAGTTTCAATATGGCTAGGAAAGATATGTAGGTAGAGATTATAATCATTAAGGTACATAGATTATTTATTTCAATAAATAATAAGAATTATTAACCTTCTTAAATTTTTAACAATTTTTATAATCAATTAGCTTCAAAAATTTTATGAACGGCCAGTATTTTTTTTTTTGAGGAATCACTTTAAGTATGTATAGTTTAAAAGAAATGCATTGTATTATATAGGAAGGTACGTAAATAACAGAATTTGGAATAGCGCATATCTGATTGTAAATATTAATATTATTTTTATGATTTTTAAGTAGAGAATAATGAACTGTGTGTTTAACCCTCTTAATTGACAAATCCGAGAATTGGCCGTAGTTACAATAATAATATCGTATTGTGTACATTAACAAAGTTTCTTAAAATGTTTTGGAGAAAGTAATTATTTTTAGTAGCAAGAATTTTTTTTGGGGTTTTATTATAAAAATGGAAAGGGATTGAATAGATTATAATTTACATTAGTTCTGGAGGCCAAATATTGAAATCTTTGGCAAATACATTTAAAAAAAAAAACTTACTACCTGTTGTATGAAAGGTGAATTTTTATAAATTAGCGAATTTTGAATGTTTAGGACATTATAATATGGTGAAGGTTATAATAAGAACTGTAAATATTTGAGAAGTATAGAATAAGAAAAAATATTGTACAATCGTTAAAGAGAGGGTGGAATTGTTTTATTTTTTTTTGTAATGGCCGATTGGTACAATGTATTTTTTTAAGTTGAAATTAAAGAAACAATATTTTGAATAAAAAAGGATTGGCGAATTGATGTGAGGGATTTATGAATATGTGTTGTTATTCAAAATATTGTTAAGTCATTATTTGAAAGTTTGGGAGCGCGATGGTAAACAGTTTGAAAAACAGTTGCTTATTTGTTTATGCCGGATTAGAAAGTTTGGAATTTTTACGCACTGAATGTATGTCCAGGAAACCATTTAAATGTTTTATTGTTTACAGCGATTAGTATAGAAGGTAAATTCTCCTGTTTTGAGATGAATGCTTTGATTTTTTTTTACTTCAGTTCAATATCAGATCTCGTTCAGAAAACATCTCTCCATAGTTTATCGCAATTTTGTTTCCTTGTTAATCAATTTATAATTTCCGTCGCGTTTTATAGTTTCTGTAGTCATTGGGAAGTGTTTGACGATTGAGTTATGGTGTGTCACATATTTAGAGTTGTTTTGTTTAGAGTCTCGCGTTTGTTGATTAAACCTTCCGTTTAATTATGGTTTATTATAAATTGAAGATTCCCGATCTGAGCGGGTGGCGAGGTTCGAGGTAGAAAGGGACAAGTGACACCCCATACCTCATATGTGTGAATGTGACGTGTTTATTTTCTTTTTGTGCATTGTGCTAAATATTTGAAGGTAGGTATGCTGAATTTCGGGTGAGTGACCATATTTTTATTAGGGTGTTTTTGTTTCGTCGCTGGCAGCTACCCCCAGGACGATGATAGGGCACAGAGATATATTTTTATGTTGTATTTTATTTGTTGCTTGGTTGCCCCCCGCCAAGCATGCTTATGAGCAAGTTGCTCGATGTGGTTTTAGATGAGAGATATATGGCCGACGCGATACGGCATATTTATGAATATTTGTGATCTCTGTGTGCCAATGGATTTATTGTATTGCAGCATGTGCCTCCCTGTATTGTTTTCACACGTCACATGTCAAGCACACGTCGCGAATTGTTATCTGTCATTCGCGGGTTACCCCCATTTTCCGATACCAGTGGTGTGACCTATCTTTAATGTTTATTTTTGAATCCGGTTAGGAATTTCATATTTAGAACCTTCCAGTACGCTTAGTGTAGAATTTTCATTTGTAAAATTAGGTACGTCGGCGTGTTCCCCGAGAGAGTAATTTTGTTATGAATATCCGGTCGCGATAGTATGATATTCTGAGCTTGTTATTGCCCGCGCATAAGATAGATTAATATGTATTTTGATCACGCCGTTGTAAATATATTGAAGTTACAGTTACGGAGCCGTATAATAATATTTAGTATGTCGGGTGGGCTGTGGACTGAAGATATACCTCACATGACTCTCCGAGAGAATGGGCTGTGGCTGATTTGGACGCTTTTCAGCTCAGTTCATGAGGTTCACGGGCGAAAAGGTCGCGGGCCAAGACCGAAGCAGTTGAGCGATTTGGAACTCTAATGAGGATAACTTGCGGTATTATGACAGCCCGCGGTAATTCGACTGGAAGGCTGATTAGTTCGTCGATAAAGTGATTGCACGTTTATTTTGATAGTGAGATCGATAATAATTAAATGCACGCGAGGTAGACATTAAAATTGTTAATAGGCAGGATCGTGTTGACTGCAGCTAGTCGTGGCATATTTTTCGCGTAGTAAAATCCTGTCCTATTTTGAGTCTTTGCCGGAAGTACGTTTAGGTAGTTAGAGTCAAGAGTTAGATAGTTAAAATATAGCTTTCAGCCCCTGTAGTCTGTACACCATCAGGAACCTTTTCCGTTTGTCTATATACACTATATCTGATAGCCGAATTTCGGCCCCCTTTTTGGTACCTGTTCGAGGCGTGAGGTCGCATCGAATTGGGCCAGTCTCGGACCTTCGGAGTTTTTTTTTTGCCTGAATTTTGGCAAGAAGGTTCGTTTGACATGGAAGGCCCTCTTTCGGTGGCTAATTCCTCCCGTAGACCTCGATCATGCTTATCAAATGGCGCCCAACGATAGTTCTGTTATATCACAGAGCAGATTTAAAGAACCGTTAGACCTTGGAATAAAATAAATTAAAATTTTTTGGTTGAAAAAAAAAAAAAATTTTTTTTTCGAGTTTCAATTTTAGTTGAAAAATTTCTGAGCTAGTTAGTTGGATATGAAAGTTTTTTTTACACATAGAGGTATAATAATATGTTATAGGTATGTAGTTTTATAGAGTTTCAAGCAATTTTTGTAGATAGGAGGATTTTTAGAGCTGTACCTGAGATTTGAATGTTAAATGTGGATCGAGAAGAAAAATAATTGTATGTAAATATTATTTAAAATGTTGAAATGTTAGATATTGGAGAGAAATGATTAGCACATAGGTATTTGACATATGAATTTTTATTTATGAACGTTTGTTTGAGCTGTTATGTTGTGTATAGACTGAGCAGTTTTGTACGTACGAATGTGAAGTAGAATAGAATGGCATATAAAGACGTAGGATGCCAATCATTTTAATCGATTTATAATTACGTTATGTTATGGTTAGAGTTTGTAATAGCTTAGATTTGTAATTTGATAGCTTATGTTAAGACAATACTAGGTATATGATAGATAAATAATTATTATAAGGCCAATGAAAGAGAGTTTATAAAGTTATAGGTATAATTTTTAAGAAACATGATAAGCTAAGAATAGGAGTAATTATAAAGAAATGTATTTTGGGTATGAATAGCGATGTATAAAGAATAGACGTAGAATATTAATGGATTGTAATAATTATTAATAATAAATAAATTAAGTTTCAATATGGCTAGGAAAGATATGTAGGTAGAGATTATAATCATTAAGGTACATAGATTATTTATTTCAATAAATAATAAGAATTATTAACCTTCTTAAATTTTTAACAATTTTTATAATCAATTAGCTTCAAAAATTTTATGAACGGCCAGTATTTTTTTTTTTGAGGAATCACTTTAAGTATGTATAGTTTAAAAGAAATGCATTGTATTATATAGGAAGGTACGTAAATAACAGAATTTGGAATAGCGCATATCTGATTGTAAATATTAATATTATTTTTATGATTTTTAAGTAGAGAATAATGAACTGTGTGTTTAACCCTCTTAATTGACAAATCCGAGAATTGGCCGTAGTTACAATAATAATATCGTATTGTGTACATTAACAAAGTTTCTTAAAATGTTTTGGAGAAAGTAATTATTTTTAGTAGCAAGAATTTTTTTTGGGGTTTTATTATAAAAATGGAAAGGGATTGAATAGATTATAATTTACATTAGTTCTGGAGGCCAAATATTGAAATCTTTGGCAAATACATTTAAAAAAAAAAACTTACTACCTGTTGTATGAAAGGTGAATTTTTATAAATTAGCGAATTTTGAATGTTTAGGACATTATAATATGGTGAAGGTTATAATAAGAACTGTAAATATTTGAGAAGTATAGAATAAGAAAAAATATTGTACAATCGTTAAAGAGAGGGTGGAATTGTTTTATTTTTTTTTGTAATGGCCGATTGGTACAATGTATTTTTTTAAGTTGAAATTAAAGAAACAATATTTTGAATAAAAAAGGATTGGCGAATTGATGTGAGGGATTTATGAATATGTGTTGTTATTCAAAATATTGTTAAGTCATTATTTGAAAGTTTGGGAGCGCGATGGTAAACAGTTTGAAAAACAGTTGCTTATTTGTTTATGCCGGATTAGAAAGTTTGGAATTTTTACGCACTGAATGTATGTCCAGGAAACCATTTAAATGTTTTATTGTTTACAGCGATTAGTATAGAAGGTAAATTCTCCTGTTTTGAGATGAATGCTTTGATTTTTTTTTACTTCAGTTCAATATCAGATCTCGTTCAGAAAACATCTCTCCATAGTTTATCGCAATTTTGTTTCCTTGTTAATCAATTTATAATTTCCGTCGCGTTTTATAGTTTCTGTAGTCATTGGGAAGTGTTTGACGATTGAGTTATGGTGTGTCACATATTTAGAGTTGTTTTGTTTAGAGTCTCGCGTTTGTTGATTAAACCTTCCGTTTAATTATGGTTTATTATAAATTGAAGATTCCCGATCTGAGCGGGTGGCGAGGTTCGAGGTAGAAAGGGACAAGTGACACCCCATACCTCATATGTGTGAATGTGACGTGTTTATTTTCTTTTTGTGCATTGTGCTAAATATTTGAAGGTAGGTATGCTGAATTTCGGGTGAGTGACCATATTTTTATTAGGGTGTTTTTGTTTCGTCGCTGGCAGCTACCCCCAGGACGATGATAGGGCACAGAGATATATTTTTATGTTGTATTTTATTTGTTGCTTGGTTGCCCCCCGCCAAGCATGCTTATGAGCAAGTTGCTCGATGTGGTTTTAGATGAGAGATATATGGCCGACGCGATACGGCATATTTATGAATATTTGTGATCTCTGTGTGCCAATGGATTTATTGTATTGCAGCATGTGCCTCCCTGTATTGTTTTCACACGTCACATGTCAAGCACACGTCGCGAATTGTTATCTGTCATTCGCGGGTTACCCCCATTTTCCGATACCAGTGGTGTGACCTATCTTTAATGTTTATTTTTGAATCCGGTTAGGAATTTCATATTTAGAACCTTCCAGTACGCTTAGTGTAGAATTTTCATTTGTAAAATTAGGTACGTCGGCGTGTTCCCCGAGAGAGTAATTTTGTTATGAATATCCGGTCGCGATAGTATGATATTCTGAGCTTGTTATTGCCCGCGCATAAGATAGATTAATATGTATTTTGATCACGCCGTTGTAAATATATTGAAGTTACAGTTACGGAGCCGTATAATAATATTTAGTATGTCGGGTGGGCTGTGGACTGAAGATATACCTCACATGACTCTCCGAGAGAATGGGCTGTGGCTGATTTGGACGCTTTTCAGCTCAGTTCATGAGGTTCACGGGCGAAAAGGTCGCGGGCCAAGACCGAAGCAGTTGAGCGATTTGGAACTCTAATGAGGATAACTTGCGGTATTATGACAGCCCGCGGTAATTCGACTGGAAGGCTGATTAGTTCGTCGATAAAGTGATTGCACGTTTATTTTGATAGTGAGATCGATAATAATTAAATGCACGCGAGGTAGACATTAAAATTGTTAATAGGCAGGATCGTGTTGACTGCAGCTAGTCGTGGCATATTTTTCGCGTAGTAAAATCCTGTCCTATTTTGAGTCTTTGCCGGAAGTACGTTTAGGTAGTTAGAGTCAAGAGTTAGATAGTTAAAATATAGCTTTCAGCCCCTGTAGTCTGTACACCATCAGGAACCTTTTCCGTTTGTCTATATACACTATATCTGATAGCCGAATTTCGGCCCCCTTTTTGGTACCTGTTCGAGGCGTGAGGTCGCATCGAATTGGGCCAGTCTCGGACCTTCGGAGTTTTTTTTTTGCCTGAATTTTGGCAAGAAGGTTCGTTTGACATGGAAGGCCCTCTTTCGGTGGCTAATTCCTCCCGTAGACCTCGATCATGCTTATCAAATGGCGCCCAACGATAGTTCTGTTATATCACAGAGCAGATTTAAAGAACCGTTAGACCTTGGAATAAAATAAATTAAAATTTTTTGGTTGAAAAAAAAAAAAAATTTTTTTTTCGAGTTTCAATTTTAGTTGAAAAATTTCTGAGCTAGTTAGTTGGATATGAAAGTTTTTTTTACACATAGAGGTATAATAATATGTTATAGGTATGTAGTTTTATAGAGTTTCAAGCAATTTTTGTAGATAGGAGGATTTTTAGAGCTGTACCTGAGATTTGAATGTTAAATGTGGATCGAGAAGAAAAATAATTGTATGTAAATATTATTTAAAATGTTGAAATGTTAGATATTGGAGAGAAATGATTAGCACATAGGTATTTGACATATGAATTTTTATTTATGAACGTTTGTTTGAGCTGTTATGTTGTGTATAGACTGAGCAGTTTTGTACGTACGAATGTGAAGTAGAATAGAATGGCATATAAAGACGTAGGATGCCAATCATTTTAATCGATTTATAATTACGTTATGTTATGGTTAGAGTTTGTAATAGCTTAGATTTGTAATTTGATAGCTTATGTTAAGACAATACTAGGTATATGATAGATAAATAATTATTATAAGGCCAATGAAAGAGAGTTTATAAAGTTATAGGTATAATTTTTAAGAAACATGATAAGCTAAGAATAGGAGTAATTATAAAGAAATGTATTTTGGGTATGAATAGCGATGTATAAAGAATAGACGTAGAATATTAATGGATTGTAATAATTATTAATAATAAATAAATTAAGTTTCAATATGGCTAGGAAAGATATGTAGGTAGAGATTATAATCATTAAGGTACATAGATTATTTATTTCAATAAATAATAAGAATTATTAACCTTCTTAAATTTTTAACAATTTTTATAATCAATTAGCTTCAAAAATTTTATGAACGGCCAGTATTTTTTTTTTTGAGGAATCACTTTAAGTATGTATAGTTTAAAAGAAATGCATTGTATTATATAGGAAGGTACGTAAATAACAGAATTTGGAATAGCGCATATCTGATTGTAAATATTAATATTATTTTTATGATTTTTAAGTAGAGAATAATGAACTGTGTGTTTAACCCTCTTAATTGACAAATCCGAGAATTGGCCGTAGTTACAATAATAATATCGTATTGTGTACATTAACAAAGTTTCTTAAAATGTTTTGGAGAAAGTAATTATTTTTAGTAGCAAGAATTTTTTTTGGGGTTTTATTATAAAAATGGAAAGGGATTGAATAGATTATAATTTACATTAGTTCTGGAGGCCAAATATTGAAATCTTTGGCAAATACATTTAAAAAAAAAAACTTACTACCTGTTGTATGAAAGGTGAATTTTTATAAATTAGCGAATTTTGAATGTTTAGGACATTATAATATGGTGAAGGTTATAATAAGAACTGTAAATATTTGAGAAGTATAGAATAAGAAAAAATATTGTACAATCGTTAAAGAGAGGGTGGAATTGTTTTATTTTTTTTTGTAATGGCCGATTGGTACAATGTATTTTTTTAAGTTGAAATTAAAGAAACAATATTTTGAATAAAAAAGGATTGGCGAATTGATGTGAGGGATTTATGAATATGTGTTGTTATTCAAAATATTGTTAAGTCATTATTTGAAAGTTTGGGAGCGCGATGGTAAACAGTTTGAAAAACAGTTGCTTATTTGTTTATGCCGGATTAGAAAGTTTGGAATTTTTACGCACTGAATGTATGTCCAGGAAACCATTTAAATGTTTTATTGTTTACAGCGATTAGTATAGAAGGTAAATTCTCCTGTTTTGAGATGAATGCTTTGATTTTTTTTTACTTCAGTTCAATATCAGATCTCGTTCAGAAAACATCTCTCCATAGTTTATCGCAATTTTGTTTCCTTGTTAATCAATTTATAATTTCCGTCGCGTTTTATAGTTTCTGTAGTCATTGGGAAGTGTTTGACGATTGAGTTATGGTGTGTCACATATTTAGAGTTGTTTTGTTTAGAGTCTCGCGTTTGTTGATTAAACCTTCCGTTTAATTATGGTTTATTATAAATTGAAGATTCCCGATCTGAGCGGGTGGCGAGGTTCGAGGTAGAAAGGGACAAGTGACACCCCATACCTCATATGTGTGAATGTGACGTGTTTATTTTCTTTTTGTGCATTGTGCTAAATATTTGAAGGTAGGTATGCTGAATTTCGGGTGAGTGACCATATTTTTATTAGGGTGTTTTTGTTTCGTCGCTGGCAGCTACCCCCAGGACGATGATAGGGCACAGAGATATATTTTTATGTTGTATTTTATTTGTTGCTTGGTTGCCCCCCGCCAAGCATGCTTATGAGCAAGTTGCTCGATGTGGTTTTAGATGAGAGATATATGGCCGACGCGATACGGCATATTTATGAATATTTGTGATCTCTGTGTGCCAATGGATTTATTGTATTGCAGCATGTGCCTCCCTGTATTGTTTTCACACGTCACATGTCAAGCACACGTCGCGAATTGTTATCTGTCATTCGCGGGTTACCCCCATTTTCCGATACCAGTGGTGTGACCTATCTTTAATGTTTATTTTTGAATCCGGTTAGGAATTTCATATTTAGAACCTTCCAGTACGCTTAGTGTAGAATTTTCATTTGTAAAATTAGGTACGTCGGCGTGTTCCCCGAGAGAGTAATTTTGTTATGAATATCCGGTCGCGATAGTATGATATTCTGAGCTTGTTATTGCCCGCGCATAAGATAGATTAATATGTATTTTGATCACGCCGTTGTAAATATATTGAAGTTACAGTTACGGAGCCGTATAATAATATTTAGTATGTCGGGTGGGCTGTGGACTGAAGATATACCTCACATGACTCTCCGAGAGAATGGGCTGTGGCTGATTTGGACGCTTTTCAGCTCAGTTCATGAGGTTCACGGGCGAAAAGGTCGCGGGCCAAGACCGAAGCAGTTGAGCGATTTGGAACTCTAATGAGGATAACTTGCGGTATTATGACAGCCCGCGGTAATTCGACTGGAAGGCTGATTAGTTCGTCGATAAAGTGATTGCACGTTTATTTTGATAGTGAGATCGATAATAATTAAATGCACGCGAGGTAGACATTAAAATTGTTAATAGGCAGGATCGTGTTGACTGCAGCTAGTCGTGGCATATTTTTCGCGTAGTAAAATCCTGTCCTATTTTGAGTCTTTGCCGGAAGTACGTTTAGGTAGTTAGAGTCAAGAGTTAGATAGTTAAAATATAGCTTTCAGCCCCTGTAGTCTGTACACCATCAGGAACCTTTTCCGTTTGTCTATATACACTATATCTGATAGCCGAATTTCGGCCCCCTTTTTGGTACCTGTTCGAGGCGTGAGGTCGCATCGAATTGGGCCAGTCTCGGACCTTCGGAGTTTTTTTTTTGCCTGAATTTTGGCAAGAAGGTTCGTTTGACATGGAAGGCCCTCTTTCGGTGGCTAATTCCTCCCGTAGACCTCGATCATGCTTATCACAATTTTAATTTAAAATAGTGTTAAATTTGTTATTTCAAATAGTGTTATAATTTGTAATTTAAATTGGACCGCCACTCTCACTCACAATAAACAAAGTTCCGTAATTATTTCAACAAAGATCCACTTTTTGTAACCTTTTAGACCTGAAATTTTCCCGATGTCATCTAAACAATATAGTTTCTCAACAATTTTAACGTAGCCACAATACATATCAGCTGTCTATAGCATTTACTTAGATTAATGTCTTTACGTAAGTGACGTGTTGAGTCTTACGTATTATTTTTCTTAATTCAATTGCGGGCATGCTTTTGCTATAGATACAACACAGTGTTTGACTTTCTTTGATTTGTTTAATTCATTCTGATCTTTTTGTATTTGTACTTAATTGATTGTAATCATCTATGTAAACTTTGTATTTCTCCTTATACCAGCTTGAAGCTGTCTGGAGAACTTATTTGATTAATAAAAATAATAAATAAATAAATAGATGTCGAAAGAAAAATTAGGGAGATAAAAAATATTGAGAGACTTTATTAATCTTCTCATTGGGAGGGGATTCATACATCTATAGGTAATATTAATTAAAGTTTATTGCGAACACTTATAACTCGAGATTGGCTGAACAGATTCATTCGACGTTTGATTTATTGGATTCTTCTCCGTTCCGGATAACAGAATAACTGATAAAAAGTTGAAAAATAGAAAAGATAAAAAAAATAATATTAATGTTCGTATGGAGCCAATTTCCTACGACGCTATCTATGAAAAAATCTAACAACAAAATTATTGTCTACTGCACCTGCACTCTCTCATTCTCGCATACGTACTTGCCACTCTTACAGTAGCCCATCCCACTTACTCCACCGTTTTGAGCGTTTTAGAAAATTTTCATACAAAGTCAACAAAATCGTGCGCATATTATTATATTCTCGCGTTGTTCCCGCCTGAGCTTTGAAAACGAATGAAAATGGACGTTTGAGAAATATTATAATGTTATTAGTTTATTTTTTTATTTCTGGGGGCGCAGTGCACATTATGCACAAGTGAACGGTGCGTCTCTGGTAAGGACCACAGGACAACGTCTGTCAGCAAAGCTAGTTATTTATAAATTGTAAAATTTTATGAACGTTGAAGGAAAAGGAAAACCACCGGTGCCAAACATTTTTCATTACAACTTACTCAATGAACTCTAGTGGACTACCATTAAAAGTTTGTTCGCTTATTCATTCGGATATTATGGTCGTATTCATAATAAGATATTAAGCCTTTGGTCGTGAAAGAGGAAGATGGTCGGCACCTGGGATCGAACCCACGACCTCCGAACGAAACAGTACGAAAGCCTACGTCGTAGCCGCTAGACTACCAACCACTTCAAATATAATTTATATAGTATGAGTAATATTTTTTTAGATGCATTCGAAGACTAACCATTAAAAGTTATATGTGTTTATTTGAAATTATCAACCTCCATACTGGAATAACTAATCATATTACATATAAAGGTGTATGACAGACGGGAATAATCTACATTATGTAAAGCGGATGTTGAAGATTAATCTAATATATGACTGCACACTGCATGTTATAATCCCGGCGGAGAACAATCTGAGACCACAATCCACTATATAACAGGGAAGTATAAATATTTATGCTAATATTATTATTATTATTTTTATACTCAGTATAACAAGTGAGGCTGTTCCAGAGTAATATCTTCTAACATATTATACCTAGAGCGAAAGGTGGTAGAAACTTATATCATTATATGGGGGATGAAGTGAAACACCATGGATTAGCTCCCGTAAAAGGTTTAGGCAAATAATAATAATAATGTAATAGGTAGGTATATCAACTAAAAGCTTTCATGGCGGTGCTTGCATACGTAACGATATCCTTTCCACATAAAACAAATTCCACGATATAATCTACAAGTTTTAATACATTCATAAACCATCTACCTACATATAGTTAATATCTCATCGGAGCGATTATATATTAAGAAAACTTCTATATATTTTGTTGAAAATAGGTGTTCATCCTGTGAATAATTATATTCACGTAAAAGATGAGTAAGTTAAAAGAGCGTGCTTAAGACAGAGAAGGACCGATATTATTTCAAAAGGTGAATTTACACTAAATAAATTTAATACAGAGCCTGATCACAGTATGGAACATTCTTCCTTGATCTCTATGGAAACTAAATACCCGTTTTCGCCGATTACTCCGAGTATACATACACCAATGCGCAATAATTAATACTAAGAACTCTTTTTTTCTTAACTACACTATAGTGATGGGCAAGAAGTATGGATTTATGAAAATATCGATAGTTTTTCAGAAAATAATCGATATTTTTTTACAGTCGGTATTTTTAATCTGAAAATATCGATATTTATTATCGAATATTACAGTCGATATTTTTTAATCAATTTTATTTTTGGTTCGCGAAAACAATCGAATTGAAGCTTCTCCATTTTCATTTTAACTTGAAAGACATATTCATATGATATTCAGAGATATCGTGAGAGTTCGTTTAAAATCACATATTTGACAAAATATCTATCAGATGTATTTAAATATAAAACGAGTTTTGTTTAGTACCTACGTAGCTGCATTCCCATTTTTATCCATTATACTAATTTAAGGCACCATTGATCATTAAGCAACCAATATTTTGCACTCAAAATGGTATTTTCTTTTATAATGCGCTCATGCTTACAGGAATGTAAAATTCCACGCACCTTCTGAATTAATAAACTAGACGTTTCAGAACAATGGGATCCCATAATTCATCAAACACATACGCCGTACTATAGGAGAAACTCATAAGATAAAATAATCGAAATAGTTTTATGAACATTAAATATAAATGAATTGTGGCAAAGCACCGGATTCTATTAAAGCCATTAACGGTAGGTACACAAGAGTTGCTGTTGTTATACATTAATTTAAAATACCAATCTTTATACTATAGTGGATTCTTAATAATTCATAAGGAAATCATCTCCCTTTGTGATTCAACTAATGCGGTGTTCACACGAGGCGATATAAGGCCAGACGATTTCGCTTGCATAAAAAAAATATCGCTCGGTCGCCCATTGATCGTCTGATGTGTTCACACGAGTCCACCGACATACATTCAATGTGTCAGGTGCGCTGATAGTTTTAAAAATGGCGGACGTCGAGGTAGAAGTCGCGGAGTAATTGCGGTTAGTTGAAAATATTGTTTTAGACGATATAAGGAGACTCGTAATTGAGGAAAAAAAACGCAGATATTGGGTGCGGAATTGGATTCTAAGGAGAAATAAATTTAGAGCAGTGCTGTCAACTGTCAAGAAACAGAACATACGGACGCCGCGCATATCTGCGCATGCGTGCATCGTTCCACCAGATACAAAAGTTGAAAGGCGTTCAACTTGAGGCGATATCGCTTTCAACCATTTTTATCGCTTCAGATTTATCGAGAATCTGTTCACACGGTTCAATTGGCTAGCGATATTTTAGTGTCCTGGCGATATTCGCCTCGTCTGAACACCGCATAAGGGACATAGGGAGGCAACAAGAGCCCTCCACCACGCGTCGAATTTGCACGGGTCCAATGACCTCCTTCCACACAATGTCTAAAATCTCAGATCTATTCGAAGGAACGGAACACTTCTGGAAGGCGTAGTCGGGAATATTTTTGACATCATGATTAATCTTTCCTCTTTATGAGGTGTAACAGTAAAGTTGTCAGCAGCAATAAAATGTTGCCATTAGTAAAAAACGGAAGAACAAATGGACAGTCACTTTCATGTAAACGGTCTAAGGTACCTACTTTTACAGAATTATGTGTAAATTTTTTTATAAAAATATTTTAAAATTTCATTCAAAAGTAAATGGAAACGGATGAAATGTAACAGTTTTTTTGTAAAAAAATCATTAAGTTTAAGTGAAGTTCCGACCATGATTTCGATAAATAATTCTTTAGTTGGATGGTGAAATGAATTAAGGCCCATGTAGACAACGTTTATCAAAAGTTTGAGTTTTGTAAGACATTAGATTTTCGTGGTAACATAATATTATTTTAAACCTTGTTGCTTTAAACATCCTTGATAGCTTTATTATTATTTACCAACAGTTGTGTTATTTGAAATAGATTTCCCATCCATCATGTACTACGTACCTACATAGATGCTCGCACTGATGTTATATGTCGTATAGAATAACTACAATTTAGGTACACAAGGCACGATTTAACAAGAAAATCTGGTTAGGAGGAACAATAGAGAATAACAGCAGTACAAATATTCATATTATGTTTGAACTGTCGGTAGTCGAGTTCCACAATATTGTGTTTCTCGGTCGTTTAATTTCGAAACTAATTTTATTCTCGTGGTCAAATAATATCGAAGGGAATACTAGCGCACATAGATACCTACTGGTAACATTACTATCGAGAAATTTCCTACAGCGAGCAAAATTTTGAGCGACTAATACTCAACAACAAATACATGCATAAGGGATTTATTAAAATAAGACACACAAAAGAGTTAGGTACCACGTGAGTTAGTTGTTAATTTGCGTAGACAAGAACTTTAAACTTCTTCGGCTGACAACCATCCTGGCAACGAGAGAATGTTAAAAAAAATTATCCCCGGTGCTAGAAGAGTGAACTAATACAGTACCCCTTTAGTTATAGTATAAGTTTTCGATGGTGAAATGTCGAAGCGATCATCGAAAGAGTTTCGAAAAAAAAAATCCATACAAATTTTGGAACGATTCGATCGTGTAATGTTAGAAATACACTATAAATGCACCCTGTCTTCAGCTACCCTAAACAAATCTCCCCCAGTTCTCAGTCTGGTCCACTCACGAATGTTTCGGAGCCAGGAAAGTTGCTTCGAGTTGACAAACTGTAATACGTTGTATTTTTCACCTTTCATTATATGACCAAAGTAAGAAGTCTTTTGAATCCTAGCTGAGTTGAATAAATGTCTGATTGAAATTATTATACTGTTTGAAAATGCGCAATGGAGAGCACTTGTTGCCTCCCTATTACCCCTAGTGGGGTCTTAAGGGAGTTTGGATTTGGATTGGTTAGAAAATGATAATTGTCGGCATGAATAAATAAAAAATAACAAAGGAGTTCGGCAAGAATTATATGCCGTTATCTGATTTTGCCAAAGCCGAACAGTAAACAGCTAGCTTCAAACATTTTATTCCTATATAAATGACTACATTGTTAAACAATTAAGGTTCATTATTAATGCGTGATAATGTCTCACTAAAAAGAGATTATAAATTTTACAAGAAGTACCAAATTTCTTTAACAAATCCAATAAGAAAACTTTGTTAAACTTCAGTCACTTAATACCTACAAAATTCCTTGAAAAACAAACAAACTTTTATTATCAATAAGTCTATACTTAATTTTGCAAGTGACGTCGGCAAATAAATTACGGTTTTATACGTACATAGATTGTAATTTTAATAAAACTTCAAACTGAAACAATTTCCGAAGTTCTATTAAAATTAATTAATTAATTCCTTTTTACATTAAGAGGAATTAATGATGTGTAGATAAGTTGGAAATAATATTTTTTATGGCCGAAGTTTCATAACTTTTGTACTTCGCGACTCGAATTTAATTTCAAGTAGGTATATGATGTTGTAAATGGCTATTAGTCTTAAGTAGATGTGTCCGTCGCTTAATGTGTTTTGGCAAATGTGAACGAGTCTTAAAAGGAGATTGTTTGAAATTGAAATACCTGCAGGGCTATTCTCGTAGCGCTTGAATTGCAATCTAGTTGAAAAGATATCTTAAAGGATGGCTCGGAAAGGATCGGACCAATCAGAGAGAAAGGGGGAGTGTCATGATTGTTCCACGATTGGCTACATCGTATTCTAGATACTCCCTCTTTTTCTCTGATTGGTCCGATTCTTTCCGAACCGCCCTTTAAGATATCTTTTCAACTAGATTGCAATTCAAGCGCTACGAGAATAACCCCACTGCATGTGTATTTTCCTGCAAAAACATCATAATAATATTCGGGTTTAAAACAATTGTCTTGATCATGAATCTTTTAGAAGTTATAAAAAATTAAACGGAGAGACAAAATATTATATTGAACAAAGGTCAACA
This sequence comes from Mystacides longicornis, assembly GCA_963576905.1. Taxonomy (NCBI): domain Eukaryota; kingdom Metazoa; phylum Arthropoda; class Insecta; order Trichoptera; family Leptoceridae; genus Mystacides; species Mystacides longicornis. The sequence goes on from OY756425.1 coordinate 14,237,433, forward strand.
GATTTTTAATTAATAGATATGAGACGGAGAATCCATGTCACTAATAATAATAGGATGCATATTGCATATGGACGGTATAAACAAGATGAAATGGAAGTCAGCGGGTTACATTAATAGACAGTCTTGAAACAGATGGTCTCCCAGCATTTCGATGTGAAGGCAATGAAAGAACATAGGACAATTAAGTCGGTCATAGAAGAAATAGGCAGAAGATATTATTGCAGTACAGAAAAGGGGTGCATTGAGAAACTTCAGAACAGAAAACTGTGGATCGAACAGAGAAGAAAAACACATATCGATTATAATAATAATAAAATCATTTGTTTGTTTACAAAAACTCTCCACTGGAGATGGTCCAGTGGATATTCCGGATCAAAAAAATTATCATTAGGTATACTGCAAAGATCTAGCTTTCCCGACAGAGGTTGTCCTGTAGTCCTTACTATAAATATTGATTTCGAATTTGTAATTTATACAAAAATACGTTTAAATATATGTTTGAATGTTAAAAATTGTTTCTGAAAGCTTGAAATAAATTCTATAAAAAAACTGCGTACCAATGTTTTAATCCTCAATAAAAATTAATAATGTAAATAAAAGTACAGAAACATAAAAGTCAACGACAAAATGATTGAATCTGTTGAAGAATACATTTACCTTGGACATAAGTTAAAAATGGGAAAAGAGAACCAGGTGGCAGAAATACCCAGAAGAATCGGACTTGGTTGGGCAGCCTTCGGAAAGCTCAATCATATAATGAGAAGTAAGGATATCCCCATTAATCTAAAAAGAAAAACCTACGAAGCGTGTATCCTGCCTGTGATGACATATGGTTTAGAAACAATGTCCCTGACCATAAATACTGTCCACAAAATGAAATGCGCGCAACGGTCCATGGAGAGACAAATGTTGGGCATAAGTCTGCGTGATAGAATCACAAATATAGAAATCAGACGCCGAACAAAAGTCGCCGATATTGCAAAATTGAAGTGGCATAATGGGCAGGACACGTGGCCAGACAGCCAGTCTCGATATGGACTCCCAGAGTCTTAAAGTGGAGACCATGGGAAAATAAAAGGAGAGTCGGCCGGCCACAGAAGAGATGGGCCGACGATATTGTTGCGGTTGCCGGGAAAAAATGGGTTGAAGCGGCCCAGGATAGAGAGAAGTGGAGACAGATGGAAGAGGCCTACATCCAGCAGAGGAGGGAAGGCTCGGAAGAAGAAGAATGTACATAAATAAAAATTGTGTTGTTATGGAATTTTAAACAGATGGCGTTGTTGTCATAAATATGTTCCATACTAACTTTAATATTATATTCTATATTATTTGATATCCATTTTACAATTTTTTATTAGTTATTCTGTTATCCGGAGCGGAGAAGAATCCAGTAAACTTTTATCAAAAATGATAAAAATCTGTTCAGCCGATCTCGAGTTATAAGTATTAGCACAAACCTGACTTTCTTTTACATTCCATTCCATAAAAAAAAAATCCAATAATTTAAAAAAATATTTAACGAATTGGTTCGATTTTGACCGGTTGTGTGTACCGAAATGAGTTGTATTGTATATGTCTCAAAATAGAAAAAGTTTTACAAAGGTCTTTATAAGCCTTGAATTAGAAATAGACTACAATAATCGATGAGATTACACAGGACGTACGTATCTTTATAAGTATGCTATAATATATTAAAGTTGCCAAGTACGTGAAATAAGCAATGTATGAAAATTGCTGAATATACGAAAAAAAAAACTGAAATATTAATGAAAAATATGTACAAGTATTATGGATGAATATCAAAATATTATTTTTCTCTTCGCTTCTGAGACAAAAGAACTATGAACTGTTAGAACCCGAAGTACGATATTACTGTCAATGATTGTACGAAATTCAGCTCTTGTTAGTTTCTATCAAATAACTTTCACACTAAACAATCAAATCGTATGGACAATCAATTGATAAACTTTTTGTATCTCCATTTTATAAAGGGGTACAACAAGAGCTCTCCACAGCCTTTTTTCTCGTGTAATGTTACTGAACTTCTTCCAAACCATGCCTGAACCTCTACTCAAAGGATGTGAAAGAGTGTTTTATCTTCCCCTGGGCAGAATCACAGGCTGGGGTGTCTGATAGTCCAATTCTGTACATACGCATCCGCAGCCTGCAATGTCCAGTCAAAGTTAAAAAAAATATTATATATGACTGAGAATTTAGTTATGAATAACTAAAACATTATTTGTAAAATACTGAAAGTGAGTTTAACTTTTTAAAACTCTGTCATTTCACGTATTGGTCAATATTTGCTCAATACACGTATTCAACAATTACACAAATTCAACTAAACGTACCTACCCTTATCAAAGGCGTTCGCAAGAATAGCATATTGTACTTTTGTAAAAGAGAAAAATATTCCAATCGCCTCGAATCTTGTGAAAAAAGATTTAAGAAGAGCTTTGTTATATTGGCGGCATTCATTATTGAAGGGATAATGAGTTAGAGTGTATATCAGTCGAGGGACCATTGTGTGGGATATAATTGAATAGATGAATCAATATTGAGATGTGGCGGCCAGAAGAGAACAACTCATCAAAATGCCACGGGGATAATTGAAATACGTCCGCATAGACTGGCATAGAGTGTGGAATGTTGATAACAGATATAGTGGGCTCTGTGCGATGCTGCATAGGCATTTCCTATATTAAAGCAAAGCTTCCAAAACATTTTCCTTGTTCGTGTCCAAACATAATAATGTATGCATTATTAACCAATCATAGTTTGATGGTTGTGACGTGGCTATGAATCAATGTTACAGATATATTTTGTGTGAAATACACAATCTATTACTTATGCTGATTCTATGAAATCAGCTTTAAAATTTCTCTCATTTTAGTTGATCATGGAATCCAATTTATCGTATACATTGTGATGAAGGGTCTATCTGTTCGAGAAATATTCCTAAAAAATTGGAAAATATTAGCCTTCTACAAGAAGTTAAAACAATCAACTAGAGTATCGACAATTGAAGGATAGGCGCAATACTTCTACTTTAGATAATAATATGAGACATAGTTAGGATAAAAGTTTTTCAATTAACTGAACTACATAAAAAAAAAAATTATAACGTCATGGAATTCAGAATTACCAATTACTATTTCATGGAATTTTTTTATACCATTGATGCTATTAAAATTGGCAATACTTTACCTACTTTGATAAAGTTTTCAAAAGTAGCATCTGAGATTTACCTGAAGCAGATCCATCGCATTCTGGATTCGTATTTTCGAATAAAAAAGACATACAAATACAAAAGACACACAATCATAATTTTAACATATTTTTATGTTCCTTCAATAAGTTGTGGAATTCATAAAAAAAAATGGATCAAAGCTTTAAGGACAAAAGTTCAGACTCTAACTACGCTTGAAACTGATAAAATAATTAAATAATAAGAGCATAGAAAAATATTACCAAAAAAATTCTCAGGGTCAGCGAACGAGAGGTAGACTACCGATTTGCAGGAGCGACAACTGTGGGGCTAGTACGAGTTTTATCGAAAGCTAATTGCACGCAAATAAGCGCTTATTAGCGTGCAATTAGTGTTCTAAAATCAAACGTTTGAATCATTACGAAAATTTTTCAATGATCGTTTCGATATTCGATCATCGAAAACTTATACTAGGGGTACTGGTCTTAGAGCCCGTCTAAAGGAAAACAGCCCATGGCCTATTACACGAGTAAAAAGATAAATAAAATATGTAATTTACCTGCTTTAGAATTTTCCATTAGCAACAGCAATAAAAAAGATGACACAAAATATCTCAGGTGGCACATGGTTAACTTTTTTATCAATTCACTTAAACTCACAATAACTATTGTTAACTCCCCCAGCGATCTCTCAACTAGTGTGATTCTGGAACCTGAAACAAGGAGCATTTAGTTAATTAACTAACAGGATAATGAAGTAATTTACCTTGTAAGATATGTTTAGTAGTCAGGTGGAAAAATATCGATATCAAGTTATGGAATAAATCTTATACCTAATATAAAAGAGAGTCGGGTTAGTGCAAACACTTATAACGCGAGATCGGCTGAACAGATTCTTCCGATGTTTCATTTATTGGATTCTTCTCCGCTTCGGATTACAGAATAACTTTTAAAAGGTTGAAAAATGGATAAGAAATAATATAAAATATAATGTTAGTATGGAACGGATTTCCTGCGACGCCAACGTCACCTATGAAAAATTATATAATAACAAAATTATTGTTTACCTGACAACCATTGAGTTTCAAAATATCGCTACGCAGATTTTTTATGGGTTTTTTATCGAGCTATCATGCAGAAATATTTTTTTTAATATTCAAACATATTTTAAACTTATTTATGTATAAATCACAAATTCTAAATCAATATTCAAAGTAAGGACTACAAGACAACCACTGTTGGGAAAGCTATTTTAATTCTAAAAGTGCCGTTTTTATCAAGTTCATTCTATAACAAATTCATCAAGTAGAAACTTTTTTGATTTCGAGTTCACTTTCCATACTTGTGATGATTTAATTTTGTTTAGAATAAAAAGAACAAAAGAGTTGGAACAAAGTCAGCACCTGCGGCAGAGTTAAGAAACAAAATTTAAACATAAAAAAAATCAAAGTCACTCTGTGCTTTTTATCTTCTTTTGTCCTATCAAGTCTCCCCGGCGTTGACAATCACTTCTTTGAAGGCCAATAATTTATCTCATGCTACCCCGGAACGGCTCCGTACTTTTTAGACAAATGAAATAAAATATCAAATAATTTAGTTTAAAGAATTTTTAGTATTTTTTTTAACTATAAAGTTCATTGAGTGATGCAATTTTTCACTCTTATGTTACAATTTTTTTTTTGGGTTGAACTTTTAAATTATACGACTGACCATTCGCTAGTATTAATAATTTTAATTAAGTGTTGAATTAGCAAGTAATGACCTTTATCTCCTATAATTAAGTGTTGAATTAGCAAGTAATGACCTTTGTCTCCTATAATTAAGTGTTGAATTAGCAAGTAATGACCTTTGTCTCCTATAATTAAGTGTTGAATTAGCAAGTAATGACCTTTGTCTCCTATAATTAAGTGTTGAATTAGCAAGTAATGACCTTTGTCTCCTATAATTAAGTGTTGAATTAGCAAGTAATGACCTTTGTCTCCTATAATTAAGTGTTGAATTAGCAAGTAATGACCTTTGTCTCCTATAATTTAGTGTTGAATTAGCAAGTAATGACCTTTGTCTTCTATAATTAACAATATTTTGAAACTTATTTCCTTTTACTTGGATCATTTGTGCTTATACTTTATTTGGGTAAATTAAACACGCATACATTCACAACTTATAACTGAATAAATCGAAGCTGGTGCGAGAGCTTTAAAGACTAATAAGTGTTCTAATTCATTTCAATGTTAGGTACTATAAGATTCAAAGTAAAATTTAAGGTAAGTGGATAAAAACAAAACAATATTAACGCCATCCTGGGAGAATATTCGTAGAAAAACTCTAATAATCTCTCAAAAAAAAAAAATAAGACATTGAATTACCAATCATCCTATAATCGTATTAGCGTAGTATTGACTACGTTATTTTTGTAAAATATTCACAGCTGCCTACGTACAAAAAGCATGATACTAACTCTATATTATGATTACATACATCTTAAAATTACATTATGCCGACGTGAGAAAGAAATCCCGCAAAAAAGCGAAATACATCAATGCGGAGCCTTGAACTGTACCTACCCCTTATATTCTACGAAATATTATTATAACCCAGCACTCATTTCATTTTGTAAATTCTAAGAAAATGATTGTACAGATTTACAATATGATATTTTAATATTTACATTTTACGAGAAAAATATACCTAATGTATACGGAGTTTTAGGAGGAAGGTAAATATTTTTCTTCTTTTACATTATTATATTTCGAATTTATCTCAGTCTTAAATTTAAATCTTAATACTACAAAATCCTGTTTCGTTGAACTGATATTAAATTTTGTCGTTTTTCTTCATAGGTATATCGTTTGAGTATGAAATATCATATAATTTAAGGCAACGCTTTTTTATTTCAATGTGAGATTAGCTAATTTGATAGATATACCTTTTTGGGAAAGCTATTAATTGGGGAAGTTTTTCCTGTGGTTTATACGTCACGAGTCGCGTGTAGTTTTATACTTTTTTGGAGTAGTTCCCATAGAAAAATCAAAATTAGAAAGGAAAATGACTTGTGATTTTAAAACGATGTATTATGAGTTTTTTTTGTAATTTTCTTTTTGATTTTTTACTTCAACCATTCCTTTATTCTTCAGCTATTAGAAAAAAGTATTTTTAGTTTCCGAAATGAATTTCTTTGTACAAAATATTCAGTTTAAGGTCAGAAGGTGGAAAATTGAAAAAAACTTTAAAAACTTTAATAACTCGAAAACCACTGGCATTCGACCTCTGGTTAATTGGAAGAAAATTATTGCAAACTTGCTCTAGTAGGTATAACTCCTTTCAAGGAATGTATCGAATTACCAGTCACCCTGTAAAGAACTATAATGTGACATTTTTATAGAAATCTGAGTATTATTTTTCGATTAGCTAATAGAGAATTATTTGAATCTTGCGAATGAATTTATCGTCAATGCAGAGTGCGAAAAAATGAACTTTCCACTGGATCATACATACAATTATTTAAACCAAACTAAGACACTTATTTTTATTATTTTTTTTTATTTATTAAAAAGGCAAATTACACAATATTATATTACATAGATATAAAAAAAAACATATTATTATATATTCACAACAACGTACAAAAAAACAAGTAATCAAAAGAAGAAGTCTTGTGTCCAGAGAGTGAGCTCTATAAATGTATAGGTATAAAAAGTGGACAGTTATTTTCTTCCTACAGTTAAAATTCAAACTAGGTCCCCAAGGTCCCTAAGACAATTTGAATAAGATAATTTTTGACATACGCGATCAAATCCAGAACATACACCTCACAGTCATAAGATACATATATTCAGATAAGTAATAATTTATTTTTCGACTATTTGGAGGAACATATTGTAATGATTTATTGTTACCATCAACTAGCCAGAAGAAGAATTAGATTAAAAAAAATAAACACACAGTGAACATAAATGCACTCTTGACATCTTTCATACTAAGCAACGACTTGTGTCGTGAAAGCGAAAATGGTCGGCACTGGCGGGACTCGAACCCACGACCTTTAATACGCTGTACGTACGAAAGCCGCTGATTGATACTACTGAACTACCAACTACCTCCTTATAGGAGACTATATTACTCTTTCACTACACAAGCTATAAGTCGGTTAGGTAGGTACCGTGAAACAATCAAAGAGTGTTTTTGTGTTCACTTTGAATGAGCACAGATTCGCACATTCCCCTCTTCCTTTCAAATGAAGAAATAGCTACTTAATCAAAAAATGAAGGGATTGGAAAAAAAATTCGAGTGATTTTTCGAGTCTAGACAAAGTAAATTTTGACTCCGAATAACAATTAGAGTGGTCACTTGTAAGTCAAGTGGCGTCAAACAATGCCTGAAATTGAGACAAAAAGACGGGTAAAGTGGCTGCTGACTATCGCCATCCACAATGAGGAGAACAATGAAACACCCCGAGCCCCTTGTTTCCGATTTCTTAATGGGAATTCGATAGTCCGAAGCATCTTTAGAATATTGGTTTTCATACAATACTCCCACAATCTATTATACGCCGATTCTAGCTGACAATAAACTCCTCTGGAGTGCTTGAAGGGTGGCTACCCAGGACATACTAACACACCCACACAATTTATATTTATATTAGGAATATAATGTATACTAGCAATTTACCCAAAAAGAAACCAAATTTCACTAAACAATATTGGAGATTTAACTCAGGTTATATAGGAATACTTATTAAGATGAAATACAATTTTGAAATAAATAGCAAACTCTTAAACCTGTAGTCATAGTTGACTTGGCAGAGCACGGCAGATGGAGGCCAAATTCTAGAATAATAAATGACTACCGGGACGCAATTAAAATGATATCTTTTTAAGAAAAATACAATTTTTATATACATATCCTTACACAATAAATAAACATAACAAAAAAGATATTAGAAGAATAAGATTTTTTTTCAATTCCAGTTATGTTGTGGTAATTCTCAAACTCTATTTGATCGTACACAATTTATATATACCTAGGTTCAAGATCGAAATGTTTATTCACCAAATTAAAAAAATACCTACAATTTTTCTTTAATTTATCTGCAAAGTTGAGGAAGACCCTGTCATACCGTGTTCTTTGAAGCGGAGCTGAAGGATTTGGGCATGATGTGGGAGGAGTTCATAAACATTACGCAAGATCGAGTGCAATGGAGAGCTCTTGTTGCCCTTTGCCTCTTTAAGTGGGGTGTAAAGGGAGTTTGTATTGGATTGGATATGCAATCAAAATAAACTTGTCTAATTTACATGCACATTATTAAAAAACATGGAGCTTTTTCTCTTTTATTAAAACTCTTAGGGTCTGTAATACACATCTGAACGTGCACGGTAACGTAACCAATGTATCAAATTTCCATAGTACGTGGTGGTTTTTGACGAACCACCGCGAACCGCGTAGGTACTATAGAATTTTCATACGTTGCATGCAACGTGACATTAGTTACGACACTAGTTACTATGTGTACAGGCCATAAACTTTTAAAGATCTTCATACTTTTCTAAAAAGGAGCAATGTTACAACTACAATGACATACCGAGATTATTCATTTATGCCCCAACAAATTCTTGGTCTTTTGGACATGGTCAATTGGTCAATGGATTCTTCCCACACCATGACCAATTCCTTTTTCTATGCTTTGAAGGATCAGAACGCAGTACGAGTTATTTCTCATTCGACATCCTTAAAAAAAAGAAAGTAAAAAAATATTATCGTTTAACTAGAAAATAATTATTAAAACTTTGTTTATAACTCTTAAAACTTATAACTCTATAAAATATCAAAATACTAAGAATCTACATGAAGCAAATTATTTAATTTAAAATTTGTTTTTACAACTGAATCAAACGTTAAATTATAGGAAAATGTTGGATTAATCGGAAATCGAAAACAAAAACCAATAATATACATCCTTGCCGAGCTAATAAAAAGATAATTCGTTGAATTTATAAAACTTACTGCTTGAATTTGATTTTGAGAACGTTTTTAAAATATAAACCTCCAAAATTCTTGAAAATAGTTTCATAATGCTGCCAATCGGCACAGCTGTCAATATTGATATAGGTAGGTACTAAAGTTTTTAAGATGCAAACTTCATCACCTAAATATTTTCATTCAGAAGTAATATGTAGCTACTTAGATATGTAGTTATACTTGTGGAATTTCAAATAAAAGCTTTGGAAGTTTTGCTACTGCATCTAAAAGTTTTTTTGAAGTAAGATTTTAAAGCGCATCAATTAGTTATAAATAAAATTACACTGATTATCACAATCATATTGAATTATATGGGCTGCGTGTTATTGAAATGCAATCAATCTGGGTAGCATTGAGATCACAAAAAATGGAATTTCTGGCATATTCCTGTAGATAGGTAAGTATAATTCCCCTAGCTTACTAAATTTTCCTTTAAGACCTCACTAGAGGCATAGGAAGGTTATAAGATCCACAGTGCTCGATGTTACGCAATATCACTGACACATCTGGCACATATCCCAGGCATAAAATTCACGTAATTTCGCATTCGAAACTAAGTGCTTTAGTTGAATTATTGGTAATAAGACATTTAGTGCCACCGAATCACGAAAGATGCTTTATCACACACAGTCACTTCAACCATAATGGAGAGGAATAGATGATTGGGAATGAATTAAGAATGCCCAACCGCATTTGGCTGAGGACAACGATTTTCATACACCCATTGGGGTTGCGAAGATCTATAAAACAAAATTTCAATACAATTTCGTTGTAATTATTGCATTTGCATACATATAAATGTTGAATACATAACTTGCAAATATTTTATGTTTATTCTTTTTAGTCAACAACTAAGTAAACGAATATGTAACGACTAATAACTTACAATTCATTACTGATGTTCGATTTTTAAATGGAACAAACCGACGACCGTCTTGCACTGTTATTTCGAAGGCTGGCTTAGAGTGATCACTTTACGTTAATTAACGTTCGGCATTAGGTGGTAATGTTTAGAAAGAAAATTCTCAACATGTTCAACAGGCGTGATGTTGCTGAACTAATATACCTCCATAAGCTCATCCATAGAGATCTCGATTCGGCGGACGTACAACTGCTGAGATTCCATGCCAATAATAGATTAAGGTGCACCGACTTATTTAGACTAAAAATACACAACACCAACATAGGCTATTTCCGGCCCATTGACAGGATGATGAGATCCTATAACTGCATGGCAAGGGCCTTGCCTGATCTAGACATATTTTCTGGCATGACTAGAGTGTTCAGGTCGGCAATTCAGGCTGGCATTGCTTCGCGGTCTGTCACTGACGGTATTACGTAGTCGCATGTTGCATGATATGTGCATCATTTTTAATTAATATACCTATAACTACTATTCAGATAAATATGTGTGTGCATGTACATATATGTGTGTATACATATGTATATGTGAGTGTGTGTGTATGTATTTTTTGTATGATAAATCTACGCTTTTTTATGCATAGTCTTATTAACATGTTTCTAGTTCGTGATATTGTCTGCAACACGCATTCACTCGACTTTTGTAATGAGAAGGTACCTACCCGCCCGCCTACAGCGGCTGGCGAAAAGCTCAGTCCATTGTAGCAATTATATTTTTTACAATGTTATTATTTTGTTCTTAGTACAGCGGTGCCTGCCTACTATTATTTTTATTTATTTTTATTTAATGGGATGTTTTTTTCCTTTTTGTGTAAGCTCCCCAGAAAACTTCCCATTGTATTCCTGGATTTGCGCGCACTTCGCCTAGTCAACGCAATATAACATTCTTTTCTTTTCGTGTTTATTTTTTTTTGTTTTGTTTTTTGTTCGAATTGTCATACTTAACAATTGTCCTATATAGTATATAAGCTTACTTAAATGATACGTATCTATATTCTATATGACTTTTGATAGATAATATATTTGCGTGATTACGTTAATTATCTTACAGACGCCTGTTATTGGAGCATTGGGGGGTGCATGTGTTTTATAATATTATGATTATCATTGTATGTGTGTTCAATGCTCTGTTGGTGTCTTTACAATAAATAAAATAAATAAATGTCGAAAAATCTCATGTATGCAACAAGTAGATATTTAATAATTGATGAAATATAGAGATGAAAGTTGGAAACTAATTGAGAACAAGAGAGCAACCAAATTTAAAGACTGCGACTGCAGTCATGTATTATTTTAACAACTTTGTACCTACTTTGAAAAAGTATTTTTTAAGGTAATTTTGAGAAAAACATTATAAGGTTTCCCACTTCTAATAATAATACAACCAGATAAAAGTTTTCCCATAATTATTTGTTTTTAAAAGACAATTATTAATGAGTCAAACCTCAAGAAAGAAATTTAGTTCTATAAGTAGATCGCTTTCAATTCTCGAGTTATTTGGCGAATGACTTGCAGTTCTAGGTAATAGTGGGGTACACTGATAGCTTTCTAAAAGTTTAACATGGGAAGAAAACTAAGTTTCCTTACAATGTTGTAACTGAACTGAAATTTGGAAAGGAAAGTTTCAACATCAAGTTTAAACGGGGAGCGAAAAAAAACTCTCATCATTAAAAATACATAAAACATTTATACTTTTTTTTTTTAAACTATAAAAGATAATCTGAAAAAAAAACACGACAAAAACATTATGACGAGATAAAATAATGATCCAGTTTACACAATGAAAGAACTTTGGAGGTTTTGAGTGTTTAAACATTTTTCTCGTTGGATAATTTTTTTTTTAAAAGAAATGAAGAGAAACGATAATGAAAAGGTTTATTAAAAACAAAGAGTGAAGCCATGTCGAGTAGAGAAAATATAAATCTCAATTTCAACCAGTTTTATGTTGAATTGTCTGCCTTATTTATTACTGTGAATTAAAAGATGATTTTTATAAAACGCTGATGCAAAATGTGAATTAAAAGATGATTTTTATAAAACGCTGTCTAATAAATGAATGAAAATAACTGTATCTAAAGATATATAGAAAGACGGGTTAATTCGAACATCGAACTCGAGATCGGCTGAACATTATTATTATTATTATCATTTTTAGTTTATTGAATTATTCTCCGCTCCGGATAACAGAATAACGAATAAAACATCGAAAAATGGGTGGCTAATAATCTCTAAAATAAATGAAAGTCGGGTTATTGCGAACACTTATAGCTCGAGATCAGCTGAATAGATTATTTCAATGTTTGATCTATTGGATTCTTCTCCGCTCTGGATAACAGAATAACTAATAAAAAGTTGAAAAAAAAATGGGTAAGAAATGATATAAAATAGAATATTTAAGTTAGTATGGAACGGATCACCTGCAACGTGCCAACGCCATCGAGGGTAGTTCCCTCTCATTCTCGCATACGTGATCGCCACTCTTACAGTAGCCCATCCCACTTACTCCACCGCATCGTTTCGAGCGTTTTAGAAAATTTTCATACGAAGTCAACAAAATTATCGGGCACATTCGTTTCGGTAGGTACTTTATGAATGAGGTAGAATGTGTGCGCGCGCATATATTATCACGTTGTTCCCACCTGAACTTTGAATACGAATGAACTATGGATGTTTTAGAAATATTTTAACATTATTATTTTATTAGTAACTTAATCGGATTAATTATGTATTTTTGTTTCTGTGGGCGCAGTTCAGAGTATGCATATATGAACGGCTCCCCTCTGGTAAGAAGTGTTAGGACCACAGAACAACGTCTGTCGGGAAAGCTAGTATCAAATATTAAAGTTATTATGGAACGAATTTCGAAAGCGTCGGCGTTTAGTGTCGAGACAAAATGTAAACTGTTTGATGCGTGTGTGTTGCCTATTCTCCTGTATGGGTGTGAGTCCTGGCACCTGACCAAAGCCCAGGCACAAAAATTCTCAGTTTTCTAAATGAAGTGCCTCAGGCGAATTTTTGTTGTAAGATGGTACCACCGCATCACGAACGACGCTATACGCCGGCGCATCACCTACCATTATGGGGAGAAGATGGACTTGGCTGGGACATGTGTTAAGGATGCCGAATGACAGTTACAGTTCTTCCTCCTATCAGGGTCCCGAAGACGAGGAAGACCCTCTCATACTGTGTTCCGCACCTTCGAAGCAGAGCTGAGGGAGTTGGACATGGTGTGGGAAGAGGTCATAAACATTGCACAAGATCGAGCGCAATGAAGAGCCCTTATTGCCTCCCTATGTACCTAAGTGAAAACAAAAATAATATTTCAAATCAGATAAGCAGCTTCGGAGATAAGTGCGACATTTTTTTGTTTTAAACCAAATTTATTTTGAATCTCTTGACAATGTCTGCGTGAGTTGGACGAAAGCACTCGAGATAAATCAATATAAATGTTGTGAATGTGCAACTGTGTTTACTTAATTCATAACTTTTTGACTATTTGCAGTAAGCTACTTAAAGCTTGTGTCGTGAATGAGGAAGATGGTCGGCACCTGGGATCGAACCCACAACCTCCTAACAAAACCATACGAAAGCCGGCGTCGTAACCGCTGGGCGACCAACCACTTTTTTTTTTCTTTTTTTTTAATGGAAAAATCATTTTGTTAATCTCATTCAGTATTAAAATTTAATATGTGGGACGCTTTGTAAGAGTTCCTCCGTATTATCTGTATATTATATATCGCACCGACCCCTGATCGAGAGCTGTTGGGTTCGATTCTCTGCCGTCCTGAGTGTCTCGAATATTTGTTTCATTTTTAAATATTTTTTATTTTTTTCTATTTTTTTTATTGAATAAATGATGTTCAAATGATGATTCCAAGTTTCCGAATGGACCTAAGGATGATAAAATACAATAAACAATAAATCTATTTTTGGAAGCACTTTTTTCACAAATTCAATGAAAGCCATCGACAGGGCACATTAATGCAGATGAGGAAGTATTCCTTGTGAATATCGACCTTCTACCGTAAACATTAATGATCCTTCTAACGCTTTGATAACTAACAACCTTATTAAAAATTTAAAGTTACTAATAAGGGTGTAAAATTACAAAACGTCAAATTTAATACCCATCAATTATTTGCCTACAAACGCCGTGAATAGAGCTACGTAAAAAATAAAATATTTAGATTTAACAACAAACATCAAAAGAAGGAAAATATTTAGGCTTGATAAACAGACCAATCGCAGGTTTAAAATCTCTTCGCTCCACTTAAAATACGAGTTATGAGTAAATTTAAGTGCACGCAAAATAAGACGTATGTAAGGGCAAATATATAAGTTTTGAGGGGTTAAATAAAACTTTGCAGTAATATCGTAATACTGCAAAGTTTTATTTAACCCCTCAAATCGGTATAATGGCTTATTACAAAGTTTCATGTAACGTTTTTGAAGAATATATAAGTTTAATACATAACATTACAATATGATGCATTACCACTAAGAGGCATAGGGAGGTAACAAAAGCTCAATTTTCGAACACTATGTGAGGGGATCTTCTTCGTCCTTAAGACTGATGGGAGGAAAAACGCGCTCGCCTCGACCAACTGTTTTTCGGAATCCATATCCAAGACGAGTCCATCTACTCTGAATAATGGTAAAAGTGATGGGTCCGCGCTAGGTTGTCTACCGTATAGCGTCCTTCGTGGTGTGATAGATCCATCTTTAGATTTCCTTTCGACACTCGCTTGTTAAAGATGCCACTGGTAGTAATGATTGCTCACAAGTCACAAGTGTGTACTTAAATTCATTCAGTTTATACACTTTTTAATTGCACTTAAGTCTTATTTAGCAATCGTTATTTTGGATACACATGGCTCATATTTTGTATGTGATGTCGTACTGCTAGAAACACTGGCAGTCTGTATAATTCTCCCTTTTGGCACGTACATGCTCCACACCCCCCGGTTCGCGCTGGTTCTCATAGCTACCATATTTTTCATCGTTTTTTGGAAATGATTCGGGGGTAAGTGGTGAAATGCTCGTGATTTACAGCGAGGGAAATAAGAACAAACGATTCCGAATATTTACACAAAATTTACATTGACGAGCGACTGTATGAAATGAGTTTTCTCGTGAAATAAAATCTTTCTTAAACTTATCTCGCCATGATTTATTTATAACTAGCAGCAAAACCTGTCGGACGACATGCATGGAAAGAAGGTCATTTATTGTTTGAATGTCCTCATCAATCAGTTTAAAAGGGTGACAATTTTAAACTACCACGTTGAAGACTACGGACAATTTGACATTTCTTCTAAATTAAAATTTTAAATGAAAGTGATTTATTTAGGTATGTTGCTTTGTTTGGTTTACTGTTCATTAAAAGAACAGTTTGTTTCTAGTAATAAAATATTTCCTCAACAAAAGAAAAAGAAAATATCTAATTGAGTGAACCCAAATCTTCAAAACGTTTTTGTTAGCAGTTCTCAAAGCCTGCTCTAAGAAAAAAATTACAAACTCCCACATCTTAACCTTATCTGCTATTTTAATATTATGGTAACTGGCAGATTTCAGTAGAAACTGTTGATTAACATTGACACAAGAAACTTTAATAAAAAATTGAACAAGCAGATTAGTTTATTTTTGGAACGAAATAAACTTAGAGTCTGTGGACTTGTTTTAAGGAACAACAAACTTAAGTTTTAATCAGTCCTTATTGTTATCCAACATAATTTATGTGCATTTTTAAAGGATGACTGAATATTCCTACTCCAGTCATGTTTTGTCCTTTATAAAGTTTTCGAACAATCTTTAAGGACGATATTAAATTTATTCTGATCTGGGGGAAATTTTTTCTATAGACAAAAATAATATCCCTTGAACCATAATATAAGTACAAGGTAACCGCTTGGTAATTCGAAAAAACCTTTAAAGAGTTTTTAACATCGATTATGAAAAAAAAAATTCTTCCTAAGGATAAACTAAGGATTTTGTTTTTGTTTTTTTTTTTAATTCATATTTTGATCTAAAACAGGAAATTTTCAAAACAGACTACGAAAATTAAAAATAAATTTATCTTATATCAAATAAATGAAAAAAATCTTTGAATGAAAATAGAAAGCAAACATTCCAAAAATTTCTGAAAAACCTAAGTTTCGTTTCAATCAAGGGATATTAAAAAAAATCCCGTAATAATATCTTTTATTTTTTAAATGAATCTGTGCTCACTCAAAGTGAACACTAATACACTCTTTGACTCTTTCACAGTAAGCTACTTTAAGCTTGTGTCGTGTAAAAGGAAAATGGTCGGCATCTGTGATCGAACCCACGACCTCCGAACGAAACAGTATGAAAGCCGACGTCGTAAACGCTAGTCTACCAACCACATTTAATCAGTTTACATGCATGAAAAGAAAATAGAGGTTAAACCAATTCTACATAATTATAATATGTACCTAATACTGAAGCAAAAAAAAAACAACAACTAATGACTAACAATTCATTACTAATGTTCGACTTTTAAATGGAACAAACCACTACGGGCTTACGACCGTCTTTTTTTTTTTTTTTTTTTTAATGAATCTGTGCTCACTTAAAGTGAACACAAATACACTCCTTGACTCTTTTACAGTAAGCTACTGAAAGCTTGTGTCGTGAAAGAGGAAGATGGTCGGCACCTGGGATCGAACCACGACGTCCGCAGTACGAAAGCCGGCGTTGTAACCGCTGGGTCACCAACCACTTCTACTGTTATTTCGAAGGCTGGCTTAGTCCCCTCACATAGTGAATATATTACAACTAAAAACTCTAAGAATTCATTACTGATGTTCGATTTTTAAATGGAACAAACCACTACAGGCTTACGACCGTCTTCTACTGTTATTTCGAAGGCTGGCTTAGTGTAATCACTTTACGTAAACAACGTTCGCCATTAGGTGGTAATGTTTGTCTCCGAAACTCCTAATCATGAGAATTCTCAACATGCTTAAGCAATATATAAATCTATTCCAAATTCAAAAATGGTAATTTATAATAAAAAATATATGTAAATATTCCGATACGGGCTTACGACCGTCTTCAACTAGTAGCTTAGTATCACTAATAGCGACATTTTAGGTCACACAAAGTTTCTATTGTTTACCACAACATTTCATGATCAAATATCCGCTGTTTGGTTGAATTCGACAGTCAGATATCGCGAGCTATTTTCGACATCAAAATATTAATCTAACAACTAGGTATGTATTATTACCATATCGTGAAGCAATCATAACTTTAGTTACTGAAGTTTATACAAAACAAATGTATCGGAATAGAGAACCGATATAAATCTATCGATATTTGGAAACTATTGATGAAACAGAGAAATCACAATATGTTATTTCCTATTCTCTAGGGGAAACAATACTGAAATGTTATACCTCACACAATAATTAGATTGTATTTAACTCTTGATTTTAGTTCGCTGATAAAATTTCCTATCAGTAATGAGTATAATAATAATGTTACTATCTGACTCAACAAACGGCGTTCTGTCAAACGCTTTAGCGACGTCGGAGACTCCTCAAACAAACATTAGGCTTTTAGATTAATCAGTTATTATTGGCGAGGCATGAAAGGATCCTCCACGCAGATTGGGTTTTGGTATTTTCAAATAACAGTCGTGCGCGTAGAAGTATGTTGTGAAAGTAGAAATAGTTGGCACCGGAATTCGAATCCACGACCCCCAGTACGGTGTATGTACGAAAGCCAACTGGGCTACCAACCACTTCATATAATATTTTATACGAATTTCAATAGACAATAACAGTTATCAAGTAAAAATAAAAAATAAATCATTTAGAACAAATTGTGAATCAGAAGTAAACTAATCTCTAATCAAAATATTAATAACTAGCTTTTCCGACAGACGTTGTCCCGTGTTCCTAACTATGAATATTGAATTCGATTTGTATGGTGATTAATTAATTATTATCATTATTTGCGTCTGTTTAAAACCATACCATTCCATCCGCATTCTGTCAATCGCACCAACTATCTAACAACTGATAGTTCTTGTCAAAATTTCACAATTGGAATAAAATTATATGGTAAAAAGTACTAATAAGGTTGCCTACGAAGAGTTTTCTTTACTTTTTTAATTTTCCACGCAATATTCTTATTTTTTCTTTCATATAAAATGCTCCTGATAAAAGCCAACACGACAAAAAAGAATTATCGATATCGGTCTAGCCGTTTAGACGTGATGCGATGACCACGGAAAATAGCTCTCCATTTTTATATATAAGATTAGTAAGTTCAGTCCATTCGTTTATGAAAACAAGTCATATAGGTACACACGGATAGAAGAAATGTAATAGGTATACCTACGAGTAGATAAAAAGATTAGGTCATACTAACTAAATAGTTAACAAATAGTAATTATTTTTCATGGCCAAATGAAATAATATTGATATCTCAACATTGAACTCCGTTGAAGCGAGTTTTATTTTTTTTTTTAACAAAAATGAATCTGTGCTCACTCAAAGTGAACACAAATATACTCTTTGACTCTTTCACAGTAAGCTACTTAAAGCTTGTGTCGTGAAAGAGGAAGATGCTCGGCACCTGGGATCGAACTCACGACCTCCGCACGAAAGCCGGCGTCGTAACCGCTAGTCTGCCAACCACTTCGATTTATCACTAGCATTCGAAATTGTAATTTATACAAAAATACGTTTTAAATAAGTTTGAATGTTAAAAAATTATTTCTAAAAGCTCAAAAGAAATTCTATCAAAAGTCGGCGTACCAATGTTTTGAAACTCAATGGTTGTCAGGTAGGTAAATAAAAAAAATGTTTTTCTATAAAATTTTCACAGATGGCGTTGTTGTAAGGAAATTTGGTCCATACTACCTTTTGTATTATATATTATGTTATTTGATATCCATTTTTATTAGTTATTCTGTTTTCCGGAGCGGAGAAGAATCCAATAAACCAAAAACGATAAAAATCTGTTCAACCGATCTCGAGTTATAAGTGTTCGCAATAACCCGATTATAGAGTAATAAAGAAAAAAACGTAGGTAACTAGAGAAATTAGTTACCAAAAAATAGGAAGCTGTAAACTGTACCCGTATTGTAAGTTTTATCGGAAGGTAGTCACGGAAGTTAAGTGAGTAATGTACACGATACATTTTGTATGTAAAACGTGAATACGTATCGAATGCGAGAATCACTTTTGTTTCTAGAATAATTATCCTTGTGGCTGCTCTATATCACTTCCGTGACTTCCTTCCGATTAAACTTAGAATACGGGTACTGTAAAAAAACAACAACTTACCCAAACCTCAGCTAATTCTTTGTTATAGTTGGGTAAACAGGGAGTAGGATATAATAGACCAACCATATATATAACATTTCTTTGGATAAGAAATGATTATTCTTAATCAATAAATTTAGAGGATCCTTGCCTGCTTCATTGATTTGAGAAAATGTTTATCAAGCAAAAACCACCGCATAAGTTGAACTTTGTCGTTGAGGCAAAATAACGAAGCAAATATTCAGGTACCTTTGAGATCCTCAGCGTGTAAATGAAGCGTTGTCAAATTATGCACATGGTCCACAAAAGGCTTTGTTTTCACAAGAAATCGATCGATAGACATTTGATGTGGTCTATGTGTATATTCTTCAATCTCAATGACCCGTGAGTGTAGTGTAGATGGCATGAATGCAAAACCATACGAATTTCCGTTGGGAAATCATAAACCGATTGAAAAAAATAAATATTTTAATACTAAACCGAACGGCGTTTTAATGTATATGCGAAAAATATCACTTAACTGGCGATAGGTATATTATTAATGACAAAAAAAAATCATAAAATGTATACCGTCATACCGACCTCGATAGCCTAGTTGTAATGGCGTGGACGTCAGATCACGAGGTCCCGGGTTCGATTTCCGGTCGGGTCAGAGTTTTTCTAAGTGTTTTTTCAGTTGAAATTTCTACCCGGGGTTGGCCTGTCTCAGACTGACACCTTTATATACAAAAGTGTTAATTTATTTAAATGCTGTTCTAAAGGTGTATTTATACCAAACGAAAAAAGACCCAGAGCTTGAATAATCAAATCAATCAAAACCCCCTTTTGAACTCCACTCAGGAGCATAAGGAGGCAACAAGAGCTTGAAAATAGAGTCAGTATATTTTCATAATCGTTGATATGGTCTCCAAGAAAATAATAACCAGAAAGAACAACAAACTGTCATCGTATACTAATAAGTTGTTGTTTGCTGGTGTCCAGTATCAACCATTAGGAAAATATAGGTACTCTATTATCAAGCTCTGGGTCTTTGTTCGTTTAGTATAAATGCACCTTTAGCTAACAACTAAAATTCAAAATGTCCGAATAAGATACTAACTTGGGCGAAAAAAAATACTGACTGGCCGAACACAATACTAAGCGAGTAGCCTTATAAAAGTGAGCCAGTGGTTCATGACTAAACAATGACATGATATTGTGGATATGTGGAAATGGTCGGCACTGGGATTTGAACACACGACCATCAGAACGATGTGCGTACAAAATCCATCTACTGATACCATTAAGCTGCCGATCTCTTTAATTAATACGGTATTAGATATCATGAAATTATATTTAATAGGTTTATACTTCGGGTGTCAAACAAAATGTCTTCATGAGTTCGTTTTTCGGAAAATTATGGCTCAATTCTGGCTTCTGTAGACAGGATATAATGGTGGAGCTACTCGTATGAAGAATATAAAACATTGCATACATTTGATATGGAAATATCACACGTAGGCGGGAGGGAGCAAAGGGCTGAGGCAGCCGCCAAACGATAATGGCGAAATCATCGCGGAACGTGATCACTAGGCTCCCTCCTGCTAGCAGCTAGCCTAATAACACACCATATGTTTTCGCATTAAATTAATATCTGGCATTTCTACCCTGCCAGTATCCGGAGGTTTAACAAACTTATTCAATTATTTTGCCCAAAAAAAAAACCACATAGCTGGAAACTAAAAAATATTTCGCGTGGGGTAAGAGTGTTTCAAGAAAAAACCGAGTACCTCACGTACGAACTAACCAAATAAGTATAACGTTCCTACCGCAATTGCTGTCCAGTATTCGAGTAAATCCGATTTAGTTTCACCGATGATATACAAATCATATTTTTCTGTTCAATCACTGTTCGACTAAAAAGAAGTTTGTACTTCTGTGATTTTATAAAAAAAAAGGCAATCATCAAAGGTACATTATTTGAACTAATTTTCGGGGGAAAATCAAAGGCTTTAATATTCCATCCCTCTTTTGGGAAATATTTTTTTAAATAGGTAGGAGAGTTAATACAAAAGATACCTCCCCGCTTTTCGCTTTAATATCCGTCCGGAAGATATTCATAAGAGTTTATATTTTTCAACTTTACGGATTTACCTTTTTTTATCAAAGTGTCCTAAGGGCGGTCACTTAGTATTAATACTAAAATATATTGGACACCTGTCCAAAAATCCCTTTGACAAATTGTTGAAAATCAATCACATTTTTATTTTCGATAAAAAACGCGCTTCCATGAATGCTGAGAAGAATTTTATGAATTTACGTGACGCGTTATTCTTTTACTTTAAATCAATCATTTTGACTCAAAAAATATTTTTCATTTTTATAAAATCTGTTATTTTTCACAAAAAAGTGCTTTCGAACGGTTGCTGGTAAAAAAACAGTGTTGTGTCGATGCACACTTAATACTTAATAATGAAACGGATAACCGGTAATTATCCGGTATATAACCGTAACCGGAATACAAAATAAAATTTACGTAATTAATTGCTTCAATTAGAAAGTATCACTTAAGAAATATATTATGGCTAGTGAAGGCTTGAAAAGGCAATGTTTTATCCATATATGTTTTTCTCTTTGAAACCGCGTGATAGATGACGACTCTACTAAGGACACAGGAAGCATTAACCATGCGCTATTTCAATTACCTCCCCTCCTTCCCTTCTATCAAATACTGAGCTCTGATTCAAAGTAACGGATAACGTATTCAGGCATTAATGGAAGAAAAAAAAATACATTTTTTTTTCAATTCAATAAATAAAAAGAAAAGACAAGAAGTCCTTCTCAAGGTATACTGAAATCAAATTTCAGTTGTGGGTTGAGTTTCAGTTTTCAATTTACTGAAAAAAAATAATATTCATTATTTTGGAAATTTCATAACCTTTAAAACAAACAAGGATTCAAATTCATTGTCCCTAAAAATCGAATAACCAAAACTAGTTGATAACGATTTTTGTTCAATGAATCCGGCCTCACCCAGTGAATACAAATAGGTATGTAAAATAATCTATCACAGAAAGCAAAGCTTGTATATTTCGTTATGTGGAAGCATTTTCATCCTAAATATGTTGTCAAATGTTCATTTTTTTAGACAATACATAAGAGGGAATTAACGTTTACCAGCCAACATTTTCTATTTTCATAACAAAATTTTTCTCCATAAAAGTATGTAAGTATGAGAAATCAAAAAAAAATGTTATTCTCTTTTATTGATTAGTATAACGGCATGTTTTGTATATCGTTATACTGAGATCAGTATCAGCTGTTTTCGTTACAAGAAGATTGGACATTGTCATTGTGATATAACGCGTGTAAAGTCTCATTCTAACAAAATAATTGCTGGAATATGGTGAGCCCATACACAGTGGATCAATACATCAAGCACTCGACGATCTGATAAAGTCCTCGCTGAGAGAAACATTCAAACATCATTTAATTTCGCGCACGTAGCACTCAATATAAATTTCAACAAGGTTTCGCAAAGTGAATAATTATTGTTTTTAACACAACATCGTTATATTTTCACATTTTTTTTTTCAGAGCATCGTCGATGGTCCACAAAATTTGACAGATGAGAAGTTTCAACAAAATAGAGTATGGCAGTGGCGTACCGTGGGTTTTGCCACCCGGGGCGAGATTAAAATTTGCCCGCCCCCCCCTAATAAAATTTGGCACCCTACCCCCCTTATATAATTTGGAACCCCCCCCCCCCTCTATATAAATTGACCAAAAAACAAGAAAATAAACAAAAATGCATATTTATTTTAATTTACATACTTACAGCACCACAATATAGTACAAAAATTCAATTTTAGGACAGAGTGGTACAGTGCTAACGTCTGACACAAATTGTTCTACCTGCGGATTCACCGCAATTGTTTTTTAAGACCTTAACCCGAAATTAAATGTTATTTTTGGTCGAAATTAAAATTCAGATATTATCAATCTGGTCGTGTATAATATAGCACAAGCAGATTTTGCCGCACTCTCAATAAAGGCGCCCCCCCCCCTCCTCGGTACGCCACTGGAGTGTGGTACACCATAAAAAATCCCATTTCATTGGTCACACGTTTTCTAAATATTTGATGCACAATGCAATCCTGATATCATCCATGATGTATGGGAGTGAACCTTGGACAGGACAGGAAAAATCTTGAAGTTGGTATAAGGGCTTAAGAAATGAGATCTTTTAAGGAGGATATGCGGCAAAAGACTGATGGTGAGGAATGATAAAATAAGAAATGAATCTGGAGTGAATGTTAGTTGGTAGAATGGTAGATACCAGAATGAACCTGAATAAGTTGAGGTGAGGGAATGTTGACAGAATAACTAAAAGGATCTATAAATCTGAAAAAATTGGTGCATGCATGGAAACGTGGCAAACGTGGACCGATCATATCGGTGCCGTCTTAAAGAAGTGCCAATTCAGGATAATGAGGAATAAGAGACCATGTATGCGAAACATTATGCTATTGAAATAAGCGAAGAAGGTTTATTTGGATAAGAAAAAATCGAATCCGTACCTACTCCCTGCCTGACCCTGCGAGAAACGGCGTGATGTGTAAAAAAAATTGACAAAATTTTCACTTAGGTCATATTTTGTGTGCAACGTCCTTAAGTCCTACGGATCTGGCATATAGCTGTCGTTAAAATAACAGTAACCATTATGTTATACGGCAACCAATAAAATTTAACAGCGAATAAAAACATATTTTTAATGAAATGTTATACTCCGTTTGAAATATTCGGATTTTTATTTTCTTTTTTCATGACTTTTTCATTACAGTTAGTTTATTCAAAGAATATAAGAAAGGAGGTCGAAGACCGCATAATTTTTTCCAAAAAAAGGCATTATTTTTCGGAACGTTTAGGTACATCGTGGACATCTTGCATTTTTGGTTCTTATTTCTACATTTTTTTTATTTTTCTGCATTGCCTTTAAAGTTAGACCTTCTTGTATTAAATACTGAAGTATTTTTCATTTAATTGGTCCCGTCAATGTGCGGACAGGATTCAAGCATCGGTTATAAATATCAAGAATTTTACTAATAATTTTTCTGAAATAAAAAACTTTATGTTGAGTGTTTTAAACCAACTGTTTGCACTCGATCTTAAAATCGGTATAATGAAGTGGTTGGTAGACTAGCAGTTACAACGCCGGCTTTCGTACAGTCTCGTGGGTTCGATCCCAGGTGCCGACCATCTTCCTCTTTCACGACACAAGCTTTAAGATTCTCACTGTGAAAGAGTCAAAGAGTGTATTTGTGTTCACTTTGAGTGGGCACATAATCGTTTAAAAAAATAGCATATGAAGTCATTGGAAAGATTTGCATACAAAATTTCAAAACATGGCTCTTAGATATACAAAATATATTATTTCGTAATTTAGTAACACTTGTACACGAAGTATGCAAACCTTATTGTGTATTTCCTCCCCCTCCCTTCATCATCCTGTACTCACCAAAAAATGTAACAAATAACCCTTCTTCTGCTTCGCGTTAACATACAAAGTGATGTTCAATGATACAAAATTTATTAAAATTAACTAAATGCACATGTTCATACAAAAAAAATAACAAATTAAAGTACCTAATTCAAATCAACAATTCAAAAATCTGGAAAAGAATATAAAGAGTTGTTAATATTGTTAATAATAGCAGAAAATATCAAGTGGGTAGACCAGTCTCCTATGCTTATTTTTCAGTACTTGTACTTTTAACTTTTTTTTAAGAAAATAGTCTATAACACTCTACTTTTGCTAGTTTAAGAACAGTAAAAATTGAGTAAAATATGTCTCAAATAATCCTCGAAGAAGAAGTATATGCATGTTTTATGTTTAAAAATATATATTTTATATAGATTTGGCTATAAAGGTGTGAAAAATTGATTCATATTATATCCTAAAGCTCCAGATGTAACAGGGATATCTATGTACAAATAATGATATGAAACTCAGATACTGGAATTGACACTACCTGAAAATAACACGAAGCTTTCATATGGAACAGGTGAGTGAATGTCGTTATTTACGTCATGTTCCCAGCTAGCGTGACAATATTTCACTCTGAATATTTCACTTACATTGTGAAAATATTTTATACATTTTTATGCGGATGAAGTCAAGGATTTATTTTTCATAACAATACAATAATACTTTTTTCATATCTGGAGTGAATGCATTCAGTTTGTATTCCGTCTTGAAAATAAACCTGAAATTGTTATAGAGTAACCTACATTTCGATAAGATCGTAAATCCTCTTCAAAATCTGCCAGATTTTCTGTCAAATATCAGTTCTTCTACGCCTTCTTCAACCAATTAGCCAAGTCTTTACCATCTTCTCGAGATTATTTGATTCTCAAGACTCTAGTAGTAGGTATAAAAAGGAAGCGAAAGGATATTCAATGAGATAACTTTATTTAGACATTACATGAAATAATATTATGTACTTTAAGTAAAGTCGGTGTAGTTGATTGCCAAGCAATTTGTATTATTGAACCAGTACAACGGAAAACCAGGACAGATATTTAAGCAAAAAAAATCTAGTTTAACATTTTTGACCTAAAAAAAATCTACTAATTTTTCATAAATCGGCATATTATACCTTTAAACAACTATGTAGGTTACTCTTAAGGTCCTGAAAGGACGCTTAAGATGTTTGGATCACAGGATTCTTATCATTACGACGAATATGAAATTTTCCCTAAATCACTCAATAATGAGTGGAAGGCTAATAAAAAAATGAAACATTCGTAAACTTAATCGAAGGTCATAAGAATTCGTATAATAAATACGAAAAAATCATGGTGTACCATTTAGGGTTCCAAAATGTCTTCGGTTAACACAAAGAGCAAAATTAACAAAACCAAAACTCGCATACAATATACCGTTTACACGTATGTATTGTATATTTTTATATAATAATTATTTTTGTAGTTGAATTTGGATGCTCAGGAGACGTTGATTGTACCTACTTAACTTTGCGGGTGATACCTGTAATTGTAACACCAGAGATTCTATATTTTCATTTCGCGATTTTTGTGTTTGTCATGATCGGTGTTCTGTTGACGTCTCCAATAAATAAATAAATACGTAAAATTTACTCCCTTTAAAAATGCTCCAGCATTTGAACTTTGAGACCCTCTAATAGTATAGGAACATTCTAGCTGTTTATCTCATATAATGTCCAGTTTCTCCGAAATTTGGCGTGAGCTTAATCGCTGGAACATTTGTACTAGATGGCATAATAGTAGGTAGGTACTTATAACCGAAAAAATGCACGTAGACGCAATAAGGTTCCATTAAAATTAATTAATTACCAAGCATTTAAGTCTACGTGACCCTCAAATTCTTCATAATTATTTTCTTTATTTAGTAAGCTGTGTTTTTCATAAAGTGATGTATTATCCTCTGTAGAGTAATCAGAACGTTTTTTTTTCCTTTTGTACGAGGGACATAATCCGAATAAAAAAAATACATAATTTGAAGGACAAACTCCCGTACATTTCAACTACCTGCAGTAATTAAATTAGGATTATTTAGACGAATACTCGAACAAAGTTAGGCGTTCGCCATCTTGCTTCGAACAGTTTGATGAAATTCACTTTATATTCTTTATTACGCTATTGGGAAAAAATTTGGAAAGAAAAACAATTCGAAAGGGAAAAATTCTCCGAAGAAAATGTTTCAATTATCGAAGAAGCTAACTTTATTTTCGTTCCTCTAATTTTTCATCTTTAAATTCATTTTTCGTAAGCAGGTACCATTTTATAATAATATGTTCAGCGCGAATAAAATTTGTAATATTTAAATGAAAAAAGAACGGTATTCTTCTGTCCAAATATTTGAAGATTTTATTAGTTGGTCCCTCTATGTCGTATCACAAACACGTAGGCTGAAATGAAACTTTGTTTCGCTGTTGAATTAATGAAAATATCCGTCGGATAACATTTTTATATATTTTTCTCAATTTATTCATCCCTTGGACGTGATTATTGCCGTTTATTAAAAATGTAATTACATTTTTGACCTTATTTCGTTTCATTTGAAAAATTTCTTACATTCTCGAGATTTCGCTTAACGGGATCAACCAACAGCTCAAAATGGAAGAATTTATCTTAAAGCATATTTTTAGAAATTGTGTGTCACGGGACGCTTAATGAATTTACATAAAAAAATTGTTTCTAAAATTCTATGTTATTTCTTGTTAAAATAAAGTTAATATTGTATTTTTTTTAACTTTTAAGAAAAAGTATTCGAAGAAAAAGTGTAAACATAACATAATATCATAAAACTTACTTAAAAATTGCTTACACTTTTCGTCTACAAACATGCTTTTAACGACTGTCTCTCTAAATCAATCAATCAATCGATACTCCCTTTTACACCCCACTCAGGGGCATAGGGAGGCAACAAGAGCTCTCCATTGCGCTCGATCTTGCGTAATGTTTATGACCTCCTCCCACACCATGTCCAAATCACTCAGCTCTGCTTCGAAGGAGCGGAACACAGTGTGAGAGGGTCTTCCTCGTCTTCGGGACCCTGATGGGAGGAAGAACAGCGCTCTCCTCGGCCAACTGTCATTCGGCATCCTTAACACATGTCCCAGCCAAACCATCTCCTCCCCAGAATGGTAGAGGTGGCTCACGCTGGTTGCGCCGGCGTATAGCGTCGTTCGTGAGTCGGTGGTACCATCTTACGCCCAGAATTCTCCTGAGGCACTTAATTTCGAATGCAGATACTTTTTGTGCCTGGGCTTTGGTCAGGTGCCAGGACTCACACCCATGGGCAACACACACGCATCAAACAGTTTACATTTCGTCTCGACACTAAACGCCGACGCTTGTCGTCTGTCTAAAAGAAAAAGAAAAAATGGAATCAAGTATTGTATGAAAAATGTCTTTTTGAAGAGTAACCAGTTCGTAAGGTAGTTACACTCTATAACTTTATAATATTCTTAAATGGTCTTGAACCGTGTACCTTTGCAAAATAATAATACCTAATCATTTTTTTTTTGTGATAATTCAAGAACATTTTCGATATTATATAATTTAGTTACTTAGAGCTTTGTTATGAATAAAATTAATTCATTCCTTTTTAATCGAAACATAAATGTTTCTTAAGCTGTAATTAGCAGTGTCTTGCTCTCAATTATTATAGAACAAAAAATGTCGCGTCTGTATTCCACATATTATCCACATATTCCTAGCACAGATCCTCTAGTTAAACCAGCCACTTGCTATATAGCTTAGCAAGGTGAACTCGCCCGGAGAATGAAATACGAAATTAATTTATGGAAAGCACCGAGAATAATTTCAATTGGAATGCAAATTAAAATCTCATTCGGGTTGCTCACGACAAAAATTAATTTAAAACACGATGATAATAATATGTGACATATTTCGGTGAAAATAATATATGGCAACATCAAGGTTGAAATCACTTTCAAAATTTCATTCTACATCTTTGTTTCATGTTCTTAAATTCAAATGAATTTCCTTTATTTTAGTAATTTTAAAGTTAAGAATTTTAATGCTTACATTTTGGACTATAGAAAGGCTTTTGATACGGTGTCTCACACACAATGCAGCAATAGTGAAAAATTCCAAATGTTTATACAAATCGTTATTTTAATGGAATCGGCAAATATGTTTTGTTGTTAACGTAAAGTGATCACACTAAGCCAGCCTTCGAAATAACAGAAGAAGACGGTCGTAAGCTCGTAGTGGTTTGTTCCATTTTAAAATCGAACATCAGTAATGAATTGTTAGAGACATTGGTTGTTACATATTCGTTAAATATCTTTTTTTTACATCTGAACTTGGATAGATATTCATATCATAACGATGTTCACTACAAGAAAGCTTTTTTCCATGCGATATCATTCTAAAAACTCCAAAAATATTATATATAAAACTTATGTATTGTATAAAAACGAATGAGTATCATGCAATCTTATGAGACCAGTTCTCACAACCCCATTCCGTGGGAAATAGGATGTTTGTACATAGGTACGGTGTATAAATAGACAATGAGAGACGATGAACTGAACATAATATATTCGTACGACAGATGTAATGTTCTAGCCGTTGAATTACTGTTTACCTCGTACTAGAAACGGTATTCGGAACAAACGAGACGAATGTCATATTAATTTACTGTTTTTTTAATGGTCACTCAAAATGAACGCAAAAACAATTTCAACATCTCTCACAGAAAGCAAAGCTTTTGTTGTGATTATTGTAAATGGTCGGCACTTAAATTCGAATACTCGTTCTTCAGTACGCTACACGTACAAAAGCCATCTACTTAATCGCTGGGCTACCACAAATTAATGTTTCCACTACTTGTTTATTTAAACTTTTCTTATCACCCTATTTTGACCTCTTCCCACACCATGCCCAAATCCTTCAGCTCTGCCTCGAATGAACGAAACACGGTGTGAGTGAGTCTTCCTCGTCTTTAGGACCCTGATGGTAGGAACTAGGAAGAACAACGCACAGGTGAATAAAATTTCTTCCTTTTCATTGAAGCATTTTATGAGGAGATGGCACTTCTAGTTCGTAGTATAAATAATTCAATGGTTTTTTTAGCACGAACATTTTCTCATTAACACCTGTCTATGTAAGTACAAGCCTTCATTTCACCTGGGAGAGTTCAATATATGACACAGCCTAATACACCTCAATATACGGCCCCTGTAAGTAGACTCTAACGGGATCAATCACGTTTCCTTGTGAGAATATTTAAATTCGGTTAACGAATAATGAAACTCGTTTGAGTTAAACGGATTCACTCCGAACAGAGAATAATAATTATTTTTGTCAAAAGGGAGCTAACGGAATACAATTTGTTAAATGGCGGTTGATTGGATTCCGTTAAAAATATACATTGTACCTACTTAATTAAATTTAACAACTTACTTAGTTTCTTATTTTTATGACGTGTATTTTTAATGATTTGGATTAATATATTATAAGACCATTGGAGAAATGGTGTAAAAGTGCTTTAGTTTTCATTCTTAACAAAGGTTAGAATAAGTTTGTTTGATCTATTCGAAAAACAAAAAGTTTAATGCTGAAGTCTTATAAAAGAAAATACGTAGGTATACCTATTGGAAAAATCTTTGTTATCATGTTTTAGTAGCGTTTTCAAATTTGCATTAAAATTAAAATATCTATAAAATCTTTCTACAAGTTATACATAGAGGAGAATGACAAAGGAATAATAATTAGCAATTAATTAATAAGGAGTCAGAATGTAAACTCAGTGGCTAACGTTCCGCTAGGTATGCGGGTTTAAGTCTCGTCGGAGGAAAGGGATTTGAATTTTGAAATTTGATCTCTGACCGTCTGATTTATAAAAAAATCGTTAATCGTTAGATTACATATAATTCACTGATCAGTTTTTACTTTATTGTAAAAAAATATTAGATCCGCGTTTGTTATGTATGAAGATAACATTTCACACGAAATTTTGTAAACAAACAAAATAGTAGCCCGGCAACTGGAGTGCTTACAGCCGAGATGCGCTATGATAGATTTGAATGATTTCGAGTAGGTTCAGAATAGGTGCCAGAACTTATTTTATATTATCAAAATATTGTTAAGTCCTTATAAAATCACATGAAACCTTTATGTTTTGGCCAAAATGAACTAATTTATGTTAATTTTAAAATTTGTACCTACTTTAAAAGTACTCTGAATATTTTCTTCAAAACGTCATTATATTTATCATAAACTTAGTTGGTGCATCATGGTTGTAAGACCTCGATGATTACGGGAATGCAATATTTGCTTTATTTGTTTAAAAATTTTATTATCAAAATGATAAACCAAAACAAAATGGACCAAAATATGAAGGGAGCACCTAATTGGACAAGAAAAAAACTTAAAAACAGTATATTGATTACAGAAAGCGTTGTTGTACACACGAAACCATTGTCAGTTGACATAAAATCCAACATGGCGGGCTAAAATCTACAGAGGCTCGCAATCAATCGATATGGGTTAAACTACCTCGACGACGGCTTGATCGCAAATTTTCTACCGCTGAACTCTTTTTTTCCACTGATCAGAGTTTTTAAATAAAGCAGTGATGGCTAATGTTGTAAATGTGATTAAACAGTAGTAGAAGAGGCTAGTCTAATCGAAAAATTCATCAACTTAGGTAGGTATATATTATGATAATTGTTATGTTAGCATCAAATATAAATAAATGCTTTTATTATCACCCAAATTCGCGGTAAGACAAAGGTTTTTGAACTTAATCCTCAATCTTTTTTTTATCATGTCCGTAATAACATATGACTAAACCTCTTTCAGAAATATTATAATCTCTATGTATTCCGTAGCTTATCTTTTCCTGAAGGGATTCGACTTGATTCATAAAGTCCAAATATAGCCAGAGACCAGATATCCCCAGGTTATTAAGGTCTTCTAGGAAATAACCCAACGAATAACTTGGAGTAATAATATTATTATAAGGGTGTCATACCCAGGCATATATGGATAATAATATTTTTTTAAAAAGGTTTCTTATTTTTTCTCTAATAATCATGGAGAGCATGGTAGTCCCATAGGGTCTATTACAAGTGAAAAAAAAAACATAAAAACTCCAACATTTCACAAAATCTAGTCATAAAGAATGGAAACATCTGTGTTCTTAATTTTATTAGTGAAGATACGTGCGCGAGTCTACCTAGTATATCACGTCTTAGTATCTTTCTCGGATGTTGTTTCCGTATAGTTTTGTATGGCAACATACTTTATTTTATTTCTCTTTTGAGGGAGAATCACGTTGAAATTAACTTTTTTTAAATAAATAAACATACACAAGCAAACAGAAAGATACAATAAGAAACTTATTTACACAATATTTTACACAGAAACAGTGCAACAAATGAGCGGCACCCGTTAAGTCATTTAAATGACTTGTCAACTTAAATTCATAAAGTTATATTTGAAAAAATATATTTTATAAAATATTTATCTTATATGTATTTAGAATTTATTATTTATTTCCTCTGCTCTTGTTGCTGGTTTTTCGAGCATCCTGTAAGAGGCAGGAAATCGAAAACTCAGATGGGGACCGTGAGGTTGTTCTTCAAACCTCAACCGGTCGCCTTTGAGCGCAATAGAGAGCTCTTGGTGCCTCCCTATGCTCCTGAGTGGTGTTTAGGCCCCTCGCATTGCGGGTTGGTTTGGGGGGGATCCGTGGCGAACATGATTTGTGTGGGGCCGGCTTTTTGGTTTGATTGCTTCAATCGAACTAGAGGATCGGTTTCGTGCGAGACGAGTTTGCTTCGGATTTGTCTCCTCCGGGCTGGCTTGCGATGTGTAGGGGGCCTTAAAGGGAGAAGGAACGAATGAATGAATATGTATTTAATGCTTAATTTTAAAAACCTACGAAGATAATTATTTTAAAGACATTAGACAAAAATAAAGCAACAAAATGTTTAAGTTATAACGAAGGCGTGCCCATTAGTGATATCGCTATCACTTCTTCCATAACGGATAAGAGATGGTCAGGTTGGGTAATGTGTTAAGGACGCCGAATGAAAGTTTAGCCGAGACCAGCAGAACGCTATTCTTCCATCACTCACTCACTCACTCTCCCTTTAAGGCCCTCCGCATACCCCTAGCCAGCTCGGAGGAGACAATTCCGAAGCAAACCAGCCCCGCACGAAACCGACCCCCCGGTCAAACAGAAAATGCATATTCTTCCATCAGTATTCCGAAAATAAGAATGGTCATAGTAAGGCACGAAGTCAATCACACTACACAAGATTGAGCACAAAGGAGTAAAGACAATAAGTAGGTACCTACCTAAGTAGACAGATAAGTATTAATAAAATATTTCTTTTCCAGCGGTTAGTTTCGAATATTTCAAGAATTAAGTTCGATTTTTAAATGATCGTTTCAAATTCAAAAACAGCGTTCTAATAATCGTCTCCTAATGTTGGTTAGAATTTTGAAGGTTGGCTTGGGTGATCACTCAACGGTAACAATTATTATTACTAAAAAAAATCAAGTTTGAATCAGCGTAATTAATGCAATAAAAAGACAAGTATATAAAAATATTTTTTTTATTAAAAATAATAATCTTCAATGAGTGTCACCTATAATATTCCATGCAATACCAATGAATCTATTCAACGTTTTTTAAGGTGGTCCTAGTCAATGTAAAACATTATTATCAAAGGATATCTAATAATGTTTTTTTATAACGACACTAAACGATTTAGGAAATAATTTCAGCTATCGATATTTGCTTACTTATATTTCCAATTCCTTCAATAGTGCGATTATAAAATCAAGTCCAACAGCCATCAGTTTAAGATTTATGAGACATTGAGTGGACTTTAACGAATGTCGATTTTGATAAATGTACCGAAATAAGGGATCATTTGTAAGCGTAATCAAAATTTAATACCCAATTCTGTTCATCGTTTGTCATTAGTGGCGGTAGATAGGGGTATATCCGTCAAACACTTTCATCTGAATCCAAAGTTTGACCCAACGCTAAGTGATTGTACGATTAGTTGCAAATTAGGTCGGTCTAAATCTGTCCCGATGTCATTTCATTAAACTCCATAGTATGACAAGCAGCGCGCAAACAGCCCTGTATTAATTAAATTATTCATGTACCAACGAAGTGTACAATTGTACATATTTGGATTTTGGAGGACAGATGTGGGACATGGATTGAATAAGAATGTAAAATATAGTAAAAGATCTCTTTTTTTAAAGGTACGGCTTTTAGAATCATTCCCTAGTGATGGGAAATTTACGGGGAAGTTCGGTCACACAATGGCTAACGTTGCTAATAATAGCTAGCTGTAAATTTGTCACACTGAGCTAACCTTCGAAACAGCAGAAGTAGACGTTCGTAGGCCTTGTGGGTTGTTTTCCTAAGAATGCGACGTTTCAGAGAACGGCGTCAGTAGAACGTTGTTTATTTTGTCACCGTAGTTACAAGAAACGTTGTCGTTATTTTCAAAAACGGCCGCCGTCTTGTCAGTGTCAGATGATTCGTGAACGCTTTCATTGATAACACTGAATTATTTTATTTATTAAAATATCTATTCCTGCTTTTAGTTTCTTTGTTGGGCTATGCACAAAATGAGTTTCAACTGCATCTCTAGAAGTGAAGATGACGAAATTTCAATAGATTAAAAAAAACGGAGAGAATAACTAATACGGGCACGGAACATTCCAAATGTCACCGTAAAGACCGTCGTCGTAAGCTGCCGTAATATACGGCCGCTGAAGATGGCTGCTCCCTAGGAACCCAGTGCATTTGGTCTGTTTTCCTACCGATACGCCGCTACTATAAACAGCGGTGAATGAATATGTCAGATGAGAACATTGTCAATATTGTTTCCGTAGTAACAAAAAATATTGTCTTGTCAGACGACGGACCGTTCCCTAGGAACCCAGTGCATTAGTGAATGTAGCCACTGGTTTGTCGTAGAATAGGATGGTTTATGATGTTAAAATATGAAAAAAAAAATCTAATCAATATAATTAAATTTTTGGAGGGTTTGTGTATTTACGTAGTGAAAGTTCATTATTATGAATTTAATAACACACAGTTGCACTTTCACAAAATTTATATTGAATCTCGAGCGCTTTCGTCTGCGTGAGTTGGACGAAAGCGCTCGAGATTCAATATAATTTTTTTGAAAGTGCAACCGTGTGTTATTTAATTCACAATATTATTTATTTAAAAACAGATACATTTTTTATAGTTTAATGATAAGAAATATTCACTTGATACATGTGTATTCAACATTATATGGTATTAAAAATTCAGTTCAGTAGATTGTTTAAGCGGTAAAGATTGCGTGGTCCTGTGAATCCTCATTCGTGTTTTTATATAAAAAAAAAATCTTAAACGAAATATTCTGTTTTTAATTCCTGGTTAACCAAAAATACGCTAACTCGTGAGATATTTTTTTTTACCCATCACGCTGTTTCTCGAAGGGGGTAGGCAGAGAGTACGGACTTCCATTCTTTCCTATCCAAACAACCCTCTTTCGCTTCCTCCAAACGCATAACATTCCGCATACATGCTCTTCTATTCCTTTTGCTCCTGACTTGGCTCTCCTGTAAGACGGCACCGATATGGTCGGACCATGTCATTCGAGGTCGGCCTCGTCTGCGTGCACCGATTCTTTCAGATTTATATATCCTTTTAGTCATTCCTCGTTCATTCTCTCTACATGCCCAAACCACCTTAATTTATTCACTTTTATTCTAGTCACTACGCTAACATCCACTCCACATTCCTTTCTAATATTATCATTCCTCACCTTATCAATCGGTCGCTTTCCGCATATACTACGCAGTGATCTCATTTCCACAGCATTTATTCCAACTTCCAGATTTTTCGTCCATGTCCAAGTTTCACAACCATACTTCATGGATGGAATCAGGATTGCATTATGCATCAACTGTTTGGATTTAAGAGATACGTTCTTTTTTCTCATTAGAGGTCTAAGTGCACCGCCAACCCTTCTACCAGCCAGTTTCCTTCTTTCAATCTCCTTTTCACACCTTCCATCTCTGTTAAATAGACTACCTAAATAGACATACTCATCCACTTGTTCCAAGTTCACATCATTCACTTTCACACAACATTGCGTTCTTAAATATTCTTTTTCAAAAAAATTCTTTATTATTCTTTATTATTTTTATTCTTTTTTTCTTTTTTCCCTTGTCTTATTGACATTCATCTGAATGCCATTCATTTCACAATTGTGATAAACATGCGTCACAAGTTCTTGCATGAGATATAACGGTAGAAAAAGTATAAAAATTCTATAACACATTGAAACAGTCCTAATATTATACCTGACTCTAAACTAGAAGAAAAATTACTGAAATCTTAAGGCTACGGAATAAAAGTTTTTTGATTTTTTAAATTGAATACAAGTCTTGGTAGTTTATATTGTAAAAGTGAAGGGATTTTCTTAACGACCTTTGGATATATTATGTACCTAGCGAAGTATCAGTACTATCAATAGTTCCAAAATTCCTTCATTTCAATAATTGTTCCCATTAAAGTGATTGATTACAATAATATCGGCAAGTTTCCAGTAATGTATAGTCATAATAAATTAAAGTTTATGAAACGCTTACAAATGAGTCTTAAATTATTACATCTTCTTCCATAAATAATTTTAAAAAGAGAACCAATTATTACGCAAACACCGGGGGAAAACTTTAAAAACAAAAACTTTTAAACGAAAAAGTTGGGTGAACAAAATGAAAACGATAAATCGCCCGTGTCCCTAAAAAACAATACACAAAAATTGAAAGTTTATGTAAACAATGTACTAAGGGAATATTAATCTCGCGGTGTCCAGGGAAAAAACCTGAGAGCATTGTGTAATTTAAATAACACAAAGTTTTACAACACTCTCTTAAGAGGGAGATCTTAACTGCGTATCTTATCGTAAATCTACGCGCTATTCACTTTGCTGGTTTGCCATATCATACTTAGTAGGTACTCACTTGTTTATTTGAGCCATGATCCCTCCCGGTGTGGAGCATGCGGATGCCACGAAACTCTCTGTCTAACTCTCCGAATATATAACAACTAATGACTCCAGCAATACAATACTGATGTTCGATTTTTAGATGGAACAAACCACTACGGGCTTACGACCGTCTTTTACTGTTATTTCGAAGGCTGGCTTAGTGTGATCACGTACTTTATGTTAACAATGTTCGCCATTAGATGGTAATGTTTAAGTCTCCGAAACTCCTAATCATGAGAATTCTCGACATGTTCAACATGTCGAAAAATCTCATGTATAGGTACAACAAGTAGATATTCAATATTAATTAATGAAATAAAGAGATAAAAGTAGGAAATTATTGAGAACAAGAAAGCAACCAAATTTAAAGACTGCGACTGCTGTGATATATTTGTCACCAGGATATGAATATATCCATTTTTGTTAATGTCTCATCTGTATTGCATATTGGCTCAATGTACTGCTCTCTCTCTTTTTGTGTACCTTATGTCCGTTGAACGGGCTATGGGCTTGATGATGATGATGTACTGCACAGCTTAAGACGATATCTTACAGGTTCACTTTCTTGATTGTTAATTATTTTGCCTGCCTTGAATTATTGTTGGTGCTCTTGAAGAACATACGGAGGGGTCATATCTATGAGTATCTTGATAAATTTCACAAGGGTTCACCGGTGTTGGACTCGGCTATACTGACATCATTGTATAGAAAATGTATAGAAAAGTGTTAATTTATTTATTTATTTCCAACGTTGACAAACTCTTGCATATCTTGTAATTTGTAATGCTTGAAATACTATATGTTCCCCTGTTCTGAATTTTGATGATCGTTCCTTAATAATCCACAGATAGGACTGCTGCCTTCTTCCACTTCCAGCCGCTCTACTCATCTTTCCTTTCAGGAGGATCAATTTCACTTCAAAAACAATTCGAGCCATGCATCGACAGAAATTTTCAAACTGCCTCGTCCCGACTAAAGACTTGTTCTAAATTTGAAATCAGATCGGACCAGGCGATTTTGAGCATTCTGCGATGTATAGCTACATCTCAAAATCCCGTTTTTGTATAATATTACAAAAGAGCAATTTAGAATCGATCTATCTCATGTATAGGCCTACGAAAATAGTCAAGATAATAAAAATATGTGGAAAACAATATAAAACTCCTCATATTTAAACATTATCAGCAAGAGAGGCTTGACTATTGCGTTTGTGTCTGAAAATTGTAGGTCTAGGCTTCTTGTATGTAATAAATCGTTTAGTTCTCAGAAACAAACAACGGCTTGTCTCTCTAACAGATAAACGTACTGCAGACTCCACATTTCTTTATTAGGCTTTTAATAAATTTATTGTTTAGATCCGCGTCGACAATTCTTATGGTTTTTATGACAATAGAAGAAATTATTAAACAATATAAATCACGTTTATGGTGGCCTATTACCAATTTGAATGATGTAGTTCAACGAGAACAAAATATAAATAAACACATCTTTTGTGTCAACGGTACAGAAATTTATTTGAGATAATAAAAAAAAACATCAGTCCTGGAGGACAAGTCGAAATATTAACGACAGCTCCAACGTTAACAATTTGTTGTTATTTCCATAGAGATAACGTAAAAACTGTTATCAACGTGCGCTAAACAATGTTGTTCCAAATTCCGAGTCAAAAAAATAATTCTGACAGTTATTCAAAATTAACGTTTAACGTTTTACCTCGAAATCTATGGAAACATTACGACGCTGCTGTTATATGGAAGACGAAACACTTTTTTTTTTGGTTTGGAAACCATTTTCAATTTGGTTAACGTTAACGCTTTGAACGTTAACAGTTTTTACGTTTAACGTTATTTATTTCGACTTAGCTCCCCTGGTGGGTTAATCTTGAAACCCAATCGTGATCTCAATGTCACTTTAAGTAAATCTATAATATAAATGAAAGTCGGGTTAGTGCGAACACTTATAACTCGAGATCGGCTCAACACATTCTTCCGATGTGTAATTTATTGGATTTTTCTCCACTCCGGATAACAGAATAACTAATAAAAAATTGAAAAATGGATGGGTAATATTATAAAATATAATATAAAAGTAACTATGGAACGGACTTCTTGACAACAATGACATCTGTGAAAAAATCCATAAAAACACAATTTTTATTTACTTGACAACCATTGATTTTAAAAACATTGGTACGCAGATTATTGATAGATTTTTTTCACGTTTTTATAAATATTTTTTTAACTATCAAACAATATTTAACGTTGGTACGCATAAAATGTGTGCAATTTTTTTTTAGTATCATCTGACATGTAAATAAATCTGTATTATCTGACTTAAAAAAATCAATTTAAATATCAATATAAAAAATGTGTGATTTTTGTTGCTTTTGAAATAAATTATTCATAATAAAATTAGGTACAACCACATAACATTTCATTTTAACACGATATGTAGTCATGTAATTAAGCAAATTGACTTTAAGGCGGGACGAAGTTCGATGGGTCAGCTACTACTTGTATAAATCATTATTATTTATACCATTTTTTTCGTAAAGTAATGCCGAATTTAAAATAGATTTACGTGGAACTATGTTTATGCATTGAAACCAAAATCTGAGTGTGATAATGACATTGTTAGTATGATTGAAATTGGATCAGTATTGTGATTGAAATCCAGAGTAACCGCCTTGAAAGCGAGTCAGTACCTACTGGAGATTTTCCTAAGAATTGTCATTCAATCAAAACAAAAGTTCGATTGTGGACGAAAGTGCTTGGTACTAAGGTATTCTTTCTCTTCGATAAGGCCTCCTGGACTATTTTTTCAGCTACATTATCCTTATGGGATGCTGACTGCCAGCTATCACCCCAACATTAAGGTGATCGTCTCGGAGGTCTGTTTCTATATGCGGTATCTTATCCCTGGCAATTTTTGCAGCTCCTCTATCCACCGTTCTTAAGACATGGTCGTTCCAAAACTGTTTTCTCTGTATTTGCCACCATACAATAATATATGTACTCGACTTCGCAGATCTTTTTTTCCAGAGTGTTTTTCTGGAGATGTTTCTTAGAATCTTCATCTCGCGGGACGAAGCTGAGGTTTCTGGTTCCAAGAATCGTTAGATTTAGATTCTACACCAAGTAAAATACCAATATAATTTAAGTAGGTATTCATTATAAAAATTTATACAAGAAAAACTATTAATTTTAAACTAGGTACCTACCGTAATACCTATATATTTTTTTCGAATGCTTTCATTATACTTCCGAATTAAATGGAATTTGAACCAACACGTTAATATCTTAAAAAAAATGATATTTCAAATTGAGAGCGGACTTTCGTATTTATTTTCTATACTCTTTTCTTTTCTTCGCTTTATTCTATTTATATCAATTTAGGGTAAATTGGTAACTAATTAACCTCTAAAATTAAGGGGAACTTAAGTATCAAATATTTTTATTAGATTATGTCTAAGTAATACACTAACGGCTGGTTTCATAAAAAGCGCTAAAGAACACTTTAGCTAAAGGAACATTTAAAATTTAAAGTTTCCTTTAAGTTGACGGGTTTCATAAAACATATTCCCGCGTACTTTGGCTAAAGTTAACGGGACTTTAACATAAAGTTTCATTTTGTTGTTATGAAACGCGTTATTTTTTAAAGGCAACTTAAAGTCTCCTTTATTTTTTATGAAACCGGCTGTAAGGCCACACACCAATTATTGCCACAAAATAATTTGAATCTCAACCAAAAGAAAAATGTACTAAACAGATAGGTATAAAAAAAAACACGAATTTTAAAACAATGTTTATTCCATTATTAGAGTGTGTGTGTTTTCTTATAAACATATACACTCTAACTAAGTATACCTATATAAAAAAAAGTTTAATCTTGATATGGAGCGGTAATTTTGTGTAACAAATAAATAAACTGTCGTTATGCGAAATGGATATGGGTGGTACAAAAGAAAAAAATCCGAATGGCTAACAGTATTACAATCATGTTATATTATGAGTGTTCCAGTATGAAAATACAGCAATAATCAGTTTGCGAGATGTTTTGGTACGGGAGGAAATTGGCAACATTCACACAAAAATTTCACATTACCTACCATTGTTACTTTCTCATGAACCATTATTACACTCGTAAGCATAATTCACAGCCATATCCAGAATCGTCTGGGAAATATATTTTGCTGGATTGCTTAAAGGGAACGCTGGCAAAAAGTATTCCATCTGACGTGTAAGATTATTATTAGCTTCGATAAGTAATACATCTTCGTCAGTGTGGTTACCTATGTATGTACATCTCGCCCGATCCTGCCTAGTGACATGGATATACTGCAATTACCCCGATCATTTGTCACAATTTGGACTTGCCAATACAAAATACCGTTTTGTATTCTCTTAAAATACTATTTGCTTATACAGAGTGTGGAATTTTCAAAGCAATTCAACTGTTTTTTTTTTTATTATCACTTGATTTATGGATATACCTATTTGCAGCCCCCAAAATGAAACAAACCTCATAATTAAATATTCTTAGAAGGGTTGAGACCGTCTTTTCCTCTGATTCAAGTTAATTTGGTGTCTTTGGGGTTACTTTGGGCTTCAAAAGCTCCTTAAATCCAAACTGCTGTCCAGGAAATTTCAAATAGCATTGTACAAAACCACAATTCGGCTCGACGTATTCTTCCGAGACCTGGTCACTGAGTAAACGAGACCAAGACAAACTGGACGTTTTTGAAAGGAAGATCCTGCGCCGGATATATGGACCAATCAGAGACACAACCTTGAGATTTAAGAAATGTACAATGACATTTAAGTGTCCACATTTATAAAGATAGGGCGGCTCCGTTGGTTGTGACACGTATCGCGAGCAGATCAACACTCTGTGCTAAACAGGATCTTCTGCACGAGACCAGAAGAAAGGAGGAGCATGGGAAAACCAAAGCTACGATGGCTGGATGGCGCTAAGGGGGATCTGGGGCTTTTGGAGGTTGATGGTGACTGGCGCACAGTGGTGGCGGATAGGGAGGCTTGGAGAAGTTTGCTGAGGGAGATCGAGACCCACTTACGGTTGTAGCGCCGCAGATGTATGTATAATATTGAAATTGTAATTTGGAGGGGTATTCACGAAAAGGTCCAAATACGATCTAGTTGCGATTTTATTCAATTCTTAGATCTTTCAGACGCCATAGAATGACAAGTTCTTTTATCTGATAGCTTAGTGATTATTTAAATAGTTATTCAATAATTTTTAAAGCATTCTGGCGTGTGCTGTAGAACTGTCAAGAAATTTGCAAAACCAGTATAGATTTAGTTGAAGTGAGCTCTAGAACTATTTCTTCATCCATCCATTCCACCACTTCTACCATTATGGCCCATCAGACAGGAATTATTGATTGATTGATTCTCTAAACATATTCTTATTAAACTAAAAAATCTTTAGGAATGGGCTGATGTGATCATATCAACGATCACGAAAATATACTCTAGATCCAGCCCTGGCTCAATGTTCATTTCTTTTAATACCACAACAAATAGGCACGAACTGCTCACACAAACTTGAACACTAACATTAAATTATTATTCATAAACTTATGCTTGAAATAATATTTCCCCTAAAAAATTAACTGCTCTCACAAAAAAAAAACAAAATCGTTTTAATAATTATTCTTCCGTTGAACAATAATTATTCTCTAAAAATAAACTTTTCGTGTATGAAGCAAGCCTGAAATAAACAATATGGCGATGCCCATAACAGGCGGAATTCTGAATAATAATTATTATTATTAAATTCGGAATATTTTACCATCGGCATCATTCAGTAGACGTTCCTATAGGTACGCATACATCGTAGGTTCACACAAAATATGAGTCTTGTGTTAATTATGTGAAAGTTTAAGAGAATTATTATGTTTCAACCATATTGCATCTAAAATAAACACATCTCACACATTTTGTATGCCACGACATATTGAAGGTATTGTAGGCTGAGTAAATTCAGTTAACGAATTTTACGTCCATTCTTGGTGGAATTATTCAAACTAGTGGTCGATCTGTGCTCGAAATTCGACCATAACTTATTTAAATTATAAGTTTGAACATTATTAAGATTCCATTTGTCAAAGACTGAGCGAGCGCTATTTCACGATTTTCTTTCAAAAACAAAGGCAAACATTAGAACATGACCACAGATAAACAAAATAATGTCAAATACATCTAAGTGTGTGTGAGTAATAATAAAGAAATACATAACATTACAAGGGTGTATGTAATTTCTTTTTATCGATTTAGTCTATTTTTATGCATAATTCAAAAAAAATATTAGCATTCGCCACTCCTTCTCTATATTAACTATTAAATGTGGGAAATTTCATACTCCTCCGTCCGCGCAATTTCCGTAAAAATAGTCACAAAGTTTTTATTACACGTAGGTATTAACACATAGATAAAGTAATTTAAATTAAACAACTAATGTATTATTCCACAAATCATTTAACAACCTGTCTAGTTTCGCAGGCCTGTCTAGTCTTGCATGGTTACAGGTGACAAAGAAACAGAAGTTTAAAAGTATCAACTCGATCGGTTTCTTTGCCGGTTTGTAACCTTGCACTCGTGCAGGTATCCAATTATGAGATAAATTCAAATTCCCTTGATTATGTGTGTATACCTTTATAATACAAATAATATAATATACAATTTCGAATAATGCATTATTACTTAAAAAAAGCTGCAAGGTTATTACTATATTATAAACTAGCTTATACCCGTCTTGCTTTACGTTTTTGATTCCGATTGTCAGCCTTGATCGGTAGGTAATTAAACAGGTTCTAGTCTAGCTTCCCATTGCTTAACAGACCTCTATAACTGACATAAGCACAGAAAAAGAAGAATGACACTTTTACAATTTCTGTTTTACCGACCTCATAATATTATACGAACCTACCGACATAATTTGCAAGTTTTCATAGAGAGCTCTGTGGTTTGAATCTTAGCTACATTCCCTACACCCTGTGATAATTAATTAGGCATTCCACCCATAGAGGGTTATTTGTGCTATCTGTCAAACTTCAAAATGGAGGAGGAGGAACTTCAAAATTTTGCAATTTTTTTCATTAAATCTTTATTTATTGAGAATAATAAGATTTGAATAACATTTATATGTATAACAAATCAACCTACAATTATTTTGTTACATTTT
Source organism: Mystacides longicornis (assembly GCA_963576905.1). Taxonomy (NCBI): domain Eukaryota; kingdom Metazoa; phylum Arthropoda; class Insecta; order Trichoptera; family Leptoceridae; genus Mystacides; species Mystacides longicornis. The sequence continues at coordinate 14,281,657 of OY756425.1, forward strand.
CATACCGTAATACCAAGATTACATTCAACGTTTACATGAGTAATTTTGTTTCCAAAAGATGGCTTACTGTCTTTTTGAGAAATTTGTATGAAGATCCTAAAAAAATAGAGTTTTTTAAATAGCTTTAAATATATTAAAGTTAATGCAGCAAATTGTATTTAAGAACCTTCTCAAGCAAATTGCACCGCTCTGCGCAGATTCATATCTGACGTAGCATTTGTATTTTGAGCGTGATGTTCACATATACGATAGAAAGCAGACAAACATTTCTGAATTATTATGTAGATGTAGCACGATACAATTACCTATGTGGAGGCTGGCCATGTATTGCACCTGATGTGCTGTCTCACTTCCAGACGTGGTTGGGGATAAACACGACAGCGTTTCGTGAATTCAATACTCTCACAACGACTCTATACAGACATTATGAAAACTAAAAAACCGCACTGCGCTATGATTAAAATTTAAAACCTCTGAATTCAGGAATAAAACGTGAAAAACACAATAACCAATCAACATCAAAATAGCTAATCGTAAATTATAATTGGGAAGTTTGTCTGTATCTCGGTATTTCGTTGAAACACTCGCGAAATATACTTCATACATATGGCAAAATCAATTATTCAACTACGGGAAAGATTGTTTTCATAGGTACATATAATATGTATTATCCATTTGTAAGTTATTTTGACAATACTTGACGTGACTATTTGGACCACGTCCGCTCCAGTTTCCCCATTGACAATCCGTTTGGAGTAATGGACAAATGACATCACGCAATTAGATTTTAGACTAATGGATATCCGACTCACCCATCATCCATTTGGTTTTCCGCACTCACGGTAATTCTTTGGAGTGACATCGTTTCATAAGGACGGATGGAGTGATCGCGAATGGAAGGCCTCAAACACTTATATTTACAGGAACTCGTTCTTTTTTTATATTATAAAAAGAAGAAAGGATCTATTAAATGCCAGTATCTATTCCTGAAGTGTCCATTGTTTCTTTCTAAAGATCAAACAACAATTCACGTAGGTACTTTTATGATTCTCGAGACTCAAGAGGTTTCGAAATATAATATGAGATATCTTGATATTTTCGAACACCACTGGAGTATTCAAGAAGACGAACTCGAAAAAAGGCAGGAATGCTTTCATTCTACTCACAAGCCCTCCATATTGCTATACTAGATAGGATAAAAGCATTTCGAGATGAATATGTAATTTTTGTGAAATAAATAATATGTAAATCATACTAATAATTTATGAATTCGTCACAAGCTTTAAGTACCTAGCTTACCTACTGTGAAAGAGTCAAAGAGTGTTTTTGTGTTCACTCTGCGTGAGTAGGTACATATTTTTATTAAAAAAAAAAAACATTTTATTGCTTTACTGAAAATTTTCTATTTTTAATCAGTGTTTTTATTCCAAGCATTTCGAGAATTTCTTTGATAAAAAAAAGAATAAAGAAAAATTTCGTTAATACCAATATTTTCACAGTCTCAATTGCTGTGCGTAAAATGAAATTGAGATAATTAATTTGAAATGTACGTACCTAAAGAAATAATAAAGAAATAAAGAAATTTACCAATTATTTTTATAACAGTTAATAAGATTTTGATTTTATTTCGTTTTTGGACTTATTGTATTCGGGAAAGATTTTGATTTTATTTCGTTTTTGGACTTATTGTATTCGGGAAAACTAATAAATTTATTTGTTATTCAGATATTAATATTGTTTTTTTTTTCAATGAACTCCTTTAGTAATAGTTCAGGTCTTAGTATGCAAGATTGATGAATGCGCTCACCCTCTAAAAATCTCAAAAAAGCAAAGGTGTAGTAATCAAATTCTCCATAGAAAATAATCTTAGCTACCTGAGTCTGTCAAATCTCGAATCATAGGGCTTAGGGCTGACAACCTTTATTGGCTCGGATTAAGGGTCTTTTACATTACAGTAATTTTTGTCCGTCTGCCTTCTGACGAGTTTCTCCTTGAGGAAATTGTAAGTAGGGACCTTATAAATTTCATAATCATACATACTCCCTTTGTGACCCCACTTAGGCATAGGGAGGCAACTAGAGCCCTCCACCGCGCTAAATCTTGTGCAGCTTCAATGACTGCCTCCCACATCATGTCCAAATCCCTTAGCTCTACTTCGAAGGAACGCAATACGGTGTAAAGGATCAGGAAGAACAGCGCTCTCACTTCGTTTCAAATGCGGAGATTTTTGTGGCTGGGCTTTGGTCAGATACTAGAACTCTCCCGTATAAAGAGGAATTGGGCAACACACACGCATCACACCGTTTATACAGGCTGTCCCAGAATGTACGAGTATAGGCGAAAGTCCAGAGATAGAACACCTCAAGCGCTATCCAAATCCAATCCAATCCAAACATCCTACAGGCCCCACTTAGGGGCATAGGGAGGCAACAAGAGCTCTCCATTGCGCTCGATTTTGCGCAACGTTTATGACCTCCTCCCACACCATGCATGTCCAGATTCCTCAGCTCTGTTTCGAAGGAGCGGAACAGAGTATGAGAGGGTCTTCCTCGTCTTCGGGACCCTGATGGGAGGAAGAACAGCGCTCTAATCGGCCAACTGTCATTCGGCATCCTTAACACATGTTCCAGCCAAGTCCATCTCCTCCACATAATAGTAGAAGTGATGGGCTCACGCTGGGTGCGCCGACGTATAGCGTCGTTCTTGATGCGGTGGTACCATATTATATCCATAATTCTCCTGAGGCACTTCGTTTCGAATGCAGATACTTTAGTTGTTTATCGGGGCAGGCATTATTTGCCATGAGCTCCGTCTTACTGGCATTGACTTTCGAAGGCCAAGGCGTGCTGTTTCATGGCAGTCTTGAAACACTGCGCTGTAATTCGTCCACTGTCGTACTGAACAACGCTAGGTCGTCCGCGTACTCCAGATCACACAAATCCATATATCCAGATATCCAAATTCCTCAAAATATTATGTTAAACGATTTTTATAGTTTTCAAGATATATTTTTTTTGGTACTTTTTTTGTCAAATCCTGACTTACGACATACGGGATATAAAAGGTTACAGAGACACGATTTTTGAGGCAGATACAAGTGTCGCTTACGCTAAATAACCTTTCGGGTATATCGATATGATGAATAATGCATTGTCAACGTACTCTGAGCTCATAATATAATGTTGATGATAAACGATTCAAAAAATTTGTATGATGTAAAGGTGAAATTAAATAACGATTTGTAATAATTCCCCACGTAATTAGGGATGTATGTACACGAAGAAAATTATTGTTGCAAATTTCATTATGTAAAAGATACTGGTAATTTAATACTTGAGGGTAAAGATCTTCTGATCTTAACAACCCTCTTTAAGTACTTTAGAGATTTATAGGCAGGGAAGCAGGAAGGCGTACACGGCAACAAGGAGTCGACTGCCAGGTGCTCTCTCGCTTCGGTGAGCAACACAACCCAAAACCTTTTACTAGGAGAGCAACAGAGTGTAATATGCGGGTACAGAATCATTATAGACCTCTGCAAACAGTTACTCGCATCAAAACCTCTTTATTATTTTTATATTTTTCTACTCTTTTTTTAATTTATTTTTTCTACCGATACCTACTATTTGGTGGAAAATCTTGAGACGAAATAAATTATTTAGAGTTTTTATACCAATTTTATTACACTTACACTAAACAGTTTTCAAGAACAAATGGCTTATAAATAAAATAAATAAATAACACTTTTATATACATAGGTGTCAGTATAGCCGGCGGAACTTAATGCTTGAAGCATTCTCTACCAGTCAACCGGTCCCGTCCAATCTGAGACAGGATTCCAAACCCCGAGTAAAAAATTCAAGTGAAAAAACACATTGAAAATTTCTGACCCGACTGAGGATCGAATCCGGGACCTCTTGATATGAAGTCGGAGCCTTTGCCACTAGGCTACCGAGGTCGACATCTTCCGAAGAACACGTTTTTTAACATGGAAATTTGAAAATATAATAAAAATTATGAAATAAAAAAACTGTTACTTTGTATCTTTTCAATATTTTTATTTTTTTAACGGTTAACAGAACTATCTATGTATCAGTGATAAATATAATATTCAAACAGCGATTTCTCTCGAGTACAAAGTACCTAATACCTACCTATTTTAAAGTGAGTACATTTATAAATATTTCGATAGGTAATCTTGGAAATTTCTTAATTGCGCATATTTCATGCCTCTCAGATATTTAATAAGACTTTTTAAACTCTCTTTATACACACCTTTCTGAAAGTGTTTTCTTACCTGTATTATCATACCTGGGTATTTCATTTGAAAATATTAATGAATTACACGTGCATTCTTGGTGGATTTATTTAAATAAAGAAATTTCAATAAAACATTCAATTATTATTGATTTGTTTAGTTTTCGACCTGTTTTCAACCAAGCTTGTTTCAACCTTTGCCTACTTTTGTGTCTACAACTTTGGTTTTGAATTGTACCTATTCTTGCAAACCCCATCAATTTCTTTGTTAACTTGTGTTTGCGAAACTAGTCACGGTATTACACTGTGTATAAAAAAAAACAATCAATTTAAAAGCACCAAATGTGGACTTGTTTACAATTCAATATACTTTTTTTTAGTTACACATCCAGTAAATATCTATTAGCCTAAAACCAAGGTATTAAATTATTTTGTAACAAATAAGTATATTTTATCACACAGTAACAAAAATCAAATATTTCGTTAAAAAACCAAGATGGAAAAAATAAATTATGGGGAAAAAGTTGCACTTAGGCCCTGTCCTAGGTCGTCGCATGAGCGTACGATCGTGCGATTGCGATGATCGCATGAACGCGGACGCCCGGTTCAAACATATAACGTGTCCTAACTGGGCAGACGGACAGATGTAAATTCGATCGTCCGATGGTTTCCTTATTTGAAATGATCGCGCGTCACTTGATCTATTGTATAGATAATTAATACGACATCTACTTCCCAAAAGTTCTTACTTACTAAAATTCATATTTATTTGTTTGCGTTGTCAAGGAAAGTGGACGCGCCATCATGCTATGGCAGTTAGGACACACAATTTTTCATCGTACGATCACAAATTTTTTTATGCGTTCATGCGATCATAGCAATCGCACGAACGTACGATCATGCGACCAGCTAGGACAGGGCCTTAAAGGCAATAACGTTCGTGGAACATTCTCTAGAACTTTCTCACTCATTAAAGCTTATTTCATGTATAACGCATCTAACGATCCAACTATAGGTACTCATAGTGAAAGCATCCATCAAGGTATGCAGAAACACAGTGACATGCTTTTGTTGCATAATTGCTAAGAAACGCAACTCCCATCAGTTTCATACAATATCATATTTAGTATGTCGCTTATTAGGTTTTACGTGCTTCAAAGTTTCTTGGTTAGATACAAAGACTAAGTTTCGCGCAATGTAGACACTCACGTTCTCAGTATTGCATCTGAAATTTAATGTTAATGGCTCAATTTAATGCATGTATTAAACAATGTATAAACTACTCCAAATACTTGAGCGGTCTGAGAAGGATTAGATTAAATAAATAATAGTTTAAATGTAGGTACCTACCTTTATTTGTATGTGGTTTATAGAAAAAGATTAATTAATATATTAAAAGAGAAAATTATTATTGAAATGGATGTAGGTACTCATTATCAGACGCTATATACATATATTATTATTTATTATGTCTCTGGTTGAATAACTTATTGACCGTAGACTGTTTCATAATGTTTTTGATGTAAAGAAAAAGAGAATTCTGTTTGATGCAGTATCAAATTTTTTAAACCATTTCTGAATGCTGCAACTTCTCAAGGAGTTGTAGATTTGTTGGAAGAACCAACTAATGGCAATCGCTGCAAACCTCAAAGTGATCGCACACAAAACCATAGCAGAGAAAGATCGTAAGTGGTGAGTAATTCAACGTCAGCATATTTATTTATTTACTAGCTGACCCATCGAACTTCGTCCCGCCTTAAAGTAGATAAATATTGCTGGGTAACATAAGATAGCTAACATACTACAAACACGATAAAAATCTGTTAAGCCGAACTCGAGTTATAAGTGTTCGCACAAACCCTATTTTCTTTTATATTATAGCTAGACGTTAACAAATTGTAAAAAAGCTTGAAAAATGTACCATCAAAAAAGTTCGTACGTCTCAATAATTTTAATTTCAATGGTGGCACATTACCGCCATCTGTGGGAACATAGGGAAAAAATTGATCTATAGAATCTTTCTACCAAAATATCAATCTACCAGACATCTCCCTAATACCCCAACAGATGGCGGTAGCAGTACCGTTGCCGAATCTGTTCCATACAAACTTTAATTCTATATTTTATACGATTTCTTATCCAATTATTCAACTTATTATTAGTTATCCGAAGCGGAGAAGATCCAATAGATCAAACATCGGTAGAATCTGTTGAGCCGATCTCGAGTTATAAGTGTTCGCACTAACCCGACTTTCATTTATATTAGAGATTTCAATGTACGGCTTAAGAGCCTTTTTGATATATTATGAAGAGTACAACTATTTTACCCTTTGAGAAGAAATAATACTAGAGAAATAATGTGCTACTGCGCATGGTTCCAGCAAATACCACGTGACTGTTGTTAAACTAATACAAACTGTGACGTTTGTCGGTAGCGGTGTGTGACATTCGATATTTTATTTTTAATATTTTAACGTTACCACAGAGGAATTTTATGTTTTAAAAATAGAATTAGTTAAAGAAAGTACCTATGGCAGGGATGCACAGACTTATAGATAACAGGGGCCACTGGGGAAGATTATGAGCCAAGGACGGGCCGCTATAAGGAAAATTAACACTTCTTCTTCTTCTTCTCCCGGGAAATTATTATTCCCACATGATGTTGGGGTCTGCCCTTTATATCTTACGCCGCCACTCAGCTCTGTCTTGTGCATCCTCGGGGGGAACTCCACAACTCATATTTTAAATTACAACTTCACGCCATCTTCGTTAAAAACTTAACACTAAAAGTTTTAATTTGTACAAATTGCAATACTAATGATTAATGATTAAACACTGTACCTAATCAGATTTTTTCATTTATTATCACGGCAGTACGTCCCTGTAGGGACGATGTGTCATTAATGCCAAGTTTTACAAAAAAAAAAAAGAAACAACAATCAATGATAGGTATGTTATTAATTACTTACTTAATACTTTTGGAAGAGTAGTAAGCTAAGCATTTTGTACATGATGAATGAACAAAAACATAAAACAACATTGTTTAGGAAAATAGAAAATATTATTGTCTCCACACTAAACACAGAAATCTTCTGCAATCATTTTTACATATAACGGATAATTAAAATAATTTCAAAAATGTCGCACAGAACATCAATTAACATTACAAACAATCCAAAAACACATGACAGACTCTGGCTTCTTCCCGACGCGGCTTGGTAAACGTACAAAATTGTCTACTCAGGTATATTTTCTTTTGATTTTCCAATTCGTCGGTGGGCCGCAGAAAAACTGACGGCGGGCCGCGGATTGTGGATCGCTGACCTATGGGCTTTGTTGTGTTATCTTGCGCTTGTGGATGGAAGTAAAATGAATTATTATTGATAATTTATCTCCAGTCACGTGACTGTTGAATAAAGGAACCAATTTTCGGTTTTGCGCATCCAAAAAAATTCTCTAATAATATTTTTGTACTCAGTGATTTTACCATGTAGGTATTTCCAATTGGGTAAATTTAATTTCACCTATGACATTTTAAAAGTGTAAACAAAACTTTCGTAGGAACTTTCGATAGTTTCGTATTAATTTTAAAATCATCATTAAAACATAAGGGGTACCTACTTTATTTATTCCACGCATGACAAAAAGTTAGCACGATCTCTGATATCGTTCCATACGTAGTAACTTTAAAAGTGGAAAAGTAAATCTAAGAAAATAAATTAACTACCTACCTACAACTTGAAAATTCCCGTATCAACACAAACAAATTGTACGAGGTAGGTACTAAATATATTTGATCTCTTATGTAGTTTGAAAATCTATTTCTAGAATTTGTATAGGTATTCCAAATGAACTTTCGACCGTTTAAATTGAAATAATTAGTTTATATACCCCTCATGGACTAATTTTAACTCTGACCTATTTGGTGCTAACTTCTTATTTCCTTACCAATTCTAAAATAATTACTTGAAATTGAAATGTTTTGTGTACTTTAGTTTTGATTAACTGTTACGAAACATTCAGTTAGGGTTAACTGAATATTAACGTAATCCAGGGGATTCGGTTAGTCTGTTTATAAATGTGTATTGTTTGTTCAGCTACGATTGTTCCGAAGCAGGTAGATGGTTGGTAGATAAGATCCAATTAATTTCTATGTAGCTCGGTTTCAGCGTATAAAATAATTGGCTCATCGCTTGTTGAAAACTTCAATCATTACCGCTTGAGCCGCTAAAATTCACTATGAGCACGTTTCGATCCAATAATTAGCTTAACTTTGAAATGCTTAAGAATTTGGACGTTATCTGCATAACAACAGCAAACGTTTTTGCTGCCGTTCGCTTGGTGTTATTAATATCAAAACTTTCCTATATCTACCATCATTGAACTAATCATAAGACGAAAAGATGAGCCCAATTGTAGGCTCTGTTAGTCGTCTTCTAAAAATTTTGACAACTTTTCTAGAACTTCCTTAAGTTGTTACTTGGAGATGTGTTACGTTAGTAAAAATTTATTGACATACTATAGGTCCAAGCATCTACGTTGATCTGGTGAAACCCTAAAAATATAAGTACCTACCTTAAACTGGTATAGAATTTCCTCCACAATAAATTCTAAATTCCCTATTTCCAAAATACAGTTGTTTTGATTGGAACAAAATTGGTCTTTATAACTTCCTCTTCTTGTAAAACTATCACTAGAATCTATCTATAAGTCGCTTCTCTAAGCACCTGTCATTTTTCCCCATAGCTAAATCAAACTTTTTCCTAACGGCTTAAGTGTAAGGAAAAATACTGGTGAACTACGTTTGTGTTGAGATGTAAATTAGTTGAGTGATGAAGTAGTTTATTGTTTGCCTAGCGGTTCAGCCGCCAGCTTTCGTATTTATGGAGGTGGTAAGTTCTATCCCCAGTGCGTACATTTTTCCACTTTCACAACACGAGCTTTGTTGTTTGTAAAAGTTGTCGATACTATTTATCCATAATAATATTCAACCCCTATTCAAATTCAGTATTAACATAAATTAAAAAACCGAACATTCAATTTGTCATCCACTATATACACAGATACACAGACAGTATTCATCGTTATAGCAAAATAGATTAGCAGTTTAAATCTGGTTACAACAAACTATTTAACTAACTAATGGAAATTAATCTAAACTTTTGACACAATTCATTATCAAATTAAAAAGTTTTGAGCATGGATTAATCATTATTGGTGACAAAGTAATTTATTGTTTTATGTAAATCTAATTGAGGTTATACGTAATTCTCTATGGCAGGTATTTCAATACTATAATTGTATATTACATACTAGCTAGTTACCCGTGGCTTCGCTCACGTGTTACTGTATTTGCTTTCTCTTCCTAAACAATGCAGAATTAATTATATTCGCATCAAAATTAATAATAATAAGAAACATCATCAACATTTCTTTTTTTAAATATATATTCTAAAATTTCCATTAAATTACTATATTTTTATTTATATTTGTCGTTATTAATCTGTATTTAAAAAATATGTGCTTCTTATACAAATAGAATCAGCCCGCGAACTTAAAAATTTCGCTAACTTGACTGACATTGTTCTATGAGAATCCCAAAAAATAACTCGAATAACTTTTATTCCATCAAATGACGTTATTTGAAATCAATTTTTATATTGCTGGATATGAATAGAAAAATATTCAGGTCTCGAAAAGCAATGAAATTAGTGATCTTTAAAACACTTATTTCTATCTTTTTTTTTTTTGGGAGGGGAGATCCTCATGGATACCTGACCGTTCTGACCGGGTTATGACGGACTCTTACCGCCTAAACCCCCCCCCCCCCTCTTCTGGATATGATAATGTTCCCGCCATCTTTGGCCTACCACTACCATTCCTTTTGTCTATTCTTTGAGTGCTCTCTCGTCTGACTCCTTTTGGGACATTATGGCTTCAAATAGCCTGAAGAAGGATTCCCACTCTATTACACTCTTCAGCATGGCCGCCACTATATTTTCCGGCAGCGGAAATTCTGCAAGTTGCAGTTCTTCCTTCAGGGCATCTCTTTCAGCACTCCATCTGGGGCAACAGAATGTAGTGTGCTCTGCTGTGTCCTCTTCGGAGCAGTATATACATTGGTCCGTCGTCACTTTTCCTATGCGTTTCAGATAGGCGTAGAAAACGCCGTGGCCTGTCAGGCACTGTGTCATTCGAAATGTCAATTGTCCGTGTTGCCTTTCTATCCAAGGCTTAATGTATTTTATGAGTCGGTGTGTCCAAGGCCCAGGCACAAAAAGTCTCATCATTTGAAATGAAGTGCCTAAGGAGAATTCTGGGCGTAAGATGGTACCACCGCATCACGAACGACGCTATACGCCGGCGCACCCAGCGTGAGCCCATCACCTCTACCATTGTGGGGAGGAGATGGACTTGGCTGGGACATGTGTTAAGGATGCCGAATGACAGTTGGCCGAGGAGAGCGCTGTTCTTCCTCCCATCAGGGTCCCGAAGACGAGGAAGACCCTCTCACACTGTGTTCCGCTCCTTCGAAGCAGAGCTGAGGGACATGGACATGGTGTGGGAGGAGGTCATAAACATTGCGCAAGATCGAGCGCAATGGAGAGCTCTTGTTGCCTCCCTATGCCCCTGAGTGGGGTGGAAAAGGGAGAATTGATTGATTGATTGATTGTGTCCATCTACCGCTTTCTGCAGAGTCCCAGTTACTCTGCCACTCTTCCATGGTTCTCTCCCTCTCGGTGTATCGGCTGTTGTCTTCTGGCAGAGCAGCTCTGCTTCTATACAGTCTACCGCGCTCACGCGCCAACAACTGAACCGGTATGAGTCCGCCGACAACCAGCGCTGCTTCCGTCGATACTGTACGATAGGCGCAGCATACCCTTAGTGCAAGAGGTCTTTGGGACTTATTTCTAAGTAAAAAAACTTATTTCTATCTGCTTTGGGCATTTTTCAAGCTACAGACGTTTTTTTAACATTTCAATTTATATCTTTCACGTTGATTTGTTATTGTTTGTCTGGTCGTAGGTTCAAAATTTAGTTCATAAATATCTTATCCTGAGCAAACACGACATAAAAAGAATAAACGATATCGGTCCAGCCGTTCAGGTCGAAATAAATAACGTTAAACGTGAAAACTGTTAACGTTCGGAACGTTAACGTTTACCAAATTGAAAATGGTTTCCAAACAAAAAAAATGCGTTTCGTCTTCAATATAATAGCAGCGTCGTAATACTTCCAAAGATTTTGAGGTAACGTTTAACGTTAATTTTGAATAACTGACAGAATTATTTTTTTGACTCGGAATTTGGAACAACATTGTTTAACGCACGTTGAACAACAGTTTTTACGTTATCTCAATGGAAATAACAACAAATTGTTAACGTTGGAGCTGTCGTTAATATTTCGACTTGGCATCCAGGCGTGATGCGATGACCACGTAAAGTAGGTCTCCATTTTTATAATAACGTAATATTCTCCCTTTTAAGCCCCCCCGCTCACCGCAAACCAGCCCGGAGGAAACTAAACCGCAGCAAACCCGATCCGCACAAAGCCAAACCCTAGCCCGATTGCCAAAAAGCCAGCCGCACACAGATCAAGCCCGTGGCGGTTCCCCCCAAACCACCCCATAATACGGGAGGCCTTGGACCCACTCAGGAGAATAGGTTAGGCATAAAGAACTCTCCATTGCGCTCGAAGTCGTCCGAGGCTCATTGTGCCTTTTCTAACCGGTTGAGGTTTAAGGAAGTGAGGTGGTCAACCTCAGTATTCTAATGGTATAAGTAATTGGCGTTCGACTATAAACGAATTTTCGACAATGTAGAGTAGGAAGAAAATTAACTGTCCACTGTTTATATTTTTTATTAGATGAAACGGATATCGGCAACTATCCGATATCCGGTCTATCCGGCGGCGTAAATAATATCCTGCCGGATACCGGATAGTAAAAAGAGGCATGTTTGGATAACTCATTGATTTGTTTATTAAAGTATCACTTAAGAAATACACCTTATAATCACAAAATAAATTCTACAACTTAGAAAATTGATTATCAAGCATAAGGTAAATTATGGAGAGTAATTCTATATAATATTTCGTTATATAGACTATTAGACTATATAGAGGAAAACAGCAGCTTTGCTGGTCTTCGTAAGTAAGGGAAGTTTAATAAAACAACGTTTCGTCATATATCATCCTGGCTGAAGATGCAGATAGTTTCCGCGATTTTTGGAACAATAACGTTCCGGCAACGGAGTCAGTCCAATTGGTATATACCGCCTACGTAAGCGTAATTCATGCGTTGTACCCATGGTAATTTACGCACTGGCCGGGCTCTAGTAAGGACTTCTTTAGCATTCTGCGAATTTTATAAATTTTTGAAAATAAAAACACCGATATTTTAAGGGGAGCGCTTTTCTTCCTACCGCAAGAGTTCCGAAGACAAAGAAGATCTTCTCATACCGAGAGGGTCTTCCTCGTGTTCTGCTCCTTCGAAGCAGAGCTGAGGGATCTGGAAATGGTGTATGAGGAGGTCATAATATCCGGCTAACTGCTATCCCTTTCGTCTCTATTTTTTATACGTTCCAGTGGACAGTTAATTTTTTCGCACTATACAGTGACGAAATGATATGGTCATTGACTTGCCAGTGTTTTCAAAACAATTATTTACGATCTATCCTAAAATGATGTGAGGATTTTGTAGATAATTTTAAAATTTAATATTTTGCACTTTTACTACATTTGATATAAAATAATTTACCTATTGACTTCATAATACTATTTACCTTTTTTCAACATAATATTATATCAACTTGCTATTCATGGTTTACGCAATAAATTCAAAGCAAGATTACTCACATAGTTTTTTTTTTGTTGCTAGTGTTTTTATGAAATGGCTTCAAATATTTTGACAGATCAAGACATAAAGAATTGCAATACAATCCAGATTCTTTTCGTGAACTTACCGTAAATTATTTTAGTAGAGATAATAAATTACTAAAATAGGTAGGTACCTACATAATGATTTTAATGTCGATCGTAAAAAAAAACAATTCAGAATCGCTGTACAGGATGCATGGTACGAAAAATATATTGAAGTAGGTAGGTACGTAAAGTGTTTCTCTGAATTCACGGAAAGTGTATTTATTATCTCTTATATAAAAATGGAACGCTAATTTGCGCGGTCATCGTATGGGTAAGAACACGTTGAAAGCCGATTACGATCCGCGCCGACCAGCTCAAAGATTGTTGTCTATGGTTTCCATGCATTTAAATGGGCGTGTCGGAAAGCGGGTTCCTGCTTTTTCTGTGGGTTTCCCCATTCAAATGCATAGTAACATTCTTTGCGCCGGTTGGCGCTAGTCAGAATCGGCATTCTACGTGTTTCTTACCCTATGAGAACAGCTGAACTTATATCGCCCATTTTTTTGTCGTGTTTGCTTTTGTCTGAAGGGTCTTATGAAAGAAAAAAGTTGCACGGAATAAAAATAAAACTTCCATTATACATTTTTTCTAGTTTTGAAATTAAATCAGGCGTTTAACAGGAATCAGTTGTTTGATGAATGATACGATTCACGGAATGCTGATAGAAAATAATATAATGATATGTTTTATAACAGATGCATCGGTTACAGTACCTAGTTAAAAAGGTATTAATGAATGTATCATTATACTAATTCATATTCAATAATATAAGGACCACGTCGTCGTCTGTGTTAAATAACTTTAAACTGAAATTAACTTAAATTTATACATAAAATCTCGAACATATTATTTATAATCCAAGACGGGACGAAGTTTGACGGGTCGGCTAGTTCAAAACTATATTAATATTATAGATTACGCAATAGTTTCGACACGTGTATTGGAGAAAGTAGGTTGGGCTGGGTAGGTACCTACCTACGTATATATTCATTGGGTAGGAACACGTAGAAAGCGGATTCCGATACGCGCCGACCGGCTCATAGATTGTTGCCTATGGTTTCAATGCATTTAAATGAGCATGCCGGAAAGCGGGTTCCTGCTTTTCTGTGGGTATCCCCATACAAATGCATAGTAACATTCTTTGCGCTGGTCGGCGCGGGTCGGTATCGGCTTTCTACGTGTTCTTAGCCATACACCGCGGCACCACACCGGCCCGGCTCGCCGAATGAGATCCAACTGTCGATGGCCTGAGTCGGTATGTTTATTGTATGAAACGATGTCGTCAATAAATTAAATTTTTACAAAAATTGTTAAGAAAAGTTTGAGATGTACTGCTATGATGTATGTATTTTTTATAGAAAAATAAATTATCTAGTTGTAGCGTTTCGGCGTTTTTCGATATTTTTATAAAATTCTGAAATATAGGCACTGAAACTCGTAAATTTGTCATAAAAAAAATATTTTTCTTTATAAAAAAAGTTTGAGAAATCCTGAAACTTTTTCATTAAATTATATTTTAGATATTGTATTTTTCTATATACATACACAATTTTAGGGTTCTAGATTTTATGGTTTTTGAGATATATGGAAAAATTTAATAAAAATTCAAAGGTTGATAACCCCTGACTGAAAAAAAAATTTCAAAATTCTGAGTATACAAATTTTGTATGCTTAAAGTATTCAATATTTTCTGAAATTTTAGGATCTGTGCATCAAGCGAATCAAAAGTTATAAAGAGGGGACGGATACACACACATACACGTTGGAAAAGTGCCCCTCACCCCCTCCACTCTAATTAATGATATCTTTTGAAAACGAAATAGTATAATTTGACTCTTTCTGAAGAAGTCAAATTTTTGAAATTTCGATAAAACCAGTTTTAAACTTTTTAGGAGGCACTTAAAAATCATCCCTTTTTATATGTGCCCTTTTTCGTCCCTTTTAGTTAAATTTTGGAAAAATTGCCGAATATGCTAACACTCATTTCTATAGAAGAATTCATATGCCAAATCTCAAGTTCGTACCATGTCTAGTTTCCGAGATATTCGCATACTTTGAAAAACATTCAACCCTATTTTTCACCCCCTTAGGGGTGGAATTTCCAAAAATCCTTTCTTAGTGGAAGGTTTTGTATTGAGACCTACCTGATTTCCAAATTTCACTTCTCTACGATTAGCCGTTTGGGCTGTGCGTTGATGAGTCAGTCAGTCAATCAGTCAGTCAGTCAGGCACTTTCCTTTATTATTATAGATTATATTTATTTTGCTTAGTTTGATGAGTGAAGAAGTGTGGGTCAGCAACTGTGCATAGACAAGAAACCGAATTAAAAATTATGTTGAACCAACTTTTTGATGTTACCATTACATCCAACAGTGCTCGAATTTGTATGGTTTGTTTGGAACACTACTGACATAGGACTGTCTTCCATTCCTGATGCAATTTTACGTGATTTCAGAAATCTGATGAGCATTTTGGATAAGATAAAGATAACAACTGTGTATACCATGAGCATGGCCCAATCACCAGAAATTTTTACAAATTTTAACTAGGTTTAATGCTTATTGTATACTCGTATTACGAAGATATTGGCGTCGGGTCATTTTGCCCAATGACAAGCGCCTCTGCTTAAAACAGCAAGCGATGCTGGTTCGAGTCCTGCAGGGAGCATGCAAACTTAGAATAGGTAAGTACAGTAGTTGTTCAAATTTGTAAAATGTAGGCCACCTCTTAAGATCGGACACTCATAATATTAAATGGTTGCATCAATGAGTTGGTTCTATAATGATATAATTAAACGTCAATAACGAGTGCTAAAAACATTCAAAACTTATTGTTTAAAATATTATTTAAAAATTCTTGTCTCTTTAAAAAATAATTGAAAATAGCTGCATACTCAATTTAAATTTACCTGAAACAGAAAGATTCTCATTAAATACGTCATGGATAACGAAAAAGCGGATATTGAAAAATTTGATGGAATTCCTCTCTTAAAACTAACCGGACATTACAGTGCCTTTAATGACGGTATCGCCTTGAAAAGCCTTCATTTCAAATATATAATGAGGCAATCGAATCGTTAAATTATTAACGTGTTTCTAGAAAAGGGGAAGTGGGGGCTGGGAAATCTTGCATCAATATGCAATGGGATTCTTATTAAATTTTTTTTAAATAAGATAATTTGTTTTCGGTAATTTGTTGTTTTTAACAAGCAATAATTTTTATTCTCAAACAATCACGTGTTTGTTTTTAAATTTTTGTAAATATTACAAGTGGGGCAGCTATGTACGATTTTGAGTGGGAAGGCATTTTAATACAATATGAATAAAAACAGAATAATAAAGGAACTTCACAGACCGTGTTTAAAGGAAGCAGAATAAACAATAAATAAAGTATTTCTTCTAATTCTTCAACAAAATGGGTATTCTTAAGCGAGTAAGAAATTCTTTTATACCACCATACTCGTATTAAAACAAAATGCAGTGGGTAATTCAAGAACTTATATATTTTATTCTTGTTTCAATAAAAAAGTTATATTTTAAGTATGTATGTTTATATTCTCCAGGTCTCCCGGGTGGATAAATTTAAATACCTGGAAGCAACCATCACCACCTCTGGTGACCTCGGGGCTGAGCTCCTGATACGTATCGGTATGGCAAGTGCCGCCCTTAACAACATGACCAAGATTTCGAGACGAAATGTAAACTGTTTGATGCGTGTGTGTTGCCCATTCTGCTGTATGGGTGTGAGTCCTGGCACCTGATCAAAGCCCAGGAACAAAAAATATCTGCATTTGAAATGAAGTGCCTCAGGAGAATTTTGGGTATAAGATGGTACCACCGCATCACGAACGACGCTATACACTGGCGCACTCAGCGAGGGTCCGTCACCTCTACCATTGTGGAGAGGAGATGGACTTGGCTGGGGCACGTGTTAAAGATGCCGAATGACAGTTGGCCGAGGAGAGCGCTGTTCTTCCTCCCATCAGGGTCCCGAAGACGAGGAAGACCCTCTCACACTGTGTTCCGCTCCTTCGAAGCAGAGCTGTCGGATTTAGACGTGGTGTGGGAGGAGGTCATAAACATTGGGCAAGATCGAATGCAATGGAGAGCTCTTGTTTCCTCCCTATGCTCCTGAGTAGGTTGTTAACGGGAGTATTGGTTGATTGATTATATTCAGTAATTTTATTTATATAATACAATTTGGTACAAAAGACTTTCAGACATGAATCTGTGGTCAGTTAAAGTGAACACAAGTTTCTTTGACTCTTTCATAGTAAGCAAATAAGCTTGTGTCGTTAAAGAGGTCGGCACCTGGCTTCTAACTCATGACCTCTAGAATGAATCAGTAAAAAAGTGAGGGAACTACTAGTCTAACAACAACTTCGTTAAAGGTATTCCAATTTCCAATAGTCCCATTTTTCGGCTTTACGGCTTTCTCCCTGGGAAGTCGACACTGACAAACTTGCTTCTTTACGAGGATTTTATTGTACAGAGCCTTAACAGGGGACTTCAGGTCGATAGCGTGTACACCGACATCTCGAAGGCCTTCGTCAAAGTGTCTCATGAGCTGCTACTAGCAAAGCTCCAGGCCATCGGTGTTGTCGGTCCTCTTCTTCGCTGGTTTGCGTCCTACTTACTGGATCGAAGGCTGTCTGTAAGCATCGAGGGATTCTCGTCCGCTCCATTTACGGCCACGAGTGGCATGCCCCAGGGCAGCCACCTCGGCCTAGTCCTCTTCTTGATGTTTATCAACGACATAGGGACTAAGATTGGTGATGTGAACTACCTCCTTTTTGCCGATGACTTAAAGATTTACTCTGGGGTGTCCGAATCGAGGGACTGCGAGAAAATCCAAGCAATCCTGATTGGTTTGGACGAGTGGTGCGTAACGAACAGTGCCAGTTCATTCAATTCTCTAGAAAGAAAAACATAGTGCGTTTTGACTATAGTTTAAATGAGATTACTCTCGAAAGAGTGACAGAAACACGCGATCTGGGCGTTATCTTCGATGAGGGGCTATCATTTGTTTCCCACATAAACACTGTCGCGGGAGATGCGATGAGGACCCTGGGGTTTGTATTGCGCACAGTCCACGACTTTCAAGATATCCGTGCTATCGCCCTGCTCTATACCTCTCGTGTACGTAGCAAGTTGGAGTAAGCATCGCCGATCTGGTCTCCCGAATATATGTGCCATAAACACACCATAGAGCGAGTGCAGAGTAAGTTTTTGAGACACATCAACTACAAATTGGGTATACCCAGCGAGGAGCTGAACTACGAGCGGTTACGAGAGCTATTAAACATGCACAAGCTGTCTGAAAGACGCACTTTGTCTGACCTCATCGTGCTCTTTAAAATTCTGAATAACCTTTTCGACGAGCCCGCACTGATCGGTCTCATAAAATTCCACATACCATCCCGCAGCACTAGAAGTAGATGCCTTTTTAGCTGTGACAATTCTCTTACTACCAACTACTTGAAAAGTACGGTATTCCCACGACTCCATCGTCTAGGAAACGAATACGCGAACGACATTGACATTTTTAGCTCCAGCATCGACATCTTCAAAAGTCACATTAGGACAAATTTCTCATAATGGTTCCAACAGACTTACTTTCTCGACTGATCTTCTCTGATTCCTCGACATCTGCTTCAGCTGCGACTGTGACCTTTTAGGCTTTCTATCCATCCCGCCTTCTACCTCTTGTTGTTGAGCTGTTCTACCTCGACGCTTTTCAACGCATAGTAATTTAGCGAGCTGAAATACTTCTGTGGGTATATCATACCCTTATCATCCTGTTTAATCACTTATTGTAATCCGAATACCTCTCATCTTATGTATCACCTAGACGGAGACTTCTAATCAAATTTCTGGCAACTGTCATCAGTCATCCATTAGCCTTGTATTCTCGAATTATTGTATTCTTCTATTATACTGAAGAAACGTGTTGCACGTAATTTTTCTCTCTGTAATGCTTATGGAGGGAGGAAATAATAACAATATGTGTATATGTATGTGTGTTCTTTGTATTTTTACTGCTATCTATGTTATCTTTTTTTTTTCTTTAAAAGGCAATTTGCCGTTGACAAATAAATAAATAAATAAATCTGAAATTTATTTGGAGACTCCAAACTAAGTGTATAAATCTTCCCCCACTTCCCCTATAAGTAGTAAGCTGAATTCCATTATTATTGTCGATTCACCGAATCGGACTTTTCCAAAGTGAAATATTGCAAATAATCCGGCCTCTTCCCGCTTCAAACGTTCGAGATTAATTTTCATTATCTCTTATATTCAGCCGCCGTTTTTGAGAGAGATTTGAATTTATTCAAACGCAGATTTTTTGTTCAATTATTGTTGTCGAGATGAAAGAGGTGATACGAAGATTATTACCAGAAGTCAAGAAAATATTTATTTATACACAAGAACGGGAGTGAGATACCCAGCTGTCGTCTATAGTCATGTCATTTTAGTTGTACATGCCTACCAAATCATTATTGCATAATTTTATATCATAAATTATAACGTTCATGTTTGTTTCTATGATAACCTCACTCTTTGCCATAAAAACATTTTTTTTCTTAATTTTGTCGAAAGAATTCTAAGCCATTCTTTACCCATCTTCACCTTTCACTGACATTCAAAACAATTTTAAATTGGCGTTCGACTACAAACAAAGATTTCGTCAATGTAGAGGATGAAAAAAATTAACTGTCCTCTTGTACATATAAGCAATTATTTAAACCTAACAAAAACACAAAAATATAAAAAGTGGACAGATATTTTTTTTTTCCTACTCTACATTGTCGGAAAAATTCTTTTGCATAGTCGTTCGCAAAATTCAAATTGTCTAGTTAAACTTGACAGAATAATTGTCTTCTTCTGAAATACGCGAAATAATCCAATAGATAAATATCCTACATTTTGTAAATAACTTAAATGTTAGTAATATTCTTAGATAAACACCAATACTCTATTTCCGGAGAGAATAACCAAAAAAAGTAAGTATTATGAATCGCAATTTTTTTTAGCAAAACAAAGATGGATGAAACTTGTTTATCACACACATAATCATAAACAACTGACTGGCAAGTATTTTTTTATTGGACGATAGTGTAACGACAAGCCTTTAAAATATTGCAAAAATGGTTCTATCGTTTATTTTTTGGAAATTCTCTCCAGAAATAAAATTTATAATGTCATATTTTCACTTACTTACAGGTTCCGGTGAGTACGCACGCAACAATGGAATTTTTAAATTGAATTAAAAGCACGGTCATATTATCTGGCGAGAGATCTTCTCAAAGGAGATTAAAAAAGGCACAAAAGTACCCAAGTAGGTACTTACAACACATCAGCAACACGAACATATTATTATTTGTAAGCCCAGTGCTGTGGGAAATTTTACACTTGCTCTTAACAATCTGATAAACTTGTAAGTGAATCAGAATAAAAATACAAAAGAAAATAAAATAAAAGTGTTTGGTTGTAGAGCTATCGCGTTTATAGCATGTCCCACAGATTATTTTATTAACTTCAGGAGCTAAATAATAATAATAATAATAAAAGAACGATTTTTAACGCGCCGTTTCGTGATAAATATCACCTCAAGGGCGCTTTGCAAAATTATTAGGGCCTGTAACCTATAAATAAGTATAAGAATATGAAGATTAGGTACTACAAATAGGTATATACATAAATAGAGTAGCTTAATTAACAGCTTAAAATCACAAAACAATATCAAATGAGAACTTTTTAAAGATAACCTGGGTACGATTTTGAAAATAAATGCGTTTTTAATAACTTCTTAAAATCTTCCGGGTTCTCAGCCGCTCGGATGTTGGCAGGAAGGTTATTCCACGCCTTAGGACCTGAAACTGCGAACGCTCTGCTCAAATAATTGGGCTTATTTGAGAGATTTTGTTCGTCAAGTTTATAATCTGCTCGAGAGATCGATCTTAAGGATTGCTGTCTATTGTTAAAGTTTTGTAGAGTGCATAATTCTGAGATGTATTTAGGAGCCATGCTGTGAAGAGCTTTGAAGATTATGAGACATGTTTTGAACTCTATACGCTCTGAACACTTAAGCCAGTGTAGAATGTATAATGAAGATGAAATGTGAGAGAACCGATCCATTTGAAATATTAGGCGAGTTGCAGCGTTTAAAATTGATTGTAGTCTGAGTATTTGGTATTGGGGTAGATTAGAGTAAACTGCATTGCAATAGTCCACACGAGAAACTACCAGTGCATTGATCAGTGTTTTAGCTGCATCTACGGGTAGGCATCGCCGAATAGGTTTCAGCTGCCTTAAAAAGTAAAAAGCTGTGCTTATAGTAGACGAGATATGTTTTTCCATGGACAGAGCGCTGTCAATATAAATACCTAAGAACTTAACATTATTTGAAGGAGAAATATTAGCACCTTGGATTGAAATGGGATTATTTTTAATCAGGTGTTGTCTGCGTGGCGAAGCTATCCACAGAAATTCTGTTTTAGATGGATTTAATTTAAGTTTATTACAGCCCATCCATAGCGAGATGCTATTAATGCAGTCTGCAATATTAGAGAGTAGTTGGTCTTGAGAATCTGGATTACAGGATTGGAAAACAACACGATCATCAGCGTATGCATGAGTTCTGAAGCCAAGGCACTGAATATGATTTTCTAATTTATTAGTGTATAGGTTAAATAAGAGAGGACCCAATTCAGATCCTTGTGGCACTCCGTATAAGAAGTCTTTTTCATCAGTAGTGGATCCATTAAAGGAGACTACGTACTTTCTGGAATTTAGATATGAGGCTATCCATGCAATGGGCTCACTCTGCAGACCGAATTCTGAATGGAGTTTTGATAATAATATGGAGTGATCGACTGTATCAAAAGCAGCGCTCATGTCCAAGAAAGCTATGAGAGTTAACTTACCAGATTCCGACTCGGTGATTAGATCTGATAAGATTCTGGTCACTGTGGTCTCCGTTGAGTGAAATTTCCTATAAGCTGACTGGTTCTTGGCTAGAGAGACACCAGATTCTAAGTAGTTATTAATTTGATTACTGATTACATTTTCCAATATCTTTGATAGCAGTGGTAAGTTTGAAATTGGTCTGAAATTATCCGCGATATTCGGATCCAAATTATCTTTTTTTAAAATCGGTGTGACTATTGATTTCTTAAGTAAACTAGGGACAATACTTAATTTTATAGATAAATTCACGATATGCACAATAATATGTAATAGTTCATGTATACAGTCTTTAAATATTCGATTGTATGGGCCGAAGGTGCTTGGTGGTATTTATTCATTGTATTAGAAATGAAAAACGAGTCTAAATTTTGTAATACCACGTTTTAAAACGTTGACTTGAGAACTTGAGATCGTTTCTCAACGATTTTCCCACCAAATGACAACACTTGATTAGTAATTTTGTATTATCTGTAGGTTAAAGTAAGTTGGGTTAGTGCGAACACTTATTACTTGAGATCGGCTGAATACTATTAAAACGTTGAAAATGCATAAGAAATAATATTACAGTTAGTATGGAACGGATTTCCTGCGACGACATCGCCATCTATAAAATATTCTATTAGAAGAAAATTATTGTTTACAAAACCATTGAGTTTCAAAACCATGGTACGCAGATTTTTGATAGAATTTCTTTCAAGCTTTCAGAAACAATTTTATAACATTCAAACATATTTTAAACGTATTTTTGTATAAATTACAAATAAATTCGAAATCAATATATTGATAGTAAGGACTACAGGACAACGTATGTCGGGAAAGCTAGTAATAACTTATATAGGTACATAAAAGTTATTATTTATTATACATTTCAGATTCAATTCGTTTAACTGTAGTAAATTGTAGCTCATAAATTACGCTTTAAGTATGAAAAATAAAATAAAAAAATCTCCATAAAATTAATTCTCAGGTACACACGTTTCTTTTTAATTTGTGAGTTTTTGCAGAGTTTAGTTGAGCTTTATTTTCTATTAGAGTAAAAACCTCGATATAATAAAAAAAACTGTTTTTATCAGACTTTTGTAATACCTATATTTTTCTACACGGTAGTGGGCCATCCTGTACCATCAGTTGGGATATTCTTAAAGCGCGCAAACTTTACTTTGCTTTTATTACGAAATAAGCTTTTATATCGTGTTGTTTGAGATTAATCGTCGTCGTTGGGATTCTCCCGGCTCGTGACATGGTAATGAGGAGGGAAGCCTCAATCCGGAGAACAGATCAAAGGCCACGTCACTTTATTCCCCTCACACATGTTGTTGTAAGGTCCACAGATGTTATTTACGTTCACCAAATCATCTTAAGAAACGCAACCCTTGTTAAATCTGACTCCTTTGTGGCCGGCTTACCTAGTGTCGCAACCCCTTTCATGTCGCAAATAATAATGACTTCACAGTGGGTACATCTCATTCATCCCCCACATTGTATTATATCAACAAATAAATCTATACTGTCTTTGAAAAGAAATGTAAGTATATAAAAAAATAAGCGGGTAAGTACTCTCAAACCAAGAATTAAAAACATAATAAACATTTAAACGGGTCTATGGAAAATAATGTCATAAAATAGTTTTCTAAGCAAGTCTTAACAAATCTATTAGCTGTTTCTTGTCCTTCCAAAGTTTTAGGTTCCGGCGTAGCAACAGGTTCATATCTTGCTGTGTGAATTAAAATTTGGGACATTGAATAAATATTTATTTAAAAAACGTGAGTGCCTAAAAAACGGTCAAAGGGTCTCACATTGGAGATAAATGCATAATAAACATAGGACCTATGGAAATGTCGTAAAATACTTATAAACAAATCTTTCCAAATCTAGCTGTTTCTTGTCCTTTCTAAGTAGTATTAGGTTCCGGCGTAGCACAGAGGTTTTAATATCTTGCCGTCGGAATAGAAATTTGGGACATTGAATGAGTATTTCTTGAAAAAAAAGCGTAAGTAAGTGTGTAAAAAACGGGCAAAGGGTTTCGAATCGAAATAAATGCCTAATAAACATAGGGTCTATGAAAATGACATAAAATAGTTATAAACAAATCTTTCCAAATATAGCTGTTTCTTGTCCTTCCTAAGTAGTAATAGGCTCCGGTGTCGCACACAGGTTTTTATCTTACTGCGGAAATGAAAATTTCTGACCTTGACATTTTCAGCGAAAAAGGTTTATCTATTTTGAAAGAACTGAAGTTCGCACACTCTGCCGGAAGGCAATCGGCGCTATGGGTAAAAAATTTTTTTAAAGAAAATGACACCAATCCAATCCCTCAGATTAACATTAGAAAACAGTCGTTTATCTACATGGACTCAAGCTCAAGTACCTACTTTTTGAAGCATTAAAACACAGAAGCATTAAAGTCTTTAAATAATTATATTCATTCAATAAAATGACATACATAATTTAAGTAAAAGCTGATATAAGTAAATGTTGACGAACATCTAAAATATTTTATTTATAAGTCATTTCTGTTCCATAAGGAATTATCAAATTAGGTTCTATGAATATTTAATCAACTTACATAGGAAATATTCCTTTATTAATAACAAAATGGCATCTAACCTTTATTGAGTCTTGAGAGTTGTCCAATTTAAGTGATATGTTGAGGCTAGCTACAATTCCCTAAAGAATTTTCAAATCAGGGGTCATAAAATGTAGGTAAACTCGGCGTGATTCGAATTATGAATTCAGTGCCGTAAGAAAAAATAATAAAACAAATGTAACTGGCTATAAAAATGTTACTAGTCCTTATTGATATATTCTTGATTCCTAGCTAGAGCTTGAAATAAATGTTTTTGATAAGATTCCAATTCCATGCACAGTTGAGAGATTTGGAGAAAATTGTACACGTTTAGAGTGTTGACATCAAGTTGGTAAACTATCATTTGCCTTAAAAAAAAATAGAAATATTGTTCTGTAAAATCGCACAAAAATCTATGGAAAAATTTAATGTTGTATAAAAAATTGGTTTGTTACAATACAATACGATTTATTTCAAACACTACCATCAGAGAAGGGTCTAGTATTAAATAAAAATATATTGGCAATAAAATAAAGATATTAAAAAAAAGAAAACTTGCAAAACACAGAGAAAGAAGAAAAAACAGAGTACATTTAAGTAGGTAGGTATTGGTTTGGTAAAGAACAAACCCAAAATGATTATTTGGCCAGCGTTATGGCGCCCTCGAGGGAGAATTAAACTAGGTTTGACGTGATGCCGGCATTAAAAGGATTTGTGGAAGAAATGTAAAGAGATAAAAATAAGGTAGGTAGTTAAGTTCATTTCGGTATTAGGTATACAAACCCATATTTTTACGATTTAAAGGAGATAATAAAAAAAGGTTCTCGAACGTCCATCACTGCCGGTCAAACGTTCAACGAAACAAATTTAAAACACTTGAACATCTTTCTTTATTTATTTTTTATTAGGCTCTTGTAACCTTCCAATAATGTCTCTTTTCTTTTGTGTTAAGAAGATTTTTTCAAGTGTTCCGTACAAACCGGGAAATCAATATTCACAAAGCCAAAAATTATCATATTATCTATTGTACTTAAGGGTTTTTTTATATATATAAAAAATGAATGTGTG
Source organism: Mystacides longicornis (assembly GCA_963576905.1). Lineage (NCBI taxonomy): Eukaryota > Metazoa > Arthropoda > Insecta > Trichoptera > Leptoceridae > Mystacides > Mystacides longicornis. The sequence continues at coordinate 14,307,436 of OY756425.1, forward strand.
CTCACTCAAAGTGAACACAAATACACTACAAGATGGTCTGCACCTGGGATTGAACCCACGAAACAGTACGAAATCCGGCGTCATAACCACTAGGCTAACAACCACGAGTAAAATCATTCAAAAGCGAGCTTCTCTAACGTTGATTACGTCATAAAAAGCTTATGGTGTATATGTAACCAATGTACAGTAAAGTATGTATAGGTAAATAAATAAATAAAGAGATTTTTTTGTATACTACGCAAAGCGTGTAGCGTGAAAGAGGAAGATGTTTAGCACGAAAATTCTGAACCATGACCACTAGATGTTAGAAAAAAGCAATAGGCTACTAAAACTTTTAATATTATCGGTTATCTGTAAGATTATCGGAATTTCAGTATCCTATCCAAGTTTCTATAATCATTTAAAAAATGTCAAACTTGTTTTAAAACTAATTTTTTGATGAGAAAAAGTAATATAAATTCGAAGAATTAATTATCACTTCCTACTTCAAGCTTTATAAGAATATAATATCGTCGCATTTTAATACTAACAGATTTGAAATCAATTAAAAACTTTTAATTATAAATGTCAAACGAGATGAACCTCAAACAATCGAACCAATTGATCGGGGATGTCTTTAAAATTATCCTGCCTAACTTCGCCATTGCATCATTCTGGTGATTGTAATCCAGAGGCGGAAAAATTTACAAGTCCTGTTCGAGACATCTGCCTCAAGTGAATAAGTATTTCACTTTGGAAGGAAATTCCGTAGTATTAAAAGGTTATTGATTGGCAGAAAAAAATGATAATGTTTGTAAATCTAGGTACCTACATATTATATAATAATTCAGTTATGTATCTTCTTATTTTCATATGTCAGTGCACCACGCAGATTTTACATTCGATTTTAAACGCTCCGACCTGTGGTGGTCTTTTGTGCTTCCCCTGCTTGCTCGTGGTGTTTCCCAATCAGAGCTTCACGTCCAACATTAGGAGGGGATCCTAGGCGGTGAAGTCCTCCACCTCTATCCTGTGTTTACCAAAACTTCTTGTTCTCGCATAAACTACTGCATTGCATTCTGTTAGGAGGTGGTAAGGCGTTTCTACCCCTTCGTCGGAGAATCTACAGTGGGGCTAGTACGAGTTTAATCGAAAGCTTATTGCACGCTAAAAAGCGTGCAAATAGTGTTCTAAAATCAAACGATCGAATCGTTCGATCATTTTTGTATAGAAAATTTTCGATACTCGTTCGATATTCTATATATCATCGAAAACTTATACTAGCTTCGAGTCCCAGCTTTCTCAGGTGTTCTCTAAATCTACAGAGACCCGTTAAGAAGCCTGTTAGGGTTCTAACACTTATTTTACTTTCAGCTTAAGTGAACATGTTTTGGTTCTCCTGGAGTTTGCATTATACCTACTTATATAGTAAGATCGCATTAAAAGAGATCTATTTAAGACGGCTTTAATAGATTTTTAGTTATTAAAATATCAAACCATTAATGATATACTGTGGCAAAAAGACGTGGTGATATCACGGCAAAGACCATTAATCATTTGTCAATGGTTTTGTTCAGTTTATCTATAGACAGGGCCGTCGCGTGGGTGGGGCGACCGAGGCGGTCGCCTTGGGCGCCGCGATTCGAGGGGCGCCGCCGTGGGCAAAAAAAATCTATTTTGCTTGTAGTAAAGTCCAGGGATTCACATGCGAACTCATAGCTGAGAAAAGCCAAAGGCATGCAATATTTGCTATAAAAAGTTTAATCAATTTTTAAATTTAAATCTTAAAAAAAAACCCTAACTAAATTTAATTTTCATTGCAACCGAGCAAGCAACAGGAAATTTTTGGCTAAGAGACGTCGCCAATCTAGGGAAAGAGCGACTTCGTAGCGGAGAAAAGCCATACGAATGCAATATTTTCAATAAAAAGTTTAATAAACACCCATATGCTAAATCATCGCGGAGAGATCGCTAGACTAGAATCTGTTTAAATGAGCCTGACTAACGGAAACAACGACGCAAGGCAAGACGGATATCAGATAGTATAAAATATGTAGTATTAAAATAAATACGAGTCTTATAGGGGGGGGGGGGCGCTGATTATGATCATCCTGAACCAAAACTGAAATGAACAAAATTAAGAGATTTATAGGGAGGGGGGGGGGGGCACTGATTATGATTATCCCGAACCAAAACTAGAGTGAACAAAATTACGAGTTTTATGAGGGGGGGGGGCGCAGATTAAAGCCTTGGGCGCCTGAAAACCACGCGACGGCCCTGTCTATAGATATCTATCACTTTAAATAATCATTGATCATAAACATATAAACAGCATTTAGAAACATCGTTAGCAAAATGATTAAAAAAAGAGTTTGAAATCAAATATAAAAATCCGATCGGTGGACGAAGTTAAATAGGTATAGATACATGGGGATGACAGAGAAAAAAGTATGTAACGTAGGTACATGTTTCCAGAACAGAGTTCTCCAAATCAGCCCTCCCAATAAAGATGGAAGGACAGTTGTTGGGAGTCCAAATGCACCAGGATGACAGCAGATCTAAGACAAGACTTTAGAAGCAAACATTCCAGTAAAATAATTTAAATGAAACAATTGATTTGTTATTCCACTATATTTATTTACCTGACTAGTTTCGCAGGAACAGGTCCTGCATGGTCACAGGTGACTTAGTTTACTAGTTTACCATGCAGGACCTGTTCCTGCGAAACTAGTCAGGTAAATAAATATAGTGGAATAACAAATCAATTGTTTCATTTAAATTATTTTATTTAAATAATTCCACCAAGAATGCACGTTCAATTCGTTAATTTTATCAAACATTCCAGTTTGTACCAAAGAAAAAAAAATAAGAAAAGATTCTCTAATAAAAGCAATTGAAGGATTAGATTTTGAAAATACACACTGTATTATCTCTTTAAAATACCCGAGCAACAATGTCATTTTTGTGTAAGAACCATGATGTTATATTGGTATTTAAACAGTTTTAAACACACAAAATCTCAAACTATATTATTATCATAGTTGATGCAGATATTTTGATTTTGTCTATTAAATTATATGATAGAAAATTAAATAAGAGTATAATAGAAGCTGAATATTAACAAGAGTATGTATGTACCTTATAAATGTTAGAATATAAAATTAATTAGAAAACATTGACAAATTATGAACACCATTAAAAACAACGTTCCTTAAAAAACTTACGAGCAAATTTTAATAAGTTAAGTAATTTAAACAAAACGTAATAATATACGTAATCTAATAAAATTGATTTAAGGGATTAATATTTTGTTATTTCATTAATTACAATCAAATTTAAATACTAATAGATAATATGAAGTATAATATACCTACTTATTAAAAAATAATTATTTATTTATAATCAACTTACCAAATAAACCAATCCGAGATTTTTAGGGTTTTTTTATGTAATAGAAAATCACAATAATTTTCACTGATATACGATTTTAAGTATTGGAGACAGTTTAAAAAGTTGACGACAAAATGCTTTACAAACTACGTAAGAGCTTATTTGGAGCGCGGCGTAAACGAAACGTGAGCACAACCCCCCACAACGAGAGCTACAGGTGAACTAAGCGTAGCCTGAAACGTTGAAACACTCCGTAGCTTCTCTATGCACGCTACGGCGTAGAACACCATTCAAACTCCTTTCAAACTAGGCGTTCTAACTTCGAAATGAACACAGTTTCAACGTTTTATAAAGTTATTTTATTATTGGGTTCACAATTATTTCGAATTCAATTTCTTAATCCTTTGACGTTATTTCAAAATAATATTTGTTTGCTGTTTGAAATATTTTATTAAAAAAATACCTCTTAAAAGGGAACAATATTGATTTAGTAATTGCATCAAATATGTATCTTGTAATAAGTAGGTAAGAACCACTTTCTTAATAATCTGTGAAAACTATTCTCCCTTTTAAAGTACATGCAAGTAGAAAAAACATAAGACCATGCGCTTTTTAAGAAGGTCCTAATTCAACAGAAAGCAAAAGTTGAAACGGCTGGAAGACACCTAGGTACATAATAATAGGGTAAATCTTCATGACGTATTTTTGGAGAAAGAGAGGGGAAATCATTAAGTAGGTAATAGGTGGATAAATTTTTGTTGGCTGTCAACACTGGTTTGACAAGCGTAGTTGCATTGACTAGCTAGGCGAGACAAGGATGCAAGTATGCACCTCTGTGAATAGACAAAGATGCATATATTTTACTATGCAGGTCGGTTCTCACCCAAGCGTTCTCGCTCTCTTTTCGCCGCCTCACCTCGTGAAATAAACATCTTCAATACAACACGGAGTCTCTCATTTACGAACACCACCATTTTTTGGTGCCGAAACCAGGGACTATTATTCAGGTGAGAGACATTCTTCCTTTTTTCAAAATTATCCTAATTCATTTTCTATTTGTACCAGTGCAGTGTAATTTTAAATTATTTTTTAAATTCAGTGATAATTATTTCTTTCTAAATTCACGCGGTGGGTAGAATTGAGCACGGGCGCATTGTTGCGTAGTATTGTTGCAATGGCTGAGAATTTAAAACAATTAATTCAATAACGAGGCACTATTAAGGGGAAATTAACTAGATTTTTCAATTTTATAAAAACTGAAAATGTTAATAAATTTGAAGTACAAGCCAGATTAGAAAACATTCAATCGGTTTTCGAAAATTACAACGAAATACAGGAACTTTTAGAAATAATTGATGAAAAAGAGTGTCAAGATAGAGAAACAATAGAAAATGAGTATTTTAAATCATTGGCATCAGCTAAAGAACTAATATTAAATGAATGCCCTAAGATTGCCTCTGAATTGAGGCTGGCCGCGATCTCCGTGCCAAGTTTTGGCGGAGAGATCGCGGAGTGGCTTCAGTTTAGGGATAGCTTTTCATCATTAATTATTAAGAATACACAATTAAATAATATTCAAAAATTTCACTATTTAATTAATTCTTTAAAGGGCGAAGCATTAAAATTAATTTCCTCACTTGAAGTGAGCGATAAGAATTTTACAGTTGCGTGGGACATGTTAGAAAAAAGATATCACAATAAGAGAATAATAAAAGACCAACATGTTCATTCCCTTTTTAATTTACCTGTAGTTAAATTTGAAAACCATGTTAAATTGAGAAAACTAACGGATGAGGCTCAGCTACATCTGAGAGCTCTAAAAAGTTTAGGTTATGATTTTTCCAGTTGTGATTTATTGGTTTCGTACCTTATATGTTCTAAGTTAGACTCACATACTAGAAGTATGTGGGAATCAACCCCTGTCAAGGCAGAAGTACCAACTCTGGATGAATTGCTTTCGTTTTTGGATCAAAGGTCTCGTATTTTGGAGATAGCAACAAGGCGTAGTATGGGTAACAAAAATACTAATCATGGGGTCTCACAAACATATTTAAACACAAACAAGGTGGATAGGTGTGTATTGTGTGATAAATTAAATCATACATTGGTGAATTGTAGGAAATTCATAGAGCAGAATGTTTCAGAGAGATGGAACACAGTTAAAAGGTTAGGTCTTTGTGGGAATTGTTTAAAGGGCAGGCATTTTATGAAAAATTGCACAAATAGGGTGGTGTGCCAACACTGTAAGGGTCAACATCACACTTTAATCCACAAGGATACAAATAAGGAGGAGGCAGGTGAAATTATAAAGCAGAAATCACAGGTAATTTCATCACATGCTTCTTTAAGTTCGCAAACACAAATACTTCTATCTACGGCCATGGTGGGAGTATTGGATAAGGATGGTTCTGTAAAACGGATACGAGCCATTATTGACAACGGGAGCCAGACAAATTTTGTGCTGGATCAGGTATGTAAAAAATACAAATTTTCACGATTTAATATAAATGCTCCAGTATCTGGTGTACCTAAGTAATAAATTGGTACAGGTAAATGAAGCGACAAATTTGACAATTGTTTCACTCAATAATGCATGTTACAAGCAAAAAATAACTTGTTTGGTTTTAAAACAAATCACACAGAATTTACCACAATTCTCAATAGACCGCACATTATTACCGATACCTCAAGGACTGGAACTAGCTGATCCACATTTCGACCAGTCATCACCAGTGGAAATGTTACTGGGAGCGGGAATTTACTGGGAAATAATTCGAAACGAGCAGATGTCACTTGGACCGGATAAACCATTGTTGCAGAAGACGCTGCTGGGATGGATCTTGGGTGGAAGGTTGCAGCAACCTCAACAGGATCATTCAGGTCAGGTCTTAAATTGTCATATTAATGTGTATGATAGTAATAAGTTACATTCAGACTTAGAAAAATTTTGGGCTACCGAAGAGGTAGTATCACATGTTGATCACAAGGATGACCCATGTGAAATTCATTTTAGGGCCACGACTACAAGGAGTAGTTCTGGTAGATTTATAGTTAAGTTTCCATGGAGGGAAAAGCCCTCTATTGGTAAAACATTGGATATAGCCAAGCAAAGGTTATATTATATGGAGAAAAGATTTTCTAAAGATTCTAATTTGCATACTATGTATAAACAGTTTATGCAAGAGTATAAGGAATTAGGACATATGGTTTTATGGGAAGAAACAGATTCAGAAGTTTGTTATATACCACATCACGCAGTATTCAAGCAGGATCGTATACGTGTGGTGTTTGATGGCTCAGCCAAAATGAGCAATGGTCGATCAATTAATGATTTTCAGTTGACTGGACCTGTAGTTCAAAGAGACATATTTAGTATTATTGTAAATTTCAGGGTTCATCAATTCGTCTACACAGCTGACTTGGAGAAAATGTACAGACAGATTCTCATGGACGAAGGTGAACAAGATTACCAACGCATAGTGTGGAGAGATTCGCCAGACTCACCGATCGAGCACTATAAGCTACAAACAGTAAGCTACGGAATGCGTTCGTCTCCATACTTAGCAACCAGATGTATCATTGAGTTAAGTAAACATTTTTATGAAAACTATCCTTTAGCAGCAAAGGCCATAGAGCAAGACATGTTTGTGGATGATTTGTTAACAGGAACAGATCATTTGGATTCCTTTATTGAGTTAAGGGAACAATTAAATTACATATTTAGTACAGCTGGACTGACATTGAGGAAATGGCAGTCAAACATTAATGTGGATAAAAATTGTGTACCCCTGGAAGAGGGTAATATAGAAAAATCATTGTTGTTGGATGAGGACCAAAGTTGTAAAGTTTTAGGCTTGTATTGGAATTCAAAATCCGATTCATTTACATACCGGGTAAGTGAAATTTCAAATTCTGATATCTGCACAAAAAGAAATATTTTGTCACATATATGTAAAGTATATGATCCATTAGGCTTACTGTCTCCAATAATTTTGAAGGCAAAATTGATAATGCAACAACTTTGGAAGGATAAATTGGCTTGGGATGAAGCTCCTCCTAATTATATTATTAAAAATTGGCAATGTTTTCAGCAAGATCTGCTTGGAGTGAACAAATATAAGATTCCAAGAAAGGTTCGGCTAAAGGATTCAGTAAGGAACATACTGATTGGATTTGCTGATGCTTCAGAAAGTGCCTACAGTGCGACAGTATATCTACGTTCAACCAACAGCTCAGGTGAGCACTTTATAAGTTTAATATGCTCAAAAACAAGAATATCTCCTATCAAAAAATTAACAATTCCAAGGCTAGAACTTTGTGGTGCTGTTCTTCTCACTAAATTATTGCAAAAGGTTAAGGAATCATTGCACATGACTGAGGTGGAAGTTATAGCATTTACAGACTCTACAGTCACTTTACATTGGATACGTGGAGATCCATACAAATGGAATGTTTTTGTTTGCAACAGAGTACAGGAGATACAGACATTGGGACATAATTATGAATGGAAACATATTCCATCAAAATCGAATCCAGCTGACATAGCGTCACGTGGTTGTACTGCCAAACAACTGTTGGAGTCCGACTTATGGTGGAATGCTCCTCGCTGGTTATCTCAAGATGTCTCTGAGTGGCCTCAATCCAGTTTGCCTGATATGCACGACATACCAGAAAGAAAAAAGAATGTCACAGTAACAAATACCATCGTAATGGAACCTTTTATGATTTTCAATAGATATTCATCATATCAACGTCTTTTACGAGTCATGGCATACGTAAAAAGATTCATCTTTAATATCAAAAAACCAACTGTGAAGAGAACAGGTACTCTTCAGGTGTGTGAGCTTTTGGATTCACATGATACATTGGTAAGGAAAGCTCAACAAGAATCATTTGCAGAAGAAATGGATGCACTTCAACGTGGACATCAGATCTCTAATCGTAGTAAAATATTGAACTTAAATCCCTTCATAGAAAATGGAATGTTACGCGTTGGAGGAAGGTTGAGAAACTCTGATTTAGAGTTTGAAAACAAACATCCATTAATTTTGGATTCAAAACATATTCTTTCCAAATTAATTGTAAAATTTTATCATTACAGTAACTTACATTGTGGACCACGAACATTGCTCTCATTATTGCGTATGAAGTACTGGATTACATCAGGTATGGTAATTGTTAAATCAATTTTCAAGAACTGTATTCTTTGCTTTAGATATAGGCCAACCATGAGTAAACAACTGATGGCAGATCTGCCAAAGGAAAGGTTTGTTTCTTATAAACCATTTTTTATCGTAGGCTGTGATTTTGCAGGCCCTATAATGATCAGGGCTAGTAATTTAAGAAATGCTAAACAGATTAAGGCTTACATCTGTTTATTTGTTTGCCTCTCAACGAAGGCAATACATCTGGAGTTGGTCAGTAGTCTGACTACTGAGAGCTTTCTCAACACACTACGTCGCTTTATTAGTCGACGAGGTAAACCACAGAAGATTTTCACTGACAACGGAGGTAATTTTAGGGGTGCATTCTCTGAATTAAAATACTTATATAAATTTTTAGAAACAAATCAGGATATTATTTATCAGGATCTGGCTGATCAAATGATAGATTGGAAATTCTCCACGCCAGTTTCTCCGCATTGTGGTGGAATTTTTGAAAGTCAAGTAAAACAGGTAAAAATTTTGCTTAAAAAGGTTTTAGGTTCTCAACTTTTGTCCTATGAAGACATGTACACGGTGCTGGTGCAGATAGAGGGTGTCCTAAACAGTCGACCCATTCTTCCATTATCCGTTCACCCCGATGACTTTGAAGTCCTCACCCCTGGTCACTTCCTTACCTCAGAATGTCTCAAGGCCTTGCCGAGTCCCCTGGTAAGTCGGTTACCCACTTCTCAACTTGCTCATTACAAAAAACTAATGGCATTGTTTTCATTGTTCTGGGAACGGTGGCGAAGAAACTATTTCCACACCCTACAGGAGAGAGCCAAATGGAAAAGGAAGGAGAGACCCATACAACCTGGAGAGCTTGTTCTTATTCAAGAGGAGGGAGTTCCACCATTAATATGGCCGTTGGGCAGAGTGGAAAGATGTCTCAAAGGATCTGACAACATCGTTAGAAGTCTGGAGATAAGAACGAAAAAGGGCTTAATTACAAGACATATCACCAGGGTGGCTCCACTACCAATACCGGTTGAGACAACAGAACCTGTAGAAGAATGCAAGTAGGACAAATAAAATTATAACTAATATAATAAAATGTTTATTAAAATTTAATGATCAAATGCACCAACATACATAAACTCAAGATTTGAAGAATCAAGCAAATAATTAATTAAAATTTTTGATTTAAAATGAAATTAAAAATAAATTTACATCAAGAATATAAATAAATAAAATATTTGGCAACATCAAGAATATAAATTTGTAAAATGGTTGACACATCAAGAAATTTAATTTAAATTAACTTAAATAATAATATTTCAAATATAAACACATGAATTTTAAATTGAATTAATTGGTAACAAGAAACACATTGGGAAAATGGTTTGGATCTTCGCTAAGCAACTTCAGTGAATTTAACATTTGGGGAATCAAATCAACACAGGGACGGACCAAGATGAAAATTTTAAGAAGATTTTCGTTATTAATTAATTATGTTTATTTTTTTTTAATAGTTCATAGTAATATGGATAAATATTTTTTCATTTTTTTTTGCTAATTAGGTCTGCTTGACAAAAAAGATGCAGATATTGCTTTGTATAACGAGGCATATAAATTTTGGTACTTACATATTAGTTCAAAAGAGTCTGCTTTACAAGGTATGCAGACATTTATTTGGTTTCAACATTTTTTTGATTTGAATTGGAAAAAATTCAAGGAAATTTTATTTTGTACAATTATTGGAATAATTTGATTTTATTTTGTATCAACGAGGACCTTGGGTGACGAATCTTTTCTATTGTTTTGTAATTTATTTTCTAATTGAATAGCTTTTCAGTATGCTATAATGGCCCTCCTGGGGTACATGCTGCCTTGCTCCATTTTCTCTGACACTTGGTGAAATACCTTGGGTATTTCAGGTGGGAGAATGGATAAATTTTTGTTGGCTGTCAACACTGGTTTGACAAGCGTAGTTGCATTGACTAGCTAGGCGAGACAAGGATGCAAGTATGCACCTCTGTGAATAGACAAAGATGCATATATTTTACTATGCAGGTCGGTTCTCACCCAAGCGTTCTCGCTCTCTTTTCGCCGCCTCACCTCGTGAAATAAACATCTTCAATACAACACGGAGTCTCTCATTTACGAACACCACCAATAGGTACTAAAAAAATGATATCGTAAAATAGAGATAGGTATACTCTTCCTAATAATTGTGTTTCGCTGAACAAAATGGAAGGTTTTAAATTTGAATGAATGAAATTTTATTTCCCCAATAATATTTACAATTACAATACATTTAAACAGTTACAGTAGTTGGAAATTTTTACATTTTTTAAATTTAATAAGCGCTTATACCTATTTCAATTATTATTTATAACTACTTGGGGAGTTACTTTGCTTTTGAATCACAATACCTACCGATCCAATTTCAATCTAAATAACGATGTCATTATCACACTTAGATTTTGGTTGCTGTGCATAAAAATAGTTCCACGTACAAAAACAAACAAAAAAAATTGTACAAAAAAAATTGTTTAAAATAAAATTGTATTTATAGTATCAAAAGTATTGACGGTCAATATTGAAATCGGGATTGTATCCCCCCAGATATACATATTATATGTAGATTTTTAATTAATTTCAAAAGATGGCGATGTTTTTTACTAAAATCTTACTATAAAGAACCTGGGGCCCTAGACAATTTGAATTTTGTGAACGATCACAAACGAATTTTTCGACGAAACGAAGGAAATTAGCTGTCCACTTTGTTTACTGTACTCCACAATGACGAAATCTTCCTTTGTAGGCGAACGCCAATTTCAAATTGTCTACGGGGGCTGTAATTATTATAGATGTTCATAAAAAAATTTTTTTTTCGAGGAAATGGAAAATTGTACATGTTAGGGCATTCCTATACCTATATTATGTTCCCCGCACAAATAATGTTTACTACATATCGTCAAAGTTATCTGTAGTCGGTATCACCGCCCTACAGCCCGGATAACTTTGGCGATATTGAAGTCGGCCGTGAAAGCATATCTACTTATTAAAATTTATTTTTTTATTAACATTTAATGTTGACTACCCTCACCGCCAAATAACATGTCATCACACTATATACAAGAAAAATGTATACCTACGTGCATACAGTACCTACAACAGGTTCAACTACAGTGGCCGACCATACAGCTAGTGACTTCGTGTTTTTCTTCAAACTTTTTCCAAGTGTTCTACAAGGATAAAGGCGGTAAGTGGGTACATACATATTTAGGTATTATACATTTATTGGTGCATCCTTCATCCTTCAGAGTCATTGTATACAAAATTTCCTAATTTTTCATCCTCTCCATACAGTCCCCTTTGCTCGAACAGTAAACAGTAACTAATATTGCATAACTACAATGGGATGTTTTTTTTCCATTTTGTGCCACTAGAGACGCCCTTGCTAATCCGGTCTATTGTCAAATTCAGTGTTGCCAAAGAGGGCGATTTACTTCTATTTGGGCATTTGGAACGAGAATATGCGACGAAAAAATCTAAAAGGCGACAGGTAGCCACTTGGGTTACTTCCCTTTTAGCGAATTTTCACCTTTCGGATACTAAAAAATGACCTTTTTTTAGTGATCTCTCATCTCTCTTCGGATACTAAAATTTTCGGAATGACCGCATACCAAATTTTCAGTTGGGCTACTTTGCGTTTGAAAAACGACGTTGGCAACACTGGTCAAATTAACGTTTATAACCTCAACCATATGTTTAGAATAATCATTGTACATTTCTTTTTACATGCTATTACAAATAAAATACTTATTTATCTTATTTTATTTTTTATATACCTACCTAAATATAAATGAAAAAATACCGTAACAGAAAACAAGAAGATACAGAACAGCACCACTGAGACTTATTCTCAAAGAACAGTACTGCAAACCTACCCTTGAAGACAAATACATACCTAGTGCTTTTGTTTGTGAGTAGTATAAAAGGACACACTATGGTTTACCTCCTAGAAAAAGCCACTTTTGCAATCATCAATGATTAAAACGTTAAATTGATAAAAAAAGAGAGGAGATATATTATTAGCATAATATTCATCAGTCAATGCTAGATGGTATGTTTGACAGCTGTCATAATTTGACAATAGACCTGATTAGAAGGGTAACCTAGTATGTACGGGGAACCAGATTGGCACCAATAGAATCCTTGCATAAAGTGCGCATGCGTGACACTATCAGTAGATATTAAAGTTTTTCGGCATTGCTAGCAAGTTCACAATGGTCCTACGGTTATAGTCGCCGCCGTTGTTAATGATGGTTGTTGGTTCGAGTCCCAGTGGGGGCGGACCTTTTTTTTCGTTTTTTTTTCTATTTATCCGTTTTTTTCTGTGAAAGATGTCTAAAGTGTATTTGTGTTCACTTTGGCTAAGCCAAAATCATAAAAAATAGGTTCGTTAGCCTATTTTCATGACTAACAGTCATGAAAATAGGTTAGGTTAGGTTAGAACATAATTATTTAGGGGGGTTTGGGGGGCAGAGCCCCCCATACATCTTCGCACACACCCCCGAATCCATTTTACCCTCTGCAAACCGAATATATTAGAATTTTAGGCGCATTTGAATTGTTGACGCCATTTGAATTTTTAGCGCGAATCTGGTTCCCTGTACATACTAGGCTACCCTGATTAGAAGCACTGCCACCTAGTGTGTCTTGTTGGAAGCTCCCCAGAAAACCTCCCATTATATCTGCAAGGATCGAACGTAAAATCTCCGGATTATGCGTGATGCGATTACAAACGAAAATAAATAAATTACTGAATAATTATTCGTATATATTTAGTTGATTCCAGCAGGTACTATCAGATTATGTGTATGATAATTTACAGTTTACAGACGAAAAATTACAGTACATATGTTGAAAACTGGGTAATGCTCAGATAAACACAACTTGCCCCACGATAGATTTGACCTTTCTTCAACCACAAAGAAAGGCTGTGTAATTTTATGTAAATTAGCACATTATGAAGAAAAAAAGCGTAACAATAAAAAGTTATGTGTTTGCGTAACATAAGGGCGCAACTTAAATAAATATATCGCTCTCTTCGTAACGTACACTGGAGTGTATTCCATTTTTCTTCGTAAGGAAACATTTTTCGAGTATTATTTATTGCAAATTTTCAACGTTACAGAAAAATAAAGGGCATAATATATTTTTGAAAATAAGTAAGGTGACCAAGTCCTATATTTTTTACAAAAATATTAATTTATTATAAAAATATTCTTATCGATAAGTAAGTTCGATCTGAAAATCTTTTTGTGTTGTATTTGATTTATGTTAAAAATGTCAATAAAAAGTTGTTTCGAAAAAAATCCACGCAAAATGATCGAACGATTCGATCGTTTGATGTTAGAACACTATTTGCAAGCTAATAAGCGCTTATTAGCGGGCAATTAGCTTTCGATAAAACTCGTACTAGCACCACTGTTTTGATTTTAAAGTGATTTTTTTTCAATTATTATGCATAAAAAACATTGAATACTTAGGTATTCTGACCTGTCAAAATATTACGTCATATTAATTAGTTAGTTTATTGGAACAGTTATTTTGTTTCTTTCGGTTTCATGTGGGATAGCAAATCACAAAGTTTTATTATTTGTTATTCCAGAGACTTTTGTAACATATATCATAAATATCATAAAATACAATTGCAAATACAACGATCTTTTAAAAAACATGGACCATTGCGTTAAATAATAAACGCGTAGGTGAATAAACGGATTCCTTTCTATAGACGCATTGACGAAATTCCTCTTCAATGATAAAAACAGAATAAAAAGTACTTTTCCGTCCCCCTTTTTAAAATAAAAAATGGTCGCATTAAAATAAGAAAAGAACAGAGCATTAAGACAGAATACAATTTTCTAAATACACACGTAAGTAGAAAAAAAAAACGAAAAAAAGCTAGAGTTAAATAATATTTTGCGATGTGTAATAATAATTTGTCGTGTCGGGAGAGACGGCAGCGCCTGTTTCTGCAAACGAAATATCACGAACCATCATTCATTGTCAAACGCTGCGAGTTGACTCAATTTGGGGGCGTACATGACTGCGCGACATCCACAACAGACCCCAATGATCTACATACATGCCACAATGCCCACAATATTGGTACACCACAGACATACGTTATTCAATAATTGTTTTTTTTTAACATTGTAGGGTAATGATTTAGATAGAATGATAAAAAAAATCATGAAGAGGTGGTACAACATTTTTTAGCCCTCAAGTGCTGTTTTCACGTCAACTAGTTTAGTCAATTGTCCATCAATTTTAAAGTGAGTGTAAAATTATTTATTTAGAGACTATTTTTGGTGAAATCTATACCAAATAAGACAATGCCATGCTTTATTTTCCGAATCACTCGAAGTCGAGTTCAATGCTAAATAAATTATTATATTTTGATTGATATTATGTGCCCGTAGTAATGCATATTTTTTATCGTATTGATAGGTGTAGAAGGGATATTGACTCTCGTCGGTGTCACCATTTATGGCTAGGTGTGTGCCTAGACCATAAGTTGTATGGCTCAGATTCTCATCTGGACCACAAGTTTATGTGTGTGATCTGTGGGATCTGTTACTCCTAGAGATGGGCATTATAACGATAGCTGATAATAATAATAGCTAAATAAAAATAACGTATCCAACGTTATTAATATTAAACGTTATTTATAAATAATAGTTGAATATAAATAATAGGGGAAAAATAGCCTACCCCTATTATGTATATGTCTCGTAATATTATGAAACTGAGAAAAGGAAATTTTGGAAACGACCTTTCTTTTTTTTTAGGAAAAGTTAAGATCCCAGATACCAAATTTTGGAAAAGACCTTTTTTTTTTAGGAAAAGTTAAGATACCAAATTTTGGAAACGACCTTTTTTTTGTTTTAGGAAAAGTTAAGGTCCCAGATACCAAATTTTTTAAAATAGCTTTCAGCTTTTAATATTAACGTTATTTTCAATTAACGAAATGGCTATAACGTTTTTGAATTTAAGCCGTTAGTCCCATCTCTAGTTACTCCAGCAACTAAAGCAATAAGATATAGAGGTTTCTTCTTAAAATTCTATAAATATTATGCACTTTGAAAAACTTCACGTGATTGATGGACGACCAGATAATAAAAAAAATAGCTATTCAAACTTTGTCCTACGAACCGATTCTCAAGAAGATAAAAATATTTTGAATAATATAACTACCTCGGTCAGTACAAATTGACCATAAACAAATAGTACCTAGCTACTAAATACATTTTTTTTGTTTAAAAGGTTTTCGACAGCAAATTGAAGATTCGTTTTACTGACAATTTCGTTACCAGAATATTATTTGACGTCACGTAGATACAGTACCTACTTTGTAGGTATGTACATATATTATGAGCGCGATGCTTTTAGTATAATCGTGGGTTAATATGATTTAAACTCCGACACAGAAGAATAATTACTTTGCGTGTGATTTAAATTTAAAGCGACACAATATTTTAACATTTCCCTTATACTGTACACTGGGGCCGGGAATTGAAATATTGCTTGTGAAATATTTTATGAAGTAGGTAATTTTGTAACTACAACACTATACTCACCTAACAAAGTATTACACTTACTACTCACTTAAATAACATACACCAATAGGTAGGTGCATAAAAATATTTTTTTTTGTAGGTACAGCAGGGCTATTCACGAAAAAGTTTAAGATTAGAACTAGTCAAATATTTGAGACTTAAGGGTGTTCAACCAGACCATAACAACCGTTTTTTGCAATTATACTTAATAGATTTTACTAAATGATTCCACGAATCCTTAACATACGAAGTTGACATTTATGTTTTATTGTAGAATGAACTTGAATTAAATAGTTTAGCTACTTTTGAGTAATTTTCTTTAAAATAATTTAAATGAAACAATTGATTTGTTATTCCACTATATTTATTTACCTGACTAGTTTCGCAGGAACAGGTCCTGCATGGTCACAGGTGACTTAGAAACTAAAGCTTAAAACGAATACAAAATATTATTGGTACGCACACAGATAGGCAGAGGTTGTAAACATATGGTATAAAATTAACAATTTTAATTTGTTTTTTTTTTTATATTTGACTAATGAATTTATATAAAGCAAGATAAAGGTTTTATTATAAGTTGAAAAGAAAAGAATAAGTAGATTGACAATAATAATATTTTGAATTTACTAAAATTGTTTTTAATATTATTTTTTATATATAAAAAAAAAGAGTTGATAATTGACTAATGAATTTATATAAAGCAAGATAATGATATTATGATAAGTTGAAAAATATAAGGAATAGATTGATAATAATAATTATTGAATTTACAAAAAAAAAAAAAAAATTGTTATAATTTTTTTTTTATATATATATGTATAAAAAGGATAGTAATTGACTAATGAATTTATATAAAGCAAAAATGAATATAATGAATAGAAATCAAGAACAGATTAACAGTAACAATACTTAATTATGTTTGAATTTACTAAAATTGCAATATTTGATTTTTTCCCCTTTTCTTTCTATAAATAAATAAAAAAAAAAAAAAAAAAAATGACAATATTTGACTAATAAATTTATACAACGCAAAGATAATTAAACTATAAGTTACAGGAATCAAGAATAGATTAACAATGACAATATATTTTTCTATAATTTGCTTGAATTTACTAAAATTGATTATATAATTTTTATATTTATTTTTAATAATAACTTTAAACTAATAATTTAATAAAAAACAAAAACAGAGAAAGGGGTTACAAAATTAATTGTTATTAATGTTACGAGTAAGTAGGTATCTAAGAACTTAAAAAAATATTTGTAGAGACACATTCAATTTAAGACGAAATTGAGCGTGTTGCAAGTAGTTGCGAAAAGGTTGCCGATGTATGTGGGCCTTCACCTGGAACAATAAGAAAGTATTCGGCAGTATCTTTATTTCAAACAATATTAAGAAACAAAAGAAAAAAAAAAGATGGTGGTTTGGGCTTAGGACAGAGGATTTAACAAGGGAGAATAGTTGAAATCAAGTTGTTCATTTATTATTTTTATTTGGGTATTGTTCTTCAGGCGGTTAATTTCCATTATTTCAAGTTTCTCTAATCTTTTATGGCCGGCAATGTTACTATGGATAAGTGATATATTATTGTCTAAATTGAATGTATGATTATTTTCAAGGAGATGTTTAGCAAAATTTGATTTATCACTGTTTTTGTTTTTAAAAGCGGAAATATGTTCTTTAAGTCTAATATTGAGAGCGCGTTTGGTTTTACCGATATAGCTGGAAGAGCAAGAATTACAATCTAATTTATAAATGCCGTTTTTATCCAATGTTTCTATTTTGTCTTTATTATTTACCAAAATTTTACCAACAGATTTATTATTATAAAACGCGGGATTAATTTTAGAATTATTAAGCGATTTTTTAATTTTATGACTTATTTTATTATTGGTAAAGATTATTTTGTTCCATCTAAAAGAATTTTTAACATTATTATTATTATGAGACAGGCCGGGTGCGATGGATTTTAAAAAGACTTTTCGAAGTTTATTTTTAAGTAATTTGTCTATTAATTGGGGATCGAAACCGTTATTGATTGCTAATGTTTTTATTAAATTTAATTCTTTGTTATAGTTATCGGGAGATAATGGGATGTTGACTAGTCTGTGCAAAAAAGAATGAAAAGCTGAAAGTTTTTGTGAGGGATGGTGTTTGGAGTTATTATGGATTAGATTATCACTGAAGGTTGGCTTACGGTATATATCAAATTCTAATTTATTATTGACGATTGAAATATTTATGTCTAAGAAATTTAAGCTTTTATTGCCCATCTCCATTGTGAATTTAATTGATTTATTTAAATTATTTATTTCCGTTAAAAATTGGGTGAGTTGTCTATCCGTGCCTATCCAGAGACCGATGATATCATCCACGTACCGGTGGTAAGTTATTAGGTTTTTAAAAAGCGGTAATTTTGAGATTTGATCTTCTAGGTGATTCATAAAAAAATCGGCCATCAATGGACTCAACGGTGAACCCATTGCTAAACCTGTTTTTTGTTTATAGAATTTATTATTAAATTTAAAATAATTTTGATCTAAGCAAGTAAAAATTAGTTCTTTAAGTTCAGATTTTTTAATTGGGTTAAGGTTTACAGTGTTTAAATGATCTTCAAAAATTATTTTTAATTCATCTAATGGTACGCTGGTGAACAAACTGACTACGTCGAAAGAAATTAGCTTCGCGTTTTTAGGGACCGTAATATTTTTAATTTTATCTATTAAATCTAAAGTATTTTTGACGGTGTATTTAGGGTTAAAATTACCTATCGAATTAAACAAATTATTTGCGTAACGAGCTAACAAATAACACGGGGCTTTAGTATAAGAAACTACGGGTCTAATGGGCATATTATCCTTATGAACTTTGGGAAGTCCATAAAGACGAGGGCACTGTGGGTTGTCTTGTTTTAATCTAAAATAATCTTTATTATTAAATAATGTTTTAAAATTTTTTAAGATATTTTTAACTTCATCTACATATTTGGGAGTGGGATCTTTATTTAAAATAATGAAATCTTCGGTTGACAAAATGTCGTTAACTTTTTTAAAATAGTCTTGTTCATTTAATAAGATTGTGCAATTACCTTTATCAGCCTTGGATATTATAAGTTTATTTTTATTTATTTTCTTTATTTATTTATTTTTATTTTTATTTATTTTCTTTATTTCTTTATTTATTTATCTTTATTAGTTTATTTTTATTGATTTCAACTATTCTCCCTTGTTAAATCCTCTGTCCTAAGCCCAAACCACCATCTTTTTTTTTTCTTTTGTTTCTTAATATTGTTTGAAATAAAGATACTGCCGAATACTTTCTTATTGTTCCAGGTGAAGGCCCACATACATCGGCAACCTTTTCGCAACTACTTGCAACACGCTCAATTTCGTCTTAAATTGAATGTGTCTCTACAAATATTTTTTTAAGTTCTTAGATACCTACTTACTCGTAACATTAATAACAATTAATTTTGTAACCCCTTTCTCTGTTTTTGTTTTTTATTAAATTATTAGTTTAAAGTTATTATTAAAAATAAATATAAAAATTATATAATCAATTTTAGTAAATTCAAACAAATTATAGAAAAATATATTGTCATTGTTAATCTATTCTTGATTCCTGTAACTTATAGTTTAATTATCTTTGCGTTGTATAAATTTATTAGTCAAATATTTTTTTTATTTATTTATAGAAAGAAAAGGGGAAAAAATCAAATATTGCAATTTTAGTAAATTCAAACATAATTAAGTATTGTTACTGTTAATCTGTTCTTGATTTCTATTCATTATATTCATTTTTGCTTTATATAAATTCATTAGTCAATTACTATCCTTTTTATACATATATATATAAAAAAAAAATTATAACAATTTTTTTTTTTTTTTTGTAAATTCAATAATTATTATTATCAATCTATTCCTTATATTTTTCAACTTATCATAATATCATTATCTTGCTTTATATAAATTCATTAGTCAATTATCAACTCTTTTTTTTTATATATAAAAAATAATATTAAAAACAATTTTAGTAAATTCAAAATATTATTATTGTCAATCTACTTATTCTTTTCTTTTCAACTTATAATAAAACCTTTATCATGCTTTATATAAATTCATTAGTCAAATATAAAAAAAAAAACAAATTAAAATTGTTAATTTTATACCATATGTTTACAACCTCTGCCTATCTGTGTGCGTACCAATAATATTTTGTATTCGTTTTAAGCTTTAGTTTCTAAGTCACCTGTGACCATGCAGGACCTGTTCCTGCGAAACTAGTCAGGTAAATAAATATAGTGGAATAACAAATCAATTGTTTCATTTAAATTATTTTATTTAAATAATTCCACCAAGAATGCACGTTCAATTCGTTAATTTAATTTTCTTTAATTTTTCTGGAACGGCTCTCAATTTTTTTTCTCGAACTATAACTCAAAAAAATCTATATTTTTTTTAACAACGTAAGATGCTGAAAAATGTGAAGATTAATCTAATTAATAACTAGAATAATTAGTCTCGTAAATGTAAACGCGATTAAGGGCCCCTTGCACCAAAGGATTTAACCTTGGTTAGTGGAAAAGAAGACCAAATAACGAAATTTTGTCTTGCACCACCACTGACCAGAGATCAAGCGACCAAATAAATAGCAAAAAGTTAAACCACCAAAATAGAACGGTTAACATCGCTAGTCGGGTACTAAGTTCGGTGCTTTCGAGTTATCAACTGTCAAATACGTTATTATGTATAATCAGTGGCCGCGGTTTTTGTTAAAACTACAATATCAAAATGACGTGGACAAATGTTGAAGGGAAATTTGGATTGCAAATGAAGATAGTAAGTTTTAATAACATTTGATATCCAATCAATTCTTTTTTGTATTGTTCATATGTAGTTATTATAAACGCAACAATATCTTTCATGTGCATTACCACCTTCCCGGCTTCAGTGAAATGTTTACCGTATATTATATTATTATCTAGTATGTTTACAATAAATGGAACTAAATTCAATTCGGTAATACTCCAGTTTAGTCACTCCTAATGATTTCGAGGTTATCTTATATACGATTTGAATATAACCTAATGTTAAATCTTGTTGTTGAATTTCAGAATACGCCGGCGGATATGGAGGAAGTGGCGGCTATGCTGCTCAATACTCTGTGCCCCCACCAGCAACTGGGGTGAGTGCCTCAGGTGCCCACGGCGCCCCAGCTAGAATTGCTCCCAATGGGGAAAACAAGGTTTGTGTATTTTTTATTCTTTTTATTTACAAAATTGGTTTCTTTCTCGTAATTCGCTTAAAATATCATTGGAGGCTTGGTGGCTAATATATAAAATGTATAATTGACCTCCTACCGAGTCCTACAGTGATGTTGGACAATTGGTAGCCTGAGTTGGCTCTCACATAGCTATCAGGGTTGAGATGTTGTTTCAGACATTTTCTCTCATGCAATATTGTTTCCTTGAAAAGTGTACCTACCCGTGCGACCAAAAAGCTAATTTTCAAAATTACTAACAACTATTGCAAAAGTTTTTAAATTTAACAATTTGACGTCGTGGTTCAGAGCATTTTATTTCTTTGTACATGTCTAAAAAAAGACTGTTCGTAATGTTACAGTCGCTTTTCTAGAAAATCAATGCATTATTATCCTTTTATTATTGCCAATGGATGAGTTACTGTTGGGCATACTTCCTCATATAAACATGATTTTTCAGGAGCAGACTACAACAACGGAGCTTATAATGTAACACCTAAGGAGGCGCTAACTCTAGAGGGTACGGTGGTGCCAACACCAAGAAAGGACAGTCAGGTGGTTACAGCGGGTCCAATGTCAGCGAAGGTGACAGGGGCTGCAATGCTGGAGATGGCCAGAATGGGTACGGGGCGCCTTTGAAGGCGGAGAGGGTACAGAAGGGCCAGTGAGGCCAGGGGACAATGAGCGTGGGTATGGAGGGGACAACGAGCGTGGGTATGGAGGGGACAACAGGGGGTATATGGAAGTAATGAGAGACGAGTATACAGGAGAGGGGGCGGAGTAGGATATGTGTAAGTTTTCCTGCATCATATTATTATTTTATACACATAATACTCTTAACATGTCATGTTTCCCTAGTCAACTGATAACAAACTTATTTCAATAGCAACCTATTACATGCAAATGTATTTTTATTTACAGAAATGAAACTGAGAAAGAAATCTAAATATTGAAGGGAGCAGTTTGCAGTGGAATTTGGTAAAATGCTACGATCTAGGAATATGCATCAGCGACTGCAGTAAATGGCCTTAAATTTCTCTTAAGGATATAATAAACCCGAGACAATCAAGTGGAATCCTTAGAGGTCCAAATATCATCATCATTCTCCTTTTGAACTCTATGTGAAAATGAAGATGAACGTAATTATGTAGTATGTTCTTTAAAAGTCTTCTTCCATATACAATTAAAAATCATCAGGATCAACTATTATTTATCATTTAGTAGCAGCGTGTAAAAGTTGGTACAAGATTTTGTCTACCAGTCAACATCTGCAACTCCTTATACTTCACAAGGGATTTAAGACTATCACCAAGGAGATCATTTTTATTAAAATTAATTTATAGTAGGAGAGACCTGTTCAAATTTATTCATTTAAAGGAGATTCAAATATTAGTATCCTTAAAAGTTAAATCTTGTATTGATAAAATTTTTATGAAATGGTATAATTATTTCACTATGTATGATACAATTTTATACATAACGTGACTAAAAAAACTTAGTAATGGGTTGTTTTCCTACGGATACGCTGCTACTATAAATAGCGGTGAATATGTCAGTTGAGAACATTGTCAATATTGTTTCCGTATTAACAAAAAACAATGACATATAATTTTGAAAGACGCCGTCTTGTCAGACGACACACCGTTCCCTAGGAACTCATTGCATAAGGGATAGTTTTGGCCAAGTATGTGTACAATAATAAGTGTATAAAAAGTGTCAAATCTTAGGTATGCAGATGATACCAACCTATTTGCATCCAGCGAGGCTGAAATGGTGGAACTACTCCATAGAGTAGAGGAGGAAAGCCTAAAGCTGGGACTTAAGATTAATAAGTCGAAGACCAAGCTAATGATTGTAGACCGAGCGAACACCTTACAAATGACAGATGCACTTTCGGACTTGGAAATAGTTGACAAATTTGTTTATCTGGGGTCCACAATTACCAACCTAGGCGAGTGTGAAACCGAGATCAGGAGAAGGATAGGTATGGCAAAGAGTGCAATGACCAGTCTCAATAAGATATGGAGGGACAGGAACATATCCAGAAACCTGAAGGTTAAGATCGTGCGCACACTTGTTTTCTCGATTTTCTTTTACGGAGTGGAATCGTGGACTCTGCGAGCTAGAGATAGAGACAGAATAGACGCGTTCGAAATGTGGTGCTGGAGAAGAATGCTTAAAATCCCATGGACAGCAAGAAGAACTAATATCTCAATTCTTCAAGAACTCCGCATCACGGTGAGATTGTCGTCTCTCTGTCTCGAACGCATACTTAAGTTTTTTGGACACATAGCTCGTAGAGGGGAAGACAGCCTTGAGAAGTTAATCATGGTCGGAAGAGCGCCTGGTACAAGACCAAGAGGCAGATCTCCGATGCGATGGACCGACCAAATAAAGCAAAATATTCCCACCACGACACTACATAGAGCCGTCCATCTGGCAGCCGACAGAACATCCTGGCGAGCAATGGTCCACAACAGAGTGCATGATGGCCACGACCCTCAGCATTGAGGACGACGACTGGTAAGGTAAGGTGTACAATAATATGATCCATGGAGATCATTATACCCCTTATGATTGCCATATGATACCATAATATATTTGATTAACAAAACAATTAAGTAATATAAAAATTGTAATAAGTACTAAGTAAGCATGTTAGAAGGTAAATAACAAGAAATAAAGAATATGTAGAAAAATATTCATATTCCTGTTCCTTGGTAAAAATGAGCAATAATTTCTCAAATTCTTTCATGAGCTAAGGAACATTTTTTCTCTTTTACCTCCTTTTTAAGGACATCAATAGTACACTATTTTATACTATGCCCCTTATGTTTTATTTCATTCAATTTGTATTGCCTTTTATTGGTTGCCATAATCTGTAAATAAACGAGAAATCCTACTGTGTTTTTGCTTTTATATCTAACGAACATAGACCCAGAGCTGGAAAATAGAGTTTTAATCGTTGATATTGGACACCATGGAAACTACGAGCAAGAACCAATTAATGGGCGACGACAGTTCTTTGTCATTTTGTTTCTCGTTGTTAGTTTCTTGGTGACTATATCAACGATCAAGAACATATGCTCTATTTTCCAACTCTGGGTTTACATTCGTTTGGTATAAACACACCCGAATAGATCTTCAATGCTTTGGGCAGAAGGTGCTTGCTGATAATCCATTTCAAAAAAAGAAAGTCTTGTGTAATTCTATCACACAATGTAATTTCAACAAATTTTCTGAGAATGCCATCTCCTTTATGAAATGTAAAAGAGTTTTTTTTAAAACTTATTGTTGTTCATATTATGCATAGCACTTATGTTTATTATTTTTGTAATTAAAGAAAATATAAAAAAAACAGTGGATAGTTTCATTTAAGCCATAGAGCAGTTGACAAAGAAATGGTGTCGCACAATGGAATATCTTCCAGTTAAAGCGTAGGTTCTCAACGGAGGTGCTAACATACTCCTGTGGGAATTTGGTACTTTCAAGAGGGTAGTAGAAGACCCGGAGAAAATGAAATAGTAAGAGGGTAGATAAAATAAAGTTTGAAAAGGAAAAAAGTCATCCTTGTGCATTTAATAATTGATCTCATTGGAGCAGTTTACTATCTACTAAGAAATAGAAGTCTTTGTTGTCATCGCAAAGGCGAAAGCTGTTGTGATGAGAGGTGTTTATTTTAACTGTAATAAAGAAATAGGTGAGTGATCTAGGATCCGCGTTCCATGTTCCTAGATAAGCCAGTGATAGTATAGAGAAACTTCAAAGAATTTCAGGCGAGCACAAACGTACATGCAAACAAATAACAAGTCAGATAAACCCAAAATCCAGTATGAGCGTTCTTAACACAACCACATTGAAGATTACAAATCTAATATAACATGAGATATTTGAAAGATTCCGGCTTTCCAAGAAACAAAAATCATTTTGGAACTCGCATTATAACATAATTTGACAAACGTCAAATGGTTCTAAACAATAACAACGTTTGTGCGCATGCGTGCATCTAGAGTGACCATAGTAAAATAATTATTTAAATTTAGGATATTATGCTGCCACGTTAGTTTCTAGAGATCATAAAATCACTTTTTGTGAGATTAATTGTCATGTAAAATATAAATATTTATTAAAACTTAATTAAGGTTAATTTTACAATCGATAAAGTTTATGTTATCATTAGTATATTTTTCGATAAATCTCGAGAAGTAACCCATTTATCATTATACACCTGGCATCCCAGAAATAGTAAACCATAGATCAAAAATGGCTGGTGCAAGACAATTTTATTTGTGGACTTGATCTCTGGTTTAGGCCCGCTTGCGCCATCAGACGGACTAAATATGGCGAAGTCTGGAACTAGTAAACCAGAGATCAAGTCCACAAATAAAATTGGAACATCCTAGATTTCACAACATTATTGGCCATCCAACATGGCGGATACGACGAGCTCCTATTTTCACCAAGGAACATGGTCCCGAAGTGTAACGAAGAACGACTGTATGATTGTATTAGTGTTCAATTTTATTTTACGTTAGCGTTTAGCAAGCTTTCTACTATTTATATGATTGAGTTAGGTTAGGTTAGGATATAATTATAAAGGGGGTTTGGGGGGCGGAGCCCCCCATACCTCATCACGCTTGCCCCCGAATTTATTTAAAGTAATAGAAATACCATCAAATTATCATTGTCACTAATACATCCATACAGTCGTCTCGTAACACTTCGGGATGGTTCGGCAGTTTACGGCGACCATGTTCCTTGGTGCAAATATGGTATCCGCCATGTTGCATGGCCAATAATGTTGTGAAATCTAGGTTGTCCATAAAATTGTCTTGCACCAGCCATTTTTGATCTATGGTTTACTATTTCTGGGATGCCAGGTGTATAATGATAAATGGGTTACTTCTCGAGATTTATCGAAAAATATACTAATGATAACATAAACTTTATCGATTGTAAAATTAACCTTAATTAAGTTTTAATAAATATTTATATTTTACATGACAATTAATCTCACAAAAAGTGATTTTATGATCTCTAGAAACTAACGTGGCAGCATAATATCCTAAATTTAAATAATTATTTTACTATGGTCACTCTAGATGCACGCATGCGCACAAACGTTGTTATTGTTTAGAACCATTTGACGTTTGTCAAATTATGTTATAATGCGAGTTCCAAAATGATTTTTGTTTCTTGGAAAGCCGGAATCTTTCAAATATCTCATGTTATATTAGATTTGTAATCTTCAATGTGGTTGTGTTAAGAACGCTCATACTGGATTTTGGGTTTATCTGACTTGTTATTTGTTTGCATGTACGTTTGTGCTCGCCTGAAATTCTTTGAAGTTTCTCTATACTATCACTGGCTTATCTAGGAACATGGAACGCGGATCCTAGATCACTCACCTATTTCTTTATTACAGTTAAAATAAACACCTCTCATCACAACAGCTTTCGCCTTTGCGATGACAACAAAGACTTCTATTTCTTAGTAGATAGTAAACTGCTCCAATGAGATCAATTATTAAATGCACAAGGATGACTTTTTTCCTTTTCAAACTTTATTTTATCTACCCTCTTACTATTTCATTTTCTCCGGGTCTTCTACTACCCTCTTGAAAGTACCAAATTCCCACAGGAGTATGTTAGCACCTCCGTTGAGAACCTACGCTTTAACTGGAAGATATTCCATTGTGCGACACCATTTCTTTGTCAACTGCTCTATGGCTTAAATGAAACTATCCACTGTTTTTTTTATATTTTCTTTAATTACAAAAATAATAAACATAAGTGCTATGCATAATATGAACAACAATAAGTTTTAAAAAAAACTCTTTTACATTTCATAAAGGAGATGGCATTCTCAGAAAATTTGTTGAAATTACATTGTGTGATAGAATTACACAAGACTTTCTTTTTTTGAAATGGATTATCAGCAAGCACCTTCTGCCCAAAGCATTGAAGATCTATTCGGGTGTGTTTATACCAAACGAATGTAAACCCAGAGTTGGAAAATAGAGCATATGTTCTTGATCGTTGATATAGTCACCAAGAAACTAACAACGAGAAACAAAATGACAAAGAACTGTCGTCGCCCATTAATTGGTTCTTGCTCGTAGTTTCCATGGTGTCCAATATCAACGATTAAAACTCTATTTTCCAGCTCTGGGTCTATGTTCGTTAGATATAAAAGCAAAAACACAGTAGGATTTCTCGTTTATTTACAGATTATGGCAACCAATAAAAGGCAATACAAATTGAATGAAATAAAACATAAGGGGCATAGTATAAAATAGTGTACTATTGATGTCCTTAAAAAGGAGGTAAAAGAGAAAAAATGTTCCTTAGCTCATGAAAGAATTTGAGAAATTATTGCTCATTTTTACCAAGGAACAGGAATATGAATATTTTTCTACATATTCTTTATTTCTTGTTATTTACCTTCTAACATGCTTACTTAGTACTTATTACAATTTTTATATTACTTAATTGTTTTGTTAATCAAATATATTATGGTATCATATGGCAATCATAAGGGGTATAATGATCTCCATGGATCATATTATTGTACACCTTACCTTACCAGTCGTCGTCCTCAATGCTGAGGGTCGTGGCCATCATGCACTCTGTTGTGGACCATTGCTCGCCAGGATGTTCTGTCGGCTGCCAGATGGACGGCTCTATGTAGTGTCGTGGTGGGAATATTTTGCTTTATTTGGTCGGTCCATCGCATCGGAGATCTGCCTCTTGGTCTTGTACCAGGCGCTCTTCCGACCATGATTAACTTCTCAAGGCTGTCTTCCCCTCTACGAGCTATGTGTCCAAAAAACTTAAGTATGCGTTCGAGACAGAGAGACGACAATCTCACCGTGATGCGGAGTTCTTGAAGAATTGAGATATTAGTTCTTCTTGCTGTCCATGGGATTTTAAGCATTCTTCTCCAGCACCACATTTCGAACGCGTCTATTCTGTCTCTATCTCTAGCTCGCAGAGTCCACGATTCCACTCCGTAAAAGAAAATCGAGAAAACAAGTGTGCGCACGATCTTAACCTTCAGGTTTCTGGATATGTTCCTGTCCCTCCATATCTTATTGAGACTGGTCATTGCACTCTTTGCCATACCTATCCTTCTCCTGATCTCGGTTTCACACTCGCCTAGGTTGGTAATTGTGGACCCCAGATAAACAAATTTGTCAACTATTTCCAAGTCCGAAAGTGCATCTGTCATTTGTAAGGTGTTCGCTCGGTCTACAATCATTAGCTTGGTCTTCGACTTATTAATCTTAAGTCCCAGCTTTAGGCTTTCCTCCTCTACTCTATGGAGTAGTTCCACCATTTCAGCCTCGCTGGATGCAAATAGGTTGGTATCATCTGCATACCTAAGATTTGACACTTTTTATACACTTATTATTGTACACATACTTGGCCAAAACTATCCCTTATGCAATGAGTTCCTAGGGAACGGTGTGTCGTCTGACAAGACGGCGTCTTTCAAAATTATATGTCATTGTTTTTTGTTAATACGGAAACAATATTGACAATGTTCTCAACTGACATATTCACCGCTATTTATAGTAGCAGCGTATCCGTAGGAAAACAACCCATTACTAAGTTTTTTTAGTCACGTTATGTATAAAATTGTATCATACATAGTGAAATAATTATACCATTTCATAAAAATTTTATCAATACAAGATTTAACTTTTAAGGATACTAATATTTGAATCTCCTTTAAATGAATAAATTTGAACAGGTCTCTCCTACTATAAATTAATTTTAATAAAAATGATCTCCTTGGTGATAGTCTTAAATCCCTTGTGAAGTATAAGGAGTTGCAGATGTTGACTGGTAGACAAAATCTTGTACCAACTTTTACACGCTGCTACTAAATGATAAATAATAGTTGATCCTGATGATTTTTAATTGTATATGGAAGAAGACTTTTAAAGAACATACTACATAATTACGTTCATCTTCATTTTCACATAGAGTTCAAAAGGAGAATGATGATGATATTTGGACCTCTAAGGATTCCACTTGATTGTCTCGGGTTTATTATATCCTTAAGAGAAATTTAAGGCCATTTACTGCAGTCGCTGATGCATATTCCTAGATCGTAGCATTTTACCAAATTCCACTGCAAACTGCTCCCTTCAATATTTAGATTTCTTTCTCAGTTTCATTTCTGTAAATAAAAATACATTTGCATGTAATAGGTTGCTATTGAAATAAGTTTGTTATCAGTTGACTAGGGAAACATGACATGTTAAGAGTATTATGTGTATAAAATAATAATATGATGCAGGAAAACTTACACATATCCTACTCCGCCCCCTCTCCTGTATACTCGTCTCTCATTACTTCCATATACCCCCTGTTGTCCCCTCCATACCCACGCTCGTTGTCCCCTCCATACCCACGCTCATTGTCCCCTGGCCTCACTGGCCCTTCTGTACCCTCTCCGCCTTCAAAGGCGCCCCGTACCCATTCTGGCCATCTCCAGCATTGCAGCCCCTGTCACCTTCGCTGACATTGGACCCGCTGTAACCACCTGACTGTCCTTTCTTGGTGTTGGCACCACCGTACCCTCTAGAGTTAGCGCCTCCTTAGGTGTTACATTATAAGCTCCGTTGTTGTAGTCTGCTCCTGAAAAATCATGTTTATATGAGGAAGTATGCCCAACAGTAACTCATCCATTGGCAATAATAAAAGGATAATAATGCATTGATTTTCTAGAAAAGCGACTGTAACATTACGAACAGTCTTTTTTTAGACATGTACAAAGAAATAAAATGCTCTGAACCACGACGTCAAATTGTTAAATTTAAAAACTTTTGCAATAGTTGTTAGTAATTTTGAAAATTAGCTTTTTGGTCGCACGGGTAGGTACACTTTTCAAGGAAACAATATTGCATGAGAGAAAATGTCTGAAACAACATCTCAACCCTGATAGCTATGTGAGAGCCAACTCAGGCTACCAATTGTCCAACATCACTGTAGGACTCGGTAGGAGGTCAATTATACATTTTATATATTAGCCACCAAGCCTCCAATGATATTTTAAGCGAATTACGAGAAAGAAACCAATTTTGTAAATAAAAAGAATAAAAAATACACAAACCTTGTTTTCCCCATTGGGAGCAATTCTAGCTGGGGCGCCGTGGGCACCTGAGGCACTCACCCCAGTTGCTGGTGGGGGCACAGAGTATTGAGCAGCATAGCCGCCACTTCCTCCATATCCGCCGGCGTATTCTGAAATTCAACAACAAGATTTAACATTAGGTTATATTCAAATCGTATATAAGATAACCTCGAAATCATTAGGAGTGACTAAACTGGAGTATTACCGAATTGAATTTAGTTCCATTTATTGTAAACATACTAGATAATAATATAATATACGGTAAACATTTCACTGAAGCCGGGAAGGTGGTAATGCACATGAAAGATATTGTTGCGTTTATAATAACTACATATGAACAATACAAAAAAGAATTGATTGGATATCAAATGTTATTAAAACTTACTATCTTCATTTGCAATCCAAATTTCCCTTCAACATTTGTCCACGTCATTTTGATATTGTAGTTTTAACAAAAACCGCGGCCACTGATTATACATAATAACGTATTTGACAGTTGATAACTCGAAAGCACCGAACTTAGTACCCGACTAGCGATGTTAACCGTTCTATTTTGGTGGTTTAACTTTTTGCTATTTATTTGGTCGCTTGATCTCTGGTCAGTGGTGGTGCAAGACAAAATTTCGTTATTTGGTCTTCTTTTCCACTAACCAAGGTTAAATCCTTTGGTGCAAGGGGCCCTTACTAGTTCCAGACTTCGCCATATTTAGTCCGTCTGATGGCGCAAGCGGGCCTAAGCTTAGTTCTAATCTAACAATACTTTTTCGTGAATACTCTTGCTGGTCTGGACAGTATTGTCTATGAATCGTAATAATAAATAAATAAAACTTTATTATTCCAAAGTAAAGTGTGGCGACAGTAAAAAAGACAGTGGAAAGGGCGGACTTATCCCGAAGGATCTCTGCCAGCCAACCCGTATTATTGGGGACTTCCATAAAATATTTCAATCTTTAATTTTTCTTCGTGAGCAACACATTACAACAGATTCAAACAAATTAAAGAAGTTATTTTTTGTAAGGTTTGTGTATTTACGTAGTGAAAGTTCATTATAATGAATTAAATCAAACACAGTTGCACTTTCACGATATTTTATTGAGTTAACTTTAAGGTAGAATTGTAAAGGTATTGATCAGTTAATATTTTAAACTGTTTTTTATGTAAAATTTCATCAACCATGTTACTATTATAATCGTTATTAATTGCTATTTTTTTAAATTATCTTAAGTTCTTTTTGAAAATCTATGTTATCTATATGTATCTTTAGTCTTGATAATGTCTACATGAGATAGACGAAAGCGCTCGAGCCTCAATAAAATATCGTGAAATTAAAGAAGGTATGTAATGTAAAAAAGCAATTAATAAAGGGCGATTCTTTGAATTTTTTTAATGAATTTTATTCAAAAAGATACTTTTACACAAAAACAAACTACTTGAGTGTATGTTGAAGTGATTTTTCATATTTAAAATATTATTGTATTTTATACCGGTAGGTAGTCCTAGTCTTTCCCACAGTTATTTGTAATAAAAAATAAAATGATTTATTGAGATTAAAATTAATTAAAAATATTATCAAATGCGATGAATGAAAGCACGGCGTTCTCCTCAGCCAACTTTCATTCTGCATCCTTAACACGTGTCCTAGTCAAGTCCATCTTGGCTAAGAACATAGAATAAGGCTAGAAATTGATAGGTTAAATTATTCTAATTTTCTACTTGTATTCTTGGCAATGTACATTTTGTAAATATTTTTTTTTTTTAAATGAATCTGTGCTTACTCAAAGTGAACACAAATACACAAAGATCAATTAAATTAAATAAAAAGTTTTCTTGTATGACCTAAGATTCTTTTTGTTTACCTATACATATACCTGATGTTATAAGAATAAGATTATTGAGAACAATACTGGACATTATCGTAGAATATTCTTGACAGGATTAAGAATACTTACCTAACCTTGAAAGTATCCACAAATCGGTGCACACAATTTTAGTGAATACTTACGAAGATATTCTACTAACTGTTGTTTAGGTTTAGACGGCTGGTTTGATATCGGCTATAAGATTATCGACTTTCAAATCCTGGACACTTGGGTCTTCAACTTCTCAAAATATCCTGGCAGGTTTTGAACCTGCATCCTTATATAGGGTGAACACACTTAGAACGCCGATTCCGACAAGCGCCGACTGGGGCAAAGAATGTTTCTATGGCTAAGAACACGTAGAAAGCGGATTCCGACCCGCGACGACCGGCTCATAGATTGTTGTCTATGGTTTCAATACATTTAAATGGGCATGCCGGAAAGCAGGTTCCTGCTTTCTCTGTGTGTATCCCCATTCAAATGCATAGTAACATTCTTTGCGCCGGTCGGCGCGGATCGGAATCCGCTTTCTACGTGTTCCTACCCTATGCTTGCGCATGGAGTGAGGAGACTGCCAAGAATGAAAACTGCTCTGGGGCAGAGATCGCCGGAGTATCTGGCTCCAAGGTTGATGAATAGATTGCCAGGTGATGTTAAAGACTGCGAGAGTGTGACAGTGTTAAGGAGACGCTTGGATGAATGGTTGCTGACGAATGGAAGAGAGAGATCACGGTTCGAGTTGTTCAGCGTGCTGACGTAGTGCATATCTAAGACATGCAAAACTGGTCTCGACACAGGCACAAGCCTAGAGAGGCAATATTTATTTAAGATAAGGTTCAATTACAAATTTTTGTATTTTTTGATAAATTTGATTTGTATTTTCTTTTGAATAAAATTCATTCATTCATTTGAATGGGGATACGCACAGCAAAATCAGGAACCCGCTTTCCGACATGCCCATTCAAATGCATTGAAACGATAGAAAAATTATTTGCGCAGATCGGCGCCGGTCGGAATCGGTGTTCTTTGTGTTTTCACATTTAGATCCTATAGATGGATACTAGGCAGGCATGTAGTTACTTTTTTTAATAAACTAGATTTCCCGACAAACATTTTCCTGTAGTCCTTACTGTATTGATTTCAAATTTGTAATTCATACAAAAATACGTTTAAAATATGTTTGAATGTTAAATATGTAATTATTTCTGAAAGCTCGAAAGAAATTCTATCCAAAAACTGCGTACCAATGTTTTGAAACTCAATGATTGAAAAGTAAATAAAAATTATGATATTATTGAATTTTTCACAGATAGCGTTGTTGTCAGCTAATCCGTTCCATACTACATAACTTTAATATTAGGTATATTTCATATTATTTGCGATCCATTTTTCAAATTTTTAATGATTGTTCTGTTATCCGGAGCGGGGAAGAATCCAATAAACCAAGCATCATAAAAATCTGTTCAGCCGATCACGATTTATAAGTGTTCGCACTAACCCGACTTTCTTTTATAGAGATTTTGAGACATCTATTGGAAATGATGAGAACATTCATCGTGTTTAAAAACATTTCTCATTCAATCAGGGATTGAATAATTCAATAAGTTATATTATTTTTTAGTTTCTCTTTTATTGAATAGTAATTAAGGTAAAAATGTTTGATTTTTTTTAAATATTCCATTCCTGACTTTCGTATTGTTTTTACTACTAATCTGAGTTACTTATACAGGATGTTTCTCCACTTCCGCTTAGTCCCACTTTCTGGGTGGGACTAAGCGGAAGTGCAGAAACAGAAGACCTTAACCTTAATGGCTAGGCTATGCACCTCATTATATTATTATGTTAAGCGATTTTTATAATTTTCGAGTTATATTTTAGTTTTTTTTTTTGTCAAACACCGACTTACAGCATATAAATGGTTAGAGACACTAATTTCTATATTTTTTTTTCTGAAATAGCTGAATAATTAGTATATCCAGCGTATACAAAAAGCAATTATTATGAGTCTACCTGATACCATCGTGCCAACAAAGAAAGTTGAATTTCTACAATTAAAATTTAAAAAAAAAATCTTTATGCTTTGAAAGAGTTTTGATGTATGATGCAGTAAAAGCTTAAAACGAAACATCAGGTTTGATAAATTTGCAAGTTTTTGAAAATAAAAGATGTGATTATTTTTAATAGCCCTAAAGGTGTTCTATCTCTGGACTACCGCTTAGGCCTACTTTCTGGGACACCCTGTATAACTCGGTGTAGTGTGGTTTTTAATTAAATGGTAGGTAGGTCCAGCAATTATTATTCTCAAAGAATGTGACTAAAATTTTAAGAATTTTTGCTTAATCTCTCCCCTGCATGGTGGGAGGGGGGGGGGGGCTGTATCATTAATACAGCTGATACAGAGTATAGCTATGCCCCTGTACACAAGACTACTTTTTTATATAATAATAATAAAATTAATGTTACCTCACCAAAATAGATTGACTCTTTAATATACATTGCCCTGTTAGTACTTTGTGATTAATTTACACGTTCCCTGTTGCTGAAAAATAATAGTCCTGTGTGTTATTTTGTATTGAATTCTTCTAATAAATTTCATCAAACTGTATACAAAAAAAATATTAACACTTTTGCTTGTGGCTTGAGGCAACTTTTCTAGAAGTCTACTTCGAGACAGGCCAATCCTGGGTAGAAATTTCAAGTGAATTAGCACATTGAAAATTTAGACCCCACCGGGAAAAGAACCCGGGACCTCTTGAACACAAGTTACAGTCTCTACCACTAGGTTACCAGGGTCAGTAGTACTCTTATGTTATGTCTGTAATTGCTCAAAGCGATAACAATTCATAAAAATAGAAAGAATTCTTTTTTTTAATTCTAAATGTTTACAAAATGTATTGAAGCAATAATTTCTTGTAATGTGTTTATTTCTGACTAACTGATTAAATGATCGTGGTTACGATGACTATCGTGTAGTTAAGGAAAAATTTCTCACACGATATGAAGAGTCAACAGAAAAAACATACTTAGTCACTGAATTGTTGTGATTTGGAATTGTTTTAAATTTTTTTATATTCTATCAAATTTATAAGGAATTTTGTCAATGACCAATACAAGTAAAACATTGGCATAATATGTAAATATTTGATTCATTTTTATAAAACTTAGCATGTTTTTTTAGTCCTCAGTTCATACAAGTGTCATCAACACCAAACAATTTGTCCATCTCTATGATAATTTTTGACGGGTTTGTTAAAAACAAAACAAAATATTTTTAGTCGCTTTATTAATACATAAAAAAAAAACAATAACACAACATCTAGGTTAATGTGTTGCAAGTATCAATTTCCTAATTGTACATTCCATACTCTATGTACATTATTCACACAAATTCCATCAAATGGAATCCCCAATTCACTCATCTGCAGGTCAACCAGAGATTTGAAATATGATAAAATCTACATACTTGAAAGACTTAGACTAACTTTCATCTCCTAGACATAGGTACCAAAGAACAATATCAGTCATACATTGGAATAAAAATGTCACATGATAATAATATTATAGGGAACCACACACTCAAAAGCACTCCAAATGTCAAGCAAACTAGAGAACAAAATTTAATGAGATGCTCCGAGTAACACTTTGTAAAAACTTATAAGTATTAGGTGACATGTTAAGGCATAACTTAACATAAATCTATTTTGAATACTGCCTATCGACTCTTATGTTTCGGCTTCTTCTTCTTCTTCGATGACTTCTTTTTATGCTTATGCTTTCTCTTCTTTTTCTTTGGTTCATCCGAAGACGAGTCAGATTCACTTCCACTTTCTGAATAGTGTTTTCCTTTTTTCTTTTTGGCCTTACGCTTCTTTCGCCTCTTCTTTTTAGAATCTGAAGAGCTTGAACTGCTAGAACTATCCTCGCTGCTGGAGGAACTATCAGATTTAGGTTTCATTCGAACATTTGTTAAGTTTAATTCAATAGTCTGGGCTTGATCAACACCTGAATCTTTCGGGACTAAGTCTGACCTCTGTTCTACTTCTTTGCCTTCATTATCTGTTTCAACAATATTTTCATCATAATCTGGTTCAAAATTGGCTTCATCTAGGGTTGATTTTTTTCTTTCTCTTTCTTTAGACTTTCCTTGATCTTTTGGCTCTGACACATTACTTACTTTTAAATTCTTGTTGGAATCTATATTCACATTTCTTTCTGTTTTATCTTCTCTTTCTTTTTTGGACACTTTTCTTTCCTTCTTTCTAACTTTTCTATCAGGACTGCAACTAATAGAAACATTTCTTTCTCTTTCCCTTTTCCTCTCTTCTTTAGTTCGTTCTTCCTTTGGAGGACTCCAGGACTTAACTACATCTCTACTTCGATGGTGAGGAACTTCTTCAGCACTACGCTCTGGTCTGGATGATATTCGATACTCACCTTTACTATCTGCACTTGCAATTTTAGTAACATATCTGCGACCTCTGTCCCTTGATGAATCAATCATTACTCTTCGTTGTGGATCTCGATCCACTCTTCTCCCTTGCGGGGTCCTAGACCTCGAACGAATCCTTTCAACTGTGCTATGTACTTCTCTTAGTTTCCTTTTTGGTTCCTCAACCTTGCATCCCAATCTTTCTTTTACTGATAATTTTGGAGGTGTTTTCTCAATTAACTTTTTGCTATCATTAATCTCTACAGACCTTAGATCTGTATTGGTGGGAACTGTTATCTGTATATTATCCACAGTTTTTTCATCCTTGTCAATAATCTGCCCCTCTTCCAACTCACCTGAATACAATTTGGCTCGATCTGAAGATATTCTTTTTATTTCAATCGGACGAATAGCATTAATAGCTTTTGCAAATATTGCATTTTCTGCTCGTTTCAAAACTTCAGAAGTAACTTTGCCCGTCTTATCTGGTGAGTCTATTTCTCCAGGTTCTTTCCTTTCATTACCTGATGTCTGATCCTCATCAATTTCCCATTTAGATAATTCAGGCATAGGAGCTAAGACTTCACTTTTATTTTTATCTCCTGCCTCCATTAGTTCTGATTTTAAATCCAAATCATTAGCTTCAAGCTCTATTCCATCAAAAGAAGTTTCTTTTTCATCTTCAATATCATTATTTGATACATTTTCGACTACGTAATTAGTTAAGACGTCTTTATCTATTTCAACATCACCAACACTATCATTGTAAAGTTCAGTTACAGAGTCATCTTGAATGGGTTTTTCTTCTTTAGTTTCATCCAAAGAGTCTGTGCTGCTTTTCTTTACAGCGTCACTTTGACTATGAGAATGTTCTTCTTTTTGTACATCAGCTGTTTTGTCCTTCTTGTCTCGCTTATCTCTCTTTTTCTTCTTCTCAATTTTCTTTTTCTTTTTATCTTTTCTTTCCTTCTCTTTTATTTTTTCATCATCAACTTTGGATTTTTCTACATTCTTAGTATCTTTTTTACTATCTGGTGACTTACGAATTTTGGTACGAGAATCAGCTCTACGATGTCTTGTACGCTCATCTCTTGGTTCACGCTTGGGTGACAAAGAATGGCGTTTTCTTTCGGGACTATGATAAGAACCATGCTTCTTATCTTTTTCATGAATCTCATATTCTCTTGATCTATCCTCCCGACCTCTATCATAATCTTTTTCTCTTTTGTCAGGGTCTCTAAAATCTCTGTTCTCCCTGTCTCGGAATCTTTCTGGTTTGTTAAATTCATGTCGAGGATAATCTCTACCACCCCTGTCATGATGAGGCCTTGTGTTGTCATTTCTGTTACGAAATTGATCTCTGTGAGGAGCATCTCTATTTTGCTGGTAACCTTCTCTGTTATGAATGTAGGGCTCTCTATTGTGTGGGTGATTATCACGAAATGCGCCATCTCTATCTGATCTATCCTTATGAACATCTCTGAAATGCTCTCTGTACATGTTTTGTCCATCTCTGTACCTTTCAGGTTCATCTCTAAATGGAGGGCCTCCATCTCTGTAATTGGGTGGATGAATATTGACATCTCTGTAGTTGATAGGAGGCAGTCTGTCTCTATAAGCACCTTGAGTTGGGATATTTTCCCTATAACCTGCAGGAGGGCCGTTCCTGAAAGGCATATCTCTGAATCCTTGAGGGCCGTCTCTGAAATTGTTACCATGATTATCTCTAAAATCATTAGGGTGGTTGTCTCGAAAACCAGGCGGTCCCTCTCGGTACATTGGAGGGCGTCCTTCTCTGATAAAACCAGAATCTCGCGACATTGGAATAGGACCATCTCGGGTAATAGGTGGGTGATCTCTAAATTCATCACGACCAACAGGTGGAATATCTCTTACATCTGGGAAGCTATCTCTGTTTTCTCTTAAAGGTCTGGAATCTCTAAAATTATGCTGGTCCCTAAATGGTGAATTAGGCCTATCTTTATCCCTTTCATTGATACCTGGTGGTTCAATATCATCTTTTTTGACAATAGGAGATTGTTCTCCAGGAGGTGGAGGCTGGGCACCTGGAGGGCCATCTTCAAATGGAGTATCATACCGAATCTTATCCCCATCCAGGGCAGGTGGCACTTGTACTGGATTAACCACTGGATTCACTAGTGGCGGCCCATACCTAAACAGAAAAAAAATGTACATGAATAATGCATCCTCTCACTTAATTGCAAGCTTTACCTTCCAGCAGTTTATTTCTTTAACCTTCCAAATCTGGCAGTACAAATGGATTTAATCAATTTAGAATTACTGAAGGTAGAGTGTGAATTACCTACCATTATTTACACTCACAAGATGATGTTTAAAGAATCAAAATGAATCCAACATTGATATCATTAAAAGGGAGCGTTCAAGTATTACGTAACGCAATATGGGGGGGAGGGGGGGTTAGTCTTGTAAAACGTTACTATTGTATTACCGGCGCCGCAATAAGGTACTTAGAGACTTTCCAGTAATAATTGTGATTTGAGGAATACACAGTTGTAATATATGTGCGTTAGGCAATGTCTAGAGAATGGGAAGAGGGGTAACAAAAAGCGTAAAGCGATACGTTGCATCTCGGGGGGGGGGGGGTAAATAATAATGTTAAAAAAATGCGTTACGTAATACTTGAACGGTCCCAAAGGAGTTATTTTTTTACTGTTCAGATCCAGTATGAAGCTTACTTTTATTCTTTGAAATTCAAATTTTGCAACAATAGTAAATATTCAAGTGGCGAGGAATTGGTAGTTAGCCTATGGATTCCGCATTTTTGTTACGTATAGTCATTGCAAACAAAATGTGAGCGTGCCCCATAATTAACATATGACTCTTATTGTGTACGATGACTAAATGCATAACATCACACTCCTACACCTTAATTCACAGATTTGTTAACTCTCACATATTTATTTATGTATTTGACATGGAGTTAGCAAAGTTGCAAATCAAGGTATGCAGTCAAGTGTAGAGCTAGGTGTTTCTCTCGCATATGGCAGATGAAAATCTTGATAGTATCCCACGTTGAGTATTTCTTGATGTTTATTTATCCAACAAAGTGGCAGAACTGTTTGTACATGTCAAAACATTATACTGATATGTATTTTAAGTTAAAACAATAGTTCTGCACACCTTATTGCACACTTAATATGTGAGGAAAACAAGAAACAATAAGCAATTTTAATTTCAAATTATTTATTTATTTTTTGTATATTGATAATATTTACTATTACAAAGGTAACATATGATAACAAAATTTCAAAACATACAAAAAAATGTAATTTGTAATTCAAAATAATTTAAGTTGTATTGATGGTACATTTGATTGTTTTTACTAGTCCAATAACAATTTTCTATAATCCTAATACAAAATTTTATATCTTTCAGAATGTTTTTATTTTATAAACTAAACAAAAAATTTAAATGCACAATGACTGTTGTGGTTAGCACAGAAATATAAATATTTTAAAGTAAATTATTGTAATGTACACATTATAATTAAGTCCCACATAAAACATTTTGTTTTAAAGCACAATGGAATATTTTAGAGAGTGCATATGTGATAAGTCCCACATAACACAATTAAGTTAACAAAGATGTAATTTCGTTATATTATATCAGAATCAACTCTAAAGGCCAGTGTTTTTGTTGTTGAATTGAATCCCTATAAATTGGAAATGTCAACCAACGTACTGACACAGTCCAGAATTTGCTTTTGTATCAAAAGGGAAAAAAAGATTCCTGCTAAGATATTGAAT
This sequence comes from Mystacides longicornis, assembly GCA_963576905.1. NCBI lineage: Eukaryota > Metazoa > Arthropoda > Insecta > Trichoptera > Leptoceridae > Mystacides > Mystacides longicornis. The sequence goes on from OY756425.1 coordinate 14,348,066, forward strand.
CCACAAAACAGCAAAAATTGATTCATTTCACAGAGAAACAGTACCAAACATGAAAAGACTTTTGGAGGCCAATAGTTGCCAAAGAAAATATGGACATTTTGCAATACCATACATTATACAAGTTTGTAGTATAGAGAAAAATATTTGGTAAAATTTTATGATCTATGTTGAGAACAGAAAAAATTGTTAATCTCTCTCGATAGGGTGGTATATCATTAAAAATTGAATTGATTTTTTTTATCAATATCTACAGATGCTCTCTGGCAATGTGCATTGCCAATTGGATTAGATTTCTTTTTAACAGTACCGTGAAACCAGCCAACTTTGCCCTCTGAGATTAACTTTGCCCAGAGAGATATGTTTTGTTTAAACCTAATTTACTATTATATTCCCTACAATTTTTTTTTTTTTTTAATAATGAATCTGTGCTCACTCGAAGTGAACACATATACACTTTTGACATCTTTCACATCTTTTTGCTTGTGTCGTGAAAGCGGAGAATGGTCGACACGGCCGGGATTCGAACCCACGACCTCCGCACGAAACAGTGCGAAAGCCGGCGTCGTAACCGCTGGTCTGTCAACCACCTCAATATGAAATGTTTATGCAAATATTACAATTCTTTTTATGGCAACATTAGTGCAATTCACTATAGTAGATGTTACTTAGGTTGCTGTCAGTTATGTTTTGAAATAGGCGTTGTGTTTGTGGTGCCAAATTAAGTGTTTTGTAAATTCACTGTATTCACTATTTAAGAAGATTCAGGTATGTATACACCTTGTATTCATTTAATAAACATGTCGATAATGTTTTCTATATACTTTAAAATAAGAAATTACAACTTATTTAAGAATAAACACAGTGGGTAATGTTAGGTTACGTTCACATGAGCATGAACTGTCAACTTTGCCCACCAAAAAACTACTACAGGTTGACACTCCTTGAATTACCTAATAAAAAAATTGTAACATTATTTTAGTTGAGTTTCTTACAACTTTAATGTATCCCTTTAAATGTATATTATAAGCCAATAAAGTTCTATTTATTTATATAACTTTTCTTTACTATCAATTCCAGAATGAACATTGCTAAGCCTAAGATAAAAAAAAGAAAAAGTAGGAGGATTATTGGCTCTAGGTCGTATAAAAACTATTCAGAAGAGATGCTGGATTTAGCAGTCCAGTTGGTGAGAGACAAAAAAATTTCGTCTAGAGATGCCGACAAACAGTTTTGTATACCAAGGAGGACAATTTTAAATAAAGTCAATGCCCACCATACGAAAAATGTTGGGTCACCAAAACGGTTAAACATGGAAGAAGAATGTGACTCCTCCAGCAGGGTTGCCCAAGGTATACCACGACCGCCGATAGCGAGGCTATAGTTGCTGGATGCTCCCCCATAACGGTCTGTTTATTAACATTATTTTAATTTAATTCTGCGTGCACATCATACAATATCACTCCAGAATATTTATACAATAATATTCTTATTATGAAGTACCATGATGAGAGTGATCCTCAGATCTAACCACAGCAACATTACAATTATGATATTGTAAAAATGTGTGAAATTAATGAGTTAGTTTGAAATAAAAAAGAACTTTGCAATAATAATAGTAAGTGATAATTCCAGAATGAACATTGCTAAGCCTAGGATAAAAAAAAGAAAAAGTAGGAGGATTATTGGCTCTAGGTCGTATAAAAACTATTCAGAAGAGATGCTGGATATACAGTCCGGTTGGTGAGAGACAAAAAAATTTCATCTAGAGATGCCGACAAACAGTTTTGTATACCAAGGAGGACAATTTTAAAAAGTCAATGCCCACCATACGAAAAATGTTGGGTCACCAAAACGGTTAAACATGGAAGAAGAATGTGACTCCTCCAGCAGGGTTGCCCAAGGTATACCACGACCGCCGATAGCGAGGCTATGGTTGCTGGATGGTGGGCAGCAAGTGGAAGCAGCAGAAAAAGTTACACAGTGGCTAGCTCGGCTCCCCCATAACGGTCTGTTTATTAACCTTATTTTAATTTAATTCTGAGTGCACATCATACAATAAGGCTGACTGATCCTCAAAGGAAGGTTGAGATACACGCTGTAAGTTGGCTTGCAGCAACAAACTGAGCTTTGAGGAAAGGATGACAATCTTGAAGAAGTTTCTGTGTGTCAGTAATATCAATTTACAACGAGTATTATTAAGCGACGAATGGAAAACGTGTCCCTTGGGTACCAGTACTAGGTAGGGTGACTTGGTTAACAGTGAACCACTGGTACACAGTGAACCGTTAGGGCTGAAAGTAAAACCACTTGTGTGTGTGTAGAGGTGATTACGTATAGGCCGGTGTGTTAAACTAGTTTGAACTAGTCAGCGCGAGTCTCTCATGAGAGGTGGTTGTGTTGTTGTCAACATTGTACTTAACGCATACGGCGAAAAATAAAACAGGTGAGTATTTTTTTTTTATTCTTTTTGTGTTCTGTATTTTAAATTTAAAACAAAAATTACGCTCCAAGTATTTTGACATTATTTTATTTTGTATTTAGGGAGCGTTCAAGTATTAATGTGAACCAGTTCACTGTGTACCATTAATTAAAAGTTTTGTTTTTTTTCTATTTCAGAATGGGGCGAAAGCAAAACAAAAGAAAAATAGGAACACATACTTCCAGTGATATGGAAAAAGCTGTAGCACTTATAAGAGAAGGAAAAAGTATTCACAATGCCGCAGAAACTGTAAAAATACCGTCTCCAACTGTAAGGCGGTATTGGATAAAATCAAAACTATCGCAAGACTCTACTATTAAATTTACACCGAACTACGATGTCAATCGAGTGTTTACCCTGGAACAAGAAAGTGCTCTTAAAGAATATTTTAAACATTGTTCATTATTATTTTATGGTCTTTCTGTGAAAGAATGTAGGGTTGTAGCATACCAAATGGCTGCAATTAACATTCACACTGAAAAAGACTTAGACCTATACCATAACCTTTTGAAATTTATTTACTTTTGCTTTTGAAATTTACAAATATATTCATTAATCCTTTTATTTTCTTAAGTATTATTCTAAAACATAAACACATAATTTAAAAACATTTTTACAATAATTTGGAAATATTTTCTGTCCCATTTAAATATTCTGCTTGACAACAAGATGAAAACATAGCTAAGAAATTACAATAAAAGTATAAACAATGTGCATGTTGATTGTCTCAAATAGATGGTTATAATATCGACTGCCCTCAAGGTCAAAGGTATTAAACCTCAATTTTTGAGATATGTGTTTTATTTCACCAAAATCATTTCATGGCCTATAAGAACATTTTGTTAAAAGGAATTAAGCCTCAAAACGCCCGTATAATGAATAAAACAGTATTTTAAATTTTTTATTTGGGGCTTAAACGATTTTTATAATTAGGTCAAAGGATTCAAACCACACGAATGAGTTTTTTCCATTATTTTATGTCTAGCGAATCTACATCTAGGTAAGGTCAAAGGCTTTAAACCTCTTGATGCCAAATAGTACTGTATCTATGGTCGCCACAGATACGTTCCGCATGTGACAGTTTGTGTTCTATGGGCATTATGCGCATTAAATCTCGTGTTGGGTGTTTCATATTTGTTTGCGATTCGACAGCTATCTGTGTTTATTTTGAATTTATTTTAAAATAGTTGCTATCAAAATGTATAGCTCACGCACAAAACTAATGTTAAGTATGTGTAAAAGCGGGAGCAGTGAAAAAGACGAGCCATGTGTTGTGGGTAAGTTAAAAAATGCATTTAAACATGACATAACCTTACGCACATGTTTTTGTTTTTTTTTTACAATATTATTCTACCTTATGCATAATTAAATATTAATGATGATATCTTAATTATATACAAAATAACAATATTAAAATTCTTTGATATTGTTTTTTTTTTCATAATCATAAAGATTACATTACAAAGTAGTGCAAGGACGCTATGATGTTTACAGTTTTGAACTAACTAATTTGCAATGAATATTATTATTATTCTAGCATTTTTTTTAAATTAAGCAGATTGAATTCAATAAAATTTAGGATGATTCACTCTCTTTCTAAACATAATTAACTTTCCATACACATCAAACAACCAAATTGCAGGCCTTGAAAGACAGACGTCCTCAATCTTCTAATTGAAAACCATCCAGGTAATTTTTCTGATCCAAAATATTAATTTATCCTATAATCACTGTGTAATGTCTACAGCATCATTTTTATTTGTAATTATAGTAATCATTTTCATTTTTTGTCGTTTTAGTAGTTGGTATAACTCAATTGGACATAACAGAAGTGACAGACGATGGAATAGAAGTGCTTTTAAACAATGTGTCCAATTTTTTCCCATCAAACGCTGGAGTGCATGCAGATAATTCAGAAATCGATGGAAAACACCTTAAGAGGATAAACAAGATCAACAAGCCCAGTCGTAAAAAACTAAAATGTTCTGGCAAAGCCTACACAAATCGTAATAATATGTATATGCCCGCAAAAAAGGTGAAAGATGTCGCATGTATGCAGAGAACATGTAAGAACAGGTGCGGTGAAAACTTTTCAAGTGAAGACAGGCAGCGTATATTCTCACTTTACCACAAAATGAATAATATGGAACAACGTTAATTTATTCTACAGAATTCCCAACAGGTAGAAATTAAAAGGAGGTACAAAACCAACAGGTAGAAATTAAAAGGAGGTAGAAAACAGAAATATTTATTTGGAGCATTGTTTACCTAAAAACAATGAATAAAATATTAAAAGTTTGCCAAGTTTTTTTCATAAAAACATTGGACATCAGCCAAAAATTGATTCAGTACACATTGAAAAATAAGACGGAAACACACCTCGTGCTGACAAAAGAGGGAAGAAAATACCACCAAACAAGACCTCTAATGTTCAAATTGATACTGTAGTGAAGTTGCCTGCTGTGCCTTCTCATTATTGCAGGGCCAATACTAATAAAACATATTTGCCTGTAGAATTTGAAAACATGAGTAACGTTTTTAGAATATACGTTGACTTTTGCAGGGCAAATAACTTGTCAGCTGACAGTCGAACAAAAAATTTTTGTGGACACATTCCAAAAATATAATATAGGTATACATGCACCTAAAAAAGACAAATAAATGTGTAACTTGCTTAAAAAAAGATAACATCTTAGGTCACTTGCGGGATAAGGAGGCCACAAAGAAAGTGTTTGATGCGGATCAAACGCGTGCAAAGAGCGACAAGACATTTGCTTACATATCGTTTGATCTGCAGAAAGTATTAAACACTCCCCATGGTCAGAGTATGCTGCTTTATTACTCGCGTAAACATAGCATGTATAATTTGACATTCTATTAGAATAGGAGACTGCTACCTATGAAGATGATGGTGATGGAAAACGCGGGGCCAATGAAATAGGCTCTACTAATTGATAACCTTATCAACATGGATGCCAAAAGTGAAACAAAAACTGTTGCATTATATTGCGACAGTTGCCCAGGGCAGAACAAGAACAAATTTGTAATTGCGGCTGTGATATATTTTTTAAAAATATCACCAGTTGCTTGTTGAATTATTTATTACCCGGACACACCTACATGCCAGTTGACTCTATGCATGCGACCATAGAATCAAACTATAGTGGTTTGATGCCTTTGACCTGAGGGCAGTCGATATAATAACAAAATGTTAACACTCCTAATGCAACAAAGAAGCAGGCAATCAATGCATTTCGGAGTGCCAGGGAAAAAGAAGTGAAGGGCTATGTCCTACATTGGGTTAAAAAGAAGTGGCTCAAAAATTGTTGATACAATTGAGAAGGATGGGCGAAATTTGAAAGCTTGGTGTGGCCATGGCGAGACGAAACCAAAGTCTGGTCCTTCATTTATGTATGGAACAATATCAGATGCCAAAAGAATGGACCTTTTTAACAATTTTTGGAGTCTTGGAGAGTGGGACATGAAGCGGTCTTATGTCCAGGCTTTAGATGACTGGTTGGCATTAATCCCAAAGGTGCCAACTACTAGGTAACTGCAGATCAATGTCCAAGAAGGTGTATGTGGAAGCCATATTCAAATCGTGGTCCCATATGCACACAATTTACAAGAAATGGAGCAAGGATAAGGATAAACAACGAGGACAACCCCTATTTTGGTAGGAAACATTTTAATGATGTTTTGCAAAAAGAAAGAAATATTGCAATCCATCATCTTTGAAAAGGTGCGACAAATGTTGTCAGTTCACGGAAGGAAATCTTCCTGAAGACACACATGCCGCTCATATCAAAAAGAAAAAGGAAAGTCGAGAAGACAAACGTCTTCATATCTCAGAGGCTAGAGATAAAGAGCTAGTTGTCAGGACTTACAAAGTGTCTTGCTTGCCCCCAAAACCAATGCATCTTCCATGTATTATAAACAAAAATTACAGGTGCACGACATGAAATTAACAGTAAAGACGTGCACCTGTATGTTTGGAATGAGGTAGCTGGGGGCATTATGAGTAATGAATTCACATCGTGCATCGTAGACTATTTGAATCGGTTAGTCAAGAAGGGGAAAAAGTCACATTTTTTCACATATGACAATTCCGACGGATATATGTTACGTTGGTCAAAAATAATGTTGTTGTTATGAATGGCAACAGGTCCAACCATTCTAACATTGTATAATGATACACCTTCTATTTTGGTTTAGTTACGAAGGGGTTGGACACTCATTTTTACCAGCGGACAGGGTTTTTCACTGTATCGAAAAAGAAGTTAAAAATAAACAAGAAATAATATCTCCATATGAAAACCACGCAATATATATATATATATATATATGAGCATTATGGAAATATATCCACTTTAGGAATCCACTGCTCCGTATTTGGATGGAAAAAAGCTCTGTGAAAAAATGGAAAAGTTTTGTTAAGGGGTTAAATTAACAACAAGGTTAACAACATTAGAGGAATGGTTCCTGAACAACAAACATTTTAACTTCATGCATGATTCTGCACCTTGCCATAAGGCTAAGCGGGCTACCAAGTACCTTAAAAATAAAAATTCCTGTCCCTGGCCAAGAAATTCTCCAGATTTAAAACCAATTGAGAAATTAAGGGACATTATGAAAAAGGAAATACAGTACTGGAAAAATTATTATGGATTTTTTATAAAACAGTGTTTTTGTATGGTTTTTTGGTTTATTTTCCTATTTTAACTTATAAACTATATTTATATTTCATTTCATTGTGTTTATACATTATTCTCTTTAGATATTTTTCATAAATGGCAACATTTTATTTTACGTATGGCAGCATTGAATTTGTTGTGCAAGGTCATATTTTTGTTTGTTAATCATTCGTTCGCACTCTTTTGTAACGGTTTGTCGTCGTCAAAATCTCATTTTTACTCAAGATTCAGTGCGTTTTGTTTTAAAAAACTGTTTTCACTAGTCTTTAAGTTGTAATATTAATATTTTTAAGTTTTGTTATTTAATTTTTACATTAACATTATGGGTAAAAATAAGGATTTGAGTCCTCGAAAAATTGGACAAATTAAAGTTTTGTTGGAAAATTCAGGACTAAAACAAAAAGAAATAGCAAGAAAACGAAATGTATCAACCCAAGTAATAAGTGTTATCAAAAATAAAATTGAAAAGGGAAGTGATGTGAGCCCCCAGAGATGTGGAAATAGCGGGAGGAAAAAAATAACCACTCCTAGAACGGACAGGGTGATCGAAAAACTTGCTCTCAAGGACAGAAGGGCCACCTGTCAGAAGATTTCGAGTATGTTGGGAGAAGATGGAATCACTGTAAGCCGAAGAACAGTAAATAATCGGCTATTAGATTTTGGTTTAAGAGCCTACCGTCCGAGGAAGAAGCCAAGACTTACTGACGTTATGAAGAAGGCGAGGTAAAGATTGGGCAAAGCAGCATGAATCTTGGACTGTTGATGATTGGCAAAAGGTAAACATGTTTTTTTTATTAAATAGATAATAACAAACAAATAATTACAGCAACTCATATAACTTTTCCACATTTTAATAATTTTCATGGCTTTGATACCATACTGTTGTAGCGAAATAGTCAGCAATTAAAAAAATATTTTCATGTGTCCATTCATGCCAACCATTCCTCTGTACATAACAGTGAAAATCGTTTCAGGTTGTGTTTTCTGATGAATCAACAATAGCAGTGTTGGATGACAGAGTTCAAACTGTTCGTCGTCGACCAGGAGAAGAGTTTTTACCAGATTGTTTAAAGAAAACTGTGAAATTTCCGCAAAAAATTATGGTATGGGGAGCTTTTTCGATCCACGGTACAAGCCGATTACACATTGTAGATGGCACAATGAATCAAGACAAATACATTGAAGTGCTAAAGAATCGGCTTGTACCTCAAACAATTGAATGGTTTGGACCAGGACCTTGGATTTTTCAGCAGGACTCGGAAAACGGAATAAAGGTTCTCTCATGGCCAGGAAACTCGCCAGACATAAATCCCATAGAAAATCTATAACGAGATTCATACGGTTCCAATAACGACTAAAACGACCCTTATAGAGAGGCTAATAAATGTATGGTTCTACTCTGAGAATATAAAAAATATGTGTAAAAATTTGATTGAGAGTATGCCACACCGCATACAGGCTTTGATTAGTGCGAAAGGTGGACAAACCAAATATTAAACTTCTTGTTTTTGTTGTATTATATTATTTAAATAAACTTTATTAACAAATTCATATTTAAAATGTGTTTTAATGAAGCCGGAACTCCAAAATGTTGTTAAAAATATAAAATCCATAATAATTTTTCCAGTACTGTAGCTTCTGAAATGATCACGAATAAGACCAAATAGATGGAAAAGCTGATTCAAGTCTAGCATAATAATGCAGACATACAAATAAATGCAATTGAGAAAGAATGCCAAGACCTATAGAAGCAGTAATCAATGCCAAGGGAGGATTTCCAAAATACTGAAAAATTCTCCGATATGTGTCTTGTCGTTTAAGTGTAAAAACATAAATATATTACGAGGCGTATCCAGAGAGTAAGTGTGACCCTAAAAAAATTGCGGAAGGCGATTCAAAACAAGAGGAGAGACATGCTGACAAAGGGAGTCAGCCTGCTGCATGACAATGCCAGACCACACACGGCCAACTCTACGAAGGAACTGCTTGCCTCGTTTAAATGGGATGTTTTGAACCACCCCGCGTATTTCCCTGACCTGAACCTTCAGATTATTATCTCTCTACCTCCCTGAAGCTGCACATGGGTGGAAAAAGGTTTTCTACCGACGGGGAGGTAAAGGACATATAGAAGTGGATGAAGGGGTTAGCGGGAAACTACTTCGAGGAAGACATCAAAAAGTTAATACTCCGCTTCACCACCTGCATTGAGAGGAATGGCGACTATGTTGAAAAAATAGATTAGATAATATGTACTACGGTAACCATGTAATTTTATTGTTTCAATAAAAAATTTTGTAACCTACACAAATTCAGTACATACTTTCTGCATATGCCTTGTATATACCAGTTTTATTTCCCTGATAACCAACCTTTAACACAGAACTTTCTTAAGTATATACATCTTCATAAAACACAAAGAGAAAATATACATAAGTATTATAATGAATCATCATTATGAAGCTTTGAAACAAAACTTATTTTTCTTTTATTTCAATCAACAAAAGATACCAATGTGATGGCCAACTCTGAAACAGCGTGCTTACATGTTGTTTCAGAGTTGGCCATCATATCAATTGATTTAATATTTGTTCCGTTTAATATTCTTTTTTTTTATGAACTGTATATAATGTTTGCCCTAGTACAGGCTTGGCCTATTTGGGCAGCAGTTAAATTTGTTATACATTATCATTGTACTATGATGTATGAATAAATAAAATAAATAAATAAAATATGAAGTTTACAACCCCTGGGCACTCCAAGATGGAATGTGATTCCATGCAATTGGAAACAAGCTTAAAAAAGAGTCAGAAAAGTCTATTGGCTGCTGGATACCATTAAAAAGATTCTCCAAACTGTATAAAATTCAAAACAAGAGTTTACAGAGGACTTTTCCAACGGTCGAATGTAATAAAAGCACAAGAATGTCGAATGTTCAAAGGACGCTAAGGCCACTACCTATTTAACATTTACTAATTGAAAAGATAAAGAAGTGAATGACGCAGTCTTTTTTTTATATAACATACTGTGTAACGAGTTTGCAAGCAAAAACTTTAACAGCCATCTCAGAACTATTGTTTTGGAGTTGTCTACTTCTAGTATTAAACTCAAGATTGGCTTTTTATTTTGAGGTTTAAATCTCTCCTATATGTAATATAATTGGTTTATTGTCATTATTGAAAATAATAAAACATATTATTTAATATTTATATACCTACTTAGGAAATAACCTAAATGACCAGGGAACTCCTCAAACCAAATATTATTGGAAACCATTATTAACAATACAAGTTGATACACAAAGCTTTTTCTTTAAAAAATGTGAAAGTAGATATTTTTTTAAATACACATTGAAAATTATAAATATTTTTTTTACCTATGAACAATACATTGATTCTAACTATAAAAAAAAACAAAGGATATTTCTATAAAGCAAATATTTATCAATTATATGGAAGATTTTTTTTTACGACTTCGTTTTCCGCACAGGCAGCTCGTTTGTGGAATGGCCTCCCATTAACTATCAGACTCTCACCTTCAAATGTAGATTGAAGCAACACTACCTTAACAATCCCTGATCACCCCCCCCCCTCCCGAACTCCCTTTAATCCTATATCTAGTTTATATATTACTATTACTATAATCTTGCATATTTATGTATATTATGTATTTTTTTTTATATATATCTGTGTATTATGTATTTTTTTTATATTGTATTGTTTTTAATGGATAAAGTCCAGTAGTTTGTAAGCTTTTGATACAATATGTTTAAAATAAGATAACAACTGTTTTTCTTCACCTAGGGTTGGTTGGAAGAAATTGCCGTTCGGCAATAAGCCCGCTCTTTCCACAATAATATATTATTGTTAATATTTTTGTGCGCAATAAAGGATATTTTATAAGAATATCGACTTGATATAAAAATACTTTTCAAGTTATGGTAATAGAGTTCAATGTGGTAAAAATCAGCGATTTCTTTTATTTTTATAATATGATACAAGATTGGTATCAAACAGCAAAAGAGGGACAGCTATATCATGACGAAAAATCTAATTTTGGAAATAATAAAAATAATAGTGAATATTTTAACATAAAATATGGTTTGCATTAGAAGTATAGCGGGTATCCAGGGAATATAAACGCAGTGTGCTTATAATGTATCAAGTAATAATTTTAAATGGTTTCCCAAAATTAGTCAAATACCCTATTAATATTTATTTTGTAAAAATTTAACAAACTTGTGTGGTTTTGATAACCAATAATAATTCTTTCAGATAAAATCACAACAATTTTACATGAACAGGTACAACTTCAGATATAATACATTTTTATTTACCTACTTAAAAGTTAGTGAATTTAGGATACATTGCTCACAGTTTATTTAAATAATATAAGTTACAAAAAAAAATGTAAACCCTTTTTTCAGGTACAGTTTTAATCAAATACATCAATAATTTACATCATTTAAGAAAATACTTGAACTGAATAGACAACAAAAACAACTATCAAAATATTTTTTGTTGAAAATACAATCAGATTCAAATTAAGTCTAGGCACTTATGGAAGCTTAAATTTATCGGCTGATTATTTATTATCAGAGAGCTACAACATACAAATTCTATGAAGGAGCGCAAATAAAGACCAACAGAGTCGGCAGATTTAAAATCTACGACGAGACACAAAAAATAAATTTTTGGAGCCAATCCTGTCGTATGAAAAGACGCCCATGCTCACCATAATTTAATCATTCGAGCGCACAGTAGATAAAGAAGTGTGTTGTCAAATGAAATGTGAGAAAACATGGATGAAATAAATATTGATTCCGAACACTTAATTGTATTTGTTGAAGGACATCCCTCATTTTATGACAAAAAAATGATAGTAATGGCCACATTAAGCAAAAGTTGTGGTTGGAAACGAGCGAATGTTAAAAACTAGTTGAAGACGAGAGCACAAACACAAGCTACTTCAAAAAAATCATATTTCTAATAATTTATTATGAATAATACTTTGTATTTTAAATTTTTTTTTTTTAAAAATGAATCTGTGCTCACTCAAAGTGAACACAAATACACTCCTTGACTCTTTCACAGTAAGTTACCGAAAGCTTGTGTTGTGAAAGAGGAAGATGGTCGGCACCTGGGATCGAACCACGACGTCCGCAGTACGAAAGCCGACGTTGTAACCGCTGGGTCACCAACCACTTCAAAATATATGAATGTTGACCATCATATTTAAAATCATTGATTAATCAATCGCTTCATGAGCGCCGATTCTATATGGGCCGATGAAGTTAAGCTTCCATGTGCGTCTAGACTAATTCTAAATAATCTATGACAAGGTCTTTATATATTTCATATATATTTTTATTTAAACTTTAAAAAAATCACAGTTAAAATTCAATTCAACCCTGCTAATCAGGTTTTTTAAAACATTATTTAGCAGAGTTGTATACAAAAATTAAAAACTTAGAAATTAATTATCACAGATTTTTTTAAAATACAGATATGAAAACAAAAACTCACAAATTGAAGACATTTTGGAGGAACAATTCAAGCAAAAAAATTCATTCATTATTCTACTTTTTTTTCACATGATAGCATTTACCCAGTAGAAACGCAAGTAGGTACTTCTTACTCTTTCTCTTTTTTACTCTTATCTTTCATATAAATCAAAACTTCTGTTGAGAATGACATTCTAAGTTGTGAGTAAGCCCCAAAACTGAGAAAGAAAATGAAGATGTAGGTTGCGGCACAATAATTGGCAAAACTGTTTGATTTTAGGTTTACTCGGGTTCAGTGGTAGATGGGATAGTAATTTACTCATAGATTATTTGAATTTCTTACGATATTTATTAATTGGATGATAATGTATGATTTTTTAATGTTTTGTGGCAAGAAGTTCGCCATTCCCAAAAAATATAGTAAGGAAATGTAGAATAACAAATCAATTTTTAAGTTTTTTTTTTATATAAATAGCAAATTGTCTAACAAATAAAAAAAAAATTAACACTCAACTCTTTTTTTACACAGTTTAAAAATTATACTTTGGTTTCTTTCACAATTATGCTAAAAGAATGTGCACAATTCTCTTGGTATTAGAAAATAATAATGTTATAGTAACTATCCAATTATTTAATTTTAAAAACCAAATTTGGACTGTAAAATATGTGTATTTAATCTGAATTTTGTTTTAATACGTAGAAAATGAGTTGAGTCAATTATAGATGTTTGTACATTTATATGACAATTTCACCTAGTGTAGAAATCACAGAATCCTTACATCGATAATGTTTCTTTGATATTTTGAACCAAATACTTGATGGCACTTTAACACGATATTGAAGAGATAAAAACTCCACAATCGGGTAAATAAAGTATCTTACGAAAGTAATAGACAACGCAAAGAGACGTAAGATGCTGATACAATGTAATAGTTCGTACCTGTGGTGGGGATCCATCAACGGAGGCGGACCTTGAGAATATGGTGGAGATCGCAGGGACCTGGACTCAGGGCCCCTTTTGTGTGGAGGAATATTATTGTATCTGTAATAAAATGAGATTTTTTTTATTTAAGAGGAAATGGATTTGTCTAGTATATTGGGAATAGTTGGGATAGATGAAATCTCATATCAAATGCAAACTTTATAGGAGGCAAAAAAAATTGTTTGTGTCCTATAGATAAAGCAATTTAATGGTTTTGCCAAAGGCAGCTTTCTAATTTAAGCACATATAGAAATTTACTCATGGGTACTAAAGAGAAACCCAATGGGCAATGGGAAAAGGGGTGAACACTTAAAGAAAGTCCAGTTCCTCACCCTTGGCCCACATTCCTTTATCCCAGCTGAACCTACATACATTATTACCGAAGTTTTTCTGTTGTTTATCTTTTCTTCTCGTGTACATTTTAGCGGCGTTTTTGTTTTCCATATCATTTCTGTTATTATTTTCTGTACTATCCCTGTTTGTAAGTATAGAGAAATAAGATGAAGGCGGCTTATTATTTTCTGTACCATCCCTGTTTGTAAGTATAGAGAAAAAAGATGAAGGCGGCTGAGGAAAGGGAATAGTGGATACGTAAGTTGCAAAAGGCCTAGGCCTGATTTGGACAATAAGCAAATCAAAATATATACACCAAGTTAGTTATAATTACCTAGGTCTGGGACTGCTTCTCAATCGGTTTACGGGAGACCGATACTGCCGCGGTGGTGGAGTACGTCGGCGTACTGGGCCATCTCGTACAGGACCAATGGATCGCGATCTACAATAAAACAATAAATTTTTATTAATATATCTCACATATCAAAGTTACCACAGATTATAGGGTAAACGCAGTGGACTGTATGCATTATTGTAGAGTTTGAGAAAACTAGTGTGGCACAAGTGAAAAGTATTTAACTATTGCAAGGTACCAAGATAAAATATCCAACTATATAGGTACCTGCTTCTTGAAAATGATTTAGATCTCTCCCTAATGGGTCTTCTCATAATAGGACTGCGGGAAAATGATCTACGATATTTGTCCAAGGGTCTCCTCAATGGCGATCTTATAGATGTTGGTCTTGATCTAGATCTGAAATATAAACCAGATTGATTATCTCCGATTGATTTAAACTAGTAAACTACTCCAAGTGCAAAGTCTAGTGGTGTGAATTACATACCTAGAAAATGAAGCTCTAGACCTGATCCGACTGCGGCTTCGAGATCTGGAATATCTGGACCTGGATCTCGAAATTGATCTACTTCTAGATCTTGAATGAATACTGCGAGATCGAGATCTTTTTTCCCTCAACCTTGCCAACTCCTCTTTTTGTCTTATCATACGTTCAAAAGCTTCCAAAGGATCTTCGGTGACATTTCTATAATGAAAATATACTCCATTAATTATTAAATTCCATACACAATTTTGAAAACCTTGTAATGTAAATAATGGTAAGATCAGACCTACTATAAATCACTATACAATATACAACATGACTCACGTTGGTGGAGGGCCTTGATGGGGAAGCATTTGAGGGCCAACAGCCTGGGGCAAATAGTTTGGTGGACGATACGTTGCAACGGGCACTCCGGGGTACGGAGCCAAAGGAGTGTGTCCGTATGCACTGCAAAATGAAAGAATACTCGATAAATACTTTGAAGAAATACAAACAGGTACCAGTGTAATAAAGGCAATAACGCATACTTGTAGGCAGGCTGAAGAGCAGGACCCCTCGGAGGTGGTGGGTATGTAGCCTGTTGTCCATGGTATTCAGGTCTCTGAAAAATATTCCATTAGACATTACAAAATTTGAACATCTAAACAAAGTGAATATAAGCAAGGACTCTTGTGAACTGAACACTTTAAAACAATGTGATCAAGTTAGTATGTAGGCCTACGTTCTGTTTGTACACGACTTTTGTTGTATGTTTCTGTAAGTTGATGTCAAACCCAATTGTTTTGTTTCTGATTGAATAAATTCTTTTATAAATACTCTTTTTTTATCTAAACATCTTTTAGAATATAGCATAGTTGTGTTATATTCGGGCAAATTTGGTGAACAATTGGACAACTCATTTAAGAATCATTGGGGAGAGATCAAAACTCGATTAGTGAAAATGATAGTTTAAAGTAAATGGTTCTAAATGTGCTTACAGATGATGGAATTTGGTGTACCATTGCTGACGAATGTGGTACCCTGCGAGTGTGGGGATGTATTTTTCTTTCATTCACAGCGGGTGTCGCGGATGAACCTCTATCACTCTGAAAAACAAACAAAAAATTTAATAATCAAGTTTTTTAAAGAAAAGCTTTAAACAATAAAATAATTATTTTTACTTACAGTTTGAGACAAAGGCGAAGCATCCAAGCCAGGTGCTCTGCTAGTAAGGGTTTTTATAACAGTTCCTAAAAAATAAATATGGCATTTTTTAAAATATGTGTAATACACATATTTTATAACAATATGAATTAAAAATCTATCTACAAGTTAAATGATTTCGAAATTGCATCAGTTCTAAGGAGAAGGCATGCAAAACAATAAACATACTCTTAAAAAACTACATGCATACATCCAATAAGTAGGGACCTGAATTTTTCGGTGTTATTTTTATGGAAAAGCGGTGTTATTATTTTGTAAAAGCGGTGTTATTTTTCGGTGTTATTTTGATGGAAAAGCGGTGTTATAAAATATCCCCGTTTCACAAAAGCGTCTTTTCGCTTTAGAAATGGGGTCTATATTGATTAAATATGAATAGGATTCCAGGGGTATTGTAAAATAACAAAAAAATATTTGAACGATGAAACATAAAAAAAAAATCATAATAATGATCATAACAATTTTCCCATCATGCTGTGCAAATAGAATTTTGTTATTCTTAAATCCCAGTTCTTAGGTTGAATTTAAAACACAATGTCATATACAAGTACTTTTATTATGTTTCAAAATAAAAAGTTGACATTGTAGCTAAATTGGTTTCTTTTAAATTAGTTCTGCGATCAGACAAAACCATGTTGTAAGAGGATAAGAATCTCTCGGAATCAACATTAGCACAAGGCATCCATATTGCTCTACTAACTCCCTCGGCAAACTCTTTTTCGTGCAGTTTGACAATGGTCAATGCCTTGACTAAGTCAATCTCACCCGCAGCCAATTGAATTTCAATGACCTCTTTTAATTTACAATATCCTGAGGCCAACTGCTGCGGGTCGAGAGATTCCAGTCCTCTGTTTTTTTTTAATTTTTCAACAATCGCAGGTGTTGCAGAGTGCAATGCAATCCCTTCTGGGGAAAGGACTCTCAAAATACTGTAAGAGTTGATATTGGGGTCTTTTTCGATAAGACTATCCAATTTCTCAATACATTTTGATGTCATTTCTGTTAAAATTCTTTTTTGCGAACACTTGTCCACATATTGGGCCGTTTTAGTGCCGAATATTCCTTCTTTAATTGAAAGATATTCTGATTTAATGTTATCCAACATCCCAAGTAATGTGTGGGATGTTGGATATTTTGACCCTTCCAGCTTAACAATAGCGTTACTTAAACGTCTACTATGTTCCTCAGTAAAAACGGCCTGACATAAAATTACATTTATATCAGACTCACTTAAATTTACAAAATAAGCAACTCCTGCGTTATTTATGTCTATGATTTCGTCTGTCTTGCAGAACTCAACAATGTCGCGGAAATATTCTGATAAATATTCAACGCTGTGGAACCAAGAGTTCCACCTAGTAACTACGGGGAGAGGAAAAATTGGGCAATCCACTCCCCGTTTTTGTTTCAAGAAACTTGAAAACAAGTGTTTTCTTTTTCTTGTGTTTAAAAATAAACTTTTTGTCTTTGCCACTGCATTGTTGAGTTCTGCAAGACTATAAAAAATATTTGCCACTAAATTTAGCTTATGGGCCCAACATTGGACATGTACTAAACGCTCCCCAAAAATAACTTTTAATGTTTTAAAACATTTTGTCATATATCTAGCGGAGTCGGTGACTATGCTATCTACATGGTCATACTCTACCCCATAATCTTTAAGAGAGTCCAATATAGCCCTCACACAATTGGTGGAGTTTGCAGACTCTAAGAAATGCACACCTGCGACAAATAATTTTACATTATCATTATGTACAATTCTAAACAAAACAACAAACACACAACGTCCCAATTTGTCTGTCGTCTCGTCACAGAAGATATCGATGTGCCTGCCATGGAGTTCTTCTTTCACTGTCATGGTCCTCTCTGCTGCTATTTCACCAATATACTTTTCTCTGAGAAGTCTGGTGCATGGCAAGTTTCCAGCACCTAAAAAATAAAATAAATTCAGCATATAAATTCAAACATAAATTAATTTGCAGTGGAGTGTTCTCAATGTTAGTACATACCTTCAATATATTTGTTCATCCACGATTTAAAATTAGGATCATCCAGCTTCTCCAAGGGAATATTTGCTTTTAAAAAAGCTTCAGTCGTATCCTTAGCAAAGGCAGAGCTTAATTCCCGTTTCCTTGTGCCTTCTTTGACAATGGTAATAATTGATGATTGTTTTGTTGTATTGCTTGTGTTGATGTTTTTCTCTATATTTTGTTTATGTTTAAGCGAGTTTAAATGTTTTTCACAGGAGTCCTTGCGATCCCATGTGATCGCCAAGTTACAATGTCGACACATAATGGTTTTAGCATCTGTCGCATAAAAGCCATCTTTGGCAAATTGTGATGCACGACGTTGAGCAGTTACAGAAAGTTTAGGCATTATTGTTATTAAATCACCCACTGACACTCAAAACAAAATCTCTACAAACAAATGTAGCACGTGGCAAAACAAATTATATCACTTAGAAATTATTCACCATATTATAGTCACAAGCTCATAATATCACAATGATATTTTGTAATACAAGTAAAATAAGTTAATTGTCTTTAAAATTACTTAAAGTTATATTAATAAAATAAAACTAGGCAGTTAAAAATAATAATGTCTAAAAACTATTGATAAAAATGTTCAAACGAATATACACACACGTTTCAAAGCAAATTAAAAGTGTCCATATCACAAAATAATGTCTGTATTGTAAAAAAAAGACTGTAAAACAACGAAATATAACAATAAAATTGTCTTAACTTTTGCTAACACAATTAAATTTCAAACGAATATACACACACGTTTCAAAGCAAATTAAAAGTGTCCATATCACAAAATAATGTCTGTATTGTAAAAAAAAGACTGTAAAACAACGAAATATAACAATAAAATTGTCTTAACTTTTGCTAACACAATTAAATGCAGTTGAAAACACAATTCACAAGAATCACAAGCAAATGAATAGGTTAGAAATTCACTCAGTAACAGCCAAACACGATAAACGACGCCAAGTTGACAGCAATTGACAGTTCTGCACGATATTATTACCATAGAAGGCACGCCACCATAGACATTTTTTCTTATAAATTTATGGCTATTTAGTGGTTAATAACCACTTGATCATTTTTTAAACATTTGTGTTTTTAATTTTGTCATCATTTGTGGCATACGATAGATATTTCATTGTTATAAACATTTTTCGGTTTTATTTTGCTAAAATGTGAAAATTCGCGTTATTCGCGAAAAAAATGCAAATTTCGCGAATAAAGGCGGGTTTATCGCAAATGCGAAAAATTCAGGTCCCTACCAATAAGGCATACCATGTGGCGCATATTGATGCTGATAAATTGGAGAATGATTTGATAAAGATTGTAATGGCGATGGCTTACTACCATTGCTGTAGCCTTGCGACTGATGCTGCCTCACATTGGCAGGCTGCATGGGGGGAACTGTAATGGTGATGTTATCATCGTAAGAACCGTCTGAATCGTCAAAGGTGTCCTCCCTGGACTTGTGAGCTGGAGGAGATGCACTCTTATGATCTGCAATATAAACATTTCATTTTATGTAGCAAAAATTCATGTTATATGTTGATATTATTTCTGTGAATCTTTTCATTGTACCTTCAGGCAATGTTGAAGAGGTTTCTGGTGGATTTTCCGGTTCCTCAGGGATTTCTGGAGTCACTTCTTCCGTCACTGAAGGAGCTAGAAATTGCAAACACAAGATTAACATTTAGACTGTGAAAATATGGCTAAACGTTTTGATTGAAAAAGAAACAATCATACCTTTAGGTGGAGGTTGTGGCCTTGGCTTAGGAATATATCCTGTTTGATTTCTGAATGTTGCGACGGAATTTCTTAGAAATCTATTAGGTATGAGGGTAGAGGGAGATATATCCTTATCTCTGCAATCGGGACATTCGTGATCTTCTGACTCCAGCAAAGCTCCCCGAAGGCCTAAAAATATAAACAATAGGATTTGTTTGAAATTCTAAAACCGAATAAATAAAACAAAAACAAATATATAATTTTCATTAACCACTTACATTCGTCACAAAATGAACTGCCACAGCATGGTATCATGACAGCATCCGTAAGAAGATCTTTACATAACGAACACAGCAGATCTTCTGGAATATCTTTGCGTGGTTCACTAGGAGCAGAGGGTTGGTCAACTCCAGAATCTGACGCTTGGTATGCTTCACTGCAAAAGAATCAATAATTGCATATTACACAAATCAACTGGTTAGCTACCTAACTTTAAAAGTAAAAGAAGTTAAAGATTATACTAACTGATCAATAGCAGGCACCGCATAGACTCCGGTGGGTGTCATCATGGCTCCCGGAGCAGAGGGGCCCTCTACAGGAACCATGAAACTACGCGGGATGCCAGTGCTACGCTTAACTTCAACACTTTCCTAAAAAACATATCATTATTATTATTAGCATGAAGCATCTGCAACTTTTGCAGGGCTAGAGGATTGAAAGTTCATAAGACAAAAATCATACATACAACATTATTTCCAAGGGGACAATCCTTAATCCAGTGTCCACTTTCGTGGCACTTGTAACATCTATAATTCGGCGGCACTTCCCCTTGTTGGTTGGATCTACGAATGGTTTGATAACTAAAAAAGATAATTGGAAATTGTCAGAACGTGCTAAGTTTTAATACATTATTCAATGCCCTCACCCTAGGTAATCAATACAAAATACAACGATTGTAGTATACAATTGTATAATGTATACAATTACATTCATCTTAAAGGAATAAAATATCCATGCATAATCTCTAGAAAAAACTTACTGTAAAAATCTACAGAGAGCGTGAAAAAGAAATAAACCAAAGTTGAAAATAATCCTGCAGTGGCTTTTAGCAGTGATTAGGATAGGTATATCGAGAAATTGCAGTTGCACACGATATATGACTTCTCAGTGAATTAAAAGAGTAACTGCGAGTTCACTGAAACGTACACATTTATTATGTGGAATTGGATCACTATCTAGTTTTGTTGGGCCCATAATGAAGCCCAAAAACATGGGCCCATGCACAGGATTCGTAGGGAGCGATGCGTTATCTGACAAGACGGCTGTCTTTGAACATTATGACAATGTTTTGGTTGCCAAGGTAACCATATAAACAATGTTCTACACAAACACATTCACCGCTGTTTATAGCAATGCCGTATTCCTATGAAAACAGATCACTACTAGATTATTCTAAAAATCATTATTTGTGTTGGCCTCATGTACTTCTCGCCACTAGGGCCACATTATCATACCTCTAAGTATGGATATTTCATTATTATTAGAGTAATATGAAGAAATGCTATTTATAGGTAAATTAAAAGAAGAGTTTATCAATTAGGAAACAGGAAACATTTTTGAATAATAAAAGTTGTCATGAATTTATATATCTTTTTGCAAATAATCCATACAATGCAATCATTCTTTCACCAACAAAAAAATATACACAACGGAAACAAGCATACTACTACCTATAATTGATATAATTGAGAAATCAACAGGAACTCACTTGCTGGGATCATACTCTAGCGTTGATTGTGACATCATGGCCATGATCTTATCTTCTTCTGATCCTTCCATCCTGGATAAATCTGCAGATCCTTTCGCCGCACTAGCCCCATCAGCCAACCTTGCATTTGCCACTGGTATCGGAGCTGATCCGGCACTGTCCCATGTCTTCTTTGATTTTTGGGCTAAAGGTACTCGAGCAACCAGGAGAGATGTGTTCTTAGGTACCAGAGTGCTATTATCTGAATATACTGAAAGAGCAGAAAGTAAAATACAGTCAAACTTGTTCATTTGTACATACATATTTTATTTTACATTAAATAATATTAGCTACCTTCTTTAGTCTGCGCATTGGTTATTTGAAGGTCAAAATCTGAAGTTTTTCCAATTCTTTTCTGTTGGAATATTGCTGCTTTGAGGTCGGCAACAGATATGTGCAGCCCATCAAATGTAAGAGTGTCATATTCCAAAGAAGTTTTGAACTTGTAATGAACAGACATTTTGGATTAAAACTAGCCTGCAAAAAAAATATTAAAAATCAGTTAAAGTAAAGTTAAAGTATGTCAAATTACATGAACCTATATACTGTTGCATAAGAGTACAGTAGAGAACCGAGAGGAGCGGGGAAGGAGATGTTCGCGCTTGCAAACCAATCTAGAGGATTAAAACTGCAGAAGAAAAAGATGTTGAAATGGTCAATGAAATGAGAACAAAATTTTTCATTGGCGCTGGAGAATATCTTCAAAATATCAAACTGGGAAAACAACAAGTCAAGATAGATGGAACATAATATTTGAATCCCTTTGTGAGAAGACATAATTATCACAGAGCAAAAAATTATCATAAGTGCTAATCTCGAAAGCAACATAAGCCAATAGCCAATACGTACATAATTTAACAACATAGACAGAAATACTTTTTAAACAAACTGCACAGATAGGTACGGCTAAAAACTTAGTCTGTCCCTTTCTGAGCATACGAAATACCCTTGCCATCAAGAATATCTGAATAAATCTACTGGTATCCGAAGAGGTGAAAATCTACTATATAAATTAAAGTCGGGTTAGTGCGAACACTTATAACTCGAGATTGGCTCAACAGATTCTTCTGATGTTCAATTTATTGGATTCTTCTCCGCTCCGGATAACAGAATAACTAATAAAAAGTTTAAAAAATAGATAACAAATGATGTAAAAATACAATAATTAAGTTTGTATGGAAAGGTTACTGGGACGCGCCCACGACATCGCGGGTAGTTCCCTCGCATACGCTCTTACAGTAGTCCATCCCACTTACTCCACCGCACCGTTTCGATAGTTTTAGAAAATTTTCATACAAAGTCAACAATATTATCTGGCACATTCGTGTTGCTAATAGGCGAGGTAAGGTGTGTGCGCGAGCGCATTTTTCTCAAGTTGTTTCAGAAATAGTTTAATGTTATTATTTTATTAGCTTATCTCAATCGAACTAATTTTGTATTGTTTAACAGGGTCGCAGTGCACATCATGTACATATTAACGGGCCACTTCGGGCTAGAACCACAGGACAACGTCTGTCGGGAAAGCTAGTTGACTATAAAAAAAGGTCAGTGATTAAAGATATGACCCAGACATTTTAGGCTTCGTCCAGACACCTGGACGCATGTTGCGAAACCTGGTAACAGTGCTAGGAAACATGAACTAATATCATAAACTTGTAATAAGACAAAATGATTCTGGAACATCAAAGATCCTAAGTGGTGGGACAAAATTCAATACAGAGGGCACAAGATCATAACGAGCAGAACAAAACTGGAATGCAGAAATTTGATTTGGAAAAAATGCATGTTGTTTACGAATACCTAACAACTAATAACTAAAAATTCATAACTTATGTTCGATTTTTAAATGGAACAAACCACTACGGCCTTACGGCCGTCTTCTACTGTTATTTCTAAGGCTGGCTAGTGTGATCACTTTACTTTAACAACGTTCGCCATTAGGTGGTAATGTTTAAGTCTCCAAAACGTCTAATCATGAGAATTGTCGACATGGTCAACATGTCGAAAAATCCCATGTATACAACAAGTAGACATTTAATAATCAATGAAATATAGACATAAAAGATTAAAATTGTTTTAGGTATTTATCAAATATTTGCCAAAAATTACAATATGATATTAAAAAATATTGTATGTAATGCGCTCTTACAACCTTCCTAACCACAATCAACCTGCATCTTTTGTTCCAGCTTTGCGATAAGTATATCTTTTTATTTTTGAATTAGATTAGTCTTACAAATATGCGAAAAATTAGGCAAAATTATTTCCACTTCATGTCTCTTTTCTGTGTTTGCGATCTACAACAGATCAAATTTGTGCTATTTCTAAAAATCATTTCAGTTTCTCTGGATAATGTACCTCCTTCGTCTTCATCAACGCAACTATTATTAGTCAAAATATTGAAAAATCTAGAAGAATGGCAAATATATCGGTAACTTCATCTTCAATATCACTTTCAGTATGATTTTCATAGATATGAACAGCTTCTTCAAGCGTCCTTAATTATTGTTAAAATGACCAAACATAAATGTTAATTATTATTTTAATTGAATATAAATTTGAATTTGAAGATACATCACAACAAAATATGAAACTCGTATATGTATGGAAGTATTAGTATAATAATATGGTTAAAGCTGAGAGTGACGCACATGTCACAGTAACTTTTAATATTAATAACTAACATAGTATTTGTATTTTCTGAAAATGTATGTATTCTGTAAGTACTCTATTGTATGTTAAGGAAATATCAGAAATAAAAGTAGTGATAAAACAGTTGATTGAAAAAATATACAACATAAATCATTTGATGGACAACGCTCGTTTGGAAACGATTTTTGAGACACCACATCTATCAAGACACGCTACCATCCCGGCTTGTTACATATGCATACTGATGGTTAGGTACAGCAGCCCTATTCACGAAAAAGTTTGAATCGAACTTCGAACTAAACTTAGACTTAAACTTTTCTGAAAACTTTTCTAAATATCTAGTCATATAAGTAGTCTGTGATCTGTCAGGTTTACTACCTGTCAGATTTACTCCGACTTTTCCAACTTTATTCATATTAAAATAATATTATCAAGTGAAAAAATAAAAAGTCGGAGTAAATCTGACAGGTAGTAAATCTGACAGATCACAGACTACTTATATGACTAGATATTTAGAAAAGTTTTCAGAAAAGTTTAAGTCTAAGTTTAGTTCGAAGTTCGATTAAAACTTTTTCGTGAATAGGGCTGCTGTTTTGACATTAAATAAACGTGACCTTGGTTACTCAAAAATAAACAGTTGGAGTGGGGGCCTACTGTAAGCATACCTATGGGGTGTTTTCTAGGGATATTCCGACAATTCCCACCAGATGGCAGCACACCTAATAAGGGTCTAACGTCAAATGTCATTCCATATGTCATTCATTCTTTTCGAAAGCGTATAATTGGCGTCTTGCTGAATTTTCTCACTTTTGTTGTATAGTATATCATATATAAATATATTCAAAATGAACAGGGACTATTGCATGTTAAGTTATTACAACAATTCCTACACGCTTTTGTATACAATTGTCTTAGCGTGGTTATAGCCAAACCTAAATTTGACATTTCTGTCAGTGTTTCTTCTAACGGCTCTTGGCCTAATATCGCCGATTTTCATACAAAAAGTAGCCCAACTGAAAATTTGGTATCTGGAAAGATGAAAAGTGAGGTGAAAGTTCGGTAAACATGAGTTTTAGCGTCGCGAACATTTCTATTTGAATTATCCATAACTGTCATTTTTTATGACGTTTGGCGTTTCCATAGATTTTTTATTGTATTAGTGTTCAATTTTATTTTACGTTAGCGTTAGCAACTTTCTACTATTTTATATGATTGGGTTAGATTAGGTTATAATTATAGGGGGGGTTTGGGAGGCGGAGCCCCCCATACCTCATCACGTTTACCCCCGAATTTTATCGTCAGAATGAATATTTAAAGTAATACAATATATTAAAAATACCTTTATATACAAATCTATGGAACGTCATAAAAAATGACAGTTATGGATAATTCAAATAGAAATGTTCGCGACGCTAAAATTCATGTTTACCGAAAGTTCATTAAAAAAAAGGTCATTCCGAAAATTTTGGTATCTGGGGAGTCGCCTTTTAGATTTTTTCTAATAGCTCAAATGGCGATAAACCGCCCACGTAGTGCTGCCCCCGGTGGCGAAAAGCGTAAAGAAAACAACCCATTACAGCTGTGACTTAAATGTCACACTCAGCTTTAAAGGGTTAATACCTTCACAAAACAGCTTGAAACAGGCTAACATATGAGGAAAAAATAATTTAAACTATTGATTAGCCCAGCTAAGTTAACCACAATTTATTATAGAGCTTAAATCTTCAAAAAAGTATTTCACAGTCAAAATACTCATGGCAAAGGTGAAATAAAAGGACTAATACAATGCGCACATGTCCTGTTCAACAATATTCGAAATGGAAGGGTTTAGTGACTCTGAGCAGGTATTTCTATCATTATATGAGAGAAGGTGAAATGGAGGCGGCAGAAAGACCAAGTTAATTGAATAAAAAGGATTGGTGTTCATTATTCGTAACAGGAAGTTTAATTCTGGAAACAAATCTAAGTTCGTATTCGGAGAAGACGTGCTATTATGCTAAATTTTACTGTTTATGTATCAGTGACTTTATAGAATGTATTCGTGCTTTATACATAAATATTCCCCGAGAGAACAAATAGATATGGCCAAAGATCAGAAAATAATACATCCCAAATTTAAAGGTTAATGATAAAAACAAGTAGTAAAGATATTTCCGAGCATTAACAAACCACCAAATCATTAAAATTAATAAACAAAGTAACTGCAAAAGTTTAAGTATAACGATAACGGTTTAAATTATAAGTTGTGAATCCCTTACCTTGAATTTCCAAACATTTGCTTAAAAACAATCTTTAAGCCGCCATTATGCGTTTCTCGAAATACAATTCCAGGAGTTACGCCACACAGAAGCAACTTTGTGTTTAAAACAATAAATAATTTATTTTCGGATATAATATTAAACTTTTATTTAATCTTACTGCAACGTAACTGATAAAGAAAATACGCAAACATTTCGCTTACAACCTCTGCCAATCACCAAATCTTTCCAAAATTCAGGCATAGATAATATTGGACTGAGGTAACATGAAACTTTCTATGTTCTATGATTCGAGAATGACCATAGAATAATTGAATCGTGATCTGCAAAAACCACACATCTCGCATTTTTTCAGAATTTTGTTTTATTGCATAAAATGTTCCTAATTTGTGTTATCCATGATATTCTGTAAAAACCACACATCTTCCATAGTTCTTTAAAGTATTAAGAATGAATTGATTTTTTCGTGGTCTGCAAAAACAACACATGTACCGAAGATGTGTTGTTTTTACAGACCACGCGCGATTTATTTCATATCTTTATCTACAGTTTATTCGTTGACATTTCATTTGTCATAATTGTTTGGTCTTGTTCTTGGTTAAAATATTATTACATGATAATTTTTGCTTAAAAAATGTTTTTTTTCAGGAGGTATTTTAAAGAAAATTTTAATCTACGTTTTGGTCGTTCACAAATAGATGTGTGTAGTAAGTGTGAAGAGTTAGGGTACAAAATAAAGTCACCTACATAAATGATAATGCCAAAAGGCTGCAGTCGCAGAACTCAAAGGGCTAAAAAATTCTATGCAGAAATAAAAGCGTGGAAAGAAAATACGGATGATTCTACAGCTGTATCTTTCGACTAAATGTAGAATTTGCCGCTTCCTAATAAAAAAATAATAATGTAACACTTTTCTATGCAAAGGTGTCAGTATAGCAGCGGAATTTTTTGCCTGAGGCAATTTTATCCAGTCAACCGGTCCCGTCCAATCTGAGACAGGCCAACCCCGGGTAGAAATTTCAAGTGAGAAAACACTTAGAAAAACTCTGACCCGTCCGGGAATCGAACCCGGGACCTCGGATCAGAAGTTCACGCCAGCAAACTAGGCTTCCGAGGTCGGTAGCCTAGTTGTACTGGCTACCGACTACCTGTTCAGGAGGTATATGAGACAACTGTGGGTTTTTGTTTTTGTATACATAATATAAAAAATAATACAATCCAATCCAACCCTTAAGACCCCACTAGGGGTATAGGTGTATAAAAATAATAAAGCTAAATAATTTTATGTGTACCATGAGGGGCATGGTGAGAAATCTCCCGATAAAATTTTCCAGTAGCCAACAACAGAGGCAGATGACTGCGCCACAGATATTGATGAGTCAATTATACATATATTTTCATTACATTGTACTGCATTGTATCTCTTTTTGATCAAGTTTATATAAAAAATATTTTTACAACGCCGATTTTAGTATCATTTTAAATAAAAGGTCAAAAGTTTTCTTATTTTCCTTTGAAGTAAGCGATGGTCAGCAAAAACCACACATGTACATTTTGTAAAAAAAATTGTAAAAAAATAATAAAATAATAACAATGTTTAAAATAAGCTTTTATGCATAGAGTAGCATTGGAGCTTTGGATTTTATAAAATAATCATATCGATATACATAAAGTTTAGGAATCAAACAGTTTTTTTCAATTTTCTCAAAACATTAATTTTGTTAGATGTGTGGTTTTTGCAGATCACAATTCAATTGTTTCGCGATGGTTTCGCGTGGATACATAGACAAACAAAGACGATTCACTCACACGTAGAAAGCGGATTCAGACCGGCGCACTGTGGACAATAACCGGGTCTGGCTCTACTAAAATCTATAACTCCTTTATTTGTAAAGATATTCTTTTCAAATTTTTTACTCTCAAAAGCAGAAGGTTTGTTTATTATGCTGATATGAAAATAAATAAGTTTTAATGTACAGTTATTTTTTTAAAAACATTTAAAAACTGACTTTTGTAAATAAAAATCATACTCACTTAATAGTCTATTAATTGACTTTTAATTCGATTTTAGAGTACGTAAAAGTAGTTTTGTACATAAAAAAACAGATAAAATGAACTAAAAATCAAAATAAAAATGATCTATTTTGTTACATTTCAAATTCAAATATCTTATCTATTGCTAATAACTAATGGTATGTGTTACATATTTTTGGAAACCTTATTTTATATAGATAAATTTTAGCTATATAAATTTAAAAAAAAAAAGTTTTTTCTTAATAATACTGTAAAATTATTTAAAAATAATATCTTCCATAAGTTTGTCGTAAGTTTTCACGTTTACCAACGTCTTCCGACGCGTTGAAATTTATGTTAAATTATAGCCTAGATATATATCCTTAACATATCAAAAAATTGGCTGCTCGGTTATGCTCTTTTAGAAGTTATTAATGATAAAATTACACCCAGTAATAGTAGAGTGCCAAAGAAAATCATAATGCTAAAACCAGGGCTGACTATCACAAAACTTATTTTTATGGTTAAACGTTGAATCATGGAAACAATTAATAAATTAAATAAAATTAAAATAATATATTGTTTCGATTTTATTCACAATGACTATTTAAAAGCATATATTTTTGATGGATTTATAAATATAAGCGTGTGCGTATTAGATTTCATGACCTTCAGGATCAAAAAAGTAGATACAGAGTACCTACTTCATCAAATTCGTTCATTTTTTATGTTACCTACCTATGGATTCCCAATAGTATTATGTTATTATAGGATCTGGAGCATGAAAAAGAGTATAAAATAAACCTATCTTCTATAATAGCATAAAGAAAGTAATTGTGGAAAATTATTATTATTATTATTTTAATTGTATATATTGATCATGAAGTGTAATGTAAAAGCATGATAAAAGGGTTAAAGGATATTAATACCTATTGTTTTCAGCATATTTACCATTGTAGTTTTTCAGTAATATTAAAATTAATTGTTTGAAATGTTTATCACGTTACACCCTGAATAGAATATTCTCTTTTATTATTTTAGTTTATTTTATCTATTTTTTATATATGAAAATTATTTTTCCTTAATTTAAAATCGAATTAAAGTTCAGTAAATATATTATTAAGTGAGTATGATTATTATTTACAAAAAACAATTTTCATATATTTTAATAAAAATAACTGTACACAAAAACTTAAAAATATGTATACCATCATAATAAATAAATATTCTGCTATTATTGTGCAAAATTCGAAAACGATATCTTAACAAATAAAAGAGTTATAGATTTTAGTAAAGCCAGCACCGGTTTTCGCAATAGGATTATCTGCGACACTCTACTTGTACCGTGTGTACTTTTTTATTCATAACTTCTAAATGAGCAAAAATGAGCAGCCAATTTTTTGATATGTTAAGGATATATACCTAGGCTATAATCTAACATAAATTTCGGCGCGTCGGGAGACGTCGGTAAAAGTGAAAACCTTCGTCAAACTCATGGAATTGATATTTTTTATGATTTTACAATATTATTAAGAAAACACTTATAATAAAAAAAAATACAAAATTTTTTTTGGACAAACATTTATCTATATAAAATAAGGTTTTCGAAAATATATAACACAGACCATTAGTTGTTAGCAATAGATAAGATATTTGAATTTGAAATGTAACAAAACATACTCGTTTAGTTGTGATTCTACAAGTAATGAATCTTTGATTCGTTATATTATATACAAATAAATGTTAAAAATGTAGAAATTTGATATCATTATAATGATTAACATTTATTTTATCAAATGCAATTAAAAATATGTGGAAAATGTGTACCTAAAAAATCATTAAATATTTGCGACTGTTCTACCATATTCCACAGTGCGGCTCACCCGAATTCTTAAAATAATAATACTTAATAAAGTAATACAGAAAGAAACATGATAAAATGTGACGTAGCCGAAAATTTTACTGTCCTGAGACACTCATTTTAAATGGGCATGCCGGAAAGCGGGTTCCTGCTTTTTCTGTGGGTATCCCAATTCAAATGCATAGTAACATTCTTTGCGCAGGTCGGCGTGGATAGGAATTGACTTTCTACGTGTTCTTATGCGGTGTTCACACGACGCGAATATCGCCAGCCAATAGACCATTAAAGGATGACGTCATCTGACATTAGGTTGGATGCAAAATGGCGGCCATGGCGACACACACACACACACAAACCATAGTGATGGGTTTATGTATAAACACACTTATACCAACTCTTAAACTTTTTGTTTATGTTTATGCCTCCCGGCTAATGTCAAAATCCACGTGGCCGTTAATGGTCTGTTGAACCTTGTGAACAGATTGTCGATAAAAGTGATTGAAAGCGATATCGCCTCAAGTTGACTACCTTTCAACTTTTGTTTCTGATGGAATGGTGCACTCATGCGCATATATCCGCGGCGTCCGTATGTTCTGTTTCTTGACAGATAACAGCAGTACTGCATTTTTTTTTTCTCCTTAGAATAGGGTATTTGACTAATTTCCAGAAACCGTTTTAAATTATTCTACGATACATTATAAGCATATTATGCTCTTTATATTTTCTGAAGATATGCCATATTTTATAATAAAATCATGTTCAATCGTGCATTTAAATGGGGATACGCACAGCAAATACAGGAACCTATGCTTTGAATATGCCCACTCAAAAGGGTATTTGACACTATGAAAAACAAGATACAGATTGTGGTCATCCTGTTTGAAAATGGCCCAAGAAAGCTTATTTCTTTTATTTTACAACTTAAATAGGCTTATTTTTTATAAAAACACGTAATAAAAATCCAAATATTTCTATGGAACTAGTCACCGATGAAAACGCCTTGTGATTAGTTGTGGTCCCCGTGACGTCAAGGTGACGTCACCCCATGGTAAATGATAGTCATCAACCTCATACCAATACAGAAGTGTGACGTAAAATGCACCACGTGACCAGCGCCATTATACAAGACAGCGTTTTATACGCGCGTTTTTGGATATTTAAACTTTAAACATGATTTTCATATAAAATATGGCATATCTTCAGAAAATATAAAGAGAATGTGCTTATAATGTATCGTAGAATAATTTAAAACGGTTTCTGGAAATTAGTCAAATACCCTAATGCATAGAAATATATTGTTTGCGCCGGCGCCGATCGGACTCGGCGATCTATGTGTTTTCTTCAACCATAGAGTAATGCGGTATTCACACGAGGCGATATATAAGGCCAGACGATTTCGCTTGCATAAAAAAATATCGCTCGGTCGTCCATTGATCGTGTGATGTGTTCACACCACAGAATTCTATATCTATGGTTCACACGAGTCCACCGACATACATTCAATCTGTCAGGTGCGCTGTAGTTTTAAAAATGGCGGACGTCGAGGTAGAAGTCGCGGAATGTTTGGAGTTAGTTGCAAATGTTGCTTTAGACGATATAAGGATACTCCTAATTAAGGAAAAATCAAGATTAAACGCAGATATTGGGTACGGAATTGAATAGGATATTTTTTTGACACTATGAAAAATAAGCTCCAGATTGTGGTCATCCTGTTTGAAAATGGCCCAAGAAAGCTTATTTCTTTTATTTTACAACTTAAATAGGCTTATTTTTTTTTTATAAAAACACGTAATAAAAATCCAAATATTTCTATAGAACTAGTCACCGATGAAAACGCCTTGTGATTAGTTGTGTTCCCTGTGACGTCACACCACAGTAAATGACAGTCATCAACACGTTAGCAAACTCATACCAATACTATGGTGTAACGTAAAACGCACCACGTGACCAGCGCCTTTATACAAGACAGCGTTTTACGCACGTTTTTGGATATTTAGACTTTAAACATGATTTTCATATAAAATATGGCATATATTCAGAAAATATAATGAACGTGTGCTTATAATGTATCGTAGAATAATTTAAAAAGGTTTCTGGAAATTAGTCAAATACCCTATTACCCACATGGTGTGAATCAACATGTAAATGAGGCTTTAAATTAAGATTACATGAAAGTTCGTCGAAGGGGTCCAAGGAAATGTTACGCGCAATAAAAGAGCATTTAATGCCTCTCAGCCACTGCATTTCAACTCGACTCTCACCTACAAGTGGAGGACCCTGTTACGTTGGCCCAGGCTGAAACGGCGGTTACATTCGGTCCCTGTGGATGCTAGGGTCAACAAGCCGAAGAGAGTACGGGGTGCCTTGCATGGCTGTCCAACATGCAGGGCATTTCCTTCACCTGATTCCTTTCCTCCTGCCTTCTATGAGCCCTCCCATCCATATTCACCTAGTCCTATCATTCCGGAAGGAGTAAACCTTTCTGCCCAAAAATCCCCAATCCAAGGTGTCATTCGACCCGTGCCGAGGGATGCGTGACTAACGGGTAGGTTAGTAACTAACGGAGGCTCCCTGATACCAGGCAACCTCAGGGTGACTTTTTGCCTTACCCTTACATGCAGGGATCTGTAGGGGCGGACTTTTACTTCCCTAGTTCTGACTATGGAGGATGTACATGGCACCTTTATAGAGCCGACCTGGTGTGATGGATATAATAGGTACTTCCACATCAGTGGTCAAAGTGGACATAAGTTCACATGATCAAAATAATTTCTTGCAACCGAGAGATGGGAATCCTGTTGGGACCTATCTTTCAAAAAGAAGATTAAGGAGACCTTTTGCGGAGGGCAGGAGCCGGGAAGAGGCACTGTCACTCTGCAAGAGGCCTCTGGAGACGTGGCACAATAAGAGGCAGCGCTCCACGAATTCATTGAAGGATGTCACAATAGATCTTATTGGTCGCGGTGACTCAAAGGGCATATGGTCCTTTGACCTTCTTTACAAAAAAAAAAAAAAAAAAGTTCGTCGAAGCACAATTCATCGAAAACTCATTTCGACGAATTACAATTGATCGAAAGATCAATTTTACGAATCACAATTGGTCGAAAAATCAATTTAACAAATCACAATTGATCGAAATATCAATTTTACGAAAATCATATTCTGCGAATATACATATATTTTAGAGTTTAATATTTTTAATTAGTTTTATAAAAAGAAGTCGATCTCATTTGCCAAAATATATTCTTATAGGTATCGTATTTTTTTTCGAATTCAAGGAATGATTTGTGCCTGAGTTTAAAATCGAATGAAAATCACAAAGAGTTCCATAAATAGAGCGGCTTACTTGCCTTGTATTTTATCTGTCCTCAAATTGAGGCAGTTAACCGCTGCGATTTTTTATGAATTCAGTCTGTCACAGACGTTGCTAGGTGCCGCATCGTGTTGCTTACATAATAATTGCTCAAAATGCCCTCATGTGTAATGAGATACTGCACCAATTATGCAATAAAAGTTAATAAAGGTGACAATATTATATCTTTTCATCGGTAAGTACAATTTATTACATGTTTTTTTTTTCATTTCATTATGAATAATATATTATTTTAAATTTGTCTACATATGTCAATATTATTTGACACATCGATATCTTAATATGTAAATTGGGTAACTCCGAAATAGTCACTTTTCGGGATGGAATGAATTAAATACCTATATTTTTAATTAAACTGAATATGTGCACACTCAAAGAGAACACAAATATACTCTTTGACTCTTTCACAGTAAGCTTAAGTTTTAAGATATGGAATAACTTCTTTTTTTTTCGAAATTACCGGCAATCGTATCCCACAAGAAATGTTTTTTGCCTGAGTTTAAAATCCAGAGAAAATCATAAAACAATAGTACTGATCAAATAATAATAATGAAGAAGAAAGAATAAAGTCAAATAAGGATCAAATTATTTTCAACAAAAGATAATAATAATTGTCTATTTATTTCAAGAGAATTGAGACTTATTAATTAAATGAAGAATATTAACCAACATGGAACAACTTTTCAAAGAATATTTACTGATATTTTTGTTCACTCACTCCTTTTTTCCATATTTTTCCTCCATATTTTTTTTATCATTTTAGGTTTTTTGTACTCAGTGCTCCACAGTTTTCTTTTTTTTTTACCAAACTTAAGTATTTCTTTCTCTCCATTTTATGGTTTAAATAAGTAGCCTGTGAAAGTTTATTCTACCAAAATGCTCCCGCTATCTCTTATCATATTATAATATCAAAAAAATCATTACTCTCTCCCAGTAGTAATACCAATATACGTTGATTCGATTTGTCTTAATCATTATCATGAGTATACAATTCTCATTCTTACTCAATTCTGCATAGAGAATAGTATTTTGAACGTTGCTAATACTATCATGGACAAACCCATCTTTCTTTATAATTTATTAAGGCATTTTTTCATTTTATATATTCTGAAAGACGTGGAAGACCCTCTAATACCGTGTTCCGTTCCTTCGAGGCAGAGCTGAGGGAAATGGACTTGGTGTGGAAGGAAGTCATAAGCATTGTGCAAGATCGAGCGCAATGGAGAGCTCTTGTTGCCTCCCTATGCTCCTAAGTGGAGTTCAAAGGGAGTTTTGATTGATTTGATTCAGTAATGTTAAAAGATGTACTGAAATGTAAGTGTACAACGTGATATTATCATTTGGTTTTCTTTCATAGGTTCCCGAGAATAGGGAATGAAAAAAGAGAAGAGTGGATCAAACTGGTTCAAAAAGATCGCAGTGAAGAAACTTGGCTACCATCTAAATTTTCAACAATTCGTTCAGTACATTTTAAGAAAGATAATATAATTGGTACATCACCCGCACACCTCTCACCAAAGAATACCGAATTTTTATACCATCATTAGGTAAATCGTTTTGTCAAAAATGCAGTTATCCGTGTTGCATATCAATGTATCGACACTATAGCAACATAATAATAACATTGTTGCTTAGTAAACAGTTTGTTACTATAGTAAACAAACATCTACTGAAATATAAACAATGCACTAAGTAAAAAGGTTGAATTCCATTACATTCGCAGTATAAGTCATTTATATCGAAAATTAAAATTTTCTAAGTCATCGTTATGAATGTTTTTGGCGCATTATTTAAACACAATTGGAACATCACCCGCACACCTCCCGTCCCTCCCACCAAACTGGACACAAATTTAAAGTGAATTTTCTTCCTATAAGCCACTCTATTTATGGAACTCTTTGGAAAATCATAAAAACCAATCATATTAATTGTTTACATATAAGCAGTCTGTGGTTTACCGTTTACATCAATATTATTTTGTTATGTCATTTCTCCTGCTAACTTATATGGATTTGGACAAAAGTACTAATGTCATTTTTTGGTCTACCTAGAACGAGGCAGTGTCTTTCTTTCTCATTATTGATTTGTCAAAATTTAAACATGGCCATGTTTATTTTTGTTTTTTTTTTTGCGTATTTTTATACGTTAGACATCGTGATTACAACATAATATAATGTTTAACCCAATGTTGTAACGATAACTTTTATTTGAGCGTTTTTTTTTTATTGTTGAGATAATTTTCCTGTTTACATTTTATTTTACAATATCTCCCGTAGGTCCTTTACAGGACGCTTGGGTTCATCATTCTGAATAACAATAATATAAAACTATAGGAAGGAAGTTATGAACACACAGTAGGTAATAATAACAAAAACAAAAAATCCGTAACAAAACAATCAAAAATTTTGGAAATTATGATACAGTGGAGAATATAGTAGTATTAATTAATTTTGTGCAGTACTAAAAGGATGCAAAGGGTCCCTTTAGTAACATGTCAAAGTGTGAAAAATTACATACATTATAAATAAAGTATTGCAATGAGAGCATCAGAACAAGACCATTTTACAAGAACTAAGTTAGGGTTAGACTAGACAAATTCGTGTTATAATATTTCTTCCTTTGTGTTTGTTATATATGTATCTATAACGTTTAAACTGTCATTTTTACATTCATTGCAAAAAAAAAAGATTTTGTAAACCAGAAGGGGTTTTTAAAAAAAAAAAATTAATCAAAAAACAACATTAGTCCTTGTAGAGCTGTGTTCATCATCTGTCGGATTTTGGAGTGGGTAAGTCACAGATGTATTCATACTACAATGCTACCAACATAACGCCGCTATTTTTCGACGAATTGTGAATTTAATGGGTAATTCGAAATTTTCGATGAATTGTGAATTTACCGTATAATTCGAATTTTTCGACGAATTGTGATTTCGTAAAATTGCCATTCGGTGAACTGTCACTTCGACTAATTGCCATTCGTAAAATTGTAATTCGACCAATTTACGTGTCACCAAGTAAGTATTATTATACTCTATGGTGTCACCTTAAATTAAAATATATATGTGCTATTTTTTCCTTGTTTTTTTTCCATAGATTAATAAATTCTTCATTCAAAAAGCATAGAATATCATCTCAGTTTTTAAAACTGGCGGTAAATAGTGGGAGTAAGTTGATTATTCAAAAAACATAATTTTATATTGTTTAACAAACCTAAAATAACATATAATTGTAATGGATGATATCGATGCTAATATTTCGCAAATGAAGCAGATCTTACGCAACGTTACCCTTCGTACAAGTAGGTATATTGTGTAACATAAGTATAATTCAATTATTTTGTGTAGCATACATTTTACTTTTGCTTTGATTTTTTAAGCAATTTTATCAATGAATCGATTGAAATTTATCTTTTCAGTGGATTTAAGAACGCTGTCTATTGAAAGTCAATTTGTAGTTTCAAGCTATTTACGCATAATTGAAGAGTTAAATGAAATGAACTTTTCATCAACAAACTTGCATTTTGCATATTCAAGAAATCAGTAAGAACAATATGTAGAAAGGTGGAAAATTACAAAATGTTACTCTGTATATACATACCCTCTGATATTTGAAAGAATAAAATGAGAGTGAAATAAGATTTTTTTAATCAGCAATAAACAACTGCTCTATTTTAATGTTATCCTTGAGATGTGCTCTTTTTTTTAATTTTTTGCAATTCCACTCACAATTGAGTGATTTGTATGAATAATACAGTCAATTTAGGTACTTTACCATAAAAGAAAATTAAAGTTTTTTATTATTAAGTTGGAATACTTTTGCAATAAATTAGTTGATTTCAATAGAATTTTGGGATAGGAGAAACAACATTTTTATTGGGAAAGTAATTTTGAATTTTTCAAGACGGTCAATAAGGTAGGTATTATCAAAACGTAGACAATTAAATCGATTACGTATTGAGATGTGCTTTAGATGTTATATTTCATAGCCCCTTTTTTAATAAAGGAGACTTATTTGTTAAACAATTATTATTTATTTGTGACAAGAATGACATTTTTTTTTTTTTTTTATTAAAATGAATCTGTGCTCACTCAAAGTGAACACAAATACACTCCTTGACTCTTTCACAGTAAGCTACTCAAAGCTTGTGTCGTGAAAGAGGAAGATGGTCGGCACCTGGGATCGAACCACGACGTCCGCAGTACGAAAGCCGGCGTTGTAACCGCTGGGTCACCAACCACTTCTTTGATACACACATGCTTTGATATCAGACAACATTCCTTTGTATTCTCCCATGGTGTAAATCAAAGGCTTTAATGAGTCTCACACATTACTATTAAACTCTAATGTCAAGTTAGAATTAATATTATCCTTGAGATGTGCATTGAAAGTAGCAGATTTTGTTAATTTGTGAGATTTATGACTTAATGTGCAACCAATCATAAAGTTTACCCATATACCTCCGTTTAATGGCATAGCAAGCTAACAAAAGTCGTCCTCTATGCTCACCTTTATGTCCTGTGCCAGAAAGATTTCAGGCACTAGTTTTCTTAAGTCAAATAATTTGCAAGATATTTTATATTGTAGGCACAATGTTTTGAATAAAATGAGTACTATGGATAAATATTAAACTTTTTATTAAATACTGTACATTTCAATATTTATAATTTTATGTATAAATTCAGACAAAAATTAAACAATTAAATTTCATACTAGATATAGTGCATAAACTGGCTACCAATTTGAAACTAGAGTATATTGTATAATAAGTGGAATACAAAGTTTTTTTGCTTTTCTTGGCAACATGCTGGTCAAGGACATCTGAAGATTTTCTACATTCTGTAACATAAAAAATGCAGAGTCATTTCAAACGAAAGTTCGTAAGTATTTTCAAAGCAGATATTATTTACTGCAATAAGTATTATTATTATTTATTTTAAAACATTGATTAATGTTACGTATGTAACAAGTAAATACCCCTTTGTTTTGGTTAGGTAAGTCCCTGCACACAAGCGAGTGACTTCAAAATAAACATAAACTTCAGGAGCAGTCAGTAAGATAATACAATAATAACAAATTGGTTATTTTTTAAGGCTCTCAAAAATATGAGCATAATACATGCCAACATTGAATTATATGTATTACATAGTAGAAACTGAATTTGGATCAAAGATGTCGAGAAATAAGTCGTACTAATTCGACGTAGTTGCACTTACACAATAAATTAGATCAGTTTTAGGGCTTTCAAGAGACTACCCTACAAAATTTAAACTAAAAGTAATAATAGGACCTCGATTTATAGAAATTTTAGTTACAACTGTTAGTGCGAAATGACAACATATTCTAATTATTATTTTAATTACATTTACTATTAGGAAAGCTGATGGTGTTGGGATCTGGATGTTAACCACCCCCGTAATATTTTTTTGTATCTCGTAACCATTTACATTGTTAGGGTCCAAATTATAATCATACTATGCAATGGTCCATCATTTTGGAGAATCTAGACAAGCCTTGAAACGCCCTTTAATGTTCTTTTAGCCTAATCCAGATTGGTCTATATCAAGGCTGCTTAGCTTAACATAATGGCCTTTGAACTCTATATAATATGGTGTGGGGACTGTGACACTAACAGACGGTTTCATAAAAAGCTTCAAAGGAACACTTTAGTTAAAGTTCCTTTTAAAATTTAAAGACTCTTTTAAGCTGACCCGTTTCATAAAAAATATTCCAGCTAAAATTTGAAATGTCAAAAAAATATTTTAAAGTTGGTAGCAGTTGGTAGTGTTACCATGGAAATCTATGGAAAACATAGGTTGTCTACTAATATTTTCGCGGAATTTCTGTTGATCTGTCAATTTCATTTCTCAATAGAGCATCAAAGTGCCGTTTTTTGTGTTAATTTATTATTATGGTTTATGAATTAGTAAACGAAATCTGTAAACAATAATATTCTTCCCGTTTTGATTACCGACCTCGGTAGCCTAGTTGTACTAGCGTGGACTTCAGATCCGAGGTCCCGGGTTCGATTCCCGGTCGGGTCAGAGTTTTTCTAAGTGTTTATTCACTTAAAATTTCTACCCGGGGTTGGCCTGTCTCAGATTGGACGGGACCGGTTGACTGGAAAAAATTGCCTCAGGCAATAAGTTCCGCCGGCTATACTGACACCTTTGTATAGAAAAGTGTTATATTATTATGTTTTCCGCCCTATTTTAGTCATTTTTGTCCACAGTGTCACCACATACAAAATGTTTATCTTTGTGACAGAGAAAGCGCCACGAAATTTTCCATGAACTCCGGTGGTAAAAATTTGAACTACCTAGAGTCGACTTTAACTAAAAATAATAATCGTACTTTAGCTAAAAGTCGGTTTTAAATGTCGTTTTGTTGTTATGAAACCCGTTATTTTTTAAAGGGAGATTAAAGTCTCCTTTATTTTTTATGAAACCGGCCGTTAGTATGTAGGTGAAACAGGTAATTATCTTTTTAAAAAATCCCAGAAAATAATGTATTTGAAATTACAAGGACCTTTTATCAAACAGAGACATATGAAATGCAAAGGTGCCTAAAACAGCTTCCTTTTAATAAACATATTTTAGGAGGAAACACTGCTTCTATCATGAAGTGTACATATAATTAAATGCAGGCCAATGGGAAGTTTTCTGGGGAGCTTCCGACAATACACACTAGGTGGCAGAACTTCTAATCAGGTCTATTGTCAAATTCAGTGCTGCCAACGTAGAGATGTTTTTTTCAGTGATGCCAACGTTGGGAAGTTTGTTTTCCATTGTGTTGCTAAGAAGTTGTTGATTGAGTTGCTAAGAAGTTGTTGATTTTGTTGCGCATAAATTTGAGAATAAATCTCAGGGGTGCTGTTCTGTATTTTTTAATTTGTATTTAGGTAGGTATATAAAAAAAGATGAACAATTTTATTTGTAATAGTATGTAAAAAATGTACAATGATTACTCTAAACCTATTGTAAGTTATCATGTATAATAATATATAAGTTGTTTAATTTGAAATAAACTAGAATGATATTTTGGAGGTTAGATTGTGAGCGACCATAAGAAGAAGAAGAAGTAAATCGCCCCCGTTGGCAACACTGAATTTGACAATAGACCCGGATTAGCAAGGGCGCCTCTAGCGGCACAAAAAGGAAAAAAAAACATCCCATTGAATTTCTTATTCTGAAATAAAAAGTAGTTACCTATGTATAATATAAAATTATTCTAATTATAGATTGGTACGTATATATACATGCTTTGAATTGAAAAGAAAAATTAACACAGCCAATGACATTTTGCTTGTTTGAAATTTTTTATTTCTACACTTCTAGAAAGTTAAAATAACAATTATTACATAAAGGTTATGTATAGCCAAAAACGATATTATATCGTTACGTCTATTGAAAAAGAGAGAACCAAGCTGCAATATTCAATAAGTACTTCTTCTAGATATTTATGTTGCGTGTCGGATTTTCTTACTTTAACCGTCACTTGTGAGAAAGCTATTTACTATTTACGATAGCTCAAAATTTTTTTTTTCACGTTTCCTAATCCTGTTCAGTCACATGTTGGGGATTTATCTTTAACTTGCCTTATAGTGTAGTTAAATTATCATACAAAATACAACATCAAATGGAATTGCAATAGATTTATTGTGACTGAAACTATGTAATTAACTGGTAATTTGTATGTCAAATGTATGTATATGCAAAAACAAGACAACTTTGAAAGCACAAATATTTTTTGAGAATAGGGATCATCCATTAACCATATGGTGATTTTTATCAATCCTCCCTGTGATACTTTGTCTTTTTTACTGAACCCCCCCCCCCCCTCCTTTCGAAGAATCTGCCAATAGTTCAACACTTTGTCGGTAGTCAGTCAGTAATAACATAAATTTTCATAGACGAGCATTTTATCCCAATTAAAAACAAAACTGTGAGTTCATGATAAAAATCAATTGTTATATATGTACAAGGTCTTTAAATTATCTGTTAAATGATTTTAACTTGACAATAATTATTTAACCAATAAAACAAACTCTCTATAGAAAACATAATTTAGCAGAAATGATTCCAATTTCCCTAAAGTTGGATCAAAAGAATGCATTGTCTTTGTATTCTTAGCTATTCTAAAAGTTTCAATTGTATAGCTATCGCGTAGTTAGTTAAAAACTGTTGAAGAAAATAGGGTACCTACTTACTTATCAATGTTCATAGTTTTTTTATTGTAATAGAATTTTGAATCGAAAGTGTTCTATTGTGTATTCAAATAACAAAAGACGCTATTTTCCTTCTTGTATTTATTGATGGTGAGATTAGGGATTGCAATCCGGTCTCATTTTGAATCCGGCCGGATCCAACAGGATTTTCGTCAATCCGGCCGGATTGAACTAACCTTGATTAATTAACATTTATAATAATAATGAAGTCCAAAAATAAAACGGCACGTATACATAATTAATTTCATTAGGTATGACTACTTTTAAATAGAATAACTATAAAATTTGTAGTTTTAAAACCAAAATACAAATTAGATAGCGTATTATAAAAGTCAAATTGAAATTTAGCGCAAATAAGTAACATATTTATATGACCTGCTCAGATCGATCATGATTTATGACGCCGACGTGGAAACCAGAACCGACGCCGAAGAGAAAGATTCTCAAAAAATTTGAAGCAGAGTTAGAAACTCCGCCTCGAATGCAAATATCAATAAATTCAGGCAATAGGGTAGAAAGGGGCAATACTGTAAAGATCACGTTAACAGAACGGATCCAGTGATTCGACTGTAAGAGGATGAAATAACATCAACCACCCAGTTGACCCCAGACCCTTGGACGAGCACCAAAGAGATGGATGGGCAATTATTGGACATCCGAATCCCAGGAGCAAGACCTATAAACGAGAATAATCAGAGACACTCCTATATCAAGAATAAGTGTTCGAAAAATTATTTCAGTTTTATACTTGAATATAACTGCACACACATAATGACAGACTATCGATTTAATCTAATAATTTTGCTTTGAAAAACCCAGGATAACATTTATTTTATTGCATAATTTCATTGCTTTATTGCATAATCTCACTATTTTCCCAACAGATGTCTTTCCACTCGATAGCCAATAATATCAATACGATCAGTCAACACTACCTTTAAAACCCCACCGTGTTGGGCACATCAGGGAGACAAAAGCAGCATTCCACTGCGCCCAGTGTTACGCATTTGCCTCCTCTTATCTTTGTATCTTTATGGGTACCTACAATGACCCTGTGGAATTGCTAGGGATACGGGTTCGAGTCCGGTCCATGTTGAGTGTGTCGAAAAATCCCTTTATATGATTAAACGGATCCGTCAATTTGTGCCGGATCCGATATGAGCATTTTGATGCCAGATCCGCCGGAATACCGGATCCGGTTTTCCGGATTGCAATCCCTAGGTGATGCTAAATAAAGTTGTCCAATCATTAATGTATGTCTTCAACATAATAGAAATATGTTATATCTATATTAAATTTAAAATTTTGTGTACCTACATGCTACATGTGAACAAATTTTTATTTTCTGATGTAACACATAAACTATGTCATTTTTAATATTGATATATAATATTCATATTATGGCTTTATAAATGTACATTATTTATATGAAATTTATTTGAGATTGAGTGCTTTAGTAATTCTGCTGATATTATTAAGAGCTGACAAAAGCACGTAAATGTGTTTTTTCAAATTTCACAAAAAAAAAAGAATGAAGTAAAAATTAAGCCGCAGTCCATAGATTAGCAAAGAACATGCTTAAAAAATTATAAGACATCCATTTTAAGTTCTCTGAGAGTTGATTGGGTACCCTGTGAAAATAGCTTTTTGAAAAATATGATCTAAAAATATGAATATACTTAAATATCTTGTGTTAGATTGAGTTTTGTGAAACCTCTTTAATTTAAATATCAGGGAGAAAATAACGATCTAAAACCAGAACACAGATAGTGAAAAATAAAGATAGCACCAAGTCATAATCCTAATACTGAGCATACTATCTAAAAATTATCTATGATAATAACCAATATCACTCAAACAGTTTAATGATGGAAATAAAATTAGCATTGTACATTTTAATTTTCAAGTTTTTTTTTACTGGTATGTTGCCAATATTCCAAGGCGGCTAGCTAAACAATTTTATCATTGGTTTAAATTGATATTTTACTGAGTTGAAATTGAGGGAACACGTCATATTCATTATCAAAATCAAACCGCCCTGTTAAAGTCAAAAAAATGAGTATTTTTGTTATTCTTCTTAGTCAACGGGAAATAACACAAAAGACTAGGGTAAGACGAGAGACCTATGTAAGTATTTGTCACTATCCTATTAACATTTTTGACAATATTTGCTCTTTGAAATTTAATTATTTTTATTGCCATAGGAAAAGCTATTCATGAATGGTTATGATGTTGTCATAAATCTTAACCACCACCACCTAACGTCGGTCTCACAGACTCCGGATATTTTATTTTTCAAATTATTCAGGCACTGTCCACGTGATGAAACTGTGCGTCTCAGTACTTTATCCTTACCCACTTCAGTGTGTGTAGTACCGTTGGCAGCTCCGGACGTGTGGGCGTTGTGGAGTAAAAGGTAAATATATA
The DNA here is from genome assembly GCA_963576905.1 of Mystacides longicornis. NCBI lineage: Eukaryota > Metazoa > Arthropoda > Insecta > Trichoptera > Leptoceridae > Mystacides > Mystacides longicornis. The sequence continues at coordinate 14,392,465 of OY756425.1, forward strand.
TATTACGTACGGTCTGTGAGACCGGTGTTAGGTGGTTACGTAATTATATTGTGGACCAAATACCTGTTATATTGACATTTAATAGTTTCGAAAAGTTAGAAAAACGCAAAACATATTCGTCCTGTGACCCAAAAAAAAGAAACGTATAACAGCTTACATGAGTTTCGTTTGCTAGAATCCAATTTGTATTGAATGTAGTCATTATTTATAAAATTTTTAGTATTTTTGTTAAATGTTTATTTTCTATATGTAAATTTGTATTTTTATAAGATAAAACTACTGTTTTTTGATAAAGATAGAACGAAAATAAAGATGCGATTTAATTTTTTTGTAATATGTAACATTTTAGTATTTAAAAATTGAAAATAAGCGAGCGGTCTGTGAGACCGACGTCAGGTGGTTGTGTTACTGAAATACACGTCAGGTCGCTAAGGGTTAAAAGAGACAAGTGTCAACGGATGGAAAATGCAGAAATTTTCAAAGGCATTTTAGACATTTCCATGATTTTTTTCATAACATTTGATTATTTACATAATATAATTCTATTTGATTAAACAGAATCATTATTTAGGTGAATTTGTGCATATTTTATTTCCACCATTTATTTTAAAAAGGCTATTTACAATTAATTAATAATGTTAACATCTTTTAAATACTACATATTAAATTCCTTAAATACGTATCTTTAAAAAATGGTAAATGTTGTAAAATAATACAATGTTTTAAAAAAAAATCTTTCCAAGTGGGCATCATTCTCTCAAAATAAATTTAAACATTTTACAATAATAATATTCACAGAATAATTTGACTAATTCTTCTAGTGTATCCCTCATATAAATTCCAGTCCTTCGAACTTAACATTGGATGATATCAACGTTTCTTCCATTATAATCTCTCCAGTGATCAGGAATGCCATAATATAGGTGGAGGTTGCTCCCTGATACTCCACAGTTCTCAAAGCAACGATTGCCTCATCCTCACTACCTGGAATGAACTTGAAGGAAGAAAAGCCATGAGTAGGAGAAGGGGCTCCAATCTAGAAAGAAAAAGAGAATAAATTGAAAAAAAAAAAATGTTTTTCAATATTTCATAATATATATTCTTTTGTATGGTTTATGAATTGTAGCGAAATTTTATTATACGTTCGAAGGCGCAACTGGGTTTTCTTCGAATCAGATTATTAATTGTCAACTAAACTGTTTAATACGTTAAGTTTTAATATGATAATTATAAACAGCGCTCAAATGAATTAATTGTATAAAGGGCGGTTCATCTTTTTAGAAAAAACATTATGTATTTATTCATTTATGGTATGGCAACATTGAGAAATGTCACAGCATTAATACTTGACATCCAATGCAGACATATTGCAAGCTATGCATTACTGCTGAGGCGAAGGTCTTAGGGTGGGTTTCTCGATCGTTAGTGATAGCAATGTATTCTTACTGTAATTTTATTTGCATTCATTCTTTTGACTCATCTCATCTTTGTAACAATGTTATCTTCCATGTCTTCCATACCGATTTTAGTCATTAATAAATGTAATTTTATCATAATTTTGCTTGATGAAAAAATGTTATTAAGCATTTTTTTTCAATAAAGATTTCAATGGTGATTTTGGTATGCATGTTACTAATCGATTATTATTTACTTTGATATTCCTTACGTTCGAGTAACACCTGATAATACTTTACTATTACTCGCGGGATCGAAAAACCCCCCTTAGCAACTCATTTACTGTCTGTGGTAGAGGGTTATACAGGTAGGTATTTTTTTGTGAATGTCAAATTTTATGTATAACTAGCCTTCTCGACAGATGTTGTCCTGTCTTCACTATGAATATTGAATTTGCAGTTGTATAATGATATATTTAACCAATACAATTCCGAACGATGCGTCTGTTTTAAAATTTGTTCACAGGGCACATTCTGATAATCGCACCAACTGACAACTATGTCAAACGTCAATTGAAATAAAAAAAATAGAAAACTTATATTGTCAAAAATATTCAGAAGGTTACCTACGCTATGTTTTCTTAAATTTTTTAATGTTCCGCGCAACTTTCTTATTTTTTTTCAGTCATAAAATCCTTTCAACAACAGCTTAAATAAAAGCAAACACAACAAAACCAAATAAGTGCAATTGGCACAGCCGTTCACGCATAATGCGATGACCAAGGAAAATAAAGCTCCATTTGTATAATATAAGATGATAGAGTAATAATAAATAAATGAATAAAATAAAATTTAACCTTGACTACGTCTACATTGGTAAAATCTTCATTAGCAGTAATAAGGACATTGCATCCTTTTATTTCATCTTTGGTTTCATTATATGCTTCTGTAGAACATCTTCTTGGAAGAAAAGCCCATCGGTTTTTATGTGGAGACCATGCACCTGATTCATGGATCATATATCCCGGCCACTGTATTCCAATTGACTTTCTAATTGTTTTATACGGTATTATCCAGTTTTCGTGACGTACCTTAAAATGCAAAAAAAAAAATTATTCTTCTGTAAATTTTTTTGCAACTCGACTTTACAAATTGGAAGTTGGATAAGCAAGCAATCAGATATTAGGTATTTATAGGTGTATACTAATCAGGAAGAAGTAACTGTAACCATCAATATTTACTGGCAACAAAATCATAGGTTATGGGTACTGGTAGTTGGTAGAGTGAGATAGAAGGTTTTGTATGGTGAATCGGTTTATTGTAGAAGTAACATTATAATATATGAAGAAGATATTAATGAGCGGGCGCCGTGTGAGACGGATGATGGTGCGTGTTCTCTGTGTGCAGACTTGTTGGTGACTTGATGGTGACTGTTAGCTGTACTGCTTTGTACGATGTGGCAGGCTGCTACTGGATGTCGACATCATGGAGAGACGCTATTGGTAGATGATGTCGTCATGCAAAACATGGCCGCCACAGTACCCCCTTTCCAGTGACGGAGTCACGAGGTTCAGCGTGGAAGCTGTCATGTTCATGAAGATATGCATGATTAGGTCATCTGCTGTCCAATGCGTGAAGAAAAAGATTGGTTCGAATAATGCGTCTCGTACTGTGATCTTATTGTTTAAATAAAGTCTGTTAAAATCACGTTCGCATTATCAAATTACCACTGCTAGTCATCAGAGTGTCGAATTTCTCAATAATATTAATTCTGTTATTGTTGCGTTCAGAGTTGATGAGTCAAGGTACATTGTCTTAGTTTGATGAAAAATTGCTGATGTAACACTTAAATGTTTGTGAGAACGGAATGTAAAAAAAATTGTTGCACTGCACTATGAATGTTGATATTTTTTATAACACGAAGTATTGCACATTAATAATATGCTGTTTCTGCTGTCGAATCTGATTTTGTTTGCTTATTGCTCGTAAGCGTTATTTGTTGCTGGATTTGATGCTGGGTCTTTTTTTTTGGCACGATTGTTTTCTTCTTGTTCGTTACATAGATTTTGAGTTTGTGCCAGTGAAGAAGTGCTGATCCTGGTTGCTGTTGCTGACTATATATTGCTAGTCAATAATTCACGTCGAATTATGGGTGCTGCCATATGAATATGCCAGAGCGTGTGTACTCGGGATGCAGTATTCATATTTTAATGAGTGACGTCGTTCGTCGTGCTCAAAGTGGCGTTTGCTGATGAGGATCTTGAGTAGCGATGGTTATTTGAAGTTCCAGCGTAGGAAGAATAACCTTGCTGCTACCTAGTGTCTCTTCTGGCGTAGGCAAGCAGTCCTTTGCAGCGGTGATGCGAGGATGCTTATTTGTTGTTGTCTATGTTGGTCACTATCTATTGACAAGTAAAATGTCCAAGTCTGATAGATATGTGTGACGATTTGAACATTGAGAAAAAATGTTGATATGATGAAGAATATCGTGGCGAATAATGAGAAGTTCATCGAAGACTTTGTTGAATGACTCACAGCATGTTGATATGTGCAAGTTGCTGAGCTTAGAGACAACTAAGTAATGTTTCCTACTTTGGAATGTCCTTTCTTGCTCGTACGTGTTGTTACTTCTCGAAGTCACGTAGATAGTTGAGTCTTCATGTGACGTGGTATACAGATGCTAGTTGCTACGTGTCCGAGATTTGCGGAAGTCTGGGTGGTTCAGTACATTGCGTTGGCTGCTGCGTCGATTTCTCTCATGTCCCGGTTGTAAGCACTGTTTGAATTTTCACTTTGTGAGGCACTCTACTGCAATACCCATTTTTTGTTTTCCATATTGGGTCTATCCTTTCGGCAGGACAGCGCTTCAGAAGGTTGCTGGTTGCGTGTTCATATCACGTCGGGGTCACCACTATGGGTACTGGTAGTTGGTAGAGTGAGATAGAAGGTTTTGTATGGTGAATCGGTTTATTGTAGAAGTAACATTATAATATATGAAGAAGATATTAATGAGCGGGCGCCGTGTGGCGCACCGCGATGCGCGTTGCGAGACGGATGATGGTGTGTGTTCTCTGTGTGCAGACTTGTTGGTGACTTGATGGTGACTGTTAGCTGTACTGCTTTGTACGATGTGGCAGGCTGCTACTGGATGTCGACATCATGGAGAGACGCTATTGGTAGATGATGTCGTCATGCAAAACATGGCCGCCACAGGATATACTGGTTTCTAAACCTGCCACATCAGCTTGCATCAAGCCTACGATAACTAAGTCCCTGTGAAGGTGTTGGATCGGCATACCATTGATCTGGTGAAGACCAATACATCCTAGAATCTTGTTACTGTATCATACAGGTTACAATTACAGCTCACTGTTGAGTACACGGCTTAAGCTAAAGCCATTCACCATAAATGTGCAACAAAGGCTATTAAAAATGTATTACAGTTTGAAAAGAAACTGCTGACTAAAATACCTGGAAACTTATATGACGGATAAATAGCAAAACATGCGTATTTAGTTAAACATGCTTATTTTAGCTAAAATTAGTTTACACAGTATATTAAAAGGAAAAGAAATCTTATCAGTCATTCACATATTATGTTTAGAAACTTTAAAACTGTTGATCTTTGATTCTGCTTGTTTTTTTCTAGTACCTTTCATAATGTATTCTATATTGCGTAACTATTGTGTATACTAATAAGACAAGTTGTAACTAGCTTCTGTAAGAGTTACTGAATAAAATTATTTACCACGTTTTAAACAGAGGTGTTAGTATGGACGGCATTGGTTTAGAAGACTTTTTAGTCAACAGTCCCATTCAGCCTGAGATAGATTGGCAATTGAAAAGTTAGAAAAATACTGAAAAAACCCGACTTGGAATCGAACCAATCAGAGCTGGTACATCCAAAATTCTTTTTTTTAAATTTGAAGCACTACATGCTAACTACAGACATGTGTGCTGTTTGGAAGTCTGGTATATCATAACAAATCGTTCACCATTAGATGGTTAGCTTTGGAATCCCAATTTACTGTCTTTAACATATTGTTCAACTGCCATGAAGGGTTATTTTTTTATGAAATGTTGGGACTATTGGATGCTCTCTTGTTCTCAACAATTTCCAACTTTTATCTCTATTTTTCATTTTATTATTAAATTTCTACTTGTTGCATACATGAGATTTTTCGACATGTTGAACATGTTGAGAATTCTCATGATTAGGAGTTTCGGAGACAAACATTACCACCTAATGGCGAACGTTGTTAACGTAAAGTGATCACACTAAGCCAGCCTTCGAAATAACAGTAGAAGACGGTCGTAAGCCCGTAGTGGTTTGTTCCATTTAAAAATCGAACATTAGTAATGAATTGTTAGAGTCATTAGTTGTTATTTTTTCTTTACTATTGGAAATATTAAGAGAACTATTCAATGGCTTGTTACTGCCATTTTCCAGGTGGTGCTATGAGTCACCTGTTGTTAATGAAAAGATAGTATTGCAAGATGATGGGGATAATTTTTTTTGATCTTTAACTTTTTGGTGGAACAGTTTAGCCAACTTAAATTAAATTTAAATTGTTATGCTAAGTGGTTTTCGAAAAAAAAGCATCCTGTTCAAGCCAATTCATTCCCGTCTCGGTAGCCTAGAGGTATAGGTTTGGACTTCTGATCAAGAGATCCCGAGTTCCATTCCCGGTCGGGTCAAAGTTTATCAATGTGTTCTGTCACAGATTGGACAGAACCGGTTGACTGGAAAAACTGCCTCAGGCAATAAGTTCTGCCGGCTATACTGACATCTTTGTATAAAGAAATGTAAATTTATGTATTTATTTGATTCTTACTCTATTAGTAATTTGAGGAAAAAACTAAATATAGATACTATTTCTTCTAAATAAGATGATTCAATTCAATTAAAAAGGTCCAAGATCTTGAAATCATAATAAAAATAAGTAAATAATGTACCTCTCCGAACATGTTGACCATTTTAATCCACATAGGATCGTGGCTTTCAAACTGTCCACTAGCTGTCGTCCATTCTTTCCCCATAGACCCAATGTATAGCACTTCACCTCTGACTGTAGCCCACTCCGATTTAAATCCTTTCGAAGTCTTTCCATTTCCATCCATAAGAATTAACCATGGATATATTTTTTGATCAACAATTTCAAAAACCTGAAATCAATTGATAACACCATGAGTATACAAATTAACATTTCAGATCCAAATTCAAGTAGGTATTGACTGTAAAAAAATAAAGTATGCACTCACCATTCCTGATCTATCGTCGAACGTCAACAGTCTTCCATCATAAACAACAAGCTCGGACAATTCCATTCCTCGACCTTTGAGGGCATAGCTAGAGCTTAAAATCAGAGGTGGGGTGGTATCCCAAGTGACAACGCATGACTTCATACCTGGACTGTAACTCAAATAGCCTTTTTTGAGGTAACTAACCCAGGTAGTAGATTTATCATCAGATAATGATGATTTGTCCAAATCGGCAACAATAGCAATTCTGTATGTATGCATTCCTCCAGATTTTATTGGGGGTGTAATTGGATATGTAGTATTATATACCCTTTGTATTGGGGTCCATTTGTGAACATATCTAACATCTGTCTTGCTATAGTAGTAAAATATAAATAAAAACCCTATTCCAAGAGCGCTTACAAAACTAATGAATTGAGTTTGTATTCTTAGAGTTCGATTTCCAACTCTGTATGCTGTGGGCGTTCTTAGGGCTGTACGCCAATCCCTCAAGGAGTTCTTCATTGAATCTTCTTCGTCGTCTAACAATAGCATGACTTGGAAGACGGTTATTCATAAATCCACAGTATAATTTGCTAAATAAGTAATGGGTTTCATTTTTATAAAATTATTGCTATTGTTTTAAGGAAAACACTCAGGATCATCTAACTCGCATATTGTAGTATTTTTTCACGAAAACACTTCTACGAAAATTTTAGAAATATGGAAAAGTGGTAAAATAACTGCACAGAAGGGTTTGAAAAAATGTTTAATTTTAGTTAATGTGGAGTAAAATAAAGAAGTGAGAGATAAAACTTAAAAAAACACAACGTTTAAAGTTGCAGTCACTTCTCTCATTTCGCTAGTAGTCACTTTTGACGTTGACAACACACTGATAAATAGAAACAAGTTAATCTATGCTTTGTTATCGATTTTTTAATTAAATTATATACCTACTTGCACTAAAAAAAAATGTGTTGACGATTAACTACCGTACTTTACCGTACAAAATATATTTTCTGACCCATGTTACATACAAAAAATAACAAAACTAAAATAATAAAACAAGGAATAATATTAATTTAAAATGACATTTAACAAAAATAATGGTCTTGTCATATTTTGCTGACGTATCGAAGTTTTCTGTTTTATCTATGTAGCCGCGTGTCATGTTTGGGTCTTGTGTCAACTAGACAGAATTTTATGAAATTATTGGGCTTTGGCCGGAAAATAATATAACAAGTATTTAAATACTAACAGGACCACGATGGTATTTTTTATAAACATATATATTTGTATCTAAAAATATTAATATTTCATCAATTTATTTTGTATACCTTGTTTTATTATGTTTTGTGTGTATTGAATATGATTAAAGATACTTTATACACTTGTAAAATACCAATGAATTAACTTTCTGTTTTGAATTGCTGTAATTTATGAGTATAAAAATGAATTAAGTATTTCGTTCAGTAATATGAAACCTATCAGAGTACCATGTATTTTCTAAAATAATGCAATATGTTGTAATCAATGTTTCAACCCTAATTTTTGCATTTATGTCTCTATTTTTACTGTATTTTATTTATAGCCTCTCCGACTGGATATAAAAAGAAAGTTGACAGCTCGGTCTGATAGGGTCAAATGTGTTGACCAACATCCTACCGAACCATGGTTGTTGTGCTCTTTGTATAGCGGAGATGTCAATATTTGGAATTATGAAACACAGCTACAAGTCAAAAGATTCGAGGTGAATTTATATTTTATTATATTAAAAATTTTCTAAAATTCCTTTCCTAATGGGGTTGGTAGAAGGCAGATGTCTTGGCTACAAAATGTTCGAGATTGTTGAACGTTGGGGTGACCTGATACGGCACACGAAGAAGAAGAAACATTTTCTATACTAAATTTTAAGTGCGTAAGCTTTTACAGTTCCTCTAAACAAACATTATTTTTGCTTTTATTGTAGAGACACTGAAACTATGTTTTGTGTCAAGAACCTCTGAACAATCAAGTGTATAGATTCATTTTAACCATTTCTATCTCCTTTGGAATGTATATGATCCGCTAAAACGTGCACACATCACATAGTTTTTCTAAAAAGCTCATATTGTAAGAAATTTTTATCACACACAGGCACTATATTTCTTACTTCTTCAGTTATTGGTTCTTAGTTCAATTCTTCACTTCGTTCAGTTACATTATGACCACACTTAAATATGAATATTAAAATATCTCTGTCTCACGATAACATCCGTCATTTCTTAAATAAGGGATCAAAATTACGGCTTTACCAGTATTAGAGAGCTAACGCATTAATCAATTTTATTCTTTATGCACCAATCATATTGTTTTCAATTTTATTAAAAAAGATACACAATTAAATTCTTGGTATGATGTGCTACAGCAAGATTATCACTAGAGTGATTTCTTCCATATAACCCTTTTAAACTAAGCACTTAGGTTTCACAATAAAAAAGAACAACAAAGTTGTTCTAAGATGGGTGCCAGGACACTCCAACCACGTAGGTAATGAAGGAGCGGATAAACTTGCAAACATGGGGGCTGACACCAAAACATTTGGACTAGAACCCCACTGCTTCTTAGCCAACAATGTTCTAAAAATAATGTTAAACAATAGTTTGCTGGAAAAAGCAAAACAAAACTTTGTTAACATACCCGGACAGAAACATGCCAAATCATTAATAGACGGCTTTATAAAAAAGATATCAGATAAGATCCTTGCTCTAAACAGAGAAAACATCAGAGTTCTAACCAGAACACTGACTGGACCTTGCAGATTGAATAAACATCTAAGTACAATGAAATTGGTGGATATGGATCTATGCAGATTCCGTCAGAACCAGAACCAAAATAATTGGATTTCACATCTCTGATTAAACTCAAATCAAAGAAACCAGCCCACAGAAGATCCTAAAATTCATCCGTGAGATCGGACTGTGGGGAGACCTCTAACAGCAAATCCATTCGCAATGAACTAAAATAGTTGACGTGAAGAAAGCACTAGAGGATTTAAAAAAAAAGAACTTAGGTTGCAATGTTCTTTCAATTTGAATTTGTTGACAAGTCTCTGGTTTTATACAATTTGATTGTAATTTTTTTGTTGTGTTGATAAATAAAATAAATTGGTTTTCAGGTGTGCAGTCTTCCCGTCAGAGCTGCCCAATTTGTTCCGCGGAAGAACTGGATTGTTACAGGATCTGACGATATGCAAATAAGAGTTTTCAATTACAATACTTTGGAGAGAGTTCATGCCTTTGAGGCACATTCAGATTATGTGAGGTGTATTGCCGTCCATCCGACGCAGCCCTACATACTTACCAGTAGTGGTATGTAAAAACAAACAACAGAATTATAATTACATTCTTCTTATTATTTTAGATATGTTATTAAAGAGGTGAGGTTAACCTCTTATGAGGTCGACTCCCGGCTATCTATCCATCTGTTTGGTGATCTGCCTGGGAGTTGTCTTCTATGGGGTTGGCCGTGCAGTGCAAGGCAGGGATTTTGGTTGAACTCATTCTCCTCACATGTTCATAAAATAATCATCTACTTTGCCTCCCCATCTTACTACATCCTTAACATCACATTATTCTTCTTATTATATCTCTAAGGGTACTCCTAGCAATGTTCCTTGGTGTCTTCATTTCTGAGACTCTATGTTGTGGTGGTATGCACCCTATACTCTATGCTGTATGTCATAATGGGCCGTACACGAGTTTTATAAATTTTCATTTTGCTGCTGATTATCCGTATGGAGTTTCTTAAACAAACCAATAGCCTTGTTTATTTGACCGGCTATTTTAGCTGGCAGATCTGCCAGAATTACATTATTAATTATTGTATCTGTTTTGTTTTGCAGATGATATGCTTATAAAATTATGGAACTGGGACAGGGCATGGGCATGCCAACAAGTCTTTGAAGGACATACACATTATGTCATGAAAATCGCCATTAATCCCAAAGACACAAACACTTTTGCCAGTGCCAGTTTAGACAGAATCGTAAAAGTATGTATCACTTATTTTCAAATACTTACATAATTATTTTAATGTATGAAAATTGAATAATGACATGAAATAGTAAAAATTTTTTGTTCCGTACATGAAGTCCTGTGTCAAATACGACATACTCCTCTTATTTATTTAAGCTATACATAACACCACTTAATACCTTTAAAAATATGCATCCCATTTTCACGGAATGATAAAGTTTGATTTGAAACATAAACTGCACTTATCAAGAATAAGTATATTAGAAAAGCTTTTAGTTTCTTGGCCATTTGTGGATAATAAAATGTTTCATGTTCTAAAAATATGTATATTTTTAACTAAAAAGTTTTTGAACACAAAGTGGAGTAAAAGACACCTGTTAGCTGCCTAGTTTAGGCATGTCTCAAAACTTAATAGAAGACTTCTGAAAATGGTGGAACAAATAAAATATGGTGAAAGAGAAAAGCATTTTTTACCAATATTTTAATTTCAGGTTTGGCAACTGGGATCTTCGACTGCCAACTTTACACTTGAGGGACACGAGAAGGGTGTGAACTGTGTCGATTATTATCACGGGGGTGATAAACCGTACTTGATAAGTGGTGCTGACGACAGAACTGTGAGGATTTGGGATTATCAGAATAAAACCTGCGTTCAAGTCTTGGATGGTAATTAAAGCTCAAAAAATATTAAGTATGAGAGATATTTTCATGTTAAATATTCCTAAATATATCTAAATGATCAATTACAGGTCACACTCAGAATGTGTCTGCAGTTTGTTTCCATCCTGAGTTGCCAATCTTAATAACAGGTTCTGAAGACGGAACTGTTAAAATATGGCATGCTGGAACTTACAGGTAGATTCTATCACCGACAGATTCTGAATTTGTTAAATAATATTATATTGGATGTAATGTGATGTTATCTTGCTTATAGGTTGGAGTCGTCTCTGAACTATGGCTTTGAAAGGGTGTGGGCCATATCTTGTATGCATGGCTCCAACAATGTGGCTTTGGGGTGAGTTGATGAATAAATTATATATCCATCCAAAATTTGAATTAAGTTTCGGTTTTTCGTATAGTGTTCAATTTAAGAAAATATATAATAAACTGAATATAATTTTACAGGTATGACCAAGGTTCAATAATGGTGAAAGTTGGAAGAGAAGAACCGGCTATTTCTATGGATGTGAATGGCGGGAAAATAATTTGGTCCAAACATTCCGAAATACAGCAAGCTAATTTGAAAGCTTTGCCTGAAGGTACTCTTCCAAAGATATTGCACTTTTACCGTAATAAAGTATCTTTGAATTGCAATTATTTATTTGGTTTGTTAATTACAGGTACTGAAATAAAAGACGGCGAACGTCTTCCTGTTGTTGTGAAGGATATGGGTTCCTGTGAAATATTCCCTCAAACTATTGCGCACAACCCTAATGGCAGATTTGTTGTGGTCAGTGGCGATGGAGAATACATCATTTACACGGCAATGGCTCTGAGAAACAAAGCTTTTGGTACTGCTCAAGAATTCGTATGGGCAAGTGATAGTTCCGAGTATGCCACATTAGAATCTTCAAGTACGATTAAAGTGTTTAAGAATTTCAAAGAAAGGAAGAGTTTCAAACCAGATTATGGGGCAGAAGGTAAACATTATTGATAACAGAAAAACTTGTCGAAAAATGATAATAAGCATAAAAATTTATGTACTGTTCAAAACCTTATTTTTAGGTATTTTTGGGGGTTTCATGCTTGGTGTAAAATCTGTAAGTGGAATGGCTTTCTCATTTTACGACTGGGAAACACTGGAGCTTATTCGCCGGTGAGTTTGAAAAATAAAAATTTCAATGAACTAATACTTACTAAGTCATAATTGAAATTAATTTTTTCGCAATTTGACAATGTAGGATAGAAATTCAACCCAAACATGTCTATTGGACTGAAACCGGTACATTGGTTTGCTTAGCCACGGAAGATTCGTATTTCATTCTAAAATATGATCCTTCGGTTGTAGCACAGGCAAAAGAAAATAACATTCCAATGGCAGATGACGGTTACGAAGATGCTTTCCAGGTAATTTATAAATAGGTACAATGATGCTATGTATTTGATTAAAAACTTTTGCTTATGGTTGTATTTTGTGGTTGAATTTTAGGTTCTTGGTGAGGTGAATGAATGTGTAAAAACTGGGCTGTGGGTCGGTGATTGTTTCATCTACACCAATTCAGTGAATCGCATTAACTATTATGTTGGCGGTGAAACTGTTACGATAGCACATCTCGATCACACTATGTATTTACTTGGATATGTTCCTAAAGAAAACAGGTAAGATTTATTCTCAAGCACAGCACTTTAGAAATAATATTTTATTCCATTCTACTAGTTTTCTAATAATTTCTTTCTTCCTGGCCCAATTATTTTTATCTTAATATCCACAAGTGTTGCCATACTGTGTTGTATGTTTTTTTAATTGTGTTAAATCTATATTAGCAGGGGTTGTATATAAGCTGAATTTAATCAAATTCTATCATGAAGTGACATTAGAATCTGTCATCTAAGACCTAAGCATTTGCACTTGGCATTGTACACAATATTGAAAGCTCTGTTTGCCACAGAGGGTGGCTCTTGCCAAAGCTCTGTTTTATTATCTTTTTATATATTATTTTTTTACGCATTATGTCATATCATTAAGTGGTAGGCAGAGATGATAGATCTCCAACCTCTCCTATTTTTGTTTTTTAAATAAATCTGTTCTCCTCAAAGTGAACACAAATACAGTCTTTGACTCTTTCACAGTAAGCTACTTAAAGCTTGCGCCGTAAAAGAGGAAGATGGTCGGCATCTGGGATCAAAACCACCATGTCCAATACGAAATAGTATGAAAGCCGACGTTGTAACCACCAGACTACCAACCACTTCAATATTATTTTTTTGCTTCTTACCTATTCTTCCTTGATCTCGGCTTCTCAGTTGACCACATCGTCTTACACATATTCTTTCAGCCTTATAAATTGTTTTGTAATAATTTTATTTGCATCTTATTACATTCTTTGTCATACAGCTATGTATCTATGTTCGGGGAAAAAATATAAACAAAAACTTTCTTTTTTAAAATATAATAATATAGAATCAGCTTTCGAGGTATGGATTATTTTAGGTACTATGTATTAACAACAATGTCTTTTGTTATTATTAACTCTCTCCGTTTAAAAAATTGTTTTGGAGCACTTAATAACATCTTTACTTGCCTTTGTTCGACCACCCGCATTGTTTCTGTCTCTTCCTAGTGTGTAAGAATATTATTGTTTTGTCTCTCTAATTTTGAATTATATAGCTTCTATTTTCTGTTGGATCACTTTTTGTAATTTAGTTAACATCTACTAGCCTGACGAAGAAGACGTACGGTCTTCGAAAACCGGTTAGCTGAATAAAATTGTGGAAAAAACTAAATATTTTGTTTCTTTAAAATAAGTTATTTGCATCCATTCTTTCAACCTACCCAAAATATCTCAACTTATCAACTTTCATTTTAGCAAAACTAACTAACATACCACATTCCTTCCTAATATTCTCATCCTTTTCCATGTCCATTTTCCATGTATAATTTTTGAAATATTTTTTTTTTTTTTTTTATTAAATGAATCTGTGCTCACTCAAACTGAACACAAATACACTCCTTGACTCTTTCACAGTAAGCTACTCAAAGCTTGTGTCGTGAAAGAGGAAGATGGTCGGCACCTGGGATCGAACCACGACGTCCGCAGTACGAAAGCCGGCGTTGTAACCGCTGGGTCACCAACCACTTCTTGTTTGAATTATCACTATTATTTTTCTACAGATTGTATGTTGCGGATAAGGAATTAAATGTTGTTTCTTACTCACTACTTCTTTCTGTATTGGAGTATCAAACAGCTGTGATGCGAGAAGACTTCGAAATAGCCGACAAAATCTTACCCACTGTACCAAAGGAACACAGAACAAGAGTCGCACATTTCTTAGAAAAACAGGTGCTTATTTTTCGTATTATTATCTTTTATGAATATTTTTATTATCTTATTTATTTATTCAAACTGAATATTTTACTTTTCAGGGTTTCAAAAAGCAAGCCCTGACCGTATCCACAGATCCGGAACATAAATTTGAACTTGCTATTCAATTGGGAGACACTGAACAAGCTAAAATACTCTCCGATACTCCACAAAGGTGGCTCAGGCTTGCTGATCTTGCTTTGCAACAGTCCAATCTTCCATTGGCCAATGAGTGCTTTAGGAAAGCTGGAGATGACACTGGTCTCCTTACTTTGGCTACTAGTTCAGGTAACGTTTGAACTTCAATGATATTACTCATTATGGGTTGAGATAATAATTGTTTATCAATCTGTTATATTTTGGTTCTAGGTGATGACAGTTTACTATCAGACATGGCGTATAATAGTTCTAAAGAAAATCCCTGCAATGTTAAATTTTTGATGAAATTTTTGCTCGGAGATTTGGATGGGTGCTTAAATACGTTGGTTGAAGCAGATCAGTTACCTTTGGCCGCATTTTTCGCTAGGTTTGCTCAGAAAATATTTTCATTTTCTTACATTATTTAAAAATAAGTACCATTGGCTAATAATTGAAAATATTTTCAGATCTTACTTGCCCTCACGTATCTCAGAAGTGGTTCAAAAATGGAGACAGCAGGCGTCGGAAACCAATGAAAAAACAGGACAATCGCTAGCAGATCCAGCAACTTACGACAACCTTTTCCCAGAATATAAAGTAGGTTCTTGAAAGAAATTAAAAACTTTTGCCCACTATTTCACAAAGAATTTTTCTAAACTTATTTTATTTAAAAGAATTTGGGTTCATCTTAATGGAACATAAATATACTTTGAAAATCTTTTACGCTAAGTAATGTTCGTTTTGTAAAAAAACACAGAACACGTCTGTGAGAAATATTCACAGCACTAGGGCTCAAACCTAAGACTTATGAATAGAAGTCAATACAAAAAACTAGCAACCACTTCTTTTTTGTTTGTTCATAATATTATTAGTGGATACCTGTCACTGATACCACACTAAAAAATTAAATAATATGATTGGCATGATGAAATTTTTTGATGAGAATGGCAGGTCAGTGTTTGTGTTGACAGTCAATATAATGCGCCAACTTTACACCAATGCAGTAAAATAACAGAAACTTAAAAAGATATACATTTTTTTTCATTATTTTACATATAGTTTAGTTAAACCATCATCGTATTTTGTACCTTTCTATTGAATCCAAACTTGTGCTCATCAGTCGGAAGGTTTCCCAGTTTATTTTCTTTCATAGATATAGATTAAGTAAATTAATCATACCTACTTATTTTACACATAGTTTAGTTAAACCATCATCGCATTTTGTACCTTTCTAGTGAATCCAAACTTGTGCTCATCAGTCGGAAGGTTTCCCAGTTTATTGTCTTTCATAGATATAGATTAAGTAAATTAATCATACCTACTTATTTTACACATAGTTTAGTTAAACCATCATCGCATTTTGTACCTTTCTAGTGAATCCAAACTTGTGCTCATCAGTCGGAAGGTTTCCCAGTTTATTGTCTTTCATAGATATAGATTAAGTAAATTAATCATACCTACTTATTTTACACATAGTTTAGTTAAACCATCATCGCATTTTGTACCTTTCTAGTGAATCCAAACTTGTGCTCATCAGTCGGAAGGTTTCCCAGTTTATTGTCTTTCATAGATATAGATTAAGTAAATTAATCATACCTACTTATTTTACACATAGTTTAGTTAAACCATCATCGCATTTTGTACCTTTCTAGTGAATCCAAACTTGTGCTCATCAGTCGGAAGGTTTCCCAGTTTATTGTCTTTCATAGATATAGATTAAGTAAATTAATCATACCTACTTATTTTACACATAGTTTAAACCATCATCGCATTTTGTACCTTTCTAGTGAATCCAAACTTGTGCTCATCAGTTGGAAGGTTTCCCAGTTTATTGTCTTTCATAGATATAGATTAAGTAAATTAATCATACCTACTTATTTTACACATAGTTTAAACCATCATCGCATTTTGTACCTTTCTAGTGAATCCAAACTTGTGCTCATCAGTTGGAAGGTTTCCCAGTTTATTGTCTTTCATAGATATAGATTAAGTAAATTAATCATACCTACTTATTTTACACATAGTTTAGTTAAACCATCATCGCATTTTGTACCTTTCTAGTGAATCCAAACTTGTGCTCATCAGTCGGAAGGTTTCCCAGTTTATTGTCTTTCATAGATATAGATTAAGTAAATTAATCATACCTACTTATTTTACACATAGTTTAGTTAAACCATCATCGCATTTTGTACCTTTCTAGTGAATCCAAACTTGTGCTCATCAGTCGGAAGGTTTCCCAGTTTATTGTCTTTCATAGATATAGATTAAGTAAATTAATCATACCTACTTATTTTACACATAGTTTAGTTAAACCATCATCGCATTTTGTACCTTTCTAGTGAATCCAAACTTGTGCTCATCAGTCGGAAGGTTTCCCAGTTTATTGTCTTTCATAGATATAGATTAAGTAAATTAATCATACCTACTTATTTTACACATAGTTTAAACCATCATCGCATTTTGTACCTTTCTAGTGAATCCAAACTTGTGCTCATCAGTTGGAAGGTTTCCCAGTTTATTGTCTTTCATAGATATAGATTAAGTAAATTAATCATACCTACTTATTTTACACATAGTTTAAACCATCATCGCATTTTGTACCTTTCTAGTGAATCCAAACTTGTGCTCATCAGTCGGAAGGTTTCCCAGTTTATTGTCTTTCATAGATATAGATTAAGTAAATTAATCATACCTACTTATTTTACACATAGTTTAGTTAAACCATCATCGCATTTTGTACCTTTCTAGTGAATCCAAACTTGTGCTCATCAGTCGGAAGGTTTCCCAGTTTATTGTCTTTCATAGATATAGATTAAGTAAATTAATCATACCTACTTATTTTACACATAGTTTAGTTAAACCATCATCGCATTTTGTACCTTTCTAGTGAATCCAAACTTGTGCTCATCAGTCGGAAGGTTTCCCAGTTTATTGTCTTTCATAGATATAGATTAAGTAAATTAATCATACCTACTTATTTTACACATAGTTTAAACCATCATCGCATTTTGTACCTTTCTAGTGAATCCAAACTTGTGCTCATCAGTTGGAAGGTTTCCCAGTTTATTGTCTTTCATAGATATAGATTAAGTAAATTAATCATACCTACTTATTTTTTTTTAAAGGAATCCCTTAAATTAGAAGAATACCAAAAGAATTACGGAATCAAATGGCAGAAAAGTTTAGATTCAACTGAACCAGGAATTTCCAATGTGGAAAGAAATCTTGAGGTGGAACTTCAGACAGCAGCCTCTACCGGAGCCTGGACTTCCAGTGATACCGAGATTTCTCCAGAAGAATATGATAAGTATGTTCAATCTGTTGTTATGTTTTACCAGCTGATACCTGTTGTTGATAACACAACATTTACATTGGAAATTTGTATTCTGAAAGGATCTCTATATTTTTTAGTTTCTTTTAGTATTATGAAAATAACACAATATTGAAAATTTTTTGAAAACTTGGAATAATTTGTATCTAACACTCCGCAATTTTAATTGACTGACCTTGGTAACCTATGTAGTGGTATAAGCTTGGACTTAGTACCTGTTTTCTAAGTTTTATCGGAAGGTAGTCATGGAAGTAAAGTGAGTAGGTATTACATGATACATTCAATTCGCCATTCACATTCAATACATATACACGTTTTCCATGCAAAATGTATTGTGTTACTCACTTTCCTTCCGTGACTACCTTCCAATAAAACTTAGAATACGGGTACAGATCAAGAGGTCCCGGGATCGATTCCCGGTTGTTTCAGAGTTTTCAAAGTGTTTTTTTTTTCCACTTAATTTTTATGTAGATTGTGCCTGCCAATACTTGTCTTTAATTATTTTTGTAATGTTGCAGAGAAAAGAAAGAATTGAAACCAATCAAGAAAGATGATATTAAGGACACTTTTACAGATGAAGAATTAGAGGCTTCACTCGATGAACTGAATTTGGGAGACAATATAGATGCTTTGTTAGAGGTAAAACCATCTTCTTTATTTTTGTTCAGGAATGTCTTATCTGCTCAAAACCCTATCCGTAAGGCATGCAAGATGGATAGGACATGTAATATGGAATGAAAAAGTCTCTTACATACCATTAATAAGGGGATGATCGAGGGGATAAACTCCCAAGGAAGACCACATCAAGAGTACTGTTTCTCTTATGTGGCACTTAAAAGAGCTACTTTAGAAAGGGGGGGGGGGGTGGAGAGAGAGAGAAGAGGGGGGAAAATTGCTGCCATCCAATCCGTGGAATATGACCGGAGAAGAAGAAAAAAATGTCTTATCAATATAAAAATCTTTGTTGTATGAGACATTCTATAATAAGAAATTTTAATGATTAGCTTTACTTGAAATTTTATAGTTTGACTTCAATAAGAAGTATATTTTCATTTTGATTGTGATAATGATGTATTTCTTTCGAATTCATTGTACAATTTATTTTTGATTTCAGGATGAAGATCTCGGAGATCCAGATGATTTAGACGATGTTTTAGAGTAATAATATATACCTAGATGTGTAAATTAGTCTATAATGAATATAATAATTTACGAAATTTCAAAAATATTTATAATTCATGATTATATTTTAATGATTGCAAATTATGTTTATACAGTATTTTAAGATAAACAGAATAAAAAAATTCCATGTTCCCAAATTATATTTTTTACTCGAATATTTCCGAAGCTATCTGCTTTCAAATTTCTCCGTTAAGTTTCAAAATGTCTTAAATATCTCAAAGCACCATATCTTGTAAACAATCTTCTTCTTCTTCAATAGCTTACAGCTTCATGTCCAACTTCTTTTGTCCTCCACTGCACTCTTGTTAATATCTATCAATCTCTTTCCATTAACTGTATAAAACTCTATATATCTCTTTCCATTAACTATATAATTAAATTTTCACTTTTTATACAAAGGCGTCAGTATAGCTGGTGGAACTTATTGACTGAGGTAATTTTTTCCAGCCAACTGGTCTCGTCCAGTCTGAGACAGTGAAAAGCACTTTGTATAATTCTGATCCGACCAGGAATCGAACCTGAGACTTCTTGTAGAAATTTCCATTAAACTAGTCAATGGTTAAATTAAATATGTGGTAAAACAATGGAAAACCGTGTTTTCTTTTATATAAATCGTTTATCATTAAACGCCTTCTGCTCAAGACATTAAAAATCTTTAGTCTTGAAACTTAACGTAGGTTATCTTACACCATCTTAGCCTGTCATAAGAATAGGATCTTGTCGTTTAGAGTGCGAGGATATAACGGAAGACAACAATTTTTTTTTAGAACAATAAATCCTACACACTATTACAGTATATTATATTATCTATGGTGCACACATAAATACACTCTTGAAATCTTTCACAGTGAGCAAAGCTTTTGACGTAGCTAAGAGGTAGATGCTCAACACTAGGGATTGAATCACGACCTTCAGAGGGAAAGCTAACTAAACTGCTAGGCCACCAACTACCTCATTCCATCTTGTAAGTCAAAATAGTAGAGGGGTGTGGGCGGCAAAACCTTATTCAAGTTGGGATTATGGTAAGTATTCAAAAATAATTTGTCATTATTATAGTTTCTTCTTCTTCTTCTATTGATAATTGGCTTGCACCCATTCTTGGGTGATGCAGCCAGCCACAATGTTATAAAAATACATATTATAACCGTACACCGGCCTATATTTATCGATTAAAAATAATTAGCAGGCTATTTATATTATTATAGTTTAAAGGTGTCCAGCTCTCTGAAGATACATAGGTAATATATCTTATGAATTCCAAATAGGGTCCATTCCCATCTCATTATTCTTAAATTAATTAATTTTAGATTTAAAACTTAGGCAAAAAATAAACTAAATACTTGTGTTTTTTTTTATATTATTTATTCCATTCATACAATTTAAATACACAACTTGATTTTTGCACTAATTTCTTATTTCTAATTATTAAAACAATTTAAATTAGCTACTAAAATATTATAAATGCTTACAAAAATATATTTCTAAATTATAAGTTAAGTGAACAATTTCATAAGATTTTTTTTACGCTAAATATAAGTCTTGTGACCCTTATAGGAAGTATGCTAATTATAGCAGAATAAATATTTCATATTAAAGAAAATAAATTAGAATAATTCGTCAGCATGTATTACATACTTTGATGACATAGCAATAATTAAAACAGGAAAAGCATGTAAGCCAACAGATTCATCACTTATTTAAAAAGTAATATTTACATTAATATTAAAGTACAATACATAATTATTCGTTACTCATAAAATTGGTCGAATTTTTTTTATCTCTATTTTTCAATATTTCGGATCTTTAAAAATTAAATTATTTTCTTTATTAAACTTTTGCAAATAATCGAAAGTCTTTTTAAAAAAGATTGAAGTATTTATACTCGTATTTACATTGAACTTAATATCTCATATTTTTTAAAGAGTATTTTTAGTGTATTATGTACTAAAGACAATATTATACAAAACTGTGGCAAGGCAAGAGACGTTTAGCGGCTGTAAACCAATGACATGAATCTGTAACATGTCCATTCATAGTTTGTTAGGAGATTGATATGGGTATAAGTAGTCTGTGGATATGGGATACCATAATTGATGGGGTTCCTCAATATTGTCAATTCAGGAACAAGGACAGAAGTTCCTGGTGTTTTAGTACAAGATCAAACCCTGAATAAATCAGGACCAAAGGGTAGGAAAAAGGTTTCTTGTGTCAAGTCCAGGTATTTGAATTATATAGCAATATTATGGGTAAAAATTTTGTAAAGCATCCGAGTATAATGAGTTGTATGAATCTCTCAAGACAAACACAGAATCGTTGGGTTTTCCATTGAACAAATATGGGCCTTGTTTCAAATTAGTCACTTTGGAATCTAAAGGCTTTTTGATTGATGACGGTCTTTGGTAACCAAAGTTATTAGGTCTTTGAGGTCTGGACAATTGAGGTCGTCCAAATCCTTGATTGTAAGGATCGATTGGGGACGGTTGTTGATAGCTTGGTGCTCCTGCCCATTGATAGACATTTGTTGGTTTACCATTAGAAACGAAATCTATTGGTATATTAATGAATGGATTTACTGGTGGAGGAACCGGAGGTCCCAATGTTGGTGGTTGGGAGATGTACCCTAATCCCGGGACAAACATGTATGGGGTAGGAGGTAGTCTTATGTAATAGATTGGGGAATTGTCATAAGTCAAAGAGTTTGTGTTTCCTAAATTTTTGTAGGGGTTCTGCTTTTTCCTTGAAGGTATGGTTCTCGACAGATCATCATCTTCACTCTCTTGGTAAGGTTCAAAGTGGAGGTCATCATCATAATCATCTTCTTCCGTATAGAACTGTGGTATAAAATCAAAGAAAGCTAATGCTTTATTCTGTCTTGAGCGTTTTCTATCCTTTGGCTTAGTAGCAACAATATTATCTTTTGAGATATCTGTTGGGTTGGCAACATCAATCGATTGAGCAGGATTTGAAGAATCACTATTGTTTTCTGATGAGCCTGCTTCCAGTGCAGGTTCTTCTATTGCTCTTCTTATCCTCTCCAAGAAAGGCGCTGCTGATGCTGAGTATATGAGGACGGAGAGGAGAATAACTGTGAAATTTTCTTGATACATTTTCATCTGTAACAAAAAGAAAATTTTAATTAATTATGGCATTTGTGTAAGATTTTGGTCGGTCATTACCATTAAGTACCTATAGTGTTCCCTAGTATGTGCTTTTTTATATCTATCTGGGTGCCAAACATCTTCCTCTTTCACTACTAAAGATGTCAAAAGTGTATTTGTGTTCACTTTGGGTGAGCCCAGATTCATTTTTATAAAAAAAAAAAATAATGACCCATGTTTATGCCTGTCGTCCGACAGGTTTTGCTGTCTGTATTTTACATTTTATCCAAATACAAGAGGTATATATTATGTAGGTAGCACAGATTGCGGATATCTGGTTTGAGAAAGCCAACACGAGATACCTGTTACATATTCAATAAACTGAACTACTTTCAAAATTAATTATAAATTTAACTATGCAATCAACTAATCAGCTGGACAAAAGGTTAAGGTAATTATAATTTGTGGCGAGTTGGTTTTAATAGTGAAACGCCTTTCGCTCGTAGTATTGTTTGGCGCGATTATAACTAACTATTCGCCATAAAATTCAGTCTATGTTGAGACGGTAATAATAATAATTATTATGCGCCAAATCTTATTTATCTGTTCTATCACAATAGGGTTATTATGGATTTCTATGCAGACGAAAAAAATCTTTATAAACAATTTAATTTGTCCGTGTGTGAACTCTGACAAATGACTGGACGTTATAAAAGCTATTTATAAAAATCGGAAGTGCATGATTTATGAACTTCAGTATGTCCATATAAAGCTCTAGCGAGCGAGCTGAAACACCATGTAGACATGTACACTTTTTTAACAATATTACTAGAGTTAGACTCTCTACCTAGAGCTTGAGCAGTTTCTGCTTGAGCGCTCTGATGACTGCTGTTTACATTTCTAGACATAAAGTAAATCTCTCTAGTCACTAGTGTATCAATGAATGCCTCAATAAGGAAACTACATTTGATATATAAGGTTTTTGCAGTCCCATCCCATATAAGGATAGATGCATCAGAATATCTGAGGTTATGATGCGGGGAATCCCATACAGAGACGTCGGTTACCATGACGCCTCCCAAAGACATGAAGATAAAATTGGACATCATCACCACAGGGTTGAACTAAATAGATCACAGACCTACTGTAACAGCTTCAGCTGAGATGAACAAAACCAAAAACAAAGAGAAAATTTCTTGCCAATCTGAAAAAAATGGCGCGATTGTTCGAGTAAGGGAAGAGTAGGCAAATTTAGTGGCGGGCCAGCATATTATACGAGTAAGGGAAGAGTAGGCAAATTTAGTGGCGGGCCAGCATATTATACGAGTAAGGGAAGAGTAGGCAAATTTAGTGGCGGGCCAGCATATTATACGAGTAAGGGAAGAGTAGGCAAATTTAGTGGCGGGCCAGCATATTATACGAGTAAGGGAAGAGTAGGCAAATTTAGTGGCGGGCCAGCATATTATACGAGTAAGGGAAGAGTAGGCAAATTTAGTGGCGGGCCAGCATATTATACGAGTAAGGGAAGAGTAGGCAAATTTAGTGGCGGACCAGCATATTATACGTATTCCAACTCAGTGGCGTTAGTACGAGTTTTATCGAAAGATAATTGCACGCAAATAAGCGCTTATTATCATGCGAATAGTGTTCTAAAATCAAACGATCGAAACATTCAATCATTTTAGTATTAAAAATTTTCGAAACTCTTTCGACGATCGTTTCGATATTCGATCATCGAAAACTTATACTAGGGCTACAGGGCCGTAATCTTCTCATAAGAATTTTGGACTAGCAGTAACTTTCACACAGTGCAATTAATAATAATTGAAGTCGTGTGCTTGATAATAGTGAATGGCGAATGAATGAAACTCGATATAAAAAGTAATAAAATGACTTCATCCTCTTCCACCAATCCACCATTAATGAATTTCTACATTAATTTAATTGTTAGGAAGAAAATGAAAGGGACTCGTAATATTAACCTCGCATCAAAAAGACGTTCCTCCACTTAAATGACCACTAATAATTGTTGAGTGTATATTATCTTGGGGCTGATTGCACATTATGTGGGAGGCCAGGGCATTCTGCAAAAACCACAGGGCCGGCGCTGTGCTGCATAGCCACTGGGCACTACCCGCCTGTATAATGCGATGTCGTTAAAATTATCTATTATGAAATTAGCCTCTGATAATGATTACATTCATCATTCTTTGCGTAGACATATTATTGTTTTTTATTATTTCCAGCAATATTTTTTTCATTTACGAATGAATACCTATACTATTTTAATGACTCCATCTCCATAATATGGGAGCGTGCAAAGCTTTTAAACCGTTGAACCACTTATTTCCTGAAAGGCTCTATGCACCAGTAGATAAAGCGGTTTAAACTCAAGATTTACCATAGAGGTGAGTGCTGGCCACATTTTTATTCTGAATGTAGGTAGGTACAAATTCAAAACTAGGTACTCAAAAGGTGGAGGAATGACTTATGTTTGAATTTAATCACATAAACAATAGTTAGGTACGTTGACAAGCAGCATTAGCGGGAAAAGAAAAGTCATATAATGTGATATAATATGGTGTAAGTATGTAAGGAGAAAATCAGAATAATATTTGAGGAAAATATCAAAAAAAAAAAAACACTTGAAAAAGTGTGAAGTAAAGGCATTCTTAATACATGTGGTATAATTTTCCATATTACTTTCATTTCGATAGGTGTATGGAGATTCTTTACGAATCCAACTAGGTAGTTAAGATTCGTTTTCTACACATAAATTATTTACAACGAGAAATCCTAATCTATTAGCACCTTTTCAAGATAAATTCTCTTCGGACCGTAGGGGCATCAAATAAAATACGCTCTTATAAGGCGAAGCGTCGTAAAACCTTCATAATGTTGTGTCCAATTACTCTCACAACACCAGTAGTGTTAGTACTGTTTTACTGTATATCGATATTTATTGCCCTTACATTTCAAATAAAGAGGCGATTCAGAAGTTTAGTGTGGTTCAGGGTTCAACACAGTTTTGTTACTTTTCATCTTAGAGCCTAATGCACAAGATCTTGGGCATTATCTCGCTTTCAAATACCGTAAGTACATAAACATAATCGAGACTTTCGGGGCCTGGCATCTTATAATAGAATTGGACGATTGGCATATGTACGGTGTGCCCATCAGTGCTCCACAGATTGCACATGCGAGATTCTCCAGCATGTGATTGCGAAGACCCGGTGCAATCAAATAAATATGTTGTTGTAGATTGCCCTCTGAGAGCATTTCCTGGACCATACTTTCCACCCTCAACAACTCTCTTGAATGGCTTAAAAACCTGGACGTTGCTCTATGAAGTGCGTTAGGTAGGCTTGACAGAAGTCCCGGTTTTCAGACAAAATTCCAGTGTCCCGGCCGATATACTTTCCGCCCCGGTAAAATGATCATACAAATTTAGACCACACAGCAAACCATATCATATGTTTCAATTCGAATTCTTTTTCAACAAAACTATAATTACCAAGTTTTTAACCCACATTCTCGCTCCGAAAAAGCAAGCGTGAGGCTAGTATTAAATTTCATAGTTACTGAAACCAAATGTCGTCTATTGAACGCATGTATTATGCCAATTCTGTTATACGGCTGCGAGTCCTGGCATTTGACAAAGGCTCAGCAAAGGAAACTTCTCAGCGTTGAAAACAGATTCCTGCGACAAATCCTGGAAATTAGGTGGTATGATTTTGTGACCAATGACTCTGTCCGAGAAAGAAGACTGCAGCCCTTCGTTACTTCAGTCATCCTAAATCGCAGACTGAGTTGGCTCGGGCACGTCCTCCGTATGTCTCCCGAAAGCGTTGGCCAAGCCAACCTATTCTACAATCCGGGCGGCACAAGAAGAAGAGGAAGACCGTGCCTCACCATTGCGCGAGCCAACAGCGCCGACCTGCAGAATATCGGACTGACCTGGGAGCAAGCGGAGAGGCTGGCACAAGACAGCAGTGCATGGAGGGACCTAGTAGCGACCACATGCTCCACCTTGGGAGCGAACGTGGATAGGTCAGGTCAGGGAAGCTTCAAAAGAGCTTAAAGAAGACTTGACCGAGTCAAACTATCTGTAAGTATGGATACACCAAACAGAAAGGATTTAAAATATATGTAAAACTTGTGCGCTTCTTTAATAGCTACTAATTCAGACGTGCAGGTGCTGTTAGATTTCGCATACTTATGTGACGGCTGTTTTTGCACAACAGCTTTTTTGTTAGCCGTTATCCTCCAATTTGGATGTGTAGGTTACTTGTTGGTACCTGTACATAATTGTAGAAATATCGTATAAAAATAAATATAATACTACCCGTTCTTCAACATCCGCCATTCCTGCGGGATTCACGACTTTCAAAGACCCAGAACTGGCAAAAGAACTATGGATAGAAATCAGATGAGATGGAATGATGACATAATGGCAGGAACCTAAGAAGGCGCATCTTCTAAAAAATGTCCTTTGAGTTTTATTGACCCTACCACTATGAGGAATAATGAAAAAAATGAAAGGAAAATTGTGGCATTTTAATTATTTTACATCCGTCTTCAGATGTGCTACAATCATTATTGATGGTTAGGTGTCTTTATCATGCAATAAAAGCTCATTCGATAGAACAACATAAAGTAGTTGGTAGCTGCATCGTGATAGCCGAGTTGAAAGTTTTAGACGTGCAATAATTTAGTGGACAGTGTGCTGTTGAAGGTGGCCGGGTAGCTGTTGAAGGCTAACAAATTAGACACACAGGTGGGCGAGCTTATTAACAATCAACGAGTTAGTTCTTAAAGGTAGACCATTAGGAATGTGAAGTACCTACTATCATCATCTCCATTGCACTCACTCCCAGAGTAGCTACTATGGAAGCGGAGGTTGTTTAGGCTAGACTTTAGATTAACGAGAATGTCTGCTATTATTATCTATGTGCAACTAAATAATAATACCTACCTTTAATCACGGAATTTTCGTTCTATTTGAGTAATCTATTTGGTGTTGGAGGAAGTGTTCAATGGGCTTCTCTTTTTCCTTGTTTGGTTGACATAAATGGGAATACTGATTTGAATTTATTTATATTACTTGCTGATTGCTGCGAAGTTTTTCTCTTTATTAAGTAAGTAAGCTAAGCAAGGTGCGGGATAATTTTTGGGTGTAGGGTAGTTTAGTGGAGTTGCCTATTAATTATGGTCGAATGGATATAATATTACCTACTAAGTACTGATTATTTATATTTTATTTTTTATGGCGCAGGCTTCGCTTAGTGAATTATTGAATAACAAAGACTTCTTTGTTTAAGGACTTTCCGAAAAGTTTGCATATCAAGATGATGAGGAAAACCAACTACATCCTATTCCAGTGACAAAGCTACGGCAAAAAATATTTTGATATGTGTATATTTGAATGTGTTTTAACACAGGTATAACCCGTATGATGTATTCTTTTGTGCCTAAACCCGTCCATGGGTAGGCACCGAAAAAAGTGATCTAGCCATCTCCTTGCTGAAAGGATGTCTATTTGTTAATTTTGTGGCCGGGGTTTCAATTTTTCATGGCAAAGCCGACCCGACCCCCCGGGAAAGAGGCCCAAGAAGATGGTTAGGTTAGATACCTTGATCCGAAGATCAAGCCGACTCGAAGGTGATTCTATGGACGCACTGTTGAGGTATATAACAACAGACAAAACATATTTCACAAGTGAGTTTAACGTAGCCGTGTTTTTATTTTTATTCGTGTGGCGTCGCTAGTAAAAGCTTCGAGATAACTTCGACAGATGGCTCTAAATCTTTATTCATACATCCATAATTTAGACTTTAGAGTGATATTGATTTTTTTTTAATTTTAACAAAATAATGTCCAGATAATATAATTTATTTTGTTGTTGCTGGTTTTAGCGGGCACTGATTGGAGTTAGATATTAGGAAAAGTCATTACCGGTTTTTATAAAATCAAAGTAAACTCTTTCGTTTTCAAGAAGATTTTTCTTCCATCGATAAGTATCCAATTTGTTCGCAAGGATCTTTTTTCCTGGCGCGTCAGGTGAAGTCCTTTCGACTTTTTCTGAAAACATTCACGTTTTTTTTATCAACTTTTTGGTTTATAAAGTTTTTTTTTTACTTTAGGTATATTAAATGTAAAAGGTTCTTGAAACTTAATAAGAATTTGATTTCTGAGTAAGTAATTTGTGTATCGCTCAGTCACCATGTTATGTTTTACTGCATGTTCAACAATAATATTGAATAGGTACTTGAAAACCAAAATGATTGCGGTAGTATTAAAGAAAACACTATACTTGAAGATGATTGTCTAATCCCCTTGAAACTGGCCGTGCATTCAAAATTTTGCAAATGACGTAAGTAAGTAGGTAGGTACTTGTATTTAAGGTTTAGTTTTTATTCATTATATTTTTTTTACCTTTTGAGTATTTTTGTAGAGTTTTTCAAAGGCAATAATTTCCGTATAGGTACTGTAATAAAATAAAATAAATAAAGTAGGTATTAGACAATTTACTCGCAATGCATTTAAAAATACCTATACATATCTGTTAGGGTAAATACTTACAAAAATTTAATATTTTTGGGTAGGTACTTAAGCTTATATATTACTAGCTGACCCGCCCGTCTACCTTCGGCAGAAAAGCCCAGAAAAAAAATTTGACTTATTACATGAATAAAATACAGTTTAAGACGTCATAAAAACTTAATTAAATTTAGATAATAATTTATTGCATTATGTAATTATTATCATTGATTCGGATGCGGGATGAAGTTCGACGGGTCATAAGTTTGAAATCAAAACAGTTCCTCTATAATTGCTCTACCTACTTTAAAAAAAATCCAAAAGATGGCGGTGTAGTAGGAAATAAGTCACATGTGAAACCTGATAGCTTATTGTATATATTGTTGAAAGAATAGATTCCATTTAAACCAAATTTTACTGAATTGTTACGGTAAGACTATGTTTCATTTATCAGAGGAAGACCGCGGTCCGCGACCGTACCTACCATTGTACGAGCCTATACCGCGGAGCTGCAGATTATCGGACTGACCTGGGAGGAAGGGGACAAGATAGAAGTGCATGGAGGGACCTATTAATAGTGGCGACCAGATGCTCCACCTTGGGAGCAAACGTGGGTAGGTAAGGTAAATTATGTTTCATTTTAGGGGTAGGTTCCATGGACGTATATAAGGGGGGGGGGGTTCTGGGGGTCCGGACCCCCCCCCCCCCCTAGCATACGACTATGATTTGTGCGGTTAGATTTTACCCTTGGAACTCCTCCATATGAAAGCTATTGCTACGTCCATGCCATGAACGTATATAAGGGGGGGGGTCCGGTCTCCCAGAACCCCCCCCCCCCTTAGCATACGGCTATGATTTGTGCGGTTAGATTTTACCCTTGAACCCCCTCCATGTGAAAGCTATTGCTACGTCCGTGGTAGGTTCAATAATAATAATTAGTTGAGCTATTTAACAATCTTAGTAGGCATGACTACTTTCATTTATTTTTATGACTCAAGACTTGATATCCGTTCTATTTTTTGTATTTTTTTTTAAAACAATTTTTTAAAATTTAAAATATGTTATTTTTGTAACTTCATAATCTAAATAAATAAATAAATACTACGGCGCCAAAGGGTTTGGTTCCCGCCACTGATGGGTATGACACGAGTAGCTTACTGTGAAAGAGTCAAAGAGTGTATTTGTGTTCACTTTGAGTGAGGACAGATTCATTTTCTAAAAAAAAAACCTTTTTATGTTAAAAATGCCTCTATGATCTATCGCAAAACAACGACTAGATTCCCCAAAAAATGTTGTTAGATGTGCGTTTCAACGCGTTTATTATAACAGCATCTGTCACGTGGCGTTCCAGTGTAGTTAGCAGTAGTTAGGCTGTTTATATGTGGTTCAGAGCTGTCAAAGCTGCGTGCTTTGTTATTATTTTATTATTGTATAGTTTTTTTTTAAATATTTAATTTATTGAAAATAAGAATGCATCAAGATTATTTTTATTAATTTTATTTCCCAAATTAAATATTCTATAATAAAATACTAATACCGTTATACTTATAAAACTAACGAATATACAGTCTGGCTAAAAAGAGTAGAAAATAATTGAGGGCGCTGCAGTCGTTTGTATGGCAACATTTAATAAGTACTCTACATTTATAAAGTAAAGTATTGTAACCGCCAAAATATTATAAAAAAAAATACTATTTAATGTGGTATCATATGAAATGCTTTGTAGAGGTTATTTAAAAGAATTTAATAACGAACTGTACCAGCCATGGCATTAAAAACGAGAAGGAAAAAAAATCTATGCAAAACGAGTCAAAAAACAAGAGATAATAAGAAAATATAATGGGTGCTGTAATCTACAAAATGGTGCTTACAACTGCTTACTATTCTATGGCTGAATTTGCATCATATAAATGTCAAAATATTTAAACATAACCTATAATTTATTTTTAAGTGAATATTATAGGAATATACAAAAAAATATGTCGGAAAAATATCCAAATTAGTAAAAGGTACTTAATAATTTTTAAAATGAATTGGATGTTGTATTTATCAGTTAGAATTGCTGTCCATTCGTAAATATTTGTAATGTCAGACAATAACCTATGTTCAGTGTTGCCAGTAATTTCTACTCTTTTTAGCCAGACTGTACTAGGTTAATATTTTTTTTTATTTCGGATTTATTATCGCACGAGCTGATATTGCCAAGATATTTTTTTGAAGTCAGCCAAATGATTGTAAATATAATGATTTTGAACTTTTGTATGGAAATTACTAAAAAATAAATAAATAAAAATAAAATCTTTCTTTATTTCTCGCATCAAATATTTTACAAAAAAATAAAGACAAACAAATAATAATTAAGATAAATAATCTAAAGGGAAAATAAAAGAGTATTCAAGGAGTCTCAGAAAACAACGGCAAACTAGACCATATCTTTAAAGACAAGGACATCCCAATGAACCTGAAAAGGAAAGTCTTCGAAACATGCATCCTCCCGGTGATGACATATGGAATGGAAACAATGTCACTTGCAGCCAACACAATACGTAAATTAAGATGCGCACAAAGAGCTATGGAGCGACAAATGTTAGGAGTAAGTCTTAGAGACAAAATAAGAAATGAAGAGATAAGACGACGAACAAAAGTCGCAGACATAGCTGACCGTGTGGCGAGACAGAAATGGCAATGGGTAGGACATGTGGCGAGACAGGGGAATGAAAGATGGGCACCCAGAATTGCAAATTGGCGCCCCTACGAAAATAAAAGACCAATTGGGAGACCGCAAAAGAGATAGGTGGATGATGTGGTTCCTGTCGCGGGGAAAAACTGGTTGAAAACTGCGCAGGACAGAAAGAGGTGGAAAACTTTGGAAGAGGCCTACATCCAGCAGTGGAGGGACGGCTGACAAAGAAGAAAAAATATAGGTTGATTGATAAAATTTGGCAGCATAATTGGAGGGTGGCAGCCAGTGACAGATCGGGAAGCTTTTTGGAGGCAGCTATGACCCACCACGGGTTGTAACGCTGAAGATGATGATGCTGATGATAAAAGGTATGGTGAATAACGAGATATTTTAAGAGCCGTGTATTTTCGATATCGCGGCGTACAATGAGAGTTCATTGTATTACACAACGTTCCTCTGTACCTAGTCATATTGCACTCTCGATTATAATGAGGAAAGCTTCATTTCATACCTACACTTATATTTTTTTTACAAATGGGTATATTTTATAACGACGTGTCTAGTTTTTCTCTGGTCTCATAAATCATGTTATTTGAACTTTAAGAACAATTCTTAGCACATTGTATTATGAAGAATTGTTACTATATAGGCCGGCATCTTCGTCGTTCGTGGACAAGGATATTAATGAGGCTGTAATTACTATCGTGACTGCATAAGGACGCTCTCGGGGTGAGTCTGATATCCTGTCATTAATATCAATCACTCTCCTTGACGAATAGATTGCACTTTGTACAATCTGGCAGCCGATAATTTTTGCTTAACACAGATATTATTATCTATTCTTTGTAGGATATTATTGTAAGCTCTAGAGTGGCGTTTATATCCTTAACTGATTTTTCATTTGGTCTTTTCTTAATTCATCTACAGGTGAGATTTTCTATGAGTCAACTACCAATAAAAGAGTATGCAAATGTGGTGCGAATGAGAAGACATTCCATGGTTTTTTTTCTCCTGTTCATTCTTCAACAATTACGAAATGTTCCTCCCCTACCCATTTAAATAAATACATATCTTTAAGTTTTGATAGAATTAATGTAGAGAAATACGACTATTAAGTCGAATGATTTTTTTCTTAATAACTAGCTTTTCTTGTCTTAATGATGTTAGGTATAATATTTTAACTTGCATGTATAAATTCCTATGATAAAGTTTTTTTTAATAATAATTGAGTCCCTTTTATATTTGTTTTCAAGTCACTCTTATAGGGAGAGCTGTCGTTAAATAAATAAAAACAGAGTAAGTAGTCGTAAATCATAATATCTTTGTTGGACTCAAAATATGACTAGTGTATAAATTTACCTTTACTTTATTATAGTTTCTTTAATAATTTTAGAAAGTTGAGACTGAAATTCTGAACAAAGTTGTTCAATTAATGTAGCACTGAGTACAATTACTTATTGTGCGCGTACTAAAATTTTCACATGTGCTTTAATGTGTGTAATAAGGATATAAAATAAGAATATGTGAGAAATGAGGCAGTTGTAATTGTATAGCAAATTTTCAATTTTGTGCATTTTTATTCAATTCTATTTATGAAGTTGCTTTAGACTGGGACTGCCCCCATCAATTTTTACAGTACACAGGTGGACAAAGACGGCGAGCAGTATGAAGATTGTGTGGCGACCACAAGAAGAACCAAAAAACTTTTTTGTTTTATTTCATACCTACTTACAAAAAAAAATGTATTTTGTAAATAATATAAAAAAAAAACAAATATTTAAAAGATACGATGACGAAGTAGTTGTTAAAAGTGCAGGTATTTGTTATTCACTTTGGGTGAGACGATTCTAAAACGTATTGCGGGAAGAATACTATGTAAGAACATGTTTTCTCGTATATCTATTTGATTGAGAATGTTATGAACCTGGGACTCTTAAGTCATTACAGCTGGTTATATGGTGGTTTATCGCGTCACTCATCCTCGCAGTGTGAGGCGTGAAATAATTATATCTGGTCTGGTGATCGATATTGCAGCCTCCATTATTATTAATAAGCTGTAGCCTGCCTCCCTGCCTACCCCCTCCAACTGTCATCTCTTATTTATGTTCTCGCTATTGTCAAGAGGTCTTGGCCGACGCAATGACGACCTGGTACATATCTTTACAACTGGTTATACTATCTATAATAGTAATTTTTTATTAATGATTCGTTTTGAACTTTTAGAAGTTTGCATTTATGATTTATGTGCTTATAGTTTTTGCCATTACAAAGGTTTCTTTATTATTGTTACTACCACTAAGTTCTCTACTGGTGTGCTCTCTTGGATAAAAGTATGTCGGTTTGACAGAAGGACGAAGGTACCTACCTCTATCTTGTTTACAAATAATCGTTTTACTCCGTTAAAGATATGTTTAATGAAGCAGAATCTTTCTTCAGACGCATTATTATACCAATTTCGGACGCAGAATCAGTTGTGTGTGTTTCTTAAATTGATGAAGCTCTAATTCCAAATCCTTTGCATTTGTACAAGAGTAAATCATTTGTAGTTAAACTTTTGTAATAATTACGTTAACTAGGTGTACCTACAATTCTATATTTCCACACCAAGTCCCATACAAATGGCGGTGGGTAGATCTTATGGCAAAGATCAGGAAGAAAAGTGATCGAAAAGGGTCTAAACCTGATGGAGACCCAGAAAAATTGTGTAGGTACATGGAGCATAGGGAGACCACTATTAAGTGGAGGGACGACCTCTAGAATCACGCTGGTGTCAACTGTATCTAGAGAACGCAAGATAGAGTGGCGTGGAAGGAGATGGAGTAGGTCTTTTTACAGGAGTGAACGTAATTAGGCTCAAGATACCAAGATATTTAAAAGAATGACATCGTCAAGGATTGAAAGTGATCGCAGTAGACATGACATGATATGGGAGAAAGGGTTAGCAGGCCAAGTTTAGGTGGATGAAATCGAGAAAGATATTGCACAGCTTTTAAAAGTATCAAGCTGGATGGTTGAATCATCGAATCAAGAAGTCGGTGAATAAAAGTGCTACTAGTACACGATATAATATATATCCTTTATATCCTGTAATTATGGACAGGATAAGCTGAGGACGATCTTAAACAAAAGCGTGCGGAGTTTTAATAACCGGTGTATGAAATTGGTTTCTTGGCTAGGACTTGTTCTGTCAGCTCTAGTGCACCCGTTGAGTAAAGTGGATCAGCTGGATACGAACAACTTCGTGTTGCAACGCTTCTTCAAACAAAATAAAAAAGCTTTTTTATACAAATATGTCAACAAGTGTTTGTATGGCTGGCGGAAGCTACTGTCAATAAATTCTACATGATTAATCAAACGTTGCTTCTGCTATTTAAATTATTTGATTGACTTTTTCTATAAAATGATATAGCGACCATGACGAATTTATTCAGAGACTTCGAAATTTCAAGTCGAAAGAATCAAGGTTTTGACTTTAGATTACTAGGCTCCTAGGTCAATACAAACAAAAGTTATTTTTAAAATTTACGAATGGCCTATGCATTATTCAAGTCAACCGGTTCCGTTGTTAATATAGGCAAGTGTGGTTTCCAAATGCACGAAAAGGGTGGAAGGTAATAACTATTTTCAGGCAGCGTAGGAAAAACTTCAAAGAGATTGCCAACGGTTGGTAGAGTTGACACGCTATTAAAATGAGAAAATATTGAGTTTATTCAGATCTATCCGAGATAATATTTAACTGAGCTTTTTTTAAGTTTCTACATATATCATTAAAATTCCAATGCTAACCATGTCATATTAATAATTATGTAAAGCGTCGACGTCGATTACATCTGAAAGTTCACTGACATATTATAAACGTATGAATGGTGTGATGAATTTATTTTGAAACAATGATAATGGTACTGAGTAAAGTTGTTGTCGTCGAAGAATGTTGATGGCATTGATATGCAGCGAATAATTACTTATTGTTGGGACAACAAGAAAGGATGAAATTGACGCAAAGCAAGTTAATGTTGATAATATAGTATTGTAGTAATAATTTATTGTTGTTTAGATCTAGTTTTTAACAATGTTTCGTGATGTATTTTGACACGTGTTCGGATAGATCATGTCATAAGCCAATGATTAATATTTTTCTTCTTATGTTTTTCTTGATTGATAGTTGGTGACAGTTTTCTTGCCCTTACAAGTTGTAGGTATTCTATAATATTATGTCTCAGACAATGTAAGGTACTAGTTATTTTCGATGCTCATTACATTTACTTTTTAGATCTTTTAACTACTTCTATGTTTTAAATCGAAATTATTAATTTACTTCAATCTGATCTCGGCTTTCAATAGGTAGTAGTTATTGCTTAATACGAGTGTCATGAGAAGGGGTCTTTGTTCAAAGTTTGTCGAAAACAAAGGAAATATATCTACCTAATGGTATTTAAGCTATAAGTCACACATCTATAAAACTTTGTGACTATTTTTACGAAAATTGCGTATTACATATAATTCACTGATAAGTTTTTACTTTACAACAAACAAAATAGTAGCCCGGCAACGCGA
Organism: Mystacides longicornis; assembly: GCA_963576905.1. Classification (NCBI taxonomy): domain Eukaryota; kingdom Metazoa; phylum Arthropoda; class Insecta; order Trichoptera; family Leptoceridae; genus Mystacides; species Mystacides longicornis. Next base: position 14,428,664 of record OY756425.1, read on the forward strand.
GTGCTTACAACCGATATGCGTTATGTCAAATTTGAATGATTTCGAGTAGGTGCAGAATAGGTACCAGACCTTATTTTATAATTTTTTATTTTATATTATCAAAATATTGCTAAGTCCTTATAAAATCACATGAAACCTTTATGTTTTAGCCAAAATGAACTAATTTATGTTTGAGCACTTCAATTTTAATATTTGTATCTACTTTAAAAGTACCTACTCTTTGAATATTTTCTTCAAAACGTCATTATATTTATCAAAAATTTAGTTAGTGCATCATGGTTGTAAGACCTCGGTGATTACGGGAATGCAATATTTGCTTTATTTGTTTAAAATTTAATTATATTTTTAAAAAGATAAACCAAAACAAAATGGACCAAAATATGAAGGGAGCATCAAATTGAATTGAAGCGTCTATATGCGATTCTCGCATTCGATACGTATAGACGTTTTTCATACAAAATGTATCGCCTAATAGTCACTTTTTTCAGGTGACTACCCTACACTTGCTACAGAATAGTACAGGGGTACTACAAGGGTACTGATCAGAGTTTTTAAATAAAGCAGTTACAGTTTATTTAAAGAAGGATTGGCAAAGGCTAATATTTTTTTAAATTATGCATAAAAAAAGATTAAATCAATTAAAAAAAAACATTACAAGCACTACTGTGATGTTATGTATTTGATACTCACACACACTTCCACAGATTACTTATAAGAACATCGATTTCATAGAAACAATTGTAGGTACAATGAAAAGCGCCTCATAATGGGCGCAGAAAGTTTTTGAAGGCGGTATATCGGGACCGTGAAGTTGACCACCTCACGTCCTTAAATCTCAAGTGGTCGGAAAAGGCACAATGAGCCTCGGACGCCTTCGAGTGCAATGGAGAGCTCTTGTTGCCCCCCTATGCTCCTGAGTGGGGTTTAGGCCTCCTGCATTGTGGGTTAGTCTGGGGGGTACGCGGCGGACTTGTTTTGTGTGGGACGGCTTTTCGGTTTGATTACTTCGATCGAGCTGGAGGGTCGGTTTGCTGCGGATTGGTCTCCTCCGGGCTGGTTTTCGTTGTGCGGGGGGCCTTAAAGGGAGTATGTATGTATATTCTTCGTAATGAATTTACAAATAAGAAATATATCTATGATGTTAATAATTGGCACAAAGCTTTGTAATAAAATAGGAATATGACCAGAAACAGAAAATACAAACAATCTTCATCAATATTGTGTTGCTTTCAGTAGGTACGTCGTTTCTTTAACTTCATTATCAATCATTCAAACCATTAATATAATATTGTTATAATCGATTTGACTTCTAACTGTGACCACTGTGTGTATGATATTTCCTTATAACGAACTTCTTGTGTGGTGTGCGGCACTGTGCGCACTCCTGTCAGATAACCTGGAAGACAAGACTGGCTGGTAATTTACTGACAACCATGAACCAGACCAAACAACTGAGCGTCACGAAGGACGCCTGGACGAATCAAGATAAATCGATGAAGTCGAGGCAATCAATAAGCCAACAACTGATATATCACTATCAGGAATGTAATGCTTAGCTTGCCTAAGTAACGGAATGGATCATTCAAATAAACTTCAATATACCTCAATTATTATTGTTCGCAAAACGTGTTCTTTTGAGTGAGCGTTTTTTTTTTTTTTTTTTTTTTTTTTTTTGTTGAGGCCTTCCACTGAGTGAGCGTTCAACGTGAAGTTTCAAGTCCTTCTATTATAGTTTTCTTGTGGCGTTTGCCAGGACTAGATCTCAATGGGGAACCTAGATATAAGAAGTAAGACTCATAGACCACCTGACCTCCGAATATACTTAAAACAACTAATTACTCTAACAATTCATTACTTCATTACTGATGTGCGATTTATAAATGGAACAAACCACTACGGGCTTACACGACCGTCTTCTACTGTTTTTTCGAATGCAGGATTAGTGTGATCACTTTACGTTAACAACGTTCGCCATTAGTTGATAATGTTTGAGTCTCCGAAACTCCTAATCATGAGAATTCTCGACATGTTCAACATGTCGAAAAATCCCATGTATATAACAAGTATATATTTATGAGATATAGATATAAAGGTGGTTGGTAGTCCAGCGGTATCAATCGGCGGCTTTCGTACGTACAGCGTATTGGAGGTCGTAGGTTCGAATTCCGGCCGTGCCGACCGTTTCCACTTTCACGACACAATCCTTTGCTTAGTGTGAAAGATGTCAAAAGTGTATTTGTGTTCACTTAGAGTGAGCACAGATTCATTTAAAATTAAAAAAAATAAAAAATTGGAAATTATTGAGAACAAGAGAGCAACCAAATTTAAAGACTGTTGTCATATATTTGGCGCCAGGATATGAATATATCCATTTTTGTGAATGTCTCATCTTTATTGCCTAGTGGCTTTGTTGGTGCACAACGTTCTAAAATGTCATTCTTCTGCCGTATTCCAGGACTTGATATTAATGAGGAATCTAGATATAAGTAGGAAGACCTCCGCCATTTTTAAGTCTGCTGTGTGTTGTTGTTTTCACTGAAAATTTTGTAGCGCTGTACCTAATTGAATTCTGCTTTCTCAATTAAATACGATTAAATTGTTTCCATGGTGTCCATTGTGATTAGGAAAATATACTCTATTTTCAAGTTCTGGGTATATCTATTTTCGCTTGGTATAAATGCACCTTAGTGCTTTTATACCAAGCGAAAGTTGACTGGGAGAGATTGCCTCAGGCAGTAAGTTCCGCCAGCTATACTGATACCTTTGTATAGAGAAGTATAAAATAAAATAAATAAAAATATTTCAAAGCCTGGTTATACTTATAAAGAAAATAATTTCTCACGTTCCTTCGAAGTAGAGCTGAGGGGTTTTGATATGGTGTGAGAAGGTAATTGCTTTTTTTGCGTCGCAAGTGGGGTCACAAAAGCATGTTTTTTCAGGTTTGTTATAGGTTATATGTACCTAACTATAAAAGTGTGAACCATCCTATAGAAATCATATTCGAATTAACTGGGTTCCATTCATTTTTTCTTCTGGTACAGTTTGTATTGGGTTCATAAGGGAATTAATTATTGTAGAGTGTTGGTGAAAAAACATGGAGTTTAATGATAAACTTGATAGGTACTATTACAGCGAGTAGACAGTAGATTACGCACCAAATTACCGAGTAGAAGATTGGTTAAATATGGTAATTAACTATTGGTTATATCATTGAATTATCATAACACGATGCGGTTAGTGCATCTTGTAATACCAACCCGCGATAAAAAGATCCAGGTAATATCAATAATAAACACGAAAGGTGCAGACGACAGAGTCTGGCCCAGGCAAAAGAAATCTTTTCTGAAACGAAACTCGACATGGTTGAGTTGTCGTTTGTAAGTCAAGTGGTTTGGACGTGTTTGTGTGTTGTCAACGCTAGCGAGACACCAGTAACGCCGTGCCGTGAGATTAAAAATTTCAACTTTATATTATTATTTCTGTCGTAATTACTTAGATATTACATACATTACACATATTCATAATTTGTTTAATATTTTCTATTTCTTGTAGATGTATAGTTACTTTATATTATTTAGTAGTTTAGTTCAATAAATACTTGTTGTAGTTTTGTTGCAAATAACCCGCCTCGTAGCGGGGAATTCTCACTGCGTTAAATATTTGATTTATTATTTTAATTTTTTTTCTCCTTCATTATTTTTAAGTAAATATTTTTTTTTCTTTCTCTTTTTCGTTTTGTTTTGTTTTTTGTTTATTAGGGTTTACGTTATGTAACTATATAAGTTAAGGTCTTTTCTTTTTCATTTAATTTTATATATCTTTTCGCAATTACTTGATAAAAAGTTCTCGTTTCGTCTATTTTTCTTAATACGTATAAATATTTTCTAAATATTTATTTTCATTTTTACTAAAGAAATTGGTTTGATGGTATAATGCAGCCACCAGACCCTGATCCGCCTGATTTAGGAAAGAAAAGAAAGTTTAATGGCGTTATAATCCCCAACATTATGGACGAGGATAGTACAAATGGGAAAATGACAACCGATCCCCAAAACACTATTAATACCGGCCCGGTCCGAGAACATTTTTACTCCCCGAAATCATTGGGACCCTATGTTGTCAACATACAACTTTCAAACAGTAAGCCTATTCATCCGATGGACTTTGGGAAATTTATTTTTAAGAGGAATATTAAAAACGTGGTTAACGGATCCCTCAGGGCAGAGGGGAAGTATAAATTATCGCTTGAATTTCAAAATGGTCAGGCAGCTAACGCTTTTATAAAAAATTTATATTTAATTTCCAACTCATTATACAAAGCTTTTATACCATCATATAATGTTAGCAGAATGGGTCTGATAAGGGGTGTCTCAGTTGACATCTCGGAAGAAGAATTGCTTGAGGGACTCAAAGAATCTAATCCAAAGTTGGACATAATAAAAGTTAGAAGATTAAAATTCAAGGACCGATCAGGAGAGAAACCTGAGTATAAACCCTCTCAAACAATTGTTATCACCTTTGAAGGGCAGTCCCTTCCCGATAATGTTTATCTATATTATAATTCTTTTGGTGTGGATATATACTATTACCCCACCATTCAATGTTACAAATGTTGCAAATTTGGACATACGAAAGCAGCCTGTCGATCCCCTGCCAAATGTTTTAAATGTGGAGAAAATCACGAGTTTAACGATTGTTCTTCCGATAAAATCCAATGTCACAACTGCAAAGGAGCCCATAAAGCAATAAGCGTCACGTGCCCAGAGCTTTCAAGACAGAAAAATATTAAAAACACAATGGCTCGTGAGAATGTGTCCTATGTGCAAGCGTCTAAAATGCACCCATTATTGCATACATTTGCTGAAGTAACAGCTAACCCTAAACCTAATTCACAGGTCGCGCCCCCAGCAACGCTGGGAAGCTCCTCCAGGTCAGCCATAAAACATAATTCTAACCAAAATAATTCCACGCCCCCTACTAAAGGTGTTTTTAAGTATAAAACTCCAAAAGCTGCAGTAGTCCCAGGATATGATAGGTCGGAGTACAACTCTATGCTTCTGTTTCCGAATGGATCAGAATGGTCTAGTGCTCCTAATGGTTTCGCTTTAAATGATTCCCCAGCCCAAGAAAATCGAAATCAAAATCTGAAAGACAATCTGTCAACAGATAACAATAATTTTCTAATGACTTTAATTACGATGCTTATTGAACTATTGTCGTCTCAAAGATCTGCCCCAGTTAATTCTGCTCATTTGGTTTCCACGTTAAGATAATTTATTTCTGAAAATGTCCCGACAACATCACATAATCAATAATTTTCGAATTCTCCAATGGAACAGCCGAAGCGCTGTTGCAAACCGAGATGATATATCCCTCCTTCTTAAGGAACACAGAGCCGATGTCTTTGCTTTATCGGAAACTTGGTTTTCCAGTGACTCGCAGGTTAATTTTTCTGGATTCGTGTGTTTGAGAAATGACCGCCCCGATGGTAGGGGTGGAGCAGCTCTCTTAATTAAAAACTGTTATTCCTTTAACCCTATTACTTTACCTGATCACCCAAAAATACAAATTGTAGGTGCCGAGATATTCGGTATCGCAGTGATCTCATTATACTGTCCGCCTAGGACGAAATTTGACCCCCGTTTTTGGAGAGACGTAGTTGGAAAACTTCCCTCCAATTTCCTATTATTGGGCGATTTTAACGCGCATTCCCCCTCTTGGGGTTGCCACTATTATGATTCTGCGGGAAAGGATATTCTGGATTTTGTGGATTCTGAAAATCTAGTCATCCTTAACAGTGGGGAACCTACTAGGCTAACCCTTCCCAACCAAAACAAAAGCGCGGTTGATCTTTCAATCTCATCTTCCAACATAGCTTCCATTACAACTTGGACTGTTTTAAATGACCCGTACTCGAGCGATCATTACCCTATAATTTTACACATTAATCATCAAGTTCGTCAACAACCAAGACCTGAAAAAAGACAGAAACTTAATATAGGAAGGGCGAACTGGACCCTTTTTCACTCTCTCCTGGAGGAAGGAAAATGTATTTCTGTAGTAGATTCAGACAATCAGATAGATATTAACACGTATGCCACAGAAATAACTGACTATATCAATAATGCTGCAAGTCTCTCAATACCTAGCTCTTCCGCGAGTAAAGGTAAATTCTACAGCCCCTCCCCACCATGGTGGGATCAGGAATGCACAGACTCGGTAAAGCAGAGATCTTTGGCCCTAAAAAAATATAAAAGAAACGTGACTGATGAAAATTATTTAATATTACGGAAAACTCAAGCTATCACAAAAAAACTTTTAAGAAGGAAAAAACGTCAGGGCTGGCATTTATTCTGCTCATCGCTTAACCCGGAAACCAACATTTCAGACGTGTGGAATTCGGTTCGTAAATTTAGAGGGGCTTGTTCCCCACGACCTGATGTATCAAAATCGTTCGATTGGATTGAGGAATTTGTGGATTCGCTTGCACCTCCGTACGTCCCACAGGAAATGGAACTTCAAAAAAACCAGATCACTTCCCAATCTCCAAGTGTATCCTTATCATCTCCTTTCACAATGAATGAACTATCATCTGCAATTGATTCATGTGGAGTTTCTTCTCCAGGTCCAGACCAAATCCCATACAGCTTTTTCAAACACTTCCCAAAGTCTCTACTTTGTGAAATATTAAAACTATATAATTGTATATTAATGTCGGGAACTATTCCAGATTCCTGGAAAGCCCAATTTGTTATTCCAATACCAAAACCAGGAAAAGATATTTCAAAGGGATCCTCATACCGACCAATATCTATGTCATCATGCTTTTTGAAAATTCTGGAGAGAATGCTTAAATCAAGGCTAGAATGGTTTGCCGAGAGCAGTGATTTGCTCCCGGTCTGGCAGTTTGGCTTCCGTAAGGGAAAATCTTGTATTGATAACTTGAGTACCTTGATAGCAGAGATTCATTCTGCCAGATCGGTTAAAATGGATACTGTGGCTTGTTTTTTGGATATATGTAGAGCATACGACAATGTATTACTTCCTGTTTTATACGAAAAGCTGGTTTCACTGGGTATTCCGTTACTTTTATGTGATTTGATTTCCAATATCATGTGCACAAGAAGACTCTTAATAGAGACACCCTTGGGCATAATTGAGAGGACGATCTTTCGTGGCCTGCCTCAAGGATCGGTCCTAAGTCCATTTTTATTTAACTTGTATACCTGTGACATTCAAAATTCTATTCCCTCTCCGTGTAATGTATTACAATACGCGGATGATTTTGTAATCTTCGTGTCCCAAAAAAATATTGTCAAATCTGTCGAATATCTTGAGAGATCATTAGACTCTCTGAGTTCCTGGTGTGATATAAATGGATTGGAATTCTCACCATCCAAAAGTCAAGTAGTTTTCTTTTCAAATAAACACTCCACCCCAGACATTCCAATAAGCTTTGGGGACTTTTCCATACCTATCAAAGAGTCAGTTAAGTTCTTGGGAATGGTTTTGAATAGAAAATTGTCATGGAAAATGCACATTGATTACATAACAAGCAAGTGTGAAAAAAATTTCAATATTTTAAGAGCAGTTTCGGGAGTGTGGTGGGGAGCTCACCCATCCACAATGAGAATGCTTTACTCAGCGTTAATAAAAAGTCATTTAGACTATGGTAGTCTTCTTATGGACCCACTCCCAAAATACCTCTCGATCAAGCTAGAAAGGGTTCAGTCCAGAAGTTTGCGACTCATACTCGGAGCCATGAAATCATCGCCAGTAATAGCTCTCCAGGCTGAATGCGTGGAGATGCCGCTGTCGTTGAGAAGGAAGTCTCTGGCTTTTAAATTTTTATTGAAACGCATGAATCAGACTAATCATCCTATTTTCTCTAGGCTACAGAATTTGCTTAGTTCCCGACAGCCAAACCTGCTCCCAGGTTTGCGTTCAGTGTGGGAGTACTGTTTGAAAAATTTTTCTAATCTATCAACTGTAAAACATAACATTGTTTCCTTCCCGTGCATTCCCTCTTCCTTCTCTCCTGAAGTTTTGGATAATATCCAATTAGACAAATCATACTCACTTCTCAGCCCAAATATAGTCAACGCGATTTTCTCTCGTAAGATTGAAGAGCATTGGCCTTCGACTTATGTGAGATTATATACGGACGGTTCCAAGTTGCTGGAGGGAGATTGCGGGGCTGCGGTCTATATTCCGTCAATAGGTATTAAAAAAATGTTCAAGCTTCCCAAATCTGCATCTGTGTTTACCGCAGAATGTTTGGCCGTCAAAGAAGCCATCTTGGAAATACGTAGCCGTTCCCTCACGCACACTTTAATTCTCACAGATTCACTTAGCTTTATAGAAGGACTAAAATGTTGCCAAAGGTCATCTACGAGTAGTCACTTGCTTTGGGAAATCAGGACGCTATTATACGAATGCCACTCTAATGGAATTAAAATCGTTTTAATTTGGATACCTGCGCATATCGGCATTAGTGGGAACGAGACGGTGGACGCTGTGGCGAAGGAAGCTTGTCTTTCTGGTAGTGTCCCCAGCTCGTTTGTGCTGCCGTTTAACGACTGTATTGCTGATGTTATGACATTAATACGTAAAGAATGGGACGATATATTTACTCAGACCCCTAAGGGGGCACGATATAAACAAATTCAACCGCTAATACCAGGAGAACCATGGTTCCAGGGTAAGCGTAGAAATAAGTTATACATATCCCTGTTGACTAGATTGCGTATAGGACATGTCGCCCTGGCTTCACATTTGAAGAGACTTGGTGTGGTCGACTCGTCCCTCTGCGAGTGTAGGGAGGATGATGAGACCATCGACCATGTATTCTTCGGCTGTAGTCTGCTTCCAAATAATGTTTTCCTCCAGGAGTTACTGGAAAGGGGTCTTCCCCTTCCCCTGAACGTTGTGTCTTTGCTGTCGAGGAATGAACAAGATATCAATGATATTATAGTAAACCATTTGCGGAGAAATAACAAGAATCTTTGAATCCCTCTTTATTTTCCTTTTCTTCCTAATTTTATTCTTTTCTTAAACTAATATGTCTATGAAATAAGCAAAGGCTGCATCACCCGAATACGGGTGCTAGCCTCAAAAAAAAAAAAAAAAAAAAAAACTCGACATGATTGAGTAGTTTGGAATATCTAACGTCAGTTTGTGTATGGTTTGATATACATACCTACTACTTACCATTCATTACTTTTTGTATGGCCTCGACTTGTATTTTTATTTTAGCAACTTTTGAACTACATAATGTTAAGATACTTTAATTGGCGCAGTAAACCTTAAACTGTTTTTTGTTTTAGTAGTAGGTACATATGTAAAAGCTGTTGTATCTTTAGAAAAAATAACTAAAAAAAAAACATGCTGTGTTTCACCCTATATTATAATCAGTCGATTTCCTTCGGAACTCGGTGTTTTCGTTGAAAGATTCTAACCCTACGAGTAGTATATTTATACTTATATTATTAGTTTGTTAATGAATGAACAATAATAACAATCAAATGTGGTAATAATAGAGTACGTTGGAAATATAAAATCGACGAATAATATGTGATACTTATTGATCAGAGTATCCTTCGTACAACTGTTGCTATTGGAAGAAATGTCAAGTTAAAAACTTTCAAACTGTTCATTGGTGCACATAAAATATGATTCACCATTTGTTTTTAAATTCACGTGAAGCTAGGTTCAAGTGCAAAGTTTAACAAAGTCTTTGTAAAAAAATTAATAAAATAATAACTCTTCATCTTCGTCTTGCTGGAAATCTGACTGCGTAATTAACATATTACTAAGTAAAAAAAATATATAGAAAAATCGATTTATAAACTAGTGCCGGCCCTGACTAGATGACTTCTGATTGAACATACTGACTACTTACTTGGGTATAAAAGCCTAAATAATGTTTTTAACATCACCTACGGCCTACTTGTACCTTCAATACACCACCATATAAGGGCGTGCAATGAGTGGGGTAGGTGTGGCTACTATCCCATTTCACACCTATGTGGTGTGAAATCATGAACTGGAATTACTTTGGGGTTATTTCATGCCATTACAGTTAGGTATAATAATTAGATTTAACACAAATACTACACCAATTTTAAGGTTGATACTTAGATGTGTATTTTTATGTGTTATTAATCAAATAATATGTATGTGGGAACTTAGGTACATATTATTTTATGGCACCTAGGAGTTTCATCTGATGATTTTTATCTACATTGTGTTTGGATGTTAGAGATTGCTTCGGCTATAATCCCACCATTGCCCACTATTTTGTAATATGTGCATAAATAAATAATAAACATATATTTATGTGGTGGGTCCACGCAGGGTTAGTTCAAGGAAATGGCGACTGACGAGAGATGTTTAAGTGTTTGTTAATTAAAATAAAAATTATTTACATATTTTTTTATTTTTTTATTTATCGCATCGATTAGGTAAATAAAGACTTTGGATTATAGCAGTCTTTTTATTAACAAAAAACCAGTTAATATAATAAATACATTAACAATTTTCTTTACAATGGTGTCAGTACAGCTGGCGGAACTTATTGCCCGAGGCAATTTTTTCCAGTCAACCGGTCCCGTCCAATCTGACACAGGCCAACCCTGAGTAGAAATTTCAAGTGAAAAAATACTTAGAAAAACTCTGACCCGACCGGGAATCGAACCCGGGACCTCGTGATCTGAAGTCCACGCCTTTACCACTAGGCTATCGAGGTCGGTCTTATGTCCTGTACACATTTGAACACGCGCCTTAACGTAACCAATATAACGTAGCATGCAACGTCCAACTATAAAATCAAAATTGTGGTATTTTTTCAAACGGTCAATATGTAGGCACTTACACTTAAAAAGTTCAAACTAACATTTTCAACAACAAAGTTTCTAAGCTATTATATTATTCCAAAAGTAAATTTAGATAATTTAAGGGGTTTCGTATTTATTCCAGACCCCTAAACACGCTCTACCTTTTCTTTCATGCATCAGCCGGTGATTATTGCCGAATAAGATGGAGGAGACAGAGATAAAGGACCAGTTGAAATAATGGATAGCAACAGAATCGCTAAGTCTCCCAAAACGATGGTGGAAAAGCTGGACCTCGCTGTCACATCAACAACCGGATTTAGGACATGATTATAGAGGTTATAGATCTAAGAAAATAGGAAAATTAAATTTAGGAAGTGGGGAATGGAATGATCCAGATATGGCATTGCCCGGCCCATCTGGTGAATAATAGACCACTATCAAAAAGGTGAAAGGATAACTGGGAGATTGGGAGCCGACCTTGCAAGAGGCTTACTTCATCTTTTATATTGCAGTGCAGTCCAACATTAATATTAAGAAGTTCACCATTTGATTTACTAATTCGAACAAGTAGTGTCTCACTACGAGTAATAGTCAATTACAATTCACTTAATACCTATGTTAATATTATCGATAATAATATAATGAAATATTTATAGAAATGATAGGTATTTTATTCGTAAAATTTTATTAGTAGCTAGTTATGTTATGATGATTCCGATTGAAACGATCGATCAGGTTTAAAGATGAATAAAAATAGTATAAAGTCGGTGGTATTAAAATATGTAGAGTTGACGGGTGTTGAACAGTTGGTTGGTAATAAAATAATTGTATTATGGAGTGATAAAAGCAACCAAAGCACGTCTGTGCTCCAGATACAGGCGGTGCCGGTGGGTCAGAATAATCTAAGAACTAATATACGACTGCGGTTTTATGAAGATATTACATACTTCTCACTTCACAAACTAATAGCGGGTGTCTAATTAAACTTGTGTTATTCATTTTATCACCGTCACACAATGAGATTTATACTAGAGATGCAATCGAGTCTAAAAAATGGCATGTAAAAAAGTGTGCCACTACCGAAAATGTGCCACGCTCGTGTTTTAGTCGTTGACAACAGCTCGAGCTTGACAGTTGTGTCCGCGGTAATACGGCGTTCTTGAAAATGGTGGATTTTGTGGTGAAAAAAAGTCGTTCCTCAACAGAAATCAATATAGAAAAATCCTTTTATCAAAAAGGACGTATTTTATATATTTTAAGTACATATTATTGTGATAAAATGTTTAAAATATAAAAATATATTTGACAATTATTTTTGTTTTATTAGTTACCCAACTAGCAAAATCTGTACTTGTAGCACTCCCAAGAGTAAAATTTTGTAGACTTATAAGATACCTATAGCATACTTTAACCCTGGATTTGGGCGCAGTTATAGGAGCATTTATTTCTATAACGATCCTATAATCTGTTCTTATAAGAGACTTATAGCATTCTTCAATCACAAGATTTGGACGCACTTACAGGAGCATTAATTTCTATATCGATCTTATAACGAGCTTACAGAATGTAAATAATCAAATAATACACTTGACGAAGCGCAATTGGTTCTATAATGATCTTCAGCTATGCATTCACAAGCATAAATACTCCTATAAGTATCTGCCATAAGTATCTTACCAGACCAATCTTGTTTAATGTTTACTGGTAAAGTACTGTATAAAGTAAGTTTTGTTATGCTTTTTGTGCTCGTGGAATTTTTTTGTTCTTGTATTAAATACTAAAAATGTAAGTACATTTTCTATTATTAATATAATACATTTATTAATAAACAGCAAAATATAATTGATAAAGGACACTCATCTATCCACTGTTGGGAACGTGGGAAGTCATTTTTACTGTAAATATGTACCGCAATTTTATTATTTTATTCACGCGCTTCGGAAAAAAGCTCAATTTACAGTTGTTGTAGAATTTTTATTTCATCAGTTTTATATGAAAATTCGCCATTTTTAAAAATACTCTGCATTGAGTACTTTACAGAACCATTATAGGTACATTGTTACTTATAACATAACAGTTTCAATCAAGATAACACATTGCCTCCATTTTAACAAATTAGGGTAGATCAATTTGAACCTCATTATTGTTAGAAGTTTTTTTTACTTATTTCTTGATGTCTTCAGTTAAATATTTCGACTTATTTTCGATAAATTTAGATAACTGACAAATTGTACGGAATATGCAAGTCAGTTGATGACAGTGGAGGCTGTTTTTATATTAAAAACAATAAAATCTCTGGAAATACGAACCAACCAAAAGTTATATTACTAGGAACAATTATTTTGAATAGAATTTATTAGAATTACAATAAGAAAATGTATATGTACTACATATATAAGTAAATTCAAATTGATATTCTCGAATTCTTGATATTACAGTCTACACAAATGTAGTATTTGCAATCAAAATTTCCTTAAGAAAGTAACGCGGGAGGAATTCACGAATTATTTAATGTGAAAACCACATGAGTGTTATATTTTCTATAAAAACTTTTCTCAATAAAACAAAAAAAAAATAGTTTGCGATGTCATAATCGAGAACAATTTTGATTAGATTGATAAGAATTATAATAGGAAAATGTGTATGATGTAATAATACTATAGGTACTATATTCAAATTGATATTTTCGAATTTTTGGCTTTACAACCTATACAAAATGTAGTATTTGCAATCAAAATCCCCTCTAGGAATAAACGCGGGAGTAATTCGCTAATTATTTAATGTGAAAACAACATGAGCGTTATATTTGCTATGAAAACTTTTCTCCATAAAACAATAAAATAGTGGTCTGCGAATTCATAATCGAGAAAACCCATATGAATGTAATATTTGTAAATAAAAGTTCACTGTTATCAACCAGTTCAGAAAGGCATTTGGGCTTTTTAATATTGCCTCGTCTCTAAATACATTAATAATTATTGGGCAGACATATAGGTGCACATAATAGGCAATATATGCAAAAAAAATATAGGTACCAAAAGTTATATTACTAGGAACAATTATTTTGAATAGAATTTATTAGAATTACAATAAGAAAATGTATATGTACTACATATATAAGTAAATTCAAATTGATATTCTCGAATTCTTGATATTACAGTCTACACAAATGTAGTATTTGCAATCAAAATTTCCTTAAGAAAGTAACGCGGGAGGAATTCACGAATTATTTAATGTGAAAACCACATGAGTGTTATATTTTCTATAAAAACTTTTCTCAATAAAACATAAAAAAAAAAGTTTGCGATGTCATAATCGAGAACAATTTTGATTAGATTGATAAGAATTATAATAGGAAAATGTGTATGATGTAATAATACTATAGGTACTATATTCAAATTGATATTTTCGAATTTTTTGCTTTACAACCTATACAAAATGTAGTATTTGCAATCAAAATCCCCTCTAGGAATAAACGCGGGAGTAATTCGCTAATTATTTAATGTGAAAACAACATGAGCGTTATATTTGCTATGATAACTTTTCTCCATAAAACAATAAAATAGTGGTCTGCGAATTCATAATCGAGAAAACCCATATGAATGTAATATTTGTAAATAAAAGTTCACTGTTATCAACCAGTTCAGAAAGGCATTTGGGCTTTTTAATATTGCCTCGTCTCTAAATACATTAATAATTATTGGGCAGACATATAGGTGCACATAATAGGCAATATATGCAAAAAAAATATATAGGTACCAAAAGTTATATTACTAGGAACAATTATTTTGAATAGAATTTATTAGAATTACAATAAGAAAATGTATATGTACTACATATATAAGTAAATTCAAATTGATATTCTCGAATTCTTGATATTACAGTCTACACAAATGTAGTATTTGCAATCAAAATTTCCTTAAGAAAGTAACGCGGGAGGAATTCACGAATTATTTAATGTGAAAACCACATGAGTGTTATATTTTCTATAAAAACTTTTCTCAATAAAACAAAAAAAAAATAGTTTGCGATGTCATAATCGAGAACAATTTTGATTAGATTGATAAGAATTATAATAGGAAAATGTGTATGATGTAATAATACTATAGGTACTATATTCAAATTGATATTTTCGAATTTTTGGCTTTACAACCTATACAAAATGTAGTATTTGCAATCAAAATCCCCTCTAGGAATAAACGCGGGAGTAATTCGCTAATTATTTAATGTGAAAACAACATGAGCGTTATATTTGCTATGAAAACTTTTCTCCATAAAACAATAAAATAGTGGTCTGCGAAGAGACGAGGCAATATTAAAAAGCCCAAATGCCTTTCTGAACTGGTTGATAACAGTGAACTTTTATTTACAAATATTACATTCATATGGGTTTTCTCGATTATGAATTCGCAGACCACTATTTTATTGTTTTATGGAGAAAAGTTATCATAGCAAATATAACGCTCATGTTGTTTTCACATTAAATAATTAGCGAATTACTCCCGCGTTTATTCCTAGAGGGGATTTTGATTGCAAATACTACATTTTGTATAGGTTGTAAAGCAAAAAATTCGAAAATATCAATTTGAATATAGTACCTATAGTATTATTACATCATACACATTTTCCTATTATAATTCTTATCAATCTAATCAAAATTGTTCTCGATTATGACATCGCAAACTATTTTTTTTTTGTTTTATTGAGAAAAGTTTTTATAGAAAATATAACACTCATGTGGTTTTCACATTAAATAATTCGTGAATTCCTCCCGCGTTACTTTCTTAAGGAAATTTTGATTGCAAATACTACATTTGTGTAGACTGTAATATCAAGAATTCGAGAATATCAATTTGAATTTACTTATATATGTAGTACATATACATTTTCTTATTGTAATTCTAATAAATTCTATTCAAAATAATTGTTCCTAGTAATATAACTTTTGGTACCTATATATTTTTTTTTGCATATATTGCCTATTATGTGCACCTATATGTCTGCCCAATAATTATTAATGTATTTAGAGACGAGGCAATATTAAAAAGCCCAAATGCCTTTCTGAACTGGTTGATAACAGTGAACTTTTATTTACAAATATTACATTCATATGGGTTTTCTCGATTATGAATTCGCAGACCACTATTTTATTGTTTTATGGAGAAAAGTTTTCATAGCAAATATAACGCTCATGTTGTTTTCACATTAAATAATTAGCGAATTACTCCCGCGTTTATTCCTAGAGGGGATTTTGATTGCAAATACTACATTTTGTATAGGTTGTAAAGCCAAAAATTCGAAAATATCAATTTGAATATAGTACCTATAGTATTATTACATCATACACATTTTCCTATTATAATTCTTATCAATCTAATCAAAATTGTTCTCGATTATGACAATTCGGAGTAATTCGCTAATTATTTAATGTGAAAACAACATGAGCGTTATATTTGCTATGAAAACTTTTCTCGTTTCCAGTCACTTAATTCCATATTTAACGCGCACTTTTCACGAAGAATAAAAACATTTGAACCACCTCGACAAAATGACTGGCGTTTACCTATAAAGTGACTGAGTTAGTAGTTTTGTGTACATTTGCTCTTATAACGTATTAACTAAGTATTGTTGGTTTTGTAAGAGTCTTACACTAGGCTATAACAGCGAGAACTTATAATGATCTCAGCCAAGTATGTTAAAGAATCTAGTTTAAAGACTATTTGCACTTATAGTGTTCTTTTGAAGTACTATTTGTTTCATATGAGTCTTGAACAAGACTTTATGACGATTACTTATAATGATCTCGGCGAAGTATTTTATAGGATTCTTTTATCTTACAAAATGCTACTTTAGGATCAGCATTTTTCTCAGGACTATTAAGTCTTAGTGCATGCTCTTATAGGATTAGTCCTCCTATAACTTACCTATAAAATAGTCTTGTAGCTATCTATAAGTCTGAAATACAAAATCAAATGCTCTTGAGATTATCAACGCTTGTAGAATGCCATTATAAGTAAGAGTATCCTATAACTGTCCTGTGCGATAGTTTTGTAGCAAACTATAAGACTGAGATATAAAAACGAATGCTCTTGAGAATATTAAGGCTTGTAAAATGCTATTATAAGTAATACAGTCTACAACAATGCCATTATAAGAGGTTTATAAGTATTGATAGACTTATAATCTTTCGTTATAGGATTACTTTGCTAGTTGGGTAGGCCCACATCACACTACGGGTGCATACCGAGCGGGGTTAAAAAAAACCGCGTCTGTATGAAACGCGTAGATACATTTTTATTTGAATTTATAACCCAGCGGTTCAGTCGACGGCTTTCTTACTACAGCATACGTCATGGGCTCGAATCCCTGTGCCGACTATTTCCACTTTCACAACACAACTCTTCCATAGTGTGTGCATGTTTCCAAATGTATTTGTGTTCACTTTTAATTAGCCTAAATTCATTTAAAAAGATACACCCGTACGCGGCGTATGCAACAGTGCATAGGTATAGGTATATTTCTACATTTTTTTTTATTCTATCAAGGTTTTTTTTATCAATTTATTTAGAAAAGAGAATACAACTTATATTTAAACAGAGTGCTCCCTAATTAAAATTATATATGGAATTTAAGGATGTTCTGCAAACAGAGGTTTTCCACTATCAATGAAATTTTTTACGAAATCCATCATACAACTGAGAAATCGCCAGCGGTTTTTCCCACAGTGCCGTATTTCTGACGGTTCTCGTTTAAGCTGTGTGTATGAGCCCTTACCTAGCCGGACGAAATTTAGAAGCAAGTACACTATAACTAGTGTTTTTATAAAAAGGGTCATTTTTGATACAAATAAAAATAAATAATTTTTTCCATTTTCGAAAAATATTTTTTATGAATGTGCTTTTAAACTGTTCGTTGTCTGCCCCGCATTAATAAAGACGAGAGATCTTTTTCAAAAGGTTCTTAGACAATTCTGACAAATACATTCAAATCTCACGCACAAAAATAAATTTCTATTAATGTGTACCGGTAGAAGGTGACAGCACTTAGCCGTTTGGCGTATTATGTGTGACAAAGACAAAAATATTCGTCAGTAATGCTTGATTGCATATTTTTATTTAAGTTCAACTTCAAATTTACTCGTGATGCTACTTTCAAACTAAAAATTGTATGGAATTGCATCTCCAGTATAATATCTCATTGCCGTCACACTGTTCTAAGCGCTGCCCCCGTAGACAAATTCAAACTGGCGTTCGACTACAAGCGAAGATTTCGCCAATGTATAGTGCGAAAAAATTATCTGTCCACTGGAACAAGTAAACAATTTTTTGAACTAAGCAATGACACTGGTATAAAATTATAAAAAGTGGACAGCTAATTTTCTTCCTACTCTACATTGTCGAAGAATTCGTTTGTAGTCGATCGCCAACTGCATTTTGTCTAGGCCCCCTGATGGCTATTATCTCTGGACGATAGAACTAGACATGATATTCGCACTTAATCAGACAGAAATGATTATCTTACATATTTTGCATCTCAACGCCTGGATTTTGGAAGAAAAGTAATGGAAAACATTACAAAATTGCATAGTTATGGCAAATTGAGGACTATCACAGATATGTAGTATAGTAAACTGAGGTGGTTTGTAGCCCAGTGGTATCAATCGACGGTTTTTGTGCGTGCAGCGTATTGAAGGACGTGGGTCGAATCCCAGCACTTCCATGACACGAGCCTTGGTTTAGTGTGAAAGATGTCAAAAGTGTATTTGTGTTCACTTTAGTGAGCTCAGAATCCTAAAAAAACTGAAAATTGGCTTTATTATCAGTAGGCCTAGACAAAGTGCATTTGACGATCGACTACAAACGAATTCTTCGACAATTTTGGAGTAGGAAGAAAATTAACTGTCCCCTTTTTATATTTGTATATAAGTGTCTTTGTTTGGTTTAAATAATTATTGTTTATAATATGTATTGTTCCAGTGGACAGTTAATTTTTTCGCACACATCTTCGTTTGTAGTCGAACGCCAATTTGAATTTGTCTAGACCGGCATAAAGGGTAAAATTGCCAACAAAAATCATGAAATCTATATGGAGGGTCTGAAAAATTCACGCGGTTACGATAATTTTTTTTTACCCATCACGCCGTTTCCCGAGGGGGGTAGGCAGAGAGTACGGATTTCCATTCTTTCCTATCCAAACAAACCTCGTTCGCTTCTTCCAAACGCATAATATTCCGCATGCATGCTCTTCTATTCCTTTTGATCCTGACTTGGCCCTCCTCTAAGACTGAACCGATATAGTCGGATCATGTCATTTGAGGTCGGCCTCGTCTGCGTGCACCACATTCTTTCAGATTTATATACCTATCCTTTTAGTCATTCTCTCCTCGTCCATTCTCTCTACATGCCCAAACCACCTTAATTTATTCACTTAATGATAAAAATTCTTAAAGAAAAAATAACAACTAATGACTCTAACAATTCATTACTATATTGTTCGAATTTTAAATGGAACAAACCACTACGGGCTTACGACCGTCTTCTACTGTTATTTCGAAGGCTGGCTTAGTGTGATCACTTTACGTTAAAAATTCTCATTACAAGAAATTATAGAGATGCTAGTGGGCTGGAAATGTTGATAAGAACAAAACTAAAATTAGACTTAAATTTATTAAACTTAAATTAGGTCTGAAATAGAAAACACAGGAGGTGTGAATTTGAATGAAAAAAAAGCCTTCGATCGAAGGCTGGACCTGACATTTACACATCAATGAAACACGTGAAGGACAACGTCTGTCGGCAAAGCTAGTATTTAAATATAAGCGACTTTGCCAACATATTCCTGTTTACTTTAATACCTCTAAATTTAAATACGTCGTTCTAAATTTATGAATTCAGAGTAACTATAAATGGAGAAAAATGACCTTTCTCATGGCTGCCGAGCGGTGGATCGTCTCCTGAATAACAATGTACCCAGTGACATAATGCCCGGTGTGAGAGGCTTTCTAAGTCGCCCGCAGCCACGTACTCGCGCCGGCAGACAGAATGCGAGACGTGCCTCCGACCGGGAACTCGCGCAGATAATGCCCGATGATACGTGGCTCCTACAGCCGTACAATTACAAGCCAATGTGTAGGAACAATAACATAATAAGTATAATGTAATTGTGATAACAGTTTTGTAACAATTCAATAATACGATCACGTAAGATACAACCGTTTAACGGTCGAAATAACCGAATAATGAAGCCGAATTCTTTACATATTATTACATCTTGACTGCGTTTTTCAAACTCCGATTCTTAACGAAATGTCAACGTCTATAATGTTGAGTGAGTGCAGATAGGTTCTTGAGATCAAATCATTCCCTTACAGTTTGTACCAAATAATGACATACATTGTCCTACACAGACACCGATTATGATCACTGTATGTTTATATGGTTACCCCTGTTCGCTCCATAAATGAAGCCAGTGGTAGCCACAAAGCCTCTTCGAGCATCTCTATTATGGACTAGATCCAGTACGTCATTCCAATCTATGCCGGTATCCGAAGGTCTTTATCTAACGCTCTCATTTTCATCGATGCAACCTCCAGTGACAACGTTAATCCTGAATCGTGGGCTGATCTGGGTCGGCCATGTCCTACGTACGTCCTCCGAGTCCATAGATTATAGAAGCATATTTTATACACCCAGAGGTGCCCAAAAGATTGGCGGAATGGATCCATCGTCGCAATATTTAAAAAGGGGGACCCCCTTGAATGCGGAAACTACCGTGGAATTACTCTACTGAGTGTTCCCGGTAAGGTATTATCTCAGATATTACTACACCGCATTCGGGGGCCTATCATGGCTGTCCTGAGAGAGCAACAATGCGGCTTTGTACCTGGCAAGTCCTGCACGGACCCAATTTTCTGTGCCAGGTGCATCTTTCAGCAGTGCAAAGAGTTTAACTCTCCAGTCGCTTGTTGCTTCATAGATTTTGAAAAGGCCTTCGACAGCCCACATAGACCATCGATATGGAAAATTTTAGCTCTGTACGGTATACCTCCGAAGATAGTAAAAATGGTGCAGTCCCTGTATGAAGACTCCGAGTGTAGCGTCAAAACGCCAGGTGGTCCTACTGAAGCTTTCAGGATCACTACGGGAGTCAGACAGGGCTGCGTACTGGCTCCATTTATATTTATTATTGTCATGGACTTCCTCTTGAGAAAGTCCATGCAAGGAGCAAGAGGTATACCGATAACACAGAGAGATGGTCTAATGGGCGAACTGTGCGATCTGGAGTACGCGGACGACCTAGCGTTGTTCAGTACGACAGTGGAGGAATTACAGCGCAGTGTTTCAAGACTCTGCGACGAAACAGCACGCCTTGGCCTTCGAGTCAATGCCAGTAAGACGGAGCTCATGGCGAGTAATGCCTGCCCCGATAAACAGCTACCGATAACCATCGACGGTCACCAGGTCTCCCGGGTGGATAAATTTAAATACCTGGGAGCAACCATTACCACCTCTGGTGACCTCGGGGCTGAGCTCCCGATACGTATCGGTATGGCAAGTGGCGCCTTTAACAACATGACCAAGATTTGGAAAGCGTCGGCGTTTAGTGTCGAGACGAAATATAAACTGTTTGATGCGTGTGTGTTGCCCATTCTCCTCTATGGGTGTGAGTCCTGGCACCTGACCAAAGCCCAGGCACAAAAAGTCTCAGCTTTTGAAATGAAGTGCCTAAGGAGAATTCTGGGTGTAAGATGGTACCACCGCATCACGAACGACGCTATACGCCGGCGCACCCAGCGTGAGCCCATCACCTCTACCATTGTGGGGAAGAGATGGACTTGGCTGGGACATGTGTTAAGGATGCCGAATGACAGTTGGCCGAGGAGAGCGCTGTTCTTCCTCCCATCAGGGTCCCGAAGACGAGGAAGACCCTCTCACACTGTGTTCCGCTCCTTCGAAGCAGAGCTGAGGGACATGGACATGGTGTGGGAGGAGGTCATAAACATTGCGCAAGATCGAGCGCAATGGAGAGCTCTTGTTGCCTCCCTATGCCCCTGAGTGGGGTGGAAAAGGGAGAATTGATTGATTGATTGATTTTATACACCGGGTGGTACAAGAAGACGTGGCAGATCAAGCAATACAAATTGGTAGAAAATATTTTGTTGAGTAAATTTTAGCCAAAGTTGTGCATTCCTATTGGGGTGGTCATTTATTTACTGCCATCAGATAAATTAAAAAGGTGTTCAAACATCAGCTAAGAACTAGTCAACTGGTGTCAGGTGGTCTGCTGACTTAAGAAGGTTACTAAGGCGGAAAGATAATATCGACGGTTAAAAGGTAATAGGGTATAAGCGACACTTTGGTCAAAAATGAGTTATGAATGCCATCTTACTTAAAATTTTCCGCTCTTTCGAATGCGCTCACTCCCACGGCTCTACGATGAATTTTTTGTCACTTATGCCCCGGGAAAAAAATGCATTTTCGTAGTGTCATTTTGTTGTAACCGACCGATTTTTAGGTCTTTTTTACCCTTAGGGCGCTTGTACCTGTGTAAAAATGGCATTATTTTTGGCTTATAGTCGGTAATGTCTATTTACTTCTCCTTGGCATAGATACTCCGGGCACTTATGACTCTTTACCATTTCCACCTGTTTTGAAAGGTGGAACTTATGCGTCTTTACCTTTGTCGGCAAAAACATGATGCGTCGGTTATACCTTACTACTACCAACAAATTTACTCTATAGTTGTCCCTTATACCCAATTACTTATTCTTATTTGATGTTAAACTGTCGGTTATATCTTACTTTCGTTTACAAGTTTACAATAGAGCTGTCGCTTATACCCAATTACTAAAATCAAAATTGATATTGATATGTCGCTTAAATCGTACTACCATTTACAATTTTAATACAAACCTGTCGCTTACGCCGTATTACTTTATATTGATAATTTATTAATTGGTGCTTACAGCAATTTTTATCACATTTTTGTACTCAATTAGATATTAATCGAGGCGGTTATTTCATAGAACCACACTACTCACCGCGTACTATGGAATTTTGATGCGTTGCATGCAACTTTGAATTGCTTACGTTACAGCGCGTATTCAGATGTGTACACTTGTACAGACCATTATATCCTCGATATGTTTCAATTGCTTAGCTTCTATGATAAGTTAAATCGTTTAAAAGACTGCTTAGTAATAATATAAGACCTAGTTCCTTTACCCCGAAGTAAAAGTTCTAATAACCTTCCTACCACACTTTGTGACTGATTATATTTTTTTTATTTACTTACTTAAAAAAAAATCGCCATAGAAGCTAAATAAGTACATGGTGAATGAATGAATGGTCACCGCGCATGAAACAGCATAGTGCTTAGGTGCGAGTAAAAATATTTTGAAAGTCTTTAATTACAGGAGTAGTTGCCTTGAAGGCTGTTGTTTTTTTGTCCAAAGATTCTAATTGCTTAGTTACTTTAGTACCACATAGCGCATATTTTACTAAATTTGAAAAAATCTCTATTTTTGTAAGAAGGTGCCTATCATTTACAATATTTAAAATAATGAAACCTGCTTTATACAAATGTGCATTGTGTTATTTCAATAACTTCCTGCTTTAGTTTTTTTAACAACTACATATATATTTTTTCTAATATACAGTGATAAAACGTATTTTTGTATCCAATAAATTACATCAACAACTAACCTTAGACAGAGCATAAAAACTCTTATGTAGGTTAGTAGGTAATCCAGTAATTTAGAAATAATCATCATCATCTTCAGCGCTACAACCCGTGGTGGGTCTAAGCTGCATCCAAAAAGCTTCTCCATCCCGATGTGTCACTGGCTGCCACCCTCCAGTTTTGCTACTCCAGAGCCCGAATGTCCGCGACAACGCCATCCAGCCATCTCAGTTTTGGTT
This sequence comes from Mystacides longicornis, assembly GCA_963576905.1. Classification (NCBI taxonomy): domain Eukaryota; kingdom Metazoa; phylum Arthropoda; class Insecta; order Trichoptera; family Leptoceridae; genus Mystacides; species Mystacides longicornis. Next base: position 14,452,419 of record OY756425.1, read on the forward strand.
TTTCGACGCTTCTTCTACCGTTTGGGTTATTAAACAACACCCTTTTTCTGGAGCTCCAGATCCTCCATACGGTGCAAATGACCCAGCCAGCGCAGTCTGTTAATCTTAATTCTTTATTCTCTCTTATCAACCCGTAGGTCCCTTGCGGGACTCTTGGGATCATCACATGTTACAAATCATACAAAATCAGTATATCAAAGAAAAATAGATATACAAAATACATAAGAATTTAAATTACAAGGAAAACAAACAATATAAATAAATCAGCACAATTCGGATAATACAATTTCAATAGGAAAGCACAGTAAAAAATAAATATAATACCGTAATTATTATTGTTTAATGCTAAAAGGGTGTAAAAGGCCCTTCTAGAATCACGTCAGAACAAAAATAATATTAAAAAGAGAAACAATATTCTGGCTATGTAGATCAGTGGACAGGAACCACGTCAAGATGATACAAAGCAGTCAACAACACTTACAGGGACATGACAAATATAACGCCGTCACCCACACTTACAGCCATAGTACGATCAGAAAAAAATTGTATAAGAGAATCGATGCTAAACTAATTATTTATTTGAACCTGACTACGCTGATATCCTTGTAGAGATCATAGAGCCTTTGCACTAAGTTTGACCATAATATATAGGGCAATGTATTCTGCGTAGGATTTTCCTTTCAAGCGCGTTCAGCCTGTTTTCGTCATGCTTAGACAGTGTCCAGGTCTCTGAGGCATATGTTAGGACTGGTATAATTAGTGTCTTATTTAGAGTGGCTTTAGCCTTCTTGGATATAAGGCGTGACTTTAACTACTGTCCAGTGAGACCGAAATATCTACGGTTAGCTGAAAAAAATCTTCTCCCAATTTCCGCACTCATATCATTATCGATTTAGACATAATAGGCCTATGGTACCTACCGACTAAACCACAAGGGCAGGTCATGTAATTTCCATTACCTACTGCCTACATCCTACTCTAAACATTTAGTTTTTGTCTGAAAAGTACCTTTGTGAACTCTGGAGTCTAGCTAACGTAGATAAAAAAGATACCGCATACCTACCTAACAAAGAATAGTGTGAAAAGAAACCTTTATTTACGTATCTATGTACATATTATTATGTATGGACTTATCAGAGCTATACAAATAATTATAATAATATATGAATATGTTACAACTAATAAATAACAATTCATTACTGATTTTCGATTTTTATATGGAACAAAACATTACGGACTTACGACCGTCTTTTACTGTTATTTTGAAGGCTGACTTAGTGTGATCACTTTACATTAACAACATTCGTCATTAGGTGGTAATGATCAAGTCTCCGAAACTCCTAATCATGAGAATGTCGAAAAATCCTATGTATACAACAAGTAGATATTTAATGAAATATAGAGATAAAAGTTTTATTTAATTATAATAAATAATTATTTGATTAAATTATCAGAAGAATTGTGGGTGTAAGATGGTACCACCGCATCAGCAGCCGGAGAACCCAGTGTGAGCTCATCACTACAACCATTATGGAGAGGAGATGGACTTGGCTGGGACATGTGTTAAAGATGCCGAATAAAAGTAAGCCAATGAGAGCGCTGTTTTTCCTCCCATCAGGATCCCGAAGACGAGAAAGACCCATTCATATCGTGATCCGCTATATCTGAGGTCATAAACATTGCGCAAGATCGAGCGTATTGGAGAGCTCTTGTTGTCACCATGTGCCTTTAAGTGGGGCGTAAAAGGAGGAGAAAGGAGGACAAGTCATTTTAAGGACGCGAAATCTTTTCAGGTCGACCTCTTTCAATACTGTGCTAGGATATTATTGGTGTTGGCTCTTCAGTGAATAAATCAAGATAAGATTTGGTACCTTATATGAATGGTATGAAGAAATGTGTCTGTTCAGAAGATGCGCGGTGCTTCAATTGACTGCTGTGCAACTTTTAACACCTCAAAACACATTAAAAAACACAATAATTATTTTAAATTGCTGGAGCGAAAATACTACGTCTAAAATTAGTGTTGTTAGTCAAAAAAAGGTTTTTGAAAGGTTGGAGAAAGTACAGAATAAATATTTATTATATTTAAGATTTTAGATGCTTCTTATAAAATAATGACCTTAGAGAACAGGCGCACGTTGCCTACTTTCTTATATAAAATAACTCATAATATAATCGTCAGTAACATCTAAGATATTTTTTTTTCAACTGCCCAATGAGATTGACCAGGACGACACTAACTTTTAAACAACCGAGGTGCAGCACTTATTACCTGCAAATTTTTCTCATTCATCTTTCATCGGACAATTCTAACGCATTTTTTGTATAGATATCTTTCATGTAACCCTTTCTATGTTTAAGAGGTCCATAATTGGATCCCTGATAGGTTCTGGGTCTCATCGGGCATAGGCGGGGGCCCTCCGATCTATTTTTGTCTTCCCTTTTCCTCTTTCCTTATCTTCCCCAATCCCCATACTGCTGTCTATATTGTACACATTATGATGAGGGTACTGATGTCGGGTGTCTGGAACCCGTCATGGCAAGAGTCGAGGTATGCGCCCTGGTGGGTTTTCGGGCTCGGCGACATGCCCGTCTAGCTTTTAAGTGTTTTTCTTTTTCTTTGTGTAGGTAGTGTATATCAAGTAAAAAAAATAATGTTGGCATAATTTGCTGGTTTTATGTCTATTTGTTATTATGTATTAAAAAACTGTGTGTTTGCAAAGATTTTAAAATTAAAATGAAACTAAAAAAATCAGATTACCTTCTTATAAAATAATCCGTTTATGATTTTGTATGACTCTTTAAATTCAGGCAGTAACCAATGGCGTCCAATGGGTAAGTCTTATTTTAAAGAAAAAACATGGTGGTTGTGATTTTATAATTTTAAAGATGTGGCGTTCAATCCACATTACCAATTTGTCCAGATAATGCAGTGCGTTGGATGTTCCCATTTTCCATTTGGTATAAAAATCTTGATGTGCGGATGTACCTCTTTACCCTTTGGTCAATCCACTTACAGTGTCGCTAATCTCTAACTACCTCTCGATGTTTTTTATAAGCACTGTTTCTTATGCTCCATTACCAATTGGCACAACGATGTTCACCGTCACTTATCCTTCTTTACCCGTTTAAGCTATTCTACAGTCATGTCGCTTATGACCTATTACCTCTTGGTATGAGGAAGTCGAATGTAGCTAAGTCTTCTTTACACTTAGTTATTTTCTGTGATGAGGTAACTTATGCCGAATTACCTCTAAAGAAAAATAACATCAATTGATCTAAGCGACATAAAACCACAAAAAGCAACTTCGAATCAAAGTGATGAAATTAAAAATAATTACATTTATTTTTTTTCATTCGATAACTGTTTCAATTTTAAAAATATGACAATAAATAAAAAAGTTATGTGCATTTTTATGAAATTTCAAACTTTAAACTGCTCTCCTGAACAATTAGGTTTTTGTCGCTTATCCCCTATTACCTTTTGACCGTCGATATGGTTGTCGCTGGGATGGGGGCTGTGGATTGTGAAAGTCATTGAGAAAGGCCTATGTCTAACAGAAGCAGTATGATTAAAGAGAAAATAATTGTCGAAATATCAAATTTCCTACCTTGTGATATAGCCAGCGAAATATGGGATTAGAACCTGCTCAGTACGATCGATCTGGCTTTAAGCTGGTTTAATAAATAGTTTGTCTATTAACAATGTCTTGGGAACCTGACCACCAGTTGTCTTTTCAGGTGGCCTCTCAGGTCTGTTTCCCTGTAGTACCTACCTACTTGGTCGCAGTCTACGCGGCTTTTAGATCTTTCATTCGTGGTCGTTACAGAAACTTCTCTATTTTTCCTTCTGTCAACATCCTCTATTTTGCACATCTGTTGGGTTCGGTTATAAAGATTTCTCATTTCTCTTTTCATTTTTTGTAAATTGCTACCAGTATAATTTACATTTTGGGGGGAGGGGGGTTGTTTGGACAGTCACAATTAGTGACTTCATCCCACACTTTCCATGCGGGTTGGTATGGATTATATTCAGGTTTTCCTTACTGTTTCAGTTTATGGGGATTTAATCTCATAAGATGATAGGATTACACCGCCGGTATATAAGAAGAATAAAGAAAAAGTATCACATAAAAATAATAATTTGGGATCATTAAAAAAGCAAAGCTTGTGTTATAAATGAGGAAGATAGTCGGCACCGGGATAAAACCAATGAAACCTTCACAACGAAAGTCGGCGACTAAACCGCTAGACTATCAACCTCTTCAAATTCCTCAATCTACACTTTGTTTAACTTACATGAAATAGGTACAGTTCGATGGATGCCAACTCATTTTGTGATAAGGAATAATTCTTAAATGGGTTGTTTTTCATTTCACTACAGTAGTTGAAAATTTGTGGTTCGGACGATGACAAATCTACATATTATTTAACATCATTATAGTAAGGGACCATTATATTTTTGGTAAACAACCACTGGCGCGCCAATCACAACACATGGTCTAGGGACAAGGGACAAGATGGAAGAAGGGTTTTTTTTTTATTGGCTCATCTACAGGTTTTATTACAAATTTGTATAATTAATATACCTATATATTTAAAATTAACCCAATTACAGATGGCACATTTGTGCTCTAATATCAAAATGAAATATGCATCAAAAATAATATCACTTAAAGCTAATCAATAACAACAAATATTAGTGGCTTATTGGGGGGAAGGAAAAAGGAAAGAAGGAAGAAAATCTCTCCAAGGATGCAAATATTTATCCCACTACAAATCTACCGCCATCGATGCAATTCCAGTCTTAAATCGTGTAAGAGTAAGATTAAATAAGTCAACCGACTGAAACAAGCAATTGTAATCCTCGCAAGAACGCCGAATGAATTTATTTCTGGCATAACTCGTTTCAAATCTTGCAATATGGAACGTCCGGGGATGTCGCGCTGTAACTCTGGGCACATGATAGTGCAGTGGGGTATAGATGGGGCTCTCATACACTTATTCGGTGGAAACCACTGCCTTGTGGAAACACTAGTGTGATGATAATGTCACGTCGCGTCGGCGTTGTTTATATTTGATAGCATTATAATCTTGATATTTCTTCAGACTGTTAGAACCCTTTCTCAAACAAGGCTGGTTATTTTTTAGATTCAAAGCAATTTATGTGGTTTTATCGTTGATGAAGGTTTGCGTTATAAACTCATCAGTGATGGAATCGAAGATGCAGCCCATAAGAGCGGTACAAGTGTAGTAGTATATTATACTGTAGTTGTATTGATTAGGTACAGACGATTGCCATCTCCACTGTGGCTGGTCGCGTTACAATGATACGTATTACCAGAATGATACATCACGCCCCGACTGCCCCCGTTATATCGAGACACGTTTGTGGGAACTTTATTATTGTGTACCACCAAATTAGTTCTGAATTTGTATCAAATAAATTAGAGCATAAAATAAAATGTTAGTTGCCGACCCGTGCACATAAAAATGTTATAACCAATGGGCATTTTAATACATAGGCAGCATTTATTATCCCGTAACCCGTAGAACACTAATAGATATTCTCGTTTATCGTCAGTTTTTTTATCGCCTTGGACTTAAACACGACATTAAATCATGTGTATTCCGCCGGAGATTCCCTTTTTTAGAATAAATTTTACTTTACTTCGTATTCACCATTGTGGTCCTCTTTTAAGTGGATTCTGTCAAAGATCAAAATTGTTCTCCAGGTTTTTCTGTTTGCAGACAGAATGATGACGCAATGGAGTGTCGGAGTAATGTTTGTCCGATTAGCAAATCGATCGTATGTCTAAATACCTACACTTTTCTCTCGCCAATGATGTCTAATGATATTTTATTCATCAGTCTTGATTTCGAAAAAGTTCTTAGTTGCAGTTGTAACCAGTTGAGTGTACCTACATGGAAGATACGATAGAAGGTACACCTTTGTACCCAAGTAAAACGAAAAAAAAACAATGAAATTGTAACAGTGCTTAGGTATTAAAAGGAAATTGCACACATTTTGTAGGAAAATTATGATTATTTTTAAACTAATAAAGTATGATACAAAAACTAAGGGTGCTGTTGTATATGAAGTTGAGGGTGCAACTCCAAAACTTTTAAAAATGAATAAATGCCTTCAAATTCTGCCCACAGTCGTGCACGCTCACTATCTTATGTATGCATAGTAGGTAAGTAGTGAAGTCTTGGGTTGTTGAAGATCTTAGCACTAGCATGATTGTATTCAAGTGAAAAAATCCTGATGGCGACCAAAATCCAAATGTCGTGGAACTACCTGAAGAGAAGTTTTGTGTTATTACTTTCATAGATATAAGAATCATCTCAAAGAGGAAAAGTTGAGAAAAGAAATGCTTTCTTCGAAGTCGGTGATATTTATAAAGGGAACTATTAAAAACGCTTACACATTACAACAAAGGAAAATTAATCACACCGTTTAAATATTAATAGACATCATATTAATCGCTACAAAGATTCACTTTCTAATTATTATTAAGATGAGTTCCAAGTCACATAAGTGTTTATTTTTATTAATAAACATCTCCACATCATAATATTAAATATTAATATATATACGCATGGGGGTTTGTGTTATCATCTATTTGCACATTAAAAGGTTTTGTATTGTATCGCGAGGCAATTTGGCAAAACATCCAACTAAATGATGGCAATAAGCCGAAAGAGAAACGAAATAATAATATTATTACTTTACATTATATTTTTCATACTAGCAGAGTGTTATAATTAAATCACCGAACACTCTTCACATCTAACAGAGAAAGTCCGCGGTGTTTGAGGTAAAACACGATAAAGATCTTTCGCAAAATCAAAGTGAACGTTTATCTTGGCTATTCTATATATTTTTTTTTAATATTATGAAGAAGAATTGCAATAAACATCTCTAACATGTATAGGGTGTCTCAGTAAAAGCGTAAGTATACATTTCAATCTTAAAATAAAAACGCGTATGTATTTATTTTTAATATGTGATATTTTTTATTGGTAGTAAAGAGTAGGTACACGTTTCGATTGATTATTATGGAATAAAAGATTACATGAAAGTTCGTCGAAGCACAATTCATCGAAAACTCAGTTCGACGAATTACAATTGATCGAAAGCTCAATTTTACGAATGACAATTGGTCGAAAAATCAATTTTACGAATCACAATTGATCGGAATTGTGATTTCGTAAAATTGCTATTCGGTGAACTGTCACTTCGACTAATTGCCATTCGTCAAATTGTAATTCTTCCAATTTACGTGTCACCCATTAAAACATCCTACCAATTAATACCCACAAGGCTTATATAACAGAAAATTAGATACTTTTTACGACTTTTTCAATAAATTTGAATTTTGATAACGACGCCGAAATGATGTTTTCGGGTTTTCGGCAACATTATCGTTTATGCGGTGTTCATACGAGGCGATTTAAGGCCAGACGATATCGCTCGGTCGCCCATTCATCGTGTGATGTGTTCACACGAGTCCACCGACATACATTCAATCTAGTGTCAAGTACGCCGATTTTGACGTAGTTTTAAAAATGGCGGACGTCGAGGTAGAAGTTACGGAGTGTTTGGGGTTAGTTGAAAATGTTGTTTTAGACGATATAAGGACACTCCTAATTGAGGAAAAATAAAAAATAAAACGCAAATATTGGGTGCGTAATTGGATTCTAAGGAGAAATAAATTTGGCGCAATGCTGTCATCTGTCATGAAACAGAACATATTTTGGACGCCGCGCATATCTGCGCATGCGTGCATCGTTCCACCAGAAACAAAAGTTGAAAGGTAGTCAAGTTGAGTCGATATCGCTTTCAATCATTTTTATCGCTTCAGATTTATCGACAATCTGTTCACACGGTTCAATTGGCTGGCGATATTTTGGTGTCTTGGCGATATTCGCCTCGTGTGAACACCGCATTACGGAAGCAATGTTTTTGAGGCAAAGAAGACTTTATGTCCATAACCAACCCAGTGTCATCCTTTTTTTTTTTGATTCTTGGAATATTTGACGTGTAGGTGCACTTTCTCAGCGTAACATACCACATTTTTGTTATAATTTTTCACAAAAGAAACGAGTTATTCTTTTGAAAAGTGCACCAATCGGAATTAGCATAGGTGACAACTGTCAGATTTCAGTTTTCAAATTATATTTAAAAAGTGCCGTCTTACTGATACACCTTTATACTCGTATCTATCAAAACAGTACATTTTAGGTGCATAAGTTCTTTTGAAAGCTGCTCGTAGTTTCTTTTGATTTTTATTCAAACTTATTTGAAAATGCTTTGATAATTTGCTTTGATAATGCTTTCGTACTGCGGACGTCGTGGTTCGATCCCAGGTGCCGACCATCTTCCTCTTTCACGACACAAGCTTTCGGTAGCATACTGTGAAAGAGTCAAGGAGTGTATTTGTGTTCACTTTGAGTGAGCACAGATTCATTTTTATAAAAAAAAAAATTATACAACTTGTGTGAAAATAAATAAATATAATAAATAAAAAAACAAAACCATTGTGAAAATAGATCTTCCTCATCAAAGACTAGGTACATATTTTATGGTTTCAATATCATACTTTGTGTTGATAATATGTTGTCATCACTCAGCGCAAAGGCGAAAGCAGTAGGTAATGGTGAGTGATGTTTGTTTTACTGAAAATAAATACCTACCTATATAAATAAATTTACCAAAATATTTATACCTACGTAATGACATGATGCATAGGATATATATATATATATATATATATATATATATATATATATATATATATATATATATATATATATATATATATATATATATATATATATATATATATATATATATATAAAAATAAAATATATTTGAAAAAAAAAACTATGAAATACCTACATAGAAAATATGGTAAGCTTGACTTTAAGACTTTTGTATGTGTTGCTTCTTGTCTTGAAAGTACCTACTTTATACCTAGTATTTCTTGATTCATTCTGACGGGATTTATTTTATAATCTACCAGCCATATATTTACGAAACAACAAAAAAATATCTCAAGATTGCACTAAGACCGAGGCATCCTTATTTCATTTCTTTTAAATGATTGATTCATAAAACGATAGATGCAGTTATCGATGTACACAATCAAATAATATACAACGTGCATATGAAATGCAATCTGCCTGTGGGATAAGTAATATCCAATTAGTATAATCAGCCGGTTTATCTATAGTTGCAGCTAATTAATACATGTTAATATACATGTATGCCTATTATAGGTTGGTCATTAAATAAAATAAAAAGTAGTTTATGATGTGTATTTGTACACGGTGAATGAAAGGCACACTATATTTATATGAATCGTTCTTTGTTATGATATATGTATTAGTTTTACTTTTAGTATTTTTTTCTTTCTTGAGAAGAGGGGAAATTCCTCATGGACGCCGGTTGTATCGGAATTTTGTCCAAGTGCAGACCTGTCGACAAAAACCCCTCAACTGAATCTTCCCACTACCTATAGTGGTCTGGTCTGGACTACGACTGTTATTGTAGTCTCTTTTTTCTACTATCTTGTTTTTTATTATTATTTTTGTTTGTAATTTGGGTTGGCTGGAAGAGATAGGTCCGCCCTTTGACTCTATTGAATGGTTGTATCAGGAATGTATTTTTAGTTTATTTCAATAAAGCGGCGCAGACAATGCCACACTTGCTGGAGTGTCCGTTGTGCCCTGTTACGTGCACTATGGAGGATATATTTGACGCATCTCCACGCGCTGTGCATTTTGCACAGTACTGGAGATCAGTTTAATTGGCTTTACTGGTTTCGACACGATAAATAAATAAATAAATAAAGCTTTATTTAATTTTTTTATTTATATCCTTATAAAACATTGATTCATGTAAGATTTTATTTTATTATTCTAATTTTAAATATAATTAATGCATACACCCCACTATGCCTTAATTTTCTTGTGGAAGCTGCAGCAAATACCACCAGATACTAGGAACATCCGATATATGAAGACACTGAACTATAATATTGTATAGCCGGCAAAATCCGAATGGACTGTGTAAGGAATACAAAGACTGCGAGAAATGTGTGAAGCTGAAGATATCGTCATACGAAAGCAAAGGGGGAAATTGTATAACCATCCACAAAGAATGGTCAATATCAGACTTTGTAACATTGAATTACACAATCAGCCACAAGGAACTCGACCTCTTGGAAGATACTCTAAAATATTTAATGATAGTTAAGGATCAATAGCACAAGAGGAATTGCTCTGAAGAACAGCAGAGCATGGCTTAAGCCAAGGAGAATTAATCAAAGGAGACGAATTTAAAATCTCCCAAATAAAAGGAGTCATCAAGTGAATAATAAAGGGACAGGTAGACATTTTACACAATAACTCAAGAAAGAAAGATTTCAAACTCCACACCATAGATGATTTTTATAACGGTTTGACGTTGGAGAACAAGAATAATATAGGTGTTTAGAAATAACTATTAGATAAAAATTATCATTGTCAAAAGAAATAAATAAGTGTAGTAGTTAGCCAAATGAGTGAGAGTTGTATAAAATTGTAGTATTTTTATTACATGATTGTTGGTAATTCGACAGATATTAGCGAATAAATGATTGTTAACATTATTTATAATAGATAGGTATTCGACAAAATAATGTGTATTATTGTTAAAATGAATCGTTTGCGATCGACTCGGCGGGAATATGATTTGCGTATAAAAGTAAAAGTTATTTATGTGATTGCAAAAAAAATCTATGTGTTGTAAAGATCTAAATGATCAACGGCAAAAAATGATCCACAGCGACAGTACAATGTTGTTGCTCGCTGAAGAAATACCTATGATAAAAGAAAAGTATAATGATTGTTCAGTAAAACCCGTAGCAGAGAGTGCCACTGGGCAAACGACTTGTCATTCGTATCTTGGCTAAAAAGTTACAACGACAATATGTCCACCTGTCTGCGAGACGTCACAATTCTTAAGATATGACACTGCTAAACGTGCTTTGGAAATGTTTATGAGCATGTTATCAGACAAAAAATAGTAAAATTTATATGGTTTTATAGAATTTATGACTAAATTATGCCTGAGCAAACATTATTTTTATCTGCAGTAGTAGATTTCTCTTTTAGTTCAACCCTTTTATAATTTCGAGGATTAATTGAACTTGAAGATCTATTAACTTTAAATTATCGGAATGAATTGTTAATGTCTTGTTCTCAATAGTTTCTAAAGAGATAAAACACCAATTTTTTGAAAGATTGTTGCTTATTATGAAGTAGTTGATAGTCCTACTGTTTCGTGGGGAGGTCGTGGGTTCGATCCCAGGTGCCAACCATCTTCCTCTTTCACCACACATGCTTTAAGTAGCTTACTGTGAAAGAGTCAAATAATGGTGTTTTTGTGTTCACTCTGAGTGAGCACAGATTCATTTAGATATATAAAAAATAAAAATACGTACTGTTTAAAATAATTGATTTAGTTAATATCCTTCCGCCATTTACTAACAGCAGTTGCCGACTAAATTTAGTTACTTTAACAATTTGGTTGGTTGTTAGTTGTTTGTTATTCGTGATTGTGATGTTCCTCTTGTTGACTTGAATCCACATTCACAGTAAGCTACTAAAGCTTGTGACGTGAAAGAGGAAGGTGGTCTGCATCTGGGATCGAACCCACGACCTCCGGTACGAAGCAGCATGAAATCCGGCGTCGTAACCGCTAGGCTAACAACCACATCTACTTCACCATTATTTTATAGTACCTATTAATAATGTTATCGTTTCATAATATGTGTTTTTGGCATTGACATTTGCTAATCGGTAAAAAATTCCAAAACAAATAATTTTCCCAAGACTTTTTACACTGTACTTTTATTTGAAATCATCGGCATGGTATGTAGATGCTAAATAGTATTCTTACCTACCTGACATTGAAAAAACAAAGTTGAATTCTAAATTATCATTATGAACATAATATTATTCTATTTGTTTTGTTAAGAAAGTGAAATTGTAATCTATTGACGGCAGCTTGTAAAGTAGGCGCCTATTACAATACAAAAAATCATTAGAATGATATGATTTGATGTAGTTTCGTATTGTTATAATCGTGGTCGAATTCCCGAATCATAACAATGGTTAAATGAAATATATTTCAATACTCATGATTACTGTTTCAAACTAGTCGCTCGAATAGATTTCCTGTTGGCTGTTGGTAATCTTTATGTGAGTTGATTCTGCTTTATTCGTTTTTAACAGCCCACAAAAAAAAAATCAAATCAATCAAAACTCCCTTTGAACTCCAGTCAGGAGCATAGGGAGGCAAAAAGAGTTCTCCTCCACTGCGCTCGATCTTGCGCAATGCTTATGACCTCCTCCCACACCAAGTCCCTCAGCTCTGCCTCGAAGGAACGGAACACGATAAGAGAGAGTCTTCTACGTCTTCGAGACTGTCATTCGGCATCCTTAACACATGTCCCAGCCAAGTCCATCTCCTCCACATAATGGTAGAAGTGATGGGCTCACGCTGGGTGCGCCGACGTATAGCGTCGTTCGTGATGCGGTGGTACCATCTTACACCCAAAATTCTCTTGAGGCACTTCGTTTCGAATGCAGATACTTATTGTGCCTGGGCTTTAGTCAGGTGCCAGGACTCACTACCAATCAGGAGAATGGGCAACACACACGCATCAAACGGTTTGATTTGATTGATTGAATATCACGTGTATCTCTAGAACGTGTGAGTATTAGAACTCATAATAATAACTAATATTTTAAGATAGAGAAAGGGGGAAATCGTTTTCCCATTGGATATGGGACACCAATATTTGGTGTTCATTACAATATGCTATAATCAAGAACTGCATATTTGCATTGTTACTAAACATCTACCCTTTTAATTAAGTAAACAGAACATTTATACGTGGAAAGAAGTGATTGGTAACCTAGAGGTTGCTGAACCGCTCGACTTACGTGGTGGAGGTTGTAGGTTCAATCTCCGAAGCCGACCATCTTCCTCTTTCACAAAACAAAATACCCTTTGTGTATTTGTGTTCATTTTAAGTGAGACCATAATATTGTTTTAAAAGTTTAATTAAGCTCTATCCCTAGTATAAGTTTTCGATGATCGAATGTCGAAATGATCATCGAAAGAGTATCGGAAAAAATTCCATACAAAATAATCGAACGATTCGATCGTTTGAATGTTAGAACACTATTTGCATCCTAATAGGCGCTTAGCGTCCAAGCTTATTAGCTTTCGAAAAAACTCGTACTAGCCCCACTGTTAATGTAAAGAAAATCGAGTAGAAGATATGAAATAGGCATTTTGAATCGTAAAGTTATTGTAAATTCACACACACTGTTATCATCACAGAGTTTGAAATACATAGTTGGATTAATATCTGCGTTTGAAAATAAAGGTCGGCAAAAGATAGATACAAATAATATGAAACATTTGTCATAAAACGAAACTTATTCTTTTACGATTCTTGAATAATTATTTTTACAATGCTTATTATGGCAATGTGGCTTTAACTAAATTGCGGCAAGACTATTTTCATCTAAAGGATTTCTTTCTTAAGATACTACAAACACAATATTTTCACCCTTCATCTCAAATATAGGAAGAGTCAATTTCAAATTATATGAAAAGACGAAGAACTCTTAAATAACTTTTCGATATTTTGTTCGTAAACTTTTTGCTTAAAAATGTGTCTCAAGTGTCAGATTAACTGGGGTCTATTGTATTATTTTAATAACACGTTCAGCTGTTAATATTTGATTCGTTCCTTAATGAGCGGAGAGAGAATGAGTAAAAAAACTTCTACTTATGTCATTTGTAGAGTAAGAAAATATGAATAAAGTTTTGAATGAGTTTTTTTTCAAGGGAAAGTGGTGGCCTTGAGTTCTTAATTTTTTATCATATCATATCAAATCATTACAAATAATCCCTCCACACATGAACGTGTAAATTAATTGTATGTTTGATTTACATTTGATCTTGCTCGTAGCTTATAATTTTAACATACATAGGTTTATATATCAATACTTACTTACTTTACTTTTCGAGTCCGGACTTCAGACTTTGCCACTCCAGTATGCAGCGACGGATATCGCTTTGTCATTCGCCTTCACAAGGTCCTCCACCCCACAAGTCACCTGCATCGACGGGCACGTCAACAAGTGCAGGTCGTCCTGCAGCTCCCCACAGTCATATCAATTATTGTCTACTACAGGACATAGGCCTCCATGTTCACGCCACTCGGAAGAGATAACATAATATAAGAGATATATGTATCATTTCTTTTTCTAACTGTTAGCTTAAAGCGTTGATTTCACCACTCTTATAAAGCAGGCCTGCCAACAAGTATCGATCGCCAGTCAGAAAATGACCGAATAGGTATCGAAACGATCATCGAAAGAGTTTCGGAAAGAAATGAATACAAAATGATCGAAGGATTCGATCGTTTGATGTTAGAATACTATTTGCATGCTAATAAGCGCTTATTTAGCAGATCTATAAACAGGAAAAGGATGCAATATTTCCCAGTTGAAAATATTAAAAAATGCCATTACAAGATACATGAAACATTGTGGATGCAATTTGGTAATCCGAGATCATCTGATATATATTCATAGGCACATATTATACCCTTAGAATTGGAAGGCTTCATACTGCAGAAAGTCCCATAGGTTTTTGTGCCGTTATTCAGGAAGATTTCCATACTTTAAATTTTTAATGATATTCAGGTGCATGCACAAAAAGAATTCAATGTAAAATTTTGACACTAAATTGAACTAAGTAGGTTATTTTTTCATCAAAAAGAAGATGAAAAAAAATAACATGTTATATATCTACCTAGCAATAAAATAGTTAGAGAAAATGAAACACCGTACTTGCACACAAAATAAGACTCATGCGTTAACTAAAATCGACGCAAAATCAGCGTTGTGTGCAAACTTTAAAAAATAAGGGTTATGCACCGATAAAATTTTTATTCAAGTTTATCACCCTCAATTTTGTTAATACTTTACACATAAGTGTTCTGTTAAAATTATCGCTTTTTTGTGTGCGTCGAAGATATTTTATTGAGAACAGGTGGCGAAGCTGGAGTGACTGATGAATTGATCATTGCATAACACACAGACCATCAATCATCATAATAATTCGTTAATTTGAGGCACCTGCCACTAATGGGAACACTAATTGTAATTACCATTGTTGATTGGAAGATGTTCGCTGGAAATAACCAAGATAATGATTCTTGCCAACGTCTTGGATCCACCTTCAAGATTTACTTTACTTTTCCCATCATAGATCCAATCTGGGCACATAAGGACGTCAACTTTTTACATATCAAGTTTACAGAAAACAAACTAAAGTCTCAGAAGGTAGCACTTGGTCATTTTGTAAAGGCAAATATTATGGCATTTTTACAAAGTTTATAGGTACCTACCTACTAAGAAACATGAAGCGATGGTAAGTTGTTATAATGCACGTGTCTTTTCTTTGAATAATTGAATTATCATGTTACTGACCAACTATGAAATAATTTCAACTATTTCATATAAACAGTTCAGAAAAATAGCTGCCCCCCAGACAAATAATTGAAATAGGCGTTCGACTATACCTACACGAAGATTTCGTCAATGTAGAGTGCGAAAAAAAATTAACTGTCCACTGGAACATATAAACAATTATTTAAACAAAACAAAGACACTTATATAAAAATAAATAAAAAAATATAACACTTTTCTATACAAAGGTGTCAGTATAGCCGGCGGAACTTATTGCCTGAGGCAATCTTTTCCAGTGAACCGGTCCACGAAGTCCACGCCAGTACATTTAGGCTACCGAGGTCGGTCGGTCGAATATAAAAAGTGGACAGTTAATTTTCTTCTTACTCTACATTGACTACTTGTTGCATACATGGGATTTTTCTACATGTTGAACATTTTGAGAATTCTCATGATTAGAGCTTCGGAGACTTAAACATTACCACCTAATGGCGAACGTTGTTAACGTAAAGTGATTACACTAAGCCAGCCTTCGAAATAACAGTGGAAGACGGTCGTAAGCCCGTGGTGGTTTGTTCCATTTAAAAATCGAACATCAGTAATGAATTTTTAGAGTCATTAGTTGTTACATATTCTTTAAGATCTAGTCCTGAAAAATGGTCACAAGAATCTAGACATAATTAGAGCGTTGTGCACCAACAAATCCAATAGGCAATAAATATGAGACATTATTTGCAAAAATGGATATAGTCATGCCAAATACATGACAGCAGTCGCAGTCTTTAAATTTGGTTGCTCTCTTGTTCTCAATAATTTCCAACTTTTATCTCTATATTTCATTGATTATTATAAATATCTACTTGATGCATAGGATTCTACACGAGATTTTTCGACATGTTGAGAATTCTCATGATTAGAGTTTCGGAGACACAAATTCAATCGATATTTTCTGAGATTATAGGTACAGTTTCAAACATAGCGATTGCACTGTATTTGTATATAAGAAAGTAGAGATAGATGGAGAAAGAGGCATAAACCATACTTTTAGTACATATATACTTACTCCCATTTAAGCCTCACTTAGGAGAATAGGGACGTAACAAGAGCTCTCTATAATAAGATCACTAATTTGCATAAATTCACACACTACTACTTAACCATCAACTTTCGTTGGCTGTTCTGAATTCTGAGAGATTGCGTGATGATATTATTATATTATAAACAAACTGTAAATAATAGAGTCTACTCAAAGAATGATATAATAAATTTATAAATCGATATCAATTGTCGCATCATCTTCTGAGAGCAGACGGTATCTTCACATAAATTATCATGTTGAACAAGCAATCGCAGTGAGTCGTACAGATTTTTTATCAGCGTTAATAATTTATAGATTGATGATTATCGTAAAATAAAAGTAATATTTTTCCTCGTTAATTAGAAGTATAAATAATATCGTAATGTTGCTAGTAGCAGCCCATAACTTGTTCAACTATTCAAGAATAAAATATGTTTCGATTGTGAATCGTTGAACAATGATTTAGTTTAGCATAACATCGCACTCAAATGATAAATAAATAATGTAGGACAAGACAATAGGTATACCTCTCCGCCTGTTTGCACCTCTTTAGTCCCATAACGTTTCAATTAGTGGTATCCTTTTTACTTTCTGGTTGCAACCGTATATCTTGTACAATGATAACTCTTTCACAATGCTTTGCGTATTATGTTATGTATGCAAAACTGTGGTCGCCTTATTGCGCCTTAAATAGAATAAATGAACACTTTTCTATACAAACGTGTCAGTATAGCCGGCAGACTTTATTGACGGTGGCAATTTTTTCCAGTTAGCTGGTTCCGTCCAATCAAAGACAGGCCGATCCCGGGTTCAAATTTCATGTAAAAAAGAAACACTTCGAAAAACTCTGATACTAACGGCAATCGAATGCGCTACCTCTTCAACTGAAATCCAGGCTAGGCTACCGAGGTCGGTGTATGTAAATGCTACGCCCAGTTTAAGAAAACATATCACAGGATTGAAGGAACTCACAATATAAACTCACTTAGGTCTAGTGAGGCAATATATTCCATTACATATATTTAAATAATATTGTATTATGTACTTATATTCTGGAAATAAAAAAAAAGAAAATATTGGGTCGCGGTGGCCCAAGGGATTTATGCAAACACCTTTATGAGTCGATTTCGCTGAGTATCTCCGTGATTTTCTCAATACGGAAACAGTGATTTATTGCGTTTCATAGCTAAATTGAAATATGAAGACAGCCGGCACTAAAGTTTGAATCCATACCAACCGTTTGCGAGAGTAATCAGCACGAACATTAGATATGTATCGAATTGTTTTCTTTCCTTTCACACATCTTCAAAATTTGCATATTTCCTCATTCGTATTGCGAGTGTGGGCTGGATGTGAAGAAACTGGACCACGCTCTTTTCGACTGTCCCATATTTCCCAATTTAGATTTTTATGATAGTTTGGAGGACTGTGAATTCAATGTTATCATGTTAACGTTCTTGACCTGATAACATTGAATCCAAGCCTATTTATATATTGATTTGATTTTTAATTTTTTAAAATTTTGAAAATTAAACTTGTATGTACTTGACGTATTTAGAACTTAATCGTATGAAACGATTGACATTCTTATACAATAATCAATAGGATATCAAGACCAAAATCACTCGGTCTCGGGTGGAGCGGCCTTATTCTCGTAGCGCTTGAATTGCAATCTAGTTGAAAAGATATCTTAAAGGGCGCCTCGGGGGAGTGTCATGATCGTTCCGCGATTGGCTACATCGTATTGTAGACACTCTCTCTTTCTCTCTGATTGGTCCAATCCTTATCCGAGCCGCCCTTTAAGATATCTTTTCAACTAGATTGCAGTTCAAGCGCTACGAGAATAACCCTGGAGATCTGAAGACTTAATATTATTTGTTATAATGATTAAAATGAAATAATACAGTTTTTCATTTAAATACATCCATCGTGTTATGGACATACAATTTAATAATGTAATAATATGAGCAATGGGCATAGTCATCTACATACCTGGTAATGTAATAACAACAAACAATAATTCATAGGTTGTAGATACGTAGGCATGGCGAGTGAGATGTTTGTCCGTAGAACATAATTGAGTATTCAGAGAGTAATCTCAACTTCAATTATATTCTGCATGTTTAACATCGCTAACTAGAATCTAATGCATGCATTACACAAGATTAATAACGATGTCCCAACCGAGTTCTATTCGCTTATACGTTGACTTATATTATGCCCGACGTGTCTCTTGGACCTGAGCTGCTAAACCTTATCTAAGAGGACGTTACAGTCCATCATGTTAAATTGATTTTTTTATAAGTTCTAAGCGGTTCAATAGATTGTTTGTCAAAACTAAAACGATCTTTTTCAGGAAGATTTAAAGTAACCCATGTTCTTATTCCTTCCGGTTGGTAGGACATAAAACTCGGATGAGTTTTTAAAAGTTTAGTTGCTGGCTTGCTGAGCAGAAAAGAGTATGGCTACAAAAAATATGGCTACTAACCCGTTGTTGATATAAAGTAAAATCTAAAAATATTGCCATATAAAAAAAAGCTATACCCCCGACAAAAATAGTACGAGAATTTCAGCTTTCAGCGAAAAAATTCCCCGTATATCTTCAAGTGACATCTTTATTCAAAATAGTCTGCTAAAATACTCGTATTATTAATGGTTTTAGTTTAATGTTATGTTGTTACCTACTTGTTCAAAAAAAATATTTCTTGTTATTTCATTCAGTCCAAATAACTGCTAATCCTTCAAGTAATACAAAAGAAAAAGCCTAACTTAAAAAAAATATTTCAATAATTTAGGACGACATTAATTATTGAAAAGACACTGTTTATAAAGAGTTCATTATTTCTATGTAGGTAGGTATGTACTAAAATTGTTTATCACTTATATTTATTTTAAAATTTATGTATTATTTTTGTCAATTTTTTAACCTAATCTTAATTCCTTTAACCTAAACATAAACAGTGCCTAAGCCCATCCCGATAGTTTGGTTTAAAGTATTTGATTAAAAAAGGTACCTACTATGTTGCAAGCCTTAAAATTTGCGAAATGGAAAGAAGTTCTACTTAGTGTAAAGATTTAGAGAATATTTTTTAAACAATTGCTCTAAAATAAAAAAATAAATATGTATACGTAAGCGTATATTTTCACGATGTCTTCGAAATGATTTAGAAAGAAGATATATTTTGCTTTTTACTAATTTGCGAATTTGCTTGTAACATCTCATGAATAAATTGTTGCACGAGACTAACTTAAATGTTTACAGTTAAACCCATACATTATTAGAACTATATTGACAATGGTGATTATCTCACGCACTTAATTTCTTGAAGGTCATCCATGGAATTTCTGTATCGTCTCCTGACCTCTCTGGAACTCCCTTAATAGTCTTCTGTGTAATCTGGACAAGCATCTTTTCTAGACTCTAGACTGCAATGGTACTCAACCTTTTTTTTCGTCGGGCCACATACATTATATTTACTTGCGCGGGCCGCAACCCCCCCCCCCCCCCCCCCCACATAATTAATATTTGAGTTTTATAAAAATATACACTAGATTAAGGATAAATAAAATATTTTAAGGGCATACTGAATCAGCGTTTATAACCTACTAGCTTTCCCGACAGACGTTGTCCTGTGTTCCTAACTATATGAATAGGTTTTGAATTCAAAGGTGATGAATTAATTATCATTTGACCAGTTTCATTCCGACCGATGCGTGTGTTTTAAACAATGTTTATTCCTTCCGCATTCTGTTAATCGCACTAACTAGGCGTGATGCGATGACATCGGGAAATTTCTCTCCATTTTTATATATAAGATAAGATATAGTTAATCTGCCTACTTGAAAAAAATACCACTTAAGGTGGGTATTGTTAGCAGAAAATAGTTGATTGTAGTATTAGCTAAGCAAGTGAGGTATGCCCGATATCGACGTTTTGCGTGCGTATCCACAAAAGTTTTTCGACAGGAACGTTCGTGCTTTGACAGTTCACTGCGGCCATTTTGTTGAGGTGAAATACATAAAATTGGCTGTTATTTATTCTATTTGCTTTGCCGAATTTAAAAAAAATAACAATAAGTGCATGTTTTATCTAAAAACGTATCCTGTTCGACCAACATTCGCTTATTTTACGATCAAAGAGTTCAAAAAGACTCTATATTTAATAGGAAAGGTGGTTAGTAATGAAATCCTCTTCAAGTTTCATGGAATGGAATTGCAAATTTTTTAAATCATACTTCGGATAAAAAGTGTGCCGGGCTGCACGGCGCACAGAAAACCTCGGCGAGCCGCATGCGGCCCGCGGGCAGCAGGTTGAGTATCGATGCTCTAGAGTCTAGACAAGTTCATTTTGTTTTAGTTAAATACGTAATTTTTAATTGCCGCAGAAACGTTAAATAAAATAAGACTTAATGCCATTAAACAACTTATATGTAAATTTTAGAGAGGTTTTTAAAAAAGCAGTTTTTGGAAGAAATATTCTTCAAAATGCCAATTATCGGGAAACGATTTAAGCTCTTACACGACATCACGCTCCACACTCCGACTCGTGAAATTATTATCTAAAAACTAAAAGAAGGGATTTAGTAACGAGAAAAGCATATAAGATCGAATCGAATTTGACATAACATCATAAATATAAATACTAAAAAGATTAAGTTGATCGATAAGATAAAGGAATAATCTATAATATAAATACGTGGAGGAAGAACTTTGTGACCATTTTTACAAAAATTGCGCGAGGAGTATGAAATTACGCACACTTTATATAGAGAAGGAGTGGCGAATGCTAATATTTTTTTTAAATTATGCATAAAAATGGATTTGATCAATAATTAAAAAAGCATTACAAACACTACTGTAATGGTATGTATTTGATTCTCACACACACTTCGATGTATTTGACATTAACACAAACAAATATATTTATTCTTTAATTCGTCCTCCATAGACCCACTCAAGGACACTTGGGGATGTCTTCTTTTGTTTATCTGTGGTCAAATTGAGAATAGATTGTTTTTGAAAGAAAATTTAGCTCGCTCAGTCTTTGACAATGGAACCTCAATTATGTTCAAACTTATAATTTATGATCGAATAAAATAAAAGTTATGATCGAATTTCGAGCCCTGGTGGATCACATATATTTGAGTCAAAAGTAGGTACCTCTACGTATATATACGTTAATAATATTTGATTTGTTTGACTTTCGTTCATTATCCAGTGCACTAATTTACCCAAATTACCATTTGAAACATGAAGCGGGTAATTCCGATTTATCGAGAGAGTGCATTAGAAAATGCGCAGTCAAGCCATTTGACAGCATGCAGATCAGTGTTTCGCGTGTCGGTGTGCCTTTGTCTCTTGTCCGCTAACAGATATCTCTTCCATAGAATGCCATGTTGTCAACCGAGGATTGAAGTTATTACCGTGAGAGTGATATCAATAAGCGGTATCAATAAAATAAACCAGCAAAAGCCATCATTTTGTTACATATTATATGTTTTAACCACTCTGTTCTGAGCGTCCCATAAACACTTCTGCAATGGATTCTCCAAGAGAACTTAACTTTCCTAACTAAAAGTTTTTTTTATTCACAAACAAATCGATGTTTTCATTTATTCAAGCATGAATGTATTTTTATTAACCATACATATTTGAAACTATTTAATATATAAGTGGATGCTTATTAGATTTATTACAACAATTAAGCTACAAACTCTTATTATTTTCATCATACAATAATTATTTTCAAACAGATTTGTTTTCTAGCGTGAAACAAGTTTACCTATAAACAATAATGAACTTGGTACAGTGCTTTTTTGCCAATATTTCTAAATGTTTCTGCATGAAGAAATTTATAGCTAAATGCCGCGTGGTATCTTAAAGATTGAAATTACTCTATTGTTCGAAAATGTTTGTGTGCCTCAAGTTAAATAGAACTATGAACAATAAACTATAAATATTTGTATCAACAAGAATTAAAAAGGGTTTTGTAAAACGAAATCCTTTGTATAAATTTATTAATTGCTTCATAAACGGTATTAAGACGCTTTCAAGTAGGAGAAACCTACAATCTTATCTCGCTAATAAAGTCCCTACTTTTTCTGAGGAAAATTAACCGTGTAACTCAGAAATCAGAATCAGAAATAACTGTAAGTAAACCTTTCCTTTTTAGAGAAAAATTATCCACGAAATTCAGAATCAGAAATAACCCTAAAAATAAAATATAATCCAGACTGAAGAGAATACTGATCGTCATCTTTTGGGGTTTTAGAGATGGCTATCACAATAGATATTGCGAATGGTATTAAGCTAAAAAATAATGTTAATATGATCGACGCGATAACCACAAATGATAAAACATTATGACAGATCAGCATTTTTGTGTTGAGAGTCTGCATTATGCACATACACAATGGTCAAAATAAAACAAGCATGATATGAAAATTACACAAATTAGGTATCTTTTTTAATTTATATGCGAATAACATACTTGATGAGATGGTGAACAATCGATACCTTGTGGATTTATTATTTTAGTACGTGGTCTTAAACCATTATCGCATTATGCCTTTTATAATTATTAATCCCCGTTGGGGCACTTTGGTTGGATTGTAAATGAATAGGTAACTTTATTTTTAATTGAAAATGTATTGCCAACAGTCATGTTTTCATTAACTCATTTAAAACATAAAGTTAGTTTATTTCATGAAAATTTTATGTACTTATGTACCCTGTATAAACAAATACCCTTTGAGATTGATTTATGTGAAATCTTTCACGCTATATAATAATAATATTATGAAGTACCTAAGTAGTGTTGTAACGGATTTTTAACTGCTTTTGCCAAGTAATTTAAATAGAGTAGGGATAAATCTTTGTCAATTAAATTTTCCAGTAGCTTCGACATAAAACAACCGTCAGCTTATTAAAGAGAGGCTTAACATCCTTCTTCATTCACTTTTAAATGTCAAAACTAGTTTATTATATTTTTAGCATTAAACTTTAGGTTTGCCTCAGGTCCTAAGGATTCAGGACAGCGTGGTACTTTGGATGACTGAAGTGATGCCCTGAAGTAATAAATATTAAGATATTGGAATATTTAATTTGTTTTAATTTTGTTTTTAAAAAAAATCTGTTTTTGTCTTATACGTATGATTTACTTTTATTTTAAATTTGAAATTACGAACGGTCTAAAATTGTAATAAAGGATAAATAATTCAATAATCTTCATAGTTGTTTTCCCTAAAATGATTTTAAAATGGTCATATTTATTTTTTTGGTTATTTTACGACTAAGTTAGCCGAACAGCGCATAGGATAATGAAAAGTGTGGACAACTACGTACAACAGGTGTGTGGTTTTCGATATGAAATCATGTGCCATTCAGAAAGGCTTTAAATTATCAACAAATATACAGATAAAAACTACAATTAATTATGAAACATACATATATGTGTGAGCACCTATTGACTTTGAAAACCTGCACGGTTACTCTTGAAACTCGATTCCAATCCTAAAATCGTAAAATCCCAAAATGGTACTCTTGAAATGCGACGCTAGCGCACGATTGGATTCAAATCGAGTGGTGATTTGAAGAACATGTGAAATCGTGTAAAATTTGAAAATTGGTACTCTTGACGTCGTTTTGACAACTACTCGATTCCACGGGATTGTGTTGGAATCGTCTAACTGTCATTATTTACAAGATCGCAAGAAAGTAACTTTTTTGAAATCGAGAAGACGTATTTTAATTATATTACTTTAAAACGCGCGTCAAGTCGATATGCGTCAACGAAATAACTTGCGTAAAATAGCAAGATATTCGCAAAATGCGTTTAGCATGAGTAGTGGGGAATATATGTATAGCAAATTACAGCGAATATCAAAAGAGATGTTTGAAGAGTTGTGCGGGATTTTTGAAGACATGAAAATGATAATATAACCATACCCACAGAACCAACAGTTCTTTCCGCAGCTCATGATGACTGAAGCCAGACATGAGTTAGTTCATCAGCTGTGGAATTCACATCATAGGCGAATATGAATAATTTAAGAGAGCTTAAGAAATAACCATTTTATTATAAAAAGCTTCTTTATTGTGAATTCTGTTACACGTTTCATGTATATAATAGTAGGTACCTATATGTAAATTGTCAAGGTTTGTAAAAATAACAAAATTGTAATATAATGTCGTACATAATAATTTTATTGACTATTATTTTATACTTGATAATTAAATTATAAAAAATACAATATACAAAATAAAAAAAAAAACTATTAAAACTATTTTCTGTTGGATATTGCCTTTGCAATTTCCCTCGAGGCTGCTGCCGCTTCAGCAGAGCCTGAACGAATGGCAGCAATAGTTGCGATTAAAATTCGGCACACTGCCCCATTATTGCTGTTAAGCGTTCTGATTCCACCCATTTTTCTTCCATTAATGTGAGACGCTCTCGTTCTTTCAACAAATTTAAAAAATATATACCTAAGATTTATTTTGATAAATCAGCAAATAAAATAAAGCTAGCATTTTAATGATTATAATAAAATATAAGTAAACAAACAACGCACACTCTAATACAGAAACGTCAAAATGTTTATTTGAAATATAAACGAGTGTTTCCATTTAAAGAAAAGAAATCCTTAAATATCATAGCAACGTCAAATTATTATATTTGTTAAGTAGGACAGTTATTAGTAAATCAACTTCGACTTATTTTATGTTTAAAAAAAGTATACCACTCACAGATGTCAGGTTTACTTCCTTACAGTTTCTTTGAGAATAACGCGACATAACAGCAATTATCAATTCCTAATTTACAGCGAAAATATTTTCATATTGCAATAACAAACTTGAAACGAAAACGTTTTCACGGCTTGGAACGCCAATCTCAAATCCGATTCCAATCGCACGGAATTTGGTTCAAGAGTACGGTTTTGAAACTGGAATCGAGATTGTGATTGAAATTGGAATTGGGTTCGAATCGAGTGTCGAGAGTAAGCCTGCTGGTCGTATAAAAATCCAGACTCATTGTTTACAGGTACCGGATTCCATACCCAGAGTTTGCATTAAATAGAAAAGACAAGAAAATAAGTTTGGGTTTGTGATTGACTGTGCAAGATTTGAGCCATTGGAGAATTATTGATTGAGCGATTTATCGGATATATTCCAAGCCACCATGAAAATTCTCAATAAAAAGCCTATAATGTTACCATAGGTCGTTGTTAACGTAAAAGTGGTCACTCTACGCCAGCCTCTGAAACAACTGTAGGGGTGGGTTGCAAGTCCGTAATAGTTCTAAATTTACTCCTATCAAAATTGACTATGTGTTATAATATAAGTAACTTACAGTAAGATTAGGTCTACATACTAAGTAATTTTGAAAAGTTTTGAATCAAGGCCCATGCAATAGCACTTTCTTTTTCGAACAAGAGTGAAAACACACTAAGCATTGAACGCTGTCTGACCGTATTTAATGACAGGTATAGCAAACGTATTCTAAGTTAACCATAGATATAGTTCTATTCGATCAATGAAATAGTAGCCTTGTGCTTTTAGTTATTATCTATGGTATTGCTATTATTTTATATGTTTATAATATAAATCATTTTCCGATGGTATTAATCATAAGAAATGAATGAAGTTGATAAATTCTGAATCATATTAAATAGGTACTGTATTATTAATGTTATACTAATATATAAAACTTGACATTTTGTTTGTTTGAACACGTAATATTTGGAACAGTAACTCGGGTTTGAAAAATATTATTGCACCATTTCCTGGTTTTAGAGTTTTTAAGACAATGTTTCTTATCTTATTAGCTGTTGCGATGTCAAAACTAAGGTTAATTAACCGGATGATTTACAATTAAAAGTTCTCGGTTGATGTTATGGAATGGACAGAGATTTTCAAATTTATAACCTAGAAAGAATATAAAATTTTCATACAAGAAATAACGACGAAATAGCACGCCTTGACCTTCGAATCAATGCCGGTAAGACAGAGCTCATGGCGAATAATGCCTGCCCCGATAAACAGCTACCGATAACCATCGACGGTCACCAGGTTTCCCGGGTGGATAAATTTAATTACTCGGGAGCAATCATTACCACCTCTGGTGAGCTCGGGGCCGAGCTTCCGATACGTATCGGTATGGCAGGTGGCGGCTTTAACGACATGACCAAGATGGTGTCGAGACGAAATGTAAACTGTTTGATGCGTGTGTGTTGCACATTCTCCTGAATGGGTGTGAGTCCTGGCAAAATTATCCACAAAAAGTATCTGCATTTGAAACGAAGTGCCTCACGAGAATCTTGGGTATAAGATGGTACCATCGCATCACAACCGACGCTATTCTCCGGCGCACCCAGCGTAGGCCCATCACTTCCACCATTACGGAGAGGTGATAGACATGGCTGGGACATGTGTTGATGATACCAAATGTCAGTTGGCCGAGGAGAGTGCTATTTTTCCTCCTATAATGCTCTCGAAAACTTGGAAGACCCTCTCATACTGTACTCTGTTCCTTCGATGCAGAGCTGAGGGAGTTGGACATGGTGTGGTAGGAGGTCATAAGTATTGCGCAAGATCGAGCGCAATGGAGAACTCTTGTTGATTTGATTTGTTAGAAGAAGTTTAGTTTATGAAGCTATAAAATGTATTTATTTATTAGATTTCTTTAAAACAAAGCGGATAAAACCGCGGGGCAAAACTGGTAATATAATATCAAAGCATAGACAATGAAAGCAGCTACGATCAATTTATTTCCATTTTATTATGGTCTAGCCAGCAAGGCTTTATTAAAATTTTCTCTGTTTTATATTAATATACATAATCATAAGATTTATTTCTGTAACTACGATTCGACAAGCTTTCCAAGAAATCAGTTTGAGATATAAATTAAGAAAATATACTTCTGATTAGATGGATTATTTCAATTTGAAACATCATTTTTATTTCTACCGTTCATTCTGCGAATTTCGAGGGTTGAGTAAAAATGTAAAAATTCGATACTTAATGGAAAAATCGGGACACATAATTCATGCAATGATGCTAACGGTACTTTTGGAAAATCTATAAATCTGGGTAACATGAATAAGTGGCAAATAGTTGATACTTCACTCTGTTGTTCATGATAATTTTGAACGAACACACCAAATACACTGATTACTGAGAGATGTACTGTTATGATATGAAGTTGAGATAAGTATAATAATAAATATCAAACTTTTTTAAATAAATAACTTTTTATAGGTAAATAAATATAGTGGAATAACAAATAAATTGTTTCATTTAAATTTTTTAAATAGCTTTAGAATTTTAAGTGGGCCGCGGAAAACGCTTCGAGTATGCGGCGTTAGTCGATCACCCAGTCAGCTCTGGGCTATTCTGATAATATAGTTTTAAATTTTTTTTTTTTCAAATTTTAGCCTCTATGAGACAATATGAGCGTCTTTAACTGCTGTAAAAATTTAGAAAAAAAAATCAATCAATTCAATGATAGCATTAAAGAGTCGGTTTCATATAATCTAAGGAAAAAAGCAAACAAACAGAGTACAAGAATAAAAATCTAGATCTATAGCTAAGGAAAACAGCAAATATCACAAGAATGTATTAAAATATAAAAAAATATAAAATCCTGGAAAACAGCACAAGAATTTAATAAAGAAATTTAGTATAACCATCTTATTAAGTTTTTTTTTTCTACCTTTCTCTTCACAATCCTTCACCAACTATAATAATTGTAGACAATTTGAATTTTGCGAACAAAATTTGCGAATTTTTCGTCAATGTAGAATGCGAATAAAATTAACTGTCCACTTTTTATATTTTTATATAAGTGTCTTTGTTAGTTGGTTTAAATAATTGTTTAAAGTTCAATTTTTTCGCACTCACATTCACGAAAAATTCATTCGCGAAATTAAAATTGTCTGCGACTACTGTTTGTAGGTACTCTTGTATCTTCCTTTACATATTTCAAACGACTTATATCCCCAACAAATTATTTTAAATAGTTTTCACAGTAGCGATTGCGCCTTAGGGGACCAAACGAAGGCTCAACTGTTGAGAATGTTCGTCACAGAGGGAGCTCCGAAGGAAACGAGTGATTCAAGATATAATAATAAACGACTCTCATAATTTTTATAAGTGTATACACACGCAAAAGACGTAGTCATCCATGGCATTCCGATAAAGCTCATGATTGGAGATGAATGATTTAGCGAATCCGTATTCCGCTTCATACGGACGCTATTACTCACTAGAATCCACTTGAACTGTTGCTGATAATGATATTATGAGTCTTAAGCGAGATGGGATCAGTAATAAACCTACTCTACCAGGGTTTACCCGTCAGCATGTGACATGGTTTTTACGATGGCTGAAGGAAAGACTTATTATGTACACAAGTATGGCGACAGTTAGTGTACCTACACTAAATTTCTCGACAGACATTGTCCAGTTTTTACTATGAATATTGAATTTCTGATTTATATAATGGAAAATTAATAACCATCAGGGTCTCGAAGACGTGGAAGACCTTCTCATACCGTGTTCCATTCCTTCGAGCGCAATGGAGAGCTCTTGTTGCCTCCCTAAGCCCCTGAGTGGCGTTGAAAGGGAGTTTTGATTGATTGATTGAAATTAATAACCTTATTTAATCAGTTTGATTCCGACCGATGCATCTGTTTTAAACAATGTTTTAATTTTATCAAACGAACGTTTTCTTGACAATAGCAAAAACAGCACGAACAGAAAAAGCGAAATTGGCACAGCCGTTTAATCAGGATGCTGTGACCAAGGGAAACAGGGATCTTTTTTTTATCTAATATAGATTCTTCATTCAAACTCTGCTACCGAAGTCAAGGGCGGATCCAGCGGGGGGGGGGGGGGTTACGGGGGTCATAACCCCCCCCTGGGCTGGGCCTTCTTTTCTATTATGATCATAATAAACATAATAAATTATGGTCGTGACCCCCCCTGGAAAAAAAATTGAAATGACCTTTGTTTTTGGAAAAGTTTAGTTTCCAGATACCAAATTTTGGAAATGACCTTTTTTTACTATGTGACCTTCCCTGGCGTCAAAGCTGGATCCGCCCTTGACCGGAGTGTCTATTTTGTGTGTAGCCGGCCGCTTCAAACAACATAAATAACGCACAGCTATATAGATGTGTTGGTTGGCTCGCGGATACGACTTCACAGCGTTAGTTGGTCATAGTTCTGGCATTCTATAATATAAGATTGTACATAGTGTTGGGAAATAATGTTATTCCTATAAATCTTGTGCAGGAAATTCCCCTTCTTACATTGCAGATATTATAACATCTTAGTGTTTTTTTATCATTGAGGTCCTTGTTGATCAACAAACATCATTCCATATCCTTCCTTTTACAGGCTTTGATTCGAACATCAAGGAAACATCTTATTAGACCTTTTACAATGTCCCAGGCCTAGGCCTCTCCTATCCTAGGATAGAATTCATCTCAATGTTGGAACAAAGGAAATTCGTTGGATGTAACAGCAATGTAACCACAGCAAGGGATTCTGGCGTATCGCCTGTTGAATTACTACCATAAACCAACAACGACGCCGTGGGCATTACTGGTGCTACATGGTGTAATGTTTGCAATAAAAAGTCTATAGTAGGTATTACATACCTAATACATTTTTTCATGTTTAAGGTCTTCGTAGCGGATTAATGACAGTAATTTATTTGAAAAGTATGGTTTACCTACTCTTTCTTCATTGTTTGCCATGTTAGTGTGCGTTTACACCAAGATTCAAATTCAAATATTTTTATTGAGAAATAAAAAAACATTAAAAAAATACATATTCACATTAATAAATTTATACATTTTTTTAATATAGGTATATTTTACCCCCAAAATTGAGCAGAGCTCGTGCTTTGGGGGATTATAGGGTTGTATTTATTTATTTAATAAGTAAGTAAAGTTACTTCAAGCAAGAGAAAATACAAACATACCAACATACAATAAACAAGAATTACAAAGGACACATGCAAACAAAAAGAACAATTGCAATGATAATAACAATTACAAAACCATCAGAGACGGTAAAAAGTAAAAAACAGTCAAATTTAAGATACATACATAGATACACCGTTAACATTCTTTATCGCTGACACGTTGTGTATATTGACACCAAGGAAAAACAAGAACTCTGGTGCGCCTAATCTGTCAAAAAGTTCCCTTAATTCTTTAATGCCTGTTCAATCGATATATTATTAATACGTGAAGGAAAAACTTTGTGACTATTTTTACGAAAATCGCGCGGAAGGAGGAGTATGAATTTTCGCACACTTATAGTTTATATAGAGAAGGGGTAGTGAATGCTAATATTTTTTTTAAATTATGGATATAAATAGATTAATTCAATAAAAAACACTACTGTAATATTATCTATTTGATACTCACACACTTTTTCACAGACTACTTATAGGGAGCATCAACTTCGTAGAAACAAAATGGAAAATGAAAAGCGCCTCATAATGGGCGCAGAAAGTTTTTTGTAGTCGGTATGGAAGGTGGAGCTGAAAATAGCGGGATATAAATTGAGAAAAGATTAATATTGTTTGTCTTTAATAATAATAGAAAAAAACTTTCTACATATCAACATTTCAAATTTGACGTATTCATGCCATTGTTTTTGAAAGAAAATTGGCGCCTTAAAAGTGTTCAAATTTTATAATTTAAATTAATTATGGTCGAATTTCGAGCACTAGTCGACCTCTAGTATTTATAAATATGCGTGGTTTGTTAAAAAGTACTTACAATGAAGTAAAAAAAAATTATCATGATAGAATTTAAAAAAAAAAATTAATTCGATATCCACACCGACTGAATTCATCCATTTAAATTTAAATTTCTTACAAAAAGTGATACCTATAGTATGAGTCTGAGATATTAGGTAATTCTATTACTTAATTGAAATTGCCGCTATGTTTGACTTCTTTATTATGGGCTAAATTAACATTTTTTGGTCGCTGAAATATAGTGTAGTTTTCAGTAGAAAACAATTATTTCGTGTTTTCCGCGTTTTCACTTTTAATTTCAACAACAAGTTGTTTTCAAAAGACTTAATAAGAAGTAAACTAAGTAAGTAAATGAAATGGTTGCCTTGCTTTTCGCTTTCATTGCGAGTGTAGATCATGGTACTGGTATTATGGGTGTACTGATTGTGTCCGACAAAGCCACAGCCCATGGCGGACGCTCGTAGTCTCCCATTAATGCCATCCACCCACAGATACATTATATTGACAGTAATTACGTACATTACTGGATACTCGGGGGCATTGCTGGAAAAATGGATGGATGGGAATTATTGAATATCTCCTCCACTGACTAACAAATAGACAGGTGATTATTGAAATAGTTTGTAGTTACGTATCGATACCTTCTCATCTGACAAGGCACCGAGTAGTCTATGAAATTTTATTTCCATTATGAAATGATTTTTTACAACGGGTCTCTCTATTCATACGCTTGGTTGTTTCAATACAAAACTTTTTATTTTCGAAGTACGATTATGTCAAAATGAGTAGATTTCTGTCAAAATTGGATACATATTAAAATTTCATTACAAAAATGGAATTATTGCAATAGGAGCCGCGTAATATTTACTCGACGATATGTAGTGGCAGCATGATTAGAAAAAAAATAGTTTGAGCGTTTTGAATTATGGAATTTTAGTAGAAATTTATGTCAAAGTTTTTTTTAAAAAGTGGAGCAATTTCGACATAACAGATTTGATGACGTGGCTGAAGAGCTGGAGATACAGCATATAAAACTGTTTTCACCTATTTGAAAAAAAACTGGGCACACATAAATCCTCGATATTTGGATGCTACGCGAGCTCACTTAAAGAAACATAATGAACCGTGGAATGATTTTTGATTGAGACGTAAACAAACCGAAGCTTTTTTATGAAATTGATAACTGGTGATGAAAAGTGGACCAAGTTTGACAAAAAGGTCGTGGTCAAAGGTATGTCTGACTTCTTTCATGTTACTTCAAATGGCACTTATTTGAAAGAAACAAAATATTTAGTTTTTTCCACAATATTTATTAAGCTTAATAGCCACGGTCGAAAGGATAAATTATCTCAAATGCACTATTTACACACTCTTTCAACAAAGTCCATAGAATTAGACACCCGATTACAACTGTTATGTAAGATATATTAGTATTACGCCGACCTCAGTAGCCTACTACATAGTGGTATAATTTTTTTTTTTATTAAAGGTATAACAAAAATGGTGAACAATACATTTGTCGTGATGTATTTCAATAAGAACACCTTCTAGTTCTCCTATTTTATGATGTTTGCTCACGACACCGTACTTTGAATCGTTATCTCGGAGGATTAACTTATTCTTATAACAGAAACACAATCTTAATAGTGATATTATTTATTAGTCTCACATGATTTGAAAGCATAATGACAGGTTGTATGTGATGTTATTATGATATCCACACATCCAAATTAACGAATCAAACGTATGAATATCTTAATACGTAATGTTATGATTATGAAGATATAAAAGAGATGGCTCCGGCACGGGTTGAGTAACCTGATCTCGTTACTTAAACGGCATAAAAATCCTATGAAATGGACGTTGTTTTCGTTCACGATCATTCGAATCGTTAAAAATTGTTTGAAAAATTATCATCTCATTTCTACGGATCGGTCCATACTTTAAAAATAATGATAGTAATTTAGAGGTCTGCGTTGAGTATCGTTAAATGCAGTCCCTTTCTTACCGTGGACCATAAAGAGTACGGTAAGTCGTGGGCTTGTTTTGGGAATATTACGCTGCACAGAAATTATAACACCTTCGGGCCAGCTAATGTTTCCGACGCCCGGTCATCCTCTATCAAACTTTCATTTCTCGTGCAGTCATTGACAAATTATCGTTACTCGAAGGTTGTATTGTTGGATTGAAGGCTGTATGACGTAACACGATTTAATAATTTTCTTTAATGGAACCTCGTTGTGTGTGAAGAATGAAATTGCAAATAGCCGTATTATGGAATGGATGTAGCATTTCACGCTTGTTAGTAAATGTTTATTGAATTATTTATTACCTTGTCACTATGTAGCGGCTTATAGACTAGTGGTTACTCCTCTGCGGTAGTTCGTTGGCCTTGCTCTTGAGAAAAGCTGGACAGTTGATCTGAAATAAAAAAAAAGAATGACAATTTTATACTAACGGTTATCATGATAGGTTCAAGGTTTAAGATGTATGTATATTGTCTGTAGTGTACTGATGGATTCTATATGATCTATCACATAAACCCAAATTAAAAAAAAAATCAGAAAGAACAATGACACTATAGAGATTATGAGTAAATGTAAGGGACAGAATAACAACAAAGAGTGTCAGACATAATTGACAGTGTTTGCAATGGCGATGGGCAGGTCATATCGGTGATTTGGATGCTAAATAAGCAAACCGCTAACTATATCGATGTCCTAGAACTGCAATGATAACTCCTGGCCTGAAAGGACTACATCGTGATAAATTCCAATTTGATTCCAGTGTCCAATGTCCAGTTTGAAGTAAAAAAATAACTGTATGTGATAGAGGTCCGTTCTCAACCAGTCTAAAATATCGCCATCGGTAGGTACTGGCATTCTGTTGTTACAAGCGCGCAGATTTGTCGATTGAAGGCTACGGAAACATCTATGGATAAAAAACCCAGAAAGATATTGTGTAAAGTCGACCAAATAAGGAATGACGTACGCTGAGC
Organism: Mystacides longicornis; assembly: GCA_963576905.1. Lineage (NCBI taxonomy): Eukaryota > Metazoa > Arthropoda > Insecta > Trichoptera > Leptoceridae > Mystacides > Mystacides longicornis. The sequence goes on from OY756425.1 coordinate 14,486,814, forward strand.
CGCATAGTACATGCACGAGGGCTGATACGAACAATCGATAATCTATTAAACGATAGCCCCATGTACGCATTCAAAAAGGTGTGAAAGGACTTGCAAGCATTGACAGGTAATACAATCTGGCAGTGTTGCCAACGTGGGCGACGTTTTTTTTTAGCAAAATTTCATGTTTCCGGATACCAAATTTCATGTTTCCGGATACCAAATTTTCAGTTGGGCTACCAAATTTTCAGTTCGGCGACTTTGGGCTACTTTTTTTTTTGAAAATCGGCGTCATCGGCCATAGTCCGTTGGCAACACTGCAATCTGGGGAGATCAAATCGTAACCGTCCATAGAAAATGGATGGACGTTGTATTTACAACATTGCTAATACCACTAGAGTCCTGTTGTCATTTAGTTATGATAGGTACTATATTTAACACCTAGACGCGAGTAATAAATGAAATACATATAAATTAAACACAATTATTTTATTAAAATATTTTGCCTGAGGGATTTCTCTTCAATTGAAGTTTTACTTCACATGAAGTATGTGGATTGCTAACAAGGTGACTCACCGTGTGTAAGTGCTGCCTATCAAATTAACATCAAGATGACTTGTTATTTGTATAAATTCACTTTACTTAAGAATACTACACTATTTAAAGCAACTCGCAGAAACAAGTTTGTTAAATTTTAACGTACCTACATAATATTAAAATGTATGTAAATATTAAAACTGGGAATAATTGTTAGGTACATAAGTATTTTTTTTTTAATTAAATGAATTTGTGTTCATTCAAAGTGAACTCAAAGTACGAAAGCCGGCGCCGTAACCGCTAGTCTACCAACTACTCCTATTAAAAGAATTAAAGGAATAAGATTGATTTAAGTATTTAAAATGTGTCTGGAAGAAAAGATTTTGTGACATAGCATATTCCACTTAGGGACATAGGAAGGCAACAGCCTTGACTTATAGTGTCATTAAGCGTAGCTTTGATACCGCAGTAAACATGACACCCACCGTAATAAAATCTATAAGCTAAATAAAAAGGTTAAATTTAAAAACTCTTTCGCATTATTAGTTAGTTATATTGAAGTTTAAATTTTGTATTGTGGCCGATACTCAATCTGTTTTTCTAGAAACCCAATGAATAAGTATTTTGTTTATTATTAAGAAGACAGTTCCTACCTACTTACTGTCAACTGATAGACAGCAAAATTGACTAAGGATTATGACCGTCTTCAGTGGGTATTTGGAATCTGTGACATACATATACCATCCCTGGGCAGAAATTCAAGAGAAAAACACAGATACCTTGATAAAAAGCAACGCAAGCTGTTCATGGCAACTTTCTTCATACTTTAAGACAAAACAAGGAAAAAACGAAGCATGGGACAGGATATAGGATCGTGGCTGTGAGGTCTGTGAGAAGTTAAAAGTGGCAGTACCCAACCTGCAATAGGTATAGGAGTAACACTAGAAGAATAAAAATCGAAGGAAGTATTTGAATTACGTTATTAATTAGATAATGATACGAAGTTGGCAATATGCGTGGGAAATGAGGAATTCATTATCAGCAAAGGAGAAATGCCTTTATGCTGTAGTTCAGAGCCTTATTTTAAGCTTGTGGGAATATTGAAAGTAAATAATTTTACTTTAGTACCTAAAGGTAATTATAATGTTACCAACATCGATGTAAACCTGTTTGTAGGCAGGCAACATTATTAACGTCGATATGTTACCTGCCAAATTAATTCAATTAGTAATAGAAAAAGAGCTTTGTAATTATTACAATCAATTTGTCTAATTTTTCATTGTTGAGTTATAATTTTAATACGGATGTTTCTAATTATTAACTCTTCGTTTGTTTAAGTCTATGAGAATGTTCGGAAATCACACAGATACAGGTTTCGGTCTTATTGTTTTTACAAAACTCATTCATTCATTCGTGCCCACATAACATTAATTTTCAAAGGCAACAAAAGAATTTATGAAAGATCCAAGAACTTATGAAAATTTAAAAATCTGTTCTTGTTCCCCGTCGTGTTAGAATTAGGGATTGCAATCCGGAAAACCGGATCCGGTATTCCGGCGGATCCGGCATCAATATGCGCATATCGGATCCGGCGCAAATTGACGGATCCGGAGATCGGATCCGGTTTATCATATCAAAAGATTTTTCAACAAACTCAACATGGACAGAACTCGAACCCGTATCCCTAGCAATTTCACAGGGTCATTGTAGGTAAAATTGTGAGTACCCATAAAGATAATAAGAGAAAAGGAGGCAAATGCGTAACACTGAGCGCAGTGGAATGCTGCTTTTGCTCCTTGTGCCCAATGTAAGATTTTAAAGCTAGTGTTTACTGATCGTATTGAAAGTATTGACTTTCGAATGAAAAGACACCTGTTAGAAAAATAGTGAGAATATTAAACAATTAATTATTTAGCCAATAAAATATATATTACTTAACCGTTTTAAAAGCAATATATGTAATTGTGATAATTGTCTGATTTTTATTAGATTAGTTCGGTAGTCTGTCACAATGTGTGTGCAGTTATATTCAAGGATAAAACTGAAATAATTTCTCAAAGACTTATTATTCTTGATAATATATTTATATAGGAGTGTCTCTGATTATTCCTGGTTAGAGGTATTACTCCTGGGACGCGCATGTCCAACTGCTCATTTAACTCTTTGGTGCTCGTACAAGGGTCTACTGGTTGATGTGATTTCATCCTCTTAAAATCACCAGAATCACCGGATCCGTTCTGTTGACGTGGTCTTTCCAATAAGGCCATCTATTTCTACCCCATTGCCTGACGTTCTCGATATCGCAGAAGCTCCGAATCTGGTGTTTCTTACTCTGCCTCGAGTGGTTTATTTCACTGTGGGTTGGTGATTTTTTGAGAATCTTTCTTTTTCGTGGTGTCGGTTTTAGATTGCACATCGTAAATCACGAGCAATCAAGCAGGTTATATAAAAAGTTACTTATTTTCGATGAATTTCAATTTGAATTTTATAAAACGTAATCTAATTTGTAATTTTATTTTAAAAAAACTAAATATTTATAGTTTTTACTATTTAAAAGAAGTCATACCCTAATTAAATTAATTTCGTATACGTACCGTTTTATTTTAAGCCTTTATTATTGTTAAAAATGTTAATTCATCAAGGTTAGCTCAATCCGGTCGGATCCGATCGGATCCGGCCGGATTGACGAAAATCCGGTTGGATCCGGCCGGATTCAAAATGAGACCGGATTGCAATCCCTAGTTAGAATAGTTCAGATTCGGAAAAAGTATAATTTGCATAACGATTTTTATTTATTTAAATGATCAAGTGAACGAGTCTTTTTATTTTTTATAAAAAAAAATAAAATAAAATCATCTTACAGATGATTCAGTAAGGCTAGACAACCCATTTGCTTACAGGAACTGTGGGGCTAGTACGAGTTTAATCGAAAGCTAATTGCACGATAATAAGCGCTTATTAGCGTGCATATAGTGTTCGAAAATCCAACGATCGAACCATTCGATCATTTTTGTATGGAATTTTTTCGAAACTCTTTGATGATCGTTTCGATATTCGATCATCGAAAACTTGTACTAGTGATTCAGCTGAGGAAAGTCCAGGGGCCCCAGATAATTTAAATTTTGCGAACGAATTTTTCGACAGTGTAGAGTAGGAAGAAAATTAACTGTCCACTTTTAATATTTTTATTATTTTTTAAGTGTATTTCTTCTTCTTATTCTTTCTTCCAAAGTGGCAATTCACTCTCGAGGGAAAGTGATCTATATTAGTGTCTTTGTTTGGTTTAAATAATTTAATTGTTTATATGTATGTTCCAGTGAACAGGACATTTTCGCACTTTACATTGACGTAAAATTCAAATTAATTGTCTACGGAACTGGGTTTAGAATCATGGCTGCAAAGAAATACTTAATTATATTTTTGCTTCTCTAGATCATAAGCCAACATCTAAATTAGTATTGATTGTTAAAATATAACATACTTATAGTTATTTATTATAATTTTTTGTTGATAAATATCGGTTTGTTTCAAACCCTTTGATTTTCATAATGATATTTACAATTTCGATGATTTCAACACATATTTCGTTTATTTATTGTAGTCCCAGATATACCTAATATTAGATACCTACATATTTTTTTTGTGCTATTTCCTTTTTGAAAGACTTACTGGAGTTTGATATTTAGCTAACAACAGTGGCGTACCGAGGGGGGGGGGGGGTGGCGGAGAGGCAGACCGCCCCGGGCGCCTCTATTAGTAGGGCGGCAAAATTTTCTCGCGCTATACACGACCAGATTGATAAAATCAAAAAAAAATATTTTCATCTCGGGTGGAGGTCCTTCAAAAATAACATTTCCACGTGGTACGTCTGCAGGTAAAAAAATATTGCTCAGAAGTTGGCTCTGTCCCACTCTGCCCGAAAATTGAATTTTTAAACTAAGTTGATACCTTTACTATAGTTAGATATTGTTCTGTACCCCTATTCAGAATCTCCGTGACATTTACACTGGCGTAAATTAACAAAATTTTGTATGGGCTGCGGAGCTTTCCGAAGCATTCTGTAGTGGCGCTATACACATTTCCATACAAAATTTTGTTAATTTACGCCAGCGTAAATGTCACGGAGATTCGGAATTGGGGCTCTGCTGTACCTAAGTGTGAAAAATGAAAAAAATATATTTTTTTTTTATTACACAGTGCATTAAAATAAAGTAAATCTAAACCGTAGTATTCCGAAACATAGCCGTGTGTACACACACAATAATGTAACTACACTGTTCAAATTACATGCTGCCTCACTAGGCTTACGCCTGTGTCGAGGCTAGTTCTTAATATCTACCATTCGCACTATATCAACACATAAAACAGCTCCATCTGTGATTTATCTCTTCCAGTAGTCATCAGCCATTCATCAAGACGCTTTGAAAACTCTTTCACACTCTCGCAAGCTCTCACCTCATTCGGTAACCTATTATACAATCTCGGTGCAAGTTACTCTGCCGTTCTCTGTCCCAATGCCGTCCTCTGTCCCAATGCGTCCTCATCCTCGGTACATGTTTTACACCGTTTGCCAGCGACCGCATATCACGCCCCAATTATTGTTTTACTATTTTATTTTGAAAAATTTCGGCCCGTTTTTTTTAAATTTATATAGGGAGGGGGGGGGGGGGGGAGGCGCCAAAGGGTTTGGCTCCCGCCCCGGGCGGCAAATACCCACGGTACGCCAATGGCTAACAAGACATTTGTACAAACACACCGAAAAGAACCCAAAAGATCCAATAAAGTCCTATAAAAAATAACATAGTTAAGTATGTATTTACTCAAATAAAATACCTAATGTCATACAGTATTAAAATTTTATGTATTTTAGTATGTATGAAAAGAAAAATAGTATGGAACAGTGGGTTTCGACTGGGTCTTTGATGGGATCGACTACAACGCACGGTATGATAGATGACGCACGAAACGGAAGATGTGGACAACTTTTACTCAAGTGTGGTACAAGGGATCATCCCTTTTGTGAATGTGGCCAGATCGAAACTGTTGGACACATTGTACCGAGTTGTCCCATTAAAAAAAATTGAGGGACCATTAGAAGAAATTGGCGGGGTGACGCCTAGGGCAGCAGAGTGTCTTAAAAATATTGACGCGCAGCCATAACTCCAACAAAGGTCGCACGCATACGAAAGAAAAAGAAACTACAACGCAATACTCCTAAGGACAAATTTACCTATGAACGGTGTTATAAAATTTAAAGAATTCTAATCCCTTGCTCAATGCTCGACTTTTTGAAAGAAACATAAATAATGGTTTATTACCCAGTTCGCAAGTTTACTTTAGCGATAGAATACTAATTATTGTAGATCACCTGTTCGCATAAAACGCAGACGGGATGGTTGCTTATTAAAAAACTTACATAATAAAACTCTGTTTCTGATATGTGTTCATGTTAAATGCGTTTCACACATTCAGTGTATTGTCCATCTGCTCTCTATTTTCAAAGATGTGGTTCTGTACGCCTACGTTATGCCGTCATATCTACATAATATTTTAGTCCGTTTATATTTTTGTAACAGCATCAATCGTAGAAAACAGACGATAAGGTCAGATATTAATATGCCCAGAGCCGTACATAATGCTGGAGAAGGTTCTTAAATACAATTTGCTGCATAAACTTTAATATATTTAGAGCTATTTAAAAAACTCTATTTTTTTAGGAACTTCATACAAATTTCTCAAAAAAGACAGTAAGCCATCTTTTGGAAACAAAATTACTCATGTAAAAGTTGAATGGAATCTTGGTACTACGGTGTGAAAATGTAATAAAATAATTGTAGATTGATTTGTTATACATATAAATGTTATTCAAATCTTATTATTCTCCATAAATAAAGATTTAATGAATAAATTTGCAAAATGATTCCTCCATTTGACAGATAGCGCAAATCACCCTCTATGGGTGGAGAGCCTAATTAATTATCAAACATTAGAGAATATAGCTAAGATTCAAACCACAGAGTTATCTCTTTTCTCTATGAAAACTTGCAAATTATGTCGGTAGGTTCGTATAATATTATAAGGTCGGTAAAAAAGTCATTCTCCTTTTCCTGTGCTTATGTCAGTTATAGAGGTCTGTTAAGCAATAGGAAGCTAGACTAGAACCTGTTTAATTACTTACCGATCAAGCGTGACATTCGGAATCAAAAACGTAAAGCAAGACGGGTATTAGCTAGTTATGTAATAAAAGAGAGCCATTGTGTATTGCTCTGATTATGTGGATGAGTACTCCTCACTTCTTTATTGTCAGTTTGATGATAGGTACAATTGTACGCTGTACAGATTGTATGAATGAATTGGTTTGTCGACACCTACTGATCCTCTGGCATTTAATTAACCAACTCTCTACCTCTTTTAAGGTTCCGCTTGGGAAAATAGGGAGACAAAAAAAACCCGCGTCAAGTAAACGCATTATTATTTTCTTACGCATCAAGCAAGTGGATCTTAATATACCTTTGTGTATAATTTTCAAGAATGTCTTCATTTTATCATTTATAATATATATATATATTTTTTTTTTCACGATTACTTCAAAGTACCCACCTAAAAATTTATATTTTAATAATATCATTTCTGAAAAAAAAATATTTTATTGGTTGGTTAACTGGAGACGTTTTTCCAGAACGAATTACAACCTTCGATTTGACCACAATATCATAATGATCACCAGAGTTTTTTTTGACATTTGTTAAAAAAAAATACAACCAGCTGATTTATTTTGTTGTAGGTATAATATAGCTACACAATATGGAAATACATATGGATATTAAATACTTTAGAGTTTCACTTTTGAAAGGTTTAGTCTCCTGTGAGGTCGACTCCCAGCTGTCTTTCTGCCTGGTAGCTGTCTTCTTTGGGGTTGGATATGCAACGCTATGTAAGAGAGTCTGGATGAATCCACTCTAATCAAATGAAAACCAGAAACTTCTTCGTTGCCTTCCCACTTTCTGTTTGATATAATTAATAAATTTGGAGTAATCATTAAAAGAAGTAAGATTTCTTAATATTTTGTGAATAAACAATATGAATTAAATTGGTCTAGGAGAATACTCGATTTCCTAAAAGAAAATCGCGAAGTTGGCTGAAGCACAAAACCACAGGAAAGTAAAAGGGGTTGGTTGAAATCGAAGAAGTTTTTAACTTAAAAAATACAGAAGTCTGCAAAACATCGTGAGGAGACAGACTTCTGAAATATTTGAATGGAATTTAAAGTTCCATTGGACAACCAGAAAACTTAATCAGCTAGTGTATGCGACGTATGCGTATTACTATCGACATACACATCTGTTTATTTTAATAAAGGTTGCTTGCCTATATGGTAGAACCTACCGATTTTGCGAGACTTGGCGCCACAACTTGTATTAATAATTCTAGGATACAACAGTGTTTCTGTTTTATAAATAGATAAGTGAGGACCTGTCCATGCTGCGTAGCAAACCATTCATGCGATAAGCCCGTTTTTTTTTCTTTAAATTTGAATACCATGTAAGGGTATAATTAAATTATGGTAATAATATGCATAGCGGACCTCAAATCTTCGTAAAGAAATTCAGTCGTACAATAAAATTATTTAAATAATATCCGAGTATTGTATAGGTACGAGTTAAGCAATGTACTTTCACTAAATTGCATGCCAAGGTTAAGCTTGTCTTGAGGCCAATCTATAAATAGAATTTGTGGTACCTATCCTGACCATTGCGATATCATGCTATCTCCCTTACACCTTGTACGAGCTCTCTGGCGTGTACTTTGTAGTGGGTACTTTCTCCAGAGCGCGCTCTCATTCAATCTACCGGCTTTCTGCCTAAAAGACGTAATTTGGTGGAGGCTAAGCGGCGGCCTTCGGGCTACCGCAAGCTCCCGCCATAAAGCAAAGTGATGTAAAATATAAAAGAGAAATTAAGTGATAGCCTACAGAACTTTATAACTAACCATTCGTCATGTACAGTGATTTCTTTGTTAAATTAACTGACCAAAGCCTTCCGCTTATAATAAATAAAAAAGTGCAAACTCATTGTTAAAAATAAATTCAAATAATTGTTAAAAATAAATTCTAATAATATTAATAGAATCACATGTCATAAATATTAGAAGGAGGCGACGTTCCAGTGTATTTCGTTGTTAATTAGACTGCATATGCCGCCCTCAGACAATAATGCGAGACAGTGTTGAGAAAGTTAATGTTCTAGTAAATTCATATCAATTAATAAATAAACAATTATATGTAAAGGGTGTCTCCATATCACATTGATGTAAGACTTGAAACTGATAAACTAAACCGCAAGTATTCGTTCCAATAAACAGTATATAGTGCAAATCGGACTTTCATTTATCTGTGTTTTTGAGAAACCGAACTTTCACAAGTCCCTGATGGTGAGAGCTGCTCACATGTCCAAGCTAGCCAGGCAAGAAATGGTAATCAACGGGTTGTCTCCAGGAACCTTCCATCCATACCCTGCCCAAGTAAGTAATTCGATGTATTCAACTATAACCTGGAAGTTAACAACATCGCCATCCCCAGAACATAAGATGATAAAGATGACCAAAGAAGAGAAGAAAGCTTCCCCAACCCCGACTACCCCTTTTTCTTATATATACCCATTTCATTGACGCCCAAAGTGTGGGCAAGAAGTTTCTTAAAAATACGAAAATGATAATAATTTAAAATGCGTTATTTTTATTTGTCAGTGTTGTCCAACGATGTCCTAACTGAAATATTTTTTTTGTATGCCCGTCGTAGTAGTTTGAATTTCAGGTAAATTGAATTGTATTTTATAACCTTTGATAAAAGCATTCTTAATTCAGGCAGAAGCCAGAGAGAAAAGTTTTGTAATTCAAATTTTGTTAAAAACAGTTGTATTAAACACACAAGTGAAAAAGTTTCATAGTAAAAAAAATTAAAGTAAATGATTTAGTAAATTATTAAACACGTAAGTAGAGTCATGTTTAAATAAGTAGAAATAAATTATTCTTGAAATTTTGATATCAGATAAATAGCCGAAAAATATACTATCTGCTTGTAAATTAAAAAGTCATTTCACACCAAAATTGTTTCTTGAAAGTATGGGTGAAATTTATTTGGATTGCATTGTATACCGAAAATAGTTTAAAGATTTTAACAGTCAGAGTTTAGAATAAATATTGAAAAGTGTAGTAAAGCCAATTAGTTGTTTCGTTGGAAGTTTGTTGATTCATAAAATTATGAAAGTTTTTTCGAGTTAGGAATATTTCGTATCGTACTGGCGTATATTGCAACCGCCATTTTGTTTTCCATCTACGCGCCAAAAGTTAGCGTCATCTGATACAGGTGGGTACCTACGTAAGTGGGTCACGCAGAGCGATGTACTTCGCGGTTATATGTGTGTATGTATGTGAGTGTGGAGACCCCATAGAAATATTTGAATAATAATAATAATCGATTCCATAATAAAAATTTGTACATACCTACCTTGCAATGAATTAAATATTTCCGGACGGAAAATTTTCACAGTTTTGTAGAGACAAGTTAGTTGTTCTTTTAATTTAATTTTATTGACATACGGGTCAAGTTTGATGGTCTCAATGTACCTTGTTTGGTTTTTTTTTGTGTTTATATCTCTGGGACAAATTTTTGTACTTAAAGAATGTACGTTCAATTACAATTCAAGCCAAATTTTTATTTATTTATTTTTTTGAAAACATTTATTGCGGAAAGTGACGAAGGTTGTGTTGAAGTCTGTATGGTTGACTTAATAACGATGTTTGGTTTAAAACATTAATTTATTTGATGATTTGATGGGATTAGCCATGAGCTAATGATTTGATGGGATTAGCCATGAGCTAATGATATGATGATTTGATGGGAATAGCCAAGAGCTAGTATTTGATGTATCGTGTGGAGGAACCCTGAATTGAAGTATATGAGGGGTTGTTTTTAGCGTATTGGATGCCGATTGGATTCAATCCGCTCTACATTATAGCTTAAATGGGCTTACAACACATAAAACTGTAAATATGTTTTGGTTCCCCAACCTCTCAAGATTGTTAAGACATGGAGTGTCGAAACTCTGGAGTTTTGGGTTTAACCATCTATAATTAAGCAACAGCTTATGTCAAAGCGACATCTTAAGTTGATCTCCCGTTAGACAACTTATGTCCAATAGCTGATAGATATTAAGTATGTAAATAATCTCATCTAAGTAAAGGACGTCTATCTCCTTTTCCCTTTTGTAAAATAAGTTAGTTTGTATGTCTCGTTGTCGAGATAGTCTAGAATGGTTTTCCTTTTTATCCAGTTTAATAAAAGAAAGGATGGCGCTCAACTCTTGTGATCTAATCAACCAGATCTCACTAGCATAAATACCATCTATAAAATTCTGTAAAACTTGGGCAAACAGAGCTAGCTATAATTAGGTATAAGTGACCTGACTGAATTTAATTTTTTTAAGGAAGGGTTTTGTTAATTTTCATGAGACTTCTGTAACGTTGTGACAACCTGCGAATGAATTAAATAAATTATCTCTAACTTTTGGAGCAACAGCTCAGGGTAGGACTGTGCTTAAATTAAATTTTAAAAGTGAATTAAAAAGTGAAAAATTAAGTGAGGCGGTTATCCATATTGGTGATAACGTCATGTCAATTTAAACTCATTTAAAAGAAAACCGTTTCCAAAAATAATTACCCGCACAGTTTAGGAATTCTAACATTTAATTTTGTTTTGTCATGTCTTATATGCTATTCTAATTTATTGTATTTTACAGGGTGCACCTACTTCTTTCATAGTTTGAAAATTTTTGTGTGATTCTGGTCAAACTCAATAATATTATGTTCAATTGCTGAACAGCGAGACTTTGGTGCTGTATGAATGAAATTTAGTAATCGTTGCAACGAATGTAAGTATTTTGAGTATGAAATAGGACACGAAAGAGATGAATGTTAAAAAGGGCTGTGAATGTTAAAGTATGTTTGGAAGTGCTCAAGTTTCGCTCTCACCAAGTTGAGGCCCTGTGTGACACTTAACTGGTCTCTATTTGACCAATGACACACAACCAAAATGTAATTAACTATTGAAATTCACATAGAAAGAATCTATCGATAAGTTTGATTGTATCCATAAAAGTATGAGGATCAAGGTATTTATAGGATGCACCCAGTTATATTTAATTATCTGTATATGTTGTGTCTTGTGTTTTCTTGTGAGTGTGTCGACTGAGCGACCTCGTTTGCGTAAAACAGGGTCCGCCTGTATTTGCCGGATCAGAGTTATTGGTGGTGACGCATAAAGTGTCTCAATACTAGCTATCCGCCCCGAGTCGACTCGCTCACCGGACAACAATTTTTTTTTTCTTCATATTTTTAATTTAGGATATAATTTTTGCATTGTATAACTACGTTTCATTGGAGTCACCCTATTGATTGAAAATAACTATAATTTTTGTTGATCGTACTTTCGAGTCTTTTCTTTGCCTAATTTTTTTTTGTGTATTGTTTGATCTCGATGTTGTGCATTGACCATGCGAACCTTTTAGGTATCACAGCTGTATGGTACTTAGAGTCCTTTTTTTTCTTTTCTTCCTTTTCTTTTTTTTCTTTTTATAAGAAAAAGGGTATTGTAAGGGTATAATTAAATTATGGTAATAATATGCATAGCGGACCTTGAGGTTCGTAAAGAAATTCAGTCGTACAATAAAATTATTTAAATAATATCCGAGTATTGTATAGGTACGAGTTAAGCAATGTACTTTCACTAAATTGCATGCCAAGGTTAAGCTTGTCTTGAGGCCAATCTATAAATAGAATTTGTGGTACCTATCCTGACCATTGCGATATCATGCTATCTCCCTTACACCTTGTACGAGCTCTCTGGCGTGTACTTTGTAGTGGGTACTTTCTCCAGAGCGCGCTCTCATTCAATCTACCGGCTTTCTGCCTAAAAGACGTAATTTGGTGGAGACTAAGCGGCGGCCTTCGGGCTACCGCAAGCTCCCGCCATAAAGCAAAGTGATGTAAAATATAAAAGAGAAATTAAGTGATAGCCTACAGAACTTTATAACTAACCATTCGTCATGTACAGTGATTTCTTTGTTAAATTAACTGACCAAAGCCTTCCGCTTATAATAAATAAAAAAGTGCAAACTCATTGTTAAAAATAAATTCAAATAATTGTTAAAAATAAATTCTAATAATATTAATAGAATCACATGTCATAAATATTAGAAGGAGGCGACGTTCCAGTGTATTTCGTTGTTAATTAGACTGCATATGCCGCCCTCAGACAATAATGCGAGACAGTGTTGAGAAAGTTAATGTTCTAGTAAATTCATATCAATTAATAAATAAACAATTATATGTAAAGGGTGTCTCCATATCACATTGATGTAAGACTTGAAACTGATAAACTAAACCGCAAGTATTCGTTCCAATAAACAGTATATAGTGCAAATCGGACTTTCATTTATCTGTGTTTTTGAGAAACCGAACTTTCACAAGTCCCTGATGGTGAGAGCTGCTCACATGTCCAAGCTAGCCAGGCAAGAAATGGTAATCAACGGGTTGTCTCCAGGAACCTTCCATCCATACCCTGCCCAAGTAAGTAATTCGATGTATTCAACTATAACCTGGAAGTTAACAACATCGCCATCCCCAGAACATAAGATGATAAAGATGACCAAAGAAGAGAAGAAAGGTTCCCCAACCCCGACTACCCCCTTTTTCTTATATATACCCATTTCAACCACATATACAATTACTATGTGACTATTTACAATTACTATTTCACGCCGACAAGTCTTCTATCGAGACTTGGCGTGACACAATAGTGCAATTGTATATTATTATATGACATTTTCTTTAATAAAAAAAAAATGTAAACAAGTATCTATCACTAAACCTTTAAACAAGATATAGGTACGAAGGCAAACAATTATTATGACAAGCAACATTTGATTGACTTAATACAAATATGCTAATGTACCGACTAGTAGATTAATTACTTAATAGAAATATAAAATTTGAGAGAGGACAAAATAACACTAAATACACTATTTTTGTACCTAGCTATACAATAAGAAAAATCCGTTCGTAAGTAGTATTAATAACTACCTTTTTAATGCAATATATGACACAGTGAGCCTACCCCACGATTGGTTGAAATCTACTTTGGTGACATTGCCTAAAAACAGCATCCTAAAACATGTGGAATCTATAAGACTAATTAGTCTCATGAGCTATGTTCTGAAATTAATACATGCCAGAATACGTGGTAAATGTGAGCAGGATTTAGATGATACTCAATTTGGTTTCGGGAATGTGTTTGGAATGCGTGAAGCACTATTAGCTATTAATGTTTTAATACAAAAGTGTCGAGACCAGAGAAATGAGGTTGTCGCATGTTTTATTGACTACGAAAAGGGACAGGGTAAAACATACAGACTTAATAGGAATGCTTGCCGATTGCAACATTGAAACCAAAAACCTAAGCTTCATAAAAATATTGTACTGTTCTCAAACAGCCAAAATTAGGCATGGATATGGGAAATCAAACGCAATAAATAAAGAAAAATCAACGGGGTGTGAAACAGGGATGTGTCCTTTTTCCATTATTGTTTAATCTTTACTGCGACTATGTCTTTAAGAGAGCTCTTAACAACAGCGCGAAGGGATTGGAGATAAATGGGCGTGTGATAATATAAATAACACTAGATACGCCGATGACACCGTACTGCTAGCTGAAAGTGGCAGTGATATTCAGAAATTTCTTAATCTCGTTGACGAGTTTTGTGTGAGACTGGGCCTAACAATAAAAGTCGGTAAATCCAAATGGATGACATTTGGAAGGTCAGACTATAGTAACTCGGTGTTATGTTTAAACGGCCGTAGTGTCGCAAGAGTGGAGAAATTCAAATACCTCGGCAGCATATTGACCCAATCTCTCGAAACAGATGTGGAGGCTAAGTGCCATCCGTTAGGTACTGGCTACCCTAGAAATCATCATTGTTAAGCCTATAGCTAAGACACTAAAAATATAGCGATAGGGGTCATTCCTTTGCGTAGGTATATTAAGTTATCTTCAAGTCTTTCTCACTCTGAGTAACAATTTACAAAACCCATAATATACAACCTATCATTATTTTTTCTGCTCATGATCTTCATGCACTATAATTATTTTTACTTCACAATATTATGAAGCATAGGTAAGGATTAATATTAACGACATAGTTACTGCGCATAAAATATTAACTCATTAATAATTAATGTTTTTATCCGAACATTTTTCAGGATTATGCGCACAAGACGCGCAGTGCTACTGGTGTGTTTGATACATTAATCAACTGTTGTTATTAAAGATACCTTATTTATACAAATACACTCATATTAAAAAAAGATAATACACGTGATAATTCTCATGACACCCAACTCTCCCTCCCCCTGCGACTTTTCGTGATATTTTTTCCGTACCCCTCCTCCCTTGCGACTTACAGACATTAATTTATTTTATTTATTTATTTTTTTCTATCTCCTGTTACAAAATATGATTTACAAAACTAACAACAACAAAAGATCCCACACGTGGGAATGCCAATTAAAAATTCATATTTCTATTACACAATTCCTAACTTAATTATATATTTCCATAATGCTATAATATGTCTCCATGAATTGTTTATATTTAAGTGCATGCCCCTCAGAGTCAAAATCTCCTCGAGAGATAGACTGGATTGAAACATGACACTCAACAAATTCTTCTTTTATTTTATCTATGTCAGCAAATCGGATCGTAAACTTGGTATACTCTAAACATAGTATACAAAAACATTTATTAATGCAGTTAACTGCCGTGTATGCTGTATAAGTTTACTTGAAAAAAAAACCATGGTATTATTACAGATGCTTAAACCTCAACAGGTTAGAAAAGGCGCAAGAACTAAACCTTGACGCCTGCATGGCTGTCATCAGCTGAAGGGGTTCAGACAGATAGTGTGTTGGCGCAAAATCGACCGCATTCTTCCCTGAGTGGAGTTTAAAGGGATAATGAATGAATGAATTATGATATAGATGTAACAAACAATATGCCGGGTCCGTTATGCACCGCGCAGGGTATTTTTTTCATTTAAGCTTTTTCACTTACAAATGTTAGCAATAGCATTACCCTGATACGTACTTCTTCTTATACATATGAACATGGATTTCTTTCTTTGTTTTGTACTTACTTACGTATAAAAAAAACACATACCTATTAAAGAGCACATAAAATAAATTTGCCATCCAGCACCCATTCGAAATGTATCTATAGGATTTAGAGCGATAAAGCTGATGGGTGACCACACTGACCCCTGACCATATTATAATATATTAATTCTTATTTCTCGACAGTAAACATAACAGGAAATTTAATTGATTATACCATATTTATTGCGAATGTGGTCTGGATCTGTACCCCTAGTATAATTTTTCGACGAAAAAATCCATACAAAATGATTGAACGATTCGATCGTTTGATGTTAGCGTGCAATTATCTTTCGATAAAACTCGTACTAACTAACCCCACTGTAGTCTTAACTATGCATATTGAATTCGAATTTGTATAATGATAATGTTAATTACCTCTCACCAATCTAATTCCGACTGATACATCTGTTTTAAATCATATATTTTCCATCTGCATTCTGTCAATCGCACCAACTATAAAACTAAGAAAAAATACAAAGAGAGCTACTTGCTTTAAGTACCTATTGTAACTTTAAATAAAATTCTTTCTTCTTCTTCCTCCTGACAATGTCAAACGCAACAAAAAAAATAATCAGCGAAATTAGTGTGATGACCAAGGAAAATAGGGCTCCATTTTTATAAACAGAGATATTCATTATACCTATAATAAAATTATTTAAGTGCATGGGTATATACCCATTGATAATAAACATAGATATTATTCAACCTTTTGTTCATTAACTTGTTATGAAAACAGTTATTTCCGGTAAAGCACTTCGTCAACTTATAAAGGTTTATTACAAAACCATTAAATCAAATTTTATACTGAAATTCCTGGTTTCTGGAATCGAAACCACCTCTCAGAGGCCAGAGCTATTTACGTGGGGCGTAATAAAAGGTTTATTACGAACGATAAAGTATCCGTTATTCTGTTAGGTACATTACGAAAATATTATGCACCACCGCCTTAAAAACAATAATTGCCAGGCTGCGGATTCGTTAACCGTTAGAATATTTTTCTATGATTATTTTTATGTGAGTTTATAAGGAATTTTGCTAAGCATAGAGCTGCTTTTTATTACTGCACGTATTGTTAATTATTATATACCATTAGGTCACGATTGATTGTGGATTTTGACCTTAGCTGGATGGGCAACCAAGTATTTTGAATGTATTTATCAGGTGGAGGATTCGAGCCCTTCCAAATTGTTCCATGGATCTACAGATCACTTCTTAGACCACCATCAGTAGCCTAGTGGTATACGCGTGGACTTCAGATCACGAGGTCCCTTTTCTGAGTGTTTTTTCACTTTCCGGGGCTGGCATGTCTCAGATTTGACGGCACCGGTTGACTGGAAAAAATTGCCTCAGGCAATAAGATGAGCGAAATATTGAGTAAAAATAACACTCATCGACCACGGCCATACGGCACGGAAAGCCTTTCAAAATATCTAATCAGAATAATCCCATGAACAGGATCTCTGATTCGGTCCACTGCTGATCCGGGAGGTTCAGATCGCCCCAAAGTGATGGGTAATGGTCTGTTTTCCTAGATAAACAGCGGTGAATGTGTTAATAAAATTGTCAATATCGTTACCGTAGTAACAAAAATATTTACATAGTTGTATAAATGTTCACATCGATCCTCAACATTAACTTATTCACTTGTCTTTATTCTTAAAACAAATTAAACGAGTTGCTTAACTTATTATGACAGGTTGAACCCTATCTACCTATAGGACTCCCTACCTACTCATAGTAGTTATTAATAAAGATCTTGGAAGGAAGAAATATCTTATTCCGGTTTAGCCTATCACTTCTTATTATAAATCAATTCCATCTTCAATACACGCATGTACAATTGTTACAAGAGCGGCAAGTTAGATAATCGAGGAATGTGGCGTGTAATTTCTCATCGATATTTCATCCAATAGGCATAAAACCAATAATACTAAATCTATTAGTCTTAATTATGCATAAAACATATGCCAGTAATAAAGTCGTCATATTACATTTTATTATATCTATATATTAATACGTGAATGGAAAACTTTGTGACTATTCTTCGGAGATTTCTTTTTACTCGTATTAAAGCCATGACGGGACTCCGACATCGCCGTAAGGGTCCCACATCGGAGTGAATCCCGTCCGATATTTTTTAGACCGCCAAAACTTATTCAATGTCCCAACAACTAGGATCTTTTTTTTCATGTGTGTTAGTGTATCACCTGTTGTGAGCAGCTACTATTGTTTAGATTTATTTTATTATAGAAACAAAATGTAAAATGAATAGCGCCTCTTAATGAGCGTAGAAATCTTTTTGAATGCGGTATATTCAAATGGAAGGTTGAGCTGAAAATAGCGGGATATAAATTCAGTATAGTTTAATAATAATAGAAAAAACTTTGTACATATCGACATTTCATATTTGACGTATCCATGTCATTGATTTTGAAAGAAAATTTTGAAATAGCGCTTGCTCATTCTTTGACAATGGAACCTTAATAATGTTCAAACTTATAATTTAAATAAGTTATGGTCGAATTTGGAGCACTGGTCGACCACTAGTATTAATTAATACGTTATTATATGCATGTAAAAATTCTTGCAGTAGGCTGTTGTAGTGTCGCCACTAACAGCTGGTAATATATTTCACAAGGACTTGATTTACTCTCTGTAGTGTGGATAATGTTATTGCGTTTGTTCAATCATTTCCTTTGAGCCGCTTCGGTATGGGTGCGATTACGAGAAAAGCTGCTTTTAATTACACATCACATCCATTTTTATTGCAAAAAGTAATCGTAGTGTGTACGCATTTGCGTGTTTTGCGAGCAGTTAATTTTTTTAACATACATCGTAGATCTAAAGGCTGCGTTCACCTGTTTATACATAACTCGAAGGTTTAGAAAAGAACAGGTAATTCATGATATTAATAATTAGAGTGCGAAAAAAATGAACTGTCCACTGGGACATATAAAAAATTATTTAAACCAAACAAAGGCACTTATATAAAAATATAAATAAATGGACGGTTCATTTTCTTCATAGTCTACATTGTCGAAAAATTCCTTAGCAAAATTCGAATTTTCTAGGACCCCTGTACCACTAGTCCGAATATTACTCCCTAACGTTAGTGAGAAACTCACCGGAATTGTGTAGGGGCTGCGGAGCTTTCCGAAGTATTCTGTAGGGGTGCTCTACACGTTTCCGTACAAAATTTTGATAACTCACGCCAACGTAAATGTCACGGAAACTTAGAACAGGAGTAATGGACCCTGAAAATATGCATTCGAGATGTGTTTTCACAGAAGAATACTTCGTTTAGGCCCTGTACGCACTGCGATTTTTCACTGCACGAATTTTATTCTTGCGGAATATATTCCGTGATCGAAATTAATAATCGCGTTCAATTTGCAACAAATCACAGAATTTTTTCCGCACGATTATTTATAACAAGTGCGAACACTCCCATAAGATTCAATGTGTTACAGAATTGCAAAAAAAATCCGTGCGGACGGGGCCTTATTGAGGACAGATTAAGTTATTAATTCAGACATACTGAGGACATCAGTTAACTTCAACAGAAAGATGCTGGAAAATATCAATCAAAGTCCGTAAAGTGGGGAGATGTATGAGATGTTCAAACTTATTTTAATGGGCAAGATAGACGGACGTAGGTAGGAAGAAGGCAGATCATTTGGTTCGGGAAATATGCGAGGTCGAGGACATAGTATGATGGGGGAGGAAACGAAGAAGATTCTGGTATGCACATGTGAGGAGAGTGGATTCAACCATATTCCCTCACATGGCATTGCACTGCCAACCCCATAAAAGACGCTGGGAATCGACCTTGCAAAAGGCCAACCCCACCTCTTGAATTACAGGCCACATGGCCTAAATAAAGAAGAAGACTAGAATAGGGCGAATGCAGGAGCTGTTCCGGGTAATAAAAAACAGAGATATCTTATTCAATGAAGTAATTGTCAACCTCAGATAGACGATAGGGTGCAAGAATTGGAATTCATGATTCCTTAAGGTTCATATTTTACAGATGAGTATGCATCCTGTTGAAAATTTTCAAGGTATTGTAACGATTCAAGGTAAAAAAAAAATTAACGAGCGATTGTATGGAGATATGCGATAGGTTCTTAGCTTGAAAAAGATATATGTGCGATTAATTTAAAGATAAAAAAAAATACTGAGTGGAACAGATATAAGAGTAAATGGATTACATGAAAGTTCGTCGAAGTACGATTCACCGAAAAATCAGTTCGACGAATCACAATTGATCGAAAAATCAATTTTACGAAAACCATATTCTGCTAAAATAATATATATATATATTTAAAAGGTTAATATGTTTAATTAGTTTTTTAAAAAGGAGTCGATCGCATTTGCCATTTGTGTCATTTCGCCTACTTATGTAGGTATGTGGAATGTGGATATGAACAAAGGTATACTTATGTCATTTTTTGGTCTACCAAGAACGAGGCATTGATTTTCTTTCGCGTTATTAATTTGTCAAAACTTAAACATGACCATGTGCATTTTTTTTACTTAATTTTATACATTAGACAACGCTGGTAGGTACCAACATAAATCCGCTATTTTTCAACGATTATGCATTTAAGTAATGTATAATAATGTTTTTTTTTCGAAAAAAATACACTCTTAAAATTAGCTTAACAACTAAACACTTCGAAAAATCCCACAAGGCATAGCCTTTTTGTGGGTGTTGCAATATGAAATCAACATTTACAAAAAAAAAAAAAAAACAATATCTACTACAGCTCATTGGCTGACTTTAATATAATTCGAATTTTTCGGTATATTGTGCATTTAACGTATAATTTGAATTATTCGACGAATTGTGATTTCGGTAGCGAAATCACAAATTAGTAGTAATTGCCATTCGTAATTTGTAATCATCAAATTAGTAGTAATTGCCATTCGTAAAATTGTAATTGAAACAATTATTTACGTGTCACCGAGTAAATGCAGGTACGCCATGATCATTGGTAATTTAAAAATAGCACCCGTATAGTAGGTAGGAAGGTTTTCAAAGACGGAACTTTTTCTTCTTTAGGCTATGTAGGGTACTGAATGACAGTTTGCCGAAGAGAGCACTGTTTTTCCTCCCATAAGGGTCCCGAAGACCACCTCATACCGTGTACTAGATCGAGCGCAATGAAGAGCTGTTGTTGCCTCCCTATTCCCCTAAGTGGGGCGCAAAGCGAATTTGGATTGGATGTTGGAAGTCCTTTTTTATTGAAGCTTATAGTTTTTTTAATTGTTATTTAATAAGTCAAGAACGTAATAAAAAAAATTATTGTTAAATCTCGGACATAATAAATATTATAGGCGTCGCGTATGCAACTAATTAATACGGTAAGTACACTTGACTGAGTTATCTTAGGAAATAAATCTACCTTGCAGTCGGCAATATAATAATTAATTGGTATCTGTTGAAATCATTAACGAGTAAAATACGTAATAAAAGGAAATATTAATTAACAATTTCACTGTCACAAATTGTGTATAAAATTATTATCATGGTGTAAATTTTATAATATTGGAGATTGTTTCTGTTAAACATATCGGTATGTATGTATCACTTTTATTACTAATTATTCCACAATTTAATTCGAAATAATGATGGATATAAACTTAAGTTAGACCAGATTGACTGGTAATGTCTGATTTAATACTTTCTGTTAGTAATTTGTATTATTACTTTCAATCTGTTTAAATTTTATTGTTTTATGTATTTCAAATAATTTTTTCTATGTTTACTCGTAAACTAGCAGTAAAACCAGTCGAAAGACATGTATAGAAGATGGTCATTGTATATACCTAGTACCTACCTAGTTATATCGTCCTTTAATAGGTCCCAATTTTAATTTAAAATTTGTAATCGAGTCAGTGAAGAGCACTTGTTGGCTCCCTATGCTCTAAAGAGAAGAGATAGAATTATTATTAAAATATCGAATATCGTAGGTACTGTGTTCAGATATAGATACAAATAAACATATAGGTACCTATTTCGAATCTTGGAAGGTTTCTGATCAACAATGGACAACAAATAAGAATTTTACTATAAATGTAATTTTTACAATAAAAATAATATTTCCGCTTATCTAAAATCAACTGTCAAATAACGGTTCAAATCAAAGTAGAGGCTTCTCCGTGGGAGTCCAAATTTAGTAGCGGATCATCCATAGAAATCATGTTACTGTAATATTGTAATATTATTACGTCGGTAGATGTTATCAACGCGTAGATACTGTAATGTACGTAATAAAAATCAACGAAATCTCTTTTAACAACATAATCATTGAAACCTACTTATTTATTAATATTTTATGCCGAGTATTTATGGCAGTCAAGTTCAATCAATTACAAAATATTATCGTAAGATCAATATCGAATTTAAATATTTATCTGTGGCAATAATTATTTCCATCAGACGATTGTGGCATTATGTCAAAATATGATTTTCATTTATCAAAGGATGGTCAGATGATATTATGTTTGATCAGTGCGGTGTGGAAATACGAACTCGCTGTGGAGGAGCTTTTGAGAACTGCCCAAGATAGAGAGGCCTACTCTCAGGGGGACCTAATGTGACAATAGTGTCTGTAAGGTTTGTGTAAAGTTTACAAGAAACAAAGCTGCACTTTTAAAATCATACCGAATCTCGAGACCTTTCGTATAACTTGCATAGATATTGTCAACAGTGTCTGACATCCTGTATAAGAGATATAAAGTACCCCTAGATCTATTGTATTATCTCGATGCTTTGAAGGTTTAGTGATTAATCATTAATTTGTATTATTGAGTAAAAAACATTGTGTAGCTACCTACATACCTATATCTAATTAAGTAAGGGGAATGAACCTTCCCGATTGAAATTTAGTTTTTCTACCTTTATTTTTTAGTGGAACTTATTAGGCACAAATTTAACATGTTTCGACATGTTGAACATGTCGAGAATTCTCATGATTGGGAGTTTCGGAGTCTTAAACATTACCACCTAATGGCGAACGTTGTTAACGTAAAGTGATCACACTAAGCCAGCCTTCGAAATAACAGTAGAAGACGGTCGTAAGCCCGTAGTTGTTTATTCCATTTAAAAATCGAACATCAGTAATGAATTGTTAGAGTCATTAGTTATTACATATACAAATTTAACAGCTAAACCTAATTTGAAATTATTTTTTTCCACGATTATTTAACGATCAACTCATTTCTTATACACTTCTTCCATTTCCCTCACTTTCGGGGTAGCGAATAATTGTCTCAATATTTCTAGCGTTGCTTTTGGTTTTAATATTTCTAGTAGATGTTCATAACTTTTAATAAGAACAAACATTTTTAAATGGTTATCTCGAGCTGTTTCGTCAACCAGACAATATCCATCTCAAAATCAGTGTAGATGCAAGTTTAAAGTGTGCCTTGGACGGATCAAAGGATCGGGATTATTTATGTAGCTTTCCCAGTCTTCTATCAATGTATTAAAGATAAATATTTAAACACAGGATGGTCTGACATTATAAATCGCGGTATTCGTGTTCAAGAGAGGAACCTGATGTAACAAAATAGTTCCAACACAATACAAGTTCTCGCAAGCCTTTGAACCACTCATACGCGCACTCAAGCACCTCACAGAACATACCCGGTCTATTTATCACCTCTGCAATAAGGGATGTTAAACCTGAGAACTAGAATATTGAAATACTGACCAAAGACAAACGGTATTTGAAATTATTACATCTATGTGGAATCTGTCAGGAAATGAACTGAGGCACCGTAAGGACTTAGTTAGTTAGACTTAGTTATATTCTTTCACGTTTTAAAACCTATCCGTTTGAGTTAGAATCTGCAGACAACCCTCCATTCTTGACGCTTCCCCGGTTTTTACATGGTCTCAACATTAATAGGTACTAGTATTAGAGTCCTTCTGTCACCGTCCTGTCTTGCTACATGACCCATCCACTGCCATTAGCAATCCAATCCATGGCGTGAACTAGTTTTGTTCTGCGTCTAATTTCTTCGTTCCTTATTCTCGAAAAGTGACGTCGATGTGTCTTTCAGTGGATATTTGCCTGACTCCCGGTTTCTCCATGCTTTTTTCTGGTCATTGTTTCTAGGTTATTCGTCGTTACGGGTAGGTTCCTACTACCGTTTTTTTTTTTTCAAATTTTATGTACAACTAGATTTCCCGACAGACGTTGTCCTGTAGTCCTTACTATGAATATTGATTTCGAATTTGTAATTTATACAAAAATACGTTTAAAATATGTTTGAATGTTAAAAAAATATTTCTGAAAGTTCAAAAAAACTTTCATCAAAAATCTGCGTACCAATGTTTTGAAACTCAATGGTTGTCAAGTAGGTGAATAAAAATTGTGTGGTTATGGAGTTTTTCACAGATGGCGTTGCTGTCAATGAATCCGTTCCATACTAACATGGATATTATATTTTATATTATTTTTCATCCATTTTCAACTTTTTATTAGTTATTCTGTTATCCGGAGCGGAGGAGAGTCAAATAATAATAATTCAAACATCAGAAGAATCTTTTCGGCGAACTCGATTAGTTTTCGCACTAACCCGACTTTCTTTCATGTAGATTCAATTCGACTTCTGTTACTGAGTAAAACAAAATATTAGCATTAAAACTATAGTTTAAATGAATGATTCTAATCAGATAGCATAGATAGATAGATCCCAAAATCGTATAATATAGTGATATTGAGGGCCTAAAAAAAGGACTTTTTTTAGCAGAGAAGCCTACGTAAGAATGTCATTGTTATTTGACATCTAAGTGACCTAACATAGCACATTGAGAAGAAAATCACAATCATCTCAAGATTTTTTTTAGAACAACGTTTGTAAACTTTGTGTTTTGCTTTGTGGAGTTTTGGGATCAGATAGTGAGGAATGAAGAGGACAACGTTATACGGAGAGGATTTCTGAAGACATCCTGATAAAAACTATGAGGTGGAGAAAGAGAAAGGGTCTACTGAATTAAGGAATAACATTAAACTTTTAATCATTAAAATTTAGATACGTTGCAACAAACAGTTTTACACCCATGCTAAAAAGTAATGTGGTGTTATAATAAACACACTACATTAGGTTTAGGTATAGTTTATGATTAACCACCGCTTAATGTATCACACAAATAACTTATAATAATTATACACAAGAATCAAATTATGTAAATTCCCATTTCTTTATAAACAAGAAGATATGGGATAGAATAATAAAATTCACATGAATTTTTATTAAAACAAAAACATGTAGGTACATAGGTATGTACACTGTACAGTAAATCTCCAGAATGTTGCATTGAATGCACAAACAATGCGTGAAACATTATTAATAATACTTAGAATAATTTCAACGCATTTTTATGGGAACAACAATTTATTTTAATTTCATGACATTTTAAATGGAAGATAATTACCTACGAGCCCTTTACTTAAAAGAGGTTTAATTGTAGCTTGTTCATTAATTCTAGTAAAACTTTTGTAATGATTGATGATTCGAATTAACAAAATTCTTTGGTTGTGTTTTAATTGTCTGATGCATCATTATGGACTCGTAAATGTGTTAGATTTACTTCTCAGTTCTTGGTTTATCCTTTTAAGCATTTTAATCACCTACGAAGCTATTTGTTTTATGCGCAGGAATAAGGAAAGGTATGAGCATGGTAAATGGCAAACCGAATGATATTGTTTTATAAATATAGCTTTGAGTCCGATGTTATGTAGAATAGCCGTATTGAATTTGAGAGCAATACACTTTGTATCCTTGGGCATATCCAAAAAAAATCAGACACATAATATGGCAGTAAGGAATTAAGTATTAACATAATTCCTTACATTACTGGGTTTTATTCATTGTTGTTTAGGTGTAGAAATGTCGAAAGCCAGAATGACGACAAATACAAAAGACGGCCAATATTCAAAAGAAACCACTTCCTTTGAGAAAGATGTGGGTAAAGAAATTCAAAGTATTGGTTAGACTTGAAGTGGATTAGTAGCCAGGCGGCAGTAGGTACTGTTTCGTTTTGGAGAACTAAAAAAACTTATTTCACTGAAAAAAAAGCTGCTAACCTAGGGTAGCCCAGAACTCATAGTATATTATAACAGCCTTTTCGTGTAAAACATATCTTTGCATAAAAATTCATAATTTTAAGATTAAAATGAATTTATCCTTGGAATTATTATAGAAACTTTAAAATGATATCGACTATTGGAGCTTTTTATTATCTGCTTTAGAACTACGTATTCAATATTAATCGGTACTTTAAGGGGGACCAACTGAAGTTACGGACCTCAAATTTTACGTGCTTGTGTAGGAGCATAAGACCAACCCGTATACCAAGTTTTATGAAAATCGAAGATTTTTTTTTCTTTTTTAGCCTTTTTTCTAGAACAAGTGAAATTTTCTTTGAAAACTCAAATAAATAATTGTTCACCATAAAGCATTACAGATAATAAATACCCTTTGACTGAATATAATTATCTGAATATATGAATATAATTAAAGTCTCTCGTTTGATTTTAAGGAACTTAAAATATCTCTAAGTGGTTGATTGCTAACTGGTTTCGCTGGACAGTTGATAGAATAGAATGTTGATTTTTCTTTTCAGATTCTTTGAGGAAGTATTTCATATACTGCTGGGTTGCAGCGCTATAGATTAACGGGCTAATTATGTAATGAATTAAATAAATCAATTATTACTGTGTTTTTTTTTATTATTTAATTGAAAAATGTATACAATAAACCCGTGGTCGTCATTTGCGGCCAACGGGCCGCATGCGGCCCGTTGCTGATTTTTGTGCGGCCCGCGACGCGGCGAGCGATTTCAAAAGCCTAATCTTGCCAACATCGATAACGACACAGATAACGAGGATCGGAAAAACGGAAATACCTCAAATTCATAATATTAAAAAATAAAGTTACACGAATAACATATTTTGTATTTCTAATAAAAATCTTTTATATAACGTAGGCAGGTATCACTATTTTTTTTTTCAATTTATATACGAGGAGAGTTCAAAGTATTCTCAGTATGGGTGCAAAAAAAGACAGAAATATGGAAGGAAAGGGCAGAAAAATCTGAAATAATTTTACTATTACTACATATATATGAAGTCTTTTTCAACCCTAATACGTTTTAAGAAGCGCCAATTGCTTTTTTTACTTTTCGTATGGCATTGCCGGAAAATCTTCACCCGTAGAGGGCTGCGTGCATCCTCTACTACAGGCTTGGCTTCAGCGCCATCAGCCAGTCCATCGCCAATTTATGTATCTTTTCAACAGCCTTCAAAAATATTTTTTATCTTTCTCTAAATAATAATAGTTTTTGGCCACCTTAAAGTCTTCATCGTCGGAAAACCGCTTTCCAATAATATTTCTTTCCCTGTTTCGGGAACGAAAATTGTCGGCAGGTCCCAGAGCTAAGCTTTAAGGTAGTTGATTGAAATTTTGAAAACCATAGTATCGAATACCAATGTTAGCAATTTACGCCAATCGAATCGGCGCGTTGTCGTCGAGGAACAATAAGGCATTGATGGTCAATTTTCCTTGATGATTTTCTTCAATTGCTTCCTACAAAATCATGCATTGTGCTTGCGAAAACTGCTGCGGTTATACTTGGGCCTATTTTGAAATGGTCAAAAAGCACAAACTCTTTCGAGTCAGAATGCTGTCGTAAGGAGATTTTCGACTGGTTTCATGACATTGAACTACTTCGGAGGGAATTCTTTACGCGCTGTATTGACTCTAGTGTTAGTGTTATGCCGATATCTACTTGAATAAGTATTAAAAACATAATAAATCGAGCTTGAGTGTTTTTTGTAAAAGAATACCTAGACAAAGCTACTCCACTCTTTATTAATCTGTATCCTTTTAAAGTAGGTAGTTGGATGCATCCTTACAAGGTGCTTAAGTTGACAGCCTGCATCGCCTGATGACTAAACGTTGTCATCTATAAGATGAAGAGGTGTTTTTTTTAAAGTTAACATGAGTAAGCAATAATATTATGGGATTGCTAAGTAATAATCAATTGATTCTTAACAAAAGAGCACAACATTGGAGCTAATAGAGCAGGCAGACTCCTCTATTCTGTTATAGATTCTGGGTTTTATATTTTTCATCTTTTTTTAACCTTTCAAAAATTTGGTGTGACTGTTTTTTTAAAACACACCTCTGCTCAGCAATATAAGAAAAATGGTCCTTTACTATATACAATAGGAGATAATGTGTGGTAGATATGAGAAAATATCGTTTGCGGTGATCGTCGAATTTATGAAATTCCCATAATCTTCGACATGTTCTACATGACAGCGGTGGGACTCGAGCCTGCATATCTAGCTATTGAATGGATTGAAATATGTTTGAAACCCAACTTTTTTTTCTTTTAAATGAATCTGTGCTCACTCATAGTGAACACAAATACACTCTTTGAATCTTTCACAGTAAGCTACTTAAAGCTTGTGTCTGAAAGACAAAAATGGTCGGCACCTGGGGACTCCGCACGAAACAGTACGAAAGCCGGCGCTGTAACCGCTAGTCTAAATAACACTTAAAATTGATTTAAAATGTTAGTTGGTGTTTAATCAAGAAGACATATAATGCGACCGTTAACACCAATCATAAAATATCGTCTTTAATATCGAGGTAAAATAATCAATGATCGATTTATGTAATTTCTAATAAAATATTATTTACGATTCGTGTTCTACTGTTATCTCGTCATAATTATTATTTGCTTACATAAGTTATTGAGTGGGGCATATCCTGAGTGGGGCTTAGGGCCCCCGCATAGTGGGTTGGTTTGGGGGGGATCCGCGGCGAGCTTGATTTGTGTGGGGCCGGCTCTTCGGTTTGATTGCTTCGATCGAGCTAGGGGGATCGGTTTCGTGCGGGTCTGGTTTGCTGCGGATTGGTCTTCTCCGGGCTGGCTTGCGTTGTGCGGGGGGCCATAAAGGGAGTTTGTATGTATGTATGTATAAGTTAATAACCGCATAAATTATATCAATGATATTGAATACTTAGTTCCTCTTATGCAGGTAGGTGCATAACGAAGCACACTTCTAACGTCCATTTATTACGAGCAGATAGTTCATGTATTTACATCATGGTATTGTGCATGTTAAGTCGACATAAATATGTAGCCAAGTACCCCTGGCCAAGCCGAGTTCAGAGAGAATAAATCTATCGCGTTTTAAGCAAAGATTATTTTGCGATTGTTTGTTTCGTAACACTCGTAGGCAACGAAAATTTATCTGACGGTCAATGTCGTTAGTTAGGATGTCATAATACAAACCATACCATCACGCTATTTCCTGGAACCAATAAAGGAATACGAAATATTGCGTTACTCTTACAACGTACATGATTTTCTTCCTATACACATTATTTCATTATCATCTCTATGCTGCTCCCTCTTTACCGGGTTTCTCAACCATGGAACCTTTTGACAGGTTTATGTAGGTACCTATTTTTACTGATTTGTTTTTGTTGCCACAAATTGGGACCTAATCTGGTCACTTGTCAAAACGTCAAAGGAGGAATCACCTGGCACCACGTAGAGTTGGTGTTTAGGTTCTGAACTAAAATTTGGTTTCTTAACAATTTTATCATAAATTCCAATAGGAACCTCGGCACGGGTTCTCCGAGACCTCCGAGATTTGCTGTCTTTGTCGCTTGGAATATATTGAGCGTGTCAATACAAATGAGAGGAACAGCGACGGACTCGGCGCGGCACGGCACAGCTCGGCGGACGTAGGCTCGAATCGTACTGGAACAAGGGTTTATTCAACATGTTTGAAACAATTGTGATGGGTTTGAAATTTGACCACTTAACGAACCTTCATAACTAATAATTGTAACTTACTGTAATTCTGTAAAATAAGATGGAACATGCTGAAGGTTACCTTCATTTTAAATAAAATGATTTACTTTTTAGTAAACCTACACTCAGGTTTCCCCTGGTGGGATCTTTGGTGTAACAATTGTGTTTTTAACGTTATATGTATAATGTGTACTTTTTATATACTTATTGTTATGTAACACATATTGATTAAAATAAATATATCTTAGTGTTCGATCACAACAAACTATGCTAACTTCAAATTAATCAAATTTCCAGTTTTTTTTAGATATTTGGCTGATATCTGCGCAATATATTCTATCTGATTTAAAAATATTACATAGGTAATAGTATTACATATTAGATACATAATCGTTAAAATAATTTTTCCATGCTTTTGCAAACTACTATTCTATTTCCAATTTCACAATTCGGCTGGTGCAAAACTATGCAAACGTCCCGTAGAATGCTTCTGTAAATTATTATTACTCGTATATGCGTAATTAGATCAATGTAGTTTTTTTTTTTTGATATAATGGTATTACATCCAAAAAGAATGATGAAGCCAATGACGCTATTCCAACAATATAGTTTACCTATATTCATATGTGAAAAATGATATGTATGATATATCTATGAATTTAACATTTCAAACCTTCAAACTGCTCTCCTGAAAAATGTCATTTTGGAGTTAGTATAGGTTCTGATCCTACATGCCGATATCAACAACTGATGACCGAAAAATAATACTGTTCGATTTTTGAAACTGTAGAAGTTCGTCGTACACTCGAAGTGGTCCAAATTTACCATTTAAAATTGGAATATTTTTATATTTATAAGTTAGCACCAATACATTGGTAATTTGTCATTTACTTAAAAATAACACTTCGTGATGTTAAAATGAAAATAAATACCTATAAGTAAAAAAGTGTGTCTGCAAAAATCGTCAGTGATATGTTCCACGGTTGAATGAATACAAGATTATCTTCACTCGAATATAGAGAATATAATAAAAAGAAACATGTCTCGTCTGATATTGGAATTAACACGGAACATTACTTTATCTCGCTGCGATCTTCTGACTGTTGCTATGAAATTGATTTATTTTGCAAACCTCCCGAGTGTTTTCACTTTTTTTAGCAATTAGAGACCAAACAAGCCGTGTTGAAGTCACGCTCCAATTTTTCATCTCAAAATATCTCATCTACATTTAACTTTCTTTCAAATAGTAGATAATGTCGTTTAATAATAAAAAAACAATATCAACAAAAGATATCATTTTATCCTCTGTCGAGTAGCCTTGAAAAGCCTTGAATCGAAAGGAAATACTTAATAACAATCACAGTTTTATACGTAGAATTACGAATATTGAGGCAAATATGATGTGGTTGGTAGCCCTTGACTTTCACACGAGGCTACTCATTAAATGGTCCATGTTTGTGTTCCAGATTCTTATTAAAATCATTTTTTTGCCCTTCGGTTAATTATTTGATCATCTCTATACGAAAAGTCTCGATACAAAAGTTTCACAACCACATCCGTGTCCACAGACAGTATAATTACTAACATATGCCACAAATATTCGGCAATTTTTTTACATTTTTTTTACTATTCCTTCGCCCGAATAGCTCATTTACCCAAAATTTACGATAAACGCGCAATTATTTTTTTTTATTTTATCAATCAATCTTCATGAATTGATAGGTACCTACTTCAAAACTATGTACACTTACTTGAAATTAACATTTCTGTACAAGACAAAATCTAAGGAAACTCCCGAGGTAAGAGCAATAACTTCTTCTTTCCTCTTTCTCGTTCCTGTTCCTCACCTTTGGCCTATATCCCTTTCCCCAGCTGAGGTTTTATAATATACCTACTACTATTTTCTGTAGTTTGTCTTAAACTTCTCATCTAAGGCCCTGTCCTAGCTGGTCGCATGATTGCACGATCGTGCGATTGCGATGATCGCATGAACTCGGACGCCCTGTTCAAACATAATTACTGTAGCCCTAGTATAAGTTTTCGATGATCGAATATCGAAACGATCATCCAAAGAGTTTCGAAAAATTTTCATACTAAAATGATCGAATGGTTCAATCGTTTGATTTAAGAACACTAATTGCACGCTAATAAGCGCTTATTTGTGTGCAATTAACTTTCGATAAAACTCGTACTAGCCCCACCAGGTATTCTCAAACTCAACGCAAGAAGCTCTTGCTTAGAACTTAATCGGTTGCCAGTAGTTACGCATCTAATGTACCTATTGGATAAAACATTTTCAGAATAGAGATATTTCAAAAGTCTTAATAAAAATTGGATACGACTCAACTCAATCGTCTGTTTTTCGTTTCAGAATAACAGCCAATAACGTGTCCTAACTGGGCAAACGAACAGACGTAAATTCGATCGTCCGATCGGTGCCTTGTTTGAAATAATCGCGGGTCGCTTGTTTTGCTCTGTTGTATCGATAATTAATACGACACCTACTTGCCAAAAGTTCTTACATACTGACATTCATATTTATTTGTTTCCGTTGTCAAGGTGCGATGGCAGTTAGGACACACAATTTTTCATCGTGCGATCATAAATTGGTTTATGCGTTCATGCGATCGTACGATCATGCGACCAGCTAGGACAGGGCCTAACGCTTTTAATGTTTGCGTACAAAATACGTAACTGATGTTTTTGTTGTCAATTCCTTTCATGTTTGGATTCGATTAACTATTTTAAGTTTTATTGAAGACAAAAAGGTGTTCGCAAATAATTAATTGGTCATCGTTCACTTTTCCGTGACTTATTACACATTCCACGAGATGATATTATGAAGTAAATCATACATTATTTCATTACTCAAGTGTGTGTCTAGTTATTAAATCATTAGTAGCAATGCTGGATGTATTCGCGTTGGTACTCTGATATGTTCAACTGTGCGAAGTCTTAATAATCTCTTGATAGAGTCATTACTCACTCTCGGATGTATGTAACTTATCACAATCCTCCAACATCGTAATAATTTACGTAACACTTTCTAGTTTGTAACATGTCAGTCAAATCGGTATTCATCGATATGGACTCAAGAAAATTAATCCTCAAGCAATTAACAAAATAATATAATAACATTTTTAACTAACATTTTTGACTAACTTAACCCATATCTTTCCAGACATAGAAATAGCCGTTAGATTTTCATGAAAATCATACCAGGGACTATTTACGGTCTATGTATTGATAAATAAATGTCAAAAAAAAAATTGGATTTTTAGTTATAGAACCGTTCCAATAATGAAACACTGGGAAGATATGGGTTAAGAATAGCTTTAATATAGATATTTTTGGTAGCGTCAGTTATCCTCAAACGATCTTCTTCGAAGAGCCGTAGGTATGAAACGTATTGAGAAATTGGATAAAATGGAGGGAAAACTAGCCATCCCAAGAATGAGACTGATTCTAGAAAAAAATAACAGATCCCTATCTATAATGTTTTTTCAATTTTCTTTTGTGGAGTGGAATCGTAGACTTGCGGGTTAGCGACAAAGACAGAATGGACGTTTTTGAGACGCGGTGCGTTTTTGGAGAATACTGCGAACTTCCTAGATGGCAAGAAAAACGAACATTTCAAGAGCTCGCATCACGACGCGTATACCGTCTCTCTGTCTTGAACAATTATTAAAGTTATTTGGACATATAGCTCGTAAAGGGGAAGACAGCCTTGAAAAGCTGATAATGGTTGGAAGAGCGCCGGGTACAAGACCACGGAGCAGATCGCCGATGCGCTGGACCGACCAAATAAAACAACGACGAAAACAACACTTCACAGAGCCGTACATCTGGCAGCGGACAGATCATCTTGGAGAACAAAGATCCATGAAGAATTCATGATGGCCACGACCGACGACTGGCTACGTAAGGTATCTACATAAAAGTAAGGAAAAGGGATGGGATTTTCCCCTCATAACCATTCCCTTGGATTTTAGTAGCTCGTTGGTTATTTCCCGTTTGTTTTCTTGAATCATGTGGTTTTTTGATACGAGTAATTGCTATAGTAGAGGGAGGCCATCATCCAGTAGAGTATCCATAAGGTATCTTAAGAGAAGGGAATGAATACATAAAAAAAGTTACTTTTTGGATTCATAAACTCTATCAAAATATAAAGTAGGTACAGATAAAAGTCAATTATAATTATCTATATAATATTTGTCTTGAACACTGCCTCACTGACTGACTGACTGATCTCATTAACGATGTAGTTCCTGCGTTTCCCAGAACATGGCGCCACTCGCAACTAAAAACAAATTTTGTTCTACTAACAGACAGCTGACAGTAACATATTATTATGACTGGTGGCTGAGCACTTTTTTAAAGGCTTGTGGAGAAAAACAATTTTTCGGGTTATTTAAAGACTCACATGCGAAGTCAGCCATAAGAATGCAAAGCTTACCAAATCAGGAAACTTTTACGCACATCGTGACTTCAAAGCGAATAAAAACCTTACTAATGCAATGTGTGCAATAAAAAGTTTGCGGGATCAAGTAATTTAAAGAATTATATGCGAATTCATAGCGGAGAAAAGCCATACGAATGCAATAATTGCAATAAAAGTTTAATCAATCAAATAGTTAAATACCCACGTGCTAAAAGCTATTTGAATGCAAAGTTTGTTCAGTTGTTTTGGAGTTTTCATAAAGAGTTGAATCAATCAAGTATTTTGAAGTCTCACGTGTGAAGTCAGCTATAAGAAAGCAAAATTTGCAAGAAACGGGCGCCTTTAAAAAATTAGTTAATCATAATTAGGTATTCAACAATAAAGCCCTAAAGTGGTCGCATTTTTGCCGAATTTGGAAATCACTGATTTAGAGTCTATTTAATTGGTAGACAATAAGTATATCACTCATAATCCAGATTCTTCTTAAGATCTTATATGTATGCACTAAAGTTTATGGTCTCATGAATGGTTGGCGCCGCTTAATTGGAATCCTCGCAATATTACCTACCCGTCATTTCGCTAGACACATTAATAATACCCAATACTTCTTGCTAGAGGATTTGGTACGCGAATTTAATGTGTAAAGAAAACATCGAGTATTTCGTTAATTTTTTAAAGTAACATTAAACTTTGATAACGTACAAACACAGTAACTCTGATATTACCTACATATGGGTTTTGATATAATATTCTGAAATCCCAAAGTGATCACTAGCAATTAAACATCTTTCACAGAAAACTACGCTTGTGTCGTGAGAATAACTCTTCATGCAATATTAAAAGAAATTGGGATTTACTGTAAATGTACGTATCCTATCCTGCAGATAAGTTTCAGGTGGAATTTATGGTCGAATAACACCTGTTACATTTTATTTATTTTGTGAAACACTAGGTATATAAAGAACCGACTAAGTATACGTTTTTATTATTGTTGTGTTGAAAAATGTAAATTAAATTGCTGTTGCAATTCATTAAATGCTCATATAGTTTATTTATAATATGTTGGTTTATTATTTTATTATCCTACCGTAGCGTGGTATCAAGGCGACATTGATTTAATTAATAGTATAGAGTAATTTACCGTCCATTCCCCGAGGGTACACACAACAATATATCTTGGCTTATAAATTATAGAGAATCGCTCGATGATGAGTTGGAAAGTGATCTCCAAGGATCTGCCAGCCAGTCACCGAAGTATGTATGGCGTTGAACTACAATGAATGAGTTCAAGACCCTCTTAGAGCATTAACTCATCAATCATCGCCAATGTTTTGTTCCCGTGAAAATAAAAGAACAATAATTAGGTATAGTTATCGCTTAATTAGTACAGTATAGTACGTGTGGATCTTACAGGGTTTCAACATCCAATTTTGATAAATTTAACACTGATTTTTTAAGGGGTAGGTAGAAAGAGCGAACCATTACTATTTTCATTCCAGTTACCCTTCCTTCACCTGCACCCCTAGTAGTATCGAATATCGAAACGATCATCGAAAGAGTTTCGATAATTTTTCATACAAAAATGATCGAACGATTCAGTCGTTTGATTTTAGAACACTATTTGCACGCTTATAAGCGCGTATTAGTGTGCAATAAGCTTTCGATAAAATTCGTACTAGCCCCACTGTTCCATTTCTTTGACATCTGACCTGTCCTTCCTTGGTCAATAATTTTGTCGTTAACTATAGAATTTTTCATAGATGTCGTTGACGTCGCAGGAAATCCGTTCCATAATAACGTTGATATTATATTTTATATAATTATTTATCCATTTTACAACTTTTAAATAGTTATTCTGTTATCCGGAGTGGAGAAATATCCAATAAAACAAACATCGGAAGAATCTATTCAGGCGATCTCTAGTTATACCTAAGCGCTCGCACTACCCGACTTTTCTATGATAGATAATTTTCTATTTAAAATATTTTTTTCATACGGAGTTTGTGAAGTTTAATATCTGAAATAAGTTTATAACGCAAAAACGTCCATTACAAGGATCGCATCGAAAAAAATAACATATGAGTAAAACTCAGACAAGGATTTTATTTATCTTTTTAAGATTAATCTGTGAATTTCACTGTTAGTAGAGATTATGTTTTAATCTTTATGAAAGGTTTCCTTTTTTTTATTTTATTTATTCTACTTTTTTTATAGGTACATATTCTACCAGCGCCATAATATTTCTTTATCACACACATGCATAGGAGCTTAATTACAAAAAGTAAAGAATATAATTCTGATGAGGCTCATTAAAGTCTTTTTTAACTCTCCAATTGGCTCATCTGTATTATTTATTGCATGTAATGCTATAAAAATTAACCCCAAGGATGATAAAATACATTCTATTGTGCTATTAATTGATGCTGCGCATTTTAATAACCTACTGCACTCCATAAAATGCCCTCGAAAATCATGCCCTATCTATACGGAGAATACTTTTAACACGCTACAGGTGCAATGAAGTGATTGGTTACGCGACGCCGGCATTCGTAAGTACTGTTCGTACTAGAACGTGGGCTCGATCCCAGGTGCCGGTCATTTTCTTTCCCTTTTAAACCAATCGCTGTTTAGTTCGCATACATGGGTTCTTCTCCCCTCTTTGTATAGGTGCACCTTTGCCCTTAAAACAATTCCAGTACATCATGCTATCTTTATCCCTGACTAGTAATCTATGACAAAAAATGTTTCTAATGTCCCTTATAGATTCGGTTATCATCGTTTTCATAAGATAGGTACTATATAGTGTTATTGTTCTCCCGTATGGGTGTGAGTCCTGGCACCTGACCAAAACCCAGGCACAAAAGTCTCAGCTTTCGAAATGACGAGTCTCTGGAGAATTTTGGGTGTAAGATGGTACCACCGCATCACAAACGACGCTATACGCCGGCGCACTGAGCGTGATCCCATCACTTCTATACTATTACCATTATGGAGAGGAGATGGACTTGGCTAGGATATTTGTTAAGGACAGTTGGCCAAGGAGAGCGCTGTTCTTCCTCCCATCAGGGTCCCGAAGACGAGGAAGACCCTCTCGTACTGTATTCCGCTCCTTCGAAGCAGAGCTGAGGAATCTGGACATGTTGTGGAAGGATGTCATAAACATTGCGCAAGATCGAGCGCAATGAAGAACTCTTGTTGTCTCCCTATTCCCCTAAGTGGGGGGTGAAGGGAGTTTGGATTGGAATATTAATATAGTAAACAAAATGTTCCTCTTTTTAATTAGAAAAGAAAAAGGTACATTTTGATACCTCTCCCCAAATTGCATAATAATATAGAATTAATAATTATAAATTTAGTGCGGTGTCTGGAGATGTCTATCTCCTAACATGTGGTACCTATTGTTGCAGTTTGTATAATTTTCATGAAGCGTGTGAGGTTGGCACAAGAGGACGCGAGTTCACTATAATAGTCCATAGTGGATATTCTCACGTTCTTTTTTAATTTCCAAAGGTCGCCCCGTATGCGGCTAATCTTTCCTCCCATGCCTACCTACATTTATCAAATATTGTGAGTTGCATAGATCGCCAACCCGAACACTTCAAAATATTTGATAAAAATTGTTTCAAACATATATTTTTTTTGGTATTGCTCTATATAAAATAATGGTTGCCAAGTCACTGCTCTGAAAGGCTGTCAGAAATCTATATTGTTCAGTGCACGAACTAAACAGTTAACGGCAAACCCAGGTGCCGTAGGGTGTCCGGCTAAGAATAGCACCTCTGCTCTTTTTGCTGGTTTTTCGAGCATCCTGTAAGAGGCAGGAAATCGAAAAATCAGATCGGGACCGTGAGGTTGACCACCTCACGTCCTTAAGCCTCAATCGGTCAGAAAAGGCACAATGAGCCTCGGACGCTATCGAGCGCAGTGGAGAGCTCTTGATGCCTCCCTATGCTCCTGAGTGGGGCTTAGGCCTTCCGCATTGCGGGATGGTTTGGGGGGAATCCGCGGCGGGCTTGATTTGTGTGTGGCCGGCTTTTTGCTTTGATTGCTTCGGTCGAGTTGGGGGGTCGGTTTCGTGCGTGTCGGGTTTGCTGCGGACTGGTCTCCTCCGGGCTGACTTGCGGTGTGCGGGAGGTCTTTAAGAGAGAATTAATGAATGAAAGTGGTTCGATGTGGTTGGTGGTCCAGCGGTTACAACGCCGGCTTTCGCACTGCGGACGTCGTGGTTCGATCCCAGGTGTCGACCATCTTCCTCTTTCACGACACAAGCTTTCGGTAGCTTACTGTGAAAGAGTCAAGGAGTGTATTTATGTTCACTTTGAGTGAGCAGATTCATTTAAAAAAAAAAAATAAAAAAAAAAAAAATAGTTAAGAGGTGATAACAAAACAGTTTCAAGAATAATGATCCATCCTAATATCTAAATTTATCCCCATATAGGTTTGTGTCATTTCATGGCGCTTTTTCAGACACATTAGCTTACTTGAAACTTAAAAAAAAATCATACGTCGATACACATGTTTTTTTCGGCTACTGCGAAGTGGCCTGGCGGTTACAACGCCGGCTTTCGTACTGTTTCGTTCAGAGGTCGTGGGTACTAGTCCAGGTGCCGACCATCTTCCTCTTTCACGACACAAGCTTTATGTAGCTTACTGTGAAAAAGTCAATGAGTGTACCTATTTGTGTTCACTTTGAGTGAGGACAGATTCATTGAATAAAGCCGTCAATTTACTTCAATGTGTTTGCGATAGTTTTTAGGTGATGTTTTAAAGGGACAGTTTCTCAACGTCACTTTCACAAACTGACGGTCAGAATAAAAGGTTCTATAAAGGCTACTTTGTAAATTAATAATGAAAAGGTGCAGAACATCTGAACCTGTAATGGAATTGAAGCGTTTTGATGGCAATGAACTTAATCTTGAATATTTTATATCACAAACACGATCCAAAACAAATAACATGTAAAGGATAATTAATTCTAATTATACCTTCAATTAGATACAACAGTTTTTATGGACGAAAACATGATCCTCGCACGGCGCACTAATGGTGGGTTGCAACTTGTATAATTATCTTAAAAAACACAAGTCGGCTTAATACATAATATTTAAGTCAATACACATTATAATTATATGGAAATTCATCATTAATTATCCAAATGACTTTATAATTCACGTATAAATATTAATTCGTTCACACCATACAGCATTTCTTAGACAACTCGCGCTGACTATAATATAATTTTTCATATTAAGACAAGGCTTGTTTGGTTTTTTCTTCAAAAAAAAAAGAATAACACTCTTCTATACATAGGTGTCAGTATAGCCGGCGGAACTTAATGCTTGAAGCATTCTCTAAAAGTCAACCGGTCTCGTCCAATCTGAGACAGTATTCCAACCCCGATTAGAAATTTCAAGTGAAAAAACACATTGAAAATCTCTGACCCGACCGGGAATCGAACCCGGGACCTCTTGATCTGAAGTCGGCACCTTTGCCACTAGACTACCGAGGTTTTTTATATATAAAATACCAGTTTTCTCGACAAACGTTGTACTGTCCTATCCGTGATTATTGAATTCACATTTATTTAATGATAAAATCATTATAAATACCTATCATTCCGACCGATGCATCTGTGTTAGATAATAGGTATCTATTATATTGTAATATGACAACACAATAATTAGTTTTTAGTCTATGATTAAACTTTGAATAATTTGAATATTTAGAACGATTGGTTTTGTAAAAAAAAGAGTGTGTAGTAAAAAATGTGTAGCTGAGCTTTTAAAAATAAATATAAAATAAAGTAAACTGGATATTATTTTACCACCAACAAAAAACTGCAAAGATCAATTAATTTTAACATGGTAGCAGAGATTCGTGGTTAGTTCATTCGTTGGCGGTAAATATAAAAAAAAAAGTAAAAAAAAAGACTTGTGTGGCGCATGTGACAGTGCGTGTAAAAATATTAAAAATTAAAACTATAATTATTGTGATAATAATTGTTAAAAGTAAAATGAATAACAAGGAAGAAAATGAGGTGGAGATTTTACGAGATGAGAATTCCTTTGAATTATGGAAATTTCAAATAGACATCTGTCTAAAAGCAAATAAACTGTATGATATGGTGAGTACAGTATATAAAGAAGGCGAATTAGATTTTCATAAAGATGCGAAAGCACAAAGGTTAATAATTAAAACGACGGATAAGAAAAATCAGATATATATAATATGCACCACAGCATACGATATGTATCAGAAACTGGTAACAACTTTCAGCAAAGAAAATGAAAACTTAAAAAATGATATGTTACAAAGATTTTTCAACTTCAAAATAAATAGTTCAATGTCACTTAATGAAAATATAATTAACCTAGAAAATATTAGATTCAAATTGAATAAAATGAAAATGAATTTCGACGATGACATGGTCATATCAAAGATTTTAAGCATACTTCCAGTACAATATAATCATTTCGTATCAGCCTGGGAATCAACATCTAAAGTGGAAAGAACTCTTTCAAATTTAATTAATCGTATAAATGCAGAAGAACAACGAGTAAAATTGACAGTCGATGAAAAGGAAGTGGCATTTTTTAACAAATCAAAGAGAATGATAACATGTTATAAATGTAGAAAAAGTGGACATAAAGCAATAGAATGTAAAAATAAAAGTGACCAGAAACGCTGTTTTAAATGTAATGGGGAAGGACACTTTGCGAAGAATTGTAACAAGGCATGTAATATATGTAAGAAGACCAATCACTTAGAAAAAGACTGTTATTTTAGAGAGAGGAAAAACAACATGAATAAGAAAGAAACATTTTTGGCATCATCGGAATTAGAAGAAAATAAAATCAAATTTATTTTAGATAGTGGAGCCTCTTGCCACATGGTTAATAATGAGGAATTATTAACATCTTTAGAAGAAATAAAAACAGAGATATTGTGTGCCAATAGAGATAAATTATATTCTGAAAAAAGGGGGAAAATAAATGGAAGATCATGTGATTTTGAAAATGTATTATTAGTCCCAAAATTGTCAAGAAATTTGTTATCTGTTGGAACTATAACAGACAGAGGGGGTAAAGTGGTGTTTAAAAATAATAAAGTTGAAATACTGAAGAACGGTAAAAAGATATTAGAAGGCAATAAAAATGAATCTGGATTGTTTGAAATTGACATGATCAGAATGAATGAAAATGCATTTCATACTACTGAAGACTCTTTAGAATGGCATCGTAAGATGGGGCACATTGGCATGGATAACTTAAAAAAGTTGACAACTTTGAGCGAAGGAATAAAACTAAGCGTAAATACATTAACAAATGAGATTTGTGAAATATGTGCTAAGGCTAAAATGATTAGACAGCCATTCAAATCCGAAAGAAAGAGGGCAAAAAGAATATTAGAAATAGTACACACAGATAGATGTTTGTGGCCCATTGAGTCCTGAAACATATGATGGAAACAATTATTTTATTACATTCTTGGACGATTATAGTCACTTCTGTATGGTCTTTCTGTTTAAATACAAATCTGAAGTGCCAGAACTGGTAAAACAATACATAAGACAGGTCGAGAATATACATAGCAGCAAGGTAGCTATAATCAGATGTGATAATGGCAGAGAATACATAAATTCAAATTTAACAAACTGGTTCAAGATGAAAGGGATTGTACAAGAAGCATCGGTACCATATACACCACAACTAAACGGTAAAGCAGAACGGCTTAATCGCACATTGATGGAAAAAGCTCGTGCAATGATCTTTGATTCAGGTGTAAGTAAAACTATGTGGGGTGAGTCTGTTCAGACAGCGGCTTATCTGCTAAATCGACAGCCAACTACAACAGTGGATAAGACTCCTTATGAAATCTGGACCGGAGAAGTTCCTGATTTAAGCAATATCCAAATATTTGGTTCCAGAGCACATGCGAAGGTTCTACAATACCAAAAGAAATTAGATGAAAGGTGTAAAGAATACTTATTTGTTGGCTACAGTAGACATGGATATAAGCTATATGATAAAACAACCAGGAAAATTGTGATATCAAGAGATGTTATATTTAAAAGTCCTGGAACGGAAAGAATTAAGATAAATACTGAAAATAAGGTTGTAATACCAAATGATTTAGAAAACATAAATAATGAGGAGTGTGTGACTGAAGAACAAATAGAAATCCTAGCTGAGTCAAATGAAAATGAAGAAGAAGAAACTCGAGAGACAGAGACATACATAAGACCAAGAAGAAACATAAAACCGCCTGCAAGATATGAAGAGTTTGTAATGCTAACCTACCAAGAAGCAATCACCGGAACAGATAGTGAAAAATGGAAAGAAGCAATAGATGAAGAGTTGAAATTATTGTATGAAACTGATACTTGGGTGGAAGTAGAAAATAAAAACATAAACAACATACTAGATACAAAGTGGGTATTTAAGATTAAGAATAATGAAAATGAGAAATCTGTGCAGTTTAAAGCAAGATTAGTAGCAAAGGGCTTTCAACAAAAAACAGATTATGACCTATCAGAAATTTATGCACCAGTAGCAAAATTGTTAACATTTAGAATCCTATTAGCAGTCGCAAATGAATATAGAATGATTGTTCAACAAATGGATGTTAAAAGTGCATTTCTTAACGGAGACATTCACGAAGAAGTATATTTACATAAACCAGAAGGAATGAAGAGAGATGGTAAAATATTAAAACTTAAAAAATCTTTATATGGGCTGAAAAGTTCACCTAAAAATTGGAATAACAAATTAAATGATGTTTTGTCAAAAGAAAAAATTATTAGATCTCAAAATGATTACTACTTATATACAAGAATTAATAACGATGAAAGATTATATATTTTAGTATATGTTGACGATATTTTAATAATTGGATCAGATATAAATAAAGTTGAAAGAATAAAATATAATATGTTGTCAAGTAACTTTAAAATGAATGATATGGGTGATGTTTCATGTTATCTTGGAATTAACATAAGTCAAAATCTGAATGAAAATATTATTGAAATAGACCAGAAAAGATATTTGGAACAGATGTTGGAAAAATATGGTATGGATCAATGTAAACCGATTGGTACACCTATGGACCCTAACACTAAATTGGAATATTTTGAAAAACCAGAAAATATTGATTTGAGTCTTGAAACCAAGTGCCGTCAATTGATTGGATCATTAATGTATGCAGCCGTAGGGAGCAGACCAGACTTATGTGCTCCAGTCAATATTCTAAGCAGATTTCAGAGTAAACCAAGTAAAGAACTCTGGAATGCTTTGAAAAGAATACTCAGATACATAAAAGGTACGCTGGAATTAAAATTAGTGTATGAAAAAAAAAATGGAGAGCTCTTGTTGCCTCCCTATGCCCCTAAGTGGGGTCTAAAGGGAGTTTGGATTGGATTGGATTGGTATGAAAAATATAAGAATGGACCCAAACTGGTGGGATATGTTGATGCAGATTGGGGGCGGGATACAGAAGATAGGAAATCGACTTCTGGATACATATTTAAGATTTTTCAATGTGCAGTATCCTGGTGTTCAAGAAAGCAGACATGTACAGCTTTATCATCAACAGAAGCTGAGTACATCGCATTAAGTCAAGCTATTTGTGAAGGTCTTTGGATAAAAAAAATATTATTAGACTTAAAACTTATGCAAGAAAATGAACAGATAGTTATCATGGAGGACAACCAGTCAACAATATGTGTAGCAAAAGGAACGGAACAGAAGAGATTAAAACATATAGACATAAAGTTTCATTTCATAAAAGATCATATTGAAAAAAAGGAAATTGACATAAAATACATTAATACGGAGTTGCAGGAAGCTGATATATTAACCAAACCAGTTGGAAAGAATATCCTGAATAGATTGTTGCCAAAAATTGGAATGATTTGATTATTAGTAATATGTTGTGTTATATATTATTATAGTGTGTTATAATTTGAGTAATAAAAAATTATTGTGTGTTGAGAGGGGGTGTTAGATAATAGGTATCTATTATATTGTAATATGACAACACAATAATTAGTTTTTAGTCTATGATTAAACTTTGAATAATTTGAATATTTAGAACGATTGGTTTTGTAAAAAAAAGAGTGTGTAGTAAAAAATGTGTAGCTGAGCTTTTAAAAATAAATATAAAATAAAGTAAACTGGATATTATTTTACCACCAACAAAAAACTACAAAGATCAATTAATTTTAACA
Source organism: Mystacides longicornis (assembly GCA_963576905.1). Taxonomy (NCBI): domain Eukaryota; kingdom Metazoa; phylum Arthropoda; class Insecta; order Trichoptera; family Leptoceridae; genus Mystacides; species Mystacides longicornis. The sequence continues at coordinate 14,531,112 of OY756425.1, forward strand.
AACGATTAATTATTTATTACAATTTCATCAATTATTTTTAACGATATTTTATGGGGCACATTCTGACGATCGCACAAAACAGATTTCAAACGCCAATTAAAACTCAAAAATAAAAAAAAGTTTATATACTCAAAAGCTTACTTATGGTTTTCTTAGATTTTGTAACGTTCGGCACAACTTTCTTATTTCTTATTTCAAAAGGACCTCCTGACAATATCAAACACAACAAAAAAAGAATTTGCGAAGTCGGTAAAGCCGTTCATGCGAAGACTATTTTTATACACAAAGATTTTTTTTTTAAGATTATTATTAACTAAATAAATAAAACAAAGTGAACACAAATACACTTTTGACATATGTAGGTATTTCATAAAAAGTAGGTACAACTTGGGCACAATTGGTGGGCACCGGGGATTAAGCCGTCGACCTCCACTACGAAAGTTTGCGACTAAACCGCTAAGCTACCAACCCCTTTACTATTAATGAGCTCACCTAAATTGAACACAAAAACAATATTGACACCTTTCACACTAAGCAATTAATGCTTGGTGTGCTCAAAGAGAAAGATTCTCGCTACCGGAAATACGAGTATTGCACATTATTGATAAAAATATTTTTCTTGAATAAATACATTCCTTCCAAACATTGTGACAATCTTTACAAAATTTAATAATTTATGGCAAACATATACCTAGTTAACGTACATAACAAGTCAACTATCAGTAGAATTCGATTCGAATAGCAAAAATTAAATTTTCACACGCCCCTTGTAGATTAGATAAGACATGCAAGGTGCAAAATTTAGTTAATATCTTTAAGTAGGTATGTTGTACGGCGATGCAAATCTATGATATAAAAGAAAGTCGGGTTAGTGCGAACACTTATAACGCGAGATCGGCTGAACAGATTTTTATCATTTTTGGTTTATTGGACTCTTATCCGATCCGGATAACAGAATAACTAATAAATCATGGAAAAATGGATAGCAAATAATATAAAATATAATACTAAAGTTAGTATGGAACGAATTTCGATACAACAACGCAATCTGTGAAAAATTCTATAGGAACGCAATTTTTATATACCTATAACAACCATTGACATTAAAAATATTGGCACGCAGATGATTGATGGATTTTTTGTAATTAGTTAACATTGAAGCACATTTTTTTATAAATTATTAAAACGTGAAAAGTGAATAAATCTAGTCGTTTTACACAAACTGTCAGTTGTTTGATAGTTGGTGCCATTGACAGAATTCCGATGGAAAATGTGTGGTTTAAAACAGATGCATCGGTCGAAATGACATTGGTTGTCATTTTTATTATTCTTTTAATTTCGAAATCAATATTCATAGTTAGATTATAGGACAACGTTTGTCGGTAAAGCTAGTGATGATATAAAAATTCACCCCATAAATAACCTCTTAGAAGAACACATGCTGACGTAATCGTTGGTTAATAATCTAGACAGAAAGGTTTTATTTTCTTTGCCTATATGGCCTCTAGTCTAATAGACTAAGTATGTTGATATAAAAACAAAGTTTAATATAAAAAAAAGAATTTAAAACTAATCATAATTTCGTAATCTAGAAAATAAAACAGCCATTAGAATCAAATCATTGCATTATTTGTTTTAAGTGAATCTTCTTAGTGAAACTTAAATAACTGTTTGTTTTCTATTTTTTTTTGTACACATACCTACTATCCCAGTATCTCCTAATTAGTTATGCCTTTAACTGTTATATATAATAAACTAGCTGACCCGACAGACGTTAACCTGTATTAACATTGAATTCTAATTGGTGTAATAATTCGTTTAATGTGCACTAAAAATGATATATTATGTATGTAGGTAGATATATTTATTATTTCATCAGTAGAATCCCAACCGACGGATCTGCAGCCCGATTCACGGAAAAGTTTAAGTCTAAGTTTAGTTCGAAGTTCGAACGAAGTTCGATTCAAACTTTTGTGAATAGGGCTGCTGGTAATAATAATTATTGTAGGCGGCGACTATCTACAGTCTATGTACCTATTCACGGAGGGTTTGAATCGAACTTCGTTCGAACTTCGAACTAAACTTAGACTTAAACTTTTCCGTGAATCGGGCTGCTGTTTTAAAATAAATTTGCAGCAATCATTCTGTCAAATGCGCCAACTATAAAACAAACTGACAGTTACGTATGTGAGAGTATAATACCATCGAAAAGTTTATTTGAATTTTATAACGATTCGTGCATCTTCTGGATTTTTTTTTTCACAAGAACCTTCTCCTAAATGTTCGCGAAATTGTTACAGCCGTACACGCATGATGCAGTTACCAAGGGAAATAGGGATTCATTTTTATATGTATAGATTATTATTGTAATATATTTTTTTAAAAGATACGCGTAAATCAATTGTTTAAGTCCATTGCAGAGGAAACATAATTGAAATCATTATAAAGTTTTTTTCGTTAACTTCACACGCAACTAGTCATTGTATAAAACAATTTAATGATATTTGATATCAAATTTAAGAAGATACCTTTTGTTACTACGTATCAGGCCTGGGCAAACTGCGGCCCGCGGTTATAAAATCTACTGAAGATTTTTATAAATTTTTATGTTAAAAAATAATGACCTTTTTTCATGGTTAGAGCATTTAACAAATTGTATCGTAATAAAAATATCTCCAATTTTTATAATGTCATTAGAACAATAATTATTATTCCAGTTTTTTTTTTTAAAAGTTGTTAAATTTTCTATCTTAAAGATTATTTTTAATTGTTTACGATGAATTTTTACCAACGCATATTGTCACAAGCAGTTTTGACAATATCAGCAAACTACATCTTAGGGGCTAGAGATGGGCATTATAACGATAGCTGATAAAAATATTAGATAAATAAAAATAACGCCACTAACGTTATTAATATTTAACGATATTTATAAATAATAGTTGAACAAAAATAATAGCCTACCCCTATTATTTATGTGACAGGCATATTAGTCGAATGAAAATATTATACTGAATGAAATTGTGAAAACGACTTTGTTTTGGGAAAATGATTCTTTCTAGATACCAATTCATTTAGGCTTGTAAAATAAAAAAGCTTTAAGCTTTTAATATTAACGTTATTTTCAATAACCGAAATTGCTATAACGTTTTTGAATTTAAGCCGTGAGTCCCACCTCTATTTGGGGCTAGTACCGATTTTTTTTTATCGAAAGCTAATATAATTACAAAAAGAGCAGTTCAGTTCGTCTCATATTTTTTTTGTAATGCTTTTCCGAGATAAGAAATAATGTATATTAGGTATATGCAACAAAAAATGGTGAATTTTCGTATTTTTATAAGAAAAAGAAGATAATATTTTCTTCTTCTTCTTTGCGGCCCGCCGACAATTGGCCCGCCATCTAAACAGTTTGCCCAGTCCTGCTATATATTATGTTGTATGGATTAACAAGAATTTTATACAAAGACCTAGTTTTAATCATGATATTATTTATTTGAAAATGTATAGACGACATATATTATATTTTTTCTGGTTCTAAAAACTTTCTTCATTTTATTAGGTAATTCCCAAACTATTTCTCGCCCGTAGAGTTTGAATTTTGACAAAAGAAATAAAAGGTTTTATTTGATTAAGATTTTCGCCTATGTAAGCCCTACAATGGATCGAACAAAACACTTTAAGAAACTGATATTTTTTTTATGAAAAACCTTTAAATGAACTAAGAAAGAAGTTTATATCGGTGCCGATCATTTCCACTTTCACGACACAAGCGTTGATTTCTATACAAGTTGTCGAAAGTGTATATTTGTTCACTTTGGGTGAGCCCAGATTCATTTTCTTTTTAAATTGTTCAATGCGGTAGGTTAATTTTTAATATATATATGCGTATGGTATTGGCGCAAATTAAAATACACTTATAACTTATACATTAATGTTACACTTAAAACCCTCATTAGTTAAAATAATTCATATTATTAGCTTATCTCATATGATAGTACATTTTAAGTAGGAATGATGAACGAGTATGTGGGCACTATCGTGATTATGTACATACAAGTCAATTGTTCAGAGATTATTTTTCCTAGAAACTTTCAATTTCTGCATCAGGTTTTCTTTCAACCGTGCGTTGAAGTATTTTCTTTGATAACAATGTATAGTATCGATAATAATACGTTTGTTATTGTAGATGGCAGTCGAAGAAGAAATTAATAAATTATTTAGGTAGGTACTAACATTTGATAAATAACTTGTCTTAAAGCTAGGTGTTGTAGGTTCAATCCCTGGATGAGATGCCTATAAATTTATTCATGACAAAGTTTGGCTTAGCGCAAAACACAATGAAAAATGTATTTATGTTCTTGTTGGTATTTTTTTTTAAATTAATTGATTCTAGGAAGTTCACACAATAATATAATATCCGGAGTGTCCCAAAAAGTTTCCACGAAAGACCTAAGTCTTTTTCAAAAGAACACCAGTTAGATAAGGTTCCTAAGTTTGCTGATGAGAGAAATGTAAAAGAAAAATGTTGAAACATGTTGGACTTATGAAGTCACATTTCATTCTTAAAACAAAGAAAGTTAGATTTTCGGTGACGTTATAAATCATTTTATTTTAATGCTTTTAGCTAAGCATATACAAATAATTATACACATATATTTTCCGAAATAAATCAAATCGTAAACAGGATTCCATTCTATTCGGTCGACGCATATCCTATACAGATTATAAAATCAAGTATCACATTGCGGTTGTGTTACGGGTTGAAATTACTTACAATATATTTTCCTATTTCTCAAGATCTAAAATTCTTCCAGTTTGACATCGAATTGCCGAATACGCACGTATATAAAAGTAATCCAGTGATTTGGATCCCAGGGACAGGACAACCATTAAGAACGGCGTAAGAACCTACATTTCATACATTTGCCCCAAAATTATTTACGTAAATCACATCAAAACATACTTTAGCGACACTTGAACACGAGCATATTGAGATACACCACACCGCTAGATCACACAAGTCCGTGTTATACTTATAAGGGGTGCGAAGTATAATATAGATTATAAGATATAGATTATCATTTCAAATCATAATACTCCAATAGTACATAGGTTCAATTGAAAATATATTATTATAACATGAAGTTATGCCATACATTAGTATCACCCACGAAGGACTCCAGGCTAATCGTGGATAGGATTCTTTCGAGATATTCAATATAACCAGTAATGATTATTGTTATTTGAAAATGAATAATAGAAATAAAATATTCTAACTACATTTCCAGTAGCCGCGATCCAGTGAGGAGATTTATGTTCAGAACTTGTGGAACATTTCCTTTAATTATTTTTAACAAGCCCTAAGTGTCTAAATGTAATAAAATCAGTGTTGTTCTTACACTAATGAACTCCCAATAATCATGCACCATCATTTGGTAGATATTAATTATTAATATAGGGAGTTGTCAGTTAGTCAGTAAAACTATTCATGATAAATTCCTCAAACTGGGATTGGAAGAAGGTTGTTGTAGTTGATTCTGATTTAACTTGGTGATATCCATTGCAATCAACTCTATGACTGAAAGAGGTGCAGAAAATATTTATACCTAGTCATGTTTAAACTTCCATAATTTCCCCTTTAACAGTATTATGTTTCTTGCCGTTCTTCTTCTTCTTTGTCAGACGTCCCTCCACCGCTGCATATACCTAGATTGTAGGCCTCTTCTAAAGTTTTCAAAAAATTTTATATTTTGCGCCGCTCTCGACTAGTTTCTCAGTTGACCTCGACGTGTTTTACGAGATCGTCCCTTCACCGTAGTGGTGGTCTCCCGACGCTCCTGGTAGTCATTCTGGGTCTCCAGGTTTTGACGCTCACCGATCAATTCTCTGCCTGGGCTCTTGCCATATGTGACCTGCCCACCACAAATTTGAGAAAAGCAATACTTTGGCCAATATCTGCGACCTTTGTTCTATGCCGTGTCGCTTCGTTCCTCATTCTATCTCTCAGGGTGATCCAAGTATCTATAGTTCTTTCCATGGATCTTTGGGTAAACCTTATCTTTTCTATGCTCAATTTAGTTAGTGTCACTGTTTCCGGCAATATGTTGCAAATGGTGTAATGCATGTCCCATATATTCTGCGCTTTGTGTTGTATGTTGCTCATTTCCTGCCCAACTTAACTAACCAAATAACTAACTCTACCTTTTACACCCCACTTATAAGGAGCATAGGGAGGCAACAAGAGCTCTCCACTTCGCTGGATCTTGCGCAATGTTTATGACCTACTCCCACACCATGTCCAACTCTCTCATTTCTGCCTCGAAGGAACGGAACACGGCATGAGAGAGTCTTCCTCGTCTTGGTGACCCTGATGGGAGGAAGAACAGCGCTCTCCTCGGCCAACTGTCATTCGGCATCCTTAACACATGCCCCAGCCAAGTCCATCTCCTCTCCATAATGGCAACGTATTGCGTAGTTCGGATGGGGTGGTGCCATCGTATATCTAAAACTCTCCTGAGGCACATCATTTCAAATGCAAATATTTTTGTACCTGGGCTTTGGTAAGTTGCCAGGACTTACACCCATACAGGAGAATGAGCAACACACACGCATCAAACATCAGTTTACAGTTCGTCTCGACACTAAACGTCGACGCTTTCCATATCTTAACCCAACAAAATATAATATATAGTAGGGGTCTTAAAATTGAATGCGATATCTGTTGTACAGAAAACTGAATTTGGACTACCCAGATACCCAGGTCATAAAATGTTACATATTAGAAAAACATGATTTTAAACCAAAACGTTGAAGAGAACATCTTCACTCAATTTACGTACTATTATAGAGACTTACATATTATAGAGAACAAGGACATTCCAATCTCTGAAGAGAAAAACGTATGTAGCATGTATACTGGCATTGACTACATATGCACTGGAGACCATGTCCCTCACAAAAAGAAAAGCCGAAAAACTAAAATGCATGCAGCGATCCATACTTGGTATAAGCCTAAGAGATAGAATAAGAAATGAAGAAATTAGGAATAGAACCAGAGTGGTAGACATCATGGATCGCATAGCAATACTAAAGTGGCAATGGGTAGGATATGTTGCAAGACAAGATCCCACAAGATGGACTCCAAAGATTTTGAGATGGAGACCCTGGGAGAATAAGAGAGGCGTCGGAAAACCTAAAAAAAGATGGTCCGACGACATAGCCGCTGTGGGGGGGGGGGGGGGGGGGCTGGCTGTAAAAAGCAACAAATGGGAAGAAATTGAAAAATATGGAAGAGGCCTATGTCCAGCAGTGGATAAATGAAGGCTAAAAGAAGAAGAAGATTTATCCATTCTTTCATTGTAAAGGTTTCCTGGTTCTCAACATACTCGACATTTTATGTGGTGGTCATCAGTGTAAAATAAACAGAGAAGTGATGCCTATCTGAAGCGGTTACAATACCTCAAGTGTGCGGTAACATGAACAATTTAATACCGAAGAGGTCTGGTGGTGCATCACTCTCGTAGAGACGACCTTCAGTGACGCGAGGCTCAATAATTACACTCACAAGTAAACTGCTAGACCCGTGCAATCGAGTCATGTGGAAAATTGGTGTTATTAGCGTGTGTTCTACTAGTGAAGCTTCCACTATAGTCAATGCTGGGTGTATTCGCCGATACTAACATAATATTTATACAAAACAAAGTATTTAATTTTGGCCAACCACTATCCATAAGTTACCAATGCGTGAGAATCCTACACCTAATGCTATGATTTCGTAGAAAAGAAAAGCGTTATTTAGACAAATAAAGCATTCTATGTTTATCTCTTTTACTGCCGGCAGTAAGCGCGAAAGAGGCAGTATAAGCTGAATGTGTAGTTTCATTAAGAGTAACTTGGATACCACAGCAAACAAGAAAATGAACCCACTGAAGTGAAATACGTGAACTAAGATTTTAAAAAACTTTTACAATATTAACTAGTTATCTTGAAAAGTGGATTTTTTTACGTGATACGGCTTATAAATAATTGCGGTTCTGCTTTTCGATAAAACCATTTTTTTCCTTTCAATGACGTCTTGTTTTGCGAAAATAAATACAATTAGTGAAAAAGCTGAAATTAATATTATTTTTTACCAAGTGAAAAGATGAACTTTTAAAGACCTTTTTATATTCCGGAATTGTCATAATTATAACATTATGACAATTCCGGAATATAAAAAGGTCTTTAAAAGGCAAAGAATTAAGTTAATTGTAATTTTCTATCAAAATATTCAATGAATTTGTCATATTTAAAAAGATTTTTCATTATAATTCGGTCCCTCATCCCTTATCAGAAATTAAAACTAATCTTTAAACTAAAAAGTGAACATAATTGTTCTTATCTATCCGTTAAGAGAACAGCTCCTTAATAATACATAATAATATGTTGGATCCGACACACAAGGGGGAACGGGTTGTTATTCCCTGTATAACATAACAATTTACTTCGCATCACTTCTCATTTCAATAAGAATATTATTTATTCTAAAGGGTCATTAACTTAATTTAACATCGAGATAAGGGTTTATAATATAAAATGTAAATAAGCATGTCTTTGTTAACTGCCATTTTGATCCCGCGTATCTTAAGAATTATCCTACAAGCGTGTCAACGTAAAATGCATTTAAAAGGCATTATATAAAAATTTAATGATCGACAAGGAAGAATTTGTTCTTTATTTTATTCTTCACCTACAATCTAGTTTATGAAATTCAAAAAACAAATTCATTCACAAATAAGTAGGTAGGTACCTACTCTTTATTTCATATTTAAGTATATCTATGGTAAAAATTTATAACGAAAGAAAAGGAGGACAAAAACTCCTTCTGATTTTTCATTTCAAAGAATTACTAAAAGGAATAATATTTATTTTGTAATGTAACCTATTATTTTATTATATTACTAGACAATTTGTTAAACGTTGTATCACTTACATTATTTTCCTATCACTCAAAATAAAAATAAAATTCTATCTAATGTGGAATTTGTTGACCTCGGTAGCCTAGTTGTAGGTACCTACTAGCGTGGACTTCAGATCCGGGGTCCCGGGTTCGATTCCCGGTCGGGTCAGAGTTTTTCTAAGTGTTTTTTCACTATAAATTTCTTACACACTTTTGTATAGAAAAGTGTTATATTATTATTATTATTTCAAAACATTTATTTATAAAATCACAATATATCATATAAAGCATACATCATTGTATAAAAATTAATAAAAAATATATAAAATAAAATAAACTTCAATGCTATATACTAAATATAAAAATATCGGTATTATCTCTTTGTATAACTTTTCCACATTTTTTTAGCCAATTATATATATAGGTACATAATAAAAAATTGTGGAAAAGATATACAATCTTTTGTTTTTTTTTTGGTGTGGCGGCAAAAGTACCCATCTCTCTTAAAAAAAATTAGAATAAATTGTTCAAGTTCGAGACTCCTAGTTTTTGGGGAAAATTCGTTAAGGTCATTTCGCGTAGGTACTTCTCTTACTGTGGGAATTGGAGTGATGTTGCGAATATGTTGACTACGGTTTACGCGTACCTACATATAATTTTATTAGATACCTACGAGCCATTTCACGAATATTTTGATATACAAAATATTTACAATAACTGCACTTATTCATAATACAATGTGGATAAACGGTTCATTTTACGATAATATCAAAAATAATATGCGCTTTTTTTTAATGATGGGAAAATATTATGATAAGGTATGACTAATAAACTAGAACAAAGCAGTAGAACGTATGTACGTTCCTAAAATTTATTTTTAGCTATAATTAAAACAATGGTGGAAGCACGTACGTACTTAAAATTCCGCAGTGCAAAGCTTAAAGACAGTGATATAAAAGTCATAATCTAACGGGATAATATGTCAAATTTAAATGTTTACGTCTCTATTATATTTACGAGGTCCCGGGTTCGATTCCCGGTCGGGTCAGAGTTCTTCTAAGAGCTGTACTGACATCTTGTATAGAAAAATGTTCATTAATTTATACTTTGGATTAATGGTTATCGTGCTTAGCTTCCCCACACACTGCAAATTAGTTTGAGGAGATAAATCCGTAGTAAACTGGGATGTGTATGGGCCATGGGGGCGCACACACTGAAGCGATCAAACTAAAAAGTTTGGTGATCATCTTCGTACAAATCAAGTTTGCTGCGAATTAATTTCTGCCTAACTATTTTGAAGTGTGCAGGAACTTTAGCAGATTGATATAATATGTACATATACACCACTTGATTCGCCATTTTATTTACATAGCCAATTCATAAACGATTATAGAAAAGATGGCGTAGAAAAAGACATGACAAATTGATTCCTTTAATGGGGAATAAGATACGACACCCAAGCCGTACCCTAACGATCTTTTGTACTCGGATGCTTTCATTGACTTCTTCAAACTTTCATAACCTTGATTAGTTTGAATGGTTTAGGATCTATGATAAAATTTACTTTAAGAAAGTACCTATATGAGTTCTCCGTTTCGTTATGGAAAGTAAAACTATTATATAAAAGAAAGTCGGGTTAGTGCGAACACTTATCTCGAGATTGGCTGAACAGATTTTTATCATTTTTGGTTTATTGGATTCTTTTCCGCTCCGGATAACAGAACAATTATTATTAAAAGTTAAAAAAATGGATAGCAAATAATATAAAATATAATGTTAACTAACGGATTTACTGACAACAACGCCATCTGTAAGAAAATTCCATAACAACACAATTTAATATATTAACCTACTTGACAACCATTGAGTTTCGAAACATTTGGTATGTAGATTTTTCATAGAATTTCTTTCGTGCTTTCAGAAATATTTTTTTTAACTTTCAAACATATTTTAAACGTATTTTTGTATAAATTACAAATTCAAAATTCATAGTAGGTAAGGACCACAGGAAAACGTCTGCCAGGAAGACAAGTTTTAAACAATTAAAAAATAATCGTATAGTCATTTTAAAAATAGTTTGTGTATGGAATCGTTCCTCTTGGTTAGAACAAACTGTTCTGGGATAATATTTCTCTACGGTTTACAGAAATCAAGTCCAGCGAATCAACCAAGGAGAAATGAAAATGTGATATTATTCAGTTCATATCATATAAGAATGCTAGCAAGGACGAATGGCTTTGTGATATGATGTATGGAATGAGGATATTTTTTTACGTGAATAGCTGGTTCCGTCATGAAGGAAAGTAAAAAAATAAAAGAAGTGTCATGAAATTGGGAATAATCTTAATAAAACACTTCAAAGTTGCAAGCAACTAAAATTGTAAGTAACAAGCAACCAATCTCCGAAAGCACTTAAGTCAATCCGTTTTATTACGAATTCGATAATAAAGATATAATGTTTCCGCATAATGTTAAAAAAAGACTTTCGTCATTATTCCTACTAATTGTACAAAAAGAATAAAGTATTTTAAGAATTTGCAATAACTACTTGTGTGGCTTATAATTAAGTGACCAAAAAATCTTACATAAAATTGCAAGGTTTATAAAGAATTATTATGTTTTCTTACGGTTTATTAATACCTAAATTCCAAATTGAATTCAATCTCGAGAATATTGACCTGGCAAAAAACATGTTTATTATTTCAGGTATTTTAACAAGTGGCAGTTATGTTGTATTGAGTTATTACTGTAATTTTTATAACATTGAAGCATTTTATGTGTATTGAATAATTTTTTTTACATTAAAAGTAAACACTGAAATCAAATTGTTATTTCGAGACAGGTAGGTATTTATTTATATGTCCTGTCTCTTTTTTTTAACCTTCTTTAATTTTAGTTTTCATTTTTCTCTAAGACGCTCACGACAATCTAAATTTCACAAGGTTGATATTGGTACGGTGAAATAAACACCTCTCCTTTTGACATACCTATATACCTACTAAAAAAAAAGTTAAATATAGCAGGTAGCTGTATTACAATAATTAATTAATATTTATTTTGTGAAGTAGAAAACCAGTATTTTTTTTTTGATTGAGCGAAATATTATAATTAATTGTAACAGAACCGAGTAAAATATTTAAAGTGATCGAACAAAAATAAATCGATCTTATCGTAGAAAATAGGATCACCTAGAATGATGACATGTTCTCTCTTCCTAATCTGCGTATTTATTTTTACTCATAGTATATGGAATATACATGAGTCTTGTGATCGGATTTCAAAAAAAAAATAGATTTCGTTAAAATTAATATTTTCGACGTTTTCGAGGGTGTAGATTCCAAAAATGCAAAAAAAATTTTTTTTAATAATCCCTGTACGCCAAAAATGTGTGCGCGCCCATAACTCATAGTAATTCTTATCCGATTTGATTGAAATTTGGTAGAACGGTTAGCCCCTCGATGTAGATGAGTAAGTAAAATGTTGACATCTGTACCTTCAGGGGAACCCTCTTAAAGTATCCAAAGAAAATTTCACTTGCTCTAGAAAAAGGGCTAAAAAAGAAAAAAAAAAGATTTCTTCGATTTTCATAAAATTTGGTATACGGGTTGGTCTTATGCTCCTACACAAGCACGTAAAATTTGAGGTCCGTAACTTCAGTGGGTCCTCCTTAAAGTACCGATTAATATTGAATATGTATGTCGTTCTAAAGCAGATAATAAAAAGCTCCAATAGTCGATATCATTTTAAAGTTTCTATAATAATTCCAAGGATAAATTCATTTTAATCTTAAAATTATGAATTTTTATGCAAAGATATGTTTTACACGAAAAGGCTGTTATAATATACTATGAGTTCTTGGCTACCCTAGGTTAGCAACTTTTTTTTTAACGTTTCGGTATATTTGATATGCGTGGTACATACATTTGGTAGAGCCTAGCAACGTGGTCCCTGTGCCAACCATCTTCCTCTTTCACGACAAAAGCTTTGCTTAGTGTGAAATATGTCAAAAGTGTTTTTTTATTAATTTAAAAAATGACATTCTGGCAAGGGAGCTATTAACAATGAAACCCCAGTTAGGAGACCAAGAAAACGATGAGATAATGGTTATAAAGGATTAACAGGAACTTCAAAGAAATTGAAGAGGAACCTGAACTGGTTCAAGAACAAATGGGGAGACTACCCCCAATAATGTCGCAAAAGATGGGGACGAAAAGGATTAAGGTAGGATACAACTACCAAAAGTCTCTAATACCTACTTAACAAATTCCAATAGTACCTCCTAGTACCTATATTTTAACTCATTCATTATATTCAAATAAGTTTTATGCAAATAATAAGAAATACCTAATTAAAAAAGAGTACTTATTCGAAATTGAATTAAAACCGTTAAAATTAATTCGATTTCAATACAGACCACACAAATTATTAAGTTAATTATGGACTTATATAAAACCTACATTTGTTTCTAAAAGCTTTTGAATATTATCCACATCAGGAAATCGTTTAAATAAATGACACACTAACAATACCGTTGGGTTAAAAAAACAATTAGCAAATAAACTCATATCATAGTTGCTAAAAAATTAATGTTTCCTCGATGAAAATTATTCAGATAAAACAAGTAAAGCGATGTTTGATCTTATCACTACATTAAGTTTTTTTATCATTTCGAACAACGGATTCGTAATTGCCTACAAAGTCACCAACCACAACAAATATATCGAAAAATTATAATAATTTTCACATTACGAAAAAAACAGTATTTTTTTTCTATAAAAAAATTAAAAGTCTTACCTTAATTGATGTTCTCTGGATGATAAAATAAAAAAAAATTAACACAAAATTATAAATATAATATGTTCACTAATTTTCCAAACTTTAATACACACAATAATATTTATTTGATCTTGAAAATTATATCAATATCAAGGTCGAAATTTTCTTGTCAAGTCCAAGGTTATCGACGACATCGATTAGTAAATAAATTAAGTTTGAGATCTTTTAACAGGAAAAATCGTATAAATCTAGTTCTGATGCACTTATTTTTTTTTTAATTCTTTACAATCGCGATGTATTTGATGATAATGTATTTTTACAGCACTAAACCGTTGACGCCTGTGATAGGCCGGCGCCTCGCTATTGCAATGCAATGATAGAAGAAGCGGCACAGTACAATGAGAGCGATGTTTCCCCTTTCGAGTTCTAGAGACAAGTGTATGGCGATCAGAACGGTAGCTGAGTTTATACCTACTTTCACGAAGATTTGCCCACACGATCCATGGATAATGTTAGAACTTGAACCCTATTATAATAGACAATAGCTATTTTTTACAATTAAACTTCAGTCTATAAAAACATGCACTGATTATTTTATTAACTACTTGCTTTCCCGACAGACGTTGTCCTGTAGTCCTTACTGTGATTAGATATTGATTTCGAATTTGTAATTTATACAAAAACACGTTTAAAATATGTTTGAATCTTAAAAAAATGATTCCGGAAAGCTCGAAAGAAATTCTATCATAAATTTGCATAACAATGTTTTGAAACTCAATGGTTGTCAATCATATAAACATTGTGTTATGGAATTTTTCACATATTGTTGTCAGTAATCCGTTCTATACTTACTTATCTATTTTTCGAATTCTTTATAAATATTATGTTATCCGGAGCGGAGACGAATCCAATAAACCTAGCATCATAAAAATCTGTTCAGCCGATCTCGAGGTATAAGTGTTAAAAAGTACGCCAAAAAATATTCATGACTATAGATATAGTGACTATATTATACTCTAGTGGCCAGTGGGTGACGAATGTTATATTGCATCGGGTGGGAACTCACTCAAACAACCCTGAACAAAACATTCCTCACCCAACAGATAAATAAACAAACAAGCCACGCCAAGGGAAACCATGAACTTAACAAAATTTGTTTTGTTTGTTGCTTGTCATTAAATGACGAAAAAAATTATATTATTCTTTTTGTAAAACTCAAAAAACGTTTTATCATTATTAGTTATTTATTGAGGATTAATTAATATGCAACATAAATCACACAAAACCCAAACAATTTCAAATACAAAGCTCTTCACCGTTGACCAAAAATTCTGATTTCCGTTATTCGAATTATAATTATTCACAACATAGACAAAAGCTATCATCTCAGTAATAAGTAGGTACCTACCTATATTATTTCCAATGAAATTTGTATACTCATATACACAGGGTATATTATGCAATATGCATGTGAATGTAGGTATGACCTGGAAATAGTGACTTTGACCAAATTGAGCATAGAAAAATAAGGTTTCCCAAAGATCCATGGAAAGAGCTATATTAGGCTGGGAAATATAGAGTTAGGGACAAAGCGATATGGCAGAAAACAAAGAACGCAGAATGTATCGTCTAACTTATCGCTTCTCTCAAAAGGCGGTGGGCAGGACATATTGTAAGAGACCAGGAAGTAGTTCGAAACCTGAAGATTCAGGAGCGTTGGGAGACCACCTCTACGGAGAAGCCAAGAACTCGTTAAACACGTTGTGGCTAACTGGGTCCAGGAAACCCGAGAATTTATCCAAGCTTCTATGAGTTTTTCAATGATTAAGTATAAGCAACATAAAAAAAATCTGTAAAAACTGTAGGAAGCTATTTTTTCCACAGCGATAATAGGCAAGTAGTAATATTAGACTAAGCAAATTAGGTACCTCGCAATAATCCGATATGGATCTGAGATGCAAAAACTTTTGCGCACCAATGCATACGGTTCCAATCAATGATTTTATTGAATTTTATAGATGCGTTGTAACAAAGAAAATTATGCGACAAATGATATCGTAGGTACATTATTTATTGAACTGCTAAACAAATAAATGATTTAATCCACATTGAAATATTATACCTATCGCCTTTCACACTGTATCTACATACAGTGTGAAAGGCCGCCATAATCCAAAGTTTTCAGGAAGTGGTTCTAGATTTAGAAGACAGAAAGAAACTCATAAGTTCTAAATTTGATGAGAATAAGAATAAAAAATATTAGGTAATATAAAGATTTTGTTGAGCTTATTATTTGTGAACTAAATTTACACTTTTATAGAACATGTTAAAGATTTTATTGATTTATCTATTCATGTAAAACTTAAGAATGTTAAATATTAAGATACAAATTTACATAAGCTAGCTTACATTTTATAATTTACATTAATCATAAAAAATGGAAATATGTATAATAAACATAACATTTAGACATATTATTATATTATGTAGATACCTACCTAATATGTTTTAAAAATCATTTGATGACACATTCATGCAAAATCTTCAATTCTGAATTAATTGGTCAAATAAGAATACGTCATAAAAATAACTTTGATGTAACAAAATAATAAATATGGTTTCATGGTTTAGGTAGGTATATTATATTTTATAAAATAAAACTAAAAAAAAAAACAATTTACTCGTTTTAATATATACCTATTTTTAAGGATTCAAAGCCAACATTAACGTTTGCTAGCATTCCAGTAAACGTCAATAGAGGGCTTTGAAACTATTCCAATTTTCTTTAAAACTATCTGAGAAGAGCAAATCAACTGACCCTCTCAAATTTGAGACGGGCTACCAAAACATAACACAAGCCATGTGTAAAAAAATCTATCATTAAATCTCGCTGAAACATATTGTGTTTTTGAGAAGGAAAATTGACTCGATCGGAAGTAAATTTTGGATCTAACGTCTATTTTATATCTCTGTATATCATCTTAAGACCAACGAGGCCGGAAAGTAATATTATTATCTCTCAAATAACATACTTAACTAAAGTCATCAGATGTTTTCCTCTAGCTAGAGCACCCAGGTCCTAGAGTGTTTTGAATAATGTTCCAAGTGCACAAGCACAACATGCGTAAAGTGATGTCGAAGAAAGCACCTTGGCGATAGTTAGAGAGACGCCGTGTACACTGTATAAATTGCTAGAGCTACATAGATATCTGCCTAGAGCGTTAGACTTAGAATGGCTAAAACATCTACAGCGTGTTGGTGCCTTTAACCAGTAAAAAACGGAAATGACCGATTATTTCTTGAATGCAATAGCAACATATCTAAGGAAAATAATTTAGAGACAATAGAACATGGTTATTGTTGTTATTACAATTTACGCGGATTTCTGTTCTTCTGTCAAGGTCTCCACTTCCATCGGATTCTTTTGATCTTGCGATCATAATCTTGGGTACGCAAACCATTGCTTGTTAATAAAAATAATACCTACCCATTACATAATTTTTCAAAACACTCTTCATGGCGCTATACCTCATCTAAGTCACTTAATTCGTGTCCACCGTCAACTTCCAGTAATGCACTGGGTTCCTAGGGAACGACCCCGGTCCGTCGTCTGACAAGACGGCATCGGCAGTCTTTCAAAATCTATGACCATGTTTTTTGTTACTATTAACAATGTTCTAAGTTGATATTCGCCGCTACCGCTACAGTAGTACCGCAGTTCTAGGAAAACAAACCATAACGACTTCCAAAACCGCCACCTGGAATATCGCCCGCTTCCAAATGGGTGTTCAATCTTTATTCTTGAATGAATCGAAGTGGTTGGTGACCCAGCGGTTACAACGCCGGCTTTCGTACTGCGGACGTCGTGGTTCGATCCCAGGTGCCGACCATCTTCCTCTTTCACGACACAAGCTTTAAGTAGCTTACTGTGAAAGAGTCAAGGAGTGTATTTGTGTTCACTTTGAGTGAGCACAGATTCATTTTTTAAAAAAAAAAAAAAAAAAAAAAAAAAAAAAAAAAAAAAAAAAAAAAAAAATCGGGCCTTCTCTGTGATGTGCCCATCTCTGGTTCATTGAACAACTCTTCATTGCTTCGATTGTTATTCGATTGCTACTGATCAGCATCTCCCATCGGTCCACGAATTGGACGGAGAAATATTCTTTCGTAGATATTCATGATCACGGTAAAAAAAACAAACAAATGTTTCGATATAATTTAAAGAAAACACAAACATTAAAATATCCTTAATAATAATTAAGAAGAGTAAAATTACAATAGTGCAGTTTCCATTCACAAAGTGAGTAGAAAAAAAAACGAATATTCATCGATACATCGTCCATCTACATAATCTTATAATATAAAAGAAAGTCGGGTTAGTGCGAACACTTATAACTTCTCGAGATTTATTGGATTCTTCTCCGCTCCGGATAACAGAATATCTATTAAAAAATTGAAAAATACATTAGAAATAACATAAAATATAATATTAAAATTTGTATGGATCGGATTTCAAAGTCATCTATGAAATATTCTATAACAATAAAATTATTGTTTACCTGACAACCATGCATTGAGTTTCAAAAAACGCGGATTTTTGATAGAATTTCTTTTGAGCTTTAAGAAATATTTTTTTAACAATCAAACATATTTTAAACGTATTTTTGTATAATTTACAAATTTGGAATCAATATTCATAGCGACAACGTCTGTCGGAAAAGCTGATGGGCAATGATGGGCCGGACATAATAATATGTAGATAATGCCATCGTCGCGGACACAAGGAGAATGATATGGATGGACACCCAGAAGGCCGAAGAAGGATTTGTAGAGCTTAGTTGCAATGGGAGGATGGAGTCAAGAAGGATGCAAAACAACTTCTAGAGTCACGAAATTGGAGGACCGAGGCAAACGCCAGGGTTGTCTTATTGGAGGTCAAGGCTCGAATGGGGGTGTAGCGCTATTGGAAGAAGATGATGCCTACGCCATTTTAAGGCACGATTTCTAATTATTAATAACATTCATACTTCCTTGCAGTTTTATGAGTATTTTGATCGGTTTACTTTCGTTTATTTCTTCATGAGAAAAATTTATATGCTGGATTACATTTTAATGGAAGCAATAACTTTTTTACAACGTGAATGAAATATCATAAATTAATTTTGACATTTTGATTCCTTCTATAAATTATAATAAATTTATGTAGGATATCGTTTTAATATTATATTAATATGGATTTAACTTAAGTGAATATTGATATTGTAATCCCTCACAGACTACAATAGAACCCATAAAAATAACCTACCCTTTGTTTGTGAAAAAAACTCATTTAAATTTCGCCAAAGCTGACTGCCCTTAGAATTCGTATAACTACCTATGTAGTTATTTTCATACAACTACCCTTAGGCTAATGTGAAAGAATAGCCTCCACAACAGAATAAAACTGTATAGCAACCTTCCCCATACAATTGGCCCTTTTTAAAACCATGTCTGATGAGGGAGATTCAGACAAAAAAGATGGTGCCCATATAGGTACCTACTACGTTAATACGACGTGTACTTTGCATATACATATAGGAAATGTATCATATACGTATTTAATATCATACTAGCTTTCCCGACAGAAGTTGTCCTGTAGTCCTAACTATGAATATTGATTTCGAATCTGTAATTTATATAAAACTAGCTGACCCATCGAACTTCGTCCCGCCTCAAAGTCAATAAAATATTGCTGGGTAACATAACTTAGCTAACATACCTACATGACTACTCATTGTGAAAAAATCAAAAGTTATGTGGTTATAATATACAATTACAATGTCGGTATTTTATACATTCTTTATAATATACAATTTAAAAAAAAAATACAATGTCGGTAACATTACCGCCATCTGTGGAAACATAGGGAATAAATTGATCTATATAGAATCCTTCTACTAAAATATCAATCTATACGACATCTCCCTATTTCCCCAACAGATGGCGATGGCAGTACAGGTTAGAAAATCCGATCCATACAAACTTTAATATTATATTTCATATCATTCGTTTTCCATTTATTCAACTTTTTAGTAGTTATTCTGTTATCCGGAGCGGAGAAGAATCCAATAAATCAAACATCGGATGAATCTGTTCAGCCAATCTCGAGTTATAAGTGTTCGCACTAACCCGAGTTTCTTTTATATAATAGATTATAATTGGTAAGTTTGCCTGTAACTGGGTATTTTCGTTGAAACACTTACTCCACGTGAAAGAGTTCTATATTTGTCTGATGTGATTCGAATATTATATCGACCAAATACCTATGTGATACTTTATCAGAGGTTCCAACACAGAACTGTTGAAAAAGAATGTTGAATTAAAATTGGAACCCTTTGAGGTACTTAGCTGATTTAGAGGAAAATCAAACAATTAAAGACCCTAATCCAGTGGTTCTTAACCTGGGTTCGATCGAGCACCAGGGGTTGGTGAGTAAATCTCTTAGGTTCAGTGGTAGTCAAGACACATACCCGAATCATATTATGAACTAATAATTGCTGATCCCCTCTTCAAATTAAGAAGGGTTCAGTGAATTGGCATATGAAACTGGTGCAGTCTCTACAAAGGTTAAGAGCTCTACAAAGGTTAAGAGCCACTGTCCTATGATCAACCTTGGTAACCTAGTGATACTGGCGTTAACTTCAGAATTCAGATCTTCAGGTTCCGGGTTCGATTCTTAGTCTAGTCACAATTTTTCACATGATTTTTCAACGCGCGCCCGCGGTCGGCCTATACCTTCAGATTGTACGGGCCGCCGGTTGACTGAAAAAAAATTGCCCCAGACAATAAGTACAGCATTCGACTCTGACACGTTTGTATAGAAAAGTGCATTGTTATAATTACTATTTTATCGTCTGACAGGTTTTGCTGCTAGTATTCAAATATTTGGAGATAATTTCCACGGCCAAATGAGACGTCCGTAGGAATGTAACGATGACAAATGCCGTTTCTACAACAATACAAACACTTTCACTTTAATTTTTTCCACAGAACTACGTTAGTAGTGACGGTACACGGCTGCATCTGTAAACGATTGAATGATTCTCGGATGCATTAGTATTTGCCATCTAGGGAAGAGAAGAGAGGTGATGTCCGAACTGGTTTCCGACACCATCGGGCATAGGCATTATATATTATCTCACAAGAGGTGCTTGTACGTGAAATGAATCATGTTTTGTTAAATATGTATACGCGTGAAGAGTGTTCCTGCGAGAGGATAATGCTTTGATACTATTACGTATTATTTAATATAGGCACATTGTGTGCGCTATAATCCTTGCGGATCTTGTATTTTAACAGCGGATATTCCCTTCTAACATTATGCATGTCCGACGTACGCTTTACAACATTTATAAATAAATATGAAATGTAAATAGTTTCGCGATACATAATGCGGAGTGATGAAGAACGGGCGCGTAGGCCCGTCGGAATATAGGGTCCTCACTGCCTAGCCTAGAATAATGGTGATAAGTCCGATGTATCGCAATGGCGGACGTATTTAATAGTCGTAAATCTGCTGCGTTATGTAAATTGTAGGAGAATACAAGAGCCGGGGCACTCAGATATCAGTTCAGATACGACACCTTTAGCATAGAACATGGTGGAGCGTCCGCGATGCAGAACGCGTAACGACACTGATTATTTATAAGATTAATGGAACAAGCGCAAACTTCATCGTGGCCAACAGTTCCGCTGTACCATTTCTTATCGTTTTCACATTCAGACATGTGTCTACCTACGCGTGTCTCCTTTTTTAAACTGCAATAGCGCCATATCTAATATTTGACACCTGCCTGCAAAACCAACGGCAAACCTATGAAACACAAACACATTAGGTAGGTACGAGATTTCAGCAATGAAATAATATGTATGTATATTATACTCATAGCGCTGTTCTTCCTCCCATTAGGGTCCCGAAGACGAGGAAGACCCTCTCACACTGTGTTCCGCTCCTTCGAAGCAGAGCTGAGGGACATGGACATGGTGTGGGAGGAGGTCATAAACATTGCGCAAGATCGAGCGCAATGGAGAGCTCTTGTTGCCTCCCTATGCCCCTGAGTGGGGTGGAAAAGGGAGAATTGATTGATTGATTGATTGATATTATACTCAAACTCATTTTTGGAATTTTATGAAACATAAGGCGATGTTGTTTGAAAAGAAAAGTTACTGTATTTCTCTCACTGCTTGCAGCAAAATAATAAAATCGCGAACGACACAGTGTAAGCTTCACATTTTTGTCACTAAGCGCAACTTGGATACGATGATAAACAAGACGCCTTCTGAAATAAAATGTATGATTTATGTAAAAAGAAACCATTACATTAGATTTGTAATTTGTATTATAAAAACTGTTTGGCGCAAAGGTTTTTTACCGTCATGCTAAACAGTGGCATTTTTTTAACAATAAAATAAATAAATAAATAATAAAAATAGAGTCGGATGGATTGGGACGGACAGAGACAAGGAGGAGTGGTTTCAAAACTCTCAACATTAGGAAGCCAGTTTACACATGCCGTGTATACCTGCAGTGTACACATAGAGGAGGATATTTTATGATTATGTATTTGACATTGACATATACGCATATACTCATTCAAAATGAGAATAGATTATAATATAGTTTGTCTTTAATAATAATAGAAAAAACTTTGTACATATCAACATTTCAAATTTGACGTAGGTACCTATCCTTGTCATTGTATTTGAAAGAAAATAGTGAAGTGTAGAGCTCGCTCAGTCTTTGACAGTGGAACCTTAATAATGTTCATAGTACCTTTGCCTTACTCATTTTTACTACCACCACAACTACAAAAATTAAGTAAAAAAAATAAAAATGTAATTTTTAGCTAATGTCTGTATTGTATAATAAAATCGTCACGATATAATAGGTATAATGTAGTGTAATACTGTCACGAAAATGTAGTATAAATTTGTCACAAAAAACGAGTGCTAAATTTCTGAGCTAACATGTAACCGTTATTCGGTGAGGTGCTAACTTGTAGTGCTTCGCGCCTTCCACGGATGTGTGGTCACTTGCTGTGTTTATGTAAATTGAATTGTTGTGTGTAGGAGCATTTATATTGGACCATTTGTGATAATAAATTCGAGCTGAAATGCAAAGTGACAGGAATAATATTTAGATTGAAAACTTATTTATTCGCTGTGCTATCACCGGGACCGCGAGAATGCGCGCGCAGAATAAATATCGGGTTTATTGTGCAGAGAGGAATGTCGAGTTAGTTGGACCACTTTACAGAGAAATGATATCGGTTTATTTATTTATTTTTATTTATTTATTAATTAATTTTAACATTAATATACAGACAGTGAAATTAATACAAAAATAAGACAGTACTTTAACAATTACGAAACACACACCAGTTAAGTATATTATTATTATACAATGTTATTATATTGATTATTTCCAACTAAATTATTATTATATCAAATTTACTCATAAGCCTTAGTTTTCTGCGGTGGTTTGTGTACGAAGTTTTGGTGATTATTTATTTAAAAAAACATGTCACAATTTATTTTTATAGTAACAATCTGTGTGGTTAATAAAACATTGCAAAATCATTTGTTTCATTTTCTTATGCATTTAAGTATAGATTAAACTGACCAACCTTGGTAGACTAATTGTATAAGCACTACTAACCGGGAGGTCCCGGGCATGATCCCTGGCCGGGTCAGAATTTTTGTATTTTTTACTTGAAATTTCAGACATGGGAACCCGAACATGGGAAGATTTATCATCCCCCCCCCCTCCACTCCATAAATATGTTTTTTAATTTATTTTAATTTTTTTTTATAATAATAATGCTAGATTACCAACATCTTCAATTCAAATTAAATTCCAATAATATGTATCTAGTATGTAGGTATATATTGATAAAAAATCAAAATATATAAATAAAATATACGTACTTTGTATACAATTTTAAATTATAAACAATCGGAACAATACATGAAAATATGCTCAACATTTTTTTTCTATAGGTAGTTAAGACTTCTGTACTTCTTACTCATATTTTGTTATCTCTTATAATGTGGTTCGAGTTACCCTGATTTCCCCTAATTCAATTATACCGGTTTGCGGTTGAATTTTTGCATGATTCGTATCACATCATTTCGATAGTAAATTAAAACAATGGATTAACTTATTGAGTTATTGAATTCCGTAGTAGGTACATTTTGTGAGCACGTAAAGTTTAGTGCGCTTTTGCGAATAAAGATTAAAAATATACGAATTAGATTAAAATTTCAGTACCAAAGAATCCGTGGTGTAATATCCATTTCTGTTGGCTATTGCTTGTAGACTTCCATTTTATTTCAGGTCTCATGTGCCTACAAAATATAGAGAGCCTTAAGTGTTAAGAAAGCTTTCCTCATATTATTATACTCTCAGTATCTCCAAACACTTTCAGACATATATATGAGATTATTTGACAAATACATAATTTAAAAGTTAATGTTCGAACTTGGTTCGAACAGGTATAGACAACTCATATTTTCTCACAGGTAAATTATTCAAAGATTAAGGAAATTTATTTCAAACTAGTTTTACCAACAGACATTGTTCTGTCTTTTTTATGAATATTGAATTCGAACTTTTGAAGAATGATAATTTACACCCATTCGAACAATATAATTCCAACCAATGTATCTGAATAAAACCATATTATACATTGAATCCGCTTTATATCAATCGCACTAATTATCA
Source organism: Mystacides longicornis (assembly GCA_963576905.1). NCBI lineage: Eukaryota > Metazoa > Arthropoda > Insecta > Trichoptera > Leptoceridae > Mystacides > Mystacides longicornis. The sequence continues at coordinate 14,555,585 of OY756425.1, forward strand.
AACAACTAACTTTTTCTGTCAGAAGCTATTTTAATTCGAAGCATTTAGAAGATTACCTTCTTTAATTTTTCTTAAATTTTCTAATGTTCTGCAAATTTCTTAATTTTTTCTTTCATAAGAACATTCTCCTGACAAGCGCAAACGACAAAAAAATAGTTCAGCCGTTTACGCGTGATGCGATGACCACGGAAAATAGAGCTTCATTTTAATCAAGTTTAAAATTGACAATATTTAATTAATTTATTTATTTACAACAAAGTTACAGGCAACAATAGACACATTTTTACAATAGGTAATTAAATGACAATCAAATTGATTTTCTTTCAAATGGTTACCCGGTTATAAAGACTATGTCTCGTGTTTTATTTTAATATAACCGGAAACTTGTTTCCCAAAAAAGGAATCCCTATAAACGTATAAAGTATGTACGTACATACAGTCATTCTGGAGATTCAAACCCATACGCATAAGATTTCTAAAAGTTGGTAATATGTTTAAGATATACATTTCGTACTCGGTTAGAAGTAATAATACCAAATAAAAGAAATTCATAAGTGACCAAAGTTTTATGACCAAAATATCCGTTAGAATTATGTTGATAAACATTTCATTTCTTTTAACTTGAGGTAGATCGCTAGTACCTACAATAAAATAAAAATATCCGCTTACAACTCAATTACTTCTGTAACATTTTTGTGGCTGCAATTTATCAAGATTATGTTTATTGAATTCATCAAATTCATCGTAATAATATTATTAATGTAGGTTAAATTATTTTGGATGTTGCAACAAGTTTCGACGAGGCGGTGGTATCCAAGCACTATTCTCCAAACGATGCCATAAAACATGGACCGCAAGGGCCGCAGTGATTAAAAGGAAAAATGCTATATATTTATTATCATAAATGCTTTCTCGCGTTGAAGCCAACCACATCGAGTGGTATGTGAGGCATTTTATGGCTCTATTGCAATGAAAAAACATGGAGGTAATCTTAATAATGTAATATTGTTTTTTTTGTTAACAAACCTAAACGGTCATTTTTCGTATCATTGCAAATGCTCGTAATTTCAAAGCTTTAATGCGAGGGCTGCCTTTTATATTTTCCATAACTGACCATTATGAATCTGTAAAAAATATTGCTTTATTATGTGTCAATCAAGGCAGTTAAACATCAGGTTAAGAGAATCCGGAATCATGAAAGGCAACCCTCGTAGAATTAAAGCCAATATTCAAAACTTTAAACTTAAGGGTATTTTCCAATTACCTTTAGATAAGGTTAAATTTTATTATACCTACTCGCACAAATTCTATTTCTAATGCTAATTCTCGCTGGTTTTTTCTTATGGGGCTAATAAACGAGTCATATATTGCTGAAACATTTAGCTACATTTTTTTCCAAATACCGCATCTTGTCCGTGGTGAAGCGATCAAAAGGTGAACATAAATACTAAAAACTATTCCTCGATCTATTTTCTCTCTTATGCGGAATAAGTTCGTTTTAAACAGGAATGGAATTTTTTGTGAATGATGCCGCGTCTGTGTTTTTTCACGTCTGTTTACGATTATGACGTTTTACATTACTTCCATGTAAACCTAAAATATCCGGCCATAGCAGATTATATTATATAGGCTTACTCTCTCTTTCCATCCTGTTTTTTTAAGAATTTTTGTAAGCGACACATCCAATGCAAATATCTCCAAGGTAGCCGGGAGAATATCAAAAAATTTTGTAGCCAAATATTTCGGCTATGTTCTAGCCTGTTAATGAGACCCATTAAACAAATAATTATACAAGCTTTTTTCAATCTTTTACCTTTTTGCTGGTCAGTTAACTTTCTTCAACATGGTCTTTTTTACTTATTGATATTTTAATATAATAAATACAATAATTGAATACTTCGTATTGTAGGATCCCAGCATTGAAACATTTTATAAACCAAAAAAACACATAGGAGAAGAATAAACTATACCTAAATGGTTTAATATATTATGATATCGTTTACAAATTAAACCATTAAAACCTACCTACCTGCTTGCTTAATATCCATTTAAAACTAATGTACAATTTAATGTGCTATTTGAAACACCGTTTACCCAAATTAGAATAAAATATGTACCTAATTAGGAATAACGATAATTTTTATATTGTTTTTTGAAAACCGAGCATGCATTTATTTTTTATGAAGCATAATGCTTCAAATTAACATAGGGTCTACAAATTATTAATTTATTTAATATAGAAACTAATCGTTCGAATGTGTTTATAACGATGAAAATAAAAGAAAAACTTTCGAAACGGAGGCGATTTTAAGGTGAGAGAATAATAATCTCATGTGCGTATGAAAATTCCAATTAATTTAAGTCGAGATTAAAAAATGCGTAGGTATTATTACTAATGTCCAACATTCATTAGGTAAACACTGAACAGATTATAAGCACTAATATTACAACAGTGATGTAGACGATAAGATAAAAATCTACCGCCATGTCAGTGCGTGCGTAAACACATGTACGGATAAAATGTAACATTTTTTCAATGATTTACATAAAAATACTGTAATTTATTTCATAGGTTACTATTGTACTTGGACTTAAAAGATTAAGGTTGGCGGTTAAGGCCCTTATAGCGGAACTGTACTTACCTACTATATTGTCAATTTTAGTATTCTCGGGAATTTGGAGTTAAGTCATATAAATAACGCCTACTAGACAAGAACGTCTAAGCTCATTCATTTTTTTCCCATGTTAAGCTCATTGGTGAAATCTTATAAATCCTGATGGATGCCTTACCTAATACTTCTATCAACTTTTTCACTCAAAACTATTTAATGAATTTACTGTGGTAAATTTTTGTAAGAATTCTTTCCTACCGGTTCTGCAATATGTTCTCACATCATAAAATCATGTAATTAAGAGTTCCCGGTCGCGTAAGTGTTCTTAAAATTTTTACCAAGGGTGTTTGGACGAGACCGGTTTATTAAAATTGCCATGGAGAGAAAGATGGAAGAACTTAGACTATCATGGGATATCCTTTGTCAGAGGCCCGAGCTACAATCTTCCACCGGAACCCTTGACCCAAAAGAACAGAACCCACACAAGTCAACTGCTGCTGCAACTGGAATATCCTAATTGCATTGATCCAAGAGCTGGTAGAGGAGTTTCCAGAAAGACATCATGAGGGAAACTGGACAGATATCCTTTCGTTTTTCCCAGAGGCGGTGCACTGACTTTGTTGTGTCGTGAACGTGGAAATGGTCGACACCGGGATTCGAACCCTTTCTTGAAAACAATCGCAGGCTTTTTTGGCGCTTTGGATCAGGTAAGTAGATACAGACCTACTCAAACGTGTTCAAAAAAATATCATACGATAGTGAAACTCTTAATATATATTATGAGAGTGAGAGTATTCAAACAATAAAATAAGTTGACGCATTAGCCCATCAAGCATGTAATGATAATGGGGCTATTTATTTGTGTATGGATGTGATATTTTACAATACATATGTATAATATCTCTGAGCTTCACTCAATATGTGGCTTAACCAACTCAATATTACGATGTGCTACTTCGACACTTGATCAAACAAAGTATGCGAATTATATACAAAATTTCATTGATGAAAATATGAAAATTGTTGGGAAAATTTCTTCTTCTCTTATAGAGGCACTTCAAAATTTTGAAATTTTAGGAATTACAAAAAGTTTTGTTCAATTTCAAAGAGCTTTTTCAAATTGCTAAATTCATGATTTTGTGTTATTTTCATTTTTTCTCTTGGTAAGTGGCACATTTACTTCAAATTAATTTCATAGATATAAACGAATTTAACAGAAGTCACTCAGATAGATAAAATGCATAGATATACCTACCTATTATTTGAATGAAGCAAAATCAAAAGGTTTGTCTGGATAGGAATAACTGGAAAACCATACATACTCTCTGCCTAGCCTCTCTGAGATACGCGTGATGTGTAAAAAAAAACATTTTATTTAAATAATTAAAAAATACATACATACTCCCGTTAAGATCCCCCACTCTACGCAAGCCAGCCCGGAGGAGACCGATCCGCAGCAAACCCGGCCCGCACGAAATCAACCCCCCAGCTCGACCAAAGCAATCAAACCAAAAAGCCAGCCCCACAAAAATCAAGCCCGCCGCGGATACCCCCCAAACCAACCCACAATGCGGGAGGCCTAAGCTCCACTCAGGAGCATAGGGAGGCATCAAGAGCTCTCCATTGCGCTCCGAGGCTCATTGTGCCTTTTCTGACCAGTTGAGGTTTAAGGACGTGAGGTGGTCAACCTCACGGTCCTGATCTGATTTTTCGATTTCCTGCCTCTTACAGAATGCTCGAAAAATCAGCAAAAGGAGCTGAGGTGCTATTCTTAGCCGGCAACCCCACGGCAAAATAAATTACCCTTGGTAATTTATTTTATTTTTGGAACCCTCTATTTTTTGGTATGAAATCCCTAGCAGTAATCAAGGATATCTTTTAACTGCAGATATCACTCAGTCCAAGGTGCTGTATCTAGAGATAAACAAACAAACAAAAATCCTGACTCTGAGTCTGCTTAATGGATTATGTTTGATGTTTTCGACGAGTCTTAGCATATACATCTGTCTGACACCTCAGGAGTCCAGTTTCTCTATGTACCTAATTCTAAAGTTGAATATTTGTAATCTAGCCCAAATATCGCCTTAAGAACCAAACGGCGAGCCACATTCAACTGTTCAATAGTGGACTTTTCACACTCTCCCGACGCCAGTATGCTATAATTCTCCCCCGATTGGCAAACAGTACCCCTATTCTCTGTTTTATCGGAAGGTAGTCACGGTGGTAAAGTAAGTATTATCGATACATTTTGTATGAAAAACGTATATACGTATCGAATACGAGAATCGCTTTTGTTTCTAGAAATATCTCTGTGGCGGCGCTATACACGTTTCCCATACAAAATGATCGTGTAATACTCACTTTACCACCGTGACTACCTTACGATAAAACAGAGAATAGGGGTACAGCTCTACAACGTGTACATACACAGCTCTAGAATAGGTAATCAAGTTAGACGAGTATATCGGTGCCTTGAGTACCTAATTTAGAGAAATTAGAATTCACTTGGACGTAAGAGTGGTGGAGTGGCTGCCTAGTCAAAGGAGGAGAAATCCGGCAGGTGCCAGGCCAGATGGACGGACGACATCTTGAAGATTGCGCATATATGAGAGATGCTCAGGATAGAGATGATTGGAAGGAGAGTAGGGGAGGCCTATGTTCAGTAATGGACGGAAACAGGCTGATGATGAAGAAGAAGAAACGATTCAATTTCCGTATTCTGAATTTCCTTGAGATTAACGCGGGCGTAAAATAAACATGGACACATAAAGCCACATAAAAGGAAACTCTTCAGCTAGGCCACACATCATTCGCGTAAATTTCTCCCTAACGTTCGCGAGTAATATTTAGAAAACGGTTACCTCCTGTACTATAATATAAAAAACAATAATTATTATTGCCGATGTTAACAGAAAATAAAATTTATGTCTTCTAGCCTCAGGGGTTCTTAAACTTTTTTCTCTCGTAGGCCCTTTGTCTTGTTTTTTCGGTTTTATTTGTTGCACTGCTACCCATGGAATCCCTTAAGTATATGACAAATATAATATTGCATTGGAAAAAATGCAACATAAATTAATACGAATTGGAAATCGCAGATTTGGGACATCCCGCTTTAATGATTTAATGGACCTCTCGTCGAGGCGTGAACTTGCTGACGCCTGTATGCTACGTAGAATTTGCATGTCCACACTGGACACATCCCAATTATTGAAATGGATTAACTTCGCGGTTCCAACAGTTACACGATCATTTTGGCCCATTCACATTAATCGTCACTTAACTAATGCAGGTTTGCGAAATCCTCTGCTAAGAATGACAAAAAACTACAATAACAAATTTAAAGATGTCGATCTGATTCATGGTAGTTCCCATACATCCAGGAGATCAATATTATCTATACTTGAGCAGTGAGTATCCCTCCCCCTTTTATTCTTGTTAAATCTGTAAATATGTCAATATTTTCAAATTTTGTTTTTTCAACCTTAGTATGTAAGTTGACATTATTTAAATTCGATAATTTTTGTATGTATATTGATGAACTCGGGCCGTCTTCCCTTTGGTGTCTCATTGTCTGCTTTGGCTTCCTATTGCGACTGTGGGACCTCCGGGGCTTTAGGTTCTGAGGGTTTGGTGGGCGCTTTGGTGTGCCGGGGTGGGCATTGGGTTCGGAGGTGGGTGGTCTGAGTCATATATTTACGCCTGTAATGGGGTGTAGCCAACACCACCTATATAAGAAGGCCTTAGTGCTGGCGGCCATTTTTGGCCTCCCGCGTCACGGCCGCCTATGTGTAGACAGATATCATAGCGTACAGGTAAGTACATACAGATATAGAAGAGTGAATGCTGGGCCTCCCGCTGTGACGTAGCGCTAAGGCCTTCTTATATAGGTGGTGTTGGGTGTAGCATGATCTATGTATTGATATTTTGTTCATGTGTCTGCAATTTTTGTGTTGTACCTGTTGGTGTATGATTGCGAATAAATAAATATTTTTGAATAAATAAATTATACTTAGTTCGCAAATGAATGAGTCGCCGGTAATCTAGAAAAAAAAATATACTTAATTATTTGTAAATCAACTAAGCAAATTTTTTTTACATAAATCAAAGTTTAAGATCCCTTATTTTCATTTTCATTTCATGGACCTTGCGGATCCTTGCAGACCCCTGGGGGGTCAATATTGAACACTTCGGAAATCACTGAACTAATGTAAACGTTTAAAAGATTTATTATCTCTTTGGTGGTCTCATTAGTAACCGCCTCTCTTGAGAAGCAATAAAATAGTTCAATTTTACTCAATCCTGGCCAATATCGATAAAAAATAGTAAATAAGAAATCACGAAAATGTTTAACTCAATGCCAATGAAAATAAAAAATGTAAAAAAATTGGATAAATTGAAATTGTTGCTAAGGGATTGGCTGTGTAAAAATAAAGTTTGTATGTATAACCAAACCATAGTATAATTAGTATTAAATAGATATGTAAGTGGATATTATGATGCGGTAAACTGAGGGTGGAAGTGAGCGGTACCTGTTGACAAGTCATTTAAATGACTTAACGGGTTCCGCTCATTTGTTGCACTGTTTCTGTGTAAAATATTGTGTAAATAAGTTTCTTATTGTATCTCTCTGTTTGCTTGTGTATATTTATTTATTTAATAAAAGTTTAATTTCAAAAAAAAAAAAAAAAATCTACAAAAGCAATAAAATATGTAGTAATTTAGATTTCTCATTAAGGTAATTAATTACAAATGTAAAATCAATACACTTGAAAAACCTCACCAATCAACGATGGATTGAATAATTTTCTACATACTATATACGGGATTAGGAAAAAAATTCAAAATAGTATGTCGTATGTCACATTTTTGTTTATGACATACAGAAAGGAAGAGACGATAAGGGGAAAAATCATGGGAAAGAGATGCCATGACGCAAGTGCGTTTTTGTTACGAATACAATTATAGGTTTTATGTTTTCGGGGTAGAGTCTAATTTATTTGAATTGTTTCTTTGTATTTTTCTTATGTGTCCTTCCATATTGAATTATTGATTGTTCGAAATGAGACAACAATAGGGAGGTATCTAAATCTCTAATATAAATTAAAGTCGGGTTAGTGCGAACACTTATAACTCGAGATCAGCTCAACACATTCTTCTGGTGTGTAATTTATTGGATTCTTCTCCACTCCGGATAACAGAATAACTATTAAAAAGTTAAATTTCTCATTCTTGCATACGTGATTGCCGCTCTTACAGTAGCCCATCCCACTTACTACACCGCAAAGTCAACAAAATTATCGGGCACATTCATAGGTGAGGTTGAATGTGTGCGCGCGCATATAGGTATTCTCACGTTGTTCCCGCCTAAGATTTGGATACGAATGAAATATGGATGTTTTAGAAATATTATTATTTTATTAGTAACTTTATCAGATTAATTATGTATTTTTGTTTATGAACGGGCCGCCTCTGGTTAAGACTACAGGACAACGTCTGTCGGGAAAGCTAGTACAAGAAAGGGGAGGTACATTTGAAAATAAAGGTTTCCGCTCACTACACCGTACCATAACAAAACCGTGTCAGGATCGTGTCAGACATGAAACGCGACCCTTAGCTATTTTTCGAATTAACATTATGAGAGGGTCTTTTACGTCTTTGGGACCTTTATTTGAGTCTGCTCTTCGGTTTTTTCGTATATTTCTCTGTTGCTTTATACCTACAATAGATATAAAGAAAAAGACGATAAGTGATCTCTGTTTTAATTGGTGTTTTATGATACCTGTTCCAATCAGTATGAGGCATGTAAATTTATATAAAAATGTCTATAAAACTATTGCAGTTATTATTATTTTCATCTCTTTTCACACCAGTCTCTGCATTAAGATTTCATCCTGTGATAAAAAGGCCAAGACAGGCAGTCGCAGTTAGTCGGCTATAAAAAACATCTCTTTTCAATAACGAAACTGCCACGCATCTAGATTCTAGATTGCACCAATTGTTGTCAATTTGCCGAAGAACTATAAAGTGCTAATGAATATATTTAAAATAGCCTACAAATGGCTCATAATAATAAAATACAATATCTTGGATGCATGGAGCACTGAGTAGCGCGAATGTATGGCGGAACCATCTGTAGATCTCCGCCTGGATTCAATCTGCCAAGAGAGACATGGTTACCTTTAAACAGAACTGGCCATGGTATATGCGCCGATTTCGCCCATAAATTCGGATGGCGGAAGTCTCCTGAGTGCGACTGCGGACCTGATAGACATACCTGCCATGTCAGGTCCCTCCGACGGCGGCTACCACTAACCGGAAGGGTTCTTCCACCCGCTGGATTCCTATAATTCTCAGCCAGGAAACTTCCATTTCATCATCATCATCCTCGTCGTCCCCTCACTGCTGAGGATCGTGACCATCACCACTCCCCACCATCCCAACCAGCCGTCCCCAAAGTCCCCGGTCCAACGCCATTTGTAGGGCCTCCCATAGTGTCCCACCCGCTGCCTCTTTGACCTGGTCGCTCCATCTCATCGGAGCCCGACCCCGAGCTCTGACGCCCTCGATTTTTCCGGTTAGGAGAAGCCTCTCAAAACTATCATCTCCGCGTCTCGCAATGTGTCCGAAGAACTGTATGACACGTCGCGTGCACACCGTGGACAGCCGTTCTCTGACATTTAGTTCTGCCAAGATGGAGTCATTTGTTCTGTGTTCCGTCCACGATACGCGGAGGAGGCGTCTCCAGCACCACATCTCGAAAGCGTCCACCCTAGATCGATCACGAGACTTCATGGTCCAGGTTTCTGCAGCATACAGGAATATTGAGAACACCAGGGACTTCACCAGTCTGATTTTCGTGGGTAACCTAATCACTCTGCTCCTCCATATCTTCCCCAGATTGGTCATCGCCCCTTTTGCCATCTGGATTCTTCGACGGATTTCAGGTTCACACGTGCCCTGATCATTGATGAGGGAGCCCAGGTACACGAAGTCATGTACAACTTCCAGACCCTGTAACTGCTCAACCCCATTCAGCACGCCCTGGAGGTCAATCAACATAACCTTTGTTTTGTCGCGGTTAATCCTCAAACCGAGTCTGTTGCTTTCGGCTTCGACTTGCCTAAATATTTGCATCAGTTCAGGGATATTTGCTGCAACCAAAGTCGTGTCGTCTGCGAACCGAAGGTTATTGATTTTTCGACCCCCTATTGTGACTCCGCCCTGCCAGTCCTCCAGTGCTTTACGCATGATATATTCTCCATATATATTGAATAGTTTTGGAGAGAGAATGCAGCCTTGGCGAACGCCTTGTTCAGTTCTAAAAGGCGCTGAAAGTTCGTCCTCAATCTGGACTCGCGATGAACCCTCCAAGTATAAGTTCTGGATAAGAAAAGCCAAGTGAGCGGGCACCCCCATTTCTAGAAGAACTTTAAAAAGGTCAGACCATCTCACGCAGTCAAATGCTTTGGCATAGTCTATAAAGCAGAAAACCGCTGGAGTGGTGAATTCACGGCACTTCTCTATAAGGAGTCGCATATTCATAATTTGCTCTCTAGTACCTTTGCCGGTGACAAAACCAGCTTGTTCATCCGCTATTTGCCAATCGACATATGGTGCCAATATTTTGTTTAATATATCCAGCATAATCTTGCTTGCGTGAGATAGTAGGGAAATTGTGCGAAAATTTTCGCATTTTCTGGTTGAGCCTTTTTTGTGTAAGGGGATGACAATTGACTCCGTCCAATCGTCCGGCCACTGTCCAGTTCGCCAGATTTTTTGACAGATGGTGAGCAGCATGCGAGTTCCCTCTTCTCCCATGTTCCTTATGAGATCCGCTCCAATTCCACCCCCCCCCCCCACAGCATTGCTCTTCAAGCGTGCGATCGCAAAGCGAACCTCATCCAGCAGTATGTCAGGCTCTCTATCAAAGGATTCATGAATTCTCGAAGAATCCTGCTGGTCATTGTTCCGGTATAGATTTTGACAGTAAGTTCTCCATCTGTCAATCACCTGTGTTTGGTCAGATAACAGAGCGCCATCTACATTTTCTAACAGCCAAGTTTTTGGTTTGCGTTTTTCTGTTAGAATTTTTACTTTATTAAACAAGTCTTTGGTATGATAGTTGTAGGCATGTTCGTCTATTTCACAGCATATTTCTTCAATGTGATTGTTTGTTTTTGTCTCTTCTACATGCTTGTTTGACTTGTTTATGTAGATCTCTGTACTTTTCTCTGTTATTGTGGTTGTGGACAATGCCTGCTTCCTTGATGCGCCGTCGTTCCTGTATCAGTGTCCATGTGCTGTCTGAGATCCATTCCTTGCGCCTATATTGACTAGTGCTGCTTCGTAATTCGTTAGTTATATCTATGGTTGATGCTTTGAGCTTTGTCCATGTTGTGTTAGCTGGTTCGAAAAAGTCCTGTTCCAAGTTTCGCAGTCTTTGATTCATAAGATGTTCAAATCTTACGAGAGAGTCCTTCTCAATTTTCGCCGGCTTGGAATTGGTAGCCCTGCGTACGTTTTTGAGGCGCACCTTAAAATTGGCAATCATTAACTGGTGGTCGCTTCCACAATCTGCACCAGGGTAGCACTTGACATTCGAGACAGCCGAACGCCATCGAGTGTTTACTGTTATATAATCTATCTGGTTACGATATCGATTTCCGGGGGAAATCCAGGTATAGTCTCCTTGGATGGTGTTGGAACCAAGTGTTCATGATTGTCATTTCATTTTCTATACAAAAGTGTAGAAAACGTTCACCACTCTCATTCCTGGCTCCCAGTCCAAACTTTCCCACCACTGATCCACAGAGGCTATCCCCACTGGTCCGGCCAACCTTTGCGTTCATGTCACCCTGCAGTACAGTGACTTCCTTTCTAGGGATTTGACTCAAGACTTCAGAGAGTTGTGCGTAGAAGTTGTCCAGCTCTTCGTCGGATGCAGACGATGTAGGAGCATATCGCGGGCATCAAGCCAGAAGGGCGAACATGCAAAAATGCGATTTTTCGTTTTTAATGCCATTCGATGCCTGAACATCATCTCCACCTCTCCTAAAAAAATAAGAGCATTCCATTTAGTATATTTTAAGATTTTGAAAAAAATAATTATGGGCATATGCTATGGTATTGTCGATCATGTTGAGCCAGAAGGGCGTATGAACATACGCCGTGGACTTGACAGAATATGGTTGTGTAATATTGTCGAGCCAGAAGGGCGTATGAACATACGCCGTAGACTTCAGAGAATATGTTTGTGTAATATTGTAAGCCAGAAGGGCGTATGAACATACGCCGTAGACTTCAGAGAATATGTTTGTGTAATATTGTAAGCCAGAAGGGCGTATGAACATACGCCGTAGACTTCAGAGAATATGTTTGTGTAATATTGTAAGCCAGAAGGGCGTATGAACATACGCCGTAGACTTCAGAGAATATGTTTGTGTAATATTGTAAGCCAGAAGGGCGTATGAACATACGCCGTAGACTTCAGAGAATATGTTTGTGTAATATTGTAAGCCAGAAGGGCGTATGAACATACGCCGCAGAATTAACAGAATATGTTTGTGTAATATTGTCGTGCCATAAAGGCGAACGTACATACGCCCTGTAATTTTGATGCGTGCATGTAATATTTTTCCTAAACACTGGGCGAACACCATCTCAGTACCTATACGTATCAACCTACTAACGAACGGACGTTTGTATTTTTGTTGGTTACACTGGTTACATCCTAGCTAAATAACTAACTCTCCCTTTTACACTCACTCAGGGGCATTTATGGAGGCAACAAGAGCTCTCCATTGCGATCAATCTTGCGTAATGTTTATGACCTCCTCCTACACAATGTCCAAATCCCTCAGCTCTGCTTCGAAGGAGCGGAATACAGTGTGAGAGAGACTTCCTTGTCTTCGGGACCCTGATGGGAGGAAGAACAACGCTCTCCTAGGCCAACTGTCATTCATCATCCTGAGACATGACCCAGCCAGTTGGCGGGGTCATGTGGTCAGGATGAGAGGGACTTCCCTCTCCTCTCCACAATGGTAGAGATGATGGTCCCGCGATGGGTGTGCCAGCGTATCCAGCGTATAGCGTCGTTCGTGATTCAATGGCATCATTTTATACCCAAAATTCTCCAAAGGCACTTCAATTGGATGCGGAGATTTTTTGAGCCAGGGCTTTGGTCAAGTGCCAGGACCACTCACCCATCCAGAATGAGAACACACACGCATTTCGTCTCGGCACTAAACGCCGACATTTTCCATATCTTGGTCATGTTGTTAATGGCGCCACTTGTCATACCGATACGTAGCAGGAGCTTAGCCCCTAGGTCACCAGAGGTGGTATTTTTTGCTCCTAGTTCTTTAAATTTATCTACCCGGGAGACCTGGTGACCGTCGATGATTACCGGTAGCTGTTTATCAAGGGTAGGCATTTTTCGCCATGAGCTCCATCTTTCTGGCATTGACTCGAAGGTCAAAGCGTGCTGTTTCGTCGCAGAGTCTTGAAACACTGCGCGTAATTTCTTAACTAGTGTTCTGAAGAAATAATAAATTCCGTAATGGTATCAATATTACACCACATAATTGCTGCACAATACTGTGAAATAGATGTCCTGGATCATACAATTTTGGAACTGGACCATAGCTTAATCATGAAGTGCGACATAATGCATTAGACAATTGAACGTGAATCCGAATATGCCAAAATTTATGTACCAAAGGACTGACATAATGTAATCAATTTGGCACGTAAAGATATGCCTTGATTAAAGATAAGCTCAAAATTATGAACCATAAAGCTTTCTATTACTAAGATATTCTGGAATATTAAAATGCCCAAATGCTTGTAATTCACACGTAAATATAACAATGGAACAATGTGAGCTAGCCACCTTTTAAGAAAGATGAACCAAACTCACTTTTTTCAAAAACAAATTATTGGTAGGAATTTAAGCAGGCGGTAATATCGAGCATAACAACTCGATCTGGATCTTGCAGGAACGTCGATCACGCTTATTTCAGAAAAATATGTGCCTATTAAAGCTAGTATAAAGATTTCAGGAATTTGTGTCAACTGGGGACTATTCAAGGAGTCATCAGAACTATAACGAAAGCCTATCGGTTGATCTGAATGACAATGGTAATTTAAATAGTGAAGAGTTTTATTGTCTACAGAAGAAAATAAGAAGTTCTTTGTTTTTTTATGTAAATAAATATAAAGGTTTTTAAATCTGTTTTGTTTAATTATGATTATTTTTTTACTATTTAAGTAAAACTTTCAAAAAATTGATGTCATATCCATTTCTGTTTTTTACCTATTACAAATATTATGTACCTACTAAAATTTCTTTTAAATAAAGTTTTGAGTACTATGCGTACCAATAGTATTTTGTGCTTTTCTAATTGATTCCCTATTGAAATTCCCTTAATGGCCTTAGAGAAAAACACTGTAGGTAAATGAGAGTGCTTGTTTTATGTCTCTACTATAAAATAATTATTTTATTCAAAATTGACACTTGTAAGTGTGATCGTGTTGGCTTTATTCTGTTTTATTTCAGGAATACTCATTGATAGAACTTGAAATTAGGAACATTAAAATGTTATTAGTCTTTTCATTTTAGGTTATGGAATAATTTTTAATCATAATATAATTTTAATTTATTATCAAAATCTATTTTGTAAAAAAAAATCATTTTAAAATTACAACTATTTTGAATTGGAGACTGATTACTACGAAGATTATAAGAAAAAGTATATACGACCTCCTGTTAAAATGGCACGGTAACACTGAAATCTGTTAAGCCAGAAGGGCGAACAGACATTAAAAATCGTATAAGCTTTAGAAAAAATGGCTCAATTTCTGAATCAAGGGGCTTAAATATTAATAATAAATAAACTCAATAATTTTTATCTATAAAATATAGCTGTTTCCTACACTTGTTTTTACGCCCTTCAGTTTTCTTATAATTTCATGTACAAATATTGAGTCCATATTCACGTATATAAACGAACCAGAAGGGCGTATGTGCAGAATCTATGCGTAAATAATAAAAAAATTGAATTTGGGTGGCACCCTTAGATTGTGATTATTTTTTGCTTAAATTCATAAAAAATAATAACATTGATAAATTCATTCGTTACGGAAATAAATAGTTTTTTGTCTCTCCTGTAAAGTAGTCATTTCGTTCATACGCCCTTCTGGCTTGATGCCCGCGATATACTTGGACGATATTCAAGGGTAGTGGCTTGCTGTCTAGTTTTATGGTGATAATTCTATCACTTATAGTGGTATATCCAAGGACTGAGTTTCTCAGTTTTTTAGGTATTATAAATGCCACCCCGTTCCTACTCGTATTCTCATTGCCTGAAAAATATATTACATTCCCATTTTCGGTTGTACTATGACCACATCCCCTCCAGTGCGACTCACAAATTCCCAGTATGTCAATCCTGCATCTCTCCATCTCCGCCTCTATGACATTCATCTTTCCTGCCTGTAGCATGCCACGAACATTCCATGTAGCAATCCTCATGTCTGAGCGGAGACTAACCTGTTTAAGCTCATTCGTATCACCAGTAGTCCATTTTCCATACCCTGCCTGGCGCGTCACAGCAATATGGCCGGTAGTACATTTCACACCACGCGACCCGGACCCAAGATGGCGCCGGGTGTCAGCCGGATTGCATAACATTCTACTATCTCTGTTTCTGGTGTTCATTTCATAGTGAACACCAGAAACAGAGATAGTAGCAGTAAACAGAGATATAACTTCCATTTATTTCGTTCTTTTATTATCGGGTGAAGCAGCTTGTACTTTGTGTTACGAAGTAAAGCATTTTCCCGAAGTAGGAAAAGTACGTACCTATACCAGGTAGGAAATTTTCCTTCTTAGGACAATAACAGACGATTTCAGAAAGATACTTAGGTTTACTGAAAAAAAATCATTACAATGAAAAATTTTCGACAACTTCATAGGAGGAATTATTGTTTTCTAAACGGTTTTATTATTGTTTGACACCTGACAGCTCATAATTATGGACTATGAGAATCATCCATTTTTGTCGGCTATCGAGTGACTTACACACGGGGTACCTACTGATATCATATTACGTACCACAAACTATCTTAACGATAAATAATTAAGATATTCTGATTCTAAACATTTCCTGTACGTTAAAAAACATTGTTTATGAAAATGCTCTACGTTTGAATTAAAAGTTACTTCACGAACTATAAAACAAACGGATTATTAAAGTAGCTCGTATAAAACCCTATGGCTAATTATAATAACATACGTGGGTTAACGATCAATAAAATACATCTTCCTTATTAGACTGGCGTGTTAATAGAGATTAAGTAAACAGTGTGGATTAACTGTGAGTTCCTAATGCATATTCATTATCCGCTGCCTCCAACTTTCAGTTTCATTTGCAGTAGGAACCAACTGTACTGTACGTTACATAGAAAACTCTCGTTGCAAGCAAGTTGATCAATTGAGTGTATCATGAAAAAGCTCGCCTTAACATTTTTTTTTAGTGTCGAGACAAAAATGTGAAATATTAGATGCGTGTATGTTGCCCATTCTTATGTATGCGTGTGAGTCTTGGCACCTGGCCTGAAATGGAAAGGAATTAGAGTATTAAGAAAGAATGTGTTATGGAAGTTAAAATGGATGCAAACAGGACGACAAAGGGAATTTATTAGGCTGAAAGAAAAGGTGTAAGAAGACGTGAGTGACCGAGAATGACGTGGAACGAACAAATCGATTTGGTCTTCAATTAAGGAAAGTTCGTATGAAAAATATAGGAGAGGTTGTATGCAAATGGTATGTCGGTGGACGAAGCGAAAGAAGTGTGCTTGAATAAAAAAGTGGAGGTCTGTTCTCTCCGCCTACACCTTGAAAAATACAAAACTTTTAATTCAAATGACTATACACATAATTCACTCGCAAGTTATATTATATTATTTTTGTTGCTCATATTAAGTATATCATTGTTATCAAAATAAATATTTAAAGATTTAAGAAAAAGGACAAGAGTACTTTCTGAAATCGTCCATTTTTTGTCCTAAGGCCCGACGCATCAATATGTAGATAAATGTTCTTGGTAGCCATCTATAAGATAAAGTTATTTAGTGGATAAAGTGATGGAAACAATCTGACGGCCGTATCAATTGAAAACTATACAATAGATGAATATCTATAAGATAACAGTGTTGCTATGCTGAAATCTATGGATTTGCGGAAATTTCCATGGATTCAATTGATATTTCTATGGATTTGCGTTTTCACGCCTAATTTGATATCAGATAAAGTCTTGTTAAGACGTAATTAATCAAATATTTAGGTTATGTTGTAATGTTGTTTTTTTTTGTTTCGCATATTATAATTTTGTAATATTTCTAAACTTTAAATTTAACAATGATTTAACAGAAATTTCGAGAAAATAACATTTAGATCACAATTTAGATTTTTTATACCAGATCGTTTGTTTGAAAACCGGCAATTTGGTATCTTTTGTCGATCAAAATTAAAGAAAAATATGATTTGTTCGAAGCTTCAAAATGATAATTCTTTATAATATGAACATATTCTCGCTGTGTTTAACGAAGGTTTTGTAATTATCATTTTGGTTTATGAAAAAACAAGTCGAAAGTTGTTCACATTCATGGCGTTACGGGTGTTTGTAAACGTCTGTGAACGCTATTTTGACAGCCATCCTAGAGATAAATCGTTATCAAACACTAGGAACCTCCTTTTAAAAATGGCGTCGTATATCTTAAAGATAGGCGATATCTACACATTAATGTGGCAAATATCTCAAAGAAAGGCTTTTCTGTAAGATAAATTTATCTATTCACTGATTGATGCGTTGGCCCTAAGTGCGTTATATTCCAGAATGGACTTCACATATTTTAAGAAAAGAGGAGTTTATTTTATATAAAACATATTTCTTAACTAAGACGATAACTTTTATGAGAACCAAACATAAACATTTAACTCGCACATTCGAGGCATGAGCGCATTATCATTATCTTTGTATAAAAGTCTTCAGTGATTACAATTACTATTTTCTGCAATCTATCATCATAATTAGGTATTTGCCTAAGTATTACTTTTACATGTTAATTATTCGCGCAGGTATGTATCTACTACAAAATATGCAATTCAAATTAAAATGTTGCAAAAATAATTAAGCATTTATTCATTGTGTGTATTAATTTAAATTTAATAAGTATTTTGGTAAATAATACTTTATAGTATAATGGTATTTCCGTCCTCAACAAAATGTTATTATAGGCGATGTGAATCACTTAAGGCGATTAAAAATTTAAAATAGGCGTGCGTGATAAAATAATTAATGTACATATATTAATTTGTATTTAAAGTAATCTTGGATTTTTTATTAGTTGACTGCGTTTTGTAAATCTGGTTTATTTTGAAAAAAGGGTCGTGTATTTTTGTTACACTGAAGATATACGAAGAAGATGCCTACCGATCATTTAGAACAAACTGTACGCATACAAATGTAAAAGTCACCCTGTTCCCTGCTCATATACTTTCTTCCTATTTAAGCAATAATCATTAACTTGGATAAGTGTGGGATACCAAGATCTTTCATCAAGCAAACTAAAACTCCAAAATTGAAGGGAAAGACGGAAGTTTCCCTTTGGTACACGGCATAACCGCACCAAAGAGATCACAATCTAATATGTTTTTGTTGAGCCATATCTCCGTCAACATAACAATATCGTAAATGCCAACACGTACCTAAATTACTCCGAAAGTTTGCCGTTTTTGTTTTGAATCCGTGCTTCTTACTCGAGATAAATATTTTTGAGAATATTTATCTCGCTAGTACGAAGGAGTTTCCTGGTTCGGAAAGTATCGGCTCTGGATTCTATGCCGTAGGTCCATGTTTTGTATATTCTGACCTTGCTGAGAATATTCATATGTTCATTTTTCATTGCATCCCGACTGTTCCCTAGGGCCTAGGCAATGTCACGCATTTGTTTGTGACTTGTACAGTTGTAGTACATACGCTAAGACATGTTTAGATAATAATTATTAACAAAAAACAAACCCGAATAACTGCAACTCCCGTCCAGGGATCATAGGGATCCAGACATCACTCACCAGTGAAGGAAGGACTATAGAAAATGAAACGGAAGAAGAATGTACAGAGAATTATTATTCAAAGCATAATTCAAATATTTAATTATTAATTATTTTACAAGAATAATTAGCAAGTTTAATGATTAATTTAAAACAAATACCTTTGATTTATGGTGTTAGAGGGATATCGTGATCGGAATAATTTACTTTATCTATCTTACACCTGAGCTCACTATGTCTAAGATACAAAACTACTCACTGACTACCTATAATAAATTAATATTATTATTGCAGATAAATAAAACGGAGTGGAGGAATGTATGAAAATGAGAGATAAACTAATGAACCGAACCTATATGTACTTACGTACTAATGTTCTCAACCCGATACAAGCTCGATGTATTCAGTTGGTAAAGGTGCTTACTGATTTAAATTGATAAGTAAAATAATTTGACAGAAGGCTCGAAAAAATGGATCAAAGAAAAGGAATCACAACCTTCTTCTTCTTTTAAAAGCCTGATGGCGAGGTCGACTTCTTATGAGTTAGGCAACTAGCCTTTATTTAATTGCCTGATTTAGTGATTTATTTATTTTCTCCCTAACTAACTTAAGGAGAAAATAAATAAATGATAACTAAATTAAGGAGAAAATAAATAAATGAATTTAAATCACACCACGAAAACTGATACTGAGTCGTAAACTCTCGTAAAGACATCTCGATGAGTTAGCGTAAAAGTTTTGCTCCTTCTATATTATACCTATGAGTAAACATAATATCCTTCTCAAAGACGTGGATAATTAATTATTATCCTATCAACAGACTGCAATTTTAATATACTACATATATTACTTACTAAGCTTCGTATAACTTACTTCAATTCCAGTTACTCACAATAACGAACCTCTCCTATTCTCCTACCGACCTCGGTAGCCTAGTTGTACTAGCGTAGACTTCAGATCCGAGGTCCCGGGTTCGATTCCCGGTCGGGTCAGAGTTTTTCCAAATGTTTTTTCACTTGAAAATTCTACCTGGGGTTGGCCTATCTCAGATTGGACGGGACCGTTTGACTGAAAAAAATTGCCTCAGGCAATAAGTTCCGCCGGCTATACTGACACCTTTGTATAAAAAAGTGTTATATTATTATTGTTATTATTATTTTTCTTGCAATCATTCCATAGTAACCACATTTGCGAATATTTCTAGATTATATTTGCGAAATCGGTCCAGCAGTTCCCGAAATATAGCCCAACACATTAATAAACGAACAGCTTAACATTTTTGAATATAGAGATAAACTTTATTTTCTTTTATAGAACAATTATTGACAAGCTAAACATAAACTTACGAAAATAAAATGAAATTTAAAAAGAAAATAAATGAAAAATTATTTTTTAATAATTTGTATGAAAATAACTTATAAAATTCATATTTCAGGCAATAATTTTCTCCCAAGCTAGGTAGGTATAGCTGGTGCTTGAGGGAGAACTTTATTAGGCCCTCCCTATACGAATGGGTATTTTAGAAATTTTACAAATGCTACACATTTTTTTCGATTTCATAATCAATTTGCCCACTTATAACGAACAACTTCGCTCTAGATTGCTAATGAAATATTCACAAAAAGATCAATAGTGTACCGCCATCTGTGTCGAAAATCGCGAAACTTTATTTGGCGATCATTACAACAGGTATGATCATTTTAGAACCGAATTCGCATTTCAACCGCAAAAACCGGATATTTTGAGGCGATGACTGAAGAGGATCAATAGGCAGGATTTAAATTGATATTGTTGTCTCGTCTAGGAGAATGAAATCAATTGGATGTGTCATCACAGGTGTAGTTATCCATCCACGGCCGGATCGTGTTTGTCCATTTTATCTTGTCTCCATGTGTCCCCTCAGGACAATCGAAGCTGCGTTTATCTTGTACGTCTGTTAATTATTTAAATGGCATAGTTCTTACCCACATTCGCATTCCACTATTTAAATTAAAATGTGCAACGTCATAAAGGACAGCATGAATGAAAAATACCTACATGAGGTATGGTACTTGTAGACGGTTACTCCCTTTTCTTCTTTTATCTTACTCTTCCGTCTGCTGGTCTCAGGACTTGATGAAGATGCAGCCCCTCGTGGAAAGCGTCATATTAGTAGCGTGGTTTCTACTTACGAGGTTAGAGGCGACACCTTCTTACTCGTCTCGTTCATCCAGATGTAAGGAAGTGGAGCTGCCCAACCTTGGAGACCAACTGACTGAGTTACCTTATACCCTTGGCTAGCTGGTAGGGCATTACTCTCATCTTCAGGGCTGTTTGTGTAGTTCGAGGAGTCTTAGGATCGTCAAAGTAAAATCAGAAGCACGTTTCACTATTTATTGAACCAAGGTGGTCACAAGGAATTTACATTTTTAAAGTACATCCGAAAGTATTATCTATTTATGAATTAAAATTGTGTTCGTTCTAGTTTCACCATTCTATTATTACATCTTTCCAACACTATGCAACTTAAGTTCTTTTTATCTATACGTTTACATTTAACAGTAGTATTAATATCTTTATACAATATTCAATGTACATACTGAGTAGCGGAACCCAGCCTCTACTCTGTATACGAATAATGTCTTTAAACACAATACACTATTTTTTTACGCACAATTCATTGTCTTTATAAAACGTCTCTATTCACTATTCATTAAATTCTTCACTTAACCAATGATTTTTATGACTCTTTCCCTCGGAACACATAGAGTGTCCCGAGGGAAGACAAAACGAAAATACCAACTGTCTTCTAAGAGGTCGGTCCACGGAATGCTCGCTCGCCGCGTCTCGTAGGACGGAGCAGCGATGAGGTACGAAGTGGGGGGAAAGGGGTAGACATCCTGTAACAGTGTGGACGGTAACCTTCGACACGATTCTAGAATTTTTATACTAAGGCAAAATTGTCTATTCCCATATTCAGTGGCCTAACTGCGATAACTTTGGAACTAATGGATTATACACAATCTTATCGAGTCCACATTTCACATGCTACAAATATTCCTTTACAAATGATTAAAAAAAATTTAAAAAAAAAAAAATTCTTTAAGTACTGCCAAAAAAAGGTTGGTGACCCCAGAACGAACGAAAAGTCATTATACTAGAATACAAAACATAAACAACAAATTTATAGATATGACCATATTACAAAAAAAAATTGGAAGCTACTAGACATTTAACTTGCAAAAGGGTTGAAGTTATAGGAGTTATACAAGAATCAACTAAGAACAGTTGCTACAAAAAGAACTCCATGATATTCTTTAAGAAAACTTAAATTTCTTCTTGTCTAATACATACAATTAAACTTAGGAGGTAATACTCTTAAATTATATAACACACACATTCCAAAGAAAAAAAATTAATTTGTTATTTATCGAGTGTCACACGCACGGAAGCTTGGCAAGACTCCTCTGTATACTACAATTTATACAGTTATTAGACTTTGTTTATTTATTCAAACTTACTTGTTTATCCATCCGCATTCTTGTCCACATTCATAAATTCTCACTCCTACATTTACTCTATCATTAAACAACAATCATTAATACAAAAAAATTATACATAGTCCAATTTATCACATGTCCCGAGACCATGACCAGCCTCGTACGAGTGCGTCACCCATCAAAAAAAACAAATTTAATACTATACACTTGTCATAAGGAAAGAAACAGAACTTTAATATGTAAACAAAATTTTGAATTATTCAATTATCAGAATATCTTATACAATACCTATTAGTGCTTGAACTGTTATTTTTAAGTTGCGTTTAAATTGACTTAACATTTTCCAAAAGGAGGAAATGTCCACTATTATTTTCACTGTACACTGTTAATGTTAAAAAAAAAAGCACTCCTAATCATGAGCACACAGCTCCAAAAGTTTTTTTTGAGATAGCTAAGTTAGAGGTTGTAGGTTGTTGTACAGTCTTCAAATTAACAAAAAAAAATTATTTTCTTCTAACAATAAGTAATTACAAACAATTCCTTGTAAGGAGATTCATAAGTAAAGTCTCTTAAGTAATCCGTTTGCCCAAGAATTACGGATAAAAA
This sequence comes from Mystacides longicornis, assembly GCA_963576905.1. Taxonomy (NCBI): domain Eukaryota; kingdom Metazoa; phylum Arthropoda; class Insecta; order Trichoptera; family Leptoceridae; genus Mystacides; species Mystacides longicornis. Next base: position 14,578,396 of record OY756425.1, read on the forward strand.
GATGTTATTAAATTTTGCTAGCAATTGCCCTTAAGATACCTGGGACAAAACTTTCTTTTATAGGCGCCACCTGGATTAAGTAATAATTGGAATAAACCAGGAATTCCAAGAGAAAAGTCTATCATATAATATGATAATACACTACAGATCATATCCCTTGACAAATGTATTTATGCAAAAAAAAAAATAAAAAAAAATTGGAGAAGCGCGTTCCCATTCTCACTCATACAGCTTAACTAATAAGAACTAAACAAAACTTAAGGCGAGTTGCAACTCTATACTAAATTACGATCATCCAATTTAACTATTAGTTTCCCCTCAGATTCAGAAGACTAACGTAGAGCCGGCTGATAGAAGACGAAGGAAAGAATTAAAAGTAAACTAGATACACACAAAAATTAAAATAAAAACTTAGGTACATAAGGTTACCATACAACAGTCATAACTATTGGTACCTCCTAACCCAAAAAAAAGAAACATTATAGCGAACTATAAGCTTGCCATGCTCTGGCGCATGATGCGTAATACACAACACACACACTGTATTTAATACAGCAATAATTTATGACAATTATGATAATTATAACAAATTACTACACTTTACAATCCCTGTCTAGAATAGGATGTACCAAAAAAAACATAATACGCACTTATGTGACAAAGCACGTATTTATTCTTTACAATCCTCAACATTGAGAAATGTACCAAAAAGCTTTACACTCTTCATGTGCAAAACAAAAAAAAGAACTCTCTGCCATCAATCAAAATCCTTGAAAAAATTAAAAAAATGTGACGTTATTTTATACCTTTAGACATTACGGATATTATAACGTGAGTACGTATCAACATGACCCAGTTTCTCAAAACAGAATTACTAGCCGCATCATAAGAGGTCAATGAACTCCAATAAAATTCCAAAACTGAAGTTAAACGTAGGATTCCTCCAATACTATTATTCAAATTCTTTTACGAAACGAAATCTATAATGCAACTTATTATTATTATTACTTCCTTTCCCGCAAGTCGTGAAACAAAAAAGGCGAAACTAGATTTGAACTATGCCTAAGTACATGCTACACTGTCATTATTTTAAACCCTCGAACTTAATACCATCTATGTGCCTATAAACAATCCTTCTTTAATACGACGTAGGTATACTCATACAAAAAAAAACTATCTCATAATTTATTATAAACCCAATTGATATTAACGCGCGATATTACTATATGCAAACAGCTGATTTGACTAAGCAAGACGTTCAGTCCAATAGGTACTTAAACTTCCGAACAGCGAATAATTATTATTATTATTATTTATTTCCAACGGGGTCACGCGAGTTCAAAAATCATTTCACGGTCACTCACTTACACGCAGATACTAGCCTGGGCAATTTATCATGAGTCCCAATTTTCCCTCCAAAAAAAAATATTAAAAACTCAAACTACATTTGAAATTATTTAAACTAATGTTTACGGATGATGACTGCCTAGCAACTGAGTTTATCAATTCTTATCCTGACCAAACTGCCATTATTAATTCTATGCTAACTGTAACTAAGTCCTTCCGTTCATACGCACAGATGTCTAACCAAATAAATCATTTTATTAAACAAAATTTATTTCTTTTACTTTATAACGAAAAGGAGACTAATTCTTTTTCAAAAAAAAAAACTCTACATGTGAAAAATTAAATTCTTTAAGCACTATGCTAATGTGAAACTTTTATTCGCTGACTATTTCCTTTTCTTCAATTATATTCTGCTATTCTCTGTATCTATTAAATTCTAAACCTGAAGTAATATTTTAAACAAACATCTCAACGGCGCTCGATTTTATTGTATTACATCATCACAGCGTGCATTTGGAAACAGTAGGTACTAAGTAGCTACATGCCTCGCGACTCCACGGCCTTGACTCATGAACTAACCTGTAAATATTATGGACGAGTCTATTTTATAACAATAATATTTTACGACTTTGAAAACTTTTTATCTTCTCATTTAATTTATCAATTAACTGTACTTTATCACTTTTGATACTTACTTTAAATTGCGAAAACTAAAGATACACTAATTTATTGGCACCCATTTTTGACTCAAAAAAAATTTAAATTTTATTTTTCTGTGGGTCAACGATTCCTTCAATCAAATGGCTTTACAAATGGGGGCTACAATTACCTTTCCAATAAGAGATGCTGGATATAAGACAAAATATTTCGGTCGGAACTGCGTTGTTAATATACTTTATCTTAATAAATTTACGGAGGAGAGTTAAAAGATCTTTCGCAATATACTATGAGCTACTAACTATAAGAGATATCTTTAACTATTGAAAAATACTCAAGAAAGCCACCCTCATAAACCGCAAACAAAATCCCACTCAAAATTCAACCTGTCTGAAAATTTTTACTTACTCCAAGATTAACACTGGTTTGTAGATCGCACTATTCTTAATATATTTATTACTGGCTTAATTTGTCTGACTAATCCTTTTACTTTATTTATTTTTGAAACTCTAAAATACCGATCAACCTACTGTCGCTAGGTTCCCGTTCCGAACAGATTTCATATAGAACCCCGAAATACTCATGCCGCGAATTATCCCTATATTATGTTTCACACGTTTTCGCTCATTTACATAATTTTGAACTGACTGACATTCCACTTACTTTTTCTTGAAAGAAACCCAAATGAACCTATCCTTTACTATACTGTCACTCTTGATAATTAAACATTCACAAATCAAAACGGAAAGAAAACATTTCCCCAAGAAGATTGCTACTAAATACTGTATTAAACTTTCACTGTTACCCAATTATCTTGATTATGATTATTATTATTTTGACAAAATTTCCCATTAAGAGAACGGTGCAATAATTCCTTTTAACTGTCGACGTTCTTTACACACAACAACTACTTGTATGACTTTAATACGATGTTTACCCGATACTGTGAAAGCAACAAAAAAAACTATATTTAAAGAATCATCCCACAAGACAGTCAGGCAAGGCTCCCATACAATTATCAACAAAACAAAATTTACTTCAAGTTCCCGACGGCACCCCATTCAAAATAGTATCCATTTACCTAACAATTTGCAATTTCAATGAGTTGTCTAAAATTTACTTAAATGGGCTTATCTGATCTGTGCTTTAATTTCAAAATTTGAGATATTAAAACTCGTTAACACTCATTAGAAATTATTACAACAAAACAAAAATTATTTTCCTTTTAAAATGTAACAACCATACAACACTATTTTTTTCTTTTATTTATTATTAATCGTTAATTTATTTTTAAATTTTCTCGCTCACCTAATTTCCTGTCCATTTTGCCACGTGCATCCTGGTCAGACCGAAGAACATGCTCCCGAACCACGAAGCTCTCCTGATCCTTGGATTTGTATAGACCTGTGAAGGCTTCTGGAGACCTCTGGAGACCTGTAGACCCCTGTAGAGCTCCACGTTGTAGGCGACATTGTAGACGGTTACTCCCTTTTCTTCTTTTATCTTACTCTTCCGTCTGCTGGTCTCAGGACTTGATGAAGATGCAGCCCCTCGTGGAAAGCGTCATATTAGTAGCGTGGTTTCTACTTACGAGGTTAGAGGCGACACCTTCTTACTCGTCTCGTTCATCCAGATGTAAGGAAGTGGAGCTGCCCAACCTTGGAGACCAACTGACTGAGTTACCTTATACCCTTGGCTAGCTGGTAGGGCATTACTCTCATCTTCAGGGCTGTTTGTGTAGTTCGAGGAGTCTTAGGATCGTCAAAGTAAAATCAGAAGCACGTTTCACTATTTATTGAACCAAGGTGGTCACAAGGAATTTACATTTTTAAAGTACATCCGAAAGTATTATCTATTTATGAATTAAAATTGTGTTCGTTCTAGTTTCACCATTCTATTATTACATCTTTCCAACACTATGCAACTTAAGTTCTTTTTATCTATACGTTTACATTTAACAGTAGTATTAATATCTTTATACAATATTCAATGTACATACTGAGTAGCGGAACCCAGCCTCTACTCTGTATACGAATAATGTCTTTAAACACAATACACTATTTTTTTACGCACAATTCATTGTCTTTATAAAACGTCTCTATTCACTATTCATTAAATTCTTCACTTAACCAATGATTTTTATGACTCTTTCCCTCGGAACACATAGAGTGTCCCGAGGGAAGACAAAACGAAAATACCAACTGTCTTCTAAGAGGTCGGTCCACGGAATGCTCGCTCGCCGCGTCTCGTAGGACGGAGCAGCGATGAGGTACGAAGTGGGGGGAAAGGGGTAGACATCCTGTAACAGTGTGGACGGTAACCTTCGACACGATTCTAGAATTTTTATACTAAGGCAAAATTGTCTATTCCCATATTCAGTGGCCTAACTGCGATAACTTTGGAACTAATGGATTATACACAATCTTATCGAGTCCACATTTCACATGCTACATACTTGCATTTTTAAGCACATGGTCGCGTCTTAACTTCTTAAGAGCTTATGAAAATAAAATTCATGCGCTGGTCTTTTTCTGATTGTCTTGTATTAACTTAGATCGCTTGATCGAAGTGTGAGATCATCCGTAGATTTTTAGGATCCTCGTGGTCCCTTATTAGTATTTTGACAAAAAGTGGGTTATTTTGAACAAGAAGAGGGCTTACCTTTAGGGAATGACACGGAGCATATTGGAGCACAAAATATATCACAATCGTCCACCTGACTCAAATTGGTCACATGGTTCACTCACTTGACACTAAATGAAATATTTATCCTTGAAAATTTGGATTCACCCTAATCAGGCGATTATGAAATATACTTTACTCTCATACCTACCAAATGTGCGTAAAAACATAAATCGGCCGAACCCCGGTCGAATTTTTAGATATTAGATATTTTGCTTAATAATTACATATTTCTTATAACCTTATGAAGGTACTGCTAAAAATAATACGGCGATCACCTGTTATGTTTTGGGATTCTACTAACATGACGCTTCCATTGCACAACTAACATTTTTATCATTATGTTTAACAGTTTTGTTGGCATTGGGCTGTAATAATAATAATAATAATAAATAGGACTATTTATAACGCGCCGTTTAGTGACGACAGTGGTCACCTCAAGGGCGCTTTTAAGTTTGCACTAATAATAATAAGAAAAAACAAATTACAATAATAGTTCTGAAAGAAGCAGCCGAGAATCTCAAGATTGGATGACAATATAGATTCTCCCGCTTCGAACGTGCGATATTGGCATGAAATAGCCCAGTCATCTGCGTAACCAAACTTTCGCGATGTTTTTGCGAGATGTAAAGGTTAAAGAGCAAGGGAGCAAGGACCGACCCCTGTGGAGTCCCATTGTTCAGTTTCTTGACTCTACTTCTAGCGTTTCCCATTATCACCCGAAAGATACTGCCAGCAAGCATGTTGTTTACCAGAGTTACGATTTTTAAAGATGGTACATTGGTAGCTAGCTTGCAGATGACACCCTGGGGTCTATAAGGTCTGCTGTCGTTTAACATTCCGAATATGTAACGCAACTAATGACTCTAACAATTCATTACTGATGTTCGATTTTTAAATGGAATGTTTTTAAGATTCCTTTCGAACCCTGCCCCGATGTAACTGGTGAGAGCGAGGATATGGTCTGAACAGCTTCTATTTGGCCGGAAACCCGCTTGTTCATGGTATTTTCTCCAAAATAATGAGGCCAATTCTGTTATATTACGTGAGTCTTTCCAAGTGGTCATATTGTAATTTGAGGAAACCATGCCATTCGTTGTACGGGAAATTTTCTTGCGTATTAGGTAGATTAACTGTTTTCGAGCTTTTTTCAGAATAGATTGTTTTAATGCTAACTTCCAAATAACATTGTGTAATCTTCAACGATGTAACTTAGGTGTATGGTAATGTGGAATACTGTGGGGCTAGTACGAGTTTTATCGAAAGCTAAATGCACTCAAATATGCGCTTATTAGCGTGCAAATAGTGTTCTTAAATCAAACGATCATTTTAGTATGTACATTTTTCGATACTCTTTCGATGATCGTTTCGATATTCGATCATCGAAAACTTAAACTTGTAGACAGATCATTGTGTTCTTTTCGTAGTTTTCTTTTTTCAATTTTTTCTGTTTAGATTTTGATTGTAGATCAGCAAAGTGCTGCCTAATATTTTAAATGCCTTAATCATGGAAATTCATAATTTTATTAATTTCATCATCTTATAGGGGGAAATGACATTGAAAATCGCATAAAATAAAATGACAGTTCATGCTAATTTTTTTGTGTTTTTATTTTTATTAGCATTTCGAATTAATTAATTTTCGTTTGATTGATTTCTTTTATCTTAATTGTTTATTTATTCAATGTCATTTGATTTTTTTTTATGCATTTCCACTCACAAATGAGTGATTTATTGTCATTTGATTTAATATCGTCTAAAAATTGGCTATTCTCTTTTAATTTTAAAATTATTATAATACTAGCTTTCCCGACAGATGTTGTCCTGTGATCTAAATATGCACAATGCACATTGAAGTCGAATTCAAAAGAATTATAACAATAAATTTTAACCGACTGTCATTCTGGAACATATATACAAACAACTATTTGAACCAAACAATGACACTTAAATAAAAACATAAAAAGCGGACAGCTAATTTTCTTCCTACTCTACATTTGCGGAATTCATTTCGCAAAATTCAAATTGACTGCTGTTCAATATGACTTTTATCGTAGGAGATGGTTTCATAATCCCTTGTCACCATGGAAAACTTGTAAGTTCCTACCTGCCCACCACTATTAGACCACTAACGAATGACGTCGTTTGACGTTTTCCTGATGTGAATACAATGACATATACGTACACAGTATCCCCATTCTTAATTTCCGTGACATTTTCGCTGGTGATTTTGACTGGCTTCTCACTTACGTTAGTGTATGTGTAACGTTCGGCAGTTCAGCCTCTGTCATTCGAGAATAGGCCTCTACAGTCACACAAAATAGCATCGAAGACAGAATTTGTCCTTTTTGTGCTCCTTATGCTCGACTTACGGGCAATGGGCGTTGATTAGTTAATTGAATGTTCGCCAGTAGTAATGGGTAACAGATTACTACCCGGACGATTCGGGTTGCAACTAGTGGGTAGCAACCCGAATCGCTCGGGTCAGTAATGAGCCGAGTTAGTGATCCGGGTACTTCGATCAATTTTGTGATACTTCCCAGCCATAAAACCAAATATATTTTTTGAATATGGATCTCTGTTTATGTTTTAGTAAAACGATCCTTTCAATTCATGTAGAAAACACAACTTACATGTCATTCACTTAAATGATTCGTACGTGTCAACGGTTCAACACATATCCAAGGAGTCGTCCGCTCAAACCGATTATTACGGCTTATACAGATCTTTTACTTATATTGATTCGCCAGATCTGTAAGTGATCTAAAGATCTAAGGGACGATTTGAAAAGACCCGATTCATTAGCCTGATAAACACACTCAAAAACTCTTCATCTAAAACGTCAAAAATGATCTCAAAATTGAGTCAAAATTCACGTGCCCTTTATTGGCTATAATTATTGAGTGGCTTCACGTATTGATTCCGCCAATATTGCATTTTCCATTCAGAACTGTTCAAAGATGGTTTGAAAGGTTTGAAAATATCTGAATTACCTATTTCTGTTGTTGTTATTTATATTTCTGTTAATCTTAATTTTTAATAGAGCATTTATAAAAATGGTCTCTTAATTTACAATAAGGTACCAATACAATAAAACAGATTCATTCCGACCGTTTCATTGAGATATGTTATCGGCATAAATATAATATTAGTTCACAGCACGTTAATTATTTGATTTTAACAACTCAAGCAATAGGTATAATATTATGCGACTGTGTAGAATCACAAGAGCTCGTCCATTGTATGGATACAATCTGTTAGAATCAAATTATTATTAACTAGCCTTTTTACCCGTCCATAAAATTATTGATAAAGTTTGTTGAGAAAAATGGGAATTATAGAACCTGATTTCTGGATAAAATAAAAGTACCTTTAAAGTATGACCCTAAGTAGGGTCAAAAAGGGAGAATAATTGATTGATTGATCTACTTTAATGTTATATTACTTATATTTAAAAAGTTGGAAGGTTTGAATTGGTAAATAGGTAGATATAATTAGATAGTAGGCGTGTCTGTATGAGAAATATGTAGAATTGCTGTGGAGGCAACAAAAGTGAGTCACAAATATAGCATTTTTATCTATTTACCAATCCTTCCCCATCAAGGACATTAGACTTGATTTCTGTAAATGCTGACCTTATTCTTCTGTAACAACATAATTATTATGTACCTACAAAGTTATATTTATTCTTAATATCAAATTTAACAGGTAGGCACATAGGTAATTATTTTAGTATTCTAGACCTCTACCGAGCCAGTGATTATGTACATGAAAATCTTTTGTATGAAGAATTTTCAGCATGTACAGCCAGCAAGAAACATTGCATAAAAAACTATAAAAATTCAAACCCATCTGGGAATTGGAACCAGAAATTCCTTATCAGTAGTGGGCAGATAGTAATTTTAATGTTGTGGCCATCATTATCAGGATTCGAACCTGCACCATACTTCCTGCATGATGCCATCCTTCGTGTAAGTAGAAAAATCATTGTAGATTGCTTATTTCAAACAAAACTGGATTAGGGTAGTAATAAAATTTTCAAATTATTATGGCATCCCATCAATTTATTAAAATATTTCAAAAATTTAATTTGCTTACATAAATAAAACAATTAATACAATTGGTAAAGAAACACTCTTTTATAATACATAACTAAGGGGTTTTACAGTAGCTGTTTAAACTTCATTTTTACAGGGTAAAACTTTTATAATAATTTTTTAATAAATGTTAATTTTGAGTATAAATATTTACTTCTAGAGGATTAGACCTCTCATCTATAGGTGCTTAATATAAGTCATACCAAGAGTTGACAATTAATAAGAGGTATACAAAAGTTAAAGTGAAAGTTATTGTTAGAGATAATATTTTAAAATTTTTGACACACTTTAAAATTCTGTAGACATCTTGGCATTGCATCAATGATATATAACTCTAGGAATCCCAGCTCCATTGAAGAATTATTGAAGACATAAAAGCATCGAGCCGTTGGCCCTATGGCTAGCGTCTTAGCAGATTGTTGAATTTGTCGAATACTCAAGGATTTCAATTTGACCACCTAAATAAGGAAAGTTGTTAACGTGAAGTAATTACACAAAGCTATTTGAAACATCAGGAGACGAAGGTCGTAATCCAGTACTGGTCAAATTGATAAAAATATAGCATTTTAAAATCGACCATAAATAATGGTGTAATGTTGAAATATTATATATCAGTCTGTATAATATAACACTTTTCAATGTTATAGCATTGATTGGAATATAGGACCTGATTTTAGATTTCAACATAAAAAAAACATGTTGTTTAAAATAATAATAATTCTGAAATTAAAATAATTGTCTCCAAATAAAAAAAAATTAATGGTTTAGAATATAGATTAAACTGCTATAGGCTTACAATAATTATTGTCCTCCAAGGCAATCACTTGTAAGTTTCTTTTAACTAATCTATGAATGCTTATTTTTACCTACTTAATACACATAATCTGCAAATTAAATATAACATAGGTAATCTTTATATTCATAAGAACGATATTAAAAATTCAGTAAGTAGTAAAATAATGAAAAAGTCAGTGCGCGACGGTTGGGTTTAGAGTCACGCTGACCATCACCGCTGACATGCGAAATGTATAAACTTCTAAGAAGCGTTTTAGAATAACGCGTAGCTGTCAGCACGGACGCTTCTTAGAAGTTCATACATTTCGGTTGTCAGCACTCAGCGGCATAATCTGTAAATTAAATATACATAGGTAATCTTTATATTCATAAGAATGATATTAAAAATTGTGAGAAGTTTATAAGTAAATTAATATAAGTAATAATTTTTTAATAGTCCAGGCGTTGGTTATTATAACATAACATTTTGTTAAGATTATAAGGCCTGTTCCAATTAAAATCTTCTTTTTCCGATGGTGTTACAGCCCAATTCTAGCCTTGTGTTCCATAATTCGACTCCTCCAGACAACCCTGTTTCTGTCCTAATTTCGAGAGTCAAGAAATTGCTCGCATCCTTCCTGACTTCATTCGCACATCGCAGCCAAGGTCTGCCAATTCAGCATAATTTTCTCTTTGGTGCCCGCAATGATGGCATTCTCTGTCCATATCTGGCCCACCGTAGCCTATGATAATTAACCAATATTAGGATGGAAGGTTAGATATCTCAAAATTTCTTATGCAAAATTTAAAAACATATAATGGGATTACACTTTATAAATAATAAAGAAATGGATATAACATGAGTTTAAAAATGTTGATATTGATAAAAGTAATATTTACTTACTTACTTTGCGTTTCCGGTCTACACTTTGCCACACCAGTAAGCAGCGACAGTCATCGCCTCGTTCGCAAGGATAAGGTGTTTGCAGGTTACATGTTATACCAATCAGCAGGCATGTCAAGAGGTGATTGTCATCCTGGAGCTCACCACATTCACATTCAGTTTTGTCAGCAGAGAGGTAGCCCCATTTATGTAGGTTTTTCCTACACTTGGTGACACCAACCCTAAGTCTATTGAGGGCAGTCCATAAAGTGAATGGTAGGTGTTCAACCGTACTGATGCCTTGTAAAGTAATATTGAGAAGATGCAAGACTTATCTGCAAAAAAAAATTATGTGTGTTGAAAAATGTTTTTATTGAGCCCTTTAATGTTGCTGCATTTAATGTCTATTTCTTTTTATTATTTTTATTTATTTTATTTTATTTAAAACATTTATATACAAACAGTGAAATTGATACAAAAATAAGACAGTACATACAATTTGCAAAACATACACCAGTGAAGTATATACATTTAAATCAAACATATAAAACTGTGAGGTAAACATTTTTTTTTGAAATAGGTTACATGTTATATACCTGAAGTATAGAATTCCATATTAATGTAAATCTCAGTCCATCTATCAAACTCATACGACTTGTATGTTTTTGGTTTTGCAAGGAATGAATAATTTCTGACGGCTATTTTCGACAAAGCTCAAACAATAAAAATAACCTTTGTGCGAAACTAATTCGCAATATTACTCAAAACTACACAAAAGCTATAATTATCAAGACAAACAAATAATAATATTATTATTATTGCCAATTATCTCATTTTTATTACGCGTTGATTATTTACTGCGTATAAAATTTTACACTTTTGACGGCACCATAGACCATAGAAGTAGAATTTTATATCATCACGAAGACGCATACAACATAATTAAGTAGTCTGTGCATACAACTTTATTCCAACCCTTTCATATTGAAAAAAAATACAGTATATAAATAATTCATTATATTGTAAATATTTATAAAATTGATAATATTGAAATTATATATTTTTTATTCATTTAAATAATTAAGACCTTTTTTATTTAATAATTAATTATGACGTAGCAAATTATTTGGTAATTATAGACGACATTTTATTCTGCAATACATATTTTCTAGATTTGATAGTGTCTGTAAAAGCAACCTTTACAAAAATATAATATGAAGAAGATGTAATTTACACACAAAATATATTTAAATTGGTTACCTAAGCAATATTATACGCTGCTTTATTTTAATCTTGGAGGAATTATTATATTTTAATTAGATTATAGTGCGCCACACCAACCATAGATTTACTAATACATAGATTAGTAGAATTCATTGTCAATGTCACTCAATATTGATAAATATTGATCTGTCAAAAAAATAAGAGAGTGATGGAATGCTAAATGCTTCCAATTTCAAAATATTGGAAGCATTTATTTGCTGCTCAGTAGATATTTTCGGTAGGTACCTAATGTTGTTTATTAAGATTTATTATATAATCACTTCTTTGTAATTTTTAAGTACTGACTCAGAAACATAAAAAATGATGACCTTTTCTGTGACATTCTTTCCATCGCTTAGGATTTTATTTTTTTAGTTTAAGAATGCATGAAAATCACTTTGAAATGTTAACCGAATTGGAAACAAATGAGCTAAGACTTCCATACTTTTTTCAAATTATATAAGCAATATGATTTATGCTAAACTATAAGATTTGATTTTAAATTCAACCATTAGTGCAAAGGGGTTAGTAAAGAAAAATAAACGCAAATATTTACTGACTGATGATTAATTTATTCATTTTCAGTGTCACAAACCTTGGTTGCTTTTATCTGTCATCAAATTGGGCTGTGACAGAGTCACATTTGGGTTTTTTTGCGTCAAAACTTGGTCGAAACCTGTCAATCTGCACATACCACATCCAACGATTGCAGTTTTGGTCTTTGAAGGATTCTTTATTCTACAGGATCATGTTTGAGATGTATAAAGAGAATATGTTGTTGACGGAAGAAACTACTACACCAATTATCCCATACCATACTTTTTTAATATAATGCTTCTTGTCGTATTATGAAACATACGCAATAAAATATTAATATATATTTAACATTGTTTTTAATTTATCTTCATACCTATTAATTAAGAATTTAGATAATTTTGTTATTATAATAGCAAATAAAGTGATATTCGATGATTTTGTCCACAACAATCTGTTTTATGTGATTAATTGAGATATGAATATTATACAGTATTTCTTAATTATTATGATGTGGATAAAACAAATATATTTTTTACTATAATAAACATGCACAATTACCTGACAAATCCATTATGATTTTGATAAACAGGAACGTCATTAGTTCCTGTCAGATTCGCTTTCTTTCAGAGTTCTGTTTTATCGACCAAATCTACTAAAGAATTTTTATACTCATTTCAATTTTCAAAAATCATTTTTACGATTAATATATTTAAATGTATTATGAATTTAATTTCATGTATCTTTATTATTTACCAACGTTTAATATGATTTTATCAGGTACTTACTCATCCTACTCAATGGCTACGACAGATTTACATAAACTGCGGCCATAAATTTTTTTAAATGTGTCAAATTTGAAAATGGAGGAATTATATTTCCAAAATTTTGCATTAAATCTTTATTTATTGAGAATAATAAGATTTGAATAACATTTATATGTATAACGAATCAATCTCCAATTATTTTATAACATTTTCATACCGTAATACCAAGATTCTATTCAACGTTTACATGAGTAATTTTGTTTCCAAAAGATGGCTTTCTGTCTTTTTTGAAAAATTTGTATGAAGATCCTAAAAAAATAAAGTTTTTTAAATAGCTCTTAATATATTAAAGTTAACGTTGCCAATTGTATCTTAGAACGTTCTCGAGCAAATTTCACCGCTCTGCGCAGATTCATATCTGACGTAGCATTTGTATTTTGAGCGTGATGTTCACATATACGGTAAAGTATTGTCAAAAGCACGCAAACATTTCTGAATTATTATGTAGATAATACCGCGTTAGTACATCGTTAATTAAAAGACTTTTACGTTTGATAAACACTAAATAAGACTACGAAAAATATATATAATTATAAACTCTACTTTAATACAGTTTTATCGTGCATTTATGAACGTAATATTCCGTGCTCGCTTGAACATCGCAGTTACTAACACTTACACTCGCTACTGACAATGGACATCATTATTTTACTTTCATTACAACTCTATGTTGTTTTATTTATTGGAGAGATTACCATCTCATTTCGCGACAAACTTATTTATTGCATTGTTGAAGTGATAACTAAAAGTATTTTTATGACACGAACGGTTCATTAACCTAATAGTGTGACGAAATAACTGCCCATAGATAATTCTTTGACTTGGAACTCAAATGGTATAAGTGAGACGTTCAAATGTACATTTTCTCTTATATTTTTATTCATAAGTTTACAAATATTATTTACGCACAGTCGGTTTTGAGAAGATCTGACATCTCATCCTCAGATTAAGATATCACCTTAAGATGAGAGGTGGATCATCTGGAAACCGGTCTTGCATATCAAGTTGTATTTATAAACGTACTTTTTTCATTTTAGTTATATTATTTTTTTGTTAGTCAGTTTATTTTTTCGGTACAAGTTATGGGGTCGACTTCAACTAACTTGACGTAGGTAAAGCTAGACATATAAGAATTTTATTAATTAATGCTTTGAGCCACTTCAAGCATACCTTACCCTTATTTTTAATCGTTATCCTCATTGCTGAAGGTCGTGGCAATCACTAATAATTCTTCCTCGAAGCATGGCTGTCCAGGATTTTCTGTCCGCTGCCCGATCTTTCAAGTGTCGCGTGGATGTTTAGTTTTATTGTGTCGGTCCAATTATCTTTATATATCTTATTACAAAAGGCAGTCACAGCAACCAATAAAATGGAATAGTTGTTTTTACTTAATTTAAAACACACAATGAAAAATAATTTCGTACAGTTTACAACACTGGCAACAACACCAATATTTACCTATTACTTAATACAGCGCTCTTGAGGTGGAATTTTTTCACAAAACGGCACTATATAAGTTATCCCAATTATTATTATTAATCTAATCCAGTACATCTCGATGGAAATTGTTTGCGGGATATAATCTGGAAAACAAAATTCAATTAAGGTTATTGTGTTTCTAAGTGTTCATGGCCGTATCATTAATTTGTAGATAAATATATAATTTCGACTAACTGATTTGAGACTGTCAATCCAGTGAAGATCACAATGTTTGATGTTTTAATTATGTTAATGATCATAAATAAATTTACTGATTCTTAATAAACAAAACAAACACTAAAATGAGCAATTTTATTCGAGAGGTCATAAGGAAACACTTGAAATCTAGCAAAATAATAATTACATGACCATTTGCACTTTTCTGCTGAATTTCTATGTTTTATTTGTGTTAATTATGTGTCATTTTCATTATGTCACAAGGACATTAAAAATATTTTTTATTGCACCGGAGAAAACTCGTTTTTACATACTTACTGGTTTCATAATATGATTTTTTGATTGATAGCGACAGGTTTGATTTTGATAAAAACGAAATGAAAATTAATAGAATATGTAAAATGTTTGATATAGGTACAGGGTGTTTGGTAGAACGTTAGACAAACTGGTATGTTATATAGAGGAAACCATTTAGAATTTATTGTTGCTACTTAGGATTTATATGCTCCCTGATTTTTCAGGAATCGAAGAAAGTCAGTATTAAAAATGCTAAAATAGTATTGAATTCTTCAAATCTCCTAAAAACTTCTATTAATTAAAATCCTCTTTCAAACGGTTTACATCATGAGTGTATATCATACTAAAAAAAAACCAACGACAGTCGCAAGTTCAAGTGATTTTTTTTACCAAATAAATTAGGGAGTACCCTATATAAATTCTGAGTAGCCGCTCTGTATATATCTAACACTCTGTTGGTATATTAATAGATTGCAAAATCTGAAACACGCACCGGTCGGCGTCAAAATTGTCCATTTTATACATTTATTAGAAGTAAGGACGTTTTCAAGGCAATTCTTTATCAATATTTCAAATACTTTCATTATACCATGTAATAAAATTTAGGTAATAAAAAATATATATTTTATAGAATAAACAGAACTAATAATTTTGGTGCAAACTTTTATTTACTCTATCGAGTCTATTACTCCAAAATTCCTTTACCGTTGTATTTTTATTTTTTTACTAGCTTTCCCGACAGACGTTGTCCTGTGTTCCTAACTATGAATATTGAATTCGAATTTGTATGGTGATGAATTAATTATTATTTGACCAATGTGATTCCGAACGATGCGTCTGTTATAAACCATGTATATTCCATCCGCATCCTGTCAATCGCACCAATTGAAAATTTCTGTCAAAATTTCAAAATTGGAATAAAAAATATAAGGTAAAAATTACTAATAAGGTTGTCTACGTAGAGTTTTCTTTAATTTTCTTATTTTCCGTGCATTTTTCTTATTTTTTTTTTCATCTAAAAGGACATTCTCCTGATAAAAGCCTACACGACAAAAAATAAATGAGCGAAATCGGTCCAGCCGTTTAGGCGTGATGCGATGACATCGGGAAATAGCTCTCCATTTTTATATATAAGTTTTCTTTATTTTGACAAAACACATTACAGAGGACAACTATGCATTAAAAGTAGAAACAATAGAAATGTATGGCCTTAAACTAAATTGACCTCCATCGAGATGTGTCACATGTTACAAGCTCCAAGCATGACGAAAAAGAGGGTTGTCCTGAAAAAAAAGGACATATTGTGTAGTCGTAGAAAATTTGAATTTAGCGAAACGTATTTTCGTAAATGTAGAGTAGGAAGAAAATTAACTGTCCAGTTTTTATATTGTATGAGTGTCTTTGTTTGGTTCAAATAATTGTTTATATTATGTTCCAGTTTCCAGTGGACAGTAGGTACATACCTGTATCCTAAGTTTTATCGGAAAGTAGTCACGGAAGTAAAGTGAATAACACGATACATTTTTTGTATGTAAAACGTCAATACGAATGCGAGAAATGCTTTTGTTTCTAGAAATATCCTAGTGTATCTTTCCAAAATGTATCGTTTAATACCTACTCACTTTACTTGCGTGACTACCTTCCGATAAAACATAGAATACGGGTACAAATTATTTTTTCGCACTCTACATCGACGAAAAATTCGTTCGCAAATTTCAAATTGTCTCAACTACAGAGCTGACTATAGCATCCCGTTTAACACAATACAGTGCCGAAAGTGATTTTTTTATGAATGTTCATGCATTTCTTATATATCATTATCGAGTTTCAGAGAACGACTCTTCAACATTAATCTAACCTAAATCAACATTAATAAACCTAAATCAATTCATTAAGATTCGACATTAATAAACCTAAATCAATTCATTAAGATTCGACATTACTAAACCTAAATCAATTAATTAAGATTCGACATTAATAAACCTAAATCAATTCATTAAGATTCGACATTAATAAACCTATGTAAATCAATTCATTAAGATTCGACATTAATAAACCTAAATCAATTCATTAAGATTCGACATTAATAAACCTAAATCAATTCATTAAGATTGATTCTATAAAAATAATTGATAACAACGTTTTACTTAATCAACCGTCCAACAATATTTTGAATTTTGTAAAACAAATCCAGGACAATAATTATTACATTAACAACAATCACTGAATCCGTTAACCCAGACGTGGAGGATCGAAACCGCACGTAAAAGTACCAAACAAACCCAAAGCTTGAAAATAGAGTATATTTTACTAATCGTTGATACTGGACACCATGGAAATAATAACCAGAAAGAACTGCCATCGCCTACTAATAAGTTGTTGTTTCCATGGTGTCCAGTATCAACGAAAAAAAATATATACCTACTCTATTTTCAAGCTCTGGGTCTGGAAAAAATAAGAAAGATGCGAGGAATATCAGAAATTTTAAGAATACTTTAAGAACGGAATCTTCTTAGTGCTTTTTTATTTTAATTTTTTAATTTTTGAGAGGTCATAACAATACATATAAATCAATAAATAAAGAAACACACTATGGACCAGCGAAGACCCCAACATTACCATCAATATTTATAGAACATCTCAAATAATAAATACACAACTTCAAAAAAGTAAAAACTTAAAAATTTTAATTAGACTAAAACATAACATTAAAATAGTAAAAAGTCAAGAAGTTAAATAAGATACATAAAAAAATTCTTAGTGCTTTTTATAATATAACATGGCTTAAAACAGATTCATCGGTCGGAATAACATTGTTTAAAAGGTTATTTTGTTCGTCTTTCAGTTTGACATGTTATCATAATACAAAAAAAGGAATGGAAAAGAGTTTATTTTTGTCCAATAGAAACGTGCAACCCTGTATAGCGCATACATACTAAAGTAATAAGTATGTTAATATCTACAAACCACTAGAACATACGGGAAATAGCTAATCGTAATAGTAAATGATAATAATTTAGAAGAAAAGTTAATATATACTTACAATGCAAAAGATTTAAAAAATGTAGGAACCTACATGTTATATATAATTTCTACAATAAAAACTTAATACAACCTACTGATAGTAAAACTAAATTATGTTAATTCAGAAGAAAAAGAATTCATTAAAAAGGTTAATATAATATCTATACAATGTAAATGATTATAAACATATATTTTTTTACTGTTAAAAATGGCATTGTTTAGCACCCCTTTGCGCCAAACAGTGTTTACAATAATGATATAATATAATTAATTCCAACAATAAAAACTTAATGCTACTTACTCGTAGTAATAGGTACTAAATGATAATAATTTAGAAGAAAAATGTTAATAATAGGTACCTATGCAATGTAAGTGATTGTAAACATATTATACCTAATTCAACAATAAAAACTTTGAAATCACCAAACAGCAATTATAGGATTAATTGCTGAATACAAATAATAAAATAAAAATCAATCCAATGTTTGCCGTCCTCTGAAATATACGAACTTTCGTCAAAAAATATAAAATACAAAACGTCAATTAAACTATATAGTGCAGATTGTACGTCATCTCAGTCCATAATTTTATGGGCGACTGAATAATTGACACAACGAAAAACAGTGCGTTCCTTGTAATAATTCCCGTGCTATAAGTGTCATATTCCCATGCAGGCTAAAACCAATAGAATATTTTAATATAGAGCGTTTTTGTGAAAAAGTTTTTTTTTTGGGATTATACGCTAGGCTGGAAATAAATATAAGCGTTTCGTTCTATAATCCAGTAGATTTTTTAATGCTCTTTAAGCCAAAAAAATAATTATTTCATTACGACGCGACGTATATATCAGTTGGAATATTAAAAAAACCATGAAAAACGACGTTTGCTATTTTTATTTTTTACAAGAAACTATTCTGTAATATATCAAAAAACGGCTATGAGGCTGCCTTCATTAAAGTCTAATTTATGTCATATATTTTCATCGAAATCTGACAGTAAATTACGCCGGAAAATGGATTGTAAAATCACTAAAATCACCTTGTTTGCTAAACTCTAACAGCCTTAACATTCTTTATGTTGATTGCTGACGAAATTTTTGTTTAATGACTCTAAGTAGGTAGTCATTTCGTTATTTATTGCTTTTCTTATAGTTTACTAGCTAATTGTCGAAATTCATCTCGCCTCGGAACCAAAAATAATTACGTTAACTTATTAGCTGAATGAAATACCTACTTACTATTTTTACCTGTAAAAAAGTAAACAGATATAATTTACGTATTCATACAAGAAAATTTAAGGGTGGAGTAGGAGAGAAAATTAAGTCTATGCCAAAAAAAAATACTTACCAAATATATAAATATAAAATCAAAAAAATCACTCGAACCGTTTCGGAGGAATACGATAAAAAACAACGTGACACAACATATTCATATTATATAAAATAAATAAAATATACATTCATGAATTAATGATATTAAACTCATGATATAAAAAAAGTTTGTTTTATTATTTTTTTTAAGTAGATACTATAATTATATCGAATACTTACTTACTCCACTTTTAATAAAATAAAAACATTTAAAAACTGTTTTTCTATTCTTGGAACCTACCAACATGAAATGAACGCCATATTTGCGAAATACACTTAATTGCAACAGTGTAAATTTAATTATTAATAGGTATACCTATATGAGATATTCAGTTCTTGTATGCAAAAGAATTTTCGTATATTGTTAAAACATTAAACTCAATTATTCGAAAGTATTCTATGGTGGATTACTGGGAACACAGAAATAAAATACTAAATTCAATAAAACACTCGTACACTCAATACGTTTTTTTTTATCCATGATGTGTTTTTGGAACCGTAAGTAATATTTTGCCTTTTAAAGGTAGTGCTAATACGTACCTCGGTCTTCATTTGAGTTGGATTCCTCAGATATGACTCCGGGTTAATTTCTCAAAATTTATTAATTTATTTATTAGTGAGTACACGGCAACACTTTGCCTTTAACAGAATTTAACAAAAAATACTAAGATAATATATTAATATACAATATCGATTTAATGTCGAATACATAAATAAAAACAACATAAGCAACAGAAAACATCACAGTTGAAATCAGTAAACCATAAAAGAGTTAAGCAAAAGTATAAAATAATTAAAAGAATTAGAAAAACGAGAAGTTAAAACACCTATAAGTATTTAAATTAAAAAAGTAAAAATATCATAAGACATGAAACAAAGACGATAGAAAAATAAAATCAATGTTTAACAAAACTGTGCATGAGCAATTCAAAATAATAATAAAAACATACAAAATATGTAGTCAGATTAATTCAATCTTAAAGTGGTCCAATCCAATCCAAACTCCCTTAAGACCCCACTTAGGGGCATAGGGAGGCAACAAGAGCTCTCCATTGCGCTCGATCTTGCGCAACGTTAATGACCTCCTCCCACACCATGTCCAGATTCCTCAGCTCTGCTTCGAAGGAGCGGAACACAGTATGAGAGGGTCTTCCTCGTCCTCGGGACCCTGATGGGAGGAAGAACAGCGCTCCCCTCGGCCAACTGTCAACTGTCAACAAAAGTGGTCCACATTTATAAAAATTCAATTTAAAATAAAAATAAATGCACAGATATATTCTAATAATACAAGTCATGGAAGTCAGAATACATAAAAAAAACAACAAATACATACAATATTATGGGGCACACAAACCTGCAACAATTCAGGTTTTAATTTTATTTAAGGTTTTAGGTTTAATTTCATTATCAGGTGTACATTTCCTATAAAGGAAAGACTGGTAATCAACTCTCAAGTTAAACCGAGTTTGTCTATAGCACAGAAAGAAGAACATGTTAAATGTCACAGATTTTTCTTTTACTAATCCAAATCCGAAATCCAAACTACCTTTACGCCCCACTTTTAGGCATAGGGAGACAACAAGAGCTCTCCATTGCGCTCGATCTTGCGTAATGTTTATGACCTCCTCCCACACAATATCCAGATTCCTATGCTCTGGTTCGAAGGAGCGGAACACAGTATGAGAGGGTCTTTCCTTGTCTTCGGGACCCTGATGGGAGGAAGAACAGCGCTCTCCTCGGCCAACTGTCATTCGGCATCCTTAACAAATATGTCATGAATACTTTAAGCACTCGTTGGATAAATTTAGTGCAAGAGAATAGTTAGGCACGGGAAGGAATGCTTATATAAAAATGATGCAGACAAATCATTGTATATTAAAAAAACGTAGAATCGGATGAAAAATATATGAATATGGCTTCTGTTTCGGGTTGCAAGAGATAGATATGTCTTAAAGGAAGTGTTTGTTAGTTTCATTTCAGCATTAGTAGAAAAGATTTATCCAGTTTTAACAAGAGTACTTTCTAATAAAGTACAAATTCTTGGGCTTTTGCAGCTTACTGCAAGAAGTCAATTAGTTCATACACCATTTACATCAAGATTTTTTACTAGTTGTTTAGGATCTAAAATATTACAATTACTTTAATATTACAATGATATTTTCTCAAACATTCACGTTTGTAAAATAAACAATAATAATGTGACGTTTTTCATCTACTTAGTTGGTAACACAACGATTTCTCTATGACAACGCCGTGCACTTAGATTTGTCACGTCTAGATGGTGAAAATGATACTCAATTGATTGATTTTTTTTCGCCTTTAATCCGTGAACACTTAATAACAATCAAATTTACTATTGCCGTCCAATTTGATACAAAGACGAATAACCGGCCTTGAGGTACGGTGAGTGATCTCTATCAAGTACCCATGTATTCTTTATTACATTTACCTCATCTTATTGCTTCATCATTCCTTTCTTATCTTCTTCCGTCCTTATCTTGGATAGGTTCAATATTTTTTCCCACACGCTGATTTTCTCGCCAAGAGATTTTTTATACATCTTAAAGCTGTTGACAGAACGGATTTCTTCTTTTTATTTAGATTTTTAACAAAGTTTTATTATGCTCAATCGATTTTCGAATGATGAAGGTCTTCTTCCCAATATTTTGTTATATTGAGATTTTGTTCTATCAAGTAGGTCCTACCTATTAATAATAATTTAAACTTTACGTTGTTCTTTGCCGTCAATAATAATTTATCTTACTTTTCCTTACAGCTTTTTAATTTCATATTTATCTTTTCATTACCTTTAAGGATATATTCACGCAACATATCAAACCGCCTAGACACAACTTCATTTTATATTTTTCAATAGTTATATCCAAACAAAAAAACTTTTCAAAACGTAAAAAGTTTTCTTTTGTCCTTGGATTTTTTATAAACTCTCCGCTGACGATGGTCGCATAGTCGATCGAAAATATATTTCGGAAAAAAAATATATGTAATACTGCAAAGTTATTTTTATTTATAATGTCTAAGTATTACAAAGTTGAAAATAATGTGTTTGAAGAATTAGCGTATAAACTTTACTTCATTTCCAGTAAATCACAACACAACCAAAAATAAATTACGATCCTTTGCTGTAACACACCTGACAGATAAGAAGACTCTGTATGGGAAAAAAAATTATATTTTTCTAGTTTCCTTATATTTTTTCCATATTTTCTCACCTTTTAAAAGCACCCTGAACGTATAAAAATATGTTTAGACCAAACTTAGCCAAATCGGCCTAGCCGTTTCTGGGTTTTAGCGACACACACAAAGGCGTTTTTTAATATTATAAACCAATTATTGAATATTTAATATACAAAAAATATTTAAACAGTAATTATGTATTGTTATCTCTGAATCAGTGATGACTTGATAGATTCAATTCAATGTTTAATATCATCCCAAATCATTGGGTCATTGACGTTGAGGTATCCCACATGTTTTTCCTATTTTCTTTTTGAAAATGTGTAATTTTCATCGGTGAGTATTTTGTTACACTAACAGTTAACTTTTACCTGGTTCCGTGCTCTCGAAATGAAATAAACGAATAGCGAAGATAGCAACTAGTTTATCTGCAAAATCACATAAAGATGTCGGAGTAAAACCAGCGAGCATTGCATCTGGACTGAAAACCAACACAACCGAAACTATCTTGTCGCCTTACACCGAGGAGTAATTATTACTTTTACTCTATCAGGGACTGGCTGGCTGTTCAACTCGGAATAATTAGCGCCTCTTATCTTGACCATCTGTATTTGGAAAACTCTACACGGAGGTATTGTGATACTCCTCATAAAGTAAACAACAACTTTTTATCACACAATAAACTGACTTTACCGCATGCTTATAGCAGTTTTGTATATTCAGTGGGAAATACCCATAAATAACCTCTCAAAAGACCATCTAAAAAACAAAAGGATCCTAACCAGGTTGAGCACTGCAGAACTCGAAAACATTAAGGATTCTTGACTGAAGACTGTAGGATGTATATTCATATTCAAAATTAGACTTTCAGACACCCCCAGGCTGTTTGTAGATTCCGATCAATAGAAAACGCAACATGCATTCAAATTTCTCAATCTGTGACGCATTCTCTAAAAAAAAAGTCATTCACTCGGAGAAAACCAGCATCCTGCATGCACCAAGACAGATTTTGAGCAACATGGCACACATTGGCCTTGAGGAAGAATTGAATAATTTAATTTAAAAAAGTCATCTATAATACAGTTAACTACTAGATTTACATAGGTAGGTGTTTGAACTTAATGCCTCGATCAGATTCTACAAAAAATTTCTGACCCAATTCAAGAATCTTGAATTGGGTCAGAAATTTTCTATCTGATAGCATCTAGGCCTAAGCTCCCGAGGACAGTAGATATTTAAAATTGTTGGTGTGTTTCTTTGAAATTGAATACCTTCGGTCAATTTTTCAAGATCCTTAATTTATCGATTACAAATCTGCCGCGAAATATCTATTTACAACTGCCAATCACTCATCAAGGTTTGGCCATAGGCCTACCTTTCTGACTTCTACGATTCTCTGTCTGTTACTATTCTGTGCCATTGATTGCCGGCCTACTTGGTTTTCTAACACCTGCTCTTAATGTCGACACGTAGAGAAGGATTTTAAATATTAATCTGAGAGACAGGAACCGAAATGAGCGGATTAGAGAGAAAGGACCAAAGATTGGTCCTCTCCTTCTCTCTAATCCTCTCATGTAATGTGACTCCGCTAATGTGACTTATAAAATAGCATCGTACATATTTGTAACGGAAGTACTCAACTTTTGAAATCTTCATATATTTAAGTACCTTGTTAGTATGCTCACAGAGACTCTCACAGAGGCAGCAAGAGCTGCATTTAATAAAATGAGAACTCTTTTCAGCAATGACAAACTGAATCTGAAACTGCGACAGAGAATGGTAAAATGCTACGTATGGTCCGTACGGCTGTGAGACTTGGACTCTGAAGGTTAACACAATGAACGAAGAATGCTCAAGATTCCTTGGACCGACCTGGTGACAAATTCATAAGTCCTTAGTCGAGCCGGGGCAGTGCGTGAACTCCTGTCGCAAGTTCTTAAAATTTCATATCTGGGACACATCATGCGTGGGGAAAAGTATCGACTGTTCCATCTGATACTAAAAGGAAAGATCGAGGGTCGCAGAGGGGCTGGAAGAAGGCAGATGTCCTGGCTGAGCAATATACGAGAATGGACGGGTTTCCGTACTGTGCAACAATTGTTCCGAGCAGCCCAGGACAGAAAAGGATTCAAAAGAAGAAGATATAGGTAATATTTAAGTATATTTTTTTTTTATTTTGAGCTCCTGTAGTGTAGATAATACTCTCAACCCTCAGAAGTCCGAGATCACAATACTTCATTTCGTTGGATTGTCATCCTAACAACATAATGATCCAGAGTTAAGTAGTACCAACTATACACACATTAACCTTTCCATATGCATACAGTATACACTGCCATATTTTACATCTTTCAAATCCATATTATCTAAAAGGCTAACAACATAATAAGAGATAACATTGTAAAATACGCAATTAATATGCAGAATGTCTAAGTTTAATTCAATTAAAAACACTACATTTTATGTCAGATGTGTGATAAAATGACAAAAAAGTATACATACAGAGATATGATGTCATTCTGCGAATATCCTATCAAATACTTACATACTCACTTACTTTGAATTTTGGCTGTGGATAGATGCATTCATCAAGATTAGTACATTCACAACGGTTTTAACCTAACTTCTGTCTTAGGTGGCAAATACTCCAAAGTGTTCTGGGAACTGATGCAGCGAGAGACAAGGTTTGGTGGGGCCAACAAGTCGATCGCGATTGACCGAACGATGATGGCCATTTTTATTTTATCGAAATCCGTACTTAATTATTCCACGTAGTCGAAAGTCGTAGTTTCATCCAGCTCATGTGTGAATGATAAAGTGTAGTATAACGATACAAGATCCTTTCATTTTTAAGAATGTGTTTGTGTTCACTTCGAGCGAGCACAGATTAATTCTTATAAAAAATAATATTAACAAGTAGGTATATAACTTTTTATGAGGAGTACAATCTCCCAGTAGCGTCTCTGAGTAATCTGAGGCCAATAATTAGGACATATATATACCTATAGAGGTACATAATATGGTAGATTCATTGTTAAAATTTAATGACGAAACTTAAAATAGGGGTACTTAATGGACACTTCGCTAACTAGAAAAAAAACTAGATCTGTGGATGCGAATATCTGAATAAAAACCAGATTAACAATAAGTATGGAAGGTTTATTGATTTGACATACATACGATAATTTGCAATAAATGTATAATTGAAACTGTTAGCCGAGGCTAAGGTTGCGCAATGTTTTATAAGAAAAGTAACATCCTTTGAACAACCCGTGCTAAGTCTGTGCTTGCCTTAATAGCATTGATATGATTTATGACTCGATGAGGTCTCATAAAACGGACAATTTTATTTCAGCTCGTTCTTGTCACGAATGTAAGGTCACACATATTGTTTTATGGTAAAGACATTAAATGCTGCACCATTCTTAATAATTAAAGTTTCTTCATTAATGCAAAAATAGAATATGCTAGGTACACACAGTATCTTTAGACGGTAGACAAGTTGTTATCTACAATGTAGGTACAAAGCTACTGTATGAAGGTAGGCCTACCGACTAAACATCCCTCCTCAGTTTCACCACTCGGGAAGTTGGGTAGGGAGGTCTATATCCAATTCTGGACGAGTGAAGGCCGATGATGACAAACGATTTTTTCCACTGCAGCTGCACTAATATATGGATATTGTTTCGCAAACAGATAAAAATCCGCCCACCTCTTGCAGAAACAATAGGTACTCAAATAGCCTGTTTTGGAGCACCATCGTAATATTTCTTCAATTTATTTATAAACAAAAATAATGTTTTATTTTAAACTAGCTTTCCTGACAAATGTTGTCTTTTTATATACTTACTAGCTGACCCATCGCACTTCGTCCCGCCTTAAAGTCAATAAAATATTTCTGGATCACATAAGATAGCTAACATACATGACTACTTATTGTGAAAAAATCAAAAGTTATGTAGTTTTATTATAATATTATGAATCAGTTATTTCAAAAGCACCAAAATCCACCCATTTATATATGTATTAGATATCAATATTGAATTTTGATCGGACATATAAAAAAGTCAGATAATACAGACTTTTTAGAAGTCAGATGATACTAAGTGTAATTGCACAACTAAAACACCAGAAAAAGATTCATTCATTGGTTTAAAAATACAAAAATATGCTTAAAATATGTTTGAATGTTAAAAAAAATATTTCTGAAAGCTTGAAAGAAAATTTATCACATTGCCACCATCTTTGGAAACATATTGAAAACATTGATCTATAGAATTTTTCTACCAAAATATCAATCTACCAGACACCTCCCTATTTCCCCCAACAGATGGCGGTAATGTCCACAATAGAAAATCCGTTCCATACTAATTTTAATATTATATTTTATATCATTTTTTAGCCATTTATTCAACCTTTATTAGTTATTCTGTTATCCGGATTGGAGAAGAATCCAATAAATCAAACATCGGAAGAATCTGTTGAGCTGATCTCGAGTTATAAGTGTTCGCACTAACCCGACTTTCATTTATATTAGAGATATATACAGATTTAATTATTTGGATAATTCCACCCATGCACATTCAATTATTTTGACAGAGTTTCGACAATCGTTGGTTACAATATTAATATGAAAATACCTACACATAAAATATTTACACGATAAAAACAGTCCTTCTGTAGAGGACGTACGCTTTGTATGGCTCATTTATACAATAAGATGATTTGATACACAGAGACTTTGTAGGGTTTATCAAATAAATAATGATATCGGAGTGGTTTTGTGATTGCAGTACAAGAACACTGTGTGTGGGCGCTTGATCTAGCTGCATGGCGCTGCCACCGTTGTCCTTGTACCACGACCACGTCTAATTAATCTTTCAGATATGCAACTTTACATACCGTCTATCGTTCATAATATGAACATTAAAATCAATAAACAATTTTGTTAAAATCTCGTTGAACATTTTTTTATTTTTTTTTTATTTAAATGAATCTGTGCTCACTCGAAGTGAACACAAATACACTTTTGACATCTTTCACAGTAAGCAAATGCTTGTGTCGTGAAAGTGGAAAATGGTCGACACGGCCGGGATTCGAACCCACGACCTCCGCACGAAACAGTGCGAAAGCCGCGGCGTCGTAACCGCTGGTCTATCAACCACCACTCTGACATATTTAAGTAAGTAAGAAAAGTTGATGCACAATGCTCATTCCTGAACTTCTGATACCATCCATGATGCATGGGAGTGAAACTTTGTAGCTACTTATATCCTGTAGAAATGATATCTTTGTTTTAATCCAGTAAATAATATTTTTATTCCAAATAACCGGTGCCGTCCAATCTGAGACATGCCAACCCCGGGTTTTTCAATTTTCAGAAATTTCAAGTAAAATAACTCTTTAAAAAACGCTGACCCGAACGGGAATGGAATCCTAAGATCTTTACGTAGGACTTGCGAAAAAATCTTCAGAAGTCTTACTCCATCTGAGGAAGAAAGCGGTAGCTTTTGAAAACCTTTATTAGAAGTTAAAAATAAACGTAATAGGTATTACAAAATTGAGACTCTTTTTTTTTTCATTCCTAATACATCCGGACAATGACTACCATTTGATAAGGTGAGGAATGATAATAGAAAAGAAAAAAGAAATGTGCGGTGAATGTAAGCATAGTGATTAGAATAAAAGTGAATAAAAGGTAGTTTGGGTAAATTGACTGAATAAATAAAGAGAGAATCACAAAAAGGATCTATAAATCTGAAAAATTGATGCACGGAGACGTGGCTGACCTATAATGACGTGGACCGATCATATTGGAGCTGGCTTAAAGGAGGGTCAATTCAGAAGTGGGATCATTGGGAAGTATGCGGATCATTATGATATTTAATGAAGCCTGTTTCATTAACTCTGCTGTTGTGAAGATGCTTAAAAAGTGCACATTCTTATTTTTTTATTTTTAAGCACTTTTCACATAGAAAGAACAAAACCTAGATAAAGAAGTGTTGTCAGTGTTGCAAAGATAAAAGTACAAACCAAAAGATTGTCTGAATAGGAAATAATGGTAATGGTAAAGTCCGTACTCTCTGCCTAACCCTTCTCTGTCTTTTTGGGTTAAAGGAAAAAAAACCTTTTAAGAAGTCTAATGTCATACTCGAACAACTAATATAACGCGTTAAATAAAAAAAAAGATGGTTCCAACTATGAGTTAATCAGAAATTTACTAACTTTTGAACTCGAAGTAACCCAAATGATGCCATTGTAGCTAAAATGTGACTCTTCAAATTAAAAAAATAAACTATTTTTAAATAAATTTTACAACTTTACTTAATTATAAATATTAAGTTGGCACAATTACTGTTTAGTAGTCACTATAATAATTACTCAAGAAACATTTTGAATTTTACCTTGAGAGACATACCTACTAAAGCAGACGTTCATCGATGAGAAATAATAAACTGCTTACTTTTAAACTATGGGTTGTCCTGATATTTTATACGTTTCGAATATTAATAATTATAGTTTTAATCGATCAATTAATCGCCTAGCTATTAATATATATTTTAGAGAACATCAAGTATTGAGGTCAAAATATTAATTACCTATATCCATTAATATATTAAACCATAAAATAACTTCATTGATGTTTCTGGGAAATAACCGGGTCAAACTATACGAATTTTGGAATCCACAAACATATTCAAAAATTATTTCAATTGAAATGAAATGGATTTATTCCAAAATATTACACTTATAATTCATAATCAATAAAATAGTATACACGTAGGAAGTGAGACTTAATCTATGATGATGGAATTTACTGCCCCACTAGTTAAACATCTGTTCCGGGGCAGTACTATATATTTTTATCTCCCACTCATGTGCATCACATCAAGCCTACCCCTAAACGAATACATTATGACATCATGAACAATATTGCCCCTTCCATATCGCCTTCTATTTCTCATCCACTCAATCCACAAACAGACATACCTACACACAATCCATCCAAGAAACTAGAACAAAAACAGAATCATCCAGCACTAACACAAGCCGGATCACAACTATAATAAAGATGTAGCCTGATGAGCAAAATCTTTGGCTGGTCAAAAATTTCTCCGCTTTCTCATATCCTCCTTGCCGTAGCTGACTAGGGATTTAATACTTCTTCCCTTCTACATGTGGTAAGACTTTTTTATAAATAGGTAGGTAAGTGGAGCTAAGAAGATGTAGCTTCGTTGGGTGAAGGTTGCGGTTTCAATGGCCTCCTCCGACACCATGTCCAAATCCCTCACCTCTGCTTCAAAGGAACGAAACGAAAGAGTTGAGGACCAGTCATCAGTCAGTGTTCTGGGCTATAGGTACGTTATTTAAGTACATTTTTAAAAATCGAAGAAGAGTTTAGGTTTTGAAGGTGAAGGAAGGAACCGTATACCTACTTACCTATACACACTTATAGAATGAGTTCATCTAATGCCAGTGTGTATAGGTACAACACATAAAATGAAAATAAGTATCTCTAAATTTGCATATGATAATGAAATCGTTTGGCATAATATCATAAGAATTGATTTCGACTTTATTTTAATTTAATTAGAAACATATGTCTTGTATGTACTTACTTATGTCTAGTTGCCTTGATAGTTTTGCAAAAAATAAATCAAAATAATTTCATTTCTATATTCTCGCAATTTTTATTTCATTTTTGAAGTAGGTATCTACCTACTCGTTGAATACCTAATGTGGAGTTCGGGTGGTTGATCCAGTGGTAATTGTCTAGAGCTGGGACAGTTAGGGATGGGGGTTCAAATGCTGCCGGGGGTATAAATGATCTCACTCAGCGAAAATTAGATACGATACAACTTCATCCAGAGCATGGTGAATACAGAAGACATCATCAAATGGAGAAGGCACTGAAGGTATTGGAACGACCTCGTCTCGTTAACCGAATTCCAGGGCAAACCTGAAGGAAGAATACTAAAGCGAAGAACAGATAGTTGGTTAGATCCACAGAATATATACAGATTCTAGCCAATTCTAGCTGGAAATTTCAAAAAGGTAATTCGTACAACTGTGATAGCGAAGTGATTGTAATGACCAACACTAAATTAATAACCTCAATGTCAGTGAAAGAAGGAGGTTCTGTAGTGTGGGTGCCGACAATGTCGCAGTCTGCTGTGAATAAATAAATAATTTAAGGTCAAAGAAGGGCTTCGGTCGTGAACCTTACCACATCTGATCACATCGATTAGGTACTCTTAACAATGTCGTGAAACCATATTTTTAAGGATATGAGACTTAATATGGTCATTACTTCTCTTTCTTCATTTAGTGCTGAAGGTCGTGAACAAGCTATTATGATAAGTGGTGTGTTTTGAGGACCTCTCTGTCCTCCTTTGCCCGCACCACCGAACACAGGTCCACTTCTGTTTCATTCCTTATCTGGCGCCTAACTCTGCGTATACATCGCAATTTCGATCCAATTCCAATCTAAATACGAATATCATTATGACATTTAGATTTTGAATGCTAAGCATAAAAAATAGTAAGGCCCTGTCCTAGCTGGTCATGCATGCAAGCATGCGATTATCGCAATCGATCGTGGGATCATGCGATTGCGATAATCGCATGAACGCATAAACAAATTGGTGATCGCACGATGAAAAATTACGTGTCCTAACTGCCATCGTATGATCGCGCGTCCACTTTCCTTGACAACGCAAACAAATGAATGTTAGTAAATAAGAACTTTTGGCAAGTAGGTATCGTATTAATTATCGATACAACAGAGCAATAAAAGCGACGCGCGATCATTTCAAACAAGGCACTGATCGGACGATCAAATTTACGTCTTCCGTCTGCCCAGTTAGGACACGTTCATACAATGTTATATGTTTGAACAGGGCGTCTGCGTTCATGCGAAGATTTTTTTAATGCAACTGATTGAGTTTATCACTCTTCGTGATGTAAATGTTGCCATTTAGTTAGAAAAAATATCCAAAAATATTTCACAATAATCCGAAATAATGCTGTTTGTAACGTCTCAACATGTTTAATAAACAACTTTTTTTTAATTCAAAAATATGTTTTTCTTTTTAGAATGTATTTTTATAATATTTATGAAAGAATGTAAATAAAATATGTAAAATGTGCGCTAGACAAAATTAAGAAGAATTAAAAAAAAAACGAAACAAATTTAAAACAAAAACAAGGTATACAACGAAATTATATGGAAATTTTAACCACAAGTAGGTAATGATTATTCCTTGATACAAAATGTATTATAGCACTCGTTTATTTTTTCATTTTGTAAGTTTATTATTATTACATCATTTTTAAATTTTGCTTTTCAAGAAGTAAAAATATATATAATATCAAATGATAATGTTTGCATATATCTGTTATTTGGTTTCATATTTCCATCCGCCATGCCAGAAATATCGATTTCTCCGAAAATACGTTCATATTATTATTTTATTTGAAAACAAATAAGGGTCCAACACATCTGAACCAGCGCGGTAACGTTACCAATGTCATGTTGCGTGTCTAAATATTCCTCATTTCATTTGTGAACACATTCTTTTTTTCTGAAATATTGCTGTGATAGCTTCACTTTAATCAAATCTCCTTAAAATTATACGCTAACTAGTATTTCTATGATTCAACGTCGGTCACTCACTCTTAGCTGAATCTTACCCGTTTGAAGAGGGAAGCTTGTGGGCATGGACTTTTCAGCTCAAAAAATACCTGCAAAAAGAAGTATCAAATCTGGTGATGTTGCTGGCAAGTGTTGATCGCCGAAAGAGGCATAAAGCGATCCGGAAATGCAGCCTTCAGAATTCGGTTGAGGCTTGTTCATTATGCTACGTCCATCCACATGAAACCACATGCCAACCAGTCCAACTTTATTAAATTGGGAATGCAGAAAGTTGCTGAGCATGGCTCTGCTGCTATACTAGCTATTCAAAGTAGTCTTATAGCCGATTTTTTTTATAGGAGCTTCTCCGGGACCAGGCAAATCTGTCAGTATTGATGCCCCATAATCTTCAATTCGAGAGGATAAATTAATGCTGTAGTGTTAAATCACTTAGCGTCAGACGACCGAGAAAACTGCGCAAAAGTTCACGCTGCGTCTATACTCTACACCACCGAACAATTATTAAGGTAACTGGATTGGGGCAAATTTTTGAGAATTTTAGGGCTCAATGTCTTGTTCAGATGTGTTTTGTATCTGTTTTATTCCCAAATATTAAATCAAAATTAACATTTGGGAATGAAACAATTTTAACAATTTTACATACTTCGAAAGGGAGAATACTTTTGCGCCACCTTGTATTAGCGCACTCGCAAGATATTAAAAAAAATGCAAATAAACTTACACCAGGAAGATAAGCATAAATTAATTTTATTCATTACGGCTCACCTCCATTTTGGATCTTTTGTTTACATTTAAACGAAACAAAATGAGAAAATGTATTTATGTGTTAGTAAACTATATGATATTGCACCTAATGTCCGACATAAACGTACTTTTTATGAAAATTTAACGTATTTAACATACTAATATGGCACACATCATAAAGTTGCGAGTCCACTTTAAATGTCAACTACACCATCAGTAATGAAGATAATGTATGCAACTAAATAGTTTTCCTTGCATTTAAGGACTTTCCTATGTCTCCTTACAGAGATAACAATAATTATTTTTTTACAATTTTTCCTGCAGACATATTAATTTTATTTGTTTATTTTTATTTTATTTACTCGAAATCCCATTATAATCGTATCTGCTTACATAATCAACATAACAAAATAAATTACAAATAAAAATTAAAACATTATTGACTCTAGACATTGTAGATTATCATGATATATACCAGGGGTTCCCAAGGTGTGCGTCGCGGCGTCCTGGTGCGCCGTAGATAGTGAAGAGGGGCGCCGGCTTTCGTACTGTTTGGTGCGGACGTCGTGGTTCGATCCCAGGTGCCGACCATCTTCCTCTTTCACGACACAAGCTTTAAGTAGCTTACTGTGAAAGAGTCAAGGAGTGTATTTGTGTTCACTTTGAGTGAGCACAGATTCAATTAAAAAAAATATCGCTCAAATATCAATGTGAAGCAAGAAATGAGATTAGCAGTCTATCTTATTCCCCGTTTTGAAAAACTGTGTGGAAATCATCAAGCTCACCCCTCACATTGAATTTGACTCACGAATTACCGTATTTATTTTTTCTTATGTCATTTTAATTTTTCTCTGTTCAAATTCTGAATTCTTATAAACATAATAAAACTCAGTTTCATATTATTGTAGGTACCTATCTATATCTTCATTCCAAATAGCTTACTAAAGAAGTGCGCCGTGACAAAATATTAAACTTCTAAGGGCGCCGTGTGCTGAAAAAGATTGGGAACCCCTGATTTATACCCTATAATATAACTTTCTGAACTTAACACGAGTGCTGTAAAAAATAAAATAAATCCAATCAAGGGCTTCGCCAGCCCAAGGTCCAGGGGGGGGGGGCAATTTAACCCATTCACAGGCTCCGTAAACCCTATATTATGGAGGATGAGAAAAATATGAATTTTAGGTATAGTAAAGAGTATGAAGAGTTTTTTGGATTTATCGGCAAAGCACGGTCTTACAACTGTGGTTGCTTTGCAGTTGGCTACATTTTTTTTATCTCTTTTTACCTTGGCGATGCCCTTGAATCCAATTAAGTATCCTAAAAAGGTTGAAATATACTGATCAAGTGACTTGCATTCTAAGTTGAGTTAACAGACAGAATATAAATAAGGTACCTAGCTATTTAATTCTGAATATTTTTTTAACTATAAGCAGGGTGAATAATTTTCTTCTCACGCCATGTCCAAATCACCCAGCTCTGCTTCAAATGTACGAAACACAGTAGATATTAAAGTTCACACGAATTGTTTTATATTTTATTTTAACTCTAAAAAGCTATGTCCACACATCGCAACTTTTTGTATCTCCAACAATCTTTGTTAATCAGGTATCCCGAGTAGAAATTTCAAATTAAAAAAAATCCCATATTTGAAGCCAATACTGAAGATTGACTAGTTGGATTTGCAACCACTGGGGCTAATGCGAGGGTCATAAGCCCCAATGGTTCCAAATCCCACTAGTTAATCTTCAATATTGGCTTCAAATATTGAAAAAATCCATCATAAATAAGTACCATCTATAATAATATAGATAAAGTTATCAAAATATTACGAATAAAATATTTCCGACTGAGAATCGAACCCGGGACCTATTCATCAGAGCCCGTAGCTTTGTGTAACATTGCGATGACGACGCTTTTTTATATAAAGTTTTACCGAGATCTAATAAAAATAGTCAAACAAAATACTAGTAGGTACCTATATGAAATTATGTACAGAGTGAAAATGATGCATTCTAAAGCTATGTCCACACATAGCGACAAAATGTTGATATCAACAGATGACGGGTATCTATCAACTTTTTGTTGTAAAAACGCAAAATGTTGACGGATACTTTAATGTTGACCGCCGACTTTTGGTGGCAAACATCAAAGAGAAATGATAAAAAACTAAAAATGATAAAAATCTGTTCATCCTATCTCGAGTTATAAGTGTTCGCACTAACTCGACTTTTTTTATATTATAGAATATTTTTAAAATAAAATGAATCTGTGCTCACCCAAATACACTTTCGACATCTTTCACATAAAGCAAAGCTTATATTGTGAAAGAAGAAATGTAATGATCAGCTCCGGGATTCGAGCCCACAATCTTCAGTACGCTGCACGAATGAAAACCGTCGACTGATACTACTGGTTTACCAACCACTTCTTCCATTTCTTTATTATATCAAGCATTTGAAATTGCTTTGAGAATTCATTCATTTATTCTCCCTTAAAGGCCCCCCGCACACCGTAAGTCAGCCCGGAGGAGACCAATCCGCAGCAAACACGACCCGCCCGAAACCGACCCCCTAGCTCGATCGAAGCAATCAAACCAAATAGCCGGCCACACACAAATCAAGCCCGCCACGGATCCCCCCAAACCAATCCGCAATGCGGAAGGTCTAAGCCCCACTCAGAAGCATAGGGAGGCATCAAAAGCACTCCATTGCGATGTTGACCACCTCACGTCCTAGGTCGATCTGATTTTTCGATTTCCTGCCTCTTACAGGATGCTAGAAAAACTAGCAAAAAAGAGCAGAGGTGCTATTCTTAGCCGGCAACCCCACGTCATTTTTGTTCATAACACGTGAAATATTATAATCTCATCTTTCTTCAACAACATCACCAACAACAATCTTTCAATTACAATACCTATTGAATTAGATTAGCGACTCTATCCAGATATCGGACCTACAAAGTTCTTCATGGTTTTATGTATAAGGACTCCAAGTAACAAAAGCCTTTCTCAACGCTGCATAGTAACAGTTGTTGTTATAAATGTATTACTAGGTTGGGTAGAGACGCTCAAGGACGCGCAGAGACAGCCTCGCTTCACCAAAGAATGCGAGCAAAGCCGCTGTATTAATTAATTTTTTTGACCACATCATAAATTGGATAGTTTCGTCTACTCGCAATGCCCATCCTTTGTGCGACCTTGGAGGAATCCAGTTTTTATTTAAAGTAGGGCACCTTGTCATTGCAATCACAATATGTACATTTATATCTCAAATATTTTTGACTTGTTACCATCAGTCACAGTTGAAACTGCTTTTTTCGGAACTTTTTCCAATACAACTCCTGTTTATATGTTTTTTTTTTTTTTTATTATTTTAGTTATTGTGTGTTAATTTAACTAAATAATATCTCTTGAGTTTTTGAATGATGGCTGATGTTTTAATTATTTCCTTTTATTATAGTTTAACTTGTTAACTTTGCTAATTTAATTACCTGTATTTTTTATTTTAGGTATGTTAAATCATATTGGTAATGCTGATTTAATACTATTGATTTATAATATGTATTGTTATTGACTGTTTGACTTCTCAAAATTTTTGACAACTTTTATAGTCGATACTGGATATCGAACTCATTAACTTCAGTGGGGCTAGTACGAGTTTTATCGAAAGCTAATTGCACGCAAATTTGGGCTTATTAGCGTGCAATTAGTGTTCTTAAATCAAACGATCGAATCATTCGATCATTTTAGTATGAAAATTTTTCGAAACTCTTTCGATGATCGTTTCGATATTTGATCATCGAAAACTTATACTAGGGCTACTCAGTAGGTACATGATTCGGTGACTGAACCGTTGGGCTACCAACCACTGCTATTCGCTTTGCTTTATTTTTTTCATATTATTTTATTATGAACCATGACAGGCGCAGGTCTACGGGTTATCTCTATTTCATATACCTAATACAGATACAGAAAAGGTGTAGGTCAGCCATAGGCTGTCTTTCCACGACGGCGTAGCATAGGTACTCATTTTTTTACGGTTGGTGTACGATTGCTTGCATCTGCTCATACAAAACAATGTTACTGTGTCCACGGTGCGCGTATACTTTGCCGAGTCGCGTACTCCACAACGCCGTGGACAGTCAGCCTAAGCTAGAACACATTTGACATTGTCAAAATTTCATTCATTTGACAAAATTAGGTTTTGATTTATTTATTTTTACTGAATGCTGCTTAAACGAAATCAGACCTCATTCATGGTAGGTACTACTTCTCTACTACTATGCATGGAACATTGTTATCTTAATAATTGATTTCGGATAGCAAATTTTGGAAATGACCTTTTTTTTAACATCATCCTCCCGGATACCAAGCGGGAACACTGGTTCGGTATATTTTTTGAAAAAAACCTGGTGACAATGCTGGGAATTGTTAAAATAATTAACATTTGATGGGCATTCTCTTTAGAAAACAGTATTGTAATACTTAAAAAAAAATACCGCTTCATTAATTTGTTTTACATGTTCCGCTTAGTCGGTTTAATGGGGATGCATTGTGCGAGACGGACGGAGGTCCGAATATTATGACTTACTGGTATTAATTATTGCTTCAACTTTAAATTATTATTTATTTATTTTGTGTGTGAGAATATTTTAGGCATAAAGAGGTTAGTAAAGTTCAGCATAGGTTTATTTTTCAGTATAAACATATTTTCAATTCAAATTCTCAAAACCCTTTTGGAAAGCTGCAATAGGAAGATGTTCAAAGGAATGTCTCTAAAACTTGGCATCAACATTGCTCTTTCACGAATATATAACAACTTATGACTAACAATTCATTACTGATTGTCGATTTTTAAATGGAACAAACGACTAAGGACTTACGATCGTCTTCTACTGTTATTTCGAAGGCTGGCTTGATGTGATCAGTTTACGTTAACAACGTTCGCAACTCTTATCATGAGAATTATCAACATGTTTAGCATGTCAAAAAATCACGTGTATACAACAAGTAGATAATTAATGAGATATAAAGCTAACTGTTGGAAATTTTTGAGAACAAGTAGAGCAACCAAATTTAAAGACTGCGACTGCTGTCATATATTTGGTGTCAGAATATGAATAAATCCATTTTTGTTATTGTCTCATCTTTTTTGCTCGATCAATAAATTTCCCAGACAAGGGATTTTTATGTTCACTTTGCAAGTCGATTTTTAGAATGTTGTGTATTTTTGTTCGTTCCTTTTAATTTTAAACCTTTAAAATGAAGAATCACTAATACTACGACGACATAATATGATTCTTTGGAAATACAAAAAAAACACTGCTTATTGCATTGTGGCTACCGTTCAAAACATTTGCAGTTTACATAATATATTTAAGAAGTGACAAGGTATACGCGAACATAGGGGAGGTGCTCTTCAGAGCACGATGACGATTATTCGAAGGACAATCTTAAAAACAAAAAACAAAAGAAATTTTTCAAAAAACCAATACGCTACTATTGAGTGTTTAACAGCATCTGCATAGCTAGATAGTATAGACAATTGGGGAATGTCACCAAATTGGGAGCCCCTCTGAACCGCCCTTAACTTTTAGGCTCGGTACTCACTTGCGCCGCGAACGTACATCAATTTTATCAAAAGGATGGATTTGTTCCGATTGCGTCCGCTTTTCGAATCACGTATAC
Organism: Mystacides longicornis; assembly: GCA_963576905.1. Classification (NCBI taxonomy): domain Eukaryota; kingdom Metazoa; phylum Arthropoda; class Insecta; order Trichoptera; family Leptoceridae; genus Mystacides; species Mystacides longicornis. Next base: position 14,617,089 of record OY756425.1, read on the forward strand.
ACTTGACCTTTCGATTAAATTGATGCAATGTCACACGTTCGCGGCGCAAGTGAGTACTGGACCTTAGTCTACTCTGTCTTCGAACTAAGGTGAAGGTTTCTTAACCAACACTTGAAAATACTCGAATAAGTAAGTACCTAGGCAATGCTCGCTATGCAGGTGTAAATCAAGTAGGTACCTTTATTAATTGGGGGCGTCAAATAGACAAATAGAATGTCTAGGTACTCAACGATAAACAAATTACATTTACCAAACGATTATTACCTTTAACACATTCTACACAATCAATTACTTTAATGAGTTGATTTATGCAACAAATAAGTACGATGATTAACTTTTAATAAAATAGCCGTTGGAATTGTACTTATTATTTAAAATCTTCTACATAATAATTCAGTAATGTATGTATATTTATTTATTTATTTATTTGTTTCACTCCAACTGTATGTAAGAGCATCACGCTAAAACCGTAGGTTCTGCGTTGAATATTTTTCTTCGCAGTTTTTCGCAAATACAATTGTGGTAATCTGAGATACAAATATTTACATTTCATTAAATATATTTTAAATTATTTACAAATTTCTAAAAATTTAAAATCTTCATACAAAAATGAGAAAGTCATGTTTTAAAAGTAAAATTATACGTCTAAATTTTGTGTAGAACTGTAGCATTACGGTATGAAAATGTACAAAATCGATCGAAGTTTGATTTGAAATACAAAAAATATAAGTAGAAGTCTTTTAATTCTTAATTTATAAAGATTTTCACCGAAACTTCTTATAAAATATGTACGCCATGACAGATGACTAAAGCCGGTAAAGCAGAGTTCGCTTGCACCCTCTCTCTCCTAAGGTACCTCATTAAATTTATCACTACAGTCATAAGTAGGTCAACTATACATAATATAATACTAGGTAGGTTGGTACCTATATCTACACACAGTATGAAGGTTTTCATTAGGAACAACTACACGTATTATAATACTAGGTAGGTAGGTACCTATGTATAACTACATTCTTCTTTTAATTTTTTCGCGTATTCAACAGTGAGTATTAATTTTTCCTCATCTTCTATTTTTTTATAAATATTGAAAGTGACATTAGTTTTTCAAATTTTTCGCATATTTAGCAGTGACTCTTATTTTTTCCTTTTTTGAAACATTAGCTGGGTACACATTCTAAATCTTGGCGTGAAAAATTTTGAAAATGATAGATTATCAGCTATAACATTTGACCGATAATCGCTCATTTTTAAAATCTTAGCGAAATTTTTTTTTGAAAATGAGCGATTATCGGTCAAATCTTAAAGATAAATCGTTACGTGTGTACTCAGTTATTAAGATAAAATATATACTCCTGCCGTCGTAGACAAATTCAAATTGGCGTTCGACTACAAACAAAGATATCGCTAATGTATAGTGCGAAAAAATTAACTGTCCACTGTAACATATAAACATTTATTCAAACCAAACAATGATCCTTATAATATAAAATATAAAAAGTGGACAGTTAATTTTCTTCCTCTACATTGTCGAAGTCGTTTGTAGTCGATTGCCAAATGCATTTTGTCTAGGCCTACTGGTCCTGAGAAGGGGAAAGCTGCATACAAAACCTGTTCAATAACCTACGGCTCAAGTCTGACTAGCCAAATCAACAACGTAAAGCAAGACGGGTATCAGCTAGTTGAAAATATTTGTCTTGACCTTGTTCATGTCCCACAGCGAAAGATAACACTGGGATAAAACTGATATACCTACTTGGATAACTCATCCCTGTGTGCATGCGCGTCTATTTTCTACATTTGGGTCATCATGAACTCAGAACAGAAAGTCAGAATGTACTTATGCCGAAAAAATGCATCGTTTTCTTAAATATTTGTATCTCCTCTTTATAGGTGTATTAGCGGTCTGCCCCAGCTTTACACGGGCAGATAGGTATTTAAAAAAATAAATCAGTTTTCTTATGATCTTTATAGATCCCTAATATTATCAAAATATTATATAGGCTATGTTAATCTACATAATAATTCAGAAATGTTTGTGTGCTTTCTATCGTATATGTGAACATCACTCTCAAAATACAAATTTAATGCTACGTCAGATATGAATCTGCGCAGAGCGGTGCAATTTGCTTGAGAAGGTTCTTAAATACAATTTGCTGCATTAACTTTAATATATTTAGAGCTATTTAAAAAACTCTATTTTTTTAGGATCTTCATACAAATTTCTCAAAAAGACAGTAAGCCATCTTTTGGAAACAAAATTACTCATGTAAACGTTGAATGGAATCTTGGTATTACGCTATGAAAATGTAATAAAATAATCGTAGATTGATTTGTTATACATATAAATGTTATTCAAATCTTATTGTTCTCAATAAATAAAGATTTAATGAAAAAATTTGCAAAATAATTCCTCCATTTTGAAGTTTGACAGATAGCGCAAATCACCCTCTATGGGTGGAAAGCCTAATTAATTATCACACATTAGGGAATGTAGCTAAGATTCAAACCACAGAACTATCTCTCTCTCTCTATGAAAACTTGCAAATTATGTCGGTATAGGTTCGTATAATATTATTATGAGGTCGGTAAAACAAATATTGTAAAAGTGTCATTCTTCTTTTTCTGTGCTTATGTCAGTTATAGAGGTCTGTTAAGCAATGGGAAGCTAGACTAGAACCTGTTTAATTACCTACCGATCAAGCCTGACAATCGGAATCAAAAACGTAAAGCAAGACGGGTATAAGCTAGTCTGGAATAATGTAGCATTCTAATGGTCCCCTTCCCGTCCGGCTCGTACCCCAGTGACGCCACTAGGCTACAAAGGCTCTGACTTCAGACCAAGAGGTCCCGGGTTCGATTCCCGGTCGGGTCACAAATTTTCAATGTGTTTTTTCACTTGAAATTTCTATTCGGGGTTGGAATCCTGTCTCAGATTGGACGGGACCGGTTGACTGGTAGAGAATGTTGAATGAACGCCGGCTATACTGACACCTATTTATAGAAGATTGTTATTTATATTTATATATCTCTGCCGCATTTCAATAAAAAAATTAAAATAAAATAACACTTATTGTGGCATAATTATAATAGTTAGACATATGCTGTCGCGACATTTTTTGTGAATAATTATGTGTTCTGAAAAGTCGTAGTAAATACATTATTTTATTCTATCATTAATAGTTTTAGCAAGGTACGTTTTTTTTTTTAAATGAATATGTGCTCACTCAAAGTGAACACAAATACACTCATTGACTCTTTCACAGTAAGCTACTTAAAGCTTATGTCGTGAAAGAGGAAGATGGTCGGCACCTGGGATCGAACCCACGACCTCCGCACGAAACAGTGCGAAAGCCGGCGTCGTAACCGTTAGACCACCAACCGCTCTTTATAATAATAGTATAGTATAATGCACATGTTTCCCCATTTTTTAAAAGCAAAGCTACTCATATCGGAGGTTTGCGACCATCTATCATAAGCTTCGGGATCTCGGGCAAGTCTCGCTAATTATTATTATGCAGGCTCCGGCACACCAAATCGTTTGCTCAGATTTTTCAGAGTCTGACTCTTTTACGCCCCATACCCCGCCTATTCTCTATTTTCCTTCCACAATTAGCTGTAGGTGGGCATAATTTTCATTCAAAGATATGGCCAAAGTAAGCGGATTTTTGTATTTTGATAGTGGTTAGCAGCTCTCTCTCTCTCTCTTCTTGTTGATTGATAGCAGACTTCCTCCACGAGAAACGGAGCACCCTTCGCTACAGCCAGAGTTCAAACGCTTCAATCCTGTTGAGACTTGGGAGTCCAATCCTCCACTACGTACAGCAGCACACGCAGAAAATGTTCTCCACCTTAGTAAGGGTTCAGGTCACGATTAAACCAGAGATTGTACTTTTTAATGAAACGTAGAGGACGTCCAGCGAAGATGACGATGGTTGGGGCATGTCCAGCGAATGGAGGATGACAGACCTCCAAGGAAGATTCTTAGTACAAAACCAGACGGGAGACGTAGTGTTGGAAGACCAAGGCTGAGGTGGATGGATGGCGTGGGATCTCGGGGCAATGGGGGTGACTAATATAGGAGAGGCGGGCGATGGACAGGGGAGAATGGCAGAGAATTCTGGAGGAGGCCGAGGCTCACGATGGGCCGTAGTGCCAATGATGATGAATCATAGAGGATGGTTTATCTTTTTGTTACTTGTCGGATTTTTATTATTATTAGTTTTATATTCCGATAATATGATCCTTTTTGACATTAATATACACACAGTAAAATTGATATAAAAATACAGTAGGTACCTACAAGTAAAAAATACGAAACATACACCATTGAAAAAGGTTACCTACCTTTACCAGGTTTTGAATTTATAAGTATGTAGTTTTTCCTTATAATCATTATTGTATCGTTATTAGTGTTGGATTATTTTATTTTTGTTTTAAGTTTTGAATTATGACCATGTAAAAGGTGTATTATTGAAAATAAATAAATAAATTAAATTAAATGTGATCAGTTTACGTTTGCAATGTTCGCAATTAGGGGATAAATTTCAAGGACAACAAGGTTCTGTCAAGGGTGTGAGATCTATTTTATTGTAACTCTATTAAAAGCCTTTTATATAGTTGGTTATGTAAGTTTAATGTTTCCATTTAAAGTTAGCGGAATAATGATAATCTTAACATAATAATTCAGAAAAATTGGTTTAAACTGCTCAATTCTTTCGATGTATCTATACAATAGGCAAACATACATCACATGTTATGTACTTCCTACTACACCGCCATCTATTGATTTTTTTAAAAAGTAAAGCAATTATAGAGGAATTGTTTTGATTTCAAGCTTATGTCCCATCGAACGTCATCCTTCACCCGATCAACGATAACTATAACATAATTCAATAAATTATTAGCTAAAATTAATTAAGTTTTTACATCGTAAATTGCATTTTATCTACATAATAATTCAGACATGTTTTTTTATTTGCTTTTTACCGTATGTCAGAGCATCACGCCTAAACGGCTGAACCGATTTCACTAATTCTTTTTTTGTCGTGTTGGCTTTTATCAGTAGAAGGTTCTTATGAGAGAAAAAATTAAGAAAGTTGCGTGGAAAATCTACATAATAATTCAGAAATGTTTTTTTATTTGCTTTTTACCGTATGTCATAGCATCACGCTCAAAATACAAATGCTACGTCAGATATGAATCTGCACAGAGCCGTGCAAAATGCCGGAGAAGGTTCTTTAATACAATTTGCTGCATTAACTTTAATATATTTAGAGCTATTTAAAAAACTCTATTTTTTAGGATCTTCATACAAAATTTTAATAAACAAAAGTGTCATTCTTCTCTCTTTTTATGAATTGTGAAAGTTTCATTCTTCTTTTTCTGTGCTTAGAGGTCTGCAAAGTAATGGGAAGCTAGACTAGAACCTGTTTAATTACCTACCGATCAAGCCTGACATTCGGAATCAAAAACGTAAAGCAAGACGGGTATAAGCTAGTCTATATAATAATTTAGAAATGTTTTTTTATTTGCCTTTTGTCGTTGCTTTACGGTATGTCGGAGCATCACGCCTAAACGGCTGAACCGATTTCACTAATTCTTTTTTTGTCGTGTTGGCTTTTATCAGTAGAAGGTTCTTATGAAAGAAAAAATTAAGAAAGTTGCGTGGTAAATCTACATAATAATTCAGAAATGTTTTTTTATTAGCTTTTTACCTAATGTCATCGCATCACGCCTAAACGGCTGAACCGATTTCACTAATTCTTTTTTTGTCGTGTTGGCTTTTATCAGTAGAAGGTTCTAATGAAAGAAAAAATTAAGAAAGTTGCGTGGTAAATTGGGAAATTAAATAAAACTCGCATTAGCCCCTCCTCTATCTAATTAATAATTCAAAAATGTTTTTTATTTGCTTTTTACCGTATGTCATAGCATGACGCTCAAAATACAAATGCTACGTCAGATATGAATCTGCACAGAGCCGTGCAAAATGCCGGAGAAGGTTCTTTAATACAATTTGCTGCATTAACTTTAATATATTTAGAGCTATTTAAAAAACCCTATTTTTTAGGATCTTCATACAAAATTTTAATAAACATTAAAAGTGTCATTCTTCTTTTTCTGTGCTTATGTCGGTTATAGAGGTCTACAAAGCAATGGGAAGCTAGACTAGAACCTGTTTAATTACCTACCGATCAAGCCTGACAATCGGAATAAAAAACGTAAAGCAAGACGGGTATAAGCTAGTAATATTATATTATTGTAATTTATATCCTGTACAGTTTCGTAAACAAAAGTCATAAAATAGTACTTTAAAGTTTTAATCGGTCGTAAAATAAATAAATAAAGTTTATGCTTTGTGATCATGTAGGATGTGTGCTTATGAAACCCAGCAGGGAAATACAATTTGTAGTCAAACTTTTTTTTTTTTGTAAAGAAGGTCAAGGGACCATAATATGCCCCTTGTGTCACCGCGATCAAATTAGATCTATTGTGACATCCTTCAATGAATTCATGGAGCGCTACCTCTTATTGTGCCTCGTCTCCAGAGGCCTCTTGCAGAGTGACAGTGCCTCTTCCCGGCTCCTGCCTCCGCAAAATGTCTCCTTAATCTTCTTTTTGAAAGATTGCTCCCAACAAGATTCCCATCTCTCGGTTGCAACATAAGCCCTTGATCATGTGATCTTATGTCCACTTTGACCACTGATACGGAAGTACCTATTATATCTACCACACCAGGTCGGCTCTACAAAGATGCCACGTACATCCTCTATAGCCAAAACTAGGGAAATAAAAGTCCGCCCCTACAGAGCCCTGCATATAGGGGTAAGGCAAAAAGTCACCCTGAGGTTGCCTGGTATCAGGGAGCCTCCGTTAGTTACTAACCTACCCGTTAGTCACGCATCCCTCGGCACGGGTCGAATGACACCTTGGATTGGGGATTTTTGGACAGAAAGGTTTTCTCCAGCTTCCGGAATGATAGGACTGGGTGAATATGGATGGGAGGGCTCATAGAAGGCAGGAGGATTGGATTCAGGTGTAGGAAATGCCCTGCATGTTGGACAGCCATGCAATGCACCCAGTACTCTCTTCGGCTTGTTGACCCTAGCATCCACAGGGACCGAATGTAACCGCCATTTCAGCCTGGGCCAACGTAACAGGGTCCACCACTTGTAGGTGAGAGTCGAGTTGAAATGCCAAACGTACACTTTTGAATTTTTGACGTCGCTAGCCCACCTCCCTCCCCCACCCCACCTCCTAGTCAACCTAAGTGGTTTTGATGCTGACTGGGACGGGACGATAAGACAGCATCATGGCGAAGACTTGTGGGGTCCATATGATATGAAAAAGGAATATTTCACTTTTTTTTTATTAACCCAAGAAAATATTTTACAATAAAGCACTAATAATACTTACAAACTAGGTAAATACATTTTTGGGATTTATTATCTCACTAGGCATAGATGCCTGTAGAAAATAATAAATAAACCAAATTTTCAAGACTATTTGTATTAATTATTAATAGTTGCATATACTTATGTAGGATTACAGCGACATTCACTCCGATCTCCTTTCACTCAAAATATATTATAAAAACCCACGAGTGTAATTGCCAAAAATACATGTCCTTTTAAAAGTAAGTAGGTACTCCCCATCGAAATGTGCCACATTAAAATGAAAAAAAAAGTGAATTACTGCAGTCTTAAACAATACAATAGAAAAATTTCAATTAAAAAAATGAAAGAAAAATAGTACATTTCGAAGAGTTAAGTTTTTCTTGTCCATCAAAAAATTTGTTTATTCGGCCCAAGCTATAGTTGAGTTTGACACCCTTCCGTTTACAATTTTGTAATTGAATGCGTTGGTTTTATTTATGTTATTTATCTGTCTTTATTAATTAATATTCCAGTATAAGCTGGGATTAATTGAAAGAAATCAATAAATATGGGCGGTAGAATAATATTTCATGTTAATAGGCGTGTTAGAGTTGGATGCATGACGTAATGTTGGCAATCCAAGAAATTTCGTAAGTAGATTAACGGTCATCACCAGCAATGAGGTGAAACAGGCAATTAACTATTCGCAATTGAAAGTAACAGCGTGTTCTTTATAGTGGCTAGAATCCGTTAAACGTTCACTGCGCTCCGTGCCCAAAACTATCACATTCGAGTGTTATGATTAGAAATATTCATTGAATCTATAATAAGATCGCAATTGCCGCAATAGATTCTTGCATATTATCTCTCTGAGATTACAATCTTTAATAAAAGAATGGTACACCAAATACCCATAATACCAGCCTTGTGGATTTTCGGTGTGTATATTTATTAACATTTTATTACCTATCATTATCTCTTATTCAAATAATTCGCATATGCACCTAAATTTGGACTAAGCTTTAACTATGATTTTAGGACAGATTGAATATTTGTTAATAGATACATAATATTACCTACATGGAATCATAAAATTTTAATTATTAACCATTTGAAAGAAAATGTAATTAAAACCGTCTCCATTGCAAAGTGGTTTAGGGGTTCAGTAGAAGGTTTTCGTACGGCAGATTGTGAGATCGATTGTCGGTTTTGACTATCTTTTGCTTTCACGACACAAGCTTTCATTTATTTTCAAATAAAAAAAAAAATCGTTTAATAGATATCTATTGCAAAAATATGTATACTAGCTTTCACGACAGACGTTTTCCAGTAGTCCTTACTATGAATATTGATTATACATTTGTAATTTATAAAAACATACGTTAAAAATATGTTTGAATGTTAAAAAATCATTTCTGAAAACTTGAAAGAAATTCTATCAAAAATCTGCGAACCAATGATTTAAAACTCAATGGTTGTCAAGTTAATAAAAATTGTATTGTTATGGAATTATTTTCACAGGTAGCGGTCTTCCGTCCGTTCCATACTAACTTTAATATTATGTTTTATATTATTTTCTACCCCTATTCGAATTTTTATTAGTAATTCTGTTATCCGGAGCGAAGAAGAACCCAATAAACCAAGAATAAAAAAAATCTGTTCAGCCGATCTCGAGTTATAAGTTTTCGCACTAACCAGACTTTCTTTTATATTATAGATTATTATACATCAATTTTTTTTATTTTCTAATCCATCGCATAACATAAAAAGTTAGCCTACCTTTACAAAATTCCCCTTTTAATTCTACAACATGTCTAAACCTACAGAAGAAACCAAACCGGCAGAAAACGAAATTATATTAGATAAAGATATCGATGTCAATAACACGAATGTAATTTTTGCAGAGAAAGTAGCAGTAAAGATACCGCCACTCTCTCTTTTTGAGTCACAATCCTAGGATTGGTCTGCACCAAGCATGCTGACTCTTCTTCTCTACTCCTCCCTGTCACTGGCCAACCTTTTCATTTCTTGGAAGGTGCTGCAGCGCATGTCTCCGATCACCTGGTCTATGTAGTTATCCCTGGGACGGCCTCTGTGGTTTCTGCCTTCAATCATTCCTTCAACGATAGTAAAGACCAGACCCGGGTGCCTGATGTTATGGCCTATCCATTTGGCACGTTGTTGGGCAACTCTTTTTAGGAGCTGCCGTTTTTCCCCGGCTCTACTCAGTACCTCGTCGTTTGTGATGTGTTCCGACCAATGGATCCCCAGCATGCGCCTGTAGCACCACATTTCGAAGGCTGCTTATCGCCCGGACTCGCTCTAGTTAATGGTCCACGTGTCGCTTCCATATAGCAGTACTTACACTCCAGACAAGAGTCTTGATCAAATTCTTCCTCACGTTGATGTCAATATTGGGGGATTCAAACATTTTAGATCTTTTGTTAAATTCGACTCTTGCCTGGTGGACTCTACACTTTATTTCTGCCTTTGAGCGACCATCCTGCGAAATTCTACTGCCCTAAGTATATAAATTCCTTTATCTGCCCAATAGGAACATATTCCCGCCACTATGGAACTCAAACATAGAACATTGGTTCCGACAAGTGGGAAATCAGTTCACTCAGTTCAACAGTTTACTAATATTAGGTACATCTGTGTGATGAAAAAACTTATTTTTGTTTTCTCATAAAAGGAATATAAACAGTTTACAAAATATTAGTAAGACGCTGCAGAACTGGAACATGAAGAAAGCGGACCCTCAAATCAACGGCCGTAATACAAAGAATATTCTAATTTCAAAATTGAAATATAGCCAACTGATTTTGCAAAAATGTTTGAATTTAACCCTTTTAATTACTTCATACGTTTTATTTTAGTGGGCATCTCGTTTACTGCTGTATCCAAGCTACGCGTATTTACACTTAACGTCAAGATTACACTGTCTCTTTCCCACTTTAATTATTTTACTGCCGGCAGTGATAAACATAATGCTTCGTACTTTTTTCCTTTATTCAATATAATATCTCAGTATACAATAATAATATTATGGTGAATCTACCCACTAGGCCAGGCCTATCTCGGGGAGACTTAGGTAAAGATAAGATATAATTTTTTATTATAAAAAATTAATCCCGACGTGACCCCGAACTTCGCCTGGTTTTCAGAAGTTTTTTTTGAATAGCTCCAAAATAGAATAGTACTGGACGAATTGGTATTGAAAATAATATTCAATAAGAAGAATTCTAAAGGAATGTCATGATAAATACCTGTATTTTGTAATAATTACCATTTTATTAGCATTTAAAGACGGCAGGCGAAGTTAGGGAACTTTTACCTAACTTCGCCTACCACGTGTAAGTATTAAAGTGTGCACCACAGACACATAAAAATAATATGGTTGTGTTGTGAACATCATACAAAGCAATATGAACCATAACGAGAATACAATAAGGTCTTTTTTAGCAATATATCCACTAGGCGAAGTTAGGTACACATTTAAATCTGTTTCCATACATTTGACAAACTTTAGTCAGGGTTGTCAAAAAAAAACTAGAATTCATGTTACATTTTTTATACATTACCTACAACGCAAATTGTAAGAACAGTTATTCTTAAAAATTTAAGAATAAAAAAACAGTTTTGTTATCATGAGGCTATCCTATACATTTTATTAGGACATTTTATTACAACTTAACCAAATTTTTGTTTCCATGTTCCAAAAAAAAGTGTGTTGTGACAACCCTATAGGTAGGCGAAGATTGGATCATTTTTGGAGGTAACCCGCCTCAGTGAATATTTATTTAAATAAATTATAAACTATAATAGATAGTGTTCTACCGATTTTTATTATAAACATTAGATTCTTTTTGTAATCTATTAAATTCCAATACAGGAACCTATCTTTGACAGATTTTTGTTAAAGTGAAAGTTTCGCACAACAATACAATGAACGCTGCCTTCGCGCCAACTTGAAACCAACCATCTGACGTATTCGCATGAAGCTAGCACCAAATTTAAGGAAAAGTATTGCCATTATGAATAAAACTTTCATTCAAATATTAAATGAAGATCGTATTATAGATAAAAATACAAAAATATTGAATTTTACCAAAACAGGCGAAGTTAGGTACCACAGGCGAAGTTAGGGGTCACGACCGACGGTCTGTGTTCACTTTGAGTGAACACAGATTCATCCTTTGACTCTTTCACAGTAAGCTACTTAAAGCTTGTGTCGTGAAAAAGGAAGATGGTCGGCACCTGGGATCGAACCCTCGACCTCCTCAGTGTTCGAAAATCAAACGATCGAATCATTCGATCATTTTTGTATGGAATTTTTTCGAAACTCTTTCGATGATCCTTTCGATATTCGATCATCGAAAACTTGTACTAGTAGTACTGGGAGTTAGAACGGACCTCTACTCTTTTCTATCCATGCACATCTCTCACACAACCTCCCTTATTTCCCTTACTTCTGACCTGGCATTCCTTGAGGACGAAACCGATGAGTTCGATCCACGTCTTTCAATTTTACGCATAGGTATCTTATCTATAGTTCGTGTCTGCACAATATTGACATGATTAACATGTGTGAGTATATTAGATTATAAAACAACAGAAGTTTTAGAATTTTATGTTTATGTAAGAAGTTAATTTGAAGTAAAGTGTACAAAACAATATACCCATCTGTGTAAAAAATTGCAAACTTGGCTGATTTATAATGTGTTTAATATTTTTTTATAATACTATATTATGATCATAATAACTGTCTGCTGCTAAGTAAAAAAAGAAACAAAAATCACGCACCATTTCATAGATAGCGCTAAAAATGTGAGTGTGTGAGAAGGTGTGTATGTGTGCGAAAGAGAGAGGGTGCACGTGTATAATATGTGGCCCATGTGGAAATGTTCGGGAAGGCGGCGTTAGTCGATCAGTCATTCAGATCTAAGAATATTTATATTTCTTGGAAACTTTACATTATTTAACTCAATTATGTAGTCGATTACTTTATAATGTCACAATTAATTAATTTAGGTCGGATCGTTGGGCGTGCGTCTGAGGGAGAATTCCCGCGCCTGCAGTGAAAGTGAAGACATAAGGCAAGCCATCCTCACGGTCATCACGGCCAAATATCGTATGACCTCTAGACATACACATTATATAAAGCTCATCCTGAGTCGAAAAGTATCACACTCCACTCATAACTACTCTATAATATTCGTCTCAGCGGCAAACGGGTTTCGCACTGTTCGCACGTTCATATTCTTACGTAATAAAAACATTATGTTGACCAAAGTTGGGGTGAGTTTATGTACATTATCAAATTTCAGTTGTAATACACTGTAAAATAAAATAAACAAATCGTAAAAAAAAAATAAACGTTTGTTATTGGTTTTGTGTAACGTGTGATTTTTTTATATTCCGAGTTAAAAACAAAAACAAGCTCTTATTAAATAGGATCCTTTATTTGAATAAACGAAAACTAGATATTGCAAATCGAAAGATTTAAGAAAGTGCAGAGAAAAGAATGAGATTATTATAATTTTACCTATTGCAAAAAAGCATATCTCAGAAAGTGATAGACATGCAAATAATAATTTTCTAGTGTTTTTTTACGATTTATTTTGTGTTCTTTATTGTATTTTGGCTGTTATTTTTGCCGATTTTTTTTCTATACATACCCAGAAAATTTTAGCTTTGGATTTCGAGTTTTGCGAAAGAAAAAGTGAAGAAGTATAATTACCTATTGCAGAGGAGTGGAAGAATCGTTCTTGGTAGCCTAGTTGTGTAGAGGTTAATTTCTGAACATATTATGGTCCTTGATTCGATAACCGGTCGGGTCAGCTTTCTTTCAATTTTTTCGCTTTATCTTTCTACCTGGGGTGGGCACCAAATTGAACAGGGTTGTTGGACTAATATAAAAGAAATTCTTTGAAACTAGAGAAATTTATCCATTTATTTATTTGTATTATAATCTTTATCTATCAAATTTTATCTTTTTATTTTTCATCGTTAATATTTGCTCTATTTATTACATACTTCACAAGTATTTTTTTAATAAAAGTTAATACTTACTTATGCACACCAATAATAATTAGAAAAACAGCAATATATTTCGTTAGGCTAAGAGTTATCGATCAAAAATAATATCTGTACACTCTGTTTTTGGAGAAAATGCCACTCTTTTTTTGTTATTCTCTCCAGAAAATGAGAATAGGTACTCTTTCAATTAAATTTAAGATCTTGGTCTGAATTTTCGGTTAACCGCTCCCAACAGGTTACTTGAAATTCCGCAATGATGATTTTTTAACGATAGCTCACGGGTCGATAGAGACATGAAAAGTAACACTGATAATTTTGGGTTAACTCTACTTTTAAACTCTCGTCTTTTATACATCCATCACTTCTAGCTTATGCCGTGTTTTCAATAAATACTGAAATCTCCGAATCATGTATGAATAAAAAAAACTAATTATTGTTTCTTATTGTTCTTTCCAGGTACTTTTCGCCTTCCTGGCAGTTGTCACAGCAACTCCGTAAGTTTTTTCGAATTCAGTAAATTCTCATTTACCTAATTTAAGTGAATCTACATTCAATGTTAATTTACACTTGTGTGTCATTTGCAGACATGGATGGACCGGCGGATGGAGCGCCCCAGCCCCAGCCCCAGCTTGGCATTCAGCCCCCACATACAAGGAACAAGTTCACACAGTGCACAAAGTCGTGGAGGTTCCAGTGGTGAAACACGTACCTGTTTATAAAGAAGTTCAGGTTTGTGGATGGTTTTATTTGTGACCACTTTTTCACGCAACTATGACGGTATTTGATGTGATGTCTTAATTGCTTTTTATTCATATCCAGGTGCCCGTCGTCAAACACGTACCTGTGTACAAGAATGTTGAAGTTCCAGTGTACAAAAACATAGAGGTTCCCGTATACAACAAAGTTCCCGTACAAGTACCTGTTAAAGTGCCATATGAAGTGAAAGTACCAGTTGTTAAACACGTCCCTGTCTACAAAAACGTCGAAGTTCCAGTTTACAAGAACGTCGATGTTCCAGTTTACAGAAAAGTCGAAGTTCCCGTTTACAACAAAGTACAAGTCCAGGTTCCCGTGAAAGTTCCCGTTGAAGTCAAAGTTCCAGTTCAAGTGCCCTATGAAGTTAAAGTGCCCGTTGTCAAACAAGTTCCCGTCTACAAGAACGTCGAAGTTCCAGTTTACAAGAACGTCGATGTCCCCGTTTACAGAAAAGTACCAGTTGATGTGAAAGTTCCCGTATATCAACACGTCAATGTTCCCGTTTACAACAAAGTCCCCGTTGAAGTGAAAGTCCCAGTGTACAAACATGTCGAAGTTCCACAACACGGGTGGTCTAACGGTTACGCAAAAAGCTGGCAAAGCGTTAACTCTGGATGGCAAGGAAATAACGCTGGATGGCAAGGAAATAACGCTGGATGGCAAGGAAATAACGCTGGATGGCAGGGAAATAATGGAGGATGGTAAGCAACCTCCAGTGGATGGCATTGAATAAAAAACCAATGAACATTCGCTGTAACAAACTAGTTCTGTACAAATCATCTTTGTACTCTAAAAAGGATGTTACGAACGAAATATTTTCTGAATAATATTTTGCATATAACTTGCCATGTAAATGTATATAAGTCTGTTGTAAATTTATGTTTTTTTATGCGTCTTATGTGATTGCTGTTATATTCTAGTGTATTAAAGATATTTACATAAATCACGCACTGTGACTCGAACTTGAGGTTTTCATTTCATTTTTTATTAAGGATTGAATTTCACCCTCAAAATACCCTTTCACTTATGTGTCAAGAAGATAAAACAATTGTACGGTCTGTTATTATAAATGTACGAAATTATTGTCTTTTAACAAGAGAAAAATTTTCTTATTGACTCTTTATGGTGCATAGGGCATAAATAGTTATTTTTGGATTGATTGGATCTCTTGTAAGTATCTTTTTACGATAGCTTGACCAATGCAGAAGGCTGTCATCATTCCACGAAAATATTTATGGATTTATTTGCTAAGCAGTGAAGGATAAATCAGATGTAAACAAAAATAGTTCCCTTCTTAAATTTACTTCACCAAGCAATCAATTTCAACGACTGCATTATCAGTCGGATACGAAACCTTAAAAAGTTGTAAAATAATTTCATCGAAGTAGTTGGAATCCTTTATTTATTGTCCCTTTTTAGACATTTGTTTATTTATTAACTTTTTGCGATTGGCCAAAAACATTTTTTTATGATAGGGCAGAGAGAACTTACCTCCACTCTTTTTATCCAAACACATTTCTTTCGTTTCTTCCTGCGACGTTTTTAATACAATCTTTTCTATTTATTATGCTGCTGACTTGGCCTTCCTTAAGGACGGTATCGATCTTTTAATAAAAAATGTCATTCTAGGTTGATCACGCCTTCTTACACCTTTTATTATTTAGTTATTCCTTTAGGCGTTTTATTCACACCCATTTTTTAAACATGACTTAGCAATCTCAACTTGTTAACTTTGTAAAAAAAAATACGGCATTCCTTCCTATCTTTGTAAAAAAAAACGGCATTCCTTCCTAATATTTTCATTCCTTTTCATGCCCACGGAGTCTTCCCATATTCTTCGTCTTATTATCAAAAAATACACGGGTATCAGAGATGAGATTTCTTCAAAAGGAAGCTACTAGAAAGTATCAAAATTACGCTACCAACGCCAGGTACCAGGTACAACAAGGAAATAAAATTGACGAATTGAACGTGCATTCTTGGTGGAATTATTTAAATAAAACAATTGATTTGTTTTTCCACAAATTTAATAGCCTGACTAGTTTTGCAGTAAAAACAAATCAATTGTTTTATTTAAATAACTGTACAACATAGAAAACCTACCCTAGAAATTTCGTCACAAATTTATTTAGAATTCACTATGAAAAACATACCAGTATATTTAAAAAGAAAGAAATACCTATATAATATCAGTATTCAGGAAATATATATATGAAAATCGTGAATGAAGAGAGTAAGTTTGACTTTATTAATTTCTTGATGGAAAAAAAACATAAGAACTAAAATGATATTCTCATCCTTTCCTTTATAAGTTACTATGAACATTCACAGAGCCATTGGAGAATAAAAAAAGATCGATTAGAGATTAGCTACGGATCATAAAGACTTGGAGATATCACGTTATATTTACCCGCTGCTCTCCACACACTTCTCGCCCCTGTGATTATATGCAATATACGAGGACGGTCATCCAATACAACTCATCGCCACTGGCTTGTTGAGCATTGCATTATGATTACTTTTCATCGATATAGCATTACAGCGGAATGTTATTATTAGCTCATATTAATACGACATGAAAGTTAAGTGATTTTAATTGAATCAAGTTCGATAATACTTATTATGCAACTTTATAAGTCAGGGTTAGCTCATGGGGATCGATAGATAATAAGGTTGCTTCATATTCAATTACTAAATAATGTCTCCTTTATTGATTTTTTTATCTACCTAGTTCGTGTCTGTGCAAGCCGTCTTATTTTTTTTTTACTTCCGCCTACTGGTGAAACATCTCCTAGCAAACCGTAACTAATAATATTGTTATTCAATACGTCCTCTCGGCGCTCGATCTTCTTCTTTTATTCGCAAAGATATTTTGCGAAAAAAGTAGAAAGTTTATCCATGAAATTATTTTTTTTTACTGTACAGTTCTTCTTCTTTTAATATTTAATTGATTTTTTTGCATTTGTAGATGACAAGTTCTTTGGCGATAAATATCACGACAGCAAAAAGAGATGACCAGATATGATTTATTTTTCTGACACAAGCTTGATTACCATCAGTCTTGCCAACCCAAATAGTTTAAACTTTCCTAAAACTGGACATTCCGAAAAATTGGTAAGTAGAAAGGTGGAAGTAAAAAACAAATTTTCATATGGGTAAATGAAAAAATCTTCTTATCCAAAATAGGTAGATTTCTGGCTGAAATCGGTAGATAGGTAGACAAGTGGTAAAACTGGTAGATCTTACGAAAAGTTAGTATATGTGGCAACGCTGATTCTAACTGAAGTGGTGGACTTTCATACTTATGTAGTATTGAATGTCGTGGGTTCGATCCCCGGAGCCCACCATCTTCTTCTATCACAACACAAGCTTTCTGTCAAGGTGGTCAAAAGTGTATTGATAAAACTCAATTATTATAAATGAGTAGGTATATCCGTAATGACTTATAATATTTCTTTGTAAGTGAATCACGGGTATTTTATTATTACCAAACTCTATGAAGGCTACCGTGTTTTTATGAAGTGTTGGGAGGTGTTTGGGTCAGCGTTAAGCGGATCAAAAAATAATTAACGGGTTCAAAAGAAGTGCCAACCTACTATCAATAAAGTCAAGGACAGTTTACAAAATGTTTATTAAAATATAATTAGAAAGGAGGCGAAGGCATATCTCAATCACGGGTACAAAGTGTTTCACGCAAATGTCAAAGTATCTCAAAAATGATTATCTAAATATTTTTATATTGGTTTACGTAGGTACCTACACAATTTTTCAAGGTCATTTTTTTCTGTCAGTACAATGCCCTACAGCCCGATTCACGGAAAAGTTTAAGTCTAAGTTTAGTTCGAAGTTCGAACGAAGTTCGATTCAAACCCTCCGTGAATAGGTACATAGACTGTAGATAGTCGCCGCCTACAATAATTATTATTACCAGCAGCCCTATTCACAAAAGTTTGAATCGAACTTCGTTCGAACTTCGAACTAAACTTAGACTTCAACTTTTCCGTGAATCGGGCTGCTGTATGTACTCTTTGTGTGCTAAATCAGGTGAAGGATATGAAGGGTCAAAGTATTCAAAGTTGAAGTGGGTCTGTTGTACATATCATCACAACGTCGTACATCAAATATCGCTCATCCGAAAGAATAACGACACAAATCTAAAATTCACATTTTTAGTTAATAATTATTAGGTACACCAATCAATCAATCAAATCTCCCTTTGAACTCCACTTAGGAGCATAGGGAGGCAACAAGAGCTCTCCATTGCGCTCGATCTTGCGCAATACTTATGACCTCCTCCCGATTCACGACGAGTTCATCGAAAATCAATTCATCGAATGATCAATTCATCGAAAATCAATTCATCGAAAATCAATTCATCGAAAATCAATTCATCGAAAATCAATTCATCGAATGATCAATTCATCGAATGACCAATTCATCGAAAATAAATATTTTGAAGATATTTGAGAGACACAGCCTTTTTGACAACCAAACTCATGTGTTGAAATATGGACTTCAATTCACACACTTTCAAAGTATGCGATATTTATTTTTATCTATCTGTCTTTTCTTTGTTTTTTTTTTGTATCGAAAAGCGTATTTTAGTATTTGTCGTGATAATTAATTATCTATCACTTTTTGACCGATAATTATCTAGAGATATTTGTAGTAGATAACAGAGAAATGTGAAATAAATAGATAGACGGACAGACAGACAGACAGACGGACGGACAGACAGACGGACGGATAGACAGACGGACGGACAGAAAATTGCCTGATAATTGACAAACATCAATGCCATTCGCGTGTATGATGACAGAGCGAGAAAGTGCCGTTTTTTCTATTGTGATAAGTGCCTACTTATTTTTCCAAAAGACAGACAAGTCTTTGTGTTCTATCTGCTGTCGGAAGAGTTTATTGGTGATGTCGCAAAAAACGACACAACTCGATTAAAGGGGTAAATTTATGTTTTAACTATCAGTGTGGTTTTTATTATTATCATAAAGAATGTCACGATTCTGAATATTTTTTTTTATTAAAAATGAATCTGTGCACACCCAATGTGTACCTACACAAATACACTTTCGACATTTTTCACGAGCAAAACTTTTTTTTTTCAGAAACTCTTTCTAGGATAAATGGTGAATTTTAGTCCAATGTATACCTACGGTTGAGGACAAACAGTCATATATGAGACCTTAATGAATCCAACTTCTTAAAAGTAAATCTTAAATAAATTTAAATGGCTCTCCTTAAAAAATACGTTTTTTGAATTGTGGCGTTTTTCTTGCGATTCTGCGATATACTATCAAGTTCAAAGGAACTTCTAAATAAATAAAAAATATTAACAACTAAATTTGACTTTATGTTGTTTTACATGAAATGAAAAAACTCATTTTGATTGAAGATAAACCTCTCCTTGTCCCATTTATTAAACAAAATAAGTTAGTTAAAAAAATATTTGAGTATGTATATTTTTTTCAGATAACATAAGTTGTGTGCAGTAAGTTCAGGCTGACTGGAGAGCGTTGTTCGAATGATTTGCGATTTGATGCTTCGATGATAAAGATCACCAACTAACTAACAACCAACTGATTAACAAAGGTACGTAGCCAATAAAAGGGAACGTCAGAAAAGATTGTTTTAAATTGATTTCATTTGCCTACTTAATCTTAAAAAAAAATCTTTCTGAAAAAAGTTGATTCAACTTTGAATATACATATTAGAAACGAAGATAATGACGTATGCAGATAAAATACATCGATTCAGTCCTCCAGGAAAACAAGTAAGAGAGATAGGAGAGGTTGTGTGAGAAATGTTGGAAGGCTTTAGGTTATTTAAAATCATGTTACGACACTTTGAGCCATTATTTGTATATTCATTACGAAGAAAAATTATACGACGCTCAATGTCTGATTATTAAGGCCAAAGAGTGTCGAGACATGCGCATCTTGAATGTTACCATGTGTTGCTTTATGGTTCACGCTCTATTGAATACCAAAATCAAAAATAAACAAAATAGTCTATACATCAGCAGAACAACATTTGCCGGATCAGCCAGTACGACAATTCATATAATAAAAACAGTCAGGTGAAAAAAATCGCATTCTGTCCGCTGATTATGCTTGCAAAGCTGCGATACACCTCTCGTGCACCTCTTTGCTACTAAAATTACAAAGGATACCTACGACAATTCTCAGACAATAATTAAGCCAAGGCATATGGCATACTTAGGTATAGAAGATGACAACAAAATATTCGAAGTTAGGGAGAAGAACTACAAAAAATATGAACACCTTTTCGATCATCTCCCAGTGCCACTGAACCATCTCCAACAAAGAAAAAGCGTGTTATTTGACCCACATTTACATCTCGTGTAGGTAATTGCTGATAGACCAACTATTGTTAGTCGAATCCGTAATCTATCTGCCTATTATTAGATTATTTGCTGTTATTATATTCTCTTTCATCGATTTGCGTCAAATTGTCTTCGGAATAATGTTATTGAAATGCTAAAAGATAATCTATTGGAGCAATAAAAATAAATAAGTGCGTATTTCATCATTCTAAACAATTATGTTGCAATTCCGACCGATTGGATATGTATTTGGGTTAGAGAGATAAGAAGATGATAATCCATCACAGAAAATAGACGAATTTATTAAAACACAATGCAGATTGTGCCTACCAGAGAAATAAATTACTGTAGATATCTAAAGATATAAAAGAAAGTCGGGTTAGTGCGAACACTTACATATAACTCGAGATCGGCTGAACAGATTTTTATATTTTTTTTTGTTTATTGGATTTTTCTCCGCACCGGATAACAGAATAACTGATAAAAACTCGAAAAATGGATAGCAAATAATATAAAATATAATTTTAAAGTAAGTATAAAACGAATATCGATACAACAACGCCATCTGTGAAAATTCTATTGAAACACCATTTTTATTTACCTGACAACTATTGACATTAAAAATATTGGCAAGCAGATTTGTGATGGAATTATTTCCAAGCTTTTTTTCTAATTTGTTAACATTGAAGCGCGTGTTTTTATAAATTAAAACGCGAAAAGTGAATAAATCTAATTTTGAAATCAAATTGTCGATTGACACAAACTGTCAGTTGTTTAATAAATGGTGCGATTGACACAAACTGTCAGTTGTTTAATAAATGGTGCGATTGACACAAACTGTCAGTTGTTTAATAAATGGTGCGATTGACACAAACTGTCAGTTGTTTAATAAATGGTGCGATTGACACAAACTGTCAGTTGTTTAATAAATGGTGCGACTGACAGAATTCGGATGGAAAATACGTGGTTTCAAACAGATGCATCGGTCGGAATGACATTGGTTAAAATTCATTTTGATCATTCTTATTCAATATTCATAGTTAGACCACAGGACAACGTCTGTCGGGAAAGCTAGTTGAGAACAAATTCAAGAACTATCTCAACGTATCCACCTACTGTATGCCTTTTTATTTCAATATTACATTGATATTACTTATTTTTGACATTATATACGCTGGAGTAGAGAACAACTTTTATTACTTATGTTATGTTTGTATTTATTATGAATATTGTATTCTAATTTGAGCATTAAGAAATCAATTACGTATTTTACCAATATAATTTCGACCGATGCATCAGTTTTAAACGACGTTGACACGGCACATTTTGAAAATGGAAGCTGTCAAACAAATGACAGTTATGTCAAACGTCTATTAGATTTCAAAAATAGAAAACTTTATATAAAGTAAACAAAGTTCCAAATTACTGCTTCTTTTCTATTCTTGTGCAGTTTCATACTTAAAGTTACGCCACTGTCTAGCAGCTAGCTACACCCATAATACGTTTTTGTGACATTTTATACACTCTTTAACTGCATAGAAGGTATACAAAAAATAAAAGTTTAATATTACGGCAAATTAGTATTCTTAAAAAAAAATTTAAACAAACACATATCGGTTTTCTGTCTTATGCACTGTTTGGCATAAAACTCGCTTTCTGCATAAAATATAAGTATCACCTCAGTCCTCAACACAGGCTGTCGTCTACTAGTGGATTGATAAATTCCATTATTATATAGTAAGTTTAAAAGTAGGTACTTATAATTTTTTTTATCCATTATATAACATTATGTATTACATAATATACTGTAGGTACCTAAATATTAGTTATGTTTTTCGTGTGGAAAATAAAAAAAATAAAAAAAAAATATTCGTAGTCCAAAAAGGTGACTCTAAATTAATTAATTATTAATTCCACAAATAGTAAGTACTTACTATTCCGCAAATATCAAAGTTCGTTCAATTATTCAACATAATAAAAATATAATAATATGTAGGTATAAACAATAATATTATCTAATTATTACGTTATAATTATATAAACAAAGTAGTTATGTCGTAATATTCAAATTTCTTGTAAAATTTCCAACAATCAGAAAATTTCAAGATCGTCAGAGCAATTAACCTTGAACGTGCGACAAGACAGTTGACTTAGAATATTTCCTTCATTTCGGTTCATTATCTATGCGGTGAATATTTTCTATTGACTATTATTATATTTATGACCCGCTATCATTATGTAAGACGCTCTTATACTGTTAAGTTGCCTCGGTTTTAAAATACGTATTATTACTAAAAATTGACGATCTGTGACTATTTTACTTACCTTGGAATTCAGTTCCGGTGTCCAAAATCATACGCATTTTATGAATTAAACCCGAAATAAGTAAAGACAAAGCTTCCTTTTGTCAAGAAATTTGCTGAAATATTTCATTTCGTTTTGGAATACACTATCCATAATTAATATTAAATTAAAATATTTAGAAATGTCGCTGGCAAAACTAATCGAGATAGACTGTAATGGTGGTCTATTTTCCTAGGGAATACGGTACTGCTTTAAACAGCGGTGAATCTGTCAGTGTAGAACATTATCTATGTTGTCACCGTTGTGACAAAAACATAATCAGACGACGGACCGCTCTCTAAGAACCCAGTGCCTTATATGAATACGTAGGTATGACGGGAATATGCCCTTATCATATGATGTCATGTACCAATCAGACAGACTTCCAGGACGACCAACAAAAAGGGAGATTGATAGTTTGGAGTCCACCTCGCAAGAGGCAAGTACAGCAAGACAACAGGTCCAGTAAAAGAGGAAGAAGAAGAAGAAGGACCATATTATACCCAATTCCAGTAGTTTTACTCGCCTTAATTTTAGCAAGAAATGACCATAAATCGTGTAATCCGAAGTCGACGTCGCGAGTCTATTACCGTCTTGCTTATAAAAAATTCGTTAATCGTAAGATTACGTATAACTCACTGATCAGTTTTTACTTCATTTATAAAAACAATATTTAATCCGCGATTGTCATGTATGGAGATGACATTTCACACAAAATTTTGAAAACAAACAAATAGTAGCCGGGAAACACGAGTGGTAACTACCAAGATGCGCTATGTCAGATTTGAATGATTCCGAGTTGTTAATGAAGAATAGGTACCTTATGTTTAATTACCTATTTATTTTATCAAAATATAGTTAAATCCTTATTAAATTATACGAAACTTTTATGTTTCAACCAAAATGAACTAATTCATGTTTGATCACTTCAATTTGAATATTTCTACCTACTTAAAAAGTATTCTTTGAATATTTTCTTCAAACGTCATTATATTATTTCTTATAAATTTAGTTGGTTCATCATGGTTGTAAGCCCTCGAATGATTACGAGAATGCATATTTGTTTAAATTTCATATTATTAAAATGATAATCCAAAATACAATGGACGAAAATATGAAGGCACATATTTGGCCAGGAAAAAACTTAAATACAGTGTATTTATTACAAAAAGCGTTCTTGTATACTCGAAACAACTGTCAGTTGACGTTAAATCCAATATGACGGGTCAAAATCTACAGAGATCAGCTCACAATCAAGCGATACGCGTTAAACTATCTCACAATCAAGCGATACGCGTTAAACTAGCCGACCTCGGTAGCCTAGTGGCAAAGGCTCCGACTTCAGATCAAGAGGTCCCGGGTTCGATTCCCGGTCGGGTCAGAAATTTTCAATGTGTTTTTTCACTTGAAATTTCTACTCGGGGTTGGAATCCTGTCTCAGATTGGACGGGACCGGTTGACTGGTAAACAATGCTTCAAGCATTAAGTTCCGCCGGCTATACTGACACCTATGTATAGAAGAGTGTTATTTATTTATTTATTTATTTATTTTATCTCGATGACAGCTTGATCGTAATATTCACTGGGCTATTTTTTCCACTGATCGTAGTTTATAAATAAAGTAGTCAGTGTTTTGGACTATTCTAATAGTAGGTAGGTACATAGATGAATATTCCATTCAAAAATTTATGAAACACCCCCAGCCCAATGACTGTTAGAAGCTTCGCCTATGAATAGAAATTCAATGTGTTTAAGAAAAGTAAGAAAGGGCATAATACAACAAAATGGCAGAAGACAATAAATTATTGAACAAAAGGGTTGCTGTATAGGTAGGAACATACTTGATATTATATTCTCCGATGGTGTTTTGGCGTATGAGTCGGTTATGTCATACCTACCTGCAGAGATCTAGCAAATCCATTTTCATTCCTATGCATCAATCAAGCTACTAAAGGGGAAAATACCTACTTGTATTGTTTTATATTCAAAATGTTAATTAACTGCCAAATACTTCTGTATTATTCTACTGATTTTAATATCTAGATCTAGACTATTCTATACTAAAATTTAAAAAAAAAACAAACCACTATGGCAGTTTGGTGCTAAAAGAACGATTATGGAAATTTTCTAGACAGTAAAACCGCCTACGCCTGGAACTATAAATAGATTTACCTCAAATCCAGTTTCCACACGAGTTTTTTTAAGATTGAAATCGTTGTTGAGACAACCCGGGTTCAAGGTTATATTCAGATATATTCTTTTATTAGGTATACCTATTACTTTTATGTAAAATATTAAGTAAATGTTTTTTTTATATTTGTCACGTGTAGCTACGAAGTAATTATGTCTACGATGATATCATTCCGGGTTTTCCGGGTTATCTTTATGTTGGAATGTGCGTGTTATTACAGCCTGTTTGTTACCCTTTGTCGTGTGTTGGGTCCGATTTTTATTCGGGTGCTCTGGCGGCACAACATTTAGTATGATGCATTTCTCACCTACTCGGACACGATCGTTGCCGTTGAATGTTATCAAAAGGACGCACGCGTTCGACTTTCGAACAACGTTGGTACAAACTTAACCTTTTGATAATATTGATGCAACGGCTCATACTCGCGGCTCAAGTGAGTACGCGGCCCAAGTGAGAACAGCTTCATAAAAAATGACTACCACCAGGCGCCCGAATAAGAATCGGACAACCAAACAATCAGATACGAGTACTTACTTATTACATAGGTAGTTCTAATTTTTGATACTCACTTCTTAATTTATTCTTTCTGTAGCTAGATGACTGTTGAGGAAAAATTTTGGTTTAGTATACAGTCTATATAGAGGTCCCCGTTTTGATGTGTAAAACTACTCTCGCTACCCATGTCAGTAGTCCTAGTATAAGTTTTCGATGATCGAATATCGAAACGATCATCGAAGAGTTTCGAAAATTTTCCATACAAAAATGATCGAACGATTCGATTGTTTGGTTTTAGAACACTATTTGCACGCTTACAAGCGCTTATTAGCGTGCAATAAGCTTTCGATGAAACTCGTACTAGCCCCACAGGTAGTCCCAACGACGCGTGTCGGTGTCACAACTGTGGCGAATCTTTTTTTGTCCTGGGTCACTCGAAACAAATAGTACGGAAACTCGTTAACCAAGCCATTTTTGCCTTCTGACAGTCCCTCTGCGTCCCTCCGAACTTGGTGATACTTCTCGAAATCTTTCAGCTTATAGAAAAAGTACATATTATGTATGTACCCCTATTTAGGGGCATAGGGAGGCATCAAGAGCTCTCAATTGCGCTCGATCTTGCGCCATCGCAGAGGGGACACCATCATGGGCGCCCGCAGGTAGGGGCAAGGGGGGGGGCACTTGCCCCCCCTGGCCTGAAAGATTAAATTTTTTTTAGACAATAATAGAGAAAAAAACATTAAAGTAAATTAAAACTACATTAAAACATTACTAAAAATATTTTGCCCCCCCCTAGAAAATTTTCTGCGGGCGCCCATGGACACCATCTAAGCCTTCCCTATTGGGACCAGGCGTCCGAGGCTTATTCTCATTGCCTTTTCTGACCAGTGTGGATTTAAAGAGGTGGGGTGGTCACCCTCACGGTGCCGATCTGATTTTTCGATTTCCTACCCCTTACAGGATGCTCGAAAAACCAGCAAAAAGAGCCGAGGTGCTATTCTTAACCGACAACCCCAAGGAAACTAAATAAATATACTTAGGTAGATATGTAAGTATTGTTTTTTTTTTTCTTTATTTTTATTATAACTTTTTTTTACTCATTTTGATGTTGATGTTGAGCTAAATAAAACTATGAGGACCATAACAGGCACGGTGAGGTCGACTCCGACTGAGTGGTTGCCGGTTTTATCAAATATCGCCCCTCCCGACTTGCGCCGGTCTCACGCTACGGTTAGGGAGATAAACAAAATAAAAAACAACCATCAATTACCCGCTTTTGGGGATATATTTCACCCACCCAATAAAAGGCTTAAATCCCGAAAACCGATATGGACTGTTGAAACAGAAAACTCCAACATAGAAGACCAATGGAGGGAGAGATGGAACGAAAGCGATACAGTAAACAAACATTTGGTGTCGGACCCAACAACCCGCGTTCCGGGCTTTGAACTGGCAAGGAAGGTCTGGGTGCAACAGAACAGAGTGCGGACGGAGCAGGGTTGTTGTAACTACCTGCTCTGGAAATGGGGAAAGAGGGACAGCCCTGACTGTGAGTGCGGATCGGTGCAGACGGTGAAACACTTGGTGGGTGAGTGCGAGCTGAGGCGCTTTGAGGGGGATCTCCGGGAGATACACGGTGGCGATTTGAGGGCGGTGAAGTGGCTGTCGGAGCTGGAGCCGAGGCTGTGAGGGAACTGGGATGAGTGACGAAAGAGAATAAGAAAAAAAAAAAAAAAAAAAAAAAACCGCCAAGCCATACGAATATAATAAAAAAAAAATTACTCATTTTCACAAAAGCATGATTGGGATCTTTACTTACCCAACTGATATTTTTCCAAGATGGAGTAACAGAGAAGCGGGTGGTAGTCTGGAGGTCACGATGCCGGCTTTCGTCCTGTTTCATATCGGAGGCCGTGGGTTCGATCCCAGGTGCCGACCATCTTCCTATTTCACGACACAAGCTTTAGGTAGCTTACTGTGAAGGAGTCAAAGGGTGTATTTGTGTTTTCACTTTGAGTGAGCACAGATTCATTTATATAAAAGAAAATTATTTATCTTGCGGACACCTAAATGTTTTAATCTTTTCTCATCAGTAGATTATATTTTGTATTTATTTGTAGGTTGTGTCTCGTCTACCTACTTAGTTATATTTTAACGGTCGAATATGAAAATAAATAAATTTATTTAGTTTCGTTTGCATACCTACCTACATACAAAACAAGTTGTTGGTAGCCTGGCGGTTCATTCGTCGTGGAGGTCGTGGGTACGAATCCCAGTGCCGACAATCTTCAAACATAAGCTTTTCTTTCTGTGAAAGATAACAAAAGTGTATTTGTGTTCAATTTGAATGAATTCAGATTCATAACTTCAAAAAAAAATAAAAATTAACTGTTTGATGCGTGTGTGTTGCCCATTCTCCTTTATGGGTGTGAGTCCTGGCACCTGACCAAGACCCAGGCACAAAAAGTCTCAGCCTTTGAGATGAAGTGCTTAAGGAGAATTCTGGGCGTAAGATGGTACCACCGCATCACGAACGACGCTATACGCCGGCGCACCCAGCGTGAGCCCATCACCTCCACCATTGTGGCGAGGAGATGGACTTGGCTGGGACATGTGTTAAGGATGCCGAAAGACAGTTGGCCGAGGAGAGCGCTGTTCTTCCTCCCATCAGGGTCCCGAAGACGAGGAAGACCCTCTCACACTGTGTTCCGCTCCTTCGAAGCAGAGCTGAGGGACATGGACATGGTGTGGGAGGAGGTCATCACCGTTGCGCAAGATCGAGCGCAATGGAGAGCTCTTGTTGCCTCCCTATGCCCCTAAGTGGGGTCTAAAGGGAGTTTGGATTGGATTAAACAATAAATCATGTGGATAGGGATCGAATGAAATGTCTTCTTCAAATAAATTGATATAACATGATAAACCCCAAATTTAATCCCCAATTTCAGGAACTACAATTGAGTTCGATAATGAGAAGGTAACAAAAAAAAACACTCTAGACTAGAGAGCTAGACGAGGAATTTGTTTTAATTGGTTTCCTAATAGTAGAGGTACCTATATAATATGTTTGTTTTTATCTTAATTTTTAATGAGCGTGCAAATATGATTCCATTGTACCTAATTGTCAAAAAGTACCTATTATTACGTTTAGTTATTTACGCACTGGTCGTCCCTGACCATTCAACTCTTTATGTTAAATCAGGAAGTTATTTATATTATTTATGAGAAAAATATACGATACACCGCGTGTAATTTTTTTCCGATCAAACAATGAAACTTACCGTGTAGTAAATCTTTTTGTTGCCGTTCAGAATTTTATTAAACCGAAAACACTTTACGTGTTATAAGAGTTGTTGTATGTAATGTACCTACCTATGCCAATATGTTATAACGGATATCAATAATTTTCCCTTATGATTTGTTTTCCTATGAATGCGTGTTACTATACAATTTAACGGCCAAAAATGCAGTGGCGAATGACATCATTAAAACATTGT
This sequence comes from Mystacides longicornis, assembly GCA_963576905.1. Taxonomy (NCBI): domain Eukaryota; kingdom Metazoa; phylum Arthropoda; class Insecta; order Trichoptera; family Leptoceridae; genus Mystacides; species Mystacides longicornis. The sequence goes on from OY756425.1 coordinate 14,646,144, forward strand.
CTATATTGTAATACAATAGTTTTCTAAACGGCAAACAAAAATATATGTATAATGTAATCATTAGGCCCTGTTCCAATTGAAAAATGATAGCGTCGAGCGATCATACAATGTTCTCAGTTTGAACGGTCCGTCCGCGTTCGAGCATATGACGCTCGACGCGCGGATGCGTGAACGCTATTCAATTAGGACACACACTAAAAGAAGGGAATGGAAAGGGATTTCATCGCACTCTTTTTCATCATGCTATTGGGCAGCGAATTTCAAAACCTTATTTATGCAAGTACCTACTGTACTACCATCTACAAATTTGCGTAGGTACTGAATGCGGGCAGGAATCTACAGTAGGTACCTATAATTAAAATGTACTAAGTATATTAACAAGAAGGTCGCCGAAAATCGCCATCTCGTTAACGAGTCAAACTAAGTGGCCTTACAGTAAGAACAGATTTATCAATATATTTTATCGGGTTCAAAAGAAATAAAATCGTTTACCTACATATTTATAGTCATCGTTTTTTTTATTTAATACTTAATTTGCCTGAAAGGAGAACAATAAGTACCTACTCATAATATTGAGCAAGTACAGTTGAACAGTTGTACGTCGATTCGCGTCGTTATTCGACTAACGTACCTACATTGTAACCCTCACTTAAAACTTCTTTCAGATTTAAGGATTATCAATAAGAATTCGATGGAACTGTTTTTTGCCATAGAACCACCATAGAGTCTATCCAGAGAAGAATGAAAAAATCCCATCTGAGAATAATTATTTTTCCCATTTAAAGTGAATATAAAAAAGAATCTTTTCTTTGAAAACATCTCGACATCATCATCTGAAACATCTGTCCCGATGTGACGCGAGAGTCTTAGGCCCAACGCATCAATCAGTGAATAGATAAATATATCTTACAGAAAAGCCTTTCTTTGAGATATTTACCGCATCAATGTGTAGATATCGCTTATGTTTAGGATATCCGACGCCATTTTTAACAAGCGGCACCTACTGTTGGATAACGATTTTTTTTAAGCCTTCACTAATTATCTGGTTTATGGAAAAACAAGTCGAAAGTTCATCATATTCACGGCGTTACGGGAGTTTATAAACGTCAGTGAACGCTATTTTGACAACCATCCTAGAGATAAATCGTTATCCAACAGTAGGAACCTCTTGTTAAAAATGGCATCGGATATCCTAAACATAAGCGATATCTACACATTGATGCGGCAAATATCTCAAAGAAAGACTTTTCTGTAAGATAAATTTATCTCTCCGCTGATTGATACGGCGGGCCTGAGCGAGGCCTTCGCGATGAAGAGAGACAGCAAAACAAAATCGCGAAGGCCTCGGCCTGAGACAGTAAGAAGTATAAGAAGTTGAAGTTCTATGAATGACGAGGGACGCTGTCGTGAAAGATTTGCTTATGCTGCGCTTATTCGATGAATAAATAAGTATTAGTACGGCTGCTAAACGATAACCAAAAACGCGCAAATCTGAGCCGAACCGTCAATAATTATTATTATTATTTCCACTGTGTGCAAGGTTGCGACGACACTTTGCAGCTCAGATAAAAAATATGAACACATTACCATCATCGTTATTTATATTTCCTTTCATTTATTATTATCTTATTTCCACTGTCCTGTTTCTTTATAACAACAATCTCGCTTTTTTTTCAATTTATTTGTCGTAAAAAAAGAATATTCCGTCGATCTTATAAATATACAAAAATTAATACGAACTGAATGCATATTCATTTTTATTAATAAAGATGACAATTGGAAGCATAAATTCATCGAAACTTTCGCGACAAAATTAATGTTTTTAGCTGGTCATATTTTTTCAATTAATGCGTAGGTACTATAATAATAATTATTATATGTATGTACTTCTAGGTATTTATTTGTATTAATACTTAATGACAACTTTATAAATTATTAAATAATAACTCCATGTCAAGAATTTTTCGAGAAGCTTTTTCAATAAATGTTCCGAGAAACCCTGACTTATACAAAATATTTTTGAATTATACAATATCGGCTTATATCTTGCGGGTTGGCTATGTTAACGGTTCAGTCTTCGTCATAGAGTATTATAATTAACTAGCTAGTTACCCGTGGCTTCGCTCACGTGTTACTGTATTTGCTTTCTCTTCCTAAACAATGCAGAATTAATTATATTCACATCAAAATTAATAATAATAAGAAACATCATCAACATTTCTTTTTTTAAATATATATTCTAAAATTTCCATTAAATTACTATATTTTTATTTATATTTGTCGTTATTAATCTGTATTTAAAAAATATGTGCTTCTTATACAAATAGAATCAGCCCGCGAACTTAAAAATTTCGCTAACTTGACTGACATTGTTCTATGAGAATCCCAAAAAATAACTCGAATAACTTTTATTCCATCAAATGACGTTATTTGAAATCAATTTTTATATTGCTGGATATGAATAAAAAAATATTCAGGTCTCGAAAAGCAATGAAATTAGTGATCTTTAAAACACTTATTTCTATCTGCTTTGGGCATTTTTCAAGCTACAGACGTTTTTTTTAACATTTCAATTTATATCTTTCACGTTGATTTGTTGTTGTTTGTCTGGTCGTAGGTTCGAAATTTAGTTCATAAATATCTTATCCTGAGCAAACACGACATAAAAAGAATAAACGATATCGGTCCAGCCGTTCAGGTCGAAATAAATAACGTTAAACGTGAAAACTGTTAACGTTCCGAACGTTAACGTTTACCAAATTGAAAATGGTTTCCAAACAAAAAAAAATGCGTTTCGTCTTCAATATAATAGCAGCGTTGTAATACTTCCAAAGATTTTGAGGTAACGTTTAACGTTAATTTTGAATAACTGACAGAATTATTTTTTTGACTCGGAATTTGGAACAGCATTGTTTAACGCACGTTGAACAACAGTTTTTACGTTATCTCTATGGAAATAACAACAAATTGTTAACGTTGGAGCTGTCGTTAATATTTCGACTTGGCCTCCAGGCGTGATGCGATGACCACGTAAAGTAGGTCTCCATTTATATAATAACGTAATATTCTCCCTTTTAAGCCCCCCCGCTCACCGCAAGCCAGCCCGGAGGAAACTAAACCGCAGCAAACCCGATCCGCACAAAGCCAAACCCTAGCCCGATTGCCAAAAAGCCAGCCGCTCACAAATCAAGCCCGTGGCGGTTCCCCCCAAACCACCCCATAATACGGGAGGCCTTGGACCCACTCAGGAGAATAGGTTAGGCATAAAGAACTCTCCATTGCGCTCGAAGTCGTCCGAGGCTCATTGTGCCTTTTCTAACCGGTTGAGGTTTAAGGAAGTGAGGTGGTCAACCTCAGTATTCTAATGGTATAAGTACCTAATTGGCGTTCGACTATAAACGAATTTTTGACAATGTAGAGTAGGAAGAAAATTAACTGTCCACTGTTTATATTTTTTATTAGATGAAACGGATATCGGCAACTATCCGATATCCGGTCTATCCGGCGGCGTAAATAATATCCTGCCGGATACCGGATAGTAAAAAGAGGCATGTTTGGATAACTCATTGATTTGTTTATTAAAGTATCACTTAAGAAATACACCTTATAATCACAAAATAAATTCTACAACTTAGAAAATTGATTATCAAGCATAAGGTAAATTATGGAGAGTAATTCTATATAATATTTCGTTATATAGACTATTAGACTATATAGAGGAAAACAGCAGCTTTGCTGGTCTTCGTAAGTAAGGGAAGTTTAATAAAACAACGTTTCGTCATATATCATCCTGGCTGAAGATGCAGATAGTTTCCGCGATTTTTGGAACAATAACGTTCCGGCAACGAAGTCAGTCCAATTGGTATATACCGCCTACGTAAGCGTAATTCATGCGTTGTACCCATGGTAATTTACGCACTGGCCGGGCTCTAGTAAGGACTTCTTTAGCATTCTGCGAATTTTATAAATTTTTGAAAATAAAAACACCGATATTTTAAGGGGAGCGCTTTTCTTCCTACCGCAAGGGTTCCGAAGACAAAGAAGATCTTCTCATACCGAGAGGGTCTTCCTCGTGTTCTGCTCCTTCGAAGCAGAGCTGAGGGATCTGGAAATGGTGTGTGAGGAGGTCATAATATCCGGCTAACTGCTATCCCTTTCGTCTCTATTTTTTATACGTTCCAGTGGACAGTTAATTTTTTCGCACTATACAGTGACGAAATGATGTGGTCATTGACTTGCCAGTGTTTTAAAAACAATTATTTACGATCTGTCCTAAAATGATGTGAGGTTTTGTAGATAATTTTAAAATTTAATATTTTGCACATTGACTACATTTGATATAAAATAATTTACCTATTGACTTCATAATACTATTTACCTTTTTTCAACATAATATTATATCAACTTGCTATTCATGGTTTACGCAATAAATTCAAAGCAAGATTACTCACATAGTTTTTTTTTTGCTAGTGTTTTTATGAAATGGCTTCAAATATTTTGACAGATCAAGACATAAAGAATTGCAATACAATCCAGATTCTTTTCGTGAACTTACCGTAAATTATTTTAGTAGAGATAATAAATTACTAAAATAGGTAGGTACCTACATAATGATTTTAATGTCGATCGTAAAAAAAAACAATTCAGAATCGCTGTACAGGATGCATGGTACGAAAAATATATTGAAGTAGGTAGGTACGTAAAGTGTTTGTCTGAATTCACGGAAAGTGTATTATTTATCTCTTATATAAAAATGGAACGCTAATAATTTGCGCGGTCATCGTATGGGTAAGAACACGTTGAAAGCCGATTACGATCCTCGCCGACCAGCTCAAAGATTGTTGTCTATGGTTTCCATGCATTTAAATGGGCATCTCGGGAAGCGGGTTCCTGCTTTTTCTGTGGGTTTCCCCATTCAAATGCATAGTAACATTCTTTGCGCCGGTTGGCGCTAGTCAGAATCGGCATTCTACGTGTTTCTTACCCTATGAGAACAGCTGAACTTATATCGCCCATTTTTTTGTCGTGTTTGCTTTTGTCTGAAGGGTCTTATGAAAGAAAAAAGTTGTACGGAATAAAAATAAAACTTCCATATTATTATTAGATTTTTTCTAATTTTGAAATTAAATCAGGCGTTTGACAGGAATCAGTTGTTTGATGAATGATACGATTCACGGAATGCTTATAGTAAATAATATACCTAATGATATGTTTTATAACAGATGCAGCGGTTACAGTAGTTAAAAAGGTAATAATGAATTGTATCATTATACTAATTCAAATTCAATAATATAAGGACCACGTTGTCGTCTGTGTTAAATAACTTTAAACTGAAATCAACTTAAAGTTATACATAAAATCTCGAACATATTATTTATATTCCAAGGCGGGACGAAGTTTGACGGGTCGGCTAGTTCAAAACTATATTATTATTATTATAGATTACGCAATAGTTTCGTCACGTGTATTGGAGAAAGTAGGTTGGGTTGGGTATACCTACCTACGTATAATATATTCATACACGCTGCACCGGACCAGCTCGCGGTGTATGTATGTTTATTGTATGAAACGATGTCGTCAATAAATTAAATTTTTACAAAAATTGTTAAGAAAAGTTTGAGATGTACTGCTATGATGTATGTATTTTTTTATAGAAAAATAAATTATCTAGTTGTAGCGTTTCGGCGTTTTTCGATATTTTTATAAAATTCTGAAATATAGGCACTGAAACTCGTAAATTTGTCATAAAAAAAATATTTTTCTTTATAAAAAAAGTTTGAGAAATGCTGGAACTTCTTCATTAAATTATATTTTAGATATTGTATTTTTCTATATACATACACAATTTTAGGGTTCTAGATTTTATGGTTTTCGAGATATATGGACCTGACTGAAAAAAAAATTCAAAATTCTGAGTATACAAATTTTGTATGCTTAAAGTATTCAATAGTTTCTGAAATTTTAGGATCTGTGCATCAAGCGAATCAAAAGTTATAAAGAGGGGACGGATACACACACATACACGTTGGAAAAGTGCCCCTCACCCCCTACCCTCTAATTAATGATATCTTTTGAAAACGAAATAGTATAATTTGACTCTTTCTGAAGAAATCATTTTTTTGAAATTTCGATAAAACCAGTTTTAAACTTTTTAGGAGGCACTTAAAAATCATCCCTTTTTATATGTGCCCTTTTTCGTCCCTTTTAGTTAAATTTTGGAAAAATTGCCAAATACGCTAACACTCATTTCTATAGAAGAATTCATATGCCAAATCTCAAGTTCGTACCATGTCTAGTTTCCGAGATATTCGCATACTTTGAAAAACATTCAACCCTTATTTTCACCCCCTTAGGGGTGGAATTTCCAAAAATCCTTTCTTAGTGGAAGGTTTTATATTGAGACCTACCTGATTTCCAAATTTCACTTCTCTACGATTAGCCGTTTGGGCTGTGCGTTGATGAGTCAGTCAGTCAGTCAGTCAGTCAGGCACTTTCCTTTAATATTATAGATTTTACAAAGTTTAATTATTATAAGATATATAAACAGTTTTTTATATAACTTTATAAAATTAATAAAATAAATAAATACTACTTACTTACGGTCTTCGTTTGATCTAATAACGATGTACCTACATTAACAATACTAGTGGTCGACCAGTGCTCGAAATTCGACCATAACTTATTTAAATTTTTTGAACTTTATTAAGGTTTCATTGTCAGACTGAATTACTAAGGTTTTCCTTTACTGAAAAAAACCCAATTGAAATAATACACTAACTTGGTAAGTCAATAAACCTTGAAAAAAAAGCATACGACTGGTATTCTCAAATTCACGTTCCAACTCAACGCAAGAAGCTCTTGCTTAGAACTTAATCCGTTGCCAGTTGTTACGCATCTAATGTATTGGATAAAATATTTTCAGAATACAGAAATTTCAAAAGTCTCAATAAAAATTGGATACGACGCAACTCAATCGTCTGTTTTTCATTTCAGAATAATAGTCAATATCAATAAAGTGTGGTTAAAACCACACGACAAAGGGGAATCTTATTAAAATCTTATGGCACCGTGTAATTGTGATTCGGCATTACCGACTCATCGTTTACAACCTGATACGACATGACACCTGCCCCGTAGACAATTTGAAATTGGCGTTCGACTACAAACAAACATTTCGTCAATGCCGAGTGCGAAAAAAAATTAACTGTCCGCTGGAACGTATAAACAACTATGTAAACCAAACAAAGACACTAATTAAAATTATAAAAAGTGGATAGTTAATTTTCTTCCTACTCTACATTGTCGAAAATTTCGTTTGTAGTCGATCGCCAAATGCAATAATTTGTCTAGGGCTGCACGGTTTAGGAACACTAACGCATTTATAGTCACCTCAAAGAAATTTTTCAAAATAAATGATGTATTCTTTTCGGATAACAAATCACAAACAGCCCAAAAACAATTGAACCGCTATATTGTTACACAAAACTAAGCCTCAATATTGATGGATACACTTGTTGAGTTTTACTCACGGATTTTCATTGTTTTTTTGTTCGATGTTCAATTTGGAACACAAATCTCGTTTGTATGAAAGGTCATTTACAATACATTGCACTACGAATGATTACAAGATTACCTCAAAACAATGACCTACAATTCAAGCCATTCAAGAAATTCAATTTAAGCATCAAAACTTAATACTTACATACCTTAAATACTTTTCACGGATATAATTTATTTTCTAACAGAACCAAAAGTGTCGATAAGCAAAACCTTACGTATACAATCAAGACAATGTTTGAAGAAACAAAACCCCCAAATCACAAGGACACATTTAAAAAGAGCAGTGGGGCTAGTACGAGTTTTATCAAAAAGCTAATTGCACGCAAATAAGCGCTTATAAGCGTGCAATTAGTGTTCTTAAATCAAACGATATTCAATGGAATCAAATTCTCATCAAATATTCGATCATTTTAGTATGAAAATTTTTCGAAACTTATACTAGGGCTGCCTTCTGTGCTGCTTTTAAGTCATCAAGTGTTGCTGACCTTATTGAGAATATGTTTCATAATATTAAAATTGCTACCTATTATTTGGAAAGCAAGAATTCTCAAAGGTGGTTATATAGAGAAAAAAAGAGCCCAATTCTGCACCATGCTTACATCCGTCATATTTGCTTTTCGTCATTTTTAGCCAACGATTTCATCGATACTATGGTGAAATTGTTAAGTTTAACTATTTATGATTTTGTGTTAAACATCGTACAAAGCTGGCGCATTGCGGAATACAAGGTGAGTGTCAGAAGCACGCCCTTCTCACTTCTCCCTTCTTATATAAAGCTCCTGTAGGGTTATTCTCGTAGCGGTCTTAATACGCTCCTATCTTGATTGACAATATTAAAATGGCGTATTGGTATTCACAAAACAAGATATCTAGCAGATATCTTAAAAATTCGTTATTTTTTTTTGAAATATTAGTATGAAATTCTATGTAATCGGCATTTCCGTAACTATAAAGGGCGACCTGATTGCGATCATGTCTTAATCTTATCGTTAAGTGATTTTTAAATGCGATTGATTACGGGAATAAGGCCACTGGTCCTTCTTTAGCCCTACAAAATTACTTCGCGTTTGCTCATGTTGGGGAATCGAAATTTGACAAACAAATAGCGAACATATACCTGATAAAATAGCGCTAAATAGGATGGAGCATTCTATATACTCGTACATATAATATGCAATTCTCAATGTTGGAATGTCAAATAGGGACCTTTTTAGGGACGATGTTTCTAACTGATTCAACGATCGTCAAATGTTAATAAATGTCGATCAAACAATTATTGATCCATTTGTAGGTCTGGAGGTAATTTCAACGGCCAAACGAGACGTTCCTAGAAATGTAACGATGACAAAATAATGCCTTTTCCTATGCCTGTTGTCCGATAGGGTTTGCAGCTATTTTAAACTAGGCATTAACAATCAAACAAAATACTCGTAAATTTAATTTGAAAAGTTCATAAATAAATATACCAATTATTATGATTAACAAATTTAAATCATTATTAAGCAAATTGGACGGTAGCTTAGTGAGTGTTGTGTATGATGATGACTTTCGCATTGCGTGCTGAATGTCGTTGGTTTTATTTAACCCCTGTGTCGAGTTTTGTTTTACCTATACTACGTGAGAGAGCCCATTATTATTTACCTACTACAAAAGCTTAAAACGAAGATCACAATTATTTAATCAATCGCTATACTGTCCATACGTATAAAAAATATGATCAATTTAAACACATAATTTATTTTCCTTATTTTCGCCAATAATTTCGCTAAAAATGCATGATCAATTTTTTTTAATGAACCTGTGCTCAGTGAACATAAATAAGCTCTTTGAGTTTTTCACAGTAAGCTACTGAAAGCTTGTGTTATGAAAGAGGAAGATGGTCGGCACCCGGGATTGTACCCACGACCTCTGAACGAAACAGTACGAAAGCTGGCGTTAATAATAAAAAGTAATTAGTAGTTCTTTCTTGGTACCAACCTAATTATGCCATAATTAAGTAAATAATTGACAATCGTTACATTAACCCATTACATAAATAAAAAAACACATAGGTAACGTGTAAATGTATTATATTCATGAATCATGACATAAAATATTGATGTCCAAGATCAACTTCACATACTTACGTTGCTCTCTGTTACACAATGGAACACCTCGCAACACATGTAGGTAATTATAATATATTTAAAAGGGTAGTGTGCTTTTAAAAGCACACTACCCTTTTTTACCCAATTTTTACTTTTATTAACCTTCTCACGCCAAAATTCGTAAATATTTTTATTAGATCAAAAAATAATGTTGGTAGGGGAAATTCTATTTTATTTTACCAGTTAACAAGATCAACAGTTCGACCATTTTCCAAAATTGGTTAATGACAATGTTCTTTTCACTGATGAGCTATTTATGTTTTTCTAGAACAACATAATAATATCTAATGTATTCAGTTTTGTGTTGCCCATTCTCTTATATGGGTGTGAGTCCTGGCACCTAACCAAAGCCCATCAGGCACAAAAAGTCTCAGTTTTCGAAATGAAGTGCCTAAGGAGAATTCTGGGCGTAAGATGGTACCACCGCATCACGAACGACGCTATACGCCGGCGCACCCAGTTTGAGTCCATCACCTCTACCATTGTGGGGAGGAGATGGACTTGGCTGGGACATGTGTTAGGATGCCGAATGACAGTTGGCCGAGCAGAGCGCTGTTCTTCCTCCCATCAGGATCCCGAAGACGAGGAAGACCCTCTCTCACACTATGTTCCGCTCCTTCGAAGCAGAGCTGAGGGACATGGACATGGTGTGGGAGGAGGTCATAAACACTGCGCAAGATCGAGCGCAATGGAAAGTTCAGGTTGCCTCCCTATGCACCTGAGTGGGGTGTAAAAGGGAGTGTTGTTGTTGTTGTATTCAGTTTTAACATAAAAAGTAATTACTTACACGAAATCAATTTTTGAAAAAGCAATTGATGATGTCGACCTCGGTAGCCTAGTGACATATAGAGACTGACTTCATAATGTACCGGGAACCGGGTTCAATTCCCGGTCGAGTCAAAAATTGTCTGTCTTTTTTCTCTTGAAATTTCTACTCGGGGTTGTAATCTTGTCTCACGTTGGACAGGACCGGTTGACTGGTAGAGAATTATTCAAGAATTAAAAGATAATTGAAATAAACAATAAGCAAATAATTTTTTTTTTTTTATTTACACATTTATTTAATTTCAAACAAGACATTATTACGAATTTGTACATTATAATGATAAGGTATAATAATATAGGCTTTTCAGGTTGCACTACTGTAGCTCCAACTATGCGCAGAATTCACAATATAATGTACCTTTTCTACATACAGAATACAGACCATGCAGCAAAAAATGTAACTTATTCTTCAGAGTGTTTGGCCCATCTCTGCCTGTTTTCAAGGAATCAATCACATGGAACTTGGTAGCGGGCCCCTAAATCTTACTTTTATGAACTGCCTTCTCCTTAGTATACCCTTCCTGTTTCATCCACTTAGTTTCATCCCTTTTCCTAATTCCTTAGCGAGAGCCTGATTTGTATGTCATAGAATTGACTTTATACTTGCCGAGAGTTTTCAGCTACCATTGTAACTATATTATTATATTAACATGTTGTTTTGCCTGTTACTTGGTTCAACAGATCAATAAAATAAAAATAAATAAATATTTGAACAATTCGAATTATCTCTGGATTAAAAAATATTCGAAAATTTTCAGATTGAATTCTAATTGATCATTTTGTAGATGATGTCGATTCAAAAAGACGCTGCGTTAAACAGGTTATAAGCGTCACTCATGAGAGCAAAATATGTACATTATTTTTACGATCTAAGTCAAAACGTGGGAAGTCCGCGCTAACTGGTTTGCCGCTGCAACTGTGCCAATACTTTCGATCGTATTATTATTTTAATTTCTTACTCTGCCCGAATAATGTTTCGCAAATAAATAATAAAAATAAAAAAAAGCGCACAAGTAGATTTCAAATATTGATAAAACTCAAATTGCGTTATACGGCCATTGTTAGTTATTAATTTCAAATTATAGATGAATTATTTCTCGGGACCTTCATACTGACATTTATAATGTTTTTTTTTTTTTATATAAACAATTTCATTCTTACACAATTGTGTAATAAACATTAGAAGAATACTTCTTGATGGTAATAATGCTCTACATCGACTGAGGTCGGTTCTTTTTTTTTATTAATGAATCTGTGCTCACTCAAAGTGAACACAAATACACTATCTGACTCTTTCACAGTAAGCTACTTAAAGCTTGTGTCGTGAAAGAGGAAGATCGTCGGCAGCTGGGATCGAACCACGACGTCCGCACGAAACAGTACGAAAGCCGGCGTTGTAACCGCTAGTCTACCAACCGCTTCTTTTCTCATACTGATCATCAAGATGACCCGAGTTCGATTCCCGGTCATGAAATTCCTACCCGGGGTTTGGACCCTGTGTCAAACAAGTCGGGACCGGTTGACCAGCTGTGGGGCTAGTACGAGTTTCATCGAAAGCTTATTGCACGCTAATAAGCGCTTATAAACGTGCAAACAGTGTTCTAAAATCAAACGATCGAATCTTTCGATCATTTTTGTATGGAAAATTTTCGAAACTCTTTCGATGATCGTTTCGATATTCGATCATCGAAAACTTATAGGTACTAGAGGTACAGTAATTACTTATGGCATTCACATTTGCTGGCTAAGCTGAGCCTTTTGTTTAGTAAGAGTTAATTGTAACTTAATTATTTGCTTCTTCTTTGTATTTTTATGGTTACTCTATCATGGATTTTACATGCGGAACCTTTCTATGTGCATACTTATATTTGTAAAAGCATAAAAAAATCTGTCTGTTATATTTCTAAAAGACATAAAAAAATATGTCTGTTATATTTGTAAAAGACATAAAAAAATCTGTCTGTTATATTTGTAAAAGACAAAAAAAATTGTCTGTTATAGACTCGGAGACCAACCAACCGATTTGCCCTGAACCGGTTTTACCTAATAGAAAAGTAAATAATGCGAACATAGTTTCAATGAAAAAAATGTAACTAGGTACCTATTTCTTTTTTTCCGTAGTGGTGAACCTACGCAGATATCGAATTATCCAACATCATCAAAGGTAAACAAATAAATAAATAAAAAATAACAAATTAATAACAGCTAACATGTAAATGTAAAAAAATGTAATTATTTTACTGTCCATTTCTTTTATTTTGACCTCATCGCTGTGAAGTTGGCGGATAATATTATTAAGTTAACACAGAAACACTGATCTGTAATTCTCATCCACCGCTTTTTCTACAAAATAACGTAAATAATATACCAGGGGCCCTAGACAAATTGAAATTGGCGAACGACTACAAACGAATTATTCGACAATGTAGAGTAGGAAGAAAATTAACTGTCCACTTTTTATATTTTAAGTGTCTTTGTTTGGTTGTAATAAGTACGAGTTAATTAGTAATTAATTGTTTATATTATGTTCCAGTGGTCAGTTCATTTTTTCGCATTCTACATTGACGAAATATTAGTTTGTAGTCGAACACCAATTTCATTTTGTCTTAGGGGGGCTGGTCAGTGGCGTAACGTGGGTTTTCGCCGCCCGGGGCGGGATTAACATTTGGCGCCCCCCCCCCACCTACCTAATAAAGTTTGGCGCCCCACCCCCCTATATAAATGGAAAAAAAATCAAAATAAAAAAGTTCGCATATTTTTTATAACTAGTGGTTCAGTTCATTGGTCGAAATTCGACCATAATTAATTTAAACTATAATATACCTATTACAATAGTGTGCGTAGAGTTTTTTTTTATTGATTTAATCTATTTTTATGTATACGATTTTAAAAAAAATATTAGCATTTGCCACCCCTTCTCTATAAAAACTGTAAGTGTGCGAAATTTCATACTCCTCCGTCCGCTCAATTTTCGTAAAAAGGGGCACAAAGTTTTCCCTTCACCTATTAATATATAGATACTTACAACACTACAATATAGTACAAAAATTCAATTTTTGGATAATGGGATAGAGCTTACTTCTGACACAGATTTTTCTACCTGCGGAATCACCGCAAAAGTTTTTTTTAAGACCTTAACCCGAAATTACTTAAAGAAGAAAAAAAGGAACTTGAATTAACTCACTCCGGTGTACACTTTTTGTACTAGCTTACGATGAGACAGGTTAAAAGGAAAAAAAATATTTTATCAATTTTAAGAATTTTAGTGATTTTTTTTTCTCATTTATTTTCCCTTCACAAACTCGGGGCCCTGATTTTTTTTCTCATTTATTTTCCCTTCACAAGCTCGGGGCCCCGATTTTTTTCTCATTTATTTTCCCTTCACAAACTCGGGGACCCGATTTTTTTTCTCATTTATTTTTCCTTCACAAATTCTCGTACCTATACTATTTCAGTTTTGTGTTTTTTACCAAGTTTTTTTTTATTTGTCGGCTCATTTTGCCGCCCCCTGAAAAGTGCCGCCCGGGGCGGACCGCCCCCCCGTAGTTACGCCACTGGGGCTGGTCTAAAGTGCTTACGTGTAATCGGATTGAAAACGGCGGCCATCCCAAATATTTCCAACGTAGATGGTCCTCAAATTTTTGTGGCCAAATGTTTCAGCCATATGTTATGGCCCGTTTATGAGCGCCATTAATAAAATGTTTTCAATTAGGTACTTTCTTTAACTTCTCAACGCCAACCGTTTCATAGTTGATCGGTTTTTTCGAATACCTACTTCTTTGTGAATATTCTTACTTTCTATATCGTGCAACGTTCTTAAATTCATTCATTCAATAGTAACTTTAAAATTAGCAATGATTACGATTATCCTGCAAGTGACGGTATATGACATTTTGATCAGAAGCAAACAAGATAACTCAATCAAGTAACAGCCAACTTCGCGTATAATAATACTGTGAACTGATTAGCATAAGGATCTTACAAGTCGTAAAGTGCTAAGACTTATAATAGCTGGCAAGAGAGATGTGCCGCAGCGTCCTGACCGAAGAGATCTTATCTGAGCAGAGGATACCTACTTATTCACTTATAATATCAAACGATTATATGAGCATAGTGATTATAAGGAAAACATATATGCATACAAAATCATTATAATATTATTCCACTTTTCAAATTATTCAGTACAAGATTTTAAATGTCGGACCTGCGATTAATAACTATTTCAAAGTGTTTTTCTAAAAGTTGTTTACAAAGTGTGATATAAAAAGAGAAGAATTCTTGTTTTTAGAAATCATTAATTCATATGATATCGCTGGGTTGATTTTGATAAAAACGGACAAGAATAGGTACCTAGTTAGTAAAAAATATTGAAATTAAACGTTTTAGACTCTCATGAATTGTCTAACTTTTTTTCTTTTACTCAACTCATCCAGCCCAATCTGTGAAAAAAAACGAGGAAATGAAAAGTGAAAAATAATATGACTAATACCTTACAAAATAGGTAGGTACATGTTTAATACAAAATTTTGTCGTATAAGTTTACTGAAAAAAAATATTTCAAAGCTCCAAGCTTCAGTAAGATAGATACCTAGCTACGTCGACACAATTCTAACCTTACATTTTTGTTTATACTTTTCTTGATTGCCAAAACAGATTGTTATGAAATTAGCTTTTCAATTTCCCCCTACCAATTTTGTTATTATGGATTGGTTTAAATACGGCTTTAGTCTATTTAATTCTGCTTTTTAACTCAATTTTATCCCTTAAGTTTTATATTTATAATAATACTCGTATAAATTTCAATAGGCACGTTATTAAAAACCAATGTAAAAACGCCTTTATTTTGTTGTACAAACATTACTCTTGACGCGTTTCATTTACAGCCTTCGCCCTGAGGACAAAGATACTCTATACTCACCCTGAACAAGCAGCTTCTGCAGACGAATCCTATCTTGACGATTTAATATAATATTAGGTATATTTTCGTGATGCAATGTAGAAGGGAGTTGGTAACAAAAACAAATACAAAATAATCAATTTTCCAATAAGCCTACTATACGATTTTTTTACTTCATGACATGACTAGAATTTGAAAATCGCCTGTGGTGATGATGCCTTACCTTATCCTCAGCATGGTGAAGTAGTTTCCCGCTGACTTCTCTGGTGAAGTAGTTTCCCGCTGACTTCTCTGGTGAAGAATAAGAAAATGATGCCTTTTATCAATCGGTGTAAATATAGAAGGACGAGACGCCCCAAATGCTCAAACTCTCCTAATCTAAAATGTGTTAGGATGAGCTTTCTTTTGTGACCCTTCTATGTAACTTTATCATAGGCGAACTCTGACGGAAATAAGGAAGCATGGAGGGCCATGAAAAATAATAAAAACAAAGATTTAAATAAGAGATTTAATTAATTAATTTTAATTAGGAAATTCAACTGTAGCTGCTAAAAAACGTACGATGTGGGTATTATTATTGCGTTTAGGATTCGTGGTCCAACAGCTGTCGGAGCGGAAAATCCCTTACCGACCGTAACCCGGTATTTTCGTTGAAATACATATAATCGATAGTAGCTATGACAATAATTAATAATAACAGGTATCTGCGGGAAATGTGTGATAGATATTTGATCAGAAGTTCCTACATAATAGGTACCTAACTGTTGCCACGAAGATAAAATTGTGATTAAGTAAAATTGGAACTTTTTTTAAGGAACGATATTGTAATTGATGATTTATTTATGGGACAATCACACAATTAGTGAAATTTTTCTATGTCTAATTATCGTCCGACACGTTTTGCTGCTATATAATCACTTAAAAAATAATCTAATATATTTGAATACAAAAATAAAACAATAGTTAATTTTCAAAGTACGTACTCGCAACCCTGAATCCAGTAAGAGAAATTATGACATAAAAATCATGCGTATTTATCTAAAGGTTGCATTAATAATTTATAATATTATACCATACTTACCTATATTATATGGGTCTCCGTTCATTTACCTTAATCCCTTGTGGCAACATTTTACAAGCAAAAAAACGTGAGCTGACGGTGTTCATAATGTTGTCTGTAGCCAGTAAGTACTCTTTTAAAGTGTCTTAATTTCATTTCCCTCAAATACTTCTTATTTCAGGAAAAAATAGTAGGTAAGTAGGTAAAATACTTGTGAGTGTGGGGAAGTGCAGGACCATGATCACCTTCTGGAGTGCCCGAATGTTGGAGACGGGTGTACACAGGAGGACTTTACTGATGCCAATGACAGGGCCATACATATGTGGCCAACCACTGGAGATTCTTGGTCTGACGATCCGGATTCGGAAAGTAAGTAAGTAGGTAAAATATGTATTTGCTTTCTACAAGTGAACGTTCAATGTAAAAGATATTAATTTATTAAGTTTCATTGTTAATGAAATAAATCGATGAAAAGAATCCGACATAGTTTGTTTCTAATGAATGGACGATATGGGTATAATATTTTAGGAATCGAAATCTCAGGAGTAGGAACTAAGGTCAATGAAACATGTATCTATAGCCATGCATTTCTGTCTCATTCTACAGGAAAATACAAATAAATATAGGTACTTAATATAGTGCTTAAGCATAATTATTTGAAAAATTGTAAAAAGTTTGTTTGGTTTGGTTAAAATTTAAAATATTTTTTGACCTTTCAAATTTTAGCTGGAATATTTTTTTATGAAACGCGTCAGCTTAAAGGAGTCTCTAAATTTTAAAAGGAACTTTAACTAAATTGTTCTTTTGAAGCTTTTTATGAAACCGGCTGTCAGTACTAGCATTCCCGACAGACGTTTTCCTGTGTTCCTAAGTATGAATATTGAATTCAAATTTGTATAAGGATAAGCTTTATACTTTTAACCAACGTAATTTAGATCGATGCATCTGTTTCAAACTATATATTTTCCATCGACGTTCTACCAAAGCACCAACTATCAAACAACTGATTCTGTCAAACGCGAATTTTATTTTAAAATTTCTATTAAATTACATTGTAAAAAGCACTAAAATGGCTACCTACTTGGAGTTTTCTTTAATTTTCAAATTTCCACGCATTTTCTTATTTTTTCTTTCATAAGAACCTTCTCCTGATAAAAGCCGACACGACAAAGAAAGAATCAGCGTAATCGGTCCAGCCGTTTAGGCGTGATGAGATGACATCCGAAAATAGCTCTCCATTTTTATAATATAGAAGATTGACACGATCATCTATTTCTAGCTCTGGTTCTTTGTTGATGGTTTGGTGTAAACACACACTAATAAACTTGACAGAATAGGTATAGATAGATATTATGTATAAGTTATTCACGTCCGTATAAAAGTGCTGTTTATTTTTTTATGTCATTAATCTTTCCGTCAGATATTATACCTACTTAATTGGAATAGAAGAAAAACATCCTTACATCTTATTATTCTTTTTTATGATTGCTTATGATTAAAAAAAAAACCAGAGGTGGCAAAATAAAAATATTAAAGGAGTATTGCAATGTTGTCAAAGCAAAATTTAGTGTCGCCAAAAGTGGTAGCTATTGACCAATCCAATCCAAATCCAAACTCCCTTAAGACCCCACTTAGGAGCATAGGGAGGCAACAAGAGCTCCCATTGCGCTCGATCTTGCGCAATGTTTATGACAAATCAGTAAATTAGGATGTGATGAATTTATGAGCAAAAAAGGTCATATTTCGATCATTTAGTTTAGATTTCGTTTCGAAAATGTCACAGTTAGCCGTTAATGATTTTATACCTTAAAAGGTTAGGTATTTGTACAGTGGCGTTCCGTGGGGTATTGGCGCCCGGGGCGGGAACCACACCCTTTGGCGCCCCCACATAACTTTTCCTAAAAAAAAAGGTCATTTCTATAATTTGGTATCTGGAAACATGACATTTCCTAAAAAAAGGTCATTTCTATAATTTGGTATCTGGCAACATGACATTTCCTAAAAAAAAAAGGTCATTTCTATAATTTGGTAAATTTGGTACATGCCTATTTCGAAAACCGGACGTATAGTATAGCGCGAGCATATTTTGCCGCCCTGCTAATAGAGGCGCCCGGGGCGGTCCGCCCCCCCCCCCCCCCTCGGTACGCCACTTTACTTCATTTCTATAATTTGGTATCTGGCAACATGACATTTCCTAAAAAAAAAGGTCATTTCTATAATTTGGTAAATTTGGTACATGCCTATTTCGAAAACCGGACGTATAGTATAGCGCGAGCATATTTTGCCGCCCTGCTAATAGAGGCGCCCGGGGCGGTCCGCCCCCCCCCCCCTCGGTACGCCACTGTATTTGTATGTCTTAGTTCACGTTTATCATTTTCACTAGGTATTAAAAACTAAAAAATGAAAAAAAGGTAATTTGCAGATTCGCGTTTATTAGTTTAAAATTTCATTATAAAAATATCTATTAAGACTAAAAAAATGTTGAGTTTATATAGAATGTATCAGGTAGGTAGGTACCTACTCGCTTTAGGTAGAACATTGTGCGATAATGGGTTAAATAAAATCCGATGTTCATATAGATAACCTCCATAATAGGTAGATTGTGGTTCAAGCTTTTTTAATAAATCTGCTGTCACTCAAAGTGAACAAAAATACACTCATCGGCTCATTCACAGTAAGCTACTTAAAGCTTGTGTCGTGAAAGAGGAAGATGGTCGGCACACTGGGATCTAACCCATGCACAACCTCTGCACGAAACAGTGCGAAACCCGGCTTCTTAACCACTAGACCACCAATCACTTCAAGCTAGTTGATAGGTAAACAAGGGACAAAATCGGTAGATCTTCCGAAAAGTAGGTAGATATGGCAAAGCTGGAGTATTGTTAGTAGATAAGATATATAAACATTGATACGCATATTTTGATAGAATTTCTTTCAAGCTTTCAGAAATATTTTTTTAATATTCAAACGTATTTTTGTATAAATGACAAATTAGAAATCAATATGCATAGTAAGGACTACAGGACAACGTCTGTCGGGAAAGATAGTACATACTTAAATAATAAATTTATCATTACACAGATTCATAGTATAGACATGACAACATCTGTCGATAAAACTAATTTTATAATATTTTATTAATATTTTAAATGGATTTTTATGTAAAGAGAAAAACATAATTTTATTTCTGTTAAACAAACATGAGTTTTTTTTTTAAATGTTCAGACGTTGATTGTACCCGCCTAACTATCTACAATAGCTATGCGGGAGATACCTGTTATTGGAGCGCTGGATATTCTATGTGTTTGTTTCATGTTTTTATTTTGTTTGTGTTGTTCAGTGTTCTGTTGGTGTCTCTATGAAATAAATAAATACATAAATCCACAACAATAAAAGTTTTGCCCAATAACTAAGTTGCATGATGGTATTAAGATCTATATAGAAAAGTGTGCGCAATAAACAGGCGCCAGATAGGTTCCCTGACATGTCAGATACACTCTCACCTGTTTGTAGATGTGATAATATGAGGCAGGCAGGCACAGCAGACAGTGCAGAAGGCGGGGTGAGTGGTCTACCTTGAAGATGACCACGGCATCACTGAAGGTCGTACGCACACACGCACCTTACACACTCATACTTGCGCACGCATCACTTGCCTCTCATTTTACCTATCAAACTACATCCTACAGCCGTATCTTCAAACTGTGTCGTGCGGGGTAACCAGTGAAGAATGGGAAGCATTTCAGATACCGCACATGGATAAGTTTTTTGTATCAATTTCACTGTCTGTATTAGGTATTAATGTTAAAATAAAAAATAATAATAATTTGTTTACCTCGTACTCTTACGTGCGTGTACCTATACTTAGAATTTTTGGCATTTACAGCACCTGAACAAAAAAAATAGTTTGTGATGTTAATAATTGTCAATTTATTATTTAGCAACATTGACCTTAACAACCCATTCTTTACTAAGGAAACTCCTGGCCATGGGCGCCTCCTCCCCCCCCCCCCCCTATATTTATTGATGGGGGTAATCTGACTTAAGACCAATAACTTCCTCTTTTCTCTTTCTCCTTTCACGTCCCTTACTCCTGTACCTCACCCATGGGCTGTATCCCTTTATCCCAGCAGTAGGGCTATTCTCGTAATCATGCAATCGCTTTTAAAAATCACTTAACGATAAGATTAAGACACGATCGCAAGCAGTCGTATTCACAAAACTATCGGAATCTAAATAATGTTAATCCTATCTTGAACTGGATCATTTTCATATCTACTGATATTTCAAACATAACGAATTTTTAAGATATCTACTAGATATCTTGTTTTGTGAATACCAATCCGCCATTTTATGATTGTCAATCAAGATAAGAGCGTATTAAGACCGCTACGAGAATAAGGGCACTGAGCCTACATAATATCAACATCATGTTAACTTATGGCCGTCATGGCCATAAGTTAACCCTCGAAAGTGACAAATAAAAACCAAATTTTACAGAAAAACTGGATGATTTTTCAGAAATATAAAAAATACACTTCGTTTAAAATGTTTTTATTTTTTTAAATAAGTAGGTAGATACCAAAGTACATTAGAGATGGCAATAATCCCGCCATTCCGCACTATTTTTATACGCACTAATTTGATTGTAATAATATTACACATATTATGTGCATAAAGAATTAAATAAATAAATAAATTATTTATTGAAATAACTTGAAAATGAATATAAAATGTATAACAACAAAAACTTTCTTTTAAACGTTTACCTACTTACAAGGTTCCGATATTAATGAGTTACGTTAGGGACGCAGGTTCGAATCCTGCCGAGGCGTGAGATTTTCCACATGTTGAAAATAATTCTCATGATTATTAGGAGCTTCGGGGATTTGAACATTACCTACCACCTAATGGCGAACGTTGTTAACATAAAGTGATCAGTAACAGCCTTCGAAATATAGCAGTAGAAGACAGCCGAAAGCTCGTAGTGGCTTGTTCATACCATTTAAAATCGAACATCAATAGTAAACTATCGTCAGTCATTAGTTGATTAGAAGATTTTTTTAGCAATTTAGCAAAAAAAAATCCTACCTATGTTTTTCTGTTCGTTTACCTACTGGTAGTCTGACCTTATCCTAGGGTGGAGTTGAGGGTTATAGAAAGAACATGAAGAAAAATTGTTTACTTTCGTAAATGATTTTTATGTAAAAAAAATTCACCTACACAGTAGGTAATAATATCTATTTAATTTCAAAATATTTCAACTGTAGGTAAGCATATTTTATATTAATAATATGCACCAAATAAAGTAAACCAAGCTCATAACATTGCATAAAAAATACCTACCTATTTACAGTGATATGTTATGTTATGGTATAATAAATTATCACTGCCTATTTACAATCCCAAAATCAAATGGGCATTTCTAGTGTTACCACAATCTGTTGAACAACGTATAAAATAAAATAAAACTATGGATACAAAAATATCGGTAAAACAGGCAACTACACTCAAGAATTAGTTACCTCCATGAATATCTATGCATTATAAAGGGTCTCGTACATTGGCGGATCATTGCAGATTAGCCGCTTCGGTTTCGTACAAATTCGCTGACGCGTTTTCCGTTGTTATTTCGACAAGATCTGTTGCCGAATGTCACATTATTTATTAATTTCCATTTATTGGATAATTTATTTTATTGGAGAGAACAATAACGGATTACTTTTCATAATTTCATTATTATCAATTATCATCATTCAAAATATCAAGCCATCCTCAATTTCAATCTCAATGTATAAATCTGTGGTGGCATGGTAAAAGGCATTAAGTCGCGTTTTTCAGCATTTTGAGTTATATGCGCTACATCATACATTATCACAAACAGAACAAAGTTCAAAAACATAAGTTTAAAAAAATCCACTTATAAAGGATTTAAAATCATTTTTTCATTCCGGCATAACTGAATATTAATTTTATTTGGCAAGGTAAAACGACTCGCGTCGAATTTTGTCTACCACGAAGTAAAACGGTGTTGTCTATGATAGAGCTGCCGTGAGAAGCCGTTCTTTTAAGTGAACCTTTTTAAAATGTGTTTAAATAATGTATTTTGTGAACTTTGTGGCAGGTATATATCTTCCTTATCTGTCGACCAATCTGTTTACAACTTTCATTGTTTTTATTGTTAAGCTATAGACAATAGATCGGTAATACTATCTGCATATTATTTTTTTTTTTTAATATTTTTTCATTGCTATTTTAATACTATTATTAATATAATCGTGCTAGTGCGAACTATTATATCAACAACTGATGACTGATTATACAGTTCGATTTAAAAATAATATGAACAAACCACTACGGGCTTACGACCATCTTCTAAAGTTATTTCGAAGGTTGGATTAGTGTGATCACTTTACGTTAGCAACGTTCGTCATTAGGTCGTAATGTTCAAATATCCGAATATTCATCTGGTTTGCAATGGTTTGCTGTTGGAGTCTCCACTGCGCATGATTTTGTGCAGCTTGTATGACCTCTTCCCAAACCGTGTATAAATTCCTCAGCTCTGTTTTGAAGGATCGGTACATTGTGAGAGAGGGTTATCTTAACAAAGGTAATAATACCTATAATTAACTAATTTCATTTTATTATTCAAAGAATATTCTTCATTTATTCTTCTTCTTCTTCTTCCTAGCCTTCCCTCCACTGCTGGATGTAGGCCTCTTCCATCTGTCTCCACTTCTCTCTATTCTGAGCCGCTTCAACCCATTTTTTACCGGCGACCGCAACAATATCGTCGGCCCATCTCTTTTGTGGCCGACCGACTCCCCTTTTGCTTTCCCATGGTCTCCACTTTAAGACTCTGGGAGTCCATCTCGAGATTGGCTGTCTGGCTACGTGTCCTGCCCATTGCCACTTCAATTTTGCAATCCGATCCATAATATCGGCGACTTTTGTTCGGCGTCTGATTTCTATGTTTGTAACTCTATCACGCAGACTTATGCCCAACATTTGTCGCTCCATGGATCGTTGCGCGCATTTCATTTTGTGGATAGTATTCATGGTCAGGGACATTGTTTCTAGACCATATGTCATCACAGGCAGGATGCACGCTTCATAGACTTTTCTTTTTAAATTAATGGGGATATCCTTATTTCTCATTATATGATTGAGCTTTCCGAAGGCTGCCCAACCAAGTCCGATTCTTCTGGGTATTTCTGCTACCTGATTTTCTTTTCCCATTTTTAACTTATGTCCGAGGTAGATGTATTCTTCAACAGATTCAATCGTTTTGTCGTTGACTTTTATGTTTCTGTTGGATGGACTCATAATTTTAGTTTTGTTATAGTTCATTTCTAAACCAAACCTCAGGGAAGCGTCATGAAGATCTTTAATCATGATGCTCAGTTCTTCCAGGTCTTTGCTAAAAATTACAATATCATCTGCAAAGCGGAGATGAGTCAAGCAAGCGTTTATTACTTAACAATATTACGTTCTGAGCAAAAAAAAATATACCTACTGATATTCTGGGAATGCTATGCTAGAAAATAATAATAGGTAAGCTAAAAAATAGCTAATATTTATGAAGAATAAAATGTAAATGTTGAAAAATAATAAATTAGCATGTGATAGAGAGTAACTGGGTATATTTCCTTGTAAAATTTGACATAAGTACAAAATTTTTCAACCTATGGGCCAAAATTGTCAAGGTAAAAAGACACGCATTATAAATAAAGCATATAAACAAAGAAATATTGAAGAAATAAATATGAGTTATCGTATAGTGAACCCTTTTTAACGAAGTAAATGCATCAAAGTTGATCTATTTTATTTGTATTAAATAATATTTCACAAAAATGAAACCTCTTAAAATACTGACAAGTAAATCCGCCATACTGAGAAATGTCATCCCACTGACTTAATGCCTTTTACCATGCCACCACAGAAATATTGACCTCAATTTCCATTCATCTTCGCATCACCCTCAAACAGCTGGACCAATTTCGCTAATAATTATTTTTTGTTTGTGTTTGCTATTGTCAGAATGTGACCTGTAAACATCATTTAAAACGGACGAATCGTTCGTCATTATATTGGTTAAATAGGTAAGTAATTAATATATCATTATACAAATTTGAGTTCAATATTCACATTTAGGTCGATTAATAATTTCAATATTCAACGTCCGTCTTCAACGCTTATAATATTAACGTCATTTTTTAAAGTCCAACCGAAGGGCTGATAACCTATAATAGCGTCGAAGTGGTTGGTAGTATGGCGGCTACGAGGCCGGCTTTCGTACTGTTTCGTATAGGAGGTCGTGGGTTCGATCCCAGGTGCCGACCATCTTGCTCTTTCACGACACAAGCTTTAAGTAGCTTACTGTGAAAGAGTGTATTTGTGTTCACTTTGAGTGAGCACAGATTCATTTAAAAAAATATATGAAAAAAAAATTTCACTTCTGAAAAAAGAATGTTAGTATGTTAATACCTACCACGTAAACTCTGAAAACTGAAAAGATATAGGAAGTGTCTAGTTTGCCGCTAGCGGTATACTAGCAAATCGCGCTAAAAAGCCGCCAGTGGCAGTGCAAAGAAAAAGTGCGCATGCGCGATAATAATAGTAGATGTTATAGGTTTTCGATGTATTACGTAAGTCCATTGCGGATGAGTGGTTACCATCGCCGCTGTTCATATTGATGGTTGTATGTTCGAATCCCGGTGCGGGTGATCTTTTTTTTCGTTTTTTTTTTCTATTTATCCGGTTTTTTTTCTGTGAAAGATGTCTAAAGTGTATTTGTGTTCACTTTGGCTGTGCTCAATTCATTAAAAAATAGGTTCGTTAGCACGCTTTCTACTATTTTCATGACTAACAGCCATGAAAATAGGTTAGGTTAGGTTTGAACACAATTATTTAGGGGGGTTTGGGGGGCAGAGCCCCCATACCTCTTCACATGTACCCCGAATCCATTTTACCCTCTGCAAACCGAACATACAAACGTTGTCTAGTGGGGCAGTAAATTCCAATAATTAATATGTAAACTGTTTGTTAAGTGTAATTTATAATGGAAATAAATAAATAAATTTGAACTTTTGTTCCGAAACTAGCGGCTTTTTAGTGCGCTTTTCTAGTATACCGCTTGCGGCAAACTAGCCACACCCAAAGATATAGATATACCTAATACGTAAAATAAATACTTATGTATTCGAGTACATGAGACATCAACCATATATATAATATTTGCCTTGAACACTGACTGACTGACTGACTGCCTGACTGACTGATGTCATTAACGCCGCTAGATGGCGCGCCACTCGCAACTAAAGACAAATAATGCCTGCCACACACGCTCCGGTATACCTGTGCAGGCGGCCTGCGCAGGTATACCTCACAACGCCCACACACGCTCCGGTCTACCGTAAGGTAGACCTGCGCAGGCGACCGGAGTGCCGCCACACACGCTCCGGTATACCTGTGCAGGCGGCCTGCGCAGTTACTTAGAAAGATATTATTTTTTTTGATTACTGACTATATTTTTGATCGACCTCGGTACGGTACCGTAGTGGTTATAGGCTTGGACTTCAGATCACGAGGTCCCGGGTTCGAATCCCGGTCGGGACAGAATTTTTCTGTTTTTTTACTTGAAATTTTTTTATTTTTTATTTTCTTTTATAAATGTGAAAAAAAAATTGTGGTTGGATGTTAGAGATTGCTACGGCTATAATCCCGCCATTTCCACTTGTCTATACACTATTTTTTGTACACTATTTTTAATATGCATAAAGTATAAAATAAATAAATAAATCTAAATATTTAAAAAAATTCAAAACTCCGAACTCGGTAGCCTAGTGGCAAAGGCTCCAACTTCAGATCAAGAGGTCCCGGGTTCGATTCCCGGCCGGGTTAGAAATTTTCAATGTGTTTTTTCACTTGAAATTTCTACTCGGGGTTGGAATCCTGTCTCAGATTGGACGGGACCGGTTGACTGGTAGAGAATGCTTCAAGCATTGAGTTCCGCCGGCTATACTGACACCTATGTATAGAAGAACCAACATTCCTCCGGAGAATTTTGGGTTTAATATGATACCACCGCATCACGAACGACGCTATACGTCGGTCACTTTTACCATTATGTGGAAGAGATGCACTTGGCTGGAACATGTATTAAGGATGCTGAATGACAGTTGGCCGAGGAGAGCGCTGTTCTTCCTGCCATCAGGGTCCCGAAGAAGAGGAAGAACCTCTCATACTGTGTTCCGCTTCTTCGAAGCAGAGCTGAGGAATCTGGACATGGTGTGGGAGGAGGTCATAAACAAGATCGAGCGCAATGGAGAGCTCTTGTTGCCTCCATATGTCCCTAAGTAGGGCGTTAAGGGAGTTTAGATTGGATGTATAGAAGAGTGTTATTTACCTATTATTATTTAAAATATTTATTTATTAAATAATAATATATTATATATGAAGTATACATCATTGTATAACTATAATAAAAAAAAAGAATTAAATACAATGCTATAATATACTAAATATAAAAATATTATTATTTAAAAAAATAATAATTATAAAAAAACTCCTCTAGTTCTACTCTCGACTGAGCCATATGCAATTAAGGAATGCACAACCACTCCATGCAAACGCTGGAAAACTACTGAAAGACGTGCAGGCGACCGGAGTGCCGCCACACACGCTCCGGTGAACCTGTGAAAGAATTGATTTTCGATTCTTCTCCGGTCGCCTGCGCAGGTCTAAAAAACTGCACAGGTCTACCCCCACACACGCTCCGGTACACCTGAACAGGCCGCCTGCGCAGGCGACCTGTGCAGATATACCGGAGCGTGTGTGGCCTACATAATAATATTGTTCTTCTAATACAATATGGCTGACAGCAGTGACAACTGACAGTAACATAATGATATTATTATGCCTGGTGGCTGAGCACTTTTTTTAAAGGTCTTGACGTAGAGAAAAACATTTTTTTGGGTTATTAAAAAACTCACATGCGAAGTCAGCGATAAGAAAGCAAAGTGTACCAAATTAGGAAACTTTTACGCACAGCGGGACTTCATAGTGAAGAAAAGCCTTACTAATGCCATGAGTGCAATAAAAAGTTTGTGGTTTCAAGTAATTTAAAGAGTGAAATGCGAACTCATAGCGGAGAAAAGCCATATGAATGCAATAATTGCAATAAAAAGTTCAATCAATCAAATAATTTAAACAACCAATGACATGCTAAAATCTATTTGAATTGTAAGTTTGCAATAAAGAGTTTAATTTCATTTTTAAGTTTGCATAAATAGTTCAATCAACCGTGTGCTGTAAAGTATCACTTGCGAATTCGGCCAAAAAATTGACAAATCAGGAAACTTTTACGCACAGCCGGACTTCGCTTTACTAATGCAATGTGTGCAATAAAAAGTTTGTGAACTCATAGCGGAGATAAGCAGTACGAATGCAACCATTGCGATAAAAAGTTTAATCAATCAAATGATAAAAGCCATTTAAATGCATATTTTGTTAGAAAAAGTTCAAAATTTGTTTAGTCTGACATATGAATTCGCCCAAAAGAAAGCATAGTTTGTATGAAAAAGTTTACCAAATCAGATCTTTAAATCACAGACGCGATTTCATTGCCAAGAAAACTCTTACTAATACAATGTGTGTAGTAAAAAGTTTTTTTTTTGCATTTTTATAAATAGTTATAGTATCATGAATAGTTATTATAATCTATCATCGAGTGCTTTACAGTTACACAAATGAAATCGTCCATAAGAAAACAAAGTTTCCATGAAAAAGTTTACCAAATCACGAATCTTTAATCCACACACACGAGATCATACCGGAGAAAACCATACGAATGCCATGTTTTCAATAAAAAGTTTACACACCTAGAGTAATTTTTTAAAGATTTTCATGTGAATTTGTAGCGTTGAAAAGCCATTCATATGCAACGTTTGTTATAAAAACTACAAGTTTTTTTTAAATTTTCATTGAGTTCTATTATCAAGTGGTTTAAAGTCTGACATATGATTCCGCCATAAGAAAGCAAACTTTGCATGAAAATTTTACTAAATCATAAATTTATCCCATAGACACGATATCATAGCAGAGATTTTTCTCTGCCTTACTAATGCAATGTTTGAAATAAAAATATTGCACACTAGCGCAGAAAAGCCATACGAATGCAACCATTGCGATAAAAAGTTGAATCAATCAAATGATAAATCATGATAAAAGCCATTTAAATGCATATTTTGTTAGAAAAGGTTCAAAATTTGTTATAAAAAAAATATCAAGTGCTTTACAGTCACACAAATGAATTCGGCCATAAGAAAACAAAGTTTCCATGAAAAAGTTTACCAAATCACGAATCTTTAATCCACATACACGAGATCATAGCGGAGAAAAACCATACGAATGCCATGTTTTCAATAAAAAGTTTACACACACCTAGAGTAATTTTTTAAAGATTTTCATGTGAATTCATAACGTTGAAAAGCCATACATATGTAAAGTTTGTTATAAAAACGTTGTTTTTTGAGTTTTCATGAAGAATTCAATTAACCAAGTGTTTTAAAGTCTCTTATAAGAATTCGGCAATACGAATGCAAAGTTTATATGAAAAAGTTTAATCAATCAAATCGGTAAATACCCACATGCCAAAAGCTATTTGAATGTACAGTTTGTAATTAAAAGTTTAAGTTGTAGGTATTTGAGTTTTCATAGAGTTGAATCAACCAAGTATTTTGAAGTCTCACATGTGAATGCTCACAGCTATGCTATGAGAAAGTAAAGTTTGCATAAAAAAAGGCCATAGGTGGGCGCCACGGGCGCCTTTAAAAATCTAGTAAAAATAATATCAAAAAGTCGAAAATAAAGTCATTCACCACGACATGATAAAAAATACATTTTTATAATTATATTATTCTACATAGTCAGGAATGTAGTATTGTTCGACGGATTAATTCATAAATACTACATAATTATTTTTGTATCGATTAGCCAATAAAAGGATTTAAAATATTATCTGTAATACCTATATTTTTTAATCAAATTTTGGTTAAAAATCACATATCGGTTCATGGTTCAAACATTTCAAAGCGTTCAAAGATAATAAGATCGATACATCATAGACTACGCTCCGGTATAATAATATGTATACCATAGATTTTTATATATGTATAAAAGTCGATACATATGTATATTCCATAGATAAAATTATGAGCCGTTCATATTCTCAAAATGTCATTAGAAGCATAGAAGAAGTATAATAGAAGTATATTAGCATAGATAATATAATATATTATACTGTAAATGTATATTAGAAGATATTGTCAAATCGC
Source organism: Mystacides longicornis (assembly GCA_963576905.1). NCBI lineage: Eukaryota > Metazoa > Arthropoda > Insecta > Trichoptera > Leptoceridae > Mystacides > Mystacides longicornis. The sequence goes on from OY756425.1 coordinate 14,675,970, forward strand.
GAAATCGCTGTTTTCTTTTTCTAGTATAATATTGTGGTGTGGACTGATTTTCTTTGAGCAGTGCTAATTATTAATTAACTCGTGTTTACTTTGTTGGATTATAGATAATATCAAAAGTAAATCCACTAGCTAGTTTTTCGTACAAAACATTTGAAATAGATATATTCATTTTATAAGATATCGTTTCTCCGATAAGAAAATATATTTGTTGACGTTTAAATGACGCTATATGTAATGAAATTTCTTTGTATAGTTTCATCACTGCGATTCACTTAAGTGCTATAAAAATATGAAAGTTGTTTATCAATATTAAAACAAAAATATGTTTAGAAGTAGAAGTTGGTTTGGAGGTGGATGGGGTAGGCCTAAAAATCCACATTCATTGGATCATTTGAAATATCTGTACAATGTTTTGGCAAGAAATCAAACAGTTTCAGAACATAACAGAGGTCTCCTTGTTGAATCTTTAAGATCAATAGCAGAAATACTCATTTGGGGGGATCAAAATGATAGCTCCGTCTTTGAGTGAGTAAAAGTCATGTCAATTCTAATTGCATTAAATAAATGGCGATTGTTTGAATCTTGCATTATGAATTAATATTATTATGCTTGCAGTTTTTTTCTGGAAAAGAATATGCTTTCTTTCTTTCTCCGAATAATGCGCCAGAGAAGTGGAGGATCATCTTATGTGTGTGTTCAGCTGCTTCAGACGTTGAATATTCTTTTTGAAAATATTCGGAATGAGACATCTTTATGTAAGGCTTTCTATGTGTAACAATTCGGTAGAATATTTTTAGGTTATAAATTCAATATTTGATGTGAAAATCTTTCTTTTAGACTACCTTCTTAGTAATAATCATGTGAATTCCATAATTGTTCATAAGTTTGATTTCTCTGATGAAGAAGTAATGGCATATTACATATCCTTTTTGAAAACATTGAGCTTCAAACTGAATGGACACACAATACATTTCTTTTATAATGAGGTAAGTTTACAATAAATTGAGGTAAATTAATATTGATATTATCCTTATTCAAAATATGTGTATTTATTTAAAATAAAATGCATTACATAGCATGCTTAATTCCAGCATACAAACGACTTTCCTCTCTATACAGAAGCAATAAAATTCTTTAACCACAAGGAATCTATGGTGAGAATTGCCGTGCGAACTCTGACGCTTAACGTGTATAAAGTTCAAGATGTCAGCATGCTGAAATTCATAAGAGACAGGTACAATATTTTTCAAACAAATGTCATAATAGTTTCTCCAGGAGAACACTATCTAAAATATGTTAGTGAATCTTACATTTTGTTAATATTATGAAATTTTGACAGAACGGCTGCGCCATACTTCAGCAATCTAGTTTGGTTCATTGGTAAACACATCATAGAGCTGGATGCATGTGTTAGAAATGACGCAGAGTAAGTACCATGGGGGTTTTAAAATGTTGTCAAATTTTTTTTCGAGCAATAATAACGATTTTTTTAAGAACAATCAGAACTACCTTTATTTGTTGCAGCCACCAGTCCCAACAAAAGTTGGACGATCTAGTGGCCGAACACCTGGACCACCTCCACTATTTGAATGATATATTGTGTCTCAACATACCAGATCTGAATCAAGTGTTAACTGAACATCTACTGCACAAACTGTTGATACCTTTATATATTTATTCTCTGACAAGTAACACAGCACATAGGATAAGATTGTCTGGAAGGAGACCCTTCATGAACAACGCAAATTCGGAACAAATATTACATATCGAAACTATAACAAGGAGCTTAGCTGACATTCTGCATCAAAAAGGCATAGATGTAGGATCTCCCGATGTCAGATCACCGTCGAGATTTGAAGACTTTGAAGAGGAACAAAAACCAAGAATTTCATGTGTCGTTGCGCTATTCTTACTTTCCCAAGTCTTTCTGATAATAACACACGGACCGTTGGTTCATGCACTAGCATGGATTATTTTACATTCCAACAATTCAGTCTTTGATGAAGGTGCTACAAAAATATTGAAGAATTGTTTGAATTTTAAGCATGGCTGTATTAAGTTAGAATTTTCGAAACCGTCCGAATCTTTGGAGAGAGCTTTAGCTGGTAATACTTGTAGTGAACAAAAGAGAGAAGACTTAGCCAATGACAGTTGTGAAAGCAGTGATCTCCCGATCAGAGACTACTATGATCATTCCAGTTGTGAAATGGATCCAGATTTAGTTTCTTCTTCAGTCCCTTCTTCCTCTAACATGAGTGAGAATCTAAGAGATAATTCCCCTGAAGATTTGGCTAATTCCGACAATGATACACTTCAAAGTCAAATATCTGGATGTAATCAAAGGTCTCAAAACATCCCGGACTCTCCAATTCCAGATTCAGGGGTTGAAGCATCTGAGAATTTACACGATACCAATTCTAACATTACAGACGAAGAAAAGGAAAAAATTGCTTTAACTTCAACACCGATAGTGGAACATAAGCCTTTAGAGCGTGTTTCCCAAATGATAGATAGAAAAATAACCATAGAAACCAAACCATTCTTAGAAACTATTCTGAAGTCATTGGATTGCTCTGAAAATGACTACATCGCTCTGTTTGCTCTCTGCTTACTCTATGCTTTGATAAATAACAAAGGTAATTTTATTTTTAGTGTTATATCTTTTCTCTAATTAAATCCATAACGAAACATCCAGTGTATTGTAACAATTTTAGAAAGTAGGTAATCCTATTCTTTATAATAAAATAATACTTTTTCTGTTTTGTTACACAATGTTCATATCACGTGGACCAACTCAGCTGGTAAGTTATATACTTTATCATAAGAAATAAAGGAGTCAATTCATTCGTTTGTATATACTCAATATTGTAGTTCCTCTGAATTCATAGAGAATGCTCCTTTTTTTTAAGAATTTAAATTTTTTTTCTTGAAAATACCAAAATTTTACCAGTTATCCCGTATAATTTTTTAATGAAAAGGTCAGTTTTAAATATCTTCCCTAAAAGATCCTCTTTCAAACATGTTTGTATGTCATACCTATAATGATATTACATACCTTAAAGCATGTAGCATCATTTTAATCTCTGTTTATCAATAAAATTGATTATTTAAAGCAGGGCGCTTATCAATATTGTGTTCCACATGATGACAACTGTTGGTTAACGTATTACTATTTTATAGGTATCAACCCAGATCTTTTAGATGTTATTTTAGTTCCTGCTGTCAAACCCGAGAGTGAACCTCCATCTAATACTGCTCATACTGAGTCACCCACTCCTCGTAGACTGCCCGCTTCTCCACTTTATAGCGAAACCTTAGTTGACAAACTCATAAACATTGTTCAGCTCAGCTGTCAACCGCGTAAGTATCAATTTTGATATCAGAAAACATTGTTGCTATTTGAAAAAAATGACACAATTTCGTGATTCTATATTTCTTTTAGCTTACCGAGTTAGACTGGTCAGCTTGGAGTTAAGTTTAAAGCTGTTATCTCAGGCTGCAGGTGGAATACAGCGTTCGGGCGCTGCAGCAGGAGCAGTGGGCTTACCAGTAGATGGCCCTGCATGTAGCTCTGCTCAGCTCACTCCCACAATTAGAGGGACCACTGCTCCAGAACGGAGATTACGAGCTATAGATTTAGCAAGACAGCAAGCTGCTGCTTTAGCTAGGAATTATTACAAGTCCGAAGAACTCTTTCTTGATTTTTTTGAAGATGAGTAAGTAATTCTCAAAAAATTTATATGTTTATTTACTCTTTATGGGAAAGACTGTTTTCTAATTATCAAGCAATTAAACCATAGTATTGAAAAATAATCTCAACAGACAGTGAGTGTGTCTCTATATTTGATGATAATCCCCAATGCTGAAACCAAAAAGTGCTTCATTCAGAAATTAATTCATATAAAAACCATTCTTCCACTTGTGTTCACCTTGAGTGTTTCATTATTTCATCGTAGGTACATTTCAACAAGTAGTTATAAAGTTAATAGAATGTAGGAAAATGTCAATTATATAAATGAGTTAGTGTATGTTTCACAGATCTTACAGACTCCCTTGCTCCCCAATATCAGGGCTAAATGTTTAAATTTAACGAGAGTTAAGTTATTAATAATATAATGTCGTCTTTTTGAAATTTTACAGATATTCCGAACTTAAGAAACGTCCCTTAAATGTGGAATGGCTTTGTATGGATGCAGCTATTCTACTTCCACCGACTGTCACACCAATGACCGGAATAGCCTTCACCAAAAGGCTTCCTTGTGGAGATGTGAGTTTTATTTTAAACTAGCTTTCCCGACAGACGTTTTTCTGTATTCCTTACTATGAATATTGATCTCAAATTTTTAATTTACACAAATATATTGTTTAAAATAAGTTTGAATGTTAAAAAAAATATTTCTGAGAACTCGAAAAAATCTGCATACCTACCATCATGTTAATGGTTGTCAGGTAGGTAAACAATAATTTTGTTGTTATAGATTTTTTCATAGATGGCATTGGTGTCGCAGGAAATCCCTTCTATACTAACTTTAATATTATATTTTATATTATTTCTTATCCATTTTCAACATTTTATTAGTTATTATGTTATCCGAAGCAGAGAAGAATCCAATAAATCAAACACCGGAAGAATCTGTTCAGCCAATCTCTAGTTATAAGTGTTGGCACTAACCGGACTTTCTTTTATATTATAAGATCACAACAAAGAAATCTTCCATGAGATCGCTATTTTATAATTACCTTTTTTTTTTACTTTTTAGACGGAAAGAGCTCGCTGGGCTATTAGAGCGTATTTTCTTATAAGGGAACTGTCGTTGCAACTCAATCATGATACTGACATACATCTTCCATTAACCGATCCAAACGCATACGTTCAAGTAGAAAATGTCCTCGATTTGAGTAAGAATTATTTGAAATTCGTGATTTCTACAGTGGATTTTGTGATATAACTGTAGTGCTGAATTCCTCTTTTTTTACAGATAATTCAGATCTCATTGCGTGCACGATCGTCCTCAAAGATGGACAAAAATCACGAAGATTTATGGCCATTGATGCCATCCAAATTATTTTGGTGGAGCCTGATCTTAAGCAAGTCGGATGGGGTGTAGCCATGCTGGTTGGGAATTTACAAGATTTAGAAGTTAGTGTCATTTGTCACACATATTTCTCCTACAATTAATTGTATCATTGTAATGACACAATTGTTATATTTTTTAGGTTAGTGGCGACAAGGATGATTCTCGTTGCCTACACTTGAGGATTTATAAACCTCCAAGCAGAGATGGAGGAGCTCGTTCCACTCAACCCTTACTTCAAGCCAAATTTGTTTTTGACGACCATATTCGTTGCATGGCTGCAAAACAAAGATTATCCAAGGCAATTTTTTATTTAAGACGAGCTTTCCTTACAAAGATTTTCCTGTCCCAACTATGAATATTGAATTTGAATTTTTATACTTAATAAATTACTTATTTAACCAATAAAACTCAAACCGATGCATCTGTTTTAAACAACGTTTGCAGGTCACATTCTGACAATTAACAATTATTAAAAACTGACAGATGTCACACACTTTACGTTAAAGTTTATACTGTCAAAAGCACTAAGAACCTACGTTAACACTTGGTTACACACATTTAGAAAATATCACGGTCACACGCAGTGTCTGTAAATCCTTGACTATTTTATTATTGCTTTTTTCAACATTTTTATTTTACAGCATGCAAGTATTTTATATCAATTTGTAGCTTAAAATTATTCCACTTCAAAATTAGATCCACATTTGAGTGTACATGTCTATAATTAACCGTAATTTCAATAATAGTACAACCCATCTGTGTAACAAATCAACAGATTGCTGCCATGTTGTATACCATGGTAACATAGTTCTATGGATATGAACCTCCTCGCAGGCATAAGAAATTATCCTGAAAACTATCCAAATTTCCTCAAGAATCTCAATTTTTTTCTTTAATGTGTTGAGATTGATTGTTGCGAAGAAGGATATCAGGAAACAGGGGGTAGATATTTCGAATATGTATCGAGGTATTTAGAGAAATGTACCTCGAGCATAGTTTCACTTCCCTGCTAATGACCAATTGTTAGGTTTCTAAAATTTTCTAAGGTTCTACACAACTTTCTTCTTTTTTCTCACAGCTCAACAAAAAAAAATTAGCGAAATTTGTCCAGCAGTTCACGTGTGCGTGTGATGTCGTGACCAAGAGAAATAAGAATCCATTTTTATATATATGTATAAATAAATTATTACTAGTGTCACTCATTTGTATGTTTTGTAATTTTTTTAGGGAAGGCAAAGAGCTCGACAAAAAAAGATGCAGCAAATTGCTCGACTATTAGATTTATCTGGTCCTTCGGCTGCCATATCCGTTGGTGCGCCGACGACTAGATCGACTCACAGATCTGAACATCGTCCATTGTTCAGTTCTTCTAATAGAGTACCAGGGTTTGCGGCTGCACTAAGAAGAGACTGCATACCGGGAACTGCAGTCTCCAGAGGCAAAAGATTTGAGAAGTATGTTGATTATATGTCAGTTAAAGACTATTTCTGCATGGAGTACAAATGGTTAGAATCAGCCCAACTCTTATTTGCATTCTTCATTCCGTCAACCACATTTTCATCATCGTGTTATATTCCATTTACATCTTCAGAAACATCTAGAAATAAGTAAATGTATACAGTAGGCACCAGATATTGTGATCTTGTTTGTCCTGCATAGCCATTATGCATGTGCAGATATCTATTAAGAAAGATTTGTGGAGAAAAAGAAACGTCTTCCATAAAAAGAATGATGATAAGTTCTCTGTCTGATTGCCTCAAATGGTTATCAATAATCTGTAACTTTGTGGAAGCATTTGTATGTATTAGAAATAATAATAATCATATAGCACTTTTCTATACAAAGGTGTCAGTATAGCCGGCGGAATTTATTGCCTGAGGCAATTTTTTTCAGTCAACCGGTCCCGTCCAATCTGAGACAGGCCAACCCCGGGTAGAAATTTCAAGTGAAAAAACACTTAGAAAAACTCTGACCCGACCGGGAATCGAACCCGGGACCTCGGATCTGAAGTCCACGCTAGTACAACTAGGCTACCAAGGTCAAATGTACCAGAAATGTACATCACTAGCTAGTGTGTAAAGCCTCTGAAACATTTGGTGGATTTGCTCTTACACTAAGGTCATCAGCTTGTTGGTATCCGTCATATTACACATCAAAAGCTTCCGTTATTCGGTCTTTTAATTTTTTGACCTGCTCCAGGGTTTGGGGCTTAAAAAAACAAATGCATGTACAGCCGGACAGAGTTCAAAACTAACCTTGAATCTTGGTTACAAAGCGTTACTAATGCACAATTTGTCAATTAAACTGGAAAATAAAAGAAGTCCCATGACTCCAATATAAAATAGTGTTGTTAACATAATATGAACTGTTTCTATAAATCGAAATTGTGATTCTGTAATCTAACTGAAATTGTTTGAAATTCTTCATTTTGCGTCAGTACTTTCACTTTTGATTCTTAAATATTAACCGGTGATCACAATAACCGGCACCTACTACACATCTATTAGTCAGTGAAGGTTTGGTAGAGTGCTAATGTTAAGAAATATTACATTTGAGTCGCCAAGTTTCGAAATCCTCTATAACACATTTTGATCAAATACGAGTTATTGATGTCGTTGGATTCGGAATTAAAAACTCTATAATCCTAGAATATTTTTTCTTTCAAAACACTCTTGGTTGATTTAAAAAAAATAAAATAAAATGAGCATGAGAAACGATCCACGCTATGTCCCTTCATATGCCTTTCGATATCCGCTATAACACAACCGACCAATAGGAGGCGAGAATTTCACAAATTTCAAAATGGTTTCCAGTACAAATTTATTGTTGTCGAAGTTAGTAGTTCTCTGACAATTTGGCTTATTAATTATTTAATAATGTGTGATCAACTTGAGAATGTTAAAAAATTCGAAAAAAACATAGTAAGGAAAAAGATAAGACAACCAGAAAAATGGAATGTTAATATACAACGCCAAAAACGGTAAGTAAACATTGACGAATTTTGAGGAAATTTCGTATTTATTCCTGTTTTTTTACAGTGGCGTAGGTACCCATGTAAAAAATTGGGAAACAATTTCTTTAACGTGGTACGATAAAATTATATATAAAATTTATAAATTGTTGATCATGCATTTTTTTCCGTGAGGGAAATAATTTCAATAATCAAATTTAAATAAAAAACTTTGTACCTACCTAAGTCTTCCACAATTTTATAAAACCTGGCATGTTTCGAAGGAGCACGCCCTTCATGGTCACAGGTTATTTGAATCTCTCACGTTTGACAAATTGGAAAGAATTAGAAATTTCATGATTTTACAAAGACTTGGAGGAAGATATCAGTTCAGATACCATTTCACTGAAAATAATGGAATTATTGATGACGGTTCCCCGATTTGTGAACAAAGAGACCCTGAGGTTTATTTTTTAATTTAAAGAAACAAACTTATCTTGCTAGTGTTCGCTATTTAAAACTATTATTCAAGCTTATACATGCTTAGATTTTTACTCTTTCCCGCTAATTAAAATGTACCTGCCTAAATCACTCAATAATGAGTGGAGACTTATAAAAAAAATGTACCTACCTAATAAATTGCAAATATCTACGGTTTCTTCTGTAGGTATAACGTGTAAATAATAATGTCAGAACTTTTCCGAAAGAAATAGAAAGAATCCGAAAGAATCCAAAAATACCCACGAATTCACTAAACTTGTTTAATTTTAGTTTTGATATCTTTTCTGATAACGTAAAAAATACTTTACTAAAACATCATTGTTGAATTTAAAATTTTGCTTATATACCTATTTTATTTCCAATTTATATAAGGTTTTTTTTCTTGAACCTACATAAAAATAAATAATGAAAATTTTTAATAAAAAAATTTTTCGTCAGAAATACCTACCTTCCTACCAGCATTTTATTTTGTTCACGCCACTGGAAAAAATGCACTTGACCATTCATAGTTGATCCTTTCAAAATCAGCTATATCACCATGTGTGAGTTTCAAAACACGCCATAACCTGATATGAGTATCAAAAACCGACATATCAATTTTTATTTTTACAAAATAAGCAGTTTGTTTTTATTTTAAAGCAATTATTTTTTTGAGCTGCATTGCTGTAACATATTTGCAAACCCCAGACTTATTAAACTTCAGGAAAGCAAGTTTAATATTGAAAAAAAAGTTTTTATCGTTTTTCTCAAAATCCCGAAAAAGTGTTATAGAGGATTTCGAAACTCGACGACACATTTATAGTTTAAGTGAAATGAATGACAATCCTTTTCCAGGCCCGTAGATTCTGATGGAAACACATCCTCGGGAAATGTGACTCCTCCGGTTCCGGGGTATGAAAAAGAAGCCATTGGTTCCTACTTCAGTAATTCCGTAAAAGGCATTGCAGACAATTTCAATAGGTAACTTTACGATACACTATATGACATGGTTGTTTCTCTCCCAACATAGCAATACCTTCAGACGACACAAACACTTTTTTATTTTAAATGAATCTTTGCTCACCCAAAGTGAACACAAATACACTCTACATCTTTCACATAAAGCAAAGCTTGTGTTGTGAAAGTGGAAATGGTCGGCACAGGGATTCGAATCCACGACCTCCAATACGCTGTACGTACGTACCTTTATATGCAGTGGTGCGTGAAATAAAGACACATACTCCATACGGGTAGCATATCAGTTAGTTGTCAATTTTCCATAGACAAGAACTTTAGGTTCCTATAGCCATTAGTGGCTGGCAATGAGAGTATGTTATAACAAAGCATGCTATATATATAAAGCAACCTACACCTCGGTGCCGGTAGTAGAACAGTGAACGAATGTAGAAAGTTGAATTAAAAGTTGTGTACAATAAATTCTTACCATATTTGTAAAGACAAAACCTTTAGGTTCCTACCCACACCCATCATTTACACGTCTAATTAAAAATCAAAGTAAAAATATGAAACGAGTCCATTATTTGATGACAGTTTAACCCTAGTTTGTTTATAAGTGATTTCAAAAACAATCATCATGAAGAAAATACCTTGTTAGTTGATTCTGTAATTTATTTCCAGGATATCCTCAAAAGAAGATAAAGAGTCAAGGAGGGGAAGTTCATCTTCTAATTCTGCCTACCGAAGGCCGAGTCCGGTGTCAGGGGTACTCAAAGAGCATCTCTCTAGTACCTCACACAGGTACAGAGATAGAACTTTGAGTAGAGAAGGGTAAGCTAGACCTTTTATTGCATACAATCTTATCATATTGTCTTATCCAAGTGTGTGTCTTCCTATCTCTCAATGAGATACCTAGCATCCTGATCTCCATGGCTCGTTGTGTCATAGCTAATTTATTAGTGGACACAATAGTTTCACACCCATAAGTGAGCACAGGGAGAATACATGCATCAAAGAGTTTTCTTTTTAAGTAGTTGGAATAATTAGGAGACTTCAGGATATAGGACAGTTTACTAAACACTGCCCATGCCAGTCCTCGCCTTCTATCTATTTCTGCTTCTTGATTCTGTCGTCCTAGCTTTATGGTTGACCATCAATTAAATTGTCTTCATAATATCACATTTTTGTTGTTTACAGAAGAGGCAGTAGCCGGTCTCGTGAAAGTTCGCCTAGGATGCCACGCCCTCGATCTGAAGAAATTCCATTAGAATCATTGTCGTCTACTCCAACTAAAGTCTCTGCTACACCAACTGTACAGCTGGTAAGTTATTTATATGATATTAGTTGACTCTATAAACATTGTATCACCCACATCCTATTCCAGTAATTCACAACCAAAAAAATAACGATCCTTTGTTGCAACAGGCAGGAAAAAAAAAAATATTTTTCTATTTTCCTCACAAATTTTTCCATATTATCTCACAGTTAAAAATACACTGAGCTTTTACAGCCGCTTTTGAGATTTAGCAAGATGCATGGGCAGCTAATTAGTTTTATACATCTGTATATAAGATAATCAGTATACCTATCTGGGGCCTTCTGCTTTTAAGCTGGGAATACACATGCCTGTAGCTGGCATGCAAGTGTGCCAGCTACAGGCATGTGTATTCCTAGCTTTACTCAAGTGGACTTGTTTATCTGTACCCCAGAGGTAAAGTATATTTTTTAAAAGGTGAACTTTAATTCATTAGCGAGAGTCTTCCTCTATGTTTATTCCATCTCCAACAGATGTGTCTCTGCATTGAATTGATATAATAATATTACTACCTACATTGCTTATAATGTGGTACCAAAATATACTGTTTTTTTTGCTCATTCTTTATTATGCCATATTTGTATTAATAATGATCTCACAACATTTTAATCAATGAACCAACTTTTTACCACCTCTCATTTACTCTACTATTTTAGGTACAGGAAAGGCCCCATGAATCTAAAATACCCGTGCAAGATCAGGTGTCTTCCATTATATCCACCATATCGTCATCAGAAGCCTTCACACCCAGTGTGACCGAAGAGAAACCCGTTTTAACAGCTCAAAAATCTGAAGAAACATCGTTTATTTCGCCAGACGCTTCAAACAATGTCAAAGTAGAGAAAAAGAAAAGAGGTTCTATAGAAACCATTTGACAAAGAAGTGACTAGGAGTCGGCAATCCTGTCTAGACAATTACTTTATTTCCAACGAATTTATAGAAAATTTTAATTTATATGTTTCACCGAGGTATTATCAGCTGAAAGTCATTCTAACTTAATTTATTTTGTTTCGTAATTTAATATGGAATATCGATATTCAGGTATGTATAAATAAGCATTAGATCTACCCTTTAGGGGGCGTTCAAGTATTACGTAACGCAATTTGGGGGGGAGGGGGGGTCTTGCAAAACGTTACTGTGTGTTACAAGGGGGGGAGGGGGGGTTCGAACAATGCGTCACGTAACGTTTTTTTTTCTTAAATAAAAAAAAAATGTGAAATAAATCTTCCAAGTTGGACACCCTTTTCGTTTATGTTTTACGGGAAGTCCCTCGATTGTAATGTACATCATTTTTTGTTCTCCGAAGTTAGCAACCCTTTTGGACAATGTTTTACGGGAAGTCCCTCGATTTTTCGTTTATGTAATGCGGGGAGTCCCTCAATTCTATACTGTATGTAATTTTATTGCTCTGCGTAAAAAGCAACCTTTTTCGATTACGTCTTACGGGGAGTCCCTCGACTGCATTGTATGTCGAAATTTTCATTTCGCTCTCCTAAGTTAGCAAACCATTTCTTTTATTTTTTTACGGGGAATCCCTCAACTGTATTATACTTACGTCATTTTTATTTTATTTTATTTTCGTTGTTAGTATTCGTTAGTGCTTTAAACACGCAGTACGCATGAACACAAATTGCTTGTAGTGAGCGTTGTTAAAGTGAGTTTGTAGATAGGTACTATAATGTCCACAAAAGCGGGGGATTTACATAATCAACTGTTCTTGGCCTATAAAGGCTCTCATGCTGACTTTCCAACGCATCTATGTCAAAAAAATACCAATGAAATTTGAAAAACAACAAAAGAAAAATCTATGGAACATAATAAATAGTATTATACGAGAGTTCAGTAAAAAATAGTCACTTCCAGAGTGTTACGTAACATTTAGGGGGGGGGGGGGGGAGGGGGGTACAGAAAAACGTTACGGCGCGTTACATGGGGGGGAGGGGGGGTAAAAAATCTTCAAAAATTGCGTTATGTAATGAACGCCCCCTTAACATATCGATATAAGCATCTACCTATAATATCACATTTAATCTCAAAAATGTATTATAAAGTATGAAAAATTTAAAGCTCCTTTGGATACTTTCATTTTTGTCTTCTTCTTCTGATGGCAGTACAATTGGATCTTTGGCCTCCAATTCTCTTCGCCTTTAAACAACCCTCTTCTCTGACTTGCTCCTTCAATTTAGCGAGTCAAGAAGTTTCTCAGCATACTTCCTGACTTTATTTTTCCATCGCAGCCTAGGTCTGCCAATCATTTTTCTGCCTCCTGGGTGTCCATCCATAATTCTCTTTGGTGCCCGCATTTTGTACACATGTGCGGCCCATTATGGCTTGGGAGCTTGATAGATATTTTACAGCTCTTCATTCTCCAGGTATCATCATCATGCATAGGCCCACCATGTCTTTCTCTCAAAGATGTCCAGTAGTTCCGATAATTTTACTGTCATTGTCCACACCTCGCAGCCGTATGTCAGTATGGCTGTGACAATTGTTCTTTCCCTTTTAGTAGATCTAAAATCTATTGAGTCATCTTTGGGTACTTCCTGATTGTCAACCTCCCTAGCGTATGTCCCACCAAAAAATTATTCTCTCACTATGCAGTTGTCCTTTATTGATTGACATAGGTAGTTCAAATAATAACTGCTTATATTTTTGTTGGATTAACAATAATTGATTGCATCTGCTTTAAATTATTTTACACCACTAGCAGATTTGGTGGATTATGGATGTTATTTTGGTTTGTGTAAATGTAAATAAGTTTTGTAAGGTGAATGAAATGTTGTAGTACTTGCTTCGGCAGTACATATACTAAATTGAAATGTTGTAAACAAGTGTAATGTATGTGACTTCATGAGGGTCAAGTATAATTGAATTGAATGTTCCTGAACATATCTTGGCTACATTAGTGAAAAGTCACAATTTCATTGTTAATTGTCTGTTCCTTTTTATTCTGAATTGTCTTTAATTATTATAATAGAGGTGAGATACCATTATATTTCCTCTTCATTGTTAAATTGTGTCAAGCGAAATAACCAGAGATGTGCTAAATGGGTACCTAAAAATGGCTGGAAAAACACCTATTTTCAAAATGTATTGAAAATACCAAATAACTTCACTGATTAGGGGATGCTAAGAGTCTCCTGGCTTCTAGTAGTGAACTTCTGACGACTTTTTTCGAACGTGGATTGTGAGAAGCTTATGGGCTCCAGAAAAGGTGGTAATTTAACCCAAAAAAATGTGGTGATGAACATGATATCCAAATAATGGACTTCAGTGAATTGAGGTGGAATGTGTTGAATATGAAACAATGGGTTATTTTATCACAGAATTATTTTGTGTTGACTTTACAATAAGTGACACTGAACCCACCATAGACAAAAAACATAGATTATTCAAATACTCGAAATATATTTGATTAATCGTTGGAATATCCAAGTAACGCACAGCATATAAAAACATTGTAGCGACATTCAAATTACGGTTTCAACCGCCGCAAGTGTCACTAAAAAAGTTCCACTCTTTGCCATCTGCATGACTCTTAATGTAATTAAAAATGCAAGTGGCAACTTCGATGGATCCCCTTTTCGCAGTTCCTTCATGCCACATATAGCATGATGCAGCCTTTGTTGTTGTATTGTAGATAGTAAAATCGTATACTGCAAGCCGTCTTTTATAAAAGAGCGCTTTGGCGTTTGTCTTTGGGCAATAGCACACAGCTTGTAAATCGAACTCAGTAAGATGACACTTGTGTTCGGCGGCTTCGGCTTTGATGTCATTTTTTTATTTGACGTATCGCATGAAAGAACGTTAGATATGCATACTAAAAATTTTGAGAAATGTCTATTTAAAGTTAACATACCAAATCTTAGTGTCTGCTTTGGATTTCATCTAATATTCCAAGTAATAGCTAATAAAAATGTCCAGGTACAAAAAATCGGCAAGCCCTCAAACTGTGGGAACTTCACCATTATTATTGTTCTCGGTACTATTTCTACCTGCGTATTATTATTACCTTTAAGTGTGTTGTTTCGCAGGTCTTAGTGCACCGCTCACCCAGCTAAGTTCATAAATAACAATAAAGTATTTATTGTTGATACAAATAACATGGTTTGTATTGTTGACTCTCTAATATATTCTTAGAAAATTATTAGGATTAGGAAAAAGAAGTTTCGTAAATACAAAGACTTTAATATGTACATTGTTTATTTTTACAACAAAAGACATTTACAAAACAAAAACATTAAGGTGCATTAGATAACAACATAATTTACAGCTCTTACAACCATAATATGTAATATAAATAATCCAATATAATTATAACTAATGTATTATTTAAAAATCGAATCGCGATAAAGTTCATTGTGAATTTAAATTGATGAATATTTTATTTTATTCAGCAGGTAAATTGATGTAAAAAGATCTATGATCGTCGTCAGTCATGAACTTTGTCATTTGAAGGAGATCTTTCTTCTTTTCTTTTGTTATTGGTATCCTTCTCTTATACAAATTGGGCAAATTCTCAGGCACACAGCAAGGTTGAGATGGCTTTAACACTTTCACCACTGTCCAAGGTCTGATTTTGTTATGCGTTTCTCGTGCATAAACTGAATATGGATCATCGGCTGTCATTTTGAACCATATATATTTCGTGATTTGTAAATCTTTTTTTTTAATTGAATTTATGTTTTCTATGTTTTTGAAATCATTTTCTTGCATTTCTATAATTTGAAAGGGGTTAGAAAATCTTGCAGAAGCGATTACGTCTTTCCAATCTAATGGGAAATTTACTTTTCTACCTTTTTTTGACGTTCTATTAACGAAAAATCTCTATCACAAGGTAAAAAACTATGTCCAGTAGTTAAAAATTTTTGATGAACTTTAGTAAAGAAACCTATTCTTATAAAATAACTGTACAGGGAAAGAATGTTTTAATTATTATTTTGGCCTACGCACCTGTCCGACCAAAATATTGCTGCATAATGTTCTAATTATGTTTAGATTCTTGTGACCTTTTTTCAGGACTAGATCTTACAGAAAAAATAACAACTAATGACTCTAATATTGCTTTCCGCTCTTCGACAGGATTTAGTTTTTTATATGTCAAGGTGACTTGCACGCAATTAAATACACTGAATAAATAAAATACCCTAAGTAAATTTACAATGAAATCCTTCCACAAAACATAATAAAATTTAAAAATCCTTACGACACAACGTTTAACACTAGCAGGTAAACTGAGAAAAGATTAGGGCGGGTATTTATGGCTTAAACAAAAGAACCCATACGAACCAAATTGAACGTATTTTTACAAAATTTTTGAGGAGTTGTTCGATTAAAATTGATTTTTCGCAATGTTAGAATCTGATATTACAATTTTTGAAAATGCCAGTAGATATAGAAAAGTCTACTCTATCGAATGATATAAAAAACCGAAAAACGACCCAATGTATAATATTCAACGTTATTCCAGGCGATACGTCATTTCTTGCTATCTCTTTTCTCCTTATATGTGCATCTTGAGATTCTTTTTGTTCTACCTTTTCCGCATCACTAAGGTGAGAAAACTTGTAACATGTATCACACATGTCATTTTTTGGGACATGAGAAGACAAATTGAATTAATTCTTGTAGAGCCACAGTTTTTCAAATTTTAATCCCCTTTCCTTGCGCATATCAACATATAAATTGTACATGATATTAACATTTAAATTACTGGCCAAATAATCTTTTGTTGAATCTTTTCTAGCATCTTGGGATGGCATCTTTGGAAAAGAATTTATGTGATCAAAAATGATTTGTTTTGCCTCATCCGCAATCTTTAAAGCAGGTGGCTATCGGCAGACCACGGCTATCTTGGGTATTATTATTTTTTTACTCTATTATGGACCAAATAAACTAATTGGATACATTCAATGTAGCCAAGAAAAACCCAAAGCATACTTGAAATTTAACTCCATTATTGAACAAATAATACTTGTTGATATTGACCCGTCTAGAAGCAGCATTGCTTGTCCTGCAACATTCTTTTAAACCATTTTCTACTAGAGAAAGTAAATATATTCTCTGTTTATCAATATTACCAATATTCCAGTAGCCATCGAATATCTTTTGCCTATCGTTCGACTAAAATTGTCATTGCACTTAGAACAGTCTTTTGGCTTGATTGTTTTTTTTTTGGAACATGTTTACCTCGCATCGAGGTGTACGCCTGTCCTGACTGCTTCAAATTCTTGCGTTTGTTTTTAATCCACTCTTCGGGAACAGCAATACGTCTACATTTGGACTTGGTGAAAGCTTCAGAAAAACATGATGTACTTTGCTGCAACTGAGTGTCATTGATATTTGGTTCTGATTTATTGGTTATTAAAAAATAGGTAAAATTGCAAAAAAGGGACATTATATTAAACACCCTGTAGGCATAATGTCGTTTCACTTTTCTTATTATGTTTCTTTAGACGAGTACAGTCTTGCCTTTTATGCCCTTTTACGTTGACAATTATAACAAATTATTTCCTTTTTCTTAAATCTTGATTCATTTCTTTTACTGAGTGTGTTGGATGCAAACACTTTTTCATTGCTGTATAATTTTCTTTGTAGGTGAAATTTAGAACTCATAGGCATCTTTTATTTTATCCCATGCTTCCTTAGCTTTACTGCAAATATGTACACGCGGAATTGTCTCAATTGGATGATCTTCAATTATAATAAAGTGAATATGTTTACAAATAAAATTATTTCCATAGTCAAGACATGTGCATGACAACATATGAATAAAAATGTTGCACACAATACTGCAACATTTTTCTCCTTAACAACTCTCCATAACACCCTTTTCACAACATGCAATTTTTCTGCACTTTTTACTTGAATACCCCCTGTATTCAAAATTTGTGTTTGGAAACTCTCAGAAATAGCACTGTTATGCCGTTTGAGAGTTTCTGTATCCCTTGCAGTTATTTTCCCCTTGGTTAGTTTTATTATCCTTTCCACACATTTGTCTTTTCTGTATTTTAAGATAACATCTAAGCCCTTGTCTAACCTCTTTACACACTTTCTGTCTAAATAAAAATATTTAATGCATTTGTGCAGACTCTAAGTGGGTATTTATGTTAATGCCACAACCCACCCTGTAACAATATGCCCATTTTTTTTATTGTCACCATAATGAGTTTGGAAATACATTCCAAAACTTTCAGTGTCCAATTAAAACATTCAATTTTTCTATGCTGTTGCAATGCTTTCAGCATCTTGTATGCCTTTTCTCTTTTTTCCATGTCTCTTATATAAATTACATTGCCACGCTCTCTATAAATGCCATGAGCAGTACAATGTGTGCTCCACTTGGACCCATTATGGAAGTCCACGAATTATAAAAGGTGTCTTCCAAATCAGTCATAAATGTTTTGGGTTGCAAATGCCCTACTGCTAATTTCACAAGTTTAAACAAATGTGTATACATTTCTGTGTTTTTTCGGTTAGCGTACATGAATGCCACTGGAAAACCTTGATGCAATTCATCTATAACCATTAAAGTTGTCAATTCAAAATCATAGCCATTGAGGGTATATGTTCCATCAATGGCTATGATATCATGCACAAAATCCCTACACATTTTCTTCTGAAATTTATTCATTACAACTAAACAATACCCCCTGTATTCAAAATTTTCCCCTTGTTTATTGGAAAACTTGACCTCATTATCCCTACACTCCTGTACCCATGTGTCTACAGATAGAGCATCATTCTCGTGACATTTTCCGTTTTCTACATCAATTTTGAAAGAATTTTTTATGTTTGTCAAATATCCTTAGACGTAAGTAGATGAAGAGGATGTAGATGTTCCCCTATGTTGTCTCTTGCCGAGTCCAAAATTCTGGAACACAAGAGTTGGGAATTTTTGAAATCATATATTGTAAATCATATGTTGTAAAGGCACATGTGAAAATATTTTTATCTATTTAGTTTAAAAGAATTGAACATATCGTCATCATTAACGCCCTCAACGCTCCTCAAATTTGAGTTGTATATTATGTTAAAACGGTGGAGAAAGTGATTTAAGAGCGGTAAAATGTTCCATTCTAGTTGACTGGAAATTCGACAGGTATTTCAAATCGTTATAAGATCAACCTCGCACCACAATACTGCAATATTTTTCTCCCTGACAACTCTCCTTAACACCCTTTTCACAACGTACAATTTTTTTGCACTTTTTACTTGAATACCTGCTGTATTCAAAATTCTCAGAAATGGCACTGTTATGCCGTTTGAGAGTTTCTGTATCCCCTGCAGTTATTTTCCCGTTGGATAGTTTTATTATCCTTTCCACACATTTATCTTTTCTGTATTTTAGGATACCATCTAAGCCTTTGTCTAACCTTTTTACAGACTTTCTGTCTAAATAAAAATATTTAATACATTTGTGCATAGACTCTAATTGGGTATTTATGTTAATGCCACAACCCACCCTGAAACAATATGCCCTTTTTTTTAATTGTTACCATAATGAGTTTGGAAATACTTTCCAAAACTGTACGTGTCCATGTCAGATAATAAAAAAGTTATCAGGTTGTCCTATGACAAATTAAAACATTCAATTTTTGTATGCTGTTGCTATGCTTTCAGTATCTTGTATGCCTTCTCTCTTATTTTATCTAAATTAGATTGCCACGCTCTGTGTACTGCCATGAGCAGTACAACGTGTGCTCCACTGGACCCATTATGGAAATCCACGAATTATAAAAGGTTTTTTATGTAAGTAAAACCCAACTTTACTTATTTTTTGTTTTCACTGGTGTTGTTGTAGGTGACTTTTGTACTTGGCTATATAATCCAGCTGCCAATGATGTAGTGGGAGTATGTGGAGTAGCTTGTTGGAAAATTTCAGATTGTTTTATTGCTAATGCTTTAGCTCTAGAGCTTACACCCAAAGTTTGTATATCTGAGTATGCACTTATCACTGTCTCAGGATCCATTCCTAATGGGACTCCTCCTAATGCATAAGTAGCAAATATTATAAAACGTTTATTGTCATATGGTTTTTGTTTATGGATGTATTGCTTTACCACTTTACTAATCATAGAATTTCTTATATTCTTATCAGTGACCTTTTTAGTTGTGCAAATCATGCACACAATTGCACATGCAATGTCTGAATATGGTAGATATTGCCCACCTGAAGTTGAACTCTCATTTATAATCTCAAGGACTCTTACTTCTTCTAAGTTTAGCTCACGAGCCATGTCAGTCAAAGAGTCCCTTGAGAAAATAGCTCCACATAATGGTGACATTAGTTTTGTGGACTCAGCTTTATTGAAACAATAGTTAATTGCCTTACTAAATGTTACCATTGACAACAATGCTGCCTGCCTGAATGTTAAGAGTAGCTTTTCACCCTCTTCATTTGTAGTATATTTAATGTCTTTAAAAGTGGTCACTATAACCACTTTAATTCTCAATTTGCCTTCTTTAGAATATGGGAATCTAAATCGTATAGCTTTGTCCCCTTTACTCTTCCTTTCAGTTCTAATGTATGGTCCATACTCAAATAATATTTTAGCACAAAATTGTAATGCACGGTTAGGCTTCTTCTCTTCCAATTCATCATTAAAATCCCTACAATAGTCTAAGAACTTTGTTTTCAGGTTTTCAAAGTCAAATTCTGTAGATCCATAATCAGCAATGAAATCCTCTGGTGTTATACCAAGTAGAGTGGCCTGTTTCTTAATCTCAACTGATGCTATACTAGCTGGCACAATTCCAGATGCTTCAAATTCAGTAGTGGTGCTTGGAGATTGCTCTATATTAATATAAAAGGCGTCTTCCAAATCAGACATAAATGTTTTGGGTTGCAAATGCCCTACTCCTTATTTCACAACTGCCACTGGAAAACCTTGATGCAATTCAGCTATAACCATTAAAGTTGTCAATTCAAAATCGTAGCCATAGAGGCTATGTATTCCATCATTGGCTATGATATTATGCACAAAATCCCTACACATTTTCTTCTAAAAATTTATTTATTATAACTAAACAAAAATCATTGTTTTCAAAAATGTCCCCTTGTGTTTTGGAAAACAAGACCTCGTTATCTTCTACCCTACACTCCTGTACCCATATGTCTACATAGAGCATCATTATCTTGACACTTTCCGTTTTCTACATCAATTTTGATAGATTTTTTAATGTTTGTAATGTCCTTAGAGTAGAGTATTATATTCTTGGTCCCTACACTCCTGTACCCATGTGTCTACAGATAGAGCATCATACTTGTGACGTTTTCCGTTTTCTACATCAATTTTGATAGAATTTGTTATGTTTGTAATGTGCTTGGCGTAAAGTAGAACATTATCTTCTTGGTCTCTACACTATAATACCCGCTGTATTCAAAATTTGTGTTTGGAAACTCTCAGAAATAGCACTGTTATGCCATTAGAGAGTTTCTGTATCCCTTGCAGTTATTTTCCCCTTGGTTAGTTTTATTATCCTTTCCACACATTTATCTTTTCTGTATTTTAAGATAACATCTAAGCTCTTGTCTGACCTTTTTACACACTTTCTGTCTAAATAAAAATATTTAATGCATTTGTGCATAGAATCAAAGTGGGTATTTATGTTAATGCCACAACCCACCCTGAAACAATATGTCCATTTTTTTTAATTGTTACCATAATGAGTTTGGAAATACTCTCTTATTTTATCTAAATTAGATTGCCACGCTCTGTATAAATGCCATGAGCAGTACAATGTGTGCTCCACTTGGACCCATTATGGAAGTCCACGAATTATAAAAGGTGTCTTCCAAATCAGTCAAATGTTTTGGGTTGCAAATGCCCTCCTGCTAATTTCACAACTTTAAACAAATGTGTATACATTTCTGTGTTTTTTCGGTTAGCGTACAAACAAATGTGTATACATTTCTGTGTTTTTTCGGTTAGCGTACATGAATGCCACTGGAAAATCTTGATGCGATTCATCTATAACCATTAAAGTTGTCAATTCAAAATCATAGCCATAGAGGCTATGTATTCCATCATTGGCTATGATAGTACTACGACCTCATTATCCTCTTCCCTACACTCCTGTACCCATGTGTCTTCAGATAGAGCGTCATTCTCGTAACATTTTCCGTTTTCTACATCAATTTTGAAAGAATTATGTTTATCAAATTTCTTTTGACGTAAGTAGATGAAGAGGATGTAGATGTTCCCCTATATTGTCCCTTACCATTTTTTAGATAATCCAAAAAAATGTTTGTTTTCATCCATCCATTATCACTCAATCCAATGCCCCAATCGTCCCGCACTTTGGATATCAATTCCTTTTGTTTGGGAATATGATCATTGGAGGGGTGATATCTCCATTTGCCACAAAGGTGTACATAACTGTTAGGCTTGACTTTGCTTGGCCCTGATCTACTTCGTATACATTTTTTGTCCCTTTGCAGACAAAAATGCCATTGCAAATGCCCTCCTGCTAATTTCACAACTTTAAACAAATGTGTATACATTTCTGTGTTTTTTCGGTTAGCGTACAAACAAATGTGTATACATTTCTGTGTTTTTTCGGTTAGCGTACATGAATGCCACTGGAAAACCTTGATTCAATTCATCTATAACCATTAAAGTTGTCAATTCAAAATCGTAGCCATAGAGGCTATGTATTCCATCATTGGCTATGATATTACTACGACCTCATTATCCTCTTCCCTACACTCCTGTACCCATGTGTCTACAGATAGAGCATCATTCTCGTGACATTTTCCGTTTTCTACATCAATTTTGAAAGAATTTTTTATGTTTGTCAAATATCCTTAGACGTAAGTAGATGTAGATGTTCCCCTATGTTGTCTCTTGCCGAGTCCCAAATTCTGGAACACAAGAGTTGGGAACATTATATTTTTGAAATCATATGTTGTAAAGGCACATGTGATAATATTTTTATCTATTTAGTTTAAAAGAATTGAACATATCGTCATCATTAACGCCCTCAACGCTCCTCAAATTTGAGTTGTATATTATGTTAAAACGGTGGAGAAAGTGATTTAAGAGCGGTAAAATGTTCCATTCTAGTTGACTGGAAATTCGACAGGTATTTCAAATCGTTATAAGATCAACCTCGCACCACAATACTGCAATATTTTTCTCCCTGACAACTCTCCTTAACACCCTTTTCACAACGTACAATTTTTCTGCACTTTTTACTTGAATACCTGCTGTATTCAAAATTCTCAGAAATGGCACTGTTATGCCGTTTGAGAGTTTCTGTATCCCTTGCAGTTATTTTCCCCTTGGTTAGTTTTATTATCCTTTCCACACATTTATCTTTTCTGTATTTTAAGATAACATCTAAGCTCTTGTCTGACCTTTTTACACACTTTCTGTCTAAATAAAAATATTTAATACATTTGTGCATAGACTCTAATTGGGTATTTATGTTAATGCCACGACCCACCCTGAAACCTTATGTCCATTTTTTTTAATTGTTACCATAATGAATTTGGAAATACTTTCCAAAACTTTACGTGTCCATGTCAGATAATAAAAAAGTTATCAGGTTGTCCTATGAAAAAAAACATTCAATTTTTGTATGCTGTTGCAATGCTTTCAGCATCTTGTATGCCTTCTCTCTTATTTTATCTAAATTAGATTGCCATGGAAATCCACGAATTATAAAAGGCGTCTTCCAAATCAGACATAAATGTTTTGGGTTGCAAATGCCCTACTGCTAATTTCACAACTTAAACAAATGTGTATTCATTTCTGTGTTTTTTCGGTTAGCGTACATGAATGCCACTGGAAAATCTTGATGCGATTCATCTATAACCATTAAAGTTGTCAATTCAAAATCGTAGCCATAGAGGCTATGTATTCCATCATTGGCTATGATATTACTACGACCTCATTATCCTCTTCCCTACACTCCTGTACCTATGTGTCTACAGATAGAGCATCATTCTCGTGACATTTTCCGTTTTCTACATCAATTTTGAAAGAA
This sequence comes from Mystacides longicornis, assembly GCA_963576905.1. Lineage (NCBI taxonomy): Eukaryota > Metazoa > Arthropoda > Insecta > Trichoptera > Leptoceridae > Mystacides > Mystacides longicornis. The sequence continues at coordinate 14,699,743 of OY756425.1, forward strand.
TTATGTTTATCAAATTTCTTTAGACGTAAGTAGATGAAGAGGATGTATATGTTCCCCTATATTGTCCCTTACCATTTTTTAGATAATCCAAAAAAAATGTTTGTTTTCATCCATCCATTATCACTCAATCCAATGCCCCAATCGTCCCGCACTTTGGATCTTTGGATATCAATTCCTTTTGTTTGGGAATATGATCATTGGAGGGGTGATATCTCCATTTGCCACAAAGGTGTACATAACTGTTAGGCTTGACTTTGCTTGGCCCTGATCTACTTCGTATACATTTTTTGTCCCTTTGCAGACAAAACCGTTCCACTTTTAGGCCAAAGCAAAAAGTTGGTTTAATCTCCATCTAGGATCTTTTATTGTGTTTTAGATATTAAGGTATTTTACAATACCTAAAAACCATTTTCTTATGTCACTCCAAACACCCACTTCCCATCATGTTTTCCCATATTGTATTTTCTTTTTCCAAATTTTGATTCGTCAATTTCCACGAATCACATTTTTTCTCCTCGTGCCTGATGTTATTATTCCTTCTACTACGTTCATATTAATGTATTTAAAGTTCTATCTGAAATGAAAGTTACAAAAATCTTTATCAGAAGTTGCTTACAAAGTAAGTTTGTTTTTTTTATTTATTTCAATACAAAAAGTAAGTTCTTTTAATAATATAACTTTTCACATGACATTAGACACTTTGTAAACTATAAGTTAATGTTTTTATATTCAAAATAAACAACACAAACCGAATTAGAATAAAAAAAATTACTTACGAGTTTACTTTAGTTTGAAATTAAAAACATAAAATGGCGCCATACCGCCTTTCTTTTTTTTTCATTCCAGTGTTGCAACTTTTATAAATTATTTGACCCGCATACAAACTAAAAAAAAGTCATTCCGAAAATTAATTGGTAGCTGGAAAAGTAAAAATTCGCTAAAAATAGTAAAAAATTTGGTATATTGATAGGTGAAAACACTGTTTTAGTCATAATGTAGTTGTGGAGGATCTATGACATGGTGTCATTTTTCATCTTTGTCGATACATTTTAACAGATTTTCTTTCAATAAATAAAGAGTAAAATTTAATGGGAATGCATATGTTCAAATTGATGCGGATGCGAATGTCCGCAACATCCCTAGTAATAACATAATCTTCATTGCCACACTGTGACTCCCATTAAAGATGCCATATATTGCAGTACTTACTTTCACGGTCTTACACCACTGATTAGTTTGGAAGTAACAAAAAAGCCTTTGGTTTTGGGTTAATCTGATGTGTTGCAATTCTTTTTCATTACCATAATGTGTTTTTCGCCAACCTAATTCATGTAGTGTAATTTGACTTGTACACAACTGGTTTATTTTGCAGGACCCTTGGCTTTTCAGTGATCTTTTATATGTTGATCCTTTTTCTCTAGCTTTCTGACCTAAAAATGATTGAAATGGAACTCTACACATGATATGAAAATACAAACAAAATAAATCAATCGGCTCATCAATAAGAATTACATAAAAATCTTCTTCATTCATTACACGACGTCGTCCAACTTCTGTGATCTCCTGACTCCAGGCCTCCTCGTATACACCTTGGCTCCCAGGGCATCTACCTTCTTCCCATGGTGAAACGTTTTCCTCTCCTTATAGTTTTCAACAGCATACAAATTATATTATTCTCTGGATTGAGCTTCTATGTGCAGCACATGTGGTTGACCACCGTCTTCCTTCTTCCCAAAAATTAACCATTCACGCTGCTCGGATCTGAATTTTCAGGTCACCAGTCACAAATATATAACAACTAGCTGACCCGGCTGTCGACCTTCCACCTACCCAGAATAAAAAAATAATTTTTATTTATTACACAAATTAAATTCAGCTTACGGCAGGAACGTACATATACAGTTATAGTCCTTTAGGTGCCGTAAGCCCCAAACGTGTATGCAGTAATAGTACCATTTGAAATAAAGCACATCTCTGGATATAACATATTATAGACAAACGAAAAAATTCCAGCATGTCTTTGGGGAGATTGCCGTCCTTGGTGTATTAGTGTTACGAAATATGCTCAACATTTAATAATAATAGTGAGTAAATTTGCCAGGGCAGCTGTAAAACTATAATAGAAATTGCTGAACCTTCATTTGAAATTTTTCTCATTAAACATTAAACAATTCTTTAGAATCTTGTTGTATTTCAAATACCAATACTTCTAAATTGTGTTACATCCCATTCTCAATACTCTTAATATGTATTTTGTGTTAATAATGTTGTATGAAATTTAAGAAACTATTTTGTGATGTTATTTGTTATATCAAAATGTGATATTGATTTATTATATGCAAAGAATTAAATGTTATTTATTGGAATATTGTGTTTTCATTATCAATAAATTTACTTCACCATTTTATTTATTAGTGACCCCTCACCCAATTTTAAAAATTTAAATAAAAGTTTGATAGATTAATTTTTAACAATGACATGTTGAGATGCACAGCAAAATACAGGAAATTCATAAAAACGCACAGCAAAAATATTGACAATATGTATAGTATCTGTGTTTTTCTTGGCATCTTTCACTAGACGTGTATAATATCAGTCAGTGCAACTCAGCGTGTTAAAGACTATTTCACAGTTAAGTAGCTAAATAGGATGTAACACGATCAAAAATCGTTCACAAGTACTACAGTTCATTAGTGCAAAATATCATTTTTCTTGCAACTATTATGTATTTTATAAAAATCTATGGTTCCAACGTTGGAAGGCCAAAGCTGCGATGGTTGGATGATGTTGTTGCAGACTGCAGGGCTCTGGTGCCAAGGAACTGGAAGGTGGCAGCCGGCGATAGGGAGGTTTTTCATCCTCAGCGTCACAACACTTGTGCAAAATGTGCACAAGGTTCCAAGGATGTATGGTTCCAAGGAAATGAATAACGTTCAACACACCCCCTCAGCGGCCAGTGGTGGGAGGTGCTACTCGTTTAAAAAATATAATAAAAATGGATTGACTAACTTAACTGTCGGCTAATCTACTCGACCAAGTTTTAGGTCTTTATAGACAAGTTTTGTAACTAAATTATTCACCACTCCACTAAAATTCTTCACCGATATGGTTTTATAAGTTTTCCAGTTTTAACATTTTTGAATATTTTGAAATAAAGATCTGGGAAAAAAAATTGAATAATAATTATTACACATGGAATAAATCTCTATTTATCATCTTATTATACATAGATACTATACATTTATATCTAAATGGTTTTTAAAATAAGCTTAATTTATGTACAACTTAGAAATAAATAACATTGTCAGAATTTAAGTTAAGCAGCATTAAATACACTGGCTTTTATTTTAAAAAAATATCAAGATAAATATTTAACGTGATTTGCCTCTCAAATAAAAATTACAAATATTTTATAATAATGACGTTTGAAAAAAAAAACATAAAATTAACTATACTAAATTATTATTGAAAAATACAATTCCAAATTACTTAAAATATATTACAAAAAGTTTAAAAATAAATAAAAAAAAATATATTATATCACTCATTTTTATCAAATTCAATCAGGTATTCAATAAAAGAATTCATGAATTACTTATTATTAAAATATAGTAAAATAAAACACACAATAAAATATAAGGTATAATTATTATGATACAATAAAATAAATTATTCCTTTATGACCTTACTTGAGAGCATAGGGATGCTACGGAAAGCGCTCGATCTTGCGTTAATCAGGTTAAAAAATTACAGTTTTCTTGTTGGAAGTTCTTCTTTGTAAACTGTCCATAACCTGATAATATAAATAGAATAATATTATTTCAACACTGTTTTGTTTCAGAACATAAATATTATGGGCATTTCATTATTTTCAAACTGATAAAAGTCAATTCATCCCACATTCTTAGAGTTTCAATTTGACGAGTACAGTCAGACTCACGGACCTTTCAAAAACGAATACATGAATAAAACCAATATCGAGTGATTAGTTGTATGAACTGTTCTGATAAAGATCCAAGAGTTTTTTAGCGTGCAAATATAGAATTACTTTCATAGCTACAAAAAAATAGTTAATATTTCTATATTTTCAGGATGTGGTTCAATCAATTAACCAATTTACTCCCTTTAAAACCCCACTAAGGGGCATTAGGGAGGCAACAAGAACTGTCCACTGGACTCACCATGTCCAAACCTCTCAGTTCTGCTTGACACCTAGATCTTTTGATTGTGACACACCAAACAACAAGCGTTACAGAGTCAACAAATGAATGAGAAGGGCAAAAATATATTATACAATATTTACAAATTATCTTTAAAGCACGACGCCCATCAGAACCATGCAGGAATATTTGCATTCGGATAAGTATATAGGTATCTATACATCAATCTCATCTACTCTTTAGCCCACTGGACTTAACACAGCCCACTGCCTCATACAATTATTTCATAAAATAATAAACATTTATGATTTTCTAAAAAAATATATCATCGTTTTTATATCTAATACAATTATTGAATGTTTCAATTTTATATTATTTTAATAGGAATACACCAAATTGCTCTTTTATCAATGCAAACTATTTACATTATATTGTATTGAGAAAAAAAAAGACTACACAAGGAATTATAATTTTTTTACAAAGGTGGGTTTTAATTTTTTTTTTTATCTATCACATATTCTAGATTACTTTCATAAATTCAATAAAACAAAACTTGAGTATATTACACACCTTCTTCATTAATTGTCTTTGTTATTGATTTTAAATTTTATTTAAATAACGATGGATGTAGAACCGCTTTCGCCCGGAATCCTCATCTGACGATGCGATTCTACATTCCTGATAATTATTTTACACTTCCATCTGTCTGTCAAAGCTTTGTTGTTGTTTAATGTTTTATAAAATATTGTATTATTACATGTAAATAAATGAATTGAAATAAATAAATAAATATCAAATTTAAACAGAACGGAAGATAAATGATAATATTATACTTATGTGAATTCAATTTGAATGGACATATTGAAAGTTTGACATGATTTGATATACATATTTATGAAATCGAGAGTAAGTACGATTACAAAATAGCTAGACATTATTTAAATTTGATAAGATCTGCAATTAATAGAAATGCCTTTCTTAAATTTTCATCACACTTTTTCAGTCTTATTTTATGTAAAATACACACCGACACCATACAGGTCAAATCTCCGTATAACGAACTTCACGGGACCATAAAAAATATTTCTTTATACTGTGGATATATAGGAAATGATACATTTTTAATTTTTTGTGTCGCCATATTATATTTACTGATATCGCAATATTTAATGCGTATATCAAGTGAGAACAAAAACAAAATTTAAGGGATTTATCAATCATGTTAAGGAAAAATGTTAGGCAAACACTTGCAAACTCGCCAAGGACAAACTGAAGTCGGAGAAATTTCATTGCCTAATTATTGTAACATGATTTTAAAATTTCAAAACAAAAAAGTTCGCTATACTGAGATGGACTTCGTTACAACGAATTTTGGTTCAGCACATTTTATATGGAAGTTTTTCGGGGACAAATTGACGATTTGTTATACTGGAAATTTCGTTACTTCGGTATTCCCTATGAAGAGATTTGACTGCATAAACTTTTCCTTTTGCACTACTGATTAAATAAGTATAACAACATCACATAATATTGGAGACTTTAAAATTTGACCATTTTTTTATTATGTTTTTTTTTTATTACATTTAAATTTTCCCAAACAAGTAAAGATTTTCGAGATTCATTTTAAGACTGAAAATGAAACATTTTAACAAAATATTAATGCACAGTCAAACATAGTTTTCAATGGATTCAATAATGTTTTACATTTTATTTCTACCAAATTTAGTGGGTTTTACCATTACTGAATTACATTATAATAATATTATGTACTTCTCTTATTTAATACTTAAATATACACTTAAAGTAGAATTGATAAAAAATACACAATTTCACTCTGTTTATTTAGTCAATTAAATTTCTTAAACACTTTTGGAAGGTAAATAGAACTATTGATGCAGTAAAGTTTGTGAAACAGGATAAGACACGACAGAAGGGGTGCTAGCGGTGGGCAAGCCTTGGGTATTCTCGGCGGGACTAGCAGTCACAATTTGCAATTGAGGATTTAAAGAGGGTTGCACCAAAGCCTGACCCTGACTTGCAATCACCACAGTCTGCAGTAACTGGTCAGGATTAGTATTAATGATTTGCCGTTGTTCCCTGTTGGAGCTAATAATTTGCCTAGTAGAAGATAGCAGCTGTCCATTGATATTGGCTATGTTGCTTATCTGCTGCTGAGCTGATGCAGTTTGTTGCGTGGATCCAACGGCAATGAGCTGCCCTTGCCCAGCATTTGTTACTATTATTTGTTGTGGAGCACTAACTCCGATAAATTGTGGTTGTGAGACATTGACACCCAGGATTTGCGAAGGCTGGGAGCTGTTAACTCCCAACAATTGAGCTTGTGAAGCATTAACTCCTAATAATTGAGAATGCGAAGAAGTACCAAGTATTTCTTGCTGCGAAGTGGCTGCACTCAGAAACTGTGGTGAGGGGGTCACTTCTAGGATTTGTGTCCGAGGAGAAGTAGTAACTAGAATTTGCTGGGGAGCTGCATTAGAGGACACAGAACCAATCAGCTGGTCCTGGGAGGTAGTCAAAGTCATACCAACACTCCTTAATATCTGCGGACTCATCACACTTTGAGTGTTGTTGGCATTGACCAATGTCACTTGCTTGGTGTATCCTCGCAGAGTGGCAGTTTGATCTAAAAGAAATTCATTTGCTGACTTCAGTTTATCATTTTCTTTTTCCAGTTGCGCATTCTTCCTTAGCGCTTGATTCAGTTGCTCTTGTAAGCTAGAATTTTCTTTATCCTTAAGTAAACATTGCTCACATTCTCTAACATCATCTTCAGGACATTTTCTTTTCTTATCTCCTATTGTGGGTTCCCCGTAATAAGCTTGAGAATGTTCTTCATTTCTAGGCTGTAGAGGTGGTCTGTGTATGGCAGACACATAATATTCTTCCATATTGGGTGGTGGGCCCATGGACTGGAAGTATCCTGGTGGTGGAGGAGGAGGTAGAGGTGGTCCAGGATATGCCGGTCTTGTAGGCGGAGGAGGTCTATCCAGAGGCGGCAAACAGAATTGGTGCTGGGGCAATGGTAAAGGAGGCATATTTTCTCTTGTAGTCATTTTGTGTGGGTTTTCACTAGGATTATTATTAAATACGTTCAATTTTCCAGTTTTACGAAATTCCTCTTCTTCTTCAATAGTGCAATGAAAATACGTGCAATTATTCCTAAGGCAACCTTTGTTTTGATAATCGTGACAAAATTTCACTACGCCTGGATTTTTGTTTAAATCGTGTGCAAATCTGCAATTTGCACGAGGACAAAATCCTCTAACATAATCTCTACATAAAACATTATATGGAAACTCGTATGATGTGTTAGTGACCTCAACTATCCCTGGATTTTCAGAATCTGTTTTAGATCCAGACAAATCCGCTCGCTTATCTTCTTTAAGAATCGTAGATGTTAAACTACGCAAATCCTTTACTTCACAACTTGCCATAGTATAAAACCACACAAAACTAAAAACTTATTAAACAACATGTTTTGGTCTCAACATCAAAATATAATTATTAACAACAGCCAATAAATGCGGCGATCACATTCACCTGCAGTAATTTTGACACTTGAAATTCCATTTTGCATCAATAGATGACGCGAACTGCAAAAATGTGTATTGCCATATCAAAAAAAAACAGTAACATAGATAAATGAAATGAAATTATTATACTTCTTCTTAATTTAGGCCTTATAAGTTATAACGAGGCCTCGCGATTGGCTGTCTCTTTCGCAAAGGCAGGCCAGGGGGCACCCTAATGCGGTGTTCACACGAGGCGAATATCGCCACGACACTAAAATATCGCCAGCCAGTTGAACCGTGTTAACAGATTGTCGATAAATCTGAAGCAATAAAAATGGTTGAAAGCGATATCGCCTCAAGTTGAACGCCTTTCAACTTTTGTATCTGGTGGAACGATGCACGCATGCGCAGATTGGCGCGGCGTCCGTATGTTCTGTTTCTTGACATATGACAGCACTGCTCCAAATTTATTTGTCCTTAGAATCCAATTCTGCACCCAATATCTGCGTTTTTTTTTATTTTTCCTTAATTAGGAGTGTCCTTATATCGTCTAAAACAATATTTTCAACTAACCCCAAACACTCCGTAACTCCTACATCGCCGTCCGCCATTTTTAAAACTACGTCAAAATCAGCGCACCTGACAGATTGAATGTATGCCGGTGGACTCATGTGAACACATCACACGATCAATGGGCGACCGACCGATATTTTTTTTATGCAAGCGAAATCGTCTGGCCTTATATCGCCCCGTCTGAACACCGCATTAATGACGTCACGCGTATAGGCGATGTAGCGCTCTCGTTAGAGAGTATATGTGTTCTGTGATGTAGCGGGATCTTGTGAGTACGCTCTCGTGGTAGATATCATTTTGAAGCGGGTGTAAAAGAATACCAAATCATTTTAAAATGGCGGAAAGTGTGTTGGCGACGTTGGCGTATGCATGTATATGCACAAGATAGGTTGGGTAGGTATAGATTACATTTTTAATCCTGCATCACAAACGACGCTATACAAGGCGAGCCCAGCGTAGGCTTGTCACTTCTAGCATTATGCAGAGGAGATTGACTTGGCTGGGACATGTGTCAAGGATGGCGAATAACAGTTGGTCGAGGAGAGCGCTGTTCTTCCTCCCATCAGGGTCCAGAAGACGAGAAAGACCCTCCCACATTGTGTTCCACTCCTTCGAAGCAGAGCTGAGGAATTTAGACATGGTGTGGGAAGAGGTCATTGAAGCCGCGCAAGATCTAGCGCGGTAGAGGGCTCTTGTTGCCTCCCTATGCCCCTAAGTGGGGTCACAAAAGGAGTAGGTATGTTATCTTATGTTAATTAAACTTTTTACGTTTCTGTTTTGATATTGGCAAGGAAATAAAACCAAAATACTTCATATTGAAATATACATAGGTATATGTGTTTATTTCAATAAACATGATTTATTTATTAAGTTGAGGAAAAGATTTCGTTAAAAATTAACAAATTATGAAATGTCTATATTATTTTACATTTTTATAATGCTCTATTTGAAATAAAAAAATATTTATAATACCTAAAAGAACAGCTGCTGTTTAATAATTCATTATCTATGGAAAAAAAGAAAGTTTTCTTATCGAATAACATTATGAAATTCAAATTATAAATAAAAAACAGTAGAGTTTTTTTTTAAATTTATTTATTATCCTTGAGTTAAGTTGGATGGAATGATACCTGAGCTATCTTTCTTAATAAAATATTTTTACAAAATAATAATAAGTAACTACATCAAGAGAAGACCTTTAATCATGAGATACCATTTTGAGCCATCTTAGATGAACTTGGTTGCAAAAACCCAATAAAGCCGCTTTTTTCATTTTAAAATATTTTTGATAACAAGTAATTAAAAGGCGGGAGTGAGAAATCATTTTCATGCCATGTAATGCAGAACTCGCATTTTATTATAATTCTAGGTTGATAAAATAAAGAAAGCATCAGTCACTCTGGGTTGGGTTCTGCAACTCGTCATAAAGGGGAAAAAATAGAGGGCCGCAGAGGAGTCGGTAGAAAACAACTTTCCTGGCTCCGAAACATTCGTCAGTAGACCGGACTGAGAGCTGTGGGGATTTGTTCACAGCTGCTGAAGATAAGGAGGCTTTCTCTCAGATGGTCGTCGATGTCGGGGGGACCCGATAGGACACCGAAAGAAGAAGAAGTCAATCTAAAATAGGCTTTGCAGATAATGTCAATTTTTGATTGATGATAAAAACACGTATATATCTAGCATAAAATTTATTTCTACAGATTTAAAAAATCATCGCAAAAGCATTGGTTGAACTACCTTTTTAATACAGCGCGGAAGATCTTTGTAAGTAAATTATTATTTGCCTATAGATAATTATTATAAAAATGTTTTATAAAATTAATATAAAAATATCGTTTAATAAAATTGACTTAGAAGCAAGGCATATACAATGATGAAAATTGTACCTACTACTGGATTTGAAAGGAAATTCACCAGTAGGTACTTCCCAACTCTACATTTTATCATTGATTTTTTATTATAAAAAGGCTCTTGAATACTTAGCTATAAATTTTAATATTTAAGTACAATAGCAGAAAATATTAAAATTAAATGGGAAGTTTTCTGGGGAGCTTCCGACAATACACACTAGGTGGCAGAACTTCTAATCAGGTCTATTGTCAAATTCAGTGCTGCCAACGTAGAGATGTTTTTTTCAGTGATGCCAACGTTGGGAAGTTTGTTTCCATTGTGTTGCTAAGAAGTTGTTGATTGAGTTGCTAAGTTGTTGATTTTGTTGCGCATAAATTTGAGAATAAATCTCAGGGGTGCTGTTCTGTATTTTTTAATTTGTATTTAGGTAGGTATATAAAAAAAGACGAACAATTTTATTTGTAATAGTATGTAAAAAATGTACAATGATTACTCTAAACCTATTGTAAGTTATCATGTATAATAATATATAAGTTGTTTAATTTGAAATAAACTAGAATGATGTTTTGGAGGTTAGATTGTGAGCGACCATAAGAAGAAGAAGAAGTAAACCGCCCCCGTTGGCAACACTGAATTTGACAATAGACCGGATTAGCAAGGGCGCCTCTAGCGGCACAAAAAGGAAAAAAAAACATCCCATTGGAATGTATTTTACTACAACTTTTTGATTTAGGGTTCGAAAATAAGAGTATTCTGATTCGGTGGCGTAACTATAGGATGGGTGGGGTGTCAGAATGCCACAGGCCCCCAACCCGAGAGGGCCCCGGACCAACAAGTCGCTAGCTCAGGAATAATCATTTTAAGCAAAAAAAATTAATGGGGGCCCAATCCAAAACATTTGCCACGGACCTCAGATGATATTGTAGTTATGCTACTGTTCTGATCTATAAAAAAAATATCAGAAAAGATTTAATAACGCTCTTATATTATTTAATCGTTTTAGAAACATATAAAAAAATCTTTGTTTTTATCGAGAATTTAAATGTAACGGTACGGTATTAGGTATAAAATGTCAGTTTCGATTAAAATACTATGTACCTACAGAATGCATTTTTATAAGAAAATAAAATATTAATCTTATACCTACCTTTCTTTTAAGCTTTTCGTCTCATTCAAACAGCCAATGAAATCATTTTGGAATAGATATTTGAACTGCATTTTTATGTCTGCACGCATTGAAAGCTTTATTGAGTTATTAAATTTATTAAAATTATGCAAGTATAATACCTATAGCATATTTTGCTATTACTGTTTAGTCCAAAACTGATTTGCACACACGAAAATTAAATAAAATTGAGTAGTTTTAAGTAAAATTATTGTGCAATGCGTATACTTGTCGTATTTTATGAAAATAACTTAATTTGCAAAATGGTGTTGTTTTTAATTCTTATAACTACTTGGGTATTTGATTTACTAGAATTAGCCGCCTTTTAGTTAAATAGCCAATTGGTTACATTAGCTGATTTCTTAAAGTAAGTTTATACATAGTTTACATTTAAGTTTTAATATCACCATTAAAATAAAAATAGTTAACATGGCATAACTCTTAACATAATATGCAATTTTTTAGCTTATAATTATGTAACCTTATATGTAGGTAACTAGCTAACCCACTGTGTCACGGACCGAATAATAAATTGATGATCTGGACCCCTATTCTGTAGCAAGTGTAGGGTAGTCACTTGAAAAAAGTGACTATTAGGCGATACATTTTGTATGAAAAACGTCTATCGCGATTCTCGCATTCGATACGTATAGACGTTTTTCATACAAAATGTATCGCCTAATAGTCACTTTTTTCAAGTGACTACCCTACACTTGCTACAGAATAGGGGCTCTATAGGGTAGAAACACGTAGAAAGCCGATTCCGACCCACACCGCCCGGCGAATCCCCATTCAAATGCATGGAATCGGCTTTCTACGTGTTCTTACCAGAGTTACCAGGTGTTCGGTATTTACGGAACTGTTCGGTATTTTTGCACCGTGTTCGGTATGAAAAAAAATACGGAACTACGGAATGATTTTCTTATTTTTTTTAGTGAATCTATAACTTACCGGACAGCAAATTTCGAGAATGACCTTTTTTTTATTTTTGTCAGAGAAAAGCTGTCAAGTTTCCGGGTAGCAAATTTTGGGAATGACCTTTTTTGGGGAACATTCATCTTTTCGGATATCAAGTGGAACATTGGTTCGGTATATTTTTGGAAAAAACCTGGCAACTCTGGTTCTTACCCATAGTCGGGATCAAAAATCGGCAAGGTAATGTAAATATTGCTTCCCTACAAATAAAATGGGTTCAGTACCGGTATTCTAAGTTTTATCGGAAGGTAGTCACGGAAGTAAAGTGAGTAGGTAACACAATACATTATGTATGGTAAACGTATAGGTATACGTATCGAATGCGAGAATCGCTTTTGTTTCTAGAAATATCCTTGTGGCAGCGCTATACACGTTTTCCATACAGAATGTATCGTGTAATACTCACTTTACTTCCGTGACTACCTTTCGGTAAAACTTAGAATACGGGTACAGTATTCCGTATATTACTCACTAACTTTAGTGAGAAACTCACGGAAATTATGTATGGGCTGCGGAGTTTTCCGGAGTATTCTGTAGGTACGCTGTACACAATTCCATACAAAATTTGTTACTTCATGCCAGCGTAAATGTCACGGAGACTAGGATTGGGGTACAGTTGACACTTTTTCGCCTCTGTCTCATTTAGTTTTTTCGATTTTATATTTTCATGTTACTTTACTCATTATTTCGCTTTTCAATTCCATTAGTACCAACCTGATGGTGTTATTATTTCTGCATCTCTTAACAACACCTTTCCCGAAAGCCATGCATATAGGTAGGTACATAATCAACACATAATTGGTTCTCTCCACATATCAATTCTAGACATACATCTAACAGTCTTTACATAATATTCTTATCCTTCTAACATTTTTCCACATCCACAAAACTACCATAAACATACAATGGATGGAAATGTAGCTACAACCTTCGTTCAATTAATATCAGGTGAGAAAGTAATAGTTTTATGAATATTCTGTGTCTTCAGGGGTAGGTAGGTATTCAGGAGGCCGTAGCAAGGAACTCATTTCCCCCAAGTCTCCCGTGTTTTTTTTTGCAAGATATGCGATTTAGTTTCGACAAGTATAAAAATAATTAAGTACAAAAATAAAAACATGAGTAGTCTTCTACTTCTATACCAGTGATCCGCAATCTTTTTGTGTTCAAGGTACACCTACCAAATCAAGAAATTTCAGAGGTACACATTTTTTTTTTTTTTTTTGAAATTCCGACCCCTCCCCGCAATGAAATGAACCGTAACGTTTCCCCCCCCCCCTCCCTCTAAGCACCCATGTTGCTACTATATACCTACCTACCGCAATTCGTATAAGTAGGTTGTGGCGAATGGTAATAGAATTACAACAGCATGCTTTCAACGCAGAGATAATTAGGCTTAGGCGTCGGATTTTTTATTTTAATGTCCGATCAGTATCCAAGAGAAATTGTATCCGAGAAAGCATTTCGTACCCAGTACATAGGTTGCAGGTCACACTAAGGAAATTAAAAGATTTCTGATAATAGCTCCAATAAGGGTTTCATTATCAAACCGGCACCTTTTTCATGGATCGGTAGGCATGAGGCAACTTAGCGCGATAGCTTTCAATCGATACTCTAGATACGTTAAAATATTACAATTCCTGTCTTACATATTCTGTTGAACTCTTTTAAATGAGCAAATATTATATCCGGCAGTTTATACAAATTTTACTACCCATTCTTTTCTTTTGAACACATTAAGCCAAATCTGAATCATGAGCCTCGAAAAACTCTTGGGTTTCATTTTTTCGCGGCACACCAACTGATGTACACCAGTGTGTCGCGGCACACGCTTTGCGGAACACTGTTCTATACTACATCGACATAGGTAGATCTGCCCATCTGAAAGAACCTACTCGAAAAAGATGAGATCCAGTGACCAACTTTAGTAAATTTGACATCTATTATGTAAGGACGACTTCGCCAATCTACTTAGCATGGTATTTTATTACCAAATATCAAGGGCGTCGCCAAGGAGGGGTCAAGACAGCTGCCTCCCCCCCCCCCCCTAGAGATTTAAGAATGTAGCCAATTCATATTTTCCTCATCCTTCATATAGAAAATAGCCTATGAATGGGTCAAATTGCCCCCCCCCCCTGGGCCTCGGGCTGGCGACGATCTTGCCAACTACCATAACTAAATTTGGATATTTTATGTAAGTAATCGCATTTTGGGACCTTGAAATATTTTGGGGAAGTAGAAAATCTAAATTAGATATTTAAAAAAAAATGTGACGTTTGAAGATCTGTGAGTAAATCCTATGAGTCACCATCAGCTAAAAATCTGCATGTTTGCCGTAACTCCTAAATGTAGGCATTTTTTTATAACCGTAGATTTTGAAAAGGTTGAGATTGAAAAACTGCGCAGCTATGCTTTTTGTTAATGAAATACAGAAAGCAGACGAGCTGAGCATTAGATGCTACACGAGCATCGCCGAAATAGGATTGAACCTCATTAGTTTTGAAAGGAGAATCCAAAAGATACTAGTGACTGTGCAGAGGGCTACTCCACCCCAGCCCAAATCCAAAGACCAGGACGTCGTGAATATTCTTGCTTCGATCAAATCCAATGCCAGGTTTCTTCCACCTCCAAATGCGATGACACCGTCCATGGCTCCATTCATTCCTGAACCTTCGATTCTTGGTTTTGTTTGAATTCTCTTTAGATGAATGATCATCAATGTGAAGAGAGCAAATAATGCTGAAAGGAATAATCAATTGAATTACATTAAAGAAAGAAACGTTTACAAAAATCTTATTTGCTAATTTTTTATCGAAATACATGTAGCACGAACATCTCTAGCTGCTATCGTCTTTTCGAATATTATATAGTTTTATAGGCATACAGACTGGCCACCAATGAACTTTTTTCTTATTTTGACCCGTAGTTTACTTTGTGAATGACATTCGTGCTGAAAATATGGTTTGCTTAAACCAATCATAGTACACACCTGCCAAAAGGTACATAACTCCAGTGACTAAAACTGCGCTGATTTGATGTTTGCAAACTCCAAAAGCGCCCACCAATGCAGCGCTGCCTAGCACGATGAGACACACAAGGGCACAGGATATGGACAGGTTCTGCATTCCTATTTTCAGATGAAAAATAGAAACAGAGCATTAAATAGGTGGATTTTCAGAAAAGTTATGGATTTTTTTACTGAAGCTAAATGTCATATTATATTCATATTGTATGGAGTTACATCGATTTAGGACTAGATATCTGAACTCGACGTATGTAACTCTTAAGCCGGCCATTCACGATCACTTCATAAATGCAATCCAATGGTTTAAAACGTTTGGAATACCGCACAATAACGAGTGTTAGGAGTGTGGGTTGGATATTACATTTATTTCATAAAATTGGTGACAATTTTACTTTTATGGGTTTCTGTTGCATAACATTGTACTCGTATTGTAACACCAACACGTGCAGGTACACTGGTGGAAGGATGATGACAAAATGAGACAAATTTGGATCAAATTTTTACTCGTAACGAGCAAATGACGCGACGGCTTGGCCAACGTCCACTCCAGTTTGCCGATTGGCGAGCCGTTGGAGTTTACATCGCTTCATTTCGATGGATGGATTGATCGTGAATGGTCAGCCTAAGAGAAAGATAAGATGGTTTTCTTACGATGTTGCCAGTCAGTTTTGAAGAAATCCGTGCCGTCCTCTTTCATTGCAACTCCACCACCACCAGTGATCAAATAATTGTTGCAAGCAAAGTTCTTGGGGAAGCCGATTTGGGACATAAGTCGTATTTCATCCTCTGAAAGACATAAACCAGAAATAACGTTGCATATTATTAATTTGTTATCGATACTACTGAAAGAGAAAAATCTTTAGCGCATTTGTTTTCCTTGTATGTTCACAATTTAGAATAAAAAAAATAGCCAGGAATTTCGTTGTCGAAAGAAGACTACCTAACACACGAAGACGACAGAAAACAGGAATCACTAATGTCGGCGTGCGTAAGCTCGCTGAACAAAATTGGAGTTGATCCATGCGGCCAAAACTTCTGATAGACAGAAAATGAACGTCTCAAACATGATAGTCTAAAGAGGTAAGAATGGTTGATAGTATGTAGATGTTGGACTTCGGAGGATTTTACAAACACAGGTTATACTGTCTTTCTTTGAAACCGACTGAAATACAAACCGGAGAGTGTGACGCAGAGGGTCCAAATTCCTCCGTTCATGGGAACCAAGAACGTGTTTCTTTGCAGCCTTTCATCGCGATTTTTATCTACTACCTGCAACAATGAGAACAAAATTAGTCAAACATAGGTATACATTTTTGGCCATTTACTTAGTACAAAAAAAACTAGGTAGATCTCAAAGAAACCCTAAGTCAATAGTAGGTAATTTGCTGGTATAAATGGCATTATACCAGCAAAAATAAACAAGTACGAACATTTTTCATCTCATTTATACCAAATTAATATAATATACAAGTAAATAAACAATGTTTTTAATAGAAGGTATTGATGACATCAACATTTGATCCGGTTCGAAGGACCATCTAAACTCATTTACGCATTACTTAGGTACATACTTTCCGTGTCCGTACTAAATTTGACCATTCCACATGGCACCGGATCAGTGTTGCAGTGAACTTTAACCTTTTAGGATACCTACTAAATGTTTGTAGGAATGACCTTTAGCAAACTTTCATCTTTCCGGATACCAAATTCTCGGAATAACCTTTTTTTAAGTTTGTTTTCGGGTCAAAAATGTTACAAAGATGGCAACAGTACACCGGATTAATGCTTACAGAGCAAAATTGATTTTGTAAATACCTGACTAATTAAGTAGTGTCGTCATATTTTCAACAAGTATTTCTATTTTTGACATGTTCAAAGAATGGAGGCAAACAGGATAAGAAAAAGATTTTATAAGACTGAAAGAATATGTATTAGAAGGCATGATCGACCAAGAATGACGTGGATCGAATGAATCGATTCAGTCCTCAAAGAAGAGCCTTCCTGCCTACCCCTCGAGGCTTAAAAGGAACACGGCGTGAGTGTGCTTGACAGAGCTTCATATAAAAACGAACCATAAAAAGTAGGTACATGATATATAAGGGGTATGAGCGACACGAGCGTGTTACAAAAAAATTCACTCTGACTAGGTATGTAGGTATATAAAAAAACAAAAATGACTCGTAAAAATTTAGATTAGAGAAAATAAACAACGTCACAGATTTTCAGCTTTTATTTTTACATTCTAAATTTGAAATTGTACAGAGTTTTTGTTTTTTATCTTTGCATTCATAATGAGGGTGTGAACCTTTACGAAAGCAACGAACTTGGAAGGGTCAAAAGTGGAAACATTGTTTGAATATTATGAACCTACTAAGTAAAGCAAACATCGTATAATAAGTACAGTGGTATATCACTATTCGTCATTAAAATCATTTGCCTGGAGTGTTTTATTAATAGAAGCAAGTTTTCTTGGCATTACTTGATAGCTTTTTTGTTTGTAACCAACTTTACTTACACTACTTAACTTACGCCTGACGGTGAAAAATGATAAGAATGTTATCGCATTTCTTGGACATTTTTAGAATCAAAACACGATGAAAATTATGTGTGTAAGTACCGAGGATGATGTTTATAAAGGTTCTACTGTACGCTGAAGTATTGTTTTATATTGTAAGAGAAACCATTAATTATCAGAAGAGGCTGGGTTACAAAATACAGGGGTAACAATATCTGCGTCATTCTACACAAAAACACTAAATTAATGGTTTCATCTGGCCATTATGGCACAAAGATTTGGATGGAATATCAATCAATCAATCAAATTATATGAATAGATTAGAAGTTTACGAATATATTTTGTCGCCTGTTTTCCTTACATAAACTTCACAGAGTCCTTCGTCAACGAGCATCACTAAAGCTTCTGTTTCAGGTTGCTCACCTCTAGACAAGTGTCCATTTAATTACATTTAACCATAAAACCTTCTATCGAACTATAAAATTCTAATGAGCAAAATAAAATTGCACTGAAACTTGGTGCGAATAATATTATCTTTAGTTCTCAATATTCGTGGCAGAACATGCGCATCAATAGTTGTTGTTGAGAAACCATTGCTGAAAAGATTGCCTACATCAAGGAGAACTGATGCGACACTATAAAAAGATTCGAACGTGTTTTCTGTTTAAGAGTTTGAAAATTAAAGGATCACTACAATGAAGGAGTATGTTTTCCAGTTTAAATCAGCTAATTGGCTTTGGATGTCGATTGTCTTTCCCACGTATTTTCGTATTTTTTCAACCACCTTTTGGTTCTCATTTTGGGGGATTTTTGTAATTGAGTTATTATTGCTACAATAACGCCAATGTTTTCAATCCAAATGGATGCTGTCGTCTACCTTACCTTGCATAATCTCCTCGCATGCGGCGTTTTCATTTTTTGATTCGGTGGTTTCAGCTCTGTTTCTATGGATACAACTGATTATAGGTTCAATAAGACTTATCAAAATGTTCCTCAGCCACGAAACCTGTCATATGAATCAAAATTTTTGTCTTGTTTATCTCCTAAAGTCATTCAAAATTAGTTCATGTAGATCCATCTACTTTATGAACTGTTTCCTTGTTTATTGTACAATGTTGGAAATGCCCAGAAAGGTTAAATGAACATTAATTTCGGCTTTAATGTTCGTTCAAGTATTTTGTAAAACAATCAGCCGTTACATTCCCGAAAATAGACTCGTTATTATAATAGCTGGAGTATTAAGATGGTGATTCAGTCTTGAAGGCAATCTTAATGGCCTATAATCCTTCACGTCATGAACCCCCGTGAGGTACTAGGCACTAGGCAGGTACCTCCGTCACACATAATTCACCCACGCAATTTTTAATGTCATTTCATAGATTACAAGACCGAACCTGGAAAAATACTTTAGAGAGTTATTTGACATTCGCATTCAAACGAGAACTGACACGCATATTCCAAAGAATAAATCAAATGTATCCAAGTATTACTCTGAATTTTGTTTTGAAGAATTTCGTAATAAAATATCTTCGAGAATATTACCTATCCTATACGTAAAAATAAAACAGAAGTTATCAATTTGCATTTTTTACTACAATTTGATTTAAATTACCACAAACAATTGGTTTTCATACTACCTTAGTAATGTCAAAATAACTAACGGCACCTACCGCTAATACCAGGAAAATGATCTATAATCTGAAATCAAGCATGATGTCCGCCACATGTTGATGAGTCACCTCTTTAAATTATACATAAGGGCTGCCGTAAGTCCGAACATACCTAAGTATAAACTTTAAAACTTTTAAAGACAGATGTAACAAATAAGTCCGGAATTCAGATTTTTTGATCTGATTTATACAACATAATAGAACTGAAGAGATACAGAATCACAAATCAGCCAAGCAAAGCACTAGACCAGGGGTTCCCAATCTTTTTCAGCCCGTGGCGCACTTTCAAGTTTAGTATTTTGTCACGGCGCCCTAGTTTAGTAAATTATTTGGAATACCTAGATATAGTGACTATAATAATACATACCTATACAATAATATTATTGTCGAAAAATACAATATAGGTACAATTACATATGTGTAGTAGTTGGACTCAAAAATTAAAACATCCACAGTATGAATTTGAGTTTATTATAGCTATTTGTAGGAATTCGGACCGTTAAACAACAAAGAAGACAGGGCCGATTTTTTAATTTGCCAATTAGTACTTGGTTCAGTTTAGAGGTCATTGACTTCGATGCAAAAACTTCTCTATGTATGATTAAATGGATCGGAATTTTGACGCGCTTGTTTACCTCCATACCTGAGAGACATGGATCGAGCACCATCACTTGTTCCAATCCAAACCATTTTCTGCAATAAACTTTTCAAGAATTTGAAACAAGTATTGGGCTTTCACACTATAGGAATGTTTTTATGTATGTTCTATGAAGATAAGTGCGCTCAAAATAGGAGTTGTTGCTTTAAAGGTACCCGCGAATATTTGTGGTTTCGGAAAATGATAGAGGATCGACTTGCGGCGCCCCTCTTAACTTTCTACGGTGCACCAGGGCGGCGCGGCTCACACTTTGGGAACCCCTGCACTAGACTATAAAAGTTTGTAAAGAAGTTCGATATATAGGTTCCGAAACTACTTGTGCAACCTGAACAGTCAAAAATAGTTTCAAACCAACGATTCTCAAAATGTTTGTTGATATGATTACCTTATTGACAACAATGTTTTCAAAACTTTAGCTCCAATCGGAGTTAAAGTATTTTTTTTTTACCAATCGTAGTTACTCGACTACAGGATTATAATTATTTAAAACAACGCTGATGTTTTCTTACCTTGACCACTGCCCCGTCCAGATACCACTGCAAGCTGATGGAAGTTCCATTGACCAGTGCCTCCAGCATCGTCCTGCTCCACGTCACATGCTCCCAGTGATCGGTCATGATGGCGGCACACAGCATAGCAGTCGAACAACTGGATAGGAAATAATTATTCATGTATTTTTATAATACAACACAAACAAATATATTTATTTTTATATAAATAGATTTTGGTTAGATTGAAAGTAAACAATGACATTATTTCCTATACGCCAGGGTTGATAAACATCAATTAACCGAACAAACAAATCTAATGGATATGTGCTAGTATATGCGCTCGTATAATATATCTATTATTTAGACTAGCAGTACTGTACCTAAAACCCGTTGGACGACCAGCATAGAAAAGGATCATATTATATTATCTATAATATAAAAAAAGTCGGCTTAGTGCGAACACTTATAACTCGAGATTGGCTGAACAGATTATTATCATTTTTGATTTATTGGATTCTTCTCCGCTAGGGATAACAAAATAAAATGGATAGCTAATAATATAAAATAAAGTTAGTATAGAACGGATTTACTGACAACAACGCTACCTATCTGTGAAAAATTCCATTACAACACAATAATTTTTATTTAGCCTCCGCCCTCAAACCCCCCCCCCTATAACTATAACCTAACCTAACTCATTCATGTAAATAGTAGAAAGCTTGCTGACGCTAACGTTAAATAAAAAAAAATTGAAGAATTTAGGAGAATAGTGATTTCGTATACCTACTTGCCATTAGGTGAATTGTGATTTCGTACAATTGCCATTAGGTGAATTGTGATTTTCGAAGAATTGTTATTCGAACAATTAACGTGTTACCATCCTGTCTCAAATATTGGAGAGTAGGTAATACCTAATTGTTTTTAATGGTTTCCCAATACCTCTGTAAGGGAAAATGTACCTATAAATCAACATTTTTGTATACAGAGGTGTCAGTAGCCGGCGGAACTAATTGCCTGGGGCATAATTTTCTAATCAACCGGTCCCGTCTTATCTGAGACAGGCCAACCCAGGGGAAGTAATGTTGAGTTGAATTAAAAAACGATTTTTTTACCTAAATCTAATCGAACTCGGGGCCTTTGAAATAGAGGTTGACGCCTTTATTACTAAGCTACCGAGAACGGTATTTTTTCATTTTCATATAATGAAAATTTTACATTTAATTATTATTTATCGCACGTAAATTAAAATGGTTTCAACCAATGGCTCGTAATGTGATTGGTCTTTAAAAAATTGTGAAAGTAATAATTTTTATTTTACCTACCTAGTATATCTATCTGAAATAAATAGAAGGTGGGACAACTTTACACTGTGATTGAAAGGTGTTTAAATGTGTACATATCTAATATGGAAGTAGATTAACAAAAACAAAAACGATTACGTAATGTTGTTGCTGCCACCGCGTTTCGGATAGAAAATAGGTCAATGTGTATCGTGTGGGAGTATAGCTGCAAACCAAATGCAATACACGTTTATACCATTTATGTTAATAGCAGTGATATGTCGTGCAGACCACCCTCGGCTCAGCCCGCAATGCTAAGACATTTAAATTATGTACACACTATATACCTCCACTTGCCCCTTTCTAAAGACTTGACCCTAAATATTTCATGAATCATAGAATAAATAAAACATATGAAAGTGAAAGTGTTAAGGAAGAAAAATATTGTTCCATTTTCGAATAATGTTAAGAAAAGAAAAACATGAAAGATCATTATTGTTCGAAATTTGAAAATTCTAAATTTGATATTTTTTCAGACGACCAATGAGCTTTGAGAGTGTGATTACGATGAAATAGTCAGAAAGTTACATAAGATGTCTTATAAAATCGACCACGTGCCTGAAGTTGTACCTATGGATACATTCGGAGGGTCCCTTCATCTTAAATTCACATTTTTTCAGGTCATGCTTTTGTATTTAATAAAAGTAATAAGTAATACTGTAGCCCTATTCTGTAGCAAGTGTAGGGTAGTCACTTGAAAAAAGTGACTATTAGGCGATACATTTTGTATGAAAAACGTCTATACGTATGGAATGCGAGAATCGCATATAGACGTTTTTCATACAAAATGTATCGCCTGATAGTAACTTTTTTTCAAGTGACTACCCTACACTTGTTACAGAATAGGGGTCCTGGTCATAGTATAAGTATGCCAGTACATAGTGACGAAGATAATTTAGTACCTACCTAATAATCTCGCAACCCCAATATACTTTCGCTTTTTTATATCTAATATGATGTATGTATCGTAGAGGGTAATTAAGGTAAGCAAATAAACTAACTATATTGCAGGTCCCCACACGTCTGTTTGTCGCGAGCGAAAGGTTTTGCAGCAATATTTTAAAGTACATTCCTACCTAACGAAGCCCGGCGTGGCCGTACGAAAATGAATGATACTGCGACACAAATATGTAATGGAGTTGCAATGCAACAAAACCATACCACCCTTGACGTCTCCCGCCATCAGCTCACATTAGATATAGGCTCACGGACGAATACAGAAAGCATTCATTTGTAAAGTTAAAATTAGAATCAACTTTTGAAGAAACTTTCAAACAATTTTCAGTAGGTTCAGCATTTCTACAAAGTGACGACGAAATTTTTTGAATCCCCGAAAAACCATCATGAAAACCACCGACATTTTCAATATCTCGAAAACGGCTCGGGCTAACATAAAGATATATTTGTATACCTACACAATACACATTATTATAGATAAGAGTTCAAGGTGAAGGTCTATGATAATTTAACGTCGTTGGGCTTTATTGCTCCCTCATGTACTTAGAATTTCAAATGCAGTAAAGTAGGTAGGTATTTGTGGGGAAGTTTGCCAATAAATAATTTAATAGGTAGGTGTCTGTGCAAGCGCTAGACATTCCTGTCTTTCCAGGATTCCAGGGGACTCCCCTTTGCCCCTGTTGATATTTGGTGAGGTTTCAAAATACCTACCTATTCTTTGAGAAAATTTTGACACTGTATCGCCAAATGAACAAAATTGATCTTAATGGTATGCAAGATCCTAAATAATATCATCAAGAAAAATCGCTTCACTGGTAGATAATTTTATAATATAAAAGAAAGTCGGGTTAGTGCGAACACTTACCTATAACTAGAGATCGGCTGAACAGATTCTTTCGATGTTTGATTTATTGGATTCTTCTCCTCTCAGGATAAAAGAAAAACTAATAAAAAGTTGAAAATGGATAAGAAATAATATAAAATATAATATTAAATTTAGTAAGGCACGGATTTCCTGTGACGCCATAACAACAAAATTATTGTTCACTGCAGCTGATGGTAGTTCCCAGTATGGTAGTTAGCAGCCCATCCCACTTACTCCACCGTTTCGAGCGTTTTATAAATTTTCATACAAAGTCAACAAAATTATCGGGCATTTTCAAATAATGTGCACACGCAGCATCGGTACTTCATGGCGAGGTAGAAAGTCTGTGCGCGCATATTATATTCTCGAGTAGTTCCCGCCTGAGCTTTGAATACGAATGAAATATGGATGTTTATAGAAATATTAAGTTATTATTTTATTAGTTTTACTCAATCGAATTAATTATGGAATTTTTTTTCTGCACATTATGCACATATGAAAGGGCCGCCTCTGGTTAGGACCACAGGACAACGTCAGTCGGGAAAGCTAGCAATACATATATTCAGCTTTGCTTGGTGATAATATTATTTTATAGTGGCGCAGTATGTAGTCTTTACTCCTCTGATTTTTTAACACCCATGAAAGAATTACGATATTACCTATGCAGATACCAGTATAAACAGAACGATCGAAATGTCTTGTAATAAAATGTTACTTACATCTACTATGGAAAGATATTTTTGAGATCAGTTTTAATTCTTAAAATTATAATAAAATTCTTCTGCTGTAAGTATAGTATTGATGTAAGCATGAAAGTATAGGTATCCGAAGAAATAACTGCAACAAAATGTAACAAAACAAAATATTTAGTTTTTTCCACAACTTTACAATGCAAACCGGTTTTACGAAGACCGTGCAACCATCTTGTTTTTCAGGCAGTAACAGTTATCAATATTGGTTGTTATGTAATTTGACCTTCATCGTGGAAGGACGTTGTCAGTTTATTTAAAACAAAGAAAATAGTCCCCAGTGATTTGCATCTGCATTAAGGGTTTTTCAATGATTGCGCTTAGTTTTAACAGAAGGCCATTTAAGGTACAGTGAAACCTCTTATAGCGAGAATCGAGTAGCATAACGAACGAAACATTTTGTAAACAAAAAATAGCTCTCATGACAAGCAACGTTTCGTTAAGGATTATTTTAATATTCTTCTCTAACTTTGTAGCGAGTAATAATTTCACATCAGTTTGTAAGTCTCTGCCAAAGAATAAAAAGTGCTCAATATATTTGTATAACCTCCGGCCATCACCCTTATGTACGGGGTGGGGCAAAAGTCCCGCTACCATTTTGATTGCATATAACTTTGTTCAAAGAAAAGATAAGTAGGATTGGTTATCATAAAAAGTTTATTTGGTCTTTACATTTTTTTCGTTATGATTGGAAAATAATATCGGCTAAATGGTGACCGCGACTCGCTATGCAACTTTCGGCTCTTTTTAAGGCATTTTTCATGACATCCTCGGGCTGAATTCCTTTAATTTCGTGACGAATATTGTCTTTTTAAGATGTTACGAGACATCCGTTGTCTTCCAGAACGAGTTCTGCTGCTGTCGTACTGCGCTATCGTACTGTAGGTACTGTCGAAAATTCGCATGTAAGTGATAAATTATTGTGGTTTTGTGAGGCACTTGACGATTAGGATATTTTTGAGTGGCAATAATGGAACGATTATTTTCAATAAATATTGTCACTATTTCTGCTCGTTCTTGAGGCGTATATTTATCCATTATAAAAATGGGGCGTCTATACAACACAATGCTTAAAGCGAAACTGATCTAAACGTTACATAACCAAGATGGCAGGCAATCAAAATGGAGCCCGTATTGGCAAGAAATAATATCCATTGAAAAAAATAAATGAATTTATTGAGAAAAAAAGACACAAGAACCGGCAAGAGGAAAAGTAAAAAACCTAACGGTAGAATTAGAACATAAAATTATAAAAACGAGAACATGGTATTGGTAGGTATAAAAAATAATAAGTAGGTATAGCTTTAATGTATTGTGCTCACACAATCGGAAGGTATATCATTGGCACATCAAGGTACACATTCATTATTGGCCAAATCCTCTATTAGCCAAAGCCTAGGACAGTTCATTAAAAAATCTGCATGGACCGCGGTATTATTTTCAGATTTTTTAAGGGAAATGCTGTTTCGCCTGTAACTAATAAATTAAGATCGTAATACAAGGACAAGGTGTTACTGTAATCCACAACTGTCGCATAAAAGTGTATCAGGCCATCAGGCCATATCGCAGACTACCGTAAGTGACATACAGCAAAAAACGATCAGTAAGTTTCTGTGACTACTAACTTTACCGTATAGCTTTGCGAACAAGCCGCAGATGTTTTTAAAGTTTATAGTTTAAAATCAGCATCCTTGTAAAACTTATTCTTAGCGATTTTTCTTTTTCTTAGGTATATGTATATAGATAATATGCTTTTCTCAAAATTCTATAGTTCGAGTTCGAAGAATAAGAATACAGTGGAACCTCTTATAACGACCACCTCTCGTAACGAGCAAATTAAAATGTGATAATTTTGCTCCCATAAATAGCGCATAACGTGTACGAAATTAGTTTCACAAAAAGGAATGTCGCGTTTTGAAATTTAGGTAGGTACTTATAGGTTTGTAATGAATGTGTTATTGAAGAAGTTCGACAGAGCGCCCCGCGGCCGTGACACTCCGCGACACACCGATCTACAGTGAACATCATATTAAATTGTCTCCGTCAGTATTTAGTTTAGATCTCGCTTGCCTATTTTATATTCCGTGTTTTATAATATATGTGTTATTAATTTATTTAAAAAGGACTTTTTATTTGATAACAAAAAGAACCAAAGCTCCTACAAGGTTGTGTGCCGCGACCAACACCGCCGTGAAACCCGCGTCGGTAGGTATATTAGATTGCGTTTAATGCTCGTTTTAATTTTTTCCAAATTTGTATTCAGACATCAGGTACACAAATTAATTTATGTTCAAAGTATACCTAATTATATCCTTGAAAAATGTCCCCGAAGAAAAAATCACAAGAAGACAGTCATACTTTAAGTAAAATCATTGAATGAAAGGAGGTGGCAAATTTATTAAATGATATGCTTCGACACAGTTTCGCCAAATTTTGAAGAATATGGACTGGTCATCCTTAAAAAAAAGCAATGTTTGTGCTTATCGTACTTTTCATACATTCGTATGAGAAAAATTTGCTTCGCATAACGAGTATAAGACTCTGGAAGAAATTATCGACTAATTACGTTATAAGAGGTTTCACTGTAATATATTTTGCGCTACCAAGAAAGTGTGCTCTACTAAGATAAATTATTTTAGGTAAGTACCTACTTAGGTATATTCTGAAGCAAATATGTATCTATTTATAAGTATCTATTATTGGTAAAAAAAGTTTTTCTTTTTTAAATGAATCTGTGTTCACTCAAAATAAATACACTATTTGACTCTTTCACAGTAAGCTACTTAAAGCTTAATTGTGTCTTGAAAGAGGAAGATGATCGGCACCTGGGATCGAACCCACGACCTCCGATACGAAACAGTACGAAAGCCGGCGTTGTAACTGCTAGTCTACCAACCACTTCAGTTCAGTTCGGTTGGTCTTCACTTTTTAAATAGGTAATTTTTGTACCTGATCATTGAGAATAATAAAATAATATATTAATTGCTATTCAACTAATTTGCAACCACAGCTATGTTTTATTTTAATTGTTTGCTGATAAAACCGTCGACTATTTACATTCCATTAAATAAACACATAAATGTAAGTAGGTAAGTATACATACATACATTCTCCCTTTAAGGCCCCCCGCATACCGCAAGCCAGCCCGGAGGAGACTAATCCGCAGCAAACCCGACCCGCACGAAACCGACCTCCCAGCTCGATCAAAGCAATCAAACAAAAAAGCCGGCCCCGGACAAATCAAGCCCGCCGCGAATCACCCCCAAACCAACCAGCAATGCGGGGGCCTAAGCCCCACTCGGGAGCATAGGGAGGCATCAAGAGCTCTCCATTGCGCTTGAAGGCGTCCGAGGCTCATTGTGCCTTTTCTGACCAGTTGAGATTTAAGGACGTGAAGTGGTCAACCTTACGGTCCCGATCTGATTTTTCGATTTCCTGCCTCTTACAGGATGCTCGAAAAATCAGCAAAAAGAGCAGAGGTGCTATTCTTCGCCGGCAACCCCACGGCAAGTAGGTAAGTATATGGAAGGTTATTTTCGTTTGATATTATTAAGTACAAAAAGTTGTCGAAATCATAGAATTAATTGTTTAAATTATGCTACTTACCTGGTGACCAATAATGTCCCAAATAGAAAAAATACAGAGGGATGGATGTTACACTCGCAATCCTCTGTGGTCTCTGTTTGAGTTTCCATGCTTTGTGCTTGTTGCCTTAAGTACGGTTTGCTCAATAAAGCACTGAAAGTTGAGCAAGTTTCTCACACAGTTCACAAACACGTCATTTTCTATACATTTTGAGTAATTTAACCACCGAACATTGACCAAATTTTCGAGACCGTACTAACGTTAACTACTCAATATCGTTACATTTGCAATAATTTTTACGTATAATAAGGATATCCATGATATTAAAACAGTGTGATTGTATCAAATCGGTATATCTGTCATGTCAGATAATAACGAATCTTTATGTTAACCTAACCTAACCTATAAAGTCTGACAGTTCGGGGTTGTATTATTGTTTTGACGGTTTCCCTACCGCACAACTTGCGATGTCTGTTAAGTAACTACCACTGCATACACAAGAAAAAGCTGAAAAGTCAGAAAGTGACGTGAAAAGTCATTGGACAACGCGCTTGCGTGATAATAATAATGTACATACGTAGCGCCTATGTGCTGTCCACAGAACACATAATATAATCTCTAACGAGAGCTGTCTTTCAAGAATGACGTGATGTATGCCACAAATTAATCATGCTTCTTTCCAACACCACCTATATAAGAAGGCCTTAGTGCTGCGTCACATCGGGAGGCCCAACATTCACTCACCTATATCTGTATGTACTTACCTGTGCACTATGATATCTGTCTACACACAGGCAGTCGTGACGCGGGAGGCCAAAAATGGCCGCCTGCACTAAGGCCTTCTTATATAGGTGGTGTTGCTTCTGTAGGTGGCTTACTTACATAACATAAGTATGTAAGTACGTAATTACCTACATAGTAAATTGTAGATTCCTACGTTACCGGCATGTCGCCTGGTACGTGGACTACTCACTGGCGCCAATGTTTTCTGTGCGCTAGTAGTTTTACATGTAGTCGTACATACAACTGCATGTTTTACAAGCTCCACGACTTCCCGCGTTTTCTTGTTTATACGACGCGTATTAGTAGCGGGCTCATTATTGTGATTTGTTCATCCCAAACTTATTATATTATTTAATAAACATTTCCAATTTAACACGCTTGTTTTATGTAGCCTACCTTCTTAGTTGAATCTAATTTAATTCCTTATCAAATAAACGCTACATAATTGGTGACCCCCAGGAAGTGTTAATTTTCAAATCAGTAATAAGTTTTTTGTGAATATATTTTTTCTTTTGTGTGGTTAAATCAAATTTAAGTGAAACAGCCTTTTAAAATGTTGAACACCGAAGAAAATATGTCTGAAAATAGTGCGCAATCAATGGTGCCCGCGATTTCCTTGGGCTCAAAGATACCCGATTTCTGGCGAGATCAACCTCGCTTGTGGTTTCATCAGTTCGAGGCCATCTTACAACCTCAAAAAGAAAGTAACGAATCAAAATATTATCTTATAATCGCAAAGCTAGGGAAAGATGAGCTAATGCAAATAACAGATATTCTTCAAAAACCACCAGAAAAACAGAAGTATGAAGCAGTTAAGAGCAGACTACTTCAGGTTTACGAAGAGTCAGAGACGAGGAGATTACAAAAACTTTTAGAGGAAGTGAAACTAGGAGATCAACAACCGTCTCATCTGTTGAGACGCATGAAAGACCTAGCTGGAGGCAAAATAAATGATGAGACTTTAAAAATACTTTGGATGGGACGCTTACCTCAAACAGTCAGAACAGTGTTATCAGTCTGTGATGGCGAAGACTTGGATAAGATGGCCACGATTGCAGATAAAATTACGGACTCAAACAGGAGTAATAATTCTGAGGTTGGTGAAATTAAATCTAGTACAATGGAATCATTAACGAAACAAATAGCAGCACTAAGCCTTAAGTTAGAGGCAATAGAAAATCAAACACAGCCCAGATATCGACCTGGAAGAAACCCTTTCAGAGATCGCTCTCGAGAACGAAGTAATAGTAGAAATCAACAGACTACAAGGGGAAATTGTTGGTACCACTTTAAATTCGGAAAAAAGGCAAATAAATGTGTAAAACCTTGCTCTTACGAGGCGGAAAACTAAATGCGACATCTGCAAACGGGATAAGCGATGTCGATAGCACATCCCGATTAGAAGTGTTTGATAAAGTTACAAACCAAAAGTTTCTTGTGGACACAGGGGCCGATGTTTCGGTAATTCCACCCAGGAACAACCGAGAGAAACAACATAAGGACGAAAAATACACTCTTTACGCTGCAAATGCTACTAAAATTGATACATATGGGACGCGTACATTAACCTTAAATTTGGGACTACGCCGACCATACACATGGACATTTATCATAGCAAACGTTAAACATTCGATTATTGGTGCTGATTTCCTTAAAAATAATAAATTGCTAATAGACCTACATGGCAAGCGGCTTATTGACGAACTTACAAACATGTCAACCATTACTCATGTTACGCACGTTTCAGCACCTACAGTAAAACTGATCGACTCTAACGACATATATCATAACTTACTGGCAACTCACTACCCAGATTTACTACGATCGGAAAACTTTAAAAACGCAACTAAACATAATGTAGTACATAACATCATAACAAACGGACGTCCTGTCTATGAAAAAGCTAGACCATTAAACAAGACAAAATTTTTAGCTGCAAAGAAAGAATTTGAAAAGATGATTAATCTTGGGATATGTCGACCATCAAAAAGTA
Source organism: Mystacides longicornis (assembly GCA_963576905.1). NCBI lineage: Eukaryota > Metazoa > Arthropoda > Insecta > Trichoptera > Leptoceridae > Mystacides > Mystacides longicornis. The sequence goes on from OY756425.1 coordinate 14,730,628, forward strand.
ATTGGGCAAATCCATTACATATCGTTTTGAAGAAATCTGGAGAAATTAGACCTTGCGGAGACTACAGGCGATTGAATGCCATCACAACTCCTGATAGATATCCATTACCACGTCTGACAGATTTTACAATGATTACAGCCGATAAAAAAATATTTTCAAAGATGGACCTTAGACGTGCTTATCACAATATACCAATTGCCGAGGAAGATATACCAAAAACAGCAATTATAACTCCTTTCGGGCTTTTTGAATTCACAAAAATGAACTTTGGTCTACGTTGTGCAGCTCAAACTTTTCAACGATTTTTAGACTCAATACTGCGAGAATTTAACTTTGTTTTTGCATACCTGGATGACATTTTGATCGCTTCAGCCAATAAAGAAGAACATACAAATCATCTCCATCAAATTCTGAAAAGACTAGACGAGTATGGGCTAACCATCAATGTGGACAAGTGCAATTTCGGCGAAGAAAAAATTCATTTTTTAGGTTATCATATCGATAAAAATGGTATCAAACCAAGTGAGGAAAAAGTTGAAAACATAATAAATTTTCCTAGACCAGAAAATATTGAACAGTTGCGAAGATTTCTGGGTATGGTAAATTTTTATAGGAGTTCGATAAAGAATGCAGCATATCATCAAAAAGAGTTGAATGCATATCTTCATAATTCAAAGAAAAAAGATAAAACGCCAATACAATGGACAGCAACATCGACAGATTCATTTGAAATGTGTAAGAATGGTTTGAAAAAAGCCGTTACACTTTCGCACCCAGTCACAAACGTACCCTTATCTCTCATGACCGATGCTTCAGGAACCTGCGCAGGAGCCGTTTTACAACAATGGGATATGAATGAATGGAAGCCATTAGGATTTTTTTCGAAGAAATTTAGCGACGCTCAATAAATTTATAGTACGTATGATAGAGAATTGACAGCAATATATCTCGCAATAAAACATTTTCGGTATCTTATTGAAGGAAGAGAGCTCACCGTTTTAACTGATCATAAACCATTAACATACGCATTAAGTAAAAAGGTGACACCATCTGACACACCACGAAGATTAAGACAGTTAGATTTTATATCACAGTTTACAACCCAAATACAACACATCAAGGGTGAAACCAACATCGTGGCTGACACATTGTCAAGGCTAGCAGAAATAAACGTTACACATAATTTTGACGACGATGAACTGTTTAAAGATCAGTTAAAAGATGAAGAGTTAACCGAATTGATGAAAAATAACAAAAACTTGAAATTCAAAACTATAAAAATGCCAAATACGAATAATCAACTTATTTTTGATGTGTCAACCAATGAGATATTATACTGGAGATGCAATTCCATACAATTTTTAGTTTGAAAGTAGCATCACGAGTAAATTTGAAGTTGAACTTAAATAAAAATATGCAATCAAGCATTACTGACGAATATTTTTGTCTTTGTCACACATAATACGCCAAACGGCTAAGTGCTGTCACCTTCTACCGGTACACATTAATAGAAATTTCTTTTTGTGCGTGAGATTTGAATGTATTTGTCAGAATTGTCTAAGAACCTTTTGAAAAAGATACCTCGTCTTTATTAATGCGAGGCAGATAACGAACAGTTTAAAAGCACATTCATAAAAATATTTTTCGAAAATGGAAAAAATGATTTATTTATTCGAATCAAAAATGACCCTTTTTATAAAAACACTAGTTATAGTGTACTTGTTTCTAAATTTCGTCCGGCTAGGTAAGGGCTCATACACACAGCTTAAACGAGAACCGTCAGAAATACGGCACTGTGGGAAAAACCGCTGGCGATTTCTCAGTTGTATGATTGATTTCGTAAAAAAATTCATTGAAAGTGGAAAACCTCTGTTTGCAGAACATCCTTAAATTCCATATATAATTTTAATTAGGGAGCACTCTGTTTAAATATAAGTTGTATTCTTTTTTCTAAATAAATTGATAAAAAAAACCTTGATAGAATAAAAAAAAATTCTAGAAATATATACCTATTTGTACATATATATACACTGTTGCATACGCCGCGTACGGGTGTATCTTTTTAAATGAATTTAGGCTAATTAAAAGTGAACACAAATACATTTGGAAACTTGCACACACTATGGAAGAGTTGTGTTGTGAAAGTGGAAATAGTCGGCACAGGGATTCGAGCCCATGACGTATGCTGTAGTAAGAAAGCCGTCGACTGAACCGCTGGGTTACAAATTCAAATAAAAATGTATCTACGCGTTTCATACAGACGCGGTTTTTTTTAACCCCCCTCGGTATGCACCCGTAGTGTGATGTGGGCCTTACTAATAAAACAAAATAATTGTCAAATATATTTTTATATTTTAAACATTTTATCACAATAATATGCACTTAAAATATATAAAATACGTCCTTTTTGATAAAAGGATTTTCCTATATTGATTTCTGTTGAGGAACGACTTTTTTTCACCACAAAATCCACCATTTTCAAGAACACCGTATTACCGCGGACACAACTGTCAAGCTCGAGCTGTTGTCAACGACTAAAACACGAGCGTGGCACATTTTCGGTGGTGGCACACTTTTTTACATGCCATTTTTTAGACTCGATTGCATCTCTAGTATAAATCTCATTGGTGTCAACAAATCAAGCAAGAGTGTACCTACCAGAAAAATACAGGAAGAGTGCATACAATACAGTTCACAATACTTGTCATATGGGCGCAAAATCAACAAGTAAGTTAATGAGACAGCGATATGTATGGACCAACATGAACAAAGATGTAAATAGTTGGGTAAAACAATGTGTCAGCTGCCAAAAAGCAAAAGTTCACCGTCACACAATTTCACCGCTAGCAGACTACCATGTATCAGAAAGATTCGAACATGTCCATATTGATATTATAGGCCCATTACCACCATCAGAAGAAAATAGATACTGCATAACATTCATTGATCGAGCAACATCATGGCCAGAGGTTATTCCAAGCAGAGATATGACGGCCGAAACCGTAGCTAAAGCATTAGTCACAAGCTGGATAGCGAGGTTTGGTGTACCGTCCAAAATAACAACAGATCAAGGACGCCAGTTTGAGTCTGATCTATTCAACCAACTTGCTCATCTACTTGGAATAACGAAAACGAGGACAACAGCTTACAATCCGAGATGCAACGGAAAAATTGAAAGACTGCATAGAACACTGAAAGCAGCAATAATGGCCAAATGCAGCGATAACGCCAATTGGTATAATCATCTACCGTTGATTCTTTTGGGAATGAGATCAGTTCCAAAAGAAAATGACTACAGCCCAGCACAGATGACTTACGGCAAGACTATTAACCTGCCCGGAGACTATGAAAAATATGTAAACGCAGGTAGCCCTCAGAAAAGGTGATGGGTGTGAACTGTATTTCGAAGAGGGATATGAGTGTGACCTACCTGGGATGCTGGTAAACGGATGTCTTCAGACCGGCCGGTTCTGTAATTTTTCTTCTGCAATCTCTATTAATAGTTTTTCACCGAACAACACAATTTTGTTCACAACACGTAACACATAGTACTCAACAGTACTCTTTTTTCAACAACAACATGACAACGATAAAATATTTATATTTCATATAAATATCTACAATGATGAGACATAAATAAAACTTTTGTACAACATCCTTTCATTAATATTGCCCATCAAAATAGTAAAAATATTAAGCACTTACTTATAGGCAAGGGCGTCGCCAGCCCAGGGCCCGGGGGGGGGGGGGGGGGGCATTTTAACCCATTCATAGGCTATTCTCCATTCTCCGTACACTCTATATCATCTCTATATTATGGAAGATAGAAAAATATGAATTTTAGGTATAGTCAAGAGTACCCCCCCCTGCCCCCCCCCTTAGCTACGCCCTTGAGTGTAGGTAGGTATCGTAGAGTTTTCTTTGCATACACCACCTATCCTACACACAAACTAAGTAAGAGGTAATGTCAATTTCGTCTTTCGATCATAATTCATGTGAATCATGTGACATGTATTTTTCTTTGTTATAGCCTTCTTGGAGATTATATTGTGTTGGTGGTTTTATTTTTATAAATCTCATTTTATTCAAATAACGAAAGCTGATACACATAGGTATAGGTTTGGTGGTTTTATTTTTATAAATCTCAGTTTATTCAAATAACGAAAGCTGATACACATAGGTATAGGTTTGGTGGTTTTATTTTTATAAATCTCAGTTTATCAAAATTTGTTTCTCTTACCCCACCTGCCCTTTGTGTTTTTTAGTATGTAACTTTTTTATATTATTTAAAATATTGTATTTATTATGACTCATTCATGTTATCTTCACTTTACACTTGTCCTAGATGCAACCCCTTCCCCGTTTTGAGCTCACTAGACACTCCTCCTCTATATAGGTATGTGGTCTGGTAGGTAGCCAAAAACAAACGGAATGATTTTTGAACGGATCTCTATAACCCGCCAAATTTTTACATTTTCGGTACATCCTATGCGCATGCGTTACAGATTGGAATATTATGTAATTCTATTGGTGGATTTGGTTGACCTCAGTACAGTCTTGATCCGCCCGACCTCTCAGAGAGTATAATATTATGTGTTCAGCAGCCCGATTCACGGAAAAGTTTAAGTCTAAGTTTAGCTCGAAGTTCGAACGAAGTTCGATTCAAACTTTTGTGAATAGGGCTGCTGGTAATAATAATTATTGTAGGCGGCGACTATCTACAGTCTATGTACCTATTCACGGAGGGTTTGAATCGAACTTCGTTCGAACTTCGAACTAAACTTAGACTTAAACTTTTCCGTGAATCGGGCTGCTGTACCCCTATTCCGAATCTCCGTGACATTTACGCTGGCGTGAATTAACAAAATTTTGTATGGGCTGCGGAGCTTTCCGAAGCATTCTGTAGTGGCGCTATACACATTTCCATACAAAATTTTGTTAATTTACGCCAGCGTAAATGTCACGGAGATTCGGAATTGGGGCTCAGAGCCCCAATTCCGAATCTCCGCTCGGGCGCAGTGTAACAAAATGATTATTTTCTAGACAAAAAATAAGTTACCCGCATTGTACAAAAAGGTAATTTTTTTCTAGTCAACCGGTCCCGTGCAATCTGAGACAGGGTGACAATTTCAAGTGGAATAAAGGAAAGAAAAGTTTTGACCTAACCTAATCAAACCCCAAGGTAGGAAATACATCACAGAATGCGAAAACTTGCTGGGTAACAATGATTTATCCCATATTTTTCTGCAATGCAATTTTATTCCACAAACACGTCTTTTAAGAATCTTAAAAGCATGATGGATTATAAAGATTTTTCAAATCAATAATCTCAGTAAGCGCCTTTGCGCATTTGCGCCCGACCTCGGTTGACTAAGGGTTGACTCCTGTTGACTCGGTACAGTCTGGATCCGCTCGTGTTGACGTTTAATGCATAGAAAATAATACAACGAATTATCTAAATGTTGCAAGATGTCGAAAATCACAACGTTGTCCCAAAACAAGCCACAATGCCATTCCACCAATGTTTTTTTTCCAATAAAAGTATTTATTTGACTTATTTACTTACATGCAATTGCAATTATTAACCTCAAATTTATTTTTTAACCTAAAACAAAATAAAATTCATCAATAAACATTGTTAGGGCCAGAGCAAGTGATTTATTATTTCATTATAATTTAACTATTTTTATTTTACCGGTGTATTCGTGGATTTTTTTTTAATTTATCCAGTTCTGCAATATTTCATTTTAATTTTCAACCTACGAAAAAAAGTATTTCAACACCTTCACGGAAAAAATTCGCGCGTATTTTGGTAGGTAATGGCAAATGATATGCAGAGAAAACGCCGCTGTCAACGATTTGCTAGTATAGAAAGCAAGTTACTTGTCAATATTTTCTTTTTAACGGAATATTCATTGTAAACTGAATATATTTTTTAGAAATCTGTATCCTAAATTTGTTTAAAAAGGTAAGCATTTATTAATCAGTAGGTTATTACCAGCTATATAAATACATCAATGAAACACATTGTACATTATTTGTATGTTACCGGCACGGAACCGTTATTTTCTATATTATAATTTACTAGTAATTTATAATAGTAACACAGGTCAGATCCCAGTATAAAGAAATTCACAAGATCCACAAAAACATTTGTTATACTGATGGTAGATTATTGATTTGAAAAATCTTTATAATCCATCATGCTTTTAAGATTCTTAAAAGACGTGTTTGTGGAATAAAATTGCATTGCAGAAAAATATGGGATAAATCATTGTTACCCAGCAAGTTTTCGCATTCTGTGATGTATTTCCTACCTTGGGGTTTGATTAGGTTAGGTCAAAACTTTTCTTTCCTTTATTGCACTTGAAATTGTCACCCTGTCTCAGATTGCACGGGACCGGTTGACTAGAAAAAAATTACCTTTTTGTACAATGCGGGTAACTTATTTTTTGTCTAGAAAATAATCATTTTGTTACACTTATACAAACTTCATTTCAGTGAAATACTTGTCAGTATATTTTTTGTGTAATATTTTTGGGCCACGTTGGATATCTGATTTATTATACTTACTGAGAAGTTTTGGCTCTAAAATTACACACGAAAATAAAACATTTTGATTCAATTCCAACATTGGTATTTATGCATTTGAACCTTATCCTTTTTTACAGACTACCTACGATTGTGAATTTTGTTGTCAATACTTCCTGCTCTTCATAAATTGTTGTGTCCTTCCATAGTTTGTTCTTAGTTTAAATAAATATTTTTTTTATCTAATTTGAAAGTTTTTGTATAATAATTATGCAGGAAGTAGATAAAGTAGAAGTGTGTGAAGTATATTACATTATTCATAAGTTGAATTCGTACATTATTCCAAAAGACAGTAAAATTCTGAACAATTTAGTATATCATTCTCAATTCTTTTACAATTTCTTACCTTTGCGTAATTTAGCTGCACCAATATAACTTATAGCAATATCATATTTGCCTATTCAATATGGGTAGAGATGGTACTAACGGCTTATATTCAAAAACAAACGTTATAGCAATTTCAAAAAAAAGGTCATTTCCAAAATTTGGTATCTGAACATCTAACTTTTTCCTAAAAAAAAGGTCGTTTTCACAATTTCAATCAGTATTATTTACATTCACCTAATATTGCCTATATATTAATAATAGGGGTAGGCTATTATTTTTATATCGTTATATATTAATAACATTATAGGCGTTATTTTTATTTCTCTAATATTTTTATCAGCTATCGTTATAATGCCAATCTCTAAATATGGGTCATATGACACTTTTACCAAAATTATGCAAAAATATCTATTTTGTTCTCCATTACAATCTACAGTACGAGACATGTCAATACTATCAATATATTTACAAATAAATGTAAAATGAGTCGTACGCAGTCATCTTAAAATGTGTACCCACAATATGGGTCATTACCAATACATATTATGATCTGTTTTGTAGGCATTATTTTTGTTTTTATTTGAAATGAGTCATACCCAAAAATGTGTGCATTAAACCATACACAATATGATTTACATGATTTTGTTTCATCTTATGGAATGCCTACCATACCATTATGTTATTCTTTTTATAGATGGCTGACGTTCCTGAAGTAATGTCTAGTGATCCCACGGAACTGTTGGGAGTGGGAAGAAGGCATATAGCTGTTCGGGATTATTCCTCCGCAGTAAGCTGCCTTGGGAAAGCATGTGAACTTCTTGCCGAGAAGTATGGGCAGCAAGCTGATGAATGCGGAGAAGCTTATTTATGGTAAGGAAACCTTCCTGCCTTTTGTTATCTTCAATCACAGACAGTAGGGTACTACTGGATTAAAATTTAAAAAAAAAAATTAGTAGAATTAACTTGATTTTTACACTATTTAAACATTGTAAATAATTTAAATTATTCAAGTTCTTTATAATGGAAGGATGTCATGAAGTTGATGAAAAAACTATATTTTCATTTTAAAGGGTAAAAAATCACTTTGAAATATAGAATGGTTTCAAAGCTTGAGCATTATTTGCACTTTGGATGAGCCCAGATTCATTTTATTTTAAAAAACATTTTTTTTTTATAAAAATGAATCTGTGCTCACTCAAAGTGAACACAAATACACTCTTTGACTCTTTCACAGTAAGCTACTTAAAGTTTGTGTCGTGAAAGAGGTAGATGGTCGGCACCTGGGATCGAACTCACGACCTCGAACAAAACAGTACGAAAGCCGGCGTCGTAGCCCCTAGACTACCAACCACTTCAAATGCTTCCACCTGATAATTTTATTTTGTATTTTCACTTTCTCAACAAAGGTGGGGACGAATGGTTGACTGCAAGAAATTACTTAGGAATTCAGTTCCACTTTCTATAAAAACACCTCTGTATACAAAAGTGTTGATTTTTTCTGGACAGGTATGGAAAATCACTTCTCGGATTAGCAAGAGAGGAAAGTGGAGTACTAGGAGATGGAATACCTCAAGGGGGAGAAGGGGAGGATAACCAGGAGGAAGATGAAGGAGAGGATGGCGCTGATGATGATAATGGTAAAAATGCTAAATTGCTGTTATTATATTTTTAACCATCATTTGTAATTTTAAGTATCAATTGCCAGTATTTTAATTACAGAAGACGTAGAAATGAATGGAGATGATGAGACTAAAACAACGGAAGAAGTAGACAAAAGCAAGCCGAATTCTGAAAATGACGATAAACCAAAAGAGAGCAAAGAATCCAATGGGGAAAATCAGGAATCTGGCAGCTCCACAAATGCAGCTAGCTCCACATCATCTGCAGATAACCAAGTAAGTAAATCTATAACAAAATGGTTTTTACATTTAAAATATGAATGTTAAACTTATTATTTTCTATTCTCTTTTTTTTTCAAGGTTCCGGGTGGATCTGGGGAATCATCGAAAAATAATGGAGAAGAAAATGTTGATGAGGATGAAGATGAGGTGGAAAATCTACAAGTTGCTTGGGAGGTCCTAGAGTTAGCCAGAGATATATTCGTAAAACGTGGAGAGTCCGCCAAGAAGGAGTTAGCTGATGTCTTCTTTCACCTTGGCGAAGTTAGTCTCGAAAGTGAAACCTATGATAAAGCTGTTATTGATATGGGTGAGTGATCATAATACATTTTCCAAAGAGCTACAATTTTGTTTTATTAAAAATAGAGCATAATAATTTAAATGAAATATTTTTACAGGCAAAAGCTTGGAAATACTTCGAGAATTATATAGTCCAGATGATCGAAGGATAGCTGAGACCCATTATCAAATTGGTAAGATATACCTGATTACGAAAAAACTCACTAAGTATACCAAAAAATGAGATATAGGTACTTAATAAAATATATTTGATTACAGGGCTGGCCCACTCTTTGTCTAATGGTTTTGATGACGCTATCAGCAATTTTAAAACTGCGGCAGAAATTTTAACTGCTAGAATAAAAGCTCTGGAATCTCCTACAGTTGCCAATGATGATGCCACTGTTAAAAAATACCTAGCTAGTGATCCATTTTATTCTGTTGATGGAGAAATAAAAGAATTGAAGGAACTTCTTCCGGAAATTCAGGAAAAAATACAAGATATGAATGATTATAAAGCAGAGGTAAGCATGTGCGATTGCAGAGAAGAAGTGAGAAAAGCCTTAGAAATCTTCAATTTCAAATCCAATGATAGTCACAGTGAAATAAGCACTGTTTAAATTTGTTTATATGTCATAAACCCTTAGCCACTTTTTTCGATTATTTTTATTTTTCTATTCTGATTTTATACTTCCATTCCATTTTAAAATATATTTGTAAATACTTGCATGAAATAAATATTATTTTATTTTTTTAAATTGTCGTTTATATTTTAAAATTGTGTTGTACTTCCTTTACTTCATGTGTGGTATTAATAGTTATTCTCAATAGAAGTTGACAAGTTAAAAATTTTATTGTTACAATCTAAGGTAGAAAATATTTCTTCGTATGATATGTTATGATTGATTGTATTCTTTATTTTTTAGGCTATCAAATCTGTCAGAGAATCACTAGGCATACCAGTCAATGGAGAATCTTCGTCTAAAACTAATGGCGTTTCAAAGGAACCAGAACAAGAAAAGAAAGCATCGGATATTTCTCATTTAGTCAAAAGAAAAAGAAAACCAAGTGAGGAAACTCCCGCTGAAGATTCCTCTGCACCAAAAAAATTAGCTCAGTGAATTTTTTTTTAGGTTACAATATGAAGTTTGTGAATTGGAAACAATTTGGAATGTGTCTGTGCGGAATTGTTCAGAATTAATCATTTTATTTGTTTTTGTAGAGTTTGTATTAATTTTTGACAGTTAAAAAGATGTAAACATTTTTCGTGTTAGTGGTGTGTCCTATAGATTAATATCTAGTAGTTAAATGTGTCATTTCATTTCTTTATAAATACGAACATTGTAATTTAGATCCCTTATTATTTTTGTAATTTATTCTAGTAATATTGTTTTCAATAAGGAGGGATTTTGTAGAAAATAATTAATGATTAAGTATAACGTTTTTATATTTTTTACATATTCTCATAATGGATTAGTTAAAAACATATTAAATAAAATGATTGTATCTTTCTGTAATAAAATATTGATAAATATTACTAGTTTTAATCATTACACATATGTAGGTATACCTAATTTATAATTAAAAAATTCTCAGATACAGAAGATTCTGGTCACAATTTTTAATGGCTAAATCAGAAAAGTAAATGTGTACATTAATATTTATTTTTAATAATTAGGCACTCCACCCATAGAGGATAACTTGTAGGAGTCATAAATATTAATATTATGCTTGATAATGAAAATAATGTTCTGTTGTCTATGGCTTTCTAAATTCAAATAATAACATCATTAAATGTTGGAAAATTTTGTGTTATTGTTTGGAAATGTGTATAAATTTAAGAGTGTTTTAATTTTACGAGGAAATGAAATATCTACACATTGGAATTCGTCTAACATGGTAAAATTGAAGTGTAATGTTGATGTTATTTCCTGTAAATCCTTGAGGTATGTATAAACATAAAGTTAAATCGCCTAAGATTCTATCATTTTCTTTGTTGTTCATAACTTGACATGTAGATCGTTACAAATGTAATGTAAATTGTGGCCGGTTTCAGGTTTAAGAAGAAACATCTGTCTACTTATTATGACAGAAAGGCATCGCCCTATCAGCAGACCTCTTTGTGACAGAGTAACATTACGCCTAACTGATTTAGCTCAGTATCGTAGGTTTTGGCGGCCAACTATAAAATTTCTTCTGAAAAGCACTTGTTTTAGTTCTTTATTCACTGGACTATTGTTTTTCTCTCTCATTTCGTATGTTATGCTACAGGTAAATATTATTCTTATATTATACTCAGTTTTTTGGATTTGAGTCCTCAGTAATCATTAAAAAACAATTATCTGTATGAAAAGTAATGAATTTTTAGGTACCTAAAGAGATTGCTAGACACACAGTTCCAAATATTTCTGGTTTCTTGTGCCCCATTTCCAATCGATCTTAAAATGTATAGAACCAACAAGATGCTTTTAATTTTTATTGTTTTATAAATGATAAAAATAATGGTACAAAATTGTACCAGCGTATTAAACATGTCGAAAAAAACTCTCATGATAAGAAATATCAGGATTTGAAATTGACCACCTAAATGGTAAATATTGTAATGTAAATTGATCACACTAAGCCAGCCTTCGACAGTTTAGGACGGTCGTAAGCCCATAGTGGTTCAAGTAAAAAAATTACCATTTAAAAATCGTTTAATGGTAGCATCATATGGTTTTGTACATGACTGCAAGAAATGAGACAAGTATGACAAATCCTACTGTTTGGCCTCTTTACCTATCCTACGAGGGACACAATTTCACTGCATATTTTATGTGTGATCTTATAGATAACATTCTTCTTCTTCTTTATGATGTGGCAATTCACTCTCGATAGATAACATTAAAGCTGAAAAAAAAAATCATAACTACGTGTATTTAATTCTCATCTTTTGTATTTTTTTTTTCAGAGACTCACTTTTGGAAACATGATAATACCGATGATACTTCTCATAGGAATGGAATTGGCATCAGACATGTCCGACACAATAATCACGCAGATGATCAGCAAAACTCTGCCTCCGTGTGAAATTCTATATAATCTGGCTGTTGCGTCTCTGTTAGTCATGTTGGAAATTGTTCTGTGGCACAGTGTTATCAGATTCTACCACGAATACACCCACGATTTTAGCACTTGCAACAATAACATCGAAGAAGTGCCGGAACAGTTTGAAAGATAACAACTACATTTTCAACTCACAAATGCACCGATTTCTTTAATATTTTATAATATTAATGAAAAAAACAGCAACAAAGTGAGAAACATAATAGCTCATTTTATTTGTGTTTTTATTGTTTTGATTCTTACTTATTTGATCAATGAAAATGTGATATTTAAAAAAAAGAATACTATTTATTTTGTAAATGTAGTGTTGAAATGTATTTAGCTAAAAAATATATATAAATTTTTATTTGATACTTATAATAATAATTTTTAAAATGTATATTTTATATTATACTAGTATAATATGCTTGTTAGAAAAATCGTTGTTTGATTTTTTATTTTTAATATTGGCAAGCCACCCATTGGTGTGGAGTGATTTTTGTCATTGTTTGTTTTTCCTATACTTAGGAAAATCATATCGTTGTAATCTGCTTTTGAATTATGATGGTTCATATTGTTTCAAATGAAAAGGTTTAAGAATCGTTTTTGATGACTATGACAAAATGTCATCTTCTATAAATGTTAAACCTTCACATTTATTAAAATTGTAACTTTGACAGTAAAAGTTCGTTCCCGCTCTTATAAAAGCTTCAGGACTTGTAAAATCTGTTGTGTTTTGTAATAATTTTATTAGTTGGGATATAAATTCGTTGCAAGGTTTCTGCACTGATACGTAATATCCCGAATGATCAAGCAAAACATTTGATTTGTTTGGTAACGCAAATATATTCAGTGGCTTAAAAGCATCATTGTCTTTGTACCCCTTTTTTTCTTTTATATATAAGAGTGGAAGATGCTTTTCCTCAGAGATTGGACCAAATATCTTTTGTAATGCTTCTAGAGACATGGATTCGGGACTCTCGCTTGAAGAGCTCTGAGAAACATCATTGTAATCAGATGATGACGAGTATGATTGATCTGACGAATAGGTTGCTAATTCATCTTTTATTTTTTGTATTTCAACATTCTTTCTTGAGTTTAGATTTCTTTTTCGTATTAAAAATTCATTACTGACTGTTTGTTGTTGTAAGTCCTCGAAAGGATTTCTTATTCCCCTTTGAGGCTTTTCATTCTTTTGTTTCTCATTTGTATAATCACTATTATTCTCCTTAGAGTCATATTCATTTGAAGTTTCTTCGTAATCCAATGACATTAATGTTCTTCCCATTCGCACCTCTATTTCTTGGCTGTTGTCTGTTGGTTTCCTGTTCACATACCGCATCAGTTCTTTACGGATAAATTCTGGAGATCTTTCTGGTCTAAGTCTGAATTCGCTAGATATGGATTCATATGATCTAGGCAAACCGTCTTCGGACGATGGATCATAAACTGACGATGATGAATATGAATCTGAATAATAGCTGCTAGAAGATGGAATTGAAGACACACTTTCCCTTATTAATCCATCAGCGGTTAATTTTTTAGAACCGACTGCTTTTTCTTCGGATGTCATGAATCTAGCTTTTAGTTTTGATATATAATCTAAATTTATATTGTTAGGCAATTGGGATTTCAAATTTCTGTAAATGGCGTATAACTGGCTTGAATCTGATGCAATTGAATAACTGTCTACTGGTAAATCTGTTAAGTCGGTTTTCATCTTCTCTATCAGGATCTTTTTAATCTCGAAAGGATCTTGAGGCTTTTCACGACCAGTGGAGAGATTTCTTTTGAGTTCCTCCAGAAGCTGTTTCATCCTGCTACTTGATGCAGGATCCTTTTTTGGTAGTTTATTTTTATCGAGGAACAAATTCCATGATACGGAGACACCACCATGCTCCCATAGATTTAATAATCTTATTGCAACAGGCAGAATGTCAGTGGGAATGTTTCTCCATGTGTTCCTAAGTGGGCTGTGTTTGAAGAAGTTGCTTAAAGTTGATTGAATAATGTGTATGTTTGGCTCGTATTCCATCGGTATAAAGCTGACTCCAGTAGATTCATCCCTTTCTGCTGAGGACGTGTCAAAGAAAGTGTAGTGATTTATTCCATTGTGATATGATTGCCAGATTTTTACTCTAGAATTTCTTTTGAAGTCGTAATGCAGTAAATCGTTGAATAGAATCTGTATAGTGATTATATACTTGGGATGATTCTTCAAAGCAGTTGTGAGAACGTTTTTATACTCTTCAATATCAAACTTCTCCTCATTGTTCACGATGACATGGAGGAACATGTTAGACTTCATGAAAGTGTCTGCCCTTTTGGATGCGTGAGTGTGTCGTAGAATGCATTTCTCATGGTCCGTCATAGGATTGTGACAATGTTTGCCAACCGATGAAAATATTACTATGCATCCCACTATGAATATTATGAATGTTAATGAAGCCAGCCAGCAAAATAAGAGATGATCTAAAATTATAAGATTAATATTACATAGCAAATTTACCAGTTTAATGGAAAATATTCGTTATATTATTCAAATTACCTGGCCATTTATTGATGATAGATGTGGCTCCTATGACCATACTTCTCGCTCTACCTTTGCTTGCCTTCTTAACCATCTTCACTTTTTCTCTAAAACCATGGGATTTGTCACACTTGAAATCCGACTTGTCGTCACATTTTGATGTACTTGATAAGTTAACCAAGGTTGTGAAATTTGGTTGGGGGTATTTCTTGGTATTCATATGCCGAAGTATTTTGAATGCTGCAAAATCACGGATTATTCACATTAAGGTTTTTTGATGTACATTTTATGTCTGAATAGTTTTGTATGATCACTTTCTACATGGTCACAGAAACGTATAAATTTACAATATGAACATAGAAAATAGTCATCGAAAGATGTAGGTATTTATTTAGAATAGTAAGGGGCCGTTCAAGTATTACGTAACAAATATTTTTGACATTATTGACCCCCCCCTTCCCAACAAAACGCATCGCATCGTTAAGTTTCTTGCGCCCCCTCCTTGCGTAACACCCATGTGCTATTATGTTTGCCTAAAAATCACAATTATTACTGGAAAGTGACTTTAAATACCTTTGTATGAACCCTCCTCCCACCATGAAAATACATAGTAACATTGTACAAAGACTCCCTCCCCCCATATTCTGTTACGTAATGCTTGAACGATCCCTAAAATAGTTTTTTCAAAAATGCACTCTTAAATTCTTCAATATCATAACACATTTTTTTTAAGCCTTCACTCGTTCATAACACATTTAAACATGATTTTATTTATTCACTCTTTGTATGTTTTTGTTATATGAAATGTACTAGTGCTCTAATTATATTTAAAAATGCTTGAATAACTCACATTTTTTGTTGACTTCCAAATAAAATAGTTAGATTCATATGCTCTTTTATTATACAGAACTGAGAACTCGTTAAACCAAAAACTATTCACAAAGATTTGAACACAAGGGGAATATTGTAAGACTCCAACTTAAAAGCAGACTAATTGATTAGCTCGCCAGACAAATACTAAACCACTCGGCTATTCGATGAAGTTGTAAGTCAACAGTTGGATGACAAATTCAGTTTGCACATGTGTTTTGTTATAAATATCCTAATACCAATGCCACAATCTAATGAAGAATCACTTTGCCTGGTCTCTTTGAATATATTCAAATTAATTGTGTGGCTCAGTTCTAATCGAATATGTTTAACAATAGAAGTAATATTTTTGCTTATCGTTTACTTTATTATGATTGTTGACTGTGGCACTTTTAACAATACACGGAGGAAATTATCATTCACACCTTCATTAATTGTTGTTTTCTACTATTATTTTTACAAAACACTCTTCTACTGAATTCTGTTGCTTTTAATACTCGTACATTTATACAGCTGTGCATTTTCAGGTCGGTATTGTTTACCGAAGCAATAAATATTGCTTACTCACCAAAATCATTCACTTACTTCTTCCTCCATTCATTTAGGAACCTCCATTTTCTTCTTAGGATAATGATGTCCAGGAAAAGAAAGTCTTTTGGGGTTCATGCTGAGACCATAATCCCTCCAGAATTGCCTTTTTTCTCTGCTCCATCAAACAACGTCCTTAAAATTACAGGATCTACACACCTCTTAAAATAGCATGGATACTCAGCCTATCAACTTCACTCCAAAACATTTTCTTTAGTTAAGCTACCTAGGATATGTAATTTTGAAGTTTGGTATATTTTGTAGTTTTTTATTGTGAGCAATTCACTAGATAAATAACAGTTCAAAATATATATTATATAACTTAATGTGATCTCTTTGTTTCATCATTTTATTTCACAGATATTTTGTAAATCAGTCAATCCATCCATCCAAACGGAGACATGTCGCTCCAAAATATTACTGTTTCTGGGGAATACCAAATAGATAATGTGGAGCGATGGGATGAATTGGATATCCAATCGATCCAAAATCCAATCACGTCACTCCATTCATCCTTCATTCCAACATTCACACACTGAAAAGTCTGTGCGATTATTCAAACAGATTATGATCATTCGATTGCGTGCATCCATTTGAAGTGATCGCCTCTACGAGTAAACCTCTTTATCATTAATTAAAATTTATACTTTACTATGCCTATTTATGTAAACTAGTAGTCGACCAATGTTAGTTATCCTCGAAATTCAACCATAACTAACTTAAATTATAAGTTTGGACATTATTAAGGTTCCGTTGTCAAAGCCTATTTCACAATTTTCTTCAAAAACAGACAGGGATACCTAAATTTGAAATGTTGATTTGTACAAAGTTTTTTCTATTATTATTAAACACAAACAATATTAATCTGTTCTCAATTTGACCACAGATATACAAAATAATATGTGCGTCTATGTCAATGACAAAACATCGGAGTGTGTATGTGTATCAAATACATACCATTACAGTAGTGTGTTATGTTTTTTTTTTATTGATGTAATATATTTTTTATGCATAATTTAAAAAAAATATTAGCTTTCGCTACTCCTTCTCCGTATAAACTATAAGTGTGCGAAATTTCATACTGCTCCGTCCGCGCAATTTTTGTAAAAATAGTCGCAAAGTTTTTGCTTCGCGTATTAATATATAGATAAGCAAGGCAAAAATAAAAGGAGAATATTACTTAACTCTTTTTATAAAGTACACAAACATATTCCAACCATGCATGGTTTGATGTCACTCATATATTCTGATGTCTCCACCATTATTTTACTGTTGTATTCACACCCATTTTATAAACAGCTGTGTACATATAGGCAGTGAAACATTTATTTTTCTCTAAGACTCTGTTTTTTTTTCCTACAGAAAGATGATATCACTCACTACTAACATATTATGATATTGCAACTGAAAATTTTTGAGTTTAACTGTTTATGGATAATTTTTAACCAAGAGAGCACTAAATTTTACTTTTAAATTTATTCTAATACAAACTTTACACTTTTTCTTCTTGAGAAAAAACTATAATAATCAGTTTGGCATTGTGTCAATATGGAAAGTGAAATATTATATTGTTCACGATTTAGTCATTGCATTTTTTATGACTTAGTTAAGGTGCATTTTCCCCATATTATTCACATTATAATTTTTTTAATTCAACCGTTTATTTTATGCACTATTAGTTTATTGATGTCATAGAAAAAAGTGAAAATCCTTCATTTGTTGTAATTTGGACAAAAATATTTATTTTGTACTGAATTTGTTATTTTTAATATTGTCACAGTTTGAATATTAACAGCTTTAGAATTAAGAAGCTTTTCAATACAGATGATCTTCTTCGCAAAATTTGTTCGCTGAAATACGTGATAGGTATATTAAAAAAATATAATGTTTGTGAATGTTATGGCTTATTTTTTGTGATATGAGATCCTAGGCTAATTTTATGAAATTGATCTAGAAGAGTAAATTTGCTGAAAAAATCACATTTGGTACATTATTTCCCACGGACACTAGTTATTATAAATTAATTGTCAAAGCAACTGTCGACAGATGAATAATATATGTATGTCAAATATTTCCCACAGGTGGGCACGGACGATTATATAGGAGGATAGTGTGCTGAAAGCAAGAGATTGTCTATCCACTGGAACCTGAATTCTTTCCTCCGCAAAGTGGTTGCTTTTATACCATAGACTGGCTACTGAAAACCCATTGTCAATGTCATCAGCTACGGGAAGAATCTTCAAAATGGGTCTATCTCTCTGCAGATGGGTGTGTGTGGAGAGTTTCTGGATATCAGCCACCTGTTCAAATGCCCATTGATTGTGGAAAATTTTAATTCTAATGATCTTATACTGGTGAATGACAATGCGATGACTGTTGCTACTTGTCTGGCAAAAGCTATAGACTGGACATTTAAGTATACCAGTAACACTCCCATATGATTTGAGATAGAATAGTTCCACAAGTTACCTAAGTATTTCTTAGTTTTTTTTTGTTTCTCAGGATGATTGTCAATGGCTAATAGTTACCAAATGTGTTTCCCACTCTGTTTCAACAACACTAATTTTCATTGCTCGAAAACAGGTCTCGAGTAGGTATCGGTATATTATTTCTTTACAAAGACTTGTTTTCGATTTTGCGTGTTATTTGAGTTAAGTATTCCAATTAAAAACTATTTAAAATTGCTAAAAAGGATAATGACTTAAATAAAGTACACAAAATCAATGTTTATATACATTTATTATCAAATTGAAATTATTATTATTCAATTGAACAATAGGTATTATTTTTTGTTTGATATTTCATATTTCACAACACAACCCTTAAGTACATTATTTGAAAATTATAAATTACATCGTGGAAAATATCTATCCCGAGGGTCCCCAAACAGTTCTTTTTTATAACAGTTGTTTCCGGTGATTCTTTCATACTTAAAAAAATAAATAAAAAAAAAATAGGAAGTTGTTATGTGGGAAGCTCTATTGAGCAATATGATAAAAATGGTAAATCAACATGGTGCCTTGGTCGCGGTGCACAGTTGGGGAAACCCTGTTGTATCACATTTTGTTTTAGATTCTTTTTAAACATATCATATCAATTGTTTATTTGGATGAATAAATAAAATTTTACGTTTGAATTTTTATGAAACTTATTTCATAATATATTATTTACCCTAGATCTGTCACAAACTACATAAAATTAATTAAACAATAGAATACTAATTATCGATTTAGCTATTGTAAAATTGATATTTCATCAACACTTTATTGAAAAAAAAAACTTTTTTCCTTTCAAAGAACTAGACTAGTATATTTTTTCAAGTAGTTATCTATTTTAATAGACACTAAACTTAACTAATAATCTTTAAGTTTTTTTTTAGATTCAATAAAGAGTTAAAACAATATCTCAATTTAAACTAACAAGACTACTTATTGGTACATAATTATCTATGGAAGAATAAATAGAATTTTACTTATTAAGATTGTTACAGACCCTATTCCATTTATCAAAATAACATGCTATTTTTCATGCATTCTTACTTTTCTTATTGTCAAATAATTATGGATAGGTACCTACCGAGAGTTTGTGCCAATACAGACAGATGAATCTCGGATTACCACATCCATCATTTTTTTTTTACCACTTTTTCATCAACCAGCCATACAAAATAACTATTATTCAGAAAAATTAAAATAATATTTTGTTGAAAATGGACATATAGAATTTGTAACAATTTAAAATACCATCACCGTTTTTCCCCCAATTTTACAAATTTATTATAATTCGAAGTATAGTTGATGTTTGAAAATTAATATGGCAATATAATGGCAATTTTGATTAATTCACAATGTTGGTAGTAATTTGTTTTACGTAGTTTTTATATGCTCATTATTGAGGATCTGAATATTTCACAAGCGTTGGAGAAATATTCAAATTTTTAAATTTAAGAATCTTGAAAAATCATTCTTAGGATAGGAGGGTAGAATAAATGGCTACCCTCCTTCAAATATTAAAATAAGTAAATACTCGTAGATTTATGTTAACTTATTTATAGAATGTACATATGGAATCAGTCTCTTAAATATACCACTTTAGTTGAATAGCTTCGTGATTTGCTGCTCTTAAAATAATCCTTAAGTAAGTATACATTTTAATGCTTTATTTTATAAGTGATAAATTTTTAATTTTCAAATGTAAACCAATTATTGTCAAAAATTTTGTATTCAAAACCATGCAAGATAATTAGCAAACATGAGAAAATTAATAAAAATATAATAATTAGGCAATACATAGCATAATGTCTCATGATTCAAATAAAAAAAAATCACTTCCAAAATCACAATGTAGACATTTAATCAAATGTAAATCTACATCATAAATCATGATTCAATCATTTATCACATTCATTGCTCTATCAAATTCAAAATCATATCGTTCCTTATGTGAATTGCAGTAGAAAGAATGCAGAACATTCTTATGATTTTGTACTAAATACGTACACGATTTTGTGACAAAATTATGTGTATTCACAATGTTAAAATGAGTACTAGTTTAATTTATCTCCTAACATTTATTATAAGCCAATGTTTATTCTTTCAATAGGCACTTCCCATCTCCTTGTCCATGATGCTGGTGAATTCTGACATCTAGCTATTCTGGAAACTTTTTCGCATCTTCTACTTACTGGCCAGTAGATGTAATCTTTAGGACATTGATATAACATTCCTTCTAACTTATTTGTATTGATAGATCTTCTGCATTTTACGAATGCTGGGGAACAGTGATCTTCACTATCCAGTGAGAAATGTCCTTCAGTTGGACACAAACTTCGAGCTGCTCGAACAGCAACCTGTAATTTACAATCATCCTTAATTAATAACAGATAGGTACATATTACCAATTCAGCACTTTTTTATTTCAAAAGTGTTTGTGTATGTTAGTATTCATTCAATAGAGTACTTACCGGTGGTATGGAATTCTCAATCAACACTCTGAAAGTCTTTTTCTCTGCTCTTTCTCCTTCGCATTTTTGATCCGTGTCTTTTTCTTCTACACATTTTGTTTGCTCTTCGTCATATATTGTGTCATCTGGGCAACTAAAGACAGTAACTTTCAAGTCATGGTTGTCTTGATCTTCATTACACTGATAGAATAAGTTGCAGTATTTTGGATGTCTTCTAAAACCAGTTGGACAAATGATTGCAAATTGATCATCTTCTAATTCACCGATTGGACATTTTTTGGTAGATTCTGTGGTCATTTCTGTTGTACCCTCTGTTGTGCTATCTGTTGATTCTTCTGTGGTACTTTCTGTTGATTCTTGTGTGGTACTTTCGGTTGACTCCTCTGTGGTACTCTCTGTTGACTCTTCTGTTGTACTCTCTGTCGACTCTTCCGTTGTACTCTCTGTCGACTCTTCTGTGGTACTCTCTGTCGACTCTTCTGTTGTACTCTCTGTCGACTCTTCTGTGGTACTCTCTGTCGATTCCTCCGTCGTACTTTCTGTCGATTCCTCCGTCGTACTTTCTGTCGATTCCTCTGTCGTGCTTTCTGTCGATTCTTCTGTAGTACTTTCTGTCGATTCTTCTGTAGTACTTTCTGTCGACTCTTCTGTAGTACTTTCTGTTGATTCTTCCGTGGAACTTTCTGTTGTGCTTTCTGATTCGCCCTCAGTGGTTCCTTCTGTTGTGGACTCTTGTTCGGTAGTCGTTTTTTCTTCCGTCGTAGATTCTTGTTCTGTTGTTGTTTTTTCCTCGGTTGTAGATTCTTGTTCGGTCGTCGTTTTTTCTTCCGTCGTAGATTCTTGTTCAGTTGTTTTTTCTTCTGTCGTAGACTCTTGTTCAGTAGTTGTTTTTTCTTCTGTCGTAGACTCTTGTTCAGTAGTTGTTTTTTCTTCTGTCGTAGACTCTTGTTCAGTAGTCGTTTTTTCTTCAGTTGTCGATTCTTGTTCAGTAGTAGTTTTCTCTTCTGTGGTAGTTTCATCAGTTGTAGTGGTTGTTTCCGTAGTAGTTTCCTCATTATCTTCTGTTGTGGATTCTTGGGTTGTTGTTTCGCCCTTTTCTGTAGTCGATTTTTCACACTTCCCGGAACAATCGCGTTTTGGATACACTGATTCTTCGTGATTACATGTATCTAATGCTGGATCCCATATTGTTCCTTCTCCACAGTCAAAATGATAAACAGAGTACCTTTTACCCTCGTTTCCATCCCAGTCAACACACCTATAGAATTTTTTGCAATTAGATGGGTGAGCAAAGTATCCCGCATGTGGACATTTAATTTCGTCATTGCAATCCGATTTTTCTTCTTTCTTGGTTGTTGAACTTGACGACTGAGTAGTAGTTGTAGATGATTCTGTAGTTTCTTCAGTCATAGAGCTTTCCGATGTACTTTCGTTTGATTCCTCGCAATCAGAGTCAGATGATGATGATCCTGAACAATCTACATTGTATTCATGATCGCAGCCTTGAATTTCTTGATTCCATGCGGTACCTTCTCCGCAAATAAAATCATATTTTGTATAACCTCCATTTCCATTATCAACACATCTGTAAAATTTGTGACAATTCTCACGGACTCCATAATATCCTTCGGAAGTACAGGTTGCATTTGATGAACTACCTTTCGAACATTGAGAGCTGGATTTTTCGGTCGTTGTCTTTTCTGTGGTTTTTTCAGTCGTAGAGCTCTCTGATGAACTTTCGTTCGACTCCTCGCAGTCAGAGTCAGATGAAGATGATCCTGAGCAATCGACATTGTATTCATGATCACAACCTTGTATTTCTTGATTCCATGCGGTACCTTCTCCGCAAATGTAGTCATATTTTGTATAACCACCATTTCCATTATCAACACACCTATAAAATTTGTGACAATCCTCACGCACACCATAATATCCTTCGGATGTACATGTGGCATTCGATGACCTATCTTTTGAACATTGTGAGCTGGATTTTTCGGTCGTAGTCTTTTCTGTTGTTTTTTCAGTCGAAGAGCTTTCTGATGAACTTTCGTTTGATTCCTCGCAGTCAGAATCAGATGATCCTGAACAATCTACATTGTATTCATGATCGCAGCCTTGAATTTCTTGATTCCATGCGGTACCTTCTCCGCAAATAAAATCATATTTTGTATAACCTCCATTTCCATTATCAACACATCTGTAAAATTTGTGACAATTCTCACGGACTCCATAATATCCTTCGGAAGTACAGGTTGCATTTGATGAACTACCTTTCGAACATTGAGAGCTGGATTTTTCGGTCGTTGTCTTTTCTGTGGTTTTTTCAGTCGTAGAGCTCTCTGATGAACTTTCGTTCGACTCCTCGCAATCAGAGTCAGATGAAGATGATCCTGAGCAATCGACATTGTATTCATGATCACAACCTTGTATTTCTTGATTCCATGCGGTACCTTCTCCGCAAATGTAGTCATATTTTGTATAACCACCATTTCCATTATCAACACACCTATAAAATTTGTGACAATCCTCACGGACTCCATAATATCCTTCGGAAGTACAGGTTGCATTTGATGAACTACCTTTTGAACATTGAGAGCTGGATTTTTCGGTCGTTGTCTTTTCTGTGGTTTTTTCAGTCGTAGAGCTCTCTGATGAACTTTCGTTCGACTCCTCGCAATCAGAGTCAGATGAAGATGATCCTGAGCAATCGACATTGTATTCATGATCACAACCTTGTATTTCTTGATTCCATGCGGTACCTTCTCCGCAAATGTAGTCATATTTTGTATAACCTCCATTTCCATTATCAACACATCTGTAAAATTTGTGACAATTCTCACGGACTCCATAATATCCTTCGGAAGTACAGGTTGCATTTGATGAACTACCTTTCGAACATTGAGAGCTGGATTTTTCGGTCGTTGTCTTTTCTGTGGTTTTTTCAGTCGTAGAGCTCTCTGATGAACTTTCGTTTGATTCCTCGCAATCCGAGTCAGATGAAGACGATCCTGAACAATCAACATTGTATTCATGATCGCAGCCTTGTATTTCTTGATTCCATGCGGTACCTTCTCCGCAAGTATAGTCATATTTTGTATAGCCTCCATCTCCATTATCAACACACCTATAAAATTTGTGACAATCCTCACGGACTCCATAATATCCTTCGGAAGTACAGGTTGCATTTGATGAACTACCTTTTGAACATTGAGAGCTGGATTTTTCGGTCGTAGTCTTTTCTGTTGTTTTTTCAGTCGTAGAGCTTTCTGATGAACTTTCATTAGATTCCTCACAATCAGAGTCAGATGAAGACGATCCTGAACAATCAACATTGTATTCATGATCGCAGCCTTGTATTTCTTGATTCCATGCGGTACCTTCTCCGCAAGTATAGTCATATTTTGTATAGCCTCCATCTCCATTATCAACACACCTATAAAATTTGTGACAATCCTCACGGACTCCATAATATCCTTCGGAAGTACAGGTTGCATTAGATGACCTATCTTTCGAACATTGTGAGCTGGATTTTTCGGTAGTTGTCTTTTCTGTTGTTTTTTCAGTCGTAGAGCTTTCTGATGAACTTTCATTAGATTCCTCGCAATCAGAGTCAGATGAAGACGATCCTGAACAATCAACATTGTATTCATGATCGCAGCCTTGTATTTCTTGATTCCATGCGGTACCTTCTCCGCAAGTATAGTCATATTTTGTATAGCCTCCATCTCCATTATCAACACACCTATAAAATTTGTGACAATCCTCACGTACACCATAATATCCTTCAGATGTACAGGTAGCATTAGATGACCTATCTTTTGAACATTGTGAGCTGGATTTTTCGGTCGTAGTCTTTTCTGTTGTTTTTTCAGTCGTAGAGCTTTCATGTGATTCTGATGTTGTAGATTCCATAGAATTTGATTCTGATTCTGAACTAGAACCAGGTCCACTTTTTCCACAGTGCTTGACATTATATTCATGATCACATCCTTCGATTTCTTGATTCCATACTGTACCGTCACCACACGTAAAATCGTATTTAGTAAAACCTCCATCTCCATTATCAACACAGCGATAAAATCTTTTGCAATCACTTGGATCTGCGTAAAAACCACTCGCTTCACATTTACAGTCGGATCCACATGATGACTCTTCTTCAGTCGGAGTACCCGAGTTTGAGTTTTCATTGCTTGAACTTTCATTGGGCTGTGAGCTACTCTCAGTTTCAGATTGACTTTCATTTGATTCTGAATTGTTATTTGATGCGCTTGAATTTTCATTTGATGACTGTGCTGAACTGGATGATTCATTGTTAGAAGAACTGCTGCTAGTTCCGCATTCTTTAACGTTGTATTCATGATCGCACCCTTGTATTTCTTGATTCCAAACTGTTCCATCTCCACATTGAAATTCATGTTTGGTGTAATCCCCGTTACCGTTATCTACACAACGGTAAAATTTTTTACAATTTTTAGAATC
This sequence comes from Mystacides longicornis, assembly GCA_963576905.1. Classification (NCBI taxonomy): domain Eukaryota; kingdom Metazoa; phylum Arthropoda; class Insecta; order Trichoptera; family Leptoceridae; genus Mystacides; species Mystacides longicornis. Next base: position 14,756,237 of record OY756425.1, read on the forward strand.
ACCATAAAATCCCTCTGATTCGCAAATTCCGTTCGATGAACTAGATTCTTTGTTACTATCGGAACTATCAGTGGAACTATTGTTTGCTTCTGAATTGTTGTTTGATTGCGATTCAGAATTATTGGTATTAGATTGTTCATTACTATTATTTGACTGTTGATTATTATTATTTGACTGTTGATTATTATTATTTGACTGTTGATTATTATTATTTGAATGTTGATTATTATTATTTGACTCTTCCTTATTATTAGTTGATTGTTCATTGTTGTTATTATTAGATTCATTACCAGAAGAGGATGACTCACTTTGTGAAGAAGAATTTGATGACTCTCCACTAGATGACGATGCAGAAGATTCTTTGCAGTTTTTCACATTGTATTCATGATCACAGCCCTGTATTTCTTGATTCCAGACAGTTCCGTCACCACACTGAAATTCATATCTTGTATAACCTCCGTTTCCATTATTTACACAGCGATAAAACTTTTTGCAGTTCTTTGAATCTCCATAGAAACCTTCTGATTCGCATTTTGAATCATCTCCGCCCGACGAAGATTGGTTATTATTTGACGATGAATCAGAATGTTCACCTGAACTTTCAGAAGAATCCCCATTAGAACCTGAACTAGAAGATTGACCAGTATTATTTGAGTTGGAATTTGATTCTGAATTACTACTAGAGTTTGAACTATTTGATTCGGATTCATTACCAGAAGATTCGTTGTTAGATGTTCCAGAAGATTCGTTGTTGGATGTTCCTGATGATTCGTTATTAGATGTTCCAGAAGACTCATTGTTAGATGTTTCTGATGATTCGTTGCTAGACTCTGATGATTCATTATTTGAATTTGATCCGCTTCCCCCACAATCTTTGACATTGCCCTCGTGATCACATCCCTGTATTTCTTGATTCCAAACGGTCCCGTCTCCGCATTGAAATTCATGTTTCGTATATCCACCATTTCCGTTATCAACGCATCGATAAAATTTTTTACAAATATTTGGATCCCCGTAAAAACCTTCAGATTCACAATTAAAACTACTTTCCCTGGAGGATACCTTGCTTGAAGACCTGTTAGAATTCTTTTTATTATTTGCTTTTTTTCCAGTGTTGGAGTTTTTTCTTTCAACATTTTGGGTTTTCTTTTGAGTAGAAGACACCGTTGACACATGGGATGGTTTCGATGTAGTCGATACCAGCAAACTTACGAATTGGGTCGTGGAAGATGTTAGAGGCTTTTGTTGATTTAATGTTGTCTGGGAAGATTGCGTAACTTTTGAAATTTTGGACGTTGTTCTAGATTTGGCAGTTGTTCTAGATTTGGCAGTGGTGGAAGAAATACTTGGAGATTTAGTTGTTGCTTTAGATTTGGGTGTATCTTTCTCGAAATTTTTATTTTTAGACTCCTCGTTCGATGGTGTCTCTTGAGATTGTTTTTGTGCACTTTCACCACATTTAACTTTGGTTGCCCACGCATGGTTACATCCTTGAATTTCGGGATCCCAAACAGTATTGTGACTACAAGTAAACTCGTGTCTGGTAAATCCGCCTCTTCCATTTGCCACACATCTATAAAATTTATGGCAGTTTCGACTATCTGCCATAAAGCCATCAGTTATACATTTATCAAAACTCGATGATTGGGAAACGCTCTGATGTTTTCTTTCAGGCGCTTCCGTCACTTTTTGTTGTTTGTTTGTACTCGTAAGGCGCTGATTTTCAGGCCACTGGACATAACTGAAAGGCCTTGCGGAAGTAGTTGTTTGTGGTAGATTTTGTGAAATAGGCTTCGGTGAGCTTGCATGCAGTTGAGCAGCTGGTTTTCTGGTAGCGACTGGCGCTCTCGTGGTAGTTTTCTGTGTAGATGGATTGTTTCGATTGGCGCTATTATGATTCATTCCGCTGTCTATCTCATTTTCAGAGTATTTATCTCTAATTCCACCTCCACACTCGGGTCGTTTAGTTGCAGAAGGATGGTTGCATACATTGGTGTCTGGATCGTAGACTGTTCCTGGACCGCATTCAAACTATAAATGTAAAGATAACATTATTTCATACACAAAATACCCTGCTTCTATAATAATTATGAGAGCTTTAAATACCTATCAAACTGTTTTTTTTTCTTAACAATCTTACCTTGAAAATATTGAATGCAGCTCCATTTGGAACACACCGGTAGAAAACTAGACAGTTTTTCGGATCAGCGTGAAAGCCTTCTGAAACACATTTGAAGCCTTTCTGTTCTTTGAATGTTGCTGTATCCTTCCAGCCTCTCAGCGCCCTGCTACCAACCACTCTACCGAAGTCTGCATACGCATCCGTGGTGACTTCTCTATCTGCAAAATAAAAATGTAGGTGTTACATCGCATACATTGTCATGTCATAGACAAAAGATATTTTGGAATAAGAATTCATTTAGTTATTCAATTCTCTTAAACTCTTGTTTCTTAAGCTCTTGCTAACAGCTTGCGGACAGTTGAGAGAGGAGCTAATCGAAACGACACTGGCTTGTTTGTATTTCTTTACTTAGGGAGATACCTATTTTTGGTAGGTAGGTACTACTTTAAATAACACTTGTGTGTTTCATCACATCAAAATTTTTTATTATTTCTTTTAACTTTTTTTTTTAAGAACTATCTTGATTTTAACTGGAGGATTTTCGTACTTAGACTACCAAACACACCGTTAATTTCGATTTTATGAAATATGCTGTATTACAAACGAATTTTATGAGTCTGTAATAAGTAAAAATAAACCAACATTGGTAGTTAATTTTTTCATAAATTCAATGAGTTTTGAGATCAAGAAACTGAACTTTTTTATAATTGAACATTTTCACTAAAGAGCGACCTTAACAATTAATTGTATTATGTTATGAGTTTCAATACATTGTATGTTTGATGTAAATCCCCCCTGCCCCCTCCTAGTGCACGTATGGACAATAAGGATTCTGTTATACAATACATAGTATAATGTTGTAGCATGTATTTTTGTTATGAAGCTTCACCCGTCTCATAGTACGAAATAATCTTTATAAATTTCAAATATTGCTATGCATACCTACCCCTATACTAACAGGTATGCGTCTATATATAATTTGGTTTCTGTTGATCGTGCGCTTAAGCACGTAGGCCACAGGTGCTGTTGCCAAATGTTAATATTATTGCACTAGTGCAAGTGGGATGGATGCCTATGCATTTCACTCACTCACTTTCTCTCCACCCCGTTCTAATTATTTACGACGTAGATTATATTCCCAGGTTGTCAGACTTTGGCTACTGAGTATGGTGAATGTGAGAGGCAGATATCTTCCATCTCTCTCACCCATGGTCACATGATTCAGGACCTGTTGACTCATGTAGAAACGACCGTTAAGCTTTTTTTCCTTTGTTTCAAATGGCATTCTATAAACTCCCTTGGTGGGAATCAGACGTATAAATTTTGGAGTACTCCCTGATAGTTGGAGAAACTCATTTTACCGCGATTTTCTTAGAATCCAACCAATTATATTCATAGATACGAAAAGTGATTATTATTGATGTTTTTAAAAAGAATAAACAAACTTTCTATAATTGATTGTAAACTTGATACAATGACTGTTGTGAATTACGTGATATATTTGAACTTTTGTATATTTTTCCAATTTCCTGTTAAACGCAATAAACAAGTGTTTCTTAAATTATCAAACAACATCTTTGATTAAAAATCATCATCTCCTCCTGGATCGAACTTCCAAAGACCAGAGAGTTCGGAGTCCGCTCTACCAACACTAGCCGAGGCAAGTATTCATGGTTAAAAGAAGAAGAGAAGCTGAAGCAGATTCCAATCCACTCTGACTAAGAAGACACGTAACAATGTATATAACATTAATCCAAACAACATCTCATCGAGTGATTGAAATTCTTTCATAATTGCATAAATGTTCAGTGATGAGGTGTTTTTCTATAGGTACTCCATAAACTATATATTATTATAATATCATAATTACTATTATTGGTTTAGATATTGCCATAAGCAACACTCATTTATGCTTAAAAACAGGTATTGAGTAGCCACTTTTAGTATCTAATAGATGAAAACCTTCGTTAATTATGATTATTAAAGAAGACTATAATAGGTAGTGTTGGGCCACTATTATTGACTGTCTGTCTCTCTTTCTGAACCCGGCTTAAAAATATATTTTGAGCCTAGAAGCACAGCAATTAGAGCGCTCTTTTAGAAACCGATCAAGCTCTAGCAAAATTCTACAGTAGGTATACACTCTTGATATGGCGCTCTATTTTGTAAGTTTATTTCAAATACTCTACAGCACCGATACACAAACTACGGGCCGCATGTGGCCCTTTGTCAGTTTTTCTGCGGCCCGCCGACAATGTTGGAAATATTAGCTAAAATATGTATTGGAAAGTCAAAAGAATATTAAATATTTTTGTAGCTTTTCGAAGGATTATTAAAAAAAAAACCGTTTATTAGTTACTTTTTTGGTTTCTTGTATGAAATATCGACTGTGGAAATCGCAAGTAACAATATTTATTGACTTTTTATTGAAACTTTTGAATTGTTAGTAATAAAAATGCGGCATTAAGTACCTACCTTCCACTTTCTTGTTCAGGTTTACTCCGTACCTATTCGTCGTACCAAGCACAAATATCAATTTCGATATGGATAAGCCAGGAACTAGTAAAAAACGCAAGGTTAAAGATGAAAATCGACAGTTTCAAGATATTTGGACCGAGAAATACTTTTTTGTTTCATCGCGTAATAATATTGTGTGTTTAATACGCAACAGCTCTATTGCCATTCCAAAGGAATATAATATTGTGAAAAGGCACTATGAAACACAGCATCCTACTTTTACAAAATTAACCGGTGAAATACGAAATCTAAAAATGAATACTTTTAGTGCGGCCCGTCCTTGGCTCATAATCTTCCCCAGTGGCCCTGCTCCCTATAAGTCTATGCACCCCTGCTCTACAGTCTAGATAAATCGCAATCTGCTTTAGCTACAGAAGTGTTATTCTTGGTTCTATTTTATGACCTAGTATAAGTTTTCAATAATGGAATATCGAAGCGATCGCCGAAAAAGTTTCGAAAAAATTCCATACAAAATGATGGAAACATTTGATCGTTTGATGTTAGAACTCTATTTGCAAGCTAATAACCACTTATTAGCGTGCAATTACCGTTCGATAAAACTCGTACTAGCCCGACTGATGTATGTTAGTTTAGCACCCATATTAAAAAGCTTACAATATTAGGTAAACATTATCCACACTTCAATTCAATCTAATCATACCTATATAAATTACAATCAAAACTGCCTAGTTTAGTCGATAGTTATACAGAAAATATGCAAATCGCGACTGAGAACAAAATGTAGCGTGTGAATGACTGAATAATTTGTATTGAAGCGTTTGTATATTTACAGGAAAATATTATTATGATAATATGAAAAAGTTAAACAAGGAATTTCCTGAATTATACTAACCTTGCTAGCAGAACAATAAAATTATCATCCTTCTGCTAAAATACAAATAATAAGATGAGTGTAATGTGTATTTTATATCCTCAAACAGCAGCTTAGAATTACCTACCTGTTCGTAGCTATAATTATTTTAAACTAAAGAAAATCAAGAGATCCGTCTATAATATTCACGATATTATTTTACAATCATATACCTACTTGGGTAGTTTTGGAATATTAAGAACGTTACAAATGACCAACATGCAATTGCAAGAAAATAAAGCCTTTTATATGAAATGCCTCTGTGCTCACTCAAAGTGAACAATAATTTACACTCAGAATCAAAATTCTTTCACCTTCAGCTACTTAAAGTTTGTGTCATGAAAGAGGAAGATGCATGGTCGGACATAAAACTATACCAAATCAAAACAACCATACATTCTTCAAAAACGACTGGTTCTAGGTTTTAACGACTGATCTTAGAAACTATAGAATCACAACAGTCTTTTAAATTAAAAACCGCTCATTCGATTACCGTCCGAGTCAGATTTGTATTTCACTTATGATTTCCTTTGTACTGCATGTCGTTTTTCTCAAAATAGTTACTGAAAATAGCCATGACTTTTTTTTAAATTATTTTCTTTTATGTGAAACGAGTTTTCAGCTACAATATCTGATTTGTTTGCAGTCTATAGTGATGCTTCTATAGGAACGTAAATGTATGAATGATTTTAAATAATCATAGCCAGCCGGCACTAATGACAAAGCCACGAACTAGAGTAGATAGAGGGAAAGAAAATGCATTCTTGCAATAATTTATCGACGTAAGGACATGTGGTGGCTAACTATCAAGTTCCAGCTGGGCTAGGATATTATTAGCGCTCCTCGGGAACTCGTTCTTATCAGGATACTGTGCGCAGGCACCTCCAGGACGGCAGCCTGCGGGAATTGGTTTATCTATTGAAATGTCAATCTCGTTTGCGGCGATGTACGTAATAATAGCACACCGGTACATATAGACAGCCCCTCTCGTTATAAAAACGCGTTTTCATAATATTTCAATGTCAACGATCTCCGGTGCATTTCTTCAAGAGTGTTTACAAACAAAATGTTACGCAACTCGAACGGGAGAATATTATGCGAGCTGTCGCAAACAATTTACTCGTCGACCGCGTTTCACGTAATTTTTACCATTGTTTTAAACTGCTTCCTCGTGCCTTGATTTTTTGTTCGTCTTTTTAAATTGATCGACTGTTTATTTTGGGTGTACTCTTCAAAATACTGCTATCAATACCAACATACCTGCAAATATATTTTATTTTATCGCTTATCTTTTCGACTCATGTAGCCCTAGTATAAGTTTTCGATCATCGAAAGAGTTTCGAAAATTTTCCATACAAAAATGATTTTCGTACACTATTTCCACGCTAATAAGCGCTTATTAACTTGCAATTAGCTTTCGATAAAACTCGTACTAGCCCCACTGCATCTTACCTTACGCAAAAACAAGATTTTAAACATAATTTTTTCAGGAGAAGCCGATGACTAGCTATATCTCGAAATCCAATCTAGCAAAAGATGAAGAAGAAACAAACAGGTCCCTAGGATTATATCTAAGAGGTCAAGTGCATAATCGTCTGAGGTTTTTTAACAATGTCGGTTGTTCTGCAAATAGTTTTGCATAGGATACGACGCGTATTGTTGAAAATAAATTATAAATTAGTAGAAGATAGTAAAATTATTAATATTTTACTATCTTCAATCGCACAATAGGAGATGCCTGGCTGTAATAATGGACTGCGAAAAAAGATTCGTGGTTATAAGAGGATCTTCTCGTGTAAAAATAACATCATAAAGAATAGGGGGAGTGGGTGGAAATTGATACAAGGGAAGCAATGATAGGTACACCATAAGTATCTTGAAATGTATTATTTTGAGTTAAACAACGAAGCAAAGCCTATGTATCTTTGGATGAGATTGGTTGTGTGTTGAAAAGAAAAAAAATATCGATGAAAAAAAAAGTAATAATTTAAGTCATTTTTTTAATCAGTGACATTATTGTAAAATGTATTTAAAGCTATTGTTGTTTTTATATACCTAAGTAATGTAACTTAACAACCACATATTTTGTTATTTAGGGGCAGTTTCATGCACTTTTTAGGGAGGCACTGTGATGGTATCAAACTGAACAAAAAATAAGAAAATGCAGCTACTTATTTGCAATAACATACTGAAAGGGTTATAAGAAAGTAGAGGAGAGTGGAATAAACATAAACAAACAATCGAATATTTTTTCTGATACGGATCAACGAAGAATTGCATACATTAAAATACAGTAGGTGTAACCCATAGAGTATAATAATACTTACTTAAAATAGAGTGGCAACTCTGAATTTTTTTGTGGGATTGAAATACTCACGATCACAACGCCTCCCTGGTACATACGTAGAATCCATGTACTAACATCACGCGCATGCGCGTATTATATTTCGCGCGCATACCCGGGACATTCAAACTCACAGAATGTATAGGCATAATTTCAAAAATGACTTGCTCTAATTCCGCAACAAACACATTTTAATTTAACATTTTCATCTTTATTTTAACACTTCAAGATAAAAATGTCAAACTTAAACAGGAATATGTCTGTTACTGAATTGGGTTAAGTCATTTCAATAAATTTAATAAGGGGGTATGCATTGACTGCTATAATGGAATAACATAATATAGGTTATATCAAATTATGATCTATCAATGAAACAAATCATTAAAGAAATAAATATTTATTTTTTATTTTTATAATGCTTTTTTTTGTTATGATAATTTTGACAATATAACTTTATTTCATCTTCTCCTGCATATGACACGTGACCTTTTAAAATCCGATTGATGGAACGGCACAAACTGTACATCAATAAATTGATGACATATATATCGCAACACTATTAAAAACAAGAAAAAAGTGTCTTAATATCGCACAAATACACAGTAAAAATACAAAAGCGTCCTAATTTCGCAGTAGATCACTAGACAAAGCGTTCAAATATCGTCACACTAAAGAAAACGAAATAAAGCGTCCATATATCGCAACACTAGTAAAAACAAGAAAAAAGTGTCATTATATCGCACAAATACACAGTAAAAATACAAAAGCGTCCTATGTTCGCAGTAGATCACTAGACAAAGCGTTCAAATATCGTCACACTAAAGAAAACGAAATAAAGTGTCCATATATCGCAACACTAGTAAAAACAAGAAAAAAACGTCTTAATATCGCATAAAACACAAAAATATATCTCTCTTAAAAAGCTTTGAGGAGTGCGGAAAAAACAATAGCTCACACGCGGCTCACACAACTAAACAGTAAACAACCTGTTTGATTACAAATGGCGGCGGGCGGAAACAGTATAGTACTTATTCTATGGGGCGGAAATGCGGCTGTCGTTCCAATAATGACCACCATATAACCACTATGTACCACTGTGGCGTCCTGATCGCGAAGCTTGCAATATATGGAATCTATGGAGTTGCCCCCCCCTGGTGTAACCTAATCAAAATCCATATTTTATAATATAAACATGTAAATCTCTAGTATAAATTAAAGTCGGGTTAGTGCGAACACTTATAACTCGAGATCGGCTTAACAGATTCTTCCGATGTGTAATTTATTGGATTTTTCTCCGCTCCGGATAACAGAATAACTAATGAAAAGTATGGAACGAATTTCATGCGATGCCATCTTTGAAAAAATCTAATAACAAAATTATTGTCTTCAGCATCTGCACCCTCTCATTCTCGCATACGTAATTACCACTCTAAGAGCAGGCCATTTCACTTACTCCACCGTTTCGGGCGTTTTAGACATTTTTCATACAAAATCAACCAAATTGCGCGCATATACATAATTATATTCTCGCGTTGAACCCGTCTGAGCTTTGAATACGAATGAAATATGGACATTTTAGAATAAATATTAATGTTATTATCTGCCCTCACTCCCTCTATTCATGACTATGGATGCGTATAATAATATATACGCATACAAACATAATATTATGTCTGTCATAAGTGGAAGGATGGGCAAGGTAGTACAGGACATTGTACGGGATAATAATATTACTATTAGAGTTAAGAACCAGAAAGGTACAATACAAGTTTCATAAGTGGAGAACTTGTTATCAACTATCCATTTCCCTCTTGTTTCAGATTCCTTACCGCAAAAGTTGATCTCATGGTGCCTTATAAAATGGCGTTACATCCACGTATTGTTATGAAACATACGATTGTTTCTCTATGTATGGGAAAGGAAAAAAACATATTAAATTTTAAGCGATATTATATTATTTTATTTGAATAAAATACTCATTTTCTATTCCAAAATTTGTTGTAGGTATGTATTCCGTTCTTGGTAAAGATGAACACCTATCCCTTATGGACATTAGATTCTAAAAAATACATAAATGGTTGTTAAAAGTTTCCTAGAGTTTTCAAGCATCAGATTCTCTTCTTTATCAGCCTTGTTGAGTCTCACAAATATTAAAGATGACTTCGGTGAATTTATCCTTGTCCTTTACTGCTCAGAACAGCTCCTTTACAGTTATGAATTTTATGATGCCGGCCCTTACAGCCAGAACATCTGTATTCTACCATGTCTTAGGCATTCCGTAATATTCTTCTTAGAAGTCAGACTTAGAAGGTGATACTTCTCTTCATTTATGACATCTTCTGGACTAAGATAAATTTCTACAGATTTAGGTAGGTATGTAGGTATTGGTGGCAAATGGCCATGTCTTACGATACGCTTCCTCTAAGGATTTGTTCGAAAATGTAGCTACCTATGAACGTACTCGTATTATTGTTCTCATTCTATTAGGCGTCTATAGCTATACGCTAACGTTACGTGTTTTGAGTACCTGCTAAGGTAGCCTGATATTGCCGCTGTTTTATTTGTTTGTTCGAGGACTTCATGACACAACTATTGGCATCATTAAGTACACACTGATCATAGATGTATCAACTTTGCAAATCTTTAGTATGCGAACTTCTATGCAATCGCGATTTGAACATGAGCAATCGACGGAGAGCTGTAAAAGCGTATGTCCTATCGGTGCTGTTAAGGTTGGACCCCCAAAATTTAATGTTAAACAAGCTGAGGCATTCGAGATCTGGTTGTATAGAAGAATGCTGCGCAGTCGATGAATGGGTAGGTACACAGGGTGACTAATGAGAGAGTCTTAGGCATGATGCAACAGAAAAGATGTCCTGATCAATGTCGAGAGACCTATGGCCTCTTACTTGGCCAAATATTTCGTGATGAAAATATAATAAATCACCTGCAGTTGATGAAGCAGGGTAAAATCTAAAAATAAGGGGAAGAAGGGAAAGAGTGTTGGATCAAAAATCTAAGACAGTGGTTTTAAATACCGGATGCATCGTTGATAAGGCTGGCTCAAGATCGTGAGGAGTTCGGAATGATTGTCGCCAACCTCTGTAAGGAGCGAGGTACGAGAGAAGAACAAGAAGAGGGCTTTAGATATTTTGAGACTATATCTTTCTACTCGCTGTTTTTATCACATTTTGAGATGATCCTTGATAAAGTAGATGAGTGAAAGATCAGACGGTACCGTTTTATACTGAACATGACTAAAAACTAATTATATCCAACAATTATGATCAAGTTCTTATAATTAATTACCTGGTATAATAAAAATATAATGAATTCAAATGGGTGTATTAATATAATCACGGGTAGTCCAGATTCCTTATCTCGTCTACCACATCTTAAGCAATGATTGAAACAATGTCCTGTTGCAATGACGAAACATCCTTCACATACATAGTCATTAGCTATTTTTATGGAATGATTGTCGCATAAAAATGTAAATCAAATTATGAAATGGAATTGTTCTAAGTTGTTTTTTTTTTAAATAAAAAATATTACTTAGTGTTTCATTGTTGTCGATATGAGAACACAGAAATAATCTACCGAGTAAATAATTAGGTAAATACCACGTACAAGCAGGAATTAAATTAATCAAAGTCCTGATTAGGTTTATCGGTTGGACATGGTGTGGGAGAATTTCATAAGCATTGCGCAAGATCGAGCGTAATTGAGAGCTCTTGTTGCCTCCCAATGCCCCTGAGTGAGGTTCAAAGGGAGTTTTGATTTGATTTATCGATTTCAAGCAATGATTATTTGTTGTTGTGCCTTTTTAAGAAAATGTTATTAGACCGATTTTTAGAACTACTGATGAGTTTGATCCTTTTCAGGTATAGGTACAAAATATGATAGTGATACTGATAAGTGCAATAATCACTTTGCTTTAAATAAAATAATAATATAGTGACAAATCGATTTATGTTGAAAGAGAAAAATGTGGAGAAAAATATTATTACGATCGAACAAACTTCTAAAAGAATCAAATAAAAGATAAACGCACTTACGTAGATACAGCATGCATCAAATAGATTAATGAAACATGACCAACAAAAAATAAACATTGGTAGTTCTACGTCTGTGTGTGTCCCAATTGGAAAGCGTCCACGCGTCATATACTCAAACGAGAACAGATCGTTCAAATTGAGAACATTATGTGATCGCTCGGACGCGCGATAACTTTTCAATTAGAACAGGGCCTAACTGCCGGTTTCATAAAAAGCTTCAAAGGACACTTTAGTTAAAGTTCCTTTAAAATTTAAAGACTCCTCTAAGCTGACGCGTTTCATAAAAATATTGCAGCTAAAATTTGAAATGTCAAAAAAATATTTTAAAGTTGGTAGCAGTTGGCAGTGTTACCATGGAAATCTATGGAAAACATAGGTTGTTTACTAATATTTTCGCGGAATTTCTGTTGATATGTCGATTTCATTTCTCAATAGAGCATCAAAGTACCGTTTTTTGTGTTCATTTATTATTATGGTTTAGAATTAGTAAAAGAAATCAGTAAACAATAATATTCTTCCCGTTTTGCTATGTTTTCCGCCCTATTTGTCCACAGTGTCATCGCATACAAAATGTTTATCTTTGTGACAGAGAAAGCGCCACGAAACTTTCTATGAACACCGGTGGTAAAAAATTTGAACTACCTAAAGTCGACTTAGCTAAAAATAATAATCAACAACGGTACTTTAGCTAAAAGTCGGTTTTAAATGTCGTTTTGTTGTTATGAAACCCGTTATTTTTTAAAGGGAGTTTAAAGTCTCCTTTATTTTTTATGAAACCGACCGTAAGAGAAACAACATATTTTCTTTATGTGCATTATAAATAACGAAACTGGAAAATAAGCATTACCTACAACTTCTTCATATTATTTTGATTACTGAATTGAGGCGTCGACTTCTCGAACTCATTTTAATTCGCACTATACATAGAAGGACAACAAGGTCTGACAAATCTGATGGTTGCGCAATTTTCATGATTTTTCCGGAAAAGGGTGAATGCGAGTTCTTTTACCGTATGCGTGAGAATGAGATGCCTTAAAAAGAAATTCATCAAGGTAATCCAACGTCGAGAAAACGTGATACGGAACAATATAAAGAAACTTTATTTTTTTTATTATTATTATTTTTTTAAGCCTTACCATATTCATCATCGTTGCCACTGACTCGAGATGCAAGGGCCACAAGTGCCCCTAGAAGTACTAGACTACTGATATCTCTCACCAACATGGCGTCGTGTCGGGGGATCCTTTTCGGGGATCTGGTTGCACCTTTCCGCTATCTTCTGCCCCCTGGCATGTGTGAATCCTGGAATGGAAAAGAAAATAACTTCAGTTTATGTAACGGTATTTCTGGACTTTGATGTATATATTCAACGAATTAACGGCATACATTGAACCCCCCTCGTTATTATCATCTTGTAACATCGGAATTAAAACACAAAATTCTCATTATTTTGTGGATTGTATTTTGCTCGAAATAGCTGGTCGAATATTAACTTCCTGAAATTCCGATCATTCGACATTTCGCAAAATCTCTCGAACCCGCGTCCCTATATCTCAGGAGTATATAGAAGACGTTTGAAGTCATGCAAGTAGGTATACAATATGGTTCCTACTTTGTTTTGTACGGATATACAAAAACTTAGAATTACATGAACCTATTCTATAACATACTATATTGTAATCACTCAAAAAGGATCATAATTAAAACTCAAAGAGTGGTGACGTATCGTAATAATTGAAGTAGGTACCATAAGCTACTAGAAAAAAACAAGTTGTCAACAACAAAATAATAACTATTATTATTGCGTTTTTCTTTCAACATTTTAAACGAGTTCAGTTTTATTCAGGCAATAAAAACTTACGTCTGAATAATAGTGTTAAGTATTATATCATCTCATACACAATTATGTAGTGTTACGGCGTCGAGTCATCAAAGCTGTCAATGAGTTTTCGCCGTTTTAACGGAATGGCTCTTTGAATGAAGGATGATCCTTTGTGTTATTCAAATTATTATATTGGCGTCATTTAAAAATATTTCAAAAATCTCACCGTCATCTTTGGCTCGTTCATAGAGGACTCCTTTTAATTCAGTAGCATTTTATGTAAAACTTTTGTGATATTCCTGCAGTAGACAAAGAAAGAGGAATCCATTGTACCTACTTATTAAGAAGAAAGTTATCATGCAAAGTAGAAAAGGAATTTGGAAATGAGAGCTGATTATAATTATTATTTTATTACTAGCTTTCCCGACAGACGTGGTCATAATATAGTCCTTTCTATGAATATTGTATTCGAATTATGTATGGTCATTATCATTTGACCAATGTAATTCCGACCGATGCGTCTGTTTTAAACCATGTATGTTCCATCCGCATTATGTCAATCGCACCAACTATCTAACAATAATAATTGACAGTTTCTATCAAAATTTCAAAATTGGAATAAAAATTATATGGTAAAAGGTACTTACTAAGAAGGTTGCCTACGTAGAGTTTTCTTTAATTTTCTAATTTTCCACGCAATTTTCTTATTTTTTTCTTTCATAACAACTTTCTCCTGATGGAAGCCAACACGACAAAAAAGAATTAGCGAAATCCGTCCAGCCGTTTAGGCGTGACCACGGAAAATAGCTCTCCATTTTTATATAATAGATTATTCCGGAAATAAAACCTACGGGCAGATCACTGTTGGGTTGATCTGACTAAAATTGCTCCAACACTCCATCGCGCCGTTTTATTACTATCTACAGTATAATATACTATGTAGCTCCGGATATGCAAACATTGAGATCACAACAAAATTCTCCAAAAATAAGAACGAAATGAGGTTGACGTAAATTCGATTAAATACTGTGAGCAACTTGGATGATAGCCCTAGTACTAACCCTAAGTAGCATTTATCATTTAGTATTACATATATTAGGTAATACAATTCTAGGAATTGTGTATAAAAAGAAGAAATAATAATATTATATCCTTATAAATTAAGTTTACTATAGTAAAAACCGAAGAGAACAAAACAAAGTAATTATGCGATAAAATCTAGGAAGATTGTTCAGCATTCCCGCAATGCGCAGGTATTATATCATGTAATTGCGTAAGAAGAGAGGCGATACATTATGGCCGCACCTCGGCGTCCTGACTCCTGAGGTATCCTCTGGTAATGACGAGGCGGAAAAAAGCGAGAGTGCAACACAAGAACGCCCTCCGAGCTGCATTCATTTTTATCGATAAAAAGTAACAAGGCTGCATTTTGTGAAACCTGCTTCTACACAATGCAGCTGTAATGGTATCGCATCACATACGTGCCATCATCAGGTCGTTAACTCCTCTCTTACACAATCGTGTAAGCTTCGGGCGCCTACCCTCTGCGCTGTCCGCAAACTATTATGCACACGATTGTATTTTATTCAGGTTAATTTCTTTGTGAAATGCAAAGCGCGCATAGACTATAATCCGCAGATTGGATAATTAAGTGAATTCTCTGGTATAATTATACAAATGTCTAGAGCAGGGGTTCCCAAAGTGTGCGCCGCGGCGCCCTGGTGCGCCGTAGAAAGTGAAGAGGGGCGCCGTGAGTCAAACCTCTATCATTATCCGAAACCACCAATCACGAATCGCAATTATTCGCGGGTAACTACTATAAAGCAACAATTCCCATTTTGAGCGCACGCATCTTCATAGGGAAGTTCTTGCATCAAAGTAAATGAGCTTTTAACTGAACTAGAATGTGTCTCTGGTCCAGTAAACTGTATAAAAACTAGGCCTCTAAAGGCCAAACTTAAAAAAAAAAACGGTCCAAAGACATGGGAGCTATACAAGCAGCCCCTGCTGTATTACTGCAATTCACGTAGAAATTTTTAATTCGTGTGTTCGAATTAGGTACACCAAGAAATTTGCACACATGAATTTGAATCTTTCTTTTTAAGGCAACAACACGCACATTCTGAAATTATTGGAGATAATTGCAGCGTTTAGGAAGAAACTGCATTTGTGGATAAAAAAAACTGAGTGAAGGCAGCGGTCAAGATTGCAATTGTATAAATATGCGGCTTCAAAAGAATTCGTCGTCTCACAAGACCTGCAGACTGCAGATGGCCCTTTTCACGGAACCAAAGCTCACAGAATGGTTTTCGAAGGACTTTGCAGATGACCCTTTCCATGCACTATACGCTATTTGAAATAGCTAGTTAGGAGGGCGCCGTGACAAAATACTAAACTTGTAAGTGCGCCATGGGCTGAAAAAGATTGGGAGCCCCTGGTCTAGAGCTTTAAAGACGGACGATAGTAGTGATTCGCTTATGATCACAATGTATAAGGGAGTCGGTGTAGAATTTTAGTGTACGTTCTCAGTGAATAACGCTTTAAATAAAAATTAATAATTGAGGACTTAACATTACAAAGGTACGACTAAGCAACATTTATAAAAAAATCATTTTATAGTTATTAAAGGTGTAAAATATAACGGTAAAAAAAACAATAATTTTTTTTTTTTTTTATTTTTTTTTTTTTTTTTATTTATTTTCGCTACCTCCAAGAAACAAAGTTTCGCTGTCGGAGGCAGCACATAATAAAATTTTACATAGTTTGGTACATGGTAAAACTTAAGCCTAGTACATAGGTACCTATGAACTATTTAAACTAGGTATAAAATAACAAAGATAAAAATGAAAGAAAAAAAAAAATAGAAACGAAAACCAAGCAAACAATAAAAAAAACAGAAGAGAAAAAAAAAGAAAAGAAAGAAAACATTGAGTCATTAATAATAAATAAGACAAAGTGGGATAGATCCAATCAACTTAAAATTAGAATATAAACAAGACACCAAAATACAAAATGAAATCACAAAACAAGATGATCCCTATGCTTGGTATGATATGACTGCAGAAGACCCATCTGAGTCCCTATAATAGTTGCGCAATGCAGTCTTGAACTGATATAACTCCTTTATATCTTTTATGTTCCTAGGTAAAGCGTTATAGAACTGCATACCCTGGAACTCGATATTTCGCCTGCCGTAATTAGTTTTGACATTACCGATAACAAAGTTTGTAGAACCGCGAGTGTTATGCGAATGATACGTATCGCACGTTGTGAATGCTATGTTGAGCTTTATGTGTCCATTTACCATTTTATATATCAACAAACAAGCCTCAAACTTGTACATGTCAGATAACTTCAATATATTCGTGTTCTTATATAACTCAGTCGTAGGTGTCAGTCTAGGTAAATTGTATAGTGTTTTAATGGACTTATTCTGGATTATCTGTAATTCGGCTATCAGAGTCTTGTTTGCATTTCCCCAAACAGAATTTAGATACACTAAATGTGAGTGGATAAAACTATAGTAAATTTGTTTTTTGGTTTGTTCTGGAAGGAACTTGGATATTCTATACAACGCACCTGTCATTGGAATAATTTTATTCTTCACGTTTTCTATGTGTGTTTTCCATGTTAGATTTTCATCAAGAGTAATACCCAAGTATTTGATCGTTGCAACCTGCTTCAGAGTATCTCCATTTATATGAGGGGGTGTATAATCACCGAGCTTTCTCTGTTGCGTTTTGAAAATCACATAATTAGTTTTCGAGGTGTTTATTGAGAGCTTGTTACCATCTAACCATTTTTTCAGGACATTTAAGTCATCCTGTATCCTACTGAAGATGGTCTGTATATTGTTACCATAATAGAAAAGACAAGAGTCATCTGCGTACTGTGTCAGTGATCCATTTAAGGTGAGATTATGCATATCATTGATATAAATTAGGAACAGCAGTGGTCCCAGCATAGATCCCTGAGGAACTGAACAGTTTATATCCGTGTAATCGCTATATGAGTCACCAATTTGCACCCGATGCTTTCTATTGCTCAAGTAACTCCGTATCAATCTATGTACTTTTCCACGTAACCCTATGTTATTTAATTTGTCACACAATATCTCATGATTGACAGTGTCGAAAGCCTTTCGCAAATCTATAAACAATCCCACAACTATGTTCCCCTTGTCTATGTTTGAGCGTATGCTAGTAATAAGATCGGTCACTGCCGATGTTGTACTACGGTTTTTTCGAAAACCATGCTGATTATGATGTATAATACCATTCCCTTCCAAATAATTTGAGATTCTTTCGTATATTACTTTTTCATATACCTTTGAAATCGTGGGTAGGACAGAAATAGGTCTATAATTGGTACACTCCTTACGAGATCCGCTTTTAAAAATGGGTGTGATTCTTGCTCTCTTTAAGTTGTCCGGGAAAATACCATTTTGTATAGAAAGATTAATAAGTTTACATAGAGTTGGTCCTATGTTGTTAGCGATATTTTTTATAAGTTTAACACCAATCCCATCAACGCCGGTACTGGCATCAAGCTTGAGATTTTTTAGTATTGTTTTGATTTCGGATTCAGTAACAGGCCTCATGTACATTGATCTAGGCTGCACAGCCCCTCTAAAGCTATACGGCACATTTGGAATGCTTTTCGATAAAGCCTCCCCCACCGAACCAAAGAAATCATTAAAAGCTTGACAGACAGATACTGGCTCATCCAGCAATCTGTCCTCATCAATGATGGAAATCTTTTCAGGCTTTCTTGTCTTACGTGTAATCATCTGATTTATAATATCCCATGTCTTTTTGGAGTTGCCCTTACATTTTTCAAATTGATTAGCAAAGTATTGCCTTCTCAACTTGAGCTTTAAGCTTGTCACCCTATTTCTCAGTTTTATAAATTCGCCTCGAAGATATTCATTACTAGGATGCGCTTTATACTTTTTATGAATCCTATTTCTCTCTGTTATCAGCCTTAACAATTCGTCAGTAGCCCATTCCTTTTGTTTACGATTCCTTAATTTTACAGTTTTGTGAAATTTATCTATAGCATTGTTCAAAAATAATTCAAAATGTTTATAATTCTCATTGGCATTTGAAGAACCATCAATAAGAAATGGGTTTTCCTCTAGATATTCTTTAAGTCCATTATAATTTATTCTTTTTATATAGAAATCTCTGATTGACGCCTCCTGAATAGCAGAACTAAAGACCACACTAACAACCATCAGATTGTGATCTGATATTGGATCATCTATTGTCGCAACGTGATATCTGTACTGTGCAAGGTCACTAATAATATGATCAATCACAGAACTAGTTAGAGATGTACTTCTAGTTGCCATATTGGTATTCACTTCGTTCAAAATATTATAGCCATTAGAGATGATTTCCCCCACATATGAACTTGCATTTCGACTATTACACTGTAACAAATCAATGTTAAAGTCCCCCACTACTATTCCACCCTTTTCCTTCTCCAATTTATCAGATAATAGATCGATGAACTGGTTGACGTCAGAGCTGGGTGACCTGTAGATACATGTAACGCTTATATTTTGCTTAACTAGATGTATTGTAAGGAGGCTATTGTCATTGTCTGAGAAGGAAGAGTGCACATCATATGTGAGATTATTCTCAACAAATATAGAGACTCCTCCTCCCCTTCTATGAGGCCTACACGAGTACGCATGCGAGTAGCCAGGTAATTCTATAAACCCAGCATCTCCGTCAGAAAGCCAGGTTTCTGTAACACATATCAAGTGAATTTTGACTTTAATTGATTTTATAATGCACTCGAGGTCTAGCAACTTATTTTTCATGCTTCTTATATTCAAGTATAATAAACTAAGCGTATGAGTTGATTCGAAATGATCAGGGCGTGTATACCGAGCTATAACAGGAAAGTTGTCGTAGACGACATCTATCGCCTCATTCTTTAATATTATTTTAGTACATGCAAGTTCATAGTTCTGGTAACATCATTATTATTTGGGGTCTTGTTACTAAATAATACACTACATGAGCAACTCATACAGTATGCAAACAAAACTGTAAGACATTTTTCATTTAAACATGTTACATAGGTAGTGAAAATCATAAAGAAAATTGATGAAAAACAAAACATTAAAACATTCTCCTCAACTGGGGTCCTATATTTAAATAGGACATAAGAATAAGTTGCATCAAATGTAAACTTCATTAAAAGATCATTCTTGTTAAAAGGCATCTTGCAATTGGTTGGTAGAACATAGAAAATTATTAAAAAATAAACTTTTATACTAAGGGTCCCATTCGCTTGGGTCTTATAACAAAATAATACACTACACGAGCATCTCATACAATATGCAAACAAAATTATAAGATCATTTTCATTTAAACATGTTACATAGGTAGTGAAAATCATAAAGAAAATTGATGAAAAACAGAACATTAAAACATTCTCCTCAACTGGGGTCCCATATTTAAATAGGACATAAGAATAAGTTGCATCAAATGTAAACTTCATTAAAAGATCATTCTTGTTAAAAGACATCTTGCAATTGGTTGGTAGAAAATAGAAAATTATTAAAAAATAAACTTTTATACTAAGGGTCCCATTCACTTGGGTCTTATAACAAAATAATACACTACACGAGCATCTCATACAATATGCAAACAAAATTATAAGATCATTATCATTTAAACATGTTACATAAGTAATGAAAATCATAAAGAAAATTGATGAAAAACAAGACTTTAACACTTTCTTCTCCACTGGGGTCCCATATTTAAATAGCACATAAGAACAAGTAGCATCGAATTTAAACTTCATTAAAAGATCATTCTTGCAATTGGTTGGTAGAAAATAGAAAATTATAAAAAAACACATTTTTGTACCTATGGTCCCAAAAATTGGGGTCTTATAACTAGATGAACCATGTGAGTAACTCACACAGTATTTGAACAGAACTATTAGGAACGAGTGTAGTCAGATGAAGAGGTCCAGTGACGCCGGTCTTCTTATGGTTAGTATTTTTGATCCGTCCTCCTTCCTCGCTCTAACCACACCTCCCCTCAGCCATACATATTTATAACCTTTTTCCTTTCCAATACTACGCGCCTGGTAAAACAGCTGCCTAATTCTACGTGTTACTTTTTCCTTTACATACAGTGGTATGCTATAACTACAACCAATGTCGGCTGTATTTAATTTCCCTGCGTTGTCTTTCTTTGTCCTGTTGTCCTAATGATCGAATTACTAATGTAATTAAATTTAATATTGAAAATTTCACCCGGGCACTAGCTACTATGGCGCGCTCAACAGTTCTGTTTTTTTTACTTTCGTTTTACCGACCTTGGTAGCCTAGATATACTGGCGTGGACTTCAGACACGAGGTCCCGGGTTCGATTCCCTGTCAGGTCAGAGTTTTTCTAAGTGTTTTTTCACTTGAAATTTCTACCCGGGGTTGGTCTGTCTCAGATTGGACGGGACCGGTTGACTGGAAAAAATTGCCTCAGGTAATAAGTTCCGCTTACTGACATCTTTGTATAGAAAAGTGTTATATTATTATTTTTATTACTTTTTCTCCGTTTTATATTTAATACACTGAGCACCTTTGTACTGTCCAGTTCTCAATTTCTATGACAGTAATAATATTAAAATATTATAAGCCTGACCATCAGTATAAAGATTTCCAGTGGTCTCTTCAGAATCTCCAATGGAAGGAACATCAGAAAAATGTTGACTAAGTATGTGTTTGTTTCTAAATTTAAAAAAATATTCCTTCCCAAAATATTGTTCAACCCAAAAAAAAATTGTTTAAAGTTCGAAGTTTTAAAATGTTAAGAATCTATTTTTATGCAAGGTAAACCCCAAAATATTGAAGAAACTGCAAAAATAAAGACCTTTTCTTCCAAGTAGGTATAGTTTCTCTAATTACTGTTAAGGTATGTGACGAATGGTAAGTACTACCAAAAACTTACACCATAATTCAATAACTCAGTCTATAACGTTGCCTTTTTAACAATTTAACTACCCAATTCATTATTGTTCTACAAAATATGATATTTTTTAAGAATCTAGACATAATTAGAACGTTGTGCACCAACAAAGCCAATAGGCAATAAATATGAGACATTAACAAAAATGGATATAGCCATATCCTGGCGCCAAATATATGACAGCGGTCGCAGTCTTTACATTTGGTTGTTATCATATTCTCAATAATTTCCAACTTTTACCTCTATATTTCATTAATTATTAAATATCTCCTTGTTGTATACATGGGATTTTTCGACATGTTGAACATGTCGAGAATTCTCATGATTAGTAGTTTCGGAGACTTAAACATTACCACCTAATGGCGAACGTTGTTAACGTAAAGTGATCACTTTAAGCCAGCCTTCGAAATAACGGTCGTAAGCCCGAAGACGGTCGTAAGCCCGTAGTGGTTTGTTCCATTTAAAAATCGAACATCAGTAATGAATTGTTAAGAATCATTAGTTGTTACATATTCGTGATGATATTTTTAATTTTGGTATTCAATTAGTATCGACATCATAATAATAACCAATGTTGTCTTGTAACTACGTATTGTTTCATACAGAACTAAGTAGGTACTATTATTTGCGTGTATGATGAGCCCACAGCCTACTGTGCTCGGGTGATTGTACGGTAGGTACGCACGATATTATACCAGCGTGTCCTACGAGGACTTGATTGGAACAGTTTTCTTGCCGTGTCAGTATTAACGGTCGCAAGTCGTAAATTTTCCGAGTTTATCTGTTTCTCTGAGTGTGTCTCGGTCAATGTTGTCACCGCCTACAGCTCCCAGGATCCGGTCCATGACCCAATAACTGTAATATTTGTTCAATATTATTATCAGGTGGAATTATTATAGGTACAGTCCTTGTATTCATATTATATTTTTGTGGGTGCAGTTTGACCGCGATATGTCCACCAAAAGACCTTCTTTCTCTATACCGGTTTATTTGAGTGCGAATTCCGAATGTTATCGGCTTTTAATAATGAATAATGTGCCTCAATTAAAATGCATCGATTACGTTTGCTGTAGGTCAATATACTTTTTCGCACCGGTCAATAAGTTAATCAAACTACATACAAGACGAGTATTTTTAACTTTATATCCCCGGTCAAGCGCCTTCAGCTATACCAAGAAAAGTAATTTCCATATAACGCAAAGCATCATCGTTCACAAGATATACGAGGCTTGACTTTGACAGCACGATTGAATTTATATTGAACTTAATAATGATAAGGAATTAGCAGACAAAGTTTTCAATTTATTACTTAAAAAAATATAAAGCGCAAAATAAAATAAAACAAATACTAACAAGCATAGATTCAAACATAATTGTCATTAAATGTCCCCAGACAGCATGTACCGATGGTATGAGGAGAATTTGACTATTGGTTATCAGATTTATTTATTTAGGCATTCATACGGCACCAATGACACGGCACCAACAAATTCAGATCCTTATATTTATACAAAATTAAGCAAAGTTTTCTCAATTGAAATATATAAGTACTATAAGTACTTACTTATATTAAATCATGTTTATAGTGCCTAAAATAGATCATTCTTGTATAAAAACCAAGGTGCAACCGTCACCATGTGACGCATCACCTAATTATAATTACGATTCGACGCGTAAATGATGTATGTAGGTACCTTAAAATCTTCTCTACACAATTTATTGTAAAGAACTCTTAAATCGAATTTCCTGTATAAGTTCACTTTTTTTCTACCAGGTCGTCGGTTTTATACACACAATTCTATTGTAAAGTATATAAAAATCTATGGTTTTATATAGCATGCTTTGTTATAATATTCTCTCTTTTCCAGACTTGTATCGTGAAAGTGGAAATGGTCGGCATCAGGATTCGAACCCACGACCTCCAATAGGTACGCTATGCGTATACGAAAGCCGCCGACTGGTACCACTGGACTACCAACCACCTCGTTTATATTATCTGTAGTATATTTTGAAACAACCCAGCTCGCGCACCACCCCATAGATGTCATTGTGTTTTTGGCGCTGAGTAGTTGACATAAGTCGGTCTTTCAATCATTCCGTCAGTCTTCTAGGCTATTTTTTTCTAATATGATTCTATTCTAATATAGATGTACATCGTTGTTACAGCAAAAATCGTTCGTCATGATTGAATAAAAAAACAGGGTGCAGCCGTGCAATTAGTCAGAGATGCTCCAAATATTTCTCTCCTACGCTTTTAGCAACACATGATGCAGGTATTTAGCAGTAATGATCAGTTGACACACATAGACATCCATCACATAGGAAGATAATTCACAGAGCGAATATTTAAAATGTGATGTCACGTTGTTTCTATTGTCTAGAAACATTCGTTTTACTGCAAATATCTCGTGAATATGTAATTTGCTTACTGCCTCACGGAGACAATAGATCAAATACCGATAATAGTTTGGAACCCAGCCACGGCCACTTTTATACAACTGATATCGAAACCGTTGGGTAATACGCTACTTGATGTGTTCCAGAATTTCAACCAGGAAGAATAATAAACTACGGCTCCATTATGATTTTAACGGGCGTCAATAACCCCTATCTTTGTTGTTATCTATGGAGAAATGGACGAATAAAACACCACCAATCCTTCCTGCCCTCCGAAACGGTTTTTCTTTCACATCGTTTCGCAAGTGATCAGCCTCCGATTCGTTGATCTGGAATATTGCCCACTGATTTTTTATATATTTTTTTAAAACAGTCTGATTCTAGCCTGAAAATATCGTATCGTATGCCCTAAAATCCTCTATTACGCCTGTAATACTAATTTCTCCATTATTTAGTGTGTCTCTATATTATGTACACCAACTTTTATTTTTTTCTTTTGAGTTAGCCTTACAGGTAGATGATCGCCGGCGCCGAGTATCTAATCACACATTGGCGCTCTATCATTTCTGATATTTTTCTGCATAGCTGAAATCGGAACTATAAAAGCCCGTCATTGAGCAAAACCTGATGCTTTTGATAATGGTCTCGTGCAAAGAATCTTTAGACTACTACTAGAACCACCAATTATAATCAATCCTCAATGCACTTATAATCACATGGAGCGTTCCCGGCAAAAGAAGTAAGGCAATTAAGACACCTGCGATGTGGTGTAACATGATTCAGTAACATACACTAACACACTTAATAGGACCAGAACCTTTTTGCGGCCTAAGTAACAGATTCTTTCAAAAAAAAATAAGAAGAGAAGAACAGTGGAACAACCTTCCCGGAATTCCAATCCAAGGAGCTTCTTGGTGGTTTTAAACATGTTTGAGCCTAAGTAAAATAGGTGTTAGAACTATAACAGGCTTCTTAACAGGTCACTGTGAACTTAGGGAACACCTGAGGAAGCTGGGACATGAAGATGATGGAACCTGTGGGGCTAGTACGAGTTTTATCGAAAGCTAATTCCACGCAAATAAGCGCTTATTAGCGTGCAATTAGTGTTCTAAAATCAAACGATCGAATCATTCAATCATTTTATAGAGGTGGAGGATTTCGCTGCCTTGGATCTGCTCCTGCTGGAAATGAGAAAACAAGAAGAAAGAATGTCATTGCGGCGAACTGCTCCTCTTGTGTTGTCCAACCACCCTCCACATTTTGGAAGATATTCACGACATATCTATTCCATATTACAATATCTTCAACCTGTCACATATGTTTGAGGTCTTCCATCTTCAACTCTCATACTTTTTTTTTCTCCTTTTTGGCATTTCAAACTCACATACTAGCATTATAACTTTAAGCTAATTTTAATTTAATTAAGTTTAAAAAATTGGTTAAAAATGAACGGCGAGACATGAGAGTTCAATAAACTTTAGTTAAGTATTTCGTTTAACTGAATGATTATAGTATGTACAAAGAGCTTATGTAATATTATATTAGATACGGTATACCGTATATTGGCCTATAGGCCTGTTCGGAAAATGAAAAGATCAATATCAAATAAATAAATACATTTTACAAAAGCAACCAACGGTGGGTTATTGACGAGAAACAATTTCATTCAAAGAGACGTTGGATAATGGTGTGTGAGGCGGATACAAATTTACATTTCAATAGCATTTCTGTTAGAGTGACTTACGAACAGAATTATTTCAGCATGGAAAAAAGATCATAATTATTCATTTGTCGGACTACTGAAAATATTCATCATTAGCGTTCATACATTTTTCCGCATAACGTTGTCCAAAAAGTGTACATTTATTAGATATAACGATAAAACATTTTTATATTCGTACTTACGTATCACTGTAATACAATAATTATTCGATGTCAGAAATAATACGGTTGCTAAAATTTGAGATATTTATTTATAGAAAAATGTCTAAAATTTGGAAGGTCCTTACTTGAAAAACCATTTTTTCTTACCATTTAATACTACCCCCTATTGAATTAAGTCCAAATTATCAAAATTGCCTTAAAAGAAGATTTGGTTCAACACTCTGGATTCGCAGTTATCATTTTAAGTTCGTGCAATTGCCGACTTTCTTTCTGAAATTCAATAAGGGTTCGAAACCCGGTATCAGCCATCCTCTTCATTCACAACACAGCTTTGCTTACTGTGAGAGATGTCAAAATTACGTGGAAAAATATTATTAATAATTTGGTCAAAAAATCATATTACTACATCTTGCATTGGAATTGGTTAATGATTGAAAACATCTTACGATGTAAGTAATTAATACGTAGCATACGTATGCATCAGAGGCGAAACTATAGAATGGAAGGGGTGGCAAAATGCCCTCTAGGGCCCCGAACCATTATCCTTGAGATTTCAACACATGCGAAACAAAAATATGTCGATAAATTTTAGAACGCATACAACACTGGTAGATGCAAATATTTTTACGGTCGGGTAATTCCCTCATTCTTGGTTCGGAAGTTGTCACTAAGATGAAAACAAAATCAGTTGATATGGTTCGGGCGTGTAGGAATAAAGGATGCAAATAGAATAACAAAGATAATTTTCATAAGGCTGAAAGAAAAAGTGTAAGGCTCGGTACTCACTTGCGCCGCGAACGTGTATCGTTATATCAATTTTATCAAAAGGATGCATGTGTTCCGCTCGCGTTCGCTTTTTCGAATTACGTATACACTTAATATTTCGATTAAATTGATGCAATGTCACACGTTCGCGGCGCAAGTGAGTACGATGCTTTAGAATGCGTGGCCGACCAAGAATGAAGTGGTTTAAAGTCGAACACATAGATTCTGTCCTCAAGGAAAGTCCGCCCCCGTAGACAAATTCAAATTGGCGTTCGACTACAAACGAAGATTTCGCCACTGTATAGTGCGAAAAAATTAACTGTCCACTGGAACATATAAACAATTATTTAAACCAAACAATGACGCTTATATAAAAATATAAAAAGTGGACAGTTAATTTCCTTCCTACTTTACATTGTCGAAGAATTCGATTGTAGTCGATCGCCAAATGCAATTTGTCTAGGCCTACCAGATTAGAAGCAAAGGAAGGTTTGTATGAGAATGGAATGTTGGTGAAAGAAGCGAAAGAATAGTGCTTGGATAGAAATGAGTGGAGGTCCGTTCTCTGTGCCTACTCCTCAAAGGACACGACGTAATAGGTAAAAAAAAAACTGGAACAGAGACGTGTTTTTTTTTCCCTTCGTAATTATTATGTTTTTTCTTTCTTATAGGCAGGTACTCGAATTATCCTACTTATTATACTTACGAGTATATTTAACTGGAATTAAGTAAATTAGTAAACAGAGTGTCGTGTCTCTCTCGTGATAGCGGTAATCCTATGATATTTGTCTAAAATGAAAAGCTCGATAACAGCTCTTGAATTACGATAATAGTTCAGAAGAATGCTTGGTTTAGAAGTAGTATTCAGAAATGAAAATAATAACAGTTGAAGCAGCAGAGTTGCACTCGGTCGGAGTTTGTTAGTACCTACGTAGATGGTGGGCGTAAGATTCAAAGTGCAAATAGTTGCCTTGCCCAGTGGGATTAATGCCCTGGTGATTACGAGCCCATATAATAGGCAAACGAGTAACCAGGGAAATAAGTCATGTAAACGCAGACACCAGGAATTTTACTGCGACATGCGACATTTGATTCGTAAAATATCATATCTTCTCCTTTACAGATGAAATATTTCTATGGGATTTTTCCTTTAGCGTTAAACGAAACCATGATACCTAACAAGATCAATGCCGGAAAGGAGAATAATGGAAAAGGTGGACATGATTAGGGATGCCGAACATCTACCCATTGGGTTAGAAAGCTGCTTCCATCAGGGTTCTGAAGACGAGAAAGGCCATATTCAAAACAGTTTATTGAAATTGTTTCTAACTGAAATCATATTTCAAAAAACTTAAATTGAATTTTAAATGAATATTAAGAAAATTTACAAATTTCGATACAAAGGTGTCAGTATAGCCGGCGGAACTTATTGCCTGAGGCAATATTTTCTAGTCAACCGGTCCGGTCTAATCTGAGACAAGCCAACCCCGGGTAGAAATTTCAAGTGAAAAAAACACCTAGAAAAACTCTGACCGGGAAGTCCACGCCTATACCACTAGGCTACCGAGGTCGGTACTTTTACAGTTTATTCAGAGATGCATTCGAATAAAATATGAACACTGAAAGAATGTGTTTGGAAAGCAATTAAGTGTTGTATTTCCCTTGCAACTTAATGTGTAGGAATTCTAGTGAGGGAATACCTAGTTGATAGTAAAATTTATTGCCGTCGTTTCAAGATGATCTTCCGAACAATAATAAATATTACCTACATACTCCCTCTGTCATCACAATATTGATTTATTTGAAAATATGTGGAATAAATCGATTCACCTTTCTTGAGCATTATAATTATTGTCTACGAGATTATAATCTTTATTCATTCCGCTTTTGTCGTTATTATGACCGAAACAATTGTTATTTTTAGACTTCGTTTTACAGGTAGGTATATTAAAAGAAAAACATTGTAGCTTGCTGCTGTTTTCCTTTGCGCAAAATCCTAAAACCACGATTGATTCATAATTTAAAAAATGCATGGAATCTTCTTATGAATCACGTTAGAAAAAAAAATGGATGACCATAGCGGCCATACTTGCTGCAATCTGATTATTGGGTTGAGCTGGATAAATCTTCTTAGCGAATGCAATTTTTATTTTTTATTTTTTTTTTTTTATTTTAACATTTATATACAAACAGTGAAATTGATACAAAAATAAAACAGTACATAAAATTTACAAAACATACACCAGTGAAGTATATACATTTAAATCAAACATATAAAACTTTGAGGTAAACTTTTTTTTTTTTTTTTATTTATATGTGTATTATGAAAATTACCAACAATACATACAAGTACTCGCCTCAGATACAGGGAAAGGGAACAAGAGGAGAGGGTAAAGGATTAGAGGGAGAGGAAGAAGGATAGTAGGTACATATTTTACAAAGAACCAAATATGTTGGTAAGATTTGTTGCAGTTTAAGCTTGTTGCATATGCCGCAGTAAAGATCTCTTGAATTTCTGCTGTGATGAGTCATATAAGTTAATGTCTCTGAAAAAAGAATCAAAATTTGCGCATGCTCTTTGAAGAAATGAGTTTTGAGCATAGTTTGTAGTACGTCTAGGCATACGGAACGTGGAAGGTGATCTTGTGGATCTAAGTTTCTAGAGAGGCCATCTATGACTTTAGAACATATTTTATTCATTATAGCCTCGGTTATAGTGGCGCTCCCTTCAACAGACG
The DNA here is from genome assembly GCA_963576905.1 of Mystacides longicornis. Lineage (NCBI taxonomy): Eukaryota > Metazoa > Arthropoda > Insecta > Trichoptera > Leptoceridae > Mystacides > Mystacides longicornis. The sequence goes on from OY756425.1 coordinate 14,785,746, forward strand.
ACGCGTGAATGGTTGCGTCGTTTTTTAAAACGACGTCATGATGGGCCGCACTTGAGGCATTCTCACTTTCAGCAATCGCACTGTCTTTCTCCAGCACAAAAAGGACCCTGCACATGAGCTACAATTCAGCTGGTCCTCACTCGCGATGGTATCTCCACACTTTTTGCACTGAAGATTATTCATTTTAATTAGTCTGGCCCGATTATTTTCTTCAAACAGTTTATAAAGAGTTCGATAGCCGGTCAGACGCGAAACCCGAAACGAAAACTTTTGTGGGTAGTTTTATATGAAATTAATATCAGCACTTGTAAGAAAATTGTTATACAGCACTTTTGCTCAAAATCACTGCAAGTTTCGGTGTGGTCACCACTGGGTTTTATGTGTTATTTTTAAAGGGCTTTCACGCACTATACTCGAAATTTCCATAAAGCTAAGGCCCGAACCAGCGTTTCACGAAAATGAATTTTTCTTGTGTTTTCCAAGTATATTTTTCTCATTGTCTCGAAATGTGAAATGATGCAACCACAATATGAAGCGATAAATGAGGCCAAATATATTAAGAAAATCAAAATTGCAAATAGACAGGTTTGAAAAATTTTCTTTGTCTTTTCCTTGAGTTTTCCGGAAAACTGCGGCAGATAGCCCAATACACTCGCGGACTTTTCCGTGCAGAATGATGAGCTCTACACAACCAGATAAAAACTGTATCCAAATTATGCAACCCCTGTTTAAGGGAGTCAAATTTTCACTATTTTCACAGGACTTTTCAGTCTTTCACATATAGCACCGCTGTAATTGATGATTCAGGAAATTGATTTAAACCACTCGAATCGCCGTGAAATTCTGTACAAACTGATATAACATACTAATGAAAAAGATTGATTTTAACCACTTTTTGAAAAAGATAAATAATGTAAACAAAGGAAGACGTAAAATGCGTATCACCTCAACGAACTTGAATGCAATTTCCTTATATATTATCATCCTGTATTTGGCCACTCTTGAATTTTTTAGTTCCTTATTTAGATATCTATATTGTGGTATTGTGGACGGTTAAAGACTGGAAAATATTGTCATAATCTAGTTTACACAAAAAGTCAATGATTCAAAACTTAATCCTTCAAAATATTAGTTGATTGCATTTTTTAGAAATAGGGATAACAATTAGGTACTAGTTTTGTTAGTAATTTTGTTATGATTCTTGTAGGTATAAAAAAATGTTTTTCATTTGAATTTTCTGTCTCAGATTGGACGGTACCGGTTGGCTAGAAAAAATTGCCTCTGGCAAAAAGTTACGCCGGCTGTAAGTACTGATATATTTTGTATCATAAAAATAATCAATAAAAATATTCCCCTACAGAGAAGTATTTTATTGGATTCGATCCTGAGGAAGACCTTCTCTCATGGACGTTAGTAAATGCATGTTTAGGAATGCATAATAATTGCATTAACTCAATATAATATCCTCTTAAAACGAGTACATTATGGATGTTGTATTCCTGTGAACCGATAGTCGTAGCAAGCCACACCTCTTAAGCCACAAGTTCCTCAATAATTATTTTATGGATAGTGCCTAGCAATCTTAAATTCTTGGAGAGGTCTATACATACAACAGTCTTGGGTGGGCTTTGTCTTCAGTGACAAATCGGTCTGATGCTCCTGATATCCAGTTTTTATCCATATCTATTCACACGCATTCTTAACATTCTTTCTCGTATTTGAGGGAAACATTTAAATTGGGAAATAGGATGGGGAATGACAAACTATGTCCAACTGCGTGAATATTAAAATTTATCTTTTTTTTAAGAATTGTTGTCAAAATAACAAATATAATTTTCTTAAAGGGGATTTGTTCCGCTCCTTCGAAGTGGAGCTGACGGATTTGGACATGGGGTGGGAGGAGATCATAAACATCGCGCAAGATCGCGCACAATGGAGAGCTCTTGTTGCCTTCCTATGCCCCTAAATGGGGTGTAAAGTGAGTTTGGATGGGATTGGAAAGGGGATTTGGATATGTAAATATGTAAGTGGGGATTTTAAATTTAACCAGCTCATTAGCTGCCATTGCAAATTGTAGGGCTAGTGTGAGTTTAATCGAAAGCTAATTGCACCCTAATAAGCGCTTATTAGCGTGCAATTAGCGCAACGATCGAACGTTCGATAATTTTGTATGGAGATTCCTTTCGTTCAACGAAAGGTCTGTTCGATGATCGAACCATTTGACAAGTCGGTTTGTGTTAGAAACTCCTATTTGGTTTCGTAATTGTACTAGGGCTACTGAGGCTCTTCTTACTTGCTGTATTCTATACACAATATATACCAGGAAAGGTCCGATGCAGGTTTTATAAATTTTGTCGAATGAAGAAAAGAAGAATGTCGTAGACCCCATACAGTAAAATATTGTAGAGTTCATGAAAAATACAAAACATCAAAATTTTTATTGCTTGAACTCTTAACTTTTAAAACATTTTTTTAAGCAATGCTTTTTCTACGCAGACCATCGAGTTTTTTAAATTTTTGTATTAACCTTCAAATCCCTCTGGAAAACCTCGTATCCACAACATCATGTATCAAGCAACCTCAATCAATGACGAAAATAAAAACCGGATGGATAACAGGGTTAAATCTGTTTTTACCTCTACTGCCATATTAAACGTAATACGGAATTGTACGATGGTTTTTATAACGGTGAAGTCCGTTATAATAATTGACAGGATTCGTATATCCAACACAGTCCTGTAAGCTAATGCTCCACAAAAGACATAAACTATTGTCGTACTTAATTTTTTATTTAATACCTATAATTATGTACCACGAGTGCGATACAAATTAAGAGATTTATTACAATACAAGTTCAAAAATCCTATAAACAAAGTAGAAAACCGCTAAGTTAATAGCTGGCTAATAACACGGTCCGAGGTAATGTTGAACTTGAACTAGCTCGTATTACCAAACAGTTCGCACTACAACTGTTGACTTACGATTGTTTTCTGCATATTTTTATAATAAACTACGAAGAGAGGTGTAATTATTATTACGTTTCGTGTGTAAATTATGATTCAATGAAATTGTTGTGTTTGTGACCCGCGCATACCGGCGTCTCCGCATTCATCTCGTTCCGCAACTTTTTTTGATGTCGTTTTACGAACGCCAAATATAATAATTTATGGGCATAATCTTATTTTATAGTAACCAATATCACGGAGTTTCCTGTGGCTAAGGTTTACATCCAGATAAAGTTGTATATATTCTACTTTAATCTGCTATGTACCAAAGCAGATTTTAATTTTGTTAGGTTTACCAGGGTTAAATTTAAATAGTCCTGTCTGCTTTCAGATCTTCCTAACCCTGGCATTAACACCCCATCTTTTGGGTCATCTACCTACTTGGAGATTGTCTTCCTGGCTGGTGTCGAATCTTCTGTTATCTTCATCTGCCTCTCGAGTAGTCATGGTTTTTCTTTATGTGGTCGTCTTGTTCAACTCTACCACACTATATCCCTAACAGCAGAGATCATTCCTATTTCGAAGTTTTGGACTACCGTACCTGCGACGGGAAGTGAAGAACCTTCATTCTCAGTTAATTGTGAGGCTCTTTCTGTTTACTGGGTGGGCTCTTAATTCATCATTATTGCTTTGATACATGTCTTAATATGCTAAACTTATTCATCTTCTTGTTTTAGATAATTTATTCCTGGGAAGCTGAGATTCAGCTGTCCCTCCATCTCTTTGGTGGTATTTCTTGGAGATGATGCTTCTATACTTAACCTTGTTTTTTTGACAACTCTACAATTTATGGAATATTACACCTTTTTTCGGCTTTATCAGACTAATTACATTTGGAACGTCAATAAAAAACAATAGACATTATAACAAGCATGCATCAACAAACAAGAAATAGCAATATGTCATTATTAGTGCTCCTTGGATTATGGTTTGGCTGGAAACGTAGATTTTTTTGTCTGATCGCAATCCACCATTGTTGAAATAAAGGTTTCCCATTTCACGGGTTACATTTTAAAATAAACATTTGGGATTATCTGAGAGCCTGATACCTACTTACCTACTTATTATAAATATCGGTTAGATTATCAACATCCGGCATAAAAACCAGCCTTAGGATGTGTATTAAAAATACACAAATAGGTATAAACATTTATTTCCATTTATTGGTATCTGCCCAGTACGAGGCGGCGCGGCGTCTGATATATCTGCAGTCTAATATTCCTCGTACGATGATATATTGTATTTATTACAATGACATGGGACCAACGTGCGCGATTCTGGCTCACAGAAACCCTCCGGCAAAATATTACCATTTGTTTACAAGCTCATTAATTAGGTTAATTAAAATACATCGCATCTTGTTGAATACACTCAGCTACAATGTTGGGAAAACTCAATAAATTTTTCACATTCTAAATAATTGATTTATTTAACAGGTAATCTAAAAATTATTAAGTGAAGAGAAGACCCTTGGAAAGACTTTATTTTGAAAAAAAAAATATTTTGCATTTGAAATAGATACATCAAAATATAGATTGAGATTCCGAAAGAGGACGAAAAGGTATATGGCTAAGCGCAGTGACAAGAATGAAAGTGAATAAATTGAAGTGGTTCAGGCATGTTGACAGAATAATTGGGGAAAGAACGACAAAAAGGATATAAAACATCAATCTGAAGGAATGGGTGCACGAAGACGTGGCTGAACTAAATTGACGTGGGACGATCATGTCGGTGCCGTCTTAAAGGAGGACCAAGTTAGGAAATAATATATGCGGAACGTTATGCCCTTGAATGATTCAAAAGAGGTTTGTTTGATTGAGAATTAATAAATCCGTACTCTATGCCTACCCCCTCCGGGATACGGTATGATGAGTAAAAGAAAAAAATGCATAGAGTTTCTACTTCTACCCCGAGGGAAAATTTCATGCCTGAAAGTTTCTGATTTCAATGGGCGAGGGTTTTGTTCAGATATCGGCATAAAGGCAACAAGGCTACAGAGAATACGCAGAATGGGCGAAAAATACCTAGACCCAAAATTTGAAAATATTATGATAGGTTACTATTTGAGTGGTTTTTTAAATTGTGGCTTCGAAAGAACTTTAAAACTGCATTATTTAAAAACTACGATCAGTGGAAAAAATAGCTCATCGATAGAAAATATTACGATCAAGCTGTCATCGAGATAGTTCGCATATTGCTTGATTGTGCTGATCTCTGTAAATATTGACCCACCATATTGGATTTAACGTCAACTGACAGTTGTTTCGAGTATACAAGAACGCTTTTTGTAATAAATATACCGTATTTAAGTTTTTTCCCCGTCCCTTTATATTTGGGTATATTATGTATTGTATTTTGGTTTATCATTTTTATAATAGGAAATTTAAACAAATAAAGCAAATATGCATTCTCGTAATCATTCGAGGGCTTACAACAATCCTGCACCAACTAAATTTAAAAGAAATTTAATGACGTTTTGAAGAAAATATTCAAAGAATACTTTTTAAGTAGGTACAAACATGAATGAGTTATTAATGAGATATAAAATAAATAATTAAAAAATAAGGTACCTATTCTGCATCAATAACTCGAAATCATTCAAATCTGACATAGCGCATATTGGTTGTAAACACTCGCATTGCCCGGCTACTATTTTGTTTGTTTACAAAATTTTGTATGAAATGTCATCTTCATACAATATAACAAACGCGGATTAAATGTTTTTTTTTTATTAATTAAGTAAAAACTGATCAGTGAGTTATACGTAATTTTACGATATACGATTTGTTATAAGTAAGGCGGTAAACTTCACAAATCACCTCTAAAATGAATTTGCTGTTGGCGCTAACAAACTTGACGAAGTTCGACTGTGTTCCCCAATACAGTTCTTTGAGCAGCATTCGGTGTAAATCTTTTATGGATGTTCGTGATTATAATTTGAACGGATTCATATTCTTCACTAATGACTCTGCATTTTTATTATCCAGCCTCTCTTCCTCTCCCGTCAATTTATTTTGTTTCAGAAATACTCGTTGTATTGTGCAGAATCTGAACGAACAATTTGCATTGTGAAGTGGTCGCGTGATATCACGTACTAAAATTTTAATTTGCTGAGTGATTTTATAGACTTTAAAGCTTGCAAAAGCACATTGGAAACTTTTTTTTCTGGGAGATATACCTTCCTTTATCATTTTTTTTTTCAAATTAAGGTTATTATACTTGACTTTGTTTTTAGAATGATTGGTTTCTAAACGCTTTGTAAACTCTTTTTTTTTTAATAAACATATCATCAATATTTTGTAGGCTCAGGGACCGTCCATTAATCACATGATCATTTTTGAAAGTTATTACACCCCCTACCCCTGGTGACATTTAGTGAGGTTTCAGAATACCCCCCTACCCCCATCCTCTTTTTAAAACAAAGAATGATGAATGTTATGCTATTTTATGTTAATTTTTTAAATTAGTAAAAGGCAATTGTGTTTTTTAAATTCATCGGATAAAATAAATTCACGTGATTTCCTTACTAAACCCCTCCCCCTACTTGATCTTTCGTGATTTTCTTGGACCCCCCCCCCCCCCCGCCACTCGCCCCTTTTGAGCTCACGTTATTAATGGACGACCCCTTACTTTGTATTGATTTTTGGACTATTCATTCCACTTAAATTGTAATCTCGTTACCTGCATAGATGATTTTTTCTACAGTTTAGTCCATTTTTTATGTTCTCATCTGATCATCTTAAACTGCCAAAGACCATGAAATGAGACAAAAAAATGTATAAAACCTATAAACTGAGATCATATGATTATTAGATCGTAATAATCTGATACAAAAATGCATATTAAGAGCTTCTTACATGCTGATTTGCAAAAATATTTAGGACGCAGAGTTCGTCTAAGGATAACCGATAATTTAATCATCACATCAGGATGTTGAACGTACCTATATAATTATTGGATGCCAAATCTCGTTTAGATAATATCTTCAACATCTATATGATAAACTTTATTACTTATTCGTGAGAGTCCCAGTTTTGCAGTCCTTCCCAAGTCTATAGGTTCAAATTTGTGAGTAAAACCATAAATATAGGTACTTAGCTCAATTGAACTGATATTATAAAAATTTATTAACGTTTCGGTTCAATAGTGTTGACTGCAGTAAATAAAAAAAATGTGAGACATATAAAAAAAATTGCTCTTATTTTGACTTGTTTATGGTTTGAGTCATCATTCTAAAAGCATAGATTATTATGTATCGTGGATATATGATAGAAGTCCCTACTTTATGGTTAGTGTGAAATAAACTACACAAATTGACGATTTTTTTCGAAGGCGATAGAAAATATTATAAAATGGATATTTATTGTTCAATAGTTTGCTTTGATTAAAAAAAGGTATACATAACAATCTTCTTCATATACCTAGTTCTTGGAGCATTTAAAAATTTAATATAACCTTGATTTGACATATTATAACGAATAAAAATCCAAACAGTTGATGCACTATGTAATGTTACGTGTCTTTCTTAACAGTCAGAGTCGATGTGGATTGGAATCTGCTTCAGCTTCTCTTCTTCTTTTAACCATGAATACTTGCCTCGGCTAGTGCTGGTAGAGCGGACTCCGAACTCTCTGGTCTTTGGAAGTTCGATCCAGGAGGAGATGATGATTTTTAATCAAAGATGTTGTTCGATAATTTAAGAAACACTTGTTTATTGCGTTTAACAGGAAATTGAAAAATATACAAAAGTTCAGATTTATCACGTAATTCACGACAGTAATTGTATCAAATTTACAATCAATTATAAAAAGTTTGTTCATTCTTTCTAAAACAACAATAATAATCACTTTTCGTATCTATGAATATAATTGGTTGGATTCTAAGGAAATCGCGGTAAAATTGTTTGAGTTTCTCCAACTATCAGGGAGTACTCCAAAATTTATACGTCTGATTCCCACCAAGTGAGTTTATAGAATGCAATTTGAAACAAAAGAGAAAATACTTAACGGTCGTTTTCTACTTGGGTCAACAGGTCCTTGATCATGTGACCATGGGTGAGAGAGATGGAAGATATCTGCCTCTCACATTCACCATACTCAGTAGCGAACGTCTGACAACCTGGGAATATAATCTACGTCGCAAATAATTAAAAAAGGGGTGGAGAGAAAGTGAGTGAGTGAAATGCATAGGCATCCATTCCACTTGCACTCGTGCAATAATATTAACATTTGGCAACAGCACCTGTGGACTACGTGCTTACACGCGCGTTCAACAGAAACCAAATTATATATAGATGCATACCTGTTAGTATAGGGGTAGGTATGCATAGCAATATTTGAAATTTATAAATAATATTCCGTACTATGAGACGGGTGAAGCTTCATAACAAAAATACATGCTACAAATCGATTTTTAGTTATTAAAAGAAAAAAAAGAAAAAGAAAGAAGATTTTGAGTACATAAAAATCTCTTAAGGAGTAACTGATCCAATAAGGTAGGATCAAGGAATTTAGAATAATCCTTGAACATTTAACTTCAAGAGTTCCAAAGTTGTAAGGGGTATACCAAAGATAGATACCCTAGTTTAGTAATTAGGTATAAAACAAAAAAAATTTATATTCTCATACATATAGATAAGGAGTTAAAGATGGCATGAGAAGAAAATTTGATTGTGGAAGTATGGGACAACCCTCATGAAGAGTAGAACCTAGATTGGTAAATTGTTTGTCACCCTTTCTTACCTATTCATCCATCCCTAACGGCCTTCATTCATAACCTCTCACTCCTAGATTTATTCATCAATAATTACTATCACACGGTTAGACAAACAACACAAAAAATTTTTTATTAAATAATGGTTCAAAGCAGAGACTGTAATCCAATAATTCCACAAAAAAAAATTATTAAAATTAATTAATACAATTAACAATCCAACTGTCAAGAAGTAGAAGGTGACAGAATAGTAAACATAAACATAAAAAAAATATAAATAAAAAATATATCGTACAATAATTTTCCTTCATCAAGGACATCTCTTAAGAATATCTGATAGTGCTCACTTAGATTATTATTAATTTTGATTTTAAAATGCCCATAACATTTCTCAAAGTGAGAAATGTCCACTGATTTAGTTTCACTGTTCACTGATTAGTTTAAGAGCACTCCTAAGGTTAGCTTGTAGCTCAAAGATTTGGAGAGAACTAATTTAAATGTTCTGGTGTTTGTACATAAAAAATTATTATATCATTTACAATTGCATAAGAGTATCCTGCAAAGAAAGAAATTCACTTCAAAAAAAAAATATATAAAAGAAAGGTATCCGTTGCCCAAAGATTACGGATCGACAAGTAAGAAGAGATGTTAAACTTCATGCTAGCTGTTGTCCTGGTAATTAGGACACAATACTAAGTTTTGGAGCGCCACCTAGTTTGGGAAAATACGTGGAATAAACTAGGAAAATTCCAATAATAAACCAAAACAGCAAAAAAAATATTATCTTACCTCTTGACAAGAGAGAAAGATTTGAGTATGCCAAAGTTGTATAAGACTGATCTGAGCGTCCTCATCTCAATCGAATAGAAAAGTTAAGAATATACTTAAATAAAAAAAAAAACGAGTTGCAACTCAAAAAAAATTGTCTAAGATTATTAGAGAAGTAGTAACTACAAATTATCAGTAGACTAACGTTATGAGTCGACTAAAATATTAACTAATAATTAAGAAGATTTGTGGCCTTAATTAGGAACACAAAAAAAAAGATTCATTGAAATTGATGTTTGCTCTAAGCCAACAATGCTGTGACGAAAGATGTCATTTAAACATCAGATAGCGCTTATTATTGCACAGATTTACAAGCCTGGCATAACCAGAAATGTACCAAAAAAAAATTTCATTCAACACACATTATCATAAGGGTGCATTGCTCATTTACAGCTCTCAAAAAAATTAGGAAGGTTGAGAGTGTACCAAAGTTTATTATTGCGCTCATCATAGCACAGATTTACAAGCCTGGCATAACCAGAAATGTACAAAAAAAAAAATTCCTTCAACACACATTCTCACAAGTGTCCTTCGCTCATTTACAGCTCTCAAAAAAAAAAATAGGAAGGTTGAGAGTGTACCAAGTTTATGATTCGCACAAATTTTCTTAACGGGTGCGATTAGATCAAGGAGAACTGAATAGAGCATTCCAAAAAAAAGGAAGAGAATAACTAATATTGACCCTGTATGTAACAAAACAATATAGAAGGTATTACTACGATTAGGGTAATATCATGAAGAAGGAATAGTTCCATGTGGATAAATCATGACTACAATTAACGTCCAAAAAAAAAATATTAACAATCGCAGAAGCGAAAGACAACAACACAGAATAGTATCCGTGCTCAATACCAAACTAGAAATTATATAGGACACCTAGAATTACACTGACCCAGTAAACAAAACGTATTCGACAAAAAAAATATTAGTGGGGAATTTATGAAAAGAGTCGATATTCTGACGCGCTTCTAGGACACTGGTTAGCCGTGATGCGGCGCGCATGGAAGTTTTGTAGGTTGGGAGCTGGGTCTAGCGGCGGGCATGGAAGTTTTTACGGGGCGGGCGGTGCCATTCGTAAACAGCTGCGGAAGTTTACGTAATGAGTGATATGTCTGAACCACTCTCTCACAGGCTCAAAACATGCCATCTCGCTCACTCGCCGGCTCTGGGCGGAGCTGTGTGTCGGGAGCGCAACACGATTAGTGAGTGAAAAACCAATTTAATGAAGGAGAGAACACACATTTTTGTTAGTGATGTGAAGTTACAATATGAAAAGCGGAGCGGGGTAACGTCACAACATTTATCTATTAAGATATTCTGGGAAGTATTTTTATTTACTACAGTCACAAAAAAAGGAACCTAGGACGTAATTCTTCTACAAGTTATTTGAGATAATTTTAATTATAAAAATCACTCGACAACCTACAGGGATGTGGGTGGTATAGAAGACATGTTAATGGAATTCACATAATTAAAAGAAGTCTTTCATGACTTAGCCTACATCCTCGGACATGGAACACGGTAATCTAATGAGAAGGCGTACCGAGTTCAAGTCGTTAGACGAAAAAAAATAATTAATAAAAACATGAAGTTACACTTAGTGCAACAAAAAAAATTAAAAAAAAGGTGGAGATCATGCTTCTTACCGGGTAAAACAGTATTTAAACGTGGGTTGTCCCAATATGATAGCCTGAAGCAAGAAGTAAGCTATTATACTGGACCACAAGGAAGAGAGATGCCAAGTAGGATCGTATACTTGGAATTCTCGCCCTGCTCCTCCCAAATGAATAGCCAACAGAAGGTTGGGTTCCAGGAGGCACACTTAGGATTTCTGAATATACTTCGATTAGAATTTCTTTGTTAAACAAAAATTCACATGTATTGGGGTGAGCCCAATTTGACTTATGATTCTGACTGTACGAGACTAGTCAGGGTGTTAAAAGATAATAAACGTCTGGGAACGGGTCCTCAGGAGCCCTTTAACCATAAATCAAGATATGATAAAACCTAAACTACAACTTTATTATATCCTTCGTATGGAACCTACCGATGGATCCACTATCACAATCCTTTAGTTCAAAAATTGTTCTTGATATTTTACGTACTACCTGAGACTTAATGAAGCGAGGAGCTAATTTTTTTGAAAAATATTGGGAAGCATTTGAGAGATAATGAGATCTTCTCCATACCAGCTGACCAATTGACAAGGATATGTCTTTACGACGCAAATTATAACGGTCCTTATTTTTATTAAAAGCTTGTACTAACGTTTGTGAGACTTTATTATATAGATTTTCTAAGGTGGAAATGTCATTCAATCTTTGTTTTAAGGGATCAAATGTTTCAGACGGGGAATCATGATTTATCTGTAGTGGCTTATAAAAAGAGGCGTGGGGAATGTATTCTCTACCGAACATCAAAAAATGTGGAGAATATCCGGTAGCAATGTTAGTCATAGAATTTAAACAAGAACAGATTTTTGGAAGATGTTTACACCAATTGCGTTGGTCCTCCTCTACTAATATTGCCAACAAGGTTACTAGAGACTGATTATATCTTTCGGAGACATTATGTTGGGGATGAAAATATGCGTTATATCTAAGATCATTTATTCCGTGGGAGTGTAAGAATTCTTTAAACTGTCGAGAAACAAACTGTTTTCCGTTGTCTAAAACAATCTGTCGAGGGATTCCAAAGACTTTAAAGATTCTTTCGTCTAAGATTTGAATTATACTACTGGTATTTGCGGCTCGGAGAGGAAATGCCCAAGTTATTTTACTAAAATTACAAACTACAGTGAAAATGTAACGGTTTCGCTTATGACTCAGCGGTAAGGGACCTATGAAATCCATAGATATACTTTCCATGGGACGTTCAATTTTTTTAGGGTATTTCATAAGACCATGGGGCATTTGGTTATTATACTTGTAGGCCTTGCATATTTCACACGCATTCACAACCTGTCTAACAAGAGGTAATAATCGTTTACAGAAGTATGTACGGGAAATAAATTCGTAGGTTTTTTCCATTCCAGAATGACAGTTTCCCTTATGGTAGTCCAATATGAGACTTTCTATCTTACACGCAGGGACAACCAATTTCCAAAGGTGAGTGGGAGAGTTAGACAAGGAATCTTTTTTATACCTAGAATAACGATACAAGTGTCCATCATTTATCATAAAATTAGTGAACGATTGGGGTTTTTGAAGACAAGAATTGTACACTTTTTTATACCAGGGGTCTATAATATTTTCAAACGGTTCTGGAACAGATAGACTAGAAACAGGAATACGGCTCAATCCGTCGGCAAGGTTATTTTCGCAGCCACGCTTAAATACAAAAGTGAAATCAAACTGTGAAAGTCGGCAAGCCCATCTGGCTAACCTACCAGAAGGTGAAGAAATTGAGTTTAGGTATTTTAAACATCCGTGATCACTGACTACTGTAAAGTGCACTCCGTCTAAATAGCTTTTAAAGTGTTGTATAGAATCTACTATGGCGAGAAGTTCTCTCTCCGTGGTACTATAATTTCGTTCTGGACCGGACAATTTACGTGAATGATAAGCAATTATATATTCTACTCCATTTGAGTCTTTCTGGGACAAGAAGCTGCCCAAGGAAACTCCACTTGCATCACACGTCAATGTATACGGAAGGGAATAGTCTGGTGGTTTAAGGATTGGAGCGGAAATCATTGCTTGTTTCAAGGCTTGGAAGGCAAGTTCAGCTTCATTTGACCATTCGAATTTTTTACCGTTAAATTTATTACTCGTGAGGCGAGTCAAGGGAGAAGCAATCTTGGAAAAGTCCTTAATGAAACGCCTGTAATAAGACATTAATCCCAGGAATGAGCGGATTTCTTTACTGGTGGATGGTCTAGGATAATTCTTCATAGCACTAATCTTATCTGGGTCCGTATGAATTCCCTCCCTGTCAATAATATGACCGAGGTACTTAAGCGATGATTTACAAAACACGGATTTACTGAGCCTAATTGTCAAGTTGGCTTCTTTCAAGCGCTGGAGAACAATTCGTAAGGTGGAAATATGGGAATCAAAATCTGAACTACAAATCAAAACATCATCAAGGAAACTGAATACTCGTTGTCCCAAATCGGAGAAAAGCTTATCCATAATTCTCTGCATTTCGGCGGGCACGTTTTTAAGGCCGAAAGGGCAGGTAACAAACTGGTACATCCCTTTGGATTCTACATAGAAGGCTGTCTTAGGTCTGCTTTCTGGACTCAAAGGAATTTGCCAGAAGCCGTAGCTCAAGTCTAAGGTGGTTAAGAACTTGGTGTCTCTCAGATTATCCAACATATGGTTGATATTTGGGAGTCTATAAGAGTCTGAGACTGTGACCTCATTCAATCTTCTAGGATCGAGAACGAATCTAGCTGTGCCATCGGATTTTGGTACACAGAAGCAGGAATTTAACCAAGGGGAACGTGAAGGTTCTATTATTTTTAAAGCTATCATTTTATCTACCTCTCGACACATCTGAATTCGTCGTACATGGGAAGCTGGATATAATCTCTGTTTAACGGGCAAATTATCACCTGTATCAATGACATGAGAAACTACATTCGTCCTACCCAAACCCATCTTCTCAAAAGAAATATTCTCGAATTCATTCATAAGGTCATCCAAAATTTTCCTCTGCGACACTGTTAAATCGTTTATGGAGTTAAGACATTTAGGAGCTGATTCTACATTAGACGACTGTTGATCAGATATGGATGCTACAGTAACAGGGGTTTTAGTGGGGAACAAACGAGGAATTATTCCTGACTTTTCCAGAAAGGGTGAACCCAAAATGAATTGGTCAGGAATGGAAGGAACAATAACAAATTTAACATGCTGAATTTTATTGTTGTAACATAGTGGCAAAACTATGGTACCTATAGATCTTATGGAATTATTGTCAACCCCACGAATATTTTGCTGACAATATTCAGGACGGAACCCTATTTCGACAAAAGACCGATATAACTGACCCCCTAGGACATTACAAGCTGATCCGGTATCAAGCAAGGCTCGGAGTTGTATTTGAGAGATAGAAAATAGCAAATAAGGGCGTCGATCTCTCTCGTTTATTACGGAAACTTTATTGACCTGCAATGTTGAAAAGAACAATTTAACACTCTGAATCCACGACAATCTTTCGCGAGCTGAGGTCTCTGGGCTCGGGAAAATTGCAGGATTCATTATTCGTTTTTTTGAATTTCTAAGTGGGGGAGGCGGTTTACTCACGTCAGGTAAGCGTTGGCGTGGCACAGGATTGAAGGGTTTCCTAAACTGAAATGAATGAGCATTATTGGCACTGGGCCCTGACTTAGAGTAGCAGTTTCGAGCAATGTGACCTATACGTCCGCAGTGAAAACATTTAATCATAGGAGCAGAAGGCTGTTGAGAAGAAATTGATTGAACAGGGTGTTTCCTTACTATCTTAACTTTAGAGGGAGAGCGGGTTGGAACTGCAACCGAAACACACTCCAACTCCGTGCAAACTTCATCAAGCTCAGCAATTGAGTTCGGTCGCCTGGACACTAATACACTGGCATATCTGCTATCTAATCCCTTTCTGATGGCCTTTAGGATATCTGACATACGCAATGGAGACTGTAAGGACTGATTCAAAAGGGTTATACGTGAAATGTAATCACTAGCACTCTCCAAAGGTTGCTGTGATGCAGTTAAGATTTCCAATCGTCTGTTGCCTTCAGCATCAGGCAAATCGAAGCGCTTGATAAACGATTGTTTAAGCTGTGTCCAAGTTTTAACACTGTTATAAAATGTCCGGTAGAAGGTGAGTGCTTTTCCCTCCAAAAATTCAGGCAAGGCGGGGCCTAGGTTTTCCACTGGAAAATTTCGAGCTCGGGAAATTTCCTCCAATCTCAAAAAAAAATCCCTAACATCCTCGACACCGGAATAATGTTGAACTGGCCATGAACTAAAATTTACTGAATGTATGATGTGTGATTGGCTAACTGTAGGATTGGGTCTATCTAAATTTCTACGAACCGGTGTAATAATTAAATCATTGGAAACATTAGTATTTATCATTGTCACGGCTTGAGTGGGCGGAGAAGAAGGTACAAAACTATCACGAGGTGGATTAATTTCCGAGAGGCTATCAGGGCGTTGGATACCTAACAATTCCGAAGGGTGATTGTCACGCTGACCCACATCAGACAATAAGTTAGAATTGAAAAGTCTGCATTGCCTTCGCAGAGATTCAATACCTACATCTGGCTGGATACCTCTATTCAACAGTGCTTTAGAAAGTGTCTTGCATGTCGCCCTCTCCACACGCGGAATAACTCGATCGACCAGGGATGACATTATTAACAAATAAAACTACCGGAGTGTGACTATCTCAAACTTTGACTACCGTCGGGAATATTCGATCACAAGAAAGTCAAAAAAAAATTAAAATTATCAAAGTTTTATCTCGACTTCACTCACTTATCCAACATTCAAGGGAGAAAGACCCTTTCTCAAGGAAAGTTATTGAATTATTGTGGCAGAACAGAGTACCCAAATGCAAAAAAATAAAAAAAATTAAAAAAATTTTAAGAAAAATTGCAACAAAACAAAAAAAACTTTTCTAGTTGCCGTCGGCTGAATTTATCTGTAGGTATTGCAAAACTTTACGGCTCTTGGCCCACAACAAAATTTTAGCAATTGCAGAAATTTAAATTGAGATAATAGAACTTGCTAATACTCAAGAGAGAAGAAAAGGAAAAAAGGCAACTTAATACACCATTATCAAAAAAAACTTTAAACACCAGAACACTGTGTTATTGCATTATTTAGTGATTTTCAAAAGAATTGGATTATTAATTACGTTTCGCTCACCAATTTCCTGTCCGGCATCTATGTGAGTCAAGGGAGACGCAGACAAGGTTCCTCTGGATGTCTTCGAATCTTGACGCTGCTCGCATTGCCATCAGCTCGTTCTGGACTTGATGCTCACACGTTGGAAAGCGCCATAATTGTTACGTGTCTTTCTTAACAGTCAGAGTCGATGTGGATTGGAATCTGCTTCAGCTTCTCTTCTTCTTTTAACCATGAATACTTGCCTCGGCTAGTGCTGGTAGAGCGGACTCCGAACTCTCTGGTCTTTGGAAGTTCGATCCAGGAGGAGATGATGATTTTTAATCAAAGATGTTGTTCGATAATTTAAGAAACACTTGTTTATTGCGTTTAACAGGAAATTGAAAAATATACAAAAGTTCAGATTTATCACGTAATTCACGACAGTAATTGTATCAAATTTACAATCAATTATAAAAAGTTTGTTCATTCTTTCTAAAACAACAATAATAATCACTTTTCGTATCTATGAATATAATTGGTTGGATTCTAAGGAAATCGCGGTAAAATTGTTTGAGTTTCTCCAACTATCAGGGAGTACTCCAAAATTTATACGTCTGATTCCCACCAAGTGAGTTTATAGAATGCAATTTGAAACAAAAGAGAAAATACTTAACGGTCGTTTTCTACTTGGGTCAACAGGTCCTTGATCATGTGACCATGGGTGAGAGAGATGGAAGATATCTGCCTCTCACATTCACCATACTCAGTAGCGAACGTCTGACAACCTGGGAATATAATCTACGTCGCAAATAATTAAAAAAGGGGTGGAGAGAAAGTGAGTGAGTGAAATGCATAGGCATCCATTCCACTTGCACTCGTGCAATAATATTAACATTTGGCAACAGCACCTGTGGACTACGTGCTTACACGCGCGTTCAACAGAAACCAAATTATATATAGATGCATACCTGTTAGTATAGGGGTAGGTATGCATAGCAATATTTGAAATTTATAAATAATATTCCGTACTATGAGACGGGTGAAGCTTCATAA
Organism: Mystacides longicornis; assembly: GCA_963576905.1. Taxonomy (NCBI): domain Eukaryota; kingdom Metazoa; phylum Arthropoda; class Insecta; order Trichoptera; family Leptoceridae; genus Mystacides; species Mystacides longicornis. The sequence continues at coordinate 14,803,165 of OY756425.1, forward strand.
CAAAAATACATGCTACAGTAATCCTGATACCATCCATGATGTATGGGAGTGAAACTTGGAAATGAGATCACTGCGTAGGATATGCGGAAAGAGACTGATTGATAAGGTAAGCAATGATAATATTAGAAAGGAATGTGGAGTGGATATTAGCGTAGTGACTATAATGAAAGAGAATAAATTAAGATGGTTTGGGCATATAGAGAGAATGACTAAAAGAATATATAAATCTGAAAGAATGGGTGCACGCAGACGAGGCCGACCTCGAATGACATGGTCCGACCTTATCGGTACCTTCTTAGAGGAGGGCCAAGTCAGGAGCAAAAGGAATAGAAGAGCATGTATGCGAAATGTTTGGAGGAAGCGAAAGAGGTGTGTTTGGATAGGAAAGAATGGAAGTACGTACCCTCTTCCTATCCCCTTCGGAAAACGGCGTGATGGGTAAAAAATTAAATAAAATAAAAATATTAAGAAGCTGATCAATAAGTTGGGGGTTTAAATCTACCTCACTCATATTATGGTAAAGATTGAAAAAAAAAGTATTTCTGGCACGATGAATGTTTGTTTAAGTGTAATTCAAAATATATTTTTAAGAACTAATAATACAAATCATTATGGTGGATAATTCTATCTACCTAATAAACTTTAAAAAAAGTTGTGAAAATCATAATGTTGATTTTGCTCCGCTCTCCCCCAGCCAGGGGCTTTATGCAGTGGGTTCCTAGGGAACGGTCCGTCGTCTGACAAGACTGTGTATCAAAATTATATGACAATGTTTTTTGTTACTACGGAAACAATATTGGCAATGTTCTCAACTGACATATTCACCGCTGTTTATAGTAGCGGCGTATCCGTAGGAAAACTGAAAGAGTCAATGAGTGTATTTGTGTTCACTTTGAGTGAGCACATCAGATTCATTTAAAAAAAACAGACCATTACTTTTGATTTACCTAAATCACAATTCCGATCCATTTCCAATCGCAATAACGATGTCATAATGACATTTAGATTTTGGTGACTATAAGCATGAAAGTAGTTCCACGATTGGTCTTGACTCTGGTATTGCTTTACGAAAAAATCTTATAAACAAGTATCTTTCCTATCTTAGTATGTATACCTACATATTTCATTTATATTTTTCCATGAGAAGTATGTACTATGTACACTCAAAATGAAAAAAGAGTAGAATTGACAACACGTAAAAGTTTATTAATTCGTGGTTGATTTTTTTGACAGCACAATTTCTAACACGATCAGATGACATTGAAATTGGGATTCAATTTTGAGAATAGGCCACCAGGTCTTATTTAATGATAGCAGTCGCAGTCTTTAAATTTAGTTGTTTTCTTGTTCTCAATAATTTCCAACTTTTATCTCTATACGAGATCTCATTAATTATTAAATATCTACTAGCTGCATACATGAGATTTTTCGACTTGTTGAACATGTTGAAAATTCTCATGATTAGGAGTTTCGGAGACTTGAACATTACCACCTTATGGCGAACGTTGTTTATGTAAAGTGATCACACTAAGCCAGCCTTCGAAATAACAGTAGAAGACGGTCGTAAGCCCATAGTGGTTTGTTCCATTTAAAAATCGAGCATGAGTAATGTATTGTCAGAGTCATATGTTATTACATATTCTTCGTTTCAGTGTTTAGGTATTTTGGGAGATGAGAAATTACACAAGTTTTCAGCCTGACTCAAATACCTTTCCAAAATTGTCTTACAGCTTTTGGACTAATGTACAAATTAGGTAGGTTCTCTACCGACATGCCTATTGCCTAAGGTCTAATCGAACACACTGATCCGCTGCCAAGAATGCGAGCTTACATAGATTGTGTTTTCCCGCAGAACACACCTGCTTTCTGCGCTGGAGTGCGTCAATATGCGAAATGTTGTGGAATGTCCGATTAGTCTCTCGTAATACACACAAGCTCGTGTTATTGGAAATGCAAATTTCTGCGCTACAAATAAATTACATAACTCCGGGTATAAAGTTCTCCTGGGACGAAGGCGATAAATCACCGCGTTGGAAAGAAATATCTAAAAATAGAACGAGAGATTAAAGGGACTTACAAAGTATCGAGTAAACATCACGTGTTAAAAGTTAAACTATGGGGTAAGTAGGTACCCCACTTTCTCATACTATTAAGCTGCATTGTAAAACCTGCAATATTTGTTTTTCTCCATAAATTATTTATTTATTAATACTTTACTGTACATTGGTAGTGTGAGTAGCACATAACAAAGACACCACAGAATCAACATACAGAGGGCGAGCTTACCACAACGAAGTTGCGGTCTCTAACAACTAACCCCAATAATGAAACCGGCACTCTTCCTTTTTTAAGTTTTGAGCTCACGAAGCTTACAATATTACAATATATCTATACCTACTGATTGTCTTTCTCAAAACACACAGGATAGTTATTTCTAAAGACTAGAAACTTGTTATATCATAAAAATAAAATATCTATATATCAGATATTGACTGAGAAGTCGTGAGTAAAAAAGTCATAAGAGTACAAAAGTATGGGTACGAACTAAGTATTAACTGAATAAGTCCTGACTCCTAAGAGAGTATTAGGAATGTTTATAAGTGAGTATTAGGAATGAGTATTAGGTATACATGAATTATAAAAGTTGGAAGATGTAACAAATAGTATAAATGGTTATATATTATCGCAACTATCATCTTAATTAATTAGTAGTTAAGCTTATAGAGAGAAGAATGTAGCGAGCAATGCTGATGGTAGAGAATCACCGAGATTACGTAACGCGTACGCAATAAATTGTAGGCTTCACAGAAACTAGTATCACGAGAGTACCTCACCGCCATTATCGAGTCAAGTTCATTGGCAAGAGGGATGGATGGAAGGACCTCTCCAAGGACGAGCGATTCCCAAGCCACGCTGACTCCTCAACAGATACAGGGATGTTGCCTGAAGTACCACTATGTAATAGGCCGCAGGTACTGGTTGGAAATTGCATAACATGCTTTTAATAAAAACGTGATGTTCGCTAAAGGGCGTTGGTACAGCCTTATCGTCCACACCCAGCGAGCAAAACGACTCAATGAATATACTATTAACCTACCCACGATGCTCATTATTACTATTTTTTTTTTAATAAATAAATAAATCTTTATTGGACAAAAAATACAGTGTAAATACAATTTAAAAAACCTACCAAAAGGCGGACTTATTGCTGCAAAGCAATGTCTTACAGCCAACCTTAAATCAAGAATAATATGAACATTAGGACAAAAATTTGTAGTAAAGTAACAAAATTATACGGCTATCAGAAAACTAGACACGTAAAATATATAAATGGTTCGTAGCCTAGACATTCGTATTTGCGAAACTTTGAATCCACAGTATTTAAAAATATTCTTCTTTTATGAAAAACGATTCATTATTGTATACCCACACACAGGCTTAGCCTGGTGGGATCTTTGGTTTAATCATAAAATATGTTGTTTACATTATGCTATTTATTGTACTAAAGTTTGTTACAAATAAATAAATAAATAAAAAATAAATAAATAAACATGTCGAAAATATAACATTTATTTTCGCGTAGATTAGTTTCTAGAAAAGCTGTATTCTACCAATAGTTCATCAATAATTGAAGAAAAATATCGATTTACTTAGTATAGGTACATATGCATAATTTAATCATTCTTCTTTCCCACAAAACACAGCAGTTTACTCTCAGAAAAGTTATTTTTTGGCAAGTTTTTTTTAATGCAGTGAATCTGAGCTCACTCAAGTGAACACAAATACACTTTTGAAATGGTCGGCACCGGGATTCGAACCCACGGCCTGTGCTGTGCGTACGAAAGCCATCGACTGATACCACTAGGCTACCATCAACGGTATCAACCACCTTAAAATATACAAGCACAGTATATAAAATAAAAAAAATCAACATACAGAGGGCGAACTAATAACAACCCAATACAAAACAACTAACTCATACTAGTGACAAAACCAATAACACTACGGGAAATACTTGTGATATTTGGGTATATTATTCGTCTGTAGGTCGGTATTCGTTACTATGACAAAAAGTAATATCATTGGTGACCACGTGAAATATTATATCGACAAAATAATCATAGGTGATAATAATTATTGATCAAAGGGTCTTAGGTAGGTACATACACTTATTCCTACTATATAGGTAGGTACTCGAAGAATTGTAAAATCTTCCGCAGTTTCCAACGAGGTAAGAAAAATTGGGATCCCTCTAGGGACGATGTGACTGATTTGTAGGAATACAATACGATACTTTTCTTTGCCTGTCGTCCGGCAGGCTTTGCCACTAGAATGGATAATTAATATCGTACATTTTAATTTTCTTTTACAATTTCGTTGCGTGTAAACAATATACGGAAGAAATCTACAAATACCAACGTAGGTACTTTCGAAATATTATATTTCAACGTTTTATATTTTATACAAATACATCCCGGTCGTGATGCATGCATTTTAATTAAAACGTCACTACGAAACATTTCTATAGATCCTAGATTAAACTTGATTTATGGAAATATATAAAATAAAATAATTTATGCGAGCCAGTACCTACATAATGTAAAGCAATATTCATAATTGATTTTTAATTGATTCTGCATTAAAAATATATACCCTGACGTGAACTTTATGTAGTGAAATTTCCATTTGTTTTATTTATTTGTTTTCAGATAGGCCTTAAATGCCAAGGAGAATCTCTAAAGGTACTGTGCAACAAAATAAATACATTTACGACTGTCAGTTAGACTTCTTGTCGTTTTACGTAATATTTAATTTCAGTTATCTTAAAATATCCCTTTTGAGTATATTCATTTTGTAAAACTTTTTTATAGTCTCGTTTAGTTTTTATAGGTATATCATAAATATTGCGTACGAGTTATATCTAATTATACAATTTAGAACCTTCTGATATAGACCCGACCATTGGCGACCAAGTGACCAATTTTCTCCTGTGATAAGAATTTATATTATACTAGCTTTCCCGACAGACGTTGTCCTGTAGTCCTTACTATGGATATTGATTACGAATTTGTAATGGATACAAAAATACGTTTAAAATATGTTTGAATGTTAATAAATTATTTAAGATAACAATAATAATAATTTTAAAGAACATAGAACTAACTTTGAAAAGAAGGTATGTACAGAGTAGTCTTTCCTTAGCTCATAATAAGTCACTTTTACATTGTATAGCTGTAATTTTTTTAAAGTACTCATAAGTTCAGCCTTTCTTTAATGCTGTTTTTTTTTTGTTTCATATACTAAACTAATTTGTAAAATATCTCATAATCATTTATATTCTTTAGTCTTTGTCCATCTGAGGAAGGGAGTAGTCGCTCCCGAAAACATGTTTATGGAAATAAAATAATTCGTAGTAGCACAAACTGAAGACTCCTTATTTATGTTTGCATAAGTTTTAATAATTATTCTGTTATCCGGAGCGGAGAAGAGAGCGAAAAAGAAAATCCAATAAACCAAGCATCATAAAAATCTGTTCAGTCGATCTATATATCGAGTTATAAGTGTTCGCACTAACCCATCTTTCTTTTATATTATGGATGTAGCCATTCAACATCTGCAAAGCTTCTTCCAACCATTTATCTTTTATAAGAGTTATTTGTGATGAAGATAATTATGTCCAATGCTTTCTTCTTTCATAATAGGTATGTGTAGTAAAAGTCATTAGGATTGTGTAAAATTGAACCAGTTGAAGGACAGATTGCTATATATCCCACCCTGAAGAAAACATCCATATAAATAAAGAAGTAAACCTAAAGATATTTATACCTAATTGAGGAAATAGTTTTTACGGCATAGCGAAAGAAGTAGAAAATATTTTTAAGACGAAAACGTAACACAGTAAAAATAAGAAGAGATGAAAACGCTACGAAGAATATGTGGAAAGACTCTGTGGTGCGTGGAAAGGAATGAGTAGGTATATTAGGAAGGAGTGTGGTTAGGATGTTAGTGTTGTTGCAAAGACGATAAGTTGAGATGGTTCGGGCATATGATGGAGGGAGAGGATGGATGCAATTCATAGAGTAATAAAGAAAATATTTAAGGCTGAGGTGCAAGAAGGCGTGGGCGACCGATAATGACGTAGATCTAATACATCAATTTCTTTTTCAAGGAAGGCCAGGTCAGAAGTAAAATAAATTGAAGACGTTGTATAAGAAGATGCAAAAAATGTCTTGGATAGAAAGAGTGGAGGTCCCTCCTTTGCCTACATCTCAAGAGACATGGTGTATGGGTAAAAAAATAATACGCGGAGCCAAGGAAAGGTAAGCGCGAAACTCACATTATTTCAAATCTCTAGTAGCACATTGGACTTAAAATGGCTTTCAAGCCTATAAACAACCTTTAGAATCTCTTAATAGTAACTTGCGCTGCTTGGGTTGTTATGAAATCATTATCAATGTATGTATTTAATTTAGTGTATTCAACTTTATGAGCTCTATCATTTTCATAACAATATGCAGATGATTGATGTTTAGTTAGCTAATTGCAGAAAATAGTTGTTGTTCTACGCTGTCTTTTTATACACAACATAATAATAATGTATTGATAATAACATGTCCCTTATCTGTAGGTTCAGTGTGATGAACTCGTTGAACAGGACTGAAGATGGAACGCGTAGGTGAAGAAACCTGTCCAAATGTCGACATCATCTTGAAGGACTGCGGAAGGACTCGTCTTTTAACATTGACGAGACGTTTAATTCAATTCAAGCAGCCGGCATATTCCTTTCCATGAAAAAAACTGTATTGGGAATCCCTTTTATCATTTCCTGTTATTGCGAAGTATGTAATAAAAAGCGGTGACGAGAATTTTAACAATAGGACCGCCGAGTAATCATATCGTATGATTTCCAGTTCAATTGAAGTTTTTATGGTAGATTTTGTCCAATTTTGATTGAGGAAATGTCATAAGCAATTTACAGACATAAACCGTAATAATTGTGAATTGTATTCGCAACAAAACAATTGTGCATGGTGTTTATCTCTCATGGAAAAGAATTTAAGTTTCGAACTAAAACGCCTAAAAATTAATCACTTTCATTAGTCCTCTGTGGAAGCGGGAACAGTGGCCCTAGACTGTTTGAATTTTGTGAACGAATTTTTCGTCAATCTAGAGTAGGAAGAAAATTAACTGTCCACTTTTTATATTTTTATACTAGTAGGTATAATTGTTTGGTTTAAATAATTAATTATTATTGTTTATTTATTCCAGTGGACACTGGATAATTCATTTTTTTCGCACTCTACATCTCAAATTTTCTACGGGGGGCAGTTTTCGATTTTAATTAGGTAACTAGGTACTATTTTCAGAATGTCATCAAATAATATGTACCTACCTGCTTAATTCGATAGGGGTTTGGCCTAGTAAATTTGCAAGGTGCAATTTCTCAGGACGCTTTCTTCTAGTAGATTAAATGCATTTTTTATCACGTGGTATATAAAAGAAATACTGTAACTTATCTATCCATTGGGAGGTTGAATAACAGAAATTTTCCTTAGCAAAAATAGTATGAGAAATAAACCAAAATTTATTTGAATGATTCATCATCAAATACGAGTAGGTACTGATAAGAATAAGCCACATAAAATTATTTTTATAGCTATAAAGATATTTCTCCGCGAAAGATTTGAAATTACTTTAAGAAATTATCGGCCAAACTAGACCTATGCTTTTACAAATAAGGATGGACATTTGGGTACATCGGATATTAATTGTCACTAATTCTGTTCTTAAAATAAAAACATACGGTTCTTGATTACTATCGCTATTTCCAAATTTGAATGTGTTGAATGTCGCCAACATAAATATTATATCATTCATCACCTTCTTGTTCTCACATTAATCTTGTTGGATTACTTTTGAGATTCTTCTATTTTTTTTTTGTAAAAACGTGTTTGTTTGTTTTTTGTACGAATAACGGACTTGCAATGTTAAAAGTTCATCAAACAGAAAATATCGCAGATTAACGATTTTTTTATTACACAACATTTTAGATAAAAATGAATGAGAATGCCCGCTTAATACTAGGTAAGTTTTCATCTATCTTCATGTAATTAATTACTCAATTTATTGAGTCCATTTATTATAAAGGCGACCCTTTGGTGATTGAATATCATATTTTTATGTTATAGAAAAAAAGGCAATTCTTCATCTATCTAATTCTTCGTTATTTTGTGGCGACATCATCAGTTCTAATGCCTAAATCTCCTTGTTTCTCGTTGCTCTTTTAAACGTTCTATTAAAGGTTATTATTGTAATCTTTTTAAGAAATTAACAATAAATAATGTGCTTGCATAGTAATAATAATTACTATGAGTATTTGAATATAGATTGCAGGGATATTCCTGTAAGTCTTATTATTAAGGAATGAGGATATGGAGAAAATTTGATTGGGAAATAATAAAATTAGGTGAACATTTTGAGATAGTACGAACGATTCGAATAAATTATGTATTTTAACTTATTTATATCGTGTGGTTGGATGTTAGAGATAGCTTCGGCTATAATCCCGCCATTGCCACTATTTTTATACACTATTTTTTAATATGCATAAAGTATTAAATAAATAAAACAAATAAATTATTATTGGGGAAGAAAAATATGGGAGAAAAGAAACGTTGTAAAAGTGTATGGCCGAAAATGACTTGTTTCAAATAAATCGATTCTGTTCTCAAGGATGGCCGCATTGTTTTAAGTAATTCGTATAGAAAAAAAAACTCTCATTAGTACGGGTTGTCACTAGTGTACAGCAAAGAAAATAATATGGATTAAAATATTAACCCTTTGTAGTATACGGCGTGATGGATAAAAAAAAATAATTCGATATAACATTTTAAAATTAAGTGTACTCCCGTTTTTGCTGTTAGTCAAATTTACCGTTTTCTTTTTTATATAAATTCAACCTTGTTTTGGCGTATTACTAAGCACATTATTAGTTAACTCAACATTCGCTCTAGATTCAAGGAGGAATGATGTATACAGTTATAATCTATACGCAGATTAATCTTCTGACCCACGCAAAATTTCCCAAATTTATTTCTAGAGTTTCCTTATAGATCAATTACGTATTAAATTGCCTTGGGCCTTTTTTATTAAAATAACATCCAACAGGTAGGTGACTGCTGTCTGTAGCGGCTTACGTTGAAACATGTCACTAAAGTTCAACCATCGCTGCGGTATAAAGTGATCAATTATAATTTATTACTGATACGAAATTTATACATATCGACCAACAACTTTTTCCCATTAATTTAGTATGAATCATGTTTTGAAATGTCTGTTTTGGAATTTGCTACAATAGGCTGCATGCATTCAATATCGAAGTTCAATAAACGGATGCCTTAAATAATATTAATGTTGTTAAAATTGATTGTTAGTTTGTGTTGATTGAAATGAAGTAAAATATAAATAAATAAAACACTTTTCTATACAAAGGTGTCAGTAGCCGGCGGAACTTATTGCCTGAGGCAATTTTTCCAGTCAACCGGTCCCATCCAATCTGAGACGGGCCAACCCCAGGTAGAAATTTCAAGTGATTAAACACTGAAAAATTCTGACCCGACCGGAAATCGAACCCGGGACCTCGGATCTGAATTCCACGCCAGTACAACTAGGCTACCGAGGTCGGTATCTTAATGTTTTATTATTTTTGTATGATATGTATCCTGATTCACTTAAAATGAATACAATTTCTAAATCTTTTAAAATAGGTATCCAAAAATGGATTGCATCGAAAATCGAATCCACAGCCTTTAGATTTTAGTAGAGGTATGTTCAATTAAATCAAGTCAAAACACTGTTAGCGTAAGATCGGCTTACTTCTATGAATTGCAATAGGTAGGTATAATTTCTTTCTATGATAAATCATGATAGTGTGCATTTTCAACAGTTTCGAATACCTTTAACGCGTTTTACTTTTTTTTTTATATTTTGTGAACCAAGAAATTTCAGGTACGTACCGTTTTAAGGGCAGCATTATTTGTAAGCGTACACAAACGTGTACACAAAATGAAAAATTATTTGAATTTATATTCAAGTTTTTATTTTTATTATACCTAACCGCACTAAACACTGATTACTAAATTTCTAATAGGTATGCTCTAGATGTAACTAGTGACCACAAAAAAAAACACTTTTGTTCAGTGTACGATAACATTTTTTTTAGTCGGTGGGCGGGTATGGGATAAATGAAAGCATAATGTCCAAACTACATATTTTGGCATACAAGATGAAGTGTTAATAGAAGACTTGCGGTACTGTATTCTAAAGGTGTAATGTGCTAGTGTTTACAAATAAATCGTCACAAAACATTGCGAAGGCTTTGCGTTGTATTACGGAGGCTTGCGCGCTAAGTTCAAGGGCGAAGCTTCATTACTATTCACATGTTTTGGCACACTTACAAATTGCATTACAGCATTGATACATCCTAGAAGAAGAATCCTATCGCCTACTGTTCCACCATCATACGTTGTCGTGTCTATTCAATATTCTGTAGCATTGCTAATTATATCCATCTTCTCTCCTCTGGTACCTGCTCAAGGATCCAGTCTAACGGTGCATAGAAACGGGAAATGCAATTTATTTTACTTTATGTCCTCGCCACTACCACCATTCAGCCAAGACCCGGCCATGTTTCATAATAAAATAAAACGAAGCCTTAATAAATATTGACAATATTCATAAACACACACCAGCAATCGTATTCATTACAGGACTGTTCGATAATAACTGGCATTAAACTCGATTTACTACAAACGTGTTTTAATAATTATTTTAATTAGGTATGCCTTCTTGAAAGTATTAAAATATTTAAATAATATGCGGGATTTTGACTCCTAAACCAGAGACTTTGGCAAATACATATTGATATCGTTGTGTCTAGCACAGAGTAAATAATTATTGTACAAATCTGGAAGCATGCAGGTATGTACTTGTATCGAAAGCACACCTCACATACATCTTAAAGACAATTTCTAGTATATATACATAGAGAGAGCACTGTTTGATGCGTGTGGGTTTCCCATTCTCCTGAATGGGTTTGAGTCCAGGCACCTGACCAAAGCCCAGGCACAAAAAAGCTCTGTGTTTGAAAGGAAGTGCCTTAGGAGTATTTCGGTATAAGAAGGTACCACTGCATCAAGAAAGACGCTATATATACGCTGAAGCACCCAGCTTAGGCCCATCACTTCTAACATTATGGAGAGGAGATGAACTTGGCTGCGCTGTTCTTCCTCCAATCAGGATCCCGAATATGAGTATATCCCTATATCCCTCTCACAACGTGTTTGGCTCCTTCGAAACAAAGCTGAGGGCGTGAGTGGGGTCAAAAAGGGAGTAATTAGTTAAATAGAGAGAGTTCACATGTGTTCAACGAAAACACGGTTAGCATTTAAAAAAAAGTGCTTCATGTCACCTTGAAAAATTGCCTAAGTCCAAGGTCGAGTGAACAGAAACAGGACAGGTGTCGGTTAAGAAGTTTTCAAAGGTACCTAATAATAGTTTTGGAAGAACGAGAGATACAAGAGGGTCTAGCGGCAAATTCTCTTCAAACCTTGGGTTTGTTATGATTGGTCTATTGAGTGTCAAAGGAGAGTTACGAGCTAGTTCTGATAAAAATATATTTCGAATAGTTTTATATGTAGGTACCTAATAAATTTTCCAATGAAACCGTCCGACCACGACCTCCGATCGTCCAACAATCCGATCTCCTGTGAAAACTGTAACGATGAGCTGGCTCGGCCATGTCCTACCTATGTCCCCCGAGTACATGGAAGCATCTTTTACACCAAGTGATACAAGAGGACATGGCAGACCAAGAGTCACCATCAAGAGAGTGTACGATGGGTTTAAATGATGCACATGTCCTGCTAGGGAGCGAACGAGCTTAGTAATGGTAGAGATTTCGTACCAACCTATAGGTTGGTACAAAAAAACTGGAACATTACATAAATTCAATAACGAAATCTCTACCATTACTAAGCTCGTTCGCTCGCTATAGGTTATGAAGATTGAAATTAATAGAGTGACCACAGAAGTAAACAAAGATAAGAGATTGATTCATAGGCTAATTATTATTGCCAGTAGATAGATATAATAATTAACTATGGTACTAGGTACGTAGGTTTTCTGAATTAGTGACGCTCTGATATTCCCAAGGAAATTCCACGTTTATTATAATAATTATATACGAGAACAAAAGATTATCTAATGGAGTATTTTCAAGTTTTTAATCAATTACCAAAGTGATTTAGAGCTCGTTACACTGGATTACATAGATAAGGCCCTTCGTACCTGTAATAACGCCGAAATCCTAAAGAAGCAGCCATAGAGAACGGAAGCTTCACAATTTTGCTTACAGGATCACACCATTTTACAACCAGTATTTCCGTTTTTTTACTTTTGATCTGACCCTCGATCCCATGGAACTAAAATGAAAACAAAAATAGACAAGTAGATATATAAATAGGTAGGTACTTGTTTATCCTTTGAGTTTTAATTTTATATTTTAGTCTCTTAACAACGTCTTCGTTAACTTTGGGAAAGTGCAGATGTGTTTTCTTCTAAATCAAAATAATATTAATGATATATCTACAAAATATATGCAAATTAAAATGTCTTAATCTATGTTTAGATTCACATTTTTTTCTTAATGAATCAGGGCTCACCCAAAGTGAATAGGTACAGTAGGGCTATTCTCGTAATCAATCGCTTTTAAAAATCACTTAACGATAAGATTAAGACTCGATCGCAAGCAGTCGTATTCACAAAACTATCGGAATCTAAACTTAATCCTATCTTGAACTGGATCATTTTTATACTGATACTTCAAACATAACGAATATTTAAGATATCTACTAGATATCTTGTTTTGTGAATACCAATCCGCCATTTTATGATTGTCAATCAAGATAAGAGCGTATTAAGACCGCTACGAGAATAAGGGCACAGATACACTTGCGATATCTTTCATATAAAGCAAAGTTTGTGTTGTGAAATTGGAAATGGTCGGCACCGGGATTCGAATCATCGTCCTTCAGTCCATCGCTGTATGTACGAAAACCGTCGACTGATACCACTCGGCTACAAACCATTTCATTATTTTAATTATTCACATTTAGAAGAAAAGAATAATATCACGGTCCGAAAGGTGTCCTACTTGGGTCATGCATCAAAAGAAAATCTCATGTATGTATAGTTGAGGGAATTTGTAGTAACTTCACATATATTATTATAGCCATTTAAACTTAAATCGGTTTCGAGAGCTGTCATTTTCATAAATTATCAAGTAATGTGGCACCTGTAAGAGGATAAACCCTCTCATAACCGATACGGCCATTTTATTTTGCTTGTTACAACACTCATAAGTCACCACAAAATATTGTTTACTTTTATTCAGACAAATCGCATTTCTGAACATACATACCCACTTTTTAAAGGATAGCTTATACTCTTACAACCAATCAGATTAATACAATATAGGTATATAGGTACAACGAAATATAGTGACATAGTTAAACATAGTTTTACATACTTTTATTTGATTTAATGATTTAACTATTGTTTTTTCGTTACTTAACTATCTATTTTTATTTATTTAGCTTTATTTTTTTTATTACTTTGTTATTTTTCTATCAAATTTTCTTGGCATTTTTAATTATTTTGTTACTGTTTTTTTTTTATTGTTTTAAAATTACTTTGAATTAATTGAACTGAATGTAGGTATTTGTAATCTATCCTGTGTTGAATTTTTATTTTATAATAATTATTATTACAACTTTACCTACCTAAACCTAGTTTAAGGACACTGAGCATTATATTTGTGAATCTTATTATTTGTTGTACTGATGTCCATTATAATGCATTTAGTGTTCAAAAGGCGTTTACGCCGTTTATGTTTAAATAAATAAATAAAAAATAGGAATATGTTGTGTTTTAAGTGGACTGTAGTTAAAGACGGTCTCTTGCATCGAGCCAAGACATAGATATTTTTTTAATTAATTGCGCAAACCGAACACAGCAATAATTTAATGTTACCAGGAAATGCGGATTATGCGAATACATCTGGTTATAAACAAACTATAAATAAACCTACTTGGGTTCAATGTCTTTTATTTCTGGGAGACAATAAGAATAATATTAAAAATAACATGTCAAAAAAGATGCCGATGGTAATTTGTTATGCTGATAAGGTCTATAGGCTGGACCAAAATGGATGTTGAATGTTGTGAACAGTTATTTGTTTGCAAACTCGATATCTTTCGATACAGTTTTTGCATTTAATGGTAAGTGATCTTTTATTGTTCAATGAGATGTGAGTGATAGTGTTGACACCTTACATAAGAATGAAGTAATATTTGGTCGTCGCTTCAATATTTCATATTTTAATTTGAGAGTTTTTTGTGTGGCCCACATTTTTTTTTATATCGACCACGAATAACTTGATCGATCATAAAGAAAAAATAGAAGAGGTTGTATGAGAAATTTTCGTGTCGAAGGAAGAATAGAAAAAAGTTTTTGTGAATAGACAGTAGTGGAGCTCTATTCCCTTTGCCTATACCGCTTTAGGGAGAGCGATAGATTGTTAAAATAATAAAATTGTGTATTAAGAAAATTAAAGTAAGGAATGGAAAAATCTTAATAGGTAGGTATGTCTACATAAAAACACCTGAAACCATAAGCTACCAATCACTAACACTCTGTAGTGTCCGGTACTCACTAAAAATATTTTAAATTAAGTTAATTATTGCCATGAAAAAAATGGAAATACTAATATATCACAAGTTGATAAACAAAACATGAAATGAATTAAAATGAAAGTATTTTTCATGGAGAAAGCAACAAATAATGTTCCATGATGTCGCAATGCATCCCCATGTAAGATGGTTCACTGGAAAACCACAAAAAGGTGAATCTCGAAGAAGAGTTGAGACAGTTTCGTAAAAAATCTTCTGCTACTAACGACAAGGCTTTAACTTACTTAAACCTCTTTCAGGATCTTTTGCTATTTCCAAACCAATGGGAATTTCGATTAAAAAATCAAGGAAAAAGTAAAAATAGCGATGGCTTTCCCACTGCAACAAAGACATTCACAGTCCGCGGGATACTTAATGAGCGGATGCCTTGTTATCTCTGCCACGATTTTTATAAAATTTACGATCTTCGATTGTCCGTAAGTGCTGCCGCCTTGGATCACTATGCCAAGTTCAATGATCTCTGCCTCTGATACCATTATGCAATATTTAAAATTTACCCACATTCATCATTGTGCTACATTTTTATACTGCTTTGTATGTTTTTTAAATTTATTATTGCATTGAAAAAAGTTTTACCTATTCTTCAAAATATGAAACTGAAATTATTCTTTTAACTTTATAGGTAGTGTGTCTGAATTTTACTCACAATATCCATTAATTTGGTAATCTTCCATTTAATAAACCGCCTTTTAAAAGCTTTCTGCGCCCATTATGAGACACTTTTCATTTTACATTTTGTTTCTATGAAGTTGATGAATTTTATTATAAGTAGTCTGTGGAAGTGTGTGTGAGTATCAAATACATATAACATTACAGTAGTGTTTTTATTGATTTAATCTATTTTTATGCGAAATTTCATACTCCTCCATCCGCGCAATTATCGTAAAAATAGTCACAATGATTTTCCTTTACGTATAAATGTATAGATTTTCAGCTTCCAGAACCCCAAAATACCCCATTCCGCCTTATTAAATTATTATTTTTATGGGAATGTTTTTTATGTCTATTTAATTGATTACCCCTTTCTTTCAAGGCACAATCTTTCAATGTGAAAATTTACATATTATTTTTTTTAATCTAATTACGAGGGAACGACGAAGATTAATTTAAAAGGGTTTAAATCACATCCCCCTTATCATCAGTTACAAGTTTGTATTTATAGTAGGACCTGTATTTTATCCGATATAATTAAGTAGGTATTACCAATAAGTAGATTCCTAATTACAATATTAACACAGATACGAGAATACGTTGACCTCCGTGACAAGTGCAAGGTCTGACATGTTATGTGGCTGACGCGGTTGAGAAGCACCTCCCAGAGGTAGTGACTAATCGGGGTCTCTTTGTACAGAATAAACCTTTAGAATATATGTAGAGGTACTGACGATCGTGAATTTTAATGGTTTAACAATCTTTGAATGGAAGCAATTGTCTATTGGTTTCATCCGTCTGCAAATTGTTATTTAAATAGATGAAGTTGAAATATAAAGTAGATAGAACAAATAACTTAATAAAATAAAGTTTTTTAAAGTTAATTCAAAACCCTTTAATATTTTTTAAGTTAATACAAATATGGATTTTTTTCAGAGAAAAGACCCAATAAACCCGTCTATAGATTTTTTGAACTAGATCGATCTACCAATTTTACGTCTAGAAATCGTTAGAGTACTTAATCTAGCAGAAACCGCTCAAAATCCACGAAGAAAGAGAGCAGTGTTGCCAATCCAAATTAAAAAAAACAAACAAGTAGATAAACAACTGTCAAAAAGTGGTGGTGATTGGTTTTTGGTCCCTACTCGGAAAGGTAAAATTTCCCTATAAAACAGTCATTTTATAATAAAATCAACAGAATTTTCATATGCATTACTTTCAAAATAGGTAAATTTCTGACTGATATGGTAGACTAAGGGCAACGTCTGTATATCTACCAAAAAGTTGGAAAATATATGGCAAGATATAAGTAAACAAGTCCAGCAATATTGTATGCTTACTCTATATTCTCACTCACTGGCAAAGTAATATGATACAATGATAAAGAAATAGAAATCTACATTTTTAAGCGTAGATATTAAAAATAAGGACAGATAACACAGGTCTGCAAGTAAAAAACTGCATAGGTTTTTTATACATTTTCTTATAGATTTTGATGTCCTAAAACCGAAAAAAATATTTATAAGATTCCATCACTTTTTTTTACAAAACTAAATTTAAATTTTTTTATTTTGTGTAAAATTCTTATTTAGGTGAAATTTTGTATTTTATTTTTAAGCTTCAAATTTAATTAAATTATGTTTTCTTACTCTAATTTCACTAGAGAACATCACTAAAGAACACTTTTCTGTGTGTTGCAGTTGGATTATTCATGTTACAATAGGCAAAATTCATTATCTATAGACACGTGAGTGAGTGAGACTCCTGGTGAGAAAAACTTTATCAATACCACTTTGGTTCCGTCAGGAAAGGTCTTATTGCCACCTTTTCATATAAAATTGGGGCTAACTAAGCAGTTTGTAAAATCATTTAAAATAGATGGGCTTTTTTGGATACATATGTATGATTCAAGTTTCCGAAATTGTCTAAAGAAGGAGTTTTCACTGGCCCCAACATATGAAAACTTTTGTCTGGTCCCTTATTTTCTGAATCAATGGAGAAATCGAAAAAAAGCATGGGATTGTTTCAATACATTTTTAAAACAGTGCATTTTGAGCAATACTAAGGGTTCCAAATTAAAAACTATTGTACATCGTATGCTGACAACGCATAAAGCTCAAGGGTGCAAGATGAGCTTAAAAGTTCACTTTTTACACTCCCATATTGAATATTTTCCTGGAAATTTGGGTGCTTATAGTGAAGAAGAAGGTGAAAGATTGTAGTAAGTACATCACCATGATGTACGAGATATCTAGAGACCATATCAAGGAAGATGGGGTGTCAGTATGTTAGCGGACTACCGTTGGGTGCTAAGTGGAAAACCATAAAACAAGTTGGAAAAAGCATTATAGAAAAGAAGAAGAAGATTCGCAAGGAAAAAGAGTAAACATGAAGTTGTGTATAAATTTAAATAACAAAAACAATAGTTGATGGGTTTTAAAAAGTATTATGATGTGTTTTTGTTGTACCTACTAAGTAGTTGATTTTGCTCATTTTTGTTTTAATTTTGCAAAAAAACTATACGTGATGGAGAGTTATGGAAGATATTTTTGAAATCAGCGTACCTTAAAACATATAATTCAGTAAAAATATCTCATGCAGCTGGAAAAAAACATTTTTTTCCAGACCTGTGTAATTTGAAAATTTTCATGAAGAGGGAACATTAAAGCAAATTCTAAATAAGTTTCTTCCCATTAGAATTCAACCTAAAACTGTCTTGACAAAATTTTCACGTAGGAATTAAAAACATTTTCAACTGCAATGTCAAGTTCACTGCGTCACTGACCCTGATAATACCTTAATGATTGCAGCGGAAACGTGTGACTGATATTAGGTAGAACAGGTATGTTTGTATACCTTTGATGATCAACAATAGAGGTTCTTTAACAATAATACTTATTTATGTTCTCTAACGTAAGGACCGTGAAGGATGCAGCATCTACAAGAAGTGACGACGTAGCATGTTCTAAACAATATAACAGATGCAGTAGGCTGTACTAGTCAATAACAGTTTACCTATAATAATTATTTCAGTAAAAACTGTCTTGTATAATCATCCAAGTAATTAACTAGAGGATGCGTCCAACAGTTGTTATATTTTGTACATTGGAATCTCCATCACTTCCTTGTCCGTAAATACAGTTTAATATTCCCCAGGTTTCAATAGAATTTTCTTTTTATTTTAGAATTCGATCATATGCTTACAAAAGTTATAGATATTGAGATAATTTAATGGAAAACATAATCACATAAATCTGAACCATTTTATATCATATTTCTTGGAACGAAGTCCTCAGGATATTCAAAGTCACGTTTTGACACTTAGAGCCAGTATTTCTTAACTCATTGCAAAGAAAAACCACACGACGCACAACGCCATATTTGTCACTGACGTTAATGGCCATAGAGTATCAAGACATGCGCGTCTTCAATATTCCCATGTGTTCCCATGTGCATCAACAAGTTTACATATAGGGCTCTCAAACTAGCCCCTAATCTTTTCATCTAACTAATCAAAGTCTATTTCGAGGAAGTGTTACGACAATACATATTATATCCTAATCCTTAAACTATGCTTCTATAGAACGGAACCAAATTTGAGGAAGTCTTTGGGACAACTATGGGAAGTAAAATTAATAAAGCCGATGTTTTAAATAATTTTAGTATTTGTTGTTAGTTCTTCATGATGGGTTTCCAATTTTTAACATTTGAAGTGTAAGAAAAATATAAATTTTGATGTGACTTTTTAACTGTGCTGTTTTAGTTTAGTTAAGTTAAATTAAACGTTATCCATTCTCAAAGCAGTAAAAATTGAAAGTCATATAAATAGTATAGGTTCAAATTCTGTCAGCGTGTGGGTGTGATATGTATGATTAATATAAAAACCCAAAAGCTGCAGGGCCTGAAAGTTCATTAGACCCAGTCCCTTGGGTCTGTGACTTTACCTCAATAATTTGCACCAGATTGGCCCCGTATGTAATTTAAGACTTAATGGGTACTTCGGCAAATTTATGGGCTTGAATTCCAACTCACTGCGCACGAGACAAAATTTAGGCGAATTGAATACTGATTCGTGCGATCGATCCGATTTGTATTTCGTGTTATTTTGTAGCTTTGTATTGTAATTCGATTACAATTTTTCAATATAGGTACGTATCTAATGTCTGTTTGCTTAAATAAAGTAATGAATGACGCCTTGGTACGGGTGCTTGGCGAGATTTTGTGGTGACCACATGCTCCACCAATGGAGCGAACGTGGTTTAAGTAAGTAAACAGACATGGTCACCATTTATGAATTCCTAACAAGAGTTATATGACAGAGAGCTGTCAAAGTCCGAAATAAAGAATAAAAATATGACCTTGCGCGACTGATACACAGTGAAATATTATGGGATTCCCAGGGCCATGACATATAGATGTTCTGGATGTGCTATTTAAGGAATAATTGATGGGCATCCAAACTGTGGAGGAGCTATTTCGAGAACGGATAAATTCACTGAAGTGTTAGATAAAAGGTGTGTTGGGGGTAAAAAATATGGCAAATAAACAGTAAAAAGAATAAATCAACCAAAATAAGTATGAAATTTTCAATACGTCCTGACTATCTTCCATCTGATAGTCCCTACATCTATGTATACAGAAAGAAAAATAACCAATATCATGAGCCTTGAGAAGATAAAAATGAAAAATATTCCGACAGATGTGTGTATGCCACCAGTCATACTCAGGGTTGCCAGGTGTTCGGTATTTTACCAAACCGTTCGGTAATTTTGCCCCATGTTCGGTATTTTTACTTTTGGGAATAATATTCATTTTTCCTAGTGATTTTGTAACTTCCCGGACGGCAAATTTCGAGAATGACCTTTTTTTTTTTAAGGGGAAATTACTACTTTTCGGATAGCAAATTTTGAAAATGACCTTTTTTTTTTTAAGGGGAAAATTCTACTTTCCGGATAGCAAATTTTGAAAATGACCTTTTTTTGTTTTGGTTCGGTATATTTTTGAAAAAAACCTGGCAACCCTGGTCATACTAGAAAAAAGTATAGATAATCAATTGATATTTTTAATAGTATGATATTTGATACAAACACGAAAAAATAAAAGATAAACATTACGGGTAATTTATTTATATGCTACGCAATTATTGGTTCGGTTATGTGAATATCAATACGGTAGTTATAAAAACAATTCGGTTTCTTGTTCTTGTGGGTGACACCTTCGGCCCAATCAGGCAAATGACGACCGGCCTGACCCACTTATAATTAAACTGTTCGATATGAAAATATATTGGGTGTGCGAGTTGTTTGAGTGTCTCTACACTGAATGCAGCCTGATTCGCAGAACAATGTATCCTCGAGAGCTGCGATGGAGGCGTGCCCCACATTTGATCTTCTCATTAGGCTCCATCAGTGTTGAATTATTCAATTACGTTTAGAGTTCATTGCTACAAGTGTCTGTGTTTCACCAACACGTAGCGGCCGGCGCTTCCTAATATCTGAATCATCTCATTTACAAACAAAAACTAATAATCTGTGTTTGAAAATCTAGTTCTTTCTATAAAATCCTTTTATATTGTTAATATTTCCGACCTGAGACCCTATTCTCGAATGTCGATCGATAGTTTTTCTCGTAGAAGTTATATGACTTTCGTGTTTTTCTTTAAGAACTCATAGGAAAGTCATAAGTTCTATTAGAAAACCCTTCGATCGACATTCGACGTAAGGGTCCCTGGTAGCCTATTGGCAAAGACGATGACTGATCAAGAGGTCGCGGGTTCTATTGCCAGGCGGGTTAATAAATTTCTGTGGTTTTTTTTAATATTTTGTTTGATAACTCTGAGTTCAATTTAAGAGAACCTTGACACATTTTTCATTGAATCCTGTCTCATTAATTTTGATGTCTGATTACATATGAAGAAAAGTTTGACCTCCAAAATGTCAATAGGCTAAACCATCCCTCTTGTGGATAAATTGCCTAAATGGTCAATACATTCTTACGAAAGTCAGCAAATGATCTGTTAATTGCTGAACCATTTCAGGAGCTAAGCCATGATTAAACTTCATGATTAAGCCGAAATATTTCTAACTGGCTGAAAGTAACCAGTTCGAACTAGATTCACTGCTACTTGTATGAGAGACGCTTCAGAGCAAGATTAATCAATATTGGTAGCCTATAAACTACTACGCCGGCTTTCGTACTGTTTCCTACTGGAGGTCGTGGGTTCGATCCCAGGTGCCGACCATCTTCCTCTTTCACAACACAAGCTTTAAGTTGCTCACTGTGAAAGAGTCAAAAGGTGTTTTTGTGTTCATTTTTAGTAAGCTCAATTTTATGTGTAAAAGAAGAATCTTCAAGAGAGCAGGCCACCAGGAAGATTAATACAGCTTCTGATAGACAATGTCGCTTTGTTTCTGATAACCTGGACTTGCTAGCTGTGGGAGTTCGTTGCACAAGACAGGACGGCTTGGAAAAACATTATTCAGGAGGCCAAAACTTTGCAGAAGTTCTACGGCCATCAGAAGTAAGTAAAAGAAAGAAGAATTTGGTCGACCGGAGCAAGACGCTAGACCAGCGGTTCAGTCAACGGCTTTCTATCGTACAGAGCACTGACAGTCGAGAGTTCGAATTTCAGGCTGTGAAGGATGTCGAAGGTGCATTTGTGTTCACTTTGAGTGAGTTCAGTACCACTAGTATAAGTTTTCAATGATCGAATTTCGAAAAAAAATTCCATACAAAAATGATCGAATGATTCGATCGTATATTTGCACGCTAATAAGCGCTTATTAGCGTGCAATTAGCTTTCGATTAAACTCTTGCTGGCCCCCCAGATTCATTTTTGTTAATCAATAAATGTATGGTACAAATTATTCAATATTATATGTTTTTCTCGTATTTTTTTAATTCTCATTTTACATATATAAAAAAAAATCTATACGTTATTAGGTAAGTAATTTTCCAGCATCTCGTGCAAAAATGTTCGTGACAGCTACTGTGAATACGGATAGGTATAAGAACGACAATAAAGTTTTCCAACCACTGCACTGGCGAGGACATTTCCCGACATGTCAACACTGGTATTTGAATAGTTTAAACAACGATTATATTTACTAAAAACTGTAAATACAGATTTAACAGTAAACTCACAACCTGTTCCGTTATTCGAAGGATGCAAAATGTTCCAACATTCAGTCCAATTTAATTGAAAATTTATGCAGATACGCCATTAAGGTTCGCATTACTATTGACACTGACGATTGCAATAATGGTCCAAGCGCCTGAACAAGTAAACTCCATACATAAGATATCGATGATTGCAAAATTAATACGATTTTCAGGGAGAAACGTTAAAATGTGGATTTTTTATACTAAAAGTTATTTTATTTAACATCTTAGACCTTATTTACACATAAGAGGAAGGTAGGTAAGATACCTACCCTTGAAAATATTTCAGCATGCCTTTTATATTGTCATTAATTGTTGCTGAGAGAAATCCCTAATCGGCTTATTATTTCGCCTTTAACTTTTGATATTCGTTTCGCTTTGATATTACCAAAGCCATGATGATAATAACTCCCATAGCTAAATATCCGCTCAAATCATTCGTCAAAATATTTTTTTTGTAAAATGATGTTGGAATCATCAATATTATTATCATAACAGATGTCAAAGACATGAAGACTATTAATTTGTAGTAGATATTTCAACTCTTCAGTGTTTCTTTTTCAATTGTATTAGTTCGTGTAAAAATGTTAACATAACCAGGTATTATCAGAGAATCTACTGTTGAAATAATTCGCTTCATTTTTGAAAAGGGAAAAACCCTTTTCAAACAACCCTCATAATAAAAAAAAGAAAAGTTAGAACCACTCACAAAAATATACGCATAAGGGCTAAAAGCACGTGAATATATAAAATCTAAGAATTTATTATAATAAGTTATATACCTAATATCTATAACGTAATTCAAAGAAGTTGTGTTTTTGTATTTACATTTGTTTACAATTTGTAAAATATGTTTGTTTAAAATATTAAAATGTACAAAAAGGATCATCATCGAAAAACATTATGAAAAACCCTTTGAAATAAAATGTAGAAACATAAAATCATTCTTACCTCGACAATTAATTGAAGAGTTTATCACTCATCACATTCAGGAAATCGTTTCATTCACAAACACCACGAAAATTTTCAGTCACTTTTCCTTTCTTATCTCTAATATTTATTATCGGTAAAGAAAAAACAAATCGTTTAGTAATTAATTATGTTCGTCTTATATAAGTATGGAAAGCTTGATTGAGAAAGTTGAAGCTTTTCCAAAGAATTTTCCCGCGCGCTATCCTTGCTCCGGTGAAGGTCGCGGCCAATGTTATTGTGCCGCGCCGCCAAGATGAGCCGCTGTACTTATAGGCTCTGCTAGAGGGTGAACCCGTCTGCTAATATCGGGTACCTACTCGGAGCATCCTCAGCCACGCGCACTTTACGTATCGCGGATTGTGTCCATCCATACTCACAACACTAGCAATGAACCTGCCATCAAGATCACAGATTATTTAGAGAATTTCGCTTGAACAACCGACCGAGTATCCTTTATTGCGTGCTTTTCTAAGGATAAATTACATGAATTATAAAAAGAAATATTTTCCAAGGATGTGGTCACGTTTATTGGAAACATGTATTTCTTTTGCATTCCAAAATGCTACGCAATTTTACTCATTTATTTTTAGTTAACAAACAAGGTACATAAGATCTATTTTAAAAAAAAGTCAAACTTAAAATACAGAGAATTTAAAATTTTGATGACATTCAAAATAGTTAAAAGATTCAAAAATCGGGAATGCCTCAGGGATGTATTCCCGGTCCGCAACTGTTTAATTAATTTAGGTGCATTTTATTTTTAAATTTTTTTTAACTTATTTTAATATTTATTTTAACTTACTAAAAGTTATTCACTATCCTAAAGAAGAAGGCGATCGGTCTTCGAAAACCAGTGAGCGTAATTATAACTTGTGAAAATGTTCCAAAATATTTTCGAAATATCGAAACTAAATAAATAAACCATGTTCAGTGCATTTTGTGTAATTTACCTTCTTTTTAAATGATATTAAGGGTTTTCCTTAACTTCCAAAGAAGTGTACTTGACAATTCCAAAAATTCCAAGGAAAACACATCAGACGTGCGTACTCTATCATCATTAGGGCATTGACAGCTGACGCATAGCAAATACTTACAATAATATTACAAATGTATTGATCCATTAAAAAATATTGTTGATTTTTTTTCTTTAAAAACTCTTAAATCTCATTAGTGTCCTTTCGAATTTTTGTATGATATTAAGAGTTATTAATCAACTACTATAATTTTGCATTCACCCACGGCGTTTCAGCATTACCTCACTATTGCAACACCAAAAGAGCATTTTCATACATTGGTCTGAAAAACTTTTTGAGAACTTATAAAATTAACAAATATAATATACTTTCGTAGTACTAACCATATTTTCTATACAACCAACATAATTGATTTCTTTTATTGTTATTTTTCAGTCAACCGTTCATCTTGATTCACTACTGTGTAAGACTGTTCTTTATTTTCATTCGTTCTGACATCTGATGAACATTGATGATGGACATTTCAGGAGAAAAAATCTCTAGAAACACTATGAATATGTCATCAAACCTTGTCAAAAAATTTCGTGCGTTGACATAGAAATAAACAATTGACTACCTCAGTCGAATCGACACACCATTAAAATATTCTAGACTATACAACCTTTTTTTATTCTTTCAATAGCCATAACTATCCAATGGTCCAAGAAGGCCCCGTTGCATTTGGGGATGTCCGGACTTTTCTGAACGTAAGTTAATAATTACAGCATTTCGCTTGTAAAGCAGGTTGGCGAGCACATACTTCCACGTTGGTACATGTGTCAGAAGTATCCACTGAGGTTGGTTAAATGGTTTTATTAAACGTTGCACATAAAAATCTCGCCAATCTTCAACTAAGTAGTTATGTGATAAAACAGAAGTTATAGAATGTGGACATAGGTTATTGTATTTGGAAGTGATGATTTACTTGGAGCTGTGCACGAATGTGCGGCGGAGAACTAATATCCGAAGCTAATTACATACCTACGTGAATGTCATGAGATGTTAATGATCTTGAGAGATCGATCACTCGCTCCATTATTCCACATACAACGTTACATAACCACACGTGAGTTGTTTCAAGCCGGCATATTGCCTATTGAATAATACACGGTGATCGTCTGTTGCATGTTGTTGCAGCCGTCATACAAAATTAAATCTATCTCTCCGCCTACTGGTAAAACATCCCTAATCAATACCTACCTAAGTGATTAATTATTTGATAATA
Source organism: Mystacides longicornis (assembly GCA_963576905.1). Classification (NCBI taxonomy): domain Eukaryota; kingdom Metazoa; phylum Arthropoda; class Insecta; order Trichoptera; family Leptoceridae; genus Mystacides; species Mystacides longicornis. Next base: position 14,828,997 of record OY756425.1, read on the forward strand.
TATGTAATGCATTAAAATGTACATAATATTCGTTTTAAAAAGAGCTTAAGTATAAGGGTGCATTACTTTTGATTTCAATTTTGTTATGTCACTTTTGACATCTTTCACAGAAAACGTTTATTGTGATAAGAGGAAGATAATAGGCACCGGGGATCGAACCTACAACCTTCGGGACGAATGTCTTGAAGAGTTGATCGAATAAAATGGTTTGAAAATCTGAAAACTAATGAAGGTTACTATTAGTTTATTTCCGCCCGTCGACCTTCGACCTAGCCCATAACCCATAGTAAAAAATAATTTTGACTAATACATAAGTCAATTCATGTAATAACACGAATAAAATGTAATTTACGACATAAAACTTAAAAATTTAGGTAATATATTTATTGTATTATGTAAAAGTTATCGTTAATTCGCATACGGGATGAAGTTCGATGGGTTATAAGTTTGAAATTAAAATAATTATTACTCTTGTATTTCTTCTTCTTCTTTTCCATGCCCATTCCCAGTTCATCTGGGGTCGGCCCTCCTGGCACGTAGTCTCCACGTATTTCTGTCCTGCGTCATCTCACTGGTCAGCTGACCCTCCCTCAACTCTCTCGAGAGAGAGTTACTTACTCTTGTATTGCGTTACTTTTTTTGAAAATCCAAGAGATGGCGGTGTAGTAGGAAATAAATCAAATGTGAAGCCAGTTAACTTATTGTACCTATATATTGTTGAAAAAATAGACCCCATTTAGGCATTTAAACCAAATTTTACTGAATTATTATGGTAAGATAGCTTTCTCGACAGACGTTGTCCTGTAGTCCTTACTATGAAAATTGATTTCGAATACGTAATTTGTACTAAACAAAACGTTTGGATGTTAAAAAATTATTAATGAAAACTTGAAGAAATTTTTATGAAAAATATGCCAATGTTTGAAGCAACGATCAAGTAAATAAAAATTATGCTGTTATGGATTTTTTTACAGATGGCGTTGTTGTCAGTAAATTCGTTTCACACATACTTTAATTTTATATTTTATATACTTTTTCCGAAGATTTATTCGTCATTCTGTTATCCGGATCGGAAAAAATCCAATAAATCAAGCATCATAAAAATCTGATCAGCCGATCTCGATTTAAAAGTGTTCGCACTAACTCGACTTTCTTATATATTTTAGATGACAGAAATTTGAAATTCTTTTTTAAACACGACATTTCTTTTTGTCTTCTGTGGGTTCTTGTTTTTCTGGTCATTTTCTATATTATCACTCTACTATAATATTCATGGCAAAGCAATTAGTATTGTAGAAGCAAAAAAAAGCTGCTAACCTAGGGTAGTAATAGGGTTGCCAGATGTATCTTGAAACATAAATTTTCCTAAAATAAAGGTCATTTCTAAAATTTGGTATCTGGAAACGTGAAACGATCTAAAAAAAAGGTCGTTTTCTCAGTTTCATAACCGGACATTGACATTTCTTGACCGGACAAGCATAACGAAAACCGGACATCTGGCAACCCTAGGTACAACCTAGGAACTCATAGTATATTATAACAGCCTTTTCGTGTAAAACATATCTTTGCATACATAATTTTACGATTAAAATGAATTTATCCTTGGAATTATTATAGAAACTTTAAAATGATATCGACTATTGGAGCTTTTTATTATCTGCTTTAGAACTACATATTCAATATTAATCGGCACTTTAAGGGGGACCCACTGAAGTTACGGACCTCAAATTTTACGTGCTTGTGTAGGAGCATAAGACCAAACCGTATACGAAAAAAAACGAAGATTTTTTTTTTCTTTTTTGCCCTTTTTCTAGAAGAAGTGAAATTTTCTTTGGATACTTTAAGAGCGTTCCCCTCAAGGTACAGATCTCAAAATTTTACTGACTCATCTACATCGAGGGGCTAACCGTTCTACTAAATTTCAATCAAATCGGATAAGAATTACTATGAGTTATGGGTGCGCACACATTTTTGGCGTACGCGTACGGGTACGGGGAAATTTTACAAAATATTTTTTTTTGCATTTTTGTAATCTACACCCTGGAAAACGTCGAGAAAATTAATTTCAGCGAAATCTATTTTTTTTTTGAAATCCGATCACAAGACTCGTGTATATTCCATATACTATGAGTAAAATTTTAATTTACTTACTTGATTTTCTTTTAGCTTAAAATTTGAAAAGTTTGATTTTAAAGTATATAATAAAATTATACATAAACTTTTAGTTAAAAATGTAATGCATAGTTATTTATATTTATATCGTAAATATTCACCCAATAATAAATATAAATATATCCTGTAATAAATAATGCAGGTAATAATAAATAGACAATAATGTGTATATGACCATTTGCCGAGTAAGTAAGGCCTGTAGATAATAATCTCTAGGCAAAAGGACGATCAGAAAACAAACTACATATTATATAGGAATATTTTATTTTTTATTTGTCCTGCGACGCACATACGTTTCTCAATAAAGAAACAACGATTACATACTCATTGGATAATTACATTCATGGGATAGTTATATTATTATTTATCTTCGAGAAGAGTAGGTATGTATGTTGAATCTGTGCTCACTCAGAGTGAACATAAATAGGCTCTTTGGCTCTTTCATAGTAAGCTACTAAAAGCTTGTGTCGTGAAAGAGGAAGATGATCGCCACCAGGGATTGAACCCACTAGACAAATCTGCTAAGTGGCAGCACTAACAGTCTATTTCCCTTAGCTATGTGCTGCAATCCTCAAAATCTTTGTTTATATAAGATTTTGAACTTGATTGGCGAATATGACCGAGAGTAACTACATAATTGGACCGACCTCGGTAGCCTGTGGTGTACCTAAGCGCAAACAAGACATAAACTTGTGATCAAGATGTCCTGAGTTCGATTCCTGGTCAGGACAGAGTTATTCGTTCGATTTTTTTACCAGGGTTAAGTTTTGCCGGCTATACTGAAACCATTGAATAGGGGTTATTAATTTATTTTATGATTACTTAGGCGCTCCAAGATTCACATTAAAACGGCCCTTTTTAATTGGCCCCGGCTTTCCATCATACTTGTTTAGTTTTTTGATATAGGTGCTACGGCTATATTCCTGTAAAACATTTTTTTATCAAAGTGTTCTCCAAATAATGCGTTTTTATTTTCTTGAGAATTCCTGTAAATTTTCTTCGTCTTGTGTGTGTTTTCATATTTTGCAGTTTTGCTTGAAATATATAGAAGGTTCTACGTATCCCATTGCACTTTTTGTGGGACATCACATGGGACTTTTTTTTTTCAAACCCTGTTAAACTGTATTCGCCTCTCAAAATGGAATCGGGTATTGAATTTCAGATTCAAAATTCTTTATTCAGGCGGGTTACTCTTGAAATTTTACGCAGATTTTAATGTTGGCCGTCCATACTTTTAATACAAAAAGTATGTAATTAAAGTATACCTACCTATACAATAATCCTTATTTTTAAAACAACACCTGATTCGCAATAGACCTTCGTGAAACTATTTTTATGCATAAGAACCAATGTCTATGTGTCATAATGACATCGTGAAATCGGATCGGCATCGCGATGTAATTGCAGAGTAAGGACCCTGATCGGTATATAAACTCCCTGTAACAATTCGTAGAAGAATCAAATTTAAAATAACACCTAAGTAAATACTGTATGTAACACCCAAAGAGTATGCAATAAATAAGCACAAGCGAACATCTCGGTTAAGTACAGAGCCGTGTTAAGTATGTATGTAGTACAATCGGAACATTTGCATAGTGGAGAACCGAGTTGTACTAGCCGAATATGCATTTACTTACCTTTTTTATTTTGGCAAAGGAAGGAGGTCACGCATATCTTAATACCAAGTTAAATATGCCACAGACTTTGACGTTATTGAATTGTTGACCTTTTTGTGCATTATGGTTTTTATCTTATTACAGAAATATTAATAATATTATAATATACTAACAGCTTTTTAAGGATTATTTCTTGTACGAGCTGTCAAGTTACATTTTATCTAACTCGCGTTGGCACCCAGCGCAGGCCCATCACTTCAACCATTGCGGAGAGGAGATGGACATGGCTGGGACATGTGTTAAGGATACCGAATGACAGTTGACCAAGGAAAACGCTGGTGGGATGGTCTCATTGTTTTAATTCAAGCTACCATTTTTCCATATTATATTACCAAACTCCTAACATTTGACTACCAACAGCTTCACACGGACAATACGAGTAAGTACCTACATATAATATGCAATGGTTGATACTCACCCACCAGTAGTCATGGGTAACAGATCACTTTGGAGTGATCTGATCTGTTCGTATCAGATCACTACGATGATCTGATCTGATCGAACAGATCAGATCAGTGATCCGTGTCACGGATCCATCTGGTTGCGACCCAGCCCAGATATGATACACACACGGCTCACGGCTCTTTCCGGTTGCGGCATATTATGTACCTGTCTGTATCTTCGGATCAGATCTGTTTCCGGTGTAGATACATAGATCATTCTCTATGGTCGACTGTATCCTTCATACAGTACAGAGATTTTTACACTTAGGTAATATCTGGACGGAGTAGATACCTACTCAATATTTATAAGAATAATGTAGTCGAAACGTTCATTCATAAGTTGATGATAAAACTACGGTTCTATTGTTCGTAATCCGTAAAAAAAATATAATATTTATACACGCTTGGTTTTGTCGGAATGTATTTTTACCTTTAACCAGGGAAGTCCTGCGCATAATTATTGTAAAAAATAAGTTAACTCTAGAAAGAGATAAAACATATGTGCATGTGTGAGAAAACGAAATATAATATATATCACTATCCGACCTCAATCGTTAAGTACCTACCTACATGTTATGAGCGTAGACAATAGACATTTCTCGATATGCCAGTAAAGTTATTATTACCTCCACACGGGGAAGTCCAATATTTTAGGACAGTACGATGAACATGCGTCACGAACCCCGTCCCCTGCCCATAGGCATGTTGCCACAAATATCATAGATATAAGTATGTTGTATTATAACCGACCTCGGTAGCCTCACCGATCTCGGTAGCCTAGTGGCAAAGGCTCCGACTTCAGATCAAGGGGTCCCGGGTTCGATTCCCGGTCGGGTCAGAAATTTTCAATGTGTTTTTTCACTTGAAATTTCTACTCGGGGTTGGAATCCTGTCTCAGATTGGACGGGACCGGTTGACTGGTAGATAATGTTTCAAGCATTAAGTTCCGCCGGCTATACTGACACCTGTGTATAAAAGAGTGTTATTTATTTATTTATTTATGTTGGCATTAGGGAATTCAAGATAACACTCTGAATCGATGTTTAAGTTTTACATTGTTTTATCAATACTTAAGTAAATTTTTATTTTTATTGTATACTTCCAATCCAAAATCCAAACTCCCTTAAGACCCCACTTAGGGGCATAGGGAGGCAACAAGAGCTCTCCATTGCGCTCGATCTTGCGCAATGTTTATGACCTCCTCCCACACCATGTCCATGTCCCTCAGCTCTGCTTCGAAGGAGCGGAACACAGTGTGAGAGGGTCTTCCTCGTCTTCGGGACCCTGATGGGAGGAAGATCAGCGCTCTCCTCGGCCAACTGTCATTCGGCATCCTTAACACATGTCCCAGCCAAGTCCATCTCCTCCCCACAATGGTGGAGGTGATGGGCTCACGCTGGATGCGCCGGCGTATAGCGTCGTTCGTGATGCGGTGGTACCATCTTACGCCCAGAATTCTCCTTAGGCACTTCATCTCAAAGGCTGAGACTTTTTGTGCCTGGGCCTTGGTCAGGTGCCAGGACTGTATACTTAGGATTGTATACTTATTATAAAAAAATATAAAAAGAATAGTTTTAATTTTTTTATAAATTTGGTTTTTATTTAAAATAGATTAAACTTCTTTTATTAAAAAATAAATATTTTGTGTCTAAACCAGAAACCTAACTCAAACAGATCTTTGGGTCCTCAATTCAACATAGATCCAACGAGTCCGCGATTCAAACAGATCATTACAGCTCACACAGATCCGTTGATTCATTGATCTGATTGATTCATTGATCTGTTGAACCGTAGGACCCGTAAGTGTTCTGTAGATCAACAGATATCCAACGGGTCCGCAATTCAAACAGATCATCACAGCTCACAAAGATCCGTTGATTCATTGATCTGATTGATCTGTTGATTCATTGAGCTGATTGATCTGTTGATTCATTGAGCTGATTGATCTGTTGATTCATTGAGCTGATTGATCTGTTGAACCGTAGGATCCGCAAGTGATCTGTAGAACACAGATCAATTAAGAGTGATCCGGATCTTTGATTCAGATCAGATCTGAGTTACACATGACTACCCACCAGTATGAAAATACTATAAAGTGATTCATTCATAAAGAGTAACGAATCTACAATGACAATGAGTAATGAATTTCAATTCATTCAATAAACTTAACAATCAATCAATAATTTATTTAATCTTATAAGTAATCAATGTTTTACAGCTATTCATTAATGTTTTTGTTACACTTCAAATGACAGTTGCCCGAGGAGAGCGCTGTTCTTCCTCCCATCAGGGTCCCGAAGACGAAGAAGACCCTCTCATGCTGTGTTCCACTCCTTCGAAGCAGAGCTGAGGAATCTGGACATGGTGTGGGAGGAGGTCATAATCAGATATTGTCATGGGAATGAACACTATTTACCTATCTCTACAATATAGGCTACATAATTTCACTCACTTATCGTGATCATTTGATCAACAACGTAGACTGAATCATTTTCGATAAAACAATAAGATAAACTTGTTAATAAAAATATGGTAATGGTCCAAACATACCTACATTATTAAATGTTTCATGTTTTAATTAATTGCTAAGTGACTACCGTTTGTTCAAATTTATGGTGTGGCTGAATATTTTGGGGTCATGTAACAGAAAAACTAAATATGATTTTAATCTTGAACAACTATATAATACCCTCGTATATACGCCAAAAGAGACAGATAATTTGTTTATTTATTAGCACATCGTCATAATTCAGTAAGGACAAAGTATTTTTTTTAACACTCACAAACATTCATAATCATGATTGATTCGAATTGGAAAAAACCTTCATATCCTTTGCCCATTTCTTTAACTCCCGGGAAACCTCTTACATATCCGTGATCCTTTTAGCGAAAACTGCGGGAACATTCAGGATCTATCCGTTGGGGTCAACATAATAAACCAACACAAGAAACGTTTTGTTAATAATTAGTAAATTATAGCTACTATTAAAGGACTATTTATCATTATTAAAACTATCGATTAAGAATATTTAACATCGCCAATCTTATATAGTTACTAGATGTCCCGTCGAACTTCGTCCCTCCTCTGAACCCATGGTTATTTTTTATTTATTACATAATTTGCATTCAGTTTATTGAGTATTCAACAGATAGTACATACCTACCTATATCTTTCTCTCAATATAAAAAAAACGTTACATAATACCTGCTTAGAAAACGAACGACAATTTTATGACGTTTTAAAAAAACACAAACGATTCTTAGGTCTTATGTACGCTCTTTATAAATAAAATCACCCTTTTTACGAACGTAGTTGTTTTACACGATCGTGTTTTGACATAAAAGTTGAAATGGGAGCAAAAAACGCAAAAACTAAAAACATTAATTAAAACAGAAATATAGTATCTAGAAAGCCCCTGTTTTCATCTAAACCATCCTTGGGTAACCCTCGACATCTTCAATTTTTTTCATCGAAATCCGTCCACTAATAAAGGAGGAGTTAGGTAACAAAAAAAACGGCTAGATTTTTATAGAGTAAGATAGTTAGGCACATGCTGTCGCGACACTTTTTGTAAATAATGATACATTCGTATACATTATTTTATTCTATCAACAATAGTTTTAGCAGCGTACACGAATATTTTAGATATTTTTTACACCTGGGTTACATTATTGAAGTTTTAGCTAAGATCCCTGATTTTTATGAAAATACTAGCTTTCCCGACAGACGTTGTCCTGTAGTCGTAACCAGAGGCGGCCCGTTCATATGTGAGCTGTAACCCCAGAAACAAAAATACATAATTAATCCGATTATGTTACTAATAAAATAATAATGTTAAAATATTTCTAAAACATCCATATTTCATGCGTATTCGAAGCTCAGGCGGGAACACTGTCTAATGTTGATAATTGAAGCGATTTTCAGAATGAGCGATGTAAAAATGATTTAAAATAGGTGCATCGGTCGGATTTAGGTAAAATAATTAATTTATTATTATTTGTAAATATTGTTAAAAGGCGCATTAATGTCAAAATTATAAAATCAATTTCAATTTCCTCAGCCAATTCTTGGAGCCGGTCATAATATTCACAGTAAAGACAGGAAAAAGTCTTTCGGGAAAGCTATAGTTTATTACAAATATTTTTTTTTGCTTTCGCCTATCACGTATTGCCCAGGCTTTTGATTACGATCATTCTTCTTCTTAGTCGATTGCATATAAAATTTTCCACTTGCAAGATTCTGAGAAGGAATAACTGTTGAAATATACTGACGTCATAAGCCTTGTAACTTTGGCGCCGACTTTTGATCAATAGGCCCTGGATAGATTTTCCGGACGGTAGGGACTATCCATATCCTTTTAGTCTTAAATAGAACCTTAAAGGCTATATTATTACTATCAGGATTATGTTATTTTTTTACTGTACATACTTAAGTGTAGGTACAGACAGATCTTAAAATAAACACCTTATTAGCGTAGATATTACACAGATATCAGTAGAGTAATAAGGATTCTCTATTGTTCAAAAATAGGATCTTGTAATGAGGATAATATATTCATTAACAACAATTAAACACGTTGCACTCCTGCGGTCACCAATCACAGACCATACACCACACAATTTGTACACGAGATAAAAAGTATGCTGATTGTTATTTGGTAGCCATCCGGAAAATGTACCTCATCTACATATTTTGTAGTAATGATAATGTAATATTATCCTATAACTAAGTTGTTTTAATATTACCTTCGTGTCAAGACGTTAGTCTAATCAACGCCATGAACTATGAGATTAAAATATTATATTCACCATAGCCATACCCATCATTCAAGATTCCTCCCTCATGCAGTCTGAAATAATTAGGAATTGTATACTTATATGAACTCTTTATCAATGTGAAAAATATTCTCAAATAAGTTTCCATACTCTTATAGAATCCTTACACACCATAAGGCACACTGTAAATGGCATAGCTCGGGTGGTATTTTTTTAGTCTAGATCTGGTCTAGAATAGTTAACAGCAGATAGAGTGCTCTAGCAGAAGTTAGTCAAGATATAAAGAAGTATAGCTCTAAAAATATTATACAGTCCATTCGGTGTTTTTTTCGCTCACGTTAGACTTTAGATCGTTCAACCAGCGCAGTTTTTGGTTTTTGGCACTAGATAGAAATAAATAGCTTTACAGTGTACATACAGGTAAATAGGGTGGTCTAAGTAAATAGTACTTACTCTAACTATAGCCAACTTCTTTATAGTGAATCAGCACCTTAAAAGAATTGTATTATGTTTTCTATGGTAGCTTTCATATATTTTTTTCATATCTATGAATACGAGTTTTCATAGAAATGGAACAATTTGTGAGAGTGGATCAACTTAAGCTTCGTAACGCGAAATGTTCTGAATCTTTGAGAATACGTATCGGTATCAAATTTTAAGTAGTATTATTATACTCTATGGTATCAAACTATTGGCAAGTACGTTTCTATGTTTCAATCGTACTTCTTTGACTATTTTTTAACCATAGATATTTGGTCTGTTAATTAAATATTGTTGGGCTTTTTTTAATCAAAACAGTAAGTAGGTTCACTTACCCGGAATAGTCCAGACGAAGATGATTACAGGTAAACAAACATATAAACTGATGCGGACGTTAATAAATATATGTCTACATTTATTACAATTAAAGATTCAATTATTTCATAGCAGTCTCCCTCAGTCACGATAACATAACTCATGCTGTTAGAATCTTCGCGAGGTCTTTAATAAACTCAAAAAAAAATATGAATGTAAGCAAGACTTTACGTACGCGGACCGGTCAATCGTAACTCAAGCCCTACAGTTAATTACTTACATAATTCACAAGCCAAAAATAATGAAACAGACATCATCATAACAATATTATTGTAAAGACAAGAATTTTATTACTTTATAAGGAGACTCTGCAGTGGTCAGGGAAGATAAGAGCCTTTTCATTTACTTAAAATATACACCAGAAACCTCAGCAGTGAGATATGATTGTAAATAAGATAGTTAATAGATAAAATGACATACATACATATATAATATATACCTACCTTCTATTAACCCTCCAATTCCCAACGTCACCTACAGGTGCCGCGTTTTCAAAAAAATATTAAAAATATTTGGAGGTTTATTACTATATTTATTTTGATATAACATTGTTGTACAATGCTATTACAATCCGATTGTGTATGATTTTTACGATTGGCAACTTTAATCTTGCATATTTTAACAGTTATTGTCAGCTCTTGGCAGGAATTTTAGTGTTATTGTACGTAGCGGAATATACATTAATAAAAAATGAATAAATAGTAAGTATTGTGAAATATTCTTTCTAAAGCAGATTTATAAAGGATTAATTTAGTATTTTCACAAATTTGTTTACAAGATTTCATTAAAATATTTGATTTATACCTATTTGAAGTTTTAATGTCACCTCCAGGTGACACTGGACAATACAGGTACATTATTGAACAAATTTAGGAACTATTTGTATGCATTGTATTAATTCTTGCTTTTTGTTATTTTTATAGCCTTGAAAGTCTCAAAATAGCGAATATATTAAAGAACTATGTAGGTTATAATGATATAGATGAATTTGTTGTAATCTTTCCTCCTCAAGATGGAAAATTTACCTCTTGTCCTCAGAGCATCATCTTTATTATATACCTACAAACCTACATAGAAGAAAACTTGCCTCAAGAACAAAGGCCATACAACTATTATTTTGACAAGTTCTTTACAAGTGTTAAATTACTCAATACCTTAACGAAAAAGGGATTTGGAATAGCTGGCACTGTGAGAGAAAACCGAACGGAAAATATCCACTACTAGGCGAACGCACTACGAAAAAAGTGAGGGAGGTCCGATTTCCTTCAGTGAGCTCAAGTCTATGTGTTTGTAAATGGCATGACAATGGTATAGTCCAACTGCATGCAGTAAATTCGATCGGGTTGGCGTGGTGGGGAAGCAAAGAAAAAAAATCAAGTGAACTGCCTGTTATGATCATAAAATAAAAGAAGTACATGGGAAGAATTGACCGTTTTGACGAGAATAGCCACTTGCAAAGGATTTCACTCGTGGGCAAGAAATGGTTGTGGCCCTTGTTTGCCTTCGGAATAGACAGTGCTTGTCAAAATGGTTGGCAAGCTGCCAAAGTAACCTGTCATTATGATTATACATATTGTCGTACAGGTATATTTTATGAAATATGGGTTGTGTCATGAAAGTGGAAATGGTTGGAACCGGGACTCGAACCCAAGATCAATACGCTGTATGTACGAAAGCCGCCGACTGATACTGCTGATACCAACCACTTCATTTATACAACATCTATCACATCTGTGTTTAAACAATCTTTTTTTTTCAATAAAAATATAGTTTTGACTACTAAAAATATGTATGATTATGTTTTTGCCTAATTTGGTACCTACAGTGCCCAATGCCACCCTCAGGTGACACCTACCCCATAAAAAAACTACAAAAAATTTGAAAATTTTGTCGATGGACCATCATTTTGGATTCCATAAAGGCACCAAATACACAATTCCATATGAATATCATGATTAGGTACGGCATGGGAATTGGAGGGTTAAAAACTAACTTAAATTTATAAAAAAATATATTAGTACCTACATAAACAATATTTTAAATGAATTTGGAGAAAAGGGATTTCCAAATTTTTTTTAAAGTTACCTTTGTATGAAAACAAAAAGTTTAGTGTTATTATTAACCGAGGAGAGCGCTTTTCTTCCTTCTACCAGGGTCCCGAAGACCAGAAAGACCCTCTCACACCGAGCTCCGATCCTTCGAAGGCAAAACAGAAGGATTTGGACATGCTGTGGGAGCTCTTGTTTATCCAAAAAAATAAATAGATCTGGATGTCCAAAATATTTAAGAAAAATTTCACAATACTGAGCATCAATTTAAAAGACACATTAAAAAATGGGATGGCGTCATATTATTATGTTTGCTTGCTAAATAACAGTTGTCTAGATGGCAGATATTTTCTTTCTGTTTTTCACTTCAATTTTCTTCCCAGGGTTTAAATGAAATGATTATTTAAATTAAATTATTTAAATGAAATTACACGATGAAAAATTGTGCGTCCTAACTGCCATCGCATGATCGCGCGTCCACTTTCCTTGACAACGCAAACAAATAAATATGAATGTTAGTAAGTAAGAACTTTTGGCAAGTAGGTGTCATATTAATTATGGATACAACAGAACAATGGGAAGTTTTCTGGGGAGCTTCCGACAATACACACTAGGTGGCAGAACTTCTAATCAGGTCTATTGTCAAATTCAGTGCTGCCAACGTAGAGATGTTTTTTTCAGTGATGCCAACGTTGGGAAGTTTGTTTTCCATTGTGTTGCTAAGAAGTTGTTGATTGAGTTGCTAAGAAGTTGTTAATTTGTTGCGCATAAATTTGAGAATAAATCTCAGGGGTGCTGTTCTGTATTTTTTAATTTGTATTTAGGTAGGTATATAAAAAAAGATGAACAATTTTATTTGTTATAGGTAGTATGTAAAAAATGTACAATGATTACTCTAAACCTATTGTAAGTTATCAAGTATAATAATATATAAGTTGTTTAATTTGAAATAAACTAGAATGATATTTTGGAGGTTAGATTGTGAGCGACCATAAGAAGAAGAAGAAGTAAATCGCCCCCGTTGGCAACACTGAATTTGACAATAGACCGGATTAGCAAGGGGGTCTCTAGCGGCACAAAAAGGAAAAAAAACATCCCATACAAGCGATGAGCGATCATTCCAAACAAGGCACCGATCGGACGATTGAATTTACGTCTGTCCCTCTGCCCAGTTAGGACACGTTCATACAATGTTATATGTTTGAACAGAGCATCCACGTTCATGCGATCATCACAATCGCACGATCGTACAATCATGCAACCAGCTAGGACAGGGCCTCGTTCTATTCCCTAATACGTAACGTATGCTCTCTAAGCTGAGGTAAGTATTGCGTACCCTCATTGTATTCTCTAATACCTACATCAATCTTTCATCATAAGTGTCAGAAAAAAATGGATAATTTGTTAAGCACAACTATTGATAGACTATGACTGGTTAGGTAGGTATGCATATGGCGTAATTAAATATTTGGAACCCGCAGATAATAGCCGTACTAAATACTCTGCCAATGTTATTGAATCGTGTCACGATTACAAAGGGTCTGATTCATATAATTGCCTGAATCAAAACATCATTCACATGTCATAACACTCTGCCTAAATATCTCACGCAAATAATGTTCACTATTAGAATTATTATTAATAACAATGATACAAGTTCACGCCTTTGATTTATGTCTATAAATTAATGATCTGTGATGTCGGGTTAAGTAAAACGATAATATTCTTCTTCTGTGGTGTGAATTTAAATGAAGTTAAGTCAAATTTTTTATCAAGATTTTTTTGCAAGTAATTTATAGTATCCTGCATAGCAGCGAGTAAGACAGAGTGAGAGAATAATATTTGAGTTAATTAAAATAAAAGTTACAGAAAACTGCTCGCCGAATACGTAGGTCTGTCTCTAAACATGTTAATTACGTTATGATTGCTTACAGAGATAAGTCTAAAAGGAAGTGTTTTAAAATTATGCTCTACCACAGATAAGCGCTGCAAAAATAAATAAAATTGAACTTGGGTTGTTTGCCTAGCGGTTCAGTCGCCGACTTTCGTTGGTCATGGGTTCAATATCTCGTGCCGACCATCTTCTTCTATCCCCTGTTTTCTGTGAAATATGACAACTGTTCACTTTGGGTGAGCCTAGATTAATTATTTTCAAAAAAAAAAACTAAAATTTCTATAAGTACCTACTTTAAGGTATACATACTACACCAGATTGGACGAGAACGCTTGAATAGAAAAATTGCCTCAGGCAATAAAGATATACCTATTGACACGTTTATTGTATCGAAAAGTGAAAATTTATTTATTTACGTTTTAAGTTGGTGATAATTATGACGACAAAAAGAATTTAATTAGGTAGTTTTTAATTAGATAATTAATTGAAATAACAAATAAAAAAAATATACTGAAAACGATTAATGATATTTACAAACACCACGCAAAATTATATTATGCAAGGGTAAAAATTACCTACTAACGCCTATAAAGCAAAATATTCATGAACTATCATTACAAACCCATGAACTATCCATACACTATCGTCGGATGTTTTATTTTAAAAATTATGTTACAATTTTAAAAAATTAAAGCAATTTGTAGTAAAAAAAAGCATTTTGTACCTGATCATAATAGTCTGACTGAACCAACAGGATTTGTTTTTATTAGACAATTGAGACTCGGTACAATACCAAACAGTCATTGTAAAGCGCAAAAAATAATTAGTTCTTCCACATATCGTGTGTGAAGATGGCACGCAGAGGTGTCTCTTGGCTGATGACGTAATGATTCCGAACTGATTGAGGGAATCCAGAGATGATAAGTCAAGACATTTCATGGCCACTCCATAATTAATAGTTTCCAACCTGTGAATTGGTTTGCTTTTAGGACGCAGTAGAGATTTTTTGCCTGTTCCACATACCTAAACAGTAACTCGAACCCCACGCGGCGTTCTGTCCGTGTGATCAATAAAGTAAGTCAATTAATATTGTACCATGATGCGTAAGACAAGACGCGGACCAAGGCCGTCAAACCAAACGTCGAAGAGTCTGTCTTTCATATCCATAAAACGTACTTACTGCGTAAAACTGAAAAACTACTTCAACATTCTTGGCTCCATGAATAGGTATGTAATAAAAGCTTTTTTTATTAAAATAAAGTCTTACTTAAAGAGATTATACACCATGTACTTAGACTGGACAATAATATACCTGCCCCCGTAGACAAATTCAAATTGGCGTTCGACTACAAACGAAGATTTCGCCAATGTATAGTGCGAAAAAATTTGCTGTCCACTGGAACCTATAAACAATAATTATTTAAACCAAACAATGACACTTATATAAAAATATAAAAATAAAAGTAGACGGTTAATTTTCTTCATACTCTTGTCAAGGATTTTGTTTGTATTGCAATTTGTCTAGGCCTGCTAAACTATATGGTATAGAACTCTAAGTGGGTACTGCAAGTGGGCTTAAAGTAGGTACCTACTGTTAAATTTTAAGACTCAAAGTAGATTTCCCTACCTCTAGCTAAAAAAAATACTGTTTAAGCTGCAACAACAATTATTATTGATAATGATGACACCCTCATCTATATATAAAATTGAGGTTCTATCTAATCTATAGAGAGATTACTTGTGTTCCGTCATTATGTAATTTTTACAAAAATAGTATGTACATAATAGTGCGAGAGAAATAATCAAAACAGATATTATTTATACATATAATGCAGCAGAAAGCGACATTCCTTATTGAAGGAAAAGGTTTCGTGTTTGACCAACTAACCTAAAAGACCCACACTACAATAAGTTCTCCGTTTGGAAAATGAGATGACATCACCGATATGTTTGCAGTGAGATACTTCTCGAGTATGTAGGCAACTTAAAAGGCTCACGTATTATTTGAAAGAAAAGGGAATCTTTGTTTAGCGGTCACTGTATAGTACACCACCTTTTTACATATTTGACACACTTTAAAATAAAACAAACACTTTTTGCCGAACTTCGAAGAAATAAATGAATTATTGTAGGTTTACACACAAAGCATTGGCATTGGGCGTATATTATAACTTATAGCACCCAACATAAAATCGCAAGTTATTACTTCCTATTGGAAGCAAATAATTTTGCAAAAAAGCCCATGCATATGAGAGTTATTTTTATTTTCTACGGCCTTGACACAAAGTTCCAGGACCAATTCTGGAACTTTGTGTCACGGATGATGCTGCTGTTTCGAAGGCTGGCTTAGTGTGATCATTTCACCCTTTTTCAGGGATTTAGACAAATTTGACCACTTAAATGGTGAGCTTTGTTAAAGAAAAGTTGTCACACCAAACCAGCCTGCGATACAACAGTAGAAGACGGTCATAAGCCCGGTCATAAGCCCGTAGTGATTCAAATTTGTATAAAAATTTCCTCTTAAAATCGAACAGTAATTGATTTCATGATTACACTAAAAAGTTGTTTCTATTTTGTAGTTTTTCCTAATTTTTATGAACCCGGCGCTCATCGATAGATATGCCATCAAAAAAAATACGTAAGTAGATATATGTATTGGAGGCCAAGGCTCAACATCAGCTGTAACGTCGTCAAATAAAAATAGAGAAAGGTTATTGAACCAACATAGAAGTTGCTTTTGTTTTTAAAAATGTGATGAAAATAATATTATTTTCGCTGTCAAAGTTCCTAAAACTGGTAAATAATAAAAAAAAACGTATAGGTAGATATGTTTTTACGAGTTAATGAAATCATTATAGACAATATCGTTCCTTCCGTTTTGTTCAAAACCATTTCAATATTCATAAAACAAAAATTCTTTGTTGGTCCTTTGGATTTAGGAACTCATATTATGGATAAACGTAGAGCTGAAAAGATTTTAGTCAAAAGAAGTCTTCAAGAGATCAAACGAATATAGAGTCAGAGCTCCATAATAGAGTAGGTACCTATATTTTCTTGATCGTTGATATGGACAGAATTAGAAGTGAGGCTTATTGCAGACTAACTGCAGCCCCATACAAGGCCGTAGCCAGAAAATAATTTCGGAGGGGGTTTAGTTATCAGCATAGTGGAACAATAGAAATACATTCATAAGCAGTCGCATTGGTTTGGTACCTACTTACTAAAGGAATATCTTACATACCCCCTTGATCTCTCCCCTGGCTACGGCCGGGGATGCAATTCATGACGAATATTGGTCTATATATGGCCCCATAGAAGAATTATAAATCTGCCACAGACTAAAGTAATGTAATTTTTTTTCATATAAAGATCATTATTTAAACAGCAAATTACATATGAATATACATATTTATATAGTTCATGTTAAGCTAATGTAAAAAAATGTGATAGACACATCATTTTGTAATTAAAATTAAAAAATATAATATGAATGATAACTGTTTGGCAACCACAGTTTAATATTTTATGGCTTATTTATTTTAGTGATAATTATAGTGAACTCATCCTTAGTAGGTATCGTAATAAAAATGCTTTAAAGTTTACAACCTCACCTAACTTTATGTACATACATATATTATGTAGAGCTGAGTGTGTGTGAGGCAAAATTAAGATCGCCATATCCATGCTCCAAATAATAGATAGGTAACGGCTTTAAAGTAACTTCTTGTTTTTTTTTTCTCTTTACTTAGAAAAAAGCTTATAATATATCTATATCATTTTATTAGTTTATTGTTTAAAAGCAATGAAGTTTAAAAAAAATCTTCTTCATCTTTTTATAGCTCATTAGACTTTGCAGGAAATCGTCAAAGATGCAGGCACGACGAAATCAAACTCCGTTGCTCATTATATTATCTTTAGCAGTCGTTCCGGTGGTCCCTCTGGTATCTCTACCATCACTGCTTTGACTATCATTTAAGCGTCCATCTCTTAGGCGTACTCGCTTCTAAAATGCCAATTTGCATATAAGAAAAATCGTTAGGACAAGTAAAAAGGTTACGAATTGACTTCATTTCTAGCAGCCTTTGCTGTCCCATATTCTAGAAAAAAAAATCCCTGCATAGCTCGCAAATGGTTTTTTCTCTTTTTTATAAATTCTTAAATAAATAAAAATTAATTAACTAATTAATTAACTAATTAATTTTTCTGTATTAAGGTGTCAGTGTTGCCGTCGAAACTTACCGCCTGATGGAGCAATTTTCCTAGTCGATTGGTCTGACACTAGCTTTGCACTAATCATGCTCGAATTTTCAGTGATAGCTTACATACAACACTGTGGACGACTTATATTGTTTCTAAAGCTGATTTGATGCGATCACTTTACATACGTTAACAACTTTTGTTAGACGGTTAGAGGGTGGTCAAATTTCAAATCTCAAACCTATTATGAGTGTTAGAGAACTATATAATTTTCAACTTGCAGGGCTAATTTTCCATTTATAATAAATAAATAAATAAATTTCCCGATCTTAAGAGATTCTGTAAGTAGTGTGGTAAGAGAATTCTGTATTTTCCTGTTTTTTTTCTTGACCAAATCATGTTGTAAAAACAAAAACCAATTCAAACCTCTGTCTCAATGATCTCGTGTGTTAAGGTATAAGATTGTCTGTCATGTATGTGTGTTCTCTTTCATAACATAATATCATGATATAAAATTATATTACGTTGTTTTCAGTCATTAGCCAACAATTTCAATGCTAGCACCCTCCCTCTCTTCAACACTATGACTCTATAGCTCTTCTTAACTCAATTATTGCAGGCATGATCCTGCATTTGTGATAATTCATTTTAATAATCATGTTGATTGTTGCCAACAATTATTATTATACGTATCATCATCACATTCCATCTGAAATGCGAAATCATTAAACATATGTACGAGTATGTTGAGCTCTGACCAATGCAGATACTTGCAATCGCAGTAAAATTTCATTTAAGTCATCTAAACATGTGAATATTTGGATCCCCCGCCTTTAAAAAATGATATAATGATTATTATTCTGAAATGCGTAACTACTGGCAACCGATTAAGTTCTAAGCAAGAGCTTCTTACGTTGAAAAAAAACAGACTTAATTAAATTAAATTATTTAAATTATTTAAACAGACTTAGTTAAAAAGAGAACTTAATCGGTTGCCAGTAGTTACGCATCTAATGTTTTGGATAACATTTTCAGAATACATAAATGTCAAAAATCTCAATAAAAATTGGATACGACGCAACTCAATCGTCTGTTTTTCATTTCAGAATAGCCGTCATTATCAGTTAAAAAAAGAGCATTCGTTAAGTGAGGCACGGGTTCAATTCTTTCCATGAACGTCTACATCAAACGAATCACCCGATACTGAACATTCAACCCATTGTCCGACCTTGTTGTAGGATCACCACATACCGAAAAAATTCTCCCGAATATTAAATTTATATATCATTCTACCCAAAACGCATATTTGTTGCAGTACTTAATGCAATATACGAAAATTAATCGTATAATTTATTAAACAATGTTGAAATTTACAGGACATCACCGTCTAACACACATGCAACTTTCCCTCCGCACACTTTTATTGGTCAACTTACTACGAGTATATAATATAAGAGGTCCTATAGGAAGAGAGGAAATATATTTTTTATTATTATTATTTATGTACAGTAAAGAATAAATAGATAAAACATAATATGACAGGAATGAAAAAAACAACACAATACTTAGAAAGGCAAGTATGTATTTTTTGACAGCAATTCCCGTTTCGATTAATTATTATCTTTTATCTTTGTCGCGACATATAATAACACTGCGAACGCCTCAGGTCGCTGATAAATTATTACTATGACACGGACCCGCGATATTTTATATTTTTACCGAAATCTCATTAGCGATAGGTAAATATCATTCATTTTATTTACATTTATATATTATAACTTAATTTTATGCGAGTGAGAAAATATTATAATTTAATTTTGTATGTATGTGAGAAAATATTATAGAATAATAAATTTAGCTATCATAATAATTCAACGTGTAGGTACCTAATAATCTTAGTGAAGGAAATTGGCTCTCTTACGCTACGAAAAACGTAAATTTTTCGATTCGCACTATAAAATATGTATATTATCTAATATATTTTATAATGCTATATAACTGTATGTTATGTAATCCAACTGTCGATTTGTTGAAGA
The DNA here is from genome assembly GCA_963576905.1 of Mystacides longicornis. NCBI lineage: Eukaryota > Metazoa > Arthropoda > Insecta > Trichoptera > Leptoceridae > Mystacides > Mystacides longicornis. The sequence goes on from OY756425.1 coordinate 14,849,094, forward strand.
GAAATTATTTCTCGAGACAGATCGGCAGTATCAAGCCAAGATACGTGAGATTTGTATGGCCAAGTCTAGATTTTAAACGGTTTTTCAAACTTTGACGACAAAAAACACCAACTTAGAGTTTAGGATCTGTGCATCAAGCGAATCAAAAGTTATAAGGGGGACACACACACACACACACACACCCTGACACACCCTCAGACACACACACAGACACACTAAATGTTCTCCTCCGAATTCTTAGTAAATCCATATATGGAACATATATGCTGCGAAGCCTCTAAGTTGGTGCTAAAACAATGGAGTAGGTATACAAACACCGAGCTGATCACATTAATACAAAATGGATCAGTATAATTAATTGTGTGAACCAGTCAAGATTTTTATAGGTCGGAATTATTTTCAAATCCTTTGAAGAATAAATGATGTTGCATCGTGAACTTTATCCTGTTTGCATAACAAATCGGAAGTAGATAATAAATAATTAACTTCATCAAAAAGGATTTAATGCCGAGTCAAAATCAAAATATTTACCTCGTACATGGACCGTATCGAGGAAGGATAAATGGAAGCTTACACCCTGGGCGGCTACATTGATCAGTCTTGACTCTCTACTTATTCAACATTTACATAACCATCAAGATCTCCTCATTGGGAGCGCGATCTTTCAATGACATCATATGGGCCATTCATTCCTCAAATTTGTTCATTAGAGACTTTGAGAGTCCAAATTTCCCCTCAGGTCTTGAATGCACAAGAATCTACAATTTATAGAAGTTTGACCATGTCTTGATTTCAGGGTCTGGCTCACACTCATTACTGATCTAGCAAACTAAGCGAGTCACTTGCTCTTTTCTGCACCCATAATTTCTTGCATGAAAAAATAACAATACCTTCTACTTATATAGGAGTACGAAATGTGAAAATATGTATTACCTACTCGTATATTGTCTGGTTTAATGCGCTGTTTACATAATTTTCGTGTTAGTTACGATCTATAAAACCACCATAAAGATAACTGTGAAGTTTAATCAATAATAAAACTGTCAAAAGTAACTACCATATTGTTATTTACGAGATCAAATAATTATTACGAGTTCGGTCGTAAAGAAATGTTTTACAAAGAGATCCACTAATACGGCTACTTCTCAATGGATATTAAATGCTACTTCAAATTACATTCATAGCGCAAGATCGAGCGCAATGGAGCTCTTGTTGCCTCCCTATACTCCTGAGTAGGGTGTAAAAGGGAGTATTGATTGATTGATTGCTTGATACAAAATTTAGGTAAGACTTTTACAAAATTTTTGTTGAAAAAGTGTTGTTGGACAAATTTCTAAACTAAACGGCACTTTGCACTATTTTTCAGTTCTTTTATGATCGCCGTTAGAACAAACATGGTACATATATTATGTTATCCATTTTTTGCGAGATTTGAAATCCTCTTTAATTATTTATTGTGTTCCTTAACATTTGTTGCCTTATTATATGTGTATGTTTGGGCCATATAATTTGCTATACCTAAGCTGTTAAGTAATATTGTCTGATTGAAGTTGCCAATTTTACTATTATCACCAATTTTCGCAACACAAACGGTGCTAGAGGTTTAAAAGCCAATGGTTTTCGTCCAATTTTGTTGATGACAGCACTGACAAATCAGATTATTTAAACTTCATCCTGCAGCTCGCAACTAAAAAATCACGATTCTTTATTGTTTCACATCTACATACCTAAAAGTTAGGAAAAAGTTATAAGTACCTATGGGAAAAAATGTTCCCAGCTTAAAAATAACCTGAGCTTATACGAATATTTCGAAACTAAAATAAGCCAAATTGGTTAAGTCGTTCTCGAGTATTAGCGAAACATACGCACAGCTAATCATTTTTACCTATATAAGAAGAAAGGCAAAAGATAAGAAAAGAAAAAACAAAGAAATAAATGGTACCTACGCTCACCTATTAAGGAAAGAATCTTCAGGTACGAAACCAGCTATTGGAGATGTTGGCTAGCTAAAAATTTTAACGCTATAAAAACTCCACAATATTTTATGAATCTAATCTCATGATAACGGATTACATTGTCTTAAAATTTGCAAACTCTTTAGCACAAGCAACTATTATGTATTTAATAATATTGTCAATCGTAAATCCCAAACCTCGCGGGCAAATCTTGTTATTTTTTCAATCTATGCTGGTACCATTAGAATATCTCCATGTAAGCGAGCAATGTCTATAAAGTCAGCGTTATAATTAAAATACATGCCATACCGTTATCATAGTATTAGGAATCACACCCACTAGAGTTTTGTTGGTCCAATAAGGTCTTAGCAACAAGCTCTATTTATTAAGCATTTTTAATCTTACAATTTTAACAAGTACTTACGTAGAAATACACAGGTAGGATTGTGAAATTCTCATCAGTCATCCATTCCTTAGCTCTGTGTCTTCAGAACCCCGATAGAAGGAATAAGAACAATGTCAAACTAAAGCGCTTTTAATTAGGTATGTAAAGAGAAGTTTTTTTATTTAATCTGCATTTTGGTTGATTTTTTTTTTCTGCGTTTCGATAAAGTGGTGAAAATACGCACTTTTTAGGTAGATAATATATCTGGTTATGCATGTCAGTAGTTGTCTTGTAATTCAGAAACAGAATCACTTAATCACACAAAAATATGGCGATCTAAAATGGGGTCGGAGGTCGTGGGTTCGATCCCAGATGCCGATCATCTTCCTCTTTCACGACACAGGCTTTAAGCAGCTTGCTGTGAAAGAGTCAAAGAGTGCATTTGTGTTCACTTTGAGTGAGCACAGATTCATTGTAATGAAAAAAATAGGGTATGTAATTTTATCAAGGTAGGTAGGTACCTAGCAGAGAGGAAGTCTGAAAATTTTCGATGGTAAAACCTTTTTTTAGTAAAAAATATGTTCTTCTTTTCGTGCCCTATCATATTTCCCCGACGTTGGTAATAACTTCTTTGAATGCCCATCTATCTCTTGCTACCCCGATCAGTTCATGCACTCGCCCTATTTCGGTTCATAATAATATCGCACATTACGCAACCAAGGTACCACCGCATCACGAACGATGCTATACGTTGGCGCACCCAGCGTGAGCCTATCAATTCTACCATTATGAGGAGGAGATGGACTTGGCTGGGACATGTGTTAAGGATGCCGAATGACAGTTGGCCGAGGAGAGCGCTGTTCTTCCTCCCATCAGGGTCCCGAAGACGAGGAAGACCCTCTCATACTGTGTTCCGCTCCTTCGAAGCAGAGCTGAGGAATCTGGACATGGTGTGGGAGGAGATCATAAACGTTGCGCAAGATCGAGCGAGCAATGGAGAGCTCTTGTTGCCTCCCTATGTCCCTAAGCGGGGCCTTTTAAGGGAGTTTGGATTGGACACAACGAAGAGCTTTCTTCCAGTCCCACGCCGGGTTCCATCTATCTTGCCCATCAAAATAAGTTGGACGATTTCATACTTCTCCCCACGTATAATATGCCCCAGATATGAAACTTTGAGGACTTTAATATTTTTCAGCAACTCTCTGTTGCAGTCAGCTCTCCTTAGTACCTCAGATTTACTAACTAAATTTGTCCGTGCACGCGCGGTATAGGAAGCATTCTTCTGTGGAGCCACATCTCGAATGCTTCCAACCGATTCATAGTGTATACTTTCAGGAGTTTCAGGGTCCAGGTTCCCGAGTCATTCGCCAGAACAGACCATGCATAGCACCTCAAAAATCTCTGCCTTAATTTGAGGTTTAATTTATCATTTTAGAATATTGTTCTAATAAATCCCTGTTTCTGATTACTTGGTAAAGCTATAAAGAGTTCGCGCTTGTAGGCTTCTGAGTGTTTAAATGTACATGAAAATAACGTCTAAGTAGATCTAGAAGACAATTTGGTGCACTTCGTAATCATCAAAATAAAGATACCTAGATACCAAATTGCGGGTAGGTATATATGATGATACCTATTGTATGTGTATAAGAATCTGTTGAGATTCATTGACCCTAGCAGCAATGAATCACTATCGAGATTGCGTCTCAAGAGGTTATCGATACCAATCAGGTGTTTTGTTAATAAATTCATTTTGCACTCTTATTTTCCTCTTTCCGCTACTCCGCCTGGACACCATTCCAGGACCGAACTTGTTCAACTTTTGAATGCTTCATTAACGCAAATGATTAGGTATTGAGAAAGAAGTAGGTATTATTTGAGGCTGTAGATACCTATCCCTAAGCTACATTCACAGGGAGTTCGTGGTGATGTTTTTTTTTTTATGTCAGGTTCCAATTTATTCATTACTAGCTTTCCCGACAGGCGTTCTCCTAACTATTAGGCCGGGGAAAAGCCCTTTGGAATTTTGTATGTATAAACATGAATTGAAATTTCTTTGGCTGCGCTGGCTGTATGCAGGAGTGGTAAAATGCCACGGGCCCCCGGACCAAAAGGTTGCTACCTCAGAAATAATCATTTTAAGCAAAAACAAAATTAACCAAGTGCTTAATAAGTATTTTATGAATCAATCAGTGATACACATCGGTAAGTATACGCCACGTATTCAAATTAACTAATTGTTAAGCTTTCAACAAAATAAAGATAAAAAGATATCGATTAATTTTAGAACGCATCCAATAAATGCAAATATTTTTTTGCGGGACGTGATGGTCTGGGAATTCCCTCGTTCTGTCAACCATAAATGTTATTTTTTCGTGGGGGGAGGGGGTCCCATCGTGGGGGGAGGGGGTCCCATCGTGGAGATTTTTATGGGATCAAACAATCCAAAAATTTGGCACGGGCCCCAGAAGGTAGAAATATGACACTGGGCGTTTTACAAGTAAGGAAACATTTCGGAAAGCCACCCCCTCCCCCATTTAATTTTGTACTTCAAATTATTATTTCAGAGCTATTAAGGGGGGGAGGGGCGTGGCATTTTTCCACCCCTATCATCCTATAGTTGTTGTTGCTACGCCATTGCTTTCAACTTCGCTATAGTCAGAACAAAATTGAAATTTCCTTGATTGGTACCTATTGCTGGATGCAATTTCCTGGATGCCTTCAGCTGCCGTGGGCTTAAATATAAATGTAGCCAAAACGGTTTGTATGAAGAATAGTACTTATAGTGTTACAGACGCAGATACGCGGCTTACATTGAACAACCGACCCTTAGAGGATGTGTAGTACCTACTTCAAGTGCCTTGGTTCCCACATAGAAGAAAATGGCACCATGCAAAGAGAACTCTCTGTGCGTTTAGCACTGGCTGGAGCGGCGTTCAGCAAGCTTGGGAAGGTCTGGAGGTCTAATGCCTTCAGCATCAAAACTAAGATCCGACTATACAATGCCAGTGTCCTATACCGATGAATCTTGGCACCCACCTTGCGCTCAAAACACTCGCACAGCAGGATTCGAGAGCAAATGCCTCAGAAGAATGCTGGGCATACGTTGGAACGATTTTGTCCCGATCACAGTTGTCATAGGCCTAACAGGCCAACCATGCACTGGTCACTGCTACTAATAAGATTCCGCTGACTGATATGGCTAGGTCACGTACTCAGGAAGTGTGCGGAGGACATAACCCGTCTTAGCTTCAACTACCATCCAGAAGGCAATCGGAGACGTGGTAAGCCCCTTCAAACAATTAAAAGGCTCTACGAAGCTGCCCTTCAGGGCTTTGGTATTGCCTGGGGTGCGGCTGCTAGAATCGCGGGAGACAGGACCGCATGACGAGGACTTGTGGAATCCATATTATTATGCTCCAACTAGGTAGCGGACATGGATAAAGAATGAGAATGAGAAACATAATAATTATTAGTATTACCTATTGTCTAAATATGAAGAACTACTGACATCTATTCAAAATTTCCCAAAACATTTATTTAACAAAACTTGTAAAACTGCTTGGATTTGGTTTGATCCCACGCTGTTATTGTTCTGGAACATTTTTATGTACTTATTGCTTATTTTATGTGATTGTGAAGCAAAAGCCGGCTTTTATCCTAGTTCAGTTCATTTCATTTTAATTCTCACTCATAATTTGACAATCGACCATTCAATTTATTTGGAATATTCTAAGGTAAAATCACATTATTTATTGACGTAAATCATACGGCCGGTATTTTCACTAGTATTATTTTGACATTTCATTATCATTACTTTTGTTTGACGTGTGGAGGGGCAATGTGAAATAATATTGTGATTTTTATATAATTTTTTAAGTACCTACATTACGTCGCGTATTTTTAATAAGAAAAAGTAAAATGTTTTCTCAACTGTTTTCTAGTTTACCCAATATAGTTTCACAAAAGTTAACTGAAGTTTATTTTAGAGGTAATAAATAACTCGCAGTGTTAGCCTTATCTAAACTTTTGTTGTATTAATTATTAAGTAATGACATAATTTAAATGTTTTTGAAAATTTTAGCACAAGCCTTAAGAGTTCGTGGTTCACATAGTAGTACATTAACAGAAGTGTTAGCAAATATGAGAGTTCACGTACTTCCCGCATTATCAGATAACTACATGTATCTTCTGGTGGATCCAATAACTAAAGATGCAGCTATTGTGGACCCAGTGGAACCTGCGGCTGTGATAGCGGCAGTAGAGAAAGAGGGTGTCAATCTGTCAACAATTCTTACAACACATCACCACTGGTTAGTTTTAGTTCTTACATTTACTTATCTACTAATAATATTATCTTGGGTTCTATATTTTTATATTGACTCTCGCTCAAGAGAAGACTATAAATTTGTGAGAGAAGAGGACACAAGAAAACGATTAGTATAATAGGCATCCTTTTAATCTTCTCTGATCTTGGAATTGTAATTGGACACGAATTATGAATCCTCAGACCACAATAAATTTTTGATCGTTTCTCTTCAAAGAGAGCTAATTATTGTTTGACATTAGAGATGAAACGGATAGCAATTTTGCCGGATATTTGGCCAACTGAGCAGCCGAATACCGGATAACCGGCCGCCGGATATCCGGCGTATGTTCTTGTTGGTTGGTGCATCTATATAGGATTATTGGGAACATTGTCGAAAAAACCATCAACCACACAAGTTAGTCTGGACTGGATTAGTGTGGTCTGATAATTGTTTTTACCTATGATTAGAGGGTTTAGATTTTTAAACTTCCTCCTACCCTCGGAACCAAGGTTGTAGCCCGGATACCATTAGTGCAGAGGCTCCCAATCTGTTTAGGTTTACGGCTCCCTTAATATCCAATCCAAACTCCCTTTACGCTCCACTTAGGGGCATAGGGAGGCAACAAGACCTCTCCATTGCGCTCGATCTGGCGCAATGGTTATGACCTCCTCACACACCATGTCCAGATTCCTCAGCTCTGCTTCGAAGGAGCGGAACACGAGGAAGACCCTTCGGTTTTTTTTTTTTAATGGAACTCTTCCAACGACGCAAATATACTTTTGACATAATATTCTATAGAAACTGCTGGAATTTATAAATATCTCAAACTATTCAATATAATAATAATATGAATTTGGGGCAGTAAATTCTATTAAAGTACAAAAAAAAGAAGAAGTTATTACAGATATTTTAGTGTGGCAACTCTTAGTTAAAAAAAAAATAGTTTTGTCACTTGTTATTTTTTCACTTGTAAAAATTCTCTCTCTGGTAAAGTTGAATAAAGAAAGGTTGCTGTGTATCTGAACTCCAAGTTTTTTTATTGCAAAACATAATCCTGTCTTCAACAGGTTATGGGCCCAGATCACATAAGGGTGAAATTGTTTGTTTTTGAATTTAAATAGTTAAAAAGTGCTGTTTTTGTGTTTTTTAAATAAAATTGTGTTTTTGGCTGTAATGTTACAAGGCAAGATGGAAGTTCAGCATACAAAGTTAAATAACACAAACTGGTCTGTGTGGAAGTTTCAAATAAAAGTATTACTAAGATCAAGAAAGTTGTTAAGCATTGTCTTAGGGGAAGAAAAGCGACCAGGAGAGGAAAAAGATGAGAAAGCTAGACAGTCATGGGATGATAAAGATGCTTTGGCTCAAGAAATTATTGTCACAAGAATTGAAGATTCCATTATAATACACATTGTAACATGTAATTCAAGCAGTGAAATGTGGGATAAATTAGCAGTTATATATGAACCAAAATCTAATGTTAATGTACATCTATACCAGCAGAAATTCTTTTCGTTGCCGTATGAGGAACCGGCTACATTGTTTATAGCTAAGTTAGAAGAATTACAGAACCAACTTAAAATGATGGGTGAAGAGATGTCCGAAAAGATGGTGATGACAAAGTTTTTGATGACACTGCCTGACAAATATAAACACTTCATCTCAGCTTGGGAGTCAGTGCCACCTGAAAAACAAAATCTAAAAGAGTTAACATCAAGACTGATATTAGAGGAGCAAAGATGTGCCAAGTCGGAGGTTGAGGAATCAGCAGCGCTTGTTATTGGAAATAAATATAAAAGAAAAGAATCTACATTTAAAGGATCCTATAAAAACACTAACATAAGATGTTTTAGCTGCGGCAAGAATGGTCATATGCAAAAAGATTGCAGAGTGAAAAGAAATGATAAGCTATATGTCTGTCATTATTGTAAAAAACCCGGTCACTTAATCAAGGACTGTAGATATAAATTTTCATCAGAAAACAGTAAGAAGGAAGATTGAAATATTAGAAATGCTTATCTTGTGAACACTCTGCAAAATAAAGATGTGTGGATAGTGGACACAGGAGCAAGTGATCATATGTGCAAAGATAAGAATATATTTTCAAACTATCAAGACTTTGTTGGTGAAAAGTATGTCACTGTCGGAAACGGAGAAAACTTAAAAGTATTAGGAATCGGCGAAATAAAGTTGTCAGCCTATGATGGATTTAAATATGTACCAGCAGTGCTACTGAATGTATTGTACGTGCCAGTCGCTAGTCCAGTGGTATCAATCGCCGGCATTCATGCACACAGCATATTGGAGGTCATAGATTCGAATCCCAGCCGTCCAACCATTTCCGCTTTCACGACACAACCCTTTGGTTAGTGTGAAAGATTTCAAAAAGTGTATTTGTGTTTACTTCAAGTGAGCACAGATTCATTAAAAAAATAACATAAGTAAATTGGGCAAGGCATGTTCAGAGAATGCCATCTTAACGGGTATATAAAAAAATCCAAGGACATAGCAAGCTGGAGGAGACAGGAATAAGTTAAACCAAAATAAAACAATATGAACATTTTGTAAAAAAATGTTTTATGAAACTTTAAGCTAATGTGTGGAGTTGAAAAAAATGATAACAATTATAAAAAGATATTTCTTTTAATTGGTGAAAATTTACAATGTTTATACTCAAAGATTAATTATTTTCATTTGCACTGTTCATATTTAGATGGTGACACAAAATATAAGCTAAAAAAGGAATTCATAAATATGAACAACTGAAGAATAATATTATCATTATAATATTATGATCTTTATCATAATATTATAATGTTAAGGTCATTAATGTTGCGCAAGATCGAGCGCAATGGAGAGCTCTTGTTGCCTCCCTATGCCCCTAAGTGGGGTCTTAAGGGAGTTTGGATTGGATAATGATTTTATAAAAATATGACATTAAATCTTGATTTTTTTTTTTATTATAACATAATATGTAGGTATATGATACCATGTGATCTATTTACAAAATGATATTATTTTTAAAGAAATTAACAAAATCCATATCCTTCAAAGGAACAATTTTCTTAGAATCTATTAGAAGTACTTTATGTTATATTTAAATGTCAGATACACATTTGAGTTTACCATACTTCAACAGTGACGATGCATAAAATGCAAAAAATATACGTAGTATAATAATATTCCAAATCATTCTTAGAAAAAGTGCACTTATTTTGTCCACTTCTTAACTAAAAATCAAAGAGACAAACAAAATACAATAAGACAACAGCCCCCGCAGGCAAATTCAAATTGGCGTTCCACTACAAACGAAGATTTCGTTAATCTATAGTGCGAAAAAATTAACTGTCCACTGGAACATATAAACAATTATTTAAACCAAACAAAGACATTTATATAAAAATATAAAAAGTGGACAGTTAATTTTCTTCCTACTCTACAGGACTGTGAAATACTATAGTTAATTTTTTTTTTTTTTTTTAATGAAAGGTGATCGGAGTGAATGGCACTGTTATCCTGCATATATGCAACTAGTCTCAAAGATATAGTTTATTTATGTTTTTTTTTTTTTTTTTTTTTAATATTTTTGTAATATTCCAGTATTTCTAAAAAAAAAAAAAGTATTATCTCGGCACAGGCGTCTGCCTAGTGAGATAATAAATCCCAAAATAAATATATATATAGATTGTAAGTACTTGTACTTATTATTGTACTTATGTTATTGGTATGGGAAATAAAATAAATAAATAAATAAAATAATTATATGTAATTACATATTGAAAAGATTTAAAGAAGAAGCGTACAGTGTGTGCTGTTTATAGATTATGTATTAATATAAGCATTCAGTAATATTGATTAGGTAAAATAGATAAATTTTCTTTAAATGGATGAATATTCAGTTGATATTTAAATCAGTGATTGAAAAAGGAGCTGTTGGGATTAACACACCAGTTCTCTTCTTGTGCCGTAACAGTTCTCCACGACCTTGGCAAGCACTTCTTCAACTCCTCTGCTATTCTTATTCCAGTACAATCTCTTACATTGCGCATCCAAGATATTTGCTTTCGACCGGGACCTCTTCGACCATCCAACTTTTTCATCGCCAACAGTTGAAGGACTCATATTTATCCCGATGCACAATGATACATAAATACTGTAACAAAATATGATTAGATTAAAATAAACACAGAGCAACACATTTTTTTTATTGGGTTTTGAAGACTGGTAGATATTTAACAAATCAATGGAATAATAAATAAGACAGTGACAGATTTTCCACTTTATAAATTGATATTTGTTAAATTTTGTGGATGAAAACAATAAATGGTATTTAATTATTATTATAGTGGGCTTCTTTGATATATGACAAAACCCTTCTAAATGAATATGTTTTAACCTAACAGAGTGTAGACGTATCACTCGGGGAGGTGTCAAGAAACCCCCCTTAAAAATTATACTCACACCTTAACCTAACTTATTCAAATCGTAGTGTTATCATTCGAGGATGTTATCAAATCCTTTAATCCAGCGATGCACAAACTGCGGCCCGCCAACGAAAAATCAAAAGAATACCTGAGTAGATAATTTGAAGACGCCAGTGTAGCGTACAGATGTTATCAGCTACTGTGTGTGTGGTTCTCAGCCGGCGCAGGTTGTCTGCTTCAGTCGGTTTCAGCTGCCAAGAGTAGTCCAATCCAAGTCAAGTTCCGAGTCCAATTCCAAGTCCAGTTCCAAGGTCCAGTTGAGAGAGCAGGTAGTGAAGTAAAAAAGCCAGGTAGATCAGAGCAGGAATATATTCTCGTATTCAATATGACCCGTATATATTCTGGCCGCTGTGCGCTCGCGCTCACGCAGGAGCGAGTATACAGTGGACATCGTCTGGTGGGGGCATTGCTCGCACGCGGCACCCGTCTGTATAAAAGACCCGGGTTAGGCGGCGCGCGAGCCCATTTGTCCATACCCCCACCTGAGCACACAACGACCAGACTATCACAATACTACACGGACATCGCAGCCGTACACAGTATGCGCTGCGATGCCCCATACACTATGATACAAAACGTCGGCTCTCGTCTCGGTACCACAGGGATATCACTTAATCCTTTACTATTTGTCCGAGACGGGAGCACGACGGTACAACAATCACAATATTAATTTAATTGGTCATAATATACATCTCCTGTCCGCAACATCCTCCCCCCGTGAGGGTTCCGCCCTCACTCCGTGGAACGCGGGCAGGCTTCATCCTCTACCGGCAGTCGTATTAATTTGACCGCCGGTCTCATGAGAAGAGTCCCTCTTGTCCTTACTATTGCAGCCCGGACCTGTCCATCAGCTCCGGGCTTGATTTCCACTATGCGGCCCCTCTTCCAGTCATTGCGTGGGGCCGTGCTGTCTGCCATGACGACTAAGTCTCCTACCTTCAGTGGGACGGCCGACTCCCTCCACTTTCTCCTCTGCGCGATGGTTGGCACATATTCTTTTAGCCATCGTCGCCAAAAGGCATCTGCCATCTGTTGGGCGATTCGCCATTGTTTCCTCAGGGAGACCTCTTCTTCATCCGCTGGGTAGTGGGCCAGGACTGGGCGTCCGCTGGCTGACCCGATCAAGAAGTGATTAGGGGTAAGTGGTTCCTCATCACCCGCCTCGATCGCTACGTGGGTCAATGGCCTGCTATTGATGGTGTATTCGACTTCTGCTAAAGTCGTAAGCAGCGTGTCCAACCGGGGTGCTCGATCTTTTAAGACGGAGCGTAGTCCAGTCTTGACGGAGCGTACTAGGCGCTCCCAGGCTCCCCCCATGTGTGGCGTTGCTGGTGGGATGAACTTCCACCTTGATGTTTTTGCCACTTGGTCGAGCCAGGCGGGCTGTTGCAGGATATCGCCGGCCGCCTGTGCTAGTTCCTTGTCGGCTGCTCGGAAGTTCGTCCCGTTGTCGCTGTATATCACCTCAGGAGTTCCTCTTCTCGCCGTCATTCGACGCAGCGCCATGATGGTGGAATCCGCGTCTAGCCTATCCACCACCTCTATGTGAACGGCGCGGGTGGAGAGGCATGTGAAGAGTGCCCCGTAGCGCTTCTCCCTTCTCCGACCTATGGAGACTTCCATGGGACCAAACAGGTCCACTCCACAGTGTGTAAAGGGTCTGCGGCCGTAAGCGAGTCGCCCAGCTGGGAGTTGCGCCATCTGTGGTGGTGAAGGGCGGGCTCGCTGGGCTCGGCACTGCACGCAGTTGTGTACCACCTTCCTGACGGCTGTCCTCAGCCGCAACATCACTGTCTGTCGTCGAACTTCGGCCACCGTCCTCTCTATGCCGGCATGCTGCACCTCTTCATGGGCGTGCCGAATAAACAGTTTGGCTGCCGGGTGTGTAGCGCACAGTATAGTGAGGGCTTCCGTCCCTAGTGACTCAAGACGAGTCCCCGCCTTCATTACCCCCTCGTGCAGCCAGGGTGACATGGTGGCCACCCGGCTGTTGGCTGGGAGTGGTTTTCCCTTTCTCAGCAGGTCCATCTCGGTCGGGAATGCCTCGGATTGCATCTGGCGTAGCCAAGTCGTCTCTGCCCGCTGTAGTTCTTCGCGGGTTAATACGGCGTCACGCCGTCTTCTTGGGCCGTCAGCGACTCTCAAAACCCATGCTGTGACGCGTAGCAGCTTGCGCCAGGAGGAGATCTTCAGAGGGTCGGGTAGGCCGCTGCTCCTAGCTGTAATCAGCCCCGCAAATTGTTTCAATTCCTCTGCCGGTTTGCTGAACACTTTCACCTCGGGCCATTGGTCCGCTGGTAATTTCAAAAAGCTCGGACCGGCAAGCCACAGTGAATCTGGGCTGAGGTCTGGGAACTGCACGTCTCTGGTCCCGACATCGGCTGGATTCTGCTTTGTCGGGACCCATCTCCAACTGTCCGGCTCTGTTAGCTGGGCAATCTCTCCCAGCCGGTTGGCCACGAACACTGAGTACTGGCGAGGATCTGCGTTGATCCAAGCCAGCACTGTGGTAGAGTCTGTCCACAGGATGACTCGTGAGAAGGTGGTGGTCATCTCTGCCTTCAGGGTCTCGGCAAACCTGGCCCCCATCAGCGCCGCCTGTAGTTCCAGCCTCGGTACTGAGACTGGTTTGAGAGGAGCCACCTTGCATTTGCTCCCCAAGAAGTGTGTGCGGGGGCCCTTTGCCGTGACCTCCACCATGTATGCTGCTGTGCAGCACGCCGACTCCGATGCGTCACAGAAGATGTGGAGCTCGGCCTCGTCATTGGTCCCTTCTCGGCAGCAGCGCGGGATCTGACACCTGATGCTGCGCGCCTTCTCCAGCCAATTGTCCCACTTGTTGGCGTGTGCTTCCTGGATGGGTTGGTCCCAGCCCACACCGCTCCTCCAGACCTCCTGTAGTAGAATTTTGGTGTGGATCAGGACACACCCCAGGAACCCAAGTGGGTCAAAAGTCTTCATGACCTCGCTCAGGAGCTGGCGTTTGGTTGGCCAGCTCTCCTGTGGGAGCCCCTCGAGGTCATACAGGAACACGTCCTGGTTCGGGTCCCAGTTTATACCGAGTACCCTCTCGGTTTGGCTCAGGCCGCCAATGGCAACGACTTGGGCTGCCCTGTCCTCTGGCGGAATACCCTGAAGGACGGCGGGCTTGTTGGAGGCCCAGTTAACTAATTGGAAGCCTCCCTCAGCTAACACCTTGGTGACCGTCTTGACAAGGGTGGCCGCCTCTTCCTCCGTGTGGCGGGCGTCGAGGTAGTCGTCCATATAAAAGTTCCTCTTAATGGCTGCCGCCGCCTCTGGTTCTGTTGCCGCCGCCTCTTCAGCCACTCTGTCTCGCACGTACTGGGCGCTGGCTGGGGAACACTTGGCCCCGAACATCATCGAGGTCAACTGGTACTCCGCTGGTTCCGCTTCAGGAGATTCACGCCAGAGGAATAACTGGGAAGCTTGGTCTTCTGGTCGAACCCTGATCCTCAGGAACATCTCTCTAATGTCGGCGGCGATGGCTACCCGACCCTCCCGGAAGCGTAGGACGTGGCCTAGTAAGATGGCCAGTCGGTCGGGGCCAGTGAGAAGGAGGTCGTTGAGACAGACCCCCTTGTAACTTGCGGCCGCGTCAAAAACCACCCTTAACTTCCCAGGTTTGTTGGTGACAGCGAAGTGGGGGAGATACCACCTTCTGGCCGCTCCCTCTTCGACCGTGGCTGGGACCGCGTACCTCTTGGTTATGAGGTCCGCGATCTTCTTGTGGTAGGCCACGGCCAACTGCTTGTCCTTGGCTAGTTTCTTCTCTAAGCTGCGTAGTCTGCTGAGCGCACCGGGGCGATTGTTTGGCAGTACTGCCCGGTCTTTGTTCACCCATATCAGTCCCGTCTCCCACCGGCCATCTTGAGTCTGCCGGGTTGTGGACTCCATCACTGCAATCGCGGCTGTCTCTTCTTTCGGAATTCGGACGGCATGTGAAACGCCCAGGGAATCGACCTCGAAGTGAGCCTTCACCAGATCGTGGATCGCCGAGTCTCGGGTTAGCAGCACCCGCTGGGAGCTTCCAGCCGCCGTGCCGCCATGGACCGCCCAGCCTAGGGCCGTTCTGGATTCCATAGTGTTTCTCCCCGGTGTCTCCTTGATTTCTCGGGTCGCCACCAGAAAGGCGTTGTCTTGGCCGATCAACATTTTTGGCCGCACCATTGGTGCCGAGACGCCGGGCCTCTCGAGGTCTTCGTGGCGTTGGGCTGCCAGCTGCTCCGGGAGGGCCAGGTCCCGGACCGTGTTCGCGAACACGGAGTAACTCGCCGTCAGGCCCTCCCCCCGAACTGTACACTTCACTCGTCGCGACGTGGCGTCTTCTGATGTCATATCGTTTACCCCACTTATTCTCAGTCCGCTCGCGTGCCCCCTGGCTCCGATGCGGTCGGCCACATCTGCGTCTATCAATGTCACTGTAGACCCGTCATCCAACAGGGCATACACTGTCTCTTGGCCCGCAGGCCCACCAACCACAACCGGTACCACTTTGAGTAAGACCGGGCACTCAGGTAACCAAGTGTTTGTCACTGTAGCCGTCTGGCTCACCTTCTCTTCAGCCTTTTGGCTATTTTCATGCAGAGTCCTGTGGTGAAACCGCTTGCACCCCCCAAGTCCACACCTTTTATTGCGCCCGCACTTGTTAGATATATGTCCCGGTTCTACACACGCGTAGCACAACTTTAGTCCCCGCAGGGTTTCGCGACGCTCACGTACTGTTTTTTCTAGATATGACGTACACTTTACTAATTTGTGTTCGCCGCCGCACAACGCGCACCCTGCATCACTTTTGTCACGGGGAGCGTCCTCGTGAAGTAACAACACTTGCTTGGCTTCCGGCTTCTTCTTGGCGCCGAGTCCCTTTACTGGTGCTGATATGGCCGCCGTTGTCCCGCTGGAGGCGAAGCGTTGGAGAAAGTCGAGGTATTCGTCCATGCTCAACTCTTTCTTGGTGCTGATATACGACCTGTAGAACACCCAGGTCGTTTTCATAGACGGTGACAACAGGTCCACGCACGCCTCCAACAGTGGTCTCTTGTTGAAGTGCAGGTAATCTGCGTCCGCCAGCGCAACAGAAGTCAGCATCGCGTGGATCGTCGCACGCAGGTCGGCTATCTCGGCGAGGGCCGCGCCCTCCCGCAGCGGTGGAGTCCTCTTGAACTGCTGTACGATGTGATGCACGACGTTCTCGGTCTGGGAGAATCTTTCTTGTAGGGAGTTCATAATGAACCCTACATTGCTGGGATCGCCGGAAATGAGGTAGCCTCTTACCGTCTCTCTTGCCCTTCCTTGCAACGCCGACCTCAGGCGCAGCAGGTTCTCCGCATCTCCAATGCGGCACATCCTCGTCGAGTCTACGAAGTGCTGTCTGAAAGCTGGCCACTCCAACGGGTCTCCGTCGAAGCGCGGCAACTGCGAGGACTGGCTGCCCCTCGCCACCAGCGCCGCTATCCGCCCATCCTCGTTGTAGCTTCCCTGTCGTTGCTGCTGCAACCAGTCCCGGGTGTAGGAGTCGGGCCGGAACTCGTCAAAGGACGGCGGGGTGAACGAGGCGCCAGTCCATGGCGACCCGCTCCCGCCATTCCGCGCTGCGGGTCCCTGAGGAAACTCCGCCTGGTGCTGGTACTGCCCCTGGTGGTGCGACGCAGGGAGCGTTGTACTCGCTCCCACCTGCGCCGCCTGCTGCTGGGCTGCCTGCTGCTGGGCTGCATGCTGCTGGGACACAGGGAACGCAACCCGCGCTCCCACCTGTGCCGCCTGGTACTGGGCCGCCTGCTGCTGGGCTGCCTGCTGCTGGGCTGCATGCTGCTGGGCTGCATGCTGCTGGGACACAGGGAACGCAGCCCGCGCTCCAACCTGTGCCGCCTGGTACTGGGCCGCCTGCTGCTGGGACACAGGGAACGCTACCTGCGCTCCAACCTGTGTCGCCTGGTACTGGGCCCCCTGCTGCTGGGCCGCTTCCTGCTGGGCTGCCTGATGCTGGGCCGCCTGATGCTGGGACACAGGGAACGCTACCCGCGCTCCAACCTGTGCCGCCTGGTACTGGGCCGCCTGCTGCTGGGCCGCTTCCTGCTGGGCTGCCTGATGCTGGGCCGCCTGATGCTGGGACACAGGGAACGCTGCCTGCGCTCCAACCTGTGCCGTCGGTTGCTGGGCCGCCTGGTTCTGCCACTGCTGGTGGGGCACAGAGAGCGTTTCCTGCGCTCCAATCTGTGCCGCCTGCTGCCGGGCCGCCTGCTGCTGGGCCGCCTGCTGCCACTGCTGGTGGGGCACAGGGAGCGCTTCCTGCGCTCCGACCTGTGCCGACTGCTGCTGGGCCGTCTGCTGCTGGGCCGCCTGCTGCTGGGCCGCCTGCTGCCACTGCTGGTGGGGCACAGGGAGCGCTTCCTGCGCTCCAACCTGTGCCGTCTGCTGCTGGGCTGCCTGTTGCTGGGCTGCCTGCTGCCACTGCTGGTGGGGCACAGGGAGCGCTTCCTGCGCTCCAACCTGTGCCGCCTGCTGTTCTGCTGCCTGCTGCTGGGCCGCCTGCTGCCACTGCTGGTGGGGCACAGGGAGCGCTTCCTGCGCTCCAACCTGTGCCGACTGCTGCTGGGCTGCCTGCTGCTGGGCCGCCTGCTGCCACTGCTGGTGGGGCACAGGGAGCGCTTCCTGCGCTCCAACCTGTGCCGCCTGCTGCTGGGCTGCCTGCTGCTGGGCCGCCTGCTGCTGGGCTGCTTGCTGCTGGGCCGCCTGCTGCTGGGCTGCTTGCTGCTGGGCCGCCTGCTGCTGGGCTGCTTGCTGCTGGGCCGCCTGCTCCGCCTGCTGCTGGGCCGCCTGCTCCGCATCGGCTCGCAGTTGACGCTCGTCCTGGAGCTCCTTCCTTGTCTGCAGCAACTCCTGTCTCAGCTGGCGCAGGGTCTCATCGGTAGCCGTGCGCTGGCTACTGATGCTGGCGTCGCTGTCGCTGCTGCTTCCGGTGTCCTCCTTGCTCCTTCCTGAACGCAGGTTCCTCGCCATCCTGAGAGATCCGGCTCGAAGGACCAGTCGATGTAGCGTACAGATGTTATCAGCTACTGTGTGTGTGGTTCTCAGCCGGCGCAGGTTGTCTGCTTCAGTCGGTTTCAGCTGCCAAGAGTAGTCCAATCCAAGTCAAGTTCCGAGTCCAATTCCAAGTCCAGTTCCAAGGTCCAGTTGAGAGAGCAGGTAGTGAAGTAAAAAAGCCAGGTAGATCAGAGCAGGAATATATTCTCGTATTCAATATGACCCGTATATATTCTGGCCGCTGTGCGCTCGCGCTCACGCAGGAGCGAGTATACAGTGGACATCGTCTGGTGGGGGCATTGCTCGCACGCGGCACCCGTCTGTATAAAAGACCCGGGTTAGGCGGCGCGCGAGCCCATTTGTCCATACCCCCACCTGAGCACACAACGACCAGACTATCACAATACTACACGGACATCGCAGCCGTACACAGTATGCGCTGCGATGCCCCATACACTATGATACAAAACGTCGGCTCTCGTCTCGGTACCACAGGGATATCACTTAATCCTTTACTATTTGTCCGAGACGGGAGCACGACGGTACAACAATCACAATATTAATTTAATTGGTCATAATATACATCTCCTGTCCGCAACAGCCAGAGTCTGTCATATGTTTTTGGATTGTTTGTGATGTTAATAATTGATGTTCTGTGCGACATTTGGAATTATTTAACTATCCATTATAAGTGTTTTGTATGTAAAAATGTTTCCACAAGATTTCTATGTTATGTGTTGTGACAATGATATTTTCTATTTTCCTAAACTATGTTGTTTTATGCCGTTTTTCTCAATCATCAAAATTCATAGTTGATTGCTCTTCCAAAAGTATTAATATGTAGGTAATATTTGTAACATGCCTTTAATTGTCGTTTCTTTTTTTTTTTGTAAAATTTGGTATTTATGACACATCTACTACTACTGTGAAAATAAATAAAAAAATATGATTACAGTGTTTGATCATTAATCATTAGTATCATAATTTGTACAAATTAAAAAAATATTAGTATAAATTTACAAACGAAGTTGGTGTGAAGTTGTATGTCAAAATATGAGGAGTTGCGGAGCTAACCCAAGACAGAGCTCAGTGGCGGAGTAAAATACTAAAGGCAGACCCCACCAGCATGTGGGAATAAAAATTTCCAAGAAGAAGAAAAAGTGTTAATTTTCCTTCTTGCGGCCCGTCCTGGCTCATAAACTTCACCAGTGGCCCCTGTTAGCTATAAGTCTGTGCACCCCTGCTTTAATCCATCCAAATTGACTAACCAACGACAATGACCAGCAATATCTTCATTTTTAAAACAAAAACACTAATTTGAGAATCAAAAAATAAAATGTCACTCCTTGCAAGAAAAGATTGTATGAGAAAGTAGGCAACTTTTGAATGATGCTTCAAATATTGGTTGATGTCAACATTCAGTAATTCATATGAAATAAAATTAGCATTATCTTAAATCTTCAGGAGAGTTTCATCGTATGTAGTGCTAAATATCAATGAGATTTATACTACTCGTGATGCTATTTTCAAACTACAAATCGTATGCAATTGCATCTCCAGTATAATATCTCATTGCTAAATATACTTGATTTGTCTTAATTGTCAACATTCAGTGATTCATATGAAATAAAATTAGCATTATCTTAAATCTTCAGGAGAGGTTCATCGTTTGTAGTGCTAAATATCAATGAGATTTATACTACTCCTGATGCTATTTTCAAACTACAAATCGTATGCAATTGCATCTCCAGTATAATATCTCATTGCTAAATATACTTGATTTGTCTTAATTGGTAAACACTCAAGATTCTGTAAACAATGATAATAAAACATTAGTTTTAAAAACACAATTTATAAACCACAATAACTATCCCGTGTTATTATTAATTACCAGTGTGGGTTTTTCTTTTAAACATTTTAATAACTCGTATTGCATTTTTTTTGACAGAAGGGATGCGCTCGCTATCCATGGCATCTTCTTTTATTACACTTTCCTTATTTACGGAGACACGCGAAGCCGCTTGCTACCTCTATATAATGAAATAAGTATGCATTCCCCATAATTAAACCTTATTGAAGTATGTTTGCTAACCAATTTTCTAAGTTGTAGACATTTTTCTTGTGATTTCAAGGTGTATTTGTTATCCAAAAATATCTTTTTTTACTATCCGGTATCCGGCCGAATAGGTGCTAGTTATCTGGTATTCGGCCGGAAAGCATTTACACCGCCGGATGGGCCGGATACCAGATAGTTGCCGGATATCCGTTTCATCTCTAGTTGACATCCTACATAAAAATTTGTCAATACTCTTGTCCTGTAGCCTGCCTGATGACATCTGACAATTTCATGAGTAAACGTCCCCTTCCTCTCCTGCACCCGACCATGATCCTCCTCTCCAGGGAGTCTGCCCCTCTACGTATGATATGCCCGAAAAAGCTAAGGAAGCTTACATTCAGTGGATAACACTTTTTTTTTAATGAGTCTGTGTTCACTCAAAGTGAACACAAATACACTCTTTGACTCTTTCACAGTAAGCTACATAATGCTTGTGTCGTGAAAGAGGAAGATGGTCGGCATCTGGGATTGAACCTATGACCTCCGCACGAACAGTATGAAAGCTGGCGTCATAACCGCTAGACCACCAACTAATTTTATTGCAATACCTTAACTAATGCTGTGAAAATCACGTACAAGGCGGCAACTGAAATGTCTCATTATTAAGACTTAATAATTCAGAATAATATGTGTGTTCATATTCATGTGACTAATACACAGTTTCTTTTAGTTATTAATAGACGATGGTTCATTTTTTTCACTTGTAATTCCTAACATAATATAACTCTTGGTTTTTAGGGACCATGCTGGTGGTAATGTTGATTTAGTGAAAAAAATGCCTTCGCTAAAAGTTTACGGGGGTGATGACCGCATTGGAGCACTGACTAACCAAGTGAAGCATGGGGACTCATTGAAAATTGGAAACCTCAACGTTCAGTGCCTGTCCACCCCTTGTCATACCAGCGGACACATTTGCTATTATGTGTCTCCCTCTGAGGATTCTAGTGGAGCTGTGTTCACTGGTAGGATCCATCAATCAATCACTGATATTAAAATCTTCTTCTTCTTGGCACCTCTTGTTGGCAATGTTATTTTTTTTTCTGACCATAATAATTTATTTTTAGGCGATACTCTTTTCATTGCTGGATGTGGAAAATTCTTTGAGGGCAACGCTGAACAAATGTATTCCGCATTAATTGAAAAGCTTGGAAGTTTACCAGAGAACACGCAAGTGTATTGTGGACACGAGTACACACTTCAAAATCTGAAATTCG
This sequence comes from Mystacides longicornis, assembly GCA_963576905.1. NCBI lineage: Eukaryota > Metazoa > Arthropoda > Insecta > Trichoptera > Leptoceridae > Mystacides > Mystacides longicornis. The sequence goes on from OY756425.1 coordinate 14,870,599, forward strand.
CTAAACATGTGGAGCCCAACAATAAAAATGTTGATGAAAAAATTGAATGGGCTAAAATGAAACGCAACGAATCAGTACCAACGGTGAGTTTTGTTTTGACCATGGTGAAATTATAACAGATTGCCTCAATCTAGATCAGTGTTTTTCAATCTGTGGGTCGCGACTCCTAAGGGGGTCGTGAAGCCTTGCTCGGGGGGTCACCGTCAAAAGTAAAAGGCAAGGTTCTATACTTCAATACAAACTACAGTTTCATTGAAAAGGATGGGATTGCTTATTTTTCTAAAATATGTCAATCGTGGTGCAATTTTTGAGATTTTAATTGTCACGTAATTACTGATTGAAGTCTATTTACCTATATTTTTAGTTTTAATGTCCACCATTGATGAGAAAGTCAGTTCACTGGGGTAAGAAGTGGCGAATAGCACTAATAATTTTAGAGCTTTCTTTGCCAGCTCTGGATATTCTTGCTTTCTTTTCATTCAGAACAACACTTTGCGAACAAATTCTATATTAAGCAAGCCGTCAGCAGCTAATCTATAAAATTTTCTTTAATATTTCTTGTAAGATCATGTAGTTCTACTGACTTATCCAAGAAAGGATTTAGAATCCATCTAAGTTCATTGTCAGCATCAGAGTGAATGGCTTATTGCAGTGTGGTAGGTCTTAATAATGCATTGTATTAAGAAAAAAGCGAAACTGAGACTAAATAGTTTTGTCTGTCTTTCACCTAAGGGGGTCGCCAGAATTTTTATAACTGTAAGAGGTCGCGTATTCAAAAAGATTGAAAAACACTGATCTAGATAAACCTAAGTAAGTCGTTCTTAACCTAAGTGTACAGTTTTTTCCAACAATATGAAATAATTTAGTACATAATTTCCACTACATAATCAAATCTTCAATTTAATAAGTGGATTTATAATAGTACTGAGAATAACTGCCTGGTCCCACTTATAGTATGTTGGATCCAACAAAACATTCTGTGCTTTGGTGGCTGAACATTTTAAATGAAACTGTTAATAATAATAATAATAATAATAAACACTTTATTGGTAAAATAATAAACCAAAATTGGCGGGCTTATTGCCTGGGGCAATTTCTTCCAACCAACCTATTATAAATTACATTTTAACAAGTGTTGCTTTTTATATATATATAAAAATAAAATACATACACATACATAGACAAATACATACATAAAACAATAAAAAAAGATACATATATGAAAAAGAAGATTAAACCATATTATAATGCATTACACACTCAAGCATAGCGAGGAAGGAAAGGATCAGGAGACAGGAGCAGGAGTAGTAGAGAGGAAATGACGTTTCAATCTGTTTTTGAAAGAAAATAACGTTGGAGCGAGTCTGATGTCATCAGGTAGTTGGTTCCATAACCTGGCCGCCTGTGCAGTGAAAGATGTAGTGAAAAATGAAGAACGATGTGATGGGATTTGCAGGATGCCACGTGCAGCAGACCGCAGAGGAAGGCCATGAGATGCTAATGGAGTGAATAGAGACCTCAGATAGTTAGGAGCGTTGGGGTTAGAGAGTACCGAGAAAAGTAATGTGAGAATGTGTAAGTCTCGTCGTTGTGACATAGTTAGCCATTTAAGTTCCGTTCTGAACTGAGATACTCTGTCAAATTTTCTGAGGCCAAAGATGAAACGAATACAAACATTTTGCAGACGTTCCAACCTTAGTAGTTGCTCTTGTGTAATATCCAAGTAAACAACGTCGGCATAGTCCAATATTGGATGTAGGAGAGATTGACATAAAAGAATTTTAGTGGAAATAGGTAAAAGGTTTTGATGCTTCCTCAAAACGTGAAATTGATAGAATAGTTTGCGGCTGACTTCACTGATCTGTGGGTACCAAGCAAGGTGTTTATCCAACACGATGCCGAGATTTTTCACTTGGGAGCTTAGTTTGACTTCAGATCCATTCAGACGCAAAGTAGGGAGAGTGGATGTCTCGATTTTGGAGAGTAAACGTGAACTGCCAATTAAAATTGCTTGTGTTTTGCTAGGATTAAGCATCAGTCCATTTTGCCGGGCCCATTGTGATATGCGATCCAGCTCAGAATTCATGTGAAGAATAGCACTCGCTGCCTGTTGATAGTTAAAATGAGAATAAATTTGTAAATCATCAGCATAAAGGTGATGTGGGACATTAAGGCAGTGAACCACTGGGTTGATGAATACCGAAAAGAGAAGTGGGGAAAGAATTCCACCCTGAGGGACTCCCGCTCTTAGTGGTAACCAATCCGAAGCACTGCAATTAACCTTAACACACTGTGTTCGATCTCTGAGATATGATTCGAACCATTCAATAGCAGTACTGGACAGATTAAGATATTTGAGCTTTGCTAACAATATATCAAAATCAACTGTATTGAAGGCGCTACTGAAATCTAATAGTACGAGGAGAGTGATTTTTCTGTCCTCCATTGCATTTCGAATGTCTTCAGTGATTTTTACCAAAGCTGTTGTTGTGCTGTGGCCTGAACGAAAACCAGATTGGTATTGAGAGAGAATATTGTGATTTTCCAAGAAACTAGAAAGCTGAGAGTGTACCACCTTCTCAATTATTTTTGAAAGTACTGGTAGAATAGAAATTGGTCGGTAGTCGCTCTCAGCAGTCGGGTTCGGTTTCTTTGGGAGAGGGATGACATATGCATTCTTCCAGATGGAGGGAAAAGATCCTGAAGTTAGTGAATAATTGACTGTTCACATCTATCCAGCAACACTTTGTTGTTGTCCCAACAAGAATTGTTCCTGAACGACTCTTGTGGGAGGGACCTTGAGGTGGAACTTTTTTCACAGAATGACGCTAAATAAATCATCCAAATAAATATAAAAACAGAGGTGACCAAATTTCCATTAAGTCGTAGAAATACAAAAATAAATCAAAATCTCAAAAACAAAAAGGTGAAAATAAAAATATTCTCTACTGTTCAACACTTTGTTTATCTATGGTCCACTATCCTTAAATATTTATTTTCAAAATTATAAATTATGTAATTTTTTTATACTTACTGAACCTGCAAACCATAATTACTCATATACCGTTACCTCACCATTGTACCTACATACAACCAAGTTTATAGACATTATTTTGGTTGTAATTTAAAGTTTTTTTTTACTACGCAGGTGCCATCGACTATTGAAGATGAAAAGAAATACAACCCATTCATGCGAGTGACACATCCGGATGTTCAGAGCTTCGCCAACTGCACCGAACCTATACCCACCATGGCAGCAATTAGACAGAAAAAGGATAACTTCAAATAATCGCACAACCATTCCTACGAGTATTTGAAAAATGGACAGAAAAAACATTGTAGTCTGTATTTTATAAGTTCAAAAAGACGTTCCTTTCACAATTTAAAATACAACTTAATAGGTAATTTGTATTCCAAGCAAAGCCACAACATGAAAAATCTGCTTGCAATCACCAACAATGAAGTATAAAATATTTAGTTATGAATATCTTCATATAGGAATATATGGATTTCGATATAGATCAATCTCTCGAGAGAGGATCACCACATTCAAAATAGAAAAAAACTAGATTCAAGTGACTATGCATGTTCTTTTCGTCCACTTTTCAATTTTTATATCACATCTCTTACTATTTTTGTTAATTAAAAAAAAAAGAGCTAATAAAACAATTTTACAAATTAATATTTTTATTAACGTAATAAATCGTACAAAACTTGTGATAATCACCCTGGGTGTTGATGCGAGAACATCAGTAGGAAACTAAACACAGAGCATATACTTTAATATCGTTCAATCACATAAAACAACCATTTCTAAGATCACAGGAAAAGAAACTAAGTGGGAATTAGATGTTAGAGATTGCTTCGGCTATAATCCCGCCATTGCCAGTATTTTTTAATGTGCATAAAGAATTAAATTAAATAAATTAATTAAAAGAATATATAGTGAAACGATTTTAAATAACCAAAACTTTGACCCACAGGTCAGATACTGATTCAGACAGGCTTTCTTAGAAATCCATATTCCTATTCTAATTTTTAAAGCATCCCTTCCTCTCTTATCAAAAGTGATGTCACTGACTTGGTAAACAAGGGCTAAGAATTTTTAATTGCAATAATTATTCATTGAAAATTTCTACCCGGGGCTAGAATCATATTATTGACCAGTTGACTGTGAGAAAATACCGTGAGGTTCTGCATGGATGTATGGCAGGAGACCTGTAAATTCACTAGATGTTGGCTAAATCTGACTTTAACAGGAATCTATAATATGTTATTTAAATTTTCACACTAAAATAATATGACACACCTACAGCAAAATCCTTTCATTGAAGAACAAAAAACTGATCGATGAAGCAATAGCAGACCTTGGTAAATGCGATGGTTATCAAATATATTCAGATAGATAATAATTGAAAAAAGTAATCTTAAATAATTATAAACTTCAAAACCTAAACTATTTCACGAAGTATTGGGACTAGATCTGTCTCTTCAATTATTGAGCAGCTGATTATGTTATATCATTACATTTTTAAAAGCAAGCATGGAAGATCTGTTACATTGATATAAATCTTAATTTTTTAATATCCTGCGACTGATAACATGATGTATCAACTTCAGCCCCTCTTCTTGATAGGGCTTTAACTTTTTCTTCGACTCCACAGTATAAACTCCTTAATTTCTAAGGTAGAAATAGAGAGCTTATATACATTGGTCCATGGGAAATCTCGGGATACATTGCTCACTACGGACAGAATAATTAACAATCTCACTCCTTTTTTATATAAGCTGACATCTCTTCGGCATATTTTTCTTTTGATCTTTCAAACATTGCGACATAAACCTAAAAGAAGACATGAATTATTAATTAGATTACTGAAATTAATAGAACATAATAATTATAATTACACAACATACATTGTGGGATAGCCAAAGAGATTAGACAAGGTATGCTATGAAGCTCCGTAACCGAAACTATCGGATATAAAATTCTATCCGAATCCAATATAAAAGTTACAAATTATTTCAGATAGACTGATTTTTGTTTATAAATTACTCATGGTTGAGTATATGTATATTTTTTCTACATTATTCAAAATATCAGCATGAAAGATCTAACTGTTATGTAACATAAGTTAACTAATTTTCAAGTTGTTTAGTATTGTAAACAAAAGGATCATTTACCTTTTTATCTTCATTAGACAATGCTCTCCAACGCGATGCCAGTTGCCTTGTCACTTCCTGTTTAGATGGTTCGGTGCCACTTCCATCCGAACAACCTTCAGCTAAGATAATTGGTCTCTGCTCTTGACAAAATTGGAAAAATGCATTGCATGGTTTTTTAGGGGCATTGGGATCTTTCTCTACCTGGAAATATAGAAAAAAGTAGTTCATAAAATGATAAACCACAATTAAGGCAAAGAATTTGAAACAAAGGTTAAGTATTATGTCATTACTTTGTCAGTTTTGGTGGCTTTTCTTTTGGTAGGGGCTTTTTTAGTACTATTACTTCTGTCTGTCACTGATCTGCTTGCAGTCTGAGAACTTCCTTTTTCTGTTTTAGGCACTGCGAACCCGGGATGATTAGGAAAGCCAGCAATATTTGGTTTTACATCCTCATCTTCGCTTTTTATGTTCCTAAAAGCATCTCCGTGCATATCCAATCTATTCATCAAAAATTTTATTTCCTTTTTATACCTTTTTGTCATTTTCTTGACTTGATAGATCCTATAACAAAAAATGTATATAATTGCAAAATAAAGATAACTAGAAATGAACATTTTGAAATAATAGTTAACGAACTCTACCTATGAACAATTCTTTCGTTATCCTGTTGCAAAACTTCACATCGTTCTAATAATAGTTGATATTTTCTACGATAAATATCTTGTTCCATCGGCAGGCTATCCATATCAGAGTCTTCTGAAATATTCGGTGTAATTGGGGGTACTGTCATTTTGGTATATTTAAAAATTTGTTTTCACATAATAAGGTTTGATAATCCCAACGCGACCACAAACACTACGAATTAAAAGCCGCCATGTTGGTAAGTCTATAACATTTCTAAATTTATGAGGAACGGATCGCGACAGTAATGCACACGGCTGCCATAGTGTAAGAACACGTAGAAGGCATTGTACTGTCACTGTCAAATGGCTGTCATTTGTTGATAACTGACGTGATCTCGTTATTTACTAATACTATATATTTTTTCATTTCGGGTGAACTGTCCATTAATAAATTAAATATAAGTACCGATTTCCTATTTCTGAAAGGTGAGCAAGGTTTTTAAATTTCACGGGTGAATAATAACATTTTTATATTGGTAATTTACTTTGCGGGCTTCTACGTTCCAACCTTAACCTAACCTATTCAAATCGTAGTGTTATCATCCGAGGATGTTATCAAATTGACTAACTAAACGACAATGACCAACAATGTCTTCATTTTTTAGACAAAAACACCAATTTTAGAAACAAAAAATAAAATGTCACTCCATGAAGAAAAAGTTTGTATGAGAAAATAGGCATCTTTTAAAATTGATTTTTACTTAAAATTGGTTGATAAAATACTTAAAATGTTATCAAATCAATCCATAACATGCTTATTTACCAATCTGCATATACATTTGATATGTGTTTCATATAAAAAAATTCTGAATCCATGATTATTTACTAGCTGAATTGTATTCAGTTTATTGAGTACCCAACAGATGCACCTGTATTAATGTACTGATGATTGTAAAATTGTTTTTTTGGTGAAGTATTCAATACATGACACACAAGATTTTAGATTCATAGTCTGTTTTCCATGATTGAAAATCTGAAAAATACAATATAAATAAATAATTACATATGACGGATATTGGGAGAAAACAATGATAGTCTGATTGGTTGGCTGGTAGAATTTACCGCTAGGCAATAAGCCTACCCTTTGACATATTTTATTATGTACAATTAAGAATATTATATTTTATAGTCACTTTTTTTTAGTTAAACATGCAATGTGGTAGCCAAATATCTATATGTTCAATGTGTGTTACAGATTGGTTGAAAACGATGATAGTTCTGAGTAAATATTGATATAAAAATCACCACAATGAAAAAAAAAACAATAAATGTCCAAGCCAGGATGGGAGAGACCAATGTGTGTCGTATTTTATCTCACACACTTATTACAACCTTTCAGTATCTCATGGGGATAAAATAGCTGTCGCCAAAATTAAAACTACTTACCTAGTGTCCGAATAGTTGTGTGCTTACATACATACATGGATTAATAGTGTTTTTTGCTATTGTGATGATACCTGCTATGTGATAGATGTGCTTGGTATAATATTGTTGTGATGTTTCATATTTTTTTGTAGTTTGGATTCTTCATGTATTTGGGTATGAACCCTTTTATTTTCATTTTGTGGTATAGTTTACCCACTTTTATCTTACATTGATCGACGCAAAGGCTTGCTGCTTGTTGCTGTAATGCCGATCAGTGTCAGTGACAAAGGTATGTTAATTATAATATAAATTTGTATATTTGTTATGCTGTTTAATAAACCTAACCATGACATGAAAATGATTTATTGGTTTTAATAAAATAATTTCCATATTTTTTATTCAGTTTTAAACAGGTGCTCACTAATGTTCAGTAAATTGATTCAGTCTTGCAGCATTAAACTGTATTACAGGAATTTTAGTAACCTACAAACATACTATGAAAATGAGAATTATTATGAAATGTACAATCAAGGCCCCCTCTTTCTTTGTGAATTGTATAAGTGTGACAGAAGCAAGCAGTGTGTGACAGGATAGTTTGGTGTCTGTTCTCTCTACCTACCGTTACAAGGGAGACGGCTGGTCGGAATACATCGATAGAACATTACTTCGCAACCTTATATCCCACCCCAAACTGTTGCGCACAAGTAATGATTTTGCATTACAATAGCCCCTAAATAACACTGTCAGATTTTTCTCAGAGACCTTATTCCTGCAGCATTTGTGTGTAGCGGTTTTAATCAACCGATTGCTCACCCCATAATCCGAGAGCATGCGACACAATCTTTCACAGTCCACACGATCATAAGCCTTCTCCAGGTCTACGAATGCACAAAAATGCCTCTCTTGTTTACCCAGCAGCTTCTTAGCGACCATTCGCAGGGAAAAGATCTGATCGGTGCACTCCCTTCCACTCAAAGAAGCACCTTGAACATCCCAAATTTTACTAAATGAGATTCAACAGTGGTCTGCTCATTGAGATTATCCACTGCCTTCTATATTACAAGCCTGGAAGCTAAAAATGGCAACGTTGTAATTGCTAGCATTGGGAGTCCTATTTTGAATGTAATGCTACAATTACACGCTTGCCGTGGCTTGGCAAGCTCCATGCCTTCACAAACCCTTGGACGCCAATTACACGTTGGCGTGCGCACTGTATTTTAATAGATTTGCCGCAATTCCTTTGATCTGTTTCAAAAACCGACACTTGTTGCAAGCGTTGGCAAGCTCACACAAGCCAAGGCAAACACCCTGTTACACGTTGGTATTTGTGGTGGTTTGCCAAGCCGTGGCATGACATTTGTCATACTTATGGTCACTGGCATATTATGACAAATAATAATAATTATCAATATTATGTTGAACTTTTTATAATGATTCTTACATTATTACCTATAATAATTCAATTAATGCGATAAATATTATTTAAGTATCATACATTTACGAGTTAAAAGAAAATGGGGCTTTGTAAATTAACATAATATTTTATATTCCAAATAGCTCTTTATGGGAGTTCTATTTTGAAAAGGACATTTCTCACTAAATATGTGAATCTATATAGGAACATGAAACTTACACAATATTATGAAAATTCAATAATAAATACTACTATTCTTATTGAGTAGGCAGCTTTCACTGTTTTGACCCCAAGTCTCAGCTAATTTGTAGTAATCTAGTATATTCTTGGAGGACTCCCTGGAGAGGAGGATTATGGTCGGGGGCAGGAGGGAAAGAGGACGATTGCCCACGAAATGGTCCGATCTTGTTAGGCAGGCAACGGGGACCACACTGCATTTGTCCATAAGAATGGCTGAAGACCGGGAGGGAGTTGGTGGGGATGCATGGCTGTTACGATCCTCGGCATCGAGGGACCGACTGAAGAAGAAGAAGAGTATATTCTTGAAAGTCATTGGCCGAGAAGTGTTTCAGGGGATTTGAGTAGTATCTTGTTGACAGTTTCTGCTGGTGTCCTCTTAGATGTACATTAGTGTTCATCGTAAACATAGCTGGTAGCATCTATCAGAAATAGTTGCATTCAAGGAAACATATTTCAATAAGGTCTCCCAGAGAGAGATGCTACCATCTGCTAGAGTCTCTCCTTGTTAAATATGTTGAACAATTTCTTTTATTATAAGTATTATTCTTTTAAGTATCAGTGCTTTCAACAGTTAAAAGATATTTTTTGACAATGAGGGTTAAGTAATATAACATTAATTTTCAAAATATGTTAATTTATTAAAAAAAAAAAAACAATAAGCAAATAAACACTCAAATAGTATAGGTAGGCAATTTAAAAAGGTAGACGTAGAATGTACTCAACACAAGTACCTATAAATATTTCAGCAATGTAGGTCTACAAGATTTCAATTTGGAGGAAAGATATAAGAAACAATAAATGTAATCACAAACCAATATAGACAAAATGTACTGAACATAAACTATGTTCATTTCAAATAATATGACTACTTCCATTGGATAGATCATCGTAAATGGAATATAATATGAAGTTCATTAAAAAAATTGAAATTGTAATAGGATTCATAAACAAATATGGGCAGAACGTACATAACATAGTACCGATTTTAAGTAACGTGGAATATGTAGCTAGATCCTTCAAGTATTCAGAAAGAAAAATGATATAAAGTTTAATAAGAAATTGAAATAATATATGTTAGGTCATCTTTGGATGGTAACAGAAAAAAATCTGTTGTTAAATGAATGCTAACGAAGAATAAAAATATATTATATTGAATCCAAAAATTGTGGTCACCCGGCCAGTGAGGAACTGACTCCATCGGGAGTAACACTATCCACTAGTGTGGGTAACATGGACATCAAAAAATCCGTAAGGAACCTAGTGTTCCTTAGCAGGAATAATCTATGCACCATCACGAGGTCCCTAACGGGGCACTGCAGGCTGAACAAGCATGCACATGTGCACCATAGGGATATTGGACTGTGGCATGTGCAGGGCGTGTGGGGTATCACTTGAGACCCCAAAGCATCTCCTGTGTGAGTCTCTACCAATGATGCGTAATAGACACAAAAATCTGGGCACTTTCTTGATGTTCCCAGATAAAATTGAGGAGTTCAACGCCAACAAAGTCCTCCGATTCTTCCAGGAGGCTGAACTAAGCTACGAACTCTAGATACAGGGCCAGTCACAATAGTTCCATTTTGGGACGCAGTGACGGCGACCTCCTTGGAGGCAGCAGGCCTAGTAAATAATAATAGTAATATCATATTGATTCTTATTACAGAAGTTTTATTGAATCTAAAACAAATAATATACTGTTTTCTGTAAACTACACAAGCAAACCACTAACAAATACACCTTAATCTTCAATTACGTCACATTTCAAAAACAAATTCACGGATTCTTCATGTCTTTCCATATGCACCTCTCTGTGATCCCCTTTATAAGTGCCTTCTTCTTCAGATAAGCAGTAGTATGAGGAAAACTGCTAGTAGTAGTACCTTTTACTAGAGGATAACAGTCTAATGGAACTTGCTACACCATCCCGTTTCCTTAGGTTTGTGATGTTGATTATCACATCTTCAGATCTGAGTTCCTGTGGATGTTTTCCAATATTATCATACAATAACAGCCAGGCCTCATACATCCCTTTATCGTTGGGGTTATTGAAAACTGGAGCAGTTCCCTTCTTTGTAATAGTGCTGTCATAGCTTGTCTTGCATTAAGGCATCAACACCTTTGGGGCATCTGAAAAAACATTATTACATTAATATCCAATAGGATAATTCCTTGAGAAACACTACACATTAAATTAATAAATCATACAATTCCTTGTCCAAAAACTATACATAACCTAGATCTGCGTACATGTACAAAACCTATTAACTGTACTCTAAAGTTATGAATCATAACCTACAAACTGGTATTTGTTTAATAAAAAACTCAATACAATTGTATGATGTAACTGCAGACTGCTTAAGTTTCTTAAAGATAGACAAAACACAATATACAATATTATTATTATTTATTCAAACAAAATATTCTCCAGTCAGCTGTCAGTCTAGGCTGGTATAAGGAGAACAAAATAATCATAAATATATAATAAATTGTCAAACACTTTACATAAAAGAATAAAAAAACATACAAAAAGAAACACAAAATAGTCAATAACTAAAGTTAACAATAAAAACGTAAACAATATATATTCAAAATAAATAATGAAAATTTATATATAGGTAGATGCAGTTTAGATATGCACACTAATAATGTCAATATACATGTAAAAAATCATGAAAACCGTTCTAGTAGGAAGTAAAAAAGTTGCAGATGATGCTTACCTATAATATGATTTTTAAACCATGTTTTACACTGAAAACACAGTGTTGATGATATATTATATCGAACACCTGAATAAATACTTTCAATAGCTTAGAAACATTAAATTACGTTTAAAACAGCACTTTCAAACAGAAAAGAGTTATAACATTGCCGACCATACAAAACAACTAAAAACAAAGTCCTTTCTTGCATGACAGAAATCACATCCGGATTCCGGACACTGTCGCCAAACTTTCTAATTCCAGGCTTGTTTATCATTTGTTTATTATATTTTGCAAACAAAGATGCATTTATAAGCACACTGAATTATTATGTGTAGTTATTTTTAAATTATCTATATTTTTGCAACTTTTAGAAACATCAAAAATTTATGTGACAGATTGAACAGTGTTGCCAGTATAGAGTCTTGCTGAGAAATAAAATATATTCGTTTATACGTATGCATTTTATGAATGTGGCAACATTGGCAGCCGTGTGCATTACTGTCGCGATCCGTTCCTAATTTATGACGAAAAGAGAAAATCACGAGAAAAAAATCCCTGCTTTTCTTTTAATTGTACGAAATAAGAAATTTACTGAATCTTGTAGTTTATTATAAAACAAACAGAAGAATCTAATTTTTAACTATGAAAAATTTATTAAATTCAAATAATTTCGTAATTTACAATTTTTAAGCTTTGCAATATTACAATTTGACAGCGCTCATATTGTCTATGGTTTTATGTCAATGTCAAAGGCGCCCCGCCGAGAGGAAAACTAATGGACGATGGAAAATCGTGAAAAACACCGTTAGAAAAATATTTCGTGAATAATATCAATTCTTTATTAAATTTAAAACAAAAATTAAGCTTACATTAAAAAATGAATTTCTCACTTCAAAGATATTTACTTTTCCAAATTTACTAAAATAAATTCTCTAATATGAGATTTCCTTCTGGATATATTTAATTTAATGATAAATAAATACGTTGAAGTCATCGGAAATGTTATGGACATCGCAAATATCAAGAAGATCGTTGTTTATCACTTTTTCGTTGTGTGCTTTAATGTTCTATCTATCTTTCAGTTTTAATTCATGCCTAGTTTCGAACTTAAATAAAGTTTTGAAAAGGGTAAGCCAAAACTAGTCACCGTTATAATTAATAATTTTTTGCAAATTTATATGTTAACCTCTTTAATATTTTTCAGCATCCTATACATTCATTCATAGCAAATTATGGAGTCACTAAAAGTCCACATCCCCAGACAGTTGTAAGGGTAGTACCATTAATAGGGGGAGATTTGAGTGTGCTAGAGACTGATGGAGCACCAAAATACAGATTTTTGAGACAGCAGGGATTAAAACCCAGTAGAAAGTTACCAGATGCTCTCATAATTGGTGTGAAGAAAGGAGGGACTCGGGCTCTTTTGGAATTTATAAGGTAACAACAGAAATTACGAATCCTTTTCAACTCAGTCAAACCATCTGGGCTTTGCTTTATTCGAGTTTTTTCTGTCTACACGCCCCAGGTAGGAATGTTGCCTTTTAATGAATTGGGTCGCCGTAAAGCAGTTTTAATTTCCTTATTTTTTATGTTGTATCAAGTCTAATTAAAGTTAACTAATACTTTTGTGAGAAGGTTTTACTGTCCCAAGATTTTTTTGCAAAAAACACTACCTATGCCTGCCAATCTGCTTTAGTTTCTTTAATATAATTATTCAATTTCTAGATTACATCCTGATGTACGCGCTGCAGGATCCGAAGTTCACTTCTTCGATAGATTTTATGAAAAAGGATTTCAGTGGTATAGGTAGATATTTTACATTTCTTAGTAGCACATTTTCAATGAAAAAATTTCTTAAAAAATATTTCACTGTATATTTCTAATGAATTTTAGACAACATATGCCACCCACTCTAGAAGGTCAAGTTACAATGGAGAAAACTCCAAGTTACTTTGTAACAAAAGAAGTACCAAAGCGTGTCCAACATATGAATCCATCTATGAAACTTCTCATTGTTGTCAGAGACCCAGTCACTCGAGCAATTAGTGACTACACACAGGCTGCCAGGTATTTTACAATCTTATATGAACACATCAAAGTATTCTTTGGATTTACGAAGAAACCATTGTTTATATAATATTTTATTTTAGTAAAAAACCCTCAATGCGAAAGTTTGAAGAACTTGCTTTTTTAAATGGTTCTATCACTTGTCCAGTTGATATGGCTTGGGGTCCAGTACGCCTTGGAGTCTACGTCCGTCCATTGCAGAGATGGTTAAGATCTTTTCCAATCTCACAACTATTATTTGTTTCTGGAGAAAGGTTAATAGTTGATCCAGCTGCAGAAATAGCAAGAGTTCAGGTAATTTACAACACATTTCTTTCATATCATCATAAATATTAATTATAAAAATCCAAGATTTAACTCTTTACTTTTTTACAGGATTTTCTTGGCCTCAAAAGGGTCGTCACTGAGAAACATTTCTATTTTAACTCCACTAAAGGATTTCCCTGTCTTTTCAAATCAGAAGGAAGATCTTTTCCCCATTGTTTAGGCAAAACCAAAGGGCGAAGTCATCCTTACATAGATCCGGCAGCAATTGAAAGGCTTAGAGAATTTTATAGACCTTTTAATCAAAGGTTTTATCAACTAACTGGAATCAATTTCGGTTGGCCTTAAAAATTTACTGTACTCTTATTCTGAATTTTACTTACTACTGCAAGTGAGAAACTCACGGGAAATTTGTTTGGGTTACGGAGTTTTCCCAAGCATTCTGTAGGATCGCTATACACGTTTCCATACAAAACTTTGTTGTAAATGTCACACTAACTTAGAATAAGGCTACTGTATTGTCAAAATCAAGAAAGAGCAGCTGTTTTGATATATTTATATGGCAAGGTAGCTCCAATAACATTCTTTGAAGTCTGAAAATTATTGACAAAAAACAAAGATATGTTACGCTTACCTGATATGATTTTATGTGTCTGAAAAAAGTATTCTAAGATATGTTACGCTTACCTGATATGATTTTATGTGTCTGAAAAAAAGTATTCTAAACGTAATTTTAGATGCTCATGAGGATAGAAAATCACGATGCTGAAAAAAGCTGTTAAAAAAATTGATTAAAAATGCTTATAAAACTTACAAGTTTATTGCTTACATATATTTTGCAACTTATTAGATTGATTTGATCATAAGCAAAATCTGTGTAGCTCTATATGGAATTTGCTATTATATTAGCTGTTTTTTTATTTTTTTTATTTTCTCAAACTTAAAAGCCCATAACACAATATAGCTTTAATATTTAGTATTTAATACATGTTTACTTTATTTATCACTTATCATGTTTCATTAAATGATATGAAAATCGTCACAAACATTGAAATATTCAATATTGATTTAAGTATTGGGATGAGTATTATTTTAAATGTTCAAAGTAAGGAATAGAGAATTAATGCCAAAGAAATTAAAGGAGCGATTTTGAATATACCATAGATTTCAATGAATTCTTATGTTCCTAACACAAAGTAGTAAAAGAGAAAAAAATTAGTTCCTCAAGTACACCGTATTTCAGGGGAGAGCAATATTCCCTATGTCTTTTTGTAAACATTAATTAAAAAAGCTTAATTTCCAATTTACTATGTTGAAAAAGTTTTAAAGTTCCTATGCCCTTTGTAAACTTAGGTTAGGGAGACTTAGGCTGAAAACACATAGAACGCTGATTCCGTCCCGCGCACAGAATGTGGTTTATGGTTTCAACGCATTTAAATGGGCATGCCGGAAAGCGGGTTTTCTGCTTTTGCTGTGCCCATTCAAACGCATAGAAACATTCTTTGCGCAGATCGGAATCGGCGTTCTACGTGTTTTCACCCTTATGGTGTATTTGTATTAAGGTGATTTTTATTATTTATTACATTTCCTTTTAGAGTTTTGTTCTACTTGAATTTATATCGGGAATAATGTCAATTAACTGTAAATGGTATTTTGAATAATATGCACAATGTACTAATTAAAAAGATAATGTACTGTAGATTAGTAAGGATTATTTCATTAAGTACTAACTGTGGTAAATATGCATAAAATTATTATATGGAGAGATAAAGACAATAAATCATTTTATGTCTTCCCTCAATCTAATATGGAAATTTTTTAAAACCCGCTATTTGTATTAAAAAAAAGAAGATTAATGCTAAGTACAAACCATATTATACTTTACCATTGATTGGAAGTGCACAATTAAAGAAACCACTTATTTTTCAAATTGTCTTGGAAAAATTGCCTGTCTTAACTTTAAGATACATCCCCTTAATCCACATATTACGGAACCAATCAAGTCACATCTCAATTTCATCTCTCCGAACATTTGTGTTTTTTAATCATGAAATGTTTCTGTATTTTTGTAATGAATCTGTGCTCACTTAAAGTGAACACAAATACACTCTTCGACTCTTTCACAGTAACCTACTTTTGGATATGTAATGAGTTTTTTCTAAAGATTTTGACAACATAATTGCACATTCTCCTTTCTATCGACATCATCAATAGGAACTCTTGAAACAAAAAAGTAATGTAAGGTATATACTTTATATAACTTTTATTATAATAATGACTTTTTTGTAAAAAATAAATAAATTTATAAAAAAAATCAGTTCATGTGTTATTATCAGACGACCTCACCAAGTCAGGTAGTGCTATATTATCAATCAGTATATAAGAGATGGTGTCGAAGGAAACAATTGCTAACAAAAATATAACATTTTTATGAAGCGATCTTCTTATTTCCATTAACTCCGTAGAAGTTGGTATGGCAGATTCATCACTGAAAAAAAAATAATTTAATTCTTATTCAAAAACCAATTTCTTATTTTCCTTGACTACACTTATGTATATCATTTTCATATTATGAAAAAAGGCTATTCATAAAATGATAAAACAAAAAATTCAAAGGAAAATAGATGTCAAAGATCAAAAAAAATTATTTGTCTTCAATAGGTGTGTATACCAAAATGTAGTCGATATCAATCTAGAATTTAATGGGTTCCAGCATAGCTACAAACCCCGTGGTAATATTCAATAAATTTTGAGGTCTAAACATCATGGTATTTTTTAATTGAATATTTAACTAGTCGTTTATGCCAATAAGTGTTTCAGGTTAGTAAATATAGTAATATGATGTTAGTGTATCAGACATCTCTATGACCTTACCTCAGCACAATGATACTAAATGGTGGAGGAGGAAGATTCGATTTCCTCAGTTTCTTGTTGGAAGGCAAGTACATGTCAAAAGATACTTTGAAGATCACATTTTCATACTTTTTACAATTGACATTTGACTTAAAAATTTGCAAACGTTTCATCACAGACTGTGTTGAAATACAGTCCTCTCGCCGTATCAAAGGGGAAATCATGGTATTGGAGTCATTGTTTTCACTCTCCATCTCGTCATCACTGATGCACACTACATTAGATATGATCTTATTTTTATAGAGCTGTTTCCCTTGACCCCAAGATTCAATGGGACATTCCTTTTTATGGCTTAAATTTTTTATGTTATCAAGAACAGCCATCTGTATTTTGGAACCTACATTTGATATAAAATTATCTCTCTTATTTCTATTTCCTAGTTCTGGTTTATTCCAAGAATTCTCTGTAAACCACCGGGAAATAATATCAGAGGTTCCCACTCCATGTCTTGCACTTCCTGCAGCTGTGACCTCTTCGGAACTGTCATCACTTGGAAGTCTGTTAAGTGATGTACTCGTACGTTTCCCCACACTTTTTCTTTTCCTTTCAGTTCTTTTCTTAGAAAATGGACTATTATTTAATGAAGATATATCTGTTATTCTACAGATTTTGTGTGGTGGTGATTCTGAACCAGAACTGACTTCCAGCACATTAGTATCAGAATGTGCACTTTCATCATCGCTTGGCATTTGTTCTAGTGTACAACTGTGTTGTTTGAAGACTACGGTATACCGTTCATCAAAAGTATCATTAAATTTTATTATGGCTAGTATTAAAGCTTCCTTTATCTCACTCGATTTATTCCCTACGTTTATAGAAGAAAACTTATCCAGCAAACCATGGATACATTTTAAAATAGTTTGCTTTTTGCTTAAAACATCACTAGGTACTCCTACAATATCTTGTGATGTGCTTCTTTCAGTTTCCTTATCTTTTTCTTCCTTCAACTCAGTAGGAACAGCTTGACTACTTTTATGCTTTTTCACATGTGATGTGGATAGATTACTAATTTTATTTTCACACCTTTCATTCACAACTTTGTTACTTTGAAGCAGTAAATTTTGCATAATACGATTGAAAAATGGATTATTATTAGCACTAATATCACATCTTATAAACTGAAAATTTCCAATGGGCAAATTCCTTCTGTTCAAATCATTTTCTTCACATTTGTTATTTTTGTCGAAAAATTTATCCAACATGATCACATAATACTGGTTGCTAGTAACTATACCTTGTGGAATATATTTTGTTTCTGGAGGAATCAAGAATAAATAATCTTTCTTGTAGCAATTGGGAATTTTGGATAATATTTTCTGTTTCAATGAAAATGAGGGAATACACACAACATCTGTTCCAACTGAACTTGCATCTGAATCATCCTCTATTACTGTTGTGTCTTTCTGTGTCTGAATATCCTCATTCAATACGATGGATTCATCGCTAGAACTTTCATTCAAAATAACGCAGTCAACAGTCTTAACCTTTGCTTTGATATTACTTTTTTCTGGGTTGTTTATATTTTTCCTTGATTTCAATATGTTGTCTATTAAATGTGAATTGTCAGTGTCATCATCTGATTCTTCAGAACTTTCTGTGTAAGCTATGGATGGATTATGCCTCAACAATTTATAGCCTTGTCTAGAAAGTGAAGAATAAACTCTATATTCTTCCAATGATATCAGTTTGCCGATAAATTTGGAATATGCCTGTTGCAAAGATATTCTTATGTCACCAAATCTCAAGTCTAAGGCATTCTGTAAAAAGACAAACATTTTAAAATATGCATTAACATTAAACTAATACTGTGAAAAATAAGATAAGTCAGCAAGTATTGGTATGCCAGAGTAAAGGGAAAATATTATGTAAAGCACAAGAGCTCAAAGAAATAATACTTTATTCGTGACGGCTGTACTCAAGTAAGTCAAGAACATAGCTGTTAATGAAAGATAATCGCAGTTAAAAACTTCAGAGTAGTCAAGAAAAATCTTTATAGCTGGCTTGGGTAAACTTGAGTTTTAGCGTCGTGAACATTTCTATTCGAATTATCCACAACTGTCATTTCTCATGAGGTTTGGCGTTTCCATAGATTTTTTATTGTATTAGTGTTCAATTTTATGTTAGCGTTAGCAAGCTTTGTATTATTTTATATAATTGGGTTAGGTTAGAATTATAAGGGGGGTTTGGGGGGCAGAGCCCCCCATACCTCATCACGTCTTCCCCCGAATTTATTCAAAGTAATACAATATTACATTAAAAATGCCTTTATATAAAAATCCATGGAAACGCCAAACGTCATAAGAAATGACAGTTGTGGATAATTCGAATAGAAATGTTCACGACGCTAAAACTCATCTTTACCCTGGCTTGATTAACAATTCAACTTCATAATAATAATCCAGAAGAGCACTATTTCCAGAGCACATTTCAAAAATACAAATGATCTTAAAGGGTCTGGCAAGCAAAAGCCATGTTGAATTATTTTCACATATCTATATTCAAAATTGATAAATACCATTTCTAGGAGATGAAGAACTTCCTCCGGATAAATATATGTACGACAATCCTCTGTATGCCCTATGTGTAACCAATGTGTGCCCCTTTTCTCGGTTACATACGCTTTCTGTTTCTGTTCATCCCATATTGCGATTGTTAGGGTACCACTGCATCAAATTATAACTATAAGACACCGATAAACTCAAAATTTAAAAAAATTAAAACGTTTGAAACTTACATTTTTTCAACTCTTTGATGAGACAAAACATGTTTTCTGTCATCGAGCGCTTTTTCTATTTGTTTTCGCTCAATCCATGACCCAGTGGACACCGAGGATTTAAGACCTTTCGTAGGTAAGATTTGATCATGTTTGCAACCCCTCTCAACTAACTGATCGCCACTAAAAAACAATTTCCAAAATGATTACGTAAAAATGTTATTCAAATTTGCACTCATCTAGTAAAAAAATATTTTTTCAACAACCTCAACAGTTTAGTGAAATCAGTCATGATAGTAAACGTTTTATAAAATATAAAAACTAAAAAAGTTTACATATAAGTAGTCTATGAGTTTATAGTAACAACGTGAAAAAATACAAACGTCAAACGTCAGGAAATTTATATTTTACTTTGACATTCCCATTGTGTATAAAAGTCTATGGACATTCCATGTTAACAACATTTTTTAGTATCTATGAGATATCTATGGTTACATAAATAAAACCATAGACATTTATTGGGCAGTCCACCCTCAAAGAGTGATTTGTGAGACATTTTAATGTTTGCTTATAATATTATATTCTATTAAAAAGCAGTAGGGTTATTCCAAAGAAATCTGTAATCGATCTCTCTATCGGTTTCGGTCTTCCAAATTTTCCATAAATTTAGAATCAGTTTCCTTTAACACTCTCTTTTATTATTGTTAATCTGTATTTTTGTCCACTTTTTGTAATCACAAGCCCAAAACTTTGGCTTAACAGCCATCAAAATACAATGCTGGTATTTTTGTAACCATTTTCTCATGTTTTACGCGGCGCTCTTTGTAATTTGTTGATGTCTAAAACTGCATTATTATACTTTATATCATACGGAACTGATTATTCCGTCATTTTTATGATATACAATCTTAAAAAAAAAATTGATTTTTTATTTTATTTAATACTAGCTTTCCCGACAGACGTTGTATTGTGGTTCTAGCCCGAAGTGGCCCGTTAATATGTACATAATGTGCACTGCGCCCCCGTAAAACAATACA
Organism: Mystacides longicornis; assembly: GCA_963576905.1. NCBI lineage: Eukaryota > Metazoa > Arthropoda > Insecta > Trichoptera > Leptoceridae > Mystacides > Mystacides longicornis. The sequence continues at coordinate 14,891,163 of OY756425.1, forward strand.
AAATGTATTCGATTGAGTTAAGCTAATAAAATAATAACATTAAACTATTTCTGAAACATCCGTATTTCATTCATATTCAAAGCTCTGGCGGGAAGAACTTGAGAATAATGCGCTCGCGCACACACCCTACCTCGCCTATTGCCAACACGAATGTGCCCGACTTTGTGTGAAAATTTTCTAATGCTCTAATCGGTGCGTTGGTGGAGTACGTGGGATGGGCTACTGTAGGAGCGTATGCGAGAATGAGAGGGAACTACCCGCGATGGCGTGAGCGCGTCATAGGTAACCGTTCCATACAAACTTAAATATTGTATTTTACATCATGTCTTATCCAGTTTTTTAACATTTTATTAGTTATTCTGTTATCCGGAGCGGAGAAGAATCCAATAAAACAAACATCAGAAGATTTTGTTGAGCCGATATCGAGTTATAAGTGTTCGCACTAACCCGACTTTAATTTATATAGTAGATAATGTTAAAGATATTTTTAATTTCTTTATACCTGCTTCAAAATACGATAAATTTAATAATTTTTTGAAACTTTGAGCTCAATTAGGAGACAAAAGATATCTTTCAAAGTGAAAAATATTTTGCATACGTATTTTAAACAGCATTTAGCACTAAAATATTACTGTTAGGTACGTTAGGAATATCGGGAGAAAAAGAAATCGGCCCACCTTAGTACCTGGCACCTCTATAGAGACGACCTGGGGGATACTCTTGAAATTCAATCTCGATCAATACTAAAAGTACTTGTGTAAATCCTTATTTACGCCGTTTGCTTTCGAAAAGCTATACCGTATTCAAAATCGACTTAAGATAAACTATTTTCATGCATAGCATACTAAATCTAAATGTGATAAAGACATAGTTATTTAGATTGAAATTGGATCGGTATTGAGATGGAAAAGTAAAGTAACCATCCTGGTGTAGTGGATATACTCAAGTACTTCCGCATCAGTGGACAAAGGGGACATTCGGTCACATGACCAAAAACAATTGTTGCAACCGAGAGATGGGAATCTTGCCAAGATCTATCTTTCGGTGGCATCAAAAAGACGATTGAAGAGACTTCTTGCTGAAGACGGGAATCGGGAAGAGGCACTGTCACTCCGCAAGAGGCCTCTAGATACGAAGCAGTAAGCACAATAAGAGGCAACGCTCCATAATTGAATTGAAGTATATTAAAATGGACCTAATTTGGTCGCGGTGTCAAAGGGGCATAATATTAGGGTCCCTTGACCTTTATAAAAAAAATCGAGATGATAAAGCGTGGAATACAAAGATGAAAAATTGAAGAGCGTGGCCTTACTAACAGGACATCAACCTAGAAGTGCCTCCCTTGGAGATTTCATTTCGCAGAAAATTAACCCCCTCCCTCCTCATATGTCATTAGCATTCGCAATTAACAATTTGCATAAGATGTGACATATATACAAGGGCGGATCCAGCTTTCGCGCCAGGGGGGGGGTCACATAGTAAAAAAAGGTCATTTCCAAATTCAAGGAGGGGGGGGGGGGAGTTCATGAACCACAAGAAATTATAATTTTGTTCTAATCATAATAGAAAAGTAGATATTTTATTAATAATGTAAGTACTTAAAAATAGACAAAAAATAGGGCCTGGTCCCGGCCCAGGGGGGAGTCATGACCCCCTTGATCCCCCCCCCCTGGATCCGCCCTTGCATACATACAAGACCATAGGATATTAATAACAATTAACGTATTTTGAAGTTTCATGAAAAGGAGGATGACTATCAATTTCATATAAACAAACTCTTTTATGTTGCCCCTGAAACTAAGATGGACTCACCAATAAGTAATACCTACCTAATTACCTACACTCAATCAATGGGATGTTTTTTTTCATTTTGTGCCACCAGAGACGCCCTTGCTAATCCGGTCTATTGTCAAATTCAGTGTTGCCAAAGGGGGCGATTTACTGCCATTTCCCCCCCAAACCAAACCACAATGCGGGGGCCCTAAGCCCCACTCAGGAGCATAGGGAGGCATCAAGAGCTCACCATTGCGCTCGAAGGCGTCCGTGGCTCATTGTGCCTTTTCTGACAAGTTGAGATTTAAGGACGTGAAGTGGTCAATCTCACGGTCCCGATCTGGTTTTTCGATTTCCTGCCTCTTACAGGATGCTCGAAAAATCAGCAAAAAGAGCAGAGGTGCTATTCTTTATATTTTGGGTTGGCTGGAAGAGATCCTTCGGGATAAGTTCGCCCTTTGAATCTTTAAAGTGTTTGTATAAAAATTGATTTTAATTAATTATTTCTCAATAAAGTTTTATCTATTTATTTATTCTTCGCCGGCAACCTCACGGCATACATATGAGAATTCTCATGATTAGGGTTTCGGAGACTTAAATATTACCACCTAATGGCGAACGTTGTTAACGTAAAGTGATCACACTAAACCAGCCTTTGAAATAACAGTAGAAGACGTTCGTAAGCCCGTAGTGGTTTGTTCCATTTAAAAATCGAACATCAGTAATTAATTGTTAGTGTTATTAATTGTTACATATTCGTTAATGGAACTGGCTGCAAATGGCAGCAAATAGGAAGAGATGGAAGAGTATGGATGAGGCCTACGTCCAGCAGTGGATAAATAGAGGCTGAAAAGAAGAAGAAGAAGACCATAATTTGAGATTAAACGTTTTTTTTGGCAATATGGTACTTATTAAATAGACACATAGTTGTTTTTGTATCTATTAGGTATACTATTCTGCTATTCCAAAAAAAAGCATGTACATACCTTAAAAAATTGGTGTCTCAGCAACCAATTATTATATCCTGTGTTTGACAAAAAAATACTAAAATAACTATAACTGGAGAACTATAAAATCGCTATATGTTGAGGTATTTGGATAGCCCTAAAAATGTTCTATCTCTGGTCTTCCGCTTAGTCGAACTTTCTGGGACAACCTGTATAAGTATAGAATCAATGAGGATGAAGTTGTCCCGACTGAAAGCTAGTCGTGTACTATATAGTAATAAAGGTATTTATTACCAATATTATTCATTATTATTTGTGTAGTACACGACGTAGTAATTATTGCTTTTCTATTATCTAAAACTTTATTAACGTTTTATATTTATGAATATGTCATCCCAAACAGCACATGGATATCCCAGGGATGTCCCGAATGTCCCGTGATATTCGGGATATCCATGGGATATCCAAATGTCTCGGGATATCACGGGATATCCCTGGGACATCCCTGGGATATCCCGCATATCCCGGGTTATTCGGGATATCCTCTGGATGTCCATGGGATATCCCAGATATGCAGAACGTCGCAGGGATGTCAAGATATTCAATGAAATGGAAGTTGAAAGAAACGCCCTCGAAAAAAGTTATCACTTATTGATACAGACAGTGTTCATGTTCATCTTATTGTATTGTTCCTTTCCAGTAGGTGGCTGAATTTGGCAGACTATTTGGTCGTTTTCAACAAACAGTAGTTGCTTTCTCTATCTTCAATATACATAGGTTGGTTCCTATGCAACATTTCCTTACGCTGGTGTGTTTACACTAGTCCCAAATTAATTAAAATAAAAAAAAACGAATGTTGTAGAATTTCGATAATATTTTTAATCCGTAATATATTTTCGGCCGACTTAGCGACCATCTTTTTTTTTTTTTATTTTTTTTTTTTTATAGCGACCATCTTCAGTGGAGAAATTTTGTAAAAATAATAATGTTGACACTACTGATTCGCATTATGTGCGCCCTTAATTATATTATTTTTTTATTTTAATAAAACTATTACATTTTATCAATTTTTTGTTAGATAATGATATTTCTCTGAAAAAAGAAAATATTATTACCTATCATCTTTTGTTGGATTTTTGGTTGAAAATTTATTCGATATTACTTTTTTTATATAATTTTCCACGACAATAAAGTTTGAAAAGAGGTTGGTAGACCAGCGGTATCAATCGATGGCTTTTGCACGTATGTACACTAGGGTGGGTAACAATTGATTACATAAGGAAAACATCTTATTTAAAAAATTAAAAAATAATCAGATTCAGATTATCAGAAATTTCAGGGCCGATGCGATGCCACTACACAAGCTTGCTTTATGTGAAAGATTTCGAAAGTGCGTTTGTTTTCACTTTAGTTGAGCCCAAAAAGTCATTAGGTACACTTTGAGTATACTTTTTGTCATATATTCTTTTTCAAATGTAGGAAATTGACAATAAAGTCTCTTTTTTCATTAAAATCAATCACGTACACGTGTTACAAGCTAACATTGTAAACATGGATAATATAACAGTCATATTTTCGTCGTTATGCCAGGATAAAAATTATAGAGTAAAGCGCGTAGTAAAATGTCTTATGTAAACCTGGCAATATCGCGTTAGTTACTATTGTATATGTATGGTTGCTCATAATAATTATTTCGCAATATTGGGTAAATGAATGTGACAAGCTGGTGTTGATACTGTTAGTGTTTAAAAATTGTGTTTAAGGTCTTTCTTTAAAGGGTAAGTTTCGTATTAGTAATTATTGTAAATTATGCATTAATTCATGGATGCATTAAATATTTTAGTCGTCATATTCGCAGTTTTACTATCATTGAAGAAATCTTGCCAATTCTTACATTTCGTGTTTGGACTATATTTTGCCACTATCTATTGCTTTTTCATTTGCTTAGATTAGATTTTCTGACCTCCAGACTTACCCCCGATGTGGTTTTTCAGCCACTCAGGATATAGAAGATGTTTTCAAAACCAAATGAAAAATGCTTATACTACAGTAATGTTATAGATTCTATAATTGTATTTTTTGTTGTTGTTACAGACATTCTGAACCGAAAACTGAAGAGATAATCTTTATATAATTTCAAATGCGGTAATTTAACCTGAATTAAACCTGACTGACAAAACAGACTGCGAGTGACCATTACCATTATTGGTGAACACGGGGATTGAGCCTCCCATAGGTATCAGTATGGAAAGTGGAGCCCTCAACTACATGACCAAAATATGGAAAGTGTCAGCTTTTAGTGGCGAGAGGACACGTGAACAGGTTCATAGGTGTATGTTGCCAATTATTCACAAAAAAACGTCATACGCCGGCGCAGTACATCATTTCTACCATCATGGAGAGAAAAATATTTTTATTTACTATTCACAGAGAACAAACAGCAATAAATTTAAATACTTACCTAATATGTATATAATATATTATCAATAAATAGACATTATTGGAAAAACGTACATTTATTTAATATTCCTCTAATATTTTGATATCTGAGATTCAGGATTATTACACAGTAATTCTGAATAATCAGGATATCCATGAGACGTCGCAGGGATATTCCGGGATATGCGGGATATCCCAGCAATGCCTACGGGATATTCGGGATATCCATGAGACGTCGAAGGGATATTCCGGGATATGCGGGATATTCCTGCAATGACAGCGTGTTATTCGGGATATGCAAGATATCCATGGGACGTCGTATGGATATCCCGCATATCCCGGGATATGCGGGATATCTCTGGGATGTCCCTGGGATATCGGGATATCCATGGGACATCGCAGGGATATCCACGGGACATTCGGGATATCCCTAGGACATCCTGAGGATATCCCGAATATCCCGGGATATTGCCGGACATTTGGATATCGCAGGGATGTCTCAGGGATCCCTGGGTTATCATGGGATATCCTGTGCTGTCTGGGATTATTTTTCTACAAGTAGGTGAAGTAGGTAACAAAAATAAAAATAAATTGAAAAACCAAAACATTGTAGCGGTTTTCTCCCCACAAGGGAGATGTTGCTCCATCTTCGGCTTAGCTCAATCGGTATGTTGTGGAGCAGTCTCTCTTTCACTCTCAGTTGGTGTTGTGGTTCGTAATGAAGATAGGTCAATGTGATGGAGATGATTGTAGGATATTTTTATGAAAAAGATCACTTGAAGAAACAGAGTTTATTGTCTTGGTTAAAAAGGGCACACAAATTCACAATTTCTTTTACAACAAAAGTTATAATTATTTAATTATCGGCTCTAACAGTTCGATATAACGGTTAGAATTTATCACACGAACACTTGGAAAATAGAATATAATTGAGATACCTTAACACAGAAGGCACTCTATATATAATTCTACGTTTTAAATATAATTCAAAGCAAAGTCTTTAACCGAAATTAAGTTATTATTTATCCGAGCAAGAAGCTACGTGCTTCTTGTTCAGGGTGTAAGAGCAGAGAGAGGCGTAACTAACAGAAGAGGAGGGAGTTTCTTTCTTGATCCTACCAAAAGAAATTAGAAAAAGGGTGGAGTTATTTTTCTACGTAATTCCTTCAAATCACGTCAGACCCACATGACTAATAATGGTCATTGGTGTGAAAAGGATAGAAGATAATGCCCTCTTGCACTCTCACTTAAGAAAATATTAAATTTAGAAATATAGAGTAGGAGGAGTCAAATATGCATTTTTTTCCTATTTCCGGCTCCTCCCGAAAACCGTTGGATAATATGTTTATACATAACTACACAAGAAGTGTGTATAGCAAAATCTATTGCGTATTAAAAATTAATAATATTAAATCTTTATGAGATCTATTTTACATGCTACAAATCGATTCTAAGTTAATTGAAAGAAAAAAAAGAAAAAAAAGAAAACTCTTAAGTTATCTTTGGAGCAGAACACAAGGACAGTGTCATATTTCTTCAAGGTCAAAAAAAATTGATAGATTAAAGGAAACAAACATTCTTATAAACATTAGACAATACATATCTCTAGATTAGAATATTCTAAGCAGGCTGGTATACAAAACTTATAAAAAAAAAAAACTAAAAATATCTAAGTGTTGAGACATATGATGTGTCCCTCGCGTAGAAGTATGGAACCAGTCTCAGGAAATTAAAGGTAGTAAGATATTGACTTTGTTTTCCGTACACATTCTTACCAGTTCGTTCGTCCACATTTGTGCTTCATTCACGCAACTTTTGCTCCAAAAATTCATTCTTCTATTTAATACATTCATTAGTACAAAAAAAAATTACATTGTCAAAGTCAAGATATGTCTAGAGACTGTGAACCAAACCTCGTGCGAGTAAGTCACAAAGAAAATTCACAACAACAAAAAAAATATTATATAAAATACATCAGTCAATGGGGATAAGATATAGAACATAAAAAAATAAATACAAGAATACCTTATATAATTTCCTAATAGTGCTTGAAATATTATTATTAAATGATTTTAAAATGCCTCTAACATTTCTTCAAAGTGAAGAGATGTCCACTTTTATTTTCACTGAACACTGTTTTTATAGTTAAAAGCACTCCTGAATCATAGCACATAGCTCAAAGAGTTATGGAGATAACTAAATTAGATGTTGCCGTTTGCTGTACATTTATTTCAAATTTAAATTCATACAGAGAACAAATCACAAACAATATTTGTAAGAAAATTTATAAGTAGGTAACTTAAACTATCCGTTGCCCTTTGAAATACGGATACGAAGAAAAGAAAAGGTGTTGTTTTTCTGGCTAGCAATCGTACATAAGATGCTTCAATAAAAAGAAAACCCAGGCGCCACTTAGTTTGAATTATAGAGAGGGCTAAACTAAGAAATACCCTTAGAGAAAAATTAATTATCATATCTTATTTTAATAAAAGAATATACCCCCATGACAATTGTAATAATTAAGTTATAGCACACAATTGAGTAGAGCGTCCTCAGTCTCAATATGTATAGGTTAAATAGTAATAATTAGACATAAAAATTACGGCGAGTTGCAACTCTATAGGAAGAAAATTTAATTAAAGTAAGAGAATAAACCTAATAATCCCTCCTAGTTTCAGAAGATTAACTAAGAACCGGCTGATTGCAGACGAAGAAGAGATATAAACTAAACTAGATACAAAAAAAAAATTAAGGTATAAGGTCTCTATACAACAGTAATCATTGATATTTCAAAACCTTATTACCAAAAAAAAATGATTACTGGAGCTCATTCTTAGCTAGCTGGCTGTGGCGTATAGTGTTATGTACAACACGCACTGGATCTAACAGAGTTATTTACAATCTTGGCCTGAACCAGAGATGTACCAAAAGAAACATACGGACTTATTTGACAAGTACGTTTCAACATTTACACTTCTCAAACATTAGAAGGTACCAAAAAAAAAGAAGAAGGCATTTGTAACGTCAAGATATCTCTTATACACCTTCTACTTGATCTAACCAAACCTTCCCTATTCAAGTTTCAAACAATAAAAAAAAATAAACAAAACACAAAAAAAATTGGCCGCCACTGACGAACATTACAATACGGCGAATATTATACTCAGCTGAGACTGCTGACCTACATAATTTCACGGCCACAATGGTGTCCTTAAACTTCACAGCTGATGGTCACTAGGTCAATGGCGTAGAGTATACAACTTTCTATTTCGTTAGTTGTTCCGGTGTAGGAAAAGGGAGGTCCTCTGTGACGTGATATGGGGCGGAACTTAACATGAAAAAAAAAGTATACGTCTGCACTCTTCTGGTGCATACCTCAATCATGTCATCTCACTCACCGATGGTAGCGGAGAATTTGCAATGGGTGCGGCCTTGTGCTACACCTGACTATGGGGTAAAATATTATAGGAATTTAATAAAATTTGGGGTAAAAGAGCGATGCGGATTCTGCCCACAGAGAACTCATATGTCTGTACTCCTTTTGCAAACGCAATTTATAAGTCATCTCACTTCCTCCTAGTCTAAGCGGGGCAAAATACTTTTAATAATGAACGGGTTGTTTAAACATTGGGGCCGTGGTGGACTCACACAAGGCGGGTTATTTCGTTGGCGGGACGATATCCACGCACAAATTATTAAATAAAAAAATTATTCAATAAATTTTTTGTAGGAGATATTTTTAACTTATGAAAAACACTCAACAAAGCTTATTACCATAATATGTAAGGGATAATATAAGAGGGGTTTTTTTAAACTTATTTTGGAATATGATCAGGTGTCCACAGATATTACACATCATGAGTTAAGATATCAATTTATTTATATTTTTATTATATCCTTGACATGGTATACTCCGAGGGAGTTGTCAGTACAATTTCTCAATTCAAAAACGGTATTCGATATTTTTCGGACTACTTGGGACTTAATGAAACGAGGAGCTAATTTTTTGGAAAAATAGAGGGCAGCATTTGAGAGTACAAATGATCGTCTCCATACGTACTGACCTACTGACAATGTTATATCTTTGCGCCGTAGATTATAACGATCCTTATTCTTGTTAAAGGCTTGTACTAACGTTTGTGCGACTTTATTATAAAGATTTTCTAAAGACGAAATGTCATTCAATCTTTGATCCAATATACTATCTGACTCGGACGGAGAATTCTGATTTACCTGGAGTGGTTTATAAAAGGAAGCGTGTGGAATGTATTCTCTACCGAACATCAAAAAATGCGGAGGATATCCGGTAGCAATGTTTGTCATAGAATTTAAACAAGAACAGATCTTTGGAAGCTGTTTACACCAGTTACGTTGGTCTTGTTCTACCAATATCGCCAACAAGGTTACTAAAGACTGATTATACCTTTCAGAGACGTTATGTTGGGGATGAAAATATGCGTTATATCTAAGATCATTTATTCCGTGGGAGTGTAAAAATTCTTTAAACTGTCGAGAAACAAACTGTTTCCCGTTGTCCATCACCAACTGTCTGGGAATACCAAAGATTTTAAAGATTCTTTCTTCTAAGATTTGAATTATACTACTGGTATTTGCGGCTCGGAGAGGATATGCCCAAGTCATTTTACTAAAATTACAAACTACAGTGAAAATGAAACGGTTACGTTTATGACTCAACGGTAAGGGACCTATGAAATCCATAGATATACTTTCCATGGGACGTTCGATCTTTTTAGGGTATTTCATAAGACCATGGGGCATTTGGTTGTTGTGCTTGTAGGCCTTGCATACTTCACATCCGCTTACAATTTGTCTAACAAGGGATTGCAGTCCCTTACTGAAGTAAGTACGGGAGATAAATTCGTAAGTTTTTTCTATTCCTGAGTGACAATTTCCGGTATGGTAATCTACTATGACTTTTTCTATTTTACACGAGGGTACAACTAATTTCCAGTGATGCGAAGGTGAATTAGACAAGGAATCTTTTTTATATTTAGAGTAACGATACAAGTGTCCTTCACTTATCATAAAATTCGTATATGATTGCGGTTTCTGTGCACAAGATTTATACATTCTATTATACCAGGGGTCTTCAACATTTTCGAAAGGTTCGGGAACGGATAAACTAGAGACAGGAATGCGGCTTAGTCCGTCGGCAAGGTTGTTTTCGCAGCCACGCTTAAATACAAAAGTGAAATCAAACTGTGAAAGTCGGCAAGCCCATCTGGCTAACCTACCAGAAGGTGAAGAAATTGAGTTTAGATATTTTAAACATCCGTGATCACTGACTACTGTAAAGTGTACTCCGTCTAAATAGCTTTTAAAGTGTTGTATAGAATCTACTATGGCGAGAAGTTCTCTCTCCGTGGTACTATAATTACGTTCTGGACCTGACAATTTACGCGAATGGTAAGCAATTATATATTCAACTCCATTTGAGTCTTTTTGGGACAAGAAGCTACCCAAGGAAACTCCACTGGCATCACACGTCAATGTATACGGAAGGGAATAGTCTGGTGGTTTAAGGATTGGAGCGGAAATCATTGCTTGTTTCAAGGCTTGGAAGGCAAGTTCAGCTTCATTTGACCATTCGAATTTTTTACCGTTAAATTTATTACTCGTGAGGCGAGTCAAGGGAGAAGCAATCTTGGAGAAGTCCTTAATGAAACGCCTGTAATAAGACATTAATCCCAGAAATGAGCGGATTTCTTTACTGGTGGATGGTCTAGGATAATCTTTCATAGCACTAATCTTATCTGGGTCCGTATGAATTCCCTCCCTGTCAATAATATGACCGAGGTACTTAAGCGATGATTTACAAAACACGGATTTACTGAGCCTAATTGTCAAGTTGGCTTCTTTCAAGCGCTGGAGAACAATTCGTAAGGTGGAAATATGGGAATCAAAATCTGAACTACAAATCAAAACATCATCAAGGAAACTGAATACTCTTTGTCCCAAATCGGAGAAAAGCTTATCCATAATTCTCTGCATTTCGGCGGGCACGTTTTTAAGGCCGAAAGGGCAGGTAACAAACTGATACATCCCTTTGGATTCTACATAGAAGGCTGTCTTAGGTCTGCTTTCTGGACTCAAAGGAATTTGCCAGAAGCCGTAGCTCAAGTCTAAGGTGGTTAAGAACTTGGTGTCTCTCAGATTATCCAACATATGGTTGATATTAGGGAGTCTATAAGAGTCTGAGACTGTGACCTCATTCAATCTTCTAGGATCGAGAACGAATCTAGCTGTGCCATCGGATTTTGGTACACAGAAGCAGGAATTTAACCAAGGGGAACGTGAAGGTTCTATTATTTTTAAAGCTATCATTTTATCTACCTCTTGACACATCTGAACTCGTCGTACATGGGAAGCTGGATATAATTTCTGTTTAACGGGCAAACTATCACCTGTATTAATGACATGAGAAACTACATTTGTCCTACCCAAACCCATCTTCTCAAAAGAAATATTCTCGAATTCATTCATAAGGTCATCCAAAATTTTCCTCTGCGACACTGTCAAATCGTTTATGGAGTTAAGACATTTAGGAGCTGATTCTACATTAGACGACTGTTGATCAGATATGGATGCTACAGTAACATGGGTTTTAGTGGGGAACAAACGAGGAATTATTCCTGACTTTTCCAGAAAGGGTGACCCCAAAATGAATTGGTCAGGAATGGAAGGAACAATAACAAATTTAACCTGCTGAATTTTATTGTTGTAACATAATGGCAAAACTATGGTACCTATAGATCTTATGGAATTATTGTCAACCCCACGAATATTTTGCTGACAATATTCAGGACGGAACCCTATTTCGACAAAAGACCGATATAACTGACCCCCTAGGACATTACAAGCTGATCCGGTATCAAGCAAGGCTCGGAGTTGTATTTGAGAGATAGAAAATAGCAAATAAGGGCGTCGATCTCTCTCGTTTATTACGGAAACTTTATTGACCTGCAATGTTGAAAAGAACAATTTAACACTCTGAATCCACGACAATCTTTCGCGAGCTGAGGTCTCTGGGCTCGGGAAAATTGCAGGATTCATTATTCGTTTTTTGAATTACTAAGTGGGGGAGGCGGTTTACTCACGTCAGGTAAGCGTTGGCGTGGCACAGGATTGAAGGGTTTCCTAAACTGAAATGAATGAACATTATTTGCACTGGGCCCTGACTTAGAGTAGCAGTTTCGAGCAATGTGACCTATACGTCCGCAGTGAAAACATTTAATCATAGGAGCAGAAGGCTGTTGAGAAGAAATTGATTGAACAGGGTGTTTCCTTACTATCTTAACTTTAGAGGGAGAGCGGGTTGGAACTGCAACCGAAACACACTCCAACTCCGTGCAAACTTCATCTAGCTCAGCAATTGAGTTCGGTCGCCTGGACACTAATACACTGGCATATCTGCTATCTAATCCCTTTCTGATGGCCTTTAGGATATCTGACATACGCAATGGAGACTGTAAGGACTGATTCAAAAGGGTTATACGTGAAATGTAATCACTAGCACTCTCCAAAGGTTGCTGTGATGCAGTTAAGATTTCCAATCGTCTGTTGCCTTCAGCATCAGGCAAATCGAAGCGCTTGATAAACGATTGTTTAAGCTGTGTCCAAGTTTTAACACTGTTATAAAATGTCCGGTAGAAGGTGAGTGCTTTTCCCTCCAAAAATTCAGGCAAGGCGGGGCCTAGGTTTTCCACTGGAAAATTTCGGGCTCTGGAGATTTCCTCCAATCTCAAAAAAAAATCCCTAACATCCTCGACACCGGAATAATGTTGAACTGGCCATGAACTAAAATTGACTGAATGTATGATGTGTGATTGGTTAACTGTAGGATTGGGTCTATCTAAATTTCTACGAACCGGTGTAATAATTAAATCGTTGGAAACATTAGTATTTATCATCGTCACAGCCTGAGTGGGCGGAGAAGAAGGTACAAAACTATCACGAGGTGGATTAGTTTCCGAGAGGGTATCAGGACGTTGGATACCTAACAATTCCGAAGGGTGACTGTCACGCTGACCCACATCAGACAATAAGTTAGAATTGTAAAGTCTGCATTGCCTTCGCAGAGATTCAATACCTACATCAGGCTGGATACCTCTATTCAACAGTGCTTTAGAGAGAGTCTTGCACGTGGCCCTATCGACCCTAGGAATAACTTGATCTATCACGGAGGACATATTTAAGATTTAAAAGTATTGAGGTGACTATCGCAAACTTCGTCCGCCGTCGGCAGTCCCTGATAACCAAAAAAAAATAGTCCACTCAAAAGAAATTATCAATAGATCAATCTCTACAGCCTGCAATCTTCCGCAGTTCAAGGGAGGGAAACTCAATCCTAAAGAAATTTTATTGTGGCATATGACCGTGTCCATATGCAACAAACAACAAAAAAAATAATTGCAACTGAATTCAACTTTCCATTTGCCGTCGGCACCCTTTCAACAAAAAAAAATAATCCCAAGATAGGTAGGTACTTTCACTACCCGTCGGCAACTTTCAACAACAAAAAAAAATTAATCTTCAGATAGGTATTTTCGCTTCCCGTCGGCAACTTTCAACACAAAAAAAATTCTTACGCATCCGAATTTCAAGGGACAGAGGTTTCTTCTCATACATATATAAAAATTATTGGTGTAGCAAAAACAATACGGGCAACATAAAAATCATCTTAACTTTTTGAATTTATTTTTAACTGTTAACTATTTTTAAAAATTTTCCTCACCCGGGGATGTAGTCCTGGTTCCTCAAAGTGACTCCTGACCAGTCTTCATTGATGCCAACACGTTGGACGACATTCTGTAGCGGTTTTCTCCCCACAAGGGAGATGTTGCTCCATCTTCGGCTTAGCTCAATCGGTATGTTGTGGAGCAGTCTCTCTTTCACTCTCAGTTGGTGTTGTGGTTCGTAATGAAGATAGGTCAATGTGATGGAGATGATTGTAGGATATTTTTATGAAAAAGATCACTTGAAGAAACAGAGTTTATTGTCTTGGTTAAAAAGGGCACACAAATTCACAATTTCTTTTACAACAAAAGTTATAATTATTTAATTATCGGCTCTAACAGTTCGATATAACGGTTAGAATTTATCACACGAACACTTGGAAAATAGAATATAATTGAGATACCTTAACACAGAAGGCACTCTATATATAATTCTACGTTTTAAATATAATTCAAAGCAAAGTCTTTAACCGAAATTAAGTTATTATTTATCCGAGCAAGAAGCTACGTGCTTCTTGTTCAGGGTGTAAGAGCAGAGAGAGGCGTAACTAACAGAAGAGGAGGGAGTTTCTTTCTTGATCCTACCAAAAGAAATTAGAAAAAGGGTGGAGTTATTTTTCTACGTAATTCCTTCAAATCACGTCAGACCCACATGACTAATAATGGTCATTGGTGTGAAAAGGATAGAAGATAATGCCCTCTTGCACTCTCACTTAAGAAAATATTAAATTTAGAAATATAGAGTAGGAGGAGTCAAATATGCATTTTTTTCCTATTTCCGGCTCCTCCCGAAAACCGTTGGATAATATGTTTATACATAACTACACAAGAAGTGTGTATAGCAAAATCTATTGCGTATTAAAAATTAATAATATTAAATCTTTATGAGATCTATTTTACATGCTACAACATTCAGGCCCGTTTCATAACTTTCAGAACAGTCTATGTTTTTACATGCGAACCCACACAAAATTAATATGTTTTTGTCTCACGAACGGCTGTTCCCAAATCCTTATGTCATATTATTATGGTGTTCAATATTAATGCATACATACTACATACATGTAATAAATACATAGTAGGTATATAGCAGTTCATGCTCGAATGACTCTACCCTAGACATCACATTGCGGTATACAGACAGCATAATATTGCTTCTATCATTGTTGTGTTGTCAAAACGTTATTGCCGTTTTAACTGTCCAGGTCTGCGCTTAGTGTGGTTTTTCTTTATTTTTATTTCAATTATTCAACTAAAACTCATATTTTAGAAAATAAACGAGTAAAATATAATAAATTGACGTTATATAGAATGTTTTTTTGTTATAATATTGTCTTCTAAACGCGAGTTTCATATGAAATATAAAATTAACATTGCAGCTGTTTGCCGGCGGGGGTGAGTTATTGGGGCGATCTTATGTAAACGTAATTTCGGTTGTTATTATTATTTTGACGTTTCTAGGTTGGAACGTGACGCTATTCGAGAAATAAAAAGAAAAGACAGCCTTGAGTAATAATGAAAATTAGAATGATAATACCCACCCTCTCAGACAATAAACAATCTAGATAATAATATCATCATGAAAACAAAATTGCGTATAAATTTTTTGATAAATGAATAAATATGTAAATGGGTAATGAATATAAAATTTCCAACGATTGAATTGAATATTATGAAGAAGAAAAAATAGGTACTGAAATAAGACTTAGCTTTGCTCAGCATTGTAAAGTCAGAATACTGAACCTTAAACTTTGTGAAAGAATATTACAAAAATTGTAGAGGATTTGTCAAATTGGTAGTGAAAAGGTAAGTTGTTTTAAATATTATAATATTATTATAATTTATGATGTGTTATGTAGCGCTTGATTAGATTAACTTATTATCCGTTATTAAATAAAATATGCGTTATTTTTTTAAAGTTCATTCATGACACAAGTAACAATAATATAATATCGTATTTAAGAGTAATAGATCATCGCTAATATTATTAAAATAAGATATTCAATTAGGTTAGTGTTTTACAATAGTCAAAACATTTTATTTAAAAAGAGTAAACTTATCTACCTTAGTTATAGGTATGTCGTGCTTAATCTTTAATGCACCTTATGAAAATATCAATATAATTCCGATAAAATTTGTGTCAGACTCGAAATCGTTTATATTTTTGAGCAAACAGGTATATTTTAATGTAAATTTTGTAATTCCCGCTAACTTTATGACAGATGGGATATTAATATTGACGCACGTGCACGCGGATGCGCAGTGCGTTCCTCCCTTCGGGGTTCTACCGTCCCCCTCCGCCGCCATCTTGCCGCGCCACATTCACGAGGCTCTCTATCGGCGAAGCCTAGAACTAATTATAAAACAGTCTGCCATTGGCGTCTGCGATGTGAAGAGTATCTCTATGACGGGCGTTAATTCACTTTTTCGCGTTTTTTTTTCGAAATGCTGCCTTACTCTGACTGTGCTGTAGTAAAATAGTTCGCTTAATTTCGAGTGGAGTGTATTAGTACAATTTTATGGATGAATAAAAGTGAAAATGTGGTGTTTTAAAATTTCTTTTATAGTGCATATTTTATTGTCATAAAGATTCATGTTTTGTGCATGCGTGTAGATATAATATATACAAAAGTTGGTTAGTTGTCAAACTGCGCCTGCTTTAGAGAATTGCTGTTTCAACTTAAAATTTTATGATCATGAGGAGAATAAGCGGTAAGTGTGATGCACGGAGCCGATTATTATTGGTTTTATTTGTACTGCACTTATTTTGTTGTATTGGATGGCTTTCAAATTTTCTGTGTTTACATTTGGGCATGTTTAGTTTAGTAAACACACTTCAGGGTACCTATCTATAGTCCATAACATAACATGTCTTTCACCTATACCAATATATCATTTAACAAACTATAAAGTAATTTATGTTATAATGCTTATTTACATATGTTTAAAGCATGTGTACTATTGTGTACCTTCATTTTATTACAAGCATACCGGTTTCGTTGGTTTCTCTGGAAGATTGTCATCCATCACTAATGTTTAAATAATGAGCGCAGTTATTTTTGCTGCAAATCTTGCAGACGTTTTATTCTTTGTTTACTTCTGAATAATGAATTGAGTACTCTTTTAACGAAAATAATTAATTTTAAGCATTTTAAATACTGGTAAGTATTTAAACCGTTTTGTGTTAATTGCGAATATTTAAATAATGTGTATGTCAGTCATCCAGAGTTCGAATACCGGCCGAGTCATACTTTCTCTACAGAGGTATGGTTCTACCGAAACCGGTCGTGCGGATAAATTTTTACTCAAAATAACAAGGTCATATTTAATTTATTCAGTTATCTGTATAAGTTCATTGGTATATAAATCGGCCAGAGACATTAAGAAAATTTCCGCAGTTTTGGTATAAAAAAAAAGTGAATTATTTTATAAAGGTGTCACGTAGTTTTTGCCCACTACTACGTGATGGTTTAAGTACCTATGTAGATTATGAAAATATGTAGTCTTGAAATTTTTTTGAGATTATTTACCTATTGAATTTTCTACTATTTTTTTTTTAATATAAAATGCGAACATTAATAATTTTCAAATATCGAATCACTAAGTAGTCATCATTTGAAATTTAAAGCTAGGTACCTATTAGGTACAACCGTAATGATAATTTATATCTTCTGTCTTTGATTTGTTTTGTAAGATAGACATAATGTACTTACCTGCCTGATGCTGGGTGCTGTAAACATATCTGCATGATGCTGAAGTTTTACTCAATGTTATCCCTTTTTATAGCCAGTTCTCATTTACGTAAATAGCCACCGTATTATCTAAAGGTCGCAGAGGAAGCCACTACTTACGTAACTTGACATTATGTTTTATTACGTAGATTTGAATTATGTATTTTGTATTGTGTAGGTACTAGGTACCTACCCTCCATAACTGAAGCATTGCAGGTAAAGGCAATAATATTCATAGATATTGGAAACGCTTACATTGATTGTATCTCTGCTAAGATGCTTTATATTATCATTATTTCATTTTATGATCGAATACCTATCATTTATGTAGATTTACTAGTTTTGATTCATAGATAAACATTAATCGATTTTCCTCTGCTTCCCTTTTGCACTCATAAATATCGCGGCTTTGCAGTTTCATCTTCAGCCCTTAAGAAGGTTTAACCAGCTAACAATAAGCACATGAAAATAATTGAATTTGGTAGAAAAGGGCAGAGATGATCGTCTACGCCAGTGACGCATAGTAAGGCCTCATTGAAAAATAAAAAAAATGAGAGATAAGCTAATAAAATGTCGAACTAATTACTGTAGAAAATTGTTAACGTAATTAATTGGTAACACAAAATCAGATTTCAAAACTGCAGTTTGAGACAGCCGTAAGCCCGTTGTGATTCACAATCAATTAAAAACCAAGATAAGATGTAAAATGAGCCGAGAATCCATAAAATGTTTTAACCGGAAATGATGACGAATCAAAAGACAAGAGGAAAAAGTTTTGTGTTATTGATTTTAGAATAACAAAATACCTATATGTGACAAATACAGATTTGCTTTTCCCCTCTTCCCTTCTATTGTTGGGAGACACGCCCCTTGCAAATCCGTACCGGGTAGTTGGCCTTCTAAGGGTAGGTAGTTCCTTAGGTTTGGGAAAAACTGACAAAAAAAACAATTCTTTAAAAATAAAAGTTTAGGATATTCACCCTAAGTAAAATGTTGGTGATGTTCTCAATTTGCCTACCAAAGGTCACTTAAGTATATCCCAAAATAATATATACCTACAGTATTATTATTTACTTTATGGATCTCACTCCGGGGCATAAGGACTAAGGAGGCAACAAAAGCTCTCAACTGCTCTCTATCTCGCTCAGTTTTAATGACCTACAATCAAAAAAAAATTCCACATTCTTTCCGAATTTTCTATGTAGGTAGTACCGGGTAGTTGGCCTTCTAAGGGTAGGTAGTTCCTTAGGTTTGGGAAAAACTGACAAAAAAAACAATTCTTTAAAAATAAAAGTTTAGGATATTCACCCTAAGTAAAATGTTGGTGATGTTCTCAATTTGCCTACCAAAGGTCACTTAAGTATATCCCAAAATAATATATACCTACAGTATTATTATTTACTTATGGATCTCACTCCGGGGCATAAGGACTAAGGAGGCAACAAAAGCTCTCAACTGCTCTCTATCTCGCTCAGTTTTAATGACCTACAATCAAAAAGAAATTCCACATTCTTTCCGAATTTTCTATGTAGGTAGCACTCTAATTTATATCTTCCACATCCTCTCTTGTTCATGTCTGCGTTTCAATTTCGTACATAGTTGAAAACAACAGGATTGTGTGAAATTGCATTTTTAAACTTTACAGTGTAATTTTTTTTTTCAAAATACGTTAGATATTTCCCAAATAATTAAATACAAACTAGTTTCTGAGGGAACAAGAAAATAAACTAATTATTGAATAAGGTATTTTAATAGGTTTCTTTATGTACCAGATTATTATATTGAAACTTATCTTGTACTAGTTCTTAATAATAAGGACTATTTATAACACGCCGTTTCGTGATAATACTATCACCTCAAGGGCGCTTTGCAAAATTATTAGTACGATTTTGAAAATAAATGCGTTTTTAATATCTTCTTAAAATCGTCCGGGTTCTCAGCCGCTCGGATGTTGGCAGGAAGGTTATTCCACGCCTTAGGACCTGAAACTGCGAACGCTCTGCTCAAATAATTTGTATTATTTGAGAGATTT
Organism: Mystacides longicornis; assembly: GCA_963576905.1. Taxonomy (NCBI): domain Eukaryota; kingdom Metazoa; phylum Arthropoda; class Insecta; order Trichoptera; family Leptoceridae; genus Mystacides; species Mystacides longicornis. The sequence goes on from OY756425.1 coordinate 14,910,841, forward strand.
TGTTCTTAAAATGCCTTAGTAGTCACTTCCCACAAACATTTTTAAGTCTGTGATGTTTGATATAAAAATTTGTTTAGCTGCAAGCAAGGCCACAAGAATCTTTAAAAAAAAACATGTCCAATTCATTGTTATGTCATAAATTACAATTTGATGCAATAAAATCGCTGTACATTATGTAGGTACATTATAATTTTTTGCTGACCTTAAAGATAATTAGTGAATTACTTAGTGCTTAATTTATTTATTTATTTCTCTGTCTGTTCGCTGATGAATTTGCACTTCCGGGACTCGCTTGTTTTTTTCTTCACGATCTGACGTTAATTTACAGATTTTTGTCGGTGGTTTGACGTGAAATAGACGATTTGCAACAGTATTGTGTAATTAACAAAGTACGAAGGCGTGTTTAGTATTATTTCTTTTAAATAATATCATTTTAACAATTTACAATAGGTATAAGAAATATTCGTTCATGTAGAGTTTGATATTAACTTAAAGTTGTTTATTCCAACAAATGAATTTGTTTTACATTATCTTGTAGGGAAAATGTTGAATATAAAAATCTTTCTATGAAATATTAACTAAAAAAAAAACTGTAAAAAGTTAAATAACTCGAAAACCACTGGCATTTGACCCCTGGTTAACTGGAACAAAATTGTTGCAAATTTGCTCTATTATAACCCTTTCAAGGAATGTTTCGAATTACCTGTCACCTTTACATTTTTGCTTACTTTACGAGTTTCTGTATTTTTATGATATTATGTGTTATTTAATAGGTACCTCTATGTGCAGTGTTAAACTTCTTATAGACTTTTCAAATCTACCTAGTTCAATATTCCTTTAAATCGCCGATGGTTGTGATGACGAAATAATAAATCTGAACGTCTACGTATTTACAGAAATAATTTGAATGTTCTTCAAACACATTATTTTCAACTTTGTAATACTTAGACATTATAAATGTTTATAAATAAAAATAACTTTGCAGTATTACATATATATGTAATACTGCAAAGTTATTTTTATTTATAAACATTTAATTTGAATGTTACATACTTCAACCTTGCTAGTGTTGCAAAATCGTTTATTCCGCGAATATTTATTATCAATAGGCGTTACTTTCAAACTTCGTACTCACGAGTGCAAAACTATTAGCAGCGTCCCAACAGAAATATATTTTGTCAAGTAACATACCTTATATTGATTGGGTAATCCTAATCAACTCCGCTGGAGAAGATAGCACAGTCAAGCTACAAGAGATAAGATGAACATTAATCTCTGTGATAAAACTCTAGTTGTGTTCATTGTTGTTTGAGAGATGCACATTTGTAGAGGTGTTTGTAATTATTATAACTTACCAGGGACTTGTTTCAAACTTTCAGCCACTCAAACGTCATAATAATTTTCAGGCATCTCCTAAATCTCTGGAGTAACTTTATCCTGCACGGTCCCGAGTGTACCAGCCCTCTTCAACAAACAACTTTCTACTGAGACGAATGAATGGTGTAAACTTTTCAAATGTTCCTCTTTAACATTAATTATTGTTATTGGCGTTTATTTTTTGTTGCTTAAATTTTATAACTTAAATTTACTTCTCCGTTAATAGTACTTTTTAAATATTGTTACGTATATTTATTTACGATTATTGACAAATTTAATATAAAAATTATTTAACCCTATTATTCTTTTCCTCTTCCATGTCCCTAGATCCATAAGTCCTCGCCATGCTGCCCAGTCCCCTGCTATCCCCACTGCTTCATCCCAGTTGACACTGGCACCCTGAAGATCCGCCTCTTAGAGTGTTCTTATGATTTGGAGAGGTCTACGGCGTCTTCTGTTGCCCCCAGGATGGTAGTTGAGGCAAAGACGGGTTCTGTGGGCTTCCTCAAAACATGACCGAGCCTGGTTAATCGGCGGTCGGAAATAAACAGTGACGGTGACATGAGGTTTACCTGTTAGCTCTCTCACGATCATGTTTGTCACAAAGTCATACCACCGGATACCCAGCATATTATTAAAAAAAAAATTTAATAGCCACTAAATTTCACACATACTTAGTCCTTCAACCTGATATTCTGTCAATCGCATCCACTATCAAACAACTGACAGTTCCTGTCAAAGCCAACTTAATTTCAAAATTAAAAGTAAAATATATTGTAAAAACTAAAAAGCACTATGAAGGTCACCTACTTTAAGTTTTTCAAAATTTTCTAAAGTTCTGCGAAATTTTCTTAATTTTTTCATTCATAAGAACCTTCTCCTGGCAACAAAAAACAAATAAGTAACCAAAATTGGTTCTCATACGTGATGACCACGGGGAATAGCGCTCTATTTTTATATATAGAGATACTAGAAACTCTCGGTATCAAGCTAAATAGCTAGGTTATAACATCAGTCACTCAAGCACGCTTTTTTATTGCGGTGAGCCTTTACGGAGACATCAGTCATTACAGGGGTCGGCCTATATAAAATGACTTGGTAAATGGTCTCTAACATATGCTGTGCCTACGGGATGTACTGAAGAAAAGAGCGGATGTGAACATCCTTGTAACAAGCCAATTTCAGCCATTGTAACCTTTGATGATGATAAGCGTTGTGGTGTTTTATCTCCTGTGAATGTGACTTCTGAGGTTAATCTCGATCTTCTATTGCCTTGGTTTTTATTGTTGCTTAGCTGAGAAACATTCTTCTAATGTTTATGAATAGTTTTTCCATACTTTGAAGTTTATGCGATAGGAAGCGTTTTCCCCTACCCTTAAAATGGTGATGATGATATAAAGGTGTTCGGTTTTTGATTTTCAAATACATCGTACTAGGTTTATTTCAAACGTAATATTTAAAACATGTACCTATTTCGCCTACGCAATACTTCATCGATAAAACGGAAATTCTTTACCTATGAATAATTGAAACAATACGACTATTCTATATTATAATCGTCAAAGTTCGTCCGTATCTCGGTATTTTCGTTGAAACATTCTAATCCTACGCGAAATATTTTTCATTCTTATATATTAGTCGTTTGTAAGCTGATATTCGTTGTTATGAAAATAAAAGTGGTGGGTAGTCTAGCGGCTATACGATGTCGGCTTTCGTACTGGAGGTCGTGGGTTCGATATCAGGTGCAGGCTATCTTCCTCTTTCACGACATAAGCTTTAACTAACTTACTGTGAAAGAGTCAAAAAGTTTAGTTGAGTTCCCTTTGAGTGAGCACAGGTTCGTGTATAAAAAAAAAACGAAATTTACAATCATAGTATGCGGGTAATATTGCGTCGTCGAAATATAATGTGATACTTGATTAGTGGTTCTAACGTAGGTACAACTTTTGCTACGGGAAGAAATGTCAAATTTTCCGCAGTCCCCAAAAGAGACGAATGAAACTGAATTTTAGGATAATCAAACAATAATAATAATTGACCCTTTTCTATGACTGTCATTCCATATAGTCAATATGTTTTATAGCTCTTACAGTTCCAATCTCTCTTTCTCATTCATCTGCTAAGTAATACACATAATACAAACGACATTATTTTATGATTTAAATTGAACCGACTGAAGAGAAGGTAATACTTAATTATTATTATTATTCACGAGCAACTTTTGGATTCGTCCTCTCGACATCTTTGTTTCCAGATAACTTTATTATTGTATCGTGATTTGTTTTGTTGACATGGATTTATTATTCAAATTTAATGAACATCTATCTCTTCAACCAGCTCTTTGTTATGCATAATATTTCTTGTCACTCAACCATTTTATGCCAACTCCAATAATTGTATTTAATTGAAGATAGAGCCCCTTCATAAATAATATTGCTCTTGAAACCACTCAAACAATGCCTCTGTTATTTCTCAAAAATGTACCACTTGTTCAACATGTCAAAAAATCTCATGTATACAACAACTAGATATTTAAAAAATAATGAAATGGAGAGATAAAAGTTGGAAATTATTGAGAACAAGAGAGCAACCAAATTTAAAGACTGCGACTGCTGTCATGTATTTGGCGCCAGGATATGACTATATCCATTTTTGTTAATGTCTCATATTTATTGCCTATTGGCTTTGTTGGTGCACAACGTTCTAATTACGTCTAGATTCTTGTGATCATTTTTCAGGACTACGGAAATACATTTTTCACTTGTTTCACAGAAAGCAAACTTTGTGTTGTAAAAGAGGAAGATGGTTGGCACCGGGGATCAAACCAACGACCTTTAGAACGAAATTCGGCGACTGAAACCGCTAGGTCACCTTTTATTATTATTAACTATGGATTATTGAAACTTCCACATTACAAAAATATTAAAATGTGCCGTTACAGCAATTCTATGATGAAATGCGGATATTTTGTGCACACCGTAATTTTGTTACTTAGATATTTCAGGTATGGAATTTTAGATATTTTGTGCCGAGCTTGCTTGATGATTGTCGATTCCAATAAATTATTATAATAATTCTTAACTTTGAATTGAAGGTAGGTATTTATACTAGAAGCATCACAAAGTATTCTGATTAGTTGTTTTTTATTATAATGAATAATTTTTATACGAATACAAATCTGTTCCTCGGAGGTATAGGACTTTATCTCCATTTTTTCTATCAAAAAACATTTGTCTAACAATTTAAACAAATTAAAGTACAAAAACTGACAAAAACGCATCTGGAATGTTTTAAATGAAAGAAATGCATCAAAATTTCAATGTAAAAAAGGGGTTTTTCTGGTCTCCTGTAAAATTTGCAAAATGGAGATAATGTCCTTCGAGGTACAGAAATAATATTTCCATGATTTCGAGTACATTTTGGTGTATTGACCCGATATGTCAACGCAATATCCATAATCGAACTTAATCCTTTACAGAAAAGAACTGTGCCACTGTTTTAGGGCAAGTGTTTCACCTGATTTTATTTAACTATAAACGTGGTTACAATCACTTTGACTTAGTTAATTAACACTACTTGTTTTATTTTATTTTAATTTTACTTATTCTCATATCATTCATGCTCTATTTGGTTATCTCGTACCGACGTAATATCCATATGTTGATGCAAATCGTTGGTTTCATATAATATTGTAAAGTACATATTATTTTTGTATGAATAGTCCATAAGTAAGTATTATGATATGTGTTTTATCTGATAGGTTACTTTGTATATTATTAATAAGTGGTTGTTAAATTTGGTCCATGGTCAATCACATCACCAAATAAGGAATCGTTCGATCGGTATTTCATAGTATTATAGATGTACACGGGTGCCTACCACTTATCGTTCAACATTCTCCGGTTATAAAGTACACGCACTTATCATGTCAGACAAGTGTTTAGTTCGCATCTGTATGTACCGATTGGTGTTTTTATATTTTTATGTAATTCACGTATACCTACTTAGTAGTAAACAACACATGGGTAGTAATTTGCCATTTTGGAAATAAAATGATTTATTCGTTTTAACAGTGTGCTAATTACCTTTTGATATTCGATCCATTTATAGAAAAATAACTCGAAGCATGAATGAATATTATAATTTAGTTCATATTATATCCATCTTTGTACTTAAAGGTAACATACAAAAACAAACACTTTCCATAGTGATCTGTTTGCCATAAAGCAAAAAAAAGACAACCCTGAGAGGAAGCAGAAAATATTTTTCTACCTTCATTGGATTTGCTCATTGATCCACCTTCTGTCTATTCGTAGTGTCTATAAAAGAGCCACACCAGGTGGCATGAAAGACATTGTACATAGTTCCCATCTGACTTATTATGTGTACCTGATGTTCGTTCAACGGGCTGTATGGACTTGATGATGGTTGATGAGTCTGTTCTTCATATTAAGGTAAATATTAAAGGACGCCAGATACATTAACAAAGGGTCCCGGGTTCGATTCCCGGTCGGATTTGAATTTTTGATTGACATTTTTGTCCGCATTTTGCTTGTATCATATTGGACGGGGCCTTTCAACTAGCAAAAAGTCAACCGGCTCATACTGTGACACGTTGTGGCATTTTATTTTCGTTTTTTTTTTCACTAGTCAAAACTTTTGTATTGTAGTTTACATTATGGATCTTCTATATAATATGTATTTATACTTACTCTGTGCAGATTGGTAATTTCTAAACTCCTAAATGACGGCTGGATGGATATTAATAAAAAAAACACTTAGGTGTGTTATGTGTGATTCAAGGATAGTTTAGAATTTGTTTGCAGTTACATTAACTTCTTGTATTAAAAAATACTAGACGGCACTATGTATGTTGGATAGAAATCCACGGTGGGCATAACAATAATACATATATTATTGCTGAGATTTATTTCGGATAGATGTACATTACCTATAGGTACAGTTAGTGTGGGCCCGTGAGCTCAGGTATTTCTAGCACGGTCCACCTAATGCACTGTGGCAGATAAGTTTTGTTTGTTGAACCTCTCCAACTAGGAACTCGGACACGTTTTATCGCACCTCCGTGTCACCTACTGCGGGTACAGGTAGGTACAGACATAGGTAGATAGGAATACATCATATTATAGATCTATCGAACGACTAACGCCACCTCTAGTCGACTTTCTGGCGACATCGTTTAGATAAGTTTTAAATTCCATAATACAATTGACATTTAGGTACCCACGTATGGGTATACTGCGTCCATTTTCTTTCGTCATACAACGACTCGTTGCTCAATCGATACGATACAATACTTCTTTCTACCTGTAATGCGACTGTAAAATATAAAACTCTTTATTATGTGTTGGTAAAAATAACTATTATACCTAAGATCGATTTATTTTGTGACTAACGGTATGTACTTATCTAACTACTGTATTTAATAATCAAATTCCTTATTTTGAGTAATTTAAATTTTTTTAAGAGTAAGTATACAATATTGAAATCAATTGAATAATTTACATTTTCTATAAATTGACGCGAATGAAATATGCCAATTAGATTCCTTATACGTATAGAATTATATGTATATCAGAAATTATTCAATGCACATGTGTTAATTATAAAAATCATAAAACTTATTAATGCAATTTTTTCAATATTTGAAGCCAATATTGAAGATTGTCGTGTTGGATTTGGAACCAATGGGGCTTATGACCCTGGAATTAGCGGCTGGTTTAGAATGATCATTTTTTTATCAGTGATCAGTTTCTATAGTGTAAAATGATCATTCTAAACCAGCCGCTAATGCGAGGGACATAAGCCCCATTGGTTCCAAATCCAACACGACAATCTTCAATATTGGATTCAAATATTGAAAAAATTCCATCGTAAATAAGAATCATCTATAGTAATGTAGATAAAGTTATCAAAATATTACGAACACTTATTAATGCAGTTTTATTTATCTTAGTTATCTTTTACTGTTTATCCAAAGAACGTTATGTGATTGCAACAAGATTGATTCAAAGTTAGTTAAATCATTAATATCAAAAACAAATAACTTCCCTCTATTGCTGGATCCCTATCGTACTTTCAGTATATTGTTATTATCTAATCTCAGGTTTAAAATATATTTTTTTTTATACCACACCCGAATATTGTAACAATGAAAACTTCACGGTCAGTTAACCGGATGATATAATATTTGATGAGTTTATTAACCGTTTTTATTAATTCCATATTCAATTGTTAAATACATTTTTCATTTACAGACATAAATTTATATGGACAGCTTTAATTACTCACAAGTAATGATTCAACATTAATTATAACTGTACAAACTTCGCCTTAGAATTATTTATAATTATACCTATTGATGGGTTAGATCTAAGAATCTTGAAGAGATAAATAGATAGAATAAGAAGAGTCAATTTGCAAAAGACAAACTAAAGAGACTGAAAACAAGGGAAGAAAAGTTGCATGGCTTGCAGCCTCTCATATCGTTCATAGGTTATATTGGGAAAAAATGCCATATCTACCATCAATGCTGATCAAAATTTCTTTCACTTGTCAAACATTAATTTTCTTCGTAGAATTTTTCCTTTCTGATGATGACAATAAGAAACTTTGGCTTGTGTATAAAAGTCGAATCTCTACGGAGAAAAAGTATGTAGAGTTTGAAACAAACTTAAATCGATTTCCTTATTTTCGACTGTCACTTGATGTTGAAAGTTAAACAGTATGTTTTCGACAAACAATTCGTAATGGTTGTTGGAAGTTTAACGAATAATTTGCTCCCAACTGAATATTCCACGTATTGTAACTACAATTCGGACGTACCTCATCTAGAAAGCTTTTCTTTTACCGTAGTTTGTTTAGACTTTTTTAACGTATCTGGAGAATTTCATACTCGTTGTTATTATTTACCAAACATTGATAGACAGAATTAGGACACACACGTGCTAACGTACTGTACAAATGTTTTTGCAATTGTTTACAAATAATAATAAGAATTTCAATAATCCTCAATTTTTAAATATAGATAATGCATTCGTTATAATGAAAAATAATAAATGAAATTTATTGTTTCTTTAAATTTTAAAGATAATTTATTTCTTTAGAAGATTCAAATTGTTGTACAAATGTTTGGATACTCATCTTCAATGAAATCATTGTGGCTAATTTACTCTTACATACTTCTTTTTGGATCAAAAACATGAAAATGGGTGATCAAGTGTTTGGTTGTTTAGTGTTTCGTTTGCCTAATTTCATGCTGCGTTTTGAAGGTTGCATATTCAAGCCTTGGTGTTATTTATTTTCCTCTTTACGACAGAAACTTTATTGTGTGGAAGTACTGAATGTGTATCTGAGAAAGGCCATTTAAAAAAAGGAGCTAGCAGCACGCTTTACTTGTATCTTGTATCACCCTTTGAATGTTAGTTATTTCTCTTCACATAATGAAGTGTTCACTTTCGACAAAATTTCACAGAATAACAGCTTTTCAAAGCAGGATTGAATTTTATAATTACATCATCCGAAAATCCGATTGAGTGTTAGAATAAGTGTCTTTTGAAATTGAGAAGTGTGACCGCTCGTCATAACCAGGCTTGCTGCAGTGTGACCAATAGCAAAATAGGCAGCTAATATTAACCGGAGAGAATATAGGTGGTGTTGAGAGTATACGAGCCATTATGTTGTAGTGTAGTATCTTGTCACCCTCTTTGTATATTTTAGAATATTATTGTTGCATCCGTCACTTCCTCTCCCGCACTAATCCAGCACTCTGTCTCCGTCACTCCCCTCTTGAATTTCTGGTAACTCCTTTTTTTTTATTCCTTTCTCGTCATCATCGGCGACGTCCCACCACCACTTGTCTCATTTCATCTCTCGAGTCTAGTCAAGTATGTATTATTACGCACGAGGGTACATCTCCAACCGTACCAGAGGGGATCGCGGTCCCATCTCTGGTAATTGATTATCCTTCTCAAACTTTACCTTATTATAATAAAATTTACAATACTCCATCAGGCTGTCAATAGATCGGGGGTAAACTGTGAATATTTTTGATTATTACACAATAAATACCTTGTGTAAAAGTTACTTGTATAAATTAACACTACCAAATTGTGGTAAATTTAAGGCAACACAGTTCAACTGTACTTTCGCAAAAATTGATAACGAATCTCGAGTGATTATTTCGTTTAACTCACTCAGGCATTGTCAAAAGTTTAAAATAAAAAATCAAAAACTCAAAGGGAAAACAAATAGAGGTGGTTGGTGGAACGGTGGTCTCAGTCGACGGCTTTCGCACGTACAGCGTATTGAAGATCGTGGGTTCGAGTCCAATAAAACTTTTCTGTATATGAAAAATGTCGAAAGCGTATTTGTGTTTACTTTGAGTGAGCTCAGATTCAATAAAAAAACTTATGATACAATGGTGTTAGAGAACTAGGATACTAACAGATGACTAAATATTATTATGTACCTATTAACACATTGTTGGGCGAGATCTTTAGAAAGTAAAAATAAGTCATTAAAGGATATGATTGTGTCCGAAATTTTGTTGAAATACGTTTCCTAAAATTCATCATAATGAATTTTCACTATGTAAATACATAAACTTCGACCTCGGTAGCCTAGTGGCAAAGGCTCCGACTTCAGATCAAGAGGTCCCGGGTTCGATTCCCGGTCGGGTCAGAACTTTTCAATGTGTTTTTTCACTTGAAATTACTACTCGGGGTTGGAATCCTGTTTCAGATTGGACGGGACCGGTTGACTGGTAGAGAATGCTTCAAGAATTAAGTTCCGCCGGCTATACTGACACCTATGTATAGAAGAGTGTTATTTATTAAACTTTACAAAAAATATTACCAAATTAGTATGGATGTTGAATTATATCGTGAAACATACCGCTAGAGGTCTCCCTATATAAACTTTACACGTGTATGATATCAAAAATAAAATTAAAAGTGAAGATAAACAAATTGTTATTTTAATCCATCATTGAATCACCATCAACAGGTCCATTTTTATTAATATTGGAGGAGTAGAGAATCTGCACAGTAGAAATGTTGAGATAAAAATGAGATTCAGCTTTCTTTATTGGATCCACAGAGATTATTTTCTTAAATTTCGTTCTATAATAATCTTTGTGCAAAATCAAAACATAATGCTGCATTCAATTTTGTATGGAAGTAAATAAGCGCTATATAGTATAGTGACACTGATTGTGGTTATCCATTGTAATTAACAGTAAATGGCCTGTCCTATACACTTGAGACCCAAACGCAATTACGTCTTATTTCACTCAGCCTTATCTGTGATGGATGTGATATTATTTTCATCATGGTATACTCGACCGTTTCAAGTATTTTAGTTTACTTATCTGATTTTATAGTTGCGAGTTATTGATGCGGTTTTGAAATAAGCACAAATAGGTACCTACATCATGATTTCTTTCATGATCTGCAGAAAATATTCCGAAAAATCTCAATTAGACAAAGTTTTTCTAGATAATACTTTGACAAGTTTTGAAAATATGTACTTCAATCACTTCCCTGATCACGTACGAACGTCCATTAGTAGTGGATTATATTAATGAGAATAAGGAGTTGTGCGACGTCATTCGTTTCAATATTTTTTCGGCCGTTCGGAATGTTTTTAGCAGATGACACATTATACACGAACGACGCTATACGCCGGCGCACCCAGCGTGAGCCCATCACCTCCACCATTGTGGGGAGGAGATGGACTTGGTTGGGACATGTGTTAAGGATGCCGAATGACAGTTGGCCGAGGAGAGCGCTGTTCTTCCTCCCATCAGGGTCCCGAAGACGAGGAAGACCCTCTCACACTGTGTTCCGCTCCTTCGAAGCAGAGCTGAGGGACATGGTGTGGGAGGAGGTCATAAACATTGCGCAAGATCGAGCGCAATGAAGAGCTCTTGTTGCCTCCCTATGCCCCTGAGTGGGGTGTAAAAGGGAGAATTGATTGATTGATTGATATTTTAATAATATCTATACTGATATCGTATTTTACTTACTATCAATATTGATTATGAAACACGGAATTAATAACTTATTAACAGCATATTTTACTAGATAACATTAATGCTATCTAAAATTAGGAATTAGGATCTTTTGTACAGCGGGAAAGGAAATGAAGCTTAGGTATGTCAGCTGTTAAAGAATCACAAAAATGCATATGGCTGTCAAATGCCATCGTTGAAAGATAAATATGAAATGGAATGATGGGGATAAATTAACTTAGGTATATATAAAAAGTTGAAGATCAAGATGTCAACAAATACTGAAAATTCATTCGTATCTAAATGAAGAAACAAAGCATCATAGAATTGACAATGTGTTCATGATCCCTTCACTTGTAATAGCTTTCTAAAGAAATATTTCAATGTACCTTTCTTATATACAGTATACTATACGATGGAGATAAATGAATTTTTCTAGAATTCTAAAATTCGAAATGTTCCATATTTAAACATCATTGTTCGCAAACACGACGACTTACTTTATCCGCTTGGGGTGGTATTGCGCGCTGTTTAATATTTTCTATGTTTTCACTCATTATATTTGCACATGCTCATTGAAACCGACTCCAGTTGGGTACAGCCCCATATGTTCAGAGGAATGGTTCAAAGGAAGTGACAAAAGTACCGAGTTAGTATAAAAGTGCGCGTTTGCGTAGGAGATAGAAGCTATGTGTGGGTAATATTTTCGTATGATGTACTTAAAAACTTGTCTCGGTTAGAAGACATAATTGGGTTTTTGTTAAACTTCTGTGCTTTCTATGTTAATCAGGAAGTATTATTAGTTGATTGAACAGTAGAAACAGAGTAGGAATATAATGTCCATATTGAGTGAAACGAGATTAATTTTAAAACGGCTGATCTTATTTAACTATCTACTACTAGTGGTCGGCCAGTGCTCGAAATTTGACCATAACCAATTTAGATTATACGTTTAAACATTGTTAAGATTCATTTGTCAAAGACTGAGCGAGCGCTATTTCACAATTTTCTTTCAAAAATAATGACATGGATACGTCAAATTTGAAATGTTCAAAGATTTTTCCCTGGTCATTTAATACAAAAAATATTAATCTATTCTCACCACAGATAAACAAAATATCTGTGTCAAATAATGTCAAATACATCGAAGTGTGTGCGAGTATGAAATACATAACATTACAGTAGTGTGCGTAGTGTTTTTTTTTTATTGATTTAATCTATTTTTATGGATAATTTAAAAAATCTATATAAACCATAAGTGTGCGAAATTTAATACTTCAATCAACCATATCAATTTTTTCGTAAAAAAACACAAAGTTTTTCCTTCACGTATTAATATATAGATTGTAATCTTCCTAGGAGAGCATGCATGCGGAATGTTATGCGTTTGGAAGAAGCGAAGGAGGTGTGTTTGGATAGGAAAGAATGGAAATCCGTACTCTCTGCCTAACCCCTTCGGGAAACGGCGTGATGGGTAAAAAAAAAAAGTAATCTTCCTCCTTAATATACACGTCACGGGTTTTATTCCCATGTCAGATTTTTTCCCCTAGTATTTTATCACATTGAAAATTCTATTCCTAAATTTACAATCAATGACCAACTATTCATTGACAAAACTGTTGATTGATTTATGTTTCGAGGCAACATAATAATTCTTGTGACTGTCTTTTTAATATTGTGTTTTCTATTCCGTAGTAGGCATACAAATAAAATGATGGCGAGATTATAAAGGTAGCTTGTAACATTACTCACATGTACTCTCTGGATATTTAAGATGGAAAATTTTGCATGTTTCATAATTTGAAAGTCAGTATGAAAGCACTTCACATCTCTTCTAGCTTGTCAAATAAGATGTTCTCACTCGCGTACCTATACATAGTGAATATATTTTGTTCCTGCGCATTTATTTCTTTGTATCTCTGAGACGTTTTCAAAACTATGTCGCAGTTCTTTTATGATCTCCCATCCAGCTACTTATACAGCAATAAAACATTACAAAGTACAGGGGGGAGATGATGGACTCGCACCCTATTATTTATCTATTGTATCAATGGTTTGTACAAGCATCAAATTTCCAGTAACGTTTAACTGCTTTATTTAAAAATTCTAATCAGTGGAAAAAAAGAGTTCAGCGGTAGAAAATTTGCGATCAAGCCGTCGCCGGTTTCGTCGAGGTAGTTTAACCCATATCGATTGATTGCGAGCTGATCTCTGTAGATTTTAGCCCGCCATGTTGGATTTTATGTCAACTGACAATGGTTTCGAGTGTACAACAACGCTTTCTGTAATCAATATACTTACTGTTTTTAAGTTTTTTTTCCGTCCAATTAGGTGCTCCCTTCATATTTTGGTTCATTTTGTTTTGGTTTATCATTTTGATAATAGAAATTTTAAACAAATAAAGCAAATATTGCATTCCCGTAATCATCGAGGTCTTACAATCATGATGCACCAACTAAATTTATGATAATATAATGACGTTTTGAAGAAAATATTCAAAGAGTACTTTTAAAGTAGTTACAAATATTAAAATTAACATAAATAAGTTCATTTTGGCCAAAACATAAAGGTTTCGTGTGATTTTATAAGGACTTTACAATATTTTGATTATATAAAATAAAAAAATAGGGTCTGCCACCTATTCTGCACCTACTCGAAATCATTAAAATCTGATATAGCGCATCTCGGCTGTAAGCACTCCCGTTGCCGGGCTTCTATTTTGTTTGTTTACAAAATTTCGTGTGAAATGTCATCTTCATACATAACAAACGCGGATCAAATATTTTTTTACAATAAAGTAAAAACTGATCAGTGAATTATATTTATATGTAATCTAACGATTAACGATTTTTTTTTATTAATCAGACGGTAAGTGCTTAAATTCCACTCAAAAGTTCGCACGGTTCGTCTACTTTTTTCTTTCACTGCTTTATTGGGTGGTATTTACATTGAACAAGACCTTGTAGAAATTTCCTTATCTTGCACATCCAACAGCTCTCTATCCAGTCCACTTTTGTATTTGTCAGTGCTAAGAAGCTCTCTCCTACCGATTCCTACGCAATTTCGTTTGCATTTGTTGTTTCATATTTTTCATGTTTTTTAACCGCTTCTTGCATCTATTTTCAACATGATGCATAGAATATTACAGATTTTTATAGCAAAACCCAATTAAGTTTGTAGGGAAATTATACGATTACCCACACGAATCAACTTACTTGATCAAAAATGGATGTCGCTATATCAAAATACACAAACCAAAGCACATACAAATATGTATTTATATTTACCTAGAGCATTTATATTTATGCAGTTTATTTATCAATTTGTTTATTTAAATTATTGTCGATACGTCCTATCAATCTACCAATAGAAATCCCTTAAGGCCTTGTTAATAAAGTTAAACTCACGAGGATAATGTATCAATCCACCAATCGCTTATTCCACAACGACAACCACGAAAATAGTAGATATGTAACGTTACCGTATTTATTTCTCCTAGAAACTATTGTATGGATTAGACTAAAGGTTTTCCTTCACCATATTAATATGACTTCGTCGTCCGTTTTACGTTTATTTTCGATACGACGCTTGTCTACACCAAATTCTCTCGTTGTCAGGGTGGTTCAGCATGTACTGCGGGATATAGGCTTTCTTTTTCCACTCTTACCGCCTCTGTGCGTTTCCCATTCTCTGGGGCTACTCGGTAATGCTAAACAACAAAACTCACGTACCATCAGTTCACAGATGTGTGTATGTGTGGCCCGCAGGGGATCGCTGGGTAGGCGGCGTTTCAATCAATCAGTCAATGTTCTATAGATATATCTATAGATGCGGTTCTGAATTTTGGATCGAATACAATACCTATGTGAATTTGGGGCGAAACCCTACATAAACCCTGCGTTACATCACGGTATAATTAAATCCAATACGCGTTGACTTGTTGACCGAACTTTTTATTGATGGTGATATCAATTTAAAGAGGGGGGTCGTGTGGTCGCTGTTAAATATTTTTCCTCCATTTCATCCCGTGCATCTTACCCCCGTTCCTGCAGCCCTCCCCCCCTCCCATACGCACCCCTATCGCTCTACACACATGCCGGGGTAGTTTATACGAGTACACATTCTGCCCATCAGTGTGGGTATATGAACCCACAACCAACATTTTACCCATGGCGCTTAAATACATACCTACTTAGTTATATGTAGCCAAGCAGTAGCGTCCGG
The DNA here is from genome assembly GCA_963576905.1 of Mystacides longicornis. Lineage (NCBI taxonomy): Eukaryota > Metazoa > Arthropoda > Insecta > Trichoptera > Leptoceridae > Mystacides > Mystacides longicornis. The sequence continues at coordinate 14,926,472 of OY756425.1, forward strand.
TAAGTTTAAAAAAATTGACGTTAAAAGGTTATCTTAATCTACCAATTTAATATCGAATATTTATAAAAATGTTGAAGAAACTATCAATAAACTTCAAATTAAATTTTCCTTTCGTATTTCGTTAATTTACTATTCAATAAGCAACACATTTTTTCTTAGTAGATAATGGTGGTAGCTTCTTGACGAATTGAATGATACGTTTTTGTTTGCACGCCACTGCTTCCAAACATAATCTACTAACTGTGGGTAGACACATCGTTTAGTTGTTGGTGCAATGGTTAGTAGTGACCATAAACCGCCCGATTCCCTCTGATCAATATCACATGGCCCCCGTGTCTGTCTCCTGTAGCAGGCCTTCTAAACCAAACGGTAGGACTTTCAAAGGGAACAGAATATCGGCTATGAATGGCTACTCCAGGAGGATATCTTTCCTTTTACTTCATTACAGAATCGTGTTTGTACATTTCGAAGTCGGGCAGTAAATATTAAGACTCCTGTAGTCGAGTATAATAATATCTTGTGTTCACACAAAATATGAGTCACGTGTTAATTTTGTGAGCATTAAAATTAACATGTTTCATATTATATTGTGTGCAAGATTATAAAATGTTTATATATTTTTAATACCAGCAGTGCCCGTCGCGTTGCTGTCATCGGAGGATTGTTTCCATCACGATGTTTGATGATGCAATAAAATTTTGTGAAACTGTTTTTCCTTTATTTCTTCATACTTATTAATATTTCTTCACGTTAATATGTACATATACCTTACGAAACAAATAAGAATTCTATTTTCTTTGTGATATTTAATACAGTATATACTGCTAATTTCACAACTTCTTTTAATTTTTTGGGTTAAATAAAAACTGAAAATAAGTACATAGAATAATTTAAATAAAACAATTGATTTTTTATTCCACAATATTAGAAACTGTCAGTTTCTAAGTCACCTGTGACCATCCAGGACCTGTTCCTGCGAACTAGTCTGCACGTAAATAAATATTGTGGAATAACAAATCAATTGTTTTATTTATTTGTTATTCCAAATCCAATCCAAACTCCCTTAAGACCCCACTTAGGGGCATAGGGAGGCAACAAGAGCTCTCCATTGCGCTCGATCTTGCGCAACGTTAATGACCTCCTCCCACACCATGTCCAGATTCCTCAGCTCTTCTTCGAAGGAGCGGAAGACAGTATGAGAGGGTCTTCCTCGTATTTAAATAATTCCACCAAGAATGCACGTTCAATTCGTTAATTTTAATAAGTAGGTACATAGTTTTAATGTTGTGTGATAATGACCGGTATGTCAAGAGTTGAATAAAAACCAATGAACATAAATAATGCAGCATCCGCGTTTATTTAAATAAAAATTGTATATCGCTAATACACATAAGTATGTATTAAGTTTTATGGAAATCTTGAAAAAATGTATCAATATTATACATTTGTATTTCTTTTTTGCTTACTTCCTCATAACTTTTTTTCTTTAATAAATGGCGTCCTTGTTTCTCTTATCTTAACAGCTCTCGCCCAGACGTGATGCTCGAGCGGAGAACTTGGTTTTATCGCCAGACTCCTTCATCAGTGGACCAACTTACGTAATGATTTGACACGAAGTCGAGTCAGCGTCTCCGTAAACGTGTGATTTGTCTCGCTAATTAAAACCGCCTCTCGTGCGAAGGTCACTCAGAGGTCAACGATGTTTCAAGAAGTACCGCCGTCTTGCTCACTTACCTAGGTAGGCTGTACGCATATACGCCGTACATCTTAGAAGATGACACATTGTTTTTAAGACATTTATTTTTCTTTATCATCGTCGTATTTGCATAGTCGTACGTCACTCGTGCTGCGTCAAGAACATCGTGTTTGTTCTTATGTTAATGGGGAAACATTTAAATAAAAGTTGTCGGTAGAACCACGCTGAGGTCTCCGTACCGTATTACGAAATATCTTGTTATTTTTGATTCGGCATGGATGTGTTTTTACGGCAACTATTCTTTTCCAGATGTCTCAGACACTGAATAAACACGTTATGTTGTGTAGCATATGTTTACTTCTTATATTTGTATATTTTAGCGATGCTGTTTAGCAATAGTATATTTTTCTACCATTTTTCAAAAATTCGTCTTTTCCAGGGTAATCTTTTTATTTTCTCGTATTTTCTTTTTGTTAATTAAACAAATAATAGTCCCAAAACAGGGTTTGCCTAGTGGGGTGTCCATTCTCTCTGTCATGACATTGTTATCATCTAGAGAAGTTAATTTTTTTTAAGGATGCCGAATGACAGTTGGCCGAGGAGAGAGCTGTTCTTCCTCCCATCAGGGTCCCGAAGACGAGGAAGACCCTCTCACACTGTGTTCCGCTCCTTCGAAGCAGAGCTGAGGGACATGGACATGGTGTGGGAGGAGGTCATAAACATTGCGCAAGATCGAGCGCAATGGAGAGCTCTTGTTGCCTCCCTATGCCCCTGAGTGGGGTGGAAAAGGGAGAATTGATTGATTGATTGAGATGATAACAATGTCATCATGATGCTTGATACAAATTTTTTTACTGTTGTATTTTTTATGAAAATTAATTATTATCATTATGTAAGTAAAAGAAAGAAAAAGGAGAAGAAAAAAAAACAACTAAAAGAAGAAGAAACAACGGATATTCATTTACGAAACGTGGAAAAATTCTTAAGTATTATACTAGACGTGATCTAGCCAGGAACTAGATAGCTTTTTAAGAAGATGAAGATCGTTACTTGTTCCATGTGGGTATTTGATTGGACCCATAGAGACTGGTTGATGAATGAACAGGGATAGCGACGTATAGCGACTAGAAACAAGCAAGCAAATCTTAGTGGTATCAGTTATTTATCAAGCAAAAACCCTTCAATCCAACCACTGAAGATGCAGTCTAGAATGTTTAAATAGTATGATACTTTCTACAATATAGTTGATTAATTTCTTGTAGGTATTTATACTTAACTAATACTATTATTTTTATAAGTAACAGAGGACAGCACTTGGGCTCAAACTTCAAATCAGTACTTACCTACGAGTTTTTTATCTCCTATAATAGGTATGTAAATATATTTATTGCGATAATAAATTCGTTTCCGTCTGAAGCAAACATGTATATAAATGTAACTGTAAAACTTCTATAAAATCAAACTCTTAACATATCTAGCTATAAGACAAACCTATTAAAATTCCTGCATTTTAATAGCGAACTCAATGGGTAATCTAGAATGCGAGTTTTGATTAACCAATTTTATATTTTAATTCTGTTATGGCAATTCGATATATCATGTATGCAAATATACTTAGAGATTGGCAGCTTTTTTGGTTTCTTCCATGTGGATTCTCCCTGGCAGTATAATTTTAAATAATTTTCAATTAATTTTGTTTGACAGGGCACGTTTGCGTCTTTTATCAGGTTCATAATACTTTGTATGTTTTTTCTCTTCTTCTTTCTGGCGTTGTTTCATATTCTTTTTACATATTTTATGAGGAAGAAAAACATGTTCATCAGGAACTCAAGTGATCTCCATAATGTCAAGAATTTCGCTATCACGAGATTTTAGACGAGTTATCAAATACTGACCTTGAATACGGAAATGAAAAAGTGACCTTAATTAGGATTAATCTTTTTGGATGATTTTGAGCATTTTCGTGTTTTGACACAACCTTATTGTCTAAATCTAAATCATCGTGTTTCTTCATCATTACTGAGGGTCGTGACCTGGCACTCTCTCCGCCGCAGTAACACCGCGTCTGGTTGTTCTCCATCTCTTCCGACAAGCCGTCAGCACTGCTCCAAGAACTGTTTGGATTGATTGATCCGTCCATGTTGTAGAGGGTGCATGGTCTTCCTCTGCCTCTAGATTCTTCAACATCACCAAAGTCTACCAGCTTTTTTTTTAAACTAAATATCTTCTCATATTTATCATGAAACATGTCCCGACTTCGTGAACCTTAAAAATAACTTGAAAATAGTGTTTAATAATAATATTATGTAGATCACTTATTTCAAAGGATGCTTTTAATATATCAGAGATCTCTCGAAATATTCACTTGGAATATATTATTTATAACACGTGGATTGAATTATATAATTCGCATGTGGTTTATTGCTTAGTGTAGATCTCGTGTTCTCAACTTCTGTTTCGAGTGTAAAAATTGGTGCACACCAAGCGATTGAAGCGGATCGATCTAAAAGGAAGAGAGCTGCAAGAGAAGAGTGATGAAAAGTCATTAGCATTCTGTCGGAAGCGGCACGACGGTTAGCACATCTCATTATGGTAAATCGTGCAAATCCCAATGCGGCTTTCTCGAATAGAATCTTTGAGCAACACAACACTACACCGCACAAATATACCAGAGACTATTCGGATTATTAATATCACTCTTCATATTCGCTCTATCTAAGTAAGTAGGTATGTTTCTCAATTACTCAAAATAGTACTTACCTTACTTCGCTTTAATATTAATACTACCCCTCTTTCGCTTAAAATCTTATTCATAAAGATCTTTATGTATGTACAAAAAACATTATATCCTTGTACTATGCTTCTTTGATTTCAAGGGCTGGCGGTTTTTAGTGGCATTGAATTTAAGTAGGAATCGCATTATTTAAAAAAAATATATCATATTTTGACGCACAGTTTTGGAATCAAAGAACAACAAAGCAAGGAAGAAGAGTTATCTGCGCAGAGCAGAGATGTTCCATCCCGTTGTTGGAACAACACTCCGAATCAGAAAATCTGATATTAGGAGAACCTGTTTGTTTGTTTTTTTAGGACAGTTGCGATGGGATATCTCTAGTACGCGTTTCTGGAGAGGTCACGCAGAGAGAGAGCAGATCCCAAAGGACTGATAAAAATCGTAAGAGGTTCTTTACAGACAGGCAGTCCACCAAAGAAGTGGAGCAGCTTAAACCTGCATCTCATTAACAGGAAAAACCGAGCGAAGACAGAACTCAGTCCTAACAGAAGAAGAATTTAATGCGAGAAGGGTTATGGTCTTTCTGCATGTGTAATGTCTCATTGTATTTCAATTACGTCACATCAGTTTAGAAGCACTACAATCGCTTAATTATCATCTCATGTTACGGTAATTAGCAACCCTTTAATTCGGTTCAATTAAGAGAAAGCCTCGGCAATGATTGCGGTGGGTCGTCTTTGGCCGTAAGGGGTTCTTATTTGAGTGATTCATTGATTTTTCTAAGAAGCTGATAATTTCTCGTGCCATTGACATGTTCCACTTCGTAAAGTGCCATTATTTCATTTAGAAGATCGACCGTACATTGGTCGCCTTAATTGATTAATTGTTGCAGCCAATACCAGTTGTTCCTCATTACCGCAGGTCGTGCCCCGTCCAGTCCGTTCTCCCTTCGTCTCGTTAGTCTGTGGAATTCCTCTGTCGATTCTTGTCGCACATATTGCTCGGTGTTATCTTTTAGGCGCGATAATATTATGTTTGTTTGTTGACTTTTGTGTCGTGGCCCGAAATATGCGCTAACGATATGCGCATTCGAAAGGACGATAAGCTCGTGGCGGATTCATAAAACACGCAAACGTTCCCAACGGAGAATAGCCGCTAATTGATTCGAGCGGAGATTGTGCAACGTGTTCCTAGAGCTAGTTAATTTATCGCCGTCGCTAATGTAATGTATTGTATTGTCGTATATTGATGAATGCGGAATTCCAATAATGTTGGCAACTACATAAATTCGATTCTGTATTCAATCCGAATTGTACGGAAACAAAATGAATTTGGTTTCCCTCATTGATTTTTGTACGGAGTCGTGGGACTCGGCCAAGATTACTCCCTACCACTACTAAGGCTGGGGGTGATTTATTATTTTGGTAAAGGGTACACAGCACACACACTTATAAGGATGCTATCACCACACACCCAACACCTACGAATATGTATACCCGAGGTTATCGGTAGAAAACACTTGTCTTCCCCTGTCTGAATCAACAGTGCTAACAAGATGGCGGAAAAGTGTGTCAATAGTTTGTTGTGTCAGAAAATAGGTCCCCGAAGATTTCCTAATAATAATATCCTAATACCAAAACAAACAATTTATACGGCCAAAGGGTTTCGCCTTTTTTCTCTCTCGGAGTTCTCCATTTACATAACAATATCCTCACCTATATACTCGTAGAACAGCGCAACACATATTGGAGAAATCGACAAGAAATAACAAATTTACTTACTTTACTGACAACTGATTTCTTAGGAGTTTTGCAAAGTAGGCAATTTATTCAAAATCCTCATTTTTTCGTAGAAAATACTTGGTGGTAGGTACTTACACTTTCGTTTTTTGTATCAATCTCGAGTATTTATTTTGTTTCTGTATTTTTGTTAGATTTAAGCTACTAACGTAGGTTTTTGACACAAAAAATTCAAATCTTCTAGTTTCCTAATTTACTCAGTAATTGATCGCTTCTAACAGTCGATTGATTTATTGATTATTTCTTAATGGACAGCGGGTAGGTAGAGCAGTGTCATCTTTTCTCATTTGAAATTTAAAAATACCTTTCCCCCTACGTTCTGCATTTAGAGCCGTTGTTGATTTATAAGATAACAGCATGTCGGACCATTCAGATTCCCGACTAATTAGGCGTGTTCCACGCTACTGATGGCGATAAAACACTCCGATATTTATCCATCTGGTTCTATCTCCTATATATATTTGGTTGTTATGTTTACTTCGATGAAAATATTCCTGCGTGTGACGAAATAGATCAATCTTATATTCGTTAACTAATTTCTTTTATATTGGCTTTCGGCCGTCTGATGTAGGCAAGTCAAATAATATACTAAGGTTATTAAAACCTAAGGTTTATTTGGTAATGCGTTCTTCCTATCGCTGATATGTTGGGTTAATGATAGAGCATTCATGCTTGATATTTAGTGTACACGGAGATTCATTTTCAGTGTTTTAACCAAGCAAATATCAACGAACAAGAATGAAAACCTGAAACAAGAATTCTAGAGCATGAGTAGGTACACAAATTCTCATATTATCATAGCAAGTTCTGCATTTGGCATTTTGAGTCAATTCCTTAAAGAGATGGCAATTGTGTGACGCGCGTGCGATGTTTTTATCCAACGAATTTCCATAGAATCTTTGCGAACAAAAGAAGAGCAAAAATAGTGATCTGTCTGTTTACACAAAGAAAAGTTGCTAGAATCAGAAAGAAAGAGCATACGCCCAGTTAGTCTAAATCAGCGATGCACAAACTGCGGCCCGCGGGCCTCATGCGGCCCGCCAACTAAAAATCAAAAGAATACCTCAGTAGATAATTTGAAGACGCCAGAGTCTGTCATGTGTTTTTCGATTGTTTGTGATGTTAATAATTGATGTTCTGTGCGACATTTGGAATTATTTGTGTGTGTATTGTATGTAAAAATGTTTCCACAAGATTTCTATGTTAATGTGTTGTGACAATGATATTTTCTTTTTTCCTAAACTATGTTGTTTTTATCAATCATCAAAATTCATAGTTTATTGCTCTTCCAAAAGTATTAATATGTAGGTAATTTGTAACATGCCTTTGATTGTCGTTTCTTTTTTTTTGTAAAATTTGGTATCTATGACACAGCTACTACTACTGTGAAAATAAATAAAAAAAATATGATCACAGTGTTTGATCATTAATCATTATTATCATAATTTGTACAAATTAAAAAAATATATTAGTATGTATAAATTTACAAACGAAGTTGGTGTGAAGTTGTATGTCAAAATATGAGGAGTTGCGGAGCTAACCCAAGACAGAGCTCAGTGGCGGAGTAAAATACTAAAGGCAGACCCCACCAGCATGTGGGAATAAAAATTTCCAAGAAGAAGAAGAAAAAGTGTTAATTTTCCTTTTTGCGGCCCGTCCTGGCTCATAAACTTCACCATTGGCCCCTGTTAGCTATAAGTCTGTGCACCCCTGGTCTAAATCCTCCTTATTATGTGGGCGATAGAAAGCAATGCTAGGTATTTTACATTATGGGTTGCAAACATCCTGAAGCATACTACATCAACGATTTGGTTCAATAATAAGGAGGATAAAATGAATTTGCTTTGATCATAGGAATGAAGGACGTAAGAGTACGAATATGTCCAAATAGATGCCGATAATAATTGGACGAAAAAGCGTTGGTTGACGACCAGAGAAGCTTTTGTTGAGTTATTGGGGAAAATGGTGAATTATTACAGATAGAATATTTATTTATTTCATTTTGCTATCAGCAATCTTTTTCCTTCCCACTCCATTTTTAACTTAGGATTACCCTGATTTAACTATCCGAACTGAGTGTTTTTAAGATCCGCAGTTGAGTGCGTTCCCGGGGCACTGAACTAATCTAGTGTGGATGTCACTACACCCGATAACACACATCTCGCCCGTACGGGAGAATACTTGATTAAAGACATAACGACATATGAACAAGATTGCGCGGGTGTGGGCTGCCCGTAAAATGATCGTAAAATTCTCACATCCCTTCATTACTTTCATGATCGGCCCAGAAAGGTCTCAGTAAGCACATTTTCCTCCAACACCCCAGCATACATACATTATACGTTGTTTGTGCTCAGCTCATGGCAATGTGACCTGCTCTGCTCCTGCATGGACGGATACATGTCATCTCTTATTATTGGTCAAATCAACTCTCACCGATGTAGGTATATTATAATGTTCGATTTATTGCACTTTTTCTTTGTTAATTTAAATATACAAAATCTTCTTTTTTGAAATGTAAATATTTCATCAAAATAACAGGACATAATTTTAATAGAGTATTAACCTACCGAAGGATAACATCATCTTAACAAGCCCAGTTAACATTACGAATATTTGGTTTTGTTAAAAAAAGGGGGCGTTCAAGTATTACGGAACGCAATAGGGGGGGAGGGGGGTATTCTTCTAAAACGTTACTATTGTATTACCGGCGCCGCAACAAAGGTATTTATTTATTTATTTAGTGACTTTCCAGTAATACTTGTGATTTTAGGCATACTTACATACATAGTATGTAATATGTGCGTTAGGCAACGTTTAGAGAATGATGGGAAGAGGTGTAACAAAAAGCGTTACGATGCATCTCGGGGGGGTCTATAATGTTCAAAAAATGCGTTACGTGATACTTGAACGGTCCCTAAGCTAATATAAAGCTTAAAATAAAATCGACAACACAAATCATATGAATAACTAATAATTAGACTATTCCCAAAAAATACAAGTGTATAATGATATTATCATACATTGGTTTTATATAGGAATGCTATAAACTTACAGGAACAAAGTTTTGCTCTTCACCAACATAACAACATGACTTTCATGCTTTGTCGAGTTATTTCAGAGTGATCAATTCAGATAAATTTATCGTTTTTTTTTTTTAATTCTTCTGAAGAAAATCTAAAAGCAGTTACCTGGCTGAAAGTTTTTATAGGCTCCTCTCTACGTTAAAGTAGGTGCACTTTCAAAACGGTTTAGTTAGCATCTTAATGCCTAAATGGCTATTTTTTGGGTTTATCATTTTTTTTAAAGCCTGCGTTTTACTTTAATATAAAATAATTTAATTTCTTTTTGGTAATGTATAAATTTAACGCAGCACTACATTATTTTGGGATGATAATTAATTTATTTGCTAGTATAGGACACAATGACATGTCAGTCATACGTCCTCTCATATCTCGTGTGACAGTTGTCTACCTACTCGATATAGGGGAGGTTCCCTCTGCGGCGAGCGGGGATGTTCACGTGACAGCGGATAGAGGCTTGTCTGAATGTACGACACAGGTTCTCATTACAGCCACGCATTATTATGTATGTTTTGTTAATATTAATACGGCGATGTGAATATAAATTAGCGCCTTATGTTTTAATGTCATACCAGCTCTTATCAAAAATTACGAGTCGACATGTTTTAAACATATATGTACCTATGCATCGTCTACCTAGTTATTTAATTTTCCCTTTTCTACATACATACATACATTCTCCCTTTAAGGCCCCCCGCACATCGCAAGCCAGCCCGGAGAAGAACAATCCGCAGCAAACCCGACCGGCACGAAACCGACCCCCTAGCTCGATCGAACCAATCAAACCCAAAAGCCGGCCCCGGACAAATCAAGCCCGCCGCGAATCACCTCCAAACCAACCAGCAATGCTCGATACACTCGGGAGCATAGGGAGGCATCAAGAGCTCTCCATTGGCTCCACTAAGGCGGCCGAGGTTCATTGCGCCTTTTCTGACCAGTTGATATTTAAGGACGTGAGGTGGTCCCTTTTCTAACCCCACTATAATTAAAAAATAGGGATATACGATGCGGTCTGCTCAATGGTGCATTTTTATCTGACTTCATAATTCGTCATATTAAAAAAAGAAGAAACGTGAATGTAATTCTTTAAATCAGGCAATCTGTTAAACCTACATATCTACATGTTTCACGGTAACTGAAAATTAAGTAGCTATTTAAACGAACTTTTGAGTCCCTTAATATTAAAGTAAAATCTGTATCTTTGTTAAAACGGTAATTTCAGATTTGAAGCGTGCGCATGTTTTGTGTTGCAGTTCGATTGAAGAAGTTAAGTTTTAGTGCACTATAGATCATTTTAATGAATCAGTCGATAAACATAATATGATATCACCTCGCATCGCAGTAGAGATACGTGCAAGTAGTTAATCAGTAGTGCAGTTAGGTTAGGTTAGACGGTAGATTACGCAGAGACTCGTGAGCAGGTAGCGATCTGTGCGGAAGGCGTTCATTCCTCATTAATCATTGTCTTAATTACACCTGTAGATAACTTACTAAGTTTATTAACTAACAATTTGCTCTCAATTAAATACTCGTATTATTACCTACACTATAGTATGTCGCTAACACCGCGATCTTGTGAGAAACTTTATTAAAATTTGCTTATTTTGTCTGTAATTTTTGAAAGACTTCGCATCGATACTTCTGATACTACGACTATAATAATCGTCATAGTTTTCCGCAGGAAGTGACAGTCGACGGCAGAAAAGTAAGGCAATATTTCCTAGGAGCAAAAACGCTTTTAACCTAGCATAAGGGATGTTGTCCGCCCTAAAAGTCTGCTGTCCAAGATCCGATAGTCTGTCGAAATTTTTCCCATTACATTAGTTTGATTAGGTACCTATGCGATTCGGAAAACTCGCTTAGTTTTTTGAGATCTTAGCTTAGATCGCTGTAGTTTTTAGTTTGTCTTTAGATAAAATTGTTTTAACGCAAAGTCTTCTATTCAAAGACAAATAAATGTTTACAATGCGTTGTATGTGCGCGTAGGGCCTGTTGAAATGACGCTATGTACAAGACTGGATGATACAGTATGACCTTTCCAATCGATCTCCTACGTACCTACCCGTCATGATAATGTACAGATGGACGCTGTCTTGGTGACATTTCTCTTTGTATTAATCTACTTCTGCTTTTATTGTTAGGTTTTACTGCAGTATTTTTCCTCGTCCAGTAACATTGTTTTGTTTTTTATTGTCTGCACTCCTCATTATGGAAGGTCAGTCTCGAACGATGATTATAGCTTATATATTTTTTTTTTCGTTTTTTTTTATAGATTAAATTTTAAAGTTAAAAAAGCGCTAGAGGCGCACTCAAGGTAACAATCGAATACAAAATTTTAGTAAAGACAATAAATATTACAAAAACAAACTAGATTCTTTCTTAACCGGAGTACGAAATATCGTTAACTGAGGAGCCAAAGTATTGCTTCTAAGTCAAATGGGGTAGGTGTGTATATTATATTTGTTGGGATATCATAATATATTTCCGGTTGACTTAAAGAAATAGAATAATTAATTATTTTTGGATGTATTGGATATTGTATATCATTGCTCTATCTATTTTCTCCCTTATATAGATTGAACAAGAAGGAATTATTTTCAGTAGGAAAAAACCGTCCTTCCACCAGACTGCGTTTTTCCATGATCCTTTTTGGAGTGATTTTAGCATTAAGGATCGAATTACACACTTCTTCCAAAATTACTCAAACAACCGTCATCTATTTTCGAAGTTCTTAAATCCAATTTTATCAGCTTTGCTACCCAATTAGAGAAACCAATAATGACTGGTATTCTCAAATTCACGTTCCAACTCAACGCAAGAAGCTCTTGCTTAGAACTTAATCAGTTGCCAGTAGTTACGTAACTAATGTATTGGATAAAACATTTTCAGAATACAGAAATTAAAGTATTTGAACCGTTTCGTAAATAACCATTATGTTTATGCTTACGATCTTGTTCAAGAGATAGTGTATTAGTTAATTATGTTGCAACTCTTTGGCTTTATGTGAATCGACGTCTTAAAGATATTTCAGCTCAGACAAATCATCACAATGCCGGTGTTATTCTATATTAACTCATTGAGAATGAACGATCACTATTCATAATTATTACGAAGTATCAGTCAGCCTATATTGTAATGAGAGTAGCATGTGTGTTAAAACAACAATATCATCTTTGACCCAGTTCCAGGGGTCCGCATCTCCTCCGGGCGGTTCTCATTTTCATGCGTGTTATACAATGAACGAGGTTATCAAAAAAAATCTACATTAAAATGTTCGCAAAGGCCGACGGGTCAAAGTTATATTGAAAATAGAATTTGACCAAAATTATCGCGAATCACGACCACCAACGCTGGCTCAACAAAGATTTGACATGTTTCTGTACTCGTTATCTCCATAGATAAGAATGGAACCCTATTTATTTCCTTTGGTCCTCAAACTACGTATGAACTGCTGAACCAATACTCTTATGCTTTTTTCATCGTGTTTGATACTGTCATATGAATGAAAGAAAAAAAACAAGAAAGTTGCGCGGAACATTAAAAAAATTAACGTAGGTATCCTTATTAGTGCTTTTGACAATCTAAGCTTTTCTATTTTCATTTTTGACATTTGTCAAATGTTGATGGTTTGTGCGATTGTCAGAATGTGTCCTGTAAACATCGTTTATAATAGATGCATCGGTCGGAATTTTATTGGTAAATGGGTAATTATTTTTTTTTACCCATCACGCCGTTTCCCGAAGGGGTAGGCAGAGAGTACGGACTTCCATTCTTTCCTATCTAAACAAACCTCTTTCACTTCTTCCAAACGCATAACATTCCGTATGCATGCTCTTCTATTCCTTTTGCTCCTGAGTCCTGACTTGGCCCTCCTCTTAAGACGGCACGAATATGATCGCACCATGTCATTCGAGGTCGGCCTCGTCTGCGTGCTCACATTCTTTCAGATTTATATATCTTTTTGTCATGTCATTTTTAAATCACGCACGCCAAAATCAAAGAATAGATTGAACAGCCAAGGTGACATTACGCATCCCTGCTTCACCCCTCTCGTAAGACGGAACTCTCGTGACAGATGAGTATTCACCTTGACAAAAGCAAAACTATCAGAATAAAGGGAAGCAACAGCGCGTATCAGTTGTCTATCCACTCCATAAAAAAGACAAAACCTCCCACAATTTCTTTCGGTCGACTCATACGCTTTCTCCAGGTCTACGAAAGTAATATTAGAATAAAAATTGTCGTTATAAAAAATCTAATTCAATATTCATATTAAATACAGGAAAACGTATGTCGGGAAAGCGAGTTGAGTTAAAAAAAACGTCGATCTAAATCGTTTCAATATGGTGACGTCCTTAATTTGAACTTTGTATTTTCCCGCGAGACTTTTTTTTTGTATGCTAATAATTAAAACGGGGGAGATTGCGAGAGATATATTATTTTTTCGTCCTTAGAGAATATTATTAATTAATTCACGTTTAATTAATATTCTGATAATGATACGAGCTCAGCCATCCCACCCATCGATGAAAAACATTCTGAAGAAGAGATATTTTCTATGATATAATTAATTATTTTAGTCTGCTGTTTTTCTTAATTACCATCGAAATAACGTGATAAACCTAAAAGCTTTATTTTTTTACTAATAAAAGTTACACTTTTTCTCTTGGTAATTTTTAAATAAAATACTCTGAATATTTTTAAATAAAACAAAATAGAGATCTCGAAGACCTGCGTAAGACCGATCATTACATATTGTATTGAAACCATATGCGACAATATGAGAACGAAAAGTCTGCCAAGAACTACTAAGATAAATATTCTCCTCCTCATTACGGAATTAACCTTCAAAAACTATGATTTTGTAGGAAATGTTGTCGATAACTTGCGATGGGTAAACAAAATCCTAGATATATGATAATAAGACTTTACTGGAAAAATCATTTCGACAGAAGATATCAAACTAGATGCGAGCCATTTGTGAAATTATCGGCAGACCAAATTGCAAGAACCAGTGATCCTCCTGGTCGTCCGACAAATAAGTGGACATTTCCATCCAGGTCCAGTTTCTAGGATTTGATCTAGTAATCAACACTGTCCTTTATCAAACAAAAGAAGAAAACTATCTGAATACCTAAGTATATCTAGAATATTGACAAATATGGTACTTAACCCGTCCAATCGGAAGATCGGATTAAAAAAAACAAAATTAATGAGGGATGTACGAGAAATCACGAGAAGGATTTTATCCAGGAAAACCCTTTATTTTTAAAGACGGTTTGGCAATATTTATCTATTATATCTAGCCACAATTTAATTGATTTCGTCACAGTACTGCGCTAGCATATAGCCAGTTTTGTTTTGTTTCCAGCCCTTTAGCAGTTTATAGTCTACTCAAGTTCTATTGTGATGTTGTGTCGCCAGGGACTCCAATACATGCCTAATGTCTATTGTCACCGTCGACAATACAATACGCGCCTACTCGGTGAATATTTACGGTCACGGGCCCGCTTTTGTGACCTGAATGGCTGCTATCAAAATATTTCATAAAAAATAAACTGGCTGACAAAAAGTCGCTTTATAAAGGCGCTAGTTTCGAGCTCTTCTCATATTGTGTGCGCCACAATGAAGAGGTGCCGATGTCACGTCTACGAGGAATTTTATTGCGTAACGAATGCGCGTTTGAGAAATGAATGTCTGTTCGTACAATCATATTAAACTTCCCCATAGTTTCCGCACTATTAAGCTACGAATCTACGTATTAAAATTCTATTGGTTCCACACTTCAACTACGCGTATTTATTCGCTTACAAACAAACAAAAATATACTACAATCGATCGAGCTGCTGAACTTATGTAGGTACATTCTATTTCTGAAGATCTATTAAGATCATAATATTCGTAATAATAGCGTGCATAATATCATCTCACTTCTAAAGTTTTGATACGCAGTATACAGATCGAACGTTCATCCATGATGAAAATTTGAAGAAAGTCTTTCTTTGTTGAATATGTCAGAAGGGAAATCGGCATCTTGGCATATCCTGTGTATCGGTTAAGAAATATCCTCTTTCAGTTTCTCAATTTGTATTTCTTGTAGGTATCCTTGGCATATAATTGCATTATTGCTAAGATGTCACTTCTTTGGTTCTTCCTCTCTTTCCATAAGCTAGAAAATTGATAGGACTCTGTTCTTCTTCGGACCTGGAATCAACTACTGGAAGAATTCCTCCCTTGCATACAATGTGGAATCAACCATTCAGAATGTCCTTCAGCGTTGCCCCCATAGATAGGTTTGTTTGTCAATCTCTATAAAAATCCCTTATTTCCAGGTAGATGCCACTATTAAGGATTTTTATGGCGCACTCTTGAAATAGTTTTATACATTGTCCCAAAGATATAATTAATTTTCGATCAATGTTTCCCCTTTTATTTTATAAAAGTTTCAAATATTTATTTGTAATATCCTCCTTAAAGTAAATATATCAATACCAGTCTGATTGCTCTGCAGTTATTTGAACGTTACTCTATTCAAAGTTGCATTTCGTCACCGCATAGATTGAAATAATAGGTTGTTTACCATACAGCATGGTTGGTTCGTGAACGAGAATGTTACTCGTACAAATAAATTGACTCCGTGACTTCTGACAGATGTGTTGGTCGTGGTACCTACCTCTACCCAATGTAGATTGAAACCCATTCAGAGCAAACTTGACGTGGCGTGTGCATTATTAACTAACGTTCGGTACATTTCGCAATCCTTTGTCTAACTCAATGTTTGAGCGATTCTTACGACTGTTAATACTCAGTTTGTTTTATCGACATTAACACTGAAAAGAAACTTCGATTCATTTGCCAAAAGAGTTCCCGTTATAATAATAATTGTGAGTCGATCAACACTATGTAGACATACTACGTTGAAAGAATACTGGTATGAGACAAAAAATAAGATTTGCGACTCGCAAATTTCAGGCAGCGGTTTCTTCAGCATATTTTAGTGTAGTAAGATGCTGAAAATTGTTACTCTTGACTACATAGTATTTTTTTTGGGTTTTTTAGTCTAGGTTACAACATTTTAACACCACTACATGTGATTGGCAATGTTGTGATCAAGATAAAATTAGGAAAATATTTGTTCGTCAAAAAAAACACGTTTCTTGAAAAAATCAGCATGCATCATGCGTCTCTACATTAAGTAATCAGAGAATATTGTCAGATATCGGGCAGTATGGCAAATCTCTTACTAAACGTGAATGATTTAGCGGACTTGTAGTTCCTTGGTAACAGGGGCTGTCTGATGCGTTTCTGCCTTATTGTCTTTTAATGCGCCAAATTAATTTCCCATAGTAGGTACTAGCGCGAGTAGAAAATCCAATTTGCCCCAATTCCCAAGCACCCGTATAAAATGTACCAACATATAACACAGTACTTCCTCCCTGTGTATATACATTTATTTATCTACGCCTGTAACAGTAGCAGGTACCTACAAACTTATATTTTCTAACTTTAACAACGTAATTAAATACTTAAAATTTTCGACGATTGCTAATAATGTTTAACTTTATATAACCGTGTTCTTCTATTTCTCCTGTTCTTTACTTCGCGCAGATAACTTTTAAAACATTTTATTGTGTAGTCTACTTTGCTTATACCTAATTTTGCACGAAATAATTAGTTAACGTGAGTAAAATTACGTTAATTTATCTGTATATTCGTATTAGTAATTCAAAGGCTCCATTATCAGCAATGGATTTGCAACCAGACTGTTAAATGCACTCTTCTCAGTACATAATATATTGCAGGTCCCGTAATTATCCAGAATTTATCCACTAACAGGACCTAAAGCTTTTAGGTTTACCTGGATTTCTGTTGTTGCTTTTAATGACCAGTTGATGAAGGATATCAAATAACATAACCATTCAGATGATTTTTGTTAAGCGGCAATTCACCGAATATGAGAGATTTGTGATTTTTCTACTGACTTACTGTCTCGTACATTTATCGAGAAATACCGACAAATAGTGGGAGTACTTTTCTTGCCGGTGACAAGTAAACAAATACAACTGTTTTTTCGAAAACTAAATGGAAATTTACGGAAAAACCAGAAGATTATATGCAATAATTATAATGCAGATAAATTGGCTGGACAAATATATTTCGCTAAAGTTCGTACTGTCTCGCATTTAAACGATACTACAAAAAACTTATAAACCTATATACTTCATATTCTTACAACTTAAAGGCATTCCAAGAACCAGTAAAGATAAACAAATCTCAAGTAAGATGATAAAGAATAAGCTCAAGGATTTAAATATTAAATCCCCTTATTATTTGAATATTTCTGATACCCAAAGTAACGGGCTCTTTAAATCAACTTACCTACTGTAACCATGGGATTTTTCGGGATAGTTTTTTTCTTCAACTGATTTCCGGTTTCAAATCCAAATGCATTCAGATCTTAAAGTCGTTTTCAGATTGTTTTCTCTACCATCAATCACCCTCACGAGGGATCTAGAACATATTCATATGATCCGCTGGTATTGTTTTTATTACAGTCTTAGTTGCATCTCGTAGTTAATACTTAACACATTTGTGAGTGTTCCCACGATTATTTACGTAGCACCATCTTGGATATTTTTTATTCACTAACGTTTTGGGGACATCTGTTAAATGCATCGCAGACTAACTGTAGGTATATGCAGTGTTGAACTTATATTAATTCTAGTGAGTATTTTTACAACTGTACAGAACATGTTTGCTTAGGTATATTCTTCTTCTTCGTGTGCCATATCAGGCCCCTCCGTGGCTATCAATCTCCACTCGCTGGATTCCGGTCTACTGTCTGATGTTTCTCAGCCTCGACTTCCATCTATTTTCCTCTTCATTATTATGTGAAACAGTTTGTATTTGGTGTTGCGAAGTATGTGTCTCAGGAAGGACAGTTTCTTTCTCTTGACGCTGGTTAACAATTCCCTCTCAAGACCAGCTCTTTGCAACACCTCCGTGTTAGTCATCATATCGGTCCACGGAATACGGAGCATTCTGCGGTGGAGCCACATTTCAAATGCCTCTATATGGTTCATCATATTAACTTTGAGGGTTCAAGGCTTATAGAGAGATTAATCAAACTCAATCTTTTCTCTTAAAATTATTTATTTATTAATATGTACACTGTAAGGTGTACAACGTTCTGACCTAAGCCTATCAAATCTTGAATTTTAGAGAAACTTTTTTTTTATTACTATAGACCTCCACACGGACTCGAATGATTTTGGTCTTAGAGCAACTTAAAGCAAAGAAAAACACTGTTAAAAACTTATAAGTTCTATTTTTTACGGAGCATAGGCGATAAAAATTTGAGTGTAATCGTTTTTCCAATTATGTACCTACCTACAAATCGATAGAAAGTGGTAAATAATTTACCGTATATTTAGAACAAATATTACCAATGATGTAAGGATCAATAATAGCTACCTTCCGTTCTGTATCTATCTGAATGTTAATCAATATTTATTTACTTGTACCGTATGAACTAACATTGTGTGTCGAGCTACTCCTCATGTTGGGTGTATCCCAGTGGAAGCTATCGTGTTTCTGCAGCAGATGGCAGTCAAACAAAAACAAATAACCGACCCACCTATCCGTGATCTCACATCCGGTTTGGGCTCCGTAATATACGTATGTCCTTGGCATCTAATGCATCTTAGTCCGTATATACTAATACCTACTGTTTTCATATACATACATATTCAAATAGGTATTCCTAATAATTAAACGCGATAGTTGTCTTAAACTGGTTTTGTCCAGATCGAATAACTCACCGTTTTACATTAAAACAATTAGTATTGAAAATGAATTAACATATTATTCCATTGTATCGAAATAATTGTTAGGAAGTATTTCTTTAATTTCCTCGTAAACAATCAGCGCAATTGCGTGCCGTTTTCTGCCTTATCATTGCGCGTTGATTTCTTACAATTAAATAGAGCTTTGTTTAGGTGTAGCTAATTATTATTTTTAAGGAAGGAAAACCGCTGTTACTATGGACTCGATTAGAAAGTACGCGGTCCAAATGACTGTCGTAAATATGAGAATGCATGACTGAATTTTTATCTCTTTAGTGTGGAGAAGAAACGGGCTCCCTGGTTATTAATATTTTTTTTTGGCGGCTAATCCAACTGGATGTAATGGCCCTATGCCTGGTTATTATTAATTTAATGTAGTTTTCCTATAAAAATGTGAAATGTGTGTCCGGTGTATCATAAAATCCATCTCATGCAGTTTAATGTTTTATAATTTATGCAGTTTACTGTATTGTCAGTTTTTGGAGATAAAATTTGGTGATTTTTTAGAAGGCAAATGCCTAGATCAAAATATTACCATTACAATATTTATTTTTCATTTAGGGCCGACCTTTCAATCGACCATTAAACAGAACAATAGTTAACTGACAAATAACTTTAAAGGCTCCACTAACTCAAAATGGGTCTTTCATAAGAAATTTAATGGACCATTAGTTAATTGATAGTTATCTTGTTTTTTTTTTTGCGACTGGCAATATTGAACTTATTGCCATCTTCACTATATACTCGTAAATGCGTGAGAGCGAGACGCGCGGTAAACACTATTTGTTAGAAAGAGATGACAGACAAGGTCTTATGTGTTTGTTTGTTTTACTGCAACTGTCAAGACAAAATAATGTTTTATTTTATTTCTGTTATTTAAATATTGTTAAAAGAGAACCCAAACAAATGTATTAAATAATTCATACATATTATTCTCTGTATTAAAAATAAGTATTTCGAGGTTATTCCCATCGCTTTATAATAATATTATGTACTACGTGCGTCATCTTGTGATTTTAACATTTTACTTAGCATTTCTAACAATGTGAGATATTTTTATAATATAGTCGAAAAAAATGGGCTCTCTCATAATAAAAATCATCAACAATTATTCTGAAATACGGTATCTAACAGACAAAATTGACAAAATGAATCCACCCTTAATGACAGTTCTTAATTTTCCCTTGGTGCGCTATTGGGAGGTGGAACGGCCCACTAACTTTAATCGTTCATTAAGGGGTTTAATGCCCCCAATAGCCTCTATTGGACGGTTGAAAGATCCGTTTTTTTCTCTAACGGGGCATTAGAGAGTGTATCCTCCGTTAAAACTTATTGGGCGGTTTAATGGTCTATTGAAAGATCGGCCCTTAGTGTGTATTGTCCATGGCGTTGTTTGCTGTTGCCAACTATTTCAAATAAAATTTCCAATGTTAAAAATGATTTTATGACACATTATATCTGAAAATAAATCTTATAATTTATTTTTTTATTTTGTCCAATTCCAGACCGTCAATTAAAAAAAAACAATTGAGAGACACTCCTTTAAAATCTTAATGAGTATAATTTCACGATAGTATAGCATTAGTTTTCGTTAGAAAGAGCAGCAAGATGAATGATTATAAGAAGACCCCTTTCCCCATATCTCTTTCAAAGCGTTGTAAAACGTACATATTGTTTCATAATATACACGTACCAGTACCTACAAATACTCTTAAAGTTTGTCGTGTGAATTATTTTAGGTGTACCATCAGGTGAGACGAAATAGTGCAGGGAGATGAGTGGTTGCGTGCAAAATACGTGCGCTCCTCGGTAAACTTCACTATGATAGATTATGTTTCTGCGTTCAGTCCAATCATTTCATTTCTTGATGGGAACCATACGGTGCATGACTTGCTAAGCCCAAGTTAATGGTTATACATCTCTAAAGAGCACATTATTTTCTCATGCGAAGACAAATGCAATATTTATTACGGGTTATGCTACACAAAAGACATCCTTGTGCTCCATGCATACTAATACGTATATTGTAAATCTTCGTACGGACGCACGGATCGCTTTGCATACGTTAAACATTAGAAACAACTGCGATTGTTGATATTGTGTCTGTTCTGTTATTAATAGCGATGATAATGTAATCGTTTATATGTCCCCAACTCATCGTGTAGACCGAATAACGTACTATTGTTAAATGTCCCTTGCCTATTATTGGTCTGTGGACGATATCTTTGATTTAATTGACGTTACATGCAGTCGGAGCCATATGCCCATAATAATATGATTGTTGAATATTAAGAGGTACTAAATAGACGTGTTATCTTTACCTGCCTCGCCGCCGTGCTCTTGTTAGGGCAAGCAGAGTTAATTGGATGTTAACATAGTCGAATGCATACTATGCACATTTCTCTCAAAAAGTTTTGCTTCCAATCTATTCGCTTTCGATTGTTCAGACAGTAAGTGAAATGCTTTGTTTTCTGGCCATATGTTTTATTGTCAAAGGCTTTAAAACGGGTTGCTCTGCAACTAAGGACTGTTTCTCTTCTATCTTTTGGCCTTATCTTAAAGATGTCTACGTCTTGGCACAGCCAAGTACTTCAACAACACACAATCTGTTTCGTTCATTTGAATTTAGACAAAGTTTGGGAGGCGGTATACATAAGTTCAATCAATAAGCTCGAATACCCCCTGCATTCTGAAATAAAGCTCATGCATTAGGTTGGCATAATTTCTGTAATATGGTGTTGGATTTTTATTTTCATCCAATGTAATATCCCATATTAGACAGAGCGGATATTCCGTGTTGAAGTAAGATCCCGTTACAAATATAGTCACTCCTGTTATTAATATTGGTTATGTTGGCGTTATTCATGTTTCATCGCCTATCCGTTTTCCTAAATGTGACGATAATAATAAACCAAAATAGAAATCACGTTTACGGCCGTGTAGTGGGATATCACAGAAGGGAATGCATCGCGACTGAATGTTTTCAATTTCCGACGTCCAACAATACCGATGACATTGATTGATGTTTGAAGACCGTGTATTGTGCATTCCATATTTGTGTGTATTTCTCTGGTGCAAACAAAACAGCCCAGTGTAGGTACATACTACCACGGAAGGAGAGTGCTTCTATCTAAAGCTGTACCTACACGATATTATTTATTGTGAGTGACAATATCGGGAGGCGGTGCATGCTGGATTGTCGTGTCGTGTCACTGAGGCCATTATGTTGTGTAGGTACTTGCTGTGCTTTGTCATGAGTTTCAACAAATTTTGAAATTATCACTATGTGAAATCAATATTTTTAATAGAATTTATGTGTTCACTGACATGTTTGTTATTAAAACATCATAGCTGTATGTAATAGTAGGAGAGGCTTCTAAATATGAGCACTTTGAAATTTTTATAGTAAAAATTTATGCTATTAACTATTTTACTTGTACATAAATTGCTTTGCAATTTGTTGAATGAGTAACCCTTTTTTACATATTTCGGTCATTCTGTCAAAAATCAAATCATTGCTGATTTCTCAAACAAATCTCCAAATCTAGGGTCATCATCAGATTTCTAGCAATCTTCTTCTTCTTCTTATGGTCGCTCACAATCTGACCTCCAGAGACCGAAGCCATTGGATCGCGTCATCCGTCAGCAATTTCTAGCAATGTAATATTAAATATTGTGTTAATTAAGTGTGCGACTAATGTTTTTTTTATTCTTGTTACAGGTAAGATGCTTGAACTGTCAAAATATCTTTTATCCTACAGTCTGCTTATTTTAAATATGTAAGTACACATTATAGTTTACTGGATAACGCGATAAGCATAGCAAAAATATAACAGTGTTAAATTTAAAACTATCTTGAATGGCTTAGGTTGCACAACTGTGTTTCTCTGCTGTTACAAAGGTTGCATCAAAATACTCACATATTAACTTTTCATCAACGATGTGATTACATAAGTATGGTTCAAGAAAAGCAGACAAAATGATTCGTAGAAACATGTCAACCAATATTATTATTTTTGTCCCCTGTTTAGATCCACTTTCGTCATACGCCTAGGATAATGGCACCTTCTCTTATCTGGTCACTATTATTGTTGTAGAACGAATAACGGAATATAAATGAATATTATTAGCATGTAATTAATTGGATTTTTTTAGTATGTTTAAAGTGTGGAGTTGAGATGTTTATTGGAAAAAACCAAGCAACGGAAGAACTTAACCAGTATAGGATAAAAGAGTAGGTTCTTACATAAATCGCATTTTTTTAGTAGGATTCAAGCAATTTAGTAACTTGTGTCGCTCTGCAGCCCGATTCACGGAAAAGTTTAAGTGTAAGTTTAGTTCGAAGTTCGAACGAAGTTCGATTCAAACCCTCCGTGAATAGGTACATAGACTGTAGATAGTCGCCGCCTACAATAATTATTATTACCAGCAGCCCTATTCACAAAAGTTTGAATCGAACTTCGTTCGAACTTCGAACTAAACTTTTCCGTGAATCGGGCTGCTGTTCCATACAATTTCAATTTCCCATTTATCTTTTCTTCGCGAATAATACATTCGTCTTGTAGCCTGGCTACGGCAGACACATTTATTTATATCCGGAATGATTGATGTCTGTACGGTGTGGTGCGGTGTGTTCTCTTCCCATTGTCCTAGAGAGATAGGAGGAGGCCTGCAGCCTCGTCTGGAAGGGATGTGACGTGCTACGTGAGTGCATTGGTGGTGGCAGTGTGCTCCAAACACGATTATAAGTGCTACTCGTACATGGGTATATCAGATTGCACACTCTGTAACAATTAACGTGTATAAACAGATGTAGTGAGAAATGACGTAAGTATGGAAAATAAATTGCAACCTCATCCAAGGTCGTTTCGTGCCAAGTGTACTCGACGTGTACCTAATGTAAGATTGTTTTTTATCTTTCCGTTTTGCCCACATTTGTTGAAGTTATCTACACTATTGCCTCGGTTCATTTCTTTATTTTTACAAAATTTTGTTCCGTTTTCATGTGTAATTTGGATTATTATTGTAAGCGTCACATAAAAAGAGTAAACGGGCTCCGCAATAAAAAAAATTGTAGAATGAGTTGGTAGCCCAGTTTTGCATGGTTTTGATTGACGTATTAAAGAAAAATTAACCGGTTTCATCCAAATCTAAATCAAAATCCTTCACTTCGGATTTCGTCCAGCTTTCCCAACTTACTCATATGGTCACATGTCAAAAAGAAAGAGACAGGATAATACTAAGATAGTATATACCTACTAAATACGACTTCTGATCAAGAAGTCCCGGGTTCAATTCCCGGTCGAGCCAGAAATTTTTCATGTGTGTTTTTAACTTGAAATTTCTAGTCGGGAATGGAATCCTGTCTCAGATTGCGCGGGACCGGTTGACTGGTAGAGAATCCTTCTAACATTAAGCTCCGCCGGCTATACTGACAGCTATGTATAGAAGAGTGTTATTTATTTATTTAAGTAGGTACTCTCAGAATGCAAAATATAATATGCATGTGTTTATTTCTCAACAGTACATTTCTCCTCAATCTATATAGATGGTGCACCTACAAATATGACATAATAATTTCATACACCACAATGATATACATATATTGAATATCGTCATCAACTTGACCACGATCATTGTATCGCCTTCATAGGAAAGCCCACCGATGGAATACATAAATTTTCATTCGACATGTTCGTTGAGCATGTCGTATATATTTTAATTAGTTGCACGTACGTTAGGCTGGGCCGTTCTAGTATGGAAGTTTAAAAAGTGCTTCTAATCTTAATGTAATAGTGATAATTTGTTGCCTTATGATGTATTATAACTATCTACAAAATTTCATGACAAAAAAATAAGATCTTCTGTCTCCGAATCGACCTTGAAGTTTTGTATGGGACGAAAATATCCCATACTAACTGATATTTTTATAATAATCATGTAAAATGATTCCGGTCTTGTTTTTTTATTCACTTTTTTTTATTATACCACAGATAATTCAAGAACATACTTCTATTTATTTAATAACACAAAAATAATAAATAAAACTTTCAATTTTTTTATGTAAAACAAGTATATGAAATTATGTTATTTTGCGGTGATTGTTTTTTGATAAATTGGGTTTGATATCTTTTTTACTCGATGCTTTCTAAGCTTTTACATAATATTTTATTGATAAATTTCTCCGTTAAGTTGGTGAGGCTTCTTTAACAATTTCACAGATCGTCAAACTCCTTGAATATGACAAAAAAAATTCAGGAAACTGTATTTATTCATCTTCGCCATTGTATGTAATGAATGCCGTAAGATCTTCGTCGGATACTTGTCGATTGGTGTTTCTGTTACATTTTGCTGTCTATCTATAACTTAGTTCTTGTAAAAGGATGCTTCAAAATTTACTTTCGATACTTCAAGGATCAAAAATGCGTTTTTTTTGGGTGATTCGAGCTTTCACTATCCAGCGAGCGGTTCATTCTGTTACTTCATAGTGTATTTTGAGCGAGATAGCTTTTTCTTTTAGTAATTACAGTTTATATAACAGATTTGATAATCTGATAAATATATGGATAAGAAATTAAACTTCCATAGGTAACTGGATCAGTTGCGAGGTAAGTTGGTGCACAGACATTAACAATAAAGATAAGTTAAAGTCATCAAACTTTCTGAAAGAAGCGCAGTCGCAGAATCCTATGAGCTTAGTTTAGCGATTATTACATGGATTATTTTTCCTAGAGCTCAGTTGCCTAAATCATTAGAAAATGTTCCTGTTGGTATGACTATACCAATTTGGAATAAATATAATTGATTAATAATAATTTAATTTAATTGATCTTTTTGTAGATCTTGAAATTATAAAATAGTAGTTTCTCTTGTAATCACCTGGAACATATCAATTGTTTTTTATTTTATTTTTCCAGTTGTTTTCCAATTTGGTCAGAATGCGTATGATGACTTGAGAAAGCACTATCAACACATTATTATACAAAAACCTAAATATATTGTTACTTGCAGTTTTTTTCTAGATTATCGGCGACTCATTCAATTGGGATTTTGTGGTTTGCAATAAGCAAAATATTCATTCTAATGGTTTTATTAGTATTTTCTCCTGCAAACTAATTATTCAATCATGTTTTCCGGTATTTACCTACACTTTTTTTCATTACATCAGACGATAAGTAAAATATCCAATGAAATGTTGCTTTTTGAAAAGAAATCTGTAATCGATCTCTCTATCGGTTTCGGTGTTCCAAATTTTCCATCAATTTAGAATCAGTTTCCTTTAACACTCTCTTAATTATTGTTTATCTGTATTTTTGTCCACTTTTTCTAATCACTAGCCTAAAACTTTGGCTTAACGGCCATCAAAATACAAAACTGGTATTTTTAACCCTTTTCTCATTTCATGCGATTTTCTCTCGTTTATTGCGGCGCTTTATATACTTTGTTGCTATCTTAAATTGTATTATTATGCTTTATATCATACAGAACTAATTATTCCATTATTTTTATGACATACAATCTTAAAAAATATTATGTTAAACATATTTTTACTTTCTTTATACCTGCTTCAAAATAGGACAAATTTAACAATTTCTTGAAACTTTGAGCTCAATTCGGAGACAGAAGATATCTTTCGAATTGAAAAATATTTTGCATACGTATTTAAAACAGCATTTAGCACTAAAATATAACTATTACGTTAGCAATAGAGGGAAAAAAGGAAATCGGCCCACACTAACGTACGTGTCGATGATGCAAAACTTGGACCTTAATCTGTACCCATTTATTGGCAGATGGGTGTTGATAATAATATTTATTAGGTGGCGTAAAGAATGATATCATCATTTTCTTTAGAACTTCGTTCGCCATATCGTTGATAAATAAATACATCTTTTATACATACATACACCTGCTTTGTAAACTTGCGAATTTTGTGTTTAAGTAAAATAATTTTACAGCCAATCGACCTTTCAAAATGAGAATAGCTTTAATTTTATTAAATGTCTATATGGAGACAATAGATTTTGTGTATGAAGTTTATTTTAATGAAACAAAAAACTTTGTTATTACAGCATTTTTTTATCGTTATGAAGGTATATTTGCAGGTCGCGTAATCTAGGTACATCATATTGTTAAATCTACTAAAAGTTTTATCATCTCTGAGTCTGCAGAAATGCACAATAATAGGAACTTTACTCTGTCAATGGTTCACTCATTGCCCATTACCCACAAATAAATATTATCGTTGTGGGGGGGGGGGGGGGGGGGGTGCTTATAATCTGCCCTCTCACTGTGCAGTTGGATGCCTAGCTGTCACGGTAGTATATCAGCGTACTTCGTTTTGGGTATTACCCATAATATATTTCTGTAGTTTATTTTTGGGCAACGGCCGTGAATGATTACAAATCTATAATATAAAAGAAAGTCGGGTTAGTGCGAACACTTATAACTCGAGATCGGCTGAACAGCTTCATGTTGATTTATTGGATTCTTTTCCGCTCTGGATAACAGAGTAACTATTAAAAAGTTGAAAAATGCATATAAAATATAATATTAAAGTTAGTATGGAACGGATTTCTTGCGGCGCCAACGCCATCTATGAAAAATGTTATAGCAACAAAATTATTGTTTACCTGACAACGATTGACATTAAAATATTGGTACGCAGATTTTTTATGGCATTTTTTCGAGCTTTCAGAAATATTTTTTAACTATTTTTGTATAAATTACAAATTTTAAATCAATATTAATAGTAAGGACTACAGGACAACGTCTGTCGGGAAAGCTAGTATATAAATAAATAAATGTCCCACTAATTATCATTATTTTACCCGCATCTTGATTTTGTCAGACTTTTAGAAAGAGTGCAGAAGTCTCACTTGCTATTTTACGACATCTTTTTTCATCATCCGTTTCGTTATTTTCCGTAGACGTATCTTGGTTGATAGAAAGAATAAAACTTTGTATGTAGGTACGAATGTCACGAAAATGGGATATTTTCAAAAATTATAAATGCATGAACATCATTTTATCGTGGTCATTACAAAAAAAAATATTCGTTTATTTCCCATTTTTGTCAATCGAAAACATTCTTTGTAGATAAACAAACTTCGTAGACTTTCCAAAATCACTCTCCCATAGCAGTTACTTTATTTTTATGTTTTAAAATTAAAATAATTTTAATATAGATTCTAGAAAGTCATTAAATTGTTTAACCCATTAAAGATGTGGCTCTTTTGTTACTCTCTCCTGACTAAGGTTTTATGGGTTTTTCTCTCATGGTGTTATCGTTGTTAACCTTGATTCGTTTGAACTATATAAATAAATGGATAGGGCAGTGATTTTCCATTGCGATGTATTCGAAATATTATAACCAAGTGTAACTTTTCTTACCATTACTCATGTGATGATGCAAATGAAGTGGGAAGAGTTTGTCGATATATCCCTTTTTTAATTTTCAGATAATTATGTAAAGGTCAACTGCGGTGGAGAGCGATCACATATGACCCGAACATCCTTTAAAGAACGAATCTATGTACGTCTTGCTCTCGGTTTCAGAAAATTTCAAAAACCTCAGAAATCTGTTACACTCAGAAGTGTATTTATTATATTTTTTCGAGTAACTCTCCTCGAAAAGTCGACCTAAAAACTGATTTTTTTTATTGTTTTCTTTTTAATTTTTATAGTCATAAAAAAATGTTTTTAATTCCCAAAGTGAAGCTATTTTTTCACAATTTTCAGTTTTAGGTCAAAAGATGGAAAATTAATAAAAAAATATAAAATTTAAGACCACTGGCATTAGACCCCTGGTTATTGGGAACAAAATTGTTGCAAATAAGCTTTAGTATTTCAAGGAATAAGTAGGTCGGATTACCAGTCACTCTGTATAGGTACAAACTACCTTACTTTTGATTCTCTCGTTTATAAATTATAGAGATTTTTCTCTTCTTTCGTTTATAAATTCTAGTCTTATTAAATAAAAAAAAAGATAATATGTGCCTGATAAGTACCTTCATAATACATAAACAGTTGGGATTAATATAGCAAACTCTCCCGTCTAATTTAACAATATTAGAATTATAAGAGGAGCGTGTATATCGGGTTTATAGCCGTCATTTGGGTAATGTAACCGAAACCTCATATTTTTGTTACATATAATATAGGTACCTACCTACGATTTATCAGCAGTGGTCCTGTTGGCGTCTACGTACACAAACCATCCATGCGTGAAATTACATCACAAAGTAGATCATATCGTGTCATCACTTACCATCGAGCATGTATTACGTAGGGAGGGATCGTGTGTTACGTCCTAGGTTATCTTTCTGAAAGTTCAGTATCGACCGAATCCACCGACCATTCGTTATTACGGGAGCGATTCTATAACTGAGCAAGTGTAATAATGACGATAATAATTCTAAAGTTCACATTCGTTTATGTCCTCCTATAATTTCTCCGTACAGAGTGCTTTGTTTTAATCGTTTTGGGCCTCTGGAAACTTGTAGCAAGGTTAAAATATTACAAGCGCAAACTAACTTCAAAAAACTTTCGCTTGGACCGTCATTATTGTAGTCGTTG
Source organism: Mystacides longicornis (assembly GCA_963576905.1). Lineage (NCBI taxonomy): Eukaryota > Metazoa > Arthropoda > Insecta > Trichoptera > Leptoceridae > Mystacides > Mystacides longicornis. Next base: position 14,956,207 of record OY756425.1, read on the forward strand.
TTCTCACATTTACATAATATTATGTAACACCCAGTTTTTCGTCAAATCTTTTACGCGTCGCTTTTTATGAAATTAAGTGTGAAATTCATTTTATCAGTTTTTTTATTTACATGCGATACCCTTTTTTATGAAGAAAACAGAAGAAAAAGATTAGAGTCATGGAAACAATCTTTAAGGAAAAAAAAACTCATATTTTTTAAGGCTTTAAGTTTAGAAATAATTCCTACCTTAAATAAAATACATGTAAAAGAATATATTTATTGTTTATATAGTTTTTCAAATTGAACCAAGCCTTAAAAAAATACTATTTTTTATAATAACATATTGAAATGAAAAAAAAAACTTAGAAATAAATATGAATGTCGGTCATTTAGATGTATTATTTTAGATATTTTAATTAATTTATTTACATTATATACGGCCAGTTGCCCTTTTATAACTATTTTATAAAACAACTTAAAAAAAATGAAACAACAAATTTTTATCACACATATTACACATACATGATAAAAACAGTGGTTGGTAGACCAGTGTTATCAGTCGACGGCTTTCGTACGCACATCGTATTGGAGGTCGTGGGTTCGAATCCCGGTGCCGACCATTTTCACTTTCACAACACAAGGTTTGCTTTATGTGAAAGATGTCGAAAGTGTATATGTGTTCACTTTGGGTGGGCCCAGATTAATTAAAAAAAAACAAAGAATCAACGAAACAAATATCATCGGCACAATCCCAAAAGGGAAGGGTGGAGAAAGGGAGAAGGAACAACATCCTTATAGAAAAAAAAAACAGTCTCAAGAGGAGAGAAAAGCTATGATGAATTCATTTTCCACCGATATCATGTTTTTGATTGATTTAACCCATTCATGTTGCCCAACTTTTTTCCCTAAATTACAGGCGATAAAGTAATTTTAACCATAAATATAAATTTCTGTTTGATAGTGGAGAAGCTATTATTTTAACGGATGACGAATTCAGAAACAAACCTAAAACTTCGATTAGGTGGATGACGAAGTAAAATAATATGTTGTAGGTAGGTACTTATTTGAATATCCACATCTCCATAATATACTCGTACAACAGTAGAAGAAGCTTTCGGATCAAAATCCAATTGGAATATCAAATGTCACGTTGGCCAATCATTCCAATCAAACGTCGTCCGCATAACATTTTTACGCGTTAATTTAACATACGCGATACGACATGGAAATTGACGGAGCAGTATTTTTGGCGATTGATCGTCGCGGTTTAGGATATCAATCTCGTGAAGCGTCTCGGGTGTAACCAATACATGTTCGAACGATCGATTTCATTACTATTGCTACTTCTCAATTATCTTTATATCAAGTACACGAAATGCTTTTTTTCTGTCACTAGTTTATCTTTAATCCACACAGCTTGTTTATATTGCAGTGTCTCTTAAATGGTGGAAACCTAAGCACGACTCATGAATTGCTTTGCCGAAACATTATGTTCTCATTATTGAGCTCTCGCATATCTTGAGTTAGTTTTTTTCACCCATGATACTGCATCCTGAAAAGAAGAAGTCGTGAACACTTTGTATTGAGACAAACTATTTCCGTGAAATTTACGCTGGCATATAGAAGCATGTGAAGCGCCGCTACAGAATACCTCGGAAAGCTCCGCAGCCCATACAAAATTCTCGTGAGTTTCTCACTTATTATTATTCGGGTAATATTATTTACGTAATATTATTCGCGTTTTGCGCGTTTTAAATTTTTTTTTTTAATAATACAATATACGGCGAAAAACGCCTATTATCTACATGTTAAAAAACAAATCAAAACACACTACACAAGCTGGAAATCTCCCAAAAATTTTCACAATACAAGCATATTCCTCAAAACTTAATAAATTAAAGTATAAATCACAACAAAAACCATAAATAACACTAATCAAATTTAAATTTTTTGGTGTGATGGATATATGACAAATGGAAGGGACATATAAAATGAAATAATTAAAAACGAAATGTATGCACAAAAACGTCACATAAATAAAATAAAAGTTAAAATGTAGAATATAGAAATTGGAAATTAAATGAAAGTATACATTTTCAAAATCAAATTACAACTTTAAAAATAAATAGAAAAACACAAATAAAAACATTGAAAACTATATCAAAATGTATGTACAAAATGGCATATAAATGGCGAAATCAAAAGTAAAATGTAGATAATGGAAATTGGAAATTGAATGAGAGTATACTATTGCTTTTGATCTGATCTTGAGAACTGAATTCATATAATCTAACCTTGACATTTCTCACTTTTTTTTAGGTATTTTATCATACCGATTCTATTCTTTAACGGCCGGTTTCAATAACTTATCCGTAGTAATCAGTTAAACGTTATCCGTCAATTAACCGCAGTTAATATTCTATCCTTATCCGCGTTTCAATAAACAAACAACAGATAGATAATATTTATGTCAGTTACCATGGAAATTATCCGCGTTTGATCATAGAAAATGTCAATACTTTTTTTTTTCTTTTTGGCATATCACCCACAAGGGGGATGTTTTGGCCATTTTTGTCAAAACTTCGTCCATGTCAATTTTCGAAAATACGTCAGAGTTTCAATATAAACAATATTATTATATTGTCTATGGACAATATAATAATATCTCTATGCGTCAGAGAGACGCAACATTCGCCCTCCATTATTTTTCTCGTCTCGTCGTCGTATATTGTTTATAAGAAAATAATTTATAAAAAATAAATCATTTACGACGATTTTGGTTAACCGAAACCTGACAAGAAAATCTTTGTTCGACAATATCGACATGAAATTTATCCGTGAATATAACATCCGGGGTTCTTCGTCCTCGTCAGAGTCGAAGACTCCGTCTTCAAATAACTCCAAATCGTTCTCGTCACTTGAAAAAGCCATTATTTTCTAAAAAACTTGTTGCTATACCAAACACTTGCCGTCGAAATCGGGGGATAGGAAAAACAAACCGCCGAAATCGGGGGTTAAGAAAACAATAGAAAAAACTGTAATATCAAATGTCACAAGCTACTAGAGATAGGTTATTGAAACGCTTTATCGCCGATTTCTATACAAATCATATAATGAAAGATAGATAGAAAGTTTAGATAGAAATTCTATCTATCCTTTGTTTATTGAAACACCAAAGTGTAAAGATAGATAGATTTTTAACCATAGATAGGTTATTGAAACCGGCCGTAAGTGTATTAAATCCGCTTCAGTTCGCTACTTCGCTCAATTCCATTTCATCATTCATTAACAATTTCATTAATATTTTGCCACACTGTCTTCATCGCACTTTCATTTATACTTATTAACAATTTGCTTCTTCTTTTTCGACCATGACCATCGTTCCTATTGAAGCAAATGGACTCCATAAGTCTTCTTTATGACACCCTATCCGCTGCACACCCCGAAAATCAGCCTCGTACAGTCTGTTTATTATGAACAAAAAAAATAACCGAAGTTACTACAAAAAATGCCCTGCTTAATAAACAATCCACTATGTAAATATACCCAATTTTAATAGAATAAATTTAGTTGCACACAAAATATGAGTTATGTGTATATTTAGTAATGAGAATGAAATAATGAACACAAAAACATCATTGTATCAAACTATAGTTAGTTGTTGATACTTACAAATGATTCATATTTTGTGTGCATTGATGAAATATCCATCACATATCTCATATCAAGCTATTACAATATAAATATCGTTTAATTTGCATAAATATTGATAGGTAATTATTGGTAATGGTGACCAAATGTGGTGCAAATCACATGTGTGTACCTGGTCAGTTGCTTAATTGATTGGGAGGTGTTAATCTTATATTGCTTCATATTGTGTAAGTGTCCGTCACAGTTTCACACCACATTAATCATTTCACTCAACCTCTTATTATTATTGGAAATTTTATATAAATGTATAAAACCAGATTGTACTCGTTACATGTTTTTTTTTCTGTTTACTCGTATGTTTGGTTTTCAGCTAGTTTACCAATTGTTTTAATTTGAACAACGTTTTTATCGTTCGATATTCGCAGGAGACGGTGATTTTACCTAAATAAGTATCCACAATAACTTAACCATGGTTGGTGTTAACTGTTGGTGTCTCTAATACATTAAAATTATAAAATTTTCAACAGCAATAAATAGTCCACAAGATCTCTCCGCTTGAGCAAGCGCTGTTTCTATGACCAATATAAAGCTGTCGGCAGATCATAGTCAATTGTAAATAGCCATTTAAATGAACATTGTGCAAAATCGAGGTTAGTGGAGAGCTCTTGTCGCCTCCCTATATTCCTAAGTGAGGCGTAAAGGGAGATTTAAATGTTATCTAAATGAAGAAATAGAATAGGGCTAGGAATGAACCAAAATATTTTGTTCAAAAATTATATATATATTTTTTCTATTTGTATTCTTAGCCTGTTTGTGCATATTAGAAAAAAATAGAAAAAAATTATAAATCTAGACCGGAAAGACCATCTTCTACCGAGCCGACGCATCTGGATATTGTGTGGGAGGAGGTCATAGAAACTGCGCTTATTCAAGCGCAATTGGAGAGATCTTGTGGATATTGTGTGGGAGGAGGTTATAGAAACTGCGCTTAATCAAGCGCAATTGGAGAGATCTTGTGGATATTGTGTGGGAGGAGGTCATAGAAACTGCGCTTAATCAAGCGCAATCGGAGAGATCTTGTGGATATTGTGTGGGAGGAGGTCATAGGAACTGCGCTTAATCAAGCGCTATTGGAGAGATCTTGTGGATATTGTGTGGGAGGAGGTCATAGAAACTGCGCTTGGCCAAGCGCAATTGAAGAGATCTTGTGGACTATTATGGCCCCTAAGTGGGTAAAATGGGATTAAATATAGATATCTAAACAATTTTGTTGGTAATATAATAACGGTTCAGAATCGACTTTCGTACTGAACTAATGCACCGATGCCGAATATCTTGATCTTTCACGACACAGGCATTGCTTAGTATGAAAGATGTCAAAAGTATATCTTTGTTCAATATAGGTCAACCTAGATCATATAAAAAAATCGAATTATAATTAAATTACCTAACGTTTGAAACAACATAAAAAAATTGATCGTTGTCAGTAGTAAGTACTTCAATTTTTAAACAATCCCTTTAAAACTATATCATCATTAATCTTAAAAAACAGTATATAGCCACTTAGTCTTGTAAAGAACGATTCTAGTCTATTTAAAAATATTAAAATGCTTAATCCTTAAATATGAGAGATTCCGCGATGGTACGCCTAGATGAAAAAAATTTCTTCATTAGATGAAATTCTAAAATCTTTCATAATACTTAAAAGAATTATTAAATTTATGCAAATAAAACAAACTGTTTTAATTTAATTTAACAAACAAATCTCTGTTATATTATTTTACCCTCCTTGAAAGAGAATATCTTCGTTACACGCAAAATGTGACTAATGTGTAAATTGAACTTTTTATCCATCTGGTGCAGGTCCCTATCACATTCAATTTTGTTAAAATTTGCGCATAAATCTAATTTTGTGAGCACTAAAATTTCACTTGAGTCTTATTTTGTGGATAAGAAAAAAGCAAGTGAGATAAGTTAAAAAAAGTAACGAAGATGAGAACATTCATACTCGAGATTTAATCAAAATATAAACGAATTTGTTTCAGCTTTTCAAAACGTGATATCTACAAGATGGAGATATCACTGCGAGAGGCCACCCTCGTCTCCTCAAGGGGTGCGAACGGGCCGACAATATTCAATTATGGTGCAATAACAAACGGATAGAACTCCACGCTACTTGTATCAATGTTATCTTGACTTGTATTATCTTCAACGCCTCTCGACATATTCATCACGGTCAAAATACACTGATTCCTTTTCACCCTAATTTTGGATTTGATATTGATATACATAATTGATAACATCATTATAATATAATATTATATCAACATTGTTATTTGGTTTTTATAAGGAAAATAGTTTTATTGTAATGGTAAAATTGGTTTTGCGGGTTTCATTTCGAAGAATTCGGCAGTGTGATTCAAAAAAGTAGTTTTTAGAAAACATAATATGTTTATTTTCTTATAGCAGTAGAACCTAGCTATGAAATTTTGGAATAAATGTTATTAAAATTACCACAAATTAACATTGTTTACAATAATTTAACACCCTACAATTTGAAACTTTTTCACTCTCCTATATGTTAGATGAGCAAAAGTAAATGGGTGTGAAACGTGGACATGGACGAAAAAAGAAGAATGTAGTATAAATGCAGTAGATATGAAATCTCTACGAAGAATATGTGGAAAAACTTTATGGGATATGGAAAAGAATGAAAATATTAGGTAGGAATGTGGTATGGAAGTAAGTGTTGTAACAAATATGAAAGTTAATAATTTGAGATGGTTTGGGCATGTGGAAAGAATGGATGACAAAAAGAATTCATAAGGCTGAAAGGAAATGTGTAAGAAAGCGTGGCCGACCGAGAATGACGTGGATCGAACACACTCCTCAAGGAAGGCCAGGTAAGAAGTATGAGAAATAGGAGAGTGTGTATGAGAAATGTTATGTCGGTGGAAGAAGCGAAGGACGTATGCTTGGATAGAAAAGAGTGGAGGTCCGTTCTCTCTGCCTACCCCTTACGGAACACGGGGTGATGGGTAAAAAAAGTTTTTAACTACTGCCATCACATTAACGAATAGTTATGCTCTGATTGTCTATAGTTGACGACTCCTTTTCAGCAAAACTTATAGAATCTTCATGCATTCAGTGAAAAATTTGAGCAATTTTCAGTATAATACACTGATTAATATTTTGCCATCTGTTGGAAATTATTCCACCTAACTGCTCTATTGTCCAATATGCTGATGACATCGCAATATATACGTCAAACAAAAATCTCTCCCTTGCTGAGGAGTGCATATCTTCTGCTATTGATAAGATCAACAAATGGATGTTTGATAATTCCTTGAGACTTTCGGCCCATAAATCACAATCAATAGTATTCTCTAGAAAACATAACAACCCTTCAATCGTACTAAAATCTGAAGGTCTTCCAATTCCTCAAGTGGAGGAAGTTAAATTTTTAGGCCTTTTCATAAACAGGAAGCTATCATGGCATTCCCAAATTAATCATATATCTCAAAAATGTGAAATAGGTATCAATATGTTGAGAGCTCTGTGCAACATATCCTGGGGATCACACCCTTCCACATTAAAGCTACTTTATAATGCCTTAATCCGAAGTCATTTGGATTACGCGAGTTTCCTATTTGACCCTCTCCCAAAAACTTTGGAGTCTAAATTGGACAGGATTCAGACAAAGTCCCTGAGGTTGATTCTAGGAGCTATGCAATCTACTCCAAATAACGCCCTTCAGGTCGAATGTGCTGATATGCCATTGAGAATTCGACGTCGGTATTTGTCGGATTGTTATTACTCGAAAAAGATAATGTACGAAGGACATCCTTTAACCAGCAGAATTGCTGTACTCAATAACATCGTAAGAAATGATAGATTTTGGTTGAAACGACAACCACCTAATCTGTGTGAAAGTTTTTCGAGCATCAACTTCCATGTAAAAAAATACCCATTTCCCTCCCCTATATACAACCTCCCATTCGAAGCTTTAATCTTTAGACCTGATACCGTTCCACACATGGGTTTAGACAAATCTTGTTTGATGTCTGCCCAACAAATAAACAGTGAATTTCAGTTTCAAATTGAGTCTAAATGGCCAAAGCATATTCAAGTTTACACTGATGGCTCCAAAACTACTTCCGAGGAATGCGTGGGTGCAGCAGTCCTTATCCCCTCTCTCGATATAAAAGTTCTAATCAAGTTACCTCCAGAAGCATCGATTTTCACGGCGGAGTGTGTTGCGTTGCTGAAGGCTCTTGACATCGTCAGTGATCTTAAATTCGATAAAACGGTTATATTCACAGATTCCCTCTCATTGGTCCAATCTCTCTCTTTCTCAGACCCATTTCGTATGGATAATGAGATATTATTACAAATTAAGAAGGAACTATTTGATCAAATGAATAACCACCAGGAGACAGTCATCACGTGGATCCCTTCACACAAGGGTATACAATATAATGAACAAGTTGATTCTCTAGCGAGATCAGCATCTATTTCTGGGACCATTCTTGGGAGTTTTGTTCTTCCTATAAGTGACCGGAGGCGCAATATGGAGGAGGCAGCCTTTAAAAGATGGGAAATCTTCTGGGATAGAGAGAGCCTTACCAAGGGATCTCTTTACAAAGCTATCAAAAATAATATCTCCAAAAAACCCTGGTATCATGGTTTGAAGTTGACCCGACCTCAAATCGTTAACATTTGCCGAATGCGTTTTGGTCACCATAGACTGAACAGTCATTTGTTCAAAATTAATCTAGTCGACAGTCCATATTGCGAGTGCGAGCTGGATCTGGAGAACTTGGACCATGTGTTCTTTGACTGTCCTTTAAGAGACAGATACGAATTGTACAATAGAATGAATATTCAACTCCCTATCAATATGACCCATCTCTTGTCCACTCCTTCGAAGAGCATATACAAACATATTTTGGTGTACATAGAGAAAAATATGATTTTATTATAGATAGCTATTTTATGTTTAGTATTATTATTATTTTTTTTTTTTTTTTTTTTTTTTTTTTTTTCTCTCCATGTCTATTTTCCGTCTGTGAGTAAGTCTTACTTTGCTGCCAGTTGGCACAAATCGTCCTTTACGTGACGTAATGCCATATTTATATAATAATAATCTGTTGGAAATTTTTGTGAACAACTAGAGCAACCAACTTATTATAGATAGCTACTGCTGGCCTATAGTTGGCGCCAGGATATGAATATATCCATTTTTGTTAATATCTCTTTATTGCCTATTGACTTGATTGGTACACGACGGCGACGTTTTAATTAATATGTTGTTCTATTTGACAAAACTGTCCAGAAAGGTGAATTTTAAACTTTCGGTAAATTTATTGATGGATTTTTTAATTATTTTAGGTCTTTTATGACGACTTATTTGGTAAAGGGCGTCCACTTAAAGAAGATAATATTGGTTAATCTTTATAGTTACGCAAATTGGTAATCCGTGTTTCATTTTTGCCGAGCAGTTTGCACTCAAACAGGTGTATGTATTATTATGAGGAGATTTACATAATATTAAAATATCCAAGTCTCACCTTATCCCATGTATAAAACCCAGTTTACACTAGGTCGAGAAGTGAGTAATGTAGTAGTTTAAAAATCGTTTACACTTTATTTGATTAAAATTCATTAGCGAGGAGGGTTTTTAAAATATAATTTAACAGCCTGCGACACTACACAGGTGTTAGTTTGAAGACATGTCTGTGTATCGATAAACTCGCTCTCTATACATTTCAATATAATGTAGATAATTGTTTTGTGTTGATGTTATAAACCAATCTACAGTAAAGTATACAATAATATGATGTACTAAGTTTCACTTTAGCGATGTGACATTTTTGTTGCAACTAATAATCTACTGAATACTTTACTTTTTGTATGGCTTCGGCATGAAATTATTTTCTTAGCAAGATTGCTGCGTCCTGTTGTCTTTTGAGATTAGATTAGATTCTCGGCTCCCGTCCAGAAAGCCACTGCACCGCCTCCGTGGTCGACATCTACTGAATCATAGGGGTACTATTCGTCCAAAAAAAATAGAACAAAATGGATCGACTCTACTAAAATTATAGGTGCTTAGACACGTTTTGTTACTAAATTACTCACTACTCGACCAGTGTGAATTAGGCCCAATATTTTTATTATCATAAATTGGTATTGGTGCTAACGACTTCTTACTTTATTAATATGTTATATTATTTATGATTTTTTTTCTTGGTTTTATTTTATTTTACGACTTACCAATTATAACTGTGTCACTTATTTATTTATTTTAACCGGGCCATTAATGTAATTACTACGTTAAATATTTTTATCGAACTACAATCTGATACAGATATACCTACAATATACGAAACACGATGTAATTACATCAACGATTTTATCTTCGGACAGATTGGTCTCCCTAACCGGCAATCATTCGAGTGTTAACTTTTTTAAATATTCTGTCTTCGCGTTTCATTTTAATAATATTTTCTGCATATTATGTAATTACCAAGGGAGATTGTGTAATTTTGTAGAGGAAATGTTTTGAGTGGATAAAAATAAAATTGTCTGATCTTACAACCTTTATACCTACTCCAATTAAAATCGAGTCGCATTTTATTCGCTCGAAAAAGATTGTAGCTAAGCAGAGTTTTATATTGTAAAACTTAATGAAGACGAATATGTATGTATAGGTACTAACCCCATGCATTACTAGCTTAAGCTTATTCAACAGCCTACAACATTTGGATTAGTTATAAAGTAGGTACCTTCTAAAGGTATGATAATATTCGAAAATTTTAACTAGATACCTACTTAATAAGAGGAAAGCATTGATTTCATACTATTGCATTTGGAAAGGTAAATCTACAAAGTTTGAAAGTGAGGTACTTATGTAAATTTATCTCTATTTTATCTTCTTTCAAATCTCTTAAAATAAGGTTCCCAGTTTTTCTTTTGCCCTTTGAGAACTGCTGACAAGTTGACACTTCTTCCTTCACCAACAGTTGAACCTAGGAATCTCTGATCAATTTTCGATCTATTAGCCACGGATACTTGTTTATTGTTGACTGTAATTCAGCAATCGTCTTACAGTAAAATATGAAAAACATTTCCCCTAGTTGGATTAGTTTTGTCATATATACATACATCTGCCGGTGCATAGGTGAATACTGTAATGCCGGCTGATGAAAGAAAAAACCGAAAATAAATAAATAAATAAATATGTACGATAATACTGTATTACAGACTAACTGCCCAATTAATTATTCGGTATCACCTACGTCCTTAGCATACTTCATTTCCACTAATAACAAAAAATTGCGATCCTTGGTTCCTTCCCGTCTGACAGACAGGAAGACATTGTAGGGCAAAACATATATTTTTTTATTATTTTTGTATTCTCCTCGTCGGTCGTTTAAAAATACTCTTGAGTTTATGCGAATATTTCGAAACCAAAACTAGTCATGACACATGCGCAGCTATCATTTTTATATTCAAGATTGTTAATCAGGCTGAATTAGTTTTCATATCGTGCTGTCATGTTTTGTTATTAATTGTGCGCGGCACACCTTAACGTCCTGTAAACTACGGCAAGCAGGGCGGGAACCCCTTCGTGATGTATCACACACTACTAACCTAAGCATCTCCCATACTTCATCATTTGCCCAACCGCTTGCTTTCTGTTCCCACTCCTCGCGCCTAAGCTCTACTCGTCTTGTTTCTTTTTTGTTACTTTATTTTTGCTTAGTTTTAAGTTTTATTCGGCCGAACCTAATTTAGAGTTCGCGTGCCTCGTCCCAGGCATCGAAAATTACGTTCGCATTTACCGTATGTTTCCTACCCTCATTATCATTAAATTTCTCATACCTATTAGCGCATTTCTCTGTTGCGTATCGAAAACAACCCTGAACTCTGACATGTTTTCTCTGAATTTTTGCTTAACACAGATAGACCTACCGTACCTTATATGGTACAGGGAATATAAAAAATTCCACTCTTTAAACCGTTCCATATAATTGATATAATTTAAGGAGTATCAAATCATATGCGTATTGTTTTTTGTCTTGAAATATATCACAGAGTGAATGCTCCCATGATAAAGTTTGCAATTTTTTTTTAATATTTCTATCTGTCTTCTCAAAGGAAAAAACATATATAATTTTATTTTGTTGATCTTTTCTTTCTATAAATATGATAACAATAACTCATACAGCAGATTTTCTGCTAAAACCTTTGTAAAGTGTTTGTATAAAAATTGTTTTTAATTAATTATTTCACAATAAAGTTTTATTTATTTTATTTATTTACTAGCTGACCCATCGAACTTCGTCCCGATCAATAAAATATTGCTGGGTAACATAACATAGCCAACTCATTGTGAAAAAACCAAAAGTTATGTGGTTATAATAATATTAGGAATCAGTTATTTCAAAAGCACCAAAACTCACCCATTTCTATATTAGATATCTATATTGAATTTTCATCATCTTACTTATAAAAAGTCATAAATAGTCATATAGGTAATACAGACTTTTTTATAAGTCAGATGATACTAAATTAATTGCACAACCAAAACACCAGAAAAAGGTTCATTAATTGGTTTAAAATGCTTAAATTATGTGTGAATGTTAAAAAAAAGTATTTCTGAAGCATGAAAGAAAATTTATCAATAAAATCTGCGTACCAATGCGGAATGTTTGGAAACTCGATGGTTATCAGGTAAATAAAAATTATGTTTTAATGGGATTTTTCACAGATGGCGCGGTTGTTGTGAGGAAGCCCGTTCCATACTCACTTAAAAACAGTATTACATATTTTCATACTATTTTCCATCCATTTTTTTATTTTGTAATTATTCTTTTTTCCGGAACGGAGAAGAATCCAATAAATCAAACATCGGAAGAATCTGTTCAGCCGATCTCATATATATAGTAGAAGACACACATAAAATGTCGGTTAAAAAATAAATCATTACCGCCATCTATTGAATCTTTCTACCAAAATATCACTACTATTACAATAGATGGCGGTGGCAGTTCTGTCTAAAAATCCTTTCAATACTAACATATAATGTCTATTTCATATATTTCTTATTCATTTATTCAACTTTTTATTAGTTATTCTGTTATCCGGAGCGGAGAAGAATCCAATAAATCAATCGTGGGAAGAATTTGTTCGGCCGATCTCGAGTTATAAGTGTTCGCACTAACCCGACATTCATTTATATAGTAGATGTCGGTTAAAAAATAAATCATTATCGTCATCTATTGAATCTTTCTACCGAAATTTCACTACTATTACGATAGATGGCGGTGGCAGTTCTATCTGATAATGCTTTCAATACTAATTAAAAATGTATAATTTATATCTTTCTTATTCATTTATTCAACTTTTTATTAGTTATTCTGTTATCCGGAGCGGAGAAGAATCCAATAAATCAATCGTGGGAAGAATTTGTTCGGCCGATCTCGAGTTATAAGTGTTCGCACTAACCCGACTATCATTTATATAGTAGATGTCGGTTCAAAAATAAATCATAACCGCCATCCATGAAATCTTTCTACCAAAATATCACTACTATTACAATAGATGGCGGTGGCAGTTCTGTTTGATAATCTTTTCAATACTAACTTCAAATGTATAATTTATATCTATCTTATTCATTTATTCAACTTTTTATTAGTTATTCTGTTATCCGGAGCGGAGAAGAATCCAATAAATCAGTCGTCGGAAGAATCTGTTTGGCCGATCTCGAGTTATAAGTGTTCGCACTAACCCGACTTTCATTTATATAGTAGATGTCGGTTAAAAAATAAATCATTATCGTCATCTATTGAGTCTTTCTACCGAAATTTCACTACTATTACGATAGATGGCGGTGGCAGTTCTATCTGATAATGCTTTCAATACTAATTAAAAATGTATAATTTATATCTATCTTATTCATTTATTCAACTTTTTATTAGTTATTCTGTTATCCGGAGCGGAGAAGAATCCAATAAATCAATCGTGGGAAGAATTTGTTCGGCCGATCTCGAGTTATAAGTGTTCGCACTAACCCGACTTTCATTTATATAGTACATTTATTTATTTCTTACCCACCACTTTTTTAAAGCGCTGGCAAAGAGAACGGCCCTACTCTCTTTTTTTATCCATTCATCAGGCTTCCTTAACTTCTTCCAGCAACGTATCATTTTGTATACAGACTTCAAACTTTCAGAATCCGTTAGATAAGTTGGTAAATGTAAGTTATTTAGAAATTAAAATAAAGTGTGTTGGCTGAAAAGTTATGGACACACACTTAAGATTGTGAACAAAATGAATATTTTGACGAAGACATTTCTATTGATAGATAATATAAAGATTATGTTATAAAGATTATAAACTTAGGATCGAAGGCTATAAAAGATGAGTGCATGGTTTCCAGCCTTTAAGGGTCAAAGTTTGTTATCAGCGAATTACAAAGCGGACGACTGCTTAAAGAGTTTTTTTTTATCAATTTATTTCATTTCATTGAGCTGTTGTTCATCATGTTTTTAAATTATTTCCAGATACCATATTATTTTCTTTCTTTCTTCGTATTAGCTAACCCCTTATTCGTTCTGAACATTTTAGAAAAAAGAAACGCGGAAGTATCTGAAAACAATTTTACCATTCAAATATTTGTGTAGTGTATTGGTACTAACGAGATTTTAAGTGATAACTCAATCAACTTTCATAATATTCAACGGGACTGAGATGTTGGTAATAATTAATTGATATTTTCAAAAAGGTTCCTTACCATAAAACAATATTTGGTGGCGCTTAAAAGAGTTTAATAAACAATAGAGGTAATCAAAGCGAACACCTGCCTATTATGAACCTTTCCACCGGGATATATACCTGCCTACTCTTTCTATGCGAATTCTTTTAGTATTCAGTTCATTTCAGCACAGGGGTGTGTCTGTGTGGCCCTACACCCTCTTTCGTAATTAGGTTAGGGAGGCTGAAAGGGAGACGAAATCCCTAAGTGATTTTCAAAGCATTGAAACACATTGAAGTCGCGAGGGAAAATCCAAAGAAAATATAAAACAGTTTATTAAAGTGGGACTTTTTAGTCGATAGAAGCGGGCCGTATACAAGATGCGGGTGGGCATTTCTATACAGCGCTAACTCGGGCATTTATTATTTATAAGCAGATGCAGCGGTTTTAAGCCGAACTTTTTCTTGCGAGCGCGCATACTATCAAAGTGTTGTCTAAGCATTTTTAATTATTGCTGACTGGACACGCCGATGTATGTCAGTACTTACGAACATTGGGTTGGGCTAATCTATTTATTACTCCAGGATTATTCGGTCCGCTTCATCGGAATAAGTGGCTCTCATACCCGCTAAACAAATCGAGTTTCTCAATTATCTCACTCGCTCGACCGTGAATCTCATCAGCGTCGTCTCGCAACTTTATGCTCGCAAAAGGAATTCATTTCGAAAAGATGTGTTGACATATTCGTAAACTTGATTACAATATCATACACATAATATATGCTGCCTAACATAAGAAGTTTCTAATTAGTTTTTTTTAGACTTAATACGAAACAACATGAATTTGGCTTTTTTTTTTGGCGCAGTAAATGACAGTTATTAAACCTGATGGAGAAATCGCCCGTTTACAAATGTAATTCCATCTCACAGGAAATGGGCAATTCTGCTAAATTCACCAACTTCCATTCATTTACGAGCATGCTAAATACACGAGCATTCATTATCATAATTATTGGCCAGCGATTTTGCACGTATTCTCGGGTCGCCTAAAAGGAAAATATATTGATCCACAGACACGGTCCCAGACGTCAGCGCGCCTACCTGTCGGGTGCTCCTTGTAAAGCTAGTCATTACCCAAGTGACCTACATTGGTAATTACCACATTGCATTTCTCTTGTTCGTGTGGTAAAATATTGCACCCTGGTACAAGTGTACAAAACCGTCCCTTATTTTACTAGGTAATACCTTTAACGCTTTGTTTTGCGCTTTAAAAAATCCAATCCAAATCCAAACTCCCTTTAGACCCCACTTAGGGGCATAGGGAGGCAACAAGAGCTCTCCATTGCGCTCGATCTTGCGCAACGGTGATGACCTCCTCCCACACCATGTCCATGTCCCTCAGCTCTGCTTCGAAGGAGCGGAACACAGTGTGAGAGGGTCTTCCTCGTCTTCGGGACCCTGATGGGAGGAAGAACAGCGCTCTCCTCGGCCAACTGTCATTCGGCATCCTTAACACATGTCCCAGCCAAGTCCATCTCCTCCCCACAATGGTGGAGGTGATGGGCTCACCCTAAAAAAACTTCATTTAATTTAGTTAGGTACTTATAAAATATTATTTTCAATGTCAAACTATGAAAAACATTGTGGGATTCAAACACTTCCTTACAGACACTTTGCCTCATACATAAATCGTGTGCCAATTGATCAGGTTTTGCAAATCGTGGATAAAGATCCAATAGAGAACTGCTGAAAAGCCTCACAATTCGGTTAAATATTCCCCTTTAATAAAATGATATGCCCTTCTGTGTTTAAGTAGAATATAATATGTAGGGCGTGAAACAGCCTCATTACTTAAAATTTTAAAAGGTCGTTTGTTGTGGCGTTATGCCCTGGGTTCCTAGGGAGCAGTCCGTCGTCTGACAAGACGGCAGTCTTTCAAAATATATGACAATGTTTTTGTTACTACGGTAACAATATTGACAATGTTCTAAACTGACACATTCAACGCTGTTTATAACATCACCGTATTCGAAGGAAAACAGATCATTAACCACAGAACTCGTAAGACCAACCTAGGAGAGAAGAAGGTACTCAAAGCTTGTTGTGAACCTTTAAAGAGAAAATTTCAGTGGAAAATGCGTATTTAGTATACGTTAATTAGTATTTTAATCGTCCACTGTTAAACAATGTCTCTCTCAACTTAATAATATATTCAAACCGTGAGGACCTAGTTACTGGACAAGCTTACCTTCCCCTTCAATGAATGTAATTCATCCAACTCTGGGTGTTGCCATGTCTCTTTGTGAAGATCAGTTAGTTGTAACGCGCCACACAAGTTGCCAGTAAATTATGACATGAATTGCTCCAATTCCATATGTCCTCCGTATCGGCATACGTAATCAATCAGCGATGGAACGTTAGCGTTGTCATTTATTTACCCGATATCATTATTAATTGCTGTCAATTGATGACACTCTCCAATACCGAGATACATTGTACCTATCTACCGGAACTGTTTACATTTTGCAGCGATGGCGCGGAACCCAATCTGAAATGAAATCAATTGAAATATTTCCTGTAACTCCCAAACTTACAAAAAGATAAAGATATTTAGTTAAATGAATCTGTGCTCACTCAAAATAAATATAAATATACTCTGTGACTCTTTCACAGGAATCTATTTAAAGCTTGTGTCGTGAAAGAGGAAGATGGTCAGCATCTGCGATCGAACCCATAACCTCCGTTACGAAACAGTGAAAGCCGGCGTCATGGCCACCAGACTACCAACCAATTCAACATAGAATAATAATTATAATTTCGTTCCACAAAATATAACAAAAACAAGCATCGTCAACCTCTATATTAACTTAATGTCTTAATCTACAACCGCACTAGGAAAATTCT
The DNA here is from genome assembly GCA_963576905.1 of Mystacides longicornis. Classification (NCBI taxonomy): domain Eukaryota; kingdom Metazoa; phylum Arthropoda; class Insecta; order Trichoptera; family Leptoceridae; genus Mystacides; species Mystacides longicornis. The sequence continues at coordinate 14,973,501 of OY756425.1, forward strand.
GTTATGGGATGTGTCCATAGGCGCATGTAGTATTTATTTTTTATTAATGTGAGAAAAGCAATCTAAAAAAAAACTTAATATTATTATAAATCATGAGAAAATAAGCAAATAAATAGGAAATGTTACGAAAGACAAAGTACCTATATGCAATGCAAAATTTAAGGTTATAAAATATGACTTAATATTCAAATTACTTAATCGGTCAATAATAATTAATCTCGGTCTTCTAGTTATTTACTAAAATATTTACCTCAACTCCCAAACGAAGGTAAATTATGGTAAATTAATTTAGAGGCGAACGAAACAAACAAACGGAAATAGTTGTCTATCATTTAAAAAATAGTTCTGAGACTGTAGAAGTTTGTTTCCAAATTCATTCAAGTAGTATGTAGGTATTTGTTGTAGATGATCATAAATTGAATATAATATCTTTGTAACATGACAGGAGGCAAAGGAAAGCATGTTGCTGGTGTAAGCAAAAGCTATGGGCTCTACGCACGGCTAGCACAGAGTAGACAATAATAACAAATGTCTTCGGCTCACGACAGCGGACTGTACCGAAGTCGTACCTCCAGATACATTATGGATACGGTATTGTTTGGTTCGGGAAAGCTTGTCGATACGACATGACATCCGACGCCGCGTTTCACTGAAATATATCGCACCCTACATTCATTATTTATATTAATAGATGCTATCTATCGCCGCTCTAATCAATGGTATAGAGATAAAAGATACCCGAGATTGTGGCTAGGGTTATTTCTGAGATAACGTTTAGTATACATACATTCTTGGATAATAGCATCTAAGGTTTTTTTTACCTTGGCTTGCTTTTGTACGAAATAATTACAAAAACTACCCCAATCACAAAAATGGATGGTTTATTTTTAGTTTTAAATGAGTCCGTATTACGGTATGGATGCTGCTTTTCCTGATGTTCTATTTTTAAACGGGAAAGCCTTTATTCAAGAGGCTTTGATAAAATAATGATTCACATCTCGTTAGGTACCTACATACTCCACCGGTATAAATCACAGAAAAATGACATTACACGTTATGTCAAACCGAATATTTCCGCCTGACCGTTTATTGTTCATTTAGGAAATCAATTATTATGATTTGATTGTATTGTTACGTACCTACGTAGGCACCAAGAGGCAAGAGACTTTATGCATTTATCCGTCGAGCAACGAATGTAGTAGCACAGTGTTTAATAATTGATTTTAACACTTGTCATTTTGTTACGAAATGATATTTCAATCTTAGTAGAATCATTCATTAAGTAATCGCGTATTGGTGAATTTGTTTAATAAATGTGCGATTTACTTATGATCTGAACATATTACCAGTATAATTTTTTTTCTCAATATCTTTTAAGCAGTACTTTTGATAATGGTAGGATGAATAATTAATTTTTTACTTGTCTTATTATGTCTCTATTAGATTTTCAATTGGACATTCGAGGAACAGTTGTATTAAAAAATATACAAAAAATAGACAGTCATACCTTAATACTAACAGCTCAAAATTTTCAATTTCTCAACTTACGAACTCTAGTCCTTTTCTCGAACAAGGAACGTACTCCTTTGATTACTCCGACCGGGAAGATAAAAGTGACATACATAATTACTTCCAAAAGCTGATAAACTTGACTATCACTGGAAGGTTTTCCTCTTTGATTTAGCTGCGTTCCAAGATATATACAATGATCTCTATACCTCTTTACCAACCGTCTATGGCTTGCACCCTCCTCATCCAACTCTGACCGCTCTTATTATGTCTTCCCTACCTTACTTATGGTCTGGTTTTTTTCTCTTTTTCTTAGCTGTTTCGGTTAGTACCACTATTTTAATGATAATTTATGTTCAAAAAAATTAGTATAGAATTTCATACGAAATTTATTATGCAGTCATGCCACAAGTAGATGTAACCATTATGTTCTGAGAGAGTAGAAAGCGTACCGGATAATCCTACGCGCACATTTAATTTATATCACCTACTGGCTCCGGGTTTGTTAATAGCCAGCCGAACACTTGGGTATAAAATAACGTTATTAACTCTATTTCATATCGACTATAGAGATTCGACAATAAACATCGAAGTTGCGCGGAATATTGGCCACTCCGCACATTGTGGTCAGACCGTATACCTACCTACCTTCGTATAACAACTGATGGTTATACATGAACACTTTCATACAGAAATCCTATTGATCCATCCGTATGGTAACGTTTTTAGTTTTAAGTTGAACCCTTGTATTATAATTGGTTAAGTTCTTTCGTAACTTGGTATTTTCGTTGAAACACTATTCCCACGCAAAATATTTTGCATACATACTTTTGACAAAATCAAACCAACTACTTATTATTTTTCGTGAAAGACAATGATTTCTATGACATCAATCAACAGACGTTCTCCCGAAATATTGTCACTTCATACAACTGTTGCTACGGGAAGAAATAATTGTCCGCAGTTTTTAACGTTGTAAAATTGAGACCCTTTAGGGACGAATTAACTGATTTCTAAGACAATAAAAAAATGAATTACCGCTTTCTTAACCAGTCATTCGACAGATTTTGCTGCAAGTATATTATTGTCATCTAACGAGTGGTTCTAAGATAGAACTGGGCAAAACGGAATACTGGCCAAACAAAACAGAACAGAAAATTTATCTTCTTCTTTTGGGTTTCAATCCAAAGATTGGTCTATCCCAAGCATTTTGATTCCTTCTCTCCACTCATCTCTGTCACACGCCATCCTCTATGTAGAAAATTCTAAATCTACTTTAGAGTTATCAAATTACAGGTAATAAGTAAGTACCTATAATATTTATTCAATATCGAGTGGACCCAAGTTCAAAGTTCTGATCGGGTCATTTTTTTCTGTATTTTCACATAAATTTCGTAGACTGAAATCGTAGATTGGACTGAGCGGGTTGACTAGAAAAAAAATATGCTGTCCTGACTCCTGCAAGCAGGACGATTTCAAAAACAATTTTTTCGTCATAGCCTGTATTCTCTTACCGATCATGGTTGATGAAGACACTGATCTAGGCTTATCTTTTACTTAGAATATTTTCTGTTAAATAATTATCTTCCCTCACATTCTTCATCGCCATCTTTGTGGTTGAATATGTCGTGTTTTCGTTTTAAATCTTAATATTACAAATTCAATACACGAATTTAATCCCTGCGACAAAAGGCAGAGACGGGGAGATACGTAACATAACTCGTGCAATGAAAACCTTAAATATTATATTATAAAGCTGACATTTGCCCAGTTCTATCTCATTTGCATACTCGCTTTTTGCATTACTTACATACATCTTCTGTATATTATAAATTAGTCCTCCGTACTCAACGTACAAGAATATTACCGGCAAGGCGTTTGAAACGTTCTTGGTTCACCTGTGCGGAGTTGATTTTCTACTCAAATTGCCTTTACACACAAATCGTTTAGTGTGGTTGATCGAAATCGAGTAAATGTATGGGGTCTGTGACTTGAACGTAGAGGTATTTTCAATATCTGTAGTGTCATCGCTTAATTAATTAACTGGCCTGTGGTGACTAATGGTCAAATGTATAATTCATTTTTCTATTTATTTTCTTTGTTGCTTTTTTTGCAAGTCGACATAATTTTTCCGAAACGTTGAAATGCTTACGCCAATATTGGAAGATTACGACATCTACATTTAGTTTGTTACGAAAATATCATCCAGTAAGCAGTGCATCATTTGAATATGCCGTTCAACACATTGAAAAATATATAATTTTTATGTATAATTATTTTATATATTTTTTCAAGTATTTATCGTCAAAATAGTTTGAACTCAACACACAAACATTATATACATTGTACTGAATTTACTTAAAAAACATATGGTACCTACCAACATTTATGTAGAGTCCGTGGCTGCGACTTCAAATATTCAATTAATTATTCTACCAAAAAGGTTAGAATAAACATGTCTTTTCATTTAGCGTTTCGTTAATTGTGTAAAATGATTTATCTGCCAGATACGATTTCGCCGTTCACCGGAAGACCAATAGGTACTTTGTCACATTTATTATGTCTAGAAGACTGTTATAAGCCACAGAAAACTAAGATGTAACTTGGAGAACCTGTCGTATATAATTATTTTGTGCTTTTTGTATAAATGTAGGTACTACCTAGTAAATAAAAGGCCGTTGATCAGCTAAATAAAGAAAAATATTCAATAAACTTTGTATGTACCTAATAATATTTTTTGAGCATATTATGCGGTCTCCCTTCGAGCTTTGTCTTTCTTGTTTGAACCACACTTTACACTACTAATGCGAGAATACTTTCAGTCTTCTCTTGTACGTAACTTTATTCCTTCGTTGCATCACCTAATTAAACTTCTTGAACCTAATGCGTTAGTCTTCTAAATAAGAATCCCTATAGTACCTACTAGAGGGGAGGCATATTTCCGCTGCCAACACCACGCACCTGAGTCACATACTTACTCCCTGAACACGTGTTAATGTTTACGCTGAATATTCAAACACTTCACTTGTGTTTTTTTTGCCCTGTTTTTTGCAAACAATGTCAAGTATCATAATAAGGTTTTATATGCAAAATAATAACACGGCTGTTTTTAATAAACTAATATTGTTTTCGTGTATTAGAACCTTTATTGTATCTAATATTTACGTTAGACGTTATTTTGTACCAAATTTACTGCGTACATCATAGTAGACCCTACACACCAACCCAATGTCGTGTACAATTCATGTAATGGTCTAGGGATTTATCCTTCGCTTAAGGAAATTTTATCATTTTTTTCTTGCTGTGTCCTTATAAAAATCAATTTAATAATATTATTTCTCATGCTTTTTCTGGAAGAATGAGGGCGTCAAACCAATTTCAGATTAGTCCATTTCGAAAACTTGATTGTGAAAAGGATACTAAAAGCGCCCCATAATAAATATTTCTATAAGCAATTATATTAATGATTCGTGGATTTCAATAACATTTTAACGATAGAAACACAAATAAATCGTACATAAAATTTGCTCTAAGGTAATTAAATAATAATGTATTCATAGGACGTTAATTATAAGAATATTCTAACAGTTTTTAGGGAGCGCCTGTCCTACGGTGCGTGTCCAGTATTGGGGCCGTGCCACCACCAGGCTAAGGTGTGTGCTGGGCACTAGGCTAAGGTGTGTGCTGGGAGGACTCTGTTAGAATAAAAAATACGCGAGACTGTTTTTAATATTGTACCCATATGATGATTACATTAACATAAAACTTACCAAGCTATAGTGTCAAAGCGATCGGCGATTTTAATTTTTTTTATTACTTCGTGTCTTCTCATTTATGTAGGTATGTATATTCTTTCCACTGATGGATACAGGCATATTCTGAGTTCTCCCAATCATCAATATCTCGCGCATTCTTTATTATCTGTCCTCCCGCGACTAGGATATTGTCGTCCACCCAAACCTTACATCGCTGATAGTTCTTTTCATTGTCACCTTTTTGAGAATGAGAATCTTTGATCTTACCGTAGCGTCTGCACACATATCATGCGCGAATTTTCATTAAATCTAAATCCGTTTCCATGTATTTATTGTTTTTCAATGTTAGAAATGATACTTTTTCTAATGTTAAAGATATCGCTTTTTGTCTTGTCTTACCCCGTTTTTTATTGTTGTCAAGATTTCAATTATTAAAGTTAACCTTCTTTGTCAATACATTCCTTAGTTGTTGATTTTATAAAACAAAAACCAGGAACTCATTATCGACAACATGTAACTGAATAAAGAAAATCAATTACTTAATTCAAGTTTCTTGTAGTTCGTAATTAAACAGTATAAAGTATGTAACTACTGGTGCCGTCACCTTGGTTAAAAGAGTCCACTGTACACATGAACAAAGCTGCCTTTTAATAAATGTGTCTGGTTTGATATATCATGTAGTATGTAGAATAGTTGTACATAATTTTACCGTCACATAAATCATCGGTGCCTTATCATAGATTACAGTATTGTTTCTATGGACCAAACACGTTGCCATTCTTATCTTTAAAACTTAGCACTGATATATCACTCTGGTATTTAGATGGAAAAAAACCTTCGGTCTATGCAGATTTTATTATAACGCGCCTATTAGCAAAATATTTTTATGGTAATTTTATTGGAGTAACTGTTTAATGTTTTTGTTCTGGATTTAGTAATGTGTTTTGATACCTCATATAAAACATTCCAATCATTATATTAATATTTTTCATCTCTTTTTTTACAGGTAAGCCGAGATATGTTGTACCTATTACGTGGATTGAGTAATACCTAAGTGGTTCCAGGATTGGTAAGACAAAAATTTTACTGACCATTTTTTTTTTTCAACACTTTATAGACCAATTTTTTAAATAAATTTTCGTATTATAGGTAGGTACAATCTTCCGCAACTGATAGTTATGTCAAACTCCTTTTTCAAATCAAGGAGTCAAAAGCACTTAGAAGGTTTTTTCCTTAAGTTTTCTTATGTTTCGCGTCTGTAACTTTCTTAATTTTTGATTTCATTAGAACCTTCTGACAATAGCAAACACAACCATTCCAGCCGTTCACGCGTGAAGCATTAACCAAGGGAAATAGGAATCCAATTTTATACATATACTTAGACTATACTAATTTTTTTTTTAAATAAATAATAGTTTTTTTTGTCACTCAGAATTTTCATTTATATCGACAGTGGGGTCAGTCAACTGTTTCAGATGAAACTGCTGTAAAATATTGAAGTTTTTTCCATCGTAAACCCGCAGGTAGTAAATAACGCATTCGGCGTATCTCTTCCATTACCTTAAAATCCAGACGTCCACGGACTTATCGTATATCTTGAAATAATACTACGTCTTCTTTATCTCATCTGGCATGTTCCCGTTGGCTTATCTAAGTGGCCGCTCTTTTGATTTGATTTTAATCTCGGAGACTTTTTTCTCTTTTTGTTCCTCCCTATCCTCGTCCATTTATTATTCCATTTGTACGCCGGTTTCATACTGACGATGGTTATTTTTTATACGCTAATAAAAACCAACATTGAAAATGATTCTTAGCATCCAATCATTTTATAAATCGACCTTTCTTTTCATTACAAGGTAATGAAAAGGTATGTCAGAGGTTTTGTAAAATAAGAAAACACTTAACTGGATTCTGATGGATATTTCTCTCCTCCAATCGTCCTGATAGTCGTGTGTACTTCCGTACTTCGGATCTGATTATGCAATCTGCTCATCTCTTCTGGGCTTTGCGGGTTACTTCCAGCGGATTAGGTTTGAGAATTTTGGCATTCCAATTATCATATCAGTCGATCATATCCGTGACTTGTTGTGCATGGCTTGCGCGTTTTGGTTAAAAAATCATACACATGATGAACCTAGGCCTCCCTCTCTTGAAGTACATTTTAGGAGTTGTTAGAATATACATAAAAATAATCATACTGTTCCCTTATTTCAATTTTCTCTTTATTATATTTAATTCAATGAGATGAATGATGACTTTTCGAAAGTTCATTAATGCTGTTTTCTTAATTTCTGATGAGGTTCAAAAACAGTCAATCATATTAAAATGTATGCCCTTCTTTCATTCTTAATCTTTACGAATCCTTAACATTTTCTTATGATGTTTTGTTTCTTGAAAAAGATATTGCGACATTGAAAAGAATAAATGTATTCGAAGATCAACAGGCTTTCAGGCAAAAGAACCGTAGGAATGGCTTTTTAAGACAATTCCGGTCGAGAAAACCAGGCAGACCGCAAGTGTCTGAGAGAAAGCTGGCAATCGACAAGTTAGATAAGATGAAGATACGAACAGATCCACAGGATTTAGTTTAGAATACATCAGAAAGAGGAAAAGTTTAATACTCTATCTTCTTCACAACCCCCACTTGAAACTCATGATCGGTTTGCGTTATTCTGTAATGCCTTTCTAGCACTCCAAGATACTATTTTCTACTGTATCTGTTCACACTTTTACGATAATAAAGTAAGGCTCGTTAATTCACTGTGATTACGAGGCAAACGTTTGAAATCTTCTGACATATTACTTACACGAAATATTGAAAATATAAAATGAGTACGGTATCATAATATTGTGTAGTTTCTAAGAGAATTATGTGGAATTTATTTAAGCATTAAGAAGCTTAGCGATAAAGTCGCGAGCAGACGCTTAAAAAAGTCATCCAGTAGATAGAAGAAGGTGTGCGCGGGGTTAATAAAAATATTTTATACGTTCTGCGGGAGCCGTAGAGCTGAGTAGATATTATGTCATAATAAGTCAACACTGGAATTATAATGTACACAGAGCTGGAAGGTGGCGGTTACGACGATCATATTCGCGTTATGTGATTTTTTTACGATGCGTCAACATGACGGCGAGCTGTTTACATGATAATCTTATATGTACAGCTATTCTCTCCCTCCCAACTCCTTTGGGTTACGGGTTAGGAATGCGGGTGTTGCATAATGGCCAAATATAATATGTACTTGTTTTACTGCAGCTGGGATTGGTTCTGCATTATACGCGAGTGTTCCCACAGTTGTATATATGTTTCTTTTTCCTTATGTCATAGTCATTAAATACTGCTTGAGTCAGGTAAGGTGAATATATTAATTGACTGCTCATTACATCTCTTTTCTAAAATCTATCGAGTAAATGAAGATGTGCATTGAAAGCAGTACCTACTTGCATTTTGTCGTATTTATAGCACCTGATGATGACCAATCTGATTAATTTAAGATAGATGTATTAAAAAATCTCATAAGACACCAGGCACAGTGAAAGTGTTATTTTGATGTGACTATTTGCACCCAGGTGTAGGTAATCTTATTATTAAAATGATTGTAGTATTGATGTATCTTCTATTTACCACATGTTTGTTTACTTGAATTCACTAGGGAAGACACCAAGTCCTCATGCGGCTGGTTGCGAACATTTTAGAGAGTTTGGCGACTGGCTAGCCTAGACTCTGGTAGATGCTAAGCAAACCACCCGTCGTCAGTGCGGATGCGCCCTTTTACTTTTTTCACGATTTTTCCACTCTGGTAATTACTTAGCTATTTTACATTATCTGTTAACAATACATTATATTATTAAGTAGGTACATTATTTCTTCATCTTTCAATTCCATACATTTTGTTCGACGACTATATACCTATTTCAGTTCCAAAAGAATAAACTAACTTTGATTACCTATTAAATACTTGAAAACGAGGAAAACAGTGATCGGATTGATTTGCAATAGAAACATACTAATTCAGTGTTTAAAAAAAAACCGTTGTTTTCGCAAATTCAAGATAACATGTACCGAAGTTGTGTTTATTCGGGAATTATGCTGATTTGCCAAAGCATTATGCAGCAGACGTTGGATACAAAATAAGAATATTTAATAATAAAAATTACAGCATTTTCATAAACAGCATCGTAATAAAAAGACATATTTATCGTGGCATGATACCTGCGTGCTACAAACAAATAAATTTGTTGGTCACTGTTACTAACCACCAATCACCATGTGTGGTCGCTTTCGTTCGATGTTTTTATTATGGTGAATATTTTATTTTTTTTTTTTGTTTATTATATTGTATACCTTTATATTATTTTTTTACTTTTTATGTTATGAATATTTACTTCATTACAAAAATTTGATTATTTTTTATTATTAGTTTTTAATTTTATTGTATACTCATTATTGTTTATAAAATTATGTTACCTAAATAGAAGAGCATTATAAAACAATATGCCAATACTTTAATTAATATGCCTCAAATATGATAAGAATAAAATGTATGTCTATAGAAAATGTAACTTATATTTCCGTAAATCTCATTAAATGTGTAGGTACGTATTTTATAAAAATTTGTTCAGTGTATCTTGATTCGTGTTACTAAAATAGATAAGAATGCCAATTTAATTATCCAAATTATTATTAAAAAAATGTAAAAGAAAATGCCAATAAGTAGAAGGAACTTAGTATAAGAGATATATATGTAATTAAAATATGCCACCTCATATATAAGTAGATATAAATAAATAATAAAATGTAACTAGATTAAGTATTATTAATTAGTTATGTATAAACTTTATAAAAAAAATTTACAACTCATTTTCTCAAAGACAGGCTTGTCCTAGTTGAGATTTTTTGTACAAAAATGATTGATTTTTATATATTATGTAAATAAATAAATAAATAAAAAATAAATAAATAAATAAATATAAGTTGCCAATATGCGTGGCGCTAGACTCGTACTTGTGGGTGATATGTTCAGGATTTTTGTACAAATTATCTATGAAACTAGCAGCAAAACTTCTCGGATGACAGGCATAGAAAAGGCGCATTAATTAATCGTTTGTTAAATACCTGATTTGATTGACGAAAATTATTAGTATGAAAATTTTTCCCTTAGTTGGATTGGTTTTTCCGAATTAAACTGTTAGATAGATTATTTATGATATCGTTCTGTTCTTAACGTTTGGCTGTGTCCAAAGAGTAGTGTGACAGCAAAGGATAGTTGATGGTTGAACGAATGCCAGAGTGTGTACTGGGAGGCTGTTTGTGCACAATGCTATAAGGTCGCGACCCTCTTTATATCACGACCAGATGCGCTGACACGCCGTGCTTGCTTGCCTGTCGGCGTGAGCTACTCTGATATCATTATTCAATCAAATATAAAATAGATCATCACTGAAGTGAAAATTATTATATTCACTGGTTCCGGATTTTCGTGAGAACTATGTTTTTATTTATTCGTTACTGGTTTTCCTGACATACGTTGTACTTTCCTTCCTTAATCCTTACTATGGATATTGAACTCTAATTTAAAAAGTAATAAAATTACCTATTCAATTAATATAGAAAAAATAAATGTTAAGCGAAATTGGTCCAGCTATAGCCGTTCACGCATGATGCCGTGACCGATGGAAGGGGATTCATTTTTACATAAATTAAAAAAATTATACTTACACCAATACTATCAAAGCATTCTTGTATTATCGATGGGATTTCAATGTACTATATGACGTGGATTTTTTAAAAAATTCTTACACAGCGAACGTTAAGTCCTTTTCAAATATAAACTCACTTTTTGCTACTGAGTATTTCGTATTTCGCCGAAGAATCCAGATGGCAAGAGGAGCGATGACCAATCGGGGAAGATATGGACGGGCAGCGTGGTTAAGCTACCCTCGAAGACCAGGTTAGTGACGATGTTTGTTGAAACCAAACCCCATTAGTCGATCTTTTACTCGAACAACTTTTGTATTATTTTCTACGAGTTTGTTGCATATTTTTTTTCAACATTATTGTGATTTTAAACTCAAAGTCCGTTTTGCAGATAAGAGTCTTATTCGAGTTTATCTCAACGTAACGGTAACATAAAAGTAATGTTTTCCTTTCCCACGTATAAAATTATCAATTTAACTCGCCAGCGCGCGATCCCCGCGATGACCCGTATGTATGTGTGTGTGTGTCCTTATTAATAATCGCAAGAAAGCGAAACTAATTTTATCATGTAGAAATTATTGTGCATATTGGATATCGGCTCATGTCGAATTATCTGATCGACCACAAGAGCTTATGCGTGTAATTTGCATGCAACAAATTTACAAAGCCTTTTTTTACAGGCGAAATAAAATGTTCCGTTCAAAAATGTTTTATGGCATAACTCCCGAATGATTTACTGTAGGGCAAGGGTGGGCAACTTTTTTTTTCCAGTTCCTATTTTTGCTCGCGAACAAACTGTAAGTGCTATCAACCGTGCATTTTCTGCGATGGTCAGTGAGTCACCGAGGTTAGGTACATAAGGGTGAACATGCTTGCGCCTCTTGATTTGCAGATTATAATTTGATAACATAAATGATGTACCTATATTTTGAATATGTTCATTGTAAAATTTGTTTTTTATGTTTATGAAAAAAAACGGCTCTGGCTGGACAGAATTTCAAGGCGGGCCGTCAGTTGGCCACTGCTGCTTTAGGGTTTTTTCCCCTTCTTTTAACGTATACGCTTATTATTTATGCAAAATATAGATCACGAAACATATATTTACTTGCAGAATAACTCAATCTTAGTTTTTTTCTTGCAGAATAACTCAATCTTAGTTTTTTTGGTATCTCTGGCTCAGATGAGGAAAAAGATCTTAAAGTAGGGGCCTTCATCGATCTATCGATTCACTTAAAAATATTTAAGATTGATAAATTAAGTAACTACTACTGGTCAACCAGTACTCTAAATTCGACCATAACTTATTTAAATTATAAGTTAGAACATTATTAAGGTTCCATTGGCAAAGACTTAACGAGCGCTTTTTCAAAAAATTCTTTCAAAAAGAATGACATGGATACGTTAAATTTGAAATGTTGATACGTACAAAGTTTTTTCTATTATTATTAAAGACAACCAATATTAATCTATTCTCAATTTGACCACAGATAAACAAAAGGATGTAATATGCGTGTTTGTCAATGTCAAATACATCGAAGTGTGTGTGAGTATCAAATGCATAAACATTACAGTAGTGTTTGTAATGTTTTTAAAACAAAGTTTTCCTTCACGTATTAAAATATAGATATACAGCGGTACTACCGAAATTCCAAACGCAACTTTATAATTTTTGACAAGTTTTCAAACTTGCTCGTCGCTTCATAACTGTACTTCGTACACACTTTAATGTTGTCTTCCTGCATGTTTCGATAATATTAGTAGTTGTAGTATTCTTCGAATCCTGAGTTGCGAAGTCTCCGGGCGAACACGGACGCGTAAGGCTGTATCTCGGCTGACGTGCGTAGGTGATGAGAAAGCCTTTAACCGACACTACTTACAATTCAACCTATTATTGTGGTCATAAAATGTATTAAGGTATTATAATCCTGACATTCAAAATACGACTGTTGAGTAAATTTAAATGCACGCAAGATTGGACCTAAGTGCAAATTTGATTGTGATACACTATTCATATTTTGTATGCTACGAAGGTATCCACATATTATTGTGTGGAATGAAAGTTCACGTGGAACGAAATTCATTCTATATTATTATACGATGTTTTATTACAGTCCGTCATTTAAATCCAATCCAAATCCAAACTCCCTTTAGACCCCACTTAGGGGCATAGGGAGGCAACAAGAGCTCTCCATTGCGCTCGATCTTGCGCAACGGTGATGACCTCCTCCCACACCATGTCCATGTCCCTCAGCTCTGCTTCGAAGGAGCGGAACACAGTGTGAGAGGGTCTTCCTCGTCTTCGGGACCCTGATGGGAGGTCATTTAAATATTAAACTTTATTTTATTCCGTCGTTAATTTACAAAAAAATTTTTTTGTCATAAATTCCACATATTTTTAACGTTTTTTTTTTCACTTCATCTCTATAAATTCTAAAACTCACGTTTGATTCTGTCCAATCTCTTAATCATTATTCGTTTTCTCTTTACGAAGCAGTCGTGCGTAGAATAAATTTTATTGATATAGGAATAATCATATTGAAATCTTAAATATTCTCGATATGAATAAAATGACAATTTACATTCGATCTTTATATTTGCCCTTAACATTGTCTATAAAATTAAACATGAACGCGCGATTTGAAAGTATGCAGTGATGATATGAAATTGTCATATTGCGAACTTCTTGATGGCCTGACGGTCGTATTATACTGCTCCACCTGCACTTACGTTAATGTTTATGTTCAAGTATGATTAAGTTAACGTGTATAAAATGCGTTTCAAATCGTTTTTAGCCAATGCATTAAAACACAGGTGATGTAATACCATTAGAAGACAATAGTATGATATAAAATAGATGTCTTTTTTTCTCATTTATTTCTTAGATGAAATTGAGCTGCAAGACTACAAATCAAACCGCAGGATTTATACTGGAAAAGACTCCTAGCCCACATTGCAGTCTTCCATTTCCGTCTAGATTAAGCAAAGAATGTCCAATATGATTAAGCAAAGAATGTCCAACCTATAGTTCCGCCGAAACAATTTTCAGATATGTTTGTTTCCGAAAGCTTCATAGCTTTTTATGAGTTTTTCTTTTGTGAACTACTTCTTCTTCGTCAGCCTGTCTCCATCCATTGCTGAACATAGGCCTCCCCCCTCTCCTTCCAATCATTCCTGTCCTAAGCCTCATAATACTTCATAAATTATAAATTGATAAATTATCAAATGGGATATAAGTGTCCCAGCATTTATATAATCAAGTTGTAGGTACTTTTAATAGCAGTTTAATAACACCATAAAATTCTTGATCGTTATTATTTAAAAGCCTTCTTCTTGTGACTGCTGAAGATTTACTTCTCGTCAATCTACCTGCCAACTGATCGATGCATCGGGGTACAAATGAACAAGGCTTATATTTTTTCATGTACCTATTTGTAATATTTTCTTGAGTATACGTTTTGCAATCTCTTCATCATAGAGTCGATTATTAGTTTACCTTTAAAGTTATACAGATTAGTGTGAGCTATGTAGTCTTAGAGATTTACCTTTTTATGATCAAAGAGTTATAAATTGTAAAATGTAATAGTTTAATATGTAAAATATGAAACATAGGAATGCACTTTGTTGTTAAACGGTTTTCGTTGTATGACTTCGGAAAGTAATAAACTGTCATAATAAGTCAACTATTTTAGGTCAAATATTGCAATGAATGTAAGCTTATCTTTCAAAATTTGATGGAATTTCCATCGATGGAGAAGTTATTGCTGTATTTGCTTTAACTAGAAAACTATCTTCAATCTCATAATAAAACAAAATAAGTATTTCTGCTCATAGTGCTATAAATAATGTCAAAATATTTCTACAATTTATGCTATAATATAATATGTAGGTATTTATAAGCATAAAATAGTTTTCGGGAGCGACCGCTCTCAGAAAAGTAGCAGTCGCTCACTTTGAAATTTGAAGACTCGTTTTTACTTTTAAATCAGTGAAAATGGCCTACTAGCAAGCACCTTATCGACAGTCTCAAAATCTTTAATCAGAGAAAATGGCCTACTAGCAAGCACCTTATCGACAGTCTCAAAATCTTTAATCAGATTAACGAATGAATAAATAATGGTCATGGTTTCGGTATTTTATCAACGATTTTCTCATTGCAAACTAAACATGATGATTTTTGAAAGAAAGAAAAAAACACGATTAGTTTTCTCGCGTATTCCTGCTACTGTATTCAGTAAAAGTTTTAAGTACCAAATAATTGAGGGTATCTCATGACACGTTAACTAATTAATCGGACAACTCTTTGTTCCCAATACCGGATGCTTATCACCCGATTAAAGCAACCCCATTCGTGTATGCGGGTGATGACAATTGGGCGTTAGACCAATCAACGTTAATTGCCGGCTATTTATTTATTAACGTTTGACTTCTGGACAATTTACCCTAATGAATAATTAATAGCACACGTCTATACTTGATGTATTGTGTACATGAAGCGATAATAATTATTAGGGCCTTCATCGGCTAGTTTTTCGGTCACTGTCGACTATTGACGTCTATTTCTACCGAATGAATACAAAAGCACTTTTTCACATTTTCTTTATCGAAAGCGACCGAAAACAACCGATGTAACCGTATTTTTCATGCAGTTTTGTCAAAGGATGTCTTTTACACTTAATATAAAATTCTATTTAATCGTCCCAAATAAACTTGTTTCTGGTTATTCATTGAGTATGACTATAGTGAAAAAAAATCACCGAATGATTGGTTTTAAATTGGAGAATTATTTCAATTTCTCTTTAACTGAGAGTTTTCCCTGTGTGTAGGGCCACTATGCGATGCCAATCATATGAAGAACTTAAAAGAGCCGCACAAGACAGGGAAGAATGGAGGAGAAGAATTGAGGAAATTGCTGCAAGCCAATCCTAGGATTGAAACCAGAGAGAGAGAGAGAGGGCCACTAGGTGTTGATTGTAAGCACAAAACCCCTGCAACATTTAACCTTCCTTCAGACATTCAGGCAAGGAAAGCATCATTCATATTATACTTATAATATGCCCTTCATCGCTTTTCTGATGATCTGCTTTTGCTTTGTTTGTTTGGAATAATAACTGGACTACCAATAGTCAGGTTTCCAATATCTAGAAACGTGTCTAAAACTCCCTTGTTACCCTAACTCCAAACTATTTTTATCTTAATTAATAGTTTGAAGCGCTGATATGAAACGGATCCACTTAATCGTCCGTATATTTCGATGCATACGATAAAAGTTAAATTGAATACATGCGCTACTCGGTTGAACTTATTGGGTCCGTATAATGTTGATCGATATACTAACATTTCTTCAATTTATTACCAATCACTTGACAATTAAATACAAACACAATATATCTCCCGTGATTGATAGACCAGATATTATATTATCATGTGCTGGTTTGTATGAATTGAATTATGTCTACTATTTAATATTCTCTATCTGTCATATACTTACAATACTCGACGTTATAAATAACAACCATCAGACAATACTATAATCCTTGCCTGTTATCATTCGTATATAGGATTTTGTTCTAATCGGACTTGTGGATACATAATGCAATGATAATTATTCAAATGAAACAATGTTTAATGATCTGAATTCGAATCCAGGTAAGATCTCATTGAAACGAATAGTGAATTACATTACTAATCCCTAAAATGAAACGTCACCAAAGACATTTTTGTAATATTGGTATTACCCAATGTATGGATAGCATTGAAATGAAATAGAAGTTGTATAATGTGTGTACCCGTTGTTTTCTATATAGGTAAGTGGTTAGTCCTGTCACGCAGATTCATTTTTCAAAAAAATTCTGGATAAATTGTGTGAATCTAGACTGTTCCACCGCGTTAGGGTAAAAACACAAACAACGCTGATTCCGACCAGCGCCGATCGTCGCAAATAATGTTTCAATGCATTTTGAAGGGCATACCCACAGCAAAAACAGGAACCCGCTTTCCGGCATGCCCATTCAAATGCATTGAAACCATAGAAGATTATTTACGCCGAATTATTATTAGCATTCTGAAACATTCAAATTGCCAGTTAAATTCGACCAGGTTTATAGTTTACAACCGACATTGTAAGTAGGTACATATATCTAAAGAATTTATTGCTAAATCTATAGAGAATTTTATTACTCAACGCAATCAGATTTTCGTCAGCTGAAAATATTTCAGACTATTTTTATTAGTTCAATAACAATCTCAATAAAAATTTGTTGAAATTTTACTACTGGATATGAAATTTATCTTTTTGACGTTGATAACACATTTATTAATACTTTGAAGTAGGTAGTAGTTTTTTTTTTATTTCATTGTGAATTTCATAGTGTAAGTTTAGAGAATGCATCACTCTAAGAACTTATGTTGTGAAAGCGCCTTCATATGAACGTCGGACGATAGTTGTTAACGCTGCCATAAAAGAAAATCTATAAATAATCTCAAATAACTTGAGAGTAACCATGTTGAAAGATTTGTTAAACAAATGTTCTTCATGTGGAAATCAGATTGGTGAACGCAATATTATCTCCAGTATTCACTATACATACGCTTACTCGTAAACCATCGGGTTTACGTACCTGCATTTCTACATAAAAACGTCATTTCGTGGATTTTTATAATGTAATGTTGCATAATTTGTATTTTTGTGGATATTTTGTATTTAATAACCTCTCTACATTTACAAAACATGTAAATATAATAACATACAAACACAGGTATTCAGATAAAATATCTTCGTTTTACGACATATTATAAAAGGAAATAGGTACCTAAAACAAAGCCTTTGGAATTAACAAATTATAAAGATCAAAAAAACCTCAAAACTTCCAGATGAAATTAAACAAAATCAATAAAGTATACAGTGAATCATATTTTTAATAAATCTTTCAAATTCCACAACCCTAACATTGCACAAGTAACAATCAAAACAAAATAGTATTTTACATTATTAAAAATGTAAAAATTGTCCATATAGTTTTGTATTTTCTACAAAACTATATGGACAATTGTTGTCCACAAGACTACTTCTTATTCAGTTTTGTTTCGCACTGGGAATCATCAACATTTTGTGGAACACCGGCTTCCTGGCAAACCTCCTAAAAGATGTAAGTCAATGTCTTAGAAGATATCAATTTTGAGTGTTGGTCTTTTTAAAAGGAAAAAAAAAATAGGAAAAATGAATCTTTCACAGTGAAGTCTTCATTCATTCTGAATTACCTCGCAGGCGATACACGTCCCGCCTCACTTTTACGTCGAAGTAACTCCTTTAAATCCTCATCATGCTTTGCATAATTTCCCAATATTCGACGAGCATATCTTATCCCCAGACCATCAGGGGAACTCCATCCGTCGATAAAATAAAGTATGGTGGAGCAGAATGGGGGGATAATGTGCTGCCTGTATATTGGAAACCAACATTTACGAGAATATTCATCTCGCTGAATTCCTTTCGTGTTAAGTTTTTGAGTGATATTTTGTGATAATCATCTTGTTTAACCATCTGTCTATCAAACGTTAGCATAACTATTGATATGTAGGTCGTGATAGACAATAGTAGGTATAATATTCAATTTAAACATTACATTTTAACCACGCTACGTTTAACGCTGCGAACAAATTTACGAATAATTCGCAATCATTCAACGCTTAAAGTTACAATAACAATGTTCTCCATTATCATTTGAAACTTAAAAATGCAGATACCTACGTGTTAATAAATGTTTTGCTGAAAACAGGATTCGGACTGCGTCCAGTTGTCTCATTCAAAATAAATGATTAGATCTCTTCTCGATATTAAATATTTTTTAGTACATAAGCAATTATTTATTTATTTAGCGTATGGCCATTTCATCACAATTTATATATAATTCAATTAATAAGTATATTTTTGTTTTTCTTGTTAAATAGTCAATATAATAAAAAATGGTTAGAGTGCAGGGGAAATTTTCCTGCTTGTCAGATGGTCAAATCCAGATCTCGAATGTAGTCTTTAGCCCTGTCTGTCAGTATGGCGAAGTCCGAGAGACTTCCCTTAATAAAATATTACATTCGACTCTTGCGATTTTTACGAGACTGCGAGAGAGCAACGTAGCGTGAGTAAAAACACCCATATTAACAAATATATATTAATGTTCACATTCTAAATTTCAAGATGCTTAGTTCATCTACGTAGTAGAGTACTTTCTGGAAAAGTCTCATCTTATATTGTGAGTGTGAGTGACATTTCTTTGGTATTATGGTTCACATAGCAGGAGCGCTCCTGCTACTATGCGTGTGCTGACAGATGTACTCACCCAAAGTATTGAATTTAATAAAAGGTTTGCCGACTACTATTAAGGCCAACCTCTAGTGACACACAAGCGAGTGTTGATGTGAATTCACCTTTATCCGGAGCCAGCCCTACGCACAATACACGTATTCTGAATATCAAATTTGGCTCGTCTATTCGTAGCAGGGTAGTACCTGCCCTTCTTCCTTCTTTTATCAGTGCATTATGAACATGTCTCCACGTCGAGGTACTCGGGAATTTATATCCGCCGTCATCTATACATATATTATTACACCGTCGATTGACATAATGTGAGTGGATGTTCGAGAGCACGCTTCCATACATTACCGTAGGATGTTCTACGGTACTTGAGCCCTAACGTGCGTAATGGAGGTGGAAAATATGCCTCCGAACAATAAATAAAGGAGCGTCAGGTACTCGAGTAATGCGTAGATATTACTGCTGCCTATTATCACGAGGATGGCTTCTTCGCTCAAATTTTTCTGCTATTTTATAGATGCAAATACTTCATTTATGCTGACATTCAGAACGTTGTGTTCATTGACTATATTGTCATATCATGGCGTTATTTTTCTCAACATGTCTATTTGTTTTTTTTGTGCTAAAATAACTCTTGAATTTTTCTTAACTATAAAATTTAAAACACTTTTTTACTATATTTTTTACGTCTATGTTTGGATTTCGACTTACTAGAGCACATGAAGTGTGTTCAAATTCCTCTGTGCGCATGAGTTTTTACAATTTCTTATACACGCAGGGAGTTTTAAGTGGATGTACTAGTGGTAAGTCGAGTTGAAAAATCATCAAATGGCAAAATATCATTACTAATACATAAAATACCCTAAACCATGCGGCTTTCGAAACAACAACAGTTGATGGCGGTCGTAGGCCTTAAGTGGTTCAAAAGCAACCACAAAAATCTCAACCCATCTCATTCCTACCCATATCCATTTTACCAAAGCGATTAATAAAAGAGTTATTGCAATTAATTAAATTACCTTTTATCATTTTTTACTACAATATTTGAAAAGAATAAATGAATATAAAAACGAGACACTCTCGAAAGAACTGCATCTACCAAAAATGACATCACGTGAAAGAGATAGGGGCAAATCTATATGTCGTTAGTAGTCTTTATGTTTATCGCGAAAGTTTAATGTCTTTGGGCCATTAGTGATCACTCTGTAGCAGCACAAATACTCGTTATATCTCTCGAAGAGACCATCATTTGGAAGGGCCTTAAGTACCCGCCAGATAGCCGATGAGACGATAAGTTGCGAATCGGAAAGATTGTTTGACTCTGAAAGACTATTTTTTTAAATGAATCTGTGCTCACTCAAGTGGACACAATTACACTCATTGACACAGTAAAAAAAGCCTGTGTCGTGATTTTTTATCCTGTGACTATTTATCCTCAGAGTATATTGAATACGTACTGGATCAATTCTACATATAAGTTTATATGAATATATTACTATACAATATCAACATTTGCAAATGAAATCATACATAGCTTATTCTTAGAGGTTATTGATGTTTTCGGGCGTGTTTTAAGTTTAACCGAAGTCGGAACTTCAACATCCTACAATAAACCAACAGTTTCTAGCTAATTTTACGGCCGTGCAACAATATCCACACGATTCATGATGCACGTGGTGCTGTTCTTAATACATCGGACAGACTTGTACTATTAATTCATGTTGCCTTTTAGATTTAGGTAAGTGTTTTACGGTCGAACCCCAGATTATCGTCCGTACATAAGTTAATAGAAATTCATTTAATAGTTGGTAGTGCATTCTAATATATTATAATCCGCCTTGAATATAAATCAAGTTAAGTTAGTATTAAAATGACATCCAGATAATCGGATAGTTCTTCGCTGCTGACTCCATTCGTATGACTTACACTTTCTTTTCCACTTCCCTCGTAAATGTGCCAATATTGAGTTAATGAACCTGGTTATATGTTGAACAACCTTCATACTTATTACGTCTTCCGCGGTTCTCACACTCGCTCTAATTGAATTTGAAAAGTTAGTCAATTGTATAAACTTCATTAGAGAGCTCGAGGGTTTAGAATGCCAGAGAAGCGTTTGCGGTTTCGAACAACTGAACAGATCGTAATAATTTCTTTTTATCTAATTACCTATTGCTGGGTGCGGGTAGGAGCTACTTCGTGCACACAATAAGAGAACTGGTACACCCGCTCGCACCTACCACCTGACCTCGGCCTCACTGGAGACTGCCTGCCGTATTTGGCAGAGAAGTCTGCAGTACCGTTGGTTCAACATGACGACGCGGTGATGTGATGGCATGTGGATATTGTGAACGTACTGCTTATGTTTTATGTGGTAAACTGCATTATATTCTTGCAATCAGGATTTCTCTTGTCCACTTCGTATTTCGTACGTTTTAAATTTAACTATTTATATAACGACCTTTTATGACGATTTGAAATTGATTATTTTAAACTCGGTCTCTTAACAAGGTCTTCGTGTGTTAATATGTGATTAGGTCAAATGAACCATTCGATTTTTCCGAACACTCCTCGTGTAAATTTACAAGTGTCCGTTTACACCAAACAAGCATAGAACCAGAAATAGAACATTCCCTCCTGATCGCTTACATCGACTTCAAGGAAACAACAACAAGCCAGAATTCAAGAAGTTATGACAAATTACGCGCGCCAGAGTTCTAGTTCATGCTCACTGATGTTGTTTGCCCGGTGTCAATATCGACGATAAATAAAGAATGCTCTATCTCCAAATATGGCTTTATGCTCGTTTGGTGTAAATTCCCCTAAGAATGTTTGCTCGTTGATATTTTCTTGATGTAAATGCTGAAATCCTGGAGCCTTCGTTTACACTAAGGTCAAGAATGGATGTTCTATTCTAGGTCTAACTCTTTCTTCGTTTAGTCTGAATTTCTTTATACAAACGTTTTGTGAAGGAGCAACCGTGTTCCTCGGTTATTATGAGCTTTTAAACAAAACATAAAAAAACGATAATTCTGTATTACATTTTCAGTGAGTTGGTTTCCCCAAGCTTCACACACGTTTTAACTGGACACTATCGCTCGTAAATAATTCCAGAAAGGACGTTGCGTTATTATCCTTAACATTCCGTGGAATCACGCTTGCCTGGTCGCCATACAAAACGTACCCCTATAAGATGGAGGAAGGAATTCAAGCAAAGACCCTCGGCGGAGTGCGGTTAAGGTTTGCAGACGAGCGCCCACCCACCTGGCCGTGCATTGTTGGAGCGGCGAAAGTGAGGGTGAAGAATGTTGAAATTGATTTTCGTTACATTGTCGAGGGACTAACGAGAAGGAGGAATGTTTTATGGAAGGCGCGGCCCGGCGCGACCTTTTCACCAGACCTCCCTCGACTTACATCAAACATTGGATTAATGTTCTTTTCACAAATCATACCGATGCCTGTAACGATGGCACGTTTTTAAATTAAAAATCACAGCCCTCTAAGGACTTAACTGAAAACCGAATTTTGTGGGTATTGCTTCTTCCTTGTTTGAATGTATTCAATTTATTATTCAACATTCCATTACGTATGTAAAATTGAGACCTATTTCCCTTGGTCATCACATCTCGCCTGAGGCTGGTCCAAATTCGTTAGTTCTTTTTTGTTGTGTTTGCTATTATGTATGTCAGTAGAATTTTTTCTTGAATGAAAAAAATAAGAAAGTTGCCGAAACATTAGAAAATTTAAAAAAAACCGAGCAAGGTGTCTTTATTACTTTTGACAAAATTAAACAATTAAAAATGGGGAAAAACTCTGGAAAAGAACTGAGTAAATTCGCCATACATAAATATGCTGGTTATAATTTGATTACCTAATTTAATTCTAAAATAACCACAAAAATCTGCTAATTTGTGTGTTTTTTTGCTCTAGCAATTACCTGCTACCATTTGTATAATTAAAAAGAAGTTTTAAATGTCTAAATTGCAATGTTTTTTTTTTTCAATTCTTATTATAAGTTCATTGATAGGAATAATTGCAAGCAAATACTGCTAATTCCGGTTCATATCGAATATTAAATTGAACGAGGGAGGCAGAATTTGATCTAACTTATTTATATCTTTCAATTTGGTTTAAACTTTGGTAATTATTTGCGCTGCGAGCACCTGATAAATTATGAAGGTATCGCGTAAAATTATGAACGTCCAATAAAACTTATTTCCCTCTGCACCGAACAGGGTACATCGTCCCTTTCAGTCTATTGTATATAGCGACACTCCCTCATTGCCGATTTCGCAGAAATCCCGGTCATTGACTTGTGTGCAGGTGGTGGCATGGTACATAGAGGGATGGGCAGGCGACCAGTCCCACTACCCACATCGGGAAACTCATGTGGATATTAATATCTCTGCGAAAATTGGGATGTCATGAACATTCACGTTCTATCGATTTGTATTAAAGATTAGTTTGCATCACATTCATTACAATGGCAAACTACTTTGAAAACTACTTCCCTGTTACGAGAAATATAAAATAGCCCCTTTCTTACATTCTTTATAGCGTATTTAACGCAATAACTAGACTGTGACGAGCTGACTCCTATATATGGGTTTACCTTTACTGCTAAGTTTTCGCATAACACGTCTCTAATATAAGGCTATGATTAACAAATTTTATGCCAGTGTTTTCGAGAGGAAAATGAAAATCTTAAAAATTGTTTTCATTTTTATACAAATCCTCAGTTTTTCTTGTGAATTCTTTGTCGTAAGTTTTATCAGCTTTCGCTGGTATATACGCTCAATACTAAGGCTTAAAATCATGGTCGCACGTTTGCTGAAGTAAATATAGAGGAATACTCGGAAATTGCGCTCGTGAGAGAGAAATTTGAATAGAACCGGAAAGTTAATTAAAAACTCATTTTGATCTCTTGTCACATTTTGAAAGTGCATGCAAAGTTGTCGGAATAATCGTATAGAAACGTATTATTATATTTTGTGTAGATACTATGTACTAGGTATATAGGTGTTGTGAATGCTCACTTGTAGTACAACAATGTGCATTGTCGTGGTGGTTCGCCTACTTGGGTCGCAATGTTTGTTCTCAAATCTGTAATAGCGATGGCAGAGCGTGAAGGTCGCTCCACTACCGGAACCGTGACGGTATCTACGTAGAAACTAACCGGGCTTTAGTGTGGATAGGTACCTACCTCATACTTACACTAACACAATCCACGACAAGGAAAGTTTCTTTTCATGCTGCAGTAGGCGGTTACTACTGTAGTAGTAAAAAAGTCAAGTATTTTATTTAGAGTAGGCAATGACAATATTTTTTTATTAAGTAAATTAGAGAAGGCCTCCAGAAGGTATGTCCATAGGTTGTGATTCTCTACACTCTACAGTGTTCTCTTGATATGCTTGGCAGTCCTCATCGCGTCTACAGGAAACAGATTTTCAGAGTTCTTTTAAGTATTTAAAATAATTAGCGGTAGCTTATTGATTGTTTTATTCCCACACCCCTTCCTTTCCTTGCCATCTTCTTGCACTTTCCTTTCGTGTTTGTTTATTTTGCGTATATCTTTCTCTGTTTTCATATTGCACTTGTGCTAAGAGTTTTTCTTAGTAGTTTTTTTAGATGTTCCCGTTTAAATCAATATTCTACTTACATGTGACACATCTCAATGGGGAACAATTTAGTTTAACACCATTAGATTCTATTGTTTTTACTATAAACGTAAAGTTGTCCTCTGTAATGTTTTGTTAAAAAAAATATATATATATTTCAATGCCGACCTGAGGGAGTTGGACATGATGAGCGAGGAGGTCATAAATATTGCAGTGGAGGGCTCTTGTTGTCTTACTCTGTCCCTGAGTGGGTTTCAAAAGGAGAATGAATGGCCTATATTAAAAAAAAAAACGAGGTTCCGGGTTCGATTCTCAAAGTTTTTCTTTCTTTCGTAAATCGTGATAATCTGGTCTGCAACTAAGTCAATATTAAGGAGTTTAAGAAATTATACATTGTTAAAATAAATAATATTAAGAATCGTCGTCCACACTCCACCACTTGCCTATTAGGTATGTTCTCGCGCCCCTGTGAACCCCCAGAAGTAGGCCGCCAGTATTGGTATTGACTTACATCCCTTTACATATTTTGGCTTCCATCATCAATCACTCTTTGTTTGCCAACACCAATAATAAATCACGAATTATGACTAATCAGTTTGCTGTGTGTGTGCGTTGATCTTCTATCACGCCTCCCGCACATTATTATTAAGTACTTACACTGTTTGCCTATTTTGATTAAATGGGTCGAATATTTACCCGCATATTCTTCCACCATAATCCGACAATGTATTTCCTCCCTCCTTCCTCGTTTCCTCATTGCTGAGGGACGTCAACTATGCCCGAACTGGCGAGTAAAGGTATCTTCCCGTTCAACTTTCATTATATTTTCTCACCTCCTACCAGGGGCTCTCTGTTCTTGCTCAGAAACCTACCACCTACTCTTGATTATTGTTCTTTTGGCGAAGTATCTAAAGAAACTGAAATTTCGCCGCATCAGATATAGTCTTTCAGAGTTGCCAAGGTTGTTAGGTCCGAGCCGTTATATGCAATGGTATTCTAGAAAAGCGGACCCACAATTGAACGACCTAAATACAAAGAAAAATAGAATTTTTAATTTTTACTTACTAACATGGCAAATGTTTTTGAATTTAACCATTTTACTAGGTACATGCATTTTATTTCGCGTGGGCGTCTTCTTTTCTATGGTATCCAAGCTACGGTAAATGACACTAATTGTCAAGCTTACACGGTCTCTTTCGATGTTTTATTATTTTACTGCAGGCAGTGAAACAGATAAACATAGAATGCTTTGCACTTGTCTCAAGGAATGCACTGCCGTAATGTTACGGCCGCTTTTATTTCCTAGCCAACCATTAGTTCGACAGTCCATGACCACATTTTGAAGGCGTGATGAGACAATTCGCGATCATTTCACGTCTTATGTAGTCGATTTATTTCACTTTTTTCCATATTATTTCGAATAAAAACGCTCAAATAATAGTTGGTTTATTATGCCTTTAGTTGTATTATCATTAAGGAGGTGCTGTAGGAAGATTTTTTACCAAACAATAAGGCATAGGTACCTAATAGATGTGGTCGTCGTAAGGAACGTGGTAATGTTTCAGATAAAATCTTCACCATCATCCGTGTAAAATCTATTGTGTTTTTATTACATCGAGTACCTCCTCCCACCTCCGTGGACCAAGTAGTAGTGTTTTAACATCTCCGCGAAGGTAATACCTAATAAGAGCTTGTACTTTTATTATCATAATATCATCCGTTATTGCCTTTTACCTGGAAATACTCTGAGCGGGTACTTGGGTTTTAGTACCAAATTCGTAGTCTCTTTAACTTTAAGGGAAATAAGGTTTTTTTATTGATCGTCTGCCTGATGCTCGGTATTAAATTGTTATGTTTATAATTTGAAAGGCCCAACGTACTCGGCTAACTACCATCCATTAAACAGAAGAGCACAATATGTTGCTCTCTACTGTTATTACTTTCTATAAAATATCCGTCTAGTGAAATACCACTAACCACACATTCTAATAAACTAAAAAATGCCAATCTTTGCAATTCACCCTTTCTTTTGTCTAGGTATATAATTTTTATTATTGTCTGTGGATGTGATAGTTTTGATTAACAATGATTGTTAACAAATGAACCAGCAATGCCTTTTCTTATGTCCTCGTTGTACTTTTGTATCAGTAAACACAACAAATAAATTCCATTATCAAATTGGTTCGACAGCTGTCACACGCAGTGGTATCGATCATGTCTGCTCGTGTTGTATCACTCTGTTATTGTTATAATACTGACTTGATCTACTCGGGAGTGTAATACAATATTTTGATAGTTGTCCGCCTGTACGACAGCGTTGTGCAGTCCCTAGGCCTAAACAACAATGTCCCAGCAGTTCGGCTTTGTCCGTCTATTATAATCATGAGAGTGCCTTTTCTCAGCAGTCAACGCGGCGTAAAGAATATTCAACAAAAATAATAAGTACCTACGTCTTCGTTGGCGTCATTCAACATAGTTTTTGGTTTGGTATCATTATTTAAAAGGCATTAAATAAAGTCATTTACTTACAACATAGTACTATTAATACACAAGGTTTAGGTACCTACACTAATTTGGACAATGGTAATGCATTATAGCATAATCTGACAACACAACACATGCATTTACATAATAAATCCGATTATATTGTAGATAATCCATAAGATATTTCGTTTATTTTTCAATGATGAATAGTTATGCCGTTTTATGAAAATAAATGTTATCCGATATGTCTGTATTCGGGCATGAACTTACTTTCCTATAATGTAAACCGTATCATTAATTGGACGTTTGCCATGAGAAAAGACGCTAGTATATGGTGTCTACTGAAGCGAGATGATTTCTTTTATCCGATTCTAAACCAAGTCAACCCTCCAGACTACAGAGTCTGATCTACGTTGGAATTCTCCAAAGCTCATCGACATCCAATGAAATATAATATTTTCTATTAGTGATTATTATCATCTAGGCATTGCTCGTTTTATTTTTATTGTGTAAGACTATCCCTCTTTTGATGCGTAAGATTGTTATTGAATCGTTCCCCTTGCCACAACCACACATCCGCGTTCATCTGATTAGTAATAATTGAAGCTTTGAAACCAGATTTTTAACAACATCTTTTAACTTGCCTCACCAGCTGACGTCATTGTAGAACTGAAAGTCGTGGATATCATGAATTCTCCCTCGGACCATTGCACTCCAGGATATCCTGTACGGCTCTTTGAAATGTCATCGCGTAGATTGGTCGGTTCAACGCATCGGCGATCTGCCTCTCGGTCTTTATCAGCTTTTCAAGGCTTTCCTCCCGTCTACGAGCTATATTTGCCAAAAAAAACTTTAGTGTTATGTGATTCTTCTCTTCAATTCTTGAAGATTTGAGGTGTGCTTTCTTCTCCCCGATCAGGGAATTTTCAGCATTCTTCTCCAGCACCACATCTCGAAAGTATGTATTATGTAGAGTCCACGACTCCGCTCCATAAAAAAACGCACACAAGGGACGAACCATCTTCACCTCTAGGTTTTTGCATATATGCCTGTCCCTTCATATTTTGTTGAATGGCTGAATGTTATGGTCATTGCACTTTTGACCATGTCTTATCCTTTTCCTGATCTCGATTTCGCATTCACTTTGAATTGTAATTGTAAGACGTGCTCGTATGGTACACACCGGTTCGCTTGAACACTCGCACGACACATCTGTTCTAGCCAGTGGCTATACAGCTACTGCCCGGTGTACGCGAAACGGTGAGAGTCTATGTGGGTGGGGGAAGGGGGTGAATTACTTACACCGTACACATACACTACATCCCTCCCTTTGTTACAATTTTAATTGTGTTAATATGTTATGAACAAGACTACATATGTCAACAATACACTTGGATTTGAGTATTCTCTTAAATTCTATGAACTATAAAACAAAACAAATCGAACAAAATAATTCTTCATTCCACTGCTACTACAGCCTTCCATTCTCCTTCCCTTTTTGTAATATGCTTCCATAATATGTTCATATTACGATCAAGATTTCCTCTATTCTTTTTTTTTGTACAAATATTTCAGAAATCTGGATGTTACACTGCGATGAATAAAGTGACCTTTCTTTTTTGCAAGAATGGCAAGTTCTGATTTTAGTTTGACAGCTTTCATCCTTGGCGTAATTAAATTTCCTCCCACATCTAGTACAGTATGAGCTGTTATTTGGACGTGATCTTGTTCCTCGATAATGGCTCTGACTCTTCTTAAAAATTGCTTTGTTTACAACTTGGTTTACTTCTAGATTCCTTGCTACGGTCCCTCCATTTGCAAATACTTCTTATTGATGACCGACTAACTCCAAAGTATTTGCTTTTTCCTTTATATCATCTAGAGTAGCTTCATCTCCCATTGTCAGTATGTGCTTACGTAGTTCATTAGAAGTGCATTTTTCCGTTATTTGATCGATAATGAAAATATCTGGCCTGTCAAATCCACATTTATCTGCTTGGTTACGTAGTCTTACTAAAAACTTCTCCATCTTCTCAACCGTTTCTTGTTTCAGTTCTCTAAACAAGCGTCATTCGTAAACTTTATTTTTCTTCGGTAGAAAATATTCATCTAACTTTTCCAATGCAAGAAGGAATACATCTCGAACCGTTATTGTGGCATCTGTAGCCCTAGTATAAGTTTTCGATGATCGAACATCGAAACGATCATCGAAAGAGTCTCGAAGATTCTCCATACAAAAATGATCGAACGATTCGATCGTTTGACTCTAGAACACCACCCGCATGCTTACAAACGCCTATTAGCGCGTAATAAGCCCTCGATAAAACCCGTACTAGCCCCACTGGTGTCTCAACTGGTACACTAATATCGGAGTAAGCACCAGGTAAATTAGAATAAATTTATACAAATTTATTACAAACTTGCCAGTTCAGTGACATCATCCTTTAATGGCAGCACATATTCAAACCTACTTAGCACCAATTTAATGGCAGCAATTTTCCAGACCTTCTGGATAAGTGAATTCTGATCTACCAATTTAATGGCAGCAATATTCCAGACCTTCTGGGTAAGTGAATTCGGATCTACCAATTTAATGGCAGCACTCCTACCAATTTAATGGCAGCAATATCCAGACCTTCTGGGTAAGTAATTTTCCAGACCTTCTGGATAAGTGAATTCTGGTCTACCAATTTAATGGCAGCACTCCTACCAATTTAATGGCAGCAATATTCCAGACCTTCTGGGTAAGTGAATTCTGATCTACCAATTTAATGGCAGCAATATTCCAGACCTTCTGGGTAAGTGAATTCGGATCTACCAATTTAATGGCAGCCTCCTACCAATTTAATGGCAGCACTCCTACCAATTTAATGGCAGCAATATCCAGACCTTCTGGGTAAGTAATTTTCCAGACCTTCTGGATAAGTGAATTCTGGTCTACCAATTTAATGGCAGCACTCCTACCAATTTAATGGCAGCAATATTCCAGACCTTCTGGGTAAGTGAATTCTGATCTACCAATTTAATGGCAGCAATATTCCAGACCTTCTGGGTAAGTGAATTCAGATCTACCAATTTAATGGCAGCACTCCTACCAATTTAATGGCAGCAATATTCCAGACCTTCTGGGTAAGTAATTTTCCAGACCTTCTGGATAAGTGAATTCTGGTCTACCAATTTAATGGCAGCACTCCTACCAATTTAATGGCAGCAATATTCCAGACCTTCTGGGTAAGTGAATTCTGATCTACCAATTTAATGGCAGCAATATTCCAGACCTTCTGGGTAAGTGAATTCGGATCTACCAATTTAATGGCAGCACTCCTACCAATTTAATGGCAGCAATATCCAGACCTTCTGGGTAAGTAATTTTCCAGACCTTCTGGATAAGTGAATTCTGGTCTACCAATTTAATGGCAGCACTCCTACCAATTTAATGGCAGCAATATTCCAGACCTTCTGGGTAAGTGAATTCTGATCTACCAATTTAATGGCAGCAATATTCCAGACCTTCTGGGTAAGTGAATTCGGATCTACCAATTTAATGGCAGCACTCCTACCAATTTAATGGCAGCAATATCCAGACCTTCTGGGTAAGTAATTTTCCAGACCTTCTGGATAAGTGAATTCTGGTCTACCAATTTAATGGCAGGAATATTCCAGACCTTCTGGGTAAGTGATTCTGATCTACCAATTTAATGGCAGCACTCCTACCAATTTAATGGCAGCAATATCCAGACCTTCTGGGTAAGTAATTTTCCAGACCTTCTGGATAAGTGAATTCCGATCTACCAAATTAATAGTAGCAGTCCTACCAATTTAATGGCAGCAATTTTCCAGACCTTCTGGATAAGTATGAGCAGACCTACCAACTGAATGGCAGTATAATTCCAGACCTTCTGGTAAAGTATGAGCAGACCTACCAACTGAATGGTGGTATAATTCCAGACCTTCTGGTAAAATATGAGCAGACCTACCAACGAATGGCAGTATAATTCCAGACCTTCTGGTAAAGTATGAGCAGACCTACCAACTGAATGGTGGTATAATTCCAGACCTTCTGGTAAAGTATGAGCAGACCTACCAACTGAATGGTGGTATAATTCCAGACCTTCTGGTAAAATATGAGCAGACCTACCAACTGAATGGTGGTATAATTCCTGACTTCTGGAAAAGTATGAGCAGACCTACCAACTGAATGGCAGTATAATTCCAGACCATCTGGAAAAGTATGAGCAGACCTACCAACTTAATGGTGGTATAATTCCAGACCTTCTGGTAAAATATGAGCAGACCTACCAACTGAATGGCAGTATAATTTCAGACCTTCTGGTAAAGTATGAGCACATCTACCAATTTAATGTTCAAACCAAATGCAAAGTTCATCTCTGGTAAAGTATGAGCAGAACTACCAACTGAATGTTCATTTTGTTTTTCAAAGTTCATCCAAATTTAGGTACATTTTTTTTTATTTTACTGGTACAAAGTAATTATAATACCTGTAGGTACTATCTTTCAATCAAATATTTTTTTCGAAGAAATAAATTATATACATTCTAGTATGATACACAAGACATCCTTCGAACGCGGAAATGCCATACAACACACAGTCATTACAATAATATTGCGCAACTTTGATATGACTATATACGACCGGTGTGCATTTTTATAATATATTCAATTTGATGTTTTATTCAATTTATTTATAGGTTTACGTATTTAACACTGAAATTCAATTTCATACAAATATTAGCTATCGACCAACTGCACCTATGATTTGGTCACACAAGTTTATTTGATTATGCAGTTATCGGCAACCACTCCTTTTATTTGAAATTGTTAATTTTTTACAACAACAATTACATAAAAGGAATCATTTTTTCCAAAACAACAATTATGGCAATAATATCAACACGCTACCTTGATCTCCTCGTCGCCACTTGTAAGACGTGCTCGTATGGTACACACCGGTTCGCTTGAACACTCGCACGACACATCTGTTCTAGCCAGTGGCTATACAGCTACTGCCCGGTGTACGCGAAACGGTGAGAGTCTATGTGGGTGGGGGAAGGGGGTGAATTACTTACACCGTACACATACACTACAGTAATAGTGGATCACAGATAGGTAAACGCATTAATTAATCACTTCATACATTACATACATACATTCTCCCTTTAAGGCCCCCCGCACACCGCAAGCCAGCCCGCACGAGACCAATCCGCAGCAAACCCAACCCGGACGAAACCGAACCCTAGCTCGATCGAAGCAATCAAACCAAAAAGCCGATCCCACACAAATCAAGCCCGCTGCGAATCCCCCCAAACCATCCCGCAATATGGGGGGCCCAAGACCCACTCAGGAGCATAGGGAGCTCTCCATTGCGCTCGAAGGCATCCGAGGCTCACTGTGTTCTGACCGGTTGAGGTTTAAGGATGTGAGGTGGTCAACTAGCTATTCTTAGCCAGCAACCCCACTGCAAAACATATTGTTTTAAAATCGTTTGATGATTTCTTTAAGTTGATAAACATATTTAACTTCGCTTCCGTGTAATGCGTATAAAAGCAAAAATAAAACCAATATGAATAATGGGAAACAGTGTGTGGAAGTAGCGAGAGATATAACTTACCTACGCCACTCTGTCCCGTCTAGAAAGTTTCGGGAAGGCGATCGGTGGTGGAGCAAACTTTTCGAAACAATGAATCCTCGGCGTCCCTTTTATACAAACGAAGGTGTAGCTGGAACTTGAGATGTGCTTCTTGAAATTTCGCCGTCTTTAATAACCCTTTGAAAAGAAATACGCCGGTAACTTGGAAAAAGAAAATTTTACTCGGCGCTGTTGTTTTAAGGGTAGTTTTGACGCTTTCTTAATTATGGTTTTCTTTTGTTGAAGCATTATACGCTTATTCACATAATGAAAGTTCATTTTAATAGAATTTAACAACATACATAGGTACATTTTCGTGGTAGAGTTTTAAAGATATCCTGAAAGTACAACAATACGTATAGGTACTTGTTTAACTATTGCTTCTTGTAAAATACTGTATATAACTCCGTAAAGTGCTTAAACTTAATTATAATGTTATCAAAATACACTTACATCGAGGTTAACTAATATTTTGATCAACTATGATAATATTATGATTTCATCCGTAACCCGTACTTTGTTTAAACTTTTCAATAATAATGTGTTTACAAGATTAATATTACAGCGTGATTATTGTTACGAACAATAGGTAGGTACTGAACGAAAAACGCAATATTATATTACGGAATGCTTCTTAAAAATAAAAAAATGACAGACAAAAAATTACTAAAGCATGACAAAATTTTATACATTCATGAGCACTTATAATCATAAGTTTTTTTTTGTAATTTCCTACGTTTATCATCATCATAACATAGAAACACAAAGTTGAACTGATCAATTCAGAAAGCAACCAGACAGAGGAAAGCATAGTACAGAGCGTGAAAACTAGGTGTTCTCATCATTTTATTATTATGTTTTTGTGTATAAATTTATCGGTAGGTATCGATTGTTATTGAGTTCTCAAATCAGAGATATAACCATTCCCATATTGAGCTGCTTTTCTCCTATCGGTTTGCGTAATGAAAGTGTTTGCGGGGACATCGAAAGAGACAGTTGCGGTTATATTGTGAATTGTGATGAACCAAAATTCTACCTAGTATTATTATTATTTACTACTGATGGTTTTCAATCTAACCACATTAATTACGTATCATGTTTCTCCGTGACATCTAATATTCTCACTGTTGTATCAATAATATGTATTGTGTTCGGTTGTGGTGTGATGACTGACCATTTGAATTGAAAAAACGTTAGTTCGAGTATGCAGTTTGAATAATTTATTGTGCATGGAACTGAGAACCTTAGAAATATTTTTGTTTTAAATTCATAAGAAAATGATCGTGATGTGCTCCTGTTAGTAACTCAATAAGATTTGATTTATGACTTGTGATGTTCAGCTTAGAATTAACATAAATCGAGATGTTGGATTCAATAACTTATACATGTGACTTGGCGCAATTTGTCGACTATCTTATAGAAAAAGTGCCTCATGTACCTACGCGTACCAAGAGGAATTATTGTTCAACGTGCACGCACTGCGGGGCTACGATTTCTGGTGATTAATAGGGGCGACTAAATTTTTGGCTATTCGTTTCAAAAGAAAAAAACCACCCTACGCGAAAATTAAAAAAAAAACTAGAAGTAAGTCAAGAACGTTTTACGAAACTCTCCGTGTGTATAGAGGGCTTCATTATGGCTGATGTATTCTTTGACAAATTATTATTTCATTCAGTAGAAGAGCAATAAATGAAAAGGGTAGGTGTCCTATAGTGTTCCAGTACTAGGACCACCTCCTACTTAACTAATGAATTTCCATTTTTCCTTTTCACCCGGACGCGTGGAAATGTTTCCACTTCCCGTTCGACATTTATATTCAAAATATTTCTTCCGTAAACAATACTACCGAGTCATTTCTTTCAACGTTTTCTTATTTTCCCTTCCACCACCGGCACCGTTTGGGTGTTGCGGTGTTCCCGTTTCTCGTGTTTTTTGTCACATATTTCTTTCTTTACCCGTGATTTATCGCTATAGTTCTCCTATATTTTGTTTTCATTTCTCAGATTAATCTTCATCCGTATAATAAACCATAACTGCGGGCAGACGAGTAGCCCCTCTCTTTTCTGCTTCCGAATTTTCTTCAACTTTCATCGTTTCGTTTTTTTTTATCAGCTTAAATCTTATTTTCCTTTTGTTTTTCAGAAATACATACCCGTACACTTATGCTATGATGAAAATATTTGAGCTCTGCTGCCTTCGTTCTTGTCTCGATTTAAGCACTAACGTCTTCCACCTGGACGGCCTTCCGGTTTCTTTCTACGGTTGATGAAGATTTAATTTTGCATACCAATGCAATCTAGCTCATTCTCACAAATCGTGAGAGCTTTGATTACCCTTCAAATAATACCGAATCCTACTTCCAGCAATACCTTAAAAAACTTCTTCTTCTTCTTCTCAGCCTGTATCAGTCCACTCCTGGACATAGGCCTTCTCCAGACTCTTCCATGTCCCCCGATCCTGTGCAACCTGCATCCACTGCGAGCCAATGGTTCTAACAATGTCGTCCCTCCATCGAAGCTGTGGACGGCCAGGGTTTCTAATTGTAGTCCTAGGGCGCCAGCACAGGAGGCGTTTATCCTCAAAACGAGCGACATGACCGGCCCATCGCCATTTTAACGCCGCCACTCGTTCGACAATGTCCGTCACTCCTGTTCTAGCTCTTATTATGGTATTCCTAATTCTATCCCTAAGACTTATACCCAGCATCGCTCGTTCCATTGCTCGTTGAGTTACCCTTAATTTCTCAGCACTTCTTTGGGTTAGTGTGATGGTTTCAAACCCATAAGTAAGTGCTGGTAAGACACAAGCATTATAGACCTTCCGTTTGAGGTTGATGGGGATTTTACGATCATTATTATTTACGATTTAAAAAAAAACTTCACCGATCAAAAACTTAAACCTGTTCTTAGAACACATTTTGATATCTTGAGTCTACACAGGATACGCAGTACCTACCAGATTTCTTCAATGAATTTCCAAAATACAGAAACATAAGCTTATTGGATACGTATGAATATATCTATAAAAACGCTAAATATATGTTTTTTTTGTTTTCTATGGGTGTAGTACGACACACAACTCTCATAGAACAACACTCCTTGGGTTTTATTATTGCGATGATTAGGTATTGTAGGTATGTATGAGGTATAAAAAGCCCATTCCACACACACGCGACTTTTTCCGGTTCGGTTCTATTTCTTTCGCTGTTGATAAATCATTACCATTTTTTTACCAAAAATTATGAGATGAGTTTTCCATGAGTTTTAAGATACCATTATTATCAATCACACATCAAAGGCTTATTTTTGCTGAAAATATAAATTAAAATTAGGTAAAATGCGATTCTTCTGTGTCTATTTTAGAAACAGATGCACTGTTACACATTATTTTTCGTCAATGACCGAAAACGAACCGCATGGAACCGTATGTATGAAATAGGCCTAAGGCAACCACACCTGGCGCACCACGTGGCAGGGAATAATACCAGCTGCCGCACGGCAACCTCCCCGCACGAGACCTTCATCCCTATCCAATCGCCCTACATTTTTATTTTATCATTCCCTAAGCTTATCCTCAGGTAGGCGAATTATTATTTGTTGCGTATCTCGTAAGATTTCTTGTTGGTTTTGCTTCACATATCATTTATTTTATTGAAGTCAAACTGTTCCTAGGTATTATTGTATTTTTAGTTGACTTTCGTAGCAGAAATCATATATAAAAACAATATTTGCTGGGGAAACATACATTTATCCTTGTATTTACAGAATCTTTCCTAGACGCTAAATCATAGACAGACAACACTCAGGTCTTGTCAAGATATTACAATTAAATTGAAGGGGATCAGTACTTACATACTGCTTCGAATTCAGTATATTTGGAGCGTGCTTTTGCAGTATCTGCACTTGTAGTCTGGAACGGGCTTCCACAGACGATCAGAGAAACGCATGCGGCATGATATATCCCGTTTCAAGAACCAACTGAAGGCTTCTTTTCAAAAAATCACACGAAATAATCCACACGCAACCATAAGCCTTAGTCAGCAGACAGCGCCCTTGAGGTGGAACTTTTTAACACAACGACGCTATATAAGTTGTCCAAATAATAATATAATTAATGTTGAAAATCTGTACTCTCGTTAACGGCCTATTTTCTGAACTACGATGTGCCGCTTAGCTATCAGGGGGCCTAGACAAAATGCAGCTGGCGATCGACTACAAACGAATTCTTCGACAATGTAGAGTAGGAAGAAAATTAGCTGTCCACTTTTTATAAGTGTCATTGTTTGGTTTAAATAATTGTTTATATGTTCCAGTGGACAGTTAATTTTTTCACACTATACATTGACGAAATCTTCGTTTGTAGTCTTCTTCTTCTTTTTCCGAACGCCAATATGAATTTGTCTACGGGGGCAGATCTGTAATAAGGTGTTTACTAGTGTATTTATTGTTGCCCATTCTTCTTTCCATTTGGTTTCCAGGCTGTAATTTTCTATATCAAACGTCCATATAGGTTTTCAGGATTACAGAGTTTTGGACGTGGTTGAATTAACTAATTGTTGATACGAAAACCT
The DNA here is from genome assembly GCA_963576905.1 of Mystacides longicornis. Lineage (NCBI taxonomy): Eukaryota > Metazoa > Arthropoda > Insecta > Trichoptera > Leptoceridae > Mystacides > Mystacides longicornis. The sequence continues at coordinate 15,011,087 of OY756425.1, forward strand.
ATGAACGAACAAATTTAACAAAATGAATGTGGTATTCATTCATTTTGTTAAATTCACTCATAGTGTAGCTGTAGATTCATTTTAAATTTGTTTTTCTCAATTTTCAAGACTTTTGTCAATCTATTGTGTGACACATCAAAGTAAATTATCAATGAATAAAGAAATTATTATTATTAAAAAAAAATTATGTAAAAGCTAAATTTATTTAGCCGTAGAAATGTTAACTATATTGTACCTACACATTTTATGAAAATACTAAGGAACAAACAGTGAAGGCGAACTATTTAAAAAACCCACGCACCGCAGTATTCATTCATTTTTTCATATAAGCATGTAGAAGTGTTGACGTAGAAGTAAAAAGATTTTGTTTTTATTTTAATATAGAAATCGCTAGGTGAATATATGAAAACGTTGCACCGTTTTCTTTTCTCGAAAAAAGCCAACGTCTCGAATATTTTCTGAAACATCTTGTTGAAAATCCGAGGCATGAGTGAGAGGTGAGTGTGGATCTAATAGAGCGGATAAGTAAGTGTAGAGGGGGTCGGAATAAAAATGAGGGAAAGTACCTCTCAATCTTTGTTATGTTAATATATAGGCGATCCAGCCGATCCCTAATCATATTGAATTTTCATCCAACCGCCTCAATGACCGGTCTGGGAACACTTTGGATCCGATCCTGCCCGAAAACCAACAACTAGAAACGTTTTCTTACTATTTGAATAATCTAAACAGGCCGACATAAGTATTTTATTCGACTGCGGTAAATAAACTATCGCAACTCTCCCTCAAAATAAAGAGTAATTTGTACGTAGACCTAAATAGAACAGTGTAATAAAATATAAAAATAAACTCGGAAAGATAAAATTCAAATGTACTCAATATCATATCCATACAAATAATTAAGCTATTAAAATACCTAGTCTCTATTATTGTATTTATCTCGTGTTCATTTAGTCGGGTCTTTGAGTGTACAGTGTATCTTTACCATCATAATATGTTAGGTTCATAGTAAAATAGGCAGGAAGTAGACCCTTTATAGAAAATAATATTGCTCCTTATAAATACACACTCTAAGAAGCGCTTCTACTGTTATGCGTGGTCACGTTGTTTATTTGAATGTTGATGTTGAAACCCTAGTAAGAATCTTAAGATGTCTGGAATAATATTTTGATAGTATAACACTATGTACTTGGTTACTTTTAACTAATTTTAGAATTATTGTAACATTAGGTGAAGTTAAAATAAATCACTTTTTAAATGCAGATATTGCATGTGCCACCGGGATGACGCAGGCTTCTCTGTCCTAGGAAAAGTTATTCCATCCAACGGATTCCGGTCTATTGCCTGATATTTTCTTAGCCAGAACATCTGCCGCCTACCCACACCTCAACTGCAGTTTTCTCCTTCATTAGTAGGGAATCAAATTGTACGTTTGTGTTGCGAATTAGGACATTTTCCGCCAACAATATAATTCATCTATTCGCAACGTTTTAGTGACCATAGTAATCCACTAAATACGCATCATTCTGCGGTGGAGCCATATTTCAAATGCCTCTACACGCTTCATCACATTAACATTGAGGGTCAGAGTTTCCACACCGTATGGTAATATGGACCAAACATAGCATTTGATCATTCTCTTTCTTAGTTTTGAAGTAATAATATAATTCCAGAAGAGCGATTTCATATTAATGCGGCTCTCATTATCTCTATTCTGCACTTCACCTCTTTTTCAGGATCTTTGTTGTCTGTTATTACACTCCCAGATAAATAAATTAACTCTAATATGGATAAAAATATCAAATTAAAGTAAAATCCTTGTTTGAGGGCAGGTGATTTGAGTTGAGCGTGTCATACTTTATCCCTACATCTGCCACCCCGTACACCTTGCAATTTCTAAATCGTAACATTCTCCATCTGTTCCATGATAATATGAGGATATTACATCCGTAGCAACTAAACCCAACACGACGTACTTCCAGAGCATCTTCCAGATAAACCTCCCAACGCCAGTTAGCCACCTGCTTTATATCGCCGTCCTCTTTATTGCTATGAACTAGAATAATATGTTTATGAAGCACTTCGCGGTTTTACGATCCACGATTATCCCTCTCACTCCTTCTTTCATAATGAAATTTAAATTATACACAGTATTTTTTTTAATATTTTACACGCTTTAAGTATTATGAGTTCGTAAGTTTTTTTATAGAAGAAAATCCTTTAAAAAACTTCTAAAGTTATCTCAGATGTTAAGAATCGTAAAAGTGCGTAAAGATCAACTACCTTATAAACGTAGTCGTTTTTCTATACAACCACATTATATATATGACGCATTTTTATCGAAAAAACGTAGGTTTTCCGTACATAAATGGTAGGTCAACATGACAAATTATTAAACTCGCAGAAATCTGTCATTGATACTTTTTTTCTGAAGGGAATTTTCGATAGTAATGCTGTGGTGAAAAGAGTTACTCAGTTACATTTTAGTTGAAAAAACGACGTTTTTTTTAATATTTGGTAAACTTATGAGGAATTCGCTTGTATGTAAGCTTTGTCGCTTCTCAAAATATACAATCTCTTAAATATTGAATAACACCGTACGAATTGAAAACGATACACAAATATGTATGTTAGTTGATGCTTCTAATTCATCAACGATTTCATTTGCGTAATAGTGCCAAAATAATTTAATAAGAACCTATATGAACACTTTACTTCAAACATAAAAACAGTAAACTATCACAAACACCAAGTTGCTGAAAGGTTTACATATAATTACCATCCTTGAAACGGTCATGGGAAAAGTTTTGCATAGTTACGTAAACAAATGCTTAAAATTATTCACGTGATCAAACATCTCGAATATGGAGTGAAAGTCCTGTACTTAGAGTAACTTTCTTTCAGTAACGTTCAGAGTAACGCTTTCTTTAATTGTTGGTATCAATCTTATCCTTGTGTTATTACGTGGCATAAAGTTTTGAAACGAAACAAGGTCAAAGTTTGATTATTCGCAGTCATCTTGTCGTCGGTGAGTGAAAGTTTTACTGTTGATGTTCGCTTAATAAAGTCGCTGTTAATTTCTGTTTCATAATAATTAGTCTTGAACCGTTGTTAACTTTCGAAGGAGTGCATGTATATGACGCTGTGCCCGGTACAGAGGGCGCGCACTCGTACAATGCACTCACAATAAGTGCACACTTTGTTCACAGTGAACAACAGTCTTATTTATTTATCTTTTCTGTGCTGTCATGACGTTCCTTTTGAGATATTCCAATATGAACTGTTCTACACTGTCCGCTCGTATTATGTGTACCACCGAACTATTTTTAGGTACTAAATTTGAAAGATTCTTAAATTTAAAGAGGCTAACTGAATTTTTGAAGCTTCGATGTTATTTTCAATTAGATAGGTAAACTACGATTTTTGAAAAGTACAATAATTTTAGTAACGTCACGAGTAGTTTCATTGGAACATAATTTAATAGTTGGAAATCTGTTTTTTCTTGTTTCCATATATCAGTATAGGTAAATATTAATTATAATAGTTCGTAGGGCTAGAATTATTCATAGGAAAATTTGTGGAACTATCAGGTACGGGCTAAAGGTTTTCTTGTTAAAACTTATAACTAAAAGCCTCATTTTGCCATTTCAAAAGTAGACGTGGTGGTGTCTTTTTATATGCGTTATGAAACATTAAAATCCTTGACCTATCTCTAAAATTAGTTCACTATGTTCACACAAGATAAGACAATCACCTCATGACAGCCCTTAACAAAATCAGCAGGTATGAGATGAATTTATCAAGGCTATTTAGAAAAAATAAAATCGGATCAAAGAAACACTTGATGAAAGAAAAGTGCAACACTCTAGTGTCCTCAGTATGTGGTAGGGATCTGTACTGCTACACAGGATGCTGGCTGCATTTCTCTCAACTCTGGCGATGGCCTCTGTATTACATATCTATTAGACGTGCTCATTATTATTGTTATGTCCCATACGTGATTCTACGCGCACGCGTGAGAAGAAATTCAATTTCTTGCTCGTAGACAATCCTGTTGTTACCTTTCCTGTTGTTACTCTATCTTGTCACATTATGTTCCTACCATTATCTCTCTCTAGCATCTCCTATCTCTTCTCTTCCAGCCATTAGTGGAGCCAGTCACCAACCCCGAGTTATGGTCTCTTCATATGCGCTTCTGCATACTAATTTTATTACGTTGACTGGAAACCATATTATGTCATAACAATGCTTTAAAAGAAATCATTTTCATAGATTAATATGCAGGTTATTTCTTTTCTTTACATCTGGTTGTTTGTATTTTTTCATTATAATATCTAGTAGAAAAATTCAAGTTCATATATCCTTGAATTGCTGCTTAGATGTGTAGATGTTAAATTACCCAATTAGCAGTTATACAGTTCAATATTACAGGACTTCAGTCTACATATTCAAATCATCCTTCAGACATTTCAACACAAACAAATATTCCTGATCCTATAATAATCCTATTGCAATCGATTTTAGTGGGTTTTGATCGTCTTCGACTGCTGTTTCGATAACTAGTCAAGTGTGATAATCCTAATTTATTTCATCGTTGAAGAAATGGACTGAATGGCTGTTTATAAGCACTGTGAACGACGCATTCGCCAGGAAAATAAAATATTGCGCTATCAATCCAAGATCTAGAGCAGCGATGCACAAACCGCGGGCCGCATGCGGCCTGCCGTCGGTTTGTCTGCGGCCCGCCGATGAAATAAAAATATTGGAAAATGAAAAGAAAATTTAAAATATAGGTACCTGAGTAGATAAGTTTATACGTTTAACTACGCCGCGCCGGGAAGAACCCAGAGTCTGTCATGTGTTTTTGGATTGTTTGTGATGTTAATTGATGTTGTTATTTAATTATCCATTATAAGTATACCTACTGTAAGTAAAAATGATTCCACAAGATTTCTGTGCTTAGTGACAATAATATTTTCTATTTTCCTAAACAATGTTGTTTAATGTTTTTGTTCAATCATCATGTACAAAATTCATAGTTAACTGCTCTTACAAAAGTATTAAGTAAGTAATTTGTAACATGCTATTGATTGTTGTTGTTTTTTTTTTAACTTGGTATTAATTCCTTCCTTCGTAATATTTACATTCCTTTGGTGTACTTTAATGTGGTATGGGAGTAAGTGTTGTGCCAAAGATGAAAGTTAATAAGTTGAGATGGTTTGGGCATGTGGAAAGAATGGATGCAAACAGAATGACAAAGAGAATTCATAAGGCTGAAAGGAAAGGTGAAAGAAAGCGTGGGCGACCGGGAATGACGTGGATCGAACACTTCGATTCCGTCCTCAAGGAAAGCCAGGTAAGAGGTAAGAGAAATAGGAGAGGATGTATGAGAAACGTTATGTCGGTGGAAGAAGCGAAAGAAGTGTGCTTGGATAGAAAAGAGTGGAGGTCCGTTCTCCCTGCCTACCCCTTACGGGACACGGCGTGATGGGTAAAAAAAAACAAATTAAAAAAATATTGCTGTTAATTTTTCATCGAAGATGGCGTGAAGTTGTAAGCCAAAATATGGGGAGCTGCGGATCTACCCCCGACGAAGCACAAGACAGAGCTGAGTGGCGGCGTAAAATACAAAAGGCAGACCCTTCCATCATGTGGGAATAATAATTTTCCGGGAGAAGAAGAAGTGTTAATTTTCCTTATAGCGGCCCGTCCTTGGCTCATAATCTTCTCCAGTGGCCCCTGTTACTTTAGGTCTGTGCATCCCTGATCTAGAGCGTCATATGGCTCTTCTTACCTCCCTAGATCCACTACAAACTGGGATCACAAAAAGAGTAAGTAATATTGTGTTGTTGTGTATCAATCCAAGAAAAATTGCCTAATAGTATTTGGTAAAGATCCTTCAAATTGTATACTTATCATCCATCTCAATAATTTGATATTCAGCGTTTCTGTTTAACATAAAAGCCGCTCCCGACTCAATTCTTATAACGAAATTCTTGAAAATAATCCATTATGACTGTCTGATTGTATTGTTGTACTCGAAACGTAGGTATTCCATCTCCGTCTTATAATACGGCGTTTGTTAGTGAAACTGACGTATGTGGTTAATCCCTTTTGGCAAACAATATATCGTACGTCGCTGTGTAGGATTTATAGATTTGGATTGAACGCATCTATAAACCTGCCTCAGTGGGGAAACTGGTACAGCATCAGGAACGGTGGAGTGAGTGCTGCAGTCTTAGATAATCTACATTCTACTTCGTGTTACATATATCACCAATACTCTGGAATAAGATAATATATGTTAGTACATAATATTATATTTCTTGATGCGTGAGTGTTGCCGATTCTTCCGTGTATGAGTGTGAGACCTGGCATCTGACCAAGGCACAAAAAAATCCGCATTGGAGTGCTTGAGAAAGATTATGAATTTAAGCTGGTACCGTCCCCTCACGAAGAAGGTTCTTTGTGTGCAACCCCACACTTTACCAGTGAACAGAGTGGAGGGATCTTGTTGTACCCATATGTTTTTAAAGGTGTGAAAGGTTATAGTTACATTATTTTACTGAAATATAATATAATATACGATAATTTTCGGTTTATTCATCCACAATGCTCGAGCTTTTTTTTTTTTTTTATTAACGGGAAACGGCGTGATGGGTAGGATGCTCGATGTTAAATTTGTCGTAATCGGATTTTTGAGTTATGGAGCTGTAAAAACTAATTGAACTGAATTTTTTCTGTTGTCAATAATATGAAGTCTAAAGTGAATTCTAAAATCATCATATTATTTTAAGTATATTGGTTTACAACTCTTCCCATTCATATTTTCTACCTAACATTTGTTACAAAAATTTCTTAGTTGATCTCTTCGTTTATCTTGGCGCACTCCTGTTTGTAATATCAATTTATCATCGTACAGCAACGAGACTTGGGCCACGTCGTGTTTAGCCAATATAAATAATACCCTATCTGTTCGCAGCATCGACACACTCATCAATCAGTGGCCTAGTTCCTTGAATGTTAATATCGGTATATCGTGATCAAGCTCCATGTCATGTGGTGCTACGACCAATTCGTTACACTGAAAGACCTGCTCCCTCTTTTACCTCTGGGATACATTAGCGTAATTGGCTCACTCCATTTGGTCCCACCTTTCAAGGCTGTGGGAAATTTCTCCAATTTTTGTGTTGTTCTGTTATTTTTTTCACGCCTAAGCATTACCGCCTCGACTATTACGAATATTCAACGTTATAATCTTCAAGCTTCGTTGTAAATGGGTTGTGGGATTATGCGCTTGCTCCATATAGGATAGTCTCTGCTATTAAATTAGATAAAGTAAATTAACATTTCATGTCTAAAATAAAAGTTACCGGAGTACTTTAATTAAAAAATACAAATTGTTGAAAATAAACATTTTCTTCATGAAAAATATAACAAGTTAAAATTTACACTGAAAATAATTTTCTAATATAAAAAAAAACACACATGCACCGTACAACTTTGAAACGCTTTTTCTTATAAAACTTTGCTTTGCTTTGGTTTCTAAGTATCCTTTGATGGAATGTAGCTCGTGATGATGTAGGACTTGCAAAAGATTGCGTCGTTGTTTTCAAATTACCTTATAAATAAATTAAAACTGAAGCGGGACCGGTCAATGGAACGCCAATACCTATCTTATAAGGTTACATTAGTTAATTTATGTAATTTTCCTTTCAACCGTGTATCTTTTTTACTAAAAAATATAAAGAAGGAAGGCAACCTGAATGATTACAATGATGTGTATATACAGGATCTGTTGCTCAGTAGGTACCTCACGTCCATCGTTTTGTAGGAAATTCATTTGGAACACTGCTGTGTCGATGAATAGATATAAAAAGCTGTCGGGGTGAGCCGAATGTGTGGATGCGGGGTGCGAGCGACGCGCCACGACGTCATTAGGTGCGCCTCGCAGGAAATTACAAATTAGTGAAGTAGACTATGTGTTCCTGAAACGGGACCGGACACGCTCAGAGTGTGCCGTCGCGCGATACCTGGACCCACCGTGCAAACAAAAGAGGACCTGCTTTTTTATTCATCAGGTTTTCAAGGCTTCTATTAATTGGATGCAGGAACATTATTAAAACAATAATGATACCTTAAAGATCCCAAACAGAGTTTCGTTTATTAATTCAAGTTTTGAGTATTGTTTCAACAAATTTACCTATGGTAAATCATAGTATTAACTAAGAATTTTATCTAGATTTATTAACAATGAATTTTGTTAAACAGCATTAGGTTGTAAAAAACGTTTCCTTATTTCACAAATTAATTTGACAGTTTACTATGTTTGCTTTCTTTTTAGCCAATCGAGAATGGCGAAGATGTGATAGACCTCTTTATCAACAGTTTTACAATTCAAAAAACTCTTATTTTTACGTTTGATGTTGTTGTTTTTTTTTTAATTTTGTACAACCTTTTCATTATTGGAGCTCTTTATGTAGGTATTTCAGCTTGTTTATAATTTTTCAAATATTCAATCCTTTATTTTTGTTGTTTTTGGTAAACTCGTGCACTTTTCTCACAACCGTTTTGTCACATTGACAATCAGGAGTAAAATATAGAATTTGTAACTTAATCAATCTAACGCACCAAAAGTTGGTTTAATTTCATCTTGATCATTTTTTTGCTTTTAAGTTAAGATAAAAAAAAACTTGTTTTTTATTCGACGGTAAAATATATCTTCCGTATTTCAAAATGCGATTATTTCCAAGTAGATAATAAAAAGGGCCAAGCTCTATCCAATGAATCACTCTCCATCGAATTAATATCGAACTTATCGTTGTTTGAAATGATTTGAATTTATAGAGGTAGATACTCCTGGCAGCTAGGAAGAACTTTTCAGAAATAATATTTTTCTCTGAACATCTCACTTCATTGATTTCCAACTTCCTCTTTTCACGGGGCACGTCTGGAAGGTCTATTATAGACACTGGCGCACCGAGAGTTTGCGTGCTCTGTGACAGCACCTGTCCTCTATCTATATACATAATAATATAACGACACTGCATTTGCAGTCAGATCGGGAGAAATAAAATATGAAAATTTTTATTCCACGGCGAGGTGGCAGCGTGTAAAAAGGATTCGACGCGACGTCTGACTTCGATTATTGATAGTCTTAAGAACATTGTTTGTACAAGTCGTATTTTTATTTGATCCTAACAGACAGCGAACTGGAGACTGTGAATTTGTCTGCCCGTTACTCTCCACCTTTTCGATCTTTTATTCTTTTCGTTTTCAACAACTTTTTTCGTCAGACACTTAAAACATTTGAAAGTACCTACTACTTGTATTGAATCCTCCAAAGATGACTGATTAATTGAGATACCGATGGATGCGAAATAGTATTATGAAGGGTTTTTGGCATTTCAACGCCATGATTTTGGGTTGATGAGGATGCAACACCACATTATTGGGCAATGCGTCAAGATATTTTCTGTGAAATTTTTTAATTTTATAATATTTGAATATAATTTACTACGAGATTGTGTAGAACTTAACTAGCGACTACTTTAGTGTACGCATTGCGGCAGGGTTTCGGTATGTAAAATCCCTCTACACCACCAAGCACATCGTATTACTAAATCTACATACTGTGACTATCTACTCGACGTATTGTGCGGCTATACTGTTCTGTACCAGCCTGCTAGACATTATGTCTAATCAATTCTTTTTATTGCACACGATTGCTGCCAACAGCTTATCCATTGTGTAGTATTCTTTACACTATATAGCATTATTATAGTACCTAACTACCCTTATGTTATTATGAAAATGCGTATTTTCCCCGTTCTTATAAAAAATTAATCTACTGCGTAATATTTAAATTTATTCTGCAGCGACTCTGCTGTGAGAGACACTCGAACAAAATACGTAAAAAAAAGAAAATTACAAATGCGTCTTTGTCTTTTTTGTTGTTTATAAAACTAGAGATGGCAGGTAATGTAAAAGTGTTTTAATATAAATAAATCACCTCGCCGTGCTCTTGAAAGTGTTTAGACACCACCTCACTCACCTTGTTTTTTTCTTTCGAAAAATGCTGGAGCTACCGAGCGTAGAATGAAAGAACGGCGAGATTCCCACAATAAAAGGAATATTGCACAATCTGAACAAATTTCCGCTTTTCTTTGACACCAGACTTCCATGCAATGCTTATTTTAAAATATTTTCCGCAGCTAAATTGCCATGTATAATAACAATATTTCTGCAATTTCTGTCATAATAAACAAACCTTTTTAATACTGTATATAATATTTTGTTCATTAAATTTTGAGATGCGCTTTTTTCTTCTTCGCGAAGATAGTAATTCTCAGCTATCGAAAATAGGTTTAAAAAGTATATTTGTTTCATTTGTAATTTTGAAGTAACGGTTGTAAAATCTAAAAAGGTAATAAAGAAAAACGCGGAAAATGTTGATGGTGGATGACAACGAAGCTTTTATGCGAAAATTGATGAGTGAATTTTCTTTTAATTCATTTTCGATGTGAAATTTAATATTATTATCGTGAGTTTATGAAATTAATTTCCTAAAAAGGCTGATAAGCGCTGAGTGTACGTGACGGATTTGAAGTATCTTCCCTCTGATGATTTATGTGAGTTTTATTAAACCTAACGATGCTACACAGGAGCGCTGAGCGACTTCACACCCATTGTGATATTTGCAAATTATACCTGACTAGCTTTTCCGACATACGTTGTCCCGAACTAACTATGAATTTTGTAAACCCTTTCGACCAATATGATTACGACAGATGCATCTATTTCAAACGATCTTTAAGCATTGGCATCTATTTTATACCATCAACGATCTTTTTACAGGGCTCATTTTGACAATCGCATCAACTACCAAACAGCTGAAAGATGTCAAACGCCAATTAAAATACAAAAATAGAAAAGTTCATATAATTTTTTGAAGCGCTAAAAAGATTACGTTAAATGTTCTTGAATTTTTTATATTTTGCACAACTTCATTACTTTTTTCATTCATAAAAACCTTCTCCTTGCAATAGCAAATATGTAAAACAAAAAAAAAACGAATTAGCGAAATTGGTCCAGTCGTTCACGCGAGATTCGATAGCCAAGAGGAATAGGAATTTATTTTTATATACAGAGATATATTTCAACCACGTCTTTAGGAGAAAAAGAATCACGATTAATTCATTCTATCATAAGCTCGAGAAAAGAAAGTAAATTAGTTTCTTGCTTGAGAAGGTAAAAGAGTATGATTAACTGCGGTACGTAGTTAAAATCTTAGTGGTCCTGCTCTCATCTTCCGTGAAATGAAGTCGTCCTGCTTGACATTTTGTTGACTTACCTAATAATATATACCTACCTGGATTGAAATTGAATATATTATTTAAATGCAATTTTATTTTTCTCAAGTTATAATTTGATAATAATTATGTAAAATTTAGGTACTGCATAATCTTTCAACGATAGGTACTACGAGGATCATTGCAATTTGCTTTCAACAAAATTGGAAAGTCTTTCCACGTAGTTTTATATTTTTCGTGACCTCTCTAAGATTTCAGCCTTGTTTATATTTATTTATCACGGGTAGCTTTGAGATACATTTGAAAAGTTATTTCTGTCTGATATTTCAAGTGTATTCCATAACATTATGGTTTTAAATTACATACCTACGAGTCAAATCAAAGATCCCCTCATTCTAGAAAGTTACACTGTTCGACGGCTGCGATACTATTTTAAGAACGTTTTTCCCGTCGTATACTTTCTTTGTTCATGAATTGATCTGGCAATGATTAGTGAAGTCTTAGGTGAGAAGACAAGGGACGTGGGTCCGAAGTACATAGTTACAATTTAAAAGAAAGACTTATTTATTCCCAGGAATCTATCCGCTCTCACACCCCAACTAACCGAAGCTAATTTACTTAAGGCGATTATGTAAATTGAAAACTGCTCCCTCGTCTGCCTCTCACTGAAAATCTATTTCCCTTTGAAGATATGCAAAATTCTTTTGTTTCGATTAACCTCCAGAGTCTAAGTGAACAATTCCCCGTCGTTTTCTGTCATTACTTAAGCGTTTATACAAAACATAATCTTCCGTGGTTTTATTACTGAATGATTCCATAAAATCAATGATACGAATTTTCAAAGATTTCTAAAGTGGCGCCCTTAAAATAAATTGAATCCAATGGTGCAACCATAAGCTTTGAATCACTTAAAAAGTTTCAACTGTGGAATATATCAAAAGTTTTGTTTAACGTCATCTCTCTTCATCATATTTATGAAAGCATAAAAATTTCATATTTTCCAAGGAAATAAATCATTTAGTTCGCTTCGCTTGACTGTTTTAGTCCCGTTTCTCAAATCACACTTCCAATGTCGGCTTAATCCATTCCAACTTTTATTCGTAATTACAAACTGGACAAATTTTACGGCGTGAAATTGGATTCAATTTTTCGGGATTCTGATTCCGTTATTCTTGCGCTGATTACAGATTGAAATGTATAAGAAATAACGGAAAATCACTCGAGAAAGGAATTACAAAGTTGATAAGGAAGGTACCTTTAAGAACTCTCTCCCGATGGAAAGGGCATAAGGCAGGATAAAGGAGTTTTATATACTCTAATCATTTGTCAGAAAATGTTTTTACTCTCTCTTGCAGAAAAAGTACTTATAGTCAGGGTCAGCGCGGACATTTCCTTTCATCCTCTTTTCAAAATGTACGTATTCAATTATGAATTTATTGAATTTCGTATGTCATCGCACCAACCCTAAATCGCGGACTTTCCGTTCGATTTTAAATATCGCTAATCCTTGCAAATATAATTATAGTAATGTCGCTGCTTACTGGTGTGACAAAATTACGAATCAGACACAAGTATGTTTCCAAATTAGTAATATGAGATACATTAATTTATTCGGTATTCTCGAATATGTTAAAAATCTAAAGTGAAAGGATCTTCGTTATAAAATTATAGTAAAATATATCCATCAGAGAAATAGTATATGGTGATCAATCAATCAAATCTCCCTTAACACCCCACTTAGGGTTAAAAGAAGGCAACAACTATTGCTACCCATTGCGCTCGATCTTGTGCAATTTTCCATGAATATCTCCTACATCAGTTATTTCTTTACAAAAACAGGGCAGTTTACTTTACGTTAATTTACACACAGAATTTTATTTTAATTGATTTACATAAAAAAACTTCTGAATGATTCCAAGACTTTTAATATTTTTGCGTCGTTTTTTGAACAATTTTCTCTTCAAATAACCACAAAATTCACTACATCTGATATTTTATAATATATAACAAACATCCTCGGTTGTGGGATTTTTAAATTTATCATCTTAATTTGACCACTAATTAATTTTAATCTTTGTCTTGATTAATTTAATCGTAGATCCTTCTTAAGGAATCCATCGCAAACGTATTGCATTTTTATATACATGAACGAATTCCACAGTTTACAATAATTCTCAATGCCGCCGAACTAGTTGAGGTCTGCTATAAATAAACCCATCGCCCAAGTGTGCACCCAGCTGCCATCGGTGGCGCATCCTCCATAGAGATTAATTTATCGATCATTATCATGACAGACGTACGCAGTGCGCGTGAGTTCGACATTAGATGCTCGTATTTCATTCTTCTCGTCCATTGGTCACATACGAGACACGCGTGATGGCTGATATAATTTGTAATTTCTTTTGTCAATATATAGACATCACTTTAACCAAAACATAAGTTAAGTTATTCTGTAACCCCTTTACATATTCTACAATACAAAATAACAAATTTAAAGAATGTGTAACAACTAATGACTTTAACAATTCATTAAATACTAATGTTCGATTTTTAAATGGAACAAATCGAAATGTAGAGATAAAAGTTGGAAATTAATGAGAACAAGAGAACAACCAAATTTAAAGATTGCGACTGCTGTGATGTATTTGGCGTTAGGATATGATTAAATCTATTTTAGTTAATGTCTCATCTTTATTGCCTATTGGCTTTGTTGGTGCACAACGTTCTAATAATGTCTAGATTCTTGTGACCATTTTTCAGGACTAGATCTTAAAGAATATGTAACAACTAATGACTCTAACAATTCATTACTAATGTTCGATTTTTAAATGGAACAAACCACTACGGGCTTACTACCTTCTTCTACTGTTATTTCGAAGGCTGGCTTAGTGTTTAGTTTCTATTGTGATCGCATAAACCACAGGTTGTATTTATACCTATCCTGAGTCCGATTCAATTGCAATCTCAACAACGATGTCCTTATTGCATTTAGATTTTGGTGGCTAAGCATAAAATGTGTTCCATGAGTGGTCTATTTTGAATGCGGTATTGCTTTGCGAAAAAATGGTATAAAATAAGGATTTATACAAGTACTTTCCCTATATAAGCACTTTCCCTATATAAGCATCTCCTTTATATTCTTACATGAATACTATAAAAAATACACTAAAATAAAAAAAGCATATCTAATTAATTTAATAGTAGGTACTTATATGATTATTATCGTGTTGTTACGTTACTCACAGAAATATTTGAGAATATTCAGATACCCATCTTTGATTTTTTTTTAAATATAAACGGTAGCATTAACAATACGAAAAAATTTACTTGTTGGTGATTTTCAAACACAATCGGACGACATTAAATAGGAATTGAATTCCAAAAGTAACCCCCCAAAACTTACTGTTTTTGTAACTTTATTTTAATTTTATAGTAAAATGTCAGCAAAAAGAGAGAGCCATATTTTTAAAATAATCATCATATGAAGATGTAATGCATGCAAGGAGCAAGAGGTATACCGATAACACAGAGAGATGGTCTAATGGGCGAACTGTGCGATCTGGAGTACGCGGACGACCTAGCGTTGTTCAGTACGACAGTGGAGGAATTACAGCGCAGTGTTTCAAGACTCTGCAACGAAACAGCACGCCTCGGCCTTCGAGTCAATGCCAGTAAGACGGAGCTCATGGCGAATAATGCCTGCCCCGATAAACAGCAACCGATAACCATCGATGGTCACCAGGTCTCCCGGGTGGATAAATTTAAGTACCTGGGAGCAACCATTACCACCGCTGGTGACCTCGGGGCTGAGCTCCCGATTCGTATCGGTATGGCAAGTGGCGCCTTCAACAACATGACCAAGATATGGAAAGCGTCGGCGTTTAGCGTCGAGACGAAATGTAAACTGTTTGATGCGTGTGTGTTGCCCATTCTCCTTTATGGGTGTGAGTCCTGGCACCTGACCAAGGCCCAGGCACAAAAAGTCTCAGCCTTTGAGATGAAGTGCCTAAGGAGAATTCTGGGCGTAAGATGGTACCACCGCATCACGAACGACGCTATACGCCGGCGCACCCAGCGTGAGCCCATCACCTCCACCATTGTGGGGAGGAGATGGACTTGGCTGGGACATGTGTTAAGGATGCCGAATGACAGTTGGCCGAGGAGAGCGCTGTTCTTTCTCCCATCAGGGTCCCGAAGACGAGGAAGACCCTCTCATACTGTGTTCCGCTCCTTCGAAGCAGAGCTGAGGGACATGGACATGGTGTGGGAGGAGGTCATCACCGTTGCGCAAGATCGAGCGCAATGGAGAGCTCTTGTTGCCTCCCTATGCCCCTAAGTGGGGTCTAAAGGGAGTTTGGATTGGATTGGATTGGAAGATGTAAAACAAGATCGATGTCAGCTAGTTTATTCATAATTCACTTCTAATCAATTATTATTGTAGTCTTTTTTGAGTGGATGGTGTACCGAATTTACGACAATTTAACCCTTTCTTCGCTTGGGTCATCATTACATTTACCAAATTCGAATGCCTAGAGTCAGACTCCTTCAAACACGTTCGAGTTCCAAAAGGAACAAAATAGTAAAAGAAATGTTTAAAAGTCCCGAATGTGTTAAAAAGTAATGGATGTCTTGAAACAATGCAACAGTCAATCCAGCTCACGTGCTATGTATTCTTTTTACTCCTGATACAAAGCAAACTATACATCATATGTGTATCAACGAACAGTATCATAATAACAGGAAATTCAGGCGTTTGTTGAATAATTCACTTACTACATTTATAAAATCGCGTGTTTTTCATTTAACTTTCAGAATTCTTGGAAAGTGTTATCTGTGTTGAGTTAATTTTATCAAACATATTAATTTAATTAATCTGTAAGTAAATACGATAAAAATATATGTAATGTAAGAAGCATTGCCAGGTGTTGACGAACAACAAGATAAGGACATGTGGCGTGAGAGGGCAAATGTCCTGAGTTGGAAGACGGCTGACTGTTACTTTAATTAAGAACTGGGTTTGGGTTCAATCAACTTTTTTTAAAGTATGACTGTTTCATAATTATGTTTATAATCAAATAATTTTTTTAAATCTTTTACGAATGCGCGCTGATAAACAATATGTGCTCTGTCACCCTTGTTTTTGAAATAGATTTAATTCAATTCCTTCTTTAGTGTAGTGTTTAGAAGTAGAGTGGAATCTTAGTTTGTAAACTACTCTTAAGAGTCCGCATATCCATAGATTCGAAACGTACCCAAGTAGTGTAGTCGCCAGATGTTTTAAGTTAAGTTTCTAACTCGTTGACGTAAGGTAATCAAACTTATTGGGAATAATAATTAAAAGCTTTGACTCGAGTAATTAGTCAGGACTGTTCCCTTGGGCGTGGGACAAACTTTTACCATCTATTTTATTAGTCCTTCCCAACATACTAAGTACTAATTTTGTCCTATTCTTTATTGAAAGTAAGAACCTCCGTACATACGTCATATACTTCAATCAATGCGACTTATGTATCGAAATAACTGTCCAAATTCGTGGATAAATGAAAAAAACTATCGAAACTTGTGTCGTACCAACTTTGCCTAAGTCCACTATTTGTCATTTTTAGATATTTATGTTTTTAATTGATCATTTCTGTTTTTCCAAGTGAACCTGCGTCCGCTACTTTTGGTCGAAAATTTGAATTAAAAATACGCTTTTTTTTTCAAATTCATGTAGGTACATCCATGACAAAAAAAATATATTATCATGAGAATGCTGCAAATAAAAAATAATATTTTTTTTTTATATTATTTGAGGTGTTCTAAATACTGATGAATTAAAACTGTTTTGGTTTATGACTTACATTACGTTTTCTACGTCAACATTTTAAAATTATAATCCGTTGTCCCACTCACACAGATTAAACTGTCCAAAAATTTTTTCGGGTCAAAAAACTCTTGTCGAGTAGGGTGGCGCGTCGTTGCTACTAATTCCGCAGGCTTTACAGGAATATCTCCTGACTGCTCAGAGGGATGTTTTTAATTATCCTAAAATTGTCGACTGTTATGTTCTTTCTTCATTCCCCTTCACCCCGTTCGCACCGCGCAGGTACACATAATAAAACTTGACAAATGTGACGTTTATGTGCAGCCTTGGTATTGTTCAAACAAATACGGAACACGAAATGAAATTACTCGTTTTTTAATTGCTATTTTCACCTATTTGTTACCGTTTATCCCGTGTCGCCTAGGCATTATCTGGGCCGTGCACACTCTAATGGCACCGTACGGTGACAGACTCGTGTCGAGAGGATTCTGACATTAGCTCACCCCAAATATTATGCGCTTCCCCGCCTTATTTGCACGTAAGCTACATCATTTAATTTTTGTGATTTTTCCTTCAGTAAATTGGTACTCAGCTCGAATATTTGATAATAAAATGTCAAATCTCGTTGCATATTCTGAAATTTTCTCCGAAAAACCTTTATCATCAACCTCTGAATGTTTAGATACCTACGGTGTTTTTCAGTATCTGCAGACTTTTTATTATTCTCAACATAATTCAAGTGTTTTTAGAAATCATTTTTATTCGATTAACCGACCTCGGTAGCCTGGTGGTATAGAGGTGGACTTCAGATCACGAGGTCCCGGGTGTTTTTTTTTTCACTTGAAATTTCTACCCGGGGTCGGCCTGTCTCAGATGGGCCGGACCGGTTGACTAGAAAAAATTGCATCTGGCAATAAGTTCCGCCGGCCATACTGACACATTTGTATAGAAAAGTATTGATTTTTTTTATTTATTAACACATTTATGAATGTGGTGACGTATACTTATTTAAACATTTAGTACCTATAAAGATTTTTCAGAATAGACGGTATTTTACATAGTTCAGTTGTTATCGCTACCCAAAAATTGACCTTTAAATCTAAGAATTCGTATCAAAAGTTAGTTATGCATCTATCTATTAAGTTAATTTAGAACTACTATTTTGATTATTGACTTATTTTGAACATTAAACTTCTCAATCTAACTACCTGTTTTACATATCTACTCATCTACAGTTCTTTTTAAGTTATGTCTTCATCAGAAATCAGATACGTTTAAATGAATATATCGTTTTCTTAGAACATCGACTTCTTGCGTATGAGTCGTGCCCAATGGCATACAACTCCTCGATCTGTTAACTTTGCTGTATGCACATACTCGTTAGTCAAACTATTATCATCCTCCGCTTTTAATTTATTTTTTTTCGATTTCTTTATTAAAAAAATTACCATTTATTGGATTCTTATTAAATTTGCATTAAACTAAAATCAAACACTATTAAAGTATTCAGAACTAAATAGTAATGTAAGGTTATCTTATTTTCCGTCTGAGGTTCATAGATAATTACGTAAAGACTTGAAATGCGAGCCCGGGATGTTGGTAAGTAGGAGTAATCGCGCGTCAGAAGGACACGTTTAGTATGATAAGTCCTATATGTAATTAAATAATAAATGGAATGATCCGTGTTTAGTGTCCCATGTCCCGTGTCCCTACTCTCTCTCTCCTCCATATTCTACGTGTGTAATCATCTGGGACATCTTTATTTATGAACGAGGGGTTACTTCCCGTGTTAATCTGGTTCCGCTCTACAATACCCCGACATTGTCCCGCTAGCCACCGCTACCTTCAAACAAAACAAAGGGGTGACAATATCCTAACCAGTAACCACCTTCCTATGGATTTCATCAAAATTCTAATCAGGCCGTTTCGCCGCGTTCTACCTCTAAAACGCTTTAGTTAAATTGTTCACTTTCCGCATAAAAGCAAGAAGCTATTGTCAATTGTTGTCTTTAGTATTATTGTGTGGGAAAGTATGACGATCTATTAGTTCTTATCGCGTTATTCCATCAACCTCCCGTTTTAAGAGAATCAGTTTTGTTCTTTTGTTTTCATGCCCACCCCACACCACTAAAGAACCCTTTCTTCCTTCATCCAAATAAACGACATTTCTGAAGACATGAGTGCTCCCTATTTCTTACAATTCTAACTCAACAGGTATTCACGTTCACTTTTTGATTTGTTTATCTGATTTTGGCCGACTGTACAAGAAGTAGGTTTATTCTTCGCAAAGTTTTCAACGTTTTATTATGCCGGGGAACTAAGGTTTAATATTTGCTCCAGCTTGATTTAAAATTCCGATTGCGATCCTCAATGGAATATGAAGGGTGTTTTGTTGTTATGGGGCCTTGAATAAATTACGTATAAAAAGCCCCAAAGCTCTCCTCTGAAGTTCGGAGGCAACCTGAAAAAGATAAAATCACACATCCATTTTCGGGCGACGTTTGTTTTTATTTGGAACTCTTAAAAATATCACTAGAACCATCACATTGTTGAAAATTTCGGAAAACATAAATAAATCACGACTCATTATGTTGGATTGTTCCTGTTTGTTACATTTATTTTTCCTTTTGCTTTAAACAACGGTGAAGTTGAGCAGAATCCGATCCCTAACATGTGTTGATGATTATGCCATCCAAGATACCAAGAATGTTACCTTATTTCTGAGATTAGAAAGAGATTTTGAGTTTCCCATTCAATGAAATGACAAATATATATAGATACTATTACAATATTTCGTGACGTATTTGCAGTAGCTAATCATTGGAAAGAAAGAAAGAAAAGGGATTATTTACTAATATGAATATCAGAGCATATCATTATAAAAAAGCGATTGCTTTATACCTCACTAAGTTTTATACTTCAAAAACATCCATAGAAACATCAAATGCCTCTTTTTTGTTACTTATTCCACCAGATATTCGCGGTTTATTTACGTTTTGTTAGTGCTTATAGACAGACACGTCACCCGAACCAACAAGTTTTAATAAAATCAGATAACGAATGCACCTTACGGACATGGGAACGGGAACAAATGTCTGATAGGACACTTGTTGACACATTGGCTCACTTTGCATGCATTGGTGCTGTCATTACTAACAACTTAATAATTTATGAATACACTTATCTATTTTATTTCTACGTCCATTATTAGGTATAATTTTTATTACATCCACCTACGTTACAACTTACTCCGAAGTTAATTAACATAATCCACGGCCGTAAAGTGTCATATTTTATTATGTTTTGCGAGAATATATTCAATTCATTTCCAATACTGCCATAATGGTCGTACAACTAACTAAATATGTCATGTCGTCTCGAATATCGTAGCAGCTTCTCTATATATAAATGATTCCTGTAGCCCAATCTTAACGTGTAAGTTTACGGCTACTCTCAGACCAAATCTCACTGATTTGCAACATGCTTGTTCATCATACTGCGTAAGATATTTTTGTTGTTTAATAACTCGATGTTTCCAATAAAGTAATGATAACTTTTATATTTATCTTTTTTATTCTATACATCATGGCCTATACTTATTTCATTTGTATTTAATTTGTTATACGTTACATTTTTTTATTGTGTTTATACTTATATTTTTTTTGCTGTTTTGTAAAAGGCACTTGTGCCGTATGATTATGAAAATAAAATAAAATAAATAAAATCGATGCCAATTTGTCTGATTTAAAAAATCTAAGGAATATTATCTTATTATTAATTAGTTTGATTCCACATCGAATTCAACCTTTAAAGGTTCTTAAGGTTCTTATCAGGTGGAAAGTACGTCACTGTAAAACATACAATTTCTTTAAAAGGCCCAACTGTTGTGGGGGCCTCTTTCTGAATATAACTCTTAACCTCACATACCGTCTACCAATTCTAAAATGCAGCAAAACACCTTGTTTTTTTTTAAATAGAGAACTGCTACAAATCAGAAATCTGGGTCACTGAGAGACGATGGATCTGAAAAAGATAAAAGAGTCTAGTGGCCAATACTTTTAAAGTCATTTAGTTCTAACAAGACAGATATGAATATAAAAATAACTAAAATCTAGAACTTTACTGAAACCTCATATTTGATTATTTCTATTTCTTAATAATATTAATTACAATAAAGTGAAAGATTAAATAAATATCCAGATGTTCTATTGATAAATGTATTTACTGGTAAAGTGCCGTCAACCCATTTCCCGCTGTTTGAATGTCACCAACAAAAGATGTAGTTACATGATATTTAAATATGTCAATAGTTTCATTATGATTATTGTCCAAGAAGTTATAAGAAGCTAAATCCAATAATGTACATAATTATGAGAGAGATTTTAAACACGTCAATTTTTCAAGGCAAATGGCGAGATTTCTCTCGTGTTCATGGATAATACCAAGAGTGTTTATTTGACACCAAATCCAGATACAAAACTAATAAAGAACAAAGATTTATCGATTGATTTTCTCATTCGTATCAATGTTTGACTGGACGAGTGCGTGGGCCCCTCCACCATCGAAGTGAGACCTAACGCGAGTCTGTGAACTATTCACGCTAATTTATTTTCTGTGTATTCATAAATATTTTTTTTTATTTGCAGGTAAGTTCCTGATTTCCTATTAACTCCAAAATCAGACGTAAGTATGTACCTACTGACTTCTTCATATTATTCCACGACACGCATACATAATATTCTGTCATTTATCGCGGATTGTCAAGGATAATATGTCTATGGTCCATTTAGGCGCCCACCATAAACATTATTATTTATGTTCCGCTCAATTTGACATTTATAAAGAACAGCTTATTGTATACGATTTTTTGTGTGAAAAGACCCGTTGACAGACGCGCTCCTCGATTTAGTGATTACAGACCCAGAAAGAAGATGAATACAAGATTCAACATATCATGCAAAGCTTTTATAGTAATAATAACCCTTTTGTGCACCATTCTCTATATGGTTAATGAGACAGCGTTGCTTAATGATCTCGATTCTCGAGTTGTACTTGATCTTCAGATGAAGAGAACACTTACCTACCATACCATTTTACAAGAAAAATGAAGCCCTTGTTCTGCAGTACCTAACAATAATAAGGCTGAAGAAGAATTTGTGGAGAATGCATTCATCCAGACTCCCTCACATGACATTACACGGCCAACCGCATGGAAGACGGCTTCGAGGGACAGCTGGGGGCAGACGCAGCAGGAGGTTAATTCCACCTTCTGAATTACAGGCCACAAGTACCAGTTTCGTTACAAATTACACCATCCGTGAATGCAAAAATATTAACAAACTCTCAACATATCCTCCTAACCAGAAGACCCTACCAAAATGTTTCCCCATAATCCGATGATTCCGTATAGAAGCATCGACTTTGCAGGAGCATAATGTAGCATCCTAAGGATATCGTATACTCACGAGTTTTCGCACCCTATCCGCCATTCCAGATATTTGTATTTTTTTACTGAACCGTTCAAAAATGTCACAATGGAATTGCTACTCTTCAATTTTTTGGAGTTAAACGCTAGTGTGAAACCTTATAAAAAGCTTTTCTAAAAATTCATATAATTCCACAAGCATTCTAATCGCCAATCCTCCCGCTAAAAACTGTGTTCGATAAGTCGCCAGTATACCTACTAAACTTGCGGGTATGTAAACGAGATTTTATCCTGAACTTTTAGAACTACCTAAGTTGTTTTATAGGAAATTTAAAAAAAAAGGGTTCAGGTAAGTGCGTGTTTTATGTGCGCGTACGTTTGGCCTGGTAAATGGCAAAATATTTATTCAAAACTGCCATTACGGAACGAAATATCCCGTTTGAATTACACCTGAATGTTAACCTAGAGACGTGTATTGCTTATTGATGAACCACGTGATTTAACGTCGTTCCACGTTCCAAGTGTCGATCATCCCTCCCCTTCCGCCTCTCAGCCCCCACCCACACGCAACCCCCCCGCAACACAAACATATCGTCCCGTGAAACACACAGCCTACAAATATTTTTTTCTGATACATTCCCCGTTCATTTATCATGATTTTTTTCTGTGCCGCCATCAATAAAATGAAAGGTTCTATACTACTTGTTTACTTTTGAGCAAATTCACGATCTTCAGTTAAACCAAAGAACAATATTAACCCGCTACGTTTTGTGTTTTCTCAAGATTAAAATTGTTGTATCGAATTATGTAACTTTGTGTATCTTCCAACTTCTTTTTAATTTAGATATTGTGTCCTGTAATTCAAAAGTTGGGAAGCCTCCTGCGAGGTCGACTCCCAGCTGTCCCTCCAATTCTTGTGATAGTGTGATCTGCCTGATGGAAGCCGTCTTCCATGCGGTTGGTTGTGCAATGCAATGTGAGGGAGTCTGGATGAATGCATTCTTCTCAAATTTGCATACCAGAACCTTCCTCGAAGCCTTCACTGTCTCGCTATTTTCTCGGCCTCACATATGTTCCCAACTTTAGTTAGCTGTACGTAGATATAAGAGTACAAAACTCGAAATTTCAATGACAGATTGAATTATTATTGGCTTATGATCATCTTCTGCTATTATTTTAAACATCCTTAATTTTACGACATTAAAGAAGTTCTGCTTTCCGATATCAGACCATTTAAGCAGTGTCGATGTACCATCATTCGTCTCGTAAATTTCGAATAAAAATAGTTTTCAAATCCTGGAATACCGCATAGTCTCTTACGTCACTTCAGAAGGTGTATGACAAAGTATTCGTCTTCTCGAAGTACTGTGTCCGCAGCGACGACGTTGGCGATCTCTCGGAAGAAAGTTGTGCGCCTTGCGTTATTCAAAAAAAATCCGATACAGTCTCTAACAATGCTTAATCAAGACTTCTGCGTTCACAATAGGTGACGATTTTGTTATAAATAACGATATTAATTTTTCTTAACAAACAAATTATTCCATATCAATCACTTCGGGTCGAACATCCGGTTGTTTGCTATGGACACCTCACTTATATCACGCAATAGATTTCCCTAACCTCATCGCAACATATAGCGCCAGCCAGTCATAAACCTACCCCTCAGCGAACGGGCGCCGGGACGCGTGGCTCAACAAGAACACTGTGAAATTCGTTTTCTATCGATAACAGTTTACCAAAGATATTCTCCACCCTTTCGATACGACCGGGCCGAGAGAAACGCGACAAATTGTCTTTTTAGTGCGGTAGTAAAAGGATCCCGTTCATACATGGGGATGTACCCGATTGCCAGCATCTCCCGCATACGTCAGTGATCGCGTGTGATTTTATGATTTGTTTTACGAACATTTCCTCGATTTCATTGAACGCGTACATTTACGGTACACATCATAGGCAGTACTTTAGTGTCGGAGTATCTAAACTGTATTTTTTTACACATTTTATTATTAAATGTATTGGTGTTTATTTACAATATAGATTTACTGAATATATAGATTTACCTACTTGTCTAGTAGAAAATGTTCCTTGAGTTAGGGGTTTTAACTATCGTCGTACACTGGTTTTGTATGTCAGATTGTCGCTGCGTTTCATAGCATATAATTCTCATGATTCTGTTGATATTGTTTTATTATATCAGTGCGAAGTTCCCCTAATTTGTTTTTAAAAATTTACTTGCCTTTTTCAATTGAAGGTCAAATCTCAATTTTACGAAGCATCAGAAAATCCTCAACAAATTATTTAAGATGTTGAAAAATCCCATACATGCGCCTTGGTAGTTTTCGAATCCGCCTGGATATCTCTGGTCATTACATTTACCGAAGCATGAGTTATAACTCATGCTTCGGGAGGAAACTTGTGTGTACACTACATAAACATTATCATACGATTAATCCTTTTAACCATGTTTGTCTGTGTTTAAATTGTATTTTTATTGAGTGTTTACTGTTAATATAGAATATTCACTCCTGGCAGATAGGAAGTAGCGAGGTGGCTAAATAAATATATGGAAGCCTGATATTAATGATTGTAGTATTTATCGCCGTTTCATTGTTGGTGGCATCGCGTGTTGGCCGAGGGAGTGGAATGTGATGCACCTTTCCTCTACTCTCTGCTTCTTCATTTTAATTATTTTTCCACTTATTTCTAACCGCTTGATTATTGATTTTCCTTCCCACCAGTTAAATGACTTCTTAATATGCTATTAAAATACAAAACTTTTTTTCACATCAGATTATTAATCTTATAATATATAAGGAAGTCGGGTTAGTGCGAACACTTATAACTCGAGATCGGCTGTACAGATTCGTCCTATGTTTGATCTCTTGGATTTTTCTCAGCTCCGGATAACAGAATATCTAATAAAAAGTTGAAAAAAAATGGATAAGAAATGATATAAAATATAATGTTAATGTTAGTATGGAAGGTATTTTCTGCGACGCCACAGCCATCTATGAAAAATGTTATAACTATAAAATTATTGTTTACCTGACAACCATTGACATTGGTACGCAGAATAATATTGATAGAAGTTTTTAGAATTAATTTCTAATACTCAAACATATTTTAAACGTATTTTTATATAAATTCCAATTCCAAATCAATATTCATAATAAGGACTACGGGACAACGTCTGTCGGAAGCTAGTATGATATAATTACTTACTAGTAGGAAAACCTACTGTACTACAGGCGTAGAAATGGATCATTTATTGTTATATCAGTGGGGCTAGTACGAGTTTTATCGAAAGCTAAAATAAGCGCTTATTAGCGTGCAATTAGTGTTCTAAAATCAAACGATCGAATCATTCGATCATTTTTGTATGAAATTTTTTCGAAACTCTTTCGATGATAGTTTCGATATTCGATCATCGAAAACTTATACTTGGGTTACAGTTTCGTGAAACTTGTATGTAGAAACCTCAAATCAAGTATCTCATATTTCTTCGATATAATTTTTCCCTTGTCCACCTGTTATTTTAAATGTCATACCACCTATGTTTCGACTCGATAAGTATTTAAAATATTACCCGTAGTTGAATTGTTTTTGTCATATTATGTATGAAAAATAATTCTCCTGAGGTTAGTGTTTCGACGAAAATACAAACGGACGAACAAACTTTTGAATAACTGTAAACGTGCATTCGGTGGTGCATTTTCCAGAAAAGTCAAACTCGAAATTGGTAAAATCATACTTAACTAGGAAATAAAAATTGCGTTATTTATTGTTATATTTCAATTATACAATTAGTATGAAAGTTATCACTTTCGTCGTTTTCATAACCCAAATTAAAGTTATTCTAATGACGTTTTAATCACCTTACTATTACTGTTAACTAAAGTCTAAAAATAATATTCTAGGTTGATGTTTCAGCGCTTTTAATGACAGACGAATCAGGCACTTTAGTAGCATCAACTTTCAGGCTCGTTTACCATTGATTGACATGGCGTGAACGAGGGTAGGCCTTGATAATTAAGCGCATCATCCGAAGCTTAAACACTGAGAGAAATTTTGTCATGATGAAGGCACGTACAGTAAATGGTTTTATAAAAACCGCAGAATACAAGAAAAAATCATAAACTTTTATGAAAAAAAGCATTATCATTGAAATAATCAATTCACCTTATCTGCTTATTTCCATTCCCAAGAATGGAATTTCCGAAATTCTCGGATCAGGGAATTATTCAATTAATTCATAGAAAGAAACAAGTTTACTTGTTTTACGCTTTTTCCAGTAAGAATAGAAATAATGTAAATGCTGTATGTCATTGATTAAACTAATGCAACTGGAATGAAACAATGATTCAATTTATAATAATTTAAAATATCCCGTACGGGAATTGTTTCTTTCAATTACGGAGATGGTTTATATGAAAACGCAACATCATTGGTATTTTCAATGATGGAGCATGGAGTTTTTTCCTGGACATCCGTACAATTTCAAAAACCTATGCAAGTCAAATATATTTCTGTTGTAATTTCCATTATTTCTTTGGTTTTGAGTAAAGCCAGTACAAATAATAGGTTACTAGGTAAGAGCTGGTAGGTAATGGAAAATAGCTAGTAATCTTGAAAAATCCAATGACAATAATTAATTTCAACAGAAACAAGTAAATACGAGAATTTCGCAAGGACAACGTGAAAAAATCCAGGCCCTTGACTTTCTCCCGTGCGGCACCTGTTAAAACCAAGTTCGTACGGGGTTTTCACAAGTACGTCCGTGATTTCCAGACGGTGTAGGGATATTTTTTTACCAGACGCAATCGACCTACCTCTTAGATCTACCATTAGTTTGCTTGAGCTCGTAGATGCAAGACTTGTTTACTCATTACATAAAAGTTTATACTAAAATCATTTTACAAATTATGTACCTAGCTATATTTCTCTATACAATGTGTTATCTGGATAATTATTGATCAAAGGAATTGTACGAACAAAAGACAAACATTTTACGTTGAAATTGCAATTGGCACTTTAAATTGAAATAGATAGCTTAATTCAAACTTCGTGTTCATATTTATTTTCTCTTCAGGTTAACAACCTATTTTCTTATAAATAGTAGGTATACTTAACAGATTTTTTTTCAATGAATTTGGAAATTATTTTTTGGGAAATATTTTTTTTTTCTATTTTATTTTAAAGACCTCCAAATGAGATCAAGTGATTTTACTTAAAAAAAAATATTAATATTATCAATTTATTGCTATATTTTTTTTGTTCATAAAACTCGTTTGATCAAGTGTGGACATAAAAAAATTAAGTGCCGTATAAGGATAATAAATAAATATAAGACAAAATAAAATATCTATGAAATTTGCGATTTTTTTTGGGAAATTCTTCTTCTTTTTCTTTTATAAAGAAGAATATTCCAAAAAAACTTCCGCAAATTCATCGTTAATTTTTTATTCGTACAATTCGTTTGATCAAGTTTCGTAATTAACACATTGTAGATGTTAGGTAAACATGTGTGATCCATACCTACGGAAGACAACTGAGGGATAGCCTGAGAAGACGGTGTATTCTCCCAGCTGTTTCGCGAGTTTCCTCAAGGAGACTATGCGTCACCAACTCATCAGTTTATAATTTAGATGAAACTTCACAAAACGAGCTGAATGTAATCTAGGGAGACGCAAAAATTTCATCAAGTCATCAATACCTCCATAGTGTCTTGTTTTGATCAACTGGGAGAAAACGTATCAAGTACGAAGAAGACAAACTCAATCACCTGGATGTGTGGAATTTTTAGATCTAGGTAGGTATTGAGAGCTTAGATAGCAATGATGTAATAGGTAAGAAAGGGGTTGCTACCTGGTTGAATCAATTACAGCATTGGTTTTTCCTCGTAATGTACTAGAAAATAAAAAGTCTCTTCCTTAGGTATATCAATGAAGTAATGGGTTGTACCAAGCACGGCATTTGTATTTCATCGTACTATACTAGAAAATATAAAGGACTTTACTTAGATATATCAATGAAGTAACGGGTTGTACCAAGTACGTCATTGGTTTTTCCTCGTACGCTACTAGAAAATATACAGGCCCTTACTTAGATTTTTCAATGATGTAACGGTTTATACCACGTACGGCATTGATTTTTTCCCGTACGTTAATAGAAAATATGAAGTCTCTTACTTAGATATATCAATGACGGCATTGCTTTTTCCAATGAACTATCATTTAAAAATTCAATGACATTGCATAGATCAATTCCTCTCCAATACCTGCTAATTTCCAGTAATCCGTACGGGAAAATACCTCGTATGAAAATTCAATGACGGAGCATTGAAAAAACCAATGCTTCACTCTGAGTCAAAAAAAACAGTTCTTACGAGAAAAAACTCGAGAAATACGAGCTTTTCCCCCTTACTTTTCTCTCAGTGAAGCCTCTTAGAGATGACGTTATTTTCGCGCAATTCTAAGTCGACCACGTCTTCTGACACCTCTTTCATACTTGTATATTCTTTTTGTAGTTTAACCCATTCTTTCAAAATGCCCAAACCATTGTAACAACACAAACTTCACACCACCCTCCTAATATCCCATTCCTTTCAATGTCCCAGAGTCTTTTCATATATGTGTTATTATTAGTCTTTGTAGAGCTCTCATCACTACTGCATTTTTTATATTATGTACATTCTTCTTTTTTCTCCTTGTCCACTTTTCTTAATCGTACATCAATGGATGGTAACAAGATTGTGTTATGCAATAGCATTTTAAGCTTGCAGCGAGACGTTTTTGTTTATGATAACACAGGTCTAAGTGCAGCGCCCACGCTGCTACCAGCCACTTTCGTGCATTTGATTTCATTTTTAGATTTTACATCCCTACTAAACTTACTTCCTAAATAAACATTCTCGTTCACTTACTTGCATGCATTCTTTCTCTTTCTTTCTTGCTTCATTCTTTTCAGAGGCCAAAACTTTTGTTTCGTTGATATTATTTTTAAGA
This sequence comes from Mystacides longicornis, assembly GCA_963576905.1. Classification (NCBI taxonomy): domain Eukaryota; kingdom Metazoa; phylum Arthropoda; class Insecta; order Trichoptera; family Leptoceridae; genus Mystacides; species Mystacides longicornis. Next base: position 15,040,634 of record OY756425.1, read on the forward strand.
CAGTCTATAGCTCAATAATGCACGTTACTGTATACATTTAAATGTGATGTCATTATTTGTGAGAATGCTTTGTTCTGTTTGACGGGTGGAAGGGTTTATTTCAGAAGATATTATTATATTAGGTGGCTATTGATGAAGGTACACGGTTGGCGAGCTCGGGAACTATGAACTTCGGTAATTCCAAGGAGTAGATCGTAATGAAATTTATGGGTGAGTCTCTCTTAGTTCAGCTGAAAGTTTGATAATATTAATTTCTCTACAAGTAAATAATGTGATGGCTACTTTACATTGAAACTTTTAGTGGAACGTATTACAACTTGACACGAAGTCATTAGACCAGATACGCCCCAATGGTCCGCACACTACCCTCCCTTGCTCAAATACTCGCGCTTATATCGGTCGCCGATCCCTTTACTCTCATCATCTAGGTATACAAATATTTAAAGCTGAAACCGCTTTATGTTATGGACGCTATGAAATCTTTTTGCATTATTTTATACCCTACTTCTTGGAGGAATCTATAGGCTATTTAAAATCACGTTACGACTCTTAGAGATATTATTTGTAAAGTCATTACGAAAAAAATCACACGACGCACAACTCTAAATTTGTCACCGACATTTATAGCCTTTAGATTGTCGAGATATTAAATGTTTCCATATGATTCACGCTCATGTGAATAAAAAAAATGTATGAAATAATTTACAGGTGTGACGGAATATTATCTACGGCTTCTCTTGGACATAATATTGCATGATTACAGCCCAGAAAAAAAAGAGCACGACCCAGTCAAAACGGGGTAAAATAGTTTCTCAAATTTTGAAGAGTCATGGACGAGGGTTCTTCTACTACGTAGTTCAATGTTTTTCTTTGCGCCTTTCTCTCATAATATGTAAACATATTTAGCCTTTGACTAATTATTATTGTGGTTTTTTTTTTCAATAGTTTTTATTCAATCTGAAATAGTGCCAGTTCCAACGTTGATTTTCTGACGATGTCTAACCAACTTTTCATGACAGACACACTCGGTGTCAAAAGTTTCGATATGTCGGATTCGGATGGAATCATTATTACAGCTACCTGATTCCAGATGATTTTTTGTTCTTCAACTAACGGTCTTCGAGAAGCCTTCAATCGTTGTGTATTAAAAAACCATCCATATACTAATAATCCATAATATCATTACCTTTTCATATTCATTCAGATTTAACCTCTTCTCTCTCTACGTGTTTGTTTAGGACCTGCCAACCTTTCTGTTACCAAAGTTTCTAACATACACGGGCTCATGCTTATATCGGAGTTGTTCAAAGGGTAAAGTAGAATATAGAATATTATATTATACTCTTGGTTGAATTTTCGCTTTGTGTTCGGTCACTACTTTTCTTTTACGAGCATTTTTAAACCCTTCTATCGGATCAAAGCTTGAAATATATATCTGCATCAATAGAATGTTTGTTGAAATAAGCAAAAATATACAATTCATAAATAAGTAGATCGTGAAAATGTTGAATACAAAGAATATGCAATCCATTCGATTGTTTCAAGTTTAATATTTTTAATTCTTCCGACTGTCTTATACCTACTCTAAATAAGAGATTTTGTATTTTCATTCAAGTTTCACTATTTATTACGAGTATTAAGTTTAATTTTATTTAAGTATATTTTATAGTAAGAATCGTACAAACAGTAGGCGCAAAGCAGTTGATACAAACAGAAATTATAGAAACAGTAGGAACAAAACATTTATTCCAAAGGGAAATTGATCGATAGGCAATAAATAGTCAAGCAACAAAACAAAAAACGCAAAAAGAAGCCAAAAGATGACTCAAAGTCAGACAGTTCGCAAAAGTAATTAAAAACAGCAGAAATAAAAGTAAAAAAAAAATATGAATTAGGCATTTGCGAGAAATAGAGAATGAATTTATTTTTATCATTTATTTGATTTGATTCTATTAATTTAGTTTAATTTTTAATTTTTATAACATGTAAATTAAAAATGCACGTGACTACGATTAAGATAAGATTTCGGTAATGAGGTGCGCAAGTATTTATGTATAATTATTTTAAGATTATTTTTACATAATATATAGCACTCACTTCAAATAAATCTGTTAACTAGAATCGTCGGACGTACATATCTCTAATATAAATTAAAGTCGGGTTAGTGCGAACACTTATAACTCGAGATCGGCTCAACAGCTTCTTCTGATGTTTGATTTATTGGATTCTTCTCCGCTCCGGATAACAGAATAACCAATAAAAAGTTAAAAAATGCATAAGAAATGTTGTAAAATACAATATTTAAGTTTGTATGGAACGGTTACCTGGGACGCGTCCACGCCATCGCGGGTAAATCCCTCTCATTCTCACATACGGTCTTACAGTAGCCCATCCCACTTACTCCACCGCACCGTTTTGAGCGTTTTATAAAATTTTCATACAAAGTCAACAACATTATCGGTCACATTCGCATTGGTAATAGGCGAGATAGGGTGTGTGCGCGAGCGCATTATTCTCAAGTTGTTCCCGCCAGAGCTTTGAATATGTTTCAGAAATAGTTTAATGTTATTATTTTATTAGGTTAACTCAATCGAATTAATTTTGTATTGTTTTACGGGGGCGCAGTGCACACTATGTACCTACATAATATTAACGGGCCACTTAGGGCTAGAACCACAGAACAACGTCTGTCGGGAAAGCTAGTTTTGAATAAAACTCAGAAGATTCTTTGTAAAAAACTTTGGTTGTATAATTCTCCGACCGGAAACCACATCAATGCTTACTTACATAAAGTTCAAAGGCCAGGGAAAATTAACATTGGTAATTTGTTCCTTTGTGTTTTTCTCATTTCAAAGCACGGGGATAGCCCGTGTTGCCTACACGAGACACGGGAAACCGGACAAAAACATTTTTAAGGTTTATCCGTTTTTTATCTTTCTGTGTTACAAACGTTAAAGACATAATTAAATTCGAGTTTAAGATTAAATTCTTGGAATCCCTCTCAGAAATTCCTGTGACATCTCACAAAAAATGTGGAATTAAAAAACAGTAAAAATCCTTATCATTTCTCGAGGTCCTAATAAAAATATAAAAAATGGGAGTTATGGTTAGTCCTTCAATGATGATCACGAAATGTTCGCTCCAGGTATCCCCGCGGTCACCAATGATGATCTTAACACACCAAGAAAATTTTATTTGAATTTTTATCTTCTATTCTTAGTCTTTTAAGGCACTATTTTCTGTTTCTAAAATTTTTATTATGTTTAGAGCTACTTATTCTGTCTAAGTACTGATATTAGTTAAAATCAACTAGCCTGAAGAAGAAGACGTTCGGTTATCGACAACTGGTTAATTTAATCTTCTTGTCTTAGGTAGGTATATCTAAAAATGGAGAGCTAAAGAGCTATTTTTCGATGTCATCGGGAAATAGCTCTCCATTTCGCTAATTCTTTTTTTGTCGTGTAGGCTTTTATCAGGAGAATGTCCTTTTAGAAGAAAAAAATTAAAAAAAATGCATGGAAAATTTGAAAATTAAAGAAAACTCTACGTAGACAACCTTATTAGTACTTTTTAACTTATAATTTTTATTCCAATTTTGAAATTTTGACAGAAATTGTCAATTGGTGCGATTGACAGAATGCGGATGGAATATACATGGTTTAAAACAGACGCATCGTTCGGACTTCGGAATTACATTGGTCAAATAATAATTAATTCATCACCATACAAATTCGAATTCAATATTCATATTTAGGAACACAGTACAACGTCTGTTGGGAAAGCTAGTACCTAATGAAACTGTGGAAAAAACTAAATATTCTGTATTAATTCCTTCGTTTACAGTTAATACTAATGATAAAGAATGAATGCTCTGTTCTAGCTCTGGTTTTTTATTCATTTAGTCTAACCCGACCTTTAATCTCTGTCTATTTGTTTACAAAAAATAGATAGTTGTTTGTCAGTATGTCTTCATTACCTCCTATAGCAGATGACTGTAGACTGTTCACAATGAGATTTATACTAGAGATGCAATCGAGTCTAAAAAATGGCATGTAAAAAATTGTGCCACCACCGAAAATGTGCCACGCTCGTGTTTTAGTCGTTGACAACAGCTCGAGCTTGACAGTTGTGTCCGCGGTAATACGGCGTTCTTGAAAATGGTGGATTTTGTGGTAAAAAAAAGTCGTTCCTCAACAGAAATCAATATAGGAAAATCCTTTTATCAAAAAGGACGTATTTTATATATTATAAGTGCATATTATTGTGATAAAATGTTTAAAATATAAAAATATATTTGACAATTATTTTTGTTTTATTAGTAAGGCCCACATCACACTACGGGTGCATACCGAGGGGGGTTAAAAAAACCGCGTCTGTATGAAACGCGTAGATACATTTTTATTTGAATTTGTAACCCAGCGGTTCAGTCGACGGCTTTCTTACTACAGCATACGTCATGGGCTCGAATCCCTGTGCCGACTATTTCCACTTTCACAACACAACTCTTCCATAGTGTGTGCAAGTTTCCAAATGTATTTGCGTTCACTTTTAATTAGCCTAAATTCATTTAAAAAGATACACCCGTACGCGGCGTATGCAACAGTGTATATATGTACAAATAGGTATATATTTCTAGAATTTTTTTTTTATTCTATCAAGGTTTTTTTTTATCAATTTATTTAGAAAAAAGAATACAACTTATATTTAAACAGAGTGTTCCCTAATTAAAATTATATATGGAATTTAAGGATGTTCTGCAAACAGAGGTTTTCCACTTTCAATGAAATTTTTTACGAAATCCATCATACAACTGAGAAATCGCCAGCGGTTTTTCCCACAGTGCCGTATTTCTGACGGTTCTCGTTTAAGCTGTGTGTATGAGCCCTTACCTAGCCGGACGAAATTTAGAAGCAAGTACACTATAACTAGTGTTTTTATAAAAAGGGTCATTTTTGATTCGAATGAATAAATCATTTTTTCCATTTTCCTAAAATATTTTTATGAATGTGCTTTTAAACTGTTCATTGTCTGCCTCGCATTGATAAAGCCGAGAGATCTTTTTCAAAAGGTTCTTAGACAATTCTGACAAATACATTCAAATCTCACGCACAAAAAGAATTTTCTATTAATGTGTACCGGTAGAAGGTGACAGCACTTAGCCGTTTGGCATATTATGTGTGACAAAGACAAAAATATTCGTCAGTCATTGCATATTTTTATTTAAGTTCAACTTCAAATTTACTCGTGATGCTACGTTCAAACTAAAAATTGTATGGAATTGCATCTCCAGTATAATATCTCATTGACTGTTCATTTAATTTCTATACGTTTTTTCTTGCAAAAGGCAGTCTGCAATAAAGGCATCGTTTCATCTCCGAACACTGATAGCCATTTGATACACTTCTTTATCTTTCATTCTCAGAACGTCGTAAATCACTCCAAAAGTTTTTTCCAGTTGACAATGCGAATAAATAAATAACGAATGGTCCCACCCTTCGAACCCCGGGGGGCGGAGATCCTGAGAAGGATAAAAAATTACATCGGTCTCCGTTGTATCGCCACAAAAAATCACGTGTAATATTTCACATAGATTTCTCTCATCTAATCTAGCTAAAGGTTCTATGAACACTGGACAAATTTAATAATATCAGTTCGTACCTTTTATCAGCAAAACCTGTCGGACGAGATGCATAGGAAAGGGTCATTAATTGTTTGATTGTCCTATAAATCACTTATCTTATATCGTCCATTGAAGGGTTCCAATCTTTCTGCGTTGGGGACTGCGGACAATTTGACATTTCTTCCCGTAGTAACTAACAGTTGAATTAAATAAATTTCGTCGATGCAATATTTTCCGCGGACACTATTATTTATAAATAATGTCATAGCAACTATCGACTAACCGTTGAAAATTTGTTATTTGGGTTAGTTGTTAGATACCGTAACTTTGTTGCGGTAAGCTCGCCTGTGTATGTTGTGTTTTTAACTTGAAATATTTATTGTAAATCACTCAATGTACTCAATCACTCAAGTATAAAATAAATAAATATGAAAACACTGAGTAACGGACGAACTTAACAATTCTAATGTAGGATAGGTACCTATTCAATTAATTATATATTTTATTAAACTTTTGTATATTAATTATATATTTTTCAAAATTTACGCGTCATGTTGCCTGTCTTCTAATTAGTACCTACTTAATTATTGTTATCTTTTGTATATTCTCCCTTCATCCGTAACGATCCTTTAAACCCCAGTATTCCTTTAGCTGTCGACGTAAACATTTTGATGATACGCTATTGCGCCTCATTATCAACCAATCAAAATTCATACACCCCAAGTTTTGTTTGTGGTAAACGGCTATTCGAGAGTTTTTTTTTATGATGCCCGCTATCATTACACCACCTCGTAAAGACGCTCAGCACAGAGACTCTGCCAGCCAATGAGATAACGCCGAGAGATATGATCATAAATTTTTCTCTATTACTTGGGGTGTGATGTTATAATTTTTTCATGTGATAATTGAAAACATCTGTTACAAAACGACCCAATTCAGACTGGATGTCATTATAATATAGCCGCTTTAATAATCTTTATTGTACGACAACAATAAACGTCGTTGTTAAAAATAATCATTCGGTTTTGTATTTATAAAATTTATTGGCTCAATCATATATTAGCAATTATGCATGGTCAGAGAGTCGAGCTATTGAATCGGTATTGTATAAAAGAGAAAATATGTAATTCGAAGAGGCAAGAAGGAAGGCGGACACTTGCGAGCCTTTGGAGGCATCGTAAAACGTTTGGTTTCCCATTACAGGAATTACAATCCGGAATTCTGCAGAAGCCATTCCGAAGATTTATCGGTCCACCTTTCACGTTTATCCATTCGGGGCTTTGCGTTGGCCCACGAGTCGTCTTTTCAGGTATCTATACGCATGTAATAGGCCCGACCCGACAAACATATAAAACTACAGATTTTTTTAACATCTTCATAGTGCGTTCTCAAAAGAAGCGTAAATATTTAGTATATTATATTAAACATCTTGTAATAATAAGTAGTTTTCTATTATTTTCTCGAGACATATAGAATCTTATTTATGTTGAAATCTCGCAAATTCATGATAGTTTTAATCAATATATTAATAATACAAAAAAAATGTAATTGCTGGTGAATTATTGGCTAAAGATGATATTTTCGTTATTATTGAAATTCAATTTTTTTTCCCAAACCATTTCAGAATATTAAAAAAGCCTGATCACATTGGTTATACGTATAACATATTTTGAATGTTTTTTATATAACAATCTAGCTTTCCCGACAGACGTTGTCCTTTAGTCCTTACTATGAATATTGATGTCAAATTTGTAAATTATACAAAAATACGTTTAAAATATGTTTGAATGTTAAAAAATTATTTCTGAAAGGTCCTAATAAATTCTATCAAAAAATCTACATACCAATGTTTTGAAACTCTATGGTTTTCAAGTACATAGGTAAATAAAAAAAATTCACAGATGGCGTGTTGTCAGTTAATTCGTTCCATACTAACTTTAATATTTTTCGAACTTAAATAATTATTCTGTTATCCGGAGCGGAGAAGAATCCAATAAACCGAAATATTATACGCGTATCAGTGCTGGTTTCGAGGCAGGCTCTACATTTCACGCTGAAATTTCTTTATTCACCTATTCCTATTAAGTGAATTATGAATGAATTTCTATTTTATACTAAGGGTGGATCTTTTGAGCGAGCATTATACAGTCAAATAAGTTTTAATGGAGGATTAACTCACTAATGTCCCATTAGAGAAAAAAACGGATCTTTCAACTGTCAAATAGCGGCGATTGGGGCATTAAACACCTTAATGAAAGATTAAATTTAGTGGGCTGCTCTAACAGCCAATAGCACACTAATGGACAATTTAGAACTGTCAAAATGGTTGCCAATTTTGTCTGTTTTCATACCGTTTTTCGAAATTGTTGATGATTCGTATTATGAGAGAGCCCATTTTTTTCGACCAATTTATAAATCGGATTACAATTTTTTCTATAAAGCATCAAAATAGGAACTATGCAGTACTAAAATATCGTCTATTTTATAAAAAATATCTCACTTTTTTAGTAATGCTAAGTGAAATGTCAAAATCACAAGATGACGCACGTACTACATAATATTATTATAACCAATGGGAATAATCTCGAAATACTTATTTTTAATACAGAAAATAATATATATGAATTATTTTATATATTTGTTTGGGTTCCCTTTTAAAAATATTTAAATAACAGAAATAAAATAAAACTTGACTTGACAGTTGCAGTAAAACAAACACATAAGAACTTGTCTGTCATCCCTTTCTAACGAATGGTGTTTACCGCGCGTCTCGCTCTCACACATGTATAGAGTGAAGATAGCAACAAGTTCAATATTGCCAGTCGCAAAAAAAAACAAGATAATTGTCAATTAACCAATGGTCCATTAAATTTCTCATGAAAGACCCGTTTTGAGTTAGTGGAACCTTTAAAGTTATATGTCCATTTACTGTTGGGCAGTTTAATGCTCGTTCGAAATACCGGCCCTAAGTATATTTTTTAATGTATATTCTATATTTCAATCATAGCATCTGTCCGACTTAGGTCTTGTCTTATCTAATCAAGGTTAAATTTTATTCGAATTTATCATCTCAACTGTTTTTCAATTTAATATTGAATTTGTGATAAAAGTGACACATGCGGACATTTTATCAAGATTTATGATATTAAAAACACACTAGGTACATTAATTTTTTTCTAGCAAATATAATGTGATACCTATTAGTTCTTCAATTACCTAATTTAATTTTCTTAGTTAGAATATCTGTTAAACTGCCCATTATAATTTAGTTGCTTTCTTTTTATGTGATTTTTGTGATGCACCATCATCTGCGCAATATCTTTCATACTTTTCTGCGCCAAAATATCGTCTTTCTACCTTGTCTCAGATTTTCTCCTTTTTTTCGAATGACAATGATTTGTTGGATCACATTTTCGATCAAATTTTTATAACGTAAAATGATGAAAAATGACATTGCTTACGGTCGGGCGCTTTTTTGCCTCCCTACGCCCCTTAATTGGATTCACTCTTTCCTTTACACCTGTGATACTCATATTCCATTATTTTTTAATTTTATAATATTTATTTTTCTATTACTTCATATTTATAACTCGCAAAAAGAGTCTCCATTGCACTTTGTACGTGTACAAGAAGAAAAGAATACAATCAATTTTATTTTTTAAATTTGGAATCTATCTAAGTAAAGTTACACATTATACTTACTTCATAATGCGATTCATATCTTATCCTCTAAGGCAAAAACCCTGAGAGTCGAAATTATATTGTTATAGGTATCTTGTATTGCATACTTGCGCGTTGGTGGTTGAAATGATGAGTAGGCGGCCCTAAGAGTATCTATTTATTATTTTTACCAAATAATCTTCCGTAACGATTATTGTAGTCTTCGTTGCGTAAATCCGTGAATTCATTGCGAATTTTACTTGATTGACGGCACTGAAATGTCTTAGCTAACACCTGGGTAATATAATGTCAAAGGTTCAACTTTAAAATGCTTCTATGCTAATGCTTTTAATCAATAGGCATTACCGAATATAATTCGAAGAGGTCGGTAGCCTATCGTTTCAATCACCGACTGTCGAACTGAAGGCCGTGGGCTCGATCCCGGTGCCGATTATCTTCCAACTTTTACGACACAGGAGTTGCTTAAAGATTTCTTAAGACGTGTTTTTGTGTTCACTTTGAGTGAGCCCAGAATTAATAGCATTATCATTTTAATTATTCACTCTTTTCAAATATTTTGTACACGCCTTATTAGTTTTGTATTCCTGTTTCTGAGCCCTTCATCATACATCTGCAAAAACACTTTCGTTAGAGAAAGTGTAGGTATTGAGTGGACTGCTGCCGCAATTTTGAATATTCTTGTCATAAATTGGACAACTTTGAGCAATGCCAGAATTCTGTACTAATTGGCAGTGCCTCCATACTTCTTGTAGCCAGTTTAATGGATACAGGGTTTGTTGCTCTCATCGATATCATGCATGAGCTATTAAATAGTTCTAGATAATATTTTAATCTATCATTTTATTCCGTGTTCATCCGTTGGGTGCAGTCTGTCAACAGGAAATATAAAATCATTGATGGGTATTATTATTCTGTCAATAGATCCGTCAAGACGATCATAATAATAATATTATCTAAGATATACTTGTATTATGAGCGTTATGTCAATATCTCTACGTAAATATATAAAAAACGGAGCACTATTTCTCTTGGTCATGCGTGAAGGCCTGAACCAAAATCGCTAATTCTTTTTTGTTGTGTTTGCTATTTATTTATTTATTTAATCGAGACCCCAACAGAACCCTGAATAAAACAAACAAAAAAACATGGACCCAACCCATAGAATCTCCATTGCTCCAATAACAGGTATCTCCCGCATAGCCATAGTGCATATAGTTAGGTGGGGATGGTTCTGATGAAAGAAAAAATAAATAAAGTAGCGCGAAACATTGAAAAATTTTTAGAAAAATTATAGAAAGTAACTTTCCTAAGCGCTTTTTACAGTGTCATTAATTTCTAATTTTGAATATACATTAGCGTTTCACAGAATTGGTTGATATTTGGTGCGATGGACAGAGTGCGGATGGAAAATAAATTATTTAACATAATTAGATTCATCGGTTGGGAATTACATTGGTTAAAAAGTTTTTAATTTTTCATTTTAAAAATTCGAATTGAATGTTATGTTTATATGTACTTAGGACCACAGGACAACGTCTGTCGGGAAAGCTAGTTATAATATAAAAAGATCTAATGTAGGTACCTTATTTCATTCCCACGTTCTGAAACGTTTCACACGGGAAACTTCAGCATTTGCAATACATATTTGGGAAAATTCTCGTATCTTATCTCTCAATACAGCAGCCCGATTCACGGAAAAGTTTAAGTCTAAGTTTAGTTCGAAGTTCGAACGAAGTTCGATTCAAACTTTTCCGTGAATAGGGCTGCTGGTAATAATAATTGTAGGCGGCGACTATCTACAGTCTATGTACCTATTCACGGAGGGTTTGAATCGAACTTCGTTCGAACTTCGAACTAAACTTAGACTTAAACTTTTCCGTGAATCGGGCTGCAGGTAACCTACCATCCATATCCTGATGTTAGACATCATCTTATCAGTTAGTTGAGTTGCAGTAAAAATACATATTATGAAGAATGTGTAAATTCTATTATGTACCTATATGTTGTAAGCTGAAGGGATTTGAATTTGGAGAATTAAGTGCACTGGAAGGTACCGGTTGAAAGTTGTCTTTCGCCCACCTTTATAATACCTCGCCGTGTACGCCGACTGAGGCTCTCTACCGACCCACGTACTGTGATTTCAGTCGGTTCGCCTCAGCCCGCCTGGCCCACCACTACCACCAGTGGCTGTTCGTCGCGGACGCCTCCAGTTCATTACTGAACCGACCGTACGTTGCGAGGGTGATTCGCCGCGCGCGTGCAACGAACTTACGATAATCAAACACTAACGTCAAAACATAATAATACTGATGTATTATTATGTATATATTCGATAATAATAGTAAATAGTGCGATCTGTGTACGAAGCGGGATTTTGTGACATTTGTTATTGTTTTATTTTCGATTATTACGATTTTTTTTTCGAGTGAAATGTGAATGTGTTTTATATATTTTTTTAAATTGAAACATCATTTTGATTTCACAAATGGATACATTCGTCTTGTCAATAGGTACAGATTCTTCCATCCTACGAATATAATAATATGTAGCTTTATTTAATTATTTATTTATTTGTATTTTTATATTTATGACTTGTGTAGCGATTTAATCTCGCGCAGGCCGCAACGTCTGCTTTGATTTCTATCTTATTCCTTGAAGATTTATCTTCAAATTTGTCCCTGCATCTTCTTTGGAACATCTCATACGTGATGAGGCATGTCGCATTTGAAAAACCATGTTAATTAATAAATTAGAGGGTATATTGTCACCATGTGCGTCCTCTCATATGTGTGTGTTTACTGTCAAGAGGTACCGCAAACCCACACATACAACACCACTACAAACCCGCGCAATCATACTGCCTATCATAACATTACACACACAATCTGTATGTAGTTTTAATCCACTATGTGGCCTTATATACCTACCATCTTCGCTTTCCTGCAGTCCCCTTAGATAACTGCATTCGCTTGAGATGCATAATCGTTATTTAAATAATTTCCTGCTTGTTAGTTTATGACTCAATTATAATTATTATTGTTGCTGCAATGAAGTTGATTAGTTTGACGAAGATGTCGTGTGCATAATTTGCTACCAACTAACAAACATTAACACTAATTTCTAGCAAGAAATTGCTGGTTGCTTAGTAGAAAGCTTGAAATTATTTATCGAAATGATTGCGAATTCGAACTTCGTTGTTCTTATGTAACATATTTTTTGTTTAACCCATTACCACCCAACGTACGTACCTACGGAACTAACTACGGACTATCTTCGTAATGATTGAAAGCTTATACTGTTATTCAGAAAAGAAAATATGAGAAACTAGCTTTCCCGACAGACGTTGTCCTGTGTTCCTAAGTATGAATATTGAAATTCGAATTTGTATGGTGATGAATTAATTATCATTTGAACAATGTGATTCCGAGCGATGCGTCTGTTTAAAACCATGTATACTCCATCCGCATTCTGTCAATCGCACGTGCGATTGACAATTTCTGCAAAAATTTCAAAATTGGAATAAATATTATAAGATAAAAAGTACTAATAAGGTTGTCTACGTAGAGTTTTCTTTAATTTTCTAATTTTCCATGCATTTTTCTTAATTTTTTTCTTCTAAAAGGACATTCTCCTGATAAAAATCTACACGACAAAAAAATAATTAGAGAAATCGGTCCAGCCGTTTAGGCGTGATGCGATGACATCGGGAAATAGCTCTCCATTTTTATATATAAGACTACAACAAAGCAAGTCATTAAATTCGCCTAGTTTTAAGACATAGGTAGGTACTGCGACTTCGTGAAAGCATCAGTTCGTCTTTTCATCAAATACTATACGTATGCCGTGTGTCTTTATGACTAACAAGTAAAATATACTTTCGAAGAATAATCAAATCATCATTATCAGACATAATAAACTCTTCTTCCATCACACACACTACCACCTGTTATTTATGCAGTTGCATGACTCAATTTTTTACCTTTTCATAATGTCTAATAGGTATATACATTAACAAACAATGCATTTTCATCATAATTTTATGATTGAAGAAATGGTATGGATCTGATAAAAATATCCATCACCTATTGTCATATTCATATTTCTCTTCAAAAATATAGAGTGTAGAAATCTGATAATATGCTTTGTTTAAAGTACCTATAGTGGAATTTGCAAAATATGTGTTTGTATTCACGTTGGATAAGCTCGGATTCATTTTAAAGTAAAATGTGTACGATTTTAAAATTATATGACGAACCTTACTGATGCAACATGTTTTATTCGCCCATTAGGCATTGCTAAAAGATTTACATAAGTTATGAATAAAATAAACCTCACGTGTTGCGAAATATTTTTGTTTGTACCTGATGAACCAAATGTAAAAACAATAGGCGACACCAACCCACGCTGAAATATCCATTTTTTCTGCACGATATAATATTGTGAGCATTGGTAGCAGATCACATCTGCTATCCACTTGTCCAAATCACAACATTTTTTGCGCGCATTTGTCGTTAATTCGAATTTGGAAAACATCTGTGTGCGCAAAACAAAAAAAAGGCGGCAAAATCGTGATGTTTTATAAATTATTCGCCTAATCATAATACTATAATATGATACTTTGAAAAAAAAATTTGAAATTCTGTTCCAGTGTGACCTTGTGAACATTTTCATCCTCTATCGTGGGAAATTAAAAATTCGGCAACTAGTTTTGAATCCGCATTCATTTCAATTAATCTTTTCTTTCAGCCTATCTAGGCTTTTTCGCCAATTTCATACAAAAAACTCATAGTTTCAGGCACTATTAATCCTACAATGCAGTTCCATAATGAAAAGAATCAAAATAAGAACACGGTTGTCAAAAATCGATATCTTATTATTTGACTATTAATATGTAAGTAAGAACTTATTATATTGCGTCAGAAAAGGGTGCCAGGTAAAAAGCCCATTGTAGGTCTTATGTTACAATAGTTCTTTATAGTGGTTGTCTGTCTCTAATAAGGCGTGTAAATCAATGATCGTCCCCTGTGGATCACATTAACATGGAGACAATGCAGCGCGGTGTCTTCAGGTTTCTAGCAATGATGGTGGGTGTCCCGAATGAACGTGACACTTCTTCGTCATCGTGTACTTAAAAAGGATGGTTCATCCCTTTTGTCACTCTGCAACATTGAAGTATCACAATAAACATGACTGCATGTTTTTTTTAGGAGGAGAATTTATTCTTATGCTTGGGTTTAATCCACTCGAGCCTACACGAGATACTGGATAAAAATCCTAACTCTTCGAACTCATATTTTTTTTTTGAAGATTTGTCTATATTTGTACAAAGGTGTCATTATAGCTGGTGAATTTGAGCCCCGGGGTAAATTTTCAAGTGCAAGGAGAATTCTAAACACGACCCTAGATCTCTTGATCAGCTGATGTTAACATCTAGACCAGAGGTCGACAGGAACGGTTTCTTTGCCTTATCTCTACATATATCTATTCTCTAGTTCCTTTGTTATCCCGTTTTCATGACAATTTGGCTCTTCTCACTTTAAAAACTGTCGACCCCGGATCTAGTAGACTATCGATCTCGATCTTTATACCAAATTCTAAACAACACTAACAAGAGAAGTTTCTGTCTCGGAAAATGCTTAAATGAAACTAGGTGATTTGCTTTCTCAATGTGATTGGTTGGCTAGAAAATATCGCAATGTGGCTCCATATTAACACCTCTCATAGAGTTGTTAGAGTCAAACACTTTATGACAATATTTAGTAAGCAAATACAATCATGATTAGACGCTATTTTATGACGACCTGAAGTTCATGGATAAAATCCTTAAATAATTTGATGTGCTTTTCTACTAGTCACAAAATAAATTCAAGTGGATACACTAGATCTGAAAACGAAAAAATCTCACGTCGATAAAAGCTAAAGCTATAAGAATAAAGAAAATAGCGTAGATACCTAGTGTTTTTCCGAAGTAATCTTTCTCCACAGCGGGATCTACCTGCTTAGCTTGGTACTTCGTATGTAGCTCTACGTGTACGTTATAATTTGGAGGCTTTGATTGATGGATCTGCGTCGCGACTTCCTACCTTGATACTATCACTCACCGTAATAACGTCTTGTACAAATACCGTGTTCCTTGTTATTAATACGGGCTCAAGATACGGCCAGCCGAAGAGGCTCTATTTGCCTTGTCAATCAGACCAACAACGAAGCATTTCTTGTAAGAATTTCTATATCCACACTTAGATTATGAGCGCCTTACACGCCCATGTTAATGTGTTTTTTTACAATGTAGCCTTTTAGTGTAGGCACATAGGTAGAAAATATAATAATTGGTTAAGTTCGTCCGTTCCTCGATGTTTTCGTTGAAACACTCTAAACCTTTTATCACAGACAAGATGTCCCGTCAAACTTCGTTCAACATCTTCGTATGATAATTCTTTACAAAATATCTGCTTACTTTCTGAAACATCATGGGAAATAAAAAATGGCTAATCAAACAAACGAAAAATTAAAAAAATCCGATGACATGCGGCATAACCTGATTACAATTAATCAAACTTAACTCACCTCTTTTTATTCACTAATCACATTCCAATATTTTTAATCAAACTAAAATCATCTCTTTTTATTCACTTTCTGCGATTTAATTTATAAAAAAATATTCGCTTAAAATATGTTTGAATGTAAAAAAAATATTTCTCAAAGCTTGAAATTTTTATTTATTTATCATATGGTCTTATAATGTATGTCACATTTCATGTAAGTTAGTAATTCTTTTTTCAAATAAGTAAGTATACCTACATAAAAACAGCAATTAAAATATTAAATACTTAATAAATTCTTTCAAATACTTCGTACCGGAGCCTGTATCGGTGTTTTGAAACTCAATGGTTGTCGTAAATAAAAATTGTGTTATTAAGAAATTTTCAAAGATGGCATTGTTGTTAGGAAGTCCGTTCCATACTAACTTTAATATTATATTTTATGTTATTTCTTATCCATTTTTCAACTTTTATTAGTTATTCTGTGTTCCGGAGCGGAGAAGAATCCAATAAATTACAAATCGGAAGAATCTGTTGAGGCGATCTCGAGTTATAAGTGTTCGCATTAACCCGACTTTCTTTTATATTAGAGATGTTGCAACGGGAATAAAATTTCAATCTGTCCGCAGTTCTGAAGGTGATAAAGTACAATTGGAACCCTTTAAAGGGCGTTATTATAACAGAACTGATCTATCGAACAATTAGACAATTAATTAATGATATTTTTCTATGATTGTCGTTCGGCAGGTTTTGCTGCTAGTTCTACATTAAATGGACAAACAAGCAAAATCTTTATTTTTTCTCATATAATTTGCTGATTTTGGCATTCCTGATAAATCAATAACCAGCTGATCCCGTCTTGCCTTACGTTGTTATTTCGGTTTGTCAGGCTTCTCCTATCATTTTAGATATTTATTAAAAAACCAATTTTATATTAACAAACTCAAGATATATTTGACAAAATTTAATAGTTTGTATCTGTTACCTGAATATATCTGCAAGGAACTGCGAGGAACAAAATCTTTAGTATGTTTTTGTGTAATGTGCCAGCATACAAAAATTCATACATAGGAAACTGAACTCTTATGTACCTAGATGAAATGATATCAACTACCATGCGAGTGAAATAAGAGATGCATGATTATTCATAAAAGATTCGTCACTATAAAACCTTTGTTTTGGTTGACGAATGACATTATTTGAATTCCATGCATTTCTGGAACAAGTTGAATCAGTACTACAACACCAAACTTTGTGCATCAGGCAGTAGATACCTACTCAAATACGAGTCGTTTCTATATGAAATTCAGAAAAGACATGGCGGATTTTTTAGTAAACAAATAAATAAAACCATTAACCGTTTACTTTAAAAAAATGTTATATTTTCAGCTATCGATATAATTATTGCAGCCATGAATTGCTTACTAATTATGATCTTATTAATTACTAGTATTATTCGAATGATCTTATTACTTACTAGTATTATTCGAATGATAAACCAAGCCAGTGGATAAATCATCATTATTATATCCACTGGCTTGGTTTATCATTCGATAAAGTGAAAAATAAGATGTTGGTGTTTAGTTTTTTACACAATGATTACAACTTGAGATGGTTGATAGACCGGCGGTTACGACGCCGGCTTTCGCACTGTTTCGTGCGGAGGTCGTAGGTTCGAATCCTGGCCGTGCCGACCATTTCCGCTTTCACGACACAAGCCTTTGCTTAGTGTGAAAGATGTCAAAAAGTGTATTTGTGTTCACTTCGAGTGAGCACAGAATCATTTTAAAAAAAAACTTATATTTTAGACTAGGTACATAATGTCGACTCTTTTATACTTAAGTATATACATATTTGTTTTATTCTTCGAAATTCGTCAGGGTTTTCAAAAATGTCAAGTCTCGCGATATTATTTTTCGGTCCCCCGGGATTTATTGAATAATATTATTATTAGTTTCGGAGGTAGCCAGGCTCTCCGCGTTCCTGAGAATATTTCGTATTATGAAAACGAGTCGGCCTCCCGTCACCTCGTCACCGTTTATTACCATAAAATGTCATTCTACGCCCGGTCATATTTCGTACTGCGAAGGTCCCATTGTGTATTTATTTGTATTTATGTCCTAGGGCTGCGGCCGGACCATGGAGTGGCCTCACAAATTTTATTTCGTACTTCAACAAGAGTTTTATGGCGCCTAAAATATCGCTCTCTGTTGCGGTGGTTTCTTTATTTGATTCGCTGCAGTCTATACGAGCTTGCATGTTATTACCTACTCTTATGTACCTTCATATAATTTTCACGTTTACACGAATTTGTTATGTAGGTACTGTATTGTTAAAAACAAAAACAATAATCTTACATACACCTATCGCAAGAGACCTGAAATAAATTGGTTTTACGCATTGTTTACAGTGCGACAAACATTACGTCGTTGTTGTTTGGCAAAATAAATAACTTTCCGCTTAAAGAAAATAAAAGTAAAGAGAAAATAACAACATGTCGTACGATATATTATTGGAACGTCGGCGTCGTTTTGATTACTTATGTGGATTAACTAAATCCCTACATTGAAGATTAGCTTTGAATCATTCGATAAGATGATCGAATCATTATGAGACGATTAGTATTAAAATAATATAGTGTTAATTCAAATCTAACAGAATTATTGTCGGGTTATTTTTCATCGAGTCTCTAGAAACCTGGGGTCGCCCACGAATGAGAGAGAAACAGGTCCGGTGCACGGCGAAATGACACGCTCTAGGGCCGGGCCCCGCTGCTCCCACGATCTGCTCTGGTTGTTAATGCTATCATTATACAAATAACCGGCACACTGGCTGACAAGCACAAATAAATTCACCTTACACTTGCTGTTAACAGAGTTGCCAATTGTGGGCGTACGGAGTCTGGGTGCTGGGGCTCACCCGAATATTATAGACGCTGCCTGACGGCCAACCACCCACCGGCCCACCTGAATACCTACCTGGTGAAACTCTTTGTCCGTAGGGCCATTCCAATCCATCAAATTACGTTATCAATGGTGATTTTTTCATTATGCAACAAGTAAGTGTTACTTCCTTCCCACATATAGGTATGTTGCAATCGCCCTGTATACTAATTTAGTTTTTTCACCCATAAAAGCCCTTCTTCTTGCCTTCAAATAAGTTTGAAATAAACGGATATTATGGTTTTGAAGAGAGACTATTAGGAGATACTTTGAATTAGGTGTAATCGTCGCCTACATATAAAATGACCTTTATAGAGTCGAGGTCCATATTTTTCTCTGTATTGTCCACATTTCTTGAGAATCGCAAACACGTTGATCTTTACTAATATATAATTTTTTATTTCCCGTTTTTACACGTCAATCAATCAGCCAGACCACCTACCTGTCCTCTCCGAACGATGTCCGGAGCTGGGGTCGCGACCCGAATAGTTTTATCGCGTACATTTTAAATTATAATTTTCTTGTCAAAACCCTCGTGCACTCTTGGGTGCATTTTACGACGTTCCCTTGTTATCCCGGGGTCAAGTTGCTTTTTGGAACTGAATTTAAATCTGGAATAAATCACTCCAACGTCTGTCTGCTTGTCTCTCCGTAACAATTCTTCAGTTTAACGAGTAGGTACTCTACGTATTTTGTCTTGCTCGAAATATTGCATTATTATTATAAAGAGTAAATCGTTTTCAGCGAACATTTGACAGTTTGTTAGAAGAAATAAATATAAATTAATTTTATCAGGAAATTTAGAGCCGACTGCTTGTATTGGTGGGTGTAAGTGTGTGTCTAAACAATTGAACCAATTTAATAGAACATTGTGTCGAATATAGAAGACAGATCGCTTTGATAACAACATGATGTAATTACTACATTGTTCTTGTAATAACCCGCCAGAATGCGGACAATTTTAATTCCATCCAACACAACATACTCTCTACTATCATAATATTAGAAGCTTTAAAGCGTCCTTGATCACTCGCATGTGGTCTATTAAGTGTGGGTAATTATTCTTAATAGATGTGAACGTACACATTTCAATAATATTATTTAATCATTTCTCTACTCCTAACTATCTATCTACTTTCGAAATTTAAGATAATAAACGAAACGCGTTATGTTTTCTTATCATCAAAAATGAAGCTGTTTGGCGGCAGTTCACAACGACATGAACTAACGCGGAGTTGCCTTAATAATTATTATTCATGAAGATGATTAACCGCAATTGACAATAATATTGTAATAACGTGATGTCAAAATGTAATAGGCTAAAACACTAGGGAAATGGCCGGAGGAAAATAATAGCTATTCACAGGATCGATCTTATCACCAAATAGCCATAGTTCCTCAAATAATGCATATTTGGCCTAAAAATTAGAAAATCTTCAGCTCTCGAATGCTACAAGGTAAATCGATACATTGTAGTAAAACCGTTTGAATTGAGAACATTCTCAGTTTCATTAGCTGTCAACAACGCCAACGCTTCAGCGACAGGTTAGACATCGGGGCCAATTTGTTTGATCGGAGATAGTGGCTGGTGTTGAAATAACCGTCACATTATGAACTGATAATACGTATGATATGCCTGCAAACTTCGCGTAAATAACTGACAATATTTTATTATCTTTGGATTAAACACCGCAGTCAGACTCTTATCGTTGTAGGTATATTTCGTTTTATTTTATATCTAATCTTAACAAACAAACATCCCTATCTTATAATATGTTTCATGCACCTAACAAGTGTTTTCTAAACAAACAAAATACACATTAATTTGGCAGTTTACAGATTGTGTACGCGTTGCGAAAAAAATATGCAATTTGACCTTTGCTACCTACTGAATGCTATGTTTTATACACTACGAATTTTGCCCAATTGCAAGCAATGAACGATATTTCATTATTCATATTATATTGATCTGTTCTGTTCCTCAACACTTTCCATCTCTCCCGGTCTTTAACCATTATTATGCACTCATGGAGTGTGATCCTCGTTGCCCGCTTATTAACATTAGACCATTTCATATACAGTCTTGTGCCCACGTCCATCCTCACCATTATTCTCCTCCCCAGAGAAATCTGTCCCTCTTCGTGTGATGTGACCAAAAAACAAAGGATTCGCAACTCGCAATCCGTGTTGATCCATGCAATTCCGTATTGAATTTAGTCTTGTGTTCAAACCAGTTAATATGTAGTAGAAGTCTCCAGCACCACATCTCAAATGGATCAATCCTCCTTCTCTACTGAGCCCTCAGATATATCTAAATCTTCTTCTCTGGTCACTTTCTAGGATTAGTTGGCAACAATTTTGCCTATTCTCGCTCTCCCTGCCTATAATCTTCCTACAGTCTTAAGCAAAAAGTTTTGTCGCAATCGGAAGACCACTTACTAAATTCAACGAATCGCCTATAATAAAGTTATCGTGAGTATCAGTGTTATCTTGTACCTAGTAGAGTAAGAGGCTATTATTGAATCTGGAATATTATAACAAATTTAATATTCTTGTGAGCACTGACATCATCTTCGTGTTGACCCTGTCGGCCTACTCGACTCGTAAATCACCTAACCGTTTGCTCTAGTCTACTTGATCTGTTATACCCACAGTGTTAGTTGTTATCAGTTCCTACATTTTTCAACTATCGTATTGGGATGTATTTTCTATTTAGTTTCCATTCTTATCTATTGTTAGTTCTTGTATGGATATAGATAGAAATGTGGTTTTTAACCAGCCAGGTGAAGATGAATGTATACCCAACCACCTTCTATATTTTTCTGTGTGTATTGCTTTTCACTTCGTTTAACGTGAATTCGTCATCTTTTGTCAGCAATAGGATTCAGTTATAATAACAACTTTTTACGGAAGTTCGTCAATAGATAAGTCCTATTGTATAGTTACTAATCACAAATAAGGCGTTGTTAAAAATATTCGCGACATTTTTTTTGAATTTGATAGATGATCATGTAAACTCTTTTACACTTTTTTATACAATGTTGTTAGTATAAGCCGGAAAAACTTTATACCCTTTTTTTAAAGCAGTCTTATTTTATTTATTTTGACAAAACACATTACAGCGAACAACTATACATTAAAAGTAGAAACAATATAATTTTATGGCCTTAAAAACTAAGTTGACCTCCATCGAGATGTGTCATATGTTACATAGGCAGAATCTATATATTATGATCATGTTTCAGCCATTGTTAATATTCCACCTTACGCAAAAATTTCAGCTTTTTTGACAGCTGAAATTTTCCGAATACATGCACCAAAACTCCGTATATGACTTAATATCAATAAAATTATTGCACATTTTCACCTTTCGCTGATTGCCTCGTATGCAAAAGTAACAAATTTTAGTATACTTAGTTCATGTTGCGAATCTGTAATCATTTACTAATAAGAAATAATTAACACCATTTCTTGCAAGTTTGAAAACGAGTTAAGTAATAATTAATTTTAATTATGCTTTCACTCTGTGTATTTAAATAATATTAATTATAACTGATAAACGCTGCGCGGTCTTCATAATATGAACAGCGCACTGCGTGCAGAAGGATGTGTTCATTTATGGAAGCGGACACTCGAGTCATTAAACCGCATGATAATATTGTGCCCGGTAGGTACTTCTAGAAAGCAGAGCCTTAAGTACGAGTTGCATCGATACTCAATCAAAATGTTTCGATCTCATACTAAGCGAGCTGTCAAAAATACGTCCATCAAATAGAAACTCGATAGTTTCTAATATCTATGCAAGTTGCAAAAATATCTATAGCTGCGAAGCTTCGTAGAAACGATTAATGGTGAATTATATTTGACGAGACTCGCCACCCACTATGTCGTTTCCGAAAGAGGAGAACGGACGAGTGTAAAGAAATGTGCTTGGAAAGAAATAAGATGAATTTCGTTCTCTCTGCTTGCCGCTTACAGGACGTTCAGTTAAAAAAAGCTTTTTTTTAATGAATCTGGGCTCATCTAAAGTGAACACAAATACACTTTCGACACCTTTCACATAAAGCAAAGCTTGTGTTGTGAAAGAGGAAATGGTCGGCACCGAGATTCGAACCCACGACCTCCAATACGCTGTACGTACGAATGTCGCCGACTGATACCACTGCTCTACCAACCACTCCATTTGTATGTGAACATTACGTTGAAACTACAAATTGGTTGAGTTGTGAAATTATTCAATTTTCCGCCATTAGTCATTTTTCAAATATTTAAAATCTAAATTTTATCTACCAATGGTCGAAAACGTACCTACTTATCTCAAAGATCATATGATATATAATGTAGTGTACCAAAATCTGGACAAGCGCTAAAAGGTGGATTTACACCACACGAACAAACACCAGTGCTTGAAAATAGAGTAGGTATATTATTTTCCTAATCGTTTATATGGTCTCCAAGGAAATAATAACCAGAAAGAACTGTCATCGCCTACTAATAAGTTGTTGTTTCCATGGTGTCCAGTATCAACGATTAGGAAAATGTACTCTATTTTCAAGCTCTGGGTGTTTGTTCGTTTGGTTTAAATGCATCTGATTCATACAATAAAGAGATAAACATCTCGTACTTTGTGCTTCATGTTGGCCGGCATCAATTTGGACCTGATGATTATCAACAAGGATACATCTGCAGACACAGAACACGCACCAAGCCATCCATTATTGGAATACATATTATTACCCCTTTATCAGTTTCGTTTGTTAGTAAATAATGACAGTTGACTGAATATTGTTTTCGTCCATATATTGTACTTTATCATAACTGTTGTCTGTTCATGCGTTACAAATAAATAAATAAATAATATAATCTCTGTTTACGGTGAGGGTTCAAAGTGTTGTGATAATTATTGTTAAGTAGCGGTTTAAATCAAACGCTTTATCTTATGCGCGTACAATAATAGTGCGTTGTTTTTTTTTTTCAACACGATGTCTTACCTCAACCTTTTATTATATCGTCTTAATGTTATTTTACTTCTAAACTGGCCTTTAGTTATCTTAACAGAATAATACATATATTAATAATCAAATTTAAAGCTAACCAAAATGAAAAATATTATTTAATTTTAGTCATAATATTTTTAACATTTATTTGTTGAGTGTTTAAACCCCCCAAATGCTTGTAAAGTTTCATACATACCATCATTCTAACCTCCAAGTCCTTGTAATCCTTTTATACAATCACAGTTTCTTTTAAAGCTTTTCCACAAATGCTTCGTCACACTGTCATCTATACTCACATTTATTTGAAGTTGATTTCGGTCCTCGATTCGAAAATTGCTCTGTCCTTTGCAGACTCCACATTTCCATGACTTCGGCTAGCCTCTTCATATCTTCGTCTATATAAGCTTACGGTTTATGTCTCCAATCACCTGTTACATGTAGCTGTTTCTGGTGCGACCTATGCAGAATTTTATCATTCGATTCTGATTGTATACTTATATAGATATAGAAACAGAAAAAAATTAAATCTGTTGTAGATAAAATTCCAAGCTGACATGATATATTAGTCGATATCATTTTGTGACGGATGCATTACTTAATAATTCCCCGAATTGTTTGTTCTGAATATACCTAAGCTTTATTTATTTACCCTACGTCACAGACTTGCATAAAATTTAGACAATCGCAACAATCTCTACCTAAGTTATGGTAAAAAAAAAAGATTTATCAATAGTCCAACGTCTGAGAGGGCGAGTGTCGGCTTAGGTGTAAACGGATCGGTTTAAAAATAGAAATATCAAATGTAGAAATTCAAAAATTTGAAGATGATTCCCAAAGCGTACAGAATACAGATGTTGCAAAAAATATCGTGTATGGGGGCGTCCATTAATCACGTGATGTTTTTTTGCAACTTTTTAGACCCCCCCTCCCCCCTTGTGATATTTGGTGATGTTTCAGGACACCCCCCATCCCCCCCCCCAAAATCACGTGTACTTTTTTAGTACTAATAATTATGAAACTTATGATTTTTATTATCATATTTTTTTTAAATTACTGAAAATGCAACTGTTTTTCTTCAACTTCATCAGAAAAATAAATGCACGTGATTTTCTCAGTAGACCCCCCCTCCCCCTACGTGATCTTTCGTGATTTTTTTCCAGACCCCTCCCTCCCCCTTTTGGGCTCACGTGATTAATGGACGCCCCCTATACTGTATAAGCACCCAGCTAGAGATAGGTGTCCAATCTTTGTTAGACTTTGAACGTCAAAATCACGAACAAACTTAGACGAGTTGGTAAATTCTGACATTTGGTTTTGTTTAATCCGAGTTTGGGTTTTGCAGGTAATTTTGTTATTGAATTTAGAGACATTTGAAAACGTATCGAGATAATCAATTTGACATGAACGCTGTGCTCTCTATATATTAGCAGCGGGCTTATCTCATGGCGAACATTGAGCAAACAAGATAAGCCGAGCGGAGACACGCTGGCTGGCGTGAAAATTGTCACATAGGCATCCTTGTAGGTATCGTCTCACCCGCCTTAGTCGGTAATTGCATTTCAAACTGATTAGTCGTCACTTCCTGCCCATGTCACACCATCATTATTTGTGTCCGTATTTACCTTTCGCTGACGAAATCAAATGGGGTTTCTCCCACGTAAACATTAAACGCTGTTTTATTTCTGCTCATTTATTAATCAGATACATAACGCACTATTCTTTGTCTGTTTTTTATGTAATGTATAACATTTTAACATCTTGTAAATTTTCAAGTGACATAATGTGAATGACAAATAATTTGATTCGAACAACGAATGTGCGATAGATACATACCCGTGTAGTGTGGCTATAACTATAAGTGTTTAGTGCCAGATTCCTTGTGAGAACAGTCAGTGATCGAGTAATGTAAACACACCATTAACATTTGGTCCGAATTTTGTTCGTTAAAAATGGCGACCACATGTTTTGGACCTCCACCTCTACCTCCCAACAAGCGGGCTGCCAACTCAGCCAGTGTGTCTAAGGACGCCGTGCAGAGGAAGAACAGTTTCACACATGGCAACGGACGGTCGAACAACTCCACTAATTTATCCTCCACTTATATGAGTTTCAAAGATCCGCTGGACGAGATACTGCTGATCAGTTCTGAAGATTTGCCTCCGGATGACAAAAGCTGTTCGAAAAAGTGTCATCACCACAAGAGAAAAAATTCGTTGAAGAAATGCAGACATGCCCTCAATTTGAACCTATCCAAATTCACAGACGATAAAAGTTCCAAAAAGAAAAATAATTTAAGTGCCGACGTGAGTTTCAAAAGTAGTGCATTAGTGAATGGTTTCGATAGAAGTTTTGCCAACGGTGAATCTGGAGAACTTGACCGGGCCAGGAGTGAATTGAGTAAACAGTACTTCTTGCACTCCCCCGATGACACGACAGATTTCATCCCGTTGAAAACTTTCAGTGAAGTGATCAGTCAGGGGTATGAAGATTTAACCTC
The DNA here is from genome assembly GCA_963576905.1 of Mystacides longicornis. Lineage (NCBI taxonomy): Eukaryota > Metazoa > Arthropoda > Insecta > Trichoptera > Leptoceridae > Mystacides > Mystacides longicornis. The sequence goes on from OY756425.1 coordinate 15,066,913, forward strand.
TGTCGAGGACGACGCCCCGAACGACAACAAATTAAACTTCGCCACAGTTCGCAATAATCCGTTTTCGAGACAAAACTCAATTGGCCGGGCCAGCTTCCACACCAACTCCCTGACCAGGAGGAGCTTTAGAGCGTTCGGTGGCCCGAAATTAAGTTTAGCCCGGAGTTCGTCGGAAGGTAATTTGGCCAGTTTCGATAAAGAAATTCCACTGAGTCTCACTCCACTCGGATCGAGACGTGCGGCTCTAACTCAACAGAACTGCTACGGAACGGGGACCACAACTCTGAGAAAGTGCCTGCGAGCCTTAAACGGAAGTTTGAAAAACCTCTTTCCACGTAAGTTCACTTTGACATAGTATTTAACTACCTGCTAATACGTTGCATAGAGAAACGCATGACAGATCATAACACTGTATAATATTTATTTATCAATAAGGCTTCTTGAGTCTTGAGAATATCTACTAATTATTATTATCAATATCTTCATGACATTAGTCATTCCATGTGTAAACTTAACACTTTTCAATATTAAACAAATTACTACCATAACACAATTTTTATCACGAACAAATATCTTGAAGTTAGTAAACCAAGAGAAAATAAGCTTAGATCGAAATCAAAATGCCTTTGTTCTATTGGGATTTTCTTATACCTGAACTTTTGATTTCTGATATTGGAGGAAACTTGATAAAACGTACAGCAAAAGATAATTTGTAAAAGCCTAGACTCATAGGGTTGTATTGCCAGGGATGGATTTTCAAAATACCTATAAATGCTGCCTTTAAAGTAGATGACATCCGAGGCATGGCTAGTATGTTGCACCGGCATTACAGCGCACTGCACAGTGCACATCCGGTGAGTCACGTGAAATAATGACAGGTTTGGGACCTGCTGCTCCTCTCGACCACTGTAATTTCACACTTACCTTCCACAACTTCACACAAACAACAATAATATCATAATTATAGGAATCATTATTTTCACATACACGGGACCCGGGTGTCTCATTACACTCCAAACGGTACATCGTCCCTACACCTGGCAAAGTGGGAAGCCTATTATTTTGGAAGAGATTTCTCTTCAAATGTTTAAATAAATTATAACGTGATTTTTACATTTTGTTTTTGTTTTCTTTCTTCAAAAACCTTAACGATTTCGTTGCACCAATTACGTAATGTCTTCTCTATATTTTTCTTTTACTTCATCCAGTAAAAAACATAGACCTTGCTTGAATCTCCACTGTCCGTTATCATGTGCCCTCTTCGTCTTGAAAGAGCCTGCCCTCGTAGACAAATTCAAACTGGCGTTCGACTACAAACGAAGATTTCGCTAATGTATAGTGCGAAAAAATTATCTGTCCACTGGAGCAAGTAAACAATTATTTGAACTAAGCAATGACACTGATATAAAATTATAAAAAGTGGACAGCTAATTTTCTTCCTACTCTACATTGTCGAAGAATTCGTTTGTATAGTCGATCGCCAACTGCATTTTGTCTAGGCCCCCAGGATGTCCGATTGAGAACTTCTTCAGCTGGTATTTTGTAAAAATCACTTCTTACTTCCGTTTAACGTAATTTTTAATTTTTTATCGTATCTCTTATTGAAGTTTCTGAAAATAATAATCTCTTGGAATACCTACATAAATACTACACTTTTGTTATTTTATATTTTTATTATAATAATTTGTTGTGCCTAAATCCTAGAATTTTTTGTTATTTTTACATTACATAAGCTTTACCGACCTCGGTAACCTAGTGGTAAAGGCGTGGACTTCAATCACGAGGTCCCGGGTTCGCATCCCGGTCGGGTATAGTGTTTTTTCATTTGAAAATTTCTATCTGGTGTTGGCCTGTCTCAGGTTGGACGGGACCGGTTGACTGGAAAAAATTGCCTCAGGCAATAAGTTCCGCCGGCTATTCTAGTGTTAATTTATATTTATTTATTTAGCTGTGTCTTAAAAGTCCTGAAATTTTGTTTATATTTTTTATTACTTATAATTGTGTGTGAACATTGTATTTTTTGTTTGTAAGAAATGTATATTTTTTCTATTCTATTCAAATATACGTTACTTCACCGAAGTTCATTTTATATTAAAAAAAAGATTCAATTAATATACCTAATAAACAAGCAGCAAAACATTTGGTCCGAAACATCGTAGAAAGATGAAAGAATGAAAGGTTTTTGAGTTGATCAGTCTCCCGAGAGTGGGTTGCAACATTAAAAAAAAGATGAAGAAATTAAGAAGAAGGTAGTCACTATACAATATATGTAAGTAGGTACATGAAACGACCTTGAGTATGTCGATTTGCTCTCATCATCTCTATAATGGACGTATCGCTGAGTTATTGTGAACTCGTAGAAAGCTCGCGAGCTATTATTAAAACCCATCTTGAGCGTGTGTCGTCTATAGACATTTTTATAATCGCCTCAAACAACCTTGAGACAGATGAGGTGGTCGTCGCAATCAGGTAGTCGAACAGAGAATTCATTTCTTTTATATCTATACAGAGTGCGGTACCTACTTTCCACACTCTCACATGGCTATATCGCTTTAGGTATATTATAGGAGTACACTGACTGACTGTCGAGACTTGAGAGTTATTTGTTTTTTATCGTTCCACGTACCTACCTATAGGAGGCTGTATGTGTAGGTGTGTGAGGGTATACAGCGAGAGGGACAGGGAAAGAAACAAGGCCGTCGCGTTTCCTGCAAATGTGCCCGAAGGCTTATAACCATCTTGGGGAAGTCACAACATGTCGAGTAAGTTAGTAGCGACAGTAATAATGATTATTATTCAACGAAATTGGTTGGAAATTACCTGATAATCAACTGTTACCTAAATTTTATTTAAAATGCTACCATAAAGCGAACTAAGAAAGAACGATTTCTTGTTATAATGGGTACATCATTTATAACTGATTCGGCTGTTTTTAAAGCAATGAAAAAAATTAAGCGTCAAAAATATTGGGACACTCGTAAATAGCGTAATAAAATGGAGTTGCTATTGTCTATTACTTATATCAAAAGCGTAGTTTCATCGAAATTTTGAACTAAGTGGGGAAAAATCATTATTTTATATATTTCATATTACCTATATTTCATATTATAATGGAACTGTCAATGCATATATGTCTGTCATATTCGAAACTGTTATATCAATCCGATATTTTTTTAATTAATAAAAAGGTAACTATGCATAAACCTAGCAATACTTTTAATCGAAAAGCATTCTTAAAACGAATAAATAAAATCTTTATTAAAATCATCCTATGAATATCCCAGAGCAACCTCTTTTTCTCGAGTTTAACAATAGATATACGTTAGAACGAAATATTTATATTCTTTTATTTTATGAGATCATAATTTAATTTTCAAACTGCGTATGAAGAAGACTTTATGCTACAAAATTATATTCTGTATTTTCATGGTCTAGTGGCGGGATGTTCAGATAACAAGAAACTATAATCTGGTTTCAAACGATGTTGTCTAGACAGGAAGCTGTACCGAAATAACAAAAAAAAACATCCTCTTTTCGTGTATCAATAATTTATCCGCTAGTAGAACGGCTGTGCTAAACCGGACGCGTTGTCTCCGTAAACAAATCTAGGCGAAGATGAATTTTGCACGGGAAGTAGATTGTGTATTTCCCATTCCATTGTATTGAGTTTAATCAGATTTTAATAGTGGAGTGTTCTGGTTGTTAATTGGGAACTGTCGTGAGCGAAATTGTTTACCGAGTGATCATTGACCCCGGCGCAGCGCTTAACTCTCATAATGCCGCTTCTTCTCAGATTACTAATGAAAATACTTATGGTAATGTTCATTAACCCTCACCCTAACCGTTTCGCGCGAATATATCGTCTCTACACTGCTAAAGTCAAATTGTTATTTGGATAGAAATTTCTCGGAAAAGGTCGGCGCTATTTTTTAATTCCAATTCATAAAAATTGGGCGAGTTTACACTTAATAAAGCCCAGGTCCAAAAAATACCGGGTTTCCAGAAATATTATGGAATAAGTTTGTATCAGCCCAGACCAATAATTTATGATGCTTTGGATATAAGGCTTTTCGAAGCAAAACTGAGGGATAGTCTAAGGGATAATTATTATTGTGCCATAGGTCGAGAAATAAGGTTGGGCTTCGTGTAAAATGTATAGATCGCAATTCTAGAGAACTCTAAATAGTTAAAGAGAGTATAAATAACTCACTCAGTAGGAAACAACCAATAGTGGTGACCAAAATAATCCCCAGAAAAAAAAACAATGGGCTAGTAATAGATATCCCAATTTCAGTTGTCGGCCTATATGATTATGGATTAATAATAAATGCAAAAAAGACTAAATTAATGTATATAAGATCTCCAAATTTAGCAGTGATTAATCCTAAGCCGAAAATAGTATCTCATGATCATCAGTGTATACACGGAAATGTTGAGCTCCCCATCACCTGCGACTGTCCGTAATGTTGATGTGGTAAATAATTATGTATACCTAGGTTTAACTATAGATAATAAGTTTAAATGGGACCTTCATGTAAATAAAATATGTAAGCGTTTGCGATCCATAGCTGGTAAGTTGTATAGAATTAAGTACTTCGTGCCTAGAACCACACTCAAAATAATATACAAGTCTTTGGCAGAATCTTTGATTAGATATGGTATTGGTAGCTGGGGTAACTGTACTAATACAAATTTAAAAAGGGTAATGCTCGCACAAAAATCGATTTTAAGATTAATTGTTAATAGAAATGTATGTACCGCGACGCGTAATAATATTTCTTTATACTTTAAAAAGCTGAATATTTTGTCTGCTAAAGGCTTTTTTTGGCAAAGGATTGTCCTTGACCAGTTTTTGAAAGATGAATATAAGACAAGACCGCGACACGCTCATAATACTAGATTTAAATTAAATGAAGGATATATATGTAGTACCAAAATATAATAATAAATACGGTAAGAGAACTTTAGAATATAATGTGCCTAAATTGCTTAATATGATGCCGACATCTATTAAGAAATGTGGTAGTAAATGTGCAACAAAAAGACTTGTCAAGGAATGGCTCTTGAAATGTGGATTTGTTTATAATTGAAAAATCTGTAAATAATTATGAATAATATTATGTTTGCTGCTGTTGGTTAGGTTTTAAGTTACTATTTTTATTGTTTTTATTTCTGTAGAAGAACGCGCCGACAAATCCATTTGTATGGATTTGGCGCGACTTCATTATTGTACCTTAACTTTGTAATAATTAGTTTTTGAGATCTAATAAATAAAAAAAATAAAAAAATAGGTGGAGTCCCTATGAGGACTCTTGCTGATTAAACAACGATTAAATGAAATATTTTATTTAATCAGCTACACATAGTAATATTTCTACAAGTACCTAACTACCGAATGGACAGTAGTAACATTTGAGTCATACTAAACTTGTATCGTGTTTAGCAGTTCATGTCCTTTGTTCTTTATAGAAAGGTTGTATTGATAACAAACATACTACTTACATATTAGAAATACTCGGCTACTATAGATTAGTAATTAGTATTAGTGTTCCCCTTCGATAAGATCAGTACAGCACAATGCACCAGTATCTCGTGTTAGTCATTTGGAGCACCGTTTCAATATAGAAGGAAACATTGCAGCAGCTGATCTTCGACACGGCATTGTTCTCAGATTAGCCATTGATTTCTTCCTACCTTACGTGCTTCTTACAATTAGATATCCCTGATGCTTTGTATTAGTATTATAGATAGAGAAATGCTTATAGAAATGTATAGGATTAATTCTATAATGCTTTGTTTATTATTAATACGTTTTTTTCTTTTAATTTCAGGTAAGTCACACTTCTTTCCTGGGTTCTTTTAATGTGTCCATTAACTTCGTGGAGGTAAGTTTGATTATTATTCTGGCTTTGTGGGTGCACAAGAGTGTTTCTCGACACAATGTCTGAAGCCTGCATTACACCTAATGTATTGTTACAGGCTGTCAATGTTCGAGAAGTCATTAAAACCCTCCGACCTACCCACCGGGCTGTGCACGCGGAATTTCCGAGTGCGTGAATTAAGGTCTTCTACCTTTTCGGAATGTCGTTACGGGCCCACGCCTAAAAAAACCTTTAGGTAAACCTTTCTCCGTAACTTGTTGAGACCGACGTCTCCCCTTTCTCCTCCCCCTGTCCAGCGATCTCTCCGCCGAATTTATTAGAGGGATTTATCATCGAGTTTTGTTGGCTCCCACGCGCTCCGAGCTGTCGGGTACAACACTGCGGGCTACCTACCACCCACTCGCGAGATACCCGCCGTTCGTCTTTACTGCAAGATTTCTAAAATCATAATAATATTACCATTTTACAGCTACATTTAATGACCCTTAGTGTTACGCTATCTCGCTTATTACAACAATTGTTATTTCTTATTACGCCATTCAACTTGACAATAATCTGTGTTAGGTATCACACTTCTAATGCTTACCCCACTCTACACTGCAGTACCACGTGCCTTGAGGCTCTTCTCACAATCAAAACCTTTTATTCTCATTAATCTCCTCCCACATCTTAATCTCCGCTTCAAACAAAACGGAACACAGGAGGAGACGTACAAAAGCTATTATATATAGACAAATATATAAACAAATTGATGATGGACCTACGTTTAGGGACCCAATATAATAATCGTCCTATGAACCTAATATTCTATTTGAATTTCAATTATTTCTAGAAGCATAACTTCAACTTGTTCAGCAAAACGTTCATTGCGAAATCACATCGATTCCCCTGTCCCCACACATAGACGACCGTCTAAACTAAACTCTAAAGCAGCGTAGGATAAGTGTGCAATGTTTCAAAGTAAACGCCGCCGCAGCGATACAAAACGTTTGAAACTTCCCTCAAACGAGACAACATAATATTTTATTCACCGAATCACAGCACTTTTGGCTCTCGAATATCGTTTCAGATATTATTTGCCGGCGCGGCGTCTCGCCCCGCACTGGAGTGTGGGTGCAGGGTGAGAGCCCGCCGTACACTCTCCTTTTATTGTTTCAACTTGATTCGTACTTAAAAGGAACTTGTTTTGGAATCACTACAACATACGTGTGGTAGGGGGATTCAGACTCTTCTGTACTATGCTTACCACATACTGAAAAGTGCATCTATATTTTTTCCTTCAATTTTGTTCAAGTCTATCTGAATTGCAGTGACTTGAGTAATCGTACAATTTCTTCTTTTTCCTCTTCTGGATGTCGACTATTGTTCATACGTATATCAGCCAAGTCTACCGCTTCCTCAATCATACATTATTTTATCACATCCGAATTTGTCGATGACACACTTTAGCGATACGATTAAAAAGAATATCCTGCGGTACTCGGTAAGTGAACGGGATACGCAGATTCTTCAACACTTGTCTATGACAACTTATCATTAGATATCATTACCTTATTGAAAATACATAAAAATAATAATAAAAAATCTTTACTTCACGGCAAAAATTTTACAATAGAAGCGTAAATGATAAAAACGATAGAAATCTGAGAATTTTGGTCTTGAGATGTCAAGATGGTGTTGACAGATGAAAAATTTGAATGTCACCTTCTAACGAAGCATAATAATTGAAACACCTAGCTTTTATTTTACTGCTCTGGTGATTCAATTTGATTTCACGGCGAAAATACGAATCCAGTAGTTGGTGTACCTACGTCTATGTATAATCTAGTCTCCGTGTGATGAAAGGTAAAATGATTATGAAGTTCTTCAGAGGAAGTAGGCTGCCGGGGGACATAATATTATATCTCCACTCCGCCACGACACGTCCTGCGCAAGATGCAGACACACCGCCGCGATATACTCCACAATCTCCTTCACGTGATGAGAATATTGCTGGTACACTCAGTGATATGAAATGCATCCCTCCACTCTACTCGTATCTATCGGCTCCACACTCTAATCATATTAAATTCGGTCTGCTATTCCATCTTCTACTTGTGTGTTACTCATGACAGAACGCTAAAATTATGATTCCAAAATATTATATTTCTTGTAATAAATTCTTTGATTGGCCATTTGAACACTTCTCAATCTTTCTCCTTCCATGAACAGCAAGCTGAATTTCACCTTTTTAAGCTAAATACTACACCAACTAAGTTGTCCTCGGTTCTCCGTTGTTTTCTTTGGTCGTCCCAGCTCTTGTCAAGAGCGCTTTTTCTGTTCCCTCCATTATCATTTCTGTAGCCTCTTATAAGTCTTATACGGCGAATCAAGCAATGTTGATGAACCTTCCCCGTTATTTATAAAGAGGGAGACCAAGGTTCTGCAGAAAAATGCTATAACAGAAGAAAAAATCCAGAACCGTAGAATATACAACCTCCGGAGGAGAAGAGCCGACCTCAACAGCCATCAGCAGAGGTGATAAGTTGGGAGGGTTTCAGGAAGAAAAAATGAGGCTTCATATAAAAGGCACCCTCTGTATCGCTTTTACTCATAAATTCAATCTACAAATAAATTCTCTGGTGCTATGTTGGTAGGTACCTCCAAATGATCATACTTGTAGGTAGGTACTCTAATCCAACTCATCTGTTCTTACCATAAATTAATAACTTTCATATTTTATTTAGACGATTTGTCACTGTTCCTCCGCGGTTGTTCTTCTAAGAGTCTAATATTTTTATGGTGAATAAGAGCGCATCCTTAATTTATTACGTCTAATCTTATTGGCGTAGGATGATTTAAATGGTAGACTGGCTCGGAGTAAACTGCATCCACCCACCTCGGAGAATCTTTCGCGATAAGCAATAATAATACTGAGAGTCTGCATGGGAATGCATCCAGGCGTACTCGGTGTCTCTTAGTAGAGAAGTAAAAATTATAGGTATGTATTTGCATACACACTACAACCATTACAAATAGCTAGCAACACAAAATGACAATTAAAGTAAACGATGTTGGTGTTTGTTTATTTTATCCTGGTGGTATCTGCGCGCCCATCTGATGGGGCAAGAAGACTCTGCGATTCTCGGGAACGGAACATGTTTGAACAACGCTTTCCTTGTGTTGTGTGTAACCGCAGCTTCTCTCTTGGTCCGAGTACCGGTACTCTTACCTCGGTGTACTGGTACTGCCTCTCTCCCTGCACCGGCCGCACTCACCCACGCCTGCAGACACATGGCGCCAACAGCTGATACTGTCCGCGTTAAATCATTCCCTCGGACGTGTTTTGCAAATGTTAAAAAATACCTTTGATATTATTAATAACAATCCTGCCAAGACGCTGTTATAAATGTACGTAGGCAATTTTGAAATTCAATAAATAATCCCATTATAAATTCTCCCGGACATGAAGATGTTTTCACCTGAGGCGAAATTCGTCCAGATGTAATTATTAAACAAAACCCCTTATACGATTCGAAATTTTGGAGCAACATATTATCAGAATTGTATAACTCCATATTATCTTCATATTATTAACAACTAGCTTATACCCGTATTGCTTTACGTTTTTGATTCCGATTGTCAGGCTTGATCGGTAGGTAATTAAACAGGTTCTAGTCTAGCTTCCCACTGCTTAACAGACCTCTATAATGTAGCTGTTTTACGGACCTCATAATATTATACGAACCTACCGACATAATTTGCAAGTTTTTATAGAGGGAGAGCTCTGTGGTTTGAATCTTAGCTACATTCCATAACCCTGTGATAATTAATTAGGCGTTCCACCCATAGAGGGTGATTTGCGCTATGTGTGATAAATGCAGCTGTCAAACTTCAAAATGGAGGAACTATTTTGCATTTTTTTTTTCATTAAATCTTTATTTATTGAGAATAATAAGATTTGAATAACATTTATATGTATAACAAATCAATCTACAATTATTTTATTACATTTTCATACCGTAGTACCAAGATTCCATTCAACTTTTACATGAGTAATTTTGTTTCCAAATTATAGCTTACTGTCTTTTTTGAGAAATTTGTATGAAGTTCCTAAAAAAATAGAGTTTTTTAAATAGCTCTAAATATATTAAAGTTAATGCAGCAAATTGTATTTAAGAACCTTCTCCAGCATTTTGTAAGGCTCTGGGCATATTAATATCTGACCTTAATGTATGTTTTCTATGATTGATGCTGTTACAAAAATATAAATAAACGGACTAAAATATTATGTAGATTATTGGTTAATTTCGCCGGTAACTTGATTTTTTTATTGTAGAGACCAACGGTTATTTGTCATAATATCGTCAATAGTACCTACCTATCTTTATATTTGTAATTGGTTAGTTATTAATGTTTATTTTCCATGGACAACACGATTATTCTTCTTCTTCAACGTGTCATATAACACTTTTCTATAGGTACAAAGGTGTCAATATAGCCGGCGGAACTTATTGCCGAGGCATTTTTTTAGTCAACCGGTCCCGTCCAATCTGAGACAGGCCAACCCCGGGTAGAAATTTCAAGTGAAAAAAACACTTAGAAAAACTCTGACCCGACCGGGAATCGAACCCGGGACCTCGGATCTGAAGTCCACGCTAGTACAACTAGGCTACCGAGATCGGCGTAATAATAATATTAATTTATTTATATTTTGAAGTAGGTACTTTATAGCATTTTTGTAGAACATAGAATTTCGAAGATAAATGCCTTCAATGTTCCGCTTGCGCTGTGCTAGTAATTCGAGAAACAAATACGGAGAAAATCTAAAAAATAAGTATTGTAAATTTTTTGAATTCTTATAACTTGATTAGAATATAAGGAAAAAAATCCCAAACTGGTGAAAGCGAAATTCAATTAGGTGTATTTTATATTACCCGTGGTTGTATAAAAGGAACATCTTAAATCAATTAATATCTTGTTAATTTCTTTTTTATTTAAGTCACGTTGATGAGTTCTTCGTGTATTCTAAATTATATATAGGTACACTCCTGCAATTATTATATCATTAGGGCTAACTTTCTACTTCAAACACGGGGTGATATTTTTTTGAGAATAATACTTTTCAAATTCAGTACTGTCAAAAAATTGGAAATATTTGCCACATACGTACGAAAAGATGAAAGGTATGCAGAAGTCTTAGTAATTTTCCTAATAATCGTGTATACCTGTTCCATCTAGACCAGTCGGGCCGGTGAGATAAGCCGTAATCAGATTGAATTCACTTGCATGGCGTTGCATAAGCAACGAGTGCGAATGTATCCACATATTTCTAGATTGTGGCGTTTTGCGTGGGAAGCGACGCCAGGCTTGCACCTGATGATGTTGTTTATGATTTTCAATGATAGCCACCTCAACATGTCGTTGCGGAAGAAGTCTCCATCGTCGTCAGCCAAATGTATTCCAAATTCCAATGCTGGACCAAGCTCTCTTCACTTCTCTTCCCACCATCTCCTATTCTTCTTTTTCCTGTTCTAGGATGCCGTTCCAATATTTCGCGGCATTGACCATTCTCTCTGCGACACACACATAATATTATTACTACTTTCACAGTAAGCTACTTAAAGCGTGTGTCGTGAAAGAGAAAAATGGTCGGCACCTGGGATCGAACCCACGACCTCCAGTACGAAAGTCGGCGACGGAACCACCAAGGTACCAACACTACCAACCACTCTAATGTAGCGACCATACCTACTCTGCCATAGGTAGGTATAACTTATTTCATTACTTTTTTACTTACTCCCGTGAGCATGAATTACATAGCAACACAAGGCCAAATTCAAGACGAGCATGTCTCGACACTCCATGGCCATAAGCTTTGCGCGTCGTGTAGTTTTTCTTCGTAATGAATATACAAATAATTTATCTAAGAATCATAACTCGATTTTAAAAATCTGCAATAGAGTATCCAATGCGCATGGGGTTGAATTTTTAAATCAAATGATAGATTTATTTTCGTCAAATATAAAACGGTTTCAGCTTTATTTTAGAGATATGTAGATAAGAGATACGTTTTTGCATTGTGATTTCCTTGGTTTTACTACCAACCACTCTAATGTAGCGACCATACCTACTCTGCCATAGGTAGGTATAACTTATTTCATTACTTTTTTACTTACTCCCGTGAGCATGAATTACATAGCAACACAAGGCCAAATTCAAGACGAGCATGTCTCGACACTCCATGGCCATAAGCTTTGCGCGTCGTGTAGTTTTTCTTCGTAATGAATATACAAATAATTTATCTAAGAATCATAACTCGATTTTAAAAATCTGCAATAGAGTATCCAATGCGCTTGGGGTTGAATTTTTAAATCAAATGATAGATTTATTTTCGTCAAATATAAAACGGTTTCAGCTTTATTTTAGAGATATGTAGATAAGAGATACGTTTTTGCATTGTGATTTCCTTGGTTTTACTTCGGAAAAGATTGTTTTTTTGTTTTAAGCAAAGGTTAGCAAGTTGATGATTATTTTGCGTTCTCTGTTTGCCAATCCATAATGAAAACAAGACGAAAGTTATGAAGCAATCCAGAAGCCAAAGAAGTGACCCTCGACAGAACATTAGTTTTAAAGATTCATATAACTTTGAGGTAGTGAATGAATTTGCCTACCTTGGATCCACCATTACAAAAGATAACGAAGACCATGTGGAAATAAAACGGAGGATCGCAACTGGAAACAGAACATTCTTTTCCCTCCTACCAATGCTCAAATCCAGAAACGTCCACAGGAAGACCAAAATAACCCTGTACAAAACAATCATAAGAACAGTGGTAACATATGGATGTGAAGCATGGACGATGACGGCAAAATCTGCCGAGATGCTGGATACATTTGAGAGGAGGGTGTTGCGTAAAATATTGGGGCCCGTGAATGATGGAGAAACCTGGAGAATTAGATTCAATGAAGAGCTATATAACATCTACAAGGCTCCCAGGCTCTCTGTACATGCCAGACTGAGTAGGCTGAGATGGGCCGGGCATCTGCAGAGAATGCCATCCTCACGGGTCACTAGAAGGATCCTCGAGGGTCACCCAGGCGGAAGACGACGTGTCGGAAGACCTACACTCAGAAAAAAATATTGTTGGGTGTAACAAAAAAACTTTGATCCCACACAGCCGTATATAGCGTATAGTCGATGAAACAATGTTTTTATTGTTAAATTGCTATTGTTAACGTAACAACATTTTCTAAAACAAAGTACAGTTGTTACACTGACAAAATTAATGTTGTTACCCTGTCAATTTTATTTTGTATCTGCACCAACTCAACTCTATTCCATCAACAAATTGACTTTGTGCTTGCACCTACATTCTCCTGTTATCCTAACAAAGTAATGTTGTTATTGCAAATATTTGGCTTTTGATCCAGAAACAAGTTTAAGTTATTGCAGTAACAAATTAACTTTGTATCTGCACCAACTCAACTCTATTCCGTCAACAAATTGACTTTGTGCTTGCACCTACATTCTCCTGTTATCCTAACAAAGTAATGTTGTTATTGCAAATATTTGGCTTTTGTTCCAGAAACAAATTAACTTTGTATCTGCAACTACTCTTTATTTTAGGGCTACCCCTTATTCGTCAGCACGGATATGCATTTTCCAGTAAGCCTTTCCCTATCTTCGTAAAATAGGGAAAGACTTACTGGAAAATGCAATCCGTGCTGACAAGAGTGTAGCCCTAAAAAAAGAATAGTTAACTTTAAGTCATCAAAGGTTGCTCTTCCGTCAAGATTATTTGGTTATCAAAAATCAGCAATTGACATGCACATTCAGTACGAAGTAATGAATAGAAACGCTTAATAATAACTCCTATCGTAGCACATACACACACTCTGCTGATTTCCAATAACTAAAGAATCCTGAAGGATTAACCAACGTTGATAAATCAATAAAAAAGAACAATAACTTATCAGAATATAAGGGACATATAATAACAATTTAAAACAAAAGAAAATTTTAAGCATATTTATAATCAACAAATTTATTCATTATATAAAACACAAGTTACAAAAATATTATTTTATCTTGAACATAATATGTAATGCAAGTTATATCAAACATTTATTTAAAAGTGACATACTTAAAAAGTACAAGTTAAAGAATCCTGAAGGATGAGTAATGTCAATTAAAAACAAAGGCGGCTCAAATTTAAGACAAAAAAAAAATTAAATAAAATAAAAATAACATTTTTAAGTAGAGACACAAATTTACTCAATATATTATATAATCACATGACAGGTTACGAGGATATTATCTTATCTTGAACATTTGTAATACAAGTTGTATCAAACATTTATTTAAAAGTAATAAAAAATATTTATTTTAAATCATTTAAAGAATCATTTGAAGTCTCAGGAGCTATCCCACATTAACGTCTACGAAATACCATGGACGGAATTCAGAACAAATCAGTACATATTAAACGAACTGAAAATTAAGGACCGACTGTCCACGGTGTGTATGAAGCGTGTCCTACACTATTGAGGACATATTGCGCGAAGAGATGATAATTTTGAAAAACTCTTCATTACTGGCAAAGTAGAGGGCGCTAGAGGAAGGGGTCGTGAACCGATGAGATGGAGCGACCAGGTGAAGGGAGAGACAGGATGGCCACTGCACGAGCCGCTGCGGATGACGCAAGACCGAGTGCATCGGAGAGCAAAGTTGCATTCATTGGGTGACGGTCACGATCCTTAGCATTGAGAGACCGACGAAGAGACTAACATTTCTTACTTAAAAAGTATAAGTGCAAACCTTTATTTGCATTGAAGTGTGATTTTTTTACAGAGGTACACGCAAAATTACATACTGCAATGGTTGTACATCACCATAACCAACGATGGTGATGTTACATGGATATGGATATTGCATTGTATCACAATCAATGTATATTGATTGAGTATTTAAGGGAGGATTTTCAACCTGGTATGCAAAATAATGGTCATCAAAAGCGATCGTATTCATAGGCAATGCTTTAAAAACAACATTACGCTCATTGTATATATAAATATCAGTAACTATTGAGAAATTGACGTTTTCAGTTTCAATTCCACTAACTAAAACACAATCTCTGGCATAACGTGTAGATGATATTGTGACCCAAGTCACTGATTTGATTCTTTCTATATTATTCCATCCAAATTCTTGTGCAAGTACCGATGCTACATCAAAAGAGATACTAGTTTTTTCTCCAAAATTTATATGCGTTTTTAATTCCCCTTTTAGGAAAATGTCATTTAAAATCAATTGATGTCTCTTGGCAATAGTATATGACATGTTTATTCTATTTTGTGAAGATTTTGAAATTAACTTATTTGGACGATGTTTAGCTTCAAAGCGCATCGATGAAATATATCGTAGGGGCCCAAATTTAAGCATTGCTGAATGATAGTGTAACAAATTGTGAAATTTTGGTTTAAGATTCTGGCCAAATAATGATGTATACATTTCGCAAAGTACAGAAACCAAATATTGCAAGTACGTTGTTGACTCAGGACGAAAAGTTGAAGACATAACGACATCTAACAAAAGCATCAGCTGAATATAAAGTACCCAATATTTATCACCTCGCGGGACTAAATCACCAAACATTACACCAAAATATCTACAAAGGGTTGCCATTTCTGAGGAACTTAAGCGCAAGTTGCTTTTACGTAAGTGTTCAATCGACAGAGACACAGGAATGTTTGCCTTATCAGGACCATAGTCGAATGAAGCGAGTTTATTGTTAAAAAGTTGCATAGAGAAATATTTAGCCTGATCCACAAGAGCAACAATAATTTCACTCATTACATATTTCATTACACCTTCATTCAAATCATGCATTACATCTACACCAATATGAGAGAATAAATCGAAGTTATCCACGTCAAGCCAAATACATTCCTCTTTCACTCCAGTAAGTGAAACATTATTTGTTCTCAAATCTTGTCTATAATTATTCATGTTTCTCAAAAGGGAGCTATCTTCTTGGAAAAGTTGTATCATATTGTTTCTAGTAACTTTGCAGGTTCTGCATGTCAAATTACCAGAAAAGCTTTCAACGAAACCACAAATACTGTGTAGACCCAAGTTATCTCCGAGAATAAGTCCTAAGTCAAAATAAATAGTTCCCTTAAAATTTGGATGATCAATAAATATCCCATCGTTAAGCAAGAAATTTAATTCATCAATCAAAGGTTGAAAAATTACACGATTACCGAATTGAACCCTATCTGAGGAATGGTATATCAATGCTAAAAAAATGTTGGATAGTTGGGATGTATAACGGGGCGGTAAACAAGGTAGTGAAATATAAGCAGCTCCTAGTTTATGAATAGAACTGTGACTGCCCAAAGCATTCAGAGGCTCGAAATCATCAACTTGTAAAAAAACAGGCATCACTAATTTTCTCCCATGTTGTGATTGTCGTGATTTCCAAGAAGAACCATGTATAAAATGTTCTATAGTTTGGGTTGAATCATGCTCACCTAACTCATTCATATGTTGTAAAGTTTCCCTCAAAATATTTGATAAAGAAAAGAACTTTTTCAAAACTATTCTCAAACTGATAAAGTGAGCCTTACATTCTACGGCTTTATATACTCTTTTACCACCACTTCTCACAAAATCGTATCTTGTTCCTACTGTATACGCTTTAGGTTCAACGAAAGACCCATGTTCTTTAAAATAGAGAAGTCTCTTGTAATCACTATCAAAATTTGAAATTATTGATACTATACTTTCTTTAAATGCCGCACTGTCTTGTTCCATTAACTGTGGCACAAGACATTTATAAAATATATCTTTTACGCCATTGAAAACAGTATCTACAATATTTAGAGGCACTTGAGGATTGGCATAAAGAGCAGAGGTAAACTGAGCTAAACTGTCACCCAAAGGTATAGATAAATTATCAATGTCATTTGAACTTTCTGTAGAGAAATTTTGAAGAGAGTCACTTATGTCTTCCGAATGATCGCCTACATTTTTGCTAGTGCTCGATTGCAATGGGTCATTTAACACTGAATGATTTTTTAAGTAGTGTCTTCTATATGAATTAAAAATTTGAAAAGTTCTCAAACATCCTGTACTTGCACAAGAATAAGATGTAACTGTTTTGTGATAAAAAGCCATGTGGTTTCTTAATCTATTAAAATCAGAAAAGGTATTTACGCACAATGCACAAGGTACCATTTTTTTCAATATACTTAACAAATTTGTGTAATCAAGATATGATGGGATTTGGAAGCAATTCCAGAACTTGTAATCAAGATATGGGATTTGGAGGCAGTTCCAGAAGAATGGCAAATGAATGTTATATGTCCCATACATAAGAAAGGGGATAAACAGGGGATTCTCACTGCTGAGAACAGCCTATAAAATATTAACCACATGAAGCATCAATTTTAGCAATTAACTCACGAAGCGGAACCCCTTCTGAATCATATTTAGATGTCATTTGGAACATTGTGCGTTGTATGAACATCCAGCACGGGGTGCAGTCTTTGGGGTATGCGCAGTCTAGGGCCCAATAAATGTGAAAAGTGTATTTGATTGCAGAAGAAATGTCTTGCACTTGATATCTTAGTCCTTTATGAATGACGATTTCATATTGAAACACACTTGCCCAAGATGATCCTACAGCCAGAATATATGGCAGGCTCGGAATACCCTTTGCAGCAACAAATGCTTCTCTATCACTGCAGTATCTTTCAATATCTGAAGCAGTTGAAACTCGTCCAAGAAAACTGGACCGAACTTCTTCTCTTGACAGTTTCCACACTTTTTTACGTGGGACATTGACTGTTGGCATTTGTCGTAGAAGATTAATTATTGTCAAAAACGTAGCAACATTGGCTTGCTCCTCACCCACTGAAAAATAAATAACTTAATTAGATAAGCGAGGAAAACAATTCCATCCAAATAAAACACAACACGCAATTTTATTAAAAACTATGTACAGCCTTTGGGCTGCATATAGTTAAAAAGAAGTACATATAATAAAACACAAACTATACTAAATATAAGCACATGAATAGTAAGTTGAAAACTCACCAGACGCTAATTGTAACAGATCTAATGTGAATTGGTCGACTCTTGGAAATTCACACTTTGCAGCGAGCAGTTTTAAAAGATTTGATTTCACTATGGGAAATCGTTGAATAAAAGTATCTGTGGCCCCTGGATATACAGCATTGAAATCGCTGGAGACCTGAAAATTAAAATACTATTACATTTATATACCAGGGACCTTAAAATGAATGCGTACACAGCCCTTTAGTAGGCTTATGCATGAAATCCTTCTAACAATTTTTTTTTGACAAACAATAAATTCTCTTAAAATTACTGTGAAATAAAATTGAGAATAATTCTATTCTATTCCGGATATATAAACATATATACGAATGTACTAAAATTAATAGAACTTTTAGATCTGTCAACTGAACAAATGGCCTGTTTCTGCAAGGAAAATATTGTATTATGCCTGCGGCGTTTCCCCTTGCTTTTCTGGCTATGGAAGTAATTAAAATATGTACCTATATACCTATTAATCTTATATAAAATTAATTTAAAATGAGATTTCTTAATTTCTTGGCCTGTTGGCTAAGATAAAAAAAAGACTAATATGCAACTCACCAACTTATATCCCAAGGGTAAGTGTAAAGCGGGAAATGTCTTGAAATATTCTATGTACGAAAGCTTTTCAAGTAGTTTATTACGGATATTCAAAGTGGATTCCCATTTAGCTATTACTTCATCATTTGGTGAAGAAGTATTTTTCAGCCAATTCAATTGATCATTAAGGGAACTTTCGTAATTTTCATTTTCAGAGGTGACATTGAAGGAGTCTGGAAGAGGTCTCACACGTTTACTTTCACTGGAGCTGTGACCACTATCACTGTCACCGCTTCCATTGCTGCTCCACCTTCTTTTATAACCCTGAGGTGCCAATGATCTTCTGTGTGTTATTAGTCGATTGTGTATAAGCCCACTCGCTTGGATCACTTTACCTCCTAATACTTTGTAAGGCACGTAGTACAAGTCGCTACTTTCACCCTTGAATAATTGAGAAATGGCAACTGCCCATTGAATCCACACGTCTTTTCTAATCGTTCTATTTAATTTCTCTAAACATTTTAACTCTTTCTCTACAATACGTCTTACGATGTATGCGCGATCGCAAGGACTTAAAGACTCTTTCTTATCAGATTTTTGTAGCAATTTTCTACCAACTGTTTCTGTTTGTAACAAGTGAGTTAAGTTAAAGTTTTTGGCGGTTTCTGAATATGATGATAATTCCTGAAACAAAGAATTATATATAATGATTATTAAAGACTAACTATTATAAATAAATACATATGGATAATTCACACAGATCGAACTAGTCATAAATTAGAGCATGTATTCTGTATTATAGGTACTTATTAACTTGACGATACATATACATACATATTATGCAACAAACACACATACATGTAACATCTAAGACCCAGAACAGTTTGAAAAAGATCATTCTTCATTTTTGTTACCTCTGCACCCCACCGGCCGTCAATTGAACATAAATTGAAACAAAAACCATTGTTCGTGAAGTCAACTAAGTAAAAACGTAAGCGAGTTGCTTACCTGAGGCAGTGGTGAAGAGTTGAAATCATCAGAGGACTGTGATGATTCTCTAAAACTGTCTGTCTTCTCTGATTGAAATGATGTTGACGGCACAATCTGAAAATATTTAACCAACATTTAAAACAAATCTGGGGCAAATGATCTATTCAAATAAAATAATAGGTATATAAATAAATTACATGTAATATTGATTTTTCTTTTTCGGGTATAAAGATGGTGGCGTTTTGTCGAGTAGGTAATGCAACAGTGTCTTGATCGATGCCGGAAAGCAGAAGGAGATCCTCAGTTTCAATCTATAAAATTTGAAAAATATATTTTAACATTTATCGGGTCATATATGGATCTAACTGTGCCAAAATACTTATTATTATACAATGTAAACAAGTAATTTTACATATAAGGATATGTGTATAATTATATATACGTAGTAAGCGAGTTTATAGTAATACAAGTTTAAAATATTTATAGTTAATACATGTTTAAACTAACTTTATCTTCAAATCATATTAACATCAAGTTAGGTATATTAACAATTAAATAAACATTAGAAGTTAAGATTATTTACAAACATTATTTCGAAGGGAGTCCAGTGATGATCTTAATTTGATTTTGTCACCCACATTCAAACACAGCGTTGACAATTCGTTGTCGTTTGCTTTAAGCAAAATATCAATTGATGTCACTCCTTCCACTGAAATAATTGCAAATATAATAATCCCAATTAGGTAAATGTAAAATATTTTAATGGGGTCAATAGGTTTTTTGTTGTCAAAGTATAAGAGCTCATATAATTATTATGTGCACATTTTTGAGGTTAAGTTTTTCTATTAAGTTATGAAATTGGTCGTTATGGATATAATATGTTTCGTTAGTTTATTTTCTTTATGCACGTCATAAAATGAAATTGCACCATCACACAATGAAAAAAATACATTTAATATTGATAGGTGAAAGACTTGATGCAATCAAACGTGCATGCGTATTGGCATGTTCAAAAGCAAAAAAACCATATTATTTAACAATATCTACAGAGAATTATAAATAATTGTACTCACCACTTATGTTATTAATAGATTCTTTCGAAATATTCGATTTTTCCAAAAAATCTAGCACATTTTCCATTTTTATAAAACAACTCACTGCCATCAGTTGAATGAAAATTGAAGGATGACGCCATTTGCAATAAATAAATTAAACGTGTTTTGTCCTGTCAAGCAAAGTGTTGTTAGCACAAAAAAAAAACATTGTCATATATACAAAATAATTAGCATAATAATATTGTTGCAATTAACGTTGATACAGTATTTACGTAAAGTTGTCGGTAATACAACTTTACCATAATATTGTTATAAAAACAAATAGAAAATTGATAACAAAACCATAAACACAGGACAATAAAAAAATTATCGCAGAAACAAAGTTTCCTTTAACATTGAAACAAATCTTAATGTTGCAGAGACAAGAAAAAAATGGCAAAGCTTTTATTGTGACTTTGTTAAGCGTTTTTTCTCTGAGTGTAGGCTCAGATGGGAAGACGAAGTTAGGAAGGATGCGGCACAACTCCTGCAGGTGACGGATTGGCGGACCGCAGCGGAGGACAGGAGGAGTTGGAGGCGTTGTCTACAGGAGGCCAAGGCTCGATTTGAGCTGTAGCGCCATCGAAGAAAGAAAGAAAGTTTGCCAATCCATAATAATAAACCTAGAATAATTCACAAAACAAACACTATCTCATTTCGTAACCCGCCTCTACGACAATTAACACACGCTAAGGTAAACATCATTACCGCTGATTGGTTTTATATTGTGAAGTTAATGGTAGGTTCATCTCGCTAACAAAACGTTCATTTCTAAAGAGATATAGTATTCGAAAGGAGGATCTTTTATGGTTTATGTCTAAAAGATGATTTCTAAGTATTAGGTACCGTATTACTTACTGAATTGTCTAATCATTATTGGTATAATGATATATTTGTTGCGTATATTTTCTTAATTAAGATATCAATTATGACATAAGCTTCCTCGCAAAAAAGATATAATTTTGTAAGTTTTGACACAGCTTGTACCCTGTGAGTAGAGATGGGACTAACGGCTTAAATTCAAAAACGTTATAGCCATTTCGTTATTCGAAAATAACGTTAGGTAATATTAAAAGCTGAAAGCTATTTTAAACATTTGGTATCTTGAAACATTACTTTTCCTAAAAAAAAAAGGTCGTTTCCAAAATTTGGTATCTGGAAACTTGACTTTTTCCTAAAAAACAAAAATCGTTTCCAAAATTTGGTCCTTTTCTCAGTTTCATAATATTACGCGACATATACATAATAGAAGTAGGCTATTATTTCCCTGACTATTATTTATAAATAACGTTTAATATTAATAACGTTAGATACGTTATTTTTATCAGCTGTCGTTATATTGCCCATCTCTACCTATGATGCTACGTATTCTCCCTAAACCACGATTTTACCGCACCGCACTTACTCACGAAAAGTACTCAGTAACATAATTCTATTTTAAATTATAAAATTGCCGACTCGACAGAAATCAATTGAATCTCAGAGATTCTGCAATCAAAACTTTAGGCTTTTGAATAAACGAGTGATGAATAGCATTTAAAGTAAAATAAAAAAAACCCACCCATATCAGCTTATAACTACATTTTATAAACCACATACCCACATCTATTGCAGTTCAATTGAAACAATGCATTCTATTTGTTTTGACAATTATTGGCACAGAAGAAATTTATTTATTTATTTAAAGATCCATTGGTATTGATACCTACATTATTGTTTAAGATGCATAAAAATGTGTAGTGCGCTTTGCCGAGAATTCCCACTCGATGTCGATCGGTTTGATGACCACTCGAGACTTGGTATTTTGTCAATAATTATTTGTTCCACTTCCATTTGTCCGCGCCGAATGACTTATTGTGAAAGGTATCGTACTGGCGCCATTCAGAATCGTCATCTTGTTTGACTCTAATAGTTTTTTTCTGATAGCTACCTGCATTTATTGCCTATGAGTAAGAACACGTAGAAAGCCGATTCCGACCCGCGTCGTCCGGCTCATAGATTGTTGTCTATGGTTTCAATGCATTTAAATGGGCATGCCGGAAAGCGGGTTCCTGCTTTTTCTGTGGGTATCCCCATTCAAATGCATAGTAACATTCTTGCGCCGGTCGGCGCGGGTCGGAATCCGCTTTCTACGTGTTCTTACCCTATCTAATTTCACTAAACACTAATTTACTTATTACCTACCCATTGATCCATCTTATACCTATGTATATACGGAAAGAAACTTTCAATGTTTTGATAATAGTTTATAATGTAATAGATTTATATACATTCTGAATAACCCTGCAACATATCGTTGGTGATTGTCCTATATATGGGTTCCACGGGATGATGGAGGATTTTAACTTTTTGACGACCGAAGCCAGAACATGGCTGAGGGATATTAACATAATTTTATAGTTTTAATTTTTAAATTTTATAGCGCCTGACAACCATACGAGTATATATATATATATATATACATTCTTCTCGTCGAGTTTTTTTCCCTTAAGGATGTCATGTGTGATTTTGCGACTTTGGCCAATTGCTGGCTGACTTTGGTACTGATGCCAATTCTAACCACTTTCAGGCAAGGACAGACTCATGCGCATCTCGTTTTTAAAGAATCTATATATTAATACGTGGCAAAAATTTATACACTATTTTACGAAAATTGCGCGGACGGAGCAGTATGAAATTTGGCACACTTATAGTTTATATAGATAAGGAGTGGCGAATTCTAATATTTTTTTAAATTATGCAAAAAAACACATTAAATCAATGAAAAAGCATCACTAACACTACTGTAATGTTATGTATTTGATACTCACACACACACATCGATATGTTTGAAGTTGACGCAGACTCATATATTTTGTTTATCTGTGATCAAATTGAGAATATTGTTCGTCATAATAATAGATAAAACTTTGTACATATCAACATTTCAGATTTGACTTATCTTATGAAAGAAAATCGTGAAATAGCGCTCGCTCGCTGGAGCCTTAATAATGTTCAAACTTATAATTTTAATAAGATATTGTCGAATTTCGATCACTGGTCAACCACTAGTAATAATTAATACTTGATGAAACATATTCTTCTTCGTCGCCAGTCCCCAAAAAACTACACTCAAACTTTTAAAATGTCATGACCTAAGTTTGTTCTGATTTCCTTTGAAAAGTTACCCATCATTTTTTTCTTTTGTCAACCCAAGCTTTTCGTACAGAATAGATTTGGGTCTTCTTATACATAGGCGTTCATTAACGCAATTACTCCTAGATTAATAATATTGTTCTATTATGTTATTTAGTACCTACCTCTGCATTTGACATTCTGTGTCATGTAAGTGCCTATTGTAAGGGGATGGATTTTCATTTTTGTTCATTCGCAACATTATTTTCAGCTACCTACCTACTACTTATCTGTATTCATAACGTTGTTTTCAACTATTACTAAAAACTTTATGCACAATGCAATCCTGATGCCATCCATGATGTAAGGGGGAACGAAACTTTGAGCAGGAAGAAAAATCTACGTCGCAGGATATGTTTAAAAAGACTGATTGAGGGGTGAAGTATGATAATATTAGAGAACTTGAAGTAAGTGATAGCGTAGTGACTAGAATGAATGAGAATAAATTGAGGTGGATCTGGAATTTTGAGATAATGACAAAAATAATCTTTAGATCTGAAAGAATTAGTGCACGGGGACATGGCCGACCTAGAATGACTACTCCGTACTCTCTGCCTACCCCTTTCCAAAAAAACAACGTGATGGGTATAAAAAAAGTTTTCACAAAGATTCAACACGCACGAATATTTCGTATCTTGATGGAGACTATGTAAATCTTGGCAATATGTTGGAGCTCACCGCACAATATTATTCACGAACATTCATCGAAGTGAAAAGATAGCGCCCAGCTGTTGATAATATGGTGCTGGGTTCCCGGTCCATTTCCACATTAGTCAGGGCGAACTCGTGTGAGCGCGCAGATGCTCTTCACTCTGATTAATTTCAGCAGCATTAATAATTCTCCTTCAGCCTCACACCAATACAACTCTAAGGTGCCTTCCTCAAATAAAATTGTCCACTGTCATTTAAGTAAGATTGCCTCATTACAATTTCGTATTTCCCTACTTTAAGGTTTTGTTTTCTGCTCGAAAAAAAGACACACTCCCTTCGTTTTCGATATTTCTCAGAATGTCTCCTATCTAGCCTGGTCGCAGATGAAGGATGCAATCGATTTGCTTTATTCTTGTTATCATATCATTCGTTTTTTATTGTCTTATTAAACCAACATTTAAAACATCCGATTTTTTTTTCGACATATCCTAACCATATCAACTTGGTAACTTTTGTCTTTTTTTATAGGTATCATAATCATATTGTGCTTTTAAAACTCTAATTAAAATAATGTTAAATTATCCAATATTTCAATTATATTTCGGTAATAATCTACTACCTCTTTTTATCTTGTATTGAATTATTATTGTATCATAAGTTCTCAATACTTTGGTGTATTTTTTGTTTATACAGTAACGATATTGTGAAAATAAATAAACCATAAGCTATTGAATAAAGTGCTGATTTAAGTATTGTTAGCACGAAATTCAAGTATAGCTGTAACTAATCTATTCAACCCATAACAATTTCTCCTCACTCTGAGTAATTACATTAACGTTTTCCTTCAAACCGAGGTGCATGTTGTTATTATTATTTGACGGATTCAATAATTTTATCAGGTCTGATCTTCAGCGCAATCGTTCCTTCTCGCAACACGAGTGGGTGCTACAATATAATAACGATTCGTATAATGTAATTATATATTAGAGATTTAAAGGTATCGAGCGGAGTGCGAGTCGGTTTTAAAATGCAGACATCACACTTGACACGTGGGCCGAACAGGTTATGGTGCATGGGCACGCGTGTATCTTCGTTGCCATCCCGCAACACCACATATACCATGGTGCCTGCACTAACAATGAAAGATTGCGTCAAAAAATACCCAAATATTTCTTAGAATTATGTACGGTACGAGAATAAATCCAACGATTTCAATACTAATTATTCGATAAGGCATTCGAAGTAAAATTTTCAAAATTTTGTATGGAAGTGAAAAGGGGAAAGAAATGTAACGTCAAAAAATCATCGTAGTAGAAATAATGACTATGACTGAAAAATGGTCACAAGAATCTAGACATAATTAGAACGTTGTGCACCAACAAAGCCAATAGGCAATAAAGATGAGACATTCACAAAAATGGATATAGTCATATCCTGGCGCCAAATACATGACAGCAGTCGCAGTCTTTAAATTTGGTTGCTCTCTAGTTCTCAATAATTTCCAACTTTTATCTCTATATTTCATTAATTATTAAATACCTACTTGTTGCATAAGTACATGAGATTTTTCGACATGTTGAGAATTCTCATGATTAGGAGTTTCGAAGACTTAAACATCACCACCTTATGGCGAACGTTGTTAACGTAAAGTGACCACACTGAGCCAGCCTTCATATAACAGTAGAAGATGGTCGTAAGCCCGTAGTGGTTTGTTAGATTTGAAAATCGAACATCAGTAATGTATTGTTAGAGTCATTAGTTGTTACATATTCTTTAATAATGACTATGCTAAACAAGTACCCTTGCGAATACGAGTGTTATCTCGAATTATTTTTATTTATGCACGAGTTCGGGGCGGGGCCAAATTTATTTAAACGGCTTCTTTATCTTTCATAATATGTCTCTTTCCGTCTTGCTATTTTGAATTATTGTTCGAAGCGAGATAGCAATAAAACAATATTGGAAACTTTTGAAAAGGGTATCTAAACAAGATGTAAGTACGTAAAAGTGTAGAAAACATTTGAAAATACTTCGATCTGTTATCGAACGAAGACCATTGTAAGGGTGACGGCCAATCAACTATGTTTCATTGCCCCATTTCATGAGGAAATGCAACTTCTAGTACGTTGTACATAATAATTCAGTGGTTAAGCTCACAAAGTTGTATCTCACACTTATGCAAAATCACTGATATTTATCCACTTTAATGATAAAAACCACAATCGATTACTCTTTGTGTCACTAATGTTCACCTTAGGCTTTTGCAATAATTAGTACAACCTCTGACGGCCGTGTCTGGATCACTGATCTACCTCCTCGACGCACGTAATTATTACTCTACCTGAACACTTCACTTATGGATCATCGATCATCAACTGACATCAATCGCCAACTACTCCGTGGGAATGACCCGCAGTAATCAGCTAACTCAAGCAGCCACTTTCCATCCTAATAAACTAAAACTCTTAACCGAGAAAGCTCTCCGGCCGTTTATGTATCTAACTACCTAATAATAACTAGAAGATAAATGCCGTCACCATGTGACGTACCCACATTGTCGTCCGTTGTTGAGATAATATAACATAACTTTCTGATCTGGAAAACGTTGTTCTGCTATATAAATTATTTTCTTTATTTGTTTCCGTCAGCGGGAATCATGTAGCAACACCTTAACAATATTTGAGACGCGCATGTCTCGACACTCTATGGCCAAAAACGTCATTGAAATAATATGGCGTTGTGCGTCGTGAAGTTTTTCTTCGTAATGAATCTACAATTAATGTTTCTTAACAGCCTAAAGCCTATATCTGATTAATAGTTTCTCAAATCATAGGGTGCAAACAAATAACGGCATGGTCCGTGTAAGTGCAAGCCGTCATAAAAACATAATATCTCCGCTTACTGGTGAATCATCCCTTAGTATTTATTATTACCAATTATTCTACTATAATTAAATCTGAAAATATCCCTATCTAACCAAAACCTAGAAAACTAAAGACACATGTTCGTATATCTCTTTACGTTCCAGAGCCAATGATCTGATCTGAATCAAGGATTTTTGCAAGCCAGTAGCTGACTGAAATGTGGGATGATTTGAATCACGTTACAGCGACTCGTTTAAATGAAGCCGTAAACTTATCTCATTACGTTACCTATCGGACCCCATTCGGTACTTCTTATACACGTTTGCTTACTGTCTTATAACCATTATGTCTGATCCCTTCCTGCTGCAGCCAACCCACGGCGTAATGTCGTTGACTTTTCGTAACATTTACTAAATTACTCTTTATTATAACAAAGGGTATTATTAAAGACGAACTAACGAGGTCATCGCTAACCCCGCCTGACAAACATAATCTATAAAACCATTTTCAACTCGTATAAGTTATTATATCACTCTGCTGCGACGTAGACTTCCAACACTGTTCTTCCATTTTAGCAGGTCTATTTGCCTTACTACTATATTTCGAAGGTTTATACCAACAATACTTCTGAGATCTTTTACTTCACTGGTTCAAAAAAGGGTTATATTTCTGGTAAGGTCAGCTCTGGACTCTATGCCGTATATCTTGATTGGGCCCTTGGATGTTCATAATATGCATATTTTTTTCTGATGGTGTGTTTTTAGCATTCGAAAATAGGTTTGGCCTTTTCAGATTACCTCAACACTTCGTCATCGATTGCATTGTTCTGTTGCCACCCAAGCATTAATAAAAGCGTTTTTTTCTATGATATTTATCATTGTTAAAATATGAAAATCATTTTAATATAAATCAGTTCCGACTCACCTTTACGACTTTGTTTGCTGCAGGGTTAATTTCGCACAATCATAATATATGGAATATTATATTATGGCTTTTTCGCGTAAAGGTTTAGTGTAGCCATTGTTTGAGGTCAACCCAGAGTTCACAGGTGTGGGCAGACTGCTTTGATTGCGATTCCCATATATCTCCCCTATAGGTACCTTCTCTCCGGCGCATTTAACTAACCACTCATTGACCGACACTTTACCAGATTGGACATTAATTACACGTTTCATAATAGAACAGACTTCATCAATTTCTAAGATTTCCTTTCATAGATTTCCTTAAACGTAATACATTGAAGATATGACTATGAAAGAATTGAATCAAATATAATTGGGTTTTTGTTTTCCTTTCTTTCTCGCATTTCAGGACCTGTTGCCTGTCTAATTGGCGCGTCCTTCCTCACGCCCAGGGTCTGGTCCCTTGTCTTGCGTCCACTAATGCGGTTGCCCTATTCTGGTCACGCCGTTCTACGTGACTTCTGCTCCAACTCTTGCTCGACCCACACATTGATCTTACACAATTACACACCGAGGAAGACTGCTATCTAGTTTATGGACTAAACATACCCCTCGTCTCTCAGACGATGCGCGAAAATCGAATTGTTTTAGTTGATCACCATCAACTTTATACATTTCTTTTACGTGCCTCAAATAAAGACGTTGTTCTCGATAGATACAATCAAAATAAACATCTAAAAATTGATACAGTTCTCTTTTTATACATTACTGTACTATTTGTTATCCAATCTGTATAAGTTTTACCCTTCGTTGCTTGAGGAATAGAAGTCTACAATTTTTTAGTCTTATCAAAGTTATTACGCATTATTATGAAAATAATAGATTGTGTATCAAACTATTGAAATGGTGGTATATTTTAGAATGCCCTATATATTAGCTACCACCGCGTGATGAACGACGCTTACGAGGCTCATCACTTTTATCATTATGGAGAGGAGATAGATTTGGTTTAAGGATGCCAGTTGGTCGAGTGACGAGGAAGACCCCTACAACGTGTTCCGTTCCTTCAAAGCAGAGCTGAGGGATTTTAGGACGGTGTGGGAGGAGGCAAGATTGAGTGCGGTGGAGGCTCTTGTTGACTCTTTATACCCCTCCGTGGGGTCAAAAAGGAAGTAGTTACTTATGTTCTCTCTTTCTAATGGAAATTGCGTACCTAGGTCACTTACTGTCTCTTCATCGGTCGATCCTTGTCTTTTTTTCTATCTAAGCGCAAGTTCTACTTGAAGAGGTGTACATATCAATGAAATGTTAATTTTAAATTCTCTATCATTCGAACGAATAGGTGCATAATAGGATATGAGCTCTTGCGAGAATAACGACACTGTTGCTTGGTGCAAACATGTTTTATCGACGTTTTGCCAAATAATCTACATTTATCATAATCTTCTATTCAGTCGTTACATTGTAGAGCACGTAAAATCTATTTTAAGGCATGAGTCAGCCCAGAGGGGTTGGATTGCCGATATTAAAAAAATGTATTTTCTTTTTTTAACATTTCATTATCATTTACGTTTGAGGTACTGTAAAACCGTCATATCTGACTTAATAATATAATCACTTTGTGATATATATGTACCCCATGCAAAATACCTGCTTGCACAGTTTCAAAATTATTCCCGCCAATAATTATTTATTATCAACTGATGACTCTTGTTAGATTTAATGTCAAAACACACTGGCTTCCTCCCGATGACCTGTCTGGAATATAAAGCTCCCAATCGGTGCTATTTTAAATTTTGTCCACGTTAAATCGAGATGCGTTGAGTGATTTGTAGAATTTTGATTACTCTTAATAATATTGTATGATGTTTGGTTCAAGTGACGACCCCGGATTCAACTATCGGTAAGTAAGTACCTACGTACATGACAATTTAAAGTTTATTTTTCAATGCCCGTCTTTTTCTATATAGTTTTTGGAACATATTCATTCATTTAATGTTTTAAATCAGAAATTTTGTTTCTTATACTTAAAAGTAGAACATAGGATAACCACTCCAGAACAGGATATCATGTACAAAACCCAACTACGTAATATATTACCCGAGTTTGGCCATCATTCGATTGTATCAAATAAATGACAAACATGTCCTGAGATGATTTTAGTTAGCATGATTTATTTTGTGCACAATACTGGAAGTTTGACCACCTGATAATTTCACATAATATTTTAATTGGCAAAGGCCTGATAATAGAACCAAAGAAATTATATTAGGATTGAAAACATTATACCTACAAAACTGGTGAAATCGCTGTTCCTGAATTCAATAACACACAATAATTACATTTTATGCGGTTCGATTTTACTTCAAACTGCGGAAAGCCTTGTCATGGCTTGGTAAGTGCTTATAAGG
This sequence comes from Mystacides longicornis, assembly GCA_963576905.1. Lineage (NCBI taxonomy): Eukaryota > Metazoa > Arthropoda > Insecta > Trichoptera > Leptoceridae > Mystacides > Mystacides longicornis. The sequence continues at coordinate 15,097,524 of OY756425.1, forward strand.
CTAAGCATACGTCCGCTCTCTGACCAATCATTTTGATTTTACACTCAATCATTTTAATGTCTGTCTTATCTGATCAGGCTTAACTTTACCGTTAACTTACCACTTAAAATATCTTCATGTTTTAAAAAAAAATCTAACTCTTTGCCCCGAGTTTCTGTCAATGACTTACGTACTGTAGATATCTTGAAGGCATACTACTCTCTCATAGTACAAGCTTGCTTAGTGTGAAATATATCTAAAGGGTAGATTAACTTTATTTAAGTTTACCCAAATTCATTTTATTAGAAATTAAAAAAAAACAGAAATTTTAAACGTAAATAAATAATAGTTATATGAGAATGCGGACAGATCATAGATTTTTAAAACATCTTAAAAAATGACATCATATTACTTACTTGATCTACTGTCGCTCCCTAGTTGGAGCATATTATGGTTGCCACGAAGCCTCACCAAGCATCTCTATCCTAGGCTAGATCCAGGGCGTCATTCCAATCTAAGCCGGGATCCCGAAGGTCCTCATCGTATAATATGACCTCCGTTGACATTAAATGCATTATTTTAATATTTATGTACCACCCAAAGTGAACACAAATACACGTTGGACATATATGTCATAGAAAGCAATAGCTTGTGTTGTGAGATGGTCGGCACCGGGGATTGAACCCACGACCTTCGGATTGAAAGTCGCCGACTTTACCGCTAGGCTACCAACCACTTCAAGTATATATCTACGGAGTATCTATTGGCAAGAAAATATATTCTCAAACAATTTTAATTAGGTATCAAGACTATTCCAATTGAGGTAGGCATAAGGAATCCGTCATGTTTTTTAGAGGATTATAATCGATAGTGATTTAACGACAACAAATAGGTGTAGGTACACATTAATATAACGTCATGTTTGTTTTAAAGATCACTTAAAATTCGCCTACACTCTGATCGGTGCGTTTTACTTTTCACAAATTACACGTGGGCTCTCCACCAATGACATCACTCCTACTCTGTCGCATCTAGTTCTTGTATCCACCACTACCAACTATTTCATAGTAATTATATCGGTAAGTAATGCGCTCTTGCGTCACGGATTTTTGACTAATTATCGCCTTGTCTTAGTTTAGCCTTAAACTTTGATTGATCGCCCTTCTTCATTGAGAGCTAATTATCTTTAGACAGTATCGCGCACATTTCTGGATAATTTTGTTAGCGATGAAGGTACATCGTTTGATAGAAGGAAAATGAGGAATTAAATAAAGATAAATTCATAATTATTGCTTTTTTAAATATATACTTGGTAAGCTTTGTCTAAGTTTTTTTTATCTTCATTCACCATAAAAAAAATATTTCTAATCGTTTATGCTGTTTGAGGCACATTTCGAAAACACTTTGTTCACCCAAGCCGCTCAATAGAAAAACCATCGCAGGCATTGCTAGGTCGCTCGATTGGGCTGAAAGAGAGCTGCAATTTCTACAAGTTATTGAGTGGTTTGCTTGAGGAAGAGTAGATTCTTAAAAGGGGTTTAGTATCTTCATCTTCTCGCTCAGGCAGTATATAATAAGGAATATGTTTTAAAGTACCTGAGGTAGCCAACCTTTGGTAGGCATATCAAAAAGAAAAATAGCCTATGACTTCTGAAACAACCTCCTCTAATCATATCGTCGATGAGGGCAAAAGCAGATTTGGGTGTCGGATTTCGTGACCTAAGTTCATCTCTGTTTGCAATTTTTTTGATATCTTTCCTTGTCTCTACAACCACCTTATACTCTGCCAGTGACCAAGTTGTTAGTTTGTAGCAGCACATCTCAAGCGCAGGGAGACGTCCCGTTTGTCTTTGGCTGACTGTCCATCTTTCGCATTCATACATAATCCAGATGTCTCGATCAAATGATTCAGGTGAAAAGGTGAAGACTTTCTGATTCGGTAGTGGACCACAATACCTGTGTGATAATGTGTAGAAACACCCTTTTAAAATATCCCAAAATACTAAGTAACCATCAGCAAAACAAAAATCATATTCATTCAGGTATCGACGAACAGTAAAAACATCCAGACGATATATTATTATTAACTAGTTTAGTATAAAAAATAAATAAAAACAAAATGTCCCTTTACTTTACGTAGTGTATGGACAGTGTAAGGATTTACGATCGAAGTAATAAAGAGATTCATTTTGTCGTAACGAGTAACGCTTATTGGAGGAACGTAATGGCTGTACATATAATATTGATTTTATCTCCTGTAGCATCACCGAGGCGGGACATTAAACAACGTTACCTTTGTAGAATTTAAATAGGCACACGAACTAATAACGTTACGTAGGATGGAAGGCATAAGGACCTTCTAGGGGCCAACTGAAATTTATAAACTATAAAGACCCTTTGTACACGGCTTCGTTACGTAAACGTACCGTATCGTCTTCGAACTTATTTAACACGTACGTTTTCGTATTGCTCTCGTTCTTCACGCATATTACGATTCGCTTACGTTACAACACCAGATACGAAGGCTCTACTCTATCCCCTTACACGCTAATATTACAAAGATAAACCAACAAATTGATGGTGTGTGATACTTCATACAGCATGCCTTTTGTTGTAGGTATCCCTAAATAGAGTCTGTATCTTGCAGTGTTTTACAATTGTATTAAACCTATTAGTTTACATAAAAAAATCTCTACTCTCTTGTTCTTGTCCGCTTTAATACTTAATGTCTACTGATAAAAATCTCTGAAATCTTGGTAATTACTTTGATAAGAATCTTAACGGCGTTTAAATCAATCTATTCAGCTGCGAATTAGTGAACAGAAAGGCGGCAGTTACCCCATTAAAGACGCGGATTAAACAAACTGCAAGTCTGGCGCCTGCTGACATTTTATGAAACGCGGAAAGTACCACGTAATAATATGTGAGACCTATCCGTAGATTTATTGCTTCTTTGTTGTAACCTGCCGTGTCGCGTCTTGTCTTGAAGTATTCCACGTCAAACTGCTTCTAATGCTCTATTTCATTTATCAATTTATCATGACTTGCAAACTTGCAAACTAGTGACCTGTCATAGACCTACGAAGTTATTGCAAGTCTCTTTTTGAAAAAAAAAAAACTTTTTTCGCATAATTCCAACATAAATCCCTGTGTGATATGACTACTGTTTGCAGTATTATACGAGTATCTCGTTTGTATCCGTCATTGTAGAAGAAAGACTGGTTTTCCTCACAGAACGATTAAAAAAACTCTGTATTGATGTATCTCAATAGTAAGCGTCTCTGCTCTACAGTTTAGAAATTTTGCTAACCTAATTTTCTTGTATAAGTACAATAGATGTATTTCATATAGTCAAGAACCACTTGGAAATCAAAAGCTGTGGTAAAATGTATGATTGACCATGCAGTTACGGCGGACGACGTCTAGATGGCGCCATCTCTCCAATAATTCTTGCAGTTTTTGCTTCTGTCCCTCGGGCCATCCGCGACAAAGATACGCCATCAATACTTACACGACCACTTAACCAATCAGGTTTTTATTACCGACCACGATAACTTCAAGTCGGCCAACTTAATAAATTGCCTTCAATCAGATAATTCAAAGCTCAGTCGGTTCATTTGCGACATTATGGAGGAAGAGCTCCCGCTTACTTTGCGAATAAATCATCCTTCTCACCCCCCGTAACCATACACAAAGATATTGGTTAGGTTTGCCTTTTTTGCATAATTTATAATAATTATTACTATGGAAATTTTTAATATCATACGGAGAATCGATTCAAATTTAAACGCCCGATCGGACTTCGTAAAGTTTACCAAAAGGTACCTACATATTATTTCAGCTGAAGCGATCCTTCTTAGAAGGAATCACTCCATCTTTGTACCTCGGGTATTTAAAAAGCTTGTTTTGCCCCCTTCGATTATTATTACAATAGTTTGTGGGCGTGGGGCTAAGGAAGATTATGAAATATGGTTTTTATTATAGCCTGATTTAATTTATTGTAAACAGTCATTAGCAATCTTCATAGTCCTCCTTTAATAAGCTTTTTCGATATGTTTTTGCAAAGAGCGGCTTCTTTCCTGTCTTTTCCAATATAATACTTCCATATTTTGACCAGTACTGTAATATATAGAACGTAAAGAATATGATGAAGCCTAGTTTAATCCATTCTTTGAACGTGGCAATACCAAACTCTTTGCAACACAACGTTATTTTTGCCGCAGCAAAAGTTCTTTGTATGAACCTTTGATCAAGCATCACATATTTCGTCGATATTTTTTTATATAATGGCATTACATCCAAAAAGAATGATGAAGCCAATGACGCTATTCCATTATGAGTATTCAAATACGATTAGAAATTATAAAACCATTAATTTACTTCTTATTTTATCATTTAGTTTTTTATGTATTGCTATAGATTTTAATGATAACAAGCAGGAAACATTTATTGGATACAATGTGTCATCTACGAACAAAAAGTAGTCCAGATGGTTTGAATTTCTTATTGGGCAGGCAAACAAAACATGTTCAGCCGACTCTTCATCCATGCCACATTCGCAGAATGGAGAAAGCACAGGCCAATCTTATAAAGGTGCGCGTCAAGTCTGTTATGTCCAAACTTCAATCTAGAAATGTTGTTAATACATTCACGCGATAAATTCTCCTCTGAAAACCAAGGTCTTTTAGTAATGAATCTCTGGATATTTTTGTAATATATTCTCTTCGATTGTGATTCTCACTGCGACTGCCACTTTGAAAAAGTGTGTAGTGCGATGGCATTTAGAAGATCATCATCTGTTGGTATAAACTCATCAGGAGGACCACCCATAGTTAATGCCCTCTTCGCAAGCTCGTCTGCCTTCTCAATTCGTCGATATGTATGTATTACTCGAAAAATACCGAGTTATGGACGGACTTAAAATAGGATATATCTTAATATGTATATATTATAATATCTTGATAGTCCCTATAGACACTTTTTGCAGAGTCGAGTAGATAAAAAGAAACGATATTCACCCTGTAGAATAATTCTATTGATTGCAGGACTATTAGGAATGTCAAACAACCAAAGCCGTGCATTTGTCGCGACTTGTAATTGCTGTCTGTTAAAACATGAATGCTGCAACATAAGTTTTTATGCGGAATAATAGGTCTAAAAGTTGTCGGCACGGTAGGTACTAGGGCAACTAGGGAGGCGCCGAGCCCCAGCCCAGGTACTGAATACTTCATTAAACACGGCGACGTTAATTACGAATTGTCATAATAACATAACGTAATCAATGCGGGCAGGACATTCAATACTTTTAATCTAGACACAATATTCAAATGGATTGACACATTCATAGCCTCTATTCTAATTATTTATAGGTACGTAAGTACCCATAAAGTTAACTTGACCTCCGGGTTATTTCGCCAGTATATTCGGTAATAATCTTCCCTTCCCAGACTATTTAGCTTCAAAGTCTACATTATTATGTAGTGCATCCGGGCATTGTTCTAGCTGGTAAGTACCCGTTAAATATTACGGATATCCACTGGTAGGTTTCTAAAGTTTATCAGACGTTAAAGGTGAAGAACGTTATATATTATCTAATACCGTGTGTGTGACTAAACTGTCTGTTAAACATGAGACATGTTCAATTAAGCCGTCTCGTGTTGCTGATATATTGATTAAAATCAGCCAATCATAAACTGAACAAAATGATACTTACGAATGAGGATTGAGCTGTGTCACATCTGTTGATTACATGAAAATTTTCGAAATAGGATTTTTAAATAAAATGCTCAAATTTATCGAAAAAGAGTTGTTCGCACACACTTTTGACGTAAATTAATTACAATTGTGGTGGAGTAACGACGTCATGTTACTCCACCACATTTTTGTCTTTTACACTTATTGCAATTTCCATCAAATGTGTATTCGTACAACTGTTTTTCGAAAAGCTTCCATTCGAACAATTTTTTTTTCGAAAAAAATTCTTGACACCGCATCTGTTGAATTGAGGAAAAAATTAGAACAGCAACTTTTCATTATCCTTATTTCTGTGGACAGTGTTGCGACCTGCGTCCGGGTTGTAACTTTATTTAATGTCCTTTTTTAGTGAACTTTTCATCTTTCTGGATAAAAAAATTTTAGAATGACCTTTTTTAAGTTTAAGTGCTGCCCGTGGATCTGTTTGTGCCACTACTTCAAACTCTACAGATATTGACTCCATCTCTTTGTAGTTTTGCCTGGGGATCTTCTTCCTTCGGGATTGAAGGGCGAAACATGAAGTTCTGTCGGCTGACACTTTTTACATGTTGGTACTGCGGATGATAGAATTCCTTCGAAATTTGTTTCCGGTTATATATTGTGGCATTTTAATTTTGGAGATTCTCAGTCGGGAATTATAATATTTGATTAGCGAAAGTTAAAACTAAACTTTCCAAATTGCAGTAGAAGATGGTCGCGAGCTTTTAATGATTCATATTTGATTTGACCAAAAACATGTAAGCATTGTGGTCGAAATATTTGCGTTTAAAAGTCTACTAACCTGCAAGAGCACGCTGTAAACATACAGAATAGAGATACGTCAGCTTATAATCCAATAAAAATTTGTCATATTACAGCACTTTCTTTGGGAAACACCAGAAAGATTAGGGAGACTACATTTTACCATAAATTATTTAAAAAAATCACATGATTAGATATTCTAATTGAAATCCAGTTTTTTTCACCCAAGAGATTAATAATGGTCAATTTTATATTTTCAGTGGGAGGAATGTCTCGAGGTGGCAAGCCCGTTCAAGCCAAGCGAGTGCCACCTCCGGCCGTGCCAGATGCCTTCTGTCCCTCATCTCCAGGACCTGGCTCTCCCAACCCAGCACACACAACTCCTAGTGGAGGTCCCACTACTCCTGGCTTGGCACATCTTCAAGGACCTCAGCATAGATTAAGTGGAAGCAGCTTTGGTTCCTCACAAGGCTATGCGAGCAGCGAAGATGCCAACTTCATGCAAGCCCCTGATACTCCTGTTGCTAGTATAAGAGGTAAATATTATTTAAAAAAATCTTTTTATATGAATTAACCATACCAACCTTGGTACTTTAGTTGTTTGTCTGCAAATTTGTGACAAAGAGGCCCAGGTTCCATTTCCAGTGTTCACTCTTTGCTACTGGACAAGGCGCAATGCTCAAGCTCTTAATATCATCTAAGTAGGATCACAATAGAAATACCCAAGTAGCTCAAATTAAAAACCCATTAAAAATTTCAAGTAATATTTGTACACCAAAATTATCTATTGAGCTAATGTGATGCCATATTTTCAGACGACCACTCCGACTATGGCAGTACAGTTAGTGGTGCTAGTGGGGGCAGCGGGAAGTCTCCGGGGGTGGGGGTTGGTGGAGGGGCTGCAGGGGCGGCCTTCACCTTCCCTCCCCCTCCCTCCCATCTCACACACAAGACAGCCGTTTACTATCACCACCAACTGTCTCTTCAAGAGGATCAAGGAATTGACATGACACAGGTATGCTGCCCAATTATGTAAACTTCAAAGATACTTTCAACTATTTTTAATAGATGGCTCTCATTTAAAAATTAGTAAAATCAAGAATCAAAATATAAATATAGTCTTGAAAATAAAAAATAAAAAGCTGCTAACCTAGGGTAGCCCAGAACTCAGTATATTATAACAGCCAGAAGACAATTATTATTATATGCTTTAGAACTACAGATTCAATATTAATCGGTACTTTAAGGGGGACCCACTGAAGTTACGGACCTCAAATTTTACGTGCTCGTGTAGGAGCATAAGACCAACCCGTTTACCAAATTTTATGAAAATCGAAGAATTTTTTATTTTTTTTCATTTTTAGCCCTTTTTCTAGAACAAGTGAAATTTTCTTTGGATACTTTAAGAGGGTTCCCCTGAAGGTACAGATCTCAACATTTTACTGACTCATCTACATCGAGGGGCTAACCGTTCTACCAAATTTCAATCAAATCGGATAAGAATTACTATGATTTTTGGTGTACGGGTACAGGGAAATTTTTGAAAAAAATTTTTTTTTGCATTATTGGAATCTACACCCTCGAAAACGTCGAGAAAATTAATTTCAGCGAAATCTATTTTTTTTTTTTGAAATCCGATAACAAGACTCATCTATATTCCATATACTATGAGTAATATCTTAATTCTAAACCATCCTTTAATAACCCTAAACGCACTCAATTTTTTTTATTGGAATTCGTCCAGCTGTCAAAAAGGAGTAAAAATATATCAAGAGTAGGTACCTACCTACTCACAAGAAAGTTTGGAATTTTGTTTGGATTATTTTTTTTTCTTGATACGGTAACCCTAGGCCCCAACCTCTAAGATAATGTCAAATCAAGCTCATATGTATATTTTGAAAGTGCAACTAAATTATCTTCTACACAAATAGTTTATTAATTAGGTATTGAAATAAATCTTTTAGAGTCCTGGTCGTGACAGTCCCGGTTCTTCATCTGGCTCAGCTGGTTCTGGCTCTAGACACAGCTCGGCATCCCTGGACAGTGGACGAGCGTCAGGCTGTCCCAACGCCACACGTTGTTCCCTCAGCTCGTGCTCTCTTAGCTCGGATCAAACTAGATTGGATAGACTTCTTTGTCAAGGTTTACCTGTAAGTACTTACATTGAAAGATGTATTAAATATATTTACACACTTTACACACATTATTTGCTTATGAATGTACAATGTTAGAGGATATGCTACATATATGAGATTGATGGTTTGATTATATCTGTGTAGGTGTATTGATAAACACCATATTGTTTCTCAGAAATGAATCATTATCTTGTATGCAAATGTTATGTCTGGGCACACATGTTAATAAATTGCATATTTTATATGCCTCACAATACCAAAGCTTTATCATCCAGAAATTAATGTAGCCAATGTTATTAATCTGATATGAACATATCAGATTAATAACATTTGTATGCTCCTATATTTATATCATTTTATTTTATTAACATGTCTCTCATATTATATACATATCATGTTATTACTAAGATTATTTTAAAATTTATTTAAAGGAAAACTTGCCATCAATTATGAATTTTTCGATTTTAAAATAAAGTTCGGTGAATAAAAATTTACTTAATAGAAACTTTCAAATCTTTCTAAATTTCATGAAAACTTCAATTCATATTCTTTATAATCTCCCCTAGGTCTTGTCAATAATTTGTCTTAGAAAAAATACAATGTTGTACTTTTATTCAGCTTTAAACAAAAACATTTAAGAAAAATACAAAAGGAGAAAGACTAAGCAATATTCCATAGTCATTATTATTAATAGTCAATCAAGATGTGTATAATGTGGCAGTGAAAGGTATTCCATACCAGAAGAATGTATAGGTATATACTTAGCTATTTAATATTTTGATTATATTTTTTTAAGGATCATGATATAATACACGCATGGCTGTCAGAATTACATTTCGAAGAATATGCGCCGTTATTCGCTGCGGCAGGATACGACCTTCCTACAGTAACCAGGATGACTCCAGAAGATCTCACTGCAATTGGAATAAAGAAACCAAACCATCGGAAAAAACTCAAAGCTGAGATTGCCAATTTGAATGTTCCAGACAATCTACCTGACTATATACCAGTAAGTTTGGAAAATTCTTAATATAAAACTCATTTGATTGAAAATACTTATTAAGCACTAGTTTTCCTGAGAGACGTTCTGCTGTCTCTACTTTGAATATTGATTTCGAATTTGTATAATGATAAATTAATTACCTATTTAACAAATTTAATTCTGACCGACTGATGCATCTGTTTTAAACCATGTTTACAGGGCACATTCTGAAAATCGCACCGACTGTCAAACAATTGACAGATTAAACACCAATTAAAATAAAAAATATAGAAAAGTTTTCACTGTCAATAGAACTAAGGTTACCTTTGTTAAGTTTCTTTGATTTTCTAATGTTCCGCGTAACTTTCTTAATTTTTTCTTTCATAAGAACCTTCTTCTGACAAAATTTGCGAAATAGGCGCAGCCGATGGGCTGATTGGACGCGTGATGCAATGATACATAGAGTTTTGTTGTTTGTTAAATTTTAAATATTTGCTAAAATATATCGACAAATTTGAAAGACAATATCAAAAATTGTAATGAAAATGTTTGTTGCAGGGTTCTCTGGATGAATGGCTTAGACTTCTGCGCTTAGAGGAGTACGCTCCAGCTTTGAAATCTCAGGGTTATTCCACAATACAAGATTGTACCCAGCTGGCTTGGGAAGATCTGGAAGATACTGGAATAGTGCGATTAGGTCATCAGAAGAAATTCTTGCTGGCGATTAAGAGAATAAAAGACATTAGAAGCGGGAAAAGGGCTCTCACTCCTCACGTCCACGTATGTACACTTCTCCCTATCTTCTTTGCATTGTATTGGTGTTAGAGAATTATTTATTGTTAAGCTCTTGACCATATTCTATTGTATGGTGGCTCCCACACGTTGCTCTTAGACTAATAAGACACGTCTGCTTCTTCAATTCAACAAGTGCCCCAACATGAACACTGACCAGTATGGCAAGCCATGACCAAATCTATTTTTCATTTTGCTGATTTCCGCTGACTACATACACATCTGTTTGTAGCGAGTATTTAGCAACATGGCCATGCTCTGTGCTCTAATATTTTATTTCTTCAAACACTTTTATGATCATTTTTGCATTCTACTTTCATTTTAAGCAATATTCTGGCTATAATTGGTGAATTGAAAGCGTTCATTACCTTCAAAATAACTTTAATCTTTCCCACAATAATTGATATTAATAATTGTTTCAAATTGCTGTTTGTAGATTTAACTACTATAGTTGTGAGAATTTATTTTACTAACAATAACATGGTAGATTTTGAATGGTTTAGGTGTTAATAATTCAACAAAAATGTTGCCTATGTCATATTTGGTAGAATTTAATCATCGTTGATGAATTCTTTGGTGTTGAATAGTTAAAAAATATTGGTTTTTCAATAATGAATGCTACCAAATAAAATGATTAAAGGAGACAATGCTTTGATGCTCCCATTAGATAGCTGCAAAGGCGAGCTTTCATCGGCTTTCAACTTTTTTGTTTCTTTTTACAACTTAGACTATAGTGTCATTACAGTTTAATAAAAAAAAGCTTTTTTAATTAAATTCAAAACTACATTGAAATAGCTTTGTGTGATTCTACTTTTATTTTAACATGGAAGACTAATCCCACCAACTACACAAGTTTTCTCTACACAATTTATTTCTTATGATATTTTTTTTGTTAGAAATTTTACATGTTATTCAAAATTATAAAAAAACATCCTATCTGCATGTGAATGTTTTATTTCTTTTTTTCATCACTACGTCATCACTTCACAAACACGAATAATTGTAATGAAATCGATTCTGTTGCGGACGAAAACGCACATTGGATGTGTGTAGCAGGACTTGCGTTTGCCACCATCACCTCTGAGCGGTGGGGATATAACTCCGGGCTCATATGTACATACGTCCATACACGCTTACCAACAGCCGTGGGAAGTGCAACAGTCCCGTAGTATGATATCCAACATTCATCAACAACAGATGCAAATTCTTCAGAAAAAACATCCGGGTGTACCTTTTGCAAATTCAACTAGTGGAAATGATTTAATACCAATACAGGTATGTTGTCGATGTTGTTAATAGAGATGTGTCCGTGTTGTGTTCTCGTTTTCTTGTCTAATCTCACCATTTTATAAAATTCAATACAACTCCCAGCTGCAAATTCAAAATATACTTAGGACTTGTGTTAAATAAATAAAAATTGTCAGTTGTACCTATTAAAGTTATCAGGTGGTAGAAACTATTAGAAATAGATGTAGGTATAGATATTACCTTGATTTGGTTGTATTGGGTTCAATAGTTCGAATATAATAATAGGTTGGGGAAAAAGTCTTTTCGCATTATAGTATGTATGAACTTGTAATAAAATCTCTTTGACTGTAGTATTTGTATCTGGCTGGTTTTGGTATCATTGAAAGTTAAAATTTTAAAGAACATAATTCCAAATTCAAATTCGGCAAATGTGTGATTTTCATTTGTTTTTCGTACTGTCAAGATGAGTGAATCTAATGAAGAAATTCGATACATTTAAAAATTTTACTACAAAAAAGGTAAAAATGCAACGCAAGCCGCGAAAAAAATTTACGATGTTTATGGACCTAGTGCAGTGTCTGTGAGAGTACCACAAATTTGGTTTAAGCGTTTTCAATCCGGAAATTTTGATGTCAAAGATGCACCTCGCTCTGGTCGCCCTATTACGGATAAAATGGATGCCATTTTTGAAAAAGTGGAGCAAGATCGACATATCAGTAGTTACGACGTAGCTGAAGAACTGGGAATTGATCACAAAACAGTTTTGGCGCATTTGAAAAAAGCTGGGTACAAAAAAAAGCTGAGAGAAAGCGGCCGGAATTGATCAACAGAAGAGGTGTGGTGTTTCATCATGATAACGCTAGACCTCACACATCTATAGCCACTCAGCAAAAATTAAGAGAGTTTGGCTGGGAGGTGTTAATGCATCCGCCGTATAGTCCTGACCTTGCACCTTCAGATTTCCACCTGTTTCGGTCTCTTCAGAATTCTATAGGCAATGTTAGGTTAACATCACGAGAGGACTGCCAAATCCACTTGTCGCGGTATTTTGATGAGAAGTCCCAAATTTTTTATTCCAATGGGATCATGTCCCTACCTACAAGATGGCGAAAGGTTATCGAACAAAATGCTACATACATACTTTAGTTAAATTTAAATAAACTATATTAAAAAATGTTTTGAATTTTCTTAAAAAATGCGAAGAAACTTTTTCCCCAACCTATTATAAGGTCCTATAGAATAACTTGAGTAAACAGTACCTATGTAGGATTAAAAATGTTACCAGTAGAAAACATAATGACTCACAATTAGCCATTGTAGATATTCTCTTTACTTATGTTGCTTCCATTAACATTTAAATATATTACACCATTCTTAATTAATTTTTGAATAGGTCGTCACTTATATTTACATCCAATAAAACTATTTGCAGGTTAGACAACCCAGAGGTAAATCATTGGAAAGTCTAGAAGATGCCACTGAAAGGAATACGCACTTAACATTTTCTCCAGAGAATACTCCCACTGCTTACTATTGTGCGCATGTGAATATGAACCAACAGAATGTGCACACTTGGCGCAGGTCCTATGACGACGGAGACATCACTCCAACCAACGAAGCTGCTATTCTAGGAAGCTACGAAGGAGGTGGAACCCTCCCGCGCCCAAGAGGCTTGGTGAAGCCACGACCTGTTGCAAAAATAAGTGCCACAACCAAAGCTTCTGTGAGGGAAAATGTCATTTTCCAAGATGTCAATGAGAAATCACCCAAATATATCATAGAAGGGTTCCAAAATGGTTACCCCATTGATAAAATGGGGTACCCCTTGCAGCCACAGCATGCCTCCCAAATAAGGCAAGTGTTTGCAGCCAGTCCTCACATGGGGAAAAAGATGCCTCCTGAACCACCCAAACGTCAAAGTTCTAATCCTGGAATCGATCAAGAAGATCACATGGTACAACCATTCAACACAATCTATGGACAACTGGGCTGCTATCCCAATCATGTAAGGCTAATATTTAAATCTCTTTTACTGTTCAAGTTTAGCTATGACACTTTCATTAATTCAATAAATGTTGCATTTCAGTATCCTCAACAAAATTACGTGACAACTCATCAAACAACTGTTGAAATTCACATGGAGAAGATTCCACCAGATTGTTCGCGAGTGAGAGCTTCTCCTCTGCCTCTAGCTCTACCCCTCCCTGCCTATCCCAGTTCTGACAGCCTCAGTAGTGTGGCTCTGGATAGTTCTGGTTTGCCAATAGGACCACCACCCCCGGCGCCTTCCTCGCCACTTGCACAAGACGAAAGAAGATGGACACCCATCAATTGTCCATTAGCGGCGCAAAACAGAAATGGTTCTGATGCTAGTTTTAAGGTAAATATTTAATGAAATTACATATTGACTAGATGTTACAATATGAACATCATTAACGACCGGTTTCAGTAATGTATCATAGTAATCTCTAAAATGTTTACTACTCCACATTTACCTGTTTTCAATGATTAAAGACAAGTACGATTTCCAACCCTTCTTAGCCCTCTGAATTGGAAATAGAAAATGTGAAAGTCAAGAGATGTGTGGACTCTGATATTGTAAGAATTAGGATCTCTACCTTGAATGATAACATGCAAATTTGGCGTTACTTCAATCAACAAACCATTTAGGGCCACTTTTGTTAGCCCAAACTTTTGTAAGAAATATATTAATTTGTCAATATTCCATTCAGAGCAGTTCGTCCTTGAAGTAAGACTCAAAAACTCTGGGTTCATAGTATTTTAATTCGCTCTCGTCATTTAAACTTATATTGATTATACAAACACAAAAGTAACGCATAACTGTCAAAATGGGGGGGTAGAATCATAGAAAAATGGTAATCACACATCATTATTATTAATGTTATTGAAAGGCTTATTCGCTGATTTCTATAGAATTCATAGTTCCTGGTACTGCGAAAGATAAATACAAAATTCAGATGGAATTCTTGTCTTGTTTTTTGAGGAAAAATAGATGGAGTTTTAAAAATAGATAGGAGATACATAGGTCGTTGAAACTTCTCAATCTCAAATCTTTTTTCAAAGCGAACTATATTAATTTTTTATTCTCATTATTTCAGTCAAGTTCCAGTACTGAATCTGATAGTTTACCTTTTGCAAATGAAAACGCTGGTACTATAAAACAAAACCGAGGTAATAATCAAAATAATCGCCCTCACACAACTGATTTTGGAAGGAGCAACACACCGTTGAGTGCATTACCTCCTCGACATCCCTCAACGCCCACCCACTCCAGCAACAATGATAACGAGGATACGTCAAGAAGCGGAGCAACTACACCTAAGCCCGTCAACCACGCCCCTCTCTCCTTGTCAGCAGAACCCAGTGACGTACTCAACGATATTGGAAACATGTTAGCTAATTTAACTGACGAACTGGATGCCATGTTGGAAGAGGAAAAACGACAAGGACTCTCAGATAATTAAAATATTATTGGTTTTGGAAACATTTTTTTTTACTTTTTGCATTTTAAAAATTTAAAACACAATTAGTAAACGTATTTATCAGTGTGAGACTTTGATAAGTTGGTGTTTTTACCAAAGGATTCGAAACCACATATTTTTGAACAATCTTTTGATATGAAAGCTAATATATTTAGCATAGAAGCCATAATTATTTTTGGTTTGGTAATCGGTCTCCATTTGTTTTTTGACAAAACCAGATTGATTTATTTTTAAGCCATTGTTTTTCCGAGCCCGACTGTCGGTTGGAATATGAACTATAAATTTTCTTGGTTCCTATTTAGAATTTCTTCACATGTTGTATAGCGTAAGATCTTGTATATGAAATGATAAAAAGATTTCGATTGTTTTTGACGTTTTTGTTTTAAGAATAAAACTGGGAAATTTATAAATTAGTAGGTATCTAATGTTTATAATAAATGGAATTTGCTACTATCAATATATTGTGTGTGGTGTATATAAAATAAACATATTAGTGTGTTATGTTTATTTGTAGAGAAACTTTTCTATGACTAACCACTACTTTTATACACTTGTACATTCTAGTTCTACTTACAGTGTATCTTATATATTATATACTTGACTTAATAGACCGCCTTGCAATTAACTTTACATTGAGAACTTAATAAATTATAACTCCATAGAGATATCACTTTACTTAATTCTTTTACATATTTATACTTACGTTAATAATAATTATCTATACATATAGCTTTATTTATTTTTGTATTTTTTTTTCAGTAGACTTATAAATACTATTGTAAGTATATGATATATGATTATTATATAGAAGGATATTTTATGTTGTAGACTGTTAAAAATCTACATGCATATTATGAATTAATATATTATTATATCAAAATATTAAATGGTTTATATTTAATTAATTTTATCCTATTATTTTCATTATTCAAACCAAATCTTTTTTGTTCATTTATTAGTGATCGATTCGGCCATGTTATTTTTAAGTAGGTAGAATATTAATATTTTTATGAATTAAAATGTTTTATTTTTTATCATTTAATGACTAACTCCCTTCGATACCATATTATAGTGTCATAAAAAATCTTGTACTAATTTGTATGGATCTCTGTAAATAATTGGATGAATTGTGTTTTTTTTATACTTTTGACAAACGATTTTTACATGTTTGAAACAAAAAGGTAATTATTTGATTGGAAATTTTATGATGGTACAACAATACCCGTTTCACACAAGCGTCTTTTCGCTTTAGAAATGGGGCTATATTGATTTAATAAAAAAAATTGTTTTGATGTCACACTCCCTAAATATGCTTGTTTATGTTTTTGATTAATGAAATTTTTGTGCGAGCTGAGCTTTTATTTTTTGTTTAGCTGTGGAGATCTGTTATACGAAAGGTAATTTTTTAATATTCAGAAATTATCCAATGAAGATTGGCTAAAGTATAAAATAACCTTGGCACATAATACTTATTGTTCTGTAAATGTCATTTTAGAAAATCATATAAACCTGTATCTATGTAATTTAATAAAAGAAACTTACACAATTTTTAATGTTTTATGAAAATATTTTATAAATAGGTACATAATATATATTATATTTCATTTCATTTTTTTATGTGTACAATAAAATAATATGAATTTAAAAATGTCTCTTAATTATTTTTGTTACCTATATACCTCTTTACCTAATAATATTGTCTATGAAAAACCATCTGAAATTCCAACATCCTTACTGGCTGCAAATGTAGAATGCTCGATTGAAGACTGTTGGATAAAAAATGTGAACTGCATAGTCAATAAGAAACCAAAATTTAGTATTTGATCTGGCAAATATAATACCTTGCTCTGCATAACTCGGAAAGATGTGGTTTACATTAACTGTGGCGCTTCGAACCTACACAGCAGGTAGACGTAAATGACTAACACTATCAACCATCTTATAATGGTCTATCTTATCCCATTTGTCATGTGTCAGAGCCAACAAAATGTCGTGTGCTTTGAAGGTTGGGCATTTAATATGGAGCTGTCCAACAAGAATTGTTCCCACCAGTGGCGTAACTACAGGGTGGCAGGGCTGGCAAAATGCCACGGGACCCCGACCAGCTCAGAAACAATTTTATATCTTAGAAAATTACTTTTTTTAAAATAGCTACTTATTTTTAAATATTGGCAATAGACCATTAACGGCTACATAGATTTTGACGTTTGGGGGGCGGCATGAAAAAAATTAGAGTTGGTATGATCGTGTTTTTCGGGTCACAGATTGAGAGAATCTACAGATGTTACGAGTCAATTAGAGAATGAGATCTGTATGAGCTGTAATGATCTGTTTATGTTTTGTACACGAATTTTATAGAATGACCGTTTGTACTTACACATACACAGAGATCTATATTTTTTTTCGAGATTCCTGATTACTCGATCAATTATTAGGAACGATTTGTGTCGTAAAGAAAATACTAACTAATCACAGCCCAATAAAGGAAATACCAAGGTTAAGACAAATAAAATCATAAAAAATAGAAGAATTAAGTAGTACTTAGTTATAATTAAAAAATTATGAAAATGCAACAATGAGACACAAAAATCAAATTGCAGTAGACAAAAAAATATGAATATCATAAATAAAATTATTGAGAAAAATCGTTGATAATATGGAATAAAATATTTTTAATGTGTAATAGAAATAAGTATTAATACGAACAATTCAACATTTCTGTATTTTACAAGAAAAAGAATATATTATTGTGTTTTATTGCTGGAAAGTATCACAAAACTAGCCAAAGTGAGCTGGATAACTGATTCGGATCACTATTTATTCGCGCAGTTCGGGTCTCTATGCAAAGTGATTTGTTAACCATCACTAAGGTTTATGCATGTTTGGTGTGTGTGTGCCGCCATGGCCGCCATTGTGATCTATACAAAATCTTGGTATTTGAAATCTATACTTTTATCAAGTAGGTACTTAAAATCAATTAAAGTGACAAACCATAATATAGGTAATATAATCTTTAAAATTTCAACACATTAAAAATCAGAAGATTTGATTGATTTTAGAACACATGCATTGGTTGCTTTGTCTTCTTTCGCAGTAAACTGGTGACTTGGGCGAGCTAGTGAGGGTCATTGATGAATTCTGTCACTTTGTTAACCAAAAAGGACTTCTAAAGATTTAACCATATTCTGCTCAATTCAATTGCAGTTCATCAAAATGAGGCAAAATCCAATAACAATATTTCACATTATCTGTATAAGGTATCACTAAAAATTTATTTATTTATGAAGTCTGTGTATGCTTCAACTAATGGAAGTACTTACATGAAAATTATTGAAACACTTGAAACCATTTTTGTAATTAATTATTGCCCACAATTACAATAATTTATCTAAGTCAACCAGTTTCATTTAATTGAGACATAATATCAAAAAGGTTCCGATAGTAACATTTATTTCTTTGTTTAGAAAGAAGCCGGGGTTTGGAATCTAGATCATGTTTCATTTTCAATGCATTTTGGCAAAAAGAATGTCGTAATCAGGTATTCAGGTGCCACTCTTTTACGGAAAATTTATAAAGATTATGGTGAATCCA
This sequence comes from Mystacides longicornis, assembly GCA_963576905.1. Lineage (NCBI taxonomy): Eukaryota > Metazoa > Arthropoda > Insecta > Trichoptera > Leptoceridae > Mystacides > Mystacides longicornis. Next base: position 15,116,249 of record OY756425.1, read on the forward strand.
TTGGATGAATCTATCTCGTTTCAATCATGTGAATTTGTTTACATTTGAGATCTGGAGTTATTAAGATACTTATGCTTTGAAATTAGTTTATTTTTAAGTCTTAATGTTAACACACTTCAAGGCTTGAAAACGTGAGCTTTATAAACGTTTTATTGTTTGTTACACCAAGTTAAAGACACATGAGAGCTGTAGGCTATATCGGGTGTGTGCGAATATTTATAAAGAAGAAAAAGAAAACACTTGACAGCTCATTTTGACATAACACAGTATACACAAATCGAATCAATGAAACTCCTCAAGTATACTTTATAAATTTCGTAAAATTATTTTCTTAAGTCTGTTTTATGCATAAAACGCCACCCTGTTTTATTATTTCTGCATTCATAAATTTATACTTAATTGTATTTTAAGTAAAGTCAATAAGTTAACTGTATTAAAAGCTGAAACATGTCACGAAAAAATACAAGATTAGATGCGAAAAAAGTGGTAAGCTCTAATTCTTTCACATATTTGTTAATATAATTGAAGAACGATTGTAAATACATAAAAATAATAAAAAAAAATCATAATAGTTACTTCATATAATATTCAAATCATTTTAAATGTGAAATTGTTTTGTTTCAGAATTCAGAGTTACTCACTCTTACTTACGGTGCATTGGTAGCGCAGATGGTCAAAGATATAGAGAATGTTGATGATGTCAACAAACAACTTGAACGAATTGGTTACAATATGGGAGTCAGGCTAATAGAAGATTTTTTGGCCAGAACTAATACTGGAAGGTGCATGGAGCTGAGAGAAACAGCTGATAAAATCCAACAAGGATTCCGGTGTGTTACACTTTTATTTTGTCTATTTTTTTGCGTGATTGACTACCGTGTTTAACTCTATTATTGTATATGCATTAAAAGTCTAAATGATAAACAACAAGCATTCAGCTTTTTTTACATATGCATTAGAAAAATATGTAAGTTAATAATATGAAACATGGCATCAACAAAAAACTATAATATGGGTGTAAATTTTTAGAGACCTCTTGCAGGTGGTACAGGAAACTGTGATATTTCAACTTCCATACTAATTTACTAGTGTTTGAAATTGTTTGTTTTATTTATGTAACCACAAATAAATGACTTAAAAATTATGTGTTTTGCCCTTTGTATCATAAGCATAAATGCTATTTTGAAGATATCCTAAGAATCCAAAAAATTTAAAAATTAGATTCCATAAATAATGTAGGAGGTATGAAATATTGGACCTTGACTGTGTCAAATGACATTACACTTTACAACTGTGTGAACATCTTTTATTTAACTGGCTAATTCTATCAATATCTAAAAAAATATTGACAGAACTCGTCAAATTGTATAGATAAGAGAGAGATTTAACTTTATTCATCCTTAATATGTTTATAATATCCATAATGGAAAAATTATTATATACCTGTTAATATTGCAGATTGTATCTTGGAATGCAACCGTCAGTTTCATCATGGTCTGCTGCAGGGGACGAATTTTCACTTACTTGGGAGCAATGTCCAATATCAGAATGGGTTGAGCTGCCTCCGCAATCCAAAGGCTTACGATATTGCAACTTGTTGTGTGGAGTTTTGCGTGGTGCCTTGGAAATGGTTCAACTAGAGGTGCACTGCTGGTTTGTTCAGGTATTGTATTTTTTTTTAATGAATCTGGGCTCACCTAAAGTGAACACAATTACACTTTTGACATCTTTCACATCAATAAAATCTTGTCTTGTGAAAGTGAATATGGCCAGAAACGGGATTCAAACCCTCGACAGTATGTACATAAACCATCGACTAAACCGCTGGGCTACCATCACCTTTTGCTTTTCTTTAATTAAGTTTATAATCAGTGTTGATTTTTTATTAATGACCAGCTGAACCATCAAATTTTGTAAATAGAAATTATGTATAATCGGTATTAAATTCTATTTTAATCAAATTCAAAAAGAATATTTCAAATCAGATTGGCAGTTTCGGAGATTGGAGCATTGAAGAGATGATAGTACCTATGTATGTGGGATCTATAGAGGGCGCTGCATATGACAGCTCGAGGCCACAAGCGGATACGGAAGGCAGTCAAAGGCGCGTTGCGCGGATACCCAGACGTCATTTAAGATTATTAACTTTGTGAAAGACGAATAAACGAATTAAGAGTATTCCAGTACTTTATTTGGCACAATACAAATCCCACATGTATATTTTTATCACAAACAGGAAACTTGCTTGTAACTTTGTTGAGTTGATCTTGAATCCCCTTAAGATAAGAACTCATTTAAATATGTATCACAATCTTAAACATATTTATCACAAAATGACCGTGACACAATAATTGACTCTATGTATGAGAAAAACAAATTGATATTTTTCTATTCTCTCGCATTTTTGCCATATTTTTTTTAAACAAATGAATCTGTGCTCACTCAAAGTGAACACAAATACACTCTTTGACTCTTTCACAGTAAGCTACTTAAAGCTTGTGTCGTGAAAGAGGAAGATGGTCGGCCCCTGGGATTGAACCCACGACCTCTGATTACTACAATACGAAAGCCGGCGTTGTAACCGCTGGGCTACCAACCACTTCAAAAAATATTATTATTTTCTCACCCGTATATTCTCTCACAAATATTTCAAACCCAAAGCCACCTGAATCGATCCAGCGGTTTAGCGAGACACATACTGATTATCTTTTATATATAAAATGAATGTTTTCAATCATTAATAAAGTTGTGTGTACTTCATTAATTCACATCTTTGCAATGTAACATATGCTTGGAATCAATTTATTCACTCCCATTTTCAGCAAACCATTCCTTTCTTCAAATAATCTTCATTCTTTCCATATTTGATCTTTAGTGAGTATTAAATTTCCGATAAAATATATTTAATATGACAGTTAAAAAAAAAACAAATCTGGCAGAGGAAAATTCTCTTTTACCTTTCGACCGAATTCTGCAGTTTCGCAGTCTAATTATGTATGTAAATTTTTCAGGACCAATTGAAAGGAGATCCCGTCACTGAGCTACGTGTGAAATACATTAGACGATTGGAAGACGCCATTCCTGCAGGCGAGGATTAAAAATCATCCAAATTTATTTATATGTTTTATACCCTATCAAAAAATATAACTCCTATTAATTTCTTTGTTAATTTAGTTTTTTATTTATTACACTCATCTCAAAATTTACCCCTAATATCTTAATTATCCATCACCATCAATATTAAACCGTTGTTGCAACCATAAAAACTCGTTAATAACTATATCACAACGTGATTTTTCTGGGCATTACTACCTCTTAAACAAGAGTCGGTCATGGCGAGATTCTTCTCTTGTATTTCAAGACTCAACCATTTCTCTAGTGTTTTGGGAGAGTGGAGATGGTCATTCTCTATCTGTTATTCAAAGAGGCATTGTTAAACAAATCAATCAACCAGCAATAATACAGCCCAACATTATTTTAGATTACCACACAAATTTTTATTTTAAATTCACAACCTTTGTAAAATTACCTATTCTATAATTTTTTTCTGCTAAAATCAGTTAAAATATAAATTTAATTTAGGAACGTGCTTGTGTAAAAAGTTTACGGAATGATGCCCATTAAAATTTATTCAACTGCATGATAATGCTGTAAAATATGGTAAAATATATACATCATGTAAATTGGGATTAATTTCTTTGTGAATAGAACTATAAATATATATAGTTTTGTTAATAGTATTAATTATAAAAATGTATGCAACTAGTTTTGAGAGAAATGTCAACACTCGACAGAATGCCGGTGTATAATTTTACTATTAAATATCATAAACTGTTACACAAGTTTGCTGAATCATTTTTTATCTTGCGGATATTTTTTCATACTTATCTATTTTTGTGCTGCAGCAGATAACATACATAGACACACTACACAAAATGATTGTCGATAAATCACATTTATGCTGTATAAGGTTCTAGGAATAAATTCTAGCGATATATGTATTTTGTAAATATTTCTGATATTTTACTTAATGTAATTTTTAAACTTTTTCTTAATTTTTTTTATTCATTAGGGAAAGTTATTTTATGTCTTTTAAGCAAATACAAAAATATTATAAAAGAATCTTCACTTTATTTAAAATATTTCACATACCCTTATTTTGATCCATGACATTTTAAGAAGAAGCAATTATGATACAATATGCAGCCAATACAAAATTGAACTTTACTTCTCACCAATGTATGTGAGTTATGTTCAGAATTGAAGTACAGTATCACATGTGATGTAGTGAAAATACATTGGGCAAGATGGACTATTTAGAAAAATTCTGAAGATATCTGATTTTGAAATTTGAAAAATTCAAGTATGGTATTGTTATAAATATCTATTTAGGGTCCATAAGAAACTACCAGATTCCACATGGTTACTAAGTTCTAAAATATTAAACATAGTGCATAGAAATTTTACTTTGGCACTATTTGGCGTCTTTATCAGACCAAATTTTGGAGATAATATTTTCTTTACTACATTGATTTACCGAATCGTGAAGTAATTAATCATAGATTTTGGACTTCAAATAGTGTAATAATCATTATGAAAACATCTTGATCTTTTACCGACCTCGGTAGCCTAGCAGAGGTATGCCTGGACTTCAGGATCAAAGGTCCCGGATTCCATTCCTGGTTCGGTCAGAGACTTTGTTCTTTTTCACATTAAATTTCTACCCTAGGTTTCTACCAGATTGGACGGGACAGGTTGGCTGGAAAAAATTGCCTTATGCAATAAGTTCTGCTAGCTATACTGACACCTTTCTATAGAAAAGTGTTAATTCATGTATTATTTATCTTAACCTTTATAACTACTTGATATGCCTCCCAGTGCTGTTCATCACTGCCATGTACCAACATATCGAGGAAAAATTTTTACCATAAAAAAGTGCAAATTAAAAAATGGTCTATGATCACATACGCAATTTTTTTTAATAGCTATGGCTTGTTTTTATGCAGTCTTGAAACAACCTACACCTGACAGAAATATCCATGATTCCAATATACAGATAAGACTGTACATTGAATACTCTACCTGTACATAGAATACAATAATTTAATAAACAGTATAAAGTGTGACACATCATTTAAAGGTCAAGGAATAAATGAAACAAGGTGAATTTAATTAAAGTATGGACCTGTTTTAGCTGAATCGTAACTTACTCTATAACAAAGCTAAACTAAAATAATATATCTTATCAAAACATTAAAGCACAAAAAAAATACCAATCAAGATGATTTACTATTTCAAATTACTTTGTCGTTCCAAATAAGTAAAAGAGAAAATATCCCATATTCATATTACCTATTATGCACTGCGTTCAGTCTTTCAGCCTTTAAAATTTATTTTGAAAAAATAAAACAGAAATATTTTCATTTTCATCCATAGTGCAAAAAACTCAGATTATGCATAAATATTTATTAACATTTTTGAATTATTTTTATTTTACCAATTATTAACCTCTCCTCAAATTAATATCTAAATTAAAGATTCGGCGTTTTAGCCTGTAAAAGAAGGATTAAAAATATTGATGAGTTAAAAAAAGTAAGTATAAAAATAATAATATTTATAAGGCCGCCACTATTTCCACTGCCATAGAAAAAAGAATTTTTATTTTTTTTATTTTATGGTGTTGCAATATGAAAAAAATAATAGAAATGAAATTGTCGTTTTATTTTTCAAATATTGCAACTTAAAAAGCAGAATACACAAGAATTTAGAGGAAAAATAAATAATACCCAAAAAAATATGATCATACGTTTAAATTCTAGACTATAACACATTTTATATTTCCTTTTTCTATGCCAATGACTTTTAAATTGACATAGACGCCACCTGGTGGAGAACTGAGACTTTGGAATAATGATTGTCATTTACTTCTTCTTCTTCTTCTTCTTGAGGTTGGCTTTTCACCCATCAAGAGTGTTTCCGCCAGGTTGCCTAAAATAAAATATTGTCTTCCACCTACAACTCAAAAAAGCTCAATAAAATCGTTAAATCTTTAAACATTCGTCCAAGATCCTGCAACATTGACAAACAGCAGACAAAAATATAGCATAACAAAGCTTGAGAGGAAATATCAATTCAAGTCATAAATATTATTAACATGTAACTACAAAAAAAAGAAAAAAAAAACAAAGTTAGAGGGATATGGAATCTATAAATTAATTCCATTTACTAGTAAGAAGTTTCCAAGTAGCTTAAACACTTGTTTACAATTACGGGACAGAAGGGACTGGATGTTAACTGGGGTTTGGACCCCCAGCCTCAACAGATTTGTGTAGAATTCAGGAAATCTATCGTTCAAAGGACACTGAAAAAAAACATGATCGAGATCCTCATCCGCCAGTTCGCACTCGCATAAGGGGCTTTCAACAATATTAATTTTAAATAAATGCGCTCTCAGACAGACATGCCCGATGCGCATTCTGCTAATCGATGATGTTTCGAATTTATTCAACTTAATCTCAGCGAACCACGGCTTTCTCATTATTTGGGGTTGGATCGACGCCAGGAATCCCCCTCTTGATTCAGAGGTGAACTCCCAGTGCCGCTGCCAACCCCGAAACATCCCGTCCTGAGCCATTGGCAACAAATCATCCACGGGAACCGTGCAATGAGCTCTGCTGCCCGTACCCTGCGCCATTTTAGCAAATGTATCTGCCAGTTCGTTCCCCGGAATGCCAGTATGACTCGGGATCCACGCCAATGTGACCTTCACACCCTTCTCTTGGCAATAGAATAATTTTTCTCTTATGGAAAGACATATTGAATCCTCTGGGTGAGAATATGGGGATGAATCAAGTTTTTGAAGTGCGCTCAGACTATCACTAAGAACTAGAAATTTGGATCCGTTAGCTGCTTCCATAATAAAAACAAGCGCCTCCAAAAGGGCTGTACACTCGGCGGTAAACACCGAGACCTCACCGGGCAACTGATATAACTTAAATACACTATCTATATGTGAATAGAATGCTGCTCCAACGATTGGGGAATCTGGTGATTTTGAACCATCTGTATAAATTAAATGATAACCTATCCATTCAGTTCGGATTATCGAATAGAATTCCGTCGCTGCTGTTGGACTTTTATCGACACCAAGCGACATAAGTATGTGTGGACGATAGGATAGAACACGATGGTCAATCGAGTAGATTGGTAGTCTGTTACAATCAGGAGTTTTTAGAACGACCGTTCGGTAACTACGAAGGCTGTTAACAAGGAGCGGGAGAGGTTTGTTTCTCCAATACCCAGTGGAACCACACAGTCCATCCAATTCCTGCAAACGATTAATCAGAGGATGACGACGAAATCTCCAGCGACCCAAGAAGAATCTATCAGCAAGAAGCTGCCTACGAAGTGACAAGGGCGGTAAGCCCGCTTCCACTTGCATGGCATTTATGGGGGACGACCTCATAGCCCCTAATATAATTCTCAACCCCTGAGACTGTATACGATCTAGCTTGTTTTTGTTAGCTATGGTTGTGGGCTCTATAAGGAAGCTAGCCTGGTCCAGTTGGCTACGAACATAAGCGTTAAAAAAAATCCTCTGAACGAATGGGTGACATCCCCACCAGACTCGGGATACTGCTCTCATGGCATTTAATCCAGCTAGACTTTTACTGCAGAGGTAGTCGACATACATTTTCCACGATAGATTCGAGTCGAGTGTAACTCCCAGAACGGTAACCGAAGGCTTAATGGGAATAGGCTGCCCGCGGTAAACTATATTCAGATCAGGTGTAGTCCTCTTTCTAGAAAACACCACGGCTTCGCACTTTCTAATGGATATTTCGAGTCCGTTGGAGCTAAACCATGACGCTAAACGCTCTAAATTTGCATTAATTACTCTCTCAGCTGAACAGACATCATGACCCCCGACGTATATGAAAAATCATCAGCATACTGCAAGATTTTGCATGGCTCCCTAATAGCGAACTCTAGATCGTACGTAAACACGTTATATAAGAGCGGGCTTATAACCGATCCTTGGGGGAGACCCTTATAGACCTGGCGTGACTCGGATTGGATCCTAATGTTTCTGCTCATTAAAAGGTTAACAATGAATCCATACAAACGCGGGGGAACCCCTGTCTCCAATAGCTTTCTTTGAAGGATATTTATCTTAACACTGTCGTAAGCTGCTTTCACATCTAAAAACACCGCGACGAGGGGGAGATTCTTAGAAAACGCTATGTTAATGTCCGTTACCAGGACAGACAAAACATCCAATGTTCCCTTCCTTCTTCGAAAGCCGAACTGAGAGTCAGATATAATATCATTGTTTTCATAAAACCACTCCAGTCTTCTTTTGATTAGATGTTCGACCACCTTTAATACAGACGATGATAGCGCAATGGGTCTGTAGGAAGAGCCCAAGTTCCCGTCACAGTTCTTTTTAAGAATAGGAACGATCTCTTGTGATTTCCATTCCGAGGGAATGGCGCCACACTGCAGAGCACAATTTATCAATGACAGAAGATACTCCCTCGACTTCTTTTTACATTTTTTCATAAAACTATAGGGGATGCTGTCTAACCCTGGAGCTCTGTCCTGAACCGAGGCTAAGACCCATTCTAACTCACTCATGGTAAAGGGGGCATCCAACCAGTTACGCTCACCAAAGGAGTACCTAAAAGGTAACTCGTTTTCTTCAGGGGCGGTTGGGGGGGCCAATAAATTCACAAATTCCTGTAACCATTCCCCTGGCGAGAGCCGCTGACGGCGGATATATTTTGGGTTAAAAAATAATTTAATTGTTGCCCACACTGACGAGAGTGGCACGTCCGGGGAGAGGGAAGAACAGAACTTTTTCCATCCTGCCCTTTTTTTATTTTTCAATAATCTCTTCGCCACCGCAACCGCATTCAAATAATTAAAATAATTTTCATTTGACATGTTTCTCTTATATAACTTGCAGGCTTTCTTACGTTCATTGACAACCTTTTGGCAATCAATATCCCACCATGGTGGCATAGGCGTTTTTTTTTTTTAGTAGATTGACTTTTTAGATCAGGGATACATTGCCTTCCTATGTCTATTAGAGAGTCAGCGAATGTCGAATAACACTGTGCGAGGTTATCCTGTGAAGGGATAGGGAGCGATCCCACTATATCGTCCATTTCCTCAGAGAAGCGATTCCAGTCTGCAAGTGATGTCCTAAACCGGGTCCGTCGGGGCTGTCCACCGATTCTACGAGTCGAGAGGAGATAATCGGACCCCAGCGATGTTGATAAATAAATGGGGAAGTGATCACTGCCGCAAGGGCAATCTGTCACTCTCCAGTCGAATAGGGCGGCTATATCAGCTGAGGCAAAACTTAGGTCAACAGAGCTTTGTCTGCGAAGCGGGGAGTCAATTCTGGTGAAGGAGCCATCGTTAAGAAGGCATACATTGCATTCTTCACAGACATCAACGATATCTCGACCTCGACGGTCGGTGACATGTGCCCCCCAAAGAGCATGGTGGGCATTAAAATCCCCTAAGACTAAAAATGGAGGTGTTAGAGACGAAAACAAGGATCTGAGAATATGATAATTAATTCTGTTACTGGGTGGGATGTATACAGAAAGAAGTGATAGTCTGCCAACCTTCACTCCAATAACGTTTATTTCCTCAATTGCTCCCAGCGACAAAGGAACGGCTGACAGGGACGAGTCGACCAATACGGCCACACCCCCCCTGCCATCCGCCCTGTCCTCCCGAAAACAATCAAATCCACTGATTTCAAAGCGAAATTCAGGAACTAACCATGTCTCCGAGAGAGCCAAAGCGCATGGTTGGAATTTATTAATTAAGTGTAAAACTTCCGATTTTTTGGGCAATACGCTACGACAATTCCACTGGACCATAGAGCGTAAGCGGTTCATTGTGCAATGATTCATTGAGACGAGAAATAGCGGAGGCGACGTTGGGCGGTAGGTTTGGTAGAATTGAAAAGAGAGAAACTAACAGTGCAGATATATTTGATACAATTGTTTCTGCTGAGCTATTGATAGCTGGGGAAAGCACCTCAGATGAGTCTGCGCCCCTGTTTAGAGCGCAGCCATCCCGAAATGCAGAAGCCTGACCATTAGAGTAGGACAACAGCTGGTCAATTTGTGTTCTGTCCCAAGAAGTAGGGGTTCTGGGTTTATGGGGCTTTTTGATAATAGGACGTGACATTCTGAAAGATTGGGTGGGGATAGGCCTCATAGGTGAGGAATTCAATACCTCCGCAAATGATTTGTTAGTCACTCGCGGCGTCATTTTGTCAGCCTCGAAGTATGACACGTTATCTTTAGCCATTGTCAGTTTGACTTGTTTTTCACGAATAAAAAAGGGACAGGCAGAGCTTGTAGCCAAGTGAGGACCAGAGCAGTTGATGCAACTGGACATGCCGTCCGTTCCACACTCAGACCCCATGTGTTCCCCTCCACACTTAAAACACCTGGGCGTTGAGCGACAGGTCTTCATAACATGACCAAACCTGCAACATTTATAACATTGGGTTGTGGGATACGTGTATAATTCAATTGTCAACGAGTTGTGAAATAGGTAAATGTACTTGGGGAGCATTTGTCCCTCGAATGAGAGGACAACCGTTTGGGATGGCACCCAGGTTGTGGTTCCCTGAGCCACCATCTTTCTTTTAAGTCTTCTCGCCTTCAATATTTTTCCAAAGCCCTCTGGGACCTGTATATATTTGATCATATCTTCCTCTGTAATGTCCGTGTCTATGCCTCTAGCGAGTCCCATTTTAATGGTTTTAAAGGTTGGGATGTAGGCCTTTAAGTGATTGGTGGATATGAATTCACTACGTACAAATGCGTTCGCGTCAGCCCCAGATCTGAAGGTGAGCTGGATCCGGTTCCTGCCCAACCTCATGACCCCGCCGTCAGCAAGATTCTTAATTTTGTGGTTTATCAATTTCCTACCAAAGCTGATTGGATGTAGGGGTACATTATCAACATTAGACACAAACACAATGAAAGGACCTATGGAGTGCTCAGAATATAGAACTTCTACGATGTCTGTTGAGGTTAATGGAAGATTTTCCACGGGGGGGCTACCTCGGGATGATGCAACACCATCCGTGCAGTGAGAAGCACCCGCGGGGTTTACGGTTTTATTTAGATCGTCATCACTGGATGATCGGGAACCCAGTTTTCTTTTAATTCGCTTATGTTTTGATTGGATTGTTATATATTGTGACGGAGAAGTTGGCAAGTCGCAATCCGGGACCGTCACCAAAGAACCGTCCGTCTCGGAACCATCTGGAGGCCAGGGGTCAGGAGGCCTATCCTCCGACATTATAACGATATGTTGTCAGTGTCAATCAAGGTTAGAATCAAAGTATGTAGTCTGTATAATACTTACCTGTTTTGACGACTTTATTTTAATATAAGGCGAACAGACTTACGCAATGATCAATTAACATTCAAAATTTAATATTTTTTATATGTGTAACAATTGGAAAAACTAAATACTGCTTGAAGCCACGTTTTGTCCAACCACGCTCCAAAACCGGATCGGTGTCCGATTGTCATTTACAGAAGTTAACTATTTCCACCGCCATAGACAAAAAATGAGTTTTCTATTATTTTCGCGCAAGTTATTATACAGTACTATTATATTGTCTATGGTTATTATATCTGTCAGATTATTTGAAAGTTTTGTTTTCATTCGTTGAAAGTGAGGTTGGTAGTTAGTTGCGAAGAATATTTTGATGAACATTAACTAACTTACATTATTTTCGGTAATTTTCAGTCAAAATGCGTTTGTATCAAGAATTTATCAATTGGAACACTTTTGCAGAGTACTATGAGACGTTTCTGGTCTCATCCTTCAATCCCATATTTAGCATAAAAAAAATCAATTACAATAGATGCGCATCACCAAAGAACAAAAAATCCAATCGTAGAGAACATTAAAATATGCTATTATTCTATTACATTCAGCTGCATACATGGGAGGCCTTCTAAAACATCTAAGAAAGGCGTGCGTCTATTCCAAAAAACTTATAAATAAAAGTGTCTGGCAGAAGTTAAAGTGAAATTTAATAAGGATCCTAATAATTTGGTCACTGAAGCATGCACTTTAGATCATGTTGTGCATTTGGCCAAACAGTGCACGAAATAGACCAGGAAACATTTAATATGCATTCAAGACGCAGGGGCCTGAACAGCCAAAACTTCCTGATAACCACGTTACAGCATATCGAATGACACGATGTTCAAGTCGTAAAGAATTCTCATGTATATTTAGGGTTTCCGCTGTAGTCCACACAAAAATTCTTGATCAAAATAAATAATAATAACCCTACACGACTGACATCATTTCCAATTCACTTGTCAACGATCTGTCATTATTTTTGTGTCTATGGTCGTAAGAGCTTCCATAAACAAAACATATTAATTCTTTTTTTTTTTTAATCTATGGCGGTGGAAATAGCAGCTGCGTATTTATAATCCATGAGAAGAAAGAATGTAGGCGCAATGCATACTTTCAAAAAATGCTAATATTGTGTTGGAAAAGCGGATAGAGATACAATGTTGCCACCGGACCGGAAATGACATCACGTTATAAATTTTCTTTTCAAATCGAATTCTTAAAATAAAAATATCTTACCATGAAATGAAAATGTATAAATACAAAATGTATTTATAATATAGAAAATACGTTTGTTTAAACCTTTTTATGTACATATTTTCTCTCTCTTGACATTCTGCACAACACATGAATACAGACGTGTTGTTGATATCAACAGTAAAAGTCAAAATTTCGAAGATGGACGGTACGGGAGCTTACGGTGGCGGAAAAGCGGGCGGTGCATTTGATCCTATCGCATTTGTGCAAAGACCTCCAGTTATATTAAGAGCTGTTTGTTGGGTAAATATAATTATACAAAATTTTAACACCAGAACCTTCTTTTCAACCTAATAATATACTTTCAGTATTCGATAGCAGAAAATCGATTTGACATTTAGGGGAGATGGGCGAGGGTGATCATGGCATTGAGGGGAGGCTACTTAGATGAATTCTCATCCTAGATTTAAGAATTTATTGATTGTATGGAAATGTGACTACATGATTTTCACATTTACCGAATCATGTATCAACTCTGTCATAAAACCTTCGGAATTATAAAAATAAATCATGAAAATGTTCCATTATTTATTCTCAATTCAATGGTAGATCAACCTCATATAAAGATAATACACTTTTCTTTCATAATTTAAAATAGAAATGTTTCATATCTTTCTCTGTTTGTTTTAAAAATGATCTTGAATACATTGTTCGGAGCTAAATATTTTGTGCAATTTACCAAAGTTAATAAATACCTAACAGATCTGATTAAAATTACTTTATACAATAATCTTCAATGATACCAAGTAACAAAAAGTGTGTAGAGAAAAGCCTAGGAGTTTTTGTTGGTCAAGTTTTTAGTACTTTTACCAAATCTCAACACATAAATTGTTTATTAAAATTATGTAACTTATGACGCAAAATAAGGATATTTTTATTGCTTGAATAATGATTTTAATCCTTTTTTCTCTGCAGCTCTTCAGCGTTATTATTTTTGGATGCATATCCTCCAAGGGATGGGTTGTTGAAAACGACAAAGAAGTTTGTTTATATAACAGAGATACAAACGCCTGCAATTATGGCGTTGGCATTTCTGTCATTGCATTTTTGGCATCCATTGGCTTCATAGCAGGAGAGTACTTCTTCGAACAGATGTCTTCTGTGAGAACAAGAAAACACTATGTCCTTGCCGATCTGGGATTCTCTGGTCAGTTTATTTATATTTTATTTAATTAATCATATCAGTTATAATTATTATATTCTTTCTTTATTCGTCATACATCAATTTAAATGTTTTGAAAGTATTCAGTTTTCTTCAGTAGGATGGTGTGATGATACATAGACAAGCCTCCAACAATGACTGCTCATTAGCATAGACAATTGTAAAATGTAGCATGCAACTACATTCAACAGAATCAAATTTTAAATTTGATTTTATCGTTATGTTGATATTTGATTTTCTTACAGCATTCTGGTCCTTCCTGTATTTTGTGGGCTTCTGTTATTTGTCGAATGCATGGGGGAAATCTGAAGTGATGAATGAGGGCAAAGGAACAAGCAACATGCAAGCAGCAATCGCATTCTCTTTGTTTGCAATTTTCACATGGGTAAATTTTCAAATATATTTTACTTGTTAATAATTCCAAGTGATCAATAAACTGTTTGGTTTATTCTTCTTTGATTTTTTTAACTTTCTGTATTTTTCAGGCGGGTTGTGCTTTCTTTGCTTTCCAACGTTTTCGTCAAGGAGCAGATTCGGCTTTCGCTCCCTCTTATGAAGTGGAAGGTGCTCTTGGTGGACCAAACTCATATCCAGGTGCTCCGGATCCTGAACCAGCTTATCAAGATCCTCCCTTCTCTCAAAGAGGTAACTTATCTTTGTAGCCTCTCAGTTTTTATTCAAATTAAAGAAAGAAAAGGTTGAGTCATTGCATTACCCTAGGGATGGGTAGTTTGACAAGCGTGAAGAGCCACATTTTAAATGTATGTCTGTGCCTTTGTGTTTTAGGTGCGGCGGAATACCAACAGCAGACGTATTGATGAGACAAGCACAAAGGTACTAGGATACCCGTACAATCATACATCAATATTACAGTATTTATATGTGCAAACTTGATATTTACACATAATTTTACAATAGAAACAATTGATGTCTTAAAAGTGCTCCAAGCTCCAACGCATGCACACATTTAAAACATATATTTATTAAGTTCATTCAAATGCATAAAATTTTAGATTAACAATGAATGTTAATTGATTATATAATATAATAATATAACTTGTTATAAAGAACAAAGCAAAATATTATAAAGTTGGCAAGATTTTCATGACCCTTATTCCTTGCGTTAAGTAGAATTTTCACAATCGCACTTCTCATGAATATGAATTTATTATTCTTTGAACGATCTCTGTAACCAAAATATTTGTCTCTTTTGCTTTTCAAATGGTTTGGTGCATTGTGTAATTCTCACGGAATATTTATAAAGCAGCACATCATTTTTCGTTCGTTAGGAATGTCTGTAACCAAAGATTATAATCCTAATGAAATGATATACTCCAGACCAGATCATCTAATTTTATAAGTGGCAAATTTCATATTATTATAATATTGTTAATTATATTTATCGGTAGTTTATAAGATTGGTTGATTCACAATAATTATTATTCTAAAATATATTCATGTATTTATTTCTTCACTGCGAGTTGCCAAAATTATTATTAAATAGATTTCAAAAATGTTGCCGTTCATACTACGTATAGAGTATTATTTGAATTACGTCTTATGTAATTATGTTTTTTTATAACAAAATTGACAACATTTATGGATGCATAGTTGCTCTTGTAGTGAATCTCCGAAATATTTTTCTTAATAGTTACAATTATATAATTATACAAAATATAAAAGTTTTCTTGTTAATAGTAAAATATTAATGTTTTCCCATAGAAATTAATATTTTCAGATTTGTAAAATTTACAAAATTTCAATAAAATTATGTATAATAGTGGTTAAGTTTTGGCGGCCTATTTTGACCATGCTTTAAGTAGAGAGATTACATTTTTTTTTTTCGAATAATGGTAACATTAAGTTTTGAAAGATACTTAAAATAATTAACTGTATAAGAATAAATTATTATAACATTCCCGTTTCAAATTTTTTTGTGTTGTTATGATGTGTTATTGTTATTTTTTTACTGTGTTTGTTTTTAATCAATGCATTTGAATTATTTTTTGAGTTCTGTATAATTCTGATGTATATACAGGTTTCAAATATCACTGCTTTTTTAATAATTAATATCAGTTATTTATTTGTTATGTAATTTATAAAACCCTTCATATTTCTATATTTCATTCTAATATACTTTCACTGAGTAAATATTTTCTTTTTTGAACTGGAGTATTCTATAACACTGAAAAATGTCTAGTCTTGTTCCAAAAAATAATGTTATAAAATGTTACTTAGTATTAAGCATAAATGTTTATATTATCTATAGTACACTGGTTACTTGTAACTAATAAATCATGATTATTACATACAAAACTGTTGAGTAATTTATTGTTTAGTTTATTTCAGAACATCTTGATGCTATATTATATTTTTAAATGCAATACTACTTATGTAAATAAATTACTAATTATTTGTCTCTCTTATTATATTATTCTTTTGAACCATTGAGGAGTAAATCAATACCATATGAGGTTATACCTATTATGTTTTTGACCAAACAGTACAAAACGGGTTTATTTTCTGCAAGTAGTAACAATAGTAATATTTAATTACTAAATCAAAAGAATAGAGGTAGCGAGTTTCGTTTTCATATTGATTAAAATATGGTGTAAGTATGGAATATAATTATTGATGACTATAGATAGATCATATTATTCTATGTGTGTAAATGTAGAGACAATAAAGCTATTTCATGTAAATTTATTATGTTAGGATTCTTTATGTAATATAAATTATTGTATCTCAACATTTATTTCTCTTAACGCTTATGTAATTGTTATTCAGAATTAGTGTTAAAATTTGTATGCCGTGTGCACTTGTTTGGTGCAGCTCTGCCTGAATCCTCGTAATCAAGTTGCATTTAAATTTGTTCCCTCTTGGCAAATGCAATTTAGTAAGGGGTAGCTAAAGACCTTTACGTAATTTAGATAAATAAAATAAAGTTCATTAGAATCTACAATATTCCTCCAAAATGAAAACACAATTCCCAATAATCCATAATTCTCCTCTTTAAAATTTCGCTAAATAAACAAAAAATTCCATAGAATTTGTAATAATTTTCCAAACAATTTTTATAAATAAGCCCAAAGTTCCCAAGAATTCATAAAATTCTTCGAAATAAACACAAAGTTCCTTAGAAACCATAATACCCTTCTACATATCTTTTTGATATTTCACCATTATAGATATAATCCCATATGAGTTAGTTCACCACTATTGACTAAACTAGATTCAAACATTTATTTTTATAGCTTTTATCGTCCGGGTTGGTATCTATTTCTGTATGTCATAAATTTCCAACTTTTATTATCCAACACATTCAAAATGTGGGTTTCAATTTCATTTCAAACATTGATCTCTTTATTTTAATTATTTATTGACGTTAGCAATATAATATGTTGTATTATATAAATCCAGAGTATGCCATGAACCAAATATGTGAATAATCAATTCTGTTTCATCAATATACATAACAATTATATGAATGTTTATGTAAAAACATAATATATTGACACGTCTTGATGGTTAATGTTGTTACACTTATGTATTTAATGGAAGTAACAATAAATAAATTAACGTGTTTTCCTTTTTTTACTATCATACCTCCTTTTGAACAAAGTAAATTGTTTGCTTCAAGATTACCTATTCAGTGTAATTTTTCTTACACAACTGTAGGGGTCCTATAATACTGGTAGATGTCACTAAATCGTCTTATCCATCAGTTTTATATCCGCACTCCTGGGGCCGAAGTGTGATAAAATAGCCACCAACGGTATCGACCAGTTGATTGACCGATACCATTGGTGGCTATTTTAGTGCACTTAACTTTGGCCCTAGGAGCGGTAATCTCCCACTAGCTAGAGAAGTCTATAGTCTTTTTACTACAAAGGTACTAGATGTTTTCACATACAAATTACTGGTATTCTCAAATTCACGTTCCAACTCAACGCAAGAAGCTCTTGCTTAGAACTTAATCGGTTGCCAGTAGTTAACTAATGTATTGGATAAAACATTTTCAGAATACAGAAATGTCAAAAGTCTCAATAAAAATTGGATACGACGCAACTCAATCGTTTGTTTTTCATTTCAGAATTGCCGTCAATGTCTACAAAATAGCTTTCAATTGCTTGTCAGTAATTTTTCAAAATCCTGAAATAGATTATATTGACCATTACTTCCCTGAAGGGAAGGGACCTTAACCAAATTGCTAAATTTATTTCAATTTCGACTTTACACAATACCCTCAAAATAAGAACAAAATGTTATGACCTCGGGCCAATAAAAGGGAAAAATAAGTTATTAAAACAGCACATTAATGCTCAATTACATTTAATTATCACAAAAAAATAGTAGATTCATAGAATCTAAAAATGCGGTACATTATTTTGTTGTACAATAATTAGTGAAATGTTAAAATATGCCACTGAAATGGTTTTCTTGTCCTTAATACTAGGCTATATACTAAGGTCTATCTACAATATTTACATTCATTAAAACAATTATGTTCCTATACTTATTTAATCATCTGTCTGATAACATTGATAATAATAATAATAAAAAATAATAATATAAACATAGAGGTCAGACATGTTAAAAAAAAACAAAAATGTCCATATGAGACCATATCCAATATACAAGCTATCTCAAGACTACGGAATGAACATAAATAAAATTTACTTGAAGCACTTAAACCTAATGTTTATATTTAGAAAAAAAAGAAACAATGAATGGGAGCAGATCTGCTTTTATATCTACTAAAGTTCAAACAATCAAATCCACTCATTATTTTGGTACGTGTGATGAAGGATTTTCAACCGTGGTGATTGATTCAGTCAATTAAAAACTAAAACAACATAAGTTATATAAAAAAATAACTTAAATCTAATTGTGTATCACTTTACATTAACATTCAACTAATAGGGAGAAATCTGACAGACCAAAGCAATTCTCCTAGAACATTGTTGCAAAATTCCCGTGACACATAGCTACTTACTTCTTTCAAGCATATTTAATTGAATGTGGAATTCTTTAATTTATAACTGAAATTCCTCATCCCTAATATTCAAACCCTTGCAAAACCTTATTGTTTACACTACATCAGTGATCTAATTAAATTGATCTTCCCTCAAAATTCATTTTTTGGTTTTCGAATGTATAGTCTTTGGGGGAGCCCAGCGTAAGGCAGATGGATCAACACACAATCGTGGTTTCTTAAAATGGGGGCTTGTTAAATGTTCGGCGACTAATTTAGGTGTAACACAAATAACATGCTGCCCCTTCCAATAGCGCATCATGTTCATGGACTGCAATGTAGAAATGATATCAGTTTGTGAAATCCCAGTCATTTGACTGAGTTCTTTAATACTAAGGACACCTCTACTAACACTAAGAACGTCTAATAATATCCACGACCAGTACGACCTATAGCTTAGTTTTCCCAAATCTGACAGCGGCTTTTCAGGACTCCCCACCACATGCTCCAAGCGAGACAATTCATAGCTGAAAGCAATCAAGAATTTCCCATAGCCTTGTCTTTGAAATGGAGGTAGTGTCAGTATACATGCTACATTATTACCTTCCGGAGACTCTTTTTCTTTAGAAAAATATCCCACAATGTGGGCTCCATTCTTATCAACTTCACAAAGTACATAAAACAAAAATGGTTCCACATCAAAGTACAAAGTTTTGTGATCCAAAAACAATTTTGCTAACAGACATAGATTTTGACAGTAAACTTTGTGGTCTTTCCCATTGACTTCAAACACAGCTAGAGTGCCTTTCCGGTAAATCTCACTTCCCACTGGCTGCTTGTGTTGGCATTCTGATAAATGTTGATTATATGACTTCTCCAGACGCATGTACTTTAAACAAAACTCACAAATCCATAACTTTGGCTTTTTTCCATATTCATCAGGGTACGGACTGAAATACCATGTATCTATTTCATATTTTCCAATCTGAATCTTATCAATATATTTAACTTTGGTTATTGCCTCGTGTTCTTTCTCCAAGGCGGCTGTTGTGGGATCCATTTCATCATATGTTTTCTGAATGTGATTGATTTCATCGTGTTTACGTTTCTGATTTCTAGTTATTTTTCTTCCAGATTTATCCATTATAAGTGAGTCAGTAGACATTTTGCTATTTGATTTCCAGCCACGCTCACTCATATCAAATTTATCAGACATTATTCGATCTCTAGATACCCACTCATCCAGTCTTCTGTCGAAACCTTCGTAGTGCACATAGTATTCGTAACAGGATTCCCCGCTATTATACCTTGACTGGATTATCTCCGCAGATTGCCAGGAATCATCTGTCCTCCGTACCAAATAATGTTCTCCTATATCCAAGGGTTGTTCCTCCAAAGACTCGGAGTCTTCATTATCGGCACTTCTACAATCGGGGTTTGGCAGTTCGCTACCCACGAGAGCCGGCTTTTCCATTTCCTTATCGCCCTTCGCCATATCTATTCAAGTTAATTAAACAACACTACACAGTGTTACGTCTAGTTTGCATTTTTATCGAATATGTAAAGAAAATTCACCGACGATTTACAATCATTAAAATAACGGCGCAAAACGCGGAAACACAAAGCACGCACATACGAAACAATGGCGCAATAACTTTCTATTATCTATAAAATACATAGACAATATTAATATTACAGATAAATAATATCTTTTCGGATTTTTTCGTATCTATAGACAATAAAATTACATTTGCTACGTTTTTTCCTGAAAAATTCAATCATAAATTATGCGTTGGGTTCCTAGGGATACGCCGCTACAATAAACGGCGGTGGATATGTCAGTTGAGAACATTGCCAATATGGTTTCCAATGTTTCCATAGTAACGAAAAACATTGTCATATAATTTTGAAAGACGCCGTCTTGTCAGATGACGGCCGCTCCCTAGGAACCCAACGCATTAGTAGAAAAATAATTTCACTCAGCTGAAATTATATATACATAAAACCAAATTTACTGACTTAAATATGATTGTTTTAAGTTTTACTAAATATATTTGATATTTTCATTGATCTTGCAGTTCTAAATGAAAATTATCAAGCGAATAAAAAAGTTAATAGTTGGGAGAGAAAAATAAGTAACATGAAATTTTGTTGAGAATATCTAATCATAATGATTTGAATAGTCAAAAATATAATATCACAAATAAATGACGTATTCGACTAAATTTGGCTCATTGGAGTATAATAATTGTGGTTTGTGAATAAACGGGATACAAGATTGATTGACTATAATTTAAATTGGTTTAGGATTAAATAAATCCGATTGATTGGGAGAAATTTTAGGAGTGATTATAAAATTTTGATTTGTGTTTTTGATGGAAACACTGAATATGTCATTATTAATATTATTATTGCAATGAATAATTTTGTCTTTGGTCATGTCTGGTTGTCGAATGTCGCGGGTGGCTGAGATCGTTTTTAGAGAAGTTTGATAAGTGAATTTGGATCAGTGGTTTAATTTTTACGTTTTTGTTTGTTTTGGTGATTCGATTAACTAACACTGTTTGTTGGTCTATACAATTGATTGATAATTTTATAATTCTTTGGTTTTATACAGCTGGAATAAAAAAACGCCCATTGGTTCGAGCTGGATTATAACAGTGATTTTTGAAGTTTAGTGTCAAAATGCAAGCAATTAAGTGTGTGGTAGTTGGAGATGGGTATGTTATTGATTTGTTAATATTTTACTTATAAGATAATGCCTTATTAAAGTGTAATTTGACGAAGATAATTCTAGACCTTATTACCTTGACGTCACTGTCACATACGTCATGTTCAGAATTTATCAGTATTGCCGGTTCATCCTCAATTTATATCAAAAAGTATCACTTGATTAAGATGTTGCACTTCCATTATAAATCCAACATAATGCTTCCAAAATATGAATCGTTTTGTTGATGTTTGACAATAATTGTTATGTTGGGTCAATTAACAGGATATGGCTTTATTCCTCTATACACTTTAAATGATTTGAAATCGTCGAGAAAAATGTTTTAGACATTTTGATTCCTAAATTTTTGATTATTTGTTTTTCATATCAATATTAAGCTCTTGAATTTGATTCCTAAATTTTTGAATATTTGTTTTTCATATCAATATTAAGCTCTTGAATAATTTTGACCAAAATCGTTGTTGCCTTGGCGCCTCTCTCTGTAGCTTGAAGATCTCTCCTGGAAACCTTGTATCCTATTGTACACGAGAGATGATAGGAATATAGTTTATAAATAATAGCTTAGAGCGTTTTTTTTAAGCCCTGCACTTGAGTGGTTCGGTTTTTATAACATTACTTAATTATAATTTTTAATTTGTTTTATATAATGCTGTCAACTTTTTGTCATATGAATATTATTTATAATAAAATTTAAGATAATTCACATATTATGGAAATTACCTATTACACAATTTTGTTTTCCTATACGTAGTTGCGGTATTTTTGTCATTCTGCAATTTTGATACAATAAACTCCTAAAAACATAAATTGCAATTATCGATTTTTGGTTAAGGTTTTTTTTAATCAAGTTTTTTCTTTTTTCAGTCTGATAAGTGTTATCCTAACTTGAATTATTTGATAATTGAATCAGGAATGTGTGGAATGTTGACTAGTACCTAAATATACAAAAATGGTGTCAGGTTGCGAAAAATATTTTGTCTTTCGGGCATAAATCTGTCAATTGGTCTGAGTTTTTCTGTCTACAGTTTTTTTCAATCCCCCATCTTTATAGCTATTTCCTCTGACTTCTACAGGTTGCTACTCCCAATCATTCTGTTGAAGATGGTAAAATGCAATAAATGTCGCAACCGACCTCGGTATCCTATTTGTACTGGTGTGGATTTCAGATCCGAGATTCCGGGTTTGATTCCCAGTAGGGTCAGAGTTTTTCTAAGTGTTTTTTCACTTGAAATTTCTACCCGGAGTTGGCCTGTCTCAGATTGGACGGGACCGCTTGACTGGAAGTGACTGCCCCAGGCAATAAGTTTCGCCGGCTATACGTACTGACACCTTTGTATAGAAAAGTGTTACATTATTATTATTAATATACTGAATTATTAGATTCCCTTTATAGAAGAATATGCAAATAAAATCATAATAGAAATTACATTCCATCACTCATGTATGCTGCACATCAAATTTTTTACAGTTTTTGATGATTTCTCTTTGCGATGTTTACAATTAATTCATTTATAAATCTATTAACTTTTTCAATCCACTAATACGGCTATACTAAGAGGCTTAAAATTTTGATAAAATTTGCATATTATTAACCTAATGTAGTTAACATCTATAAAAGCATTATTCTCCAGGCTGTCCATTTATTATCTACATGGTAGCGACCTTCACAGTACGAAGAGTGGACAAGGCACCTCTACAAACCATGTTACTTCTCATTTCAAGTACTTGGGTTTTTCACTTCAAAATATTGATCACGGGGCCCTGGTTTTTTACTGGGTTCGTCTGTCTCAGATTGTATTACATTAAACAAATACATAACAGATATTAATATAATAAAATTGTTTATAACTTCTATTACTTAAAATACTTTTCTTACAAACATTATATGCACAGTTACTTAACATGCTTGTATGTATGTGTGTGTATTATGACTTTGGCCCAGTGTGCTATTTTGGTCGTGATGATCTATCAGTGTTTGGTATTATGTAGTAGAGTTTATTTATATCATTTTCTCAGCAGGAGGCATGCTAAAAGAGGTCTTTGTAAGATTTATCATTCAAATTGGATTTCTGTCATGTCATAAAATCACTAATACTAAAGTCATATTAATTTAATTTTAATACCTACATGAATCCATCTATGCAGGATTAAGATTACTTGATATTAAATAAAAAACATTGTAAACTCCACAAATATCTTCCTCTACATACCTCTCGTGTGCAGTAAGCTTGGTTGTATTGTCATTAATTATGTGATCCCAAAATTGCAAATTGCAAGGAATAATTATATCACTTTGATATTCATGAAAGTGCTTAAATAATGCTTGTTTCTTCTTTGCTTGGGGGTGTGATGTTTTATAGGTAGTGCAAAATGGTTTTTATCCGTGAATCCATTCTGTGAATCCTAGTCTACAGAGATCTGTGATAAATGATAATTTATGAAGGATGTCGTTAATTAATGATTCTTTGAGTGCTGTTTTTTTTTTATTTTGGCGAGCTTCAACATAGATTTACTTAGAGTTGGTTTTTAGCTATTTTTGTATACTGCATATTTTCTTCCTTCGTGACTTTAAAGGTGTTTTTTTTTTTTCATTTTTTATTTGAAAATTGATATACAAAAAGTGATATATTAATAGTGTGAACATGAAATGTCTAGTAGCTTGGGGGTTACGACACTGGCTTTTGTACTGTTTTCATGCTGTGGTTGGTTTCCGGGTCCCGGCACAATCCTCTTTTACGACTATATTTCTGTTCACTTTGAGTGTGCACAGACTCATTTAAATAAGATACATTATATTACAGTATTGTTTAACGTACACCTACATAAGATGTGAAAACACAATACGATGTGAATATATGTGTATAAACATATGGGTTTTTGAGTAACAGAAACAAAAAAGAAAAGTTTTGTGAAATTGAATTTCCTACATCAACAAAGACTTAGAGTTGGGAATAAGGGGTTAAATTCAAAAACGTTATAGCAGTTTCATTAAGTGAAAATAACGTTATTATTAAAAGCTTAAAGCTTTTTTATTTTACAAACCTGAAATGAATATTTGGTATCTGGAATAACGACTAATATTAGCTGTCATGTTAATAAAATGGGGGTAGGCTATTATTATTGCTTAATATTAGTGTGAACTGTGACTTGACTATTATTTTTGTTCAACAAATATCGTTTAAAATCAATAGCGTTAAAGGCGTTATTTTTATTTACCTAATATTTTTATCAGCTATCGTTATAATGCCCGTCTCTAACAAGCTGTCACAGCTCGTATCAGTCAATCGATCCTTTCCAATTTGTTATCTTTGAGAACACTGGTTCCGAATCAACTTGGAATTGATCCTCTTGATCAGAAGTAGGCCCCTACATAACCAGATCGGTAGACATAATAATTATATTATTATGTAGGTGGTTTGTTTGTATAGTCAGTGATGGGGAACATTGGCAAGAATACATCACGCATTGCTAATTAGTTCTCTCAGGGCAGCCAACCTCTCCATCTCGGCTAGATGCACATGCAAAGGTGATCAGGTACCTCTGGCTTGATAATTATCATACTCGCAGTTAGTAAGTACCTACCTGCCCGTGGTGCACATTGTTTTGGAATGAGTATACGTACATACACCCGCACTCGCGGTGTGGCCTAAAGCAGGTCATTGAACACCGCGCGTATGGCGATATCATGGCACACATACCTACACCATTACCATTAGTACAGTATTTGTGTGACGGCAAGTGCATTCATCACATCGTTATACATACAATATACCTACCAGGGGTGCACTACTTGTTTGCGATCTACTTTAAATTTTCTCACCCTTACGAGATTCACTTTATTAGGGGCTAATAAAACAAACTCTTCCATAAAAGTATAACAAGTGACAATTTAATATGATGTAGATTCCAAATAAGTACTTAGATAAGAGAAAATGAAAATATTTGTATCGATAATTGTTAACCGAATAATTTCACAGGCACAGCAGGATTCATATCGCGAAATACTTTTATTTTAGACCAGGTCAAGTGTAAGAGAGACTTAAGGGGGCTTTGTACGAAAACACCCGTTTTTGGCACTTGTACTAAATCGATTAATCCCGGCTCCTTGACATACGAAACTGAAATTTACGTTTTATCGTAGAATGAACATTAATTTAATAGTTTAACATTAAGATCCATCTACCTAGTACGTTTTAATTCCGATTATAATTTACGGTTTGGGTGCATGGATTTTTGAAAAAAATTATACATAGGTACCTATTTGGAATTTGAATCATTAACCTAAACATTTTAATAATGCCCCTAAAAAGAAAGTAATTTAAAGAATGTTCGAACTACTATTCGAGAAAAAAAAAACAGTTTCAGTGTGATCAAATATGTAACAAAATTATTCTATAGGAAAATTCGTAACGATATAAGTTTCATCGAATGTTCTCAAAGTTGGAATGTTAGAGTATTTTTGACAGCTCGCTTCTTTATAATGAGTTTCTATTCGATGGAGTGTGAGCATGGATTCGACTTACACTTGAGGAACTAGTAGTAGAAAGAAAAAAATCAATTACGATTTTCTCCCATTCTGTTCTTGGCGATCAACTTGTTAGCCACCCCTGCCTCATACTATGGGATGTACCTCTGTGTGATAGTGAGTGCTGGATCGCCGGTTTCATCACAGCCCTCTTGTTAATACCAAGTTTTGTGTTTCAATCAATGCTGCGTTTGTTATTCAATTACATAGTTTCTTTACGTAGTTTAGTCCTTGAAATATGAAATCACAAGAAGTGATCATTTATTATTTTATTGTTAACCGTATGTACATGTATCCGACAAGGTCGTAGATTCTCAAACTGTGTCACGCAAAACTGTTTGAACACCAACTCCATTTTAACTTTTATTCGAACACCTTACATGGTTTAAAATTCTTGAAAGATTTCCTTTTAAATTGGTAATTAAAAACCATTTGAAATCCTGATGAATTCAAGTTATCATAATCTATCATCAGGGCAAAATAATTGAAGGAAATTATTTCATGTCTCCCTTTGCTTCTATATGGAGGTGATAAATTAGTACCTTCTGTAGATTCAACTTGCTTAATAAATAAATGTTCAAGAGGGTCTACATGACAATTTTGTTTACCGGAGTCCCATCAAATAAAATGCAGAATGTGGCTGGGCTTGTGGTTTTTTTTTGTGAGGAAGAATTCTTTTACAAGAAAACATTTATAATAATATGATGTGTTTATCCTGGATGCGTTTGGCTCGGCATAAGGAACTGTGGAAATCTCGGGAGAGGCTTGTGTCCAACAATGGACACGTGAAAGCTGACGAAAGAAAGAATAATGTTTCCGTCATATTTAGCTGACAACGTTAGATTTTCGACAGGTGCTAGTTAGGTATACTTATTCACATATTATAACATAGAGTTTGACAAATAAAACGACATTAAAACATCACTAAAGTCCGTATGTACCTAAAATTTTCAGGACATTAACAATATAATGGGGGAATCCAAATCGACTTCGCACACTGCGTGATCATATTTATCTCCGTATCTATCTTTGAAATTGACTTATTGACGATAATATCCCGAATAACTTATGCAATATTTCAAATAGTCACTACAATTTGCGGTTTTGTTGACATTTTTCGTACAGCGTACTGAGGGCTGAGCCCCAGTACGGACCATCTTTCGCTGACCAAGATTCATTAAAAAAAACTTCGTAAACGTATGAACATAGACCGTTTGCGTATGTCACATGCCTAATACGGATGATTGAAAGAAAATGAAGATAAATTAAGAAAGATTGAACTTTCAAACTGGATCAGACAATCAAATCAATAGATAAGAATGAGAGCATATTAATGATTTGATAGCTATACTTATATGCAGGAATATTATATACAGTAGTAAAATGATGTATACTGAACTGGGATTCAGATCAGACAGACCTTTGTCTCCTCTCACCGTTACTTCGTACCGGTCATATTTCTACGTATCCGGGTCTATTATCTAAAACCAATTTAAAGGTTAGTTCTTTTTGAATTGTCAATGAATTACTGCTATGCAGGCATACTCTATTTATGCCATTGCCCCGGCTACTGGTATTTTTATTGTAAAGTTTTCGTACATGCCGATTATCATTCATAGCAGTAGCATTTTTTTTTTGATTATTTGACGTGTAAAATTTATCTCGTGAACTGAACATAAAGGTAGACTCCCACGCTATGCTACATAGATATTTTAATATGACAAGAGCACATTAAATTTATAAGGTGCCATCGATGACTATCAGCACTACATAGCCTAGTCACACGCTATGATCATAGAAAATTGACAAATATATGTCGATATTGCCATAGCGTGGGAGTGTACCTTTAGGTCATCACTGTTTTCTCTGGCATAGATAGAGAATTGTCATCCAGCATACAGCGAAAAAAAATGTCTTATTTGGGCCCTTTTTGGAATATCATCATACAGCTTGTTCAAGCCATTGATGAAGGGCAAAATGTATGAATGTCATGGCTGAAAAATATCAGTGAAAAAACTTGCGTTTTTGAAATCTTTCCTGCCACAAGTATATTGTTTTTGAAATACAGAACCGAGTACACCCCAACATGGTAGAAAATATCCTCAAGATTTTTTTACTATTCTTCGAACTTTCGGGTTGTCAAATTTAAGGTTTCTTGATTATATTTCCGAATCGTGTTCCAAATCCTTTGAAGCTTTAACTGGGTTTGTCCCATAAAGAAGAGAAGGTGGAAAAGTTTGACAAAGTTTTAACGATGACCCAGGGACATTAAGCCGAAGAAAACGGTGTTTGTACTTCTTTGCCCCTGAAAAAAAAGCCGAGATGTACAAGATTGCTTTAGAAATGTTTTGAGTAAGAAAATTGGAGGCTGCTGCGTTGGTCGTTTATGAAACTTTTAAAATTTCAATGTTGTTAATATTTACTTTTTCCGGTGTATGTTATTTTCGTCTGATCATAATATTATCGCGTTTAAAGTTCCAAACATTCTTCTTATGATCAGACGAATGAAGTAATGAAATGTATATGTACACATACCTACATCCGTGTATGTCGACGAGAGTAGCCGTCGTCGAGGAAGATGTCCTCTTTCGAGGATGTTCAACCCCTCGTCCGCGCTTTGGTGAATAATAACAAGGAGCGAATCTCAAGTTCGACAGTCGCATTCACGACCGGATGGTGTATGCCATGCTGTATCCGACCAATAAAAAGTCTACATCATCATGTGCGCCATGTCGACAGCTTTACGGATATCATCGTAAGCTACAATCGGGCTCGCTACACTATCAAACACATGCGGGCTGCAGACATCACGATTATAATATTATTCTCTCCCGTTTCCCACAATGACTTAGTAGTTAGGCACCCAGCTATGAATCAACCCACGTACAAACAATACAATTCAACACGATATCAGTAGTATTTTACGTTCACCATCTCTGTATATAAATTTCTTCTGTTCGTGTGTAAGTGACTGAACTAAAAACTGCTTATACAATTATGTTTTTGTGTCTTAAATGTATATGTGTGAATCCAAGAAAGAATTAGATTCAAAATTTGTTCGGATATCTTCTTCTGCGGTTTCGATCCTGTGGATTAGTTCTCCGCTGTTCTCTCCTCTTGATTTTCCGCTGTTCTCTTCAGTTAGATGCATGGACTGCACTCTGTTGCAAATATTCTTGACGCGAGCGTCCTTTACCAAACGAACCCTCGACCATTCCCTCCAATATTGTAACCACAAAATTTTCGTGTCTGATTACCATGCCCCACTGCAACAGCCATCTCGTGCATCTCTCTCTCCCTGATCGGCTGTAAAATTGTAAAAATGATTATGACATTCTAAGAGCTTTTTGCAGAACGACATCTGTCAACTCGCCTAGTATTGTCGTCATCACAACACTCCACACTGACGTCATTCTAATATTTTTGTGGTTCACCTCATTGTCTTCTGTGCATAGAAAGAATAGATTAATCGTTTTACAACATCAAACAGTGTGAATGGAATATTGTGAGAAAAGTTTTATCTACTCAGCACTTCCAGCTATGGTTTTTGTTTGTCAACAATAAATTGTCTTGTCAAATACCTACATAGCGATTCCTTTTAAAATCATTGTTAGTTGTTTTTTTTTTCGAATAATTGTCGTTATGTCATAGTATAGCATCTGATATATTGTATGAATGTTTGTAAACTACACACAGTGTTGTTGCAGTAAGTCTCATATTAGATTTTCACTTACCTACTTGTTACTCCTTTAGGAATCTATATTAAATCTTATTAACAACAACTATTATTTTGCTTCTTTGCCGTGTAACCTTCAATTTGCGGATCTAAACCACCAAAAGTTTTGATGTTACTTTACTTTTTGTGCGGCATTCGTTTAGATCTGATTCTTCATCGCCCATACTGGCTGCGTCGTCACAAGTAACTAGAATTTCCAGCAACTAGATGTGCTGGATGCTTCCCTGAATTTTCTGGTTTAGTACTCCTCTACCAAGTACAACTCACCATCAGGATTATCCCTTATCCTCTTACTCTAATGTAAGAAGTTACAGCATCCGTGTTCCGTTCTTACCGTGTTTTTCCGCACCCAAACCTTTCGTTGGAGATCTATACCTGTAACCCAGGCTAAAAAAGATTTTAACTTATCCAAAAATATATTTCGTTTGTTTTATTTTTTTCTTGGACACATCACTAAACTTGCTTCACATTCCTACCGAAATTCAACTCATTTTCTGTTCTTAGCAATATGTAATTTGTCTCGTAGATTGTATGTGATTAGTGATGTGATTAGTTCTTTATATTTAACCACAAGTTGAAGGAGACATTAGACTTGTTGAATTGCTAATGCCGTATTCGTCGCTTCGGGAATCTTTCTGTCGATAGAAGCCGACATTGATAGCTCTCTCTCTACCGCAGTGTTGGCGCCTCCCGTCACTTCTGTATTCCACTCAGCTCGGAACGCCATTCATTCATTATTTCACTTCTGCATTCTTCCGTTTCTGTAAGAAATTAATTAACTATCGCTATAGTTGCCTACAAAAAATGTGGGAATACATTCTTGATATTATTACCTATATTCTTTGGTAGCATTCAAATATTCGTGTATTGTATTATGTACTACAATTTTTTTTGTACAAATATAGTACCTACATTTTAATTGTGTTCACATGGAAGTGTTGCCGAATAACTGGAATATAACACAAAAAAGAAGAAAAATGTATCACATACTTTGGGTTTTATCTTTCGCAATTGGGGGTTGAGTTTGCCACCTCATAACGATCGATGAGCCAAAATGATCGAAGCTGCGTTGTGGGTAGAAGATAATATCATGGCTGTGAAAAAAAACGAGAATTCATTGAAGAACTCTTTCGAAAAAAACAGGACAATGCGCCCGAAGTTTGAGGACCAGGAGAGCTACTCTTGAAATTTAATACCGATTTGTTTTTGCAAGTAAACTTTTCGTGTTGTTAGATACCGTTTATTGAAAAAAAAATCCAAAGATATTTGAATATTCTCAAATATTGCTATCCGTTATAAACATTGCGCAAGATCGAGCGCAATGGAGAGCTCTTGTTGCCTCCCTATGCCCCTGAGTGGGGTGTAAAAGGGAGAATTGATTGATTGATTGCTATCCGTAACGCTGCAAAGGGTATTATCATAAGTATATTTTAAAACAGGGTTGCCAGGTGTTCGGTATTTTTGCTCCATGTTCGGTTAAGAAAAAAATACCGAGTGTTGGGTATTTTTATTTTCGGAATGATTTTGTCATTTTTTCTAGTGAATTCATATTTTTTTTTTGAGAAAAACTTGCAAGTTTCGTGGTAAGAAATTTTGGAAATGACCTTTTTTTTAGGGGAAATTTCAACTTTCCGGATAGCAAATTTTGAGAATGACTTTTTTTTGGAACTTTCATCTTTCCGGGTAACAAACGGGAACACTGGTTCGGTATATTTTTGAAAAAAACCTGGCAACCCTGTTTTAAAATAATAAAGCGTGTTTTTCCATTTTGGGTGTATTTTTTTTATGCTATCCATGAAATAATTAAAACAAAGTAGGTACCTACGTGCTAATATAGGAAACGTACTTTTTTCGCAAAGCAATATTGGATACAAAATAATATACCAATCGTGGAACTATTTTCGTGCTTATTAGTAACCAAAAGTCTTAATGATATTGATATTGCAATTGGATCGGAATCGTGGTGTAAATGCAGTGTATGGCCCCTGGACTGGCATTTATAATATGAGAAATCATGTTCGCCTTTTTTTTACATAAAGTGACCCCATCGAAACTTTGAAACTGCGCACTGACGAGCATTTTACCTCAATAACCGGACAAAATTATTTGGTGCAATAATTGAAACAATTCGATTTTAAAGAGGTATTTTTTTAAATTTTAACCACTACGGGCTTACGATCATCTTCTTTGGATGTTCAGAACGTTAAATTTATTTATACCTATTTTATTATTGGAAATCAATCAAAATGCATAATGTCGAAACAATATTATATTTGATTCGAACTTACAAAACAACATACAAAAAATGGAATTGGGATTAGGATTTTGCCATAAATTTTGCTTTAAAAAAGCATGTATGAAGTTAAAGCATGTATATCTATAAGATTTGATGTCAAATCTGTAAACATAAAAAAAGGATCCATATAAGAAAACAACATTTTTGAAAAAGTTCCTGCGTTATAAAAATTACTTTTTTTTTAATTGGTGGAAAGATGTGGAAAAGGTTTTGAACGATATGATATGGTGAATCTCTATGCTTTATTACAAAAATAAAATAATAAGGCGATCTCACTCGGAACATTTACAAAAACACCAATTTGTAAAAATAACTTACAATAAACAAGAATGTTTTCTTTCATATCCTTTTTAGATCATGATAATGTTAAATAGTCATATAATTAAATATATTATAGATTAAAATAAGGTACATACCTTGTTCTTCAGATTCCATAACAATTTTTTTAACATTTTCACATTAGACAATGTCAAAGACCAAACCCAAGTTGAATAAAATAGAGCGTAACGAAGATGAATGAGCGCCTAGTGAACGAGGAGCAGTTTCCAACTGATTGGAGAGCCACGGCAAGAAGGGTAGACTCTATCTTAGTTAAGTTTATGATAGAATGGTTATTTATGTATATAAAAATCACTTTTTAAGTGACAATTAATGTACTTTGTATTTTTCACTTTTGTCCGGTTTTCGAGTCGAAATGCTCGTTAGTGCTGCGATAGAATAGCAATAAGTCGTAGTAAGCTGTAGGGGCTTAAATTAAAAATGAACCACCAAAATCCGAACTTATTTAATATTGGTATACTGCGCGTCACGGAGGACGCCGTTGTATGCTAGTTTTGGTTTTGTAAACTTAACCTTTAAAAATACCAAGGTTTTTCTATTATTTTTTATGACATGGCTGAGACATGTGTTAAGGATGCCGAATGACAGTTGACTGAGGACAGCGCTGTTTCTACTCCCATCAGGGTCTCAAAGACGAGGAAGACCCTCTTACTGTGTTCCGTTCCTCTGGGGCAGCGCTGAGGGATCTAATTATGGTGTGGGGGGGGCGCACGAAATCGAGCTCAGCGGTGGCCTCTTGTTGCCTATGCCCCTAAGTGGGTTCAATCAGGGAATATAGAATTCTGATAGATTAAAAGCAGGATGTTGACAGGGGCAAAATATTCTTAAGTGTTGACAAATGATTCAATGACATATACAATTTAAACTATGGATAATCTCAGTGTTACAAAATATTTTATCCTATGAAGGTAGGTAGGTATATTAAAATTTAATGATTCTAGTTACTATTTGGCACAATACCTATTTCGTTTCTATCACATTGTGTCCTTGGCACTAAATATTAAAACGCACAAAGTGTAACAACGATGGACGGTTTAAAATATTCATTCGTTAATCCAAGATTTTAAACCTATCATTATGCTTGCTGTGTACATAGGTAATATTTGTATACTTATTAGTATTTTGATGTAGGTATATACGAAATAGGAAGGTGTTCAGCACAAATGTTCTTTTGATTATACCCAGTTTATCCCTTTCAATCCTGAAGAATTTTTTTTTATTTCTTTTACTTATTTGTATCATTACAGACTAAAAGTGTAATGTACATCATGGGAAAAATACAAAAAAAAATTTCTTTCTTCTTCTTCTAATAATTTAGGCACCCGCACGATCGTGCTGGTCAGGATTAATTTGTGACAAATTTTGCTGTTTATGTTCTTTGCCTGCAAATACCATTTCCTTCCCAAATATTCTTCTTGAAGTTGATGGTGTTACGATTTCAGGTTCCAATCAAGGGCGGATCCAGGAGGGGGGGTCACGGGGGTCATGACCCATCCCTGGGCTGGGTCCAGGGCCTATATTTTTGTCTACAGTACCTACTTACATTGATTAATAAAATACCTACTTTTCTATTATGATCCTAATAAAATTATAATTTCTTGTGGGTCATGACCCCCTCTGGGTTGGGTCCAGGTCATTTTTTAAAGGAAAAGTGAAATTTTGCTATTTATGTTCTTTGCCTGCAAATACCATTTCCTTCCAAAATATTCTTCTTGAAGTTGACGGCGTTACAATTTCAGGTTCCAATCAAGGGCGGATCCAGGAGGGGGGATCACGGGGGTCATGACCCCTCCCCTGGGCTGGGTTCAGGCCCTATATTTTTGTCTATTTTTAACTACAGTACTTACATTTATTAATAAAATACCTACTTTTCTATTATGATCATAACAAAATTATAATTTCTTGTGGGTCATGACCCCCCCTAGGTTGGGTCCAGGCCATTTTTTTAAAGGAAAAGTGAAGTTTCTAGATTCCAAATTTTGGAAATGACCTTTTTTTAGGAAAAGTTAAGTTACCAGATACCAAATTTTGGAAATGATCTTTTTTTACTATGTGACTCCCCCCTGGCGCCAAAGCTGTATCCGCTCTTGGTTCCAATGTCGGCTGCCCAGTTACCTCAGTGTTGGAATCTATAATAGTGGCTTCAACAGAGTCTTTTCCTAACTCTACTTCAGATTCTGGCACTTGGCTGGAGCTGATACTGGATGTGTTTTTCAACAAAATCTCTTCTTCAACATCATCATAACTCGACCAATCTTCAATTTCCGACTTATTACCATCTCCAATCCACTTCAAAATTATGTCATCGAAATCAAAATGTCCCAACGTGGTTCCTAATACAAAATAATGCATTCAAAATGAAATATGTAAACAATATTAATGCTCAATGTATTGAAATATTACATTTTGTCTTAGACTCCTCCAGGCAATACAACGGTTCAAGTGTGTACTGGCCAGCACGTGCGTGCGGGTACAAATATTGGCGTATAAATTTATTGTAAAAATATTATATTCAAAATAAGAATAATACAAGCCATTAATATTGTCTTATTTATCTAAATAACGTAAAAATGAATTAAAAAAGTAAAAAAACATAAAATAATATGTACTAACGTTCAGCCATTATCAAAACACTGAACGTAGATCTTTCGAGAAACACAACTGACCGCTCTAGCGAACGAAGCACAAAATAATATTTTTACGCGGCAAACCCGACCGCGCACGATCGTTTAAGGCCGGCACGCGCACAAAAATACAACAGATACCTGAGAAATAGTGTTTTAAACCGACCCGCACGATCGTGTTCACCAGTTTCGAAAGGGTTATGCCCACTGATGGCGGGTTATCAACTTCGATTCCTTCTAATAACACATTGTTCTCTGTATCATCAGCTGATATTGCCTACTATCGTAAAAATTGTTCTGGGTGATAAACAAAATATCGCATGGTTGTTATTTTGTTGCAATCTGCCGACGACGCGACGCGACGTTGCGATATCCGTTATTCATTATCGACTTTAATACGGTCGGTCTTATATGAGCCACGTCGCTTAGGAATATCTCTGTGAGAAACGTTTGTCCAGATGTGACAAGGCGTTGTATTGTGTGGTTAGGTGCTCTGTAATCAATTAGCAACGTAACGTTACTAGTACGTACGTAGAGCCTACCCGTGTACGTACTTACATGGGAATCTATTTCGTATGTATTTTTTCTGTGTACTTATCATTCACAATTCTATTTTGGTCCACTACACAAACACCAACGACTGTTTGGAAATCTCTATCTATAACGCCACGGCATCACTCCTGGACCAATTTCCCTAATTATTTTTTGTCGTGTTTTTTTTACTTTCAGGAGTAGGTTTTTTACGAAAGAAAACATGGAGATAGTTGCGCCGATCATTTCAAAATAGTGATTTTGACAGTGTAAATTAATTGTTCCATTTTTGGATTAAATTGGCGTTTGACATTATTATCCAATATAAATAATTTGTTCAATTGGTAGAAGTTCCCCTGCGAACATCGTTTAAAACATATTATGCATCTGTCGGAATTACATTTTCATTTGTCAAATAGGAAGTTAATTCATCATTATATTGAATTCGAATTCTATATTCGGTGTAAAGAGAGGACAACGTCTGTTGGGAAAGCTAGTACGTACGTAATATTTTACGCCACCAGCTGTATCGTATTCATAACATCGAGTTATCACACAAAATATGGAATATTTATTTATTTCAAAGAGACACCAACAGAACACTGAACAACACAAACAAAATAAAGACATGAAATAAACACATAGAATATCCAGCGCTCCAATAACAGGTATCTCCCGCATATCTATTGTACATAGTTAGGTGGGTACAATCAACGTCTGAACATTTAAATAAAACTCATAAAAAATTCTTTCACTGCGTAGGCATTTAGTTAAGAAAATTAAAGAAAGGAAATATATGTGCATACCTAAACACGTATATTTATAAATGAATCATTTGTAAATTTATGATCACGCAAAAATAGACTTAGGTGCAATTTTTAACAAAAAAAAATTGTCTTTATTTTAGAAAGTATGGTGTAGGTTCTGTAGGTGCAATACCTATATGGGTGAATGATTCTCGTTCTTAAATGGGTAATAATTATCTTTATACATTTTCTTACATATGTAGATACATAGGGATAGGGACTAGGGGGTCAGAGCTCTCCAATTCACCGATCTTGCTAATTTTCAATGAAATTACTAAGGATCATAGAACGAGAGAAAGAGTAGCAACACGCTGGAGCGACTGCTGGTCCTTGAAAACAGCTAGATTCCAGAATTAACAGGTCGTCCTATAACTGTAACAAAAGGAAGAAGAAGAAGGATTGAGCACTTGAAAATACAGTGTCTAGTTGTCACTTCATTTGTTGATTCTCATTTCTCTTTATGTTGCTAGTAGAAGGACCTAAGAATGCGCGATTTTTTTTTATTTACACAAGTCTAATTCTGCGTACAATTGTTGAAATTAATGTGCGCCTGAGCGGAATTTCGTGTGCAACAATGTCGATTTTCAAATATATGACGACCGTTTTATCTATCGATTAGATATTATGTGCGTAGGTAGGTATATAAGTTATCTGCTTATACGGTTATCCTCTAGATTAGAATTTTGTTATTCGTTGGTGTTGACTGAAAAAGGAATATGGCCTACTACTTAGCACTGTTGCTCTGTTTAACCTGTTCACCATAGATGGGCAACGTCTAGTATATACTAGTTATTCCCTAATCGAGTTCAAGATGACTGATGTATGAATAAAATTTATTTATTGGACATATTACAAATGAACTTGGAAGCAACAGTATGACGAAATTACTCAACTGGGTAGAACGTGATTCATTCCAGTTGTAAAAAAAGCGTTTACGATTTCGCAGGTACTTATTTTTATTGTAGAAGGCAAAATCTAAACGGCAGATAACGAATCTGTTAAAAAAATACCAGGCAACCACGTACAAAATTCAAGTTTTTTAATGATTCTATGCTTATTATTGTTTTATTTTATGTTGGTTTTCTTCTCCCATTGTGTTCTCACAATGATAACCATTGTGGAGAGGAGATGGAATTGGCTGGGACATGTGTTAAGGATGCCGAATGACAGTTGGCCGAGCAGAGCGCTGTTCTTCCTCCCATCAGGGTCCCGAAGACGAGGAAAACTCTCTCACACTGTGTTCCGCTCCTTCGAAGCTGAGCTAAGGGATTTGGACATGGTGTGGGAGGAGGTCATAAACATTGCGCGAGATCGAGCGCAATAGAGAGCCCGTGTTGCCTCTCTATGCTCCTGAGTGGGGTATAAAAGGGAGAATTGATTGATTGATTCTTCTTCCATTTACTCCGTAAAAACAACCTTTTTAATGAAAAGAATGTGTTATCGTTAAGTCTTCAACTCTTCACTTCAGTAGTTAAGTACTTCTACTCTTCAACCTAAAGTGTATTCATTTTCATATTATTTTTCTAAATTACTAACTATTCCATTACTATGTTACATTATACCAATTGTCATGATTAAATTCTTAATTCCAATTTGTACAACTACGGACTCACAACTTGCCTTTCCTATTTTTTCATAGGCTGGCTCTTTTTAGGAGGATTTTCTTTCATTCGAACACTTATTCCTTATTGTCACAAGTCAGATTTATTTGTTTCATGTTTTGTCCGCCAATAAACTAATACAGTACCAAATCAGCCATGTTCTGCTTGGCGATGAAATAATCAGATGATTAACAGCAATGTCGCCTAGAACTAGGTATATAAGTATCTATAATATTATGTTCTGTGATAAACCACGAATGCTACGTTTTCCTATAAAAGTAAAATTATACCAACGCAGTATTCTGTGAGACAATTACAAAGCTTTCAATGTTTATCTCTTCAAGTAAGCTGTAGGTATGCGTAGTGTCATTAAGCTTAGCTTGATACCGTAGTAAACAAGAAGCCCACTGAAATAAAATGCATGAACTTAGTAAAAATAATAAATTCAAAAACTTGCAATATTAGTAATATTAAAAATTACATTTTCTATGCACCTATTACGACCGTTATCAGGCCCGCTTTTCTAGGAAATCATTGCATTACTACACCTCAGCCATCCTATTTCACCGCGATGATTTAGATAGACAAACCACCGCGCAATATCTTCTAGTAGGTACATAATAATATCATTAAAATAAATTATAGTAATAATTATTTGTTCTCGCGTCTATCTCTCCAGTTCGCCGGTACTCGCAGCTCATTCTTGTCCAATTGTCCATGAAGTTTGCCCGAAGAACCAAACTACTACAAAAAATGTCACGTTGCTCTAACAGCATCGTCCGCTTTACCGCATAAAGGTGTCCAAAAACACTTTGTATTATGTTAATTTTATCGACCTCACATTACATTTGAATTGAGGTGTTTTGCAGTTACTTTATATAATACTTGAACAACTTAATAGAATTTAGTAGAACTGATGATAACGTCGTAAAAATTCGAATAATTGTAATTCGGAAATTTGATTTTCGAACAATTTTAATTTTACCAGAAATATGGAGTTGTATCATAGAGGCTTAAGATATAATATCGGAAGCATGATATGAAAACAGTAGCGCATCCAGAGAATCACTTCCAGGCCTATTCTGGTACAACTTGTTAGTATATAATGCCTCGTATAATGGTGACAACAATGAATCAAGTAGAAGGTTTGTTTCGCTTACTTTGGAGTACTCGGGTTTGAGAGCTGTTGTAGGCGGCCCACCCTTGGGGGTGGTGCCTTGGGATGGCGCCGAGTATCCCTCTCCATCGCCATTGTCTCGGGCTCTTTCACTCTTTTATTAGAGCGTGAAGTAGGGCATCCTCCACAAGCTGCATCCCCCTTCCTTAATTAAAGCCCTTCTTTCTTTTCCACTCTAGTTTTGAGGTTGATTTACAGTTATCGAAATATATAAAAACGAGTGCATATTTTTCTTGGTTACGACATCAGGCATGAAATGCTGCACTAATTTCACTAGACGGATAATTCATGTTCCTTGT
Organism: Mystacides longicornis; assembly: GCA_963576905.1. Lineage (NCBI taxonomy): Eukaryota > Metazoa > Arthropoda > Insecta > Trichoptera > Leptoceridae > Mystacides > Mystacides longicornis. Next base: position 15,155,726 of record OY756425.1, read on the forward strand.
CAGAATATAGTCTAGAGATGAAACGGATATCCGGCAACTATCCGGTATCCGGCCTATCCGGTGGCGTAAATGCTATGCTGCCGAATACCGGATAACTAGCACCTATCCGGCCGGATACCGGATAATAAAAAAAGATATGTTTGGATAACTAATTGATTTATTTAGTAAGTAGCACTTAAGAAATACACCTTGTAATCACAAGAAAAATGCTACAACTTAGAAAAAAGATTAGCAAACATACTGCAATAGGGTAAATTATGGAGAATGAATACTTATTTCTTTATATAGAGGTAGCAAGCGGCTTCGCTTGTCTCCGTAAATAAGGAAAGTTTAATTAAAATACGTTTCGTCATATATCATCCTCCTGGAAGATGCAGATAGATTCCGCGATTTTTGGAACAATAACGTTCCGGCAACGGAGTCATTCCAATTGGTATTTGCCGCCTACGTAAGCGTAATTCATGCGTTGTACCCACGGTAATTCATGCACTGCCCGGGCTCTGCTAAAGACTTCTTTAGCATTCAGTGAATTTTATAAATTTGGAAAAAAAAAAAACATTGATATTTTAAGCGAACGCTATTCTTCCTCCTATCAGGGTCCCGAAGACGAGGAATACCCTCTCATACTGTGTTCCGCTCCTTGGAAGCAGAGCTGAGGAATCTGGACTTGGTGTGTGAGGGGGTCATAAACATTGCGCAAGATCGAGCGCAATGGAGAGGTCTTGTTACCTCCCTATGCCCCTAAGTGGAGCATAAAGGGAGTTTGGATTGGATGTTAAGTAAGCCGTTAACCTAAACAGATTGGGAACCTCTGCACTAATGCTATCCTGGTAACGACCTTGGTTCCGAGGGTAAAAATTAAAAATCTAAACGCTCTAATCAAAGGAGGAAAATATTATCACACCACACTAATCCAGACCAACTAATGCGGTTGATGTTTTTTTCGACAATGTTCCCAATGATCCCATATGGATGCACCAATTAACCAGAAACACAGGCCGGTTATCCGGTATTCGGCTGCTTGGTTAGCAGTTAGCAATTTTTGCATGGCAAATGTTGAGTAACACTTGAGTAGCGTTTCTCCTAAGGAATTCGCAAATGTTTCATTAAATCGAGTAATAGAGTAAACTTTTTATTGCAAATTCAATAACGACACTTAAACGGCTCTATTCGTTATGAATAAACAAATGTAAGATATAAAGAATCGGGGCGTGATGTGAAATAGCCAAAAAACTTCCTAAAGTAAAGAAAGGCATATAAAATTTTCAAAACCCAATAGGTATTTCCATAGAGTTTTGTTTTTTAAATTTATCTGTTAGTATTACGTTATAGACAATAAATATAGGAATAATGCCGCAGACATCAACCGTCATATTCCATCCATACAAAACTAAATTTATTCAATTCGGCTTAAATATACCTTAAAGTTGTAAAATTATGAGCTATTCTGAAAGTTTCAGAAAAGAAGTTGGTTGGTTGAAAAATAAACCAACAAGAGTACGACCTCATACAAACCTCCGTGGTACAAAATGTATTATTTGACTATCCGACAAATATGGTAATGAGACGTCATGCCTTTTGAAAACTATTTTATGCTTTTCATTAGTCATTAGTCCTACGATTGGTCACAGATATTACCAAATAATAATATTCCACACACGTTGTCAGGTCTTCATGACTTGTTTGCAGATTCCTCAGCAGAATTCACTATTTTCAAATCAATTAATTATTGGAACAACTGAATAATTTTCCAGTGCTTCCCAGCCAGGGTTGTCAGGTGTTAGGTATTTTAGCACCTTTTAGACCTTTTTTTGGTGAACTTTCATCTTTTCATGTACCAAGTGGCAACACTGGTTCGGGTTTTTTTTGGAAAAGACCTGGCAACCCTGTTCCCAGCCCATGAAGAACTATATACCTACTATATTCGTTCATGATTGTATATAAAGATTTGTTCATGTATACTCTAACTAAAGCAGTGGTTCTTAGATTTGAACCTAGAAAATAGTTTTTTTTTCAAATAATTTAGGTACAATGAGTGGGTTGGTGATAAAATTCAATCCATTACATCTTAGTTTACTACAATAATCAACTGATTTTCGAAAGCGACTATAACTTCATTTATATAATAATATTATTTAGGTACTTCTTAAAGTTACTGAAAATACGTATTTTATGAATTGAAAATGACAACTTTTAATGTATACCACGACTGTCATGGATGCTTTGAGTTTTCATTGAAATGCGGAAACACAATATTCTATACTGTGCGGGGTGCGAATTTCATACATAATATTTAGAAACAATGCTTCAAAGTCTTCCTAACCTACCTCTTGAATCACGAATATAATGTATGGGGGCAGCTGAGATGAATCACATACCGCATCCACATGTTGACCTACCCATATTATTTTACTAATCATCTCCATGTACCTACTATGTGATGTGACGCTACCCGTTCATTGTCACTTGAATGAATGATGCATCGCGCCTCTGGTCATCCACAACACAACATGCCTTCGCGTCTCTCGAACTTCGTTCTGTCCATTCTTACTTAACTTCTCATACAAGCACGCCGAGTTGACTCACTCGCCTACTCATATATAAGTACAGAGTTAACTTACACGGACCCCTGCTCAGCATAATATTCCTAATGACTTTCAATGCAGTCAGTGTATTGTAACTAATTGGAAGGAGGACATATTGTTCACGTACATTATTTTCAACTAAATTCTTCGGTATTAACGCAGATATTAAATTCTCCACACGTGTCAATATCAAAATATCGCGAGGGACCCGATCAAAGGCTTTGTAGAAGTCTGTATACACCGAGTCTACCAAGATATATGTCTCTTCAAGGCGTTCACTCCTGGAAATACATCTTCTTTCTGTTTCCAAGATAGAAGAATTTTCTTGTTGTATTATAACAGCGGCTTATGTTATTATATTATTTTGTTTGTATTGCTTCATAGTGCCGAGACCGTTGTGTATTTTGATCTCTGACTCGCGTCAGGTGAACGATTGAATGAATCAATACCTCAGCTTACACCGCGGCTGATACCTGTCGATTAGTAGATTGAACGTGGCGACACTGCACTGGAACCTTCACCAAGCTGAACCGGTTTAAGAAACTAAAATATGTCACGTCGTCTCGCTGTCATTCTATTGCACTCGTATATTATAATCTCGAGAATAATAATCCGGCGTATGAATATTTTATTGTCCGTCGGTTTTCGGTGTCCATTCATAGTCTATTAGTCAGTTACGATCGTAATTGACTCACAATTAGTATTTTATGTACCTATTTTTTCGATGCGTCATTTATTATTGGCGGAATCGTCTTATCACCTGTTTCACCCTTATTCAGCCATATCCGTCCACGGATGACCGTTTGTCTCTCTTCTGAAATCTTTTATCTCCAAACCTCTAACCATCGTGTGACAGGTGCTTGCTCATGGGGTGTTCACCGTTAGACCTGTTTTATCCGTATTTTGCTCACAATATGCTACCCTTACACGTATGCCCACTTAAAATTCAACCTGAATTCAATTATTATACCCGTGATTCCTCAGTGTCCCAAATTTGAACCTTTTCCGCATAAGTAGGCTTTTTTATAATGCCAACTTCTATTGGATATTGTTTCGTCAAAAAGCAGGCATAAACGCCAAGAGCCTAAGCAGAATATGCCTACCAATTATTGTAATAAATTCTGAACATTTTATTTATCCGAAACACTCTCCCCAGTCTCGCACTGGCGTTAAGAGGCTAACTGAAAAACAAACACTTGCTAGCCCGACATAAATTTTATTAGAAACGTATTCGTCTTGTTTGAAACGTATTCTAGAACTATTGCACTAAGATACTAGTGTTAATCTATGTAACATACTAATGGATTTGCAGTAACCTGCAGTGTTCCACCGGAGTATTATAGGGAGACACGATAGTCCTTCTGTGCATACAAAGAGCTTACCAGTCTTCGTATAGCATTTCCACACCTTCTCTGCAATGCACCTCCGCAATTTAACAAGATCTTGTTGGATTTTCTTCAATAACCAGGTTGTTAAATGGTGATCAATAATTCCTTATCAGATTTTTTAAAATCAGAAAAGATATCCTACGGGGGCACATTCGTTTCTGTTGTATAAACTAAGTGTGGTTCATTTATTTCTAGGGACTATCTACGTTTTACTTTTATTTGTTTCTTCTCAGTCAATAATACTCCCTTCAGAACTCCACTTAAGGAGGCAGCAAGAATTCCTTCTATTCAAATAATATAGGAAGCTACTTTGGAACGTCAAGTTTAGTTATCAACCCACAGGACCACTTCAAAAATTGCGTAAAACCCGACGTTATTTCTGCCCCTTTGTTTCAGACTTTGGAATGTTGAGTGCTGCGGCGTGTTCATTAGGAATAGATCTGAAAGGGGCAAGGTCAACTCATCTTAATCAAAACAGCGGTCATCTGCGGACATATCAATATGTCTGCCTGCTACCGATCAATACAATCACATTGTGCCGTGGGTTATTACTTCTGAGACATGTAGTTCATTTTTGTGCCAAGTGTAGTTTACTTGGAGGAAGTTAAAATATGGACCCGGAATAAATTAAGTCTAAAGGTGCGTTTATACCAAACAAACATACATATAGCCAGAGTAGGAAAATAGAGTATATTTTCTTGATCGTTGATAATATGGTCACCAAGGAGATAACAACGAGAAAGAACTGTCATCGCCCATTAATTAGTTGTTGTTTCTATGGTGTGCAGTGTAACGATAAAATAAAGTTCGTTTGGTTTAAAAATGCACCTTTAAAAGAATTTAAATACACCGTTTTTTTATCTATTACTAAATATTTACTATTACTGATATTTTTTTTTCAAAACTACTCAAAACCCCTATCGGTGGTAGAGACTGAGTTGACATCAACAACTGAACTTCTATCTACAAATTTGTATTCTCACGTTATTTTCTTATCTACTTTGCAATACACACGGTCTCATTCCATCGTCGATAACATTTCATAGGAATAGATTAGATAAACTGGCCCGTATCGTAGAATTTTTAAGCACCAATGTTAAAAGAGTTAGGATATTTGTTTGGGTCACATTACCTTGTTGAATGCTGAGATATGTCGACTCATTAGCAAATAGAAAGGTGTCTATTTAGATTGTATAGCATGAAAAGTAAAACGGATTTTTAGGTCTTGATTGACATTGTTAGGAGGTCATAAACATTGCGCAAGATCGAGCGCAATGGAGAGCTCTTGTTGCCTCCCTATGCCCCTGAGTGGGGTGGAAAAGGGAGAATTGATTGATTGATTGACATTGTATCGTCTTTTAGGGGTATTTTACAGCTTTTTCTCGATACCTCATCTGATGGGCGTGTCGTCTCCATGAGTATTAAAGGATCAATCTCCTATACATCCAGCATTTTAGGCTTGATAGTTCGACCTCTTCTTAGTTGAAACTTCTGTCCATCTGTAATAAAGCTCAAGTAACATATGCACAAGCTTATCTGTATTTGTTTGGAATGCTGACCTCGCCATTGGTTTAAATTCAGATGCTGGACTTTAACAACCTATTCGTTATTGTGTATATTATTGTTGACACTAAAAATAATTTCTCCTGGCTTCACTATTAACTGACTTTTTATCAGATTGGGTTTCAGAGGAAATCAAATATTGCCATTTCATTCGGTGGAGTGTTAACATATTATTATCATCCTGTGACAGGTGTCGCGATACTGTACAAATATTGTCATTAGGAATTTATATTTCCGTCCTTTCTTTATGTAAGTACCTATCGATAATAATCGATATTTATTTTATTCGCGTACCAAATCTAGTAGGTACGTAGAGGCGAAATACTTTTTTCGTGTTACTTAGCATATTATAATACTCACATCTGTAATATATCGATTCCCAGGGAAAATAGTTTAATCATAACCTTTGACGAGCAGTCTTTTTAAGCTGTTAGTAGTAGTATTACGAAATCAAATCCATCAGGAATGGCCTGAATAATAAAGTCATTTAATATTAAGTACAACTTTCCCTGTAACCCTGTAACATTCCTTCTCATCATGATCGGTCACAGAGCTCAAAGGTATATTTCATTTGTGATCTTTATTCAGCCTGCACTTTGCAAAGGTTCTGGTGTATATTTTCTGACCCCCTTTTTATATGCATACACTCATTTTTTAATGAATCTGGGCCCACCCAAAGTGAACACAAAAACATACTTTTGACAAATATCACAGAAAGCTAAGCTTATGTGTTTTGTGAAAGAGGAAGATGTTCAGAACAGGGAACCCAACCCGAGACCTGACAGTTGGCTAAATTGCTAGGATTGAAATTGAAATTATTAAGATTGAAATTGGATCGGCATTGTGATTGAAATGCAGAGAAACCAAAACCAGTCAGGACACTTTGCACGAATTTGCTCATGCAGTGTGTACAAAAAAAATGTATCTTACGCGAACTCAGAAACGGATTGTTGTCTGCACCGGGATGCGAAAGTCATGTCCTAAGTGCCTATATTATTATGCTACCATCAGCCGCCTTTATAGACCACAATTGCATAATGCCTGACATATTGGATATCTTAATCTCATCTAACGTAAAAAGTTAGGTACTTGTCATAAATAAGAATTACGCACGCGGTAATAAAATCAGGGATTCACAAACTTTTTCGTCAAATGGTATTTTTTTGAAATAAGGAATGTATAGGTATTCTTTTCTTTTTCTGCAGCACAACGGCCGGTTTCATAGAAAATAAAGGAGTCTTTAAACTCCCTTAAAAAAATAACGGGTTTCATAACAACAAAACGACATTTAAAACCGACTTTTAGCTAAAGTACCGTTATTGATTATTATTTTTAGTTAAAGTCGACTTTAGTGTAGTTCAAATTTTTACCACCGGAGTTCATAGAAAATTTCGTGGCGCTTTCTCTGTCACAAAGATAAACATTTTGTATGCGGTGACACTGTGGACATAAATGATTAAAATAGGGTGGAAAACATAGCAAAATGGGAAGAATATTATTGTTTACATATTTCGTTTACTAATTCATAAACCATAACGATAAATTAACACAAAACTGCACTTTGATGCTCTATTGAGAGATGAAATTGACAGATCAACAGAAATTCCGCGAAAATATTAGTAAACAACCTATATGTTTTCCATAGATTTCCATGGTAACACTACCAACTGCTACCAACTTTAAAATATTTTTTTGACATTTCAAATTTTAGCTGGAATATTTTTTATGAAACGCGCCAGCTTAAAGGAGTCTTTAAATTTTAAAAGGAACTTTAACTAGAGTGTTCTTTTGAAGCTTTTTATGGAACCGGCTGAGAATCAAAGGAGTGTTCAATTTCTACAGAAAAAATATTGATAATTCTTGTGGAAAGAACAAAAATTTGCATGAAAAGCTCCGCAGCCCGTAATTTTTTTTCAGGAATATCTTTCTGACGTAATGACGTGTAGAATAGGGGTAATGGCGCATTAATAGTTTCGCGGGCCAAACTGTGTGAACCACTGGTATTGACCTACCTACCTCCATACATGCATAAAGTTCATTTATGAGTGCGTAAGTTCCTAAACATCTGTTATGTCACACAGCCAAGTCGTACACACGTCGCTGACAGGTAGTGTGAGAGCCCGTGGGAGTGGGTGAGCTGAATGAGAACTATACACCAAAGTTGCACGCTAAATAAGAGTTATGTGTCAATTTTTCTGCATGCCAAATTGACTTACGAAAATGAAGACACTCGTGTGAAGATTGAGGAAACATTGTTAGACGGAGTAAGGCGAAGGAGGAAGTGGTATGGAAAGTGGACACATACATTCAAAAAATATAACTAGGGTTGCCATACTTGCCATATTAATAAATTCACATTCGGACTTTAAAGTAGGCACCTATATTAAAAACGAATGGGTTTTTCATCAATATAAATGATAATATACCTGTTTAAAATGGTTTACCTTTATTATGTAATAGTACAAATCCTTAAGGTTATATACAAATAGTAAACCAGAAAAATAATTTTATACTCAAACAGAAATGATGAGCTGATTTTGGTTTCTAATTATTCGTAAAAAAAAGTTCAGGGTATATAAACGGTGAGAAAATATGGAATAATTGCGAGGAAAATAGATAAAGACTACAATAAAACTAAATTATTCAGTTTTCCTGTACAAAATTTTCTTACCTATCGAACATGTCAAAACGAATGATCTTTTTTTGTTGTCGTTGTGAGTGACTGGAAATATTGAAAATATACATAGGTACTTAGTTTATTTATTGAATACAAAAAAGTGAAAATTCCAGACGGCATAGAATTCCACCCACAATCCGGACAATGACCTTAAATTCTGGACATGTCCGGAAAATTCTCCGAACGTAGAAGTAGTAGCGAGGCCGTCGAAATATCATTTTGCCGTCTTTTTCGCATCAAATTAAAGAGACACAGCTTTCGCGTCGATCTCGATAGAAGCCCTACTGCCCCTACTTACTTCTTATAACCAACACACTGCGTAACCAGCTTCATTATACAGTTGCGATTCCAAGGAAGAAGAGTTTAATTTTCTGTCAAATTTCATTCGCATCGCATAAAATTTACACATGACTCATATTTGTTATGCAACGACGAACATAACACGTAGGTACATTGTCACTTGGTATGTATGATGTAACTTGGTTATCTTCCCACATGTCACTACGCCAAATTTGCACGATTTGGTTATATATATTTTTTTAATACAACACAGATCAATATCAAAAGGCACCATTTTGCTTTATATGGTTTCAGATAAGACCATCCTAGTCGCCCTCACTTTTTATTTTTATTATTTGTTTATTCGAGTCTGTCAAATATGGCCATAGATAACTGTATTATGATAGTATTCATAATGATGAGGTGTTTATAAGAAACCAAACACTATCCTACACATCTTTCTGTCTCTTTGCATATTGAAAGTCAAATACCTACAATATGTATTCCAGATGAAATGGAATGAAGCATCATCATGACATTTTCCATTCTATGGGGTGACCATAAATAAAGACATTCAAAATTTATGTTTGACTCAGAGGTCCCCAAACTTTTTTATCTTGTAGATAGACCCTTGTCTCATTTTTAGAATTTTGGGTAGACCCCCTGCTCTTATCTTCGAAAGATTTAAATTGAAACACCCATATGTAACGAGAAAACATGTAAATAAGGCATAATCTTAACCTATATAAACTACCGAAGAAAATATGAATTTCCAGTATGCTAAGCTTCAACTTAATAACCCTCCGAACTCCCTTAAGGCCCCACTTAGGGGCATAGGGGGGCAACAAGAGCTCTCCATTGCGCTCGATCTTGCGCAACGTTTATGACCTCCCACATCATGTCCAGATTCCTCAGTCCAATAACCCTAACCTAGATAAATTATCTATGAAAACATAAATTCCCAGTATGCCAAAGCTGTCACGACCTGCTTGTATGACATACCCTATAATAGACTCTCATTTTCATTTAAGACACCATTTTTTTTTATTTAGGCTGTCATGGATTCCTTGAAAATTCTCTCAGACCCTGGGGGTCTAGATACACCACTTTGAGAATCACTGATTTTTTGTTTTTATATCATTTTACTACCTGCTCCTGTGATTTTTCCAAAACATTGTTAAACAGCTATTGTCAACTTTTATGATTAATTAAGATTGTTTGAAAGAAACAAAATATGAAAAATGAGATCTTTTGGAAGCATTTATCATGGTTTTTTTAAATGTCATAGAAATTTGTAATCTTCCTTACTATTTTTTCTTAGGAATAAAATTAACATATTTTTTTGTTTTCTTTTGCAGTGCCGTGGGTAAAACATGTCTTTTGATCAGTTACACCACAAATGCTTTTCCAGGAGAATACATACCTACTGTGTAAGTCAAATTATTTTTATTTATTTTTTAATGTTTTTACACTTAAGGCAATTATCTACAAGAAAGATGAAGTTCTCTTAGGTTAAATCTGTTCCATTTTAAATTAGCATAATTTTTAATTACTAAGGGTGGTTTTACCTTGATCAAGAAAATCTGAATGAAACAAATTTTTAGATTTCAAAAGAACTCATAAATGTCACATTGGTATTGTCATTATTTTCATTACTGCAGTCAGTAGGTAATCCACAAAATGTTATCATTCGACCAATTTTAATATTAGAAATGCAGCATTACTTGAAATTTATAACAGAATTAAGTAAATGGTTAAAAAAATTTGCGTTATATTCGAACTAATACGGTTTATCTATCCAACTCTGATCAAGAATTTAAGAGCAGGTTTCTTAAATGACTGATTCACTATAGAATCTTCCAGCTTCCATGTGATGATCAATATTATACCTAACTGAATGATTTTTCATTTACAGATTCGACAACTACTCCGCAAATGTTATGGTAGACGGGAAACCCATAAACCTGGGCTTATGGGATACAGCAGGTCAAGAAGATTACGACAGGCTCCGTCCATTATCATATCCTCAAACTGACGTGTTCCTAATTTGCTTTTCACTCGTTAATCCCGCTTCCTTTGAAAATGTTAGAGCAAAGGTACTGTACACTCTATATTAACATTCTATCCGATATTTTGTACAATATGACAATATTTTTTATTAAATTTGTTTGCCATGATCTTTTCAGTGGTATCCCGAGGTTAGACATCACTGTCCATCAACGCCTATTATATTAGTGGGCACTAAGTTGGATTTGCGCGAGGATAAAGACACTATAGAGAAGTTAAAAGATAAGAAATTGGCTCCAATCACATATCCACAGGTAATTCTCATTTTTTTTAAATTTTTTTATGGCATTGCATCCAGGCTTGGACAATATCATGCCACCATATCTACCTATTAATTTTATAGTTCAAACCTGATTATTAGGGTGCGTTTATACCAAATGAGCACAGCGTCAGACATAGAGTAGAATAATTCTTGATCGTTGATATGGTTACCAAGGGGGAATAACAACAACAAAAAAATTTCATCGCCCATTAATTAGTTCTTGCTCGTTGTTCCTTGGAGTCCAATATCAGCGATCATGAAAATTATGCTCTTATTTTACAGCTCTGAGTCTATATTAGTTTGGTATAAATGCACCCTTATAGTGGCATAACTGTGAAATTATCAGCACTAATATGAACTTTCTCCACCATAATACTACATATAAAATGTACCATAGCATATTTCAACAATGTGCGTCTAAAGGTGGGCTTAAACTGAGAACTAAAACTCTGGCATGTGTAATCTGTCATCGCCAATCACACTGTTAGATTCTACCAAATTACTCTTGTGTAAACAGAGATGGATAATTCTTTCATTGCTCTATCATTGTTCGTTAAGATTCTAAAGAATGTTTTAAGAAAACTCGCTTGTTTGATAACAATGGTGCAAAACTGAGGATCTCTCAATCTCAGAAATAGACATAGTGTTTTATCGGCCTCAGACACTTGAAGAATGATTATTACTTATTGGCATTGATGTTTAACATAGCGCAATTCTAGTTCTTGCTTTTTATTCTTAAACACTGAAAAGGAGCTTTTGTTTACACTAAGATAGAGAATAAATTCTCTATTCTAGCTCTGGCTCTTTATTCCTTTAGTCTAAACCCAATAAAATATTCCATTGAATTCAATCATATTCCATTAATTGTATTTTTTATAATACGAAGACGGGCAGATTTACATATATCAAATTTCTTCTCCCATATTAAACTAGGCCTCAATTTCATACCTATGTATGTATGAGCAAATTTCTTTGTACTTTTTTTTACAATACTTTATTTTTTGGTATATTTTAGGGATTAGCGATGGCAAAGGAAATAGGTGCAGTGAAGTATCTGGAATGTTCGGCTCTAACACAAAAAGGACTGAAAACGGTATTCGACGAAGCCATCAGGGCCGTCCTGTGTCCTGTTCCTCAAGTCAAGCCTAAACGGAAATGTGTTATACTGTAGTTTATGTATGTAAACCTCCGTTCAATTTGTAATCATATGATTTAATTTCAATATATTTTGTTTATTTGAAACTAAATTGATTTCTTCCGTGGATTGTTGCAGATTTTAGTAACAATCTCGAGTGGTGGGTTTTCATGTTTTGGAAACAGTTGGTACAGATTGTTCCCGAAATACGCCAACATATTTTGTGTGACACCAGCTTATTGGCTCCAAGGCGCTGCACTTCGTATGTTCGTGTCGATTATATGAATGTGTGTATATATTATTATTATATTCAAATAATATTTCTATATATATTTATATAATTAATTATATTATGAACCCTATCCATGTGTAGTCATCAAATTGTTGTATTTTTGTTCAACTTGAGTTCATTATAGAGAACTAATTTATTTTTTATACGCATCCAAACTAATAGAACTTTTTTCACTTGTACTCGCCATTATCTGTATTATTCTGTCCTACCAACAAATTCAAATCCCCTACGATTCACTTTCACACAAAATGAATTGCATTTAATAAAATAATGATACTAATTTACAGTTCATCTAAGACAAATGGTCATAAGAAGGAAATTTATGAAATAAACTGAATGTATCGATTTTGTGAAAACAGAAAAATCTGTATAGATTTAATGTTATATTATTAGATTTTTTACATTCATACCCTTAATAACAATAGGTTTGATCAAAACATTAAGATAACTATGCAGTTAAAATAAAATGAAAAATACAAAGAATCTTGTAAATATTATTAAAACATTCATTTTAAAGTAAATATATTATTGAATAATATCTGTTGTTATACTAAACAAATTAATTGTATGTCGTCACTTATTTCTTACATCCATTGTTACTTTTGTATGGCGTAGTTAGTGATGACATGTTTCTGCACAACTTAGTGTTAATACTTTTATTTTTTATGTGTACATATAATTAATAATGATTATTTACTAAAATGCCAGCTCTTTTGGAAGGCTGTAAACATAGTCGGACAGTTTGAACATTACAATCTTTCTTGCAACCTGCCTGTCCCAAGTTATGTAAATTCTTTGAGTTAAACATCAAATCATACTATTTTATTAGTTACAGTATAATTTAACTTGTCGTCTCTCAAAATATTGTCTTCCATTTGAATACATTTTTCCTCCTGCATACATAAGTCTTCTGATTAGTAAAAAACTTAAAAAAAAATGCTATTTTTTAGGGTAGGTTGCCATTAATTTAAAAAAATGAGTAAACTTTACATATTGTACCATTCAATCATAATTTAATCTATGTTTAGGTGCTATTAAATGTTTACGCATATTAAATCAGTTAATTTAATACATTTATTTGTGGAAACTACACATAAAGAATGTGTGGGACATTTTTTGTATTTGGAAAATAACATACAATTAATTGTATTGTATTTTGCAGTTAATTGACACTATAGTTTATAATAAAAAAATAAATAATGTATATAAAATATTAATGTTTGATTAAATTTTCAACATAATTATTATTATACTATATATTTTTCTTTCTAATACCTATTATAAGTTGTAAGAGTAGTGTTGGTTTTTTTTTCTAAGGCCGATTCCAGCAATAGGATTTAGGCAAAAAAAAGTGATGCATCGGCAATCCCTAATATTATATTTTTATTTAATTAATTAAAGTAAACAAAATATTTATCTACAGATAATAAATAAATAAAAGGAAAAAATGAATTTATTATTTTTATATTTGTTAATAATAATTATTATAATTAAAAAGATATTTACATGTTTTAAACTAAATTGAAATTTAAAATATTTTCGTGTGAAACAAAAAAAATTTATAGTCTCAAAATATGTTTTATCAAAAAAAGAAAAAGTCTTCTAAATTTGAAAGAAAATGTCCCCGTCGATATCATTCTTTTAATATTATTATTTGTAGGATTAGTACGCCCGTAACATATCTTTCTAATTAAAAAAAAAAAAAACTTATATTTCTTTTCTTTGTGATTAGAAAATAGGTATTATTACTTGATAACAGAATCGCGATTAACAAATAACTGTATAATAATATTCCTAGGAAGTACGATGGATGACTAACTTACAATTTTGTGGTTTTAGAGCAGAATGGTGAGAATAGTTAGTAATACTTTATTGTATGTGCATTGAATATTGCTTCTTGTGCCGATATTATTGTTATTTGTGTAACTGTTGTTGCCTTTTAAAGAGTTGTACCTCGACGTCCACCCCTCACACATACTTCATTGCTGTATCCTTGGCTTACGATACTAGGGGAGAGATATCAGTTGATTAATTAATTAGGCCTAAACTAAATTATCCATGTCAGTTCCTAACTATTTGTAATGTAATTTATAAGCTGAAGGAGTATTGCAGTAAAATTTTTTGTTTTTCTATGTTTGCGCTGTAGAGCGCTGTTCTTCCTCCCATCAGGGTCCCGAAGACGAGGAAGACCCTCTCACACTGTGTTCCGCTCCTTCGAAGCAGAGCTGAGGGACATGAACATGGTGTGGGAGGAGGTCATAAGCATTGCGCAAGATCGAGCGCAATGGAGAGCTCTTGTTGCCTCCCTATGCTCCTGAGTGGAGTTCAGAGGGAGATTTGATTGATTGATTGATTGATGTTTGCTCTAACCATTGCTCTGCTACAAAATGGTGACATCTTACCTTTATGCTGAATATATTTGGCATGCATATAATATGACATTGTTTCATGACAATATTGCTAACTAATACTATAATTTGTTGACCTATTTGTAGAGTCCCAATTGTATATTAACAAGTTGGGGACTTTCGACAATTTGAGATTTCTTCCCATAGCAACATATGTATGTATGAAAAAAATATTGTCTAGGTACAATTGTCATTTAAACGATTATCTTACAGATAAATAATGTTGAGTTGATTTTGTCATATGTATGAAAAATAATTTGCATAAAAATACCAAGTTATGGACGATCTTAACAATTATGATATAGTATTATGTCAGAAGAAAGTGACGTAGTTGCATATATGCACTATACAATCTATCGCAATATGGTTTAATTCATAAAACATCAAAGAAACTAGTGCTATGTATGTAAATAGATCTAAACTGAGAATACCGATTCCTACATCATATTTGACCTGAAATGTTTGGATAACTCAAGCAATAAACTAACATATTTGCCCAGTAAGGTGTTAATTTATTTATTATCTATCAATGATATTAGTTTTCCTGCAAAGTCAACCAATTTTCGATTGATATATCTCCCCCTGGTAGCGGTACCTAAAATGTCCTCATTAGAGGGCAACAAAGTACCTATGTAATATTTGACAAACTGTACATGTGTGTGTGTTGGATGGATTATTTGTATTGTTTTATTACATTTGTCACAAGATTACATTTGTTGACGATATGGTGTATTGTTGATAAGGACGTTACGTTGCTCTTCTATGACTGTGTACCATTATTCTGTACACAACTGTGTTTTGCCATTTAGTTTGGTTACTGTAAATGTGCTTTGGTCTTTGTAATATTACAATGTATAATGCTTCGTAGCCTTTTATAAGATAATCCACTCTTTATTATCAGTTGTGGAATCGCCTTGATGCATCTATAACACCAACAGAGTTTTATTGAAGACAATTATTATCAAACAGCCATCAAATAATTAACGATGATACGACGAAGCATTACACATTGTTTCTATAATTGGAATCTTGATCATATAGAGAGAACCCTTGTATATATGATAGGATATTATCTAATATATAAAAGTATATTTCACATTGTCATAGGCTTTATATTTAAATATTGTTTATTATTCACATGTCAAAAATTTTTATGATATACATTAAATAAATTTGTGTACAAGCTTCTTTTATTAAACTCCTTCCAAATTTAACAACTCTTTCGCTCTTAAGAGCGCGCTTGAGACTGCCAACAATCGATATTTCATAAGATGCAAACTATGATAGTTGGTTGGATAAGTCAATACTAACGAAAAATTTGACAACAAGGAACATAATGTACGCACGGCTTGAAAATGCCAACTGAGGGTAGTTATCGAAATGTTTGTTAAACATTGAAATAAAATTTATTACTAATATATTTTTTATTCGTCGTATCAATTACATAAAGACTAAGTATAGATTTCAGCAGTCTTTTTGATGAGCAAAAAATCCAGTTCCTACAGTATTATGGTCTCAAAAAAAGAGAAATAAAATTTTATTTTTTTTTTCATACATTTAATATACTTTATGAAAAAAAATAAAACTGAAAACTCTAAGCTGACATTTTTAAAAACTATTATTTTATTTAAAAAGTAGATGTAGATAATTGAAGGATTTTCATATTTAGAGCCCCAAATAAACCCCTTTATTTCGATTTTATGAAATATGCTTTTTATACGTTTTTTTTAACCTATTTGTTTTCGTATTTTTTGAATCAAAATGAATTCTGAGATCAACAGCTCCAAACTTGTCAAATATTTTACTATTTTCACTAAATGGGGATCTTAACTTTATTTTGTTACCAAAAAATAGGTGAAAATTTATTTTTAATATGAATCTGGGCTCACTCGAAGTGAACACAATATACTTTTTTGAAATCTTTCACAGAAAACAAAGCTTGTGTTGTGTAAAAGGAAGACGGGACAGGGGATCGAACCCACTACGAAAGTCGGTGACTAGAACGCAAGGATAGCAACCGCTTCATTATGTTAAGAATTACAGAAAAATGCTGTTCTTTTTTTCCATCAAGGTTTCGAAGTTTCTTCTGCACTGCATTGTGGTCTTTTGTAGTAAGAAATGAGCAGTTTGGAAGCCGAAGTCGATGATATTGCAGATTGCAATGTACATTGTAGGAATCTTGTTGCCTCGTTATGCTTGCAAGTAAGACTTAAAAGTAGCGCAAGTGAATGATATAAAGCAGCGAATTTTAAGAGGTAAAAGTGTTTTATTTTGTAGCATAAATTCAAATACACTATCACTCATTTTTTGTTTGTTATGTTAATGCATTTAAACCAAACCATCATAGTGCCAGAGCTGGAAGTAGAGTATATTTTCTTGATTGTTGATATGGACACGTAATCTGTCATCGCTCATTAATAATTAGTTCTTGTTGTTTCCAAGGTGTCCAATATCAATCATAAAAGAAAGAATGCCCCCATTTCCAGCTCCGGCCCGGTTTGGTATAAACGCACACTATACATATCTCTTACTAAATTAAAGATTTGAATAGTGGAAAAGAGACGAAATCAGGTTCTGGGGCCGTTTTAGCCTGCTGCGAACTTAGGTTTGAGTTACATATGTACATTGTATTTGGATTGAGGTGACAATATGGTACCTTTCATTATTGATTATTTCTTTTCATTATGTACCTATAGCTACCAAAAGATGATTGATCCATAATATATTTTATTTACACTTTTTATTCGGAGTCAATTTTGGTGACATAAACACTACTTGGTGTATCATTTTCTGCCAGTGGACACTTTATTGATGTATACCATCATTATGGAACACCTCTAATACGATTATAATAGGAGAGCGTAGGTATATGAGACTGTTAATACCTGTGTATTTTTGTGGAAGTACCTACCTCAGTACCTCAGCTTACACACAACAGAATTATTAGGAGGTATTTAGGCAGTTACATACCTACCACACCAGAATTAAATCTTTGATATAACTTTTTTCAACAATTTGTTATATAACGTGTAATTGAAGCACTAAATCAATACTCTCCTTGATTGGTCTGCATTTAGTAGAGGTCACAGATAATATTCTAAATTTCGTTCTAAAGGAAGTGAAGAAAGCTATTTTTTCTAAGAGTAATGAGAAAGTGAATATAAATTTTGTCAGAAATATCTTTAAAACTTGGAAGAAAGTCTTTACCACCTCGGAGAAATTTTTCTAAGGGGGGGAGGAGCAAAATATTTTTTCACATTTTTTATACTAACAAAGCGATTTGAAATAACTGATATTATTTTACTATTTTCAATCAATCCACAATTACAACCCCCCTATGGGCGCCCATGTTAATAAGTTATAAAAATAATGTAACATGGTTTTAAGAGACAGTAGGTGTATTTCACATTCAAATCTTCATCACAATAATTCAGTTACTTATGTAGGTACCTACTTATCCTAATATCCCGGTACCGACCATTTCCACTTTCCGATACTGTTATGTTTTTATTAATATAAAGATAAAATCTGTAGGTTATCCATTGTAAACATATCAGTAATCCTAGTAGTCAGATGCAGATGACATAAATCCAGGTTAGTGTTATCAAAGGTTGTTATCAAACGCAATAATATACGAAAAATATTGAAGGAAAAAGAACGCGTTATAAACATTATATTAATAACGTTATAAGGAAAATCAAGGCCGTCCGCCGTAGCTAGAGGGGGGGGGGTCGAGGGGGTTCCCCCCATGAATTAGGTATTTATTCAGCAAGTACTAATATTAGGTAAGGTAAGAAAGCATAGAAAGCCGATTCCAACACGCGCTGACCGGCGCAAAGAATGATGCATTTGAATCGGCTTTCTACGTGTTCTTACCCCAAGTACATACTGTGCACCCGTTATGTTTTTCTACTATGCGGCTCCCCCTACTCCTTATTTTTTGGCTACGGCTTTTCCAATTTGTCGCAAAGTTACAATACATAATAATTAATGTCACTTATGTAAGTACCTACTTTCGAAAATTTTGTTCAAAAAAATAATAATTTAGATAAAAATGATAATTACAAATCAAATATCGGGTTGATTTTGTCAATCAACTGCTGTTGAATAAAAGTTGAACAGTGAGAATGAGTCGTCATTAAAATAACTTGAACAACATTATCTTTAGGAACATCATACCTCACACTGTCGGTTTGTTTTTATGATCAGTTCAGTTGCTCACTAGAGACTGACAGTGTTCAGGTCAGTGAGAAGCTTTGTCCCGCGCAAATATTAAAATAATAATTATAATCGTCTATTATTATTTTTTTTTTGAAATTCGAACTGATTTTTAAGGTGTGAAAAATATAAAAATTGTTCTATTATTAATGTGGTTGTTTTAAATTTAGAATATCGCTTTTTACCATAGGTTATAAAAATATTATTTAAATAATAGTATCATCCTTATTAATTTCAATAAAGAATTTGAAAGTAAACAACATGTCCACCTACTTATTGAGTAAGGAAATTCCTGACATCGAGGTAAGTAAATAGTAAATTTCTTAATCCATATTTCTAAGTTAATTTTAAATAAAAAAAAATGTTCTGTATTATTTTTGTTAACGATTAAATTCCGCAATCAAGTATCTCTCGCGGCGCAGGAGGATATCACTAAGCTACAATGACCATCATTCATTTCGTAAATCAATATGTGTAGGTACCTACTTATAATTTTGTTTGATAATATTATCCTACTACTACATGCCTGTTTCTTGCTATTGATAAATGATACTATATTTCGTTATGAACTGTCGTTGAAAGCAGAAAAGGCTTCATTATTTAGTACTAGCTTATACCCGTCTTGCTTTACGTTTTTGATTCCGATTGTCAGGCTTGATCGGTAGGTAATTAATCATGTTCTAGTCTAGCTTCCCATTGCTTTGTAGACCTCTATAACTGACATAAGCACAGAAAAAGAAGAATGACACTTTTAATGTTTATTAAAATTTTGTATGAAGATCTTAAAAAATAGGGTTTTTTAATTAGCGCTAAATATATTAAAGTTAATGCAGCAAATTGTATTAAAGAACCTTCTCCGGCATTTTGCACGGCTCTGTGCAGATTCATATCTGACGTAGCATTTGTATTTTGAGCGTGATGCTATGACATACGGTAAAAAGCAAAATAAAAAAACATTTCTGAATTATTATTTAGATAGAGAAGGAGGGGCTAATGCGAGTTTTATTTAATTTCCCAATTTACCACGCAACTTTCTTAATTTTTTATTTCATAAGAACCTTCTACTGATAAAAGCCAACACGACAAAAAAAGAATTAGTGAAATCGGTTCAGCCGTTTAGGCGTGATGTTCACATATACGATAGAAAGCAGACAAACATTTCTGAATTATTATATAGATAGTATCAATTAGCTTAGTTACGAGATTGAAGGTCATTGCTGTTAAACGATTGAAGGTATAATACTTGCATGTGCCGACTAATCGCCAAAATGTTGTAGGAACTTACCATCAATAACATAATACTATTATCTTATTGATTCGTGGATATTATAAAAATGTGCAAAGTTCGTTTAAGAGAATGTATTGCGGGCGGTATTTTTTTTGTAGGAATATCAGCATATTATTATAACTATTTTTATTTTATTTATTTCAACGTTTCGATTCCTCCTATCGGTGATCGTATAGGTACTTGACTAGGTATACCTAACCAATGTTTGACTGGTAGAGAATGCTTAAAGTATTAAGTTTCTCGTTCTTAGACATCTATGTCATTGTATGGAATAGTGTAATTTATTTTTAACAGCCTAATCGGGATTTGTGAGTTTTCATTCTGATTTGGTACATCGGCTCAGTTTTTTATATACGTATATTTTTATTGATTTTCGTTGTAAAAAATGTGGTCACCCTACTATCTGTACCTGTCAAAAATGCAGTAGTAGGTATGTATGATAGGTGCGAACTTAAGTAGATAAGTTCATAACACAGAACATATATTATACTCTCTAACGAGAGTATATGTGTTCTGTTCCGGTTCATAATAATATGCACTTTATCGTGTTACATCAATATGTAGGTAGTTATGCAATATTTTTAAAATTCAACAGAATAAAGCATTAAGTAATAATATATTATTTAATTATATTTTGCACCATGCAGATATTTTTTATCATTCTTGTGAAATTCGAATTAAGTTGTATTGGTTTTCATATTTATTTGATAACTCTGAAACCCTTATTTGGTTTCGTCTATGGAGAAAGCCCTCATATACCTATTATGACGTAAAGGTATCTAGGTGTAAGAATCGAATTGAATTTCTTCCTAACAATACTTTTAATAATTTGAGAATTTTTCCTTTTTATTTTATTCGCATTATAACGCCTTTGAAAGGGGTATACGAATGATTGGTATTTTTTAATTACCTACCTTAGTAGGTGAGGAGCTCCCAAACTTTTTCAGAAAGTGGTTAATATTTTATTTTAGTAAATTAGAACTTCAGAGGCACCTACGAAGTAGGTATATAGGTTATAAAACATCGAGTTGCCACTGTTTACCTAGTTATTAAATAACCTTAAAACATTGTCTTATCAGTTTAGGAATGACATTTTAGAGCAGAGGCGACAAACTTTTTTGATCTACGAACCCTAAAAAATGTCTCTTAATCGTTGCCTTCTATAAATAGAAACTTTAATTAGGTATTACATAATTATTATGTTATTTTATAGTATGCTTTATTCTATTCTTTTTTGTAAAGTCGGTCATACGCTTTGTTAGATCCTTAAGGGTGATAGACTGTAGTGTGCAGGGGCTGCAATAGTTTTTTCAATACCTGACGCCCTCAATAGGTATATCAATTTTTTCCACAGCTTTCTCAAAAAAACGAAAAGAGTTATAAAACAATATTTAATGCAATTTAAATTATGAGAAGCGCTATTGTCAAATCATTCACAGTGCATCATATGCTTATAGCTAAAATAATAATCTTGATCAAGTTTGCTTTGGCCTGAGTAACGATTTTGTAAGTAAGTACCTAACATTTTAGTAGTTACTTGTCTTAATAATATCTTGTTCTTAGAAGAAAATTTTAACGTCGCACAGTTTGGGGTAGATGATATTTTATGCAATGTGACATCCACAAATTTAATAATATTTTTCGCTGTAATAATTTTAAATGTGGATCGAAGAGTCGAAATGTAAAAGAATTAAATAGAATTGATAACAAGTTGTAGGTTTAATAAATCAGTCTCTACATATATTCTGGACGGATTATTACGTTGATTCAATCAGCACGCCTGTTTTAAGAAAACGGAGATTAATAAGACAGGTAGGTAAAAGTAGAAACACCAATATGGCCCTATTTTTCAAAGAACTCAATCTTCACAACGAACATGTTTTTTTCAGTGGAGTAAGTATGTTACTGAACTCGGTAACCTAGTGTTGCCTTCTGATCAAAAATCCCGAGTTCGATTCACGGAAGGGTCGAAATTTCGTGGAAATAGTATTTTTCATTTTTGAAATATCTACCCGGAGTGGGCTGGTCTCAGATTGGGGGGAATTTGTTGACTAGAAAATATTTAGCCTTTGTATACCTATAGAAAAGTGTTAATTCAACTTAGATATTAAGAAGTCATACAACAAAACACACAGAAATGTTTTTTCCATCAATTTATATTTTATTTTTGCTTGTATGTTCAATGTACATAACTTAATAAAGTAACCGACAAAATGTTTTAACAACTGCGAAATAATGACATAGAATAGAAGTTTGTTATAAACACTGCAAATAGCTCTGTCACATTATCATACAATTATCTACATATTTCACTAAAGATTACATAAAACAAGGTCATAACTCTTCAAATAATACCGGACTATTATTATAATACAACAATAATGGTTGAAGTATGCACGCGCGAGTATGCACCATACCTTAATGCTCAAAATATGAAAGAAAATCATCAAAAAGTGTCTAAATGGCAATACTAAAAAAACACAATTTGAATATTTTTAGAAATAATAATATCTCGAGACTCGAGAGTGTAAATAAAAGATTTAATAAAACAATTCACTAAACCATGTTATTTTAAAATACAACGTTTAGGTATGAAAATATTTTTGACCTCGTGAAATAAAAAGTAACAATAGATAAGAGGATCGTCTCAATGTATAGGTACAGTGGAATCTCTCATCATAACAAGTGCCTCTGAAAACATGCAATTCGCATAGTGAGCAAAAATATAATTATACGAAAAGTTGTTGTTGCTTCCTTAACGAGCGACATTTCGCCTAACGAGTAGGTACGACATTCTGAGTTTCACAGGGAAGTCCAGTTTTCACTTGTAAGCCACGACTTCCACGCCAGTGCATTAGTCCGTGTTTAGTGCTCGTTCAGCTCAGCAATTTTTTCAAATTTTGCATTCAGATGTTACTCGAAATTTATTACTGCAAAGTATACCGAATTACCCGTGAAAACAAAAAAAAACCAAAAAGACAGCCATATTTAATGTAAAATCATTGAAAAGCTTCACCATAATAAAGAGGTGGTAATTATTCATTCAGAGATAATGACACATTTTGGGCATTTTTCTGATTAAAAAGGATTAAATTTATAAAGATAAATCGGTTTTAATAGTCTTTTTTCCGCCTTGCTTACTATTGATTACTATGGGAAAAAATAATTGTTTATAAGAGGTTCCACTGTACCTACGAGTATCAATTGCTCTTCATAGTTTTGGATTTCAGTTAGGTACGTTGTTGATTACATATGTTGATTTATCTCCGCGGTTGGGCAGGGTGAAAGGTTAACTTATATTTTTTATATAATAGCCACGTCATGTGTGATAGGCCACATGTAAATATTTATTATGTAATCTATCGTAAAACTTACACCAGCTGATAACACATTTTTTCTTATAATAAAAATAACAAAAATATTAACTGAAATGAAATATTAGTTAGTGATCTGCTTTTGTTAATAAAAAAATGATGAACCCAAACAATTTGTTGATGTTATTTTTGGGGCAAAGCAGAGTGATTTTATTGTGTTCACAATTATAAGCGAATATTGCTTCGGCAGTACATATATACTAAAATTGGAACGAACGATAGGTATATATTATATTTCTTTTATTTTAAATCATGTCGTGTTGGCACACAGTAAGTGTAAACCCCCCCCCCCCTTTTAAAATTTTCTGCGGGGTGTCCATAGCTGATATCCTTCTTGCTTTATTTCATCAAAAAGTGGCTTATTTATTTTTTAATGAAATTATGCTGATTATCCTATCATTTTGGATATTCATTAAAACCGGTTTTACATTACATTACAAAATAAAATACATTCGGGAAAGTTGAATACTTTTTTGTCTAATTGTGTATAATCATAAAGGTTCATATCTAGTATAAATCTCATTGTTCAACTATAACTTTATTTTTATTATAGCTTTTGGATTTTTATGACTTTATATATATAGGTATTTGTGATTTTAATCATATGCGATAAAAATTACATGTTAAGTCTTTAGTTTATGCGTTGACATAAGAAAATAAAATAAATAACAATTTTCAGTGTGGTTTTTGGAAGAAGATAATATTTTTAGCATTTATTATACGGTTTCTAAGATGTCATGAAATCAGATAAATCCGTAAGAATGCTGCAAATATACATCACATGATTTAATAATTAAATCACAGGAAATCTGTTTTAAAGGATAGCAATAATATGACCAAAAACATTGCATGGTAGAATGATGATAAAATGAGACAAATTTGGACCAAGTTTTTAACACTGACAATCAAGTGATGTAATTTATTTATTTGTAACGCATGAACAGACAACAGTTATGATAAAGTACAATATATGGACGAAAACAATATTCAGTCAACTGTCACCCAATTACTCATGCATCCTTGGAAGTCTTTACTTTTCGTAATGAATGACTTTGACAACGCGGGGAGCCGTCTGAAGTGATGACTGATGAACGAAAGGATTGCCGCGATTGAGTTTGCATCGAAGGATATCCAACACAACTTGTCATTCCATGTCATCCATTTGGTTTTCCCCACTGACGGCAGACTGACGTTCAATTTTTTTGGAATGACATCGCTGCATTTGGACATATGGAGTGATAGTGAATGGGGAGGCTTTATAAATATGAAATACGTACTTTTACTACATACGTACCTCGGTAGCTTAGTGCTTCAGCCGTTTCAAAAACTCTACCAGCTTTATAGCAGGCACTGTTGTATAGAAAGAGTAAATTTGATTTTTCACTATAAGTATTGATTTGAGTTGGTTTTGTTTCAGAATCTTCTTCTGTTAAATCCTCGAGTCAAGCAGTATTCCAACTTGGTGCCTTCACTTAATACGAAGAAAAATAAACAGCATTGGAAAAGAAATGCCGATAGGAAATGCACTGTAATTCACATTTCTTATTAAATTACAATAACTTAGTTAAAGCATGTTACTTATTACGTAAGTGTTTGATATTTCCAATACTTAAGGTACTTAACGTGTCCTCCTAAACTAGGTCTTCCCCATCCAGTATACAATAGCAGAAATTGATTCAAATTTATGATTCATAAATTCAAATTTTTGGCATACGAGTAGATGTTCATTATCCTGAATCTCTTCACAATCACTTGTTACATCCAAGCTTATTACCCATCCGTGTGGATTCCTTTTGCGCCTTGCGACACCTTCACGCAGTCTTTTCATTGTCTTCCATGTGTCATACTTTACGTTAATACATATTGAAGGGAGCTAAGAAGAGGGCAAATTCTTACAATGATTCTTCTACAACTATTCTTACATGGTAAGACTTTTATTTCTTTTTTCAGAGTTGCCCATCTTTACAAAATGATTTCAGCGACATTAAGCACACAACGCTATCGGAGCGTGGAGCTTTACGTGAAGCTTCCAGGTGTCTTAAATGCGCAGATGCACCATGCCAAAAATCATGTCCTACTCAACTCGATGTGAAAAGCTTTATCACAAGTATTTCTAATCAGGTATGAAGAAAAGCAATATTGAATCTATGTTTTAATCTTGCTAATATAATGTGCTTCTATACATAAAATTTTTTAAGAATTACTATGGAGCTGCTAAAGCTATTCTGTCGGACAATCCCTTGGGTCTTACTTGTGGCATGGTGTGCCCTACCAGTGACTTGTGTGTTGGGGGCTGCAACCTGGCAGCTACAGAAGAGGGGGCCATCAACATTGGAGGGCTGCAACATTTTGCCGTTGATGTAAGTACGCAATTAATTTTATATTGACTGTCTATTTTACATTGTCTCCGAACAATTGATGATACTCTCAGAATTTACGAGAGGTATGTCAATAATTTTAGGATCATAAACGAGAGCCTGCAAATTATTTGAAACATTTAATTTTGACAAGGGATAATGTTGTAAAATATCATTACAAAGTTTTTGATGCACAGTATTTTTTGGATTAATAAATACTATTCTTTTTTTCAGATTTTCAAGCAGATGAACATTAAACAAACTTTAGATCCGAACAGAGCTCCTCTGCCTAAAGGAGGTGACATGCCCCTGGCTCTGATTGGTGCTGGTCCAGCAAGTTTAAGCTGTGCTTGCTTTTTAGCTAGAATGGGATATTCCAACATCACCATCTACGAAAAAGAGAAATTTTTAGGAGGCCTTAGGTAAATCATAAACATATTTTGGTAAATACCTAATTAAGTAATAGAATTTGATTGAATTTTTTTAATTATTTTCTGACTCGTCATTTCAGTTCTTCTGAGATTCCACAATATCGTCTTCCATTCGACGTCGTGCAATTTGAAATCGATTTGATCCAAGATTTGGGGGTGAAAATTGAAAGAGGAAGAGAGCTTTCAAAATCGGACATCACCATAGAGGTAAAAAATATTGTATAGCTAATACTTGACCTTAATTAAGTACTTTCTGTGTAATAAACATTAACTAAATTATTTTTTTCACAGAAACTGTTAAATGCAGGACACAAATCAGTGTTTGTGGGTATTGGATTACCGCAACCAAAAATAATACCAATATTTGAAAAGTTGACACCGGAAATGGGATTTTATACAAGTAAAAATTTTCTTCCAGCTGTTGCAATGGGAAGCAAGAGAGGTGCTTAAATTTTTCTTACTTTTACCAAATTTCTTCAAGCAAAAGAACATTAACTGATTGCATCATTTAAATTTGTGTGTTTAGGAATGTGTGCTTGTAAAACATCCGCTCCAATTCTTCCCACTTTATCGGGTAATGTCATTGTGTTGGGTGCCGGGGACACTGCTTTTGATTGTGCAACATCTGCACTGAGATGTGGCGCCAGAAAAGTTTTTGTTGTCTTCAGAAAGGGATTTTCTAACATCAGAGCCGTACCAGAAGAAGTGGATTTAGCAAAAGAAGAGAAATGTGAATTCATTCCTTTCATGTCACCATTGGACGTAATTGTAAAAGATGGCAAGGTATAATTTGCTTATATGTAAGTACTTCATAATCTATCAAAGCTGACATCTATTTCACACATTGATAATATTGTAGATAACTGGCATGAAATTCTGTAGAACAGAACAAAACGAGAATGACGAATGGGTTGAAGATCCTGAACAAGTGACTCATCTGAAGGCAAATTATATAATCTCAGCATTTGGGTCTGGACTCTATGATAGTAATGGTTAGTAAGTTATATCAAAAAAGTATATTGGACAATACTGTTGATAATTATTACGAATAATAAGAGGAAGATCAGAAATTAGTAAATCAGAAATTCATAATGTCCCATTTAAATTTTTTTAGTAAAAGAAGCATTGTTCGGGGTGCAATTTAACAGAGACGGTCTCCCCGCTATCAACCCAGAAACAATGCAAAGCCTTTCTAATCCAGCAGTCTTCTGTGGAGGAGATATTGCTGGCTATTCTGAAACTACTGTGGAATCAGTCAATGATGGAAAAACTGCTGCGTGGTACATGCATTGCTATTTGCAGGTAAGCATAATTTCTTCCCATCTTTAGTCTAGATCTCTGAAATTTAACTATCTAGTTAAGAGTCCACCTAACCTCATACCTTTGATTTATGCGCTTAGCATATCCATTCACCCAAGTTTCACTCAATGTGTTACATCATTTTGGATGCTACTGTTGAGATTTCCAGAGTTGTCTGCTGAATTTTGTTAATCCATTTAATGCATATCAACATGTTTTAGGGTTTGTCTCAAGAGCCTGGGATTATACCACCGCAGTTACCCAAATTCCACTGTCCGATTGATGATGTAGATATTTCTGTAGAAATGTGTGGTATGAAATTTGAGAACCCGTTTGGTCTTGCCAGTGCTCCACCTGCTACCACTTCAGCCATGATACGGAGAGCATTTGAACAGGGATGGTCATTTGCTGTCACTAAAACCTTTTCACTGGACAAGGTAACATTTTAAAATTTTCTCACATCATCATATTATATTATTTATTGGTGATTTTAACGTTTCAATATGTTATTTTTAGGATATGGTTACTAACGTTTCACCTCGTATTGTCCGTGGCACTACATCTGGACATCACTTTGGACCTGAGCAAGGGGCTTTCCTTAATATTGAACTCATATCCGAGAAAACAGCAGCTTACTGGTGCAGAAGTGTTTCTGAACTAAAACGTGATTTTCCAACTAAGGTTAGTACTAATATCAATTTTTCGTTTTAAAATACAGCTACTTCTAGTCTGAATTAGATGATAAATTTATGTTATGTATATTATTTGACAGATTGTAATTGCTTCCATAATGTGTTCATATAATAAAGATGATTGGACGCAATTGGCGCAGCAAGCTGAAAGAAGTGGAGCTGACGCGTTAGAACTCAATTTATCCTGTCCACATGGAATGGGAGAATCAGGCATGGGTTTGGCCTGTGGTCAAGTAAGGATTTTGATAATTATTTTCATATTTCAATATAAAGTTTTAAAAGAGGTAGTAATAAATTATATATTTTTACTTTATTAGGATCCTATTCTCGTTCGAGATATATCTAAATGGGTTAGAGAAGCAATTAAGCTACCATTCTTCATCAAGTTAACTCCCAATATTACGGATATTGTCACAATAGCAAAAGCTGCATTTGAAGGCAAGTATTTTTCTATAAATATTAGAAATCTATTTTCTATTCGTTTAAGTGAAACTTTAGATTTGAATAACTTATTTTGTACCTTAAACAGGAGGCGCTAGTGGAGTGTCAGCTATCAACACAGTTTCAGGCTTGATGAGTATCAATGCCGATGCCATTCCATGGCCGGGTGTAGGCAAGTTTCTGGCAATCACCTAGTTTACGTAATATAATCGATCTAGATAAATAGAATCATGTCAATTATTTTGTCTTTGAAATTCAGGAACAGAAAAACGCACTACCTATGGTGGGGTGTCAGGAAATGCCACTCGTCCTATGGCCCTCAAAGCAGTCTCATCAATAGCCAACCAAATACCAGGATTTCCAATTTTGGGTATTGGAGGTGTTGATTCTCCCCAAGTTGCATTACAGTTTCTACAATGCGGAGCAACTGTATTACAGGTCTTTAAATTAACTTATTACTTTTAATCTCTTGTTAAAAGAGGGCCGTTTAGCAGGACACCTGCTCCTATAAGACGCTCCAAGTAATCGAAAGGACACAGCTCTAAACCAAGAAGAAGAATTTCATTACGGATACTTGAATAGAAAATATAATTGTCTTTTTTCATATTCAGGTTGGCAGCGCTATTCAAAATCAAGATTTCACCCTCATTGATGATTACTGCACTGGTTTGAAGGCCCTCCTATACTTGAGAGGTGTTGGAACTCCGAGTGGACATTGGCTAGGGCAATCCCCACCAACGACTAAACATCAAAAAGGAAAATCTGTCACCACTCTTCGAGACACAGATGGAAAAGTAATATAACTTTCTTACAATATAAATAAATTAAAAACTTATGAAATTAATATAAAATATTTTTTGTTTTTATAATTCAGATTCTTGCTCACTTCGGGATATACGGAAAGAAACGTCAGGAGATTATATCCGAAATTTATAAGAAAACGAACCCTCTTGATGTTGGAGAAGTTCTAAAAGTAGAGAACAAAGAAAATACTCCAAGAAATGGACAAATTCCTGCAGTAAAAGATATAATTGGTGAAGCATTACCAAGAATTGGAACATATAAAAACTTAGACAACTCCAAACAAGTGGTAGCCTTGATTGATGATGTAAGTACAACCAATAAATCATCTTATTTAATTAACCTATTTACGACCGATTTCAATAACGTATCCATGGATACCACTTTACTGTTACCTGCGTTTTAATAAATAAAGATAGAAAGGGCTTCTATCTTCTAGCCCTCTGAATTGTCATAGAAACTGTGAATTTTGTGTTAAAAAAAAAAACCACACACAAAATTTGTATTTGACAACGCTGAAATATAATTTATTTGTGAATATTCTACCCGGGACCTACGTCCTCAAAGTCAAAAACTCAGGGCTAAAACAATTCTAAATTGCTCTCGATACTTGAAAATGCTTTTTATTTTAAGAAAACAGAATTTTGTCACTACACAAAACAAATGTCATAATCTGAGCATAGCTAAATCATAGTAATTATATGAATGTCACAAGCTACCAGAGACAGATTATTGAAATGGTTTATCCCCAATTTCTATAGAAGCCATAGCTAGTGCTTTGAAAGATAAATACAAAATCCATCTTATCTTTGTATATTGAAACACCAAAGCGGGAAGAGAGTTTTAAGAATGTTGTGGATTGGTTGGAAGAGATCCTTCAGGATAAGTCCACCCTTTGACTCTTTGTGATGTGTGTTATTTCATTATTTGTAATTTTTTGGCAATAAATTTTTTATTTAATTATGTTATAGGACATGTGTATCAACTGTGGGAAATGCTATATGGCTTGTGCTGATTCTGGATATCAAGCTATTAGGTAATATATTTTAGAGTTCATAATTATATCAAATTGTTTACAGTGTTATTTTACATAACGATGATAAATTATTTATATGTTAAATTATTATAGTTTCGATCCGGAAACGCACATTCCTCATGTAACAGACGACTGCACAGGTTGTACCTTATGCCTCTCTGTTTGTCCCATCATTGATTGCATCACGTGAGTATTTCCTGTTCAATATAAGACTATTTGTAATTTATTTACAATGTGCATTCTGTATTTTGCTTTATTATTTTTTTCAGAATGGTTCCAAAAACAATACCTCATGTTATCAAGCGTGGTTTGGTGGAAGGAGATCCAAATATTCACATGGTTCATCCATTAGATGGAGTGTGTCAATAGCAGTTTTAAAAATATGGTTTCTGGGCATAGAGCATAATTGACTCTCAAAGGAGTCTGCTTCTTCCTTCGTATTATCATTTTGTAGCATTCACACACTTTTGCAATACACATTAGTTTATAATGCAGTACCTGAGAGTCAACTCCATTTTTTATGAAATGGCTTACATATATATCCGAAATATATGCCACATTCTATCCGAGCCAAAAGACACTGTAAAATTATTGTTTTTTTTTTAGTTAAGACAAGTTGGCTTTCAGGTACAGAATGGTTTTGAGATTTTGGCACAAAAAATTGTCACCTATGAAAAAGTTATTTAATTTTCATAATATTATGTACTTACTTGATAATGCTTAATGATTTTTATTATAGTATCAAAAATATCTATCTTCATTATTGTATAATAAAAAATATTTTTACTATAAATTTTAGAACCTACTTACTGTCTTTTGAACCCTCTGAAAAACTTTCTTATATTGAAACTGCTAGGTGATATTACTGGAAATAAATTAGCATCTTCCTATTATAGATCTGCAACTTGTTGGGTCTTGTCTTCAGTTTCTGTAAGGCTTTGTGTTGGTCAACGTGTCTCAGAATGCTTGGGCTTAAAAAATTGGTAAACACGCAAAAAAGAGTTTCATGATTTTTATTTACCTAATAAATTGAGTAAAATCTTCAATAGTTTAGGCTTATATTTTGACTTTAAAAATGTCAAACAGATCATAGATGAAATCGCTTTGGTATAAGCAAACTTTTGGTAGTTTTATGATCGGGGAAAACAATACAGTGATCCATATCTAATTGGAGGTTCAGGTGTAGCGTTTTCAGTACAGTGCAAATGGAGCGGCTGGCACAAGACAGAAGCGTATGGAGGTACCTAGTGGGGACTACATGCTCTACTTTGGCAGCGAACGTGGATAGGTATTTTGCAGAAAGCAGCAGTGTTTCCATTTCCCATATTACTACATCATCAGTGACATGCAATGTAACACGGCGAAAATAATGCTATTTTAGATCTATTTTATGAAAAAGATATTTTTTTTATTTATATACTTAGGTACTTCAATGTTTGTATACACAATAGAAAAGAATAATATGAAAGTATTAAAAAAAGGGTAATTTGTAAACGCAATATTTTAAAAGAACAATAAGTACAATATTAAAATCAAAAGCTCAGTGAAAAAAAAAAATACATGTTGGAAAAAAAGATACAAGGAAAAAAGAGAGTAGAAAATATAGCATCAAATAAAAAGTTAAAAAAATAAAGTTAAAGTTAGTTCAAATAAAAAAAATGTTTTTTTTTTAACAACAATAAGTAAGTAAGTAAGCAGCATCAATGAAATTAATTTTTAAGTGAAAATCTATGTTGTAGAGGTTACAAAGAATATGAAGTATTACGGAGCATTTGGGAAAGATTTTATGAACAAGCTTTTTCTTGTCGCTGATTCAATGTGTGACTGCCAATCCTTTATTATTGTTTTCTGAAAATCTTTTTCCTTGATCCTCTCTGCATAGTTCACATTTTATCTGGTGAAACTTTTTACTGCTTTATGCAATAACATTTCAACGTCTGCAACCTTAAATGCGTTGCTTTTAGATGCCACTTATTTTATTTGAGCCCACATTAGTTCTATCTTGTTGTATTGGCAGTTATATCTCTTTATCTATTGCAATTGTCTTGATGCTAAGACTTTTTGCAGAAACTTCTTTATCTCGGTGCCCAGAAATGTAATCCTTTTTATCCTCAACCAATTCTTCATTTACATTTTTTTTTACGACGACTGTCATTATCTACGTCTCTTCACGCAGATGTATTATGTCTGAATGGTAATTAACATCCTTAGATTTAATGGCTATAAAAACGTATTTTGCCTTTGTCATTTTATCTGAGACGCATTCTCCTTCTAGTATGATTATGATTTATCCACGTTTCATCTAAATAAAATCGTGGGCATCTGTCATCCTTTCTTAACTTTCATTTTTCGATATTGTGCTAATGTGGTATTTTGGAGAAATACCACATTCGCTTTCATATGAGAGATGGACTCTCAAATGAAAGCGAAAATTCGGGTCCTCCACCAGTTCCTCCCCTGTGGCTGTCAATAGTCAACACAAACCCTTTTCCACTTATCTGCCACACTTGATGACCCACTGCTGTCCCTATTTAGTATGTGTCGTCGGATCTCAGGTGGCCTTAAAAACCCGTTTGTGGTCGGGACGAATATCTGTCCTGGGAATAGTATTGAGAACATGAGAAATGACGAATTTAAGTTTAATGAAATTGTCTGTTAATAATACTATTTGTTAATAGCAAAATAAGAAAGACAATGTACCTACTTACTCCTCCATGAATGGGAAGTTTTCTGGGGAGCTTCCGACAATACACACTAGGTGGCAGAACTTCTAATCAGGTCTATTGTCAAATTCAGTGCTGCCAACGTAGAGATGTTTTTTTCAGTGATGCCAACGTTGGGAAGTTTGTTTTCCATTGCGTTGCTAAGAAGTTGTTGATTGAGTTGCTAAGAAGGTGTTGATTTTGTTGCGCATAAATTTGAGAATAAATCTCAGGGGTGCTGTTCTGTATTTTTTAATTTGTATTTAGGTAGGTATATAAAAAAAGATGAACATTTTTATTTGTAATAGTATGTAAAAAATGTACAATGATTACTCTAAACCTATTGTAAGTTATCATGTATAATAATATATAAGTTGTTTAATTTGAAATAAACTAGAATGATATTTTGGAGGTTAGATTGTGAGCGACCATAAGAAGAAGAAGAAGTAAATCGCCCCCGTTGGCAACACTGAATTTGACAATAGACCGGATTAGCAAGGGCGCCTCTAGCGGCACAAAAAGGAAAAAAAACATCCCATTAGACGTAGGTAATTATTTGATTGACTAGAAGTCTGTTTCCCTCCCATTCAATTAAATATTCTGATTCATAGAATAAATAAAAGAGTTTAGTTGGACGGAAACTTTACAACGTTTTTGTTTTCAAAATGGAAATCAAAATAGGTTGCGGTTTAGCGAGATTTTAAAATGTAAAAAATACTCACAGTTCAAAAAGTGGCTACTCGCGGCGCTAGTAGTTCTTTCATATCACTAGCGGATCGGGAATGTATATAGGTAGCTGATATTATCAATTTTTGGCGTGACGTCTTAAGACCACAGCGGACGAGTGGTTATAACCGCCGCCTTTCATACTGATGGTTGTAAGTTCGATTCCCGGTGCAGGCCTTATTTTTTTTCCCTTTTTTTACATTTTTGAAGTACATATTATTATTTTATCAACCAATTTTAAGTAAAAATCAATTTTAAAAGTTGCCTATTTTCTCATACAAAGTTTTCTTTCATGGAGTATGGAGTGACATTTTATTTTTTGATTCACAAATTGGTGTTTTTTTTTTTTTTGAAAAATGAAGATATTGCTGGTCGTTGTAGTTAAGTCAATTTGAATAGATTAGGGATTTGACAACATCCTCGAATGATAACATTACGATTTGAATAGGTTAGGTTAAGGTTGGAACTTAGTTTTTAAGGGGGGTTTGGGGGGTGGAACCCCCCATACCTCTTCGGATACCTCCCCGAATGATAACACTACACTCTGTTAGGTCGAAACATACTCATTTAGAAGGGTTTTGTCAAAAATCTTTTCCTTGCAAGGAATGACATTTTATTTTTGAACTACTAGCGCCGCGAGTAGCCACTTTTTGAACTGTGAGTATTTTTTACATTTTAAAATCTCGCTGCGGTTTATAATACTACGATTTGACATTATGGTCAGTGTTGCCAACGGATTTTGGCCGATGTCGCCGATTTTCAAAAAAAAAGTAGCCCAAAGTCGCCGAACTGAAAATTTGGTAGCCAAAGTCGCCCAACTGAAAATTTGGTTTCCGGAAATATGAAATTTTGCTAAAAAAAAGGTCATTCCGAAAATTTCCGGGGAGGGAAGTAGCCCAAATGGCGACCGGTCGCCGCACAGTGGTCCCACAGAGAAATTTAGGGCGCCAAATTTTGAAAAAACGAAATGTTCCAGAGAGACAAACTAGCTATGATCTTATGTACTGTGACCTTGAAGGCTTCTAGTACCGCATATGACAACTCGCTCGAGGTACGTCTCGTTGCTATGGAGACGCTATAAGATGGTGGTTATCTACAGCAACAGGTATTGTCAATTTGCGTGTGTTTTTCAAGCGCGTTTTACAGTGACTTGTTCCGGTATTTTAAAATTAATAAACATGGTGTTTTATTGAATTTTTCTCGCTGAATACGAATCTGTGCTCGTTCATTACTGTAATTATATCGGTAGCCTGTAAATTTGCATTTGAAGAAAGTACTATTTAGTCACTTTTAACTGGCTATATGTAGTGTTACAAAATTTTCCCACCCTTTCCCATAAAAACTTTTCAAATAAAAGTTTCTCCTTAGAGCCAGTTCTATCACCTACATCACGTACATTTCCCCCGTTTTCCCCCTAAATCCTTAAAATGTGATTTATACCACTAAGTTAGTGATTACTATTGTGTAAATTTTAATTCTTCAAGCAATCATGTTTTTTATTATTGAAATTTAATTTGAATGCTCAGGAGACGTTGGTTGTACCTACCTCACTATGCACAATAGCCATGCGGGAGATACATGTTATTGGAGCACTGGAGATTATATGTTTTTGTTTCATGATTTCTTTTTTTGTGTTGTTCAGTGCTCTGTTGGTGTCTCTTATATAAATAAATAAATTCAGTTACATAACTTGCTAAAAGAATAATTTGATCTTTTTTTTTGTATTTTGATTTTACCTCTCAGGTCTCAGGATATGTAATTAATAGATAATGGAACTTATTTCTCACACCCAGAGACATATTATAATATAGACTTGCAACGCCATACAAATTTTAGTAAAAAAACTGTCCATCATAAATAGGGGTGCTATCCTTTCTTATTTGTCACCTGATAACAGAATACAACAGTTTACCCTCCATCTCTTTTACTTGCATGTGTCTTATACTATTTGTCTCTTCCACTTAAGAATAACATGAACAACTGAATAGTCTAACTGTATCTTTCACCCCAAAAACAATAATACGTATGCATTAATTAGATAAATCAATACTACTCAAAGATCTTATTTCTACACGGACGAAATTAAGTGACCCTTTTAGTACTGGACTTCATTTATCATCAACGGCATTAGTTAGTCTGGATTAGTGTGGTGTAATAATATTTTTTCCTATGATTAGAGCGTTTAGATTTTTAACATTTACCCTCGGAACCAAGGTTGTAGCCAGGATAGCATTAGTGCAGAGGTTCCCAATCTGTTTAGGTTTACGGCTCCCTTAATATCCAATCCAATCCAACCCAAACTCCCTTTATGCTCTACTTAGGGGCACAGAGAGGCAACAAGACCTCTCCATTGCGCTAAATCTCGCGCATTATTTATGACCTCCTTACACACCATGTCCAGATTCATCAGATCTACTTCGAAGGAGCGGCACACTTCGTCTTCGGGACCCTGGTGGGAGGAAGAACAGCGCTCCCCTTAAAATATGAGTGTTTTTTTTTCGAAATTAATTAAATTCGCTGAATACTGAAGAAGTCTTTAGTAGAGCCCGGCATTACCGTGGGTACAACGCATGAATTACGCTTACGTAGGCGGCATACCTATACCAAATAATTGGACTGACTCCGTTGCCGGAACGTTATTGTTCCAAAAATCACGGAATCCTTTTTTTTTAAATAAATCTGTGCTCACTCGAAGTGAACACAAATACACTTTTGACATCTTTCACAGTAAGCAAATGCTTGTGTCGTGAAAGCGGAAAATGGTCGACACGGCCGGGATTCGAACCCACGACCTCCGCACGAGCCCGTGTCGTAACCGCTGGTCTATCAACCACCTATCTGCATCTTTCAGCAGAATGATATATGACGAAACGTAATTTCATGAAACTTTCCTTATTTACGGAGACAAGCGAAGCCGCTTGCTACCTCTATATATATTCATTCTCCATAATTTACCCTTATTGCAGTATGTTTGCAAATAAATTTTCTAAGTTGGAGACATTTTTCTTGTGATTTCAAGGTGTATTTGTCATCCAAAAATATCTTTTTTTTACTATCCGGTATCCGGCCGGATAGGTGCTAGTTATCCGGTATTCGGCCGGATAGCATTTAGGCGCCGGATAGTTGCCGGATATCCGTTGCATCTCTAGTTGCCATATTATTACAGTTCATACTATGGTAACACTCAAATGACAGTTTATGTCAAAGCGCGAATTTCGTACCAAAGGAGAGTTTGAATTTTCGTACGAATCTAATGGGATACTATTAGTATCGGGAAATAATAATTAAACATCAATATTATTCAAAATTTGAATTTTTATTTGCATGTCTTTACAGAAAGTTTAAAGTTTTTTTTTTTTACTAATTTTTAATTTTATTTCATTATGACTTTTTTTAAATACTTGGCAATTTTGCGTTTGTGCGTGGTTGATAGTGAAGTGTTAATATTAATCAATTACTTATTCAAAAATGAAAGGTGGTGATACGTAGATTTCCAAAATGTTTTGGCTGATATAAAGAGCAAATAAAAAAATATAAGAGACGCAAGGAGTATTGAAAATCAAAGGAAGTGGCATCCCGATACAGTAAAAGATCCTAAGAAGTCTTTAAAATACTGTTATGCAACATTAAGTTGGCAAGGCAAAGGAAAAAATACCACTCAAAAAGTGAAAACTCCACAAGAAACACCTCAACTTGTAAGCAAGATTGTCCCGCTTCCATTCATCTTCATATAAGAAGTAAATGTGGACAATTCTTTACTGTGACAACTGACAAGGAATATGCAATAACCATGCATCCTCGCAAGCTTATTTTAATGCATTGTGGCAGCAGCTACTCAAGTTGCCTCAACGTATTAAAGAAGATGCTCAAGAGCTATTGAGATTCATCATCATCTTCATCGGTCCCTCAATTCTGAGGATCATGACAATCATCACACACCAGCGCCACCAATCTGCCCTCGGTCCGCTGCCATGTGCAGGGCCTCCCAGAGTTGAGATTAGGTGCTAAAAATTAATTTTGGATAAGATAAGAAACACAACAGGCTGTAACTTGACATTAAAGGATCCTAATTTTAATAGACATAAAGAAAGAAACAATTTTGAGGAATGTGTAAATAATAAAAATAATATGTTCATGTTCTTCTAGATGAATTACAGTACTCGGTAGCATACCAGTCAACTCTATCAATCTGAAAAAAATACCAACTGGGTGTAAATATTTCAAGGGAAGGCTTGGAGTGGACAACAATGCCAGCAGAAAGAATTGTATCATCCTGTGGTTGTGATATCGAAATCATAAACTTTTTTTAAATTTATAAGTTGTTGAACATGCATTTTTCTTGGTGGAAGTAATTTAAATAATCAAATTTAAATAAAAAACTTTTTAACTATTACACAAATTTATATATATATATATATATACACAATAAACTTTTTTATTGAAATAATGATATGATTAAAATCCTGTGATGTACTTTAAGGCCATTGGCTGTATTTTTTTTTATCCATCACGCCGTTTCCCGAAAGGGCTAGGCAGAGAGTACGAATTTCCATTATTTCCTATCCAAAAGCTCTGTATGTATATTTTTAAATAAATCTGGGTTCACTCGAAGTGAACACAAATATACTTTTGACATCTTTCATATTAGGAAGTGCCTCTAGAGCCGTAGCCGGATCCCGTACCCGCGTCCGTAGATTTGTGTGTTGCCATTTTATTACAGTTCATACTATGGTAACACTCAAATGACAGCTTATGTCAAAGCGCGAATTCCGTATTAGTACCAAAGGAAAGTTTGAATTTTCGTGCGAATCTCATTGGGGATACATGGGATACTATTATTAGTATCCGGAAATAATTTATTTGCATGTCTTTGTTTGTTTATTAGAATGTTTAAAGTTTTTTTTTTACTAATTGTTAATTTTATTTCATTGTGACTTTTTTTTAATAATTTTAAATTTTGTTTCTTTGTGACTGTCCTTGTTTTTTTTTAATTTTTTTAGTCTTTACAAAAAGTTTAATTTGAGTGTTATTGTTAATGAATCTGTTTGATCATTTATATTATTTAGTGATATTTTTTGTATACATGAAAAAAATTGTGGTATCCGTTTATATTATGTAAAATAAAATAAAAAATTATCAAAAATGTGGTGGATTACCTAATTCTAGGAATCTCAAATTTATGTTTCAATACGTAGCAATTTTGCGTTTGTGCGTGGTTGATAGTGAAGTGTTAATATTAATCAATTATTCAAAAATGAAAGTTGGTGATATATAGATTTCCAAAATGTGTTGGCTGATATAAAAAGCAAATAAAAAAAAGAGACGCAAGGAGTATTGATAATCAAAGGAAGTGGCATCCTGATACAGTAAAAGATGCTAAGGAGTCTTTAAAATACTGTTATGCAACATTAAGTTGTAAGTATAAGAGGTGGCAAAAAATAACACTCAAAAAGTGAAAACTCCACAAGAAACAATTCAACTTGTAAGCAAGATTGTCCCGCTTCCATTCATCTTCATATTAGTAAATGTGGACAATTCTTTATTGTGGCAACTGACAAGGAATATTCAATAACCATGCATCCTCGCAAGCATATTTTAATGCATTGTACAGCAGCTACTCAAGTTGCCTCAACTTTTTAAAGAAGAAGCTCAAGAGCAATTGAGATCCATCATCATCTTCGTCGGTCCCTCAATTATGAGGATCATGACCATCGTCGCCCAAGTCGCCGAACTGAAAATTTGGAAGCCCAAAGAGTCGCCCAACTGAAAATTTGGTATCCGGTAACATGAATTTTTGCTAAAAAAAAAAAAACAAGGTCATTCCGAAAATTTTGGTATCCGGAAAGATGAAATGTAGCTTTAAAAAAGGTCATTCCAAAAATTTTGGTTTCCGGAGAGGTGAAAGTTCACCAAAAAAAGGTTTTTTTTGTATCCAGAAAGGTGAAAATTTGGTAAAAGGGAAGTAGCCCAAATGGCGACCTGTCGCCATTTAGATATTTTCGTCGCCAATTATTCTCGTTCTGAGTAGCCCAAATGGCGATAAATCGCCTACGTTGGCAACACTGGTTATCTTATGATCTTGGAGGAATTAATAAATATGGAGAGATTGACAGCTGAGTTTTGTATGAGAGCAAGTGATGCCACTAGGGGGGTGTGAGGAAATATTGGCGGCCATCTTGGTTGAACCATATTTCAACAATTTGTATGGAATAAAAGAAAATATATATCAGAACTTCAAGTAGATTGAAATATTTTGTGTATTTGACTTAAATTAATCATCTCTTAAGATTAAGGAAAGATTTGAAATAAAGTTCAGGAAATAAAACCAACATAACATTAAAATCATCATAATTTAATATAAAAAAACTGTTATTAAACTTTAAAAGAGCAATAATATACCTACTCGTAAACGTAGTTATTAATAACAAAACACTAAAAAAGAGATCCAGCGACACAGACGTCAAAATACTGAATAACTTCCCGTAAGTTCCATTAAGATGGCGTCATAATTGATTTTTCCCCCCGACCCCGCGGCTTCAAAAGATTTGCCAATGAATCCATCCATAACCATAGATTCATCCAAGCTTATGATAAAATATTGTCTATGGAGATCTACGGAAGCCGTATCAAATTTTTAATGTTTCCGTCTACGGCTCTAGAGGCACTTCCTATGGTAAATCTATAATAATAAAGGAAAGTGCCTGACTGATTGACTGACTGACTGATTGACTGACTGACTCATCAACGCACAGCCCAAACGGCTAATCGTAGAGAAGTGAAATTTGGAAATCAGGTAGGTCTCAATACAAAACCTTCCACTAAGAAAGGATTTTTGGAAATTCCACCCCTAAGGGGGTGAAAAATAGGGTTGAATGTTTTTCAAAGTATGCGAATATCTCGGAAACTAGACATGGTACGAACTTGAGATTTGGCATATGAATTCTTCTATAGAAATGAGTGTTAGCGTATTCGGCAATTTTTCCAAAATTTAACTAAAAGGGACGAAAAAGGGCACATATAAAAAGGGATGATTTTTAAGTGCCTCCTAAAAAGTTTAAAACTGGTTTTATCGAAATTTCAAAAAAATGATTTCTTCAGAAAGAGTAAAATTATACTATTTCGTTTTCAAAAGATATCATTAATTAGAGGGGAGGGGGTGAGGGGCACTTTTCCAACGTGTATGTGTGTGTATCCGTCCCCTCTTTATAACTTTTGATTCGCTTGATGCCCAGAACCTAAAATTTCAGAAAATATTGAATACTTTAAGCATACAAAATTTGTATACTCAGAATTTTGATTTTTTTTTTCGGTCAGGGGTTATCAACCTTTGAATTTTTATTTAATTTTTCCATATATCTCGAAAACCATAAAATCTAGAACCCTAAAATTGTGTATGTATATAGAAAAATACAATATCTAAAATATAATTTAATGAAGAAGTTCCAGGATTTCTCAAACTTTTTTTATAAAGAAAAATATTTTTTTTATGACAAATTTACGAGTTTCAGTGCTTATATTTCAGAATTTTATAAAAATATCGAAAAACGCCGAAACG
Organism: Mystacides longicornis; assembly: GCA_963576905.1. Lineage (NCBI taxonomy): Eukaryota > Metazoa > Arthropoda > Insecta > Trichoptera > Leptoceridae > Mystacides > Mystacides longicornis. The sequence goes on from OY756425.1 coordinate 15,197,302, forward strand.
CTACAACTAGATATTTTATTTTTCTATAAAAAATACATACATCATAGCAGTACATCTCAAACTTTTCTTAACAATTTTTGTAAAAATTTAATTTATTGACGACATCGTTTCATGTTTATAACATACCGACTCAGGCCATCGACAGTTGGATCTCATTCGGCGAGCCGGGCCGGTGTGATGCCGCGGTGTATGGCTAAGAACACGTAGAAAGCCGATACCGACCCGCGCCGACCAGCGCAAAGAATGTTACTATGCATTTGAATGGGGATACCCACAGAAAAGCAGGAACCCGCTTTCCGGCATGCTCATTTAAATTCATTGAAACCATAGGCAACAATCTATAAGCCGGTCGGCGCGTATCGGAATCCGCTTTCTACGTGTTCCTACCCAATGAATATATACGTAGGTAGGTACCTACCCAGCCCAACCTACTTTCTCCAATACACGTGTCAAAACTATTGCGTAATCTATAATATTAATATAGTTTTGAACTAGCCGACCCGTCAAACTTCGTCCCGTCTTGGAATATAAATAATATGTTCGAGATTTTATGTATAAATTTAAGTTGATTTCAGTTTAAAGTTATTTAACACAGACGACGACGTGGTCCTTATATTATTGAATATGAATTAGTATAATGATACATTCATTAATACATTTTTAACTAGGTACTGTAACCGATGCATCTGTTATAAAACATATCATTATATTATTTTCTATCAGCATTCCGTGAATCGTATCATTTGATATAATAATAGCAAGTTGCCAAGTTGATATAATAATATGTTGAAAAAAGGTAAATAGTATTATGAAGTCAATTGGTAAATTATTTTATATCAAATGTAGTCAATGTGCAAAATATTAAATTTTAAAATTATCTACAAAACCTCACATCATTTTAGGACAGATCGTAAATAATTGTTTTGAAAACACTGGCAAGTCAATGACCACATCATTTCGTCACTGTATAGTGCGAAAAAATTAACTGTCCACTGGAACGTATAAAAAATAGAGACGAAAGGGATAGCAGTTAGCCGGATATTATGACCTCCTCACACACCATTTCCAGATCCTTCTGCTCTGCTTCGAAGGAGCAGAACACGAGGAAGACCCTCTCGGTATGAGAAGATCTTCTTTGTCTTCGGAACCCTTGCGGTAGGAAGAAAAGCGCTCCCCTTAAAATATCGGTGTTTTTATTTTCAAAAATTTATAAAATTCGCAGAATGCTAAAGAAGTCCTTACTAGAGCCCGGCCAGTGCGTAAATTACCATGGGTACAACGCATGAATTACGCTTACGTAGGCGGTATATACCAATTGAACTGACTCCGTTGCCGGAACGTTATTGTTTCAAAAATCGCGGAAACTATCTGCATCTTCAGCCAGGATGATATATGACGAAACGTTGTTTTATTAAACTTCCCTTACTTACGAAGACCAGCAAAGCTGCTGTTTTCCTCTATATAGTCTAATAGTCTATATAACGAAATATTATATAGAATTACTCTCCATAATTTACCTTATGCTTGATAATCAATTTTCTAAGTTGTAGAATTTATTTTGTGATTATAAGGTGTATTTCTTAAGTGATACTTTAATAAACAAATCAATGAGTTATCCAAACATGCCTCTTTTTACTATCCGGTATCCAGCAGGATATTATTTACGCCGCCGGATAGACCGGATATCGGATAGTTGCCGATATCCGTTTCATCTAATAAAAAATATAAACAGTGGACAGTTAATTTTCTTCCTACTCTACATTGTCGAAAATTCGTTTATAGTCGAACGCCAATTACTTATACCATTAGAATACTGAGGTTGACCACCTCACTTCCTTAAACCTCAACCGGTTAGAAAAGGCACAATGAGCCTCGGACGACTTCGAGCGCAATGGAGAGTTCTTTATGCCTAACCTTTTCTCCTGAGTGGGTCCAAGGCCTCCCGTATTATGGGGTGGTTTGGGGGGAACCGCCACGGGCTTGATCTGTGTGCGGCTGGCTTTTTGGCAATCGGGCTAGGGTTTGGCTTTGTGCGGATCGGGTTTGCTGCAGTTTAGTTTCCTCCGGGCTGGTTTGCGGTGAGCGGGGGGGCTTAAAAGGGAGAATATTACGTTATTATAAAAATGGAGACCTACTTTACGTGGTCATCGCATCACGCCTGGAGGCCAAGTCGAAATATTAACGACAGCTCCAACGTTGTTGTTATTTCCATAGAGATAACGTAAAAACTGTTGTTCAACGTGCGTTAAACAATGTTGTTCCAAATTCCGAGTCAAAAAAATAATTCTGTCAGTTATTCAAAATTAACGTTAAACGTTACCTCAAAATATTTGGAAGTATTACGACGCTGCTATTATATTGAAGACGAAACGCATTTTTTTTTGTTCGGAAACCATTTTCAATTTGGTAAACGTTAACGTTCGGAACGTTAACAGTTTTCACGTTTAACGTTATTTATTTCTACCTGAACGGCTGGACCGATATCGTTTATTCTTTTTATGTCGTGTTTGCTCAGGATAAGATATTTATGAACTAAATTTCGAACCTACGACCAGACAAACAACAACAAATCAACGTGAAAGATATAAATTGAAATGTTAAAAAAACGTCTGTAGCTTGAAAAATGCCCAAAGCAGATAGAAATAAGTGTTTTAAAGATCACTAATTTCATTGCTTTTCGAGACCTGAATATTTTTCTATTCATATCCAGCAATATAAAAATTGATTTCAAATAACGTCATTTGATGGAATAAAAGTTATTCGAGTTATTTTTTGGGATTCTCATAGAACAATGTCAGTCAAGTTAGCGAAATTTTTAAGTTCGCGGGCTGATTCTATTTGTATAAGAAGCACATATTTTTTAAATACAGATTAATAACGACAAATATAAATAAAAATATAGTAATTTAATGGAAATTTTAGAATATATATTTAAAAAAAGAAATGTTGATGATGTTTCTTATTATTATTAATTTTGATGCGAATATAATTAATTCTGCATTGTTTAGGAAGAGAAAGCAAATACAGTAACACGTGAGCGAAGCCACGGGTAACTAGCTAGTAGTATATATATCATTGCTTTTTTGACATTTATTTATTTATCGTATACTCTAATTGACTCGTAACATCTGTAGATTCGCTCTATCCATGAACCATGACCCGATAAACACACTCATATCAACTCTTAAACTTTTTGTTTATGTTTATGATGCCTCCCGGCTAATGTCAAAATCCACGTGGCCGTTAATAGGGTATTTGACACTATGAAAAATAAGCTACAGATTGTGGTCATCCTGTTTGAAAATGGCCCAAGAAAGCTTATTTCTTTTATTTTACAACTTAAACAGGCTTATTTATTATAAAAACACGTAATAAAAATCCAAATATTTCTATGGAACTAGTCACCGATGAAAACGCCTTGTGATTAGTTGTGTTCCCTGTGACGTCACACGTCTGTAAATGACAGTCGTCAACACGTTAGCGAACTCATACCAATACTAAAGTGTGACGTAAAACGCACCACGTGACCAGCGCCATTATACAAGACAGCGTTTTACGCGCGTTTTTGGATATTTAAACTTTAAACATGATTTTCATATAAAATATGGCATATCTTTAGAAAATATAAAGAGCATGTGCTTATAATGTATCGTAGAATAATTTAAAACGGTTTCTGGAAATTAGTCAAATACCCTATGGTCTATTAAAAAAGGCGTTGAAAAAATAGAAATAAAAAAACGTGGTAGGTGTTGCCCGTTTTTCAATGCTCACAGGTTGACAGTTTTAGTATCTATGGATATAAAATGCCGTGGTAATGTTTTGGAATGAGTGATTTCTGCTGTCAGTGCGTCCGTAAATGTTACTATTTAATCGTATTCGAATGTATAGATTTTAAAACCTTTTCTTTTACTGTGAGAGCCTCAGGATGAATGAGGAAGAAGACCCCATTGTGCAAGAGGTTTGAATTTTGTTAAATGAATAATTTATGAAACGTGGTGTTCTATTATACAGGTTATGTTTTTTTTTCGCATGTACGATGTATAAAGATCTGTCTACTTTTTAGATTCCCGTTTTCCTTTCTCAAACTTTGTCCAAAAATCTGTACGTATTTCAGTATCCACTGAAACCAGAAAACCTTGATTGGGAGGATACCACAATATTAAATTGCAAAATTAAACCTGTCCATCAAGAAGTGAAAATAGAGATTGGGTTAGATACTGATTCTGAATGTTATAGTTATTCAAAAGGGGAACAAATTGCGCTGAATACCGATGGATCAAAGGTACACCTTTACTAATAATTTCAAATAATAGATTACGAACAAAGACAAATCAACAAGAAAACAACTTAATAAAATGTATGGTAACAAACAGGCCGTCGTAAACGCTCTTGTAAGTAGTTACATTGTGTAGTAGTGAAATTAAAACGGTTTTACTATTACAATAAAAATATCTACAGTATGAGCTTGAGCAACGTGAGTTTTTTTGCATCAATATGCGACTTCCGTTTTAGATGTTTATCTATAGTGAGGGCGAAAAAGCCATACTGATTTACCACAGCTAAATCTTTGTCCGCTTGTTCATAATATTGTAGTAATTCATTTGTCGAAGCAGATTGCATTAGTTTTGTTACATTCAGCGCTTCATTTTTTGTTTTGAAATATCTCTTTGTTTTTGTCTTGTAATACTTTTACTCAATACCAACATGACTCTCGAATTTGATATGTTTCATGCAGAGATGTGTCATCAAACATGACAAAATCATCTTTAGGGTTTTGACAGTCTTTGTTGGAGTTAGTCACCAAGATTCATCTCATAAGTTGTTATTTATTTCTTTATATCTCTTCTTAGCTAACAATCACTATTCAGGGCTAACATGCGACTACCTTGCACTCTGTATCGTATCATAATCAAATGATTTGACAAGGAATAATGTTTCAATTACATTACAATTTAGTTTAAGGATATAAAATGTTAAAATAATTCATCCAAAAATACGCATTAAATTCGTTAAATTTATAAAATGTATTTTTCTTAAGTGTATGGTTGTCATATGTTATAATTACTTCGATTATAAACAATTTTTAACCTGCTCAGCTGTGCCATCTTATCTCCCTCTTGAAAGTGTCAAACAAGGGGAGAGGGAGGTTTCGCCCACATTTAGTACGTGAAAATTGTTATTTTTGGGATAAGCTTTATTTATTTACTTTTTTAAAATAGCACCATCCAGCATAACAGGTTTACACCCTTTGCATTGATGCCACAAGTCCTGTATAAAGCTTTCGGCTTTGTATAAAGAAATACAATATGTTAATCTTGTTTGATTATTTTTCAGTCATCTGTTTTATATAGCAAAGAAAAGGAGAAAAATTCATATTTTAAATCTGGGATAATGGACAAACTAGTATATGAAAGTAACATACCAATTAGTGATGCTAATAAATATGCTGTGGCTGTTTTACAAGATGGCGAAATGCATTTTACGCCAGTTCATAGTATGTCACCCAATATTTTATTCAAATAGAAACCATTTATTATGATTACTATTTCTGAATAAAGAATAATTTCTTTATAAATTGCAGGTATAATTCAATTGAGGCCTTCATATTCTTACATTGATAAACACGACAAAAGACTCAAAGAGGAAGAGAGAGAAAAAAACGCAGATGAAGAGGATTCAGGAATGTCTGGGGAAGTTGAAGCCAAACCCATTACTGTTACTTTTGCAAGGACTGAGAATGATAGAATTAAGATGGCTAGAGAAAAGTCATTTGGCTTCTTGGCAAAGAAGAGTGCCGAAGAGCCGTGGTGCGATTCAATGTGGTGGCATTCCAAGTCTGATAAAGCTGAAGTGAGAATATTAATCAAAAAAATACTCAGTATTTATATGCTCGAATTTTTTTTATTCAATACGTATTTGTGTTTTCAGTTAGAACGTATGAAATTATTTGCATCATCTTCGATATCAGACATGGGTTTGAATTTACCAGCTCGAGACTATCTCACTACTCTTGTTCCAATAGATGAAGAGATGAAAGAAATAGTTCCTGCTCACCCCTCAGATTTTATTCATCTCAACCTGCTGAAAAAGCTGCCTTTAGTGGATCAGTGTAAAGTGATTTTAAAAGATGGTAAATTCATACTGTAGTGATGATTAAGTCTAATCTTTGTATAAGCTGTAATTTGGTTGTAATTTTTATCTCCTCGTTTTTCAGCTAAATTAGTGACAATCGGTTGGCTAAGTTCAATAGTTGGTATAAATGGCCCACCACTCATGCAAGCTCTCTGTGGTGCTGGTAGGCTGCTGAAAGGCGGACGCTGGGCGGTTCGTTCGGATGTCTTGTATCCACAGGGGAGTCTGTCACGGTCATCTGGTCTGAATCATAACCTCATGTGTCGAGCAAGGGATTATGCTGTAAGTCTATCACATTTATATATTCTATTATATCTCTTTGAAAATTAGTAAGAAAATTATATCTCTCTCTCTCCCTGGCTTGCTCCCAGCTTAACGTCTATGAAGACTGCTAGGGTCAGCTCTCCTCGTCCTCAGGCTGTAGACTCTCCTCTGCTGCACTACTTCCCCCACCCCACATCTTTGCATCTGCTCGCGCCTTTGCGTCACCCAGAAATTCTTTGGCCTCCCTCTAGTCACAGAACGTGGAACATTCAGGTTTATTGCCTGTTGTACGATATGCTCCTGTGGTCGTCGTTCTATGTGTCAAATAAATAAATAAATAGTAAGAAAATTATATAAACGTGTTTTTATTGTTTTCAGCTTTATTTATTTACTCAAAGTGATTATATTGATAGAAAAAAGTTTACGGCAGCAGTGAAATTACCACCAGAAGAAGTCAAAGAGATTCTAAGTTCTGTTTCAAAAATGCAACCAAATAAAGGATGGGAACTTGTGATTCCTCCCGATCTTGAATTTGAAACGAAATATCCAGATATTGAACAAAGGCAAGCATTATTTTGGGAAGCCCGACAAAGACAGTTTAATGAGATGCTCTCTGGTGAGCCGGCTACACCGAAACGCCAAAGAAAGAAATCCCAGAGGGATTCTGTCAGTTCAGATGGCGGCATACCAAGTCCAAAAGTCAGAAGCAATAGTGTTAGTTACAATAGTCATTATAAAGAATTTGGTTCTGACAATGAAACTGCTACTGATAAAACTAAACTTAAAAAAACCCCTAATGTGAAACGGACCAATAGTGTTAGTGATAAAAATCATGTATCTTGACAGTAGTATAAACACCGGCCCGTCCAGACGAATAGAAAACTGTCAAAAGAGTTTGCCATTTCCTAAAGGTCTAAACATATGTACAGACTTAATTTTTTGATAAACAAAATTGGTTACAAATTTTACTAATTTCAATACAATGCTTATAATGCTCAAATAATAAATAAGATTTTTCCAGCTTTGCATATTTTTAGTGAATTATTTTTTATGCAGTTCGACTTTTTTTAAGATTCTATGGTATGAAAAAGTATGGTTGAATTTATCAAATGTATAAACTCCTGTACATTCAATAAAATTGAGACCTATAATGGCAATAATTGTAGTTTATCAAACTTTGGTTATTCATTAGACATACTGCTTGTTTATCCATTATGTTTTAGCCTCGCATTTATGTATATCCATGCTTTTGTTGTTCGACTTAATTTATACTAGCATATTATATTATGTTCATCTTTACCAATATATTCTTGGATCGTTTCAAGAATTAAAATTTATTGTAAGTGCCATTTCGTGCATTTCATTAGAAACATTGGATTATATAATATAATGACTAATTTTAATTTGCACAAATACATACAGGATTTATACTATTTATATTGACATTGTAAAATTATTGTTTTCTGTGCTAATTAACTGAATTACAGGAACTATGTATGTTTTTACTTATTTTATGATTGAACTATGGAAAATTTTCACACTAACAATAATTTTTTTGTAATTTATTTTACAAAACAAAATATTATTTTTATTGTTGAAAAATACATAACAAGATCAATTATTGTTAATGAGTTAGCAGAGCATTATCAGCATGAATGGAAAAATATAAAATAAATTGGATAAATAAAAATAAACATGGATGGAATGAGTAGGTAACTTCAGACTGTTCACATAATTTTGTATTCAACATTTATTTAACAAAATTGAAGTAAAGATTGTGTTGTAAAACAGGATATACTGCCCTGGGATTCCAACCTCCATCAGTATGCGATAAAAAATTGATATCCTATCCACTATGCTACCTCTCATTAATGCTCAACACATCATCTAAGAATGATAGATGAAATTTGGTAGACCAGATTGATAATAAACTGTGTTTAGACCCTGTCTTCATCACAATACACGCGTATAGCAATTAAATTGCATTAGTTTGATTTTGGTTTTTAGTTGAGTAGATATGTCTAGAGGCCAAGTCAGCGCTGTGATGTCTCTATTAGCAAGTAAGATTTTAAGTGTATATATGCAAATTGTACAGCAAAATATAATTTATACCGAGATATGTGTATTTAGTTCTTACTTAGTTGCACCCAACATAATATGAATCATTTTTCAATTTCCGTGTGCGCAAGATTTGCGTCTAGTCTAATTTTGCACACACTATAATTTAAATATGACTCATTTTTGTGTGTGATAGAAATTTTGAAGATTTGTCTATCCCAAACATAATTATGGTGTGTATAAATCATTCATAATCACTGATATTACCATTGAATAAAATTGTGTTTGTAATTTAAACAATTTGTATTTTCTTATATTATTATTTTGATTTTTTTTTAACTCTAATTTAGTCCATAGAATAATAGCTTATTTCTGCTCATCTTTGTAGACTTGAAACATCCGATTGAAACGCTTCCTTTATAACATCAGTTATGACACAAAATATTTAGTTTTTTTCCACAATTTTAAGCCTCATGCTGCTGTTTGCCTAACCTGGGGATGGGCAAACGGAAAATATATATTGGTATTTTTAAAACATATTAATGTATTTTTTTCATTTTATGCAACATGTCGATGTATGCAGAATAAAAAATATCAATATTGGTACCTCAAAGTGCAATACCCTAATTTGTACGAGTAACAAAACAAGATCTGAAAAAAAATCGAATTTGATATTCCGAAATAAATATTGAATATTGATTGTATTGAAGTGGTTGGTAGACTAGCATTTACGACGCCGGCTTTCGTGCGGAGGTCGTGGGTTCGATCCTGGGTGCCGAACATCTTCCTCTTTCACGACACAAGCTTTAAGTAGCTTACTGTGAAAGAGTCAAAGAGAGTATTTGTGTTCACTTTGGGTGAACGCAAATACATTTTTAAAAAATAAAATATTTCCGTAATAAAAAAATAATGACAATATGTAGGTATTGATTATTTATATTATAAATTTTTTTTGATATATTAATATTTTTGCCTACCCCTACCTCTAGATATTTACATGACATGCGGCTGTCAGGTTTCTTTTTCATGATTCCAGTGACAATTATTTGGCTCTTCACAACAGTCAACTGCTGACCCCTGCTATAGACCAAAGAGTATTCTGGCCGAGTTCCTAACATTGCATAATGAACAGCAAGGCATTTTTAAGAAAGCAATATTTAAATAAATACAAAAAGGTTGTACTGAACGTAGTTTTAATGTGAGTTTATTTTATTATTATTTACAACATTATACATATAAACTACTTACGAAATAAAAAGTAGAACACAAAATAACAAAAATAATAATATTTATTAGGTACAAATCAGGTTCAAAGAAATATAGTGTGACCATTCTTTTATGTATCCACATCTTCACACATAATAATGATTTCATTGAATTGGTTAGCTTGAGTTTTGGTTTTATCTCAGGTAGTTGAGTTGTTAACTTATGAATATTTTGAATTATTTGGTTATAAATTAAAACATCAAAAAACACATTTTCTGATGCAGTCAACAAATAAAATATTTAAACAATAAACAAATAAAATAATATAAGTGTAAGAAATGTTAATTGAATCAATAATATTTTGTACTTATTTAGGTACAATGAGGAATTTTATCGCATTAATATTATCACAAATTTCTTAATGTAATTAAGGAAACAATACTGATCAACATTATTTGTAACAAATAGGACGGCCATATTCCTCCGGCTGAATTTGATTGGCAAATATCCAGATTGCATTGGTCGGCCACAGGTCCAAATTTCCTTTTGACGACATCCCACGAGCAGAGTCCTACTCTACATTCTTCGAATTCTACTGGTTTTTCGTTTAAGAAAAACATAACTTGGAATGGATCGCCTTGGTCACACCTAGAAGAAAAATTCCACAATAATTAAATTTATAAAGAGAAATTGTCAAGTACCTACTTACATAAAATAAATAAAAAAAAAAAATTTACTTATATAAAATAGCTGCAAGATTTGACGCGAAAGGGTCTAACAAACTTGTTCTCCATTGTCGTCTCTGTATGTTGGGAGTGTGGTAATTATCTGATGTCAGAGGAACGGTGTCTTCGCCAATGCCCATTGCTGTTAACATTGGCAGGATAGCTGCACTATGGGAGAAGTAAACTGTGGCTGTAGGCTGGTTGGCATCTATGTAACAGAAAGACTTTGCATTATTGACCTAACAATTATTTACTTTTCTTACATTAAATATTAGCACCGCTTCTACTTACAGTTTACACTAGATGAAAATCATATGGAATATTTAAATTTAATTTTGTGTTATCTCGTCGAACTTTTAGAATAAATTACTCATGAAATGTATGTTTTAAAATACAAGAAATTGACATAAGTATACAAAAAAATACATTTTTTTTCACAAATTACCAAAATATTATTTTTTACAATTTTTTTGTGCAATGTTTATTCATTTTTTTAAAAAGGTAAATTTTCTGAACATAAAATGAAATTAATTTGATGGGCCGCTTATTTGAAGAGAAATTAAATAAAAACACAAAAGTATGAATTTTCAAATTCCTATGTGTCTGCCTTTGTCTATTATTCACACTCTTCCTTTGACCAATTGTCGAGGAAACGCATTGTATAATCTGACTATTTATTTGTACCCAGACCTTTTAAAAACACCAAGATTTGAATCATATAAATACCTTGACGTTGTACGTGGTTATTGAATTTCGTCATGAAATCTGCCACAGGCATGCATCCGATTTTCTTGTTCAGCTCATTGCCATATCCCTGCATGTAATAGTGCATCAAGTCGTCATTGTACTCCAATAGCTGGAGCTGTTCTTTGTTGAATGCCTGTGGAATAAATGCTTCCTTAATTAATTCCTATCAGAATGTCTATGGCCAAAAAAGAATCTTCAGTTCATATCTCACTGACCATTATAGAAAACTAACTGATATTTAACGAAAATGTAACAACTAATGACTAACAATTCATTACTGATGTTTGATTTTTAAATTGAACAAACCACTACGGGCTTACGACCGTCTTCGCTTTGCTTTACATATTCAAAAATGGCTGATTTATCTGTGCTACCAAAAAAATAAATATATTTTAAAGCTTGAAATAAGTTTAAGTAAACTGTTTAAATAATACTTTCAGATGTTTTGCACGACTACGCAGAATAACTTCTAATATAATCGCTGTATTTTTTTATTAATTATGTTACAACTAAATAATTATAATGAACATATTGTATTGTTAATAAAATTAATTATTCCTATAGGTACTCACAGCGCACCAAGGTGAATTTTTATTTATTTCCCAGGACTTGTCAAATCTGCACATTTCATAAATGTTGTTGATCAGTTTCTCATCTAATGGATATCTGTATCCCAGGTGGTTTGAAACGTTCATTATCATCTGGAAAATATAAAAAGTTAAACTTGAAATGCAGTCGGTGACAGCTTTAACTTTTCTCTTACTGTCTCTTACCACAAAATTACTTACATTTTTATATTCTTCCTTTTTTCTGAATAAGTTAGACTGCTCCATTGTCATTGGATTTTCCTTTACGTTACGAATCCACGCCTGACAAAGTTGGAATGACTGAAACATACAAAAGAGTTTCTTTAGAATAAAGTTGGGTTATTTAAAATTTGCTTTGTATAGTGTTTTGATCAGCACTTACCTCTAAAAGAGTGTCATTTTGTATAACATTTGGATATGGAATTCCTTGGGATCTGTCCCTTCCAAACAACCCATCGATGAACGCACGGTAGCTGTCCTTGGTTCTTCTTTTCTCAGTATAGCGAAACTGAAACATCGTAATTTCTTTTAATATTTGCTTACTGAGAAACAAAATCGGAAAAGGGATCAGCCGTTATCAAAGATCATTCGTCTTATGTTCTACACCAGTGGTTCCCAAACTCTCGGAGTTATAGTTAAAATATCACATGTTCATGTAGGATTTATTTTTCCTTGAACTCGCAATTAAATTGAAAAATGGTGTGTAGCCTTGTGGACAGTCTTAATATAATTCATAATTACCTACAAAAAAGTTTTTTCACAAGATTACCTACTTACATTTTTCTTCACAATATTTGTAACAAATTCTCGTTGATTCTGATATTATTTGAGAAAATTAAACAGTAACTCTTCAGGAAATGTCTCAGACAATGTATCTTGTATTGTGCAGGGATTCCAAATTAATTTTAATTTCCCTTTGACCACCTGAAAAACCCTGAATGCCTGGTGGTCCACATTGGGAGCCACTGTTCTACATAAACTCATAAGATTTTGGAAGAATCTCTCTCATAGCCATAATTACTAATCAATGATCTTAATTATTACTTTATCAGTTGTTATATATAATATTCTTACCTCATATTGTCTGGGTGAATAAATTGGGGGAAGCAAATCTGGGAACTTGGTCTGCCACCTCTTAGCGAGATACTTGATGTCATCGTAACCCTGATAGGTCAAATCATTTGCGAATTTCTTTGTGTAGTTTCTGTTCCACGTCCATTGTTTCAGGTTATCCAAGTCTTGTTGGCAAAGCCGATCCTTCAAAAATAAGAAAAAATGTAAACCAATATTGCTATTAATTCGTCTGGAATGCTATTTACACAATATGTATTATAGATTCTTTAGGTTTATCATACTTTGAGACAGATTTACTAATGAATGATGAGAAAGGCGCAAAAAACAAAAACAACAGTTAAGTATATACGCAAACTCAAACAATAATAGCTAGTAACAGTGGCGTAACTACACCATCTGGGGCCAGTAACAAATTTTTTGGATGGGCCCCCCATAGAAAATCGTTACGATGGGACTCCCCCTCCCTACGAAAAAATATTTTTTTGGTTAACAGCATGGTGGAATTCACCGACCATCGTAGTTTTTTTTTGTTTTGAAATGATAATGTTTACTTAGTTAATTTGAATTTGTACTGTGATATTTAGATATTTCTCACTAGGAATTTAAGCATTTCGGGTAAGTATTTTTTTGTTTATAATGATTATCTCGGAGCTATCGGCGACCCCTTCCGGGGCCCTTTCGGGTCGGGGGCCTGTGGCATTTTGCCAAACTATAGTTTGTTATGTCATTGGCTAGTAGGTGATAGTTTAAAGTAAAACGACAGAATAATGTTGGCAATAGTGTTATTGTAGGTTCAGCTGGAGTAAAGGAATGTAGGCCAAGGGTGAGGGACAGGAATAAGGGATAATATGGAAATAGAAAGAAGTTATTGCTCTGATGTCATGTGTGTTTGCTTACATTTTGTCTGAACACAGTTAAAAAAATGTGTCATTTATTTACGTCATCAGTAGAACGATGCAAAAATGAATTTTGAGAGAGGTTTTAAAGTCTGTAATAATTCTTTTTTTTACTTAAACTTACATGATCAGGAGCTGTTCGCCTGGTTTCATAGTTGGCAATGACATCATCTCGTACATTGACAAGTTTGGGTAATTCATCCATTTCCTCCAAACCTGGAAGTCTTGTACCATGTCTGTTGAATGACCAGAAGTGGATTGGCTTGCAAGCTGGAACAAAATAACAAAAAGTTTATGTTATTAATTCATTCAATGGTCGATGAGAAGGGTCGACTAGTCATAGGAGTATTTTAATTACATATCGTAAAAGAACAGCATTGTGGCGCTCCACGAATGTAGTTGTAATTCGTAAGGTAAGCAACAAAGTCAGTAAATTAGAATGAGATTATGTCATCTACTAAGCAACCTTGACCGTCATTACGTCATACACATCACTGGCAAACAAAATCACCATTCCTTCACTCCATACCTTATTGTGTTATTGTTTACACCCGAATGTATCAAATCAACCATCAGGCCGCAGGCACATACAAAGCTAGTGTCGAAGGCTGTAGGTACTATACTAGGTATTATTATTTATAGATTGTGTTATCCTTAATGAAAATTACTTATTTTAGCCGGTCAATCGTGGATAGATTTTTGTGGGCCGTGACCCACCCTGGGTCAAAAGTTTAGTACCCAGATTCCAACCTTTTTTATGACCTTTTTTATGAAAAGTTTAGTTTCCAGATACCAAAGTTTGGAAATGACCTTTTTTACTATGTGACCCCCCTGGCGCCAAAGCTGGATCCGCCCTTGGATCAGTGATTCAGTGACCATTAGACAGTGATGCCTTAGCGCTTCCAGCAATGCTTTCACATGTCTACCTACTTATTTATAAAGCAGTTGGGTAAGGGCACGATTTTTTCAAAGATTCAAACTTATAAACTTCGCTTCATTGAGAGCAGATGGTGAGATTTATTTACAAATTAACCTAAAAGAATAACGAGACAAGTGTCCTTCTTAAGCAAGACTGCGTAACACAATGATTCCCAAAATTTGACAAAGGTAGCTGTTCCAATAATTCCTCAAGGCCATAATAAAAAAAAAGGTCCGATGTTTAAGGGAGCCGCTGAAAAAAATGATAAATTTTCGTCTTTTGTTCGCACAATTCGTTTTATCAAGTATCGAGGAAACACAATATTGTGTAAAGAAGAAACTAAATCTATAATAATAAAGGAAAGTGCCTGACTGACTGACTGATTGACTGACTGATTGACTGACTCATCAACGCACAGCCCAAACGGCTAATCGTAGAGAAGTGAAATTTGGAAATCAGGTAGGTCTCAATACAAAACCTTCCACTAAGAAAGGATTTTTGGAAATTCCACCCCTAAGGGGGTGAAAATAAGGGTTGAATGTTTTTCAAAGTATGCGAATATCTCGGAAACTAGACATGGTACGAACTTGAGATTTGGCATATGAATTCTTTTATAGAAATGAGTGTTAGCGTATTTGGCAATTTTTCCAAAATTTAACTAAAAGGGACGAAAAAGGGCACATATAAAAAGGGATGATTTTTAAGTGCCTCCTAAAAAGTTTAAAACTGGTTTTATCGAAATTTCAAAAAAATGATTTCTTCAGAAAGAGTCAAATTATACTATTTCGTTTTCAAAAGATATCATTAATTAGAGGGTAGGGGGTGAGGGGCACTTTTCCAACGTATATGTGTGTGTATCCGTCCCCTCTTTATAACTTTTGATTCGCTTGATGCACAGATCCTAAAATTTCAGAAACTATTGAATACTTTAAGCATACAAAATTTGTATACTCAGAATTTTGAATTTTTTTTTCAGTCAGGGGTTATCAACCTTTGAATTTTTATTTAATTTTTCCATATATCTCGAAAACCATAAAATCTAGAACCCTAAAATTGTGTATGTATATAGAAAAATACAATATCTAAAATATAATTTAATGAAGAAGTTCCAGCATTTCTCAAACTTTTTTTATAAAGAAAAATATTATTTTTATGACAAATTTACGAGTTTCAGTGCCTATATTTCAGAATTTTATAAAAATATCGAAAAACGCCGAAACGCTACAACTAGATAATTTATTTTTCTATAAAAAATACATACATCATAGCAGTACATCTCAAACTTTTCTTAACAATTTTTGTAAAAATTTAATTTATTGACGACATCGTTTCATACAATAAACATACATACACCGCGAGCTGGTCCGGTGCAGCGTGTATGAATATATACGTAGGTAGGTATACCCAACCCAACCTACTTTCTCCAATACACGTGACGAAACTATTGCGTAATCTATAATAATAATAATATAGTTTTGAACTAGCCGACCCGTCAAACTTCGTCCCGCCTTGAAATATAAATAATATGTTCGAGATTTTATGTATAACTTTAAGTTGATTTCAGTTTAAAGTTATTTAACACAGACGACGACGTGGTCCTTATATTATTGAATTTGAATTAGTATAATGATACAATTCATTATTACCTTTTTAACTACTGTAACCGCTGCATCTGTTATAAAACATATCATTATATTATTTACTATAAGCATTCCGTGAATCGTATCATTCATCAAACAACTGATTCCTGTCAAACGCCTGATTTAATTTCAAAATTAGAAAAAATCTAATAATAATATGGAAGTTTTATTTTTATTCCGTGCAACTTTTTTCTTTCATAAGACCCTTCAGACAAAAGCAAACACGACAAAAAAATGGGCGATATAAGTTCAGCTGTTCTCATAGGGTAAGAAACACGTAGAATGCCGATTCTGACTAGCGCCAACCGGCGCAAAGAATGTTACTATGCATTTGAATGGGGAAACCCACAGAAAAAGCAGGAACCCGCTTCCCGAGATGCCCATTTAAATGCATGGAAACCATAGACAACAATCTTTGAGCTGGTCGGCGCGGATCGTAATCGGCTTTCAACGTGTTCTTACCCATACGATGACCGCGCAAATTAGCGTTCCATTTTTATATAAGAGATAAATAATACACTTTCCGTGAATTCAGACAAACACTTTACGTACCTACCTACTTCAATATATTTTTCGTACCATGCATCCTGTACAGCGATTCTGAATTGTTTTTTTTTACGATCGACATTAAAATCATTATGTAGGTACCTACCTATTTTAGTAATTTATTATCTCTACTAAAATAATTTACGGTAAGTTCACGAAAAGAATCTGGATTGTATTGCAATTCTTTATGTCTTGATCTGTCAAAATATTTGAAGCCATTTCATAAAAACACTAGCAAAAAAAAACTATGTGAGTAATCTTGCTTTGAATTTATTGCGTAAACCATGAATAGCAAGTTGATATAATATTATGTTGAAAAAAGGTAAATAGTATTATGAAGTCAATAGGTAAATTATTTTATATCAAATGTAGTAGAAGTGCAAAATATTAAATTTTAAAATTATCTACAAAATCCTCACATCATTTTAGAATAGATCGTAAATAATTGTTTTGAAAACACTGGCAAGTCAATGACCATATCATTTCGTCACTGTATAGTGCGAAAAAATTAACTGTCCACTGGAACGTATAAAAAATAGAGACGAAAGGGATAGCAGTTAGCCGGATATTATGACCTCCTCACACACCATTTCCAGATCCCTCAGCTCTGCTTCGAAGGAGCAGAACACGAGGAAGACCCTCTCGGTATGAGAAGATCTTCTTTATCTTCGGAACCCTTGCGGGAGGAAGAAAAGCGCTCCCCTTAAAATATCGGTGTTTTTATTTTCAAAAATTTATAAAATTCGTAGAATGCTAAAGAAGTCCTTACTAGAGCCCGGCCAGTGCGTAAATTACCATGGGTACAACGCATGAATTATGCTTACGTAGGCGGTATAAACAAATTGGACTGACTCCGTTGCCGGAACGTTATTGTTCCAAAAATCGCGGAAACTATCTGCATCTTCAGCCAGGATGATATATGACGAAACGTTGTTTTATTAAACTTCCCTTACTTACGAAGACCAGCAAAGCTGCTGTTTTCCTCTATATAGTCTATATAACGAAATATTATATAGAATTACTCTCCATAATTTACCTTATGCTTGATAATCAATTTTCTAAGTTGTAGAATTTATTTTGTGATTATAAGGTGTATTTCTTAAGTGATACTTTAATAAACAAATCAATGAGTTTTCCAAACATGTCTCTTTTTACTATTCGGTATCCGGCAGGATATTATTTACGCCGCCGGACAGACCGGATATCGGATAGTTGCCGATATCCGTTTCATCTAATAAAAAATATAAACAGTGGACAGTTAATTTTCTTCCTACTCTACATTGTCGAAAATTCGTTTATAGTCGAACGCCAATTACTTATACCATTAGAATACTGAGGTTGACCACCTCACTTCCTTAAAACTCAACCGGTTAGAAAAGGCACAATGAGCCTCGGACGACTTCGAGCGCAATGGAGAGTTCTTTATGCCTAACCTATTCTCCTGAGTGGGTCCAAGGCCTCCCGTATTATGGGGTGGTTTGGGGGGAACCGCCACGGGCTTGATTTGTGTGCGGCTGGCTTTTTGGCAATCGGGCTAGGGTTTGACTTTGTGCGGATCGGGTTTGCTGCGGTTTAGTTTCCTCCGGGCTGGCTTGCGGTGAGCGGGGGGGCTTAAAAGGGAGAATATTACGTTATTATAAAAATGGAGACCTACTTTACGTGGTCATCGCATCACGCCTGGAGGCCAAGTCGAAATATTAACGACAGCTCCAACGTTAACAATTTGTTGTTATTTCCATAGAGATAACGTAAAAACTGTTGTTCAACGTGCGTTAAACAATGCTGTTCCAAATTCCGAGTCAAAAAAATAATTCTGTCAGTTATTCAAAATTAACGTTAAACGTTACCTCAAAATCTTTGGAAGTATTACGACGCTGCTATTATATTGAAGACGAAACGCATTTTTTTTTGTTTGGAAACCATTTTCAATTTGGTAAACGTTAACGTTCGGAACGTTAACAGTTTTCACGTTTAACGTTATTTATTTCGACCTGAACGGCTGGACCGATATCGTTTATTCTTTTTATGTCGTGTTTGCTCAGGATAAGATATTTATGAACTAAATTTCGAACCTACGACCAGACAAACAACAACAAATCAACGTGAAAGATATAAATTGAAATGTTAAAAAAAACGTCTGTAGCTTGAAAAATGCCCAAAGCAGATAGAAATAAGTGTTTTAAAGATCACTAATTTCATTGCTTTTCGAGACTTGAATATTTTTTTATTCATATCCAGCAATATACAAATTGATTTCAAATAACGTCATTTGATGGAATAAAAGTTATTCGAGTTATTTTTTGGGATTCTCATAGAACAATGTCAGTCAAGTTAGCGAAATTTTTAAGTTCGCGGGCTGATTCTATTTGTATAAGAAGCACATATTTTTTAAATACAGATTAATAACGACAAATATAAATAAAAATATAGTAATTTAATGGAAATTTTAGAATATATATTTAAAAAAAGAAATGTTGATGATGTTTCTTATTATTATTAATTTTGATGCGAATATAATTAATTCTGCATTGTTTAGGAAGAGAAAGCAAATACAGTAACACGTGAGCGAAGCCACGGGTAACTAGCTAGTAATAATATATTTTTTTCCTCAGAATCTTGATCTTATAAAAATATTTACGAATAATTTCCTTGTAAACGCTGTTAATGTTAAAATAGAAAATAGTAATCCGTTTACAACGGGAAGAACGCTTCCTTAATGTATAGTATAATTAACTAGGTTCCTATAACTTTTCTTGTCAGACGTTGTCCTATCTCGACTATGAATATTTTTTTAGTAAAAATCTATGCTCACTCAAAGTGAACACAAATACACTCTGACTCTTTCACAGTAAGCTACTTAAAGCTTGCGTCGCGAAAGAGGAAGATGGTCGGCACTTGGGATCAAGCCCACGACCTCCAGTACGAAACAGTACAAAAACCACACTCGTAACCGCTAGCCTACCGAAATTCCGACCGATGCAGCTGTTTTAAAAGATGTTTACAGGACACATTCTGACAATAATTGCACCAACAATCCATCAACTACTGTCAGTTTGTCAAACCTCATTTAAAATTCAAAAATAGAAACTTTCATATCGTCAAAAGTGCCAAGAAGGCTATCTTCATAAATTTTCACAGCATGTTCCACGCGACATTATTTGTGTTATTTTCTTTCATAAGAACCTTAAAAAACCTTCTAAAACAATAGCAAGCGTAACAAAAATAATAATATGCGAAATTGGTCCAGTGGTGATGCGCGATGACCAACGAAAATAGGTCACCATTTTTAATAGATAATATGCGTATGCACTTAGATCGCTGGTCCGCAAAATGGTATTTTTTTTATAGCATAACTAGCCTTCCCAACAGACGTTATCCTGTAAACAGTCCTTACTATGAATTTGTAATTTATACGAAAAAAAAGTTTTAAAATATGTTTGAATGTAAAAGATTTTTTAGGAAGCTCGAAAAAAATCCATCAAAAATCTGCGTACCAATATTTCTAATGCCAATGGTTGTCAGGTAAACAATAATTTTGTTGCTATAGATTTTTTCATAGATGGCGTTGTTGTCAGTAAATCCGTTCCATACTAACTTTAATATTATATTTTATATTATTTTTTATGCATTTTTCAACTTTTTAATAGTTATTCTGTTATCCGGAGCAGAGAAGAATCCAATAAATCAATTATCGGAAGGATCTGTTAAGCCGATATCGAGTTATGTGTTCGCACTAACCCGACTTTCTTTTATATTACAGATAGGGGCTTTAAAACCGGTTCTATAGTCGTGAAATGTAGATTCTTTATTCCGTAGTGGGAAGGTACGTTTATTTCATTTTAGAATGCCGACTCCACGTTGTCTGGGGAACCCTGCGTATAGGGTGTACAGGTAATATTAGATACAATGTAACATTATTTTTCGATTTGAAGACGATGTCATCAAACATCAATAAAATGTATGATTTAGGGTAAGGTTGCGTTAGTCGTACCACAGTCTAAGTCGTACCCCCTCAATATCTTGCCTGATAGTTAACTAATGCACCATCTAGTGACGTCAATTTGAAGTATTTAGTTGAGTGAGCGAACGTAAACTACTGGACGGTCGGCTGTCATCGTGAAGCAAAAATATTGAAAAAGTAAGTTTTTTGTACAGTTTTCATTAAATTTATTGACTCATGTGTAGTCTTTTTATGGCAGGAATGTGATCCCTACCTATATTCTTTGTTAACGTCTATTTGTAAGACTTATCTGGCAATAATTTACGCATATTCAAAGGGTAGAACATTTTTAGGTTATGTCAGTGGTTTTAGTTTTAAACATAGAACACCCCGCTGCTTAAGTCGTACCTGTGCAAAATTCCTTACCTACTCGTACCGGTACGACTTAAGTATTAAGAAAATTATTTTTATCAGGTAATACCTAAATATGGCGAAAGAAAGTACAATACTTAGAAGCAGGAGGATATAAACGAAGCTTTGTAGAAACATCGAAATGGAGAAAATGGATTTAATGAAGCCTGTAGAAAATTTAATATAGGTAGGGTAGGGCGGGGCTAGTTGAGCATAGGGGCAAGTTGGGCAATCGAAATATCTCGAAAACTATTTACCGCACGTGAAAGCATCAAATATTATTATTATTATTATTATGTTTATGGCATCCCATCCCTTGAGGGACGATTTGTGCCAGTTTCAAATATTTGATGTTTTGCAAAACAAAAATATTACGCTTTAATTTATTATTTTTCTATTATTTTATATAAAGACTTACTATTTTTACATTCACACACGGCCTTACATACTTACAATCACGCCCTTGCATACATACATTCTCGCATTTATATAAAAATATATACATACACGCACACACACATTCCTACTGTTTATATAATTATGTAATTCTGTTTTACTGATTTTAAAAATTTTTTGTAGACAGAAAGCTTTTCAGAGTGTAACAGACAAGACATATTAATGGGGAACTGAAAAAGCATCAAATAGCAAAAAGAAAGGTTTGCGGGAGAGTAAAACATCGCGCGACCGCCAGTGACCACTCATAGATCGAGAGAAGTGCACGAGCCAATTGTTTGTTTTGTGACAAAAAAGTAAAATAATCGTTAACCGGAATAATTCATCTGTATTAGTCAAATGTTATCCGTTTCCATTCAGGAAAGCGTTAAATTTCCATAAATTTATTGTACTTTTGATATGTATAAAGGTTCTGGGTATAATTCGAACCGTTTTTACAAACCCTCATCTTTTTTTTTTAAATTTCGGATTGGGGTTAGTTGAGCTATGCTTGCTCAAAAGGTAAAATATGTTTTTTTTTTAATTGGTTTAAAGATGCGGACTTATAAAATAAAGATTACAAGATGTTCATACTCTACTCACGATTTGAATGATGCTGCAAAGGCCGTCAACTATGAGGGAAAAAGTGTGAATGCCGCTGCCAAAGAATTCGGTATCAAACGGTTATTGATTTTATATTCAGTTTATTATTCAAAGAAAATTGTTTTTAGTTTTGTTGGTTTATCACTAAAAGACTATAAATAAAAAGTTTATTGTCACAGAGAAATTTTAATTCATGTCTAGTTAACATTGAAACCATGATTTGGTTAGACTTTCTAAGTTCTCAATTTGCCCCACACCCTTGCTCAACTTACCTCACATATGGGGTACGTTGAGCATGCATGAGTTTCTGCATTTAAACAGTTGTAGCTCTTAAACTCGATGTGTTAGAAATAAATTACCATGGACACTTTTGCAAAGGGATAAATTAGCAATCCATCAGTATGCATAACAAGCAATAAATACGTTTTGTTGAGGAGATATAACAGTTTATGTGAAAAATTGCTCAACTAGCCCCGCCCTACCCTACCGAAGCCTATACTACGACTACATTTGAAAAAATTTGATAAATAAATAAATCAAATTAGGAAGACCTAATGATATGTTACCAGACATGGAAGAGATATTAGCACAGTATTTGTTGAATTTAGAATCTTGTTTAATCTCATTTTTTTTTAAATTCTATTTTCTACATTTTATTTACTTAGTAATACGGTTTGACCACAAAAAAAAGTTTTAAGTTGATCTCAGACCGAATTTAGTTTAGTGTTTTTTTAAGTTATTCAATTGATTTCTGGTTACTAATTACTTTTCTATAGTTTATTATGTTTTCAATAAATTATATTTTCTAAGTACGACTAAGGCTGTAGGTGGTACAAATTAGGCGACTAGGTGCCTTAATCGTACCGAAGGTATATTTTTGAAAAACGTTAAAATACCTATTTTGATAAACAAATTTCAAGTTTCTATGATCGTTAATTAAAAGGCAACTAAATAAAGATTTAATAATTGCAGATGATTTTGTTTTATTTTAATTGTATTGAATATTACAGTATTATTTCCTTAGGGGGTACGACATAAGCAACCTTACCCTATGTGCCCACAAGCGTGGCTATAATAATACTTGTGATTGTTATTCTTTATTAATACTAACTGTTTATTTTTTCATTCACATGATTTTATGTAATGAATTTCATTAACTTTAAAATTCATATGGTTATGAACACTATAAAAAGATGATATAGCCGCCGCGAGTTTTTGTCCTAGGTGATTGTTTTTCTATAGTCAACTGACCCTCTCTAATCCGAGACAGGTAAAAGACAAGGTAAAAAATTCCCAATGAAAACCATAAAAGCGAACCCGGTTGAGAATCGAACTGGGGATCTGTATGATACGATGAAAAACACAGTACATTCAAATAAATCATAAATCAAAGATATATTTATCTAAATAAAATAATAGGGAGTCCATGTATTTACCTCAGTAGATCTATCGTAGCTCTTTTTAAAATGTTCATAAACATTAATTAAAATTACTTCTTTCGTTTGCCCACAAAGCGCTCTTCCTTTACCCAATTTGTTTGAACACGATGACATGTTTGTAAAACACAAGAAATTTCGTTATCACCCGGTATTTTAAAAGAAGAAACAAAAGGCCTTCCACCACAAACGCTAGACAATAACAAACTATGCACCTTTGTTTTTTTCGTAATACGAAAGGATTAACCAATACAGTCAAGATCGCAGCGACAACGTGGCGTCGGCAAGGTTAAATGAAATTACCCAACGTCTCTATTAAATTTCGCTTACGAATATCTCGCCTAAGTTTTCCACAATAATCAACACACATACACACTTGATCGACTTCGACTAAGATGGAGAATCCACAATGAACCTAGGGTCAACACAACGTGCTATGTCAGACATTTAATACGATATCTAGCGGCTAAGAATATACCTAATAGAGTTATGTAATTGAGTTGGTTGACTTACGTGGGTAAAAATTCCAAGAGAAAACTACTTAATCCTTGGATCAAATACTATTTGAAACTATTGTTCAAAGCTGCGACGTCTAGCTAAAAAAGATAGTAAATCTAATAATAATATTGATTTGTAATTAATTGTAGAAGCAGTAATTATTTGTCTGTTTAAACTATCCATGGTTAAGCTAAGTCTATGAAGGTCGACAAACTTTCCTACCTTTAAGCAAAGGGGCGGAAAAACGACATCACTTATCAGGGTGTGTCGGCCACCCTCGGCGAGAATTCTGATATCCGAACCCTGCATCGTACGCTGCACGCATTTCCTATTTTATAGGTAAGTACATACAATAGAAAATAATTTACTACTTTTTGACTACCTTGGTAGATTAGATTTTTATCAGTTTTGAATAAAGCTACCCATAGTTTTATTATACCCACATTTTCTTTGTTTTTTTTGGGGGTGGGCAGAGAGAACGAACCACTCTTTTCTGTCCAGACACACTTCTTTCGCTTTCTCTCACAGCGTACGTAGAGTGCTTTTGTGTGTCTTTATCTTCTGACATATTTAGTTTTCAATGACCAAATCGATGTGATCGAACCAAGCCATTCTCT
The DNA here is from genome assembly GCA_963576905.1 of Mystacides longicornis. Classification (NCBI taxonomy): domain Eukaryota; kingdom Metazoa; phylum Arthropoda; class Insecta; order Trichoptera; family Leptoceridae; genus Mystacides; species Mystacides longicornis. Next base: position 15,222,033 of record OY756425.1, read on the forward strand.
CTCGACTACACCTTCCCACAACTGATACCTAATTCCTTTCTTTATCCCATTAGCACTAATTCTTTCAACATTCCAAAATTATCTAAACTTGTTCAATTTCATCAATATATCGAGTGTTTCTGTAGGTAAGTACCTATCACATTCATTCCAACAATATCTCAATTGTTTTCTTTTCCCACCAGTAATTTCCGCATATTTTACGTAAAGATCCTATCTGTATCACATTTTTACTGTCTTATTGATTATTGAAAAAAGGTTTCGATAGATTTAAGAAAGATGGTCATTTTGCCAACCAATGCTTGAGATTAATTAAAAAAAGAAACTACATTTACCTATTTATAATACAACCTTTACTTAAACGCATCTATACTTAAAAAGTGATACAACATAATAATATAGGGTATATATGTATAATATATACTATCTAAAATCAAGGCTAATAAATAAAAAATACAAAGATTATAATATGATCACTTTCGATTCATTTTTTTAATGAAAAAGGAACCAAACCAAACCCAACATTTCATCGTAAACAGTTTTTCCGTTTTAAGGCCAAACATGACGCATTTCTCGTAAGTATGTGAAAGAAGAAAAACCTGCTGCTTACAGGCTCGTGAAAGCACCACGAATACCTAAAGATAGACTTGCCAAAGAATTACTTTTGATGAACAAGAATTCGAATTTAAACATAGGTCAAATCGGGACGTCTGACAAGCCTATCTAAAGATATTCAAAACGGTCGTATATTGTGTGTGTTAATAAAGGTAATGACAAAAAATCATGAGTCTATACAGTACAGAAGAAAATTGATTTAGGCGGGCTTGAGATCAGACACTTATCATACTAATCAAGTCAGAATGTGATCGCGCCTATGGAGTTGGATCGGAATTAGGTCGAGTTAATTAGGTATAGGTATCTACTATAAAAATTTATTGTGAGTGATAGCTGCAATATACCTGACCAGTAATAATAGTTCCAGTAAGTAAACAGCTAGTCAGTACCTAACACTTTACTGCATGCTGAATATAAACATTTCCATTATTTAGTAGTAACAATTTATAAGGAATATCAATAAGAATATACCTAAGGCAAGAAAATAATAACGCAAAGCTATGTTTAATTGAACGGTTCTTAATTATCTCTTTCTATCTTGTTGATTTAAATTAGTGTGACAAGCGAGATAGCAAATAACAAACTTTTATTATTTAATATTTGAATTTTCTGTGGACTTTTAAAAATGGTATCGAAATAAAAATAACCTAGAAAAATTATTTTGCAAATGAAACGACCTTTCATCGAACACAGGCTTAAAAAAAAACAGGGATGATTAAAACATTGATTTAAAGATACTACGTGCTATAGATACGGCATTCGGGACAAAAATTTCAAAGTATCATGTCACATTTTTGTTTATGCGGTGCGTAAACAAAAGTGTGACATGATACTTTGTGTGTTTATAAGAAAGAGGGCTATGCTATAGTCCCGGCCTCGAATCGTTTATACCGACCTCGGTAGCTTAATAATAATTGTACTGGCGTGGACTTCAGATCCAAGGTCCCGGGTTCGATTCCCGGTCGGGTCAGAGATTTTCACTTGAAATTTCTACCCGGGGTTGGCCTGTCTCAGATTGGACGGGACTGGTTGACTGGAAAAAATTGCCTCAGGCAATAAGTTACGCCGGCTATACTGACACCTTTGTAAAGAAAAGTGTTATATTATTATTATTATATAGTCAAGTGCGCTTTCGTTGTGATATGAGTAAGTATATCATTTTAAAGTGGCGAAGCCAAATTTATTTTAACGGTTTCCTTTTCTCCGTCTCTCTCTTTCTATCTTGTTGTTTTGAATGGTTTTTCGAAGCGAGATAAAACAATTTAATAAGTGTTCATCTAGTGACTTTTGATAGCAATAAAACACTTAAATTATAGTAATCCCGAATTAGGAAGTCCGCTGGGGTATGAATATCTCACTCTAACTTTGCAGAGATATTGAACCTTGTGGTTTTACTTCATTATTATTTATTTTCAATTAATATTAATACAGTTCATATTAATAATTTAGATTATACTATTTTATTCTCACTAAACCTCATATTCTTAGACGTAAGGTAAAGGTTAATCACAGACGTAATAGGTAATATACTCGTATAATAACATTGTAGGTACCTATTTTTTAGTATGTACTTCAAGCGAAAGCGAAACCCAGGTAAACAATACACCAGCAAACAATAGCAAGGACACCATGGACACATCAAAACAATTGCCATGCGGCCGTGTGTTATTACCAAGTCATTATATCCCTGTAATCCAAGCAATGCCATTTAAGATATCTATTTAAATACTTTTTCCAAGAATCTACTATTTTAGGGTTTTTCTGTGACTGATGATGGGTGAGCTTGATTAATATAGAAATCTTGGAAATGTCAATTTCGATTTTTTTTGGGTAAACATTATTTTAAGTTAGTTTACATTTGGCTGGCTTGAGTGATAGTTCATTCGTGTTCATCATTAAAAATGGAAAAACGCAGTGTACTAAACGAACAAACGCGACAGTTTGTATTACGTCTTCGCGAGTATTTTGAACAAGAAAAGGCAAACGGTGGGGCTTTAATTTCAGTACAGAATGTTTGTGAACGAGTCGCTAATGCGCTGAAAATTAGCACAAAAACTGTGCAAAGAATATCAAAAGAGTGTCATAGTGTTTCGTGTGTCCAAAATTGTGAAAAACAAGGTAAATTAAAAAGACTTCGCACAAAAACCGTAAATAAAAAAGACTCATTTGAAATCGACGCCATAAGACGTCATATTCATGACTATTATACCAGAGGTGAATATCCTACAATACAAAAACTATTGAAATCGCTTAAAGAATCGGATCTGTATGACGGCAAATCTACATCACTAACGACATTAATGAAACAAATCGGATTTAAACATTGTAAAGTAGATAGAAGACAACATTATTTAGAAAGAAGTGACATACAATTGGCCAAAATAAACTTTTTGAGAAAAATACAAAATGTTAATTTTAATAACGTTATATTTACCGATGAGACTTGGGTCAATGCCAATCATAATTTATCAAAATTCTGGTTTGACGGCATAAAAAAATCAATGTGTAGAGTACCACTTGGAAAAGGACAAAGAATAATAGTAATACACGCAGGATCCATGAATGGGTTTATTCCCAATTGTCTTTTGGCTTTTAAATCTAAAAAATCTGGAGACTACCACGAGGATTTAAATTTTGAATTATACTCCAAATGGTTTGAGGAACAACTCTTACCAAATATCCCAGCCAATAGCACCATCATTATGGATAATGCCCCGTATCACTCCAAACAAAAGGACAAACCACCAACAACTGCATCGAGAAAGGATACAATTATTGACTGGTTAGAAAGGAATAACGTTCCATGCAGTGACAACTTGAGAAAAATAGAGTTGTTGGATTTAGTAAAAAGGCATAAGCCTAAAGATGCAATATATGTTTTAGACGACATTGCGCAAACTAAAGGTCATACAGTAATACGATTGCCTCCGTATTACTGTGTATATAATGCAATCGAGCTAATATGGGCACAAGTTAAAGGGTTTGTGGCTCGCAACAACACAACTCCACCATTTTCAACAACGCGTGTCCTCCATTTGTTAAAAGAAGCCGTCAGTCATATAACGGAAGAAGACTGGCGTCGTGTAATTAATAGCACGAAAACAAACATATTCGAAGATTGGGAGAGTGATTGTTATGCAGAAAGTGTTATGGACAATTTAATAATAAATGTAAACAATGGTAGTTCTAGTGGGAGTGACACTGATAGTGATTTGTCTGAATAAGACTCGGACATGAAAGTGTTTATATAGGGATCTAATATTATTACTTCTATTCCTAATAAATATTTTTATATAAAATGTGTAACCATGTCATTGTGTTGATTTATTTACTTTTTAATATTACTCAAAATCATCAAGACAACTTACGAAAATGTTATCAACCCCTGGAATCTACCGAATTCAGGTAAACATTAAACCTTTTTACATTATTTTACCGAGTGTGAAAGAGATAATCTTAGTGTTAGAAGAGCAAAGCACCTCAACAGACTTCCTAATTCGGGATTACTATAGTGTCAAACAACATTAAATGGATTAAATTCATTAAATGATTAAAAGGACTTCCTCTTCATATACCTAAACATTTTAGGAGGTGATGTCGCTTCTAATACGAAGTTCATGGTTAGAAAAATGTCGTGCTATGAAATATAATGAATTTCTTACATGGCACCATATGTTGGTTGCTTTCTCTCCCTTTGACGAACTCGTAGGCTGTTTTGGTTGAAAACTTCAAGTAGGGATCATACTCGGAGGCTAAGCAAGAACCATCCCTTTGTGCGCTGGTGAGGGACACCCCCAAGAGGCATGCTGTGAGGACTGCGGCTACCCACATGCCGGAGGACTGCAATTAGAGAAAAAGGAAAATATTAATAGTGATTAGAATTAGGTAGGTGATTTGTGTAATTCATATAGATAGGGAATCTGTGGTCTTTCACGAAATCTGCTTCAACTTTCTGGAAACGTTGTTGGAATCTTCATAACCATATTTGTTGACCCAACAACTTATACAGTGTTTCATATTGACCTGAGAATGTTAGTTAAGGTAGAGGTTTTCTCAGTAATGGACTCAGCCAGCGGAAGCTTTTGTAATGGCGGTGTCCTGCCGTTAGACTGTTAATACCCAATACCCAAAGAATGGTATCCAAAGTTTTGCAAAAAATGACAAGTTTAATTAAGTCAAATCCTTCTCCTTCTTGTGTACCTGCTTATATATGTACTCGTATTTTAATCTTCTAGACTATTCATGAAGTGGTCAGTAGGCAGGCGGTTACGACCTGGCTTTCTTACGGTAATAGGGCGCGAAAACACGTAGAAAGCCGATTCCGACCCGCGCCGACCGGCTCAAAGATTGTTGTCTATGGTTTCAATGCATTTAAATGGGCATGCCGGAAAGTGGGTTCCTGCTTTTTCTGTGGGTATCCCCATTCAAATGTATAGTAACATTCTTTGCGCCGGTCGGCCCGGGTCGGAATCGGCTTTCTACCCATAGGGTGGTTTATTTCATACGCTCGGGGGTTTTATCCCAGGTGCCGAACATCTTTCTCTTTCACGACAAGCTTAAAGTAGCTTACTGTGAAAGATTCAAAGCGTGTTTTCATGTATAGGTACATACTTTGAGTGAGCACAGATTCATTTTTCATGTATAGGTACTTTGAGTGAGCACAGATTCAGTTGCAAAATTAGACCTACGTCCACGAAAATCACTTTAGTCAAATGTGCGTCCAAGACAATTTGTATAAAAAAGGTACGAGGTTTGAGTCCACATATGAGCTATGTGTCAAGTGTCAAAGAAAAACACTTAAAATTCATGAAAGTTCTTCTTTATCTCGGGCATCAGCAAATTGTTCGTCTAATGGCACACATATAATATTATGTGCCGTGCGGAGGTTACACAACAGTGCCGTTATTTTGACGTTTGACAAGATGGCGATGGTGTGTCGATACTGGCAGGAATTTCAAGTTCAACATTAGGTAGGTACTCCACTCACCTGTATACCCACTACGATGTGGACTAGAGACACAGTAAAGAGGCGTGTATCTGCAGGTGAGCTAGTATATACCTACCTATAAAGTGGAGAATGTTGACTACTCTTCAATAGATAGACACATCTCCGGAATACATGATTATCTACACCTACAGTTTGTTCATAATCGTAGCTACAAGAGGTGATGTCATCACCATACTGTACGCAGGTAAAGTTCGGAATTTTCATAAAAATAAGAAGGTCGTACAGAAGGTTGACGTAAATAATTGTAAAAAATGGGCATTCTATTGTAGTTACAAACCATATTACATATAGTTTACTATGTCATGTATTTTAAACATACTCATTATTTTTATTTATGTTTGATTATTATGAAATCCACGCTATAATATTCTCGTACCTATAGGTATATCATAGCTGTTGTTGCTTTCATAGCAGCTATAGGTACTGACCTGGCTATACCCATTACCCACGTAACATACATAATATTATAAGATCGTTCATTGGCCCCAACTCATGTGAAATGATTACTACATGGATCTATGTACCTATTAGCTATCAACAACAATAGTTCTAAACGATATCCACAACATTGTACTATAAAAATCATTCGCAATAATAATTTTTCGTTTTGGTTGAACTTACTGAATCTGAATGGATATTTAGCCTGATACGACATCAACGCGTTTTGAAACCTTCCCTCTACTTATGTAAACGCACTGATTTTCTCATTGAACCTGACAAATGTTCATGGCGATTTCACTGATGTGGTATTACCGGCTATAGAAAATGAGGTATGCACTTATAACAACCTTAAAAGTCTTCCTCTTTAACCGTACCAGCAGCCCTATTCACGAAAAAGTTTGAATCGAACTTCGAACTAAACTTAGACTTAAAATTTTCTAAATATCTAGTCATATAAGTAGTCTGTGATCTGTCAGATTTACTACCTGTCAGATTTACTCCGACTTTTCCAACTTATTGAGCTGTCAAAAATTCTGTCTGTTAGATATGTACATTTCGCCCATCTAAATTTCTTTTTCAGCCTTTATAATTTATTTATTCCGTATTTACAAGCCACATATGCGTGTTTATTTGTAATAATATTATTTTAATATGAATAAAGTTGGAAAAGTCGGAGTAAATCTGACAGATCACAGACTACTTATATGACTAGATATTTAGAAAAGTTTTCAGAAAAGTTTAAGTCTAAGTTTAGTTCGAAGTTCGATTCAAACTTTTTCGTGAATAGGGCTGCAGATCTTCTATACAGCCTGCACCACTCAGAAGACTCTTGCTTTTTTTTATACACAATCTGCCGCAAATAATAGGTATTGGGTATTGATAAATACTTTCCAAATCTTAAGAAACAACTTCCTATTGCACATATCTTTCCTCGATAGAGAAGAGTTGCTGATCAAAAATAAATCAGTAATAGGTAAACAAAATCCGTGTTGCATACCATTTCTAAATAATACACACACATACTGATAATTAGTACAAATATTACATTTTTATGTAAAATGTAAATCCGCATGCGTTGAAGTCTCTTGTTGTTCTCTATGAATGACACGATTGATATGATGAGTTAGATCGTATGGAATATTCTTATCAACACTACGAAAGTTTATGATTTGCTACTGGACAGTGGACAATGTCAATCACTGCATTGAGTCATCATAAGATGAGTAATATTCTTCCGTACTGTCAATCACGATGACACTAGGTACACATGTCCTTAAATATATATTGTTTGTTTTGTCCATTGTAATATGAATCATAGGTCATGTTTTGATGATACGTAATATTAATCCTCATATAGATATATAAATTTCTTATGTGACTGAACTCTTAACAACTATACCGATTATTTACGTCATTTTATGGATTTGTGTAATTAGCTCTTGATCCGATAATGTTTAAAATCCATAATTTGATCCGATACATTTTTTTACAATTATGAATTTATTTGTAGGTGCATGGTTTATTAATTATTAGATAGGCACTGAATTGAAAACTTTGAATTTTATATACTTAGGTACTTATACGTATTTTTTAATGTAGGTAATATTTATCTGATATTAATAACTTATTATACCTATTATTTACTATGGTGATTGTATAAAATAAAATTAATTATTGAAATAAAATTCCAACTAATTTGGCTGAAGAAGAATCGGACGTTCCAATAGTTTTTGACAGTACGACGAGTCAACTTGTATAACAGCGGCAGAGATGGTCATCATTTTTTTATCTCTAAATGCATGGAATTATAGTATATTTGTATGATTTTATTTATTTATGAATTATTATGGTATAAGATTTTGGTAATTATTTCGACATGACTAGTCATCAAACCAAAGGCCAATTGTACTTACGAGCAGTGGCGTACCGTAGGTTTTCGTCGCCCGGGGCGGGAACCAAACACTTCCCCCCCCCCACTATATAAATTGAAAAAAAAACAGCCCGAAATAAAAAAAATTATATATTTCAAAATAAAATAGTAAAAAAATAAGCCTATAGGTAGATACATTTTATTTCATTTTTCATACTTACAGCACATGAATATTATAGTAAAGGTCTTACCATATGGAGATGTCATTTTTTTAAGACTTCCACCCGAGATGAAATGTAATTTTTTTTAGAAAAACTAAAAATTCAGAATTTATTAATCTGGTAGTGTATATAATATATTATAGCGCAAGCAAATTTTGCCGCCCTCCCAAAAAGAGGGGGCCCGGGGCGATCCGCCCATGCGCCCCCCCCCCCGGCACGCCACTGCTTACTAGTAGGTTTTCATATAATAATATTCTATTGAATTGAGTCATCAGGCTGAGCAATGTTAAGCATGAATCATTTTTAAAATCAGTTTTAACGAGCACAATGATTTTATTGTCTTTTTTACCTCTTGATATGATTTAACCTATTAACATTAGATTTTATAAAATAGTGAATAATTTATTCTGGTAGGTATGATGTTGATTCATTTGGAATTGATATAGATATGCACATTACACATACACACCTCGGTAGCCTAGTTGTCGAAATGCTGACTTTTTCTAATTCTAATATCGCATTTAAAAAAATATATAAAATCGAAATTTCGCATTTATTCGCATAAAACATAAAATGTCAATAAAAAAACACTTTGAGTATTTTAGATATTTAATAAAAAGTTAACAATTGTAGAAAACCTTAAAACCAATAAAATATCAACATGTATGTAATAAAATCATACGCTTTCAATTAATATAATTCCTTCCATATACCTAGTTCCTTTGAATATTCTTTTTTATGAACTATTAAGATGTTTGCCCTAGTACAGGCTTGGGCTATTTGGGCAGCATTTCCATTTGTTATCACTGTAATATTGTGTATGAATAAATAATAATAAAAAATTAGTTTCATCAGCGACTTCTACTAACTGATTTTTCGTTTCAATTATTTTCAGAAGGATAAAGCGTTCGTTTTGACCAGTTACTTGATCGTTTACCTTTAAAAAATAATAATCATCGACATTTCGCTGAAATTTACTAAAAATTAAAACATCGCATTTATGGAATATATTGACAAATTTCGCATTTATCACATCTATTTCGTAAATACGAAAATTACGTACCCCTAATTATGTATTATTAAACAAAAATCTCTTTCAAGAACCAAAGTAATAATTAACAAAAAAACGGTAAAAATTACTCTCTTCGCACTCAAAATAATATAAGAAATTATTAATAAATTTTGGGCACCCAAAATTTGATTTTCTTGAAAATAATTTAATAGATTCATTCCGAAAATTTGGCTGTAGGTATACAATACAACTCCAATTTGTTTAAAATTTGTCATATTTTGCTTTGACCAAAAATAACTTTTAACTTAAATTTTGTGTACAACGACGTTTTGTTACATTTTAATGTCATGAAGCAATGTGTCATTTATAAGCAATACCGTATGTGGTCATAAAGACAGTGACATCTTGCATTTGATTAATATAACTAACAGTTATTTCGGTAAAAATGTTAAGTACCTATCTGTTATTTTTATGTTACGGTTATTTCACGCAGATGATAGAGTTCATACACACAGCGATTCGTGTATATGCATGTGAAAATCGTTAGATGTAAACAAAACATAATATTATGTGAACAATCGAGCTGTTTTTAACAAAGTATTCCAACAAATGGATTTTTTTTTTTTTTTAAGAAGTCGTTTAAGGATTAAAATTATCCAAATATAAAAAAGGCAGACGTATGTTAGAGAAAACGCAGATCTCTACTGTGATGGAAATGAGGTGGACATGCAATTATGCATGTACTAGCTTATACCCGTCTTGCTTAACGTTTTTGATTCCGATTGTCAGGCTTGATCGGTAGGTAATTAAACAGGTTCTAGTCTAGCTTCCCATTGCTTAACAGACCTCTATAACTGACATAAGCACAGAAAAAGAAGAATGACACTTTTACAATTTTTGTTTTACCAACATCATAATATTATACGAACCTACCGACATAATTTGCAAGTTTGCATAGAGAGCTCTGTGGTTTGAATCTTAGCTACATTCCCTACACCCTCTAATCTAATGTGTGATGATTAATTAGGCATTCCACCCATAGAGGGTGATTTGTGCCTGTCAAACTTCAAAATGTTGGAACCATTTTGCAAATTTTTAGTAGATAAAGAAAATCGGACATGGTATGAGAAGATTTTTTTTTACCCATCACGCCGTTTCCCGAAGGGGGTAAGTAGAGAGTACGGATCAAACGCATGACATTCAGCATACATGCTCTGAGATGAGGTAATTGACAATAATGTTTTAGGTCGAACGCAATGTAGATCTTTTACTGCCTTGGTAGGTAGGTAGGTACTGAAATTAAGGTCAAAAGGTGGAAAATTGATATAAACTCTTAAAAGTTAAATAACTCGTGGTATTTGTCCCCTGGTTAATGGGAACAAAATTGTTGCAAATTTGCTTTAGTATTACCCCTTTCAATGTATCGAATTACCAGTCACCCTGTATAAAAATGGGATAGGTATGTGGCTCATCATTAGGTTGAAAATTGTCATTTTTCAATCCATTTTGAGCGACTAGTCAACAATGCTGTCATTTCATGATTCACTTTGAGTATGATGCGATTTTTAATAGTCAAGAACAAACTAATTATTATAAAAACCGTAGGTTGAATTTTGTGTCAATATTAGGAAAATAATTACAGTTCCAACTATACGAAATAACCGGTGTTGGTTCGTGCTTACTCAAACATCAAGAATGACTAATGGTCGCGTTTCTGTAGATGTCATAGAAACACAGACATAAAAAAATATTATGATGGTTCAAAATTATTACACGCCGTCTGACTTGCTGTGCCTAATTGGGCGTTGTGAGGCACCGTATGCTGTTCTCTTAACATGTCTGAAGTTTTTACGGCAGAGAAGATAGCCCTTCACTCTTTTCTAATTTCTTCTTCAAACAGCGACAGGCCATTGATCTGACCTGACTTACCCAATGTAACATTTGCTGTTTCTTTTACTTTTGCCTTGATAATCCTTCAAAACCGAATCGATATGATCGATCTAAGCCAGCATTTATGGTAAACAACTATATTTCCATTTTTTTTTGTAAATTGCCTTATTGCCTTTCGACTGTAGCAATAGGGGTTTTTATTGGTTATTTTTTGAAGTTGTTGTTAGACTAGCGCTTTCTTACTATTTCGTGCGGAGGTCGTGGATTCGATAAGATATAGAAATATTATCAGCTTATTAAGGAATATTATATACACCTTACTCTACACCCTAAACAAATTATGGACCCCTAAGATAATTCCAACATAACATTACCGTTTTTGATAAACAATAATTGGATCAAAATAACTTTCATTTTCTAGAATGATGCGCCTATCTAGTGAGATGCTGGTTCAGTGCCTTTGTTACGCTTCGATGTTATCAATTTGCCGCGTGAGAGTCGGGTACAGTGTAACCAAACGCATCTTCACAGCGAATAATCCACATGCTTTACATTGTTTCAATTTTCCACATGATAATACGGGCCAACACCACCTATATAAGAAGGCCTTAGTGCTGCGTCACATCGGGAGGCCCAACATTCACTCACCTATATCTGTATGTACTTACCTGTGCACTATGATATCTGTCTACACACAGGCAGTCGTGACGCGGGAGGCCAAAAATGGCCGCCTGCACTAAGGCCTTCTTATATAGGTGGTGTTGATACGGGCATGGTGAATATTGACTCCACCTTTCGCGTTTGTTGAACCATAGATAAATAATTAATTCCACATGACAGTACAATACATATTATTTTCTTTTCTTATAATTAAAAGTGCGCAAAATAAATATACATATTTTGTTAATGAAAGTACCCGAGGCATTTTGTGATTTGTTTAACAACGCAAATAAGAAAATGGATGAGATTAATGTATATCTTTTTTCAGGATAATATTGTGTGATGTGGTATACTATCTTTTAAAAAGTTTGTCCCTTTTTTTCACGGATATTTCTGACGTCTTCGATATTAGAGTAATGCAGTGGGTTCCTACGGATACACCGCTACTATAAACAGCGGTGAATATGTCAGTTGAGAACGTTGTCAATATTGTTTCCGTAGTAACGAAAAACATTGTCATATAATTTTGAAAGACGCCGTCTTGTCAGATGACGGACCGTTCCCTAGGAACCCACTGCATTACAAAACAGATCTTTCGTATTTCCTTTAAAAGTAGTTACATTTTCTCTTAACAATCGGAATTTTATCGGCTGACCTTCGGTGTTTAGGTATTGAGATGAAGTATGACGAAGACTTTTGATGTCCATATTATTAATATGCTTAATCTAAGCGGCGGAGAGTGCAGAAAATAATTTTATTCCTATGTTGTTATCAACTATTCTAACACAATATTATATTTTTATACTTACATTTTAAACACTGAAAATTTGATGCGAGAAAGATGCATGATTATAATAATTAGGTATAGCCTAGCCACGGTAAAGAAATCAAACGTATCTGATTTGGGGTATTCAAATTTGATAGAAATGACTGAAAACGTATTCAATACTTCAAATTTCTTTCAGTGGGAACATATCTATTTACGAGTTATAAAAAAATATTTAGGTATAGAACATTAGGAACTATTTTAAATTATTATTTATGGTTCGCTTTGTATTGGGATGGAATAGACACCATAGACACATAATTTATGGTACCGAATGGTAAAGAAAAACCTTGTGACACTTGTAACAATGAGTAATGGTTGTCAATCAGTTAGGTTTTCTTTAACTAAATGCACAAGGTGAGAATCGTTTAACATATTATTATAATGTGGATGTGATTTCTCATTGTTTTAAGAACGTAAAACACAGAAGTGTCTTATTGTTTGGTAACGAAAACAATAGGGCTGTGGTTACTGGTGTATTGAGGGTGAAGCCCGAAAGTTACAACATTCTCATAAAAGAATGTCGTAAAAGTAGGAACATAATATTTGCTGTAACCCACTGACTGAAATATGTCAGTTTTCAAAAAGAGAAAAGAACAAGATGTGTATTTTTTAAATATAGGTTTATATACAGAGTGTTATGTAGAACGTCCGACAAACTGATAAGGTATATACAGGGGACTATTTGCAACAACTTTTGGCAACAAAGTAGGTATATAGGATGCTACAATTTTTTTAGTAGTTTTTTAATTTTTTTTGGAAAATTCCCAACATCTTGTCTATTAACCTCTATAACTTTTCTATTTACCACCCAATTAGACTCAATTTTATTTATATCTCAGATAAATGCTTATTTCAAAGAGTTCCATAAATAGAGCGGCTTATGCCTGCCACACACGCTCCGGTATACCTGTGCAGGCGGCCTGCGCAGGTATACCTCACAACGCCCACACACGCTCCGGTCTACCGTAAGGTAGACCTGCGCAGGCGACCGGAGTGCCGCCACACACGCTCCGGTATACCTTTGCAGGCGGCCTGCGCAGTTACTTAGAAAGATATTAATTTTTTTGATTACTGACTATATTTTTGATCGACCTCGGTACGGTACCGTAGTGGTTATAGGCGTGGATATCAGATCACGAGGTCCCGGGTTCGAATCCCGGTCGGGACAGAATTTTTCTGTTTTTTTACTTGACTTTTTTTTATTTTCTTTTATAAATGTGAAAAAAAAAATGTGGTTGGATGTTAGAGATTGCTACGGCTATAATCCCGCCATTGCCACTTGTCTATACACTATTTTTTGTACACTATTTTTAATATGCATAAAGTATAAAATAAATAAATAAATCTTAATATTTAAAAAAATTGGACAGAAGAGGAAGAACCTCTCATACTGTGTTCCGCTTCTTCGAAGCAGAGCTGAGGAATCTGGACATGGTGTGGGAGGAGGTCATAAACAAGATCGAGCGCAATGGAGAGCTCTTGTTGCCTCCATATGTCCCTAAGTAGGGCGTTAAGGGAGTTTGGATTGGATGTATAGAAGAGTGTTATTTACCTATTATTATTTAAAATATTTATTTATTAAATAATAATATATTATATATGAAGTATACATCATTGTATAACTATAATAAAAAAAAAAGAATTAAATACAATGCTATATACTAAATATAAATATATTATTATTTAAAAAAATAATAATTATAAAAAAACTCCTCTAGTTCTACTCTCGACTGAGCCATATGCAATTAAGGAATGCACAACCACTCCGTGCAAACGCTGGAAAACTACTGAAAGACCTGCGCAGGCGACCGGAGTGCCGCCACACACGCTCCGGTGAACCTGTGAAAGAATTGATTTTCGATTCTTCTCCGGTCGCCTGCGCAGGTCTAAAAAACTGCACAGGTCTACCCCCACACACGCTCCGGTACACCTGAACAGGCCGCCTGCGCAGGCGACCTGTGCAGGTATGTGTGGCCTACATTACTTGCCTTGTATTTTATGTTCTCAATATGAGGCAGTTAACCGCTGCGTATTTTTTATGAATTCAGTCTGTCACAGACGTTGCTAGGTGACGCATCGTGTTGCCTACATAATAATTGCCCTCATGTGTAATGAGATACTGCACCAATTATGCAATAAGATAATAAAAGTGACAATATTGTATCTTTTAATCCTTAAAAACAATTTGTTATATGTTTTTTCATTTAATAATTAATAATATTTTCTACAATATATTTCAATATTATTTGACACATCGATACCTCAATATCCAAATTGGGTAACTCCAAAAAATTAACTTTTTTGGATGAAAAAAAAACGACAATTTTGATACATAACGATTCTATAATTTGAAAAAAAACCCCCGCAAAGTAGAGAATATGATGGTGGAACGGGGCCCAGGTCTCGTAACCCTTAGTTTAGCAATCACAAGTGAAAGTAACAGAAAAAAATTCTTTCCTTCATATACATCTTCCTTCAAACTTATTAGATATGGAAAAACTCTTCAAGTCATAATTTAATGAAATCGTTGTTCATGTACCCTCATGCCCTTTTGTTTTTTTAGCATTCTAATTTGTGATCCAAGGTTTGCTTTTTTTCTGTTTTAAGTATAATTTTCTGCCCAAGTATTTCATATTTCTCTTTTTTCTGGTTTAAATTTGAGGCCCATGAAAATTTATGTGCTACATATTTTCCTTCTTTTAATTTTACAAGATTGATATCTCTCAGTTTTTACCAGAATCTGAGTATTCTGTTGACTGTAATGTTCTTGCAATCTCTTACAACATTAAATTAAAAAAAAAAACTTCCTTATTCTGTGCTTGTAATGATATTCAATCAAACGAGTTTCTTAGTCAATGTCATGAGTATACAGTTTCATCTTGAATTTATCCAAGACAATTCTCAATCTCAATCAATCAATCTCGGTCTGCATAGAGAATAGAGTTGCGCATTTTAAACGTTGTAATACTAACAAACTTTTCCCTATATTTCTTAAGGTGTTATTAAGACATTTTATTATTATGTTGGATTTGCCGAAATCACCAAGAATGTGTATTTGAATACAGAATTTTTATACCATCATTAGGTAAATCGTTTTGTCAAAAATGCAGTTATCCATGTTGTATATCAATGTATCGACACCATAGCAACATAATAATAACATTGTTGCTTAGTAAACAGTTTGTTACTATAGTAAACAAATATCTACTGAAATTCAATGCACTAAGTAAAAAGGTTGAATTCCATTACATTCGCCGTATAAGTCATTTATATCAAAATTAAAATTTTCTAAGTCATCGTTATGAATGTTTTCGGCGCATTATTTAAACACAATTGGAACATCACCCGCACACCTCCCGTCCCTCCCACCAAACTGGACACAAATTTAAAGTGAATTTTCTTCCTATTAGCCCCTCTATTTATGGAACTCTTTGGCTTATTTAGAAAATGTACATGTCTGTTCCAAAAAGTTCAGCTCAAAAAAAATATGGCCCAACAAAGTCCAAAAAATGAATAGGATAAAAATCAAGTCCATGTTTAAGTCAGTTTTAAAAATATTTAGAGAATGAATTGAAAAATTAAAATCTCCTAAAAACTTCTCTAAAATGTTTTCTTTCAAACGGTATACAACATGTATGCAGACAAAATCTAAAAAAAATAAAAACCCAACGATAGTCGATATTTCAAGTAAACAATTTTTATGTTTTTTTTTTAATTTGGTTGCAAAAATAATGCATAACCCAAAGAGAAATGGATGAGAGGATGCTTATAGTATCAGTTTGCGAAATAGAAAACGCAAATAATGGATTAGAGACAGGACAAGGGTGACAGATGTGGTCCAAAAAAACGGCATCACTGAAATGGAGCTGGGCTAGACACGTGGTCAGAACAACGGATGACCAGTGGACCAAAAGAAACTTGGAGTCTTCAACTTGGATCTCTTGTGGAAACAATGCGACATGTAAGAAATCAAATAAGGGCCGGGGATCGGCATATTCGATGTCCAATTATGGACAGTGAGAAATCGTTTCCCTTTTAGTGGCTGAGATTCGTTTATCTGCTATTGTACGCTGACTCACCGAATGGTCAATGATCTAGCTAGACTCTAGAGTGTTCTAGAGGTCTTCCGCCGTCCATCGTAGGATTTTTCTTCAATCAAACAACGCGTATATTAATATTATTATACCTATACATATCTCATATTGTTTTATTTTATCAACATAATGTCATTGCACACGAAATATTTTAATGGAGGCTGAATATGACTTATTAGTTATTTTTGTAATGACGAATACCTATAGTTCCTTCAACATGGTAAAGTAACAACATTTTATTTCTCACAAACAAAGTGTAGGTATTCATATTATTACGTGTAGAGAGACGATGACACCAACATTATCTCACAGCTCTATGGCAACAATGATATTATGGCTGTGAAGAACATGTGCAAATTACAAGTAACACGACCAATAATAAGCAAATCAAATATTTTCTCGCTGATGGATGTGTACTGTGCAAACATCTACCATTGGCAGAATTCCAGAAGAGATCTTTCAAGTTGACTTACTGTTATGTTTGGATTACATAACATTATACAAAGTTTTTAATTAATATTATGGAATAAAAATTATTATTAGACATACTTTTTCATAGTTTCGCATGCATGGTTTTCCGGTTAAATACCATAAAATAGATAATTAAAAAAATTATAGTACCTAATAACGAAAGAGTTTTGGATTAAACAACAAAACTATCGTTACGAAGTAAATGTATAGATATGTATGCGCGACTATTTTGTAAAATTCTGAACCCACAAATATATCACTCAATTTTTCTATAAGAAAGCCTATTTCATTTTATAGAAATGGTTTTTCTAAAATGCAGATACTTTTTGTAAATATATATTCTATTTTATTTAATTTTTTAATAAATAAAGAATGAAAAGAATAAGATATATGCTAAGAAATATATAATTCAAATCAAATCTGCACAGTGGAAGTGCTTGTGTGCCATACAAAGGTCATTGTTTCAGAGATCGTAAGATAAAAGTATCTGAATCGCCATGTATCTGAAAAGTAGGTATATCGCGTTCGATACAAAACCTGACAGATGTGGATATTTTATAATGTCAGGATTATATATAATTTTAATGTTCAAGTCTCTTAGGTTATGAGACGACCTCAGGACAACATGATGCAGGGATATGCACATCGAAATTCAAGGCAGATCACCAGCCATATTATGGTTGTCGAGTATCAAGTAGGACCTCAAGGAAAGCGAAGTGGATTCTTAGCGAAGAAGGACTAAGACTAAGATATCTAAAGCCAAATTAATAATGAGACAAAGGTGAGGGCAAAGAAGACGTTCAAGTTTCTTAAGTATGGAAAATATGAACATTTCCTCTGTAGATATTATAATATCTTCATAATATTATATGAGGATAACATAGTTTCGTGTGGAATTTTACGCATTCAAATAATAATAAGAGTATTGGTTATTTTCACCAATTTACATACATCTGAAGTAACAATTTGTTTACACCATCTTTATTCAATATTTACACTAGTTATTCGCGATCATTGCCATGGTATTGCGCGTCGACCATTACATAGTCTCTTGTGCGATCATTTTAGTACAGCGTCTCTAAAACGTACACCAATTTAAAAAATCACGATCGAGTCATCTTCTTATATGATTCTTATATATACTTTATACTTTAAAAAGCTGAATATTTTGTCTGAAAGGCTTGTTTTGGCAAAGGATTGTCCTTGACCAGTTTTTGAAAGATGAATATAAGACAAGACCGCGACACGCTCATAATACTAGATTTAAATTAAATGAAGGATATATAGTACCAAAATATAATAATAAATACGGTAAGAGAACTTTAGAATATAATGTGCCTAAATTGCTTAATATGATGCCGACATCTATTAAGAAATGTGGTAGTAAAAGTGCAACAAAAAGACTTGTCAAGGAATGGCTCTTGAAATGTGGATTTGTTTATAATTGAAAAATCTGTAAATAATTATGAATAATATTATGTTTGCTGCTGTTGGTTAGGTTTTAAGTTACTATTTCTTATTATTGTTTTTATTTCTGTAGAAGAACGCGCCGACAAATCCATTTGTATGGATTTGGCGCGACTTCATTATTGTACCTTAACTTTGTAATAATTAGTTTTTGATCTAATAAATAAAAAAAAAAAAAAAAAAAAAATATGAATGATAAGCTGTAAGTGTATCTCGCTAAGTTTCTGAAGAGCGGTTGGGCCGAATTACACTTAAAAGGTCTTAAAAGAATAAAGAAGGGATAAATAATTATTATTGTGATTAGAGAATGTGCTCTAAATAACCTACAGCTCTATAAAAGGCTATGAATAATAAAATGAAATTTATATCACCTCTAATTAAATTATGTAGATTTTCTGATTTACGTGCTGTCATATTTGTTAATTGACTAATTGACATCCGATACAGTTG
Organism: Mystacides longicornis; assembly: GCA_963576905.1. Lineage (NCBI taxonomy): Eukaryota > Metazoa > Arthropoda > Insecta > Trichoptera > Leptoceridae > Mystacides > Mystacides longicornis. The sequence goes on from OY756425.1 coordinate 15,241,058, forward strand.
AATGGGCAAGATTTTCATAGCAATGAGTGAGTGGACTTTCTTGTGGCAAAATACCATAAAAAGTGTCTATATTGTTTGTAGCTAGTGGGCAAATTGAAGGCGATTTGAGTATAGAAAAGAGAGTGTCAAGAACGCAGCATCGGCGTCTCCAACAAGTCATATCCACCATAAAAATAAAGACCTCATTTTCTCCGCCAAAAAGAACGGGCACATGCTAGTAGAATATAGTCTTTTGCTCAATGTGTCCATATCAGGTCGCACTGACTGTCGACATCCCTTCTTTGTACTCTCCACATAATTTTTGGCACTTATAATATTTTGATATTAGGTATATAATTTTCTGTATTATAGAGCTTCTCTTTATCTGTTCACCAGCAAAAAGAAAAAAATACGATACAACAACACTTTCTCCAGGACTACTTACTATATTTTTTGTCGCCATTTCTTCGGACAAATCAATTCTAGATACGGTCATAATATTCCTGCTTAAAATTACTAGCGCCGTAAGTATCGAAGTCACACTTGATTGATTATTGATAAAGAAGGCAAAAAGTATTCAATATGCATGGTGGACAATGCAGTGGCTACATTAAATACGACGCCAAGTAGGTAGGTATATGCTAATGTTAAAGATTCGATGATTTGGACATATAATTAGGTATGTTTCCATTAACTTCCCGATATCAACTTCTTTCACATAATACGCCAAAAGTATATACGTATACCAGTGGCGTAATTACATTGTGCATGGCCGGGCTGGCAAAATGCCGCGAACCACAGATTCGAGAGGGCTCCGGCCCAAGAGCTCAGAAAATATCCTAACATCTTGTACATAAGTAGGTATTATAGAAAATAATGTAAGTACCTAAGACAAAACAAAAAATCTACCTTCTTTCAAATTCAAACTAATCGTTAAGATTTCAACACATTCAAAACAACAATATGATAGAATATTTTATTAACGGTATTTCACCGTGTAAGAGTGATCCGTGATGATGAAATATAATTTTGGGGAACAGAAATTAAATAATTTTATCAATAAATAGATAAAATTTCATAAAAAACCTATTATTTAATTTTATAGTGTTGGGTAACTACTTTAGTGGTTAATTAAAACTCAATACAACGTAACGATTTTTCTTGCCCACACAAAAAACCTTGCCACGGCCCTCAGATGGTATAGTTATTCGCCACTGATCATACTTACCTACCTTACTATATACTAAGTAAAAGAGTTACAACAATGCGACACGTCAAAGCTGGGAGGTGCTAACCGCAGCCTTGTGATGTTGTTATTGGGCATATATTTCACAGGTTGTGCAAAGACTCATTGGGATTACATAATAATATCTTGTTGATTATAGCTGTTAGCATGGACGCATACGACTATGATTTGTGCAGTTAGATTTTACCCTTGGAACTCCTCCATATGAAAGCTATTGATATGTCCATGCCATGAACGTATATAAGGGGGGGGGGGGGGGGTTCTGGGAGACCGGACCCCCCCTTAGCATACGGCTATGATTTGTGCGGTTAGATTTTACCCTTGGACCCCCTCCATGTGAAAGCTATTGCTACGTCCGTGGCTGTTAGCTCTGTAATCGTAAGTACCTACCGACCAAACTTGGAGAACAAACCTTATTTGCAGATCAAAAATAGGTAAGACAAGTACATTCTCATATGATTTATTGTACCATGTAGATAATCCTAAAGAAAATGACAAAAATATTATCCACTGATCGATTATTAGTAGGGACTAGGTATAGGTAGGTACCTACGTCTGTAGCACTCTAAAAAACACTAGGAAAACTCGTAGTGAACAAAATTAATTATCTGATACCTACATTAACAATGGAGCTTTCAAATTTCGAATGAATTTTGGATGACTCAGATGTTAAGCCATTAAATATCTAATGCTATTAACGTTTTAAAAAAGTTCTCCATCTGAACATATCTTTGTATTTTGACAATGATTGTAGTAAACATTTGACAAGAATGTTGGTAATTATAGTTATATAGGTACCAAAGTCCATATACTAAGTCGAACCTAAACAATTTTTTTATCTAAACTAAAAATAAGTAGGTATAAATGGACTGTGCGTTCTGAGGATGTTCTATACGTCCTGGGTCAGTAGAAAGAGAATTCAAGTCTCACCTAATAATGTGACAAACACAAACACAATAACCGCCTTGGTAACCAGAGAGCAAAAGAACTAGAGAGAGAATCTTTAACCAATACAATGTATTGGTCATGTTCTGTTATGTAACATGTCATGTTCTGCTGCTGAGCATTTCAAGTACCTATTTACTTAAAAATAGAAACTCTAAAGTACACGGAAATAATGAAAAGTTCAGTAGTATTGTTCTTCTTTATATTCAACTCAAGTAGATACTTATTAAACTTTGGATGATTTACTTTATACCTACCTACGTACTATAATTACGTAGGCGAACAATGACTGAAATTCTATAAGACTCATTCCGAAGCAAATTACCGTACGACGGAACACTGAGAATTGTCACTGGGACATACGTAATGTTAATTTTATCGAAATCTATAGTAGGTACTAGCCTGTAAATTTTAATTATACAGGTTCACTGACATTTCGATACATTCCTTGAAAGGGGTTATACTAGAGCAAATTTGCAACAATTTTGTTTCCATTAACCAGGGGTCAAATGTCAGTGGTTTTCAAATTATTTAATTTTTTAGAGTTTTTTTTCACCTTTTGACCTAAAGTAAAAAATTGTGAACCTACTCCATTTAGGAAAGTAAAAATACACTTTTCCAATAGCCAGTGGCGGATTTGCCCTAAGGCCCAGTAGGCCCGGGCCTAGGGCGGCCAGATTTTAGGGGCGGCCAATCGTAATCAAAAACTCTTACTTGCATACTTTATGTGCAATTAGCCCTGAAACCGCTTTTATAGTTTAAGAAACTAAATTTATGAATTGATTTCGATAACAGTTGGCAGTATAGTGTAGTGTAATTTCATAATGTAGTCTAATAAAGAGTGCTGAAAAATTGGCGGCTACGTATGGCCTGGGGCCTAGGGCGGCCGAGACTGCAAATCCGCCACTGCCAATAGCTGAAGAATAAAGGAATGGTTGAAGCAAAAAATGAAGAAGAACATTTCAAAAACCTCAGAAATACAGCGTTTTAAAATCACATGTCAGATTTTTTCATTTTTAATTTCGATTTTTCTAAGGGAGTTACTCCAAAAAAGTATAATATACTAACCAAGTACAAACCACATCAGGAATGTATCGAATTGCCAGTCATGCACCCTGTATATTAAGTGGGTACATAGGTACGCTGTGGTTGTAAGACCTATTTTCCACAAAAATTATCATTTTCAGTGCGTATAGAAACAGAGGCACTATTTTACAATTTATTTGTCGTCAAACGTGAATGAACCAAATAATTTGTGTGCATTAGGCTAAACTGCTATTAGATTGCAATTGTTTCAAGATGGCGTCCGAAATAGGTATATCTACTGAAATAAACAAAAAACTGCAATCGCTAAAATACTGATTCATTTGTATGACTGTATCACAAAGTATGAACTTCGGAAGACTCAATTACATACCTACCTATACCTACGCTATAATCAATTTGTTTCGTGCTTTATGCAGTCAATGGATCCTAGCTAGATGTAATATGTATTGCCCACCTTCCCAGACAATTGTAATGACGGCAGGTTACGAACCAATTACGTAGGTACATTATTTACGTTTACTTTCCATTGTATCGAACTTTGAGTAGTGTGACATTCATGCTATTTACCTTTGGCGTCTATGAACAACTAATGTGCTTTCTAATAATAGAGTGTAACTTTTATTGGAGTCTATTCAAAAGAACTGCAAATAAAAATTTATGTACGTGTGCGTATGAGCACTGATGAGCAGGTAGGTACATATCCTAAGTAATTAATAATAAAGTCTTATTGTAGCAGGTCGTTCATTGTCTATGATGTGAAAATCCATATCTATATTAACGAGATTATTCTTCTTTGTCTATTGATGTGAAGATGTCCGCATCGGTGGAAATTGAAGATTGTCTACGATAGGAAATATGTCTTTTATTTTTTCTGTTTTTTTTTTTCAAATAGCCAACAGTTTGACATTATCAGTTTTAAGTAGTATTATTATACTCTATGGAATAATAAAAAAAAATATACTCTATGGATATTATGTAGACAATGACACTTTAATTATTTTTATGTAAGATAAAAAGTAGAAATTTCCCAATAATACCTAGTTATTGTTCTCGATTAACACCCCATATTGTACTATCATATACCTACCTACAATTTTACAGATGAACTTTAATGTATTTTTATCCAAGAGTAGTCTTTATTAAGTATAAATCTTCAAATTGGCTTTTAAAATTTCGTTGTACCAGAAATTTACCTATGGATGGATTTATTCATCATATAACTCAGAAACTAGCTATATCTGTAAGTAGTTCACCGACAAGATTTATAATTATATACAATTACGTCCCTGACATTATTCTGCGTGGTAAATCAAAGCTGTACGCAGCGCTATGTGATAATAATAATATGTAGATTGGCCAGTAGTAGGTAATGCTTGAAGTCAATGACTTGTAACGGTTGCTTAGTTAAAAACCTTTTTTTGTTTATTATGTTGATGGTGTGTTAGGCAGAGAACGGATGCTGCAATGATTGCGGTAGTTCAGCCATGGCAATGGTATTGACATTGAAAATTTATAAATAAATCATGTTATTGACGTAAATTAATAAGGAGTAAATTGGTGTAAATTAATAGGAGTTTCGGAGACTTAAACATACCACCTAACCTGGCGAACGTTGTTAACGTAAAGTGAGCACACTAAGCCAGCCTTCGAAATAACAGTAGAAGACGGTCGTAAGCCCGTAGTGGTTTGTTCCATGTAAAAATCGAACATTAGTAATGAATTGTTAGAGTCATTAGTTGTTATAGATACATATTCTTGTAAATTAATAACATTAGGCAAGTGTTTTTGTTATAACTTGAAACCGTCAAATCCTGATATAATGAAATTTTACGACGTTATAACATTGTCTTAACAGAACTAGTCGTCGTTTCTTAAAGTGCGCTTTTAAAAAATAGGTAACGCAAATATTAGGTAGGTACATGGATGCGTAACACAGAGTGACATCATGTTTATGTTATGCGATTTTTAGCAGGGCATTCACACATTTTTGAAATTAAGACATTGCTATGTCAAATTTCAATTACCTATATACTTTGGGTGACTAAAGTGACAATTTAAACATCGGTAATACTGATTGAGAATTTCGTAACTTTTGTTATCCTTAAAGGGGTAGACAAAAAAGTAACATTCAAATGCATTTTTACGCCTTTTCTATCAAAATACTAAAGCATTTTCTTACTTCGGTATTCTTATAACTATACAATAAGACTAGCCATGTAAGTTGTAGGTGTAATAAGTATATACAATTTTAAAGATAATCATCATCTATGTGTATAGGTATCTTTAAAGGACAGTAATACATAGGTGTGTACACACTTTGAACAGGGAGAGAATGTATTTTTTCAATAATATGCAAGCCTGAGGGAAGTGGGATAAAACTGAGGTCTTAATGCACTCGTTCTAGTAACGTACCAAATAATGTCTATTTTAGTTATTTATTGGAGACACCAATATAACACTGTACAACACATTTAAAACAAACCATGAAACAAAGATATAGGATCTTTAGTGCTCCAATAATAGGCATTACCCTCATAACTATTGTGCATAGTTAGGTAGGTACAATCAACGTCAATATTGATTTATAGCAACCTTACATTAAAATAAACAGTTAATATTAGTTTTGTAGATAAATAATATAATAGAAAATAACCAAAGGCTGAATAATATTAATATTAATTACTGAAATTAATTATTTAACAATGTACCTAAGGTTAATAATCGATTGTTTGTATAAATTGTGTCTCGTCTATTTATTAGAGGAAAGTCACCAAATATGAAATAGTATCCTAATATGGAATACCTTCATTTCTCTAAGACTATAAGTATGAAACGCAACACTCGACCATCTTCTGTTTCATTCGGTCTACTAACTATCGCACTCACACCATCGAGTCAGTTGCGCGAACGCTTCATGTGTGGCAGGCGTGTTTTGTTTTGTTGTCGTGTAGAAAATTTTAAAGGTAAGTAATAAATGAGTATTACCAGCTGTTATGTTTGTATACATAAGTTTTATACTATTTAGTATATCGGTATTATGTTTATTTCACCATTTTGTGATCTTTTGTCATTAAAATATTGTGACTTGAAAAAATATTTAGAAGAGTATGAACTAGTATAAAAATCCAAATATGGACAGTCGTCGGTATCTAATTATGGAATATTCCATAATTAGGTCTTAATTTTTCATATGATAGATACTTGCTATTATTTCTTTAAAAATATATGTAATGTTTGTTTTTAGAATGTCCGATTCGCAATCAACCAAACGAAAAACCTGGGATGAAGAAAAAATGGCACAAGCTATAAAAATCGTCCGGGAAAAGAAAATGGGGTATTTGAAAGCGGCACAGCATTTTCAAGTGCCTAGGACAACTTTATTTCGTCTCTGCCAAAAAGATGAACAGTCTCCAGAAGTGGCAGCAGCTACTACATTAGGACGAAAAACTATCTTGGGCTCCGAACTTGAACGTCAGCTTGTAGAATACATACTAATAATGGAGAGCAAGTTTCACGGTTTAACAAGAACTGATCTTCGCCGTATGGCGTTCATGCTAGCAAAGCGAAACAATTTGCAGAATCCCTTCGGTGAATCTGGTATGGCTGGAAAAAAGTGGTTGAAGTTATTTTTAAATCGTCATAAAGATAAACTTTCGATAAGAAGACCAACTGGTACATCATTTGCCAGAGCATTTGGATTTGATAAAGAAAAAGTGGAAGCCTTTTTCAACCTCCTTGAAGAGCTTTACACTAAAAATAACTATCCACCAAAAGGTATTTACAACGTGGATGAATCAGGCCTCACAATAGTACAAAGTAAGATACCACAAATAATCGGCCACAAAGGTAAACGCCAGGTAGCTGCACTGACTTCAGCAGAAAGAGGATCTCTGATGACAATAGTTGTTTGCATGAATGCTACTGGTCATTTTGTGCCACCATTCATTATTTTTCCCAGAAAAAATATGAGTGCTCAGCTAATGAGAGGCTGTCCTCCAGGATCAGTCGGAGTTGCGCATCCATCAGGGTGGATACAAATGAACATCTTTACAGACTGGTTCAAGCACTTTATTCAACACACCAACCCGACTCCTGAATCGAGGGTTTTACTGATACTAGATGGACACTATAGTCATACTCACAATATCGATATAATAGATATTGCTAGGGAAAATAACGTGGACATAGTTTCGTTACCTCCTCATACGACTCATAAATTGCAGCCGTTAGATAAGACTTTCATGGGGCCTTTAAAAACATACTATAGTGAGGAAATACGCATGTGGATTAGAGACAACAACAGACCTCTAAGTCCATATGATATTGTGGAGCTGTTTGGCAAATCCTATTTGAAAGTACAAACAGGCGAAATTGCAGCCAACGGGTTCAAAGTCACTGGATTGTGGCCTTTAAATAAAAATGTCTTCAGTGATGTGGACTTTATTGCTGCGCAACAAAATGCTGTAATAGATGGTTGTACAACCAATATCCCTCCGCTGGAATCAAGATCTGAAACTGGTCAAGTTCTGGTAGAAATACGTGCACCACAAACAACTGCTAATTTACAACCTGAACCTGCACCTTCGACTTCTGGGCTTAATCGCAGCAGTTTGGGTCTGGTGTCTCCGCATGCCATAAGTCCAGTGCCAGAGAAACGAAGAAAAGTATCTAGCAGAGGAAGAAAAGCTGCTGTAGCAGCAGTCATAACATCTTCTCCCTACAAAAATGATTTAGAAAATAAAAATATGAAGAGACAAGAAAAAGAAAGTAAACTAGTCAAGACAAAGAATAAGAAGAAAACTGCGAAGAGAAACAAACAAACGAAGAAAAATAAGGATGATAGTGAAGAAGAAGACTCTGAGGAACTAGACGATATCCAGTTTGATGAAGGTAGTGAACATGATGAGTTGATGGACCAAGTACCTCCTGACTCTGCTGATGCAGAATGTATGTTCTGTTCAAGACTTTTTTCCATGGATAAAAGTGGAGAAAGCTGGATTAAATGCTTGATGTGTGGGCTCTGGGCACATTATGATTGTGCTGGTCCAGAGTTTGATACTTGGATCTGTGACTTTTGCAAGTAATTATGTAACTTATTTCATTGATCACAATATGTTATATTCATTTAATTGATCTCAAAGATATTAATGTCCATTTTTGTTATTGTTATGTTGATTTATGCTTGTATTCTATATATGGGTACCTATTCCATATTTGGTTACTAATTTGTGAGATTGTTTTTTGTGTTAGATTTTAATTTGATAACTAATATATTTGATTAAAGGCTGTTAATTACTACATATAAATGTATGACTGATTAGTAAAAACATTAAACTGATTTAATTTATATGAAGTTTTTTTTTTATATCCCAAAAACAAAATGGTATTCCATATTTGGTGACTTTCCTCTACCTACGTCATATAGAAGCTAGCAAATTTTGGATTTAGATAGGTAGGTATAACAATTACCTATTGTGATTACCATAATATGATAAATAAACAATATATACTTAAATAGTTATTAGGTATGATTCGTTTTCCAAAATTAATCGGAGTAAGACCGTTTTCTATATAGCTGTTTCTATATACCTAGCTGTTTCGAGGGCTGCAATAATGTCAGCAGTTTTCCGATAGCAACGTTCACCAATCATGTTTTAGATGTTTTAAAATCCTGTCCTATTCTACCCGTTAGTGTTTCCAATATGAATCTTTTGCTTGAACAAAATATTAAAGAGAAAAAGAAAAATACAGATCTCAGAATTTGAATAAATTTGTTCTGTGTCCCGCCATTTTTCATTAAACATTAAAGCCTATATTCTTTCTATATTATGGGGAATACTGCAAAATATTGTATGGGCATAGGTAGGTATATATTTCAAGCCAAAAGTCATAAGTCTGTTAGACTGAAATTGCAACCGAACACCGTACTTCTTTAAGAAACTACAGTTTTATTTTTTATACTTGTGCATCATCTGTGTCTTTATTGTGAAGTGTCCATGAATGCAAAAAAAACGATAGAAATTAAAAAAAAAAATCTTTAGAAACACTCACCGCAATCTCATAGATTCGGAAAATAAGTTATGCGCGCGTAAAATGAGTGTCAACAAAATATTTTGTTGAAAAGTAGGCGTTACCTACAAACCATAGCGAGAAGAACCTGTTTTTTTTAACAACAACCATAATTAAAAAAAATATTATCAAAACAAATAACAAAATATAAAAATAGAAAAGTAACAATCTTAATTCTAAATGAACTTTTAATTGTCAATTATTTACCTTGTTTACAAATAATATAAAAGAAAAACAACGTTGTTCCGAATTATTGTCATTCGATAAACGGCGCGGGAAAACTCGCCGCGTCGCGCACTCAAACAATACTGACTTGGAAATAACTGATGCGGTCGTACATTAAATTGTGATATTTTGTGAGGTAGGTATTCCATACCGTATGGCATGTGTATGTGGGAGAAGGGAGTTTAACATTGTTCTATGAAGGTGTGTCTCTACGTACGCAATCTTGTAAGTACTTACAATTACTTATTAGTATAGCTATCTTATAGTAAGAAAAGTAAAACTTATATGTTTACATTTGGAAGAATTTCAATTTTCTACATAAGACACACGAATTGGTTAGAAAAATAGACATTTTGATTATTAATGTATGGATATTGTAATTTGTAAATAAGTATTGCAAGAAAATGTTTCTAAACACTCTCAATCATCACGTCAATTGTAATTAAAAAATGCCATACGAAAATTAGATGTTCAATGCTAATAGCGTATGTACGCTAGTCTTTGATGATTGTAATGCTAATTTTATAACGAAGAAAAAAAACCAAGATTATATATTTTATACCATAAAAAGGAATACATTATTATAAATAAATTATTTTAAAGTAGGTATGATTAATTTCGAATCAACCGCCCAAATTGTATCTGTTCAAAAATCCCACATGTCATTGAATTTTCGAACACTTCGGATGACTTTTATGAACCATAACCAAAAATGTCATTATCTATGTATTTTGAAGTGTGCCACAAATATTTTGTCTGTGGTATACCGCCATCTTTCTCTCTATAGACATATGGCAAGCTTGCGGTGTCCCACGTTCTGGGTTTAGATATTAGACATGGCTAAGAAAAAAAGTGAAGATAAATCCAATCAACCGGCTGAAAATGATGCAGCCGATGTAAATTACGACGAAGAGCCAAATTTTAGTGATCCGGAAGGATACGTGGATGATATTTCGGACGACGGTTAGTACCGATATTTTCGTCGCTTCGTCATTATAGTGATATTCTCTGCAGAATTACATGCATTTGAAAGTATTTCAGTTGTGTATAGTTGAGATGTGATAAATTTACATGATTTTAATAAATCTACATTATGTTGTGTTTTCTTTAAAGTTTCGTTTGGGTGGTTTTTTTTGAACACGTATCTATAACCTCAAAATTGTGTTATCCTTTTAGAACTACTTGCAGACATCGTAGAGCAAAGGCCGAAAGAGAGCGATGGATTTGAAAGTGTTATTGTTGTTGATGGGCTACCTCAAGTAGGACCAGATCGTTTGCCTAAATTGCAAACTGTCATCAATAAGATATTCGGAAAATTTGGGAGCATAGTGAATTCTTTCTATCCTACTAAGCAAGGAAGTGAGGATACTGAAGGCTACATATTTTTGGAGTATGCCAATCCATTGAATGCCCAGGAAGCAGTTAAGGTCACAAATAATGGAAAGTTGGACAAACACCATACGTTATTAGTTAATTTATTCACAGATTTTAAGAAGTAAGTTCATTACTCCTTTGAAATTTTAAGAATATTTTTTTTTGTGACATTGTAGTTGTCAAGTTTTTAATCCTGTCCTATTGCAGGTATGCATCCATCCCGAAAGAATGGGAGCCCCCAGCTCCTCAGCCATACAACGTTCAGACTGATCTCCAGTATTATCTTATGGAACCTGATGCGTACGATCAGTATTGCGTTGGCATTGGAACAGGAATATCTTTGCAAATTTGGCAAAATTCTCAACCGGAACCAACCGTACTGCAAGATCGACCTGTGAGTCAAAATCTTTTTTAATATTATTATTCCAAGTATTTTCTTTTTTTTTATGATTGTAAATTGTGTTTGCTTTTAGGAATGGACAGAAACATATGCAATGTGGTCTCCGCTGGGCACTTACCTGGCAACATTCCATTGGAGAGGTGTTGCTCTTTGGGCTGGGCCCAAATTTGCGCAGTTTATGAGATTTAGTCATCCTTATGCCCGCTTTATTAGTTTCTCACCTTGCGAAAACTATCTCGTCACATACTGTCCTAACAATGATAAACCTGATGATAAGAAATTGATTATTTGGGATATAAGGTCAGTAGTAATGAAATAATAACTCAAATTGAGTTTTTCAAATGTGCAGTATCATTTAACACACTTTTTTTTACGTTTATAGAACTGGTCAAGAAAAACGTAGTTTTCCCCCGCCAGAAGATTGCAATGTTTGGCCAATATTCCGTTGGAGTAAGGATGATAAATACTTCGCTTGGATGGGACCTGATTTACTCTCTGTATATTCAACTCCTGGATTTGGGCTTTTGGACAAGAAGTCTATTAAAGTCCCTGGAATCAGGTAACAATACTTATATGATATGATTTACCATTTATACCGTTTATGAACTTTAAGATACCTATATTTACATAATTTTTTTCAATTCCAGAGATTTCAGTTGGTCCCCTACAGATAATATCCTTGCATATTGGGTGGCTGAAGACAAAGATGTCCCAGCTCGAGTAACTTTACTCGAAATTCCGAGTCGCTCTGAAATTCGATCAAAGAATCTTTTCAATGTAGCCGATTGTAAGATACATTGGCAAAAGAGTGGGGACTACCTGTGTGTTAAGGTAGATCGTTACTCCAAAATAAGGAAAGACAAGTCTGACGTCAAATACTCTGGAATGTATTATAATTTTGAAATCTTCCACATGAGGGAGAAAGAAATTCCCGTGGACTCAGTGGAAATCAAGGAGCCGATTCATGCCTTTGCCTGGGAACCTATAGGATCAAAGTTTGCCATTATCCACGGAGATATGTCCAATGTCTGCATCAGCTTTTATTGTGTGAATGCTGGGCAGGCCCCCTCCTTGTTGAAGAAGTTTGAAAAGAAGTCCTACAACCATCTGTTCTGGGCTCCATTGGGACAGTTTATTGTGCTAGCTAATTTGGGTGTTTCTGGTGGTGCCTTGGAGTTTTTGGATACCTATGACTTCACAATAATGAATATTCGTGATCATTATCAGGTGAGAATAGTTTCATTTGCAACAGATTGTCTGCCCAAACACGTACATCCCTTTTACTTTAATTTAACTACTTTCTTTGTTACAGATGTCTGGTATTGAATGGGATCCTACTGGGAGATACGTAGTGACTGGAGTTTCTTCTCTAAAATGTAAGGTGGATTGTGGCTACTATATGTGGTCCTTCCAAGGAAAGATTATACGAAGGTATGAACAGTACAATATTTTCTAATACAATAACCATCTTCATTTACCTATTGGTTCTGCAACATGATTTGCAACTGTGTTGGAACAGATTTGTTGCTTTAAAGTGCCCTCGCCCCGGGTATCCGGCCCCTAGCTTATCCAATTCCCCCTGTAATCTGACCCGCCTTAGACTGTTTATTGTTTGTAAAATTAACGGCAAATCTTCAGATCATAAAAAAAAATGCTGTCGAGAGCCGTACCAAAAGACCAACGTATAGAATAAACGTTAAAAGAAATTGTTTTGAAACATTGTCTTGGAAAAATTTAGGACATGGTCCAACACTACCTTGCAAAACATTTGTCAGACTACTGTGGCTCCGCCATATAACAATTGTTCCACAGTTCCCATGATTAACATTTATTTTATTTATTTATTTTTATTTTATTTAATACAATATACGGCGACAAAAACGCCTATTACATGTTAAAAAACAAATCAAACACACTACACAAACTGGTAAACTCCTAAAAATTTATAAAATGCAAGTATATTCCTCAAAACTTAAATCAAAGTATAAATCACAACAAAAACCATAAATAACACTAATCAAATTCCAAATTTTTGGTGTGATGGATATATGACAAATGGATAGGGCATGCAAAATGAAATAATTAAAAACAAAATGCATGCACAAAACGTCACATAAATAAAAAAAAAAGTTAAAATGTAGAATATAGAAATTGGAAATTAAATGAAAGCATACATTATGCATTGTCAAAATCAAATTAAATTACAACTTTAAATGTAATAACATGTACTTATACTTGGATTTTTTTAGAGTAACGAAAGAAGATTTTGCCCAGTTCTTGTGGCGTCCACGTCCACCCACTTTGCTGTCTGCCGCACAACAGAAGGAAATACAGAAGAACCTAAAGAAATATTCGGCACAGTTTGAATCAAAGGATAGGCTTCGTATGACTAAAGCTTCTAAGGAACTGATAGCCAAGAGAGCTGAGCTGATGAAGAAATATTTAGAGTATAGAGAACAAAAAGCTAAAGAATGGGAGAGTCAAAAACCAAGGAGGTTGGAACTGAGAAACTGTAAGTGTATTTTTATTCCAGGCTCACACAAAATAATGGCATTTTCCTTTTCGGTTAGTTGTCATAATTAATTACCGGCAATATTAAGTTGTCAAATAATCTTCATATTCTGCTGCACCCCTTTATTTTTTTCATTGACTCAATTTCATTTTGTGTTGTTGATCCAAAATTCCTCCAAAGGGATTAATTAGCCTTCGTTTTGCTGTCAATTACCATGTTAAATCAACTTGTGTATAACTCTGTAACTACTCTGCATCACAAAGAAAAATCAATGTTCATTACAAATTTTAGAAAAATTGATTAGCTGGTCATTGACAAATTCTCACAATTATTTTATCTTGTCAAATATTCAAATAACATTCTGTACCCCGAACTTACACAAAATTACACAATTATTCCGTAATATTAGTGGTATTATGAATTCGTTCGTTATCATGATTGTTTTTTCTTTGCATTTTAGATGTGGATACTGATGATTTAGAAGCTGATACTAAGAATGTTGAAGAGGAAATTGTCGAATTCTTTGTCAAGGAAGAAATCACCATTGTCGAGTAGTCACCACGGAGTCCAGTTTTTTTTTGCCTCGGTGATAGTTTTCAGCCGGGGCCTCTGTACACCATCACCGCAAGCTAGCTGACTAGTGCAAGTTACGTCGCACACTTGCATGATCATATTATCTGCATATTATATAATTACTAATATAATTATTTACATCCTCAATATTGTAATATCTTTTATAGGGTTTTTGTTCTGTAATTATAGGAAATGATTAAAATTCTATTTTACAGAAATTTTAATTTTAGACTTTTTTATTCCATAACCTTACAAAATTACAAGACACATTAAGACAATTACGTGAAGAATTTAAACTCATTTGCGTTCCCTTTAAGGGTAGGCAATTACACTTTTAATTTTGACCGAGACAAATTATTCCCACATTGCTTTGTCGAAAGTCTGTAAAAGATGTTTCATCAATTCATTTTGAAATCTGAGTTAATAGAATACATTTTATTTTATAGATTATTCTGAGATATAATGAAATACTTCTTCAATTTTAGCGATCAAACCATTCTTTCACCTGTATGCAGGGATCGTCTTCATTTCAAATCTGCCTACTAAAACACCATTGGTTTTGTGTAAGATTGGCATTACTATACAATTCTGAGAATAAATAATATTTAGCTGCGAAAAAGAAACATTTATGACTTTCTATAAATCTAGTGAATTGTATGGGCCCTATATAATACTTGTGTGTGCAGTAACTATATAAATATTTCAATAAAATGACCACAAAGAAAATTTACCAATTCCGAGTGAAGAGTGTTCAAAGTTGTAGGAAATACAAAGCTTCTAGGGATCAAGTGAGTTCTTCCACTACTACGATGTTAAAGATTTCATTGATGGTATAAAACTGTAAATATTACAAATTATATTAACACTTTTACTACTAAGCTTTTATATGGTGGAGACCAGCGGTGCTGACGAAATTGTAAATTTTCAAATTGAAATTTCTAGGGAAATTACAGGAAAAGTGTTTTTTTTTTCTTTTAGGTACGAAAGTTGGAATAATGATCTATCGAACGCGCTCATCAAGAGTGCGTCATCCTTACTACAGAGCACAATAAAACGCCAAAAAAAGCAATACGGAATTAGTGTAAACCTGCCACCACAGTATTACGGTACAAAACTCGTTATAGCAACCAACCTATACGAGATAGAGATGTAAACTGAAGTTGTCTTGTACGCTGAGGACATTATTTTATACAAACGTCGGTGAATGTTTGGGCGATGGCGAAAGTAGTATCGGTAGTCGACAGAATACGTGTCGACGGCAGCACGGGATGTGTTAAGTATAATAACTTAGTGTCAAGATGTTAAATGTGAAAGTACAATAATGTCATCTTACTTAGAATAAGAAGATACAATCAATAAACGTGACCGTATCAAAGTGAGTTATTGAGTAAAGAATATCAGATTGAAACTTCTTTCAGTGCTTATGGAGCTGCCTTACCTATTCCAAAAAAGGTCTGACCATGTCAAAAAGCTTATGAAATTGCAATTATACCCTGGAAATGTATACCCTGTGTAATGCATAGAAATTGATAAGAATAATTTATTTATTTTTGTTGTAATAATTTAAGCTTGGATTAATTTGATCTCAGATGCCTACTGAGTCCTGTAAATTTTTTTACCTTTCTTCATAGCACACATATTTTTGTATATATAGATACATGCACAAAGCTTAGCCTAAACCTCAGTGGGCACTTCAAGAAGTGTAAAACTAACAATGTTGCATTTAAAAATGTAAATATAATTTTCTCGACATCCGTAGCCTAGTGGTATAGGCGTGGACTGTAGATCCGGGGTCCCGGGTTCGATTCTCGGTCAGGTCAGTGTTTTTTCACTTGAAATTTCTACCCGGGGTTGGCCTGTCTCAGATTGGACGGGACCGGTTGACTGGAAAAATTGCCTCAGGCAATAAGTCCACCGGCTATACTGAGACCTTTGTATAGAAAAGTGTTAATTTATTTATTTATAATTTTGTATAGTTAGTCCTGTAACACTGAAGACAAAGTCAGGTGGGGCTGGACAGGGGCGCAACCACATAGAAAGAATAAACAGTGAAAGACACCAACGGGTAGTAGTGCAAAACACACCAATAGTATAAAACAGACTTGATTGATTGAGAAAGAAGAATAATAATTAAGAGGAAACCAAAGTGACAATGTGAAAAAGCACTTGAGATAGAATCAATAACAGTTGACTTTAGTAAATATTTGCAGAAAAAAGGTCTAGAGGTCGAATGCTTTCAGCATGAAGACAAAGGTCCAAGTGTATACTGCCTGTGTTGTGCTTGTTCTAGTCTGTTTGTGAAACTTGGCATCCAATGTAAGCTCAAAATACAGGCATAGCAGGATTCGAGAGCACGCACATCCGAAAAATGCTTGATATCGGCTGGTACAACCTCGTACCTAAAGCAGCTTAAGAGACCTAACGGTCAACCTTTCGTTGCTACTACCGTAAAGGTCCACCATTTGACATGGCTAGGCCACGTGCTAAGGAAATTTACAGAAGACATTATGTGCCTAAGCCTCAACCACCCAAACAGTCAGAAGATTGTACGAGGCTGATATTCAGGGTACATGCATAGTCGGTTAGAATGAGGCTGAAAGGACTATGGGGAACAAAGTGGCATGGCGAGGACTTCTGGAGAGTCCATATGCTCCAATTACGGAGCAGACATGGTCGAAGAAAAAGAAGATAGTACACAGAGTTTCTCTAGTAGGTTCTTCTTCCCCATACATTACATTGAGAGTCAATATATTCTCTGGGTTATGTAAATTGTGTAATTACATCTAATCGTTTCCGAATTATTAAATTTTGTATATCCAACTGCAGCTGTAGAGCATAGATCAGAGGGAGCTGTTTCATTTGAGAGGCAACGCTCTTTCCAAAGACATCAAACTCATTGTTTGGATCAAACGATTGATCACAGTGTTCCATAGATCCCTCAGGCATTCTGTAGGTATTTTATTCTTCAAGAAAATACACTTTAAATTTTGTCCAATTATAAATTTTCCTTTGTGATTCTTGTGATCTAACTAATAGTGCGAATGCATGAGCCTAAAACTAAAAAAAAAACAATCAGTAAGTACGAACTTTGAATTGTAATTTATAAAAATGGCTCATAAACATTCTATTACTTTCCAAAATTTTGATTTTGTCATATAAATTCCAAATTAAAAACCCATTATTATACTTAACATTAAATTTAAAACATTTTTCACTTGTAATTTAAATGTCAAACAATTTTCAGAATATTTGAAGGGTTATAAAAATTTCCTTCTTTTCAATAATTTGAAATTTTCTATAGATAAAAGATAAAATGCAGAAGATTTAAAAATATTTTAAATTTTCATCTATGATGGAGTCAAGAACTTAGTAATTTACTTTACATTTCTATAGATGGCACTGGCTGTATATTATTGTGAATGGCCGATCTCTAATTGATTGTATTTTTTGACGTAGATACATGATTGTATTTTTTGTTCACTATTATTTTACACTGCTATAATAAAATAAAATAATATTTATTTTGATGAACACATATTATTATAAAAACAAGTTCATAAACAACTACATATTTGGGGGTCAAGATAATGTGTTAGCATGCTGCCAAAGGATCTCCTTAAATTTTTTTATTAAAATGTACCTATCTGTGCTCACTCAAAGTGAACACAAATTAGGTAGGTAGGTATAGGTACCTACTTTCACAACCATTCAACCCTTTCTATTCCTATATTATGTAACTGACCCCAGTATTGTCCTGTCCCGCTGGCAAAACGGCACAGGCTTCCGACCCGTGAGGTCTAGGGTCCAAGATACCGCGAGCTCAGAAATAATCTATCTTCTTTTAAAAAAATAATTGTTGTACCTAAGTATTTTGAAATCAATTAAAATGAGTCACAACTAAAACCATATGCAAACTCAAATTAATCGTAAAATTAAAAAAAAGTCAATAGATTTTAGGACGTATTCATTGGGTGCATATATTTTTCGCAATAGGTAAGTACTTAGTAGGTACAAGGCACATGGGTGATGCGGTCAGGAAATAGGGTATTTGACTAATTTCCAGAAACCGTTTTAAATTATTCTACGATACATTATAAGCACATTCTCTTTATATTTTCTGAAGATATGCCATATTTTATATGAAAATCATGTTTAAAGTTTAAATATCCAAAAACGCGCGTAAAACGCTGTCTTGTATAATGGCGCTGGTCACGTGGTGCGTTTTACGTCACACTTCTGTATTGGTATGAGGTTGATGACTATCATTTACCATGGGGTGACGTCACCTTGACGTCACGGGGACCACAACTAATCACAAGGCGTTTTCATCGGTGACTAGTTCCATAGAAATATTTGGATTTTTATTACGTGTTTTTATAAAAAATAAGCCTATTTAAGTTGTAAAATAAAAGAAATAAGCTTTCTTGGGCCATTTTCAAACAGGATGACCACAATCTGTATCTTATTTTTCATAGTGTCAAATACCCTATACCCTAAAAATGTCTGAATCTATGCTATAATCAGAAATATTATAATTAGTGTTGGGTAAAAATTTAAGTGGTTTTTGTATGGGAAAATAATTTGTCATGAGTCTCCGATGGTATATTTACCCCACTGGCCCCGTCAAAGGGAGTTCATTGTTTTTTTTATGAAAATTGAGGTAGCCAGCCACAATGTATATTTCCCTAATACTAATATATAGTTAATGAAAGGAGAAAAGGATAATGTTCTAGGCTTAGATAGAATATATATAGATCACATCATAAAGAAGAAGATAGAATATAGGCACCTATACGCAGTGGCGTTCCGTGGGTTATTGGCGCCCGGGGCGGGAACCACACCCTTTGGCGCCCCCACATAACTTTTCCTAAAAAAAGGTCATTTCTATAATTTGGTATCTGGAAACATGACATTTCCTAAAAAAAAAAGGTCATTTCTAAAATTTGGTATCTGGAAACATGACATTTCCTAAAAAAAAAAGGTCATTTCTATAATTTGGTATCTGGTAACATGACATTTCCTAAAAAAAAAAGGTCATTTCCAAAATTTGGTACATGCCTATTTCGAAAACCGGACGTATAGTATAGCGCGAGCATATTTTGCCGCCCTGCTAATAGAGGCGCCCGGGGCGATCCGCCCCTCCGCCCCCCCCCTCTCGGTACGCCACTGCCTATACGTATCCAGAGGGACGAAATTTTACTATTACTAAAGATGAAACGGATATCCACTTAAAAATATAATTTGATTTCTCTGCATTAAAGGGTAGCAAGCTGTTTCGCTTGTCTTCGTAAATAGCAACACCACCTATAAAAGAAGGCCTTAGCGCTACGTCACAGCGTGAGGCCCAGCATTCACTCTTCTATATCTTATGTACTTACCTGTACGCTATGATATCTGTCTACACGCAGGCGGCCGTGACGCGAGAGGCCAAAAATGGCCGCCAGCACCAAGGCCTTCTTATATAGGTGGTGTTGGTAAATAGGGTCAGCTTCAGATAAAAAAAATCGTATGTACACTACTGCAAGGTGCTAAAAGTTAACTTTGCCAATCAACGAAAATACCCGAATTGGACCGAGTCTACAGATGGCAATTTTCCGCCGGATATTCGGCAGCTGAATATCCGGTATTCGGCTAAACTTATATTCGTTTCACCTCTACTAATTACATACAGAACATCTTTCAAGTGTAAGGTACTATAGGCATCACAGTTCTAAATTATTAATTGATGATACTCTTCTGGATGCATATAGAGAAAATCATAGCGCTAGTTTTACAAATATTTTCAGATCCGCCTTTTCGGTTAGGTACCTAAAAATAATTCAAAATATTTAGTCAGCAGCTCCGTAGGAATGTTAGAAAAGCAAAATATTTTCATTTTAATTTCATGATTTAAATAATTTTTCCAAAAATTTTCAATTCTTTTATGTTTTATTTTAATATTTTTCACCCTATGATATTTTTAATAATTTTAGACTCTTTTCAAAGATACCTATATCTACATAGGTAGGTACACATTATGTACCTACGTGTGAGCCTTCATTCAAATCCCTTTACCTTTCTTCTGGTTCGTAGAGTAAAGAACTGCGTGGGTAGGTACCGTAGTTTCATGTGAAACGTTTGGTAACAGTATAGGGTTAGCGGTGGACGCGTAGTTCGTAGCTCCGTCACCAAGACACGGAGAGCGTTAGTGGCGTAGTACCGTCCTGAACTCTGAAAAGGTGTCGCGTGCAAAGGGGTTCACTTTTCTTGTCAATAATGTGTCTAATTTCGAAATGAATTTGCGTAAACTAATTGAAAAAAACTTTAACGTTCGTTCGAAAATCTTGTACGAAATAGTTTCGGATGAAAGTGACTTTTCAGTTTTTTTTATCGTAATTTTGTGAACAAGATCATGTGCTTTTCCGTTTTCTCTTTTCAAATTTGAAAATATTGTGGAACTTTTTCAAAGAAAATACAATTCTTATTTGAAATTAAGGTAAGAATTTTACATTATAATACAAATTCATAATACTTTTTTTTTGCATTTGATTTCGATATGAGACAACATTTTTCATGATTTTTAGGTAAATATAATCAAATTTAAAACTGTTTTCCAGTTACTCAGATAGTTATTTATTTCTTAAGTTAATTTAATTTTATTGTAAACAATTTTACCTTTCTTTGGAACGTCATTATCATATTTTCGTATTTAGGTAGGTACCGTCTAGTGTTTAGTAATCCGAATTCGTCCTGGATTTAAATAGGAATCATGAAAATACATAATGTAGATTTAAGAGATTTATGTAAAAAAATCGGATCTTGACATGTCATTAACATTTTAAATAAAATGACATAAAAAAATGTTTAATCTTCTTAAATTATTTAATGCACATTATGAACATATTTCTAAAATGTTTTTTTATGATAAATTTTCACCCTCCTATTGCAACTGCTGCCATGATGGCATATCTTCAGGATAATAAAGGTCATCATTACTTAAGGGGTCAGTTTTCAGTTCCCCTAACCGTCGTATAATACTTAGTCTTCTACACGTTGATAAAACAAAATCGATACTAGTTTTATTTTATACCTCTACAATATATCTCAAGGGATTATAAATATTATACTTACTTAATATCGAGATTAAGACCTTTAGACATGTATGTACAAGAGCCATAAAAAATAAAAATATTTCTTCTTCTTTTTCTTGTTAAAATCTGTGATTTGTTTGAGGTTTCAAGCCTGTTCTTTATTTTCTTTTCATCAAAAACTTCGGATTCATTGAAATCTCACTGGTTGTCTTACAAATTGACCAACGTGTATCTTATAATATAAATGAAAGTCGGCCTAGTGCGAACACTTATAACTCGAGATCGGTTGAACAGATTATTCCGTTATTTAATTTACGTATTGGATTCTTCTCCGCTCTGGATAACAGAATAACTATTAAAATTTTGAAAAAAAAATGCATAAGAAGTGACATAAAATATAATATTAATGTTCATTTGAAACGGATTTCCTGCGACCCCAACGCCATCTGTGAAAAATTCTATATCAACAAAATTATTGTTTTACCTGTAAACCATTGACATTAAAAATATTGGTACTTACGCAGATTGATGATGATGGATTTTTTCCAAGCTTTCAGAAATAATTTTTCAACATTCAAACAAACGTATTTTTGTATAAATTACAAAGTTGAAATCAATATTCATAGTGAGGACTATGAATATTGATAATAATAATAATAGGACAACGTCTGTCGGGACTCGGGAAAGATAGTATATGTATAAAAATAAACACTTACTATAGCTTCGTTGATAGGGAAATTATAGTGAACACTAAGTAAATGAATCATGTATATTATATTATATTATATACAATTATTCAAACAACTAGCGGTAAAACCAATCAGATGACAGCTGGTATAGAAAAGGATCATTAATTATTAAGGCATCATTATCAGCCTTCACTTATCCAGTATTGGACATTGGTCTTCATCCCGACATAAACGATTCCCTGTCTCACACCATTGAGTGACATTTATTATTTCCGCCAACTTTTCTTATAGGTATCTTCAGACAATCTCAGGTGTGGCCTTCTATGACCTTCTTGGCCTCTATTCCAGGGTTTTCTTGGTCCATGCGCCATCCGTTATTCCCCACATCGCCCATAAGACACCTACAGACATAAAATGAATGAACTCAGTAAAAATGTTAAATTCTTTATTTTTTTGCAATATTAGTAGGTAAAATTTGAAAAATAGGTTTTTCTTTGCCTTACGGCCGTTCAATGGGGGATCCGCTTCTTTAGAAAAGCATTGCATAAAATATTTAGGAGGAACCCGCACTGGCATGCATCGCCATGCTTCTAAACTGGGATGGCGAGAATGATCATTCACTTGGGTGAACATGATCTAC
Source organism: Mystacides longicornis (assembly GCA_963576905.1). Classification (NCBI taxonomy): domain Eukaryota; kingdom Metazoa; phylum Arthropoda; class Insecta; order Trichoptera; family Leptoceridae; genus Mystacides; species Mystacides longicornis. Next base: position 15,263,827 of record OY756425.1, read on the forward strand.
TGAAGCTTATTGCCGGATGTCCAATAATATAATGTATGCATGGTTGCTTTGCTAGGACAGAACTATGTTGAGGATTTGTGGATAGGTACATACCTACTTCAAATTATGTAAATGCATCCCTGAGTGTAAAATTAACACTCAATTAATAATAGCAGAGAAAAGCATTGAAATTTATGTTTTTACTAGGTACAATAGGTACATACATGAAAAGGCATAAAAAATGTCAAATTTTTATGTCATAAAATCTTTGTTAATAATGGTTTTTGTCTCTTTCCATCTTTTTGTTTTAAAAAGTGAGATACTTATAGTACCTAAATAGCAAATTTCAATATTTTTTTTACTTTTTAGAGACTTTTGAAAATGGTGGGTATTCCAGAAGGTGTATTTAAAAATACAACGACTGTTCATCGAATACAAACCGTTGCATACTAAACGCAAGGGTGCCTTGAACCGTTTTCTGTTTCTCGACACATTTCAGAAGTAGATGTCGCTTCTTGTATCTAGTGCATTTAATTCAATGAGATAAGTTAATTTTAAACTTGATGAAAACGCCAAACGTGGCTGATTTATGAAATTTTGAAATTATACATTAGAATAAAATAAAAACCTTACGTAGGATGAGTGCACTCTATGTTCGCGTGGCTTTAGAAATAATTTTAGAATGACATTATTAAAGGTAGGCCTACTTTGAAAGTTTGAATAAGAACAACAAATTATGTAATCTGAGTCACTGTTCTATAGAAGCAACTCGCTAATACGTTGATTGTTTGTTTCATGTTTTTATTTTGTTTGTGTTGTTCAGTGTTCTGTTGGTGTCTCTATGAAATAAATAAATAAATAAACATTGAATAATGTAGACACATTCGTGGAACCTAATTAAACGAAATTTTGAAAATGTGTTTTTAACCGAGAGGCCGTTCTAGATAAGTAAGTCTCGGGCTGGTGCGTATAATCTATATATTAATACGTGAAGGAAAAACTGTGTGACTATTTTTTACGAAATTTGTGCGGACGGAGGAGTATGAAATTTCACACACTTATAGTTTATGTAGAAAAGGAGTGGCTAATGCTAATATTTTTTAAAAAAATATGCATAAAAAATGATTAAATCAAGGAAAAATATCAGAAACACTATTGTAATGTTATGTATTTGATACTCACACAAACTTCCACAGACTACTTATAAAGATCATCAACTTCATAGAAACAAATGTAAAAATGAAAAGCGCCTCATAATGGGCGCAGAAAGCTTTTTGAAGGCGGTAGGTATATTCAAATGGACACAGACGCATATATTCTTTTGTTTATCTGTAGTCAATTTGAGAATATAATATTACCTAATATTGTTTGCTTTAATAATAATAGAAAAAACTTAATACATATCAACATTTCCAATTTGACGTATCCATGTCATTGTTTTTGAAAGAAAATATTGAAAAAGCTATCGTATAAAAAGCTATCGCTCCCTATCGTCTTAGACAATGGAAATTTAATAATGTTCAATCTTATAATTTGAATAAGTTATGGTGAATTTCGAGCACTGGTCGACCACTTGTTCATATAAATATGTATCGGAACATCGGACCCTTCGTAAAATGTCTATCTGTTAAACTTTATGAATCAGGTTTCCTATAAAGATAGAATCATACAGTCGACTGAACAAAAACCCTGGTAGTAAACTGTATGATAGTTTTTATTTAAATCCAACATATTCAGTTCAAGAAACACGCACAATTATAATATACCTACTAAGGTACTTAATATAAAATGATCAGATATCGTTATTTTGGGTTCTCAAACTTTGATATTCATTACACTATTGGATTTTTCATTGGCGTACCTACCGATTATTATCACAAAACCCCTCATCATTCTTCTTCTTCTTCTTCTGGTTTTAAATCATTGATCTGTTAAGAGTCTTGAAAGCTACTCCTGAAAGGTCGAGGTCCTTCACCTCTTCGGTGCTCTTCCGGAGGGGCAATGCCCTGGTGGAATTTCATTTGTCTCTATGTGTGCTATTCTGTATTTGTACATTCTGTTGACGAAGGACTTGCGATTTTATGACAGTCCACGTATAGTACATAATTCGACTAGAAGGTTAATTAGTTCGTCGATAAAGTAGTATTTGAATGTTTATTTTGATAGTGAGATCGATAATCATTAAATACACGCGGGATAGACAGTAAAATAATTGTTAATAAGCAGGATCGTTGTTTGACTGTAGCTAGCCGTGGCATATTTTTCGCGTAGTAAAAATCCTGTCCTATTTTGAGTCTCTGCTGGAAGTACGTTTAGGTATTTTGAGTCAAGAGTTAGATGGTTAAAAGATAGCTTCCAGTCCCTAGAGTCTGTACACCATCAGGAACCATTTTCAGTTGTCTATACACACTATAATAATGATGCTAACAAACAAGAAGAGTGAGCAGCTTTTAAAAGAAGAAAAGCCCTTAAAGCCGGCATCATATTATTTCACTCCAGAAATTGCCCTTTTATAATTAATAGTAGAAGGATAAACTTCAGGTGAAGTATGGGGGGCATAAGAGAGTTAAAAAACAGAAGTTGGTTCGGTTTCCGAATGGTGCAAACCTTATTGCAAAAAAACCTGTATCCCCAAAATCTGACGGAGTGGCATCGCAAAAATACATAAATCATAATTAAGCAATTATAAAAAAGCTTATTCTAATTTTGTTTTGTGTATTTCTTTAATTTTTGATTTCGTTCAGGACATAGCTACCGCACTGCCTTGGGTTAAATACCATCAAAAACGTTTTGTTTGCCAAGTTCTCTCTCTGCACTTCCATTTGAATAATTTTGCCAATCAGGTCAATTGGAAGTTGGGACTCATACCCACATAAACGGGATTCGGACGAAGTTTGAAAGTTTTATCAGTAATTTGTAATACGAGTATTATCATTACCCCTTCTATTTTACGTTCAATGAAAAGCAATTATTTTTACTAGCAAGCGGTATACAAAGGGTGTTTTTTATTACCGCTATATCCAATATTTTAATATTGTTCATATATCTACATACATTAATTTTTAAATACTACGCACTAAATAAACAAAATATTCAAAATAGGATTCTGTCACAGTTTTGTTTATGAGGTATGGGAAGAGACGTTGAGGGGAAGGAACATTAGTGAGAACGTCCAAAAAATCATAGATAAAATGATTATGCTAGGCAAGTACTCGTTTATTCGGGATTTAAATGGTTTCTTCATCTTTTGTCTGTCTCTTTCCATTTTGTTGTTTTGAATGGTTTTTCGAAGCGAGATAAAACAATTTAATAAGTGTTCATCTAGTGACTTTTGAAAACGGTGTCTCAATTAGTCAATTAATTATCGAACGAAGAACTTTCCAATGGTGATGGCTAGTCAACTTTCCATTTTTTAATGAAATGTCGCTTCTAGCGCGTATTACATAATAGTTCAATGTTTTTTTTTTATTACCGCATATTTTAATATTGTTCAGTTCATATTGTGTCGCGTTGAAATGTTCCAAATGCTAAAACAAAAAATGTGATAATATCTACTGGAGATAACATCTCCACGACAGACCAATAAATCTTTTCTCCGTCTCTCTCCCACACTTCTCCCTCAAATAGTGACAACGACCTACACTACGAAGAAACCACAGACCACAAAATTGAATACATCGAGCGAAAATGTCAAGTGTGATCAGCTAAATGATTATTTCAAAAGCCAATAATTATTGTTTGGTAATTTTCGGTATTTTCTTAAGGTGACACTCTTCGACTTTTCGAGCCTTAGAATTCTTTGAATTAAATCCACAACCTTGAAGTTACCATTTATAAAAGTAATCTAACAAAAAATTGCTTCATAGAAAAGAAAATTTGGTTGTCAAATAAAGAACCTTTTGACGATCCAATAAGTCATCATCGACAGTGTGGCCAGGTGTGAAATTGAAAGGGTTTCAATAACAAGAAATATTCTAAAGTGGTTAAGGCACCTCATTTTATCTATTATTAGAGGTTAGAGAAAAAAAAATGGTGTTTTTTGTCCGAACTAAAGTCACCCCCGTTGTAATACATAAATATATTTTCAGAAACGATTTTTTTCTCTTCCCTTTTAGATTCAAAGCCGTCTTTAACAACTCGGATGTCCTTTTCGAGGTTTCTTTTTTTTTATTTCGTGCTCTTCGTCGTATCTCAATCTGTCGGAACTGTTCTATAAATAAACGCCCAACACCCTAAATAAGATAAGAAGGTACCTTCATATTATATTTTTTTAAAGCAGTAACATTAGGTTTCAGCAGTTATCTTTTGTGTTCAATTCATTTGTTCACATCAGACGGATGTAACGAACTAGAAATTTTGCTATTCGTTGCATTTTACAATTACGTTACCTATCTTGAAATCTGTAAAATGGAATTAGGACATAAGAACTAGAAAAATAAAGAAGGCAGAACTGATTATCACAAATGTCAAAAATATTCGAAACAAATTATATAGTGCGGTATTTCTCTATATTATAGCAGTCGAAATAGTCAACCACATCTATATTAGGTATTATTTGTTATTTGCTGTCATAATCAATGAGATATTATACTGGAGATGCAATTCCATACAATTTTTAGTTTGAAAGTAGCATCACGAGTAAATTTGAAGTTGAACTTAAATAAAAATATGCAATCAAGCATTACTGACGAATATTTTTGTCTTTGTCACACATAATACGCCAAACGGCTAAGTGCTGTCACCTTCTACCGGTACACATTAATAGAAATTTCTTTTTGTGGGTGAGATTTGAATGTATATGTCAGAATTGTCTAAGAACCTTTTGAAAAAGATCTCTCGTCTTTATTAATGCGAGGCAGACAACGAACAGTTTAAAAGCACATTCATAAAAATATTTTTCGAAAATGGAAAAAATGATTTATTTATTCGAATCAAAAATGACCCTTTTTATAAAAACACTAGTTATAGTGTACTTGCTTCTAAATTTCGTCCGGCTAGGTAAGGGCTCATACACACAGCTTAAACGAGAACCGTCAGAAATACGGCACTGTGGGAAAAACCGCTGGCGATTTCTCAGTTGTATGATGGATTTCGTAAAAAATTTCATTGAAAGTGGAAAACCTTTGTTTGCAGAACATCCTTAAATTCCATATATAATTTAAATTAGGGAGCACTCTGTTTAAATATAAGTTGTATTCTTTTTTCTAAATAAATTGATAAAAAAAAACCTTGATAGAATAAAAAAAAATCTAGAAATATATACCTATTTGTACATATATACACTGTTGCATACGCCGCGTACGGGTGTATCTTTTTAAATGAATTTAGGCTAATTAAAAGTGAACACAAATACATTTGGAAACTTGCTCACACTATGGAAGAGTTGTGTTGTGAAAGTGGAAATAGTCGGCACAGGGATTCGAGCCCATGACGTATGCTGTAGTAAGAAAGCCGTCGACTGAACCGCTGGGTTACAAATTCAAATAAAAATGTATCTACGGGTTTCATACAGACGCGGTTTTTTTTAACCCCCCTCGGTATGCATCCGTAGTGTGATGTGGGCCTTACTAATAAAACAAAAATAATTGTCAAATATATTTTTATATTTTAAACATTTTATCACAATAATATGCACTTAAAATATATAAAATACGTCCTTTTTGATAAAAGGATTTTCCTATATTGATTTCTGTTGAGGAACGACTTTTTTCACCACAAAATCCACCATTTTCAAGAACACCGTATTACCGCGGACACAACTGTCAAGCTCGAGCTGTTGTCAACGACTAAAACACGAGCGTGACACATTTTCGGTGGTGGCACACTTTTTTACATGCCATTTTTTAGACTCGATTGCATCTCTAGTATAAATCTCATTGGTCATAATACTTAATTTAAAACAACAAGATCGAAAAAGACAAAAACCGTTTTAAGAAGCACATAATTTTTTTTTCAAAATTTGCGTAGTTGTTCGAGCTCATGTATTGGTGCAAATGGAAATAAGTGATTTACCGGATTTCAACTTCTTCCATATCATGGTTTTCGTTAAGTTTCTATGGTTTTGAATTAAAAGTTATGTGTATTTTCAATTTTCTCAAATCGCTATTCATACATTTTATCTTAATTCGAATTAAATTTTCCAAAATTGAAAACACTTAAGCTCTTTAAGAAGGCCCTGTCCTAACTGAAAAGTGATCGCGCGATAATGCGATGAGCGATTATACAATGTGCTCAATTTGGACTATCAGTCCGCGTTTGAATGTATGAAACTCGAAGCGAGGATCCTTTCCAGTTAGGCCACACGGTAATTTTTTTTCAGGATTTTGTTACCAAGATAAACCATCCATCTGTAAAACACCCATTATAATCGAACCACTTTCAAAGAGTTAAAAAGATGGATACTATTATTATCTATGCTTTGCCAGACTTTAAAAAATGTTGCATTTCGAAACAAAGTTTGTTATTGAATAACAAGCTGCTCAGACTGAATTTTTAATTATTAATGTTAAATTAGTTTGTAAGAACAATGCTTCATTAAAATTCCTTCTCTTGCATCTTCAATACTGAAGTTGGATGTTGCTTTCTCTATTTTGTATATCATTAATATCAATAGAGCATCAGAATTCGGGTGTATATTACAGAACGTTGGTTATGGTACGTCACACTGTATTTTCGTTGAAACACTTGGGAATACCGTGTTATGGATGAACTGGAAATATTTTTCATACTTATATAATTCGTCTGAGTCGATATTCGTTACTGTGACGGTAGAAGTGTATGCGAGAAATATTTATATAAACGAAACGATACTTGAAAGGAACGAAAAAAGTGCTCAAACTAAAAATGGCACTTTTTGAGGGACGATAATATAACTGATTGAGGTCAACTGAACAGTTAGATAATGACCCTTTCTAAGTCGACCGATAGGATTTTTGCTAGTTAATATATACCTAAAGCTGAAACTGTTTTTTGCTAGATAATATATAAAGCTCAAACTGTTTTTTGCTAGTTAATATATAAAGCTGAAACTGTTTTTTTTTTTTCAATTTTTTTTCCATTTTGGCATTTCATCTACAAGGGGGACAGTTTGCCATAACTGTTTTATTTATGATCTCTGAAAATATTCATCGGATTATTTTTTTTTTAAATGAATCTGTGCTCACTCGAAGTGAACACAAATACACTTTTGACATCTTTCACACTATCCAACAAAGGGTTGTGTCGTGAAAGCGGAAATGGTCGGCACGGCCGGGACTCCAACATACGACCTCCAATACGCTGTGCGCATGAAAGCCGGCGATTGATACCACTGGACTAACAACCAAATTGATATTCTATTTCTTTGAGAAGGCTTTTAGCTATTCAAAATCACGTTACGACGCGACGCGACGTTTTGGACATTATGTGAATCCATTATGAAGAAAAACCGTACGACGCGCAAAGCTATATTTGTAATTGACGTTTGTGGCCATAGAGAGTCGAGATATACGTCTAATGTTGCTATGTCGTGTTGCGGTATGATTCACATTAACGGGAATAAATAAAAAATGAAATAATTTGTATGGAAAAACAACGCTTGCCGAATAAACAATGGATTTTGTTCAGGTTTTCATACTAGTTGGCGGGGTGGTATTGCTGGCATGCTTTCGATTGTCTCTGGTAGTTCCATCGGTTGATACCGTGACATGATTGTCACAGCGTATCCTCACATCACATGTCTTTTCATCATTTTTCATGGTTATTCCATGGAATCACGTCAAAGCCATAATTTTCAAATAATTTCATTATGTTAAATGTCTGTATTTTAAAAGATTGTTCTTCATTGAAAAGTATGCAAACTCCAAGGTTTATGATAGCAATAATTTATATGGAGTGTTTACGAGATAACGGAATAGAACATCCTTGCTCGTAGATAATTCTTTTGCTCGTTATATTCTTTTGATCGCCAGAGAAAAACACATAGATATTTATTATAAGCATAATTATATGATTATTTCAATAAAAAGTAAAAACATTCAACCACATAGAGGTATATCTAGTTTCAATGGAAGAGAGTTGCTTACAACGCCGGCTTTCGTACTGTTTCGTGCGGAGTTCGTGAGTTTGATCCCTGTGAAAGAGTCAACGAGTGTATTTGTGTTCACCGTGAGTGAGCACAGATTCATTAAAAAAATATTATTATGTACATGACATGTGTTTGTAGTCTATTGATACGAACACAAAAATAATAATTCGCCTTTTATGTGATATATTAGTTTGATTGTGAAATACTATTTTAGAAAAAAAAAATTGTCCTGCCGTTCTCTCTAAAAGAACACACTCTTTGCCCTAAGATTGGGCCTCGAATTCGTCGTCACGTCAGACACACCGAAAAAAACTCTCTCCATTCGACAGCTTTTTCCAGTCCATTTGTGTGGTATGCAAATTATCTTTTTTTATTGCATTGAAGGTGGAAAATTGGAGAATTATTCTTCTTTCTGTGTCGTGTCACGTCACCCCAACGTTGAATATCACTCTGGAGAATGCATCCTGCATGGTTACTCTTGAAACTCGATTCCAATCCTAAAATCGTAAAATCCCAAAATGGTACTCTTGAAATGCGACGCTAGCGCACGATTGGATTCAAATCGAGTGGTGATTTGAAGAACATGTGAAATCGTGTAAAATTTGAAAATTGGTACTCTTGACGTCGTTTTGACAACTACTCGATTCCACGGAATTGTGTTGGAATCGTCTAACTGTCATTACTTACAAGATCGCAAGAAAGTAACTTTTTTGAAATCGAGAAGACGTATTTTGATTATATTACTTAAAAAATGGCTCGTCTTGCATTATTTTTAAACATTTTGGAAAACGCGCATCAAGTCGATATGCGTCAACGAAATAACTTGCGTAATGCGTTTAGCATGAGTAGTGGGGAATTTATGTATAGCAAATTATAGCGAATATCAAAAGAGATGTTTGAAGAGTTGTGCGGGATTTTGGAACCTCATGACAAAACCTTGAAGACGAAGTGATATCTCAGTGCAAAACATGCAACTCGACATCATTACCATTGGAAGACATGAAAATGATAATCTCGTATAACCATACCCACAGCACCAACAATTCTTTCTGCAGCTCATGACTGAAGCCAGACATGAGTTAGTTCATCAGCTGTGGAATTCACATCATAGCCGAATATGAATAATTTAAGAGAGCTTAAGAAATAACCATTTTATTATAAAAAGCTTCTGTATTGTAAATTCTATTACACGTTTCATGTATATAATAGGTATATGTATGTAAATTGTCAAGGTTTGTAAAAATAACAAAATTGTAATATAATGTGATACATAATAATTTTATTAACTATTATTTTATACTAGATAATTAAATTATAAAAAATACAATATACAAAATAAAAAAAACTATTTTCTGTGTCTATATTGCCTTTGCAATCTCTCTCGAGGCTGCTGCCGCTTCAGCAGATCCTGAACGAATGGCAGCAATAGTTGCGATTATAATTCGGCACGCTGCCCCAATTTTTCTGCAGCTTCTTTAAACGCTAATTATTGCTTTTAAGCGTTCTGCTTCCACCCGTTTTTCTTCCATTCATGTGAGACACTCGTTCGTTCGTTCTTCGTTCGTTCGTTCAGACGTTCTTTCAATAAATTCAAAAAATATTTACGATTTATTTTGATAAATCAGCAAATAAAATATAACTAGCACTTTAATAATTATAATAAAATATAAGTAAACTGTTGAAGTCAGCACCTCTGTCGACATATACAGATCGAGATCGGATGAATTAGGATGATGTTCAATATCGTTTTGAATAAAACACGACTTTACGAAACCAACGTCGCCTCCATGACAGCTCTTTATTCTCATAGATAATACAATGTTTATCAACAAAGTAAAACCATAGACAAAATAATAATTTAACATAAACAAACAACCCAATACTCTTACAGAAACGTCAAAATGTTTATTTGAAATATAAATGAGTGTTTCCATTTAAAGAAAAAAAAATCCTTAAATATTATAGCAACGTCAAATTATTATATTTGTTAAGTAGGACAGTTATTAGTAAATCAAATTCGACTTATTTTATGTTTCAAAAAAAGTATAGGTACCACTCACGGATGTCAGATTTACTTCCTTACAGTTTCTTTGATAATAACGCGACATAACAACAATTATCAATTCCCAATTTACAGCGAAAATATTTTAATATTGCAATAACAAACTTGAAACGAAAACGTTTACACGGCTTCGAACCCCAATCTCAAATCCGATTCCAATCGCACGGAATTTGGTTCAAGAGTACGGTTTTGAAATTGGAATCGAGATTGTGATTGAAATTGGAATTGGGTTCGAATCGAGTGTCGAGAGTAAGCCTGCTGGTCCTGTGCGGCACAAAATAGTTCCTCAACACTCGTGATCACCGTCCACTCCCGAATATTTCGGAGCCAGGATATATGTCGTCGGCCCACCACTCGTCGACCCTCTATTTTTCCTTTTCTTAAGAAGGTGGATGACCACTTATATCTCAAGTAGATGTATGCAAGCAGCCAAAGACCGTCTAACATAATTATTATAACCTACGCTCAGACACATGGATGGGAAGATTAATCAAAATTCTTTGTTGTCGCCATATTTGTGAAATAAACACAAAAGAAACTCACGTATTTAGACGCGTCAAGTAATCTGAGTTTGTCAGTAATGTCCGTCATTATAAAAGAGTTAGTTTGAAGAAGTTGTTTTCTCGCTAATGTCTTTGTAAGACAAGAAGCGAAGAAACACTTAGTGAGAGCAAATTACATCTAGCAGATTGATAACCCAAGCTTGATTGCTTCTACACGAGTTTCCTAACACATTTCAACCCCTTGATGTAAATTCATTTTCGTTCTGAGGGTGGATTAATTATGATTGTTGTGTGGGATAGTTCTGTATTGAATCGTGTTGTTACTTCAAATATGTTGAGTCAATAGAAGGAAAATACAACGAGGTCATTGCCCAGTGGCTCTCCCCAACCTACCGGAGAAAAACAATATTGTAACTCTATATCGTTGTGAAGAATAATGGGATAATCACCTAATGAAAATATCCCATAAAAAGTTTGTTAATAAAATAGCAATTTAGTATAAACCTGACGTAAATGTTTCATTCGACTTTTCATCGCAAACGTTATACTTGAGTAATTTCGTTTATTCTTGATCGAGAAAATAAATTTATGTTTTTGCTGATTCGAATCCTGACGGTTGCATGATGATTAATATTACCTAGGGTGCTTCATAAAATTAGAGTTTTGAAATATTAACGAGACACTGTTATTCAGTTCAATTATGTAAAAAGTGGAACTCAAAAATATTCAGAATTTTAAAACATGATTTAGGGGTCGTTATTGAAAATTTGTATAGGCAATAAATAGAGGCGGAATTTTAACTGGAAATTTCCCTCACCGTTATTTTTATAGTAAGTTTATAGGTATCTGCAATCGATATTTTTATCTTAAAGTTGCTACAAAAAACAAATTATTATATTTTAATAACCTATCTATCTATGAAATTTTCTTCAAGTGGTATCAAGCCCTAAAAGTTGTAAAAAAAACTATATCTTTAAATTATAGAATCGAATAAAAAAAAGGCATGCATGTCCTCTCAATTTTCAAAAAAAAAACGACCATATGAAAGTACCCTAATGATGATGAGATACATCAACTAAACCTACAGAAATACTGACTCTATTTTGGATCTAAAACAAAATAATAAAATATTACCCCGTAATTTTTTTGGATATTTAGAAAATATGTACGATGTTCTACTTACTTTTTAAGTAGAACACTATGTTCTACTTACTATTTGGTATTTTGTGGATTACGTGATAAATTCAGAATTCAGGGCTATTCTGTTAGACTCTTGCCATGATAGTCAATTCTACAAATTTTGTATTTTTTTTTAAATAAAATTATTTCACAGTTTTTCTAAGACTTTATCAAGATAACACTTGAATCGTCAAAAACTCGGTGCTTGAGATTCCTTTGTAAGAAGATCCAATCCACGACTACTTCAGAAGAAAACTTAAGCCAAGCATTTATACGGAATTTCTAGTTGAATTTTGTAAATGTCAACATCGTTGTATTTCATATTGAAGTGCTCTAAAGGTCGTTTGAGTAACAGAAACCACTTTTCATTAAAATATCTTTACAAAATTTTTACCTATCACTTCTGAATATAATATTTTGCCAAACTAAACATATACCTACATACTTTAATCAATGAGTATAGTTGACAAAGCAACTAAAGTCAGCAATTTCTGAATAATAAGATCCGGGTTCTATGCTTTCGGTCCGTTCAGAAAGACAGGGCGTTTTTCACAAGAAAATAATTGTTTATAGAAATTTGGCTTTTCTTAAACTTATTACTTTAGAGATCCTAGCCTACAGGTTTTTATTTTATATTTCTACAAAATAAATTAAAGTTCTTCTAACATAATAAAAATAACACATAAAATAAATAAAACTAAAAAAAAAATCACTGCTGCAAGCGATACGGTCAATAAATTTAAAGCTTGGTACTCACTTGCGCCGCGAACGTGTATCGTTACATCAATTTTATCAAAAGGATGCATGTGTTCCTCTCGCGTTCGCTTTTTCGAATCACGTATACACTAAACCTTTCGATTAAATTGATGCAATGTCACACGTTCGCGGCGCAAGTGAGTACGATGCTTTATATACGTTTGTACTAACCAAATACGAGTTAAAATAATATGGACTAATTATTTGGAGTTTATTCGATTGAGATTAATAAGTTGTTGCAAAAGTGGCCAATTTGGCCGTGTGATAAACTATAAATTTACCTTTTGCATCCTATCTTCCTATGAAATAGTAGGCCGGTTCGTACGTAGCTTATTTTTTTCCTTGAAACACTGACCCCACGCGAAATATTTTTCATACAAATGACAAAACCAATATACCTAATTAAAGGATTTTTTTTTCATACTTATAATTTTGTTCAGTGAGTCGGTAAGTGCTATAACTAAGAATAATAATATAGATATCAAACAATAATAATTAATACTAAATTGTCAGAAATTTTCAATGTGTTCATTAGAAATTTCTACTCGGGTTTGGAATCCTGTCACAGATTGGACAGGACCGGTTGACCGGTAGAGAATGCTTCAAGTATTAAGTTCCGCCGGCTGTACTGACGACTGCGTATAGAAGAGTGTTATTTATTTTATATACTAACAAATAAAAATATTATGTGATAGGCACTTGATCAGAGGTTCCTACATATAACTGTTGTTTCGGGAAGAAATATCAATAAATTGTCCGCAGCTTTCGACGTAGTAAGGTAAAAAAAGGAAGCCTTTAAGAGCCGGTATAACTGATCAAACAATAAAAATAATGACTCTTTTCTATGCCTGTCGTTCGGATGATAGTTATAATGTTAATGTTAAATTCAATTTCATTTCAAAATTCATTTTTCAACTCAAATGTTTTTGTGACTGCAATATACATACCTACGTGTTTTTACAAAATAATAGTAACTTCTCGTAATATTGTGATCTTTGGTAGGTATTCCATATCATCATGTAGTTATACAGGGTACTTTAATGGAGATTGATGATGTAGTAAATGGTTTTATGTCACATCATCGAATGATTGGCATAATGCTGTGAACACACTTTGTATATTATGTGGTATCCGCCTTTAAAATACTATCTCTCTAATTTGGGGAGCTTTTTCGGTAATGAGGGCTGGCCAGTGGCCAGGTCAGTATACCATTATACTTAGTTTCCGTGATATTTACGCTGGTGGGAAGTAATTTTTTTTGTATAGAAACATGTATAGCGGCTCTACAGAATCCTTCGGAAAGCTCCGCAGACCATACAAAATCCCCGTGTGTTTCTCACATATGTTAATGAGTAATATTCGGTAGAGGGTACAGGTCAGAGGTTGGCCGTCCAGTTTGAACCCACTCTCACCCTCCCGTAAGGATTAAATTCTCATTAATTATGCTATGCAAAACAACTGCTCATTTCTCTTTGTAAAACAAATTAGGCAACTCTCCTCTTCTGGTTTTAAACGCACTTTTCAAATTTCCCTCCTACGTACTTTAGCTACTTCTTGTGAGATATTTGATACAAAATTAAGTCATTTTCAAATTCTGCTATTAGAAATTAAGTCATAAGTTAAATATCTGTATATAAAAACATCTTTAAAGTTAGTGTTATTGCCGGCTAACCCATTTCCTTTTATTTTTTTCAAAGATAGATTGTCCTCAACAGACGTAAGCTAAACTGAAATAAACGCAAATAATACATTGGATAAGACCCTCCACCACCCGAGTGTTACATGCCATGACGGGACTCCGAGATCGACGTAAGGGTCTCACTTCGGAGTAGATCCCGTCCGATATTTATTTCGATTTTTTAAACCGCCACAACTTGTTCCACAACTACCTACTTAAACAATAGTGTCGAATTATCAAAATTAAATTCAATGGGAAGTTTTCTGGGGAGCTTCCGACAATACACACTAGGTGGCAGAACTTCTAATCAGGTCTATTGTCAAATTCAGTGCTGCCAACGTAGAGATGTTTTTTTCAGTGATGCCAACGTTGGGAAGTTTGTTTTCAAATTGCGTTGCTAAGAAGTTGTTGATTGAGTTGCTAAGAAGTTGTTGATTTTGTTGCGCATAAATTTGAGAATAAATTTCAGGGGTGTTGTTCTGTATTTTTTAATTTGTATTTAGGTAGGTATATAAAAAAAGATGAACAATTTTATTTGTAATAGTATGTTAAAAATGTACAATGATTACTCTAAACCTATTGTAAGTTATCATGTATAATAATATATAAGTTGTTTAATTTGAAATAAACTAGAATGATATTTTAGAGGGTAGATTGTGAGCGACCATAAGAAGAAGAAGAACTAAATCGCCCCCGTTGGCAACACTGAATTTGACAATAGACCGGATTAGCAAGGGCGCCTCTAGCGGCACAAAAAGGAAGAAAAACATCCCATTGACCATTAATTCTTGGTGGAAGTACCTACCTATTAATTATTAAATAAAAAAGTATTTAAAAACAAACAATAATATTTTTGTACTAGCTTTCCCTACAACATACGTTATTCTGTGGTTCTAACTGTGAATTTTTTTTTCGAATTTACCGGCAATCGCATCCCAAAAGGAATGATTTGTGCCTGAGTTTTTAAATCCAGAAAAAATCATAAAAAACAGTACTGATTAAACAATAATAAAGAATAAGAGAAATAATGAAGTCAAATAAGGATCAAATTATTTTCAACAAAAGAAAATAATTGTCTATTTATTTCAAAAGAATTGAGACATAATAAATGAAGAATATTAACCGGATAACAAACATGTAAAATTTTAAAACGTGATATAAGGGGGAGATATCCTTCTGCGGGAAGCCAAAAGGATTACCGAAATTGGTTCATCTGATGTGATGACAAAAAAATAGGGCTCCATTTTTATATATTTTGCATATATAACAGTATTGTTTGTAATAAATTATTAACAATAATGGATTAAAAATTAGATACTTTTTTAATACTTTGTCATAAACCAAATACACAATAGACTTATCCTTGTTTTTTTTTTGTTTTGGTACCTTAATATTTTGCAAAACCTAATGACCGTAAGAGCAAAATCTCTTCTAAGCCACCCGGAATCTTACGACAGCATTTTGTTTTAATTGAAGCTGCTTGTTCCTTGTTTTGTTTTAAGCCATTTCCGAATAATTTCACAGCGGTGTTTTGTCAAAGTAATTTATATTACATTGACCAAAATTTCAAAATTCCCTATTCGTCTAAGTGAGTAGGTACAAAAATAATAAACGAAATAAATACATTTAAACAACTTCTTGTAAAAATTCGATATAACTTTCTTTTTTAATCGTAGGGTGTAGTGGTATTACTATGGTTGATTAATTTAGTATTTTCCATGTTTCAATTTTTTTGCCTCATACCTAAATTAAAAAAAGAATACCTACAATAACCCTGAATAAACAGTGGCGTGCGTTGAAATTTAAAACAGGTTGTAAAACTACATCCAAATCCAGTTTTAAGCCTATTAATGAGTAGGTTAATATTTTGATTTCTTGGTTAATGCGTATATATTTGCGATCATCTGTATGTACACTTTGAGTTCTATTTTAGTTTAGTTTATTTGGGTGCGTACCTGTAGGCAAAATATTTATTTATTAAGAATACTAGTAAGCCAATAATTATCGTTTATGTGTATGTTTTATCCGTACTTTTCAAACAAAGTTTTATCAAGTAATACAAAAAAATGATAACACATAATATTCAAATGTATTTATAGCTATTTATTTATTTTATTAAACAAATATACAAACAGTGATTTTATAACAAACAATTACACAAATAGTATGGACTATAAGAACACCAGTAAAGTATATACGTAGACATTAACAGCGAGCGGGTTAAAAGTAAGACAAACAACATAAAATAGGAAAAAGAAAAACTAATGTAACAATATGTGCAGGCTCAGCTGGGAGTAATGGGAAGAAGGAAAAGAGTGTGGGATAGGAATAAGGGACATGGAATAAAGCAGGAAGATAAAGAAGTCATTGCTCTGACGTCAAGTGTGTTCTCACGTTTTGCCTGAAAACCGTAAGAGAAGAGTTATTCAGGTCTATATTGTTAAAAAATGAATTGTAAGTGCCCGTAGAACGGTTTAAGAATGAGTTCTGTGCATAATTAGTTCCGCATCTATATAAGACTTACCGGCTAACTTTGCACTGCCTCAGAATTCATGAAAAAAAAAACTTCATACCAACCATAAAGATCTTTAAGCAGCTGTTCTTTCCAATAATTCTATCGAGACATTCCAATCTAGACGAATTCCCTCAAATCTGCCGCATGTCTATGTAGTTAGGAAAATCAGTTATGGTCTAACCTACACGTATTCTTTTGCGTATTATATTATTATTAAAAAATATTCAGTTATAAATAACAAAAGAATAGATACAATTGGATCAAAGGAAATGCACGAGCATTAAGAATGTATGGGTATGTGTAACGGATGGATACAAACAGAATGACAAAAAGAATTAGCTGAAAGGAAAGTTGAAAAGAGGCGTGGACGACCGAGAATGCGTAGATCGAACACACGGATTCTGTCCTCAAGGTAGACCATCAGGTCAGAAGTAAGAGAAATATGAGAGGTTGTATAAGAAATTGTATATCGGTGGAAGAAGCAAAAGAATAAGATGTGGAAGTCAAATGCAGAATAGAGGCAGCAAGAGCTGCATTTAATAAAATGATAACTCTTTTTAGCAATGACAAACAACTGTATACGAAACTGTGACAGAGAATGGTAAAATGCTACGTGTGGTCCGTACTGATGTACGGCTGTGAGGCTTGGACTCTGAAGGTCAACACAATGAACAGGCTCGAGTTTTCGAGATGTGGTTACATCGCAGAATGCTCAATGAACCGACCTGGTGACAAATTCAAGTAAAAGTTCTTAAAATTTCATATCTGTTGACACATCATGCGTGGGGAAAAGTAACGACTGATCCACCTAATACTAAAGGGGGCAGAGGAGCTGGAAGAATATACGAGAATCGACGAGTTTCCGTACTGTGGAAAAATAATTGTTCGAGCGGCCCAGGATAGAGAAGGATTCGCCGCAGCGATACCCGACGTTGGGGCTACCTGACATGGCATCCAAAGAAGAAGAAGAAGAAAGAGTGGAGGTCTGTTCTCTCTGCCTACCCCTTACGTACACAGCGTGATATGTAAAAACAAAAATGCTTGATTTTGGACGCACTTTTCTAAATTCAAGGCACGCCACTGTATATCATGTAGGTACCTACTAACTGATATTAACCCGATCGTTTCGTTTTTTCCAGATCAGTGATATTTCCGATTCATGACTTCTTTATTCTTTATCTCTAACTTTAATTTTTCCCCTCTTTATCTGATAAATGAGTACTTCTCAAAAAATAAAACTTTAGTGTTATATTACAGAAAGTTTGTACGTACCTAATCCCTCTGTTTAGAGTTGAAAGCCTTTTTTTATTTAACTTTTGCTACCTATTTCTTAACACCTCTCAGGAAGTGGAAGGCTTCATAGAAAAACTTTGAGAACCAATTAGGGAATCGAGAGTTCAAGAAGAAGAATAAAAAGATTTTAAGATCGTTTTCATAGTAGATACCTTTACTCCCCCGTTTTGCCTTCCTTAACACGTCCATCCCATCCTGGCTTTTCTCACGGTGTGGGGTTGGCAGATTTCAGTTACTTTAGGATTCGAGGGAGGTTAATCAAGCTAAAAAAACTTTATACTATTTTTTTATTAGCACTTTCAAACCTGTTTATTCGCCTAGGGTGATCGTTTTTATAAATGACTGGCTTTCCCGACGGAAGTTGTCCTGAAGTCCATCGATTCACTGAATATTGATTTTAAATTTTTAATTTATACAAAAATACGTTTAAAATGTATTTGAATTATTTCTGAATCCTCGAAAATTTCCATAAAAAATCTGCGTAGGTACCAATATTTTCAATGTCAATGGTTGTCAGGTAAACACATTTTTTGTTGTTATAGATTTTTTCATAGATGGCGTTGGCGTCGCATAAAATCCGTTCCATACAAACTTTAATATTATATTTTAAATAATTGTTAATGGATTTTCAACTGTTTGATATTTATTATGTTATCCGGATCGGAGAAGAATCCAAACATCGGTAGAAACTGATCAGCCTATCTTGAGTTTCGCACTAAACCGACTTTCTTTTATATTATAGATAGATTGCATTTATAAACAATAAAAGTATTATAATAAATAAAGTAAAACTCTTCTATACATAGGTGTCAGAATTATAATAGGTACTACTAACTACTTATTTCAATGAATTAAAAAATATACGTATATAGAGGTTGCAATAATTAATGTATGTAATAACTGTTTTTTTTCCTTTTATGTAAAAAACAGTCACATAATTTAGTAGTAGGATTTAAAGGTAGGTACCTTTATTTCTTGCTTTTTTTTTTACTTAGGTACTTCCTGTCAACATTCAGTACGCTGTACATTCGACTGACGCCAGTGAGCTATACCAACCATCTGTGTCTTTTGTTATCCGAAACAGCCCCCGTAGACAAATTCAAATTGGCGTTCGACTACAAACGAAGATTTCGCCAATGTATAGTACGAAAAAACTAACTGTCCACTGGAACATATAAACAATTATTTAAACCAAACAATGACACTTATAAAAAAGTGGACAGCTAATTTTCTTCCTACTCTACATTGTCGAAGAATTCGTTTGTAGTCGATCGCCAGCTGCATTTTGTCTAGGCCCCCAGGTCTTGTGATCGCTCCTCTCAGTTCCTATGGCGTATTTTGTTTAAACAATTTATTGATCTTCTGCCAGGCTTTCTATCTTGACCATCGAAATTAATTCTCATCGAAGTGGTTGGTAGCCTAGCAGTTTAAAAAGTTTTGTACTGAGGTCGTGGGTTCGATACCAGGTGCCGACCAACTTCCTCTTTCACCACACAAGAGACGAAGAGTGTATTTGGCGCATAGGTACATTTTTATGGAAATAAATAACTTGGAGGATTTTCCCTACGCAAAACATGCCCCTATGAAAATTACGGATTTTTCAGCATCTCTCTGTTGCAATCGGATATCCTCAGTAACTCTGAATTACTGATGAAATATTTTTACGGGGACCATAATATACAGTCTATCAACGCTACAAATTAGATTGTTCATAAAGTTATTGTAAACTCTTGCGATTCGCTTGTGTTTATTGAGGTAAAACAATAGACCACCAAGAGATAAAACTCATATAAACCCAATTGGTCGGTTTGTTGCCGTAGGCAGTTTTTTCTACCAACCTCAAAATAATGATACCTAGTATACATATAATAATCCAACCGAAATTATTATATAAAGTTGTCACTGTTTGTTTCGGGATATCTCTAATCTAAAGTTAACCACAGATTGGTATTACCACCCCAAGTTCTAAAAATAACAGATACCGACGTAAGGGTTTTTGATAGTGATTTCAGTTTGCGAAAATGTCAAACCACCGAACTGTTGTTTCGAAATGTCAAGTTGTAAGAGTTTGTTAATGGAAATAATATAGACTGCCAAGTTGCAAGATGTGCAAATGTTGCGATATAAAAGCCCTCGACTTCCATTATAACCTGGAATAACCTCTGTAAAGGTTATAATGCTATATTTTTGCACGAGGAGTAAACGTAAATATGCCCTATTATGACGGTGTCTATACAAAACAGCTGTTATGCAGTGGGTTCTTAGGGATTGGTCTGTCGTCTGACAAGACGGCGTCTTTCAAAATTATATGACAATGTTTTTTGTTACTACGGAAACAATATTGACAAGTTCTCAACTGACATATTCACCGCTTTTAAAAGTAGCGGCTTATCCGTAGGAAAACAACCCATTAGAAGCTATGCAGTTGTCTAAGGCCCATCGCTCACTAAGCAGCCTGGCTGCGGCAGCCAGTAAAACATATGACGTTGTATGGGAGCCCGCGCATTAGGCAGCCACGATTTCCCACGAATATTCTGGCTGCCTAGTGCGCGAAGGGCCTAATACATTATTTAATATCGAAGGCTTCTTTGATTTCAAATTCGATTCCCGGTTGATTTAGTATTTTTTATTTTATATCAGAGTTTGGCATTCTGTCTCAGGTTATACGGAATTGGTTTACTTTTAGAAACTGCATGTAGTATTTATTTCGATGTCAGGTCCCCACGACGTCGGCTACCACTATAGCGTAGGCTTCTATATCCTGGACTAACCGGAACAGTTCCTCCTCTCGCTGGATTCCGGTCCACTGACTGATGTTTCTCAGCCAGGACATCTGCCGTCTACCCACACCTCGACTTCTATCTATTTTCTTTCTCATTATTTGGTGAAGCAGTTTGTATTTGGTGTTGCGAAGTATGTGTCCCACAGGTATAGTGTAATAGAAGCCCCTAAAATGTATAAAAAGAAACTCCTGTGCGTCATCGAAGAAGAGAAAGAACATCACAAGAGTGACAGGTCCTAAGAGACGTAATAAACAGGCTACGGAATAGAAAGAACAAGAAGGATTTTTTATTTTTTTTTATTAGAAAAGTATTCATTTTCTTGAATATAAAACTTTGAATCGCTGTTCTAAACTTTTATTTATTCTGACATGTTTCGTTTCTTTCCACTAAGAACAATAATGCATCTTCAACGGCTTATTAACTTCGTTTTTATTTATTTACTAGCTGACCCGTCGAACTTCGTACCGTCTCTTGTTGAATAAATAGTATTATCTTGTTGAAGATGTATGAACAGTAAAACGGTATTTAAATAACATGTTGATATGTCGAAGCGTGGGACATGTGTTAAAGATGCCGAATGACAGTTGGCCGAAGAGAGCGCTGTTCTTTCTCCCACCAGGGTCCCGAAGACGAGGAAGACCCTCTCACACCGTATTCAGTTCCTTAGAAGCTCTGCTGAGGGATATGGACATGGAGCGCAATGAAGGACTCTGATTGGGGTCAAAAGGAGAGTATTGATTGATTGATGTCGAAGCCATTGGTTGACTAGATGCCATCAACATGATGTAGGAATTCTCTAAGATTCAATACATCGGTTGTTTGCTAGTTGAAAACAATATCATTTTTGCTCACATATCGATTTTCGAATCTTGTAAAATGTGTTTTTCTTTGACTTTGAAATAAAAAATAAGGTCAAGTTTCAAAAGGTTTTAATTTATTTTTGGTTTAACAGAAAAAAACAGTAGTTATCACGATTCTATGTGGATAAAAAAAAACAAACGTAACAGAAAAGAAATAAAGTTTTAAAAGGATCCTCGCATTTAATCCAAAAATTTACTTTTATTATTTTGACCTTTTCAATTTGTCGTTTTTTTTCAGAAAATTATTACGATCACCGAGTTTTTGTGTTCTTCAACGTGAGCCTGTGTATTGATGGTTTCTGATTTTATCTGCGCAAAAGACGCATAATACCACACTAATATGAAAATAAAACAATTTTAGATAATTCGGAAATATCTATTTATGAGCTTATTTTTAGCCGGATGATACAACGATTATTTAAAATATCCGATGAAGCAGTTATGTAAAATCGGACGACTAAGCCTGAAGCATTTTAGAGCTAATAATATTATAGTCTATTTAAGGTTAGATATTGTATCTGTTTTTAGGTTTTGTTTGGTTTTTCTTCTTCTTTTGCTTACTTAGAGACCAAATCAATTTAGTCATTATCCATTAATGTGTGTAAGTCTTCCCTCTTCCTGGACAACGTTTATGGGATATTCGATTTTCGAATTCCATGGTTTATGCATACACAGTTAATTGCATTCGATTCGTTTTATCATATTGACTACACGTATGTAAGTTTTTGTTTACTAGATGAAGCGGCGTCGAGAGGAAGGAGTAGATGCATTCACTGAGACAAACAACTGTTGTATAGAATCTTTTAATTAAGTGACCCTTTTTCACGTAAAATAATAAGGCGGGAATTATGTTAATTCGTTATATAAGTTCAAGAATTCGTAGAACAACACTTTTTTTCTTCTTCTTCTTCCATGATTTAGGATTTCTTATTTCTCTTTCTTCTATGCTGGCCTGTTCCTCCTGTGACGTTGATCCCTAAGTGTCATTCCATCTTTTCGGGGGTTTTCCGCGAGGTCGAGTGGCTGGTTGTGTAACGCGATGTATTGGATTCTGCTATCATCCATTCTTTGTACATGGTTATACCATTCCCTTCTTCGCTTTCTGAGCCTTTCAACGAATTTATCGTGGCAATATATCCCTTGCGACATAACGCCTTATTGTGAACGCGGCTTTACACTTTCCGGCTTGCTTGTAATAGTTAAGCGTGACTATTCCCTAAACGAGTGATGAATAATTATTTTTCAGGTATTAGTTTAATTAAAACAGAGAAATTCGTGTTTTTAACGTTGTTACTATCCTGTTCAATTACCCATATAAAAATGTTGAAAAACTGTCATAGTATGAATTTCCTGAACCACTTTCACTTTCCAGGGTTTCAAACAAAATGCATAACAGGCTAAAACGCTTTCAGATAAATTTATTTTAGTTCTCACGAGACAAGCATAATATGTATTACTTATAACATTATGTAGGTAGGTACCTAGTTCCAAAATCGTTATTCTAATTATATAATTTGACTGTAAAAGAATAACTCTCATTTGCATTTTTATCGTATCAGGCCGTGCACTTTTATATTCTTTGAATTACATCTCTTTCATCGGTGTTCAAGTTTTTTTTAAATGAAGAGCGAAGCTTTGGCATGTATTCAAACTTTCAAGTTGAGTGGATGATTCTTTTTTTTAAATATTCGACATTCGGATGCATCTTGTAGAATGCAGAATCTGCATTAGGAAGGTTTGGATGAAAGTGTTCTTTTTTTAAATCTCATATTAAGTATTTAGCGTTGCAGCCGTTAAACTTTAATCAGTTTGTCTATGGATATTTTTTCACAAAAGTCTACCATATTTAGTTGAAATATCTTTGCTTTCCGTGTGTGAATTTGCATATCTATGCATAAATAGTTTCTTAGATATTCCTCAATATGATTGTGATAAAACTTTCCAGTCGGCTTTCCGTAACAGTTCCGGATGATTTCATTATTTATTAATACTAAGTAAGCGTTCTCATTTACCTATCTCGGCGGTGGGCGGATTCTCTTTGCCGTGAAACCTCGTTAATGTCCCTCAACACGCGATGTTTACATACCAAAAAATGCGAGGGAGATTTTACCCACTTTAAAGGTGAACGTTGAAAAATATCTTGAAATAAGTTTCATTTTTCAGAACATTTTCTTATCAAATTTAAATCTTATATGATGTGAAAAATTTTATCAATATTTTTACAAAGAAACTTTAACAGTTAAATGCCGTTTTCAGAGGACTAGATTATTCATATTTTGTGGAGATTGTGGTAAGAACAATGATTATTATTGCTATTCAACAGAAGATAGTTGGGATAAAAATGTAATCTGACGTTTTCTAAATCTAACTGATGTGAAAACTCGTGGATGTTTTTAAACAATTGGTCGTCACCTTTGAACTCGAGATCCAGATTAAGTTAAGCCTTTTTTGATCCAAGCGAAGTTGTTTTCAAAATATGTATTGAAATATAAATTAATCCTCTATTTTAACGAACTAGCACCTAATATTGTCATGTTCGACGCTCAAGGGCGTCGCCAATGGGGGGTAGGGGGGCAGCTGCCCCCCTCTAGAGATTTAAAAATGTAGGCAATGCATATTTTCCTCATCCTCCATATAGAAAATAGCCTATGAATGGGTCAAATTGCCCCCCCCCCCTGGGCCCCGGGCTGGCGACGTCCTTGTCGACGCTACTTATGTACAAGGAATTTTCAAGTTTCTTGGTGATAACCTCTGATTTTTTTCTTATTATTGTATTGGTATTTATGAGTCTGTTTTCTTTTTTTTTATCTATATCTTTGTGTAAATATTCAATGGTGTTTGTGGTATTGGTATTGATTGTGGCGCTGCCAATGACTATCAGCGGGTGACTAATATCTGAAACAATGTTTTTATCTATGACAATATGATGCAAAGAGTGTTCAATACACAAAATGCCGTACTGTCATGTATGTAGCATTATGCCTTATTTCAGCGTTTTTTTTTCAATTGTATTTTTTTGTGAGTGATGTTATTGAATTTGTTCAATTTTTTTTTCGATAATGAATGTAGATTTCACGGTTGGAACACCATCAGAGCAGAGGAAAAGCTGTAATGCTGATGGTTGCTTAATATATTGTATTTCTCTAAATAAAACAATAAAAAGTATTAGATAATAAGAAGTGTTGGTAGACTAGCGGTTATGGCGCTGGCTTTCGCACTGTTTTGTGCGGAGTTCGTGGGTTCGATCCCAGGTGGCGACCATCTTCCTCTTTCACGACACAAGCTTTAAGTAGCTTGTGTTGACTAAATTCATTTTTTTTTTAAAATACATATTAAGTCAAATGGATTCCTTTTCGTTATAAAAGTGTAGGTATAAGTAAGGTGAAAATTCGCTGTACTGACCTGCCTTGCACGTGCTGGGGTGTAGACTCTGTGATGCAAGGATATTATGACGCTTTTATACGGATGGCGACTTAAACTAGCTGTCGTTTTAATTGCAAAGAAAATAAATGAGTTGGAGAAAAATCCGACGAACATCTTGGCGCCGATTTGCCGTCTACGATGATAAGAATAATCGCTATACGAGGAATACATTAACACCATGGACAATGGCCTGATTTAATTCCGTCTCGCTCTTAATAGGGTGATAATTGTTGTTCTCTAATATTTAACAATGTTCTTAATCATTTACAAGGAGCAGGGTTATCTTACAGCCAAATCTGAAGTACTTACGGCTTTTGATGCATGGTTTCCTTTCCTACACAGCCTCTGCGGGGAAGATGTATTTGTAGATATATGTTATGAATTCAGGGTAATTTATAAGGGGAGAAGAGGAAAAAATAATGAATTCGTTTGGTGAACATAGGCTAAAACGCGTGATTATTTACAGTATTGATAATTATTTGGCTACATTATACTCGTAGATATAGATTTTAAGGTTCGAATAATGTTTATTATTATGTAATGCTATTATGGACCAAAATTCCACAATTCGTACGTGGTTGAATGCATTTATTAAAAAAGTAATTATTTAATTAAACCAATGCGGACTTAAGGCTCGGTAGTCACTCGCTCCGCGAACGTGTATCGTCGTTACATCAATTTTATCGAAAGGATGCATGTGTTCCGCTCGCTTAACCCTTAACCTTTCGATTAAACTGATGCAATGTCACACGTTCGCGGCGCAAGTGTGTACTGGGCTTTAGAATGTGTTCATCTGATATTTAAATGATTAGCTAAGTCAGTCACTAGTCCCCATTAAGTCCCCATTTCATTTAAGGACTACTTGAAATTTAACGATTTTACGAACAAACGTAATAGTAGGTATGTAACACGAAGCAAGTCTAAAAAATATAAGTAGAAGTTTATGTTAAGCGAGTGCTGTTTCTCATTAAAAATAAAACATTATTACAATAAAAAAGATGGTAAAATATAAAAATATACTAAGTTCAAAACCAGATAAACGGCGGAAAAATTGATGCGATGTAAAGCCGAAATTGTGGAGTGAGCAAACAAAACGAGAATCTTTCTACTATCATAAATTCAAAAATCAATGAAAGACTTATAATGGTTGATTACTTATCAAGCAAAAACTGCATTTAACAAAAAGTTATAGACTCTAATCCGTCATAATGAACTACCTTTTTGCCAAATCGTCAGAGTCAAAATAAGAATCGAAAGAAAATAATAATGATGTACTGAAGTTTTGCAGGTAGTCCTACATAATTGTTTAAAAAAACAATCTAAACGATCAACAAAGTTGGACATATTCTAGTCACGTGATAGGCGTTTCAATTGGTAATTTGGAGCAAATGTTCTCAAGACATTAAGGATTCGTGTCACTCCTTAGAGAGAGAGAGAGAGAGAGAGAGAGAGAGAGGCTAATGTCACAGAATAGAAAGTTTTCTATGTCGATAGCCATGAATGCTTCAACTGACAATCTGTTTGTGAAATTGGCTCCGCTTGTGAAGGAGATCTTCTACCTCAGTAAACTTGAGTTTATTGGGTAGACTGGGTATAATAATATACCTATGGACGGAATAGGATTACGAAATATTCAGAAAAATCACCACATGACAGCTTTTAAGAAACACAATCACCTGACCCTATCCTGATAATTTTTTTTACAAGGTTTCAAGTAGGAACCTATATCTTGGATTCAAGTACCTTTATCTTGGTTATAAGTAGGTACCTATATGTTGGTTACAAATTTTCTTTGTTCAAATCTGAAACTAACCAGGGTAGGTTATTATTTAGTTAGTCTCTTCTTAGGTTTTGATTTTTTTTAATGAAATATGCGATGTTTTCCTAGAAAAGAAAAGCGGCTGTTACAGTACCAAAGCAGTAATCTTAAGGTGCATTCATACCAAACGAAAAAAGGCCCAGAGCTTGAATATAGAGAATTGTCTTAATCGTTGATATTGAACAGCATGGAAACCACAACTTATTAGTAGGCGATGACAGTTCTTTCTGGTTATTATTTCCTTGGTGACCATATCAAAGATTAGGAAAATGACGTACCTACTCTTATTTTCAATCTCTGGGTCTTTGTTCGTTTGGTATAAATGCATCTTTAGAGATAATATGAAGGGGGCACATAACTCGACGGCAATAAACTTAACTTGTTTTTATTACAGAAAGCGTTCTTGTACACTGGAAACAATTGTCAGTTGACGTAAAACCAATATGGCGGGTCAAAATGTACAGATATCAACTCACTACCTCGACGATGCGACGCGACAGCTTGATCGCATGATCAACCATCGCTGAGATATTTCCCACTGATCGAAGTTTCTTCTACTTCTTCACGTGTCATCCTGGGTTCCCCAAACTTCGACTATCACTCAAGAGTATGTTTTTCTGTCTTGTGCAGCCGCAAAAAGCGCTAGCTCGTACTTCTCTCCCCTGAGCACATTTCTCAGATAGGACACCTTCCGGACTGATCGGAGTTTATATAAGTTTTATGCAACATCTATAGCACGTTTTTTGCCTTTCACATCAGTATACCTACCTTGCAGCGACAGGCGGACAATTTGACATTCCTTCCCGTTGTTGTATGTAGGATACATACTTAATATGCATTATATTATAATTCTTTTTCCAATGGCGCTACAGCAAACTGGAAGATTTAGCCTCTAACATTCTGCTCCGTAGGCAGTCTTGTTACTGATTTGGTCCTCTTTTATGACTCAAAATTTAAGTATTATGAACAATCATTTATAAATGGTCATTTTCGTACAAGAAAATGAATTAAATTACGATAAAATTCACATTAAATTAATACCAAGATTACACGAATTGATTACTGCTACAGCTCAACCAATGGATGTAAAATCTTCCAACATTTTTGGCTTTGTGGGATCCTTTTTTTTAAACACTTCGGTATAAAATCTCATTTCATAAGCTCTGCTTTGAGTTGAACGCTACTTGGTCGAAATGTATTGTACGGACTGTCTCCTTCCTACATTTGTTAAATAAAGTATTTAAGTTATTTCCCTAATTTAGCAAATGTTGCAGACAAGTTTTTCGACACGAACTAATAACCACGAAAGTCCTTCCATGAAAGATTACAAATTGCTGTATTCACCGTTTCAACATGTAAAATGCAACACCGCCGATTTTAAACCACGCGATCTTTCATGTTCTTAGAGAAGTGGTAACACTGGTAACTATCTAATTATACTCCAGGTATAAATTCGGACCGGAATTTCATCTTTGCACAGAAAAAATGAGTCATTTTGTAAATATTTTTTCTCAAATGTTCCCATATTTTACATATTATGTACGGCGACGTTTTAACAAAAAAAAAACCATTATATAATAATGGGTTTTACTTCCTCCGCGTGTCCCTTATCATTTATAGCTCTCGAAAGTTGTTTCTAAGAAATTAATGTTTATTTCAAACGAAATAATTGAGAAACATTTTGTACAGTCTGTCGTTAGCAAAATAATCTTACTGTGAACAGACAGTTAAATTTTCAGAGTAACCCAATTAAAATGTTTTTACCCTACTATAATCACAATGAGATTGAATAAGAATAACTGAGTTTTTATCATTAAAAAAAAAACATACATAAATAAATTGTTCAAAACTAAAACACACGTAAAAACTGAACATCCGTTTGCAATAATTAAAGTACTTATTAAGATAATTAAATTTATAGGCAACTTGAAACTACAGAAATGCGAATGCTTAGAATCTAAATAGGTCAGCAGTTGTATTCGTGAAAAACACGAGGATTACTTTATACGTACTCGTATGTACAATGTACATAGATAACTAGAAAAACGCATATTAAGATCCTTTGAAGATACATGAAACGGAGACTATCATAGCACTCGTGAGTCGAGTAATTTTGTTGAAACTTTCCAGGCATTCTTGTAAAGGGAAATCAATAAACACTCTGCGTTTTCATCGTGATTCCTATCCCATTGCAATCTTAATAGCGAATTCATTATGACACTTAGATTTGGTTGCCTAGCATAAAAATAGTTTAACGTAGGTACGAAAAAATGGATTTCTATGATTTCGATTTCTGTACGAAATAAATATGTACTTTTATGTTGTTAGAACATTGAAATGGGTATTTTTTTTAAATGTACGAAAAAATGGATTTCTATGATTTCGATTTCTGTACGAAATAAATATGTAGGTACTTTTATGTTGTTAGAACATTGATATGGGTATTTTTTTTAAATGTACGAAAAAATGGATTTCTATGATTTCGATTTCTGTACGAAATAAATATGTAGATACTTTTATGTTGTTAGAACATTGAAATGGGTATTTTTTTTTATATGTACGAAAAAAAAGGATTTTTATGATTTCGATTTCTGTACGAAATAAATAATGTACTTTTATGTTGTTAGAACATTGATATGGGTATTTTTTTTAAATGAACCTTTGCTCACTTAAAGTGAACACAAATACACTGACTCTTTCACAGTAATTGTATCGTGAAAAGAGGAAGATGGTCAGCACCTGGGATGGAACCCACGACCTCCTCACGAAATAGTACGAAAGCCGGCGTCATAACCGCCAGGCTATCAACCACTTCAAATTTCAAAGTTACCCCCCTCCCCCAGGGCCCATAGCCAAGAGTAAAATTGCGATTATGAAACCCATTTTTGACAACAAAAAAAACGTGAGCGCAATCGTCAACACAATGTATGACCCTGTCTTAATTAAAAAGTGATTGCGCGTCCGAGCGTCGAGCTATCATACAATGTTTTCAATTTGAACGATCCGTCCGCCATTGAATATATATGACGCTTACACTTGGTTACGGGTCCTGGAGGCCAAGTCGAAATATTAACGACAGCTCCAACGTTAACGATTTGTTGTTATTTCCATAGAGATAACGTAAAAACTGTTGATCAACGTGCGTTAAACAATGTTGTTCCAAATTCCGAGTCGAAAAAATAATTCTGACAGTTATTCAAAATTAACGTTAAACGTTACCTCGAAATCTATGGAAACATTACGACGCTGCTGTTATATTGAAGACGAAACACTTTTTTTTTGGTTTGAAAACCATTTTCAATTTGGTTAACGTTAACGTTTGGAACGTTAACAGTTTTCACGTTTAACGTTGTTTATTTCGACTTAGCTCCCTGGTCGATGCAATACGTAAATAATTT
This sequence comes from Mystacides longicornis, assembly GCA_963576905.1. Taxonomy (NCBI): domain Eukaryota; kingdom Metazoa; phylum Arthropoda; class Insecta; order Trichoptera; family Leptoceridae; genus Mystacides; species Mystacides longicornis. Next base: position 15,294,140 of record OY756425.1, read on the forward strand.
GCAGATGTACAGTATGACAGCAAGACAAGTACAAGAACCGTAGAAAATACAACCTTCGACGATAATCGCTAGCTTCAACAGCCAAGAACAGGAGAGGTGATTGAGTTTCAGCTTGGTGAATGATGTAAAACTAAATAGTCAAATCTCGATTTTCGATGATTACAGACGATTTTATATTTAAGTATTATTCTGAAACCTCAACCAAATCATGTACAAATTTCATATAAACTTTCCTAGAATGTATTTAATTTTATTAACCTTTTATATTTATAACTCATACAAAACTGAAGTCTTTATGCATGTTTAATGAAGTTCGTTTGGATCTAATGGGGAGTTTTGTAATGGAATAAATTATTTTTATTTATATGCCGTGTTCTTAATGAGGGGAATGTTAAGAACGAAATTTCGTTACGTCAAAGTTGACAGCATAACGTAAGCGACGACGTTCCATTCGCAAACCATTCAACTCATTAAAGTTTTATCCAGGGTAAACCCTTTTATTTATTTTTATAAAAAAATTACAAACATAACACTAAATACAGAAAAACTGGAAAATATTAAAACGCATTAAATCTCCTGTGTTCCAGTTACAGGCGTCGCTCGCTTACTCAATCATCCCAAAATCCTTCGAATGTGAAACAACATTGTCACATCATCAGAATTAACGCGTTCTCTCGAACAAAGACAATATATAATGTAGTATCTATTAACTGGTCGCTGTAATTTTTTTTTCAGTTCAGCCACTTACTTGTCTGAAGAATAATTCCATAAGGCTTCAAACCAGTAGCCCCAGTATACGTTTTCGATGATCGACTATCTAAACGATCATCGAAAAATTTCCATACAAAAATGATCGAACGATTCGATCGTTTGAATTAAGAACACTATTAGCACGCTAATAAGCGCTTATTTGCGTGCAATTTGCTTTCGATAAAACTCGTACTAGCGCCAAAGGTTATTTACAATACTTTCTTTCGACTTCTCAAAATCACTTTTACTGGGTTTAATGTAAGAGGTACAAGGAAAACCTTGAAGAAGCCTTAAAACAGGCAGAGGAACTGCGAAAAATTATCCCCCTTAAGGATATTATCTGGAAACATCATTGTTGCAAGTAGGTATAATTGGTATAATAACCATGATTCAGAGAAGACGAGTATGTCACTCAGCACGAGATGGCAATGACGATAATCGTTATCCATTTCGTGCTTCTCATGCTCGTATTCTTGAGCCTTGATCATCTATATTAATAACTAATTAAATGATTGACTAACGCCGCCTACCCAGCGATTCCCCGCTGGCTACATATATGTAGGGGTGCGTGAGTACTCTTGTTTAAAAAACGCACACACGTACCCCATACATGTACCTACCGCGTGAGTTAGTAGTCGATTTTGTGGCTGGTAATCACCCTGGAAATGAGAGAATGTTAATGAATAAAGGGTGCTGTTTAAAACTAGCTTCTTGTCGTAAAAAAAATATCAGGTTATACAGGAAATTTGAATTAAGAGTTTATTTCCCTTTTTTTTGGCGTTTTATGAAGTAAGAGTTCTTTATTTAAATATATTCTCAGATCATTTGTGTAGAGTTCTTAATTTAAAAATGTTCTCAGCTCATTTGTATAGACAAAAACTCTAGGTACATACAAACATCATTAACGCGTCGAATCGAAAATATAATTGTGTCACGTGGACCCTTAGTTATAATTATAATAATTGTCTGATATTTTCAAAACAAAATATTATATTTAGAACGAAGCAATAAATACATTTTTTGTTTGTTGAAATCCGCCCACGAGTATCTCGAAATAAACAATGGAAAAGGGCTCACATAATTGAATCGTTCGGTACATTGGTAGGGTTTTTGTTGACTCTTTTACCTGTTCACGGATTGCCATCGAAAAAAAAGCTCTTCAAATATTGAAACATTTTTATTAAAACCAGTCTGTCGAATATTTAACAATTCACAGTTCGGTCAACCCTTTTGATTCTTATTAATATACAATTGATCCATGAAAACTTTTTCGTTGGACCCTCCACCGACTTCCGACGTGACGTATATTATTATTATTTGGTTATACTTCATCCCTAACGTATTTCCTTAAGTCTTGATGACACGGGGCGTGTTTGAAATTTAACAATTACCGGCGAACTCACTGGGGGAAACAATTTTTATTTAAGTTAACAGCTGGCTGTCACAATTGTTTGATTGAGAATTGAGTATGTTCAGTAAAGACTTTTTTAAAGGCGTTGTATTGAAAGCGTATCTTCATACGTACAATAGATGTCAGATAATCTTAAGGCTTATGGACGACTTTCTTTTGTACTTTGTCTTATTGTGCCATATTGGGAACACCCCGATGTTAGCGATCCTCACATCAAACTGTATTTATCCACTTATTCTTTAATATAACGCCCTGGAAAGTTGTTACCGGAGTGGTTTCTCATAGTGTCCTCTGGTAAGATTTTTCGTAGACGATTCAATCCTACAGATGGTTTTTCCTAGTTTTGGAGACCCGGAAACTCACCTCGCATTCTCTCCACATCTGATATGATTCTAATGGATAGCCTCACCCGGTAAGAAGTGGATAGGATATTGCTATGCAGTAGTGTTGTTAATGTGTGTTGCCCATTCTCCTGTATGGGTGTGAGTCCTGGCACCTGACCAAAGCCCAGGCACAAAAAGTATCTGCATTCGAAACGAAGTGACTCAGGAGAATTTTTGGTATAAGATGGTACCACCGCATCACGAACGACGCTATACGTCGGCGCACCCAGCGTGAGCCCATCACTTCTACCGTTATGTGGAGGAGATGGACTTGGCTGGGACATGTGTTAAGGATGCCGAATGACAGTTGGCCGAGGAGAGCGCTGTTCTTCCTCCCATCAGGATCCCGAAGACGAGGAAGATCCTCTTATACTGTGTTCCGCTCCTTCAGAGCAGAGCTAAGGAATCAGGACATGATGTGGGAGGAGGTCATAAACGTTGCGCAAGATCGAGCGCAATGGAGAGCTCTTGTTGCCTCCCTATGCCCCTTTTTTTTTTTTTTTGTAAAGAAGGTCAAAGGACCATATGCCCTTTGAGTCACCGCGACCAATTATATCTATTGTGACATCCTTCAATGAATTCGTGGAGCGCTGCCTCTTATTGTGCCACGTCTCCAGAGGCCTCTTGCAGAGTGACAGTGCCTCTTCCCGGCTCCTGCCCTCCGCAAAAGGTCTCCTTAATCTTCTTTTTGAAAGATAGGTCCCAACAGGATTCCCATCTCTCGGTTGCAACAAATTATTTTGATCATGTGAACTTTTGTCCACTTTGACCACTGATGTGGAAGTACCTATTATATCCATCACACCAGGTCGGCTTTACAAAGGTGCCATGTACATCCTCCATAGCCAGAACTAGGGAAATAAAAGTCCGCCCCTACAGATCCCTGCATGTAGGGGTAAGGCAAAAAGTCACCCTGAGGTTGCCTGGTATCAGGGAGCCTCCGTTAGTTACTAACCTACCCGTTAGTCACGCATCCCTCGGCACGGGTCGAATGACACCTTGGATTGGGGATTTTTGGGCAGAAAGGTTTACTCCTTCCGGAATGATAGGACTAGGTGAATATGGATGGGAGGGCTCATAGAAGGCAGGAGGAAAGGAATCAGGTGTAGGAAATGCCCTGCATGTTGGACAGCCATGCTAGGCACCCCGTACTCTCTTCGGCTTGTTGACCCTAGCATCCACAGGGACCGAATGTAACCGCCGTTTCAGCCTGGGCCAACGTAACAGGGTCCTCCACTTGTAGGTGAGAGTCGAGTTGAAATGCAGTGGCTGAGAGGCATTAAATGCTCTTTTATTGCGCGTAACATTTCCTTGGACCCCTATGCCCCTTACCGGTTTAGCAATGAACATCAAATCCTAGAAACTTTACACGTGTCATAATAACTATTACACTTGTCCGCTTGTTATATTTTAAATACATCACCTAGCTTACAGGTGACTAATAAACTTGCCGGTTAGTGGCTTGTTAACTTGCCTGTACCTAAGCACCTAGAAGCTCATTCGCTAGTAGTTAGCTTACGCGCTCAGTGTGATCGAGGCTTAAGCGGGTATCTGAATAGCTGGTGGTTGTGTGTCACATGATGGTGAACTTATTATTATTTAGTAGAATAACTGACAAGCTCCCTCCTGCTTAAAACAGCGGGAATTCCCGATTCGTACCTCCCAGAAGTAGCAAGCAGTGCGCATAATTCATAATCCTCGTAATAACACTATTTTGTCGTTACATTTATAGAAACTACCTAGTTTTATTATGAGAAAATGAATTGAAACAGAAAAATAATCCAACATATTATTAGGGAATGTTGTATGAATAACGATTTCGAGAAATAGTATTTAAATTTCCATGTACAGCACTAAACAGATGTCAACAGTCAGTGAGTAGAACAGTATAGAAAAATGTAGAACAGCGGACATAACGCAGACCTTAAAAAAGTTGGTATGGAATCTTCTTCTTCTTCTTAATCCACGTTCGCTCCCAGTGTAGAGCATGTGGACGCCACGAAGTTCCTCCAAGCCTCTCTATCTTGCGCCAGTTGCACAGCATCATCCCAGCTTAATCCAGCATCTTGTAGAACTGCAGTGAATGCCCGCTTGATTGTTGATCTCGACCTGCTTCGCCTTCTTGTTCATCCGGATTGTACAAAAAAATATTGTATGGAATCAACTTTGTGTAAAGTCATTTAAGAGATTATATTTTTGAAAATATGCAAGTTTAACTAAATAGTTAGCTCTTGAACTTATTAGTTTTGGCATTCATTCCCAGAAAACACTTTAGAGACTTTTCGAAAAACCTATGCGAATTTATCGGAATAGCTTTTAAAGTAATGAAGCATGCAACTCTGAGATGTTCATGCTTATATACTTTAAGAAATTATAAGCTATGTACTTAATTTTTTTGTGCATTAAAATATAGTTTTGAAAGTGTGCAAAAAAACGCACACACTATTATTTTGTGGTGTGTTATTGTGCCGTGTGTCTTAACCATGACACCGATAATGTTTCTGATGCGTCACAACACGCTACACAACACAACGATCTGTCACTTGTTAGTTGTTACTAGCTAACGGTTTAACAGTCCTTATTGTTCATAAAAATTACTAATAACAACGTAGAAATATTTTGTTTTTATTTAAGCTTCAAACAATATTGATTTCTACAATTTAAACTTAAAATACATAATTAAAAAAAATCACCAGTAAAATACACGATAAATGTATTCGGATTTTGATAAAATTGATGAATAGTTTGTTATGTATTATAGCTAGAAGATTGCTTCAATTTATTTAGTATCATTTTTTACATTTTTATTATGTAGATTGTTGATTCGTTAAAAAGCACTTATGGATAATGTTATTACAATGATGTTATATTTTATCGAAGTAGTTTTGAGTCGTTCCAAGGGACTTCTTTGAGACAGTGTTCAACAGTTGTTCTGCAGTTGTTGAGTTGAAGAGTATCAAAACTATGTATTGAAATTATTGGATCTGAAGAATCCGAGTAAATAAAAGAGACTTCGCACTGCAATAATGTGTCCACTCTTTAATCAATATTTCCAACAAGTGTTTGATAAAATTTGGGCTATCAAAAAGTTGACATTCTTAAAAGTGAGTTGTAGAAAGGGCATTGAGAAGCAACAATCTTGACAGTCACTATACATGTCTGATGTAGTTTGTTTCCTAAACCATTCCATGCATAATGACACATTCAATGTTATGGAGATCGATTCTTATCAAAGACGTCGCAAAGTCTGTACCTACTTATGTCTCTCGCTGCGTTTCAAATGGAGATATAAATTCACAATATCATATTATAAGTTTGATAGTTATTATTGAATGCAGCCATAAGCATTTATTTTAATAGTCAACTGTAATTCTTTATATTAATACAATACTGAATTCGCGCCTTACGAAGGTCCATTACTTAAACCGAGCCAAAGGAGGTTCTCGACACTATTCAAGAAGTACTCGTAGGGTCTGTATATGTATTTGATATTATTTCCCATCATTTGAGCTTTAAAGCCGATCTCGGTAGCCTAGTGGCAAAGAACCGAATTGAGATCAAGAGGTTCCAGATTCGATTCTCGTTCGAGTCAGATATTTTCTGCGTGTTTTTTTTTCACTTGAAATTTCTACTCGGGGTTGAAATCCTGTCTCAGATTGGACGAGAGCGGTTGACTGGTAGAGAGCATTTAGTGCCGCCGGCTATACTGTCACATTGACAGCATAATTACGGTCTGATAATCTTTGGATCAGGTTAAAGACACTGTTTATTTATAGGAAATGGGTAGGTAATCGCTACGTTTCGGAAAAAATCCAAGAGAGCAGATAATATTGGCAACAGGGACAAGCTCTTGAGGTCCCTGGTAGGAGGTCACGAGGGAAACCCAAACGAAGATGGCGTCAAGTTGTGAGTCCAGATATGAGGAGTTGTGGAGCTACCCTCGAGGATGCGCAAGACAGAGTTGAGTGGCGGCGTAAAATACAAAAGGTAGACCCCACCATCATGTGGGAATAATAATTGCCCGGGAGAAGAAGAAGAAGAAGGTAGGTAATCTCTATTCCTCAGCTGTCAAATGCCATTTCGTTGAGAATTCTGCTGTCTGAGATCTGATAGACAGTGTTGCCAACGGATCTTGGCCTAATGTTGCCGATTTTCATTAAAAAAGTAGCCCAAAGTCGCCCAACTGAAAATTTGGTATCCATGAAATTTTGCTAAAAAAAAAAGGTCATTCCGAAAATTTTGATATCCGGAAAGATGAAATGTAGCTAAAAAAGGAAAGTTCGCCAAAAAAAGGCAATTTTAGTATCCGGAATGGTGGAAATTCGCTAAAAGGGAAGTAGCCCAAATGGCGACCAGTTGCCAATTCTCGTTCCTAGTAGCCCAAATGGCGATAAATCGCCCACGTTGGCAACACTGCTGATAGACTCAATTAGAGTTTTCGAAGAACAAAAACTTTAATGTCATACAATGTATACATACTTTAATGTCAAGAATATTCATTAACATTTTATTAAGTTTTTTCTCTTACTAGTAAACGGTAGAATTATTTAATAATTAATTATCAAGATAATTATTAGTATGACGCACGAGGGTCATGAAAATTCAATAAACATCCTACGTAAATGTGTTAACAGGTGATTGTTTATTCTCACGCCACAATTAATGAAAGAGACAGTAAGCAACATTATTTCAATAATAAACACCTACTTTGTTATGAAAGTATTAAAAAAATATTAATAAACCGTCACCGTCTACGTAAGGGGAGACTTGCAATAAAACGGACAGCCTACAAATGCACAAGCGAATAAAAAAAAAAACTCAAAGCATACTTTAGTCTTTGTAGTATAAATAAAAAAAAAAAAAAAACTTAAAGCATTCCTTACTCAGGTTGGAATTGAAAAAGGAAAGTAAACCTCATGGCAAGGATTCGTTTTCATACAAAATGCTAAATAGAATTAATAATTGTTTTATTGAGTTTATCATTTGATAAAAATTAACCACAGATACCTTGAAATGACAATGTTGTTGTTATGTTTTACATGCCCCTTGATAGGAATTTATCTGGAGACATTGAGTGAAATCCTCCCGAGTATTTTATAAATATGGAATTACCTTTTACTCGATGAGACCATGACAGAAATTCTACCTATTTTTTTAAAATATTTCTTTTATCAAATTGAATTATAGATACGTGTTAGAGAATATGAAACGGATGGCAGTTTAGCTGGATAATAGATACCGGATATTCGGCCAACGTAGTAACCGAATACTGGTTATTTGGCAGCCGGCGGCTGAATATGCGGTATCCAGATTGCCATGGGTGCACTCTGTCCGCTTCGGTCCTTTCGTTACTACTAATTTTCAGCAACTTGTAACAGATTTTTTTCTGAAGCTGGCCTTATTTACAAAAACAAGCCAAATCGCTTGCTATCTCTTAGGTATTAATTACATTATCATATTTCTATAAAAAATGAGTACAAAGTAAAACTTGTTTTTAGGAAAAAATGTCCAATACTATTTCATATAGAAAAACGCTTAGGGCTACTGAGAAACAAATCTCGTAAGATAAAATTGACCCTAATAAAGAAAGGCCTACTTGTACTCGATTAACGTGATATTATGAAAACACAAGGGAAAGCTTTTCTTGAGCAGTGAAATTAAAAAATGACGTGAAAAAATTAAAAAGTTTAAAAACGAAAGCTTAGGATTGAGGGGTCCGTTTCACATCTGATCTCCCCAACTTGTGTCATTATTTGAAAATTAATGCACTTTGTTATAAATTATAGCCGTAGTTTTATACTCAGCAGTATTTGTTTAACGACTGGTCGTTAATTTTTTTTTCAACGATCCCAGGGTTGATATACCTAACCTTGTCATCATTTTATAGGTAGGTATAGATAGGTACTGTCTGTCTGTCGACTTGAATACCTCCCAAAAAACAATGACGAAATTAAAGGTTGTTTGTATTCCGAGCGAGATTCCCAGTTTATATACGTTTGTAATGAAAGAAAAAGCATTTCAAAATGTAAATTTGTCACTAAATGGAGGTAAGTACCTACCTACTGATCGCGAGACTTTGAAATAGTTAGCGAGTTTATGTCTCTACGTGTGTACTTCTAAGTACTGTCATTGAGTTTTTGAGGTAGGTGTAGAAAGTGAGGCTGAAAGGGAGAAATCCCAACTTCATTGTCCTCCATCTGTTTGTTTTGCAAATCTATAGATGGCTTCGTAACAATTTAATATGATTTCATCCCACAATTTCGGACTCATGTAGTATGATTTGTACACGACAAGTCAATAGCCACCCAAATCACTCGACAACGAATGCTCTCCAATGGCGCTACAGCCCATATCTAACCTTGGCCTCCCGTAGCATTCGCCTCCAACAAGTCTTGTCCTCCGCCGCTGTCCTCCAACCCCTCACCTGGATGATTTGTGCTGCATCCCTTCCCACCTGAGCCGAGGTCTGCGACTTGTCTCCTTCCTCCTGGATGTCCACTTAGGCTTCCTTTCGGTACGCGTGAATCGGGCATTCGCTGTAGATGTCCAGCCCATCTCAACCTCAGGAGCTTTAAGTGCGTCGAGATATTTGGGGCCTGATATACTTATATTGTACAGCTCTCATGCGCCACTGATCGCCCTCTCTCACTGGTCCACAGATTCGACGCAGAACCTTCCTTTCAAAGATGTCCAGCATATCTGCCATTCTCACTTCAGTGTTAGTGCCTCGCACCCATAGGTCAACACAATACGTATGACTGTTTTGTAGATTATTATTTTTGTTTTCCTGTGGACGCTACGCGATTTGAACACTGGTAGCAGGGAGATGTAGTTTTGTTGGCCGCTGTGATTCTCTTTCGAATTTCTGTTGGGTCTTCATTATTCTGAGTGAGACAAAATCCTAAATAGGTGAACTGTTCTACTACATTGAAGGAGTTATTATCCTTGTATTGGACACTGCTTCTTGGTATGTGCGATGGATTTCTGCTTTGTGTCATCATTTTGGTTTTATCCACATTAATTTGCAGTCCCACCTCTCGTGCGGCTGTTTCCAATGAGTCGAAAACCTCTTTAATGGCTGCTATTGTTATTATGCTTGAAACTATTTCTCTCATATATTTTTTTTTGAAATAGGGCTTATAGGTGAAGGTAAAAAATCTTGGCGAAGCTTCATTCAGAGACGCACTTTGCTGACTCCAGCCCTAACAAATGTATGGCAGTGGTTCCGCTACTGAATACCTTCCAACAAACTTACCATTCACAAAGGAATATTTGAAATTAATAAAAATTTTGATGAATAATAATTATTGGAACGTTATTCACACTCCATTGGAGCTGGAATACAGAGATCATTAATAATTCGTTAATGCCAGCGATTCTCCAAATTTATTAGGAGCCTAAGTACTCGAAATGTCTCCAGGCTTTTATAATTATATTATTTTCGATTGTCGCAGATGAGTTGGATTATCCAAAATCCACGTGACATATTATATTGAAATACTCATCTCGAGAATTTATCTTATTTTCGGTTATTGGAATAATAATTAATTGAGAGATAATGTAGGTATGTAGGTGAGTTTTTTGAGAAAATGTAATTTTTATGAACCCTGCATTTTATGAATATGCGAGTGATTTCATCGCTTTTCTCATACCACTCGCTATGGTCGTGTGTGCTTTTCCGCTGTTTTTTCTTATGTACTTACTACCCCCTATAGTGCTTTTGGTTCGAACTAAAATAAGATTGTTCCGAAATTCTGTACGTCAGAATTAAGTTAACGTTACGTTAAGTCCAAAATTATAAAAATGAGTTTATAATGTTTTAATTTTTGAAAATTTTCACTTAACACACCTCACCTCTGACGTATAGAATTTTGGAATGTTCTTATTTTATAGTTCGAACTAAAAGCAGAATAGGGGTTATTGGGATGTTCTGCCTGTGTTTGATGGTCCGAGTGAATAATATAATATATTCATTGTTTTGTTCCTGTTAATGCTTCTTTTACGTTTATGAAGAAGTACGTGTCAGTTATTGTTTATTATTAATCCTTTTAAAAGATTGTTATTGTTTTCTCGGTGCAAACATTTCATATTATTTGAGGTTATTTTATCTTCATAATAATATTAATTATTAGTTGTAAAGAAGAAGAGTTTGTACAAAATCGCATTTTCATTGATATGATCACATTTTGTTTGATCATGTGTGACAATATTTTTTCTGGCTAAAGCCATAATAATTATGTAGGTTTGTAGATTTTATGTTAGTATTAACGATGGCTGGCAAATTGCCGAAACATTATTGTACCAATAACAAAATAGTGACAGTTACAATATTACCTAATTTTATTTTTCATTTTATTTTCATAATATTTTAAACACATTATTTAATCAAATATGCTGCTTTGTTTACGTTGAAAGTGCGTTAAATATCTTAAATATCAAACCTAGGAGATTTTGAACCATGCATATCCATGATACCCCAAATGTCAAAGAATTCATTACCGGGGACATTTTACCTCAAATGGCTTCCCATGTGTTACATATTTTAATAAATCTGGGTTCATTAAAAGTGAAAACAAATAGACTTTGGATATATTTCAGAATAAGCCAAGCGTGTGGGATGAAAATGAGAATATTCGGCCCCGGGTTTCGAGCCAAAGACCTTCATTACTTCAAAACAAAAGGCGCAAAAATAACAGAGTTTCTTAATCTGACAGAAGTCATTATTTTGTGTAACAATAATCCTCAAAGTAAGAAGATAATATTGGCAATGGGTTGGGGAGGCATTTTCGACTTCGTAATAAATTATTTTTGGAAATGCCCGCTGGCGTTGGAGGCATTTTGGATTTTCTCACGAAATATTTTTTAAATGATTATTATGTATTTACTGGATACTAATAAAAGAATTTGCTATCCTTTTTATATAACTAACTCCCATAAATCTTTTAAATATTTTGTTAAATATTTCGTAAAATGTTCAAAACAGTTCATTATTTTCCTCAGCTATTATTTCCTTTTTTGGCAGCTTTTGTTCCCAAGATTAATATACAATATATATAAAAAAAAATAAAAATCGAAACACTTAGGTGAAAAAACTACGATATTTTGGCGAAAAACAAACAAGTCGCTGTCAAATGCCACTCTCAAGCACCGGCTGCCGGTTCAACGTCTCAGCTTAGCCAATATTATTATGGTGATGGTTCACTGATCAACATCCGACCCTACCTAACTCTAATCAAATTAACCGGGATATAAAGAAAATAAATAACTGCATTTAGAATATTTAAATACAATTAAAGTTGTGCACGACTCCCCCAGACATGAATTTATTTTTATTTTTTTTTCACCAAAACAAATCCTAGAAGTATCTGGAAAAAAAAGTAATTTACCGAATAATAAATGTGATCACTATTAATTTGTGAGATCTAATCAGAGCTTGTAATTTACTTGTTTTGGCCATTAATTTTCTACGACTCTGATTCTTGATTCGATTAGACGCTAATAAATATTGCCAACATTTCATAACAACATGTGATTGTTCTCAAACTTTTGTAAACAAAAATAAATTAAAATCAACAAAAACTTTGTCAGTTCTACTTGAGTATATTTGGTTAAAACGTTTTCGGACAACCGTCCATCTTCAGTAACCTTAACAATAGTTGTCCGAAAACGTTTTAACCAAATATACTCAAGTAGAACTGACAAAGTTTTTGTTGATTTTAATTTATTTTTGTTTATTTTAAAATGTTCTACAAAGTTGCTCGCGACAAAAAATTTGAAGATTTTTCAAACTTTTGTATTATTTGATCTCATTATTTTCAAATCATTCAATAATTGATACGTTTGATTATCAATATTTTTTTAATAAAGCGGTTTGAGACTGGCCATAGAGTTACGAAACAAACGCGTCTTAAATGTTGCCATGTGTTGCAATAAATAAACGAAACAATTTAAGTATATTGCAGAACAGCTTTTATTTTAGTGGATTAGATAGTTAGGCAAAAAATTTACTAACCTTCCTGACCTTCCTCTCATGAGAATGGAAGTCATCGTGTGTTTTGGATTCTTTTTAAGAAATGAAAGGTTCTGAGTCTGTCATTAATCTCCTGATGACTTACTTGTTTACACCCACATCTTCTGTTTAATCTGGTTTGATCAGCGCATCGGTGTTTTATCTCAAGGTCTTTCTCTCGGTGCTTTTCCAACCAAAACTAAATATGCCAACCCACGGGAGGGACTAGAGCAGCTTCTTGCAGCATTGATTGAGACAATTTGTATTTTTGCCGTTCAAAGTTTCCATTTAAATTCCTCTCCAGCAGTACATTTTAAAAGTGTCTAAAAGATGTTTTATCATCTTTATTTTGTTCGAAAAAAAAAACCATGTGTGAGACATACAACAGTTGAAGGAAGGGTTATGTTTACTCGCAATAAATAACTACCCGGTTTTTTATTTCATTCGATAAAAAGAAAAGGGTCTTATGAATAAATCATGAAATCTTTTTGTCGGTCTCGCATAATTTTGTTTAAAAAAAAAGATATTTGCGGACAGCATTACTTCACCCATGCGTTTCGTCCTTTTTACTTTTTTTGTGCGGACTAAAAATAATTAGATAAAAACTGGAGACGAATATAATGTGTTATTTTTTTTCGTACAAAGTTTGAGTGTAAATGATTTGATCGTAATGAAAATGAATCACCTACGAACTCTCCTACGATTATTGAAACGGTACACTAATTTATAATATAAAAGAAAGTCGGGTTAGTGCGAACACTTATAACTCGAGATCGGCTGAAAAGATTTTTATCGTGTTTAGTTTATTAGATTCTTCTCCGCTCCGGATAACAGAATAATATGGAAAATAGTATGAAATAATTGATAAAATTTATTTCAAGCTTTCAGAAATATTTTTTTATCTGACTTATAAAAAAGTCAGATATCTAATATAGAAATGAGCGAGTTTTGGTGCTTTTGAAAAAACTGATATTATAACAACATAACTAATGATTTTTTCACAATGAGTAGTCATGTTATGTTATGTTACCCAGCAATATTTTATTGACTTTAAGATGGGACGTAGTTCGATGGGTCAGATAGTTATTAATATATTTACGTTATTATATACGATCTTATAATGCGGTTCCAATTTGATTATTACAAAATTATCCTTCCAATATATTATTAAGTGCACTTTATGGACATTTTTATTTTCTTCGTATTGCGACGACACCCTTGATGTCAACTTACATCATTTTTATTCAATTTTATTGAATTACAATACTAACTCACATCCTTCAGCATGATAACTTTCGCCTTTGCGCTGATGATAGTGTTCAAATCGAATTCATGACGGTTGATAAGATATTCTGAATGAATCTTCAATTTCCACCCTCTTTCAATACACACACAGCAAGGTTATTTTCTTCCCGCAACCTCCTCTCTACTCGATATAATTCTTTATCATAATTTATAATGTAACTTATTGGAATATTAGAACGTACTATGTAGCTATATTAGAATGGTACAGAAAACTAATTAAATGACCGACTAACGATGCCAACCCAACGATTCCATGCCACACACACATATATATATATATATATATATAACACTTCAATTAGGTGTCGATTTTGTGAAAAAAAAAATTTAGGCAACCACCCTGACAAGGAGAGAATGTTACTCATTCCTACATTCTCACCATATTTCTGTAGAGAAGAACTTAAAGTACCTACCTACGTAAAAACGGGCGACGAAGTCCATCACATGTTGATGGGTGACCCCAAGTTTGATAGAAGGGGTATTAAAATAATGTATATTATGGCAGTTTTGAAAGTCACATTTTGTTTTGCAGAATCACTTTGAAAAATCAGTGGTTGGTAGTCTAGCGGCTACGACGTCGGCTTTCGTACTGTTTCGTATCGGAGGTCGTGGGTTCGATATCAGGTGCCGGCCATCTTCCTCTTTCACGACACAAGCTTTAAGTAGCTTACTGTGAAAGAGTCAAAGAGTGTCTTTGTGTTCACTTTGAGTGAGCACAGATTCAATAAAAAAAAGAGTAACTCTACATTAGTTACTATTTTAGAAAAAAATTACTTTTGTAATAGTTCTGCAATTGCTACTTTATGTTATTAAAAATTTCAGAAAACCAATCAAAGGTTTCTTAGAATATACGCCTGACCTCCTACCTCCGCCTTTGGCTGATGGCCCTGCGTCATTAAAATTTAACCTTATGTTTTCTTACAAAATTAATTAATTAATTTTTGTGAATAGAATTTTGAACCGATTGCCAAAATTAATTGACTTTATAATAAACAATGCATCTTAAAAGCCTTTCACTCCGTTAGTATTGAGGATGTTCAAATAAAAAAGATGGAGTAAAAAACGAGAGGCACTTTGATTTAATTTCATCACCCATCTTTTCAAGAGAATTCCTTTTAATACCTCGCAATTCAATCCGAGCTTATGTGAGTATATATATACAGGTTTCTAATATCATTAAAATTAATTATTCCAGATGGGAATTCGTCATCATACTTTGTGATTCTATAAATTTAACGCAATTTTTTTAAGAATTAATGAGATTCGTAAGGTAGTATACGTTCGCTTGTTCTCTGTGTGTGGATCACGTGGGTGAAACAGAACGTGCTGACAACAAGTATGTATTTGGTGTCTTTAAATATCATCTCTAATATAAATGAAAGTCGGGTAAGTAAATATTGCATTCCCGTAATCATCGAGGTCTTACAACCATGCGATGTACCAACTAAATTTATGATAAATATAATGACGTTTTGAAGAAAATATTCAAAGAGTACATTTAAAGTAGTTACAAATATTAAAATTGAAGTGATCAAACATAAATTAGTTCATTTTGGCTAAAACATAAAGGTTTCGTGTGATTTTTTAAGGATTTACCTATATTTTGATATAAAATAAATAATTAAAAAATAAGGTACTGTTACGTGTCTTCTACGGAGTCGGAATCTGCTTCAGCTTCTCTTCTTCTTTTAACCATGAATCCTTGCCTCGGCTAGTGTTGGTAGAGCGGACTCCAGAATCTCTGGTCTTTGGAAGTTCGATCCAGGAGGAGATGATGATTTGTTTAATCAAAGATGTTGTTTGATAAATTAAGAAACACTTGTTTATTGCGTGTAACAGGAAATTGGAAAATATACAAAAGTTCAGAATTTTCACGTAATTCACAACAGTAATTGTATCAAATTTACAATCAATTAAAATGTTTGCTTATTCTTTTAAAACAACAATATTAATCACTTTTCGTATCTATGAATATAATTGGTTGGATTCTAAGGAAATCGCGGTAAGAAATGGTTTGAGTTTCTCCAACTATCAGGGAGTACTCTAAAATTTTATACGTCTGACTCCCACAAGGTGAGTTTTAAGAATGAATTTTGAAACAAAGGAAAAAAATACTTAACGGTCGTTTTACTTGGGTCAGCAGGCCCGTGATCATGTGACTATGGGTGAGAGAGATGGAAGATATCTGCCTCTCATATTCCCATACTCAGTAGCGAAAGTTTGACAACATAGGAATAGAATCTGCGTCGTAACTAATTATAAAAAAGGGGTGGAGAGAAAGTGAGTGAGTGAAATGCATAGGCATCCATCCCACTTACACCAGTGCAATTATATCCATATTTGGCAACATGACCTGTGGCCTACGTGCAAAATCGCACGATCAACAGAAACCAAATTATAAATAGATGCATACCTGTTAGTATAGGGGTAGGTATGTATAGCAATATTTGAAATTTATAAAGAATATTCCGTACTGAGACGGGTGAAGCTTCATAACAAAAAAATACATGCTACAAATCGATTTTTAGTTACCAAAAGAAAAAAAAGAAAAAAAAAAAAGAAGATTTTGAGTACATAAAAATCTCTTAAGGAGTAACTGATCCAATAAGGTAGGATCAAGGAATTTAGAATAATCCTTGAACATTTAACTTCAAGAGTTCCAAAGTTGTAAGGGGTATACAAAAGATAGATACCCTAGTTTAGTAATTAGATATAACAAAAAAAAAATTTATATTTTCATACATATAGATAAGGAATTTAAACATGGCATGAGAAGAAAATTTGATTGTGGAAGTATGGGACAACCCTCATGAAGAGTAGAACCTAGATTGGTAAATTGTTTGTCACACTTTCTTACCTATTCATCCATCCCTAACGGCCTTCATTCATAACCTCTCACTCCTAGATTTATTCATCAATAATTACTATCACACGGTTAGACAAACAACACAAAAAAAATTTATTAAATAATGGTTCCAAGCAGAGACTGCAATCCAATAATTCCACAAAAAAATTATTATTTTTAATCAATACAATTAACAATCCAACTGTCAAGAAGTAGAAGGTGACAGAATATTAAACATAAACATAAAAAATTATAAATAAAAAAAATATTTCGTACAATATTTCCTCTTCATCAAGGACATCTCTTAAGAATATCTGATAGTGCTCACTTAGATTATTATTAATATTGATTTTAAAATGCCCATAACATTTCTCAAAGTGAGAAATGTCCACTGATTTAGTTCACTGTTCACTGAGTAGTTTAAGAGCACTCCTAAGGTTAGCTTGTAGCTCAAAGGTTTGGAGAGAACTAATTTAAATGTTCTGGTGTTTGTACATAAAAAAAATATTATTATATCATTTACAATTGCATAAGAGTATCCTGCAAAGAAAGAAATTCACTTAAAAAAAATATATAAGAGAAAGGTATCCGTTGCCCAAAGATTACGGATCGACAAGTAAGAAGAGATGTCAAACTTCATGCTAGCTATTGTCCTGTAATTAGGACACAATACTAAGTTTTGAGCGCCACCTAGTTTGGGAAAATACGGGGAATGAACTAGGAAAATTCCAATAATAAACCAAAACAGCAAAAAAAAATTATTATCTTACTTCCTGACAAGAGAGAAAGATTTGAGTATGCCAAAGTTGTATAAGATTGATCCGAGCGTCCTCATTTCAATCGAATAGAAAAGTTAAGAATATACTTAAATAGAGAAAACGAGTTGCAACTCAAAAAAAAAATTGTCTAAGATTATTAGAGAAGTATTAACTACAAATTGTCAGTAGACTAACGTTATGAGTCGACTAAAATATTAACTAATAATTAAGAAGATTTGTGGCCTTAATTAGGAACACAAAAAAAAGTTTCATTGAAATTGATGTCTGCTCTACGCCAACAATGCGGTGACGAAAGATGCCATTTTTACATCAGATAGCGTGCTTATCATTGCACAGATTTACAAGCCTGGCATAACCAGAAATGTACCAAAAAAAAAATTTTATTCAATACACATTATCATAAGGGTGCATTGCTCATTTACAGCTCTCAAAAAAAAATTAATTAGGAAGGTTGAGAGTGTACCAAGTTTATGATTCGCACAAATTTTCTTAACGGGTGCGATTAGATCAAGGAGAACTGAATTGAGCATTCCAAAAAAAAAAGGAAGAGAATAACTAATATTGACCCTGTGTGTAACAAAACAGTATAGAAGGTATTACTACGATTAGGGTAATATCATGAAGAAAAAATAGTTCCATGTTAATGAATCGTGACTACAATTAACGTTCAAAAAAAAAAAATTAACAATCGCAGAAGCGAAAGACAACAACACAGAATAGTATCCGCGCTCAATACCAAACTAGAAATTATATAGGACACCTAGAATTACACTGACCCAGTAAACAAAACGTATTCGACAAAAAAAATTATTAGTGGGGAATTTATGAAAAGAGTCGATATTCTGACGCGCTTCTATGAAACTCGTTAGCCGCGATGCGGGGCGCAGGGAAGTTTTGTGGGCCGGGAGGTGGGTCTAGCGGTGCGCATGGAAGTTTTTACGGGGCGAGCGATGCAATTCGTAAACAACTGTGGAAGTTCACGTAATGTGTAATATGTCTGAACCACTCTCTCACAGGCTCAAAACATGCCATCTCGCTCACTCGCCGACTCTGGGCGGTGCTGTGTGTCGGGGACGCAACACGATTAGTGAGTGAAAAACCAGTTTAATGAAGGAGAGAACACACATTTTGTTAGTGATGTGAAGTTATAATATGAAAAGCGGAGCGGGATAACGTCACAACATTTATTTATTAAGATATTCTGGGAAGTATTTTTATTTACTACAGTCACACAAAAAAAAAGGAACTTAGGACGTAATTTTTCTACAAGTTATTTGAGATAATTATAATTATAAAAATTACTCGACAACCTAGAGGGATGTGGGTGGTATAGAAGATATGTTAATGGAATTCACATAATTGAAAGAAGTCTTTCATGACTTAGCCTACATCCTCGGACAAGGAACACGGCAATCTAATGAGAAGGCGTACCGAGTTCAAGTCGTTAGACGAAAAAAAAAATTAATTAATAAAAAAATGAAGTTACACTTAGTGCAACAAAAAAAAAAAATAATAAAAATGGAGATCATGCTTCTTACCGGGTAAAACAGTATTTAAACGTGGGTTGTCCCAATATGATAGCCTGAAGCAAGAAGTAAGCTATCATACTGGACCACAAGGAAGAGAGATGCCAAGTAGGATCGTATACTTGGAATTCTCGCCCTGCTCCTCCCAAATGAATAGCCAACAGAAGGTTGGGTTCCAGGAGGCACACTTAGGATCTCTGAATATACTTCGATTAGAATTTTCTTTTTGTTAAACAAAATTCACATGTATTGGGGTGAGCCCAATTTGACTTATGATTCTGACTGTACGAGACTAGTCAGGGTGTTAAAAGATAATAAACGTATGGGAACGGGTCCTCAGGAGCCCTTTAACCATAAATCAAGATATGATAAAACCTAAACTACAACTTTATTATATCCTTCGTATGGAACCTACCGATGGATCCACTATCACAATCCTTTAGTTCAAAAATTGTTCTTGATATTTTACGTACAACCTGAGACTTAATGAAGCGAGGAGCTAATTTTTTTGAAAAATATTGCGAAGCATTTGAGAGATAATGAGATCTTCTCCATACCAGCTGACCAATTGACAAGGATATGTCTTTACGACGCAAATTATAACGGTCCTTATTTTTATTAAAAGCTTGTACTAACGTTTGTGAGACTTTATTATATAGATTTTCTAAGGTGGAAATGTCATTCAATCTTTGTTTTAAGGGATCAAATGTTTCAGACGGGGAATCATGATTTATCTGTAGTGGCTTATAAAAAGAGGCGTGGGGAATGTACTCTCTACCGAACATCAAAAAATGTGGAGAATATCCGGTAGCAATGTTAGTCATAGAATTTAAACAAGAACAGATTTTTGGAAGATGTTTACACCAATTGCGTTGGTCCTCCTCTACTAATATTGCCAACAAGGTTACTAGAGACTGATTATATCTTTCGGAGACATTATGTTGGGGATGAAAATATGCGTTATATCTAAGATCATTTATTCCGTGGGAATGTAAGAATTCTTTAAACTGTCGAGAAACAAACTGTTTTCCGTTGTCTAAAACAATCTGTCGAGGGATTCCAAAGACTTTAAAGATTCTTTCTTCTAAGATTTGAATTATACTACTGGTATTTGCGGCTCGGAGAGGAAATGCCCAAGTTATTTTACTAAAATTACAAACTACAGTGAAAATGTAACGGTTTCGCTTATGACTCAGCGGTAAGGGACCTATGAAATCCATAGATATACTTTCCATGGGACGTTCAATTTTTTTAGGGTATTTCATAAGACCATGGGGCATTTGGTTATTATACTTGTAGGCCTTGCATATTTCACACTCATTCACAACCTGTCTAACAAGAGGTAATAATCGTTTACAGAAGTATGTACGGGAAATAAATTCGTAGGTTTTTTCCATTCCAGAATGACAGTTTCCCTTATGGTAGTCCAATATGAGACTTTCTATCTTACACGCAGGGACAACCAATTTCCAAAGGTGAGTGGGAGAGTTAGACAAGGAATCTTTTTTATACCTAGAATAACGATACAAGTGTCCATCATTTATCATAAAATTAGTGAACGATTGGGGTTTTTGAAGACAAGAATTGTACACCTTTTTATACCAGGGGTCTATAATATTTTCAAACGGTTCTGGAACAGATAGACTAGAAACAGGAATACGGCTCAATCCGTCGGCAAGGTTATTTTCGCAGCCACGCTTAAATACAAAAGTGAAATCAAACTGTGAAAGTCGGCAAGCCCATCTGGCTAACCTACCAGAAGGTGAAGAAATTGAGTTTAGGTATTTTAAACATCCGTGATCACTGACTACTGTAAAGTGTACTCCGTCTAGATAGCTTTTAAAGTGTTGTATAGAATCTACTATGGCGAGAAGTTCTCTCTCCGTGGTACTATAATTTCGTTCTGGACCGGACAATTTACGTGAATGATAAGCAATTATATATTCTACTCCATTAGAGTCTTTCTGGGACAAGAAGCTGCCCAAGGAAACTCCACTTGCATCACACGTCAATGTATACGGAAGGGAATAGTCTGGTGGTTTAAGGATTGGAGCGGAAATCATTGCTTGTTTCAAGGCTTGGAAGGCAAGTTCAGCTTCATTTGACCATTCGAATTTTTTACCGTTAAATTTATTACTCGTGAGGCGAGTCAAGGGAGAAGCAATCTTAGAAAAGTCCTTAATGAAACGCCTGTAATAAGACATTAATCCCAGAAATGAGCGGATTTCTTTACTGGTGGATGGTCTAGGATAATCTTTCATAGCACTAATCTTATCTGGGTCCGTATGAATTCCCTCCCTGTCAATAATATGACCGAGGTACTTAAGCGATGATTTACAAAACACGGATTTACTGAGCCTAATTGTCAAGTTGGCTTCTTTCAAGCGCTGGAGAACAATTCGTAAGGTGGAAATATGGGAATCAAAATCTGAACTACAAATCAAAACATCATCAAGGAAACTGAATACTCTTTGTCCCAAATCGGAGAAAAGCTTATCCATAATTCTCTGCATTTCGGCGGGCACGTTTTTAAGGCCGAAAGGGCAGGTAATAAACTGATACATCCCTTTGGATTCTACATAGAAGGCTGTCTTAGGTCTGCTTTCTGGACTCAAAGGAATTTGCCAGAAGCCGTAGCTCAAGTCTAAGGTGGTTAAGAACTTGGTGTCTCTCAGATTATCCAACATATGGTTGATATTAGGGAGTCTATAAGAGTCTGAGACTGTGACCTCATTCAATCTTCTAGGATCGAGAACGAATCTAGCTGTGCCATCGGATTTTGGTACACAGAAGCAGGAATTTAACCAAGGGGAACGTGAAGGTTCTATTATTTTTAAAGCTATCATTTTATCTACCTCTTGACACATCTGAACTCGTCGTACATGGGAAGCTGGATATAATTTCTGTTTAACGGGCAAACTATCACCTGTATTAATGACATGAGAAACTACATTTGTCCTACCCAAACCCATCTTCTCAAAAGAAATATTCTCGAATTCATTTTTCAGGTCATCCAAAATTTTCCTCTGCGACACTGTCAAATCGTTTATGGAGTTAAGACATTTTGGAGCTGATTCTACATTAGACGACTGTTGATCAGATATGGATGCTACCGTAACATGAGTTTTGGTGGGGAACAACCGAGGAATTATTCCTGACTTTTCCAGAAAGGGTGACCCTAAAATGAATTGGTCAGGAATGGAAGGAACAATAACAAATTTAACCTGCTGAATTTTATTGTTGTAACATAATGGCAAAACTATGGTACCTATAGATCTTATGGAATTATTGTCAACCCCACGAATATTTTGCTGACAATATTCAGGACGGAACCCTATTTCGATAAAAGACCGATATAACTGACCCCCTAGGACATTACAAGCTGATCCGGTATCAAGCAAGGCTCGGAGTTGTATTTGAGAGATAGAAAATAGCAAATAAGGGCGTCGATCTCTCTCGTTTATTACGGAAACTTTATTGACCTGCAATGTTGAAAAGAACAATTTAACACTCTGAATCCACGACAATCTTTCGCGAGCTGAGGTCTCTGGGCTCGGGAAAATTGCAGGATTCATTGTTCGTTTTTTGAATTTCTAAGTGGGGGAGGCGGTTTACTCACGTCAGGTAAGCGTTGGCGTGGCACAGGATTGAAGGGTTTCCTAAACTGAAATGAATGAACATTATTGGCACTGGGTCCTGACTTAGAGTAACAGTTTCGAGCAATGTGACCTATACGTCCGCAGTGAAAACATTTAATCATAGGAGCAGAAGGCTGTTGAGAAGAAATTGATTGAACAGGGTTTTTCCTTACTATCTTAACTTTAGAGGGAGAGCGGGTTGGAACTGTAACCGAAACACACTCCAACTCCGTGCAAACTTCATCTAGCTCAGCAATTGAGTTCGGTCGCCTGGACACTAATACACTGGCGTATCTGCTATCTAATCCTTTTCTGATGGCCTTTAGGATATCTGACATACGCAATGGAGACTGTAAGGACTGATTCAAAAGGGTTATACGTGAAATGTAATCACTAGCACTCTCCAAAGGTTGCTGTGATGCAGTTAAGATTTCCAATCGTCTGTTGCCTTCAGCATCAGGCAAATCGAAGCGCTTGATAAACGATTGTTTAAGCTGTGTCCAAGTTTTAACACTGTTATAAAATGTCCGGTAGAAGGTGAGTGCTTTTCCCTCCAAAAATTCGGGCAAGGCGGGGCCTAGGTTTTCCAGTGGAAAATTTCGAGCTCGGGAGATTTCCTCCAATCTCAAAAAGAAATCCCTAACATCCTCGACACCGGAATAATGTTGAACTGGCCATGAACTAAAATTTACTGAATGTATGATGTGTGATTGGCTAACTGTAGGATTGGGTCTATCTAAATTTCTGCGAACCGGTGTAATAATTAAATCGTTGGAAACATTAGTATTTATCATTGTCACGGCTTGAGTGGGCGGAGAAGAAGGTACAAAACTATCACGAGGTGGATTAATCTCCGAGAGGCTATCAGGGCGTTGGATACCTAACAATCCCGAAGGGTGATTGTCACGCTGACCTACATCAGACAATAAGTTAGAATTGAAAAGTCTGCATTGCCTTCGCAGAGATTCAATACCCACATCAGGCTGGATTCCTCTATTCAACAGTGCTTTAGAGAGAGTCTTGCATGTCGCCCTCTCCACACGCGGAATAACTTGATCGACCAGGGATGACATTATTAAGAAATAAAACTAGCGGAGTGTGACTATCTCAAACTTTGACTACCGTCGGGAGTATTCGATCACAAGAAAGTAAAAAAAATTAAAATTATCGAAGTTTTATCTCGACCTCACTCACTTATCCAACATTCAAGGGAGGAAGACCCTTTCTCAAGGAAAGTTATTGAATTATTGTGGCAGAACAGAGTACTCAAATGCAAAAATAAAAATTTTCAAGAAAAATTGCAACAAAACACAAAAAAAAAACTTTTCTAGTTGCCGTCGGCTGAATTTATCTGTAGGTATTGCAAAACTTTACGGCTCTTGGCCCACAACAAAATTTTAGCAATTTCAGAATTTAAATTGAGATAATAGAACTTGCTAATACTCAAGAGAGAAGAAAAGGAAAAAAAAAAAAGGCAACTTAATACACCATTATCAAAAAAAACTTTAAACACCAGAACACTGTGTTATTGCATTATTTAGTGATTTTCAAAAGAATTGGATTATTAATTACGTTTCGCTCACCAATTTCCTGTCCGGCATCTATGTGAGTCAAGGGAGGCGCAGACAAGGTTCCTCTGGATGTCTTCGAATCTTGACGCTGCTCGCATTGCCATCAGCTCGTTCTGGATTTGATGCCCCACGTTGGGCGCCATAATTGTTACGTGTCTTCTACGGAGTCGGAATCTGCTTCAGCTTCTCTTCTTCTTTTAACCATGAATCCTTGCCTCGGCTAGTGTTGGTAGAGCGGACTCCAGAATCTCTGGTCTTTGGAAGTTCGATCCAGGAGGAGATGATGATTTGTTTAATCAAAGATGTTGTTTGATAAATTAAGAAACACTTGTTTATTGCGTGTAACAGGAAATTGGAAAATATACAAAAGTTCAGAATTTTCACGTAATTCACAACAGTAATTGTATCAAATTTACAATCAATTAAAATGTTTGCTTATTCTTTTAAAACAACAATATTAATCACTTTTCGTATCTATGAATATAATTGGTTGGATTCTAAGGAAATCGCGGTAAGAAATGGTTTGAGTTTCTCCAACTATCAGGGAGTACTCTAAAATTTTATACGTCTGACTCCCACAAGGTGAGTTTTAAGAATGAATTTTGAAACAAAGGAAAAAAATACTTAACGGTCGTTTTACTTGGGTCAGCAGGCCCGTGATCATGTGACTATGGGTGAGAGAGATGGAAGATATCTGCCTCTCATATTCCCATACTCAGTAGCGAAAGTTTGACAACATAGGAATAGAATCTGCGTCGTAACTAATTATAAAAAAGGGGTGGAGAGAAAGTGAGTGAGTGAAATGCATAGGCATCCATCCCACTTACACCAGTGCAATTATATCCATATTTGGCAACATGACCTGTGGCCTACGTGCAAAATCGCACGATCAACAGAAACCAAATTATAAATAGATGCATACCTGTTAGTATAGGGGTAGGTATGTATAGCAATATTTGAAATTTATAAAGAATATTCCGTACTGAGACGGGTGAAGCTTCATAACAAAAAAATACATGCTACAGTACCTACCTATTCTACATCAATAACTCGTTCAAATCTGACATAGCGAATATTGGTTGTAAGCACTCGCGTTGCCGGGCTACTATTTTTGTTTATTTACAAAATTTTGTTTGAAATGTCATCTTCAAACATAACAAACTCGTATGAAATATATTTTTATAAATTAAGTGAAAACAGATCGGTGAGTTATACGTAATCTTACGATTAACGATTTTTTTATAAGTAAGACGGCTAGTGTTTAGTTGGTTGTCCTGGAGGTCTGTTTGCCTGTGGTATAAAATCCTTTCTATATTTCTCTCAGAACGTGTATTGTCTAATTGATCGAATATTGTTTTATTGCGTTGAGGTTTCAAGCTAAATATAACATGAATTATGACAACATTGCACAAGACTAACGTACATTTTTACATAACAAGCTATCAATAAAATATTGTTTTAAGAAGTAAAATCCCTTCCCAACTTTCTGTAATATCTGAAATCTATTGTTTGCATAATTTCACAATGCAATGTACACATCCTTGAGTGTTTTACATTAATAAAGTCCGCCACTACCAGGATAATCTTCTAATCACGCCTCTCTCTCTGTCTCAAGCACCCCTCAGCTCATAAAATATTCATCGCTTATCCCAATTTATGATGGCGAATCTTCTTCAAATACTAGATTGGATTCAAATTTGCGAAATGAACTCATCCATAAATAATTTATTGATTTTAAATTACAATGAATACGATTATAAAGTTAATTTTTATTTCAATTTTTTTTAAATCTTTACTTTTTTAATTCACGTTTGAAGAATTTGTTATATTTTGACTAGAAAATATCTAGTCACTGCCATTGAGGTTTTCAATGGCTTATCCTGCGAATAAACTAAAAACTGCAGTTATATTATTTAGACGTTAATTTCTTAATTTTTTTTTTTTTATAAAATGATTTTGTGTTCAGTCAAAGTGAGCACAATGAGTGCACTCGTAGACTCTTTCACAGTAAGTTACTTAAAGCTTTTGTCGTGAGAGAGGAAGATGGTCATTGGTCAGCACTTGGGGTCCAGCCTAAACCTCCAGTACGAAACAGTATGAAAGTCGGCAACATTAGCATTACCGAACACTTCGTTTACAACAACCTTAATTATTATTGTTACGAAGCTTTTGATTACATTTAAAATAAATCCATCGCTGCACACTTGGATATATTTTGTTTCAATCGATATGGATGATAAACAATTACTCAAAAAATATATTCTCTAGTTTTGCTGGTCTTCAACGATGCACAGAAAAACAAATCTTCTACAATAATAATATAATATCCTAGTACCTCTCGTTTCATGGATATTTACGAAATTAACACACAAAAATAACAGTGTTGGTAGGTAATCTAGCAACACCCAATTAAATTGTAATGCGAACAACTCACTATTTTTCAATTTAAACATTTAATATGAAAGATGGTAAGAAATCTTTTGAATTCAATCGTATTATTGAAGTAACCAACTTACTTCCGATGGCCATACAACTCCTGAAGAGTTTTGGCCTCCTGAATGTTTCCAAGCCGTCCTATCCTGCGCAACGGACTCCCACTGATCTCCCACACCCAACACGTCCAGGGTCCCGAGCGATGTTGTCCATCAGCCGCTGTCTTGGTCTTCTACCAGTGGGCTTACTGTCCAGAAGATTCTTTAACTTTATTGAAACAAAGAAAATTTTCAACTTCCATTTTTAAGATGCGTATTCTTGATTTCTCTTACACTTGTTTAATTTTCAACAAACTTTTTATTTAGCTAGCTCATGGATGGATCGCGGAACCCCTAAAACCTTTCCACAGAACCCCAGGGTTCCGCTGACCAACAATCGGGAAATCGCACTTCTGCCCAATAGTGTTTTTCACTCATAATAAAGTATCCTTTAATTAAAACGTATCAGACGACGAACAGATAACCAAGCAGGAAAACGAGGCTATACTATAAAAAGGTTCTAAGTGATTAATGTTCAATAAAGGTGAAGTCGCTATCGAACACGCCATCATGAGAACTACACAGGTGATAACGTTCAAGGATCGAACTGACTTTTTAATTAATCCACTCGTTTCAATTTCCTGGTGGTAATTGTAAGAAAATTTTCGTTGGCTGTAATTAAGTGTAAGACGATCAACTAAATTGAATAAAGAAGGTGAATTTCGGGAGGTTTAATTAAAATTTTGTCCCCGAACAGAAAATATAATATACACACAACACTCTAAGTAAATAGGTACCTATATTAAATAATTTTTTTCTTAATTATTATTATTAAAAAAAATATACGCATTTATTTTATGTGTGTATTTTGGATTCTACGCTATTGCTTTTTATTTTACTTTTGTACCTGTAATATTTTTATAACGAAAAAGTAATGGCGATAAACCTCCGTTAAATGAAAGCAATGACGTTTGAAACAAAATAGAGAAAGCTGGAAAAAACAAAAAACGTTACATTTCAAAAACAACTGTTAACCGATTTCCGAAATCTAAGTGGTTTACCTGGGAAGTGGAATGGATGACCACCAAAAACCTTATGCACTAAACATCGAGGATCTTTCTTCTTCATAAAGTTAAAGGTTTAATGAGTCGTATTTTATGTCTTTATAACCTCTGGTCGGCTGCGATATTCGAACCCACCAACCAGTATCAGAGTATACAATTTTAAATGCTTCACCCACAGTTGAACTATGTATGTATCAATTTTATTGTTCTTTGCATTAAAATGTCACATTCCTATACTTTTGTGTACGACGCTGACTTTCGTACTCTTCCGTACTGGAATTCGTGGGCTCGATCTCAGGTGTCGACTAACTTCCTCTTTCACGACACAAGCTTTTAGTACTTTACTGTAAAAAATAGTGTATTTGTGTTCAATTTGAGTGAACACAAATTCATTAAAAAAATTCGTGCAATTTGTAAATATTCTGTAAAAATCGACCTCTTGATCTAGTTACACCAAACATCCATCACGTTACTTCCTTGTTCTTTCAATATTAGAACACTTTGAATTGAAAATATTTGATATGTGAAAAAGAAACAAAAAAAGTCAATCTGTTTAATGTCAATCAATTTGAAGGATGTTGTTGGCGAAGTTTTAAATAGAAAACTTTTTTCTGAATCCACTCAGACAGTGGGCTGTAGATAGAGTGGACGCTGCTTTATCTGTGTGTGGGTGTGGGTACTTACCTTTGAATATAACTACATACTTCGGGTAAGCATTATATTATTCTTGTCCCTACCAATAACCCTCGTAAAAGTTCTCACAATGACACAAAAAACTTATAATATTCACATTATTTTCTCACTTCGTCTCTTGAAGGCAGTTTATTATATCATACAACACTTGATAATAATGAGACATGTCGAAGTAAAGTTTCAGTTGTATACTTTTACAATAAAAAGTTCTGTATGTAATATTTTTTTACTTGAACAGTAACTCTAGGTGCGCATGGAAGCTTAAATTTCATCGACCGATTAATAATAATTACTATCGGTTCAAACGCGTATGGAAGCTTAAAGAATCCTACGTTTGGAAACACGGCGGTCAACATTCATATACATATGTATTCCATATACAATGTGTATTGTATATTCATAATATAAAAAAGTTTGTGCTCTTGTCTTTAACCAGTTATTAAAATTTCATTTATCTCCATCAACCATATTTTTGCTATATTTGGCGGTTAGTATAATTTTTTTGTCATTAAAAGAAACAACCTGCTCAACTAATGAAATTTATCGGAATCAGTATTAATTTCATCCAAATTAACTGAAATTTCATTTAGCAACTCTGACAATGTACTTCTTTATCTACTGCGTCGGACGAATAAAATTATCGATTAGCATGCACCATGTGCGCCCTTTCAAACAGGATTTTTGTGACTCGTCATAATTTTTTTAATCGGCCGGTTCTGTTAGTGTGCGCTTACACCAAATAGACATAATAGAGCCGAATCTAGAAACAGAGCATGCATCCTGTCTTTTATGGTTGATATTGGACACCATGGAAACAATAATAAGCCAGAACTAATAATTAATGGGCGATGACAGATTACGCTCGCCAGAGTTTTGGTAGGTACTTTCTCTTTGTTATTTCCATGGTGACCATATCAACGATCAAGAAAATATACTCTATTTCCAGCTCTGGCTGTATTTCGTGTGGTATAAACGCACCCTCAGCTTTCAAGCGCGTTATTTCATGTTATTCGTTTGTTGTAACTCGTCGATAATAATCGACCGAAGAATCCAAACTTTCATGCGCGCCTAGAGTTAATTAAATTTAATTATATTCCATCATAAAATAAGGATATCTCAACAGGAAAATCAGGAATAAGTAACTTAATCTGCATGTCTTTACATGCACCCCATTCGGTATC
Organism: Mystacides longicornis; assembly: GCA_963576905.1. Lineage (NCBI taxonomy): Eukaryota > Metazoa > Arthropoda > Insecta > Trichoptera > Leptoceridae > Mystacides > Mystacides longicornis. The sequence continues at coordinate 15,323,766 of OY756425.1, forward strand.
CTGTAGTTCTCCATTAACTCCAGGCAGATACATGCACAACTCATATTGTCATGTATCTGTCAGCTCAGTCATCAAGCATACTGACTGTGAATTCAAGCAAATATCTAAACTATCAGCTTTTTTAACAATTGGAAACATAATGATTCGCCAGATATTGGTAATAAGATTTTGGGTACCCTTCCATTTTTAATGCTGTTGCTGGCTGAATGTTGCGTCAAAACAAGCGTGCTCGTGCTCGTAGTGACTTTCCAAAAAGTTAATATGTGATAGATCCATTAAGTCCACCTCTCCAAGATGTTTCTCATGAAGAACCTTCCTCTAAAAAACTCTGCACTTGAGAAGTGGGTGGTTTTTTCTTCAGGGGATGTTTTGCGCTCCGACCTGTAGTGGTCTATTGTGCTTCCCCTACTTGCTCATGGTGTTACTCAATTAGAGCTTCCCCACTAATCCCAGACGCTTCAGAAAGTCCAGCATTAGGAGGGGATCCAAGGTGGCGAGGTCCTCCACCTCTATCCTGTGTTTACCAAAACTTCTTGCTCTCGCATAAACCACTGCATCGCAGTCTGTAAGTAGGTGGTGAGGCGTTTCCACCCCTTCTTCGCAGAATCTACAGGTTCCATCATCTTCGAGTCCCAGCTTCCTCAGCTTCCTCCCTTAGCCTGCAGTGACCCGTTAAGAAGCCTTTTAGGGTTTTAAGACCTATTTTACTTAGGCTTAGTTCTTCTGGAGTCTGTAGCATGTATTTTTTTGTTATGAAGCTTCACCCGTCTCAGTACGGAATATTCTTTATAAATTTCAAATATTGCTATACATACCTACCCCTATACTAACAGGTATGCATCTATTTATAATTTGGTTTCTGTTGATCGTGCGATTTTGCACGTAGGCCACAGGTCATGTTGCCAAATATGGATATAATTGCACTGGTGTAAGTGGGATGGATGCCTATGCATTTCACTCACTCACTTTCTCTCCACCCCTTTTTTATAATTAGTTACGACGCAGATTCTATTCCTATGTTGTCAAACTTTCGCTACTGAGTATGGGAATATGAGAGGCAGATATCTTCCATCTCTCTCACCCATAGTCACATGATCACGGGCCTGCTGACCCAAGTAAAACGACCGTTAAGTATTTTTTTCCTTTGTTTCAAAATTCATTCTTAAAACTCACCTTGTGGGAATCAGACGTATAAAATTTTAGAGTACTCCCTGATAGTTGGAGAAACTCAAACCATTTCTTACCGCGATTTCCTTAGAATCCAACCAATTATATTCATAGATACGAAAAGTGATTAATATTGTTGTTTTAAAAGAATAAGCAAACATTTTAATTGATTGTAAATTTGATACAATTACTGTTGTGAATTACGTGAAAATTCTGAACTTTTGTATATTTTCCAATTTCCTGTTACACGCAATAAACAAGTGTTTCTTAATTTATCAAACAACATCTTTGATTAAACAAATCATCATCTCCTCCTGGATCGAACTTCCAAAGACCAGAGATTCTGGAGTCCGCTCTACCAACACTAGCCGAGGCAAGTATTCATGGTTAAAAGAAGAAGAGAAGCTGAAGCAGATTCCGACTCCGTAGAAGACACGTAACAATTATGGCGCTATCCAACGTGTGAGCATCAAATCCAGAACGAGCTGATGGCAATGCGAGCAGCGTCAAGATTCGAAGACATCCAGAGGAACCTTGTCTCCGCCTCCCTTGACTCACATAGATGCCGGACAGGAAATTGGTGAGCGAAACGTAATTAATAATCCAATTCTTTTGAAAATCACTAAATAATGCAATAACACAGTGTTCTGGTGTTTAAAGTTTTTTTTTTTGATAATGGTGTATTAAGTTGCCTTTTTTTTTTCCTTTTCTTCTCTCTTGAGTATTAGCAAGTTCTATTATCTCAATTTAAATTCTGAAATTGCTAAAATTTTGTTGTGGGCCAAGAGCCGTAAAGTTTTGCAATACCTACAGATAAATTCAGCCGACGGCAACTAGAAAAGTTTTTTTTTGTGTTTTGTTGCAATTTTTCTTGAAAATTTTTATTTTTGCATTTGAGTACTCTGTTCTGCCACAATAATTCAATAACTTTCCTTGAGAAAGGGTCTTCCTCCCTTGAATGTTGGATAAGTGAGTGAGGTCGAGATAAAACTTCGATAATTTTAATTTTTTTTACTTTCTTGTGATCGAATACTCCCGACGGTAGTCAAAGTTTGAGATAGTCACACTCCGCTAGTTTTATTTCTTAATAATGTCATCCCTGGTCGATCAAGTTATTCCGCGTGTGGAGAGGGCGACATGCAAGACTCTCTCTAAAGCACTGTTGAATAGAGGAATCCAGCCTGATGTGGGTATTGAATCTCTGCGAAGGCAATGCAGACTTTTCAATTCTAACTTATTGTCTGATGTAGGTCAGCGTGACAATCACCCTTCGGGATTGTTAGGTATCCAACGCCCTGATAGCCTCTCGGAGATTAATCCACCTCGTGATAGTTTTGTACCTTCTTCTCCGCCCACTCAAGCCGTGACAATGATAAATACTAATGTTTCCAACGATTTAATTATTACACCGGTTCGCAGAAATTTAGATAGACCCAATCCTACAGTTAGCCAATCACACATCATACATTCAGTAAACAGATAAATCATGATTCCCCGTCTGAAACATTTGATCCCTTAAAACAAAGATTGAATGACATTTCCACCTTAGAAAATCTATATAATAAAGTCTCACAAACGTTAGTACAAGCTTTTAATAAAAATAAGGACCGTTATAATTTGCGTCGTAAAGACATATCCTTGTCAATTGGTCAGCTGGTATGGAGAAGATCTCATTATCTCTCAAATGCTTCGCAATATTTTTCAAAAAAATTAGCTCCTCGCTTCATTAAGTCTCAGGTTGTACGTAAAATATCAAGAACAATTTTTGAACTAAAGGATTGTGATAGTGGATCCATCGGTAGGTTCCATACGAAGGATATAATAAAGTTGTAGTTTAGGTTTTATCATATCTTGATTTATGGTTAAAGGGCTCCTGAGGACCCGTTCCCATACGTTTATTATCTTTTAACACCCTGACTAGTCTCGTACAGTCAGAATCATAAGTCAAATTGGGCTCACCCCAATACATGTGAATTTTGTTTAACAAAAAGAAAATTCTAATCGAAGTATATTCAGAGATCCTAAGTGTGCCTCCTGGAACCCAACCTTCTGTTGGCTATTCATTTGGGAGGAGCAGGGCGAGAATTCCAAGTATACGATCCTACTTGGCATCTCTCTTCCTTGTGGTCCAGTATGATAGCTTACTTCTTGCTTCAGGCTATCATATTGGGACAACCCACGTTTAAATACTGTTTTACCCGGTAAGAAGCATGATCTCCATTTTTATTATTTTTTTTTTTTGTTGCACTAAGTGTAACTTCATTTTTTTATTAATTAATTTTTTTTTCGTCTAACGACTTGAACTCGGTACGCCTTCTCATTAGATTACCGTGTTCCTTGTCCGAGGATGTAGGCTAAGTCATGAAAGACTTCTTTCAATTATGTGAATTCCATTAACATATCTTCTATACCACCCACATCCCTCTAGGTTGTCGAGTAATTTTTATAATTATAATTATCTCAAATAACTTGTAGAAAAATTACGTCCTAAGTTCCTTTTTTTTGTGTGACTGTAGTAAATAAAAATACTTCCCAGAATATCTTAATAAATAAATGTTGTGACGTTATCCCGCTCCGCTTTTCATATTATAACTTCACATCACTAACAAAATGTGTGTTCTCTCCTTCATTAAACTGGTTTTTCACTCACTAATCGTGTTGCGTCCCCGACACACAGCACCGCCCAGAGTCGGCGAGTGAGCGAGATGGCATGTTTTGAGCCTGTGAGAGAGTGGTTCAGACATATTACACATTACGTGAACTTCCACAGTTGTTTACGAATTGCATCGCTCGCCCCGTAAAAACTTCCATGCGCACCGCTAGACCCACCTCCCGGCCCACAAAACTTCCCTGCGCCCCGCATCGCGGCTAACGAGTTTCATAGAAGCGCGTCAGAATATCGACTCTTTTCATAAATTCCCCACTAATAATTTTTTTTGTCGAATACGTTTTGTTTACTGGGTCAGTGTAATTCTAGGTGTCCTATATAATTTCTAGTTTGGTATTGAGCGCGGATACTATTCTGTGTTGTTGTCTTTCGCTTCTGCGATTGTTAATTTTTTTTTTGAACGTTAATTGTAGTCACGATTTATCCACATGGAACTATTTTTTTTTCTTCATGATATTACCCTAATCGTAGTAATACCTTCTATACTGTTTTGTTACACACAGGGTCAATATTAGTTATTCTCTTCCTTTTTTTTTTTTTGGAATGCTCAATTCAGTTCTCCTTGATCTAATCGCACCCGTTAAGAAAATTTGTGCGAATCATAAACTTGGTACACTCTCAACCTTCCTAATTAATTTTTTTTGAGAGCTGTAAATGAGCAAAGCACACTTGTGAGAATGTGTGTTGAATGAAATTTTTTTTTGTACATTTCTGGTTATGCCAGGCTTGTAAATCTGTGCTATGATAAGCGCAATAATAAACTTTGGTACACTCTCAACCTTCCTATTTTTTTTTTGAGAGCTGTAAATGAGCAATGCACCCTTATGATAATGTGTATTGAATAAAATTTTTTTTGGTACATTTCTGGTTATGCCAGGCTTGTAAATCTGTGCAATGATAAGCACGCTATCTGATGTAAAAATGGCATCTTTCGTCACCGCATTGTTGGCGTAGAGCAGACATCAATTTCAATGAAACTTTTTTTTTGTGTTCCTAATTAAGGCCACAAATCTTCTTAATTATTAGTTAATATTTTAGTCGACTCATAACGTTAGTCTACTGACAATTTGTAGTTAATACTTCTCTAATAATCTTAGACAATTTTTTTTTGAGTTGCAACTCGTTTTCTCTATTTAAGTATATTCTTAACTTTTCTATTCGATTGAAATGAGGACGCTCGGATCAATCTTATACAACTTTGGCATACTCAAATCTTTCTCTCTTGTCAGGAAGTAAGATAATATTTTTTTTTGCTGTTTTGGTTTATTATTGGAATTTTCCTAGTTCATTCCCCGTATTTTCCCAAACTAGGTGGCGCTCAAAACTTAGTATTGTGTCCTAATTACAGGACAATAGCTAGCATGAAGTTTGACATCTCTTCTTACTTGTCGATCCGTAATCTTTGGGCAACGGATACCTTTCTCTTATATATTTTTTTTTAAGTGAATTTCTTTCTTTGCAGGATACTCTTATGCAATTGTAAATGATATAATAATATTTTTTTTTATGTACAAACACCAGAACATTTAAATTAGTTCTCTCCAAACCTTTGAGCTACAAGCTAACCTTAGGAGTGCTCTTAAACTACTCAGTGAACAGTGAACTAAATCAGTGGACATTTCTCACTTTGAGAAATGTTATGGGCATTTTAAAATCAATATTAATAATAATCTAAGTGAGCACTATCAGATATTCTTAAGAGATGTCCTTGATGAAGAGGAAATATTGTACGAAATATTTTTTTTATTTATATTTTTTTTATGTTTATGTTTAATATTCTGTCACCTTCTACTTCTTGACAGTTGGATTGTTAATTGTATTGATTAAAAATAAAAAATTTTTTTGTGGAATTATTGGATTGCAGTCTCTGCTTGGAACCATTATTTAATAAATTTTTTTTTGTGTTGTTTGTCTAACCGTGTGATAGTAATTATTGATGAATAAATCTAGGAGTGAGAGGTTATGAATGAAGGCCGTTAGGGATGGATGAATAGGTAAGAAAGTGTGACAAACAATTTACCAATCTAGGTTCTACTCTTCATGAGGGTTGTCCCATACTTCCACAATCAAATTTTCTTCTCATGCCATGTTTAAATTCCTTATCTATATGTATGAAAATATAAATTTTTTTTTGTTATACCTAATTACTAAACTAGGGTATCTATCTTTTGTATACCCCTTACAACTTTGGAACTCTTGAAGTTAAATGTTCAAGGATTATTCTAAATTCCTTGATCCTACCTTATTGGATCAGTTACTCCTTAAGAGATTTTTATGTACTCAAAATCTTCTTTTTTTTTTTTTTTTTTTTTTCTTTTGGTAACTAAAAATCGATTTGTAGCATGTATTTTTTTGTTATGAAGCTTCACCCGTCTCAGTACGGAATATTCTTTATAAATTTCAAATATTGCTATACATACCTACCCCTATACTAACAGGTATGCATCTATTTATAATTTGGTTTCTGTTGATCGTGCGATTTTGCACGTAGGCCACAGGTCATGTTGCCAAATATGGATATAATTGCACTGGTGTAAGTGGGATGGATGCCTATGCATTTCACTCACTCACTTTCTCTCCACCCCTTTTTTATAATTAGTTACGACGCAGATTCTATTCCTATGTTGTCAAACTTTCGCTACTGAGTATGGGAATATGAGAGGCAGATATCTTCCATCTCTCTCACCCATAGTCACATGATCACGGGCCTGCTGACCCAAGTAAAACGACCGTTAAGTATTTTTTTCCTTTGTTTCAAAATTCATTCTTAAAACTCACCTTGTGGGAATCAGACGTATAAAATTTTAGAGTACTCCCTGATAGTTGGAGAAACTCAAACCATTTCTTACCGCGATTTCCTTAGAATCCAACCAATTATATTCATAGATACGAAAAGTGATTAATATTGTTGTTTTAAAAGAATAAGCAAACATTTTAATTGATTGTAAATTTGATACAATTACTGTTGTGAATTACGTGAAAATTCTGAACTTTTGTATATTTTCCAATTTCCTGTTACACGCAATAAACAAGTGTTTCTTAATTTATCAAACAACATCTTTGATTAAACAAATCATCATCTCCTCCTGGATCGAACTTCCAAAGACCAGAGATTCTGGAGTCCGCTCTACCAACACTAGCCGAGGCAAGTATTCATGGTTAAAAGAAGAAGAGAAGCTGAAGCAGATTCCGACTCCGTAGAAGACACGTAACAAGTCAAACCAACCAAGAAGATCCTTGGATTGCCTAAGTCCGGGAAGGTTGTTCCACTGCTCTTCTCTTTCTTCCCTTCCCTTCCTTCTTATCTCTTCTTGTAAGAATCTGTTACTTCGACCGCAAAAAGGATCTGCTCCTGAGAAGTGGTTTCTCTATAGGTTTTATTTTATGCAATTTCAATAAATGCTTGCATGGGCTAATAGTTACTAATAGTTAATTAGGTACTTACCTACTCTACGTGGGGCTAGTACGAGTTTAATCGAAAGCTTATTGCACGCTTATCAGCGTGCAAATAGTGTTCGAAAATCAAACGATCGAATCATTCGATCATTTTTGTATGGATTTTTCGAAACTCTTTCGATGATCTTTTCGATATTCGATCATCGAAAACTTATACTAGTGGTAATATGAAGATATTTTCGGACTAACATTTTGCAATAATCGGAACATTTAAAATTTTAATAAAACAAAATTACGTAGGTACAGGAACAAAAAAATAATAGTACACTGCGATAGTGAGAGTTTTTTACTTGCCGTTATACATCAAAGATTTTTAGATATCGTCGACATCAACAAAGATATTTTTTTACTTTAACAAAAAATCGTTTGTTGAAAATAAATTAAGGATATGTACGTAATTCTTTCTTTGATGCACATAAAAAGAGTAAAATCTATCTATCTATAATCTCGTTTATTTTTGTATTTCTTTGCCAGAATCTAATCGACCAAACCTTAAAACTATTACGCACATCTGTTTTGTGTTCGCTAGTAGAATATTTCTATCTCGTTACCTCAAGGAATACCATATTTTTATGGAATAACTTTGCAGAAATATTGACGAGCTTAGAAAAACTTTGAAAGTTGATTACTGTATAAAAATTCATAAGTTAATATTACAAATTTTCTAAATAACTTTATTTACTACCAAGTTTTAAAGAAAATTGAATCATTCATTTCATCCGGAGACGTTTCATCTATATATGTATATATCATACTGATTGATGGTCCTTGAGACCATGATCTCCTGAGATCAATGTTTAGGAGGTTGATTGATCAATCTCTGTATGTATGTTGTCGAGATGGAATGAATCCCGGATGATTTAGTATGCTTAAATACATAAATAAGGAATGACTTCAATGAAATTAACGAATTGAATGTGCATTCTTGGTGGAATTATAAAGTAATCAATTTGTTATTCCTGTTTCCTTGTCACCTGTGACCATGCAGGACGTGTGCCTGCAAAACAAGTTAGGGTATTAAATAATTTGTGGAATAAAAACTAATTGTTTAATTGAATTTATTTTCATTTTTATATTTTGTCCATTATTAAATTTGTCTTATCTGCTACAAAAATGCCTATATTATTAAAGCTATAATTTTGATTACTATTCAAAATAGTATCTTCTTTATCAAAGTACTTTCCGTTCGTGTAAATAAATGATTCAACTGAAATCCAATTATTGCGTCACGTTTCGCAAGATCATTTTGACCAATAATGGAGATTTCCATCAGGTGAAGAAAGAAAACAGAATATTTTGTGATTTGGCTTCAATATCCGGTCCGGCTGGGATATTCTCATCTCGGCGCAAAGCCTTCTCCTGCTCGGAATACAAATGAGCAAACACTGAATATAAACTAATATTGTCGAAAATTGAGTTAGCAATATTGTGTGTTCTCTACGTAGGTATAAGCACGCAAAAATACAAGTGGATACACATTGCAAGACTCAAAGAGAAATTTAATTAATTCCACTTCAATAATATAATATTACATATATTATCAACTTAGCTAATTTGGTCTTTCGGATATTTTGCGATTTTACAAACGATACCTACAGAGCAATTCGTTTCAAATGCAGATACTTTTTGTGCCTGGGCTTTGGTCAAGTGCCAGGACTCACACCATACAGGAGAATGTGCAACACACACACACGCATCAAACAGTTTACATTTCATTAAATTAATATTATTGGTGTTTACCGTGTTGTAATTCATTATGACAATGAATAAACATTTGTTTTATAGGTACTACATGAATTATTTTCTTTCAGAGACGCGTTTCGTTCTGTTAGAACATTTCGTCTCGACACTAAACGCCGACGCTTTCCATATTTTGGTCATGTTGTTAAATGCACCATTTGTCATACCGATACGTATCGGAAGCTCAGCCTCGAGGTCTCCAGAGGTGGTGATGGTTGCTCTCAGGAATTTAAGACCGGGAGACCTGGTGATCATTAATGGTTAACGATAGTTGTTTATCGGGGTAGGTGTTATTCCCCATGGGCTCTGTCTTACTGGCTTTGACTCAAAGGTCAAGGCGTGCTGTTTCATCGTAGAGTCTTGACCCCGTTAGCACACCTCCGCTGCGGATTAGCCGAAGCGACGACGGTCACATCTGTCAGTTTCTGCGCGCCATGTTGAGAGTGAGATAGCATGCTCAAACCCGTACTGTTTTCTATACATTCATCTCTCTCTTGCGGTGTTTCGCCATAGATTACTTCAAATTGTATTCACACCTCCGCCTGATATTTCGCGGATCCATGTGTTTCGCATTCCGCCCGCTTTTGAAGTTGTCAAAATCGACAGAATTTTGGAGCGAAATTGAAGCGAACGTCATTTTTTCCATAGAAATCACAGATGGAAAACGTTAATTGCGTTTTGTTGTGGGATGGTTTGCAGAAGTTGGATGTGCATATTTTCTAAATTGTAAGTAAAAACGTTGTTAATGTTGTAATATTTAAAAATATATATGAAATGTGAAATAATATTGTGATTTTAATTATTTATATTTCCCAACAAAACATAACCATAGAATACTTACTTATGTGCATTTTTCTCTTTCGCTACTCGTTTACCCGCTAGTGTACTAACACTACCTGCGATTTCGCTTTCTGCAGTTTCGTGTGCCGCTTTTCGCGGCGGAGGTGTGCTAACACCCTTTAACACTGTAGCGCTGTAATTCTTCCACTGTTGTACCTACTGAACAACGCTGAGACGTCCGCGTACTCCAGATCGCATTTTCTTGTTATAGGTATACAAATTGAGAATGGATTAATTTTTTTTGTATTAAAATAACCGTAGAAAAAACTTTGAACATATCAACATTTCAAATTTGACGTATCCATGTCATTGGAAGAAAATTATTGTGAAATAGCACTCGCTCAGTCTTTGACAAAGGAATCTTAATAACGTTCAAACTTATAATCTAAAGTAGTTATGATCGAATTTCGAGCACTGGCCGACCACTAGTACTCCATAATTATTACAGTCAATCAGCATGTATAAGATATTGAAGACTAGAAGAATAAAAATGTTCGTCTGGAATCACGGCAGATACATGGAAATGAAATATTAGTAAAATTATACAGATAAGGGGTGAAATAGTAAGATTTGTAAGTGAGATAAAGTCGTCCAAATAAAACCTAAATACCTTATTTTTTGCAAGGGTTCTCTTTTATATTTTTCTGTAATAACAAAAGGAGCCATTGTAATTTTTGTAATTTCTAAAAATGTTTTCTCAAACTGTGCTTGCGTGATTCGAAATGTTCTTGAGCTTTCTTTGAGTTTCAAGAGTTTTTATTTCACCAAAGGGAATACAAACGTCCAGAGCTGGAGAGACTTACTTAGTAGTAGGTGCACCTCTCTACCTACGTTTTGAAGATTTAGTTTCAGGAAAAATACGAAAATTATTGCGGAGAGCTAAAGTGCGCTCAGTTAGTTTTTAATTTGTGTTGTTTTAATTTTTTGTAGGAAATGTGAAGTAATTATTTTTTATTTGCCGAATTTTGTTTGAGTTTTTTAGTCCATTATTTTTAAACAACCTGTGCTCGTCCATAGTGAACACTGATCTATCAACCACTTCTGGATGACTGTGAAATTTCAAAAACATATCATATCATATCATATCAAATCATATCATATCAAATCATATCATATCATTAAATATCATTAAATATCATTAAATAGCATATCATATCATTACATATCATATCATACCATATCATATCATACCATATCATATCATACCATATCATATCACACAAGCGTTTTAGAAACGAGGTCAATACTCACCGTTAAAAAATTCCCGAGTTTCAACGAATGTTTTGATACCAAAATCAGGAAAATTAGTCCAGCCGTCCTCTAGTGAGCGAGATACACGCATCGCTAATCATTTAAATATTTAAGAAGTATAAGAAGTTGGATTGAAGAAGAGCTCTGGCACAACAGCATTTTTGTCCAACTTTCGTTTATCTTAAAGTCTTCAAAGTGTTAAAAAATATGCGCTTTATGCAAGATAGGAGGACTAGAAAAAAATACATTTGCGACAATTGCTCACAGTTTACCACTGCTATCTTTTTTACAAAAAAAAAAAAACACATTCTCTGTTGGTTTCCCAATCTGTACGTTTTCTTTCCATCCGATCTATTCCTTTTGGGTTGCTATTACATTAGATTGAAGCGCCAGCAATCATACTTCATCATTATATCTATGATATAAACGTTTACATGCTGAAAAAAAACCCTCAGTTTACCTGAATGTTTTTTAAAAATAGTAATAAGATCTTCATGACATCACATAAAGCGAAGGATCAATTATTGTATATAAAACTATTTTCCAATCGCAGGTGTTTTTCATTGCAGTACCTACTTAAAAGTGAATTGATTTTCTGACTTCTCTGTCTGATTAAAATTTGTGGACATATTTAACGCATACCATGTGTTCCGAAATATTTTTTCTTCGTCTAGAATCATTTTCTAAGATTTTTTCTGTATCCCAAGAACGAAAATAAAAAAAAAATCTGTCGATTACAAGAAAAGAATAAAAGTATATCAGGAGAAAAGATTTCTAAACAATACCGAAGTAGGAATTCTTTTTAAAAGAAAATGAAGCGAACCTTCACTTAAGAACAACTACTACATGTTCTCTTTTTCATTAGCAATGGCAAGCTTTTTAGTACCTCTTAAGTGTATGACGCGAAATAATGTAGGTACTCTATGTGAACTCTTAGAATATCTGTGATAAGAAATGGCTTACCTCTCTTCATCAGCGAATTCAAGTATGAAAGAAAAAAAAATCCCTTTTGACAATAATCATTTTACGTGGGTTGGTAGGAATAAGTGAGTAGATGGCGCGCGGGAAGAAACTTCTGATTGCGGCGCTGCATAATGTCGTTAAGTCAATAGGATCGTGGGGGGGGGGGGGCGGATGAGAAGTTTAAGGGATAAGAGCGTGGGTGGGGCATAACGAAGTTACCCCCTCCGGTAATAATTTATGTGAATGCTCTCATTGAGGAGAAGCTCGCCGCTTACAATGATTTACATAGAGCTGCTCGAATACATCCCGACTTATTTCTGGGTTAACATGAGTTCATTCAATTACAAAGCATTGTTGTTGCTTCAGAGTGTTTATCCGGCAAATATATTGGATATGAGGCTATTAATTCTCTCGTACGTGAGTGTGAGATTTACGCCCATACAACGATTGTAGGAGACTGTGGATTAACATTGATAAAGCACGAATTTGATTTGATTTACTTAATATTTAGGATTGTTTGTTCGTCTAGTTAATTCATTTTTGTAGGCATAATTTTCTTAAAAAAAATGTAGTAATTACAGTTCATTTCACAGAGAAGAGCTTATCGTAGGCATAAAATGTAAGTATACATTGATTAGTAAAATAAGAAAAGAAATTTATTTTAGGTACGATGGACGATGGCAACTTTGATAAATTTGGAAAAGGCATCATGACAAAGGGAAAACTTGCAGGATTTCAGATTTTAGGTAGGTACCTAATGATAAGGATAAGTTTAAAAAAGAATTTTGCTGTCATCTTAGATGCCGAATTCTATAGGCGCTTTTCAAAGAAATCTGCAAGATGTTGGTCCCCAAATTCCAAAGTGCTTTTCAAAGAAATCCACAGGATGTTGGTCTGGAATGGATTTCACGTCGGTAGCAACACAAGATAGAAAGGTTTAAAAGGATACTTTCACTGTGTCATATTACATCTAGGCAGCCAATGTGCAACTATGGTGGTAATTGAGTTTTCTAATGCTTCTTTCAGGGAATTTTGCAGGATAAAATCCTTACCAATAATTGAATACGAATGGAGTAAAGAAGCAGCCCTGTGTGACTCGTCTTTTTATTCTATCACTGTAAAGAGACCACTTGGAGTTGTGATATTTAATGTTTTTATACATGAACTGTGCCAATTTTACTATCTTCATATGTAGGATCGATGGATTGTTGATCTATATATTAAGACGTGAAGGAAAAACTTTGTGACCATTTTTACGAAAATTTCGCGGACGGAGGAGTATGAAATATCCCATGCACACTTATAGTTTATATAGAGGAGTGGCGAATTCTATTTTTTTATTTTAAATTATGCACAAAAATAGACAAACAAACACTACTGTAATGTTATGTATTTGATACTCACACAATTCCACAGACTACTTAAAGATCATCAACTTCATAGAAATAAATGTAAAATGAAAAGCGTCTCGTAATGGGCGCAGAAAGCTTTTTGAAGGCAGTATATTCAATTGGAAGGTGGAGCTGGAAGTGGCGGGGTATAAATTGAGAACAGATGAATATTGTTTGTCTATAATTAAAATAGAAAAAAAACTTTGTACATATCAACATTTCAAATTTGACGTATACATGTCATTGTTTTTTGAAAGAAAATTTGAAATAGCGCTCGCTCATTCTTTGACAATAGAACCTTAATAATGTTCAAACTTATAATTTAAATAAGTGATGGTCGAATTTCGAGCCACTAGTATTAATTAAAGTACATAACCATAATGTTATACAAATGTCATACTTGTTTTTATTATACCTAGGCGTGCTTTGTGACACATTTTACGTCATTTGGGACTAAAACTAATTATTTTATTCATACGAATGTCATTAGTATGATCTATTATACAATTAAATTAAATTCTAAAATTAATGTTTTTGTTTGAATAATAATATATTTGATATGGAGGTAGTTTGTAAATATTTTCGTCAGTATAGAAAACTCATTATAATAAGTAAATCATGTTTAGTTAAAAAAAAGAGCTTTTGCGGTGTTTATGAATCCAAATAATATTAAAACGTACGAATATAGTTGTTATGAGGTTTAATGACTTACTTCACTTCGTATATGTTAGTCCTCGGCGATAACATTCGCTCAAGTGTGTCCGAGCGAGAATGACGTGGATCGAAAACATCGATTCCGTCCTCAAGGAAGGCCGGGTAAGAAGTAAGAGAAATAGTAGAGGGTGTATAAGAAATGTTATGTCGGTGGAAGAAGCGAAAGAAGTATGCATGGATAGAAAAGAGTGGAGGTCCGTTCTCTCTGCCTACCCCTTACGGGACACGGCGTGATGGGTAAAAAAAATCAACTTGCAAACTTTTTTCCGCATCAGGGCATCTTCCTTTTACCAGATTTTACAAACTACAACACTTAAACTTAATTTCTTATTTATTGGCTGCAGTATGGTGACCACATTAAGACTATAAGTGTGAGAATGAAGTATATGAAGACAATTTTTTTTATTTCAAATGGACTATCACCAAGCACCATCTGCCCAAAATCAAAGTTTGAAGATGAAAAGGCTTCGTGGCCTACTAGAGGCAATAATTTTAGCAAAATATTGGCGATTAAAAGTTCTGGATGCTCGGAACGATTAAGTGGAGCGAAATCTGGTCTCCTACTTTAAATTATGCAGCTAGGGATTGCAATCCGGTCTCATTTTGAATCCGGCCGGATCCAACCGGATTTTGAACCTTGATTAATTGTCATTTTTTACAATAATGAAGGCTAAAAATAAAACAGCTCATATACGAAATTAATTTAATTAGGGTATGGTTACTTTTAAATAGTAAAAAGTATAAAAAAATAAGTTTCAAAAGAAATAAAATTCAAAATTAGATTACGTAGATATTAAAAAAGTCAAATTTAAATTTAACGAAAATATTTTTTTGACCTGCCTTATTAATCTTGATTTGAAAAGAAAGATTCTCAGAGAACCACACCACGAAAAAGAAAGATTCTCGAAAACTCTTCAACCCATTGCGGAATAAACCATTAGAAACTCCGGATTTGGAGCTTCGGCGATATCGAGAACGTCAGGCAATGGGGTAGCAATAGAAGGCATTACTGGTATGATCACGTCAACAGAACGGATCTGGTGATTCTGGAAATTATAAGTGATTGAAATCACATAAACCAACAGACCCTTGGACGAGCACTGAAGAGTTGGATGTGCAGTTGGATTCCCGCGTCCTAGAAGTAATACCTATAACCGGGAATAATCAGAGACACTCCTATATCGAGAATAAGTGTTTGAAAAATTATTTCAGTTTTTTTTTTAAATGTTTTCATTGTTACTATTTATTATTTTATTCATGGATTTTATTTATTGACAGTTTTTTATTATTTTGTTTTGATTGTATTTGTGTTGTGTGCCAGTTAAGACATTTTTTTCTATAATTATTTTCATTGAATTCTTGTTTTTTAGATTATTTATTTGAAGTATTTGTATTTTTTTTGCCCCTTATACCAGCACCTCGCTGTCTGGGGTTTTTTTTTCTTTTTCTTGATAATATTTTATGTATTTATATTGCTTTAGTATTGTAAATTGTGTATGATTGTTGTACGCTTATATTGTAGAAAGAAAGAAAAAAAAAAAAAACTATCTATCTATCTATATATCTATCTATCTATCCTTGAATATAGCTGCACATACATTATGACAGACTACCGAACTATGTAATCTATATATGTAATGTATAATCACTATCACTACATTCAATACTATCAATACGATAAGTCAACACTACCTAACCCCACGTTGGGCACAGGGAGGCAAAAACAGCATTACGCTGCACTCAGTGTGACGCATTTGCCACTTCTTCTCATCGTTTCTCTATGGGTACCTATAATGACCCTGTGGAATTGCTAGGGATACGGATTCGAGTCCGGTCCGTGTTGAGAATGTCGAAAAATCCCTTAATATATGATTTACCGGATCCGATCTCCGGATCCGTCAATTTCTGCCGGATCCGATATGAGCATTTTGATGCCGGATCCGCCGGAATACCGGATCCGGTTTTCCGGATTGCAATCCCTATATGCAGCGTTGAAGAGGACACTGTCCAAGATGAGAACTGCGCTCAGCGCTGCCCTAGAAATCACTGGAAATTACTAAAATTAAAGGAGACTGCGAGAGGGTGCAATGTTAAGTTTAAGACCTTAAAAGGAATCAATGATTTTAAGAGAGAGAATACAGTTGTGAGATGTTCATATTCACTATGTAAAAACTGCTTTAAAACTTGTACATTCAAGGGAGGCAACGATTTGGATAAGCTCAATAAGCAGACCAGAGAAAATAATCCAGGTTCTTATGTAGTAAAGAAAAACACATCTATATTTGTGGATGTCTGATTTAATACCATTTTTACAATGAAAAAATAAGAAGAAATGAATACACATTTTCAAAATAAGAATAATAAAATAATTTCAAAACAGGTACCTAAATTTATTAACATTCGTGTTTATTCACCCTGGGGCGGGCCCAAATCTAAAATAAATACTAACTATTGAGCGGCCAACTAAATAATAAAAAATATATAAGGAAATACTAATTGAACTTAATAGCCCCAGTCAAAATGACTATAAAAAATTCATGCTATTAAGGAAAGCAGAGTATTGACTTCTGAATTTGCCAATTAATATGAACTAATATGATAAAATATTATGGCAAGAAAAAACTATCATTTACAAAAAAAAAAACAATAATAAACTATTAAAATAGCAACTGATTTGTCCTCGGAAACCAAGGAACATTTTAAATAAAAAACAGAACCAAAAAAAATATATTTCATGAATCGATTTTCGTACAGACAATCATAATGTTAAATTGAAATTCAATACTTAAAAACTAAATGTAGAATTGCAAACAGGATCACAATGAGTTCTAAATAATTGAATTAAAAAAAAAACTATCATCTTGGTCACTGTAGCTTACTCCAGGTTTGACACAAATGCATGCTTCTCATGAATGGAAAGTTCAAATAGCTTGTTGCATTTTGAAAATTTACAAACATTTCTTCATGTCTTGATGTTTTAAATAATAATAATTATTATAAGAACTATAACAATTCATTTATCTTGGATCTTGAGTGTGCTTCGAATCTTGCATAATTAAATATTTTTATTTTTATGTAAACAACAATTATTATGTGAGAATATTAAACCTTTTTATAACAATATTTTTATAACCTTTTTATGGCAATATTTTAGAACAAATCTTGAATGTTTTAATTAAATTATTTTTTCCTACTCCTCCTCCTTCCTCAATGGAGTGTCTCGGCACAAGGGTAGTGGAGCAATAGACATAATGTTTCGTTTGAGGTTCCCCAGCGATGTCCTGAGCATGACCGTTCTAGTGATTCCGTCCGGACCTGGAAACGTCTCCATCACTCTTCCTAATCGCCATTGACAAGGAGGCAGGTTGTCCTCTTTCACTAAGACAATGTCGCCTACACAGATGGTAACTTTCCCTCTCTCTCTCCACTTGGCTCTTTTTTGGAGTTGCTGCAGATATTCTTTGTTAAACCGCTCCCAAAAAGATAAAAATAAATTCATTAGTTTGCGATAATGATTCAGTTGGTTGGTGGGCAGCGTCAAGGAATTAGATGAAGTCGGAATTGTAGCTGTACTCTGGGAAATTAGAAAATGACTAGGAGTGATATGCTCCGCATCCAACGGAGAGGAAGAAAGGGGAACACAAAAAAGAGGTCTGCTATTTAGGACACTTTCAGCCTGGCATATTACTGTGGACAGGTCCTCATAAGTTAATGGGGTGGAAGCTATAGTCTTCCTAAGTAAAATTTTGGCCTGTCGAACCATTGTTTCGACAGCGCCTGAGGTGTGCGGTGCTCGAGGTATCGCGAAGACCCACTCAATACCATGTTCCGCTAACCCGTTAGTTATAGGATCCTTCCCTGGACCACCAAGAAAGTCATATAAAGCCTTTAGTTCCCGTGCAGCTCCCACAAAACAACCGGCCCCATCTGAAATCATTTTCTGAGGAATACCCCTCCTAGAATAAAACCTTTTAAATACATTAAGAAAAGCTTCAGTGGTTAACGATGTGACAAGATCTAAATGAGCTGCCCGGGTTGACATGCAAATAAATAAAACTAAATAAGATTTGATTTTACCCGAATTCCTAGTGTAACTGGATTTAATTAAAAAAGGTCCCGCATAATCTACTATGGTGTTGTAAAATGGTCGGATAGCTTCCAAGCGGGTTCTAGGTAGATCACTCATTTTCTGCGGATAAAACTTTGGTTTAAACCTAAAACAGAGAGTACAATTTTGAAAAATCTTTCGAATGACAGTTCGTCCAGCAATCGGCCAATACTTCAAACGAACAATCCCCAGAAGAGTGGCCCACAGTGAAGGTGTTGATGGTGAAAATTTTTCACTAGCAACTCAGTAAAGACGTGCTTGGCTGGCAGAAGGATTGGATGCTTGCTCTCCCTCGCACACTCCGCCATCTTTAGTCGCCCACCGACCCGAACTATGCCAGCATCCAAGAATGGATTTAAATCCTTCAATTTACTGTCCTTTTTAATCTCCTTCTGGTTGGATAACCGCTTGACATCCTCTGAAAAAGACTCAAGCTGCACTCTTTTTATAAGGGTGAGGTTAGCTTCTTCCATTTCACTAACACTCAATGGACCTGAAAATTTATTGTTTTTGTTCCTACAATTATTTAAAAATCTGCGAATAAACGATATTACTCTTACCAATTTTCTGTATGTGGAAAATTTATAAAAAATATCCCACCTTCCCGAATCTACCGCTGTCACAAGACTCACGGTAGTTGGCTCCGGGGAGGTGTCCGCTAGCTCCGATGAATTCCAACGGTCGCTATCCTGCATCAGCCACGGCGGGCCTCTCCACCATAAAGTAGACCTTGCCAATTTGTGAACGGTAGTACCCCTCGATATCAAATCAGCGGGATTTTCTGCTGAAGCCACATGTCCCCACCTACATCCTTGCGTCAGTTGCTGTATTTCCTTGACCCTACGGGTCACAAAAGGGTCACATCTGACTGAGTGATTAGCTATCCAAGCTAAAACAATGGTTGAGTCCGACCACAAATATGTCGGTATGTGTGGAGCGCCCATCGCCTCCCTGACCTTCCTCAATAAACGGGCAAGTAGTAGTGCAGCGGATAATTCCAGTTTTGGAATGGTAAGGCGTTGCCTTAGTGGTGCAACGCGGGATTTGCTGCAAATAATTTTCACATGAATATTACCTTGGTCATCGGGTGACCGGCAGTAGACCACTGCTCCATAAGCAGTTTCCGAGGCATCGGCAAAACCAACCATAATATCCTGCGCGGAGCCAGAGGTCGTTAATCTGCGGGGTACTTGAATGTTCACGCCCTCCCGCAGATCACGTTTGTAATCCTCCCAGGTCCTCAGGATTGCCTCCGATGGCCTCATGTCCCAATCCAACTTTTCCTGCCATATTTGCTGCATTAAAACTTTACCACGAATGACGAGGGGAGATAAAAAACCTAAAGGGTCAAATACTTTAGATATATCTGATAATATGGCTCTTTTTGTACTAAAGTATTTGACCCTTTAGGTTTTTTATCTCCCCTCGTCATTCGTGGTAAAGTTTTAATGCAGCAAATATGGCAGGAAAAGTTGGATTGGGACATGAGGCCATCGGAGGCAATCCTGAGGACCTGGGAGGATTACAAACGTGATCTGCGGGAGGGCGTGAACATTCAAGTACCCCGCAGATTAACGACCTCTGGCTCCGCGCAGGATATTATGGTTGGTTTTGCCGATGCCTCGGAAACTGCTTATGGAGCAGTGGTCTACTGCCGGTCACCCGATGACCAAGGTAATATTCATGTGAAAATTATTTGCAGCAAATCCCGCGTTGCACCACTAAGGCAACGCCTTACCATTCCAAAACTGGAATTATCCGCTGCACTACTACTTGCCCGTTTATTGAGGAAGGTCAGGGAGGCGATGGGCGCTCCACACATACCGACATATTTGTGGTCGGACTCAACCATTGTTTTAGCTTGGATAGCTAATCACTCAGTCAGATGTGACCCTTTTGTGACCCGTAGGGTCAAGGAAATACAGCAACTGACGCAAGGATGTAGGTGGGGACATGTGGCTTCAGCAGAAAATCCCGCTGATTTGATATCGAGGGGTACTACCGTTCACAAATTGGCAAGGTCTACTTTATGGTGGAGAGGCCCGCCGTGGCTGATGCAGGATAGCGACCGTTGGAATTCATCGGAGCTAGCGGACACCTCCCCGGAGCCAACTACCGTGAGTCTTGTGACAGCGGTAGATTCGGGAAGGTGGGATATTTTTTATAAATTTTCCACATACAGAAAATTGGTAAGAGTAATATCGTTTATTCGCAGATTTTTAAATAATTGTAGGAACAAAAACAATAAATTTTCAGGTCCATTGAGTGTTAGTGAAATGGAAGAAGCTAACCTCACCCTTATAAAAAGAGTGCAGCTTGAGTCTTTTTCAGAGGATGTCAAGCGGTTATCCAACCAGAAGGAGATTAAAAAGGACAGTAAATTGAAGGATTTAAATCCATTCTTGGATGCTGGCATAGTTCGGGTCGGTGGGCGACTAAAGATGGCGGAGTGTGCGAGGGAGAGCAAGCATCCAATCCTTCTGCCAGCCAAGCACGTCTTTACTGAGTTGCTAGTGAAAAATTTTCACCATCAACACCTTCACTGTGGGCCACAAACTCTTCTGGGGATTGTTCGTTTGAAGTATTGGCCGATTGCTGGACGAACTGTCATTCGAAAGATTTTTCAAAATTGTACTCTCTGTTTTAGGTTTAAACCAAAGTTTTATCCGCAGAAAATGAGTGATCTACCTAGAACCCGCTTGGAAGCTATCCGACCATTTTACAACACCATAGTAGATTATGCGGGACCTTTTTTAATTAAATCCAGTTACACTAGGAATTCGGGTAAAATCAAATCTTATTTAGTTTTATTTATTTGCATGTCAACCCGGGCAGCTCATTTAGATCTTGTCACATCGTTAATCACTGAAGCTTTTCTTAATGTATTTAAAAGGTTTTATTCTAGGAGGGGTATTCCTCAGAAAATGATTTCAGATGGGGCCGGTTGTTTTGTGGGAGCTGCACGGGAACTAAAGGCTTTATATGACTTTCTTGGTGGTCCAGGGAAGGATCCTATAACTAACGGGTTAGCGGAACATGGTATTGAGTGGGTCTTCGCGATACCTCGAGCACCGCACACCTCAGGCGCTGTCGAAACAATGGTTCGACAGGCCAAAATTTTACTTAGGAAGACTATAGCTTCCACCCCATTAACTTATGAGGACCTGTCCACAGTAATATGCCAGGCTGAAAGTGTCCTCAATAGCAGACCTCTTTTTTGTGTTCCCCTTTCTTCCTCTCCGTTGGATGCGGAGCATATCACTCCTAGTCATTTTCTAATTTCCCAGAGTACAGCTACAATTCCGACTTCATCTAATTCCTTGACGCTGCCCACCAATCAACTGAATCATTATCGCAAACTAATGAATTTATTTTTATCTTTTTGGGAGCGGTTTAACAAAGAATATCTGCAGCAACTCCAAAAAAGAGCCAAGTGGAGAGAGAGAGGGAAAGTTACCATCTTTGTAGGCGACATTGTCCTAGTGAAAGAGGACAACCTGCCTCCTTGTCAATGGCGATTAGGAAGAGTGATGGAGACGTTTCCAGGTCCGGACGGAATCACTAGAACGGTCATGCTCAGGACATCGCTGGGGAACCTCAAACGAAACATTATGTCTATTGCTCCACTACCCTTGTGCCGAGACACTCCATTGAGGAAGGAGGAGGAGTAGGAAAAAATAATTTAATTAAAACATTCAAGATTTGTTCTAAAATATTGCCATAAAAAGGTTATAAAAATATTGTTATAAAAAGGTTTAATATTCTCACATAATAATTGTTGTTTACATAAAAATAAAAATATTTAATTATGCAAGATTCGAAGCACACTCAAGATCCAAGATAAATGAATTGTTATAGTTCTTATAATAATTATTATTATTTAAAACATCAAGACATGAAGAAATGTTTGTAAATTTTCAAAATGCAACAAGCTATTTGAACTTTCCATTCATGAGAAGCATGCATTTGTGTCAAACCTGGAGTAAGCTACAGTGACCAAGATGATGAACTCATTGTGATCCTGTTTGCAATTCTACATTTAGTTTTTAAGTATTGAATTTTTTTTTTGTTTTTGTTGAGGCCTTCCACCCGATATCGAGTGATTTTGGAAGTATTGAATTTCAATTTAACATTATGATTGTCTGTACGAAAATCGATTCATGAAATATATTTTTTTTGGTTCTGTTTTTTATTTAAAATGTTCCTTGGTTTCCGAGGACAAATCAGTTGCTATTTTAATAGTTTATTATTGTTTTTTTTTTTGTAAATGATAGTTTTTTCTTGCCATAATATTTTATCATATTAGTTCATATTAATTGGCAAATTCAGAAGTCAATACTCTGCTTTCCTTAATAGCATGAATTTTTTATAGTCATTTTGACTGGGGCTATTAAGTTCAATTAGTATTTCCTTATATATTTTTTATTATTTAGTTGGCCGCCCAATGGTTAGTATTTATTTTAGATTTGGGCCCGCCCCAGGGTGAATAAACACGAATGTTAATAAATTTAGGTACCTGTTTTGAAATTATTTTATTATTCTTATTTTGAAAATGTGTATTCATTTCTTCTTATTTTTTCACATTGTAAAAATGGTATTAAATCAGACATCCACAAATATAGATGTGTTTTTTCTTCTCTACTAAGAACCTGGATTATTTTCTCTGGTCTGCTTATTGAGCTTATCCATTGGTGAATAAACACGAATGTTAATAAATTTAGGTACCTGTTTTGAAATTATTTTATTATTCTTATTTTGAAAATGTGTATTCATTTCTTCTTATTTTTTCATTGTAAAAATGGTATTAAATCAGACATCCACAAATATAGATGTGTTTTTCTTTACTACATAAGAACCTGGATTATTTTCTCTGGTCTGCTTATTGAGCTTATCCACGATTATCGAAGCAAATAATGACGTGTATTTTTCGAGTGTTAAAAATATTCTCCAACGTGAAGTTTTAAACTTTGACGTAACAAGGTTTTTGGAATAAACTATTAGATATAAGTTAAAATTGCTCCGAATGGATAAATTTGTTGAAAAAAAAAATGAATGGTTATTTTCAAAGATTAAATTGTGCAAATAAAGTAAAGGAAAATTGTTTTTTAACACTCTGCCACCATCTTCATGGTAAAGATATTCCAAATATTTTTTTTACCTTTGCCACGTTATTTCATGAATATTTTCTTTTTAGAAACGCCGCGAAAAACTTATATTTCTACGCAATTTAAAATTCATAAAGATCATTGTCGATAACAACTAACTGCTATAATTTACATACATGAATATCGGTTTGAATAAACTCACACATAACTTCGTATATGAAAATACATTTCACATTCAAAGTGAGTCAAAGCATCTGCGCTCACACTATGCAAAAATTTGTTGTACTTTCTACATATAAAAACATCCATTTTCCAAGCAGCAGATTGTTATTTGAGGTTATTGAAAGGTTGTAGCAGGTTAGAAAACCTCTTGTTTTCCAGTATAGTAAAATTACTTGTTTTATCTTTTAACCACACCGTCTGATTTATAAAAAAAATCGTTAATCGTTCTAGATTACATAATATAATTCATTGATCAGTTTTTACTTTATTGTAAAAAAAGTATTTGATCCGCGTTTGTTATGTATGAAGATGACATTTCACACGAAATTTTGTAAACAAACAAAATAGTAGCACGGCAACGTGAGTGCTTACAGCCGAGATGCGCTATGTCAGATTTGAATGATTTCGAGTAGGTGCAGAATAGGTGCCAGACTGATTTTTTATTTTATATTATCAAAAGATTGTTAAGTCCTTATAAAATCACACGAATCCTTTATGTTTTGGCCAAAATGAACTAATTTATGTTAATTTTAATATGTGTACCTACTTTAAAAGTACTCTTTGAATATTTTATTCAAAACGTCATTATATTTATCATAAATTTAGTTGGTGCATAATGGTTGTAAGACCTCGATGATTACGGGAATGCAATATTTGCTTTATTTGTTTAATATTGCACCTAATTGGACGGGAAAAAAACTTAAAAACAGTAGGTATATTTATTACAGAAAGCGTTGTTGTACACTCGAAACCATTGTCGGTTGACATAAAATCCAACATGGTGAGCTGAAATCTACAGAGATCAGCTCACAATCAATCGATATGGCTTAAACCAATGAGATATTATACTGGAGATGCAATTCCATACAATTTTTAGTTTGAAAGTAGCATCACGAGTAAATTTGAAGTTGAACTTAAATAAAAATATGCAATCAAGCATTACTGACGAATATTTTTGTCTTTGTCACACATAATACGCCAAACGGCTAAGTGCTGTCACCTTCTACCGGTACACATTAATAGAAATTTCTTTTTGTGCGTGAGATTTGAATGTATTTGTCAGAATTGTCTAAGAACCTTTTGAAAAAGATCTCTCGTCTTTATTAATGCGAGGCAGACAACGAACAGTTTAAAAGCACATTCATAAAAATATTTTTCGAAAATGGAAAAAATGATTTATTTATTCGAATAAAAAATGACCCTTTTTATAAAAACACTAGTTATAGTGTACTTGCTTCTAAATTTCGTCCGGCTAGGTAAGGGCTTATACACACAGCTTAAACGAGAACCGTCAGAAATACGGCACTGTGGGAAAAACCGCTGGCGATTTCTCAGTTGTATGATGGATTTCGTAAAAAATTTCATTGAAAGTGGAAAACCTCTGTTTGCAGAACATCCTTAAATTCCATATATAATTTTAATAGGGAGCACTCTGTTTAAATATAAGTTGTATTCTTTTTTCTAAATAAATTGATAAAAAAAAACCTTGATAGAATAAAAAAAAAAATCTAGAAATATATACCTATTTGTACATATATACACTGTTGCATACGCCGCGTTCGGGTGTATTTTTTTAAATGAATTTAGGCTAATTAAAAGTGAACACAAATACATTTGGAAACTTGCACACACTATGGAAGAGTTGTGTTGTGAAAGTGGAAATAGTCGGCACAGGGATTCGAGCCCATGACGTATGCTGTAGTAAGAAAGCCGTCGACTGAACCACTGGGTTACAAATTCAAATAAAAATGTATCTACGCGTTTCATGCAGACGCGGTTTTTTTTAACCCCCCTCGGTATGCACCCGTAGTGTGATGTGAGCCTTACTAATAAAATAAAAATAATTGTCAAATATATTTTTATATTCTAAACATTTTATCACAATAATATGCACTTAAAATATATAAAATACGCCCTTTTTGATAAAAGGATTTTCCTATATTGATTTCTGTTGAGGAACGACTTTTTTTCACCACAAAATCCACCATTTTCAAGAACACCGTATTACCGCGGACACAACTGTCAAGCTCGAGCTGTTGTCAACGACTAAAACACGAGCGTGGCACATTTTCGGTGGTGGCACACTTTTTTACATGCCATTTTTTAGACTCGATTGCATCTCTAGTATAAATCTCATTGGCTTAAACTACCTCGACGACGCCGACAGCTTGATCGCAAATTTTCTACCGCTGAACTCTTTTTTTTCCACTGATCAGAGTTTTTAAATAAAGCAGCTACTAATGATTTTGGAAAAATACGTATGAGTAATATGTTTGGCGATCGAAACCAGCCTCAATATTAAAAACACATTCCTTTTAAAAGGCAGATGAATAGATACTTTTAGAACTAGGGTTGTAGGTGGGTATTGTTATCGCGCTAAAAATTATGATAAAGAGCGTCTATATACCTTCGAAAATTGCCAGGAAAAGAAACAAAATATTATGTGGTACAAATGTTGAAATTGCCAGTTAAAAATCGAATTTCATTACTAAAATATTTTAATCATTAGTTTGTTGTTAAAACCCTCGGCCTTTAATGATTTTCTTTCTATTTTAAATAATTTTATTTGCCGGCATTGAAGTATCTATAATATAATTGTCCTTGTCACTGCCTCACTCACTCACTGATGTCATTAACCCTTTTAGTTCCTGAGTTTACCACAAGATGGCCCCACTCGCAAATAAAGAGACTTTTTTTCTACTAAATGTGGTTGAGCACTTTTTTTAATTTTACATACTCGGGTTATTTAAAGACTCTCATGGGAATTCATAGCTGCGAAAAGCCAAACGAATGTAATATTTGTAATAAAAAGTTTAATCAATCAAATAAATGCTAAAAGTCATTCAAATGCCAATTTTGTAATAAAAAGTTTAAGATGTTTTATCAAGTTTGCAATAAAGTGTTCAATCAACCAAGTCAATTGCGAGGTTGTAGCAATGTACGAACTGTTTGAATAGGTCTTAATTTCCGTTATGTAAGTGTTTTTCACTAGAACTGCTTTTTTCAGTGAAGTCACTGTGAAGTGTTGCCAAAGAAAAAAAAGATATGAAAGCAAAGTTTGCAAGAAAAAGCCAGAAGTGGGCGCCACGGGCGCATTTCAAAAACTAGTTTTATAATAAGCGCTTATTTTTTATAGTTTTATTATTAATTATTAAACAACCAAACTCATTTTTCCGTTGGTGTTACTCCCGAGTAATAAGCAGGCTGTTTAATCACTCCATTCGGTACCCTCAATCCTTTAGCTATTATGTTTGATTTTTTATCAGTGACATTGATTTTTTTCACAAAGAACTTGAAACTTAGTATTTATACCTACTTTATATCTATCATATTATAAAAGGACATATTTTTCCTTTATGTTAAAAGCAAACATTTTCGTCTTTTGATATAATATACCCAGTTACAATTTCACAAGGTATTTTTCCCGTTCAGTCTAATGCACAAGTGGCTTTCTAAATTGAATATTTCCCGTACACAAACGTGGAGTTTATACGTTTTTTTTGTAAACTCATTATATCTTGCTTTGTGCTTCTCTCTTTATTTATTCAAGACTCCGGTGGTTACTTTCGTTTCCTCGTCTTTCTTTTTATTTTATCCATTATTTACAACATTTCGTCTTCGAAAAATTATGCGGAAGATATGATATTAGATATACAGTATACAGGACATACGTAAATACATAATGATACGCTTATTTCGTGTGGAAGAGGAAGAATAATATTTCCTTTATGAGAAATAATACTCCTCTCCAAATTGATACATTAAAATATTGATATTGATTTCTACAAACCTATATAACATGCTATGTGGGAGATACCTGTTATTAGAGCATTGGCGATACTCTGTTTATAAACGGGACAAGAATATATGGACGTTGGAGTTTTATTCAAGATTGCGAATTTTGCTGATAGGTAGGTATGCATAATATGTATATAATTTTATAAAAAAATATTCTTCTATACCTATGTATATAGAATGTATTAAATATTCTCTACCAGTCAATCGGTCTCGTCCAATCTAAAATTTCTGACCCGACCAAGAATCGAATCCGGGACCTCTTAGTATTTACCACTAGGCTTCCGATATCGGCGATATAATATGTGATTTTTTAACCTTATCTTGCAATACTTATATAAATAATTAATTTTGAAAAAATCTATGCTGAAAAAATAAAATTTCCTTCAAAAACTGCGTCTAAAGGTATATTTTTGGCAAGTAGTAGTAGGTATCTACCTACACAGTAATTTTAACTAATCGATGAACACCAATATTCCATTAGCTTTTATAGTAGAAGTTTTTAAATATAAGCGAACCACACATATACTTCACTAGGTGCGCGATGTTATGTTGCATAACACAGGCATAGTCACAGCGATAATATGACATGAATACAATAACAAATTGCTCAACACTATTCACTAGATTGCTTTATAATAATTGTAGTTTCTTGTATAATTATTGTAGTAGGTATGTAGTTTCTTGTTAATTTTTATTAAAAGTAAGCTAGTTATGACGGGGTTATTTAAAATAGTAGGTATACTTTTTTTTCAAGTTTTGAAAACAAATTCTTGGATTAATCCAAGATGTTTTCAAAACGATAATAATAGATGAAACGTGAAATGTAAAATTCAACAAATAATATGGATAAAAATATAAGTCTTCAAAACAATAATCCTAAAATTGAACAATTTCTAAAATACCTTATTGCAGTATGAAGAAAACCTTTTCGTAAGATAATGATAATAACAAAGAGGTATCTACATGTTAATCTTAAACGTCAGCATGTAAAAAAAAACATTTGAAAATAATAAGTTTTTTTTTTTTTTTTTACCCATCACGCCGTTTCCCGAAGGGGGTAGGCAGAGAGTACGGATTTCCACTCTTTCCTATCCAAACAAACCTCTTTCGCTTCTTCCAAACGCATAACATTCCGCATACATGCTCTTCTATTCCTTTTACTCCTGACTTGGCCCTCCTCTAAGACGGCACCGATGTGATCGGACCATGTCATTCGAGGTCGGCCTCGTCTGCGTGCACCCATTCTTTCAGATTTATATATCCTTTTAGTCATTCTATCTTCATTCATTCTCTCTACATGCCCAAACCACCTTAATTTATTCACTTTCATTCTAGTCACAACACTAACATCCACTCCACATTCCTTTCTAATACTATCATTCTTCACCTTATCAATCAGTCTCTTTCCGCATATCCTACGCAGTGATCTCATTTCTACAGCATTTATTCCAACTTCCAGATTTTTCGTCCATGTCCATGCTTCACTCCCATACATCATTGATGGAATCAGGATTGCATTGTGCATCAATTGTTTGGATTTAAGAGATAAATAAATAATAAATAAAAGCTTTATTGCTGTCTGTATAACAATATAAGGATAAATATTTGTACGTTTCAAAGGGCGGACTTATCTTAGAAGATCTCTGCCAGCCAACCCAGTTGACAATATAATTATTCTATAAGATACATAAATACATAAAAAATAAATTAAATACATAAAAAATAAATTAAATAAATAAAAAAAAAAAATTAATTAAATACATCAAAAATACATGAAAAATCACACATAATGGAGTGAGTAAAATGACTTATTGGAAAAGTAATTATTGATACCAAAATATAATAAACAGGTACATAGATAAGATATAAATAATAATAATAAATAAATAACGAGCAGACCGAAGAGAAGGAGGGAGAAGAGGTAGAGGGAGGGAGGGAGGGGATCCTCTGAAATTGGAATAATATTTTATCGTGTCATCAGCGACTTTTTGAACAAGTGAATTGTCTGAGAGCCTCTTATGGAAATCGGAAGTTGGTTCCACAGCCTAGCAGCATGAACGGTAAATGAGTCAGTGTAGAATCCGGATCGGTGGGGCGGAATGAGCAACAAATTATTTTGATCAGATCGCAACGATCGCTCGTGCGAACTGAGGAAGGTGAATCTCTGTTTGAGGTAATTTGGGGATAAAGGGTCATTAAGTATTTTGTACAACAAACAGAGGGTATGGAGGTCTCTTCTCTCTCGCATGGTTACCCATTGAAGCTGATGTCTGTATTCTGAAATGTGATCATACTTTCGCAGCGAGAAGATATACCTTATGCACATGTTTTGAAGACGTTCGATTCTGGACTGAGCCTCCACCGACATATCCAGGTAGGATATGTCGGCGTAGTCAAAAAGTGGGTGGATCAAGGATTGTATGAGACGTTTTTTGATGTCAAAAGTAAGGAAGTTTTGAAGTCTTCTAAGTGCATGAAGTGAGGAAAATATTTTCTTACTCAGCTCATCCACCTGCTTGTCCCAAGAGAGTTTACTGTCAATATACAACCCCAAATTCTTTACATAGTCAGAAAACGGGATTAAGTTACCGTTTAAAAATAGAGGGGGCAGGGAGCCAGAGTTCAATGAGGACAGAAGCCTGGAGCTTCCAAGAACAATGGACTGTGATTTTTTGGGATTTATGAGGACTCCATGCCGCTC
The DNA here is from genome assembly GCA_963576905.1 of Mystacides longicornis. Classification (NCBI taxonomy): domain Eukaryota; kingdom Metazoa; phylum Arthropoda; class Insecta; order Trichoptera; family Leptoceridae; genus Mystacides; species Mystacides longicornis. Next base: position 15,353,890 of record OY756425.1, read on the forward strand.
ACACCACGAGGCTATGTACTGAAGATCTTTGTTCATAAGAGCAAAAGATTCGACGACATTATGTGGCTTGAAATGAGTGTAGATCTGCAAATCGTCGGCATACAGATGGTATGATCCTCGGATATATTGAGTGATGGGGCCGATGAAGATGGAAAACAAAAGAGGGGATAATATGCACCCCTGAGGCACCCCTGCATGTAGTTGAACCCAATCCGAGCCGACGTCATTGCAGATCACCCTCTGCTTTCTCATGCTCAGATATGAACCAAACCATCTGACAACACCGTCTGACATATTCAGGGCACGCAAACGCGACAAAAGAAGATCGAAATCAACGCCATTAAAGGCACTGCTGAAATCTAGCAACACCATTATGGTCAACTGAGTGTTGTCCATAGCACAACGTATATCGTCCGTAATCTTCAGGAGTGCAGTCGTGGTGCTGTGCCCCTTTCTGAAACCAGACTGCAGGGGATTGTACAAATTGTGGCTTCCAATGAAGGAGTTCAATTGATGAAAAACCAGTTTTTCGGTTACTTTAGAAAGCAACGGAAGCACCGATATAGGACGGAAATCATTCGGTGTTGCAGGTGCCGCCCTCTTTGCCAAGGGAATTATGTTAGCTTCTTTCCATACCAAAGGAAACTCCGAAGAAGACAAAGAAGCGTTTATGATAAAGGTTATAGCCGGAAGCAAAGATGACAAAATGAGCCCCAACATTCTGGAGCTAAGACCGTCGCAACCCACCGCAGCAGACTTGATGTCCCGGAAAGCCCTCGAGACCTCGTCAACAGTCACAGCAGAAAACGAAAACGAATCCACCCCGGCCGGTCGTGAGGCCTCTATAGCAGAACAAGAGGAGATACATTCTTATTTCTCATTAGAGGTCTTAGTGCACTTAGTGTAGAAAATAATAAGTATCGTAAAATACTAAAAAATATCACCACTAGATAACGAACTTGGTAGCTTAGTGGTAGATACAGGTGAATCTATTGATCAAAAGGTACCTGCTGATGGTTCGATTCCCGGTAGGGTCAGACTATATTATAAAGTGTTTTTTAAATGAAATTTCCACTCTAGGTTGGCCTGTCTCAGATTAGACCGGACCGGTTGACTACATCAATTTGCCTCAGGCAATAAGTTCCGCCTGTTGTGAATAATACTGCGAACTTTGTATAGGAAAGTTTTATACAAATACGATACATACACATATTTAAAAAAATTGGAAATAAAATCAATAAATAATAAAAGATTTGTGTTCAAGTTGATATAATAATGCTGTAGAAATGAGATACCCACGCAGGATATGCGGAAAAAGGGTGATTGACTGGTGAGAAATGATGATATAAGAATGGAATGTTAGCGTAATGAATGAAGAAAGAAAGACAAAAAGAAACTTGGTCCCAACTTAGATTGAAGTGGGCCGATCATATCGCTGCCCCCTAAAAGTAGGGCCAAGTCAGGAGTTGTAGCGGCCATGTTTTCGCAGCACGCCTCGACACAGGGAAACCTAGTGAGGCTGCTGCATTAATAATGTATTGTTTGCTTAAGCTTTGAAGTTTTTTTTATTGTGTATATATTTTGTACATGTTATTTTGATTTAATTTTTGATTTAATGTTTCGCATGACGACATCTAAAACCACCAATAGCGTTTTTCCATGATGCCGACATCCAGTAACAGCCTGTCACATTTCACAAAGCCGCACAACAGAACTATCAGTCACCATCAAGTCTTCACAGAGTCAACACAGAACCGGTATCATCCGTCTCGCGACGCGCATCGCGGTGCGCAACTCGGCGCCCGATCAATAAATCAGACCTGCAAAACCTTATATCTATCTCTGCAAACCACAACAAATCCCACAGAGTAAAAAAACAATAGGAGAAAATATGCTATGCGGAACGCAATGCTCTTGAATGAAGCGAACGAGTTTTTTTTTGTATAGATTCCTATGGAAGTCCATGATCTCTGCCTATCTCCTCCGGGATACGGCTTGATGGGTAAAAAGAGTTCAAGGACATAGTTATTAATAAGATATTACTCTCACAATCTTTAATTATTCAGCAATTAACACACTTTGAAAAATGACAAATTAATGATAAAAAATAATGATAAAAAAAAACTAACCTTTTAAAATTTACTATGCAAATATACAAGCGCAAGGATTCTAAGTTATTGGTGAAAGAACCTTAAATTGGTTATTTTATTAGATGCTAAGAAAAATTTATGACGGTCCGCAGCAATGAATAAGTTGTAAGTTTAATCCAATGGTTTATGGCTAAGACTTATTATAATTTAATCTGATTTATTGCGTAGTGCAAGCGACGCGACTGTTCAAATTTTTGTTTTTTATTAGAGAGATTTTTTATTAAATTTTGTTAGAGCCAAAAATACCTACAATGATTTTCTCGTCTTAGGAATTCAAAGTATAAGGAAATCCCAATTCATGGAACTCTCATATAAAATGGAGCAAGTGTTTTTCGATATTTACTATAACGGTTTCAGAATGATGTGTATAGAATCAACAACGCGATGCGATCATTAAACCATTGTATGCTCTATATTAAACGGTAGTTTTATTTTCAAATTTAAACAACTACATGCTTGTTATCGTCTTTTACTGTTTTTTTGAAATCCAGTTTAGCATGGTCACTTATAGTTAGTTTGCCATTTGGGAGGTTAAATTCGTCCCAATATCAATTTTGAAAATTTATGCATTTCAATATGGTCCTAGACAGGACTCAAACCCGCATCTCCAACTGTCCCAAGAAACGTTAGCCTTCGGACCAACCGACTCAACTTAAATACATTCGTAATACGTGCATGTATTTCAATGACATCCTGAATGTAGTTTGTTAGTGGAGTGTGTATACACACGAATCAGGAAGATTATCCGATATTATAGTTGGTTCATTTGTAGCTCGGTATTTACTAGCCCCACGATATTTTTCATACATACATATGACAACACCATTCCAACCACGGGAATATTTACTAGCCCTACGCTATTTTTCATACATACCTACATATGACAACACCATTCCAACCACGGGAATATTTACTAGCCCTACGCTATTTTTCATACATACATATGACAACACCATTCCAACCACGGGAATATTTTTCACAGAAGATTGTCCGGTTTCCGTGAAAATTATGAACAGTTTCATAACTGACTCTTGAACCGTTCCCAAAAGTTGCGCTCGAGTCAAAAAGCACGGTGCGGGCCGCGGGGTGAGGTCGACGCATTACCAATAGGGTTGCCAGATAGGAGAAATTCACGTTTCCAGATACCAAATTTTAGAAATGACCTTTTTTTTGTTTTAGGAAAAAGTCATTTTTCCAGTTACCAAATTTTAGAAATGACCTTTTTTTTAGGAAAAAGTTATGTTCAAGATACCAAACCTTCACCCCCAGTCCTGTCCGGTTTTTTTTCAACACATCTGGCAACCCTAACCACACATGATAGGTGGGGTTGCCAAATGATTGAACACCACATTTAACAATGCCTGTTAATAATGTTATTAAAATAATCTTATCAAGGATGCACGTTATATTCGTCAATTTTATTTATTTAACTAGTTGAGTTAAGAGTATGAATGAAATATCACAGTTCTAACTCGTAACCTCCCCAACTTATAACCTTACATTTTGATTTCGTAATAAGGTTTATCTTTAGCTCATACATGTACACAGGATAGTCTTAATCTATGTGTACGTGTGTAATCGGCAAACTTTATTCGAATCACCCCGCATCAAGTAAATAATATTATGTAGGGACTCACCTATATCATTTTTCCCTTGGGTCCTGGGTAATAACTGAAATTACCCGATATTTTACTAGTAATAATTGCCTCGTTCTAGGAAGGTAATAGAATCACATTAGTGCCAGCCTTCTACGTATATACTAATATCCTAAAGTCATGTTTCGCACAGACCAGAGATAATGAACTTTGGGACACCTGCCATCTTCTGAAATATGTCTACTATCTGTAATATTGAATACGGAAACCGCATTATCATTTATGTAACCAGAAATCTTATTAAAGCTATTTATATTTACCACTAAAAGGCTTTCCTATTTATATTTTTAATTTGATTTTCTTCAGAAATATTCATCTAACTTTAGATAATAATGGGAAATAATATGCGCAGTAAAATACTCATCAGTCTCTCTGTAGCCTCTGAAATTCATCTCTACTCTCATCCGCTCATGGTGGACCCTGTTGTTCCCGCTTGTCTTGCATGATGATTGTGCAAAATCTACACATCTATACCTAGAGATGGGCATTATAACGATAGTTAATAAAAATATTAGATAAATAAAAATAACGCCTCTAGAGTTATTTATATTAAACGATATTTGTAAATAACAGTTGAAAAAAAATAATTGTCACGCAAATATAAGATTACGCAATTGCCTACTCCCATTTTTTACATGAGAGCTAATATTAGTTGACTTTAAATATTAGGCTCGCGCTCTATGAATATACTGAATGACCTTTTTTTTGGAGAAACCGTACTTATTCCAGATACAGACACCAAATCTTACATGAGGGATCGGCCTATGCCGGGACTGGCTAAGAGGACAATACCAATCTAAGGTGTTAAGCGTACCGTGCCGATGGATGAATGGCTGGGGGTTTACCCAGTCTAAACGGTGCATCTCCGATACATGTGCGCCCTCAGCCCTTCAGCCGACATGCGGGGCTCTGTCGGCTGTGACTTCTTTTCCCTTGCTAAACCTGGGACGGTCATGAACGTCAATACAATCACTAATAAAGTGAACCCTTCCTCACTGGATGGTCACCCGGCCAGTGAGGAACTGACTCCCACGGGAGTAACACCATCCACTAACTAAGGTAACATGGATATCAAAAAAATCCGCAAGGAACCTCCCAACTAGCAAAAAGGTTATATAACAATAAAATTATACGATCTTAAGTCCTTTAAATGTTATATTAAAGTGTTTCCGTAACTGCGACGTCGTAAAGAAGTTATCAATTCGACGATTTAGTTATATAGTCATAAGGTTACATAAAAAAGTCGAGTAAACGTTTATTCAACTAATTAATACAACTAATCGTATATTGGTGCCAGGAAAACTTTTATATAACTACAATTGTCATATAAGTTTCATTTAGACGACTTTTATGTGACTTTTATCGTGTAAAAGGTTTCAAACCTCCATAAAATAACAATAAAAGTCGAGTAAAAGTAAATTCAACTAATTTATACAACTTATCATATATCGGTGCCAGGAAAACTTTTATATAACATTAATTGTCATATAAGTTTCATTTAGACGACTTTTATGTGACTTTCATCGTGTAAAAGGTTTCAAACCTCCATAATATAACAATAAAAGTCGAGTAAGAGTAAATTCAACTAATTTATACAACTAATCATATATCGGTTCCAAAAAAACTTTTATATAACCTCAAAAGTCATATAAGTATAATTTTGACGACTTTTATGTGAGTCATAGTCGTGTAATCGTTTCCAAACCACCATTATATAACCATAATACATCATGCACTTATTCTGTATAGTTAGGGTTGCCCACGAATTTTCGAGAAATCATAATACAAAAATAATATGTTATTTTTGGGCTAAAGTACCAACAATAATACTTTGCAAGAAAATGTACTTTCACGCGCGTTCATAATAATATGTATATAAATTAAAATAGTATTGTTAATGAATCTCCACACGTAGAATAATACAGTAGGTATGCCTGAGATTTTATTTCATTACTGGATTTTTAAAATTATGTTTTTATATTTATATTATATTTGTAATTTTAATTTTCAAATTTTAATAAAAAAAAATAAAAAAAATATAGGTATTTCAGGTGAAACGAAGGAGGAGAAAAATGATATTGAAAATGAAAGTTCAAACGATATTTTTATGGAAAATATAAATAATAGTGATGGAAATAGTACAGTAGAGACGAATCTGAAGTTTCTGATGAAATAGATAAAATTTATGAATTTCAAAATATTAGAGAGTGGGTTATTAATTTTAATGCTCCGCATGAAACAGTAAGGACTCTAAGTATAATTTTAAATAAAAGGAATCCACGTATTCTTCCTAAGGACCCTAGGACACATTTGGAAACAAACAGACAACAAATATCAATTCATCAAGTAGATAAAGGACATTATTGGCATAGTGGTGTTATTGAACCATTAACAAATGTTTGAAGAATATTACCGATTTATTCTTTGACAATTAACGTTGACGGGCTCTCAGTATACAAAAGTTCAAGAAAGCAGGTGTGGCCTATTCTTTGCAAAATATTCGAAAAACCCAGCGTATCACCATTTGTAATAGGTATTTACGAGGGACAAAGCAAACCTAATGATTTGGATGCCTACTTCAGTTTTTTTTTGTGGTTGAAATGAATCAGATTCTGGTGAATGGAATATAAATAAATATGAACATCACAATCAGGGCATTAGTTTGTGATTCTCCGGCTAGAGCCTTGATGAAAGGTAATTTAGGGTTTTTATTAATAATTATAACATAAAAAATGCCTAGATCCGACAGATTATGCACGGCGATTATAAGTTTGTGTAGGTCTGTTTGTGCCAGACGTCCGCAAGCTTGTAATAAAAATACAACAGACGGGTATATTGTCAGTGGCAATGTATTATTATTTCAACCAACCCAACGTTGATTGTGTGTGTAAAATATTTAGTAAACTGGCACAAAATTAAAAAAAATCAAAATATGTAGGTACTATACTTTTCTCGAAAAAAAAAGTTGCAACCCTATACTGAACCTATACCAGAGCAAAATGGCGTTAATAAATATGTTATGTAAGATACACTTATATGACATGTCGTTATGTAGTCGTCGAATAGAAGCGCTATATAACCTACAGAAAGATGGCGAAAATTTCATTAGATTTTATAATTGATAATTAATTTAACATTCGTTATTTCTGACAAATTCGATAAGGGCATTATTACTAAAACACAAATTTACCCGTAGTTGACGAAAAAAATAAATCCCCAAGAAAATTAGGAGTGCGTATAGTAATATTCGACACAGAACATTATTGATGAAGATTTCAACTAAATTTATTATATCTGTTAACTTAATATTAATAATTTAATATAAAAATTGTCACTTATGTTCTGTACTGTTAGAAAAAACTAACGTGTACCTACTTACAACATGAATAATTAGTTGTAAATTCACCTTTTTACGACATTTACGTAACGTAAAAGTCGCATAGATGTGTCGAACAGACCACTATACAACGACTTTAGTCGCATAGATGTGTCTAACAGACCACTATATAACGATTTTAGTCGCAGTTGTCACCAGTACTCGACGAATATGTAACTAATTAGTCATCAAAACACTATAACACAACCAATATGCGATTAAAACGTCGTATAATTTAGGCCCTTTTCGGGTCGTATATACGTATATATGACAGTTATATAACATCTGTAGCGACGTTGTCTCAACCATTATTTTGCTAGTTGGGCTACTATGCATCACGAGGTCACTAACGGGGCACTGCATGCTAAACAAGCATGCACATGTGCACCATAGGGATATTGGACTGTGGCATGTGCAGGGTGTGTGGGGTATCACTTGAGACCCCAATGCACTACCCCCCAATGCCCCTACCGATGATGCATAATAGACACAAAAATCTGGGCACTTTCTTGATGTGCCCAGATAAAATTGAGGAGTTCAACGCCAACAAAGTCCTCCGATTCTTCCAGGAGGCTGGACTAAGCGACGAACTCTAGATGCAGGGCCAGTCACAATAGTTCCATTTTGGGACGCAGTGACGGCGACCTCCTTGAAGGCAGCAGGCCCAGTAAATAATAACAATACCAAATCTTCATGTAGGTTTGTAAAATAAAAGAGCTATAAGCTTTTAATAATAACGTTATTTCCAATTAATGAAACTGTGGGGCTAGTACGAGTTTAATCGAAAGCTATTTGCACGCTTATAAGCGCTTATTAGCGTGCAAATAGTGTTCTAAAAGCAAACGATCGAATCCTTCGATCATTTTTGTATGGAAATTTTTCGAAACTCTGTCGATGATCGTTTCGAATTTTCGATATTCGAAAGTGGTACTGCTATAAAGTTTTTGAATTTAAGTCATTATTGCCACCTCTATACAGGGTGACTGGTAATTCAATACATTCCTTGTAAGGGGTTATATGTACTAGAGAAAATATTCAACAATTTTGTTCCCATTAACCAGGGGTAAAATGCCAGTGGTTTTCGAGTTATTTAACTTTTTAGAGTTTTTTTTTCAATTTTCACCTTTGTACTAACAGCGAAGCTTCCTGACACCGGGAAAACTGTGGGCGACTTATAGCCCTAAATGCGGGGCTGTGTATGGACGGACCCTCATTTTCCTAGCACGATGATCCTGGAATCTTTGTATTTCTAATACCTTCACAGAAACGATCTGATGAGGAAGGTAGCTGTACTCAGTATCCAAAGGGTGCATTATGTCATATGACCAAAATTATTGTTGCGAGACATTTAGCAAGAGGATTTTGGAGACGAGGCCCAAAAAGAGACAGCGCTTCTTTAATGAATTTGAAGGACCTGAATAAAAAAGCCTGTAAATATTCTGAAATTATTGTTTGTCTCTTCTTTTTTTTAAACCATACTATTCTAATCTGAACTGCTAGGTATAATATTTGTAGTAAAAACCTACAACATAAATTCTCATTATCACCACAGGTGTTTTTTGTAGGAAACAAAATGCATTAACGCTATGATGTATATGAACATTGATGTTGCTGTGAAATTTCCCTACAAATCAAGAATTATAATTTTCACCCTGGAGCATATTTTCGCTTCAATAAAAAAAATGTATTCTACATGTTATATGGAGTGCTTAGCAGGTGTCATCACCATATTTTGTAGTGGGATTTGCATTTTTGCATTTTTTAATCCTCAAATACATAACATACATTTCTTTGAACTCTAATACATGTTTTACATTTCAACGAGATTTGTCAATATTCACCATATTTTTCCAAGTATTCTTGAACGAACGTATTGAGTAAGGGTTGGTTGGAAAATGTCTTTCGGGATATTATGTAAACGCTTTGAATCTTTACAAGGTTCTTTAATCAAAATGATTTTTATTCTAGGTATTTTTAATTCAATCGACTTAGAGTTGTGTTTGAATATTTGTTTTTGAAGCCAATTAAGTGTATTTTTTTCAATTTTTGAAGCCAGTATTGGAGTTTTTTTGAAAACGAGAGTTATAAGCCACAATTGTTGCCAAATCCACAAAAAATCTTCAAAATTGACTGGAAATTTTGAAAAATACATCATAAGTAAGAGTTATCTAGACAGTCATAGAGATTAACTTATCAAAAATGTATATTTAGGTACATTGCAATGAAAACTTGTTATGTATCTGATTTTTTAAAATTAGGTATTGTTGTAAGATGATTGGCTCGGTACCCACTTGCGCCGCGAACGTGTATCGTTACATCAATTTTATCAAAAGGATGCATGTTTGCCGCTCGCGTTTGCTTTTCGAATCACGTATAATACACTTAACTTTTCGATCAAATTGATGCAATGTCACACGTTCGCGGCGCAAGTGAGTACGTACCTTTAGAGTGTTTTATATAACAAGAACAATAACTTTAAACGTTAGTAAATTTTAAGTCATATTTTTATGGCAGCATCGTTCGATATACAAGATTACGAAAATTGTAATTTTAATCAAGGAATTCTGGAATATAAATCCTTTATCGGATACTTCGTTAAAATATTTAAACTTCGGTTTGCATGTACCAACTACTTATCGGCATTTTGTTACGAGTCTAATGGATCATTAGTCCTGTGAAGTACGCAAAAGTTGAAGACAAAGAGACGAACAGCGGAGCTATTCAAAAAACAACAACAGCAGATACTTGAATAAGCTGAGGCTTTTAAAAGAATAATACAAGTTATCCTCACGCACCCACCCCCTCGTCTTGGTGAGTAAGTATTTGAAGTGGACGGCAGATGAAGTAGGCGAGGGCTGTTATTAGGGATGTTCCCTCTCTCATAATTCTGCACGGTTTGTTTTTATTTAGCTGTCCCTTACAAGCGAATTTCTCTTCCTACATCCGTCATTAAAAGTAAGAAGGTTTTCTCACACCGTTCGTTCAAATATTTGTTTCAGTTTTAAATAAATTGAATATCAGTGTTCGGAAAAATCAATCATGGTTTATGGGTGTTAGTATTTTCGCAAAATTACGCGAAAAATTCCAAACTTTCTGATGGCGATTCTCGGCATTGAAGGACCAACTGAAATCAAATTACTTTGTTCGTTCAATTCTTTAAGATACAGGTTATGGAGGATTAAGATAGCGTGACTATTCATCAAGCATTTGTGTTCTTCACAAGACTAATAAGGAAGGTCTAAGCACAAATGGATAGATGGAGCAATAAAAAGGAACATAAGAGAGCTGGATATAGCGAATTGGCGGTATAAGACGATGGGTAGAATGAAGGGGAGGCATATTCTAGAGAAGGCCAGGATATAATGGGTTGTAATGCCACGGATAAGTATTGATAGCCTAAAAAAGCTTCGCCAGATTGATACTACCATCCTTTTTTGAGTGGGACGCAGTTAGTTCTTAAGTGAAATAAAGATTAAAAGAAGATAATAATTATAGGTATCCATTCACTTTTTATTAAAGACTGATGCTTGTTTTATTAGTTACCCTAAACAAATGTACTTTGTCTTCGCTGTGATCCTGTTTAATTTTATTGACTTATTGCCACACGATGCTTGTTTTCGTCAATACTAAAGCCGTGTGTTCACTTGAGCCGCGAGTACGAGCCTTGAATCAGTATTATCAAAAAGTCAAGTGTGTACGAGGTTGGTAAATTGAACTCGATCCTAACTTTGCGTCGTTTGATACAACGTTTGCGGCTCACTGTGAGTACGCTTCCTCATTCAAATAGGTAGGGGTATCCAATAGTTTCATATGATAATGGGCTGTTTTCTTTACTCTTTTCGCCACCGGGGGCAGCACTGACAAACAGGATCTAATAGAATTCAGTGTTGCCTACGTGGGCGATTTATCGCCATTTGAGCTATTCGGAATGACAGTCTGCGACGAAAAAATCTAAAAGGCGACTCCCCGGATACCAAAATTTTCGGAATGACCTTTTTTTTAGTGAACTTTCACCTCACTTTTCATCTTTCAAGATACCAAATTTTCAGTTGGGCTACTTTTTGTATGAAAATCGGCGATATTAGGCCAAGAGCCGTTAGTAGAAACACTGATAGAAATGTCAAATTTAGGTTTGGCTATAACCACGCTAAGACAATTGTATACAAAAGGGTGTATGAAGTGGTTGGTAGACTAGCGGTTACAACGCCGGCTTTCGTGGTGTTTCGTTCGGAGGTCGTGGGATCGATCCCAGGTGCCGACCATCTTCCTCTTTCACGACATAAGCTTTAAGTAGCTTACTGTGAAAGAGTCAAACAATGTATTTTATGTTCACTTTGAGTGAGCACAGATTCATTTATTAAAAAAAAAATGTTGTAATAATTTAACGTGCAATAGTCCCTGTTCATTTTGAATATATTTATATAGGATATACTATACAACAAAACTGAGAAAATTCAGCAAGACACCAACTATACGCTTTCGAAAAGAATGAATGACATATGGAATGACATTTGACGTTAGACCCTTATTAGGTGTGCTGCCATCTGGTGGGAAATGTCGGAATATCCCTAGGAAACACCCCATTATACGGGAATCTTTTTGTACTACGCTTGAGGTATAAAAAAACGTTTAAATAATAGACCATGAAATATTCAACGAACAAATAAATTATTTTGACCTTTAATGTTCAATATTAATATTATTTTTAAACTACTGAAACTCACTTAAAATTCAATCGGAAAGTTTTGATTTGGGTCGATCGCTGTAGGTAGAACAAGTGAGTGTCCACTCATAGTTTTAATTATTTTTCTGCTGTTCCGCGTAGGCTTTAATCTGTGTTGGTGTGGGGGCTTCGGGGGCTGAGGCAGGGGGTGAATTAGGACAAGAATTATTGAAAAGGAAACCATTTAAATGGTAATATTATATAGGTGTATACAATATTAGGTAGAATTACCCCACAGGGAGAACAGGTACGACTCATAATAATACACAATATACAGACATTCATACATTTTTATTATACTGATATTTGTATAGAATTAAGTAGATACTATTATTTTTCTATACATTCAGAGAGCAATAACAAAGGAAAATATTGTTTAAAATTCTCCATGTGAATTACAATACTATGTTTGAACTTTTCCTACCAAAGAAGTATTACGTATTTTTTTACATACATAATACATGTTGTATTTTACTCATATCTAAACCAGTATTTTCTAATATAATAAGGTAAATAGTTACATTCCTGTTAATAAAAAGGAATATTAAATTCTGTATGATGTATACATTATGTACACATTGTTATTATGATATAGCTATGTTTGTACATCTGATGGATTCAAAAGTACCAAAACTATCATCTTTACTTGCTTACAAAATTGTACCGAAAAAATTAATATAATAAACCGATAATTACTGAACGTCAAATAAAAGAACGAGGTTATTAAAAGAGTAGATTCCTAGAGATACCTCAGATATATGGTCAAATTTGGTAGAGATAAATAGAAGAGGATTCAGCATGGGCTTTCGGTAAATTGTCCTATATACTCACTTCTTATCGATGAGCCAACCACCTCATGAAAAAGGTGTTAGAGGTATGTGTTAATCATTCCAATACAAAAATTCTAAATAACACAATGAGCGATGGAGAGAATAATGTTAACATTAGAGACAGGAAGCGAAATTAATTGATTAGACAAAGGACCGAAGTTGCTGTCGTGACTAATAAATCCAATACAAATCCAACCTCCCTTTACGCCCCACTTAGGGGAATAGGGAGGCAACAAGAGCTCTCCATTGCGCTCGATCTTGCGCAATTTATGACCTCCTCCCACACCATGTCCAAATTCCTCAGCTCTGCTTCGAAGGAGCGGAACACAGTATGAGAGGGTCTTCGTCGTCTTCGGGACCCTGATGGAAGGAAGAACAGAGCTCTCCTCGGTGAACTGTCATTTGGTATCCTTAACACATGTACCAGCCAAGTCCATCCCCTCCCCATAATGGTAGAAGTGATGGGCTCACGCTGGGTGCGCCAGCGTATAGCGTCGTTCGTGATGCGGTGGTACCATCTTACATCCAAAATTCTCCCGAGACACTTCATTTCGAAAGCTGAGACTTTTGTGCCTGGGCTTTGGTCAGGTGCCAGGACTCACACCCATACAGGAGAATGGGCAACACACACGCATCAAACAGTTTACATTTCGTAGACACTAAACGCCGACGCTTTCCAAATCTTGGTCATCTTGTTAAATCTTGATCATCTTGAGGTCACCAGAGGTGGCAATGGTTGCTCCCAGGTACTTAAATTAGCGTCACCAAATTGGAACTGGGCCGGCCATATAGTTAGAATAACGGATAACAGATGGACCGAAAACCCTGGAGTGGAGACCAAGAACGATATTAGAAGAATGGTCGGCAACAATGGCACAGAATGGCAAGAGATAAAGATTCGTGAAAGTCGGGAGGGGAGGCATAATATGTCCAATAGTGGACGATGACATAACAGAGTTTAAAATTCAAAATGTACCTACCTACTATAGTGACTGACATTAATAGGGCTTGTTTCAATTTCACGTCATTTGTTTTTCTATATAGTTCGATATCACGGTGTAATATTTTCTCAATCTCATCTCAAAACAACGAAATGATATGTGAATAAAATCTATTGATTGAAGTGAATATTTGTATGTAAGATACTGCTTGGGTGTATTGAGTACTTAGATCTATAACAACAAAATAATCTGACAGTTTGTTGGTATGCCATACAAAGTGCTTCTTATTTTCATCTGAGGAAAGAGATTGAACGATCGCTTTATTGAAAGGCTGAAGGTTGTTGTATCGTTCTATTAACGTGAGGATATTTATTTATTTATTTTATTTATTTTCTGTCAAAAATTAAGCATTGTTCACCATTACAGAGTAATCCTTTGCGGTGAACAATGCACATACAATACAAAACTATACTGCCTTGTATACAGGAGCTCGCTTTTTTATGCTTTTTTAATGGAATAATAAGGCAATAGAAAATAATATGTTAATTTTAACTTCATTGATTAACCCTCGTTTTCTCTTTCTACTAAGCTAACAATTCTTAAAACGCGCAAATTTGTCATAAATTAATGTAATTTAAACCGAAATAGAATAGATTTTTTTCAAGAGGTATGATATACACACACGTTGTATACCGTTTGTTGAGATATTTTAGAGAAGGTTCAGTAGAAAGCAAGTTTTTTTTTTAATATTTTTAAATGTGACTAACTTGGCTTTTTTTTCAACGGTTCTTTGGAATGACTTTTTTTAATGCCACTTTTTGGGGCAGAAGTTTATCTTTCTGCATATTTTGGTATACATTAGAGTTAAAAAATAAACATAGTTGTATCTGATTGATTGCTAAGTAAAAAAGTTATAGAGGCTTACGTGTAAAATTTGGTGATTTAAAATTTTTTTTTTTTTTTTTAAATCCTTTATAAGTTCTGGGTATCCACAATATGTTAGAAAAATGGTCTCCTCTAAATAATATCAAACCTCTTTGTTTTAAGTTCTACCAAACACCCTGCGTTTTCGCAATTTTTTTGATGTTGTGTTGAAAATACTCATTAAGTATATGTAAAATTATAATATTAATATTGCTAAACTAAACTGGTCGGTCTCAGCTATGGTGGTTCTGTTTTAACTAGCTGTTGCTATTATAGATGGCACTCAGTGTATTTATAAATAGTCTGTAGAGCGAGTAGCGATGGTTAAGTATTTATTGGTACTTACTCACGTACTGAAAGGAGCGTAATGATTATTTACTTTGTAAGACGATAACACTCGCCCGATTCTGACATTTTACTCAATCGGATTAGGCTCCGGCGCTCCGTCTAAAGCTGCTTTATTTTATTTATTTACTCAAAATTACTTCTGAATTGGTAAAAAGGACATCTTTGTTTTATCTTGTATTTTTTAAACCGTTAGTGAATGTGGATGTGTATGGTAAAAACACTCGAATCAGAAAATAACATACTCGTATAAATTGTGTGCCTTCTATAATCATTGACTTTCAAACATAAAACATATAACTACTTGTAATGTCGACAATTTTGATGGAGTGTTTACTAGAGAACATTTATGTACTCTGTGATACAAGTGAGAAGTTTATATCATCAACCTTTTGGTACAAAGCAAAACTGTAGCTGATCCGAAAATAGAACTACCTGGCTTAATGGCTTACTTACAAATACATATATGGTTTAGTATCTAATAAGCTGTGATGTAGGCTACACAGCTCCAAACCTGTATAAATGGTGATGGATGGACTCACTAGCTTGCTCATTTGGGATGACACAAACAATCGATCGTCTGATAAATGAGTGTCCCATGTACGCTTTCAAAGGGTGATTGCATACTACATGCTAATGGATGATGCAAACCAATGGTTTCAGTCTCTCATCGCAGATTTGCACACGATGTGATACGAGATTGTTGGCACATGCAATATTATGAGCAAGAGTGCATTGGAGAGCTCGTGTTTCTTTATCACGCTGCCCCAAATAATAGACGGCAGCACATTAGGGAAAAGGTGTGAGACGGTGTGGTCGATCGAGAATGATGCGGATATATTTTATTTTTTATTTCCTTTTTTTATTTTTTTATTCATACACAATATTACAGTGATAACAGATAACAAATGGAAATGATGCCCAAATAGGCCAAGCCTGTACTAGGATAAACATCTTAACAGTTCATAAAAAAGAATATTCATAGGAACATACAAACACGAACAACTCCAACTCAAATACAAAAAAATAACTCCAAGCAACCAACTTATTGATGTTAACATTTAACTATTCATGTTCGAATTATTTATGTAAAACTAGCTCTCCCGACAGACGTTGTCCTGCAGTGCTTACTATGAATATTGATTTCGAATTTAGAATTTATAAAATACGTTTAAAATCTGTTTGAATGTTAAAAAAATATTTCTGATAGCTTGAGAGAAATTCTTTAAAAAATTTGCGTACCAATGTTTTTAATGTCAATAGTTGTCAGGTAAATAAAAATTGTGTTGTTATGGATGGCGTTGTTGTCAGTAAATCCGTTCCATACTTACTTTAATATTATATTTTATATTATTTGGTATGCATTTTTCGATTTTTTAATAATTCTTCTTCTTTTATCCGGAGCGGAAAAGAATCCAATAAACCAAGCATCATAAAAATCTGTTCAGCCGATCTCGAGTTATAAGTGTTCGTACTAACCCGACTTTCTTTTATATTTTTAAATTTAGACCACTATTACGGGTTTGATTATCAGCATATGAGTGCTTTAAAATGTAGGTATTTGAAAAAAAAAGTTTTTATTGGTAAATTGAACCTTCCTGAATATTTTTCTCTCATACCTTTCTCTTACATCATATAATTCGGTGTACAATAAAACGTATTATTTATATTCCTCAATTGAAAGTAAATTCGTCCCTACTGTGTTCCCTGTTTTGATGAGTTAATCTCGAATAATATTCCACCCGCGGATCGTAATTTGTTGACGTCACGCTGAAAGGAAACTGCTTTTGAAATAACCTTAATTAGAACCATTTCAAAATATCTGATTTAATTGGGGGATTTCGAAAAGGGAAAAAGTTATCTTACATTTTCTGAACGCTATTAAGTGTCCAGGATATACTTTATAATATTATGATCCAACTCGTGTTTTTCATTATTTAAACACGAAAATAATGTTATAATACTCTTATTTAAACCCTTATTAATTAAAATGACATTAAAAATTTAAACATTGCTCTTGAGATGTAAAGAGCATTTTGTTAAAATTTGAGCAGGATTAATTAATTAAGTTCATATATCAGAGATTATTAAAATATTTTTATTAATAGCGGACCCCCACAGCATAATAATAAAGTGATGAAATATTCAGTTTGGGCATTTTTAAAAAGACTCATTTTAAAAGAAATACTTAAACAAGAAATAAATTGCCACTTTTTTGCCCGTTTTCACATTTAAATAATAATATTATTTAGTCTATGTTTTTGTTAATTTTCATTAAAATATGTTCCTCAGTCTACTGGTGAAACACTCAAATAATTATTATATATTATTATATACTTAAAGAATCTTAAATTGTTTTAGTAATAATGTACCTTAGGATATTAATTTTGGAATAGGACATAAGAATTCATTAATATTACCTTTCTGTAAATTATTGTCATGGGTATAAACGAGGAAATTCGAAAACAGCGCCATCTTATAGCATAAGCGGTTAAAATACAATATTTTTTCTCCTATTGAATAACGTCTGCTTTTGACAGCGTTACAGAGCCATTGACCCGGGCTATCATAGTAGATATTGTTTATGAGAGTAGAGATCTAACAATAACTATTTGGTTTAAATGAAGTCTGTTAATAACAATATGTATAATAATGTAACATGTTTCACATGTATTGTTTCCTACTACACCGTCATCTCTTGTATTTTTTAAAAAGTTACGCAATTACAGAGGATTTGTTTTGATTACAAATTTATGACCCGTCGAACTTCGAATCAACACAATGCAATAAATAATTAAAAGCTGAATTTGGTTCAGTTTTTATGTCGATAACTGTATTTAATTCATGTAACTAATTGGTCAAATTTATTTTTTTATTCTGAGTTGAAGTTCGACGGGCGGGTCAGCTAGTATAACATAAAATCTTCGCGAATTATAGAAAGTACTTCTTACTGCTTATGTAGGTATGTAGGTATATCAGTTTTATAGTGAAAATCGCAATTCAGCAATCCTTTCTTTGTAATGTTTCTAATAATAAGATGAAATAAAGCAAACGTAATCGTTTCTCTTTGAAATAAATGGTCAGGTTCTGTGGGATAACTTGTGGTAAAACGTCTTGGAGTTACGGAAATCCACTATTGGGGAAGTTTCTTCCAATAAAAACAAACAGTGGCCGACAGTTTAAGGCCGGCCTCACGATGGATTGCGATACAATGTGGATTTATATCGGGCGAGGGTCGCCTTATTGCGTTTTGTTCAAACTTCCATAATGGAACTTCTCTAATCCTTGGTCTAATAAATATCTCGGCGCTACTTTATTATTATACTTAGGTCGTTTAAAATTTTCATCAAGGCTTTCGTTTCAAGAAATTCCGGAAAGCTTTTGGAGCCATGCTGGATTATAAGATTTGTATTTTTGTTACTATTTAAGCCATTGCGTTTTTTTTAATCAACGATTTAAATGTACTTTTTATTTATCGTATGGTTATTTATTTTATTACATCACATCATAATCAATTACAAACAAAAAACAATAAAAAAATTGAGATATATTGTATATCAGTATCACTTAAAAATGTCAGTATTTAAAATTTAAAGTCAGTGTACAAAAGTTAGTGTACTCGTATATATATATATATATGTGTGTGTGTGTGTGTGTGAGGGTGTGTGAGGGTGTGAGGGTGTGTGTGTGTGTGTGTGTGTGTACTATGAACCTATGTACAAGATACGAAATTCAGAATAAAATTTTCCAAACTTTATGTCACATTTTTTAAGCACGCTGAGGAGGAACCAGTAAAGTATCTGCACGGATAGTCTTCTTTACTATGCTATTATAGGCAAGTGCCCTTTCATAGCGAATATAATAAGGCGTGGCTTTTATTGTCTCACTAACATTGGTTGGTTCAAAACATCGTTCACTTTTCCAGAAAAGTATAAAAAAATAAGATGAATATTGCACTTACTTACATATTTTGCAACTTTACGTTTGTACATTTTATTTTTATTTACCTACTTTTTTAAAAATAGCACCATCCAGCATAACAGGTTTATACCATTTGCGCAGTGAGAACATTACAATAATGCAAAAAACAACAATAATAACAATACAGGTAAAATTAAAATGGAAAAGAAACAACACAATAAAACAAAAAGACAACGGATTAAATAAACAGTGTAAGCACAGAGCAGGTAGGTACCCGCCGGTGCAATAATAGCTGGATTATAAAAAGGAACATTACTCACACAGACACACTTTAAACGCAGTGCGTAGTGTCATTTCACTTCGTTAATAAACATGCCAAAAAGGAAAAAAAATAATATTGTTTATCAAATCATCATCACAATTTCACAATATCATAGAACTGTCGCGATAATACAATGTTCCAGCTAGTATAGGAGGTTTCACAAGAATCCTCACAAATTCTGGGATATTTTACCGCCTAAGCTCTACGCTTCTAGTTTCGGATTAAAGCTTTTTGAATCTTTAGTATAAAGCTTAAAATAATGTAGGTATTAACCATCAACTATTTCGAAGTTCATTATATACATAGGTTCAAATATCTACATAACAAAATTTTTTATTTTATAAAAGCTGTACTAGTGTATTCGTTAGCACGCCTTTATATGGCTCAACAAGACATATTCTATTTATTTCATTCAGACTGTTAATGAATTTTTCCAAAACGTAACATGAAACTTAATTAAAGGGAGAGAATATTTTTGTACCTAGTTTCTTACGTGATATGAATCATGTTGCTATGGCGGCTCTTTGGGTTTTTTCTATCGCTCATTCTGTCAGCTGCCACGAAAATTATTTTTTAAAAAAGTTTCTTTTGGTTGTAAAAAATCATTACAATGAGCTTCTTATTAAAAAGCACGCTCAAATAACCTAAAATTATAACGATTCTTTCTCTAGGTATACATGATACATTCTCTTTATTGGAGAGACTTCCAAGTTCAGTAGAAGTCTTCGTGTTTTACGGGTCTTATAGCAGCCTGTAAGAATCTTCCCAATCTTGAGTTCTGCTGTGCTGCCTCAGAGCCCGACAGTTTGCGTCTACACCATCATCCAAACGTCGTAATTTCGAAGTTTTCTTCGAGAAATAATCAAGTCACAATTCTTTCAAATGCAACGATCCAGCCTGTTTTTTTCATCTACCTTTTTTTGTAAATTAGTGTGTGATTTCATTTTTTGGATCATATCTATAATGTATATTCGTATTTGTCAGTGTATTTACTTGCTCATATTTTGGGTGGTTTTCTGCGACGGCGAAAAAATGCGTCGCTAGTTATGTAGTTGTGAACACAGTGATACACGAGAATCCATTCTTAATGACCCATCGTTTCCAATCCGTCCTTGATTATCTTCTCCGTCGTACTATACCTATCTTCTGCCTCACATAATCTGTGATTCTAGTGTTCATTCTACTCTCAATTAGGTGATTATCAATAAATTGTTAGGGAATATAGTAACGAAACTTTGGTTAATTCCTATGCAAACACATTGATTGCCAAACATTCCCATCAAACATAACAACAAACTATGTAGGAGTAAGTATTTGTTTGCAAAACAATTTATGGTGAAAGCTCTGAATTATTCATTCGCTGAGCCTCTGTCACGATGTTTCTACAAGCGGAAGTAGTGAGTCTTAAGTCTACAGTGGCTTCGAGAGAGGCACAACTCGAAGGCTTCTCTTGTGTCTAAGTATTACATGTTTATAACACAATGACGCGAAATATCCTGTGTGAATTCTCCAAAGACGTTAGGAAGTTCCGCTCAACTTTCCGCAGTTCTGTTCAACAATTTTAATTCACCCCACAAATGTGTATTAATTATTATGATAATTATTTCAAATTGAAACAATACACTGACGAAAATGCTCGAAGTTCCCGGCGAATGATGCGGGTCCCTTTCATATAAATTCAAAATAATATGAAATAGTTCGAATAATTTCAGTACTTAAGACAAATAATTGACATTTTCAAACTACAACAAAGGGAATCTTCAACACATCATATGATTTATAATTTCAGGGATTTCGAAAAATTTGATGACCTCGGCGGTCAATCTTGTTGACCCAAATGGCAGTCAATTTTTTTAACGTAAAATGATCACAATAAGCCAGAATAACAAACAAACAGCAGTAAAATACGGTCATCATGCCCATAATGGTTCGAATTTGAAAAAAAAAATCCTTTAAATCGAACAGTAATTTGTTTAATGTTTGCATCAAATTTTTATTATTTTTATTGAGGCCTTTCACCCGAATTCGAGTGATTTGGCGTTTGCATCAAATAGAATGTTCTATAAATTATTTTTTGAAATGGAGTACATTAGAGGGAATGGCTTCTTTTTTAATGAAATAATAATTGTTTTAATTTACACTTAGTATATTGTAAAAAAAAAATCAAACTCTCATTTCCCTGTTGCATAACTCAACGCCATTTTATTATTAACTATCGAAGAACATTTTCGTGTAAATAATATAAGCATTACCTTGACAGGAATGAAACTTCTCGCTATGAAGAAGTTGGGTAGGTATCTACGCTGCTATGCGGTCGCTATTTAACTGTATGAACTGAAAGGATTACGTAAGTGCACGTGAGGGAACATTAGAGTAAGAAAATATACGTGGGAGTGCAGTGCATATGAACAGACGGTGACTGATGTCTCTAGTTATGTCTGATAAAGTGGAGGAATTTTATAGTATAATAAAACTTCTCGAATTCCAGTAATTTTCTGTCCATTTTTATGCATCATCTCTCCAGACATCGCTGGCCATGATCTTATTCGTAAAGTCGCCAACAGTCTCTTTTATACATATCATGGAAGTATGTATGTACAGTACATATATGTTATTGTCACAAGATCTCATCAAGATTCTCATAGACCAACTTGATACTTCAAATCCATCTTGAAATCATAGCTGTCGAAGTCTTCAATCACTACACTAGTAACCTTTTAAGGTTACTATCACTATCACTCCATCTATCCTAATGGAGTGGTGCCACTCTAAAAAATGACCGTGAGTGGGAAAAACCAAATGGA
Source organism: Mystacides longicornis (assembly GCA_963576905.1). NCBI lineage: Eukaryota > Metazoa > Arthropoda > Insecta > Trichoptera > Leptoceridae > Mystacides > Mystacides longicornis. The sequence goes on from OY756425.1 coordinate 15,375,881, forward strand.
TGATGTGGAATGATAGGTCGAGTCGGATATGCATAAGTCCAAATTCAATCATGTCATGTCCTGAAACTATATTTTTCATAATTATAAAATTTGATACCTTAAACTGTTCGATGGCTTAGATGTCAAAGGAGCTACAGTTGTTAATACCGGCCGGGCTCGTTTCCCAGTCGGGTAAGAATTTTCGTTCGATAAACCGGTTAATAAGCAAACTATACTCGTACATCAGCCATTAATTTCTGCCTGCCATGTTGACACCTTTTTAGTAAGTATGTGTGTATTTTTATCGGTAAGTACATACGTAATTTATTTTTGCCATTTTTTTTAAACTAACGGGTTAAAGGGTAAGTTTTTTCCACTTTTACCCTGTGTGACCTTAAATATGTGTTAGTTTATAATATGAATTTTAAAATAACTTTTTTTAAACAGTTTTTCTAAAAGTGTCAAGTATAAGTACCCATATAAAAATTAAGAAACGAATTTAAGGATTTCTTTAAATACGAAGCAGTCACTTTAAAAAATCGCCATAAAACTATAAAGTAATTGGAAACTTCTGATAAATTTTTATTTTATGTTTTCTTATTGTTGTAAAAGCTTTCGCAGTAGCAGGATCATTATCAATGTATGCAGATTTTCATGGTATCAAAATAAATAAAAAATCGAACATCAGTAATGAGTCTTTGTTGTTACATTTTCGAATGATTATCACTTTAGAAACTCATTAAATAGCCTTTGCTTGTGATAATAATCGATACCTTCAAAGTATTATTGAATTGTCGGAGTATCTACATTCGAGAAAATATGAACCGCTTTGAGAGACGATGGTTTAGTCATTTACATTTTATTCGAAGTAAGATCAATCTCATGAATAATTTCAATCGAGATCTAAAACGTCTAATAATATTATCTTCATGACATTGTCTGGGGCACTGGCACTGGTTTGAAAAACATTCGAAATGATTTTGTTCAAAGAATTGAGACCAAATCCTTACACACTTTGAAAATACTTTTTCTAAAAAACATTTCATACAAAATTATTTTAACTACGTTTTCATAAGCCCTTATAGCTGTTTATACGTTTTATGCGTATTTGTTTTTTTTTATTGCATCTGCAGTTGTTTTTAATAATTTTTTCTACAAGCCAATAATTTTTAACTTTTGAAATAGAGCAGAATATGAACATTATGATAGAATTCAAATCTTTTCAGTAAATTTTGTTGTTAATAAAAAATAATATCTCTTTTTAAGGTTCTGTTTCACTACGTTGTGTCTCGGATCGGATCCTAATTTTAATCGCATCCTTTTGCCTTTGTTCGCAACCTGTTGTGTGAGAATTATTCTTTCCGTACGACAAAAAATCGTGACAGGATACACGTGAACAACTCCAATGTTCAGCCACCAAAGCACACCTTTGAGGTGCTGACTGAATCGATTTCTTCAACTTCTTCCCCTTTTTCTAGATCTTAAGACCTGTTTTTCATGACCTTATTACTGCTCCAGCATTCTCTCTATCTTTAGGCGGTCGCCCCGATGGTCTGCATCCTTCTGGAATCTTCACCATTGCCGCTTTGGCTATTATTGAGGGGTCCATGTTCTGCATATTATGATCCCTCCAAAAATACCTTTGTCTGATCCATCTTTCGTAATCTTCGACTTTGCATCAGCTTTCGGGCATTTGGCTGTTTCGGATCCTATCTTTGAGTATTTCTCTGACAATGGGTCTCAAAGTTTTCAATACAGTTGATTGAAGATGTTTAGTTGGGACTGAATCTCATTCTATACCAATAAATTTTATTCGTAGTAGATTATATAAAAATAATCTTTTACATTTCTATTTACAGTACGAGTATATAACTAAATCAATTCTTGAAATTAATATCGTTATATACGTCGTTAATTCATAAATCAGATTGAATTTTCACTTTCATCATTCTAGTTTAACAAATAAAATAAAAATATAAAGTAGTTTTATCTGTTCACAAACATAATAACTAGTTTTGTTTAAATCTTTACTTACGCATTTGCCTTTAGTATGATTGTATTAATAATTAATTTGCGTACAAACCTCTAAGAGATTTATCACACCACCGCTGAATTTGATGGTTGAGAGGTAATTTTCTCGGAATAGAAGAGGAGAATTTGCTCTATTCTCAGAATTTCAATCTAATTAAGTGGAGCAAATATTAACATGGTACACACGAAATCATGCAATAATAATATTAGTGAACTTGGCACGCTAATATTTATTGTTAAATGAATTATTGTCGAAACTTCTTAAAAGATAGGTACTTCAACTTAAATCATACTAAGGAGATAATGAATTTTCTTATTCAGCAAAGTTTTTTTAAAATTCAATTTCAGCTGCTGGACTATGGGTAACAGTATTTGTTTGCACGATATCTTTAAAAATCTGATAGTTTTATGTAAAAAATAAAAGTTAGTGTGAATGATCAAAATGTTATAAGACAAAACGGAACCTAAATCTTTTTTTGAACGTTGTGGAATTTGAATCCATAAACTTCATCTTTTCTTTTACTCAACCATGTCACTAAGTCATTTAAGGAAACGAAACTCTTAATATATACATAGGAATAATAACTTAATATAGTGGAATATTTTACTTTATTCCTACATTCACACTTCGACATTAATTCATATCTAAGCCTGACGGTTGAGGCGATACAACTCGCAAACTAATGACATAGGTACTATCTTACTGTGTAACTAACTACATAATTCCATTGTGAAAAGTTTGAATTACACAGCCCTTATAATATTATATTATTATTTTGGGGCTGGTAGGGAAAGTTTGTTAATTGTATAATTTGAATAGAAAGTCTTGTTGTTATTTCAATTACTATTGATATTAGTGTTGTATTTCATTTGAGTTGTAGCTACTCCGGAAATTAGGTGGTTCAATTAATATTCCGTACGAATTTATAATTGATTGGTTCAATATTGCGCACAGTGGCTTTTCGACAAATTTACCAAGAATGTTTCTATATGTATGGCATTTTACGTCAAATAACAGTTCAGACCAGTAGGTGTCATTATAGTTTCTTTATTATCATTTGTGGACTGTACGTAGTTGAGTTGGGGTTTGTGCTGTGGTTCTTGTTTGTATGTTCCTTTGAATATTCTTTTTTATGAACTGTTAAGATGTTTGCCCTAGTACAGGCTTGGCTTAATTGGGCAGCATTTCCATTTGTTATATGTTATCACTGTATGAATAAATAAATAAATGGTAAAATTGTGTATATATTATGTATGTATCTATATTTTTATTTTTTTCATATGTGGTTGGATGTTAGAGATTGCTACGGCTATAATCCCGCCATTGCCACTTGTCTATACACTATTTTTTGTACACTATTTTTAATATGCATAAAGTATAAAATAAATAAATAAATAAATAAATAAAAAAAAGACTAGCGATAAAATTCTGAAACTTCAGCTTTAGCCCAAATAGAGTTTTATTTATGTCTAGATTCTTGTGACCGTTTTTCAGGACTAGATCTTAAAGAATATGTAACAACTAATGACTCTAAAATTGATTACTACCTAATGGCGAACGTTGTTAACGTAAGATGTTAAAAAAGCCAGCCTTCGAAATAACAGTAGAAGACAGTCTTAAGCCCGTAATGGTTTGTTCCATTCAAAAATCGAACATTAGTAATGAATTTTTAGTCATTAATTGTTACATATTCTTTAGAGTTTTATTTTCTTCGTCAGTTTTACGGTTATCGTTTCCTCTCCTGTAGGGTTATTCTCGTAGCGGTCTTAATACGCTCCTATCTTGATTGACAATCATAAAATGGCGGATTGGTATTCACAAAACAAGATATCTAGCAGATATCTTAAAAATTCGTTATGTTTGAAATATTAGTATGAAATTCTATGTAATCGGCATTCCCGTAACTATCTTACAAACGTCAAATTCAAGGGCGACCTGATTGCGATCATGTCTTAATCTTATCGTTAAGTGATTTTTAAATACGATTGATTACGGGAATAAGGCTCCTGTTCTCCTGATAAATTTGGCGAGAGTTGCTTTTTTCACAGTTCTTCTGTGTACCTACTTCAGTCGCTAAGAAAGACGTTTCCCAGGAACATTATACATGATAACACTTGGTGGAGTACACAGATACACCCCTAACTGCGGAGGTTTCTCCGCACTCATAACACGAGAATGAAACTCACGACATGCACACAGACACGCGGAGATAGTTTGTAATTAAAGGTTGGTGTGAGCTACACGAAACGCAAATCAGTCTCGGCTACTGACTAGTGGTGTCCTTTCTTTATTATTAGTGGGTCATAATAAACTTGCTAGTTATACGTTGAAGTTACGGGCTGCCCAAAAATAAAAGGCTTACCGGTTTTACCGGAAAAAAGCAAACCGATTGTTTTGCAAAAAATATTCAAAGATGCGAGTGTCAAATATAAAAAAAAAATGTTTACAAAAAGTAGACTCAATCATACATGGTGGAATGTTACACGATTTGATAACTAACTAACTACATCAGCTGGATTAAACTGTCTCAAAGAAAGGGATGAATTAGAGCTTAAATATCGATTAACATCACTTATTAAGTACCTAATCATAAAACAAGAAACTTCATTCTCTTATATTTGTTTAAAAAAAAGCGCGAATAATCGCCTAAAAAGCAGAAAATTGATTTATTTTGTCTCTTGAAACAAAAGCGTTTGACATCGAGAAATTGATTGCATCCGCACGTTTTACGAAATCAAATAATAGTTGTTAAATTGAACTTTTATTTGAATAAAGTAGAAAAAAAAACATTATGCACGATACGGAACTATATATTTGATTTTACGAGCTTTAGAGTTAAACCGAATTATGTATAAGTTTGAGAGACTAAACAGCTTACGTCATTGTATCTTGTTATATCCGTCACAAGGGTGGTTAAGGCATTATTAGACTGAATATTTTTGTGTTTTCTTGCAGCCTCAAAGCCAATGGATGAAATTGGTCCAAATTGGTAGAAACAAACCATAGAACTGTTAGATCATACATAAGTATATCAAAAACGCCGTAGGTAAATATATTCTAACAGACAACCTTCGTTGAAAATATATGACTTGTACATGACACAATTCGATGCTTTTTTACATTAATTATTGTTTTCGATTGTCAATGCTTCATTTTTAAATTTGGCCATTGAATAGAGTATTTCAGAAACCCCATAAGTCACACTTTTGTTCCGAAATGGGTTTCTTATGTTTTTGTGTTCTTCTAAGATAGTCTTAGATGTTAGCCAAAAACCTGAGAAAATAAGTTTTCTTGACTTATCGGGTTTCTGAAATACGCAATTCTATAACCGTCGTCTTCTACTGCCATTTGTTTCCAGGGCTAACTTTTTTGAGAGAAGGTCAAGGGACTGTTTATATTTTGAGTCACTTCGGCCAAAATAGATCTTTTGTTACATCCTTCAATGTTAAAATGAATCCTGCGTGTCTTGCACTCACAGTTTGTTTTGATGTGAGAACTTTTGATCATTTTATTAAGATTGTTTTATCAATTTCATTAAAATAAGAATATAATATAGACTTGTTGAATGGGTGGTAAAAGGCAATTTTGAAATTATTTATGGTATGTAGATACCTGTATGATTTGTACAAAATAGTGTTATGTGCCTTTAAAATTATAATTAACATGTTTGACATCCTGGAACAAACAGTAAGTTTCTTTGTTTAGGCTGAAGCAATTATTTCCCTTTATGGTTCCCCAAAAAGTATGATTTGTACAAAATAGTGTTATGTGCCTTTAAAATTATAATTAACATGTTTGACATCCTGGAACAAACAGTAAGTTTCTTTGTTTAGGCTGAAACAATTATTTCCCTTTATGGTTCCCCAAAAAGTATGATTTGTACAAAATAGTGTTATGTGCCTTTAAAATTATAATTAACATGTTTGACATCCTGGAACAAACAGTAAGTTTCTTTGTTTAGGCTGAAACAATTATTTCCCTTTATGGTTCCCCAAAATGCAAAAGACCACCGGATTGAAGCCTGGGGCCTTAGAGGCCAACTTTTGATCCTTCACGGCCACTCCATCGGTATAGGTAAATGTAGTGGTTCCCAATGAGGTCCCTATGAACCATTTAGTAAAAAGGATTCTAGCTCACAGATCGGATAACCAAGCCTTGGTTCAGAAAATCGACTCATTTTGTTATCTACGAAAGGTCTGATGTTGCCTTTAGTTAAAATCCGCACAAAGGCTGAAACTTGTTCACGAGTGTGTTTTATGGTTCCATTAGATTTACATACACAACAAGATTTAATGCCCTAAATAAACTTATCAAACTTGACGCTTGTGTTTTGATTATTTGTTGTACATTGTTTCTGTTAGATACTCGCACAACTCGTGTACACAAATCATTATCTAATTTTCATGGTAATGTTTCTAGTTGTGTGTTTTGCAAATTTGTTCACGCCTACCAGATATACTTGTTAAAAGTTTTCTTGTTATTATTTATCTGGGATTTGTTTATTTTTATGTAAGCACGTTAACGAATCAGTCACCTTAACTTTAAAGTAAAACATATTTATGAAATTCAGTAGTACGAACAGACTTGAGGTATTTGTAAAGTAGCCATAGAAATAAAATAAACATAAATACCTGCTCGACTGAATCGACTCTAGGTAGCTATTTTCAACAGTAAAAAAATATGACCTTGGATATTTATGTAACATAATTGAAGACTCAAATAAGAATGGTTGATATTAAAATTGATCTCAAAAAGGAACAGATGTCTTGGCTTAGGAACGTCTGTGTTTGGATTTGAGTGTATATTTTAGAAGGGTACCGTCGAAGCAAAGTTGAGTAGGTCATTACATCGCTCATGGTCCTTGCTGCTTTTTGTACTAACGCCCCACTAGTGAAATATTGATTGATTCATTTGATTGATCGCGCGTCCATTTTCCTTGACAACGCAAACAAATAAATATGAATGTTAGTAAGTAAAAACTTTTGGCAAGTAGGTGTCGTATTAATTATCGATACAACAGAGCAATACAAGCGACGCGTGATCATTTCAAACAAGAAACCCAGCGGACGATCGAATTTACGTCTGTCCGTCTGCCCAATTAGGACACTTTCATACAATGTTTTTTTTTATTAATTAGGCATTCCACCCTCAAAGAGTGATTTGTGACACATACAATGTTATATAATAAAATTTACTAACTGATGAACATTTTTTTTTTTTTTTTTTTTTTTTTTTTTTTTTTTTTTTTTTTTTTTTTTTTTTTTGCGGGGGGGAAATCCCTTATGGACACTCGGCCTTTCTGGTCGAGTAGTGCCGGACTCTCACCTGCTAAAACCCCCCCTCTTCGTTCGCATCCGGGTTCCTGCCGTATGGCCTACCCCGAGATGCGATGCTGTGTCTTCTATCTTCTTAACAATTTGACATAAGTAGTGCAATCTGTAGCTCATACGAAAATTAACTTTTATTTATAGTAAAATTGTCTATAACATCGAGATAATAGTGTAAATTTATTCTATATACAAAAATAAACAATCGTCAATTATAACTAATTCTGAATTTTTGCTCAATACAAGAAATGCAACAAGCCTATATAAAATTTTTTGTGCCGCCGTTCATGTTCTCTCAAGTGAGTGAAATTAGAAACTAATAAAACGGTGCTATGAGTGAAAAACTAAATTCAGTTAAAGTACATTCTAAATGCAACGTCTAATAATTCTGATTCACTGATTATTAATTGTGCTGGATAAATTATTATCATTTAATTCACGAAACAACAAGCTGATCCGCCATTTTATTGTCAAAGACAGCTGAGTCCACCCAGAACAACAAAAAGGTACACACATCTTCAACCTTATTTCTACATAGTAAATAACGATCTATTATCAAGTAACAAAACATAATGAACTGTTCGACTTGTTCAGAATCTATTGAAAACAATTCGATAGAAATAATAAGATGTATTAAATGTCATAGAAGATTCCACACCCGTTGTATAAAACGACAAAATGATAATAACGGTAACACACATAAACTTAATCCTGAAGCTTGGTTGTGTGAATTCTGTTCGGATACTAGAAAACATTCATTGTCTCCATACCAAGAGTACGATAATAGACCTGCAACGCGTTCTACGTCAAAAAAGTTAAACACTCTCCATCTTGTAAACAACGACCATCTTGTAATCCCGTGTACCAACATGACGAGTGGGGATGACAACGGAGCATGCGCAGGTAAAATCTCAACCATAGATAATATGCGATCTGACCATAAACAACCAGCCTCGCTAAGCAATGAGATGGCTACATACATCGAAAAACGCATCGAATATTACTTCAACCAACTTTCTACAAAAATTGATGATCTTATTTTAATATCTGACCGTAAAAATGACGAATTATTGAATTTCATGACGAATAAAATGAATGAACTTGAAATAAAATTTAAAGCGATGGATGCACATATCAACAACGAAATAACAAGTAAAATGTCACTGATCGAGGATATTAGCGTCGAGAATAATCAACTGAAACTGCGAATGGCGACATTAGAGGAAAAGATCACAGAGTTGCAACACAATCATATTGATGAAAAAAATATATTACTTGACACCCTTAATTGTCTCAAATCAGAAAATCATGATGTTGTGCAGCGCGTCGATGCTTTAGAGGCACAGCAGAGGAAGTGTAATTTGGAAATACAAAACATTCCTGAAAAGAAATCTGAAAATCTTATAACCATGACTCTAAGTCTGTCGTCCAAACTTGGTATCACATTAACACCTGAAGAAATCGTCACGGTGCACAGGGTTGCTCACAAGGATCGACAGGTGAATAGACCAAGAAACATCGTAGTAAAATTTTTTCGTCAAGCAACCAGGGATGCTCTACTGTCAGCATCAAGATTGAAACGAGATGGACTCTCAACGGAGGGGCTGGGCTTGGGAGTTGTGAACCAAAATATTTACATACAGGAACACCTAAGCCTAAAAACAAAACTGCTATACAAAAAGTCAAGAGCAGCAGCAAGAGAGAAAAAATACAGGTTCACCTGGGTCAAAAACTCAAAAATCTTTGTGAGGAAGGAGCCTCAAAGCCCAGTAATTACCATAAAATCAGAGAGCGACCTGGAGAAAATGTAAATTTTTATGAGCCTCTTTTAATTTTTTTTAACCTTTTTTTACTTATTTTTGACAATTATTATTGTACCACCCTCTTTTGTTCCCCCCCATGTCCTTTCCTTAAAACTTACCTGGGAATTTTCGGATGCGGTAAGACGATGCGAATGGGAGTGTGTTGTCGGTGTCGGTCTGCCACTGTTGTGAAATGAGTCTTAAAATTATCTACCAGAACTGTAGGGGATTGAAATCCAAAACACACATATTTAGGGACAACGTCCTTACAAATGATATGGACATAATAGTTTTGACTGAAACATGGTTGAATAGTAGTATTTACGATAATGAATTATTCAATAATGATTATATGGTTTATCGTAGAGATAGGGATCTATTTGTGACAGGCAAAAAGGATGGCGGAGGTGTACTAATTGCCATAAAGCGTGGATATAGTTGCACAAGAGCTCCCGAATGGGAAACCATAGGTGAGAATCTGTTTGTTTCTTTGCAGCTGTCAGGAGGGAGTTCTAAACTTTCCCTGGTTCTGGGCGTGATATACATTCCGCCTTCTTCGTTGCAGGAAACCTATAATTCTATATTTCAAAAAATTTCTGAACATTACATTAATGATACCAACATAAACTTGTGCTTACTAGGTGATTTTAATATCCCAACTATTAAATGGGCAAGGGGATCTCCAGCGGATTTGGCTATGAGTCCAGCCTCATTCTCGGGTGGTGTGGCTCAGTCTTTTGTTGAATTTATTTCATTCCTCAACCTTCTCCAACGTACTGATGTAGCTAATAATAATGGAGCTATACTCGATTTGGTTCTGTCCGATTTCACGTGTCATGTAAACAGATTTGACTCCCCATTGGTATTGGAGGATGGTCACCATCCTTCACTATTAATAAACATGCCCTTGAACATAGTTAGTGATCTGGCTCACAATGATATACCTAAATATAATTTCTTTAAAGCAAGGTTTGATGAAATAAACTTTGAGTTGCAGGGTACTGATTGGGAGATTCTACTTGCCAACAAAACCACCGATGAGGCTGTTGAGACTTTTTATACGTACTTACTTGGTGTTGTTGATAGATACACACCAAAGAAACGACCACAACAGAACGGGTTTCCCATTTGGTATTCTGCCAGTACGATTCATTTATCAAAAAAGAAAACAAAGGCCTGGACTAAATGGAAAAAGTATAACAATGGTATTGACTATGATTTGTTTTCACTGTTAAGGAATCAATTTAAATCGGCCAAGGTTGCGGACTATAAGGCTTACATAGCAAATTTAGAGGCATCACTTAGGACTAATGTAAAACCTTTTTTTGCATATGTCAATAGTCTCAAGAAATCAACGGGTTATCCTAAAAGTATGTTTCTGGATAATGATGTTTCTCAGACGCCTGAAGGTATTGCAAATTTGTTTTCTACTTTTTTTGGTTCTGTATTTGACCCAACCACAAAACATGGTAATCTTGACCACTCCTCAGTTTTGCCCATTACTAATTCATGCTTGTCAACAATTAAAATACGCAAATCTGATATTTACAGTAAACTTTCCAATCTTGATGTAACTAAGGGAGTTGGGCCCGATACTATGGCTCCAATATTGCTGAAAAGATGTGCCAGTCATTTGACTAAACCACTCTTCATGTTGTTTAACAAAAGCATATCAGAGGGTTGTTTCCCATCGAAATGGAAACAAGCTAAAGTGACACCTATTCACAAGTCAGGCAACAAGTCAGACATCAGAAATTACAGACCCATTTCGATTTTGTCACCAATTTCTAAAATTTTTGAGGCTCTTGTTAGAGAACAAATAACATATTTTTTGAAGCCCTATATAATTCCACAACAACATGGTTTTATAAGTGGAAGATCAACTACTACCAATATGGTGGAGTTTACAGACTTTCTCTTTTCTGCAATGGATGATAGGGTGCAGGTTGATGTGACCTATACTGATTTTCAGAAGGCGTTTGACAAGGTTAACCATGTCATCCTTGTGGAAAAATTGAGGTTACACGGAATTCACGGTGATCTGTTGAGATGGCTGGAATCCTATCTTAGTGACAGACTCATGACTGTAACTCTTTATGGTTACTCCTCTGCCAACGTGAAGATGACATCTGGCGTTCCGCAGGGTTCTGTCTTGGGCCCCTTGCTCTTTTTGATATTTATAAATGACATAGCCAATTGTTTTGTCTACTCAAACTTTGTACTCTTTGCTGATGACCTAAAAGTATATTCTAAAATACATGGCGTGACTGATTGTGACAGAATGAATGATGATTTGAACAGACTAAATGATTATTGCCAACTCTATTTGAATATCGATAAGTGTTATACTATTCGTTTCACCAAAAAGAAAATAGCTATTCCATATACTTACAATTTACAGGGACATGGGCTTAAGGAATTGACTCATACCAAGGACCTGGGAGTAACTGTGGACTCTAAATTGCACTTCGACCAACACATAAATAATATCACTGGGGACTGCGCCGGATTGCTAGGTTTCATTCTGAGATCAACAAAAAAGTTTAAAAGTCATGATTCAACTCTCATTCTTTATTGCAGCTTAGTGCGAAGCAAACTGGAATATTGTTCAACCATATGGAACCCATACTTTAAGAAATACATTGATCAGGTTGAAGGTATTCAAAACAGATTTATTAAATTTATGAATGGGAGATATAGGGTAGACATGACTAATTTAACTACACTATCTAATCGTCGAATACTTCTTGATATGACCACTCTGAGAAAAATTTGTACCTCCGAGTTTGACACGCCATCATTACTCGAGCGTGTCCTATTTCGGGTGCCATCACAAACTCGTTCATGCAATCTATTCTACATGGACAAGCCCAACACGATTGCAGGCCTTAGAAATCCCCTATACAGAATGGCCGACACTTACAACAAAATCTTCTCTGACAGTATAGATATGTTCGCGGCGTCTTCACTGCAGCTTAAAAAGAAAGTTCTACAATGTTTACAATCCAGGTGAATCTTTCCTTACTCCTTCCATTTATCCTTTCCTTCCCCTTCTTTGAAATTTTCTTTTATGATTTAATATTTGTATTTGTAATTTATTGTTTTTTTTTTTCTGTTTGTAACTGATTTAAGCTATGATTATATATCTCAAGATTAGTCAATTTGTATGCACATGTAATTGTGGAAGAGATTACCTCAGCTTGTACCTTACCTTCATGTTTTTCTTATGTATATTCATATCTGTTTTATGTTTGTGTATCATATCATAAATAAATAAATAAATAAACATTTGGAATCTTCTTTCGTCCTTTTCCTTATACACCATTATGCTTTCTACGTACTCCCCTATCTGTTTCCAATTATCCGGGCCTGCCAGGATCGTTCTCAAGAAGTTTTCAGGAGTTAGTCCAACTCCCACAGTGCTCTCCAGGACATCTCTCTCCCGCCTCCACTTGTCGCACCTGAAGATGGCATGCTCCGGGTCGTCCAAGTCCGCACCGCAGTAAATGCATCCAGCGTCCCGTGCTCTATTTATTCTCTTGAGGTAGGAGTAGAAGACACCATGCCCAGACAAGAATTGCGTCATTCGAAAAGTGACCTCTCCGTGTTGTCTCTCAGCCCACGCTTTGATGTCTCCCACTAGGCGGTGTGTCCATCTGCCTCTTGCCGAACGATTCCATTCTTCTTGCCATGCTCTGATAGAAAGGGAAACCCTTTCTTCTCTTTTCATCTCGGAGGTGATGGTTCTACCCCGTCTGTGCAGTCGGCCCCTCTCCTTCGCCAATAGGTTTATCGGTATCGAGCCTGCTATCACCAAGGCTGCGTCTGTGGACACCGTTCTATATGCGCTACATGTTCTTAGAGCCATCATCCTTTGGCTGCCGAGTACGGTGCCGATGTATTTCTGATGGTTCAGTGCACGTTCCCATATTGGCGCCGCGTATAGGACGATTGAATTTACCACCATTGCCAGTATTGTCCTTTTTTTATGCGATGGGCCTTTTGTATTGGGCAGTATTGAATATAACGCCTTTACTGTTTTTTGGGCTTTGTCACACGCTTGTTTTATATGGCTCCCGAAGTTTAGCTCAGAGTCCAGCACGACACCAAGGTACTTAGCCTCCATTGTCGGCCGTATTCGCTCTCCGGCTATCTCAAAGGTCACGTCTCTGGCACGCCTCCCTCCGCTAAGTAGCACAGCCACTGTTTTCTGAGCAGCTACCTCGAGCTTGTTGGCTCTCATCCATATGTCTATTGCGTGGAGCGCCGTGTCCGTTTTGGAGACCAGTTCCCATTTTGTTGTCGCGGTTGCGGACACCGCAAGATCATCCGCGTAGCATACAAGGTTGACTCCTTCAGGTACGGTCACCGACATGATGTCGTCATACAACACATTCCACAAGGTAGGGCCAAGTACCGAGCCTTGCGGGACGCCTCCGTGTATGTCCATGCACATGTTTTTATTTAGCTGTACTTTCCTTGTCGTAAAATAATCTATTACTAAGTTTATCAGATACGGGCTTATGTTTTTCATTTTAAATTTTTTAATACAGATAGCCCATGATGCTGTATTAAAAGCGTTCTTGACGTCGATCAGGATCAGCGCATTGAATTTGCCGGATGTCCTAGCCTCCATAGCTAGGGAGACCACCTGCTCTACTGCTCCAACAGTAGATCTTCCCTTTCGGAAACCGTGTTGGTTGTCATTTAGTGCATTCTTTTCATCCAACTCGAGTTTAAGCCTTTCATTGATGATGCTCTCGTACAGTTTGCCTACGGTATTCAACAGGCATATGGGTCTATATTTGGTTTCTTCTTGGGTTGATTTCCTCGGTTTTTCTATTAATATCAACTTGGCGCACTTCCATGTGTTTGGGAATTTACCGCTCCTGAAGAGCTCTGTGAGCAATGTCTGAAAATAGTTTACGTTTCCCGATGCTAATGTTTTTAGAGCATCCGGAGGTATATTGTCGGGGCCCGGTGTTTTTCCTAATTTAATTGTTTTTATGGCCTTCACTATTTCTTCCTCACTGACCTCCGTCTGTTGGTCATGTGGATTTATCTCCTGTTTCTTCTCTAGTGGTTTGCTCGTCTCTGTTATAAACAGTTGGTGGAAGATTTCCTCTCTCTTTTTAATCGAGAGCTCTGTGTTGGGGGCCGGCCGGTGCATTTGTCTTCTTGTTATTTGGTATGCGTCGCCAAAGATGTCCTCGTTGAGCTTTTCGCACAGTTGTTCCCAATTTCTTTTTTTGGATGCTGTAATTTCTTTTTTGAGACTATTCTTAGAGTCTTTATATGCTTTCCTTAGTGTCTGTTTTGTGTTGGTGTTTTTACACTTTTGAAACTCTCTGCGCTTCTTGTTGGTTGATCGAATGTGTTCCTGAATATTCAGAGTCCACCAGTAGGGCAGCTTACCTTCATCGTTTGCTCTTACTCTTGGTGTGCTCTGTCTGTATGCTACGTTCATTGCTTTCTCATATTCCACTGTATTTATTTCTTTATTAGCTATAAGTTCTCTAAATTTATTACATAGAGCGACTGAGTCTGTTATTCCTTTAATATATCTGTATACCTCTTTTTTTGGTAGACGCAGTTCACTCAATGTGAACTCGTGATCATTAAGGGAGGCATCTTCGAGAACTCTCCACAATGGGTTACTTTTGAATGCTTTTTCGTTTAGTAGCGTCAGGTCTATATATGATACCCCGTTTGGCCTGATACAAGTTGGCTGCCTTCCGTCATTGAGAATAACAAGATTAAGTGAGTGTGCCCATTCCAGTAGCTCCTTTCCCCTTCCATTCGTTGCCTCACCTCCTCACTGATGAACATGCATTTCTTGGTGGAGTTTATTTAAAAATTAAGTTCAAATAAAAAATTGTACCTATAACTTTTCCACAAATTTTTATTATTCTGACTAGTTTCGTAGGCACACGTCCTACATTGTCCTTCCTTAGTCTCCTGTGACCATGGAAATATTAAAACAATGGAAATATTAAAATCAATTCTCCAAATAACATTAAACAAACGCCATTTTACAAAAATAATATAACAGATTAAAAGTGTTCATAAGATGAAATAAAGAATATTTCATCACATCGCCTTAACGATTTCTTTTTTATTAAACACAATTCTTTTCGCCTAATTGGAAATAATTAATTCTTTCTTTTCTTTTCTCGTTTCAGATCCACACTTGCAAGAATAAAAGGAAGGAAAAATGTCTTTCTTCAAGAGGAATCAAAACAACACAAACACATAATCATTGTTTGACTCAAATAATTTTCATTTAAATTGTTAATACAATGTTTCATAAAAAAAATTATTCAATTTCGTGGCTGTTTTATCATAACGAATCCGAAATTGCATTACTGGTGAAAGTTTCCTGAAGTTGTAATTTGTAATTCATTTTCAAGTTAAATACAGTTTTTTCAGTAAATAATTAAGGTTATACGCAAAACTTTTTTTTTCAACTTTGCGAGATGTTTGAATAGAAGAAAAAATCATATTTTGTACGTGTATTAATTTCTGTGAAAAGTTAATATAATAGAAGTTTTTTTTATTAAAAATAAGTTTTTTTAACGAAATTAATTTTCAATTAAAAAAAAATGAGTAAAATGAGAGTACTTTTAACGGAGTGTGAAATTAAAATGAAAGTTAATTTGAATATCGTTTTTATGAAAATGAAATATCAAGGGCTGCCAACATAGGGATCAAACGAGAGATTATGGAGGAGCAGAGCTGCAAAAAACCAGCAGCAGCGGCCCTGACTATAGACAGGGCTGCCTTCCTACTCCTCAGAGTCAAGAAAGCATTCAAGAAGAAGAAACAACAACGCAAGGAGAAAAAGTAAGCATCTAATTCTTATTATAGAAACCTTATTCACAATGTTCTGAGTCAATCATCTTCTTAGGTCTCTTGTAGAGTGTTTTTGACTATTTTCGGCCCCAGCTGTTTTCAAGAAGCCTCTTTTATCGTATTTTGCTGCCTTTGAAAGATGGGTCCTAACAGGAATTAAATTTTCCAGCTGTGACGATAGTTTTGGACATGTGACCTAATTCGTTACTGATGTGGAGGTGATTTTATAATCAGGTCGTCTCCATGGAGATACTGAGTAGGTACCTATCCTCTATTTCCATATTTTTCCAAGAGTGCCAGGTGTATCTTTCTTAGCCATATTCGTTTCTTTAACATGTTTAATTATAAATTTTCCACATTAAAATAATTAAAAATAATAGTCCGCCTCTACAGAATGCCGCATGTAGGCTATAAGTCACCCTTAGATTACCTAGATCAAGGAGTTAGTCATCATCATTTAGCACGAGATCTTTGATTGGGAATGTTCGGTCAGAAAAGTTTAGCCCTAGGACCTTATGTTTTACGGTTTCAGCATGGGCCGATATAACATCGGGGCCCATTGCGAATAGTTGAGAGCAGATGAGGCTAGAGAGAAACTTACATTGAGCATTATATTTTCATAGACCCTATTCTTATTTTGTTAGACAATAGTAGGTATCTCTTCTTCAATCGGTGCCGCATTGACAAAGATGCGAATAATATCATCACTTTATTTATATAGGTAAGTAGGTACTTAGATTAAATTTCAAATAAGCATTAACAATTTGAATCTTGTTAATTAACTCGCTATAAATATCGGTATAGCACACGCTATAAATTTTATTTGTAAGCCTTCATACAATGTTTTAGCTAAATTATGTTGGTCTAATAATATTTTGTTTTAGTAACGTTTGTTTAGAGTTTCAAGTATACCGGTACAACAAACTATGTCCTGTCAACAGTCCTCGTTGTTTCCGTTACATTCATTACTGTATTTATTTATCTGCAGAGTAATAATAAACACATCAAGTTCCTCTTATTGTTTTACAATTTCACGTGAAGTTATGGTGTTTTGCGTTTTATTGTTGAGCAGGTGAAATAGAAACGTAAACAATGTCAATTCATCGCAGCGAAAATGACGTAATACGGCAATTCTACAAAACTTGTTTCATTCACGTTATTGTTCCATTTTTAGTTCAGCGTCGACCGTATACAATTGTAAGAGAAACAATAATTGAAAGCCAGTACGAATATTTACTTTAAACATTTTATAATCATTATTGTCCAATGTTTTAACTATAAAATTTGTGATTCTTTTTAAGCGAACTAGCACTCGAGGGATATCAATTATTATTGTTACTAACTTCATCAAAGGTTGGCGTAAATATCAAAAAAATTAAAAACACTATCATAAATAGTCAAAAAACGTTGCTATTGTAGCGGCCATGATTCGTATGACGACATCATCCACCAATAGCGTTAATCCATGATGTTGTCACCCGGTAGCAGCCTGCCACATCGTACAAAGCCGCACAACTATCAGGCACCATCTAGTCTTCATAGAGTCTACATACATACACAGAACGCGCATCATCCGTCAATATCTTCATAACATGTTCTTGCATCCATGAAACTGAAACTGTACAAACCTTCTATCATTCTAACAACGATCCCCAAACAATAACGATATAATATGTAAGTGTTTGCGGAAAAACACAGACGAAATAATATATTGCGATACTTGATCAGAGGTACCTACATACAACTGTTACTGCGGGAAAAGATGACAAATTGCGACAACCCCGCTTAAACGTCTTTCTTGCCCGAGGCGTGGCAGAGAACTCCTCTACAGTCCACCGCTCTAGCAACTGAGCTATCAAAGGTATGTGGCAGAGAACTGTTTAAAAAGAAATGGGTACACGCTATACAGTATTGGATATTTGTAGAAAATCACGCCACTTCTACCCGCTCTTAATTCGCTGAACTCGCTGAATTCCATTTTCAATTGTCGATCAGTAAGATCAAATAGTCGTGGTTGCGGAACCTTCGAGGTTGGAACAGGGTCAATTAGTTAGATTTGTTTGACTCCGAGTATATCAGCAAAGATAAATTAAAAAATCTGAAAATTCATCCAAAACATTATTAGTTTGTCATTCAGTTGTTTTCGTTACATAATATTGTTTAATCCCCAAATAAAATTAATGTAACTTTTTCTCTCTCTCTCATAAAACGAAGTTATTTTAACAAGAGAGAGAATACAAAACATAGATAATCCATGTTATTTGTATTAGATAATTCTCTCGGTTGTGCCTTTTGTGAGAGCTCCATAGGGTATTGTACATTTTATTAAATTGCTACGAATGAGGAATATTTAACACCTAAAAACATTCTTTCGCTTTTACCGCCCAATTCAATGAAATATTGCGAAGATGCTTTGGCAGGAGCTCCACGGGATTCTGTGTAATGTTTCCATCGTAAAAAATGTTTATGGATTTCCCTTTAGTTAGA
Source organism: Mystacides longicornis (assembly GCA_963576905.1). NCBI lineage: Eukaryota > Metazoa > Arthropoda > Insecta > Trichoptera > Leptoceridae > Mystacides > Mystacides longicornis. Next base: position 15,394,360 of record OY756425.1, read on the forward strand.
TGTTTAAAAAGGCTTATCATTTTCACCATCTCAACGGACACGTGTTTGATTACATAAATAGATTATTTACAAAAACAAAAATCTAGGTTCACCCTAGTTTTTTTTTTCAAGAATGTTGCAATCTTTGGCGTCACTATAGGGTGGCAAGTGTCACGGGCCCTCGACCAGAGAAAGCCCCGGACCAAGAAGTAATATTTTTTTTATCAAAAAAGGTTTTTTTTTTAATCAATCTTAGTGAAACACGTGTTCATTCCAAATGACCTTATCTTTAAGATTTCAACCCATACAAAACATACTTACATCAGATCGATCAATTATTAGAGCAAAGAAAAATATTTATTTATATTATTTTACTGTAGATACATTGGTTGATTTTAAAACAATAAAAATTTCCGGTTTAATATATACAAACAACATGAACAATTAACATACGGAGCTTACCGCAGCAAAAAAACGGTATCTAACAACTAAACCAAAAAGATATTGATCAAATTTCGTGGTGGTCAGGGTCAACTCCCATTTTGTTCACCAAAAAATGATATTTTTTTCGTGGGATAAAGGGGGGAACGTGACAAAAGGTGGTCGCGTCCAAAAAATTGCCACGGGCCCCAGATATTATAGTTACGCCAATGATGCTTTCAACGATATGGGCTATTCAATAAAAAGGTTATTTTTATGATAAATGTCAACATATTTTAAATTACTCTCTCGTTACATAAACCAATAGTTTATTCTGATGATTGCTAGTTGCCCTTTACAAAACACCCGAATAAACCCAGTGTATCTTATGATGAATTATAGGTAACAATCTTAAGATTGGTGCTATACATAAAACTTCGTTTACATACAGAAAAACCATGATCGAATTATTTTTTATTTTATTTCCACTCCACAGAATATATTGTTGTTATTATTTTCACATTTTGATACAAATAAATGAAAAAACAAAGAGTTTGTTTACAACAGAGTGGAGACTGGGTAGGTTTTTCATTTGCCACTTGAAAGTTCAATGAGAGAGCAGCCGGTCACTGAAAGAACAATGCACAATCATTCACCATTCATTAAGCTATATTCAACCGTGGTTATCAATATTAATTATTAACAGTAGTATTTTTGAATACGCGATGATTTGGTTACGTGCAATTCAATTTGATTTCAATTTGAACTTCAATCATCTTTTTCAATATCAATTTTATGGGATATTTTTTATTTATTTATTGGAGACACCAACAGGACACTGAACAACACAAACAACCAAAAAAAAATTGACAGAACAAAACATAGAATCTCTAGCGCTGCAATAACAGGAACTCCTCGTATGGCTATTGAGCATAGTTAGTTAGGTACAATAAATTTAGAGCAGTTGTTAGTTTATAAAAAGATGATGTACATCCCTAATATTTTATTATTTCTGAATAATAAATCATAGTGATGATATTTTTTACAATATCTAGAACAATAAATCATTCTCTCTTTGCTACAAGAGTTATTCATTGCGCCCAATCTCGCGTAGTTACCTTCTTCCACACAATATCCAAACCCCTCGGATCTTTCTCTAAGGAACCGGACACGGAATGAGAGGTCTTTCCTCGTTTTCGGGACCCTGATGGGACAAAAAACAGCGCTCTACGGTGAACTGTGGTTATACGTCATGATTTTGAGGTGATTAGTATGGTAGACCAGGGGTAGAAGGTCGTGGGTTCAAATCCCGGTGTCGACCATTTTCACTTTCACAACACAAGCTTTGCTTTATGTGAAAGGGTTCGAATGTGTATTTTTGTGTTCAGAGCTGAGATTCATTTTCTTAAAAAAAAATAACAAAATTGGAACGCAAGTGAATAACTCGTATTTCGTCTAGAAAGGTTAATTTTTCTGTTTTTTTAGTTTTTTCGTAAATTTTACGTAATAATTATTATTTCAAAAGTTGTACAACGCCAAGTGTCCTCGAACAATCTTGATAGAGAAACCCCTTGAAACAATTTCCATGAAGGGTGGACTGGACAGGGGTTGGTTAAAATAAACATGATTGAATGGTTTGGTAACGTGAACCGTTTTTAAAATTAAGTACCTACCTATTACTTTGATAAAACTTATTAATGAAATATAAATCTCTTTAGAAACTTGATATAAATTTCTCTGTTTTCTTCATTATTTTCGTAAATTTTACGTAATTAGAAAGTTTTTTTTCGTTGTGCTTCAATATGAATTTTACTCGAATAATATCGTATTTTAGCCATTTCGATTGATAATTATTATTTTGGTTGAATATTCAGAAGAAAAGTAAAAATGCGTGGGAGGTACAATAATTTGGTTTTATTCGGAACCAATGTACACCCCCGGTAAACCCGTTTTAGTTTACTCGTGTTTTGAATTAATGTTAACGTAATTTAATTTAAATAAAACAATATATTATTAAATTTGTTATTCCAAAAATTTAATAAACTGACTAGTTTTGCAGGCACAGGTCCTGCATGGTCACAGGTGACTTGCCTGCGAAACTAGTCAGGTTATTAAATTTGTGGAATAAAGAATCAATTAATTGTTTTAGAACGAGAATTATGAATTTACAAATTATTTATTTCTTACATCATAAAAAAGAAATCATTTCGTTTTCTCATGGTCGTGTACTTGACCGACCTCGGTAGCCTAGTTGTACTAGCGTGGACTTCAGATCCGGGGTCCCGGGTTCGATTCCCGGTCGGGTCAGAGTTTTCTAAGTGTTTTTTCACTTGAAATTTCTACCCGGGGTTGGCCTGTCTCAGATTGGACGGGACCGGTTGACTGGAAAAAATTGCCTCAGGCAATAAGTTCCGCCGGCTATACTGTGACACCTTTGTATAGAAAAGTGTTATTTATTTATAGTTTATAGAGCTCTTCGATGCTAGTAGTTTCCTAAGAAGTTTATCAATATGTTTATATTGATTTTTTTCTATTTTTTTGTTGTTGAAAATGCGTCTTAATTCGATAAGATGAACTCTTGCGTTAGTAAGTTAGTAAATTTTAAAAAAGAACTCTGAAAATATGGTTCGAGAACTAGTGTAAAAGACAACCTGATACTTTAACGAAATTGAGTTCTACTGTATGAACTGTTTTCATAAGTTATGAATAGTTTCAAGGACTTTTACATAAGTATGTAGAAATATAAGATATAGAATGATATATTTCATAACGTTCTATTATAGAAAATATAATAGAACCTTATGAAAACTTTAGTCCAAAGAAAGCGTAGTGAATTCTTAGAAAATGCTTGTTCTCAAAGGTACCTACGATATGCCGTTATTATTACTATAGACGCTTGTGAAAATCCACTTGAAGTGAGAGCTTTGTGTCCGGCGAGGGACTGCGACTGGTTTATTTTGTATTTTTAGCGTATTCACTTGATGTCTTCCTCGTCGTGTTTTCGGATTAATAACTAACTATTAGTTTCGAAGAGAAATATTCCTGCAAAATGCATCGCTCATAAAGAGTAAGATTATCAGACAAGTTAACTTCTTGGAAATTTTATAAACAAATGGAATCCGGATAAAGAAATAGAGTGTCATACAGAGGCCAAAAGAGCAGCTTTAAATAAAATTAAACCTTTAATGTCTGACGACAACCTCAATCTGAAACCCAGACAAAGGCTTGTCAAGTGGTTCGTTTGGACTGTCTTGTTATACGGTGTCTAAAGTGGACACTGATAAAAAGAATAATTTATTTAGAGGCCTTCGTAAATTGGTTTTTTGAAGAATGCTTCGAATCTTCTGGGCAAATTTGATAAGCAACATCGAGGTTTCATAACAAGCAAAAATTAATTAATGGGTGATGACAAGTTGAAGAAAATATACACGTCTTCCAGCTCTGGTTCTATGTTCGTTTGGTTTGCATTTGTTAATACCTATCGAAAATTTCATTAATTTGTTACAAACACGCTTGCATTTTTACATTTTAGGTAGGTGTCTGAAGTTTCTTCCTAGTTTCTTTTTTTCTTTCTATATTCTTTTACTCCCACTGTTAACTCACATATTGGTATTCCCTCCTTCCAATTTGAGGGCAAAAAAGCACCTACTATATGTTATTTTCACATGAACGGTATTGCATGGATTTGAAACACATGTCCTATCTCATCCTTTTCGAACGTCTTTCCAATTCACCGTCCTTTTTTCACATATTATAATAATATGAACAATTTCGTATATCATACTCAAATTTGTCACAACTCGCACATATGTCAAATTTTGTGTTGATTTAAATTCAACATTATTCAAACTTTGTGTACAACGACGCCGTGTGTTATACAAGAGGACGTGCTCAGCTCACGTCGTCGTGTGGGTGAAGGGGTTGATCTACCTGCCGTATTCTTCTGGGCGACATTCATTAATCATCGCCACTTCCCTCGAGATTCTCCCACTTGACTCCGCGCAAGACACGTGCCCTACTCTATTTCACACTTTTTTACTTACTTCAGGCGTTTGGTCTACTAAATTACATACACCATTTTACGCTCACTTGAAAGGCGCAGCGAACTCTCATATTGCTTCTTGTTTATTGCTTGCAACATAATAATCTATAATATAAACATTTTGTTGGTCCACTTACTATATAGGTATTATTAAGATTTATACCTAATGTTTTGTAAATGACTGTTTACATTAATAAATAAATAAAAAAATATAAAAAAAACTACACAAAACAATAGTTTTCACTATTGTTATATTAGTTGGGTTAGTGCGATCACTATATTAACTCGAGATCGGCTGAACAGATTCTTCCGATCTTTGATTGATTGGATTCTTCTCTGCTCCGGATAACACAATAACTATTAAATATTCGAAAAATGGATAGCAAATAATATAAAATATAATTTTAAAGTAAGTATGGAACGGATTTGTGAAAAATACTTACCACAACAACACGTTTTTTTTTCGCTACCTCCAAGAAATAGAGTTTCGCTGTCGGAGGCTGCGTTATTTACTTGACAATCATAGTTTCAAAACATTGGTACGCAGATTTTTTATAGAATTTCATTAAAGCTTTTATTTATTTATTTCAATTTATTTATTTCAATAATATACGGCCGAGGCCTTTTTACAATTACAATATAGTCACAAACAAAATACATAGTTGGCAAAACACAATCGATATACATTATAAAGTTAACCAATAGTAAGTAGTGTACCAAAAAGATTACAATATAGGACACTGAGACTTTAATTACTCTTAAGATGGATAAAGCTTAATAGTTAAATTGAATATTTATGTATGGGAACTATACCTAACTTTTCTTAATTTAATACAAATTGCAAAAATGTAAATACTATCTTGTTATTTGAATGCCAAAATGAAACTAAGATTATAAATATTTTTTTTTTCATTCAAACATATTTTATACGATTTTTTGTAAATCAATATTCATAGTAAGGGTACAGGACAACGTCTGCCGGGAAGCCAGTTGGTTATTAACGGCTTTTCCCTGCTGTTAAACTGTTGCTTACTTAAACTACGCATTACCAGTTTCGTATAAAAATTATAAATAAGAAATTTTGGGGAACTACTCATAACTTTTATCAATTTTTGTTTTGTTATAAAACTTCACGGAACTTTTATCATAACTTTAAACTTCTTATGGGGGTTCAAGCAACACAAAATTGTTCAACCGGTAATTTTTGGATCTTTAGTTGAAAAAATCATTACACGCATGATTTACATTCGACGGATAATGACAGTTTAAAATTTGACAGCTGTTGCAGATATTTCCTCGAGTATCCATTACGTATATAGGGACCTCGTGTAAATATTTGTCGGAAGGTTTGACGTATGTATTTGTTAAACCCTACGCCAAACTGTAATAAAATAGAACAAAAATTTATATTTTAGTTGCAAGTCTATAAAGGTATCTGTAATTAATATTATTAAGGTCTGATACATCTGAACCACGACTGGTAACGTTACCAATGCAACCTATCAATTTTCCCATAGTACGCGATGCTACTATGGACTATGGAAATTCGAAACTTAGCATTAAATACGTAAAAATATGAATTTATTTGTAACCAGCTGATCCAGTTAACCGCTAAATTCCCGTATGCGCGAACTACGTAGCAACTTATAGCCCATAGTACTTACTCTATCGGCCAGTTTAAAAAAACGTGACTAAAGAACTCTTTTGCTAAAGGAAATCTCGCTAAAGTTTGAAGAGTAAAAAAAAATGGAAATCTATCGTAAACATAGGTTGTTTACTAATATTTTCGCGGAATTTCTGTAAATCTGTCAATTTCATTTCTCAATAAAGCATAAATGTGCCGTTATTGTTGTTAATTTATTATAATGGTTTATGAATTAGTAAACGAAATCTGTGAACAATAATATTCGTTTTGCCATGTTTTCCACCCTATTTTAGTCATTTGTGTCACCTTATACAAATGTTTATCATTTGTGACAGAGAGAGCCACGAAATTTTCTATGAACTCCGGTGGCAAAATATTGAACTACACTAAAGTCCACTATAAGTGTCAATAACGGGACTTTACAAAGTCGACTTTAGTGCCATTTTGTTGTTATGAAACAAGTTATTCTTTAAAGCAAACTTAAAGTCTCTTTATTTTATGAAACCGGCTGTTAGACCTTAACATTAGTACCTAATTAATATAACAAGCTGTTGTGCGTCTTGTGCTTTTGAAAAAATAATATGGAATCCTCCAAAAATATTTATCGGCAAGATAAACGGACACAATGGGATGGATTAAGTCAGATGTCTTGGTTGCGTGATTGAACTGGAAAAGGAGAGTATCACAAGAGATGGCTTTGAAAGTATTTGAGAAAGAGGAAGAAAGCCTATACGATACGGTAAATCATGAAGACATAAATAAAAATTGTCGATAAATAAATTTAGAAAGTAGAACTATGAACAACACACACACTCACACTAGTCACACTCTCCCTTTAAGGCTCCCCGCACATCTCAAGCTAGCCCGGAGGAGACCAATCCGCAGCAAACCCGACCCGCACGAAACCGACACCCCAGCACGATCGAAGCAATCAAACCAAAAAGCCAGCCCCGGACAAATCAAGCCCGCCGCGAATCACCCTATGAACTATGAACAAACTATAATTAAAATAATTTTTTGAATCAGAGCAGAAAGAAACTCTACATAATGTAGATACAAATTAATATATATTATGTCTGACAATGGTGAAAACATAAAGAATACCTATCTATATAGAATATCTAAAACTCGTAGTGTGAAGCGAAAAACACTGAAAAAAAAACATTAATTTTAAAGTAGATTTGTATGAAAATTAATTTGCTTTTTTGTATTATTTTTTTGGTAAATTCTTTTGTTCTTTGTCTGATGTCATTAACAGGCACAATAGAACCAAAATAAACATGGTCGAGGCGGATTCATGTCGTGGTGTCTGTCATTAAACGCGTGAAAGCGATTCGTTTTATGACAAAGTTGTCATTCGTTTTGTTTCGTCGTAGAAATAACATTTTCATTTTGAATAATTGGTCAACCTTTTCCCGATTTACTGAAACGCCCGTTCCATGAAATAATTCACCCCCTGAAGAGACGACGTCAGCGGTTCGAAATAATACCACGAATTGTAAAATTAATTGGGAGTTATTTTGTCATGATTATTAAATAATCTTTCTACTTCATATTTCCAACATATTGTTAGTGTATAAAAAAGATTATTTTTTGAAATAAATCTACTGTGAAAATTTCATTACTTTTGATTAAATGATAATGTATTAAGCACACAAAGACCCTTCGTGGTTTTCATACTAAACATACTTCCATACGACTTACATCTCAATTGGGGACAATAATTTAGTTAAAGGCTATAAGATTCTATTGTTTTTTATATAAATTTACAGTCGTCCTCTGTAATGTGTTTTGTTATAATAAATAAAAAAATTAAAAGCGTGTAACTTCTATTTAATAAATTAAATATCTTTAAGATAATAATTAAGAAACTTATAGATAATTTTAAGTCTTCCCAAAACAATATTGACTGAATTATCTAGGTACTAAAATATTGAATTAATAGACAAATAAATAAATTTGAAATTAATAACAATGACATATTTGTAATAGATGCCTATATTATCATAGTACCTTTCTTATTAATGTATTTTTTGGTTTTTGCAATTCAATAACTTAAAGCAAAAAAAAAAAACGGTGCGAATGTAACACAAGTGAGAAACATCTAAGATATTGCTAGGTTTAACAAATGTATTTTAAGTAAAACGTTGAATGCTTAAATTTCGTTTGTTAGGAAAGATAAAATAAATAAAGATTAGTTAGATTATGAGGCTTACAACATTATACAATACTAACATGAATGAATAAGTCAAGAGAAATTTCGAGCAAAGAGTTCTGTTTAATATGTAAAGCTCACAAAGCTATACTAGAAGACTCCGGAGTATACGAAGCGCGAACATTGAATTGATGTGGGGACACGAGTAGCGAATATACTGCGTTAGACGTTTGAGCTTTATGACTGATACATAGAACTAATTTTCTTTTAAAACTTCCATGAGCTTCCTGAATTATTACGTTCATTCCTAACTGTTTGATACTCGCCTGTGAACTTCGCATTCGATATGAAAAATGTTCATTTCTAAACCGGAATGAGTTTTAGATTTATTTATAAAGTTCATCGAGAAAAGTTATTGCTTTTTACCTAGTGAATTCGCAAGCGAAAATATATTTCTCTTTGCTAAGTAATTAATACATGTAGGTATGTAGATTTCAAAACCATTTTATGTTTGGACGGTATGATCTCAGAAACCATTAATCAGATTTTAAAATATCTTTTTGCATTTGACATGATTCTTTAAAAAGGCTTAAGGCAATTTACAATCACGAGTTTTTTGTTAATTCATTACGAAGAAAAACCACACGACGCGCAACGTCATATTTTTCGCTGACGTTTATGGCCACAGATTGTTGAGGCAAGTGTCTCTAAAATGTTGCGATCTGTGGGGCTAGTACGAGTTTTATCGAAAGCTTATTGCACGCTTATAAGCGCTTATAAACGTGCAAATAGTGTTCTAAAATCAAACGATCGAATCGTTCGATCAATTTTGTATGGAAAATTTTCGAAACTCTTTCGATGATCGTTTCGATATTCGATCATCGAAAACTTATACTAGGGGTACGTTGCCATATGATTCCGCTCACGGGAATAAATAAATAATAAATTTATGGGTTGGCTGGTAGAGCCTTTTCGAGATAAGTCCGCCCTTTGACTTTTTTAAATGGTTGTTTCAAAAATTTGTTTTAATTTCGTAATAAAGCTTTATTTATTTATTACTTATTTATATAGCAGAACAACTTTTACCTGATCAGCTAGTAATTTATACCAATTTATAAGGAAAACAAACTTTGAAGTAATTCTAATAGTATTATTGCAAAGTTTATTTTCCTTATAAATTAGTATAATGACTTAGTATTACAATGTTACAAATAGTGTATTTGAAGAATTAGTAATTTATGTATCTTGATTAAATTGTGATTTGTGTATTTATTGGTACCTACTATGTTGTTTCAGTGCTCTTCTGGTCCAAGGAGCCCTAAACTCTGGAGTTGCGGTGACCAAACCAGCCCCTCTTCTAAGATCACGTACCCTGCCAGCAATTGTAGTACCGGGGCTGAATATTCTTCAAGCTCAGTTGGAATCTAAGATTGGAAATGGTAAGAGTACATTTGACTGGTCGCCACTTATCTATTAAGACCTGCAGGGCTATTCACAAAAAAATTATGTTAAGAACTAGTTTCGTTAAGATTTAGTTAAGATTTCTTGCATCCACACAAACAAAAACGAAACAATTACGACAAACAGTTTTAATGAACAACATTAAATAATCATGAAAACGTGATTCATTTTAGATAGAATTATTTTTTAGGTAAATCATTTAAAATGAACATTTATAAATAAACTCTTTGACTCTTTCACAGTAAGCTACTTAAAGCTTGTGTCGTGAAAGAGGAAGATAGTCGGCACCTGGGATAGAACCCACGATCTCGAAACAAAACAGTAGGAAAGCCAATGTCGTAACTGCCAGTCTCCCAACCACTTATTTCCATTTTAAATTTCTTATTCATGTTTAATTGTGCATTTCTTGGCAAAGATAATATTTTTATTGTACACCTGAATCAGTCATTGGAAATCGAACCAAAACCAAAAGTTTTTATGGCTAAATTTACGTCGCCCATCGTGGGTAGCTTCATCAAAATATTTGAAAAAAAAGTAAAAAGTTCTAGTTGAGAAGGAAACCTATAAAGACAGTGAGGTGGGAACAATAAGTGAAAATAGCCATCACCGCGACCACAAGTATGCCCTTTTTGACCGCTCCCTGAGTATGTTGTGTATTCTAATAATAATTTTAATTTGTGTTCAGCCACATCCATTCCCTGGTCAGACATATATGTATGCTCACCAGCACCCTCACAAGACAATACCTCAGTGAATTTTAATAATATTACAAACATAGGTCTCCCGTTAAATTATGGGGTTTTACTTTAGTTTCTTCCACGGAATAATTTCTCCATTTTATATTCAATACTATAGCTTTCCCGACAGACGTTTTCCTGAGAACTTTGTGGTCCTAACCAGAGGCGGCCCGTTCATTGAGCACTGCGCCTCCAGAAACAAAAATAAACTACATAATTAAATAATAACATTAAAATATTCATTCTAAAACGTCCATATTGCATTCGTATTCAAAGCTCAGACGGGATCAATGCCAGAATATATGGGGACAATTTGGTTGATTTTGTATGAAAAATTTCTAAAACGCCCGAAACGGTGGAGTAAGTGAAATGGGCTGCTGTAAGAGTGGCAATTACGTATGCGAGAATGACAGGGTGCAGGTGCAGAAGACAATAATTTTGTTGTTAGATTTTTTCAAAGATGGCGTCGCTATGAAATTCGTTCCATACTAACTTTAATATTCTATTTTGTATATATTTTTCAACTTTTTATTAGTTATTCTGTTATCTGGAGTGGAGAAGAATCCAATAAATCACACATCGGAAGGATCTGTTGAGCCAATCTCGAGTTATAAGTGTTCGCACTAAACCCACTTTAATTTATATTAGAGATATTCTTAAAAAATGTACTTATCGCTTGATAAAAAAGCAAGAAATTTGCACTTTTTTTTAAATTCATATTATACTGCAAGTTTTAAAGAAAATTCAAATATTTTATTTTTCGTTTTTTTTTTTTAAATAGCTACGTATCTTCTATTTAAGTGTTTTTATTTTTTTCGGATTTCGTACTCATATAACTATTGGTTCGTCAGATGTACCTATAAGAAGGAATTTTGAAAAACTCATTAGCAGTGGCTCAGGGTATAAAAGGTCTTTATTGAAAGGCGTTAAAATTTTTGTAAACAAATTAAACAATCACTCAAACGACCCCATATTATTTTATGAAAACTACGGGGCGCACTCATCGCTGGGCCTACTCATAAGTTTATTCAAGAAAAGTTATGAACAAAGTTTAAGCCTTTTATCCTTTATTCAGTCCATCAGTCAGTTAAAATGTTTTTTTAAATTGGTGAAAATAGAACGTTATTCACCAATAAATTCAAAGAGAATAAATTACTATAAAACAAAAAACCCAGTATAAATCACGACTACAAAGATGGTAGTTAAATTTCGTTTGATCTAAAATTAATATTGCCATTAATTTTCATATTTTGTAATAACATTACTGTGATAACCTTTCAGAAAGAGTTAAAATTCGGCGAAAAATGTCGTCACCAATTTATGTTCAGTAGGTATACAGCAATACAAGCGACCGTTCTATGGGCGTCTAAATAGAATCACTCTAAATGGCGTAACTGAAAATATGATCGCTCGTTGAGTGACCCCAGCTTTTGTCAATATTTTCTTTTGCCCTTGTCTCGCTTGAACAATCACGAGTGAGAATAAGTGCAACATAGGAAAATAAATTCGTATAAAATATATTGGCGTTAGAGTAACAAGAAATAGTATGTTTTTATTCATAAGGTCAATTATTTTTACATCAGTGTTCACGTTATACACCTACCTAGTCGGGTCTGTGAAATTGAAATGGATCTAGTGTCGTTTACTTAAAATATTTTGTTCCTGGACTCCGTTATCATTTCGAAACAGTACAAGACATTCGTATTGGTACTTATTGGTCTAAGTTAATCTAGTATAGATATAAAAGAAAGTTGGGTTAGTGCGAACTCGTATAACTCAAGATCGGCTGAACAGATTCTTCCAATGTTTGATTTATTGGATTCTTCTCTGCTCCGGATAACAGAATAACTATGTATTAAAAAGTTGAAAAAAAAATGGATTAGAAAAAAAATAAAATAAAATATTTAGGTTAGTATCGAACAGCTTTCCTGCGACGCCAACGCCATCTATGAAAAATCATTTAACTACAAAATTATTGTTTATGGGAGTAAATGGAGTTTTAATTCATTGGTGTACGCAGATTTTTGACAGAATTATTTCTTTCAACATTCAAGCGTATTTTTGTATAAATTACAAATTCGAAATCAATATTAATAGTCAAGGGCGTCGCCGGTAGGGGGGCAGCTGCCCCCCCCCCCCTAGACAGTTAAAAATGTAGGCAATTCATATTTTCCCAATCCTCCATATAGAAAATAGCCTATGAATGGGTCAAATTGCCCCCCCCCCTCCTGGGCCCCGGGCTGGCGACGACCTCGTTTATAGTAAGTACTACAGGACAATGTCTGTCGGGAAAGCTGGTAATTTATAATTTTGAGACGATTAGTGTAGGTGGTGAAAGCATCAAAAATTGTTGATGACTTATCATTTAAGAATATGCTCGAGATTTCGTTAAAATCGAAGATTCAAAAATTGTTGATGACTTATCATTTAAGAATATGCTCGAGATTTCGTTAAAATCGAAGATTCAAAAATTGTTGATGACTTATCATTTAAGAATATGCTCGAGATTTCGTTAAAATCGAAGATTCAAAAATTGTTGATGACTTATCATTTAAGAATATGCTCGAGATTTCGTTAAAATCGAAGATTCAAAAATTGTTGATGACTTATCATTTAAGAATATGCTCGAGATTTCGTTAAAATCGAAGATTCAAAAATTGTTGATGACTTATCATTTAAGAATATGCTCGAGATTTCGTTAAAATCGAAGATTCAAAAATTGTTGATGACTTATCATTTAAGAATATGCTCGAGATTTCGTTAAAATCGAAGATTCAAAAATTGTTGATGACTTATCATTTAAGAATATGCTCGAGATTTCGTTAAAATCGAAGATTCAAAAATTGTTGATGACTTATCATTTAAGAATATGCTCGAGATTTCGTTAAAATCGAAGATTCAAAAATTGTTGATGACTTATCATTTAAGAATATGCTCGAGATTTCGTTAAAATCGAAGATTCAAAAATTGTTGATGACTTATCATTTAAGAATATGCTCGAGATTTCGTTAAAATCGAAGATTCAAAAAATAATAATTAAAAGGTGTAACTGTTGTTTTCTCTTTATCATTACAAAAATTAAATACGAAACTAAATAAATAACACTCCGGCGAACAACCGGTCTCGTCCAATCTGAAACAGGATTCCAACCTCAACAGGAAATATTGAGTGAAAACAAGAACAAAATATACAATATAGGTCAATAAAATTGCTTTTTGAATATCATTTTGGTTTTGGATATACAATTATCTGTCCAGAGTAATCGAAAAACCAGGAAACTGATAAACTAGCAATTATTTTAAAAGATCGCAATTCGGAGAGGGTTATTATACTGGAGATGCAATTCCATACAATTTTTAGTTTGAAACTAGCATCACGAGTAAATTTGAAGTTGAACTTAAATAAAAATATGCAATCAAGCAATACTGACGAATATTTTTGTCTTTGTCACACATAATACGCCAAACGGCTAAGTGCTGTCACCTTCTACCGGTACACATTAATAGAAATTTCTTTTTGTGCGTGAGATTTGAATGTATTTGTCAGAATTGTCTAAGAACCTTTTGAAAAAGATCTCTCGTCTTTATTAATGCGAGGCAGACAACGAACAGTTTAAAAGCACATTCATAAAAAATATTTTTCGAAAATGGAAAAAATGATTTATTTATTTGAATCACAAATGACCCTTTTTATAAAAACACTAGTTATAGTGTACTTGCTTCTAAATTTCGTCCGGCTAGGTAAGGGCTCATACACACAGCTTAAACGAGAACCGTCAGAAATACGGCACTGTGGGAAAAACCGCTGGCGATTTCTCAGTTGTATGATGGATTTCGTAAAAAAATTCATTGATAGTGGAAAACCTCTGTTTGCAGAACATCCTTAAATTCCATATATAATTTTTATTAGGGAGCACTCTGTTTAAATATAAGTTGTATTAAAGAAAAAATAACAACTAATGAGTCTAACAATTCATTACTAATGTTCGATTTTTAAATGGAACAAACCACTACGGGCTTACGACCGTCTTCTACTGTTATTTCGAAGGCTGGCTTAGTGTGATCACTTTACGTTAACAACGTTCGCCATTAGGTGGTAATGTTTGTCTCATAAGTTGTATTCTTTTTTCTAAATAAATTGATAAAAAAAACCTTGATAGAATAAAAAAAAAATTCTAGAAATATACCTATGCACTGTTGCATACGCCGCGTACGGGTGTATCTTTTTAAATGAATTTAGGCTAATTAAAAGTGAACACAAATACATTTGGAAACTTGCACACACTATGGAAGAGTTGTGTTGTGAAAGTGAAAATAGTCGGCACAGGGATTCGAGCCCATGACGTATACTGTAGTAAGAAAGCCGTCGACTGAACCGCTGGGTTATAAATTCAAATAAAAATGTATCTACGCGTTTCATACAGACGCGGTTTTTTTAACCCCGCTCGGTATGCACCCGTAGTGTGATGTGGGCCTAACTAATAAAACAAAAATAATTGTCAAATATATTTTTATATTTTAAACATTTTATCACAATAATATGCACTTAAAATATATAAAATACGTCCTTTTTGATAAAAGGATTTTCCTCTATTGATTTCTGTTGAAGAACGACTTTTTTTCACCACAAAATCCACCATTTTCAAGAACGCCGTATTACCGCGGACACAACTGTCAAGCTCGAGCTGTTGTCAACGACTAAAACACGAGCGTGGCACATTTTCGGTGGTGGCACACTTTTTTACATGCCATTTTTTAGACTCGATTGTATCTCTAGTATAAATCTCATTGGTTATACAGTGAAATTTATTTCAGGAGCAATAAATTTTTATTTTGGATCAACAACTTCTCACTTCTTTATATAACGTTTGATTTTTCAAAACGCTTCGTCGGACAACGCCTTATCCGTGTTGTTTTGCCGACATATTTTATTCAGCATTCACGAAAAAGTTACTTAAGAACCTTCAAATATTTGGGACTTAATAAGGGCCCATTCAAAAGAAAATATTTCTGTAGCCTTCACTCAATCTTTTTATATCAAAAGGGGAGAATTCGGGAGCTTTCATTTAAAAATTCAATTACAGTTTTGTTTTTATCAAAAAAGTTAAAAAAAAAATCAAAGAAATCGTAACAGTTATTTATTTCCCGTAACTGTTTTTATCAGTAGGCACCTTTCCAATTTAGCAAGGTTCTTGTTAGGAGATTATATTGCCCCGCTATGCCCTCAAATAGGACCATTAAAGTTACATAAATATGTATATTCAAATTTACCTATCACGTACCACTTTTGATTTATGAATTACTAGCGGATATCCGACGTGTGCGGTTTCGCTAAAATCAAGTAGGCGACATACGTATACGATGACAATGACAGATAAGAGTGTTTGTGTCGAAACCAATATTAAAATAACTCGTACATAAATAATGATATGCATGTAGATATACATTAATTTATACGCGAGAATCGCTACCCTTTTATGAATATGCGAACAACCCCGAGTATTATTACGCTACTACGCTATTATTAAAATTATATTATTATATTATTTATATACCTATGTAGGTTTTTGTTTTCATTCCTGAAGTGGTCTAAAACCATATAATAGATAAGTATTGTAGATGTATACTTTAAATCAATTTTCAATACATAACGCTTTTTCTTTGATAGTTTAAGTTAAGAAATTGATATTTAGAACTTTTTCTAGTAAATATTTTAGTGATGAAACAAAATATCATTAATTTTACTAAGCACGTCTTTTACTTCAAAGAAAAAATACATTCTGAAATGGAATGAATTGCTAACATTAGATTTAAAAACATATAAATTTAGAATAATAGAGCACTCATTCTTGATAGTATCATCGAGATGAAATATATTTGCAAGTTCGTAATAGAATAGAATATTCGTTAAATAAAATCCGTTATCTGAGATTTGATAAATCTGACGTGATCAAGACAAGAGTGTAGAAATTCATTTATCACAAACGAGACTACGCTCGTTGGCTGAGCTATTTTTAAAACCATTTTCTCGAGAGGGGGCGTCGCGTAAAATATCTCATATCACATTTCATCCTACGTTTGTTTCTGGAGGAAATTTTTTGGTAAGAGTGAATTTTCGGGTTCCTACCTCTACCTATTCACTTTCACACCATTCTACTTGCTTGCAAACGAATTTTTTCGCGTGAGTTTTTCAAAACTGTGACATAATGAAATTTTTTATTTACTGAAATGTATTTTGTGAAATGCCAAGTAATAATGAATAAAATAATTTTATTTAGAAATTAAGTATCGGCTAGCTAGGTATTTTTTAAACTTTAAGAATAAACCAAAGATGTAAAATAAGAAGATGTCATTGTATTGTTTTCAGCTATTTTATAATTTATATGTCTATTGCAGCACATTATTATCTATTGCAGCACATTAGTTATTTCCTTTCTGGTAACAGCCTCTGCTTTGGTTCTCTCGTTGCGATGTTACCAAAAAATACACAACACACACTCGTTCGTAGAACTCCGCAGAAAATCTTTCGGAGTTCGAAATCGATTATTTTGGACACCAATGAAACCTTGACTGGTCGTGATCACACAATCGTTCATTGTTGCTTTGTGCTTCGAAAGATAATAATTAACTCTGAACCATTTTTAGAACTCCCATTCGCCGACTGGCCAATTTTGGCACATACATAGACGTGCAAAGTTCGTACTAAAAGCCTGAGCGACAAAAATATTGAGTAAGATGCTATTGCGATGTTGTGAAAAATGTGACGTAGGTGTATAAATTTCGCAGATTTTTTAAATGTCACACGATATAATATAGGTACGGAAATTGTGCCATAATAAAATTTGTTGAAAATATTAAAGACATCCTGTATTTTTTCCCAAAAAATATGACAAAATAATATAAAGGGTGGTGGGGCGGAATATTGTCTTCGAAATATTATTATTTTTAAACGAAGGCACAACCATGTCGGGAGGCTGTAGAGCGTATGAAATAATATATCGTGTACCTAATACCTACCCTTTATAATCAGAGAGACTGGCTGTGTACGTGGCGTTTTAACCCTGCATTAAAACACAAAATTAATTCAATTTCTAAATTACAGAAATATGAATTTATTATTAATTTCAGCTTATTTTATACGAATGTTTTGTACCTTAAGTTGTTTTAATGACAAAACGTGTACCTGAGTGCTCTTAATTCTAACAAAATGTATAACGGTATATACCCACCCTTATGTAGGCACCTATGAGTGTTAATTTGTAGGCATACATTATTTAAATAACTATAGAAATGTTTACACCAACGAGCACATGGATATACGCGTTTATAAAATTTGGAATATCGAGGTGAACTTTATTGTTGTAGGTAAACTTAAGTATAGTAGTAGCCCGTGATCGTCCACTGCAGGACATAGGCTGCTTTATTTCCTCCCTGTCACTTGTCATCCACAATGCCTCAACGGCCCCTACGTCGAGATGCTAGCCTTCAGGATGGAAGTTTGTGGTCTCGTTTATCCGTGTATTTAGAGAATAATTAACATAATAAGACAACTTTTAAAAAATATGGGATTCATTCAATAAAATCATGGACATTTTTATTATTGTTATGAATATTGTTTTGTTCAAAGTAAAGACCAGCAATTTTCGCAATTAAGTTAGCGCAATTTACGAACGTGTCAGCGTTCTAGTAAGTTAAGAAATTAACCCAAATGTGATAACAAATTTTGTAAAAGCATGTTAAATAACAAAATTTACAAAATCAACCACAAAAAACTCATTTTCCACTTTGTAACCATGTAACTTTTCATTGTGCACTTGTGTTTTATGTAACTTTGTTCTACAGAAATGTAAGTCTATTGTATTGTACATATTATTATGTAGGTACCTCATATTCTGCTGCTCTGTGTTGGCGTTCATTGTTCACCAACTAAGTGACAACATCAAAAGGAAAGTTTGAGACAAATTGATATTATATGATGTAACAGTTAAGAGAAGTGTTACAATTTCACATTAGTGGCAGGTTAACTGAATCTCTCCCCCGTGTAAACTTTCAAAGTGCTGACAGTGTCTTTGTTACATGATAAGATGCACCTTGGAGTCACATTTAACTACATTTTGCTTTAATTAATAACCGTCTTTTACAGAAAATCTGCTACAAGCTTCATCGGCCTGTGGCTCCAGACGTTCCAGTGGTTTACGCCTAACTCCTCGAAGTTCCTTGGTTGGCGGAGTTAGCTTGTCTCCCAGCGGCGACTCCAGAAGAGGCAGCGCTCAAAAAACTTCACCGAGATCCAGCTTAGCGCCGCCACCCGATTTGGACATCACGGAAGATGGAACAGTCGTGTTGCGGTAAGTACATTTATCCTTTTTTTCTACTACTATTTTATATCTATAGCCACCGAAATAACTTTCTTATACAAACTCTGCTATTTCTATTACTTCTGACTTGATTTTTCTTAGGAACAGAATGGATGTGTTCGATCTACGTCATTACACTTATAGGTACTTTCGGCCTAATGTGAATATATTTTTGTCTGTAGCATCCATTCTTTGAACATGTCAAAACCAATATTTTTCACATGAACTTCCATTATTCTCATTCGTTTTCACACCCCACAGAGTCATTCCAGATATCCTACGTGGAGCTTTCATATCTACTGCATTTATAGATAACATTTTTTTGACCTTTTTAATGTAAAGAAAAATGACGTTACATTTATTTTATCTATGATATGACCCTAAAAATAAATTTAGTTGAAATTGACCATAAAAATACAAGTTAGTATAGGATATTTGATCTGTTTATGACGCAATTTCCTTAATTTGGGACGTCGATAACGAACTATATTAGATCTCTTCATCGCTTTGGATGTTTGCCTTAAATCGTATTTCTTCAGGATTGCGTAAAAGAGTGATACCTACTTCAGTCCTGTCAACTCCATATTAAAATGCATAAATAAACGGAATTATTTATTATTTGTAATAGTTTTCGGAATAATTGGTTTGATATTCTAGCCAGTGAAATGCAAAGGAAAATAGAAAACAAACGTTAGGAAATATTAGAATAAATTGCATTATATCCTGAATTTATTCGTTCAAAGACAAACAATGGAAGAATGCAATAATAAAATATTGCACACACATTAAAATGGGTAAAGTAAGAATAATAGTACTAAGGGTAAAATAATACTTACGGTTAAAAGTTCGAGAACAATTATTTGAATCATTTGAATTCTTCTAGGAAGTATTGAATATTTATTGTTGTTCGCAATTTATCAGCAACTAGAAATATAAGTTTACCACAATTTTTTCAACCCTGTACCACTGAAAATCTTGTTTATTTAAACTTTATGATAATAAAATAAATTAAAAAATCCTTAAGTTCGAAAAGTTACAAGAACTTAACACCCGATAAGTTTTACCAGTCATCTGATTGTGTCCAATATGTGACATAAATAATTCTACCCCAGATTTGAACATCAAGTGAAACTAGACACAAATTTTGACTTGACCAAGAATAATTAATCTCCGGGAGACTTTTATTCAGAAGTTGGCGCTTAATAAAATGAGATACTGAAGTTTGTTAATTATGAAATAAGGTTTTCAATAAATTGAACTTCTTTCAGTGAATACCAATACACATCCAAACTCACGCTCATCCAATCTTTCATATTTTAGCTATAGTAAATTAGCGGGTTTTATAGGGATTCGGGGTGTACGAGTATGTTGACTAGAATATCATGTTCCAAAGACGTATACGTCTTCTCAATAATTGATCGGTGATTCAGAAGACATAAAGGCTCGGTAGGCAAAAAGACGTGAAAGACCATAACTATCCGAATGGCATTTACGGATGTTTTGAGGGATTTCATCTGGATTGAAATTGCGCGATAGAGAAGCGCAAAATAGGCTTGAAGGGACTTCGTGACGACCACTCATGCTCACTTGGGACTATGTTTGGCGGGTATAAAATACCGCTTGAATCTGAATGAAAAGATTGCTATGAACAGTTGTTGCGCTGCAGATGTTTGTAATAAAAATCTGTGAAGAGCAATCTTTCCACTCAAAACACAATTTACTGAAAATGCGTTATTTATTTTCTTAATTGGATACAGACAGCATTTTTTGAAATTTACAATAATCAATATCATCAACATTTTTATATCGCTATTTATGTGTATCCCAATTTTTCACACTAATAAATTTTCACTATTATCCAGTCTATCTTTTCACTTTTTAAATTAATGGGGAAGGAAGGTTGGGGAATGAAGGGAGAGGGGAGGAAAGGATGGCTAGGAGATTATTTTTTTGTAGTTTGTCTGTAAGGGTTGGTTAGTCAGTGTGTCCTAAGGGGTGTAGTGTCGGATAGTCTGTCTCGTCCGTAAGTCAGCGGATAGGTCGATAACTCGCCGGTACACCACGACAAGCGATCATCCCCCACGAGGTCCACCTTGGGATGCTCCCTGAATGGACCTTGCCACCAACGTTTTCCTGAACTTCTTAACAGAACTACTAAAGGGATCTAATTCTGGAACATATATACAGTTTCTATTGAAACTGTTGCACGCTCTGTTTATGAAATGTGCTCTGGTGGTAATTTGTTCTGGAAGGCTCCACATAAAAGAGAGCAGGGTGGCGCTGTGGTCTACTGCTGCAGTGAAATGGCAGAGCACCCAGCAGACATATGTTTATTATTTTGTGAAGATAGACAAGGTTCTGCTTTGAGATGGCTTAAAGAACTAGAATAATGAATTAGAATCCTATTCAAATGTCTAGCTATCAGGTAGAAACTAAGAAAATTTCATTGATGAATTTTTACGAGAAAAATTATTATAACAAACAACAATACATAAGTAATGAGTTTATAATAACGTCGATGAATTTTGTCTATGAAAATATAAAATAAAATTCAATAAATGAACCCTTGATGGCGCGTGCGATTAAAATAATCGGGGAAATTGTTATCTTTTGATCTCACCGCACAATCGTATGAAAAAAATTCAAGAGATGGATTATTTTTATTCGAGAAAATATTTGTAAGATTTTCTTTATATTGTCAACCCCACATGAGGCAGGAAATGATTAGATAACGCTCAAAGAATATTTCGTAATAACAGGGAACGGTGTGTGGGTGAGAGCAAAAGATATTCCATACACAACAATCATATAGGTTAAGCGAAATTCCAGAGACTGAATCTTGGTGATGCGTGAGAAGAAAATATATACATTCCAGTCATGGCAATGATTATTATAATCATCTTATGAATTTGAATACACGGTTAATTTGTTTGAATGATGAATTCATGAATGAAAATATGGCCACATATTGTGATTTCAAAAACGATTTAAAAAGTCAGACTATTGTGTTTAAAATTACGTTTGTACTGAAAAACATGAGGAAGAGTAAATTTAAAAGTTTTCCATAATCTATCGAAAGAAGTGGTGTTCGTAAGATATAAATGTCACGGCTCTCAGTGTAAGGCCATGAACTGGAATCCGAACTGATTCATGTATAATTAGAGGCAGAGAGGTCTTCAACATGAGGGGGCCTTGATTAGGCATTTCAAAAATAAAAATCTTTGAATTCATTGATATCAAAATGAATTTGATTAAGAAAAAGCAAATTCGGCGGCAATTATGAGAATTTTGATGTTTGGAAATCACTTGCATTTACTTCGATCGATTTCTTATGCAATATCGCTTGGGCTGGTTTTTATTATGAAATATTTGGATCCCTTCTTATTAATCGTCCATTGATGTAAATAGACCATCATACTCTGGAACCTACGAAGTTAATTCGGGTGACCCGGCATGTCACAAAGGAGAAAGAAGTCAACACTATTCTTATTTAATTATTATCATCTCAACGAAAACAAGACGTGTCGAGCTATTATTATAAATTATGTTTATCTCTCACGAAGGAACTAATTATGAACAAATACACTGATGAGTACCTCTACGTGTGCAAACATGGAATCTGTCGCAGTAGAGAGAGAGAGAGAGAGAGAGAGAGAGAGAGACTGCCTTACGTGTAATTACAATAATAGCTTTTACCTAATATTTGATTAACATCGTGGCTGTGGGGCTAATTGATTGTGAAATCTGAAGCAATTAGGTACAGTTTATAGTTGCAGTCAATCAGCTTGGCTTGCGTTAAGTCGCTCCCAGCTGTTTTGATTTAGTTGCGAAGTTACCATGTATTAGGCATTCTCATACCTATGACTTATATCAAAATATCAGTAATTATTTTCTATCTAATTCTTAAGCACGGTACTCACCTGCGCCGCGAACGTGTATCGTTATATCAATTTTATCAAAAGAATGCACGTGTTCCTCTCGCGTTCGCTTTTTCGAATAACATTAATTTGATTAAATTGATGCAATGTCACACGTTCGCGGCGCAAGTGAGTACGATGCTTTAGATTGAATTTGTAAATTTCACACTAAAAGTAAGTAGATATAATGTAGAGGGAATGATAGCTCGTCGTTATTTGGTAGTTGTTATGGAAACATAGTGATTCAATAATTTTCGATGACAACAAGGTGGCAGCTTAGAATGTCAATATCCCTTTATATACATTAGCACAAGTAGTACAGAATAACAGTAACGACATATTATAAACAAAAAGAGTTTTCTTTAAAATAATTAGTTTAGTTTAAACATTTTAGGATACCTGCCTGTTACAAACAGAGTGGTGCCTATTTTGTATAAACCTTTGGTGAGATTAGATTGATCACAATAATACAAAAAAACATTGCTGTACCACTAAATTTTTTACATATTTATTCCTCAAAGTAATTCGAAAATTGAGAATCTCTTCTTTGAAAAAATAAACATAAATACTTACTTCATATTTGTATCCATTTGTAAAGTTATAAAGTTTTATGTGCGTCAAATGTTTTTTGCGTACTAATGCAGCTTTTGCAAACCTGAGCGATACTATTGGCGACCATTCTATTGCACTTGACTCCAGCCACTGGACTCGATCCTGTACGTCATCATGATGGGTCTTACTCCGTTTTGTCATGTTTTATATTGCTGCCAGTTCTCATGTGAGGGTTTCTCCAAATAGAGTTTCTGAGACTGTAGACAGTCTGGGAATTAAGACAGTCTAATCAGAAGGAATCAAGCTGGTAGCAGTGATTGAAGTCCTCATCAGTCTCAACGAATATTATCGCGTATTCTAAATGTAATAGTGTTGTGTGTGACAGGTAAAAAAAACGAATAACTAATCCACAATATAGTACTGACAATTCAATTTTACTCTGATAATAATCATGTTTTTTTTGACATTCACATTAACTGTTACTATCAGTCTGGACAAAGTAATTACATTACAAAACATCCATATTTTTCCATATTCCGAAAATTTGTATATTAATACGTTAAAGAAAACTTTGTGAATATGAAATTTTGCGCACATATTGTTTATATAGAGAAGGAGTGGCGAATACTAATATTTTTATTTAAATTATGGCAACAAAAATATAATGATATTAAATTAATAAAAAAAACATTACAAACTCTACTGCAATGTTATGTATTTCATACACACATGCACACTTATGTATATGTATTTGACATTGTCACAGACACAAGAAATAGAAAGAATATAATATATTCTTTCAATTTCTTTTGTTTCTCTGTGGTCAAATTGATAATAGATGAATAGAAAAACTTTGTGACTATTTTTACGAAAATAGCGCGGACGGAGGAGAATGAAATTTCGCACACTTATAATTTAAATAGAGAAGTGGTGGCGAATGCTAATATTTTTTTTTAATTATGCATAAAAATAGAATCAATTAATAAAAAAACACTACGCACACTGCTGTAATGTTATGTATTTCATACTCACACACACTTCGATGTTATTTGACATTATTTGACACAGCTCTTTTGTTTATCTGTGGTCAAATTAAGAAAAGATTAATATTTTTTGTATTAAAAAAAACCATAGAAAAAAATATGAACATACCTTAATAGGTAATACATTTCAAATTTGACATATACATGTCATTATTTTTGAAAGAAGATTATGAAATAGCATTCTTTGGAAAAGGAATCTTAATAATGTTTAAACCTATAATCTAAATTAGTTATGGTCGAATTTCGAGCACAGGCCGACCGCTAATAATAGATTAAACTTTGTACATGCCTATTAACATTTCAAATTTGACGTATCCATGTCATTGTGTTTGAAAGAAAATTTTGAAATAGCGCTCGTTCAGTCTTTGACAATGGAACCTTAGTAATGTTCAAACTTGGGTATAATTTGAGTAAGTTATGGTAGAATTTCGAGCACTGGTCGACCCCTAGTAAATATTAAAACGCAATATGAAAAAAAGTCACAAATACGAAGCAGCCAAGAGTAGAGTGTCAAGTTAGCCATCACAGTGTGCCGGGTACTTGACTGATCGCATAATAGCGGCCTTCTTCAGCACCCACACACCGGCTGAATGAATTTGTTTGTCAAAAACTGTCTCACCGTCGTCAATTACTGACAGACATTCTAACAAATAGCATTATAATTCTATTAAAAACATTTATTTTACGTAAACGAAATAAATATTTATCTTTTTCCTTTACTAACCGTTCTATAAGTAGGTAATAGTTGGAAAATAAATTATGAAAAATATCAAATTTCGTAGTACAAAATAAAAATATTGCTCATGATGAACAATTACTTGAAATCAATAATATTAAAAAAAAATACAAGGTTTTTTAGACTTGTATCTAATAATTTGAACATTCTCATCAATTACCTAAGCAGCGTATTTCCCCAAATGTAAAACTTGAGCAAAAAAATAATTCCCGCATAAAGCGCTTCGGTAATTCGTTTAATGTGCGAGAGACACCTCTGGCATTTTAATTTTCATTTTATCTAATAATTAACATTAATTCCGTTATTTCAAAGTAAATATTAATTATTACGTTTTTGTAGAATTAAAGTGTACGTTGTACCTACATGCAACGTCGGTACAACTACTGTATTCGATCATATACAAAGTGTTATTTCGACACATGATCATACGAATTTTGGATTGTATTGATGAGAATGGCAATTTTTTGGAATAGTTCTTGTTTTCAATGGGCACTTTTTTGATATTTAACTGCTTTATTTAAAAACTACGATCAGTGGAAAAAATAGCTCAGCGATAGAAAATATTAGGTACGATCAAGCTGACATCGAAATAGTTTAACGCATATTGCTTGATTGTGAGCTGATCTCTGTAGATTTTGACCCGCCATATTGGATTTAACGTCAACTGACAGCTGTTTCAACTATACAAGAACGATTTTAGTAATAAATACACTGTATTTAAGTTTTTTCCCCGTCCAAATAGGCGCTCCTTTCATATTTTGGTTTATCATTTTAATAATAGGAAATTTAGAGAAATAAAGCAAATATGCATTCTCGTAATCATTAGAGGTCTTTTACAACCATGATATACCAACTAAATTTATAAGATTTTTTTTTTTTTTTTAAATAAAAATGAATCTGTGCTCACTCAAAGTGAACACAAATACACTCCTTGACTCTTTCACAGTAAGCTACTGAAAGCTTGTGTCGTGAAAGAGGAAGATGGTCGGCACCTTTTTTTTTTTTTTTTTTTTTTCGGAGGGGAAATCTTTTATAGACACCCAGTGTACGGGTAGTGCCGGACTCCCACCATCGGCTACCGGCTAAAACCCCCCCCCTCTCCGCGCACAACGATGTTCCTACCTTTTGAAAGGTCTACCATCTGTTGGCTCTTGCGTCTTTCTATCTTCTACTGTTCTCTCCTCTGATTCTCTCTTTCATCGATCTCTTTTCCCGCGATGATCCCTTCCAGACATCTTGCCATTTCTGACCATTCTCTCTTTCCTCGCAGCATGCATGAAATGAGTTCGTCTGGCGTGGGGAACTCCGCAAGCCCCAATGCTTGTTTTGCCTCTTCTCTGGCTCCCGACCATTTAGCACACTTAAAAAGAGTATGTTCTGCATCATCCTCCTCATCATGATTACAATATATGCAGAGTCCTGTTTCGTTTTTGCCTATTCTTTTCAGATATTGATAAAATACACCATGTCCTGTCAGGCATTGCGTTAGACGGTAGTTAATCTCTCCATGCTTTCTCTCAAGCCAAACCTTTATGTCTTTAATGAGTCTGTATGTCCATCTCCCATTACCGGATGAATCCCACTCTCTCTGCCATCTACCAATTGTTTGTTGTCTTTCCCATTGAGTGTACTGCTGTTCGCTGGTTCTTCTGACTTCATTTTTATATATTCTTCCACGTTCTCCAGCTAATAGATGGATTGGTATCAGTCCTGCGAGCACCAGTGCGGCATCAGTTGAAATGGTGCGATATGCACAACACACTCTAAGAGCTAGTGGTCTTTGAGCAGCCATAATAGTTTTTTGTCTGTTTTTTATTGCTAATTTTTCTTCCCAAACTGGCGCAGCGTACAGCAACACCGACTGCATTGTCATGGCAAGAGTTTTTCTTTTATTGTGTTTCGGCCCTTTGGTATTGGATAGTAGCAATGAGAGAGCCCGGGTTGTTTTTAAGGACTTCTCTGCCACGTATTGAAGGTGTCTATTGAACCTGAGTCCACAGTCTAGGACTACTCCCAGGTAAGTGGTTTCTTTTGAGGCTACTATGTTCACGCCCTCAATCTGCACCCTGATGTCAGCCATTCTTTTCCCTCCACTCAGTAGAATTGCTACCGTCTTTTGGGGTGCTATTTCTAGTTTATGTTTTCTCATCCACGAACTTACCCCAAATAGGGCGGCATTTGTGTTGGCCTGTAGCTCATCAGCGCATTTTGCGGTGACTGATATTGCTAGATCGTCGGCGTAGCAGATAAGTTTTACACCTTCCGGGACCACAATACGCATAAGGCTATCGTAGAGTATATTCCACAGCGTGGGTCCAAGGACCGACCCCTGCGGAACTCCTCCTCCAATTTCAATAGATGTCTTTCCCTCAATCAGTATTTTTCTATTTGATAGGTAGTCAATTATGCTATTAGTTATATATCCATCTATCTTTAGATCTATTATCTTTTGGCGTATTACTTCCCAATTCGCTGTGTTAAAAGCATTCTTTACGTCTATAAGGACAAGTATGTTTCCACTATTACTCTTTCTCGCTTCTTTTGCAGTGCATATTATATTGTTTACTGCATCCACTGTAGATCGTCCCTTTCTGAATCCATATTGGCTGTCACTCAGAGCTCCTTTATTGTCTAGTTCCTTCGTGAGACGATTGTTGATTAAGGACTCATACGCTTTAGCCAACACGTTGATGAGGCAGATAGGTCTATACTTTGATTCTTCCATTGGTGATTTTTTTGGTTTCTCGAGTAGTATTAGCTTAGCTGTTTTCCAGTTTGTTGGAAATATACATTTTTTTAGAAGAGAGCTGAAGATTTCAACGAAGTACGTGGGGAAGCTTGCCATAACCTCTTTCAGAACGTCAGGTGGTATACCATCCGGGCCAGGCGCTTTGCCCGATTTGATGCGTTTTACCACCTCGTGTATTTCTTCCTCTTTGAATTTTTGAAAATTTCCATCATCTTCATTTATTGAGACCTTCTCAAGTATCTTATTTTGTGCACCTATAAACAAGGATTCAAAAACCTTAATTTTATCATTTAATGACAGTTTGACTCTAGGATTTGGTAATTTCATTCGGTTTTTTGCTATCTTGTAGGCATCCCCAAAGATATCCGACTCCAGTCCATTACAAAGTTCTTCCCAGTTCTTTCTCTTTGATGCAGAAATTTCCTTTTTCAGAGATCCCTTAGCTTCTTTGTATTTTGACATTGCACTTTCTCTTTTATCTTTATCTTTGCACCTTTGGTAGGCTTTTCTCAGTTTTCTCACATTCTGAATACTATTTTGGATATTTTCAGACCACCAGTATGGTAGTTTTCCTTCTTCTTCTGCTCTGATTTTTGGTGTACTCTTACTGTATGCGACTTGCAATGCTGTTTCACAGTTTTTAACGTTCGGTGTATCTGACATAGCTGCAAATACGCTTCGTAATTTAGGACGGTTTGTTGCACCATATATGTATTTATTTTGTTGTACTTTTTTATTCTTTTGAGATAATCTTACAAGGGTAAAGCGGTGATCACTTAGGGTGATCTCATCTGGAATTTCCCAAGATACGCCCTCCCTTAATGCATTTTCACAAACGAATGTGACATCTATAAATGATGAACCATTTGGTCTTACGCAAGTTGGTTCTTTACCATCATTCAGAATCGTTAGGCTCATGGATTCCACCCAGTCATTTAAGTATTTGCCCTTTTGGTTCATTATTTTCCCTCCCCAAGCTGGATGTTTGGCGTTGAAATCTCCTGTAACTATTATTTGTTTTTTGTTTTCAATATTCTTAATATCTTCCTGTATGTCGTCGAGTTCTTGTTCAAAGTCAGACAGAGTGCAGGTATTAGGACTTAAGTACACGTTGTATATAGCGTATTTTGTAGTTTCCACTTTGACTGCCCCTCCAATAGACTTGTAATTAGTCACGGCATATGTTTCGCTGAAGTTCACTATAAGCACATTCTTCTCATGATTTGTATAACAATTTGAGCCCCCGCATTTTGATAAGTTTGGTTCGCTAATTGCAATCATATCGCATTTAAGTCTGTGTGCAATTAATATAGCTAGGTCCTGCGCTCTTTTGCTCCTTCCTACATTTATTTGTAAGACTGTGAAAACGATGTATTTTTTCTCCTATCTTTACTGGCCTCTTTTATGGCATATTTTAAAGAGAAACAGGCACCGCTACCCGCCATATGTCCACTCTTGTCGCATAAGGGACAGAAGGCCTCTCGCGTGCAGTCCTTCAACAAATGACCCTCTTCGTTGCATTTGCGGCACATTTTTTCTCTGTTTATACCTTTGCATTGGGCAGCTTTGTGTCCGTATGCCCAACACCTGTAGCATTTTTGGACTTCTATGCGTTCCTTAATGTGACACATTGCAAGTCCAATTCTAATTTTCTGCTTACTCAAAAGTCTTTTGCTATCTTCCTCTTCCAGTATCAATGTAAAAGCCAGGTTTCCGCTTGCAGTAGGTCTCAGAGCTCGTATTTCCACTAGATCTTTATGTTGCACTGCATCATTCTCCAGTATAGTTTCTTTTATTTCATCTAACTCCGCAGTGGGGTCAATGTCTCTAATGTGCAATGTCTTCATTTTGTACTTACTTATAACTTTCACCTTATTGTCTATTACATTTTGTATTTTCTTGGAGATATTTTCTGCACTTCCCGTTACTCCCAAAATAATACCACCCTTTCTAGTTTTTTTGATTTGGCTTATTTGTTGTATTTCAGACTCGTCTTTCAATCCATTTTTTATTTTTTTGGCAATTTGAGCATAAGTATCGTGTGTGCTTTCTATCAGAACTTTTTCATGGTCGTTTCTTGTTTTCTTTTTGTTAAAGCCTGCCGTTTCTGGTGTTTTGTTTTTCTTTGCATTCATCAGCGTGACTTTGGCTGCTGAGCCCTTAAATATAGCTGCCACCATTTTATTTATGAGTAACAGTTCGACTCCATCTGGTGGGACGATTGTCACACTATCTTCAGTCGGATCAGATATTTCCTTGCCCCTTTTTGTCATTTCGTATATATCTCTAAGTTTTTTGGAAAATACTATCGTTGTAGTCCTTTCATTAATAGTAGGTCCCGTTTTTGAGTTGAATATTGTTTTGTTTAGTATATCTACATGCCTTACACCAGCATATGTATCTACTTTGCCTTCTATTGCTTCGGGAAAACGTTGAAATATCCTTTTGTCTAGTTTATCTTGTTTCTCTGGGTCTATTTCACAGAAATACACTACTCTTTTCGAGAAGCAGTTTACAGGGTCTCCTCTACTCGTCTCAATGTGATCGAAACTGTTTTTTGTCCAATTCATATTGCTTTTATGTTCAAAGTCTTCATAACTTGTTATATTTTCTGCGTTCAAGTCGAACACCGACCGTTTGCGGCATTCTGGACATTGGGGAGAACTTTTAGCATCTTCATCGAGTTTTTGTTGTTGTTTCTCTTTTTCTTTGTAACTCTGGATCTCTTCATTAAGTTCAGTAATTAGATTTGTATTTTGAAATACAAGGCCTCTAATTTCAAAGGCGAGTCTCTGTATTTGCAAATGGACGTTCTTTTTTCGCTTCACTATTTTCACTAGCTCATCTGCCTTAGCAGCCAGTGTTTCCTCTTCTTTAGATTGGCCAGTTTTTAGTTCTGGACTCGGAAGTTTTTTTCTTTTCTTTGTTTTGCGTACTTCGGTCTCTCCTTCGGAGTCTGCAGTTATGTAATCGGTAACGTTTGGTGAGTCGGGTGGAGTTCTTTTTAGAGACTCTCTTTTGGTAAAGTTTCCTTTTAGGTCGACTTCTGCTTCTGTATTTAATTCCTTATATTCTCCTACTTCATCAGTTTCGTTAGTTCCTATCACGTCACGTCGATATTTGCCCTCCCCAGAATCCGAGGGGCAGCCCGAATGAGATTCGGGGGGGGATTCTCCTCCACCAGAGGTGGAGGTACCCCCCTGGGGTAAGTCCATGTTTATATTCGACATTTCATGTATTTTTTGCTGTTTCTCTGGCAGCCGCCATAGGACATGTCTGGATAGACTTTCTTTGCAGACTTGAGGCATGTCCGTGCCTAGGTTTTGGTTCGCCCCGAGTATTTAATTTCCTCGGTACCCCACATATCTGTGAGGCGTTCCCCAATCCACCACCTGGGGAGGCGCCCGATGGGGGACCTTGGAACCCCGCACGGGTGATGATGGTCGGCACCTGGGATCGAACCACGACGTCCACAGTACGAAAGCCGACGTTGTAACCGCTGGGTCACCAACCACTTCAAATATAATGACATTTTGAAGAAAATATTTAAAACATACATTTTAAGTATGTGCAAATATTAAAATTGAGTGTTTTAAACGTAAATTAGTTCATTTTGTCTGAAAAATAAATGTTTCGTATGATTTAAAAAGAACTTAACTATATTTTGATATATGATAAATAATTAAAAAATACGGTATATATTCATATACTGAAAAATATTTATTCTTTCCTAAATGGAGTACTTTGTTCACAATTTTTAATATTAGGTCCTAAGGTGGAAAATTGAAAAAAAAACTCTAAAATGTTAAATAACTCGACAACCAATGGTATTTGACCCCTGATTAATGGGAACAAAATTGTTGTTAATTTTCTCTAGTATATCCCCTTTCAAGGAATGTATCCAATTACCAGTCACCCCGTATATATATTTTTTTGGTTTTAGAAAATGTTTCACTAGGGTAGACTTAATTGTTATTTTTATTATACAAATTATCTCGGTCTATCCCTTCCAAACTTCTCCCGTCAACTTTGGTGACGAATAACTCGAAAACGAAAAGGAATACCAATACCTACCAAATTGTTTGGTGATAATTATTTTAATCGATAATAATTTTCGTCTTTTGTTCGCACATTTATTTTGATCAAGTGTGAAAAAACTGATCGTAATGTTGGCATTATTTGCTCTACGATTAAATTGTACCTACTTAAATAAATTTATATTGAACAACTTATATTGTTTTGTTAACCCGATTGGTACTTTTGTAGAGTTCTGTATGTTTTGAGTGTGTCAATAAAAGAATGATAGCTTTGGCAATATCCTTTAAAAGCGAAAATTAAACCCTTTTTGTAATTCAAAAGTTATCTCTTTGTATTGAAATTAAAACAAAATTACAAACACTTTATGTACCTACTTTCTTGAAAGATATGGCCAAAATAAAAGACTGAGAATAATTATTATCTTACTAACTTTCCCGACAGACGTTGTCCTGTGGTCCTAACTATGATTATTTAATTCAAATGTGTGGCCAAAGGAAGGGAGGAAGGGGTGTGGGAAGAAAATAATCAACAAGCTATCGCGAATTAGATAAATTGTTTGAAAGAACTCTGGAAATCTGTTTCTTGAAGACACGATGAGGAATCAAGAGAACAATGCACAGAATCATAACCTCTGGACATACAATACAGAGGCCTTCTCAAACGCACGATTGTTGTCGGAGTGGACAACCTAAAAACATCAATTTTTAATACTATAAATAATACTTGGACAAATTCATATTTCTACATACCATTTTTTTCTTAAATCGATACCGGATTTAAAATAATTATGCAAAAAAAAAATTATGCATAACAACTAAAACCTAAGATATTGACATCGTTGATAAGATTTAAATTGGATCAATATTTGTCGATATTGATTGATATCAAGAGTAACCCATGTTTGAGGTCGGAATACGGGAATTAAGGGCAGATAGAAGTAAGAGAGATTTAATTTATTTATTTTGACTAGGTTTAACAATAGCTTATAGTATCAAAGTTTTCTTTTACATTATTTACTTGTTTACTTATCGCTTTTTTTTTAAGTATAATTTTTATTACATTTTTATCTACCATCTTACATTTCTTTGGAAAATCCTCTTTAAAAGATTTCTGAGAACATTTAAATAAGTAAAACAGCAGCATTATACAAATTGTTTTCTATATTTTTTCAAAAGACAAACGTAACTGTAATCCGACGTATAAAGATTATCCTCCGAGATAGACAAGTTGCAGGATTTCCATTCCGATTTCATTATAATTCTGCTTAAAGTACCTATCTCATTACAGTAGGTACATACAAGATAATCCGAGCATCATTAATGAACACTATCTTAAAAACATTTAAGAAGAAACAAAAACATTCTATTTCATTTTTCTACTTTTTTGCCTTTCCACTATTAATCGCTTTTAAATATTTGTGCCTCTTAAATATCTCTCAAAAACTTCTTCCTCTGGGATTGCCATTGATCAATTTTTAGACCCCACTTACGGGCATAGAGAGGCGACAAGAAGTAATAACTGTATCTCGCGCAGTTTCCATGATCTCCTTTAACACCATATCCAGATCCCTCAGCTACGCCTCGAAGGAACGGGACACGGTATTTGAATAATATTTAACCAAAATAATTCCAATCGATGCACCTGTTTTAAACTATGTTTACAGGTAACATTATCAAACAAAATCAAACAATTAAAAGATGTAAAAAATCAATTGAATTTAAATAATTCATATTTTCAAAAGCTCTTTGATGGTTACCTTAGTTATGTTTCGCTTAACTTTCTTATTTGTTCTTCACAAAAACCTTCTCCTGACAGTAGCAAACAAAACAATAAAAGAGTAAGCCAAATTGGTTCGGCTTTCACGCTTTTTGAAATGACCAACGGAAATGGTGATCTATTTTTATATATTTTAATAAATCCATTGCTGAAGATTGGTACTTATTATTGTACCCTTAAGTAATATGTTGTCACTCAAATTGTTAAACGCAGAAACTCAACAAGGTAATGTTTCATATATTATATACATACATTCTCCCTTTAAGACCCCCCGCACACAGCAAGCCAGCCCGGAGGAGAATAATCCACAGCAAACCCTATCCGCACGAAACCGACCCCCCAGCTCGACCGAAGCAATCAAACCAAAAGGCCAGCCCCGGACAAACCAACCCGCCGCGAATCCCCCCCAAACCAACCAGCAATGCGGGGGGCCTAAGCCCCACTTGGGAGAATAGGGAGGCATCAAGAGCTCTCCATTGTGCTCGAAGGCGTCCGAGGCTCATTGTGCCTTTTCTGACCAGGTGAGATTTAAGGCCGTGAGGTGGTCAATCTCACGGTCCCGATCTGATTTTTCGATTTCCTGCCTCTTACAGGATGCTCGAAAAACCAGCAATAAGAGCAGAGGTGCTATTCTTAGCCTGCAACCCCACGACTATATTATATAGAAGTCGTCAATTCTTTCAGATCAGTAAAAATAATCTTAATTTCTTACTATCCAATGTTTTCCATTCGTGTATGTGGGTTCATATTTATATTGATTTTTGACGTGAACCTTCTCAGACGTTAAACCACCAGCACACAAAGCGATATTTGCCAAAAGCAATTAAATTGGTAGGATGTAATGTAATAAATTGAAGGCAGTGCTGCTACTTAGAAACCATAACAATTAATACCTTTATTCATGGGGGTAAGCTCTTCTATAAAATGTTTTATAGGGGAAGTAATTACAGGTAAAGTCCATACACACATACACCCACATTCAAAGCCTAGAAACATTTGTATTTTATATAGTACGAAATACAAAAAACAACCCACCTTATTTTATGACGATATGTTATGTTTTTATTAACGCTAACGCATTATTTTCAAATAAAATAAAAGCAAATAACCGAGCTAGAAGAGCCTCAGGCGAAAATGTTTTTTTTTTCGAATATTCAGAATTATTTTTCCATAAAGGCCCGAATTGACCTTTAACCGTTTTACAGATGGTTGAAAACGTTTCTCGGACTCGTAAATATTATATTAGTTGTTTCGAGTGTAGAAAGTTTGGAAACCTTTTTCAAATGATATAAATTCTTTTCACGATCGAAACAAAATAACATAATATTATTATAAATAACGTGAACTTCCAACGAACCGACAAATTGGGTTTAAGCGGAGGCGGTTCTATATATTTTTTTGTCAAAATATTTCAACTTTAAAAAAAAAGTCTGAATTGCTCAAAGTTTGTTCGATTGAGAGTTAATCAATAATAAAACGACTAAACACGAATGCGTTGTATCTAACACTTTGAATATTTCTACATATAGGCAGTAAGTTTGTAAAAACTGAGTATAAACAGCGATAAATTTAGCTATATGAGATTTTTATAAGCAAATGAGTTGATTTTTACAATTATTTTTTTTATTTAAATAAATATTGTCACTTTGCATGAAATTATAATTAGGTATACCTAATATTTACACAAACAAAATAATTCGTGTTACATACGCCCATATTATACTAGTGGATTCACAGCATTGACCGACATGATTGACGCGTAAACCACAAAAAAATCTGATGAAATGAAAGATCATTTTTTATTGTCTTGACAGTCTTTATTTTGCCCCAAGTTGTAGCATGTTTTCTCTAGATTGCCCCCTTTGAGGAGCCAACTGTAGCATGTTCTTATGTAGATCTCTAATGAGGTGGAAAGTATCTTCTATTGCCCTAGAAATGGGCCCAAATTGTAGCAAGTACTTCTCTGTAGTGGGTAGACTCGTTGTAGGTAGATCCTCTCTCAATCACCCGCAGGCGGGACACAGATGTACCTAGATGTAAGATGTAGTCGCTTAGCCAATGACTCCAGGTGGAAGTCATGCAATATAGATGATCTTTGAAAGAAGCACTTGTATAACAAAGTTCAAATGAAGATTATGCCAAGAGAGAAGGGTGGCTCACTGTTCTGGGAATTACCAAGACTATCTATTGTCCTTTTGGCTAGCTCAGTTAGAAAACTTGGTCACAGAATCAGTTAGATTTTTCTTAAGAGTTCGATAGAGCATGTATCAAGTCACTTGTAACAAAATTATCTCTTTTCTCTGGGAATAGTGAAAAGTCCGCTTATAGCGAATATTCAAGGTAGTAAGATGAACTTTTAAAAGACTGTTATAGTTTTCGAACACAGAAACACAGTTTATTGCAAGAATCACGTTATCAGTTCACAATAAAAATTGATTAAATAACCTTATACATTTTAGAATATGTCTATGTTATTATTTAAATTACACATCGTTTATTACTGTTTTTATAATAAATTATTATTACTTATCAGCACTGAGGAATTATTAACAGTTTATTTAAAGTTCTATTGTTCAGACAAAATACACTTATTTGTAACCCGTAAGCTGTTAGATTATTTAACATTTATTCTGAATAAGTTTATTATTGTATCAAACACTGGTTAAATGGACACGATAAATAACCGAGATTATAGATCACAATTTAAGTTGATTATTTATGGCAAGAAAATTATTTAATACGCAAAAGGCATTTTGCGCGCTAATCTGTTGCGCGAGCAACCGCACACACAGTCCCAATGGACAGGTGTATTCTCAAGCCCGTATGCTAATTGAATGACGCTGCAATATGGACACCATCTCTATTATACTCTTTTTGGAGGCGAGGAACGCGCGGGGAGCATTTGCATGGAAGTCCGTTAACAAATTCGTTGGGCCTAGGAAAAAAATGGAATCGCCCATGGGCCCATTTTATTTTAGCCAATAGCAGAAGAGAATTGCAGACGTGACCATATATGGAAGGTGATGCTAATTGTCAACAAGGAGAGTTCACCAGAAAGTTCTATACTTGTGAGATTTTTGTGTACTAAGAAATCTTTATACAAATTTGTTCGTAACTTTCTTATACTGGAGGAATATAAAATTGAATTTAAATTTTGAATTACGACACTCCCCTCCAAGTTATTCAATAAAAAAAAAAATAAAAAAAAGGAGCTGAAGTAATCCCTTGAAAAATTAAAAAAATAAAAGAAATGCTTTCTCAATTGCACCCTTAGAGTTCGAGGGTAGCAGAACTAGTACGACGTGTGCTGATAAGTGAAATGGTTATACAAGAATTTTCAAAATTTTTTTTAAAACTAAATTTTTACAAAAATTTTTCCAAGTGAAGGACGGACACCAAAGCTAGTAAATTTGCTATAAGTACAATAGTACCTCTTTTTACGTTAAGTGAATCAAGATATTAGAGCCTTCCACAGTTATTAATAAACTCATATTTATACAGTTTTTATACAATTCAAGTTTTTCTATTGAATTTATAGGCTTACTTCAACCTATCTTTGCTAGGCTCTGTACTCTATACAATACTTAGATGCGGTGTACTCGAGACTTTCGAAATTCAAACTTTGTATTTTGCTTATCTGGTGTCGTCACTAAAGAAGGTACTGGAAAACCATCACTATGTGTGAGTTAGTGAATTTATACAAATCAAGTGTATATTTCTAAGACTAATTATCTTTATAATTAATAGTTAGCAGGTGCGAGGATGTGTTTTCAAAATGGCCAACATTTTACAAAAAAAAAGAAACATTTTAAGGCGAATAATAATCAAGATTGAAGTCACTTGCATACTATTCATCTTTCATTCTTCACAAAAAAAAGGCGAACTCTAATCTACGTTAACACATTCATACATCACGAACTTCAATCTTTGTTTTTTAAAAAAAATAATAACATAATAATTATAGTTCCAAATCTCTCTGTTAGATGGAATATCTCAAATTCAGCCATGATGAAGACACATCAACGAACGCAATCATTCGTTAATTTTTCTTTACCTATTTTTGGTAAAGAACACAATACTCCCTCTCCTCACACGAGCTCTGCTCTATTGGAGAGGTTATATATATAAAAAAAAAAAAAATCAAGGGAAAATATCTATTTAATAACATAATATTTGTAATTGTGTAACATTTTTCTGTGAATAAAGTTTCTT
This sequence comes from Mystacides longicornis, assembly GCA_963576905.1. Classification (NCBI taxonomy): domain Eukaryota; kingdom Metazoa; phylum Arthropoda; class Insecta; order Trichoptera; family Leptoceridae; genus Mystacides; species Mystacides longicornis. The sequence continues at coordinate 15,432,178 of OY756425.1, forward strand.
TTGAATTTGAATTTGAATATAATCAACCTTATGTTAATTTCTTAAATTATGGACCTAGTGTGTCAAGGTTAATAATTCTGTGGTGGCATGGTAAAAGGCATTAAGTCGCGTTTTTCAGCATTTTGAGTTATATGCGCTACATCATACATTATCACAAACAGAACAATGTTCAAAAACATAAGTTTAAAAAAATCCACTTATAAAGGATTTAAAAGCAAGTTTTCATTCCGGCATAACTCAATATTAATTTTATTTGGCAAGGTAAAACGACGCGCGTCGAATTTTGTCTACCACGAAGTAAAACGGTGTTGTCTATGATAGAGCTGCCGTGAGAAGCCGTTCTTTTAAAAGTGAACCTTTTTAAAATGTGTTTAAATAATGTATTTTGTGAACTTTGTGGCAGGTATCTTCCTTATCTGTCGACCAATCTGTTTACAACTTTCGTTGTTTTTATTGTTAAGCTATAGACAATAGATCGGTAATACTATCTGCATATTATTATTATTTTTTAAATATTTTTTCATTGCTATTTTAATACTATTATTAATATAATTTAAAGAAAGTCGTGCTAGTACGAACTATTATATCAACAACTGATGACTGATTATACAGTTCGATTTTAAAATAGTATGAACAAACCACTACGGGCTTACGACCATCTTCTAATCTTATTTCGAAGGTTGGATTAGTGTGATCACTTTACGTTAACAATGTTCGCCATTAGGTCGTAATGGTAAAATTTCCGAATATTCATCTGGTTTGCAATGGTTTGATGTTGGAACCTCCCCTGCACATGATTTTGTGCAGCTTTTATGACCTCTTCCCAAACCGTGTATAAATTCCTCAGCTCTGCTTTGAAGGATCGGTACATTGTGAGAGAGGGTTATCTTAACAAAGGTAATTATACCTATAATTAACTAATTTCATTTTATTATTCAAAGAATATTCTTCATTTATTACTTAACAATATTACATTCTGAGCAAAAAAAATATACCTACTGATGTTCTGGGAATGCTATGCTAGAAAATAATAATAGGTAAGATAAAAAATAACTAATATTTATGAAGAATAAAATGTAAGTGTTGAAAAATAATAAATTAGCATGTGATAGAGAGTAACTGGGTATATTTCCTTGTAAAATTTGACCTAAGTACAAAATTTTTCAACCTATGAGCCAAAATTGTCAAGGTAAAAAGACACGCATTATAAATAAAGCATATAAACAAAGAAATATTGAAGAAATAAATATGAGTTATCGTATAGTGAACCCTTTTTAACGAAGTAAATGCATCAAAGTTGATCTATTTTATTTGTATTAAATAATATTTGACAAAAATGAAACCTCTTAAATTACTGACAAGTAAATCCGCCATACTGAGAAATGTCGTCCCACTGACTTAATGCCTTTTACCATGCCACCACAGAATTTTATTATGATTTTAAAATGGCCATTACAAGGAACAAAATGTTCTCTGTATAATTTTCACTGAACACAATTCACTGTTTAATAATTTTATGACACACCTAACTGAGTTATTGAACTCCAAGTTGTTTTGAATTAACTAATTTAAGTTTGACAAGAACCTTTGACCGTAATGCAACAACTAAATCCATTTGTTCCTTATGAAAATTCGTAAAATAATCTTAAAATTATCCTCTGTACTTGCCCAAAGTTATACAGGGGGAAGATGGTAAATTTTGCTAGCTGAATACAAGATGTAGTAGCATTCAAAACTCGGAGCGCCACGTTTTTTTAATACTTCAAAAAAAAACGAAAATCTTTTCTAATCTTATATCTGAGTAATCGTGGTAAACTATATTAATTTTCTCAATTAATGACTATGTGGTGTTATCTACTGTAACACAATTACATAAACGAAATATTTTCATAAATTTATAATCCTACGCTTGTATTCGAAAACTGCATAGTACTGCAACATTACAAGGTCAGGTGATCAACAAGGGAAACAACTGACAATTAACAGATACTAGTGATAGGATTGGGTACCTAAACATTTCTTTACAAGTACTCTAAAGTTAATCATAATTGACTATACTTAACTAGGGGTTCTGCGAGACGTCGCAACTTAATCTACGTGCACGTATTAGGTATAAACAAAATGGAAATGTACTAGAAAGGTAAGTACAATAGATCTCCTACAACTAAGGACAGGTATCAAACTCGGAGGTAACTGTCAATTTCCGAAACGAGGGAAATGTTTAAATACTTGGTAACTACCAGTATTTCATAACACAGTTAGACACATAAGTGTAAAATAAAGTGTTTATCAAATAGATATTAATCTATTAGGGTCTTTTCTAAGTCGAACCATACTATAGCGATGATTGAGGTTGAATCTTACATCAACATCAACAAATAATAATTATTTATAACAAATAATTCTTTGGTTTATGGCGGCCACACATAACCAGAATACTTCACACAAAGATAAATAAACATATTGTCACTAGTCATACACAATGACTCAATATTATGCAAAAATTCACATAATCTTTCCGTTCTCCAAAGTTTTGGCAGAAGGGAGTATCCTTTGTCAATATGCAACAACACAAAAATAAAAAAAAAACATTTTCCAAGCATGGACACAGCTTAAAAAAATTCAAAGTTGGTTCGCTTGAGTTTTCTTAAACAAGAGACTCGGCTATAACAAACTTTTCCTATACTAAATTATTTGGATGTTATTCCAAACAATTCTTTCCTTCATACTTTGCTCACAGCATGGAAGGAGAACACTAAAATTCAGAATGCGCTTTTAATCGCAGTCTGCACTGAATTCATATAACTAATAAGGTCTAAGGCATTAGTTTTTATCAACAAAAAAAAATAAATTCTCAAGAAACAAAAAAAGAAAAAAAACTATGGAATGGATGCTTCATACCGGCCTAAAAACTAGTTTTTAAACGCAGGTTACTCCTAATACATGATCTGAAGCAAACAAGTCAATCATATATTAAGTCCTACAGGGTTGATGGCTGAGACTATAGGTCAGCTATAGTTTCAGGTCAACCGAATTTACTCTAAGTGGATATCTGACTGAAGGTCAGGTCCGCGAGTTCCACATCGTATATCAGGGGGTGCGCGTATTTCCCGAAGGACGAATACTTGTGATTTAAAATTGTCTCTCGACAATAGAAAATTTTCTCCTACTCGAGGTTCTCATAACAGGGCGTCGCCATAAAGATGAGAACCACTGGTGCCATGACTAGGTCACGAGGCTTAGTACATGGCGGTCACGTTTAATTAACAAAATAAAGGTTCGTTCACAATTTCACTATATCTTTTGTATGAAACTTTCCTACGTAAGATCCGGAGTAATCTCTCAATTCATAAACTGTTCGGGATAACCTTTTCACAACGATACATTTGATAAAACGGGGTGCTAATTTCTTCGAGAAGTACTGTCCAGCCTTGGACTGTGAGAATGACCTTCTCCAGACGGTTTGACCTATATTAAGTTGAATGTCTTTCCGGCGTAGGTTATAACGGGCGGCGTTCTTATGGAAAGCCTTAACTAAGTTGTGGGAGACAGATTCGTAGAATTTTTCTAAATGAGATATGTCATTTAGACGCTGCTCTATAGGGTCGGTAAGATCCGTAGAAGAAGATTGGTTAACCTGAAGGGTTCTATAGAAGGATGCGTGAGGTACATTTTCGAATCCAAACATTAGTAAATGAGGGGTGTGTCCGGTTGCAATGTTCATTGTAGAATTAAGACAAGAAGATATCTTAGGTAAATGAGTACACCAGTCTCTCTGATTCTCTCCTACCAACATCGCTAATAGAGTGACTACTGTTTGGTTATATCTTTCTGAAACATTATGTTGGGGGTGAAAAAATGCATTATAACGAAGGTCTTTAATGCCGTGGGAGGCAACAAAGGAACGGAATTCATTCGAAACAAACTGTTTCCCGTTATCTGCCACCAAAACGCGTGGTACAGAATAAGGAAGAAATATATGGTTTTCTAAAACCTGGATTACATTACGAGAGGTAGCTGTTTTTAAAGGAAATGTCCATAGGTATTTTGAAAAATTATCTATAACTGTAAGAATAAACACGTTCTTTTTGTGACTTAATGGAAAAGGCCCTATAAAGTCTAAACTAATTGATTCTAGAGGTCTTGTCAAATTTTTTGGAAAAACAGATGTGCCATGGGGTCCTTTATTTGTATGTTTATATGCTTTACAGGGGTCGCAGTTGTTTATTATTTGTTTAACGTGAGACAACAGTCCCTTGACATAATACGTACGGGAAATGAATTCAAAAGTCTTCTGTACACCGGGATGACAATGTTCGTTATGATAATCTTTAATAAGTTCTACTATGTGACACTTTGGAATCACCAATTTCCACAGATAAGAGGGATTATTGGAAATCGGGTCTTTTTTGTACTTGGAATATCTATACAGGTGACCATCATTTATTATGAAGTTTGGGTAACTCTGGGGATGCTTTGTACAAGAAGAAAATAATTTAATATAATTTGGATCTGTAATGTTGGAAAAGGGTTCCGGAACAGATACTGCGGAGACAGGCAGTCTGCTTAATCCATCCGCCAGATGATTTTCGCATCCCTTCTTAAATACAAATTCAAAATCGTACTGGGATAATCTGCAGGCCCACCTAGCAAGGCGGCCGCTCGGCGAGGAAATTGAATTTAGATACTTCAGACAACCATGGTCACTCATGACTGTAAAACGAGTACCCTCTAAATAACTTCGAAAATGATGAATTGAATCGACTATAGATAACAGTTCGCGTTCCGTGGTGCTGTAATTTTTTTCTGGGGGGGAAAGTTTCCGGGAATGATAAGCGATAATATGTTCGACGCCGTTAGCATCCTTTTGAGAAAGATAGCTTCCCAAGCTCACAGCGCTTGCGTCGGTGGTAAGGATATAAGCTAAACTATAATCAGGTGGCCTTAAAACTGGTGCGGATGTCATCAATTTTTTTAATGTATTAAAGGAATTCTCTGCTTCCTCTGACCATTCAAACTTACGACCGTCATATTTGTTACTAGTTAATTTAGTGAGTGGAGAAGCCACTCTTGAAAAATCCTTGATAAAGCGACGGTAATAAGCTAGCATGCCTATAAATGCTCTAACCTGTTTACTAGAGGTGGGGCGCGGATAGTTTAACATTACTGATATCTTTTCTGGATCCGTCCTAATTCCATCTCTATCGATTATATGGCCTAGATACTTTAAGGTGGACTTACAAAATTCTGATTTACTTAGTTTTATAGTTAAGTTGGCTTCTTTCAATCTTGACAGGACAATACGTAGGGTTTTTAAGTGGGAATCGAAATCCTTTGAGCAAATCAAAATATCATCCAATAACAGAATATTTCATTGCCTAAATCCGGAAATAGGGTGTCCATCAGGCGCTGCATTTCGGCGGGAACATTTTTGAGCCCAAACGGAGTCACAACAAAATGAAATAATCCTCGGCCCTCTACAAAGAATGCGGTTTTCTGTTTACTAGATTGTTCCAAAGGCATTTGCCAAAAGCCAAGACTTAAATCCAACGCAGTTAGATATTTAGTGTCACGTAAGTTATTCAATATGTGATTAATGTTTGGGAGTCGGTAACTGTCAGTCTTCGTAATTTCATTTAATTTACGGGGATCCAGTACCAGTCGACCAGTGCCGTCTTTTTTTGGGACAATAAATACATTATTTAAATAAGGAGACCTGGATGGATCGATTATATTCATCTGTAACATGTAATCTACCTCTTTACATAGCTGTTCTCGACGTACGTGGGAGGCCGGGTATGTACGCTGTTTGACTGGAGGATAATTAGATGTGTCAATAACGTGACTAACTAAATGGGTACGTCCTAGACCTACCTTCTCGAAGGCTATCTGATCGAACTCTGTTATAACTGATTCTAAAACTAATTTTTGATTTGGAGAAAGGTCGTCTATTGAATTTAAAAATCGAGGCACGCTTGTAACGGAGCTAATGTGATGTGAGGGTTCGCTATTGGTTTTTGGGTCTGGAAAAAGAGGAGGTACCAACTGAGAGTCTTCTAAAAATGGAGTGCCCAAGATGAACTGTTCGGGCAGAGAAGGAGCTATTATAAATTCTGTCATTAGCACTTTTTCATTGAAGCACAAGGGAAGGGTAATCTTGCCGATAGTATGTATTGGTGAGTTGTCGACACTGCTGATGTTCGTGGGAGAATATGTTGGAATGAAACCCACCTCTGCAAATGACTGATATAGGTTCCCCCCTAAAAGATTGACTGCTGCCCCGCTATCGAGCAACCCACGGTATTGTAAATGAAAAATTTTAAAATGTAAAAAAGGTCTACGATCACTGGCATTAGAAATTTTTACAGAATTTACCTGCAAAGTATTATAGAATAGTTTAACACAAGCAATCCATGCTTTTCTCTCATTTGCGCAGGTTGTAACATCAGGAGAGGTTTTAGCTGGATTGCTTACAAGTTTTTTTGCTTTACAAAAGGAGGTGGACGAGAGAGATCGGGCACGGAGATATTCGAGGAATTTTTTGAACGAGTAAACCTCAATCGATTAACCGGAGCGACTGTTGGTCTCTGAAGAACTCTACAATTACGGGCTATGTGACCCATTTTACCACATTGATAACATTTGACAGCTGGAGTAAGAGGTTTCCTAAATAATACCGTGTTCGGAGGTCGTATGGCAACTGGAGGAGGAGCTTTAAGAGAAGGCTGGGGAAGAGCTACGGTAATTGTCTCTAACTCAGTACAAAGTTCTTCAACTTCTTCCAACGACGCGGGCTGTCTCGCTATAAGGGCCGCTGCATATCTCTGGTCTAATCCGCGCTTGATAGACTTGATTATCTCTGAGGCTCTGAGGGGAGATTCTAAAGATTGATTCAATATAACAATTCTCGAGATGAAATCTCCAGCACTTTCCAATGGTAGCTGGGTTGCTGTCAGGATTTTAATTCTCCTCAAGCTATTCGCATCTGGGGAGTCAAATCTCTTGATATAGGCTGCCTTAATAGTCGACCATGATTTTCCCGAAAAGTTAGAAGCTCTATGAAACGTAAGGGCTCTATCAGCAATAAATTCAGGCAACGAACTACCCAGTAACTCAATAGGATAATTACGAGAGACTGATAGTTCCTCGAGACGCGTGAAGAAATCTCTGACGTCAGATTTACCCGCAAAATGTTCAACTGGCCATGATCCAAAGTTGGTGGAATGATGCAATGCTTTGACAGGTCGAAATTCTACAATGGTGTCAGAAGAAGAAGAAGTGGGTTTTGGGTTAATGCTGATACTTGACAGCTCCTTGACAGGTCATAGTACGAGAGAGACTCACTATTGATTCAGTTTCTGAAGCTGAACCAGGACTATGAACTCCTGAAGATGATGACGTATCCCCACTTAATTCTGCATTATATTCCAGACACTGTTTACGCAAACACAGCAAACCAGAACCCGGCTTCACTCCACGAATTTTCAAAGCTCTAATCAAAGTTTTGGAGTTTGACTGGGCAATCCTAGGTATGACTGTATTATTAGGCTCCATGGTTTGAATCGTAAGAGAAGTGGAGAGAAAAAGGAAAAAAAGATATTTATATGTTAACAGGAAATAATAAAAAAAATAGGCCGATTCGAAAGGCAATAACGTGCACTTTATGAATTAAATACACTCTGAGCGTAATCGATATTAACAATCAATAAGTATATAATAATTCGGCGAAGTTTGTGAATTGATTTCAAAAAAAACATTAACAACGATATGATTTGATCCGTACTTATTCACAAACGAATATGTGTGACGATGGGAGAAGTGCGTCAGCTGTTTCCATGGTCATATGTTGACGAGAACGGGGTGTATTTATAAACAAGTGTGTAGGTACGTATTTTCGATGAACAATATTCATAAGTAGGTATGAGTTAGGTAGGTAGTGGGTACCTATCGCGTTTGGTCACTGCCCTCGTATCGTGAGCTGGGCGGATACCCCTCGTCTCTTGCCTCAAACTTCACCCTTCAGTTTCCTTTGTTACAATAACCGGTTTAGCGACCTTGGCCACTGCACGAGGAAAGACACCTCGCCCCGCGCAGGTTTCACTCCCCTTTCGAAGCCACGAGAATTATTAATAATAATTTATCGCCAAATATAATTTTAACGACAAAAAAAATGACCTCGCAATATTTTCCGTTGGAAAGTTGACTATGCGGTGACCGTGAACGCGAACACTACTTGCGATGTGGCGCGTGTAAAACTCTACACCGGAAAAATTATTCTTATAATACCGTCTCCCTATATAATTTGAATTCAGTTCAAAACTAACGCCAATTTGTTTACTGGAATCATTTCGCGATTTGAATCTCTTTATACGCCGAATTTCTCCTTACAACAAAATTCACTTTCTTGCCAACTTTAAGACCTCAATATTTATGATATTGTTAAACAAAACAAAAATACTTTTATTACCTCGTTCCTTTACTTGGGGCGTGTGGACAACAATAAGAAATATTTGACACTCGCTTTTGGAAAAAAAAGAAGCAACTACTGTATCTTTTCAATATCTATTCAGAGAAGAAAGTAAGGTTCAAAGAGGTACCTGAAGATAATCTTTATCATAACTTGTCAACTCTATGATGACATATAGAGGAATCCTTTGTCCAATTAATAGGGATTTAGTAATTGAACGTGGCATATCAAAGATATGAGAAAGGAAAATTTGATCATCTCACCGTGATTTTAAAAAGAGTGGCATTAATCACGAAAAGAGGAGGTATAGTTCGTACAATGGAATGCTTTATTTTCGTAAAATGATTTTAGGTGTGAAGACAATGTTTGCGCAAAGGGAATAATAAAATTCACTCGTAATTTATTGTCACTATTGACGGAATTCCTCAAGACTTACGATATGGGGTCAATGAGACAATTCTCGCAATTAACAAAAAAAATATTGGCGGGCTTTCCGCGTGTGCCTACACGATTCATACAAACATATGGATAATACATTTATTCAATAAAGGGCTTGAACAGAAAATTTATTTATACCATATGGAAAGTTGAACACTGAATTCTTTGATTGCATATGGTCTATTAAACAAATCACATATTCTTGTCAAACGGATTTTAACTAGATTGACTTAAATAATTAAAACGGTCAATAAATTAATTATAATTGATTGAATATTCACCATAAGATTTTGTCCCACGGATGGGCGACCAACTGTAGCATGTTTTCTCTAGATTGCCCCCTTTGAGGAGCCAACTGTAGCATGTTCTTATGTAGATCTCTAATGAGGTGGAAAGTATCTTCTATTGCCCTAGAAATGGGCCCAAATTGTAGCAAGTACTTCTCTGTAGTGGGTAGACTCGTTGTAGGTAGATCCTCTCTCAATCACCCGCAGGCGGGACACAGATGTACCTAGATGTAAGATGTAGTCGCTTAGCCAATGACTCCAGGTGGAAGTCATGCAATATAGATGATCTTTGAAAGAAGCACTTGTATAACAAAGTTCAAATGAAGATTATGCCAAGAGAGAAGGGTGGCTCACTGTTCTGGGAATTACCAAGACTATCTATTGTCCTTTTGGCTAGCTCAGTTAGAAAACTTGGTCACAGAATCAGTTAGATTTTTCTTAAGAGTTCGATAGAGCATGTATCAAGTCACTTGTAACAAAATTATCTCTTTTCTCTGGGAATAGTGAAAAGTCCGCTTATAGCGAATATTCAAGGTAGTAAGATGAACTTTTAAAAGACTGTTATAGTTTTCGAACACAGAAACACAGTTTATTGCAAGAATCACGTTATCAGTTCACAATAAAAATTGATTAAATAACCTTATACATTTTAGAATATGTCTATGTTATTATTTAAATTACACATCGTTTATTACTGTTTTTATAATAAATTATTATTACTTATCAGCACTGAGGAATTATTAACAGTTTATTTAAAGTTCTATTGTTCAGACAAAATACACTTATTTGTAACCCGTAAGCTGTTAGATTATTTAACATTTATTCTGAATAAGTTTATTATTGTATCAAACACTGGTTAAATGGACACGATAAATAACCGAGATTATAGATCACAATTTAAGTTGATTATTTATGGCAAGAAAATTATTTAATACGCAAAAGGCATTTTGCGCGCTAATCTGTTGCGCGAGCAACCGCACACACAGTCCCAATGGACAGGTGTATTCTCAAGCCCGTATGCTAATTGAATGACGCTGCAATATGGACACCATCTCTATTATACTCTTTTTGGAGGCGAGGAACGCGCGGGGAGCATTTGCATGGAAGTCCGTTAACAAATTCGTTGGGCCTAGGAAAAAAATGGAATCGCCCATGGGCCCATTTTATTTTAGCCAATAGCAGAAGAGAATTGCAGACGTGACCATATATGGAAGGTAATGCTAATTGTCAACAAGGATAGTTCACCAGAAAGTTCTATACTTGTGAGATTTTTGTGTACTAAGAAATCTTTATACAAATTTGTTCGTAACTTTCTTATACTGGAGGAATATAAAATTGAATTTAAATTTTGAATTACGACAAAGTTCACACCAATTTGGTCATAATTAATGCAATAAATGCACTTATTATGTTTTTAATCAATTTAACAATTCATAGCTCGGTGTTTTCGTTCAAACACTACCTTTGGTGAGGTAACCGGTGTCCGAGGCTTGGTGGCGGTGGAGTAATCAATGTAGTTTAAGAGGGCAGGATGATTATAATATTGTAGCAAATTTAGTCAACTTTAAAAACGTCTTGAAAAAGCTTTTTCAAAAAATGGTCTTCAGGGTTTTAATCACCAAAATTTGAAAAAATAACGATTTTTGACAAAGTTGCGTTCGGCGCTCGAGGTCACAAACTTGGATTATTCATCAGGCCAACATCATAAACAAGTCTGCAAAAAATCAGAACTACCGGATTTAACGCATACGGAGATGTATAAAGTTACTGTACTATACTTTTGCTGTGTGAAGAAATATCAAATTATCAGCAGTTCTCAACGTGGTAAATTAAAATTGGGACCCTTCAAGCTATTTTATAACTGATTTATATATAGAACAATCAGTCAATTAATGACTCTTTTATGTATGCTTGTCGTCCGACAGGTTTGCTGCTAGTTTATTGTAATATGCGAGTATGTTACGCTACCCTAATACATTTCATAAAAATACACGCTTTGTTTTTTTTTACTATTTTAGTGGTCTAAAACCATCTTCGCATTTTAAGATCTCTATTGAAGCTGGTTTTGGCCAGACTGACGTAGAAACATTTTTGTCTTATATTCAGAAGAAAGATTTTACAGAGGTACCTAGAAGGTTCTTTCTAAACAATTCTCTCAAATTAGAGATAAGGTTCTCTGTAAACTTTTAATAAATTAAATTGACTTTGTTTTAAGTTGTTCTTTAACAATATTTACTTATCTTTTGGATTAATCCATGATTTGAAATTTCTATGAACTTGATCACCTCAATGATGAACTTTGTTAACTTAAAGTGATCACACTTAGCCGACCTTCGGGAAAAAAGTAAAAGATGGTCGTAATTAGTAGTCCGTAATTTAATGAGCTAGTTCTGAAATAGAACATGGGAATCCATACATTTTTGGAAATTTGTATTTTTTAAAGACAGATCGTGAAATATGAAGAGATTGACCAAACAATAATAAGATCTGATCTTTCTTTTCAGGGTTCCTGCACCGCATGTGGTGGCTGCTCGCGCTTATCGTATGTCTGTATCTACTACATCCAGCCAGGCCACTACTCCATCCACCAATACTCCTGGCTCACAGGCTCCTCTCTACCGCCTTGCCAGGTTGTTGGCTCAATCCCCCAGCTCCAAGAATCAACAACCTCAGCAGCTTCCTCCCAGTACGGATGACAACGGAGTAAGACGGCTCAGTTGGGAAAGGTAAGGAAATAGATCGCTTACTTCCCATACATAAATTTAAAAACCTACCATCATTTTTTTCAAAAACATCAACAATAAAAGCGGTCATCAAGAAACCGAGAGCATGCACTATAATAAAGAGATAGTTTTTTATGAATAGTTTTTTAAGTTTTATTTCGTGGTTCGTTTAATAAAATTTTGGATTTTTTAAGCCTGGGTGTCCAATTATTGTCACTAATATTGGTAAAGTTTATTCAGTTTATTATCTGCTGGAACAGTCAGGTGACCCCGTGTCACAACTTTAATCTTTTTTCTACTTAATATTTTGTTTCAAATAATGTTTTTTTTTAATATGCTAAAAATTTCTGAATCTACATGGCTTTCGTATAAGGATTATCCATTTAAACAATATTATTACATTTAAATTTTGAAGATATTGGGTGTACTCCTTTCTGTACAATTTATTGTTACTTTAAAAGTTTTCAATGTAAAATATTTTCTTAGGACTTAGGAATCATACGCAAAGATAATTTTAGAAAAATATATTCCACCTTAAAGATAAGCGACTATGATTTTGGTATAAACTTCAAACAAACATCTGTGAACATCGCATAATGAATACAAAATCATTAGTGTCCTTCTTGGTAAAAGATTTGACTTCCTTCTCCTTTCAATATGCCAGGAAGCAAGTCGGCGACGAAACATATAGGCTATCAAACACTTCAATATCTCTTCATTTAAACTGAATCTTGATGGTAAAATACTGAATTTGTTCCGTAAACTTTTAGTTCGAAAGACTGATGGCTATATCAATAGATTCTAGAAGTTTTTATCTAAACGCTATATGTTGATAGTTTAAGATGAAAAAGTATTCATCAGAAAGTATTACTATTTAACGGAAAATAAAGTTAGTTTATAAGACGATATACTTTGGTAGAAAAAAGAAGTGGCGCCGGAGTAACTATAAGAACTGAGGGAATCAAAATAAGAAAAAGTTTCCCTTTGTTCCTGAAACGTGTCTGAAGCCAGGACGTGAAAGTTGCAAACAAGACAAACTTCATGTGGGACGTACGATATTTTTCGAAATAGGGATTTTGCAGTTTTCTTCAAATGTAAATGCGAGTGCTGATACTGAAAAAGCCACATCGACATATCTTTTAAACAGCAAGCATACGGCTGAAAATAAAAGTTTTCTATTCGCAACTTTATTCATTTACTTTGCTTCCGATCTAAGCTGTCTAACTTTTCATTTATCTACTTTTTTTTTCAGTCATATTGAATGTTTAAAGGTTGCAAATAAATGTTTTTCAATAATTACTGTGATTTATGCGTAGTCAGACTACAGTAAGTACTAGTGGCTTCTAACAACACCCAAGTGTAAGCGATTCGGCAATAGCAAATGGATGAAACGAATGGCTAGCAATATCAACAACTGATCGACAAATAATTATGGTTTTGTCTTTTTTTTCAGACGAGATGTAAGCAATGGAGGAGGTCGTCTACCCCGCTCGTCCAGTATAGACAGCATGGTGGATGCCGTCTGGAGTGATGTGGGGAGCACCGTCACCAATAAGGACAGTCCCCCGCCCTCGGGAAAAGCCGCTCCAGCCCTCTGCCTCGCCTCGCCCTCCATGGGACGAAGGAGTAAAGGATATAGAGGGTTAAATGGTAAGTGCCTTAGTTTTTCTTCCCTAACATATTATTATTATTATCATGTGTTTTCCAATAACGATTCAATATTCTTGTGTATTTTCTTACTCCATATAATGCAAATGTATATAAATTGATCTGGTATTTTAGTATTTTCTGTAGAACATGAATATTGTACATTGTACCCTCTATAAATACATATTTGTTCGTTTGATACAACTTTTTAACTTTGACAAATAAGATACTATTATGTAAGATGATCGAGTCGTAAAATTGTATAGTAAAAGTTTTATTTTCACTCAGTTCGGCGTATCAAATCGTGCATACTATATTCAGCAAGGAGTAAATATTCAAACCCCCAAATTCCTGACAAACTCTGTATAGATTTATCAAACTTAACAAAGTTGTGATACGCTTTGGTAATAATATCATTTTAAGTTTAATAAAATGGCAAATTTTATATAAATTCGCACCATTATGGATCTGATCATTATTTAGGGTGGTCCCCACTCCCCATGTTCTATATGTCGGAAAATCCCATGTCACCTGCAAGACACGATCCCGCATCGCTAGCCGTCTCAAGCAGGGACGCTAACTAATGATCATCTAAATGGCGACCGTTAATTGTTTACGTAAAGTGATCACACTAAGCCAGTCTACACAAAAAGAAAAGGAGCTAAAAATAAAATACCTATTACGAGCACTACACTATGTGTATAATGTTTTGCCCAGCATGTTTGAGAACCCACCCGATGCATCTATAACATTCTACTAAGGGAAATGGTAATTTAACCACCTCAACGGAGAACGTTGTAAGCGTAAAGTGAACACATTAAGCCAACCTAGCAACCAGCAGTATAAGACGGTGGTAAAGCTGTAGTGGCTCAGATTTGTAAAGGTTTTTCTCTTTAAATAGAATATAATTGATTTAATGATTGTATCAAATATTATTTATTTTGGTTCTATTTATATTATGTGCCACCTAGTACAGGAAAACAGTGCATGAAATTTGAACGTTGTGAAAGTCATCGATGCTTCTCTTGAAAATATCTACACATTTGAAAAATAAGCGACCGATTCAAATGTTAAAAAAACTCTATTATTTTATTTCTCTATTGATATTTTCCACAAAGACAAATCGGAATGCATAAATGTTATTTTTCTAGAATAGACACCGGTTTCGAATTTTATCATTATAGGTATGTTAAAAAGGCTTTGTTTGAAAACAAGGCAGGTAGCAGATTGACTGTAGCACGTATCGCAACATAATGGAAACAAACTTCATTAAAAATTTATACCTCACCAACTTATCAACTTTTTACATTACTCAAAAAAAATACACATATGGCTGCAATATGATGTAGTAAGTCCCTATATATATTTCTTTACACGGGGAAAGTTCCTTTAAAAATGAATTATGTAAGAATGTGAATTTTCCACACCGCTGGTAAAATATGACCAAACAAGATATAAAAACTGCCGTTGAGGGCTCGACAAAATAATTATGGCAAATATACAAGCTGGCGGCGAAATTAAAGTTTACTTACTTGGAAAAATATGTTATTAAAGAAACGTGTATTTGTTTTTTTTTTCAAACCAAGTGATGTTATTAAAAAACACCTCTAGAAATAACCCGTTGTTAAAAAGAAGAACAACATTATTTGTACAATGTTTTGTTTAAAATAAAAACTTAATAGAAAATAAGTAATAGGTGAATGATTGTGAACAATGAACGAACATGGACTGAGGCTTAGCTTGCTTTTGACGGGTCCTGTATCAAAATGAAACAAAAAAAATGCTTGAACCGAATTAAAACAATTACGTACCTACGTTTTGATTGAAAGTTATTACTGTTTTGTTTTAGGAGAATAAAGGGGAAATTTAAAAAACAATGATACATTTTCTCCCTTTTGTTCTTAAGGAAAATTACTAATCGCCCATAATAGCTGAAGAAGATTTAAGTTTTTTTTTAGATTTTCTGCCTCTGCAGACTATAATGTCCCGTTTGATAGCTGTTCCAGTCCCTTAATGGTCCTTATAAGAACCGGAATATTGAGTAATTATTATTATCACTTTCGGGGCTCCAGTGATATTATTGTAAATTTATGTGTTAGGTATTAATAATTACTTAATACTAAACAAATGGTACATTAGATATTATTTATTTCAGATTATACTTCAAGATAGTTTGTAAACATAACAAGTATTTATACATACATGTGCTACTTTTTTGCAAAAACAGAAGATTTCACTTTTATGGTGTAGTGGAAGGAGTGAATTAATTCATTCGTTCTTTTTCAATATTCACAATGAAATTTTTAAAATATTAACAACAAAATTAAAATGTTATTTAATGGAAATCGTAGCTACAAATCCTATTTCTGTATTTGATATTAGGTAGGTATGTCATTTTTTGTTCCTTCAAATTGGAAGTCTTTCAAATCAAAATGGCCTCTTTTCAAATCAAATATTATAGAACTTTACAATTCAAACGGGATATTTTTTTTAATTAAATTTAATATTCCAAATCAAAGTGGATTATTTACAATCAAATTTGGATTCAGTATTGTTTTATTCAAATTGTAATCGCTTCGGACTTAAACTCTTTTACAGCTGACAGTTGGCATAGTGTAATCACTCAACGCGAATTTCGAAAACCATATTATAATAT
Organism: Mystacides longicornis; assembly: GCA_963576905.1. Taxonomy (NCBI): domain Eukaryota; kingdom Metazoa; phylum Arthropoda; class Insecta; order Trichoptera; family Leptoceridae; genus Mystacides; species Mystacides longicornis. The sequence goes on from OY756425.1 coordinate 15,448,396, forward strand.
GAGTATATACCTACGTTTCCACACCACTAACGCACATATAGCTTATACTGGAAATAGAGCGTTAATTTTTGATCGTTTATATTGTCACCAAGCAAACAATTAGAATCAAGAACTAGACCTTTGGTGCGCGTTATCTGTTATCGCCCATTCATTAGTTCTTGTAATAAATTGTCAAAGAGTTCTCGGACTATTAACCCCATATAAGGCATCTGGGATACGATGTGAAGAAATATATTAGCTACTTTCCCTTTTCATTATATTTTATATTTTTATCAAAAGTCATATTAAGGCGTATAAAAATAGTATATTTCATTCACACGCAGTTTAAAAAAAATCAAAATACATTGGTAAATATATGAATTGTTTTTTTTCCATGTTTTAATATTGTGTTGACTCTAAGCCAGATTTTTAGGTAGGTACCTACGCATTTCGTCGAAGCAAGATTTTTATTAAAATAAAAAAAAAACATTTCCTTTCTCGCCCCAACGCGGGATTACCGCTGTGAAAATTGTAACCATCTACTTCCTGTTTTTTCTGCTCCATTCGTTGTTAGATTATTATTCGCTTTGTGCCAACTCCCACAGCTGTATAAATATCGGAGTTGGTTTATTTCATTATTTCAGGCATGCTTGTATTTTTTTTAACAATTTATTGGTTCCATTCTCAAATCTATTATTTGATAATTTATCGCTGAACCGATTTCGCTAATTTAGTCTATAGGTAAGTTTTTAGCGGATTTGGAATAATTGCGAGGAAAATAAAAAAAAATACACAAATTTCGTTTTCCTACCTGTCAAATGTGTCACAATAAAGGATCGTTATTTTTTGTTGTTGTGAAATGCTGTAAATAGACGTAAAGCACATCGCTGCTATTGCTGCTAATCTTAGGATGTCTGCGACACGAACTTTATCGACATCGAATAAAATCGATAACGTTGTGTACCAATCAAGCCAATAGGCAATAAAAATGAGACATATACAAAAATGGATATAGTCATATCCTGGCGCCAACCTTATGACAGCAGTAGCTGTATAAAAAAGTTGGTTGCTCTAGTTGTTCTCAAAAAAAATTCTAACAGATAGCTCTCTATATCTCATTTACATCAGCTACTTGTTATATACATGTATTATGAAGGAATTAGCGTCGGGGCAGTTAGCCCAGTGGTTACCGTCTCGGTACGGTACGACGAGGAATGCAGGTTCGAATCCTGCCCGAGGCATATGGGGTTTTTCCACGTGTTTAACATGTTGATATTTCTCGTAATATTCGGGAATTTGAACGTTACTACCTAATGGCGAACGTTGTTAACATAAAGTCATCACACTAAATAACAGTAGAAGCCCGTAGTGGTTTGTTCATACCATTTAAAAAATCGAACAGTATTAGCCAGCCCTCGGTTGTTGATATATCGTTAAAATCGATAATGATTGAAAAAATTCTCCTGTTTTTTACATTTTTTTATTATGAAGCGCCCGTAATTTTTAATAATGTTCAACGAATCTCTACCATAATATATAAAAATGGACCCTGGTTCCCTTGGTCATTTCCTAACGCGTGAACAGCTGAACCAATTAAATACGCTTATTTTTTATGTGTTTGCTATTGTCAAGAGAGGGGTTCTATAAAAAAAACACAATTTTTTTCTGTCAAAAGAGCTTTTCCCGACAATAATTATTTGCAACAAAAAAAGAATTAGCGAAATAATTTCGCAACTATTGCCGCAGTCGTTCGAGCGTGATGCAATGACCAGTGGAAATCGGGTTACAGCTTTATATATAGAGATTACTTGCATTATTATTGGAACCAGACTGTAAAATAATTGTGCTATTTTGATCGTGAGGATGAATTCGTACTCGTATTTCGTAGGTACTATCGTTTATTCGAATGGCAGCAAAACAAAGGTTTCGGTATTTGAAAGGGATGAAGCAAGAGTGAATTGTAAAATAACCGTAGAAAATGAATGTCTTGAGGAAGCGAAAAAAAATTTTTGTCTTGAGCAAGTGAATGAGAATGTGTATTTTGGTGTATTTAGGAAGCGTGTTTAGTAGGGATGGAAAGTGTGAAAAAGAAATCGAACGTAGGAAAGTAGCTGGTTGCAGGGTGGGCGATGCACTTATACTTTTAATGTGAAACTAGTGCATAACGCAATCCTGATGATGTATGGTTGTAAAACGTGGACACGGACGAAAAATGAAGAATGTAGTATAAATGCAGCAGAGTTGAAATCTCTACGAAGAATGTGTGGAAATTTTTTATGGGATATAGAAAGGAATGAAAATATTAGGAAGGAATGTGGTATGGTAGTAAGTGTTGTGACAAAGATGAAAGTTAATAAGTTTGGATGGTTTGGGCATGTGGAAAGAATGGATGCAGACAGAATGACAAAAATAATTCGTAAGTCTGAAAGGAAAGGTGTAAGAAAGCGTGGCCGACCGAGAATGACGTGGATCGAACACATCGTTTCCGTCCTCAAGGCCAGGTAAGGAGTAAGAGAAATAGGAGAGGGTGTATGAGAAATGTTATGTCGGTGGAATAAGAAGTACGTTTGAATAGTAAAAGTGGATGTCCGTTCTCTCTGCCTACCCCTTACGGGACACGGCGTTTATTCGAAAAAAAAATTATCAGCTAGAAACATGTCAACTCGTAAAGTCCTCAACATTACGAGATCTTTTCTTCTTTTTTTACCGTGTATCTGTCAGATTGAACAATAAGTGACATTTATTGACATAGACTTGATACATTTCAAACGTCTGGGGAATATACTGTTTAATTTGTGAATACCTTCCACTTATCAAATAATATTGTCACGAATGATCGAAAAATGTCTAACATGAAAGAATGAAAAAAAGCGACATTATCGACTGTAGGCACGTGCTACTTATAAATAAAGTTATTTTGTTTTGTTGATGGAAAAGTAAATTAACTCTCCGCCGCGTTCCCAATATTCATATTTAGGTACAGATATTAACATTTGCGGATTTCATTCAGTCATGAATACATAAACAATGTTATCCTTTTTTTCAGAATTTCAAGGTTTTTTTTTATATTTTCCCTATACGCAAAGGTGTGAACATGAATATATTGTGCGAAAATATTGTGTGGAATAATATATCCGTTTGCAGCGATGGTCCATCAGAAGAGTTCTGCAAAAGTTTCTCGAAAGGTTTTTAACTTTGCAACTTTAAATATTTTAGACTTGAAACACCCGTTTTTTTGTCTGTAAGTCTTTAACATACGGAATTTATGTTTCATCGTAAAATGAACTTTAATTATATTTAATTTAGCTTGTTTTGGATGCTTTGTTGAGTAGGTAATTAACATTTTTCTGGGGCTGTTGAGGATTAGGTGGATTTGATAGGAAGAGTGGTGAAGCAATTGCTGTCAACCAATCTTAGGATTGTGACCACAAAAGAAGACAAGTGTTGTTGACCAAGATTAAAGTGGATCAAACATATCGGTTTTGCTCAAGAATATCCAGGTACTTATGTTAAAGATATCGAGAAGGCTTCGAAGGACTGGTGGGTTGCTTGTAGAAATCAGGGTTGCCAGGTTTTTTTCAAAAATATACCGAACCAAAACAAAAAAAGGTCATTTTCAAAATTGCTATCCGGAAAGTCGACATTTCCCCTAAAAAAAAAAAAAAGGTCATTTACAAGATTTGCTATCCGGAAAGTCCACTTTTCCCTAAAAAAGGTCATTCTCGAAATTTGCTGTCCGGAAAGTTACTACAAATTCACTAGGAAAAATGAAAATTATTCCCGAAAGTAAAAATACCGAACACTCCATAGTTCGGTATTTTTTTCATACCGAACATGGGGCAAAATTACCGAACGGTTCGGTAAAATACGGAACACCTGGCAACCCTGGTAGTAATGTGGTATGCTTACAAAGCTTTCTTTGTGCATATATAAACGGATGTATTTTAACAAACCTACATAATGTGATCGATCAAATAAATAAATAATACTTTTCAGTATAGCCGGCGGAAGTGATATCCGCCTGAGTTCCGCTAGATTAAGCAAAAATTGCCAGAGGCAAATATTTCCAGTCAACCGGTTATTATCAATGATAAAAAGCCGCATAACCCATAAGGCTTTTCTTAGTCTACTTATGCTCCATTCAGGCGGTATCTAGGATGTGGTAAATACACATTTGCAGCCTTCCTTAATTACATAGAATATATTATGTACGAGTCATGCCAAAGGTAAAATAGAAGACGTTATTTACAAAATACTTAGTAGGTATCTGAATATCCATGCAGTGTAAGAATATTATTTGAAAATCATAATATAATCATTGTTCTATATACCTACACTTATTTTAATCTGGATGAAATATTGTTCTTTTACAAACCGATTTAATGTTTTTATTATACCATAACTTTTAAATAAAGTTGTAGCTTTCTTATTGAGAATCAAAGGTTTTTTTTTTAATATGACTTTTATTGAAATAAACAAATATACATAAGTACCTAAACAAACATATACAATAAAAATACTTAAATACAGAATATATACACAGAAACAGCGCAACAAATGAGTGAAACCCGTTAAGTCATTGAAATGACTTGTCAACAAGTTCCGCTCACTTCCACTTCATTGGTCCATTGGAAGATTTATTGGTTCATTCGAGTTTCATAGTGAACATGCAAGACTAGATACACACTTGTTCAGATTTGACCTTGTTCAATACCCATTGAATTCGAATGGGATGTAGAAACGCTTGATCACGCATTTTTTGGATGCCCATTGAGGGACTCAATTCCTTTTCCTCTATCTATATTATTATACTGAGATGGTTGATGGTTAGCCCAGTGGTATTAGTCGACGGCTTTGTTACCTACAGAAGGTCGTGGGTTCGAAACCCGGTGCACACCGTTTCCACTATCATACGCCGTGGTCAGCGCACCAACGCAACGCCGAGAAGGACACTACGACCGTGAGTAGACATAGCTCCTGAAGAAGCCCACCATAGAGATGGGCGAAATATTATTGTTTCAACAACACTCATCGACCACGGCCATATAGCCCGGATAGCATCAACAATATTGAAGCCGGCCGTGAAAGCCTTTCAAAATATTTCATAGGTGGAATTGGAAAATTTAATGTTAGTTAAGTTTTCTTAAATTTCCTAATGTTCAGTCCAACTTTCTAACTTATTTCATTCATAAATACTTCCTGATAATAATAAACTAAAACAAAGGACTCTCCTGTCGAGTATTGCTTTTGATAATTTCCACTATCATAACTCAAGTTTTGTTTTAAGTGAAAGAAAGTGTATTTGTGTTCACTTTTGATGATCCCAGATTAATAATAATAATAAGTTTTATTGAATACAAATACAATATTTACACACAGATATTAGTACATTACATTTAAAAAAAAAATCATATAAGTAACACAAAGCATGTCCCAATCAGAATTTTTTCTGGTATAAGGGTCAAGCTGTAGTGTCCTATTTGCCATTTGGTGTTTGACCACTTACTGTTATTAACACTATTTATGTATATATACATATATTTAAACTTTATCTCTCGCTTATTATTTAATTCTTCAACTCTCTCTTAAAGATATTAAAACTTGTCATGGATGTAACTGTTTCTGGTAGTGAATTATATATTAACGATGCAGTGTATATACAACCAAATCTCGCTCTTTTCGTTCTTGAAAAAATAAATAATAATAATAATTTATATAATAATAATAATATTATATAAAAAATAATAACAATAATGACATTTGGTCTAATCTCTAACACTATTAAACAATTTAAATAATTCTATGTTGAGGTAAACATTACTGGGCACTACTTCTCATTATTAAATAAAAATGTATTTACCATACCTCTCGTATATGAAGAAAATGTTTATTTAGATGTAGGGTGTTAGTCTTGCAGAGCTGCACATTTTAATTAAAGTTGGCAACACGACTAAGGTAAGTACGTTTGGCACCTTCGCGTTAGCAAGATTTAATTATATCCACTCCAAATCCATGTAGTGCTCCGACGTCAGCGTTTCCGTTCTAGCCCACTCACCGCTCATTGACATATTAACCTTCGTTTTGCAGCTCTTCAGCAAGTCTTCTGACTGCTGCTTACCGTATTCTTATATCTAAATTCTTACAAAATCATGTATGGAAGTCAAATAATAAACCGAATGTATCAACAATTATTGATGACTGACTAATTCTGTTCGATTTTAAAATAGTATGAACAAACCACTACGGGCTTATAACCGTATTCTAGTCTTATTTAAAAGACTGGCTTAGTGTGATAACTTTATGTTAACAACGTTCGCCATTAGGTGGTAGTGTTCAAATTCCCGAATATTATGAAAAACTAGCTTTCCCAACAGACGTTGTCCTGTGTTCCTAACTAATATGAATATCGAATTCGAATTTGTATAATGATAAGCTTATTACGCAATTTTCGTAAAAATAGTAAAAAAAAATTCCTTCGCGTATTAATATATAGATTTACCAAATCGGTTATTCAAATGATATCCATTTGTACGTAATATGTGTTTTGTGCTCAGCTTCAGAAATTTAATATCCACTTTAATTTCTGTTAATTTCAAATGAGTGATTTACAGGTCGAGCGGCCCAGGTTATAAAAGGGATATGTCGAGCGATAAGCCTCTACTACAGTCCTCTAACCTCACCACACCAGGAGGAAGTGATCCGGTATGTGTGGGTCCTGGGACCTTTCACCCCGCTGCCGTTATTTATTGTGTTTTACACGAATCATTAAGTAACTGTCAGGGCGCATGAAATAGGGATAATTGCGAAATCATCCAATCTCCTAATACAGGTGTGTACAATTGTACATATGTATTATACGTAGGTACTACGTTTATGAAAAGCCCGTATGGGGAAATTGGCAACATAACTGATTAACAAGCAATTTAAATAATTTTTCGAAACACTCTCGTGAAACTTTGTGTAACTCCATTATAAAATGTAAATGAATAAAAAACACTTTGTTTATAAAAAATACGTGGAAATAAACAAAGTGTTTTTTATTCATTTAAATTTTAAATAATTTGATTTACTAATTAACTTGATACTCAAGAGTCGAAGAAAACCGCCTTACAATCTCATCCTATCCATCTCACGTTGTGCCCTGTTGCAATATGGAGGATATATTTGACGCATCTTTACTCGGGCTTTTTTCAGAATGAAATACTTTTTATTTTTACAATTTTTGAGAGGTCATACAGTCATGACAATACATTATAATCTATACTAATATATAAAGAGGAAAGATTTGATTTTTTGTTTGTTTGTTTGTTTGTTTGTTTGTTTGTTTGTTTGTTTGCTTCGAATAGGCTCCAAAACTACTGAACCTATTTGAAAAATTCTTTCACTTTTGGGAAGCTACAATATCGGCGGTGAACATAGGCTATATTTAATTTCCAAAAAAAAGTGGGTAACCTACGAAAACTTCAATAATGTAACCCAAGGTGTAAAAAATTTACCTAAAATATTCTTTTTATCGTGAACGCTGTGAAAACTAATGATGATAGAATAAAACAATGTTCTACAATTTTGTAGAAGACATCATTATTTACAAAAAGTATCGCGACAGCATATGTCTAACTATTATAGTTATGCCACAATAAGTGTTTTTTTATTTAAAAAAAACCAATAAAATGTCACCTTTAGAAAAAGCTCTTTATTGGTATCTTGGTATTACTCCTTATTAAAATAAATTAGTTCATATTCAAGTCTGCTTCAATATGTTTGTATAACTTTTTGAATTATTCAATTCGGACATTCCATTCGAAAGTTATCACGAGTTTAAAAATGTGAGTATTGGAAAAAAAAGCATAGTCTCTTATCATCTCAACTTATCCGATGCAGAGTGCGTATGGGAGCCGGGGAGGGCTGAGGGGAGTCGTGTCAAGTTTAGTAGAAATACCGCGCAAAGTAGTCACGGTGGTAAAGTGACGTGACACGATACATTGCAATGCAATTATTCCAGATTAACATATTTATGCTATAAAATATTTTGAAAAAGTTAGGGATCTGTCTGAAAACTAAATTATTTTTAAGTATCTATCTACCCGTGCGAAGCTGGGGAGGACCTCTAGTCAATAAATAAAGAAACAGATTATGGACCAGCGAAGACCCCAACATTACCTACAATATATAGAACACCCCAAATAATAAACACATAACATCAAAATAGTATAAAAAGTTAAAAATTCAAATTAGATATAAATATAACATTAAAAAAGTAAAACGTCAAGTTAGATATAAATAGGTATAACATTAAAATAGTAAAAAGTCAAGAAGTCAAATTAGATAAAAAATAAGCCATAAGAATTTTATCCGCTATTTCCATAATACAATCAACACCTCAAATAATAAATACATTAGGTACATCAAAAAAGTAAAGAGGTAAGTCAAATTAGATAAAATACATTAAATTAGTAAAAAGTCAGGAAGTCAAATTAGATAAAAATAAGCAATCAGAATATTATCTACTATTTCTCACAATACTCAACATACAATTAATTAGATTGCCATTTTTTATTGTCAATATTTTAGAATGACATATTTTTTTATAGACTACCTACATTTTACTTAAAAACTTTTATATTAGCTAGCTGACCCTGCTTACTTCTTCCCCCCTTATAATCAATAGTTCGTGTGTAAACTGAATTAGCTCAATTTTCACAGGGTTTTTTTTATAAAGTTTACTGCCATTTTCATACTGGGTATTTATAAACTCGTATGCTATCAGCAATTTTATGTGTTTTTTTTGTTATTCTCTTACTTGATGACTCTTACTGGCTGAGGAACCTACCTATCCACCTTGCATTTATCATGAAAAAATCAGGTAGGTTTGTGTGAAAACAAAAAACAAATTGATCTAAATCGGCCAATCAAATGGCATACTTACAATGAACCTTATCAAACACATACCTTCATAGGTTGTAAAGGTATGTTTAGACGGCCCAACGCAAGGTGAAAATTTATTTATTTATTTATTTATTTTTTTATTTATTCAAAGATTTACGGCTTTAGAGCCTTTTACATTTAGACCTTAATGTTATTTTTTTATTCATCTTCTTAATATATCTATATTAATAATACCTAATTGTTCCCTCTTTTTTGTTTTTCTACGTAATACCAAAGCCATTCGTACCTAATATTATTACTCTTAACATATTTATTTTCAAGCCCGGCACTCGTTTTCTATTGATTCGTATTACTATTACTACTAACTTTGTTCCATAAAAAATCTATAAAACGCAATAAAACGTAGCTTTTTCTTTCTACACACCACATTATTCTTTTTTTCATTTCTTTTGTGACTATGGGATTATTTAAAACTCTTTTCGAACTTGTGCGTATATTGAAAATACCCAGAATATTTCCAACCAAAATAAAGAAAATATCGCGTTTGATTTTATTTTTTTACGGATCCCGTACAGAAATGTCTTGAATTTAATTTTCAGAAAGGACAGACACCGTGTCAAGTGTGTCAGAAGGGATAAATGTAAATTGGGAAAATTGCTGCGAGTAGGTTTACTGTAATAACACCCAACCTTTGATCTGAGTGACGCCGGTTCGACTGGACAATGCCAAGAACATGTGTGTGTATGTATATTATCAACATGCAATCCTAAATGTCAAGGTTAATGTATACAGCAGAGCTCCGCAACCGCTGTGCGGTGAGCCGTTCCCAGGTGTGCCACCTTCAATTTTTTTAGTGCGATCGTTTAAGATTTGACATGTCAATTTTTATTTCAACAGAGATCATTTTGAGACACACTGCGTGTTGGACGTTGTGGTTTTTATTTCTACTCGTAAGTAAATCTATTCTTGGTCCGATACTTTTTCTTCTTTACGTAAATGATCTGCCTTATTCTTTAACTCAAGATGCAAACATAGTGATGTTCGCAGATGATACATCTCTTTTGATCAGAGATAAAAACAATGAAATTGACACCTAAGAAAAAACCCTCCGTGTTCTGGAAAGGTGGGCGAGCGGTTCAGTAGCAATAATTTGATATTGAATGTAAGCAAGACTGATGCGATTCGCTTTTCCTTTAAACGGCCAACACAAGGTGACATTGTGACTGAGGCTTAATAGAATGTGAGATACAAGTGATGGACGACTGTAAATTCTTTGGAGTGATGATTGACAGGAAATTACAGTGGAGTCCACATATTAACAAGGTGGCACCCACATTAAATTCAGCAATATTTGTAATCAAAAAAATTAAGGAAACATGTAGAGAGAGTAGCGCGAGAGCTGTGTTCTTCGCCTACTTCCACTCAATCTTGTCGTATGGAACACTGTTTTTGGGAAGCGGTTCTGACGCATATCGCATTTTTTATTGCAGAAGAGAGAAACCGAGCACTTCGTGGAATGAAGCCGCGTGACTCGTGTAAAGAAGCATTTATAAAACAAATAATATTAACCTGGCCTATGCTGTTCATATTTGAATGTCTCATGTATGCACATAAAAAAATTAATAACACTCCTTTAAATAGCGACTTTCATGACCATAATACACGTCCTAAAGGGGTAATCAGACCAATGAAACATAGGCTCACTAAAGTAGGCAAAAGCTTCGTTTGCATGTCCATTAGATTGTTCAATTAGTTGCCTGAAAATATTAAATCTGATAATTTGAGGATCTTTAGGGGACAGGTGAAATCGTACCTAATAAGTACCTAAATCATATACATTCGAAGAAATGCTGAATGGAAGTACTTACTTACCTTCCGTATTCAGCTTTGGTGTTCTGGCGGCAGTAGGATTGAAAGCCGTTTCCAGGGGACGCCCGATTGCTTTATAAAAACTCAATCTTCGTGGAGGCTCCTTCTTTGTCCCCCGAATTTTTAATGAATTTTGAACTTTTCTTTGAATGGAAGTAATAAAGAAATAGAGTAACGGCTTGATGAAGAATATTCAAGCCGTGGTCATGACAGGGGAATCCCAGCTTCCTAAATCCGCCCCTCTGACGGGGTTCAGGCTTATTCCTTGCGCCTTTTCTTACCTGTGGTTGTTTAAGGACGTGAGATGGTAAACTTTACTGTTGATGACAGTTGGCCGAGAAGAGCTCTGATCTTCCTCCGATCAGTGTCTCGAAGACGAGGAAAGCCTTCTCACACTCTGTTCCGCTCTTTCGATGCAGAACTGAGGGATTTAGACATGGTATGGGAGGAGGTCATAAACATTGCGTAATATCAAGTGCAACGGAGAGCTCTTATGCCGCTAAGTGTGATTTAAAATGAGTATCCATGAACGTGTTATTATTATTAGTTTAACCTTTGGTGTGCCGTAGATATAGAAAAGGTTGCGGAGCACTGGTATACAGCACAGCATTTGACGTGTTACATTAGTATGTATAGTGGGAGAGCTCAGTATTTGGAGTCGTAACTAGAAATCAAACTCTCCCATCTGTGTCGTTTGGGGAGTCGTAAAATGAAATGATGAAGGAGGTCAACTGGGGGGAGGGGGGAACTAAATCAAGAGGTTTGTTCCTAACCTTGATGGGGGGAAATAGGTACCTACTTACATCTACCCTGGTCCCTACTCGCACATATTTATATTGCGTATGGAACGAGTTTTCCGTTTCGTCAGATCGCATGTCCTATTTAGTAGAATTTAGGGTCGCCACGAAAACAATCAACACCAATGGAAATTTAGTACGGATCTTTAATGTAATCTTATATGATCATTTTCTCTTTTCAAAATAATATGTGTTAGTATTTTACCGATTCTGTTTGAATCGTCAAATAATTATTTTCAACGTCGATTTGATTTCTTAGAACTTCACTTTATTCTTCATTTTCCTCTATTTACACCGCGACTTTCTCTAAACCTCGCCATCCGTGAAAACTGCTGGAAGATATTCTGTTCTTACTTGATATAGATAAAAAAATCCCATTGCCCGTGAATACGAGCATGAGAAGCACAAAAAGGATTATATTTGTTTTCTATGCTATGTTGTACATGCCTGTACGGCAGTGTAGGGGCCAATTCTTGAAAGACAGGCTCTATCAGAGCATGACTATTTCGCCCTTCGGCTATACCTCGCCTTCTCTGCAACAGCAGTCGCAGTCTTTAAATTTGGTTGCTCTCTTGTTCTCAATAATTTCCAACTTTTATCTCTATATTTCATTTATTATTAAATTTCTACTTGTTGCATACATGAGATTTTTCGAAATGTTGAACATGTTGAGAATTCTCGTGATTAGGAGTTTCGTAGACAAACATTACCACCTAATGGCAAACGTTGTTAACGTAAAGTGATCACACTAAGCCAGCCTTCGAAATGACAGTAGAAGACGGTCGTAAGCCCGTAGTGGTTTTTTCCATTTAAAAATCGAACATTAGTATTGAATTGTTAGAGTCATTAATAAATTTGTTGTTATTTTTTCTGGCTACCTTGACTTGCAGCAACGATCCTCCTCAATTTCGTCCTGTTGGTCGCCAACTGTTCCCAGTCCGTCTGTCTGCTAACACTCTAAAGCTGTATGCAGATTATCCTTGTACCTTTTCCGCTGTTCTCCGAGCTTTCTTTTTTCTCTTTCTTATTCACTGTAGAGAATGTTTTTGGGAAGTCTGTTGTCTTTCATTTAAAGCACGTGTCCGAACCCTTCACTAGACTGTGGGTATATAGGTACTCCTTTACTAGATTGTAGATAAATAGGTATAATGAACAAATAATGATAAATTCATACGTCATAGGCAAGCTGTGTGTTTCACATTTAAATGAAAGATAATCCATATTATAAGTTAGGGCATACTCATCATCACTTGGCACTTAAATTACATACTTTTTCATTATGTTTGCTTAAAATTTATTAGGATGTCGCCTTCCAGGAAGACTTGGAATGATAGCCCTTCTTGAACTACAGACTGCCAGGAATATTTGAAGATTTGAAAACCTACTCTGGTATTTTTTAAAATCTGACTCCCAAGGGTCTGTTGCCCTTGATGATTTTTGGCCCTTCTGATTTCCAATTGTGATACATCGTTATTCTAGAAACATTTTTGTCTAGCTATACCCATCTTGCAACATCTTTAATTTTGCACATCCTTCGGATGTTGATTCTTGGTGTTTCGGATTCGATCTTGAAGAATTTTATCAGATATTTTTGCCTGGTTTTCGTAACTTAAATGACATCTTGCCATTTTATGAAGATTATTTCCGTTAATTTTTGCAATGCAAATTACGTATTTTTATATAAATTGAACTGTTTTCGCAAAAATGACGAAAAACTACATTCTTTTAAAACCAGTAAGAGGTGTAAAACAATATTAGTATAAGTTATTCATAGAAGTAAAAGTATAGATTTATTTTATTTATCGTATGGCTTTTTTACAACACATCTTAAAATCTAGACATAAAACAGTAATAATAGCACAGATATCTGATTGTCAAAGGTTAAGGTCAATATTTAATTTAGTATAGATACTCGCACATTAAATTGAGGTGTAAGTAACTTAGGAGGAGAGGGATGTGGCTGGGACATGTGTTAAGGATGCCGAATGACAGTTGGCCGAGGAGAGCGCTGTTCTTCCTCTCATCAGGGTCCCGAAGACGATGAAGACCGTCTCACATGGTGTTCCGCTCCTTCGAAGCAGAGCTGAGGAATCTGGACATGGTGTGGGAGGAGGTCATTAACGTTGCGCAAGATCGAGCGCAATGGAGAGCTCTTGTTGCCTCCCTAAGCTCCTGAGTGGGGTGTAAAAGGGAGAATTGGATTGGATTGAATTGTAAGTAACTTAGACTTTATATTGAGGTATTAAAAAGATTATGACGTAATGTGATTCTCACGAAATCAACTAATATCTTCCTAAATAATATTAAAGTATTATATTCATATCAAAATTCAGAACATTGTTTACGTCATACGCGTTGATTATATGAAATTTTACGCCAGTCATTTTGTTTGTAGAATTTATATTCAATCGAAGGTATGTAAGTAAATATTGTATTACCAATTAAAAGTCACGCCAAGAAACCATGAACCGTTTTGAACGGAAAATATAAAATTTTTGTTGGAGATAAAGTCTCTGCCTCGCAATGAAGACGTCGCGCGCTTTTTTATTTTAATATTCAGTTGGAAAAAAAACAATTAGTTTTATTTTACCTTCACGTTGTGTTATTCCTTATCGTTCTGTTACAAACCCACCCTTGTCAATAGTCCTTTTAAAAGAATTCTTCCTTGTTTTTATCACTCTCGTTTCCTGGTTGAAACCCAGAGTATTGAATTTCTCGCTCTTTTACGGAGAATATCCAGCGATATGAAAGTACAATATTTTCTCTCTTTTGGAACCTCCTAAACTGAATGTTTTCTACATATATTTTTTCCATTTCGCATAGCAGCACGTTTAAAAACTACAGAATAAACTTTTAGTTATACGTTGACTAAGTGAATTTTATCATACGAGATTTTTCTTATTTTTTTTACACATTTGTGTGTTGCGGTGATTTTCCTTTAGATAAATTAAAAGACTGTGAAATCCTGTAGACGATAATAGATACAAAAAAGTTGTTTGTCTATTGAATTTGCATATCAGACCGTGTGCTTAAAAGGGTAAGCAAAGAGAGCGCACCTCCACTTATTCCCATCAAGAAACCATTTTTTTTTTTCAAAGACAACATTAATTTCTCATACATCTTCTCTTTTTTGTTTTACTTCTAAATCTGGCTTTTTGTGAGGATTTCATCGACGAACTCCATACACATCATTATTATTAGGTAAATTAATTTGGTTTTTCTATTTGCACGTTGGAAAGAAGACGGTAGACCAAAAATTGTCATTTGTTTAAGACTCTAATTCATTTAAAATCAAGCTATAATCTATACACGGTGTAACAGAGGTAGTGGATTACCCGACGCAGGGAGTCAGAGGACCTCAATACCTATCGATTTAACCCCCATGTAAGTTCAGCGATATTGAACCACGCAATATCGCTGAACTTACATGGGGGTTAAATCGATAGGTATTGAGGTCCTCTACCTCCCTGCTTCGGGTTATCCACTATCTCTGTTACACCGTGTATACGTGAAGGAAAAACTTAGGAGCATAGGGAGGCATCAAGAGCTCTCCATTGCGCTCGAAGGCGTCCGAGGCTCATTGTGCTTTTTCTGACCGGTTGAGGTTTAAGGACGTGAGGTGATCAACCTCACGGTCCCGATCTAATTTTTCAATTTCCTGCCTCTTACAGGATGGTCGAAAAAACAGCAAAAAGAGCAGAGGTGCTATATTCTGAGCCGACAGCCCCAAGGCGGATGGATTATATGGATTATATAGATACGAGGTGGCGAATGCAAATATTTTATATAAATTATGCATAAAAATGGATTAAATAAATAAATAAAAATCTCTACTGTACCCCTATTCTCAGTTTTATCGGAAGGTATCACGGTAGTAAAGTGAGTATGAAACGATACATTTTGTATGGAAAACGTGTATAGCGCCGCCACAGAGATATTTCTAGAAACAAAAGCGATTCTCGCATTCCATATACGTATAGACGTTTTTCATACAAAATGTATCGTGTAATACTCACTTTACTACCGTGACTACCTTCCGATAAAACTGAAAATAGGGGTACTGTAATTTTATGAATTTCGTACTTACACACACTTCGATCGATGTATTTGACATTTGACATATATCTTTTGTTTATCTATGGATTAAGATTTAATTTTGTATTAAATCAAATTTGACGTACGTATCAAATATCCATGTGATTATTTTTTAATGAAATTTGTGAAATAGCGCTCGCTCATTTTGACAAAACAATCTTAATAATGAATGGAAGTTAAAACCCAATATTTGTCACGAAATGCATGTGAACAACATGCACCTTGAAGACAAAAAGGGATAATCAGCTTTTCGCAGGAAACAATATGAAGATGGAAGGTTTACTCCTGTGATGAATTCGGCAGAGACTGTGCTACTGCACTTGCATATGGGACGAGGCTGTGCCCATCACCAGAATATGCGATTGGATTCGTCTCTGCCGAATTCATCACAGTGAAAAGGTGTAAACCTTCCATCTTCAATCTTAATAATGTTCAAACTTAGAATCTAAATTAGTTATGGTTGAATTTCGAACACTGGCTGACCACTAGTATAAATAAAATTGTTCAATGCAAAGAGTTGGTTCAAACCTTAAAGTACATTTTTAAAATAAATAACTATAAGTATTTATTTATTTTTTTATTGATAAAAAAAATCACACCGTTTAGCATGAAAGTAAAACCTTACCTCCAAACTGCGCCAAGTATTTTAAAATCATTGAAACACCTGGTAAGTAGGTTTATAGGTACTTAGTAATCACATAAAAATATCGGCATAACGCGTTTCCAATTGAACGAGTCGGAATCTTGAAAAGAATATCACAAAATTGAAATACCTATTAAAATCGGAGCTTAATAGAAATTAAACATTTTCAAATACTTCGGTAAATAAATTCATTTTTTATGTTTATTGGTGTAAAAAAACAATTTACATTTCCAACAAGACAAATAAACATCGAAAATAATTATTATTGCTCTGCAGGACCATTAATAAAACTCCGTGTTTATGAAATTCCATAATTTTTGCTTGAATATTTTAAGTCGAACATTTCACTCCACTCCCGATGACCTGCAATAATGTTGTACACTTTGTTTTCCTTAAGCCCCACATTCACTATCACTCCAAAATAATTGTGTCATTCACTATCAATCCATCCGTCCAAATGGAGTGATGTCACTCCATGTATAAAACTGGGAATTTTGTCATAACGGCCCAATATAGGTACTATAATAAGACTGATGATGTTCGATTTTTGGATGAAACAAACCACTACGATAGTCTTCTACTGTTATTTCGAAGGCTGGCTTAGTGTGATCACTTTACGTTAACAACGTCCGCCATTAGGTGGTAATGTTTAAGTCTCCGAAACTCCTAATCATGAGATTTTTCGACATGTTCAACATGTCAAAAATCTCATGTATACAACAAGTAGATATTTAATAATTATTAATGAAATATAGAGATAATAGTTGGAAATTATTAAGAACAAGGGAGCAACCAAATATAAAGACTTCGACTGCTGACATGTATTTGGCGTCAGGACATGAATAATATATCCATTTTTGTTAATGTCTCATATTTATTACCTATTGGCTTTGTTGGTGCACAACGTTCTAATTATGTCTAGATTCTTGTGACCATTATGCAGGACTAGATCTTAACGATGGATATCCGACTCAACGTATAATTCCACATCATCCATTTGGTTTTCGCCACTCACTGCCAGTTTTTTGACCGGTCGACAGATTCCATTTGGACGAATGGAGCGATAGTGAATGTGGGGCCTTTCTGTTGTGCCCTAGAATAATATACAAAAGCGGATGACGTCGTATTTTAAATTCGCGACTTTTTAACGTAGGCCTCCCTTGGGTCGTATACTTGGAGTCAGTTTCGGATACCAAAGCTCGTATATAGCATGCTTTACATTATATTCAATAATGGTGATATAAATTGATCACAATGTGTGTAAGTTTAGTTTCCTTTCATGACTTGCAGTGTAGTCCAATTGTCGATTTGTTGAAGAGAAATTATTTCTCGAGACAGATCGGCAGTATCAAGCCAAGATACGTGAGATTTGTATGGGCAGGTCTAGATTTCAAACGGTTTTTCAAACTTTGACTACAAAAAACACCGACTTAGAGGCTTCGCAGCATATATGTTCCATGTATGGATTTACTCAGAATTCGGAGGAGAACATTTGGTGTGTCTGTCTGTGTGTGTGTGTGTCCCTTATAACTTTTGATTCGCTTGATGCACAGATCCTAAAATTTCAGAAAATATTTAATACTTAAAGCCTACAAAACTTATATATTCAGAATTTTGAAATTTTCTTTCACTCAGGGGTAATCAACCTTTGAATTTATTTTTTATTTTTTCGTATATCTCGAAAACTATAAAAGCTAGAACCCTGAAAATGTGTATGTGTATAGAAAAATACAATATCTCAAATAAAATTTAATGAAAAAGTTCCAGGCTTTCTCAAACTTTTTTTATAAAGAAAAATATATATATTTTTTTATGACAAATTTACGAGTTTCAATGCCTATATTTCAGAATTTTAAAAAAAATATCGAAAAACGCCGAAACACATCAACTAGATAATTTCTATAAAAAATAATAATCATCTTAAACTTTTCTTAACAATTTTTGTAAAAATTTAATTTATTGACGACATCGTTTCATACAATTAACATACCGACTCAGGCCATCGACAGTTGGATCTCATGTATACAATATACATGCCACTAGCAGGTATATAACTCCTTGGCAAAAATCTCTTCAGGATAGAAAATCATTTTTATCTTTATTAAGAATCTGGGTTCTTTTCATTATATTTTGGTATGTTTACTTCCTTCTTCCTATCTCTTCTCCTTGTATTTTTCTCAGTTCTCTAACTCTCACGTTTACTATTTTCAAATAAACACGCTTTACCATGTGACGGACTTCGTCGCCCGATTTTACATTTCATTTTTTCGAATTTACCGGCAATCGCATCCTATACAAGGAATGATTTGTGCCTGAGTTTAATATCCAGAGAAAATCATAAAAAAAACAATACTGATCAAATAATAACAGATCAAATTAGTTTCAACAAAATATTGTCTATTCATTTTAAGAGAATTGAGACTTAATAAATGAAGAATATTAACCGGATAACAAACATCTAAAACGTGATGTAAGGGGGAGACATCCCTTAGCGGGCAGCCAAAAAACACGTGATCTAAGGATTCCGTGTCCTGGCCACATTCACACCAAAGGGAAGACACAAGATTCAACTTAAACAGATGAGAATTACATTTCCTTTTTGCCCGACGTATAAAAGATGGTATTAGGTTCCTATCTAAAGTTCTTGTCTATACTCAAATTGGTAAGAAATTTTAAAGAACTATTAATTCAAACTTGTATTACTTCACTTTTCTTCCACCAGGGCGACAGTTTAATAAACCTTGCTTTGTTATAAAATTCTCTCTTTACCAGAGTGGTTAACAACTAAGTGAAGCGGTTCCTGTATGGGATATGTGTGTGTTTTCAAAAAACTAAAGATACGTGAGTAAAGGTACGTCTCCCCCCGCGGGGAATCGTTGGGTAGGCGGCATTCAGTCAATCAGTCAGTACTCTGTATTATTATTATGTAGATGTATTGAAAAATATGAATACAAAGGATTTCTGGCACTGAAATGTCATTAGGTAAAATTGTGTTTTTTTTCAATCAACAGAAACTTAAAGCCCTTAATGGTTTGAAGGTTAATACAAAGAGAATATTTATTTGATAATAAGGATTGCCTATAGCTATCAGCTATATCAGACTTAATGATACATACATAAATACATTCTCCCTTTAAGGCCCCCAGCACACCGCAAGCCAGCCCGGAGGAGACAAATCCGCAGCAAACCCAACCCGCATGAAACCAACCCTCTAGTTTTTTGATCAAAGCAATCAAACCAAAAAGCCGGCCCCACACAAATCAAGCCCGCCGCAGACCCCCCCCCCCCCCAAACCAACCCGCAATGCAGGAGGCCTAAACCCCACTTAGGGGCATAGGGAGGCACCAAGAGCTCTCCATTGCGCTCGAAGGCGTCCGAGGCTTATGGTGCCTTTTCTGACCGATTGAGGTTTAAGGACGTGATGTGGTCAACCTCACGGGTCAATGACATACATTATAATGACTGGTATTCTCAAATTCTCGTTCCAACTCAACGCAAGAAGCTCTTGCTTAGAACTTAATCGGTTGTCAGTAGTAACGTAACTAATGTATTGGATAAAACATTTCTGTATTCTTTTGACATACCTACTTAAAAAAAGCGATAAGTAAACAAGTAAATAATGTAAAAGAAAACTTTGACAAATAGTACCTAACTGTGACGCCTCCAAAAACGCCTTATTGACTATTATTCTGAAATGAAAAACAGACGATTGAGTTGCGTCGTATCCAATTGATATTGAAACTTTTGACATTTCTATATTCTGAAAATAGTTTATCCAATACCTTAGTTACGTAACTGCTGGCAACCGATTAAGTTCTAAGCAAGAGCTTCTTGCGTTGAGTTGGAAAGTGAATTTAAGAATACCAGTCATCTTATCAACACAGACGATGTGATTCTCAAAACAACTAGGTAGGTATGTATGAAATTATTATTAATGTTCTCATGAATGATTAATAACTCATTCATGTATTCCTATGGTGATAATAATAATTTATTAATGATTCTAGAAATCTTATGTAAGTGTTATTAGGATTATAAAATTGATTAAGACAGTGAAAAAGTGGTCATAGTTTAAAATTAAGTTCGTTAATCTTTCTCGTTTAGTTAATAAAAAAAATCAATTGAATATCGACAAAACATTTCTTAATACAGCAGAAGTTATAACTTGTAAAGTTCCAACTGAAAATGGAATTTGTTGCATGGAAAAAAAATTGCTGTAAGCATAATATAGACAATACATAAGCAGCACAAAGATGTTTATTTTTATGGCTGATAAGTTTCTAACTTTCTAATCTGAAGAACGGAGAAATTCAAACTAACACCAGCCACCCTGAGTTCGTAAGACGTATAATATAATGGAGTAGTTCTTGATCTAAAAAACATCAAATTCATTCACTCTTTAGTGAATGTTGAGAAAAAAATTCATGCCACAATGAAACGATGTACCTACTTAATTGTACAATCCTCAAAAACATGAAACATAATATCCAAAAATGTTTATTCGATACGATTTTAAATGACTTGTCATCTGAATTTTTCCCAAGGGCATAAAAATAAATTACTCTACGTTATTCGTAACGTTTTGGGAAAAAACAATACGTTGAGATGTCAGTTGTTCGAATTTGACGGTTTATGAAAAAAAAATATTAAAAAACAAAAGGTAAAACGCCTGATGTTATAAACATCCGTAAGTTACGTAAATTTTGGTTATATTTTTGAAGGAACTTGCCGGCCACCTGAATATCAGTTGGCCGTTCGTGAGCTGATCAAGTTTGTATGAGACTTGTCTGTTTTCCTAGTTATTTTAACTTATTGCAAAATTTCTTCTTCTAGTGATATGGAAATGGAGTACTTGTTTTTTATTTAATGTGTTGTCCACTAATATGCTGGTAGATAATGCTTCAACCATAAAATTCCGCCGGCTATTATACTGACACCTATGTATAGAAGAGTGTTATAATTTATTAAATTAATTTTGACCAATTTTTAAGAGCAGCTTTTACTTATGTGCAGTTTGCTCTACTAATCCATAGTAATTAAGTAAGTAACCAAACAAACCCACAATAAAATAGTATTTTTTTTTAACTTACGGTTATTTGGTCTGTCGTTTATGAAAGCAGTCCTAAATTGATTAATTTTGAGGAGATGTGTATTTAGTCGAGTTCAAATTTAATATTCGTTCTTTTCAAAAAGATTTTCATTTGGTACAATTTGACTTTAATTATTTCTATAGATGGGGAAAAATTCAGTCATTTCAAGTCTTGAAAGAATGGAAATCGCTTAATGAAACATCCATAATAAATTTATCTTAATTAAGGGATAGGATTTTTTTTCTTTTCTCAATTGTGAGAAAGTCGCCGGTATAATTATCGATTCGGGCTGAAACGATCTATTCATTTGAAGGTTATTGTATTATATTCTAAGAAGATTTGTAATAATATGGTTTACTTTTTTTTTTTTTTTTTTTTTTTTTTTTTCATGTATGTATATATTTTGTTTGTATGTGTATATATGATATATTTATATATTTGATTGTTTTATGTATGTATGTGTCTTTGTATGTGTATGTATTTTTTGTATATATAGAAAAAGCAACTTCAATTAAAATGTTATTTGTAATAGGTTGGTTGGAAGAAATTGCCCCAGGCAATAAGCCCGCCAATTTTGGTTTGTTATTTTTGTATATTCATGCCAATAAAGTGTTTATTATTATTATTATTATTATAGAAATTTGGGTAATGAAAAAAAATGCGTAAGAAAATAAATTGAAGTACACAATGTCTTCTTCTCCTTCCGTGTCCACTCCCTGCTGCAGTCTTGGTCAGGTAGTACGTCACAAGCAGCTATATTGGCACCAACGTGTATTGAGAAGTTGAACACAGCAAGAATACCATATCTACCCCTTCATGAGGGTTTCAAATGGGCAGCGCTGATCAGGAAAACCACTAAAGCGATGGTTAGAAACCTGGCATAAGGCTTGTCAAAATTTTAACCCTGATTATACAGACTCCCGTGTCTACGGAAAGAGAGGATGAAGAAGATATTTTGTAATAATTTTATATTGTTGATTGAAATAAAAAAAAACTTTACAACGTACTTTATTACGCTTTATACCGTTTTAAAATCCCCATACTAAAGCCCCAATGTTATGTAGGTATCTTCCCAGTGTTCCATTCTTGGGAAGGTTCTATAACTGAAAATCCAAATTTTTAGAACGTTAATTAATAGTCCCCGGTGTGATTTTCAAGAAAATCTATATAACGGTTATTTCTATGTCTGGGTAGATATGGGCTAATCCCAGTCGATACCAGCTTCCTATAGTTTTAAGGTGTCCATCGCATATCCTGTTGCCTTCAGGATGGTACCTAATTGAGACTAAGACGGGTTAAATCGTTAAATCTTCCTCAAAACACAATTCAGCCAGGCAGCCGACTTATTAGCCTATTCTACAAGTTTTCAATAGGAAGGTTAGCCCCGTGACTCGTGATCTTAGATCATATCAATGAAACGATTTTGCTTGAGAAGAACAGAATTATTTATTTTCTTGTTCGAAACCTTAACATATGTTAATATAAAAACAGAGACGTTGAGGAATAATACATGTAGTACATAGAAGTTTCAATATTCTTAGGGGTCATCCATTAATCACTCGAGGTTGTTATTAGGGCAAAGGGTTTGTAAAAACACGAAATATCATAGGCGTGTGCATAAGATATAGAAATATAGAGTAGGTACTAAATAAATTTAAGAACTAGGTAGGAAATCTAATTAGTGAACCAACAGTGAGACGTTTGATACGAGAGGATATAGATGTTGAAACAAATTGCCTACTCTATTCCCTTTTCATCTTAATTATTACTCAACTCGTAGTAAGCGATAGAAAAGTTATATAAACTCACTAATAATAATGTATCGTATTACCTACTTAGAAATAATTATTGTTTGCGATACTTTCAAAGTTTTTAAGAATGCATAATCTTAGATCGCGCTACCAATGCAAGTTGGTTTAGCATATCTTTTCTTACATTTCCACTCAAATAGATCTCTTTTAAGCTCTGCTTAGCGAGTCTTTCTTGTGCTTTCAGATTATAACCCAGACGGGCTTATACCTACCTATCTACCTTCCTGTGGATTGAAAAAGTTTGTGCTTTTTGTGGTAGCTTTTTGTCCATAATATGTTTTAGCTTTAGAGGTACCTAAGCCTTATTGGAAATAATCCAAAAAAAGTTAAATTTTTCATGGGATGTAAATAAATATGAAGAAGCATACACGACAATACACGTGTTATCCTCGGAAACAGATTGTAGGTAGGTACACGGTTTAAGAAATTCTATATTGAATATCTTCATTCTGTGGTATTTGCTTATTGGAATATAACACAAACATCCCCCTAGACTACAACAATATGTACAACATTGTGGAAGGGATTCTATATCTTGAAACAAATAGGGTGGATATAAAATTATAGATACAATACATAATAATGTATAAGTAGAACGTGATCAAACATCCTAAAAGTGACTGTATTATATCGTCTGTTGAATACAATAAGGGACAAACTCTAAAAATTAAATAGACACTTTTGAATATTACTTTATCGTGCTTATATTCAATTTCGGAGTTTGGTCACTATTGTTCTCAGCCGGCGATAGAAATTGGGTGTTGGAAGCGGAGCGGATATGCGCTCGTTTGGTGATTAATTATGATCATTGGGTTTGCGGATATTAATAGCTCGACTGTATCTGAGACAATCAAAGGAGCTGCTTTCTAGGTGCCTGCTTCCGACCCAGTACCTCCGGAATTTATTTAGCCCGTCATGCTAAATACATTCCTAGAGTCATACCAACTTATTCTCTATTTAGAATGAATGTGATTGCTGAATAATCAGGATTAATGGTGGAGTTTGCTAGGATCTATTAAGTATGCATTGTTAGAAAATGTACCATTTGAAATACAGTCCATCAAAAATATACCTATACCAAAATGGCAACTACATAAAATGAACGAATATAATACAACAACTTATACTCTTAACAATTATTCATTACTGATGTTCGAATTTTAAATGAAACAAACCACTATGTGCTTACGACCGTCTTCTACTGTTATTTCGAAGGCTGGCTGTGATCACTTTACGTTAACAACTTTCGCCATTAGATGTTTATGTTTAACTCTTTAAAACTTCTATAATCATTAGAATTCTCTACATGTACCTACAACATGCCAAAAAATCCCATGTATAAGTTGATATTTAATAATTTATGAGATATAAAGCCATCAGCTGGAAACTTTTGAGAACAAATAGAGCAACCAAATTTAAAGACTGCGACTGCTGTCATATATTTGGCGCCAGGATATGACTATATCCATTTTTGTTATTGTCTATATATTTTGCTTTTAGCTTTGTCGGTACATAAGTTATAATTATTTCTACATTCTAGACATAATCTAATCCTGAAAAATGGGCATAAGAACAACTATGAAGCCTTGGATCTCTTCCTAATGTTGGACATCCTGATGAAACATCTGAGATTGTTGGCGAAGCTCTAACTGGGAGACACCGTAAGCAAGTGGGGGAGGCACAATAGGTCGGATCACCCCCAAGAGAATAAAAATTGCTATGGAGAAATGTGTATTTTGAAAAAAAAAACGTTTTTTCCTTCAGCTGTCGGTATCCGTTTTGTGCTAGCAGTCATTTATTGTTACCCTCTACTGCGGCTATGTCATATAACCAAATTGAATACAAATACTAGAATTTGTGTATTTCTAGTATTTAGTATATTTAGAATTCTAGTATTTGTGGCACTGAAGATGGTAGTGTGACCGAAAGGCCTCTGCAAATAAATAAAAAAAAGTGAAATAAACAAAGTTGTCTTGAAACATGCCTGTAATCAAAAACTCATATTTTTGATCTTTGGAGAACGGGATTAAGCCTGTTGCCGTTATAGCCAAGTTATAATAATATTTTTTTTTATATATAAAAATGAATCTGTTCTCTGTCAAAGTGAACACAAATACACTCTTTGACTCTTTCACAGTAAGCTACTTACAGCTTGTGTCGTGAAAGAGGAAGATGGTCGGCACCTGGGATCGAACCGACGACCTCCAATACGAAAGCCGGCGTTGTAACCGCTAGTCTACCAACCACTTCGTATATTCAATATGTTTCAACCGCTTATCTATCAGGGCCACCTAATGCAAAACACTATAAACATAAAGAAAATATCACTGAAGCAACTTTCAAAACTGTTGTTTAGATGGTTGTTAGCCAGTAGTGACTAAATTATAAAATTAACCACATAAACCTGACAAAGATACCGTTTAAATCAACATTATGAATATACAATCATACATTTTTCGTGATAATTTTGGAATATTTCAAAGAAAATGTGTGGGGAATCGAATAATAAGTTCGAAAGAGCTGATATTAATAATCTTTGTGCAAACGGAAAATTTCCCTTTCATCGTGCGGTAAAAGTTTCCCAAAATACTGTCAGAAGGAACAAAGAATCAGAGAAGAGAAGAAGTCGATAGCAGATTTTATGTTAAAATAAAAGGGATCGAGGAAATCAGCTGTCAGCGGCAGTGGCGCCATCGTGTAGGATTCTCTAATAACATCACATTGTTGTGTTAACATATAACATTATCCTTGGAGATCCTTTCTCCGCCCTCACAAATACCATTCTTTCAATTTTCTCTATGATAATACGAATATTCTTCATTGAAATAATTCATAGTGATGTTGTTTCCTCCTTTTTACACTTTACACACTCACAACAACTGTTTTGGGTTTGTTTAATCCTGGTGTATAACAAAACAGTTGAACTTCTACATTCGTCCAATTCATTTTTTTTGCTACAAAAAAGAAGTAAGCAAATTTTAGGGTTCGTTAAAAAATATTTCCTTCCTGTATATGAAACAGTTTCTTAAAACTCTTTTTTTGTATATAATATGTACGGCATTCGCCTTTAAACACTTTATCCGTCTTACTTATAAAAAAATCGTTAATTGTAAGATTACGTAAAAAATACTGATCAGTTTTTACTTAATTTATAAAAAAAAAAATTTAATCCGCGTTTGTTATGTCATTGTATGAAGATGACATTTCACACAAAATTTTGTAAACAAACAAAATAGTAGCCGGGCAACGCGAGTGTTTACAACCAATATGCGCTATGTCAGATTTGAATGATTTCGAGTTATTGATGCAGAATAGGTACCTTTTTAAAAAAAATATTTATATAAAAATAATATGTAGGTAAGTCCTTATTAAATCATACGAAACCTTTATGTTTCAGCCAAAATGAACTCATTCGTGTTTGATCACTTCAATTTTAATATTTGTACCTACTTAAAAAGTATTCTTTGAATATTTTATTCCAACGTCAATAATATTTCTTTTAAATTTGGTTAGTGCATCATGGTTGTAAGCTCTCGAATGATTACGAGAATGCATATTATTTGCTTTATTTGTTTAAATTTCCTATTATAAAAATGATAAACCAAAATATAAAAGGGGCACATATTTGGACGGGAAAAAAACTTAAATAAGAAATTTCGCACCACTTTTAGTAGTTAAAAGTGATAAACTAGAACTATGTTCTAAACATTCAGGAATTGATAAATGACGAAAAAAGAAGACCCACTGTACTTCTGAACTTTCTTTTATTTCCTTTTGTGTGTAGCTAAATGATAATGTCCTGACAATATCATAATGCCTCGAGTCTATCTGATGTTGTACAAAGTGAATGGTGGAGAGTAGCTAAATGTTATTAGTTGATACAAACAATTCGATTGTATTGTTTTTATTATTATACTAGACTACCCTTCAATACGTCACGCACTTCGTTTTATTATATTATGTTTATGAAATCAAACTAGTTTTTACTGCCTAAACTTAAAATTTAAACAATCTTGTTCTCAATAATTTCCAACTTTTATCTCTATTTTTCATTTTATTATTAAATTTCTACTTGTTGCATACATGAGATTTTTCGACATGTTGAACATGTTGAGAATTCTCATGATTAGGAGTTTCGGAGACAAACATTACCACCTAATGGCGAACGTTGTTAACGTAAAGTGATCACACTAAGCCAGCCTTCGAAATAACAGTAGAAGACGGTCGTAAGCCCGTAGTGGTTTGTTCCATTTAAAAATCGAACATTAGTAATGAATTTTTAGAGTCATTAGTTGTTATTTTTTCTTTAAAATCTAGAATATGTCATGGCAAATCCATAAATTACTCGTAATAATAATAAATTGAAAATTTATTATCAGTGTTTTGGAAAATAAAAATTAACTTGACAACGGAACTGTTTTGTGAAAAAAACAATTTTTGAAATATTTTTCATGGTTTATTTATTTTTGGATTTTTTTTTGGATCAGTCAAATAAAATGGAAAATAAGAACTTTTATAAAAAAAATAAAAAAAGAAGAAAATGTATAATGCCAAACTAACTGTTAATTATTGTTTGTGATGGAAGAAGATCGGACACCACCATCGACACCTGCATGCTTGGGCCGAGTGAACCCTCGTAGTTCAGCAGGCCCCGCTGCAGGTGGTCAAGTACGCCGCAGGATGAGATGGACGAGAGAAATGAATAAAAATGTCATCCGGGCGTACAACCGAGCTACAGAGGGGGGCAGTTTCTTGACTGGCTACAGACAAAGGCTGTCCCAGGAATGGCTTCTTCTGGAGCCCACGATAAATGTTAGTACCCAAAGATTGTCCGATCAGGTTCGGGTAATAATTAGAAACAAATTATTATCGGAATCTGAACTAGACGTTCTTAGATCGGAATATTTAAGTTCTCCGATGAATCATCATAACACAATTTTGGACATAAATTCACAACTTAATCATCACAACACAAGCTCTGATGACATTCATAATATAAATATTATAAATTCTAATGATGCTTCAAACGAGAACTTTGAATATTTCAATATCCCTGATTATGACTCTATTAAGAGCAAATATGAAGAGATGCTTTTGTTGTTTCGTAATCAAGAACCCTTTCTTCGACCTTTATTGCCAAAATTCAAAAGTTTTCCAATTATTGAAAAAATTATTTGTCGTGTTAATAATATTATTTTAGATGATTTAAACTCCTGTCAAAATTTACAAGACGTTCATTCTATTCTTTATTGTGCAGCGGCTACTTGCATAAATATGGCTAATATTAAATTTAATCGAAGTCGAAATCAAAACATCATTGACCATTCAAGTACCCCCCGTTGGCAAAAAAGAATAGAAAATAGAATAACTAAATTTCGCTCAATAATTGGAAAACTTACATCATTTAATTCTGGAAACCATAGACCAAGATTAAAATTGTTTGTTGAGAAAATTTTTGATATCGAAAATATATATTCAATTGATAACTTTAATTTAAAAATAATAGAAAAAATTGACTTTTTTAAACAACGAGTCTTGGCGTTAGCTAAACGGATAAGAAGATTTAAAGAAAGGGTTCAAAGGAAAAAACAGAACCATCTCTTCTCCTTTAATAAAAAAAAATGTTTTACCAATCTGGAAGATTCAAATTTCAAAACAGATAATTTACCTAATAAAGATGATATGGAAACTTTTTGGAAAAATCTTTGGTCGAATTCTATATCCCATAACACTAATAGTGATTGGTTAGAAGAAATTAATTCTGAACATCCAGAAATGCAAAATTTTAGTATAAATTTGATTGACGTTAAAACTGCATTAAAAAAAATACAAAATTGGAAATCTCCGGGAAAAGATGGGCTACAAAACTTTTGGATTAAAAAATTTACAAATTCACATATAATATTGGCAAGACAGTTTCAATCTGCAATTGAAAATTTGAACTTTCCAGAATTCTTAACAGAAGGATTAACCCACGTGATCCCAAAAATCAATAATGCTTCAACTCCAAATAACTTTAGACCAATTACATGCCTACCAACAATTTATAAACTTTTGACATCTATAATTTCAAACAAAATTCATTCATACTTAATTGAAAATGATATTTTATCTGTCAGACAAAATGGATGTAAAATGGGATCTCGTGGGACAAAGGAATTGCTCTTAATAGACAGTATTATTTGTGAGCAGGTGAAACACAAAAAGAAAAATATCTCTATGGCATGGATTGATTACAAAAAAGCATATGATTCAGTCCCACATTCTTGGCTAATAAAAGTTTTGGAAATATATAAAATTAACAACGAACTCGTAGAATTTCTAAAATTTTTGATGTCAAAATGGAGAACAAAAATATCTGTTTCTCAAACTTCTGGAAAATATATTACCGATTCAATCCATATCAATAGAGGTATTTTTCAAGGAGATAGTCTAAGTCCGCTTTGGTTCTGCTTAGCTCTAAATCCACTGAGTAAATTATTGGAATCCTCAAATTGTGGCTATGAATTAAAAAGGTCTGGTATTAAATTTAGTCATTTACTTTATATGGACGATATAAAATTATTTGGTAAAAATTTAGTTGAATTAGAAAAATTAATCAAATATACAAAAAAATTTAGTGATGATATAAAAATGGAATTTGGCTTAGAAAAATGTGCAAAAATTAATGTTCAAAAAGGAATAATCCGAAACAATCATCAAAATAGTTCTTCATCTGTTACAGACATTCCTCTTTTAGATAATCAAAATTACAAATATCTTGGCTTTCAACAAAATCTAGTTTTTGACCACAAAATTATTAAAAATAACATTAGAAATGAATTTATAAACGATTAAAAAAAGTTTTGAAAAGTTTTCTCTCCGGGAGAAATAAAATTATGGCCATTAATTCATGGGTTGTACCGAAAATTTTGTATTCTTTTGGAATCATTAAGTGGAACCAAACGGAACTAGACAAGATGGATTTAAAGGTACGTAGTTTGCTCACACAATATAGGATGCATCATCCAAGATGCTCCTTGATGAGATTATATTTACCAAGGAAGATTGGTGGTAGAGGCATGTTAAACATCAAAAACATGAATAACAAAGAGATAAACCTCCTCCAATCTTACTTTATCTCATCAAGGAATAAATCGGGTTATGAGGACCTCATTGCGTGTGATTTGAAGTACACGCCCTTAAATTTATCAAATCCTGTTTCACCACCGATAATTGGGGTACAAGATCGGGTTGATATATGGAAAGGCAAGTCTCTCCACGGTCGATTCTTCGAAACTTTAAATTCATCACATGTAAGTCTTGAAGATTCGACTGGATGGTTGAGGTTTGGTGAACTATTTAGCGAAACAGAAGGTTTTGTCTGTGCAATACAAGACCAGATCATCGTCACTAATAATTATAAAAAATATATTATTAAAACACCTGATATAATTGATAAATGTCGTGCATGTGGCCAAACAGGAGAAACACTCAGACATATTTTGTCTGGGTGTTCTCTCCTGTGTGGTTCTGAGTATCTGCACAGACATAACGATGTGGCTAAAATAGTTCATCAAAAACTTGCCTTGAAATATGGTTTGCTCGATCTTGAAGTACCTTATTATAGGTACACCCCAATTTCGGTAATGCAAAACAGTAATACAAAGTTGTATTGGGATATACCAATACAAACTGACCGAACGATTAACGCAAATCGTCCGGACATTGTATTGGTTGATCGTAGGAACGGGATAACGTATCTCGTGGATATCACTATACCGTATGACGAAAATTTGAAAAAAGCCGAGCAAGATAAGATAATTAAATATCTTGATCTTGCTCACGAAATCAAGGATATGTGGCATACACCAACCACCCACATAATACCTATAGTGATATCGACGAATGGAGTTATTCCTAAGTCTCTTAAAGACAATCTAGGGAAACTTGGCATCTGTTGTGGTCTCAGATATGCCATCCAAAAGGCAGTTCTGTTGTCCTCATGTAGGATGTTAAGAAGGTTCCTTTCTCTATAGTTCGAAGATCTCTCATGATTACATTACATCGTGATGTATCATGAGAGATAATACCGATATTTTTATATTTAGTATATAGCATTGTATTTAATTTTAATTTATTTTTATTAATTTTTTTTTACAATGATGTATACTTCATATGATATATTGTGATTTAATGAATAAATGATTTGAAATAATAATAATATACTCCAAATAACTTTAGACCAATTACATGCCTACCAACAATTTATAAACTTTTGACATCTATAATTTCAAACAAAATTCATTCATACTTAATTGAAAATGATATTTTATCTGTCAGACAAAATGGATATAAAATGGGATCTCGTGGGACAAAGGAATTGCTCTTAATAGACAGTATTATTTGTGAGCAGGTGAAACACAAAAAGAAAAATATCTCTATGGCATGGATTGATTACAAAAAAGCATATGATTCAGTCCCACATTCTTGGCTAATAAAAGTTTTGGAAATATATAAAATTAACAACGAACTCGTAGAATTTCTAAAATTTTTGATGTCAAAATGGAGAATAAAAATATCTGTTTCTCAACCTTCTGGAAAATATATTACCGATTCAATCCGTATCAATAGAGGTATTTATCAAGGAGATAGTCTAAGTCCGCTTTGGTTCTGCTTAGCTCTAAATCCACTGAGTAAATTATTGGAATCCTCAAATTGTGGCTATGAATTAAAAAGGTCTGGTATTAAATTTAGTCATTTACTTTATATGGACGATTTAAAATTATTTGGTAAAAATTTAGTTGATTTAGAAAAATTAATCAAAATTACAAAAAAATTTAGTGATGATATAAAAATGGAATTTGGCTTAGAAAAATGTGCAAAAATTAATGTTCAAAAAGGAATAATCCGAAACAATCATCAAAATAGTTCTTCATCTGTTACAAACATTCCTCTTTTAGATAATCAAAATTACAAATATCTTGGCTTTCAACAAAATCTAGTTTTTGACCACAAAATTATTAAAAATAACATTAAAAATGAATTTATTAAACGATTAAAAAAAGTTTTGAAAAGTTTTCTCTCCGGGAGAAATAAAATTATGGCCATTAATTCATGGGTTGTACCGAAAATTTTGTATTCTTTTGGAATCATTAAGTGGAACCAAACGGAACTAGACAAGATGGATTTAAAGGTACGTAGTTTGCTCACACAATATAGGATGCATCATCCAAGATGCTCCTTGATGAGATTATATTTACCAAGGAAGATTGGTGGTAGAGGCATGTTAAACATCAAAAACATGAATAACAAAGAGATAAACCTCCTCCAATCTTACTTTATCTCATCAAGGAATAAATCGGGTTATGAAGACCTCATTGCGTGTGATTTGAAGTACACGCCCTTAAATTTATCAAATCCTGTTTCACCACCGATAATTGGGGTACAAGATCGGGTTGATATATGGAAAGGCAAGTCTCTCCACGGTCGATTCTTCGAAACTTTAAATTCATCACATGTAAGTCTTGAAGATTCGACTGGATGGTTGAGGTTTGGTGAACTATTTAGCGAAACAGAAGGTTTTGTCTGTGCAATACAAGACCAGATCATCGTCACTAATAATTATAAAAAATATATTATTAAAACACCTGATATAATTGATAAATGTCGTGCATGTGGCCAAACAGGAGAAACACTCAGACATATTTTGTCTGGGTGTTCTCTCCTGTGTGGTTCTGAGTATCTGCACAGACATAACGATGTGGCTAAAATAGTTCATCAAAAACTTGCCTTGAAATATGGTTTGCTCGATCTTGAAGTACCTTATTATAGGTACACCCCAATTTCGGTAATGCAAAACAGTAATACAAAGTTGTATTGGGATATACCAATACAAACTGACCGAACGATTAACGCAAATCGTCCGGACATTGTATTGGTTGATCGTAGGAACGGGATAACGTATCTCGTGGATATCACTATACCGTATGACGAAAATTTGAAAAAAGCCGAGCAAGATAAGATAATTAAATATCTTGATCTTGCTCACGAAATCAAGGATATGTGGCATACACCAACCACCCACATAATACCTATAGTGATATCGACGAATGGAGTTATTCCTAAGTCTCTTAAAGACAATCTAGGGAAACTTGGCATCTGTTGTGGTCTCAGATATGCCATCAACTAGGCTACCAAGGTCGGTACTAAAACAGTTGTGAATTGTGTTTCTATTAAAGCGAATGTTAGATAGTTGTGCAATGAATTATTAGAGACAAAATTAATTTCCGGTTAAATAATGTTCCAGTTATCAGCAGAGCAAACTACCCCATGTTATCAGGGATGATATATATAATAATGGAGCGAAAATGATTCTGTGTAAAAATTTGAATGAAGAAAATAACAAACACAGGATGCGTATTCAAAACTAATTTGAAAATAACAGCGGTTTAATTAAAAAGTCTGTTTTGTAATATTTACGGGGTCGTTATAAAATAAAGAAACAGCCAGATGGCGATCATTTCATTAAAGGATTCCGTTTTATTGTATCGCAAACCGCCAAGAGTTTGCCCATCAAACACGATTTTTTAGTCAAAATTTATATTTTTTAGAGCTTATAAATTATTACCCTTATAACCATGGGCAGGTGTTCAAAGGCGAATTACCTCAATTTATTTCACAAGAATGAAAAATTGGGATGGTAATTTTAATTTATAACCTTTCTTACCACTCCATGCACTATGTTTCAAAGTTGGGGTTATTATTCAATGTCTACTATTTGCACATTTTGTTTGATGAAGTCGGCAATAAACATTGTATGTACGAGTAAAGTATCTTACTCTTGTAAGGTCCCATTAAGTATAAGCATGATGTAATATGTTATTATTTAGGGTCCAAGGAAATTATACGCCCAATATAAGAGCATTTAATGCCTCTTAGTCACTGCGTTTCAACTCGACTCTCATCTACAAGGGGTGGACCCTGTACGTTGGCCCAATCTCAAATGGCGGTTATATTCGGTCCCTGTGGATGCCAGCCGAAAAGAGTACGAGAATATGTGTCCATGTCCAACATGCAGGCATATCCTACACCTGAATCATAACCTCCATACCATACTCACCTAGTCCTATTATTCTGGAAGGAGTAAACCTTTCTGGCAAAAATCCCCAATCCAAGATGTCATTCGATCTGTGCAAAATGATGCGTGGCTAATGGGTAGGTTAGTAACTAACGGAGGCTCCCTGATACCAGGCAACCTCAGGGTGACTTTTTGCCTTACCTCTACATGCAGGGATCTGTAGGGCGGACTTTTGTTTCCCTAGTTCTTGCTATGGTGGATGTACGACGTACGTGGCACCTTTGTAGAGCCGACCTGATGTTCTGGATATAGTGGGTACTTTCGCATCGGTGGACAAAGGGGATATAAGGTAAACAAAAGCAACAATTCTGGGAATTCTGTCGGGAGGGCATTAAAAAGACGCTTAAGGAGACTTTGTGTGGAGGGCAGGAGCCGCGAAGAGGCACTGTCACTTAAGAGGTATCTTGAGACGAGGCATAATAAGAGGCAACGCTCCATGAATGAATATAATGGATATTGCAGTAGATCTAATTTGGACGCAGTGACACAAGTAGCATATTCCCCCTTGACCTTCTTTATAAAAAAAAAACAAAATTAACGTAAAGTGATCACACTAAGCCAGCCTTCGAAATAACAGTGGAAGACGGTCGTAAGCCCGTAGTGGTTTCTTCCAGTTAAAAATCGAACATTAGTAATGAATTGTAGAGTCATAAGTTGTTACATATATTCTTTAAAAATACCTCTCTTTTAATGTCAACTCTTCGCACACTCGCCGTTTGATCAACTGTCAACAATACACATTGTAATGTAGTATGTCACCCTTGTAACGTCCCATCCATAGATGTATTAGTGTGATGTAATAAAGTATCTGAAGTGATTGCTGCAGGGTGCACACCGCTTCCCCCACCACAGGCCACGCTCTTTGACACATTCACCTTTCCAATATTAATAATTAGAGAGGGTCACTTTTATTAGAAGCCGAAAGGAGGTCACGGTAGATGTGGCAGAATTTCATTACGTGCATTCGAGAGAAATGCTTTTAACCGACTCGATACAATATCATTTTATCATTTTTTTTCTTATTTCGTTGAGTTCCAATATAACTTCTTTATTGTTTTATAGGGATTGGGCTCATTCTATAACATCATCAGCCAGGATATATTTATGACTCTAGAACAAAATAGAAGAAGATAAAAATGACAGAGCAAAACATATCGAATGAAATTTTGGACAGTTTAATTAATTGAAAAGAGAAAGTTTTCAGTAATTTTATAAACCAGTGGTTTAGTCTCAGTTTTTGTTAATAAATTAACCCCTTTTGCCATTTCGATTCATCTCTTTTACAACACATCCTAGAATCTGAAAGATTTTATTCATTTCTCAAATTTGCACCTATCTCTTCTAAGTGTTAAATTGACAAGAGCTCCCGTTTTTTTAACGCGTCTTTCCCAACGTCAAATCCTGAAATTTTTATCTGCTGCTGGTTGTTTTCCATGTATGGTGCTAGAAATGTAAACCATCAATCATTTTCCTAAAAATTGGCCAGGCATTTCCGAAAATTGTAATGCCAAAGTAGAAATCGTAGATAGAAAACTGTTTATTTAGATTTATTTGCAACACTCTAGAAAAATGAAGCTAATAAAGTTAACTTTTTGAAATATCCGAATTATTTAAACCAACCTTTTATAAGAAAACTCTGAAATAAGTGTTATTAATTATCTCATATGTAAAAATGATTAGCTGTACGTTTCGTTCACTAAAACTATGAGAAAATATGGAACAATTGCGAGGAAAATATAAAAAAAAAACAATAATTTCTTTTTCCCATAATAATGACTATTATTCTGAAATGAAAAACAGACGATTGAGTTGCGTCGTATCCAATTTTTATTGAGAGTTTTGACATTTCTGTATTCTAAAAATGTTTTTATTCAACACATTAGATGTGTAACTACTGGCAACCGATTAAGTTCTAAGCAAGAGCTTCTTGCGTTGAGTTGGAACGTGAGTTTGAGAATACCAGTCAATATAAAGTCTTCCTACCCGTGAGTTGTGTCACAACAAAGAATCGTTGTTTTTGTAAATGTGATTGACTGGAAATAAAATAGAAGCTAACGAAGTGAACAGAGTAAAATTTACTCTGTTAACATTTTTAATATTTTTAATAAAAATTCAAAATCCGTGATATTAAGATTCATTCAAACGAAAGTTAATTTAAAAACCAATTAAAGAAAATAAGTGTGAATGGTATTAAGCTATTGATACATATCCAATCACTTTTAAATCCTCATGTTTAATAGATGTTGAGGTCACCAAGTGGAGGATATGAAGGAAGCAAATAGACATTTCCGCCTCCCACGGTGTTATTAAAAGGAGATCATGTATTTAATTCTGTCCTACCGCTAGTTTGTTTGTAGCTCAAGTTCTATCCAGCTGCTATTAGTATTCAGTTATGTTTCGTTCTAGGGAAAATTGTTTGACAAGAACGAACTCACTCAGAATGCAAAACAATGTATGCGAGAACCATGTATTACGATCTACATTAAATTAATAAAATTTTTATTTATTTTGATCGTTTCTGCTTCAACTTGCTTTTGTGTACGAAACCTGTTTGTAAACAGAAATGTCATCCGATGCAATTTAAATAATATTATCTTGATGCGAAAGCAAACATTTTATTTTTTATCTGTTTATTAAATAACAATAGAATAACGTGTTTTCATTACTTTTTTAATTTTTTTTTATTTAATATTGTAAGGTATACAGTGTTTGGACAATCACAATCGTTAACAAGTAAATAGGTATCTTATAATTCTACTCATATACGGGGTTCATCCGTAACTTGGCATTTTCGTTAAAATTATTTTTCACAAATATTTCAAATCGATAGTTTCTTTGATATTTCTATTCTTCTTTCTTGCAATGTGGCAATCTACTCTCGGAAGAGTGATCCATGATATTTCCACTAGTCGATATCATTTTTTAACAAAAATTGATAAAGGTGTCCGCTGGAAATATTTTATTGAAGAAAATTCGAAAAGGTTGGTAGACTAGCGGTTCAGTTGGCGACTTTTAATCCGAAGATCCTCGGTTCGATCCCCGGTGCCGACCACCTTCCTATTCACAAAACAAGCCTTAGCTTGCTGTGTAAGACGTCGAAAGTATATTCATGCATACTATCATTGAGTGAGCCTAGATTTAAAAAAATGTGATACACAAGAGGTTACCACATGCAACTGTTGCTACAGTAAGAAGCATATGACAATATTGTCCGCAGTTCTCAACGTGGTAAAGCAAAGTTGGGATTGTTTCAGGGTTACTTTTGGAACAATCAAACAATTGATGACCGTTTTCTAACCCTGTCGTCCGATAGGTTTTGCTGCTGATCGTATAATAGTATGCATAAGCTATATAAAAATGGTAACAATCGAGCATTAAACGAAAAAATCGCAATCCACGCCACGCTTAAAATCGATACCATCTATCTATAAGTAGGTATATTTAATCACCACCACCAATTAAGTAACAATTATTATTTTCGAACCAAAATTAGTTAAGGTTGTGCTCTGAGTTCATCATAAAATGATGATGGTTGCTCCCGAGTTTTGCATGTTTTTTTTTCGATCTGCATTTAAAATCCCTACTACTCCAACCCTACGATAGATGTAAAGAAATTTGATCTTACTAATCAATCAAACAGGTTCATACGTTTTGAAAAATTAATTCAGTCTTCTTACCTACATACCTCAAATAATTACAAATCAAATTCCCATTTAGTAAATCACATCGACAAATAAAACGAGTGCAAGCAAAGAAAGTCTATTGAATTATATATCACTTACTGCACTTCTTCTACTGGCTCTTTCTAGCTTCACTTTCTATTAACGTCTCTTGAAGCACTGTATCTCGGGGGTCAAAGAAAAAAGGCGCCGTTTTAACGACCTTAATATGAAATTGCATTTTCTTGAATGCAATAATAATAATATACACATTTACTGTCTGTGCAATATATTTTATTCTTTCAAAGATACATAAAATATATATTATTTCATAACATCGTCTATTTTAATTCTATCTCTTGATCTTAGATTATACATTTTTGCAGAAAACTGTCACTCTTATAAAATTAATATCCAAAGGTAACTATTTTATTTTTTCCTCTAGAATATTTTTTTGTGATTTAGTCGCAAGTAGAGATTGCAATCCCGCACCTTTTTCAATATCGCGGGATTGACTTCAATACCGCGGGATCCCGCAAGGTTAAACAGAATATAAAAAAAAACGTTTTTCTATGGTATATAATAATCAAATTTATTAAAAATTGCAAAAATCGTCAACGCTTCACTGTACATAATTGAATAATTATTTTAAATTTGACTTCTCGCTTACTTATTTAATAAAAAAAGTCCAAAAACAATAGCAATATAAATAGGTATATTTGTTAGCAATCTCTTTGATGATTATTTGGTAAGTTTTTTGAAATAAATTTTATATACAAAGGTGTCAGTATACCTGAGGCAAATTTTTATTCAACTGGTTCCGTCCAATCTGAAACAGGTCAGCCCTGGGTTTTTCATGTGAAAAACGATTTAATAATACAAAAAGATTTATTACACTAACCCAACCAGAAATTAAGCCCGGGACCTTTTGGTTAGAAGTCTAGTTTCAGTCTGTTTAGTGTAATATTCATTCTCTTGCTTCAACTGCATTTCTAATTCCTTTTGTAAAGATAAATTGTTTTCCACGTCCAAAGACTGTTGGCTATTGTTGCCTGAATTAACATCATCTGCAACTACAAGTTGTACATTTTGAGAGTCTTGAGAGTGGCCTGTAATTCAAGTGGTGGGGTTTGCCTCCTGCGAAGTCGACTCCCAGCTGTCCCTACACCTCTTTGGTGGTCTGCCTGGGAGCCGTCTTCCATGGGGTTGGTCGTGCAACGCCATTTCATTTATTGCCGACACTTATTCTTGAGAACACTTATGTGTGTCCCTATTAATCGCGTTGCGCCGTGCATTGCTGGAGTAATTTAGGTGGCAAATTTGAATGAATTTACGCAATTTGATGCTTTCGGATCCACACTTGCGCTGTAGCGGGATCCCGCAGGCCCTTTAATTATGCGGATCTCGCGGGATTGCGGGATTGCAATCCCTAGTCGCAAGATATCTTCGATCGCGCACGAGTTCGCAAAATATCTTCGCTCCATACTCCAAATATTGCTTATTCTTATGCAACTTGTAAAATGATACCGATTCTTCTTCTTGATGAATATAAGATTCCTCCCTCAGCTTCCAATAATCT
Source organism: Mystacides longicornis (assembly GCA_963576905.1). Lineage (NCBI taxonomy): Eukaryota > Metazoa > Arthropoda > Insecta > Trichoptera > Leptoceridae > Mystacides > Mystacides longicornis. The sequence continues at coordinate 15,487,923 of OY756425.1, forward strand.
CTGTCCTGAGAATTCCTCATCCATGCGCGGTGGTATTAATAGTCTTTTGGTGGAGAGGGCTTCCACTTTGAAATGGGAATTGGTGGGCCATGTAGCCAGCTGCCCGGACCACAGTTGGACTCTCGGTTTTACACATTTCAAATTCGTAAAAGATTAGCTTAAAAACCATCGTATTATATATTTCGTGCATTATTTTATTTTTTACTTTCAACAGTATCTTAAACCATGTAACTTTATACATCACCGTATGCGTTAAATCCGGTAGTTCTGATTTTTGCAGACTTGTTTATGATATTGGCCTGATGAATAATCCAAGTTGTGTCCTCGAGCGCCGAACTCAACTTTGTCAAAATCGAAACACGTCGAAAAAATCGTTATTTTTTCAAATTTTGGCGATTAAAACCCTGAAGAACTATTTTTTTGAAAAAGAACATTTCAGCACGTTTTTAAAGTTAACTAAATTTGCTACAATGGTACTACTTACTACTAGCAGGATGAAGTTCCCATTCAAAATTGCGAAGTTAAAAAAAAAAAAAGATAAACTTTGAAAGCCTTAATCTCGGAAACTATTGGGTTTACAGAGACAATTCTATCATATTGTCAAAAAATAGACCTTCAGGGTTTTCATCGCTAAAATTTGAAAAAATAAAGATTTTTTCAAAGTTGCGTTCGGCGCTCGAGGACACAAACTTGGATTATTCATCAGGCCAACATCATAACAAATCTGCAAAAAATCAGAACTACTGGATTTAACGCATACGACCCCATACATTCAGGCGACAAAGTTACTGTATTAATAAGGGTTGATGGATGAATGTTGGATGAGAAGAGCGCTATTCTCCCTCTCAATCAGGGCTCATAGGCAAAGAAAAAGACTCTTATCCCGCTGACGTGGGAATCGATCTGTCTTAGAGTTAGGTCATAAATGGAGTATTGATTGACCGAGTTATTGATTTTGTTCGACTTCTTGATATTTTGATCAACAGACAATAATTTAACTAATAACTCTTCCAAAATGTGTATTTTTTATTTCGATTTTTTTAAACATGTATAAATATTTTTTTGTGCACTCGTGTAATTCGAAAAACATTATTTTGAAAAAAAAAAACAATACTCTTGTTAATCCTCTTTTTATTAGTTTATGCCTTGCAGCAATCCTATGTAATTTTGGTCACTACAAAATAATTTATTGGAACATACCCCTGAGGATACGGAAAAAAATCATCAGTTGTTACAAACTTGAAAGGTAAAGGAAACCTACCTGTATTTTAAAAAATATTTTCATCCACTGGGTGAAGTTGAAAATCTGAATAATATTAATTTTGTATCTCGTTCAACAGCAAGCACCGTTCATTTTTTACTAACTTGTCCAGCTTTACGTTGTTGATTCGAATTGCCAGGCTTGATCAGTAAATTATTAAACAGGATTATTATTCCTATCACTTAAGAGACTGAGATGAAAAGGCTTAAGCAGTAGGTAATATAATATGTAACTGTCATCAAAAGAAGAATTTCACTTTCACAATGAATATAAACAGAGAAGAAAAATAAGAATATCACTTTAAGTTTTTATGAAGAAGAAATATTATAGTCTGCCAAACTGCCATAGAAAAAACTGTTTATATCTGTAGGTAACATCTCAAACTTTATTAAATATCACTGTTCAATTAATGAAAAAAATGCTTTAATAATAATTATTAACAATTAAATACTTATAATTTTTTCAATAACTTATTCAATCCTGGCCTATTAATTATTTCTCTCTCGTGGTTTGAGTCGTGACTCATGAGTCTTTCTATGGGTGGAATAACTAAATAAGGAAACTGTTTTACCGACCCATCTTGAAGTAAGTAATAATGTCAAATTTCGAAAAACGATATTTTCATTTAAATGTTTATAAAATATGGATTACATATCTACGTATAATATTTTAATTATATTTATTTGTTTTTCAAATCAATCTTCAATTATTAATACAAGTGCAAGTTTAATCGCAAGAAACTATCTCTAACATCAGTTGGAAGAATTTTGCACGGCTCTGTGAAGAAAAAAATCAAATGTTAGATTTGTATTATAAGTCTGATGCTATGACTTACAAAAACACATCACCGAATATTTATTACGTAGAAGATTGGAGTTGAGTCTGTAACGAATTAATAACCTAGTTATTTTTCATATTTAGAGGAAATCAATTGAGAATGAATGTAAAAAATGTTAAACTTTACGATGTTTTATAATCAGACTACTTTCGACAGAACGGGAAAACCTTTTATAAGTACTTTTTTTAATTAACTGCATTTTTTTTATTTTTAATTGCATATTTTCAAATTATGAAAACGTGTTTCTAGCGTTCCTAAAATGAGATTTTTTTACATTAGAGAAAAACAGCAAAAAACCGAAATATGTAATCGGTACTAAATAATTTGACTATGACTTCAATCAGAAATACTTCCTAGAAATTTAGTAAGGAATATCGTTTAAAATATCTAATATTTAAAGTAACTGAAAAATTTCGTTCAATATTTCCTTTGAGTCTAACATTACGTCTAAACGAGTCTACATACTAAAATTAACACATGTTGTTGAAGGTCTAAGGATAATATTATATCCCTTACAAATTAATGTATTTCAGCGGAGTTCAATGCCGAACGTTTACCTTTTGATGTTTAAGTCACATTGATCATTCATCACACTAAGTCAGCCTTCAAAACAACAGTAGAAGACGGTCAAAATTATATCCATTCAAAATCTTACTCGATTGGTCTAACGTTTATGGCATGATTATCCAAGAAACATTAAATGTCATGTTAAAAAATAGGGATATGGCGGGTTTTCATCGCATTCCTCTGCCTGCACATGAATGGAGCGTTAAGGGTAAAAAAGAAACAGAATATAATACCTACCGCGATTCATACACATGTTTTTGTATCATTATTTATAATACACTTAGTTAAGGGAACAAGATATGCTTGATAGAAAGTCGTTCGACGTGTAACTATGTTATAGTCACAGATCGCTAAGCAGTTTCTTTCCGGAATGACTAGTTCATCCTTGATGTGAGCAAACCTTTCGGGCGAGTACACTCGTGCATGTGTGTTCAAACGAGACGGCTCTTTTCCCATGCACTTCTGACAGTTAGGAATGAATTTCAGTAGGTGAATAGCTTTTGGAATACAAAAAACTAATGACATTCTTTATTGCTGCCAAACCGACACCGAGCATCGCGGTGAGTGGCCGGGGGATGTGCAGGAGAAAGGCCAATGTATGATTCTGTGTTGTCGGATCGCACGTTACAGCGGTTTGCGCGCCCGTGGCAAATAGGGGAACTTAATGAAATTGGAATGCTAAAACCCCGATTTCAATAAAATAAGTTACGACGCTTACCTGGCCTAACAAGTCTCTCCTAAGTTTGGCGAAAATGTTTTAATTAATAATGTCATTTGTTTGGGCTTTGACTAAGGCTTGAAGTCAGACCTAAAGCTTGACTAGTCAAACCAAGGAACGCCCGAGCTTTGATGTTTGACTATGACATATAAGACATAACAAGTAATGTCCTTGTATTATAATATTATATTCACGAACCTTTAGCTACATATTTATCTTCTTAGTTGTAGAATTATGTAGGTGACATATCGATGTGTCCGCTACATGATAGGCAGATATCCGTCAAATCGTATTACAGGGTAGGCGTGGAAATATATTATTTGACACCTTTGTTGAGTTTTTTTATGAATGTTTTCTCTACGAAAACAAAGATATTTATTACGAGTCACCCCATAAAAAAACACCTTCCGTCGTAAATTATTTGCGTGAGTAGTAATGCAGGGTGATATTCTTTTTACAGCTATCAAAATTTGATATCCTGTCTCGGGTTTTTGAAACACTAAAGATTTTTTTATTTCACGCATTGTTCGAATTGAAATTTCTATCTCGACAGCTGAAATATTTCGACGAATTGAACATGAATTATTTAAATTATAAAATTTATATTTAAAAAGATTTGTGTTTTTACCGTGAATAATTTCGTAAGGCCACTTCCTCCGTCCAAATAGAGTGATGTCATCCCAAAAAATCACCGTGAGTGTTCAATCGTCCATCATTCCAAACAGATCTTCAATGAGGAAGCTCGAGTAGACGTGGTCCAAGTCGTCAAGTCACTTGATTGGTAGTTTTAAAAACTTATTGTCTTATTTTGTCATCATCTTTCCATCAGGGGTCAAGTTTTGTTGTTTTAAATTAAATTTAATAATAGTAACGTAGTGATATTTCGTTATCATCATCATCATCGGTGTGAGTCCTGGCACCTGACTCTGGCCCAGGCACAAAAAGTATCTGCATTCGAAACGAAGTGCCTGTACCGGACGGCGTCATTAAATCGGATCAGCGAAGTAAAAACCAAATAATATTGAAATAAGATTGATTTGTATAAATTCGATTGTAAAGGACATTGATTGAATTGTATAGATAATATTGCATAAAATGATTGATTTATTGATAATATGGATATGATTATGACTCGATCATGTAAGCTAAGCGCCTCGGCCACAGAAATAAAGGGTTCTTAGTTCCCACCGAACGGACCGAGGCGCGAGGCCCGCGAAATAATTATGTAATAGATAATAAAAATGCATTGGCATATTGAGACAGCCCTGGCTGCGGGAGCTCCTGACAACCCTATCTCCCCGTGTCCAACAATAGAATGACGGCGGCTGCGCGCGGCGCGCGCCTAAAAACCCTTAAACGTGGTATCCCCTCCCCTACTGTTTGAGGGAGGGCCAAGAGGCTTGCGAGCCAGGACACGCGGAGGTAGGGTGCAGCCTCCCAATAATGGTCTACTCCGATGTAAAATCATGTGGCGATCACAATGATACCAAATACATCGGGGTAGGCCAATTAATTAAGATTTTAATCGACCTTTCGCGGATTGATCGGAAAATACCGAAAACCGATATATCAAGGTTAGCGCGATCTGGTGAGCATGTCCCGATTGGAAATCGCGCGGCGATTCCAACGAGACCAAACACATCGGGATATGCCCCAGATCCGCGGAGATAATCCGCGAAAGGTCGATAATTAGAATAATTGAATTTCGGCCGCGACGGCCGCTGGTCCGTCGCACGTCCAGGCCGATTCGGGGCGAGGCTCTGAGCCCGTTCCCGGCGTCCGCTCCGTTCGCCACGGACGGGGGACACTGGGTTTTCCCCAGATACCGTTATGTCGTGAATATAAGCAGACATTTTTGTATGAAATATATCATTCTTCGTTTACTCTTGGCTTTGACTACACCTACCTACCTGCTCTCTCTCTGGACTACTCAACTGGCTGACTTCTACCTTGGACTTCTCTCTGGACTGTTTGGACCCTTCTCTGGCTGGCACATTGGACCGTGGACTCGACCCTTGCAATAGGACCTGGACTCTGGCTGATACCACTGGACCGAGACTTCTCTCGAACGCGCGCTAAGACCCGAATTGAGTACGGTCTTACGTGTCTATTAGGAGATTTCTCGTCGAGGGCGCAGGGCGCAGAAGAAGACGTCGGATCTCACGAACGCATCGCAGGCCCGAACTAAGTACGGCTTGCGTTGTTACTAGGAGTTCCTCCATCCAAGGACGCGGCCGGGCGAACAGAGAGAGCTCTCGAACGCATTGCGGACCCGAAGCTAGTAGGGTCTTGCGTGTTATTAGGAGATCGATCTGAGGCGGGAAGCATTTCTCGAACATACGGGGCCTGAACTGAGTAGGGCCCGCAGTATTATTAGAGAGTTCCCGTCTTCTGCGCAAGCGACGAGCGACATAGTGCATTCCCCTGGTAGCTGGCTAATTCTTTAGAGCCTGCACCTGCAGTCCCTTGTACCGCGCGCGAGTCGTGTGGTACAAATTGGTCCTTCAGAGCCGGGATCAGCTGCTACCAGGATGCCTATGTCGTTGCGTTCCGATGCCGGCGCCGGGAGAAGTGCGGAGCAGGACGCCGAGAGCCACCACGACTCTGACGCTTCTTCGACGGCATCAACCACGAGAACGAGAACGGATGACACTGTCCAGCAGATGCTGCGGCAGATGAACGAGCTGCGGAAGGCGCTGGCTGCCAGTCAAGCCGAGCTAGCAGCCTTCCGCTCCACCGATCGCGGCCAGGCACCGGCGAGTGCCCCCGCAAGCACCGAACCAGCGCCCGCGAGCGCTGCAGAAGTGAATCGCGTAACAGCACCCGCGAGTGCTGCCGTGAACAGTGATGGCGTAAGGGTGCCCGCGAGCGCCCCCGCCAATAGTGCAGTGCATCATGAACTTGGTCGGGCCCCCCTGCCGGGGAGCTCGGCTGTACTGAACAATGACGCGTACCGCGTCACGGCGCCCGCGAGTGATCCATCGTGGCCGTCTGACCACCGAACCGCGCACCCCGCGAGGGTGAGTGCCATCCAAGATTGGATGGAGGCTGGGGGACGTCGCCCCCAGTACGAGGATGTCCCGCGCCTCACATACGGCGACAGGGACCGCGAGTGGCGAGATAACGTCCTGGCCCGCCAGACGGGAGTCAAGGACTTGCCTCCCTTTGACGGGAATGCCGCTGACTGGCAAGGCTTCAAATTAATATTTGAAGAAACGACGAAAACGTTCGGGTGGACGGACGCGGAGAACCGCGCCCGTCTCAACCACGCGCTGCGTGGAGAAGCCCGACGCGTCGTGGGCCCGACCTTGTACTGGTCGGGCTCTGGGGCCGCCGCCCGTGTAATGGCGGCCCTTGACGAGCACTACGGCGGTACAAACAACGCCGAGGCCGTCGTGAAGGACTTGTTGTCCAAATTCAAGCCGCGGTCCACGGACACAGTGTGTCTGGACGAGGTCCACGAGTTTTGTTTGCTCGTGGACAACGCAGTGTCTACATTAGCGCCAGTAAAGAACGGTGCCTTGCTGACGGACCAGAGGCTGCTGGGGCAGTTCCTCGCCAAGATGCCGTCGTGGGAATGTGTGGACTGGGCGAAGACCCATCGAAACAGCCGCGGTGATCGCTCCTTGTTGGAGCTTAGTGAATTTTACCACGGCTGGAGAGAGATGTTGAAAAACGCGGGCTTTGTGCGGGAGCTGAAGCTCCCGAAAACACGAGCCCGCCCAGTGCTGGCCGCCTATGCCGAGTCCGGTGAGGGCGTCGATGAGGGGGGGCAACAGCCTCTCCGCCCTGCAATACCGACGACCCGCGCCGAGACTAAGCGACCAGTGACAGTGAAGTGTAATTTGTGCGGGTTACCGAATCACAGAACCCCGAAGTGCCGCGAGTACTTAGCTAAGAACACAAGTGATCGGTGGAACATGGTGAGACTGAAGAAATTGTGCTTCGCCTGTTTAGGCACAGATCATAACAGTACAAAGTGTAAATCGAAGTGCGCAGTGGAAGGGTGCATTAAGTCACACCACCCGACCCTGCACGTGAGTGCCGAAGCGGTTGTTACAAATACCTGGAGGGCCGAACTACCGGTCCTCCTGAAAGTGCTGCCTGTAAAGGTGATGGGGCCCCGCGGGGAGCGCGATATCTACGCGCTCCTGGACGAGGGGTCCACAGTGACGCTGCTGGAAGAAGCTGTGGCCCGAGAAATCGGAGCCAAGGGCCGCAGCTCCCCGCTCAGACTCAGCGGGGTGCAGTCGATGACAACACCAGAGGCGGGCTCCATGCGCATCAAGGCAAGGGTGCGCGGCGACGGCGCTACATACACCGTGCACGCTAACACAGTGCACGGGCTGGGCCTCCCAGCACAGATCGTCGCCGCGACCCGAGAAGAATTGAGGAGCCCGGGGAACCCGGTGGTTCCCCTGATGCTGATAGGGCAGGACAATGCCCACCTGATCGTCTCCCGCGAGCTACGGGAGACCGCTGGCGACCCCACCATCCTGTCCAGGACGGCGCTGGGATGGACAGCACACGGCGGGGCCTGTGAAGCGCCCGGCCTAGCCGTGGCCTTGTGTGTGCGTCGGGACGCCGATCTCGACGCACTAGTGAGGGGCCACTTCGCGGTGGACTCGCTGGGGGTAACAGCGGCCCACCGCACCACGGCCGCCGAAGAGCGGGCCGTCAGATTGATGAGGACGACGTCCCGGCGCACCGAAGATGGGCGCTGGGAGACAGGACTCCTCTGGGAGAGGGACGACAGCTGGCTTCCCGAGAACCGGGAGGCCGCCATGAAGAGGCTGACGTCCCTCGAAAAGAAGTTGAGGGGCGACCCGCAGCTGGCCGCCGCCTACAAGGCGAAGATGCAAGACTACTTCGCCAAGGGCTACGCTAGGCCCATCAGAGAAGGCGAGTACGAGAGGGCGGCGGGACGCAGATGGTTCCTGCCACACTTCGCCGTGACCAGCAAGCCCGGCAAGATCCGAGTCGTATTCGACGCCGCAGCAGAGTGCCGAGGAGCCTCGCTGAACAAGAGGCTCCTGACAGGTCCCGATCTACTCTCCTCCCTGGTCGGCAATATTCTGAGATTCAGGGAGGGGAAAATCGGGATCGCAGCAGACATCGAGGAGATGTTCCTGCGCATCAGAATGAAAGAAGAGGACCAGATGGCGCAGCTATTCCTGTGGAGGGACAATCCAGAAGAGCCTCCACGGACGTGTGTGTTCACAAGTGTCTTGTTTGGAGCGAGGTGCTCCCCTGCCAGCGCGCAGTACATTCGGAACGAGGTGGCGGAGAGTCAACGGGGGGAGCACCCCGCAGCAGCCGACGTCATCCAAAGCCGCTTCTACATGGACGACTACTTAGACGCGGCGCACTCGAGTCAAGAGGCGTCGCGTCGGGTAATAGAGGTACGGCAAGCATTAGCCGCCGGGGGGTTCCGCCTTGTAAATTGGGCCTCGAACCACCCGGCCGTGCTTCAGGCCGTACCTAGAGAGGAGAGGGCGAAGTCCCTCATAGATATAGGCGGTCCCGACCAAGCCCAGGAACGGATCCTGGGCGTGAAATGGGACCCCACCGACGATATGCTAGTATGTGAGTGGAGCCAGCCAAGAAACACGGCCTGGCCCACCAAGAGAAGCCTGCTGGCGTCAGTAATGCGGGTCTTCGACCCGCTGGGCTTCATAGCCTGTCTAACAATCAGAGCAAAGATCCTCCTCCAGGATGTATGGAGGAGCAAGGTGGACTGGGACGAGCAGGTCACCGAAGAACACGCGGCGCGTTGGCAAGCCTGGCTGACCGCCGTAGAGGCAGCCCGGACCAGAATTCCCCGGTGCTGCCGACTCCACCCAAAAGCCGAGGTCACTCTCCACCTGTTTGCCGACGCGTCAGAAAAGGCGTGTTGCACGGTGGCCTACCTCGCCGAGAAGCCCACAGAAGGTGGGCCGGTGCGGGTCTCCTTCTTGGGAGCGAAGACAAAAGTCGCTCCCTTGAGGCCCGTGTCGGTACCGAGGATGGAGCTGCAAGCCGCCTTGATGGCGGCTAGGTTCGCGGTGTCCATCCGCCAAGAGCTGAGTCTGGCCGTGCAGAAGACATGGTACTGGTCAGACTCCACAACCGTCCTGCAGTGGATCAGGACGGACCCCCGGACCCACACGGCCTTTGTGGCCAACCGTCTGGGGGAGATTGACGAGCTGACCTGCCTCCGGGACTGGAGGTGGGTGCCCACAAAGGAGAATCCTGCAGACGTGGGCACCCGAGATGGACAGCTGCCGGACACCAGCCAAGAGAGCCTGTGGTTCCGGGGGCCAGAGTTCATCAGAGGGGAGCAGAGTTCCTGGCCGGCAGACAAGGCGGCGGCACCTGAAGAGGATGCGGCCAAGCAGTTCGTCGGGAGGACCCGGAGATCCCCCCCAGCCATCCTGGACGCGGCCAAGTTCTCCAGCTGGACGCGACTCATCCGAACTACTGCGTGGGTGCTGAGGTTCTGCAACAGGTGCCGCGGCCAAGCCGGCCAGGGGCCATTGACGACCCAGGAGCTGAGGGAGGCGGAGTTCCGGTGGATGAGGGGCGAGCAAGGGCGAGCGTTCGCCAAAGAAATTGCGGCGCTTGCCCGTTCGAAGGAGATAGACCCGGCCAGCAGACTAGCCGGGTTGACTCCCTTCCTCGACGAGAACGGCCTCCTCAGAATGGGGAGCCGCGTGCAGGCCCTCGATCTAGATGAGGGCCTGAAGACGCCCGTCATCCTGGATGGTGACGGGCCCTTCACCAGACTGCTGATCCGCCACCGTCACGAGAGCGCCGGACATGTGAGCAGCGAGAAGACGGTGGCGGAAGTGAGGAGAGACCTGGCCGTCCTCAGACTACGACCGGCGGCCAGGAAGATAGTGGCAGAATGCCTACAGTGCCGCCAGAAAAAGGCGGCACCCAACCAACCACTAATGGGGCCACTGCCAGAAGGGCGGCTGGCCTACCGTCAGCGGCCGTTCACCCACTGTGGGGTGGACTTCTTCGGGCCGATGACGGTAGTGATAGGGCGTCGACATGAAAAAAGATACGGCGCCCTATTCACATGCATGACAACGAGGGCTGTGCACCTAGAACTGGTGGACAGCCTAGAGGCGGACGCCATGATCATGGCGCTCCGCCGGATGTCGGCCAGGCGAGGGAGTCCAAGCATTATGTACTCCGACAACGGTACCAATTTCCACGGTGCCTACAAAGAAATAAAGGGCGCCGTGGAAGAAGTCCTGGCCGACGAAAGATGGAAGAACAAACTGGCGGGGGATCGCATTGAATGGCGATTCATTCCCCCGTCATCCCCCCACATGGGGGGAGCATGGGAGCGCCTTGTGCGCTCCGTGAAAGAGGCTCTCCGGCTGACATTGGGGAGCCAAGCACTGAAGCAAGAAACCCTGCTGACTGCCCTAGCTGAGGCAGAACACACCCTGAACAGCCGACCGCTCACTCACGTGTCGGCTGACCCAGAAGAAGAAGAGCCGCTGACGCCGAACCACTTCCTCATCGGTTCGCCCAGCGGCAGGCCATGCTTGGCCTTCTACGGTCCCGAAGAGGACGAGGTCTGTCTCCGCAAACAATGGAGACTGGCCCAACAGCTAGCGGACAAATTCTGGCGCCGCTGGCTGAGGGAGTACGTGCCGACGATGCAGGAGCGCAGCCGCTGGCGTACCACAGCCACCCCCCTCCAGACCGGTGACATGGTTTGGATTATGGACCCCACGCAACCCAGAAACGTGTGGCCAAAGGGGGTGATCACAAAAGTCAACACCGCTGCTGATGGACAGGTGCGGTCGGCCGAGATCCGGACCGCCACAGGGACCTACACCAGACCGGCCTGCAAGCTGATCAGCATCCCCCTGGGAGATACGCCGCCGGAAGCTGAAGGTGGTGAAGCGAAGCTCTCACGGGGGGAGTGTACCGGACGGCGTCATTAAATCGGATCAGCGAAGTAAAAACCAAATAATATTGAAATAAGATTGATTTGTATAAATTCGATTGTAAAGGACATTGATTGAATTGTATAGATAATATTGCATAAAATGATTGATTTATTGATAATATGGATATGATTATGACTCGATCATGTAAGCTAAGCGCCTCGGCCACAGAAATAAAGGGTTCTTAGTTCCCACCGAACGGACCGAGGCGCGAGGCCCGCGAAATAATTATGTAATAGATAATAAAAATGCATTGGCATATTGAGACAGCCCTGGCTGCGGGAGCTCCTGACAACCCTATCTCCCCGTGTCCAACAATAGAATGACGGCGGCTGCGCGCGGCGCGCGCCTAAAAACCCTTAAACGTGGTATCCCCTCCCCTACTGTTTGAGGGAGGGCCAAGAGGCTTGCGAGCCAGGACACGCGGAGGTAGGGTGCAGCCTCCCAATAATGGTCTACTCCGATGTAAAATCATGTGGCGATCACAATGATACCAAATACATCGGGGTAGGCCAATTAATTAAGATTTTAATCGACCTTTCGCGGATTGATCGGAAAATACCGAAAACCGATATATCAAGGTTAGCGCGATCTGGTGAGCATGTCCCGATTGGAAATCGCGCGGCGATTCCAACGAGACCAAACACATCGGGATATGCCCCAGATCCGCGGAGATAATCCGCGAAAGGTCGATAATTAGAATAATTGAATTTCGGCCGCGACGGCCGCTGGTCCGTCGCACGTCCAGGCCGATTCGGGGCGAGGCTCTGAGCCCGTTCCCGGCGTCCGCTCCGTTCGCCACGGACGGGGGACACTGGGTTTTCCCCAGATACCGTTATGTCGTGAATATAAGCAGACATTTTTGTATGAAATATATCATTCTTCGTTTACTCTTGGCTTTGACTACACCTACCTACCTGCTCTCTCTCTGGACTACTCAACTGGCTGACTTCTACCTTGGACTTCTCTCTGGACTGTTTGGACCCTTCTCTGGCTGGCACATTGGACCGTGGACTCGACCCTTGCAATAGGACCTGGACTCTGGCTGATACCACTGGACCGAGACTTCTCTCGAACGCGCGCTAAGACCCGAATTGAGTACGGTCTTACGTGTCTATTAGGAGATTTCTCGTCGAGGGCGCAGGGCGCAGAAGAAGACGTCGGATCTCACGAACGCATCGCAGGCCCGAACTAAGTACGGCTTGCGTTGTTACTAGGAGTTCCTCCATCCAAGGACGCGGCCGGGCGAACAGAGAGAGCTCTCGAACGCATTGCGGACCCGAAGCTAGTAGGGTCTTGCGTGTTATTAGGAGATCGATCTGAGGCGGGAAGCATTTCTCGAACATACGGGGCCTGAACTGAGTAGGGCCCGCAGTATTATTAGAGAGTTCCCGTCTTCTGCGCAAGCGACGAGCGACATAGTGCATTCCCCTGGTAGCTGGCTAATTCTTTAGAGCCTGCACCTGCAGTCCCTTGTACCGCGCGCGAGTCGTGTGGTACAGTGCCTCAGGAGAATTTTGGGTATAAGATGGTACCACCGCATCACGAACGACGCTATAAGCCGGCGCACCCAGCGTGAGCCCGTCACCTCTACTATTATGTGGAGGAGATGGACTTGGCTGGGACATGTGTTAAGGATGCCGAATGACAGTTGGCCGAGGAGAGCGCTGTTTTTCCTCCCATCAGGGTCCCGGAGACGAGGAAGACCCTCTCATACTGTGTTCCGCTCCTTCGAGGCAGAGCTGAGGAATCTGGACATGGTGTGGGAGGAGGTCATTAACGTTGCGCAGGATCGAGCGCAATGGAGAGCTCTTGTTGCCTCCCTATGCCCCTAAGTGGGGTCTAAAGGGAGTTTGGATTTGGATTTGGGCATCATCATCATCAGCCTTCCTCAGTCCAGTATTGGACATAGGCCTCCCTTCCCGACTTCCATTTCTCCCTGTCGGCAGCCACCCTGTGCCACTGGTGGATATTTCGTTATAATGATTAAAAAATCTCAAACGTCACATCTGTCAAAATGGATAACATCCATCCAGTGATCGTGATTGGGACTACCTATATCTTTTTGAATGTCATCCAAATGGATTCGGAGTAAAGGATTACGAATTTATAGAATGGGATTCTAAATCGTCTGCGGCTATTTCTATTTCAGCCCTTTCGTTTTTAAAAAACTCAAGTTTCTAAAAAAAACATTTTGAGAATCGCGATATATCTGCTCCTTTAGTGGAGCATCTTTTTACAAACATAGTATGTTTAAACGATTGTGGAATAATTTATATTTATTAAGTAGGAGACCAAGCAAGAGACCAGGCAGAGAAATGGTCGAAGAGGGTCGAAACTTGGAGACCCAGAACGACCGCCAGGAGCTTCTGGAGACCACCACTACGTTGGAGAGACGACCTCGTCAAATACGCTGGGGTCAACTGGGTCCAAAAAGCCCAAAACAGAGCGGTGTGGAAGGAGATGGAGGAGGCCTTTGTCCAGCAGTGGACGGGAATAGGCTGAGAAGAAGAAGAAGAAGTAGGAATTGCAAATATTTGGTTGGACCGTGAATTGTTCAAAACCTTAATGGTAAGAATTTGAACATTACCCTGATTCGGGGACATTATGTTTCAAAAACGTAATGTAAATAAATACTAATCAAGTCTGTGAACCCAATGCAATCTAGGTTTAACCTTTGCATCAATAACTACATCTATGTTGATATTTTGTTGGACACGAAGAATAATATTGTTTTCTTTTTTATAAGTCTGAATAAACTTTGTAAGCATATTGTGTCTCTTTGACCTAAGCGGTCTTCTATAACAATATTTTAACTAGCGTCATTAAGTCCGAATCCCCTTCAGTGAATTCATGAAGTGTAACTCTTTAAATGTTTTGACTGAATTTGATTGAAAAGTTTTAATTGCGCTTTTATAAACTGACTGCTACCTTTCTTTCAAACTTTTGTTCTTATTTTATATTAGTTTCGTTTTGTGGTACCTTGATACATGTAATCTCTGTCTCAACTAAAGGTCGCATTGTGCCTTTCAAGGTTTTATAAAGAATTATTATCGAATTTAAAAAATGGCTACTGATAAAGATGAGTATTTACATTGTACGGAACTGAAAATCAGCGAATAGAAATTCCATAAATTGCTATCCATTGGCACAACCAGCATTGAATTTTCTGTAAAAATCCTGGAGAAAACGCGGACAAAATTGCTGAAATTCGAGTACAAATAAATCTTCTTATCGATTCGGGCGATTTCATAAAAATTACTAAGGCTGTTTTATAAAAGATAGATCAAATATCCCTAAGTTATATGGTTCCATTTATTAATGAAATTTGGCTAACAGATGTTTATCAAATCGGGTCTAAATATGAAACAATGTAGGTAATATTCGTGGCCCGCATGTAGTTGCTTCAATACATATTTCCCTCTCATTACTACTTGATGTATCATATTATACAAAGGTCATAATGTTTAATAATCCTATTATGCCTTTAATCCATCTAGCTTATGATATGATTTCTGTATGGATACAAATAATATTAATATAATTATTGCTTACCACAAATTTCAGGGTGGTCAAGCATATCATAATATCGCATTGCAGATTAGAGCTGGCACTGCAACTATAATTTACTAAGTGTCTGACCTAACCTCAAACTGAATTGTGAAACTGTTCAGTAATATCAATATAGGATACCGACCTAGATTGCCGACCTCAGTAGCCTAGTGACAAAGGCTCCGACTTCAGATCAAGAGGTCCCGGGTTCGATTCCCGGTCGGGTCAGAAATTTTCAATGTGTTTTTTCACTTGAAATTTCTACTCGGGGTTGGAATCCTGTCTCAGATTGGACGGGACCGGTTGACTGGTAGAGAATGTTCCAAGCATAAAGTTCCGCCGGCTTTACTGACACCTATGTATAGAAGAGTGTTATTTATTTATTTATTTTATTTATTTATATTCTACTCACTTAATTCCAGTTCAGAGAACATCCATTGAATACTACTCTTCAAGTTTCAACTTTTCCACCTAGAGGATAAAGGATAATATATTATTAATATGTTAAGTTTCCTGGGGGGGGGGGGGCAATTGAACCCAGTCATAGGCTATTTTCCGTATATCCTACATTATGGAGGATGAGAAATATATGAATTTAAAGTATAGTCAAGAGTATGAAGATTTTCTAGGATTTAACGGCAAATCACGGTCTTAGAACTTTGGGGGGCATGCCCCCCTGCCCCCCCCCCTGGCGACGCCCTTGATTGTACTATAGATTTTTTTATACAATTGCCAATATATTTAGAGATTTTTTTGATAATATTAAATTCAGAATTCCTGTAACACTTTTTTATTATATTATGTTGTTTTTACACTCAACGTGTTACTTATGTGTAGTTTTAACACTCATTTTAGTATTAATTATTTTTAAGAGTCATGAAAAAAAAAACCTTTTTTGTTGAAAAACGTACATTTTATTATAATAAATGTTGAAAATAATAAATCATAGGTATATAAGAATATATGAATGGTGTAAGCAAAAGACCACATCCAATTTTCATCCAATTTGTCCGCGTTTTCTGCAGTATTTGTGGGCCATTGCAAAATCTCATCATAATAAACCATATGTTTTTCAAGTATATACGATTTTTTTAACGTCAATTGGTATCTTTGGTTTTGCAATCATAATAATAGCGTAACAACCAAAGATCAAATAACGTACTTACTGCGCAAGCACTACTGGATAATGATCGTTATCATTATTTTGACAATTGATCCAAAGTCGCCAGATTGAATGTTAAAACCCCATATCTGCATGCACTTGTGGTGTATTTACATCCATTTAAGTAATTTTCTTATGAAGATATGTATTTTTTGTATGAAGGAGGACCATATTAATGTCGTTTTATTATCCAATCTATAGAAGGACATTTATTAATCGCAAATTCGCAATAAAAACGATTTTATAAAATATGTTGGTTGTGTTGTTTTACAATCACCAATTCCCGAGCCGACTCAAAAAAACAACGAAGCTCTGGCGCCAGGCACCTCTATGGGACCAGCCACATAACAGTAATAGGAAGAAAAACCTGTAGCAAACCCTAAACAAAGTAAAGACAGACAAGGGTGAGATAATTGTTCAGCAATTGGCTATAAGAGTAAGAATTTGATTCGTTTATCTATTATTCGATATTCATTTCTTGAATACGCCATTGAGAAACAATGAAACAATTAACATACATATTACAACGTCGATAGTCATTGCTCATAGCGTCCATATCTAGAAACAACACAAAACACAAGTTTTGCTTTCTGTGAATGATGTCACTCACAAGTGTGTTTACTTTGGATTCATTAAAACATATTGTATTTTGAACTAGGACTATCAAAATTTAGTTTTAAAGTTTAAGTTTCGAATTTTTTTGTCTTTCATTTTCTCCTTTTTTATTTGCTATTTATTTATTTAACGTATGGTATACAGTACATCACATCATAAGTTATTTAAAATAATAAAAATGTTTAGATGAGCGCAAACAACAGGCTTGATTGTCAAACGTTTAAAAGGTTTCTTAAAATATATTCGGTCGCTGGGTCATTGAAGGTGAAAAAGTCTACTGGGTCTCCATCATATGCTCGAAGGCTGCATTCTTACCACTACTACTCTCCGCTCCGCAGTCGCACTCAGGGGAGTCCAGCCACCCACATTTGTGGAAGAAGTCCGCACATCTCCCGTGTCCTGTACGGACCCGGTTGAGCGCGGACCACACTCTGCGCGCCGGGTGGTTTTATTGCTATGCACGACAATTGACGGGTTTCTGGGGTGGCAGTCGCTTCCCATCTGTCCTTCCATGCCTTATTTGCTATTAATAAAAATACACGTTTTCCGGATATTTTGACAACCTGGTATGTTCGGATTTATAAAAAAAAAAAAATATTTTTTTCTAAGGTATATAAAAATTAATCTTCACTTTGAGTGAACACAAATACTCACATCGACTCTTTCACAGTAAGCTACTTAAAGCTTGTGTCGTGAAAGAGGAAGATGTTAGGCACCTGGGATCAAACCCATGACCTTGCACAGAACAGTGCGAAAGCCGGCGTCGTAACCGCTAGTCTACCAACCAACCACAAATTATCTTAATTCTATCTAATTACCCATATCCCCCATTTTGCGATAAAAAGCTGATACCTGAAAGCGCAAAGGTTTTATTCATTCATTTTAAATTCTTCAATAAGAAGGATTATTCGATAAAATAAAACGACAATTTTACAATGAAAGGAACAATAACTTGAAAAAATTTATGTAGATACTGTAAAGCACCAACTCTTATATTCTTCGGCTTTGTTTATAAAATAAATGACGTCTTCCTAAATAAAAATTAAACATCTCTCTTTGCGGCAACCATTTGTTATGAAGTAATACTTCGAGAGCTTATCGGGTATCTAGCAACCAACTTGCGAATATAACGGGATCGTCTGCAATGTTTTTATATTCGGTGTCAGATGGAGTTATATAAATGGCCACGTAATTAATTTTAACCATAAACAACCCTGTTTCTCTTTCACTTTATTTTGAAAGATACGTTTTGGCGTTTGAATTATCACGTCATATAAGAAGATGTATGTATTAATGGTGTAAATTATTTAAAAAATGCTTCTTGGAAACTGCTCGGCCATCATTTGTGTCGGTTGAGATCATAAAAAACGGATTTAGATTTTTCTGGGTGGTCAAATCTGAAATAAAATATTTCGTTCCTTTTAAATATCCGTAAATTCGCATGAATTCATACCTACTTACATTGTAAATTCTATATTTGATACTGTATAGGAATCTATATTCTTACAATCATACTTTTCAAATAGCAATTTAATCTGTGTTAATAACAGATTTCGAAACTGACGTTTTTTTCATTCCTCATCTGTTTGGCCTTTTTTGTTTCTGTTTCGATTGGCTGTCTGTGTGATTTCTCTGCTATTATTAAATCTGTTGCGACAAATGTATAAGGTACAGCCACGCCCGGAAAGAATGTCAGAAATCACTTAACAATGCTTGCTATGAGATGGTCAAATTTTTAATCTCAATATTTCAATAATGTTCAAAAGTTCTATGATCTCGATAGAAGTCGAACCTACGACGCCTTGCAGCGCTGAGGCACTAACCTCTATAGGCTCCGGGCCATCAGCTGGGCGTTCGAAACTGCCAAATAGTTAGTGAGCACTCATCCAATAGAGTCAATAGACCACTCCACTCTAACATTCAACACTATGTATCATTGCTCATAATTAGGTCTTCTATGCCACACCACACAGGCATATCTCGGTAAGAGAGGAGATATTCGTCACTTTGAGTCTCGCCGCAGCTACAGGAGATCAAAATTATAATTATTTACTTAGAAAAACGGTCCGACCTTTGTCCGCTATCACGCCATATTCAATTGGTATTTCGAAAAGTAGCTTAGTATGATCAATTTTTCGTTAACTAGGTAGGTATATATCCAACACGAGAAGATTTTTTTTAACAGCCACAAACATGGAAGAAAATATCGTGGTACTCTGTATTTAATCCTAATCAGCTGTCTCGTTTGTCAAGGCGCTAACATTCACGTCAATATAGTGTTGAAGTAATTACCATATTGTACTATGTACCTACGCGTGCAGCATGCCCATAAGCTCGGGGCTTTTATTAATAAAGTCCGCTAGAAATACAAACAAGACGAGAGAGTGTTTAGTTAACTTGGTGTTATTAGAGCAATAAATCACAGTTGAGATCCATCATCCCCCCATGGAAGTTGTTACATAACAATAAGCCATCGGAGCTTGTTTGGCGTGAGATTAAAATTCAACGATGCTTCAAAATACCGTCATCACACCTCAAAAGAGACTAGTTAGTCGTCAATTTATTTAGAGAAGAGTGATGATTTTACTCCGCTATTTACCAATGATTCCACTTGGGATAACGCAACGAAGAATTGCCGATAAAATCAGCAATAGGCCGGAACAGTGAGCACGCAAATTAGTATCGCACGTAAGTAAATATACATCATACTCTGTCATAATACTTTACCATATTTCTGTATAATCGCTTGTGAAATTATTCTTAATATGCCGTCTATTTCTCCCGGCATAGAATTTATAACTAATGCAGAAACGTCAAAAAATTGCAACCGATTTAGACATAGTTGAAGTGATTCTCTAAAAAATAATTTATTCAATTTAAATCGAAGTGGTTGCTAGCGGTTACAACGCCGGCTTCCATACTGTTTCATGCGGAAATCTGGGTTCGATCCCAGGTGCCGACCATCTTCCTCTTTCACGACACAAGCTTTAAGTAGTTTACTGTGAAAGAGTCAAAGAGTGTATTTGTGTTCGAGTGAGCACAGATTCATTTAAAAAAAATAGTGCCTGAAAGGGCTACCAGTTCGTAATATAAACGGTTCCTGAATGTGAATACCGCTCCTGGCCCATTTTCTTATATTTTCAAGTCATGTTAATCTGCTGTCTACCGTAGAGCACTCTCTCTCGAAGTGGATTGCTAAATTAAAATGGGTTAGTGAATTAGCGGCCGTCGATTTGCTTATTTTGACTTACACCACGAATATTTTTTCAATGTAAGTGTAGTGATAAGAAATTTAATACTTTTTTGTAATAATTTTATAGGCATTCAATGGCCACCCAACGGCTTACCTACCCGGTGCTGATCTCGCCATACCTACGTCATTTCACCGCTCCAGTTTCCTCCCTCTAGACTTCCCCATAACTGTGGTGCGCTGTGCAGTGTGCATCCACTCGATACCTTGAAGAGAGAGCTCTTATCTTAGATCGGGAACATGCACCATCAGCTGCTTGCTCTATATAAACTCGATTATGTCACTCATTACCTATATAAAACAGGCCTGGGAAGACTGCGGCCCGCCGTTATTAAATCTTCTGAAGATTTTAATAAATTTTTCAAAAAGTTCACATATAGCTTCCTAGTTGGAACAGTCCACAAGTTTAGAGCTTTAAATAAATTATTGTATCGTCATAAAAATATCTCGAAATTTTATAATGCCATTAATTCGGACAATAATAATTATTCCAATCTTTTAAGAAACATTAATAAAGGTAGGTACTTATTATTTGTATTACCTATTCATATTATTTTCTATCTTGAACATCAATTTAAATTGTTAACGATGAATTTTTACCGATGCTCATTGTCACAAGCAGTTTTAAGATTATCGAAACACACTTGATCTACAACTGTGGGGCTAGTACGAGTTTAATCGAATACTTATTGCACGCTGATAAGCGCTTATAAAAATAAAAATTTGTTTCTATACAATTTTTCACAGATGGCGTTGTTGTAAGGAAATTCGTTCCATACTAATTTGAATATTATATTTATTTTTATATTATGTATTTGACATCCATTTTTGGATTTTTATTAGTTATTCTGTTATCCGAAACGCAAAGAATCCAATCAAAAATGATAAAAATCTGTTAAGCAGATCTCGAGTTATATAAGTGTTCGCACTAACCCGACTTTCTTTTATATTATAGATTTTCCGCAATCGGGATTAAGATATCAGTTTAAAGGACGACTTATCAGTCTTTCATTCTTCATGATCGGGACATTGTTTTACATCGCTGGCATTAGCATATAAGTACCTCGGCAGTGTCGTTTTCTAAGGATATTTTTTTAGAAATTTCGGGTTCAATTCCTGAAAGGGTTAAAAAAAGTAGACGAGTTTTCCACTTATCCTCAAAAACCTCAGGTATAAGTTCATATGGCCACATTGACACTTTTAAAAATAAAAACTACATATTTTTTCCTTTCCTACTACATTTTCACACTATTTGGTGCTTATTGTTACAATTATTTAAAATGACAGTAAAATTTGACGTACCTATTAAATTATTTTTTACTAGTTTTCCCAACAGACGCTGTCTTGTGTTCCTAACTATGAATATCGAATTCGGATTTGTATGGTGATGAATTGATTATCATTTGACCAATGTGATTCCGAATGATGCGTCTGTTTTAAACCATGTATATTCCATACGAATTCTGTCAATCGCACCAATTGACAATTTCTGTCAAAATTTCAAAATTGTAATAAAAAATATAGGGTTAAAAGTACTAATAAGGTTGTCTACGTAGAGTTTTCCTTAATTTTCTTATTTTCCATGCATTTTTCCTATTTTTTTCTTCTAAAATGACATTCTCCTGTTAAAAGCCTACACGACAAAAAAAGGATTAGCGAAATCGGTCCAGCCGCTTAGTCGTGATGCGATGACATCGGGAAATAGCTCTCCATTTTTATATATAAGATTTTTATATATGTTGGGTTTTATGAAGTACAATGGAGTACAACACCTCCCTGAAGAGCATGTTATTTATACCAATGACGTCAGAGCGATAAGATAGTTTTTTTTACTATTTTATGTCTCAAGACAGTGACGCGCTCTTAATTTCCCAACAAACACACTATATCTAGGAGTTAAGACAATGGGACGGGTTGCTAGAGCAAACAACAGAGTTTACTTAGAAAATACTGTAAATAGACACTTGAAAATGTTGAAATCTTTTGTTGTCGGTCATTTTTACCTTATAATTATTAATCTTCTTTTATATAAAAATGGAGAGCTATTTCCCGATGTCATCGCATCACGCCTAAACGGCTGGACCGATTTCGCTAATTCTTTTTTCGTCGTATAGGGTTTTATCAGGAGAATGTCCTTTTAGAAGAAAAAATCAAATTAAATGCATGGTTAATTAGAAAATTAAGGAAAACTCTACCTAGACAACCTTATTAGTACTTTTTACCTTATAATACATGACAGCAGTCGCAGTCTTTAAATTTGGTTGCTCTCTGTTCTCAATAATTTCCAACTTTTATCTCTATTTTTCATTTATCATTTAATTTCTACTTGTTGCATACATGAGATTTTTCGACATGTTGAACATGTTGAGAATTCTCATGATTAAGAGTTTCGGAGACAAACATTACCACCTAATGGCGAACGTTGTTAACGTAAAGTGATCACACTAAGCCAGCCTTCGAAATAACAGTAGAAGACGGTCGTAAGCCCGTAGTGGTTTGTTCCATTTAAAAATCGAACATTAGTAATGAATTTTTAGAGTCATTAGTTGTTATTTTTTCTTATAATTTTTATTCCAGTTTTGAAATCTTGGCAGAAATTGTCAATTGCTGCGATTGACAGAGTGCGGATGGAATATGCATGGTTTAAAACAGACGCATCGTTCGGAATCGCATTGATTAAATGATAATTAATTCATCGCCATACAAATTCGAATTCAATATTCGTATTTAGGACCACAGGACAACGTCTCTCGGGAAAGCTAGTTGTTAAATAAATATTGCCAATTGTTAAATAAATAATCGTATTTTCCAATTGCCAATTGTTAAATAAATAATCGTATTATATGACTATTGACCGTGGGGTTGACCACCTCACGTTCTTAAAACAATCGGTCAGAAAAGGCAACAGAATTAAGCCTCGGACGCCTGGACCCCATCAGGGGGGGGTTCAGGCAGCTGGTGTCCCCCCTGTATTGACCACGGCTCGATTAAGGAACAAGAGCTTGAAAATTGGGACTCTGAATGTCCGCACTCTGAGGGCGGGCGGGGAGCTTGTTGCTGCCAAGTTGGCGGGAGATTATGGACTAGATATCCTGGGGCTGAGTGAGGCACGCATCCCAGGCTCGGGGCAGAGTGACGCTGGCAATTATGTCATGCTTCACTCTGGCCACCGGACTGCACGGATGCGTGGCGTCGCTCGTTGGGAACCTGTTTCTGACCGCCTGATGAGTGCGTCCTTTAAGATGAGTAGCGAAACACTGACGGTCCTTCTATGCTATGCTCCCACTGAGGATGGGGACGCGGCTGCTAAGGATTGTTTCTATGACAGTCTGGATGCAGTTGTGTCCCATGTTCCGAGGCGCCATCGCCTAATAGTTCTGGGGGACTTTAATGCCAAGGTTGGCAACGACCCCCAGAATGGACCAGGCGTCATGGGTAAGCATGGCTTAGGAGTGATGAATGATAACGGAAGCCGTCTCATTGGTTTCGCTACGCTCCATGGACTCTTAATAGGGGGAACTCTCTTCCCCCACAAGGATATCCATAAATACACCTGGACCTCGCCCGACAGAAGAACGAAAAACCAGATAGACCATCTCCTGGTAAGGGCTAGCAGCCGAACTGACCTGCGGGATGTCCGCACCTGCCGGGGAGCAGACATGGACACGGATCACGAACTCCTTGTGGGTTCGTTCAGATTCAAATTCCACCATTTCCAGCCAAGATCGTCTGCTCCTCGCCCGCTGGACATACGCAGGTTAGAGAGTGCTCAGTGTCGTCACTTGTACGAGACTGAGTTACGCACAAGGTTTGCCCCCTTGCAGGATTCACCCAGAGCTGCCCCAATTGAGTCAGCCTGGACTAGCTTTCGTGACGCGGTTATGGAATCCGCACGTTCTTCTGTCGGCTATAAGAATAAAAAGAGGCCAATATGGATGTCCGATGGGTCCTGGAGTCTCATCGAAGATCGCCAGAAGGCTAAGACCCTCAGAGACAGCGAAAAAGACCCTCAAAAACTGGCCGCTTTGGTGTCTAAGTACAGGGAGCTGAGCCGCAAAGTGAAGCACTCTGTACGAACAGATAAAAGAAGACACCTGGACTCTCAGATACGGCGAGCCCAGTCTGCTGCACTCGGTAATGACTCAAGGACACTTTTCAAAATCACCCGGGAGGTCGGGGGCAGGGGTCAAAAAAGACCCGTGACGGCAATACGAGACTCTCGTGGAGCTACTGTCACTGCCCCCGAACTGATTAAAGGGAGATGGAGGGAGTACTTTGAGTCAATATTGAACCGCCCCGAGCCCTCCTCACCTTAAAACTTTGAGGAGGAGTTGGCGGGTCTGAATATACCTCAGGCGACTGGGATATGTGAAGATCCGCCGACCTACAGCGAGATGGTGCTGGCCGTGATGAGATTGAAGAACAACAAAGCGCCAGGAGACGATGGAATCCACGCAGAGCTCCTCAAACAAGGCATAGATACCCTTGGCCAACCACTTCTCGATATATTTAAAATGGCGTGGGAAGAGGAGAGGTGCCCAAAAGATTGGCGGAATGGATCCATCGTCGCAATATTTAAAAAGGGGGACCCCCTTGAATGCGGAAACTACCGTGGAATTACTCTGCTGAGTTTTCCCGGTAAGGTATTATCTCAGATATTACTGCACCGCATTCGGGAGCCTGTCATGGCTGTCCTGAGAGAGCAACAATGTGGCTTTGTACCTGGAAGATCCTGCACGGACCCACTTTTCTGTGCTAGGTGCGTCTTTCAGCAGTGCAAAGAGTTTAACTCTCCAGTCGCTTGTTGCTTTATAGATTTTGAAAAGGCCTTCGACAGCCCACATAGACCATCAATATGGGAAATTATTGCTCTGTATGGTATACCTCCGAAAATAGTTAAAATGGTGCAGTCCCTGTATGAAGACTCCGAGTGTAGCGTGAAAACGCCAGGTGGTCCTACTGAAGCTTTTAGGATCACCACGGGAGTCAGACAGGGCTGCTTACTAGCTCCTTTCATATTCATAATAGTCATGGACTTCCTGTTGAGAAAGTCCGTGCAAGGAGCTTGAGGTATACCGATAACACAGAGAGATGGTCTAATGGGCGAACTGTGCGATCTGGAGTACGCGGACGACCTAGCGATGTTCAGTACGACAGTGGAGGAATTACAGCGCAGTGTTTCAAGACTCTGCAGCGAAACAGCACGCCTCGGCCTTCGAGTCAATGCCAGTAAGACGGAGCTCATGGCGAATAATGCCTGCCCCGATAAACAGCTACCGATAACCATCGATGGTCACCAGGTCTCCCGGGTGGATAAATTTAAGTACCTGGGAGCAACCATTACCACCCTGGTGACCTCGGGGCTGAGCTCCCGATACGTATCGGTATGGCAAGTGGCGCCTTCAACAACATGACCAAGATATGGAAGGCGTCGGCGTTTAGTCTCGAGACGAAATGTAAACTGTTTGATGCGTGTGTGTTGCCCATTCTCCTTTATGGGTGTGAGTCCTGGCACCTGACCAAGGCCCAGGCACAAAAAGTCTCATCATTAGAAATGAAGTGCCTGTAACCGACAAGGCTACGACCAATATGGATGATTGACTCAGGGCAGCAGCTGGTCCAATAGAGAGGCTCCAGATCACCAGGGAAATGAGAGGGTAGAAATGAAACTAGCGGTGTATTCCTGAAGGCAGATGTCCGGCGAGATCACGAGTTCCAAAGTGTTCCGACGAGTAATTCACAATTCGAACTGATGATCTGCCTTACAACTGCGCCTTTATTTATACTAAATCTCAAAAACAGAAAACCAATCAAAATCATTGTTTATTTTGACCAATCACAGGCCTCCATTTTCTAAAAATTCACCAAAAATTTTCACTATGAAATTTGGACATTTAGTTAAATATCTTACAAACTATACAAGATACAATGTCATCAGTATATAACAATCAAGTATCTATAACTAGGGCATATGAACATTAAGCATTTATCGATGAGATGTTGCAGGTATTCGTGATAATTGATTAAGAACACCAAAAGTTTAACGTGCAATATTTATATAATAGGTACAAAAATCGACCACAATAGGAAACGGATCGGACGACTGCAACACAATTTTATTGATTCCGTCCAGGAATCGACCACTCAATAACCTTGAGTGCCAACACAAAATTTTTACTAAAAAAGTGGCATCTCGAAATTGATTATTTCGATGTAAATTTGCATATAATATGTTCTTACTGAACAATCAAACAAAGCTATACAATTTGTTTATCAATTAAATCAAGTTTTACATACATGATCTTACAATAGTTTCTCTATTCTGGTCATTTTGGATTATTTAATACATTTTATTATTTATTTAGGAAAAACAGAGTTTCAGTGATAGTTTAACCTAGTTTATAACTATTAAAGTACATTATTTACAAATTACAATAAAAATAATAATACAATATTTTGAACATATTTCACCAGTTGGCAATCACTGTCTCAGATCCAAGAAACTACGCAGTTTTTAATTAATTGCGCATTAATTTTATTCCACAAACTACGCAGTATTTAATTCTAATAGGTAAATTCAATTTACTTCCTAAAATACGTGTATTTATGTTTTAAACTATTAATAATGACTAAATAGATCGAAATTTGCCACGAAAGCATGAAATTTATTATTTTACAATTAGATAATCGGTTAAAAATGATATTCAATCTAATAACGTAGATACAAGGCGTGTAGGCCCCCAAAACATCCCTTTTAATATCAAAACTAATCAATTATATCGTAATCTTCAAAGTGGTTCGATAAAACATCATTTTTATGCTCCAAAATATTAATAAAACAATATAATTAAATTTTTAATCAAAGATTTATGGGTCAGCTTTCCAAGAAATACATGTTCGCACTGCAGTGTCTATAAAATTCGATATCAGAGGTCAATAAAAAATCGTGAGATGCGCACACCGCAGTGTCTATAATATTTGATATCAAAATCAGGGTATATGAATTCGATTAACGCTACCGCGAAACATCGCTAATAGTATAAATACCAGTTCTGATTCATTAGCGTAATTCTAATTTTATAAATATAAGGCACATGTCATTGCGTTCGGTCAATCATCTTCGTTCACATTAACAAAAAAAATCTATAGTGTTACCTGCAGACTGTGTGTCTAACAATGGACAAAAAAAATCAAAGACCCTTTTATTATTATTAGGTACCTACATATAGAGCGAACCGCTGCACTGGTGTGAGATAATAATAATTAAAGTACGAACATCAAAAGGCGTTTTTTACAGTGCCTAAGGAGAATTCTGGGCGTAAGATGGTACCACCGCATCACGAACGACGCTATACGCCGGCGCACCCAGCGTGAGCCCATCACCTCTACCATTGTGGGGAGGAGATGGACTTGGCTGGGACATGTGTTAAGGATGCCGAATGACAGTTGGCCGAGGAGAGCGCTGTTCTTCCTCCCATCAGGGTCCCGAAGACGAGGAAGACCCTCTCACACTGTGCTCCGCTCCTTCGAAGTAGAGCTGAGGGACATGGACATGGTGTGGGAGGAGGTCATAAACATTGCGCAAGATCGAGCGCTTGTTGCCTCCCTATGCCCCTGAGTGGGGTGGAAAAGGGAGAATTGATTGATTGATTGATGACTATTGACTATTGGCCAATAGGCAATAAAGATGAGACAGTTACAAATATGGATATAGTCTTATCCTGGCGCCAAATACATGACAGCAGGCGCAGTCCTTAAATTTGGTTGCTCTCTTGTTTTCTATAATTTCCAACTTTTATCTCTATATTTCATTGATTATTATAAATATCTACTTGTTGCATACATGAGATTATTTGACATGTTGAACATGTTGAGAATTCTCATGATTAGGAGTTTCGGAGACTTAAACATTACCACCTAATGGCGAACGTTGTTAACGTAAAGTGATCACACTAAGCCAGCCTTCGAAATAACAGTAGAAGACGGTCGTAAGCCCGTAGTGGTTTGTTCCATTTAAAAATCGAACTTATGTAATGAATTGTTAAAGTCATTAGTTGTTATTTATACTTCTGTATTATATGAGTAGAACAGAAGTATCCTATGCTATATACCTACATAGATGAATCGGATCAAATCTGACCTGGGAACGGATTGAATTTGATACAGTTCATATTATGTTTGGAGAAGATATTGAAGTGTTTGGCAGACTAGCGGCTTCCTTTGGACGTACTGAAGGTTATGGGTTCAAATTCCGTAGCCAAACATCAGTCTTTATTTAAAAAAATTTTTACAAATGAATTTGCGCTCTCTCAAAGTGAACATAAATACACTCTTTGATTCTTTCACAGTAAGCTACTTAAAGCTTGTGTCGTGAAAGAGGAAGATAGTCGGCACCTGGGATCGAATCCACGACCTCCGAACTATGTACTATGTACAGTACAAAATCCGGCGTTGAAAACACCAGTCTACCAACCACTTCTGAAAAAAGTGTGCACCAGTCAACAAATTGTATATGTTTATCACAGAATAGAAAAAATACTAGTATATTGTTAGAAAATATCAGGTTTTCATTTACAGCACAGCCAAAGAAAAACAAGAATATTTTTATGGTTGCGTAATATGGTTGTCAAAAATCTCCCCGCATGCGGACATAATAATAATTGAAAAGCAAAAAAAAAGTTTCAACTATGGTCTTTTTTCATTTATACACTCTAATAATTTCTCTCTATGGTTAAATCGGATTAACTAGTAAAATATTCTTGTTGCACAATTCTTGAATTCCTCATTTTTTGTGATCTATCGGGACTATCAAAAACAGATAAACAACTCCTACAAAAGTCCACTTTTATTTGTATCAGATCCAGGAAATTTGTATAAATTTTTAAAAATAAGGAATGCTTTTAAAATTAAAAAAAATTATAGACGTTGTAATATCTCTTCTTTAACCTAATGATATCTCGATTCATAAAAATAATATTAACCTTAAATTTTTCATTTGTATTTTTATAATCAGGTTATGTAACAAAAAAAAAGAAAATCGTTGTTTGAATAAAAATCATTAATTTTTCATTAGTCTTTTTCCTTTATTTATTTAATGTTTGAAAATTGAGTTATTATTCTTTTTGAATTCTTTGATCTCTTTTCTTTTTCTCCAAAAAAATGACTTGAATGTTGACGGAACATTTTCTTATTCTTGGATTATTAACAATCCTTTGATTCATCCCAGAAAAATATACTTTCGCCTACGATAATAATATGATAATGAAAACCAAACACTTTGGGAAAGGTCACAATGTAGACATATTAACAAAAGCTTCTTAAAAGACTCGGTTTTATTCTCGGGAAGCTCTCAGAGTACTTTTGGCTCTCCAGGGTATTATTGCCCAAACTAAGATACGTGAAGGAGACTAGTGTTACATTCCAGAAAACACCTCCGCACCACATTTTTAACGACTCGCTCTTTTTTTGATTCGGATTAAATTATATAATGTACCTAATAGGCGTAAGGCTTAATGCGTTTTGGTTCATAACTGCTTTTGGGAAAAGAATTCAAGATTAACTGGAAGAAAGATATCCGTTTCAGTGATTTTGATATCCCTCGGGTGAAATATTAAAAATCCTTCTAATTTTGTTTGTACATTTTCACATTTTGTTCTTATTTTCTTTTCGTATAATCCCAGATCCTTACATAATTTACAATTGAGGATAATCTTTATTTATGAACTATTTAACA
Organism: Mystacides longicornis; assembly: GCA_963576905.1. NCBI lineage: Eukaryota > Metazoa > Arthropoda > Insecta > Trichoptera > Leptoceridae > Mystacides > Mystacides longicornis. The sequence continues at coordinate 15,517,568 of OY756425.1, forward strand.
ATTTAAATTTATAATGATTTTGCTTTATCTTGTAATTGTTCGCGGTAAAGGGTAAAGTTTTATATAAAACTAGCTGTCCCGTCGAACTTCGTCCCTCCTCTGAACCCATGATTATTTTTTATTTATTAGCTAAATTCGGGTACGTGCGAATACTTATAACTCGAGATTGGCTTAACAGATTTTTATGATGCTAAGTTTATTGGATTCCTCTCCGCTCCGGATAACAGAATGATTATTAAAAATCGAAAAATGCGTAGCAAATAATATAAGATATAATATTAAAGCTAGTATGGAACGGATTTTTTCCGACGCAAACGCCATCTTTGAAAAGTGTGGTATAATATGCTATACCTGTAACTGGACTTATTTGTTTTCGAATCCGGTTTATACTTTGCCACGTCAGTAAGCAGCGACAGTCATCGCCTTGTTGTTTGCCAGGATAAGGTCCTGCATGCAGTAATTTCCCCGATTAGTGCAGCTCACATTCGGTGTCATCTGCACATAGGTAGCCCCATATGTAGGTCCTTCCTAACCAATCCTGAGTCTATTGAGGGTAATCCATAAAGCGTACAGCAAGTGATCGGCTGAAGTAATGCCCTCATGTGGGATCATCCACGGCATCGCTCCCAAATCCGCGTGTCACAGTGTTCCTCCCTGCGTTGCTGTGATGACTCAACGTGAGAGGTGATTTTCATAAAGCTGTTTCTGGACTTAAATCGCGGATAAACTGCTTGGTGGTAAAATAAAAGGTGTCTGGAGTCATTTGTCTGCTTAAATTTCTCTGAGTTATGATTATTCAAAAAGGTTTACAAAGTTTACACCTTTTCTCGCTCCTCCATCTGTTTTACATGGTTATAATAGCATCAGATAATGATGTCTTGTTCCTCATCGCCCATATACAATATTTGCAAAAAAATGGATCTGCATCAGGCATCGAGAACAACGATCCAATTTCATGGTATGATCTTAAATGTTGTCTGGAAATTTCGACCATCATCATTCTGAACTATTTTGTTGCACTGAATGCTGTAATTTAGAAGCAAGAATTAAACTTGATATTTTTTTTGCAAAAGCAGTTTTGATTGGGATATTAGGTACTCCAGCCAATAAAGTTTTCAATGGTTCTGATGGTGGTGAATTTAATGGGGGAAGTGAAACTTCACCTTTACTTACCTATATTTTAACAAAATAACAATATTGACAAAATGTCTCCTCTTTAATAGTATGTATAATTTTTCTGTAATGAAATTGGTCCAAACAATATTAGTAGAAATGACATATCTGTGGTCAGATGGCAAAAGACGATATGTCACATTTTTTGCGAAAATGAGTTATGCATACCGTTGAATTCGTCTCAGCGAGATCTAGAAGATGGCAAAAGTTGATATGTGTGAGTATTGTATGCTTCGAGAAAATCGCTGTGGCAATATGTGATATGTCAACTTTGTAGAAATTACAAGTTGGCAAAACACGATATGTCATATAACCTTGTTTGCCACATTCCATATCGAAACATTCAATAGACATGAAAGTAGACAAAACATGATATGTCACTACGTAGTCATTTTTTGCCTACCTGTTAATTCCTGTTTGCCGGTTCTAGCCTGAAGATGGCAGAACACAGTATGTACTATATAGTATCAAAATTAGGCTGAGTGGTGTTGGCGCACGCGAATAAAAAAACTATTATTGGTATATTTTTAATTTTTAAAGTTATTAGACAAATTGTGACCTGCCTTTTTATTTTTAGAAGTATTTAAAAAATATATGAGGGTTTAAAAGGGTTATTTGCAAAATAAAGATTTTTTAATTAGAGATGCAACGGATATCCGATATTCTTATCCGGATGTTCAATCTCTTACGAAAAGCCTTAGCCAATAACTCATAAGTGATTAAACTAAAGAGATCAATCCAGTGATATTTGTCGCGCGCTTTACGTCTGCTGATAATTCGCCTCGTCAGTTGCCCTTTATTTGAATATTATTATTATTATTTATTATTTATTTATTTTCTGTCAAAAATTAAGCATTGTTCACCATTACAGAGTAATCCTTTGCGGTGAACAATGCACATACAATCTATGTAAAATTAAAATAAATAATAATAATATTTGGACAACTTTTATGGTGCCGTTAAGTGAAACATCTTCACCTCAAAGGTAAATGAAAAATATATAATTATCTAAGCTGCCGAATAACGGATATCCGTTATTCGGCAGCTTAGTTGGCCGAATATCCGGTTATCCGGCTAATTTGCTATCCGTTTCATCTCTAGTTTTAATATTCCCCTGTCTCCCTAGCCGATAAAACCAGTATACTGGATTGCATAGGAATATAAGGTAATGTAAATGAGACCCAGTTCTTGAATCTCAAAAGTTAGAAATGATTAGTAGCCTAGTGTTTCAGTCGTCGACTTTCAAATCCAAAGGTCGTGGGTTCGATCCCCGTTGTTGACCGTCTTTCTCTTTTTCAACAAGCCTATGCTTAGTGAGAAAGATATCAAGTAGTGTATTTGTGTTCACTTCAGGTAAGCACAGATTCATTTCATTTAAAAAAAAAATACCTTTGTGAGTCATTGATTTTTTTTTCATTTAACGCATGTTTTTTTAATTTCTTAACCAATAATTTTATTACACATACATATGACAGTAAATAATAAAATGATAATAATCTGAAATACAACACCTGGATTTAACATTTTTAAATTCTTTCATCCGATTCAGGTTTGCAGATATAACTAGGTATGATTCCTATGGGATTTTTTGACATATCATGTTTCGCCATCTTCTAACAAACTGGCCAAATGTGATATGTCATGACAGCATGACAATATTTTCAAAAAAACTGTTTATTTCTGTATACTACACAAGCAAATGTATTATGTACATAAAAACAACTTTTTTTTACAGGTTTTAGCAAAATTTAGGGTTTATTCATTTAGATTCTGATTTGTTGAAGGAATTCAAACTTTGAAATTGCTCTCCTGTAAAATCTGTCAAAACTGACATATCAACTTTTGCCATCCTTCCACAGATATATTGCAATAAAAGGGAGAAAGAAGTAGCTACGCCATTCTATTGTTAAAGTGAAAGAGATAGTGCAAGATACATGCAAGTACCTAAAAGAGATGGAGAATAATGTTTTGTATTTTGTTATCTACCCCGATTCTGTAGCAAATGTGACAGTAGGGATATTCGATATACATACATCGATGTATCAAATTCACTCGATTTTTATAATACGATGCATCGAATCTGTACCGGACGGCGTCATTAAATCGGATCAGCGAAGTAAAAACCAAATAATATTGAAATAAGATTGATTTGTATAAATTCGATTGTAAAGGACATTGATTGAATTGTATAGATAATATTGCATAAAATGATTGATTTATTGATAATATGGATATGATTATGACTCGATCATGTAAGCTAAGCGCCTCGGCCACAGAAATAAAGGGTTCTTAGTTCCCACCGAACGGACCGAGGCGCGAGGCCCGCGAAATAATTATGTAATAGATAATAAAAATGCATTGGCATATTGAGACAGCCCTGGCTGCGGGAGCTCCTGACAACCCTATCTCCCCGTGTCCAACAATAGAATGACGGCGGCTGCGCGCGGCGCGCGCCTAAAAACCCTTAAACGTGGTATCCCCTCCCCTACTGTTTGAGGGAGGGCCAAGAGGCTTGCGAGCCAGGAGACGCGGAGGTAGGGTGCAGCCTCCCAATAATGGTCTACTCCGATGTAAAATCATGTGGCGATCACAATGATACCAAATACATCGGGGTAGGCCAATTAATTAAGATTTTAATCGACCTTTCGCGGATTGATCGGAAAATACCGAAAACCGATATATCAAGGTTAGCGCGATCTGGTGAGCATGTCCCGATTGGAAATCGCGCGGCGATTCCAACGAGACCAAACACATCGGGATATGCCCCAGATCCGCGGAGATAGTCCGCGAAAGGTCGATAATTAGAATAATTGAATTTCGGCCGCGACGGCCGCTGGTCCGTCGCACGTCCAGGCCGATTCGGGGCGAGGCTCTGAGCCCGTTCCCGGCGTCCGCTCCGTTCGCCACGGACGGGGGACACTGGGTTTTCCCCAGATACCGTTATGTCGTGAATATAAGCAGACATTTTTGTATGAAATATATCATTCTTCGTTTACTCTTGGCTTTGACTACACCTACCTACCTGCTCTCTCTCTGGACTACTCAACTGGCTGACTTCTACCTTGGACTTCTCTCTGGACTGTTTGGACCCTTCTCTGGCTGGCACATTGGACCGTGGACTCGACCCTTGCAATAGGACCTGGACTCTGGCTGATACCACTGGACCGAGACTTCTCTCGAACGCGCGCTAAGACCCGAATTGAGTACGGTCTTACGTGTCTATTAGGAGATTTCTCGTCGAGGGCGCAGGGCGCAGAAGAAGACGTCGGATCTCACGAACGCATCGCAGGCCCGAACTAAGTACGGCTTGCGTTGTTACTAGGAGTTCCTCCATCCAAGGACGCGGCCGGGCGAACAGAGAGAGCTCTCGAACGCATTGCGGACCCGAAGCTAGTAGGGTCTTGCGTGTTATTAGGAGATCGATCTGAGGCGGGAGCATTTCTCGAACATACGGGGCCTGAACTGAGTAGGGCCCGCAGTATTATTAGAGAGTTCCCGTCTTCTGCGCAAGCGACGAGCGACATAGTGCATTCCCCTGGTAGCTGGCTAATTCTTTAGAGCCTGCACCTGCAGTCCCTTGTACCGCGCGCGAGTCGTGTGGTACAAATTGGTCCTTCAGAGCCGGGATCAGCTGCTACCAGGATGCCTATGTCGTTGCGTTCCGATGCCGGCGCCGGGAGAAGTGCGGAGCAGGACGCCGAGAGCCACCACGACTCTGACGCTTCTTCGACGGCATCAACCACGAGAACGAGAACGGATGACACTGTCCAGCAGATGCTGCGGCAGATGAACGAGCTGCGGAAGGCGCTGGCTGCCAGTCAAGCCGAGCTAGCAGCCTTCCGCTCCACCGATCGCGGCCAGGCACCGGCGAGTGCCCCCGCAAGCACCGAACCAGCGCCCGCGAGCGCTGCAGAAGTGAATCGCGTAACAGCACCCGCGAGTGCTGCCGTGAACAGTGATGGCGTAAGGGTGCCCGCGAGCGCCCCCGCCAATAGTGCAGTGCATCATGAACTTGGTCGGGCCCCCCTGCCGGGGAGCTCGGCTGTACTGAACAATGACGCGTACCGCGTCACGGCGCCCGCGAGTGATCCATCGTGGCCGTCTGACCACCGAACCGCGCACCCCGCGAGGGTGAGTGCCATCCAAGATTGGATGGAGGCTGGGGGACGTCGCCCCCAGTACGAGGATGTCCCGCGCCTCACATACGGCGACAGGGACCGCGAGTGGCGAGATAACGTCCTGGCCCGCCAGACGGGAGTCAAGGACTTGCCTCCCTTTGACGGGAATGCCGCTGACTGGCAAGGCTTCAAATTAATATTTGAAGAAACGACGAAAACGTTCGGGTGGACGGACGCGGAGAACCGCGCCCGTCTCAACCACGCGCTGCGTGGAGAAGCCCGACGCGTCGTGGGCCCGACCTTGTACTGGTCGGGCTCTGGGGCCGCCGCCCGTGTAATGGCGGCCCTTGACGAGCACTACGGCGGTACAAACAACGCCGAGGCCGTCGTGAAGGACTTGTTGTCCAAATTCAAGCCGCGGTCCACGGACACAGTGTGTCTGGACGAGGTCCACGAGTTTGTTTGCTCGTGGACAACGCAGTGTCTACATTAGCGCCAGTAAAGAACGGCGCCTTGCTGACGGACCAGAGGCTGCTGGGGCAGTTCCTCGCCAAGATGCCGTCGTGGGAATGTGTGGACTGGGCGAAGACCCATCGAAACAGCCGCGGTGATCGCTCCTTGTTGGAGCTTAGTGAATTTTACCACGGCTGGAGAGAGATGTTGAAAAACGCGGGCTTTGTGCGGGAGCTGAAGCTCCCGAAAACACGAGCCCGCCCAGTGCTGGCCGCCTATGCCGAGTCCGGTGAGGGCGTCGATGAGGGGGGGCAACAGCCTCTCCGCCCTGCAATACCGACGACCCGCGCCGAGACTAAGCGACCAGTGACAGTGAAATGTAATTTGTGCGGGTTACCGAATCACAGAACCCCGAAGTGCCGCGAGTACTTAGCTAAGAACACAAGTGATCGGTGGAACATGGTGAGACTGAAGAAATTGTGCTTCGCCTGTTTAGGCACAGATCATAACAGTACAAAGTGTAAATCGAAGTGCGCAGTGGAAGGGTGCATTAAGTCACACCACCCGACCCTGCACGTGAGTGCCGAAGCGGTTGTTACAAATACCTGGAGGGCCGAACTACCGGTCCTCCTGAAAGTGCTGCCTGTAAAGGTGATGGGGCCCCGCGGGGAGCGCGATATCTACGCGCTCCTGGACGAGGGGTCCACAGTGACGCTGCTGGAAGAAGCTGTGGCCCGAGAAATCGGAGCCAAGGGCCGCAGCTCCCCGCTCAGACTCAGCGGGGTGCAGTCGATGACAACACCAGAGGCGGGCTCCATGCGCATCAAGGCAAGGGTGCGCGGCGACGGCGCTACATACACCGTGCACGCTAACACAGTGCACGGGCTGGGCCTCCCAGCACAGATCGTCGTCGCGACCCGAGAAGAATTGAGGAGCCCGGGGAACCCGGTGGTTCCCCTGATGCTGATAGGGCAGGACAACGCCCACCTGATCGTCTCCCGCGAGCTACGGGAGACAGCTGGCGACCCTACCATCCTGTCCAGGACGGCGCTGGGATGGACAGCACACGGCGGGGCCTGTGAAGCGCCCGGCCTAGCCGTGGCCTTGTGTGTGCGTCGGGACGCCGATCTCGACGCACTAGTGAGGGGCCACTTCGCGGTGGACTCGCTGGGGGTAACAGCGGCCCACCGCACCACGGCCGCCGAAGAGCGGGCCGTCAGATTGATGAGGACGACGTCCCGGCGCACCGAAGATGGGCGCTGGGAGACAGGACTCCTCTGGGAGAGGGACGACAGCTGGCTTCCCGAGAACCGGGAGGCCGCCATGAAGAGGCTGACGTCCCTCGAAAAGAAGTTGAGGGGCGACCCGCAGCTGGCCGCCGCCTACAAGGCGAAGATGCAAGACTACTTCGCCAAGGGCTACGCTAGGCCCATCAGAGAAGGCGAGTACGAGAGGGCGGCGGGACGCAGATGGTTCCTGCCACACTTCGCCGTGACCAGCAAGCCCGGCAAGATCCGAGTCGTATTCGACGCCGCAGCAGAGTGCCGAGGAGCCTCGCTGAACAAGAGGCTCCTGACAGGTCCCGATCTACTCTCCTCCCTGGTCGGCAATATTCTGAGATTCAGGGAGGGGAAAATCGGGATCGCAGCAGACATCGAGGAGATGTTCCTGCGCATCAGAATGAAAGAAGAGGACCAGATGGCGCAGCTATTCCTGTGGAGGGACAATCCAGAAGAGCCTCCACGGACGTGTGTGTTCACAAGTGTCTTGTTTGGAGCGAGGTGCTCCCCTGCCAGCGCGCAGTACATTCGGAACGAGGTGGCGGAGAGTCAACGGGGGGAGCACCCCGCAGCAGCCGACGTCATCCAAAGCCGCTTCTACATGGACGACTACTTAGACGCGGCGCACTCGAGTCAAGAGGCGTCGCGTCGGGTAATAGAGGTACGGCAAGCATTAGCCGCCGGGGGGTTCCGCCTTGTAAATTGGGCCTCGAACCACCCGGCCGTGCTTCAGGCCGTACCTAGAGAGGAGAGGGCGAAGTCCCTCATAGATATAGGCGGTCCCGACCAAGCCCAGGAACGGATCCTGGGCGTGAAATGGGACCCCACCGACGATATGCTAGTATGTGAGTGGAGCCAGCCAAGAAACACGGCCTGGCCCACCAAGAGAAGCCTGCTGGCGTCAGTAATGCGGGTCTTCGACCCGCTGGGCTTCATAGCCTGTCTAACAATCAGAGCAAAGATCCTCCTCCAGGATGTATGGAGGAGCAAGGTGGACTGGGACGAGCAGGTCACCGAAGAACACGCGGCGCGTTGGCAAGACTGGCTGACCGCCGTAGAGGCAGCCCGGACCAGAATTCCCCGGTGCTGCCGACTCCACCCAAAAGCCGAGGTCACCCTCCACCTGTTTGCCGACGCGTCAGAAAAGGCGTGTTGCACGGTGGCCTACCTCGCCGAGAAACCCACAGAAGGTGGGCCGGTGCGGGTCTCCTTCTTGGGAGCGAAGACAAAAGTCGCTCCCTTGAGGCCCGTGTCGGTACCGAGGATGGAGCTGCAAGCCGCCTTGATGGCGGCTAGGTTCGCGGTGTCCATCCGCCAAGAGCTGAGTCTGGCCGTGCAGAAGACATGGTACTGGTCAGACTCCACAACCGTCCTGCAGTGGATCAGGACGGACCCCCGGACCCACACGGCCTTTGTGGCCAACCGTCTGGGGGAGATTGACGAGCTGACCTGCCTCCGGGACTGGAGGTGGGTGCCCACAAAGGAGAATCCTGCAGACGTGGGCACCCGAGATGGAGAGCTGCCGGACACCAGCCAAGAGAGCGCCGGACATGTGAGCAGCGAGAAGACGGTGGCGGAAGTGAGGAGAGACCTGGCCGTCCTCAGACTACGACCGGCGGCCAGGAAGATAGTGGCAGAATGCCTACAGTGCCGCCAGAAAAAGGCGGCACCCAACCAACCACTAATGGGGCCACTGCCAGAAGGGCGGCTGGCCTACCGTCAGCGGCCGTTCACCCACTGTGGGGTGGACTTCTTCGGGCCGATGACGGTAGTGATAGGGCGTCGACATGAAAAAAGATACGGCGCCCTATTCACATGCATGACAACGAGGGCTGTGCACCTAGAACTGGTGCACAGCCTAGAGGCGGACGCCATGATCATGGCGCTCCGCCGGATGTCGGCCAGGCGAGGGAGTCCAAGCATTATGTACTCCGACAACGGTACCAATTTCCACGGTGCCTACAAAGAAATAAAGGGCGCCGTGGAAGAAGTCCTGGCCGACGAAAGATGGAAGAACAAACTGGCGGGGGATCGCATTGAATGGCGATTCATTCCCCCGTCATCCCCCCACATGGGGGGAGCATGGGAGCGCCTTGTGCGCTCCGTGAAAGAGGCTCTCCGGCTGACATTGGGGAGCCAAGCACTGAAGCAAGAAACCCTGCTGACTGCCCTAGCTGAGGCAGAACACACCCTGAACAGCCGACCGCTCACTCACGTGTCGGCTGACCCAGAAGAAGAAGAGCCGCTGACGCCGAACCACTTCCTCATCGGTTCGCCCAGCGGCAGGCCATGCTTGGCCTTCTACGGTCCCGAAGAGGACGAGGTCTGTCTCCGCAAACAATGGAGACTGGCCCAACAGCTAGCGGACAAATTCTGGCGCCGCTGGCTGAGGGAGTACGTGCCGACGATGCAGGAGCGCAGCCGCTGGCGTACCACAGCCACCCCCCTCCAGACCGGTGACATGGTTTGGATTATGGACCCCACGCAACCCAGAAACGTGTGGCCAAAGGGGGTGATCACAAAAGTCAACACCGCTGCTGATGGACAGGTGCGGTCGGCCGAGATCCGGACCACCACAGGGACCTACACCAGACCGGCCTGCAAGCTGATCAGCATCCCCCTGGGAGATACGCCGCCGGAAGCTGAAGGTGGTGAAGCGAAGCTCTCACGGGGGGAGTGTACCGGACGGCGTCATTAAATCGGATCAGCGAAGTAAAAACCAAATAATATTGAAATAAGATTGATTTGTATAAATTCGATTGTAAAGGACATTGATTGAATTGTATAGATAATATTGCATAAAATGATTGATTTATTGATAATATGGATATGATTATGACTCGATCATGTAAGCTAAGCGCCTCGGCCACAGAAATAAAGGGTTCTTAGTTCCCACCGAACGGACCGAGGCGCGAGGCCCGCGAAATAATTATGTAATAGATAATAAAAATGCATTGGCATATTGAGACAGCCCTGGCTGCGGGAGCTCCTGACAACCCTATCTCCCCGTGTCCAACAATAGAATGACGGCGGCTGCGCGCGGCGCGCGCCTAAAAACCCTTAAACGTGGTATCCCCTCCCCTACTGTTTGAGGGAGGGCCAAGAGGCTTGCGAGCCAGGAGACGCGGAGGTAGGGTGCAGCCTCCCAATAATGGTCTACTCCGATGTAAAATCATGTGGCGATCACAATGATACCAAATACATCGGGGTAGGCCAATTAATTAAGATTTTAATCGACCTTTCGCGGATTGATCGGAAAATACCGAAAACCGATATATCAAGGTTAGCGCGATCTGGTGAGCATGTCCCGATTGGAAATCGCGCGGCGATTCCAACGAGACCAAACACATCGGGATATGCCCCAGATCCGCGGAGATAATCCGCGAAAGGTCGATAATTAGAATAATTGAATTTCGGCCGCGACGGCCGCTGGTCCGTCGCACGTCCAGGCCGATTCGGGGCGAGGCTCTGAGCCCGTTCCCGGCGTCCGCTCCGTTCGCCACGGACGGGGGACACTGGGTTTTCCCCAGATACCGTTATGTCGTGAATATAAGCAGACATTTTTGTATGAAATATATCATTCTTCGTTTACTCTTGGCTTTGACTACACCTACCTACCTGCTCTCTCTCTGGACTACTCAACTGGCTGACTTCTACCTTGGACTTCTCTCTGGACTGTTTGGACCCTTCTCTGGCTGGCACATTGGACCGTGGACTCGACCCTTGCAATAGGACCTGGACTCTGGCTGATACCACTGGACCGAGACTTCTCTCGAACGCGCGCTAAGACCCGAATTGAGTACGGTCTTACGTGTCTATTAGGAGATTTCTCGTCGAGGGCGCAGGGCGCAGAAGAAGACGTCGGATCTCACGAACGCATCGCAGGCCCGAACTAAGTACGGCTTGCGTTGTTACTAGGAGTTCCTCCATCCAAGGACGCGGCCGGGCGAACAGAGAGAGCTCTCGAACGCATTGCGGACCCGAAGCTAGTAGGGTCTTGCGTGTTATTAGGAGATCGATCTGAGGCGGGAGCATTTCTCGAACATACGGGGCCTGAACTGAGTAGGGCCCGCAGTATTATTAGAGAGTTCCCGTCTTCTGCGCAAGCGACGAGCGACATAGTGCATTCCCCTGGTAGCTGGCTAATTCTTTAGAGCCTGCACCTGCAGTCCCTTGTACCGCGCGCGAGTCGTGTGGTACAGAATCGATCCGATGTTTTCAAACTCTTTCGATTTACTCGATGTACCTATCAATGTATTTTCACAGAACTTCGAATGGTAACCGGCAAATCATTCAAAATCAATCAAATCAAATCTACCTTTGAACTCCACTTAGGAGCATAGGGAGGCAACAAGAACTCTCCATTGCGCTTGATCTTGCGCAATGCTTATGACCTCCTCCCACACCATGTCCATTTCCCTCAGCTCTGCCTCGAAGGAACGGAACACGGTATGAGAGGATCTATTCTTCACCTCTACCTATTGCTTCAGTTGTTGATCTAGAACAATTCAGATTCTATAGGTACTCGTAAAATAAAAATATAATTAAACATTCGTCATTTTTTTGGTGGCGCGTATATTGTAGGTTTTGTTATAAGAAATTGACAAACCTTTTGCAAATTGACATTGACTACACTTCCCGAGGGAGAAAAATTAATAATACCAAATTACTTAGGTCATTTTTAAGCTAAAACAATAAATTCTGTTTGTTCTCAGGTTCCGGGTGAACTTTGAATAAGCGGAAAATAAAATAAAAATATAAAATATATCGATACCTATATCGTATCAAAAATTTAAAAATAAATCGATGTAAAGGTGGTAAAAAAATCGATATTTACCCACAAATTATTAGAATAAATTCGAAAATAAAAAAAATAAAACTGTTTTTATTAGCTCTTTTATGGCCAAAATAAGGGATTAAGTTACTGAAAAAACTTAATTTCATTTAAAATATTAACGTACCTACATCTAGTATAGAGAGATTCTTCAAACATGCGATTATTTTGTTTTTCTCAGAAATATTGTCAATGTTTAAATTTTTATTTATAGGTACCTAATATGTTTTGTTAATAAAGCAACTTTGTTGCGTGGAATCAATAAATAAAAATTATAACCTAACAAAATCTCTGTAAGTTTACAAAATATTTGTAGAACATACCTAATAAATACCTATGTATTTCAAGTTAAAATAAATACCTATATTTCCAAAATTTTCTCGAATCGAAAATATAATTCATATTTAAAAAAAAAAACTCGTTAAAAATATCGAATTTATCAAAACTTTATTTCGTAAATCTTAGATCTGCACAATAATTATTGTTTACCCATTTAAAAAAAAAAATATTTCTTCTATAGTTCCAATGCAACGCGCATCGATGTAGGTATTACTTATCTAAATAGCCAACCGTACTTTACGCGATGCCCGTTTCTTGTACATACCTACCTATATCTTTCTCTCAATATAAAGAAAAAACCTTAACATAATAATACCTGCTTAGAATACGAACGACAATTTTATGACGTTTTTAAAAAAACACAAACGATTCTTAGGTCTTATATGTACGCTCTTTAGAAATAAAATCACCTTTTTTACGAACGTAGTTGTTTTACTCGAAGGTGTTTTGACATAAAAGTTGAAATGGGAGCAAAAAACGCAAAAACTAAAAATATTAATTAAAACAGAAATATAGTATCTATAGAAAGCCCCTGTTTTCATCTAAACGATCCTTGGGTAACCCTCGACATTTCCATTTTTTTTCATCGAAATCCGTCCAGTAATAAAGGAGGAGTTAGGTAACAAAGAAAACGGCTAGATTTTTACAGAGTAAGATTAAACAATATTTTCAGTAGTTCTTATCTCTGAAGGTATATAAAATGGAGACCTATTTTCCGTGATCTTCGCATCACGCGTGAACGTCTATATACATTTCACTAAGTATTCTTTTTTAATATGTTTGCTATTGTCATGATAAGGTTCTTATGAAAGAAAAAAATGAGAAAGTTGCGCGTTACATCAGACAATTTAAGAAAACTTAAAATAGGTAACATTTAAGTAATTAAAAATAAAGTTTACTTATAATTTTATTATTAAATTGGGGATTGACAGAAACTGTCTTTTGTTTGTTGGTTTCGGCGATTGACAGAATGCGGATGGAAAATATATGGTTTAAAACAGGTACAAACATTGATTAAATATAAAGGTAATTAATAACAACCACAGGACAACATTTATTGAGAAAGCTAGTTATTAATAATTATAATGTCGTGGTTATAGATTGAAAAAGTACAGTTTTCTTTTTAGATTGTTTTGAAATTTCTTTTTTTCAATTAAACAAAGAGCTATGCATGCAGAAAATTTATATACCTACATAAAATCTAAGTGGTAAGAATCAATTATAACTACCAATTATACACCTCGTTTATTCACGGAATATTATTTTAAGTCTAATGGTTTCCATTTTATTCCTCCTAGCATTTATGTTCACGTAGGTATATAAAACAGAAAGCAGATAAAATAAATAGTGAGTATTTGAACTGCTATAAACTCCAACATTACGAGAGGTCATGAGAGTAAATAATAAAAATGTAGTTTTATGACAAATTCATGTTTGGATTTTATTTGTTAGCTGCTAAGAGAAAGTTTTTACACAACTCCAAACTAAAAAATATTTTTAATCTAAAATCGTTGTATCGCTTAGGGACTTTAACACATGTCACTTTAACATTTAACTATTCATCCAAATACCTATTATGCCTTTTTGGCTGGTTTAACGTTCTGTTATTGGCTGAAATTTAGGTCTAATTCAAATTTGTAAAAGACAATGTCCAAACTTTAAAATCAAGTCACGAATAATAAAGCTTCCTGTTTATTTTATTCATAAATAAATTTAGATGTAATAAAACATTTGACGTAATAAAAACATTACGTGTTCGTATTTGATTTAATACAACAAACTTTTATTTGGTTTTATGATCATTTTAAGATTCATAAAAAGTTTACGCATGAATAAAATATCTAAATGTTTATTTGTGTATAAATATTTTGCCAATAAAGTACCTACTACCTACGTAGGTAAATAGATTTTGCAATACACAGTACAGTAATTTGAAAAATGCGTAGTATTTATGATACTATGCTCTTTCAGGAAGGAAGCAGTCGCTCCAAAGCTTATTTTTATTTATTTATTTTATAATTTTATTAAGTTATATTATACTAGCTTATACCCGTTTTGCTTTACGTTTTTGATTCCGATTGTCAGGCTTGATCGGTAGGTAACTAAACAGGTTCTAGTCTAGCTTCCCATTGCTTAACAGACCTCTATAACTGATAATACCAAAAATTCAAGTCACCACCGCCATCTGTGGAACCAACGCCAAAACACTCAATATCAATAATTCAAGTCACCACCGCCATCTGTGGGACCAACGCCAAAACACTCAATATCAATAATTCATAACACATTTATGTATCTTTTCAACAGATGGCGATGCTAATATGTGTTTATTCAATTTGTACCTGTCAAACTTCAAAATCAAACTTCAAATTTTTTCATTAAATCTTTATTTTTTGAGAATAATAAGATTTGAATAACATTTATATGTATAACAAATCAATCTACGATTATTTTATTACATTTTCATACCGTAATACCAAGATTCCATTCAACGTTTACATGAGTAATTTTGTTTCCAAAAGTCTTTTTGAGAAATTTGTATGAAGATCCTAAAAAAATAGATTTTTTTAAATAGCTCTAAATATATTAAAGTTAATGCAGCAAATTGTATTTAAGAACCTTCTCCAGCATTTCGTACGGCTCTGGGCATATTAACCCACTTGTTACGGATATAACTTTTTTTGTAGTATCACTGTGATTTTTGATACACAGACTAATCAAGGCATTATTCAATCAGGAAAAATTGTTAAAAAAATCTATATGTTACGGAAAAGCGGGAAAATGGTGTTTGATATACGGAACGCTAGTAATATGTACTACTGTTTATTGGATGTTCATAGAACTTAGACACTTCAAAAATAATTCACTAGTTTCTGAAAGTATGTATTTGTAACATAGTAAATCGATTTAAATGCTATGAACAACCATACTTTTAATCAGTCTGAAGCAGTATTGTATAGGTAAAAGCAGTTTTAGGATAAAGAGACATTTTACAATTTTTGAAATAAAACATAGCGGTTTTATGACATACCGCACATCGTAGTTGTTCACTTAACAATAATAAAACTGTTCTATACATTAGGTGACAGTATAGCCGGCGGAACCTATTGCCTGAGGCAATTTTTTTCCAGTCAACCGGACCCGTCCATAGGTACCTACCATACCATAGGTTTCCAAAAAAAACTCGTTGGAACACTCCTTCGGAATTTTAGATGGTCATATTCTCCCTCATTGATTTATAAAGTTTCCAGGCATTGTGCAAAGTCGTAATATATTTTCTAGCTAGACAATGCAAAATAAGGCAGAAGTACCTTGAATACTTCTGCGATATAAACTAATGTTCTTGTCTAATCTGTCGACGCCTCCCATATTGTTGTAAGCTTTGGTAGCAGCTGGTTGATCAATTTGAATGTATCGCTTAACATTCCAGTCTTGGCCGCTTATCCAAATGAGCAAATGGAACGCTGCATTCTTCATCATCACTTGACGAAGAATTTTCATCGTCAACTTCTGCGTGGGCCCGCAGTTATGACCAAGAAAAGTTGTGTAGGGTCATTTCATTTTCATCACCAGAGTCCTCATCAGCTGTCAGCATTACAATTTTCCAGCAGGAAAATAATTGTAATCGAGTCAGGAAAAGACTCGTCTTCATTTGCCTCCAGCTCCTCGATAATTTCTTGAGTGTCGAAAGTTGTGACGTGAAAAAAATGCGACACCCATATTACTAGCGTTCTTTTTACGGAACACCAAATTAATAGTTGAATTATGAATAGATAATATTAGAAAGAAGACTAGATGGCTATCAGTTTATAAACAGTATACTACATTCTTGCATATTTTGAAATGAAATACTGTTAATTAAAAATACATATTTCAGCACTCACCTTGAAACACTCTTCATAAATTTGAAGTAAATAACAATGCGAGCACAGTTAAAATTTCGAGCTCGATCGAGCTCAAAACATAACTGACCAACAAAGGGACATCTCAGCTAACGTGTAACATAAATAATGTAATTCGAAATTACCCACATTAATTGGAATATTTTTATTTCTATGGTGATCCGTATATCAAACGGTAGTAACAAGTGGGTTAATATCTGACGTAGCATTTGTATTTTGAGCGTGATGCTCGGACATAACGGTAAAGTATTGTCAAAGGCAAATAAAAATACAAACATTTCTAAAATATTATGTAGATACTAGATATTCACAATATCTACATAATATTTTATTTATATTCCTCGTCCTCGGGACCTTGATGGGAGGAAGAACAGCGCTCTTCTCGGCCAACTGTTATTCGGCATCCTTAACACATGTCCCAGCCAAGTCCATCTCCTCCACATAATAGTAGAGGTGATACCTTATTATAATTTCGAAAACATTACAATCGTAGCGTTAAGAAAGGAATCAATAATATTTTATTATTTTATGGCCTTAAACGCCAATTACAATGTTACATACTTAAAAAAAATACAATTTGAGGAAATTTTATGTCCACATTTTTTACATCTTATATTTTGTCAAGTTGAATAAAAATTCACTTCGATCTTCAAACGAACATTGGCTTAGTGATAATCAAAATAAATATCACCCAACACTTTCCATACAAAACTAAAAAAAAATTTAAAAAAACAATTACACATCTCAAAATGATACATGTGTTGGTTTAGGATTTTGCAAAAAAAAAACGTCACAAATGTTATCTCATATAAACCATAATTTAGCCAACTAACTTCAAATAACACGCGAATATAATAATATGTTTCCAGTGCCATTTAAAGCATGTTTAAAAGTTTCTCTTGAAATTTGTTTCTCAACTACCTCCTTTAAAGTTAACGAGGTTCTACATATGTAGGGAACAAGTCAAATCCTGTTGTAACGATTCTCCCAGTATAACGAACCTTAAAATTCTTATCGTACAAAATACAGAAAGAAGTTTAAACTCTAAATAAAGACAACATCTGTCTGTCGCCTAATATTCCTACTCCGAACTGATCGCACTTCTTGGTGAAATCAATACCTTCCGAGTGTGCTGTAATATCTAGGTAGAGTGTGTGACCAAAGCCGTAGCCAGAAAATAATTTCTGAAGGGTTCAACAGTAGAAAAACTTGAACTGGTGCACCGCGTGCTACTGCAGTCAAATTGGTACTTATACTAAATATCTTCTTCTATTTGGGGATGGGGAGATCAAGGGGGGTTCAGCCCCTAGCTGGGCCTCTTTTTTATCCTAGCTACGGCTTTGTATGTGACTTAAGTGTGAATTTTTTTACCCATCACTCCGTGTCCCGTACGCGGTAGGCAGAGAGAACGGACCTCCACTCTTTTCTATCCAAGCATACTTTTTTCGCTTCTTCCACCGACATACCATTTCTCATACAGCTTCTCCTATTTCTCTTACTTCTTACCTGGCCTTCCTTGAGGACGGAATCGATGTGTTCCATCCACGTCATTCTCGGTCGCCCACGCTTTCTTACACCTGTCCTTTCAGCCTTATGAATTATCTTTGTCATTCTGTTTGCATCCATTCTTTCCACATGCCCAAACCATCTCAACTTATTAACTTTCATCTTTGTCACAACACTTACTTCCATACCACATTCTTTCCTAATATTTTCATTCCTTTCCATATCCCATAAAGTTTTTCCACATATTCTTAGTAGAGATTTCATCTCTAGTGCATTTATACTACATTCTTCTTTTTTCGTCCATGTCCACGTTTCACAACCATACATCATCGATGGTAGCAGGATTGCGTTATGCACTAATTTCTTTGCGTGTAGTGAGACGTTGTTGTTTCTCATTATAGGTCTTAGTGCACCGCCCACCCTGCAACCAGCAACTTTCCTACGTTCGATTTCTTTTTCACACTTTCCATCACGACTAAACATGCTTCCGAAATACACATTCTCATTCACTTGCTAAAATATAATAATTCTTATTCCTGCAACTTGTCTTCATCGTCTCAATGTTTGAAAACAAATTTACGAAATATTTGATTGGTAGGAATACCTAAGTAATTAGCCTTAACTCTTGTCCCGCACTCGTCTCCTCTGTATAACGGTAGAAAGCGATGGGCCTGCCATTATTTCATACTTGTATAATAATATGTTCCTGGTAATAAGGTGCCATGACACATGCCCATACCGGAGAATGGGTAGCGCAGACAAGTGAATCAGTTTACATTATAAGAATGAACACTTTTAGAAAAAAAAAAACAGCTTCTTCATAGTTGGATCAGCACATTGGGGCATAATAGAAAGTAAAAATAATAAGTTTTTCAGTAAGAAAATACCTGTCGTTATTCACTATATTCACGTCGGCGATTAGTGTCGAGACGAAATGTAAAACTGTTTGATACGTGTGTGTTGCCCATTCTCTTGTATGGGTGTGAGTCCTGGCACCTGACCAAGGTCCAGGCACAAAAAGTCTCAGCCTTTGAGATGAAGTGCCTAAGGAGAATTCTGGGCGTAAGATGGTACTACCGCATCACGAACGACGCTATACGCCGGCGCACCCAGCGTGAGCCCATCACCTCCACAATTGTGGGGAGGAGATGGACTTGGCTGGGATATGTGTTAAGGATGCCGAATGACAGTTGGTCGAGGAGAGCGCTGTTCTTCCTCCCATCAGGGTCCCGAAGACGAGGAAGACCCACTTACACTGTGTTCCGCTCCTGCGAAGCAGAGCTGAGGGACATGGACATGGTGTGGGAGGAGGTCATAAACATTGCGCAGGATCGAGCGCGGTGGAGAGCTCTTGTTGCCTCCCTATGCCCCTGAGTGGGGTGTAAAAGGGAGAATTGAATTGATTCACGATATAACAAATGTTTTCAGTGTAACGGATTTGCTGAGGAACTACTTCTCAGTAACATGTGGCAAGAATTAGGTATATACTTACTTTTATAACATTTTTTTTTAATATTAAAATGGAAATTCGTTGAAATTTGCCAAGTCATTAAGCCATTTGTTAACAGCCAAAAGAAACCGCTTAATAGGAGGAAACATTTAAATGTGAGAGAAGCATGAGAGAATGGTTAAAAAAACTTCCCTTTTATATTTCGATTGTTTTTTGGTCTTACTTTGTGATACTTCATACAATGATACTCAAACGCCAACGGTTGATTGGGATAGCGGCTTTCGTTGTTTTTTTTTTGTTAAGTTGTACATACACACACTGTTTACCGTTTAAAAGGCGATATTATTTTAGAGATTTTTTTCAGGGGGGTGAGTACGTAAGGGCTATAGCACGACTAACTACTTCCTAGTGTAGTTAGCGCGAGTACGTAACGTTACAAATGTAGTTAGTTGTGCGTTTCAGCGTGGTTATTATGTAGTTAAGCCGTGGTTATGAGTAGTTAGATTGATGTGTGGTTAGTCGTGCTATAGCAAAAGTTACGTACTCACTACCCAGGACTTTTCTTTTCAACTAAATTACGAACTTTATTTTTTATATATATAAGTAGTGGTTTATTCAAATTTGTTGAGTTTAATACAATTTCTAAGACTGATTTATATTTTGAAAACTTCAAAATTTAATTGAGTCTGAATGATTAGTAGAGGCGTAGAGAAGTAAAGTTGTTGTTGTTTTTTGCACACTCTACATCATTTTGTTATTATAATTTTTTCAAGTAAAATTATTTTCAAATCAATACATAGGTCTGTCTTTGAAAAAAAAAAGAAAAATAGAAGATGCGATGTTTTTATTCAAATCAAGCAAAAAGTCTGTTGTATATGTAGGTAAGTGTGCTTTTACACCAAACGAACATAGAGCCGAATCTAGAAACAGAGCATACCTTCTTTCTTTTTGGTTTATATTGGACACCATGGAAACAATAACAGGCAAGAACTAAATTAATGGGCGATGACAGATTAGTGTCCATATCAACGATCAAGAAAATATACCCTACTTCCATCTCTGGCTTTATATTTGTTTGATTTAAATGGATTCGAAGTATCTTAATATAAACGGACCATAAAGCGCAAAAATGATTAAATAACATTGAGGCAGTTCGTTTTATGATATAAAACTAGTGGAAAAAAATCAAATTTAATTTCATAAATTACCCTATTTGAAAGCACAACAACCTTTCTTCCATATGTGCTTAACCATCGTACATGTCTAAATGTAATTTGCCCACAAGTTTACGGCCCACATCATCTAGCAATGAGGGCGCTATCTTTGGCAGTAAGGAAAAGCAGGCCATAAAATTAAACACCTTTGGTAATAAATTATATGTGATTATTAATATTTCAGTTCGAACTTAACGACTTGAGGAAATACACACCGTTAACACCCACATTTTATGGTTGAAAATGGCGTTATATGGAGAAAATTCGCCATCTTTAATAGTAGTATAACGCTTACTCTAACAGTTCATATTCATATCTTTGCGGTCGGTATCTCTCGTGACTGTCCATTTGATGAAGAGAGTTGTAGGAAATAAGCTCGTCCGCATTTATAAGCCCCGTGTCGTCCGTCTACAGCGCTGTGAGCTCTGAGGTTATGTTGGATTAACCATTTTTGAAGATGGGAATAAACCAAGAATAAACCCACTTATTATAGTAGCTTTCACAAAGTCTTCACTTGGATATATTTTCTTAATATTTTACGATCACGTAGTTATTTTGTATACTTTTTATTTTATCTATAATAATATGATAAAAATCATTCGGAGAAAGACCCTCGTAAGCTGTTTGTTAAACGCTGTAGTTTAGTTTTATAGCAAAATTCTTGTTATCGCTATCGATTTTCCTCTGAGAAATCAGAAGCAAAAATAAGAAAATGTGTCAAAAATCTTTCCGAAATTTTTCTAGAAATATAGGTTGGTACATAATCTTTTCATCAAATAGCTGATTATAGAATGATGAAAAAATAACAACAAATGGATACCTACTTATTTTGTCTTCTTCTTGAGCCCTCTATCTTCCACTGCTAGATATAATAATATGTGTTTTTCTGTCGATTGCTGTTAGCACTGAAACTAGCTGAAGCTAGTTTTTGTCCCAGCTGCTATAGGTCTTATCACCTCTTTGATCTCTTCCTATGCCTCTCTTATTTTTCCGTGGGGTTTGCATTTCAATCATGTCCTATCCATTGCCATATCAGTCTTGCTTTGCCAACCATGGTATCCGCTTTTTTGGTTATAAAAATATAAAATCTTAAAAAGCGACTTTCATAATGTGTAGAGGAGCTTGTTGCCAATTTTTTTTAAGACATTTGGACCATCGAACACGTATGGAACTGTAGAATACGGTTTGAATAAACAGTGTAACGACATGAATCCACAAATTTTTACAAAACTTTCGTAAGGTGCTTTGTGGTCTGTTGTCGGTAGCCCACTGGAGTGATCGACTCCTAGCTGCCCCTCCACCTCTTTAGTGGTCTGCTTAAGAGCCCTCTTCTTTGGGGTTGGCCGTGCGATGCCAAAGCCATGTGACCATTTTCTAAAATAAAATGTGTAGGTACCTTCTGGTTTTCAGTCTATTAGAAAATAAATGTTTGTAGTTGTGGTAAAAACTAATACAAAATAGAAACAAATAAGACAGAAGCTATTCAAATTGATGTTTCCATATTCAATAATCGTTGCAAAAAAACCTTAACTAAGGTCAGATAAAAAGGTAAATATTTACTTTCTCAACACCTCAAATTGAAATTACATTAAAATCAACTTCAATATGCTGACCACTGTTCATTTTATAACTATTGTATGTCAGTAAATTTGCTTCTGTATTACAAATCGTCTATTTAGGCAGGTATATGCCAAACAAAGAACCATTAGTATCACAAATTCAGTTTTGATATGGAAATATCCTTTAAACCTATTCAATGGAGGTTTGTCACTTCTTCTTGAGCCTCCTCTTAGATCTGACTGACACATTGTCTAGTGGGATCTTATTGTAATACCTCGGATCTCTTGAGCTTTTATCAAAATTTCAGGAGATCTTTCACTCTTCACAATAAATCGTGAATCTTCCATATACTTGGACCAACTTTAACTATCAAGGATCTTTTTCAATAAGTACCAGATACAATCAAAGGTCAATCGCTTATAAGTATACTCAAAGGTGTATGCACTGTAAAAATCGGTCATTCGTTTCAGTTATTAATCCCAATAGGTAACATTAGAAATAGCTTTAATTACTTTATCTAGTATTAATTATTGGTTAAGTTCATCTGTTAGGTACTCGTTATTTTCTTTGAAACATTTTAACCCGACGCGAAATAAATTTCATAATAGGTAAACGACAAAACCAAAAACTACGTAGGTACCTACATATACATTTTCCATATTTCTAATGTAACTAGTCGACATTCTTTTTATGGCAACTAGTGGTCGACCAGTGCTCCAAATTCGACCATAACTAATTTAGATTATAAGTTTGAAGATTATTAAGGTTCGATTGTCTATGAAAGAGATGAGACTATGAGAGCGCTATTTCACAATTTTCTTTAAAAAACAATGACATGCATGGATACGTCAAATTTGAAATATGTTTTTCAACAAATGAAACAATTTTTTTCTATTATTATTTAAGACAAATAATATACCTAATATATTCTCAGTTTATATCCCGCCATTTCCAGCTCCACGTTCCATTTGAACATACCGCCTTCAAAAAGCTTTCTGCGCCCAATATGAGGCGCTTCTCATTTTACATTTAATTTGTTTCAATGAAGTTGATGGTCTTTATCGAAGTCTGTGGAAGTGTATGTGAGACTATAAAATATAATATTACAGTAGTGTTTGTAATGTTTATTTTTAATGATTTAATCTATTTTTTATGCATTATTTAAAAAAAATATTAACATTCGCCACTCCTTCTCTATTATAAACCACAATCGTCTTCTTTATAAAAAAATCGTTAATCATAATTAGATTACGTATAACTCACTGCTCAATTTTTACTTTATTTTTAAAAAAAATTATTTAATCCGCGTTTGTTATGTATAATTAAGGATGATATTTCATACAAAATTTTGTAAACAAACAAAATAGTAGCCGGGCAACGCGAGTGTTTACAACCAAGATGCGCTATGTCAGATTTGAATGATTTCGAATTATTGATGCAGAATAGGTACCTTATCTTTTAATTATTTATTTTATAATAAAATATAGTTAAGTTCTTATTAAATCATACGAAACTTTTATGTTTTAACCAAAATGAACTAATTTATGTTTGATCACTTCAATTTTAATATTTGTACCTAGTTAAAAAGTATTCCTGAATATTATTTTCTTCCTCTCTAGCCCTCGAATGATTACGAGAATGCATATTTGCTTTATTTCTTTAAAGTTCCTATTGTTAAAATGATAAACACAAATACGATGGACCAAAATATGAAGGGAGCACATATTTGGACGGGGAAAAAACTTAAATACAGTGTATTTATTACAGGAAGCGTTCTTGTATACTCGAAACTACTGTCAGTTGACGTTAAATCCAATATTATGGCGGGTTAAATCTACAGAGATCAGCTCACAATCAAGCGATATGCTGTAAACTGTCTCGATGACAGCTTGATCGTATTATTTTCTATCGCTGAGCTATTTTTTCCACTGATCGTAGTTTTTAAATTGTGTGCAAAATTCATACTCCTCCGTCCACGCTATTCTCGTACTAAATAGTCACAAAGTTTTTCCTTCACGTACCTATTAATATATAGATATAGATTATAACAAGTGATAGTCGATCAGAAGTTCCTATATACGGGAAGAAAAATTTCAAATAATTGAATATTTGTATTTTTTTTATCTATTTTTATGCTTATCGTCCGACAAGCTATACCTACTGGTAGTGAAGTGGTTATAATTGGAAAATCCAACACTTCTCTTCTTCTTCTTCTTCAGCCCTCTCTGGTCCACTGCTGGACATAGGCCTCTTCGATTTTCTTCCAATTTTCCCTGTCATTTGCTAGTCTCATCCACTGTCTTCCAACACTAATACACTTGAAATCAAAGTAAAAGTTGAGCATTTAACTTCGAGATTTAAAGATAAATTTAAATGCATTTTCATTTGGATCCTCCTCCGTTTGCACCGCAAGCTTTATCTGATGTTTCGGTTCTGCAAACTTTACTACTACATTTCTATACGCCTCAAGGTAGGCCACCGTGAACACTGTACTACAAAAACTATAATAATTGTATCACCTAGATGGGTGATAGTGGAAGAATAATAGTGGAACACTGTTGTCCCTTCCCCTGGAATATCTTTGTTCCACGGAGCTGCGGCTCTATCACCCCGCTCACTTGACCCCGATAGACACCTTCGTCATTCGTGCCCCCTGAACCCCCATCCCACAACACTTGCTGCCTTCGCCACCATATGCTTTTGTTTCACGCCACTACTATGCTTGTATCGATGTTTCAGCCCCTGGCCATCTGATTCATTCAGGTTGTAGTTCTTTTATATTGAATTTTTGTTCATGGTAGTACAACCCTGTCTGTGTCAACAGTAAATTGTTAAAACCATATTACCACGAATTTGTAAAAATGACGAAAATGAAAGTTGGTACAACTATCTTTCATTTTGTTTTTCATGTAAACGTGCTTAGGTATCTTGTTTATTTTCAACATCGTTTATTAAAACTATATAAATGCTTATACAGATCTTTTAATTGTAATAAAACGACAAAAACAAAAAAATATGCTCGTATATATTATTACATATTAAACATAATTGTTTTAGGTATATTAACTTTTTTGAGATTGAATAGTGGACCGATTCGCTAATTCTTTTTTTGTCATGTGTTGCTTTTATCAGGAGAAGGTTCTTATTAAAGAAAAAAATAAGAAAGTCGCGTGGATAATTAGAAAATCAAAGAAAACTAGGTAAACAAGTAGGTAACCTTCTCAGTACTTTTAACAATATAATTTTCAGGGTTCATTTTTAGTTTGTGGTGAAAATAGCCAAAATACGTAAATAAAACAAAACAAAAACAGAGCAATATTTTTATAATTCATTTTCAGTATGGAAGCCACTATTTCTAAAATGTACCTTCTACTACTTTAACTGTTTTTTGCTCAATGTTTTGCCTATTTATTAGCAAGTGTTACCTTTTTGAATAGCTAAAGAGACGTAGAAGTTTTTAAAATTATCTGCAAAACAAATTCCATAATTTTTAAAAAAAAAAGCGCTTCAAATTTAAAAACACTTAACGGGTAAGGTCAAACATGACCTTACCCACAATACACCCAAATATCTATTATATAACCACCGACCTTCTTTCTAGAAGTCGTAGGTTCGATTCCCGGCTTCGACCATCTTCCTTTTTCACAACAAGCTTGGTTTTCTGTGAAAAATGTATTATTTGTGTATCAATGTAATCTATTAAAGATAGATAATCAATCAACCTATCAATCGATACTCTTTGTCTTTGCCTTTCATAAAACTCTACTTGGTGCCAAAGGGAGCATGCTATAGCAACATACCTAATTGGTTTTTGAACGTCACGAACAATTTAGCTGTCAGAATTTTTTTATGTAAAAAAGGAGGGTATAAGATTTTATTTTTATTCACCTTATAAGTATTTTAAATTAATGTTTCAACACAATCGTAATAAAAATACCCTATTAAGATTTTACTACGCCTTTTTTTAGTTATTCTAAAAATTCTCAGAGTCAAACGATTTCCTATGTAAGCTTTAATACGAATCCTTTCAGCACACAAAAGGTTTTTAATTTTCAACACAAAGTCAAAGCTCAAAGGCTCTGAGGCAGAAACTGTAACTTTACGTTTGTAATTATATTATAAACTAGCTTTCCCGACAGACGTTGTCCTGTGGTTCTAGACCGAAGTGGCCCGTTAATATAAACATGATGTGCACTGCGCCCCCGTTAAACAATACAAAAATTAATTGGATTGAATTAAACTAATAAAATAATAACATTAATCTATTTCTGAAACATCCCTATTTCATTCGTATTCAAAGCTCTGGCGGGAACAACTTGAGAAAAATGCGCTCGCCCACACACCCTACCTCGCCTATTACTAACACGAATGTGTCCGATAATATTGTTGACTTTGTATGAAAATTTTCTAAAACTATCGAAACGGCACGGTGGAGTAAGTGGGATGGGCTACTGTAAAAGCGTATGCGAGAATGAGAGGGAACTACCCGCGATGTCGTGGGCGCGTCCCCGTAACCTTTCCATACAAACTTAAATATTGTATTTTACATAATTTATTATCCATTTTTTAACTTTTTATTAAATATTCTGTTATCCGGAGCGGAGAAGAATCCAATAAATCAAACATCAGAAGAATCTGTTGAGCCAATCTCGAGTTATAAGTGTTCGCACTAACCCGACTTTCATTTATATTAGAGATTATATTTATATAACTCGCAGGTTTCATAGTTTTATTTCTCTACTAAAAGTCCCTTTAACCTTCTTTAATGTAGGTATTACATATCGCGTGTTTATCGACTCATTCTGTTTTGCCATCTGTTGGAATTTTTTGAGAACACCAGAGCAACTAACCTTATAGATAGCGACTGCTGTCATAATTGGCGCAAGGATATGTGTATTGTGTATATCCATTTTTGTTAATGTCTCATCTTTATTGCTTACTAGCTTTCCCCACAGACGTTGTCCTGTGGTTCAAACCCGAGGCGGCCCGTTCATATGTACATAATGTGCACTGCGCCCCCATAAAAAAAATACATATCTAATCAATTCGATTGAGTTAAGCTAATAAAATATTAACATTAAAATATTTCGAAAACATAATGTAGGTAACCATTAACCTATTTTTTAAAATAAGTATAATTTAAATCTAATTTTGAAATAAAATTGCATTTGACAGAAACTGTCATGAAATAAAATTGCTTTTGACAGAAACTGTCAGTTTTTTTTATACTTGGTCCGATTGACTGAGTTCGGACGGGAAATATATGATTTAAAACAGATGCGTTTGTCGGAATTAGGTTGTGAAAAGGTAATTAATTTATCATTATACCTACCTAAAAAATCGAATTCAATATTCATAGATAGGACTAGGTATACCTACAGGAAAACGTCTGTCGAAAAGGCTTACTTTACTTACTTAATCCACGTTCGCTCTCTAGGTGGAGCACGTAGTCGCCACAAAGCCTCGCCAAGCATCTCTATCCTAGGCTAGATCCAGGGCGTCATTCCAACTTAAGCCGGTTTCCCGAAGGTCTTCATCGTAAGCTCTCTTGATCGTGAGTCTTGGTCTGCCACGTCCTATTGTACCACCTGGTGTATAGAATAAGCTTCCATTATCCATGGACTCGGGGGACATACGTACGACAAAAAGCTAGTGTAGAATAAAATAATATTGTGATAGAAGAAATTTTCCCCTAGCGGTTGTCTCATCTCCAAACGTTGGAAGGCTGTTAATTTGTTATTCAATAAAATCAACCAAAAAGAAAAACACTTCGTTTATTTCGTAATTGTTCAACGAGCCGTGAAGAAATGTCGTTGCGAATTATAATGTTCATCAACTCAGTTCGACATAATAAATAACAAAGAAAACAAAAATTACGTAAAATGTGAATCTTTTATATTAGATGTCTACAATTTAACACATAAAAAAAACCTTTGTATAATATTCATATCTCTAATATAAATTAAAGTCGGGTTAGTGCGAACACTTATAACTCGAGATCGGCTCAACAGATTCTTCCTGTGTGTGATTTATTGGATTCTTCTCCGCTCCGGATAACAGAATAACTATAATAAAAAGTTGAAAAATGGATATGGTATAATATAAAATATAATATTAAAGTTAGTATGGAACGAATTTTATGCGACGCCATCTTTGAAAAAATCTAACAACAAAATTATCGTCTTCTGCACCTGCACCCTCTCATTCTCGCATACGTAATTGCCACTCTTACAACAGCCCATTTCACTTAATCCACCGTTTCGGGCGTTTTAGAAATTTTTCATACAAAGTCAACCAAATTGCGCGCATATAATTATATTCTCGCGTTGATCCCGTCTGAGCTTTGAATACGAATGAAATATGGACGTTTTAGAAATAATATTTTAATGTTATTATTTAATTAGTTTATTTTTGTTTCTGGAGGAGCAGTACACAATGAACGGGCCGCCTGTGGTTAGGACCAAAGGGTCCACAGGACAACGTCTGTCGGGAAAGCTAGTATTGAATAAATGCGTTGAAGCTGCGCTACATCGAGTTCAGTGGAAAGCTCGTGTTGCCTCCCCATGCCCATAAGTGGAATGAAAAAGGGAGTAGGTATATGTATGCAATTTAAGTCAACGAGTGTCCGCTGATTGACTTATGTTAGCTCACGCTCACACCACTTTTAACATAATAATATGGTGACCATACTTGTCTTGTTCAACAATCGTTTTAAATTACTTTTTTTTGTAGACATACCGCATGTCCACCCTATGGTTTCTTGTTAGATCCACAATTTAATAGCTTGGATACGTATTCCAAAATGTAATTTACTTTTTTTCTAAGATGTGGTCGTTATTTAAGACCATCGCCAAGAATCGCACTCGAATCCTAAGCTTTCCATAGAAAGTCGATAGGTACAGTTATACTCAGCGCGGTGTAAGAATAGGTACTTCTGGTACCGCGCTACCCCGTCATGCTTTGTTGTTGTGACGTACGCCAGGAGATAGTTGACAGTTATTGTCTGGCGACCAAAGTGCTAGTTCATTCAGCGTTACCCAGGGTGCACCACGAGGAGGCGAACTAGCTTTGCACCCCAATACATACAATACAAAAGAATATATACCTAGTTTTGTTTAGACTCGTACACGTAAGTCGTTTCTTTAGATAATAAAGTGCTAAATAATCATAAGTTTAAATAAACGAAACGATTGAAAAATAAACAAGAATGAAAATTGAACAACAACATAGGTATAGACCAGCAGCCCTATTCACGGAAAAGTTTAAGTCTAAGTTTAGTTCGAAGTTCGAACGAAGTTCGATTCAAACCCTCCGTG
This sequence comes from Mystacides longicornis, assembly GCA_963576905.1. NCBI lineage: Eukaryota > Metazoa > Arthropoda > Insecta > Trichoptera > Leptoceridae > Mystacides > Mystacides longicornis. The sequence continues at coordinate 15,546,713 of OY756425.1, forward strand.
AATAGGTACATAGACTGTAGATAGTCGCCGCCTACAATTATTATTACCAGCAGCCCTATTCACGGAAAAGTTTAAGTCTAAGTTTAGTTCGAAGTTCGAACGAAGTTCGATTCAAACTTTTCCGTGAATAGGTACATAGACTGTAGATAGTCGCCGCCTACAATTATTATTACCAGCAGCCCTATTCACGGAAAAGTTTGAATCGAACTTCGAACTAAACTTAGACTTAAACTTTTCCGTGAATAGGGCTGCTGATAAGAAAACGCAAACTTTTCCTATAACCAATCAAGATTAGACAAAAAGCCTAGGCCGGCCAAAATAAAGAGTGCATTAGATGCTGCGTTAAGCTGGGATGAAACTGTGAAACTGTCGCAATATAAAATTGTGACTAGCAAAGATTTCGTGGCGTTCAATCGCACCACCACACTTGGAGCCGACTTGGAATTTCTCTTTATCGGATTTTTTTTAAATAAAATGAATCTGTAGGGTTATTCTCGTAGCGGTCTTAAAACGCTCCTATCCTGATTGACAATATCAAAATGGCGGATTGGTATTCACAAAACAAGATATCTAGCAGCTGATATCTTAAAAATTCGTTATGTTTGAAATATTAGTATGAAATTCTATGTAATCGGCATTCCCGTAACTATCTTACAAACGTCAAATTCAAGGGCGACCTAATTGCGATCATGTCTTAATCTTATCGTTAAGTGATTTTTAAATGCGATTGATTACGGGAATAAGGCTCCTGTGCTCACTCAAAATGAACACATATACACGCATACCTACACATTTTCACAGTGAGCTTGTGTCATGAAAGAGGAAGATGGTCGGCACCTGAGATCGAACTTACTATCTCCATACGAAACAGTACAAAAGCTGGCGTCGTAACAGCTAAGTTACCAACAATTTTGCTTTTAAAGTCTTTCGATGGCGTTAAAGTATTATGAAGAAAAAAAAATCTCTTGACAAACTAGGTCAATCCTGTCTTTGATACTGGCAGAAACTCGATTCGCTTTATCCCAAGTGTAATCATAATGCGTTAACTACCCCCAGCTATACAAGAGAAGAGTAGTTCCATATTATTATTTATAAGGGGATAATGTTGTAATATTTCGATCGTCAATCATGGCATGATGGATAAAACAATCATATTACACCGAATATATTTTGCGGCTCTAAAGGATAGCTTGTTACATGAATATTTGGGGGAAACATCTGTTCATTTCCAATTCTGATATCGTAAGCAAGGGTAGCTTATTTAGATTCATTGTTTTTTACGAAACGATTCTTTCTTTATTATTTTATTTAAATCTATATTTTATTTCAGAAGATTACTGCTAAATGACTTTTAAATAGCGTTTTTTTATCTTCCTATAATTAAGTTAATTTGCATACCTAACTCATACTTAACTATGTATACCTATCTTTCTGCGAAATTCTTATCTGAATAATCAAAATTTTCAATCCAAAAGCTGTATTTATATCAGGTACAATCAACTCCTTTATTCTATCTATTATGATTTTTTTTACAAGGAGTCACCAGTCTAAATGATGGATGTAGGTACCTAATTAAGTTAAATTAATTTAAAGTTCACATTTCAACCACCTTTCGTTAATTAGCATGCTTTGTATATAATATACCTATACTGTCGTTGGCAGCAACTTAAGTGATAACTAACTAACGAATGGGGTAGGTAAGTGCATTTTCAAACAATAGAACTTACCATATCCAGAGAATGGGCATGGCAGATGAAGCAGAAATTTTTATCAGAGCAATGGTACTATGTGTAAGTGTTATACAATATAAGGTTTGCATATGACACCGTTCTGCAGCCCTAGTATAAGTTTTCGATGAGCGAATATCTAAAAGATCATCGAAAGAGTTTCGAAAAATTTTCGAAAAATCTAATGATTCGATCGTTTGATTTAAGAACACTAATTGCACTCTAATATAGCGCTTATTTGCCTGCAATTAGCTTTCGATAAAATTCGTACTAGCTCCACTGCTATCAAATAGTATACAAAACCTTGCTACTAGATAAAATCAACTCCGACGGAGAAGAATTTGGTCTAAATATCAATATACCTAAGTTCAAACTTATGGGTTATGGCTGAGACACTCATCCAGGTGCGAGCATTAATATTGAGAGGGTGAATCATTTCAAATATCTGGGCAGTAGGTATTTAGACTGAAAATTTAGACCCTGACGAAGAAATAAAATTCAGGATAGAAGCCGCCTGAACATCTTCGAACAATTAAATCAAAAATCTCCGGTGTGACGACAACCTTAAAATATGAAGAAAATCTCCGGTGTGACGACAACCTTAAAATATGAAGAAAATCTCCGGTGTGACGACAACCTTAAAATATGAAGAAAATCTCCGGTGTGACGACAACCTTAAAATATGAAGAAAATCTCCGGTGTGACGACAACCTTAAAATATGAAGAAAATCTCCGGTGTGACGACAACCTTAACCCTGGATTGGATAGCTAACCTTCTCGAGTACCCTGTTAAAGCTAACCATCCGCCTAAACGACGGGTATTCGAAAAACAATTTTTTTTTTGTAATAAGTTGCAATCTTAGGGTATTTATTTCTTTATATTACAGTTATTTAATAGGATTCTTAATTTAAGAAAAAAAATCATCAAATATTTTCATTTATTTTTCAAATTATAACGGTTTTTCTTAGACCTCTAAAGAAAAATACACATTTTTTCATCTAAAGGTTTATAATGGTCAAGGTACAAATTAAAAAAAAATGAGTTTTCTGGCGTTGCATGGCACATGGAAACATAAAACTTTATTTTTTAATACAAAATGAACTGTTTTATTTAGCACATGTGACACAAAAAATAACTTAATGTTCACCACATATTGCTACCTTAGAAATACTGACTGTTATCAACTTTTTCTTCCCGAAAGTCTTTTTTTAACGTTTTTTCTCTTTAATGACTCTTTTTCATCTTCTTATACTTATAGAAAACCTTGACCCGAAGGCTGCTGCTCTTGACTGGTGGATAGCTGCCCTAAAAGATCGCTCTCGAACTTTTCTTTGACTTGCGTTGGCATCATTGTTTTAGCCAGTCTTACCATATAATATGATACTGCTTTGTGAGATTTCTGAAGGAGCAGCATCCGAGGCCAACCCGCTGACAAGCGTGGCCTTGTATTGCCAACTATTCCACGCATATATCAAGTTCAATTCAGAAATGGCCGAATATAATATACGAGGGAGGCCGTCATCCAGCAGTGGATGCTTAAGGCTGAAAAGAAGAGGAAGAAGAAGACAACATTCTTTCACCGTCTAAATGTATGAGATAGTGCACTCAAATGTCTTTCTTCAGAGTCTGATGGTTCATAATTTTCGTCTAAAGAGATGTCCGAGTGGACATCGTCTTCCGCCAAAATGTCTTCGGTTTCACTTTCAGAATCGACATTCAGATCATTGTCACTGTACTCCTGGCTTATCACAATAGTTATCGTATCTTCACTTAATAAAAACATCGTAAAAATAAAAAAAGAAACAGTTTTCAATTAAAATATGCACGCGTAGTCAAACTAAAATACTAACGTTAAAGCTAACCATCCGTCGAAACGACGGGTACCAGCTACATAAATCTCAAAAAAGTAAAAAAAACATGACACCTACCTTATCGGCGAGTATGCTATTAGGACAACTTCATCGCCGGCTGAGTTGACTAGCCGAACCAAGATGATCGGATGCATCGTTAAAAAGAGACAGCGATATTACTATGCGATGCCCGTCGATTCGACGGAGGTTAGCTATCCAGGGTTAAAATATGAAGACAACGAATGGTCAAATGTTACGTGTGGTCAGTCTAACTGGTGTAGACTGTAGACATGGACACTCAAAGTGAATGAAGCATTTGAAATGCGGATCCATCACGAAACCCGATAGAACATCAGAATTCAGAAGAAGGTGCTATTTTAATAATTTAAAAAAGCATGCGATGCATATTAGCATAATATTCTAGTTTAGTACGTGCAATATAGACAAGGAAGGTTTAACGGAGGAAGGTAAGTACAGTTTATGTACCTGCATTTTATACCTAAGTTGAAAAAGCACGTATTGTAGCAGCGCATTATAAGTATAGGTACCTTTCAATGTTCTGTTTTTAAATACACAATTTACTCAGTAAACACCCAAGTATCAATGTGAAAGTGCTTTTATTGTTAAATAAATGTAGGTAGGTACATAAATTCTAAGTGGTAGGTACCTACCTATGTATAATCAATCCGAAGAACTTCGTTTTGCTTTGAGATTTTTTAGTAAGATGGCGCTTTACAATGTAAAAGTAATTAATATTATCGATGTTTACTATTATTGCTAACATGTGTGGTTAATTGAAAGAGGGATGTATAGTTCAACTATACCTACCTATCTTGAAATTTAAACTTGGTTGAATATTGTACCTATATTTTTTTAAAATCAGATCGAAAGTGTTCTAACAGAACGAAACTCGTCTCTGGAATAAAATAATTTGTGTAGTATAAAGAAGTGTTTTTTTCATTCTCAATGTAAAAGGAGTAATAATGGACAGAGGACTTTTTATTAAGTAGGTAAATATTCAGTAGTAGGTATATAAGTATTAATAAGATTATAATTTGAATAAAATCGAATGATCGAAAGATTATAGAGAATTTACAAGTTATTTAAAGAAAGCCTGCGGGATTTCTTGAATTTATCAATAAATCCTTGATAAATAAGGAAAGAATATAATATAACTACCCACTTAAAAAAGCTTTACGAGAATTTCAACTTTTCCAAATCAAAAAGCAAGAAGCTCACCGGCTTTTGTTAATAGAGAACTTATTACCTATTAATAATTCAAAATTATTTGTTCAAACAGCTTTTATCGCGCAGGTTTTAAGTAAGAAAGAATTATATACATACATAGATCAATATTATATTTCTACAGAATTATTATTGACATATTAATGGATATTATTTTAAGCCAACAAAATAATACCCTTTTGTATTTTGTAGGTAAACGAATGTTCATAATATTATGTAGATCATCAGAATATAATAATATTATGATCCTTCAAGGTCTTGTTATAAAACCTTTTAAGCGTGTTAATAATATAGAATAGACTTGAAAGACGTGTGATGTATCCGCAGTAGATCTTCTGAATTTAATTAAACCCTTTGTTTCTTTCAATATACATAACACCCCTTCCACTGCCCTGCCCTATAGGTACATAGCTATTTAATAACGTTTCAATGTTTCCTTTCCTTGGATTAAAGAAGGGATGTTGCTCAGAATCTCACCTCAAAAATCCTTTGAGTGAAAATGCTTCGTTCGTTCTGTAATATCGTTGCCATGCATTGTACCTATATGCAGGGCCGCCGAGAGGACTTCTGGAGCCCGGGGATATACTTCTTGTGGGGGCCCCTTTTCGCAACGGGGGTTCCGAAAGCAATCTTGGCAACGGACACTCTCCAGAGGTACCCCAACACACACGTACTACAAAAGGAGGAACATAGTTCCTACAAATTGAAATCATGATAGATTTTTTTCTCCGGGGCCCCTAGAACCCAGGGGCCCCGGGTATTTTCCCCGCCAACCCCCTCCCCTCTTGTCGGGCCTGCCTATAGGATGGCCTAAATAAAACGTTCAATTTAGTATTGGTTCAAGATAAAATAATTATTTCTATGCTCAAAAAGAAAAGAAAATTCTACTATTTAGGAAGGAGTTTGGTGGCTATGCTCAATGATATATATTATCATTGAGTGTTTCCTTGAAGTTGCCTTTTGTAATTAATCGGTGTTTTTTTTGTTTTGTTTTTCTGGTGTCATTTTTGTTGTTTTCGTCGTTCTTGAAAATCTTTGATAACAATAATTAATACCCTTGTATACTTGTGAATATTTTTTTTGTAACACGCTTTCGTAATACCTAATACATTTATTAAATAAAAATGTATATTTTTAAGATCGCCCTCCTAGCAGATATAAAATGAATAGCTGCATAGGTAAATAAACAAAATATATCAATTAAATAATATTCAAAAATTCTTTCCATACATTTTGCAAATGTGTTGTTTGCTTCTACATACATTTTTTTGGTTAACTTATTTTATTTTTTTAATAAAATAAAATAATGCTATCGCCCGTTTTTTTTTCAACAAAATATTAATTTTAAATGCGTTATTCATCGTTGTTATTTTCGTGTCAACCGCCATCTTGTTTTTTTTAAACGGCAACATCGCAACAACCGTTATTCGTCTATGGACGTTATTGTTAAGTTGGTAGATCACTGTCATTCCCATATTCCGTTCAACTTGCGTTCTTTGACTTCATAGTGATTTGATTTTGTTAAGTTTGTTTTGTTCGCATGTTTGGTGACGGTTGTGCATTGTATTGTTGATTTACGAAATACAAAACTTTCAATATTAAGTTGTTTTGAGTGTAAAGTTGCATTGTGTGAATGATTAGTTTGTGTTTTACAAATTATTTGATAAATGAATTGATTTTTGTGCTTTGTACAGTTTGTACACAAGTGTTTACAAGATTTAATAAATCAGTGCAATATTTTGGTTCGCGTCGCCTACGGCTTTATGTTGTAAAAAAGGTTTGATAAAGTAACTATATTACCTATAATATTTTTATGCTCAAAATATTTTGTTACACGTTTTTTATTTTATCAAAACATTTGTTAATTTACGACATTTTTTCAGTTTATCAAACAATACTACGAAAAAAGTTTACGTGCAGAAATTTGATTTCAAATTTTAATGTTTATTTTATTTCTGACAGTTTACGCGCATGCTCTCATAATAATTTCAACGCATATACAAACATTTTTCTTTCATTATACAATAACGAAACATAGCAGCAGGTTTTTATATGACCGTAGCTTAATTTATAAGGTTTTTATATGAACGAAGCTTAATTTATAAAATAGTATAAGTAGGTGTAGGTATTTGTATACAAGTTTGCTAATGTAATTAGGTCAATTCGATTGTATATAAGAAACATTATTTATTATCTCAAAGAACAACAAAATTACTCTAGGTACATGCTATGTCGTAAACACATCAAGTGTTTTTAAACAGTAAAGATTTTGTTAATATAAAATTTTAGGTGCATAATCACAAACTCTAATTTGTTAGTAAGATAGTGCATACCTGCTATTTCATTGAACCTCTTTTTATGTACCTATCTACCTGACAACCTTTTTTTTTGTTTCGGGATATTTTTTTGTATGCTTACAAAGATAATCTTTGGTTAAAAAAAAGAAAGTGCTTATTTTTCTCTTGTCAATTAGTGTAAGTAATTTCTTCCTTATTCTTTTTTTTAAGCATCTCTTAATTGCCTAATTTTAATTTTAATTTAACTATAATAATATTGTTATTCTTAAAGTTCATGACCGTTTTACCAAGCCAATCTGCGAGACAGTAGCAGAAGATTGTCGTAAGCCCGTAAAGTTCTCAATTCAAACTATCCGTTTAAAAAATAAAACAATTTGATAGTAATAATAGGCTACAGGTATTTGAGCTAAAGGTCCCGGTCTTGAATCCACATTGATCAGATTTTTTAGGTGTTTTTTGTACCCAGTTGTTATAATACTGTGCTTCATTAGACAGGATCGTATACTGGCCAATACTGGGATTGTCTTTAAAGTGTAGATACTTACAGTTGTTAACCTCTGTATTTTTATAAGAAAGAACCTTCACTATTTGGCCACATCAACTACATCGATAATATATTTGTTTGAAGGCACGTACCATTAGATTTTGGGATTTTGTATGTGTCCACTTTCGGAGTTGTTCTCTTATTGAAACCCAACACCCGCGCGGTCCTCAATTTGTTGAGTGCTATGCAAGTTGGTGTATGGTAGGTTGAATTAAATAAGCATTCTCGTCACATTTCTATCCCGTGTATTTGCTGAGAGATGAGCAGAGTTGCTGTCTAAAGTCTGTGATGTGTTTCTTACTCCTTAGACGTCTTTAACTGCTGATGGATGGAAGAATCTTCCACTGTTATCCAAAGAGCATCTATTTTGCGCCTTTTGAATCCGTTTCCTACCCTCTCTTCTGGGATATACCCATGCTTCTTTTCCCATCTCAAGGTTACCTTCTAAATATTCCAATTCTCTAATCATTTTGATCGCCATAGTAATTTAATCTTTTTAACGCTGTCAAATTTTCTCTTTCATTCATAAGAGCTAGAAATAGTAAATAAAGATTTGATAAACTCATTTATTCACACTTATTTTTTACCCCCTACTTAGGCTGTGTATCTATAAACAGGCAGAGAAAAAAAAGGAATTCGTCATTTATATCCAAACTGCTTTCAACTACATAAGTACCATTTCTCGTACATTTCTTTTCTTTTTGATCTGCCTTTCCTTTAGGACGAAATTTCAAAGCGCATTTCCAATTAATAAACCAGTGAAGAAGACGGAAAATTTCGTCCGTAAAGCTTTGATGAAAAATTCAGTAATTTTTACAATGTTCCAAAAATTTTTTACAGCATTTTTACCGTATTTTTCTTGGTTCTTTAAAACACCGTATCCGAAAATATGGAAAATAATAATTAGGGAAACTATAAAGAAGCCGCTTTTATTATGGACCTCGAAATAATCCATGATTTTCAAATTTGCATTTAAAAAATAGTTTGCAATTATCAGGGCACTGTGCAATTCTGAAATCGATCAAAAATGAATCATTAATGAAACCACAACAATAACTAACTACTCGTATTTGATTCTTTGTACGGTTAGTATTTTGCATAAACGAAATATGTATATTGTCCTCCATGAAGAGGAGGGGTTCACCGCAGAACTCGGCATTTCCAATATCCCAAATCGTGAAACCCGCCGCCACGTCGTTATTTTCCGAATTTATTCATTCCAATAAGCGTTGTGTACGCCATTGTGGTAACGTTTATCTAATAAACGCCCGGATATACTCTCATAAAAATATCCGATATTCTTGTTATAAAATACACTAAACAACGTTAGGTAGGTATATGATAAAATGGAGTCTACACACGAATTTTCTTCGAACCCCAACCCATCTTTTTTACTCGTATGTATCTTTAAAGTTATTTAAGTACTCGAAATGTATTTGCGAAACAACTTTTACATCGCAATAATCGTATTGTTATAAAGTAAATTTGTTGGTGGTTTAATTTTGTTTCATTCGGTTCAGCATTATTTGAGTTTTAAGTTTGACGCAGACATACTTAAGTCAACATATTATTATTAACTTAAACACGAAACATACCTAACTCAATAACGCGATGTTCATTTATTATTTTTATTAATTAATTTGTTAATTGACAATCTAATTAAATCATTGTATTATTTAGAAGAGTGTGTTTATTTAAGAAGTCTGTTTAGTAGGGATGGGAATTGTGAAAAAGAAAGTGAACTTAATAGTAGGTGGTAGCGCAGGGTGGGCGCTGCTAAGACCTTTTACGTATGTTTTTTTCTCACTATTAGCTTATACTTATTAGAAAAGAGCCGTATTTACTTTCTTAGTGATTTGGACAGTACGTTTATAAACTTTTATAATGTTAACTTTATGTCATAAGTTTGACAAAACTGTCAGCTGTTTAATAGTTGGCGCGATTGACAGAATGCGCGTTGCAGTTAATCTGGTATAATATATACGCATCGGTCGAAATTATGTTTATAAAATAATAAAATTTATCATTATATCCATTTGAATTCAATATTCTTAGGGTGGGTTGTTCGACGCCGCGAGTAATAGTAAATTATTAGCACAATACTTTACTATCAGGTGTTCCTCGATCGTAAGGAATGTCAAATTAAATGGTAACCGATTAGTAACATGCATCACAATGCTTAAAACATTTTTTCATCATGCAAAATTATGATAAAATGACTTTTTTTTATGATTAAAAAGTTGCTATTACTTTGCTATTGCTAACGCTTTGCTATTACTAACGATCGAACAACCCACCCTTAGTTAAAACAGGACTACCTACATCTCTCGGTTACAATGAATTTTCTAAAATGTTTTTCATTTTTTATTTTATTCTCGTTCGTAGATGCGTAGTGGAAAACTCCCCCTTGATTCGGAAATGTCCCTACTTGTACGTAGGAAGGAAGGTGCCTATAACCATAGAAACCTGTCGACGTCAAAATAAAAGCAATGTAGGGGACACCTACGAATTCTCTGAATTAGCTCACAATATAAATCTACGGTATTGAATAAAACATACCGTATTATCTTTTCTCTCTAATTAATACACAAGTACCTTCTTTTCTTATAAATAATTCAAGTCATAGACGAGTGATTCATGTCGTGTGCTTTTGTATCATTCTGTTTTTTTGCCATCTATTGGATTCTTCTTCTCATTAATTCGATTGATTTCTTTTTCTGAGTTTTTTTTTTATAATAAATTATGTCAATACTTTGATTGACTTCGTTGGCTGCCCTTGAACGATTATTATAAATTGACACGAGAGCCATGGTATGCCATTAGCACACTCACCATCGATACCATAAACAATCAATGATTTATATTATACTCCATGCGAATTTGTCAGATCTGTCCATTTTTTGTCTATTTTCTGATGAAGATGATCGCATTATCATCATAATATCTGGCTATTTCGGTTCAAAATAATTTAAAAATAGAATCAATTCTTTTTAACAAGCTATAGAAAGTTGAAAATGATTCGATGTATATAAATATGAAGGACTGACTGGACTGATTCCATAAACGTAACGTCATTTTTCATCGGCTAGTTTGCTTCAAAAAATTTTGGGTAGAATAATTTGTTAAATAACTTTGGGTAGAATAATTTGTTTAGTAGAAAGTTCGTTTCATGATTGGTTTTGTTTTTTTGCTAGAACTATGTCCCAAGTATTTTTGAACCAGGATAACTAACGACTTTTCATTGTGTGTGTTTGTGTTACCTACCAGGCGACTGCGTCACGCAAAACTTAAACTTTATAAATTTAGATGCTTTAGATTTGTCGTATTTGACTTGAATTAATTTGCAACTTTATTATGTTTCATGTTTGATATATCAAAAGTCGTCAGTTGCCTGTACCTTGACTATACCTGTACTAACGTGGTCGTATCATTAAGTCGAATTCACCATACAATGTATACAGCAGGCAGCAGGCGGGCGGGCACGGTTGGTACATTGTAGAGCGGTCGTCAGTAAACCAAACTGGTTTAGTTTTAATCTGCACAGTTTTATAATATTGTTATTGGTTCAATTCGAAACCATCACATTTGACAGAATAAATCATTTCGATACTCGATCGCCATCATTCAAAGAGAAATCTGCACGCCATGACACTAAAGCGCGCATCATGGCATGGTCTTTAATTATAGCCATTTAGGTTTTATTACAAAACAATAACATGCACCTAATTTGGGTTTGCTCTGTTCGTTTTTAATCACGAGTTGTATGCTTGTTAGTATCTTGGAGTAGACGAACTCTACGCATCGTTATTTATTGTGTGTAGAAAAAGACGCCAAGAGAATTAAAAAAAAAACAAAAACATTAAACTAAGTCAAATCTGCGAACTGATACGTACATTTTTGCCCGTCCATCCATCTAAAGACCCCTTGGTAGGGTCGCAGTTAAGATTTTTGGACATACCTACTTACTATGCGAGATTTGGTGTCAATATTATCTCGAGCACACAAATTCACTTGCAGTTTTGCAGATGTGTACCTATAGGTGTTTCTTATATAAGCGATATAAACTCATCTTGTGTCGAAGGGATGTGGTTAAAAAAAACAAGGAAAATATAGAAAAAAATTTATAAAAGGAGATATTAGGTTATTGATGTTTTGTACGTCGAAATGGGTATATGGTGGAAAATGAAATAAATATATAAATGTACCAACTTCTATCGGAAAAAGAAAATATAAACCTATGAAATAAACAAAAGTTTAAAAATAATTTAATTAAAATTACAATTTAATTTCTTGTTAACGAGGAAGACCCTCTCACACTGTGCTCCGCTTTTTCGAAATACGCAGAACTGGATTTGCACATCGTTTTATTAGACGGAGATCTTAAACATTTCGCAAGATCGAGCGCAATAGAGAGCTCTTGTTGCTTCCCTATATGGGTGGGGTTTAAAAAGAGAATGTATGTATGAAATAAACATATGTGAAAAAGGTATTTAAATTCAGAATGCATTCTGACTTTTGTATCTTCACCAGCAATCGATCATTTTTTCAAAAGATGTTCAGTAGTTTATATGGGTAAATTTATTTGTAGATATTGATCTTCTTTAGATGTTATGTAATGTATAAAAGTTAGGATTATTTAAGATTCATTCTAAAATGAACTTGTATAGGCATTTATTTTATAACATCATTAAAATTTCCCTCAATAGAAAAAAACAGACTGAAATATTTTAATAAACTGGGATCATAAACACCTTTTTGAACTGTGCACCGAAATCCAATAACTGTGTTTCATAACTACGAGATACATTTCTATCTTCATAATGATGCCGAAGCTTTTAACAATATCAAAATTTACTGTATTTTTATATCTCCTAGTAATGAAAAAAAAAACCTAAATTTAACTAAATCTTTATAAAAATTTCTACAGTTTTTAACCGTGTGGCGTTAATATTTAGCAATTTCTTTTCGTAAATCTTAAGCTATAAACTAAAATATCTAGGTTATGGGAAAATGAGTATATCACCTCGGATTGAATGTAGGTAAAATACGCCATACCAACGCTGTTTGTGGCTAAATTTATCACTTTATTAATTAAGCAATTAATTTTGAATCTCTCTTTTCACATCGCCTCTTCTATTATGTATTGATCTGAATGGCTATTTTTCTAATTTCTACGATATTAAAAATAATTACTTTAATTCTCCGCAATAATATTAATAAAAAAATTACTTCTACCGATAATTATTATACCTATTAAAATATATCTTTTTATTGTGATATGTGTCATAATAATTAACTAGGTTATAGCAGCAAAACCTGTCGGACAATAGTCATAGAGAAGGGTTGTTAATTGTTTGATTGTCCTGTAAATCAGTTATATCGTTACACCCGCGGATAATTTGCCATTTTTTCAACCTCTGATCATGTATCGCAGATTTTTTTTAATTATTCTGGGCTCAATGAAAGTGAACACAAATACACTTTTGACATTTTTCACACTAACCAAAAGGTCGTGTCGTGAAAGTGGAAATGGTCTGCACCAGTATTCGAACCCGTAACTTTCAGAACGCTGTCTGTATATAAAGGCGTCGATTGATTCCATTGGACTTCCGGCCACCTCGAGTGGGGTTGGTGTTTCACCGAAAACATCGAGTTATTTATTTATTTTATTTCCCATACCAATAACATGAGTACAATAATAATACAAATAGTTACGGACGAACTTTGTGATATTTTCACACACTATAATCTTTCGTGTTTATTGTTACGCGTAAAGATAAACGAAATCAAATCATCCAATACACATCCCATGCGCACGCCCAACTTGAGATTCATTCACTGCACTGCGCATTACCTATAATTTCATTGTGGAAAATAATCGTGATAGCTCTGAATAATAATTGATGGATCAGCAAACGAAGCATTGACGTAGGTACTTTAACGATGCCGATCCCACATCTCCTATTGTACCATTCATCCCGAATCGCATACATAGATCATAGACTAATGACATTTTGTAATATTGTAGGTCCAATTGTTGGATTTGGTAGAAAACTGTGTGTAATAATAAATTTGCTTGATATTTTAGAAACAGCAGCAGTCGTAAGCCCGTAATGGTTAAAAATTTGTAAAAAAAATAATTCTTTAAAATCGAATACTTATTGATTGTATCAAATAGTTGGTTGTTTGCTTGTTTGAAAAGATCATAGATAAATAAATAAATAAGACTTTATTATTCCAAAGTAAAGTGTGGCGACGGTAAAAAAGACAGTCGAAATGGCGGACTTATCCCGAAGGATCTCTGCCAGCCACCCATAGATCCTTTTTTCAAACAGGAAGCAAGCACTTAACTTGCTCTGTGGGGTAGTCTGAACTTCTCTTGATCCTGTGACAGCCTCTTGAAGTATGCAAGGTCCAGACACGCCCGCTCTCAAAATTATGAGCCACACTCACTCTTCTCTCCTAAATTTTGTTTTCTAACAAGAGTCGAAGACTTTTTTAGAATAATAATAATAAATTAATGGTTTTATTATTTCGAGAGATTTTTGCTTACCAACAGAGAGATGATAAACTTATAACGACGGCAAAACCATGACCACAACTGTTTCGAACCTAAAACTATAAAAAATAAGCTTTCTCAAATTCACGTTTCCATTACATCTGACCCATTGAACATATCTCTCCTTGTAAATTTCAAATTTAAGCAGTCGCGTATATCAAACCCATTTCGTTTCGCTGATACGTATTTGGTCCATTTCCTATCTAGCTCAATCGCATCAAGGATTGCCCCAGAATACCGGATTTAAAGGGCATCCGTATATGGAGATGCGTAGAAAAAAATCATAGACATGTTCATTATATTTTATTAAAATTTATATTTTAAAATCACTTAATAAATAGCACCAGTTTCCTTATATGAATGCTAATTATTATTATTATTAAAATTACATTCATTTCGCGGAACTAGTTTATAAGTTTCTATTAAGGAACTTAATTCCTTACTCTAAATCTAAAAGGACGCCTAGCTGATGTTGTAATGAAATGAGCTATTTTCATAAGAGGTTCTACACAGTAATAATGATGGTCTATCATTTCTAAACTTATGTTTTTACGATAAATTTAGGAATGAATATATAATAGACCGATATAAATAAGACGTGCTCTCAATGCAAAGGTGATGAAGTTTTCTAAAGTCGTTAATTTTCATCTTTATGAATACCCAATAAAGCCAGATAATAATATGCTATCCTTCAAAAGGTCTCTCTGAATACCTTGTATAGTCCACGTCATTTCTTCCAAGTGATGTTTACTTTGCTATTAGGTACATATCTTTATCTAAATCGTTATAATACATGTTACGTTAATGTAAAAAAGTGACGAGGATTGAAGCTTAACACTGAACTTAGCCCCATCCATTTTTTTTTCATTATAAAGGTGCGTTTATACCCAACGAACATATGTATATCCAGAACTGGAAAAAATAGGGTATATTTTCTTGATCGTTGATAATATGGTCACCAAGGAAATAACAACGAGAAAGAACTGTCATCGCCCATTACCTAATAATTGTTACTGTCAAAAAATCACGCTCTATCGTATCGAAATCTGAAGGCCGTGGGGGTGGGGTGGGATACAATCTCGATGCCGAGTGCGTTATTTCAAAGGGAGAACTTTGAGAATATTCAAAGTTGTCGAAAGATTATAATGCGTTTTCAAATAACCGACCTAAAAAAAGACTCGCTCACATAAACTATTTTGCCATATTATTTTTCTAAAATCAATACTCCAGACCGTCATTCAATTTTTTTTATTAAACACATTTGCATATTCCAATTTTCGACCACACGAATTCCAATTATTCTATTACTTACTTGTATTATTATTCGTGTTCAATATTATTATCAAAATAATAATATAGTTGTTAAGTTAATTAAAAACGTGGTTAAACACGATGTCCATTTCTAAGTTAATAAAGTTGATAAAGGTCAAAAGTTGGCTGGTGGGTTTAACTAACGGCGATTTATTTAAATTCCTATTCAAGGGAATATTATATCGGCGTACCAATTTCCTCTTTGGAACTTTATTTACAACAAAAAATGTTTTCATCTTTTTTGGTACCACAAGGGAAATTTTCTATATAGGGGAAAATCGAATTATTTTCTTTTAATAAAATAAAAATTTCAACTCGTTTCTATCGCGCAGATTTTGTAACAATACATTTTTTATCATATTGCATCTCTTCGAAATTTTTTGAATGAACATATACTATTTTGTTTCAATTTTAGTTCTTATTTCAAAAAGTGTCCTTTTTTCAGAACCAATGATTTTGTTTTGATTGTTCCATGTGAAGTTATTTGTTTAGTGAACTCTTTATTATGAATCTTAGCTGTCTCCAAATTTCTGTGGCACTCTCTGTATTTTTGGGTTAGTGACCCGAAGCAAAGGTCACAACTCGACCTGAGACCTCGGTTGTGTAATGAGCCCCAAGCGTGGTTTAGCTAAAAAAATCTATTACTAATATTTGCGTAATTCCATTTAAATGGTAACATTTTTTACATTTCACTGATCGCTCCAATTTGTTGTCGTCTTTACTCTAGTTTTATTTCATTGCCTACTCGTATTTGTGAGAATGTTTCATTTTCAAATGTAAAGTACTAATAGCGCGTTTAGTTCGTAATAGGTACGAGTAACCCTTCCCTCAACCAATCATAAACAAAAGTTTTCGAATAGACCTTCCCGTATATTGTTAACAGAAATTTCCTCATGTCGGATATTGTTAATAATTCATTTCCTCGATCATAACATTTATAATGATGGTTGTCCCTGTACCTCATTCTACTCTACACGAAAGATAATATCCGATTTGCCTTTAACTGATCAACCGTAGATTATTTTCTGTTATTTGTATATTTGCATATATTATGCATCATTGTTTATTGTCGATTAACGAAAAACCTATCTATGAACTAAAACATCTTCATCGTCAGTACAATTCATCGTAGGTATGTACAATTCATCTTGGGTACAATTTGATATGATACAATACAAGGATACAACCTTGAACCGATTTCATATCTACCTATAAAAATGCCTAGTAACAAGTTTCTAAATTTTTAAAGAAGAAAGTGTCTCATTTCAATATGCAATTTAGCACTAAATGGTTTATATTGACCACAAAAAAACTGAAATAGATAAAAATCTATTGCATATAAATATATTACATACCTTATTAATTATTATAAAATAGTTATCTAATTACGAATCTCCAAAATTAATTCAGCGTAATTTTCTGTAACTAGAGTGTTGGGAATCCTACTAAAGGGCTTATAATATAGCCATGGTCATAAATTATTATTGTTCCCACATGATTTGCAATTGGTACGTTTGTAGACGAGTCACCGATGTGTTCTGTAAGTACCACGATGTCATACAATCGAATGCTCTTATGTCTTAATTCTGTTGATTGATTCAAATTATTGTTTCCATACAATTTCCTGTTAACACAATAGTTACAATACGTCAACATACTTGTCATGACATTCTATAGAAATATATAACGTTGCCATCTTTAATGTTACAAATCTTGCAACAAAACCAGGGACGCGGGTTCGAGTTCTACCACGGTCATGGCATTTTTAGACATGTTTAACATTTTCATGATTTCTTGGGGATTTTAGGCTGGCCAACTTACAATCATGATAAACTTGTTAACGTAAAAACTTGTCAAACGTGGGTTCGAATCCCAGTTCCACTTTGACAAAACATTGCTTTATGTGAAATATGTAAGTCGAAAGTGTATTTTGTGTTCACTTTGGGTGAGCCCGGATTCATTGAATAAAATGTATATTTAGGTACATAAAAAATTTTAAAGTAGGCAAATAACATAATGTGCGGAATGTGCAGAATGTGCGGAATTCGATTTAGAATCGAATGGAACCAAAAAACGCATTTCCCAAAAAATGTCAGATAGCAGGTGTTGTCGGCTCACCGTCGATGTGTATACCTACCTCTGCATAATTGTTTTTGTGTGTTTTTATGAAATTGACATCTCTTTTAATGTTTGAATCGTGTGGATTTTATTTTATAAAGGAAATCTTTTATATGTATGTATGGTTTTATTGGATTTTATAGTGTTTTATAGTCTCAAATTTGTGTATTGATATATTTAATGTTTGTATGATTGTAAATTTATGATTATTGTATATTGTTATAAAAAAAAGGCTCTTAAGCCGTACAATGAATTAATAAATAAAAAAATAAATAAATAATTGTGTAGGTATCTATAAAAATTATAACGTGGTTTTATAATATTTTGATCACAATACCTGCTGCCTTAAATTATACCCGGTTACCTTCTTACCTGCTACATTTTATTCCACAAGACTTGACTAGTTAAAATTTAAAAGAAAACCCTTGCTAGAGTTATTCCTTTAGTTCCTGAAGAAAACAACGGACTGCAAGGACCTTTTCAATCACTTTTCTTTTTTGCAGACTTAATATAAAAATTTGATCAAAATTATTTATCAAAACACATCCTTTGGGTAGATACACTAAACATTTTTCTCTTAGGAGAAGACTTATCCACCTTGATACAAAATCGCATTTTTTTACCGAAGATTTGAAGAACGCTTACATCAAAGAGTAATCTTCTTTTTTCTATAAAACATGTACACATCCGATGTTGTATCGTTGATGAAAGTCAACGAGTGCGCATTGCATTATCGTGCTGAGCGCATGTCATGTCAAATGTTTCCTGTTTTTATGATTCCGTTACCTCGAATGGCACAGTTTGGTGCATGAATTTGAACCTTAAAAGGAATCGGCATTTCCTGATCGCTAGCTCCGTCCGATTTTCTCTTTTTTTTTGTTCGTCGTATTGAGATATTGATCAAGTTGATTAATTTTATGTTATAATCTAACGATAATTATTTATTTCATGTTATTTATTGAAAAATGATTAATCATCAAGAATATCGTAACACTGCAAAAAAATGTTTTCATTTATTCATTGTACATATTTTTAACAACATGTCCTCTTTAGCATAAAATATGAACATTATCTTCATTTTCAACCTTCATTCTTTTCGACTTCTAGAATTCTCTGTCCCTGCATATTTGTGCCATTTATTTCCTTTTATTCTTTCAATTCCAGACTCAGCTGCTCCAGCCCTGTTTCCTTTCTCACTTCTCTTCTCCACTCCGGGGCCCTTGTCCATCGTTTATCTATTGTTTTTACTACAGTAATCAGCATGGATACATTTTGCACTCATTCGGCAAATATTACAGGAATACGACATACAAAGTAGCAAAATTTGTATCCCAAAGGATAAAGATAATCGGCATTAGGATTCTAACTCCCGACCTTCATTCTTTAATTACATAAACACGTCCTAATACTAAACTTGCAGTCACTTCTACATAGTTTCTTACCTTTAGAATTTTATGACACTAATAAAACACCAATCGTAAAACCTATATTAGAGGATAGTTGAAGAAGCACACACACTCCTTGACATCTTTCCGCCTTTTTCGAAAACGACGCAATCTTACTCTCACTAATTACATCGATATTTTGACCGTATTTTTATGTGATTTCAATTCAAGTTAATATCTATATATTGTCACTTACGGTAAGTTTAATTGGAAGTAATAATTGTCTGTGTGTCTTCTTTTTAGACATCCTCGCATTCCTAAAATATTTCAGAATTCAGCATCAATATTGAATGGAAAAAACTGGTCGAAAGCAGCATGCACAAAATAGAAAAAGGTGGAAAACTTTAAATGAGGCCTACACCCAGCAGTGCAGGGACGGCTGACAAAAGAAGAAGATTGAATGTATGTGATATATTGTGCGAGAGAAGTTGATATTACAACTCCACGTCTTCCAGACAGATTTTTTCTATTTATATAAACGAAACTAGGGGATACCCAAAGTAAATACAAATACACGTTTCATATATTATTATTATTTCCCACTTAGCAAAGCGTGGCGTGTCCCTTATGCCGTGAAAGGGGAAGGTGATCGACACCGAGGATAGAACCATCACCTTAAGAATGAAAGTCGGTGACTGAACTGCTTGGCTTTATATAATGGCGAAGGCGTCCCTCCTCTTTGGCCCATGGGTCAACAATAATTATCCAATGAGACAGAGTATTCGATGATGTCGCATGGCTTACCTACGTAGAATGACATGCTGGGAGTCATCGTTACAGAATTGCTATCATAGAGTGGGGTCCTATGCCCATCCTGGATGTGATTTTTTTTTTTAATTTTTACCAACTATTTTTCGCCTTAGAATAAATTGACATGTAATTCTGTGAAGCAAAAAATGCACGAACGTTATGCTACATAGAAAGAACCAAGAGAACGTGAATATTTTGCAGGAGATTCTCCTTAGGTAACATCTGTGTGTACTTCATAATACTACGATGGGTTATATTATTATGATCATTGTATCCATAAGTAGAAACGGGTATACTCAAGTTCTTTCCACACACGTTCCCTACATATCGGTGTATTTTGCCAAATTGAATAGAATCGATCTTTTTGGTAATAATCTGAATGAAAAGCTTGAGGGAATAATATTTCTTTGGCTTTTTGTATATTTCTTATTATTTTGCTCTGTGTTGAGCGATATAATTTTCCTTTTCATAAATAACTATAGTAGAATAGTTGAGCCAAATATATGTTAGTATTATTGTACCTACCATATAAATCCAAAAAAAAAAAAACATTTTGTCAGGATGAATTTATCGTAGAAAGTACGTAGAGGTACTTAATCTTTTTTTCTGATAATTTAAATCTGATTGTAAATTTTCCTACCTCGTTTCCAAAACAGTGTTTTTTTTTTTTTTTTTAAGAAACTTTCCAAATTTGATTGAGTACCTACAGAGATCTCTCTTGAGGATAACGTTTCAAACGAATTAAGCTCTCTAATCTAAAAACAAATAGACGTAAATCGTGGGAAAAGCTTATCGTAATATAATACGAAAACTCGCATTTGTCATGAAAGCGAGATTTTAACGATTCGTAAGAGAATATCTATTAAGATCTACCGAATTTTGTTTAAAATAATAATACATATGCATACAACGCCAACCAAATTAGGCGATTATTTCGCGTTCATAGACCAACTGTTCGTTGATTTGCATTTTTTGTTTTGTTTTAGAAATTGGCGTAATTTAATCGAATAATTACAGTATACATTCTATTGTTTATTTATACGCGAAATTCGTATCTATGATGTTCAAAGTTGTAAAATTTTATATGCCTCTCCTAAATCTGTGTACCTATATTTTAATATTGAATCATCATCAAACATAATAATTGGTGGAGTTCGTCCGTAACTCGATATTTTCGTTGAAAATTGACCCCACGCCAAGCTTTTTTTCGTCCAAATGATAATACCAATCCATGCACTGTAAATATTTTTATACCTAAAATGTTCCTCGGTAAAAGTGGATAGTTTGAAGTGGTTGGCAGTTACGACGCAAGCTTTCTAACCGTTTCATATTGGGAGGTCGTGGTGCAAATCATCTTCCTCTTTAACGTCGTAAGTTTTTAGTATCTTACTGTTACAGAGTTTATTTATGGTCACTTTGAGTGAGCACATATTTTTTATTTATTTTTTATTATTTAATTAAAATAAGAAAAACATACAAGAATAATACAAAAATACATTCGAAGAAGAAGAACATTTAAGATAGGTACCCGACCAGTGAAACATTTATTTATATAAAAAAAAAAGTTGAAAATTTTTTTTTTAAAAAAAAAAGGAATCTGTGCTCACTCGAAGTGAACACAAATACACTTTTGACATCTTTCACAGTAAGCAAATGCTTGTGTCGTGAAAGCGGAAAATGGTCACACGGCCGGGATTCGAACCCACGACCTCCGCACGAAACAATGCGAAAGCCGGCGTCGTAACCGCTGGTCTATCAACCACCTCTAAAAGACTGTATATTTTGCGGGAAATTTTGTGTCGAAGAAAAATATCTGATACATTCACAGAGGTTCCTTCATACAACTTTTGCTATGGAAAAAAATGTTAAATTGTCCGCAGTTCTCAACGTAAAATTGGAATCCATCCAAATCCAAACTCCCTTTAGACCCCACTTAGGGGCATAGGGAGGCAACAATAGCTCTCCATTGCGCTCGATCTTGCGCAACGTTAATGACTTTTCCTTTAATAAGACAAAATTGGGATCATTTAGAGGAAAATCAAACAATTAATTTTGCTTTTCATCCGACAGGTTTTGCTGCTAGTTTATTAGTTGATTGACCCGTAGAGTTATTAAATTTTGCTGTATTCGTATGTATAAAAAAATAATTAATTATTGTTAGTTTTCTATTCATACACGATGTTTTATGATTTGAATCAAAGGCGCTTCTTCATAACGGGATAGAAAAACGAATTAATTATTCATTTAATTATTATACACCTGTAATAATGTTTTTATTTAAGAATAAAGCCTCAGTTTTATTTATTGCATTGAATTGTAGGTACGTAAAGTTAATCTAAAGATTTTCTTTGATTTGATTTACCAGAAAATTATAATACACCAACGACTTATATAATCACAATATACAACGGTGTTCAATTGTTTTAACATTTTCGAATCCAATAGGATATTGATAGGCAGTATCGAAATACGACAAAGGATTGATTTACCAAGAAAGAAAAAACACATGAAAGTTTTGTTTTCTTATTTCAAGTTACACGAATTTTCGTCAGTTAAACTATGAGAATTACTCATTTCGTTATTTCGTATCTTTTCGATGTACAGTAAGTATACTTTCGTTTCCCTACTTGAATTCTCCAACGTCGTACGGAGGGCAAAAGCCGCAGGGCGCCATGCTACACAGTCCCCTAATTCTTTTCGACGCCGCAACATGTTATTACCTTTAAGAATCTTCATTAATGCCCACCTTAATTATCTCCGACCTTTTTCCTTTGCACCGCGCACTCTGAGCTGCCTCCCATGTCGTTACTTTTCAATTAACTCCTATTTTTTTTCCTTTTTCTCCTATATCCACTAAACACTAAATGATCGACTCTGGAAATTTAACCTATATCTATCTTTTTACGAATTAGTCTCTTAATAATAAATGACCCTTTTTTATTGAAAAAATGTTAATAAATTATATACTAATGACATGCATGGTGTTAACACACCGAATATCAGAAAGTTTTATGCATCATGACGTTCATAAAGACATTTCTCTTGTTACAGGAAAACTAAACCATTTAATAAATTATATTTTCTAATTGACCATCGGTTTGTTCTTGCAGTTTTCGAAAAGTGTCTCGTAGTATTGATATTCTTTGCTTATGAAGACCTAATTTAGAATAGCAGCTTCGCGCATAAGGCAATAGCTTGCGGGGAAACTGATTTGAATCCTGCCGATGCATTCGATTTTTCGGCATATTAAATTTCCGTAATGCATCTACCCAAATAGGACTACCCATTGAGAAAAGTAAGTTACGTTTAAGTATGACACAAACTTTTAGGCATCGAAGCAGTGGTAGAAGAGAGCCGAAATCCCGTATTTGTTAAAGTACACTTTGACAACTTGATCACTTTAACAACAACAAAAAAACCTAATTAAAATCTTTTAATCTCAGTTTGAACTTACTCTAAACTGTTCTATTTTCAAACTGAATATATTTTCATATCGACTCGAATTGAAATTCATCATTCTCGACCGTTTACTTTATTCGCTTGACATGTTGAATGTATGGATGTATACTTTTCATGATAGAATTCAAAAGAATAAATATGTAAAACATGAAGTTATTTTTAATTTTATCATAAAAAATCGTATATCACATATCATATCTAAAATATTTTTTTTAGATATGGACGCAAATTCAATAGGTGAACTTTTTGTACTATTTGAATAAAAAAAAATACCGCGATATAACCACCAAATTCCGCCAAGCTGATAGTTCCCGTGTCGTATATTTTTGTTTATTCAATATGAGCATAATATCTATAAAAATGTCGTACTTAGATAATAAAAATGTGATGTTTCCAGCTGCTTCAACACACGTTTGCGGACTTGCGGACTGCATTGCTGAATAAAAATATGTATCTACCTACTCATGAAAATATAATTTACCATCAAATACATTATGGTGCCGACAATTTCCACTTTCACTACACAAGCTTTGCTTTATCTGAAAGATGTAGATGGTCTATTTGTGTTCACTTTGGGTAAGCCCGGATTCATTTAAAAAAATACACATTTTTTCAATTTCGAATTTTCAATTTGTATATTTGAAAGCTACAAAATTCATATAAAACGGTTCATGATTTTTAACTGTGCTATGGGGTGCCATTCAGTATTTTTTTATATCAATTCAATTTTCTATCACTCGTTAAAAATAGGGAAATTACACAAGAACACTATACCTATACGAAAAAGGATGTTCTGAAAAAAAAAACCTTTTGTAGCTCACAGTGCTTTTAACCTTTTTGACCACATGGATGGTGAATTTAGGCTCGATATCCATTCACTTCACTACTCCATAGCCTCCGGTCTTAAACAAGGACTCAAGCAATAAAGTCGAATTGAAGTCAGTGTCTCAAGACATCACGTAATAAGAATATGTGTTCAATACGGTTGTCGCCCCTTTGTATCTCCGTATTTCGGGTAAACTCCTTCAACCGGAAAATTCCGTTTCCCACACGCCCTTCTGAGCCGTATTGTGTTTCTCTTAAACGTGTGAATATTTGCGAAAAAGTGCGGTCACTGAAGCGTTCTAGCCGTTAGCTTCTCAACATTTACACAGCCAATTTCGCACATGTGCGGTTCATTTCGGTTCTTTTTCGGTCATTTCCGACAAATGTTAAACAATACTTATATATGTATTCGGTCTAAAGAACCGTTTTACATTGTGACCGAAAAAGATAAACGTATTCGTTTGACGAATTAAAAAGATAAAGAAAAATAATGTATATAGGAAATTCAACACATTTGGGGTTCCGTTCTATTTTTTTCAGCCGTTGCCGACAATGTACAACAATTCGAATCGATCTAAAGAACCGACTTAAACTTGTCGGTAGTGGCCGAAACAGAACCGAATTGAACCGAATGCGTGTAAAAGGCCACACAACGTCGTTGATTTCAACAAGATGGAATCCTTCAACGCGTTACATATTTCGTAACACATTTCGTATGGGTAGATATTTATTTTTGATATTTTCTGTGTTATCATCGTGTTTGATATACCGACTCATCTACATAGAAAACAGCTCGGTCTATATATCATCCGAATACAAAGTCTTCTTTTTAGTTTGTATTTAAGGTAGGTACTCATGAATTACGTTTGCGTATATATTAAATTCAATTTTCAAAATTTCAAGGCAAACTCTACATTCAAACTAGTTATACATAGATATTTAAACTATTTAAATACCGTTTGATTAGACGTAGAATTCGTGATCATTACTTTTCTCGAAACATCCGTCGTTATAATATGATACTCTGATCCGTGTGTTTTTTCATCTAGTCTGTCTGAAAAAATGTTTCAACTATCGAACCTTCTATGAAGTAGTTAGATATACTTTGAAGTTATCGATGTAGGTACACAATATTATATTTTTTTGTTTCATCATCGGCAAAGCATTTTTATTTTGATTTACCCACAATGTGACCACAAATATTATAAGTCTAGATCTTTTGCAGAAGTTCCGACGACCTTTAGCTTTAAGTAACTTACTGTGAAAAGAGTGTATTTGTGTTCACTTTGAGTGAGCACAGATTTATTGTATTAAAGATTATGTCATCACGGGCTAAGACCCTTTATAGAAAATATGCGTGTTTATTGCTTGATTCTTGTGTTTTGATTCTAAGAACGCGTGCCGTTGGAGATCAGGTGTAACTGGTGTATGCAAACGCCTTGAACTAGGCCACGGAGTTGTTGTGGTTTTCACTTTTCTTCTCATCCTAAACAGCCGACTGTAAACAATGAATTGTTGTGTGTGTGTGTATTACCTGAATGAAAAATCTATAATGTATTCCTATTGTTCTTTCTTGATATCAATTCTCTTATTATTACCTGGCACTTTCCATAGCTGTCAACATAATCCGGGCGCATTGTTAGATGCTTATCTGGGAACCATTTATTTAAATTCACGACACTCGCACAAACCGACGAAGAACAACCTACGAATGAAAACACCCACAATGCGGCTGGTTCTATTTTATTACTACTTAATTATTGTGATTTATTATATCTGTTGATAATTATTATTGTTGTTATCGTTAAAATGAATTGTTTAATTTAGCGCTATTTGCGTTTATGTGTATTGAACAAAATTTTTAGAGTAAATTTTCTTGAAGGTGTGTTTGCCTCCCGAGCGGGCTAGCGAAAAGGTTCTCTATTGTTGTCTCAAGTGCCAATATTATCCACCTAGGTACATTATGTTTTCAATTTATCAAGGGTGACCAATGTCGAGATTGTTTTTATCGATATTTTGATATCAAACCAACACTCTCCCTCTGTAGCATCCTCATTGCCAAATAGTAGCACCTAGTAAGGGTACCTACTTGGTATGTTGCACAGTAATATAATATGACGATTTCGGGGATTGCTCTAAAAATGATCGGTAATCTTTTGGTTCTTTCTTTGAATAAACCACCATATTGGCCTGCTATTGCAAAAAGTTGCTCCTCTTATGAGGTTATGTTCCTCCTTTCGGAGGCCTAGCCGTCTTCCGACGAGGTTATTTAAGTGCTGTTAAAGGCAATATGTTTTGTTGGGCGGATCCACTTTGATAGTTCTATAAACTTGATAATCGTCTCCTTTTCTCGAGGTTGTACCCTTTGCTCCCGCTAGAAACCGCATTTGATGGAATATTGATAATTGATTTTGGCATCCAACTTTCAACTTGCAATATCTACTATTAGACTCAATAAAGGCATTCGCTAAATAATATCCTCTATTTGTCTTCTCTCAAACATTACATTTTATGGATTCGTAAGTACCCTTTAGCAACTTAATTAAATATTCAACAGTTTGTATTGGATATTGTATTGGGTACGACCACAGTCTCGATTCAAAATAGGTACCTACACTCCTACACTTCATGTTATTAATCTAACTAATTATATGAAAAACAAAATTTTTATGTTAGTTTCGTAATTAACAGAGAAAAATTTAATAAATTGTATGAAGGATTTGTTTTAGGCATAAGGTGTTATAAATTCATCATGGATTACATTGAATCGACTAATTTGGTATCAAATTTTTCATCCAACACCATTTATCTACCAATATTAATTAGCTATATAAGTACCTACTTACTTAATAATTATTGCGAATATCGTAAACTTCCGTTGTACTATAGTACTGGTCTTTATTTCATACGTACGTAAGCCTCAACAGTCAAATATAAGACCGTCGACACCATAATTAATTATTACAAAGTTGACACGGGACTGACATCGTAAAAAATCAACGTCGACGTTCTCAAAGTTATAATGGCGGTCGAGTAGTGCCACCATCTTGTCGTACCTACTGATGGCGGCCATTACATTCGCAATCTTTTTGGTTTGAATGGAACATGAAAACAACTTTTACAACACTGTTTTTCTTTGTTACTATTCTTCCAAGTAATTGTATGTTTTTTTTCTCTTTCTACAAAGTATGGAATCACTTTCTGAAGTCGCAAATGTCTTTTTTATATTCTTTAATTTGCATAGATAGAATTCAGTCGCTTTTGAATATACTTATTGTTCACATTTTTTTTTCTTCAGAAAACTCATTCTGAGAAATAAAATTGATGATAAAAAATATATTCAGCACGGTTATTTTTACATTTTACTTTCTGCTTCTAAGTATTAAAATTATGAACGACAAGATTTATTGTCATAAACTATTTTTAGATTGTCGAATTATTATTACTCAGAAAAAAAATAATATCACTTTCTACTAATAGGTACAGTAAATATTTAATTAATCCTTGTGGGATTTTTCGAAGTATTTCGTTGTTAAGTCGTGCGTATTTTGAGTGTATTTTTTTATTCGAAAAATAAACCATTATGATTATTATTCTAGGGTAATCTCAGCTTTGCAGCTGGTGGTTCAATCAATGTGCGGGCTATTGCCAAGCATTTTGATCGTTTAGTGAAGTTCTATGTATTGTAGGTATTATTGTTCAGAAACCGCCTGACTAATGAACATGTGTCTAATATTACTGATTTTTTGGAGATTGGTGAATGCGTTTTTATTTATATCGTGTAGTTGAAGTGAGGTGTGTAATGATATTGGTATTATTCCGGTTGATGATATTATTATTGGGACTATTGTCACTTGGGTTTGGTGCCACATTTCCTTAATTTCATCAGCAAGAGGGATATATTTTTGAATCTTTTCTTTGTGTTTTTTTCTGTAGGTTTTCCGTGTTGAGAATGGATATTTCTATTAGATAGGTGGTTTTTGTAGCCTTAATAGTGAGGGTAATGTCTGGTCTGTTACTGAGTATAGTTTTGTCACTTATAATATTGTCACGATCCCAGTAAAAGTTTTGCGTTTGCATTATCTAGTACGTTTGTTATTTATTATTGTTATTATTAGTGTGACATCTTTTAAGTTATAAATAAAACTTCAGACCAATTCGAAGAAATCATACGATGATACCACATATTTCTAACAGTCTAACTTAAATAGAAGTGAACAATAGCGAGTTGCATTCTTATTTCAACGCCATCATACTTATTTCAACTCCATCATACTTATTTCAACGCCATAAATAGACACATTCGGATAAATTTTGGACCCTTTAAGGGACGATATAACTGATTAATAGGACAATCAAAAAATTGATGTCCCTTTGGTTTTGCTGCTGGTCTTAATTATCATATTGATAGGAACGAAATAAACGGGTATGGTACCAAGCAATCATATAGAATGAGTGCGTAGTTTATGGGTTTATACGGAACGAATACCTACATCGGACTCCCACCGCACTTTCACTGCACGCAGCTAGTCTAGCTAGTTAGTTAGCTTCAGTTTATTCACTCCATTAGGAAAATTCGTACGACGCCCGTTTAGGTAGTCGCTCTAAAACGGGTGAACACTTGCGATGTAACGAATATTAATCACTGAAAAGCAGTTAGCAGGACAGTATATCGTTTATTTTATAACTAACTGTGCATTGTTTCTGCATAATGTAATATATTCGTTGAACTGTAAGATTAATTATTGATTAAAGGAAAAACAGGATTAAAGTGGATAGTTTTTGTACTCGAACTTTTTATAGGTATAGTAGATATTTTGAATGCTACTAGCTGACCCGTCGAACTTTGTCCTGCCTTTATAATAATTAACTTATAGTTGGGTTAGATCACGATTATACTCAGTTTACATAAGTTACATCTCATTTGGGATAACCGGAAACATTAAACAACGCCGTTGTCATATTTTTCTGACTTTTTATATTAAAGTCCGTCTCATTTTTACTTGTTATTTCATTTGATGATGTCTTCCAATGTGACGGATGTGAGTCTTGAGTTTTTATTTTCAATCTTTATAACGCAATTTAACTATGATAATACACGTATTTTTCTATTATTAAATTTAAAACAGCAACACGTGTATCTTAGTGTAAGGATGATAAAAAATAGACAAATCCCGACCAAGTGTTTAAATACTTGCTGACGATCAAGTGAACACTTGGACTACGTCCACTCGAGATTCCCCATTGACGATCCGCTTGGTGTGATGGACGAATGGCTTGACGCGATTGAATTTTGGACCAACGGAAATTCGACTCACCCTATTACTCCAAATCATCCATTTGGTTTTCCCTATTCACGGTCATTTTTCGTAGTGACATCGCTTTAGGGATACAGATAGTTTTTATCTGTCCAGTAGGCATTACGAAATGTGTTACACCTAAGCCATATTACCACTTCAAGATACATGTCTCTTGTAAGTAGTATACTTTTTCAGACGTTTGTATGTAAATATGCATTAAGATTCCATATTATCCTCTCTGTGACAGTGACAGTGATATTTTCGTCTGTGAAAATATTATTTAAGTCAAATAAGTAATGAATAGTATGTAGCTGAATATAAGCTTCGAGACACATATAATGAATGGTAGATCGTTACTGTTATTAGCTCGAATTCATCTCGGCGTCTTGCTTTCACGCTCAATTCTCATACGTTCCGCTTTCTTTATTCTCCTTTGAATTATTATACTCGTTATCCTGACCGCAACATTTTCTTTTGGATTTTCCCGTGTCGACGTGAACTCACTAACGAGTTACCTTCTGTAGAAGCAGTAGGAGACCGTTTACGAGCACTGGAACACCACGCTATGATTCATTATTATTTTTAAAACACGGGTTTTGCAAAATAGAACCATTTTTCCAATAACGTAATCATCGAAGCCGTATACTGTATATTATATTTTAACCGGTGGCTTGCGCGTGTTTTATTGAGAATATTATCTATCGAGATTTAAAAATCGAGATTAAAGTAGTTCTTTGAAATACGAGTATGTGATACGGAATGAATTATTGATTGATAGCATTAGTTAGCAAAAAAGAGAACATATTTTAAAACAAACCGAAATCGTAAATCAAAGGTATTCTGTTGTTATTCTAGGAATCAAGACTTCTGAACAAGAGGTCGGTGTTCGATTTTAGATTGAGTTGAACTGATTGACTGGAAGGATATGAAAATGTCAAGTTACGAACTTGTTACGTACATTACACTAATAATGTAAGATTGGTAGATATAGAAAAGTGTTATTTTATTTCAATAAATCAACTCAATTGAAAAGGTTCACCTCTATTACTCTTCTGAACAATCACATTGGTTGGTTGGAAGATATTTTCCAAGGAAATAGTTGGTTAATTCCAAGCTCGCCAATTGGTTAAATCATATCATTATTATCCAATTTATTTTTTATTTATTAAGGCCCTATAAGCATTAGCCATTCGAAACATTGATTAAATAGCTTTACGCTAAAAATCGAAAACCTTTGCGAATTAGAAGATGGTTAAATTAAGACTTAGTTAGAACGTACATAATTTTGAAGAATTGATGAATGTTCAATTGTTCAACTTCCACTGTTATCCGAGTTATGGGAAATGCAGTGATGATATCGAATCGTTGTAAAGTTGTAAATGATCGTCCGAATGAGCGATTCACTCGATGTTCTACAACAGTTTGTTACAACGCTTATTTATATCTACCGTTCTTGTTAGATGACGTGTAGAGGTGCCGGTTATGTCAGCCACTGGTACCACCAACCTAGTGATCACGAACGTTTCTCACACAACCACAACAGCGACTGACACGGAATGGCTGAAAAACTTTATAGACATATTTTGCATCAGGTGGCCACTTTAAACATTCTTTTTTCTCATTTAATTTCTCAAATATTCCTATTTCATGTAAAAATCTGGTATTCATTGGGTATTTTTTATATACGCCGGCGCACCCAGCGTGAGCCCATCACCTCCACCATTGTGGGGAGGAGATGGACTTGGCTGGGACATGTGTTAAGGATGCGGAATGACAGTTGGCCGAGGAGAGCGCTGTTCTTCCTCCCATCAGGGTCCCGAAGACGAGGAAGACCCTCTCACACTGTGTTCCGCTCCTTCGAAGCAGAGCTGAGGGACATGGTGTGGGAGGAGGTCATAAACATTGCGCAAGATCGAGCGCAATGGAGAGCTCTTGTTGCCTCCCTATGCCCCTGAGTGGGGTGTAAAAGTGAGAATTGATTGATTGATTGATTTTTTATATCATTACCATCTATCAAGCCTGTGTACACATTTTCTTATTTTGTTTCGACGATGCCTTGTTCTTGTAAACTTTTGTCTATGGATTATGGATTCTGTCTATGGTACTATGGATTCTTTGTATTTATCACGAGGAATGGAGCCGTCTACCTGGTTTTCTAGGCATGAAGACCTGTTTTTAAAAATTTAGGGTTTGCCACTTGCGAGGATGACTCCCAGCTGTCTATCCATCTCTTTGGTGGTCTGCCTAGGGTCTGTCTTCTGTGGGGTTGCCAGCGCAATGCAATGTGAGGAAGTCTATAGATGAGTCCGTTCTCCTCACAAGTGCATACCATTCTTTGCCTCCCCCATCTTACTATATCTTCAACCTCGCATATTTCCCGTGCCCTCGTATTCCTTATCCTATCTCTGAGGGTCTTCCCAGCAATGCTTCTTAGAGTCTTCATTTCTGAGACTTTCAGTAACAATCATGAAAATATTATTATGCCTATTTAGGCTATTTATGGAGTGCACGGTAGCACAAAGATTTTTTTTTCACTCACTAACTAAACACTTAAATCACTTTAACCTTATTTCTTCAAAACTACTTATTTACGAAATAAAACAACCGGACAACATCTGTTGTATACGCGTTTGCCTTTTAAGGTTGGATTCTATATGGTCTACATTATAATATTTCTCATGCACCCAATGCCAGCTGACTCTCTCGAGTTGCTGACTAAATAGCGACGTTCGGTGTTTCTATTGTTCTTTGGAGCCAAAGTCACGTTTACTCGGGGGTTGAATAAAACAACACGGAGAAGACAAAGTGCCCGCCCGGGACCCATCTCTGAACTACTGATACATTCACCAACAATAGTTATGTACCCTCCCGTTGGAGGCAAAGCCATCATTGCTATTACTATTGGCTTCAGTTGCATGTTCAAGTGATTTATTTCGAATCTGTATGTTGGCTTTGAGATTTCTTAGATAAGCTTTGTTCATATTTTTTTGTTTTATTACTACCCGATAAACTGTACTTAAAGTATTAATTGTTATTCAAAATGGGACAAAATATTTTGAGCAAATACTTCAAATATTGCTATTAAAAGTTTTGTTTTATTTATTTTTATTTTGTTTCTCTAACAGATGATGACTTAAACACTTGGTATCAATTCTATACAAGCAGCACTTCAATTTCGAACTCAAAATGAACATCAAACAAAGCCATCCAGTTGATTGATTAGTGTTAACGC
The DNA here is from genome assembly GCA_963576905.1 of Mystacides longicornis. Taxonomy (NCBI): domain Eukaryota; kingdom Metazoa; phylum Arthropoda; class Insecta; order Trichoptera; family Leptoceridae; genus Mystacides; species Mystacides longicornis. The sequence goes on from OY756425.1 coordinate 15,579,376, forward strand.
GACACCGAGGTGAATCCGAATGTTCGGGTCACTCGTCTAGATGGAAGTGTTCGCTGAGAGGCGGCGGAACCCGGCCACGGGGGGACTTCGAAGGTCGCGATCGGTCAGAGCCTCCTTACGGATGATCGGAAACAAGTGGAAAGGTCACAAGCCTAATGGAGACGTCCGTCTCAACCATTCTTTATCGGACCCTGACGAGCCCAAGAATCCGGAAATATACACTCAGGTCATAAAGAATGACGAGCTGTATTCCAACTATACTAATTGGAATCCAGATTACAAAGACACGGACGAGCTGATATACACCGAGCTAGAAGTGAAGAAGTTGATAAAGACGCCTGTCATGACCAGGAAGAACCATCAAGAAGAAAAGAATGACATTAAACATCTCTTGCGAAATTCCAGCGATAAACTCAACAAATTGGACAAAAAAGATAAGTTCAGCGATATATTTAGTCGCAACGGCAAGCACAAAGACAACGTGTACAACGACGCCGTCTTCCAAATCCCCGCAGCCGTTCCGCCTAAAGCGGCCGCGATTCTGCAAATTCCAACAGTCGACATGTCAAACTACGACCTCAACAGACACCGCTATTTCGATACTACACCCAACGGATTCGCAGTTCCCGGAAGTTGGACCAAACCTATACAGAGAGGACCCCCTTTGGGAAGTTCGGAGAATATATCCCCTTTACCCGGCAGAACCAGAAGAGGATCAGACGGGGATCAAGGCATCACAAATCCTTCTTTCCAAAACACCTCAGGACATCTGGCATCTCTATATAGTCCTCCGAAGGACAGAAAGTCTGTGATGTGGCCCGCGGAACAGCGGAGTAAGTTTCATTTTATGTTTCTCTTTTTATAATATTATTATTTATGCAACGGGATATGATGCAAACACATCCTGAGATAATATGAATATTATCAGGGAGCGACACAACGGCGTGGCGTGTGAATATTATATGATGATTCGCTTAGATACAAAACGAAATAATGGATAGATCCACATCACTTCCTGTCTCCTTTCATGCCATCCCATATCCTTCTCTCTTGTCTACAATGCCTACATATGTACGCGCGTTCATTCAATTTTATTCTGAATTTATATTCAGATATTCTGTTATATTGTCTAGTGTTACATACTGACAAGCCAAATATGTTATAATTACTTACATTTTCAAATCCTGTTGTAACGAAATTCGGAAATCATCCAGATTTTACTTGCTCTCCTTTAAGTAGACGACTGGGACTAATAAATGTTTTATACACGCAGCTTCTCTATGAACACCTTTATTGAGTATTAATGTTGAATTCTAGATAAAATCTAACAGGAAAAAAAACTGTAAATTATGTAAACTGTAACGTATTATCTGCAAAATTAACTGTATTCTATTCAACATTTAGTAGATATTTTTTTACGAACAATTTTCAGATACAAACTGAATCTTCGTTATATTGTGATTTTCATTAGGTACTTCGATATTCGTTATACCAAGATTTGACCCATCTTAATATATATAAATCTCGTGTCACAATGTTTGTCCTCAATGGACTCCTAAACCACTTAACCGATTATAATAAAATTCGCACACCATGTGCAGTTCGATCCAACTTGAGAGATAGGATAGTTTAAATCTCAAATTATAGTCGCAATTTTAATTTATTGCTAATTATTTGTCTGTTATTATTTGACAGTCACAATTATCTGTTAACTCCAAATGATTCTAACAGATGTCGATACCTTTCGACTGGGTTGAGTAAGTAATCAATAGATGGCGCTGCTATGGTAAATCTACGAACGTGTCATATAAGCTACATTTTAACAGCATAATTACCACGTGTTGTTGACGCTATAAATATAATTAAATTTATTTTGTAGTGAACGAAATACCGTATAATTCAATTATTTCCACTTTTTAAATTTTACCGGCCACCGGCATAGCCGGCCACGTGTTACTTAGACTGAAGTGTAAATTGAATTCATATTATAATGAAGATAATACAGTGAAATTAATCCTGTTTTTTACTTATTTGTGCTTCATTGATCAAAACTTTATATATGCTATAAAATATTTTGAAAAAGTTAGGGATCTGTATGAAAACTAAATTATTTTTAAGTATCTATCTACCCGTGCGAAGCTGGGGCGGACCTCTAGTATATTATAATACTTTGTGGATTCATCGTACCTATATGTTTGTAACTCCCATATACCTACAATAAATATGCGTGTTCGCTTTCATATTGTAAAAGATCGCACAAGGGTAGATAGATACCTTAGGGCTCGAAGATTATCTAGTAAAATCCCTTTGCTTCAGGTTATTAGATCTCTTTTCTCCTATTTTGTTCAGCTATTGTGTGTGCATAATACCTGATGTGAGCATCTCATTGCACACTTCATACGAGTATAGTATTATTATATTCTAACTATTGTGGTTTTTTCACTCTGATAATACGGTCTTCGTAATTATGTCATTACTGACGCAATGCTTTATAAATATATCACTTTGTTACGGTGACATTTGCACACGATGCAGAAATTCATTTGAAAAAAATATATTATTCTTGAAAGTTTCTCTTTTCTACTATTCCGAATTGCCTTACCCTATTTCGTACATCGTGACATATGCAGTTCTCAAAGAGTGCTTTTAACTTTAACCCGTTAAATTGGTTCAATTATCTCAAAATGGTTGTTCAGTACCTATAACAAAGTTTTATTATCTCCACTCCTATCATCGTTTAGGAGGTGGAGTTTGTGGCCAATCGCGTCATTCTTGGTCAGCCGCCATCCTTCTTTGCTTAGTTTCACTTTCTTTCATTATTATCATCATTCATCATGCGACTTCTTCAATTCACTTGCAATCTTCCTATAAAGATGCATCATTATCAATATTTACACTAGAGCCCAGCTTTCGCCTTGGTCTACTCCAGAATTTTCTTCCATCATAATATCCAGTCCATCGCCTGCACTCTCCAATCAAATAGGTAAATCGTCCCCATGTCCAGTTCTACACCATCCATGCACCGCCCAAAAAAAACGCATAACTTAGGTTTTCCCTTACACTGCGTCTTCCATCTTTACAAGTCTGTAGTTTCTAGGATATGTATTCCTTGGAATTCAGATTCGTTGGATATTTTAATGAATATAAATAAACTTATTATCATTATTTTTCATAGCTATTCAACGAGGTGTGCGGCAAGGATGCATTCTGTATTAATACATGAAATAAATACCTACGAGAAAAAATCTCCATTAAAAATCTTCGTAAAATAATAATCCGACCTCTCAAGACTGGATGGAAGGAATATGATATGACGCCGTCGTAATTTGTCAATGAGGATTTTCCTCGGTGTAGGTATTTGGTTTGTTTGTTTTGTTTCTCCGTCCTGCACGAGTGGGGTTCTGCTCGGCCCCACCGTGCATCCCCAGCCATTGTTTACCCCACTTACAGAATGTTATTGCCCCCCTCCCTCTAACATACACACACACCTTATGTATGTACGTAACTTGCACTCAGAGGCAGCGCACCACGATCTCGTTTCTCATTGCTCCTTATTCAGGTGCCCTAATGTGTTTTTCTCTTCACCTAACAAGTCTTGATGAAATACGTTTTTCCTTTTAAGGTGACGACTTTGTAAAACTAATAAGTAAAACGTTACCTCATACAGCAAACAGCGGAATAACCATAGTATTGCGAAATGAAACTGAACATTTTAATTCGTAAAATTAATATATTTTATAACTAGCTTTCCCGACAGACGTTGTCTAATATTTATTTTTTACCAACCTGAAGTTGGCGGACACCTGTAACATTGGTGAATTTTGTATGTGTGTTTTTGTTTGTTATAATGTGATAATATCAATGTTCGGTTGGTGTTTCAAAAATAAGAAAAAAAAATAAAATCCCGAGTTATGCTTGTATTTTAATCGATGTTTTCAGGACACATTATTTCAATCGCCTCAACTATAGAACAGTACTTCTAGTATAAGTTTTTGATGATCGAATATCGAAACGATCATCGAAAGAGTTTCGAAAAATTTCCATGCAAAAATGATCGAATGATTCGATCGTTTGATTTTCGAATCGTTTGATCGTTTAATAAGCGCTTATTACCGTGCAATTAGCTTTCGATTAAACTCGTACTAGCCCCACAGCTAACAGTTATATGTCTAACGCCAGTTAAAAATAAACCATAGAAAAGTGTAGTATATTGCCAAATATACGCTAAGATGGTTACCATAGATAAGTTTTCTAAAGTTCCACGCAGCTTTGTTATATTTAGCTTTCATATGAACCTTCTCAAGAAAATAGCAAACATTGCAAACAAATACTTAACGCAATTTGTTCACTAGTTCACACGCGATGTGTGACCGAGAGAATAAGGGATCGATTTTTCTATATAAAAAGGAATCAATTCGTTCCGTAACATTCTGTACCTATTTGGATTAAAATCTTTAAATTCTTCATCAGTTTCCATTCCCGTTCCATTACTAAAGTGTTTGCTCCCCGCCATCTCCTGTGTGTACCTCTCCATCGTCGTATTCCAACTATTTATTCTTATAAAATTGTTTCCCAATCCACCTTCATCGTGAGAATATGCAAATAATTTATTTCCTTCAAACTCGTGAATATTTCCGTCTCAATTCAACGGTTCCTTCTTTATCCCATTTCACTATCTCCCCTCGATCTATCCAGCTATCAGATGTAACACCCATCTAGACAAATTTATCTTTTATTTTTTATTTATTCATGTACTCATCTCCAATTTTTATGTTTTATTTATTTTTTGTTGTATTTATTTTATTTCAAACAGAAGCATCGAGCTGTAAAGAAAACACTTTAGAAAATTCGCCAGTGAAGCACAAAAATGGTCACAATAAACAAAAAGAAAACAACGTGAAGCACAATAGTTCTAATAACGTGCAAAGATCAAACAGCTATGCACAGCAACAGCAGAATGACGGCGGCGTTCAGCAAATGGGAAGTGCGATGGTACCTCATGCACCGCAACCTGTTGGCAAGATGAACAAGAAACAAAGCAAGCAAGTTCAAGCACAGTTGGAGAAATTAGCGCAGATCAACATTCATTTACATGGTGAGATATTTGCATAGTGCATCTCGTCTTTCTAACTAACTAAATCATAACATCTTTACTAACGTTTGCATCATAACACTCTAAAAATTCTTCCTTTTCTTATTTTCTTTAATGCGGAAATCATTTCGAAAGAACGATTAATGCTATGAATTCTTGTTCTCTGAAAATAATTATATTTTTAGGTGCCTACTTAAAGTCCTAAGTTCGAATCCCAGTTCGAAGACACACTGACTTATGTTGTTCTTCGTGTGCCTCACCTAACGAAGTTTGGCGACCATCAGCCCGAACTCGACACGATCTTGAGCCAGCCTAATTAATGATGCCGCATGCATCCGGTATTCCACTGTCTTGGATTTTTGAGCAAGAGACTCTTCTACCCCATACCACTTCAACCTTCAACCCTCTATTTTCCCTTAATCCTTTGTTGTTGTATAGGAGGGAGTATTTTTCTCCACTGAATGTGTAGCCAATGTATGAGGCCAGAGGTCTCTTGACAGTGGTCAGGAGCTCTCTTTCCTTTTGCATTATGCCCAGAACTCTCTCATCGGACACCTTGTAGACCCATGAGATGCGTATCATTCTTCTATACAACCATACACACCTCGAATGCCTGTAGCTTGTTTAACATTGCAATTTTGAGGGCTTCCACTTCCACAAAAACTTCCACTCCATATAACAACTATAGGATAAACGTTTTTACAGCTCTCCATCGATCGCTCAAGCTCAAATCACTTATCACTATCTTAATTCTGTGTTTTTTCGGAGTCTGTATTCCACTCATCCACACTTGTTTTCACAGATTTATAAAAAAAGTGGCTTATATTTCTCTCTCCGGGCTACGTACGCACCAGGATATTATGTATGTATGTAAGTAGTTTAACATTGTATGAGGGAGTCTCGAACGATCTTTCACGTCGGCTATCAATGGTCCCATGTGTTTACTTACCAAAAACTTTGTTCTACGGTTATTTTGCTACCATAACTTTATATTATATCTACTCTATCGAATAACATAGGTACTTTTGGGTTCTTCCCACTAATTTATTTATAAAATTTCCTATCGATTTATCGGACTAACCTTATTCTTATATTACCCTTAAATGTGTTATAATTCTCACAGTTTTTTTTAAAGATCTTTAAAATGTAACATTTCGCTCTGTTAAATGTTATAGCGCTCTTTCATTTGCTCCAGAATCGACTTTCTAAAAAGAAAACGTTAGGGATTCTTGGAAAGGTCTTAATAGAGACGTATGGTGTGTGGGATATACAAACGTTGGCTCTGATAAATTGATTCATTAAGACAGCGAATAAGTTGGTTCTTAAGTTAATCGGCCAGAATGGGCAGACATTCATAATATAATCCAGAGGTCACTCACTTATTCCTCCCTTCAACATGATTTATATCCACTACCTGTTTTGTTTTCTTTTTGGGATTTTGAAAGTGTGAAATTACGAACGAAGTTTGCGTAAAAGGGATTTCAACATAATCATGATCCTATATTATGATTGGTAAGTTCGTTCGTAACTTGGTATTTTCGTTGAAACACTAACTCCATGCGATGTTTTACTTATTTTTTTTCATACATATTATAACAAAAGCAATCGGATTGCGGGAAATATTTTACTTAAGTATATTACTTTTTTTTGTAAGTCGATATTTGTTGCAATGATTGTTTCCGTGGGAAATATTGTTAAGTATCTACCTAGATCAGGGGTTCCTACATACAACTGCTGCTAAGGGAAGAAATTTCAGTTTGTCCGTAATTCCTGATTTACGGACAAAACACTGATTTCCGGACAAAAAAAACTTCAGAACAAATGTAACTTTTTTTCACTGTAATGCTTGTCAAAAAAAATGTTTTGTGTATTGTTATTGTTTTCTATATTATTTTCTGTATTATCTTTTTTCTTTAAAAGGCAATTTGCGTTGATGAATAAGTAAATAGATAAATTAAAAAAAAAACACAAATGTTTTCATATGAAAATCATTTCGTAAGCCACTATAATTTAAATATCTTAAAAATGTTATTAATCATTCGAATAATTTATTTAGTTAATAACATTATTTCAATAATGAACCAATGAATTAAATGATTTTTGACATTTCATTTGACGTATGAGAATCTTCTCCACACATCAACAGTTTGACAAACACCATTCTACTATGGATAGGTATAAGTGCGATACTTTCATTTTCAATATAAATCATTATCTCTTTTGTGTGTATTTTAATAATAATAATAATTGCGTGTGTGTAGGTAGGTATATATCGTGAGAATCCACACCATAGGTATAAGCTGCGTGAATTTATATAGGTATTATTTTTTCATTTCAAATGTCAACCATAGTAGATATATTATTTTCATTCAGTTTATTCGTACCAACCATTGTTTTTGAGCCGTGAAATACTCGCTTTAAACTAAGCCACCGGACAATGGGATTTAATTAAACTTTCCAAAGGCACAATACCATACTGTGGATGCAGTCGTATGGACGAGCGAGTGTGTTCTTCCTAAGCTAATGTGAGATAATAATATTGTGTTCTACCAGCTGGTACCGTCATGCTTTATATCTTCTAAAGATGAATTATTTTCGAAGAATATCTAACAACTAATGGCTAACAATTCAATACTGATGTTCGATTTTTAAATGAAATAAACCACTACGGGCTTACGACCGTCTTCTACTGTTATTTTGAAGGCTGGCTTAGTGTGATCACTTTACGTTAACAACGTTCGCCATTAGGTGGTAATGTTTAAGTCTCCGAAACTCCTTATCATGAGAATTCTCAACATGTCGAAAAATCTCATGTATGCTACAAGTAGAATATATTTAATAATTAATGAAATATAGAGATAAATGTTGGAAATTATTGAGAAAATGTGAACCACGTATTCGTTCGTTTATACATATAGTTTAGATGTAGAGAAAATGTATTAATTTGAATCTAACATTCTTCTATCTTTCTGGCTACAATCTTGTGATTGGTCTGCACCAACTATGATTCCCTGTCACTTGCCAGCCTCTTCAGTTCAGTGGTATAGGTGCTAAGGTGCATATCTGCGATCACCTGATCTATATATTTATTTTTGGGGCGGCCTCTATAGTTTTTGCCCTCAAACATTTCGTCGAAGATGATAAAGAACAGATTCCGGATGCCTGATATGCTATGACCTATCCATGTAGCACGTTTTTGGGCAACTCTTTTTAGGAGTTGCCTTGTAGAGTAGAAAAAAGGCTCTATTCCATTCCTCCTCATACGTAATACATATTATGTTCCGATAAATAAATGCCTAACCTACCTACTATAGAACCAAATTTCAAAATGTTATTAATTAAAATGTAACATTACTTCTATTGTACTTGCAAAGTCTGCGGTTTATGCGAGATTCAATGACATAAGAAAATATGTTCATAACCTATATGTTCGTAAATTCCAACATTTTTTGTCATTCGTTACATGCTGCTTTCAATATTGAACTTTACTGATCACTTTGATATTTTGTTCTATTGTTGGTTGAACTTTTGAGAGTCCAACTCTTTTGATGTATTTTTTTTTATTTTTAGTGAATTACAATATTAACACCATCAGCTTTGACAGCTTTCGCCTTTGCGCAGATGGTGTTCAAATATTAGTTACTATGAAAGTATACATTTACCATTGAGAAAACCAAAATTAAACAACTACGTAACTGAAACATTACAAAAAAAAATACAATTGAAAAAAGGGTGTTATCCAAAAACAAATCAGTTAAACCAGGTTCAACGTTACATACATACTTCATACTTTGCATAGGTACATGACAATTAACAAGTACACCCTTTTGAGCGTTAACATTACATTAAGTCATAGATAAAAATATTGTTTAGGTTGACTGGAAGAGATCCTTCGGGAAATGTCCGCCCGGTGAATCTTTTAATTTAATAATAATAATTGTATTTATTTATTTGAAGTTGCCATACTTTTTGTCATGCCTATTGATCTTTTCAGCTATCCGAAAGATATATGTAATTTTTATTATTTTTTTTTATTTATTTATTCATACATAATCATACAGTGATAATGAATAACAAATTTAACTGCTGCCCAAATAGGCCAAGCCTGTACTAGGGCAAACATTATATACAGTTCATAAAAAAAAGAATATTAAAAGGAACATACAAACACGAACAACAGCACAACCACCAACTCAAATACGTATGTATAGTCCACAAACAAAGCCTAACCCAACAGTCACAACACCCTAAGGTCCAACAAACATCAATCAACAGTATGAAGAAGAAAGAAGAGAGAAAAAAAAAACTAAACAAAATACTTTATGGGACAAAACCCAAGATATCCTGCAAAACCTCCAACTGAATACATGAGACCCAACCAGCACGGCTACTCTTGAAACTCGATTCCAATCCTAAAATCGTAAAATCCCAAAATGGTACTCTTGAAATGCGACGCAAGCGCACGATTGGATTCAAATCGAGTGGTGATTTGAAGAACATGTGAAATCGTGTAAAATTTGAAAATTGGTACTCTTGACGTCGTTTTGACAACTACTCGATTTCACGAAATTGTGTTGGAATCGTCTAACTGTCATTATTTACAAGATCGCAAGAAAGTAACTTTTTTGAAATCGAGAAGACGTATTTTAATTATATTACTTAAAAAAATGGCTCGTCTTGTATTATTTTTTAATATTTTGGAAAACGCGCATCAAGTCGATATGCGTCAACGAAATAACTTGCGTTGAATAGCAAGATATTCGCAAAATGCGTTTAGCATGAGTAGTGGGGAATTTATAGCAAATAGAATATCAAAAAAGGTGTATGAAGACTTGTACGGGATTTTGTAACCTCATATGGCAAAACCTATAAAAGACGAAGTGATATTTTGTGTGCACAACATGCAACTCGACATCATTACCAATGGAAGTCATGAAAATCATAATATAACCATACCCATAGTACCAAAAGTTCTTTCTGCAGCTCATGTCTTAGAGGAATGCAAGCCAGATATTTTTTTTTTTAAAATGAATCTGTGCTCACTCAAAGTGAACACAAATACACTCCTTGAGTCTTTCACAGTAAGCTACTGAAAGCTTGTGTCGTGAAAGAGGAAGATGGTCGGCACCTGGGATCGAACCATGACGTCCGCAGTACGAAAGCCGGCGTTGTAACCGCTGGGTCACCAACCACTGCAAATCTATGATTTCTATGATTTACGAGTAGTTCATCGACTGTGGAAATCACATCATAGACGAATATAATTAATTTAAGAGAGTTTAAGAAATAATCATTTTATTATAAATAGCTTCTGTATTGTGAATTTTATTACAAATTTCACGTATATAATAGTAGGTATATGTAAATTGTCAAGGTTTGTAAAAATAACAGAATTGTAATTTAATATATACATAATAATTTTATTGACTATTTATTTTAGATATTTAAATTATAAAAAATACAAAATAAAAAAATATTAAAGCTATTTTCTGTTGGAATTTATTTTTTTCCTTTGCAATCTCCCTCAAGGCTGCCGCCGCTACAGCAGACGGTGAACGAATGGCAGCAGTAGTTGCGATTAAAGATTCGGCACACTGTTCCAATTTTTCTGCAGCTTCTTTAAACGCAATTATTGCTGTGAAGCGTTGTGCTTCCACCCGTTTTTCTTCCATTAATGTGAGACGCTCTCATTCTTAAAAAGTATATACTGTTTTGATATTAAAATAAATCAGCAAATAAATAATGCTAGCATTTTTAATAATTATAATAAAATATAAGTAAACAATAACGCAACACTCTAATACAGAAACGTCAAAATGTATATTTGAAAATAAATATAAATGAGTGTTTCCATTTATAGAAAACAAATCCTTAAATATTATAGCAACGTCAAATTATTATATTTGTTGAGTAGGACAGTTATTAGTAAATCGAATTCGACTTATTTTATGTTTCAAAAAATATATACCACTCACGGGTGTCAGGATTACTTCCGTACAGTTTCTTTGAGAATAACGCGACATAACAACAATTATCAATTCCCAATTTACAGCGAAAATATTTTCATATTGCAATAACAAACTCGAAAGGAAAACGTTTTCACGGCTTGGAACGCCAATCTCAAATCCGATTCCAATCGCACGGAATTTGGTTCAAGAGTACGGTTTTGGAATTGGAATCGAGTTTGTGATTGAAATTGGAATTGGGTTCGAATCGAGTTTCGAGAGTAAGCCTGCAGAGCAGGCATGTTTATATTTAGAGAAGCACAAGATTTGCTTAATCTATACAGGCATTTTATTAAAAAGTTTAGGCGCAGTGTAGGTATACGAACTGTCGCTGGCCAAATATTGTGTTCTTAAAAGGAACATCATAATTCAAAGATAACATTTGTCTAGTGACTCTACCCTGTTGCGACCTCCTCCAATCCGGCTTAACCTTATAGAACTGTAGCAACACCCTCCTTATGTACAAATGTCTCACAGACAAAAATTTCAAATCATTGAACAGTTGAGAGGTCGGAAAACGTCCATGCAATTGGAGCGCTGAACAAGATATCCGTTTTATAAAATATGTTTTATGTTGCGTTTCATATTGAAAAGAACTACCTACCTAAGTGGTATAAATCAAGCACATTTGCAATAAAGACATTAGGTACCTTCTATAAGTAAATCACTACACTACCATTTAGATATTTTTTATGGAAGATTGGATTGTGGAAACTTTCTATCTTCTCATGTCAAAGACAATTTATAAGCCTGATTGATCTAACTGGCATCTACTCCACTTTTTACTTTTCATCTGGCTCGGGTAGATGCTAATAATAATTACGGTAGTCGATTATAATAATATTATTGCTCGAATTACTTGGTACCTTCAAATAAGTAAATGTCGCATTGTTTCACATCTCTTACGTAGAAAGTACCGGATGTTATCAATAAAACACAATGCGTACTCGGAAATATGTGAACATCGCGACATTTTTTTCAACAATCGGAATCAAAATAATATAATAACAGAGCTACCATCAACAACCATCGTTGATACATTGTCGTCATCTTGGATCGCATTGTGGAGGAAGATAAAACGAAATCTTCGTCAGTTATCAATCTGTGAAAATGCTGGCAGAAGACGTGTTCAAATATTGTATCTGCTTTTATGGGAAAGATCAAACAATGAAATGTCTTCTCCTTTCCGTGGGTTTTTGTTTAATTATCACCGCGGCCACCTTGGCGTTTGTTCCTCTCGACATTACGTCCAATTGTCATCTTCTGTCGATACGTGTAGGGCAACGTGGCTGTTAGCTCCCAGTGAATTCTTCGTGATTTTGCTAACGAAGTTCATAACATTTCATAATAAAATTTAATCACTGTCGAATCTAATGCAGCATTTTAATCTGTATGAATTTCTTATACTTACACATAAATCTAACGTTTGTAAAAATAATGACGAAATTTAACAATGTTTTTTTTTTTTTCATATTTTCAGCCCTCTTTGCCGCAGTTGAACATGGTCATATGGAAAAGGCCCGGACTATCTTGGAATCTACTGATGTTGACGTCAATAGGTAAGTTTTCTATTAATTTTTTCTTGTTTTTGGTTGAGAAGATATTGCCTTCATAGGTAATGGGAGCAAAATCTATGTTAGCATCTAAATACATATACGAGTTCAAGTATCTACATACCTACACTAATATATAAAATTTGTTTGTTCTAATCGTGTTAACCTCTGAAACTACTAATCGAAATTGAAAAATTCCTCCTATTGATGTCATTTAAAGTGGTCGGTACCCCGGCGGCGCGGCGGTTCAGTCGACGGCTGTCGTATGTACTGAGGGTCGTGGGTTGAATCCCGAAGCTGATCATTTCCACTTTCCCGACATAAACCTCTCACTTTAATTGACCGTAGATTTATTTTCAATAAAAAAAAATAAAATTGATCTGTGCTCACTTATAGGGAACACAAATATGCACTCTTTGACTCATTCACAGTAAGCTACTTAAAGCTTGTGTCGTGGAAGATGTTCGGCACCTGCACAACCCCCAGTGCAAATCAGTACGAAGGCGTTGTTACAGCTATGCTACCAATCACTTCAAAATGCTAGTTCAATTTTATACACTGTAATAACGTTCATCATCAGATAGCAATAAAACTTTGTCAACTTTTTGTTTGTACTTACGTGACGCGTGTGTCGTATCGGGGACAGTCAGCAAAAAAATAAACAAAAACCGTATCAATCAATTACCTACACAAAGTTTCTTATGTGACTGTAAGACGTCGTATCATAGATTTATATAAAAATAATGACTGAACTTTTGGTTGCATGTAGTTTTCAAAAACCGAATTTAGAAGATAATCCGCGACATAAGCATCACACTAGATTTAAGTATAAATAAAAACCGTATCAATCAATTACCTACACAAAGTTTCTTATGCGACTGTAAGACGTCGTATCATAGATTTATATAAAAATAATGACTGAACTTTTGGTTGCATGTAGTTTTCAAAAACCGAATTTAGAAGATAATCCGCGACATAAGCATCACACTAGATTTAAGTATAAATAAAAACCGTATCAATCAATTACCTACACAAAGTTTCTTATGCGACTGTAAGACGTCGTATCATAGATTTATATAAAAATAATGACTGAACTTTTGGTTGCATGTAGTTTTCAAAAACCGAATTTAGAAGATAATCCGCGACATAAGCATCACACTAGATTTAAGTATAAATAAAAACCGTATCAATCAATTACCTACACAAAGTTTCTTATGCGACTGTAAGACGTCGTATCATAGATTTATATAAAAATAATGACTGAACTTTTGGTTGCATGTAGTTTTCAAAAACCGAATTTAGAAGATAATCCGCGACATAAGCATCACACTAGATTTAAGTATAATGATGGGTATGTGGTCCCCAAATTTAATAATAAGTACGGTAAAAGAACATTAGAATACAACGTGCCAAAGATATTTAATATGATGCCGGCATCTATTAAGGAATGCAAAAGTAAAAATATCGCAAAAAGGTTAGTCAAGCAATAGTTAATATAATGTGGATTTGTATATAATTAGCTATTTGGATTAAGGATTGAATTTAATTAATTTAATTTTTAGTTTAAGGGTTTAAGTTTAAAGTTTGGTTTTTAAGTTTAAAATTAATTTAATTTTAATGTAGTAGTAGATTTAGTAAAAATTTTCATTATAATCATGTACAATTATTAAAGAGAACACGCCGACAAATCTTTAAGATTTGGCGTGACTCAATATGATACTTGTTTTGTAAATAATTATAATAATATGTTCTATATTTATATCAATATTAAAAAAAAAAAATGTTTTTCTGTTTGCCTCAAATCAAAACATGGAACATTATGCGTAGTATTCTTAAACTTTCCAACAAACACTACAGCAAACTCCAAAGTTCCTGCATAAAATAATATTTTGAAACTCACAGTCGAATGAATTCAAAATTTTCATTAGAAATGGGTATCTGAAACGCGCAAACATTTTGGAGTGCATCCTTGCGGAATTTAGTTTACCGCATTCAAAACATTCCGGCAAGATTCCGCTAACTCCATCCATGGTATTATTGAATAAACAATATATTATATAGTAGGTACCTGTTTCATGCAGCCAACACTGTCAATAAACCAACCCTCTTGATTAAATCTTCCTCCCTGCAAATCTTTCTACTCGGGCCGTTTGTTTGAGTTTACCCCGCGCCGCGCTGTGTTGAAACGCTAATACCTACCTAACAAAGCTATTTGCCTCCACAACTAACAGCTGATAATATAGAGATAGGTTCTCTTACATATTACATGAGCCATTATTATCTCGCAGACTTTCTGTCTCATTGAGTTAAGAGTAATAAGTTCTTATTTACGGAATAAGAATTAACGATATCTCTGTTATGCGCAATCTTTTATCTTAGTGTAATTACTGTTACTCCTTGTTAGTTTTTTACTGCAGGCCTTTTCCATGTTTTTTAAACCTGTTTTTGTGCCTTCTGAGTCAATTTTACTCCCGCAGAGACATATTAAGTTATCTGCGCATCATTTCTGTGACCTGGGTGACTCATTTTTCCTATCCTAAGATCGCCATTTTTATGAGTTCTGCTATTCCATCCATTATCATCTTGTCCCGCCACATAAAATCTATCTTGCCCCTTTTAAGCTTTGCAACGCTATTCATAATTTCGGTGACTTTATTATATGCCATTAATATATATATTTCTTTTTTAACTTACATACAGATATAGACAAACAAATCTTAAATTCATTACACATTAAAAGGTTTGTCCTTCCCAGACAGCAGTGAGATGCTGGTATGAACGGAGGATGTCATTCTAAAACTTTCACTTAATTTGCGCTCTTATAAATCACCAAGATATCAGAATTCAAAATTTCAAGCATCAAATGTCACTTTTTCACATAACTGTCACTGTCAGTATTCGGCATTGTCATCTGAAAGGCATTTTTCGAAAAATCCATATTTCCGCAGATCTTTGATAGATTTTCCTTGTGCCTACTCGCTATTATAATAAATAATTATATATTAAATCCTTCATAATATAATAAAATTTAATCATACTTTTTTTTTGCTTTGAAAATAATTGTTTTCAATTTTTCACATGAAAACCTCGAAAATTTTGTCATTCAATATGAAGAGATAATTTCCAAATACTGTAGTACATTTTGGGAACAATTTAAAGGATGTTTTTTTTTTACACACGGAGAAATAGGGCCAATTTCTTCTCCATAAGTATAATATTATTACGTTGTTTTACATTTTCTTCAATATATTACACTCGTTTTGGAGAAAATTCTAAACAGTTTTAAAAATTCGCAGCACGTATTTTTTGTTGTAGACTATTTCGTTCGGCCTACAACGTGACTCCTTAGAATTTGGCAAACAAAAAGTTCGTGTATATTTATTTTATTGAATTCAACCGCATGTTGAATGTTGGTCTATGTTGTACAAAGTAGAAATAAAGTCTGTTAGAAGTGGATCTAACTCCAGACTTCTCCCCACAAAGTCTTAATTAGTTCATTACTTAATTGTTTTAAAATCACTGAACTCAACCAATGATTATGATTCGTTCCTAATTTATAAGTATTGTTAGGTATCTTCGAGTCTTTTGTCAAACGAAGATTAAACAAGATCTTTTAGCGTTGAAAGTTTAACAAATTGTTTTATGCTTCTTGGCTTGTAACAAAATATAATAAATAATGTTCTCGTTATTAGGTATTATGGATTAGGAATCTACAATATTGCATAATGCAATTTATGAATACACGTTCAATATCTGTTGCAAACATCACATTTGTATGAGTGCTATTTCAATGTTAGTATGTGTACCATTAGGGCTTACGACCTTCATCAATCATGATGGCTGGTTTAGTTGTGATCACCTTTACGTATACAACGTACAAATAGCACTCATACAAATGTGATGTTTGCAAGAGATATTGAACGTGTATTCATAAGAATCGCGTGCACTATGTGGTCTAAAAAGTTGATAGCGTGCGCTAATATTGGTAATGCAATTTAGTCCAATTTGTTACAAAAAATTGAATTTGCAAGTAAAAACACATAGAATGATAGTTAGACCTGATTGGAATCGAATCAGGGATCTGTGATAATGAGTTTCTCTTTGTTTTTTTTTTATTAAATAAAAAAATCTGAATTATTCAATTTAGTATCTAAATGATTCTGATGTGGGACGAAGTTCGACGGATCATCTTATCCAACACCACCTATATAAGAAGGCCTTAGTGCTGCGTCACATCGGGAGGCCCAACATTCACTCACCTATATCTGTATGTACTTACCTGTGCACTATGATATCTGTCTACACACAGGCAGTCGTGACGCGGGAGGCCAAAAATGGCCGCCTGCACTAAGGCCTTCTTATATAGGTGGTGTTGATCTTATCATCTAGTCTTCTTCTATATTATAAAAATGGAGAGCTATTTTCCGATGTCATCGCATCACGCCTAAACGGCTGGACCGATTTCGCTAATTCTTTTTTTGGCTCGTTCCCTTTTGTCAGGAGAAGGTTCTTATGAAAGAAAAAAATTAGAAAGTTGCGTGGATAATTAGAAAATCAAAGAAAACTCTAAGTAGGTAACCTTAAACTTGCTTTTAACAAGATCATTTTTATTCCAAACTATGTAGCTTTCCCGACAGACGCTGTCCTGTAGTCCTTACTATGAATTTTGATTTCGAATTTGTAATTTAAACAAAAATACGTTTAAAATATGTTTGAATGTTAAAAAAATATTTCTGAAAGCTCGAAAAAATCTGCGTATCAATATTTTTAATGTTGGTTGTCAGGTAAACAATAATTTTGTTGCTATAGAATTTTTCATGTATGGCGTCGGCGTCGCAGGAAATTCGTTCAATACTAACTTTAATATCATATTTTATTTCTTACGCATTTTTTCAACATTTTTATAGTTAGGTATTCTGTTATCCGGAGCGCAGAAGAATCCAATAAACCAAAAATGATAAAAATCTGTTCTGCCGATCTCGAGTTATAAGTGTTCGCACTAACCCGACTTTCTTTTATATTATAGATTTGAAAAACTGAAATTCAATTTAAGTTTGACAGGAACTGTCAGTTGTTTGATAGTTGGTGCGATTGACAGAATGTCGATGAAAAATATATGGTTTGAAACAGATGCATCGATCTAAATTACACTGGTTAAAAGGTAATAAGAATAAGCTTATCATTATACAAATTCGAATTCATGCACAAATACTTGTCGTCATACACTTTTTCTTCCCAAAAGTCTTTTTTTACGTTTTTCTCCTATTGATGACTCTTGTTCATTTTCTAATAAGTACTTTAAGAGAACCTCGACCTCCGAAGACTGCTGTTCTTGACTGGTGGATGGTTGCCCTGAAAGAACGCTTTCGATCCTTACTGTCACTTGCGTTGGCATCATTGTTTTAGCCAGTCTTACCATATAATATGAAACTGCTTTGTGAGGTTTCTGAAGGTACCGCATCCGAAGTCAACCCGCTTGCCAAGCGTGGAGTTGTATTGCCAACTACCTCTCGTATATGTCAATTTCAATTCAGAAATGTCTGGCTATAATATGCGAGGGAGGCCGTCATCCAGCAGTGGATGGTTAAGGCTGAAACCATCTTATTCTAATTCTCAGCAGTGGGACGAAGTTCAACGGGCAGCTAGTGTGTATATTGGTATAGATAGAGTGATCAAACTAAATTAACCACATGTCCAAAAATAATAAACAAAATATAGTGTTTCGTTAGATAGGTATTATTTACTCATTTTCATAAGTATTTGTATCCATGAAGACGTGATTTAACCTTCAGAAAATCCAAGCAATAATAATGCTCTCTTGTTATATTTCTATTCTTGTTATCTAGGCACGTAACGCTTTGTAGATTTCGATCAGAAATGTATTTTTTCTAGTTATTTTTTTCCTCAGGTAACAGGTGTCATTCAACCTTTGTGTATACAACCCAACAAGATTTGTGCTTGAAAGTTGAATTGAATATATTGATGTAACAGTGTGAAATCCTCTAATATTGTGTGTCCGTGCCTCTAGTATTATTTGTCCAATGAATCTTTTATTGAAGATTGTTCTAGTGCTTGTACAAACCTTATTTGGTTATTTGGAAGTCTACTGATCGAGACTCCAAACAGCACCCCAAGAAGAAGTTAGTTTTTCTCAAAATAGTGCTTATCCCCGATGTTGAAACCACGTGGAAAAATGTTTAAAAGTAAAATAAATTATCAACCATGGGAAATTTTCGTTAGATATGATTTATTTTCTCTATCCAAATCCAAACTCCCTTAAGACCCCACCCAGGGGCACAGGGAGGCAACAAGACCCCTCCACTGCGCTCGATCTTGCGCAATGTGTATGACCTCCTCCCACACCATGTCCATGTCCCTCAGCTCTGCTTCGAAGGAGCGGAACAAAGTGTGAGAGGGTCTTCCTCGTCTTCGTCTTTTTCTCTATACCTCATAGTAATGTTGGCTCGATCGCACTAAACTAAGATGGCCGGCATATTATATGACAGCTCGTACAGTTTTTTGTTAGGGCCTTAATTAATACCTAATAGATATTTCTTTTGAAAGATGGATAAATGCGTTTACAATTGCAATAAATCGTTCGATAAATTTCCAAGGACACCGGTGCCGTCGTGTAGCGGTCATAATATTACGGACGCAAAATAAACAGTAGGTAAAGCTCCAATTTCAAATAATTGGTCACGTCATGTAGAAGCTATAATACAGCTAGGCATAATGTTACTTTGAACGTTGTGTACGTAAATCAAACGGCGTGGTTTTTAGAGAGCGGTAATTGACAGCGTAATTGTTTACTGTTTACTTTGCGGTTTTGGCGGTCTATATCGGACGGGATCCACTCCGATGTGGGACCCTTACGGCGATGTCGGAATCCCGTCTTGGCTTTATTTAATGTTAGTAAAAAGGAATCTCCAAATTCCTGCAATACTCGGGTGGTGGATGATCTTATTCAATACTTGCCTTGCGTCGGCACCGCTTTCATAGGAAATCAAAGCTAAAACAATTAAGATGTTAAGGTGATAGAGAGCGTCTTCGTGTGTTCCACCAATATGCAAAGTTTAAAGACACATAATTCCCGCTGTATTACGGCCACTATTTGGCGGTAGCGCTCTCCTAGCAAAGCAGAACACTATTTTCGAAATACATAGGTACTTAAAAACAATATGTCATAATTATTAAAATCTTTTTAGTTCAGCATTAAGAAACGCCTATATCATTTTAGGAAGAATATAAATCTTCGCTTTATACCTTTTAAGAAGGTAACTCAGTTCTCGCTGAATACTCTATAAAAACAATACAATTCAAGCCCCACTGGGGGAATAGGGAGGTAACAAGAGCTCTCCACTGCACTCGATCTTGCGCAGTTGCGATGGCCTCCTCCCACACCATGTCCAAATCCCTCAACTCTGTCTGGAAGGAGCGGAACACTGTATGGGAGCGTCTTCGGAACTCTGATACATAACAGAGTACCTAATTGTAAGTATGTAAGATATGAGCAATAGGTACCTATATACATATTATTTACGTATGCAATACAAACGCGATCGCAGTTCGCGCTTTATATTCGCACTGGTGTACTGGTATATAGGCAACTGGTACACTGATAATACGTAGGTACATCCCCTATAGAGTCCCTAGACAGGTAGACGTGAGACAATATAACACTAAACACACACGCTTCCCTCCATTATGCACCTATTATTTATTTTATGAGAAACGTCTTAGAACAATGGTACTCAACCTGTGGCCGCCGAGCTTTCCTGTGCAGCCCTACACACTTTTTATCGGACAAATATTAAAAAAAATTGCAATATCATTCCATAACACGTTAAGAGGATTGCCATTGTGGACCGCCTTACCTATTAAAATATAGAATCTTTGCACCCATGCATTCATCTAGTAGTGCGCGTATGGTAAAAAAAGCTAATGTTATTGGAGCGGAATCTCCTATTGGGATAAAAATTGCACGTCTTGGTAAACGTTTGATCCCTCCATCTTTTTGGCTTGGAACGGTAAATTAAATAAATGGCAGCCAACTGGTATTTTTCAGTTCAGCAATGTGGTAGCTAGGGATTGCAATCCCGCACCATTTTCAATCCCGCGGGAATTTTGCGGGATCGACATAAATCCGCGGAATCCCGCGGGATTGCGGATCCCACATTGCGGGATTGCAATCCCTAGTGGTAGCTGTTAACTGTCGAAATCCGGAAGTTCCTA
This sequence comes from Mystacides longicornis, assembly GCA_963576905.1. Taxonomy (NCBI): domain Eukaryota; kingdom Metazoa; phylum Arthropoda; class Insecta; order Trichoptera; family Leptoceridae; genus Mystacides; species Mystacides longicornis. Next base: position 15,600,258 of record OY756425.1, read on the forward strand.
TTGAAAACCTATTGTGGATACGCAAAAAGTCAATCTCGAGCACAACTTCGTACTCTGTAATAGTTTTGATCAACATTTTGCTGCTAACTATCTAGTCTAGTTATACATATAATCTGTAGGTATATTAATACGATAAGGAAAAACGTTGTGACTATTTTTACAAAAATTGCGCACACTTATAGTTTATATTAGAGATGAAACGGATAGCATTTTAGCCGGATACCGGATGCCGGATATTCTACTAAGCTAAGCACTATAAACTAAGCAGCCGAATACCGGATAACCGGCCACCGGATATCCGGCGTATGTTTTTGGTGTGTTGGAGCATCTAAATGGGATCATTGGGAACATTGTCGAAAAAACCATCAACCGCTTTAGTTAGTCTGGATTAGTGCGGTGTGATCATGTTTTATTTCCTATTTTTTCATATGATTAGAGCGTTTAGATTTTTAACTTTTAAAGAAAATGGTGAAATAGCGCTCGTTCAGTCTTTGACAAAGGAATCTTAATAATGTTCAAACTTATATTACAAATTAGTTATGGTCGAATTTCGAGCACTGGCTGACCACTAGTTTTTATAAATCTCAAACGATTTGTTTGGAGGCGTGGTGGCGGCTGGTTATATGTACGTGGCCCGACATACAAAGGTTGAGTACCGCTTTCTTAGAAGTTTGCTGTATATTTTTAGGTGCTAATCTGAGTAGGTACATCCCTTGTTACTTGCTTGATGATCTTCTTCTCTCATAATAATTATCGCTAATAATATTGTTTGGAGTGCGAAACACACTTTTGGATTCGTCATACATTTTCCACTTTAAGTAAATCCGAAGACTGGAGCGAGATTGGCTTTGAACATTGATCGCGCAATGTGTTTAATAAATTCGTATATCTAATTGGTTCAAATGTCGAATATGGCTGCCCAGGCTGCCATCTCATTACAACGGAGTTTTTTTTCAAACTTATATCCTAATTTTATATCTGCAAAATGTCGGATTTTAATTGCGAAGTTAATAAAAATAGAAAAGTTACAACCGTACGCATACTATAACGGTACCTCGATATTCACTCAGTGATTTTACGAGATATCTTTAGAATATTAATTTTGCAACGTGTCTTTAAAGAGGTCCAATCCAGGCGCAAAACCAAATCAAAATCCAGGAATAAGAGCTAATAATTATCTACTGCTGACTGCTGCCCTTTATATGAATAAAAAAAACATTCCTTTTCCGCGTATGAGTAGCGCACCGTTGGTACCTACCGGCTTTCAAAGGGCTTTCTCAGTCACGGTCTTTTTTACATAGGTTAAAAAGAAACGTTTTATTTATCTCAATATTCTTTCATAGCGCGTAGAATAATAATTATTCCATACCAGACATTTCCTCAGTAGTCTAAAGATAATATATTACGTATGTACCCAAGGACCTTCAACCCGTGTACAGATTAATCCATTTTTTGTTTTCTTTTCAACTCCCCCATCTACATGAAACCTTTTGGAATGTGGGTAATGAAACTTTGGGAAACAAGATCGAAATACTCGAAAATAAGGTCTTAGATATTCAAATCAATAGTTTCGAGAAATCTTAATTGTTATATTTACGAATTTAGCTACGTACAGATAGTTTTTAAGCTTGTTCTGCCCTTTGAGCATATTTCAGACACTTTTTTTCCAGATATCTATAGAAGAATTCTAAATGCCTAGTGGTTAACTTTTTATCTAGACATTCGTCCTGGACGAATCGTCCAGATCATTTTAGTATAGTAAGGCTTGTTGGCAAAGTGGCCTACCTCAGGGACACTTTTAGAGCCCGTAAATATTATCTTTGTGTTGAGTTGCAGAGTCTGCGCAAATCGCGTCGTAGGTATCTGTGCGAGACCTTAGCTGGAAAAAAATTAAGTATCTACTATTTCCAAAATATTAACATCATCTTTTTCTTCTTTTTTTTCAAGTTTAAACGCCGATGGTCTTTCTCCGTTAGACGTAGCAGTCCTCAGTAACAACCGACCCTTGGCTAAGATGCTCCTCAGCTTTGGTGCCCGTGAAGGAAATCATAGTAAGTGTTGCACATTTAGAAAGAAAACGGCAAAACATTGGAACAAATAAAAATGTATTGTTTTTCTACCCACAGTGAAATCTTCAGAAGCCCTTGGCAATAATCTGCGTCGTTTAAGTGCCGAGGCCGAATGCCGTTTGCAAGAGCTTTCATCTTTCCGAACTAGCGGTGGGATTGGTGCTGGAAATTATGGTCCCGCTGTGAGTATTGGAACAACCTTAGGAAGTGCTCCGAGTGTGCCCAGGGCGCAGGGAGGAGGAGCCGCTGCCGGAGCCAACACGGGATGTGCAGGGCAAGGAGTGGATCAGGATAAGCAGCTTCATCATTGGGAGAGAAGAACTAAGGCACTAAGGTACAATTCATATGCTATTTATTTTTTCTAACCTGTAGGGCAGTTCAAGATCTTCATCAACAGCTTCCATCCACTAACAAACGAAGAACCTGTGCAATAAGATCTTGCACCAGGCAAGTATTCCAGGAATTGGAAATTCCATTTTGCTTACACTGTGTAAGGCCAAGACGGGACTCTGATATCGCTTTAATGGGCCAAAATTGGAGTGTATCTCATAGGGATCCCCATGCTACTCCTTTGCGAGTGCCTAGTAATGATGCTAAACAGACACAAAACCCTGGGCATATTTCTAATGCGCACAGAAGAAATCAAAGATATGTAAGATATTAAATATTGCATAAAAATGTATTCATTGAGAAATTTGTGTATGTGTTCCAGGCGGATGCTGTTAGGTTGGCAACAGCTGCGAACGCCTGGACTCCCTTGCAGCCCTGAACTAGATGTAACATCACCCACCAGTGTTACTGTGAGAATTAGAGAAAATATGGCTCATCATCAAAACCAATCCATCATTACCAAATACAAAGGTAGGATATTCACAGTCACCAATAATAAATCTGGCATCAGATTATTTCAAACTAAAATGTTTAAGTTATTAGATGAAAGAACGAATTTGCTATTTTAATGCATGCTTATTTTCATTATCCTGACTAGTCAGGATCTTTCCTAGACACAAGATCTGCATTGTCACAGGAGACTTAGAAACTAATGTTGTGCCTAGGAAAAATGTCAGGCTAATAAAAAAGGCTGTGTAGATGCGGATGACCTAGCGTTGTTCAGTATGACAATGGAAGAATTACAGTACTGTGATGAAAAAGCACACACTGGCTTTGAGTCAATGGTAAGACGGAAAAATGCCTGCCCCGATAAACAATTACTGGTAACCATCGATGGTCAGCTGAATTTGATAAATTTAAGTGCCTCGAAGTAACCATTACAACTAATGGTGAGCTTGACCTGAGGTATGACAAGTGGCGTCTTTAACAACATGAACAATGCATGGAAAGTGTCGAGAAAAAATGTTTTCTGTTTTATTTGTATGATCAGGCAGAAAAATAAAACCCCTCGGAATAACAAGAGCTTAGTTGAGGGTTCTTGCTGCCTCTAAGAGCTGGACACTCAAAACACTAAACTGAGTTTTGTCCCCCCTTTCCCGCGCACACCTCATCATATTGTGCGTGAGATGGGTTGAACTTTCTTATCGCTGTCTCTGTCACAGATCTACCCTACTGACACAATGATATTTGTTCATTTCTTTATCCTTAGTAAAATGCAATGCCAGTCAGGGCTGGCAGACAAACTAGCACCGTTATGATTTATAAAAATATAGAGCAAACTTTGAAAAATTTGCTATTGACTAAAATTTGGAAAATATAAATTTAAAATTGAAGACTTGATAGCCAAAGCTCTAACTTAAAGCACACTTACTTTTTTGTTGTGCGACAATGCCTATTAAGGGAACAACGTTTATATAAAAACAGCCATTTTCCAGTGTCCGGCTCTTAAATAGACAATGAATTAATAAAAAACATGCGAAAAATTTAATTTAATTTTTTTTTCAGTTCAATGGTCTTCGAGAGCTGACTTCTCCAACATTTGTGGTGAAAAAGAAGTAAAGGCAAGTTTGCCATCATGCTCCTGTACAGTGGGGGGGCTCACAAGAGGCAGGAGATACTTCTTCAGGGCGCAGGGAGGGAACCTTAAGGGCTGGGGACCTTACAACAACTCCACACCTAACAGTGTTTTACCAAGTAGTAAGTTTTTATTTTATTATTTTCTCTAATCTCTATATTTAAAAACGGAACCCTGTATTCTGTTGTCATCGCATCATGCACGAATTACTGGATCAATTTCACTAATTCTTTTTTATTTAGTTTTTTATAATTAATAATAAGTCATGAGAAGGGTCTCATGAAAGAAAAAATTAAGAAAGATGCGCAGAATAGTAATAATTTAATTCTAACAAATAACTCTTGACAATTCACTAATTAGGTATGTTTATTTTTTAAATTGTATTTTAGGTAATAATGTTCCAATCCCCCGAAACTCCTAATAATCCTGAGAATTTTCAACGTGTCGAAAAATCCCATGCCCCTGGCAGGATTCGAACCTTCTTTTTTTAAATGAATCTTTGCTCACTCAAATACACTTGACATCTTTCACACTAACCAAGATTGTGTTGTGAAATGGAAATGGTCGATACCGCCGGGACTCGAACCTACGACCTCCAGTACGCTGTACGTATGAAAGCCACCGATTGATTCCACTGGACTCCCAACCACCTCCTGAATTCCTAGTTGTCCCATGCAGAGACGGTAACCACTGGGCCAACTTGCCCGACGCTAATTCCGTCATAATATTATACAGGGTGACTAGTAATTCGATACATTCCTTGAAAGGGGTTATACTAGAGAAAATTTGCAACAATTTTGTTCCCAATACCAGGGGTCAAATGCCAGTGGTTTTCGAGTTATTTAAGTTTTTAGAGTTTTTTTCACTTTTCCAACTTTTGATGTAAAACTGAAAATTGTGAAAAGGTACACCACTTTGGGAACTAAAAACACATATTTCTAATAGATTTTTTTTTTTTATTATAGACCTCCACGAAAGTTTTCTACGTGGTTTTTACGCCAAGTGTATTAGGTATACTTTTTATGAGTAATTATTTTCGAAAAATCGAAAATGAAAAAAAAGCTGACTTGTGTTTTAAGAACGTTTTATTTCTAAGGTTTTCCAATTTTTTTATGATTTTTAGTTTAAAACATATTCCTTGATACATAACCTATTAAAAAAATGTATTTGTAGTTCCCAAAGTGGTATAGCTTTTTCACATTTTCAGTTTTACGTCAAAAGGTGGGAAAGTGAAAAAAACTCTAAAAACTTGAATAACTCGAAAACCACTGGCATTTGACACCTGGTTAATGGGAACAAAATTGTTGCAAATTTGCTCTAATATAGCCCCTTTCAAGGAATGTATCAAATTACCAGTCAACCTGTATATAACAAGTAGATGTAGGTACAGTAGAAGTCCATTAGTCCGGCATCCAACAGTCCGGAATGCCCGATACTCCGGCATCGCTCCGGAAAATTAAAAAAGTTTGATTTTCTCCAAAAGCGTGTCTTTAAAGCAAATAAAAACGCTCGAGAGCTATTCGGAAGTTTTCGGGAGACTTCGGGATCATCCGGAAGCGCTCGTTATTGATCGGAAACAATTAGCGGTCGGCTAGTCTCAGTTGTCACAACAAATTCAAGTGCAGTGTAACTCCGTTTATCATTCACGGACATTTTTTATCAATAAACATGTTATATGTATTTGCACACTGTATTTGTATATGTATTTGCACACTGTATTTGTAGTTAAATTATTAACCTAATTGTTCTTATAATTATCGCCCGATAGACCGGAATTTTCGATAGTCCGGCACCGAGCCGGTCCCGAACGTGCCGGATTATCGGACTTCTACTGTATTTAAATAATTATGAAAACTTGTTTCAATTATTTATTTGTAATTATATTTTTTTATTGGAACATTTGTTGGGAATAGCGGCATTCCACCATGATTGGAAGTCTTCGTACGCCTTGTTTTCCGTTTTCAAGCCATACCTTTCATTGAGCGCCTGACACATCCTGCACGACGCCCGAGTATCTGGGCTCTCAATATCTCTTTGATAATGATAATGGTTTCTCCATTTGAAATATGAAGCATACTCACTTTTATTTTTCATTAAATTTACTATGAGTTTTGCCAGATCAGACGCTTTCATTTCTTTCGCATTGATGTACGAATTTTGTGGAGCAAATCTGCAACATATAAACATTCAGTTTTAGAACACATTAAGTACTTATAACCGACCTCGGTAGCCTAGTTGTACTGGCATGGACATCAGATCAGGGGTTCTGGGTTTTTTGTGTTTTTTCACTTGAAATTTCTACCCGGGGTTGGCCTGTCTCAGATTGGACGTGGACCGGTTGACTGGAAAAAATAGCCTCAGGCAATAAGTTCCGACGGCTGTACTGACACCTTTGTATAGAAAAGTTTTATATCTTAATATATATAAATCTCGTGTCACGATGTTTGTCCTCAATGGACTCCTAAACCACTTAACCGATTATAGTAAAATTCGCACACCATGTGCAGTTCGATCCAACTTGAGAGATAGGATAGTTTAAATCTCAAAAAAACCTTGGGTAACCAGGGTAACCTACGAAAACTTCAATAATGTAACCCAAGGTGTAAAAAATTTACCTAAAATATTCTTTTTATCGCGAACGCTGTGAAAACTAATGATGATAGAATAAAACAATGTACCACAATTTTGTAGAAGACATCATTATTTACAAAAAGTATCGCGACAGCATATATAGTAGAAATACCGCGCAAAGTAGTCACGGTGGTAAACTGACGTGACACGATACATTGCAATGCAATTATTCCAGATTAACATATGCTATAAAATATTTTGAAAAAGTTAGGGATCTGTATGAAAACTAAATTATTTTTAAGTATCTATCTACCCGTGCGAAGCTGGGGCGGACCTCTAGTTATTATATAAAATTCAAAAAACATTTCGTCATGTCAAATGGAAGATAGGGTTTCATCCGAAATGTTTTATTTATGCTCTGTCTACAATTTTGACAATATACTCAACTAATAGTTTTCAAATTCCATAAAAAAACGTAATGAAAATAAAATTAAAATACTAAAGGTTGCATTTTCTTTATCGAAATAATTTATGCAATTTAGAAAGTAGGCATGAGTATGGCCCAGTTAAGTGTCCTGCGTGCATGGTGTCCGATATATCGGACCGTCCAAAAAATATATGTTTTTTTTATTTTAATCCGCATTTATATCAAATTAATAAAAAAATTGAAAATAAGTGCAACTCACAGCTTTATGCATTAATGGGTTAAACAGAGCATAACATAGCAGAAACATTTGGCTATAAAAAGTTTTCATAATGTCCCAGCTACTTTGGAAATATTTTCATTTGTTGTTTTGCTTACAAAAATCCTTTAAAACAATAATATGGAAAGAGACACTATAATTAGTTGGAATAAAAATGGCCCCACATTTTAATAAATTCGCGACCTTAGCCAAGACATTATCGAAAATTTTCATAGCCAAATATTTCAGCTATGTTATGGCCCATTTATAAGCCCCATTATGAACAGTTCATTCTTTTAAATTTCAAATAATATTTAACTCTCTATGAACCAAGTAATACCTCAAAAAATATAGTGGGTTTAAGAGAGCTGATAGAACAGTAAAAATTATTAAAGTACCTGGTGTAATCTGCTCCTCCCCACACAATGGGTATTGCGTAATTTTTCACAGCGTGTATGAATTTTTCTGTGACATAGTCTTCGGCAAAAGAATTCTCAAAAGATAAGTAGAAGTAGTAATCGTTTTTTATGAAATGGTGGCATTCTTCCGTGTCTTTACACTTGAGATCCCCGCATCTTCCATAAATATCAATACTTAGATTATATGCATTCAAACTCTTTTCTAACTCTTTGGCGTATATTTCTCTTCCGCTTTTTGTGAAGCAGTTGGAGACCATCCACGCTACGGCTTTAGTCTTATTTACAAATATATTTAAAACTTCATCACTTGTGTCATTCATATTCGTAATCCACGGCATATTTTCCTTTGGACCGATTATATTTCCTTCCATATCTTTTATATCAACATACCCCCATTTTACTTCACTTGTTGTTCGGTAAGTCCACGTCCAATTGAAAAAGTTGTTGTAACTGGAGTCGCAAACGGGATAGTTTTGAGCCGACTCTATGCAGGTAAATACGTACAATTGTTTGGGGGATCTTGATGGTGGTTTTTGATATCGTTTCCACGGTCGGTACGTAAATTCCGGAGCGTGGAATATGAGAGCATCAAAATCCTCGATATGTGGAAGATATTTTTGGTCCTTAGTAATATAACAATTTGTGTATTGACAATTTTCTTCCACGAAGATTGTCCGTCCCTTCTTGAGATATATAAACGGAACTGTCTTGTCATCCGTCCAAATTAATATATTGAACACTTTGTCTTTTGGTACCATTATTGGTACTGGTTTTATAGTTGTCAATGTAGAACTATTATTTCCAGCTATTTGCGTTAGTAATTTCAATTTCATTTGTTCTTTTATATTTGTAGTTTTAAAAAAAGTATAAATAAACATTATGGAAAATAGTGTCATAACTACGACACCAGATTTTAGAACACTATTCATATTGGGGAAAAATTTAAACTTCACTAACAAAATACAATAAGATACATGATAAGTACACTATAATTTGAACTTCACTAACAAAATACAATAAGATACATGATAAGTACACTTTAACAGTCCCAACTGTAGGTTTGTTGTGTTCACATTAACGAGGTTTGGTTCTAGCCATTGTTCCTATTCCGTACGTAGTTCTGCTGACGGCAATTTTCGTTATTACAATAATTTTGTTTAGAGGAAGTTTATCACTCAAACACCTGTTATTGGCAAATGAAATAAAATGTAACAATTGCCTTTTGTGCTAACAGATGATAACCAACTCAGTTTAATGTTCTCACTTCCTCTGTCATGGCATAATCTGATGGTACTGGTATCAGATTCTTTTTCCTTTTGTTAGCATTACATGTGTCTACAAAATACACCACTGTTTCTCAACATTAACCGTGATATCTTGTTTTTAATATACTGATTTAAAATAATAGTGGGGCAGTAAATTCCAATAATTATATGTGGTAACTGATTGTTATAATTGTAATTATTGATAATGGAAATAAATAAATAAAAAAAAATAAAAAATATATATATTTAAATAATATTGTATTATGTACTTTTCTTTTGGAAATAATAAAAAAAATATCCTTGTATCTTTCATACTGATAAAATCATGGATAATTGAACATTTTCCTCAACAAAATATGATACAACGCTTTTAAAATATTTTTTATATTCCTAAGCTGAGCTTATTATGTATAAAACACAGCCGCATCTATATAAAAATTTCATGAGTGCAACTTCTTCTTTCGTCCACTCCTGGTTTAAGATCCTCCATTTCGATCCGCATTTGAATAAAAAGAACAAATTTTTTATTAAATTTCTCACATTCCATCAAGTTGCCTCTGGGACTTAAAAACCTAGAATACCCAGAGAGATTAAAGATCTTGAAGTTATCCTACAGGAGAAACATTTAAGATTTTGTCTGGATACTACAATGTGCCTAATTTGGAGCATACATATATATAAAAAGAATGTCAATGAAAACCTTAGAGGACATCACCTAAAGTTGAGCGAATCTCGTTCTAAATGCAATCCAAGGAAGCATGCACTTGTAACAGAGTAGTTGATGTGTGGAATAAATTGCCTGAGAGTGTTCTGTCTGCTACTAGTGTTAATCAGTTTAAGAACAGACTATGTTTATTTGAGAGACAATGATATGGGCCTATCAGCTTATGCTGCCTGCCCATTACAAACAATAATAATAATACTTATAAAATATCCAAAGGATCTATTTTTCAATAAAGCTAAAAATTTAACTATTATAAAATAAAACAAACTTTGTTTATTTTACTAATATTTTATTAAAAGAATTAATAAAATACAAAATTGCGCTATTTATTAATTGTATAGTGGAAATAAAATACGCACTAAACGCCAAAAACTTCATTTTGAGATAATCTAATAAAACTGATTTTTCCCCCATACAGACATAGTACTATGATGATTTTTGGATCTGTTTTTTTACGCCTTTAGATCATCGATATGGACTTAGTGCAATATTTAGACTATTGACAATGGTTTATAGAACATATCCTCATACTCAACTCATTTTTTTCATTTTTGGCGTTTAGTGCGTATTTTATTTCCACTATACTTACAATTATTTTAATAAAATATTAGTTGAATAAACAAAGTTTGTTTTAATTTATAATACCTACTTAGTTAAAATGACGTTCTACAGTGTTCCTCACAAAATTCAAGAAGAATTTGAAGTGTTAAAAATTCAATGTTTGATAATAGTTGGTTGTTAAACTGTTTTCAATTTTGATTGTGTAGGTGACTGATAAGAATTTCAGTATCTTATCTATTCAATAAAGTATATGAATGGTCTACCGACCTACCATACATTTTTACCTGTTGAACTAAGCTAGTCCAAATGGATTTTCTGACTAGATCTGTCAAGAATAAAATTTAATCTATTCGTATTATGTATTAATTTAAATTCTTGAAATCTCAAATGGTTGTCATCTTAATCTTTTCTTCCAGGCTGGAGAGACGTAGATGGAAGAAAAGCAAGATGGGACATAAACAGCACCGCTGCATTAGAGAGAGTTTCGGCTTCTGCCAAGCTTGTACGACCAAATAGACCTATCCCTCCTCCACCCCGAAGAGCTATACGAGGGCGTCATGCTATCAGAAATTTATTTACAGCTGCCAGCAAGTTTCATAAAAATTTAAGAAGGTAAGTTATTAACTTTCATTCTAGTCAGTACGCATTCACTCAATATTCACTCCACACTCCTTTCTAATTTTATCATTCGTCACCTTATCAATCACTCTCTTTCCCGTATATCCTGCGTTAGTGATGTCATTTCTAAAGTATTTATACCAACTTGCCAATTTTTTGTCCATGTCCAAGTTTCACTCTCATACATCACGGATGGTTCCTAATGAATTGCATTGTAAATCAATTGTTTGGATTTTAGAGATACATTCTTATTTCTCCTTAGAAGTCTAAGTGCACCGCTAAGGTCATGGCACTTTCGTCCGATAAAAACGTTTGTCAGTCAGATATCAATAATAATCGAATGGACCCACCTTTCATTGCACAAAAATGTTTCAAATTTGTAGACGTTTTTGGTCATACTCTCCAGAAGTGGAGTATAAAATACTCGTACTCATCCATTTGTTCCAAACTCTCATCTTTTTCTCTTTCACACAATGTCGCATTCTCACATCTTCTCTTTGAAAAAACGAAACACTCGACGACTAGTTATAATATTTATGATTCAATTCTATGATTTTAACTTACAATTTTTTTTTTGCAGAGGTGTGTACTTGGCCAGTATAATATATCACGAGGACAAAGTGCTTGTGACTAATGAAGATTTTCTGCCCGTCATAGAAATAGACGAAACATACCCAGCTTGTATATACACGGACTATCATTGGCTCATGAAGGTGAGATTCACAAGACCTATTTACTATTTCACATTATTTTATATTAATGATTTTCAGAGAGTATGGAATTTGGTAATTTTTTTGGTTTCAGTATTTTTTATAACGATACATTTTCTGTTGCAGGTTTCATGCAGTTGGGATGACATCAAATGTCTCCGGGCAGATATGGAAAAAAATTCATCATCTGCAATTCATTTTAGATCCAAGTTACTAGCGGCTGTTTCGCAAATGCAATCTGCTTTGTGCATCACAGATTTAGGTGGCTTTTTTTTTAAATTTTATGCAATTTCTTTTTGAAATATTCAATTCCAAATAGTTGTCAAGTTTGGTGTTCATTTTAGGACAATTGTACCATAAGCCATTAAGAGATAGCCATGGAACCTTGGTGATATCCTGTATAAACTCTGTCAAATCGGCCAAAAGTGTGTCGGTGCTAAACTCTAGATGGCTGCCTATGACTAAAGTTCACAAGAAAGTCACCGCACTCAGCGAAGACAACACCATTGGTGACTTACTCATGGCCACTATACATGACCAGATACATTATCATCAAGTATGTAAATTCAGTTTCATTTTATCATACACGTTTGTAAAAATTTTCAAACATTTATCATCATGAAAATTTTCAGCTTTCATCTGTAAAACTTCCACGTGGATTGTACCTTGGTTACTTGAAGTTACAGTCGTCAGTAGATCTGATACAAGTTGTGGTACCGACCAAAGCCCCTAATGTATTGCCTCATTGTAAAATGAGAGACAATCCTCATGTTTCAGGGTAAGTTTACAATTTTCAAAATTTATTCATTAATCTTATTTAGATATTCCAGATTATAATGTTATGTGATTTTATTATTTTTAGTGAGGAATGGGACTATTTAAAACAACAACAGGCAAAAGCAAATGGTACTCTTGAAGTTCCGATAAAAAATCCAAGAAGAATGTCAATTACAAGTATTCAATCTCAATCCCCTACTGAATCCCAACAAATGTTCCTAGATCTGCTTACATCATCCGCTAAAAAGCTATTTAAGTTTATGGATATTCCATTAGAGAATGCTCTGGCCCATAGACTCTACGATTTAGAAGTTATTGACTTGAGTAACGATGTTAGTTTTATCATAATATGTCCTCCGGCCGAACAGGCATGCTCTGTTCCCGGACAGAGAGAACTTTTATTACAGAGAGGAGATCTCCTTAGTTTACCAATACAAGCTTTCGAAATGATTCATCTAAGTACATATCAAAACAGTATTATTAATAAGTATTCCAAGTTAAGTTGCACTCTAGAAGTAGATACCGTCCTCGCCAAACACTCGCACAGGGAAGCCTTCTCAAACAGTGAGCTGCAGACTGCCAAAGACAGGTTGGCCAAGCTGCAGGAGTTACAAAACAACCTCAACCTGGTGTGGAAGGATTGCAGGTGGCTGATGGATGTCATAAGTTTTGCTAGAGATAAAGACAAGGACAAATCACAGGTTAATAGTAGTATGAATACGGGTATACAAATGAGGAACTTAATTAGCCGCATACCAACTACACTCATCAGTCATGAAAATAATCCAGTTGCTGATAATCTTATGGTTAATTCTTCATCCAACAGCAATATTAAGAGAACATTATTACAGATACCTCCGAGAGATCAAAAACTAGCTAAAAGCTCTCCTGGAAGGGGCTCATGGCCTGGACCAAATGCTGGCAGTCCATTGGCACCTCCGGGTATATCTCTGCTATCGGCAGAGTTCAGTAAATCCGAACAGCAGTTAAGTGTTTCTCCTCGAGAAGATTCAGTTTCTACGCTCAATTTAAGTGGTTCTCAATATCTAAGTGCCAATTCTGATGCCTTAAGTGTGATGGATCCTTACTCCAGGAAGAGTAGTGCCGACTCACAGTTCACCCAATCAAGTATGGCCAGCAATAATTTCTTTATCAGTAACAACAACAGTAATTTGAATGAACAAGTGTCTTCCATCAAACAGTTTGAGGAGTCCTCTGTTAGTAATAGACTTCCATCATCGAGGAGTCAAGATACTCTTCTGTCCCAACCAAATAACATTCATCAGAAGAAAAAGAGTGCTGGCCTGAACTCCAGTCTATCTGCAACATCCAGTCCATTGCTTCATGCCAAACCATTTTATGCCGGAAGCTTAGTAAGTGTCAATACAGTTAATACTACAAACACTTCAGACTCAATGCACAGCATATCCAGTGATTCAGAAGGTCAAAGTTTTCCCGTTTCTACTTCCACTCCTAACAAATCTAAAATTAAAAAACCTAAGTCTAGAAAACTTGAGGCAGGAATAACATCGTCCAAAAGCATGTCCAATGTAAAATGTTCACTAGATTTTAATGAGCCGGGTCAGCCTGGACCATTCGTAAAGCCCTCCTCTTATTTGAAGCCAACATTAAACACTATACAGAGCATCACAGATAATACTCCCATCATAGACACAAATACCCCAGCCAATTCTTCAAGCACTAATCAGCTTTTTCTTGACAAAAATGCAGGATTCAGTGTGGAAAGTATTGTCTGTGAGTCACAAAGAGGAGATGCTAGAATGTGTGATGAAAGAGTCAACTCTGCGAAGAAAGATTACAAAATACCTGAAAAGCACACCCTACACTCACAAGCAAAACTGTTACAAAGTAACGAAGCGTCGGATTTAGGCACTTCCAGTGACGGGAGCAGGTACAGTTCTCACGGGAGTCTCTCTCATCAGTCTCTTACGTCCGAGCAGGTCACGGTGAAAAATACAGCTCCCGGAATATTGCAAGTTTATGCGGCTTATGATACTGGGTTAGCGAGTGGAACGTCTCTCAAACTTCACGTGACGCCTAAAACATCAGCGAGAGAAGTTGTAGATTTGGTAGTGAAACAATTAAATATGGCTGTTGTATTGAAAGGTAAAGAAGGGCCAATTTACACAAATGATAAATTGCAAAACTTTTGTTTAGTTGCTGTGATTGGTGCTCGAGAGAGATGTTTACGAGATGATTTCAAACCTTTACAGCTACAAAATCCATGGCGGAAGGGTCGTTTATACGTTAGACAAAAGCATGAAGTATTAGCTGCATTGGAACATTCCGGTAAACGCACGGCATTTATTTGAACATTTTTAGACATAATTGTGGTGTTTGTGTGTTAACATAGTGAAAGTACAATTGTACACAACTATTTAGTTGCACTTTCACTTTGTTAATACACAAACACAACAATTATATTTTTTTGTTGGTTAAAATAAATATAAAGCTATTTACCATTATCTTGCCATACTACTGTTATGTTGCGACTGACTTTTTAATATTAAAGCATATTATGTCCTAGAAATATTTTATAAAATTTTCTTTGAAATGTAAGTATTGAGCCATTAAACTGTTAGGGTGGTCATTAGGTGCTTGAGAAAATTTATTAAGTAAGTAGATATTTTATCATTTGTGTAGTAACTGGGTATTTGTAATATATTATATTAAAGCGTGTTCTTTAAATGTTATGAACATTTAAATCATTAAAACAAACTATCAGTGTTTACAGAGTAAACAATTTTCGTTTTTTAGATCAAAACTATTTTTATGCAAGATAAAAAATAATCACATTTTTATTGTCTTATGAAATTGGATCTCCTTTATATTTTTTTAACAACACTCAAAAATATCGTATGAACATATTGTTTGATAAATAATATGTTGATTTTTTATTCGATACATATATGAACATATCTCCGAACACATGCAATGTTTTTATTATATAAGTATATATATTTTATATTATTAGAATGTAAATTAAAATGAAATTATAATGAAATAAATTATTATGATAGATTATTAAAATCGACACATAGTAAATAATGATACTCATATAATGTGATAATTATTCTATTTTGATTAATTCATATGCAATGTATTGTTATGATTTTATTTTAAGAAAGATCTGATGTGAAAATATCAATTTTCATTAAGACCCATGAGCTTTACGAATTATAATGTTTTATGTATAAAAAAAATTTAGAATTTAAATGATAAAATGTGTATGTATGCAATTTTAAACAATTAAGTATATGTTAAAACTCCAATAAATGTTAGCTTATCAATGAAAATATTTATTATTAAATTTAAGCAAAAATTACATTTATTTTTGTAGAATATCTGTCCCGAAATTTCCTGCATGTCGATTGTCTATTCCAAATTTGTATGATGTAAATGTATTTTATAATAATTGAGTGTTGCTATTGTTAAAAACAAAAAATGATTGTTGCAATAATGTTCAAAATAAACCATTAATAATATTTTGTAAATATTTTATGCCTGTAAATTCAAAATGATGTTTAATATTTATCACGCAGTAACGTTTCCAATATTAAGATTCATTTAAAGAAAGTGCCAAAATCATCCAACCATCGGATAAATTTTTAAATAACGGCAATATCAAACGACTGATAAAGAAATTTGAATTAAGATTGACACCCAGCTACACTCATGATTACACCATAGAAAAAAAGAGAAAGAAAATTTCTCATTTTAAAAACACATGCTTCATTTACTTAAGATTATGTACTGCAGTAATATATTAGAAACGAGACATTTGCCTGTATTTATTTCTGCATAATTACCTAATGTATAAATAATTTGGGACAGTGTAAAAGAACATTCCAAGCGAAATATTTTAATAAATTATTTATTTGAATTTTATCTCCATTAAAAAGGGTACACTTTTGCACAAAATTTTTGGGATCAAAAACTAATTTGATGATTTAAACTGAATATGATATTTTCTCTACTATTTTATCTAAAATACTCAATCCTTTTACATAATAAAAACAGTGGATACATAATTTTATGTATCAAAATCAGAATATTTTTTGTACGTATTCTATTCCATTCCTGACGATTGTGTTAATTTCACCATCTTTCTGTTACTTCTTGAAACAAAGCCTATTAAATGTCTTATGATTGGTTAATATTATATAATCTTTAATTAAATGTTAAAATTCTTATATTATGTAAAAAAAATAATAGAAATAAATGTTCTATCTATACACAAACTATTATGAGATGGTAATTTGCACCTGCAAACAAAATGCTTAAAACAGGTTGGGTACAAATTTCTATCTAATTATTGTATCACACACACAATACGAGTCATTTGTAAATTTTAGTTCACCCTAAATTAGAATTAAGAGCAAATCTGTTGTGGACTAAAATTTACACTTAACTCGTATTTTGCGTGCGACTTTGAAATATTGATTATAATATTGTATGAATTGTAAAAAGACAGGTAGTGATGAAAATAATTGAGTTGACTATTATTTAAATGCACAAGTGTTTCACTACGGCACTCAATAAAATATTTATGTGATTTCATTTTGTTTCAATCAATCAATCCTCTTTGTATCATCTCATTAATAGACATTTAGTTCATTCTATCTATTTTCTTATATTCTACTAGCTCACCCGCCCAGTCGAACTTCGACAATGACTATTATTCTGATAATAGTCATTGTCGAAATGAAAAACAGACGATTGAGTTGCGTCGTATTCAATTTTTATTGAGACTTTTGACATTTCTGTATTCTGAAAATGTTTTATCCAATACATAAGTTGCGTAACTACTGGCAACCGATTAAGTTCTAAGCAAGAGCTTCTTGCGTTGAGTTGGAACGTGAATTTGAGAATACCAGTCATAATCCAGAATAAAAAAATAATTTTGACTTGCATGAATTAAATACAGTTTATGACATAAAAACTGAATTAAATTTAGCTAATAATTTATTTCATTATGTATGTAATAATTATTGTTGATTCGAATGCGGGATAAAGTTCAACGGGTCATAAAAATTTGTAATAAAAACAATAAATTTCTCTATGGATGTGTAACTTTAAAAAAAATCCAAGAGATGGCATGGCGGTGTAGTAGGAAATAAATCACATGTGATACACGTTACGATATTCTATATGTTGTTGAAAGATTTTACCGAATTATTATGGTAAGATTATCACTGTTGTTTTTTTGTCTCCTTTGGAGAATTATTCTTGAAGCAATCCGCCTCTTGCATCCAGAATAATCACCGGAACATACTTCAGACACAGGAAAAATGGTTGCAAAGTATATGATGCGGCTTGAGCACTTTTTTTTAGGATTCATCATCCAGGAAAGTGTTTTTAATTTCGAGTCATTTTGAGGCATTCAAAGCAAAAACGTAGAGTACAAAAGTTGCAGTTTTTGAGGTTTTAGAAGATTTTTCTGCATATCACCCTCTTCACGTAACGAAATTGTCCTACTAAATGTACTAGAAGATATTATTTCTCTGGCATAGCGAAGTTAAACTAGTTATCTACATAAGTATTTTGATACGATGTTTTTCTGATTTATCTGGTAGCCAGTTTTATTTCATAGATCTGTTTTTAGACCCCAAAAATCTGAAGCAATGTAGTGTCTAGTTTTGATTGGTTTTCTTCATCAATTAAAATGATATTTTTCAAAATTCTATCTTCCTTTACACTTTACTTAGAAATGTAACCCTACATCAGTTGTGTATATGTCGTCACATCACAAATTAAAGCCTTATTTTAATCATCGCTGAACTTTGCCATTATAATTGTAGGTAGTAATGTTAGAAATAAATGAGGTATATTTAGTCTTTAATAAATTTCTAAAATGCTAAGATCTTTATAGTTAAATTTCAGTACACATATAGCTATCTTTTGAAGATGTAAGGCAACACAGGTATCAGCTAGTAAAATATATTATGAAAAAAATTCGATGAAGAAAAAGCAAAAACTTTTTTTCAAATTTTGTACATTTTTTATTGTCCTATTTTTTCAATACATATTTTGCGAAATATATACAATAATTAATAAATTTCAATATAACAACAGCTATATTGTGAGATTGTAAAAGTTTAAAGATTCATTACATGATAATTGTTAAAACCACAACACTGGACAATAAATAATTACTATTTCATTGGGAGTCATTCATTCGTAATTTGACTTTTTAAAAATCTATGTTTTAAACAGATTCTAAAAGAAATTGTTAAATAAACTCGAAGTATGTGTAAGCTTATATAAATGGTATTATTGGTGTGTTGCGTAATTCAAAATTCTAAATGTATCTAATAATTATTGGCCTGCAGCTATCTCCTTCATTCTGTTCAGAGCAGAGCCGGCCTTGAACCAGGTGATCTGTTGCTCGTTCATTGTGTGGTTCAGCGTAATCTTTTCAACTTTTCCATCAGTTTGCTTGATTTCTGCTTGGACAGGCTGAAAATAAAGAAGATAAATTATTATAAGCAATCAAATGCTGATGTTAGATAAGTGGTGCGATTGACAGAATGCGGATGGAATATACAAGGTTTAAAACAGAGGCATTGGTCGGAATTACATTGGTCAAAAGATAATTAATTCATCACCATACAAATTCGAATTCAATATTCATAGTTCCACAGGACAACGTCTGTCGGGAAAGCTAGTTTGTTTATAAAAAAAGACTCGCAAAGGAAGGTATGCAGTAGAGAAGTTGGTGTTGTTAAAAAAATGAAAGTTGGCTGAGACGGTTTCGACATGTTAAAAGAATGTCATTACAAAATGTGTGGTTGGTAGCCCAGTAGTTCAGTCAATGGCTTCTGTACATACAGCGTACTTCAGCTTGTGGGTTCGAATCCCGGTTCCAATCATTTCCACTTTCACAATACAAGCTATGTTTAGTGTTGAAAGTGTATTTCTGCTCACTTTGGATGAGCCCAGATTTAAAAGTATGTTTCGATAAAAAAAAATGGAGTCTGTTCTCTCTGCCAACCCCTTCAGGGACACAACGTGATAGGTAAACACCACAAGCTGTATACCATTACAACAAGCACATATACAAAAATTCATAGTGCGAGGCTGATCAAATCGAGAATGGGTTAAACCTAAGCAGGATTCCAGAATGGCGTTTCAAAAAGTATGTTAATGGGGATCCAAATGCTTGCATGGGAGGTTGAGCGCAATGTTGGAGGACTTATGTGACGGAGGAAGTTTACAGAAAAGTATTATAATAGTCAAGTAGTCTCCTACAATCCATTTGTCTGATTGGTGCATGATTAAGATATCAAGATGTCATCATCTACTTTACTTACTTTTCCAGGAGCTAAGTCCTTCAATCCCAAAAGTGAAATCTTTGATGTTGGTTGGACTTTATCATAATCGGAAGCATTGGCAAAAGTTAACGGTAACATTCCTTGTTTCTTCAAATTTGTTTCGTGAATTCTAAACAAAAAAGTTGACATTAGGTGTCTTATCATTTGTGATTCTACATTTGTCTCAAAAATTTCACAATAAAGAGATAATGTTTATTATACCTGGCAAATGATTTGACAATAATAGCTCTTCCTCCAAGATGCCTTGGTTCCAGGGCAGCGTGCTCCCTGCTGCTTCCTTCCCCGTAGTTCTCATCCCCGACAGCCACCCACTGCACTCCGGCCTTCTTGTATTCGCGGGCTACGTCAGGTACACCTCCCCACGAGCCAGTCAGTTGATTCTTGATTTTGTTCATTTCATTATTTTCAGAATTGACAGCGCCAATAAACATGTTATTTGAGATATTATCCAGATGTCCCCTGTATTTGAGCCATGGTCCAGCGGCTGAAATATGATCTGTGGTGCATTTTCCTTTAACTTTAATGAGTACTACTAAGTCTGTAAGATCCTTTCCGTCCCACTTTTTGAAGGGCTCTAATAATTGAAGACGTTGCGACTGTGGATCCACATTAACCTTCAAATCTTAAAATACAAATATGATTTTTAAAACAGCCCTTTATAAAAACAAATAAGAAAAAAAAAATTACTTGATAATATAACTTACTTGATCCATCACTGGGTGGTGCTTGGTATGTGTCCTCACCAGGGTCGAATCCCCTAGCTGGAAGTTCATCAGCGAAAGGATTTGAAAGTTTGAACTTGCCTTCAACGCCTCTCAATTCATCGGTGACTGGGTTGAAGTCCAAACGACCTGTACACAGCAAAAAAATCTATTGTCAGCCAGGCACAGCATTGACAAATAAAGAAACAGTTGACAATCTAAGAACCTGCCTGCAATTGAAAGAGCTGTCACAAGTTCAGGGCTGGTAACAAAGGCATGTGTGGCAGGATTGGCATCGTTACGTCCTGTGAAATTCCTGTTGTAGGATGTGACGATGGTGTTCTTTTCACCCTTCTTGATGTCTCTTCTGTCCCATTGTCCAATGCAAGGTCCGCAAGCATTAGCAAGAACCTGAATGAATCAAATATTTTGGGTGAGATTTTAATTGGTAAAGAAATAATCAACGAAAATGCTTTTTAATACTTACAGTGCCACCAAAATCTCTGAGGATTTTAGCAATTCCATCTCTTTCAATTGTGGCTCTGATCTGCTCGGATCCTGGGGTTACATTGAAAGGTACTTTGCTCTTCAAACCATGTTTCATTGCCTATTGGATAGAATAGTTTATCCATAAGTTCATTCAAATTATACAAAATGTTATATTTTATGAACTTTGGGATTAAAATGTAATACCTCTTTAGCAATGCTGGCACAGCGACCCATGTCTTCGTATGATGAATTAGTACAGGATCCAATAAGACCGACCTTGATATCAACAGGCCAGTCATTCTTTTTGGCTGCCTCGCCTAATTTGGAGATAGGGTGGGCGAGGTCAGGGGTGAAAGGACCGTTTACATGAGGCTCCAGAGTAGATAAGTCAATTTCGATAACCTGGGAATTATAATAAAATATTTAAAACTATTCGTAATTTTTTTTTTCTATAACTTTATCTACATTACTATAGATGGTTCATGATGGAATTTTTTCAATATCAATTTGGTTCAAAGCCTGCCTGCGACAATACTGGAGAGGTAAAAACCGGGATCAATGGAACCTAATGGTGAATAGTTTCTATAGTGTAAAATGATCATTATAAACCAGCCGCTAAAGCGACGGTCATAAGCCCCAATGGTTCCAAATCCAACTAGACAATCTTCAACATTGGCTTCAAATATTGAAAAAATTCCATCATATTTAAAACTAGCTAACACGCCTGTCAAACTCTGATCCAACCCAGAATAAGAAATTGTTATTTTAACATAAAGGTGAATTAAATACCATTTACAACATCTAATATTGACGAATTTAAGCGTTGTCTGTAGGGATTGCAATCTCGCAATGCGGGATCCGCAATCCCTAGTTGTCTGTTTCGTTATATACGTTATGTATGTTAGTTTATAGATAATTACCTGATCATATGGTGCATCTGAGTCGGGAGTCAGAAGTGGTTTGTTCTGATTGGCTGCCCCAGCGATATCTCCTCTATTTGTTGCAATGAGGTATTTCTCCATACGACTATTGTAAGGGAAGATCTGTAATTAAATTGAAAGGTTTACTATAATTTACTTAATGATTAAAGAAAAATGTCCAATTAATAATTCATAAATAACTAACACTTGTGGTAGCACCAATTTCAGCACCCATGTTACAAATGGTGGCCATTCCAGTGCAGGAAATGGATTCCAATCCAGGGCCAAAGTACTCTACGATGGCTCCGGTACCACCTTTGACGGTCAGAATACCAGCAACCTTCAAGATGATATCTTTAGGACTGGTCCAGCCACTTAATTTTCCTGAAATAATATAAAATATTGTATTTTGATTTGCACTAAAAGTGATAAATTACAAACAAGTTCAAGTTAGTAAAGCAATGAAACAAACTAAACCTAAACCCTTCCTAAAACAGGTTCACATAAAGTGGAGTAACTTCAACCTGCCTAAATGAACGGTTTTGGTGCTGTATTATTAAAGATCTAATCAAATGGTGAGTTGAAATGATATTACACAGGATGTAGCATAATGGAGCGCTCTTACGACTCCTTATGCTCTTTAGAGCCTGACCTGATAAAAAGAATTTCCAATGATTCATTCACAGAGGACAATTTCTATTATTTTCTCACCACTTAAAAGTACCCTGAGACCATATTTTGAAACCAGAATTAGCCAAGTTTTATTGAGACACATACAGCTTATTCTTCTTTTATATAAAATTATATAAGAAGCGCCCGTCTAGATACTGAGGCTGAAGGAATGATAATGTGACCTTGCAAACGATGTAGCATAGAGCAGTGCTTCCAAGATATTCCTGATAGAGAGAATTTTAATTGAATGATTTTTAGTAGTACCAGAAGGGTTATTTACAAAAAAGTCTAGTTCCATATTTTCTTAAAGGACACTATAATTCTCAAAATTTTTAGGTTAGAGACAAATTTTAATTACGTCCTTTTTCTTACTCCACCCAAACTGTAAATTATATTCGGATCATAGAATATAAAGAACTAATTTGCTTGCATGCTCGCTAAACTATTTAATCAAAGCTTATTCTACAATAAGACGTAATGATTAGGAGTTTCAGAGACAGACATTACCACCTAATGGCGAACGTTGTTAACGTAAAGTGATCACACTAAGCCAGCCTTCGAAATAACAGTAGAAGTGAACATTAGTAATGAATTGTTAGTTTTTCTTTAATAAGACGTAAATTTCAATTGAGTGTGTTGAGGATTCGTGGAGTAATCGATTTAATAAAGTGCCAAAACGGGTGTTTTCGTACAAAGTCCCATAAGTCTCAATTATTTGACTTGTTCTTAATTTAAACTTTTTCGTGAATAACCTTGCAGGACTTACTATATTTTGACATTTTTTTTTATATTTTTGTGTTACAACTGCAGATACTAAAATAAAAATCAAACTCTACACAAATGGACAGTAATTTGGATAATTCATGGCCAATAATTCTCTCATATGGAGTTTAAAAATAGCCAGACACACTCCAGTAAACATACGCAATTTAATGTCACCTATTTGAACAAATGTACAATATATAAGTATGAATAGAATCATAAGCAGCTATTTCATATCACAATTTGACACTAGGCATCGATATGTATTGTGTCATACAAGGGACAACTTAGTATGTAAGTAAGTGAGAAAGAAATGTTATTTGGACTCGGTCCAAGAAATAAAGAAATGAACCCGCATGCTGCTAATACGAGTGAGCGTTTTTCTTCCAACAACCTGTTCACATAATGGATCAACAATAATTATTATATAATACAACAAATAATAATAACATTATAATCCAAGAGTTATCACTAAAATGTCAAGGTCATTATTTACACAACTCCTAACAATTAAAATTATGGAAAACAAATATTTATTATTGATAAGCAATCGGAATATGTCAAAAATAGAAGGAATTAATAAGACTAGTTTTATGATTCTCCCTCTTATTTACACTACTTTGGTCTGTATAATAAATTTAGTTACTGACCATATCAGAAAACCCCAAATTTAGTCAAGTAGATGAGTTTAGACGATCCATATTTTTTGACCTTCACACTAACAGTGTAAGCCAAAGATGGGAAATCAGTCGATCCCGAAGCAAATTTGGCCGATCCTGAAAGCTTTTACGAATTTCGGGATTCATCTTTTTACGATGGTGGAAAATAAATAGAATACAATGAAACGCAATGTAAAAAAAATATTACAATAAATTTCACATTTTAAATTTGAATATAGTGTGTCAAGTATCAGTTGCGAGTAATATAGCTACTTAACAGTACAGATTTTGGTTGTTTTTAAATACAACAAACTTGTTTTTGCATAAATTTTGTAACTTCATAAAAATATTCTACATAATATAATCAGAAGTTGATTTTGTATTCAAATGTATTAGAATTTAGATAAGATTTTCAAAAATAAAATTTAAAAAATATTTAAAGTATCCACCTAAACCAGATTCTACAATCTATATTTTTATAATAAACTAGCTTTCCCAACAGACGTTGTCCTGTTATCACTACGAGCATTGAATTTGTATATCATTAAGAACCATATTCATCACGTATGTACATCAAGTTATACTATATTTTAATGATTTGCCGGAAGCATTGCGAGCTGAAAAAAGTGTCTTTAAATTCAAAGCAAAGCTTAAAAAAATTAAGACATAAACAATCTTTATTTTTGATGCTGATGTTTTTTTGGACATTATTATTTTATCCAACCCGAACCACAAACACAACAATGTTGTTCACATTTTATTTGTAGTGCCGAAGAAGTTTGAGGACTGTTGTGAGACGTTTCGGAATAGCAAGGTGCCTGTCTACGCTAAATTTGGTGATAATAAATGTTTCTGGTACTTGACTCTATGCATATTATTCTCAAGTATATTATATAAACAGGTATTGTGTACATGTTGGTATTATTATTATTACTTTTTATCTGTGTATAATTCATGGATGTATTAATTGTCATGTTGTTTGCGTTGGCTGCGACTGACCAATCTAATGTTGCTTCTCCCTGATATTAACTGTTCCATTCAATTGTTCTGTATTGTTTTTTTTGTTTATGTACTTTAATTTTAGAATTATAGATTGGTACTCCCTTCCTTTACACAAGCATTATGCTTTTTAAGGAGGGCAAACAATGTATTTTGTTTTGATATTGTATAAGAAATAATGGTACATTATATGAAGAAATAAAGGTATATTAAATAAATAATGATAAATTAGTTACCTATTTAACCAATATAATATCAACTGATGCATCTGTTTTAAACAATGTTTACAGGTCACATTCTGACATTGCGCCAACTATCAAACAGCTGACAGATGTACGACAAACGCCAATTCAAATTCAAAAATAAACAAGTTTATCTCAAAAGCACTATGAAGGTTAGGTATGTTAAGTTTTCTTAAAATTTCTATTTTATTTTATTTTCATAAGAACTTTCTCCTGAAAATAGCAACCACAGCAAATAAAGAATAAGCGAAATTGGTCCAACCGATCACAGGTGATGCGATTCCCAAGGGAAATAGGGCTCCATTTTAATATTCAGAGATAAAAAATTTGAATCTAAATGTAATATTTTAATTGTAACTACATATACCTACAAACTATCGACAATATATTGAGTGGATCTAGTCTCATAATTTCGATAACTGCAGAGATTGAAGAGAAGTGGTTGGTAGCCTGGCGGTTATAACGCTGGCTTTCGTAATGTATCCTACTGGAGGTCGTAGGTTCTATCCCAGGTTCCGACCATCTTCCTCTTTCACGACACAAGTTTAAAGTAGCTTACTGTGAAAGAGTCAAAGAGTGTATTTGTGTTCACTTAGAATGAACACAAATTCATTTTAATAAAAAAAAAAAAAATTGCATTTTGCAGTGTAAGGAGTAGACAAGTAACTTGTAGTTGGAACTCAGGTGTTGAACTCAAGATCTATGGTTCACATCCTTGTAAATAGAACATACAATAATTATCACAGACACATGTTTAGTAGTTGTGTCACCCAGCAAGAGCCGTTATTTATTTGCTTATTTATTACCATTATTATTATATTATGAATATTTATAAAGTTGCAGATACGTTTGTGAGGCATGTGACATGCAACTGCTAGTAAACACTTGGCAAATTATCATTGTAAGTCAACCAGCACACTGTGTAAATGTTTTACCTGTATATACTTAAAACAATAACCTTTTTTATGATACGTAAAGAGGCTTGAGATAACCAGTGCTAACAAGATAACTTATTTATAGAGCGGAAGTTTCTTGTTTTATACAAGTACACTTTTTCTATAATATATTTTGAGCTATTTAAAACTGAAAATATTTGTTAACCAATATTCGATAAATAGATTTTTCTCAAATGAGAGGTGTAACAAAAAGAATCCAGAACATAAGAAAATTAAAGAAAACTTAACGTATGTAAGGGAACCTTTTCGGTACTTTTGACAAAAAAAAATTTACTTTACTCTTTTCAAATTTAAATTGACATTTGGCATAACTGTCATGTGCCCTGCAAACATTTTTTATAACGGACACATCGGTCAGAATTAAAGTGTTTAAATAGGTAATTAATTTATAATTCTACTAATTGGAATTCAATATCCATATTAACCCTCTAGTGCCCCAAACCGCCTTGAGGCGGGCAATGAAAATATTCCTATAACTTTCGTATTATTTAAATTATCGGCTTAATGCCCACGCCCGCCCCTAGTCGGTGAGCTCACCAATACAACTATGCTTTCCGCCACGCTTCATCTCATGCGTTTTTTTTGAGTAATTTTGAGTAAAAATGAGTTCAATGCGTGCACTTGGTTCTACCGGTTGTATTAAATGCGCGCGTTTTTTGGAAAATAATAATAAATATTTGCAGAGCTGGTAATCGGATAAATAAAATATAGGTGAGTTTATTGTTGCTGTAGCTTATGATAAATCATATTCCGGTGTATGTTCGTCATTGAAATAATTGAAATATGTTCCATTTACTATGCCCGCCCTGAGGCGGATCCGGGCAGGCAATTATATTTTTTTTACATATATTTGCCAGTAAACTGATTTCGTTATCTTGACTAATTATGACGAAAAATTAAATCTACTCGTTTTTTTTAGAAATGAATCGACGTAAACTTAACCGTCTATCCATGATGTCCGAAGATGAAATTTCTAATTTATTACATTCAATGGATGAAGACGAATTGGATACTGATTTTGAGGACTTTTCGGATGATGACCCTGATTATGCTCCTGTTACTCATGATTCTAATATGGAAAATGTATTTGATAGCGATGATGAAGAAACAGGCCAACAACACATCCCAGTCGATGAGGCAATAAATTTGCCTGGTATATCAACTACTGGAACACAGCTAAATGAAATAGTTTTAGCTAGTTCTTCCACTTCTGAATCACAGTTGGAAGAAGTCGAACTTGCAGGAATGCCCCCATCCAAAAAACCACGCCCTGATCTAGCTGAAATCAGCAACTATGAAAGTACTTTCATTGATTCACCACAGGAAATAGATCCAAAAAATTCTGCGTTCAAAAATATTTTATGGCGTCAAAAAAATCTTTTTATTAGTTTTTATACTTTGTTATATAAAACATGTTTATATGTTGTATATTTTTTAATTTTATTTCAAATAATAGATACCTATAATGAAAAAGCAAAGGTTTGTTGTTACTACTGAACCCAGTTCCAGTTGTTATCCTTTTACCTCTTGCTGCCCAAGTCCGCCTAGAGGCGGGGTAAAAAAAATGCATCTCCAGGTCACCATTTTCAGTTTTTTTCTTCAAAATATTGATCACATCAATTTTTAAATAATCCAATTATTCTACTTTAATTTTTTCACAAAGAAAAAAAATGGGGCATTAGAGGGTTAAAGACAGGACAACGTCTGTTGGGAGAGCTAGTCTTGAATAAAAAAATTGACCATAGCATTAAAATATCTATTTAGAAATGTTTTACCAACCTGTGAGTTTGACTCCAATAACTTTTGGACACTTCAATTCCCAAGGAATGTCGGCCATGACGTCCACTGCATCAGCTCCTCCCACGCCTAAAATTCAGGAATTAACATTCTTTAAAATTTATTTAAAATTAAGGAAAAATGAATTTACTTTTAGGTTAAATAATCCGGCTTACCAATACATAAACATCCCAGCCCACCTCCATTGGGAGTGTGGGAGTCTGTGCCAATCATAAGCAAACCAGGGAAGGCATAATTTTCCAAAATAATTTGATGGATAATACCAGATCCGGGTTTCCAGAATCCAACACCATATTTAGCACCAGCAGACTGTAAGAAATCGTAGACTTCTTTGTTAAGTTCTTTGGCTCTTGATAAATCCTTGTCACCACCAATTTGGGCTTCAATTAAATGATCGCAATGGATGGTTGAAGGAACAGCAACTTTGGGCAGTCCGGATGAAATGAACTGTAACATGGCCATTTGAGCAGTGGCATCCTGCATAGCAACCCTGTCTGGCCGAAGACGGAGATAACTTGTGCCACGCTCAATGTCCTAAAACAAATACTCCATCATTTTATGAATTTATTAAGTGACTTTCAAATGATAACTATAAATTAGATATACATACCTGTTCTTTAGGATTATCTAAATGAGAATACAACACTTTTTCTGACAATGTCATGGACCTCCCAAGTCGCTTTTTGACAATTTCCAAATTTTTACCGAGTTTATCATAAGGAAGATATGAATTCTTGTCGAATTTTGACATGGCCACCTACATAAACAAAACAAGTTGAGGTTATGTGACAATGTTTTCAGATGAATTATGTAACACTTGAATCAAAATATTCTTTTGCCGTCTAAATAAAGAAAAGAAGAAAAGAATCAAAATAAAAACGCGAGTTATGTCAATAATCTTGTACCTGGGCCGCTGCCGCATTTAATGGAGATACGCTGAAACATCTTTGCTGAATTTCGTTCAATACAGCCTTTGATCTGCCCCCCTGAAAATTATAAAACCGTGTTATGCAAGAGGATTACAAAATAAAGAGAACCTATCAATAAGTATGACAATACACGCGGAGATGAATCTTTAAATTAACACGTATTAAGAAATATTAAATTGACAATTACTTTATCAAAGAATTATACGAGGAAGGATGAAACCAATAATAAATTGTGCCGCTTTGGAATAGTCTTAAAACCTAAACATACAATGAAAATATCAACTTTAAAATGCGAGACATTGCGTGTCTTATTTACAATGCTTTATTTAAATTAAATGGAAGCAAATATTGCAGAATTAATGAAATATTGACACGAAATTTTTTTTAATATAAATAACTAAAAATTTAACTTACGTGGCGATGCAAAACTCGCATACAGTGCGCCATGGTTTAGACAGAAAAAGAGCTTAATACAATTTTAAATTAATTAAATCCACCCCAATCCCATAAAATAGTTTTTTAATGAAAAATTCCAATCCAACAACCGACTGCCAAAAATTTCCGTCCCGTCGTATCTGCTCCGCACGAATTTCACACCGGACATGAAACCAACGTGAAATCAGTAGCAGAACATTGCGCAAATATTAATTTTGTGACACGAGCCAAAACGGAAACAGACTTCTGTCAGCGGTAAATTTAAAAAAAATATATTATATTTTAGGTGAGTTTATGTTTGAAATTTATCAGTTCATCAAAATTTTTAGATTTGTGTTTTTTTTAATTAAGCCCCGTTTCTAAGTCGCTTACATGCTCGCGTGAACAGGGACTGTACTTTTAACTAAAATATTAGTAGATATCGATACAAACGACAAAATAAGTAGACATTGAGATTACGGAAGCATAAAACTAGGCGCTAACACAAAATAGTATCTAAAAATACATACTTATTTATGTCTCTTTTCCATAAACTAACTGTCGAAGTAAATCAAATTCAGATCTTGTTGTTCTTGACTACTTGCTTTTGTTTGTTACGTTTGATTTTCATAAATTTCTATTACAAACCTAATTTGCGGAAATTTCTGACGGACTAGAATACCCCACCATGCCGGACAGAGACTTAGGTATAGATACCTACCTACATATTAACGGACATACATAACATACAAGAGAGTCCGCTTTATTTAAATTTGAAGATTCTGTAGTTCTATATAGTTTGAATTTTGTATTCAACTGTTTTTTTCGATTACACTGCCGTAAAAGATACAAACTTCACGTTAAATTTCTTGTTCATAAAGGGCTCTTTATACAATGGGTTTTCTTCATTCAACAAAGAAAACTTCAAGCGCCGCTATCTATCTTGAGCATCATTGATGGATGCATATTAAAGACAGGTATCTCGAAATTATGTGTCAATGTAGGTATAAAATTATGTTCTTTTTGTGATCCTACTTAGTCAGGTGCACGTCGAATTATGCAGAGAGGACGGACATGCACTTTTGTATCAAGACAGAAACACCTCCTTTGCTTTCCAGTAATTATCCATTTCTCAAAAAGCTTCTCCTATATTTCATTTATTTTTGCCCTCGATTCTATAGCTGGGTACACACGTAACCATTTATCTTTAAGATTTGAACGATAATCGCTCATTTTTCAAATCTTCGCGAAGAAAACAATTGAAAAATGAGCGATTATCGTTCAAATCTTAAGGGGCCTTTCCCCGAAAACACCCGTTTTTGGCAGTTTTACCAAATAGATTACTCTGCAAGTCCGTAATATACAAAGCTGAAAGTTACGATTTAAAATACAATACTTATAGATACGCAAATTTCTGGATATTTTTACGATAAAGCGAACTCAATAAATTAGCGTGAAACTTTTTTAAATTTCGTCTTTGTTTTCCTGGAAAATCAAAAAAACTTAAATTCTAATTCAAATCTAACCAAAATCTTGCTAAGCTATGTTCTAGTAAGATTTTAATATAGGCGGAACCATTTCATGGACTCTTACTGGACCAACCCACAAAAATAATGCTATTGTATATACTTTGATTTATGGCTTGAACTAATTTATGATCTTTGAAAATATTAGTATTGCCTACAGATTTCTTGCAAACATGTTTTGAGTTTTCGTGTATTATAACCAAATAATAGGTATGTCGCATACAAAATATAAAACACTGCTCAGTGCGCTTTCATAGTAATTAGGTATGTCGTCTGTTTATGTTGCAGGTTTCAAGTCTATAATTTTGCCTTCGTTTTATACATGTACCTAATCCTTTCTACGAATTAATATTTTTCAATATTTTTGTGTTTGAATTTTTATGGTCGAATGTAAGCGATTGCAATTGATTATCGGCACACATCCCCACGATTTTATTGTTCACTATCGATAGCATAGTGCTGTAAGTGCTATCTTCTCCCGATCAAGAGGTCCCGGGTTCAGCTCTCGGTCGGGTCGGGTGAATTATTTTTCTTGAACTTGGTGTTATCCAAATTGCGTGGTTTTATTGAGAACATTGTAATCCAAATTGCGTGCTTTTATAGAGAATGTTAATTGCCTGACGTTATTGTTTACTTTGAATCCCAAAAATTAGGCCGATATCATACGGCATTATGTAGGTACAATCAATTTATTTTATTTTTTATATTTAATGAATTTATTTGTGTTCACTCAAAGTGAACACAAATATATACAGTCTCTGGTCCTCCTAACACAATGATAATAATTACATCGTGATGTTTGATGAGAGACAAGGCCGATATTTTTTATACAACGTGATCCGACCGACATCGGTGGCCTAGTATATAGATAGCATGGACTTCAGATCCAGGGTCCCGTGTTCGATTCCCGGTCGGGTCAGAGTTTTTTGTGTTTTTTTTTTCACTTTAAATTTCTGCCCAGGGTTGGCCTGTCTCAGATTGGACGGGACCGCAATATTGTCCTATTGGGAAGGGATTGCAATATTATCAATCATCCCCACAATTTTATTGTTCACTATCGGTAGCCTAGTGGTAAAGGTACTTTTTAATTTCTGACCAAGAGGTCCCGGGTTCAATTCCCGGTCGGTTCCGAAATTTGTACGTTTTTATTTTTTTATATACCTACTTATTTGCAAATTTATTTAATATAGGTGGTCGGAAACTGGAACCAAACCCACGACCTTCAGTTACAAAGTCGGCGACGAAACTTCGTATGTAGAGCTTATTGGAGGTCGTGGGTTCTAATCCCGCTGCCGACCATTTCCACTTTAAAAACTTTGCAAGCTTTGCTTTGAGTGAAAGATGTCAAAAGTATATTTGTGTTCACTTTGAGTGAGCCCAGAGTCATTTAAAAAATTATCGATCGATATTGTACCTTATATACTTATATAGGTATATTGTAACAATATTCAATTGATTAGGTATACCTACGTAGGTATAATATGACTGTATTATAAATAAATTTATGTTTTATTCGGAGCTAGGTAGGCTGCCAATGAAAAATTTTATCGAATCCAACCAGCAGCAAAACCTGTCGAATGACAGACATAGGAAAGTTTGATAAATAGATTGTTCTATTTGACGACTTCTCATTGTAAGAGTTGCATGTAGGAACAATATTTCCCGCCGCGGACATCTTTTATTGTTTTCATAGAAACTATCGACTTTCAGACGAATAATATACAAACCTAAGTACGAAAAATATTTCCGTAGTTGGATTGTATAGGTATGAAATTATATATGGTAAATAGTTCGCGTGGAACTGTTTCAAAGAAAATACCGAGTTACGAACGAACCTAACGAATTATTATATTTTATTTTTTATTTATTTATTTCTCATGGCACAACAAACAGACAAAACATATACATCTAGGCTATAAAGACAAACAAATGAAATGATAAATGTAATGCCCCACTTAAATGTGTGCACATATTAATAACAATGATTGATCTAAGAGTGTTTCAAAAGTCAAATATTAAAAAAAAATAAAATAAAATTAAACAACAATAATAGTCTAAAATAAGATCTCTCAATTAAAATAGTAATAATAATAATAATAGTCCAAAGTAAAATTTCTCAATATAAATAATAATAACTTAACCTATAAACAAAGTAAAAAAAACAATAAAAAAATAGAAAAAATACAAGGTTTAAATCAAATAAATAAACAAAGCATCAATCACAAAGAAGGGATAGAGGAAAGGAATGGGAGAGGAAGGGAAAAGGGTGACAATTAATTGATATTAAAATTGTAAAACTGATCATTCATCATGGAGTAGTACACTAAGAACAGAATTCCTAAAACTATGTGGTGTAGCCGCGAATATGTCAATGTCAGAATAATTTTCATTGTAGTTGCGCTTCATTCTATGCAGTGGATTCCTACAACCTGCATTAGTTAAGTGTCGGTTTATTTGGAACGGTCTAAAATACCGTCTCTGTGACGGCACGCACAGACCGACATCGGCCAACAATGTGGGCACGTCTACAACAGTGATGTACAAATCTTATGCAGCATACAAGCATCGATGAGTTCACGTCTCTTATAGGGGCTCATCAAACCTGTCGATACAAAGCCGCGAAATTTACGTTCGCCAATACGAACGAACTTACGCTGAAATTTTTCAATCATGGATACATATCTGTCATAAAATGGATTCCAAATTGGTGAACAGTATTCTAGTTTGGATCGGATAAGTGTAGTAAACAGCTGCACTAATGATTGGTAATTTTTGAAGTCAGAAGATGCTCTAAGGATAAATCCTAATGTCATGTTACAACTCTTCATCATTTCTTCAATATGTGCGTCAAAATGTAATTTGCTGTCAAAAATCACCCCCAGGTCCCTTATTTGGGACAAGTGTGTCAGCTTGTAGCCGTTTATAATGTATGTATGTTTAATGATGTTTTTATTTTTGGTGAATGTAATAGTGTTACATTTAGCCAAATTAAGTTCTAGTTTGTTTTTATTACAGTAATCGTAGAGTCTTGTCAGGTCTTCGTTAAGTTTAACCGCATCAGTCTCACTATTTATGCGACGGAAAATTTTTAAGTCGTCAGCAAAAAGTAAAAATTTAGAGTTAAGAAAGCAACTGTTTATGTCATTTATAAACACGGCGAACAACAGAGGACCAAGAACGGACCCCTGCGGCACTCCTGATGTTACCGTCACACAATCAGAATTATACCCATTTAATGCTACCGTCATTAGGCGATTAGTCAAGTAGGATTCAATCAGTCTTAAGAGGTCACCATGGACTCCATGAAAGGCCATCTTGTGCAGCAGTATAGTGTGATCGACCTTATCGAAGGCTTTTTTAAAATCCGTATAAACGGAATCAACCTGCAGACGGGCGTCCATGGAGTCAAACAAAAAGTCAGAGTAGATCAACAGGTTTGTCAGAGTCGACTTACGTCTCATAAAGCCGTGCTGCTCGGGTAGGAAGTGTGGTTCCAAGAAGTGTAATAAGTGGTCTTTAAGTATTGCCTCGAACACCTTAGAGATAGGTGACAGTATGGAAATAGGTCGATAGTTGCTAATATCCGCCTTGCTACCACACTTGTGAATAGGCGTGATGTTAGCCGTCTTCCAAATGTTGGGAAAGCAGCCCTCCGAAACGCTTCTGTTAAAGATAATACGCAGTGGGTTTGCGAGATGGGCAGCACAACGCTTGAGGATCAGCGGTGACAACGCGTCGGGTCCAGTACCTTTGTTTACATCCAGATGATTAAGTTTGTTATATATTTCAAAACTCGTGATATTAACCGTGCACAATGAGGTAGAGGCACTGGACTGTGTATAGGCATCTGTTTCAAGGTTACTAGATGAATCTTTATTGAAAACCGATTGAAAAAAACTACTGAACATATCTGCAATTTTCTCGGGCTCGTTTGAATAAGTACCGTTATAGTGCATGTTTTTGGGATAGTTGTTAGAAGATTTAAGATTATTCACATAGGCAAAAAAAGGTTTAATATTTTTCTGGAGGGACTGTTCAATATTTTTTAAGTAAATACTATGGTCATTTTTTTGTGCTGTTTTTAGCTCAGCTCTACAAATTGAAAATACAGCATAATCATGTGGATTCCTGAATTTCTTCCAAAGATTCCAATATTTGTTTTTCTTTTTCGCTAGTGCAATCGTCGGGTTCTTGTACCAAATTGGGAATTTACGAGTTTTTGTAATTTTTTTCGGTGTAAAATGATCTATGATGGATAAAAAGATACTATAGAATGTTTCTACCGCACTGTTCACATCCCCATTCATAAGAACAACGTTCCAATCTATTTCGCCGAGCTTTTTATTGATTTCGCTGAAGTTAGATTTAAAGTAATTATATTTCGGTTTATCATTTTTGTCAAGTTTCGTTTCTACTACAAGAGGGATGTCAACTAATAGGGAAGGATGATGTCCATCCTCCGGCACCAAGGGAAAGTCGCATCTGCTCACACAACAAAACAGATCAGACAGTACCATGTCCAAGATTGTATTTGTTTTGTTATGTATCAGGTTATATTGATTGAGGTTTAAAAACGCTATTGCCTCGGTAAAGGCTTGGGCAGTGACACCACTCTGCGATTCAATTTTACTAAACGGCATACTATCATGATTAGTCCATTTAATGGACGGAATGTTGTAATCGCCTATTATGCAAATATGACTATTTCGATTTGTTTGTATTAGTCTATCTGAGATTCTGTTTAGGTGTAGTTCATAGTCGCACACAGGGGACGATGGGGGAAAATATGCCACACAAAGAACAAGACTAATCTTACTATGCTTCCCAGAGGCCAAGGAGAGTGATATGAACAAGTCCTCACAAGTCGTCTCCCACTGAGGCAAACGCAGGCAGTTAAATGTATGCGATACTGCAACCAGGACACCACCACCATCCCGTTTATTCGTCATTTCAAAATTCCTATCTTTACGGAAAACGACATAGTCGTCTCCGAACAACTCGGCGTCGTGAATACCGCAATTTAACCACGTTTCTGTAAGCACCACAATGTCGTAGCTGTTGATTATATACAGAAGAAACAATATTGTAAAATGCCATATTTTTGTCTAAAAACTAACAAAAACCGATATTGCGAGTAAAGTTAGAGACACTGCGTAAACAATAAGAAGGGTTTGCTATTGTTCTAAAAATCACCGCTACTTCTACCTACCTGCTATTATGTAGGTAGAATACCTACCCAACTAATGGTTTACATCGCTGCGAAAGTTCTCGAAGAAAAGAGTCTTATACACTGTATTACATTCCTTCGAAGCAAAGGTGAGCTATTTCGAAAAGGTGTGGGAAGTCGCGTTAGATCGATCGGGGAGGAAGAGTTGTACGTAGGAACAACACTGTGGTGATGTGAGTTCCTATGTTTCAACATATTATATTTCCTTCCGCGGACATCTGTTATTATTGTCATAGAAACTTCTTTTAGACGAACGATATAAATATTTTATTTTACATTTTAAATAAATGATTTAAAGTATCTACACACATATTATTAGATTGTTTTTGTCATATTATCTACGAAAAAAAATTTGCGTGAAAGTGATTCAACGAAAATACCGGGTTACAAACGAACCTAACCAATTATTATATTTGATTTTTTAGAGAACAGACGACTAAATTTGCTCCCAAATATGATTTCTGCCAAAAATTTAAAGAAACCGTTATCTGCCCATGCTAACAAAGGACGTAGGTACCCATGAAACGGACTTACACCTTTGTAGATAAGTTCGAAGGAGACAGGTATACAGGCCTTTCCTCATTGTTTTGCTAATATTCGTCAAGTTTGTTATCTATCAGGTTCTTTTGTAAACCTTAATATTATTTATGACATGGGTGGACCTACAAAATTTAGGCGTTATTGGAATTTTGCTCAAATACCTAAATATGAAATTCTGCGAGCGTTACGGCGTTAGGCCTTAAGGCCCCATGTAACGCTCGCAGAATTTCATATTTAGGTATTTAAGAAAAATTCCAACTACACCCATTTTTGTAACTCCACCCTAGCCCATAAATTATTTACAGATTTACAAAGAACCAGATAGATAATAAGTTAAAATACAAAGATGTTGGACACTGTCCAATTGTCAAAAAAACAATGGAAGGGGATGGCTTATTTGGTATACCTGTCTCATTCGAACTCATTTACAAAAGTAGTCCATTTCATCTGTGTTCATTTTGTGTTCGCAAACAATAGTACCTACTGCCAGGTAGATAACGCAGGATATTGAACTCGTATGTATTGTATCTGCAGAAGTGCTTGCGGCTTATTCTCATAATATTGTCTATTCTGTAAATAATTATATATAATAATTGGTTACGTTCGTTCGTAACACGGTATTTTTAAACAGTTCCATGCACCAGAAATATTTTTCATACATAATTTCATACCTAAACCGTCCAGCTACCGAAATATTTTTCATACATAGTTAGTTATATTATTAGCCTGAAAGTCGATAGTTTCTATGACAATAATAAAAGATGTCCGCTTCGGGAAATATTGTTCCTATATACAACTATTGCTTCGAGAAGTCCACAAATAGAACAATCGATTAATATATCAAAGTTTCCTATGGCTGCCGTCCGATAGGTTTTGCTGCTTGTTGGATTATTTTAGTAATTACTATTGGATATAATTATTCCATTCTTAGCCTATTCAGGTCCACATAAATAATCTATTTATAATTAGGTAAGTGATAATATATATTCATTGTAATAATATTGTTACAATATATTTTATTTTACAATATAATATGTACATATTACGTACAATATCAATTGATAGATAAATGCATATTAAACATAATATTATAACATACCTACTCCCTTTTTGACCTCACTTCAATGACCTGCTCGCACACCATTTCGAATCGCCCAGCTCCGGTACGAAGGAACGGAAAACAATTTTATAGGGTCTTTGTTTCTTAGGGAGCACTATATAACAGACATAGGTACATCGCATCTGTAAAGCATCGGTAACTTGGTTACCCATACATACATATTAGCAGGTACCTATATAGAAGTAGCTTTATTATTTAGAACAAAAAAATCCTTTCTATTATTTTACGGAGACATGGTGTCTGCAAATTTGACTGCTACTTTACAATATTGATTTATTGAAACAAAACATTCTCCTGTATGGGTGTGAGTCTTGGTACCTGACCAAAGCCCAGACACAAAAAATTATCTGAATTTGAAACGAAGTGCCTCAGGAGAATTTTGGGTATACGTCGGCGCACCCGGCGCAGGCCCATCACTTCCACCATTACGGAGAGGAGATGGGCATGGCTGGGACATGTGTTGAGGATGCCGAATGACAGTTGGCCGAGGAGAGCGCTGTTTTTCCTCCCATCAGGGTCTCGAAGACGTGGAAGACCCTCTCATACCGTGTTCCGTTCCTTCGAGGGAGAGCTGAGGGAAATGGACTTGGTGTGGGAGGAGGTCATAAGCATTGCGCAAGATCGAGCGCAATGGAGAGCTCTTGTTGCCTCCCTATGCTCCTAAGTGGAGTTCAAAGGGAGATTTGATTGATTGATTGAATATAATTAAAAACTTAAAACTTGTTTTTGTGAAATCTGGAGATGAAAGGCATTTTCGAAGCAATTCATTTCATTCGACCAATTAATATCAGAAAAAATATAAATATTTATCATAGAGTAAATAAATTAATTAATTAACATTTTTCTATGCAAAGGTGTCAGTATAGCCGGTGGAACTTATTGCCTGAGGCAATTTTTCCAGTCAACCGGTCCCGTCCAATCTGAGATAGGCCAACCCTGGGTAGAAATTTCAAGTGAAAAAACACGAAAAACTCTGACCCAACCGGGAATCGAACACGGGACCCCGGATCTGAAGTCCATGCTATCTACTAGGTCACCGATGTCACGAAACATCACGATGTAATTATTATCAGCGGAGGTCGTGGGTTCGAATCCCGGCCGTTTCGACCATTTCCGCTTTCACGACACAAGCATTTGCTTACTGTGTAAGATGTCAAAAAAGTGTATTTGTTTTCACTTCGAGCGAGCACAGATTCATTAAAAAAAAAAAAAACATTGTGTTAGGAGGACTAAAGACTGTATATACATATTTGTGTTCAATTTGAGTGAGAACAAATAAATTTATTAAATATAAAAAATAAAATAAACTAATGGTAGGTATACATATAATGCGTATGATAGCGGCCTAATTTTTGGGATTCAAAGTAAACAATAAACAATAATATTATCAGTCAATTAACATTCTCTGTAAAAGCACGCGATTTGGATTACAAATATTACAATGTTCTCAATAAAACCACGCAATTTGGATTACACCAAGTTCAAGAAAAATAATTCACCCGACCCGACCGAGAACTGAACCCGGGACCTCTTGATCGGTAGAAGTTAGCACCACACCACTAGGCTACCGATAGTGAACAATAAAATCGTGGGGATATTTTTGCCGATGTTGTAATCAATTACAATCGCTTACAGTCGACCATAAAAATTCAAACACAAAAATATTGAAAAATATTAATTCGTAGAAAGGATTACATGTATCGAAGGCAAAATTATACCTGCAACAAAGCTGCAACATAAACAAACGACATACCTTTTATTTGGTAATAATACCTACACAAAAACTCAAAACATGTTTGAATGAAATCTGTAGATAAAAGGCAATGCTAATATTTTCAAAGATCGTAAATTAGTTCAAGCCATAAATCAAAGTATATACAATAGCCTTATTTTTGTGGGTTGGTCAAGTAAAAGTCCATTATATGGGACCGCCTATATTAAAATCTTACTAGATATTAGCTTAGCAAGATTTTGGTTAGATTTGAATTAGAATTTAAGTTTTTTTGATTTTCCAGGAAAACAAAGGCGAAATTTAAAAAAGTTACACGCTAATTTATTGAGTTGGCTTAATCGTAAAAATATCCAGAAACTTGCGTATCTATAAGTATTGTATTTTTTGAGTTATCTATCGAGAATAATTTGCGAGATGTCCCAGTAAAATGAAAATTACTCGAAAAGCATGCTTTTATTAAAAAATCTGCCAGCCTAACTTTTTAAATTAAAGTTCATTCTACAATAAATCGTAACTTTCAGCTTTGTATATTACGGACTTGCAGAGTAATCTATTTGGTAAAACTGCCAAAAACGGGTGTTTTCGGGGAAAGGCCCCTTAAAGATAAATCGTTACGTGTGTACCCAGCTATAGAATGTAAATTTTCCACACATTTCCTTCCACTCATCCTTTCCACATGCCCAAACTATCTCGAATGATTAAGGATATTAGTGATTGACGAAAAGTAAAGACTTCCAAGGATGCATGAGTAATTGGGTGACAATTGACTGAATATTGTTTTCGTCCATATATTGTATATACTTTATCATAACTGGTAACGTTACAAATTAATTAATAAATAAATGAATGAGTATGTAGCGATAATTGAGTTTAGAGATACGGCGGATTTATTTAAGTTTACAGAATATTAAAAATGAAATGTATGATTAATTAAAAAAAAAAATAGAGAAATTACGCGCAAAAATCGCTGCAGAAAAAAGTCATTTTCCCATGGTCATCACCACTTTCGCTAATTCTTTTTTTGTTGAGTTTATTATGTATTGTCAGGAGAAGGTTCTTGTGAAAAAAGAAACTACGAAAGTAAAGTGGAACCATAGAAAGTATAAACTTATCGCAGCTGCCCCCCTAACCCCCCCCCCTTAGAGATTTAAAAATTTTAATTTTGATAAAATGTCAGTTGATTGATAGTCGGTGCGATTGTGGTGCGTCCATTAATCACGTGAGCTCAAAAGGGGGGGAGGGGGGTCTGTAAAAAATCACGAAAGATCACGTAAGGGGAACGGGGCAGCGGGAGCTAGAAAGAAAATCACGTGCATTTTTTCTGAAGAACTTAAATAACGTAGTTTTATTAATTTTTTATACTAAAAAGTACACGTGATTTCTGGGGGAAGGGGGGGGGAGGTTATTCTGAAACATCACCAAATATCACCAGGGGGGGGGGGGTCTAAAAAGTTGCAAAAATAAACATCACGTGATTTTAATGGACGGCCCCGTTGTCAGAATGATTAGGTAGGTACTATCTACATTCTAATTTAAGTATGAATCAGCCGTTCTTAGAATGCATCGTACACCTCAATAATCTAAGGGTGGATCTTTTGAGCAAGCATTATACAGTCAAATAAGTTTTAATGGAGGATTAACTCACTAATGTCCCATAAGAGAAAAAAACGGATCTTTCAACTGTCAAATAGCGGCGATTGGGGCATTAAACACCTTAATGAAAGATTAAATTTAGTGGGCTGCTCCAACAGCCAATAGCACACTAATGGACAATTTAGAACTGTCAAAATGGTTGCCAATTTTGTCTGTTTTCATACCGTTTTTCGAAATTGTTGA
The DNA here is from genome assembly GCA_963576905.1 of Mystacides longicornis. Taxonomy (NCBI): domain Eukaryota; kingdom Metazoa; phylum Arthropoda; class Insecta; order Trichoptera; family Leptoceridae; genus Mystacides; species Mystacides longicornis. The sequence continues at coordinate 15,641,497 of OY756425.1, forward strand.
TGATTCTTATTATGAGAGAGCCCATTTTTTTCGACCAATTTATAAATCGGAATACAATGCTTTCTATAAAGCATCAAAATAGGAACTATGCGGTACTAAAATATCGTCTATTTTATAAAAAATATCTCACTTTTTTAGTAATGCTAAGTGAAATGTCAAAATCACAAGATGACGCACGTAGTACATAATATTATTATAAACCATTGGGAATAATCTCGAAATACTTATTTTTAATACAGAAAATAATATATATGAATTATTTTATATATTTGTTTGGGTTCCCTTTTAAAAATATTTAAATAACAGAAATAAAATAAAACTTGACTTGACAGTTGCAGTAAAACAAACACATAAGACCTTGTCTGTCATCTCTTTCTAACGAATGGTGTTTACCGCGCGTCCCGCTCTCACACATGTATAGAGTGAAGATAGCAACAAGTTCAATATTGCCAGTCGCAAAAAAAAAACAAGATAATTGTCAATTAATCAATGGTCCATTAAATTTCTCATGAAAGACCCGTTTTGAGTTAGTGGATCCTTTAAAGTTATATGTCCATTTACTATTAGGCTGTATAATGCTCATTCGAAATACCGGCCCTAAAAATGTTATAATAATAATATTATTCACAGTTACTTAAGTACATTTTTACATTTAACGGCCGTGAAATAATCAGAACAGATTCGTTAGTTTTATCGACGGAATAAATTTAACAAAGAAAACAACGATAAAGGACATTATTTATTTATTAAGCCATGAGATAATTTTGACCTTTTATGACTTTCAGGCTAATAGTTAACGCACCAACATGTTATTCGTACACGGCGCATGACTCACGCTATTGTATTAATAATGAAGTTAATCACTTTTATCTTTGACATAACACTCGGATAACTTTTTGGATATACTGTAACCTATTATTATTCTTATCCTGTCCTTATAAAAATATAAACCTCGCAAAAATTAAACAAACATTGAAATGACAAGGTTAAAACGATATATTACCGTTGTTCGGACATAACACAACATGGCTTGAACTGGACTACATTATATTATTGTCTGGTGTTTGACTTTGATATAAATTTATCGAACCTTTGGTTAACTGCGTTGATACTTACGTGCAGGGTCAAGGGTTTTTGTCCTACTGTTCGCCTTCGCGAAAGTACCATTATGTTGAAAGGTTTTGTAGAAGCATAGGGTGAAAACACGTGGAACGCCGATTCCGATCGACGCCGCCCGGCGCTAATAATGTTTCTATGCATTTGAATGTGGATACGCACAGCATAGGGTTAGAACTAGTAGAAAGCCGATTCCGACCCGCGCCGTCCCTCTCAAAAATTGTTGTCTATGGTTTCAATGCATTTAAATGGGCATGCCGGAAAGCGGGTTCCTGCTTTTTCTGTGGGTATCCCCATTCAAATGCATAGGTAGTAACATTCTTTGCGTCGGTCGGCATCGGTGTTCTACGTGTTTTCAGCCATAGACTGGAAATAAACGTAAATGCAGTCTAAAAATATGCTTCTCTACGTATGTGCCTAATTTAGGGTATACTTACGACCTACCTAATATTCCTTCCAATGATCTTTTAGCAGAATCTTGAGTGCTCCGTTTTAATATAGATATTATATGGTAGGTTCATGGTACCTAGGTACTCTCGCAATGGGATGTTTTTTTTCCTTTTTGTGCCGCTAGAGGCGCCCTTGCTAATCCGGTCTATTGTCAAATTCAGTGTTGCCAACGGGGGCGATTTACTTCTTCTTATGGTCGCTCACAATCTCACCTCCAAAATATCATTCTAGTTTATTTCAAATTAAACAACTTATATATTATTATACATGATAACTTACAATAGATTTAGAATAATCATTGTACATTTTTTACATACTATTACAAATAAAATTGTTCATCTTTTTTTATATACCTACCTAAATACAAATTAAAAAATATAGAACAGCACCCCTGAGATTTATTCTCAAATTTATGCGCAACAAAATCAACAACTTCTTAGCAACACAATGGAAAACAAACTTCTCAACGTTGGCATCACTGAAAAAAACATCTCTACGTTGGCAGCACTGAATTTGACAATAGACCTGATTAGAAGTTCTGCCACCTAGTGTGTATTGTCGGAAGCTCCCCAAAAAACTTCCCATTATTAACTGTTATCAGAATGGGAAGTTTTCTGGGGAGCTTCCGATAATACACACTAGGTGGCAGAACTTCTAATCAGGTCTATTGTCAAATTATGACAGCAGCTGTCAAACATACCATCTAGCATCTAGCATTGACTGATAAATATTATACTCAATTCAACAATTTAACGTTTTAATTATTGATGATTGCAAAAGTGGCTTTTTCTAGGAGGTAAACCATAGTATGTCCTTTTACACTACATACAAACAAAATCACTAGGTATGTATTTGTCTTCAAGGGTGAATTTTCAGTCCCGTTCTTTGAGAAAACAATCTCAATGCTGCTGTTCTGTATATATTCTTGTATTCTGTTACGGTATGTTAGGTTGTATTTAGGTAGATATATAAAAAATAAAATAAGATAAACAATTTTATTTGTAATAGTATGTAAAAAGAAATGTACAATGATTATTCTAAACGTATGGTTATCTTATTATAATAATACATAAGTTGTTTAATTTGAAATAAACTAGAATGATAAATTGTTTTTTTTTTCATTTTCACTGTAACACAAAGTATAAATAAAAAAAATAAAGTATTTATTTACGAAAGACAAAACGGACCGTTGAGGTTATAAACGTTAATTTAACCAGTGTTGCCAACGCTGTTTTTCAAAGGTAAAGAAGCCCAACTGAAAATTTGGTATGCGGTCATTCCGAAAATGTTAGTATCTGAAGAGAGGTGGGAGTGCACTAAAAAAAGGTCATTTAGTATCCGGAAAGGTGAAAACTCGCTAAAAGGGTAAGTAAGCAACTAAGTAAGTAAGCAAGTAAGTTCCAAATAGCCCAAACAGCAGTAAATCGCACCATTTGGCAACACTGAATTTGACAATAGACCGGCGCCTCTAGCGGCACAGAAAGGAAGAAAAACATCCCATTAATTTGCATTTTAAGAAAAATCAAAGTAGGTACCTACTTATATTATTCAGATAATATATAAGCAGGCCGGTACTCAAACGTGTCATATGAGTGGCCTCCGTCAGAAGTAATTATTCACATAATTTATGGTTTCTTAGTTACTCGAATTTCAAAATTTTCCTAGAATTTCGCTGCTCATTGCGCAAGTTAAACTACCTTTAAAGAATTGGGCCAAAATTCTGGTTTGTTTTAAATTTGAAAATTAGTCAAATCGAGTGTTGCCCTTGTAATGAAAATAGTGCAAAAAATATTTTTATTTATTTGAGTATTGATGAATGAGATCAAAACAATATTATTTCCAAGTAGCAGCTGATATTATTTTTATGATTTGAGGTCAAAACCAAACGCCGACGTACTATTGTGCACTTCTATACATTAATGGTCACCATTGTTCTCATGTTTAGTATCATAGAATCTATATAAAGTCTATAATTATACCTATCGTTAGGCTAACGATTTATATGATTAGATAGGTGAGAACTGAAAATTGTCTATTTCTGTGTATATGGCAACATTATCGTAAGAATCTAGTTTGAATTTGCTCTTTTTCGGTTTGACAAAAAAAACACTATTTCCATCTCTCTAACATATCCGATCAGATACCCTCTATCTATATAGGTATTACAGCTATTATCATGACTACCAGTAGGTAAATTAAAATAAAATAAAAATCTAAATCAGAAAAGAATGAACATAATCAGCATTATCAAAAATTTGACAATATGATCAGTAGTGTACTAGTGTAGTGTTGTAATTCTCTCCTACTGGATTCCTTCAGAACTCGACTCCATTCCTTTTTTCAGCATGCAGATATTTACATACTTAGCGCATCAATGTTGACATCCTAATGCTATGTCTTCCTACAGGAAAGAAAAGTATTACGAACGTATTCTTGAAGACAAGATATCGGGTCTGCTTTTCTAGAAAACCAGTGCATTAGTTAAACATGTATCTACCTACATAGTAACCACAAAGTCTTATGGACTGGATCCCGCAAATTGGCACAAAATGCCCTTATTACAAAATACGAAAATAACCACATTAGGTGAACACTTTGCTTGTTATTACAATGCCGTATAGTTATAATTTCTTAGAGCATGGATGTCTCAACAGTACCAACTATGAGATCAGCACAGATCACGCAGTACTTACCCACCAGGTAGTTAAATTATGCAACCAGCTTAAAGTAGATTAAGTGTACCAATAATAATTATAAGGCCGTACCTACCCGCACCTAATGTCTCATTCGAGCCCATGGCATGCATTTCCTTGGAAGCGTTTCAATGCTGCACAGCGCACACCTTTAGTCGTCACTCTTAGCACACTTGTCCTGTCTTCATTCATCCATTGGCTGTGTGAATTACAAGTACCACTAAATAAAGTACACATAGGTACGTCCCTTAATTAATAATCACCTTTGTAGTTAATCAAATGTTGTTGAATTTAGAATTAATTTATCCTAAATCACTTTTCAATTTATTCACGCTATTCTTTGTCAGTCGTCTCTCGACTGCTGATGGATTCCCTTGAAGGACCCTTCTAAAATTTTCCATCTTTTTCTATTTCAAGCCGCTCTCGACCAGTTTCTCACGCAAATCGTCAACCCATCTTTTGGGGTTTCGGGTTTCCCAATTGGCCTCTTATTCTCATGTGGTCACTATTTGAAAATTCTGGGTGTCCATCTTTCATTTCCCTGTCTCATCAAATGTTCAACCCATGGCCATTTTTGTTTCGCGATACGGTCTACTATATCTGCGACTCTTGTTTGTCGTCTGATCCCTTCATTTCTAATTATTTTGTCTCTAAGACTTATACTAAAACATTTGTCGCTCCATAGTCCTTTGTGCGTATTTTGTTGGCTGTGAGTGACATTGTTTCCATTCCGTATGTCATTTCCAGGAGGATGCATGTTTCGAAGACTTTCGAAGGTTTATGTGATGTCTTTGTCAATAAGTCAAGTAGAGAACAAAGAATATGTAGCAGGACAATTTGTAATAAGTACAGAAGAGAAAATATGTAGATATTATTATAGATAGGGTAAGGTTGCTTATGTCGTACCCCCTAAGGAAATAATACTGTAATATTCAGTACAATTAAAATAAAACAAAATCATCTGCATCTATTAAACCTTTATTTAGTTGCCAAATATAATAATAACACACAATCATAGAAACTTGAAATTCGTTTATCAAAATAGGTATTTTAACGTTTTTCAAAAATATACCTTCGGTATGATTAAGGCGCCTAGTCAGGGACATGTTACTATATGTTTTTAACATATATGTTTTTAACATATCACTGCGCCTAGTCGCCTAATTCGTACCACCAGCCTTAGTCGTACTTAGAAAATATAATTTATTGAAAACATAATAAACTATAGAAAAGTAATTAATAACCAGAAATCAAATGAATAACTTAAAAAACACTAAACTAAATTCGGTCTGAGATCAACTTAAAACAATTTTTTTGTGCTCAAACCTAATTACTGTAAATAAAATGTAGAAAATAGAATTTAAAAAAAATTGAGATTGAGATTAAACAAGATTCTAAATTCAACAAATATTGTGCTAATATCTCTTCCATGTCTGGTAACATATCATTAGGTCTTCCTAATTTGATTTATTTATTTATCAAAATTTTTAAATTTCGTCGTAGAGTAGGCTTCGGTACCTATATTAAATTTTCTACAGGCTTCATTAAATCCATTTTCTCCATTCCGATGTTTCTACAAAGCTTCGTTTATATCCTCCTGCTTCCAAGTATTGTACTTTCTTTCGCCATATTTAGGTATTACCTGATAAAAAGTTAGGTAAATTATTAAACAATTTTCTTAATACTTAAGTCGTACCGGTACGAGTAAGGAATTTTGCACAGGTACGACTTAAGCAGCGGGGTGTTCTATGTTTAAAACTGAAACTACTGACATAACCTAAAAATGTTCTACCCTTTGAATATGCGTAAACTATTGCCAGATAAGTCTTACAAATAGACGTTAACAAAGAATATAGGTAGGGATCACATTCCTGCCATAAAAAGACTACGAATGAGTCAAGAAATTTAATGAAGACTGTACAAAAAACTTACTTTTTCAATATTTTTGCTTCACGATGACAGCCGGCCGTCCAGTAGTTTACGTTCGCTCACTCAACTAAATAGTTCAGATTGACGTCAGTAGATGGTGCATTTTATAACTATTATATAGGAAAGATATTGAGGGAGTACGACTTAGGCCGTGGTACGACTAACGCAACCTTACTCTACCTATAGGTACTTACTTTGTTCTCGTTAGCTCCCTAGGTGCATGGAGAATTTTGTCACCACAAAGTCAAGCATCTTCATCACGGCCTAGATCCAGGGCGTCATTCCTATATCCAAGCCGGCATCCTATAAAGTCTCCATGCGTCGTATTCTCTTGATGGTGAGCCTTGCATGGTCTGGAACATGCAGTGGCGTAACTATAGGGTGGCAGGACTAAGCAAATGTTACAATGGCAAAGTATAAAAGTTATAAAAACCATACATTAAGATTTCAACACATTAAAAACAAAAAGATATCGATCGAATTAGTTTTTAGCCTGGCAGTTACGACACCTACTCTCGTAGTTTCGTACTGGAGGTCGAAGGTTCGATCCCAGGTGCCGATCATCTTCCTCTTTCACGACATAAGCTTTAAGTAGCATACTGTGCAGAGACAAAGAGTGTATTTGTGTTCATTTTGAGTGAGCACAGCTTCCTTGAAAAAAAAAATGCATGTAGAACGCATCTATTGGTTGCTTAATTTTTCGTCCGCGCTTTGGAAGCGCAGGCGAGTTACAATTTCCTTCATTGTGACAGTAATGCTGTGGGGCTAGTACGAGTTTTATCGAAAGCTTATTGCACGCACATAAGCGCTTATTAACGTGCAAATAGTGCTCTAAAATCAAACGATCGAATCGTTCGATCATTTTTGTATGGAAAATTTTCGAAACTCTTTCGATGATCATTTCGATATTCGATCATCGAAAACTTATAGATACTAGGGCTACCTGGTGTAGTATCAACAGTGTTGGGCTACTAGTTTAGTGGTTTATTACAATTAAATTGCAACGTGACGATTTTTTATCGGGAGCCCCCTCATCTAAAAGACTTGCCAAGGGCCTCAGATGCTATAGTTATCTATTTGTAATCATGTGACCACTGGCCACATGATTAAAAATAGATAACTCAAAACAAGCGCAACGTCGCACATCTGGATAGAGGACACCATAGACAAGTAAGTAGGTACTTAGTTACTTTAAACATAAACCTACCTAATTGTCGTGTGCGATTGAAATTATTTATTTTATTTATTTTATTTTATTTAATAAATTCCACGCAACAACAATGTTGCTTTTACAAAACATATTAGGTATATACAAGTTTATCCATTGACAATATTACTAAGAATAACAAAATACAAGATTAAATGTGTCACAAGCTATACAAACAAATCACATAAAAAAAAAAACAGCAAATAATTAAAATGACTTAATAAAACCATAAAACAAATACTTTAAAACATGATAATAAAGATAAGATAATAATATATTATTGCACTGTTTGTGAAACAAAATAAAACATTAAAATCAATTATACTCAACACAGCGATAATCAAAATAAAAATAAGTACATACTCCAAACATGATAAAAAAGATAAGATAATAATATATTATAGCACTGTTTGTGAAACAAGATAAAACATTAAAATCAATCATTAACATTGCATAAAATGAAATACTATTGAGAATAAGGGATAAGGAAATGAAATAAATGGAGCAATCTTAACACTAGAATGAGTCGTCATCCAGTTTTTACTGGCTGCAAACAATATGCAACACACAACAATACAAATGTAATACTGCAGTACCCACCCACACAAATAATAAAAATAATCCATCACTATATTGCTCATTAATCCATCACTATTCATTAATTCGCCATCTATGTGCATAAATCCAGTTTCCATCATTCAATCTTGTGCTTTTTTATATTCGCTGATTGATATTATTATGTGCTCTACGTATTTGTAATTACTTGTGTTAATATATTCGCACATAAAGTGTGTTATGGGAGCAACACTCGCAAAAAAACGAACAAAATAATATCAATTATAAATGATATACCTAACGACGTATTGTCCAATGTTCCATATTATTATCATAATATAATACAGATAGTGACATGTGAGTTGAACGTTTGTAAAATAAATAGTCCAGTAATAAGGAAAACCTGTTTTCATCGAAAAAAACGATATAGCTTTCACTCCAAAATTTTAATAACCATATTGCGACAACACGCCAAGCCTGAGTTGGACAATCTTATTTTTCTAACAGGTTGGTACTAGTTTTCGAAGGTTATCTGAAATAAAGGAAATGTTCTAAATACTTTTACGAAAATATCTACCCACACGCCAATGATTAATCATTTGCCATCTATTATTGTTGGAGTGGTTGAATGAAATGGGTGAAAGTATGTAGAATTAACTGTTTGTTAAAAGTCTCCAATTCTGTATACTTAGGTATTCCTTTGACTTATTAAGGGGAAATCGAGAGAAAATTATTCTATAGATAGGTACAGTATTCTTCAAATTGTGATTTTTAGAAAAGTAAAGAGTTCTGTTTATAATGGGACTGAAAAAACGCGTGCATGGGAATGCATTAAATGCGTTAGTGTTACTTCCCCACTTTAATCTTCAGTTTGCTGTAGGTACGCATTTATATGAGATTTTTGGTAACACGTACTCAAATTGTTCGAATTACAATTTTTCGAAAATCACAATTCTTAGCAAACTTTCTACTATTTACATGAATGAGTTAGGTTAGGTCATAATTATAGGGGGGGGGGTTGGGGGGCCGAGCCCCCTATACTTTCCCGGCCGATCCCCCGAATTAATTTAAAGTAATATTCATTCGAATAATTCGCTTTAGAACAATTGTACATACCTAATTCGAACAATTGATTTTTCGAAGAATTGAGTTTTCGAAGAATTGTGTTTCGAAGAATTTTCATGGAGTCAGATTTTTATCTTGTAACTTTTTTAGTTAAGTACTTAACGAAAAAACTAAAGCGTCTGAAAGACATGAACTAACTTTTACAAATTTACAAATTAAAGCACATTTCTCTTCATCTTTATTTCAAACAATTTTAACCACGTAATTTTTTTTGTTTTCTGGGATAAAAGGTCGATAGGTTTAACCTGGTGATAAAATTAAATATTTTTTAGAGTTGAAATTCTTCGACTGTTAAGAAAATTTAATGTCATTGCCTCCATTGGAAACTGATTGTCTTCGTTTGTTTTTACCAAAAGTTGGATAACTAGTTCCATACATATTTACGTACCTATACCTGTTGATGTTCGGTTCAAAGTGTTCGAAGTTCAAAAACGATGCTCCGTGAATGAATACCTACATACATAAGACATCATTGATGTTTCTAAGCCTTCGTGTTCTCGATGATTCAACTGGATTTTTTTTCATCGGACATCATCTTAAGCTATCTATATCTAATACTCCCTTTAGGACCCCACTTAGAAGCGTAGGGAGGCAACAAGAGGTCTCCACGGCGCTCGATCTCGCGCAGCTTCGATGACCTTCTCATCTAATGCAGTGCTGTATTTAAATTAAACACAAACATAAATAAAACAATTGATCGTGTTCAGAAACTCATCGCAGCTTTGTAAGTTCAAAGCGTAGATATAATTTCATCGAAAGGAATAAAATATTTTTATTTTAACACTGGCAACACCGATACTGGACACTGGAGTAGACAACACTTTCGTGGGTAGGTAGGTACATGTGTAATTTAGTAATAATTACCCAACTACACAAAACAAGACACTCATAATAATTATTTCTTACAGTTACCATTTTTAAGAGTAAGAATACCTACTTTTAAAAGAAATTTGGATAAATCTATAAATAGTTGTCGCTTATTTATGTATTTTCAATGTCTCGCTTGTAAGAGAGAATAGGTACAATCATTTAATTACGTTATTTAATGTTTCATCTTGTAAGCCTGGAGCGAGGTAGATAAGTAAGTATTATTACATAGTAATTATATTTTAAAATAGTGTATCGCGGATTTAATTTAATAAAAGGTCAATAAAATTTGACTCTATAATACCGAAATCCCATTTTTTCCCAATTATTCCAGTGATAGTGACGATTCGTTTCACTATGTTCTTTCTTCTTGCAAGTATGATATAGGTACCTTCCTATCCATCTGTTTATTCTGTTTCTACTGGGATCTGTCAATCCCGGTTTTCCCAGTGAAATCCACAGATTTGTTATACCAATGCTCAAAGCATTCCTGAACTTTACTCATAATTTTCTATAGATATAAATTATTTCCATACCCTACTACAGTAGTGAAAAAGTCCTGGCTAAAATCATGCTTGCCTTCATCGATTGATCGATTTTATGTTAAGTACCTACATATTTATTTTAAGAGTCATAAAGGTGCATTAAATCATGAAAGACTAAAAATCTAAATAATACCTTCAAGATGTCTAAAAAAGTAGTTTATTGTTTTAAAAAAATATCTCCATAAAAATTTTGGAATGATCGAAAATTGACATGAAATACTTTAAAAATTAACTTAACATACCTACTTCATATGTGACTTATTTTCTACTACACCGCCATCTATTGATTTTTTTAACGCTAAAAAACTGTAGGATAAAAAACGGTTAACTTAAATCATCGTCTTCACCAAGCAGCATACAACGCTGTATTCATATTATTCACTATCCAATCCAATCCAAACACCCTTTAGACCCGGAACACAGTATGAGAGGGTCTTCCATATATTCACTAGTTTATGTAATTTATCAGAAATATTGTTGTATACCTAAGGCTTTATAATTTTTGTATTTGTTTAGATGTTGCAAATCGAATCTGAAGTTAACACATTTTTTTTATTACATGGTGGGCCGAAGTTCGACGTGCGGGTCAACTAGTTTTTAATATGCCTAAGTTCCCACATTATAATATGGTAAAGCCTTGTGTAGATTTGTCATATAGTTGTGTTTTGTCCTATCGTATATTGTTTGTGATATTGGCACGGGTCACCCCGGCCCCGGGTGGATTGTCAGAATACAAGAAAAAAAAATGGTAAAGCATAATAATTATGATAAGCATATAGAGATATATTAGAAACGCACACAAATGACCGTACACTGTATAAATCCAAGGATATCTCTTTTTGACACACATCAATCATATCGAAAGTTGTGAAATATGTTCCATGTCCAAATGTGTGTAACTGCACCCAGAGTCAGTCAATAGTGCCTACCTTCTAATCGGTATGTAAAATATACGATTTAAATTTATATTATTACTAGCTAGTTACCCGTGGCTTCGCTCACGTAAACAATGCAGAATTAATTATATTCGCATCAAAATTAATAATAATAAGAAGCATCATCAACATTTCTTTTTTTAAATATATATTCTAAAATTTCCATTAAATTACTATATTTTTATTTATATTTGTCGTTATTAATCTGTATTTAAAAAAATATGTGCTTCTTATACAAATAGAATCAGCCCGCGAACTTAAAAATTTCGCTAACTTGACTGACATTGTTCTATGAGAATCCCAAAAAATAACTCGAATAACTTTTATTCCATCACATGACGTTATTTGAAATCAATTTTTATATTGCTGGATATGAATAGAAAAATATTCAGGTCTCGAAAAGCAATGAAATTAGTGATCTTTAAAACACTTATTTCTATCTGCTTTGGGCATTTTTCAAGCTACAGACGTTTTTTTAACATTTCAATTTATATCTTTCACGTTGATTTGTTGTTGTTTGTCTGGTCGTAGGTTCGAAATTTAGTTCATAAATATCTTATCCTGAGCAAACACGACATAAAAAGAATAAACGATATCGGTCCAGCCGTTCAGGTAGAAATAAATAACGTTAAACGTGAAAACTGTTAACGTTCCGAACGTTAACGTTTACCAAATTGAAAATGGTTTCCAAACAAAAAAAATGCGTTTCGTCTTCAATATAATAGCAGCGTCGTAATACTTCCAAATATTTTGAGGTAACGTTTAACGTTAATTTTGAATAACTGACAGAATTATTTTTTTGACTCGGAATTTGTAACAACATTGTTTAACGCACGTTGAACAACGGTTTTTACGTTATCTCTATGGAAATAACAACAAATTGTTAACGTTGGAGCTGTCGTTAATATTTCGACTTGGCCTCCAGGCGTGATGCGATGACCACGTAAAGTAGGTCTCCATTTTTATAATAACGTAATATTCTCCCTTTTAAGCCCCCCCCGCTCACCGCAAACCAGCCCGGAGGAAACTAAACTGCAGCAAACCCGATCCGCACAAAGCCAAACCCTAGCCCGATTGCCAAAAAGCCAGCCGCACACAGATCAAGCCCGTGGCGGTTCCCCCCAAACCACCCCATAATACGGGAGGCCTTGGACCCACTCAGGAGAATAGGTTAGGCATAAAGAACTCTCCATTGCGCTCGAAGTCGTCCGAGGCTCATTGTGCCTTTTCTAACCGGTTGAGGTTTAAGGAAGTGAGGTGGTCAACCTCAGTATTCTAATGGTATAAGTAATTGGCGTTCGACTATAAACGAATTTTCGACAATGTAGAGTAGGAAGAAAATTAACTGTCCACTGTTTATATTTTTTATTAGATGAAACCGGCGGCGTAAATAATATCCTGCCGGATACCGGATAGTAAAAAGAGGCATGTTTGGATAACTCATTGATTTGTTTATTAAAGTATCACTTAAGAAATACACCTTATAATCACAAAATAAATTCTACAACTTAGAAAATTGATTATCAAGCATAAGGTAAATTATGGAGAGTAATTCTATATAATATTTCGTTATATATACTATTAGACTATATAGAGGAAAACAGCAGCTTTGCTGGTCTTCGTAAGTAAGGGAAGTTTAATAAAACAACGTTTCGTCATATATCATCCTGGCTGAAGATGCAGATAGTTTCCGCGATTTTTGGAACAATAACGTTCCGGCAACGGAGTCAGTCCAATTGGTATATACCGCCTACGTAAGCGTAATTCATGCGTTGTACCCATGGTAATTTACGCACTGGCCGGGCTCTAGTAAGGACTTCTTTAGCATTCTGCGAATTTTATAAATTTTTGAAAATAAAAACACCGATATTTTAAGGGTAGCGCATTTCTTCCTACCGCAAGGGTTCCGAAGACAAAGAAGATCTTCTCATACCGAGAGGGTCTTCCTCGTGTTCTGCTCCTTCGAAGCAGAGCTGAGGGATCTGGAAATGGTGTGTGAGGAGGTCATAATATCCGGCTAACTGCTATCCCTTTCGTCTCTATTTTTTATACGTTCCAGTGGACAGTTAATTTTTTCGCACTATACAGTGACGAAATGATGTTGTGATTGACTTGCCAGTGTTTTCAAAACAATTATTTACGATCTGTCCTAAAATGATGTGAGGTTTTGTAGATAATTTTAAAATTTAATATTTTGCACATTGACTACATTTGATATAAAATAATTTACCTATTGACTTCATAATACTATTTACCTTTTTTCAACATATTATTATATCAACTTGCCAGCGGCGTACCGAGGGGGGGGGGGCGGAGGGGCGGACCGCCCCGGGCGCCTCTATTAGCAGGGCGGCAAAATATGCTCGCGCTATACTATAAGTCCGGTTTTTGAAATAGGCATGTACCAAATTTTTTTTTTAGAAAATGTAATGTTTCCAGATACCAAATTTTAGAAATGACCTTTTTTTTTTAGGAAAAGTTATGTGGGGGCGCCAAAGGGTGTGGTTCCCGCCCCGGGCGCCAATAACCCACGGAACGCCACTGCAACTTGCTATTATTATATCAAATGATACGATTCACGGAATGCTGATAGAAAATAATATAATGATATGTTTTATAACAGATGCATCGGTTACAGTACCTAGTTAAAAAGGTATTAATGAATGTATCATTATACTAATTCATATTCAATAATATAAGGACCACGTCGTCGTCTGTGTTAAATAACTTTAAACTGAAATCAACTTAAATTTATACATAAAATCTCGAACATATTATTTATATTCCAAGACGGGACGAAGTTTGACGGCTCGGCTAGTTCAAAACTATATTAATATTATAGATTACGCAATAGTTTCGACACGTGTATTGGAGAAAGTAGGTTGGGCTGGGTAGGTACCTACCTACGTATATATTCATTGGGTAGGAACACGTAGAAAGCGGATTCCGATACGCGCCGACAGGCTTATAGATTGTTGCCTATGGTTTCAATGAATTTAAATGAGCATGCCGGAAAGCGGGTTCCTTTTTCTGTGGGTATCCCCATTCAAATGCATAGTAACATTCTTTGCGCTGGTCGGCGCGGGTCGGTATCGGCTTTCTACGTGTTCTTAGCCATACATCGCGGCACCACACCGGCCCGGCTCGCCGAATGAGATCCAACTGTCGATGGCCTGAGTCGGTATGTTTATTGTATGAAACGATGTCGTCAATAAATTAAATTTTTACAAAAATTGTTAAGAAAAGTTTGAGATGTACTGCTATGATGTATGTATTTTTTATAGAAAAATAAAATATCTAGTTGTAGCGTTTCGGCGTTTTTCGATATTTTTATAAAATTCTGAAATATAAGCACTGAAACTCGTAAATTTGTCATAAAAAAATATTTTTCTTTATAAAAACAGTTTGAGAAATCCTGAAACTTCTTCATTAAATTATATTTTAGATATTGTATTTTTCTATATACATACACAATTTTAGGGTTTTAGATTTTATGGTTTTCGAGATATATGGAAAAATTAAATGAAAATTCAAAGGTTGATAACCCCTGACCGAAAAAAAAATTCAAAATTCTGAGTATACAAATTTTGTATGCTTAAAGTATTCAATATTTTCTGAAATTTTAGGTTCTGTGCATCAAGCGAATCAAAAGTTATAAAGAGGGGACGGATACACATACATACACGTTGGAAAAGTGCCCCTCACCCCCTCCCCTCTAATTAATGATATCTTTTGAAAACGAAATATTATAATTTGACTCTTTCTGAAGAAATCATTTTTTTGAAATTTCGATAAAACCAGTTTTAAACTTTTTAGGAGGCACTTAAAAATCATCCCTTTTTATATGTGCCCTTTTTCGTCCCTTTTAGTTAAATTTTGGAAAAATTGCCGAATATGCTAACACTCATTTCTATAGAAGAATTCATATGCCAAATCTCAAGTTCGTACCATGTCTAGTTTCCGAGATATTCGCATACTTTGAAAAACATTCAACCCTATTTTTCGCCCCCTTAGGGGTGGAATTTCCAAAAATCCTTTCTTAGTGGAAGGTTTTGTATTGAGACCTACCTGATTTCCAAATTTCACTTCTCTACGATTAGCCGTTTGGGCTGTGCGTTGATGAGTCAGTCAGTCAGTCAGGCACTTTCCTTTATTATTATAGATAAACACCGATCTACATGGCGTTCTACGATCACCTACTCCAAGGTTCGTAATAAAAATGATTCGAACATAAATCATCTTGTATTTGAAATAGACGATCACCAGTGGTTTCTAAACTCTTTTAGAATGCATCGTTTTCGTAGGCAAATTATTTTGAGGCCTAACTCAATCTCTCGTGAACATACCTCGTTACCGACCTTGGTAGCCTAGCAGTATAGGCGTGGACTTCAGATCACGAGGTCCCGGATTCGATTCTCGGTCGGGTCAGACTTTTGTCACAAGAAACTGTTTTTTTCACATTAAATTTCTACCCGGGGTTGACCTGTCTCAGTTTGGACGGGACCGGTTGACTGGAAAAAATTGCCTCAGGCAATAAGTTCTGCCGGCTATACTGACACCTTTGTATGTGTGTAAGTGTCAATTTAATTTAATGGACTATCGTTTATGTTGATACCTTTTGCATATAATAGTGATAATAAATACCTACCTTCCTGATTAATAAGGAAATCTTATTTTTAAAATAAAGCTTGAATGTGAAAAAGAAACCGAAAAATATGTCGGAATAAGTTTGAGTAATGTAATACATAATAAAAGACAGTCGGTGAAAAATCTGAGTGCATTTACTCACATTTCATAATTTTATGTAAATTTAAAACGTTTTGAAGAAAGAATACCTACGTAATATCATGACCTGGGAAACACCAACCGTTCGTTTAATCATAATATGTACAATGTACATACCTAAATATGGACAACCGGAGGACTTTTAATATTAATAGCTATTTTAAATTACACTGTGAGCTACTAACAGTTTGAGAAGCACCGTTTAGAGATCACTGGTCTACAGAAAATTAACTTCAAAATTATTTATTTATCACTAGCTCCAGTAGACGTTGTCTTTTCTTTCCTTAGAATATTGAAATCGAATAAATATGTACCTATGATAAATTAATATATTGGATAAATTGGTTATATGTTAATATATAACCAATTTATCCAATATAATTCCGACCGATGCACCTTTTTTAAACGATATAAGCATATGCTTTGTTTTAATAGAAAAGCGACCGGAATATTACGAATGCAGTATTCTATGAGACAAGTTTCTACAAAGCATTATATAGGTATTTATCTGTTTCACTGTCGGCAGTAAAATATTGAAAGCGGGAAAGAGTATACAAGATGTGCACTGAAATTTTTAAAATTTTCTTTTTATGACGGCTTTTTTTGAATTGGGGCTCCGCTTACATAGACAATCATTATTGCATTGCAGGACACATTCAGATGCCAAAATGTATTAAACTCCAATCTCTAATATAAATTAAAGTCGGATTAGTGCGAACACTTATAACTCGAGATCGGCTCAACAGATTCATCCGATGTGTAATTTATTGGATTCTTCTCCGCTCCGGATAACAGAATAACTAATAAAAAGTTAAAAAAATGGTTAAGAAATAATATAAAATATAATAATAAAATCAATATGGAACGAATTTCATGGGACGCCATCTTTGAAAAATTTAACAACAAAATTATTGTCTTCTGTACCTGCACCCTCTCATTCTCGCATACGTAATTGCCACTCTTACAGCAGCCCATTTCACTTCCTTCACCGTTTCGGGCGTTTTAGAAATTTTTCATACAAAGTCAACCAAATTGCGCGCATAATTATATTCTCGCGTTGATCCCGTCTGACTTTGAATACGAATGAAATATGGTTGTTTTATAATTAACTAATATTTTAATGTTATTATTTAATAAGTATATTTTTGTTTCTGGATGCGCAGTTCACAATGATCGGGCCGCCTGTGGTTAGGACCAAAGGGTCCACAGGAAAACGTCTGTCGGGAAAGCTATAGTTAAAATAAAAATATAGAAAAGTATACACGGTGTTAAGTTGGTAGTGGATAAACCGAAGCAGGGAGGTAGAGGACCTCAATACCTATCGATTTGACCCCCATGTATGTTCAGCGATATTGAAAGGTTCAAAAGTTAGTTCCCTTTTTGTGAAATTTTAATAAAAACCGGATTTCTGACTAAACTACGTAACTGTGGCTAAACTATTTAGATTACGATCATGATTTTTTTCTGGAAATAGTCCGATAGTGACCCTTACACGAGGTACTTATTATTGCTATGAGACAGCAACTCAGCACCCGATAGCTTTTGTTTAAAAAAAAAATTCAACAAATTTTATCCAAGACAAATGAAATTTGCAGGGATGATTCTCCATGAATAGTAGAAGTTTTTAAGATAGTTTGTAGGTAAAAAGGTAGTGTTACGCGGAACTTTCTTATTTTTTTGCTTTCATAAAAACCTTCTGATTGCAAATACACCAAAAAATGAATAATTAATTAACGAAATTGATCCAGCCATTCACGCATGATGCGATGACAAAAGGAAATAGGGCTCCGTTTTTATATATAGAAAATGAAATAACCCTAAATATTTTTAATCAGAGCATTGCGAACTCAAAAAAAATTTAAGCGCTGGGTTCCTGAGCGGTCCGTCCTCTGACAAGACTGTTAAAATATTATATGACAATGTTTTTGGTTTCTACGGTAACAATATTGACAATTTCGAGGTGGTCGGTAGTCCAGTCGTATCAATCGGCGGCTTTCGTGCGTACAGCGTATCGGAGATCTTAGGTTCGAATCCCGGCCGTGCCGACCATTTCCTGCTCGCTTTCACGGCACAAGCATTTGCTTAGTGTGAAAGATATCAAAAGTGTATTTGTGTTCCTAACTGACATATTCAGCGCTGTTTATAGTAGCGCTTATTCAAAGGAAAACAGACCATTAGTCCTATCATGAAGTTCATTATTACAGGATTTGACCTACACACACATAACATGGTGAATTGAAATATGTATAGTAGGAGTAGGCACGTTTGTTAAAATTGGACTAGAGAACTTTCAAATGCACGTACGTATATAAAAGACAGCATGACTTTGACCCATATTTTAATTAGGTAATCTAAAATCTTAGCACTTACCTAACTATTTAAAATAACTCGTTGCAAAAATAAGCGCAGATGAAAGATAAACGAATCAAATTGAAACCGAATCAATACACTCCTAAGTAGGTGGGTCACGAAATAATTAAATCAATTCGCTCTGTCCATTAATATCAATTAAGCCGTTGTAATACGAGCCTGCAGCACGAAGAGCCCAGATTCGAATACCCACTTCGTCAGCCACTGTGCAACCGTCCATTGTGTTGCGTTTCAAATATTGAAAACCATATTTAAGAAGGTCATTTCTTGGTTTGCTTATCTTAATCTACATAATAATACTCCATGTATTGCTATTCTGTTAATTTAATATTGAATTGACAAGTCACCTTAGAAAAATTGACAATAGATTTCCGTTTCAATAAAAAAAAAACAGTAACTATATAACATAATTTTACCGACCTCGGTAGCCTAGTATAGTAATATAGGCGTGGACTTCAGATCACGAGGTCCCGGGTTCGATTCCCAGTCGGGTGAGAGTTTTTTCACTTGAAATTTCTACCCGGGGTAGGCCTGTCTCACGGGACTGGTTAACTGGAAAAAAATCTCTGACACCTTTGTATAGAAAAGTGTTAATTTATTTATTTATATAATCAAATTAAAGTCTGCAGATTTGTAGTTGTTAATATTATAGTTGGGCGTTTTAGTGGTTATTCAAGGGTGGTTAAGAATCACAATTTGAACTTCTAGTTAATATGTATATTTTTTATTTTATTTGTTTTTAAATGAGAGGGAGAGGGAGTATTTCATTTGTAAAATCTTCAAATCAAGGTTCCTAAATAGAATAGCGTTGAATAGTCAACTATAGTTATTTGATAAAATTGTCATAGTGGAAAAATGTAACAAGGTACCTACATACTACCTAGTTTTAAGGATGAAATATCAAAGGATCAAATTAATCAATGGTTCGGAATTAGTAAATAGGTATAGGTAACAAAAAACTTTATTAATGTATAAAAAATAGCAATAAAAAAACCAACTTGCGCAAAAAGCTTGTGGTTGATAAATAAATAACACTTTATTGAATTTAAAATACCAATTTGAAATGAACATACAAAATAATCAAAGGGCGGATTTATCCCGAAGGATGTCTGCAGTCAATCCATGGTATTTACTTATCACCTGAGAATATTTATGTTTCTCTATCGAATCTGAAATTGGATGCAAATATCGAGTAGAAATATTTGAAATAAAACAGTCTGGCTCATAAAATAGACGATGCTGGGCGTCGAGATCGAGGATTCAATCGCACTTCCGAATTATGCAGATGCAAAGTAATACAGAAACTCAACTAGGGCTACCAGTCACCAGCATCCACCACTGCTAACATTCCGTCACCAATAAACTTTACTTCAGGTATAAAATTTATAGATATTCTTCGCGAAAAGTAGGTATGCTTAAGAACTGGTTTTAATTGAAAGAAACGTCGCACTCTCGATGATCTCACTAGGTGATCGAGGCAAGTCAGGGCAATCTGATTGCAAAAAGTTGAAAGCCGAGGGGTAGGTAAGAATAAGGAATGTGTAAAACAAAAGCAGAATGTGTAGAACCTAGAAAAGATCGGTGAAGATTATCTAAAATCAATAGAGTATCTACCTACACTGAGTTCGTTAACAACATATTTCCGAAATATATAGATCAATAAATCAATGGGAGGTTTTTTTTGCCATTTTGTGCCACTAGAGGCGCCCTAGCTAATCCGGTCTATTGTCAAATTCAGTGTTGCCAACTCCCACTTGTGAACTCCCACCTCTCTTCGGATACTAAAATTTTCGGAATGACCGCATACCAAATTTTCAGTTTGGCTACTTTGCGTTTGAAAAACGGCGATGGCAACACTGGTCAAATTAACGTTTATAACCTCAACCATATGCTTAGAATAATCATTGTACATTTCTTTTTACATACTATTACAAATAAAATAATTGTTTATCTTATTTTATTTTTTATATACCTACCTAAATACAAATGAAAAAATACCGAAACAGAAAACAATAAAACAAGAAGATACAGAACAGCACTGCAAATCCACACTTGAAGACAAATACATACCTTGTTAATTGATGTTTACTGTATTATTTTGTTTGTGTGTAGTGTAAAAGGACACACTATGCTTTACCTCCTAGAAAAAGCCACTTTTGCAATCATCAATAATTAAAACGTTAAATTGTTTAATTGAGAAAACAAAAAAGAGAGGAGATATATTATAAGCATAATATTCATCAGTCAATGCTAGATGGTATGTTTGACAGCTGTCATAATTTGACAATAGACCGGATTAGAAGCGCTGCCACCTAGTGTGTATTGTCGGAAGCTCCCTAGAAAACCTCCCATTATTAATACTCCCTTTAAGTTCCCACTTAGGGGCTTAGGGAGGCAACAACGCACTACGCTCGATCTTGCGCAGCGTCTAAATTCATCAGCTATGCCTCGAAGGGACGGAACACGGTGTGAGAGGATCTTTCTCATCTTCGGGACACTGCTGGGAAGAAGAACGGCGCTTTCCTCGACTAACTGTCATTCGGAATATATAGCAATGTCCCAGCCATGTCCACCTCCTCTCCATCATGGTTGAGGCGATGAGCGTATAGTGTCGCTAGTGATACGTTGTTATTTTCTAATACCCACAATTCTTCTGAAGCTTTTGGACTTATTTAGGTGCCAGGACTTTTCGGACTTTATTTAGGTGACACCCTTACAGAAAAATGAGTAAAACACGTGCCTTAAATAGGTAGTTACCCTCTGAGAAAGAAATAACAAGTTAAAATAGAACAGACACGAGCAAAGGTATTTAAAATGACTCTATTTTAATTTCACACAGCGATTGTAAAGAGATAGATGCTTGAGATAAGCGGCCTACTTAATTAAATTATATTCCGACTGTGACAGCTGACAGCCGGTCTAATTAAGAACTATTATCAAATTATGTGCGCCGGTGCGCGACACCAAGGACGAGTTAGAGTTAATCTTTGACGAAAGTTGTTGTCACCACGTTGGAGTTTGTCTATGATAATATTATGCTAGTACTTGGAGAAATTATTATATATGGGGAGATTGACAGCTGAGTTTTGTACGAGAGCAAGTGATGCCACTAGAGGGGGTGTGAGGAAATACTGGCGGCCATCTTGGTTGCACCATATTTCAACAATTCGTATGGAATAATTGAAAATATATATCAGAACTTCGAGTAGTTTGAAATATTTTGTGTATTTGACTTAAATTAATCATCTCTTCAGTTTAAGGAAAGATTTGAAATAAAGTTCAGCAAATAAAACCAACATAACATTAAATCATTACAATTTAATATGAAAAAAAAAACTGTAATTAAACTTTAAAAGAGTAATAATATGTCTACTCGTAAACATAGTTATTAACAACAAAACACTAAAAAAGAGATCCAGCAACATAGTCGTCAAAACACAGAATATGTTCCCTTAAGTTCCATTAAGATGGCGTCGTAATTCATTTTTCCCCCCGACCCCGCGGCTTCAAAAGTTTTACCAATGAATCCATCCATAACCATAGATTCATCCAAGTGCTAGTAGAAAGTACCTACTGTCAAACAGCGCCATAAAAAGCATTCTATTCTTTTTCTGCTCATTTTCTTTCCATGTCACACCGTTTCCCTCAAAGGTAAAGAGAAAAAAATAAACTCGGCTTTTTCAATCGAAATCTATAGGCCAATTGTTTTTTCACGAGTTAGAGTTAATCTTTGACGAAAGTTGTCACCACGTTGGAGTTTGCCTATGATAATATTATGCTAGTAGAAAGTACCTACTGTCAAACAGCGCCATAAAAAGCATTCTATTCTTTTTCTGCTCATTTTCTTTCCATGTCACACCGTTTCCCTCAAAGGTAAAGAGAAAAAAATAAACTCGGCTTTTTCAATCGAAATCTATGGGCCAATTGTTTTTTCAATCTTATGTAAATCTTAACATTTTACCAGACCTATACATTATTCTTGGCACGACATGGTGGGTGGCGAGCCTTGCCTTAAATTTTGTAGCAGTTGGCAGTTAAATATTAGGTATATTTCGCAGATCCCAAAGCAAAAAAGTTTTCTGCAAAATACTGGAGTTACAGCTTTATACTCATAGGATCCAATACAAATTGTGTCTCATGGTATACAAGGCTATAAACGACATGGCACCCCACTATCCGAACTGTGTATATTCAAGAAAACTGTAACAAGACCCTTACGTTCCCTTATGAAATCTACAAACATGCTAAATGAGATCAACAGGAGCAACAAGGCGAACTTCCACGACAGAACTTTCAGCGTAGCAGGATCCGTCACCTGGGTCCGACTTCTCGAAGAACTAAGAAAGGACCAGCCCATCAGCACATTCAGGAGCAAACTGAAGACACCGCTCTTCCCACAGAATGGCGCCAAACAAATCATCCAACATCATCATCATAGTTTGATGATACTATACAGTAGCCTGCATATGAGAATTGCTCATGATAGAGAATGTTCTTAAATGGTATAAATTCGGAAATGTTCGAAGGAAACTGATAAATTTTATCTAGGTATATGTAGGTTCATAATAAAATTTTCTGTCCTGCTTACGATACCTAGTAAAAATTATGCAATCTCCATAATATTGATTACTTATAACTAGAGACTGGAAAATTTCGCGATCGCGATAAAACGAATTTTTTTCGCGAATTTTGAGGTTTTTGCGCGAATAACGCGAATTTCGAGGTTTTTGCGCAAATAATGTTATTTTTAGAAAATTTACGCGAATTTCGTGTCTATTTTATTACTGAAATAATGTGATTTTCTAAAAATAATCAAAGTGGAAATTACCTATAATATTATTTGAATTACTCGAAATAACAAACAATAATTGGGCGCTTTATTGTTTGGATGCGATTTAGATACTTTGTTCTAATGTGTACTTCCGAGGGGTTTTTCTCTTTGTAGAACGAAGGAAAAACTTTGTTTTGGTTGCTCGCTCAGAAATAATAATTAAAAAAAAAAAAAAAACTACCCCTAAAATAATAATTGCTGGGAGGGTCCCATAGTGACAACTTTTTTTTGGATGACCCCACCCAAAAAAATTTCCAAGGATCCCAGATCATTTAGACCGATGTCAACAAAAGTTTTTTTTTATTTTGAAGCATAGTTTAAATTATTGTAACATTGATTGAATTGAAATATTGTAAAATTTTTTTGTGCAGGTATATTTTGTGAATCTCTTGTTTG
Organism: Mystacides longicornis; assembly: GCA_963576905.1. Lineage (NCBI taxonomy): Eukaryota > Metazoa > Arthropoda > Insecta > Trichoptera > Leptoceridae > Mystacides > Mystacides longicornis. Next base: position 15,665,301 of record OY756425.1, read on the forward strand.
ATCAGATTTTTTCATTCATTTGGCAATGTATATTCATAATCATAAATATTGTTGAAAAATACCTATTATCTAATATTTTTTTGTTTTGTTATAAAATCTTCCTTCATTTTGAACAAAATGAACGTTGGAAAAATAACGCGAATTTCCGTGTTTTAGGGCAATAATAACACCGAATTTCTCCAAAAATAACACCGAAATTCACAAAAAATAACACCACTATTTTCCAGTCTCTACTTATAACATATTTAGGTACTAACAGTTAGATACAATTTTGATATGTGCGCTTGTAAATGCATGAAGTTTTTGTATTAGGGTCGATATTTGACAGCGCAACCCATAGAATTTGTAAAGATGTACTCATTTACTTTCGTTTTTGTAATTACCCATTGGTTGCAGAGCCCTTTTCTATTAGTCACTCCCAAAATAATGAGTGGCAGAGAGAAAGAGGCTATGTTTTAACTTGTTTCTTCCATTAAAATAATGAATATTTAGTGCACTTATTGGTGAAATAGGAATGAAGTTAAAATAAATACCTGCAAAGCCGTATAACTTGTATTCAAGTTTCAACTAATTTAAATGAAAGTACCTTTACAACTTTACGTATGACGCAATTAACCCATTCCCAACCACCATACACCATTCCAAAAATTATTTAATTTGATTTTTTTTTATTTAGGTATATTGTATGAGGAGATGGACTTGGCTGGGACATGTGTTAAGGATGCCGAATGACAGTTGGCCGAGGAGAGCGCTGTTCTTCCTCCCATCAGGGTCCCGAGGACGAGGAAGACCCTCTCGTGCTGTGTTCCGCTCCTTCGAAGCAGAGCTGAGGAATCTGGACATGGTGTGGGAGGAGGTCATAAACGTTGCGCAAGATCGAGAGCAATGGAGAGCTCTTGTTGTTTCCCTGTGCCTCTAAGTGGGGTCTTAAGGGAGTTTGGATTGGATTGGATAGGATATTGTACCTACGCAAACGATTATCAATTCTAATATTGTGCTTTATGAAGTGCGGTTGGTAGCCTGACAGTTACGACGCCGACTTTCGTACTGTTTCGTACTAGGATTCGATCCCAGGTGCCGACTATCTTCCTCTTTTACGACATAAACTTTTATTAGCTTACTGTGAAAGACTCAAAAAGTGTAGGTATTTTTGTTTACTTTTGGTGGGCCCAGTTTCATTTAAGTAGGTATAGTACAAAAAAAAAACAATTTACTTACAGTTCTCATTATATTTTGCATACAAATAATAATTATTATATTAAAACAAAAGTTGTACACTCGAACGGTCAAGAATAGGTTATTGGTAAGTAGTTGCTTGATACTACTGTAAAATTGTCGAGTCTAGTGTTGATGATATTATTAACTGCTTCATAATTTAGTCGAACCACTTTAACAAGAACGAAAACAATTTTGTAGACATTAAAAGTTAGGTACCAAATATGAAACATTGTTGTGTAGGCAAATTAAGATATTAATTGAACTTTTTATGGAACGGCAATTTTATGCTGTAAAAACATTTTGAAATTTCATAATATTAACCACCTAAATGGCAAACGTTATTAACGTATGGTGATAACATTAAGTCAAGCTTCGAAACAGCAGTAGAAGGCGGTCGTATGCTGTCCCCCGATGCCAAGGATCGTAAACGTCACGCATCCACACCTACTACCTCCACCACTCTTGTCCACAGCCAACGTCATAGATCTTTGGAGTGCTGTCCCTGTAGCTTGCCTGATGGCATCATACAATTTTAGGGAAAACCGTCTTCCTTCCCAGCCCTTGACCATCTCCCACCATGATCTACCTCTCCACTCTCCAGGAAGGCTGGCTAGCTACGTGTGATATACCCGAAAAGCGAAGGATTCGCAGCTCACATTCAGTGTAAAACTAAGAGATGAAATCTAGTTCACCGCATATAGATTGGTTGGTCTTGTTGGACCAGTCACTGAGTAGATGTCTCCTGCACCACATCTCTAATGCATCAATACTCCGTCTTTCACGAGCCCCAGAGTCCATCAGGTATCTGAGGCGTACATATTGAAAGACACTAAACACTAATGACTTGACCAGCATAATTTTGCTAGCCCTTGCAATATCTCGACTTTTCCATCATAATAATATCATTGTTTTGCCGTATACCCTCAGTGGTTCAAATTTGAATAGTTGAATTAACATTGTCATCATCGATTATATCAACCGAAAATAATCAAATAGAGAAACTTTAACAAAAGAATGTGAAAAGTGGATAGGTACTAAGAGAAGTAGGTATGTAAGCAGCTGGAGAATACAGAGCTTTAGATAGAGATTATTTAATATAATATATAAAAGTATTTTTAAAAAAGAAGGTCTTGACTAACCTATACGATTTGTTATAAAAAGTACCTAAGTATATTTGAAACAACATCGATTACTTGTAGAATATTTAAAACTGCTAACGATATAGTTTATGGCATATAGAATTACCAATATTGTATATTATGACTTAGTAATTAATACATATAATTATTATTAGACAAACAAACGTTTTATCATGTGTAATAAATATTTTCTAGAATTATTGGGTAGGTACCTACTTGCAGAATTTTGGCTTGTCTAATGTCTATTATGTCTTATGTCCGTATCGGGCCTAGACAACACACATTACATATTGTGTCGAGATATTGTTATGTAGGTCAGTATCGTTCACAAAAGACAAATTATTTAATCTTAAATATCAATAATAATAATTTATTATTATTTTAAATAATAGTGTCCAGTTATACAGAGCGGACAGGCCCACGCATTTTTTGCATAATATTTATTAATTTTGATAAAAGTTAGGTACATGCATAAACATGTATAGTTCTATGCTATTCGAACTAAGATAAAGAAGTATGTAACCTATGTTTAATATGTTTTTTTTTATGGCGAAAACAAAATAAATACAATCAAAATAAACTTCAACCAAGCTACACATAAGAATGTTAACTTCGATTTGCCGGGACAGATGGGTTGTCAAAATACTGAAAATCATTACCTTCTCTAAGAACAACAACAACAAAAAATATCTTCACATTTTAGGGGACTCATTAGAGTAATAAAATACTAGTGATAATACGACAAATACATGCGTTGCGTATACAAATATTGCAAAATTTGCTTTAATACATACAGATGATATGGGTCTGAAATGAGCTTCATCAGTTCGCATAGCGATGTCTTAAAAAATAATAGTTTGATTCACCGCTCCGAAGAGACGATGCATTTAGTCTGCACCAGAGAGCAGACGAAACTTTTATAAATTAACGTGTCCGATCATTTGTTCACATAAGGGCCATTCTTGTCCAGTAAAATAAGTGCATGGATACAGCATTTCCCTTAATAGTGTTTATCGTCTATCGTAGACATGAATGCGTTGGTCATAGGGATTGCAACCCGGTCTCTCTTTCAATCCAGCCGAATCCAATCGGATTTTCGTCGATCCGGCCGGATTTGACCAGATTGAACTAACATCGATTAATTAACCTTTTGAACATTAATGAAGGCTAAAAAAATGACACGTGGGTATAAAAAATCAATTTAAAAAGGTATGGTTAACTTTAAAAAGAGAAAACGGTGAATACTCAATTTCAAAACAAATAAAATTACAAATTACGTACCTATTATAAAAGTCAAATTAATATCTGGAGAAAATAAATAATATCATATTTATAAGACCCGCTTAGTGTGGAAACCACAGCCGATACCACGAGAACGAAGAGGATCAAAAAGTCTCCAACCCAGCGTGGGATCAAACATTCGGGACAGTGTAAGAAACCTCGGATTATAGGAGAATATCTATGATATATAGGACGTCAAGGATGGGGTAGAAAGAAATAGAAGGCGTTACTGGAAATATCACGTCAACAGAACGGATCGAGTGATTCCGGTAAAAATCTGGTGCAATCACATCAGACCTCCTGGACGAGTGGACGACCACCAAAGAGATGGAAGGGAGTAAGACATCCATGACCCAGGAATAATACCTATAACCGACAAAAATGAGACAAACTGCTATATAAAGATTAAGCAAACGTATTTGAGAAGTCTTTTCAATGTAAAATCACCAAGTACCTCTTCTGCCCAAAACATCGAAAGTCTTTTCAATAACTGCACGTTATATGCATGACTACGGAACTTAACTAATGAATCGCAGGCAATAATCACAAGAGTTTTGCTTTTAAATATATATTTAATTGGCAAATTGTTTGCTTAATGGTCTCAACATTTTCCTACAGTGATGTCTTTTCATTCGATAAATCAGTCAATACTTGTTGCCTCTCTATGTTCCCGAGTGAGGTGTAAAAGGGAGAATTGTTTGATTGATTGAAGAAGGAATTACCATCGGGTATGTTTGCCCTTTGGTTAGCGCCTCTGTCTGGAACGACTAGGGATGCGGGTTCGAGTTCGGTCCATATTGAGCATAGCGAAAAATCCTTTCGATCCGATATGTGAATTTTGATGCCGGTTTCGTCGGAATCCCGGTTCCAGTTTTCCGGACTGCAATCTCTAGTTGGTCACTCTGCATGGATTTTACAACGGTTGAAAGGAACATCCTCTTTCATACAAAAAGTCCCTCGAAAAATAACTTTTTCGAACTGGTGGGTGCATATTTCTGGGTCGGGGTCTCACAATTCTATTTATTTCCAATGCATATTAATACAAACACAACGGATCAAACTCAATGAATATTCGCGGAATTATTATCATTAATAAATCAAGAATATTGATCTAATTTCGTAACGGTATTTAAATGATATTGTTTTTCATTCAGTGCTTCTCAAAGCTATTGAATAAAACCACAGGGTGAAACGTTTTCAAAAAAAATCTGCCCGTCGATACTTTTACATTAATCCTCTCTCCCTACCCCTTGAACAAAGGACACATCTTGATGGAAAAAATGAATTAAAAGTGATAATAATGAATTCGAATTTATAACAATATTATTTTTCCGTATTGTATCTCCTTGTAATTTTTTTAACCTTATTTACAATAGAAAATTTTGGGCGTCTTTTTTAATAGGCATATTATCGTGAAAAAAGTAGAAGTGATATAGATTTGTACACTATTGCGTCCAACATTTTACTGGAACACGGCATAGAAACTGTCCGAAAATTGGAAGAGGAAATGTTATGTAGTTATATCAAACACTTAGGTAGGTTGGTAGGTATCACAATGTCATCTTCAACCACACGCGAATCCGTCAGATTCAACATGGATTTTCCATTAAGTATGCATTATATTCATTCAATTTATAATCAGACTAATTAATTATTAAGCTAAAACAAAAGTTCGTCATGTAAGTTTTTTTCGTACACACATACCTATAGTTGAAATTAAATGATATTTCTGACTATTTAGGATTTAAATACCTATGCGAACATGTCGGTATTTTTCTTGATGGGATTTTTTTTAAAGTTTCAAATACATGTTCATTAAATTTAGGTGGAATATAATTTGTATCTGCTAAAATAATGTTTCGACCAAACATCGAAAAGTCTGAGAAGCACTGAGTGGTCTAGCAACAGCCTGATTTGATATAACCGCGTGCAAAATGTCCACTGCCTATATTGTTACGAAATTCTATCTTATGAAGAAAATAAAGAAATACTTTATTTAAAATATATAATTTACGCGAAAACTTTATCAAATGGACGCTTATATGTATATCTATCTACAAGTTTTTTTTTTATTGTAAAGGTGCATTATATTGCGATAAATAAAATCGTGTACCTACTATAAATGCTTCCAAATGGAAAATATGAATCTTTGATTGAATATTTTTTCTATTTTTTATTGTGTAAAGGTACCTACTTTGTACTATGTTTATTGTGAGAGAAATTATTTTCAAATTTAATTCTTTGTTTTTTTTTTTTTAATTTTGTTGAAATGATGAATGTTTGTTTTTTTTTTAAATATATCTACAAATTTCTAATGTTTTTATTGCTAAATTATGATATTTTTCCAAATGTTTCCTTTATGGATGAGTTGCTTCTATTCTGATTTTGTCTTACTTGTTGGCTTTTTTATTGTTGTGTGTTGTTTTAATTTCTTATAATATTTTGTTTGCCTATTATTATTATCAAATCCATTCGTTTATTTATTGTTTAGAGGAAAGTTTAAGTTTGTATTGTTTTGTTTGAAATTGATTTTAGCTGTATAATTTTCTACCTTTTGTATAATTTTGTTGGTTTTATTTATGTTTTTAATATTTATGTAAAAGGCTTTAGCTGTTAATGTGAATAATAATTGAATAAATAGTGATGCATGGGTTACCAACTTTGTTATGCTATACCTAATCTTAAACTAATGTATTAAATTTTTATGGCAAATTTAGAACACATCGGGCTTACGATCTTGTTTATAGTTGTTTCGAAGGCTGGCTTAGTGGGATCACTTAACGTGAAAAACATTCGCCATTACTTGAGTGGATTTCAACTTTACTACTGTATTTCTACTACAAATTTGTATGATTCATAAGCAATTGACTAATGAGTATGCGTGAATGCAAAAGCATTTTGATCCCATATCTGGAGTGGCCCACAAATGGAATGTTACGTAAGTATAGATATAACGTGAACCTGCAGAAAACTATTTTAAAATTCAAAATTAACGACAGATCAACGATACAATTAATTAACTATTACATCAGCAATATAATCGGGGTCCGGGAGCAATGTTATACTATTTACAATTTAAATAATAATACTACGAGTATCTTTCAATTGTTTTTTTAATATAAAACTGACATTTCAAAGTGTCCGTATGACACAGTGCTCGGGGCGTCAAATATCTTAAAATAAATCCAGAACCGGCTCTAGAATAAAGTCCTCATATTGCGAGTGCCCAGTTCGTGTGGGTGAGCTTGTGCTCATTACGTAACTGGGCAAAAAAACTGCCTTCGTTTCTTGAGTGGTAAGTTTTATTTAGACCGTTGCTAATGAGTAATTATTATGCGCCTTTTTAAAATATCACGCGTACAACTAAGTGCCTAGTAAAGATATTATTAAAGGATATAATATTATGTGTGACTATAAAGATTTGTTGACATTGTAAAACTGACAAATAGTTCTTTGAAGTAAATAATAAAATTAATATAAGAAAGAAAATTGAAATTTAAAACTTCTCTATAAAACGTTCTCACAATTTTCAAGAGATGTCTCAACATCGTCGTAAAAATACTTAAAAAATACGTAAACGAAGAGATAAGCCTTAAGCATCAGTTGACCTAGTACTTTCTTTTGGGACGTCTAGAATGTAAATTCGAGATTTTTGCCGAAAGGGCACAATTTTTTGACATGATGAACATCAAGGTAATGTCATGGTGGAAATTTCCGGGAGGTCGAAAATTTGATCTACTTGGGGAACGTCATTATCGGTACAGTGATCACACTAAGCCAGACTAACTTTGTATCAGCAGTAGATGACTACCTATTGTAAAACCATAGTGACCCAAATTAAAAAAAAATACACCAGTTAGACTACGTTGAAAAAACCAATTCGGGCATTGAGAGTTTTGGGAAATAAATACTGCCAGAATCATAGCCGAAAATACCGTCAAAAGAAGGAAAAAAACTCGAGGGACAAAAAACATGATGTAAGCATTGTGAAAGTATCTATTGGGTTGGACTCATCATGGAGTCACATTGAATTGCACATACAATTGAACTCATGAAAAAGGGATGGATTCTGCCGTATTTTAGAAATTCAATTTATACCAAACTTATACTAATTGTACATTTTGTATCTTTATAAGTCCATTCAGTACTTGCCTACTATTTGAATTAACACGGTGTAAAGCCGGTATTTCAAATCAACGATAAAGATATTATGTAGAGTAAGAAGTTTTATCAATATAGTGATAATATTAATAGATCGAGTTCGAGTAGAGATTATGAAAATCACACTGAGAAAATCTGCAGGACTTGCAACATGTTGTATAACGTGGAATGGAGAGGAGACGCTATTGAAGAGCTAACGTAGGTATCCAAGGGCGTCGCCAGCCCAAGGCCCATGGGGGGGGGGGGCAATTTAACCCATTCATAGGCTATTCACCGTATACCCTATATTATGGAGGATAAGAAAAATATGAATTTTAGGTAGTCAAGTGTATGAAGAGTTTTTAGAATTTATCGGCAGAGCACGGTCTTAGAACTTTGGTTGCTTTGCAGTTGGCTACATTTTTTTTAATATCTAGAGGGGGGCAGCTGCCCCCGACGCCCTTTTAGTTATCATGAGTTAAGGGAGATTGAAAAAAGTAACGACTAAACTACACTGGGAAATCGCCAAAGAGAGAGAGGGCTTATCCAAAGATGGATAGAAGATGAAGAGTTCGAGGACTTTCCTATTCAAAAGTGCAAATATATTCCAAGGAGCTAAATGTCTAGGGAGTTGCTAACGATCCTCTCCTATCTGACCAGGGTGGAAGTTTCAAAAACTACGACAAAAAAGTTGTTTCGACCAAGAGTCAAACCCGGGATTTTTCATTTTGATTCATTACTAGGCTACCATAGATGGTTAAAAACATAATTATTATTACGTCCCATGAAATAATTTCAAATATTAACTCGAAGTAAGTATGAATGAGTCAAGTTGAGTCATGGTTTAAGCCTAAACAATAGAGCATCTACATACCTTCATAATATTATATTACCTACAGCGTATTATGTGCAGAGATAAACAATGGACTAATTCATTAAGGTAACAATTAAATACGCGAAGGTGATAAAAAAATTGAGCCACACAGATCTCTTGTCATGTGACACTAACTTGCGGCACACTTAAAATACCTAATTAGCAGTGATATGAAAATGTTTAAAATTGAACAACTCACTATAAAAGTCTTCATATTCTGCTGTTATTTCACACATTTTGAGTTTTTGCCATACCTAGGTTTTTTTTATAACGAATAAAAATACTTTCACGACATCGTGTATATGTTATAAACTCAATAGGTACCTACTTCACAATGAATGGCGTACTGTCGGTTCATTTTAAGATTGACCAAAATAAAATACCAATTCAATAGTATTCTGCGCAATTAAGGCGGATCTTTAAAATGTTGACCAATGAAAAAAGCTTTTCATTCAAATTTAAAAAAAATGGCTGATCAAGCGGAGACTAAACATTAAAATTACGCCTCAAAAATGGCGTGAACATGCGTGAAAAAGACATTCTCTCGATGAATAGATAATAGATACCTACGTCTTCGAATGCTGGGCACTGCTTAACTCTGCCACCGACATAATAAGTAAGGGTTCACCAAAAAACGAACAATAACAGTTAAATATATTACTTATGGTATAAATGATATTATGCGGTAACAGGCAACAGCAAAGCTATGGAAATTGAAGTTGCAACCAAGATCATCTGCCACATGGAATTCAAACAATGACCAGCCCCCGTAGACAAATTCAAATTGGCGTTCGACTACAAACGAAGATTTCGCCAATGTATATTGCGAAAAAATTAACTCTCCACTGGAACATAATAATATTATAAACAATTATTTAAACCAAACAAAGACACTTTTATAAACATATAAAAATTGGACAGTTAATTTTCTTCCTACTCTACATTGTCGAAGAATTCGTTTGTAGTCGATCGCCAAATGCATTTTGTCTAGGCCTAATGATTTGGTACTTGATAGAGATACTCGGCAAAGAAGGACTAGGAGAGCCGACGATAATTATTAATGCGATAATAATATCATAGTAGTAGCAGTAAATTCACTTCATTAGTATTTCCCATAAACGACACATGAAAAAATGTTTATTTAAATAAAGCGGTGTATCCATAATGTACGCTTACACAAACTTGTTACACTTAAGTCAAAGTCAGAAATAAATTTATCGCTAGCTGACATGTGCGTGATTCTGTCACATCTACAACTCTTAGCTGTATTGAAAGTTAAAAGAGTAGGGCGGGCAGAGTAAGGCTTACGGGTGAAACAGCTCAAGTTGCAAAGCAGTGCGCGTGGTCCACACGAGAGGACCTCAAATTGGTTCAAACTAAATCACTCACAGGATAATAATTATAAGTGCAAGTGTTAAGTGCTCATTCATGATACTATTTAATATTTATTTATTTATTTTAAATTCGAAATAAAATGTGGTTTTTCTCCGCCGCATTTTTAACCCTACTCCACTTGTCATTCGGGGGTGAGTCGAGTAACGTGACTGATGTTTGTCCGGGAATCGACGGGTTCAGCAAGATAGTGTGTTATTATGAAGGAAGACGGGATGAAAAAGAAGTCGGCGTATGTGGATGCACCCATGTAGTCTACACGGGAGACATCCGTTCCGAAAGGCTCCAGGATGTGGCTAAGGAGATCAAAAGGAGACAACCACAAGTTCAGTTCATCCTCAGATCCACCAGCAATGATTCAATGGATGTAAGACACATTTTTTTTTATTTTTTATTTTATAAGCACGTAACGCTAAGGGTTGATAAAAATGAAAGCCTTATATAAATTAATGTATAAAATCACGAGCTGGATTAGATTTTTATGTAGTATGGTTGAATTGTTCAGCAATGTACGGAAACAGGCTGACGAAGAAGATAATTATTAAATAATGGTATCATTTAAGGTTGCCCCTATGCTCAACCCCTAAAGATAATTTTCGAAGATTCTCATGATTTGGAATTTCGAAGAATTTGACCACCTAATTTTTATATGAAAATAGTTTTTTATAAATAGAAGCTTTTATCAAAAATACTCCACAAATCAAAATCCACGAGAATTAGGTGAGGAGTCGAAAAATGTAAATTTGTCTTCGTAACGATGACTATTTAGTTTACCGCTAAAGAACAACAACAACACTCCCTTTAACACCCCACTCAGGGGCATAGGGAGGCAACAAGAGCTCTCCAATGCGCTCGATCTTGCGCAATGTTTATGACCTCCTCCCACCGCTAAAGAAGAGAATAATTTATTTATTTATGTATGCTGCTAACGTCAAGTGATCACATTAAGCCAGCCTACGAAACTGCAATAGAAGACGGTCGGTAAACTTGCAGTGATTCGAATTTGTAAAAGAAAAATGACCTCTGAAAATCGAACACTAATAAATTTATTGGTAGCATCAAATTATTGGTTCTATAATATTAACTATGTCGATTTTAAATTATTTACAAAAATAAGATATACACTGGGACATCTAAAGACGAGAGGATTGTAATATTTCGACGATAGATTGTGTTGAAAATTTTCATAAATTTTGATTATCCATTGGTAAACGTTGCCAACATAGAAAAATAAAACTAAACCATGATTTTGCAGAAGAATGCGGCCACTAAAGAATGTACACAACACAGTACGAACTAAGAACCTTCCAAAATTTAAGAACCAAGTTCTCATGAATTAAAATTAACTAATTTTAATATTAGTCTAATTTGGAATGTTCTTAATTTTTATAGAATACCAATGTGCACTAACTTAAATTGGAACGTTCTTATTTTAGTAAGTGCACACTAAAATTAATATAGAATCGGGCGTACATATGAAAAACACTTTTCCTTTACATAATACCTACATTTTCTACTGACTTTCTATTTCATATGATAGAGGCTTGGACTTCAGATCAAGAGGTCTTGGGTTCGATTCTCGATCGGGTCAGAGTTTTCCAAGGTGTTTTTTTTTTCACTTTAAATTTCTACCCCGTCTCAGATTGGATGGGAGCGGTTAACTGGAAGAGATTGCCTCAGGCAATAAGTTACGCCGGCTATATATTTGTATACAGATGTACCTACATGTAAAAAAAAATATTTTCTTGACTAATCGATTTTCATTAAATTAATTTTCTATGTCACTTGTGGTAAAGATTAAAAATTTCTTTTTAACCTTAATTATATTCCAATAAAAATCTGCCTATCTAGTATCTGCCTATCTGGTGTAGGTAGTAAGGTGGTTTTCAAAAAAATCTCGCTTAAAAATGAGGTTAAAAGAGAACATTGCCCTAAAAATTATATAATATCCGAATATAACACATGGAAAATTATCCATTTAAATTAATATCTTTACATTATAATATTTTAACACAAAACTTATGTGAGAGATATCAACGATGAATAACCGAGAAAACCACAAACCTGAACAATATAGCATTACATGGTATTTTCGTCATCCGGCTCTTGTAATAACATTGAAAGAAGATAGTAGGTATACATTATTTATTTACATACGTCTTCTATGAGTGTGTGAATAATGATTAATTGTGTGAAAATGTAACCGACAGTTGTAAATCTTGCCCTCTGCTAGAGTAACAAATCTAAAACGTAAAAAAAACGTAAATGGAAAAGTATCACAATGCATTGCAACACTTGGAAATGTGTTTTTATACTGTGGATTCTAGGTATTTTTATGTTTTTTTTTTCAAGACTTGATTCAATGTGTGTATTTTTGCGCATTCAACAGTAGGTAGTTTTTTGTTGTCATTAAAGTTGATGAGTTATTGTAATCTTATTACGGTCTGTAATTACGTTTCTATGATGCGAAACTGTTAAATAATTTAACTATCAATTAAGTCATATTCATCGAGAAGGTTAATAATATGAACTTGTATCTTCTATTGAACATAATATATTGATATGACCCAAAGTAAACACGTTCTCGTACACTGTCGATTTCTTTCGTGCTAGTGTTAGCGGAAAAAATTAAATAAATCCTACAGTAAGCGGTACGAAAGTCAGCGAACAAATCACTAAGCTTCCAAAAATTTATATAAAAATTAAAATTTATAAATAACTAGATAAGTATGTAAGCGTCGTATCACGTACACACATACGTAATAATTTTGTTTTTAAATAAATCTGTGCTCACTCGAAGTTAACACAAATACACTTTTTGACATCTTTCACACTAAGCAAAGGCTTGTGTCGTTTTTAACTATGTTAGTTTCGAAAAATGTCACTGGTAACATAATATGTAGCTCTTTCCAAACGGAATCATAAAGATAGCAATTAAAATATTGGCCATAATATACCAGGGGTCAGAATTTCACCCGCAAAGATTTTTTTAAGAATAAAGATAACTTAACTATAGTTCATTTTTTCTTAACCCCTTCAGACCTGAATTATTGTTTGCGATATAAAAAATTATGTGATTATTGAATATTGGTAAAAGAGTCATAATTAAAACAAATTTATGATTTTTTTCAAAATTTTCATAAATTTTCCCCATTTTCCGGCATGTGCAGAATTGTGCACATTGAGTCTCAAATGTCATAACTGAAAGTCATACAAGTCATTTGATAACATTCATAACAAAGCATTTTTAATAGAGTAAAACTGTTCTACACTTTATATTTTTCTTTGGTATGCTACAAAACAGTTGTTACTTTTTCACGCGAATCTAGATTAGATTTATAACAATAGAAATCAATTTTTTGGTGACATAAATTATTTTTTGCATCTTTTTCCCTCTTAACTGTTATCATCTAAAAAGGTCCTATTAAGTTCCATTTATAAAATTGGCTTCACATCATCGTTGGGTCTTCTTTCTCTGAGTATCTTGGGTTCTTCAGAGAAACTGGTATCTCCGGGACGTTCAGCTTTTCTTTTTGAGGCATTTTTTGGCGTCAATCAACGCCTCAGCAAGTCTCATGAAAAAGTGAAACAAATCCAGTTCGTTTTCTTTGCGATGGTAAATTATCAACAGTCTTTTCTGTAGGTATTCAAACCAACCATTAACTATACCTGCTAAATCTACAGCGTGAAAATACATACGGAGTGTCCACGTTTTTATCTTTTATATATTCCATAACGAGACAACATCTGATCTTGGAAGTCAAAACCACTCACAATTTCATTGTACTAATTCTTTTATCAATGGAACCTCTGCCTTTTTTCATCTCCATATCGGAAAGAAACGGTGCGTTTGTAAATTCATTGAGTGTTCCTGCTGCAAAAAACATTTTTTCGTTTCAGTACTTGTAGATGATAAGCTGAAATCGTTCACAGGGAAATTATAAAGTGCCAATTTTGTGTAGTTCAAACACCCGTTTTTATTTCACATACAAGAGTTTATTCGAAATTCCCATGTTTATGAAGTCCATATATGATTGTGTCTGTATTTCTTCAAAACCATAATCAGGCATAATATGCTTTTGGAAGTCTCCCAATGGTTTTTTCAACAGAACGACAAAATTACATCATAATTATGGTCCCAAAGTCTTTTCGTCGCCATTTGGGTATTTCCTTTCTCTGTAAGAAGCATATTATATGTTTTATACAAAATAAAATCTTCTTTTGTAAGTGTGTTAAGGCCACTGAATCAGATCCAGTTATTTCATAACATCTTGGAGGGGCTGAAGAATTTTCATTATCCTCATCTTTCTCATCATCGCTCAAATCCCAATCAGAATCCTGTTCTAACATTTCAGACATTATGTTTACATTAACTTCATTTCAAGGGTTATATATTTGGCTGAAATACATAACAATTTTATGAAATATTACGTATAAATAAGCAACAAAAATTTGGGCAAGATGTTACTAAGTTGTCTTTTCTTTGGTACTCTTAGGACGGTTTGGGCATAATTATGCACATCTATTTTTAAATTAATTTTATAAAGTATTTTGTAGACTTTGTTCCACAGTCTTATAATTTACACATAATTTAATCGTTTTTATCAACATTGGAAATATTGTTTTTGATAGAAATCACAATTAAATAATTTAAAAATATTTAGAACATACCCCTACCTCGACGTTGACCAAAATGACTGTTGGACTAATCATAAACTACGTTATTTGAAAGCGTTGCTAATAGATGGCACTAGTTGGATGATTTTAAAATAACTGGAAAGATTCGGTTCATGCGCAGAGAGATGGCGGTAGGATAAATATTTTCAAATAACAATTTTATAAGGATTCAAATGTTATGTGCATAATTCTGCACGCAGGGTCTGAAGGGGTTAAGATAGAGCGGCCTCGGTCACCTAGTGGCACAGGCGCCGCCTTCGGATCAAGAGATCCCGGGTGTTTTTTCACTTGGAATTAATTCTTCTCGGAGTTGGAATACTCCTTCGAATTGGACGGAACCGGTTGACCGGTAGAGAATGCTTCAGACTTTGAATTCCACCAGCTGTACATATGTGCATAGGTGGCTTGTTATGTATGAATTTAGAAATTTTAGTCACTAATTGGTCATTACTCTACCGTTTTTTCCGGATTTTACTCACTAACGTAAGTGAGAAACTCACGGGAATTTCGTATGAGCTGCGGAGCTTTACGAAGTATTATGTATGGGCGACACACGTTTCTATAAAAAAATGTTACTTCACGTCAACGTAAATGTCACGGAAACTTAGCATTGATTCCTAGAAAAATTAAATAGAGATTTTTTTCAAGAGTACCCTCTAATAGTAACAAAATTGGGTGCACAAATTTTATTTATTTGGCAATTCAATCACCTATTTAGAAATCTTCATTCATAATGCAACAAATAGGAGAGCATACACGCCCAGCTGTCACGTTGCTTTAAGACCGGGTACAAGTTCATCAGCTCAAAATCACTGATCATGGATTGAAATCTTAATTTCAATTAATGTGAACCTTAAAGAAGATCGATGTTTACTGTGGCACTTACCTAAACTGTCATGAACGTTGAAGTGAAGGGTAGAGACGTAACGGTTATCCGGTATCTGGCCTATTATATTAGGCGGCGTAAATACGATCTAGCGTCTATTCGGCCGAATACCGCATATTAAAAATAATTATTTTTAGGTAGGTACATAAAAACGTAATTTCTTTATTTTGTTAGTATCACTGCGAAAAATATCCAGCAATCGCAAGATAAATCCTTTAAATGATTTTTTTTTTCTTTTATTAGGCAATCCACCCGGACGGGTGATGTGTGCCATTATCAAGAATACTATATAGAAGTTCATAGGACAAATTTATAAACAGACAAAAAAATACGACCAAAAAAAAATAAAAAAATAGCAATGTCATATCCTAAGATTATTCATTGAAATGAATCGGCAAATGTCCCTGTATATGTCTAAATTACAAATATTGAGTAAATACGTTGAATTTATAGGGCCATTAGCAATAACATGCTTCCTACCAAAAACGATACTCAGAGGAGTTCTTAGAGAGCAATCGAAAAAATATAAGGTCCAACGTCTCCTCATCTTCCCCGCACTCGCACAAAGGGCTGTTTTTAATGTTAATTTTGAATAAGTGATTTGAGAGGCAATTGTGACCAAGACGCATTCTGCAAATCGTGCTAATGTGATATTTGGACAGTTTCATTCGGGAAAACCATGGTTTTGAGCAAATATCTTTTTGAACCAATCTATATGAGCGTCCTTTGTTATTAGACGCCCCGCCCAGTGTTCTCTCCGCAGTTCCAATAAGCGCTTCTTAATCTCCAAATAAATATCTTCAATTTTAAGATTTCTTGACATGGGTGGCTCTCTCCTGGTGCTGGTTAATTTGGCCAATTTATCTGCCTCCTCATTGCCTGCAACACCCTCGTGGCCAGGAATCCAGCAAATTGTTACACTTTTATTTTCGTTATGCAATTTATAGAGGTAGGCTTGAATGTTTGATAGTAAATGATTATACGGGAATCTCAATGCGTTAGTTCTAATGATTTGGGTAGCACTCAGACAGTCAGTGAAAATTTTAAACTTTTTATGATTAAGTGATGAAATTGTTATCAAAGCCTGGAGTATGGCTGTACATTCGGCAGTAAATACTGAGCAAGGGGGAGGAAGTAAAAACATTTTAGGTATTTGAAGTTGAGGTATTATAGGCAATCGAGGAACCAAAATTTGGACAATCCTCAGTCTTTGAACCGTCTGTGAAGATTCTGATATGGTTTGGCCAGTTGACATCGACAGATGAGTTATATATTGCTTTAGAGGAGCTTAGATCGGCCATAGATGTATCCAAGCCAGGTATTTTTTCTATTATATCTAGTTTAAGTACAATAGCTTCATATTTTATTTGGTAACAAAGAAGCAAGTTATTTTGTGGTAATCTACATATGGTTATATTGTGATAAGAATTCTAAGCTTTTAGCCAGTGGAGGGAGAGGTTTGTTAGTTTTAACTCATACTTATCATACTGCACTCAGGGCAAATTTTGGTAAATTAATGTTTAACTTCATAACAAAGTCTTTCGATGTATACACACTGCTGCCAGGCGCTGAATGTTGACTTTGCTTCAGCGAAAAGACCTGAACTGGGCCGAGTCCACCCGTGGCAACGTTCCGAGTTTTCGAGGGATATTCGGCCGCGGCGGCTAGGTTCGCAGAAAATCCGTTATCCGTCTAAACTGCTATTCGTTTCATATCTAATGAAAGGCACAAAAGCTGGAATTGTCGGTTTTGAAATAAGAATGCGTTGACAATCCTGAATGACGTCGACATATCTGGTCTATTGTTATGAATGAATTGGTATTCAATTATTTATTAAATTATTTATTCAATTATTATTTTTTATTTAAGCTATTTGTACAGAAAGCAAAGCAGGCAAAAATAAAGATACCATGTTTAAGCCCTACCTATAGTTTTAATTTAAAAAGAGATCAACTTTTGCGTTTGACATCTGTACCTGTCTCAAACAGATGTGCCAATATACAAAAATATACATACATAACTGAATTATTATGCAGATATTCCTTTCTTCCATATAACTTCTCAATTGATCCATTATTTCAACATGCACAATTTATTAAGAAACTACATTTTCAATAAATCACTCGGTATGTTGACCGCCTGAAAAAAATATTATCACTTATTAGGTGCAAATGCGGAAATGTGCAAAATAATCTTAGTAGCATTATACCGTGGAGGCCATCTTTTGTCAAAAGACTCATCAGTAGGAACTCCATTCAAAGTAAGAATATTTCAAACAAAGTTATGTAACCGACATACCTACATTTTATTCTTATTAGACAAGAATGAACCATAGACTAAAAAACATCTTACTAACTTCATTATTTATTTTAATTTTTGATTTAACCTATTTTTTATGGAAGGTAGCAATTAGTACTAGGTCTATGGTACACGTACTGCTACATAATTATGTGTACGCGCTCTGAACTCTTTATATTTCATTATGTTATTTAAACAAACCATAGATAAGCGAAAGTGTGTAAGATCTTGATATTCGTCACACAATGACCTGTCTTTTATGTGTGTATACTTGTCTATGACCGAGTACTTACTCTGGACAGTAGCATTGTTTTGGTATGAGAATTACCAAACATCTGAGTACTGTGACAATGCCGTAGAGGTCGTGATATAACTGGCGTATAATTCTTTAATTTGTCATCTCGTTATTTTAGTGACAGATTATAATAGAATAATAATTTATGGTTGGTAAAAATTAATGAATATTCATACATCATTGAGTATTTACTTGTTTTTTCGGAGTGCGTGGAATGTGTATCGTTCCAAATCGCCATTGAAGAGATACAATATTATCTGAGGTTAGTTAAAGAATGGTCGGATACACTTCGGCAATCAGTTCATCCTTCAACTATTTATTGCAGAGCGAAACATCGAATCGCATCGGAGGTCTCACAACAGATGGAGCCTATTAACGTGTTTATTGTAGAGATAGGTAACAGTTTAATAAAAAAAAATCTTTAAAACATTTTCAAAATACACTCACCTAAAGAAAAGCGAGCCCACGACTTCCAAGAGAAAGGAAAATCGAAGTTTCAACCACCTCTTTGTTTTCGTCACCTTTGTGCTCAAATATAGGATAGAGGGGGGGGGGGGTAGGGTAGGTACTCAAGGTAGTTTTAGATTCAAGCGTATTTTTTCTTTGACGATCAGATGGTGGATCTCGAATGCCTCCAAACGGTACATAGTTATAGCTTTTCAAGATCCAGCACCGCTAGTCAAGTATTACATTGTAATCGGTTTTTACATAGCTTTATATACGAACATAGTGCCCTCAGAAAAAAACGTCGTAATCGCAATGTTAAACCAAAGGTCTTGGTTTTTGAGACATGAATTAGAAACTATCTACAGTACCTACATGGGAGCAAAAATGATAATATCTAAGAGGCTGCAATGTGGTTATTATAATGAATGTCACAGTATAGAGAAATGTGGTGACACATCCAAAACAAGAATGCTCAAACATTATCTCTATAAAATGGAGACCTTGTTTTAAAGGTAACCTTTTTGTACTTTTTCGAATTTATTTTTTTCCAATTTAAAAAGGCGGTTGACAGAAACTGTCAGTTTTTGGATATTTGGATTGACTGTCAGAATATGAACGAATATGTAACAACTAATGACTAACAATTCATTACTGATGTTCGATTTTTAAATGGAACGAGCCACTACGGGCTTGCGACCTTCTTCTACTGTTATTTCGAAGGCTGGCTTAGTGTGATCACTTTACGTTAACAACTTTCACCATTAGGTGGTAATATGTCAGAATAGGGATGCAAAATAAATGGTATAAAACAGATGCACTGGTCTGAATTACATTAGTTAAATAGGTAATTATGTTATAATTATTCAAATTCGAATTCAATATTCATAGTTAGGTTAGGACCACAGAACAACGTCTGTCGGGAAAGCTATAGTTTATAATTATACGACTGTGCATTATAAAAATAATTTTATCACTTTAAATTTGAAAAATGAGCAAGTTAGCCCCACTGGTACTTTATATTTGCATGAAAAAGTTGATAGAATACCAGATCGTACAGACGAGCCGTAAGGGTATTCATAATACGTATGGTATACAATAATTATCTAATGTCAACCAATGAATGATGAAAGAATGCGCCTTCGTATAAGAGAAGCAAGGTTCCAAGATAGTCGACACACACACACATAATTGGCCATTATGATTTAGTAGATCTGGTCACCACAGCCACCATGTAAACTGCATCCTAATAAAAATGTTGTAGCCACGATTATTGCCGCGAAATTAATCGGGACAAGGCAGTCCACCATAGAGGTGTATTTTAATAGTTACACATACCAATATTAAACGTTTAGATATTATTATTTTTAATTAATAATCGTCTCTGAAGATGTTAGGCAGGTGTGATGCCTTGGAGGGATGCGGAGTGTGAATCTTGGTTTAGTTAATTTAACCTTATAAGACGGATTGATTTATTGCAAATTCATTCGAAAAAACATTCGATTTGTATCTAGTACAAAATAATTCAATGGAATCATTGACAGATTTCAAACGCTAATTAAAATTCAAAAAAAGAATTAGCAAAATGGTGATGACTAAGGGAAACAGAGCTCCGTTTAAAGAATATAGGTAGATTATACCTATTGTGTTTTTTTAAATGAATCTGTGCTCACTCAAAGTGAACACAAATACACTCCTTGACTCTTTCACAGTAAACTACTTAAAGCTTGTGTCGTGAAAGAGGAAGATGGTCGGCACCTGGGATCGAACCACGACGTCCGCACCAAACAGTACGAAAGCCGGCGTTGTAACCGCCAGTCTACCAACCACTTATAGGATACGTGTTATCGAATGAATTTAAAATTAAACATAGGTAATGTATGTACCTACCTGTATCAGATTATAGCTAGAAGACTTTTTGTTTTCGAATATTTTAACAGATAGGTAAAGGATCTAACAATTTATTACCTACCGAATTTCGATTTTTAAACGGAACAAACCTCTACGGGCTTACGACCGTCTCATACTGTTATTTCGAAGGCTGGCTTAGTGTGATCACTTTACGTTAAGCAAGTGGTAATGTTTAAGTCTCCGAAACTCCTAATCATGAGAATTATCAACATTTCAAAAAATCCCAAGTACCTACAACAAGTGCTAGGTAATTAATAATAATTAATGAGATATGGAGATAAAAGTTGGAAATTATTGAAAATAAGAGAGCAACCAAATTTAAAGACTGCAACTGCTGCCATGTATTTTTGATAATGTCCCATCTTTATTTCCTTTGTTGGTGCTCACTGCACAACGTTCTTATTATTTATTTTTTTTGCTTTAAAATGAACGTTGATAGCATTACTTCAGCTTCAGTCTAAAAATTTGATTCAAATCATGGCGGTGAAATTGAACTTTTCATTGAGATACTTATTTGCCATACTAAAAAATGCAGTACCTAGTTTATTTTAAAACTTTTAATGTAATAAGAACACACACCAGCACGACGCATATATACCAAACGAAACAAGTCGAGATTTAATAACACATGGCCGGACTTATTCGCTGTTGACCCAAATAATTAAACCATAATTTCTATATTATGAGAGAGTAGTTTAGTTTTGTCACAGTTTCTGCAAGCCTCTGCGCACGGCCTTGACCAGTGGCAGCCCAAATTATTATATCTATGAGTTATATGTCGTGTGTTTAATAAAATAGGTACATACATAATCATACGAATTATCCATTGGATAACCTTCAACTACTTTACGTATGGTGGAATTACGTACATATCGCAGTCACAATATCGTCTTCCTCGCTGGGTAGGCTATGTGAGTTTAACCATTTTACTCTTCATATTTCTACCTACTTTTCTTCTTATTTGATAAAGTTCTTCTTCTTCGCCCTCGTCTTTGTCCCATTATTTGGGGTCGTCTCTCCTTGTCCTGTTGCGCCAAGATTTCTATCCAACGCCATCTCTGGCTCCACTTTGCATTCTTTGAGGTCCCTATTGATGCTCGACAACCATGTCGGGTGGTCTGCCTGGTCTCCTGACTGGAGTTTCAAAGTCCATGGATTATTTGATATACCTATTTAAGTGCCCAATCAAAGTGAATACAAATATGTAGACGCTTTGACTCTTTCACAGTAAGCTTCTTAAAGCTTGCGTCGTGAAAGAGGAAGATGGTCGGCACCTGGGATCGAGCCCACGACCTCCTCACGAAATAGTACGAAAGCCGGCGTCGTAACCGCCAGGCTACAACCACTTTTATTTTCTTTCTTAGCCTTTGCCATACATTATTGGACGACGACCTCCATGGATTCCAGAAATTTCTGCCCTGGACGTGATAGGTATATATTATGCGAGGGGTTTTTGGCATTACGACGCCACGTTTGCCAAGTGGGTTGGCGAGGACGTACACGTTGGCCCATGGGTCAACACTATATCCACCGAGATTGGTTACCCGACACATACAGCATAATTTCCACAGGAGACCGACGTTGAGGAGGTGTGTTTAGGTACTTAAGATCAAATCAATATCCTTGTGTACAACATGGACACAAAATAATGGCGTCTCATGCCTTTTATGACCTGTTATTTTAAGAGGCCTCAGGCACTGGCATCTTGTTCAAAGCAACTTTTAAGATTTATTTCTAGAGACAAAATGCCAACCTTCGGTATAGAAATTCGAAGTGATAACAATTAGAAAAAATCTGATTTGACCGGAAATCGGACCGTGGGCTCTGAAACACAGGATCATCACCACCCGATATTGCTCGCGGGTGGACCTTATCGATGTAACTGGCTAGGCCATACATCTGGCCAACCATTGGAGGTTAATTGACGATCCGAATACATAAAATATAAATAGCCAAATAAACCTCTCAATAATAAGTCTGGCTTTAATGATGAGATTTATTATTTTTAACCTTCTCGTATAAAGCTGATCTAAGATAATAATATTTCAGTCAGTATATAGTAAGTATATATTATGTTTGCGGATATTAAAAGCAGGCATCGTCAATGATATCACAAAAACAGACTCATAATTACTTGTGACACAATAGCATTACATAATTGACATATAAGATCATATTTTATGATATAGGTACTTACTACTAGAAGGATTTGCATAGGTAGGTACATATTCATATAGTAATACCCGCAGAGCATCAGAAATGGCAAAATATAATAATTAGGTAGGTACATATCTATTACGAAGCATTACACACAGTAAGTTCAGATTATAATCAGATTAGGTACTTAACGGACCTAGGAACAAAGTATGATTCAAAGGATCATTAACATATCGATCTAAGACTGAAGACTTATAAACTTGTCATCATCCTTGTTCTGTCAGCAAGCCACCGCACCTACCTAAGGAGGTGAGGCTTCATGCGGCGTGGGAACCATATTTTGCTGCATTTTTACCACATTTTTATTAGGTCCTATTATTGATGGAATAGTTTTAAATCGTTTTTAACTCTTCACCCGAGTAGCTAGAAGCTTGAAGACAAAGACTTTTATAAAATCTATAATGTTATTTCTCTTTGAAATTGACTATACCTGATGGCTTGCGAAGTACCTACCTAAAATGTCGATAAGCCAATTATATACCTACTTAACCAGCTTTCCTGACAGACGTTGTCCTGTAGCCCTTAGGTACCTACCTACTATGAATATTGATTACAAATTTGTAATTCTTACAAAAATACGTTTAAAATATGTTTGAATGGTAAAAAAATATTTCTGAAAGCTTGAAAGAAATTTTATCAATAATCTACGAACCAATGTTTTAAAACATTATGGTAGTGATATAAATAAAAATTGTGTTATGGATTTTTCACAGATGGCGTTGTTGTCACTAAATCCGTTACATACCTACTAACTTTAATATTTTTAGCTAACCATTTTTTTCGAATTTTTAATAATTATTCTGTTATCCGGAGCGGAGAAGAATCCAATAAACCAAGCATCATAAAAATCTGTTCAGCCGATCACGAGTTATAAGTGTTCGCACTAACCGAATTTTTTTATATTTTGCGTAATTTTATAGATATCAAATTACAATCGCACTAGTAAAATTACGCAAAATATGAGTGAACTATATTCACCAAAATGGTTTTATATTACCTTATTCGATATCATTACCTACTCGATGATCAAGAATGGATATTTCAATCCAATAAACCAAATAGGTAGGTACGTCTCAATAAATTGTTATCGATAAAATATATTATTTATACAATTAAGAACTTCTTATGTAGGTTGCGCCCTTTTAAGCTTTGTTCAAAAAAACAAACATTGTTAATTTTTTTTATTCAAGTTACCTAAATCAAATCGGACAAAACGTGTCTTCGGACGGAGACACGTTTTGTCGGATTTGATTTTTATCGTACCTACACGACAGAAACGAATTTATTCGAACTAGTGATCGACCAAATCTAATTAAAATTATAAGTTTGAACATTATTAAGGCTCCATTGTCAAATACCAAGCAAAATTTTATTTCAAAAACAATGGCATGGATACGTCATATTGAAAATGTTGATAGGTAGGTACATATGTACAAAGTTTTTTCTATTATTATTAAAGACAAACAATATTAATCTATTCGTTATAGGTCTCCCCGATGTTGGCAACCTCTCAGTCTCGCGCAACAACTCCATCGTTCCTATTACTAAGATATTAACATAAATACTTACTAGGTACTTTGTTGGCGACAGATTGGTCCATCTATCTTCTTCTACATAATAATTCAGAAATGTTTGTCTGCTTTCTATTGTATATGGGAGCATCACGCTCAAAATACAAATGCTACGTCAGATATTAATATGCCCAGAGCCGTACAAAATGCCGGAGAAGGTTCTTAAATACATTTGCTGCATTAACTTTAATATATTTAGAGCTATTTAAAAAACTCTATTTTTTTAGGATCTTCATACAAATTTCTCAAAAAGACAGTAAGCTATCTTTTGGAAACAAAATTACTCATGTAAACGTTGAATGGAATCTTGGTATTACGGTATGAAAATGTAATAAAATAATTGTAGATTGATTTGTTATACATATAAATGTTATTCAAATCTTATTATTCTCAATAAATAAAGATTTAATGAAAAAATTTGCAAAATGATTCCTCCATTTTGAAGTTTGACAGCGGCTTTTATACTTATAGCACAAATCACCCTCTATGGGTGGAATGCCTAATTAATTATCACACATTAGAGGGTGTAGGGAATGTAGCTAAGATTCAAACCACAGAGCTCTCTCTATGAAAACTTGCAAATTATGTCGGTAGGTTCGTATAATATTATGAGGTCGGTAAAACAAAAATTGTAAAAGTGTCATTCTTCTTTTTCTGTGCTTATGTCAGTTAAAGAGGTCTGTTAAGCAATGGGAAGCTAGACTAGAACCTGTTTAATTACCTACCGATCAAGCCTGACAATCGGAATCAAAAACGTAAAGCAAGACGGGTATAAGCTAGTTATGAGATATTTTGATCAATATCAAAAGGCGAACTAGCCCCGAGGTATCCCTTTCAACCAACCAACGATAATTTGTACAATACCTTTGCCAAGCTGCTTGCTAAACAATCGTTTTAATTTACATTTCTTCATACTATTTTCGTGACCATTTCAGGATCTGAAGAAACTCATGGAAACACCCGACTATGACGGGGTTGAATTGTATCAAACACACGAACTTCTGGACAGGTCACGTGTCTTGAAACGTGTTGGAGATGTCAAAGAAACACTCAGGACCAACTCTACCCTGATGGTCTCTCTTCCTTCTCAGTCAGAGCTGCTAGCCAAGTATTATGACATGAAAGCACTTCACAAGTATGCAGATTTATTCATACTGGAGACACACAACTTGAAGGATGTTCACATGGTCACCTATCATCCCAGCAGACTCAGTGGCCTTTGGGACATGCTCAATATTGTAAGTTCGCATTTTGTAACTCTAGAAATTTTCCAACATAAAGTAAGTTTTCATTTTGTAACTCGATAGAAATTTTCCAACATAACGTAAGTTTTCATTTATTTGTAAACATTTTCCAACATTAAGTAAGGTTGCATTTTGTAACTCGATTGAAGTTTTCCAACATCAAGTAAGTTTTCATTTTGTAACTCTATAGAAGTTTGCCAACATCAAGTAAGTTTTCATTTTGTAACTCTATAGAAGTTTGCCAACATAAAGTAAATTTTGCATTTTGTAACTTTGATAGTTCATCCTTTTCAAGAGAAGTTCACAAACTTTGAAAAATGCTCGACTATTTGTTTAAAAAAAAAATCATAGCCGTTTTATTTATTCAATACATTTAAATAATTTTTCTTGCTATATTTAAATATCCATCCAATGGAACAATACTCAATTTTTATTGCATACTTTTGTTAACTTAATAACCTTACTTATAGGTGCTTTTTTCAAATATATTTATTGGAAAAAAATAGTTACCTTAGAAGCACAAACACATTTACACAAATTAATATTCTCAGGAATGTATGCACGAACATTAAAAAACCTGATCCATATTGCTGAATCTTATAGCAATTATCTGCCATTTTTTCTAGTTGTTGTAAGATAATATTGTAAAGTTTCTTTCCATCTGACTTATAAATCTCCCAAATAAGTGACTGATGATTTTTTCTCTTTCATAATCACAAGAAAAATTAGAAGTAACCTTTTGCCAGTGAATGCAAGTTCAAAGAATTGTAATAGTATTCACATTACAATATTTTTGTGTAAATTTTCAGGATTCCATTGTAGATTTGGTAACAGGTCTTGGAGTTCAGGAAGACAAGCTGGTAACTCTGTCACCTGTTAACGCTTACCTGTTCCCGCTAACTAACAGCTCTCTGAATACTCCCGACAGTCCAACATCGGATCAACCGAAGGTTTTGAACCAGAAAGAGTTCTGTGAAACTATCCAAGAGGGCAATTGGACATTGGAAAGATACGAAGATTTATCATCTCCCTACACATTCCAGTAAATATATTTTTCATTACATAAGATTTTAAAATGTACCTACATACTTATGATGATTTTGACAACAGACTTCGGTATTTCCACTAATCATACTGTCTCACATTGGATGAAACAAGTATATGACTGGGAAAAAATTGCCTTTACTAGCACCTGTCTGTCACCTAGGAGAGTTGGTATTAACATTTTAAACACTTCAATAAATCACTTGGTTTCATTGTTTGTGCATGTTGAAAGAAAAGATGCATATAGGATAGCAAAATATTTTATAAGACTGAAAGGAGGGGTGTTCGACCAAGGGCGGATCCAGCCTTGGCACCAGGGGGGGGTCACAAAGTAAAAAAAAAGGTCATCTTAAAAATTTGGTATCTGGAAATTACACTTTTCCTAAAAAAAAAAAGGTCATTTCCTAAATTTGTTATATGGTACTTTTGCTCCAGGGGGGGGTCATGGCCCACATGAAATTATAATTATGCTAGCAAAATAAAGATTTTATTAATAAATATCACTGCCCTACTTGAGATTACATAGCCTAGGGGGGGGGGTCATGACCCCCCTAACCCCCCCCCTGGATCCGCCCTTGTGTTCGACCCAGAATGATGTGGATTGAACACATTGAAGAAATAGGAGAGGTTCTATGAGAAATGTTACGTATGTCGGTGGAAGTAATGAAAGATATTCGTTTGGAAAGAAAAGGGTGGAGGTCTCTTTCACCCATATGTGTGATGGCTAAAAAAAATCTCTGCAGTATAAAATGTTTTATTATTTCTTACATATTTTTCCAATGTGATAATTTTGAATAAATAAAGATATTAAGTGATTTTTTCAAATTGTCAAACAGGGATAGTAAGTGGATTGCTTTTGAAGATGAAACATCACTAGATGTAAAGACTAAATACACCAGAATTCGTAACTTAGCAGGTCATGGTTTGGTAAGTATTGACGATGACTTTGAAACCCCGTGTGCTCAGAATCTGCTGGATTCCATGGTCAAGAGTCTGAATAGCAATAAGAGAGCTCCACGTCAAGCCATTCTTACGTAAGTTAATCAAAAACCAATATTACTTTCATATAAGCATTATGCACAATTTGGAGTAGTAATATTAGCAATTGGGAAATATTCGTTTTTAGTAAAAAAAGTATGGTGGAATAGATATGAATGTATTGAAATCAATTTACAGATCTTTGAAAAACGAGATATTATCGCCACCCCAAAGAGGATTTTTACCAAACTCAATTCAACTATCTCCATACAGAATCACTAAAGTCGTAGATTCGGATGGAATCATTCACCCAGTAAGAGAAGTAAGTCACTCAAAATCTAATAACTAGCTATGATCCATTTCAAGCTTGAGTTTATTATCAATATCTTTAACAATTTTTTCATCACAGGATATAAGAACAGAATTTGAATGTCAACGACAAGGATATTACGTGCATCCTAGAACTTGCAACCGATTTTACAGATGTGTTAAATTCGATCAACTCAGCGATGAATTTACCGTTTTTGAATTTGATTGTCCAGCTGGCTTGGCATTTGATTCACGTTATGAAGTATGTGTTTGGCCAGGTAGCTTAGACGCAAGCCAAGCTTGTCCAGGAAGTTCCGAAATTGCTCCAGTTCCACAAACTCGATTTATTTGTCCGGCAGTTGAAGGTACCACACTAACTTCATATTTTGTACTAACCGTACAATTTATTATAATGACAAAAAAAATTGAGCCCTATGGATATATTTATTTCAGGTTACTATGCTGATCCAGAGAACTGTAGGTGGTTTTTCGCTTGCTTGAACCACGGAAAAGATGTTTTGACAGCGTACGAATTTAGATGTCCATTTGGTTTGGGCTTTGACGAATCTCGTGGTATCTGTGATTGGCCGTGGCAAATACCAGCGTGTGGAGATATTGGAAAATATGAATACTCACTACACAACCACGGACAAGGACATAATGGAGTTATCGTAAATGGTAAGATCAAAATTTAAAATCAACCCATTATATTATTATGAATTATTCTTCGCTTCTTAGTTACATTATCAATTGAATGTATCAAATTTTATGGAATTATCAAAAGCCACATAGGAACAGAAAAAATATTTGATATGATGAAAAACAGTATGTATGTTTAAATATTTCGTTTAAATCCAAAGTATTTGTGTGGGCATGTATAGTATTAAAATCATGGATTCCGTACGAGTATTATTTCGGTTACAGTTTCTTTGCTACATAGGTATAGTTGAATAGAAATTGACTATAAAGAATACGTCCAAGTTCCTAATCCATTTTTGAAAAAAAAAACTAAAACTCGATTCAACACCTTTTATTCTTGCATGATTTTGAAATTTACCATTCTTGTCTCTCTAGACTCTATCGGTCTTACTTATAAAAAATTCGTTAATCGTAAGATAGACCATTAAAGGATGACGTCATCTGACATTAGGCTGGATGCAAAATGGTGGCCATGGCGACACACACACACCACACATACACAAACCATAGTAATGGCTTTATCCCTTTCAATCCTGAAGATTTTTTTTTTATTTATTTTACTTATTTGTATCAATACAGACTAAAAGTGTAATGTACATCATGGGAAAAATACCAAAAAAATATTTTTTCTTCTTCTTCTAATATTTTAGGCACCCACACGATCGTGCTGGTCAGGATTAATTTGTAACAAATTTTGCTGTTTATGTTCTTTGTCTGCAAATACCATTTCCTTCCAAAATATTATTCTTGAAGTTGAAGGTGTTACCATTTCAGGTTCCAATCAAGGGCGGATCCAGGAGGGGTCACGGGGGTCACGACCCCCCCCTGGGATGGGTCCAGGCCCTATATTTTTGTCTACAGTACCTACTTACATTTATTAATGGAGTACCTACTTTTCTATTATGATCCTAACAAAATTATAATTTATTGTGGGTCATGACCCCCCCTGGGCTGGGTCCAGGTCATTTTTTTAAAGGAAAAGTGAAATTCTGCTATTTATGTTCTTTGCCTGCAAATACCATTTCCTTCCAAAATATTCTTCTTGAAGTTGATGATGTTACAATTTCAGGTTCCAATCATGGGCGGATCTAGGAGGGGGGTCACGGGGGTCCTGACCCCTCCCCTGGGCTGGGTCCAGGCCCTATATTTTTGTCTATTTTTAACTACAGTACTTACATTTATTAATAAAATACCTACTTTTCTATTATGATCATAACAAAATTATAATTTCTTGTGGGTCATGACCCCCCCTGGGTTGGGTCCAGGCCATTTTTTTTAAAGAAAAGTGAAGTTTCTAGATACCAAATTTTGGAAATGACCTTTTTTTAGGAAAAGTTTAGTTACCAGATACCAAATTTTGGAAATTATCTTTTTTTACTATGTGACTCCCCCCTGGCGCCAAAGCTGTATCCGCTCTTGGTTCCAATGTCGGCTGCCCAGTTACCTCAGTGTTGGAATCTATAATAGTGGCTTCAACATAGTCTTTTCCTAACTCTACTTCAGATTCTGGCACTTGGCTGGAGTTGATACTGGATGTGTTTTTCAACAAAATATCTTCTTCAACATCATCATCACTCGACCAACCTTCAATTTCCGACTCATTACTATCTCCAATCCACTTCAAAATTGTGTCATCTAAATCAAAATGTCCCAACGTGGTTCCTAATACAAAATAATGCATTCAAAATGAAATATGTAAACAATATTAATGCTCAATGTATTGAAATATTACATTTTGTCTTAGACTCCTCCAGGCAATACAACGGTTCAAGTGTGAACTGGCCAGCACGTGCGTGCGGGTACAAACATTGGCGTATAAATTTATTGTAAAAATATTTTTTTTTTTTTTTTTTTTTTTTTTTATTTATTTTATTTAAATAATAAACATTTAAAATACAACAATCAATTAAACAACAATTAATAACACAGTACACGGTATTCCTCCATAAGCAACTAAATGCTTGAGCGGAGGTATTTTTTTTTTTTTTTTTTTTTTTCTCACCTCTCAGACACAAACACGCGCACACACACATACATTCATTTCCGCGGCTTGTAACGTTTCTTTATTAATTTTATGAGTTCGTCACCTCTTGGAGTCTTTCGTATTTCCAATGGCAGGTCGTTAAATTGGGTTTCACCGAAATATGAGTA
The DNA here is from genome assembly GCA_963576905.1 of Mystacides longicornis. NCBI lineage: Eukaryota > Metazoa > Arthropoda > Insecta > Trichoptera > Leptoceridae > Mystacides > Mystacides longicornis. The sequence continues at coordinate 15,696,069 of OY756425.1, forward strand.
GTGCTGCTGTCCAAGAACCGTGCGCTTTTTAGGGCGAACGAAAACATATTTATTTCTTGTACGGTTCTCAGTAAGGAAATAATGACACTCTGGCTCTTTAAGAATCTGCAGAACACAAAATTTACAGTACAGGTCTCTAAATTTAGGAACTTTAAATTCAAGAAATAATTGTTCGGTAGGGTAGTCACGCGGTTTTTTCATAATAATTTTGATGATAATTCTTTGGGCAATTTGAACCGGCATCAGACTCGTGGGATAAGCAGAACCCCATCCAATTATAGCATATTGCAGAATTGATTGGACTAGTCCATAATATATTGCGTACATTTGTGTTATATCTACAAAGTTTCGGATCTCAACAAATATATAGATTAATTTTCTTATGCGCTTAACGACGGTTTCAATTTGTTCCTTCCATTTTAGATTCCTATCTACAATTATTCCGAGATATTTTACATTATCTGTGACTCGCAGAGATGTGCATTTCTTTGGGCATAAAGCTGGAGAATGGTCCGGGGAGCCATCGTGGATCAACACGTCGAAATTTCGTGGTCTGTCGTTGGAATGAACAGCAAACGGTACAATGTATGTTTTATCGCTGTTTAATGTTAGCAAATTACGATCGAACCATTTCTTGAGTCTGTTCATATCCTCATCCGCCTTGGCCCTCACCCCCTCCCAGGACTTATCGCTTACAACCAGCGCTGTATCGTCTGCGTATGATATTATCTGACCATGCAACCCCTGCGAAAAAATATCATTGACAAATACTACAAACAGGACAGGACCCAGCACAGTACCCTGTGGGATTCCGTACTCCGATTCAGCCGTGCCTCCAATACAGTTATTAATTCTGACACTCTGTGGGCGCTTATACAGATAGCTTCTGAACCACTCAAGAACTCCACCCTCAATACCTATGTTTTCCAATTTTTTAAGCAGGTTTTCATGTGAGACACTATCAAAGGCCTTTCGGAGGTCGATGAATATTCCAGCACACTTTTTGCCATCGTCTAACGAATTGTAAATTATGGTTGTCAACTTGGCTATCGCGTCCTGAGTGCTCAAGGACTGAACAAAACCGAACTGATTTCTGTGTATAATCCTATTTGCATGTAGAAAATTATTTAGTTGACATTTAACTATTTTTTCAAAGACTTTTGAGATATTGGAGATAAGTGATATGGGACGGTAGTTTGATACGTTTTGGGTGTCGCCCGCCTTGAAGATCGGAATGACAATCGTTTTTTTATATGTATAGGGAAATATACCACTCATCAAGCTGATATTTATTAAGTGTCTAAGTGGTTTTGCAATAAAGAGTTTAATAGCTTTCAGCGTCTGGATAGTAATTTTATCGAAGCCTGGAGCAGAACCTCCCCTCATGTTATCTATGGTTTTGCAAATATCCGTTTCCGAAACCTCCTGAAAAGAAGCCCAGCTCAGACCAAAGCGTCTTTCTTCTGTACAACTATTCAAGTCAACACGTCTTTCATCCGCACATACATTTAGGTCCCTGTCATGTTGACAATTAATTTCTCTCGCTAATTCCCTTCCTACATTCGAAAAATAATTATTGAATGCGTCCGCACATAATTCTGGGTGTTTGGCAGCCTCTATGAGTTCACCATGGTAGACGATGTTTTTGACATTCATCCCCTTTCTATTGTTATCCATCATCTGATTAACTACTCCCCATAGTTGTTTATGTCCACCATTTGCCCGGTTTATTTTTTCGGAAAAATATTTATATTTACACACTTTAATCAGTTTAGTCAATCTGTTTCTGTATTCCCTATATCTATTCTGGGTTAGATTGTTACTAGGATATCTAAGTGTTTGTTTATATAATGTTTCTCTCTTCCTTAAAGATATTAGTATACCCTTGGTTATCCATGGCTTCAATGGTTTCAGTTTATGTTTGGGTATTTTAGTTACTTTCTCTGTTGTGCATTTAATTACCAACGTCGACAAGGTGTCATGAAAAATTTCGGCGCATCTATCAACATCACATTCTTTCAGTACCGCCTCCCATGTGACCTGCTGCACTTCACTGACAAATTTGGCTTGGTTAAATATTGGTCTTCGTAGACTCGATGGAGCGTCTTCATCAGAGGCGCCGTCAGGGTTGTATAAGAATATGCAAGCGTGGTGATCCGTTATACCTACCTTCCAAATTACGGTTTTGATTTTATTAATATCTTTAATTTTTACATTTGTCCAAATATGATCAATGCAAGAGGGAGTCTGTCCCGGAAATTCCCGAGTATTACCGTTGATGCACGACTTATAGCCCAACTCAGCCATTCGATTAATGTAATTAGTCACGTCTCCGCTCTCGGTTTGAGTGTTAATCTGCAAGTTCATATCCCCGAGAACCACGTTTGATTTATTTTTTAGCTGTGCCAGTATGTTTGATAATTCGTTCATAAAGATTGTCACGTCAGATTCGTGGGTTCTATAGATCGCAATGACATGAAGTGCGAAGCCCCGCAGTTTGAGCTCAACATCTAGACAATTTACACCCTGAATGTAATGCTCCACACTACTGACGATATCAATTTCATCCCTCACAAAAACCACAACTCCGGCGTTTCTATTAATGTATGTCTTTGTCGCGATATATGAATAACCCACAATTGAGTACTGGGGCGATCTGTCATTTATGAATGCCTCACTCAGAACTATGCAATCCGGTCTTTTCTTTAAGTTATTTATCGAGAGAACAAAATTTTCAAAATTCTTATGCATGCTGCGAATGTTCAGATGTAATATAAATATATCGTTCAAATTATTTAATAAAATACCGTTACAGCTATCAAGATCTTCACACACACTTTCTCCAATATTTAGTTCTCTATCTAATTCTGTAAATATTAGGTTCTCGCCAGAGAAATATTTATGTTTGTAATTTCATCACATCTTACGCAATTTATGAAGCTGCAAGCATAGGCAATATAAAAGACTATATGGTACACCAAGGGCGTCTCAAAACAATACAACATCATCAATTCTTGGCGTTGCACTTTATTAAATGAGGAACACACACCAACAGACACGCAGTACACGAAAGGAAATATGTGTATAATACATAGCAGATTGTATCGACAGAATATTACACCAGCACCAAAAAACATTAATATTTCAAGAGTATATTTCCTGAAATAATCCATGCCATACTCCTTTAAGTAGTTCTCTATTAAATAATAATGTCTAGCTTTAAATACTAAATCATAGAGAAAAATCTCGCCACACAAAGACTGTAAGACGGTCAGCCGGCTACGTACATCCGCGGAAAAAATATTAATTAATTTTGTTTTAAGAGAATTTTTTTTAACCAATGTGAAATTATGAAGAGCCCCGCAGTGGCCGTGCCTAAAAAGTGGTAATGGGCATGCTAAGAAATTTACATCAATACACAGAGTCTCCTCGATCGCGCAGCGCCTGCTAAAATATACTTTGAAACTTTCACCGGACAATGGAATCAATAATAATAATTCAACAATGAAGAGCGTGAAGAGCAGCAGTGTCGGGCGACTCATCGAGATTATTTTAGTTCCCTCGTTACTACAGTCATGTTTATTTCCATGGCAATTAATGCACAGGCACATAGTACATTCGCACACTGTCAGCAACCTTAATGCAACATTTACATTATCACAACAATTATTCAGCAGTCTTTGTCTACGATAACACAAGCAAATCAAACACACACACTCAGGTAAAATCAATGCGGAACTTACACATTCGGCCACCGTCAACAAACACAATATAATATTATTATAATATAAAATATATATAACAATGACTGTAATACAGTAAGACTTAGTGAACATCACTATTAATGTCTCAACACAGGACCATACTCTTGAGATATCGGTCATTTTATGCACTCTTACTTTGTTAATTTGTAGTCAGAAATCAATTTTTTGTAGCGCCATTTCCAACATGTACTTATAATATGCACATTCATGCCTGTTCATTGCGCTGTGTCCAGTATCATATCTCTTCCCATATTTTTCATTTTCTCTTTGGCAATTAGAGCATGTAGGGGGTCTCTGGTTCAGCACTCCACAAGAGTCTCCCTTGTGCTCACCCGTACAGTGTGAACATTTTGGGGGTCCAGCTCCCTCCATACAGTTGACTGCTGTGTGGCCAACCTTCAAACAATGATAACATTGAGTAATCGGGATGGAGTCCTCCACGGCGACCCTCTGGTAGCCAATGTTAATCTTCTGCCTCTCGATCAATGCTCTTCGTACCACAGGTGTGGTCTCGACAAGCAAGTGCACAGTTTTACCATTTTTGTTTTTTATCACTTTTCCAAGGGTAAAGTCTCCCTCGCTCTCCATCAACGTGTTGAACCCCTCATTCTGAGCGCGGACATCTTTCACCAGCTGATCACAATCGTATTCAGCCGATATATGCTTGATGATGATGCGAGGCTTTTTCTTTTTCCAGCTCTCCGCCAGATATAGATCGCCGAACCTCTCGTTTATCACCTTTACCATGAGAAGGGCCTCGTTATTCGACGGACATTGGATGAGTAACTTCTGGTCTCTGATCTTTTTTAGTCCGCAGACTGCCACGCCAAGCGGTGCGAGCTCCAGTTTCCGTTTGAGATGTTTTTCAATCATTTCTGATGTCGTGTTTCCGTCCTTAGCCTGGACCACAAGTGAATATCTACCTTCAGGCAATGGTCCTCGTCTTCCAGGAATGGGGAAGGTGGGGGCGGGGTAAGACCTGGTTGCTGGCATAGATCTGTTTACAATTTCCGTTTTAATAATCCTTATATCTTTAACAACCGCATTCACCAGAGAGTTTGATGTTTTAATACTGGATCTCAGTTCATTGTTATCTGCCACCAACTGAGCCACAATGTCATATATGCTGTCCAAATCCACCGCAACTCTTTCTCTGGCCGGTACAGTCATTCTGCTCTTTGGGTCAGCCGTCACCATTTTTATAGCTGATATATACTCTGCTATATCTTTCAAAGCCCCACTATGGGACAAGACGCTTGGTATTTCATTTGTCTCAGTACAAGGTTGAGCTCGAGAGCAAGATTCCTGGTCGACCTTCTCCATCGTTACACAGTTTGGCGGCGAACGGTGTGTTAGGTTAGATTTGTTGAACGGGCTGTCACCATCCATGGTTTGAAAGAGCTATAACACTATCGGGTACTCGCACGCTATATAAGTGATTTCAATGAATGGTCTTTGAAACCCAAAAGTGTGGGTATGTTGGCCCGTGAAAAATGTTATACTCCCAATTATCTTCACAAGGGCTAATGGTAGGTTGGTGCCCTCGCGAGGTTTTTTATAGACTTCGAGATCCTCTTTCCAGTGACATATGTCACTCCTCCGTAGGTTGCTCACAGTGTGCAGCGTTTCAGGATTAGTACGGATTATTCAGAAAAAATGTTCAATCAGTGAAAAAGTTGACTTACAGTTCTTTGGGCTAAGCCACACTATAATCCTTTCAATGTTCACAAAATTCCCTTTCGAATGGTGTATTGCACATGTACATACGCACTTCCTGAACCACTTTTTTTAAATTTTCAAAATAGAGGAAATAAATATACGCACTGACAGTTCAATAGCGAAATGACAAAATGACAAATAAAATGCAAAATAAGAATAGTACAAGCCATTAATATTGTCTTATTTATCTAAATAACGTAAAAATGAATTAAAAAAGTAAACAAACATAAAATAATATGTACTTAAGTTCAGCCATTGTCAAAACACTGCACGTGTATCTTTCGAGAAACACAACTGACCGCTCTAGCGAACGAAGCACAAAACAATATTTTTACGCGGCAAACCCGACCGCGCACGATCGTTTAAGGCCGGCACGCGCACAAAAATACAACAGATACCTGAGAAATAGTGTTTTATACCGACCCGCACGATCGTGTTCACCAGTTTCGAAAGGGTTATGTATAAACATACTCATACCAACTCTTAAACTTTTTGTTTATGTTTATGCCTCCCGGCTAATGTCAAAATCCATGTGGCCGTTAATGGTCTATTACATATAAATCACTGATCAGTTTTTACTTAAATTATAAAAAAATACTTAATCCGCGTTTGTTATTACATTGTATGAAGATGACATTTCATACAAAATTTTGTAAACAAACAAATAGTAAATCCGGGCAATATTCGCTATGTCAGATTTGAACGAGTTATTGATGCAGAATAGGTACCTTATTTTTTAATTATTTATTTTATATCAAAATATAGTTAAGTCCTTATTAAATCATACGAAACCTTTATGTTTCAGCCAAAATGAACCAATTCATGTTTGATCACTTCATTTTACTTAAAAAGTATTCTTGGAGTATTTTCTTCAAAACGTCATTATATTTCTTATAAATTTAGTTGGTGCATCATGGTTGTAAGACCTCGATGATTACGGGAATGCAATATTTGCTTTATTTGTTTAAAATTTCTATTATCAAAATGATAAACCAAAACAAAATGGACCAAAATATGAAGGGAGCACCTAATTGGACGGGAAAAAAACTTAAAAACAGTATATTAAAAATAGCTCACAATCAATCGATATGGGTTAAACTACCTCGACGACGGCTTGATCGCAAATTTTCTACCACTGAACTCTTATTTTCCACTGATCAGAGTTTTTAAATAAAGCAGTATAACTCTATACTCTAGAGTGTTAACTTACCTCATACAACTAAGCTTCTTTTTTGTCTGCATCTGGAATTTGTACCAAAAACAAAAACCCATGTTCAGATTCACCAACATTTCATCTTATAGTATTACGACATCGCAGATCAATCTTTAGATTTTTTTTCATCTATTTGGGTGCTGAATGTACTTGATAAAAGAGAGTAAAGATTTATATAAATTGATAATAAAATTTATTTCAGGTCCCACACCTTTCATTGGAAATACAGCGGATGATTTAAACATCGCTGGATTTGAGAGTATAAAGTCCGGAGCGCAATATGACAATTCTATTGGATTATTACACCTGCAGCCCAAATCAAATTTCCCTGTCGTCAAAGGTCAGTATTTTGATATTTCCCAATGACTCAGTTACATTTGTTATTTCATATATATTTATTTATCAAATCATTTTCAGAAGAACTTCCGACAATTGTCAACGCTGATAATAACAATCAAGCTAGTTTCCAAGATAACATCAATTACAACTTAAACTTAGAAATAGCCAGAAACAGGGATAATAAGAATTTGAATGTCTACAACAATCAAGACCAAAGCTTCAACCAGCTATATACGTCACAAGGAAACCCAGACAACACACTCAACTATATAAAATTGAGCAACGCTGCAGGAGTGGCTCAAAATATACAGTACTACAGTCCCAACTCGGAGGAATATGAGTCCACAAATGGAAATATTCACGCTTACAGGCAGCCCAAGCTGTTACAAAATTACAATCAAATTTTTTCAAGCGGAGAGAGCACATTAGACACGTTACCACAGATCAAATACACACAAGATAATTTACAAAGCTACAATCAGCAGATAGATCAATCCAATTCATACTTAAACAATTTAGATCATTCTAAATACTACTACGCACCCAGCAAAATAGACTATGCTGTGCCAGCCACAGCCCAATCAACTATTTCTACATCTTTAAACAACGCTAATACAAAATACTACACTAAAACAGATGAAACAAACTATAATCCATCTTTGCCCAGTCCACAACCCATTCTATTACAAAATCAGTATCCCGTTTCGCAAACCATCGATTTGACAAAATACTACCAAGAACCAAATAAAATCAACCCAATACCGTTGCAATACAGTACACCATACCCGACTCAGCCTTCATCAAAATTAGAAAGTGAAGCGATTAAAAGTGTCAATGATGAAACCAATAAAATAAAATTAAACACTTATCTTTTGGATTTGACAAAAAATAACAATCAGAATGTAGAAAATGTCCAAGAGCCATTCCATGATCAGAATGGTGAAATTAATTATAGTGCCCTTTTGACTGATATAACGAGTCGTTTCCCAAATTTACAACATGTTGATTTGGCAAAATACTATTACGCTCCCAATAAAATCAATATTACAAGATTGTATTCTGACTTGCCATATTTCATTCAACAGTCCCCGTCTTATACACAACAGATTCAAAAGCAAGGAACAACTAAATACTTGGTAGAACCAAAGCAAGTCAACTACAATTTTGTGCCCAACGACCTGACACAGAGTGTTCAGTATTTACAGAAAAACGTTCCAGTTTTGGAAGATTTTCAAATGACAAAATACTATGATGAAACAAACCAAGTTAATTATAATCTTCTCCTAACAGACTTGATGCAACGTTTTCCTGTTTTACAAACCGTAGATTTGAAAAAGTATTACGAATCTAATGCTATCAATTTGAATTCACTTTTTGCCGATTTGCCATACTTGATTGAAAATCCTGCACCTCAAATACCCGTGGTAAACAATGCCGAATTTACAAAGTACACTAATGAACTGAACCCACAAAATTACAATGTGTTTTTGTCAAATTCACCAAAAACTTTAAATCTTGATATACCTAATATTAAATACTATGCTGCCAATGAGCAAAGCTATGATTCCCCACAAAGACAAGATCCAAATCTTATTTATACATCTAACGCAAGGAGTCAAATCTCACAAAATTTTGATACAAAAAAATACAATATCGCACAGCACCCAATTAACTATACGACATATTATCAAGATACCTACAATTTCGAAACACAACAGCCCTATGATCAAAATGTCTTTGTGACAGAAAAGCTGTATACTGATGGAAAAATAGCCCAGTTCTCAAACACTAGCCCCAAAACTTTCAACTCGGAATTTTACTCAAAAACTTCCCAATATACTAGTACAGATGAACCTACGAAAGCTTTTTATACTTCAGCACCACAATATAGCATTTCAACCCAAAAACCTATCCAAACTGATTCTTATATACAAATAGCCCAATATTCAAATACAGAGAAACCTAGTGACACATACTACAATGCACCAGCTGCCCAATATACATTCAATGAAAACCCAAGTGAAAAATATTATAACTTACAAAAAACTCAGTACACAAACACTGAAAAATCTACTGAAACATATTACAATGCTCAAACAGTCCAATATACAAACAATCAGCAACCTAGTGAATCTTATTACAATGCACCATCAGCTGATTATACAAATAATGAAAACGCTCATGCAATATATTACAATGTACAAGGATCGCAATACACAAACACTGAAAAACATGGTGCAGCATATTACAATGTGCCAACAGCTAGCTATACAAACAATCAAAAATCTAGTGAAGGATATTACAATGTACCAACAGCTAGCTATACAAACAATGAAAAAACTAGTGAAGGATATTATAATGTACCAACAGCTAGCTATACAAACAATGAAAAACCTAGTGAAAGATATTACAATTCGCAAAAATCGCAATATACAAACACCGAAAACCCTGCTAAAACTTATTACAATATACAAACAGTCAAATTTACGAGTACCGCAAACCCTATCAAATCATATTATAGTGAACAAACACCCAAATACGCAGTTACCACAGAACAACCAATTAGACAAAATTATTTTGATGAAACAATTCAATATGCAACAAGTACCCAAAAATCTATTGAAGATAATTCCTATCTTCAAACATACCAATATACCAAAAATAATGATGAATTTAACAAACCTAATGATTTTATAAAAACTGCCCAATATACTGCCAACATAGATCAAGATAATAAGCCCAACATCTATATTCAAACACAATATGCATCAACAACTACCCAAAAACCTGACAGTATTAATTACAGCATAAAATATCCAGCGCCTACACAAAGCTCTGAGAAGAATAAAAACTTTTATGTGACGAAGGTAATGGACACATACCCAAGCATAATCAAAAAATGGAAGAGTCAATGTGGACTTATCTATTTACTAAAATGGAAATCAAAGTCAGCCCAAACTGGTGAGGATAATTCAGAATATGATATCCGCATTGAAGGAACAGAAGATTACGAAGATGGAGTTAGCAAATCAGAGGAAAATAGTTATTCAGAAGGTATTGACATCATTCAAAAACCAAAAATTACACTCACTTCGAAAGTAAAGCCAATTGTTGTTAAAGATTTTGATGAAAACGATGATTCTAAACTGGAAGTATCTACAGAAAAAACGATTAAAATCGAACCACCCAAGTACAAAAATGAATTAAACAGATTATCTCAAAAGGAGCAGCAGTCCGGGCGAATCGAATGCAAAAGAGAAGGTTTGTTCCGTCACCCAAACAATTGTAATAAATTTTACTCGTGCGATTGGGACACCTTCAAGAATAAATATATCCTTCACGAATTCAAATGCCCGATTCAGTTGAACTTTGACCAGAATATGGGGGGATGCAACTGGCCTAGTCAAGGTCCTGCTTGTCAGAGTGACACACTCCTACCTTCCTTGTAATTTCATTCTGAATTTCCGTTTTAAGAGAACACTTAATTTCATTAATATCGATGCATTCTCATAATAATAAAAACGGTTCAAAAATGTGAAAATCCTTTATACTGGGTTGGAATTTCGAAGCTTTTGTCTGCCTGGGCGCCAGAAATTGTGAACAAAAGGTGTCAGATTGGATGGCAGGTCGAATTCAGATTTTTTTTCGAAGCTCAGGCAATAAGTTTTGCAGGCTATATTGAAATTTTATAGACTTAGAAATATTATGTACTGAAAATGCCTATTTCTTTAATAGTTGTAAATTAAATGTTATTTTTTATTCCATTAATTATGTAAATGCGTTTGTAATTAAATTGACTGTTTTCTTGAACATCTGATATAACATTTAAATATGTAAAAACTAAGTAATCATTGAAAATCTTTGCCATCAAAATAGTGAATAGTCATAATTACTGTACTTGAAATAATTTGTTAAACTATTTATTTTATTATTTTCTGAAAAGTAAGTGATATAATTAAGTTACCATAATGTACTGTAGAATAAGCTTTTTATAAAAGACAAAAATAATAATTATTTTTTATTGCGTTTGTTGAAAATATTTATTTACTATTAGCTCTTAAGGTAATGTTCTTCTGGAAAATATAAAATTCATATTGAAAGAAATTAACTTATTTTTTGTTGTCTGTAATCCACCCTGTAAGTTTGAAGAATGCTTCTAGATATGATCAAAACGATGCTATGGTTTGATGAAAAAAACAGACCTTTATTGTACAATAAGGTGACAAAATATTCATAATATGCAACGATAAATTATAATTGAAATGCATTTAAAAATACATGATTAACAAAGTACAACTTATCAGCATTATAATGTGAAAATCTAAAACAAAGCAAACATTAGACATTTAAAACAGCAGGAGAATGATTTGTCAACTCTTTGGCATACATACGCAGCACTGGTTGAACTTCATCATTGAAAAATTCCACAACCTGTTCTGGAGCTCTGCCTATAAATGTGGAAGGATCTAAAAGATTGTCAAGATCATCCAAAATGGGCTTAAAGTAAGGATCGTTCTTTATTCTCTCGATTAAATCATTGTCTCGGCCATGCTCCTTCACTTGGTTGGCAGCTGCCTGAGAATGGACTCTTATTTTTTCATGACATTCCTGTCTGTCTCCTCCAGTCTTCACCATGGCCATAATTATATTTTCTGTACACATAAATGGTAACTCTTGACTGATGCGCTTTTCAATCACTTTTGGATACACAACTAATCCCTGACATATGTTGTTGAGTGTATTCAGAATGGCGTCTGCGGTTAAAAATGCTTCAGAGATTGTTAAACGTCGGTTGGCTGAATCGTCCAAGGTTCTCTCCAACCATTGAGTGGCGTGGGTGTTAGCGGCATTTGAATAAAGAGTGATAAGGTGACGCCCCAAAGCACAGCATCTCTCCGATCGCATTGGGTTCCTTTTGTAAGGCATGGCACTAGAACCAATTTGGGAAGTTTCAAAAGGCTCTTCGATCTCTTTATTTGATGCCAGTAAACGCAAATCAGAACACATCTTATGTACAGTAGCTCCGAATCCAGAAAGTGTGGCCACACATTCTAAGTCCACTTTCCTGGAATATGTCTGCCCAGTTACTGGATAGCAGGATGAAAATCCAGCAGATTCAGCAATTTTTTTTTCTAATTGTTTAACTTTTTCGGAATTACCCTGAAACAACTGCATAAACGATGCTTGGGTGCCTGTTGTACCCTTAACACCTCGAAATCGCAGATCTTCGTTAGCTCGACGCATGGCTCTCTCGTCCATCAGCAAATCTTGAATCCACATACAGGCACGCTTACCAACAGTCGTCAACTGAGCTGGCTGAAGGTGAGTAAATCCCAAGGTCGGCAAATCCCTAAAACCATTCAAACAGCATGAGTTTCAATATGCAAAATAATTTATGAATTTGGACATTAGGTAAATAAAAAGTGCCAAAAATTAAACTCTATGGTAAGTAGCAAAATATCCGACACTAGCGGTCTTATGATCTAAAATAGATCTAAATAGATCCATAAATTATCAAAATATTCTATAGGCTGTGTTAATCTGGAATAATGTAGCATTCTAATGGTCCCCTCCCGTCCGAATTGTACCCTAGTGACGCCTATATCTCTGCCGCATTTCAACTACATTTTTTAAAATAAAAGAACACTTATTGTGGCATAACTATAATAGTTAGACATATGCTGTCGCGACACTTTTTGTAAATAATTATGTCTTCTACAAAGTTGTAGTACATTATTTTCTTTAATCATCAATAGTTTTCGCGTACGCGATGTAAATAATATTTCAGGTAACTTTTTTAGACATTGTGTTACATTATTGGAGTTTTAGTAAGGATCCCAAATTTTTTTGAGAATTCAATATAGCCTATGTTCACCGGAGATAATATAGCTTCCCAAAAGTGAAAGAATTTTTCAAATTGGTTCAGTAGTTTCGGAGCCTAATAAATTTTGTTTCAAATAAATCTAATCTTTGTATGCATAATTTTTTAATATTTCATCTACCTACAACTTAAAACATATTTTTTGTTGCCAGTATACAACTGATTCTATGCCTACATTAATGACAGAGGGAAATATATTAATGCTTATACTGTCAAAAGTATCTTTGTTATGTGCATAATAATTATAAGGATAAATTTTTCATTTAATAATTTGAAAACTAGTTATAAACTATATTGGTCTCTTCTATTGTGATGAAGTATTTATTCTAATGGATCTTTAAGCAAGTGAAAGAGGTACCTTTACAACATTCTACATGAAGACTACAAGTCTGCTTTTTGACTGGCGTATCTAAGAGAAAACTCGTCCACCATATTGAACCCATTCATTTCTGATCATCAGCAAACCATATCACACTAGTTTTATAAGTATCTGTAAACATTAGTAAAAAAAACATAAATATACTAACTTGTACTTCAAAGCGAATCCAGATAAACTTTCAATGACACTGGCCAACTTGGGTAGGAGTACATTGAATGCATTACGGATCTGAATTAGATCAGTGTTGTCCCCGACAAAACAAGAGGTGGCTGCGGTGTGTATGATGGCAGCGGCAAGAGGGCACTGGTCTCCGTAGGCACGGATATGCGCCATCACGTCATGTCTCGTTTCTTTCTCATATTTGGCTGCTTTTACATAGTCTATTGTATGGATGTTTGCCTCCAACTCTTTGATTTGATCATCTGAAAAATCCACACCTAACTCCTGTAACAAAACGAAAATTGGCAAATCAATATTGATTCTTTTAAACTTTTTGTAAATATAAAAAGAACTGTTCGCACTTTTTCAAAAGTTTTCCTTGTTATCGACATATTGCAGTCCATCAGACACTTTAAGACAATTCAATCACAACTAAATGGATTTTGTAATGTCTAAACTGACCATTGGAAAAATTGCAGGGAATGATTGCTTTAAACTGAAGTTAGATTAAATAATATGTTGGAAATTTTCAAACGGGGATTAGCATTAAGGCGTGGTTTCTTATCAAATAAAACCGTTATCTGTTGGTTTGTGATCTAAATAAACAATTTGCATGTATACGAAGGTGAATATTTGAACTCTTGGTATGAAGTTGTCCCCATAAATAGCCTTGTTACATAATAGGGTTATCATAAGAAGTACTTATTTGTTGGTATGATATCTTGTTATTTATATACACAAGCTGTCAATTTTTTTACGTAGTGAGTATTTCAATAGATGGCATCTGTTGTCCAGGGACAAATTTATTTATTTATCAATATAAGATATAATACTGAATGTGTGTGTGTGTATGTACTCGACAGATTCAAAGACCAGTGAATGTATTTCAATGAAACTTTGGTGATCTGTTCTACTAATGTCCGGGAAGGTTTAAGCGGAGTATGAGTTCAATGCCACTCCTTGGAGGGTAGTTGCAAGTAGAAAAGGTTAAAATGTAACAGACATTGCATAAACCAGGAGTAAATTATTATTTTTATTCTGGGTTGGGTCAGCTAGATATAAGATTATATAAATAAAAGATATTACAATGTAAATAATGTCTTAACATGGAGTATCTTAAGTATTATTGATAGTGATTTTGTATCATTACATTAAGAGCTCCTCGCTCAGTCCAGCCTCTTGAAGGATTTTGTTGGATCTTTGATTTGTTATATATACTTACTGAGAGTATTATTTCTTTTAGCTCGACAAACAGCAAGAACATAGTATGAAACAGTATTTGTTTTCTGGACTGAAAGTAGCACCTGCGTATAGATAGTGTTTGGTATTACAATGCAAAACCTGTCACACCAAAATGCAACAATATCAATCGATTAATGCATGCGTTCCCAAAATGTGGGCCGCGGCTCCCTGGTGCGCCGTAGAAAGTGCAGAGAGGCGCCGTGAGTCGATCCTCTATCATTATCCGAAATCGAAAATATTCGCGAGTACCTACAAAGCAACAATTAATATTTTGAGATCGAATTACACGAAGAAATTCGCACTTTTACCAAATATTTTACTGAACCAGATTACTTCAGCGATTTATTTTTAAACTAATCTTTATTTACATACAAGGCAACAACACGGAAATTCTGAAAATATCGGAGGGAATTGTGGCGTTTAGAAAGAAACTGCAGTTTGAATAAAAAACTAAATGAAGGCTGCGGTCAAGTTTGCTTCCCGCAATTTATATAAATATATATTCCAAATAGCTTAATAAAGTAGGGCGCCGTGACAAAATACAAAACTTGCAAGTGCGCCGTGGGCTGAACAAGATTGGGAACCCCTGGGTTAATGGATTCTTAATAATTATTTATATTATACAAGACGAACCGGTATTGGAACTGTAGAGATCAAATCAATCCCTCAGCTTAGCATGGAGAATAAATAATGATGTCCTATGCCCTCAGCGAAGAGTCAATCATCAAGACCAAAATAATGGACTTCTAAATTTATAACAAAAAAAATAAAAAAAAAACTATCTTTTTTTCACTGGTATTGTTTTTAGTGTTCCAAACTAGAGAAAGCACAAATCAACCATAGAAGGAAATTCGTTTATAATTATTTACTTTTTATTTTACTAGGTATAGCTACCTAATTACTTTTTTATTTTATTTTTTCAATAGAATAGATGACATCTACCATGCATCCTGAATAATATTTTTTATTAGTGTTGTGCAGTTCATCTACCTATAATTGATATACTTGAAAAATACAACACTGATTATGTACATCAAGAATTTCATACAATGTTCCTAAAATAGTTGGTGACACGTCCCATAGATGGCGCTGGTCAATTTTTAAATAACTTTATTTTTTCATTTGGTATTTCTAACCAGGGTTGGCCTGTCTCAGATTGAACGACACAGGTTGACTGGGAAAATTTGCTTCAGACAATAAGCTCCGCCGGCTGTAAGGACATATTTGTATGTGTTTATTTATTTAATTAATGTGTTGATGATTTTCTGGTAATTTCAAAAAGGAGAACTAGAAAACGTTTCTATTTATTTATACCTTAGGTATAATGTATTGTTTCAAAAGTTTGTTTTTCGAATTTACCGGCAATCGCATCCCACAAGGAATGATTTGTGCCTGAGTTTAAAATCCAGAGAAAATCATAAAAAACAATACCTACTGAATTTCAAAAGTTGATTATCTGTAAATTAAAAAGAACAATAATATACTTTATACAATATAGATTCAGAAACGTCACCCTTCATCAAAGCTTTATTTCTTACAAAGTGTCACCACATTATCAACCTATGATTTTCACTACTTTTCAGATATTTAGAATTTATTTTGGAGAGACCACATTGAGAAAGCAAATCCCATTAACAGGCAGACCACCTAAGATGTGGAAGGATAGTTGATCATCCCCAATCTAGAAACAGGAAGGTCCAAGAAAAGACACGGTACTATTATTATGAGAAGAACAAATAAAAACGAGTCTTCAATTTTATTTTTACAACTCGACAGTTTGACTCGTGTTTATTAATAGGTACATCAGTGGAAATGGAAACTATCAACGCTATAAGAAGAACTTTGATTGTAGCATTTTATCCTCTCTCCAACTACATAAAGAGAAAAGGTGAAATCTCTTTGATGCATCTATACTCCTTGTGCTCACTTATGGCTGTGAAACTTTTGTGTCCACTCATAAATTAGCTCTAACACAACGGGCCATGGAGAGGAGGATGCTAGGTGATAGGAATAGACTAAATGATAGGAATACTAATACACGGATAAGACAGAAAACAGGAGTCACCAATGTGGTTCAGAAGGTCACCAAACAAAAGTGGAATTGGGCTGCTCATGTGTCTTGAGTAACCGACACCAGATGGACCAGGAAAGTTCTGAGTGGCGTCCAAGAACTGGGCGGAGAAGTTTGAGCAGGCCTCAGGCGAGGTGGTTTGACGACATTCGAAGAATTGCCGGAGGCGGGTGGATGCGGCTGGCGCAGGACAGAGAGCGGTGAAAGTCTTAGGGAGAGGCCTATGTCCAACAATGGACACGAGAGGACTGATGAAAGGAAAGAAAATCCTCTCAATGTTCTCAAGAGAAACGCTTGGGGGGTTATGAAAAACAAACATGAAAAAATATTAATTGTGAATCATATCGCAATGTGGGATAGATGACGAAACCTATACACAGGTTTTCTTATCTGCTTCTCGTAATTCGTCCAACAGATAAACTAGGTGTGGACTGATAACACTATCAGAGAGAGATAGGCCTGATCTGATCACGCTGGCAGTCCTAGCTGTGCGGGAAGTGCTATCCACACTCCGAACAGGTGGGTTCTCTGATTTGCGGATCGCAGTGTTGTGAAATTTGTTTGATTGAACCAGGGAATAAAGAGAAATCGAACGAAAATGGTGACGGTGCAGACGATAGGGACGATAATGATCAAAGTCCTAAAACTGGTAAGATTCATTTATATTCTATGAATTTCCTAGAAAATACACTTATCCTACTTGTGCCGTAAACTAACTCATGTACTTAGGATTTTCATTATTTAAACAACTAAAAACTAAAAAAGAAAATATTTTCTGTGAAAAATATTAAAGCAACTGATAACGGCAGTATTGTCTATCTGTGTTGGGTGATAAAATAAAGAGCGACTCCGCAGATAACAGCCTTATTGATTGGTTTTGGGTAGACATGGGGCGAGGTGCTGTGACGCATAGACCAAGCATCCAGGAAAAAAGGATCAAATGTACATATTATATTGGCAAATCAGGCTTGATGTTTTTTAATGCAGAGTCAAATGTTGAAAATGCCTTCGAAATTGTGCAGAGAAACAATAATGTATGGTCTTGACGCCAGAAACTGATCTTGAAATCCTAGTTTCAATTTCTGGTCAAAAACATTCGATTCTGGATTGATATGTCTAAGATTATACGAAAAAAACGATATCGTGACGAAAAAAAGTATGCAATGAGTTCTCTCTATGAGAATGTTACGATCCATTTTATTGATCTTCGCCACTCCTGTCGCAGATTGGTGACCATTTAGGTACGCTCTTTCCTCTCGATTCTTAGCTAGTCTTATTAAGGATACTACGTTTGGTATCTTAAGCCACTCTTGTAAAATCTTTAATTAGATTTGAATGATAATAAATCAGAGGCAATCAAACCTAAAGTGCTATGAATGTGTTATCCCAAATTTCTTTACTTAATTTATGGCATAGATAGGCCATAATCTGATGACGCACGCAAATGAACCAGGATTCTCCGTAAAAGCTTTCTATTGGCGTATCTGCAAGTCAACACAGTGACAGTTGCATGCTTACGAGGTTAAGGAATTCAATTGTGAAATTTAAGAGGAATCTTTAAACCCACGCTTTAAAGACAACAATGGAATTCATCGCCTTAATTCATAGCACCGAGTTACTGCCGCCGTGTATGAACCATGCTAAAGCTCATTGTTTATTACGTGCAAAATAGAATAGTAAGCAAATCAGTAGAATTATAAGCCAAATCAAGCTTTCAGAAATTACAGACTAGAAAATTCAATGTAATTTGCAAAGTCATTAACCTTCCGCTATCAGTATCATGTTCAAACAATTTGGGAGAGTCTAACGTAACTTTGTACCATTGATGTTAGCAAAAACAACTCCCTTCTTGAACAATTATTGTTCGAAATCTTGATTACGTTTTTAGGATATGCCCATACATAATATAAATCATCCCTGTGTGTCAGTGTGTGTGAATCGTTGGCTTTTAATGTTAATTTGGTCATATTTTAGGAGTCGCCACTGAAAGCTTTGCCAGAGGAAATTTTTCCTTCAAGAGTTTTATTAACTACGCTGGAAGAATTAGCGTCTATGTTTGGGAAAGCGTTCTTTACTATAAATATCAATGGGTGAGCTTTTTTTCACTAGAACTGACTCCCAGGCCATGGCCAGCTGATTCTACACAAAGTCTTGCTATAGCGTCTGTAAGTTTCTCTACGTTCATAGAGAAATGAATACGGAATAAAAATATTCGACTCTTTCGGTAAATTGTAAGGTATAAGATATAAACCTATTGTTTTACTAGAAAATTCATGCAACAATTTCTAAAACCAATATTAAAATATCATACGATACATAAAATAGTCCAACATATTGTGCATTCGTAAGGAAAAAAACGGACTAATGCCAATAAAGAATTTCAGTTATCAGATTTTTTGTCCAAAATTTGATACGACTCATGTTTTTTTTTAGATTATTTCCCTAAACTATAGTTTATTTAACAGTAAACCGAACATTTCCATCCCTGGAATACCTATAAATAAAACCACCTAGAACATGATAGACTTTATATTGTTTATAAGCAAACTGTTATTTATTATTTTATGATAATGATAATGATTCATCGATGACGAATCTCGAAATATTCAAATTGGACGATCAATTTCATTATTTTACAAATTAAAATAAAAAAACCCGGATAAGCGGACTGCAGTGTGTGAAGTCGGGATGGGTGAATGATACCCGGACTATTGAAATATGTATTTAACCCATATTGACCCCTGGTGGATATGGCATTACTGTTATTAATCTCATTACTACTAGATTATTCCTTATTGGCTAATTTTCTCCAGCAAACGGTGACACAACGACCTCCCGTATGCCGACGGACAGCCAGGCATAAGTAGTGTCAGCAGGTACCTACCTAGCTACTTATGTAGCAAAGTATATACATACATATATAAATTCGTCTCAAGTCAATACCGATGAGTATAGACACCTACATACATACTTACATAAAAATTGTCTCGTCCAAATTCCGTATTTTCGCTTAACGTTTAAATTTGGTATTTTCGCTCACTGTTTGAATTCGGTGTTTTCACCCATTGTTTAAATTCAATATTCTGGCTCAAAATAAGATTTTGATCAGATTCAGTACATTCGCTAAAATGACACCTCAAGTGTGTAATTATTAACACTCTTAGGAGTACTTTTCTACGTAAAAGGCGTAGACAGTATTCGAAAACGGAGTTTCCTAGCATATACGAATCGTTGCACAACACGAAATTTCCAAACAGGCTTTTAACAGAACCACCAATGCTTATATTATGAGCATTCTGTAATAGGACAAGGTGCCGTATAGGGTGGCCAATAATAACTAATCAGGAAAGTTTGTAAGGCACAAACAATGCGTGTATCACTTGCCTAATTGTTAGTTAGATAGTAGAACTGAAATAGCCGTCCAGTGATTCACCTTATTTTAATAAGCTGCCTATTAGGCAAGTGTTTCGTTAATAATTATTTATGTAACTACCTAACGTACAACAGTAGATATCACTCAGACATTACTCACTCAATATTTAAAAAATGGTAGTCTATGTGCTTACAAAAATACTTTTCCGATGAGCAATTTAGCGAGTAGTAACAAATCACCATACAATATAACTAAAGTTTAGTCTAACCGAGTTCTATATATCTTAACATATAATAATAAAATAGTACCTAATAATTATACATAGATGAGTCCCTTTTTATGTTCTAAATTTAAAATCAAAGTAGCTCGTTTTAAAGTAGGTATAATTTTATTTAATTACCCTAGCAACAAGGGAAGTTGTAAGTTGAAAGTCGTAAGAAGGATTGAGCAAGGTTGTAAGAACTTTCTAAAGGTTGTAAATAGATTCTCGAAAGATTGTTTATAGGTTCTAGAAGGTTTTTTTAAAGATTGTGAATATGTTCTCGAAGACAATACAACCACGAAAATCTTTCCTACTCGTGTGTGCTATTTCAGTACATTATCATACCTAGTTAAGTTATGGTGGTCAAATTTCATTACCACCTTCTAGTGTTTGTAAAATGCAAATTACGAATTTTTTTTATATTTTAATGAGTAAATTTGAATTTGAAGCACTACGGGATGACTACAACAAAAGATAGCACAATTATTATTCAACATAATGAAGATTTTCATGGTGGATCGTGGGTTAAAACTAGACTACCTTTTGACGAACCGCAAAATGAGACATGAGTGCACTAAAATTTGCACATGAGTCGCATTTTGTGTGCAACAACGATATGCAATTAGAATTCGTTTTTATCGGAATAAAAAGAGTTTATAACCCGCACCCATCTTAGCCCACAGAGGGCCGACTTGGTATAAAATAACAACCTGTGACTCACGCCAGATTTGCAATCTAATCTATCGAACTACAGATAACACCTTATAAAGGCATTTTGAAATACCAAATATGTACCTACTGATAATTACATATTTAGACGCACGTATTCACCAATATTATGCTACCTGTCTGATTTATGTTTATCTAGGTATTTGTTTGTTAAATAAATAAAATAAAAAATTCTTAAAATTACATTGGATTTTGTGTAGAATATTCACAAGCCACTCGAAAACTGTCAAATTTTTTGACACAAGTTTAGTAAAACAAAACGATAAAAAAACACCATAACCCAAACGCAACATTATCGTATCACAATTTAAACAAACAACAACATATATAAATAAGTAACATAAAATTAATTCGTATGAATTCTATAGCTTTAAATAACAACTAAGTTATGTGATCATAAAAAAGTTTAAATTTTATTTATGGTTATGAAGATCATTTATGAATGAGCTTCCACAACAGGTGGGCGTCGAAATAATAATTTGATTAGCAGCGAATACACTATTCTTATAAATATCGCTGGACGTATGCGCTACAACTTGATAGCGAGGCGCGAACGTTCTTCGAAAGGAATTCATGAAATTAAGAAATAATGCGATGATAATGATCGAGTGAGTGTAATGAGAAGAGTACCTATGTCGTCTAAGCGGGGTCACCCGGGGGTTAATGCGTGTGGGTGACGGCGTGCGCTGTGGA
The DNA here is from genome assembly GCA_963576905.1 of Mystacides longicornis. Taxonomy (NCBI): domain Eukaryota; kingdom Metazoa; phylum Arthropoda; class Insecta; order Trichoptera; family Leptoceridae; genus Mystacides; species Mystacides longicornis. The sequence goes on from OY756425.1 coordinate 15,717,893, forward strand.
TGATGGCAGCCGACCACTAGCCAGCATGCCGATACACACATTTTAACACAAGACGACTAATTAATGTGAAAATATTCTCACGTTGAGCCCCTTGGTCTCCATACGGAATGTACGATGCAATGAAGATGTCAAATGTCGACCCGTTGAAAACATGCATATTAATAGAAATTACATCTACATATTTTGGGATGGAATATAAAATTTGAATTTGGAATATTATTCTGCATTTGTTTTCATATATTTTTTTTGTCTGCAGTATCTCGCACGATGCACTGAACCATGTGTTCTTAAAAATTCGACTCAACTGACGGAATAGCACGAGTTCTAGCTAATTAATCTTTAAGTACCTATGATTCAAATCGATTGCAAGATTTGGAAACAAGAAAAAAGAAGCTTTAAAAAATGCTAAAACGTATTGTAATATTTTTCTTACCCTTCTTCTTCTTCTGTATCAGCCGTATCTCCATCGTAGAGGCCTCTTATAGAGTTTTCCATTTTTTCTATCTCGACCAGTTTTCCCCCACGACTGAAATTACACCGTCAGCTCATCATTTTTGGGGCCTCTTATTCTCACATGGTGTCCATTTTTAAATTCTGGGTGTTCATCTCTCATTCATTTCTTGCGACTAATTACACGAAAATATTTTTGAGACAATAATTATTATTGGTTCCAAGCGTAACATGTAGTCCAATCCAAGTAATTACTTACTTGTCATTTAAGAATTTTAAGTGTTTAAAAAATTCATTTTTGAGATACAAAATGATTAATGACCAAAAAAAAATACTCGGAACGAAACCCGCTGCGGTTGGGTTACAAACACGGAGGTCCTGATTGCGTAAAAAGGATACAAGATAAATTTTCCAGCCAATACTGTTCATATCCTCTTGGGTAGGTACGTATCTTGAATTGGGTACCTACGCATTAAGTTCTGTTTCCAGTATACAGAACTCCATAGAAATGTTAATTGATTCTCCTCTTTGTCCTATGATGCTTTAATAGTGTTTATTTTATTTCAGGTCTTGAATTTGATCATCCTGATTCTGTACAGGACAGGATACAGTGGCATGTTCCTCGGAGTTGGTGGAACATGGAACTTGAACGAGGAAAAGAATCCGGATGCTGAAATCGTGGCTTCAGGGGTTTTCGTGGGATACTTTATATACACCGCGGTACAACTGGTGGGCTTCTGTTTTGGGACGACGCAACACAAGAGGTAATCTATGCTTTATATCAAAAATCGTATTCTAAATAGAAAGTGACTACTTAAAACGTAACACTAAAAAACCTAGGTTCTATGTTTCAAACTATTAGAAACATAGAAACACATTATTGTGGCGTGTTATGTCACGACAGAAGCATATTTTCATATAGAGCCACAGCACAACGGCCCAAGATACGTCTCAAACCATATTGAGAAATATATTTGTTTAATATAAACCGATTGTTTCTGGTGCGCCATAATACTGTTTCTAGCTTATTAAATAATTTTCCATGGCCTAACCATCCTCCTTGTGGATGAAATGCCAAAAGGAGATTTTTTTTCCAAAGCCGATGTATATTGGTATTTAGGGCCAATAATGAAAAAAATACCTCTATACAGGAATCAAGTCATTTTGTAGTTCCGAATTGGTCAAGCAGTTGATGTATTTGCGAATTTCTTCGTGATAATTTTATTTATTGACTATACACTATCTATAAAGGCTAAATAAATTGTCTGTTACTTTTAATAGACGAGCATAACAATTTTTTTTTGACTAACAAAGTGAACTCAAAAGTTCAGGGTTCTCAAATTTTCTTCATTTTTATGTATTTCAATGAATTTGGGTTCACCCAAAGTGAATACAAATGCACTTTTGACATATTTCACGGGAAACAGAGCATATTGTGTCATTCAAAGATGTTCGGCTCCGGCGATCGAACACCGACCTTCCGCATGAATGTCGGTAACTAAACCACTAGGCTACCAAACCACTTCGAAATACGAAATTGACACACTATTTAAAATGTTTGGCAGAGAAAATAAAATCATTATGTTCTTTTTTTAGACAACTGACTGATGTCATCATGAACTTTGTTGGAATATTCCTCTGGATCGCCGTTGGAGGCACAGCACTTCACTACTGGCACGGCTACCAGGGCGAGCAGCACTACAAACATGTCTACACAGAACGTCAGGTAAGCACTCTATGCACATATCTACTTTATTACTAAGATATTCCATTCTAAGAAACAACCAGATATGTGACATTACAGTATAAGAAATGACCAAATACTTCCCCTTCTAACAAACGACTTATCCCATTGTAACATACTACATAGAACCAGAGATAGCACATGACACTTCGTAATAAAGATCTCACAGTTATGTTTTGATGCGACACAAACCTATTCTATTCGCCCTTTACAACCCAATTTGGGGCATAGGGAGGCAACAAGAGCTCTCCATTTCACTCAATTTCCCGCAACGTTTATGACCTCCTCTCATAGCATGTCGAAGTCCATCAGCTCTGCTTCGAAAGAGCGGAACACGGTATGAGAACGTCTTCCTTGTCTTCGGGACCCTGATGGGAGAAAGAACAGCGCTAGCTATTTAACTTGTTCTAAACTTAATATTGTTCGTGAATAATCCTTCAGAACTGCCCCGTTGAAACTTGAAACATGCAATGCAAATATACTGTAACGGACTTTATCCTAGATTTGTCTTCAAAAGCGTTGTAATATTAAACCGTTTTTCTTTTCACTGAAATAATTACAAAACTCTTGATTTTGATATTCAATATCAAAACAAGAGTTTTGTAAATCAAAGGCATATAAACTAACTATTTCTCAAGTTTAATGATACGATATTATTACAATTTTTTAAAATCAGAAAAGATTACTTGATTATAATAAAAAAAAAAAATTAACATATGACCTATATCAAAATGAAAAAAGATAGAAACACACTATGGTGTTTATATGAAAATATATGTATGCTTCTGATGGTGTGGCAAAAACACCACAACACAATAGTGTGTTTCTATCATAAGTTTTATACTTTGATTTCGATTCACTGTGTATTTCATTAAAATGACACTTCTCATAGATAATTTAATTGAATTATTTCTTTACAGGTGGGCTTGGCGCTTGGATCTCTGTGCATTTTCCAAGGAGCTCTTTATCTTCTCGACACAGTTCTGTCCTTGATACACTTCTCAAAAGAAATGTAAAAACAAAAAAAAACTCACTACTTGATAATATCATTGACCAACACTAAGAACAATCATTCGCGAAATACAAGATGACGTCACAAGATCATTACAATCATTATTCAGTCATGCGATACAAAGATACGCCCATAAAATATAAAATAATAATATTGCAAGACAAAGCCCAGAATTAAAATACTGTCATTACATTAGATCGATACATAAAGTAATTATATTTTAAGGACCAAAAACTAAGGGTACAAACTTACATTTAAGATTAGTTAATTAGGGAGAATTTTTATATAAAATACTGTTATATTAATTTTTAATTATAATAATTTGGACCTTTGAATCGAGCGAACTATCAAATAAAAGAACTCTACAGTTTTTCGTCATACATTTTGCAATCTGCGCTCATAACCTTTTCACCAGTTATGATTCAAACGAAGAATTATTATTTAGTCTAGTATATTATACCTAATTAAGTTAGTTTTAAATTTGTCAATAATAATTATATGACTTACATTAATTATATGTTTTGTACTTAATAAAATAAACTAAGAGAATCGTGTGTTTTAGTTGACATAAAACTATTTTAAAATTGTATAAGAACTATAAATGTATCAATATTGATTTCTTCAATTCCTATATTTAACTATTTTTAATCATATTATTCAGGTTTTATATAAAAAGGTTGATTCCCAGTTTGTTTGTTAAACAGATAGAAAAAAATTTCCATCAGTCGGAAAGGATTATTTGGGTAGAAAAAAAATACCACAAAACTTTGTCTCACCAGCTTTCGACACCTTAATTAAAAATGTGTTTTCTTTTTATAAATATCTAAAGGTCAATTAAATTCAATACTCCCTTCTGAACACCACTTAAGGGCATAGGGAGGCAACAAGAGCCCTCCACGATCTTGCGCGGCTTCAATTGTATCCTCTATGAAGGTACTGACGACAAAATAGCTTATAGTTTCAATATCAATATAGTAAATAATCATCTGAAAAAAAAATTACACTACTACAAGATTAACCAAAAGAATGATATACAGACAAACCATAAAAATCAGCACTGATTTATTATCATTATTATTAATAATGCCCTTAGTTAAAGGTCATTTAAATGTCACAAACTCAAAACAACCCTTCGGTATATTATTAAGCATCCCTTGATGTTCAAATCGAACATCGTTCACTGTGGGAACAGTGTCCTTTAGAGTTCGCATCGAATAGCTTCGTTGTTGTATTGTTTTGAGTATATCACGAATACGGATTCGTAGTACGAAGTTAAAGCTGTCTAAATCCTCTTACAAATGACGAACGATGAGTAGGCAGGGTCTAGTACTGGACCTAGGGTAGGTACCGGCCTGCCATCCGTCAGGATGTACACCGGACACAAAGTACTAAATAAACGTATTACGTTTTCTACATAAATTTACCTACCCATTGGGCGCGTGTTCGATGAGTAATAGTTTGAAGAATGCAACATTACAGCCGATAGAAGTTTTTAACAGGCCAAATGGAGTTTGTCAGCTGTAAATCAAAACACTCCATCAGCAAAGAAACATACAATCTATTTATTTGAAAAAAAAAGATACAGTTTGTTACAGAATAAATTTTGGACTGGAGATTGAACCATCAAAGCTAGAATTCAGTCAGATTATTTATGTACAAAAGTACACTGTAAAGTTTGAATATTCATTGTCTTGCTTGATGTTTAAAAATCGATTTATTCCTTCGAAAGCTAGCGTCAGATCACTGGCACGTTAAAAACGTTCTTGATTAGCAGTAAAATTCCTATCTGTCTTGAGAAATCTTAGCATGCATTTACACGGAAAATATTTCATGTCTAAGGTATGATTCGATCCTGCAACTGGTAATTTCAAACGTCAGAATACTAAGCTTCGTGTGAATGTGTAGATTTTTTTTAACAGGCTAAGGTAATGAAAATTATTTTAGTGTAGGTTTACACGTGTTATTAATGTATACTTTCAAGATAAACTTTTAAATTAAAATGACTAAAAACTCGAAGGAAACACAGAAAAATGGATCCTTCTATAAAATATACAATATGGTAGGCACCTACTTATATTTGTAAAATATTGAAAATAAAAAAAAATAAACATATAATGAAAATATTAAGAAATAATATTTTTATACATGTGTATAATACACAATAATTTCATCAAAATGCAGTTCAAATCGTTTACTTCATTCAAATCAGCTTTTTATCTGCAACCATTGATATATCAGAGGGCGCCACCATATGAGAGGGTCTCTTTTTACCATCCTTTTGAAATGGACACAATGTTATCTTTAAAGAGAACAATATATGTATTGATAAAAATTAATATTGTTCTCGACCAATCTCGTTTAAAAAAAAGATAATATATTATGTTTCTAAACTAAGACGTGCGAGTTTCTAAATAGCGAAATGCGAAAGAATTTTGAGTTAAAATTAGGAATCGGTTGGGCAGATTGTTTCGTATTCTGAAAGGAAGCGTTCTGGCGACATGCGGGAGGCTGCGACGCCGCCAGAGTGGCGCCTCGGAGTCTTATTGCGATGATCTACCATAATGATGGGGCGGAAGAGTAGGCTTCTAACACTGTGCCCTCCCTATAGGCGCACCAACCCCTTCATATGTATAATACGATGTAGGTATGTATGTTGTACGCACCCCCAAAAGGCACTGGAGCAACCTATAGCATTCCGCTCGATTTGTTAAAACACAAAGAGGAGCTAAACCACTTTGAAAGTAACTACTAGTAAATTTACTGTGATAAGAAACAACTCGAGAGTTATTTTTTATGTGCATGCATGCGACCTTTCACACATTGAATAAAAATTCTTATGTAGTTACATTAAATACGAGTAGAATTTCATAAAGCTGTGTGTTGATATGTTTCAAAAGATTCTCTGTACTTCGTGAAGACATCATAATGTGAAAGAAGAAGTCAAATGAGAAAGTCCTGCGAATTTGGTAGAGAGTTGCTGAGCACTTTTAACAGTAGAAGAGTATCATACTTCAGCCACATCTTAAAAGCTCTTCAACAACTAATAATTGTGTAAGTAAAAATGGACTGACGAGGTATGGGGCGTAAAAGAGCATAATGCCTGAAATATCTGAGACAGTGGTTAAGACTTGCCCAGGATCGTGAAGCTTTCTCACAGACGGTCGCCAACCTACAATAAGAGTGGCAAATCTAGAAGAGGACGTTTATTATAGGCACCGCAACATTTAAGATATCCAACACCATGTGCCCGAACGTTGGAGAGGGGTGCACAGAGCACACAGGAGGACCTTGCTGATGCCAATGACAGGGCCATACATGTGGCCAACCACTGGAGATTCTTGGTCTGACGATCCGGACTCGGAAAGTAAATAAGTAAAACACCATGTTATCAGTTATCACCCACCCAAGGTCAATCCAACAATTTTGATCCGACTTTTAGATTATATCTTCCTGTTATAGAACAATCGAGAGTTTGATAATTGTGCTATACCAAAAAAATATTTATGAGTTACAGTAGGTATGTACCTATTCTCGTATTTGTATAAGTATCCATAGATTAAAAAAAATAATTGTGCACTTGTCTGACATTAGATACCATTGATCCATAGATGATTTCACTATAAATTATAGCAACCGGAAGAGTAATTCAATAATTACGAAAAACAATTGGCGTGAGATTATGCGCTTGCTGGATCAGACAACTTCCCTGAAGATCTTGATGATTTGCCTAACCAATAGAGCGATCTATTTTAACTGAACTGCCTAAACACATAGGTAGGTAGGTACATCGATGTTGAACCGATTTTATGGTGAAGGCGTCACAGTGACTCCACCATGGGTAGGTGGTAGGTACAAGGTACTTGTCCATAAACAACTCAATAGTGGTAATGTCAGTCGCGTGCATGCATCCACCAGCCTACTGTGTACATTGGCCGTCACACGTGTACAGAACGTCGGCCGTAGTGAACGCTTTTCCCGCTCTCGACTATTTTTTAAGCGGGCAACATTGACATCGGAAAATTCTAACATAGAGTTCAAGTTTGTTTTTAGTCTAAACAAAAAAAAAGTGTTGTGCAGTTAAAGTTGATAAGAGTTTTTGTTTTTTATTACAAAACAGGAAGGTAAGACGCAACATAATATTCAAATTGTTTACATTTTCTATTAAAAAAATAACTGTCAAACTAAACGAATATTAATTCGAAATTTAAAATCGCTACAAAAGACAAAAACCAATGTTATTATAATAAATGTTGACATTACATAGAGTTTCTTAGGTACTTACTTTTGTCGATGGACAAGTTTTATTGCCATTGACAATAATGTTTATATTTACATGAGCTTGTTTTTTTATTTGACGCAATATTAATAAAACCAAAACATCGCCTTTGGTTTTTATTCATCATTACTCATTAGGTACCTATATCGTCCGTTTCATACAAAATATGATATGAATAGTTTGTAAATTTAAGTGCACGCAAAACTATAGGTAATTTTTAACAAAGTTAAATGAAATATAATAACTTGATTAAACATTGCATATACCTAGGTTTAATTTAACGTGAAATTAAATTTACAATTACAACACACATGACTCATATTTTGCGTGCAACAAAAATATGTAGCGATAGAATTTCAAGTCAATGTAACTGTCCCCATAGACATATGTACAATATACCTAGATAATCACCGATGTGACTTTCTAGTCGTTGTTGTAAATTTGATCACTTCTCGACTCTAAATAGAGTAAATCATACTAATAAATGTCTGATGACTACCAAGGTTCTTAATCATCTGTTAGTTATTTTGATAAATGCCTACGAATTTTATATTAAATATACCCATGAAAGCAAATATATAACATTATTGCTATATAAAGTTATTACAGAAAGCCCGAGCTTTGGAAAATGTCGAAATCTATATGATGTTTCTCAGTATTTGATCCCTGAAAGGAGGACTTACAAGTATAGTCACATTTTTGAACCCCTTAAAGAGGCTAGTGATTTGAGATCAACATAAAAAAATCCGTTTTACTTTCGTTGAAAGCTGCAAAAGAATCTATAAAAATATAGAATACTTTATAGTAACTAGAATTTGTATTCACATTGACAAGATGAGAAAATCATCACAGTTTCTTCGACAACGAATATTTAAACAGTTTTATTTAGATAATTCCACCAAGAATGCACGTTCAATTTAGTTGATTGATTTGAGTAAATTTCCTTCAAATTGATCAATCTCAATTTTATAAAAAAAATCAACATTTAATTTTGATATTATGTCCAGCATTTATAAACTAAGTATAGGTATATGTATTTTCTTCAGCGCTCTCAACTAATACTTATATCATGTTATGTATAAGGAGACGTTTCTCTAATTTCATCCATTTTTATTAGCAAGGTTTTAGCTTTATTCATCAAAATATCTATGAACTTTTATTCTCACAAACATACGTAAAATACTCAAATTGTTAAAGCCTTTATACATAGCATTATTGCATGAAAAACATACCTACATAATCAAGAAAATACACGTTATCCAATGTGTTAGCACGTAAGGTCAGTGCAGTGTCAACTAAGCACAATAATATGAAAACAATTCAACTCCATAATAATATAATGTCATACAAAAAAGTGTATTTCCCGAAATAATTTATAGCGGACTTAACCCGGTTAGTCTGGAAGAAAAAATCAATAATGACCTCAAAAAATTTGCGTCGTGGCTAATGCAAAACTATCTAACAATAAACGAAAACAAAACCAATTACCTGGTTTTCTCCCAGAAAAATAAACCTGCAATTAATCTCAAATAAGTAGAACTCACAATGTTAAATATCTTGGACTAAACTTAGACGACAAACTAGATTGGTCAACACATATAAATAAAAAAATTGAAAAATTATCTCCTATTATAGGAATAATGAGACGAACTGACATATTAAGCACAAAAATTAAGCACACCTTATATAATTCATTCATTCTTCCTCATGTTACATATGGACTTACAGTCTGGTCTCAATGTAGCCTCCAACAACGCAACACTATGCAACGGCTGATGAACAAATCACTCAAACTAATATTTGGGCTTCACCGACTAACTAGAACCTCAGACCTTTACAAATTGACTGAAAAGTTTAAATTAGAAGATCTTATTTTCATGGAAAAAGTAAAACACATACATAAAATAAAGAGTGGTCAAATTAAATCCAACATTAGGTTAACGATTAGTTCAGACATCCACACTCACAATACGAGACAAACCTCTCAATTAAGAACTGCACCTCCAAGAACTAATCGAAAAAGATATAGCTTCCTCCATTCATCCGTAAAAATTTATAATAGCCTACCTGACGTTTTACGAAAAATAAAAAATACAACTACATTCAAATCAAAACTAAAAACCCATATAAAGACTCGTAACATAACTACTCACAATACAATACAATAACACACCAAGTCATGTAGAATATAAGTTAGTATTATGATATCTGTGGTTTTCTTTTTTTTTGTTGTTTGATTGTTTGAATTGTATCGAAGTTTTGTATATATTGTTCGTTATGTCAAAATCATTACCCCTAATATCAGCATAATTTCAATTGCTGTTTGGGGAATGGAATAACCTTATTTGTATTTATTTTGTACTGTTATATATTATAATTTAAGTTTAATAAATTGTGATTTAAATAAATAAATAAATAAAAAAATAAAAAAATAAAAAATTTGTACCTACCTTATTTCTGGACAGAATGACCGAAAGAAGTGAATGAATTTGACACTTATTTTCGTCATCACACACCCATTATTAACATCGGACAAACGTTTTAATTGAACGAAAAGCCTCTAATTGCGCAAAAATGTTCCAAATTTGAAATTTTTGGGCACTCTCTCCAGAACTAGAGTATAGTAGAGACGCGGATTCGCTAGTTGACAGATTTTCAATTAACTTTCATTGTACATACAAAGCTTCGTAGAAATGACATTTAAATACCTGACGCTTAAAGTTAATACAGTACGTAACTTATGGGTTTAAACATTGTCTGAAGAACGTGCAATTAGGTATACGTAGTTATTATACCTATTGTTATGTTCATTTCAATGCTGGTATCATAATATTATTAAATCTCTAAATATTATTGTATTATCATCTATATAAAAATACTTTATGCACAATTGAAATGCACTTCATGTTTATCGCATACTGTCGCTTATAAATTACACAATCACAGTATTTGGCGCATGTGGGTAAACAGCTAAACAATACTATGATTTCCATGAACCAATAAACATTTGACGTTTGGGTATTTACATATCTTTGTACACCTTACTTAATTTGATTTCATTTTGTAAATTTTCTTTTGAGCCTCAACCATCCACTGCTGGATGATAGCGGCTCTTGTATTTTATGACCAGACATTTCTGTACTTAACGTTATATTATATGCGAGAAGTAATTGGCATTTCAACTCCAAGATTGTCAGGCGCATTGGCAAAGACGTCCTTCCGCGTTGGCCCATGAATCAACACATTCCATCGATTTTGGTTATTCAATGCATGATATATTAAATGGTTTTCAGAGGAGACTGATGTTGAGGAGGTGTGGATAGGTATTTTGAGATCAAAACAATCAAATTGACATCAAATTATGACGTCTTATGCTCCACACAAAAAAATAATGATAAACCTAAAACTTCACATTTTTTCAGACCAACATGGACGACGGTCTCTGTCATCTGCTTCCCTACCGTTTTATCTTCAGTTTTCTGTGTCTATGTCATTCTGAGTGCAGAATGATAAGGTATATAAGTCTACCCTTGTCATTACAAGAGTCTCAGCATCTTCGATATGATCGATATGAAGGGCAATCTATTAGGCAATCTATGCGATAAACTTACTTGTGGCTAGTGAAATTTAAAAAAGTGATATTTGTCCTAAATACATAATGGTTTCTTCTCTGGTGTATGTAAATAAGCAAACACGCCATTGCGTAGATCTTGGTTAGTGGAAGGTGCGTACAGAACCAATAACGATGTGTTAAACGCGCATATTTACGCGCACGAACAGTTCACGACGAGGCCGGAGTGGGCGATCATGCACAATGTTATAATTATTTTACTATTTATCGTTCGTAATTGTCACATTAAATCTCTTTAGATATTTAAATATGATAGAAATAATGTCTAGTGGAGTGGAATTGTACTACAAAGTCATAAAAAAAACTATGAATCACTGGCTAGAACTATTAATTTGGATATAAACCAACCACAAAAATCTCAGCCAGCCGGATAAAACGAGTCATCCGATAATAATTATTAAGGTATAATTTCGTGTGCAGGAAATTCTTTTATTTTATCAATGTCAGGAAAGGGGTTTAAAAAAAGAGTATTAATTAAAAAAAAATTCTAAAGGCTACCAAACTTCCAATCAAAGATAAAAGAAATACAATTGAAATATACATAAGTAATGTAAAGCACGCCATATTTTTCTGTTCTTTTGAAAGATTCATAAGTAGAGTGTTATTAAGTTCTTACATCAATTCGAATTCAATTAATATCAATGTTGCCATGTCACGAAATGTCACTGACATTATTTTCGACAATGACTTAAAATATGGATTGGCGTGTACCGGTGTATTTCGTACACAACAACAAAAAATAATAACACTCGAACAGGTATGCCGCGTGTATTATGCATACGATTGTATGGAGCGTAAACTACGTGGAACATGTGATTCATTCACAACAATAATATTTACGCGGGAAGAAATGACTCGGTTAGAACGCTATGCGAGTAGGTGTCCATAAAATGATAATAAGAAGAACGATGAGTGGTTGATTCTCTGTGGTTACGTTAATAACCTCTTTGTGGAATTATAATTGACTTTTTTATTGTCGAAAGAAATAATTAAACCGAAACGACAATATTTATCTAATTACTTTACAAATAGAGCAGTCTGATTCCCATAAGATTCAATAAGTATCTAATAATTAGAAAAAATAATCTAAACATATGCAAGTAGAAGTTGTAAAAGACTTTAAGCGTTGATTTAATAAATAAATAAACAACAAGCTCTTTCCTTTAAAAACGTTGAATACATATTCCCTAGAAAAGCAATAATTCCGTAGCATTGACAAAATGTTGTTGAGAAATAAAACGCTGAACAATTCATTTACTTGTATAAGAATACGGATAAACTATAGAAAGTTGATGACATGAATTAATATAGAAAACTACATATTATTATGTTTGATATAGAATCACACAAGGTATAGACAGGTATTATGGTAATGTTATAATAATTAACATATTTGAACTTGTTTCGATGAGCCGAGCTATATTTTCATAATTCGAACGGTCACCGTCCACGGAGGATTCTAACATTCGTGGCTAATTGTCTGAAGGTAGTACTAAATCTAGGCGAGGCGACTAACAACATGTATAATGGTTAATAAAGTGCGAGACGACAATTCAAAAACAGTAAAACCCCTGCATTCGTAAAAAAATCGGTGTTTGAAACGATGCATGTGGCAAATATTACTATAAAAATTCTGCCCACAAACTTCGTTTATCGATTACTCTAATAATATATTTTCTACTCTTTAATCTTCCTGAAGAATATTAACAGTTTGCATAAAAAAAATTCACAAGTTTTCAATTATACATAATATATGGTACTTTATTTGGATGAAGAGCTTAATGTAGTCTTTGAGACATAATGCCTCATTGGACGGTCAGTCGGAAAGATGAATAAAGAAATTCAAATTTCGAATTTAATATTTTTAGGAGTTTTATTATTATGAATACAGACGTTCGCATTATGCATTCGAATTTTATAGGGATTTCACTCTGAATAACGTATAGATGTTCGAATTTCAAATATTATGACTTTTATAGGGGTTTTATTATAACGAATCGAACGTCTGTTCGAACTTTGAATATGAGTTTTATATGGATTTTACTATAACGAATACAGAGGTTCGATTTTCGAATATGATTTTTATTGTGGTTTAATTGCGAATAGAGACGTTCGAATTTTGAATACGAGTTACAAGAAGTTTACTTAAAACAAATACAAATGTCGAATATGGAGGTTTCGCTGTAGTACGGTAGGAACAGTAAAATCCATCACGTACGAACTCGACTCAGCAGTTACAATATGTAAACAAACTAACCTAAGTGTTGGAAAAACTACATACACTTTAGTCACATATTGTGTATGCATGTGCTGGATCATTACCTAATGTAGTAAACAACTCGCATTGCAAGCATATAGCAAGATGGCGTACGAGCATGCATTTACCGGGCCATCAGCCCAGCAGACCTACTAGTGGGTGCTGCCAACACAACCAACCCACATCTGGTGTGCTGCTTATGTCGCAACTCTACATACGTACATGTGTTTAATTCTTCGAGCAATTGTAAAAAATATCTATCATTGATTCCTATTATTTATCAAACTATAATGTGCAATGCTGATATCCCAACGAAGCTACTTTAATAATTCAAAACAGGATTAAACATATTCAACAAAAAATAAATTCGGTGGAGGGCTCTTGTTGCCTCCCTATGCCCGTAAGTCGGGTCAAAAAGTAAGTACATATGTATGTATTATGCATATTGCAAAATTTATAAATGTGCTAATTACCTAACTAATTAGATCGGGTAATTCATCAAACACAATCAACTTTCTGAGTTAAATCAAAGAATCAATAATTTGGATCCGAATACTTGAATAAAAATGCAACGGATTTTTCGGGTAGTGTAAGCAGGCATACATTGATTCTGTAAAACATAGTTTGTTATAAATTGTATAAAATACCTACAACATAACAAAAATTATCAAGAATATCATCGGCAATTACAAAAAAAATCGTTGTTTAGTATAAATTCACTGTATTCTGACAAGCCCCGAGTCTTATGTGACCATGTAGGACTTATGCTTACCAAACAGATACGGGGTAATTAAAATACATGTAAACTATCAAAATAATTTACCCCTAAACAAACGCGATAACTGGAACGGACTGTAATGTAGGTACCAAATGCAGTTTTCAATTAAACAGTTTAAGAACCTTTGGATATGTAATGCACTTAAATAAGAAATAAGCCTTCGGATACAAGGAGAGTATATTTTGAACCCTGAACTATCTAACAATACTATTAAGCTCATAATTCTAAGTTATACTGTACTTAGTAAACAATTGACGGGAAGAATATCAAATATGTCCGCAGTCACCAACGTGTTAAAGTAAAATTAGGACGAATATGTAACAACTAATAACTCTAACAATTCATTACTAATGTTCGATTTTTAAATGGAACAAACCATTACGGGCTTACGATCGTCTTCTACTAATATTTCGAAGGTTGGCTTAGTGTGATCACTTTACGTTAACGACGTTCGCCATTAGGTGGCAATGTTTAAGTCTCCGAAACTCCTAATCAAGAGAACTCTCGACGTGTCAAACAACATGTCAAAAAATCCCATATATTATAGGTACAACAAGTAGATATTTAATAATAATCAATGGGATATAGAGAGAAAAGTTGGAAATTATTGAGAACAAGAGAGCAACCAAATTTATAGACTGCGACTGCTGTCATGTATTTGGCGCCAGATTGGGACCCTTATGGAACGACATAAGTGACCCTTTTGTATGCCTGTCACCAACCATCTTCAAATAGATACCAAGAGTTTAAAAGCAGAAAGCAAGTCGTAGGTCAAGGCTCTATATGAGCTGAAGTCGAGTAGAACAAAGAAATTATACCTAATCTCATCAAATATTAAAGCGTTAGATATCACAGAACAACTTGTTATCGACGAAGCAAGTGACAGGTCTAATGACAGGTTATGGATAGAGACAAGAGGAGCGGCCAAGGTCTCACAAACCGGTTGAAAAGAAATGCTGGAGAAATTCTGCGGTTCGTTTGTTGAGTGTGTTTGTGTCTGTTGGTATAGGGGGACGTGCAGAGGTGTGTGTAGTAATATTAGAAGATAATAATTATTATCATTCGTCATCTCTTTGATACCAACACGCCCGTATCACTAAATACAAATAAAATGGAAAGTTTGACATCACTTAGTAGAACTCCCAAATAATTAGCAGCTGAAGAAATGCGGTTCTCATAAAAATATTCACCAAATTCACAAATAAAAAAATAAGTCCTTAAAACGCTGAATCAAGCAGCACGATTTTGGGTATTTATCTGTTACGACATTTCTCAATTTGCATTTCACACAAAAAAAATTGATAAAATTAACACTTGACCCAAACTTTGCTTGCACTTCAATTTGTAAATGTGTCATATTTTATATGCAACAATGATTTATTAGTTGATTATTTCAATTGTTTTTTTTTTTCAACATATTGGAATGAAATGAAAGTTTTTTCGAGAGACCTGGAACCTACTGAACGGTGTAATTTGAGGCCGCGTTTATACGAGAGTAAAAAAAGCGTTGCTTTAAAACTCGGGGTTAGCGTTTTTAAAGCATCCTTAGTACACTTGTTAATAAAAGCGTCGTGTTTTAATAATATTATTGTATGAACACACAGATAAAAGCTCGGTGAAATAAAATGGACGTCAATAAAGCCCTCGTGCGAACGAGGCCTTAAATGACTTTATTTATACTAAGAATACTATACCCAATACTACTAAGCTTGAATGTTCGATTTTTTCAATTATACAATACATTGATCATATTTTATCAGTACAGGTAACTTAATAACAACGTAATTTCGTTGATTCTATACGCTGTACTGACAAAACGATCAATTAACATGAAAGGTGCAAAACGAGCCCCTAAAATACAAACAGTACACCCACATCTAGTCCGGGGCTAATAGAACGGAAGTGGACACGAGTATTTTACGCAATTTCACCCCTCGCTGATACAAGGTGGCACGTCGAAAAAAAATTAATACATTAGTTTTTTTTTAAATAATATAAACATTTACTTCTTCTTTTGAGTGAACCGATATTGTGTGTTAAATATTCTACAAATTAGATCAGGACAAAATAATATGAAGATTTATTAACTCGATCACTCGATAAGAGTCGTATCATTAACGTCCTTAACCTAACTAACTACCTACTTCATTTTCAGTCACTCACAACCAAAAATACAACAATTCTCTGTTGTGAAACATCTGACAAGCAGGAACACTTTGGTAAAAACAAAAACAATGGTATTTTTTTTCTATTTTGCTTGCAATTTTTCCGGATTTTCTCACCGTTTAAAACATTCCTGAACTTTTACGAATAGTTTTAAACCAAAATTAGCAAAATCAGTCCAGCAGTTCTAGAGTTTTAGCGAGATTAACGAATGGCGATCTATGTTTAATAATTGAAAGAGAATAACTCTGTAAAATTTTCCACTTTATTTTTAATTTTTACCTAAACTGTATTTAAATATTTTCAATCCTTTCAGACCATCTTCAGAAACAAAATAAAGTTACTGAAAATGTACTGAAAGAATCAAAAACAAATGAACCACTATGAATCAATGTAAAAATTCACTACAATTTTTCTATATACATTTCTAAAAATCATTAAAAATGAGTTTCCCAACGTGCCTTCATATGCAATGTTTGAAGATAAATGGATCACTCAATTGAAATCAACCCCAAGTAAACAGTAATGTAATAAGGGAGGAAAAATTAAACAAAGCTACCCATTCATTATGTACGCCATGTAGTTTGTATCATCGGTAGTAAAATAACAAAGAAAAAAACACTCTCAGGGGGTCAACGGACGAAGAGTGCGCACCATGCACCGGGTAGCTAGGCAAGTACCAAGTGAATAGTGTAGGTGTTGAGTATTATGTAGACATTAAGGGATAGGGCACGATCGGTACAATGCGTTGGCCCAGTTACCTGCCCGACACAACCGAAATTATCTAGGACAGATGCCTACCGACACTGGCGTTTGGTCGGCATCACTCAACCGTGACAAACAAACGAACGTTTACTGAATGACAACCAGAGTCTGATCTATTCATCATACAAATAAACATGTCATGCAAAAGATCACGCTAGCTTAATTTTGATAATCTTCCACAGTTCTTCACAATTCGACTGCCGAGCAAGGGAAACAGAAAAATGAGACAATAACTGTTCGAGTACTTCTTATCAGACATCACTACACTGCTGGATATAGGACTTTTCAAACTGTCCACTCATCTATATCCTGCCCCCCGTGACCGGTATTATGTAATCCGTCCATCTTTTTTATGGACAGTTTTTTGAGGTTAACTTTCCATCGTTTTGTCTCGCTACATGACCTACACATTACCATTTTGTTTAATGATGAGATCAATAATATCAGAATTCTGTGTCTTCAGTTAGGTGTTTGATGTCTCCATTTTTTTTTCTATCTTTTAAGACTAATTCCCAACATCCTTCTCTCCATGATTTCGCTGTGAGCTTTTTTTATTTTTGGGCGCTCTTTGCTGTCAAAATTATTGTCTCTTAGCCGTATGTGACTCGAAGGATGCATGATTAATAGACTTTTCTTTTCAGATTTATTGGGATATCTTTGTCGATGAAACTGTGCATTAATTTACCACAAGCCGCCCAGCCTGGTCCTTTCCTTTTCAATGTTCCTTTTGGGCAAAGTACTTTTTGCATAAATACGTTACGCTGAAACTGAAATACATTATTTCTTTAAGACAATTAGGCGGTAATTCTAAAGATATATGGAAGATTGTGAATGAAATCACGGCAAGAAATTCGGTCATCAAAGCCCCCATAAATAGATTAAAGCTAGGAAGTGAAATCGTGACGGATGGCTCGACGATGTCTAACATGTTCAATGAATATTTTACAAATATCGCCAGTAGTTTAGTGGAGGAAATGAACTGTTCCGCAGTTATAGAGAGAAGTGACACATCGCTGAATACGATTAATAGTAGATCTAATTGTCTAACCAAATTCGAAAATATAACTGAGGGAGAGGTGGGTCTTTGTATAGATGAGTTGAGAAATTACACAGCAGTGGGGCCAGATGAGATAAGTGTCGAAATTCTGAAAGGAACCAAGTGTCATATTCTGGCACCCTTGCGTTATCTAATCAATCTTTCTCTAAACGTCGGAATTTTCCCCACTCCTCTGAAACGGTCCATAGTGATTCCTATATTTAAGACTGGTTCACCCCTCTCGATGAACAATTATAGACCTATTACATTAGTGTCCCAGATCGCGAAGATTTTTGAAAAAGCTATCAAACGTCGTTTGTTAAATTTCTTTAATAGAGAAAACATTATTTCGGGAAATCAATACGGTTTTAGATCTGAAATGGGAACCGAAGATGCCTTGTATAAGCTGACATCATATGTAAGTGAAAAGTTAGAGCAGAAAAAAAACGTATTGTCAATATTTTTGGACCTAAAGAAGGCGTTTGACACTGTAAATCACAAAATACTACTACATAAGTTAAAAAAGGTGGGAATGGATGGAAACTGTTTGTCATTACTTAAAAGCTATTTGAGTGATAGAATGCAGTCGACAAAAGTGAATCAGTGCAACAGCTCATACTTAAAAGTAGAACATGGTGTACCACAGGGTACAGTATTGGGTCCTATATTGTTCTTAATATATATAAATGAACTCTGTGATTTAGAAGTTTCGGGAATGTTGGTTACTTTTGCAGATGACACGTCAGTAACTGTATGTGGTGATACATGGATGGAAGCCTACAATAAAGCATCAAACGCTTTAAGAATAATAAAGTCTTGGCTGAGAAACAATTTGCTATCACTTAATTGTGATAAAACCTTCTACATTCCATACTCACTAACTATACGCAAAGCCCCTAAAGACTGTATTGTATTGAGATTCCATGACGAATCTTGTAACGAACGCTGCACTGGTTGCAAAGAGGTCCAAAGAACAGAAAACGTTAAGTATTTAGGAATATATATTGATTCCAAATTAAATTGGACTCGTCATCTAGATTACTTAACTAGGAAAATCAGGAGACAGTTTTATCTGTATAAGAGATTGAGAGAAACTATCGGAATGGAAACGATCCGAATGGTCTACTTTAGCTTAACACAATCTGCTTTCACTTATGGAATACTAGCATGGGGAGGGGCATATGACAAACATAAAAGATCACTTAATGTTGTGCAAAGGACCACTCTTAAGTTAATTTATAGGAAAACTCGAAGATTCAATACAGAACAATTATTTGAGATAAGCGGTTTCTTTGATCTCAATAAGCTATACTTTCTCCAAATGCTTAAACTAATTTACAAAAAGCCGGAGATTTTTAATCGAATAAACACTGAAAGACGGGCTAGTGCTAGGTTGGGAAACACGTTTGTGGTTCCGCTATGCAGAAGTAGACACGCTCAAAGGCAACCATCATATATTGGCCCTAAACTATACAACGACATCCCAGAGGGTCTGAGAAGCAAGGACAAGTACCTAACGTTCCTCAAGCACATCAAGCTGTGGCTGCGGGGATTGGACATTGCTGTCTATTTGAAGTAAAGTTTCTCAAAATCCTGTGGTCATTGCTGTTGTGTCTGGTTTTATAGTTGAATAGGGTATTTATGTTACCAGCGATTATTTTGTGGATTAATTTATTATAGGGCGTTTATTATTTTCAATATTTGATTTGTTATTATTACTTAATATTATTATTATTATTTTTTTTTTTAATTAAGACTTTTTTTTTTAATCAAGTGTTTTTTTTTTTTTTTAACTAAGTACTCATTTAATTGATTTATTATCTATTGTTTATTTTTTACCTTAGTTCTTCCAGACAATGAGCTGTAGATATTGATTTTGTTAAAATGTTGTTTCATTATGCTACACCCACAAACAGGCTATGCCTTGTGGGATTTTTCGAAATGTTTAATTGTTAAGTTAATTTTAAGAATGTATTTTTATTTAATCGAAAAATAAACACTATTATTATTATTATTATTAATTAATTGGCATAACTAAGCACGTTATCTGTCTTTTCATAGTACCTTTTCTGCTTTTCTGTACGAATTTTTGAAAGCGGGAAACCAAATTTCAAGTAGTTTTTCTCCTATGACAGTTAAGATGTAACGATTTTACAGAACAAAAGAGTAGTTTCTTCGAAGGCTATCAAAGATGCTTCAAATAGTGGATAAACGCTGATAGGAATAATTCCACAATTTATAAGATTAGTTTAATATTTATAAAAGCTTCACACCGTCAAGGGGGAAAGGGTTTGGAAAGTCATTAAATCTATTTAGACAACTTTAAATTAACCTAAATAAAACAAATATAGAAAAAATCCTCGTACACCTCACTCTTTAAAAAAAAAAAAGTTTTAAATTAAGTAACTACTTCAAACATTATTAATGCAATGAATTTTGAGATAATGAACGTTAAAAATCTTAACAGATTCCCGTGTCCTTACTGGTTGACATTTTAAAATCACAATATCGTAAACAAAACATACCTAGAATAAATTGATTTAAGGCTTATAACTATCTAGAAGGAGTATTGTTACGAAAGCTGGTTCATTATGATCGCACGTTAAACGGTGGATCGTCTGACTAATCATAAAAGGGTATCATAGATGGATAAAATGAATCATTGTATATGTTAATAGGTTTACGGTAGCTGTATACGCGAGTACATAGGATCATTATATCTAGAGGGAATGTCATATGCATATATAAACGTGGTATTTAAATCAATGCCACTAAGACAATTAGAGGCGCAAATCAACAATTATTACAACTACACATAATATTAAAGGAGTCAATCCTTCGTCCTTTATTGACGTATTGACGCATAGAATTACGTATACAGTATAACACACCTCTATTTATTTAGATGCTTCTAGAACAATATGATGGATCACGTGTTTAACTACTAGATCCTGTATTATAATATTTATTCTAAAAGTAGAAATATGCATCAATAATGTTAAAAATAAGCAACGAAGAAAGTACTTGAGTTTTGCCGGGAAAAACATTGACATTAATGAAATTAAGAAATTTGAAGAGGACAGTTACCGAAGATTAATAGCAATTATAATAATACCAACTACACCTTAATTGCATTTACGTGCAAACATACCAAGAATGTCTTTCGACTGCAATGGCTGTCATCGATATCATCATATTACAATTACATGACGTGTCTAGTTTGAATTCGATTAACTAATAATGAACAATAGATACAAAATGTATACGTGAAGATGTCCACAACAAGATTAAACACGTTTTGTTATTACCTCAAAGTATTTTGTATAATAATGGTCTAGTCCATAAACATCTTTATATATAAATTCCATCTGGCCCCGTATATTATGTGAATAAAGTCCTTCTAAACGGCCATACTCGCTACGTATAATCTAGGGAAACTGAGCATCAGACACCATTCGAAGGCATTACTATTGTCCTCATGTAGGATGTTAAGACCATTTCCCCAATAATACACGATTTCGGTGTAAGGCCTCAATAAATTTAAAAAAGAACACTCCGTTCTCTATAGTTCGAAAGTCTCTCGTGATTCACTACATCATGATGTATCAGAAGAGACAGAACGGATATTTTTATAAATGGTTTACAGCAATGCATTTTTTTATTTAGTTTTTTTTTTCTTTTACTTTTTTTTAGTTTTTATTAATTGGTTACCATTTTTGACTCCATGTGACCATCGCCAAACCAAACTTAAAACTAATGTGGCCAGTTGAATAAAAATCATACTCATTGAATGAAACAGTAGCGATTGTTGACCGTCTCAACATTAAGTCACACATCATTAAATTATGCTCCAGCAGGTTTACTTAAACACATTACATAGGTTGCCACCTGAAATGATAGAAATAATCGTGCGACAAAATTACACTCAAATAAGTCATAATATTTGACGAAGATGGTATACCTAGTTGAAGAAGTAATCAAGTGAACCACTTTTATAGTATTGAAATTATAGTACCTAATGCTGGCAAAAATGAGGGCGTGTTTTTGCAATCAAAGGTCACTGATCTTGTTTGGAGTTGATGATTATTTTGAGAAAAAATATAGAGGACATGAAGAAATTACAGTTGTTTAAACCTTATATTTGGCTATTCGTTGAGTCATTTTTCACAAACTTTTGATATTATTAACATCTTCTAGCATGCGATGTCAAAGGCTTTGGCAAAAAAAAAATGAACTGATTGCGTGTCACGAAATGAGAAAATCTATGTAGATAGTCTTCAGCTGTTAATACGTCGAACGCGTTTGTTTGAAATGAGACAAATTTAGATATGACTCGAAGGAATATTTTGCGTTATAAAGAAACAGCTTGGAACCAAAAAGGCCAAAAAATAAATATTATGAAATGATACCACGCATAAGGAGGGATATTTTTAGTTGACGATGTGGAGGACCTAGAAAAGAAATTTGTGTAGGAACATAAGGTATGTCATAAGAAAATTTAACCGAGAAAACGAAGGGTTTGTTGGCTTGGCAGTTAGGTCGGCAGTTAGCCACACAGCGTACCTAAAGATCAAATTTTCAAGCTCCGATTCCGACCATCACGACATAAGTTTTGTTTGGGGTAAAATGTGTCGAAAGGTTATTTGTTTTTAGTTTCGCCAAGGTTGTTTTCCTAAACTCTACAAATGATACCTATAGAAAATGCTGTACTTAATACTTTTTCTAAAATCATAATTTATGGAAACTGTAACCGACAAGGCTACGACCAATATGGATGATTGACTCAGGGCAGCAGCTGGTCCAATAGAGAGGCTCCAGATCACCAGGGAAATGAGAGGGTAGAAATGAAACTAGCGGTGTATTCCTGAAGGCAGATGTCCGGCGAGATCACGAGTTCCAAAGTGTTCCGACGAGTAATTCACAATTCGAACTGATGATCTGCCTTACAACTGCGCCTTTATTTATACTAAATCTCAAAAACAGAAAACCAATCAAAATCATTGTTTATTTTGACCAATCACAGGCCTCCATTTTCTAAAAATTCACCCAAAATTTTTACTATGAAATTCGGACATTTAGTTAAATATCTTACAAACTATACAAGATACAATGTCATCAGTATATAACAATCAAATATCTATAACTAGGGCATATGAACATTAAGCATTTATCGATGAGATGTTGCAGGTGTTCGTGATAATTGATTAAGAACACCAAAAGTTCAACGTGCACTATTTATATAAAAGGTATAAAAATCGACTACAATTGGAAACGGATCGGACGTCTGCAACGCAATTTTATTGATTCCACTCAGGAATCGACAACTCAATAATCTTGAGTGCCAACACAAAATTTTTACTAAAAAAGTGGCATCTCGAAATCGATTATTTCAATGTAAATTTGCATATAATATGTTCTTACTGAACAATCAAACAGAGCTATACAATTTGTTTATCAATTAAATCAAGTTTTACATACATGATCTTACAATAGTTACTCTATTCTGGTCATTTTGGATTATTTAATACATTTTATTATTTATATAGGAAAAACATAGTTACAGTGATAGTTTAACCTAGTTTATAACCACTAAAGTACATTATTTACAAATTACAATAAAAATAATAATACAATATTTTGAACATATTTCACCAGTTGGCAATCACTGTCTCAGATCCAAGAAACTGCGTAGTAAATTAATAATTGCGCCTCATTTTAATTCCAAAAACTACGCAGTATTCAATTCTTTTAGGTAAATTCAATTTACTTCCTAAAATACGTGTATTTATGTTTTAAACTATTAATAATGACTAAATAGATCGTAATTTGCTACGAAAGCATGAAATTTATTATTTTACAATCAGATAATCGATCTAACGTGATATTTAATCTAATAACGTGGATACAAGGCGTGTAGGCCCCCAAAACATCCCTTTTAATATCAAAACTAATCAATTATATCGTAATCTTCAAAGTGGTTCGATAAAACATCATTTTTATGCTCCAAAATATTAATAAAATAATATTATTTAATTTTTAATCAAGGATTCATGGGTCAACTTTCCAAGAAATACATGTTCGCACTGCAGTGTCTATAAAATTCGATATCAGAGGTCAATAAAAAATCGTGAGATGCGCACACCGCAGTGTCTATAATATTTGATATCAAAATCAGGGTATATGAATTCGATTGACGCTTCCGCGTTTATCCCGAATGGTATAAATACACGGGTTGATAGTTCACTCGCGTCTTCCGGAGTTTATAAATATAACACACTTTCTCTGCATTCGGTCAGTTCACACATACAAAAAAAAATCTATTGTTACCTGTGTAGACTGTGTGTCTAACAATGTACACAAAAAAATCAAGGACTCTTTTATTATATTAGGTACCTACATAACAATATATAGAGCGAACCGCTGCTGCACTGGTGTGAGATAATAATAATTAATATACGAACATCAAAAGGCGTTTTTTACACTCCCGCCGTAAAACAAGGTTTTACTATTTATTAACGCCTTTTTATTAAATTATTTTTTACAGACGGCCTTGTTATTTCTCCTGTTTTTACCCTAACAGTCCGAACCTGGCCATCATTTGACGAGATCGCCTCCGTAATTATTCCCTTTGGCCAATAATTACGTTGCTGTTTGGGATCCGCGATTGCGACAAAGTCACCTACTTGTAAGGGATCAATCTTTTCATACCACTTTTGTCTCTGTGCTAATGTTGGTAGATATTCGTTAATCCATCTACGCCAGAATTGATCTGCTAATGTTTGCGCAAACCTCCATTGGGAACGTAAACAAGGCGGTTCCTCTGAACTAGTGGTATGCACTGGTAAATTAAAGTTGGACCCCATTAAAATATGATTAGGAGTAAGTGCTGTCTCATTGTTTCCGTCCAAAGTGACATATGTAAGTGGTCGACTATTTATAATATATTCTACTTCTGTAAAAACTGTTTGTAACGTTTCTTCACGAGGTGAGCGATCTTTAAGTATGACTCGTAGTGCATTTTTTACGCTTCTAATAAGCCTTTCCCAAGCACCTCCTTTATGGGGACTGGCAGCACTTATGTAGTGCCATTTAACGTTTCTATTAGCCAGTTCATTCTGAAATTCTTCATCAGAATGCAATTTTTGTATTGCCTGGCGTATTTCCTTTTCGGCGCCGTGAAAATTGGTTCCGTTGTCACTATGAATAGTATCAGGCCACCCTCTTCTTGCGCTCATTCGTCTAATTGCAAGAATGGTACTATCTGCATTTATATTAGCAGCCAACTCCAAGTGAACAGCACGAGTGGTCATGCATGTCATTAACACCCCATATCTTTTTTCCCTTCGACGGCCAATAGACACGAATAATGGACCGAACATATCGATACCACATTGACTAAATGGTCTTTTGAAACAAGCTAATCGCGCTTCAGGAATTTCTCCCATCTGAGGAGGGATGGCTGTTTTCCTGGCTAAACGACATTGAACACACTTATGAACAATACTTCGCACGCTTGTTCTCAGGTGCGTGACCCAAAATCTCTTCCTCACTTCAAACAGAGTCCTTTCAGTGCCACCATGAAGGCATTGTTCGTGTGCTCTTTCGATAACTAGTTTCGTAAACGGATGCGTCCCGTCTAGAATTATGGGCGCTCGCGAACTTGAAGATATAAAGGAAGAAGAATAAAGTCTTGACATCATAACTAGCAAATTATTTTCTAAGATAGGATTAAGTTTAAATAATTTACTATTTTTCGATATCGACACGTTATTTTTAAGCTTCTCAATGTCTTCGTAAAACGAATCTAATTGACACTGCTGTATCCAAAGCTTTTCAGCTTCCCTGATTTATTCAGCAGTCAGTGTAGGGCTATTCGGCCCTATTTTTAAACATCTATTGGCGAATCTTCTCATCCAAGCTGTGGCCCTAACTAACCTCAAAAGTTTGGAAAATCGGTTTATATCAGGTAAACTTCTCGATGAATCGGTGTAAACATTAACGTTTACGCAATTGTTTTTCAACTCGACAGTACTATTATTATTTAACTTATCCGCTTGCGACGGCCAATTAGATTCCTCAAGCGATATAAACGATGGTCCTCGGAACCATAGCCCCTCGCGGCTTACATCTGGGGGAGATGAATCTCTAGTACCCAGATCAGCAGGGTTCCATTTTGATGGCACCCATTTCCATTGGGAAGTCTCAGATAGTTCATCTATCTCCCCAAGACGATTGGCTACGAAACTTGTATGGTTTCTTGGATCTGATCGGATCCATTGTAGCACAGTTGTTGAATCGGTCCAAAACACAGTTCGTTCTATGATGCAAGTTGTTTCTTTCTTGATAGTATTAGCTAATCTAGCTCCCATCAGGGCTGATTGCAATTCTAATCGCGGTATTGATAGCGGTTTCAAGGGCGCTACCTTGCCTTTGCTCGCTATAAAACTGACTCGCGTTTGATTGTCAGTTTCTTGAGTCATATACGCTATGGTACAACACGCTGTCTCAGATGCATCGCAAAACAAGTGTAAAACGACTGGTTTTTGTTTGTCCGACACAACACATCTAGGAATAGAACAACATGAATCTCTAATGAGCTGTAAATAATTTTGCCACTTTATGTGTTGGGTGTCGCTAATTTTTTCATCCCAATTAACGTTCGAGCGGAAAACTTCTTGTAACAATATTTTAGCCCGTACAGTTACACATGTCAGAAAACCGATCGGATCAAATAGTTCCATTACCGAGCTAAGTAGCTGTCTTTTCGTAGGTATAACGTCAATGTACTTCAATCTGTTATCAAATTTTAAAATGAAGTTGTCTGATTTAGGATCCCAAGTTACTCCTAACACCTTTTCGCTATTTTGTGCACGTATAATATCAACTGTGGCGGACGCCTTTAAGGTTTCGGGAAATTGATCAAGTACAGTGGGCTCATTGGAGGCCCAGTTAGTTAATTCAAATTGTCCTTTCTGTAATAAATCGAAAACCCCTTTGACTGTGTTTCGCGCACTGGACACACAACTAAATGATTCTAAGTAATCGTCCATGTAAAAGTTTTCACGAATACTACACGCTATTTTCGGTTGTGTGTGTTGTGCATTTTCCGCTATTTTATTGCGAACGTACTGTGCACTGCTTGGGGAACAGGTTGACCCAAAAATCATTGACGTCATAACAAACGTTTTAACATCTAGCTCTTTGCTGTTTCGCCAAAGAAATAATTGCGACTGTTGATCCTGTGGTATTATTTTTACCCTCAGAAACATTTCTTTAATATCAGCAGACACCGCAATTGGGCCTTCTCTAAAACGCATCAAGCAACCAACGAGTGATGCTAAGAGGTCAGGACCTGACAACAAGGTTTCATTCAGAGATATTCCTTGACATTTGCTAGCTGCATCGAAAACAATACGCAATTTACCCGGTTTGTTAACATTAAAAACAGGAAAATGTGGTAAGTACCACCTTCTAGGATTAGGTATTTTAAGTTCGTGATTTAAAATTTCCCTAGCGTAGCCTTTCGTAATATATTCATTAATTTTATCGCTATATGCCGTTGCTAGCTGAGGATCCTTGTCGAGCTTACGTTCTAAGCCCCACAATCGGTTTAAGGCACATTTTCTATTGTCCGGCAGACCCACAGAGTCATTTTTCCAAATTAAACCGGTCTCAAAATGCCCATTCTTCAACTGTTTTGTTGTGTTTGAGAGAATTTCTTCGGCGCGCACATCTATTTTACTAATTCTGGCAGGCCCAGAAATACCTAAACTATCGATTGCGTAATGCGCCTTTAACAATTCGCACAACATATTATTGTCATCAGTTGTTCTTTGAATGTGTGTCACTAGACCAACGGTACAGTGATTATTTTCATAATTACTATTAATCCGGCCATGCAATGTCCAACCTAGTAATGTTCTAGAATTAATCAAATCACCACCCCCTCTAACTTCCCTGGTTACAATCAAGGATGCGTTATCCTGACCAAGTAATAGTTGAGGTGTAACCATTTTGATACACTCCTTGTCGTAATATTGTTGAGCGGGCAACTGAAGCTTGCTCACTGTATGCGCGCTTATATTAAATTTGTTGTTAATTGTTAAATTAACTTTCCTAGATTTATTTTCACTCGCGCACATACCCCGAGCCCCGTGTATTTTTAATGGATGTAATTCCCCGTTAAGTCCAACAATGCTTGCCAACGAGTTACATACCAAACTTATGTTTGATCCTTCATCCAAAAGAGCAAAAATAGATGCTGTGCTTTTTGACCCTCGGATTTGAACCGGAACAATTTTTAAAGCCACTGAACTACTGGCGTATGTATTGGCAACATATGAATTTTGACTCAAATTATCATTTGAATTATTTTTCGAAAGGTCTCTATGCAAACAGCTATTATGCCCTCCCGAACAATTTGAAACATTACAAGTGATTTTACATTTATGTTTGATCGAATATTTAGAATCAAGACATTTAAAACATAATTAAAATTTTCTTACTGCAGCCCATCGTTCATTGATGGGTAATTTAAGGAAATCCTTACACTTAAATAACTTATGTGGTTGATCACAAATCACACATTTATTTGTTTTCATATCACTTTGCACATTATAAACCACATGCTTATTATACATATTTTTCGAATTCACAAACTTTTTGGCCGCACACGATAGATGTAAGTCACACGCTGACTTCAAGAACCTGGAAAAATCTGCAATGGATCTGCTCCTCCTGTCGTCTGCTCCATGTTGTGATGACATCCACCATGTCTTCATATGTGATGGCAGCTTGTTCACCAGTTCTCCAAGAAGGCCGGGGATATTTAGGTATTCAGCCTTCATACGTCCGGCAACAGAAACAAAGTTTTTAATTGTGACGTAAAACTTGTTCAACTCATCACTTGCCGGAGATTCTGACAAACGTGGAAGGCGCTTCACTTTTTCAAGCATACCCATAATTATTATTTCTGGGCGCCCATACTGCTCTTCAAGCGTTTCCATGGCCTCACGTACGCCACTGGGGTAAAGCAATAGGCCGCTAACAGATTCTTTAGCTTTCCCTTTCAGGGATCTTTGCAACCTCATCAAGTTTTCTGCGTTAGATAATTCGCAGGTCTTGGTTGAAATTTCGTACTGTGCCTTGAACGCAGGCCACTCTAGCGGATTTCCATCAAAGTATGGTAAATCTCGAGCTGCAGTCTGCCTAGCCATTAGGGCACTTAATTGAATACCCGTTTTCGGAACTTTTTCTTCGCGGGGCTCAGGAAGTGTGTTATTACCGGGCTCACCGATACACGTATCATTATACTCTGTGCTGGAACTCCCACCAGGTGAAAAGAGGTGTAACATATTCGATTGACTCAGGGCAGCAGCTGGTCCAATAGAGAGGCTCCAGATCACCAGGGAAATGAGAGGGTAGAAATGAAACTAGCGGTGTATTCCTGAAGGCAGATGTCCGGCGAGATCACGAGTTCCAAAGTGTTCCGACGAGTAATTCACAATTCGAACTGATGATCTGCCTTACAACTGCGCCTTTATTTATACTAAATCTCAAAAACAGAAAACCAATCAAAATCATTGTTTATTTTGACCAATCACAGGCCTCCATTTTCTAAAAATTCACCCAAAATTTTTACTATGAAATTCGGACATTTAGTTAAATATCTTACAAACTATACAAGATACAATGTCATCAGTATATAACAATCAAATATCTATAACTAGGGCATATGAACATTAAGCATTTATCGATGAGATGTTGCAGGTGTTCGTGATAATTGATTAAGAACACCAAAAGTTCAACGTGCACTATTTATATAAAAGGTATAAAAATCGACTACAATTGGAAACGGATCGGACGTCTGCAACGCAATTTTATTGATTCCACTCAGGAATCGACAACTCAATAATCTTGAGTGCCAACACAAAATTTTTACTAAAAAAGTGGCATCTCGAAATCGATTATTTCAATGTAAATTTGCATATAATATGTTCTTACTGAACAATCAAACAGAGCTATACAATTTGTTTATCAATTAAATCAAGTTTTACATACATGATCTTACAATAGTTACTCTATTCTGGTCATTTTGGATTATTTAATACATTTTATTATTTATATAGGAAAAACATAGTTACAGTGATAGTTTAACCTAGTTTATAACCACTAAAGTACATTATTTACAAATTACAATAAAAATAATAATACAATATTTTGAACATATTTCACCAGTTGGCAATCACTGTCTCAGATCCAAGAAACTGCGTAGTAAATTAATAATTGCGCCTCATTTTAATTCCAAAAACTACGCAGTATTCAATTCTTTTAGGTAAATTCAATTTACTTCCTAAAATACGTGTATTTATGTTTTAAACTATTAATAATGACTAAATAGATCGTAATTTGCTACGAAAGCATGAAATTTATTATTTTACAATCAGATAATCGATCTAACGTGATATTTAATCTAATAACGTGGATACAAGGCGTGTAGGCCCCCAAAACATCCCTTTTAATATCAAAACTAATCAATTATATCGTAATCTTCAAAGTGGTTCGATAAAACATCATTTTTATGCTCCAAAATATTAATAAAATAATATTATTTAATTTTTAATCAAGGATTCATGGGTCAACTTTCCAAGAAATACATGTTCGCACTGCAGTGTCTATAAAATTCGATATCAGAGGTCAATAAAAAATCGTGAGATGCGCACACCGCAGTGTCTATAATATTTGATATCAAAATCAGGGTATATGAATTCGATTGACGCTTCCGCGTTTATCCCGAATGGTATAAATACACGGGTTGATAGTTCACTCGCGTCTTCCGGAGTTTATAAATATAACACACTTTCTCTGCATTCGGTCAGTTCACACATACAAAAAAAATCTATTGTTACCTGTGTAGACTGTGTGTCTAACAATGTACACAAAAAAATCAAGGACTCTTTTATTATATTAGGTACCTACATAACAATATATAGAGCGAACCGCTGCTGCACTGGTGTGAGATAATAATAATTAATATACGAACATCAAAAGGCGTTTTTTACAGAAACTGTAAAAAATTCGTTGTTCTACCCCATATTTCATTTAACAATAGCCAGTTTTTTTAAATATTGTTTTCTAATAGTAGATATACTTCCAGTGGCGAAAAGTGAAAATTTTCAATAGAAGACCTTTGACGAAAAATCAAGGAAGTTTAACGTGGTTCTAAAGTATTTTATCACATTCCTTGGTATTTCAAAAACACTTTTTTAATAAAAATGAATCTGTGCTCACTCGAAGTGAACACAAATACACTTTTGACATCTTGGAGGCCGCCTATATGAATGCTTGGACAATGACAATATACATATATCATCAAGGACCTACTGCCCAAAATCATAAAACATTCATTTTTGACTGTATGAGCACACGTACAAAATCTGTACCTAATTATATACGTAGGTAATTGATTGACGAGAGCAGTGAACGTCAATTATTATATGTAACTGCTGTGGGATTCAAACCCAATAATTGTGAAGTTGAAACAATTCTTAAGCACAGTCCGGACTGGAGACAATGGCCACCTTTGTGATTACGGAGCTATTAGGGCCGCAAACATACGAGCTGTTATTACAGATCATCGCCACAGATTTACAGACTTCTCGCGACATTCCACACACGATACGATATAAGGGAGTTCATTGTTTCTGGGAGGGAACCATTCAACGAACTCGACATTACACATTATAAACATATCAGGCCTGGTTTCTGTCATGCATTCATCCCTCATGTTCTTTTTTGTAGACTAAAATGTCTGTTTATTCAAGGAGTATTTCCCTCCACCTGTGGCATTCTTGAGTTATTCATTTTTTGGGCATGCTGGTATGTGGGTTTATCGTATTTCAATGTTTGTTTCTTTATTTGCCTTTTTGTGAAACTGCTTCGGGAGTGAAATGGTTTTTCCTTATCCCTGCTGTTCTTCCCTGTTTGTTACGCGTGTCTCTAGTTTTTCTTTTATGATCAAGATCATCAGAATATTTGAGAATTTCATCATGGTTCTCATCTGCGTCTGTTGATTTTCGGTTCTTTAGTTGAGTAAAGCGGCTTTTATCTTCATTGTTCCTGAATCTGTTATATTTTGGGATGTTAGGATTTCTTCCTGGTCCCAAAATCCTATACATATTTTCAATTGCATTTCTATTTTTTTAAACGTTTGTTCTTCCCACAATATACTTAAGTGAAAATGACATTCACTGACATTGTTTTAGGAAAAAGATGATGATAAGACATTTAACGCATTTTTAATAAAACATGATCATTCACTTGCAAATCTGAATGAAAACTGCTAAACAGTGTGGAATGCCGTCTTCTTAAATTAAATAATATTGTCTATTTTCAGATTAAATAATGTCAGCCGAACCGGAAAGAGCAGCAGAACCTGAAAATGGGAAGAAAGTAGAAGAAGAAGAAGAAGTGGTCACGGAGCCCAAGCAGTCATGCACGTCCTACATCAAAAGCAACTGGGCCATCGGCCTGAGGATAGTAGAATTGGTAAGCATAATATTTATTTATGAAAACCCTATTCATCTCATAAGCAGGTACCTAATTATATTCCATTATGTAGCAAACAACAGCGAGTTTTTGGCCTATAAAAGCGCTTTTGATTATCAACAATAGCAATACAAGTCAATCAAAAATATTCAATGCTTAGAAGCATAGAAAGGTAACAAAAGCTCTTTACAGCGCTCGACATTGCGTAGAAGATATATTGTGAATTTACACATAGAATATTGGAGATACCTCGGATATTTATTGCCCTTCTTTTTACCTTACCCAACTTAACTCTAAAGAAACTACCTTTTAACGCTCCTCATTTTCAGACCATTTGATCATATTTTAAATAAGTCACCCTTGGGATGTTATCTCTAAACGAAACGGATCACAAACTTTGTGATCCTTCACATAAAACAAAGAATAAAGTTGTTGTGCTCAGTATCAACCATTAATATAAATAGCCCATTGCATTTGATTTGGCATGCCGGAAAGCGGGTTCTTGTTTTCGCTGTGCGACGTACGCCCATAGAAACATTATTTGCGCCGATTGACGCCAAAGACGAGCAGACAGCGGACAGAGAAAGAACAGATACAAAATGAAGTTCTGTGTGGAGGTATTGCAATAAGACGTTATTAGATCGCAATTAAAGGCCATGAATTGTTAAGCATTGGGTTAATAATATAAAATGAATATTCGATATAATTATTTATCGATACCATGGTGTGGATATCCTCAGTGGGTGACTCTGCTGTCGCGTGCTTGTCGTGGACAAGTAATTATCAAGTCGGACCGTTACTTACTTACATAACTTGTAGCTTAATCGCGCGGCTATTTGAACTAACTGCGGAACAAAAGAGCCGCGTGAAATTTAGGAACAACCTAATAACATATTCATGCGACACGTGACACCACTCACTGTAAAGACACTATTTTGACACTTCACTGTATATATTGACAATTTACAATGCGTTTACAACGGATTAATTTTTAACAAGTTCATTTGACAGGAAACATTTTTGACAAGAAATTGTTAATATTGGGATGTTTTCATTCAAATTCTCATTAAGAGTTCTAATTCTAAATATTCTATTAACGAAAAGTTAAGCTTACAAACAAAATAGACACGTTTACAACCAAATAATGCATTACTAGTTCGCTTAACAACAATACTTTTTCGGCATGCAATAAGTGATATTAAGACATTTACAACCAAACATATTCATGGTAGTTAATTTTGCTAAAGACACAATACATGACAATATGCCTAAACTCTAATTACACTATTTTGACAATGTAAAGGTAAACCGTGCTACATATTGATATATTTTCATGACAACATCGATTCACTAAAGACACTATTTTGACGTTAAATACTCAATATATTGACGTTTAAATCAAACCAAAGTCAAAAGACAGCGTTTTCTTTATACAATACAGTA
Source organism: Mystacides longicornis (assembly GCA_963576905.1). Classification (NCBI taxonomy): domain Eukaryota; kingdom Metazoa; phylum Arthropoda; class Insecta; order Trichoptera; family Leptoceridae; genus Mystacides; species Mystacides longicornis. The sequence goes on from OY756425.1 coordinate 15,751,995, forward strand.
AACTATCTTAAAGATAGCTAATTAAAATAACAAAAGTAAAGTAATCTGAGATAAATCACATTCTCGCTATCTACACGTTGAAGTCATAACTGATCTGCATATTGAAACTGATATTTTAACTATTGAAGAAACTAACAATGTATTTGTGTCGATGACGAAAAGATATTTTTGAAAAGGAATGCGCGATTCTCCACCTCGGTGCGTATAGAAAGCACGAGGATGCTCAATGAAGAGAAACATCTTAAATAATATTGAACGCGCGGGCCATGGATCAATAGTGAAAACAATTATTTACAACAATAGAACATGCACGCTGTTCACAATAATATCACTGGGCCCATATCTACATTCATATTTGCATAATCTCGATACACACTACTTTATGCCTTTTAGAACATTTCACTTTCATACAACGCTAATATCATCACGCTAAGGGCCGTACATAGAGAAGTCAAAATGACTTATTTCTTCACCAGTTTTCCTTCTTGTCAACTTGATCCACCCTAAATAACGGCTGATCCGTCAAGTTTCTCTGATAGATCACCTATTTCCATTAATTTTTTATCTTTTTTTTTCATCAAATGAGCGTGAATCATGTATCAGCATTCAAGACGCGCATGTCTCGACACCCTAAGGCCATAAACGTGAGTGACAAATATGGCGATGGGCATCGTTTTGTTATTCTTCCCCATGACATTACCTAATAATGTCTCTAAGAGTCGTCAAGTGATTTTACGTAGCCTTAAAACCTTCTCTAAAAATGAGAAATCAAATGCAAAACTCTTCAGTCCGATGAAGAGATTCCGAGATCATAACGATAACCCAAAAGTATCTACTATTTATATAGTTTAAAATTTCGCTCATTTTAAATATTGACATTTTCAAACCCAGAAAAAATGGTTCTTAGTATCTAAAGAACCCCATATTTTATTTTCACTATCAAATACACTCCGTTCCACAAATGTTCCAATTTCAAAATCATTGTTCACAATATGTCAACGCAAGTTTTGAGTAACGACGAATAAAGTCATTTGCAGATAGCTAAATTTTAGCGGATCAATTACAGAATCGACCTCTGGGTCTTTAAATATTTTTAATGTCGACGTTTTGAATCATTGGAACAATAATTTTAAAATCCAAATTTTTCAATTTTTCAGGTCCTGATCGTTTTCTGCATCGGCTTGGTGGTAGACCCTCTTAACTACGCCAGGCTTCCACACTTCAACAACCATCACACCGCCATGATCTTCACAGCTTATTCAGGTTAGTAAATAAATCACATAATCTCTACAAAGACAGGAAGATGGCTCTTATGAAAACCTAAATAAAACCTTTTGCATTCTTAAAGTTTAGTCATGTTTATAACTTAAATAAATAAGATGTTTTGTTCAGTTGACTTAAGCTTGTCTGAATACAAAAATGTGCAGAATTTAATAATAAGACTTAGAGGTCAATTCTATAAACGAAAACCAAAGCTATAATCCTCAAAACCTTTACGAAAAAGGTGCCTTAACTGAGAATTACGCTAAATTTATCCTTATTTCTCTAGAATGAACTGCTATGCGATAAATTTAAGCGGCGCCTAAGTTTGCGCCAAAATTTCTACCGTTTTATGTCAAGTTACACTCCAAAATGGTTTTTGGGATATTTTTTTATAGCACAACTTAATATAAAAATGTACAAGAGACCAATACAATTTGAATAATTTATTCTCTTCAGAAACAATATTACCGTAGGCAAAATTATTTGAGACCATTTCATTTATTTTCATCACAAATTACGAGTAGTATTTTCTTGAGAATGATATTATTTACGAAAAGCAAATTTGTCGGTCATTACGAGAATTTTGACATTTGGAAATTATTTGGTTAAAATCACTTAAAAGCTTTATTCACGTCGATCAATTGCTTACGGCAAATCGCTAGATATTACCCGCAAAAAATGAAAATTTTGATTGAAGCCAAATTTTAGCGGAACTGTTACAGAATCGACCTCTCAGACATAAATAAATTAACTGACCAGTTAGTTATGTCTTTGCTGGTCTAAAACGCGATTGCGAGCGTCACAATCGATAAACTGTTAACCATCATTAGCGTAAATCAAGGTTGGGCTAGGCATGTACGCGGTTATATTTTAAGCCATCAATAACAGTAGATAAGTTCAAACAATAGAGCCATACGACAACAGTAGCTGTTGCTAATTAGGTTAGGTTAGGTTAGGTATCCTCTAGGAACAAGGTCGTAACGATTTTAAAGGATCCATTGTTTAAGCATAGTATAAAACATATAGGTGGATTCAACCTACATACTTAAATGTAAAAGTATGCAAAAAATCGCTAATGGACCAAAACAAAACCTACAACAATTTAAAATCAGGGTTGCCCTTTTAAATGAAGTGTTTGGTAGACCAGTGGTATCAATTCAGCGTACAAAAGGTCGAGGGATTCGGTGCCGACAATTTCCAATTTCACAACACAAGTTTTGCTTTATGAGAAAGATGTCGAAAGTACCTCATTGTTCACTTTGGGTAGCCCCATACTCAATTAAAAACAACTTATAATATTTACCGGGAATGTTTTTATTTTATAAGCCCTCACTGTTTTTAGCATCTGCATATTCATGAGGCGCCTTTTCGCCTATTTTATTCAGCTGTAAGCCGAGGATTTCAAGCTTCTGTATGCATTCAGGAGATTCGGAAAGTAACAATTTCGATGTCATGTTAATTTTCGGGAATTTTCGCTAACTTGTAGCGAAAATATCTCTTGGTTTTGTCAAAACCTTTGAAAATACAGTTGAATTTTTATACGATAAGCCAAAATATGCACATTCAGAAGATTTCAATCGAAATATCATCCAATAAACTGATATCTGGGGAGATAGATATTCTAAGGCAATATTATTTTGTTTCAGGTTACGTTATAATCAACTCCATCGTAATTCTGGGCCACTGGGCAGGAGAGAAACTGGGCTGGAAAACTTCATTGCTGTTTTCTCTGGTTGCCACCGTAGTATTCTGCGCCGCTGGAGGAGTTATCATCTACGGTAATTCGATTTTTTACCAACACCTCTCCCAAAATTTGCAATCCTCAATATGACGCTAGTCCTTACCACTCTCTAAAATTGGCGTTAACACCTTGTTTACATACCGATGCAACATAGCTACATGTACAATATCTATAGGAGAGAGATACATTGGAGCATTGGAGATTATATGTTTTTGTGTTATGATTTGTTTTGTTTATGATGTTCAGTGTTCTGTTGGTGTAGTCTGTGTGTGAGTGAGTATCAAGCTTTCCCGACAGACGTTCTGTAGTCCTTACGATGAATATTGATTTCAAATTTGAAATCTATACAAACATATTTTTCAATGGTAAAAAATTATCCCTGAAGATCGAAAATATTCTATCAAAAAACTGCGTACCAAACAATGTTTTGTAACTCAATGGTTGTCAGGTAAACAATAATTTTGTTGTTACAGAATATTTCATAGATGGCGTTGGTGTCGCAGGAAATCCATTCCATACTAACTTAAACATTATATTTTATATTATTTCATTTGCATTTTCAACGTTCCATACTCACTTTAATACAGTATTATATATTTTCATACTATTTTCCATCCATTTTTTTTATTTTTTAATAATTATTATGTTTTACGGAGCGGAGAAGAATCCACGAAATCAAACATCGGAAGAATCTGTTCAGCCGATCTCGAGTTATAAGTGTTCGCACTAACCCGACTTTCTTTTATATTATAAGATTTAAAAAAATATTAGCATCCGCCACTCCTTCTCTATGTAAACTATAAGTAGGTATGCGAAATTTCATACTCCTCCGTCCGCGCAATTTTCGTAAAAATTGTCACAAAGTTTTTCCTTCACGTATTAATATATAGATTCTCCACATATAAAATTTAAACTAAACCATAATTAACTCTTTCAGATTGGAGCCGATACATGTACAACCACATCTTCCATCCCAGCAAGCAGTACATGGACATGTTCATAGCCTCAGGTGTCTTCTCCATCTTAACGGCTTTCCTCTACTTGGTGGACGCCATCCTCACGTACAAGAGCGAGGCCTGAACACTAAACCAGGGCCGCACGGCGCAATCTTCAAACCATCATCACAAAGAAAATCACTACCAAAGTATTAATATATTTTTAAGTACATACATTAAGGAAATATTTTTTATCAAACCATTTATGTAAAGTTTTATTTTTCATATTCATCCAATTCTTTAATTTTTCTTTAACTTTGTTGAATAAAATACAATCGAATTTCACGTGAAATTCAGTGCCATTCGATACAAATGCTTTATATTTTCCAATAATTTCTCTATAAATGTTTGAACTTACTAAAGATTATATTGTATTGCCAAACATTAGTCGATAGTTAATATGTTTTTAAAAATGTGTGCATGTATGTGTGTTTGCGTATATATAGGTAATTTAATTTACTTTAGCTCGTCCATGTATTAATTGTACGTACCGTAGTTGTAACAACTATTGATAACCGAATGCAAAGTCACCCTTAACCAAAGTTTAGGACCTCGCCTAATGCTGTATTTTCAAATCTGAAGGGAAAATGCGAGTAATTTAGTTGTAACACTCTCACACTTAACAAGCAATTTGCGTAGTGTGCGAGCTTTGACATTACACATTGATTCGATTATTTGCTCCGAAAATACGGCGTTAACTTGAGGTAGGTTTGTAACTTTGGTAAGGTTTGTCTCTGCTTAAAGAGATGAGTTTTGTAGCCAAATATTATATAATTAAAGTTAGAAATGAATCTCTTTTTTTTTCCTCTTTAAAATGGCTTATCTCTATTGTTTGGACATTTTAAAAAAAAAAATCGTTATTAATATTTTCATTCAATCAGTAGCGCGGTAAATTAAGCAAATTTATCAAACCCTCTTTTGTAAGATAACTACATAAAAAAAGAAAACGTGAGTGTACTCTAAAGATTTTCTTAACTGATTTTTAAGTAGGTACCTTATACTAAATGTATCCCTTTTCTATAAAACAAATTATATAAATTTACGAAAAACATACCATTTTGCCAACCAATCTGTCAAAAGTGTCGGTCAATGAGGCTTTAGTTATTTTGCTATGAAAAAATTTAGGAGTAGGTACTCCATCTAAGTGGTTATATAAAAATAAAATCTATGGTTTATACTTTATATTATACTGTAATAAGTATTGTAAGTTTTTATAATGAATTAAGTACATAGTATATTATCTAGTTACAATAAAAAGGAAATGTGTAATGTAATGATAGTAGTATGGTAGGTGTAATTATTTATTTATTAGGTTTATTATTTGGTTGTATCGTTCGTGACTGTGTATACAACTTTATTTTGTTTGTTTGTATACAAAAATATATTCACGATTATTATCATTTTGACAAATAAATAAATATAATGTTGTACAATTAAACAGATTGGCTGTTTGTTAATCCAGAACCTATATTCACAAATTATACCTGCTGCTATACGCTAACGGGATCCTTGTGTGGCGTTTTGCATGTCCAGACGATCGTTTCTGGCGGTAAAATAAACTAAATTCTGGTCGCACGTTTTATTTTTATACGGACGATGTGTGCAATCTGAATGTTAATTAATAATTATTATTGAAGCAGAATGGTGTAAAACGAACAGTAAAGTAAGTCAGAAAAAAATGCTGATAAATTTCTTTATAGGGGTCCGAAACTAGCCTTTTAAAAATTACGCCGTTATCGTAGTAGGCTATAAACAGCTGTGAATGTGTCAGTTTAGAACATTGTCTACATTGTTAACGTAGTAACATTTTCATAATTTTGAAAGACTGTCGTCTTGTCACGTGACTGGCCGCTCCCTAAGAACCCAGTGCATTTGCAGAAATAAAGGAGCTCCTCTCTTTTCTATATTGATATTCGTTTTAGACCATTTCTCATTCAATTGACGGTGTATTTTTGGCTTGACTTCTCGAGGATGGAATCGATGAAGTACAGTTGCGTTATCTACCTTAAATTCATAGAAACAAACCACACATTAACACTCAACACGTAGAATAATATAATTTGAATTGTAGATACTTTTAGACAGGTGACGGAAAAGAGAGTTTTTCCTCCCAACAAGGTATCGAAAGGATGGCAAATAGTTCTTCGCTCCTTTGAAGCAGACCTTAGAGATAGACAAATATGTGGGAAGAACAAATCGTTATTCTGCACGATGTGGAGTACTTTATGTCTGCTACATAAAATAGGACCGACTGCAGTTTAAATAAATAAATAGGAATTTGCAACAAAAGTAACATTCCAGCCAACACACAAATACAAAACACTCACGATTGAAACAAAATAACGTATTAAAACACTTTGACAATTTTGAATTTGGATGCCTATTGAGAGTAAAATGGTACGATTGAATGCAGGACAAGAACCTATAAAAACTAAGAAAGATAGGTATCGGAGGAGTATGAAATCTTTGCGCCATCTAGTATCAGCGGAGGTAAAAAATTAATACCTTATTATTATCGACCTGCTAAATTGAGCCGACTCCACTGCCCAATTAATGCAGAATGACCAAACACGATCGTCTGCTCTGATTGTGTTCAAGACTAGCCGAAAGCAAGAGACATTGCAGTGCATGTCGCAGATGGTTGAAAATGGTTAAAAGACGAGGTTTGTATAGAAGATATTCATAACGTGACTTAAAGAGAGTATAGCAGAGCGCTGAACCAGAATTGCAGGATAAATCTTCTCTCAAGGTACACTCACATTATTAAAATCCTCTTTAAGTCATATTACGAAGGAAGGCATGGCTGTTAAAAATTATGAAATTGTTTCATTACTCCTGATTATATGCAACCTACACATCTCTGTTGTATACTATAAAAAGGGAGCGCATGAATGAGTAATGTACCTTTTTTCCCATCACGCCGTTTCCCGAAGGGGGTAGGCAGAGAGTACGGACTTCCATTCTTTCCTATCCAAACAAACCTCTTTCGCTTCCTCCAAACGCATAATATTCCGCATACATGCTCTTCTATTCCTTTTGCTCCTGACTTGACCCTCCTCTAAGACGGCACCGATATGGAGGGCAAAGTCAGGAGCAAAAGGAATAAAAGAGCATGTATGCGGAGTGTTATGCGTTTGGAGGTAATGTACCTATATTAGCGTAATTTCAAGGTTTACAAAGTACATGATTGGTTGGTTACATGATTTGATTTGAAATAGTATTGCCCCAGAACAGACTTTGTCTAGTGGAGCAGTAAATTCCAACAATTATATATGTAAACTGTTTGTTGTGTAATTGCTAATGGAAAATGAAATTAATAAAAAAAAGCACAAAGTATATAAGTAATAAAATAAAACACAAAATATATCTACATAATAATTCAGTAATGTATGTATATTTATTTATTTATTTGTTTCACTCCAACTGTATGTCAGAGCATCACGCTAAAACCGTAGGTTCTGCGTTGAATATTTTTCTTCGCAGTTTTTCGCAAATACAATTGTGGTAATCTGAGATACAAATATTTACATTTCATTAAATATATTTTAAATTATTTACAAATTTCTAAAAATTTAAAATCTTCATACAAAAATGAGAAAGTCATGTTTTAAAAGTAAAATTATACGTCTAAATTTTGTGTAGAACTGTAGCATTACGGTATGAAAATGTACAAAATCAATCGAAGTTTGATTTGAAATACAAAAAATATAAGTAGAAGTCTTTTAATTCTTATTTTATAAAGATTTTCACCGAAACTTCTTATAAAATATGTACGCCATGACAGATGACTAAAGCCGGTAAAGCAGTGTTCGCTTGCACCCTCTCTCTCCTAAGGTACCTCATTAAATGTATCACTACAGTCATAAGTAGGTCAAACTAACTATACATAAAATAATACTAGGTAGGTAGGTACCTATATCTACAAACAGGTTTTCATTAGGAACAACTACACGTATTATATAATACCAGGTAGGTAGGTACCTATGTATAACTACATTCTTCTTTTAATTTTTTCGCGTATTCAACAGTGAGTATTAATTTTTCCTCATCTTCTATTTTTTTTATAAATATTGAAAGTGACATTAGTTTTTCAAACTTTTCGCATATTTAGCAGTGACTCTTATTTTTTCCTTTTTTGAAACATTAGCTGGGTACACATTCTAAATCTTAGCGTGAAATGCCGCCGTAGACAAATTCAAATTGGCGTTCGACTACAAACAAAGATATCGCTAATGTATAGTGCGAAAAAATTAACTGTCCACTGGAACATATAAACATTTATTCAAACCAAACAATGATCCTTATAATATAAAATATAAAAAGTGGACAGTTAATTTTCTTCCTACTCTACATTGTCGAAGTAGTTTGTAGTCTATTGCCAAATGCATTTTGTCTAGGCCTACTGGTCCTGAGAAGGGGAAAGCTGCATACAAAACCTGTTCAATAACCTACGGCTCAAGTCTGACTAGCCAAATCAACAACGTAAAGCAAGACGGGTATCAGCTAGTAAGTAATAAAAAACATAACACATTATCTGACATATAAATAAAAATAATACTCTTATGCGGTGTTCAGACGAGGCGAATATCGCCAGGACACTAAAATATCGCCAGCCAATTGAACCGTGTGAACAGATTGTCGATAAATCTTTCAACTTTTGTATCTGGTGGAACGATTCACGCATGCGCAGATATGCGCGGCGTCCGTATGTTCTGTTTCTTGACAGTTGACAGCACTGTTCTAAATTTATTTCTCCTTAGAATCCAATTCCGCACCCAATATCTGCCTTTTTTTTTCATTTTTCCTCAATTAGAAGTCTCCTTATATCGTCTAAAACAATATTTTCAACTAACCCCAATTACTCCGCGACTTCTACCTCGACGTCCGCCATTTTTAAAACTATCAGCGCACCTGACAGATTGAATGTATGTCGGTGGACTCGTGTGAACACATTAGACGATCAATGGGCGACGGAGCGATATTTTTTTTATGCAAGCGAAATCGTCTGGCCTTATATCGCCCCGTGTGAACACCGCATTAGAGTAAAGTTCGTGTTCGACAGAGGAGCACAAAACCTACACAAATCATACTTACACCAGTTTTTAGTAAGTACACACCAGTAAACTTTAATTCAAATTTCTTTGGCTGCACTGGTTTTGTCTGGCTGATTTTAATGACATTGAAACGGTGGAAATTTAAATATAAAGAAAGGCTTATCTCAAATGAAAGAGCAGAGCTGAGGGATTTGGACATAGTGTGGGAGGAGGTCATAAACATTGCGCAGGATCGAGCACAATGGAGAGCTCTTGTTGCCTCCCTGTGCTCCTGAGTGGGGTGTAAAAGGGAGCATTGATTGATTGATTGAGTAAAAAAGAAATAAAAATCTTAATCTACCCAAGCGATAACGATTTCTCGGTGTTAATTTGAAAGCTGTTGAGTTTAGCAAGTTAATTCATGACAATATTGCAACACTGCAATATCATTATAAAAACATTTTCAGTATTTAAAATCTATTAAACTACCATGTTACGCGGAAATTTTTAAAAGATAAGTGAATCTGGCCCCACCCAAAGTAAATAAAAATACACTTTTGACATCTTTCATATAGGAAGCAAAACTTGTATTGGGAATGAGGAAGATGATCGGTACCGGGGATCGAGTCCACGAAAGTCGACGATGGAAGCACTAGCCTATCAACCACTCAATTTTGTCAATCGGCTACGACGCCGGATTTCGTACTGTTTCGTATTGGAGGTCGTGGGTTCGATCTCAGATGCCGACCATCTTCCTCTTTCACGACATAAGCTTTAAGAAGCTTACTGTGTAGAGTCAACGTGTGTATTTGTGTTCGCTTTGAGTGAGCACAGATTCATTTTAAAGAAAAAAAACATCCATGAATAGATTTAAAGAATGTAAACAACATCGTACAGAGCAATGTGCAAACACGCATAATATTGTGTTGTCCAAATATGAAAAACATCCATTGTGACAGTTAATATCAATGCAATATGTCTGTTTAATAGTATACATCCTGCAATGTGAACCAAAGAATGCTGTCCTAACATTGCAAAAGATATAATCAATCGAACGGAAAAGTGGTACGAAAAAAATGTACATATTGCAATAAATGATATAGCCGATTACCAAATTTAAGTTGGGTGGTACGGCGCAGATATATTGAAATTGCAACAGCTGTATATTATTTATTAAAAAAAAAACACTAGGTATATAATATAAGTTGTGGCTAATCGAAGTAATTGTTTTAATGCGTACCTACTTTTTGTTTTATTTTGTTTCATAAACATGTTTTACCAATAAAATAGCGAAGATTATAATGGTAAGTATGAAGAATGCTGTACCCATTCGTACAAAAAAATGTTTACAAAATAAATATTGAGTCATAAATAACAATGAGAGCAATTAATAGGTGTGCATTAGCTGCCTATTTTGAGCCATATTCCGTTTCAAAACCTCTAAATACAGGGTGCACTGACATGGGAGCCGGCAGAAAATTTTCTAAGGGCCACAAACAAGCCATTCAACATGATATCCTATAGGGATATTTTTCCATCAACAATCAACGAAGATAATTTCTCATTACAGAAAGTGAGGCCGAATTATGTGGCTTAATTCATTGGACAGTGGTCAGAAGCTCTTCATGTGGATGATTTGCTGTTGCAACACTTCATTATTGGCACGCGAACTTTCCATGAGATACAGAACAAGAAAACGATAAATTATAAATTAGGTATTTTAACGTGACAAAAGCAAATTAATTCAATTCAAATAGCCGGAGTATTTTTAGAAATATTTTAGGTTGTATAACAGGATCAGGAGTGACGCTGTACACCGGCGCACCTAGCGCATGCCCATCACCTCTACGCCTATAGAGGGGAGATGGAAAAAGCTGAGACATGTGTTAAGGATGCTCAATGACAGTTGTTCAAGGAGAGGGCTGTTCTTCATTGCGGAGACGACGACTAAAACCCTCTATACCGTGTTTCGTTCCTTGCAGAACTGAGGAGTTTGGACATTATGTGGGAGGTGGTAATTTAAACTGCTCAATGGTGCCCCCATGACATCCCTATGCCATTAACTGGGGTCTCAAAGGGAGTACTTACCTGTGGGTAGATTTTAAATAAAAATTTCTATCCTAAGATGGAATTCCATTTCAGGTTGTACAGAGTAGAAGAGGTGGGCGTTATAATGATAGCTGATAAAAATATTAGATAAATAAAAAAACTTCTCATATTAAACGATATTTGTAAATATTAGTCAACACACATATCAATAAAACAAATAATAGGTAACATGGCTGTTAAAATATTAGTTCAATTTAAATGAAATTATTTTGGAGCATTTTTTGGAAATGTTTAACTTTGCGGATACCAAATTTTCAGAATGTTCTTCATTTAAATTTTAAATAAAGCTTTGAAATATAACGTTATTTACAATTAATCAAACTGCTATAACGTTTTTGAATCTAAGCCGTTATTCCCACCAGTACAGAGCCGTTATTACTAGGATTAAATGCCGTAATTGCTTATTAAGATTCTACAAGTAGTTATATACGAGTACAAATGTATTTGCAATGAAATACTGAATAATTTGATGCAGGTATCCCAGGCAATTTTGTTAAAAAAATGTGCACTTAAGACTAATTTTATCTTCACTTACATTTACACACGGATTATATTTAATGTATTTAATTAACACAATGATACAAAAATTGGTTGTAATTTTGCTTGTGGAACTAACCGCAACTCCTCGACATTGGCATAACACAGAGAACAAGCAAGCAATCTTACTAGGTGATATTTCTTTTTTTTGAGCCGAAGATTCTTGATGACATAAATGTATTTATTTATACTACTTAAAAGGTAAAGTTAACTTTGGTTCTATGTGAAGATATGTTATAGCTAACCAGCTTGGTAAGTAAGGCGATGTAATCCTAAAAACTCCGCACCATATATTTTTTAAGAAATGAATAGCAAGTGATTTCAGCCTAAGGCAGGGAGTCATAACTTTGGGTAGTGACGATGTCGAAGATGTCGACAGTTTCAAATACCTGGGAGTCTATTTGACACCAAACGGCGGGATAGGTAAGAAGCTCTCCATAAGAATTGCAATGGCGAGTTCGTCCTTTAACAACATGAGAAAACTGTGGAAATCCGACAACTTTTTCAACAAGACTAATGCGGTGTTCACACGAGGCGATATAAGGCCAGACGATTTCGCTTGCATAAAAAAAATATCGCTCGGTCCCCCATTGATCTTGTGATGTGTTCACACGAGTCCACCGGCATACATTCAATCTGTCAGGTGTGCTGTAGTTTTAAAAATGGCGGACGTCGAGGTAGAAGTTACGGAGTGTTTGGGGTTAGTTGAAAATGTTGTTTTAGACGATATAAGGACACTCCTAATTAAGAAAAAAAAAACGAAGATATTGGGTGCGGAATAGGATTCTAAGGAGAAATAAACTTGGAGCAGTGATGTCATCAAGTAAACTGTCCATGTTATGTTATTATAATATTATTGTTTATGGATTGTCCATTTTTTTCTCTCTTTGTATGGATTTTGATTTTATTTTAGTTTAAGAAAATATTGTTGTTGTTTTGTATTGTATGTGCATTGTTCACCGCAAAGGATTACTCTGTAATGGTGAACAATGCTTAATTTTTGACAGAAAATAAATAAATAATAATAATAATCTGTCAAGAAACAGAACATACGGACGCCGCGCATATCTGCGCATGCGTGCATCGTTCCACCAGAAACAAAAGTTGAAAGGCGTTCAACTTGAGGCGATATCGCTTTCAACCATTTTTAACGCTTCAGATTTATCGACAATCTGTTCACACGGTTCAATTGGCTGGCGATATTTTAGTGTCCTGGCGATATTCGCCTCGTCTGAACACCGCATAAGTGTCGCCTCTGAAATGCGTGCATTATGCCAGTGTTGTTATATGGTTGTGAATCTTGGCATCTGACAAACGCTCAACAGACGAAGATCCTTAGTATTTAGAATAGATTTCTGCGACAGATTTTGAGGATTAGGTGGTACCACTATGTCTCAAATGAGACCGTACGCGCCAGAACAGCACAACAGCCAATCACCTCAGTAATCCAGGATCGCAGATTGAGCTGGCTTGGCCATGTTCTCCGCATGTCCCCCAGAGTCTTGAATATGCAAGTTTTTTTCGATAATCCGGATTGGACAAGAAGGCGAGGCAGGCCGAAATTAACAATCAAGCGGGCATTCACTGCGTTTCTACAAGATACTGGACTAAGCTGGGATGAAGCTGTACAACTGGCGCAAGATAGAGAGGCTTGGAGGAACTTCGCGGTGTCCACATGCTCCACACAGGGAGAGAACGTGGATCAAAGTAAGTAAGTAAGAATAGCAAGTAGGTAAGAGAGTCTGTTTTCGTTTCAATCAGAGATATGGAAAAGGATGAAGAATAGGAATGTTGCGTCTGATACTATATCTTACACTAAGTAGACGAATGAAGCGTTTAGAATTGTGGTATGCGACTGTATGTACCTACAAGATGAAGGCTCGAGGCTCATTCCGACAGTCAGGGTGTCAGATTCGTGCAGGCGCCGGACTAAGTGCCTGTTTATCTCTAGAGGCGACCTCAGAACTTAATACTTTTATGTCACAATAAAGCAAGGATGGTCATATTATGTGCCCTATGAAATAAAAGTGTAGGTACAGCGGGTGTAGGATGAGGGGCATATAGTTATGCCGGAATAAACTCACGTTTACCGATACATTCCCTTAGGCGAAAAGAAATATTCTTCAGGGATCTCTTGATCTGAAGTCTACGCCTAGAATATACCACTAGGCTACCGAGGTCGGTGAATTATGAATATGACAAATCTAACTACACTGAATAATATTATACATACAAAAAATAGGGCGCATGCGATCAAAGTAAAATATCAGATTATTTTGATGAAAAATAAAGTCACATTCTTATAAAATGCAGTTGCTATACCCGTATAATATGCAACCATATAGTACGGAGAATTCAACGGCGGGTTGACACAAAACCAGATTCCGGAAAAATCGCAGGAAATTCCTAACAAGGATGGATAGAGAAGAGATAAAGTGGCAGTGCCACAAAATATACATGCATATAAACTGTCAGGTGACAGCAGATCTGATGACACTTAACCACTGTCCAAAAAAATGGTGAAAAATTTCAAGACATTGCGTGTGTGAGAAAAAAGTCTCGCGCCGTCCCTGGAACTACCACACAAGGAAAAAAACTCCGCGAACTGACCTTTGTGTGATACGACACGACTCCTTATCAACCCAACAATCAGGTGTGTTCAACCGGTATTCAATTAGAGTGAGTCTGGCGCGGTCCGCGAACTCCGCCGAGCACGTGGGTATGATTCACTGCGCTAGAAAGTTCCTTCGAGGCGGCGCGGCGCACTATACATACATTCGGAATGTCCCCGCTATGTACCTATGTGCAATCTGTAATCATTTAAAATTACATCAATAAACGCAACATTAAAACGACAATTTTGATCAAATAATAACGTGGCTAGAAATAGAGCATATTTTCTTTATCGTTGATATTGACGGCTATTCTGAAATGAAAAACAGACGATTGAGTTGCGTCGTATCCAATTTTTATTGAGACTTTTGACATTTCTGTATTCCGAAAATGTTTTATCCAATACATAAGTTGCGTAACTACTGGCAACCGATTAAGTTCTAAGCAAGAGCTTCTTGCTTTGGAACGTGAATTTGAGAATACCAGTCATTGACAGCAATGAAACAACAATGACTAAGAACTAATTAATAATTAGCGATGAGAGATTACGCGCCCCACAGTTCTAGATCTTCCTCTTTGTTGGTTCCTTGTCTGGATCTATGTTCATTTGGTGTAAACGCACCCTTACAGGACGATGTTTTGCATGAAATAAAACCTAGGCATTTAAAAACATTATTTTTATAGTAAAAGTTCACTTTAAAAGTAGAAATGAAAATTCTGAAAAAGAAAATCGTTTTGAGATTGGTCAAAAAGCACATGTCCTCAAATTCAGAATGTATCCTCGATGTCTCATCCTCAAATTCAGAATGTATCCTCGATGTCTCATCCTCAAATTCAGAATGTATCCTCGCTATCCCATCCTCTCCAAACCCGTTTCCTCTTTCCCTGACACGGGCGAGTATGATATTTTTTAAACTGCGTTTTCGTTTTTGTGTTTATTTTTATGTTATTTTCGAAGTCCGTTTAATGGTTGAATCCCACTACAGCACTTTCAAATGTAATTGTTAATTATTTGTTGTACCTATATGCGTTAACAACAAAATAAAATTCAAAACTCGATATTTTTAATGACTAAAAATAAATATTAAGGGGTGTGATGATATAGTCGCGCAAGGCATACAACGGTGATGATGCAAATTATTGAGATAAATCAAAGAATGTTCACGGGAACGCTGTTGGCATTTTTAATTAGGAAGACGAAAGAAAACCTTTAACGTTAAATAATATACATATATTTGAACTTCGATTCAAAGTTACATTGTTTAAAATATCTGCAGCGGCTTGTAGGTACTTGTGATACTCATTGAGTAAATAATAATGGTATAATCACAACACAATATAGACTAATATTTCACACTCACACCACAATGGAGCGAGTGTCAGCTGAACGCATTACTAACCCAACGACACTCTGAGGTGAAATCATACCGCCAATGGAGATTCCATTGAAAACACTAGTTTTGCACAGCAAACAGCAGTCGAATGATGACTAGTACACGGTAATAACGTAGTCGGATTGTTAAATCGTTTAAAAAAATATATTATACGCAGCCTTGGTTCTAGGTAGTCTGGTGTTGTGGCCCGGAGAGAACGGTCATACGTACGTCCGAGTGTTGCGACCGGTTCAAGTTTTTGTTTTTAATAATAATGAGTGAATGGTGTGTTTGTGAGTGCATCTGCCTAGTAAACAAATAATATGCAAAGTGCCAGTAAAGACTTCAACGTTTATTTTAGATTTGTGGAAACAGAGGAGAATCTCTACTCGAACATAGACCCACGCACCGGCTCGGTAGTGGCCTATCAGCATTCCTTCGAACATGAGACGCCGAACATCAGGAGGATGAACAAATACAACAACAGCGGCTTGAATCTGTCGTCCATCGAGAGCCTCAGCAGGAGGAGTGACCTACCAAAGAGAGAGGGATGCTGGGAGAGATGCAGGAAGGCCTTTCAACACATGTTTCATCTAAACATCATTCTGAAGTACATCGAAATAGTAAGTGAAATTATAATTTTTATTTTTATTTTATTTATTTTTTTATTTATTCAATCAAATTCTTACAATAATTATAATTTACATTATATTCATTTTTATATATTCATATAAGTGTTAACAATTTCTTCCTCTCTCATAAAACTCTAGAGAGTTTGTGTAGAGAGAGGTTGCGCCTTGGTATTCATCAAGATATAATTAAAACAACAAAGAACACAACAAAAACACAGACGAGGACAACAATTCAAAACAACAATCACATTCCCTTTACATGTGTCTCCAACATACCCAACCAGAGGACCTGATCAACTCCCGCTTAAACAAAACAGAAACAAAAAACACAAAAAAAAGAAAAGAATTGACAACAAAAATGCATTCACGTCTTCCCTCATTCATTCATTAAAAATATATTTTTCTTTAAGGATGATTTTATGGATTATTTTTGCAATAAATCATTGCGAAAAATTCGTCGTCAATTTGGTATTCAAGAATGGAATCTCGTTATCTCATACTGGAAATCTTTGAGGCAAGCGGCGTTATCAGTATGAATGTTATTTTTATCGCCGAGTGTGTTGATGTGATTTCTTTATGACGTTTAATATACTTCTTTTTTATTCGTATCCGCTCCCTAATTGATGCATATAGATTTTACAATCCGGCTTCGTAAAATTTTCCAATTGTTTCAAAGGACCTATCGTGTCTTCTTTTGTCGGTAAACGGGTTACCTCCTCTTTGGGCTTTCTCAGAACATGCCCAGCTATTTCTGACGACGGAACCATGTGTTTTTGGTGACCTGCGGTTGGTTCGTTAGTTTTAGTTGCATTCGGCGAGGATACTAAACTTGCCAAAGCGTATCCAGCATCCAACACAGAAATTCAAACAATACGCCCAATAAAAATAACGATCATAGGAATTTACAAACCTGTATATCCCCCTTATAAAGCTGTCTTTGAGAGCACGGGGAAGTAGACAAAGTCCTTCATTGTCCTTGATCCTGTGTTATCGCATTGACCTGCCCCCACACCATTGCAGGTGAGGAGATGGGTTCAGCGTTGATATGGCATTCTTAACTTATTCGTATCGACGAATAAGTCCGCTTTTTGTAGAACGAATTTCGTATCTCTCTGAGGCAGTCATCGTGAAAAACTTAACATGGCTTTAAAGGAAAATCCTGTTGGTTGATTTGACTCTTTAAAAATGCATTATCAATTAGTTTGCGGTCACAAATGCTTAAACCACAAAATGAATAAGTTGATAAAAATATTTACTCATACTTTTCGATGCAGTTATTGGAACTATAAGTGTGAAACTGAAAACACAAGGATACTTGATGCAGAGCCTATAACTAATAATAAACAAATACAGATTGTTGTGTTGCGATAAAGGAAATGCGGGGAACAAAAGACAAAATAATCGACACACAATACCTCACAAAGGGAATACAAAACATAAATACGATAAAGATTGCATTGACTCACAATGAGTTTATTAAATATCGAAAGGATTTTTCTATATTAATATCTTGCCTTTTCCATAGATTAAAACCAAACCAAAATATTTGTAGTTCATGTAATAATTGACCCACATTTTAATGAATATATTTTTTTTATTTATTTGAAATCATATTTACAGAGTTATAACAAACAATATATATTTACATGAAACATAAATAATAATGCAACATTTCCTCTCTCTTAAAGCTTGTGCAAAGAGAGGGTATACTAGAAGGAATACAATAGAAGACTCAGAAATAAACTTCAAAACCCTTCTCAAAATAGACAGGTCTTCCATAGTTCTAGCATGCACACAGATTCTGGGAGCTTGAAGTAAGTATGTGACGCAGCTCTTTGTGAAACCGCATTTTTCCGATTTCACCATCATGCACAGGCCCCTAGACTCTATCAAGGACGCTTCTCTCAAAATGTCATTTTTTTCAGATTTAATGATTTTTCTATCTTTGTCTTTATGCAAACATGTGTCACTTCGGTGTCTACCCCGGGTAATGCTGTCAGAAAAACGTTTGGTGCTGCTAAACTGCAATGGTGCATTTATAAGTCAGTCATTACGGTTCCGATGATTGTTTTACATACATACTGTGGTTTTGGTCTTTATGGGAACATTTCGTGCTTAGATTACCGGAGCTACGTATTTATTTGGCATAATAATCGAATATTTATGCAAAATGGGTGTAATTTCTGCGAAATTCCTGCGTGTGACGAAGGAACACTTTGGTTCAAAATGCGAGTGAGTCATCTGAACTACTGGTCTTTAGGTTACGCCAGTTTATGTAACGACTGATAGGAAACCGTGTCACATTATTTCTTGTATCATAGCATAGCATTTACATATTTTAGTTGAACGATTAATCCAATAGCCTTGATTGACGCACCCGTGTCTTTCTTTGTCGAGAAGGCATTTAAACTCAAATAGATATACTTCTAGAGCTGAAATATTAATCTCCAGAACTACCAACCGGTCAAATCCTTTTGCATTTGATAAATACTTATTCTTGGGAATTAATTTAAGGCTAGTTAAATCACGCTCCGATTTTAACTGACAATTTGTAATTCAGAATGATGAAAAACATACTTTCAAGTATACATTTGCAAAACATCCTGGCTTGTTAGCTTTCATAGTTATAGCATGTCTCAAGTTTTTTTACACCAGAAAATAAACAAACATAAATGCATTCAAATATGCTAACATTTAAGCTGATATTAGATAAGTTATATGAATGATAATGAACAACTCACTTAATATTTGCGGAAAAATAACGGTGATTTACTTATTATTGACAATAATATGAAAAAGAAGCGTTGGATATCAGTAAATCAAATGCCAATAAAAAAGTACGTAAAAGTGATAAGATATTCAAGAGGTCATTGCCTCTTCATATTTTACATTAATGATGTCCTGCAAGAAAGTCATATTTTTTCAATCAGTTCAAATCAAAGGTATATTTCTATGACCTCTGTTATTGATACTGCGTTGTATGGCCAGTGATTAGATTAAATAAAAACATCATTTGAGGCTATCAAAAGATGCTAAATTCTTGACAAAATATTAACTTCGTTAGTGGACATTGTCGCAATATAAAGAGGTGGGCATAAAACTTACAAAGAACCGTCAAAACTAATTGAACGTAGGAGTTCCACGAACAGTTGAACCGATTCGTACATCGTGTGCGACTATTCTGCGGTTCACGTCCTTCAAACAAAATCTAAAAATACGCAATTTCTAGAAACCTACGGAAATAGGTCTCCATTGTCACACTTATTAGCGTGTAGTTATCCGACATTTCCAGGCCTTCCTGGAGTATTGTGATTCCTTCATATTATTACATCTACACCCGTGAGCTTAAAAAGGAACCTCGTGAATTTTGAGACGTGGGTACACCGGAGAATTATCGCAAACAATTGGCAGAAATGATCAACAACACAAAAGTCCTAAAAAAACTACAGCTGTTTGAAGTTGTTGGCAAACATGAAGGCACAGATAAGCGTATGAAACATAGGTCGAAACATAGAAATTTAGGCGCAAAATATATAATTTGCTGGATAAATAATCGAAGGGAAAATTGAATGCTAATTTGGGAAGGACCAACTGCAGATATTTAAGTTACGAGACAATCGTGAGGTAAGGATCCCAAACGCGAATAATATACGCAGACGTCTTCGTCGAACTTAAATCTCAAATATTTATATTCAGATCAAAGTAATACATTTAACGCACACTGCTTCAGTGTCAGTTGGAGTTACAATTCTAAAAAAAAAAATTCGCAAATTTCTTACATGGGTGGGACGGTACATGGACCAGAAACTGTTTCTTAACGATCACTAAAGACAGGTGAATAAAGAGGTAGATTGATACAATTGGCTTACAAGCATTACTAATTGCTACAATCTTGGATAAACTAGACAATGCCATAAGGAGACATTTCCAAA
Organism: Mystacides longicornis; assembly: GCA_963576905.1. Taxonomy (NCBI): domain Eukaryota; kingdom Metazoa; phylum Arthropoda; class Insecta; order Trichoptera; family Leptoceridae; genus Mystacides; species Mystacides longicornis. Next base: position 15,772,223 of record OY756425.1, read on the forward strand.
TAGGAAAATATTACGCAACGTGTAGTAATACTTCACACGAGTTAACATTAACTAAATATGTAGAGAAAACACAAGTATATAGTTCTCTCAACATTACGCAACGAAGAAGAACGGGTCGACCTGTTGAGAGTTTGTGACCAATTTGCTTAATTCATTCATCTAATAGGCTAGCATGAAAATAAAACTAAATACATAAATTATGACAGTTTGTTAATGAACGCTCATTAGTGCAATAAAATCCTTAACCGCAAATTCAAATAGTTTTAGTTAAGAAAGTTGAATTACTTATAAACATCTCAAAGATCGTATCTATTGTATAAAAAAAATTCACAGGTATTAAAATATATAAAAGTTGATAAGAATAAAATTGTGATAGCATTGAAAATTATTGCAATAAATTAAGTTTCGATAGACAAGTATCTTACTTATTAAGAAGTTAGTAGCCCTAACTGTTACAACCCCGACTTATTAAGAAGTTAGTACCCCTAACTGTTACAACCCCGACTAATTAAGAAGTTAGTAGCCCTAAATGTTACAACCCCGACTTATTAAGAAGTTAGTAGCCCTAGCGGTTACAACCCCGACTTATTAAGAAGTTAGTAGCCCTAGCGGTTACAACCCCGACTTATTAAGAAGTTAGTAGCCCTAACGGTTACAACCCCGACTTTCGTACTGTGTCAGGTGCTGAGAAAGTTTTACTTTCACGAGACAAGCTTTTTGTAGCTCACTATGGACGAGTCAATGAGTGTATTTGTGTTCACTTTGAGTGAGCACAGATTCATAATAATATAAACAACTAATCTTTTTTACCTGTAGGAGGTTCATACACTCTAAATATGAGATGTTTAAGGAATAAGTGGAATAAAATTGTCTATGAAGTTAAGGTTGGTCGACGAAAAATGAGTAGACATTCAAAAATAGATAAAAAACAATAAATTCTCTTGTCAATAACCACAAATAGGCACCATTTGTTTTTCATCGCTAGGTCCATCCAATTACAATAATTATCGTAATGTCTGCTATAAATCCTTCTTGTAGGTATAGTCGTGACAAGTATGATTTTTAAATGATTATTCATAAAATGACAATCTATAATAAATATTGTTAAGAACTGAGAACTATCAATGTGTTCTTCAAAGAACCTTCATTTTAGATATCCGATGGGAATCACGAGAATTCTTATTAGATAGATACGTCACTCAATCAATAAGTTCATAAATCGATGCATTCGTCTGCGAAACGGTTCCGTGTTTCCAAGAAGAAAAATATATTCATCGACATTAATCAGAAGTAGCCGAGTGTCACCGCCGGCTTCATAATACAAACAACGATATCAAATTATAAAATATTATGCGCAACACTGACGTAACTCAATAGCAATCATGTCCGACTCATATTACTTACTGTTGCTTGTTTTATCAAAAATAATTAGTGTGTTATTTTGAGTAGAATAGCCCATATTTTGAGTAGAATATCCCATATTTTGAGGTAAAAATTTGCGTGAACTTAATTTACACGTTAAGGTCCATATGAGGCGAAGAATTTCCCTACAAAAAGATTCTAGCAATGTTTACATAGTGCCCAGGCTTCTGAATCATAAAACTCGTATGTAATAACCTGTCTTATTAATGTTTTGTAAACTGTGACATGAGAACGGTTGAGGGTTGTCCAGAGAGCGATGGAACGTATCATGGTGGGAATCAGTCTCAGTGATTAATTCGCAATGAGACTATTAGGGCCAGAACGGGAGTGCAGGCAGAACATTGTCGAAAGAGTTTCCACATTAAAATGGCACCGGGCTACTCACATTACAGATCAAATGACAAATGGACGAAACGCCTATTGTGCTGGGCGCCCTAGAACATTAAGGGAAACCCCGGACGACCCCAATTTCGATGGAGATATGACCTGAACTCCTTTCCAATTTCTATACTCTCTGCCTTCCATATCCAAATATATCGTCAACTATGAAATTCATGAAATCACACAATCCCTCTAACATCGTAATGTACTGCTCGGCTTCTCATGGCGAGTCTCAGGCGGAAAACTAAAAAGATACCTAAGAAATGGATAAACAACTAATCACATCGCTGAAGAATCTTTTTACTTCTTAAACACAAGAGCGAAATTTCAAACTAAAAAGTGGAGGTTGAAGACTGAAAACACCTTAAACATTGATTAAACTAAAGAGTGAGACGGTAATCGGTACTCCTGAAAGTTGACAGCAAAACTAAAAGACATCAATCCAAGAAACAGTGTTTACGACCTTCGAGTTCAAAGCTGATTTGAGTTTCCCAATATGATGCAGGAAACAGGAAAACGGACAGGACAAAGGAACATGTATGTAGTATTTGTGGACTTGAATAGCCTTATCACAACAAGAGAGATTGATTAGTCTTTAACAAAACTAATTACCATTTCTATCAGCCACCTACACACTACGGACCAGTCATTCGGTGCTTATCAATGAAACAAAGCCATTACGAATAGGAAGTATAATATAGGTAGTTCAATCATGTGTACACGACTTAATTGGAAGTGATATGGATACTCTGCACGCAACTGGAGATTCTAATGTTTTCGAAAAACTGGCAGATCATTTTCCTTAAATTTGTTCAAGACTTTTAAAGATCGAATTAAAGTACAGTTGCGTAATACATTGTTTAGACTCCAGAGAGTACCTACAAAAAATAGTGCTGTTTTTATGATTGGAATTACAAATACCTACACATATTATGGTCCCATTTTGATAAAATTCCTGCTTATGGGAAGCAAGTCTCCCATTTTGTGCAGCCTGTAAATCAAGGTTTCCTGTTCTTTCTTTCTTTGCTGTTATTCTATTTGCCTTTTGTCGCCCATTGAGTTGGAAAGTATAATACATCATCCGGGTGATTTATTTTTACTGTCGTGATGAATTATGTTTTTTTTAAAGAGAAAGGTAATTAAAAAATATATAAAAACATTTAAAGATACATTTCTACAAAAACCTATCTAGGTTTTATACGTTTAAAACCCTGTAATTGTTCGTAACTAAGCGCTTATAAATCTCAAAATTTTGTTACGTTCTCAATCATTGTTATGACTTATGACGATATCATATTATGGAATTGATGATATTTCTCAATTATTCGAACAATAATTCATTACGATTTAGTTTCGTTGAAAACTCTCATAGTTACAATTATCGTTTTATAAACCATGATCACATTGTTTGCAGCTCTCATACTATGGGAATAGCCCATTTAATGGAGAAAAATACTAATAATTTGATGGATCTTATAGCAAAATTTCCAAATTTCCCTTAAACCTCAATATCAGACACGTATTGAAATATTAAAGCAAATATTTTCTAGGCTTACGTGTTGAATCTATTATCTTGCCCAGCGTATTGTTATTATAATGTCTACATCCGATCGACCAAATTAATAGCACTGGGGACACAAAGGTTATCACCAAAGCATAACAAAAACAACAATCAAAGTTGAATATTATTATGAACGAGATTTGAGTTTGGTTGGTGATATGACATACACAAATACGTAAGTGACAGATATGCTAATTAGAATCATTTCCCAACTATGCGTCAAACTGTATAGCGAAATCTACATAATAATCTCTTGTGTATTTTTCTATGACATATGACTAAAATACAAACCTAACGTTAGATTTTTTCTTCCCAGAGCCGTGCAAAATTTCTTAGTTTTATTAAATACTTAAAGATTTATTTTAAACTGTTTAAATAAATCTTTTTTTTAAAGAATTTTCACAGTAATATTCAATGTATTAATATTTTACCTTCCGATACATATAATATTTTTAATGAATCTGTGCTCACTCAAAGTGAACACAAATACACTCTTCCGTATATTTCACAGTAAGCTACTAAAAGCGTATATCGTGAAAGAGAAAGATGGTCGGAGCCTGGGATCGAACCCATGAAAGTCGGCGTCATTACCGCATGGCTACTAAACATTATGTCCACCAATGTGTGGGGGAAGAGAATTGCCTGTAAAGAGAAAGCTGTTATCTCTCGGCTGAACCACTCCCACATTTGCTGGTACTTTCCAAGATGAAGTTTAAGAGGTGATTTCTTTGGTAGGATGTACCAGACTTGTATGAGTTTAGGATCTTGTTCTTTCAGAATCTCTCGCTTATAAGCTTTAGTTAATAATGATTCTGGATAGAGTATCAAGGAAAAAGATTAATTGTTCAAGAGGGTGAAGGCTTAATCCTTTGACCTTCAGGCGGTAATTTTCAGTACGATAATAAAAAAAACAGGGAGATGAATTTCTAAAGAGTTATGTTTTTAAAAAATCTTTATATTTATACACTTTTGCCTGGAATTTATCTTTGTTCATTTTTATTTCTACTTTTTTTTGTCCTTTGAAAATTGACCTTCTTGAACATTCAGACTATATCCCATTGATTTTGTCTGACTTTTGATTTGCATGCTCTTTGAAAAGCAGCGTTTCGAGCATGTGCATTTTCTCACCCGTTATGTCTTTTCTATTGCAGATTCTATTAGGGTTATGCATCGGCATATTTTCCGAGGAGACCTACGACAAGTTACAGACTACCTCTACGGTGATGCTGCCTATGATCACATTTGCAGTGTTTCTAATCTTGGCTTTTATTGTCATGATCGGTTTAGCTGCAAATGTTCACATCTCTCATATTTTCGTAAGTTTCTTTTCTTATTATTAAAAAACCCGTTGATTTATTTATATTTTTAGGATTGTATATAATTGTCCTGGGCGAATGGGGAGTTCCGGATCATCTAATAATTCTCATACAGAACCTATATCTGGATGGCAAATCTCGGGTTCGAATTGATGATATGTTGTCTGAGCCATTTCATCCTGAAAGAGGTGTCCGGCATCTTATCACCAAAATTATTAAATGTATATGGCGAATGCATCATGTGTCAGGCTCTAGAAGGATGGGAGGGTGGAATTTCCATAGGTGGAGAAAAGATAACAAACCTAAGATTTGCCGATGACACCACACTAATTGCTTCAAGTGTTGAAGAATTAATAAATAACCATTAGGTCATTAATTATTAGTTTTCTAACTGAACGATCTAATCATTACCTTATGTACAAGAATCATGATTTCATATAAAAAAAAAACATTGAATAAAAAGTCATTCAAGTAAAATGTAGATCGTCAAGCGCATGTTCGAATCTTATAGCGCGAGCTTTAATTTTTTGCACAGTTGTAATAATACCTCATGGCGAACATATATAATCACAAAGAGCTTTTATTGTTATTTATATTTCATAGCCTTTGATAAATATCTCATTTCACTGTAAGATTAATGGCAATGCATCTTCTAGGGGGGATGATTATCAATCAATCTCTCTTTCAACCCCACATAGGGGAATAGGGAGGCAACTAGAGCTCTCCATTGCGCTCAATCTTGCGCAATTCTTACGACCTTTTGGGGATGATTATGCCAAAAATAAATTATTTTGGAAACAGAATATTGCAAAAATTGCAATACTTTATTCCAGATTCCAGATGTTCATTGCGTTTATGAAACTTTACAATAATTTCAGAGAGCTAAGAATACCTAAGTAAATATAGTTTCGTGTACTCATTAAATATTACAATAAGTGTTTATCGTTTGATTCCAGCAAATCGCTTTGAACATATTGGCCGTCTTGCTGACCAGCATCTCCGGTGGAGTAATCTTGGGAATCTGGCTGAACACCACAGAGAAGTTCAGGAAGCAGAAGTACTGGGAATCCGTGAGCATGCTTTCGCAGTCGATACTCAGTTTCTTAGCAGCCATCACTTACATCGTGGATTTAGCTTGGAGTTTAAATTCTTTCAACAAAATTCGTTGAAGGAAGAAAACAAGTTAGTGTTTTTGTGACAAAATGCAATGATGAATCGAGGTGTACTTGGTAAACAATGAACGCCGGCATATAATTTAGTATGATGATGGTCGGTGTGCGATGTATATAGGAATAGGTAATCATTCAAACCGTCAAGGACAGTGGCAAAACAAATTACTTCTGCGGTAATTGTTGCTAATAAGACAACAAACAAACAGCTTGCCGACACAACTGAATAATTTGTTAAATAAAGTAGGTACCTATCACGAGTGTTGAATGTGGGATTAACTAATTCTCACTTACACGGTCCCACTGTTCCAGAACTCAGATGACGAGGTCAGAATTATGTAACCAATAACACGTTGGAGAGCAGAAATTTGCGTACTGATTTGATATGGAGAAAAGTGTTGGACTGTATGAATAAAATTCTAAAAGTCCTGACGTCATTACAGACAGATAAACCTTCCGATTAAGAGAGATACTGTTTTGAAAAAAATAAACGCTTCTAAATGAAAAATTTAAAAATAAATGCCAAACAATCGCTCCTAGATAAACTAGATGGACTACCACCATTGAACTTATGCGTTTTAAATGGTAAGACTAGTCCAGAACCAAATGGACTAAGCAGTGATAGTAGCCAACTTCCGACAAGAGTGGAAACTAAGAAGTACCACTGTGAGGACAGACGGATGCAACCAAAAACTTATGTCGAAGTAAGCCCCGGATTTTCTGGAACTGCTGACACATATTATGTACCTTTGTTTATATTTCTAGTCACCATAAAAATGCCAGTCATCAACTCCTAGTCAAATAAAATGATCTTATTATTATGAGAGTTTATATTTATTTCATGAACATCCACTCCTTTTTTATCAACTTCTACTGGTCTAAAAAATTAACATTCAGTTCATAGGTAGTTATATTCATTTTTTTTCTCACCCAAGTTAAGCTACAAAAGCACTTTAGCATCTTTCTCACTAAGCAAAGTATATGTTCTCAAAAGGGACAATGATCGGTAAGCGGCTCACACCTTGTTATTTTTCTTGTATCCAAATTTTACCATCGACTCATTTTCATAAAATTCTCGATAGGCTGAAGTTCTGAAACTTTACTTACCTACTGTATTTAAAAACCAGATGACGAAACACTTTCACATTGTAACAGTCTTCTCGGGAGACAAAATAAGATGAATTGTTTTTTTGATATCCAAAGGAGTAAGTATGGTATTTTATTAATTGAAAAGATGTATTTAATATTAATTCAAATCAGATTTTACTCAGCGTAAACCATCAGCTGACACCGAGCGATCGAGAGGATTCAGTTTTCAATTGCATGAACTTTTTCGAAAACCAATTATTCGAAAGCACAATACCTAATCCGAACAAAAATTCCTCGAAAATCTGTTGGCAGAATGACAATCGTCCGAAAATAAATTATTTGATAGAAATCCAATTTATCGAATAATTAATTTTCGAGTAATTCGAATAGGAAAGAGGGAATTCCAAGAAACGGGTGATTGGTATCGTTGGGCGTTCCTAGAAAACACAGACCGAAAATAATGTCCTTGGCGCCAATTTTGTTTCATATTATTTACTTTTTCGAATATTATATACCTACTATTTAAAAGCTGATGATCGGTGGTATAGTGTTAATGAATACAGATATCAGAATACAATCAAAATCATAATATGGCATTCAGTGTTAAAATTAGAGATGAAACGGATAGCATTTTAGCCGGATGCCGGATATTCGGCCAACTAAGCAGCCGAATACCGGATAACCGGATATCCGGCGTATGTTTCTGGTTGGTTGGTGCATCTATATGGGATCATTGGGAACATTGTCAAAAAAAACCATCATCCGCATTCCGCATTAGTTAGTCTGGATTGGTGTGGTGTGATCATGTTTTTTTCCTATGATTAGAGCGTTTAGATTTTTAACTTTTACCCTCGGAACAATGGTCGTAGCCAGGATAGCATTAGTGCAGAGATTCCCAATCTGTGTAGATTTACGGCTCCCTTAATATCCATTCTAATCCTTTTACGCTCCACTTAGGGACATACGAAGGCAACAAGACCTCTCCATTGCGCTCGATCTTACGCAATGTTTATGACCTCCTCACATACCATGCCAGATCTTCCGAAGGATCGGAACACAGTATGAGAGGGTCTTCGGGACCCTGATATGAGGAAGAACAGCGCTCCCCTTAAAATATCAGTGTTTCTTTTTTTTCAAAATTAAAAAAAATCGCAGGATGCTAAAAAAGTCTTTAGTAGAGCCTGGGCAGTGTGTGAATCACCGTGGGTACAACACATGAATTACGCTTACGTAGGCGGCACATAGCAATTGGACTGACTCCGTTGCCGGAACGTAATTGTTCCAAAAATCGCGGAATCTATCCGCATCTTCCAGCAGGATGATATATGACGAAACTTATTTTTATTAAACTTTCCTTATTTACGAAGACGAGCTAATCCGCTTGCTACCTCTATATAAAGAAATAAGTATTAATTCTTCATAATTTACCCCTATTGCAGTATCTTTGCTCATCAATTTTCATAGTTGTAGAATTTTTCTTGTGATTACAAGATGTAGGTATTTCTTATGTGTTACTTACTGAATAAGTCAATTAGTTATCCAAACATATGTTTTTTACTATCCAGTATCCGGCCGGATAGGTGCTAGTTATCCGGCATTCGGCCGGATTGCATTTATGCCGCCGGATACCGGATAGTCGCCGGATATCCGTTTCATTTCTAGTTAAACCGACCTCGGTAGCCTAGTTGTACTAGCGTGGACTTCAGATCCGGGGTCCCGGGTTCGATTCCCGGTCGGGTCAGAGTTTTTCTAAGTGTTTTTTCACTTGAAATTTCTACCCGGGGTTGGCCTGTCTCAGATTGGACGGGACCGGTTGACTGGAAAAAATTGCCTCAGGCAATAAGTTCCGCCGGCTATACTGACACCTTTGTATAGAAAAGTGTTGTTATTATTATTATTATTAAAATGATATCAAAACCGAAAATGAGGGATGCATTCGAAGAAAAATGACAAATAACACGTGAAAGTACCTACTTATTGCATGCAGTTTTTTTTTTTTTTTAATGGAATTACATCCAAAGAGAATGATGAAGCCAATGACGCTATTCCATTATGAGTATTCAAATTCGATTAGAAATCATAGAACAATTAATTTACTTCATATTATATCATTTAGTTTTTGATGTATCGCTATAGATTTTGATGATAACAAGCAGGAAACATTTATTGGATACAATGTGTCATCCACGAACAAAAAATAGTCGAGATGGTTTGAATTTCTTATGGGGCAGGCAAACAAAACATGTTCAGCCGACTCCTCATCCATGCCACATTCGCAGAATGGAGAAGAGCACAGGCCAATCTTATAAAGGTGCGCGTCAAGTCTGTTATGTCCAAACTGCATGCAGTGTTCTTTGCACTACATAGTAATACTTTGACAATAATTCAATATTATAACAAATATTTTGTAGCCAAATTACACACAAAAATGATATATGTATTATCTAAAATTTTATATGAAGTGTGATTGATATTTTTTTCAATAGTCTATCAATCCATTCTCTCTATACCTGTTCAAAACCCCGAGGAGCTATGATGTATGTAACGAGACACTTTCTTGAATCAAGCAGTGGCGAGTTTAACTCGACATACGTAGTAGGGTTAGAAAGGGAGAGCGTTATACGCGAGAAAGAGAGGGGTACCGGTGGGGTTAAGTATCGTTTGAACACGAGAATTTGTTCTGCAGCTCGGGGGAACGGTCACACTATTGTGTTACCTCCATAGTTTTATTTTTTATATGTTATAATGGTGAATTAAAACGAGTAATCCATCATGGATTAACCGTGTAAATCATTTATTGTTCTGTTATTTGTAAAATAACCAAATTCCGGATTCTTTCGAACCGCAATTAAATAAGGTATGTGAACTCTCATTTTTATTTCGACGAGTTACAGAGAATGTGACATATTGTACTAGAGACAATTTTTTGTTCACAAGAAATTGTTAAGAGTTATTAATTTTATTCAAATGTATTGAAAGTATTTCTGAAATTTAAATTTTAGAAATGCGGTCCTAGTACCGGGGAGATGCTAGACCCTTAGACAAGGAGACTATGTTTATTTCAATATGTCGAGAGATACCACTTCAATTAATATTGGGGAATACAAGGACGTTTATAGTTGCGGCGAAATATAAGGTACTTGTTATCCATAAGTGAGGGGGGAGACGGTATGCAGTCCTCTGAACAATTCTATCTTCACTCTATGTGTCGATTGTTATATTGAAGCCTAGATGATCCTCACTTATCAACTTCTTCTGCAGAAAAGGATTCCTAGATGGCAGCAATCGAGTCTTTTAAGCTGAGTAAATTTTTATAACTTTATTTTTACCATTTTTAACATTTGGTGCGCTCATGTTGATTAGTTGGGGTGATAATGAAAGATTAATTTAGATTTAAAGGAAAGAATTTATTCTACCAAGTTGTATAGACACTTTCGTGTGAAAAATTGTTTATGTGAAACGATTTTATATTGAGATATAAAATTTGAGAAACTAAAGAATATTAGTTCGGTAGGGGAAGATTATGAAAAATCTTCAATCTTTGTATTTTGTTACAATGATAGGTATATAATATGTTATAGCATAAATTTGGGAATTTATATCCCTGTGTTTTCTTTCTTTTAATTATTAATGTAACTTGCTTGGAGAAATTGTATGGGAAGTTTTTATGTTAATGAAAGATCTTTATTAAATTTTTGATAAGTCAATTAATCTTTGAATTTTAAATTGTTTTCCCATTTATATAGAAGGAACCTTGCTCAGTTAATTTATAACCCCCCTGAAGAGAGTCTCAAAAGCTGTGGCACACTTATAGAAATAAATTAGAATTTTATCTTGAGTCTTTCTGATGGCCAGAAAAGGAGTCTCCCAACTTATTAGAGAGTCTGGGAGGACTCAATGATACTCTCTCTCTTTCTCCAGAGGAGCACTCATTACAAAATGGCGTCCAACTTAAGGGGCTGTCAGAAAGGCACAAATCTCACTTGTTATAAATAAATCTTTTGGGGTAATTAACTGGAGCAAGTTTGTTAATTTTTATTTGAATTTTTGTGAGGGAATTTTTGAAGTTAACAAAGTTTTAGTGTCGATTGTGCCATTGTTCTGCGGAACAGATTCTCCATTAGTTATTAAGTTACTTTTAAATTATAATTTTATTGGGCAATTTTATATGGTGTATATTTTTACATAGTACTATGCTATGGGCATAAATCAAAATTAGGTATACTTTATTTGGTAACTTTTAATTTTTTCTGCAGAGTCATCAAGGATTTTGACAATAATTTTTGTGGGTAGAATTTTTTCTGTTGAATTCGTATATGCATGTGGGTATGAATTAACTTTACTGAAGCCTGGGAGGCAACAAAATTTTTATGAAACTAATTGTTGTATTGAAGAATTTATTACTTGCGAAAATTTTTATGATGCCCAGACTTGTATTTTTATTTAATTTTTGATTAGGTATGAAATTGCATGTTGGAACCTAAACTAATGCTAGTTTTGTATTTTTATATGTTCTAGTTTTCGGATAAAGAGTTATCATCTGATGTTTATGAATTTTTCTGCTGAATTACTGCTGAACTCTGACCGGATGGAACGGCGAGGCGCGCATTTTAGTCAACACACAGCAATAATTTTAAAACACGAAGATATTTTTCATTCAGAAGAATTCATAGTATACAACTCAAACGCAGGTCAACTTTGTTTGTTAATTTAATTTTTTTTTTATTTTATTTTTAAAGTTTTTATTTGGTTCCTTTTTTTTTTTTTTTTTTTTTTTTAGCTCTGCACTCGTTTTCGAGTGATTCGGCTGGTTCCTTTTATCAACTTTATTTTTGAGTATTACGAGTAGCACTTCTCGGATTAATGAGTTTATGTTTGTAAGATTGGCAAAAACATAGTTGTGTTTGGAAGACTAATTTGAAGTATGTATATGAATGAAAGAAAATATACCTAGATTGGATTTTAAAGGTAGTAAATGTTAAGACGAGATATTGAAGGATGGTGTATTATTACGTTATTATTATTATTAAATTTAAAAAAAAATCGTTGGTATTTCTGGGTGAGTTAGCAACTTTAACCAATACCTATTATACTTATATATTATCTAGTTAGGCGGGCTATCGGCTGTTACAGATTTTGGTTGATTTTATAATAGTAGGTCAGTGTAAGAGAACTTAAGTAAAACGTGTTCAAATATATTGAGGTAACATTTTCGTAAAATTTTGTTATAATTTAGATTAGAAATTAATTATATTTACGGGAAGCGAATTTTTAGACTTGTTTTAAAGTTATAGTAAATCAATATTCAATTTTAATTTTTCGGGTAGATTGAAGGTTGAGTTATTTAGTCAAAATGGAACAAGAAACGTTGCTTAAACTGGGAGTACCGAAAGATGATGTAGAACATACTTCGACATTATCAGACGACGGCATTAAATATCAAGATTTAGGGTTTGAGGTTCCAGAAAGCATAACTGTCAAACAACACACTAGGAAATTACCTACGCAAAAGAGAAAAGATAAACAACCGATTAGCAATTACAGTAAGACGGGGGTTACCAATACACATACGGCTCGCGCTAAAGAAATAGATGTAAGAAAGTGGAACTTGAACTTCGCTGGCAAATCAGATCCACGAGATTTCTTAATACGTTTGGAAGAACTAGCAGGGGTTTATGACGTAGAACTAGATTCTCTCGTTAGGTTCATGCCTATATTACTGTCTGGTTTCGCACTTATATGGTTTAGGGCAACCGATTTTAATTTTGAATGGGAAGACTTCAAAGCAAAATTCCTAATCCAATTTGAAAATGCTAACAAACAAAAAGAACTCAAGTTGGAAATTCTTTCGGCGAGTCAAGACAATAACATGTCCGCAAGCGAATTTATTCTGGGGTTGAAAGCTAAGAATAAGTTACTCGATAGTCCAGTTGAAGATACAGAATTTTTAGATGTTGTAATAAACGGGTTATCTGAAGATTACGCGGGTCTTTTGGCTACTACGAAGGTGACAAATACTCAAGAACTTATGTTTTTATGCGCGAAATTCGATGCACTGGTTAGCAAAAGATCGTCCAAACGAAATCGTTCGGGAGGTAAAATCGCGGAGTTATCAGAAGTAAACGAAATGGCAACACAGTCGGAGCAAATCAATAGAGCGAGCAACGATCTCGTACAAAAGGGTTATACAAGGGCCGATAAAGACGACGCAAATTACGTACGCCATGAATCATATCCAACGAAGAGTAACAGTACTCATAATATTAATTCACACGTAGTAAGGAGAACGCAGGGTCGCTACGAACCGAATAAGAATATAGTATGTTATTTTTGTAATAAGCCGGGACATCGTCAGTCTGTATGTTACAGTAAGTTGAATCAAGTAGGTGAGTCTAGTCCAACACATCGAGGTTATAACAACGTTAACAAACGTGAATTTAGGAATATAAGGGAAAAGCGATTTAATAATATTATTAAAAACAAAAAGATTAGGATAGTCAGTCGGCCAGCTCCCGAAGAAAGGGAGAAAGAATGGAGTGACTGGCTAAAATATGTTAAAATTTTCTTCGATACGCATAAACTGGCACCGTTAATATGCGCTAAGCGAGGAGATAATAGGCCATACCTTCAGTTAAAAATAGAAAACGAAAATTTTACCGGATTACTTGACTCGGGCGCTTCCATAAGTGCGTTGAGTCAAAATATTGGGGAGTTTTTCGTAAATAAAGGGGCGATTGTGGGCTCATCGAGAGAGTGCGTTACCTTAGCTGATGGCAACAAAGTTAAGACGTGGGGATATTTAGACCTACAAGTAAAATATAACGAAACGGTAAAAATTCAGCGTTTTTATATATTAGATAAATTAAATCAGGGGGTAATTTTGGGGGTAGACTTTTGGAGAAAGTTCGAAATTGCACCGAACCTATTCGCAGATATAAAATATGGAGACTTCAAATGTATCGACGAATTAGGGAAAATAGAAGATAGGAACAGTCTTGACTTGCACCAAAGAAGGCAGTTAGAAGAGATCGAGAAAGAATTCCGCGAAATATCTTTCGAAGAGAATGGGTTGGGATGCACTAACCTAATCGAACACAAAATTGAAACTACGGGCGAACCTATCAGACAAAGATACTACCCATTGTCTCCTGCGAAACAGGAGCAAGTGGAGAAGGAGTTGGATGAAATGTTAGGTTTAGGCGTCGTAACTCCATCGAATTCTGCGTGGACTAGCCCGACGCTAATCGTCGAAAAAAAAGACGGGACCGGTAGATTCTGCTTGGACTCTAGAAAATTAAATGCCGTAACCAAGCGAGACAACTACCCTTTACCTAACTTGAACAGAACTCTGTCAAATTTAAGGAACGCTAAATATATCTCTTCCATAGACTTATCTAAGGCCTTCTGGCAAATACCGTTAGAAAAATCATCGCGCGAGAAAACGGCATTCGTGGTACCGCGAAGAGGGTTGTTCGAATTTACGAAGATGCCTTTCGGATTAGTCAACGCCGCTAGCGAACTGCAAAGATTAGCAGACCGATTGTTCGGTCCGAAATTTGATGAGAATGTCTTTTGCTATATAGACGATCTCATTTTAATCAGCGAAGACTTCGATGCACACGTCGAATTATTAAAAAAGGTGAGGAATAGATTGAAAGAAGCCGGTTTGACAGTAAAATTGTCAAAGTGTGAATTTTGTAAGAGCAAATTGAAATACTTAGGTTTCCTGATTGACGGGAATGGGTTAAGACCGGATCCAGACAAAGTAAAATGCATAGCGGAATACCCGGAACCAAGATCGTTAAAACATTTGAGGATGTTCCTGGGTATGGTAGGATTTTACCGCAGATCGATCAAAGATTGTAGTAAACTTTCAGAGCCACTCAACAAACTTTTAAGGGTAAAAAAAGGTGACTCTACATTTAGTTGGAACGCAGAAGCGGCGCAAGCGTTCAAAAGTTTAAAGGAGGCCTTGATCACCGCGCCCGTGTTGACCTGCCCGGACTTTTCAAGACCTTTTATTCTCCACGCGGATGCTAGTCAACACCAAATCGGTGCAGCCCTACATCAAATGTTTGGAGAGGAGGAAAAACCAATAGCGTTTTTTTCCAGGTCCTTGTCCAAATCAGAAGTTAATTACTCGGTCACCGAAAAGGAATTATTAGCCATACTAAACGGAATAGAGTTTTTCAGGCCGTACATAGAAGGAATGCAATTTAAAGTGATAACGGATCATGCGGCACTCCGGTTCCTTACCAAATTGTCTAACCCTTCGGGACGATTGGCCAGATGGAGCACTCGCTTGTCTCAGTTTAAGTTTGACGTAGAGCATCGTAAGGGCAGTGCGCATAGGGTACCTGATGCCTTGTCTAGATTGCCAAGTTCTATCAATGAAATAAATGTACATGTCGAAGATGAAGAAGAGGATCTATGGTATAAAAAGATATTCGACGGCTGTACCGCGAATCCGACGAGTTTTATGAATTACCAAGTGGAAAATAACCGCCTTTATAGATTGACTAAGGACGATAATCCACTGCTGAAGGAATTCGCTTGGAAGGAAGTGCCAAAGAAAGGTCAGCGTTTTGGGATCGTAGAGCGAGCTCATAACGTTGGACATACCGGAACTTTTAAATCATTTAAAGCCGTAGAAAGAGATTACTATTGGCCAAATATGTATCGCGAGGTGAAGAAGTTTGTTTCGGCGTGCAAAACTTGTAAACAATACAAGCCATCTAACGTAGCACCCGGGGGTCTTATGACAAATAGAAAAAGGGTAGATCGTCCAATGAAGATGTTAAGTTGTGATCTCTTTGGCCCCCTCCCTAAGGCCAGAGGGGGGTACATGAATATTTTGAGTGTCGTGGACGTGTTCAGTAAATATACTTGGTTCTTCCCATTACGTAAGGCCACGGCTAAAGCCGTCGTGGACTGCTTGGAAAAAGGGATTTTTTTGCATGAAGGCGTTCCCCAAACGATAATTTCAGACAACGGCCGACAGTTTTTGTCTCATGAATTCAAAAATCTGTTGGAAAATTATGGTGTCCAGAACATTTTCTACAATGCTCTATATTTCCCACAAAATAATTGCGTCGAAAGGTATCACCAGGGCTTGCAGTATACTTTAGGAATGCTGGTTAAAGACGAACACAGAAGCTGGGCTGATCATTTAGACCACGTACAATCAGCCATGAATTGCTCTGTAAATATGACGACAGGGTACAGCCCGAATTTATTGGCAAAAGGAAGGGAAGTCATCTTGAACGGATCTATTTACGGCGAAGTGGACGTACAAGAAATTTCTCGAACAGATACGTTGAAACAGGATAGGTATATCTATAATCAGAGAATGGAAAGTCTGTCTACCACGTTTAAAATAGTGGCCGAAAATACATGGCAAGCATATGAGAAATACGCTAAGAACTATAACTTGAGGAGGGTAAAAAGGGTGTTCAAAGAGGGTGACTCCGTGTGGCGCAAGAACTTCGTTCAGTCCAAGGCAGGAGAGTATTTTACAAAGAAATTAGCCCCTAGATTCGTGAATAGTCGAATAGTTAGAAAAATATCGGACGTAATTTATGAATTAGAAGACGTAGAAAGTAAAAATAGAAATAGGTATCACGTCAGAGATATTTTGAAAGTAGATTCATCGTAAGAAATAGAAAATATTCCACTACCAGTAGTCATAGCCATCCAGTAGCTAAGTCGAAAGAGAAGTACGATCGGTAACGTAAGAACGAGGTAATGTAGGAGTGATTTATGTAAGGCATGATGTCCGGGTTACTACTGAGGTTGATGTATGAAAGAGAGTTTGTAAGATAGTCCATACCGGACAGAATAGATTTGATGTATGAAAGAGGATATAAAATTGTGTTAAAATATATTGTCTGAAGCTGCTTTGTCTGTATTCGTCCTGTAACCTAGAATGCGGTAATGGTGAAAGTCCGAATGATATAAGTATGTAGAAAACATAACGCAATAGGCGAGTGTTATAGTAAAACAGTGCAGTTATTGATAGATTGATGTGATGAAAGAACAGAAAGTGGAGCAAACTTGTTGGTCCCGTTTGAAGATGTATTGGGAAAAGAAAAATTTGAGTCAATGTAATTTGGCTGATAGAACAGTGTTGACTGAAGGGCAGTGTCGTCTCGCAAGTCCTATTCGCTCAGCTGTTCTGTAGTGAGCAGCACATATAATTTTTCTTTAATAGAAGAACAAAAGTTTTTGATTTTGTAAATATAAATTAAAGTATAAATAATAATGTAGTATATATCTAGTATAGTAGAGTGACGTCAGTGTTACTTCATCTGAGTCATTAGTAGAGTTGTCTGACACTCACTTACAGATTATTACATCTGATATTGTTAAACTAAAGTTTGTAACTCGGTTTGTGAAACTTGAGTTACTTTAAATAATGTTAATAAAATCGCGTAAAGATTTAATTTGGACTCCTGAAACACTGACGGTACTTCCAAAACCTAAGTTGTGATATGAGTATCATGTATTAATTACATAAGAAATAATTTTAAGATTGATTTATTATTTGCGATGTATAACTGAATTTGATGGTGTTGAATGTTGGGTATCTCAGGCAAGTAGAGGTAAAAATGATACTACCTCGAGAGTACGATAAGTTTGTTTTGGTCCATGGAAATGAGTTTGTTTCTTTTCGTATTTCACTTAGTCATCACACTGAATTAATCAAAAGCTCCATGGTGGCGCCCGGGATATGGCAAATTATGATATGCCATTGAGTTAGTCGAAGAGGTACCCAAGATTAAACGCAATCTGTCTATTACGAAGTTAAATGTATATGATTCTTTTCCTAAGCTAAGTTTGTCATGTTATCATCAGTTAAAAGCTGTGAGATGCTTTGTTTATTGAAATGTATTTAGGACCTAGGTGTAAAACAGGGTAAAGGTTAGATATGAGCGTACCAATTAGGTAGATTAAGCGTGCTAGAGAGTAAAAGAAATTTTTGTGTAAAAGATTGCACAAAAATTTAGAGGGGAAAGGGGGTATTTGTAACGAGACACTTTCTTGAATCAAGCAGTGGCGAGTTTAACTCGACATACGTAGTAGGGTTAGAAAGGGAGAGCGTTATACGCGAGAAAGAGAGGGGTACCGGTGGGGTTAAGTATCGTTTGAACACGAGAATTTGTTCTGCAGCTCGGGGGAACGGTCACACTATTGTGTTACCTCCATAGTTTTATTTTTTATATGTTATAATGGTGAATTAAAACGAGTAATCCATCATGGATTAACCGTGTAAATCATTTATTGTTCTGTTATTTGTAAAATAACCAAATTCCGGATTCTTTCGAACCGCAATTAAATAAGGTATGTGAACTCTCATTTTTATTTCGACGAGTTACAGAGAATGTGACATATTGTACTAGAGACAATTTTTTGTTCACAAGAAATTGTTAAGAGTTATTAATTTTATTCAAATGTATTGAAAGTATTTCTGAAATTTAAATTTTAGAAATGCGGTCCTAGTACCGGGGAGATGCTAGACCCTTAGACAAGGAGACTATGTTTATTTCAATATGTCGAGAGATACCACTTCAATTAATATTGGGGAATACAAGGACGTTTATAGTTGCGGCGAAATATAAGGTACTTGTTATCCATAAGTGAGGGGGGAGACGGTATGCAGTCCTCTGAACAATTCTATCTTCACTCTATGTGTCGATTGTTATATTGAAGCCTAGATGATCCTCACTTATCAACTTCTTCTGCAGAAAAGGATTCCTAGATGGCAGCAATCGAGTCTTTTAAGCTGAGTAAATTTTTATAACTTTATTTTTACCATTTTTAACATTTGGTGCGCTCATGTTGATTAGTTGGGGTGATAATGAAAGATTAATTTAGATTTAAAGGAAAGAATTTATTCTACCAAGTTGTATAGACACTTTCGTGTGAAAAATTGTTTATGTGAAACGATTTTATATTGAGATATAAAATTTGAGAAACTAAAGAATATTAGTTCGGTAGGGGAAGATTATGAAAAATCTTCAATCTTTGTATTTTGTTACAATGATAGGTATATAATATGTTATAGCATAAATTTGGGAATTTATATCCCTGTGTTTTCTTTCTTTTAATTATTAATGTAACTTGCTTGGAGAAATTGTATGGGAAGTTTTTATGTTAATGAAAGATCTTTATTAAATTTTTGATAAGTCAATTAATCTTTGAATTTTAAATTGTTTTCCCATTTATATAGAAGGAACCTTGCTCAGTTAATTTATAACCCCCCTGAAGAGAGTCTCAAAAGCTGTGGCACACTTATAGAAATAAATTAGAATTTTATCTTGAGTCTTTCTGATGGCCAGAAAAGGAGTCTCCCAACTTATTAGAGAGTCTGGGAGGACTCAATGATACTCTCTCTCTTTCTCCAGAGGAGCACTCATTACATGTATTTCCGAAGCCCCCGAAAATCATTTGGGTTGACCATCCCTGATCTAAAAGATCTACTGGTTTCTTGTCATTTTGTCTTTTGTTTAGGTACGACATAAAATTTATATTTTTTATATAAAAATGGAGGCATATTTTCCGTGGTCATTGCATCACGCATGAACTGCCGGATCGATTTCGCTAATTCTTTTTTCTTTATGTTTGCTTTTATCAGGAGAAGGTTCTTATGAATGAAAAAAATAAGAATGTTGCGTGTTACATTAGAAAATAAGAATGTTGCGTGTTACATTAGAAAATTGAAGAAAATTTATGGTAAACTTCTTAATGATTTTTATAATATAATTTATTCTAATTTTAAAATTAAGTTGGCGTTTGACAGAAACTATCAGTTGTTTGAAAGTTGGTGCGATTGACAGAATGCAGATGAAAAATATATATGGTTCAATGTTTAAGTTCACAGATGCATACCTACGTCGGAATAACAATATTGGTTAAGGCGCCTACTTAATTATTTTTTCACTAAACAAATAATTCGAATTTAGGATTTTATTAAATATTTTTTAAATATTCATAGTTAGGTCCACCAAAGGACAACGTCTGTCGGGAAAACTTTTCTCTCTATGTATAAAATGGAGCCTTATTTGGGCCCTTGGTGATCGCATCCCGCAATTCCTTTTTTGTCATGTTTGATATTGTTAGGAGGGGGTTCTTATGAATGAGATTTGCTCGGAACATTAGAAAATTTACGAAAACCCAGCGTAGGTAATCTCCTTAGATTGTACATTCTTATTTTTGTATTTCAATTGGCGTTTGACATCTGTCAAACGTTGATGTTGGTGCGGTTGTCAGGGCATTCGAATTCCGTTTTATAGTATAGACAGGACAACGTCTGTCGGGCAAGCTAGTATTATGATACAATGCGATGTTTGCCTCATTCAGCATATTTTTATTGGCAATCCTTGCTTGCTTAATTTTAACCATGTGGGGCTCTTTGTCAGATCCTTTGGACATATCAATGTACCCTCAAAAACATACGCAAGAAAAAGAATGTTTCTATTCTCCCTTTGAAATTCCACTAGGCGGCAAAAGCAGCTCTCCACTGCGTTTAATGACATCTTCCCACTCCGTGTGCTTCGAAGGAATAGAATATATTTTGAGAAGAGTCGTCTCCATGACTCTGATAGAAGGAAGAACAGACAATTGTCATTCGGCGTCCTTAAAGCATATCTTCTCCATTATAGTAAATGATAGGTCTGCGCTGGTGTATCGGCGTGTAGCATCGTTCGTTATGTGGTACGTGTTACCACCTTATTTACCATAATTCATAATTCTCATTCGACATTTAGTTTCGAAAGCGGATTTTTTGTACCTAGGCTTTGGTCAGGTTTCAGGACTCACACCCATACAGAACTATGAATAGCAACTAAATGGAAAGGGCTGTTGTTAAGTGCCTTATACCTAGATACATTTATCTTAGTAGGTATACCTACTTAGTGGACTTGATATTGATGATTGAAGAATCGTTGCACACATCTCTCAAGGTTGACTTGACAAGGTTACGATACTATCGGTCCACCGAAGTGCGTATGGAATTACTTTTTTATCTACTGACAAGTAGTCTTATGCTCTTGAGATATTCTTTCAGGTAAGCTGAATACATCAATTTTATCTTAAATAAATACGTGCGAATCTAAAACGCGAAACTGCGTAGTAAGTAATATCATTTATTATCTTAGTAGGTATGTTTTTCGTAAGAAGGTACTTAATCTTCTTACTCTAAATATAATATATTTCTTCTATTGTCTACAGATTCTTTTTTACCATAAAATCAAGGTTCAAAGTCTGGGTGGGGTCACGGGGTTGTGTACCTTGCCGTGGGTACATTACTGTAAATACCATGTAATCCCATTTTGCGATTCACTTGCAAACCTCAGAAAGTTCTATTCCTTAGCGTCAAGACCCCGCGAATCCTGGACATTTTGTCGACCAGACGGGTGGAATAGCAGATAAGGAAGGGGCAAGGGCGAGTGTTCGGCGCCATAAATCCGAATAAGGGAAGGAAACCCTGACAGAAAATCAAGGCAGGGTCTCACTTCAGGATGGCGTGAAGGAGGATCTCGGGGCAATGGGGATGACTAACTGAAGGAGGCTGGCGATGGATAGGTGAGAAGGCAGAGTATTCTAGAGGTGGCCGAGGCTCACAATGGGCTGTAGTGTCAATGATGATGATGATGATGTAGGTAAAAACTGGACGGAATTATTATTTAAGGATGGTTAAGAACGCAGTTTCCTCTTCTAGCTAGACACAATTCATTTTATAATTAAGTCTGAGGCGGGACGGCTGTGGTAGGGCAGCTAGTACACTTAAAATCTTCCACAGCTTGGAGTGTGCAATAAGTTTTAAAATACATCTCAGTGTATACATAATTCATATTACTTCCTGCCATTACAGCTTAATAGCAAATAAATAAAGCAAGAAACCGAATAAAAAGCGCAGACAAATATGATTAAATCAATTATTTTCTGGTTGGTATAATTATTATTAAGGTAGGAAGAAATAATATTTGTACCTACAACTATATTTTAATTATTATTTTCGATAAAAAAAAATCTAAGCATAGGTACGTATTGAATTATTGCAGATTCTACTAAGTACTTATTAAGTAAATTTGTTGTAATATTATACAAACAATGTAAAATTACTGATTCCGGTTTAAAATACGCCTATTTCGTCAGCAGAAAGTCAAAATGATATAAAAACAACGACATAATTACGTCGCCATCGAGTCAAAACATAACAAATGGCATAACCTCAATTATTTAAAATGAGCTTACCTTTTCAGATTTGGCTAAGCTCAGCCAAAGCTTCCTCCAAGTCGAAAATTTCTTCTGGTCACTGAAGTTATATTGCATCTCTTTGGATGCATATCTTGTGCTTAACGGTGACCGAAAACTACAAACTTCGCTATTTTGTAACTCTATTGGAGCATCTATAGAGGCCATTTTTTGAGAAAACTTTAACAGAACTTAAAAACGTTAAGTATACACTTTTAGAGATTCGCCCAACTTCTGATCGATACTCTTATTCGACAATAAATAAGTATGATCAAATCAAACTAAGAAGTTAAAACTTCACGAACCGCGAATCAGCGAGCACACGTCACTTTGGTCAAAATGTCAAAAACGTTATCTGCTTTGTTTGACAGTTCCAAGCGGAGGATAACCCGCTATGACCCGGGAATTTTAATCAAAAATTTACCTGCATATGAAAAATATGACGATAGAAATCTATATCTGCGTTTTAATAAGTTGTTTAAGTATTAATATTTATAGTTTTCGTTTTTTTTTTTACAAATTATCACCAATGGATCTGCTTACTTACTTTTTTATATCTTTTTTATATAGGCAAGTTTATTGATAAAAGTAGCGCAATAAACATATATACTTTATTCTTTTCCATTTTTCCAACCACCATTATCTCACAAACACTAAAAATGGCCTACCGTAGTTGCCGATGGTCTTGTAATCTATGGTCCAGCTAAAGGTAGATTCTTCTCTATCGTTTTCATTATTAAGTAAGCTTCCAAATAGGTTGCAATTCTTTCCCACCCTTTTCTCCTTCCTTCTGCACCCAAGAACATTTTATTATATTTTTACAATTTTTGTCAGACAGTCCAATACATATAAATCAATAGGATAAAAACAGATTGTGGACCAGCGAAGATCCCAACATTACCAATTAGGTACATGTAACATAATATGTACATAACTTAAATAATACATACAGATAATCAAAATAGCAAAAAATTAACAGGTAAATAAAAACATGTCTTCACTTTCTGGAACGATATTGAAAACTTTTTTTCCTACTTTTCAAGACTATTGTAACAGCATATTCAGCACACGTCGCTTATTAGATAAAGCAATGTTGCCACCATTGAAAAATTTTACACCGGACATAAACTAGAAATAAGATTGATGAGCATAAAAAGGTCATTCCGATAAGTTTGTATCCTAAAAGGTTAAAGTACACTTAACTCGTTGACTGCCTTTACATTTTAGGTACCTTCATGCGATTAGCCAACATATAAAATTTGTTTATTATTTTAGTAGTAAAAAAAAAAGCACTTCAATATAATATTGAATATTGAGACGCATCACGCCACTATACAGACAAAACTCCATTCTGAACGCCAGATGAATACTGCCAAATACAACATATCTATCATACTCAAATCCCTGATCGGGGTTCGTGGCGCTCCGATTGAGTAAGCAACGGGTTAAAAAGGTCATTGAGTAAATATACAACCCAGACATTTTTAGGTTCGCCCGGATACCCGGATGCAACTTGCAAGAATCGGACTGTCCAGGTTAAACTCGGATGGGTGGCAACACTGGAAAAAAGTCAGTCCGAGTAACAAACCCCACATTGCACAAAGTGGTTGATAGTATTGATTCTAATTATAACATTTTATGCAGGAATTTATGGGTTTAAAATTCTGACACGGATTATGCAGCTGCTAAATATTATTGATTTATTTTGATATCAATGCAACTGATGGCTGGTTTTTCCTTCATTATTCATACATAAAACATGAAAAAATAAAAACCATGAGAACTTAAGTAAGAAAGAGTAGGGTAAAATAAGAGTTGAGCCATCTATCGAGAAATGCAGCAAGCTATTCTGGGGCTAAGAAACAAATGTCGGATTTTGGTCAGGTGGCATGGATTGGTCCTTGCTTTTTGAAGATGAAGCCGAAATTGCAGTGACTGTGAACGGCAATTGTTACAGGAACATGAGAACCGAGTTCTTGTGGCCACGACTGCACGAAATATGGTTCCACTTACTCCAGTAAGAATTTCCTTAGATAAAACCCTGAATTTAGCACGAGTCGAGATCGTCAAGTCAAATGGTTGAAAATATCACCTTATTAGCTAATGAGACAATTCTATTTAAGCCCCCCACTCACTATCATTCCAAATGGAAGTCGTCCAATGGATAACATTCAAAATAATTCTCCCATTCACTATCACTCCATCTTTCCAAATGGAACAATGTCACTCCAAAACAAAACAGCAACACGTGTACCCTGTTCGAAGGATTATGACAAAATGAGACAAATTTGGACCAAGTTTTTAACACTGTGACAATCAAGTGATAGTTTGGGCATGTGGAAAGATTGGATGCAAACAGAATGACAAAGAAAATTTATAAGATAAGATTGATTCCGTTCTCAAGGAAGGCCAGATCAGAAGTAAGAGAAATAGGAGAGGTTGTATGAGATAAGGTATGTTGGTGGAAGAAGCAATAGAAGTGGGCTTAGATAGAAGAGTGGAGGTCCGTTCTCTCTGCCTACCCATTACGGGACACGGCGTGACGGGTAAAAAAAAAAATCATAGACGTAACAACTCGGACCATGCCCACTTTAGTTTCCCCATTGCCGAGTGATGGAGGAATGGCTTAAAGCAACTGAACCATTTGGACGGATTGAGTGTAGTCAATGTGGGGGTTTAAGACATTTAATATTATAAGTTCTCCCTTATTAATAAAATTATAAAATAATCTTTAAATCTGTGTGACATTGCTCCATTTGGACGGATTGAGTGTAGTGAATGTGGGGGTTTAAGACATTTATTATTATAAGTTCTCCCTTATTAATAAAATTATAAAATAATCTTTAAATCTGTGTGACATTGCTCCATTTGGGCGGATTGAGTGTAGTGAATGTGGGGGTTTAAGACATTTATTATTATAAGTTCTCCCTAATTAATAAAATTATAAAATAATATATACAAAAATCTTTACATCTGTGTGACATTGATGCAGAGCTGTTCCGAGTACAGGAAAAAAATACTCGAGTACTGAGTACAAGTACTGCACACAAATATACTCGGAGTACAAGTACAAGTACTCAGATCGAAGTACTCGAGTACAAAATACCGAGTACAAGTACCGAGTACATGAGTGATTAATTAAAAGCAAATCTTTTATAAACCTCTAACAACTTTGCGCATGTTTCAAAACATAATGTAATCGCGAGCAATTGAATCGATCATTACAACAAACTGCATGAAATAATTTTTTTACAAAAAAGTGTATAACTATAATATTATTACATTAAAAAAATGGGTAAAATAACGCCTCCACGTGGTGCACCCCCGGGCAACGTTATAACGGCAAAATTCTATCAATAAGGAAGAGAGAAAGCAGATAAGCCAAAGAGGATTGAATTAAAAACAAGAAAATAGAACATGGTATGGTAAATGATACAAACAGCTCTCCTCTGGGCAATAAGACAAGAGACCTTGGAAAAAATAGAAGATAGAAGAAATAAGTATGTAGTTCTAAGACCGAATATCTGACAAAACTGACAAAAGAGCTATGTATTGATGTTATACTGCTACAGGAAACCCACACAGCAAACTTAAACCAACTCACCACCAGAGGTACCTACGGTTCCCGGTTTCAACCTAGCTGGCGCTGTCCACGGTGTGGCCACCAACGTACGCGACGGCCTGATTTGGAAAACATTGTTTTAAATCAGGTAATGTGTCCTTGGTCACCAGTCACCATCAAAATAGGACACAAAAGTCGTCAACGTTTACAAACCTGATAGACTCCAGTGGCCACCCACAGTCATTCCTTCAGCCCTCCCACATCCATCTGTCATAATGCGAGACTTTAATAATGGGAGCAATCACACCAACTGGGGATTTAGAACCACAGACAATAATGGTGAGGACCTCACGGAATATATGGAGACTGAGAATCTTCACCTCGTTTATGATGCCAAAGACAGAGGCACCTTTTATCAGCTAGATGGAACGGCTTCACCCAGGACTTGTGCTTGTCCTCGAAGGTCTCGCGATGGAACTTCCAAAATGACAAATGGGACATCTTCGCCGCCCATTTCGATGAGATATTGATGTCTCTCGTACCTACCACTGCCTACTAACTACCATAAATTTATAACATCAGTTTCAGAGGCCGCCAAACAGTCTATACCATGAGGAGAAGAATCTCTACAACAGTTAATCCGTAAGGCATGATCCCTACTCCGTAAAATGTGGCAAATTAAACCACCGGACCGCACAGCAAAGATTTCAGCGAACCTTGTTGCAAAAAAAATAGTAGACAACGGCAGAGCGCCCGGAAACAAAACATTCCAACCTAAGGTTAAGGAACAGCTCCACACAGCACAAAGGACTGTCCAAACCGATCTACCCTGGTTGCTCCGTTCACTGAAACAGAGGTGACTTCAGCCGTTTAAATGTTAAAACAGCCGGAAAGGCTGCTGGGTCTGATGGCATGTTGCCTGGCTTATGCGGTGTTCACACGAGCCGATATAGGGCCAGACGATTTCGCTTGCATAAAAAAAATATCGCTCGGTCGCCGATTGATCGTCTGATGTGTTCACACGAGTCCATCGGCATACATTCAATCTGTCAGGTGCGCTGATAGTTTTAAAAATGGCGGACGTCGAGGTAGAAGTCACGCAGTAATTGGGGTTAGTTGATTTATTTTGGACGATATAAGGAGACTCCTAATTGAGGAAAAATAAAAACAACGCAGATATTAGGTGCGGAATTGGATTCTAATGCGGTGTTCAGACGAGGCGAATATCGCCAGGACACTAAAATATCGCCAGCCAATTGAACCGTGTGAACAGATTGTCGATAAATCTGAAGCGATAAAAATGGTTGAAAGCGATATCGTCTCAAGTTGAATGCCTTTCAACTTTTGTATCTGGTGGAACGATGCACGCATGCGCAGATATGCGCGGCGTCCGTATGTTCTGTTTCTTGACAGATGACATCACTGCTCCAAGTTTATTTCTCCTTATGCGGTGTTCTCTCTGACCCGGATGACTTCGGATCTGAAGTCCACGCCAGTACAACTAGGCTACCGAGGACAATTATTAACATAATAATGACTAATAAGAATACACTGCGAATATCCTTGCCGCGGGCCACGTGCCAAAAGAATTTAAAACTTGTAAAAGCCTGAAAAATTTCCGCAAGACCGTCTGCTACAAGTTGCTTGAACATCTCATTCTCAACGTCTTCTTTTTGTTGTGTCTAAATACTACAAATTATGGGAGTTAGCAGTATCGAAGTTCTGAATTTTTTGTTTAATTTTTTTTTTATATATATATTTTTACTATTCTATTCTATTCAACAGATTAGAGCCCATCATAAATCACAATTTTTTTCATATAAATAATATACCTACATCAGTTTTTACGTAAAGGAGCAATAGCAGAGCAGGATTTCAGACTATTACTCTATAAAATGACGATTCCGTCTTTTTTTTCAAAGACTTCTTTAGTTTTTAAAATAACCAATTCAATCATAATACACGGGTTTTAAAAACAACAATTTCGTCACCAACCATACATTCACACTTTACCACTACTAATAACCACGACACCTAACAAGTCTCTACTTGCAATATAAATTCAAATTACGTATCATAGTAGGTTTAACGTATTCCAATAAATCCAAAGATGTACTCGAGAACTTGAAATGTACTCGAGTACCTTTAATGTACTCGAGTACCTTTGATGTACTCGAGTACATTTTAGGCTCGAAAACGTACCGAATACAAGTACAAGTACAGGTTTTAGAAATGTACTCGTGGACTGAGTACACCAAAAGTACTCAGAGTACAATCTACGAGTACTTGTACTCGAGTACCGCCCAGCTCTGCATTGATGTTTAAATAGAAAATGGTAAACCATGTCGAAAGTGTATTTGTGTTCACTTTGGGTGAGACCATATTCATTTAAAAAAAAGGTCATTTACACAATTTGATAGGTCTGGAAACTACGCTTTTCCTAAAAAAAAGGTCATTTCCTAAATTTGATGAATCTACTATACTTTTGATCCAAGGAACCACAATAAATTATAATTATAATAGAAAAGTGGGTATTTTAATAATAAATGTGAGTACTTTACTTAAAATTAAAGGCCTGGACCCAGCTCAGGGGGGGATCATGACCCCCCCCCCTGGATCCGCCATTGTCGGACAGAAACATATTTATTTTATTGAGCTTTTGGACAATGACTGGAATATTTTCTTCTAATGTGGATAAGTTAGAATATTGTTAAGTAATAGGAAAAGATACTTACGGAACCCCATAAATAATTAATACCTACACAATCATGTTTTTTTTCTGTTCACTCTTCAAATGATATGTACATTATATATGATATGATAGCAATGAACCTTAAAATTTATGATAGGTTTAATAACAATTATTATTTTATGGTGAGAAAAATTTATATACCTACTACAATTAATATTAACTACAGAAAACAAACAATTGATTGTCAAATCAGAAAAACCACACCACATAAATAAAAAAAAAAAGTTTTTTAATAAAGTATTTTATTAAATTAATTTTCTTTGTACTTTGTTTTTTAAACTGTTAAAAAAAAACTTTATTTTCACGAAAAGTCTTAGAAATAAAACTACAATGATATTTCAAATTCACAGTCCAAAAAATAATGATAAGAAAATTGAAAATCTGCTTCACTCAAACTGTGGTCCGGGACCCACCTACGATTGTAAGTTAGGTCACCAAAATTTAAGCAAACTATTCAATGTTCATTTACACTTGATTTTTAATGGAAAGCAATTAGGTGTTATAATTAGTGCACAACATAATATTTGGATATTCAGTTATTCAAAAACAAAAGAACAAAGTTTTAAAAGAACTGGTGTTGATTGATAAATGAGACATTATCATTCAGTTCATTAGAAAACATTTTTTTATCATCTTGCTTATCTTTTCAATCTTCGTGATTAAAAATACATTGAGCGAATCATGTGAACTGGAGATTAATATTCAAGTTTTCTTGGAAATCTGTTTGTTAATAAGTGTTTCTTTTTACCCAGGTTTGTAACACGGGAGGCTACAAAACATCTCAGTTTACTTACAGCCAGTTTCATAAAACTTAGAAGATTAAAAGATAATGCATTTGTTTCATAAAGTTTAAGTCCTGTAGAAGGCACTTAAAGTCGACTTTAGTGTAGTTCAATATTTTACGACAGCAAATTTCATGGTGTGGTCTGTCACAAATGTCATATTATTATCTCATGTAATATGCATGATTCGTATTTACAATCACAATGTGAGGTCGAAAGTAAAAAGTAACTAAAAATTGTATTAAGTATTATTTAACGATACAATGTTTTCATCCTTAATCTTTTCAGAAGATGAGCATTTGTATAGGGCGACACTGTGGAAAAAACTCACTAAAATAGGATAGACGTCAAGGTAAAATGGGAAGAATATGATTTTTTTTTGGATTTCATTTCTCAATAATATCATTCATAATAATAAACTAACAGAAACCATACATTCATTATCTACTGAGAATTGCAATGACAGAATATCTGCGTTAAAAAAAAATTAAATCAAGCTATGTTTTCAATAGATTTCTATGGTAACACTACCAACAATATTTTGATGACATTCAAACTTTTACTAACTTTCAGGGATATTTTTTATGAAATACATCAACTCAAAGGAGACTTTTGATTTTTAAAGTTACTTTAACTAAAGAGCCTTTTTGTTGCTTTTTATGAAACCAGACGTAAATTCTTCAGTATAGCAATACCCTTTTATTTTACTTCAAAGAAACAGATGTAAGAGAAGTTTACCATATATTGTAAAAAAGGTATGTAGAATGGTGTACAATATTCAAATAGCTTTTAATTATAATAAGCAAACATGTTGGTAAAGGTTGCACATTTTGTGACAAAACTCACACCATCTCATTCCCCTAATCTTTTTAAAGCACTTACTGTTTTTAATTGACATGGGTGTCGTTTACGATCCTTGAATTTAAATTCATCCACCTGATTCTTAAATATTGGTAAATAAATAAAACCTAATATATTAAGAATATTTCTTTATTCGATGGAATATTGCAATTTACAAAAAAATATATACTTAAATGCATTTGAGTACAAAACACTCGTAATAAAAATCCGTTTGATTATGTTTTAATAAATAGAATATGAATAACAAAACAGATTTTTTTTAAACGAATCGTATAAAATTTTTACAATGCTTTTGCTAGTTTCATCTTTTCATACAATATTATTTTAACTTTTAACTTCACGTTCGAGAGTGTGAACAAACCATAAAAAAGACAGCTACCATAATTTAAAATCACAAAGATACAGTTTGTATAGTTCATAGTTAACATTTAGAACTGATAATTCATCACACATATAAATACCAAGTAACGATAGTCTTAAAAAGACAATGTACAAAAAATTTTACCTAATTAATTAGATTTATCCCAATCAAGCTAAAAAAAAATAACAGTGAAATACAATTTGATAATATTTGAATCATAATGGTCTGAAAATCATTAAATATTGGAATCAGACTGGTTAGCCAATTAATTTAAGGTACTAATGTTTGGTACAATTGCATTCATTACAACTATTTTACACCATAACTTTATATAAATTGACATAATACTATTAATTAAAAAAAAAACATATGACAGTCTTTGTATTTATAAATTGCATCTCATCTATACAAATTGTAAAATTACAAAAAAATGTAAGTATATTAGAAATGAAACAAAATATCTATGTAACTAAACTAAATTACTAAGAAATAATGTTTATCTTCTTTTAGAACACTGCAACCCACTCATTGTTTATCTTTAATCTATGAAATTCACATAGACTAAAAAAACTGAATGACATAATAAACTACAAAATCTCAAAAAATGCTCAATTCTTTTGTCTCAGTCATGTATATCTTAACATAAATGACATGGTTGTTAGCTGTTGATTGGATAAGGGGGCTTATTTCATTTTCTATTATTTGTCTTTTTTATTAATTGTCTATGACAGTTTGTTACTTTAAACAAGTTGAGCTATAATAAACTTTTGTAAAAAGATAATGCTAGAAACTGTCTTAAAAGAAAATTTCTCCCAACAGTCGAATTATATTTGATACAGCTATAATAAACTTTTGTAAAAAGATAATGCTAGAAACTGTCTTAAAAGAAAATTTCTCCCAACAGTCGAATTATATTTGATACAGTATTTTGGCAAATAAGGCACCTTCAAATTTCGCCAAACTTGTTTGACATGTACGCATGTATAAAAAAGTATACTCAGATGAATTTGACATGAGAGAAGACTAAGACTATGGAATTTGTTCATACAATTTATATTCGAAGAAATGAATCACAACTTCGATTTTAGGGTTTTCATTAACTTTTCTAATTTCATGGCCTTTTGCAAGTCTCCGCCAATTTTCAATTTGCCCATCATGAACGCATTTGCAGGTTTCAATTTACCTGAAAAAAAAATATAACAATTCATATCACAGAACAATTCTTAAATGAAAAACAGCCAATCTTTCAATTGGCCAATATACAACCCAATAGTTAACTGACATAAACTTTAAAGGGTCTGTTAACTCAAAATCCAAAAGTTAGTAGAACATTAACTCTGTTTATTCACTACTGGTAACATTGGTCAGATCATTGCTAACTTCACTTTATATGCTTGTGGGAAAGAGATACCTTACAAACACCATTTGTTAGAAAGAGATGACTGAAATCAAAGTCGATTACAGTTTTGAATATGGTTTTGTTGCCGCCAACTGTCAAAATGTTGTTTAATTTTATTTCTGTTGAGAAATTTAATTAATATATTAAAAAGCGAATCTGAACAAATATACAAAATAATTACTGAAACTATTCTCTGCATTGATATTTCGAGGTTATCCTCATCGAATTATAATCGTGGTGTGATTTATACATTTCACATAGCTTACCACCAAATATTTTTATAAAAAAGATAATACTTAAGAAAAACATAGGCCCTATTTTAATATTTCCTACAAAATATTATAATCCAAATTATAAACTGATAGAAAAAATTAAATATGAGCTGCATATTTAGTACTTACCACTAAACATGTCAAAAAAGTTTTTGCTATCCATTGTTAAAGTTGCGTCTGGGGCTGAGGGCGGTTCGCCTTTGCCGCATGTGCCATCTCCGTTCTTCAAATCCAAATACCACACTCCTTCTTCTTTTCCTAAAAGTTCATTAATTTACAACACACATCTCCGTTCTTCAAATCCAAATACCACACTCCTTCTTCTTTTCCTAAAAGTTCATTAATTTACAACACACATCTCCGTTCTTCAAATCCAAATATCACACTCCTTCTTCTTTTCCTAAAAGTTCATTAATTTACAACACACAACCTAGTAAATGCCTAAGGGGTACTAATCTATTGATAGACTTTAGGTTTCCATTTCTATAATGTATGATCACTGCACTATAATTTATATGGCACCTGACTCTGGCCCAGGCACAAAAAGTATCTGTATTCGAAACGAAGTGCCTCAGGAGAATTTTGGGTATAAGATGGTACCACCGCATCACGAACGACGCTATACGCCGGCACACCCAGCGTGAGCCCATCACCTCTGCTATTATGTGGAGGAGATGGACTTGGCTGGGACATGTGTTAAGGATGCCGAATGACAGTTGGCCGAGGAGAGCGCTGTTCTTCCTCCCATCAGGGTCCCGGAGACGAGGAAGACCCTCTCATACTGCGTTCCGCTCCTTCGAGGCGGAGCTGAGGAATCTGGACATGGTGTGGGAGGAGGTCATTAACGTTGCGCAAGATCAAGCGCAATGGAGTGCTCTTGTTGCCTCCCTATGCCCCTAAGTGGGGTCTAAAGGGAGTTTGGATTGGATGATCACTGCATTAAAATGGTCTCTATAAATATAGGTATAAAAAAGGAGTCCTATTTCCTGTGGTCATCGATCACGCGCGAATGGCTGGACCAATTTCTCTAATTCTTTTTATGTTGTGTTCGCTATTGTCAGGAGAAGGTTAAGAATGTTGCGCGGAACATTAGAAAATTTAAGAAAACTTAAAGCAGGTAACCTTTTTAGTGCTTTTTACAATATAATTTAATTCTAATGGGATGTTTTTTTTGCATTTTGTGCCACGAGAGGCGCCCTTGCTAATCCGGTCTATTGTCAAATTCAGTGTTGCCAAAGGGGGCGATTTACTACTAATAAGATAACATACAATATGTTTAGAATAATCATTGTACATTTCTTTTTACATACTATTACAAATAAAATTGTTTATCTTATTTTATCTTTTATATACACACTATGGTTTACCTCCTAGAAAAAGCCACTTTTGCAATCATCAATAATTAAAACGTTAAATTGTTTAATTGAGAAAACAAAAAAGAGAGGAGATATATTAACATATCAGTCAATGATAGATGGTATGTTTGACAGATCTCATAATTTGACATTAGACCTGATTAGAAGCGCTGCCACCTAGTTTGTCTTGTCGGAAGCTCCCTAGAAAACCTCCCATTTTGAAATTAAATTGGCGTTTGACAGAAACTTTCAATAGACTATTAAAGGATGACGTCATCTGACATTAGGCTGGATGCAAAATGGCGGCCATGGCGACACACACACACACCACACATACCATAGTGATGGGTTTATGTATAAACACACTCATACCAACTCTTAAACTTTTTGTTTATGTTTATGCCTCCCGGCTAATGTCAAAATCCACGTGGCCGTTAATGGTCTATTGTTTGATGAAACGGGGATGGAAAATTTATGGTTTAAAACAGATGCATCCGTCGGAATTACATTGGTTAAAATGTAATTAGTTTTACATGTTACAAATTGGAAATCAATATTCATAGTTAGGAGCACAGGACAACGCCTGTCGGGAATGCTTATGTAACTAGATGTATTACAAAGATATTATCAGGTAGTGTCTCTGGTTGAGACAGCTAGGGATGCGGGTTCCAGGGAATCCCATGATTTACAATTTTATCACCTAAATGCTGTTCACGTAAAGTGATCATACTAAGCCAGCCTTCAAAATAGCAGTAGACGACGGTTTTACGCCTATAGTGGTTCAAATTTGTAACAATTTACCTTTTAATATAAACACACTATTTCATTTAATGATTATTAATTAAAATTTATTTAGTGAAAGATCAGTGAAAAAGACTAATAACAACAAGTCAACAGGATTAATACTAGACTTGTATTAATCCTGTTGACTTGTGCCCGATTCTCTTACACTCTTTTCCGTTTCTTCAAAGCAGAGCCGAGAGATTCGGACATAGTGTGGGAGGAGATCATAGAAGCCACGTAAAATTCAGCATGGTGGAGGGCTCTTGTTGCCTCCGTATCCCCCTGGGTGGGGTCACAAAGGGGGTATGTTATATGCTAATATGTATGAATGTATCACTCTGTGAATAGAGTAGTCAAACTATGAATATCGTGAACTGAGTGATATTCATCAAAGTTGAATAAAAATACCTGATATATATTTTGTTGTTTGATATAAAATATTTCTTGTGTAGCCATAAATCATACCTTTGACATTGAACTGATACACGGCTTGCACCTTTTGAACAAGCTCGGCATTGATGGTTTTTGAAATGGAGCCAAACAGTCCGGCGACTTGACCTCCTTCAACCTGAAACATCAGCATTTATTCTTTACATACGACCAAATTCATTCAGGGTCTTTTAATTATTAAAATAAATTAAACTAATAATAGAAAGGCAAATAAAACAATTTGTTTCCTTCGGTGCTTTTCAGTGGCATCTTTCTCAATATGTGGTAAACAGGAAGAGAATAGCAGATGTGCAATGCCTTGGGTAAGGCAACATGATGCCTGGATGTATTTCCAAGATTGTTTATTTATCATTTGCACTATAAGGAGAACATATTTTTATGAAAAATATTTTTCAAACAAGATTCAACATAATAAGGATGTTAAGAATCCCTCTAATTCACAATTTTTAGAAAATAAATAAGTATAAAAAAGTGTGCATATTTCCACTATTTTAATAAGTAGATACCAAAGTTCTACTTCTAAATCCACTCTTGAGAAAGTAACCTAGGAAACAAGAGAGTTATAAAATAGTGGAAATAAAAGTTTTTTATACATACCTATTCATTTTCTAAAAATAGAGTTCCACAAAGTCTCAAGCAAGTGTTTTGAAAAACAAATTCTTCTTTTATTTTGAAGTTGGTAAAAATATCAATGCATAAAAATAACACTTTCATATAAAAAGATGTCGGATATAGCCATCAAAACTCGATGCCTGAGGCAATTTCTCCCAGTCAGCCAGCCGCGGTTGGAAATTTTAAATGAAATACACTGACCTGGTAGGAATCGAACCCTTGATCAGAAATCGGCACCTAGATAACTAGGTCACCAAGGTCAGAAACGATACATTAACAAGACAGTCTGGGGCATTAAGTCTTTAACACATTCACTGCAGACTACACAAATCCATGCTCATCGCTTCAAAATATACATTTGCTGTTCGGACAAATGTACTATTGTTGAGCGCTGTGTTTGTCTCTGGATCTTTATTAGGGTATACATACTCAACATATTCGATAACAGCTTAAGTTTTTTTACAAATACATAAAATACATTTATTTCAAAATATTTCTGTCATTTTTTTTTTGATAAAATTAGAGGGCAGTGAAAGTGTTAAAAACAGGTTTCAAACCTTAGCTGGGTTGGAGCCCGACCCAGAAACAGAAGCTTGATGCTTAGCTATTACACTAGGATCCGCATCCAAGAAAAAATCTGGCATCAAATTGCTGGCATTGTCTGGAAAGGAAGTATATAGAAAGGACTCACTACTGAATAACTTGACAAGTTAAATACAAAAATGTGTAAGGAATGTGGATTAAAAATTTAATCTACACACACTTTACATAGTTTTGTGATCCTGTAAAAAAAGTGGTTCTTTAGGATTATCGGCAAGACAAACCTTCTCTTTATTATCATTTTTGTCACTGGGATTAGGCGCTGAAGTATGAAAACCTCTAGCCGCTAGCGGATTCGTTTGACTTTTCTTATA
The DNA here is from genome assembly GCA_963576905.1 of Mystacides longicornis. Classification (NCBI taxonomy): domain Eukaryota; kingdom Metazoa; phylum Arthropoda; class Insecta; order Trichoptera; family Leptoceridae; genus Mystacides; species Mystacides longicornis. The sequence goes on from OY756425.1 coordinate 15,808,519, forward strand.
AAGCTTTTTGGAACTTTCGGGCAATGCATCATCGATAAATCCATCCATCATTAAATTGTTTGAATTTTCTAAAATACAATTCTCTATTTATTACAAAGTTTACACATAGAGAGCTGGGTTTCAGCATTCCATGAGGCTACTTAACAGACTTTTGAGTCTACGATAAGAAAAAAAGAAGAACAAAATAGATTATATTTAGTGCAAAGGGTATTAAAGAATTGTAGCAACAAACTAACATTTCATAACAGGCATTGGTACTCTGATACGTAACACATAGATAATAAGAAAAAATGTAGTGATCAATCAAATGAATCATCGGTAGTCTAGCGCTTACGTCGCCGACTTTTGCACTGCTTCATACTGGAGGTCGTGGGTTCGATCCCAGGTGCCGACCATCTTCCTCTTTCACGTCACAAGCATGAATTAGCTTACTGTGAAAGAGCTAAAGAGTGTATTTGTGTTCACTTTAAGTGAGCACAGGTTCATTAAAAAAAAATATTTTCAATTTTAATGTTTTTGTTATAATGTGCATTTCTCCCAAACGAACATATCTATAACCAGAGCTGAAAAATAGAGTAGGTATATTTTCTTCATCGTTATATGGTAACCAAGGAAATGGAAACAAGAAAGAACCGTCATCGGCTATTAACTTATTGTTGTGTCTATGCTGCCCAGTTTAACGATAAAATAATGTAGGTATACTCTACTTCCAGCTCTGGCACTATGTTTGTTTGGTTTAAATGCGCCCTTAGAAATATAGTTGTGGGTGTTATTACTTAATTAGGACATCAATATAAGCAATTAAAAAAAAAACAAGTATGTTTTATGTGCCATCTGTTTAATACGACGAAATGTTGCCAGTCCCTAGAAGGTCGTTATCTACAGATTCTACTGTCCTTGGTTTGAAAGTACCTATTCATAATTTTCAGAACAGATAGGCACTCAAAAAATTTACTACCTATCTATTATTAGGTATATCTTTGAGATAAACAAAATTAATTAGTTTATCATAATTGGACCTCACTTATCATAAGTAGATTAAATAGTACATATATTAATTTTTTGACATTAGTTTTGAACATTAATCTTACCAGGATTTACAGCATAAGGGACCAAATCTTCAACACCCGCTTGAGTAACCACCTCTTCATCAATGAAGAAATTCCCAGTGGCTTCTTTTGGATCCCTGAAATTAATATTTACACATATTTCAATTTATACAACTTTCTTACATGCTTTTTTTACAAATTTAAAGTGGTTGGTAGTCTAGGGATTCAGTGCCGACCATCTTCCTCTTTCATAACCCAAGCCTTTGCATAGTGTGAAAGATGCCAAAAAAAATGTATTTGTGTTCACTCTAGGTGTTTGAGTGGAATTTAAAAAAAAATGTATATATATAATTTTATTTCCAGTTGCTCGTTAATATAATGATAATGATAAGCAACTGAGACATAGCACATTCAATCTGAGATATGGGGTTTTTAAAAATTGTAGGTTGAAAGAAACTCTCTCAAACCAGCATTAAAAATAATTAAATCTTTCAAAATTATTGAAATAGAATGTTTCGAATTAGCTTGGATTTTTAAGCAACATCATAGCTTTGGTCACTCTCGCTAAAAACGTGAATTTACTCTACATACTAGTAATGGTCGATAAATTATTAATAAAAGAAATTACTTTGAAAGAATAACATAAGCAGCATCTGCTATAATATCTGGTGTTCTGCTGTGTTCTCCAGTTCCAGTCAACATGCGAATTGCCGCTGTATCGATTGCTGAAAAATGAAAAAAAAAAATTGTTAATAGTAGTGGTTATTACCATAAATCACACAGATTAAGATAAATAGTTTAAATACTAACCTGTCCTTGGCCAGAGGGCGTTTACCCCAATGTTAAAAGGTTTGAATTCTTCAGCCATCCCTAGTACGCACATGGACATTCCATATTTAGCCATTGTGTAGGCAACATGACTAGCAAACCTGGAATTAACACAAAAATACTACATGTAGTGACACAATAATGAGATGTTTGAAGGAAAAACACAAGGGAACCTCGAATGTCAAGGCTCAGAGTCAAATGAAAAGGCCGATGGACTCCCAAGAGTCGTACTAATAGAACGTTATTATTCTAATACGCGCAGAATAAGCAAAAGTGCTACTAATAAAACAAGGAATAAGCTATAACAAGAATAATTTCCATCCCAACTTTATTCCTGGCTACCCCCAGGTATAAAGAAGTAATAGCGACAAATGAGACTACCACTGCACTCTTCCTATTTAGATACTTAACTTACAGAAACAAACTCAAAGTTGCAACAAGTCTGAGCTGTCAATAAATTGAATACACCTTCGGAAATGTTCGTACCGATTCGTACATACTCGCGACTTTCCGCGCACAAACTTTCCCGAGGGTCCAATCGGGTTTTTACTGAATGATTAGAAACCAACCCCGTAGTATGGAAGAGCCACAAACGTCATTGATAAATCCGAGGTTGCCAAACTATTCTGCAGTACAGTTACGACACGGTATAGGGATGATTATTAGTAGCACGTGGTATAAGGGATTTATGCCGGAATAACTATTCCCATCATAACGGTGTTATAACGCAATTTCTATTAGTACCACTGCAAATGCAAAACATTGGTGGACATGTACAATGAATGCTCATGTTTTGCATTCTATGTATACATATAGTAAATGCCTATTATAGGAAAACTGTACGGAACTTACTGTTCCTCAACAGAAAAAAACTTCTTCATCATGACAAGATCACTAAGGGGCACACCATAGGGATCCTGGACTCTTTAAAGTGCAGAATGTGTAAGGAGTCACTAGAGACCCCCATGCATTTCCTTTGTGCGAGTGCCTTATAATGTTGCTAAAGGGTCTAATTATTAATGCTGTTAAATCCCCAGCCATTAAAAGTAGAAAAAATTGATAAAATTGATAATTACCAATGTTTACTCATATTAAGTGGTGGTGACAAGTTAAGGATATGCGCATGACTGCTTTTCTTCAAATGAGGTAAACATAACTTGGAGCTGTAACAAAAAAAAACATAATAAAGAAATATTGAAAAAAGTTGAATATTTATTAAAATAATACGGTTTTGAAAGTAAGCTTACACCAAAAAGGTTCCTCGTGTGTTGATATTGTGCATCAAGTCATACCTCTTCATGTCTAAATCGGCTGTACCAACCAGGGCAATAGCTGAAGCATTGTTTACGAGGATATCAATACCTCCAAACTAAAAATTAATACAAATAGGAATTATTGAAGAAAACAAAACAATATCAAAGAGTCCAAGATATAGAAGAACTGAGCAGGCGTGAAATATGGTGTGTAATAAATATTACATTAACGTCATGTTTATTATTATGTCAATCTCCGCCAAAGCTTTGGAGGTGTGTTCTCTTTTTTATGTATCTGTGTAAGCTATATTTTTATTTTTTATCTTACTACAACTCTACTTTGCGAAGATCACTCTCTCGACCATGGATTACCATATCATAAACAGAAGAAATCTACACAAAAGATAATTATGTATACAGAACTAATCTGTTCTGGGAGATGAACCTATGTGACAGAGATTTAGTTTTGAAAATAAATGTTTCACAATTTTTTTGTAGATGTAGTAGATGTATTCCTTGTAGTTCAGATGCTGAATTTCATTCTGAAGACACAACCTTTGCTTTCCGCGCAAGATGTCAAAAGTGTATTTGTGTTAATTTTGGATGAAACCAGATTCATCTGATTTATAAAAACTTTGGCAACCAAGACTCTGAAGGAGCTTTGTTTTTAAGGACAGATTGTCGGCAATATTTTCGAGTCTAATTGAGTAAAATCCCACAAAACACTACTAAATGGACTGCTTAGTAATAATTAGTTAGGGTGATGAAATCTTCAGAGTACCAGGATAAAAATGAACTATAATTAACCAAGTAATGGCAGATAATCTAGAAGGAATACAAATATGAGCGAAAATTAATCCTAACAAAATTTACAATATAAAATAACACCTTAGAAACAGCTTGATTGATGGCATCTTGAACTTGTTTTTCCTCCCGAATGTCTACAATGCAGGGGAGAGCTTTGCCACCGGCTGCTTCAACTGAAATATGAAAAAAATTCACCGGATATTTTTATAATTTAGATAAAACAATTGACACTTTTTACTACGAGGATGTGAACCTACAAAACTATCTGAAGACTTGTGTAAAGAATTGCGTTTTATTTTTGCAAGTTTATTTTTAAACTTTATTTAATTGTTTAGCCGAAAGGTACAGTTTAAAATTGAAACTACCACATCAAATTTTAAACTATTAACCAATTGATATTATTATTTCGGTTTAAATATATTTTGGATATGCCGAAAGCGACTGATTGATAAGGTGAGGAATGATAATATTAGAAAGGAATGTGGAGTGGATGTTAGCGTAGTGACTAGAATGAAAGTGTATTCACTATTAAGGTGGTTTGGGCATGTAGAGAGAATGATTAAAAGGATATATAAATCTGAAAGAATGGGTGCACGCAGGCGAGGCCGACCTCGAATGACAATTCATGGTCCGACCATATCGGTTCAGTCTTAGAGGAGGGCCAAGACAGGAGCAAAAGGAATAGAAGAGCATGTATGCGGAATGTTATGCGTTTGGTTGAAGCGAAAGAGGTTTGTTTGGATAGGAAAGAATGGAAATCCGTACTCTCTGCCTACCCCCTTCGGGAAACGGCGTGATGGGTAAAAAATATATATATATATATTTTGATTGTTCAAATTTAAAATTCGCTTTTAATTTTATAATAAAACAAGCTGGGTCAGCTGACAGATGTCATCCTGTTACGCAGCAATCTTACATTAGAAAAGTTTGAACAATAGAGAAGTTAGCGTAGTCATTTCATACCGTGAAAGAAAGCAATGTTTCATGGAGTGTGTGATACAGAGAAGAATAGAATATATTGAAATGTACCTTCTTGAGCTGCAGTGTAAATAGTTCCTGGTAGCTTAGGGTGAGCTTCTGCAGTCTTGGCAGCAATAACAACATTAGCTCCATCTTTGGCAGCTTTCAAAGCAATTGCTTTGCCAATGCCTCTCGAAGCTCCAGTGATAAAAAGAGTTTTGCCAGCAAGTTTCCTGATAAATTATTGAAAATATTCATAACCTTAACCTCAATTTCATTTTACGTAAATGCATTGGTATATCACACAAATTGTAATAATTTAATTCAATAACGATTTACAAATATGATAAAAAAAACTATAGAGATTACGATATGTCAAATTATCTAGGAAATGTATAAAAAAATGTCAAAATTCCTCCTCCAAATTTCGCCTGTTAACATGAAAATAAAATAAACAAAAGCAATGACTGGAAGTGTAGAAAACAAGTGAAAAGTTTTATATAAGTAGCATAATATAATATTTACGAACGAGTTTAGTTTAATAAAATACCCACCCAGTATTCGCAATCATCTTGAAAATATTGTTTTTACAAAATTTATTGACTCGAGTATAACTTTTTAATCAATGTTTAGCTATCTTTACTCAATTTTATATTATCTAAATTAATAATCTCGGTACAGAGTGACAAGTACAAAGTCCATCGCACAAATAAAACTTGAATAAAGAAGCGCTGGCACTTGCAAAACAATTTAAGTATGTAGGTAGATACGTGATACGTGTGCGTGTATAGAAAATCAGAATTGGAAATTGTTTACGTCGTCAGCTTTGCCGTCATAATACCAGAGATGTCAAATTTAATAGGCAATGCTATTGTCATAAAGATGGCGGTGTAAGTTATACATATTTTGTTACCATCAACAATTATTTTTTATCTTGTTTTTTATCAAAAAGTTTCTTCTTAATTTGCTATGAATAGTTATTTGATAAAACGTTATATTTTAATATTATTTTTAATTTTAATCACTAACGTAATTGATTTTAATTGGCGAGGAGCATTTGGGAAAGATAACAGTGATGGCGAAAGTTGCAGGCGGCCAAGGCTCGATTTTGGCCTGTAACACCCAATGAGCTAGATTATGTATCTAACTCATTGGTAACACCATTTAAAAAGAAGTTATTATTTTTAGCTGAAAATCATTATCACAGTAAAAATATAAAATATGTTTTAACTATGTAAAAATTATAAAAAAATATTAAAAATATTTAATTAAATATTAAAAAAATATTAAATATAATATTTAATAGGTATTATATATTTTTACATGTACCCCGAATCCATTATTTTTACCCTCTGCAAACCGAACATATTTGAATTGTTGACGCATTTATTTGAACTTTTGTTCCGAAACTAGCGGCTTTTTAGTGCGCTTTTTTAGTATATCGCTAGCGGCAAACTAGCCACAATACAATTCACCCTTTTACACCCCACTCAGGGGCATAGGGAGGCAACAAGAGCTCACACCCTAATAATATTATACCAGATTTTTAGACTACAATCTCTCTTGATTGTTTTCGCTAAAGGTGCACACCAAGCGTAAAGTCAAGCTCACGTCATGTCGTGAAAAAATCACATCATTTTGATCATTTTTCTTCTATGATTTTCACGTAGTCACTCACGTAGTGATTTGTCTTTTAAACTACAGGTGGCGGTACGCGTAGCCATTTGTTTCTCGAGTTCAGAAACCTGATAAACTAATTTCCTGGCGGATAATAATTATTAATTATTGTTTATGTTTTGCAGCCGGGTTCATCGAGATAATTATACCTAATTAAAATAAACGTATTGTTTTTCTCATTAATTAAATTATCCGAACATAGCTATTATTAGTTTTATTCAATATTATGTTGCATTTACTTAGTGATGGACTTCTTGATGCCGATATCTTGCTGAAAAAAGGTAGGGTAGGTAGGGCTCCATACCTATATGGGTAAGAACACGTAGAAAGCCGATTCCGACCCGCGTCGATCAGCGCAAAGAATGTTACAATGCATTTGAATGGGGATGCTCACAGCAAAATCTGGAACCTACTTTCCGGCATCCCCATTGAAATAATGCATTGACACCATTGACAACAATATATGAGCCGGTCGGCGCGGGTCGAAATCGGCTTTCTACGTGTGCCTACCCTATGTCCCGATTTCGAGATCTTTGTCCCGATCCAAGGCTCATTATTTTTGTCACGGTCGTGCCGTTCGATTAACATAGACACTTTCCACAAAAATTTCAAACTTTTCTCCAAATTCTCGCGACTTGCTGTTAATATAAACAGTCAAAATAAGCATAATTCAATGTACTTTGATAACTTACCATAACACACTTTGATTACATTTATTTATAGTTGTCGAGTTAAATTTATTTTAGTATTTTTTGTCAAACCGGGTGGGCAGATCGAGACTGAGGTGGGAGGACGATGTGAAGTGAGATGCAGCGCATCTCTTGCAGGTGGACAATTGGAGAGGGGCGGCTGGGGAAAGGAGGTGAAAGTTACAGGAGGCCAAGGCTCGATTTGGGCTGTAGCGCCATTGAAGAAGAAAAAGATTTTTTGTCATACCCTGACAAAACTACCGAACTTTATTACTCACCAATTTTTGAGGTAGGTAGGTACCTAGTTAATTTCTTTCTGGAATAGGTAGGTATGTACCTCTAACTTGCAGATACAAAAAAATATGCTCCTATCTGATGCCATCGTTCCAAAAAAATGTTGTTTCTCAAAACTAACTCACGATAAGAAATTTTGATGATCTCTCGATAGTTGTTAGGTAGGTAATACCTAATAAATTTTCAAAATAACGACCTTTTGCTCGATACAAACCTTTCATTTCTTTAAAAAGTTTTCTTTTAGGCATGTAAACGCAACTCTGTTGTTTCTAACCGTTTCTTCTGCCTGTCTCAATTCCTCTACGAAGAATCATCTAAAGCAGAGATTCCCAACTCTTTCGGATAACTGCTCGCTTAAAACATCATTTTTCCGTGGATAAAACATATCAGTTTTTTAATCTATGACTTTCTTGAGAAATTTGAAAAATCGTCCTTGTCGCGGCTTTTTTAAGACGACACCACAAATGAGTCTTTTTTTTTAGCTCTGCTCTCGTTTTCTTTAGGGATTCGGCTAAATGAGTCATGGTGTTCCCTGGAATTCCCTCTTTATAACTTCTATACCTACCAATAATTTAAATGTGTATTTCAAATCGGAAAGAATGTCGCTGTAAATATAAATAATAATAATATAAAATATGTAGTCTTCAAAATCTAGTTTGTTTATAGTTTCATTAATATTTTCTATGTACCTAAGTATTTTATAGGTTTCTTATATTAATTTCTAGTACTAGTTCCAGTATTTCTAAAAAAAGGGTAGGTATTATCTCGGTACAGGCATCTGCCTAGTGAGATAATCAATCCCAAAAAAGTATTTACCTAGTTTGTAAGTATTTTAGTAGGTAGGTAGGTATTATTGCTTTATTGTAAAATATTTAATTTGGATAATTAAATAAATAAATTGGCTCAAACTCAAATAAACTCAAGATCGGCTGAACAGATTTTTATGATGCTTGATTTATTGGATTCTTCCGGTCCGGATAACATAATAATTATTATTAAAAGTTCGAAAAATGGATAGCAAATAATATGAAATATAATATTAAAGCGGTACGGATATACCTACTGACAACAACGCCACCTGTTAAAAAATCTATACCAAACCAACACAATATTTATTTACCTATTTGACAACCATTGAGTTTCAAAACATTGGTACCTATGCAGATTTTTGATAGAATATCTTTCGAGCTTTCTAAAATATTTTTTTAAGATTCAAACATATTTTAAACGTATTTTTGTATAAATTACAAATTCGAAATCAATATTCATACTAAGGACTACAACAGGACAATGTCTGTCGGGAAAGCTAGTCTTATATATAAAATGGAGAGCTATTTCCCGATGTCATCGCATCACGCCTAAACGGCTGGACCGATTTCGCTAATTCTTTTTTTGGCGTGTAGGCTTTTGTCAGGAGAATGTCCTTTTAGAAGAAAAAAATAAGAAAAACGCATGGAAAATTAGAAAATTAAAGAAAACTCTACGTAAACAACCTTATCAGTAGGTACTATTTACCTTAAAAATTTTATTCAAATTTTCAAATTTTGACAGAAATTGTCAATTGTTGCGATTGACAGAATGCGGATGCAATATACATGGTTTAAAACAGACGCATCATTCGGAATCACATTGGTCAAATGATAATTATTAATTCATCACCATACAAATTAGAATTCAATATTCATATTTATTTATTTATCGTTTGGCAAGTCGTCGAATTTTTGTCACAGCGTTAAAGTCTTTATATTTTTAGGAACACAGGACGACGTCTGTCGGGAAAGCTAGTAGATAGTGTATAAAATGCTAAAAAGGTTTTTTTTTTGTAAATAAAAACCTAATCTTTGTAGGTAGGTATACTTAACTTCATTTTAAGTCCTTTGCAAAACATTGCACAAATCAATGTTTTATTATCTTATTTTTACTTATTCATTCAGATCTATAGGATCTATTATATCAGAAATTAGTCTTGGTCAGTATGGTCTTTAGATGTGGATGATTGGCCAACTATCCCTTTGTCTCTTTGGTGGTCTTCCCAGCAGTCTACGTCTCTCTAGTATGATTTAGGTTTTTCCAGTCTTTTGGTCTTTATTGTGTTATCGAAAAATATAACAATGAAATAATTTTATAAACAGAAAAAGACGATGTAAATTTACGTATTTTTTTCACTTCGACCGAAATAAGGTTCATAACTAATTTCCTTATTGATTTTTTTTAAATGATTCTGGGCTCACTCAAAGTGAACACAAAAACACTTCTTTCACACAAATCTTCTTCTTCTCAGCCTATTCCCGTCCACTCCTACAAAGGCCTCCTCTATCTCCCTCCACGCCACTTTGTTTCGGTCTTTTTGGACCCAGTTAACCCCAACGTGTTTAACAAGGTCATCCATCCATCGTAGTGGTGGTCTCCCAACGCTCCGGAAATAGTCGGCACCGGGATTCGAACCCACGTTCTTCAGTACGCTGTACATACGAAAGCCATCGACTGATATCTACCGTTGATCTACCAACTACTTCAACTTCACTTATCTAGGTATATGGAAGTGTCACAGTAGGTAATTTTTATTACCTATGTATATTTATAAAAAATGCATAATAAAATGGAATTAATAAGAAAAAAAAAATTATTGACGTTTATTTTTATATATTTTATACTTACTACTTAATCTAAAACTTATAAATAATTAAGTACAAAAAAATGCTGGCTTTTGGAGCACATGTAAGCATGAACAACTTTGAACTTCGGACGCAGCCATTCAATGATTTCACACGATAAATGCTAATTACTGTATTATTACCTACTATGATAGTTTGGGGAATCTGGATTTAAATCACCATATTTGGAAACATTCACACAACAACAAAAAATCAATAAAATCCTGATTCAATTACGGGAAAAACTAACAGTCGTCAAAAAAATGCCAAAAGAAATCAAAATAATTCGTTTCACATAATAAGAATAACTTACTTTAATTTGATATCTGTAGCCTGTAACTTTGCTAAATCACATCTGAAGAAATAATACTTAATCGTTTTTTTTTAAATCTAATTCATTCAATTCGACAAAACACAAACATTCTCTTAACACTTAAGAACATTTAGTAACACGATATCATAATATAAAAATAACAGACAGCCTCTCAATTGACACCCCATTGCTTCGTTGTACAATTATTTTAACTAACATTACCTAATTATTTAAACTTTTAAGATATAGGATGTAGCAGGTCATGGAAGAAGTCTCTGCTCTTTAGTCTGTTTCCTGTTCTTCTCGATGACGTAAAATGATTTGGGTTTCCCGTTTCCTGGAAAGTATTTCTTGAAAGAGCCGTGTTTTGGTTTTGCCTCCACATAGTAGACGGGCGCTTTCTTAACATGCTTGGAATAGTCGTTCTTGTCGTGGGACTCTTTAACAGATTCGTTGTTCGTCCACGTTGGAGTCTTCTGAATATCGAAGATATCACTGTCGTCATTCCTTGAGAGCTGAGATCTTGGATGTTGCGGTTGAACGCCAGCAATTTTTTTCAACAACGGAATATTCCAGTGGTAGATTCTTCCTGGTTTTCCATTTGATTTGAAACCCACAGGAACTTTTTTATTGGCGTGTTTCACGTAGGGAGCCTTCTCAGGGTTGAGATGCGCGTAGTAATAAGGATTAGGGGGTAGTTTAATAACAAACATTTTAGAGTCTGAAGGGTTGTTGTGTCGCCTGGACTCTATCGCCACCCTCTTCTTGCTGTGACTCGTTGGCACCCGCAGTCTCTGGAAGCCCAATTTTGTGAGTATTTCATGGTTTGTTATGCTATTGTCTTTTGCGTGTTTCGCTAGAGATTTGCCTGTTTTCTGATCATTCTGTTTCACTTCCGAAGCTTCTAATTGAGAGAACCAAGCCACCAGCACACATAACACTGCCGCCAATCTGAAACAAGAGAAATAACGGGGCTATTACATTTTGTTCAGTAACGTTTAGTATTTTTGCATCAGTGATTTTTTTTTTTTTCAAACAAACTTACAGTCATTAAATAAAATTTTACAAAGTTCATTGAATATGAATAATAGACCATTTCAGTTTGCGGGTATATACATAGTTGGCAAGCACGTTAAATACAAGCCAACGGGTGTGAGACACATTTTCAAAATAATAAATTATAAAAAAGAAAAAGAAAGCAGCCCTATGGCGTGTAAAATTAATAAAGTAACAAAGTGTATGTAAAGTACAAAATTCCAGGGTAGAGGATGGGAGCAGAGAGCAGCAATCTCTTGTTTATATCAGGATTTGAAATCAACTCTGGCTGTGTATCGAATGTGATTTTCAATTTCAAAAGTAAAGTTGTAGGCTAATAAGGTAAGTTAAAACATTTAGTGACTTTTCTTTCACGCGATAAATTGAAATATAGATTTGCTAGGAAAAACGCCTAATGATAGGGAAAAGGTTGGTATTGCCATTAAATTTAACCCTGCATGTAGTTGTTCATTTGCTCAATCCCAAACATTTTAAAATGTTAGCAATATCGTTGCTGTATAAAATTAATTGCCAAGTAAAATACGTGAGATGAATCAATTCACACAGTGTCTATAGTGCAATTCCATACAGTATCCTCTGGGTAAGCATGTGAGTGAAATACTTAAAATAGCCATCCAGACGAGAGAGTATAGATTTGTCAGGCGCTATGCAATAAGGTAGTTGCGCCGGCGCTGGCCTAACTGTATATCAATCATAAAGGTCGTGGAAGCAATATGAGAAACTATTGCACAACCAGGCGGGCATGTACATATATTGTAACGTTAGTATTCCTATTCCTTATAAAGCAAACCAGGAAACATCGCCACATCAGAATTCCAAGCTGAAAACTATCCGCATAGAACTGAAGAAATTGAGTAGGCACTAGTGCAGATATTATATACTAATGCGACTCGAGTTCTGTTTTATTGCGGTGCAAAAAAATCCTTCGAGTCGCTAAAGAGTTGATCAACATAAATGGAGTGGTCTGTTACAAATTTATAATTGCGTATACTTAACAGACTTTATTCATATCACATATCATCATCTCTCCCGTGTGAAGATCTTGGACGGAACGAAATGGACAGATCGAAGTCTATTCGGAGAAGTTATCAACAGTAATTTTATACTAGATCTATCAATCCTGCGACGTTCTCAGCAATCCATTTGCAAAAATTTAAATTAGGTAACCTTCTTAGTGTTTTTGACAATATAATTTTTGATACCAACTAAAAGTGTTGAATACCAGTTGAATACAAACGCTTAAGCGATCAAAAAATCTCACAACGGCGTCGCGTAAGAAATAATAACGTTTCGAAGACATAACTAAATCTATTATAGAATTTATAACAACTAATGACTCTAACAATTCATCACTGCCCCCGTAGACAAATTCAAACTGGCGTTCGACTACAAACGAAGATTTCGCCAATGTATAGTGCGAAAAAATTATCTGTCCACTGGAACAAGTAAACAATTATTTGAACTAAGCAGTGACACTGACATAAAATTATAAAAAGTGGACAGCTAATTGTCAAAGAATTCGTTTGTAGTCTATCGCCAACTGCATTTTGTCTAGGCCCCCTGATGTTCGATTTTTAAATGGAACAAACTACTATACGGGCTCGACCATATATCGAAGGCTGACATAGTTTGATCACTTCGCCATTAGGTGGTAATTTTAAATCTCTGAATCTCGTAATCATGATGATTCTCAACATGTTTAACAACAAATCCCATGTATAAAACAAATAGATATTTAATAATTAATGAGATATAGAGCCAACTGTTGGATAGTTTTGACACCAAATTTAAAGACTGGGACTGCTGTCATGTATTTGGTGCCAGGATCTGAAAAGATATCCATTTTTGTTAATGTCTCATCTTTATTGCCTATTGACTTCTTGTGCCCATTTTCCGAATAGGTATAGGTATAACAACTAATGACTCTTAACAATTCATTAAATTAAACAGGCTGTCAACACTTCAAATTATTACTAAAATACGTGAGAATATAACAGAAAAACAAATGAACTCATCATAATCTTTTCCATTTATAAAATTTTAAAATCTTAATTTTATCCTATACATAATCTAGAACCCCGACTTGCATTCAGAAGTAAAGCACATATTGTTAGGTTACTTTCGACGTTTGACTGTTTGGCTTTTTCTATAAATAAAAATATCGAAATTTACTAAAGAATCTCTATGCAAAATATTGTTAGTTCTATCTTAACACTGACTTCAAGACCACGCATTCATCCATAATAATTATTATCATTCATAAATGAGAAGTTTAAGGTGCGGGATAAAAAATAAATTCATTTGTAAATATAAACTAGTAATGAAATGTTACTAGATTAAGTATTAGTAATAAAAGCTATGTATAAGTTATATTATAATTATTACAACTCATTTTCTCAAGCTCTAGTTGAGATTTTTTTGTACAAATATGATTGATTATTTTATATGATAATAAATTAATTTATTAATGTCTTATTAAATTATTTATGAACAAGCTTCGTGCAATAATTGAATACGCCGCTGCGAACTTTTAATACCTGAACTCACCCACGGAGATCCTTTAACCAACGAATAAGTGCAATTAAATCTGGGATATAACCAAACGGAAACCGACCCTTTTATTTGTGATTTTAATTACTATTTTACATTCTACTAATGATAATACTCATTACAACATATCTATGTCGAAGGTTGGAAAAAGTGCATAAAAGACTAGTTGACGCTGATCAGTCAAAAGCTATATTGTCTGTTCATTGTTCAACCAAAATTTTGGGCTTATAAATTATAATTTCATTTCATCATTGAGATAGCATATCAGCTTAATATTGTTTTTTTTTTCTTTTTCGTTAACTCGTGTATTGAAATTAGTTGACACAATTTAAGGGTCTGTACACATCTGAACATTCTGAACACGCGCGGTAATGTAACCAATGCAAGGTATCAAATTTCCATAGTACACTGTGGTTCGCGGTGGTTCGTCAGATGTGTACAGGCCATAAGGTGCTAGATTCATCATCAAGAAGTCCAAGATCCGATTCTCGATAGGCTCATAATTTATTTTTCTACGTGGTTTTTACTGGAAGTTCATCAACACGGGGTTGGCCTGGCCTAAGATTGTACGGTACGGAGGTTGACAAAAAAAATTCTTTAATCACATAGTATTAATCGATATTTTTTTATTTAGTAGATACCTACCTAGATAAATATTAAATACCTATATTTTTTTCACAAAATATTTCAAACAAATATCAACATACGGCAACTCAGCCGTCCAACGATTATTTATAACCTGTGATATTAAAGTATTCTCGAATAAACTTGCAAAAATGTCATTAAAATAATTTCAGTCGTTTTGGAGGAATTCACTCACATATACACCGACGGATGAAATTTATATATAAAGATATTGAGTCATAAATATTGAAACTTGGAAGCCTTCATATGCACCTAATTGTGCTATTACCTACTTAAATAGAATAAAAATATTGACACTTAACGTATTAATTAATTTAATTATAATTAATAATTAATAATATACCTACGTAAAGAACGCTATATAGGTAAGTACCTACAAACTTTAATTTTATTTAATGAAGTTATATTGGAGACTTTTTACTGCATTTGTGAAAATTTATACCACATTTTATGCTATAAAACTACAAACAAGAAATATAAGTAGATATAAACCCTATGAACGAACAAAACAATGGAACTACTGGAAATATTTTTTCATAATTATATTATTTGTCGATAATCGATCAACAGATGTATGTTGAAATACAATTACTGTTGCTACGGGAAAAAAAGTCAAATGGTCTCAATTGTTTAATGTGAAATTGGGACAGAGATATAACTAATTTATAGGACAATCAAACAGTTAAAGACCGTTTTTATACATGTCGTCCGATAGGTTTTGCTGCTAGTCTTATATAATATAAAAATGGAGAGCTATTTCCCGATGTCATCGCATCACGCCTAAACGGCTGGACCGATTTCGCTAATTCTTTTTTGTCGTGTAGGCTTTTATCAGGAGAATGTCCTTTTAGAAGAAAAAAATCAAGAAAAATGCGTGGAAAATTAAATAAAACTCTACGTAGACAACCTTATTAGTACTTTTAACCTTATAATTTTTATTCCAATTTTGACAGAAATTGTCAATTGGTGCGATTGACAGAATGCGGAAGGAATATACATGGTTTAAAACAGACGCATCGTTCGGAATCACATTGGTCAAATGATAATCAATTCATCACCATACAAATTCGAATTCAATATTCATAGTTAGGAACACGACAACGTCTGTCGGGAAAGCTAGTTATAAATAAAAAAAACTACGTTTTTCAAACAATTCATTTGTACGCTGGTCAGTAACACTGTAATGATTAAGTAGATTGGTTTTCTCTTTCGGAGTTTATCAAAAATCTTCGAATCAATTTGATTTATGATGCTTGGCAAGTTTGGTGGCTTACGAACAATATTAATAGACATGTTAACATTGTAATCCGTTATCTGGTAGGTACATAAACTATAGGTACGTTGGTACGTATAAAAAACAATAATTGTCGTCTTATCAGAGTGATTTTAATGGGGCTGTGTATAATAAATAATAATTCAAAGTGAGAAATAGAAGCGTGAAAAATTACAAACGAGACAATAATGTGTGTCTCTAGGATGGTTGAATAAGACGTTCACAGAGTGACCATCTTTTATACAGGGTGTCACATAGTTAATAGATCTACCGCCAATAAAAAATGGAAAGATAAAACCAAAAAGAGCACTTCATCGTCGTTACGAAAATAATGATGCGTGAATTTTTATTCACGAAAATTTTGATAAAATTTTACGTGCACAAGTTTTTAGATGACATAATTTAATTAAAAAAAAGAAAAACTTTGTATGTTCTACTTTTTATTATGAATATTAAGGTTAAAACGTTTTCGGACTACCGTCCATCATCAGTAACGTATAAACTATATATTGTATAGTTTATACGTTACTGATGATGGACGTATAAACTATATATTGTATAGTTTGGGTTACTGATGATGGACGGTTGTCCAAAAACGTTTTAACCTTATATATTCAAAATAAAAAGTAGAACATACAAAGTTTTTCTTTTTTTTAATTATTTTAAAATGTTCTACAACGTTACTCACGATAACAAATTTGAAGATTTTGACATAATTTAGATGACATATACGTGAAGCTAAAACTTTATTTGAGGAGTATGAAATTTCACACACTTATGGTTGGATGTTAGAGATTGCTACGGCTATAATCCCGCCATTGCCACTTGTCTATACACTATTTTTTGTACACTATTTTTAATATGCATAAAGTATAAAATAAATAAATAAATATAGTTTATATACAGAAGGAGTGACGAATGCAAATATATTTTTTAATTTCCTGTGCATAAAAATTTAAAAAAATAAATAAAAAAAAAACACTACTATAATGTTATGTATTTGATACTCACACACACACTTCGATGTATTTGACTTTGACACAGAAGCATATTATATTCTGTTGTTTATCTGTGGTAAAATTGAGAATAGATTAATATTGTTTGTCTTTAATAAAAGTAGAAAAAAACTTTGTACATATCACCATTTCAAATTTGACGTATCCTTAACATTGTTTATGAAAGAAAATTGTGAAATAGCGCTCGGTCAATATAATAATAAATATGTAATATAATTTTCAAACTTTTAATTTAAATTAGTTATGGTCGAATTTCGAACACTCGGCGACCACTAGTATAAATAACTACGCGTTCATTATGTTACATTTTGAAGCCAAAATTCGGAAGATTTCACTTCATCGTGAGGTCTTAAGCTTAAGCATATAGGTACCTAGTCCCTTTTTTTGTTTTCACGAAAACGAATATGAAATACCATTGGAATTCCTGAATTATAACATAAATAGCCATGCATATTTTAAGAAGATATCAACAATTTTAAGCCGGATATATCGTGTGGTTATAAATTAATGTTTGCAATGTGAAATCAGAATGAGGCTGCACCCCGAACGAACGGAATGGAAGTTTAATGTACGATATATGTATGTAGGTCTACTACCAACGAAATACTCTGTATACTGTGCCCATCCTAAGAAGATAATAAAGTTCATGTATTCATCATTATCTAATCACTCTGTAAATATTGTAATGAGGAAGTCATTACGGCTGTAGGAAATGTTACGGACGTAATATTCATGGCGTAGGTACTTATTATATTTCTACAATGAAGCTTTGCATCTCTTCTCCGCTCTTTATACAGGAACAGATAAGTAATAAAATATTTTTTTACAACAAATGGACATTAACACACCGGTCTATAAAAATGTACCCATAAATCTCACTGACTTATACAATTATTATTAAAGTTTCGAGGTAACACGAAGGAAGGTATCAAAAATGTAATATCCAAATCCATGCATGAATTCGAAAAACAAAAATGTAATATCCAATATCCATGCATGAATTCGAAAATCAAAAATATCAGAAAAAACTTTTATGTAAGTCCTAGGGAAAGTTGTCATTTTTTTCATGGTTTGCGCTTTGCGAATTTCCTACTACATACAGTGAAAAGGGCATGACGAAAAGTATAATTTTTCTAAAAAAGTAGAAGTGCCTCGATAAAATAAGAAGAAGAAATTTTCCCAAATATTTTAATTTTCATCGATAAATCTTTGTCTATTCATGTTCGTAAAATAAAGTGTCGAAATAACATGTTGTGCGTATATAGATAGGTAATATCTATACTAGCTGACCCATCGAATTTCGTCCCTTCTAGAGTCAATAAACTCATCACATAAAATCAAAATGTATGTGGTTATAATATTTATTTATGTGGTTACAAAAATACGCTTAAATATGTTTGAATGTTAAAAAAAAAATTTCTGAAAGATCAAAAAAAATTATGTTACCTAATAATCTTGGTACCAACGTTTAGAAACTCAAAATGTTGTCAGTTAAATTGAAATTATGTTATGCAATTTTTCACAAATCCTTCTATTTAAAATCATTGTACTGATTTTTCTTGTCAATAAAATGAAAAAGAAATAGCAATAAATTTTTTAACGTAGGTATGTGGCAAAACTGTAAGGTATAAATATCAACGTTTTGGTGTGAAAATTTACACAATTAAATCATTGTTTGGGAGAAAATTGCACACGACAAACAAGATTGTTATCAACAACCTTTGGATAAAAAAAGACACGACTCCTACACCGTAGCATCATGCACCAATTACTACAAAACGTCTCCGGAGGTGTTATCTCGGATCAGAAAACCGTAAATAAAATTATAATTACTCTCCGTATGTAATCTAATAATTATTAATTGTGCTCATAAGAGCTCACAGTGGTGAGACTGTCGGATAACAAATTACCCTTTCAGAATAACAAGATAACTAGTTCCGCTATGCGAGCTTCGTCGTCATGTCACGTAGTATGTCTGTAAACTGCGGATCAATCAAGAAAGTCAAAGCTCGTATGGTGGCCATGCGATACGCCTACATAATAATATTCTAGAACAAAACAAAAAGACCCTACAATGAAAAACAAATTCAAATTTAGAACAATAACTAATAATAATTAAATACATTACATTTATCCAATTGAGTAGACACCCACCTACTTATGAATTAAACATATGTAAGTGATTGTTATTAAATTTTTATAACCTCAAATTCTTCTTCCGAAAACCAAATAAGGTTTTTTGATCCAATACAAACCTTACGATGAAGTCCTTCCCGACCAGCTTAGAAATTAAAACTTGATGAATTACCCAGAACAACATATAAAATCATTATTTTGACACTTTTAAACACCTTCATGCAGAATTGAATTAATTTTTTTTTGTAGGTATGGGACTTTGTAAATGGTGTGGGAGGATATCATTGAAATGACATCGAGAGCAGTGGAGGGCTCTTGTTGCTTTCCAGTGCCCCTAAAGTAGGATCAAAAACTAAATTTAAATGTACTAATCACTTTATCGACTTTGCAAAAATTGTGTTATCCTGTTCGCGACCGATCTCTACAGATGGCATTTGCTACTTCCTTAAATTTTTCTATAACAGAATTGTTAATGTTGTATGTATAATAAAAAAAATAGTAGTGGATACCTCTTACGTAAAAAATTCTTAATAGATTCATTACATTCATTAAAAATTATGGACACCGTATGTTAAAATGAAGGAGTTAGGATTGGCCAATCAACGGTCACTCTTTTAGCAACACATTCAACACACACTTATTTATTACACAAGGTGTTTGTTAGCGTTTTGAACGGCATATTTAAAAGATTCTTAGTTTACCCGACAAGACTGGCGTGATGCAGCCTTCTATAATTGAATCATTTTTTACCGCGCGATATTAATTTCATTTCATTTTTTCCCAGAGAAGACTAATTTCTTAATAGACGAATCGAAATGCTATTTGACCTCTAGCGTGCCTCTAACTGCTGACAGAATGGCAGTTCACCCACATAGAGAAACCTTTAAAGAAGATAAATGCCATAATTATTAGCGGAATAACACACACAAATCACATAGTTTTGGTTCAAAATCGAAGGCCTAATCGAATACTGTCATAAAGAGAAATAATTGTTCGATCAAATAACATAGGTACGTAATTTACTTTAATACGTAACAAATCTCCATATTGCGAGAAAGCATTGTATAGAAGAGAAGCTTGGCATTTTCGACGAACAAAGGTAGGGCAACGAACGAGCGTTCTATTTGTATTTACACAAAGAGCATTTGATATAACTGTGATAGAATGAGCATCTGTTCGTTTGGTGCAAATGCACCTTTATAGTATAAAAGTATAAAAAAAATCTTAACGTTAATAATATTATTAATAGACAGCCATTGAAACAGTAGAAGAAGTCGGTCTTGAGCCGTGGTTTAATTTAGTTTTTTTTATAATTTTGATCTACATTTATAATTAACATCCCGAATA
The DNA here is from genome assembly GCA_963576905.1 of Mystacides longicornis. Classification (NCBI taxonomy): domain Eukaryota; kingdom Metazoa; phylum Arthropoda; class Insecta; order Trichoptera; family Leptoceridae; genus Mystacides; species Mystacides longicornis. Next base: position 15,829,066 of record OY756425.1, read on the forward strand.
AACTAAGGCATCGCACAAGAAGACCACGAGTATCACGTTCTCAAATCAAAATTTTCTTTTTATTTATTTTAAGCTACGTACATAAAAAAATACACTTTGTCAGAAACTCTCCTTTCATCCCTTCTTGGTAAACTAAACATCTCGTCATTTTTTTAAAGTTTTAGAATTTCAATTTGTGCCAGTTTTACAATTTAAGTGCGATATGGATAATAATAGATAACAATATGAAAAATGGGATCCAAATTTGTTTTTATTTCATCTTCGTGTAGTGATTGATACCATAGTAATATTATCAATTATTTATATTCACACAAAAACATACTCACTATTATAGTACATGTTCAGCGCTGGCAGGTGTTGACAGGCAAGTTTCAATTATTTTATGATGAACACGCGAACACGTTGCATCAAAAGATTTTCATTAAAATCACACGATGAGACAATTCGACAATTTAATGTAATTATTACATCGTGGTTTAACTTCAAAATGACTCAGTCGTCATTGTTATAGTTATATCACAAGGTCGCTACTCGATTTCCTTTGTAAACAAATAAATATTACCTAAAATATTAAAAAAAAAATTAAATTAATATATGGTTTTATACGACTTTCATGATCTAGTTTTAAAATAACGATGCTGCACTTTTGCACGAAATACCTCTATGGTCTAGCCTACTCTTAAGTAATATACCATCAAGCAAGAGCATCACATAAGGAAACCGACAATTAAGGCAAAACGGTTAACCAAGTCAAAAGAATAAACAGTTGACAGCCGGTTTCATAAAAATAAAGGAGATTTTAAGTTTCCTTTAAAAAATAACGCCTTTCATAACAACAAAATGACATTTTAAACCCGACTTTATGTTAAAGTCTCGTTATTGGCACTAAAGTCGACTTTATAGTGTAGTTCAATCTTTTAACACCGGAGTTCATAGAAAATTTCGTGGCGCTTTAACTGTCACTAATTATGAACATTTGTATACGGGTGACACTGTGGACAATAATGACTTAAATAGGGAGGAAAACATGGCAAAACGGGAAGAATATTGTGGTTTTACTGATTTAATTTACTAATTTAAAAACCGTAATAATAAATGAACAACAATAACGACGTATTGATGCTTTATTGAGAAACAAAATTGACAGATTAACAAAAATTCCGCGAAAATATTAGAAAACATCCTATGTTTTCCATAGATTTCCATGTTAACACTATCAATTATTGCTACCGACTTTATTTTTATTTTATTTTTATATTTTTTTTTTTATGAAACGCGTCAACTTAGGGATACTTTAAATTTTAAATGTTCCTTTAGCTAAAGAGTTCTTTAGTCGCTTTTTTTTTAAACCGGCCGTAAGTATTTTAAATCGTTAGTTATATATATTCCACCATTACGGAGAGGAGATGGGCATGGCTGGGACATGTGTTGAGGATGCCGAATGACAGTTGGCCGAGGAGAGCGCTGTTTTTCCTCCCATCAGGGTCTCGAAGACGTGGAAGATCCTCTCATACCGTGTTCCGTTCCTTCGAGGCAGAGCTGAGGCAAATGGACTTGGTGTGGGAGGAGGTCATAAGCATTGCGCAAGATCGAGCGCAATGGAGAGTTCTTGTTGCCTCCCTATGCTCCTAAGTGGAGTTCAAAGGGAGATTTGATTGATTGACTGATATGAGTATATTAAAACTTCTCGGTGAAAACTTCTGAAAAATGTATATTTAATTATTCGTTTCAAATTTATGCCGCTAAACAGTCTTCTTCAACTGTTTCAAAGACTGGATTAGAGTGATTCCCTTCTTATTTAGAACATTCTTCAAAAGGTAGGTACTTTTTGAAGAATTTTGAATCCACGATTCATCGTGAGTCTGTTCACATGTCGAAAAATCCCATGTCCTTACAGAATAGGAATTCGGGTCCCTAGTTTCCACCAAGCATCCTCGACTTAATATGTTAAAAGGTACACTATTATTACTCAAAATATTTTGTTAATTTTATTTTTTCATACAGTCTCATGCTGAGAAGGAAAAGTGTCTACATTTTCATCTCGGGATTTTTTTAAATAGTACCCTTAGTTTATACTAGGGGTGGGGGTATTCGAAAAAAAATCCATACAAAATGATCAAACGATTCGATCGTTTGGTGTAAGAACACTATTTTGCACGGTATAATAAGCGCTTATAAGCGGGCATTATTTAGGTTTCGATAAAACTCGCACTAGTCCCATAGGAGTTTTAAAACGATAATAAAACAAAATACATATATGCTAAAATATACCTATATTGTTTAGTGTTTAGGTAAATAGGTAATCTTAAAACCTAACTAAATATTTATTTTAATTAAGTAAATTATTCGCCAAAAAGTAACGAATTTCCGGATACACAATCAGTAGATTTACTGTATCAACTGTTGTGTAACAGTGTTTTATCAAATCAGTTAGAAGTAGGTACCAATCCAAGTAATTGCAGACGCCGCACCGTATGTTACTTTGAACAGCAATTTGCACATTACCAGAACCACTGACATGTATCTGTCTGCAAATTTAACACATCATAGAGACCATATGTTGGTCTCCTAAACCCGTCATCACGATGGTCATGTAACTGGAAAAGGTTTGATCAAAATTAGATAGGTACGCAATAGTTATTTTTTATCCAAGATAGGGTCATCATCGCATCATGATAAAAGATGTCTAGAATAAATGTTGGAAAATTCTGTACACATGTTTTATTATATTATTATATTGTGGGATTATGTAGAAAGGGAAGGAGAGAATGGAAGCCATGTTCAAAGAATCGCACTATAGAAACAGCTATATGGAGCTGACCTCGCAGACGACCTCTTGAGGGTTGGAGAGACTGTTGAGGATCGGCATCACACGAGAAGGAAGTATCTAAAAACAAGGTATCACGGCTTGAAATTAAATAAGAAGAAATTTAAGGAAATCGCAAATGTTAGAAAGTTTTGATTGATAGATCGCCGCTAAAACGCTTAAAAATATAATCGCCTATGATTCTCTGAGAAACAAATCAAAAGGTAAAAAAAGTCACTTATATTCTCAAGAGAATCTACATGAGTTAGTTAAAAAGGTTAATTGAGACTGCCAATGTCGTGGGATAATAGTCAAGTATGCTATGATATACCTACTCGTAATAAAATATGGGTGAGGATTCAATTGAATGTCTTTTTATTTTGATGAAGACGCACATACCTAATAGCTGTGTAATTTTATCGAGTAGGTACCCCAAATTGCATTAAAAATGCGACCAAAATAATAATAATTAACGCAATGAAGGTCGTTTGTGGTATGCGCTATTACCATCTGCTCGCGAGTACTCGGAAGGGTGTCAACCAAATGACAGGTTACAAACATCGACAAAATTCTATTAAATGATTAGTCTACTTATTATGATGATAGGTTTCTACTTAGTATGCTGCATATTATTATTATTACCAATACCAGTTTTGTTTGGATCACATTTCATGCACTTAACATTTACATGGAATGATTCAATTAAAGCCCAAGCCGCATCGCCCTCACATTATTGTGGTCACTAATGATAATATTAAAAGCAAGATATCGTACAAAAATGCCTCTAATCGTCGGAGCATCGTATTTGATGGGTATCTATTACACGATCATTATAAGACCTGCAACTCTGTGATTTGGTGCAATTGAGGGGCCAGAGTCGCCGCATATCATTTTGACACAGATCCACGATACATATTTACATTATCTTTTAAATATTTTCATTATAATAATACGACATAGTCCCCTAGATTCTGTACTTAACTGTGAATAAGGTAATTACAGTTTAAATCTACCAAGGTATGTAATGTGTTCCTACATATTTGATAACGTACTGCACTACTAGAATATTCAGTATTGACTCCGTAATTTAGCGAAAACGTGAAATACTTGTATTCTTTATACACTGTAATTTTGTTTTGTTACTGAAGACCTCCACGAACTCACAAAAGAACATTTTATTGGTTAATAGTTTAATATTTAACAGCTAACCAAGAGATATTTATTATTTTAAATTCATAATCATATTCTCTAATACCTACATAGTTTTTTTAATACTAGTTTCTTAAATTACAAGTATATGCCACCAAATAAGTTTGCAAAATAATTATAAACTTGCTAAAAATCGTGCTAATAGAAAAAAGATTTTTTAACACATTCAAGAAAAGAATATAACCGATTTTTGTGAGATACTAATTAAGTAGTTAAGTATATTTTTGCAAACATATTTTTATACCAAAAGTCGTTTTTTAAGTATTATTTCATGTCTTTTGAATTTAAAAAGCAATATTTAACATTTTTTCTTAATTAATTTGCGAATAAAGCCTTGTAAAATATTTCAACTAGAACAATCATGATATCTCTAAAATTCCACAATTATATGAGACAGCATTGAGAATACAGCTGTAATACACAAATTACCATGGCCTTGTAAAATGCAAAATGCGAAGTATGCCATCTTCTACTAGATTTCTAAAAACTATGAAAATTGAGCGAAAAAGCAGTACATGGTGTGAAAGATGTCGAAATGTTCACTTTGGTTGACCCCAGATTCATTTTTATTAAAAAAAACACAATTTCTCGTAATCATTTATTCGTACAAGTTTTTTAATATGAAGCAATTTTTTTAAATAATAATAAACTTAAATTCTCCATTTATGTGTACAAAAATGCTGGCGTCTACGACACTATAAATAGACTAGGATTGTATGTATGTATTCTAACATCAAAACGGTGTATTGAGTTTTCAATAAGTACTGACTTACTTCTAGATGTGATTGTGTATAATTATTTAAAACATCTCTTTCTTATTATATACCTCTCAATAGATAACTCCAGTTTGAAGACACACGAAACCCATGTTTTACATAAATTATGCCATTTCTCACGATGGTACGGCAAACATGTGGATCACTCATCCTAATAATAGCGAAATATCAGTTAGAGCTTGGTTAGAGCCATTCATTATTTAACCAAACGAACCAACTAATATCTAATAACAGTTTTCCAAACACACGATACACAATCATTGAAAGAACGTGATGCGAAAACTAGACAACACTGTTTCATTTCAATGCCATACAATCAAGGACAAAATCATGAAAATATCAGATCATAAACGCAAGTAAATCAAAACAGTCGCTCCAGATATTCGATCTTTTTATTCTTGTGAATACGTTGTGAACTCCTTGACGACCTATTTCGTCCAATTTTCCAGATGTTAACATACCAGTCCCTAGATCTTTTGATCTCCTACTTACATTAGTCTTAAATACTTATTGTGTTTCCTTTCTCGAGTGATCATCACTCCTGGTGATTTGATGTCCTCGACGTCTTTATTTCAAGAAGTTCTCAATATTTTATTTCTGTTGATCGAATTTTAGTAGGGTTTGCGAGGTTGACTCCCAGCTATCTATCCATATCTTTGGAGGTCCACTTGGGAGGTCACATGAGCATACCAGAATTTACTTCTGTATTTTCCTCCCCATGTCATTCTATCTTCAAAGTCGTATACGTCCCGTTCCTTTGTATTTCATATCTTCTATTCTACTCTACTCTTAGTAGCTTTATCTTGGTTTTGTAATTGTGGTTCTAGACGCTTCTGTTAATAGCAACTGCATAGTTCATTGGTGTTGCGTCTTAAAAAATCTCAGATATTTTGGGATCAATTGTTTGAAAAAGTCATTGACCTTTTGAGAAGAAGTTAAATTTAGTGGGTGTCGTATTGTGGACAGCGTTTTAGTGCATACTTAAAGGTTTGTGCGTGCTGTTTCGTCACAGACATTAATCAAACGTCCATTGAAACTAAATTGAATTAGACGTATGACGATAACAACATCATGCGGCGCATACGTGCATCTCACAATCACTCTCAAGATTGTTGACATCTTGGAGATGGGAGATATGATTTGTCACAGGGTAGGTACATGGAAACTAGACTCCCGTTAAGACTGGCATTTCACTCATTCTCATCACAGGTTTTTGAATTTTTTTGCTTTTGAGCATATATAAGCAAACAATGCAATCTCACAAAGTTTGTGGCAATATTGTGGCTTTATCCTTCATTAATATTACTTTTCAGAGCACCCCCTTACCCACATATCATAATTCGACGTTGCCTTCTACATCCCCTAGATTCGGAAATGAGACACGGAATGCACAAGAGTCTAGCAACACTGGATAATCCGTGTACTCTGTCATTCGGCTAAAACTAAATACGACCCATCAGGGATCACTATTATGGCAGAGCTGATAATATAAGCAGTTGCTTCAATCCGCTCAAGTTCTTGCTTCAATTACTTGATCTATTGTGCTTCCCCCGGTTGCTCATGGTGATTCCCAATGAGATCTTCCCCACTAATCCCAGACGCTTAAGGAAGTCCAGCATTAGGAGGGGATCCAAGGCGGCAAAGTCCTCCACCTTTATCTTGGGTTTACTAAAACTTCTTGCTCTCGCACAAACTAGTGCATCGCAGACTATAAGGAGGTGGTGAGGCGTTTGTTCCCCTTCTTTGCAGAATCTACTGGTTCCATCTTCTTCGAGTTCCAGCTTTCTCAGGGGTTTAATGATATCTAGATCAAACGCCTATCCAGGCGACATACAAAGCTCTCCATATCAGGGCATGATGATTGTTAAGAATATCTCTAGCTTTATAGATAAGCAATTAGCAGGTCACCATTTGTTGTAATGTTAAATTTTTTCTCCGACGACCTGGTGACCATTGATGGTTATCTAAAATCATTTCGGGCCAGACGTCATTGGTCATGAACTTGATTTTACCCGTTATATTATAATAATAAAAATATATAATGTTAAGCATGTCGAACGACAGTTGGCCGAGAAGAGAGCTTTTCTTTCTTCTCCTATCAGAGTCCCGAGATGAGAGACCCTCTCATACTCCGTTCCACTCTTTCGAAGCAAAGCTGAGGGATTTGGACATGGTATGGGAGGTCATAAAATTGCGTAAAATCGAGCGCAATGGAGAGCTCTTGTTGCCTCCTTACGCCACTAAGTGGGATTTAAAGGGAGAATATGATGTGTTATTTATAAGGAAATCAATTTTAGGTACTATCAAGCGCTCTAGGGTCCGATACCTATCGAGATCAAGTTTTTTCCCTTAGTATTCTAACCGGTATAAGCATTCTGTTTTGGATTGGGTCTAAAAACTTTTTTCTAATAACTTTTTTTCTGATGGCTGCAGCTTAGTGACTAAAACACATTTTGCAGATGCACTTTTTTAAAAGGTAGGAAAAGGCACCAAATTACATAACAATGTGCCTATTAAATGCAAGTAACCGAATGAAAGATTTTTTTCTACATTAGAATAATTGCTTCATTTGACAGTAACGTGTGTAGATAAATAAATTATCAGATTCCTAATTGAACTATTGTGTCTTTTATTCGGGGCATAACAATAAGTCATCACCATGAGAAGCCAACATGAATCATACAGTCGTGACATCCCATTCGTTCCGCTTTTTAGCTGCCACACTTGTATGCAATAATTTAATCTATTTTAATGTTTATTTGTTGAAATCTGTATGGCAGGTGGGCAAATGTTATAGTTTTTTTTTACTTTTATAACTGCTCTTTATTCCTACATGGTGTCAATATCAACGATCAAGAAAGTAGGTATTCTCTTTTTCTATGTCTGCCCCCTAATTTTTTAAGTCCGAACTAAATGTACCTAATTTACTAATATATGATATAATACTTAAGGTGTCGTTTCCTTAAAAAAAATCTTTTTAGGCGAATGAAACAAATTCAAATCATCAAGATTTTGTTTTCGCATTTTCTGCAACTAAACTATTTAATTAAAATTCAATAAAATAAAACGTTAATTTCAGTACAATTCAATACAATAAAACGTTAATTTCAGTACAATTCAATACAATAAAACGTTAATTTCAGTTTCGTACCGGAATCGCGGAATCACGAAGTATACCTATCGATTAAGAAAAAGTGCCTAAAACGGCTATTTTGAGAGAAGGGGCCCCAACTTTCAAATATTTTACTAGTTTTAAACTTAAACTTTTTCGTGAATTACCCTGCTGGCTCTTTGTTATTTTGGTGTAAACACAGCCCTACACAAAACAAGACCCAGTTCTACTTGCATATTATGCAAGCAACCATATTATATTATGTTAACGTCACATGTGGTTGTAGTCATTTTGAATTTAGCGAAACGATAAAAAAATAAAAAGTGGACAATTAATTTTCACCCTATTCTACAAAATTCATTTCGCAAAATTCATGTGGTTGGATGTTAGAGATTGCTATGGCTATAATCCCGCCATTGCCACTTGTCTATACACTATTTTTTGTACACTATTTTTAATATGCATAAAGTATAAAATAAATAAATAAATTGACTACGGCCACTGGTTAGCCTTTTGTTAACAGAAAAACTCAGGACTAAACTCATTAACAAAGGGGTAGGATCTAAAACGGTTTTCTTTTTAATGTTCGCACAATAGGTACGTTACGATACTTCATTCTAGAAGCATTTTGAAAAATTAAAGAGATATACCCAATGAAATAAAAATACGGAACGCGAACGCTCACAACAGACACGTCCCTATTCTGAGGCACGCAGCAGAGAGTATTCTCCTACTAATGATGCTGGATGACCTCGTTCCGCAGAGAAACCAGTCATCACAGTTATCCAGGACCACAGTTCGCATCCTACTTATGTAATATGCCATAATATCATGCCCTAAGACTAGTGTGGCATCTTCTACAGTTGAGGAGACGAAGATCATCAAACCAATTTGATTACGTACATTTTGCGTTTTTCTTTTCACTCAATCCTTCAAGCATATTATAACTCAACTCATCAATAAATTATTAAAACTAACTGACCCTTAAATTAAACTAATGTAGGTGAATATATTTGGACCACATATGTTTTCTCTGTCTGTTAAGTGTCTGTGAAATAATTTTTTTACCCATCACGCCGTTTCCCGAAGGGGGTAGGCAGAGAGTACGGATTTCCATTCTGTCCTATCCAAACACACCTCTTTCGCCTATTCCAAACGCATAAAATTCCACATACATGCTCTTCTATTCCTTTTGCTCCTGACTTGGCCCTCCTCTAAGACTTTTTTTTTTTTTTTTTTTTTTTGTGGAGGGGGAAATCCATCATGGACACCGCTAGGGTAGTGCCGGACTTCAACCGGCTAAAACCCCCTCTCGTCGTCTTTCAGCCGTGTTCCTGCCTTTTGGGCCTACCACGAGCTGAATGGTCATTATCAACATGCATTATCGCTGTTGCGCCTTCATTCGTCGCTCATCCTCCTCTTTTATCATCATCACCCCCTCTATATATTGGGCTAAGACATTCCAGTTTTCTGGGTTCCTCAGCATTTGGCTGATCAAGTTCTCAGGAGATAGACACTCCGTGATTCCCAGGCTTATTACGGCTTCGTGTCGCTCAGTCTCCCACCTCGTACAATGGAAGATCGTGTGCTCTGCGTCATCTGGTGATTCGCCGCAATATACGCAGTTATCTGAATCTGCCCGTGTTATTTTGTGCAAATATGAATAAAAGACGCCATGGCCGCTCAGGCACTGGGTGAGCCTGAACGACACTACTCCGTGTTGCCTTTCGAGCCATGGTTTTATATGCTTAATGAGCCGGAATGTCCATCTTCCTTTCACTCCCCGTTCCCATTGCTGCTGCCATTGGTCCAGTGTCGCCATTCTTTCTATTTCCACTGTCGCCTCCTGATGATAATAGAGCTTGCTCCTCTCTTTTGCCATTAAGTCAATCGGGATCAGTCCTGCTATTACGAGTGCAGCTTCTGTTGATATTGTTTTATACGCACTGCATACTCTAAGTGCCATTATTCTCTGTGTGTTCAGAACCATATGCCTATATTTGTCAATATTCATAGCTTGTGCCCATATAGGTGCAGCGTATGTTACAACGGATTGTGTGGCCATTGCGAGAATTCTTCTTTTATTAGAGTTCGGACCCCTTACGTTTGGAAGTATCATGCAGAGAGCTCTAGTTACTTTATGAGATTTATCACACACTCTTTTGATATGGTTGCTCATTGTTAAACCTCTGTCTAAAGTGACTCCCAGGTATGTAACACTATTTGCCGGTCTTATAATGGTTCCTCCTATTGAGAAGCACATGTCATCAATGTTTCTCTTTCTATTTAGTATTATCGCTTCCGTCTTTTCAGGGGCCATCTCTAGGTGGTTTTTCCTCATCCATATATCTACAGCATGAAGTGTCGCATTTGCCTTCGCTATAACTTCTCTTTTTGTATGTCCTGTCACAGATACGGCAAGATCGTCAGCATAACATATAAGAGTAACCCCCTCAAGCATCCTTAGGCCCATGACACCATCGTACAGTATGTTCCACAAGGTCGGCCCCAGAACGGATCCCTGCGGAACACCTCCTGTTACTTTTAGTTTTTTCTTTCCATGCATTATAATATATCGATTAGTTAGGTAGCTCGCTAAGATAGTTCTGAGATAATCGCTGATGTCTTTTTCTTTGAGTTTTGCAACTATAAGAGGCCATGATGCAGTATTAAATGCGTTTTTGACATCAATTAGTATTAAACAGTTGATTTTATTTTCCCGTTTGGCCTGTTGGGCTAGACCAATCACCCGGTTTACAGCGTCGACTGTGGTTCTCCCCTGCCTAAAACCATACTGCCCATCACTGAAATCTCCCTTCTCTTTGATTTCATTGATGAGCCTTCTGTTGATTAGACTTTCAAATATTTTGGCCAATACGTTTATTAAGCATATTGGCCTGTACTTTGGTGGGTCAATTGGATTCTTTTTTGGTTTTTCTATCAGGACTAGTTTTGCAGTCTTCCATATTTCTGGGAAATTTCCCGTCCTTAACAGTCCACACCACAGCCAAAAACACAAAATAATGCGCTATAGGATGCTAAGCGCTTCCGTCTGCGTAGAAACTGAAGAATGGGCGATGTACAATATATATGTTAGCCCAAATAAGTGTACTCCGGAGGATTTTGAAAATCATCTAGCAGATATACAGAGAGACCTGCAACAACTGGATAAGGAGAAAAAAATAATTATAACAGGAGACTTCAATGCGAGACATCCAGCCTGGGGTGGAAACATTAAAAATAAAAAGGGTAAATCGCTCCTAGAATGGGCAAACGCGATGAACATGAACATCATGAATGATGGATTGAAGCCAACTTGTATAAGACCCAACGGAGAATCATTTATTGACGTTACCATGATTTGCAACAAAACAATGACATGCAGCCCCTCGTGGGAAGTTCTAGACGACGAATCAATGAGTGATCACAGATTCACGACTATGGAAGCTACATCGACCACGCCAAACGTAAAAAACAAATACGTGTACGGCAGAACAGACTATGAGATTCTGAATGTAGTCTTCAAGGAACAAATACGAGGTAAGAGCATAAATGAAATTCAGTGCGAAAAAGCAATTAGGCAAGCTTACAAAGAAAGCACACCAAGACTTAAAAGTGAAGAAAATAACAAATTACCTTACTGGTGGAACATTACTGTACAAAAACAAATATTTGAAGTAAGAAGAAAACGTAGAATCTTCCAAAGATGCAAAAATACAGAATATAGGAAGATTACAAAATATATATGGAAGATTACAAAATATCCAAGAGTTCCTTAAAAAAGGAAATATCCATAGCGAAGAAAAAATCATGGGATGACTTGTGCAAAAACTTGGACTCTGATGTTTATGGGGACGTCTTCAAAATTGTTAAATCCCAATTAAAGGCACTCAACCCGAAAACGAATCTTACACTCAACGAAACGACTACGGTCGCCATGAGATTATTCATTACAACAAATGAGATAACATTGGAAAATGAACGTTCCGCCAACACACCCACTATGGAGGATGTGGTTTTTGGGGAGGAAGAAATCACAGAGGCTGTCAAGAAGATAAAAACTGGGAAATCACCTGGACCTGACTCCATTCCCCCTGAGGTCATAAAGGAGGTCATGGCACACAATGCGGAATACTTCAGGAACCCTCCTCTAAGACTGAACCGATATGATCGGACCATGTCATTCGAGGTCGGCCTCGTCTGGGTGCACCCATGGTCCCATGCACCCATCCAGGACTTAGACACTGGTGAATCCCTTAAGTTGTATAAATAAAGCAAAAATGTGTAGTTTTTAATCGTCGCCGTCGTGTAGACGACAATATATGTAAGTCTAAAAAATCGTACCTGTAAAGGTCGTAGGTATCAAAATAACATTAATATGTTATGGCATTGTAGGTTGGGGAGCGTGCTACAGTAGTACTCTCAGGGTCACACATTTCACATAAATGGGTTATAAAGATAATGTTCAGGTTGCATGGACGTTTTCCGACCTCTCTTTAATGTTTGAAAAAACCTTTGTTTAATGATTTGAAATTTATGTCTGTGAGACATTTGTACATAAGGAGGGTGTTGCTACAGTTCTATAAGGTTAAGCGGGATTGGAGGAGGTCGCAACAGGGTAGAGTCACTAGACAAATAATGTTATCTTTGAATTATGATGTTCCTTTTAAGAACACAATATTTGGCCAACGACAGTTCGTATACACTGCGCCTAAACTTTTTAATAAAATGCCTGTAGAGATTAAGCAAATCTTGTGCTTCTCTAAATATAAGCGTGCCTGCTCTGGTTGGGTCTCATGTATTCAGTTGGAGGTTTTGCATGATATCTTGAGTTTTGTCCCATAAAGTATTTTATTTGGTTTTTGTTTTTTTTTCTCTCTTCTTCTTCTTTATACTGTTGATTGATGTTTGTTGGACCAAAGGGTGTTGTGACTGTTGGGTTATGCTTTGTTTGTGGACTGTACGTATTTGAGTTGGTGGTTGTGCTGTTCGTGTTTGTATATGTTCTTTTAGTAATCTTTTTTTTTATGAACTGTAAAGATGTGTGCCCTAGTACAGGCTTGGCCTATTTGGGCAGCAGTTAAAATTGTTATCTATTATCACTGTATTAATATGTATGAATAAAATAAATAAAATAAAATGATATAATAATCGTCGTATAATCGTCTATAACACAAGTATACGACGGCAATGTGACATTAATAGGATTTAATGTCGTTAATCATCGTTTAATTGTCTATCTATAGACCAAGTATACGACGTCTATGTGATGGTAATCACAATATTGACGGGTATTTTCATCTATGCAGGGCTAACACTCACGACCTTCCGTACACCAGGCCAGGCGCTACTTTATTTATTGATGGTGAATATCAAACAACGGACTTTAATACGGAGATGATGGGTCCGTAATGTGAAATAACGCCAACAATGCAGTCGCAGTATGTCTGCCTATCCAAGATAGGTGACGGAGTAATGAAAATACATTATAATAGTCCGTCTATGGTATTTGGGTTAAACATTCTCCATGGTACGTCCGCGGGTGAAAAGGTATTGTACGGATTTAATTAAACATATTATTGTATTGTTTGCGAATAGATGTTATCTTGTAACCGTGACAAAAGTAAACAAAAAATAACACCCAACTTGTAATGGTATAATTGAGATGAATTGTTCTCTGTCATGGTGGGATATGGCCAGTCTGTCCCCGGGCGATGTTTCAGACATCTGCCGGCCTTTCAACATACCGTGGGTCGTTCCCATGATTTCATGGCGCTGCTAACACAAATAAGTTTCATGTAAAAGCAACAACGACTCCTATAATACCCATACAAAAGTCACTCACAATCAAAAGGTTGCATTTATCTTTAATCAGTAAAGGCCAATTAAGTGGGCCATCTGATCTTTATATTTATTTTCAAGAAATCTCCCGAAGACTTCACTAAAATCAATAGTGCGTCAGCAAAAGTTATTTGAAGAATTTTTTCCCTGATGTATTTACAATTTAGTATTATTATACATTGGTGTGTTGGCTCTAGTTGTTGTCTGTGCAATATTATTACGTATATTGTATGCTTTTTTTAATTATTAGTACCTTATACCAGCATTTTTTTTTGATGTTTGGGAATTCTTTTTTCTATTAAGATATATTAAGTTATTCGGTTTTTTTTTATTATTATTTAAGTATTGTAAAAATTTTTTGTTTTAATAAAATTGAATTGAAAATAAGTAATATTTAGAATATGGAGATCGCCTTAACACATTCTTATTAAAAAAAAAACACCTTCACACTTCATAAATTTACGAAAAAAATAATATTTTGGACGAGTACTATTTAGCATTTTGTTAATTAGTAAAAGATATGTCACGCATGTAATCCTATATTAGTGACATCACTAAGACGAGCACTGGGGTAGGTATAAAGTATAAAGCCGGTAATATCTATAAATAAGGCGGTAAATATCTATAGAAGGGAGGAGTCGGAATCCCAACTAATTATATCCGATCAAACGTTGATGAATGGCCACCTTCCCTTGGCGGAGTTTTAAAATAGGTTGAAAGAAACATGATCTTCTCACTGACAGTTTGTTAATTATGTACGTAGGTACACGTGTTTTGTGTTTTTGTGGAAGGAGATCCCACACTACTCATCATAATATTTCGATGAAGATTTGAAAATTTGTATGACAATTCCTGTAAAATACAGCTGATATACTTAATTACGAACAAAATGGTTTCCATTAAGAGTCTTTTTATATTAAATGTAACGAAAATAAAAAAAAATCCTATTCCTTTAGGTATGTTTTGGCCTAAGTTTATACAAAAGTTTTTCGTATAATTTTTATTTGCATGCACCCTTAGTGTGTGTCCCAAATAGAAAGCGTTCGCGCGTCTGCCCGTCGAGCGTCATATATGCTCAAACGCGGACGGACCGTTCAAACTGAGAACATTGTATCATCGCTCGGACGCGCGATCACTTTTCAATTAGAACAAGGCCTTAGTGTGCGTTTACACCAAATGAACATAGAGCCAGAGTTGTAAAATAGAGTTCACTTTCTTTTATGGTTGATATTGGTCACCGTGAAACAATAACAAGCAATAACTATAATTATTAATGGGCGATGACAGTTCTTTCTCGTTGTTATTTCATTACTGACCATGTCAACGATCAAGAAAATATCATATTTTTACAACTCTGGCTCTATATTTATTTTGTTTGGTTTAAATGCAACCTAAGATTATGAAATAGTGAATTATTAGGTACCATTTTAGCGACCTCAGTTTTTTTTGCTCAAAGAATTTCCACCCGGGTTTGGCTTCCTATCTCAGATCGGACGGGACGAGTTGCATGAAAAAAAAACCCAGGCAATTATTACTTCCGCCTACTATCTACTGACATTTTTTGTATAGAAAAAAAGATAATTTATTTGTAATGGTTTTTTTAATTTAGTAGTAAGATGATAACATTGGATATCAAAAAGCTTCTTTGTTTTTAGTTATTAGTAAATTTCCGCGAAAAAAGTATTCGTTAATAACGTAGCAAGGGGTCATCAACATTGAGAGGTAGAAATTGCCATGAATTTTTAAAGTTCAAGAAAAACATTTGATTGAATTCTTCCTTTCAATGGCTCAGCAGTTCATCAGTGTCTTGGTCTCCTTCAGTCTTTTTTGTCTTCTGCCCCACTTACCTTCACTTGATTATCCTCAAATGAATGTGACAACCAGTAGAAATTATTCGAAAAAATACTGACACAAACTGATTGAAACAGAGTATTAAGATTGACAGGCAAGGAGGGAGTTTAGTATCAACAGGAATCGAACAGGCGATCTTACAGATGATGGCCACCGCCATTACGCACGACTAGTTTCTTCACAGTACCTTCCTGGCGCCACGCATTATGTACATTTCTTTAACTTTTATTTACATATCTGCGCATGCCATCAAGCTAATTGAGATTTAATTACAAACTTATTCACTAAAAAGATGCATGTTACTTAGGCGCTTAGGCGAGGCTTGATTTCTTTATAAAACTTCATCGGCTCTTTAGATGGTCATTATCCTTAGGCAAAATCGTTAATTGATAATGCATTATGAAGCATCATTTGATACTTTAAAGCGAATCTAACATCAGGAAAAATAAATAGAAATACCTAGTTCAAATACACAAAAGTTTGAGCTTCCAACCAAAGTTTTGGTTGACTTCTCTGCATTGATCACTATACCGATCCAATTTAAGTCTTAATAACAATGTTATTATCACACATAGATTTTAGTTGCATGCATAAAAATATTTCCACGTAGGTTTATTTCAAATCCGGTATTGCTTAACGAGAAAAATGGTATAAATAAGAATTTATACAAATATTTATAGTGTTAAAATAGCCGTGGGTTTGCCGGCTAAGAATAGCACCTCTGCTCTTTTTTCTGGTTTTTCGAGCATTGGACCACCTCACATCCTTAAATCTCAACTGGTCAGAAAAGGCACAATGAGCCTCGTACGCCTTCGAGCGCAATGGAGAGCTCTTGATGCCTCCCTATGCTCCCAAGTGGGGCTTAGGTCCCCCGCGGGGCTTGATTTGTTGGGGCCGGCTTTTTGGTTTGATTGCTTTGATCGAGCTGGGGGTCTGTTTCGTGCGGTCGGGTTTGCTGCTGATTGGTCTCCTCCGGGCTAGCTTGCGGTGTGCGGGGGGCCTTATGGGAGAATATATGTATGTATGTAAAAGTATTGACGGTCGAAATTGAGATCGGGATTGAGTTTCAAGAGCAGCCACCATGTCAGCTTTTGAAACAATAGTGAAAAACGGTCCTAAGCCCCCAGCTACTAAGATAAATTTAAAATCAAACACAAATATTGGGTTTAATGTTGAAACTTCTCAGTTGTTAATAAAATGAGTTCAATATTTTAATTTAAATACAATAGATAATACGAATTTCAAAAGATGGAAAAAAATAATTATATCTACCTACATAAACTCTAATATAAATTAAAGTCGGGTTAGTGCGAACACTTATAACTCGAGATTGGCTCAACAGATTCTTCCGATGTGTGATTTATTGGATTCTTCTCCGCTCCGGATAACAGAATAACCAATAAAAAGTTGAAAATGGATAAGAAATAATATAAAATATAATATTAAAGTTAGTATCGTATGATTTTCATGCGACGCCATCTTTGAAAAAATAACAACAAAATTATTGTATTCTGCACCTGCACCCTCTCATTCTCGCATACGTAATTGCCACTCTTACAGTAGCCCATTTCACTTACTCCACCGTTTCGGGCGTTTTAGAAATTTTTCATACAAAGTCAACCAAATTGCGCGCATATACCTAATTATATTCTCACGTAGATCCCGTCTGAGCTTTGAATACGAACGAAATATGGACGTTTTAGAATTTATATTTTAATGTTATTATTTAATTAGTTTATTTTTGTTTCTGGAGGAGCAGTGCATAATGAACGGACCGCCTCTGGTTAGGACCAAAGAGTCCACAGGACGTCTGTCGGGAAAGCTATAGTTAGGTTATAAAACCAAATGAACTCAGATGTAAAATAAACGAGGAATAGGTTTAGACAGTGGCGGATTTGCAGTCTCGGCCACCCTAGGCCCCAGGCCATACGTAGCCGCCAATTTTTCAGCACTCTTTATTAGACTACACAATGAAATAATTAAACTTTACTGCCAACTGTTATCGAAATCAATTCATAAATTTAGTTTAGTAAACTATAAAAGCGGTTTCCGGGCTAATTGCCCATAAAGTATGCAAGTAAGAGTTTTTGATTACGATTGGCCGCTCCTAAAATCTGGCCGCCCGGGTGCGCCCTAGGCCCGGACCTACTGTGCCTTAGGGCAAATCCGCCACTGGGTTTAGATATTCAATGAAGTGGTTGGTGCTTTTAACTTGTAGCGCTTCAGTCGCCGACTTACCTTCTGCACGGCTACTCTTGAAACTCGATTCCAATCCTAAAATCGTAAAATCCCAAAATGGTACTCTTGAAATGCGACGCTAGCGCACGATTGGATTCAAATCGAGTGGTGATTTGAAGAACATGTGAAATCGTGTAAAATTTGAAAATTGGTACTCTTGACGTCGTTTTGACAACTACTCGATTCCACGAAATTGTGTTGGAATCGTCTAACTGTCATTATTTACAAGATCGCAAGAAAGTAACTTTTTTGAAATCGAGAAGACGTATTTTAATTATATTACTTAAAAAAATGGCTCGTCTTGTATTATTTTTCAATATTTTGGAAAACGCGCATCAAGTCGATATGCGTCAACGAAATAACTTGCGTTGAATAGCAAGATATTCGCAAAATGCGTTTAGCATGAGTAGTGGGGAATTTATAGCAAATGGAATATCAAAAAAGGTGTATGAAGACTTGTACGGGATTTTGTAACCTCATATGGCAAAACCTTTAAAGTGATATTTTGTGTGCACAACATGCAACACGACATCATTACCATTGGAAGTCATGAAAATCATAATATAACCATATACCCATAGTACGAAAAGTTCTTTCTGTAGCTCATGACTTAGAGGAATGCAAGCCAGATATGATTTAGTTCATCAACTGTGGAATTCACATCATAGACGAATATGAATAATTTAAGAGAGTTTAAGAAATAACCATTTTATTATAAATAGCTTTTGTATTGTGAATTTTATTACAAATTTCACGTATATAATAGTAGGTATATTATGTAAATTGTCAAGGTTTGTAAAAATAACAGAATTGTAATTTAATGTAATACATAATAATTTTATTGACTATTTATTTTAGATATTTAAATTGTAAAAAACACAAAATAAAAAAAAAAATATTAAGGTTATTTTCTGTTGGAATTTATTTTTTTCCTTTGCAATCTCCCTCAAGGCTGCCGCCGCTACAGCAGCCCGTGAACGAATGGCAGCAGTAGTTGCGATTAAAGATTCTGGCACACTGTTCCAACTTTTCTGCAGCTTCTTTAAACGCAATTATTGATGTGAAGCGTTGTGCTTCCACCCGTTTTTCTTCCATTAATGTGAGACGCTCTCGTTCTTAAAAAGTATATACTATTTTGATATTAAAATAAATCAGCAAATAAATAATGCTAGCATTTTTAATAATTATAATAAAATATAAGTAAACAAATAACGCAACACTCTAATACAGAAACGTCAAAATGTATATTTGAAATATAAATGAGTGTTTCCATTTATAGAAAACAAATCCTTAAATATTATAGCAACGTCAAATTATTATATTTGTTAAGTAGGACTGTTATTAGTAAATCGAATTCGACTTATTTTATGTTTCAAATAATATATACTCCTCACGGGTGTCAGGTGTACTTCCTTACAGTTTCTTTCAGAATAACGAACATAACAACAATTATCAATTCCCAATTAACAGCGAAAATATTTTAATATTGCAATAACAAACTTGAAAGGAAAACGTTTTCACGGCTTGGAACGCCAATCTCAAATCCGATTCCAATCGCACGGAATTTGGTTCAAGAGTACCGTTTTGGAATTGGAATCGAGTTTGTGATTGAAATTGGAATTGGGTTCGAATCGAGTTTCGAGAGTAAGCCTGCTGAAGGCGCAGACGATCTTCTTTCACAACACAAAATTTGCTTTTTGTGAAAAAATAAACAAACGATCTCGTATTTTATTTTAGACCATTCTTGAATCAAACTAATCACACACAAAATTCGTCGTCCGGTAGTTAAGGAGCTCAGACACGTACACGCGAACATAAGAAATGTATAGGTATTTATTATTTATAAATATAGATTCGTAATTAGATAGATGGTAATTTGCGAACAAAACCGTCTGAGAGACATCATTGATATAAAGCAACTCAACCGATTATTAGCCATTATTCATCTATTTATATGATTTGCCGATTATGTTTTAATATGGTAGTTGTAAAAAGTTGTAAGTGCCCATAGCCAAATAACGATGAAAAAAATAATGAATTATGACCGTGAGTAGTGGAGAGAGAATAATATATGAGATCTGGTTTGAATGGTACCCGGCAGGAAGCTGTAGAGAAGATAATTTAATTTTAATCAAGTGCTTATTATTGTTAAACACTTGTAAATCTCGAACCTCCGGCTTGCATTAGTCTGTTTGAGATTCAAATATCGGGTAGGTACATCATTAGATTATACCTGCTTACTTACATATTATGACGTATGAAGATAGGGATATTAAAATGTAGTTGTTCCAGTTTGTAATATAATCAAATGATTTGCCTTTACACACAAAATATGGCTCATGTCACTGAAGTAAGCACACAGCTAAAATAATTATTCGCCATTAACCCCATTGCCCTGGCTCCAGTCCTTCAACATCGTTCACAATGATCTCCGCAGGAGACAATTAACCTCCCGGGAGATATCCAAATTGGAACGGAACCCACAACCGGGTTATGATGATATTTTCTCACCCCTTCCCCTCAGATTACCATGGAGGGAATTGCCATCGTCTTCCCGGTATCTGATAAAAATGGTTCATGTGTCTCTCTCTCTCTCTCTCTGGAACGAGCCCAATGACCGTGTACCCCGAAAACAGTGGTGCGCGCTTAAAAGAATCAGAACAGGTCACTAAAGATACATAGGCCTCATACATCGATAAGGTTTTTCTCGGAGCCCCGACTGTGATTGTTATTGTCACCGCCAGACAATGAGCCACGTGGGGTCATCTATGGGGTCACTATACTGACGCTGCCAATAGGCTAAGAAATTAACCTCTTAGCTTGTAATTGCAAGGCCTACGGCTCTGTCCTAGTTGAAAAGTGATCGCGCGTCCGAGCGTCGAGCGATGATACAAATAATGTTCTCAGTTTGAACGGTTAGTCCGCGTTTGAGCATATGCGCTCGACGGGCGGACGCACGAGCGCTCTTTCCAATTAGCACACACACTAATATGCCAGATCTATGCATTAAAAATAGCTCATTACTTTAAACAAAAGTGAGTAAAAAGCATTCAAAAGTGCAGAATGAAATTCTCTGTGAGAATATTTTGAGTCCATTCTTAAATTTACTCATAAGCAACGTCAATTTATTTGAAAGTTGAAAACCTCTGATTTCCGAGAACATAAATAATGACGATCCTATTCAGTTTCACAAAAATAATATTTATATTAAAAAAAACACCTATAATAATATCTATATTATAGAGATTTGACCCTCTCGTACTGTGTTAACGTTCTTTCGAAGCAGAGCTGAAGGATTTGGATATATTGTGGGAGAAGATCATTGAAATTGCGTAAGAACCAGCGTAGTAAAACTAACAAGGTTTTTTTTTCATTTTAATACATTCTACGTGTTATTTTTTTCTCAAATTTTTGGTATAGTTTGAACTTAATTTTAATTTATTACAACAGCCACAGTAACACCCAGTGTTCTGGAGGTGGGTTCAATCTAATCGTTTCGCAATCTCAAGTCTTTGAAGATTGAAGAAAGATCAAACAAAGTCGCGTATAAAGATGTAACGATCTATAAATTGCAGCTACCAACGCGCACTGCGGACACGCACAATGAGAAATACCTTACAGATCTATCTTAATCAGAATAATAATCATCAATGAATTATTGAATAAGCGGCACAAGCTTTCCCAAACTATCAACAAAAAGAAAAAAGTGATTACAGGAAAATTATTCGAAAAATAATTGTTCGAACAACAGTTGTACGAAGACGCATTGGAAATTACAGTTTTTAAAACTACAATTACAGGAAATTACAGGAAATTCAATTTTTACAACGTCGCGTTACTCCGTCGTTTTAATACAACATAATAATATATTTTGTCCCTAATGCACTGGGTTCCTAGGGAGCGGTCCGTCGTTTGACAAGACGCCAGTATTTTGTCACTACGGTAACAATATTGACGACGTTCTAAACTGACACATTCAACGCCGTTTATAGCAGCACCGTATTCGTAGGAAATCAGACCATTACACTTAATTTCTTTTACGTTCCAATGCAACCAATAAAAATAAAATATTTTAATGATAATTATTTTGTTTGTTATTCTATAACTATGTTATTTTTTAAGAAAAAATACATTTATTTGCTTAGTTAATGATTGAATTTTTTAGTTCGAACTTTTACGACATCATGAATCATTTGAAAAATTCTCTTTCGGACAGTTTTCCTGTCACTTAAAAAAGTGTATAATATAAAGGAGTTTTTAATGACTGAATAGAATAGAAAAAAAAATATATTTCTCACATTTTTTGTTAATCAACAACCAATACAATGTTCACATAAAATAAAAATGATAGTAAAAACAAAAACAAAATTCAGGACTTGGACACGGCTAAATCCCTTAAGTGATATAAAAATAGCAAAAAATTTAGAATTTAGGCACAAAAAAAACCATTAACACATAAGATAAAATAAAAAACAAACAAAATAGTGTAGGATTTAGGTAGGTATCCAAAGATCCCTAAATAAAAAAGAAAAAAAATTAACTGATCTATGTAGGTATATCCTTTACAATTTCCATCATCGATGAACCATATATTAAATTTCGAACATTTACGCATTCATAAAAAAAATTAACATAACACACTACAGATTCAGTTAATATAGCATGACAAATTAATAAATGTACACATTTTCTCAAAAGTACGTAATTCAACGTGAAAATTATATTTATCTTCCTCTTTAAGAAGCATTCAAACTGTAATTAATAATTGATTGACAGGTATATCATACTACTTAACGACGAATATCAAAAATACAATGACATATTGAACAGTTGGAAAAGCACTGTTTGTGCGAGTGGAAGACGCAATGCGACACACGATATAAAGCAATATTATTATCATAGCGGATTTATTGGAGACGCGACGCACATTGATGGCACACCGCTATAGGAGATTGAGATCTGCGATGAGTTTTAAACATCGGTCTGATGCAGCCATGGCATTTTTCAATTTGCGAGACGGACTTTAGTTTTAATGCGGGTTTGTAATCAATTTCACTTGTAAATTTTATTACTTGAAAAGAGAGCGCTGCGTTTATTCTCGCATTGAAATTATTTCAAAGATGAGGAACTCTCTCATAGGTAGAGATGGGCATTATA
Organism: Mystacides longicornis; assembly: GCA_963576905.1. NCBI lineage: Eukaryota > Metazoa > Arthropoda > Insecta > Trichoptera > Leptoceridae > Mystacides > Mystacides longicornis. Next base: position 15,852,056 of record OY756425.1, read on the forward strand.
ACGACAGCTGATAATAATAATAGCTAAATAAAAATAACGTATCTAACGTTATTAATATTAAACGTTATTTATAAATAATAGTTGAATGAAAATAATAGCCTACCCCTATTATGTATATGTCAGGTAATATTATGGAACTGAGCGTATGGAACGACCTTTTTTTTTTGTTAGGAAAAGTAGAGATTCCAGATAAATTTTGGAAACGACCTTTTTTTTTAGGAAGAAGTTAAGATCCCAGATACCAAATATTTTAAAATTGCTTTCAGCTTTTAATATTAACGTTATTTTCAATTAACGAAATGGCTATAACGTTTTTGAATTTAAGCCGTTAGTCCCATCTCTACTCATAGGACCTACCTATGTTTTGTGTATTTCGAGCAGAGCTTAAATATTTGACTCTGTGACATAAAAAAGGAATGAGAGTTTTAGGAAGGAATGTCGTATGGATGTTAGTCTTGTTACAATTAATATGAAAGGTGCAAATAGGATAACAAAAAGAATTTATAAAGCTGAAAAGATACAGGTAGTGGTAGTAACATATCGATTCCGTCCCCAATTTAGGCCAGTGGGACTATAAAGCTACGTGCTCTCTAATAAGCACTTGTCTTAATAGCGTAAGCAAATCTGAGGTGATGGGGCATGATTTGGGAAGAGATCCTCCATATTTGGCTATATCCAGGGCCTTCGCGTGGTTTTTAGGCGCCCAAGGCGAGTTTTGTTCATTCCAGTTTAAGTTCGGGATGATGGTACCCTAGCTCTTTAGAGCCACTTCATTATCCACCACCTAAGTCGCTCGTTCCTTGGATTGGCGACGTCTGTTAGCCAAAATTTCCTGTTACTCGCTCGGATGCAATGAAAATCAAGGATGAAATGAAAATAAAATTTATAATTTTTAAGAAAAAACAACAACTAATGACTCTAACAATTCATTGCTAATGTTCGATTTTTAAATGGAACAAACCACTGTTAAGGTGTAACTTTAAAAATTGATTAAATTTTGTGAATGTGAATCCCTGGACTGTACTACAAACAAAATATATCACACATTATCCTGTATGGGTGTGAGTCCTGGGACCTGACCAAAACCCAGGCACAAAAAGTCTCAGTTTTCGAAATGAAGTGCCCCAGGAGAATTCTGGGTGTAAGACGGTACCACCGCATCCTAAGGACGCTATTACGCCAAGTCCAACTCCTCTACCATTATGGAGAGGAGATGGACATGGCTGGGACATGTGTTAAAGATGCCGAATGTCAGTTGGCCGATGAGAGCGCTGTTCTTCCTCCCATCAAGGTCCCGAAGACGAGGAAGACCCTCTCATACTGTGTTCCGCTCCTTCGAAACTGAACTGAAGAATCTGGACATGATGTGGGAGGAGGCCATAAACATTGCGCAAGATCGAGCGCAGTGGTGAGTTCTAGTTGCCTCCCTATGCCCCTAAGTGGGGCGTAAAGGGAGTTTGGATTGGAATTACCCTTTCACTAAAAAAGCCTTATTTATTTAAAACAAGACAATACCTATGATATAACTGCTTCCATAAAGTATGAACTCTTCACATATACGTCGTTCACCACGGCGAAAAGAGATGTGAACACATATTGGTCAAATTGGATAAATTATCTAGTTACAAATCGAAACAACGTTTGATTTAATCTAGATCATCTCCAGTCCAGTACATAAGAAGACAGGTACCTTCAATACTGTGCGCACACGCAATCTTACATAGCCAGACATAAGAGAGAGATGGTAGATAATGAAATCCATTTTATGGGAACATAATTTCAAACAAGTTTTACAGAATCAATGTCTCTATCGACAGACGTCATGAGTTATTACACCGATGATGGGAAATAAATAAAACACCATTAATAGGTAGGTACTATTTCATCGGCCTATTATTAACATAAAATAATAATACTTCATATTATGAACACTTATAATAATTTAATCATTAGTGTTTAATATTGAATTATAGTAGGTATACACCAGTGATCTCTAAACGTTGATTTTTAATTTTAGGGTATCAAGCCGCATTGAACTTTTTTGCAAATTGATCAATTATTTGATAACTACGGTATTCGTTCGTTGACAGTTTTAGATCAATGGTCTTTGTTCTCATAATTGAAACCTTTTTTTTAATCCAATCCAAATCCAAACTCCCTTAAGACCCCACTTAGGGGCATAGGGAGGCAACAAGAGCTCTCCATTGCGCTCGATCTTGCGCAATGTTTATGACCTCCTCCCACACCATGTCCATGTCCCTCAGCTCTGCTTCGAAGGAGCGGAACACAGTGTGAGAGGGTCTTCCTCGTCTTCTTTTTTTTAATATACGGATAAAATCTGAAGGAATGAATTCAAATGATTTTTTTGGCATACATTCAAAGTAGGTAAGTACTTACTTTTTAATACCTATTAGATAGAAATCGGAAATTTACAACCTCACAAATTTTCAGACCCTACAATTAATATTGAATGATAAAATTTTGATAAAAAACACAATCTTGAATCTTTCACAGTATGAGCTACTTAAAGCTTGTGTCGTAAAAAAGAAGTTGATCGGCACCTGGGATCGAGCCCACGACCTTCAGTATGCAGTGCGTAGGTACGAAAGCCATCGACTGATACCAAACATGACATAAACAATTATATTGAATCTTCAGGTTATTGGCTCCATTAGGCGGTTTGTTGATGTACCTACTATTATGTAGAATGTATTATATTTCACATAATTTTACTGGAAAATGTATAAAAATACCTTCTTAAGTGTTTGTTAGACTGGCGATTACAACGCCGGCTTTCGTACTGTTTCGTATCGGAGGTCGTGGGTTCGATCCCAGGTGCCGACCATCTTCCTCTTTCATGATACAAGCTTTAAGTAGCTTACTGTGAGAGAGTCAAAATATAATGTATTTGTGTTCACTTTAAGTGAGTTGAATATTTAATTTTACTTTTTTTAGTAGCTATCTAATGTAAAAATATACCTATCTTTTCAATGACAGCCAATTTTGAAGATCGATCGATAAGCTGTCACAAGTGATTCCTTCTAGCTTGCAAAGTAAGAAGCAACAGCCGCTAATAAATAGCTGCAAGAAGTTCATCGTTTTCGAGCTTGGATACCACTGATCCAGAAGATTACATTCAACTAATTCACCTAGTTATCTATCTGCCAACAAATAATATTTAAAATACAGACGATTTATTGTTTTCAATCACACAAATCTGCAGTACAATTATTATGTATAGAAAGTCTAATGGAATTCATCAATCGAATGTATTATTGTTAATTCAATCAATCGCACTAATTCACAATGCAATCTGGACATTTGCCATAAAATTAATGCATAATTGGAAGAAAACGTGTCTAGCTATCCGTGAAAACAGTTACACCTTGCTTAAAAACTTTCATATTAAATTGGTACTTAGCAAATTTTATTTATTTATTAATTTTATAAAATTATAAAACAAATTATATAAATGGCTTATAACAACGATTTAACAAATTAAGTAACAAACCTCTTAATAAAAGTATCGTATTTTTTTTATCTATAATATTAAGGAAAGTCGGGTTAGTACAAACACTTATAACTCGAGCTCGGCTGAACATATTTTTATGGTGCTTGGTTTATTGGATTCTTCTCCGCTCTGGATAACAGAATAATTATTTAAAATTCGTAAAATTGATAGCAAATAATATAAATTATAATATTAAATTTAGTATGGAACAGATTTACTGACAACAATGTCATCTGTGAAAAATTCCATACCAATACACAATTTTTACTTTATGGAATATAGGTACATGAGTCTTGTGATCGGAAAAAATAGATTTCGCTGAAATTAATTTTCTCGACGTTTTCGAGGGTGTAGATTTCAAAAAAGCAAAAATTTTTTTTTTTAATTTCCACGTACCCGTACGCGTACGCCAAAAATGTGTGCGCACCCATAATAGTAATTCTTATCCGATTTGATTGAAATTTGGTAGAACGGTTAGCCCCTCGATGTAGATGAGTCAGTAAAATGTTGAGATCTGTACCTTCAGGGGAACCCTCTTAAAGTATCCAAAGAAAATTTCACTTGTTCTAGAAAAAGGGCTAAAAAAGAAAACAAAAAAAATTCTTCGATTTTCATAAAATTTGGTATACGGGTTGGTCTTATGCTCCTACACAAGCATGTAAAATTTGAGGTCCGTAACTTCAGTGGGTCCCCCTTAAAGTACCGATTAATATTGAATATGTAGTTCTAAAGCAGATAATAAAAAGCTCCAATAGTCGATATCATTTTAAAGTTTCTATAATAATTCCAAGGATAAATTCATTTTAATCGTAAAATTATGAATTTTTATGAACTCATAATATACTATGAGTTCTGGGCTACCCTAGGTTAGCAGTTTTTTTTTTACTTGACATTGAGTTTCAAATCATAGCTACGCAGATTTTTGATATAATTTCTTTTGAGCTACATATCAGAAATATATTTTTAAAAGGAATTTTTGTATAAATTACGAATTCGAAATCATATTCATAGTAAGGACTGCAGATATAGATTTTTTTGTAAGTATAATATACAACATATTTTGCGAGTAACGCCAAATCTTAAAGATTTGTCGGCGTTTTATCTTTCTATGTAGGTACCTGCAAGAAAAAATAAACTTACATGCTTCCAAATACTAGACAGATATTAATATCGTATGGAAAATCTAAGAAGAAAACGTTGAGGAAAATAAAACAGTAGGTTTCATGTATTTATTATAAATAGACAGTTTCTTTTAGCGATAGGAATTTGACAAAAAAATTAAGTAGTTAGCGGCAATGGAAAAAAACAGAGGAATTCGAAAACTATGAATATTGACAAATTAAAAGCTTTAACATAATATTATATCCAGCGACAAAAGCAAATTTGCATTGATTGGTAGCCTAGTGGCTACGACGCAGGCAGACAGGCCAACCCTGAGTAGAAATTTCATGTGAAAAAATCACTTGAAATTTGGGGTTGGCCTGTCTCACATTGGACGGGACCGGTTGACTGGAAAGAATTGCGTCAGGCAATAAATTTCGCCGGCAATATTGGCAAGAGAAGCCTAATATTTATATTACTTATCTGGACACTGTTAAGCATAATATTGGCATTGCAATGCTTGTGCAATCTAACGGTATTTTACGGCATTTCCGCGATGAAGATAACTCAAAAAGGTGATAAACGACGATGACTTGTACTGTACGGAGTGTGAACTTGAAGACCCTTCGATGTTATGAGTCGTTAAGATCTAACAATAAAACTCTTTGATGAGAAATACTAAGCTTGACGATTAGTTCCTACGTTCCATATAAAGAAAGTCCCATGCAATATATTATTATGCAGGTAATTCATCAAACATACCTTATACAGAAACATTATTTCTCTCGTTAATTTTTTGGGAAGAGGTTCGTATATGGCCGTTGTGGATGAGTAGTCAATATCATGAAAAAAATATCATGAAGATGATCAAGAAACAAATGCATCGAGTGAAATTATTGGTGTAGTTAAAAGACTCTCAGCTCTCTGTGTCGGTCGGATTCGCCGATTCTTCGGGCACAAGGCAGGATATCAGCAGCCTTGAAAAATTATTAGTGGTAAGTCGAGGGGAGAAGAAAACGAGGGAGAGCTCCAACAACCAGAGGACGTCGTCCCTGGACCAGATCAGGGTTGGAATGGGGTCAACGATAGCCAAGGCGATACAATTAAATAAAACATCAAAGATACAAGAAGAAGAAAAAGCATTAAAAATAATCCAATATATACTAAAGAGACAGATACAACAGTTAGGGACAATGTCAAAGAAGAGGAACCAAATCAAAGCTTTCGCCATAAGATATGAGCTAATTAGAACCGCTAATTATTATTCTAAACGCTGCGATGTGGAATTTCGTGGACATAAACCCCGATGTCACGTGAGTTCACGTTATCTTCCGAAGGTCAGGCCAACCTTCCTCGGTCGTGCGAAATTCCGCGGTTGTTATTATTTATGCTTAATTATGATAAATTCGCACGGTTGTATAATGAATAATATGTTGTCGGATCGTATATCTACAAACATTCAATAATCACAATTCGAACTTTTATGTATCTTTTGTAATCACCAAATAGATGTGTTTCTGGTATTTATAACAACTTTTTCTTGTTTCTTAAACATTGGGCTCTAAATTGTTATGCCATGCAGCCCCGTCTTTCTTAGACCTCACCACCTCATCTCAGTATCAGAAGGTGTCTACAGCGACTTCTTTGTCTTCTGGACGGTTGTTACGCGCGGTATTACCTATAGTCAGCTATTAAATGAATAAATTGTCACTTTTCTATACAAAGGTTGCCTTTGCCGGAACTTATTGCCTCGGGCTATTTTTCCAATCGACCGGTCCCATCCCGTTCAATGTGAGACAGGCCAACCCCGGGTAGAAATTTCAAGTGAAAAAAAACACTTTGAAAAATTCTGACCTCTTGATCTGAAATCTAAGCATACACCACTAGGCTACATGGAGGTTGGTCGAAGCTATTACTATAAGCTTTTGTTCGTTATCGACAATGCATGCGATTCATAATAATTAATTTATGTCTCCAAATTTGTAGTAGCGGGTAATCAGTAGGTACCGTTCTTCATTACGGAAATCACGTGATTAAAGGCCCTACCCTTAGAAATTTCAGATAAATAAGAGCCTAACCATACTTACCCTACTTTGAAACATTTCTACCAGGAGAACTGATGAATATTATGTATGTGGTTCAAATTAAGCTATTACGTATTCCAACATTGTTAGTATAGGTATTAGGGTTCACGCAGAGTGCGTTGAAGACTTGCATGCAATCAAGCTCAACCACTTGCAGATCCAAGCAGATAATAGTAACACAATGCAATTAGCCCTCCGACCTTGATCTTGCGTGGGTGCCTGGCTTTGCCAGCGTAATGATATTCCATCCGCTCTCTGACGCCTGATGAGATCGTCTTATAAACAGTGAGGTGAGTTGGCTAAACTTCACTCATAATAATGTTAGTACTCGGTGTGGTTTGTTCAGTGTAAAATGCAAGTGATGTTATGTCATGGTATTTTCACACGTGGGTAGTTGAACTCTGTAGTATGCTAAGTGTAAACAATACGATCTGCCCGCTATTGTGTATAGCCCATTGGTATACACACACTAGTAAACCGGATTTACACACACGCAACTTGTTTCGTAAATTATACTGTTTATTTATTTATTTCTAAGAATACATGACATATTGTACAGGGAAATAATTAAAAACATTTGTTTTTGAAATAATTCTCGGCCGCAAATTAATAGACGGCGAAATTACATGCTAGTATAGTTTCGTAAGACTTTACGATTTGTTTATCAGTACCCGTATTCTAAGTTTTATCGGAAATTAGTCACGGAAGTAAAGTGAGGAACATGATACATTTTGTATGTAAAACGTGTATAGGTAAGATTCGAATGCGAAAATCGCTATTGTTTCTATAGAAATATCCTTGTAGCGTCGCTATACACGTTTTCCATACAAAATAAATCGTGTTATACTCACTTTACTTCCGTGACTACCTTCCGACAAAACATAGAATACGGGTAGAGCTAATAGTTAAAAAGGTTTATTGGTTCATTCATTAAGCAATTCGGAGTTTGGCTCATCGTCTGTCGTAATTTGGTTTAATTCTCTTACAAATTCGTAAAATAAGAAATTCTATGAACTGTTACATAGTGCCATATATATGTATGTTTTTAAGGCCCAACGCATCAATATGTAGATAAAAGTTCTTGTTAGCCATCTATAAGATAAAGTTATGTAGGTAGAGGATAAAGTGATTGAAAAAATCTGACGGCCGCATCAATTGCATGAAAACTATCCAATGGATGGATATCTAGAAGATAACAGTGTTGCTGTGCTGAAATCTATTGATTTCTATGGAAATATCTATGGATTTGCTTTTTCGCGCCTTTTTTTAAATTTTTTTTTATGTCAGATGAAGTCTTGTTTTGACAATTAATGCGTATTGAACCAAATATTTAGTAGATACTATTTACTAAGCTACCTGGGTTCACCCAAAGTGAACAAAAAAACGCTTTCGATATTATTATGTTTGCAAAGCTAGTGTTAATGGTAGGCACCGTCGAACACGCATGAAACGAAAAAGAAGTACGAAAGCCGTCGACCTAACTGCTGGGCTACCAACCACATTTTTTATTTAGGTGTTTTTATTTCTCAAAAGAAGCGAGTTGACTGTCATAACAAAGCTAAAATCAAATGGCATATTTCTGTTATAATTTAGAATAAGGAAAAAAACATCCTTAAACATTCTTCCAAATGCCTGCATGATACTTTAGAGGACTGTGAGTCATCCCTTCCATAGGTAAAGCGGTCCCTTTAAATTAAACGCACTTCCAGTGTACCTAAGTCACTGCATTCAATGACGAAGGCTCTATTAAATTGTAGAGGATAGCGTGCGTGCGGTGACCACAACGTAATAATTGATCAGTAACCAAGAAAAGTAATTTGCTGTCTGTATCATCTTGAGCCTCATCAAGTTGTCCACAGAGCGGTGGTGCGAGCGTCTCGGGCCATATGGACTGCAGCAAGGACTGGTTCACTGAACCATCCTATAGAATGACGTTCGTCCGTAACTCTATATTTTCGTTAAAACTTTCTAATCCTACGCGATTATAATAATTTTCATGCTTTATGACCGAACCAATCCAATTACTAGAGGAAATATTTTTCATACTTATATTATTCGTCTGATGGATAGCTCTGATTTCTAAGAAAAACGGTGCCGTCAAGTAGCGACCAAAATACAGCGGTAATAATAATAATCTATTCTATTCTATTCTATACGCAAACCAAATGGCGTGGTTTTCTAGAGAGCGGCAATTTTTTAAATGAATCCGTGCTCACACTTTTGACATCTTTCACACTAAGCAAAGGCTTGTATCGTGAAAGCGGAAATGGTAGGCACCACCGGGATTCGAAACCACGACCTCCGATACGCTGAACGTGTGAAAGCCGCCGATTGATACCACTAGACTACCACCAACCACCTCGACATGACACCGTACTTACATACCTATACTGTTTACTTTTCGATCACAATATCACGGCCGCTATACGACAGCGTCGCTATTCTAGGGAATCAGGGCATTAGTCAATATTCGTTGCTATTACAATAAAATGATAAATTGTAAACTTTTTGTATTTTGTTTCTATTTTATGCCTGCCGTCCGACGATGGTTTTGCTGCTAGTTCCTTTATGAATCGGTACGTTAAAATGAAAATCAGAGACATGCTAATAAGTTCAAATTGAGATTGATGCAGGTTCTGAGGAGAATTTGCCATTGCAGACAGGATTTGAGAGTGTAGCTGCTGCACAAGTGCACAAGAATCATAATAGCTTAGTTGCAACCCACACAATGAGAGTCTATTGCCACCCTTACAATGTGACTACATTGTGAGTAGGTACATTGCCATTCGTATTGTATTGCTATACAAAATGAACTGCTATAAAGAATTTCTGAGTACTAATAAAAGTGATGAGAGGTCTTCCAAAGAGCGATGGAACGTGCCATTTTGCGCATGAGTATGAAAACGAATGGAGATTATCATGTTAAGAACAGCCCAAACGACAAATAATTAAAGAAACGCCTCTTATGCTGGCACTCAAGAACAAAAAAAAATACGATTTAGGTAGGAATACTAGCGCGGTATGGGTGCAGAAGGCTCGAGATAAGCAGGAATGGAAGAACACGGTGGAAGCTTACGTTCAGGAATGGACGGTTACAGGCTGATGAGAAGAAGAATAAAACGTTTAACAAAATACGTTAATGTGTTTTTCAGAAGTGAAGACATTGGGAAAGATCAACAAATCACCGAGTGGTACAAAGCAATAATTGAATACAAGATATCATAAAGAAGTTGACACTTTATAACCAACTTCAAGAGGAGGCAAGATCAAGAACACTGCAATAAGAAGGTACCAGGGTTTTGCAAATGAGATCATTTACATACTAATATTGTCGCACATTTATTAACAAAGACAATAATGAAAAACATTATGGCATTGCTACAGCCGGTTTCATAAAAAGCTTCAAAAGAACACTTTAGTTTAAGTTCCTTTTAAGATTTAACGACTCCTTTAAGCTGGCGCGTTTCATAAAAAAAAATATTCCAGCTAAAATTTGAACAAAAAAATATTTTAAAGTTGGTAGTGTTACCATGGAAATCTATGGAAAACATAGGTTGTTTACTAATATTTTCGCGGAATTTCTGTTGATCTGTCAATTTCATTTCTCAATAGAGCATCACAGTGCCGTTTTTTTGTGTTAATTTATTATTATGGTTTATGAATTAGTAAACGAAATCTGTAAACAATAATATTCTTCCTGTTTTGCTATGTTTTCCGCCCTATTTTAGTAATTTTGTCCACAGTGTCACCGCATACAAAATGTTTATCTTTGTGACAGAGAAAGCGCCACGAAATTTTCTATGAACTCCGGTGGTAAAAATTTGAACTACCTAAAGTCGTTTTTAACTAAAAATAATAATCAACAACGGTACTTTAGCTAAAAGTCGGTTTTAAATATCGTTTTGTTGTTATGAAACCCGTTATTTTTTAAAGGGAGTTTAAAGTCTGCTTTATTTTTTATGAAACCGGCCGTTAGTATGTGACAATATTGAGATAGTTTAACAGTTTATCATAGTTTTAATGTATAACTGTTTTCTCGCTTATCTCTTGTTTTATTAAAAAAAAAATAATAAAAAAAGTGCTCAAATCTATTGAAAAAAAATCGTTAAGCTAAATAAAAATAAGTTGATAGACCTAGTTAACAGAACATAATCAATCAATGTTCTTATTTACAAAAGTCGTTTTCTGTCTCAAATAAACAAGAAGCAGTTCACTTAATTAAAAGACCCAAGCGCTTTACACCGCCAGCTATGGTAAGATTCATTATCGTGGATTCATAATAATTAAGAAGGATGAATTTTAGTATGAATGGGAATCGCGGATGTTGAAATACAAAATTTAAATATAACTATCTAATAAACAGCCAAAGATAATGTTATGATGAATGAATGCTGTGGAAATGAGATCACTCCGTAGGATATGCGGGAAGAGACTGATTGATAAGGTGAGGAATGAGAATATTAGAAAGGAATGTGGAGTGGATGTTAGTGTAGTGTCTACAATGAAAGTTAATAAATTAAGGTGGTTTGGGCATGTAGAGAGAATGAACGAGGAAAGAATGACAAAAAGGATTTATAAATCTGAAAGAATGGGTGCACGCAGACGAGGTCGACCTCGAATGACATGGTCCGATCATATCGGTTCAGTCTTAGAGGAGGGCCAAGTCAGGAGGAAAAGAAATAGGAGAGCATGTATGCGGAATGTTATGCGTTTGGAAGAAGCGAAAGAGGTTTTTTTGGATAGGAAAGAATGGAAATCTGTACTCTCTGCCTACCCCCTTCGGGGAACGGCGTGATGGGTAAAAAAAAAGATAATATTATAATATATTCCATATCAGCTACATATCTCTACTGTATAAAAAAATATAAATCACTATTTTATCCGCATTTTTTCTAGATAATAATTTCAACAATTTCATGCATCTTATGGGTAATAACAATTCTTACGTCAACATCAATCGACATACCAACCAAGTTACGGCCACGTCTGCTAATGCCTCTGTAACGATATTCCAATGTCTTGAGAACTTGCAAGCTAAGGATTACATACTTTATGTCTCATCAGTTACTACATGGGTGACGGCTAAGCTCAGCTCAGCGGAGAATTAATTACCGATTAAACACAAAAATATTTTTTTATACGTTGAGATTAAATACAAATAACTGTATATCATTATAACTGAGCTTTTACGTATTTTAATTTATATGTTGACATCTCCAGGTGATATTAAAATCTCTGATATCCAGAACTTTGCTCAAATTACCTACATGTTGCTAAGTCAGTCCGCAAATTGTCTCATAATTTTCGGAGAATATTTCAAGGAGATTGTGAAAAAAATACATGTATATTGCATGTCACACAGATAAGCCCTTTCCTAGCTGGTTGCATGATCGCATAAGAAAATTTGTGACCGCACTATAAAAAATTGCGCGTTTGCTTATTTCCTTGACAACGCAAACAAATAAATAATAATAATGTTAGTAAGTAAGAACTTTTGGCAAGCAGGACAAGTAAGTGTCGTTATTAATTATCGATACAACAGAGCAATACAAGCGACGCGCGATCATTCCAAACAAGGGACCGATCGGACGATCGAATTTACGTCTGTCCGTCTGCCCAGTTAGGACATGTTCATACAATGTTATATTTTTGAACAGGGCGTCCGCGTTCATGCGACCAGCTAGGACACAAGGGCGGATCCAGCCTTGGCACCAAAAAGGTCATTTTCAAAATTTGGTATCTGGAAACTACACTTTTCCTAAAAAAAAAGGTCATTTCCTAAATTTGTTATATGGTACTTTTGCTCCAGGGGGGGGTCATGGCCCACATGAAATTATAATTATGCTAGCAAAATAAAGATTTTATTAATAAATATCACTGCCCTACTTGAGATTACACAGCCTAGGGGGGGTCATGACCCCCCTGGATCCGCGCTTGCTAGGACAGGGCCAGAAGAGCCATGGAGAGGGCCATGTGGGGATTTCTCTCAGAGACAGAAGGATAAACGAGTGCATCAAAAAATTATAACTCGAAAACAACAAAAAATCGTAAAACATACATTGAGGTTTTTGGATAGCCCTAGGGGTCCTCTATCCCTGGTTTACCGATTATCCTTACTTTTTCTGACACCCGCTGTATCTGAAGTTTTTTTGCAAAAACACTATCAGATGCAGGTACCGAAATAGTTACCTAAATACTATAGGTCTGATGGTTATTTCTTATATCTAGATACCTACCTTGTTGCATAGGTGAGAGGACTTTAGTTCTATTTGAATTGGGAAGTGTCTAGTTTGCCGCAAGCGGTATACTAGAAAAGCGCACTAAAATGCCGCTAGTAGTGTCGGAACGAACCTGAAGTTGCAGCGGTTTGAATGTCACCACTGAGAATCAGATTCGCGTCAAAAGTTCAAATCCGTCAACAAATAAAATGAGCCAAAAATTCCAATACGTTCGGTTTGCAGAGGGTAAAATGGATTCGGGGATGCATGTGAAGAGGTATGGGGGGCTCTGCCCAAACCAAACCATCCATCAAACCATCCTAAATAATTGTGTTCTAACCTAACCTAACCAATTTTCATGACTGTTAGTCATGAAAATAGTAGAAAACGTGCTAACGAACCTAATTTTTTTTAATGAATTGGGCTCAGCCAAAGTGAACACAAATACACTTTAGACATCTTTCACAGAAAAAAACGGATAAATAGAAAAAAAAAGCTTCACCCGCACCGGGATTCCAACCTACAACCATCATTTTGAACGGCGGCGATCGTAGCCATTCATCTACTGTGGACTTAAGTGAGATGTCAAAAAACTATAATGTCTATTATTATCGCCCATGCGCAATTCTTCTTTGCACTACCACTTGCGGCTTTTTAGCGCGCTTTTCTAGTATACCGCTTGCGGCAAACTAGACACTCCCTTTAAATTGACATACTAAAAGACGAATTTTGGTCATTGGCAGTTTACAAGATCGCGTGGAGAGCTTCTGTTGTGTTCCTATGCCCTTCATGGGTTCACAATTGGAAAATCAAAGCCAGTTTGACGTATTCAATTAATCGGATTAAAAAATGTACAGTAATCAATGCGTTTGTGACCATCTAAATAATTCAGAACTGTTATGCAAAAAAGCTTTCAATCTTATAGCTTATACAAGCAATGATGAAAAAACTACTTAACACGTCATTCTCAAATGTTGTACTCTAATAATAATGACAAAATCACAAAAAAGGCGAAATATAAAATCTATAAATTAAAGGTTGTCTTCGATATATTATTATTTCATCTGGCTGATTCTTAGAACATCATATAATACGGAACCTACCTAGTTGTAATCTTTGCTGTGGTGCAATACCTTGTTCGTATCCCAGTTATGCAGATGATTTGTGGGGGAATTACGCCTCATATATAACAGCTGAGGCAAATGGTGTAAATGTACCAGCATATTGTTAGAATTGAAATAATTACACACGTTTCTACTTGGATGATTGCGCACTTGAAATAATAATATCTGCAATGGTAGCTTCACGAACACTCAAATAGAGACTGATTGGTATTTATTGCTTCAATACGAAATAAATGCAATTAGCCAGAAATATACGTTCGAAAAATTCTGCTCAAAGTTTAATAGGAACAATAATTAAATCGCGAATCGTTCACCATTAATGTTGCAGTAGTTACAAAGAATTTATTATGTTGATAATTTAGAAGACTGGGCCGGCGGCCCCAAAGAAGATGGGCAGATGACATAACCCCTTTCTCGGGTAGAGTGGCAAAGAAAAGCCCAAGATATAGCAGAATGGAAGAAGATAGAAGAGGGCTATATTCAGCAGTGAAGATATGGCTGAGAAATAAGTTTTTAATGTGCAATCGAAATATGTTCTGCAAAAAACCAGACACAGAGAATTGTTTTTTTTTTTCTATTTTCAAACATTGTGTGATTTTTGTAGATCACGAATCTAATTGAACGTGCATTGTCGGTGGAAATAGAAAATGTCAAACTAAAATCAAACTGTTTATGTATTTTTTTCTTATTTTTACCGTGTGACTACACTTCTTATAGACAGGACGTCATCGAGGTGAAAGGACGTCATCGATACCTACTACTGCTTATCATCTATTCAATACTAGCTTTCCCGACAGACGTTGTCCTGTGGTTCTAGCCCGAAGTGGCCCGTTAATATGTACATAAAGTGCATTGCGCCCCCGTTAAACAATACAAAATTAATTCGATTGAGATAAGCTAATAAAATAATAACATTAAACTATTTCTGAAACAACTTGAGCAAAATGCGCTCGCGCACACACCCTACCTCGCCTATTACCAACACGAATATGCCCGATGATATTGTTGACTTTGTATGAAAATTTTCTAAAACTATCGAAACGGTGCGGTGGAGTAAGTGGGATGGGCTACTGTAAGAGCGTATGCGAGAATGAGAGGGAACTACCCGCGATGTCGTGGGCACGTCCCAGTAGCCTTTCCATACAAACTTAATTTTTGTATTTTTACATCATTTGTTATCCATTTTTTTTTACTTTTTATTAGTTATTCTGTTATCCGGAGCGGAGAAGAATCCAATAAATCAAACATCAGAAGAACCTGTTGAGCCAATCTCGAGTTAAAAGTGTTCGCACTAACCCGACATTAATTTATGTAGTAGATTGTTGCCTCCAAATGCCTCTTATTGGGTTCTTAAACGGAACGTAGATTTATTTGTTGGTTCTACAATTTGATGACGTTCCACTCGACTTGTGTTATTTTATTCCCATCAATAATGAATCGAAATTCGTCAATTTTCAGTGCAATAAAAAATTATAATTAAATAAAATACCTATTACCTATTTGTAGCAATATAACCATTTTATTGCAGGATAAAATGCGAATCGGGAATTCTTTTATGGAACTCTAGGAAAATTACATTTACTTATTTATTTTGACACAAATAGCTATAGAAATCTTGGATAGAATATAAATGTATATGTATGAATCCTATATTATCATTAGTTTTATGGCAACATTAAGTGATAAATAATAGTAGCAACACCTGCATTGTGGTGCGCTCAACGCGTAGGGTTACCAGGTGGAAAAATTGTGAAAAATAATGAATTACTTATAAAAAAAAATCCAATAGGTACTTATAACGAATAAAACGTATCCGTAAAAAGTACGTAGGTATCAGAACGGATTTTAAAGCATGTCTAACGGCTGGTTTCATAAAAAGCTTGAAAAGAACACTTAGTTAAAGTTCCTTTTAAATTTTAAAGACTCCTTTAAGCTGGCGCGTTTCATAAAAATATTCCAGCTAAAATTTGAAATGTCAAAAATATATTTTAAAGTTGGTAGCAGTTGGTAGTGTTACCATGGTAATCTATGGAAAACATAGGTTGTTTACTAATATTTTCGCGGAATTTCTGTTGATATGTCAATTTCATTTCTCAATGGAGAATCAAAGTGCCGTTTTTTGTGTTACCTAATTTATTATTATGGTTTATGAATTAGTAAACACGAAATCTGTAAACAATAATATTCTTTCCGTTTTGCTATGTTTCCCGCCCTATTTTAGTCATTTTTGTCCACAGTGTCACCGAATATTAAATGTTTATCTTTGTGACAGAGAAAGTGCCGCGAAATTTTCTATGAACTCCGGTGGTAAAAATTTGAACTACACTAAAGTCGACTTTTACTAAAAAAAAATAATCAATAATGGTACTTACTTTAAGCTTAAAGTGGGTTTTAAATGTCGTTTTGTTGTTATGAAACCCGTTATTTTTTAAAGGGGGTTTTTTATGAAACCGACCGTAAGCGATATAAATGATTTACTATTCGAGCAAACCACTTTTTCAAGCTTTTTCGAATACAATATTGGACATACTAGGCCTCCTAAGGGTAACTTGGTTGCCGATACTTGAGTTTATATAGATTGAGATTTTATAAATGACAGACCAAAATATCCGTAAAAATATTATTATTTTATTGTTGGTTACTATGGTTCCAAATGGTAACTATGGACTTGGACAGCACACCGCACAATAAAATTTAATAAAAGCATTTAAAAGTCCGTTAAAAACACTGGCAAAAATTATTAACAGTCAGTTTAAGCGATCGGTTAAGTTCCGTCGGTAAAATATTAGTAAAATTTAAGCAACCGATGTTTATAAATCGGCCTTTTAAAGGGGCTTTGTGCATAATAATTAAATATGTTGTTTTTTTTTTTTTTTGAAACATGATTGAAGCACCATCCTCTTATCTTATATATAAAAATGGAGAGCTATTTCCCGATGTCATCGCATCACGCCTAAACGGCTGGACCGATTTCGCTAATTCTTTTTTTGTCGTGTAGGCTTTTATCAGGAGAATGTCCTTTTAGAAGAAAAAATTAAGAAAAATGCATGGAAAATTATAAAATTAAAGAAAACTCTACGTAGACAACCTTATTAGTACTTTTTACCTTATAATTTTTATTCCAATTTTGAAATTTTGACAGAAATTATTGTCAATTGGTGCGATTGACAGAATGCGGATGGAATATGGTTTAAAACAGACGCATCGGTCGGAATTACATTGGTCAAATAATTATTTCATCACCATACAAATTCGAATTCAATATTCATTAGGAACACAGGACAACGTCTGTCGGGAAAGCTAGTATTCATATATTATTTATAAGCAACCATTATGATTAGAACCAACTCTTTGTTCAAAATGTAAAAAAGCATCTTCATCTTGAAGTAATTAAAGTTTTAATTGTTTTGATTACAATAATCTATCCGGGATGATAGACATGCAAACAAAATTTGTACCGAACAAACAAACAAGAATTAGAATTGATAAAAGGGTAGTAAAAGGAAGCGACGTGAATAAGCAATGGCACAGCTTTTATGTGGGTTTGGTATTATGCGATCATAAGTTTTAAAAAAGTCTAAAAATCTCAGCATAAATCCATGGCAGCCCTATAATGGAGCCGATGCTTGTTTATTATTTCTCTCATTGGTCGGTCATCACAATAAATAAGAAACTCATACATTTTTATGAACAATAAAGTGTTATTTATTTGGTTCCCATTGTAGATGAGCGGGTTAAGGCGTGGCTTTCAACAATTCTCTATCGCATGGTAATCTCTTTGTGCGGTGTAGACACCAGGCGCATATTCCCGGAACACACAGAACTTTCACACCGGAATAAATTATCTTGCTACAAAAGAAGAAACTATTTTTCCTCGTAGACCCGATAGATGTTGCAATTATCGTAATTCCGATACGATCTATCGATTGTCAATAATCTCTTGCTATTAGTGTTGAATATTTTTACATAATAATAAAAATAAAACAATGCAATTATACGTATATCATTGTGGATTGTGGTTGATGCGAATTGGCGGATAGTGAATAGGTCTACAGAGGAGGAAAGTCTAAAGAAATACTATAGGTACAATAATTATTACACATCATCTATGTTTCTTTTCAATCTTACCAATAATGTTATTATACGTATTGAAAATCAATAGGTGTGTATCTCTTAATCTAATGCGTACCTATTGTTGTCGGTATTTTGTGAGAAAAAAATATCTAACTTTATGTAGGCTTAATTAATGTCAATACTGTGACTTTATCAACAATCAGTAATGATTTCGAAAAGGAAAAGTTAAGAGAACCAGTGCGACTAGTACGAGTTTAATTGAAAGCTAATTGCAAGCTAATAAGTGTTCGAAAATCAAACGATCGAATCATTCGATCTTTTTTGTATGGAAATTTTTCGAAACTCTTTCGATGATCGTTTCGCTATTCGATCATCGAAAACTTTAACTAGTATGGTACTGTTCACTAAAACTACAATGGGAATACTAACTTTACATTAAAAATCAACACTTTTCTATAAAAAAAAAGTGTCGGTATAGCCAAAAGAGCTGTGTGACTTGGGCAGTTTTAAGTTGTTAAAAGGTACTGTCCAACATAATGCCGAGTTTGCTAGAAATTTCAGCAACGGATATCGCCTTGTCATCGCCATCTTAAGGTCCTCCTCCGATCTCATGTCGATCATCAATACTTTTAAAAACATTTTTTTTTCGTAAAGCATCACCTACCGGATTTAAAATAGACCTCCGTGAAACTATTTTTATGCATAGCAACCAAAATCTAAATTTCATAATAACATCGTTATTAAGATTGAAATTGGATCGTTATTGCGATTGAAATGCAGATTAACCCCCTTGTTGTACAGAAATCAGCTCTTAATTATGTAATTACCTACTAAGTATCTATATTTATTGGAGTTCGTCAGCTCTAAAGTGTTCAAATAATAATTATTGTTATTCAAATTTTCGTCGTCCAAACGTCGTATAAATGTAGGAACATACTTTTAGCCAACTGATATTTTGAATTTACGATCTTATAAATACAATAGGCTTCCGAGACCAAAATCACTCGAGTCCGGGTGGAGGTCTATAATAAAAAAAAAACTTTATTCTTTATTATTAAAAACTAGCTTTGTCCGACAGACGTTGTCCTGTGATCTAAAACTATGAATATTGAATTCGAATTTGTATAATGATAAGCTTTAAATATTACCTTTTAACAAATGTAATTTAGATCGATGCATCTGTTTCAAACCATATATTTTCCATCGACATTCTGTCAATCGCACCAACTATCAAACAACTGACAATTCCTGTCAAACTTTAATTTAATTACGATATTTCAAATTTGGAATAAAAATTATATTACTAAAAGTACTAGGAAGGTTACCTACATGGAGTTTTCTTTGATTTTCTTATTATCCACGCAACTTTATTAGTTTTTTCTTTCGTAAAAACCTTCTCCTGACAAAAGCAAACACACCAAAAAAGAATTTGCGAAATCGTTCCAGCCGTTTAGGCGTGATGCGATGACCACGCAAAATAGGTGTCCACTTTTATAATGTAGAAGATTAACGATTCTGATACATACAAAGCTTCTCAAATGAGAAGTAATTCAATCAAATGTTCAAAAGAAAGGTCCGCTCAGGTGAAAACCACAAAATGAGTGATATCAGAGTGTATTGATTTAGGTAGATACCATAATTCTTACTAATCTTTCATGGTATAGTTTCTGAACAGTTCTCCGATGCTGTAACTCATTATAATAATTCATTCATATCTTTCGTAATAGGTACTCTTATACTCGGCTTGGACTCAAACCAAACTCCTTTCCCGAGGCACTACTGCTCCAACTTTACCTACAGAACTTATTCTCTAAACACGATAAAATCTCACATTTCTCTTTCGCTTCGCATTCGTATGAGTACCTACATAAATTAAATATTTTTGAGTAGGTCCAATATAAACTTCTTTATCAAAGAAAATATGTGTGGATGGTTCTACAAACGACTTGATACTCTAAAGAAGAAAGTCGGGTTAGTGCGAACACTTATAACTCGGATCGGCTGAACAGATTTTTATAAAACTTGGTTTATTGAATATGTACTAGTTGCATGTAAACATGAGATCCAACTGTCGATGGCCTTAGTCGGTCGGTATGTTTATTGTATGAAACGATGTCGTCAATAAATTAAATTCTTACAAAAATTGTTAAGAAAAGTTTGAGATTTACTGCTATAATGTAGACATTTTTTATAGAAAATTAAATTATCTAGTTGATGTGTTTCGGCGTTTTCCGATATTTTAATAAATTTCTGAAATATAGGCATTGAAACTCGTAAATTTGTGATAAACAAAATATTTTTCTTTATAAAAAAAGTTTGAGAAACCCTGGAACTTTTTCATTAAATTTAATTTGAGATATTGTATTTTTCTATATACATGCACTTTTTTAGGGTTCTAGCTTTTATAGTTTTCGAGTTATGAGAGAAAAATTAAGTAAAATTCAAAGGTTGATTACCCCTGACTGAAATAAAATTTAAAAATTCTGAGTATACAAGTTTTGTAGGCTTATAGTATTCTATATTTTATGAAATTTTAGGATCTGTGCATCAAGCGAATCAAAAGGTATAGGGGGGACGGGGGACACAGACACACTAAATGTTCTCCTCCGAATTCTGAGTAAATCCATGTATGGAACATATATGCTGCGAAGCCTCTAAGTTGGTGTTTTTTGTCGTCAAAGTTTGAAAAACCGTTTAAAATGTAGACCTGGCCATACAAATCTCACGTATCTTGGCTTGATACTGCCGATCTGTCTCGAGAAATAATTTCTCTTCAACAAATCGACAGTTGGATTATATTTTTTAACATTCAAACATATTTGAAGCGTATTTTTGTATAAATACAAACGCAGTGGATAAAAATAAGTGAGCTAAGTTTGATTAATATGGTGTAAGGTTATGCCGTTTGTCTTGTTATGTTTGTTTTTTTTTTTTGATTAGCAAATTTTTATTTACCATGATGTTTCAGAAAGTAAGCAGATATTTTGGAAAGAAATATCGTTGAACGAGGTTTGACGGGTCAGCTAGTATATGTGTGAGTAAATAACTATATGAATATAAATTTATAAGTTAATTTATCATAATAAATTTATCAAAATATTTCGCCAAGCTGTTAAGGTGGTGTTCAAAATGAATTCACACAAAATTACAAATTCCTCCATTAGCTTACATGTCACTTATTTGTTTATGTTTCACATGTCACTTATATCCTACTACACCGCCATCTTTTGGATTATTTTTAAAATTACCCAACTGTAGATGAATTGTTTTCATTACAAACTTATGACCTGCGAACTTCATCCCTAATTCGAATAAACAATAATTATTACATAATGCAGTAAATTGATTCAGTTTTTATATGTTCATGTAGTATTGTATACCTAATTCATTTGTTATTCGTTACATATGAGTCGGAGAAATAGCACAATAATAGTAGGTATGAAACGTGGGTTTTCAACTCAACCGTGCGTTGAAGTTCTCACTTCGCAGAATTTGTCAAAAGCGAACATGTTGAATACAAATTTTATTAACGCGCAATAATTGGAATCTGACTGTGAAACAATTTCATGGAATAAATTTACCTTTGATAATAGAGTCGACATCCAGGATATTACTTTCTTCTTCCGTAGAAGAATGCGCCGCAGTATGGAGGTCATGAATAGATAAATGCACCCGGTACTTAGATAATAAAGCCTACCATGGTAAGTACAAAAGTGGAACACTTGGCTAAAATATTCCACACACACCTCACCGGTAGAACCTAATCAATGGTGGATAATGGCGTAGAAAGTAAACGAGACTAGGCAGGTTGAATCCGTATAATTAGTGGACTTAATCACAGCTTTGCATCCTGAAATGTAAACACTTTCGTGTTATAATCAGCGCGCGGTTACAGACGTGATCTGTTATAAAATTGATGGAGACAAGAGATAAGCAGTGATCATAAGATATTTAATAAGCTAACAGTGAGAGGAGCAATCAAAAAAGTGAAAACAAGACGATAAAACTGTTGAGGAGTATGATGTCAGTCACTTCATACTAATTATAAGTTGATTGGTTGTGATCGATAAGTAACAATCGTGAACAATGCCATTTATATGTCCAAAGCTAAACTGAAATACTAACTAGGAGTTGAAGGATTAATTTCAAAGATAGGGCTTTCCAGAATGTTCAGAAAGATTCTATTCTCCAAGATTGGTGTAGGTAGGTTCCTCAAAGTGTAATCTATATATTAATACGCGAAGGGAAAACTTTGTGAACATTTTTACGCAAATTACGTGGACGGAGGAGTATGAAATTTCGCACACTTATAGTTTATATAAAGAAAGAGTGGCGAATGCTAATATTTTTTTGAAATTACGGATAAAAAATAGACAAAATCAATAAAAAAAAGCACTACGCACACTACTGTAATGTTATGTACTTCATACTCACACACACTCCGATGTTTTTTAAAACAAAAGCATCAAAATTTAAAAATTGAGCCATAAAACAAAAATGATACGACCAACAACTGTTATATTACTTTTTTCTAATCCTCATAATTAGTTTGAATTTGTAAAATATGGTTTCAGTTGTGGTCTTACTTTAATTGATTTTAAATATTTGAAAAAAAAAATTTGTTCAATATTTGGTTATATCTGAGATATAGCCACCATTTGGGCCTAGGCCTTCTCAGGCGGACTACGCATATAGATGTATAGACACTCACAATACCGATACAATTTCAATCTTTATAACGATGTCACTGACTGGTATTCTCAAATGCACGTTCCAACTCAACGCAAGAGGCTCTTGCTTAGAACTTAACCGGTTGCCAGTAGTTACGCATCTAATGTATTGGATAAAACATTTTCAGAATACGGAAATGTCATAAGTCTCAATAATAATTGGATACGACGGAACTCAATCGTCTGTTTTTCAATTCATCACATTTAGATTTTGGTTGCAATGCATATAATTAACTTTCACTCAGGTATATTTTGAAATTCGTAAAATACTTTACGTAAAATGGTAAAAAAGTTTTATACGAGTATTTATAGTAGGTACTTATCAAAGGTACTGACGGTCGAGTTTCTAGAATAACTCCTCAGGTCGGGGGCCCATCGCTTTTTGCCAGCCATGCCACTCTTCAGTTACTTCAGTTCAGTTACAGATTTTCATATTCGTGTAACAAACAAGGTAAAAACTCCGCGAAAAAACAATTATTCGTGACAGCATGATACAATGATACGGCGCTACTAAATATTGGACTGATCACATAGGTACATATTAGGAATGTTGCGTGTGTGATAAACGTCTGTCATCGAGTTTGTTTTTATATTAATCGGTACAATAAAAGAAATTGCGGTGTTGATGTTAACAGCTTTAAAATGTTGTCATCAATAATTAGCTACCATGTTAGTATGATGAACAAATAGTAGGTATTTAGCATTATGTAGTTACATACAATATGACTGAATTAGAAAAGCGTGTCAGACATCCGATGTAATAAAATAAAGCAACATGTCTAGACATTAAAAAATATCAACTTCTTTTTAACCTTATTTTTATTCTCCTTGTTATTTTTTAACATCGCTTTCATCATGTGCTGAGAATGATGGAGATAGAATTATAGCGTCTTGGCGCCTTATTATTTACTTCTCCTTAACGCGTGCATCTAAGCAATTAATATCGAGCTAAAGACGAGCAAATTATTATAAAGAATAATATCTCCTTCGGTATCAATTTCAAGAATAACCACTGTTTTCTCTCTCGAGAAAAATAGATTATTTGCTTTAAAATATAGAAAAAATACCGACCTCGGTAGCCTAGTTGTACTGGCTTGGAATTCAGATCACGAGGTCCCGGGTTCGATTCCCGGTCGGGTAAGAGTTTTTCCAAGTGTTTTTTCACTTCAAATTTCTACCTGGGGTTGGCCTGTCTTATCTAGGTAGGTAGGTACTTAATAAAATAAATTAATCAACATTTTTGTATCCAAAGAGTCAGAAGGAACTCATTCCGTCTAATCTGAGACAGACCAAACCCGAGTAGAAAACATTTTTACAAGTGAAAAACATTTTTGACCCAAACGGGAATCGAGATCCCGGGACCTCGAGATCTGGAATAATACTCTCACTATGGTAGGCCACTGAGGTCGGTAGATTATACTTACTTGAATAGGGGTTGTTTTACCAGGGTAGTGAGTACGTAACTTTTGCTATAGCACGACTAACCACACATCAATCTAACTACTCATAACCACGACTTAACTACATAATAACCACGCTGAAACGCACAACTATCTACATTTGTAACGTTACGTACTCGCGCTAACTACACTAGGAAGTAGTTAGTCGTGCTATAGCCCTTACGTACTCACCCCCCAGTATGTAAGCGGAGAGACATTTTTTTATGGCGGCTCGCACAGACACAAATAATTATAGGTATTATAATATGAAAGCCTGATATACCTATGGTGACGCTGGGGACTATTTCTGGTATTCAAATAATGATATTTGGTTAAACAAAATATTTGCTTATCTTTGGAATTAATCACAATATCCAATTGTTGTGCCCGTAAACAGCCTAAGTAACAGTATAATTGTTCCTGCACAAGTCAACGAACTGACCCCGAGATGTCTAGTTGATAACAATCCACCGGAGAATTAAAGCCTCGCTGTTTGTTTATAACCCTAGTTTTAATAATCCTAAGTTAATATATCACACCTAAACTTATGTGTAATTGTTATTACTTTTTTAAGAGGGCTTTGCCGCATACATAAGGTGATTTATGTTATTACTAGTAGTCGGCCATTGCTCGAAATTCGACCATTACTAATTCAGATTAAAAGTTTGAACATTACTAAGATTGCTTTCTCAAAAACTGAGCGAGCGCTATTTCACAATTTTCTTTCAAAAATAATGAAATGGATTCGTCAAATTTGAAATGATATGTTCAAAGTTTTTTCTGTGGTTATTTAATACAAAAAAAATATTAATCTATTCTCAATTTGACTACAGATAAACAAAAGATCTCTGTCAAACAATATCAAATACATCGAAGTGTGTGAGTGTGAAATACATAACATTACAGTGATATGCGTAGTGTTTTTTTTTTATTGATTTAATCTATTTTTTATGCATAATTAGAAACAAATATTAGCTTTCGCCACCCCTTCTCTATATAAACTAAAAGTGTGGAAAATTTCATACACCTCCTTTCGCGCAAATATCGTAAATATGATCACAAAGTTTTTCCTTCACGTATTTATATATCTACCTATAGATAACTCAATATGATATTATTTTGATGAACGCCAAATGTATGACGTTTATATATTCCTGAAATAAAACATCACATTAGCTGGTGAAATACCACACTTTATTCTATTTTTTTAACATGGGTATAAAATGGTTATCCTTGAGGAAGGTATCGATGTTATCCATTCCGTGTGAAATCTTGCATTATGAAAACATCCAAAGACCTCAAGGTCGTCCTATTCAAACATAAGTCATTATTTATACACCAATATTTTATTACGATTGACATGTAAAATATGGGAACACAGTGTTAAAAACCGTGGGTTAATAATGATTTATTTTGCCTTGCTTTGTAATTGCTTTGAAACTGCTTATAACTTATATAAGTATAGTCGTTAAATAATATGTAGGTACCTACATTTACGAACTATGGAAACTTGCAAAAGCGTGCTAGATGTAGATTGATAGATGATTCCATCATGCAGGGACCAAGGTTTTATAAAGATTGCAAAAAGCATCATGCAAAGTCGTTAAAATTTAAGGGCCAAATCATGCTGTAAAATCCAGCTTATTTCTGAAATGGACTACAGCTGATATCCGTGGCAAAGAAAAGAGCTGACGACAGAGATGGATGAAGACAGGATGTCAACGTTACTTGTGTCAACTCAGATTCAGATTTGAAAGCCTTTTAGGATGATGAGTGTTATCATCACTTACCGTTGTCATCCGTCCACTTTTGGTCCGACTGCTTTCACTGGCTAATGATTTGAATTTTTCAAGGGCTGTGTAGGTATAATAGCCGTCTTGAGGCTATAGCGTCAATCTTCTATATGTATGACTCACGTAATTCTTTCCTTTCATACCTGCATTTCAATGAGGTTCAATCAATCGATAAATATTATTTTTGACACCCCTTTGGGGGCAAACGGATTTCAAACCACACCCTTCCAAATCCCTCGGTTCTGCTTCAAAGAAACGACACACGATATGAGAGTGTCTTCCTCGTCTTCAGCACCCTGATGGGAGAGAGAAAAACACACTTGTCGGTCAACTGTCATCGGACACATGTCCCAGCAATGTCCATCTTCTATAGTAGAAGTTATGTACCTACAGCGCCGTTCGTGATGCCCTGTTACCACCTTACATTCAATATTCTTTTCTGGAAACTTCAAAGCGGAGATTTTTATCTGATACTTGTAAGGTGCGAATATGCTGACATCCGAATTGAACAATTCACATGCATCAGATTGTTTGTTTCAATTTATTTCACATTGACAATCAATATGGCAACTGATGTTTTTCGGGTGGTCTACATACAACACGCAAGCTCTGTTGCTGATGGAAGAGTGATTATCTTGGGGTGTTGTACCACAGTAACTTGATTAACTAATTCCTCAACAAAGAATAACTGTAATCACAACATCCCATTCAAATTGATTAGCGGAAATATTACCATAGTTAAGTATGCTGATTACCACACAACTAGCCCGATCTCACGGGATAATAGGATTACAAGCGGACTAACATGAAAATAATACAACAGCAACAAGACAAGAAACAACGACGTCCTCTGTATAAATACATTTTACTCGCTAAAAAATATGCAAATAAAATAGCGGGTCTAGATATTAAACATTAGAGTTGTTTGTAAAAAACTTGTTACCAGTCATGATAATAATAATTAACAAGGTAATAAAATTTCATTATCAAAGTGATGTTTTACTGCTAGCAAAAAATATCGAGTCGATGACTCTTTCAAGATTTAACGGATAATAGGAAATTGAATTTATGAATGAAACGAATGGATCATGTATGTATTTTGGATTGACTTTTGTATTAAGACACTATTTTCAATAGATTTTTGTGAAAAGTTGCTGTTATTGCGATGCTATGAGGGTCAAGTTTTGTGCCCCATGAATAATACGAGTATTTCCTTAGATATTGATTGCAGACCTGTAATACCTATATCTCTTATAGTTTTCTGAGAAATATTATAATAAATGTTTTTTATATTGACGACTGTGGTGGTATGGTCATAAAACGTGATGCCGACTATTCAGCAAAAAAAAAGATCCCACATCTACCCACAAATCGAGAATGAGAGGAAGATCCTGGCAAACTGATGGTGGTCCGCAATCGAGAGGGAATTTGCAGCGCAAAATGTGCCTCAATAGGCAACCCAGGACAGAAGTTCCTGGAACCTATATAAAAGGAGGCCTCACCCTGATTAAACCGGGACAAAAGGGCAGACGGAATAAGAAAATTATAAATGCTTTTAACTGCATTTATCACTAAACAAAATTTTTGCTCAACAGTTCAAGAGACAAAATATATAGATGACTGAAAATATAGACAAAGAACAAAGGATTCATTACTCAGTTTGTCTCAAAACATTTTGATATTAAGTGGGCTCGAGAATTACTAAAAGACAAGACTTAAAAATGGTGAGAAAACAAACGAAAAATAAAATAGAAAATAAATAAAATAAAAAAAAAATCCTTTGTAAATAATGTCCGTGTCAACAAACAGTTCGCAGGAATGAACTTCCAGGTTATTAGAAACGGCCATTCGTTATGTTGTTTGTTCCTCTGGTCTGGTGCCTGGCGAAACGAATCATCTTCATCTAAAACCTCTCATTACGTTATTGTGTAGGTATTTGAAATAATTTCACCTGGAGGCGGGTGTTTGCTAAATATTTTCGAAATTAAAAGCGGATTCCGGTTCTCGAAAAACAAGTTTGAACTCGTGGGACGAAAGATAATTAATAAATAAACGTTAAACCAGAATTAATATTTTGATTGAAAAATATAATTGTACCTATTTAATTTGAATCTATCCAGCTATAAATATTGGACGCCAATTAATATTGGATTATCAAACGTTGTTTTTTGATGTTAAAAACCAATAAGTCATTAAAATACCGGTCGGAATCATTTGATTTTTAATAAATTGTCATTTAAAAAAAAAATATCGGTATGTTTTTTAACAAGCATGGTACATAACAGTAGGTATTACACCATAAATTTATTCCCATAGACGTAACACTTATAATGTTTTGATTATTTCTTATAAAAGCAGAGATTGGGAATATTTTGTTTCTTGGGAAATCTTTAAATTTCAAGTCAAAAGTTTTGAACCACCCAATATCGCTGTACATAGTAACATGAGGGCTTAATCGATAGGTATTGAGGTCCTCTACATCTCTGCTTCGGGTCGGGCTATCCACTACCGCTGTTACACCGTGTATGTCTACTGAACTATTATTTCATAGAGAAAAAAACGAAACATTACCAAATACTTAATTTTCCACACTTTTTAATGTCCCAGCAAAAAGTTTATCCCCTCTCCATAATCGTAGAAGTGGTGGTGCTACGCTGGTTGTGCGTCGTTCGTGATTCGGTGGTTTATCTTTTATATCCAAAATTCTCCTGAGGTACTTCCTTTCTAACGCAGAGACATTATTTACTATCGGTGGGTCAGGTGCCAGGATATAGAAAAATGGGCAAATAGTGAAATTTTGCCTCGACACTAAACGTAAACGTATTATAAATTATGTAGATTTGTAAATCAACCGTTATTTTCAGGTTAGAAAGAATGACATTCTAACTTATGATGTTAACCTTTTGATCCACACATGCAATACGAACGGTCTCGAATAGATCGTAATAGTGAATTATGCTTTACTATACCCGTTGGCTGAAAGAACAGGCGATGTCTGCAGCAAGAGACAATGAATCTGCATAGCGGTAACGCCCCGCAACCATATGTGCGCAATCGAACAATATTATTATGTATTGAGTAGAGATAATGCGCCCGACACGTGTTTATATGTCAGACATTCTCGTAGTCCTGCAGAACGGTTAGACGGGGCAACTCGCAAACAATACACAGCTGATAATACCTATTATGTCTCACATGTAAATATACATGAGCCTGTGTCGTGCGCGAAGAAATGCGCACACCCGATAAAATTCGCGTTTTATTATGAAATTTATCTTCCTCATATTATTATTAAACTGTTGGATAGCATCAATGTAAGTGCGGTCAAGTCCTGCAGTTTATCTTTGGATGCGTAGTTACACGGAACACTCTTCTTGTTGCTAAAATTGACGAATTATTGACGTGCATTCTTGGTGGAGTTATTTAAATACGGTAATGTAAATAAAACAATTGATTTTTTAATCCACAAATTTAATAACCTAAATTATTACATTTGTGGAATAACAAATCAATAATTGTTTTATTTATCACATTACCGTTTCTTCATGTTATCCCGCTAAGTGGGATGAAAAAGAGGTAATTTATTGAATTATGACAATGTGATTGTTTAGGAAAATGAAACCGATCTTAAAAACTAGATTCTATTCTTTTTTCTTATATATAAAAATGGAGAGCTATTTTCCGTAATCATCACATCCTGGCGCCAAATACATGATATCAGTTACATTCTTTAAATTTGGTTGCTCTTTTGTTCTCAACAATTTCCAACTTTTATCTCTATTTTTCATTTTATTATTAAATTTCTACTTGATGCATACATGAGATTTTTCGACATGTTGAACATGTTGAGAATTCTCATGATTAGGAGTTTCGGAGACAAACATTACCACCTAATGGCGAACGTTGTTAACGTAAAGTGATCACACTAAGCCAGCCTTCGAAATAACAGTAGAAGACGGTCGTAAGCCCGTAGTGGTTTAATCCATTTAAAAATCGAACATTAGTAACGAATTTTTAGAGTCATTAGTAGTTATTTTTTCTTTCATCTCATCAAGCCTAAACGGCTGGACCGATTTAGCTGATTCTTTTTTGTCGCGTTTGCTTTTATCAAGAGAAGGTTCTTATGAAAGAAAAAAATGATAACGTTGCGTGTAAAATTAGAAAATTAAAGAAAATTCAAAGTAGGTAACCTTTTTAGTACATTTAACAATAATAGATGTTATTCCAAATTTGAAAAATTGAAATTTAATTAAAGTTTGACGGGAACTGTCAGTTGTTTGATTGTAAAGCTAGTTTCATATAAAAGACAAACTTAATATGATTATGAAAGTACTAAATAACGAACCCTGAAATCTTTCCGGTTGAAAATGAGACAGTCGTGTAGTTAGCGGATCGAAAGAGACAGATAATACAAGTACAGCACACAGTACTAAGTCTGACAAACGGTACATAATCACTACATTACATTATTTAATCAACAATTGAATGGAGAATGGACGAGTAGGTACCACCGGCCAGGGACCTTCTCGGGGTTTCTATTCAAACAGACACTTCCAACTGAGGGCAATACGGGACATCTGTATGAATGTATGTATACAAACGAGAAAGTAGCATGCAGATAGGCTTTAGATTCAGAGTGAAATGACTGTATTATACATACATCACAAAATATGAGTCATGTGTTAATTTGAGCGATCTAAAAAAATAACTAAAAATAATACATATTTGAAAATTTTATCAACGATTAGAATGATAATATAATTTTTCACATGACGCGTACTAAGTGTGCATCAATGATATCGCCCACAAGGAAATAAAATGTGTTGTGAATTCTTTGATTTGTGTAATCTTTTTTTATATGAGGTTGGTATAGTGTTCATAATAAATTTCCCAAAATATCATATTAGGAACAATAAGTACATTATTTTTTATTTATTAATCAGCCACCAACAGCACACTCAAATAAAACTAATCATGACGTAAAATTGCGTACTTATTGACAGAAAAGGCAACGGAAAATCACTCCGGTGAACCAGTTCCCTAAGAAGCTACACTCAGGAAATCACTATGGCGATGAAAATGGCCTCTCATAATGAATCTTCTATCTAACAATGAATCAATCAATCGTTAAATTCCTTAAATGTACATTGTACAGATATAAGAGACTTGTCATTAAATATTTATGTCTATGAAAGAGCTGTACATAACAAATCTTTCTATTTGATTGCATTTTGTTTTATCAAATGACGTTCGTTTCGCACTAAGAATGTGTGAATTAGAGGAACTTAATATTTAGCGTCTAAAAGCTGTGAAACCATCTAGCAGATATCTAAAACCTCTTTTGATTGACACATCGTAAAAAGTCACGATAAAATTGCTATAATTTATGGCAACTTTTAAAAGAGCTTTTTAAATAGACGCGGTTTTATTCAAATCTCGTGTAAAAACAGTTTCGGTAAAATTTATTGTGGTGTTAAAACGATTGCCAAAATGATAAAAATAACATTGTCGATACTTTTATTCCACTTAATAAATTTTGATGATTGGCGAATTGTCGATATGAGAGACTCTTGGGTGCGTCACAAAGTATATTATAACCATCAAAATACTGGACTGTTGGTTCACATTGGATATGGGATAGTTTATCGAGCTATGGTAAGATCTTCTGATTGAGTCGTAAAATTGTAAACTGAAAATACCCGCAACCATTATTCTATTCAACAATTTTATGATAGTAACGAATTTGGGTTTAATTACGTGTACACAAATTCGTGTATATTTTTGTCCATATTGATGCGTTGGTCCGAGCAAATAAAGCAGAACACCGCTGTAACACTCCATCACATCTGGCTACGGATAAGCAAAAGACCAAAGAACAATGGAGTTCCTCAAGGGTGTGGATGACGACTCATAAAATCCACGACTTTCAGCACGTCAAAACGAAAGTCAGCGACCAAACGACAGCCTAACAATCATTAATTTTAATAAACTCAACCTACATTTTCAATAATTAACATCTAATATTATGCGCTTTATGAACAGATCATATTGCAGTAAAATAAAACTGTGGATAGCATCTACTACATGAATTATCTATACTAATATATAAAGAGGAAAGATTTGATTTTTTGTTTGTTTGTTTGTTTGCATCGAATAGGCTCCAAAACTACTGAACCGATTTGAAAAATTCTTTCACTTTTGGGAAGCTACAATATCGGCGGTGAACATAGGCTATATTTAATTTCCAAAAAAAAATTGGATAACCTACGAAAACTTCAATAATGTAACCCAAGGTGTAAAAAATTTACTTAAAATATTCTTTTCATCGCGAACGCTGTGAAAACTAATGATGATAGAATAAAACAATGTACTACAATTTTGTAGAAGACATCATTATTTACAAAAAGTATCGCGACAGCATATGTCTAACTATTATAGTTATGCCACAATAAGTGTTTTTTTATTTAAAAAAAATCAATAAAATGTCATCTCTAGAAAAGGCTCTTTATCGGTATCTTGGTATTACTCCTTATTGAAATAAATTAGTTCATATTCAAGTCTGCTTCAATATGTTTGAATAACTTTTTGAATTATTCAATTCGGACATTCCATTCGAAAGTTATCACGAGTTTAAAAATGTGAGTATTGGAAAAAAAAAGCATAGTCTCTTATCATCTCAACTTATCCCATGCAGAGTGCGTACTGGAGCGGTGAGGGGACTGAGGGGCGTGAGGGGAGTCATGTCAAGTTTAGTAGAAATACCGCGCAAAGTAGTCACGGTGGTAAAGTGACGTGACACGATACATTGCAATGCGATTTTTCCAGATTAACATATGCTATAAAATATTTTGAAAAAGTTAGGGATCTGTATGAAAACTAAATTATTTTTAAGTATCTATCTACCCGTGCGAAGCTGGGGCGGACCTCTAGTCAATAAATATTTTACGAGGTTTATCTTAAAGGCGATAGTGAGTTTATTAAGAATGGTGACTGCTATAGGAGAGCAATTGTGCAACAAAGATTCCCGTTAAAATTTTAAAGACAACGGATATCGTAAAATATCAGAGTGATTCGAAATGAAATTTTGGTAATTTGGTTAAGTAGACCGACAGAGAAACGTCACTAACAAATCAACCATCTCTGATTGATGATTCTTTTCGTATCCGCGTACAGCAATTATTTTGTGGACATATGTAAAAGGAACTGATGGAGACAGTTTTATCGTATTTAACAAAGAGGTGGGAAGCTTTCTGATATGAATTCCACCTTGACAGTGATCAAGGCAATGCCATATTTTGCTACCAACACAATGCCTAATATTAAACTCAAACTTTAACAACGGCTTGTAAAAATGTTATCATCAGTATTCTTATGAACCCTGAAAGTGATAATTATCAACCGATTGGAAGCATTCAAGCATGTGGCTGTTAAAAAAATGCTACCGAAACCATGGACTGATAAGTCGGCAAAACTAGGATTCTTTAAAAAGCCATCAGAGGTAGCTGAGACTTTGTTGGCCATTGTCGTATAAGCCGGTAAATAGGTGACACTTTTGGTATTTTTTTCAATTTCTTAGACGCGAGAAACAGCACTCAATCCAATCGACCCGAAGAAATAAATCTCGCGAAATATTTGCCATTTACAATACTGAATCGAGTGTTATAAGTGTAGATATATATTCAACAATTTTTCTTTATTTCAAAGGTTGGTATGGTAAACTAATAAATTTGGTTAATTTATTAACACAATTTTCTCAAGAGACCTAAATACAGAAAACTGGCTGCTGGTTCTATCGACTTGAGGGTCCGTTTACACCCTATAAATCATTAGTGAAGATAACTTAATAATTATTATCACGAGTAATAATACACCCTTGTCCATACATAATTATTATTGCTGGAACTTGTATTGATTAGCCATTCGAAAATAAGTTCTAGGAGTTGTTCTACCGGAATGTTTGACTCACATCTATACAAGTTTCGATAAATAAATTGATTAAACTTGAAAATATTCTAAGCTAATCCCGTTCCGGAATCCGGCACTGATAAAAATCACTTGTTGTAATCCGCAAATCTATCACGGATTATCCGTTTACAGTTTTATACTTGCATGAAAACCTGGTAATGCGAAGATAGATTTAGATAAACAAAAATGATAGTGAGTTCATAATTTAGAAGAGATTCGCTACGTAGGTGAAAAACGAAAATAATATACCGATACCTCAAAGGCTATTTAGCTTAAGCGACACTTTTGTCGAAATTGACATTTTTATCGCAAACGACGGTAAATATTTGCGTGTTACCGGTTCTCACTTATGGGTTTGAGACATTAATTGATTATAAAAAGTGCAGTGCCGTGTTGGGAATTAGTCTCAGAGTCTTAAATTAGTCTCTGATCATATTGCCCGCAGCCCAACCGACAAAAATGCGCCTCTTGTCCTGGCGCCCGAGAACATCCCAGAGAAATTCCGAATGCAGAGATGATCTGGTGAGGCTTGTGGTATGGGTAGGATATGAATGCAGAAGGCGCAAGATAAACATGAGTGGAAGAACACGGAAGAGGCCTACGACCAGGAGTGTATGGTTCAAGGCTGAGAAGAAGAAGAAGAATGCAATCTGATTTCTTATACATAGTTAACTTACCAATTATTAGTTGTGCAATTTAAAGGCACTTACATAGTTTCTTTTACGCTAAATTACTAACCCCTGTGCCCTTATTCTCGTAGCGGTCTTAATACGCTCTTATCTTGATTGACAATCATAAAATGGCGGATTGGTATTCACAAAACAAGATATCTAGTAGATATCTTTTTAAAAATTGTTATGTTTGAAATATCAGTATGAAAATGATCCAGTTCAAGATAGGATTAACATTAGATTCCGATAGTTTTGTGAATACGACTGCTTGCGATCGTGTCTTAATCTTAACGTTAAGTGATTTTTAAAAGCGATTGATTACGAGAATAGCCCTACTGGTTGAATCATATTAATATCAGAGCATCCAGATTATAACAGTTAAAAGTGTGACGTGGATGTCTATAATAGAATAATATCGCAAGATGAAAATAAATAAAAAAAATCATGCCATCACTTGCAGAAGAATGCGCAGACATTAAATTCCAGCATTATAAAATAGCTTTTCTCACATTTTTAATGGATGTATTGATTTATAGGATAGGGGGAAAAAATGATCGAGAAGAATATTGTAACTTGTAACGACAGGTACGTACAAAACTACTCACTTAATAAAGACATAATCATATCACGATCCAATCATAATTTTTCATAGAGGCGAGTTGACAGTATCAGAGATGTCCGGGTGAACATAATGCTCCACTTACAGTTCCATACTTTTTTAAACATAAAACTAGCAGCAAAACCTGTCAAACGAAAGGAATAGAAAAGGGACATTAATTGTTTGATCAGTTATATCGTCCCTCTAAACTATACCTACAAACTTCACATAACCATGTTAAAAACTGCAGACAACTTGACATTTCATCCTGTAGTCACAGTTATATCAAGGAATCTCTGATCAAGTATCACATATTTCGAATATGTAACAACTAATTCATTATTGATGTTCGAAACCACTACGGGCTTACGACCGTCTTCTACTGTTATTTCGAAGCCTGGCTTAGTGTGATCACTTTACGTTAACGACGTTCGCCATTAGGTGGTAATGTCTCCGAAACTCCTAATCATGAGAATTCTCGACAAAAAAATCTCATGTATAATTTAATAGGTATAAAATATAGAGAGAAAAGTTGGAAATTATTGAGAACAAGAGAGCAAACAAATTTTAAGACTGCGACTGCTGTCATGTAATAATGAATATATCCATTTTTGTAAATGTCATTATCTCAATAGGCAATCACATATTTCGTTAATGTAATGGTGGAGCTGGAGGTCGTGGGTTAATCGATTTCAAATGCCGACCATCTTCCTCTTTCACAACATAAGATTTAAGTAGCTTACTGTGAAAGAGTCAAAGAGTGTATGTATTCAGTTTAGAGATGTGCATTATAACGATAGCTGATTGATGATATTAGATAAATATAAATAGCGCCTCTAACGTTATTCATATTAAACGATATTTTTTGTAAATATTAGTTGAACAAAAATAATAGTCACGCTAAAATTAAACAATAAGGCCCATCGCGCACTAGGCAGCCTGGCTGCGGCAGCCAGTAAAACATAATAGGTATGACGTTGTATGGGAGCCCGCGCACTAGGCAGCCACAATTTCCTACGAATATTCTGGCTTCCGCAGCCATGGCATTCAACATGACATCTAATATTCCAATCCAAACTCCCTTTAGACCCCACTTAGGGGCATAGGTAGGCAACAAGAGCTCTCCATTGCGCTCGATCTTGCGCAACGTTAATGACCTCCTCCCACACCATGTCCAGATTCCTCAGCTCTGCCTCGAAGGAGCGGAACACAGTATGAGAGGGTCTTCCTCGTCTCCGGGACCCTGATGGGAGGAAGAACAGCGCTCTCCTCGGCCAACTGTCATTCGGCATCCTTAACACATGTCCCAGCCAAGTCCATCTCCTCCACATAATAGTAGAGGTGATGGGCTCACGCTGGGTGCGCCGGCGTATAGCGTCGTTCGTGATGCGGTGGTACCATCTTATACCCAAAATTCTCCTGAGGCACTTCGTTTCGAATGCAGATACTTTTTGTGCCTGGGCCAGAGTCAGGTGCCAGGACTCACACCCATACAGGAGAATGGGCAACACACACGCATCAAACAGTTTACATTTCGTCTCGACACTAAACGCCGACGCCTTCCATATCTTGGTCATGTTGTTGAAGGCGCCACTTGCCATACCGATACGTATCGGGAGCTCAGCCCCGAGGTCACCAGTGGTGGTAATGGTTGCTCCCAGGTACTTAAATTTATCCACCCGGGAGACCTGGTGACCATCAATGGTTATCGGTAGCTGTTTATCGGGGCAGGCATTATTCGCCATGAGCTCCGTTTTACTGGCATTGACTCGAAGGCCGAGGCGCGCTGTTTCGTCGCAGAGTCTTGAAACACTGCGCTGTAATTCCTCCACTGTCGTACTGAACAACGCTAGGTCGTCCGCGTACTCCAGATCGCACAATTCGCCCATTAGACCATCTCTCTGTGTTATCGGTATACCTCTTGCTCCTTGCATTGACTGTCTCAACAGGAAGTCCATGACAATTATGAATATAAAAGGAGCTAGTACGCACTAGTACGCAGCCCTGTCTGACTCCCGTGGTGATCCTAAAAGCTTCAGTAGGACCACCTGGCGTTTTCACGCTACACTCTGAGTCTTCATAGAGGGACTGCACCATTTTAACTATCTTCGGAGGTATACCGTACAGAGCTAAAATTTTCCATATCGATGGTCTATGTGGGCTGTCGAAGGCCTTTTCAAAATCTATAAAGCAACAAGCGACTGGATAGTTAAACTCCATGCACTGCTGAAAGATGCACCTGGCACAGAAAATTGGGTCCGTGCAGGACCTTCCAGGTACAAAGCCGCATTGTTGCTCTCTCAGGACAGCCATGACAGGCCCCCGAATGCGGTGTAGTAATATCTGAGATAATACCTTACCGGGAACACTCAGTAGAGTAATTCCACGGTAGTTTCCGCATTCAAGGGGATCCCCCTTTTTAAATATTGCGACGATGGATCCATTCCGCCAATCTTTTGGGCACCTCTCCTCTTCCCACGCCATTTTAAACATATCTAATAGTGGTTGGCCAAGGGTGTCTATGCCTTGTTTGAGGAGCTCTGCGTGAATTCCATCGTCTCCTGGCGCTTTGTTGTTCTTAAGTCTCATCACGGCCAGCACCATCTCACTGTATGTCGGCGGGTCCTCACATATCCCAGTTGCCTGAGGTATATTCAGACCAGTCAACTACTCCTCAAAGTTGTAAGGTGAGGAGGGCTCGGGACGGTTTAATATTGACTCAAAGTACTCCCTCCATCTCCCTTTAATCAGTTCGGGGGCAGTGACAGTGGCTCCACGAGAGTCTCGTATTGCCGTCACGGGTCTTTTTTGACCCCTGCCCCCGACCTCCCGGGTGATTTCGAAGAGTGTCCTTGAGTCATTTCCGAGT
Source organism: Mystacides longicornis (assembly GCA_963576905.1). Taxonomy (NCBI): domain Eukaryota; kingdom Metazoa; phylum Arthropoda; class Insecta; order Trichoptera; family Leptoceridae; genus Mystacides; species Mystacides longicornis. The sequence continues at coordinate 15,890,233 of OY756425.1, forward strand.
GCAGCAGACTGCGCTCGCCGTATCTGAGAGTCCAGGTGTCTTCTCTTATCTGTTCGTACAGAGTGCTTCACCTTGCGGCTCAGCTCTCTGTACTTGCGGCTCAGCTCTATTTAGGCCTCTTTTTGCTCTTATAGCCGACAGAAGAACGCGCGGATTCCATAACGGCGTCACGGAAGCTGTTCCAAGCTGTCTCAATCGGAACAGCTCCGTGTGAATCCTGCAAGGGGGCAAACCTGGTGCGTAACTCAGCCTCGTACGTATGACGACACTGAGCACTCTCTAACCTGCGTATGTCCAGCGGGCGAGAGGCAGACGGCCCCTGCTGGGAATGGGGGGCATCTAATATTAGTTGAAGCAAAATATTAGGCTCGCACTCACTATACTGAATGACTTTTTTTTGAGAAATCGTACCTTTTAAGACATCAAATATTGGAAACCACCTTTTTTTTTAGGAAAAAGTCCAGATACCAAATTTTGGAAATTACCTTTTTAAGGCAAAGTTAACTTTCCAGATACCAAATTTTGGAAATGAACTTTTTTAAGGAAAATATTAAGTTTCCATATACCAAATGCTTATTTAGATTTTTAAAATAAAAAAAGCTTTAAGCTTTTAATAATAACGTTATTTTCAATTCATGAAACAGCTATAACGTTTTTGAATGTAAGCCGTTATTCCCACATTAATTTGTGTTCACTTTGAGTGAGTGAAAAATATGAAAAATATTTTGCTTGAAGCTAGTGGAGTTACAGACAAACTTCACCAAATATTACAAACTGAGCTGCAGTTTTAGGTACACAGAGCTCATTAAAGTTTATTATTTATATTGTCTTCCCAATGAATCACCGCTAAAGAGATTTCTCATCCTTGTAAGCATTAATGCGTATACTTTACAGGCAAAAAAACTTCGATCCTGCGTACCTACTCAAGTTTATATGAAACTAGCTTCCCCAACAGACGTTGTCCTGTGGAACAACGAGAGAATATATTATGCGCGCGCAGACGTTATACCTCGCCTATGAAGTGCCGATGCTACGTGTGCACATATTATGAAAGTTCCCGAAAATTTTGTTGAATTTGTATGAAAATTGGAGTAAGTGGGATGGCCTACTGTAAGATCGCCAATTACGTTTGCACGAATGAGGGGGAACTACCACAATGAACAGTAAACAATAATTTTGTTGTTATGGCGCGCTGACATCCGTTCCATACTAATTTTTATATTATATTTTATATTATTCCTTATCCATTTTTCAACTTTTCGTTAATTATTCTGTTATCCGGAGCGGAAAAGAATCCACTAAATCAATCATCGAAAGAATCTCTTCAGCCGATCTCGAGTTATGAGTGTTTGCACTAACCCGACTTTCATTTATATTAGAGATACGTAACATTTTAGATTCGCATTAATATTTTTATCAGCGATTAATTAATTATTAGGTATCCTTGATAAATATTTAATATGTTCGCGCATCTGAGGTGCGCAAACCTCTAGGATTTAATAGTTCATTGAATAAACACCTAATTATGTCCTTTTACAGATAAGTTCGCCTTAATCAAAACATTTCCCGGCGTCACATACATTTTAATTATTCATGATACATTTTTTCTGTCACCATCAACACCGCTCTCGTTCAATTATAATTGTGTAAAGTATTCAATTTTTTTATCCTTCCTCCTAAGAGATACTAATAATCCTGGGAATAATAAATTAACTGAATAAAATGACTATTTTTTCTCCTTATTGTGAATTATTTATATCTGATGTACCTACATTAAATTTATTTTAATAACGCCAATAACAGTGTTCAACAAATTGTTATAATTACCTTTTTTTATTCCCTTAAAAAAAGTGATCAAAGTCGGAAAGGAAAAGGAAATGGAAGGGGAGGTATAGGAGAGTATGGGAAGGATAAAGGAAGAAGTGGGAGCAGAAATAACTGAAAAAAAAGAAAAGAAAAACGCCGGAAAAAAATAAACAAGTGCCACCGCTTTTTACAAGGGTGCTAATTATCTCAGTGAAGACCTAATTTTGCGAGAAGTAGTAGAAATCAAGAAAATTTGATGTCAGTCATAGTGAGAGAATTGAATGTGCTTTTTTGGTGGTAAGTACAAGTATTAATGTTTTTTTTTATGTTTAAAAAAAAGCATTTATTATATAGTTTTTGTTCTAGATAGGTTTTTATCTCGACTAGTTTCGTGACCCTTCTATGCCAATGTAAGACGTGCAACTACGAAACTATTCAAGAGTCCTTTTGTCCGTAGGCACACGTGGAATCAAATGAAAAAAAAATTGAATAATTTGTCGAGCCTCAAGTTTTATAACTTATTATTTTTCATATGAAATACAATTTATAAAAAAGAAAGTTGCTTAATCCCATACAGAATTTTCGGCTTAAATACCTACTTCATTTTTTCTTGTTTCATAAATAATATTGTTTGATAAATGTTGGCATTTTTCTTAAGTGTCTTTTTTAAAGCAGATTCATTAGTGTGCGTTTTCAAAGATACATACATATATCTATAGATGATGCATGATAATAAAACCCATCATACCCACGCTCGTTGGAAATTATAAAAGAGATTATTTCCTTATTTGTACAGCAAAGGTTCCATTTTCCTGGAAAAATTGGGAACAGGTAACGACAACGCACTCGCTGATTCGATGAAAAAATATGACGACTGAAATGGCAGCATAGGAGTACCTGATGGGACATGTAAAACTTATCCTTTTAAGTAACTCGCCGTCTTTAATGGTCGGAAGAAATGCCATATTTACTCGATCTTCATGACCAAAAACCTGTTCAACTGCATCAGTTAAATATGTCCAAAAAGAAAGAACTTTAAAAGTTGATGGAAATTTTGTTTTAAAATGAATCAATAGGTATGGACTTTTCCGAAAAGATGTTTTCGTCAAGGTTTCAAATGATGTCTTCAAAAATTGGATGTATTTACCATCACTTTCGTACTAATGGTCGTCATATATTTTAATTTTCTACTTTTTCTTATTTTTGGGTATAGAGGAATAGGTGCTAGAGCTCTTATATTTCTTCTCTAAAATTCAGGAATAAAAAAAATAACAAAAATAAAAAGAATTTTAAATAATCTTGTTGGTTTAACCACACAGCATCAAAATGTTGCTGTTAAAACAAAAACTGAATACTTAGGTTCTTAGGAACCTACCTACCAATACATTTAAAAAACATCGACCAGCACAATGTTATATTTTTAATACGTTGATTCGTATCAAATCATATTTGGTATTAAAATTACTATTTTATAGCTTCATTTCAATCCTTCACGTCACAAAAAAGAGCTTTATATGCGCAAAAACGCGTTGAATAGAATAAGCTATTTTAATCGAGCAAGTTATTCCCATTTTACGGTCACTACATCCAATGCAGGATTCTAAGAGCTTATTTATGATATTCTTATATTACACACCGTTAAGTTGAGGCTAACTGCAGATCCATATTATAAACCTCCAGGCTGGTCTGTCCGCCTCGCGGCAACTGCAGGTCGAATGTATATAGCACCGTTGTTCTTGTCCTAAGACTAAGGCTCCCTGCGCACTATAAAATTAGGAAAATATTAATCCGCAGCAATCTTTACTTATATGAAGATGATCATCAAACTCTTTAGTCTGATCGCTACAGTGTGCATGCTCACATACATCTTCATACAAACAAGTTTGATGTTGATAAATCAACTCCGAACTAATTTAAAGTGTGCGGTGAGCCTAATCACTTTTAACAAATTCAACAATAGCAGACTTGAAAAAATAATACCTAAATTAAAATTGGTAGGGATATAGAAAAAAGATGTGCTGTGAAATACCTACTGAAAAAGTTTTGATATGTCTGATACCAGGCAACCTCAGGGTGACTTTTTGCCTTAGGTACCTCTGCATGCAGGGATCTGTAGGGGCGGACTTTTATTCCCCTAATTCTGGCTACGAGGGATGTAATGGCACCTTTGTAGAGCTGACCTAGAGGTGACATTAGGTCACATGACCAAAAGCAATTGTTGCAACAGGGAGATGTTATTTCTGTTGGGACCTATCTTTCGGGAGCATCAAAAAAGGAAACTTCTTGCAGAGGGCGGGAGCCGGGATGAAGCACTGTCAATCTGCCAGAGGCCTCTGGAGACGAGGAACTATAAGAGGCGGCACTCCATGAACGAATTGAAGGATGACACAACAGATCTAATTTGGTCGCGATGACATAAGGGGCATAAGGTCATTTGACCTACTTCATATAAAAAAAGATACCAAGTACATACACTAATGGAAACATAACATAAACATAATCTTTGCCAAAAATTATTTTCTAATGAAAAATCTAACTTTTGTTTTTTTTGGACAGCCTTTTATCGCCAAATTCGAGACATGTCATTGCAGATACTCACAGTACACAAAATAGACAAGTAAAAAATAGGTTTATGTGAAAATGTATCACACTCACAATAATAATAAACTGTGTGCAACGGCCATATTCCAATGACTCCAACGTCGGAACACAGGACATAATAAAATCTGGCTTCCCTTAGTCGAAGCTCAGCCTCAAACCACAAATCACTGTCTGCATGAAATTCATACAAAAACAATGGACCATTTGATACATACACACGAGGGGCTCTTTAAAAACCGGAGGATTGAAAAATCTCATTTTGAATTCAAGGCGTCTCTCCATATTTTTTAAACAATGACTACACCGATTGAATTTCATCAAATACTAGAAGTAGGTAAAACTGTCGGACGAGAGGCATATAAAAAGGTAATGAATTGTTTAATTGTCCTATAAATGAGTCATATCCCTTAAAGGATCCTAATTTTACTCTGCCACTTTGGGGTACTACTGACAATTTCATATTTCTTACCGTAGCATATTTCTCACTTCATGTTATTAAAATGTCATATCAACAACTATTGACCTACCGAATTAGTTAACAACTAACTAACTCTCACTTTAACATCCCACTCAGGGGCATAAGGAGGCAACAAGAGCTCTCCATTGCGCTCGATCTTGCGCAATGTTTATGACCTCCTCCCAACTATGAAAACAGTTTTCTGTTTCTATTGAATTGGTTTTGTCATTTGTCGAAATGAAATGCATGAAGTTAGAACATTTCAACTAAAACACCGTGTTACGTACGAACATTCCAAATTTGAATAGGATAAACTTCCACTGTTTAATTCACAAATATTACAACAGTTTAATTAAGGCTATTGAAAAATTAATTGATTATTCTACATGTCTTAAAATAAATGGGATGTATTAAGCAAAATCTTCCTGTTTCGCGACCAATCCAATCCAAACTCCCTTTAGACCCCACTTAGGGGCATAGGGAGGCAACAAGAGCTCTCCATTGCGCTCGATCCTGCGCAACGTTAATGACCTCCTCCCACACCATGTCCAGATTCCTCAGCTCTGCCTCGAAGGAGCGGAACACAGTATGAGAGGGTCTTCCTCGTCTCCGGGACCCTGATGGGAGGAAAAACAGCGCTCTCCTCGGCCAACTGTCATTCGGCATCCTTGACACATGTCCCAGCCAAGTCCATCTCCTCCACATAATAGTAGAGGTGATGGGCTCACGCTGGGTGCGCCGGCGTATAGCGTCGTTCGTGATGCGGTGGTACCATCTTATACCCAAAATTCTCCTGAGGCACTTCGTTTCGAATGCAGATACTTTTTGTAAAATAATTTAAATGAAACAATTGATTTGTTATTCCACTATATTTATTTACCTGACTAGTTTCGCAGGAACAGGTCCTGCATGGTCACAGGTGACTTAGAAACTAAAGCTTAAAACGAATACAAAATATTATTGGTACGCACACAGATAGGCAGAGGTTGTAAACATATGGTATAAAATTAACAATTTTAATTTGTTTTTTTTTTATATTTGACTAATGAATTTATATAAAGCAAGATAAAGGTTTTATTATAAGTTGAAAATAATAAGTAGATTGACAATAATAATATTTTGAATTTACTAAAATTGTTTTTAATATTATTTTTTATATATAAAAAAAAGGAGTTGATAATTGACTAATGAATTTATATAAAGCAAGATAATGATATTATGATAAGTTGAAAAATATAAGGAATAGATTGACAGTAATAATTTTTGAATTTACAAAAAAAAAAAAAATTGTTATAATTATTTTTTTTTTATTTTATATATATATATGTATAAAAATGGATAGTAATTGACTAATGAATTTATATAAAGCAAAAATGAATATAATGAATAGAAATCAAGAACAGATTAACAGTAACAATACTTAATTATGTTTGAATTTACTAAAATTGCAATATTTGATTTTTTTCCTCTTTTCTTTCTATAAATAAATAAAAAAAAAAAATGACAATATTTGACTAATAAATTTATACAACGCAAAGATAATTAAACTATAAGTTACAGGAATCAAGAATAGATTAACAATGACAATATATTTTTCTATAATTTGTTTGAATTTACTAAAATTGATTATATAATTTTTATATTTATTTTTAATAATAACTTTAAACTAATAATTTAATAAAAAAAAAACAAAAACAGAGAAAGGGGTTACAAAATTAAATGTTATTAATGTTACGAGTAAGTAGGTTCGTTAGTAAATTCGTTAATTTTATTAAAAACGCGAGTGACGCAAAAATTGCGAACGTGTACAAGAAACTCAGTTTGAAGCGTCGTCTAGCTTCACAAAACCTCTGGTTTGTTCGAGAATGCCATAGAAGAAACCTAACACCTAGTTTCATCACCATCTTTACGAGACAGAAGACCAGAGCAGCGAAATCCAGCATAGAAGCAGCTCGACGCAAATGGCTGGAGATGGAGTCTAGACGGTGGTACAGCACACGAGATGAGGTAGGCGAAAAACTTTATTTTACCCGTTGTGAATTAATCAGTAGAATCAACCCTATAGAATTTGAATATATAAATAATAAAGTAATGCTAAATGTTAATAATACTGTTCATAAAAAATACTTAACTCAATGTAAAAAACTTAAAAAACTTAGTGAATTAACTGAAACCACAAATAGTAATACTAATAATACTCAAATTAATAATGATGTAAAATTCTTTGATAAATTTGTTAATAAAACTAATATAACTTTTACAAAGCCCGAAATTGAATTGCTCGAGAAAGGTCTCAAATACTGTCCAAATTTTAATAATAATATTAAAGATTTTGAAAATTTAACAATAGACCTAGATATAGCTCTTGATAATAATAATAGAGAAAAATACCAATTGTCATCGTACATTAATAAACAGTTAAAAACTAATAAATCTAATGCTAAAAATAATGAAGCTAAAATTATTAAAAACATTAAGGAGAAAATAAATAAAAATAAACTTATAATATCCAAGGCTGATAAAGGTAATTGCACAATCTTATTAAATGAACAAGACTATTTTAAAAAAGTTAACGACATTTTGTCAACCGAAGATTTCATTATTTTAAATAAAGATCCCACTCCCAAATATGTAGATGAAGTTAAAAATATCTTGAAAAATTTTAAAACATTATTTAATAATAAAGATTATTTTAGATTAAAACAAGACAACCCACAGTGCCCTCGTCTTTATGGACTTCCCAAAGTTCATAAGGATAATATGCCCATTAGACCCGTAGTTTCTTATACTAAAGCCCCGTGTTATTTGTTAGCTCGTTACGCAAATAATTTGTTTAATTCGATAGGTAATTTTAACCCTAAATACACCGTCAAAAATACTTTAGATTTAATAGATAAAATTAAAAATATTACGGTCCCTAAAAACGCGAAGCTAATTTCTTTCGACGTAGTCAGTTTGTTCACCAGCGTACCATTAGATGAATTGAAAATAATTTTTGAAGATCATTTAAACACTGTAAACCTTAACCCAATTAAAAAATCTGAACTTAAAGAACTAATTTTTACTTGCTTAGATCAAAATTATTTTAAATTTAATAATAAATTCTATAAACAAAAAACAGGTTTAGCAATGGGTTCACCGTTGAGTCCATTGATGGCCGATTTTTTTATGAATCACCTAGAAGATCAAATCTCAAAATTACCGCTTTTTAAAAACCTAATAACTTACCACCGGTACGTGGATGATATCATCGGTCTCTGGATAGGCACGGATAGACAACTCACCCAATTTTTAACGGAAATAAATAATTTAAATAAATCAATTAAATTCACGATGGAGATGGGCAATAAAAGCTTAAATTTCTTAGATATAAATATTTCAATCGTCAATAATAAATTAGAATTTGATATATACCGTAAGCCAACCTTCAGTGATAATCTAATCCATAATAACTCCAAACACCATCCCTCACAAAAACTTTCAGCTTTTCATTCTTTTTTGCACAGACTAGTCAACATCCCATTATCTCCCGATAACTATAACAAAGAATTAAATTTAATAAAAACATTAGCAATCAATAACGGTTTCGATCCCCAATTAATAGACAAATTACTTAAAAATAAACTTCGAAAAGTCTTTTTAAAATCCATCGCACCCGGCCTGTCTCATAATAATAATAATGTTAAAAATTCTTTTAGATGGAACAAAATAATCTTTACCAATAATAAAATAAGTCATAAAATTAAAAAATCGCTTAATAATTCTAAAATTAATCCCGCGTTTTATAATAATAAATCTGTTGGTAAAATTTTGGTAAATAATAAAGATAAAATAGAAACATTGGATAAAAACGGCATTTATAAATTAGATTGTAATTCTTGCTCTTCCAGCTATATCGGTAAAACCAAACGCGCTCTCAATATTAGACTTAAAGAACATATTTCCGCTTTTAAAAACAAAAACAGTGATAAATCAAATTTTGCTAAACATCTCCTTGAAAATAATCATACATTCAATTTAGACAATAATATATCACTTATCCATAGTAACATTGCCGGCCATAAAAGATTAGAGAAACTTGAAATAATGGAAATTAACCGCCTGAAGAACAATACCCAAATAAAAATAATAAATGAACAACTTGATTTCAACTATTCTCCCTTGTTAAATCCTCTGTCCTAAGCCCAAACCACCATCTTTTTTTTTTTTTTTTTTTTTTCTTTTGTTTCTTAATATTGTTTGAAATAAAGATACTGCCGAATACTTTCTTATTGTTCCAGGTGAAGGCCCACATACATCGGCAACCTTTTCGCAACTACTTGCAACACGCTCAATTTCGTCTTAAATTGAATGTGTCTCTACAAATATTTTTTAAGTTCTTAGATACCTACTTACTCGTAACATTAATAACATTTAATTTTGTAACCCCTTTCTCTGTTTTTGTTTTTTTTTTATTAAATTATTAGTTTAAAGTTATTATTAAAAATAAATATAAAAATTATATAATCAATTTTAGTAAATTCAAACAAATTATAGAAAAATATATTGTCATTGTTAATCTATTCTTGATTCCTGTAACTTATAGTTTAATTATCTTTGCGTTGTATAAATTTATTAGTCAAATATTGTCATTTTTTTTTTTTATTTATTTATAGAAAGAAAAGAGGAAAAAAATCAAATATTGCAATTTTAGTAAATTCAAACATAATTAAGTATTGTTACTGTTAATCTGTTCTTGATTTCTATTCATTATATTCATTTTTGCTTTATATAAATTCATTAGTCAATTACTATCCATTTTTATACATATATATATATAAAATAAAAAAAAAAAAATTATAACAATTTTTTTTTTTTTTTGTAAATTCAAAAATTATTACTGTCAATCTATTCCTTATATTTTTCAACTTATCATAATATCATTATCTTGCTTTATATAAATTCATTAGTCAATTATCAACTCCTTTTTTTTATATATAAAAAATAATATTAAAAACAATTTTAGTAAATTCAAAATATTATTATTGTCAATCTACTTATTATTTTCAACTTATAATAAAACCTTTATCTTGCTTTATATAAATTCATTAGTCAAATATAAAAAAAAAACAAATTAAAATTGTTAATTTTATACCATATGTTTACAACCTCTGCCTATCTGTGTGCGTACCAATAATATTTTGTATTCGTTTTAAGCTTTAGTTTCTAAGTCACCTGTGACCATGCAGGACCTGTTCCTGCGAAACTAGTCAGGTAAATAAATATAGTGGAATAACAAATCAATTGTTTCATTTAAATTATTTTATTTAAATAATTCCACCAAGAATGCACGTTCAATTCGTTAATGATACTTTTTGTGCCTGGGCCAGAGTCAGGTGCCAGGACTCACACCCATACAGGAGAATGGGCAACACACACGCATCAAACAGTTTACATTTCGTCTCGACACTAAACGCCGACGCCTTCCATATCTTGGTCATGTTGTTGAAGGCGCCACTTGCCATACCGATACGTATCGGGAGCTCAGCCCCGAGGTCACCAGTGGTGGTAATGGTTGCTCCCAGGTACTTAAATTTATCTTTTATTTACCTGTTTCGCGACACTTGCTTAAATTGTTAATGGGTCAAAGAGTGTATTTGTGTTCAATTTGAGTGAGCACAGATTCATTTTATTAAAAAAAGTTTAGAAAAGTTTAGATTTGCGTGGACAAACATTTACACATAAGCCATATTTTGTATGTGAGAACGTGCCTTATTGATGTGGTATGCAGGTCGTTACCACAAACGTACATATGTTTGTCTCGTGTTCAATCATTCAGCAGTGCATTTTCAGATGCCTCCGACACGTCACAAAGATATTATTGCAGCGTGGACACACGTATAACAATAATAATTGTGTGCTGGTATTGTTTGTGAAACCGGTCTCAAGTAAGTCCAAAGAGTTGCACTCTTGTGTCAATGACCAAAATAGTCATAATTTACTCCTGACGTGAACGAGACGCCGCCGAAAGGATTTTTCGTCAAAACGATAGCGGAATTAATGAGATAATACTTTTATATCCCGATTGTATGTGTGATGAAACAAATTGTATAAAACGAAAAATTATTAAAAAATTAAATTAATTATTAAATATTAAATATTAAATTAAATTAATTATTAATTAATTATTAAATTAATTATTAAATTATTATTATTACCTATCTAAATACTTTTAATAAAATTGAACGTGCATTCTTGGTGGAATTGTAATTTAAATGAAACAATTTAGTATATTTATATTTCAGGTTATGAATGTAATTAATAATACCCTCTCTTTGCACAAGCTTGTACAAGCTTTAAGAGAGAGGAAACGTTGTATTTTATATTGTTATTGTTCAAATATATTGTAACTATTTTAACTATGTAAATGATCTCAAAATAAATAAAATAAAATAAATAAATAAATAAATTATTAAATTATTTTAATTGATTTATTATTCCGCAAAATTTTTAATAACCTAACTAGTTTCGCAGGCACAGGTCTTGCATGGTTACAAAGGTGACTAAAAAGTTAAAATTTCACCTGTAACCATGCACGCAGGACCTTGTGCCTATGAAACTAGCAAGGGTATAAAATAATTTGTGGAATAGGTAACCAATCAATCTTTTCATTTAAATTAGGTATGTACTTTAATAATACTTTTAAAAACCATTTCTTACTTTCGATTAGTAACACATTACTATTAATTACGAGTATTAAAAATGGATATTTAAAAAGTTAAGAAAAAGCGCAGAGTATTCACTATACCTAATAGTTGAAAAACGGTGTTTTGGTATGTATAAAGGTCATAAACATTGCGCAAGATCGAGTGCAATGGAGAGCTCTCGTTGCCTCCCTATGCTCTTGAGTGGGGTGTAAAAGGGAGAATTGATTGATAAAGTCCAGGACTCACTTGCGCCGTGAAAGTGTAGCGTTGCATGAATTAAATCAAAAGATTAAGTGGAGAGGTACCTACGTGATTCGCAAATGGAACGCGTGCATCCTTTTGATAAATTACCCAAAGTAAAAAATATAAAAATTGGTTCTTTAAACGGCTCTCATGTTTTTTTTTTTTTTTTTGAAAATGAAAAAGCTTAATGTAATTCAATAATTATTGGTTTATACATTTCACAAATTTCGTAAAATACATGATAGCTATGTATATTTTTTAATTTGTAGTTTTTCTACATTTTTTTTAAATAAAGGTAACGAGTAGTGTGATTTTTCTATTTAAATTAATTATTTTCGTAGACATGGAAGGTTCTTATGAAAGAAAAAAAAAACAGAATGTTACGTAGAACAATAGAAAATAATGATCAAATAAACTTATCTTTTTTTAATTTTTAATAAACGTTTTACATCTTTCAACGTTTGAAAGTTGGTGCGATTGTCAGAATATGTCTTGCAAACATCGGTATGAATAAAAATGGTTAAATAGGTAATTAATTTATCATTAAGTAGGTATACAAATTCGAATTCAACGGCTGTTGCGAAAGCTAGTAGGTAAGTTATAAAATCAGACCTACAGGCCTACTAAAGTTATCATGACCCCTGACAATGTTTATCATATTTAGGAGCTAATAGCCCAAGATCACGTTATTCTAGAGATACGTTTCTATTTTGAAAAAAATATTGATAATACAGCGAAATAATTAGGTAGGTACATATAGGTAGGTCAATGATAAGGTCCTGCGCCAGGAAGGATGTTGTATGACCAATAATTATTGAGAGGACCGAAAGGATGGGTCCACGATGTAGCCTAAATCTTCAAGGATGTAGCCTAAACATTCAAGGATGTAGCCTAAATATTCAAGGATGTAGCCTAAATCTTCAAAGATGTAGCCTAAATATTCAAGGATGTAGCCTAAATCTTCAAGGATGTAGCCTAAATCTTCAAGGATGTAGCCTAAATATTCAAGGATGTAGCATAAATCTTCTTTTACTAAATCTATTACTTCGCAAGTCTTTAACATACGAAACTGCAATTTACGTTTTATTATAATCAACGAAAATTGAAAAGATTACATGGCGAAGCAAGTTCTTTATATTTTAACTTCATGATCCATCTTGTCCTTTTTAAATGAAATATAGTTTACGGCTTGGGTAGAGTTACAAAAAAGCGCGTTATTGGTTTTTTTTTCTCATTCACCTAAACGTGATTTCTTTTCAGCGTTATAATGCCCCTTTGTAAAAATAATTAAGATTTCTTGATGATACAAAATTAGAAATCAAAAAATTATACTAAAAAATCAAGTAGGTCATACAACGTAATCGTGAAATTTAAAAATTGTAGGTACTCGCATTTTTGTTATTAATGTGGATATAGATAAAAGTCGTGCTGAAAACGAATTATAAATTTCAACCCCAGGATAACCTATGTCGCTCCTTGTAAAAATACGTCGCTACATCAACTATATTAGGTATATCGTTTTGATATCAAGTCATTTTTAGATACATAGTATTTTTTATGAATAATTAGTCATTCCATCCATAGATAGTTCCATACATAGTAAATTTATTTGCTTAAAAAAATTAACCTTTTTCTAAATAAGAAATAAAAAAAAATAAGAAAAAAAATCTCACCTTATAGAGCTAAGAGTCTTCATTTTGAAAATATCCAGAAGCACAAATTGTACACAAATATAAATAAGTTTTCAATTTGCATTAACTGTTTCAGAAAATGATTTGCATCAACTGTTTCACAATGTTATCTGAAAACTTTCATAAGTTTTTATACCCGATAACTACGACTATATGAGAAAAATATGAACGCGCGTATTGAGTATAACAGCGACGAACATCAGCATGAGATACAACCTTCACCTTCGACGGCTAATCTTGAATGAAGCTCTGGTCAATGGCTGCGAAGTGCATAGCGCGTATACTTATTCAATTTGACATCGTAAAACATGCGTGGGGCAAAGAGAAAGAATATCATAATATGATAGTACAATGGATAGGTATAGTCCACATATCCGCAATACTCAATTGCACTGTCTAATTTTTCACTACTTGATTCATATTTTAAATCAAGCCGTAATTTTTTTGGTGGTAATAAAAGAAAAAGAACTTTTTTATACACTTACAAAATTATATTAAAACGATAGAAAATATAGCCTTAATTATTATCATTAGGTAAGTGGTCATCATTTTTTCTTCAGAATTGCCTTTATAAAAAAATTTGCTTTCCCGGTACCTAAGCGTTATCCTCTCCAAACTATGAAAAGGTAATGATATATTAATTACCTGTTAACCAATGTAAACCCGACCGATGCGTCTAACAGTTTCTGTCAAACTCTAATTTTTTTAAGAACTGCACTCATTTTCGAGTGATTCGACGATAATTGGAATTAAATTCTATTGTAAAAATCCATAAGAAGGTTACATAGTTTCCTTAAATTTTATAATGTTATTATAACGCGCAACTTTCTTATTGTTTTTTTTTCATTCTTAAAAACCTTCTCCTGATAATAGCAAGCACAACAAAAAATTATTAGCGAAATTGGTCCAGCCGTTCACGCTTGATACGATGACCAAGAATAAAAGGGCTCCATTTTTAAAAGAGTTTTCTAAAAAATGACCAAATGTATCTGCTGGTTTCTTCAAATTATGTAAAACAAATACAACTCATAGGTAACTTAAAAAATAACTTTTCAATAAAATGTTACAGAACGCAAATTATTTGCAGATATATTTTACACTATCCAATCCAATCCAAACTCCCTTTAGACCCCACTTAGGGGCATAGGGAGGCAACAAGAGCTCTCCATTGCGCTCGATCTTGCGCAACGTTAATGACCTCCTCTCACACCATTTCCAGATTCCTCAGCTCTGCCTCGAAGGAGCGGAACACAGTTTGAGAGGGTCTTCCTCGTCTCCGGGACCCTGATGGGAGGAAAAACAGCGCTCTCCTCGGCCAACTGTCATTCGGCATCCTTAACACATGTCCCAGCCAAGTCCATCTCCTCCACATAATAGTAGAGGTGATGGGCTCACGCTGGGTGCGCCGGCGTATAGCGTAGTTCGTGATGAGGTGGTACCATCTTATACCCAAAATACACTATACAGCCCTATACACTATACAGCCCTATAATAACAAAAGCACTCGGCTCGGCTGAGAAATATATAAAATCATGATAAAGCATTTTGTTGCTATTATTTCATATGTTTGGAGTGAAATGGTGAACAATAATTATTATTAGATACTATTTGAAGATTATGATAACCCAGCCACACCAACATGAATATTTATTTTTATAAGCGTAATAAATAAAGTGAATCTTCCATTCAAATGGGCCCATAAATATTTTCTCAATAGGTAAGCTATTAATTAATCATCGACCAAATTTGATAGCACGCTCTCTCAAACATTTCAGAAATTTATTTATTTTTGCTGAATTGATCCTTCTAACCTGTCTAAAAAAGACAGGTTAGAAAGATTTTGAATTTGTCAAGCAAAACTCGTTATAAATATTTTTTTTTATTTATCTACCTATACCTTATCAATTTTCACAACGATTCGTGTTGACATTTTCAAGATTTAAAAAAAAGAGTGAAATAAGCTTGTCAGTGTAAGGGGAGTGGTAAGTGGACATTATTATAATAGTAGGTACCACCCTTTCATCCTTTTTAAATCCTTGTGGATACGCAAGCATACTTATGCGTTGTTTAACTACTAACACATTCAACTATTTGATGCTAATAATGAAATTACCTTACGTAGTAATTTTGTTTAAGTTGGCAGATGAACTTATTTGTGAAATGAACGCTTTATCATCCGAACCGGATGCAATACCCACAAAAAAAAATATTTCTTTATCCTTTACATGCCTTGTTTATATTTTTATACATCTCTAACATGATTTTATAAATAATTCATCATCGACCAAATTTGATATCACGCTCTCTCAAACATTTCAGAAATTTATTTATATTTCACCCCTTAAGGGGAGGGGGTGAATAGTAATGCGGATCGCGTATCTTATAAATGTGTATGTGGCCCGACGAAAAAAAAATTGATTAGACATTGAACTAGAGCTAGGCCATCTTCGAATTGCCCTTTAATGTTATTTTAACCTAGATCTCTGATGCATGTCTCGCTGATGTATTTTTCATCATGCGTAATCGCCGCACCCTATAAGACACACTTATCCATCACTCATTGCAACTTTTTTATTAGTAGGTAGTTACTATAGATAGGTAGCCTCAAGGGAGAGAGGAGGAGGAGAAGGAGATACTATATTATGGCATAATTGGACAAACGCGTGTTTTTACTCCTTGTTCCAGTATCATACTTGACATCCGGATTAAAAAATTTGAATCCTAGCTCGTTAAGTTTGGGAAACACGACTACACAAAAATATGAAGCATGTTGGAAAGGCATCCCAAAAATGATACAATGGTCAATGACACGTATGTAAAGAATTATTAACCCGGTTTGATTAAAGATTAGGGCGTCGATAGCGTCATCTTTCATTTCCAAATGATCTTCAGCTGTCGAGCAGTGCGCTTTGGTGAGTACCTAACTAGTTCCTCGCGAGTCTTTACTCTTCACTCAACACTTAACCAAACTTGATTTCCAAATAATCATAAATTATAACACTGAATGCGTTTTATTAGATATCTGTCCCATTGGATCTTGTATTATAACTGTACAACTCACACCGCATTTGAATAATATTAGGTATGTCATAATATTGTATGTAATAACATTTAGACATACGAATTTTTATAGACGTCATATTTTCATTTTACTGTAACATTAAACATTAGTTTAAATTTCAAGGGATTTGGTTTACATACTTAAGTCATTATCTTTAAGCACTTTCATTGATTTAGAAAATTGTGTGGTATTTTTCATTACAATACATAAATCTGAGTTCGCTGATAATTTAAGGAATGCGTGTATTGTGAAAAAGAATTTTAATATCTACTTGATATCATCGCAATGACCATACATCCTATTTGAACCATTTTATAATTATTGGTAAGTTCGTCCGTAACCCCGTATTGTCTTTGAAACACACTACACCTAACCTCATGCGAAATATCTTTCATAAATTATTATTTTTTTTATTTTATTTTTTTTTATTCCAACAACATAATATACACTTCAATTACAAAAACAACATAACACATAATGTACCTACTTTATTGCCTCGCTAGACGCAGGTCTGTTCTGAGGCAATACTATAATAACAATAATAAATATAATATAATCAATTTTATTCTGTTTCATGCGCTTCGCGGAATATATGTGAAATATATTTCATACTTACAAGTTTAGGTATAATATTCGTCTGTTAGTGGGAAAATACACCTATTATAATATCGACGAAATACGTGATAGGTACATACCTACTTGATCGGAGATTCCTACATAGGTTGGTATCTATGTACCTATAGCTGTTGCCACGGGAAGGAGAGCTTGTCAAATTATTGTCTGCACTAGTATAAGTTTTCGATGATCGAATATCGAAACGATCTTCGAAAGAGTTTCGATAAATTTCCATACAAAAATTATCGAATGATTCGATCGTTTGATTTTCGAACACTATTTGCACGTTAATAATCGCTAGCGTGCAAATAGCTTTCTATTAAACAAATTAAACTCGTCGTACCCCCACCCCCACAGTTTCCAATGTGTTAAAGTATAAGCGGCAGCCTTTTAGGGACGATATGGAGGTACCTATCTCATTAATCAAACAATTAATGACCCTTTTATTTGCATGTCGTCCGACAGGTTAGTGTGTAAATGAGATGATAGTAATTGCTTATAGGTACTTAACAAATATTCAGTTTTATGGATCTCTAGATGGACTGTATTGCAGTATTGCGGCACAGCGGGCAACCTCTTAATGACCACTTTAATCCTTAATGTTAATTCATAGTAGTTATATAAAATCGGTAAATAAATATTATTCGATATTAACTGCCATTTAAGCATAATGCGTAACAGCAGTTTATAGACAGATCTTATGTTTAAAGATAACAGATTGAAATCCTGGCGACTTATCTGTACCTTTTTTTAGAAAAATGAATCTGTGCTTACTCAAAGACAACACAAATACGCTCTTGGTCTCTTTCACAGTAAGCATCTCAAAGCTTGTGTGGTGAAAGGGGATAATGGTGCATGGGCACCTCTGGGATCGAACCCACAAGCTCCGATAGATACAAACAAACAGTGCGAAAACCGGAGTCGTAACTGCCAGGCTACCAACCATCTCGACCTCTACTTACACAACACATACCTATTTTTCTTCTATCTGGTATCTTTCCCATTTTGTTACACGGCTGTGAGTCCTGGAATTTGACAAAGGTGAATTATGTACATCAGGAATTTGGAGATTTCTTCCATCCGCTCAGTCGCAGATTGGGTTGGGTCGGATATGTCCTCCGTATGTCCTCCAAAAATGCAGGCCATTCCAGCTCAATTTAGAACCTATAGCTAGATAGTACAAGAAGATAAATAAGACCATGGTGTTTTATCGTTAAGACCATGTGTTTTATCATTTTAAGACCATATGCTTTATCATTTATAGACTAAACGGCGGACGTGTAGAGTATTGAACTGACCTGGGAAGAAACCAAGCGGTTATAGCTCAGAATATGGTGGAAACATACAACCGATAGTTTTTTACGTTGTTACCGTGGAAACACTCACTGTAAGCCATATCAGTAAGTAGCGTTGCACGTAGCTTGGATACCGTATTAAACAAAACGTATTAATAAAATTAGGTACCTACCTACATTTTTTTAATTACGGCCGTTGAATATCAGGTTCGCTTTTCTAGAAACCCATCGCATAACGACAAGGCACCGCAATATTTGTCAGAAATTTATGTTTTATTCAAATAAATACTGCTATTTTATATATAGGTAAGTATATATAGCTATAGCAGCAAAACCTGTTACGCATAGAAAAGAGATGCTTCTTAATTTTTCTATACATCAGTAGGTAATATCGTCCCTTTTTTAAAGGTGTAAACTTTAATTTATGTACCTTGCACGGTCAATTATTTGACATTTCTTTCCAAAGCAACAGTAGGTATAAGACAATAATATTTCCTACTGATACATAAATTGTCAACGAAAATACCGATCAAGTTACAGACGAACTAACCAATTATTAGATACAACTTATGTAGGTACCTACCTACCTACATCGGATTTGGATAATATCTATCTATATTATACAGTATTTTGTTCATTTTAATTTTTTATTAAAGCGATTTTGTTCAACATTTTCTGTTGCATAATACCTATTATAATATTACGCTATCTACAATATTGTCTTTTTAGCTCTGCACTCGTTTTCGAGTGATTCGGCAATATCTACAATATGGTAATAATAATAATATAATATGTACACTCGCAATCTATGGGAAGCACGGTAGTTAGACCGCCATCTGATTGTTTCTGTGTCAGGTCTGAAGTGAAGGGTCAACCGCTGTTAGTTGTGGCTACCCACACCAAGGAAGTGCCTCTTAAGGGAATCAAACCATAAACACCCACACCGGTGAATTAGAACCAATGATAACAATGACCCTTTTATAGAATGTCTGCGCCTGGTCCATACCTACCTAGGTACACATATTAATATACATACCTACTACATAATACACAGTCATGTCGTGTAAGCTTTAAGCACTCTAAATAGGTACTTACCTCTCGTCTAGTGCAATGATTTTATCTCGCGATAGACAAATATGTCGTCAGTACTACCTACATATATTATTTCTTAATCAACATGGCTGTTGCTTGAAGGTGGCTGATGCTAAAATCCAACAAGACACTATAAGCTTACGTTAGTTGTCTAGCTACTTGTCATTAGTAGCTTGCCATTTTTTTGACCGATGCTTAGTATTAATAGCAGTGAGAAGTTAACAATTTACACGGTGGTGTTAAGATATGGTATTATAGTTACCAGACATCCGTTCGAAATTATTAATGCTTTCAATCGCTAATTATTTTCATTGGATTTTATTACTTCAATTTGTTGCAGCGCATTCGAAAATGACAAGTTGTCGTGAATTATTGTAGTCGTTGTAGGTATTTTTCTTGTTGCTTAGTAAATAGAATGAGCTATTCACTATAGCCTTTGCAGACACTAAGCACAAATTCAGCCAGTTTACACGATGGGTAATAAGCGGCAGTAATAAGCAGGAACAAATCCAGTGTAAACATAGCATTATCCAGGTTTTTGGCCATCTTGAAAGAGTAAGGAAGATATGTACGTAATAATAATTATTCTGTTATGTATTTTTTGTAAATCACCAGGCAGAATTATTCTGTTATGTATTTTTTGTAAATCATCAGGCCTAAAGTACAAACCTAACGATATATTTTTTAATCACAGAGCCATGCAAAGCTCTTTTAACTAATTTTAAATTATAGTTTCACACCTCTTCGGGACACACTGACATTGATTAATATAATTACTTACTTACTTTTTATTTATGACACTATTTGGAATTTTCAGGATTGCATCCAAAAAGACATATATGATACATAAGTGCATAAGTAAAGTTGATATGAAGAAGCAACGGGCACTCATTGGGACACTCACTACGTAAGCATTTTGCGGAAGGTTTCACCTATTTCAGATTTTTTTCTTCACTCCAAGTTGTTTATAGGTAAATCTCCATGCTATAGCAAATTTACCTATACCTAACTGTTTCTTCGAACTTTCTTCTGCAGTCTCTGCATTTTCGTGCTCTGCTAACAGGTTGTATGAGTTCAGTATTGTGGCTCTACAACCATGTTCGTAAGTGTAATTTTTAAAACCACGACAATAATGATAGGTAGGTATGTATAACTTTAATACTACGGTTTGTCCTGTGACTAATATAACTTCTTCGTGAAAATTCTACCATCTAAACAAGCAAGGATAATCAACGATTTGGTCCAGCTATTAACCTAGTATCCACTCGAGCAGTGCTCCGAAACCTTTTCTTATGTATACAGCACACCAAATTTTTTCCTAAAATTTCGCGGCACTCCAAAAGCTAAAATATATCTACCTACCTATATGAGTTGATACGCACATTATAAATAATACCAGGGGTAGCCAAGCTTACATATGTCAGGGGTTATTTTTTAACAGATCGTTCCCGAGATTGACTTTTTGCAACGTACCTACCTACCTATGTAAATAAATAATCTTCGAAAGTGTGACATTGCATGATCAGGTCCCAGATGTGTCGCAGTCAAATTATGTATTTTTTTTTCCAAAAAGTGGTTAAGTTTTATGTTAATGATTTTTTCTCCGTGTCTTTATTTTTCTGTATCTACTTGACGGGTTTCATTGCACTATAGCCTATAGGTATAAACTAGTATGTGTTTTTAAAGGCTTTATTCATCTACAGTGATTTGGCAAAACAGATTGGATAAAAGTAGGATAATTTGAAGGATATTGCTTGAAAAATATGGCCGCTATCAACTGTCAAAATTTGAAAGTTCCTGTTGGAATACCTATAAAGTAGATCTCGGGCATGATTACGTAAAAAAGTAGTTCCTGACGTATGTAAGTTTGGCTACCCCTGGTGTATAATCTGTAGTTCATCAATTCAATACCGATATTTTAGCTTTTGATAAGCCGCGAAATTGAGTGAGAATTTTAATGTGCCTTAGGTGTGAGAAAAGGTTTCGAACCACTGCTCTAGAGAAGCGGAGTGTCTTTCTTTCAATTCAACATCCGCTAGTTGATTGGATTCAATGAATCGCTGTCACCACTCCATACATCATCCCATCCTAATTTAATATATAATGTGCATTTCATCATAATAACAAGTAGGTACCTACATATTATAATGCACTCGTCCCACTAAGAAAATCAACAAAATATAATCTATTCTGTTGCATAATATTGTATCATTTTCCACAATGTGCCCTGTAGCAAAAGCGTTGGAAGTTGGGAAACAAAATTACCAAACAAAAAATGGTCGACTTAAGTTAAAATTTCGACAATTTTAGTGTAACAAAAATCACAGAACTGATATGGATATAACATATAACACTCCTGGCGACTACAACGGCGGCTTTCGGCGGTTCGGTCCCAGGTGACAATCATTCTCTTTCAAGACACAAGCTTTAAGTAGCTTTAGAGTGAAAACACGTAGAACGCCGATTCCGACCCGCGCCGACCGGCACAAAGAATGTTGTCTATGGTTTCAATGCATTTAAATCGTGAATGTAAGAAGTAAATGGGCATGCTGAGCGCATCCCCATTCAAATGCATAGTAACATTCTTTGCGCCAGTCGGCGCCGATCTGAATCGGGTTTCTACGTGTTTTCACCCTTACTGTGAAAGAGTCAAGAATGTATTTTTGTGTTCATTTTGAGTGAGCACAGATTATTTTTTTTATCAAAATTTTATCATTCAAAGTTAATTATAGGTTCTGAATATTTGTGAAGTTGTAGATTTCCGATTTCTATCTAATAGGTACCTAAGTATGTATCTATATAAAAAATTCGTGTTACCTAGTGTCATGGCCATTCATTTTATTGAAATATTGTAGTTTATTTTATAAACTTAAATACTATTTTATGTTAGTCTAATATTAGTAGTGATATCTTTTACTTAATTAGGGATCGAAGTCTTCAAATTTATATGTGGGGAAATGATTAAAACACTTCACATACCAATACTCTTGATTGTTTGGAACGCTTTTGGATAGAGTCATGAAACATTGACTGTAGATGGGATACGAAGGATTTTGTATTAGATAAATTATGCGCCTGAGTTCATCTCGGTACAGCAGCCTGATTCACGGAAAAGTTTAAGTCTAAGTTTAGTTCGAAGTTCGAACGAAGTTCGATTCAAACTTTTGTGAATAGGGCTGTTGGTAATAATAATTATTGTAGGCGGCGACTATCTACAGTCTATGTACCTATTCACGGAGGGTTTGAATCGAACTTCGTTCGAACTTCGAACTAAACTTAGACTTAAACTTTTCCGTGAATCGGGCTGCAGTTCGGTTTGCATCGTCGACGGGGATGTCGGGGGCTCGTTCTCGTACGAAATCCTTTGGATAGCCCTGTTTTCAGTTAGGTAGTGATTTTTATTGATTATTTTATTGAACATTTTATAACATATTAATTTTGTGTGCTCCTGGGTGGTGAAATCTATTTGTAGTAAATTCCTTTTAGATTCAAGCATAAATTTAAATTCAGTGTTGCATTTTTAATTAGTATTTTACATAATTAAGTGTTATCTGGGAACCGATTTGAATTAGAATCTTTTAAAACATAGAGTCAGTGTATTCAAGAAAGAAATAGCAACTCTGGATCATTGATAAGTCTTACTTTATTTTATTATTTTATTTAATTTGTTTGCTTAGTTTGGGGAGGGCTTTGTGTTTTATCAAGAAGAACCATTCACTGCGAAAGTGTAATGGCGAACGTTGTTAACATAAAGCGCGCATAAGCCAGCCTTCGAAACCAAGTAGAAGACGGTCGTAAGCCCGTAATGGTTCTATCTTGATTTCAGGGGGGGAGGGGGGTTGGTAAAGTTTTATGATATCATGGTAGGCTAGGGTCGATTGCATGCTTATCTACTAATATTTCAGTTATCGACGACCACCATTTGTGAAAACTTTCAATAATGTTATAAACTGTCGAATATTTTGTTTCATCTTGTTTTGAATATTTCTCATGTCATTTCACAGAACCGAGGATGTAAGGTAAGTAGCTCTTTCATCTCATTATTACTAACATCACAAATGGTGGGGTATCCTGCGTTTGATTTGTTTACGTAAATGTGTTCTTTTATCACCTTTATTTCAGAGTTGACCAAATGTTTACAGGTTTATATAGTTGAATGATTGTTATAATTAATTTCGTACACAACGTATTGGGTCCTTAAATTTAGGTTACTAGACGATCACAATATCATCATGGCCATTAGATTCCACGTAGCGATCGGAAAGTCTTCTTTAAAGCACATACGATTTCCTTAACCGTGATTTCAGGTGCGTATCATGAAGTTTGTTAACCCCCTTCACCTTGGGTTCGTAGGTATTCGTCTTAGAGTCATCTACCTATTATATAGGTACATTGATGCATTTCCTTCAGTCGACTCGGTTTACACGGTTTTGGTAAACATTTATTTAGACAGAGTAGGTGTAGTTTGAAGTTAGGTAGTTTAGTTTAGAGAAAATCTTGTAAGTAGTAGCCTCGATTGGGGGGATCCCATCACACTAGGTAAGGTGTTTCTTTACCCAGAAGATGGCGATATACTATGTTAACTTATTTAAAAATGGAATTTAATTCAGCTTAATAAGTTAACACAACGATTATTGGTTATGTTAACAGGACGGGATGAAGTTTTGCTACATCTCACAATGGTTGATGTGATTAAGTACATAGGTAATCAATAAGTACATGAATGTATTCAAATATGTTCATTACCTATGTCAATTCAATGTTTGATGTATGAAAATATGTAGGTATGTGAGATAGCGTTAAACATTACACAATAGAAATACTCGAAAGAGAGACTTGGCGAGAAAATGATCCCTACTCCTTTCGAGATGGAGACATTGTATGGTACACAGATGGCTCCAAAAAAGATGACCTAGCAGGGTCTGGAGTATATGGCGTGCGCTCTAGGATGGAAATATCAACCAGCCTGGGAGAATATGCCACTGTCTTCCAGGCAGAAATGAGTGCCATCATGGACTGCGCTCACATAAACCTGCAACGATCATATTATAACAAAAAAATCTACATCCTCTCAGACAGTCAAGCGGCTCTCAAGGCTCTTGAGTCAGTAGAGGTGAGATCCAAACTAACAATGGAATGCATACAGGCCCTGAATCACCTTGGTGCAAAAAACACGATGAGCCTAGTTTGGGTGCCTGTGCACAGTGAAGTCATGGGCAATGAAAAGGCCGTTGAACTTGCCAGAGCTGGCGCAGAAAAACCCGCATTTGGCCCAGAGCTCATCTGCGGACTACAACGTAACGCTCTCAGAACTAGCCTAAAGAACTGGGTCAAAGGCAGAAGTTGCGAAATTTGGGCAAACAACCCAGGGATGAAACATGCGAAGGAACTAATCATAGGGTACTCGCAGAAGTTCACCTTTGAAGCACTCAAGCTTTCCAAAAAACAAATAAGGATCCTGACGAGGACCTTAACAGAACACTGCAGACTGCGCAAGCATATGTCCATAATTGGACTCTCAGACACTCCAATCTGCAGATTCTGCTCAGAGGACTACGAAACACCAATTCACATCCTCTGCAGCTGTGAAGCACTCGCTCACAAAAGAAGTTGTACACTCGGTGGGCCACTACTGAACGCTGAGAAGGTAAGACTGCTCGTACCTAGGCAAATTGTGAGCTACATGACTCACATAGGCCTGGATAACGAGCTGTAACATTGAGGGAAGTCACAATATTCCTATTCTGGTCGCAGTGACACAAAGGGTAAAAAAAAAATGTGAGATAGCGACTATTGTTGGGTTTTACACATGTGGTATACGTTTTGAAAGAAGGTATTTTAGGTAAGTTTTGAAAGACAATATTTTTTTAAACGATATTTGAAGAATTCAATTTAAAAAAATAAACTCGTCTTTTGAAACGGCTCTTTGGATTTTGGTGGGCCATAACTTTTATACTGGAATAGAAATTTATTTTTCTGAATATGCATTTAAGTATCTAAATGACCACCAATACATTGTCTGCATCTTATTGGATTTGGTTGCGCAGAGGAGTGGAGATCAGTCGGAGATTGGTGGGTGAGTGTGACTTAAGTCATAAAGGAGCCCCTTAAACCCGCATACATGGTTGCAAGCCCGTGTGACTCGCCTATTATGCCTGAGTTTAAAAATCAGTGAAACCATGATTGCATTTCTTTTATATCTCCTAAACAATATTTTGTTGAATCTGAATAATTGGTAAATAGAGGAGTTATAGACGCCAACAGGTAAAATAACGGAATTTATAAAAAAAATGATAAAATTCCTAAAAAAAGGAAGCTTGCTTTATAAATTTTGAGTAGCTACAATATGTATGTTTCATAATATGATCTCATTAGTTTGTCTAACATTCTACCAAACATCCTGTATAGTCATTAATAATTATAATGATCAGGTGTACATTACATTAAAGGAGTCATCACTTCAACCAACTTTCTCTTCATAGATTTTGAAATAGTTTTGCAAAGAATGGTCACTTCTGTAGGTAGGTAGGTATACAGAATTGAAAAAAAATTGAATCATTTTCAAATACACAAAATATTTTATTATATCCAGCCTTAAATAGAAAAATCAAAATAACACATAGAGATAGGTCACAGTAGAGTAAGCAAGCAGATTGCTTAATATTTTAACCTTAGCAATTAGAAAATAGGATACCTACAATTACATTTTGACCAGTTTATGGTCACATAATATGGGGTAAACCATCTTATGTATAATTTGTTATTCAAGAAGTTTGCAAAAATTATTTTGTGATTTCACCAAGCAAACAAAAAATTCATTTTAATTGGTCAACGTCAGTAGTCTTAAAATTTTCGGACCCCTAGATACATATTATTACATTTTGTGGACCCCTTATAGCTATCTATTTTTTCGAGTATGTATAATCAACATTCATACCTTTGATATACAAAATTCATGGCTTAAAAACAGCCAGAAAAAAAATTATGCTAGAGATGAAGAATTTTTTGATGTTAAATATTATTTTTTATTATCAATGTCAATTCTCGACAGGTCATAATTTTAAGTATTTGTTAACATAAATTTATTTCTAAATTACATTTTTTTCTGGGTATTTCATTTGGTTATTTTACATATTTTACAATTGGTACCTATTGACTCCTTTAAGCATCTTTTATCCATGCTACTCAACAAATTTTTAACCAAAGGTTTGCTTTGGATGAACCTGAAAATTATTTCCAAAATCCAACTCAGGCAAAATCGCTGATCAACAGAACATACTTCGACAAGAATTCCCTTCAAAATGGTTAATATTTACTTGTAAAATGCCCATAAACAAAACCTAATCGGTAATAATTACTTTATTTCTCAGAAAAAAGTGAAAAAATTTCATATTATGCCTTTATTATTATTAAGCTTTAATGCAATGGGTTCCTAGGGAATGATCCGTTGTCTGAAAAGACGACTGTCAGAAAGTTGCAACACTGTTTTTGTTGCTAGTGGAACAACATAGACAACATTCTACTGGCGTCTTTCACCTATGTTTATGGCCGCTAAATGGTAGTAACCCATTCCTAGGAAAACATACCATTAGGCAAATGAAGCAATATTTAATCATAAGAAATAATAGACATAAGTTTTCAACAATTTGGAAAAGGCGGGATAACATCCAAATAGATGAGCCGCCAAAAAAAAACAAATTTTTTTGGAAAAAGTAAAGTTAGAAGAATTGATATTTCACCCCATATGAAAACTGTGGTGGTGAAAGACTGACTGCCATACCTCAAATTTGAACTGTGGGTACCCAGGCTACGGATTGCATTTCCTTGCAGTACATAGCTTTTTTTTTATTTTCAGATTATTAGAAAATAAACCATTGCTTTAAATCATAATATTATGTTTTATTTTTAATATTTAATTTGAGTCAAGTTTTTATCTCACTTCTTAAGAGTTTAACCTTTTGGAATGGCGGCAGCCACAATAATATTGTTACAATTCTTAAATACTCATTACACCCATAAATCTTATTATGAGAAACTGCTTAACATGGTCCAAAGCGAAGGGTAAAAAATGGCAAAAAATAAGAATTAACTGCTATTAAATAAAATTTTAGCCCTAAGGTGTAATGATAATGATTAATAAGGGATCAATACACATTATTGACTTACGATGAAACATAAATAATACTTAACTATAATGTACAAAACACTATGTCTTCTTCCAGGAGTAATAGATTTCTAGTGGTTTGTTGACCTGTAAGAAAAAAATATTCCAGTTTAGCATAATATAAGTAAAACATCACACTAAAGCACACAAAACCATATTTTGTGTGAAACAATGATATGTTTAAAACATTTTATGGGATGAAAACAGGTGCAAAAAATATTCACAGTAGATTCCCACAGGTTGAAAAGAATATCCATGTGAATGATTTCAAATGTTTTTCTAATCCCATCGAATTATGTACACTACATTACTAGAAGCGACATCCCATAAAATGCGTCTATGAAAAGGAAGCCGTCTCTATCGAACACAAATAATAAAAGTTTTATTTGCTGTCCAATCCAATTCTCCCTTTTACACCCCACTCAGGGGCATAGGGAGGCAACAAGAGCTCTCCATTGCGCTCGATCTTGCGCAATGTTTTTGACCTCCTCCCTTTGCTATAGTGCTTGTTATAATTATTTAAAACAACATGATGAAAAAAGGAAGCAAGAACAGTTTGAATAAACATAGCAAATTATTGAAATGACATAAATTTTTGACATTTTGTTCTGAATGCCCCTAGTTCGTAGTAGGAACTTAATAATTTAATGTTCGTAAAGCAACCTTTTGTACAGGTGTTAATACTATACTTTGGTACACAGTTACAAAAAAATTTCTGCTTTTGAAACAAAATTTAGCCTTGAAACAATTATGAGAATAAAATGGTATCACAACATGTCACAAAAAAGAATTGGTTGATTAAGTTTAAACATAGAGGTGAGATATTCAAAACAAAAAACCAATATAATAACATTTGACGGCATCTTACCTTCCAGTACTTATCATTAACTTGTCGTAGACTTTGAGTTCCCGAGAGCACAACAAACTGACCTGGAGTGGAGGCAATATATATGCAGAAGTTCAACAACTTGTATGTGTCCGGAAGATCTGTGTCCAAATCCAAAGTAAGCCGCATGGCCAAATATTTACTTAAGTGATCCACTGAAAAATACTTGTATTTTAATTGCAAAATATAACCTTTAATTTTCCTGTAAGCTTTATTACGCTCATAAGAAAAAGTATTCAGGCTTAACATCTATGTGTATCTTCAGCTATCAGGCAAATACAATAATTCTCAAATTATTATATGCCTCAAAATAATGTTAATTGTCATTGGCAACAGGCTTAGAAATATATATGGTTAACTTTAACAGTGGACATGCGGAAGTCCAGCAAAGAGTTTTGCTAAGAGGTGTGGAACCATAAATTTTTTCCGGATTATAGAAGTTCCCCTATAGTACTAATTTTTTTCCATGACGATGTGATAGTTGAAGGGGTAAATGCATTTCAATATTGACAAAGAATAAAAACCAAGTCCTTCATGTTAGTTCTTTATAAGATAGCTGCTAAACCAATAAGTCAGAATATTTGTATCACTGTACGAAATTTTACAATATAATTTCACAAGTTACTCAAAGTTACCAGTTAAATTGAGGTGGTTGATAGACCAGCGGTTACGACGCCGGCTTTCGCACTGTTTCGTGCGGAGGTCGTGGGTTCGAATCCCGGCCGTGTCGACCATTTTACTGTGAAAGATGTCAAAAGTGTATTTGTGTTCACTTCGAGTGAACACAGATTCATTTAAAAAAAAAAAAAATACTATGAAGCAGATTAAATGGTTTACCTGTAGCATTAGCAGTTGTCTTAATGTATCTAACAGAATTCTCTTTTAAGGCTTTGATAAGCTGATTATCCCCGGTCATTTCAGTTGGATGGGGTTTGAATACCAGCTCTATTTCATTTGATAACAACGTGTCAGACTCTCCTTCTGTATCCAACGAATCTCCTTCAGTTCTATAATCATAAAAAAGTTATAATCTTTATATTATTACAGGTGAAACTACTTCCATTAGAGTATGGGAAACCTTTTAAAATGCAGTTGCGTGTATGATGGTCGATAATAATTCATTTAATATTGGAAAATAAACAAAATCTTTCAACACATTTTCAATTTGACCAACATTAAATAAAGGGGAAATTAGTTTTGTGCTAGGTTAGTTGATTCAAAACTCCCTTAATATTAACAAATATGCATCTATATTCCAAAGGTAAGAATGGGTTTGCTGGAAGAGATCTTTCTAGAGAACTAAAATGCTTTGATAAAATTGAACATGTGCCAGAGTGAACGCACCCTATACACAAAACTTGGGAGAATAAAGAGAAGCATTCAAATACAGATAATCACAGGTGAAAGTGGAAATTGGAGAGAATTAATGTGGTCTGGCGTAAGTATGAGACATTTAAAGATATGGGTAAAAATGAGCTCACCTATCTGCCTCGCTGGATTCACTATCCTCACTTCTTTCAGATGTTAAAACGGATTTGGCTCTTTTATTAGCACTTGTGGTGTGTTTGGAAGTAGAGCTAATACTAGATGGAACAGGGGATGGAGTGCTTCTTGTGGAAGGAGGATTTGATGTCGACTGTCCTGTATTAACAGGGGCATCTTTAGTAGAAGCACTCGCTGACTGATTAGATTCCGTGTTTCCATTGGAAACTTGTCCAGGGTTCTCTTCATTTAACTTTCTAGATCTTTGAGGTCTATTTTGAGATTGTAATTTTATTCCTTCGTTAATAGAATTTACTAACGCCGCTTGCGAATGCGATTTATTCAGTTTAGCAAGAACCCGTTCCTGATGAGCTTCATATTCATCCCTGCTAGGATAAATCTTGGATATTAATAAATCAAAATTAGGATCTGGTCTCAAAGAACGTTTAGAAACCAGCTTTTTACGACAAGTTGGACACTCCTTATTACCAGAGCGAAGCGCAGTAATGATACAATCTGAACAGAACCTGTGCAGACATTCTTTAGTTGTCATTGTTTTCTTTAACATATCTAAGCATATAGGACACATGAGCTCACTATGAAGACTTCTTGGAGAAACTGCTATTTCTGTGGCATCCGTTATAGCTTCGTGTGGTGTTCGGTGCAACTCATACAATGAAAGTTCCCATGTTTTATTTTGGACTTGCTCCGTTGACGTCATTTTTATTGATAAGATCGAAACCAAAATAGGTAAAAAAAAATGTTTGAAACAAATATTATAAAACAAACGGTAAAATAAAACAATCGATATTCAATGGCATTATGAGCCGCCTTGAACAACTTGTTTTGATTCAACTTGTCTAACAGTTGACATTAACAAAGCGCTTCTTTCCAACTTTAGACCACAGACAAAAAATTATATTTTATCCATGGATGGATACTATTAAAAAAAAAACATCAACAACAATAATAATTTTTGCTCAAATTTTCACACAGCTGTAACACCACCTATATATAAGAAGGCCTTTGTGCATCGTCACATCGGGAGGCTCACCGTTCGCTTGTCGGGTAAGAACACGTAGAAACCGTAGAAAGCGGAACCGACCCGCGCCGACCGGCTCATAGATTGTTGTCGGTTTCAATGCATTTAAATGGGCATGCCGGAAAGCGGGTTCCTGCTTTTTCTGTGGGTATCCCCATTCAAATGCATAGTAACATTCTTTGCGCTGGTCGGCGCGGGTCGGAATCGGCTTTCTACGTGTTCTTACGTTCTTCTACGTGTACTAGTATCAGTATGTACTTACCTGTACACTACTATAATAATAATATCTGTCTACACGCCGGCGGCCGTGACGCGAAAGGCCAAAAATGGCCGCTAGCACTAAGGCCTTCTTATATAGGTGGTGTTGGCTGTAACAACATGGCGTCTTGTCTTGTTGTTTGTTCTGCAATTCTGTAAAATGACATTGAATTTAAAAGCATCGTTGCTGCGTGTATTGATTAAAAATAGGTATTCGAAACATTAAAATATTATATTTTTACATCTTCTACGACTGCGCCACATTTATGTGATAAATTGGCGGCAAAATTCAAAATACAGTACTACTTGAGGGCATTTCGTTCTCAAATGCATGTTCAAATTGGATTGATTGGTAGAAGACCTAGGTGTAAAATCCTATAACACACCTCGTTCTTACATGGTTATAGAAACTAGCATTCAAACTAATAATATGCAAACTCCAGCTAAGATTATTAAAATACAGCGTTTTTCCAAAGGGATGGCTCATATCATATTTTGTAAATACTAAATATAGCATAATGGACCAATACACACTTTGCCCCAAACAGTATCAATGCCACCACAACCCATTATAATCTTGCTCCTTCTGAATTTTCTTCCATTTATCCTGGCTCACCGTCAAAATTATCTTTCCATTGGCATTTTACCCCAGGTTTGGTTATACTACAGCTCCATAGGATCTCCCCTTTATATTAACTGTTTCAAACTCTGGAGTTTCCAAGATTCTTCCCACTTGTTTCTAAATCATACTTGATAGGATTTTGCGTCTTATTGTCTTTGTCTAGCTGCTGTTCTATTTTACACCAATATTAAGTCATTTTCAAAACTATTGAACCTTTATTTTAAAAAAGAATGGCATCTTTGTACAACAAAGGATCAATATTTTTGTTTTGAATTAATGCCTTTCTCAGACCATTCTTTTTATCTAAAAATAATAGCCTGAAAATTTTTCTTCAAATTTGAGATCTGTAGAATAAATTATAGATAAAGAAAAAAAACACTTCAATTGAATTATCAACAACTTCTTTAATTTGTATATAAAATACATGTATCATCTAAAATAAATAAGTACAAAAATTATTTAAATAATTTCTTTTACGAGCAACTAAATATTATTATGTAAGTAGGTAAAATTCTATTGTGAAAATTTATAACAAGTTTTGTGATGAAATTTACATCCACACAGCCATTTCATAGTTAGGTATTTCTAGCAAAACCTCGAGCTATTTGTTACATGGTTTCTAAGCACACAAAGTGACAGTTTAGTTTAAAATTAGCCAGTTTATTTAGGCTTGTAAATCACAAAGATTTATCTGTCATTGGTAAAAGCGCAACACTAAGGAAGTTTTTTCACATTTTTTGCTCCCTCAAGAAGTATTAAATCAGCTGAACAGTATAGAAATCAAAATTATTTGTATTCGAGGTATTCCTAATTATTAATGTAGGAAACAACATATTTATCCAAAAAAGCTTATCTACATAAATGTATTCAAATTAATTTTTTTTGGGTTCCCCACTCGTTTTATGACAAAAAAACACAAAAATACAACAATTTCATATAAGCTTGCCACTCTCAAAAAACAAAGTGTGAGTGCGAATAGCGAAAAAATTAGCATTTTTTTTATTTATTATGTTTAAGGATTAAGTAACCCCCAGCGAAGAAGAATTTGATCATCTCCGAATTAGATTGTAAAAATAAAGACCATCATTAGATACATATCATGGCAATTTCCACAATATGGAGTAATGAAGTAAACAGCAGTATGAACAAACCCCAATGCTAAACTTACATAATGTTAAAATGTATTTATTTGTTTAATTAACATCAATTGATTAAGTCATACTGCCCGCTCAAAAACAATCTTAACAGTAAAAAGGTGCATACACTACTCAAATATATACAAAGGTGCATATAAGCTTGCGTTCCACAACAAAAAATAAATAGATGTGATAAAAAATTATTTAGCTTATCACAACAATATTAGCATATGAAAACCACAAGTAAAGGAATCTTATAAATAAAATAAATAGATTGACAATAGTGGTTTTCAGTATTTGTACTTAAGTCGCAACAAACATATTTTTTATAAAAAATACTAGCAGCAATATTTTGTGTAATAATCCCAATTTTACTTTTGACTGCAAACAATTATATCCTGATTTTATTATTGTCATAGCAACTACGGACTTACAGAAAAATAATAAAGTATGAAAAATACTTCCCGTAGTTGGATTGGTTTAGTTATGTGTATGAAAATATTTCGTGTGGGATTGATTTTTCAAAGAAATTTTTTTTTTTTTTTTTTTTTTTTTTACCCATCACGCCGTGTCCCGTAAGGGGTAGGCAGAGAGAACGGACCTCCACTCTTTTCTATCCAAGCATACTTCTTTCGCTTCATCCACCGACATAATATTTCTCATACACCCTCTCCTATTTCTCTTACTTCTTACATGGCCTTCCTTGAGGACGGAATCGATGTGTTCGATCCACGTCATTCTCGGTCGGCCCCGCTTTCTTACACCTTTCCTTTCAGCCTTATGAATTCTCTTTGTCATTCTGTCTGCATCCATTCTTTCCACATGTCCAAACCATCTCAACTTATTAACTTTCATCTAAGAAAATAATATGGGATAAACAAATCTAAAACTAATACTCTTGGAGACAAAAATAAATTAAGCTGCATTATATTAAGTACAAAAATGTATATAATTTGGTCAGAGGTGTCAGTACATATTATTTGTGTGATGAAAAGCAATGATTTCCAACCTTCTTTTGCTTGTGACATGGTAATTTTTCACCATATTTAAGTTACTTTAAGTTATAATCTAATGTCATCTTACAATAAATAAATAACACTCTTCAATACATAGGTGTCAATATGGCCGGTGGAACTTAATGCTTGAAGCATTCTCTACCAGTCAACCGGTCCCGTCCAATCTGAGACAGGATTCCAACCCCGAGTAGAAATTTTAAGTGAAAAAACACATTTAAATTTCTGACACGACCGGGAATCAAACCCGGGACCTCTTGATCTGAAGTCAGAGCCTTTGCCACTAGGCTACTGAGATTGGTACAATATTATATACTATAGACAGTAGGTACTTCCTTTATGCCATGCCATAGAGTAGGCAAAGAGTGTGGAGGACTTCCATTCATTCTTATCCAGACAAACCTTTCACATCGTTTAAGAGCATCAAACATTGCCTGCTATTCGTTTTACTCCTGACTTGGCTCTCCTTTAAGGCTGCTTCAATACAATCAGGTCATGTCAATCTAGGTCGGCCATGTATCTATAGATCCTTTTTGTCATTTTTTCTTCATTCATTCTCCCAACATGCCTGAACCACCTCAATTTATTAACTTTCATTCTAGTCACTACGCTAACATTTACTCCACAATCCTTTCTTATCCTCCTCAATCAGTTTTTTCCGCATATCCTGCACAAAGATCTCATTTCTACAGCATATACCTACAAACTTCCAGATTTTACGTCTATGTCCAAGTTTCACTCCAACACATCATGGATGGTATCAGAATTGCTTTGTGCATAGATTGTTTGAATTTTAAATATTCTCTCATTTCCCATTAAAAGTCTAAATTGACCACCAACCCTGCTACTAGCCAGTTTTCTTTTTCACACCTACCATCTCTAATAATTAAACTACCTAAATAAACATACTCATCCACTTGTTCTAAATTATCATCTTCAACTTTCACACGAAATTGTGTTCTTACTTCTTCTCTTTGAAAACGATTCTAATGTAAAAAAAAATATAGAAAACAAAATCATTGATTACCAAATCATCAAATTTATAAATTTACTTACCCAGCTACACTCGCTGAGAAAAATAGACTTAAAATTACTTTCAACTATAAAAATATAATGCCTCAATCCGATTGCTTTAATTGAATGTCCGCTATTAGTTTTATTTTTCATGTTGTAAGGCTATCTACTATGTGACATTGGTTGGGAATCACTGATACAGGGAAATATTAAAAGGCAATTGATTAAGTCCATCAGAGAACATATTGGAGGGATATTAAATCACATGAAGTTCATTAGGTTCAATTTTTGTGTATCTTTTACAAGTGATTTTTCCAGTGTTGCCACGAATGTGTGTCCGGGCGAAACCAAAAATGTCGGGGTCATAAGTTTATTTAATGACCTTTTTTTTCGGTTAGCGAACTTTTAACTTTCCAGATACCAATTTTCGGAAAGACCTTTATTTTTTAAGTGAACTTCCAGCTTTCCAGATACCAAATTTTCGGAATGACTTTTTTTTTAAAATTAAACCAACTTCCCGGATACCACATTTTCAGAATGACCTTTTTTTAAGTTTGTGTCCGGACCAAAAATTTTACAAAGGAGGCAACACTAGATTTTGCTGTTCTGACTACAGAGTTAGCTCACAACCTATGTGCCTTTTGAGTACGCTAAAGTAAAGAAATAGTCAACAGAGAACCGCATATTTATAAATTTTTAACCACATTTAAAATATGTTCCCTAAATTCTTTGTAATCATTTTTCATGTTTTTTTTTAATTCCCTTTTCAAATGCTTTAATGATTTAAATATATGTTTTTCATTTTTAGATCTGAACGAATCACCTAAATGTTTTACAATAGCCGCATTCAACTCCTCAACTTCTCCACATTTGTCAATTATATTTTCAATATCACCCAAAAGTTCATTGAGGGATTTTTTCTCTGGTGGTTTGGATTTGGTAATGGTCTTACAATCTTCCCAAAGCCTGAGACATTTGATACCATCTCGCCCTGTGTTGGTCAAAAACTCACGGAACAATCTTCTGCCGTTTTCTTCGCTCAACAGCTTATCTAAACTATCTGTGTAACGGTCTAATTCAGACTTGCTGACTCCTTGCAAGTCTCCACTATGACATGGATTGAAACATTCAGCCATTTTTCATGTCAAGAGAACTTTCAACCTAAAACAAAAATTTCTTTTCAGTAAGTACAATTCCATATTTTTTATCAATCATGGTGCCTCTAAAAGGGGCAGAGATAATGGAACCTCCACATTTAAGAAACTAGAATTATTCTCCTTACAACACAACATACAACTTTGCCTATTATTTATTTGTTCTGGGCTGGCCTTCCTTGGGGATGAAATTCACATGATCAATCCAAGTCACTCTAGGTTAACCATGTAATCTCACACCTTTCAATTCAACCATATTTTATTTGTTATTCCATTGCAATCACTCTTTCAATGTGCCCAAACCGTTTCAACCTGTTTATTTTCATCTTGGTTACAATGCTTCCATAATACAAAGGTATCGTCATAATAGTATCATTACTTCTCATATTCCAGTCTTTCCACACATAGAGCTCTCATCTTTACTGCACTTATATAAATAGAAGTATAAAATATTTTTTATATTAGGTCATGGAAACCCAAAATAGTATGGTAATTTTTACGAAACATATTTTGTAACAGGCAATTCCCCTAAGTCTTAGTGAAAGTTCTCAAGGCGTTTTAAGACACATGACTTAGATGGAACAAAAATAGACTTGCACTATAAGAAGTACAGTGATTCATAATATTGTTATTTAACAATTTATAATACTGTATGAAGATAAGTGATGTTAAACAAACTGAGAACTATAACAATTTATATTTAATATAAACACGGGCTCCTTAAAATAAATAATTAATCAATAAATAGACGGAATCCTTAAATACAAGTAATCGGTAATTACAATTTAGTAGATACCTTTGCATAATCCAGTTTTCGGTAAAAACATGGTTAATTACCTCAGTGCAGAAATCGAACAAAAAGATAAAATCCCAATCATGTTAATGAACAAATATTGTAAGCAGATTTCAAGAAAATCGTGATTTTATAGTAAAAACAGAAACGTCAACATTGGTTTTATCAACCAAACTTTCCGACCGGTCGTTTAATTCAGTCCAGAACATAGATAATAATATACTGTAATAATCCAGAACATATTAATACCAAAGATAATAGGAAGGAAGTGCCTCTAGAGCCGTAGACGGAAACATCAAAAATTTGGTACGGCGTCCATAGATCTCCAAAAATTGACACTTGTTTAGCATGTGTTTAGCAGACGATTGATATTGACAGATGTTATTAAATTGTCGCTGAGCACGGATTTGATTATTAATATTGTTGAACAATAATGTAATTGTATAACAAAATTACAACTATCAGCAATAGTAACAATAGAATACTTATTAATGTAGATGTTTTTATTTTTTAGATGTATGGTTGCCACAATATAACATTTTAGAAGTTAAAACGTAAAAAAATAATTATTGAGTTCGCGGGCTGATACGATGATGATGGTCATATGTTCATTTGGATCAACCAATCGGTATTCTGATATTTCATTCTCCTTTCTTGATTCTCAATGATAAATTTATACATTTTTTTTAAATATATATTTTACTCCAAAAATTGAGCAGAGCTCATGCTTTGGGGGATTATAGGGTTGTATTTATTTATTTAATAAGTAAGTTTACTTCAAGCAAGAGAAAATAAAAACATACCAACAAACAATAAACAAGCATTACAAAGGACACATACAAATAAAAAATAACAATTGCAATGATTAAAACAATTACAAAACCATCAGAGACGGTAAAAAGTAAAAAATAGTCAAATTTAAGATACATACATTCAAGCCAGAATAATAAAAATAATAAAATTAAACCATAATAACAAAGAAAAACGAAGTCATCGCAATACAGCAAAAAATTTATTTTAATTTTCAATTTATTTTATTATTTTCATTCCAAAAGCCTTTTCGCTGAATAGGTATGTACGATTTAGTTAATTATTAATTAGGCATTCCACCCTCAAAGAGTGATTTGTAATGTCGTGGTAAAAATAAAATGGTAGGTATAATAATACATTTTCATATTATGGCAAACTTTTTAAATCGAATATCGAATGACATTTGATGAAGTGAAGTGAGTAAAAGTTTACCGACGTTTCGGCCATTTTGAATTTTACGTCGTTGAAGGGTAACACGTGTTTTTATATTTTGTCCATAATTTAGTCAATTCACATTAAAATCTTTTAAAATGTAAACTGTTGTTTTAATGGCATTGTTTGTTTTAACTTTGTTGCCATTTTAGGTTATTCGCAATGGTCAATAAGGTTGCTACCGCCAAAAAGCCCCCAGCACTGGGACAGGGCAGGAAGGGTGCTAAAGCAGGAAAGATTCGTGGGAAGGGTCAGAAGAAGAAGATTTCCCTGAAGTTCTCGATAGACTGCACACACCCCGCCGAAGACAGCATCTTCGATGTTGCTAACTTCGAGAAATACTTAAAAGAACGCATAAAGGTCCAAGGAAAGACAAACAATTTTGGCAACCACATAGTTATCTCAAGAGACAAGACGAAGATCATCGTGAATGCCGGTTAGTATCTGTATACTTTTATTTTAACTTTATATGACAGTCAGTGCAGGGAATCTTAACAAGGTTCTTTGATTAAATTTAAACAATTGAGTGCAAGATAACCTAGTAGCCTTCTAGGAATGATTTTGTAAAGAGCAATAACTGGTTGCCATACCATATTGACGGAGTGGATAAATATAGGTTTGGTTCTATAAGTACTTGAAAAAAATATCTTAAAAAATCAAGGAATTAATAATAAAACAGATCATATTTTGTTTTTGGGCAATCCTCCACGATAGCATCCCAAATGTATGCCTAATTAATTTTTTAGTATTTCATAATGTATCCGTAATATTGCTAAAACATGCATCCCTCCGACACGTGATTGAGAGATCTCGGGATCGAATTTCTGCTGTATTAATTTTGGAAAAATCAATTGTGTGTTATCATTCAATATTAAATATGTGGAATGCTTTGGAAGAGAGGATTGCCAAATTATGACATTAGAATCCTTATAAAGAGGCATAATCGAGTAGTATTATTTACATTCACTGAAAAGGGATCGTATCCCTAAAATTTTATTGTCTGTATGTTTTGACTGTAGTTCAACCCCTAGTAATCCTGCGCTTCTTGTAATATGACACACTTATTTCGTCAAATCTGCAGATTGCAATAAAAATTTGCTTCGAAAAGCTTTATAGACCATCCTATAGAAAATACATTAAATTTAACATTAAATACTCAGTTTTTGCTTCTGTCAATATTGGAATGCATTGAACCCAGCGTTGAAAAAAATAGTACTAGGTATATGAGGTCTTAAGCAGTACTTTAAAATCCAACAAATGACATTGTCCCACACTGCTTTCCAAAACGTTACTGAACTTCTGTGAAAAAATTCTGACAATTTTGCTTCCAAATTAAAAAAAATTATTTTGGTACGAGAAACCCAATCTGTTGTATGCTGATTATTTTTTTAGATTAGATTTGTAGGAGTTATTGTCTTGCAATATTCATGTGGGATTTGTATTATGCTAAATAGAAGTCGGAAAAACACTTGATATGTTTATTTATCTTAACAAAAACAGTGCTCTGAAATGACTTGCGAATTCCGCCGTTTCGCATCCTATTGTAGCCTTGAGTTGCAAATGCAGCACCCTCTATGGCTTCTGCATTCATTTAACCGAATATCGTTTTTTTCTTTCAGATATCCCCTTCTCCAAGAGATACCTGAAATATTTATCCAAAAGGTATTTAAAGAAAAACAATCTCCGTGATTGGCTCCGAGTGGTGGCCTCAGTGAAGGACGCATACGAGCTTAGATACTTCAACATCAACGCAGGAAGTGATAATGAAGACAATGAAGAATAGTTTTATTTCACAGACCTTTGTATTTCATAATATAAAATTGTCTTTAGTTGTCTAGACATGGCATTTTATTATTAACCATGTTTGTAAGATTTTGGTGTGTATAGACAAATAAAGATTCATAAAAAAACATTCAAACGGATTTTAGAAATACTCATGAATGCCGAGTTCTTTTGACATTACAGTGAAACCTGGATATAAAAGCCCAATTGGGGGAGGCGTGTTCGTAAAATCTATGTCCGTTTTATGAAAATCGGTTCCAAATAAAGAAAATAAATAAATATGTCGAAGATCACCACGATTTGGAATTTCTATTAATTTACCTACCTAAATGACAAAAGTTGTTAATTAAAATGTTGTCACACTAAGCCAGCATTTGAAACAGTAGTAGAAGATGGTTGTAAGCCCAGAGTGGATCAAATTTAATTAAATTTTCCTCATAATTTTTAATGATTGCGTCAAATTGTTCTACGTGTAGAGAACTAGTCCTGGAAAACGGTGCAGCACTCCATAAACAGGACATTTTTGATATTGGACTAAAATTCCGTCTGTTATATCGAGGTTTTGCTGTATACTACCACTATGCCTTACAATATTATAAATAATGGCTGCTCCAGCATGACCACTTTTATCTGCAGTGTTCACGATAATTTGTTTTGAAGTTATCATTTATTCCAGAAATTGCTTGTCATTTCATCCCTGTAATGCTTGCAGCTAATACAAAAGTTCTTTATATACCGTCTGTTGATACCTGAAATGTCCATATAAGATTTTTCATGAAAAAGTCTGATTTCAATATAAATTTCAACACAGAATCGAACTTGGTTCAGATAATTTTTCAGAAAATACTTCGACAGCTGACTTTCTGCTCAAACACAAGCTTTGCTTTCTGTGGAAGATGTCAAAAGTGTATTTCGGTGAGCCAGAGTTCTTAAAAAAATTTAATATTGTGAAGTGAAGATTCAAACAAGACAAAATACATAGTCCAAGCAGAATAGGAAACTGTGTGAGACTCTGAAACAACTGCACATTTGAAAGGGTTTATCAATTTACTTACCTGGGCTCCAGTGTAACGGGAAGAAACGAGGAACCGATAGAAATTAGGAAAAGAATATCGGCTGCCAACAAGACCTATTTCACATTGCTGCCAATGTTTTAATCTAAAGACGTCCATAGAAAGACAAAAATAACACTGTGACACACTAACATTGACTGCAAGATCAGCCGAAACGTTTGACAAAATGAACCTATAGTAAGTTATAAAATGGTTTAAAATGGAACCTTTCATACCTTACGTACAGTATTTGTTATAATATGCAATGTTTTTCTTAATACCTATCACTAATTGCATTATATCTGAGTTGACCGGTGGTTAACTATTTTACTCCCATCTGCTTTAAATTCAATGTTATGTATTTAGACTAAAATGTTAATTATGTGCATTTTCTAGTATTTACGGAGAACTCTGAATGGTAAGTATGTTAAAGTTCAAAAACAGTGCATCTTTTCAGGCACAGTCGCAGAAATCCAAGAGGATTTGGATGGGTATAAATTATTTATATTTTTCTATTCAAAGGTGTCAATTTTTTCTAGTCATATGCCCCCACAATTAAGAAAAAGGCTTAACGGTGTAGAAGATTTGAACCGGGAACATTTTTAAAGCAATCTTGGCATATTAGATAACTGCTTCGGGGTGAAATAAAGAATTCAGCGACATGAAAAAAGTTAAAAAAATAGTTTCAGTTGGGTGTGGTGTCAACCCCTTTGTCCCTATAGTTTACAAAGGAAGTGAAGGAAAATTAAATTCAGTTTGTAAGGGAAAGTTAATTTTCCACAATTTTGAGACTGAAAGTTCTTACAATCATTGTTGATGTCATTTTCAATTCCATTTTAGTCATTGAACTGACCTCTTCTCAGAATGTTATTCAAAAATGTCTTTTCTTTATTGGTCTGGAATAAAATTATTTGTATTTTTTCACTATTTTGAAGACACGAGGAATTGATCTTGAGATTTGCCTTGACAATGTTTTCCAGTTTATGTGGATTTTTAATAAAATTAAGCTTATTTACGCCTTTAGATCATCGATATAGACTTAGTGCAATAATACCTAATAAAATTATTTCACTACTAGATATTATTTTTTCAACAAAAGCCATCTATTGAAATATGTTAGAAGCTCAAAACATGTGGTAGGAGGGCGCTAGTGGTAGGTAACACGGAGTATAAATTATTAATTTCCGACAGCTGGGGACAGAATTTCCCCTTGCGCTGTACATCTGCGACGACAGCGTCAGTTAATTATCGCACCGACGCTTCGTGAGCGACGCACAGGAAAAGCTCGTATTACTCAAACGTCAAATAAATTAATAAATCGCGTTCAAAATGAATAATTGTGAAAATGGAAAGATTCCTAACGCTGAAACTAATCATCTTACTACGAACGGGAAAAAGGAAAAACGGAAAATCCAAAGAAAACAGTCCCGCGGGATGAACGCCGTCACCGTTCAGAGCGCTATCCCTAAAAGAAGGTAAATACTTTTCTTTATTAACTAAATGATTCGCTTGAATGTTTTATAAATAACTGTGAACAAAATGACATCTGAAGCCGGCCTGAAATCGATTTTCTTCAGTAATAGTTTCATTTAAATTACGCTACTTTCACGCGTAAACTGAAATCCCTGATAACAGTAGACACATGTAAATACTTGCCTACGTAGAAATAGTATCTGTCTGTGTAATCCGTGTTCTATTCAGACATAAACACAACCCTTTTAAACATTCAATATTGACTTGTGGTTTCAATTACTGAAATTATATACCCGCTTATGGATAATTTTTCTGTCATGTGCTTGGGTATTGTCTTCCTATGTAGGTACCTATAAAAGTAAGTGCTTTTCATTTTTATATTAGTAGGTAAATATTTTATGGTCATTTGGTCATAAATATTTGTTCATTGTTTTCTAAAAATAGTTATTTAAACAGCAGGACCAATACTGACAGAAAGTATTAATTTTCGTCTCAAAGATAATAATAAATAACACGCGTGCACATCTTTTTTTTTGTTTTAATAAAATTGTAAGTAATGTTTATTTATTTCAGCGTTTTGACTTTGTTTATTTTTAGAATCTTTCTACTTACCTTCATGAAAGTCACTGATAAATAAATTAACGAAATTTAATATTTCTCCAGTAGCAACGTATACCTACTTAGTAGTAGACTGAATTTTTCATATAAATCTATAATGCATGGATTCGTGTGATAATGATAGGTATTTCGTATTTATACAGGATGTTCGCATGCCAGATGCATAGCTTTTAAAAAATGATAGTAAAGATACGTTCGAAAACGTTTTATCGACAGATTAACATAGGTAGGTATATTTTTTTGAAACCTCTAAGTATTTTGCTACATTTAGAACTGTTGTATTGACGAAACATCGAATTTAGAACGCCTCTAATTTACAAAGCTAATTTCATGTAAAAATGATTAGGTGCTTTTATTTACCTATTTCTATTTTTAATAGTGCCTGTTTATCAACACTATGAATTGGTTCACATTTTTGTTATTGTAATGAAAAGCTTGTTTTACACAACAGTATTTTTTTCGCAGAGAAGCGTTTGCTTTAAATAATGTTTTTTTTTATATATAAAATGGTGCAATTTTAATGTGATGTGACATATAATACCTAATACCATACTTAACTTAAATACCTAGTGTATTCCTCAAAACTATTGGCATCGACTTAGTTACAGACCACACTGTATAAAAACACCCTTATCCATACCCATAATATGGCATTTTCTCACGTCTTATGCCTGAAAAAATAAAAGTAACTAGGTAGTAACCTATAGCATTTGCACTACGTACCGATTACTACTGGGCTGTTTA
This sequence comes from Mystacides longicornis, assembly GCA_963576905.1. NCBI lineage: Eukaryota > Metazoa > Arthropoda > Insecta > Trichoptera > Leptoceridae > Mystacides > Mystacides longicornis. Next base: position 15,934,255 of record OY756425.1, read on the forward strand.
ACCATTTTTATTTATATACATATTTTATTAGCTGACCCGTCGAACTTCGTCCCGCCTTACAATAAATAAAATATTGCAGCTAAAGATTGTAACATAGCTGAAATTCTATTTTTGTTAAGTTTACCTATAGACATTTAGTGACATTTACCATACCATAACATAACATACCTACATACAATATACAATGCTGTATATTCATTCTGTCCGAGTTTATCTTTTCATTAAAATTATTTGTGAAAATTTGAACGAAATTCTGTCAAAAATCTGCGTACCTATTTTATGAAACCCAATGGTTGCTAAGTAATAAAAATTGTGTTTAAGGAATATTTCACAGAGGGCGTGAATAATCTAGTATAATCCGTTATCCGATCCATACTAACTTTAATATTATATTTTACTTCATTCGTTATAATTTTATCGTGTTTTAATACTTATTCTGTTATCCGGAGCGGAGACAAATTGAAGGAAGTAAACACTATAAAAATCGGTTCAGCTGAGTTATAAATGGTGTAACCAACCCGACTTTCTTTTATATATTCAGATTACCATGTCCCATGCCCCGGCAAATCCTTAACACGCATCCCTAACCGTCACTGGGCAAAGCAATCGATTAGAAAGGGGTGGTAGATTTGGAGAAAATGTCGTTATGAAGTTTTCAACATCCTTCGGCTGTAGACATTGCGCTTTCTGAAGATATCCTAGCTGAATAGATAATATAGTGGGAATAATAAGTAACACAGTTAAACCGGCAATCGCCAACTACAAGAAAAGAGGGAGAGAGAGAGAGAGAGAGAGAGAGAGAGAGAAACAATACCCAATAATATTGTGCAGGAAATTTTTAAATAGTGACACATGGTTTGGCTGGAAGATGATATCCTTCAGGATATGTTCGCCTTTTGAATATTTTAAATGATTTTATTCACGTGATTGTCCAATGTCCATAAGTAATAAAGTTTCATCTATAAAATTATCTATAGAAAAGTGTAATAGACACCTACTACGAACCTACGTAGATTAAAAAAGTACAAGGAAATAAAATATCTGATAGGTAAAATCATGGTCATAAATATTGTAAATAATAAAAATCAACAACAAAATACCTAATGTGGAAAATTATTTGAAACTTGCTTTCCCGACAGACGGCGGCGTCGTCCTGTATTTAATGTCTATTGTTATTATATAAATAAATATGGCATTACGTCACGTAGAGGACGATTTGTGCCAACTGGCAGCAAAGATTTAATGTCTATGTTTTACAATGTAATTTAGATCGATTCGTCTGTTTTAAACGATATTTACAGGGCATGCACTTTCTAACAGTCACAACGACTTTTAAAAATTGACAGATGTCAAACGCAAAAAAAAAACAAAAACAAAAAAGAATGATCCAAATCGGTCCTGTCGTTCAAGCGTGATGCGATCGGATCAAGGGAAATAGCGCTCTATTTTTGTACATACAGGTAGATTGAATTTAATAATATCGAGTTCTTTCTTTTACATTTTTTTTTCATTATTAAATAGCTTTCCCGACAGACGTTGTCCTGTAGTCCGTACTATGAATATTGAATTCGAATTTGTAATTTATACAAAAATACGTTTAAAATAATATGTTGGAATGTTAATTTTTTTTTGAAAGGTAAAGAAATTCTATCAAAAATCTGCGTAACAATGTTTTGTAACTCAATGGTTGTCAGGTAAACAATAATTTTGTTGCTATAGAATTTTTCATAGATAGCGTTAGCGTCGCAGGAGATCCGTTCCATACTAACTTTAATATTATAATTTATATTATTTCTTATACATTTTCAACTTTTTAATAGTTATTCTGTTATCCGCAGCGGAAGAATCCAATAAATCAAACATCGGAAGAATCTGTTCAGCCGATCTCTATAGATAGTTATAAGTAGTGTTTGCACTAATATTAAATTAACCCGACTATCTTTTATATTATAGCTATGTCCAATCTTGTAGTAGGGGAGCTGTTACGTACCCAAAATTATCTATCAGCTATGTATGTTATGTATGGGACTATTATTAAAATTGGTAAGTAGATACCTATGTATAACGGATTTCGTAGTTGCTAAATTCTATAACTGAACCCACTCACCTATTATACCTGCATGTATTTGGGAAATAGGTAGGTATATCTCAAGTCTGGTATTTTGTTGCAGGTAATGAAATAGTTTATATCTTTATTTTAACGAAATAATAACGGTCTGAACTTTCTGATTACGATCGAAACAATATTTACAAAAAGTTAATTTGATTTTTGTCAACGCTAGATGGTACAGCAGCCCGATTCACGGAAAAGTTTAAGTCTAAGTTTAGTTCGAAGTTCGAACGAAGTTCGATTCAAACTTTTCCGTGAATAGGTACATAGACTGTAGATAGTCGCCGCCTACAATTATTATTACCAGCAGCCCTATTCACGGAAAAGTTTGAATCGAACTTCGTTCGAACTTCGAACTAAACTTAGACTTAAACTTTTCCGTGAATCGGGCTGCTGGACGTGCTAATTAAAGCCAACACCACCTTTTGATCAATTAACATGTTTTTTTTTTGTACATGTTATAGACAAATTGCATTTGGTCATCGACTATACAAACGAATTCTTCCACAATGTAAAGTAGGAAGAAAATTAATTGTCCACTTTTTATATTTTTTATATAAGTGTCTTTGTTTGTTTTAAATAATTGTTTATATTATGTTCCAATGGACAGTTATTTTTTTTCGCACTATACATTGGCGAAATCATCGTTTGTAGTCGAACGCCAATTTGTATTAGTCTACGGGGGCTGTGCTCGAAATTCGACCATAACTTATATAAATAATTATAAGTTTGCTATTAAGATTCCATTGTAAGACTGAGCGAGCGTTATTTCAAAATTTTCTTTAAAAAACAATGACATGGATATGCCAAATTTGATATGTTGATAAGTTTTGTCTATAACAAAGTTTTTTCTATTATTATTATTGAAGACAAACAATATTAATCTACTCTCAATTTGACCACAGATAAACAAAAGAATATATTTATGCGTCCTCGTGTCGTGTCAATGTCAAATACACCGTATTTTTAGCATATTTAAAAAAAATAGCATCGCCACTCCTTTTGTATATAAACTATAAGTGTACGAAATTTCATACCTACTCCTCCGTCAATTTTCGTAAAAATGCATGGTCACAAAGTTTTTCCTTCACGTAGGTATAGCCTATAGGTATTAATATATAGATTTAACTGATTTATAGGTTTATGACCAATCAATGTCCCTTTTCTTTGCCCGTCTTGTCCTTTTTTCTCATCTATAATGCACACAAAATATGCGTCATGTACACATGTATAATAAATTAATGTATACCATATTATACCTACCAAGTACCAACCTACCTAATGTCTAACTATATGAATTTTGGTTTTGTGAACAACGAAGGCTTGTATACCTAATGTTCAGTTCAAAGCACTTTTGTCATTTACATTAGGTCACTAATGAATAGAAAATACAATCTTGTCGCTATTGGAGGGTTAAACTCCATACTCGATAAATCGGCAGCAGTTGTTGATGTTTATTTAAGTATTTAAACGAATTAAGTGTACAATATTCTCTTAAAATAAATTACATTCATTAAAATATACATTATTATTCTCCCATCATCTTTTAATATTATCATTCTTTTCTTTTCTATATATTTTTTTTTCTAGATTACCGGCGACTCATTCTATTCGGAACGTATTGCGCCGTGGTTAGATATAAATATTCAAGCAATAGAAATGTCAAGAGGCAACACGTTGCTTTATTTCGGTAACTAAATGACACTCGTCCGTATTATGATTCTCTAATAAGTTAGGCATAAGTAGGGCTACCTGGTGGAAAATAAAATATTATTGAGTCTATTTGATTTTTATGACCGATATTCTGAAAAAACTACGAGAAATTCCGGACGTACAACTATTACCTAACATGTTATGTACCTACAAGTAATTAAATTCTTATTAATGTCGGGAATTTATCGAAAAAAAAAGCCGAAGTTGACTAGAAAAACGCAGAGAAGATGACGTAAAAGCAATAATAATAATTCATTACTTTTGTTATTTGTATTGTAATGTCTCGATACCATTAAAAATATTGATACATTAAAATGATTCATTGATTATCGTTTTCAGTTCAATGCTACATAATTCGATGGCTGCCATTTATATTTATTTATTTTATTTTATTGATTCCACGCAACAACAATGTTGCTTTTACAAAATATATAGGTAAGGTATATAAAAATTTAATCATTGACATTTGATAATAATATTACTGAGAATAACAAAATATGTACAAGATTGAATGTGTCACAGCAATACAAACAAATAACATTAAAAACACAGCAAATAATAATAAAATGATTCAATAAAACGATAATCAATATAAAATAAACAGTTTAAATCATGATAAAAAAAATAAGATAATAATAATATATTATACCTAATCATTATTACACCGTTTGTAAAACAAAACATTCACATCAATTATCAACACTGGATAAAATTAAACACTTACAACATATGATAACATTAGAGCAGAAATTATTGAGAATAAGGGATGAGGAATTGAAATAGAAGGAGCACTCTTAACATTAGAATGAGTAGCCATGCGGTAAAAGCAAAATAATATGCAGCACAGAATTGATCCATACAACAATACATTCATAATACTGTAGTACTCATTAGTATATTATATTTCGGTATTTGGAATAACTGACCATTAATAATTTGCAACAAATATTGTTTTATTATGTCTCAAAATCATTTCTGGGAAGATCAATGCAGTTTTACATTCGATTGATCCAACCTTCGAAACTTTTTCCCCCACATCGATTGAGGCACATCCAAATAATGCTTTTTGAACGCACCATTTCTACTTCGGGGTCAAAAAACTTTGCCCCCTCAATTGTATACTGGAAATAAAATACTCACTAAGTGCCAAAAATGAAAAAAAAAAATGAGTTGAGTATGAGGAAATGTTCCATAAACCATTGCCAATAGCCTAAATATTGCACCTAGTCCGTATCGATGATCTAAAGGCGTAAAAAAATAGATCCAAAATTCATCATAGTACTATGTCTATATGGGGGAAAAAATCAGTTTTATTAGATTATCTCAAAATGAATTTTTTGACACTTATGGCGCGTATTTTATTTCCAGTATACAATTTATTTTTGATATTTGGGAATTGTATGAAGTTATTGTGTACCTAATCAGGACTTTATGGTGGATAACTTTTTTTTAATCAAATAGTCGTTTTGACCGCTCAAAAAGTCATTTGAACTGAGTCGTTGAACTGATAGGTGAAAGTTAGAAATTATCATGACGGAGAGAGATCCCTCGTCGGCGGTCGATTTTCCTGATTTCTTCCAAGATTTTTGGTACACAAATGATTACGAATTATTCATAATTGAATGTGTTTTACGTTCTCAAAAGAACTTGTTGTGACATATTCGATTTTCCCTTAAAACATATGTGTCCGTTGCTTCAAAGTGGTTCGTGAACGAGTAGATAACTTTTGTTGGATTTGGTTCATCTTAAAAGACCCATAAAGGCGACTGCTGTTCACTTCAAAGTTATATTAACTTTGATGCATATTGCATGGATTCTCGATTCGTCATCTATCAAGATATCATACACGTTTTTTGAAGAACCACCATTGTATTTTTTAAGGATTTTTTTTTCAATTAATCAACACGATCTTTTTTTTAAGTTATTGTTAATTTATGTGGCATCCATCGCAAATAAATTATTTTAGCGAGCAAAATGCTCATGTAAAATGTAATAAGTATGTGTTGGTTCCAAAAATGCCCAAAGATACCTCAATCTCGCAGTGCATCACAGCATCAATGTTTTTCCGCACGACAACAGATTTGGACGACCTTCATATAAAATGCATTCGCAAGAATGCCACGTCCACGATTGACGTCCTCAATCCATTGAAACAGTTGTCCTGGATAGATCTTCATCTTCAAAAATGTCAAACTAAGTTCATTGATTGTGTGAGTCCACGTCAAAAGTTGAAAAAAAATGGACTAAATGCTCCTGATTTTATTCTAAATTTTAACGTTAAGAGTTTTCTAATTTATCATGTAAAAACGTAAATAAACCAATTTTGCTAAAACTTTCCAAGTAAACATAACCTCAAAAAATTAAAAAAATTACGATAAAAACGTTAGTTGCACGATTGAAGCATCATATTATTCTTATTTACTTCAGATATGCTACGTGAATCCTGTTGGTTTTATTGAAGGCGCGTTGAAATAAATCAAATGTCGTCGGAGGACACTTAATGTGTATTTTATTATAATTCGTGAACTTTGCTTACATAGAACTGCAATTTATTCGCAGTAGATATGAACAGAATATTTTTTTTTGTTTGTTTTGAACATTCTATTACAGTTGGTTTTTATTATTATTTTCATGGCGTGCGTTACACGACTTTACGTAGATACATAATATAGGTGTTAAGTACCTACCAACAGCAAAATCCGTTGGACCATAGCCTATGGCAGATGAGAAATCAAGCTACGCGATTTTTTGCACTTGTGTTAAAGCGTTTCAACGAAAATACCAAGTTACGGACGTACTTAGCAATTATAACATAGGATATGAGGCTTGTGGCATACGATGCTTAAGATAAAACCACTTTGCACTTACGATAGTCTTCTATATATGTATAATTATTATTTCGAAGACTTGTTAATAGATGGTCAAATTTCGTTATTTTTAGCATGAAAATAGTCTCCGTGTCGAAAAACACCCTGGCAATATTCGAACCGTGCTTTAATGCTCTAAAGCTGAATCGCCCTTCACCCCAAGAGAGACAAAAATAAACACGGGCGTTGAAAATAGATGAAAATGCATGACATGTTTGCTTCAAAAAGTTAAGGGCTATACTATATACAGTGTAGGTACCTATTAGGTATCTTCTGCATTTTTATTTTAGAATGAAAATGAAAACTAATTATTTGTTTTTTTTACAAATGAATATATTTTATGGTGATGGTATCCGTCGGACCTTGTGTATTTAACATAATATGTCGTCTGTAGATTAGACATTCCTGAGGCAAAATAAACAGACACGTGTCAGATTAAACATAGGACGTCATCGAGAATGAAAATCGAATCGTTCGTTATAATCGTACGTCACTTAACCTTACCACACTTTGCATGATGGATGGTCACCTTCTATTATGGGGTCGATCAGGTAAGAATAATTCCGCTAAGGTTGAGAATCCTTAGACGACGATTGGTAGAAATCACTCGCAAATATTATATTGACGATTATCGTTGAGGGTACCTATGTTAATTCGGCTAAAACGTTTTGAAATTACCGGTGAAATATTTTTTGTAGTTGTTATAATTCATTAATATTATAGCGGGACTTTTACAGAATGGACCTAAAAATGTGTTTGCTTCACATGTTTCTCGGTAGGTGGCCTATTGCCTCCAGAAATACTGGACGAAGATAAAAAAGGAGCTGTAAAATATATCGACAATTTTCGTATATTTTCTCGATTCTGGTTTAACATTATTTCAATCATTCTCGATGGTTTTATTTTGGGATCGTACAAAACTTGAAAGTAAAGACGATTGAACAAAATTGGCATGCTTGCTCATTTAGAGATCGACAAATTTTGAGTGTGGGTGATTTTCATCCGCGCCATCTTTTTTGGGATTGCTTAGACGATTAAAGGTTTGAATATTATTCCATCGTACAGTGCACACACGGTTCTTCAGAAGAACGTAGAAAGTTAGGTAATATTGTTTCATCTAAAACTCTGCAAAGTTGGATTATTCTTGTAATTATCATTCAATTAAATTTGTTCCTGTTAATAACAATAATTCACCGTCAATTATTCTGATTCGTAATCAAACAATAGGAATATTTACTTTATAATAGTTCTGTTGTGCTAAGTATTAAAAAAAAATAAGTGTTGAAGTGATTGGTATCTTTTCGCATTCGTTCGTGTGTATATTTTACGACAAAACGTGACTTCTTTGTGAGTTTTAGCTTTTCCTTAAAAACGTACGTGAGGGTTGTTCTGTATTGCATTACAAGAGTTAACCTTGCATACCTACGTCCTAGCCATGTTCCATTCCCGGTTGAGTCAGTATTCTTCTGTTCAGCATCAGTTAATACAACTCTGGTTACAGTTTACAGCTTAGGTTTTAGATAAATTTACGTGTAGGTACTTTTGAGTGAGTTTTGATGTTGAGTTTTTATATTTATTTTTGGTAAATCTTAACTCCTAAAATATGTAGGTATAACACTTTTCTATATAAAGTGTCAGTAGGTATAGCCGGCGGAACTTACCTATTGCCTGAGGCAATTTTTTCCAGTCAACCGGCCCCGTCCAATCTGAGACAGGCCAACCCCGGGTAGAAATTTCAAGGGAAAAACACCCGGGACCTCGTGATCTGAAATCCACGCCAGTACAACTAGGCTACCGAGGTCGGTAAAATATTGATTCTTAACTTTAAACAGATTTGCTAAATTTGTTTTCCAAATTATCATCCAAAGGTAAATTGAACTTAAATCATGATAGCATTACAATGTCAAGTCAATAACATTCAGTATGAAGTATGATAAATCTTTTCCAAAAATATTCGCAAGTACCGTTGTCAATAATTTATTATATTACTAAGTAAATTTGGATAAATTCTTGCTGCACGTCATTTGATTTTCAATTAATTCGATAAGTAAAAGATGACTGTATGTAGGTACCTACCAAAAGTTCTTGTCGAATCAAATCGTCATTCAAATATGGTGAAAAAATGTTTTACTTTTAATTCAACTTTCCTGCATAAGTTAACATTTCTACCACCGGGCTACCTATTGTGTGTGTACCCGCCCGCTTCAAACAACAGAAATTACGCCCAACCACATTGATGCGTGCCTCGCAGACGTCATAGCGTTAGTCGGTCAGTGTTCTAGACTGCTATAAAACTGTTACTATAGTAATGTTCCTCCGGTTTTGTTGTCTTTTAAATTGAAGTCCAAAATGAACGTTTTCGGGTGTTAATAGCTGTTGTAATGTTTAGAAGTGCACGTTATCGTTTTTTGTTTGTACTTTGAACATTAAAAAATACAACAAATTCCTATCCAATACTAATATATATACCTAATGACTCCTTTAACAGTTCGATTCGTTTTGTGAATCGTGATCAGTTAAAAGTATAACGTACGTTTAATTTTTTTAGTGAAAATTTCACAGTTAAGTTTTTCGAGATCTCGTAGATTTCAAAGACTCATTAGAACCATAGATTTTGAGGACATCTTCTAATACAATGTTGAATACTGACTTTAAAGGAATCACTTTAGATTAACAAAAGTTCGCCATGAAATAGGACAATCTCCAATCATACATGGTCAATGGAACAGTTTTTCCTGAATTTTTGCGCCGGTCGGTGCGGGTCGGAATCGGCGTTCTACGTGTTTCCACCCATAGGCAGGCAACAAAATCCTTCATTGCGCAGTATCAATGACAATATTATACAAAACACATAATCTTAACTCTTTCTACTGTTGTATACCTACCTAATGTATATTTTATTTGTTTTTTTTTTCAGACAAGAACTTCTAAAATGGAACGGCTGGGGCTACAAAGATTCCCTGTTCGTTTATAGAAACGGCACAATGCGATTTCTCGGAAACAGGTGAGTCCATATTATTGGTCTATTTGATAAGATTTTCGCACGTTGTGTGCTTGTTTTCCTTTTAGAGTTCAAAACACATTAGCATTATTCGATGCACTTCTGCGAAGGACAATCTCGCACATACTATTATTTTTCAGATGTCGTCACAGCTCGCCGAAATGCCTACAGTGACGAATGCCCGCATCTATGCCGTATGCGTAATGTTTACTTTTTACTGTACATATCTGTGTTAACGAGATTGGAACACTGTGTGTTTGTTAATATTGCTCTTTTGATGCCTCACTCCATAATCTACCCTACTTGACTTCTAACTCGAAATTATGTTAATCTCAGATCGATGGGGTATGGACATGGTGATGAAATTCTACTTACAATTGTTTTAAAACAAGGGCCGGGTCTCCCGGTACCATCGCGTAGTCCGCTCGTTTAGGCGACGTTATGGGGTGTTTTTTCTAGAGTGGCCGTAGCACTACTAAATCAGTCGTCAGTTCTTGACAAGTAGGTTCAAAGTATTCTATGTTTATGTCTTTCACTCTCGGCTGTAAAATAATGAATGCGGGAAAGAGACAGAGTATAGTAACGACGTTTGGTGTCAGTAAACGTTGCATGGATACCGCGGTAAACGAGACGCCCACTGAAATAAAATGTATGAACTAAGTAAAAAGGTTAAATTCAAAAACATTAGCAATATTAGTTAGTCATATTGAAAATAAGATTTTTCACTGTAGGTACATACTTATATGTTACGAAAATAAAGTTCAAATATAACTTTTCCACAATGTTTTATTATCCTGACTAGTTTCGTAGGCACACGTCCTGCATCTCAATACATTTTATATATGTTACGGCCGATGCAGTGTGGGACCCCATTCCTAGGAAAACATACCATTCATATCGATCAGACACTTTTCTGGGCTAGTCTACAGACAGATTATTTTATTGAGTACACATGTTTCGGCTATTACCTAGCCATTATCAATACTCGGTAGCCTACTTTTACTGGCGTGGACTTCAGATCCGAGGTCCCGGGTTCGATTCCCGGTCGGATCAGAGTTTTTCTAAGTGTTTTTTTTTCACTTGAAATTTCTACCCGGGGTTGGCCTGTCTCAGATTGGACGGGACCGGTTGACTGGAAAAAATTGCCTCAGGCAAAAAGTTCCGCCGGCTATATTGACACCTTTGTATAGAAAGTGTTAATATTATTACATGTATATTATTATTTTATCAAAACTTACTTCAGATCTACATATTATTATATTGCAATTTTTACTAAGATGTCGTGAGGACGGGTGGGGAATACGGGGATGTGTGGAGTTTGGGGTGTTGTCGTTTAAACAAAACAATATAACCATACCATCATTCATTCATTGAAAAACATTTTGGTCTGTATTTTTATTTCCAATTTTGACGGGTGTCGAAATTAACTATGCACTTTCCATAAACCTAAACTTCTTTAAAATATATTCATTATTGCGGCTGTGCATATTTATAATTGAAAAATCACCTCAAAATTACTTGATTTTATTGTGTGCGTTTTCAAATCAATAAACGCGTAATGAACCTTTCAACTGAACAAAACCGTCAATATAAAAAGTCCCACAGAAAGACCGATAAGGACAAATTAAAAAATATATATAAACAACGCAACGCAAGTAATGCATAAACTGGTCCACATGGTAGATACCTATACCTTTTCTAAATTGGATATTATGGGTCTGTCATATTGGATGACCGAATGACCTGGAATGACAGACCAGAACTTTAACCTTCCACTACCGATGGCCATTCTGTCGATTGTCCTAAGATAAAATTTTGAAGTATGTAGGTACCAAAGAGATAAACTACTAAATATTACGTGACTAATGCAGTCTAGTGATGAGTTCAATAGTACCTACCTATACGTCTGGGTATCAAGAAATCAGTAAGTAAGTAGTTATATTATTATTCTAATCGTCGTAATAAATGTCAATGTTAATCCCATTAGCTTACCTATTAATTATTGTTCTTGTTACAAAGATCAATAAAATGCAAATGTTTTAATCTTGAATGCAAACGCGTGCGTCTGAAATACGGTTGGCAAATATACGATATAACTCGTTTTAAAACCCGTCCAACTGTGCATGGTCTTTTTACGTCTATTTTTGAAATAAATTCTATTCTAAATTATCTATTCGAATTTGGTGGATCGTGTGATCTTTTACGTTGCCTATAGTAGTTGTGTTATGAAAACTTCTAAAATCTATAGGTATAGTAATATTATATGGCATGAACTGCCAGTTTCAAAAACTTAGTGTATTTTGTAGTTGATTTATTTATAACCATCTCCGTCAAGTCTTCCACAAAAAATGCGAGCTTTAGGTAAAAGAAATGTTGCCAAATAAAATATGAAGTTTGAAGTTCGCCAATTTTTTGTCTTTGTAGATCCCTCAGAGATGGAGAACTGGAATGGAAATTTCTATTTAAAACATAAACTAAAAGTCTACTTATTCAGTACATAGGTAGGTACACGCAAATCTTCTATATAGTATGCAGGTACTTATAATATACTAGCGGTCTGCCCCAGCTTCGCATGGGAAATAGGTACCAATTTAAAAAAAATAGTTTTCATGAAGGTCCTTATTTTTTTTTCAAAATATTCTACAGCCCTTTAATCTGGAATAATGTAGCATTCTAATGGTTCCATCCCGTATGGCTCGTACTCCCGTGACGCCCTATATCGCTGCCTAGATAGATCAGAGTGAGCCACGGAGATCGGCGACCACTCTTTTTTTTTCTCTAATAGGTACTTACATTTTTAAACTCATGGTATCTTTCGAATGGAATGTCCGAATTAAAAAAATTCAAAAAGTTTTATTAACGTATTGAAGCACTCTTGAATATGAACTAATTTATTTTGATAAGGAGTAATACCAAGATACAAATGAAGAACCTTTTCTAGAGGCGGCATTTCAATTAAATAAAAGAACACTTATTGTGGCATAAAACTATAAAAGTTACATAGACATATGCTGTCGCGACATTTTTTGTAAATATTCATGTCTTCTACAAATTCATAGTAGGTACATTATTTTATTCTATCATCAATTATTATTGTTTTCACACTATTGCACGCGATGTAAAGAATATTTTAGGTATTTTTTTTACACCTTGGGTTACATTATTGGAGTTTTAGTAAAGATCCCATTTTTTTTTGAAAATTCAATATAGCCTATGTTCACCGCGGATAGTGTAGCTTCCCAAAAGTGAAAGAATTTTTCAAATCGGTTCAGTAGTTTTAGAGCCATTCAATGCAAACAAACAAACAATCAAATCTTTCCTCTTTATATATTAGTAGGTAGGTATAGTCAAAATATACAAATCTAATACTTGAAAAAAAAAATTAGTTATTGAGTGAAACGTTTGCACAATAAAATAAATATAGTCCGAAATGGCCTTCTGGTCCATAACGAAATCATGAGTGCTGATTTTTATTAGTTACTTATGTTAAATATTATTTTCTTTTTATGTTTTTTTTCGTTAACGACTTATAATCGGTACTTATATTCATAAAGCAACTGGCAATGATGACAAACAAAAGTAAAAGTAATCGACAATAATAATAATAATATATGCCATCTATGTTTGTGAGCAAAGAGAATATTATAAGTTGTAAACTGTTCTGCGGAATTTTTGTTCTCATTTCCGCTCACGTTAATTATTTACTCAGCTACCTTAAAATGAGCATTTAAGCCACTAAATGCTTTGTGCTGGTAATAGGTAATATTGTTAAAAGTTGTGAAGGTTTGTAGAAATGTATTATGTATTTTCCTTAGATCGGTTCTTTGAGTGACAATATTTTATGCATAGAAAAGCCATTATTTTTATTAGATGTTGTGCCTACATTGGAATAGCCAGCTATCTCTTGTGGCTTGTGGCCCAAACGACCGAAAACTTGAGGAATCTCGGATTTTTGTAAAGCATTAAAATAAAGCCATGATTACATCAAAATTGAGTGAGACCCTTCTCATCCAGCCGAAACTAGCGCAAGCCACGATGTCGTCACTCCATCTCATCATTGGCCTGTCCCCTTTTCTCCTTCCCCACCATGGACGCCACTGTAAAATTATTTTGGTCCATCTGCCATCTGTCATTCTTGCCACATGCCCAGCCCACGACCACTTCAGCTCCGTAACTCTCTGGACAATATTAGTGACCCTTGTCACTCCTCTGATCCACTCATTTCTCCTTCTGTCTCTGAGCGAAATTCCTAACATGGCCCTCTCTATGGCTCTCTGTGTGACATGCAATTTATTCACGATCTCCTTTGTGAGGGTCCACGTCTGACATCCGTATGTGAGAACTTGGAGTATGCATTGATCAAACACTTCCGTTTTGAGGTTCTGTGGGATCTTTTTATTGGTGACTTAGTAGACTTTAATAAGGTCTTATAGTAGGTATACTTTAATCTGTCTGTTAATAGTAAGGTATGTACATACCTACCCTTTTTCTCAACGTCGCTGTCGGTAATAAAAAAATCAAAGAGAATTTGGCCTGGGCTTCAGACTGGCATTCCCGTGTACCTACTGACCTACTTATTATGTAAAGGAGTAGTAAAAATCAAATAAAACTGAAGAATTCACGTAATGATGTAATAAAAACTATGTTTTTTTTAGATTGAAATGCCCATGTTTAATTTTAAGTTTCAAATAGGTAGACCTACTAGGATGGTTCTTTCACAAAAATACTGCTAGTCATTAGGAACATATACCTACCTACCATTGGGAATCTAAATACAATATTTTTATTTTTTTATTTTATTACCTATAGACCTCCACCCGGACAAAATACAATATGATTTCCTGAGTACTTTTAGTATGTGACCTATAAGATCTTCGTACTTACTAAGAATCGTTTAAATAAAAAAATGTTGGGTAGGTATGTTTCTATGGCGCGGTGTAATCCATATAGTTGGAAAAGCGAACATGCACACACTCGAAGGTGATAAATTATTACACAAACGGTCTGTCAATGGAGCCTCCACTACAAAGGATTCTATGCAGAACCTTCATCTTTGACCATCATTCATAAAATAATGTGATCTTGTAGATGTAGACGATGGTAATGTAGGTCGGAGTCCGTCGGAACCTGTGTACAGAGATACTACCCGGTCTGCACGTATACTTTCAACTTACGTCGTGTGAATATTAGATATTTAATGTTTGATTGTCCTATAAATCGTATATAGGAACCTTTGATTAAGTATTACATATTATTGCATCGATATAATATTTTCCCGCGGACTCTATCATATTATAAATTGACATAGCAACTATCAACAACTAACAGACGAATATTAAAGGTATGAAAAATATTTTCTCTGATTGGATTGATTTTGTCATATACCTACAATATATACCTACAACAAGCATACAATTCTCCCTTTGTGACCCCACTTAGGGGCATAGGGAGTCAACAAGAGCCCTACACCACCCTAGATTCTGCGTGGCTTCAATGACCTCCTCCCTGAATCCCTTAGCTCTACTTTGAAGGGACGGGACACGGTGTGAAAGGGTCTTCCTCGTCTTCGAGAACCTGATGGAAGGAAGAAAAATTCTCTCCTCGGCCAACTGTCATATTATGTACCTACCTACATATGAAAAATATATTGTGTGGGGTTAGAGTAGTTGTTAGTGTTTTTACGAAAATACCGAGTTACGAACAAATTAACGGATATCTGATGTATATTAATACGTGAAGGAAAAACTTTGTGACCATTTTTACGAAAATTGCGCGGACGGAGGAGTATGAAATTATGAACACTCACAGGTATTATAGAGAAGGAGTGGCGAATGCCATTTTTTTTTTTCAAAATTATGCGTAAAAATAGATTAAATCAATAAAAAAAACATTAGAAACACTACTGTAATGTTAGGTATGTATTTTGAAACTCACCCACACTTCGATGTATTTGACATTGACACGACGCATATATTCTTTTGTTTATCTGTGGTCAAATTGAGAATAAATTAATAGGTACTGTTTGTCTTTAATAATAATAGAAAAAAGTTTGTTCGTATCAACATTTCAAATTTGACGTAGGTTAATATCAATATCCATGTCGTTGTTTTTGAAAAAAAAAATTGAAATAGCGTTCGCTCAGTCTTTGACAACGGAACCTTCATAATGTTCAAACTTATAATTTAAATAAATTATGGTCGAATTTCGAGCGCTTGTCGACCACTAGTAGGTTTCAGTGTACCTACATCATAAGTACTATGAACTAGTTGACGAGTATAAAGGAATCCAATTTTGTCACCATTAATCTTGTTTTTTTTTCAGTGAAAGTTTGTCAAGAATATGGCGTTGCGGAAAATGTGGTCATCACAGTCTCGCATACGTTTGCCTTCGCACTTGAACTGAACCTTTTACCGTCTTGTGTTCTTGTGTAAATATTGTTCTCTTCTCAATCTCGTTCACTCGTCGAGGGCCGAACATAGGTTTTCTCCATCTTCACTGTGAACGTACACATTCTGTGTAATAATCGCTTAGCAATCGATTGGACTGTTTCATCCATAAAAAGGTCCCGGGTTCGATTCACCCATGTATAGAAGAGTGTTATTTATTTTATTTATATTCAAACGATCTTCATTCCGAACATTTTGATAGATTTGACTCTATCTCTATATATAAAAATGGAGTCATATTTT
Organism: Mystacides longicornis; assembly: GCA_963576905.1. NCBI lineage: Eukaryota > Metazoa > Arthropoda > Insecta > Trichoptera > Leptoceridae > Mystacides > Mystacides longicornis. The sequence continues at coordinate 15,950,635 of OY756425.1, forward strand.
ACGTGGTTATCGCATCATGCGTGAACGGCTGGACCACTTTGGCTAATTCTTTTTTGTTGTGTTTGCTATTGTTAGGAGAAGGTTCTTATGAAAGAAAAAATTAATAAGGTTGCACGGAACATTAGAAAATTAATAAAAAAAAGCTTAAAGTAGGTAAGATTTTTACAATATAATTTAGGTAATTCTTATTTTGAAATTAAATTCAAATTCATGAAATTCAATCAAAGTCATTTGTTTGATTGTTAGTGCGATTGACAGAATACGGATGGAAATATGTGACTTAAAACAGATGCATCAATCGTAATTACATTGGTCAAAAGAAAATGAATTTATCATTATACAGCTTCGAATTCAATATTCATAGTACCTAAGGATCACAGGAAAACGTATCGGGAAAACTAGTATAGTTTAAAATTTTAGTATTCTTCTATTTCTGCCCCATCTTTTGTGTTCTAGTAGCTAATGTCATTGTGTTCGCTACTGACTTATTCTGGCAAAAATATTAATATTTCATTATCTTGACCGAAAATACGTATTCATGGGATTTGGGACACCCAGCAATAGTTGTTTGAATAGAGCTTATATAGTGTGACTTTTAGCTCTACCTCTCTCTACTTCATTTGAAAATTATACAGTTTAAAATATATTTTACTTGAGAGGAAAAGTTACTCGACATAATTCATATACCTTAACCTAGCTTCGCCTTCCATTTCATAAAATGGTGAAGTTGTATGTATATATCGATGAATAAAATTATATCGCAAATCTATTGGACTATTCACACAATGTTATTTTATTACTAACCGATGTCTAACCACAATTATTATTAATGCCCCATTATGGCAATACAACTGTGTACTCATCTCCAACAGCCTGCCCTTCTAACAACAATAGTTAATTTCTTCCATCTTCGATTCGTCTGATGATGCTCAGGGGGGGGGGGCTAGTCTTGAAATTCAATACCGATTTCAACGTCAATCGATCGCGTTTGGAATCGTCATGCTGTCAGAATATCTACTCGATCGTTGAAAAATCGATGCCGCCAGCGTAAAAGTGGCCTGACCTAGAGATAGCTAATATGGAGCAATTTAGTTTTATTTAAATAACATGAAATGAAATATTCAGAATTATGATCATCTTTATACCTATCTTCAAATGATAATGAATATTTATTTATTTTTATTTAAAAAAATACACGGCTATAAGCCTTTTACATGATCATATTCAAAACTTAAAACAATATAATAACAATACAATAATGATTATAACAACTACCTACTTATAATAATTTATCAATGCAAAACCTGGTAAAGAGATCATATCGGAATATAAAAATAATAAAAATAAATCCGACAGCAACAAAAAGATAAATCGTCCTCTATGTTCAACATATTTGTGAACAATCAAAATCAGTTCTGTTGATTCAACATTGAAGAGAAACTACACAAAAGTCAAATCAAAATAATAATAATTTCTTTATTCATAGATAATAATATCTATGTACAATAATTTTACAAGTATTTAAATCCACCTAACTGAGCAAAGCCCGTACCAAGGTAGACCTATAGCAACTATTTATTTATTTATTTAAGTATTAGCGAAATAAAGGATCTAAACAAGGATAATAGATAAAAATTAAATAGAAAAAAAAAATAAAATGACAAGGCAAGGAATACCTCCTTGTAAAGTTTGTCAATTTTCGTTTAAATGTTATCAATTTTCAAAACGTGTGTCATTCTTCTTCCGGTGTCCTATCGGGTCCCCCCAACGTCGATGACCACTTGAGAGAAAGCCTCCTTATCTTCAACTGCCCTGAATAAATCTCCCACATTTCTCAGACCGGTCCACTGTCCACATAGATTATAAATTAATTAATCTGAACAGAATATCAAACTGTTCTTAGAATAAAATAATGTCTTTAACGGTCTCCAAAATGTGTTTCCTGAGTGTTAAAATTCTATATAGTAACGATAGATTATCACGAATGTTGAAGGTAAAAAGGTTACAAAACAAATAATAATTGAGCTAATTTGATTAATTATTACAATACAGCAACTGCTTGTAAACATATAATTAATTATTATTATAGATTTAACTAACTATTTGCATTAATGTTCGATCATTTAGGTTAATGCGATACTAACACTGACCACGAAAGTTTATCCAACTTTTATGCGAGGATTCCAGAACAAAGAATTCAAAATGGGAAGTTTTCTGGGGAGCTTCCGACAATACACACTAGGTGGCAGAACTTCTAATCAGGTCTATTGTCAAATTCAGTGCTGCCAACCTAGAGATGTTTTTTTTCAGTGATGCCAACGTTGGGAAGTTTGTTTTCCATTGTGTTGCTAAGAAGTTGTTGATTGAGTTGCTAAGAAGTTGTTGATTTTGTTGCGCATAAATTTGAGAATAAATCTCAGGGGTGCTGTTCTGTATTTTTTTATTTGTATTTAGGTAGGTATATAAAAAAAGATGAACAATTTTATTTGTAATAGTATGTAAAAAATGTACAATGATTACTCTAAACCTATTGTAAGTTGTTATCATGTATAATAATATATAAGTTGTTTAATTTGAAATAAACTAGAATGTTATTTTGGAGGTTAGATTGTGAGCGACCATAAGAAGAAGAAGAAGTAAATCGCCCCCGTTGGCAACACTGAATTTGACAATAGACCGGATTAGCAAGGGCGCCTCTAGCGGCACAAAAAGGAAAAAAAACATCCCAATATCGAACAGCTGGTAGGTGTTCTTGGAGGAATTGTTTGAATAAAAAGAAAATGTTTTTTCATATGCTTATTCTTGACTATAGTTACGTAGGCACAAGTCTAAATTATATGGTCACTGGATACTAAAAAGCGGACAAAGAGTCTACTATTACTTTTTAAATGCTTAGTCAGGTTCCTGCCGACGTTGGTTATCACTTCGGCAAAGGCCTTCCTGTCCCTAGCTGCAAGAATCTGCTAACTGCTTCCCCGGTGGTCTGGATACCATTCCACGCCTTTACACATGTTTTCTACACAGACCGCGTTTTCCCTCCATTTTGCCTTCGACAATTATTATGTTGCTGCAGTACTTTTAACGCTTGCCAAAGGTACAAGATCTGCTGATCTTATTGTTATCTGTCTCATTCAGGACCTCAGAATTTCTGACCATATCCGTCCAACAGTTTCCATAAACTGTTTTATTAATATTTCACAAAGTATCGTCCTTTCTCGTGAGAAATTTTGAGATCTGCTTTCTCTTAACTCACTCAGTCTCGGTATGACCTTATTTTTCATTCATCTTTTAAGGTGCCGTTCGGTCTTTTGCCCGATGATAGTTCGTCGGCTGCTGTTAATACTATAGGCTATCTGCGCTCATCCTCACCGTCACTACGAAAAATAAACAAAACAACTGGGTATAGATTTCTTTAGAATTCATCCCAATCCCTGATCAATCCGAGCTAACCCTATATTCATGTCCAGTAACATCAAACAAAAGGACCGCAAATTGAATGCAATTTTCTCTGCATATTAACGCCTATGGTAAAATTAGCTGAGCAAATATTATGATACGCCATAGTGTTTCATGCATATACTTTTTTAATTATTATTTTATGTCGGTTGCATCGGGTAGACACCACTCCACACCTCCGAGGTCAGGTTGAGGTTTTTAGCCAACGCGACGTGTTTGCTCCTCTGCTTGTCATATTTCACAACACCATATAAGTATATTTGCTATAATTGTTCTTCTTCTATAGACGGCATAATATGCATCAAATTACACATCACAATATCCCAGAACAATGACTTTCTGCTCGACTAACGTTTCTAACTGGGTTCCCAAACCTGGGTTCGTCTTCAAGCCCCTGTGAGTCTAAAAAAGCTACATGACTTCCAAAAAAGTCCAAAGTCACGAAATCGATCGAAAATCTCCTTACTTCAACATATTCTGGGACTCGAGAGTGTTTTCGCTTATTGACTATGCTAAAATATGCATTATCATAACCGCAGCAACTAGCACTATGAGTGATTTGTAGGAAGCAGTTTGATAAAAAAAAGTCGAGGAATATTGACCGCCGTTGTCTTGATCCTCGAAGACAACGCACCGAAATGGCGCGCGTTGCTAAAGATGCGTGTGTCAATCGTGGGATTTCCAAAAAATTATTCATCTACTTACCTTAAAGCCCAGTCATAGTGCCTATCGATAATTTTTGTTCCCAAAGCTTAAAAAAACAATAGTGGAAATCAGTTTTCTGACGATGCGCGATGGTTCGAGTTCAAGGCGGAAAAAAACGATTATTTTTCAGAGAAAGATAAAAGCTATTTTTTGGAGGTTGTTGAAAAATAAATTCGCGTTTTAAAGTTTATTAAGGTTGCAAAACACGAAACAAAACAGATTTTTAAGTTAACACTTTTCTATACAAAATGTATCAGTAGGTATAGCCGGCGTAACTTATTGCCTGAGGCGATTTTTCCAGTTCGGTCCCGTCAAATCTGATTTGAGACAGGCCAACTCCGGGTAGATTTTTTTACCTTATCTATCATATCCATACCGAGAATAGATTGAAATCCCCCTCGTAAGTAACCGCCTTTTGTATTTTTATATTTCTACTAGCTTTCCCGACAGACGTTGTCCTGTGTTCCTAACTATGAATATTGAATTCCATTTTGTATGGTGATGAATTCGTTATCATTTTTCCAATTTGATTACGAACGATGCGTCTGTTTTAAACCATGCAATTCCATCCGCATTCTGTTAATCCCACCAATTGGGAATTTCTGTCAAAATTTCAAAATTGGAATAAAAATTATAAGGTAAAAAGTACTAATAAGGTTGTCTACGAAGAGTTTTCTTTAATTTTCTAATTTTCCATGCATTTTTCTTAATTTATTTTTTCTAAAAGGACATTCTCCCGATAAAAGCCTACACGACAAAAAAAGAATTAGCGAAATCGGTCCAGCCGTTTAGGCGTGATGCGATGACATCGGGAAATAGCTCTCCATTTTTATAAGATAAGAATAGATAATTTGTTTTTTTTTTATAAATTGTGTTCATAATAATTTTAACTTGATTTATCGTTATTGCTGTAATCCCGTCCTTTTTATGTGCTTTGAATTATGTACCTATGTATATTGTCATAGGACTTATTCAAAACCTTCCTACCCGGGTATATACCTACCTAAGTTTTATTAAATGCACAAAGGTACCGAGCACACGATTAACACTATTGTTTATTTTAATTGTCAATTGTTACAAAGATGACACTATTCTGCTTCTTCTTCCTCTTTATTCACGTAAAGCTACCTAGCTGGGCTCTGGACAAATTATAGTAACGCGAGAATGTTATAGGTAACTCGCGACAACACTTTTCTTGAAGCGACACGTTGGTAGGTACATACATCTATAAGCAAGCTTTCGAGTAATGTGAAGACATTAAAATTCCTTCAGAATTTTCATTGAATAATGTATGAGTATTCATTTAGTGAAATTTCATAGTTATGTACTTGACAGTTTATAGTGTGACACAAGTGTGGGATATCAAGCACATCAGCTCCAAGCTGCCTGCTTGATGGCATTTAATAATAATAATAATAAATAATAATAATAATGTACCAGTTTTTCAACAAACGCAATAAATCTTGAACGCTTTCGTCAGTTTCAAAGTGACTTTTATCAAATGTTTTATTCGAATATCCAGTATATATCTACCCACTTTTATCCTAATCAAGTTTTTCTTCAATTAGTAGAAAGAAACAGAAGTGGACTCTAACTTTACATTTAACTTATCACTTAACTCCTGCACTTTACACTAAATACTTCGCATATTGCCGCATATTCAACCCAGTCCACGTCACGCCTTGATCGGTTTTGGTGGCATGGACTGGGTCTGGCTTGTAAATAATTCGTGAATTGCTAGTTTCCATTAGGCACGTTAGTAAGGATGTGGAATGATGCTTTACGGATCTTAAATTGTTTCGGACTATCCGATATGAAACTATACTATGCTTTATTTCCTAAAAAAGGGGCCGTAACACTATGAACGCAGTATTCTTTGAGACGAGTACAAAGCATAATATTTTTATCTTTTTCACTACCTGCACTAACATAATGAAAGCGCGAAAGAGACAACTTGACGTTTAGTGTCATTAAGCATAGCTTGGATACCACAATAAATAAGACGTTCACTGAAATAAAAAGGTTAAATTTAAAAACTCTTGCTATTATATCAGTAAGTAATATTTAAATTTAAATTTTTCTTCGTATAAATATAATTTTGTTTCGGATGTTTCGGTTCGGAGCTCCATAACATCCCTCGTTTCCATTTGGACACACTCACTAAACAGTTCAATTCAACTTTTATTTGTCATTACCTACTAGGGACGCCATGATATATTATCATATTACCATCATCAAATGAAACGCGCGCTATAATACCTCCGCAGAAATGTAATTCCTACCTATTTTTTGTAAAGAATTTCCTTAACAATAAAAAAATATTCATTCTCGAGTCAGGATTTGTATTGTATAGGCAAATTATGGCAGATTATCATTTTATTCCTACATAGGTATTATACCTACTACCGAGCCCATTAGAGAGGTTAATGGGCTCGATAAAAGGTTGAATGTCAAACATTTAAGAATACCTATACAAGAGGAAAAAAACGGATATTATAATTATTTACGGGTTACAAAACACCTTCATTTATCAAGGTACGCAATAACATTAGTAAAGTAAGTAAGTAGGTACAAAGTTTTAAAAAGTGTGTTTAGAATGGTAGGATAAAAAAATAAACAAACCGTATTATAGCGCCATGCCAACGTTTAACAATCAGATATTTTATTGACATACGAGGACATTAGAATATCCTAAAATTAGATCGAATCTTACAATATTCTTCTAAAAAAATTTGACGTCAAATTTTACTTCATTTGTATAAGTATTGTATTATGACCATAAGAAATACATCTAGTGATCTAATGGTCACAGATTGAAAAGGGATTTTTTTCTAGATTTTCTGATTTGAAAGCATTGGATGACTGGGATTTTTCGCCTCATGAAATAACCTTTTTTACATTTGAAGAGACATAGCAATTAAGCAGTATGGATTCAACGTTTGGGGTGAAATGCTTCTTTAATTTCCATATCTCTTTCTCTTTTGATTATCAGACCACACCCTGTTGCCTATAAAGAACTATAGGTCGACAACTATAAAAATGCAGCAGATGTATAAAGACAATTTCTTACAGCCAACTTTCATTTAGAAATTTTAGGTACCTACCTGCATAACAAAGTCTTCAAATATATTATAAACAGTTAGTTGTTAAACTCATCATTTTTATTTATTTATTGAAAAAATATATACCCCGTTTCCAAAGCGAACAGTCTCTTGTGTAAAACGGGGATGTCATTTTTTTTTATATCGCAGCATCATAAGAACATACAAACAGAAAGCATAATATGAAAAAACGAACAAATAGAGGAGATGACATAAGACAATTTCTTAGAGCCAACCTTCAACCCATTTAGAAAAATTGCACACTCAATTCTTATCAATAATATTATTTATTATTATAAGGATGCACAAACACAGAAGAGATATAAATATACACAAGAACAACATGGAGGTAAGATACAAGCTGAGGTGATCTGCTCCACAATTACATGTGCATACAAATTGAATACTTTTGAAACATAAAATCATATCTTAAATCAATTATAAACTTAAAAAATAATAAATTACAAAAAAATACAAACAATAAAAAGCATAAAAGAAAATTACAAAGAAGGGGAAGGAAAGAATAAAAGGAAGGAGTAAGGAAGGATTCACCCGGGTAGTGAGTACGTAACTTTTGCTATAGCACGACTAACCACACATCAATCTAACTACTCATAACCACGGCTTAACTACATAATAACCACGCTGAAACGCACAACTAACTACATTTGTAACGTTACGTACTCGCGCTAACTACACTAGGCAGTAGTTAGTCGTGCTATAGCCCTTACGTACTCACCCCCCTGGATTGTAAACATTGTAGAATTTTCCTTTTAAGCTGCATAGAAGACGCCGCGAACAATTCTATACTGTCAGAGAACATTTTGTTGCAAGTGTTGGCCATTCTATATAAGGGATTTCTAAGGCCAGCAATCCTGTTGGGTTTGTCCATATAGAATAGATTACATGAACGAGTTTGTGATGGCACCAGAAATAAGACACGCTCATGTAGGTAATGATGGCGTGTCGAATTCGGAGGTACAAATTTTTATCAGAGTGGTCATATCAAGAAGTATTCGACGATTAGATAATGAAGTTAAATTAGTCATGTCCACCCTATATCTCCCATTCATAAATATTTAATAAATCTGTTTTGAATACCTTCAACCTGATCAATGTATTTCTTAAAGTTCCATGTGGTTGAACAATATTCCAATTTTCTTCGCACTAAGCTGCAACAAAGAATGAGAGCTGAATCATGGCTTTTAAATTTTTTTGTTGATCTCAGAATAATAATAATAATATCTTATCATTTGTAATAATTTTTTGATTACACACAATATTGGACCTAATATTGGACCAGATAATTTAAACACACACTATTCAGAAGGCATGCTCAACACAATAAGGCATTGTGACGAACAAACATAAGATTTGGCCGAATAACAGTGTTTGTCTGACTTGAACTTTTCTCATATTCATTTCATAATAAGTACCTATAGGTATAGGTATCGTAGTTTTTCGCATTACTTCCCGTTTTATCACTTGCAATTTCTACCTATGGATGGAATCGTATCCCAATAAAATTTTGTAGGCGACATAACTTATTCCCCAAGTGTTTCTTTCCTAGTCAACCAGTCACGTCCAATTTGAGAAACGTTGCCAAACTCTAGTAAAAAAAAATGAAGTGAAAAAATCAAACACGGGACCTCTTGATAACTTTAGGCTAGCAGGGGTTATAAACTCTCGATATAGGGTTCTTACTTATATAAGTAAGATTGAGGAATTATTTCGAAGATCTACCCACCTATACAAATTATATAATATGAATATACACTGAGTGAATGATTTATTTTATTTTTTTATTTATTTATTTTTTATTTATTTATTTATTTACGGCACGACGTGCCTTTAACTAATTAAAAAATTACAAGTTATATTATATAGTGATTACAAAATAAGTTAGGTACAACAGTTTACAAAAATTTAAAAGTTCAAAATGTCACATATTCAAATCACATATTCGCTACATACAATAAAAAACTTTACCCGATATATCCTGTTAAAAAATCAAATTTGTCAAAGATAAATATACAATCAGTTCAGTCACATATTATTACCTATATACAATAAAAATTAATACTCAGTATTTGTTAAGAAGAATAAAATTTGTCAAAGATAAAAATACATACTAGGTATAACAATAAAAAGCAAGGCAAATATAAGTGCAAGAAAATATATGTACAAAATTTGTCAAGTAAAATAGTATTTATAGTTTCATTAAAATAGGTGACACAAATTAAAAACAATACGCAATAATGATACTTTCAAATTTCAAAGGCTCTGGTCAAAAGCAAAAATAGTTAAATTCTGAGATTAGACAGAAATAGTCACCGTGATAGATACAATAATGGAACAATATTCTCAAAACAATTAATATTTTTGGTGTTTACCGTGTAGTAATTCATAATATGAATGAAAAAACACTTGTCTTATACTACACAAATTATTTATTGCAGAGACGCGTTTCGTCCTGTTAGAACATTTTCTATCTCTTTCGATTTCGGAGATCGAAAATGTTCTAACAGGACGAAACGCGTCTCTGCAATAAATAATTTGTGTAGTATAAGACAAGTGTTTTTTCATTCATATTCTCAAAACAGTTTTTTTTCTTTTTATTTAACCAGCAATTGTGCCAATTATACTAAATGGACGCACATTGACAACATTAAAATACTTATATTATGGAAATCAAAATACAATGGAAGTTAAAAGACAATTTAAACATAAATATGGAATAATTGTTATAAAAAACAAGTCCTTGAAAATGTTAAAGTTTATATTGGCACTTGAAAAGACGGCAGATGATTATCATTGTTTGAGTTTGAAAAAATAGAATCTAACCCTATTTACCTATTCTTCTCTCACCATAGACCCTTACGGGCACTTGGGAGTGTCAAATTCATTTTAATGAACATAACTCAGGACATAACAAATAAAACAATTTTACATAATAGATTTTTTTAAAACAATAATACAAAGAATTGGTACAAAAAGAATTATTATTATGAAATGTCAATTTAGTAGGTACATTGTCAATTGGAGTGAGAGTCTAAAATAGGAGACACGAGAGAGAAAACACTTTCATTTCCAATCTACATATCATTTTGAACCATCTAACTAAACCAACTAATTGACCAACTAACGCCGCCTTTCAGCGATCCCTCGCGGGCCACACATAAACACATCTGTGTAGTGGTATGTGAGTTCTGAAAATAAACATAGACCCCTACAGGTAACCTCGACAATGACCTAGTTGCTGGCCACCACCCTGTCAACGACAGAATATTATAACAAAGCATGCTGCATATATAAATCTAACGGCCGCGAACCCATTGTTCAGCCGCACTGCCGCCGTGACGAGCACAACGTTACCTCATCGTCAATATTTGAACAGAATCATTCATAAATGTTGTAAGAGTGGAGACGGAGAGAGATTGCGCCTCACTCACTAACTACGTACGTGATGATTGTTGGTAAACAAACTCTTTCTACAGGTTCGTTGTTGCGCAAGGCTTATATAACTGGAATGTCCCTAAATAAGACACACCAGCTGTTGGTTTGTCTTCCCACAATGCAGGGGTACATAATCTTTTGTATAGGTACATTGTACCTACTTAACAATCGTGTTTTTTTTTTGTCATTGTCGATAGCCAAATGTTTCAAAATGCCCAATGATTCTGCAATGGTGGCTATTGATGGACTCTTCATACATGGAAGTTGCAATAGAGCTGATACAAAAGGGTGGTTTGAGTACTATTTTAGGAGAAAAAAATAATGCTTAGTAATGAAATAGAAAGGAAGACTTTTGGCACTCTTAGTGACTGGCGGGAAATTTGAAACTGTCCATCTCTTTGAGGATGACTACTCTTCGGAGTGACTGGCGGGAAATTTGAAACTGTCCATCTCTTTGAGGATGACTACTCTTCGGAGTGACTGGCGGGAAATTTGAAACTATCCATCTCTTTGAGGATGACTACTCTTCGGAGTGACTGGCGGGAAATTTGAAACTGTCCATCTCTTTGAGGATGACTACTCTTCGGAGTGACTGGCGGGAAATTTGAAACAGGCCATCTCTTTGAGGATGACTACTCTTCGGAGTGACTGGCGGGAAATTTAAAACTGTCCATCTCTTTGAGGATGACTATACTCTTCGGAGTGACTGGCGGGAAATTTGAAACGATATTAAGAACTTTCAAATTTTAATTCAAACCATTTCCCCCAGATGACGCTAGTAGGGTGAAAAGAATACACACGTGCCCATGTCCTCTGTCCATCCCTTTGAGATGAAGGTAAATGAATCTTCCGTGCGCCCTCTTATCAAAGGGGTGCAATTGAAAATATTAATAAATAGGAGCTAAAATACAAAGAACGGAAAAAATTGAAATCGGGTAAAATTTCTAATGTTATAATAGAAAGGTTTCTCTTTCCTTGGTTTTTGTTTTCAATCTTTACTCTAGGTTGATGGAAATAGATGTGTTGAGTAGATAGTGCATCCATTGTCATGTCTGAAGCACAAATCCGACTTTAGTTTTATTATACACAATTTTTTTTTTGCTTACAGATATCCCATTGGTGAACAAGACCTTCCCTACGTAGCGGATTTTGTCAAATCGAAGTTTGATACAGTCAAAGATGAGAAAGGGAATATAGTTGTTCGTGACCTGGACCCAGTTCCACCCAAGACAGGCTATCCTGAATCTATAATACCTCAAGATGTGTTGGACGAGCTGGATGAATTGGAAATCTCATATTCTGTGGAGGGCATCGATAGATTGGTGAGGTCACACGGACAGTCGCTTCATGAAATCGCATCAGTTGCTCAAAATACCATTCAAAGAATTCCGGACCTTGTTGTCTGGCCAATATGCCACGAAGAAGTTGTAGAGATTGTTAAAATGGCGGATAAAAAAAATGTAGTTGTGATTCCTCTTGGAGGGGCAACGTCCGTTTCTGGATCAATAGAATGCCCCAAACATGAAACCCGCCCCATCATTTCCCTAGATACCTCTCAGATGAATGATATTCTTTGGATAGATTATGAAAACTTAGTTATATGTTGCGAGAGTGGTATTCTCGGTCAAGATCTGGAAAGAGAACTTAGGAAACTTGGGTACACCGCTGGCCATGAGCCAGATTCCTATGAATTTTCATCTCTAGGAGGGTGGGTGGCTACCAGGGCCAGTGGGATGAAAAAAAATACATACGGAAATATAGAAGACCTAGTTGTTCATGTCAAAATGGTGACCCCTCGTGGAGTGTTGGAGAAGAACTGCAGAGCTCCCAGAATATCCTGCGGGCCTAGCTTTGAGCAGATTATTCTGGGATCAGAGGGTTCGTTGGGTGTCGTCACGGAGGTTGTCATCAAAATCAGACCATTGCCACAGTGCACTAAGTATGGATCCATAGTCTTTCCAGATTTCGAAAGTGGAGTGAAGTGTCTGCGAGAGGTCGCTAGACAGCGCTGTCAGCCGTCCAGCATCAGACTTATGGACAATGACCAGTTCCATTTTGGACAGGCCTTGAGAACTGAGCCCACATATTTTGGTCTAGTGATGGATGAAATAAAAAAGTTTTATCTTACAAAAATTAAAGGCTTTGATCTAAATGAAATGTGTGTCGTAACACTGTTATTCGAGGGGTCCAAGGAGGATATAGGGGTGCAAGAGAAGAAGATTTATGACATTGCTGTGCAGAAGAACGGCCTCCCAGCAGGTGAGACCAACGGAGAAAGGGGATATTTGTTGACGTTTGTCATAGCGTATATACGGGTAAGCAGACCAATTTATCTCTTGAAAATATTTTATAAATTATTTTTTTATTAGTTTTCCAAAACGCAATAGAGGTCATTTATACCTTAAACTTGAAGGTATTTCGACCAACTTGTGAGAAGTAGACACTTAGCATAACTAAACTGTGCTACACAACCAGTATACAATAGACCTCATCACTTGATAGAGTAGGTCATTAAGGGTTCGTCCATTAAACGTGGGTAGGAGGATATAGTGAGCATATCGTGACGTGTATTTATTGTAAGTCAAAAGGAATTCCCAATTCCTGAAATACTCAAGGGTCTTCTTTAATGATAAATAAAACACTGTGTCACCTATGAACGATTAAATAATTTCTATTGCAGGATTTGGCATTAGCCGTAGACATCGTAGCAGAATCATTTGAAACATCAGTGCCATGGGATAAGTGTGTGACTGTATGCCGAAACGTTAAACATTGCATCCAACGAGAATGTCAACGCCGCAAACTATTATTTTTGATCTCGTGCAGGGTGACCCAAACATACGACGCGGGCTGCTGTATTTACTTTTACTTTGCCTTCAAATGTTCAGGCATGTCCGACGCTCTTGATGTGTACGAACATATTGAAGTTTTGGCCAGAGATGAAATAATTGCATCCGGAGGTAAGAAAAACAATTTTTAATTTGATTTGATTTTATTCTGGTTTTAGTTAAAAAAAAAATTGGCAAAAAGATAAACGTCACAATAAAAAAAAAACATATTTTTTTCAGGAGAGACATTTTTTTTTCTTTTTGCTTTTAACCTCTTTAATAAGTTGGATCCTTTAAGAAGTGTCAGAGTAATTTATAAATTCAACGGTAATAGACAACCAATTCTTACTTATAGATGGACTAAAACTCGTCCATTGCCCTTGACTTGTGGCATTATTTTGTGATTTTTATCTTTCATTTAAATTTTCATATAAAACATCATGATTTTTCTTATTGTGGTTTTTTTTTATACCATAAATTTCACGATTTACCCAGTTTTGAAAATTTTCGCCCTCTGTCTACATTCACGTGAGTGTCACTTTTGAAGCACACAGAAAGTCTGATTTCACAATCTTTGGTTTTTTCATCTTCCAGGATCCATCTCGCACCATCACGGAGTCGGTAAGATCAGGAAGAAGTGGTACAAGGAGACCGTCTCTCAAACTGGTGTCAACATTTACAAAGCTACAAAAGCTGAGGTGGATCCCAATAATATTTTTGCCAACTCAAATCTGACCGATGAGTTAGCGATGAAAAGTAAGCTGTAATATTCTAACATTAAGACACAATAACCCGGGGGCAAACATTACAGATTATAACAGTAATGTGTTGGTTCATGATATGTTTGTAATTTCTATGTGTTGGTTCATGATATGTTTGTAATTTCTATGTGTTTATAATAATAACAACTATTGTCTATTTGCGGTGTAAAATAAAATAAAAATACGTATTATAAACAAATCTAGTCAATTTTTAAAGGTTTATTCCATAAGTTAACAAGTAATCTAATACTAGAATGTCCTAAATCTATGCGGTGGGGGGTTGTAATGGAAGCATGTTTTACTCATTGTTATTCGATTCATTTAGAGTCCATTTGAAAAAAATATTATTCGTTTTTTTTAATTCTAGAAATTAAAATGCATATTTTCGATTTGGAGATATTTTTTGGAAATTTTAGAAAAAAAAACTGGTAATAGTTCACATATGCATTGAATTGTATGTTATTATTCTTAAATGTCCTTTTTCGAGTTAATCTCAAAGACGCATAATTAAGTTACTTAAAATATCAATATAGGAATAAATTTTGACTATCTTCGTAGTGAAACAGTATTTGCTAAAATGTTAAGAGGTATGTTGCTGGGTATATGGATATTGTTTGTAACATAATTACCTATATTATGTTATTTTTTTAAAGACATTGCGAGGTACATGGAATTGTTTTTATTATTCAATTCTTTACTTTATCTAATGATTATGATTGGTATTATAACTGGTGATAGGCTTGTATTTAACTATTTTTAGTTACCTAATTCAACTTTACGTAATTGAAATTGTATAGATGTACCTAAGTTAAACTGAATATAGTTTTTAGTTATAAAATTTTCAATATATTTCTCTGTTTTTGATATTATATACAAAAAATATCGTCGAAATGTATAATAATGGGTGGTGGCAATAAAGAAAAACAACTGTTACCTACAGAAGTTACTAGAAGAAATAAAAAATTGAACACTGGGTCACACGCAGGGAGTGATACTCTACTTGAGGTGCATCTCGAAATATCTACCCCACTTTCTATGATATCCTTCTAAATATTTTTAGAAAAAGTGAAATTTTGGATAGTTTTTGTGGCAATCTCTTATGCCTACGGGGAGGCCACATAGAAGCGTATCTCGCATACAAAGCAGTCAGCTAATGGTCTGTTACACAGACGGGGTATTTTATTTATTGACATTACAATTACCTAATCATAGATATTTACACTACAAGAAAAGGAATGTGACTTTCCAGAACCTAGCGCAAATCACATAAATAATAGTCACATGGGTGTTACGCAATAAAAAGGGGGCGGGGCCAAAAAAAATTACGGCGCATTTCATGGGTCAAGAATCTCAATAAATTGCAGAATGTAATAGATACTTAAAGGGGCCCCTGTGTACTTTGCAAAGTTAAATAAAAGCGATAATAAAAAAGTAGAGGATTCACAGACACTGCCTGTGACTAAGTAGGTAACTAAAACCTTTTTTGAAACCTGCAGTATTTACGAACTTTAAAAGGCAAATAATATCCATTAGTAGTAAAAATTTGATCACACACAAAACTGAGCCAAATCAGTAAATTGAACTGAGATTTGAAACATCGCCCAGTGTTTTTTCTGTTCCCAAATCTGTGACAATTAATTATAATATGAACCTAATAAAATTATATTTAGGTATCTTGAGTTATTTTAAAAAAAAATGCATGTACCTTCTTAATTTTATTTGTATAGACCATTAACGGCCACGTGGATTTTGACATTAGCCGGGAGGCATAAACATAAACAAAAAGTTTAAGAGTTGGTATGAGTGTAGTTTATACATAAACCCATCACTATGGTTTGTGTATGTGTGGTGTGTGTGTGTGTCGCCATGGCCGCCATTTTGCATCCAGCCTAATGTCAGATGACGTCATCCTTTAATGGTCTATTGATAAAAGTATCAATGTGAATAAACAGAAAAAATATAATAATTGAATAACACCATACAGGGCAAATCTCGTTTTATCTAATACTTTATTGTCAAAACCTTCCGTACATTCAGGAGTATCGCGGTATATTTTTCTTGACTTTTTTAAGCGAGATTTGCCCTGAAATAATTTGGAATGTTATGCTAACGCAAAAGAAATGACACTTTTAAATGGTCCTATATTTATGCCAACATTGTTAAATGATATTATTATGGTAAAAGGGATGTTTTTTTGTGTTTTGTGACTTTGTTCTTATACATAATGTTAATAATTTATTCACAGGCTTAAATATAGATGATTACTTCTGATAAAGCTTATGGTATTCTGCAAGATCTGCAATTTTCGCACTCAGTTATAACACCATTTGGACTTGATGATGTGGAAAAAGATTTTACACATTTATTGTTATTAACTTTATATATTTTTTCTAACTTATGAAGTAAGTAGTGTATGTTTATTACAGAAGACAAGAATAAATAATTATATGTACCTA
Organism: Mystacides longicornis; assembly: GCA_963576905.1. Taxonomy (NCBI): domain Eukaryota; kingdom Metazoa; phylum Arthropoda; class Insecta; order Trichoptera; family Leptoceridae; genus Mystacides; species Mystacides longicornis. Next base: position 15,967,398 of record OY756425.1, read on the forward strand.
AAAGTTATCAAAGTAATTTTTGCTTGAACGACTTATTACTACCATATTTCCTGTTATGTCATATTTCAACACAATCATTTCTATGAAACAATTTTTATGTACACAACATTTAAAACAAAAATGAATAAATAATTATTATTCCCATTCAACATAAATATTTAGGCATAGAGCGGGACCGGAGAAAATATGTAATAACGCGCGGGGAAGAAAGTTTGTTTAATTATAATGTTTTTAATTAATATTCTGCCAAATGTACTTGCTGAAGTTTATTGTACTTAATTTGATGTTGATAATATTTCTGAGCCTATCGGTGATTTTCAACTTAATTATTTTCATCCCAAGATATGGAAAAATGATTTTAGTAAAACAGTCTGCAAAAAAATGTAGTTTATTCTGGAATGTCGCTTAAATCTCTTTGATCTTTTTTAATTACGTTTGCACTAATACCTAAATATTTTTAACGATTTGTGATTATATAATATATTTCGTGTTCAAAAATATAATGAAAAGTAGGTATGTCTAATATACACGCCAAGGATTTCCCGTAAAACATAAACGAAAAGCATTGCAATTTGGAAGATTTGAATTTCCTAGTTTTTTAGTAACGTTTCACTACCCCCCCCCCCCTTCTGCTTCTGTATTTGTGCTACAAAGGGGAGATTCTAGTTAAAATATTCATGAAAAGCTTTGTGTTCTAACAAAAAAAAAGAAAACAATTTAATTAAGTTCTTTTTCATAGTTTCTATGCTTGTGCTATTTATTGTGTGTTAATATCACTGTCTATCATTGACTAATACATAATTGTTTAATTCTACACAAAATAAATGCTTTCTTAAGTATACTGACATTCCAAAATTACCTGTCAATATTTAAAAGAACAAATTAATGGACCTATATTGAAAGAACAATTAATTCTTAAGTATAAAAATATCGCAGTTTAACCAAATTTTTTGACACTGTGTTGAATTGAATCCTGTTCATTTTTCAGGAAGAAACATTGACTAACTTTAGGAAGTTTTTTTTTCTAGGTATATACTTATTTTATTCAGAGTGTATTTTTTCTCTGTATAGATGTTTTTTGAGAAGCTGTTATTTGACGCATTATCAAAGTAATTTTAAAATCCAATACTTCTCATACATTCAGTTTAAAAAATTCAGTGCAAGTACAAAAATGACTGAAAAATTCAGTGTAAGTGCCTATATAAATGAATTATAAACCTTAATTGATTTTCTTCATTAAAGTAGGTATAGACATCTGCTCCCCTAGACAATTTGAAATTGGCGTTCGAACCTTAACAAGATTTCCTCTATGTAGAGTGCGAATAAAATGAACTGTCCACTGGAACCTACACAGGGTGTCCCAGAAAGTACGACTAAGCGAAAGTCCAGAGATAGAACACCTTAAGGGCTATCCAAATAACTCAAAATAATTTCAGCGATTTTTTTATAATTTTCGAGTCATAGTTATTTTAGTACTTATTTTGTCAAACCCTGACATCCAGGATATAAATGGTTACAGAGACACCAATTTTTGAGGTACGTGCATATTTTTTTGTCTAGAATAGCTGAATAGTATACCTAGAAGATAGAAAAACAATTATGGGTCTATCTGATACTATCGTGCCCACAAAAAAAATTGAATCTCAAAATAGGGTACAATTTAAAATTTTAAAAACTTTGGGGAAGATTTAGAAAGAATATCCAAAAAAAAAATTTCCAACTATATTTTCAAAAACTTACCAATTTATCAATATCTGTACCTATCCTGTTAATTTTATTAAGCTGTCTTAACGGCATCATACCTAAAAACTCTTTCAAAGGAAAAATTCGGTAATTGCTACCGAAAAGAAATTTCATACAAAATGTATGAGGAGGAAATTTCACAAATTGACTTTCTCTGTTGGAAATATTCTCCCCGTACATTTTGTATGGAGAATCATGCAAGTCAGGGTTGACAAATAAAGTAAGTACTAAAATAACCATAACTTTAAAACTATTAAAAATCGCTGAACAATATATTGAGTTATTTGAATAGCCCTTTAGGTGTTCTATCTCTGGACCTTCGCTTAGTCGTACTTTCTGGGACACCCTGTATAAACCAAACAATGACAGTTAATTTTCTTCCTACTCTATACATTGTTGAAAAAATCATTTTGTTTGTTTACAAAATTCACAATGTCTAGGGTGGTCTAGGACTCTTGAATTTAGAAATGGTTAGTAGTCTAATACCTGCACTACATACTACTCGCGAAGTTCCTCGACGAAGTATTTGGGAAAGTTGACCGATGCGCGAAGTACGTCGGACAAGTAAGGCGAAGTGCCTCTCCACACTACCGTATTCGCTTATCTTCGATCAACTTCGCGAGTAGTGTGTGCAGGAAAAACGGTTCAGTCATCGCAGTTTACTCTGAAGGTCATGGATTCCGTCTCCCGTGCCGCCCATATTCTTCTTTCAGAACACCAGCTTTGCTTTCTGTGAAATACGTCAAAAGTATATTTGTTCACTTTGGTTGAGCACATATCCATTTATTTTGAAAAACTAATTTTATAATAGGTATTACCTTATTATCTTCATTCATGTGGTTACTTGCATTTATTTTTATTGGATTTTTTAAAATATAATATTGCATTTGCATACCTACAAATTGACAGTAAAGATATGTTTGTGAAAAATGAAGTTCCAAAATGCTTTTTTACCAACTCCAAAATAAATCCACCGAAGTGGTTGGTGACCCAGCGGTTACAACGTCGGCTTTCGTACTGCGGACGTCGTGGTTCGATCCCAGGTGCCGACCATCTTCCTCTTTCACGACAAAAGCTTTCGTTAGCTTACTGTGAAAGAGTCAAGGAGTGTATTTGTGTTCACTTTGAGTGAGGACAGATTCATTATTAAAAAAAAAAAATCTGCGTATATTTTTTTTTCTTTCATTTTCAATTCAAATACCTTACATATTATAGCAAGAAAAAATTTACAAGTTTTCCTTCACATTGCTCAACTGTATTATTTCTACCAGGTCAAAACTCTACTTACACATACCTATATTGCTGTCAGGGTTGCCAGGTTTTTTTCAAAAATATACCGAACCAAAACAAAAAAAGGTCATTTTCAAAATTTGCTATCCGGAAAGTAGAATTATCCCTTTAAAAAAAACCGAACGGTTCGGTAAAATACCGAACACCTGGCAACCCTGGTTGCTGTTGAACTAAAATTATTATCAAAGTTTCTTAGCGTGAATTGCAAGCATGATTTTATCTGAATTTCCAGCCAATGAAATCTTATTGAAACTTACCTATCTGCATTCACAGAATCACTTCTTTTAGATTTCCATTGAATATAATATCTCTCTATCGCAATATTAAGTATTTAATATTGTGTTTGATTTATATAGAAATCTCTATATAATACTGAACTGAATTGCTACAATGATTTAGAAATTTTAAGAAATATTCTTTGATTGAGTTTGACTTTATGGCCAAATGGTCATCATAACTTGTGTAATGAATTTTATCTTCAAAAATCATTATTAGCTTATACTTAGGGTAAGGTTGCTTATGTCGTACCCCCTAAGGAAATAATACTGTAATATTCAATACAATTAAAATAAAACAAAATCATCTGCAATTATTAAATCTTTATTTAGTTGCCTTTTAATTAACGATCATAGAAACTTGAAATTTGTTTATCAAAATAGGTATTTTAACGTTTTTCAAAAATATACCTTCGGTACGATTAAGGCACCTAGTCGCCTAATTCGTACCACCTACAGCCTTAGTCGTACTTAGAAAATATAATTTATTGAAAACATAATAAACTATAGAAAAGTAATTAGTAACCAGAAATCAATAGAATAACTTAAAAAAACACTAAACTAAATTCGGTCTGAGATCAACTTAAAACTTTTTTTTGTGGTCAAACCGTATTACTAAGTAAATAAAATGTAGAAAATAGAATTTAAAAAAAAAAGAGATTAAACAAGATTCTAAATTCAACAAATACTGTGCTAATATCTCTTCCATGTCTGGTAACATATCATTAGGTCTTCCTAATTTGATTTATTTATTTATCAAATTTTTTCAAATGTAGTCGTAGTGTAGGCTTCGGTACCTATATTAAATTTTCTACAGGCTTCATTAAATCCATTTTCTCCATTTTGATGTTTCTACAAAGCTTCGTTTATATCCTCCTGCTTCTAAGTATTGTACTTTCTTTCGCCATATTTAGGTATTACCTGATAAAAAGTTAGGTAAATTATTAAATAATTTTCTTAATACTTAAGTCGTACCGGTACGAGTAGGTAAGGAATTTTGCACAGGTACGACTTAAGCAGCGGGGTGTTCTATGTTTAAAACTAAAACCACTGACATAACCTAAAAATGTTCTACCCTTTGAATATGCGTAAACTATTGCCAGATAAGTCTTACAAATAGACGTTAACAAAGAATATAGGTAGGGATCACATTCCTGCCATAAAAAGACTACACATGAGTCAAGAAATTTAATGAAAACTGTACAAAAAACTTACTTTTTCAATATTTTTGCTTCACGATGACAGCCGACCGTCCAGTAGTTTACGTTCGCTCACTCAATTAAATACTTCAAATTGACGTCACTAGATGGTGCATTAGTTAACTATCAGGCAAGATATTGAGGGGGTACGACTTAGACTGTGGTACGACTAACGCAACCTTACCCTATTAGTCTGATTTATCAATATATATTTGTGTGAAAAATTTTGTTATTTTTATTTATTCTTATAATTAAATTTAAATTTAATTAAATATTATAAACAAAATAAAATCTTTTTGGTTTGAGTTGTTGCTGTTTCTCATTCGTACTTTCTAAATTTTCCGTTGCAGACAAAATACGAGTCATGCGTAATGATTTGTTCACACGTAATTTTCAAATGACTCGTTTTGTGTGCAACAAAGATTTTATGAAATTATTATTTGTTTAGGGATTGATTGGTTATGTTATGAAATTTTGATATTTGGATTGTACATATTTAAATTTATCGATGCATAGTTAAGTATTTTTTGCACTTTCTTATTTTTAAATAAAAAATACATTATCATTTTACTGTTGATAATTTCTAAATTTATTTTTTTTTATTTCCCCAAATCTTTAAAATTTCAGTAATCAGCCAAAGAAGACCAAGGAGCTGTTGGTACGTTCAAAGATAAATCTATAACCATAGATTCTTAAAGGACCCATATTTTTAAAATATTTCTCTGACCACTGGTATCACTCTCATCTTCTTTTTCAAATGTTTTAGCCAATTACAAATTTTATTTGTTGTCTGATGGATAAGTTTAGTAATAATATAAGTTAGCGATTTAAAATATTTTTATTATAAATTTACAGTAAAATAACACTCTTATGTAACATATTTTCTAAATTATAGTTTATAAACCTAATTTTTAAATATAGATTCACAATCATAATTATTTTAAGAAAATTTAGTAATCATATATTATTCTAGCTGTCACAATAATAAAAGTTTTTTTCTCCTTTTAGACTACCTAAAAATATTATCCAAGATGAAATTGGTTGAAAATAATAGTTCATTAGGACAAAATCCTCGTGGTATGATTCATGAATGACTAAATTATAAATCCTAATGTAAAAAAATAATATAGGTAATTATGATTGGATGTGCCAAAAGAAAATAAGTACCTACATAAAATTTTATGTAAAATTATTTTTATATGAGAGTTAAAAAATCTCTTAGGTTAGTTAAATTCTAATAGGAATATCCTATAAAATAATTCTATGTTATCCAAGAAATTGTCTGCAAAAATATAGATACCTACAGGTTCTTTTATCATAAGAAAATCTCCAAATATTTTTACTTACAATACTTTATTACACAATAGTTGTTATTAATTAATTAATAGGTACTAATAAAACAGCTTTGCGTACAAACCCGTAATTTGAACTATGGCATTATTTTGTCAATTAAGATAGTGGCTCTCGTAAATACCTATATGTGAAAAAAAGGTAAGAGCGATGCTAAAAATATATTATACCTTCTATATCTTTAGATTTTTCAATTTGAAGGGTAAAATTTAGGATAATGAACTACCAAGGCCGTAGTCAGGAAGGGAATCAAGGGGGTTCCCCTCTTAATTTCTGGCTACGGCCTTTTGGACTACTAAGGGGTATGTAAATTAAAAAAGGTTGAGAGCCTCTGATCTAGGGGACCAAAAAACTACCAGTAAACTTACATAGGTACATCATGAAAATAAATACAACCTGAATAGATTGTTGTGGTAAGTTACAAGGAACGTCAACAAAAGTGTGTATTTAAGATATAAATAATTACTATTTAAAAAAAAACAAGGAATTAACAACATAACATATCTTTTCTTATATTATAACCTTAAAATATCATTTGGGTTTTGTAGGTGAGATAGAATAGTCGCTTAACAGATTTCTGGTCGCAAACACATTGTTAGGGTCTAACTGCTGCTTGATCCCCTTGAGGGCCTCCACTGCTGTACTGGATATAAATTCTGGATACCATTTTTTCTTCATTTTACCAACTCCATGATGATGAGATAGTGAGCCTAAAAATAAATAAAAGTATGACAACACTTTTCTACATTTACAAAAATTGCAAAACTAGCGGAATATAAAGCCACAATGTTTGAAAATAGCATATTTTTTAAAGTTATAATGAAAATCATCAAGAAAAGTTCAGAAATCAACAAGAAAAAAAGGGAATCGAACCCGAAACATCATGTTTGGAAGTAAAATTATGCATGAAATGCTATAAGCGAATTTATATATTTCGCCTGAATGTATGCAAAGGCTATATCAAATACGTCATCTGAGACTATCAAGCAGGCGGAGTAAGACATTTTAAACCTCATGCGGATACATTTTGAAACAAACTCGTTGAAAAAAAGTAATTGATATATTTGTAAATAATATTAATTTTGAAAAATAATTCCTTTGAAGAAGGTTTTGATGATTTAATTGATGACAAATGTGTTTGAGTAAAACGCATTTACAGAACTAGAATTCAAATAGAGAAATCTTTGGTTTGCTTTACTATGGAAATATTGGATAGATTATGTTCCAAGACCATTAAAATTGAGTCAACAAAATGTGCTAGAAAATGATTCGCTGTGAACGATCGCTCATCGATGAAAGAAGTACCTACCTAATCTCTATTTTTTTTATTATATTAAACAGATATACAAACAGTTATGGTACTAAAAATAATTACACAAATTGTATGGACAACAAAAACACCAGTTAAGTGGAGGTTCTGGAGAGAATGGCCAAATAACATACGAAATATAAACTTTATGCACAATAATTAAAGGCTTTTTATTGCACTTAAATCCGTCTAATGAAAATGCTTGTCAGTCGGATGTCAAAAATTTTAAATTCGTAAATCCTTTTGGTTATATTCTCCAGAAATAGAGTATATGTGACTTACGTATAGGAAACACATAAAGGCTAAAGAAGTTTAAGGACACCGAAGACTGTTTTTTGACCTCTATGCTTTATATGGTTGCGTATTAATAGTAGGAAGTCGCAACATATATTTTTTAAAAGAATAAGTGACAAAAGAAAATTTATCTAATTTATTGAAACATGTCAAAGTAAGTACCAATAGCCATACATTTGATGCAGGTATCTGAATGTACTAAGGTAAATGAACAATGTACTAAGGTAAACCCATTCAATTAGTTTATTATAAGGCTTTTGTGTAAAATAGAGTATTGCGTACCATCACCTGACTTGACAAATATGGATTGAAATATCTTTTTTGTATTTATAGGTATCTTTCGAGGTGATGTGGTACCAAAGTTAAAACATTATAATATACAGCAATATTTAATAAATTATTTAATGTTGTTACAAAGATGAAAGTAAATGAGTTTAGTTGATATGGTTTGGGCAAATTGATGCAAGCAGGATAGGTGAGATTGCATGAGAAATGAGAAATCGTATGTCGGTGGGTGGAAGAAGTACCTACCTATACATCACAGTGGAGGTTCGTTCTCTCAGCCTACTCCTTAAGGGACATGGCGTGATGGGTAAAATGTACACATTGGTAGGTAAGAGTGAATGATAGCTTTTAAACATCGCGTCGAGCGCATGTATGAATATTTATCAATGTGAAAACAAAAACAAAATGCTTAAAAAAAACATAAAAAGGATGATGAAGTTACAAAAGCTAAAAAATCGATCTTCGGTCTAATAGCTACTATTTTATAGATAATGATAAAGTATACCTTCCCTTTATAAATGAGCTTTAGAGTGTTACAAGGGTTGATGAAATACAAGCAATCAAAATTAATTTATAATTGAAAATAGTCAAGAATTAGGTACCTCCAAAGGACAAACAAGTCTTTTTGATGGAATTATTCACATGAGTGCACATGGTAACGCAATCTGCTCCAGCGTTGACGCTAAACGAAAAATATATGTACAAGCAGCAACTAGTATCATAGGTCTGGGCAATTCTCATCATACACAGTGATTTACGAGCTCCTAACTTTTTCGTCTCATTGGTGACCGTCTCCCTAATCTTCTTGCTGGTCTCGTACACCGTATCCCATGGCATGGTCGTCTCCAATGACTCGGCAACAATATCCAGATTCATTGCAATATCCTAAAACAGTAAACATATATTATAGTAGGTTGTAAATATTATTCATTCATCATTCATTCTCCCATTAAGGCCCTCCACACACGGGAAGCCAGCCCGGAGGAGACAAATCCGAAACAAACCCGTCCCGCATGAAACCGACCCCCTAGTTCGATCAAAGCAATCAAACCAAAATGTTAATATTATAATAAATTAAAATATTACAGGCTAATAATACGTACCCTGAGGTAGGCCACTACGAAGGTCATCATATATCCACGTTTACCAACCGTGGCTCCAGACCGCACACCACCCATCTGGGCAGCCAGATCCATAACTCGCTGAACTTGACTGTAAACCTCGTCTTCTCTGCCTTCGTGAGCAATGGTGCAAAGAGATATTTTTTCACGGTCGAATCCTTTAAACATTTCTAAAAATTTAAATTTGGCTGATTCAATCAATTCTGTCAGATAGGAAGCCTTCGGTCTTAAAGCCCAGCCTATCTGAAATTGCTCTTCATCCATGAGTCGGATGCTCGCTGGTTGCCATCGCCGTAAAGCCACTTCTTTCATGAATTTGGTTCCAATTTCGAAGCTAGGAAATACTATGGATTCGAAAATTTTGGTTTCTGGGAAAGGTCTCACCCTCAAGACGACTTCTGTGATAACTCCCAAATTTCCCTCAGAACCCAATATGATGTGGTTGAAATCTGGCCCGCAAGACATTCTCGAAGTCTTTGAGCCTTTATCAATGACTCCTTTAGGAGTGACCAATTTGGCGTGTATCATGATATCTTCAATGTTTCCGTATAAATTTTTCTTCATTCCACTGGCTCTAGTAGACACCCAACCGCCCAGTGTAGAAAATTCGTTGGAATCAGGTTCATGGCCTGTGGTCAATCCAATTTTATTCAATTCATCCTCGAGGTCCTGACCAACAATGCCGCTCTCTGCACACACCATCATATTGTCCTTGTCTACCCAAAGAATTTCGTTCATGAGGTTAGTATCGAGACACAGGATAGGCCGTTTTTCTTCGGGTGGACACTCCAATGCCCTGGCTACGGAGGTGCCTCCGCCATACGGAATGATAACGAAGTTCTCTTCGTCCGCCAACTTAACCAATTCCACGACTTCTTCATGGCAGGTGGGCCACGCAACTGCATCGGGTATTCGCGATATATCTTGGTTTCTTATTTTCCACACTTCGTCATAGGCCTGCCCCCTGGACCTGACATACCTCAAAGTGAAATCTGTTGAAACTTCAATGCCCAGATCTTCTATAGCTCCCATGACATCTTTGCTGAAGAGATATTTGGAATAAAGTTCCTCGTCGGGGAGTTTTATCACTGGAAGTTCGTACTGCTGCTTCAGTATTATGTCGTACTTGTCTCTCATATAACTCCCTAAATAAGGAAGCTCCTTTCCTGATATTTCATATCTGTTAAACCAAAATTCATTGTCATCATTAAGTAGGTATGTATACCTAATATAAAAACTTCAATAAAGTTATTTTGGGAAGACAATAATTTTAAAAAATAACTGCAATATAACAACGGATTCAACGTTGCGTTGTCGAGAAATGGAATAAAGTTATTCCGAGCAAAATATGATCGATAAGCAGATGTGTTTTGAAATCACAAACTAGGTTCTGTGAACCAGTGCGAAATTTAGTGGTTTCAGAATGGTAACTGTAGAGAAATAATAAAATGTGCACAAGAGTAGTTTCTAAAAGTGCAAAACTGAAACCCTTTAAAAAAATGAATAGACAATTCGGGGCCGACCCGAGAGGTAAGTAATAGTAATTTTAAGCAAAAAATTGATTGGGGGCCCCATCAATAAATTTGCCACGGGCCGCAGATGGTAGGTAAAGTTTATGCCACTGCTTGCTTAGAAAATATCGTTTTAGGAATTTCATAACAATTTCTCGCGTAGGAAAATATTATTATGTATTTAAAGTATTTTTTCTTATATTGGTGTAGTGATGTATAGGTACCTACTCTTAAATAAACGTAGGTAGTAAAAAAATTACCTGTCTCCTGTGAAGACAACTTTGCCATTTTCTGTAAAAAACTTTGAATCCTTAAAACCCCATCCGTACCAATGTAAAAGCTCGTGTCTAAAAAAATAAACAAATGCTTAGATTTCCTCTTAATATAATAATATGTTGTCCCAGTACATACCGACATAAAACATTTCCTAAAATATTGTCAATAACAATTATAATAATACATAATTCGATCGTGATAAGTGAAATAACAGCATGATGTACCTAAGTATAATATAAGTAAACAAACATCAGTGAGAACCATTTCAAAGAAAGTAGACGATTCTTTATTTTGTTTTTTATTAATTTTATAAAGTTATATAAAAATCTGTTTACATATTTTGTAACAATTTCCTGGAAAACCTGTCCAAGCAGAAATCAAGCAAACTGATGTAAAAGTGGAAAAGATCACGCTGAACCACACAATGAACGAGCAACAGATCACCTGGTTCAAGGCTGGCTCTGCTCTGAACAGAATGAAGGAGATAGCTGCAGGCCAATAGATTATTAGGTACATTTAGAATTTTGAATTACGCGACACACCGGTAATACCATTTATATAAGCTTACACGTAGGTACTTCGAGTTTATCTAACAATCTCTTTTAGAATCTGTTTAAAACGTAGATTTTTAAAAAGTCAAATTACGAATGAATGACTCCCAATGATATAATAATTATATATGGTCCAGTGTTGTGGTTTTAACAATTATAATGTAACGAATCTTTTAACTTTTACAATCTCACAATATAGCTGTTGTTATATTGAAATTTATTAATTATTGTATAGGTATATTTCGCAAAATATGTATTGAAAAAATAGGACAATAAAAAATGTACAAAATTTGCAAAAAGTTTTTTCTTTTTCTTCACCAATACTTTTTTCATAATATATATATACTAGCTGATTGATACCTGTGTTGCTTTACATCTTCAAAAGATAGCTATATGTAGGTATACTAAAATTTAACTATAAAGATCTTAGCATTTTAGAAATTTATTAAAGATTAATGGTGGATCTTTCGAATGAGCATTAAACAGCCCAATAAGTTTTAATGGAGGATTAACTCACTAATGCCCGGTTAGAGAAAAAAACGGTTCTTTCAACTGTCAAATACCGGCTATTGGGGCATTGAACACCTTAATGAACGATTAAAGTTAGTGGGCCGTTCCACCTCCCAATAGCGCACTAATGGACAATTATGTACCTACCTACATTCATCCTTACATTAAAACTAGATCCAACTATCAACATTTTTTTGTGTTTTTCAAAATTTAAGTCACCTTCAACGAAAACTTTCATTACCATTACATTATCTACTTTCATTGAGAAAAAAAAATCGAATTTTCTTTATGCACTCAACATAAAGACATCATTATGATACGAACGAACGAACGAGATCAGTATCGATCGATAAAAAAAAATTATCGCTAAAAACGATTTGTCGGTATCGATCGATAAAAAAACGAACCGAATAGAATTATTGCATGTGCAAAAACTGCTCTTTGTTAGCACGGGGATATTCTGAATTCATCAACTAATGAAGTGGTTGGTAGACTGGCGGTTACAGCGCCGGCTTTCGTACTGTTTGGTGCGGATCCTAGGTGCCGACCATCTTCCTCTTTCACGACATAAGCTTTAAGTAGCTTACTGTGAAAGAGTCAAGGAGTGTATTTGTGTTCACTTTGAGTGAGCACAGATTCATTTTATTAAAAAAAAAAAATTTAAATTGTTTGATATTAATTATTCTACGCTTCGTCGGCGGTAGTGCGGGATAATAAGAATGGGTTGGCAATGGGTCCTTACTATGAATATTGATTTCTTTTTTGTAATTTATACAAAAATACGTTTAAAATATGTTTTACCTATGGTTAAAAAAATATTAATTAAAGCTCGAAAAAAATTCCATAAAAAATCTGAGTACCAGTATGACAATAGTTGTCAGGGAAACAATAATTTTGTTGTTATATAATTTTCCATAGACGGCGGAAGTGTCGTAGAAAATCCGTTCCCTACTAACATTAATATTATATTTTAACACATTTATTATCCCTTTTTCAACTTTTTATTAGTTATTCTGTTATCCGCCGTGAGGTTGCCGGCGAAGAATAGCACCTCTGCTCTTTTTGCTGATTTTTCGAGCATCCTGTAAGAGGCAGGAAATCGAAAAATCAGATCGGGACCGTGAGGTTGACCACTTCACGTCCTTTAATCTCAACTGGTCAGAAAAGGCACAATGAGCTTCGGACGCCTTCAAGCGCAATGGAGAGCTCTTGATGCCTCCCTATGCTCCCGAGTGGGGCTTAGGCCCCCGCATTGCTGGTTCGTTTGGGGGTAGTTCGCGGCGGGCTTGATTTGTCCGGGGCCGGCTTTTTGGTTTGATTGCTTCGATCGAGCTAGGAGGTCGGTTTCGTGGGGCTCGGGTTTGCTGCGGATTGGTCTCCACCGGGCTGGCTTGCGGTGTGCGGGGTGCATGCCTTAAAGGGAGAATGAATGAATGATGAATTCTGTTATCCGGAGCGGAGAAGAATCCAATAAATCAAACATCGGAAGAATCTTTTATAAGAGTGTTCGCACTAGTCCGACATTAATTTATATTACATATTATTTATTAATAGACTTCACATGATCTCTCCGTCGTCTCTTCCGACAAATACGACGTGAAATCTTAATTCTGGGCTAGGACGAGTTTAATCGAAAGCTATTTGCCCGGCGCTAATAAGCGCTTATTGGCGTGCAAATAGTGTTCGAAAATCAAACGATCGAATCATTCGATCATTTTTGTATGGACATTTTTCGAAACTCTTCCGATGATCGTTTCGATATTCGATCATCCAAAACTTATACTAGTGGACAGTGGTACCTGCTGTTTTTATTCACATTTTTTGACGAAATCAACCGAAAACCAAATGGAATTACGTCGGTATCTGTTTCTGAAAAGGCTTTCATATCATTACGAATTTCGCTCTGTTATGTTCAACTTATTATTTAATAGCTTGATATTAATTATGTACATATTGTGCATTGTGAAAATATTATTCTTTCAAGTGTATAACAAAATATCACACTAGGTACTGTAAAGTTAAATGGCTAACATTTCAATTAAACATGTGTTCTAAGATAATGTACAGCCAATTAACATATGCAGCGGACAAAAGAGCATGTCAACATCACCTTGCTGAAATACAAATAATCCATTACACGGACTAGACCATGGCGTGATAAAGAACTTCTAAGAATCGAGGTGAGAAATTATCACTCAAAATAATGTGTAAACTAAGTGGTAGGTAGAGCCCAATGCATGGTATCAGTGGAAGTCGTGGGTTCGAATCCCGGTGCCGACCATTTCCACATTCACGACTCCTTTTCATAGTGTAAGATCTCAAAAGTGTATTTGTGTTCACTGAGTTTAGTGAGTCCAGATTCATTTAAAGAAGAAAAAAATGTCAAGACAGGCATTTTATTTTATGAAAATATTAATCTCATTTTCCATAAAATTATGACATTTTATAATGTCTTCAAAATTAATTCTTGGCTTAGTGTTTGATTTAAGAACAATATCTACACGCTAATTGGCGTTTATTAGCATGCAATTAGCTTTCGATAAAACTCGAACTAGCCCCACAGCAGTAGGTACTCACTTACGCCGCGAACGTGTGACATTGCATCAATTTAATCGAAAGGTGAAAGGTGCTGTATAATTAGGTTAATTTTTATTATTTACGTTTGCTTAAAAATTTGTATATAACCTGTTGATATGCCAAAGGAATAAAATAAAAAAAAATATAAAAAAAATAAAATAAAATAAAATAAGGTTAAGTGTGTTCGTGATTCGAAAAGAAAACGCGAGCGGAAGACATGCATCCTTTTGATAAAATTATGTAATGATACACGTTCGCGGCACAAGTGAGTTCCGAGCCCAAAGAACATCACGAAAAAAAATATCGGCTAATATGAAAAGTTTGTTACAAAAAAGTAATTAGATAATACAAGTTTTTTTAGCCGGTATATTAATTATTTAGCATTTTTTTTTCTTAATAAGGTTATTCACAATGACACTTTTGATACAAAAACAATAAAATATTATGTATATGCATTGCTTTAACAATGATTCAAGATACCTAAATCTATTTTTTTACAGGTATATTTTTTGTCACAGATTTTATAAAAAAATTGGGATGAGTAGATCACACATGCATGCAAAAAACAACGATGTTTGAAAATGAATATTTTATGTGTTAATCACAGATGCACACTGATAGATACACAATTTTCCTCTTATATACCTAGTCCAAAAAGTAACTAAAATAACTTTTTTGGTAACATAGTGTAGAAATAATGTTTTATCGACTTATCCTGATAATTTATGTAGGTACATATGTTGGAGTTAAAGTCAATACCTATGTAAATAGATAAAATAGACATCACTAATTAGACAAGAAATTATTTCTAATGAGGAAACAATGATAATTACAATAACAACTCATTGAAATATATTTAAACCTTCCAGTGAACAAACTATATTAAATCAACTATAATCTAATCAAGATAGAATACCTACGGGGAAAAACATTTAAATACCGATGTTAATTTTAATAAAATAATAATGATTAATTTTTAAGAAGTTCAGATAGAAACCGGGAAGATTCAATATATAGATGCAACAAAAAATGTTTTAAAACTTATTATTAAAGATGCAACGGATATCCGGCAACTATTCGGTAACCGGCCTATCCGGCGGCTTAAATACTATCCGGCCGAATAAGTTCCAAACATTTTCCTGAAGTACTTCATAGTTAGGTAATAGGTACCCGTTCTACATAAATAAAAAATTATTTACAACTTTCTGTACAAAGATGTAAGTAGGTAGGTATATGCGGCTTATTGTCTGATGCAATTTTTTCTAGTAGGTATACAGGTCCCGTGCAATCTGATACTTGCCAACCGAAAACACTTAAAAAATACTGACCTGTATCGAACCCAGGAACTCTCACCACTAGGCTACTAAAGTCGGTTCGGTTATACATCGGTCCTCACAGTTATAGTAAAATATGATAAAAACTAAAATAACGTTTCTTAATATATCCTGTGATTATGTAGAGTGTAGGATCTATGAAACAATGTCAAGAAAAGTAGAGTTGGAAAAGTAAGTACCTACCCACTTATTAAAATTGCAGAACTAATAATTTTTCACCAAAAAGAAAAGCTTTTAAATTTTATTAACTTACTTATTTATGGGTACAGAAGATTCAATCTTGATTGATGTGGACTTTCTGGAGCACTTTCTGGGATAGTTAGAATTCCTGGGGGTTCTCACTTTGAGACCATTCTTCTTTTCTGCAGCCACTGGTTTTTTGTTGTAATGATTTCCGTTTAGGTGTTTGTACACTGGAGGAGACTCCATATTGATGGCTCAGCACAACTGAACTAGACGAATGTAGCTCCAATAAATAATAACCTAAAATATAAAATAATATTATTTGAATGGGTAATTAGACCGATCAATTCACACTGATGCTTCCTCCGATGATTTTCTTTCAACTAAACTTTTTCACGTGGGCTCTAAGGTAAGTATACCTATAGGTACTTGTTCAACACGCGCAAATGGTATTAATTGTTGCGCAAATACCTACGTTTATATGTTGAGCCTTCGGAAACGATTACAAGATAAAATAACATATAAAAAATTACACAGACAAAATAACACGACGAGAATTATTTGTTTGATTGAACAAACCGAGTCCCTGAGTATTTCTTAAGTAATTTTGTTATTTCACCAGCAATTTTTTTTCAGACTATGCAGTTTCGAAGGCACTTGGGCAAATAAGATTTTGAAAACAAGTCTGATTCCACTTATATCTTGTTTAATAGAATATGGTTATAGATCCACATTTTTTATAGGTACAACTATTAAATTTTAATTTTTTTTTCAAATTTTAACAATTGCTGAGACTTACGACCGTCTTCTACGAGACTAGTTTAGTATGATCGCCATTTAACACCGTTCGCCAATTATGTTGAAACGTCGAAAAATACCATGCTTCTGGCAGGATTCGAACCCGCATCCCTAGCAGGGTTGCCAGGTGTTCGGTAATTTTGCCCCATGTTCGGTATGAAAAAAATACCGAACTATGGAGTGTTCGGTATTTTTACTTTCGGGAATAATATTCATTTTTCCTAGTGAATTTGTAACTTCCCGGACAGCAAATTTCGAGAATGACCTTTTTTTTTAGGGGAAATTCCTGCTTTCCGAATAGCAAATTTTGAAAATGACCTTTTTTTGTTTTGGTTCGGTATATTTTTGAAAAAAACCTGGCAACCCTGATCCCTAGTCGTCTTATGCAGAGGCACTTGGCAAACTGACACAAGGCTAATACCGTTGTAATAAGTTAATATTATATGTTTAGTTATATACAAAAATTAGTTTTTAATGTGACTAATGTTGAGATTTTGTCGGATATACCTACTCATTAGAATGAATGTAGGTACTATTATAGAAATAGGGGGTAGCCCAGCGGTTCAGTGCCTCCAATTTTTTAACGAATATGCGATCTAACCCAGACTACTGCATATATACCTTATATGTTTTGTAAAAGCAACATTGTTGTTGCGTGGAATCAATAAAATAAAATAAATAAATATAAAAGGCAGCCATCGAATTATGTAGCAGTGAACTGAAAACGATAATCAATGAATCATTTTAATGTATCAATATTTTTAATGGTATCGAGACATTTCAATACAAATAACAAAAGTAATGAAGTAATGTACAATACAAATAACAAAAGTAAATATATTTCGGAAAAAAATATATGACCTATTGTAATATGTACTGCAAAGTTATTTTTATTTATAAACATTTAAAAGTAATGAATTATTATTATTGCTTTTACGTCATCTTCTCTGCGTTTTTCTAGTCAACTTCGGCTTTTTTTCGATAAATTTCCGACATTAATAAGAATTAAATTACTTGTAGGTACATAACATGTTAGGTAATAGTTGTACGTCCGGAATTTCTCGTAGTTTTTCAGAAATATCGGTCATAAAAATCAAATAGACTCAATAATATTTTATTTTCCACCAGGTAACCCTACTTGTGCCTAACTTATTAGAGAATCATAATATGGACGAGTGTCAATAGTTACTGAAATAATGCAATGTGTTGTCTCTTGACATTTCTATTGCTTGAATATTTATAGAAAAGAAAAGAATAATATTAAAAGATAATGGAGAATAATAATGAATATTTTAATGAATATTTATATTTATTTTAAGAGAATATTGTACATTTAATTTATTTAAATGAATAAAAAACATCAACAACTGCTGCCGATTTATCGAGTATGGAGTTTAACCCTCCAATAACGACAAGATTGTTTTTTCTATTCATTAGTGACCTAATATATAAATGACAAAAGTGCTTTGAACTGAACATTAGGTACATAGATAGGTACAACTTTTTATTAGTTATTCTGTTATCCGGAAAGAATCTGTTCAGCCGATCTCGAGTTATATAAGTGTTCGCACTAACCCGACTTTAATTTATATTAGATATATGATATAACTAACGGTATGCCCCCAGCTTCGCACGGGTAGATAGGTATTTTATAAAAATAATTTAGTTTTCACAAAGATCCCTAACTATTTAAAAATATTCTATAGCCTATATTAATCTATCCTATATGTATATAAAGTTATAATATAAAGATTTGTTTATATATGTATAGGCATAACGCAGCATCCCAAATTCTAATAGTCCCCTCACGTACCTACGGCTCGTACGGGCTGCCGGATTTCAAATAAATTTTTAAAATAAAATATCACTTAATATTGCGGTGTAAAATATAAAAGTAAACATATTATACTGTCACAGCACTGTTTGTAAGTAAAGTTGTTAATGCGTTATTTTATTCTATCATCATATAGGTAGGTACCTAGTTGTAGCAGCGCTGGCGATGTAAAGAATATTTTAGGTATTTTTTACACCTTGGGTCACATTATTGAAGTTTTAGCAAGGATCGCTATTTTTTTGAAAATGTAATATAGTCTATGTTACCCGGGGATAGTGTAGCTTCCCAATTGTGAAAGAATTTTTCTAATCGGTTAGGTAGTTTCGGAACCTTATCGATCAAATCTTTATAATAGTATTGTAGATCAGTATGCGGGTTCTTAACCTGGTTAAAATAATAGTAGTATGAAGTGGTTGGTGACCCAGCGGTTACAACGCCGGCTTTCGTACTGCGGACGTCGTGGTTCGATCCCAGGTGCCGACCATCTTCCTCTTTCACGACACAAGCTTTCAGTAGCTTACTGTGAAAGAGTCAAGGAGTGTATTTGTGTTCACTTTGAGTGAGCACAGATTCATTTTTTAAAAAAAAATAAAAAAATTGCGTGGAACAGCATATTATTCCTCCGTATTCATATTAGGATTTAGGAGGTTGTTTGTTACAACTGCCTTTTGGTTTCAGGCGTGAAGTATGCAACCCAAGTTTCATCTCCAGTACGCCTAGTATAAGTTTTCGATGATCGAATATCGAAACGATCATCGAAAGAATTTCGAAAATTTTCCATACAAAAATGATCGAATGATTCGATCTTTTGATTTTAGAACACTATTTGCACGCTAATAAGCACTTATTAGAGTGCAATATGCTTTCGATAAAACTGGTACTAGCCCCACAGTACCTAATTATGGAGCCGAGAAATTCATCTCCATGGAGTACCTATGCTACGTCTCAAAAAGTTAAAACAGCTCGTATTTTGAGATTGAATTGACATTTTTCGACGCACTGGCCTCGAATAAGCCAGGAGAAGGACCAGGCTGAGGGTATAAAAAACTATTTTCGCCTGACACCAACATACATATGATGACGATTATAAAATATTTTTCTATAATATTCATAATATTATTCAAACAAAACATATTATTTGGAAATACCGAGAGATGTAGTTTATATTAAAACTCTTTAAATTCATGTAACAAAAAAAGTGTTAATTCTAAGGTATGTTTCGCTAAAAAACGATGTTTAGTTTTTACTAAATTAGTATGTATCTACATTAAGTGTGTACCTTTGAAAATGATTTGCTAGCGTATAATTTGTATATTTATCTATTTAGTATGCCAAAATGTTAATGCAAACACCCAGTTCAATTCCATGGTTCAAGTACAAAAAATAGAAGAAGTTATTACAGATATTTTAGTGTGGCAACTCTTAGTTAAAATAGTTTTGTTACTTGTTATTTTTTCACATGTAAAATTGTCTCTCTCTGGTAAAGTAAAATAAAGAAAACTGTGTGTGTCTGAACTCCAAGTATTTTTATTTGCAAAACATAATCCTGTCTTCAACACATTCATTCATAAACGAATATATCGATGATTTAATATATTTCCGTATAGGCAATCACATCAGATAAACCGATCTCGTCAAAATGTCTAGCAAATGTTCACTCGACTGGGAAATTCTATTCTTATGATAGCATCTACACTACATAAATTGGCAGATTTTCTAAAAAGTTTGGTGGATAAATCAAAAATTCCGAGAGATCACCGGGTTTTATTTTTAGAAATTATTTTATTATTATTTAGGTATTAATTTATTAGGTACATTACACGCAACTATGTTGCTTTTACAATAAACATAAGTTCATAACAATTGCAAGTAACAAACTCGAAAAAATGAAGCAAAAACAGCAGTAATAAATAAAATAATTAAGCAATGAAAATTATTTTATTTTTATTCCCAGAGATTTTCCCACGGATGTCCTCTATAGGGAGTTTGATGTCCTCCCTCTGGATCTCCTGTACAAAAAAGTTTAAGTAACACAGATATTTAAGGAATACTTTATTACTTCCTTACATGATGAACACGATGCGCAGAGAAATCCGAGGAGGAACGAACCTCTGCGGGCCAACACCACTATGGTTTTCGAGGGGTCGCATTCTTCAACGGCCTCAGTGCAGAATTAAAGGGCACCACATCTGACATAAATTTAAAAAATTTCAAAAGAAAAATTCGCGATTCCTTGAGGGCCTCGGTGAGGACCCTGGAATGAATGGCTTATTTGTTGTTGTCGGTGTTGGATTGGGGTAGATTTTATGTGTGTGTCTAGGCGTGTGTGTATGTGTGTGTGTATGCATTTTAATTAAATTTAATTGAAAAAAAAATGAAAAGGATTTGTCACTGGTACGGGATATGGGACACTTATTGATACATATTATCATACTTAAGTTACCTCTCCAAAACACGAGTTTTCTTACCCCACATTGGAGAACAATCATTTAATGATTTGTATTGCCTTATGTTTGTAAATTGTAAATTATATTGTAAACTTTTTTTTTTCTGTGAAATAATGATAAATTATTGGTAATTACCAATTTAATCAATATAATTTCGAGAGATGCATCTGTTTTAAATGATAGTTACGGGCAAGTTCTGATAATAGCACCAATGTCTGTCAAATGTTGCAAACGTCAATTGAAATTCAAAAATAGAATATTTTTTATAGTCAAATGCACTAAGAAGGTTACCTTCCTTGTTAACATAAATGCCTAATGTTCCGCGCAACTGTCTTATTTTGTAACTAGCCGATACCCGTCTTGCTTTACGTTGTTGATTTGGCTAGTTGAGCAGTAGGTAATTGAACAGGTTTTGTCTTCAGCTTTCCCCTTCTCAAGACTAGGAGTATAATATTATCTTAATGTTTCAAAAGGAAAAAATAAGAGTCACTGCTAAATATGCGAAAAATTTAAAAAAGGAATGTCACTTTATAAATGTCATGTTTATAAAAAAATAGAAGTTGAGGAAAAATTAATAGTCACTTTTAAATACGTGAAAAAAATAAAAGAAGAATGTCTGTTGGTTTTGTAGTAGGTACCTACCTAATGCAAGTCCTTCATACTGTGTGTAGATATAGGTACCTGCCTACCTAGTATTATATTATGTATAGTTAGTTTGACTACTTAAATGACTGTCATGATAATTGAGGTAGGTACCATACGAGGGAGAGAGTGAAAGCGAACTCTGCTTTACCGGCTTTAGGTATCTGTCATGGCGTACATATTTTATAATATTTTTCTGTGAAAATCTTTATAAAATAAGAATTAAAAGACTTCTACTTATATTTTTTGTGTTTCAAATCAAACTTCGATCGATTTTATACATTTTTATACTGTAATACTACAGTTCTACACAAAATTTAGACGTATAATTTTACTTTTAAAACATGACTATCTCATTAATTGAAATTTTTGTATGAAGATTTTAAATTTTTAGAAATTTGCAAATATCATTAAATATATTTGAGAAATTGGAAAAAATTGTATTTATGATTCTCCAGCAAATATCAATCATAATGAAAAAGAAATTGGTCTAGTTCACGTGTGATACGGGCTTCATGCATTTTGATATAGGTATATCTATAGAGATTTCAATTTTCAACCATGACTTTTTCAATTGTCGATTGAAGAATATGTGACAACTAATGACTCTAACAATTCATTACTGATGTTCGATTTTTAAATGGAACTAACCACTACGGGCTTACGACCGTCTTCTACTGTTATTTCGAAGGCTGGCTTAGTGTGATCACTTTAACGATTGCTTTCTACTGCTGTTTCTAAAATCGCACTAAAAATAGATTTTCGCTCACCTGAAAGACCCATATCAATAACCCCTTGTGATGACTACAAAAAAGTAGGTACATTGTACATGTACATAGGTATCAATAATTTATAACATGGATGGATAGTTTTGAAATAGTTTTTGTGAAATATTCTACGCATATTATTTTAACGCTTCTTATGTATTAGCTAACTTCAAAAGGTCGGATTTTAAGGAAAAGACAAGCTTTTGTTTAGGTATATTTTTCATCAAAAATATTCTCTAATCTTAAAAACTGATGATGGCTATTAGCGCTTTAATCATTTTATTTTTCGGAATATATTGTTTTTTATTGTTATGTTTACCTACTACATCTTAAATTATTCAAATAAATTTTGATTTTATAGGTAGGTAGATAATAAAGGTAAGGTACACGTCAAAGATTCTAAAATTTATTGTTTATATACATATGGTATCTTATAGTTTATAAATAATTAAATGGGCGTATTCCATCACAAAATATTTCATACTAGCTGACCCGCTCGTCGAACTTCTATCTAACCCAGAATATTTTTTTTTTTTATTAAATAAAAATGTATCTGTGCTCACTCAAAGTGAATACAAATACACTCTTTGACTCTTTCACAGTAAACTACTTAAAGCTTGTGTCGTGAAAGAGGAAGATGGTCGGCACCTGGGATCGAACCCACGAACTCCGAATGATACGCATAATATAGTCTACCAACCTTTTCTACTTGTAACTATCCTCCAACGAGTGTCATTGAACTCATTCTCCGCTTAAACCTTCCCGGACATTAGTAGAACATTGAATGAAATACGTTCATTGGAAGAAAATTAGAAGTGTCATTGAAATACGTTCACTGACCTTTGAATCTATGGAGTACACACTAGAGTGGAACACTTTTGCATGAAAAAATTTTTTTTTACGTATTTGGAATTGGAATACCAGGCATAAGTTGATTTATATACCTAGTTGTTAATAACAAGTTTTATATACTATATTAGCTTTCCCGACAGACGTTGTCCTGTAGTCCTTACCATGATTATTCATTTCAAATTTGTTAATTTATATAAAAATACGATTAAAATGTTCGAATGTTAAAAAATAATTTCTGAAAGCTCGGAAGAAATTTTATCAAAAATCTGCGTAGGTACCTACCTACCAATGTTTTGAAACTCATCATAAATAAAAATTGTGTTGTTATGTAATTTTTCATAGATGACGTTGTTGTCAGTAAATCCGTTCCATACTAACTTTAATATTATATTTTATATTATTTCTTATCTATTTTTTTTTTTTCAACTTTTTATTAGTTATTCTGTTATCTGGAGCGGAGAAGAATCCAACAAATTACACATCGGAAGAATCTGTTGAGCCGATCTCGAGTTATAAATGTTCGCACTAACCCGACTTTAATTTATATTAGAGATATAGACTAGCTGATACCCGTCTCACTATAACATCTCTCTGATCGCTCTTATACTGAAATTTTATTATTAATAACCTGTCATTTTATAATTTTATCAATATATTCGAGAAATTAGAATAATTATATTCTAACTATAAATCATTTGACTTCCATAGAAAATAATCAGAATACATTCGAAATATGACATGACAATAAACGAGATAACCGTGTCAAATCGATATAAATTCAAATGACTCTAAAAACACTGATAAATGATTCGAATTACAAATAAATGTTGATGAAGTTTTAATTTCATACAGATATTACGTTTGCATTCCCTCTAAAATCTTTTATCCTTCTTTACAAGAGTATACCCTATATTATGGAGGATGAGAAAAATATGAATCATACACAAGAGTATGAAGAGTTTTTAGGATTTATCAGCAAAACCCGGTCTTAAATTTGGTTGCTTTGCAATTGGCTACATTTTTTTAATCTCTAGGGACGCCCCTGGCGACGCCCTTGCTTCTTTATAAAGATTTAATATTACTGTTTGTTACCATATATACCTACTCCAAGATGGCTCGACTGATTTTTATTATTTTTTTTATGCATGTTTCGTATGTAAAATTTATTTCATACTGTCAGGTGATATTTTGAGTTTTGTTTTATACCTACTTTTTGAAAGTTTTATGTAATTCCAGTAGATGGCGATAAACTATTTTAACTTAATTAAAAATTGTATTAAATTAAGCTTTTAAGTAGTTAACACAATAATGATCGATTCTGAAGCGGGAGGAAGTAGGGTGGTTCAGCTAGTACCTAATTACGTAATGCCTATTGTGTCGCATAAATAATTTATATGCTTCTCACGCTGAAACTAATAAAAACATTCAACTCCATTTCATAGATGGATAAATTTTTGGTTAAATTTTTTGCACTCACTCGTATTTTTTCTTTTAAGTTTATTATTTAACAAATAATCCTTAATATTTGGACCACCATCATGCAAACAATATTATATATGGCATATATATCTATGTTCGTTCATTTATCATTTGTTGCACATTCACATTCGTGAAATGCTTCTTTTGATCTTTTTAAAGGTATCGGTACTACATATTTTGAATCGGTAGGCTAGTGATATATACATGGCGTTAACTTCTTATTAAGAAGTGACAGGTTCATTCAGGTCGGGTCAGATCTTTTAGTGTTTCTCACTTGAAATTTCTACCCGGATTTGGCTTGTTTCGGATTGGTCGGGACCATCAGTTGACTGGAAAAAATTGACACCTTCGAATAGAAAAAAGTTAATTTATTTATTTAGTGCTATAAGAACAGAGTGGCCACTACACGTTATATATTTCCATAAAATTTATTAGTTATATTATTTAAGAATGTACCTACTTTTTATAACAGCTAAAACTTAGTCATGCTGGTATGAAAGAAAAATAAATTGTATAAAACATTAGAAGAAGATTTTTGTAAACCAACAGTGGTAAATTTGTAAAATTTAATTTCAAGCAGATCTTGTGATGAATGTCTTATAATGTAAATGAAAGTCGGGGGTTAGTGCGAACACTTAGGTAGGTATAACTCAAGATCGGCTGAATAGATTCTTCCGATGATTTTACTAAAATCTTTTTAGATTTTGTGTGCATACGTCATGTTGTATACCGTTTGAAAGAGAATATCTTAGAGAAGTTTTTAGGAGATTTTAATTTTTCAATTCATCCTTTAAATATTTTTAAAACTGACTTAAACATGGAGTTGATTTTTTGCTATTCATTTTTTGGACTTTGTTGGACCATATTTTTTTTGAGCAGAACTTTTTGGAACAGACATTTACATTTTCTAAATAAGCACTTATCTGAGATATAAATACAATTTATTTGAGTCTGATTGGGTGGTACCTAAATAGAAAAGTTATACAAGTTGTTGCAAATAGTCCCCTGTATATACCATATCAGTTTGTCGGACGTTCTACATAACACCCTGTATATACCATATCAGTTTGTCGGACGTTCTACATAACACCCTGTATATACCATATCAGTTTGTCGGACGTTCTACATAACACCCTGTACCTATATATAATTATAATAAACAAATAAGTTTGGGTAGAGTTTTTAATAAAAAAAACTGTCTTTATAATATAAGTCACCTACCTCTATTAAGTTGAAAATATTTTAGTCTATGACAACACTGACACTAAATTATTAACAAAGATTAAATCTGATTATGCACATCGCTCACTTTTTTGTAAAATAAAAAAAAACTTTGTATTAAATTCTACTCGGTCACTGCTAGATCGATTTGATAATCCTCCTTATGGTTAACGAGTACAAATGAGCAATTGAAAAACTCGTTGGGGTTTATATAAACGTTAGAAGGCTGTATCGGAGCTGACCATCTTCCCATCGCGAATCGAGTTGGCTCTTGCAGGAAAATGTGAAGAATCCTAATAATTTTCATCTGGTTATGACGCAAGACAAACTGCGTGACATTGATACAATAATGTCGCACGCATAATATTGTTATTGACAACGTTGTGATACTTTTTTTTATAATATAGGCAGAGAGAACGGATCTCCACTCTCTTATATCCAAGCGCACATCTTTCTCTTCTTCCACCGACATGCTCTTCTCATAAAACTCTCCTATTTTTTCTTGCCTCTAACCAGCGGCCTTATTCTCGTAGCGCTTGAATTGCAATCTAGTTGAAAAGATATCTTAATGGGCGGCTCGGATAAGGATTGGACCAATCAGAGAGAAAAGGGGAGTGTCATGATCGTTCCACGATTGGCTATATCGTATTGTAGACACATGAAAACAATGTGTTTGATCCTCGTTAGACAACCACGCCTCCTTACATCTTTTATTTCAGCCTTATACTTTTTTATCTGTAATCCTCTTATTTGTAATCGTACTTTCAACATGCCTAAATCATCTCAACGTATTAATTATTATTATTATTATTATCTCATGTTGAGAATTCTGAAGATTAGATGTTTCGGAGACTTAAACATTACCACCTAATGGCGAACGAACTTAAAGTGATCACACTACGCCAGCCTTCGAAATAACAGTAGAAGACGGTCGTAAGCCCGTAGTGGTTTGTTCTATTTAAAAATCGAACATTAGTAATGAATGTTAGAGTCATTAGTTGTTACATATTCTTCAACTTATTAACTTTCATACCAAATTCCTAATATTCTCATTCGTTTCCATGTTTCATTTATTTCATTTTCTGAAATGTAACCCAATTATTTAGAATCAATCTGAACCGACAATGAATCTGTTAGATCTAGAACAGTAGGGATGGGGGCTAATGAACTTTAGGGGTCAGTAACGGATCACACTTAAAAAATACTCACTATGTCGGGTGTTTCCCTATAATTCAATATTTATTTATCAGATAAACGGCTAAAGCCTTTTACGGAAATGGTTATGAATATAGTTAACAATAATAATTAGCATCAGGTACAAAATGTAAAACAATAAAAACATAATTTCATCCTCCAAATAACAATAAACGAATGGATTTCATAATAATAACATAACAGTTAGGTAATACCTATTATTATAAAAATAATTAGTACAATATATCAATAAAAATAAAGAGAAGGAAAAAAATAACAACAAAATAAAACTTAGGTATGACTTTCGATGATCAAAAAATCAATAAACAAGACAAAATTTGAATATAAGTTTTTTAGTTATATTTCAGAAATATAACTCTGATATGTACTTACATATTAGTATCTTGTATATCTTAACCGACCTCGTTAGCCTAGTGGTAGGTATACCTAGGCGTGGACATCAGATCACGAGTTCCCGTGTTCGATTCCCGGTCGGGTCAGAGATAAGTGTTTTTTTCACCTGAAATTAATTCTACCCGGGGTTGGCCTGTCTCAGATTGTACGGGACCGGAAGACTGGAAAATATTACCTCAGGCAATAAGCTCCGCTGGCTATGCTGACACCTTTGTATAGAAAAATGTTAATTTATTTATTATTTATTAGTATGCAAAACATTATTAGATTACGATTGGTGTAAAACCTAATGTTTTGCAACATTTATTATAATAAGTTTTGTTAAGCGTCTCGTATTAATGATGAAAGTTGTTGATTCGATTGGTAAAATTGCAGTTTAGTTAGATGTTGTTAATACATCAGCAATTTTTTAGTCCCTCTAATGTGTTCAACTGATGACACACATATTGTGCTGTATAATCGCGTTTCAATTATTTCCTTCTATATTTTTTGTTGGTTATAAACAAAAAGTGTGGAAATAAAGCTACGAGTATTGACCATTACAAAAGCAGCAAAAAGTTAACATATACAACATATACAGGGTGACTGGTAATTCGGTACATTCCTTGAAAGGGGTTATACTAGAGCAAATTTGCAACAATTTTGTTCCCATTAACCAGGGGTCAAATGGGCGTGGTTTCCGAGTTATTTAACTTTTTAGAGTTTTTTCAATTTTCCACCTTTTGACCTAAAATTGAAAATTGTGAACAAAGTTAGGGATTGCAATCCGGTCTCATTTTGAATCCGGCCGGATCTAACCGGATTTTCGTCAATCCGGCCGGATCCGATCGGATCCGACCGGATTGAATTTACCTTGATCAATTAACATTTTTAACTACATTGAAGGCTAAAAATAAAACGGCACGTATACAAAATTAATTTAATTAGGGTATGACTACTTTTAAATGGTAAAACTTTTTTTTTTTAAATTTTTTTTTTCAAGAGATTATGTATTTTTGTTCATTTTGAGTGACTGTCTTTGACTCTTTCACAGCATGCTACTTAAACCTTGTGTCATGAAAGAGGAAGATTGTCGGCACCTGGGATCGAACCACGAAACGAATCGCACGAAGCATATTTATATGACCTGCTTGATTGATCATGATTTACGATGTGCAAACTAGAACCGACACCAAGAAAATGAAAGATTCTCGAAAACTCACCAACCCATTGTGGAATAAACCATTCGAGGCAGAGTTAGAAACGCCGGATTCAGAGCTTCTGCGATATCGAGTACGTCAGGCAATGGGGTAGAAATAGAAGACATAACTGGAAAGATCACGTCAACAGAACGGATCTGGTGATTCTGGTAAATATAATAGGACGAAATCATATCATCCAGCAGACCCTTGGACGGGCAGTTGGACATCCGCGTCCCAGTACAAATTCCAATAACTGGGAATCATCAAAGACACTTCTATATCGGATTGTAAAATAGGCTGGCTTGGTTTACGCTTTCGGAGGACGTGCCCGAGCCAACTTTGTCTGCGATTTAGGATAACTGAAGTAACCCAAGGGCTGTAATGTTCTTTCTCGGACAGAGTCATTAGTTACAAAATCATACCGCCTGGTTCCCAACATGCTTTTAAATAATGCTAATTTTATTGTTTAAAGCTATCACCATTTTTCTAACATATGTCTTTTCCGATAATCAATAGTATCAATACGATCAGTCAACACTACCTTTAAATCTCCACCTTGGGAACAGCGAGAAAAAGTAATATTCCACAACGATCAGTGTTACGCATTTGCCTCCTCTTCTGTTTTTATCTTCATGGGTACCCACAATTTTACCTACAATGACCCTGTAGAATTGCTAGGGATACGGGTTCGAGTTCGGTCCATGTTGAGTATGTCGAAAAATCCCTTGATATCATTAACCGGATCCGATTTCCGGATCCGCTAATTTCTGCTGGATCCGATATGAGCTTTTTGATGCCGGATCCGCCGGAATTCCAGATCCGGTTTTCCGGATTGCAATCCCTAAACAAAGTACTCCATGTAGGAAAGTAAAAATACACTTTTCCAATAGCTGAATAATAAAGGAATGGTTGAAGTAAAAAAAATCAAGAAGAAAATTCTTGCCAGTGTTAATGACTTCTTTCAGCAAAATCTCCAATTTTGTTATATTTTCTCAATGAAATTCACAGTCCTTCTCTCGAATTTTCTCATTGAAATCCTAAATATATTTTCTTCATAGTCTTTCGTAAAGACCTTATCTATGACTCAATGAAATGCACAATTATCTCCTCGTCATACCATTTTGTATTAGTACTATTTAAATTTCAATATCTTCACTGGGCACAACGCGCTCGTTTCTATACGTTAGAATACAAAAAATGATTGAGACCTCTCGCGATGTTTACTTGGTTATATACCTATAGGATCTGTATAATTAAGAAGTAAAGAAAGTCGATAATTTTGCGGCTATATCATATTATTTTATTCCTGTTTGATGACGTACGTACGACTGCAATTTTTACAGAGTTGTATGACCTGCTTAGAAAATAATCCTTTAAAAAAATAAATCGCATCTGAACAATATTTTTAATCAGAAAACTACAATATCTAATACCTAGTTGTAAAAAAGTAAATGATTTCGTATTAACTTATTTACCTACGGATTTACCAACATGGTACTTTGGAAGTGACTCTTGGCGATTTTTTGTCAGTTGATAAAAAATCTGTAAATTTTTTTTTCGGCTACGACATCTTACTACATCTTTTGGATGCCCAAACGATCATGTCTTCAATTATTATATAGTCAGTGCGTCGTATTGGTAAAACCTAAAGAAGGGACCGTGTACCGTAAGCAAAATGATAAGTGAAGTGTTATTGTTTATTATATTTCTATTGGTTTGTTATTTATATGGAACGCACACATTCGACTATTTCGAGAAACGCCATGTGAAACATCCAAAACCGGTCCCGTTTTTAGGAAACCAGTGGTCGTTATTCCTAGGCAAGCACCTCGTCTCAGGAATGGAATCATCTTACAAGCAGTTCCCCGGTGAAAAGTAAACTTTACAATTTTTCAACTTGTATATCATTTTGGCAGCCATTGGTTATTTATGTAATCTACATAATAATTCAGTTATATATGCATATTTATTTATTTATTTATATTTTTATTACCTAATATTACTTAAACTGCAGACTCTAGGTTTGATTTTATTCGTCGTGGATCCTTGAAGGTATATTTATGGTAATCATACATTTTCAAATATATTATTTACAAATTTCTAAAAATTCAAAATCTGCATTAAAAAATTTCAATGAATGATATACCTAGTCATGTTTTAAAAGTAAAATTATACGTGTAAATTTTGTGTAGAACTGTAGCATTACGGTATGAAAATGTATAAAAACGATTTAAGTTTGATTTGAAATACAAAAAAAATATAAGTAGAAGTCTTATAATTCTTATTTTATAAAGATTTTCACAGAAATATATAAAATATAAGGTACGCCATGAGCGATGCCTAAAGCCGGTAAAACAGAGTTCGCTTGGACCCTATCTCTGGTGTGGTACCTCAATTATCATGACAGTGAGTTAAATAGGTCAAACTAACTATATATACATTATACTAGGTAGGTAGGTACCTATATCTACACACAGTAGAATCGAGGACTCGCATTACTCCAAAACCAATAGTGACACTCTTCTTTTAATTTTTTTCGCGTATTTAACAGTGAGTATACCTCTTTCTCTATGTTTTTATAAACATTCCTTTGTGACATTCCTTTTTTTTAATTTTTCACATATATCAGTGACTCTTATTTTTTCCTTTTGAAACATTAAGATAATAATAATATATAGACCCTTGTCCTGAACAGGGGAAAGCTGCAGACAAAACCTGTTCAATAACCTACTGCTCAAGTCTGACTAGCCAAATCAACAACGTAAAGCAAGACGGGTATCAGCTAGTTGTTTAATAAATCAATTACATTGTCCCATAAAGGGTCCCAATTTTACTTTACTTCGTTGGGAACTGCGGACAATTCGACATTTCTTCCCGTAGCAATCTTTGATCAAGTAGGTATAACATACTTCTTCAATATAATATTATTTCGTGTGGGATTAAAATGTTTCAATGAAAATACCAAGTTATGTATAGACGAACTTCTCAAATTATGATACATCATTTGCCCACCGGTTTTAACGAAATGATTTCATTGTTTTCCTACTTACTTTTGAAGGAAGAATTTCGTGAAATAGGTGTAAAGTCTAGCATCTAATCAGGTTATGTACCTACTAATGGTTAAAAAATATGTAATCTGGACACTTGATTAAACGAATTGTGCGAATAATCGAAAAAAATCGATTAAAGTGCGATTTTTTTGACAAGTTCTACTCCTTCTTTTATAGGCACGTTGCCATGAGATCGTTACTTCTATTTGTTGATTTATTGAAAAAGGGTAGATTTTAGGCTCAGGTTTGATCAAAGGTCGAGATAACACATTGTTTTAATGTGTTTGGATTATCAAATCTTTCACGGTGGTCAAAGTGTATGAGAAATGAACTTGTTTTTTTAAATCACTTTAGAATATATTTTAGATAGATGACGCATTTTCATGCGTTACACGTGCAATGCCTCAATTTGTGTCAGTATCAATATTTTTTAAAATTTTCAGAATATTTTACTAATTCACTTACATCTAATTTACTCATATTTTTTACATTTCAATAAAAAAAATTAAAAGGAGACTACTCAACTAAATTATAACTCACACTTTTCTATATACAACTGTATAAAAACAGAGTATGTACATTGTACATCCGACGAGACTCAATTCTTGAGGCCTATGTACAGTGGCAAACCTGTGCAGTTTTTTAGACCTGCACAGGCGACCGGAGAAGAATCGAATTCAATTTTTTTGCAGGTTCACCGTACGGTCACCGGAGGGTGTGTGGCGATGCGATACTATAGTTTACCAGCGTTTGCGTGGAGTGGTTGTGCAATGTGCATTCCTTTAATTGGATATGGCTCAGTCGAGAGTAGAACTAGAGGAGTTTATTGGGGTTTATAAAACAAATGCATGCTTATCTTATACTAGAGGTCCGCCCCAGCTTCGCACGGGTAGATAGATACTTAAAAATAATTTAGTTTTCATACAGATCCCTAACTTTTTCAAAATATTTTATAGCATATGTTAATCTCTACATAATAATTCAGAAATGTTTGTATATATGCTTTTTGCCGTATGTCGGAGCATCACGCTCAAAATACAAATGCTACGTTAGATATGAATCTGTGCAGAGCCGTGCAAAATGCCGGAGAAAGTTCTTAAATACAATTTGCTGCATTAACTTTAATACATTTAGAGCTATTTAAAAAACTCCATTTTTAGGATCTTCATACAATTTTTTCAAAAAAGACAGTAAGTCTTCGTTTGGAAACAAAATTACTCATGTAAACGTTGAATGGAATCTTGGTATTACGGTATGAAAATGTAATAAAATAATTGGAGATTGATTTGTTATACATATAAATGTTATTCAAATCTTATTATTCTCAATAAATAAAGATTTAATGAAAAAAATTGCAAAATAATTCCTCCATTTTGAAGTTTGACATATTTTAGTGACATTTGTCATTCTTCTTTTTAAGAGGTCTGTTAAGCAATGGGAAGCTAGACTAGAACCCGTTTAATTACCTACTTATCAAGCCTGACAATCGGAATCAAAAACGTATAGCATGACGGGTATAAGCTAGTCTGGAATAATTGCATTGCAATGTATCGTGTCACGTCACTTTACCACCGTGACTACTTTGCGCGGTATTTCTACTAAACTTGATCCCTCCCCGCTCCCGTACGCACTCTGCATCGGATAAGTTGAGATGATAAGAGACTATGCTTTTTTCCAAACATATTGAAGCAGACTTGAATATGAACTAATTTATTTTAATAAGGAGTAATACCAAGATACCAATAAAGAGCCTTTTCTAGAGGTGACATTTTATTGATTTTTTTAAAATAAAAAAAACACTTATTGTGTCATAACTATAATAGTTAGACATATGCTGTCGCGATACTTTTTGTAAATAATGATGTCTTCTACAAAATTGTAGTACATTGTTTTATTCTATCATCATTAGTTTTCACAGCGTTCGCGATAAAAAGAATATTTTAGGTAAATTTTTTACACCTTGGGTTACATTATTGAAGTTTTCGTAGGTTACCCAATTTTTTTTGGAAATTAAATATAGCCTATGCTCACCGCCGATATTGTAGCTTCCCAAAAGTGAAAGAATTTTTCAAATCGGTTCAGTAGTTTTGGAGCCTATTCGATGCAAACAAACAAACAAACAAATAAACAAACAAACAAAAAATCAAATCTTTCCTCTTTATATATTAAGTATAGATATAAAAATGGAGAGGTATTTCTCGATGTCATCGCATCACGCCTAAACGGCTGGACCGATTTCGCTAATTCTTTTTTTGTCGTGTAGGCTTTTATAAGGAGAATATCCTTTTAGAAGAAAAAAATTAAGAAAAATTGATGAAAAATTAGAAAATTACAGAAAACTCTACGTAGACAACCTTATTAGTACTTTTTACCTTATAATTTTTATTCCAATTTTGAAATTTTGACAAAATTTACAATTAGTGCGATTGACAGAATGCGGATGGAATATACATGGTTTTAAACAGACGCATCGTTCGGAATCACATTAGTCAAATGATAATTAATTCATCACCATGCAAATTCGAATTAAATATTCATAGTTAGGAACACAGGACAACGTCTGTCGGGAAAACTAGTGGAAAATAAAATCCCGTGCATATCACAATCGGGATAAAAAGGAAGCTGTTTTATTCGGTTCGGTTCAATTTTGTCGTTTTTTTTTCTCGAAATAGTTGAAAAATCTTTTTCAGTCGCTTCCACCAAGAGTGGAATCGTAATTTTATGCTGTTTTCGATAAAAAAAAAACTAACCATCGATTTTGGTGGCATTACAAAATGTGAAACTTCGTTTTCGGTCGCTTTCGGTAAAAAATGTGCAAGTGAACAGAATCGGTCCCTTTCAATTTGAAACAAGAGAAAAAACATGGACCAAAACGGCCTCAACAAAAATAATTGGGTTATGAAAGGAACGGAAGTCGGATATTGACTGTTATTCTGAAATGAAAAGCATTACAATGTCAAGTCAATAACATTCAGTATGAAGTATGATCTTTTCCAAAAAAGTTTGCAAGTACCGTTGTCAATAACTTATTATATTGACAGCTATTCTGAAATGAAAAACTGACGATTGAGTTGCGTCGTATCCAATTTTTATTGAGACTTTTGACATTTCGCTATTCTGAAAATGTTTTATCCAATACATTAGATGCGTAACTACTGGCAACCGATTATTATAACTCAACTCAACCTTACTTTGAGATGGAACGTGAATTTCAGAATAGCCGTCATTAGATGCGTAACTACTGGCAACCGATTAAGTTCTAAGCAAGGGCTTCTTGCGTTGAGTTGGAACGTGAATTTGAGAATACCAGTCATTAACTGAATAGAAATTTATTTATTTACTTTTGTCCGAAAATTGTTTATTTTTGTTGACAAATTCCCATACATAGCTCGATACATAGAAACGGAGGCCTTTCCCTTGATCGACGGACCCATTTCGCTAATTCATTTTTGTTGTGTTAGTTTATTTTATAATTATGTTTTGTAGTTTATTTTATAACCCATCTTTAAGCAAAATTTAATGATATAGATAATATTTTTTTTTAAATTATAAGTCTGTTTCGTAGAAGACAATATGTAAATAGGTTTATTCATGATCCAGCAAATTGCAAACCTGGCGCGAGATATCCAATAGTTCGTTAATTAGTTAACTTAAAAAAAATAAACCGCAATGAGACATTTCGTCACAATTCGTCACAAGCATGGTATTGAGAAAAATTTTCCTTATTATCCTGTAAAAAGTGAAATCAAAAACAATAATCGACTGTGCTCATTGGATTCCAAAATATTATTAGTAGTTTTTCCTTGAGATGTTTTTTTTCATTCGAGAACGACGCAGCACCCTTCGTCTCTACATCAAAAGGAATTACGTAGGTACATATATACAGGATACTAGCTGACCCGTCCGTCGAACTTGATCTACTTAAGAAGAGAGAATAAAAAAATAATTTTGTTTATTAAATGAATTAATTGGTATAATAATTGTTTTTACTTTTTACAGTTTACGACATAAAAAGAGAATTAAATTTATCTAATAGGTAATTTATCGCACTATCTATTAATACCTGATGAAGTTCGACGGGTCATAAGTTTGTAATAAAAACGATTCCTCTATAATTGCGTAACTTTAAAAAAATCCAAGAGATGGCGGTGTAGTAGGAAATAAGTCACATATGAACAATGTTACGTTATTGTATACCTATATAGTTCTTAGAATAGACTCCATTAAAACCAAATTTTACCTAATTATTATGGTAAGAATGTCTTGAGATAATGAATTAGTATGTGTATTTAGGAAGTATGTTTAGTAGGCACGGATGTGTGAAAGAGAAATCGAACGTAGGAAAGTTGCTGTTAGCAGGTTGGGCGGTGCACTAAGACCTATAATGTGAAACAACAACATCTCACTAAAAAACTAGTGCATAACGCAAATCTCTTACCATCAATGATGTATGGATGTGAAACGTGGACATGGGGGAAAAGTAGTATAAATGCAGTAGAGATTACAGCCCTATGAAGAATATGTGGAAAGACTCCGTGGGATATGATAAAGAATATTAGGAAAGAACATGGTATGGAAGCCAGTGTTGTGACAAAGATGAAAGTTAATAAGTTGAAATGTTTTGGGCATGTGAAATGAATGGATGCAAACAGAATGATAAAGAAAATTTATAAGGCTGAAAGGAAAGGTGAAAAAAAGCGTGGCCGATCGAAAATGACGAGGATTGAACACATGGATTCCGTTTTCAAGGAAGGCCAAGTCATAAGTAAAAGAAATAGGAGAGGCTGTATGAGAAATGTCATGTCGGTGTAAGACGCAAAATAAGTATTCTTGAATAGAAAACAGTGGAGGTCTGTTCTCTCTGCCTATCCCTTACGGAACACGGCGTGATGGGTAAAAAAAAATTAAAGATGCCAAATGGTAATTAATAATTGATGATTTAGGTATATTATGCAGCTCTGTGGGTCCTTATTTTATTCTATGATAATTTGGCTCTTTACAAACTGCTGGCATCTGCCCCAGTAGGTATTGGAATTTCAAAGCAGGGTTGAGGATTTGGACATAAATCACGTCTAAAAAATCTTCTTTTTTATTGGCACGGAGCAATAGACTGCTCTTGTTGCCCTTAAGTGAGGTCACAAATGAATTACTTATAATATGTTATTACGCTCTTTTGGTTGTATTTTTTATGTTGTTAGTAATAGTGTTTTCTCCCGCCAATATTTGTACCACGTCTTCGTGTTTGTTTTAAATTTTAGTTTAAGTCTCTTGATAATGTCTACTTAAAAGTCAGACGAAAGCGCTCGAAATTCAATTTAAAAAATCGTGATACTGCAACTGTGTTTCTGTAAATTCATGAAAATGAGATTACTCATTAGAGGAGAATGTGGTAGGTATAGAAGTAAGAAGCATTTTTTTTATAAAACAAGACAAAAATATAGCTTTAAAATGTGAAATGTATATCATAATATAACTCCCAACGTCCCAACACAAAACCCAAGAAACTTATTATAATTTTATGAGTAATCCTATAAGTCAGAACCTAACCCCTTTTGAACGTCATCATTTCTATGATTTGAGGTTTCAGTCACTTTTTTGCCTTAATCCCAGATTATTTGCTTAACCTTCCTACCAAACTCTTTTCCAATCAAACCATTCGTAGGTATATCTACGAAATAGAGTAGGTAGTTTATAAACGGCGCCAGAAGGAGTCAAATACTGCTGAAATAATATTATAATTGAGTGTTAATTTTCAGGTACACGGGTTTTTATGATTTTCTTCAGCCATGGATATGGATAAAGGACAACAACCTTATCAAGCAGATTGCTGTGAAAGATTTCGAGTCCTTTTTAGATCATAGGACGGTACTGAATGAAAATATCGACACCCTACACTCGCAACTGTTGATAGCTCTCAGAGGTGAGTTGACCTAATATATATTATAAACTAGCTTTCCCGACAGACGTTGTCCTGTAGTCCTTACTATGAATATTCATTTCAAATTTGTAATTTATACAAAAATACGTTTAAATATGTTTGAATGTTAAAAAATTATATCTGAAAGCTCTAAAGAAATTCTCTATATAATTGCTATATATATATATATTTTTTTTTTAACAGAACTATTCCAAATTAATTTTTAAATATTTGATGAGGCTTTCCACCCGAAGTCGAGTGATTTTGATCATCCAAATATTATTGCAATCTCTAATATAAATTAAAGTCGGGTTAGTGCGGACACTTATAACTCAAGATCGGCTGAATAGATTCTTCCGATGTTTGATTTATTGGATTCTTATCCGCTCCGGATAACAGAATAACTAATGAAAAGTTGAAAAATGGATAAGAAATAATATTAAATATAATATTAAACTTAGAATGGAACGGATTTCCTGCGACGCCACCCGCCATCT
This sequence comes from Mystacides longicornis, assembly GCA_963576905.1. Lineage (NCBI taxonomy): Eukaryota > Metazoa > Arthropoda > Insecta > Trichoptera > Leptoceridae > Mystacides > Mystacides longicornis. The sequence goes on from OY756425.1 coordinate 16,005,499, forward strand.
ATGAAAAATCTATAAAAACAAAATTATTGATTACTGCACCTGATACTAGTTCCCTCGCATACGTAATTGCCGCTCTTACAGTAGTCTATTCCACACTTCACCGTTTCGAGGGTTCTAGAAAATTTTCATACAAAGTCAAGAAAATTATCGGGCACTTTCAAAATGTGCACACGCAGCATCGGTACACCATAGGCGAGGTTGAAGGTCTGCGCGCGCATATATTCTCGCGTTGTTCCCGCTCTTTGAATACGAATGAGATATGGATGTTTTAGAAATAGTTTAATGTTATTATTTTATTAACTCCCTCCCGAAGCACGAGTATCAACTCTTTTTCGGGAGGTATCTTGTATAAGTATATATTTACTTGTTAAATTTTTTTGTAAGCTTTTTTTTATATTTAATTGTGTATTTTTATCAATAAAGGCTTATTATTATTATTTTACCTCAATCGAATTAATCAAGTATGTATTTTTGTTTCTGGGGAACAATGTACATTATGCACATATGAACGGACCGCCTCTTGTTAGGACCACAAGACAACGTCTGTCGGGAAAGCTAGTTTTATCATAAAAGTCTGTTAAAATTTTTGTACGTTCAGTCATGGATACCATTGCGGCCAAAACTCTCCGGAGTTTAGCCGGGAAGACCCTCAGTGAGAGTTAGAAATTCGGAAAGGGTTAAGGAAATATTATATTGGTGAGAGGGGAAGATAATCAAAAGGTTCTGGATGCGGATGTGAGGAGAATGGACTCATCCAGACTTCCTCATATGACATTGCATGGTCAACCCTCTTGAATTACAGGGCACAAGGTCTAAATTAAGAACATGAACAAATGTCTTCTGATGATGATTTTGAATTATGTTAAACATGTCGTGTTGCAGGTAAGAAGTGGAAAGAAATGAGAGGCATCATGAGTCCAGCATTCACTAGCTCTAAGATTAAAGGGATGATGCCTCTTATAAACAACTGCTGTCATCAACTCATCGCATATTTAAAAGAGAACATCGATGAGAATGGTAAGTTATTACATTTGTCTTTTTAAAAATGGAACCCCATTACCCTTGGTCATCGGAGACCATCAGTAGAAGGTTATTTGAAAAGAAAAATTTACCTCACGCAAAACGTTAAAAAAATAATGAAAATTTAATAAAGGTAACCTTGTGCTTTTGAATTTAATTTTTCGTTTGACATAGCTCTTGGTTGTTTATGTATTGCATCATATTGTGATTGACAGAACCTACAAACATCGTTTAAAGCGGATGCATAGGTCGAATTTTATTGATAAAGTAGATATTTAATTATATCATACATATATTATTATATTAATAGTTAGGACTGGACAGCATCTCTGTCATGCTTGCTAGTCAGTATTTTAATTTATGTTGTGAGTATGTGAGATACTGTTGTATAAGAAATCAAATATAATGATTGGAGACAATATTCTGTAGCAGTTGCACTCTACATGGACGAAATCTTCGTTCTCAAAATTCAAATTGTCTACGGGGCCGGGGGCAGAATTTCATAGCAAAATATGCCGGTGATTGGTGATCTAGTGCATTAATAGGACAGGTTATTTTCGTAGATTCATCCAACTTCCCATTTACATAATGTGAAAGTGTACATATTTGAAGGTATTACTCATAGTATATGGAATATACATGAGTCTTGTGATCGGATTTCAAAAAAAAAATAGATTTCGCTGAAATTAATTTTCTCGACGTTTTCGAGGGTGTAGATTCCAAAAATGCAAAAAAATAATTTCCGCGTACCCGTACGCGTACACCAAAAATGTGTGCGCACCCATAACTCGGTATACGGGTTGGTCTTATATATGTTCCTACACAAGCACGTAAAATTTAAGGTCCGTAACTTCAGTGAGTCCCCTTTAAAAAGGACTCAAAATGAAAAAAAAAATTTGGGTTGGTCTTATGCTTCTACACAAGCACGTAAAATTTGAGGTCCGTAATTTCAGTGGGTCCCCCTTAAAGTACCGATTAATATTGAATATGTAGTTCTAAAGCAGATAATAATTGTCTTCTGGCTGTTATAATATACTATGAGTTCTGGGCTACCCTATATAGGTTAAAAAATATTATTATTTAAAATAAACACCGAAGATCGGTAGGTATAAATTTTATAAAAAATTGAACATATAGGTAAGTCGTGTTCTAAAATTTACACAAAGTGTAAAAAGATGAAGGTTGCCATATTTTTACTCCTCTAACATAGTGTTTAGGTTCATTAAAACAACATTTGCATAAAAACGAAAGTTTTCTTATATATAAGTAGGTACCTTTTTTCAAGCCCTTCACTAGTTTTCGAGTAATTAGGCCATTTCTTAACCTACATATTATTGACTACAATAGCAAGCAAAACTTATATTTATGCTGGACAAAACTAAAGATAATGAATCTAATAAAGTTACCTCTTAATATTACTTATAGTGGAGAGAAACACGTACTGTAACAATAAAATCTGTCAAATTCTTTTTTTACGTATTAGGTATATTTTTGTGAGATGTCATGTGACTTTTTTGCCGTGTACTTGAGATTTGCAATTGGTGACATAGACCATTGAAGACTGATTATTTTCTGAGACAGAGGTATATAATTATTATATATGTTCTGGCTCGCAGGTATATCATGCCCATGGCCCATTTGTTGAGCCTCTATACAATTACTGCACTGCATGCTCCTGTTGTCATCCTTGGCTCACTTTGAGTTTGAATTTCGTTGTGGTGGTGAACATCTTAAATTATAGGGATCAGTTTCTGAACTGCGCAGTGCACATATACCTCTATTGACTCTTTTGTAATTACATTTTCTTCAATATATCTTTGCATACTCTTCTAGCAAATGTAAACAAATCATATGAAATTAATTAATGTTTGCAGGACGAAATTAATGGGGATTTCCTCAGTAATTAGGTACGAATTCATGATTTTAAATTTTTAAATATTTTATATAAGACAATTATTTAGGTTAACCGATCTCGTCCAATCCGAAACGAGATGCAAATCTCACATAGGAATCAAAACTATTGAAACACGTAGAAAATTCTAACCCTATCGGGAATCAAATCCGGGGCCTGATGGCTGATGAGTCGGCACCTAGATATGTACCTACGCTAACGAGGATGGTAAAAATAAAATAGGCGGTTTTAAAATGGTTGGTAGCCTAGTGTTTACGATTCAGTTTTTCGTACTGGAAATCGTGTGTTCAATCACAGGTGCTGAAGATCTTCCTCTTTCACACACTAGCTTTAAGTAGCTTACTGTGAAAGAGTCAAAGTCATTATATCAAAAATATTTACATTTTTTGACAATAGATCGGTATATTTTTTTCCTTATTTCGAAACCATATACCTATCTTTGATTTACTGAATAGTACTGAATATCTAATAAATTTACTTATTCACGTGGAACATAATATTACCATAATACATTTTTTTTTCACTAGAAGGTAGGTAGGTACTATCATCACCTACCATAAATGATTAAGAATTTAATAACAAGATTACCTCTTTGATTTTTATTGCGATATGCTAATACCATAATGAAGTTTGAGCCTACAGTTTTCCTCTAAAATATCGATGATTTATATAGAATTATAGGTACCTCTGACCGTTTATAATCCACGAGCACTATTCATCTTATACAGTTCTAACATTTCAATCACTTTTTTTTTTTTCATTTTCAAACATCGTTTTAGTTTGATGAGAATGTCAAATCACTAAACATCTTATGATTTGTTTTCCTAGAAAAGAAAAGCGGCCATAACGCAGTAGGTACAAAGCATTCTATATGTATCCCTTTCACTGCTGGCAGAAAAATAATAAAAGAGCGAGAAAGAGACAAGTGTAATCTTGGCGCTTAGTGTCATTAAGCGTAGTTAGTATACCGTAATAAACAAGAAGCCCACTGAAATAAAATGTATGAACGTAGTAAAAAGTACGTTGTATAACGACAGTTCATTTGGGGTCCGCTTTTCTAGAAAAATATTGCTTTGCAAAGTTGTCAAGGCGCCGATTTCTGAAGGGTTTATTTGTAAGGTTCCCGTTCCCGGACAAAATTTCCCAGTTGTTCACTTGACAGTCATTTTCTGGTCTACTATAATGGCCTGTACACATCTAAAATTTCCCAGTTGTTCACTTGACAGTCAGTTTCTGGTCTACTATAATGGCCTGTACACATCTAAACACACGCGATAACGTAACCAGGGGGCCTAGACAAAACGCAGTTGGCGATCGACTACAAACGAATTCTTCGACAATGTAGAGTAGGAAGAAAATTAGCTGTCCATTTTTATAATTTTATTTCAGTGTCATTGCTTAGTTCAAATTATTGTTTACTTTTTCCAGTGGACAGATCATTTTTTCGCACTATACATTGGCGAAATCTTCGTTTGTAGTCGAACGCCAGTTTGAATTTGTCTACGGGGGCTGACCCTAATATAAGAATTCTTACCTTTGTAAGAATAAAATAAATTTTTAAAAGAGTTTGTCTATAACCCTCGCAAACGAGTGAATGTTTAAAAAAAAGTTTGTCATTAATTTTAGTAGTTAGTCTTGATCAAATTATTCGAGTGTTCTCAACAATAATAAAAATTATGTTAATATCCCTCAGCCATGTTCTGGCTTCGGTCGTCAAAAAGTTAAAATCCTCCATCACCCCGTGGAACCCATATATAGGACAATCACCAACGATATGCTGCAGGGTTTGGGAAGCAGCACCGCAGTCGCATCGAGGGTCTGAAATATAGCCCCATTTGTAACGCTCTGCTGCGCTTCTGCTGCAGCCCGCTCTGATGCGGTTTAGTCTCACCCACTCCCTGCGGTCCAGCTCAAACCCATCCACTCGTTATCAGGAACTTATTTCTAGTATCTACCCTCCTCCACTCATCTCGCCAAGCTTGTTCCGCAGAGAAATCATTGTTTTCCAACATCTGCGCTCTAGACCAGAACGGCTTCCTTGACTTCAATCTTTCAGGTGGAATATCTCTCAATGCCATGTTGAGAAGGGAGGTGTTGTTAATGCCTTTTGTCCATTCTCTGAATGTTGCAGCGTCTCTACGAAGGTGAGGGGGCTCAATATTCGCCAGCACGGGCAGCCACTGGCATTGGGTGGGCTTTAGTGCACCAGATATAGCTCTCATAGTGGAGTTAAGTTGGATGTCCACTTTTTTGGCATGGGTGCTTCCGTTCCATACTGGAGCGCAATATTCTGCGGTTGAGTAGACAAGTGATAGCCCCGCAGTGCGAAATGTCTCAGTGCGAGCACCCCATCCTGACCCTGCCAGTTTCTGAATAACATTATTTCTGGTTTTTAGTTTACCGCAGAGGGAGTCGATGTGTTTTTTAAAAGTAAGAGTACGATCCAAAGTTACACCCAGGTATTTTGGGTGCTCAGTCTGCTTCAGCAGGACCCCTCCAAAGCGTACGTTTATTTCGGATTTAGACTGCTTATTATTAAGGTGGAAGGTTGCAACCTCTGTTTTATTAGGGTTGGGTTTAAGTCGCCAGTTTTTAAAGTATTCTGAGAGTCTTTCCAAGTCACGCTCCAACTTACGAGCCCCCATATTCATATTTTTATCCGCAGCCAGGAGGGCAATATCATCTGCGTATTGGAACATAGTCGACTCCGTCCTGGGAATGTCGTGCACGTAAAGGTTAAACAGCACAGGGGCCAGCACGGATCCCTGTGGAAGGCCATCATTCAAAACTTTGGTGCGGCTCTCTTTTCCCTCTAGTGAGACTCTTATATATCTGCGTGACAACATTCTATTTAAGAGATTAAAGATTCTTCAGCATGGTATTGTTTTAGCGAGCTTACCTAGAAGACCATTGCGCCATACGGTATCGTAGGCTGCCGATAGGTCTACAAAGGCTGCTGAAAATTTAAGTCCTCTTTGAAACCCCGCCTCAACGCGGCTAGTCAAGGCAAGCGCCTGCTCACAGCAATCTCTGCCAGCTCGGAATCCAGCCTGCTCAATAGGGACAACTGCGTCTATCGATGTAGCGATGCGCTGAAGCACGAAGCACGCTAGTAAATACCACGGATAGATAGTACCTACATTAGGTCCATGCTTTCTTTGTATGTAAATCATAAAAGTGATTGACCGAATAAAATGCCAATGTTACCGAGGTCTTCGTAAACGACATCTAAAATAAACTTCAAAGTTGTTATAATATAAAAGCCAGCAAAAGTAATATTGTCTTCAGTCTTGCCATTATAATAACTTTCCCCAACTATCTGCAAACTTGTCTTGAGCATATAAAAAAAAATCTGATTTGTGTTGCAGGTGGCAGTGTTACGGAACTGGATACGAAAGATGTTTTCACGAGGTACGCCAATGATGTCATAGCGTCTGTCGCATTTGGATTCAAAGTTGACTCCTTGCGGGACAAGAACAACGATTTTTACAAAATGGGAATCAAGTTGACGGACCTTAACTTTGTTTTTTACTTCAAATATATCTTCAACTATTTGTTTCCTTCAGTAATAAAGGTAAGTTTTTTTATAAACTCCTTAAGAGCTAGACAGAGAGAACGAACTCTTTCACCCTTCTATCTATCCTTTTTCATCCATACTCATTTCCTATGCTTCTTCCAATAACATTACATTTCTCATAAAGTCTTTCACTTCTTATCTGGTCTTCACTGAAGATTGAATCAACGTGATTGATCCACATTATTCTCGGTCGACCACACGTTTTTAAACATACTTTTCTTATTCTTTCTTTTTAAAGAAAATGCATTTGGGAGTAAACCAAAGTAAACACAAAAACACATTCAACATCTTTCACAAAAAGCAAAGGATGTGTTTTAGAAGTAATTATTATAGGTCGGAAAAATTAACTGTCCACTGGAACATGTAAAAAATTAATTATTTGACCCAAACAAAGACACTTGTATAAAAATATAAAAAGTGGACAGTTAATTTTCTTCGTACTCTTCATTGTCGAAGAATTCGTTTGTAGTCGATCGCCAAATGCAATTTGTCTAGGCCTACTGAACACGCGCGGTAATTTAACCAATGTCACGTTGCATGCTACGTATAAAAATTCCATAGTACGCCACGTAGCGCCGCGCGTGTTCATATGTGTACAGGCCATTACTAATTGAATTTACGTTTTCTATATTGAAGTTCGTTTGAATATTTTATATAGGTATCTACAAAAAAAATATTTTAAAAAAAATCTGTATTTTTTTTATGCCATATTCATTTGATGGGCATCGTTACACCCTACATAAGATTGTTTACAAAAAATATCCAAAATATTATAAACATGGTCAAACATTTGGACTTATTATATTTCTTAATAACAAACCATGACCGATGAAAATCCAGTCAAACAATCTCTTCGACCAACCAACAAACAACTTCTATCCTCTTTGCCGTTTATTGGACAAAAATTTATTATTAGACCTACTATTGACTCATTTTTTTTTTTTTTTTTTTTGATCAATTGGCCGGGAATCTAATTGCCCCCTATAACACCGCGACCCTTGTTGGGTCTATTGTGTTTGCCACTTTGATTACAGGATGCCGTCGAGCCCAATGTCCACCCAGAAGTTGACAATGGTTTTTGCGGCGATGTATGGGATATCCTCTGGGTATAGTATAAACTTCCCCAGGTGATATCGGCGTTTGCTCATCAATGGTATGCATTCGCACAGAATGTGGAGTGGCGTTTCTAAGGCCTCCTCGCACACTCGGCACATATCTGCATTTTGAATCTTCAGGGTAGTCATGTGCTTATTCAACCCACAATGTCCCGTCAGAATTCTTACCATGATGCGTAGTTTTGTTCTGCCAAGTGCTAGAAGCTCCTTAGAGAATTTTTCGTCGTAGCCTTTGATTAGTGCTTTGGAGTGTTTAAGCCCCGGGATATTATCCCACAGCACCAAGGCGTTGGATTTGTACATTTCACGTAGGGTGTTGCGAGCCAGGCTCATGGGGATGCCGCAGTATGGCTCAGGGCCACACATGGTCCCTCCAGCTCCCGCTTTCGCAAGTTCGTCAGACTCATTTGGTGTTACCCGTATTATCTCATTATTAAATAACTACCTGATACCCGACCAGCAGCCCGATTCACGGAAAAGTTTAAGTCTAAGTTTAGTTCGAAGTTCGAACGAAGTTCGATTCAAACTTTTCCGTGAATAGGGCTGCTGGTAATAATAATTGTAGGCGGCGACTATCTACAGTCTATGTACCTATTCACGGAGGGTTTGAATCGAACTTCGTTCGAACTTCGAACTAAACTTAGACTTAAACTTTTCCGTGAATCGGGCTGCAGACTTGAGCAGTAGGTTATATTGAACAGGTTTTTGTCTAGCTTTCCCTTACTCAGGAGTCTATGTATTATCTTAATGTTTTATACAGAAAAATAATGGAAGAATGTCGCTTTCAATAAAAAAAGAGAAGAAAAATTAAGTGTCACTGCTAAATATGTACGTGAAAAAATAAAAATGTCGCTTTCAATATTTATGAAAAAAAAGAGGAAATATTAAGAGTCACCAAATAAGTGAAAAATGAAAAAGAAAAATGACGCTTTAATGTTTATTGAAAAAGAAGAAAAAATAGGCTGCCAGTGACATTGCAACAAAAGTTCACGATATTTTGCTACATTTTCTCTGGTACTCGTATGGCCCAAGCACTGTATGGGTCCAAGCAAGCCATAGACAAAAAAGATCCCTGTTTTACCCTCCTGTCATGGCGTAGGTACCTTATATTTTATATTTTTCTGTGAAAATTTTTATAAAATAAGAATTATATGACTTCTACTTATATTTTTTGTATTTTAAATCAAACTTCCTTTATATACATTTTCATAAAATATTCACGTATAATTTTACTTTTGAAACATGACTGTCTCATTAATTGAATGTTATGTATAAAGATTTTAAATTTTTAGAAATTTGTAAATAACATTAATATATTTGAGAAATAGGAAAAAATGTATCTATGATTACCATAAATATACCTGCAAGGATCCACGACGATTAAAATCAAACCCAAAGTGGCGCTTTATGTGTAATGTGCCAACATACGAAAATAAAATATACATACATAACTGAATTTTGATGTAGATAAAAAAAACATAGATAGGGTAGGTGTGTAGTATAAAATAAGTATGTATTATTTTTTCTATCATAATCTTAATACCGACCTCGGTAGCCTAGTTGTACTAGCGTGGACTTCAGATCCGGGGTCCCGGGTTCGATTCCCGGTCAGGACAGAGTTTTTCTAAGTGTTTTTTCACTTGAAATTTCTACCCGGGGTTGACCTGTCTAAGATTGGACGGGACCGGTTGACTGGAAAAAATTGCCTCAGCCAATAAGTTCCGCCGGCTGTACTGACACCTTTGTATAGAAAAGTGTTATATTATTATTAATAATATTTTTTTCCGGCTCGATGAAAGAGTTACCATACTAAATAATCGATTCGATTGTTTGATGTTAGAACACTAATAAACGCTTTTATTAGCACCTAGTTGTCGATAAAACTCGTACTAGCCCCACTGCTCAACTTTATAGCACTTATAGCGTAAGCCTTTTTACTTCATTTCCACAAGATCCTTTTCGTGACACATTTGAATGATAGAAACAAGGGCGTCGCCGAGGGGGGGGGAAGGGGGGCAGCTGCCCCCCCCCCTAGAAACTAAAAAATGTAGCCAATTCATATTTTCCTCATCCTTCATATAGAAAATAGCCTATGAATGGGTCAAATTGCCCCCCCCTGGGCCCTGGGCTGGCGACGACCTTGGATAGAAACACTCTATTATGGTAAAACTAAATTATTGGTTTTATAATTATTTTCTTCACAATTATTCCAGCAGTTCACGAACACACAACATTTTTATACACAAGATGATATCAATCAATTGTCACCTTCACCTTTTCCTCTCCCATTCCTTTCCTCTATCCCTCCTTTCTGATTGATGCTTTGTTTATTTCTTTAGTTATTATTAATTTATAATGAGATATTTTAATTTTAGACTTTTGAAACATTATTGGTTATCATTATCATAAATATGTGCACATATTTAAGTGGGGCGTTACATTGATCAATTCTTTTGTATGTCTTTATAGAGCCTATATATTATATTGTATAATATGTTTTGTCTGTTTGTTGTGCCATAAGGAATAAATAAATAAATAAATAAGGAGTGATCTCGAATTCAGTTTTTAACAACTCTTCGTCGACTTCCAACTGTTTTCCTGTCACTTTGGGGGTCCTTACCCTTAAGATGCGAGTTTCTTTTCCTTTTTTGTCGCCCGTCATTCTGTCCTGCCTTCGTTGCCTTCTCCATTTGACTTGTCTTCTGACTCGCACATACTTACCTACTGCAGATGATTTATAGTATTCGTTACAAGATCACGTAGTATTATTCTAGTTATTTCTCGTCAGGCGCGTTTAATTCGGGACTTCTCGGTTGGGATATCTCAATCGACAGAAAATCTACTTCACCTACAAAATGCAATATTTATTTTATTTATTGTTTCGTTTACATATGCAATATGAGTAATACATAAATATTCTTAACTAATCAAGCCTGTCTTAGTCTGTCTCGGCAGCCTAGTGATGTAGGCGTGGACTTACATAATATGATCACGAAGTATTTTTTCACTTGAAATTTCTACCCGGGATCGGCGTGTTTCAGATTGGACGGGACCGGATGACTAGAAAAAATTGCCTCAGGCAATAAGTTCCGCCGGCTATACTGACAACTTTGTATAGAAAAGTGTTATTTTTTTTATTTTTATTACTTTCAGTTTTTCAAAATACCATTGATGGATAAAACAGTTTGCGATTATTTCAAGAACGTGATAAAACACGCCATGAAAGAGAGAGAGGAGAAAGGAATCAAGAGAGCAGACCTGATTGATCTTTTGGTGGAGGCCAGGAAGGGATCCATCAAGGAGGCAGATGGGAAACCTTCACCAAGAGATGAGGACAATCAGGATTATCAGCACTTCACTAAAACAAGTAAAACACCTCCATAATTCTTCTCGTCTGATTATTTTCGTTGTGAGATTTACGGTAAACGGTTGCTGTTATTAAGTAGGTACCTACCTAATTCATTTTAAGGACTCGTGTACAAATGAAAACATATTATTATTTGTAAAAGTTATTCATTCCTAACTGCATGCAAGATATATAACTATAACTGGAGCTATCTCACTCACTCTGCGTCATACATAGCTGCTCGTGTGCCTGATTTTCATAATATTCCAATGTTGGATCCATGTACCAGATCTGACATTCCTAACACCAAATCCAACGTATGTTTGATACAAGCAAAATTAACCTAATATGCTGTTTTTAAGTACCTACTACCAAATCAGTGGTACCTACACTTGATGCGCGCGTTGTCAGATGTAGCAGTTATATAGTTAAATTCGATGATTTTTTTATTAATTACGAGTACTAGATGACCCGCCCGTCAAACGTCGACCTAACCCAGAATAAAAAAATAATTTACTCCTGGTTTTTGCAATGTTTGTTACATTTTAACCTTTTCTACTTGTAACTACCCTCCAAGGAGTGGCATTGAACTCATACTCCGCTTAAACCTTCCCGGACATTAGTAGAACAGAATTGAACAGATCATCAAAAGTTACATTGAAATACCTTCACTCTGGTCTTTGAATCTACCGAGTACACACCTTCACACTCTCTCTCACCCTCACACACATACAAACATTCAGTTTTATACATAATATAGAAAATTGTATTTCGTTTCCAAGTTTGCGTTTAAGCAAACAAAAAAATAAGATCAAACATTTATGTAATCGAAAGATCATGCAAGCTGAAGCATTTTCATAACTACCAGAATCGACTTTGGGAAGTATTCTGTAATGGTTTTAATTCCAGTTTAATATTAAAAATGTAAAATTCTCAAAAAAATATTTTTTATAATGTAAGTATCAGCATCAGCGTGTTGTCATTCATTACACTCGAAGTGCGTCATCCTCACCCCGCGCCGATTCATAAACCCGAATTTTAGCAGTAATGACCAGTAGGATACTTTGAATTTTCCTGCAGACTTCTGACGTTTGAAGATAATTTTTATTAACACTTTGCCTTCGTTTTTTTTTCCAGAAAGATTATTAAATTTATTTGATATTTAAAATTCGTTACATCATTATCATACAAAAGCAAACCTGTTTTATTTATATTTGTAGAAAAATTTATACGATTATTAAAAATAATGTCTATCAGAATGGCCCAGAAAACTGACTGATTGAATGAATGACTAATGCCACCTACCCAGCGATTCCCCATACACACATGTGTAGTGGTGTGTGGTAATTTTTTGCAAATGAAAGACACAATCAAAGTGATGATGTTTACTGTACGACGTTGAAGTAGCGAAAGAGGGCGAAAAAACTCGGAAACCAACACGCGAAAACCAAATATATGCATCACTCTCTATCTAGAGGGGCGCATACTTCCTTCTTTGTCCCGCCCATAGTTACTGCAGTCCCACTTGTCAAGTAACTAGTGTTGACAACACACCAAAATTTATCCAGTGCGTGAGTACCGTAGTTTGAAAATACACCCCATACAGGTACCTCGTCAGTTAGGTGTCAACTAGTAACTGGCAACCACCCTGGCAACGAGAGAATATTATGCCAAAACATCTTATAATACAAAAGAAAGTCGGCTGAACAGATTCTTCAGATGTTTGATTTATTGGATTCTTCTCCGCTCCGGATAACAGAATAACTATTAAAAAGTTGAAAATGTATAAGAAATAATATAAAACATAATATCAAAGTTAGTATGGAACGGATTTCATGCGACGCCGACGCCATCTATGAAAAATTCTATAACAACAAAATTATTGTTTATCTGACAACCAATGACATTAAAAATAATTTTTTTAATATTCAAACATATTTTTGTATAAATTAAAATTCGAAATCAATATTCATAGTAACGACTACAGGACGTTTGTCGGGAAAGCTAGTGGCTAGTGTTATATAAAACCAACGCTCTGGTGGTGAGAAGTGAACTAATGCAGGAAATGTGGGTGTGAATGAAAGAGTTCTTTACAATAAATGCTTGTCTATACAAGAACATTAGGTACGGGGCGAATTGAAAATCAACGTTAAAACGAACGGCGGAGTCCGTCATGTGGTGACTGGGAACCTCTAGTCTATATCTATAGGTATAAAACTGAATGTTTGTGTGTACTCGATAGATTCAAAGACCAGTGAACGTATTTCAATGAAACTTTGGTGATCTGTTCAACTAATGTCGAGTTTAAGCCGAGTATGAGTTCAATAACACTCCTTGGAGGATAGTTACAAGTCTCTCTAGATAAGGTTAAAATGTAACATACATTGTGTAGGTGGCTACTTACATAACATAAGTATGTAAGTAGGTAATTACCTACATAGTAAATTGTAGATTCCTACGTTACCGGCATGTCGCCTGGTACGTGGATTACTCACTGGCGCCAATGTTTTCTGTGCGCTAGTAGTTTTACATGTAGTCGTACATACAACTGCATGTTTTACAAGCTCCACCACTTCCCGCGTTTTCTTGTTTATACGACGCGTATTAGTAGCGGGCTCATTATTGTGATTTGTTCATCCCAAACTTATCATATTATTTAATAAACATTTCCAATTTAACACGCTTGTTTTATGTAGCCTACCTTCTTAGTTGAATCTAATTTAATTCCTTATCAAATAAACGCTACATAATTGGTGACCCCCAGGAAGTGTTAATTTTCAAATCAGTTATAAGTTTTTTGTGAATATATTTTTTCTTTTGTGTGGTTAAATCAAATTTAAGTGAAACAGCCTTTTAAAATGTTGAACACCGAAGAAAATATGTCTGAAAATAGTGCGCAATCAACGGTGCCCGCGATTTCCTTGGGCTCAAAGATACCCGATTTCTGGCGAGATCAACCTCGCTTGTGGTTTCATCAGTTCGAGGCCATCTTACAACCTCAAAAAGAAAGTAACGAACCAAAATATTATCTTATAATCGCAAAGCTAGGGAAAGATGAGCTAATGCAAATAACAGATATTCTTCAAAAACCACCAGAAAAACAGAAGTATGAAGCAGTTAAGAGCAGACTACTTCAGGTTTACGAAGAGTCAGAGACGAGGAGATTACAAAAACTTTTAGAGGAAGTGGAACTAGGAGATCAACAACCGTCTCATCTGTTGAGACGCATGAAAGACCTAGCTGGAGGCAAAATAAATGATGAGACCTTAAAAATACTTTGGATGGGACGCTTACCTCAAACAGTCAGAACAGTGTTATCAGTCTGTGATGGCGAAGACTTGGATAAGATGGCCACGATTGCAGATAAAATTACGGACTCAAACAGGAGTAATAATTCTGAGGTTGGTGAAATTAAATCTAGTACAATGGAATCATTAACGAAACAAATAGCAGCACTAAGCCTTAAGTTAGAGGCAATAGAAAATCAAACACAGCCCAGATATCGACCTGGAAGAAACCCTTTCAGAGATCGCTCTCGAGAACGAAGTAATAGTAGAAATCAACAGACTACACGGGGAAATTGTTGGTACCACTTTAAATACGGAAAAAAGGCAAATAAATGTGTAAAACCTTGCTCTTACGAGGCGGAAAACTAAATGCGACATCTGCAAACGGGATAAGCGATGTCGATAGCACATCCCGATTAGAAGTGTTTGATAAAGTTACAAACCAAAAGTTTCTTGTGGACACAGGGGCCGATGTTTCGGTAATTCCACCCAGGAACAACCGAGAGAAACAACATAAGGACGAAAAATACACTCTTTACGCTGCAAATGCTACTAAAATTGATACATATGGGACGCGTACATTAACCTTAAATTTGGGACTACGCCGACCATACACATGGACATTTATCATAGCAAACGTTAAACATTCGATTATTGGTGCTGATTTCCTTAAAAACAATAAATTGCTAATAGACCTACATGGCAAGCGGCTTATTGACGAACTTACAAACATGTCAACCATTACTCATGCTACGCACGTTTCAGCACCTACAGTAAAACTGATCGACTCTAACGACATATATCATAACTTACTGGCAACTCACTACCCAGATTTACTACGATCGGAAAACTTTAAAAACACAACTAAACATAATGTAGTACATAACATCATAACAAACGGACGTCCTGTCTATGAAAAAGCTAGACCATTAAACAAGACAAAATTTTTAGCTGCAAAGAAAGAATTTGAAAAGATGATTAATCTTGGGATATGTCGACCATCAAAAAGTAATTGGGCAAATCCATTACATATCGCTTTGAAGAAATCTGGAGAAATTAGACCTTGCGGAGACTACAGGCGATTGAATGCCATCACAACTCCTGATAGATATCCATTACCACGTCTGACAGATTTTACAATGATTACAGCCGATAAAAAAATATTTTCAAAGATAGACCTTAGACGTGCTTATCACAATATACCAATTGCCGAGGAAGATATACCAAAAACAGCAATTATAACTCCTTTCGGGCTTTTTGAATTCACAAAAATGAACTTTGGTCTACGTTGTGCAGCTCAAACTTTTCAACGATTTTTAGACTCAATACTGCGAGAATTTAACTTTGTTTTTGCATACCTGGATGACATTTTGATCGCTTCAGCCAATAAAGAAGAACATACAAATCATCTCCATCAAATTCTGAAAAGACTAGACGAGTATGGGCTAACCATCAATGTGGACGAGTGCAATTTCGGCGAAGAAAAAATTCATTTTTTAGGTTATCATATCGATAAAAATGGTATCAAACCAAGTGAGGAAAAAGTTGAAAACATAATAAATTTTCCTAGACCAGAAAATATTGAACAGTTGCGAAGATTTCTGGGTATGGTAAATTTTTATAGGAGTTCGATAAAGAATGCAGCATATCATCAAAAAGAGTTGAATGCATATCTTCATAATTCAAAGAAAAAAGATAAAACGCCAATACAATGGACAGCAACATCGACAGATTCATTTGAAATGTGTAAGAATGGTTTGAAAAAAGCCGTTACACTTTCGCACCCAGTCACAAACGTACCCTTATCTCTCATGACCGATGCTTCAGGAACCTGCGCAGGAGCCGTTTTACAACAATGGGATATGAATGAATGGAAGCCATTAGGATTTTTTTCGAAGAAATTTAGCGACGCTCAACAAATCTATAGTACGTATGATAGAGAATTGACAGCAATATATCTCGCAATAAAACATTTGAAGGAAGAGAGCTCACCGTTTTAACTGATCATAAACCATTAACATACGCATTAAGTAAAAAGGTGACACCATCTGACACACCACGAAGATTAAGACAGTTAGATTTTATATCACAGTTTACAACCCAAATACAACACATCAAGGGTGAAACCAACATCGTGGCTGACACATTGTCAAGGCTAGCAGAAATAAACGTTACACATAATTTTGACGACGATGAACTGTTTAAAGATCAGTTAAAAGATGAAGAGTTAACCGAATTGATGAAAAATAACAAAAACTTGAAATTCAAAACTATAAAAATGCCAAATACGAATAATCAACTTATTTTTGATGTGTCAACAAAACAAGCAAGAGTGTACCTACCAGAAAAATACAGGAAGAGTGCATACAATACAGTTCACAATACTTGTCATATGGGCGCAAAATCAACAAGTAAGTTAATGAGACAGCGATATGTATGGACCAACATGAACAAAGATGTAAATAGTTGGGTAAAACAATGTGTCAGCTGCCAAAAAGCAAAAGTTCACCGTCACACAATTTCACCGCTAGCAGACTACCATGTATCAGAAAGATTCGAACATGTCCATATTGATATTATAGGCCCATTACCACCATCAGAAGAAAATACATACTGCATAACATTCATTGATCGAGCAACATCATGGCCAGAGGTTATTCCAACCAGAGATATGACGGCCGAAACGGTAGCTAAAGCATTAGTCACAAGCTGGATAGCGAGGTTTGGTGTACCGTCCAAAATAACAACAGATCAAGGACGCCAGTTTGAGTCTGATCTATTCAACCAACTTGCTCATCTACTTGGAATAACGAAAACGAGGACAACAGCTTACAATCCGAGATGCAACGGAAAAATTGAAAGACTGCATAGAACACTGAAAGTAGCAATAATGGCCAAATGCAGCGATAACGCCAATTGGTATAATCATCTATCGTTGATTCTTTTGGGAATGAGATCAGTCCCAAAAGAAAATGACTACAGCCCAGCACAGATGACTTACGGCAAGACTATTAACCTGCCCGGAGACTATTTTACAACATCTACGACTAACATAAACCATTCTGACTATACAAGACAGTTAATAGATTCTTTTAAGGACTTAAAGCTGACCACGAGTTCACATAGCAGTAACAGACAAATTTTTTTACACCCACAATTAAAAACATGCACACATGTTTTTATCAGAAACGAAGTTAAAAGATCTCTGACAGCACCATACAAAGGACCTTTTAAAGTTCTAGAGCGCAACGAAAAGTTCTATAAAATAGACCTTGACAATAAAGACGTTAATATTACTATTGATAGGCTAAAACCAGCATTTTTAATGCAAACAAACACAAATGACGAGACTACAAATGTTACTACACAACCAACATCAATTCAAACAAAAATACAGACAGAACAAAACGCTGACCTATTGAAAAAGACAAAAAAAGTACAATTTTCAACACAGACATCAACTTTAAAAACTCGTTCAGGAAGGGCAGTACAACAACCTAAACGATACCAGTGAGAAGTAACCAAGAAATTAACTCACATCGTTTAAAAATTAAAATAAGATATTATTTTTATTGAATTTTTTAAAAATTTTAATGTGAATTGAAAGGTTGTCATTCTTATTCAAGTACATACATAGAATTAATCTTATTATCTATAATAATAAAGGAAAGTGCCTGACTGACTGACTGATTGACTGACTGACTGATTGACTGACTGACTCATCAACGCACAGCCCAAACGGCTAATCGTAGAGAAGTGAAATTTGGAAATCTGGTAGGTCTCAATACAAAACCTTCCACTAAGAAAGGATTTTTGGAAATTCCACCCCTAAGGGGGTGAAAAATAGGGTTGAATGTTTTTCAAAGTATGCGAATATCTTGGAAACTAGACATGGTACGAACTTGAGATTTGGCATATGAATTCTTCTATAGAAATGAGTGTTAGCGTATTTGGCAATTTTTCCAAAATTTAACTAAAAGGGACGAAAAAGGGCACATATAAAAAGGGATGATTTTTAAGTGCCTCCTAAAAAGTTTAAAACTGGTTTTATCGAAATTTCAAAAAAATGATTTCTTCAGAAAGAGTCAAATTATACTATTTCGTTTTCAAAAGATATCATTAATTAGAGGGTAGGGGGTGAGGGGCACTTTTCCAACGTGTATGTGTGTGTATCCGTCCCCTCTTTGTAACTTTTGATTCGCTTGATGCACAGATCCTAAAATTTCAGAAACTATTGAATATTTTAAGCATACAAAATTTGTATACTCAGAATTTTGAATTTTTTTTTCAGTCAGGGGTTATCAACCTTTGAATTTTATTTAATTTTTCCATATATCTCGAAAACCATAAAATCTAGAACCCTAAAATTGTGTATGTATATAGAAAAATACAATATCTAAAATATAATTTAATGAAAAAGTTCCAGGATTTCTCAAACTTTTTTTATAAAGAAAAATATTTTTTTTATGACAAATTTACGAGTTTCAGTGCCTATATTTCAGAATTTTATAAAAATATCGAAAAACGCCGAAACGCTACAACTAGATAATTTATTTTTCTATAAAAAATACATGCATCATAGCAGTACATCTCAAACTTTTCTTAACAATTTTTGTAAAAATTTAATTTATTGACGACATCGTTTCATACAATAAACATACATACACCGCGAGGTGGTCCGGTGCAGCGTGTATGAATAATTATATATACGTAGGTAGGTATACCCAACCCAACCTACTTTCTCCAATACACGTGACGAAACTATTGCGTAATCTATAATAATAATATAGTTTTGAACTAGCCGACCCGTCAAACTTCGTCCCGCCTTGGAATATAAATAATATGTTCGAGATTTTATGCATAACTTTAAGTTGATTTCAGTTTAAAGTTATTTAACACAGACGACGACGTGGTCCTTATATTATTGAACTTGAATTAGTATAATGATACAATTCATTATTACCTTTTTAACTACTGTAACCGCTGCATCTGTTATAAAACATATCATTTTATTATTTACTATCAGCATTCCGTGAATCGTATCATTCATCAAACAACTGATTCCTGTCAAACGCCTGATTTAATTTCAAAATTAGAAAAAATCTAATAATAATATGGAATTTTATTTTTATTCGTGCAACTTTTTTCTTTCATAAGACCCTTCAGACAAAAGCAAACACGACAAAAAATGGGCGATATAAGTTCAGCTGTTCTCATAGGGTAAGAAACACGTAGAATGCCGATTCTGACTAGCGCCAACCGGCGCAAAGAATGTTACTATGCATTTGAATGGGGAAACCCACAGAAAAAGCAGGAACCCGCTTTCCGACATGCCCATTTAAATGCATGGAAACCATAGACAACAATCTTTGAGCTGGTCGGCGCGGATCGTAATCGGCTTTCAACGTGTTCTTACCCATACGATGACCGCGCAAATTAGCGTTCCATTTTTATATAAGAGATCCACGAAATTCACTTTCCGTGAATTCAGACAAACACTTTAGTACCTACTTCAATATATTTTTCGTACCATGCATCCTGTACAGCGATTCTGAATTGTTTTTTTTTACGATCGACATTAAAATCATTATGTAGGTACCTACCTATTTTAGTAATTTATTATCTCTACTAAAATAATTTACGGTAAGTTCACGAAAAGAATCTGGATTGTATTGCAATTCTTTATGTCTTGATCTGTCAAAATATTTGAAGCCATTTCATAAAAACACTAGCAAAAAAAAAAAACTATGTGAGTAATCTTGCTTTGAATTTATTGCGTAAACCATGAATAGCAAGTTGATATTATAATATTATGTTGGAAAAAGGTAAATAGTATTATGAAGTCAATAGGTAAATTATTTTATATCAAATGTAGTAAAAGTGCAAAATATTAAATTTTAAAATTATCTACAAAATCCTCACATCATTTTAGGATAGATCGTAAATAATTGTTTTGAAAACACTGGAAAGTCAATGACCATATCATTTCGTCACTGTATAGTGCGAAAAAATTAACTGTCCACTGGAACATATAAAAAATAGAGACGAAAGGGATAGCAGTTAGCCGGATATTATGACCTCCTCACACACCATTTCCAGATCCCTCAGCTCTGCTTCGAAGGAGCAGAACACGAGGAAGACCCTCTCGGTATGAGAAGATCTTCTTTGTCTTCGGAACCCTTGCGGGAGGAAGAAAAGCGCTCCCCTTAAAATATCGGTGTTTTTATTTTCAAAAATTTATACAATTCGTAGAATGCTAAAGAAGTCCTTACTAGAGCCCGGCCAGTGCGTAAATTACCATGGGTACAACGCATGAATTACGCTTACGTAGGCGGTATAAACAAATTGGACTGACTCCGTTGCCGGAACGTTATTGTTCCAAAAATCGCGGAAACTATCTGCATCTTCAGCCAGGATGATATATGACGAAACGTCGTTTTATTAAACTTCCCTTACTTACGAAGACCAGCAAAGCTGCTGTTTTCCTCTATATAGTCTAATAGTCTATATAACGAAATATTATATAGAATTACTCTCCATAATTTACCTTATGCTTGATAATCAATTTTCTAAGTTGTAGAATTTATTTTGTGATTATAAGGTGTATTTCTTAAGTGATACTTTAATAAACAAATCAATGAGTTATCCAAACATGTCTCTTTTTACTATTCGGTATCCGGATATTATTTACGCCGCCGGATAGACCGGATATCGGATAGTTGCCGATATCCGTTTCATTTAATAAAAAATATAAACAGTGGACAGTTAATTTTCTTCCTACTCTACATTGTCGAAAATTCGTTTAAAGTCGAACGCCAATTACTTATACCATTAGAATACTGAGGTTGACCACCTCACTTCCTTTAAACTCAACCGGTTAGAAAAGGCACAATGAGCCTCGGACGACTTCGAGCGCAATGGAGAGTTCATTATGCCTAACCTATTCTCCTGAGTGGGTCCAAGGCCTCTCGTATTATGGGGTGGTTTGGGGGGAACCGCCACGGGCTTGATTTGTGTGCGGCTGGCTTTTTGGCAATCGGGCTAGGGTTTGGCTTTGTGCGGATCGGGTTTGCTGCGCTTTAGTTTCCTCCGGGCTGGCTTGCGGTGAGCGGGGGGGCTTAAAAGGGAGAATATTACGTTATTATAAAAATGGAGACCTACTTTACGTGGTCATCGCATCACGCCTGGAGGCCAAGTCGAAATCTTAACGACAGCTCCAACGTTAACAATTTGTTGTTATTTCCATAGAGATAACGTAAAAACTGTTGTTCAACGTGCGTTAAACAATGCTGTTCCAAATTCCGAGTCAAAAAAATAATTCTGTCAGTTATTCAAAATTAACGTTAAACGTTACCTCAAAATTTTTGGAAGTATTATGACGCTGCTATTTATTATATTGAAGACGAAACGCATTTTTTTTTGTTTGGAAACCATTTTCAATTTGGTAAACGTTAACGTTCGGAACGTTAACAGTTTTCACGTTTAACGTTATTTATTTCGACCTGAACGGCTGGACCGATATCGTTTATTCTTTTTATGTCGTGTTTGCTCAGGATAAGATATTTATGAACTAAATTTCGAACCTACGACCAGACAAACAACAACTAATCAAAGATATAAATTGATATGTTAAAAAAAACGTCTGTAGCCTGAAAAATGCCCAAAGCAGATAGAAATAAGTGTTTTAAAGATCACTAATTTCATTGCTTTTCGAGACCTGAATATTTTTTTATTCATATCCAGCAATATAAAAATTGATTTCAAATAACGTCATTTGATGGCATAAAAGTTATTCGAGTTATTTTTTGGGATTCTCATAGAACAATGTCAGTCAAGTTAGCGAAATTTTTAAGTTCGCGGGCTGATTCTATTTGTATAAGAAGCACATATTTTTTAAATACAGATTAATAACGACAAATATAAATAAAAATATAGTAATTTAATGGAAATTTTAGAATATATTATATTTAAAAAAAGAAATGTTGATGATCTTTCTTATTATTATTAATTTTGATGCGAATATAATTAATTCTGCATTGTTTAGGAAGAGAAAGCAAATAAATACAGTAACACGTGAGCGAAGCCACGGGTAACTAGCTAGTAATTTATAAGATCATATTTTTTATAATTTAGTAGATACATACAATATATGCAACTGTATAGGTACCTAATTTAAATTTGAAAATGTAAAAGAAAAACTCTGATAAATCACATACCAAATTTTAACTGTTTGTATAATGTTTAAAGGTTATTTAAAGGAGGATTAAGAATTTTTATTAGATCATATTAATATTATCATTAAATACATACAATTTGTGCAATAAGTACTAAGGGTATAGTAGTTTTTAATTGCTTATATTTTTAATGTTTAAAGGTGTATACAATAATAAAATTTATTATTTTTTAATGTTCATTCTTCAGGGGGAGCAATGTAGGTGGCTACTTACATAACATAAGTATGTAAGTAGGTAATTACCTACATAGTAAATTGTAGATTCCTACGTTACCGGCATGTCGCCTGGTACGTGGATTACTCACTGGCGCCAATGTTTTCTGTGCGCTAGTAGTTTTACATGTACTCGTACATACAACTGCATGTTTTACAAGCTCCACCACTTCCCGCGTTTTCTTGTTTATACGACGCGTATTAGTAGCGGGCTCATTATTGTGATTTGTTCATCCCAAACTTATTATATTATTTAATAAACATTTCCAATTAAACACGCTTGTTTTATGTAGCCTACCTTCTTAGTTGAATCTAATTTAATTCCTTATCAAATAAACGCTACAATTGCATAAACCAGGAGTAAATTATTTTTTTATTATTCTGGGTTATATATAAGGAATGAGATAGGATGGTTTGAAGAACTCCAGATGTTTCAGATTGGACAGATGACGAGCTGACAGCCCAAGCTCTGATTTTCTTCTTGGCGGGCTTTGAGAGTGTCTCTACCTTCCTGTCTTTCGCTACCTACAGACTGGCCACTAGGTTTGATGTGCAGAAGAAACTATTTGAAGAAGTGGACTCCTTCAAGAACAATGAGAATTTCTACGAGAACATCATGTCTATGAAATACATGGATATGTTTGTTTCAGGTATGATTGATATACAAATATTTTTGTTATTTTTTCAGTAAAAACCCTCTTTAAAGTTGCTGATAAGCCGAAAAAGTTTTAAATCTACCTAGAGTGGGCGGTCCAGTGGCAAACAGTAAAAATTTTCGATGATAAAACTATGACGAAAAATCAAGCAAATTTAACTGGGTGCAAAAGTATTTAATCACTATCCTAAATACCTACTTTCTTAAAAAAACTCTTTCTGAAAATATGGGAAATAAATGGTAAAGCTATAAATCAGTTCACATGGACGGGACGCCTAACCACTGGTTGGCACTATATCTACTTAGACCACTCTGAAATTGTATACCTGCAGAGCTGTTCTTCTCTGTGGCTAGAGCCAAATAGTGGGATGCTAGAGAATATATTATGTATCTGTAGAGCTTTCTGTTAAAGTTTAGAGTGATAACTAAAGCTAAGCCTCTGTACCTTAAGCACGAACAGTTTAGATCAAATGGTCACCCCTTGGTAAAAAAAAAATCTACAGTGTATTTCTGCTTATTTACAGCTCTAGCTTATTACCAAGTATTTGGCGATATCATATTTTTTGATGTTTGAGTTAGTGACCAAGAGGATAATCCTGGACAAGCCGAGCCTGTCACCAATTTTACCAATAGAATAAGACTGGCTTGTTAAAACACATCAAGTCCATTTCCACCATCGCCTGGTCATCAGCTCTTATCTCCTCCGTATATTACTCATGATTCCGAATATTGATAAACTAAAGGGAATTTTGTATAGGCTGCGGAGCTTTCTGCAGTATTCTGTAGACGCGCTATACACGGTTTCATACAAAATGTTGTTACTTCACGCCAGCGTAAATGTCACGGAAACTTTGAATAGGGCTACTTGGACTGCATCATTTGCGGAGTATTTTTATATTACAATTTTCTCCTTACAAAAAAATATCTACCAGTAAACGAAGATCGCGACCCACACCAATTGCCGGTCGCGTCAGAAATTTTCTGTGTTTTTACACTTGAAATTACCACTCGGGGTTGGAATCCTGTTTCAGATTGAACGGGACCGGTTGACTAGTAGAGAATACTCGAAGGAAAAATTAAATAAAAAATAAAATTCCGACGGCTATACCGACACCTATGTTGTTATTTATACATAGGTACATGTGATATTTTATGGTTATTCATCCATAAAAGAACCCATGCGTCCGTGACCCTGTTCGCGACCATAGAAAAATCTTGTTGACCTCTAGCTTATTCACTGAACGAGTACCTATTAAATTTTCAGAGTCAATGTGCCTATGTTGAATGGTGATAAATCGAACATTTTATATTCTTTACATTGATAGAATATTTTCCTTACTTAATCCACGTGTACTTACTCCAAGCTTCTTTATGTTGCTTGACTCAGGGTGGCTATTCTCGTAATCAATCAGTATCAGTTTAAGTTTAAAAACTGCAGTCACGGACCTACATGCGTTCGAATTTCAAAAAAATTGTATGAATACAAACTAATTTAAGAACGCGGTCTAGTCCAATCCGTCATTTTAAGAAGTTCGAATTAAGAACGCTACGAGAATACCCCAGCAGTTTCTTGTTCGGCCGCAGAGAATGCGTACTCGATGGTTAGTTAGGCCAAACTCTGCCTTGCCTTCTCCCATCCCATCTGGGCTGTAAGAAAAGACTTGCATATTCAAGTCTCTTAGAATTGAAACTAAGACATTTTTATACATAGTTCGAATGTATCCAATACAATACTAATTTTAATTTATAAGTTTGGGTCCAACATATTTAACAAATTATTAAAATTATATACCTATATTAAATTGTTTTAGGTATCGTCAGTTTGTTAAGAACTCATATTTTTGCTCATCATGTTTAGCGGAACCTTTTCAAAGTAACAACTTCGTTCTATCTGAGCATTGTATTGTTATAGACCTGCCATATTATTCCCAATTCACAAATATATCCAACTACGGTCTTTCGGTCTCTTCAATTGTAATTTATCAGGATATATTTTACTTAATATTGCAGAATGTTTGCGGCTTTATCCGACACTACCTTTCGCCGACAGGGTATGCACGAAGCCTTACATCTTGCCTCCCCCGAACGATCACTCGTCTAAGCCTCTTCACGTAAGTAGTTTAATTTTAAAATTTCTCAGTGACAGTTTTAAATAAATTTAAAATTAGAACATTGAAATCAAAGTTTCTGCAAAATCTCTCAATGATAGGTCTTACTAAATTCAAAATTAGAACATTATAAGAGTCAAAGTTTCCTCAAAATATCTCAACTATAAAATCAAAATTGGAAGATTTAGGCCCTATGCGCACTGATATTTTTCACCGCACGAAATTTTTTTTCTTGCGGATTATATTCCGTGATCGATATTTCACCTAGTACACACTGCTAATACAATTTCGCACGATTTTTGTCAGTACTCAGTTCGCTACAGCTCCCGGCTGGGACAGACGTCTAACATGGACCACAGAATTTTTTTAATTTATCTAATAGGTACTTCGGCAGCGGCATAACAGACGTATCAAAAGATGTCGCGAACATTGGATTTATCCATTTACTGCCATGAGACCTATGAAAGGTTCTTCTACATAAAACCTCAAGAGCTGACTGAGAGAAATTTGCGAATTTTTTTTCGCAGTGTGGACATAGCCATACGTACTGCATACTGTACAAAATATTCGCACGGAAATAATCCGCACCGCAATGAATTCAATTTGAAACAAATACAGATTTTTTTTTCCGCACGATTATTTACCGCAAGTGCGAACACTCCCATAAGATTCAATGTGTTACAGAATTGCCAAAAAAAATCCGTGCGGTGAAATATCGCAGTGCGGATGGGGCCTAAAACTGTTATTGATTGCTTATCAAGTTGACGGAATATAATGAATAGATACATATTTTTATCTTTTCATTTATAAGTAAGTTACTACCTATATTTACTTATTATTCAGATTTTTTTTAGGTTTCCACAGGAGACAACATATTTATACCCATAAGGTCCATTCAAAGAGACCCCAACTACTTTCCGGACCCTTTGCACTTTGATCCCGAAAGGTTTTCTGATGAAAACAAGAACAATATCAAACCTTTTACCTTCATACCATTCGGCGTTGGTCCAAGGCAATGTCTAGGTATGTATCCCAATTACCTCAGCCAAGAATTTTTTCTAAGAATTGAATAATCTATGTAGGTAAATGTCATATTGCCTCCCTATTTAAGTTATATATTTTTTTTAAATCTGAAACCTCACCAAATAAAGCTTCGAAAAAACCTCATGTGATGGACGACCCCTTACGCTGAGGCTAGGGCCTAGGGACGCGTCAATATCTCCTCTTATAGGACACTACATAGTACATAGGGTGGTACGATCACGATAGAACAAAATATTCATTTTGAATATTTTATGTATTTTGTCTCTAAAACATTTCATAATCAACTTGTTTTGTTGTAACAAGACTTGTTTGTTCATTGATAAAAACACTGAAATGTTCAGCTACGTCTAAATTAATTACCTCAAGTGTTTTTTTTAAATTAAAATGATAAGACGCATCATATTGCTGTGGTAATATTCAACACCAATAATTATTATGATAACACGTTGGTGATCACAAAAAAAATGTTGTCATAGCTTAGTTTTTTTCCATTTCAGGTCGAAGATTTGCTTCGATGGAAATAAAATGCATTCTATATTTCTTGGTGTCAAACTTTAATTTCGTGCCGTGCTCTAAGACTAGAAATCCTACAGGACTTCCAACGAAGGTGGTCAGTTTGGTGCCAAAGGAAGGAATATGGGTAGGCATAACAAGAAGAACCAAATCGTGATAACAGCTGATTATCTTTTTTCAATATAATAATATAAATAAATCAGAGTGCCTTGTTTTAATCTGCATGTATTCATCAATTCTCTCTGATGATTTGTGGTTCATATGACAACTGCGTGGCTTTTGATAAGCTTTCAGCGTACAAATCCAATCTCTGTGTCATCCTGAATCCCCATTTGTCCTTGACTTGTCTGCACAAATTGAGATCCATTTCCACAATCAGCAATCCATCCTTAGTACGAGACAGACCCTGAAATATTTATAAAGATAGGTAAGAGCTACCAACATAAGATTTAAAAATGTTCCATAATTTATATCAGAGTTGGCCAACCCAAATAACCTCGGGGTGAATGGGGAAATATTTATTTCCAGTTTTAATTATTATTAATAGAATAAAAATGTGTACCTAATCCCATCAACATAACATTTCACTGAAATGACATGAAAAATAACGTCAAAATACTGTAGGCAATAGGCATGTTATGTACCTAACACGTTATACGTAATAATTTAACAAACTATTCATCCCCATATATTTTTATGAGGATAGTTATTTAGTACTTTTTGTGTTTATTTCTAGTAGGTACTTTCAAAAGTATGTATACATTTAGATATAATGATACGATACCCACACTGAACACACATTGTAAAAAAATTAAAATATCAAGGTTCAAACACTTCAAACCCACAATTTTACCAAAATCAAGATTTTGATACAAAAGTTTAGGAATTGTATCAATCTATATTTACATAATATAATAATATTATGTACTCATTTTGATATCCTTTTTGTATCATGTTTATAGGAATTATAAAACTACCGATTTTTACCAAAAATATATAGATATACCTACCTATTGAAGCCTGTTTTTCAATTTTACCTTTTTCTCGTTGAAACCGTAATTTATGATGACGTGGCTCAAAAAATATAAAGGTGACTAAAAAAAAATAAAACTAAAAAAAGAGTGATGGGTAGGTAGGTATATATATCGTGAGCCACCGGTATTCCATCCCTGATCTAAACGATCGTCTATCCTTTGATTTTAGTAGAATGTTTTTGGAGATTGGTTATGGCCATATTAAGAGAAGAGATCGGAGTATACTGACTGGAGTACGTGATCCATCGGGGGCTGCGACATAGGATGAGCCGTAGAAGTGTCCAAACTTAGTGTGAGCCTTCTTTCCGTCTCCAGAGGTAAATTCGTTAGGGAACTCCTCAGTACCAACGCGATTGATAGCGACTGTAAAGTAACTGTTGGCGATGGCAGCATTGCGAGCTTCGATGCCCCATAGAGGTTCGCTTAGGGCTCCTACCTGCAGAACATCGAAAAGTACATATTACATATCTATAGGATATATGTGTACAATTCACGAATTGAACAAGCATCTTCATCAACCAATATTACCACAATTACCCGTACCTATAGGTTTAATCATGATTATAGACACAAAGACAGGGTTTATCGGCGTGTTAGTCCTGTACGAACTTTGGCTATGTTCTTTTACATTAATTATTTTGGCTATATTTAAGCAGAATTGAAACTACCTAGTTTCAGCGCAAGATTGCGATCGAAGCGAATTCAACTTTTGCGCTTTTTCAGTAACGCAGTTTCACAGAGGTGATCGCGATATAACACGTACCAACATGTTAACCCTGGATTGCACGCGATACTCTTAGCTAGAAAACCAACGAGGCTCTCCATAATAGTAACAAAAGGTAAAACCTGTATTACAAACCCAAGCCAACCTGCCTGGACAGCGTGGATTGAAGTTACTGTCCAAAGTCAAATTAGGAGGAGGCCTTGTTCAGCAGTGGATGAAATGGTCTAGAAAGAAAATGTTTTTTTAACTTGTAATTATTTCATCCCACTGACCTAGTGCTGACATATAGCCGACCCGCCCGTCAAACTTCGCCCCACGCTAGAATAAAATAATGTTGTGTTACCTTCCGTTCCGAATAAATACGGTGTTATAAATTATACTGGTTCTGATAATTATCCTAGTTAACTATGATCTATGTTAACTCAATAAAACACTGAATTTAATTCAGCTAATACCTAAGTTAACACAACAATTTTTGGTTGTGAGGCGGGATGAAGTTTAACGGGTTAACTACGATTGTACAACTTAAAAAAAAAAGATGGCGGTGTAGTAGAAAAAGTTACATAATATATGAAGTATGTTCGGATTGTTCGGCTATTTATAAAGTATCTACTAGCTTTCCCGACAGACGTTGTTCTGTAGTCCTTACTATGAATATTGATTAGAATTTGTAATATACAAAAATAGGTTTAAAATATGTTTGAATGTAAAAAAAATATATTTCTGAAAGCTTAAAAGAAATTCTATCAAAAATCTGCGTACCAATGTTTTGAAACTCAATGGTTGTCAAGTAAATAAAAATTGGGTGTTTATGGAATTATTCACAGGTGGCGTTGTTGTCAGTAGGAATTCCGTTCCATACTAACCTAAATATTATTTTTTATTCCTTTTTCGATGCTCAGTATCCGGAACAGTAGAGAAGAATCCAATAAACCATCAAGCGTCATAAAAATCTGTTCAGCCGATCTCGAGTTATGTGTTCGCACTAACCCGACTTTCTTTTATATGACAGATTTAAGACAATGTTCGAAATTATTAAGGAGATCAACATACTGTAGCGGAAGGATTGAAAACAATTTCAGCGTTGTTGAGTCCGAACATCAGCCAATTCTGCGGGTGGTGTCGTCCGTAGCAAATGTTGATGGCAATATTCCCGTACTTGGTGGCAAACACTGGATGCCCCGTGTTGCCCTCCATGTAGTAAGTGGACTCGTTGAAGTCTCCCACGCGTGGGATGTGGTTCTTGCGATGTTTGCCCATCACATTGCCCGTATGGCTGATCACCACTGCGGTGTTCCATATGGTCTCACCGTGTCTCTCGTCCCGCTCCAGAATTGGAGATATGATCACCATGTCATACTTTTTGCAGTACTGAAAGAAAACAAATAATGCGAGTATTTATTTTCTGGTAGTTATTTTACATTTTAAAAGCAGTCCAATTATAATTATTTTCGATGAATTTTAACGAATAAATCCCAAATTTTAATTAAGTTTCTTCGCCGAACTAACTCTATAACAAAAATAATTATTTATTGTGTATACATCCACAAGTCTGTGGTTAATAAAGTCTTTTTTAAACTATTTTGATAGGTACCTATGTGTGTACTAGCAAGAAACTCGTTTAAAAACAATATAAAAAAATTGCTGCTAGAATTTTATAACTGCTCGTACTTTGGTTGAATAAATAAACTAAAAACAATAATTCAATGGAAAGAGTTTGAAAGTAGTGTGGAAAATCTGTAGTTGATACAGTGAGTGAGGTATTTTTTGGATGTTAGGGAATAATGTAGTATGAAAGTTAATGTGAAAAATGAATATACCTAGAATGGCTTAAACATATTGAAAGATTACAAAATAAAGGACCAAGAATAACATTAAAATGACATTAAAAATTTGAAAATGGAACATGGAGCAAACACATCGATTAGACTCTCAACGAAGACAATACCCAGTGTAAAGAAAAACTAAGGAATGGCGTATCGCTCGAAGAATCAAAGAAAGCATAATCTGGACAAATAGGTTCGTTTTCTCTACATTCATGACTTAAACTTTATCAAAAGTAAAAGATAAAAATATTGTGTGATAAACAAACATACTTCGCTCAAAAATTTAGTAGAAGATCCATCTTCCGCAGATTCTGCAAACTGGCACCAGGGATGCTTTTCTCTCGTACAAAATGCAAATGGCATATCTACGGAAATTTTTCAAAAATATGTATAGTAGAATATATTTACTTAGATATGTTGAAAAGTAATTATTATCGATAGTAAAGTTTGCTAGAAAGCCAAAATATTTTATTTTTATTCATCAATAATAATTTTACAGAATTGAAAGTGTTGTTAATAATCCAGTAGGAAACAAACACCAATTTCGGTCAATTCAGAAAGAATTGCAAAATTGATAGGTACCTGTCATTACATCATACATATTGTCATAAGAATAATTGTAATAAACAAGATTTTTTGTGTTCTCTTCGAAGCAAGTATATTATTAAAATATAATGTTCATATTTTGTATTCTGGAAAGTTACCTATCGCAGATCGATCCATAGAGCAATACCTAAAATACTTAATCGTAATAATTATTATAACATAATATTATTTAAGTGAAGATGTACTTTTTTTCAAATTCATATTCAAATATTTTTATTTAGAAATAAAAAACATTAAAAAATACATATTCACAATAATAAATTTATACATTTTTTTTAATATAATATATACTTGCTTTACTATAAACAGTATAAACGAATAATAATTGTTAATATTTCATTTAAGTATTTTACATTGGTTGTTGGAGCATATTTTTTTATTATCACTTATTACGATTGAATATTTCTTTTTTTTTTGTAAAATGAATCTGTGCTCACTAAAAGTGAACACAAATACACTCCTTGACTCTTACACAGTAAGCTACTTAAAGCTTGTGTCGTGAAAGAGGAAGATGGTCGGCACCTGGGATCGAACCACGACGTCCGCACCAAACAGTACGAAAGCCGGCGTTGTAACCGCCAGTCTACCAACCAGTGTTCTTTTATTGTAGGACTTTCGACAGAAGCTCGAATATCCTCATCACTCTATTTAAGTTTAATTACTTGAGGTAGGTATATAGTCCATGTCCCGAAAACCCGTTTAATTTTTATGTTGTTATTAAATTATACCTATCATTTTAGACAACGAATTCAAGCTGGGATATGCTTAACTGATATTTTTTCTATTTGTTATATATTATTGTCCTTGTTAGGGGAGGTAGGTCCAATGTCGACCAAGTCTTTATTTTTAATTATTTTTCTCTATTAGGTATTCACGTTAATTTCGTAAATTAAATTACTATAAAAAACTTACTCCATGCTTCCTGCAAACACAAAACATTAACTCCTTCCGATCCAGCCACATCGATCAAATCTCCAATTTTTTTAAACAAAGCATCCCTCTGTCTGATAACACTTTCAGTTGTTGGCAACACTATGGTGTTTTGAATAGCGGCAACTTTTACAATTCTTTCAGGTCTGACATCTTCACTCAGCGCTGAAAAACAATAGCCCGCGATATCTACGCCGTTGTTTTTTCCAAATGATATGTTTTCACTTTTCAACTTCAGTTTATTTCTGAAACACAAAAAGTATTGAAAGTTTTAACAACTAAAGTTAGAACGTAACATAACTAATAGTGAGAAACAATAAATGCAAACATTGTTTACTTACTCACACTCTCTGCCATAAAATATTCTTTTAACTTCTTTCCTTTCTGCTTCTGGCAACGTTTCGATGATAGATTCTACGCTCTCTATCTCCGTTGAAGAGGCCATGTTTTTGTTTAAATGTTTTTACGACTTTTAAACCAAAATAAACTGAACAAAATCACGTCCTCATACAGACACGCTGTACGTACACTAACAATGTAAAAGTTAATAATAGATTTCATGAGTACATAAATATTTGTACTGCAATACAGCTCAGTGTTACATTATACAAGCATAGGTTACATTTACATGCTTAGGTATGTAATTATTAACAGTAGTAGAGAGGTTGACATAACGTGTAAGTTCATATTATAGCTACTAATAATAATATCTAATCGGTTAGTGTCTTTAATAATAACCTATCTACCCAATTTCGTCATAGGGGCAATCAAGATAAATGTGTCCGGAGGGCAAGAGCATCACATTGAAAATCAAAATTAGTTTACATATAAAAAAAATAGGTGTGGGTTAACCCATTAGCCCAAGCATTTTCCGAAATAACGGTCTCCGGTTAACTAATTTTATGAAGCCTATTGAGAATCGTGAAAATAATCACCTACAATATGCGCTACACTCCGCTAAAGGATCCTCCAACGACTTCCCCGTTTCATTGAAACTAGTACAAAGTACCTGCATTATGATTATGGTGTGTAAGGGTAAGAACACGTAGAAAGCCGATTCCGAACCGCGCAAAGAATGTTACTATGCATTTGAATGGGGACACCCACAGAAAAAGCAGGAACCCGCTTTCCGGCATGCCCATTTAAATGCATTGAAACCATCGACAACAATCTTTGAGCCGGTCGGCGCGGATCTGAATCGGCTTTCTACGTGTTCTTACCCTGAGTCATTAACATTGCCAGTTTTTAGCGCAGTTAATTACGTCCAGGGCTATTGAGATTATGTTTTTAGCTTTTACTGGTTAAATATGTTTCATTAGTGTTCGGAAAGACTCATCAAATTAAAAATGTAAGCAAACCCGATTATTTCAACTCTTGTTTTAACAATTTTAAAATAATAAAATAATATAATCGCAGTCCGTAACATTCCCCCAACTTCCCTTAATGTGTGTATGTAGGTACATGAATACATACCTATCTATTTTATGGATTACGTACGGTGTTGATAAGAGACCTAAAACAGTAGGTAGGTAGGTATTATCAACATACAAAAATAATTAGGTATTATTTTTGTAAATTTGTTGTTTCCTCACTCTCTATTATTGATTTTTATCTCATGTCAAACCAGAAGAAGTGGCGCTTGCCCGAGACGGATTCAATATTCAAGTTTCAACTTGGTTCCAACACTTCCAACCAGTGGCGTACCGAGGGGGGGGCGGAGGGGCGGACCGCCCCGGGCGCCTCTATTAGCAGGGCGGCAAAATATGCTCGCGCTCTACTATACGTCCGGTTTTCGAAATAGGCATGTACCAAATTTACCAAATTATAGAAATGACCTTTTTTTTAGGAAAAGTTATGTGGGGGCGCCAAAGGGTGTGGTTCCCGCCCCGGGCGCCAATAACCCACGAAACGCCACTGCTTCCAACACAGAATTTTGACGCAACTTACTGATGTAAATACCTAACACACCGAGAGACATGCGAAAAGCAATGTAAAGCAAATAAATAATCAGTTTGTTTGATAATAATTGCCTACAATTTTCGGGCTTTATGTCTAATAAAATTTTCCAAACAACCATGGAATACAATATGTAAATAAACACAATTCCTTTGTTAAGTATACTAAGCATAACTAATTGCATTGGTATTTAATTTGTTTGTAACTCAATTGGTACCGCACCTCGTGACATTCGGGTTGCCCATGGTAAATCCGTGGTTTATCCCAAATATCCCGGAATATGCGGTTGTCCATGACACATTTCGCGAATATGTAACAACTAATGACTCTAACAATTTATTACTGATGTTCGATTTTTAAATGGTCTTCTACTTTTATTTCGAAGGCTGGCTTAGTGTGATCGCTTTACGTTCGCCATTAGGTGGTAATGCTTAAGTCTGCGAAACTTCTAATGATGAGAATTGTCGACATGTTCAACAAGTAGGATGTCGCAGGGATATCTCGGGATATTCAGAATAATATGCGGGATGTCTGATATTCGGGATATCTCATGGACGGGACGTGTATCAAGGTGTAGGTACGTGTACCTACCTTTAAAAATGTTACAACAGATGGCTGTGAAGGAAAATAAGTCACCTAGTTTTGTAAAAGTAGGTACATTTGATCGTATTATGGAAATTAGACACAGGCATATCATATCTTAATTCTGGGTCTCACCTATTGCTTACTACCCAGACGATATCCCGGGATATTGGGATATGCGTGATAGTACTGGGAGGTCCCGCCCGAATATCCCGTGCTGACTTATGGCAAGTTCTAGGTTTCCAAATATCTTTATTCCGAAGAAATGGATTCATCCAAGCATACCAGAAAAGAGGGCACATAATTTAAAGACTCTTCATGATGAGAATAAGAGCCATGGTGGAAAGCGTGGAAGGTCATAAACAGCATTTCAATGAGAAGAATATCCAAAGGAAGTATAGTCGATAGGTTTAACTTTGGGCAGAGGTCGAATTCAATGAGAATTTTCCCCTCTCAAAAAAGATATTTTTATGTTTTTTTAGTTCTCTTTAGGTTTAAACATTACCTAAGTCTACCTACCTATCATTCACAATGAAACTTTTAGATTAAACTTCTTCTAACAGAAGGTACGAAAAAATTACATAACCATACACCTCTATCGACATTTAAAAAATACCTATGATCTTTGAAGCGTCTTTCTCCTCTATATCGAAGGAATCAATGATACCATATAACTTTATCATGGATCCCAGCTCATTGTGGGATTCGTGGAAACGAGAACGCTGACGTACTCGCCAAGGAGGCTGCAATGGATGGTTTGCCTCTATATACAAGAATAACTGCATCAGATGTCAGGAGCCTTCTACAGACCAAGCTAACAAATGCCTGGAAGCTAAACTGGGCAGAATCGTCCAAACTCAAAGGAAAAACTTATGCCAGAATTCAGCCCAATATCCCGAGCAAGTCATGCTTTTCAAAAATCAAGCTAAACAAGTTTGGCGTATCAACTATAATTAGAATGAGACTGGGCCACTGTTGCTGTGGCTCACACTTGATTCGCATAGGAGTGGCTCAGTCCCCGTACTGCGAGTGCGGTAGTACGGAGGACCTTAATCACATATTTTTTGAATGCCCCATTAATGAGTGAACTGATAAGATGCCGCGTGGAGCTTCCAACTGATGTTTCGACTCTTCTATCAGCCGACAACACAGCCCTTCTTAAAACATTAGTAGCTTTTATTAAGACCAATGCACTTAAAATTTAATTTGCATTTTTTCTCAATGTTTTGTTTTACTCAATTTCACTCATTGATACAACACCACCTATATAAGAAGGCCTTAGTGCAGGCGGCCATTTATGGCCTCCCGCGTCACGACTGCCTGTGTGTAGACAGATATCATAGTGCACAGGTAAGTACATACAGATATAGGTGAGTGAATGTTGGGCCTCCCGATGTGACGCAGCACTAAGGCCTTCTTATATAGGTGGTGTTGCATTGATATAGTATATTATAATCTTATTAAATAATTCATACTGACAATACACTTTTTTGATATATCATAATATATTATTTACTAATAAAAATGCATAATCAACAGTGTGATCATGGCAGGAACACCCCATTTAGGGGTGATAAGCCAAAAATAAAAGAAGAAGAAGAAGAATATTTTTATTGACTATGGTCACCTGTCATACAATAATTAATTGTCAAACTTTATCTGCGCTGCTGTCATTTTCAGACAACAATAGCAAACAGTAAAATTATTATTGTTTGCCAATATTGTTGTTGGGTGATATTTGTTTGTCGAGATATTATTATTATACGCTATTATTATTATTTAATTTTATTTGGGCAAGCACCCAAAACAAGGGTGAAGCAGCCCACCAAAAAGTAAAATACAGCACGAGTAATTCAAAATGCACAATCATCAAAATGAATTAGGAAATATTCTCAATCATATTTTTTGTTATCTACACCTGGAGCGTCAGCGATGTGATGCCGTCTAAAAATAGATTTAATGTTGTTGTCACTAACACCTAGGCGGTGCGGAGACTAAGGGGAACGGGGTTGGTCATGTAAACGGAAATTAAGTTAAATATTATACGCTATAGTTAAAGGAATAATATGTGATCTTTTAACACTATGTGAATTCAATAAAATACATTAAAATGGTTACTTGTAGCGTTCTTGGTTGCAAGAATAGGTCTCGGAAAGGCTTGACGTTTCATTGGTAAATAATATTAAAAACCGTATTATTTTTGTAAACAGTGAGATAGTTTCTAAAGGTATGTATGTATTGCTTCAGTTTTCCTAGGCAAGAGGAAATGCGGCAAGCTTGGTTGGACGCAATAGGTAGAAAGGATTGGGAACCATCCACACATTCTAGAATCTGTGCCATACACTTCGATTCAAATGACTTTATCGAACATAATGCATTAACTAGATTGAGAAAATCATCTGTGCCCTCTCTTAACATAGACTTTAAGGTACATACTTTTTCTAATTCAAAACTTGTAAATGGTGTAGATATTATGATTATTTTTTAATTATCATATATATGTGTTTTAGGCGAAGAAAACAAAAAAGCAGGTGTTATTGCCATCACCAGAAGCAGACATGTTGTACATATCGAATCTCAAATCAAGAATTAGTGTTTTAGAGAAAAAAGTTCTTAAATACCAACAGAAGTTAAGAAGACAAAATAAAAAATTAGCTTATCTCACTCAAATTATCAAAGAATTAGTTAAAGCGGAGAATACAGAGAACTCTTCCACATCACCTGACAGCTGAAAGAAGTCATACTTATTATCTGAATGAGATTTGGCTTTATTTTTTCGTTTGGTTTCTTATGAAGGTGCAATATATTATTCCAGTGCAAAGAAAAAAAATTCACGAGTGCGTACAAATTAAGTTCAACATTTTTCTAAGATGTTTTATTGAACTGTATTACTATATCTGTAACAAAATAGTTGTATACAAAATTTTAAATTTTTATTTATATGATTATAAATATTGAGACTTTTCAAGACATATTGGATTTATCTGTTACTTACTGTTATTTTTTTATCAATACTTTTCCTTCATATCAGTTCTATGACCTCTGCCATACAAAGACTGATAAATAAACAAAAGAAACCTTATAAATTTTCAACAATTTAAAACTGAAAACATTTGAACTTTGGACAACCATTTAATTCTTTCTATTCTTTTAAATAAAAGGGGTCTATCTGTTAGCTGTTGAAAAATCTAAATTAATTATCACTTTCTAAGCACAAAGCGGTTTCACAACGACAGATATATCTATAGTGTATTAGTATTTAATGAACCCAGATTCATTAATAAAAAAAATGAAATTACATTAAATTACAAATTAAATTTTTTAGCTAAAGTAGTCATAATATTGTACAAAATTTGATGGAAAATAAACCTCTTAAAAATATACAGATTTTATTTTATAGATTATAAATTATTGTTATTTTTTAAATTTTATTTTGCACTATATTTTACAATTTTTTTACAGTCTTAAATCTATTATACAAACATATTGTATACTTTTTTCAGTTTTGATTTACAATGCCATCTACACTAGTATTCAAACAATTTTTCTATTAACAATTAAATAAAAAAGAACTGAAGTGAGGGCTGGAGGTAGGGAACAGGTAGGAAAAGAGGGGACATGTTAGTACTCGCAATCACACACATGCATATAACAATATAGGTTTTTTATGGTTGGGCAAAATTAATGATTGAGAAGGTTTCAGTATGAATTAACATTTTAAGTCAATGAAAAACTACTTAAGTTTAATGGTACAGACTACTGTAGTTGTTTTGTGTTTTCATGAGATTTGGACGTGTTGTGGGAGGAGGTCATAAACATTGCGTAATGGAGAGCTCTTGTTGCCTCTCTATGCCCCTAGGTGGGCCGTAAAGGGAGATTTGATTGATTGATTTATTGTAATATTACTTTATTAGATATAGAAATTTCAAGTGAAAGAACACTTAAAAAAACTCTGACCCGACCGGGTGCCTATTTTGAATGTAGGTACCTATCTATCTTTAGAACTTGAAAAGAAAGCAACTGTGTAAGATTAAATTTTCAAATTTGCAATATTTAGAACATAATTTGTCAATCAGAACAGAACGTTGAGTCCGTATTGTCAAATTTTTTTTTTACTAAATGGGTAAAATTATAAATCTTTAACAACACAAACCGGTGACAAATTTCTAGTAAATATTTGGTGTAAATAGTTGAACGGCCATATTTACAATGCCAAATTTGGATAATACTGCACCTGTCTGCGTCCACTTAAAGAATATCATTGATTTGGCTTTAGGTACACCAGAGGTAAACATTTTAATACATCATTATAATATTTTGTTAATAAGTGGTCATTGAATTAAATGTACTACATACTTAATATTATGTAATTGAGAAAAACGTTATAATATTATTATTATGTCCCATATTTGTTAATGAGGCACGGAATGAAGAGACAGCGAGGGAAAGGAAAAGTAGTGACTGCATCAATCGTTGTACATAGTATTAATTAGAAATAATGGGGCGCAACCAAATTTATTTGAATCATTTTTTTTTGTCTATCTATTTCCATCCTATTTTTTTCAATGATTATTTAAAGCGAGATGTCAATAAAACAGTGTTAAATATTAGTGTTAGTATCTAGAGACTTTTGAAAAAGGTATCCAAATTTAATATACAAGAATGAATAGGTACATTTGAACTTACTTCGACCTTTTATCAAGCGAGACCATTGCAAGGGTGACGGCCAGTCAGCGTTTTTTCACTGCCCCATTTATGAGATGTTGCTTCCAGTCACTAATATAGTTATGATAATAATTGTATGTAACTGGTATGTTTTCTTCCATTGTAGATTAATAAGGATAATTTAAGCAACCTTACGATCTTTATCTTTTTTTATTAGGTTGGAGTAGTCAATTTTAATTTAGTCAACTCCATTCTTCACGTTATCGTATCGAAATTGAATTTGCAAGATGTGAAAGTAGAAATTCGTGGTGAGGAAGCAGCCGCATTGAGATGCCTCATAGAATCCGGTCAAGTGTCACCTAGTGTCCAAGTTTCGGAGTATGTTATAGAGGTATACCTACTTGATTCTTCTTATTTTGTAAATTTTTATTCAAAATATTTATGGAAAATGTCAGCTGAAATATCTGTGATATATTTGAATTTCAGAAACAGAATGAACTACAAGCTAAAGTATCAGAAACTGTTACAGTTGGTAAAGATTTCTTATTATTCCTGATTATTTGTAATGATTAAATTTGTTAATAATAACAAAAAGAGTATAATCAATAATTTCCAACTTTTCTTCTCTATTTTTCATTAATTATTAAATTTCTACTTGTTTCATACATGAGAGTTTTCGACATGTTGAACATGTTGAGAATTCTCATGATTAAGAGTTTCGGAGACAAACATTACCACCTAATGGCGAACGTTGTTAACGTAAAGTGATCACACTAAGCCAGCCTTCGAAATAACAGTAGAAGACGGTCGTAAGCCCGTAGTGGTTTGTTCCATTTAAAAATCGAACATTAGTAATGAATTTTTAGTGTCGTTAGTTGTTATTTTTTCTTTTCAATAACAATAAGATCGCCATTTTATGGCCAAGAGGTCACCTCACCTCAAGGGGGCAGTATTAGCTCTATTTACAACACAAATACAGAAAATTACATAATTGCATAAACACAAATACAGAAAATTACATAATTGCATAAACACAAATACAGAAAATTACATAATTGCATAAACATAAATACAGAAAATTCACAGGGACACCTAAAGGGTACCATTTTCTACTTGCAGTCATGTAGGTATATAATAATATTTCGCCTGTAGCACTTTTGCGGCACAATGGAAATACTACCAATACGTCATATGAAGCATACAATAATTATTCAAAATGAAGGATAACCTTGGTGATGATTTACATGACTTATTTCTTATTGCAATAATAATAGTTCTGTTAAATTGAATTTTTTTATACTTGGCAATTTTTTTTTTCAAACATCTATGGTAAAATGAGAAATTCAAAATCTCTCTAGGTTATCAAAAAATCTATTTAAGTAAATAATGGATGGATTTTTTGAGATGATATTTTTAGATATTATATTATGATGATAATATCTATAATATAAAATGAAAGTCCGGTTATTGCGAACACTTGTAACTCTAGATTGGCTGAACAGATTCTTCCGATGTTTGATTTATTGGATTATTCTCCTCTGCGGATAGGTAACAGAATAACAAATTAAAAGTTGAAAAATGCATAAGAAATAATATAAAATATAATATAAAAGTTGGTATGGAACGGATTTCCTGCGACACCAACACCATCTATGTAAAATTCTGTAACAACAAAAATATTGTTTACCTGACAACCATTGACATTAAAAATATTGGTGCGCAGATTTTTGATGGAAATTTTTTAGA
Source organism: Mystacides longicornis (assembly GCA_963576905.1). Lineage (NCBI taxonomy): Eukaryota > Metazoa > Arthropoda > Insecta > Trichoptera > Leptoceridae > Mystacides > Mystacides longicornis. The sequence goes on from OY756425.1 coordinate 16,046,591, forward strand.
GCTTGTTTTTAACAATCAAACATATTATAAATATATTTTTCTATAAAATACAAATTTGAATTCAATATATGTACCTACCTACATAGTTAGTAAGGACTACAACAGGACAACGTCTGTCGGGAAAGCTAGTTGTAAATAAACAGAAAATACTACTATAAGACTATTCAAATTGAAAGTAATCAAATAAAATCAACCTTTATAATATTTAATATTATCCTGTACTATCAAGGATTTTTTTATATTTTCAGTTGAAAAAGTTAACGAAGAACCAGCTGATGGTAAATAATAATTGTTTTTATTTTTTTAATATATGGTTTATTTCATTTATAATCCATTGGTTTCTCTTATTAATACAAATTATGTTCTTTAGCAGGCTCAAAACGTTTGTCTGTAGCCACGACATCACAGTACAATATTTTGGATAAGAAAGTTAGTTCACTGGAACAAAAGATGACTGATGTGACACAGAAAAATTCTGAAATATTAAGAAAGTAAGTTTCTGTTCTCACTCAAAGTGAACACAAATACACTCTTGACTCTCACAGCAAGCTACTTAAAGCTTGTGTCGTGAAAGAGGAAGATGGTCAGCACCTGGGATCGAACCCTTGACCTCCGTACAAAAACTGGCGTTGTAACCACTAGGCTACCAACCACAAGTACCTATGGGATACCTTTCTAATGGTAACCGACGAGTTCATCGAAAATCAATTCATCGAATGACCAATTCATCGAAAATAAATATTTTGAAGATATTTGAGAGACACAGCCTTTTTGACAACCAAACTCATGTGTTGAAATATTTGGACTTCAATTTAGAAAATGGGCCTATTTTCATATCGTGCGATAAAATAATATCACACACTTTCAAAGTATGCGATATTTATTTTTATCTATCACTTTTCTTTGTTTTTTTTTTGTATCGAAAAGCGTATTTTAGTATTTGTCGTCGATAATTAATTATCTATCACATTTTGACCGATAATTATCTATTGATATTTTGTAGTAGATAACAGAGAAATGTGAAATAAATAGATAGACAGACAGACGGACGGACAGGCAGACAGACGGATAGATAGATAGATAAATAACTAAATATATAAATAACTAAATATATAAATAAATATATAAATAAATAAACAAATAAATAAATAAACTAACAAACGGACGAGACAGACAGACGGACGGACGAACGTGACAAGATCTGCCAACATCTTCGAGGGTGGGCGAGGGGTACAGACGCTGTTTCCTGTATATGAGGCACTAATAAAGATAATATGTTTCCAAATAAAAAACAATGGAAGTCGTAAAAGAAAGCCGGGGTCAGTAATACTCGGTTTCGGTATGAAAAAACAGAAAAGTCCAATAAGAAAGCCGGGCACTTCTCCACGTGAAAACACGGTAATTAATTTGTAAATAACCTGTTCATATTATGCCTATGATATAAAATAAAATTATAATACCTATATAAAAAAAAAATACTCCAACGTATGTCAAAATCGCCATCTTTAATTTATAGGAGTGACCAAACTGAAGCTTTACCTTATTATTAGGTCATAAACAATTTCTCTAAAATATCTTCAAAATAATGGTTTTCGATGAATTGGTGATTCGATGAATTGATCATTCGATGAATTGATTTTCGATGAACTCGTTTTCGATGAATTGATTTTTGATGAATTGATTTTCGATGAACTCGTCGTGAATCCTTTCTAATATGAGTTTTAATAAAAAAAATATTCTTCTCGGTAATTTCAAGTGCTATTTGGTTTATTTTTTGTTTTGTTTTGTAGCTACTATTTGAGGGTTTGTGACAATTAAGACCGTGTATCTATAAAACAAGTCAGCAATTAAAATTTTTTAGGAATATACCTACTTAAAATTTTTGTATATCATCATGTTTTCTTCAGAAATTTTGTTTGTACAAATATGATCGTACAAAAATTTCACAGTCGGTATACACATTTTAGGTTTTGAATGAAGTCTTATCCACTATCCATAGAATATTTTTGATATACTTTTGAAACCTGTCTTTCTCCACATTTATTTGATTCTGTACAATTTTAGATCAAAAGGAGGATCCAAGTCTGTAACTGAAATGTGGCAAATGATGAATGTAATAGCTCGCTTGGATGCGACAGAGACGTGTGTTGGAAGGGTTTCGTGCCTTTTGGAAGATTTAGCAATGGAGATTAACAAATTGTCTAAACGCATGGGATTTTCTGGCATACGCTTGGATGAATTCATTTGTAAGCTTTACTTTTTTTAATTTGTCTGGCTGATGAATTTTGACATCTTTCACACATCATTTATGCCGTGAAAGAAAAGTGTACTAAAATATTTGAATACAATTAAGTTTTTTTAAAATACTTCAATCTATTTTATAGGTAAAGACTCTGAAGATGAATCGGCTGATGTAAAGGAATCTTCTGAAGAACAATGTACTGGAGGAACTGAAAAGTTAGTTTACACAGCAACAGTAATCAATTATTAAGTAAAATATAGTGATTTTGTATTCTTATTAAATATTCTACATTTTCAGCGAACTAAAGAAGTCGAGGAGTGTTATGGCCATGATTGATGAGTTACTCGGTGATATGAATTTGTTGAAAGAGGAAGTGAAGAATCTGAATGAAAACTTTGAAGGATTTAAGTCAGGTATACAATATTTAGTGTGTTTTGGACAATGCTTTATAGCAGACAGCGCAGAATATCTGCCTTCGATGAAAAATCTTTCTAAGCTTGATTTTTCATGGCTTTTCTAATCAACTTGGTTTTACATCTGTAGGTGGATTTGAAGGTGGTGAAGGAGGCTGTGGTGGTAGTGACGAAAAGTTCTGTGAAATGAACCAGGCCATTGTTAGAATAGATAATGCTTTCAATTCACAGGTATACTTAACTCAATTTTTTTTTAAATAATGCAGTTGTAAAGATAAAACGAGTTTTAAGCTAATAATTTTCAATAAATTTCTAGATGAACTATTATCAAGATAAGTTGACTGAACTTGAAAATGAAGTTCTCAACATGATGCAGTGTATGCAGGAAACCAGGGCCCTCTCAGGACAAGTAGCGAGTACGTTGTTTTCTTCCGTCATAGGTTTACAGTGATGCCTCGTTTACTGCCGATAATGGGTACCAAGAATACCTCACAATAAGTGAAATTCTGGGAAGTAGAATAACCCCCTCTTGTATTTGCTGTTGGCGTCTTCTTTTCTTATGTTCAAATATCCTTCATCAATAAAGAACCATTCGAAGGCTTAGTTTGGGTGCCAGTGGGTAATTTACATAGCCACTGAAGGAGTTCCTCTCTTTGCCTAGCATCAGGAAAGCAGTTTTGTGTGTCACTATAAAACATTGCTGCTTTCAGCAATACAGTTGCCAATATTGTATGTTGATTCTGTGATGTCTTTGTTATGTTAAGTTTTTATGTGTTACTTTACCAATCTAAAGTATAAATAAATAAATATTGCGGTATTTTTGATTAATGACCTCGCTTTCAAAAATTTGTGATGCACTGAAATCACGAAGTAGCAAGGGATCACCGTATTTGCTCCGAGTGTATAGAATATGGGCTTCTGTTTATTTTTAAAAATATACCTGATTTCAGCTCTTGAGGAGTATTCAACCAAACTGCAAGCACTAGTTGAAGATCTTCAGACCCTTAATTATAAGACCAATATTTTGTTTGAAGAGAAAGAGGAAAGAGCCAAGGAAATTGAGGTATACTTAACTATTTTGATATAATTGATTGAGTGTGTAAAATTTAGAGTTCACATTTTCACATTCTGCAGAAAATTAGAATGAGCCTCTATTGTTTACATTACAGATAATACAGGATGAACTGGAATGTTTGAAGCATTACAAAGCAGATATAAGAGATGTGGAGGAAGCTTTGGATGAAAAGGCAGATGTGAAAGTTGTCAACAAAAAAGTGTCGGTTGATCAGTTTAGTTGTGCTTTCAAAAACGTTTGCGAGTCTCTCAACGAGCTTTATACAAAAATGACCAATCAGGTGAACCCACTTTTCAAATTTAAGATACTCTTTAAATTTTAATTACTAAACTTGTTGCAAATCACCTTAAGAGAAGTAGAGAGAAAATTGAATTCTATTAACAACTGTCATTATCAAATCTTAATCAAGAAATTGTTAAGAGAAGAGAGCAACTAATTTCTTCTAAGCATTGAGTAGGGATTGCAATCCGGTCTCATTTTGAATCCGGCCGGATCCGATCGGATCCGACCGGATTGAATTAACCTTGATTAATTGACAATTTTAACAATAATGAAGGCTAAAAATAAAACAGCATATATACGAAAGTAATTTTATAAGGGTATGACTACTTTTAAATGGTAAAAACTATAAAAAAATAGTTTCAAAAGAAAAAAATTTACAAATTAGATTACGTATTATGAAAGTCAAATTCAAATTTAACGAAAATATCTATTTTAACCTGCTTGATTGATCATGATTTGAAAAGAAAGATTCTCAGAGAACCGACACCACGATAAAGAAAGATTCTCGAAAACTCTCCAACCCATTGTGGAATAAACCATTCGAGGTAGAGTTAGAAACTCCGAATTCGAAGCTTCTGCGATATCGAGAACGGCAGGCAATGGGGTAGCAAAGCAATATAAGGCATTACTGGAATGATCACGTCAACAAAACGGATCCGGTGATTCTGGTAGAGGATGAAATCACATCAACCAAAATACCCTTGGACGAGCACTAAAGAGATTTATTTATTTATTTATTTTATTTTCCATTATCAATTACACAACAAACAGTTTACATATATAATTATTGGAATTTACTGCCCCACTAGACAAAGTCTGTTCTGGGGCAATACTACTTCAATTCAAATCAAAGTTGGATGTGCAGTTAGACATCCGCGTCCTAGAAGTAATACTTATAACCGGAAATATTCAGAGACACTCCTATATCGAGAATAAATGTTTGAGAAATTATTTCAGTTTTATCCTTGAATATAACTGCACACACAATCTAATGTATACCAGATAACAATCATAATAGTTTTGCTTTTAAATAGGTTAATATATTTTTTGTTGGCTAATTATTGCTTCATGCTCACGCCATTTTTCTACGAGATGCCTTTTCATTGGATAGTAAATGCTATCAATACGATCAGTCAACACTACTGAACCCCACTTTGGGCACAGGGAGGCAAAAACAGCATTACACTGCGCTCAGTGTGACGGATTTGCCTCCTCTTCTCTTATTACCTTTATGAGTACCTACAACGACCCTGTGGAATTGCTAGGGATACGGATTCGAGTCCGGTCTGTGTCGAAAAATCCCTAAATATGATTAACCGGATCCGATCTCCGGATCCGTCAATTTGTGCCGGATCCGATATGAGCATTTTGATGCCGGATCCGCCGGAATACCGGATCCGGTTTTCCGGATTGCAATCCCTAGCATTGAGCTCTGCCCACTTCTTTCAAGCTGTAGGTACTCTATTTGAATGCATTACTCATAATTTATCTCTTCATGTTCTACATTCAGGAAATCACATGGAGAAATGCGTTGGATGATATAATGCGAGATATGGAAAAGAAAATAGACAAAAATGAAGCCATAACTATGCACGATGAACTCTATGAAAAGCTCAAGAAGTTGCACGAAAGATTGAAAATATTAGAAAATGCCAAAAAAGAGGCCGAAGCGGCTGGAAGCAAAGCAAAATATCTCAGGTTCACATTAGAAATGTCAAATTTACAATTTTGTTGTGCTTTATAACTTATCGTTATCATTCTTGTTTAATCTTCCAGAAATATCAACTGTATATCGTGCGACAATAGAGTCATTATGCCAAAGGCAGACACAGGTGTCTCTACGTTCAAATCATGGCCACAGAAAGGAAATGCTGTGCCTTATGTGTGCTTTGATGTCGGTAAGTTTTAGAATAACTTTAACCGTTAAATATAATTTACCTTTGATGAAGTGCTTTAGATTAAATACAATTTGAACACAATTTCAGAATTTTTGAAGAAAAACCAGAAAAAAGTTTGCCCGTGTGGACGAGAAGGATGGTTTGTATCCATTTTAGTTAACAAATATTTTGGTAAAAGCAGAACTATTGTAAACATTACATAATATTATGAAACATAAATGAAATATGTGTGCAATATTTTGGGAAATATTAATTTGTCTGCTTTCGTCTTCCAGTGGTGGCAATCAAGACTGTAACAGATATTGTGGTGGAAGTCATACAAAAATAACTAACGAACAAAGGCAGAAACATAAAGGAAATATTGTTAACCAGTACAATGTAATCGAAGTGGGATCGGCTGAACCAGAGCACACAATTAATCCTAAACCACCTGTTATGCAAGACCAGGGAGTGATGGCCAATTTGGGTACTGGCACTGGAATAGAGATTATAATGCCTCCCAAGAAGTTCTTTGATTGTTCTGCATATATCTTTGGTGATGTTGGTCAGGATAAACCAACACCAAAGAAATTGCCAAGGGATGAATGCGGTGATAAAAGGGCTTCCATGAAACGACATAGTACTGAAAAAGAGGCATCCTCTCATTCAATCATATCTAAAAGGCGTAGTATTAGTAAATCCCACGAAAGCAGCATTAAAACTTCATTAGTTGCTTCAAAACACTCAGTAGGATCAAAGGGGACTGCTAGTAAAAAGACTAGCGCAGACAGAGTGTCTGCTAAATCAGCAAGTTTAAAGAAGAGCTTATCTCACCACGAAGTTGGACAGGCTTCACCAGCAAAAGAAGCCAGTGGTGAAAAACTCTCCGCTAAGAGCCAGGAAAAAGTACCCTCTAAACAGCCGAGTGTTTCTTCTAAAAAAGACAGTGAGGAGAAAGTAGCTTCGAAACAACCTAGTGCAGAAAAGGTGGAGGAAGTGCATGAAGCTGTTCCAGAAGGTGAGCCAGATGCTGCCGAAGAACATCCTGCAGAGGCGGAGCCGGCACCTGAAGAGGCTCCAGTAGAAGAAGCTCCCCCTGAAGAGTGAACTCACATTGCTGAGATAATATTTAAATTTGTGTTGTTCAAAATAAAATATATCAACGTCCTCATTCCTTTTATTTATATGAAAAAAGTAGTTGACCCAACTATGAAACGTTGAAGGCAAAAGGCTATACTTAGATAACTACTGCTAAGGAAACTCTCTTAATTTTAGACTTTTTTTTCGACATTTGTAACATAAAGGTCTCGTAAAATTCACTTTATGCTTTTCCGACCAACATCTGATATTCTTCATCATTTTCTTACTCTTGATATGTTGGTTTGGCTTACAAACATTTTCTGTATCTCAGTTTTAAAATCCATTTGGTTGGCACAAATGATATGGACTACCCACATTCTTTTCAGGTAGCTTTATACATGTCGCCTTAGTTCTTTTCCTTTCAATTTGGTAGATCTGTAATACTTCTAAATAATAATACTATATATTTTTTCAAGCAGTGCACTCCATGATTGGAGATATCCGCGCGGGATTACTTAAGTTTTCCAAGAAGATTTAAGAGACATTCAGGGAGTCATCTTATTGTCCACAAAATACTAAATACTGTAGTATGAGGCTTATAGACTATAAAATAGTATCATAATTTAACATTTTGCCTGGAGGACATACGGTCTTGTAAGTCTGTGCTGTTCGTTTACGACCATCATACAATGTAAATTGACAGCAGAATTTAAGGAAATAAAATTAGAAGATTACATCGACGCATATAATAAATAAATAATATTTAATCACATGGTAAACATACTAAAATTTTTTTTTTAATAAAAATTTAATCTGTGCTAACACAAATACACTCTTTCACAATAAGCTACTGTGGCTGCCCGTTGTGTCCAACATAGAACCCCCACATCTCCGCAGAAATAAGCATACACTGATATAATGGACAAGGGTGAAAAATAACAGCTCTTTACTGAACTTGGCCTTGGCTAACCCTCCGAACACCACGCTCAGGTCTAGAAAGCCTTTTGGACTGGAGCAGGGACACTGGAGAGCGACGGGTTCTCAGTAAAAATTATAAAATCAATTTAAAAGGTTCTTTAAAAGGCGCATCAAAGTCGAAATTATAAAATCAATTTAAAATCCCTCTGCCAATTCTTGGTGTCGGTCGTCAGCAAATTCAAATTCTCCATCGAGCCAGGAAACAATTATATATATAGTAAGCTCCTTAAAGCTTGTGTCGAAAAAAATGGTCGGCACTTGGGATCGAACCCACGACCTCCAATACGAAACAGTACGAAGGCCGGCGTCGTAGCCGCTAGACTAGCAACCATTTACACATATTATTCTCGATGCAGCCAGGTACAGATAAAAAAATGCAGCAGTGGCGGCTACCTGCAGTAAAGGAATGGGCAAAAAATATCGATATTTTTTGTTAAATAATAATCTTATAGAAGAATTCTAGAAATTTCCTGGACGGACTACATCACGAAGAAGGGAGGCACCTTGTTAAATCCTCATCAGAGAGCAAGCGCGGATCCAGGGGGGGGGTCATGACCCCCCCCCTGGGCTGTGTCCAGGCCTTTAACTTGAAGTACAGGACTTACATTTATTAAAAAAATACCTACTTTTCTATTATAATTACAAGTTATTGTGCTTCATGACCCCCCCCCCCCCCCTGGATCATGGAAATGATTTTTTTTTTAGGAAAAGTTTAGTTTCTAGATACCAAATTTTGGAAATGACCTTTTTTACTATGTCGTGACCCCCCCCCTGGCGCCAATGCTGGATCCTCCCTTGTCAGAGAGGCGGGCCAGATGGATAGGCCACATATTACGCCACGACAATCTCCTGCACACAATAATAGAGGGCATGACTGAGGGTACGAATGGGCGTCCGCGTCAAGAGTACCTCGAACAGTTATGAGGATATGGGCTGCGCTTACATGGAGCTGAAGAGGGCTGCGGAGGACCAGACGAGATGGAAAAGTAGATGCAGATCTTTGCTGCAAACCAATCCGTAGGATTGAGACTGCAGAGGAATAATCAATAAATTCACTTTATAATATTTTAGATAAGTTATTTGCACTTTGGGGTACAAACCTCGATATTTTTTTTGATTGCCAATCCCTACTGCAGAATATTTTGTCTATGGTTTCATTTCAACATTCATTTGAGATTTTTACTAAGTTCTATCAATCTATGGTTTCCGTATGTCAAATTAGTTGTCATTGTAATGATAATATGTCAAAATATTTGATTCGTAGGGGCGTAAGAACATAATATTATTAATTTTATTATATACCGCTTGTACAATTTCATAGAATAATTTAGAAAAAAGTGTTTATTTGCGTCATCAATATTCTCAGTAAATATTGTTCCATTATTTATTCCAGGGTAATTATAGTTCATAATTTAATCTCGTCATTTCTTGAATATTGCATTTAGTAACTTAATATTGTATCTATCAGTTTTACGCAGAGGTCCTGCTATAATGTTTTATTCTGATTACAGTGAAAATGACTTCGATGTTCGATCAGTATGAACAGGCTTCCCAAACAACAAAAATATCTAGTCACACTGTAGTTGCGCCGTTTACCAGCTCCGGATATGTTGCTATGAGTTTAGAGGATGATACGCCCATATTTTCTAAACAAAAAATGAACTTCAACCCCTCTGATGATATTACTCACATAGCAGTAGCTAGCGACTATCTTGTTTTGGCTATGGCCAATAACAAACTTTTCAGAATAGACCTTAGAAACCCCGATAGAACAGAAGGTTTTTATGCCTAACATTTTCATGCTTTATTTTTGATTTATAAAATCAGGAAACTTTACTATTCACTTATTTATGGTTGTCTTTTTTATTTGCAGAGATTCTACTGGGAAAATACATGCAAAACAGTATGAAATTAAGTGGAATGTTTTTGGATCCACTCGGCAATCACCTTCTGCTGTCGTTGACCACAAAATCTCCAGAAATATACCCGGATTTACTGTATCTACATAGAAAAACATCAAAATTGAAATCTATAAATAAATCTAAAAGCTATGAAGTGACAGAGGTTGGGTGGAGTTATGACAATAAGTCAGAAGTCTACAGCAACGCTATTTTGTTAGGAACATCCAAAGGACTCATTATTGAAACCGACATTGGGCCTGATACTGATAAAATGTTCCAATCGAGCATAGAACAATATTGGAAGCAGGTGAGCATATCTCTATACACATGAGTACTCTATGGTTTCAGATGGCATGGCTTATTCGATTCTTATATTTAAGGTGTTTGATGTTGGTAAAGGGACCCACACTCCAATCACCGGGATTCAGTTTCGATCCGTTCCTGACACAAATAAGTATGTGATTTTTGTAACAACACCCAAGAGGCTTTACAAGTTTGTTGGATCTTCCAATTCTGATGAAAGACCTCTTTTGCAACCAATCTTCAACGCTTATTTGAACGTCCCAGAGTCAGGCTTTCAAGAAATACCATCCACATTAAATTACTCCAAGTTCCAACTCAATTGTGACAAGCAAAATAAATATCCTACTATGTTTGGTTGGCTCACACAAGAAGGAATATTTCATGGAAAGGTACTGAATTACTTAGATTAATATTTAGCTCTTTAATGTTTTTCATTTTAATAATTATGCCTTCCAATTTTCAGACAAATTTCACATCTCCTTCCAGTTTATTATCTACAGTTATAACTGGAGATCTTCTCAGTTATCCACCTTTGTCCAAAGAACAATATTCCCCGAAAGGTTCCCCGGTTCCGTTATCATTTGTGATGACGCAGTTTCATTCTTTGATTTTGTATGAAAATCATGTAAAAGCCATTTGTTTGCTGAATGAAGAATTAGTATATGAAGACTATTATTCAGAACAATTTGGAAAACTTATCAATATTATCAAAGATCCTGCGAAAGGCACTATATGGGCAATTACTAGTAAAGCTATATTTAGGTACAAGGTTCTGAGAGAGGAAAGAAATGTTTGGCAAATATATGCTGATAAAAATGAATTTGATTTAGCCAAAAAATATTGTTACAATAACCCAATAAGTGTTGACAAAATTAATATTAAACACGCTGAACTTTTATTTCACAAAGGTGAATATGAAAAGAGTGCCGAAATATTTGGCGAGACTCAATCTAGTTTTGAATCAGTGTGCTTAAAGTTTCTTCAAACTGAGCGACTCAGTGCTCTTATGATATTCTTAAGAAGGAAATTAGCCACTCTCAAAGATCAAGATAAAATACAAACGACTATGTTGGTTGTTTGGATCATTGAATTACATCTTTCGAGGATCAGCGAAGCCAAAGTTTTAGGTGAAGATAGTGAGGAATATAAAAAGATGGAAAAAGAGTTTGATGCTTTCCTTTCTGCGCCTAAAATAGTAGAATGCATTAAGAGAAACAAATCCGTAGTTTATGACTTGATGTCCTCACACGGTGATAATAAAAATCTTATTAAACTGACAATATTAAATAGTGATTATGAAAATGTCATCAGGCAAAATATTTACATGAAAGCTTACACTGAAGCTCTTCATGTTCTCAAGAGTGAGGGGAAACGGGAATTGTTTTACCAATTCACTCCAATACTTCTTCAGGAAATACCAAAGCAAACAGTAAATGTCTTAATTGAACAGGGGAAAAAATTAAACCCGACAAAGTTACTTCCCGCATTAATATCCTGTGATGCAAATGAGCTACATGTTAAAGAGATGATAAGATATTTGGAACACTGCATACAAACACTGAGTTGTACAGATCGGGCTGTACACAACTATTTGCTTTCACTTTATGCCGGGCACAATCCAGCTGCATTGATGACTTATTTAGCTTCACAAGGGCAGTCAGTGTCTATGGTTAACTATGACATCAATTATGCATTGAGGTAAATATCAATTTTCCCTGTTTTCTTACAATAAAAAAAAGCAATAATCAGTGTCATATAAAATGTATTTTGTATGGAAAATTGATAGCTATTGTTATATTGTAGACTCTGCCGTGAAAAAAAATTAACTGAGGCCTGTGTTAAACTTTCATCTCTTCTGGGTCTTTGGGAGTCCGCTGTTGAGCTTGCTCTTGGCGTCAGCACAGACTTGGCTAAAAAGATCGCAGACATGCCGGAAGAAAATGAAATTCGAAAAAAATTATGGCTCAAAATAGGTAAAAATTAATCCTCCCTTGTCCGGCAAAGAAGAGACTATTATCATAATAAAATTAATACTGTTTATCAGTATACAGTGGAATCCGGATAGAGCTACCCTCAAGGGACTGACAAGATTTTGCCGTACTAAACGGACGACGTACAAAACGACTATATAATTTGACCTGTTTTTTTTTTTCTTTTCCTTTTTATAAGTTTAATATCAATGAAAATAAAACAAAAACATATTAAAATTTCAAATACTTTATTGCGCACAACCCTAACCAACAGAAGAAAAAAACTGAGAGTGATTTTTGCGCGCCAATAGGAGTGATGCTGGTCAGAGGATCGAGGGAGAAAACGGGATGTGGGGCGGGGCGGCAGGTATTGTTTTTGCGCAAGGCCAAGGATGTGATGAAACAGTGCGCGCCTTTCTAACCGGACAATTTATTATAAATTTGGTCGCTTAAACAGGAGTCGTAATATACGGATATCCTTTCATACAACGTCTCAATGAAACCTAACTTGTGATTGCAATTACGTCGCTAAAAGCAGTTGGCCGTTATAAACGAAGTCGTTCTATCCGAATTCCACTGTAATAGAACACAAATACATTCTTTAAAAAATTTTAATCACCAATTTTTGTATTCAATTTTCAGCTCAATTTGTTATTAGCGGTAAGGAAGATATTGAACAAGCCATGGAATTCCTTCAACAGTGTGAATTAATAAAAATTGAAGATATTCTTGGGCTATTCTCTGATTTTGTGACGATAGATCATTTTAAAGAACCTATTTGTGACTCTTTGCAGGTAAGACATTTGTTTTTTTAAATGAATCCGTGCTCACCCAAATACACTCTTGGGCCACTTTCACAGTAAGCTATTTAAAGCTTGTATTGTGAAAGAGGAAGATGACATTTCACTACAACATCTAAAAAACTAGCCATTATTACCTTCTGTGAAATGTAACAGGCATAAATCAACTTAGACTTGTTCATTGTTTGTAGGAGTATAATCTCCAAATACAAGATCTCCGTGAAGAAATGGAGGAAGCTACACGTTCTGCAGAACAGGTAAACTTTATTTTTTAAATATAAAATAATACTTCATACATCCAATGTTTATTAAACTGTTTATTCAATTCTTTATGCACATATTACAAATTAGTGGGAAGAAATCTCTAACATCCAACCATATTAACATAATACAATAACTTTGCTAGATTTGAACTGTCTATGATACTATATTAATTTGAATTCTGTTTTATCTGAAACTTTATTTGACCTCCAAGAGCTCGCTTCCACTGTGTCAAGTGTCGGATCCGACTTATAATTGCATGCCACTGTGTCGAGTGGGAACAATTTGGCCACCAAATCACAACATTTTATCGGATCCGACACACAACAAGCGAGAGCGGGCATTACGCATTTTGGTCTACAAATAGCAATTTCCTCAACTAAATTTAGTATTGTTTTAAAGGTTCGCAATGAAATCCAAACATTCCGGAACCGCTGCACCGTGATCAAAGTAGAGGAGGTTTGTGTTTTGTGTGGAATCACACTCCTGTTGAGGCCTTTTTATTTATTCCCATGTGGACATAAGTTCCATACTGACTGCTTGCTGGCTGAACTCTCACCACTTTTAGGTATGTTTTTTCTCTCAAATAATCTTTTTACTATAGTTTATACCCATCAACTCCTTGCTGCTATCTGACATTTGGAAAAGTTCTTTCGCTGAAATTGAATTAGTATGTAAGTGCTAAATAAAATTAAAAAAAATTTATGTCAAATTAATTTGCTGTTTATTTAAACTGTTCTTGCCTCTATCCATCTTGTTGTTTTAAATTATTGGGACAAGCAGCACAGCAAATAAGAAACTTTTATTGTTTTCGTATATTCTAGACACTTTTGAATAAGATACCTATCTAAATTAAAATATGTAATTTGAAAATGCAATGACCTTTTTCAAGGACCACGCAACTTTCTTAATAACTCATAGTATAGTTTTAGAACACGTAGAAAGCCGAATCCGCCCGCGCCGACCGGCTCAAAGATTATTGTCTATGGTTTCAATGCATTTAAATGGGCATGCCGGAAAGCGGGTTTCTGCTTTTTCTGTGGTTATCCCCATTCAAATGCATAGTAACATTCTTTGCGCCGGTCGGAATCGGCTTTCTACGTGTTCATACCCATATGGAATATACATGTCTTGTGATCGGATATCAAAAAAAAAAATAGATTTCGCTGAAATTAATTTTCTCAACGTCTTCGAGGGTGTGGATTCCAAAAATGCAAAAAAAAATTATTTTAATTTCCGCGTACTCGTATGCGAACGCTAAAAATGTGTGCATACCCATAACTCATAGTAATTCTTATCCGATTTGATTGAAATTTGGTAGAACGTTTAGCCCCTCGATGTAGATGAGTCAGTAAAATGTTGAGATCTGTACCTTCAGGGGAACCCATCCAAAGAAAATTTCACTTGTTCTAGAAAAAGGGTTAAAAAAAAAAAAAAAAAAATTCTTCGATTTTCATAAAATTTGGTATACGGGTTGGTCTTATGCTCCTACACAAGCACGTAAAATTTGAGGTCCGTAACTTCAGTGGGTCCCCCTTAAAGTACCGATTAATATTGAATATGTAGTTCTAAAGCAGATAATAAAAAGCTCCAATAGTCGATATCATTTTAAAGTTTCTATAATAATTCCAAGGATAAATTCATTTTAATCGTAAAATTATGAATTTTTATGCAAAGATATGTTTTACACGAAAAGGCTGTTATAATATACTATGAGTTCTGGGCTACCCTAGGTTAGCAGCTTTTTTTTTCTTTCAAAAGAACCTAATACCGACAATAGCAAAGCAAACATATCAAAAAAAAGAATTTATGAAATGGTCCAGTCATTCACACATCATGCAGTGACCAAGGCAAATAGGGGTACATTTTGATATATCATGTAGATTTCTGAAATCTTGACAACGGTTGTGTTTTTTCTGCTCAACAGGCCCTGCTAAGAAAAATAAACTGCAGGATCTCCAAAGGCAGTTTAACAATTACAATCCAAGCAGCGAAACACGAGTAGGACTTTTCAGCAGTAAAGATGAGATTCGAACTGAAATAGACAACATCCTGGCATCGGAATGCCTCTACTGCGGAGAGCATATGATTCAAGCCATCGACACTCCATTCATATCCGAAGCAGACTGGGAGAAAGTCATGAAAGAATGGGAGTAAACCCATCTTTAATTTTCCTACTGCATTTTGATACCCCATCTGATACATTTAAGGTTGTAATGAAATAAAATTGTGATTTGAAATAATTATATATTTCTTCTAAAGAAAAAAACATCAAACATAACATAGTGAAGAAATAATTGACCAATTAATTAACAAAGTAGACGCTTTAATTATAAAAACAAATTTGCGATAATGTAAGTAATAAATACATTTACACGAAATTACTCTAATATACAAAACATGATTGTACTCAACATTCTACGTATGAAATTTAAATTTTCACATGTGCAGTCATGTGAAATATAAAAAAAAGTATGCTGACTGTATAAATTAACTACGTCAAAATGTACCCTTGTTGAAAAAAAACAAGGCCACAAAAAACCTAAGTAAAATTTAATTTACTGTAAAATTCTCAATAATAAAAAGTTTCACAAATTAATTAGGAGAATACTGGGTGTTTTTAATCAGACTTAAAATAAATATTACTTAACTAAATTTGATTTTTTTAGACATAAAAGGACATTATATTGCTTTAAAATTACTGTTGATATCACAATAGCATATAAAATCAAAATATTTTGGTCAAAAATGCTTTAAAAAATTTATGATATTTATGCTGAAATCTTTATCGTGCTGAAATTCGGAATAAAAAAGTGGCTTCGTATCGAGTATCTACAATGTATACATACCTATATGGCTACATTACGCAAACAATTTCAAATGGGATGTGGTGATACCACTTAGCAATAAAACATTAAAGGCACTAAGTATTATTTGGTTCTCATTTCTTTTTGTGATTTCTCCTCACCACTCCACCATTATGTGAACCTAGTATATGGCTTGGCATTGTTGTGCAACAAATAAAAACTCATGGGTTAATTTCAATGCACAAAATTACATAAATGTTTTTGTGCACTAAAATTCATGAGTCTTATATTGTCTGCGGCGACAATGATTCCTTTGTATATCACAGGTTTCAAAAAAAAAAACACTCGCGCACAAACTAACTTTGTATAGGACATAAAAAATATCTGGTGGTATTCAAACAGTTTGTTAGTGTTTACGCACTTGTACATTAATTATATCTGCTTAAATTATAATTTGTCGATAACTCACAAGGTTCCAGAGAATGTTTTCTTATCAACAAAAGTTAAGAACTTTGAAATACATAACAAAAATGTTAAACACAAGTGCTATTTATAATATTTACATAGAATTAGTACCAGCAACTACCTATTGACTAGAAGAATTAGTATCCATTTCCATAGGTTTAGGCTCTTGGGATGCATCATCCTGGCCGCCTTCCTCTTTAGAGATACCTCCTTGTTCCATATTTCCTTGTTGGACAGATTCTGCACCACTATTAGACTCCTCCTGCTCCATTTGTGAGTTGTTTAGGGTTTGTTTCGCCTCCATATCGGCGTTGCTATCAGCTTTGGCTTCGAGGACGGCAATACACTGCTGAATACATTTAATAGCCTCTTTTCTAGCAAGTCTTATATTGTCCTTCCCTTCCGTCTCGATATCGTCCAATTTGATTAGATTCCTGGTCAACATTTCGTCTAAATAAACATACTCCTTATCTTTCTTAGAAGTACCTTTGAACACTTCTACTTTAGACATCAAATCCAATACATCTTTCTGAATGGACTGAATTCTTTCTATGGGGTCATTCATCAAATGATGCGTCTGCTGAGGAGGTTTCTGTGTGTCTGTGGAGTCTGTGGTATCTCTTGGAGGTTCACTTGGTGCGTGCGCCTGTGGTTCTGGCTGCACGTGGGTTTGGAAAGTTTGAGGTTTGGGTGCATTACTACTGGCTTGTGGCTGAAAGGAATCCTCCTTTTGGAATTGTGACGGGTGGTTTGCTTGTGCATCGTTGTAATGCGGACCTGCTTGTGGTTTTGTCCAATGAGTGGGCTGTTGTTGCTTAAATTTCTGTTGAGGTTGTTCATTACCTTGATTGAATAGTTTTGGTCCAAATCCACTCATATTTTTATTACTAAATCCTTTAAATGGAGAACCAAAGGCTCTGCTAAAATGCGGTGTTGGATGGAAGCTTTGTGGCATATCATGTTCCATGAAATATTGTTCTTTAGGTGGAGTTGGTCTGGATTCTGCAAAGGTGGCTGAAGAATCTGGTTGGGTGTTGATAACCGGCTCATCTCTGCCTTCTACAAAAATAGGGATATGCCTGACATTGGGCTGCTTGTTGTTTAAGTTAGCTGATTCGTTAGCGTCTATGTGTTTCTGAGATTCTGGCTGCTGTTGTGGATTCCCCATGTTGTTCATATTATTTGCGCTTGTACAGTGAGGAACTCTATTGTCTGGAGGAGCTGACATAGACCTTTGGTTTCTATTGTTATCATCCAAATTTCCTAATTCAGATGCTGTTTTCTGGCCAAGATCTACAGTGTTTCTCAGTTTGTGTTGATTTAAATTGGGAAGCAGTCCTACTTCTACAGTCTGAGTAGCTTTTTCTGAAGATTGTTGTCTTTCAAATTTAGGAGGCTGGTGGGTGGATGTTTGAGGTGCTTCTTTGGTATTTGGTGCGTCTGAACTACCAGTCCACTCTGAAGGAATGTACTGCCTGAACTCAGAAGGAAAATCATCCAAGAAGAAATCCCTCAAATGTCTGTTGCGTCCCTCTGGGGTTGAATCTAAGGAAAGATAAATCAACTGATGAGTGTCAAGCTTAGATATACTAATAAAGGTAAGTTTAGTAACAAATAAAAGCAAACATACCTCTTTCTCTAGATCCCCTTCTTTTTCTGGAAAGAAACCAAGCTGGTAGCCTTCCTCTAAACTCTTCTGCTAAATGAGGGTGCTCTGAAACAAAATCATCCCAAGCATTGGAGTCTTCCTTTTCTGGACTTGTTCCAAAGGCACTCTGAAATAATATAAACAATAATTAATATTTCTTTCAACCACTCGCTTTAATAAGAGTTGAGTTAACAAACTAAAAGTGAAAAAGTTTGTATTATGTAACCTAAACATCCATTCATAATATAATTTCTGTTATTATCAGAGTTATTCTTGAACAAATAAAACGGTAACTGGGGACAACTTGTGAGGGTGTATTTACAAGTTAAGAAGAAGCTTTTACAATGAGACAGTGCTATCCTATTAATCTGTTGCCAGTAGCCAAACGATGTTATTTAACTTCCACAATTTTTTGGTTAAAATTTTAATTAAATGTGGAATAACCTAATGATAAAGCCAGTTTATCAGTTGAAACTTTCGACCTTGCAGATCCACCTTTTAATCAACTCATTCAAAACAAGCGATTCTCAAAGTGCGCGACGTCGTGAATTATAATTCCACCCAATGATTACTAAACTAGGGCAGCAGTCGGCAGCATCTTTTCTCCATATTATGTAAATTATTTCCCAATTCCAAAGAAATTGATTTCGATGGTGCCTTTCGGTTAATTGGGACCTGCTCTGTTAGGATGGAAATATGAATGAATTTAAACCGACGGTTCTCAAACTTTTTTAAACATTATTCGATTTTCGTGATGTTATAAAAACCTTTGCCGCGAACCCAACTTTGACAACCGCCGGTTTATAGGAAAAATACAAAATATTTGTTCAAAAGTGTATACAAAAGATATTTAGCCATGGATCGTAATGGAGAGCTCGTGTTGCCTCCCTGGGGTCAAAAATGGTGCATGGATAGAAGCACATGTAGTAGGTGTGCACAGTTCAAAAGGGAAGCAATCAGGCATGCGCGTAACAAATCTGATAACAGGCCAATATCACCTTTTTACAATATACTACGGGGACCCAAAAAAAACGGGAATTGAGCTGCAGTGGAGAGGGAGAGTGGGGGAAACAATTTTTCGACACGGTGTCGGTTAGGGACACGTCTCCTGAGTTGGTGTGCGAAGTTGTGTCGCTGTGAGTGCATATGTTTGCCCGTGATGTTTTTTTTAGTGAAACGATTTTTTACATTTCGCCGAAAACGTAATGGCCGATTGTCGAGAGCAACGCGCGGTTGTGAAATTTTGTTTCCTGTTGGGGAAATCGGCCGCGGAAACTATTGTAATGATTAAAAGTGCTTATGGGGAAGCTGCTTTAAGTAAAACCAGAGTCTATGAATGGTTTTCACGTTTTAAAAAAGGAGTTTTAAAACGTTTTAAAATGTCAATTGAAAACCAACCCCGTTCAGGACGCCCGTCAACGTCAAGAACTGACTAAAACGTCGATAATATAATTTTTTTCTTCGATTGCAGAGGTGTTGTGCACGCGGAGTTCATTCCGCCAGGTCAAACCGTCAACCAGATGTTCTACTTGGAGGTTTTGAAAAGATTGAGGGAGAAAATCCGGAAGAAGAGGGCAGATCTTTGGAACACAGGCGACTGGTTCTTAAAGCACGACAACGCGCCGGCTCACACCGCCCTCTCCGTAAAGCAGTTTTTGACAAAAAATGGCATGACACCGATTGCCCCCCCCCCCCCCCCCACTCATTGGATCTACCCCCGTGTGGTTTCTTTTTGTTCCCTAGACTCAAAAGGGACATGGGAGGAAAGCGTTTTGCCACTGTAGAGGAGGTAAAACAAAAATCGCTGGAGGGCCCCCCCTCGTAGTTATACAATTAGCATGCTAATTAAAGGTGTTCTAGCTAGAGAAAAACATATCATATACATATCAATGTATGTTTTAGGAATGGCGTGCCTATACGGGTGTAAAGTCAGACAGCAGAGACATCTACAGCCGCGCTCCACGAAGCTATCTGACATTTCGAATCCCATACAAATGAATTGGATTTTAGTTTAATTTTTTTTAACCATAAACGACGTTTTTAAGATGTTTTTTTGCCCCTTTTTGTTTTCAGTACAATGATTATTAGCAATAATTCTATTTTTTTTGTTTCTCTAAGAAACATTTTTTTTTCTGGAACTGTTCATACAAAATTTATGGAAGGGTGGAGCGCAAAGCTGTCAAATGACGTCACACTTTACACGCGTATTGTCTACTTTTGTTTTATAACTTTACCGGCACCTTAACAAATAATGCATATCTACACAATAGGTAGTTCGATTATGTACTTATTTTCGATCGCATCGCACGCATAAATCGCATACTTTTAGTTCGATTTCAATCATCCCTAATCCTTGTAAATATAAATGTACCAATGTTGGATAAAA
The DNA here is from genome assembly GCA_963576905.1 of Mystacides longicornis. Lineage (NCBI taxonomy): Eukaryota > Metazoa > Arthropoda > Insecta > Trichoptera > Leptoceridae > Mystacides > Mystacides longicornis. The sequence goes on from OY756425.1 coordinate 16,067,079, forward strand.
ACAAATTCCATTTTCTTAAATTTGTTGAATGAATTTATAAAATGATTGGATTTTTTTAGTATGTATACCTACTTAATGCCCAAGCAGGTACAGAATGATAGGATCTTCATAGTAAAGTTTAAGTTAAAAGAGATCCATCAGAGTGATGGTAAAGAAAGACGGACAGCAGCTAGTTACCTACCTACATTGAAAAGTTTAAAAAAAACGAGTATGAATTCGTACTAGTGGTCAGTCAGTGCTCGAAATTCGACCATAACTAATTTAAACTATAAGTTTGAACATTATTAAGATTCCATTGTCAAAGACTGAGCGAGCGCTATTTCACAATTTTGTTTCAATAATAATGACATGGATACGTCAAATTTGAAATGTTGAATGTTCAAAGCTTTTTCTATAGTTTAAATAACTATCTACCTACATGAGAATATATAAATATTTTTTGTATTAAATATATGTACAAAAAATATTTATAGGTACCTATACTCAATTTGACCACAGATAAACAAAAATGTGTGCTAGTATGAAATACATAACATTACAGTAGTGTTTGCAATGTTTTTTTTTATTGATTTAATCTTAATCTATTTTTACGCATAATTTTAAGAAAATATTAGCATTTGCCACCCCTCCTCTATATAAACCATAAGTGTGCGAAATTTCAAACTCCTCCGTCCGCGCATTTTCCGTAAATATAGTCAGAAAGTTTTTCCTTCACATTTTATATAGATTTAACAGAGCGGGTGTTAAATAAATGCGAATAACAACGGCCCTAATATAGCGTGTAGTACCGACTACCGAGTGTAGGTACAGGATCGCTATTATTATTTGCGTACATATTATTTATTTATTTAGCACGAAGCCGCGAGATATTTTGCGAGTGACGTCACCATGTTGCGATGTGAATCATTTCTTCCAAGAAAATGACGAATGTCGGCTTTATGATACTTTGCAGATTGTTTACACTTCTCATACAAAACTACTATTTCAATAGGCAATTATTATAATAATTTACTAGCTGCGGTAGACTTAACGAGTTCTAAAGATATGCCATAATGGAGGGTATGACGAGGGAACAAACTCCAGGGGACGCCCACGCCGAGAGTACCTGGAGGACCTGTTGGTGGACGTGCGATACCAGTCATATGTAGAACTTAAAAGAGCCGCACAAGACAGGGAAGAATGGAGGAGAAGAATTGAGGCAATTGCTGCAAACCAATCGTAAGATTGAAACCAAAGAAGAAGAAGAAAGATATCCTAGCTCTATGGCTATTAAGTTTTAATGGATAGTGTAAGTCGGGATTGAAGTGACAGCTATATAGGTATAATACGCCACGTTTACTAGTCTACCACTGAGTACAAATATTATTAGAGAACTTTTGGATGCGCAGAACCGAAAATGGGTTCCTCTGTTCAACAGTCACGTGACTGAAGATACATTATCAATAATACCTAATTCATTTTACTTTCATCCACAAGCACAAGACAACACAACAAAACCCATAGGTACTTCCTTTAACTTATTATATAATTTAAACATAAAATTCCTCTGTGTTAATGCTAAAATATTAAAAATAAAAAAAATCGTGTGTAACAAACCTCTACCGACAAACGTCACAGTTTGTATGAGTTCAACAACAGTCACGTGGTACTTGTTGGAACCATGCGCAGTAGCACATTATTTATTTTCTCTAGTATTATTTTCTACTCAAAAGGTTACAACATGTTTTATAGTCTCCTCAACCATTAAACATTAGACAGAGAGAGAATCATTAAGATTGCAGGAAATTCTCAAACAGTAAATAAGGGTGCGAAGCGAAGTGTGAAAGAGGACAGCCAAATCATCAAAACTGCTGCACGTTTGTGAAAAGAATGCTTGGTTAGAATTCTAGTCTGGGCGTGATGGCCAAACCTGGTGTAAGCGTAATAACGAAGAGCTATATCTACTGTAACAATAATAATTGTATCATGCCTACTTTTTTAATCTTATAACATAATAATTCAAAAAAGTTGTTTTAAATGGGTTCAATTCTTTCGACGTATGTATACAATAGGTAAACATACATCACATGTGATGTACTTCCTACTACACCGTCATCTTTTGAATTTTTTAAAAAGTAAAGCAATTATAGAGGAATTGTTTTGATTTCAAACAGGGTTGATAAAAATCATGATTTTTATAGAAAAATCAGATTATTTTGATTTAAATCGGATTTATTTGATTTTAATCAGATTTTTTAGATTTTTTTATTTATCCGATCGTTTTCAGTACGAGTAATTTATTAAAAAAAAAATTTTTTTTGTGAAATAAACATATTAGTTCTTCATTAAGTCATTCTTTTATTAAAGAAACTAAGTAGCATATTTATTTGCTTATTTAACAAAAAATATTGAATTAAATTAAAAATTTATAAAAAACGACATTAACGAAAATCAACAAATAGGTATAATATATTCTTCTTAAATGTAATTAAAAAAAAACTTCCATTTTGTAATATTTAACAAAAAAAATAACATTTAAAATAAAAAAAAGACAACATTAACAAATTAACCATTTGGGTTTCACCGCAGTCACTTATTTGTTTGAATTTAGTTCTTTCAGAAGGAAGAGGGAAGTCCCTTGACACTTTTGGCAGTTTTGGTTGCAATAAAAAAATACTGATTTAAATCATCGATTTTAAAAAAAAAATCGCTTGATTTTAATCGCGATTTAAATCACTGATTTAAATCATATCATCCCTGATTTCAAACTTATGACCCATCGAACTTTATCCTGCATCCGAATCAACGATAACTATTACATAATGCAATGAATTATTAGCTAAATTTAATTAAGTTTTTACATCGTAAATTGCATTTTATTCATGTAATAAGCCAAAATTATTTTTTTTAATTGAGTTAGGTCGAAGGTCGACGGGCGGGACGGCTAGTTAGGAATAAGTAGAAGAAGTATCCCCAAAAACGAGATTTTTATATTAGAAACCTAATATACGAGTAGCTCTAATCAAAGGTATCCGACAAAATCTTTTTTTTTTTTGATAGTGTGAAAACACTAAGAACGCCAATTTCGACCGGCGCAAAGAATGTTTCTATGCATTTGAATGGGCATACGCACAGCAAAAGCAGGAACCCGCTTTCCGGCAATGCCCATTTAAATGCATTGAAACCATACACAACATTCTTTGCGGCGATCGGCGCCAGTCGGAATCGGCGTTCTTCGTGTTTTCACCTTAGGCATGCATTCCTTTGCAAAAAAAGCACATTTTATTTAATTCAAAGACACCTATCTTTTCTTGAGACTAGCATAAAACACTGCGGCTGAAAAAGGATTTCGAAAAAAAAAATCGGAGGTAATGATTCATAAAGTTTTCCGACCGCTGGTCTGGGGCCCTAGGCCTTCTCAAAAATATCGAGACATCAAGTGCGAAAAATAATTTTTCAAATCCGATAAGTAGTCCTAGAGCGCGTACAAACAAACAAGATTTCAACTTTATTTTTACAGACAATTTTTTTATTACGTACAAAATAAGCAATAGTATTTGCTGGAATACTCGGTACCGGTGTGGGCGTGAATTTGTTATTAGTTATGGGCTAAAATGGAAATGCGCGGATAGCCGCAGAACACTGCCATAAAAGTGCTATCATTTCGCAACCTGAATTTAATATTGTCTCGTTTCATTTCGTAACTATTCAATCTTATCTCTATTTGGACATGTGGTAAGACCGGTAAGACTTTACTAAAACGTTAATTATAAACAAAACTAAAAGAGATCCCTCCGTCGCGTGTGACGGAATTTATCGCTAGTTTTCAGATCATGTACTGAATTATAATTATATTATGTATAATATCCGTAACAAAAATAAACAAAAAAATCCAACAAAACTATTGAAATATAATTACATAGATTCGAGCGCACTGATCGACACACGTTCTTTATGCGTTATAGAGCCAATGGGCTAGGTATGACTCGGTGTAGGTAATGGTTTATTTTCCTAGGAATACGCTACTACTATAAACAACGTTGAACGATGGTACTGCTATAAACAATGGTGAATGTATCAGTGTAGAACATTGTCTATATGGTTACCGTAGCGAAAAAAAACATTGTCGCAATTTTCAAAGACAGCCGTCTCGTCAGACGATGCACCGCTCCCCCAGAAACCGAAAACGAAAAGAAAAGCGGCCGTAAAATTACGAAAGCAGTATTCTTTGAGACAAGTAAAAAACATTTATGTTTATCTCTTTCATCTTAAAATAGTAAAACAGTAAAAGCGGGAAAATAACAGTGTAATCTCGAAGTTTAATGTAAATAAGCGTAGCTTGGATACAGCAAAGTAAAATGTATTAACTAAGTAAAAAGGTAAAATTAAAAACTTTTGAAATATTAGTTGTTAGTAGGTTATATTGAAAATTAGAGTTTTCTTTGCATAACGGCCGTTTAATTGGGGGTCCGTTTTTCTATAAAACCATTGCATAAGGACGTATCATTCTTCAGGAATGAAAACTGGCACCATACGATAGCGTTTAATTTAGATCACTATCAAACTTTCTTTAATCTGATAATGTCCAACAGAGGTTGAATTAATGAATTGAAAATGTTCGTCTTGTCATTTCTAAACAAGCACGTTAAAGCCTTGGCTATAACTGCATTTCATAAGCCCTAAAGCTAATGCAAGTGGAGCCCCAACATAGGACTGTGAGCACGAAGGACTTAAAATGGTTTATGGCCTTTCCTATCATACTATACTAGAACTATGAAGAAATGCCTGAGAAAATACAGCTGAGAGCGAAAACTTTTCCTGTAGGAATCCAATAAGTTACTGTTAAGAGTGGCAATGCAATGTTGTTAACACTCATTTTCATTGGTTGTCTATGACTTGCTTTATTGTTGTCTATGATTGTGGCGTCATTGTAGCCATCTTGTGCTTTTTGTATTGTGGGTATGTACAGATAACGCGTAGGTACAGATAACGCGACGCGCTAAATAGAAACTATAATTATTAAACAACCTGCGTTTAGATTAAAACAGCTACATAGTTATACAACAATTAATTAAAAAGAAGGTGATTATGATATCTGTTAGAGTTAGATTAATGTGATGAAGGCTGCACTGTTTCCAGCCTTCTCAACGGGGGTAGATACGCTCAACATAATATTAGGTACACTAGCTTTCCCGACAGACGTTGCCCTTTACTGTACATTGTTTACATATAGGTACACATAAAAACTTTACATAACAAATACAACACAGAATCAACATACAGAGGGCGAGCTTACAACTAACCCCAATATAAAGAAAAAAGAAGAATAATAAGAATACCAAAAAAGAAAACAAACTCTAAAACAAAAACAAAAGGAAATGGAGGTGGATGGGGTGGGAGATAGGGAAAATAGATAGATGGATAGATGAATTCGAATTTGTACAACTTACTTACTTAATTACCTATTTAACGAATACATTCCGACCGACGCATCTGTTTTAAACTATGTTTACAGGGCACACTTTATCAAACGGAATCGCACCAACTATCCTAAAACTGATATGATGACAAACGCCAATTAAAATATAGAAAAGTTTATAATAATGTCAAACGCAATAAGGTTACCTACGTTATTTTAAAATTTTGATATTTCCTAGCAACTCTCAGTTGGCAGGAGATACTCTCGTTATACGGAGGGTGATTGCCATAATAAAGGGGAAAAAACTCTTAATTTCTTAACCTTCTCCTGACAATTACAAACACGACAAAAAATAATTAGCAAATAAACTTCGAAGACATTGCGAAACGAACCAACAACTCAACTGTCGGTGACATGAAAATTTACAATAGTTGAGTAGAAAATCGGTATGTACTAATTTTCATAAGAAAATCGAAACGTTACTATTCTACAGTCTACCTACACTATCAGAAGTGTATGCTATTGGATAGAAAATTGAAAAGCTCCGAGAACGAAAAAAGAGAAAACCTTGTAAATTTCCTTATTAATCAAAAATAAAAGGTGTAAAATCAATGAGATATTATACTGGAGATGCAATTCCATACAATTTTTAGTTTGAAAGTAGCATCACGAGTAAATTTGAAGTTGAACTTAAATAAAAATATGCAATCAAGCATTACTGACGAATATTTTTGTCTTTGTCACACATAATACGCCAAACGGCTAAGTGCTGTCACCTTCTACCGGTACACATTAATAGAAATTTCTTTTTGTGCGTGAGATTTGAATGTATTTGTCAGAATTGTCTAAGAACCTTTTGAAAAAGATCTCTCGTCTTTATTAATGCGAGGCAGACAACGAACAGTTTAAAAGCACAATCATAAAAATATTTTTCGAAAATGGAAAAAATGATTTATTTATTCGAATCAAAAATTACCCTTTTTATAAAAAACACTAGTTATAGTGTACTTGCTTCTAAATTTCGTCCGGCTAGGTAAGGGCTCATACACACAGCTTAAACGAGAACCGTCAGAAATACGGCACTGTGGGAAAAACCGCTGGCGATTTCTCAGTTGTATGATGGAATTCGTAAAAAATTTCATTGAAAGTGGAAAACCTCTGTTTGCAGAACATCCTTAAATTCCTTATATAATTTTAATTAGGGAGCACTCTGTTTAAATATAAGTTGTATTCTTTTTTCTAAATAAATTGATAAAAAAAAACCTTGATAGAATAAAAAAAAAATCTAGAAATATATACCTATGCACTGTTGCATACAACGCGTACGGGTGTATCTTTTTAAACGAATTTAGGCTAATTAAAAGTGAACACAAATACATTTGGAAACTTGCACACACTATGGAAGAGTTGTGTTGTGAAAGTGGAAATAGTCGGCACAGGGATTCGAGCCCATGACGTATGCTGTAGTAAGAAAGCCGTCGACTGAACCGCTGGGTTACAAATTCAAATAAAAATGTATCTACGCGTTTCATACAGACGCGGTTTTTTTAACCCCCCTCGGTATGCACCCGTAGTGTGATGTGGGCCTTACTAATAAAACAAAAATAATTGTCAAATATATTTTTATATTTTAAACATTTTATCACAATAATATGCACTTAAAATATATAAAATACGTCCTTTTTGATAAAAGGATTTTCCTATATTGATTTCTGTTGAGGAACGACTTTTTTTCACCACAAAATCCACCATTTTCAAGAAAACCGTATTACCGCGGACACAACTGTCAAGCTCGAGCTGTTGTCAACGACTAAAACACGAGCGTGGCACATTTTCGGTGGTGGCACACTTTTTTACATGCCATTTTTTAGACTCGATTGCATCTCTAGTATAAATCTCATTGTGTAAAATAAATAAACTATTGATCGTAAATTTCTTATTGAAAAAAAAAATGAAACATTCGATGATTTTTTTGAAATCTCATTTCTACCTACACGTATTGTGTAGGTACCTACCTACTTATATAGTCTAAAAACCACTGCACTAGAAAAGTAGAAAATACTCGATTAGTAGGTATTAAAATGTATTAACAAACCACTGTCATTCATATTCACTTACTTTTTTAACTTTCGAATAAACCGGCGCACTCTCGACTATAATTGGCGATTCCATGTCCATAAACACTGACCAATAAATAAATCACAACACTTCTAATATTATATTTCGCAATCAGATAACAATTATTATTGTAAGTGTTCACTTATTTCACAAACGATTGATATCAAAATATAAACAACTTGGATAAAAACGATGTTTTTTTTCTTTATCTAAAATCACACTCGCGATGAATGTCTGATGGCAAACAGTGGTAACTATGAATGAACTCCGCGGTTATATAGGCGGCACAGGTGAAGTTGTCAGTACTGGGTACACCCACATGTTCCCGCATCTCGTAGTATGTAAACATTGGACGCGAAAGCTCTCGTAGCGACGAGGACGTTGCGGATTGTTCGAACTATGTGTTGCGTCTCTACTCTATCTATGTAAAGGTAAAACGTACCCACTACTACAAACAAACACACACAATGACATGCAAGTATGTAGGTACACGTGTGTGAGCGAGAAAATTCTAGAATGATGTAGAGCGCGAGAAAAGGGCGGCTAGTTATGGCGCTAGTCTTTTTTGGACGTACGAAAATTCAAAAAAGGAATACTTTTTATGACTTTTTAAATGATACTAGTGATGTTCTCTTTATCAACATTTATATCCATTGGCGTAACTATACCATCTGGTGGGGCCCTCATAAAAAATCGTCACCACAGAACCTCCCCCCCCCCACACACACACCCTCACATGAAAAAAAACTTTTCTGTGAAGGGAATTCCCCGACCATGTATGTATCGTGTCCCGCAAAAAACATATTTGCATCTATTGGATGCGTTATGCGTTGAAAAATTTATCTTCATCTATTTGTTTTGAATGTGTGTTGAAATCTTAATGACTAGTTTAAAATTGAATATGCTCTTTAGGTATTATGTCTCACTATGATTGATTAAAAAAATAAATAATATTGGGTATTTTTTTTTTTCGTTAAAATGATTATTTCTGAGCTAGCGACCTCTTGGTCCAGGGCCCTCTATGTCAGCGGCCCGTGGGATTATGCTACCCTAAGTTACGCCACTGGATATATTTTTTAAGGAAATTTGTTTATATAATTATGTACTATTTTTATTGCATTTAATTTTCTCTTAAATATTTTAATAATATTTTCTACAAATTAAGTGTTTTCAAGTCGCTTTTAGGATAAATTTCAGAATATCTTGGATTTTTCATTCTGTGTAGGTACTATAAATTATGTCATAATTATAATCCTTTTTATAATTTAAATTAATAATTACTTTAAGTGTAGTTTAATAATGTGTAGCTAGTATTTCTTAAGAACTTTATATTAAAACAATTGATTTGTAGAAAATATATGAATTATTATAATTCGTTCTTTATTATTTTATCTTTGGTTAGTACAGAAACTACATACTTAATATACTTTGTATTTCCAAAATATTCCAATGAGTCCTTCAATTTTAATTGTTTTCTCAGTTTTCGTTTCATTAAGAAAAAGAAAAAAAAATCAGCAATATATTTATTTACCTTGGATTGTTTATGGTAACCCAAGAAAAAAGAAAAATTTAAATAATTACCGTTAAATGTGTAGAAATAACCTCGGCCAATCAATTAAGGTATGTATGTATATATCTAAAAGAGCAGAAGACGGCAAGCCACAGTTTTAGGAATATAGAGACAGTTTAGCTCTAGTTAATTGATTTCCAATTTTAGAAAGATACTAGAAGAGTTATTTTTCTATTTTTATTGATGTTATTGGTCCCTTTTGTGGGGTAGACATTGAAGTGCGGAGTTAATCATTCCTTTCTACTTTATGAGGATAACTACCTGGAAAAGACTCATGATAGTGGCTAGTTTTAGACAGGGTGTCTGAAAAACCTATCTTCTAAATATATTTAGAAACAAGCGGCGTGATTTCTGGCAATTTTAACTGGAGCCCCTTGCAGAGATGGGTGCATTCGTTTCCTTAGGGTGAAGAGTTTGTGTGACTTGGGTACGATTGTGCGGCAATTGGCTCATCGTGTGCCTATCCACGTAAGTATTTTATTTGTTATCGATTTTTGTATTTTTTTTTTATATTCAAATTATTTTAAATAATGACCAAAATCAGATATTTTATTATTTTTGTAGTAGATAGATAGTGGCCAATACACAAATGTTGATTAAAAGGTGAGTGGCCCTGGAGTTGCTAAAACAATATATTTCATGGTGGATTTGCACAGAAAACATTTTGCCTGATCTAAGATGTATAATGAAAAAGATTAACTTAATACGGAGGACCTAAGCAAAGCGGATTTCGGAAACTTGAGTGGTAATACGAGCAGTGATATTTTGTTAAAATGATCGAAAAAACGCAAGTTTCACATCTGTCAAAATGGAGTAACATCACTCCATTTGGACGGATGGAGTGAATGGGACAATTATTTTGGACGTCATCCATTTAGAGCGATAGTGAATGTGGGGCTATAGCTTTAGTTTCTGTACAACCGTTACCATGGTAATGACAACAAAATCATTGTAAATGTCACCTAGCTAATTCCTAGTTTGGTGACAGTTTAGGTAACTTTGGTGAAAGTCAACAAAAGTGACGATACAGGTGTTAATTCTATTGCAGAATTCAAGACACAAACATTTCAAAGAGTGCATACTATGATCGACAATTCGAACTAAGCAAAACATTAACTACCAATAGCCTAACGAAACGGAAAATATTTACAAAATGAGGAAAATGTCTCCAATTAATAACTTAACCAAGGAAAATAACTATGCAAGAAATCTGTGAAAATTTAAAGCATATGGCTTCACTACGTGGACAACAAAATATTCTTCCACACTTTGCAAAGACCGTGTTGTTGAAGAGAAAATTGTTAAAACACTGCCAAGCAAGTTGGCTTTTATCCTTCCTATCGTATTCCCTTAATTATGAATCACATCAAAGATTATTAACTGTACTTAATAGGCATATTTCAAATAGGTAATAAATAAACAACATTCTTTGCTTCTATGTGAACATGGTTTTAACAAATTCTAAAGTATGTTAAGTTGTAAACTATTCTACATTACTGGAAAGAGACTTAATAATTATGATCTAGTCTCTTTCAGGGGTTAATAATATCAACATAAGATACACAGCTGGGCTTAGAAAAAATAAACATGGTAAAATGAGTTTCAAAATGACTAACCTTGCAGATGACAGTAACAACAGGCAACACAGAACACTAAAATATTCACTTGACACACTTTGAACAGATCCTTTATTAAGATATTAGTTCCAACTCATTCCTGTGAAAAATGGAATAGGTGTATTTGCATTCAATATATTCACATAATCATTTTCTTTCCAGCAAAAAATTAATATATTTTATAATTCGATATAAAAATCAATTCATTATGAAATAAACAAAAATAAAAAAATTGGACTATAGCCAAAAATGTACTTTTTATGCATCTTACTAATTTTATGTTATTAGACATGTATGTTAAAATAATCATTTGGGTATAGTCTTGACTTCAATCAACAATTACAGACAAAATAAGGCACTTCGCGAAGAGGAACCCAAAAGTTTATATTCCACATGAAATGAGGTAGAAATTATACAAATTTAAATTGTATGAACTATACGTTTCTAGATACCAACGTTAATGTTAATATAACATAACCCACTCTCAAATAAAATGCCAAAAATAGGTTAGACGAATTTCTAAATATGTTATAATATTGAAAACTGTCTTAACAAGCAATCTAAAGGAACAGATCAGAAACTTACGTAACCAGGTCTACGGAACGGCATATCAGATAAAACAAAAAAATAATTTATATTTTTTTCACTGCGTAAAATTCTAAAAAACTTGTCAATTTCTAGAACAGTTCACACTCATCACGAAATTCTCTAAATCCGCAATCTGTCCATAGAATAATAATACAACAGACAACTTCAACCCATAGACAAATTTATCTAAAATCACTAAAAACCGCATCATACTGAACTACAGAAATGGAAAAACCGCTGCTTTACTTCGCATATCTGCACTCATCAGTATTTTTTTATACCTGTATATTATATTTTTTATACCCATCACGTAGTGTCCCGAACGGGGTAAGCAGAGAGAACGGACCATCACTTTTATATCCAAGCACATCAGTAATCAGTATCATCAGTATTAATGCGAAATGTTAAGAAAGACGGAATAACATAAAAAAACTACTACACTTAAAAGTTATAATGAACAAACGCAAAAAGTGCAAAAAATCAGACAATGATTTGTTTAGAGCTGCTCAGGACCAGTTATTATGATTCATCCAAGTGATAAAAAATAAAAACTCAAAATCTAATATTTTACAATGCATGAGATTTTTCTTTTTTTTCAATATTGATCATTTTTTTTATAGATTATCAGATTTTTTCTATAATTCATCGGTATAGCGTAGGAACTTAATAAAGTAAACAATTAAATGTAAATATTATGTCTAGATTTTTGTGACCCTTTTTCAGGACTAGATCTTAAAGAATTATCTAACAACTAATGACTCTAAAAACTCATTACTGATGTTCGATTTTTGAATGGAACAAACCACCACGGGCTTACGACCGTCTTCTACTGTTGTTTCGAAGGCTGGCGTAGTGTGATCACTTTACGTTAACAACGTTCGCCATTAGGTGGTAATGTTTGAGTCTCCGAAACTCCTAATCATGAGAATTCTCGACATGTTCAACACGTCGAAAAATCGCATGCATGCAACAAATAGATATTTAATAATAATTAATGAAATATAGAGATAAAAGTTGGAAATTATTGAGAACAAGAGAGCAACCAAATTTAAAGACTGCGACTGCTGTCATGTATTTGGCGCCAGGATATGACTATAAGAATAAAGAGAGATGGAGAAATCTTCTGGAGGCCGAGATCCACAGAGGCTACTAAATCAAAGATGATCCGGTTTTTTAAATAAATTTCTGCGACAAACGTCGTAGATAGCATAAAAAGCATAAAAATGAGCATGAATGATTGCAGCAACACCGCCTGGAACACCCCATTTATATGTGATAGGCCAAATTAAAAGAAGAAGACGTATTGACAGATTTTGACACAAAACATTTTGTCATAGATAAAAAAATAATTAATTTTAAAATTAATATTCAAATGAAAACTTTATTAGATTATAAAATTTGACTTTCGATTAGGGAATGATAATAGCTAGTTTGAATTAAGTTTTAAATGTTTTCGGTAATACGGGTTACATAATATCAATTTCATAAAACTGATCAAAAAGATGTGAAAACCCCAAATTTTATGATATTCATGAATATATGAAGTAAATAAACATTTAATATCATAATTAGTTCAATAACTAATCATTCATAATGTTATTATTTGCCTTATCACTGCGCTCCACAAGTGGATTAGCAGGTAGGTACCAACCTTAAATTATTTAAATGAATTTTTGTTTTTTGTCATGAAAGTTGTACAATTTATTCTTCTTTTACTTTTGAAAAATCATTTTCTTTTAATCTTACTTCCTATTGAACAATCTGTAACATTATTTTGTTAATAATAAGCAAAACAAATACCTGATTGTAAGGTGTATTGAATCTCATTCTTGAACATAATTTATGTAAAATCATGGGTGATTGCAGGTTTCACTGCAGAAAATACAACTCAAAGGCCATAAATAATTAAGTAGAGGAGATTTTACCCTTCCCCTATATTTTCCATAAAAAAAAACAAGATTGCTCCCACCACAGATTATGTTCATGTTTTACACTTAGCGACACTTGATACGATGTGTCTGAAGGTTAAAAATCGATGTAAATACATTAAAAGATAATTGGATCATCAGCATGTATTAAAAATAAAATAATAATTATATTATTTTATTACCAACCTCGGTATCCGATAGAAGTCCCAGGATTTCCGTGTTCAATTCCCGGTTGGGTCAGAAATTTTCTGTGTTTTTTCATTTGAAATTTCTACTCGGGGCTGGAATTGTGTCTCAGATTGGACGGGACCGGTTGACTGTTAGAGAATGATTCAAGCAAAGTTCCGCTGGCTATATGTATAGAAGAGTGTTATTTATTTATTTTTTTGCAGCTTATAGGCATTCTAAAAGTATATATCAAGTCCGTTATTTTACTCACAAACTTACGGCAAAACAAGAGGAAATTCAAAAATTGTGCAGAGATTTTGCAACACAAGAACTTTTGCCAGTTGCATCAACATTAGATCAATATGCATCTTTTCCATATGATAAGGTGAATCTTTAAACAAATTGGATTTATTACTGGAGTATTATTATCTGTAACAAATTTTTTTATGCAAATGTTTTTTGTTTTCAGATTTCTAAGCTGGGATCTTTAGGTATGATGGGGTTGTGTGCTTCACCTAAATACGGGGGAGCAGGATTAGATTCTGTTTCACTTTCTGTGGGTGTAGAGGAGTTATCTCGTGGTTGTTCTGGAACAGGTGCCATTGTTGCCATTCATAATTTCCTTTATGTAAATTTGCTGGATAGATTGGGAACAGAGAAACAAAAGGAAATATTTTTAACACCGTACACAAAGGGAACTGTTGGCTGTTTTGCACTAAGCGAACCAAGTAAAACTTTTTTATTTTTTAATATACCATATTAGCACGAATTTAAGAATTCAAAGAATGTAAACTTCAAACACACAAGCCTTTATTTAGGTACCTAATTATAAGTAAAAACAAAAACACAATGTGAATGTCTTGCACAGTGAAACTTGTATCAGAGATGTTAACATGCTGAAGCATAGGTATCTTGGTACTTAGCTATACTACAGTATGGACTCGTGCTGAACCTTGAATTTAACGCGATTTCATTTTATAACAGGTAGATCATATAGTGTAAAATATTGTGTTATATTCAGGCTAACAGGCTAATTTTCTTTGTATTAAAATATTTAGCTTATTATTGAGCGGAAGGAAAAGTATTTACAACATTGAAAAATCATCACAGATAGTCTTAATTAGAAAAAATGGCTATGGTAAGCCAGCGCACTTTCGTTACGAAATTTATTTGAACGGTTTCTTTATCTACTGTCTGTCGCTTTCCATCTTGTTCTTTTTAATGATTGATCAAAGAGAGATAGCAATTAAAAAATTAAATTAGTGTTAGTATATTGAGATTTTTGAAAATATATCTAAATTTAATAATTGAAAATACTACGACCATCTATCCAATGAAGACCATTACGAGGGTGACGGCCAGTCAACTGTTTTCCATAGTCCCGTTGTATGAGGAGATGTCGCTAGTACATACTAGTTTAATGGTAGTTACTTATGTCAATCTATGTTAAGTTTATGCAGTATTTTTTCCTGTCTATTTTAAAATGGATATATTCATATCCTGGCGCCAACTACATGACAGCAGTCACTATCTATAAAGTTGGTTACTCATAGTAGTTCTTAAAAAAATTCAACAGATGGCTCTACATCTAATTCATTATTAAATACATTTTTTTTAAATGAATCTGTTCTCACTCAAAGTAAACACAAATACACTCATTGACTCTTAATTATTAGTAAGCTACAGAAATCTTGTGTCGTGAAAGAGGAAGATGGTCGGCACGTGAGATCGAACCTACGAACTCCAGTACGGGACAGTAGGAAAGCCGGCATTGTAACCACCAGGCCACCAATCACTTCTACTTGTTATATACACATATTACGTTGGAATTAGCGTCAGGAAAATTGGCCCAGTGGCTAGTGTCTCTGCTTGGGATGTCTAGGAATGCAGGTTCGAATCCTGGATCCTGGAGCATAGGATTTTTCTACATGTTAAACATGTTGTTAACGTAAAGTGACCAACTAAGCCAGCCTTTGACACATAGCTGATAGCATGATAACAGTAGAAGGCGGTCAAATGCCCGTAGTAGTTTGTTCATATAATTTAAAATCAAACATCATTAGTTGATATATATTCGTAAAGTTTAATACATGTAAATGTATAGGTAATCTATGTAAGCTTTGTATTACTAACAACTATGTATGATAATGCTAGATGCTGGTAGTGATGTGGCAAATATAGAAACAACAGCTCTTAAAGATGGAGACCATTGGATCTTAAATGGCCGTAAATCATGGGTAACCTCAGCTCATAATGGCAAAGCTGTAGTTTTATTTGCAAGTACCAACAAAACCAAAGGACATAGAGGCTTAACAGGTAAACATTCATTTCTACCTTAAATTCTAGTTGTTCAAAGAGTTATTAATCCAGCATAGTTCTTTACATTTCCAGCCTTCATCACAAGCATTGACACACCTGGTCTCACATTGGGTCCTAAAGATGATCTGATGGGTGTGAGGTAAAATCAATTATTTTATTATTTTCCTTTAAACATGACTACTTAGCTTTCCCAACAGATCTTTAATAGATAGATTTATTACCTTTCGTCCAATGTGATTCCGACCGATGCATCTTCTTTAAACCATGTGTCAATCGAACCACTATCAAACAATTGACAGTTTCTGTCAAACTGCAATCTAATTTCAAAATTAGAATTAAATTGGACAGGGGCAACATTACCAGGAGTCCATGGTATCTTGTTAAATTATTTTCCTTGTATTAGAAAAATTTTAAAGCATTTACAGAAAGTTCTCTTTTATTTCTACAAACTTACTAAACCTTGTAAACTTCCACAAATGTATAGGTACAGAAAATCAATTTTACAATTTTTTGCCCATACTTTATTCTCAAAGTAAATTGGTTCTTAACTTACAGTGATGTGTGTCATTATTTTACAATGCTTAAATGATATTAGGTTTCAAATTAGATGCTAGCTTACATTGAGAATAAAATGGGTTTAGCATGAAATTTTAAATGAAACGTAACTGCATAATATGGTACCCAGTATATATTTTGTTGTTTGTTTCATCTTTCAAAATCTACTTCGCCGCAGGGCATTGACAACATGTAACATAGACCTTAAAGATGTCAGAATTCATAATGATTTTGTGATTGGAAAAGTTGGTGAGGGATTTAAAGTAGCTATGGCTCAGTTGGATCGAGCTAGAGTTGGAATATCTTCCCAGTCCTTAGGTATATCATAAACTACAGTATTAATCAGAAATATTTTTCAGTCAGTTATAAAAAACAATATCTTGCAAGTGGTGGGCAATTTCTGCTTTGCAAATCTGGGCGTTTTCCAGACCCTTTTGCAATATTCAGTTGTTGGATATTGTTTTCAGATTGCAGAATGGTTCTTGGTATACTAAAGTACCTATAATTTTTCGTTTAAGAATCCCCAAAGGAAACAGTCAGGAGCTGTTAAATCTAGTAAACACCGAGGCAAATTGAAATAGCTTGTTCTCGAAATTTCACCCGAGTTGTACTTACACACTGAGTCAAAATAATTGACGGCTTATTTAAAAAATTCAGTTTAACATTTTGGGCTCATTATCGTTCAATTGAATATTAATCCATATTAAATTCTCTAAGTCTTTTTTGCAAAATACTGAAAAAAAAGACAAATGTTAAAAAAGTTATAGGATAGGGAATTCAAACCTTAAAGTCTATTTTGCGTCAACCGGGTATTACTAGATCTCATTAAAAACTAAAAAAACTTGCAGTTAGAAATGTAAAGAAATTTCTATTGGTTATTACCAGAACTATTCAAAACCTTGGAGTTATATATTAATGCCTTGATAATTGTGCACACATCTTCACAATATATGTTTGTTATAAAAAAGTATTTTTTCAGGTATATCCCAGGCTGCTTTAGATTGCGCTGTCAAATATGCAAACCAGAGACAACAATTTGGGAAACCATTAGCACAGTTATCTGCTGTTCAGGTAAATTTATCTATTTTACATTGGTATTATTTTTGTTGAATTATTATTGTACTATTAAAGGTATTTAACATTTTTTTTGTATGCATAAATACCGTGACTATTGATTGATGCGTTATTTATAAGTTAGTGATGTTATGCAGTCCTTTACCTCAAGTATCAGTAGAAATCATACTCTTTATGAAATGCGTGATACTAATATCAGGTGAACTGGCCAAAATATGTCTATCAAATGGCAATGAAAGTACGGTGGACCCACGCAGGGTCATCCTACAAACTATCCAATTTGTCAGACTATAGGTTACTGCCTATGGGTGAAGACACATAGAACACCCGCTTTCCGATTTCCTGTGGCGGGTATCTGCTTTTGTCAGTGCTGGGTACCAGGATGTTGTGAACGCTGGCAAAGCGTGGTCAACAGACTAACAAGGTATCATAGTACTCTTTGGTTGTGACCTTCAGTAAAATTCTGTCATACTTGACAACTCATCAGGGGGCAACTTTTTTCTTTTTGACTGTTCGGCGTTGAAATAAAAAAAATTACAAGTATTCAACGTATAAATTGTGATTGATCTGTACATTGGGAATTCCATTATTTTGTTTGCAAAATTAAAGAGTGACTTTGAAGTCATTTTTATTTTATGCTGAATGAAATAGAACATAGATTAATGAAAACAAGGTGTAATTGGCATCATCAACTAATTAAACTCTCGATATCCATATTATATTGTTATTTTGATGAGCTGATTCGAAACTGGCACTGACAGTGACAGTACTTAAGTGAACCAAAGATAATAATATGAAAGAACCAGTGCCTACCTATGTGAAAAGAATGTCTGATTCATTCAGGTAAACTTGACGGCGTCAACAAGTGCGATCCGGGTTTTAGTGTGTGCATGCCCATTCAAATACATAGAAACATTCTAAACATCGATCTTAAACAGATCGGTGTGTAGAACGTTTCTGACACTGACACCTAAAATATTGTAATGGAAATTTTTGTATGTCGGAATAAATCATTAGCTCATTTAAATGAACAGATTATTTAATCAGCACAGGATAGCAGAGATGACTGTCCGACTAGAAGGAGCTCGTTTGTTAACAAGAAAAGCAGCTGAAGAAATAGATTCGGGAAAACGGTCTACTAAACATTCTTCTATTGCCAAAGTAGCAGCAAGCACATGTGCATCATTTGCAACAAGCAATTGTATACAGATTCTAGGTGCTGCGGGATTTGTGAAAGGATTACCTGCTGAAAGATTATATAGGTAAGATTATCGTTATAATAAAATATTAAGTACGGTCCTCTTTAAGTTTCGTTATTTAAAAAAAGTCTTGTTACAGAGATGCGAGAGCTACCCAAATATATGGCGGAGTCACGGATGTACAAAAGATGATTATTGCACAACAAATAATTAATGAATATCAAAATTGATTGATTTATATTAAGTATATATTATATTTTGTATAAAGTTTTTTAATTTTCAAACATGAAATTGAATAAATTATTTTATTCATGAAAGAAATTTTATAATATCTAAAAAAAATATCATAACCAACCCTCATATACTTATATAAAAAAAAATACCAGGTGTTTGAAGAATTGACTGCAAGAGTATTATAGAATCTCAAATTATTATAATGTAAATGTCTTTTCACTTGAAATTTCTATCCAGATCTTCGTCGATCGTCTCAGATTAGAATGGACCAGTTGGCTGGAAGAAATTGCCTCAGGCAATAAGTTCCTTGGTTATGGAATACAATTTTAAACACTAACCAAGCGTACTAAAATACTAGTAGCAATGGTTACCGTTCAAAGATCAACCACATGGAATCTTAACTTTAATATCGTCCTCACATTCGTAAAATTATGAATGTTTAATTTTTAGATAGCTTATTGAAATCATAAGACTTTAGGCCCTTACATTGATAAAAAAAACCTCTTTTTAGCACAATATAACTTGATTATTTATCTTATATTATTCAGTTAAGGATATCACTATTTAAAAGAATTTAGAAAGTTGTAATGACAGTTAGTAGGAAATAGATGGCCTCAGGGCTTGTCTACGACTTATCAGTGACTAAAGCATCCATAGTATTTTATGATAAAGATGCGTGACTAACTTGCTATTCTGTTGAAGCATTTATGGCAATGTTTACATTAGGTCAATTGCTTTACAGGGTGTGTTTTTTTTTCCAAATTTAAGGAACCTACTTAATTACCATTTTTAAAGTTATAGAAAAGTAGATACCTACTGTAATGTCATAAAATAAAATAAATATTCGCAGCAAATACATCATTTTATCAATTAATTAATACCAACAAAAAAAATACTTTTGAATGTTATTTTTGCCCTGAAGTGAATAATTTTATTTCATTTGACTTACCCTGTATACTTACTGATAAGAAACCTTTTGATAATTTTGTCCCTGATAAAATATAGATTATCATTCCTTATCTATCTATGGGTGTTGAGTGAAAAATTATGAACATAAAGAGGAATAAAGTATTTTATTTTGAATTTAAACTGTAGTGTGAATAATATTTTTAAGATGTCTTTACGGTGGTGTATATTTCTATATTTATTATATTTAACTAATGGATTTTACTGTCAAGAGTTAGACTATAAATTTAATAACAAGAGTAGATTAGCAGAACCTTCTATTTGTGATGTGTGTGTTTGTGTTGAAAAAATCATAGATGAGCAAGAAGATAAACTGGAAATATATTGTGGAAGTACAGCAGTCAGATTAAAGGATGTCTCTTCCATTTCCTGGCCAGTAAACGGCAAGAATTTGCCAATTCACGCAATTTTTGAAAATGTCTTATTAAGTGCAGTACAAAAGTAAGCATACAGAAACAATAACTTATTATTGGTACTTATATATCAATCAATACTCCCTTTAAGATCCAACTTATAGAGATAACAAGAGCTCACCACTGACCTCCCACATCATGTCCAAACCTCATTTTATCGACGTCAATATTGCAGGATCACGTAACTTGATTTTTTTTTCGATTCCCACTTAACGATAAACTACCAATATATCTGTTTCTACGTCAAAAATGAAACCTGCTTGGTGTTGAAAATATAAACAAATGTGAATGCAGTAATATGACAAACATCCGATCGATGGATGAAAACACAAAAAATCAACTTACGTGTTCCTGCAATATTGGCGACAATATCTTTTATTTGCTTCATATATGAATCATAGTTTTCATGATTGTGATTAATTACATACATAAATTGCTTTAATTTATCTATTTGAGTTGTAATTTTTTTTAAATAATATGTGTTTTAACTTTGTTAATACAATTTTGTGCTACTTTTAATTAAGTGTAAGCTTTTATAATCAATAATTGCTCTTGCTCTTAAGCTTACTGACTGCTAACCATTACTGTTTTTAATATTTTATTTATTCCGTTGCTTTCATGTTAGTTCATTGCTAATATTTGGTGGTTCTGCATTTTATTCATTCCGTTGCTCTTAAGTGTAATTACTGACTGCTAATCATTGTTATTTGTTACTATTTTATCTATTCCTTTACTCTTAAGTATATTGACTATTGACATTTTTGTTGTTTTTACTATTTTATTTATTCCGTTGCTCTTAAGTGTATTGACTGCTAATCATTATTTTTACTATTTCATTTATTCCATTGCTTTTAAGTTTGTTGATTGCGAATCATTGTTGTTTTTAATATTGTTTTCATCATTGTATCTATGAATAGTTATTTTAACGAGGTTCCTATTTTTTTTTCTTTTTTTTTTTTGCTATATTACAATGGCTTTGTTTTGCATTTTTTTTTATTATTTGATTTTGTTATTGTTTTTTTATTTTATTCATCACGTTCTATATGTATATTTGACTGTTTTTACCGTTTCTAATATTTTTATAAATTATTATTGTCATTGGGATTGTTCTTTTTGCTTATTGTATGCTGATATTTGTATGTTGCTGTATATGGTTAATCTTGTTTAAAGGCACATTTGTGCCGTGAACCTATTAAAAAAAAAAAAAAAAAAAAAAAAAAATAATTAATATGATTTTGAATATTCTACAGGATCCCTGAGAACTTAGAAGTAGTTTCCTTAAGCTTTTTTAACAATGGATTGAGATCAATATCACCAGGGGCTTTTGCCGATGTACCAAATCTGACACATTTGGAAATATCAAGAAATGATATCACCGTGATAACATCTGATATTTTTAAGAATTTGAACAAGTTGGCTGTACTCAATCTATCTTATAACAAATTGAGTGACCTTAAATCAATGAACTTTGTCGTATTAAACAATTTAAAATTCTTGGATTTGAGTAATAACTTATTGACAAATGTACCGGCCGATTCATTACAAAAATTGAACTCCTTAGAAGACCTTAATTTGAGTGGAAATCAAATATACTTCATCAATATTGAAAACACACTTGGAGAAAGTGTGTGGATTAAAAATTTGAAAACACTTGATTTAAGTTACAATAAATTATCGACAATTTATTTAAAGGGTACTTTTGGAGAAGCAATTAATTTGTAAGATAAATTTTTATTTATTTCACAATCTTTTATAATCAATGACTAAGTTTTTTTGTATTACTTGACTATATTATAAATTTCAGGGAATATTTGAATCTATCCAGTAACGCTATTGTCGCAATGGAATCCAATGTTTTGGCAGAGTGTACTTCATTGAAAGTCCTAGATGTTTCCAACAACGCATTGAGTGACTTACCAGACCTACCTTCTTCTGTGGAAGTGCTGTATCTTCATTTGAATGCTTTTAAAAAATGGCCAACGTTGCCTACTAATATAAAGGCTTTAGATTTCTCCAGAAACAATTTATACGAAAACTACAATGAAAATTATGTGTCCTTCAATATGTTAGAGGTGGGTTATTTTTTTTACATTCTAATATAACAATATTAAAATTAAATATGTGGAGGACTAATTGAGCAGTATTTTATTCTCTCAAAAATTAATTCTACCAAGTAATTTGTGGCTGTATTTTTGCAATAATTGATTTACTTACCATTACCTAACTTTCTTCTTTGACGAGGACTATTTAAGTAGTTGTTCTATTGATTTAATACGAGCTGTCTCACAATATTTTGGAAGGACAAGTACTGTGAGATTTTCTGGCTTTTCCATTCTCAGAATCTGTCCGCTTTATTATCAATCCCACAAATCTCTCCAACATTTTTGTTCCTCACGAAATTTGTCCTCTTAAATTTTTCAGATCATTACATAAATAGTAGGTAATTTTTGCCACATTGAGCAAAATACTGAGCAAAATACGTTTGAAGGCATTTAAAATCTATCAATATTTTTAAATGTATTAGTGATTTTAATACCACATGATTTTTTTTTTCAGTTTCTAAATATGTCTGGGAATTCTCTATTAAACTTTGAAATCACCCGACCTCTTTCAAATTTACATTTATTGGATTTGTCATATAATATGTTGCCAAGAATACCTAAATCCTTGAGTACAACAAATTTACCCAAACTGTCTGTATTGTACCTCGATGGGAACCCCATAGATAAATTAGAGTTTTCATCGGAAATAAAACTGAAAAAATTGTCAGCAAAACAATTGAAAAATGTTGTTACTTTGGACGCCTCAAGTTTCTCACAAGTAAAAGTTCAAAGCAATTATGAATTGCTTGAGAACTTCGATTCTGGTGATGACTGTTTAGATGTTATGATTTCTCACTGTCCTAATTTGCGAGAGATAAACGATGACACATTTCAAGGAGTAAAATTATGTCATGTATGTATATTCATTACGGAAGTATTTACATTCTGGTATCAAACTTATGTTCATATTAATAATTTGATGTGGTTTTAGCTTGATATTAGTTACAACAATTTGAGTTTTATTGATGAGAACATTGCTGAGTGGCAGTACATAAGGGCGGGTGTCAATCTTCAAGGGAATCCGTGGGATTGCACTTGTCAATTTCAATGGATTCTCGACACAATACTTAAAGACTTGTACGCAAATCACTCCTCATATCTCAACAATCTAAGGTATGGTGCTGTCATTTCTTTTTTTTTTATATTGCTTTAATATTTGTTTATTAACTACATCTTATTTTTGTTTTAGATGTGCTTCACCAAGACCTTTCCAAGGAATGAGACTGGTACATTGGTATAATCGTGAAGAAAAAACTTTTTGTATGGAGAAATATCTTTCAAAATATGTGGTAAGTAAAGGATATATCAGAATCTACTACAATGTAATTGATAAAGAAAGAAGTATCAAAATTTCCAATATGAATCTTTAAAATTCTCACACAAATCTTTGAAATTCTCATACAAATCTTTGAAATTATTCATGAAAATCATGCATACAAAATCTGCTCTTTGGTAATATAAAGGCAGTGATGTTTTCCTGAAGAAATCCTTTGATGTAAATACTATGGTTAGTGCAAACCATCTCTTAATCAGAAAAAAAAAACACTTTAGGCTCTCCTAGCATCAAACTAGTTGCTCTAAAGTGTTTTTTCTTTTTTAAGCTAGCACCCGATACCGGGTGATGCAGTCTCTAAAGTGATTTCCTAATTTAAATGTATGTCTTTAAAAATTATTGTATGAAGGAACTAATAAAAAAAAAGAAAATTGATTTGAAAGGATCATACGACACACACGTGCCATGTTGCATACTACACTCGCATCCCTTCCCAAGTAGGAAAGAGGGTGTTACGACAAGTCCAGCACTCACCAAGCAATTCGACTTTGAATTCTGGCATGAGTAGCTAAGTACTTACCTATTTTAATTGAAAACATGAATTAAACCTAATCTTTTTACAGGTATTGGAGTCCAATGAAGCAGAGCCCGTACTGTTAGAAGGTGGAGCTGCAGTCATAGGAATATTAGTAGCTATTGTTATTGCTTTAATACTTTGCATAGCTCTCATTGTATACTTGATAAGAGGCAAATATAAGCATGATCACGCCGTTAGACGTCAAATGAAGAAGAAAAGACAGGCAATGTCTGATGCGGAGGTGTTAAACAGAACACACCATAATCAAAATAAACCCTTAACAGTTACTACTATACCAAGAAATTAATACTAAATCAGTTATAATTCGTGATCGCAGTAGTTTAAAAAAAGTAAACTGGATTAGAGTGGACAATTCTAATCAAGATTTCATTATATCTAATACTATGTCTATTGATTTTAATGTACTATGTACTAGATGTGGCATTCCGCATTAGGAACACAATTTTTAAAATATAGTAATATAAATGCAGTAGAGATGAAATCTCTACGAAGAATATGTGGAAAAAACTTTATGGGACATGGAAAGGAATGAAAATATTGGGAAGGAATGTGGTATGGAAGTAAGTGTTGTGACAAAGATGAAAGTTAATAAGTTGAGATGGTTTGGGCATGTGGAAAGAATGGATGCAAACAGATTGACAAAAAGAATCCATAAGGCTGAAAGGAAAGGTGTAAGAAAGCGTGGCCGACCGAGAATGATGTGGATTGAACACATCGATTCAGTCCTCAAGGAAGGCCAGGTAAGAAGTAAGAGAAGTAGGAGAGGGTGTATGAGAAATGTTATGTCAGTGGTAGAAGTGAAAGACGTATGCTTGGATAGAAAAGAGTGGAGGTCCGTTCTCTCTGCCTATCCCTTACGGGACACGGCGTGATAGTATTTTTTTTTTATTATTATGTCACATTCTTGTTTATGAGGCACAGAGATGTTAAGGGAAAGGAAAAGTAGTGACAAAGTCAAAAAATTTATGCAGGTAGTCTTAATTGGAAAATTACTATGCTAGGGAAATGTGGAGCGAGAAATATATTTGAATGGTTTCTTTATCTTTTGTCTGTCTCTTTCTCTCTTGTTGTTTTGCATGATTGTTCGAAACGAGATAGCAATATAACGTTTATTTTTTCTTCTTTTCAGTAATGCGACAATCCACTCTCGATAGAGTGATCAATGCCTTTTTTATGTTATTAAAATTAAATTAGTGTTAGTAGTATATAGAGACTTTTGAAAAAAGTATCCAAATTTAATATAAGAAAATACTACAATGACTCGAAGAATATTCCAAGGATGACGGCCAGTTAACTTTATTTTATTGCCTCATTTTATGAAAATATGCCGTTTCTAGTACTTAGTACATAATAATTCAATGACTATGACCAATAATTATTATTGTAAACATTGTATATAACCATAAGCAACCAATTCATGGAATAAGACGACAAACACTACTGTCTTATTAATAACACAAGATTAAAATTTAAGTAAGGCTTAAGTCAGAAATTTTATCAATAAAAGATGCTTAGCCAGTGATGCATCTTAATTTAGACAAAAAGTTAAGCAATACCTTAAGCGAAGTGTGGATAACGCATGCGCATTGTCCCGGTTTCGCGATTTGACATATCGTGAATTGGTTTTTTGTTTTCAAAAAGCTACGTATGAGTAAGAGTCTTGTACAGTTCTATCACATATAAAAAATCCCTGATAGAACTATACAAGACTCTTTTAATTTTTATTTTAAAATGGATCATTCTACTCTTTTGACATACCTACCCAGATTTCACTATACAAATTTCCGCCATTGTTGCAAATTAAGTTGTTTCTCAGCTAAGTCTTGTCTAATCGGACATTATTGATAAGAGAAAGGTTAGCAAAAGATTAACGAGTTAAGTCACGATTAATTAAGTCAAACTTAAGTATGAATTAAGCGTTTGATTATTAATAAGACAGTATAGGTACCTACAGTGCAATTTAATTTATTTTTATTGAAAAATGGTAAAATAAGTACAAAGTTTCTATGTATAAGAATAAATATTTTATTTTTTTTAAAAAACTTTATAAGATAAATGTATTTTTATTTCAATAGACCATTAAAGGATGACGTCATCTGACATTAGGCTGGATGCAAAATGGCGGCCATGGCGACACACACAAACCATAGTGATGGGTTTATGTATAAACACACTCATACCAACTCTTAAACTTTTTGTTTATGTTTATGCCTCCCGGCTAATGTCAAAATCCACGTGGCCGTTAATGGTGCAATAAAGCAAGTGTTTTTGAAACAAAGTTTCTCCTCAATAAGGTTGCTTGGAGACAGAAAGCATCACACGACTGCGTATATTTTTATTCAGAATAAAAATTCTGCATTCCGACTGATCTTATAAATATTTAAAAAAAAATCCTTTTGACAATATCGCCATTGCATACTTATATGTACATTGCAGGTTTTTAAAACCGTAAAATTGATATAATATAAAAAATTTGCACATAATTCAAGCGTAATAACAATGTCACATAGATAGATTTGTTCTTATATCAAAATAATGCATAGTGTAATGTATTAATTTGATTTAAATGGTTTCATTAATTTTCTCATGGTCTCGGGTCCATTCCAAAAACCTCTAGTCATCAATTGCCAATATAAGAAAGGCATTAAATATTTCTTCATCAAATACATAGAATAGCGCTCCTCACCCTGAAAAAAAAAACAATAGGTATAATTATTTACTTATCTAAAACTGGTACCCCAGTTCATCAATAAATAAATAATCGATTGGCCTGCGTGCCGTGCTAACCAAAAATTGCACATATTTTATATTGGCAATGGCATGTTCTTACTATTTCGTAGTTATCCTATTTTATGGTTGGCAAACATTTTGGCATTAAAAACATCTCTTGACGTTATAGAATAAGTAATGCAAGAACCAACATACCTGATTGAATGGGAATGTTTCAGTTGGGTTAAGGTCATAATTGAATTCTGCTAAAATGCATTTGTTGTTTGAGGTCACTAGTGGACACGATGCATATCCGTCATATTTATCAGACAATTCTTTTCCATTAATAACTTTCCCCAAATTCATTTGCACAACATAGGATTGAGCCGCTGCAAATATAAAATTTAATTAAAAAAAATTGTAAATGTCATAAATTATTAATTTACCATACACATTATTTTGATATGAAAAAGATTAAAGCAGAAATTATACTTTTTTTTTTAAGAGAAATTTGCCTAATTTCTCTTAAAAAAAAAAGAATTGTTTCTCTTCTATATTTTGAAGTTATTGGGAATTGAATTTGGCAATAGGAAAATTATTTAAATTTTGAATTTAAAAAATATATGTGTTTTCTGTAATATCAAATCCTCTCTAAAACTACAACATTCCACTGGACTGAAACAGCCAAAATGTCTACCAAAAAATATGGGCATCTATAACACGAATTTTATTGTAATATTTTCACTAGAAGCCAGTGTCTTTATTGTAGCTTCTTTCTTGTACGATAGGTGTCTTTGCTGACTAACTAAAAAAATTAAATTTTATTTCGGATAGGCAGCTTTGGCTCTGAGCCATTCAATTGTATTATTAAATCTCATTGGACCCTCTGATGATGGCTGAAGAATTTTAAAATATAGGAGGGCCTTCTAGACCATTAGAAGATATTTTTATAATATGTATTTTTCAGCTACCTTATCAAAATGTGAATGACAAATTAATCAACATTTAATAATATCACTGATAAAAGATTACAAACTGACAAGAGTGAAATAATGTTGAAGTAATACAACACATAATAATTATTACCTACAGCAGCAGCCGTTTTTGAATTGGGACTATCAGTACAATCCCCGAGGCCAAATATGTTTTTGAAATTTTTGTGTTGCAAAGTAAATTTGTCGACTGTTACGAATCCTAACTCATTCACAAGTTCTTTAGCTTCTTTTAGAGCAGCTGGCGCACCCATGGGCGGTGTGACATGCAGCAAGTTGTACTATGGAGTCCAAATAAATCATTTTAGTATAATTATAATCAACAGTATGAATGAAAATATCATGATAGTAAAATTGGTCTAGTTACTAGTTAATGTAAAGAAAGCACTAAAGAGTGAAGGAAGAAAATTGGTCAAATATGAAAATAATAAAAGTGGCAATCGGAAAATATTAGACAAAAAACTAATCAAAAAAAGAATCATCCACAGATACTATATAAGCAGATTTGATTATGCATTATTTTGGTTGAATGCTAAGGATCATCCACAGATACTTCATGAGCAGATTTGTTTATGCATTATTTTGATTATATTTTAAAATAACTAGACCTTAGTTACATACTTAATTAAGATTATAAGAATATTCCGACTGTTAAAAATATACATTATTTTGGTGT
Organism: Mystacides longicornis; assembly: GCA_963576905.1. Lineage (NCBI taxonomy): Eukaryota > Metazoa > Arthropoda > Insecta > Trichoptera > Leptoceridae > Mystacides > Mystacides longicornis. The sequence continues at coordinate 16,095,575 of OY756425.1, forward strand.
ATTGTGATACAGCATGACTGATATACTTGTCATACAAATAATTATTATTTTGATAGATACAAATGGATTGAATTTTGATCATGGAAAAATTATTGCTTTAGCAAACTTGTACTACCTCGAGGAATATATTAATTACTAATACAAAGTTGTTTCATTATTAAAGTTTTAAATATGGGTAAAAAATAATATAGATATATATATACATAAACTTACATCAACAGAAATTTTTTCATCTGGTTTATCCAAGTTAACAAAAATAGCTTGACGTTTCGATGGAATTACTTCAATCAGATTTCTACGTAAGGCAACATTTATATTTCTCTTATTGACAACCTCCCAAAGGGAGTCTGCATATTTCTTCACCCCAAATATGACGGGTAATGATGTGAAGTATGACACATTGATTTTCTCCCTCATATTTTTCTAGAAGAAAAATAAAACATTACTATTTAAAGTATCATAATATACCCTTCTTGCTTTACATGTTTAAAAGATGATTTATTTCACAAAAAATAACTTTCTCTATTACTGAAATTTTACTACCAAGATCCTGTAATTTTACAAAGCTATAAAAACTTTAGATTTATTCGAAGAAATTGTATTATTTGTGTCCAACATTACTACAATTATATCTGCAAGGATCAACAATTTATTTGTGACATGCGAAAATAAGTACTATAGAGGTAGGTATCTACTGGCTTATATTGATTTTTTTGTCTTTTTGGATTTGTGTTTATTTTTTTGTACTTGCACACTGTTAAGCATGTAAATGGCTCGTAGAACCATAGATAAATGAATAAATAATAGAGCTTCGTTCAGATGTTATGACTCAAAACATTGTCCATATTTAATTTTAAATTAAATTTTTTTTTTTAACTGAAATTCAAATAATAAATACTCCCCTTCTTAACGCAAGTATTACTTTACAAGGAAGGTAATATATTTAATTATTAATGTAAGCATTATAAGATAATGTAGTATATAAAAAAACAAATGTATCTTATATTCCTTTACATAAATTAAAAATAAAATTGACTTCATATAAAAGAAATACATACAGAACGCCAGTAATTTTCAGCCAAATACATAATTTTTTGAGGAGCTCCTGGACATTTGACAGGTGTGCTTGGAAATGTGAAGTAGGCTTCCCCATTTTGAACAGACTTAATATTTTTCCAAGTGTTTTCAACATATTTTGGAGAGTATATTGAGCAAACACCACTTGAAACATCTTGAAGAGCTTCTTCCAGGCCAGGAATCTATAAAAAAATCACCATAACTCTTTCTATAACAATGACAAGATCCAAGACGATTGGCATAGTAATTAAGACTAAGAGAATTGTTCTAGATCCTTGTAAAGAATAATACATTTGGAATGTCTTCTACCTTTGCTTCAAACTCATTTTTACCCAAACAGCACATATTAAGCAAGTAGGTATATATTAGGCTCCATTTTCTAAATATTTGAAAAAAGAAAAATTCAGACAATTCTACTCATAGGGTGAGTTGCCGTTAATAAAAAAAAGTTCTAGGTAAGCACTTGCACAAATTTATAATCAAGTGAAAAATTGTGGATACGCTGATTTAGTTTTTAGAGAGAATGGGTAAGAACACGTAGAAAGCCGATTCCGACCCGCGCCGACTGGCTCAAAGATTGTTGTCTATGGTTTCAATGCATTTAAATGGGCAAGCCGGAAAGCGGGTTCCTGCTTTTCTGTGGGTATCCCCATTCAAATGCATAGTAACATTCTTTGCACTGGTCGGTGCGGGTCGCAATCGGCTTTCTACGTGTTCTTACCCTAAGTCAAGAATAAATGGCAATTTTTGCATAATCAAAAAATGCAGTTTGTAATATGTGAGCTTTTAATATTATAAACAGACTCTAAAGTAACCTTAAGCAACATATTAAGACATCATAGACAAAAAGTTTTTTTTTCAGCCATGCACTCATTTTCGAGTTATTCATCAAAAAAGTTGTTAATGAGTTCAAAAAATAATATTTACCAAATTGTAATTGAGTTGTAGTCCTGCAGCCAATATCATATATTCATAATTGATCTTATCTCCATTTGTAATAGTGACTTCGTTTTGAGTTGGATTGAAGGAAGCTGCTGAATCTTGAATCCATTTGGCTTTAGAAGTTAAAACGTCTTTTGTTTCTTTGAAACTAGCATTCAGTTTCTTAATACCGCCTCCGATCAAAGTAAACAATGGTTGATAATAATGGTACTAAAAAGTTAAATTAGTGCTTAATAATACGTTGATAATAGTCATAATAAAAAAATAAGTGTTTACTTTTTAAGTATGTAGGTACTTTTAACAGTTGACATTTAGTTTTATTTACAAAGCTTACCTTACTTGGTTCTAAAACAATAACTTCTTGTGACGGATAGTCCATGGTTATTTTGGAAGCCATCGCACATCCGGCTGAACCTCCTCCAACAACGAGGAACTTACAACTGTATGATTGGAATAAGTATAATAAAATATAATTGATTTGACGGAATACAATAAAAAATTAACACAAAAATAAAACTCTATCTCACCTTACATCTTTATTTGTGACAGTGCTTACGGAAAAAAATCTTAAATTGGTCGTTAAGTGATGGCATTTCAAAAGCCTATTGAAGCATATGTTTGCCATTTTAATACTCATTTTAAGGTATCGCTATAAAATATGGAAACGCAATAAAATATCAGACGTGACAATCTCTAAAACAGTGAAAAAAAAAATAACATTAGGTATTACTAATTTTAAGTCAATGCAAAAAATAAAATTTATTATGCACACATGATTAATAATCTTCATAAATATTGCATTATTTGCTAATGAGTTTAATCTTTACAATAAAAATTTTTTTTAGGAAGATTTGCGCTATATTAGAATGTTTGAAAATACTTTTACTATTTTCATAAAATAAATATATGAAAAGCCACCGCCCACATTATTACTAAGTACTTGATTTTGCAAATAAATCATACATAATAAACATGCACCTGTGGATTCACACCTTTTATCTATATAATATGGGGCTAATTGCATAAAAAGTTATCAATAAATTAATGATAAGAGTGGTGGTACCTACAGGAAAATTGGGAGTACAAAAATAATGACAGTATGTAGTATAAAATAAATATATATATATGTTCAATGTAGGCTCAAAAAATATTGTGTAAACGAGTAAAGATCAAGTAAAATATTTTAGCAAGAAATACATCTCACAAGAATGTTGCATTCTTATCAGCTGATGTGCACGTACTTACTTACTTATTATATTTATACATGGAAAACCTACTTGCATTCAAAGTTAAATGCAAAAGAAAAACTTCAATATGTACCACATATTATTATTACGCATAGAAACTTTAATTCCAAATTCCAACACATTTATTTTATTTTGACAAATCTAAATTGCTTTATTTCACCGACGTCCTTCAAATTCACAGACAAGAGGTCATCGTTTTCGTTAGATTTTTCGTCAATCGCCATCCTACAGACACGTATTATAATTTATCTACTTTATTTTCAAATATATAAAGTTTTTCTTTTATCATTTAGCAAACTTAATTGATAGATCCTATTCAATTGCTTTTCATAAACTATTAAAATTTAAAAAAACTTAAAATATAATAATATACTCAAATTTTAAGTTTGATGAACTAATATATTCATAATTATTCAATTTGATTAATAAATGTATTGACAAAAAGCAATTATGTATTATATTATTATCAAATATTAACAAAAATATTAATTTGAAATAGGTACAAATACTATTTATTATAAATGTCATGTTGTTACAATCAAAGAAAAATATGTAACTTTTTGAAGTTGAAAACTCTACATAACGTTTTTATTTTTTGTTTTCCTTTATTGATAATTTTTATTGAGATTTAAGAAATTACGAACTGCTATGTAATATGGAAGGCAGTGGCTAGCGTATTTCAATGGGAAGTTTTCTGGGGAGCTTCCGATAATACACACCAGGTGGCAGAACTTCTAATCAGGTCTATTGTCAAATTCAGTGCTGCCAACGTAGAGATGTTTTTATTCCTTTTTCTACCACTAGAGGCGCCCTCGCTAACCCGGTCTATGGTAAATGTCATATTAACGTTTATAATCTCAATACATATATAATATTAATACGTGAAGGAAAAAGTTTGAAAAAAAAAAAAAAAAATTTTTAAATATGCCTTCAACATACTGTTGCGTGCCGTTTTGCAAAAACAAGGGAACACATCTTTTTCCAAAGGATAAAACCTTGATGTCAAAGTGGTTACATGCTATTAAACGTGAAAATTGGAAACCGTCACTTAGCTCAGTTGTTTGCAAGGATCATTTTCAATCAAATGACTTTTTCAAGGAAACTTTGAAATGTAAGTATACTGTGTATTATGAATATTTAGAAAAATCTTATTATAAAAATCATACTAACCTTCCTACTAATTCGGCCTTTTTCCCACAAACCTTCGCATTACGTCTTTTTAATTCTTTTTTTAACTGATTTATAGACCATTCTCCGTAATTTCTATTCATTTTAAAATTATTTATAAACGCAATGGTAAAAATAACAAAAATACAGTCTCAAACTGACAAATCTCCGAACGTATTTATGTTTTTAACCAGCTGTCATATTATTATAATATTTAGATGAGAAGCGCTGCTACCCAGTATATTATTATATTATCTATGCTGCTACCTACCAAATGGCAGTAAATCGGCCCCGTTGGCCACACTGAATTTGACAATAGACCGGATTAGCTAGGGCGCCCCTAGCGGCACACAAGGGAAGAAAAACTTCCCATTTGTCATAAGAATTTGAGAAAATTTATAGCGTAACATGGCAACATTGAAAATTACAATCTGCACAAAAATTTTAGTTCAAGTTGACGTGTTTTCGTGTTTCCCGGTTGTTGTGGGTGCTCGTGTTATTACTTTTATTTTCATGAATTTATTAGGGTTTTTCTCGATATTGCAATAAAAAGGTTAGTTTTTGTAATAAAGTTAACAAGTTTTACTATTATTCTGTGTAAGCTATTTCATATGAATCCATATTTTATACCTGTCAAGCAGGCGTTGTCTGTGGAAGTGTAACATACCCGGCAAATTCTCATAAACATTGCAAAATATACGTATTGTTTTTATTATTCGAGTAATTTTTAAACGTTGAATGCTGTCAGTTTTTAAATAAGAAACCATTTTACAAGTTTGTTTGCAAAATATTAGGGTTAAAGTGGGACCCAGTTCTTTAGTAATTTTGACAAGGTGTGTATGTGTGAGTAGATGAGGTATATAACATAGCCAGGTTATAAATACATTTTTGTTGTATTGGATACATGCATACTGAATGCTGACACCTTTGTTGTTATTTGACAAGGCGTTGGTGTACCTAGCTAGTGTACATACTTACATACATTAAATAGATGAATGAATAGTTGGTTTATAACAGTAAATTTGAACTATTTTGAGACTCACAGGAAGAGCCAGTGATGTGCACATAGGAGTGTCCTTATCAGAATATCTTCATAAATGCCAAATATATGAGTAATAAATACAATGGTCATTTAAAATTTTCAATTGATTCTTAAAAAGGTACTTTTTATCATCTCATCATGAATAAAAATGTTTTAAGGGTTATAAAATAAAATCTAATCATGAATGTTTTCAATAATTTTCATTCCTGGAGCAATGTTACCTTGATTAGTTGATAAATCTAAACAAATAAAAATATGACTACACTGCAAGTTATAAAGAGATCAGAAATGCTTTAAATTGGTGAAATTGTTTTAAGTTTATTGTTTAGAAATTTTCAACACTATCCGTGTCAATACTGCTTGATTGGAAAGAGACATTTCTGTTATAAATTCTGACCATTTTGAATATTAGTTTAGAAATGTGATTTTTAAACTCTGTTAATTAATTGCAGAGGTGTAACATAAAAATATTTTTTAATATCCTGCACCTAAAAATCCTCGTAAAAAATATGTGTGGCTAGGTGTATACCATCGTAAATGGATTTAAACACGTAGCTACATAGTTTCATTTATTCCACTTGAATAGATTGGTTTTATATTGCAGACTAAATATATTATTTTCTTTAGTGATGTCTTTGTTGGTGTGTGTAAGTCTGGTGTGTCAGTGATATAATAATTTCTACGTATCTACAAATATGCATGTATGTACGAGCATGGGTGGAGTTTCATTATCTCTATGTTATCATCCCTATATTTAAACTATGTATGTATGACAGTTCAGAATCAAATCTAGGAATGATAAGGTTTTACTTTGCAAGTATATTATGAACGGTGTGTTTCTAAAGAACAAGTGTTTTTTTTTCTCACTCATCGTCTAGCATTCTTGTAATAATACCGTTGAAATTATACAAATGTGCATTTTAGTTTAGTGCTCAAGAATTATAATGAAAGCTAGTAAGGATCTTTGATGAATAAACATAAATTATTTAAGTGCAAATGAATTTTATTTCTGAAGTGTTCTTTTTTCAAATAATAATGCAAACATAATTTATTTAAATTTTGAATTTGTTCCGTAAAGTTGGAAACCGATTCTAGAAACATTTTTCAAAGTTATTTCTATTGTTTATTGATGTTATTAAAAGTTAAAGTTATATTTTATATTTTTTTAGGTTCAAAAATGTTAAAGTTTATTAGAGGGAAGGGGCAACAACCTTCCGCCGAAAGACTTAAGCTTCAAAAGGAGTTGTTTGCCTTTAGAAAGGTTAGTGAATTTTTCAATATTTTAATTTTTTGAATTTTCATTTTTATACATCCATATTAATTCAGTATGTAATAGTTTCAGACAAACAATGTTTCGATAGTATACTTAATGTAAAATAATAATACCTTAAAAATCGAATAGCTATAAATGTAAAACAGCTAAATTACTTAACTGTTTGATATCTTAATAATTATCATTAAAAGCAAATATTAATTGTTTCGTATGAAGACATCGGAACGTAATGTCTGACAACATTTTCTCCCAGTCAACCAGCTCTCATACGTTTTCCCAATATTTAATGCTGCATAAGAGCACTGTGGGTTTGACGTGATACTCTTAAATGAGTCACTATTTGGTTGTGTTAACCTATCCACTTACATTATGGGCGTTCTGGGCATGGCTTAACTTCCTGTCTCAAAGGGAATATAGAGATATTTCATTCTGTTCCTGTCAATCAAATTGAACCTGGGACTTCTTATTCAGAAATTTATTGTCTTGACGATAAGTTTCTTGTTTGCCGTAGCACAGGCTTGGCCTATTTGGGCAACATTTTTGTAGCTGATTAAAAATGTTTGTACTTATAAAATAATTGTTAAATAAATAAATAAATTAAATTAAATTTATTTTGAAAGTATGTAATATCAACAGACACGCAAAAAGGGTATCTCAAACGAAATATTTTGACATTATGTTGAATGTAATGAATGAATCAAGCTTCTTTTTTAGATAATCCGTCACACGACAAAAAAAATTGCATTCAATGTTTTTTACATCCAAATTTATCTAAAAATTAATTTTCATCCTAGACTCATTCACGGATTATCCATGTAGTAAGTGTCTTACCCGCTGTACCTATTATGCAAGTATTTTCTCAGCTTCAAAATAATATATAGTTATCGATTTAACAAACGCACGACGTTGAACCCTGTGTTTGTGCGTTAATCTTTATTGGAGTATTTGTTTGCAGTTTCCCTGTTTATTTTAGATGGAAATGAAAACGTTTATAGTGTTTTCTAAGACACTACATATGTATATGAGGAATTATCAAAGCAATTTTTCAAAACTATTGCCTTTCATACATTCAGTATAACGCTTTTCTTAATTCCGTGAAACAAATAAAATTTTTGCTATACAGACAACATATTTTTATTTTTTTTTTTTCAAATAAATGAATCTGTGCTCACTCAAAGTGAACACAAATACACTCCTTGACTCTTTCACAGTAAGCTTCTTAAAGCTTGTGTCGTGAAAGAGGAAGATGGTGGGCACCTGAACCCACAACCTCCTCACAAAATAGTATGAAAGCCGGCATTGTAACCGCCAGGCTACCAACCACTTGGAATTATTACTTTATTATCTGTGTGAATCATTACGTTGTTGTGCATTTTAATCTGCAAATGTCACAAATGACAAGATATTATATTATGATCCCTGTTGGTGTATATATTAATTTTTTTGAGTGAAGGTTTATTTTGTACAGATAATAATGGTGATACGATAGAGGATCCGATGATATATCTACCTGTTGATGTAATTATTTTCCTTATCACCGTTCATGTGCCGAGCGGGTCTAAACATATTTTATTATCTGATAGTGCAATACGATATCGCTCATAGGTGTCTACTTTTTATCTTGGGCCACTCCCTATGTTTGCTCTGTTCCCAAATATATTTTCTATTTGGTATTTACACACGAAGTAACACATTATATTATACCCGTGCTACCATTTTATTACATGTCTTACAAAACCCACTTTATGTCATTTCTTACACAATATTTATTCAGGGGAAAATAACTAGGTTTTATAAATTGAAGATAAATTAGTTTCTTTTGTTCATTTGTAATTGTGAATCTTTAAAAAGGAAATATTTTTGGTACAGAAGAGATTCGTTCTTCAGAAACATTCTCAGTTTCATGTTTTTGAAAAAAAAACAAAAGCATCTCAGAGATTTTTTTTATGATCCTATGTTCGTTCGTCCATAGCTCGATTTTTTTGTTGAAACACCAACCCGACTGGAAATGTTTTTTACTTATATTATTCGTCTGTAAGGTTTCTATGACATATAATATAAAAGGTGTCCATGGGAAGTATTGTTCCTACATTCAACTGTTGCTATGGGAAGGAATGTCAAATTGAAGTAAATAAAATTGGGACCCTTTAAGGGACGATATAACTGATTTAGAGGACAATCAAACAATGAATGACCCTTTTCTTTGGCTGTTGTTGACCAGGTTTTGTTGCTAGTTACCTAATAATCTTGTTAACACCAAATCATTTCGAGTTTAAAAGAACTTTTTACAAATAACCTCAAATCACTAATTCAGACTTGTATAATAACTGAGTATAAATTTACACATGGCTCATATTTTGTACTCAACAATGAATCAGATTACATTATACAAAAACTGGGCTAAAGTTGTAGTACGGTAATAGAAATAATGAAAAAAAAATAGGTGAGATAAGAGATTCTTCCTTCCCCACATTTGCTGTGGTTTGATATTATGTATGTAAAATAGGTAAATAAAGAAACGTGAATAGAAAATATTTAGTTAATTCGTATCAATTGATGTATCCTTGAGATCTAATTCATGATGTCTTGTACGTACTGGGCAGTGTCAATGAAATGGTGCAATGTTAGCGTCCACTCAATTATTCCCAAAGATAAAAATTACCTAGTTGGGTACTAATCAAATTCACAAATTGTAAACTTACCTATTCTAATCAAACCAAAAAATCTAATCAAGCAAAAATATATGTTCCTTGTAGGGATGGGCCGATTAGAAGTCCACTATTCGGTATCATTTATAGATGGCAAATAATGCCCCATATTCGACATTTTATTTCTAGTCCTAATCCAAACTCCCTTCATGCCCAATAGAAGACCTACATGTTTTTTATATTCCATTTAACATTTTTACTACACAGTGGTTTAGTAGAGAGACAAAAAATTAATTATTATTTATACAGGTACGATATACAATGTGTTTTCTCGACACTTGAACCTGTACTAAGTAAGGGTACTATGTACATTCAGAGCACCACAGAAATCAAAGACTATACAAAATCACCATCAGCTTTATTAAGACCATAACACTAGGTTAAAAAAAAATTATACAATAGTAAAAATATTATGTTGTCATCTCGCACTACCAAATGTAACCAAAATTTCTGTAAAAATAGAGGTCCCATTATTACTCTTAGTTTAAATTTCTTTGGTTAATCCCTTGATAATGTCAACGTGAGATTACCAAAAGCACTAGAGCTCATATAATTTGTATAGTGGAAATAAAATACGCACTAAACGCCAAAAATGGAAAAAATGAGTTGAGTATGAGGAAATGTTCTATAAACCATTGTCAATAGCCTAAAAAATATTGCACTAAGTCAATATCGATGATCTAAAGGCGTAAAAAAACAGATCCAAAAATCATCATAGTACTATGTATGGGGGAAAAATCAGTTTTATTAGATTATCTCAAAATGAAGTTTTTGGCGTTTAGTGCGTATTTTATTTCCACTATACATTTGTTGTGAAAGTGCAACTAGGTACGTCAATTTAATCTGTTAAATTTTCATACTTTATTATTCTAAAAATTATTTTAATCAATTTTGGATCTTTTCTCTTTTGGTTTTTGTAATATTTAGCACTAAAGTTGACGAAAACAACGCAAATTTGTGTTTATTTCATTTGATGTTCACTCACCATTGTGTAGAAGTAACTGTGGGTAGAAGGAGCGCAAAGGCTGAATTTTGCATTGTCCAATCTGTGATTTCTACATATTATCGGGATAATCCACATTATTTAAATTAAAATAGAGAAGAGTCTGTTCCTCTGTCGGACAATCCAGAAACACGTGGTCGAGACACTTTACATCAATGCCACACTCCTCAGCTTGGTGCTATGTAATCTTAAATATTGCCAACAAACTGTTCATATATACATTTTGTAATCCTTTATTACAATACTTTGTGTGACATATTTTCCATAATGCAATTAACAGCTGTCTAACTTAACATATATAATGTGTCTACTAGTGTACCTACTTGTTTATTTTATTCTCGCTGAATATTATTGTGTAATACAAAGTAACCATAATACTAGAAAGCTAGTGAAAATAATAGCTTATTATATTATAGGTGTTTGGCTTGGATTCACTTCTTCTTTTTTAAAAGGAGAAGCTTAGCTGTCTATTTTTATAATTTGAATTGTTTTTCGTTGGTAATGAAAATATTTGTGCGTACATACTTTAATTATTTTTTCTGTTTATGTTGGTAAAATGAATCACTCGAGGTCAGGTGCTTTGCTATCAAAACAACATGTATAAGAAATATGTTGGTACACCTATGTATAATCTCGGCAGTCTTATCATATTGTTGAATGTCTTTTATGTATGTATTATTATTTATTGATAGGCTTGCTGCCCCCTGGGGGGTTGCTGTCACTGCGTCCCATAATGGAACTATTGTGACTAGCCTTACATTAGAGCTCATCGCTCAGTCCAGCCTCCTGGAAAAATTGGAGGATTTTGTTGGCGTTGAGCTCTTTAATTTCTTCTGGGCACATTAGGAATTTGCCCAGGTTTTTATGTCTGTTTTGCATCATTGGTAGGCATTCGCAGAGGAGGTGCATGGGGGTCTCTAGTGACTCCCCACACATCCTGCAAATGTCAGAGTCCAGGATCCCGATGGTGCACATGTGCTTGTTAAGCCTACAGTGCCCCGTTAGGGATCTGGTGATGATGCAGAGGTTTTTTCTGTTTTTTTTTGTTTTTTCGGTCTTGACAGATTTCGCGTTATAGGCATTTACTAGTGCCTTGGAGTGTTTTTGACCCTGGGTTTCATTCCAGAGTTTTATTGAGCGTTTATGGTAAATGTCCGCTAAAGTTTTGCAAATGGTGCTTTGAGGAATACCAAAGAATGGCTCAGGTCCACAGAAATTCCTCGCAGCCTATCAAAACAACATGTATAAGAAATATGTTGGTACACCTATGTATAATCTCGGCAGTCTTATCATATTGTTGAATGTCTTTTATGTATGTAAATAATCATGTATGTTTTTATTTTCAGACTGTTCAGCATGGCTTCCCACACAAACCCTCCGCTTTGGCATGGGACCCGCTTCTTCGTCTCATGGCCTTGGGGACCACTACAGGAGCACTTAGACTGCTCGGGAAACCCGGAGTGGAATATTCTGGACAACATTCCAACCCAGATTCCTCTGTCACGCATTTACATTTTATACCTGGTGCGTATTTTCTTATAAAATAACTCATAAATAAGTGTTTAAAGGGTTTTTTTAGAAAATTCTTCATTAAAGCTTTTCCTTTCTTTAGGTACTGGAAAACTTCTTTCTGTTCTCTCCGATAACAGCCTGTATTTATGGGAAGCATGCGAAAATGGACTAGTATGCTCTCACTCCTTAGCACTAGAGGGAAAACTCAAAAGGATATGGAGCGTGTGCGTGGAGGCCTCAGGGAACCACATTCTTCTCGGCACTGAAGGAGGAAACATTTACCTTCTGAATTTGGATACATTTACAATGGCCGACGATATCATATATCAGGATGTGGTGATGCAGAAGTAAGTTATCTTTTCTCTTATTGTAAGACTAGCAAATAGCCAATTAAATACATTGCGTACTTCGGGGATGTTTTACAGTGCAGATAATAAATTCCTTTTTCAAACTGGTGCTCTAACGGCCGGTTTCAATAACCTATCCATAGTAATCAGTTAAACGCTATCCGTCAATTAACCGCAGTTAATGTTCTATCCTTATCCGCGTTTCAATAAACAGACAACAGATAGATAGTATTTATGTCAGTTACCATGGAAACTATCCGCGTTTGATCATAGAAATTGTCAATACTTCGTCCATGTCAATTTTCGAAAATACGTCACAGTTTCAATATCAACAATATTATTATATTGTCTATGGACAATATAATAATATCTATGCGTCAGAGAGACGCAACATTCGCCCACCATTATTTTTCTCGTCTTGTCGTGGTATATTGTTTATAAGAAATATATTTATAAAAATAAATCATTTACGACGGTTTGGTTAACCGAAACCTGACAAGAAAATCTTTGTTCGACAATATCGACATGAAATTTATCCGTGAATATAACATCCGGGGTTCTTCGTCCTCGTCAGAGCCGAAGACTCCGTCTTCAAATAACTCCAAATCGCTCTCGTCACTTGAAAAAGCCATTATTTTCAAAAAACTTCACTCACTTGCCGTCGAAATCGGGGGATAGGAAAAACAAACCGCCGAAATCGGGGGTGAGGAAAACCATAGAAAAAACTGTAATCACAAATGTCACAAGCTACTAGAGATAGGTTATTGAAACGCTTTATCGCCGATTTCTATACAAATCATATAATGAAAAATAATTAGAAAGTTAAGATAGAAATTCTATCTATCCATTGTTTATTGAGACACCAAAGTGTAAAGATAGATAGATTTGTAACCATAGATAGGAGATAGATAGGTTATTGAAACCGGCCGTTAATAATGTGGACTCACTCAAGCGTATTATAAAGTAATATGCAGTTTAATTTAAGGAGTCAATTGAATATTACTAAATATAAATGAATTAATTCCAGTTGCCCAGAGGAGTATAAACTAAATCCAGGTGCAGTGGAATGCATGGCAGAGCATCCAAACAAACCAGAACTCTTACTGATTGGATACTCCAAGGGCTTGTTGGTGGTTTGGGACAGGAAAGCATCTAGAGCAACCAACACGTACATGTGCAACCAGCAGCTGGAAAGTGTCTGCTGGCATCAAGATGGTACGTGGACGGACACTTCATGTCATTCTATAAATAATTCCCAAGTCATTGCTCCACTTATCTTTAATAATGTGAATTAGTTTGTCTAATATCTATACGTTATATTAATAATACAATCTGTGTTGTTTGTTTTGTATTGTGAGTGGGTGGTGTTCAATTTGAATTAGGCGACAAGTGTGCATGCTCTTCGCAAAGAGAAAAAATCCCTCAGAACTTGAACTTAATCCATTGAATGCCATGCCAACAACAGATTATTCCACAGATAGTATCTATCTTGGATGTCAGTTATGGAATCCTGCATAGTGCTTTTATTTATTATGAATGCGTAATAAAGAAAAAGATTTTTTTATACATTGTTTGGCATCATAAATTTAACACTCATTTTTTTTATTCATTAATTCACTTTTTTTTATTTTTTTTTATTTAAACCCTTTGCACTCGTGACATTAATTCACTTAATCGCTAGAATAGTCTCTTGTGAATTAAAAATATACTAATTTTATTGAAAAATAAAAAAAATTAGGGCACTCAATGCCACAGCTGTCAGTGGAATTTCAGATAATTTAAATAAAATGCCAAAAAAATAAAAAAAAAACCCTTTCATCAATTATTTAATCAAAATAATATGAAATTAAAAATAATTATCAGAAGTAAGAAGAATAAAGTGGGTGCGGGAAGGGCAATAAAGATAGTAGATCTAATAAAGTATGCAATATGCACTCACCAATACTTAAATTGGTCTTGGTGCTGTGCTTACGGAATATTGCGTAAATTTTATATTGTCGATGCCACATAATATGTAGTATTCAATAGTTGTTACTTTTGTACAGTGGCCACACACCATGGTACGTAAAACTATGTTGGCATTCAATGGGTTGATCTCCTCGATGTGTAAACAAACATGCCTTGTAAGCAAAATTGCAGATTCTACTGTGGTTTGCTTAACTCAATATGGACTGCAATGTTGTGTTCCTAACTAACATGCATTTGGGGTCTCGCCATTAGTAGAATGTGCATCTTGAATATCCCAGCATTGCGGTGCGCAAGCTCTAACAAACTATATTGAAGGTCTTGGAGCAATAAGATGACAAGCCACAAATTACGTTTTTTACAGGAAAGCGAAAGGCAGATTTCAAAACATTCTATGATTACTATTTTGGTTTATTTTTTATAGATATCGTGTAACAAGAAAATATTGTTTATCTTTATTATAGCTAATAAACAGGATAAAATTAACAGCTACTCTTAAGTTATAAGCATTTGTTTTTATATCACCACCAGTTTTTGTGTTAATGCACAAAAAAGATTTTTTTTTTGACAAATCAAATAAACTATTGTTCTCAAGCAATTACTTTATTGTATTGATATTTATATTGTCTAAAACAGGTATTTTGTAATTTAAAACAATATTACAACATTTTTCTTTCACAAAAGAAGTTTGAAAATGGCTTGTCACTTTCTTCACAAGCAAATTAAAAATTCTCTCTGCGGAATACAATGTTTTCAAAATTATTGTAACAAAATTTGGTTTGGGTATCTTATTGCTCCGAGGCCTTCAATTTAACAATAACACTTTCAATCGGTCTCATTTTCTTTATACTCTCAGTATTTGTAAAAATCTATCTCATAACCAGCTAATGTAATAATTTCATTTTAACATTGCAGGTAATGAATTCACTTCATCTCATAATGATGGTTCGTACATGACCTGGCAGTTGCATATTGGGGATAAACCATTCCGCGATCCCGTCACCCTCTATGGACCTTTCCCGTGTAAGCCTGTCACAAAGATCATACAAAGGTCTCACGTGGATTCTGGAGAGACTATCACGATATTTGCGGGTGGGATGCCCAGGTCTATGTACAGTGACAAGCACACAGTAACTGTCGTCCAAGGAGATCATCACGTCTGTTTTGATTTCACCAGTAAAGTAAGTGGAATTTCAACTGAGATAATTTTATGTAAAGTCTCACGGAGTTAGTTTCAATTGATAATCCCTCTTTCTCAATCAATGGAAGTCTGTGTCCATTGAACTACTGAGGTCTTTCCCAAACTTGCCAATCAATCACTTAGTTCGTCAGTCTATCAACTTGATCACTTCTCATTTTTTTACCACATTTTATAGAATTATAACATATTTTTGTTTGTTTGTCTGGGTGGAATATATCCCAATTCTTCAAGAAATGCTTTAAAAAGACTGATTTGAAAAATTATTTTTGTTATTAAATTCAAAAACTGTGCAAGTGAAAGATTTGCAACATAAAGTTCACCATATTAGGTGATTAAAAGAGACATTTTTAAATGCATAGGAAGAATCGGAGGTATTATGATGCTTAAACATAATCCAGTATTGAAAAATTACAGAATGTAGTAGGTACCTATAAAGAAATCTTTTTATTTTGACTGTATAATAATTACCCAATTACTTTTTCAGGTGATTGATTTTATCACAACTACTTCGATACCAAAAGAAAAATCAGAAGAGGCCAATGATGAGGATAAACCAAGACCCACAACTGCTGAAGAACTTCTCTCTCAGACTGTACAGCAGGAGGCTTCCACTCTTATTGTCTTGTTGGAGGAGGAGTTGGTTGCTGTGGATTTGACTCATCCCAATTGGGCATTATTACGTCTTCCATACTTAGTATCTTTACACGCTTCATCATTGACATGCACGCATTTAGTCTCCAATGTATGTCAACAAGTTTACGATGACATTGTCAAAGCAGGTTCGAATATACTTGTCAATTTTATTATCTCACTTTGAATTTTTTAGTTTTGTGTGCTAGTTATGTTTGTTTAAATTTCTGTTCTAGGTATTAACCAAACTGAGAAAATATATTCGGATAAACCTTGGCCAGTTAATGGTGGTTCATTACTGTGTGCCAAGCCAGCAGAGCCCGATGGTCCAATGACGTATCAGGTTCTCATCACTGGTCACGAAGATGGAAGTGTCGCCTTCTGGGATGCCAAGGGTGTAACTCTCAAACCCCTTTTGAAGTTCACCACTTCCAATCTATTCAGGTAATAAAATAATTTCTATTCTTTGATACCCTATCTTGTGATCACGTAGTGCATACAATGTCACAAGCAAATATTCCTCTCAAAATAGGGTACTCAACGCTAACTATAATCTGTTGTCATCAGATTCCAAGGTTACATCAGGCATAAGGAATAATTTCGTAGAGAGAGATATTTCATGATTCACAAAGTAAACACATTTTAGCTGTTGGAAAATATGCTTTCCTAGGCTATTTTCTATTAGATGACCAAAAATTGCAGGTTAATTTGACAAATGTCGAAATAGTTAAATTGTGTATATTCCATTTGGAACCTTTGTTCAGAGTCAAAAACTCTTGCTTCAAACAATTCTAAAACGCTCTCGCCGCTTAAAAAGCCATTTTTTTGTTAAGAAAATATATTTATGTCACTATACAATCACAAAAGTGAAACAAAGCTATTGGAAAAGTCGTAAAATGTCACAAGCTATTAGGGACATGTCCTTGAAACAATTTAACCCTGATATGTACTTCAAATTTGGATAGAAGTTCTATCTTATCTTTCATTATTGAAACTGGAGGATAGAGTTTTAACGAAAGAGAGGTTTTTGAAACTGGCACTAAATGGTTTAATGTGAACGACATAGGCCAATTTACAACTATCTTCTACTTGTTTGGTTAGTGTGATCCATTTTACGTTCACCATTAAACATTCTCAGGATAGCAGTTTTAACTAATATAAAATGAAATTTATGGCCACCAGCTATTTGATTGGATTTTTATTTCAATCAATGTTTAAATCACATTTTAAAAGATTTTGTAGCTGCGAAACAAGTAAATGAACAAATTAAAGAAGTGGATAAATTATTGCGTTTTGTCTAAACTCACATCTATATAACAACTTAATTGGTACAAAGAATATAATTTTGTTTTTTTGCTTTTGATTTGTCAAAGTGGCCTAAAACGAATCTCTGTGAGGTATGTTCTATTTGTAACTGGTTTGATACAATAATCATAGGAGTATCATCTATGTAGTTCTGTATTTCTTTATTGTAAGGGTATGAATTTTTCAGTAGATTATTATGTTTTCAGGTTATACTGTTTAAAAACAATTTCTCTACAAATATTTCAATTTTATTTCATGTAGGTTGTTATTGATAAGCTGCAAATTTTAGTTGGAATTAGAATTCAAAGCTTCATTTAATTTGCCTTAAATTACTTTTTTACTACTTTCATTATGTACATAATATGAAACTGCATTCAAGAATGCAATATTATTAAATATTTTCATTGAAAATTTAAGAAAAATTAAAAAACCATTAATGCACTATTATTTTAGATTTTGTATATGTCAATTATTGTACAGTAATATTTTGTACACAGTTTTTTTTTATTAAAAGTGAGTAGGTAACATATTCTGTGTGTAGTTAGTTAGGCACACAATCTGAATCATACGCTTCTAAACTGCAGGTCTCTGGTTCGATTCTCTTGTCAGTTCAGATTTTAAAACGTTTTAATCAAGATTCGTCCATGTGTTAGTAGTTTTCGGTTGCTTTCTTTTAACTTCTATATAGTGTTATTTGTATTGGAATTCTTTTTTATAATTTTGACGGGTGATAATTGTGTTTTGTCGTTATTAGCATGTTTGTGATTTAGTCCAATTTTTTTATAAATAATAATATGTACATACAGCATCAAAGTGTGATTCTATTGCACAAAACTTGACTTATAATCAGTGATATTTTACACTACATTCAATATTGTTACATTTTAGTGGTGACGATTTGGAAGATTCCCATATAGATTCTCCGTTAAGCGGAGACGCAGAAGAGGAGGAAGATTGGCCTCCATTTAGGAAAGCTGGTATCTTTGATCCATTCAGTGACGACCCTCGCTTAGGCGTAAAGAAAGTGTCTTTATGTCCCATCACTGGAACTCTCGTCATTGCTGGAACAGCTGGTCAAATCGTGGTTTGTTCTTTATCTTCCGAAGCAGAAACTAAGGATATAAAAGTGAGTTGTCAAACTATTCATTTACACTTTCACTCCTATCTAAATAATCAATATAAAAAAATGACAGATATTTTGAAAAGTGTTAAGAAAACAACATTGAAGTAAAAAACTTTGTTTGATGTTTCAGCATGTTTCTGTGAACATTGTATCGGAGAGAGATAGTTTCGTGTGGAAGGGACACGATCCATTAACTCTCAGGCATTCTTCTATCAATTTCCCGGCAGGCTTGCAAGCCGAAAATGTTCTTCAAATTCAACCTCCGGCAGCCATAACGTGGGTGTCTCTACAAGCTGAGTGGGGCCTCTTAGCTGCGGGGACAGCCCATGGATTGGCCTTGTTTGACTACACAAGAAATGTATCAGTTATGCATAGATGCACTCTTAATCCAAACGGTATTTATTTAAAAAATCTCACTTAATTTTATTTGTAATAAATCTGATGATTGTGTTTAATTTTTTGTACATATTTTTAGATCCTACCGGAGCGGGAGATGGACCCATATCAAGACGGAAATCATTCAAAAAGTCGCTCAGAGAATCATTTAGAAGACTTCGAAAGGGTAGATCACAGAGGCGAAATCCTAATTCTGAAGGTGACAAAAAGGTATCCAGCATTATAATATATAATGTAGCCAGTCCACTGTTATAATTTACGTTTTGTTTCTGTCATCTAACGCATATTAATTTTCTTCTCTGTAAGGATCAACCAAAAAGGCAAAATCAAGAATCCGGCGATGCTGTCAGTCCGTTAGAAGCTAAGCCAATAGAGAGACAAGTAGAAGCCAGACCAGTAGATGATTCCAATGGATCCATGGTTAGATGTCTGCACTTTGCTCGAACATTCCTTATTAACGGTAATTTATAAATTAAACTTCTTCGATCTGATGAGCAAAGAGTAAATTCAATATGTAATAATACTGTTTATTTTACAGTGCAAAATACAGTACCTACACTTTGGGCTGGAACTAATAATGGTACTGTGTATGTGTTCACTCTTAATGTCCCATCAGCGGCGAAAAGATTACAGGATTCAGTAAGTATAGTCCAGCATATATTTAAAACTTTTTCTTTAAAGGGATGAACTAATGATTTTTGGCGGCTATTATAATATCTGATGTAACAGTTTTTTTTTTTAATTTTTTGCAGGTTTCTTGTCAGTTAGCTAAAGAAATACAATTGAAACATCGTGCCCCTGTTATTGGAATCAATGTTTTAGATGGAGCATCCGTTCCTTTACCCGATCCATTAGAGGTACAAATATCTTTGAACTTGCTTACATTTATATTGTATTATTTATCATGTACACCTGATTGAAGATAAATAATAAATTTGTAGGTTGAAAGAGGTATATCCCCGTTACCAGACTCGACGCAACCGCATAGAGTGATAATTGCTTCCGAAGAACAGTTCAAAATATTCTCTTTACCATCTCTAAAACCCTACTGTAAGTACAAGCTGACAGCTCACGAAGGAGCCAGAGTACGCAGAATGGCGTTCGCTAATTTCTCATGCAACTGGACCGACACTGTAAACAACAAGGTTGTTCCGCATGTGGAGTGCTGCCTCTTATGTTTGACAAATCTAGGCGACTGTTTGGTTCTCAGTGTGCCGGATCTTCGAAGGCAGCTGAATGCGGCGGCCGTCAGAAAAGAAGACATAAAGTAAGGGTTTACATTCTGTCATTATCAACATTGTTGGTAAACATATTTTTTCTCTAACATTATTTTAAATGTTTCAGTGGAATATCTACATTGACATTCTCGAAAAATGGCGAAGCTCTCTATTTACATTCATCGTCAGAGTTGCAAAGAATAACTTTGTCCGCAACGCACGTAAGTTATTCTCGAGAATGTTTACCTCATATTAATTTGCATATCTACAGTTGTGGTGTTTGTTTATTATTTTGCGGAATGATTTGCAGATTGTTGGTGCCAGATGTTATTTGACATATCCTCCGTGGGCTCGACCCGTTGACCTGCCAATCGCTGTTGACGAAACTATGGTTAATGGAGATCACAAGGTTTGTAAATAATTAATCTTTTAGCATTGTAAAAGTGTATCTTTGTTTCAAGCAACATTAAAGTTCTTGAATGGCAATATTCATAAATAAAACCTTGTTTATTTTTGTAGTTGGGTGACGGTCCTGAAAGTGGAATTGCCGACGACAGTGGACACAATATAACAGCGTCTTCTCAAAGCATTGGCGATATCACTGTTGACAGTGTTAAAGATCATCTAATACAGGCGGTCAAAAATTCTGGAGGGAGTCCAGAACAGTTGGCTTCTAAAATTGGAACCATAAATCTTCAGGTATTAATTTTACACACTTTCAAATAATATGCCCTACTAATCTATATAAGCGTCTGTCATACACTATTGAACCAGGTACAAACTCTAATCTACAATGATTCAGTTATGTACTACTTATTTTCTAATAAACCATAGACTTGTTTGATTTGTGTGTTGTAATGTTAGATACAAATTATTTTCTTTTCTGGATTTAATTTCTAAAATGCTAGGATCTTCATGGAAAAGATTTGGTCATCTTTTGAAGATGTAAAGCAAGACAGGTTATCAGCTAGTTTATTTTTATTCCAGTCATCATCGATCAACCAGAGTTCTGTCATTGTCAAAACCACCACATTGACAACCCTCAACAATTCGGGAGGAACCACTGAAGCCGGAACAACCACCACATCCCATCATATGACATCCAACTCCACAGATAATAGTAAGTTCTTTTATCTCTTTATGGCTCATAAGTTATGTGGTGTAGGCCTACCAAGGGGTTCTTTGTTTTTGTATTATTTTAATATCTCCATTCTTCTATTATGTAAATGTCTAAATAATTGTTTTACTAGGATTTGTAACACTAAAGATTCCGCCATTATAAAATATGAATATATTGATGTTACTTGAATTTTTAAATTTTCCCACCTATTGAAAAACATTGTTAATGTAAATGTCAGTCTTCAAACCAGCAGCAGAAGATGGTTCAAATTTAAATTGAACAATTGAAAATCGGACATCACATTCAATTTAGGGAGTTTATGAAAAAGGTATACTGTGAAATGTTGACATTAAAAGAGTATATGAATCTACAAAAATTTAGAATGTAGTACAATAAATGAATTAATATGTTGTAGCAGAAATGGTCCCTCTAAATTATTTATTTATGGATGAAATTGCAAATTAAATCATTTTTGAGGTGTGTCTATATTAAAATATTGTCTGCATATTCTGTTGTTTACTAGGCCTGCCGCCTCCAGGGAGACCGCCGTCACTGCGTCCCATAGTGGAACTTTTGTGACTCCTCCTGCATCTTCTGTTATATTTATTGAAAAGTTAAAAGTTTAAAACAAATAACGCCTTAATAAATTGGTGAAAATTTGAAACTTATTAATAGAAAATGATTTTATTTGGTTACTAGTAACACAGGCATAATTTGATTGTTAGGTTATTGATATTTTAATTTATTTATATTGTTTTTGTCTGAATTATATGTAGCTATTGTGTTCTATGTGATTTGTTGACGCTTATTTTTATATTTATAGTATTAGAACACAGCAGAGAGGAAGGGCAGATTACACGAATCGAGGTATATTCTTATTTATAAGTTGTGTCACATTTTATTTGTCTTATTCTTCCGTTAATCCATTCCGACACAAAGCCCGTGAATCTGTCTTTGAGTAGCACATTGTTCAACAACTACTTGAAAGTAAAGAATTTCGAACAAATTTTGTCAGTTGAAGTGATTTTTTATAAAAAAATCTTGGTAAAATTAAATACTGTCTGAATGGGCTAACCAGATATTTATTACTATTTTTCATCTTTTATGTTATATAAATAATTCCTTGGATTTTTCCATTGGCATATTATTATATTCTTCATACAACCTCTGTTTTTTTGATACCTAATTTTGTCTTACATAAGGATTTTTTCACATAATTATTTGTCGACATCGCCTTCATTCTTTTAGCATTTGATAAGCACATCATTGTGGTGATTCATACCGCATTATTTTCAAAAATCCTAATTCATGATCTTGTCTCTCAACAAACTCAGTAAACATTTAACACAGATTTGTTATTACAGTAAATAAACTAATATTTATATCTTTTAAACTACCAATGAGACATCTTCCTATTACTACGTGCTTATTGTAAATGAAGATATTTTTTGAAAGAATGAAAAAGCAAACGCAGCTGCTTTCGTCTAACTCAAAGTAGGCACTGTGTATAAACTCCAGAATGATCTCAACAATTTTTTCATGAGTTAGAAGAAAATGATCAAGATTTAATGTTTGCTTTTTAAACTCAGAATGCAACATGATTTTATGAACATATAAACCTTAAAAAAATAAATATTTTTTTTAAATGACTTTTTTCATATGTTTTAGACTAGCACGATAACCGTACCCGCTGGAACAGATCCTAAAACAATTTTGGAAATGTTTGAAAGAAATCGAACTCCGTTGGACGCCCCATTAGCCTCAGCAGATGATAGTCAAGTTGAAACTGAAACTGTTACGGTCACGCAGTCTACGCACTAGTGGTTACTATCCCAAGTTTGTGTGTTTAGGCCTAAGCAATAAACCTACACTTAACTATATTATCACATTGCTAAATGTCCCAGGTATACAGGTGAATAAATAATTTATCACAAAATTACATCATAATAATTTTATTGTCTTGTAAGTTTTATCATAGAATTTTTAAATGATAAAAATAAATTGTGTATTCAGCAATAATAATCACCACCTTTTTTTTACAAGTAGGTAATCTTAGTTTTTCGCATGTTGATCACCAACTAAATTGAAATATTCATTTTTATTGTATTGTCGCAAAGTGTTCTTTTTTTTATTGGCATCTAGGAGATATATTATGTGTGTGTGTATAAATTATTATCGGGCAGCGTGGAATAAAGATTGTAACAGTTTACAATGAGATTATTGTTGAAGCTAGCATTACACATTGTTTGATAGAGTCTGTCTGGGTATGTTTGAGCTGTTGGTCCTTCGAAGTTACATTTTAATGGGTATTTTTTTTTTAAACATCATTATTATTTTATAAGGCCATAATGATTAAGTTGTGTTTTGCATCCTTTCTATTAGATTATTCCACACATACTTAGATTAAGATTGCAATAATTATTGTTTGATTCAATGTTTATAATTTGCAAAAAATAAAGTTTAAATCGAAATTTCATAGCAGTTTCGTAAGATAGAAAATATTTGTCTGGAGACTTGACTTGAATCACCGAATTGAAATTGAATTTGTTTAGATGAGTAAGGTTGCACTGCCACTTAGTTGAATATGTTATTAGAAGATTACCTAATCTAAAATAAATATTAAGGAAAAATAATATATTCTTATATATTTTCTATTTAATCATTATCTAATAATTATATGTTAATTTATAAAAAAGAACAATAAAGATTCAGCCATAAAATGTTAATTGAATTTATATCATTAATCTATTGTGTAAAATCACATTAACATAACAATATTATTAAGATATTATGTGGTCTTAAGTATATATGAAAACCCCCAATCTTAATAATAATATTAACATTCAATTCTTGAATATCTACATTTTGTACTCTCATAGAGAATATACTTACTTTAAAATCACATTAACTTAACAATATTATTAAGATATTATGTGATCTTAAGTATGTATGATAAACCCCCAATCTTAATAACAATTTAACATCCGATTCTTGAATATCTACATTTTGTACTCTCATAGAGATTATACTTACTTTTTTTCTAATGTACTAAATATCAATTATCCTGTAGTGAAAAGAATTTGTATCAAAAGTGAATTAAGTTTTTCAATCAGTGAAAAAAATTGTGTGCGTAAGTTATGTGAATCTGGCAAGGATCTTTTCGCGAGCATACCGAAATAAATTAGTATGTATAAAAAATATATGCCTTATTATGTAACATAATGGATAGGAGAAGAAGAATTATTATTGTTTATTTACTACTTTCAGCTTTCATTTGAATATTATCATTATTTATCTTGTTTGTTAATCATCGCTTTTGTATTTTTATATGATTAATAATAATACTATTATTTTAAAAGATTTTTTTTCTACGATAATTAATTGTGTAAATTTGATTTCATGTTCAAAAATAACAATTCATTAGTAATATTAATAATATTGTAAATGATTTATTAAAGGCAGCCATTATTTTAAAATTTTTGCATTTCATAAATGTCTTAAATGTTATTTTTTTAAATGTGCTTATTTCATTTCATATAAAAACCTTTTCCCAATACATTGACTGCTGCAGAGATTAATTGTCGTCTTCACTAATAAATTAATTCATTAATTTTAGTTAAGACGACAGCCAAATTTTGATACTTGCTGTATTTTTGAAGCAAGGTTAGTTTAATGAAGAACATATAATATGCTGGTTTTTAAAGACTTATCTAACCATTTGTCATTAGGTAGTCAAATTTCAAATCTATAATCCATTGTGAGTGATTTTACAATGTCAAACACGTTGACAAATCCCATGCCCCTGGCAGGATTCGAACCTACAACTCTAGCTGTACCGTTCTGAGGCACTAACCTACAGACCCACCACCAGCTTGCTGTACAAAACTGCCAATTAGATAGGAATAATTCTTTAGTTAGCGAAATTATGAGGCATCTATTGGACTTTATGGGAAGTTTTAAGCAATCAAATCTAAGTCACCACTATGTCAATTTTTTGCAGTCTCCATGGCTTGACGCAACTGAATAAATGGATGGATAAAAGAAAGAGACTATTTTAATAACTGAAATACATTATTATTGATTTAAAATTCTTTTAATAATAAAAAAAAACAACACAAATTTTGTGGCGTATGACAACTATTTGTCTAGAGGAAGTACATGGATTGTAATCCTCGTTTAATCTTTGATTTTACTTTCATGGGCAGTCTTCTCATGTCTATTACGATGATCTGTTCTCCCAAACTTAATCCCACAATACTTGCAGGCATGTTTTTTTTCTTTGGTATGTGAAATCATGTGTAGATTTAAATTTCTAGAACAAATTAAAATGTACCACATTTTACAAAGATAATTTAATAAGTAACTGCTTTCAAGATGTTACGCAAAGAGAGAAACTTCTTCGGAGGCTGTGTAAGTATCGCCAACGGTACGCGGACAAAGCGCGTGATTGGTTCTCTTTTATTACGGATTCTTCAACATAAGAAAAGAGACACCTGCAGCAAGTACATCACCATATTCTGCTTCCAAGGTATAAACCCCAACAAGCTTCTGCTTGAACCTGATTCTTCATCAAGTGGAAGGGTATTTGCCTTTCTCAGAAGCTGATTTTGATGATCCAGGGTCAAAATTTACTAGATATTAGTAAAAAAAGGAGTTATCGTATTATATGATTTCATTTCCAATCCCCATGAACCGTAATATATAAGGGATCACTGTAAATCCTTGTAAGTTAACCCTTTTTTACTATAAAGGTGTAGCTCTCCATCCAACATGTCAAAAAGGGAAGTTGCTAGATGAATACACATTTTGGTGAGTGGAATTTGAGGAATGTTAAGATTATCTTGGATAGAAAAAAAGTAGAGAGCCATTTTCCCTGTATATTCTTTTAGGAATGAGATATTTTAAATCTATTTCATTGATTTTTATATTAACATACCCATTTGTGAAGAATTCTTTATCACATAGTCCACATTTGATGTGTTTTTTTCCATGTAGTTTTAGATGTTGTTTTAAGGAGCGATTTGAACTAGACACCTTCCCACACTCTGGACATTTAAACCCACCGCTTGTATGGACTCTGAAAATTTATCATCATTAGCCCCTATTCAAAAGTAAGTAATTTCGAAAAAAAAATTTTTTTTTTAATATAATGAAACTGGCTACACCATAAGTGAACACGAATAAATACACTTTTAACATTACATATCACAGAATCAAAGCTTGTGTTGTGAAAGGAACTAGGGATTGAACCTAGGACCTTCAAATTTAATGTCAGTGACTGAACCACTAGTCTACCAACTAATTTTAATATAATATCTAGAGTGTATCCCTCCAATAGGGTCAATAATTACACCATGCTGGATTGATATAGTTCAAGTTGCACCATGTTCTTTCTAATAGATGCCTAATCACTTTAATTTTTAAACATTAAACACATATACGATTTTTTGAATTACATTTTTGACAACAAAATTGAAAATAAAAAAAAAACATTTCAAACCTGATGTGTTCTTTTAAATGTGATGAAAAGAAGTATGCTTTGGAACAGTATTGACAAATATGCTGTTTTTCTTTATCATGAACGTTGCGTCTGTAAAAAAAAATGGTATTTTTAATTGACATATTACACGCTACTGCACAATATGATCCTATGTGGAATCTACATAATATCAATCAATCAAAACTAATTCGATAATTTTAATTAAGCTTCTTTCAATTGAGTTCAATTTGAAATTCTTTAAATACGATCTTATTCAAATCTTACCCCGCTCTGACACCATTTATTTTTAACAAAATATTTTTCTGAAAATCACAAAACCTGGTGTAAAATAAAGCGGCATAACAGAGAATGACTGTTTTTTTATTTGCTGGTTTGGTGATTATTAAGGTAGTTTATAAAGAACATGGTACTTTTCAAAGTACTCTGGCATGGCAAAACCACCAAACAATAATTAGAAACCGATATGGATTTAGTTGAAGTGTATCTCTAAAAAATATTTTTTTATAACTAAATAGTGTTGGAATGGACTATGATTTTATTAGATCGCAGCTAGAACGTATTTAGACCATTTCATTACCTCTCTGTTACATTTTCAAAACTTACTTGTGATATTTAGCTTCAGTAACATTACTAAATCCTTTTCCACACACTGTGCACAAATGAGGTTTCTCTTTGGTGTGGGTGGTGATGTGTTGTTTTAAAGTGTACTTTGAAAAGAATTTCATGTCACAGTATGAACATTGGAAATCTCTCTTACGGTCCGAATGACAAATTCTATTGTGGTCCGTCTTTGTGACTGAATAGACTGCAACATACAAGAGTATGGTTAGTCAAAATATTTTTCCTTACGCCTTATACAAGATATTGCATTTTGAACAATGACGTGTTATGCAGCTTTCTTTATTTCCTTTTTTTTTAGGTAATCAATGTTATGGTTATTGTCTTGATGTACAAGAGTGCTAAGCACAGGTTCCTTAGGCGGATGTGATGGTCTCAGCATGTTTGAGCATATTAAAGATTCATTTGGATGATTGTAAAAAAAAACACTTAGGATTCAAATAGAAATCGGTCACACTTAAGCATGAAGCAGTTCGATCTTGGGCATTTAAAATTCAAACTGTTCCTGTTCAGCATTCATTCTAGGATTTAACAAGATATAGCTTTTCAATAATTAAATGATTCTACCACACATATATGGCTGGATTCTTAATGAGTGCCAAATCTAGAGTAATGAAAATATATAGATATATAGTAAACGTTAGAATTGAACTTGTTATATCTTCATTCTGCACAAAAACTCATTAGGATTTGATTGTTGACAATTTTAATTATAAGTATTCATTACTTTCACATACATTTTTTACATATCTGACAGTAATATCGAAGTCCCAGATGCTTTATGTTGACATGAAATCTTCTAGAACTACGGCTTTGAAATACTTTAGGACAAGAGTCACACGGAAACACTCTTTTGTTCGGAAGATGAATTAGTCTATGATCTTTGATATTGATAACTGATTTTCCACAAATATCACACACTATACTAATTCTTTTCTCTTTTTTCTTTCCTGGAATACAAGAAACAATATTAAAATGAAGAATATTTATTTTGTGTAAGAGATTTTGCAATGAATTACAAGGTAAATATTTCATGAGTTTAAGCGCTTTGATTTCTCCTTCGCAAAATGCTAAAAATATCCTAGACCGACATGATTAAAGAAGACTTACACAGAGCTCAATTAAGATCCATAAGACTTTGCACTTTGGTTATATAATGAGGAGTGAAATAAATAGGATATTATGACTAGCTAAAGGGAAAATAAAGGGCCCCAGAGGAGTCTGAAGCCAGTAACTTTCCTGGCTTCGAAACATTCATGAAAGGACCGGATTAAAAAATGTCCGAGATTTGTTCAGAGAAGCTGAAGACAAGGAGGCCTTCTCTCTCATGGTCGTAAACACTGAGGTGACCCATAGAATATCAGAAAAAGAAGCTGAATGTAATTATCGCACTAAACTATGGCTTTTCCATAAGAAAGGTAGAAATTAGGAGTTAGATTGCACCACTCCATGGCTGTATGGTTAATAATATAACACTTTTCTATACAAATCAGTATAGCCGGCGTAACTTATTGCCTGAGGCAATTTTTTCCAGTCAACCGGTCCCGTCCAATCTGAGACAGGCCAACCTCGGGTAGAAATTTCAAGTGAAAAAACACTTGGAAAAACTCTGACCCGACCGGGAATCGATCCCGGGACCTCGGATCTGAAGTCCACAACTAGGCCACCGAGGTTGGTATGGTTACACTCGTTTAAGTAATCTTTAGGAAGTCAGGGAAAATAGTTCAATAACTATTGACCACAAACCTTTCTTTGATTTTACATCATTCCGTTTTAAAGGAAAAGAATCATTACTTGAATTTTCTTCGCTGCTTATATTTTCATCTGAAAAAAATCAAGTTGCAGGTTTAAAAGCCATATTATTTATAAGAGAGCAGGTAGTTTTTATTGATGGTTTGAATCTTATCAGTCAAGCAAACGAGTGTTATCTAATAAAATATTGTTCCAAACCTTTGATGGTTTCCTGATTTTCGCCCTTGACATGTTCTTCAATAACATTAGTATCCTCATCATACTTGGAACTAGAGTCTATAATAACTCCTTGTTCTGTGTCCTCTTCACACTCTGAATAATCTATAAACGAGACCTGGCCTTCACTTACGTCAGTTATGTTTATTTCTTCTTTAATATCTAACCAAGTATCCAGGGGATAAAGTGGATTCTCATTTTTGGTAATATTTTTGTTTTCTATGGCTACACGTTTAGATAACTCTTCGTTCGTTTTTTCTGCCAAACATTTTAAATTATGAGATGCAACAACTTTAAGAGAACATTTTTTACATAATTTATTTGGCAACCCATCATTTTCATCAATCTAAAAAGAATACAAGAAATAGTACTACGGTGAATCAAGATTGGGTTAAATTTTACAGTATTCCTGTTGTGTTATTATTACCTTAAAAGAAAATAACGCGTTTATCATATTTTTATAGGAGTGGTGTCTCTTCTTGGCCGTAAAAATGTCTGTGATAGCATTATTACCCATACATATTCTACAGGTTTTATTGTTGTCAATCATTTTAACCTTATTTATCGTTTGACAAGAACACAAAAAAATTTATAAATATTCAATGATTAGGTGATTAGATTAGACCATTTCATGGAAAGGGTTTTGCCCTGTCATGACATAAAAAAACTGAACTTCAAAACAGTAAGCACAAAACTCAATGATTACCCTGTCAAATTTTGATAGTAATGAATGTAAATTTTATCTATACTTGGTTAAAAAATATAAAAATAATCAATCTCATTCATACATCGCAGGAACCAATTTTACTATTTGACATATACGTCAACACAAGTTTTGACAGTTTAGTTTCATCTGTGGTACATTTTTCTCTATGCTAGGGATATTCGACATGTCATTGTTTACAAACTGCTAATGAGCTGTGTCAACAATGTGTGGGAAGTCACGTGATTCGGGGAAATTCTTTGTATGGTCTAATCAAATGTTACAATGAATAGTAGGCTTGCCAGATTTCTACAATATTCAACCGGGACATCCCCTTCAGAATCTTGGTGGGTAGAGACCAAGTGACCAGGGTTTTTAAAGTCTTAATATTGTTTTACATATTCACAAACTAATGCAATATTAAGATAAAAAGTAAAACTATAGATTTCTTCATCAAACACCTAACATCAGGCGATTATTTGTTCTCCTTATGAAGCGACCAATTAGCCTGGAGAGCCATTTTTCTTTAAATAATTGCTTTTCCGTGAAATATCCTAAACTCACTCCATTGCGCCTTCTCTTTTTTTATTGTACTCAGCGAAAAGGCATTTATGCTGAGTGCGATTCTTTTATTGAAATGAAATAAAAATATAGCCAACAAGGTAAGCTCTCCAACATAAAGATACTTAATTCTTTTAATAATTTCAACAGAAAACTCGGCATTTGCTTTGGTCAAATTGACCCGTCATCACTCTTCCGCAGTTTTCATTTTTAATACAGTGCGATGAAATAAATGACAAAGTCACTATCCTAAGCCAACAATTCAGCATCCAGAGATGTTAGTTTCATATTTTGCTCCTACAAGTAGCATTAAAAGAATTTCAAAAAAAAAAACAAAGAATTTCCTAATTTTCATTGATTTTATTTTTAATAATGTTATGTACACCTTTCTCGTGTGTGCTCAGGTGATCTTTTCTGCGAAATTTTAGTCCACAATAGGTACATTGGTGTTCATATGTTTTGGAATGTATCAGCTCATGTCTTGTTAAGTCTCTGCAATAGAAAATAGGTAAGAACTAAATGATAACTTTCTTCTCACCAGATGAATAATATAAGAAATAATGGAATACACACTTTTTCCTATAAAACTTTTTTTCACAGAACGAACAGCCATGGTCTCTGTTTCCCGTGTGCCTTAATTCATGTTCTTTCAAAATAGTTGAGGTAGTAAATAACATTCCACATTCTTTACAATCGTATCGTCGTATTTTTGTATGTGTTCTGTAAAAGTTTGAATATTAGTTTTAGCTTTCCATTTAAATTTAGAACAGAATGATATCTATTATTTTAATTAAGCAATACTCAGTGTTGAGTAATAGA
This sequence comes from Mystacides longicornis, assembly GCA_963576905.1. Lineage (NCBI taxonomy): Eukaryota > Metazoa > Arthropoda > Insecta > Trichoptera > Leptoceridae > Mystacides > Mystacides longicornis. The sequence continues at coordinate 16,127,019 of OY756425.1, forward strand.
AACATACGTGATGTGGTCTTTGAGACTGTGGGAACTAAAAAATGTTTTTGGACAGTACGTACACTGATGAGGTCTCTCCTTATCGTGAACTCTTCTCCTAAAAAGCAATATTCATATTATTTTTATAGATCGTCTCCATATTTCGGAATTAAAACACAAAATAAGTTGTGCTTACTTGTGTGACGCACACAGGTGCTTATCTGTAAATTTTTTTCCACAGACATTACATACTAATTCAGATTGGTCAATGTGAGCATGAGTTTTCAAGTGATTTTGTAGATCATTATGTGATTTAAAAAATTCATTACATTTTGTGCATTTATAACTTTTGGTTTTATCTGATCTATGATATCTGTTATGGGATGTTTTAGACCTAAAATCTAAAAAAAACATATGTTACTAACATCACATTTTTATATGAATACTCATTTAATGTTAATAGAACTATTAAGACTTGCGGCCTTTCACATGATGGCTGGTTTAGTTGTGACCACTTTTACATGTACAACACTCTTCATGAGGTACTTGTTTCCAAGAATTCTTATCTTCAACTGCATTGCTGAGGATTTGAACCTCATACTCTCCAATGCCATGCATTGATACTACCCTACCCCTCAGTTAAGAGGGGTTCCAAGTGACCGGAACGCAGTGATAGCAACCCTCCAGGGGCAGCAAGCCTATCAATAAATAAGTGACCGGAAAGAATTTAGGTAGTTAAAACAAGTGGAAAACTGTGAAATCTATTGATTTATAGATATTACTAGCCACCATCTTTTTCTGTGAGGTTTCCATTAAATATATGTCGCAGATGAGAAAAAATAGATAAGAGTTCTTGTGAAGTTTGTAGATACCAAATGTTCCGAGTAAAAATAACATAGATTTTATTTAAAGGTCTTGACAAAACAAAACACTAACATTTCTTACAAATATCACAAAAATGAAGAATGCCTAAATGCTGCACTTTTTTGTGACGTCTGCGAGAACTTTTGTCTGTAAATTCTTTGGGACACAAGTCACATAAATACTTCATCTTTCCGTATCCGACCTTTCTTGATAGAGAATTCTTTTTATTACTGACATTTAGTACAGACCCTAAAAACAAGAAACAAATTTAATTTTTTTTTATAAAATGAATCTGTGCTCACTCAAAGTGAACACAAATACACTCTTTGACTCTTTCACAGTAAGTAACTTCTAGCCAGTGTCTTGAGAGAGGAACCATATTCAATATAGAAATATATCGAACCCACGACTTCCAGTACGAAACAATATGAATGCCGGCGTCGTAACCGCTAGGCAACCAACCAATATTTACATTCAGTGTTCATTAGCATTGTCTGAGAGAGATAGTAACATTAAAAGAAATTGATAAAATATTTTTTCTTTTTGTTCAGTCTGAGCTACAGTATGGTATATAGTGGGATGAGGCAGAATACATCCATCCACTCTGGGACCTATTATTGTGGTGCAGAAGCTTCTTTTAAAAATAATTTACAAAAAACCAAGAGACTATCCATCAAAGGTATAAATAAAAATTTATACCTTTGCTAGTAATTCATCTTCCACATTAATTGTTATTAAGAGCTATAAAACAAAAAATGTAATCAGCGAGTGACTAAACTCGAAGCTTGAATTTTTTATACTTATTGTAAGTACTTTGGAAAAGGGATCAATACTGTTCCAACCAAGTAAATAAATAAATGATATGACGGTGATAAATACCTTTGGCATCATTGTTTGGTAATATTGGATGATCAGGTTTTACAAAAATTAACGGCTTATGGTCATCTTCATCAAAGTCATCACTAGAAAACTGGTTAGTACTATGATTGTCATCACTTTCAGTATCAATAAATTCAATTTTTATGTTATCTATTGTTTCACATTTGTCCTCCGTACTTTCTGAACAAGTGTTGGTTTCTTTATATTTATTTATCGAATTAATTAGTTCATCTATCTTATTACTTTCATTTACGAGACAAAGTAATTTTTTATTCGCATTCTCCACAGTACTTTTAAACTCATAATATGACGAAACTTGTTCTTTGCATTTCAAACATATTTTGGATGGTAATCTTTCATCATATTCAATCTGGAATTTGATTAAAATTTTAATATTGAATAAAAAGTACAACTAGATTATGCTTGATCAATACAAGCCCAATTTCAATTCGTGCTGGTACATTTAAATTTCAGAAAATTTATTTTGGATAGATAAGCGACTATTCACTTTAAAAACCGGGTCTATATTGTTTTAATAAATAAATAAAAGAATAGAACATCAAATTGTGGTAGTAAAAATCCACAACTTTCATAGCCTAAGACATAGATTCCCAAAGTGGTCTATATTGACCCCCAGGCGTCAACAAGGATCTCCATAACATTGAAAATAAAAATTGGGGTTCTATGAAATGAAAATGGGGCAATTAGGTTTTTTTTTTAAATCTCATACAGTAAATGTTTTTTTTATACATCACTATGGTTGAAATGTTAGAAATTAAATCTCTCAAAGTAAGCATCAGGGAGTTTACCAAAAACCCAAAAGCAAGACATGGGGTCTACAAGAGAAGAGAAAGGTTTAGGAGCCTCTGGTCTAAGAAAATAGTGAGTTGATTAGATTTGAATAAGCATATAAATATACATTCAGCACCACAGTTTGAACCGCAAATTCCTATGACCTCACTGTCATAGATGGACCATCTCATTTTTCATCATCATAACGCAAAAATTTACCTTGAAAGAGAATAAGCTTGATATCATATCCAGAAATGGAGGTTGTTCCAAATTATGTAAATCATTAAATATATCGTGATCTCCATTCTTCGATAAGCATAGTCGACAGGTTTCTGTGACTTCGATGATATATTCTCCACTTTTCTCCATTTTAAGTTCTTATATTATATTATTATTTAGAAAATGTTTATTGTATTCTTGTGGGTACTTAAGTCTCAAGACGTTTGGGTAAACTTGAGTTTTAGCGTCGTGAACATTTCTATTCGAATTATCCACAACTGTCATTTCCATGGTCATTTCATATGACGTTTCCATAGATTTTTATTAACGTATTTGGCGGTATCAGTGTTGCCTAGTCGCAGAAACGCGTCCAAATATTTCAAAATTTCGACCGACGGCAAACAACGCATTTTCTTTTTTATTTCCACTGACTTGCACCCGAAATCGACTGATGCAGCAAGACAACGCATTTATTTAAAAATAAAATCGTGCGACCAAAAACAAAACATTAGTAAGTCAAAAAATAATTTATCACAATAATAATATTTATTTATTTATTTATCCTTTTTTATAATAATCACAAATATACAATCATACAAACATTATCAATAACAAAATACCCATTTACAATTAAAAAAAAATAAAAAATATTACACTTTACAGTTTTCAATGCCTATACCGCTTTAACAAATAATTTAAATCAAATATGCGGCAATTTATTTACATAATAATGTTTGATGACATTAAGAACATCGCAATGCAAAACAAGAATTTTTTTAATATTATGTAATTTTTACATAATAACCTAAGTTGTGTCTTTTTTCATATAAAGGCCCAGGCAATGGATTTAATAAATAGGTATATGTGTAATAAATAATTTGTGTATGTTGTATATTCTTCTAGTGTCGCCGATCACCTGCTCTATGTAGCTCTTATAAGATAAATTACATATTGTGATAAATTATTTTTGAACTTACTGAAAATGTTTTTTTTTGGTGGCACGATTTTATTTTTAAATGCGTTGTCTAACGCCGGTCGAAACATCATAGATATAGTACTATTGGATCGGTAATCTATGCAACTTGGGGTATCATGATAAAAATAGCTGACTAGCTGCAAAAGTCGGAGGTTTTGTTTGCTAGAAGTCTGTATAAAACGTTCTGATTATCATATATTTTCGTGATTTGTGTCTACGTGAAAAACTGAACATGGTTAAATCGTGTTGTGCGTAAAATTGTACTCATTTTTTATTTATACAAAAAAATTTAATGAAAAGAAAATAAATATACTGGATGATAATTTTCAAAAGAAATGATTTCCAAGGTATATATTGCAAGGAACACCAGTGTAAAAAATAATTATAACGCAATTAGCTACTAAATATAATATGTTTTCTTTCAAAGAAAAAGTATGGAAAATAGAGGTTCATAAATATTGTCCTAAAAATGTGTATTCTGTATTATTCGCTATAGGAGACAAAATGCATAACAAAACATGTCCATTCATCACAAACAAACAGAATTTTTTTAAGGAGAGTATATTGTAATCGGAGAATTTTGCTCTAAACAAATAATACAAAGAATTCCCCCTTGCCGCTAGTCACGTGACCTTCCATACAAACAGTGTTGTCGCGGTTGACTGTATGTTTGACAGCTAGTCCGATGCGAAATATTTGGACGCGTTTCTGCGACTAGGCAACACTGATACCGCCAGATACGTGAATAAAAATCTATGGAAACGTCATAGGAAATGACAGATGTGGACAATTCGAATAGAAATGTTCACGACGCTAAAACTCATTTTTACCGACGTTTGTTTTTGAATCTTCAATAACTTTTACCAATGTAAAAATCTATTTTGTAGTAATCATTGTATTAAAAATATCATTTTTTGCATTATGAAGCCCTAACTAAAAGAATAATAAATGAAATGCCCGCAATCAAATACTGCCCGACTAAAAGTTATACAATTTGACAATCAAATTTGACATTGCGAAAGCAACCAATCGGATATTATTTTTTCTCTGGTTGATTAAAACTTTGACACTTTGACTTTGATACCATAGATGGTAGACATTGAAAATATAACAATACGCTGTCAAGATAATAATATTCAAGATTTGATCATCTTGGAGTGGTTTTGAACTTAGACTTTTTATAAACATTTCTAACTCTTTTTTATGTGTCTTGTTCAATTTTAAATGAATGATGAGAGAAAACTATATTTTAATGAGCTGATCTAAATTCATCTGTTGTTACAATGGATAAGTATTTAAATAGTTCAACCGATGTAAATGTGAATAACTTTTGTAGAATCTGCTTAGGGAAGAATGCAGTGAAAGATATTTATCAGAAAAAGTTAAAAAATTCTATTAGTGTCCCTTATTATGTCATGATGTCTGCTATATTCTCATTGGCGGTGAGTATGTTCAATTTGAATTTGGAGTGATCATAATATAGCACTCTTCAAATCCCGATGATCTATGTAGCTTTTTTGCGTTTTATATTTGGTAATTATTTACTTTAAGGGCTTCTTCGATTTTTTATATGAAACACATATCAAATGTATATGCAGATTGGTAAATAAGCATGTTATGGATTGATTTGATAACATTTGAAGTATTTTATCAACCAATTTTAAGTAAAAATCAATTAAAAGTTGCCTATTTTCTCATACAAATTTTTCTTTCAAGGAGTGACATTTTATTTTTTGATTCTAAAATTGGTGTTTTTGTTTGAAAAATGAAAATATTGTTAGTTATTGTCGTTTAGTTAGTCAATTTAGATAGATTAGGGGATTTGATAACATCTTCGAATGATAAGACTACGACTTGAATAGGTTAGGTTAAGGTTGGAACGTAGTTTTTAAGGGGGGTTTGGGGGGTGGAATGATAACACTACACTCTGTTAGGTTGAAACATATTCATTTAGAAGGGTTTTGTCAAAAATCGAAGTAGCCCGCAAAGTAAATAATTACCTTATATTTTTATTGGCACTGCTTCCACATTAACCAATTATATTTTGTTACGCTACCTCTTTGGATAAATTGTATAAAGTTACCTCAGCTTAATTTTAACATTAAATTTTGTGATTAATTTTTATCTGGTAGCAAGCAATTGCTCTATCCTTGTTTCTTGTTAATTCCTTGATTTCTTGAAATAATTATTAGAAATAAACAACATAAAAAAAAAACTGAAACATTTGATGACGGATACAGAAATTCAATTAAATGGCATACCTAAGGCATATCTATCATATGGCATACCTAAGGCATATCTATCATATGGCATACCTAAGGCATATCTATCATATGGCATACCTAAGGGCTAACTCATGGTTCATTAGTTCATCCATTTGTCTAAGTCTCTTGTAGTAAGAAATCGTCCATCTCGCCCATTACTTTGCAGACAAATTATTTCTCTCATCTTAATGTTTATAACTTAAACTGTTGATGTTACAGATAAATCAAAATGATGGGCTACCTTCAAAGCTTTGCAAAAGATGTTGTTCAAAGCTATTATCAGCATATAAACTGAAACTTTTAGCCGAGCAATCACTCAACAAGCTGCTTAGTTACATTTCTAAGAATGAAACTAAATCCCAAGATCTTAGTTATGATAAAAATGAAATCAACTTACTTAATAATAACAGTACAAACGATATCAAAGAGGAAACTGAAATTAAGCAGGAAATAGACGGGACTATTTTAATTGAGCCTGATATCAAAGATGAATGCTTGGAAAATGTGCTGAGAATATCTGAAAATAATGAAGATCTAAATTTTGACGATGAACCAAAGCAGGACACAGATTCAGAGTATGATTTTGATGATGACACTCCATTGTTATTCTATGGTGCTGAGGACAAATTGCCAAACGGTGATTCTTTTTTATTATGTGTCAAGATAATAATAAATATCCTCAGGTAAATTCAGCATGATGTATATTTTGTTTCAAATCAAAGTACTTAAAGAAAGGTGAGTGGGTCTGCAAAAATGGGGCACTGCTTGCTTATAAGGTCAAACCTTGCCATTATACATTCACTATATAATTGCTCTATTTGTTGGAGATTTTAACTGTTCAATAAAGATGTAACGTAGCATGTTTCAAAATCTTTGATTACAGATTCCATTTTAGAGCGGGAAGAAAAAATATCAAAACGCAAAACTAAACAGAAAAAACACAGTGGTATGTTAGTGGCATTTATTTAGATGTTTGAGTAGCCAAATATTTATTCTAGTCATCGATCTAGTTAACTGTTTTAGGAAGGGTGAAATTGAAGTTGAAAAAAGATATGAAAATATCTAAGAAGTCTGGTTCCTGTGTGTGCCATTTATGTGGAAAGTTTGTTAGAAGTATGTCTGCCCACTCTGTGGTCCATTCCGAAAATAGAAGGAAATACCCGTGTGGAGATTGTCCAAAATTATTCAGTACATATGGCGCTCGTAAAAAACACCGTAATGTCCATCATTTGGGGAAATTATATTTTTGCCAAATATGCAATAAAAGTAAGTTTTATGTATTTTAAATAGGTAATTTTTTTGGTTGTTTGTCAAATATATGAGTTCAATAAATTAATCAATAGCTCTTATGAGACATATCTGTGATAAGATATTCGGATGAAGGTCTTAATAAAAAAAATGTATATATTCTTTTCCCATTACTGCCAGATTATGAAAATAACTTTGTGTATCTATCAATCTATGGTGATACAACCCATTGTGAGCTTGGATCTCCTCAAGCAGTAGTCCTCATTCCATCCTGTTCAGTTCGTCACCCCAAGAGATTTTGGTTCTCTTTCAACGCAATCGAATCATCTCGACCTGGGTCCGCCAACACTCTTTCCAATCTGACTGTCAGTGGGGAGTTTTCTCTTTGAGTGTTCATCAATTCTCTCTCTATGTGCCCTAATTCGCGAAGATGCCACCACTCAATGAATTTGGTGATGTCATCTTAAAATCAGTACAGCACTTCATTATACCAGATATGCCATCTTCCACTTTCGATAACTTTGAGTATTCATTATTTTTTTAATTAATCAATGAAATAAAACCCAATTTTATTAGTACCTACTAATATTTTACCCTATAATCTTGATTTAATTTGGAGCAAATTAATTTTATCTCTTCCACCATAGTTACCTACTTGGTGTAACATATTTCGTAACAAAATATTTAGTTTTTTTACATAATTTTATTATTAAGCTAACCAGCTTTCGAAGATCAAAATGTCATAAACACAAAGGAACGTAACAAAATTGTGTACAAAACTAAAAATTTTGTATTACTTATTTTTATAAGTTGGAGAAAATTAAGATAGCTCTGTTTATTAAGTAGAGTAACATATCAACGCATATTTCGAGAGAACAAGACAATGTAAAACATTATAGATCAAATTTTTTAATCTATTACCTTCTGTATAAACAGAGAGATTAATTTTAGTATAACTAAATATTTATCATGTACAGTCAATTATTTTCAAATAGGATTAAATCATATATCTTTATTTTGTTTTTGAGTCTAGCTTACAAGCGTGGATATGATCACATTCGTGCAAAACATAGCGATAAACCTAAGTTATATGCTTGTGTGTTGTGTGAGAGAAGATTTAGAGAAAAGGCCCAACTAACATTTCATATCACCATGCACACCAAAGAGAAGCCACACACTTGCGATGTTTGTGGGAAGGCGTTCAGAACCAACGCGGCTTGTAACTTTCACAGGCGAGTTTCCTACATAGTTGTCTTCTTTTAGTTGCAAACAATTTTGTCAAACGAGTCTCCCACAATTTACATGGTTTTTTGTCATCTTTTCAGACGAAGAGTTCATGATAAAGAAAAGACCCATGAATGTCATATTTGTCATATGTTATTTTTTGCCGCTAGCACACTCAAAGTACACATAAGGTTTGTAGAAATCTTTTATTTAAAAATTATGGATAGTGTGTAATATAGAACTGTTGTTGCCTACCTATTATTTGTTATAATTATTGTATTTTTTAAGGTCTCATACAAAAGAAAAAATTTACAAGTGTACGCATTGTGAGAAGAGCTTTACAACAAGTTCAGGATTACTTGTACATAAAAAAAGGCACCAAGGAATCAAAAAACATAATTGTGAAATATGCGCAAAAGTTTTTGTAACTGCTGGGTAAGAGCTATCTTATTTTTATAATTCTATGTGCTACTGCATGAACCTTAACTTAAGACATGGATTTCAGACCATTACCCCTATTCCCTATCAGATCCGCTAAAATTTAGCATCAACAAAAAATTTGAATTTCGCGGGAAATACCTTCCAAGCGATATTCCTTAAGAAAACGATCAAAGTGAATATAACTGCAAGTGATTTCAAACGAATAATTTTCCCATGTTAAAATTATCATCATGGCTGCCAAATTTCCTTTTTCTCGAACAAATTCATCTTGATTAAGAAATATAACACTATTAACGTATATTATTTTGTGATGAAAACAAGAGCAAAATGATATATTTACTGAAAATAATAACTTTTTTTGTTTTGATTATTGTTTTTAAGAGAGGTGACTGAAAAAACAAGACACGATTTTGACATAATATAAGCGGTTCCTCCAAAATTTTGGCGGGTCTTTCTGAGGTGCCGCTTAAATTGATAGAATAGCGGGTCATTTTAGAGGAATCGTTATAATTTAAGTGGAACAGTCAGTTAAAAGTTACTTTTTTTCATACACTTTTTTGGTGGATTCTTAATTTATAGCAAATAGGGATATAAAGCTGTTAAATTAGTAGATAGAACTCAATTTTAGTGCAACTAGTTCCATCTGGAGAATTAGATTAAAAAACATAATGGAAGATAGTTCAAATTTCCTGGCAGGCACTACTAGCGCCAACCTTAATATCTAATTACTATTTGGTCTTTTGAAATTCCAGCTTGTAGCTTAACAATGTCATTAAATATATTTACATGAGTTTTAAATGCTTCAATAGATTTTACTTTTTCATTTTCAGAGCTTTGAAAATACACATGGTTTCTCATACTAAGGAAAAAATACATCCATGCAGATATTGTGGCGTTAAATTTGGTAGAACTGATCATCGTAACAGGCACGAGAGGACGGCACACAAAGACAAACAGAGTACAATAGACAATATAATATAATACCTAGTGTAATTTAACCATAAGTGAAAAAATATTTTCATTCCTTTATTAACATTATTAAAAGTAAAAAAAACAATAATTAGGTACTATGTTTCAACACCATTGCAAAAAATAAATAATAAATCACAGGTAAAATTTTCAATTTATTTTATTTTATTTGAGTGCAATAAGTGTTATCAAGTGATTAATGGTATTGTTAATATTTATACCTAATTGATTAACATATCAAAAGTATATTTTGCTGTGAAATCATGCAAACTTTTTACATTTCAATTGTTTAATTTTAACAAATTTATTACGTTATATATTATATGTATAGATGCACGTTTTTTTTTGTCTCAAATTGAGTAGGTATATTAATTATTGCAATAATTATTGTTTTGAATGAGTATATTTCTCGGGCATAAAATATACTTCTAAGTTTTTATTAATTGTTAAATATTTTAAATTTTATACAAAATTAATGATAATATACCTACTTGTATGAAATAAAGTTAATTTTCTGAAACAAGATGGTCGTTAATTTTTAGCGTGTTTAGTGCTCTTTGCAGTTTCCTCTTTTGGCTGTCATCCAAATTGGGCAGTTCCATCAACTGGCCGATGTACGTTTTCAATGATCTCGTGTGTCGGATTTGTTTCATCAGCTCCGCTTTCGGGTCCAACTGTTTTCCTGATGGAAGGTGATGACCGCTGGCTAAAGTTGACCAAAGTTGTCCACAATGTTGGACTCTGACAAGATGTTCCAAGTTCTATTGTTTAAAAGAAACCGTGTATTAATAATTTTAAGATTTTTAACATGGTGAAGGTTCTGTTATTAGTACAAAATAATTCAGAAATAACAACAGCAGAGGCCTTTCCCGTATATACCTAGCTACCCATTGTTGGTGCCTACATAAGTAATTGTTGTTCTTGCATTATTTTGAAAACGAAAAGTATATTAAAAAGTAAACAAAGGTTTTTTTTATTTTTGATTTAAGTATTATGGAGCAAACCAAGAGCAAACCCATATTTAGCTTGCACAACCAATTTTGTCCATTCTAATTTTGAAAACATTCACACTTAAAAAGTTCAAAATGACATCAGGTATATCAATATACTCGTATTCTTTTAACATGGCTACTTTGATATTCTAGTCACTTTGTTTTAAGGTAATATTTTATAGTTTCGAGAAGCTCCGAAGTCTCATCTTTAGATGCAATCATAGTACTTGCAGATGAGAGGTTTGATCATATAGAAATTGGTTGTGAGAGCCACCTACCTTTTGTTTCACATCTTGGAGGTCTGCCAATTCCACTTTCAGCTTACTGATGTGGTTCTCTATATCGGCTATGTGCATGGCCTTTTCATTGATGTCTTCTTGTAATTGTTTTTCTTGAATTTTCAATGTCTCAATCATGTTTTCTTTGTCATTTATTTCCTGTAAGTATAAATAACCAACATAACCAACATTGTATTGTATTTCTTATTTTGAAATTATTTTTACTAAAATGTTATCATAATATTAGTTAACTCATAGACAAACAGAATGCCGATCAAGAGATTGATGGTTCATGCGGCAGATTAACAAAATCGAAACTACTGTCTTTTGGATGTATGAGAAAGGCTCAGATAGGTAGGTGTCTTTGGAGAAGACTTTGACAGACGGGATGGATGGCTTTGTCGGAGGGCAATGACACTGCACACAGCCTTGACTTTCCTATCTGGAAAACCTTGAATAGACTCAGTGGGGGTGACCAGATGCGGGGGCCAACCAGCAGAGGGCTTGCTTGAGGGTGACGACATAAGTTGTGACTGGAGCGCTGCACGAGGATTTGCATTTGTTGACGTGCAATGCAGGTGACTTGTGAAATGGAAGAATTTGAAGTGACAAATGACAAGGTGATTATGGATGGAAATGGAAAAAGTGGACACCGAACAGTAGAAGTAAGTGATACAATGTCATTTAGCGAATAATGATACCCTAGTTTGTGTAAATAAATGCTTCAGGAATGACTTGTACCAACCTGTCGCAATTTGCAAACATTGCTTTTCTTCTCTTTGATACAATGCGGTATGCTCATTCGTTTTCTTTTTGAATCTCCCGCCTTTTCGGCAGCAATTTCCCTTCTAACTACGCCCTGAGCTAGTTCATCCGCCAGTCTGTTGGCCAGCCTCGTCAGTTGTGCTTGCCTTACCTGAAAAAAGTAATTATTTTATCAATTATATTGTAGGCGTTTCAACTATTTTGTATCCATGTGAGTAGATCGTTTCAGCACTAATAAATAATATTATTGCGTCTACGGTTGTGAAGGGAGGAAAGACCAATATGTCAGAAAATCCATGGGTAGATATTGAATTTTGTTTTATGAATAATGAAGAAACAATAACCTGCATCCGGTGAATTTCCATCTTCATCTTCCCCACGTCTCCTTCTGCACCCTTTTCTTCTTGAACTTTTTGCTTGGTTTCTGTTGTTAGAATTACCTGATAGAAAGTATGTGAAATTAATACCAACTATTTGATATAAACATTAACAATAATTATGTTTGAGTTTTAATTGTAAATAATCAAATTACCAACCATTTTCTGCCATTTCATTGCTTCCCTCTTCATTTTATAGAGATCAATTTCCAATTGACATTTCTCTTCCTCTAGTTCTTTTATTTCCTCCTCCATTCTTAGAGTTTCTTCTTCCATATCCTGAGAGCAAACAAACCATTTAATATTCTTGAATGAAATTTAATACTGTCTGAAAGTGACGTAACTTTTGTACCTTTAATTTAGCCACATATTCTAAGGTCATGTGGTTGTAAGACGCTTCCAATTCCTCGTTGTGTTTCCGATCTTCACTTCTTTGTTCGAACAGATGCTCCATGCGATGCTGGAATTGTGAAATATTTCTCAAATTAGTTGTGATGAAATGAAATAAAATTATTTCATTCCAACATTGAAAAAACTATTTATTACTTGTAAATTATTCATTGACCGTTGTATGGCGTCTCTCTCTTTCCTCAGTTTGCCAATATCATATTCAAGTTTTAGGTTCTTGTGTTCCAAAACTTGTATTTCTGCAGATAGACAAAGAAATTACAAGCATGTGCAGTTTTATGTATTAGCTTTATATTATACTAGCTTTCTCGACAGACGTCCTGTAGTCCTTACTATGAATATTGATTTCAAATTCGTAATTTATACAAAAATACGTTTAAAATATGTTTGAATGTTAAAAAAATATTTCTGAAAGCTCGAAAGAGATTCTATCAAAAATCTGCGTATCAATGTTTTGAAACTCAATGGTTGCAACTAAATAAGAATTGCGTTGTTATTGAATTCTTCACAGATGGCGTTGTTGTCTGTAAATCCGTTCCATGCTAACTTTAATATTATATTATTTATTATTGTTATCCGGAGTGGAGTACAATCCAATAAACTAAGCATCATAAGAATCTGTTCAGCCGATCTCGAGTTATAAGTGTTCGCACCCGACTTTCTTATATATTATACTAGCTTTCCTGACAGACGTTGTCCTGTGCGGTATTCCTAACAATGAATATTGAATGCGAATTTGTATTATTCTAGGCTTATTACCTTTTAACCAATGTAATTTAGATCGATGGATCTGTATCAAACCATATATTTTCCATCGCACCAACTCTCAAACAACTGAAAGTTCCTGTCAAACTTTAATTTAATTTCAATTTTTCAAATTTGAAATAAAAATTATATTGTTAAAAGTACTGAGAAGTCTCTTCTTAATATTTTCTTTCATAAGAACCTTCTCCTGATAAAAGCCCACACGACAAAAAAAGAATTAGTAAAATCGGTCCAGGCGTTTAGGTGTGATGCAAAATCGGTCTCCATTTTTACAATATAGATTTGAAAGATATAACCTTACGTTTTTTCTTTTGATTAATGTCCGAGGTCAGAGTCTGCTTTTGTTCTGATAAATTGACAACTCTACTCTGTGACCTGATCCACTCTTGTTGCATTTCTTTTATTTCTTTGGTCAAATCAGCAATATTTTTTTCCAATTCATCCACTTTTCTTTGGTTCGGTGATTTCTCAACCCCCTACAAAAATGTAAATAAACAAATAAGTACGCTATTACAGTATCAGTTTTCGTTTAAAATAAATATTTTATTTTTGTTTAGCATTTTTTAACATCAGTAAAGTATCATTCAAAACTAGATTCGAACTTGTAACTATGTAAATATATTTGTGTACTTGTAATTGTTCCAGCAAAGCAATGAGTTTCTTATTTGCCGCTTCCAAAGACAGCTGCTTCCTTTCTATAGAAGCTAAAGTTTCTTTTATACTTTCTTCTGTTTTTGTCAATTCTCTGTCTTTAAAATCAAATAGTTTTTTCTCGTCGTCTAAGGTTTTTTGAAGGCGCTCGTTTTTATCCTTCTGTTGTTCAATTTGTAATAAGATCTTTGCCAATATGTTTTCATTTGCCAGCACTCCCATTTCCTAAAATTTGATTTTTATGGAAAAATAAAAAAAGTTATACCATTAAAATACAATTATTATCAGTAGAAAATATTGTCCAATCTGTGACAGAATTTCAACAGAAGTTGGCACCTAGACGACTTAAGACAATGTTGCCTTGTTTAAAAAAAAAATTATGATGTTTAGTTCCAGTAATATTTAGTTTCTTACCAATTTCTTTACTTCCTCCTTTAGTTTCTTTATGGTGGTGGCTACTACGTTAGAAGCTTTGTCGTTCAGCAAACTCTCTTGTAGCTTTTCAAGAGTTTCAGTCTCCAGATCATACTTTATTTGTGACACTTTTTCCACTTCCCTCAACACGACTTTCAACATGTTTGTTATGTTTGTGTTTTCCTGTAAATCAGAATTTTGCATTCACTAATGGTTCTTCAACAAAACATATTATATTTATTTGAAACAAAAAAGTTTTTCACCATTGTGGCTTTATCAAGATCATTTTCGGTGTATTCCAAAAGAGCGTTTGATTCTAGTATTGCATTTTCCAATTCCATCTTCTTTTTCTCATCGTTTTTGACTGAAAACAATTCATAAGTATTATAAGAATTTAAAAAAAAATGGAATTTATTACTATTATAGTAAGAAACATCTTGCTTTTTTTCCATTGTAGGGGCTATTTTAGCATATTTGTAAAGAAAGAGTTAAAACGAAATTCTCGTAATACTTTTACATTTAGGAAATGGGAAAAAAAATTTCTACGTTCTTTACACTTCTGAAAAGTCAAATTAATTAATCTAGAAACATTTACTTAGTTTTTGGACAATTTCCAAATCATGAGCAACTCTGTCTTTAGATATAGTTAGTTCTTCGTTATTCAGCATAGCTTTTGCTATCTCTTTTTTCACTGCGTCTATTTCAGCATTCATTACTCTGAAGTTAGCTTCCATTTCACTGTGGAATAAGTAAATAATAAATTAGAACAGTGGATCCATCCACACTATTCAATATTATTAGTGCCCGATACTGATCTGTCATTTTACTATGGAATAATATTAAAAAGGTTTGAAATTTGGACACTTACTTATATTCATCTGTTAACTTTGTGTACACTTGGTCTCTTTTTTCAATTTGGAAAATGACTGATGTCCAGGCATTCATGAGTCGGCTGTGTTCCACCTGCAGAGACTCCATATCGGCCGTTGATTCCGCAATACGATTGCTAATCAAGTTCATTTCTTGTTTTTTGATGTCCGTTTGCTCCTCAATCAGGGTGATTTTTGATTCCAGATTCCAAACTTCTGTGGTCAGTTTGTACATCATGACATCCTAAAAAAAGGTTATATTCAATAGCCGATAAATGTTTTGTAAAATCAATGAAAAATTATATTACAAGATGTTGTACCAGTTCTTTTTGTTTTTGGGTTTTTTCTTTCTTTTCAATCGCCATTTTCTCAGACACTCTCTGACTGACTGTAAGCTCGCAATTGGTTTCATTTTTTCTCTTTTCATACTGCTTCCAAATCCAGTTGTATTCATCTAAATCCTTCCGTAGTTCCATATCTTTAAATAAAAGTATGCACTGAATCCGCTGTGTTAATATTAGAAAGCTTTATCTTTAAACTCATTAAAAAATCTTTCAATTACCCTCTCTTTTACGTTTATTAAGCATCTCCATTTTCTCTCTATGCATTTCTCTTATTTGCTGAAGTTCTTTTTCTTTGGCTTCTCTGTATTTTACCGAATTTTCCAGATTATCTTCAAACTGCTTTATGTCATCCTGCATTATTTCGTAGAGAAAATTCATAAATAAATCATTAAAAAAAATCATTATCATTTGATAATTTGGAATTTCCTTACTCTTTGAGCTTTGACATCCTGCTCCAAATGGTACATTTCCTTTGACATTTGTGATTCATAGTTCTGTTTTTTAACTTTTAAATTATTTTTCTAAAAAATAAAATTAAAGATAATGATGAAGTTAGTTTTAACTTTAAACCAATTCACTTTTGGATAGATCTGAGTCTGAATAGTTGTTTGGTATTGATATTCTCTCACCAGTTCTATGATTTGAGTGTTGACTCGTTCGTTTTCTTTCAAAAGATAAGCTTTGAGGGCATTCTGGAACTTCTGCATGAGAGGATGGTCCGGCTCTAAGACTGTGACGGGTGCTGGCTCCGTCGGTGCTATCCATCTGTGAATATTAATACTTAACTAGCAGCAAAACTTGTCGGACAACTGGCATAGGCATGGATATGACATCATCCCTTATCTTATAGGGTCTCAATTTTACTTTACCACATTGGGGACTGCGGATAATTTGACATTTCTTAGCAAAAATTTGTAAGTAGGAATCTTTGATCACATATCACATTATTATGTCGTCGATTTGTGTTCGGATGTTTCTCCCAATTGTTACAGCAACAAATAATATTATATATTTTACTTGGGGTTTAAGTGTCAAAAAAAATACCGATCTTAGGACAAACTTACTAACTTTAATATAGAATTGGGAAACCATCCTTTTCATACTCTTGAGTATTTGAGAAATATTTGTAAACATATATTTGCTTGTTTGTTTTCTGTCCATATATTAGGTACATGGACAGAAAACAAACAAGTTTGTAAAAAATAACAATTTCAAGAATTTCTTATAATTTCTATACCTTTGAAGGGATGATTCTACAGACTTGGTTTCTGGTTTCTGTATACATCCTGCAATAGCGTCGTCCAAACTTTCTAACTCTGAATCCATTTCAGAAAATATCTATAATATTTTGTAACAAAATAAAACTGCCTTCTTGTTTGAAGAAAATCAATAATGGTTTGTTGTTATTGCTAAAACAATGTATGTTGTTATGGTATCACAAATAATAAATTAACAAGTGGTTAGCAACTTGGTTGGCAATCAAGTTTGACACTGAGAAGTAAGGATAACTCATCCTTAACATATGTTAAGGATGAGTTATCAGTTATTAACATATGTTAATATATAGCAACCATATGGTTGCTATGGAAACCATAGTGCCATTCGATGACAGCTAGGTGACATAATAGCAGGACAATGTATTCCTACTCATGCATACTAGTACATTCTTACAATCACATACTGGCCAAAATCACTCGATATCGGGTGGAAGGCCTCAAAAAAAAAAAAAAAACAATCACATACTAAACAAACAACGGCCATGACATTTTGACAAATAACGGTGTCTATGGAATGCTCTTCTTTCAAGCGTAGAAATGCGTAGAAGGATCAGAAACAGTGGAGGGAAATTTTAGCCTCCCTACGTTCCCTGTGAATCCTGTAAGTAGGTACCAGAAGAGTATGTAAATAATGACATTGACAGAAGTATGCTGTTACTATGGAAACAAAAAATGCAAACATTTGTAATTGAATACAAAATAATCTAAAGAATGATGTTTCAATAGTTAGTGTTTATTTATTTTGTATAAAATTATATTGTCTGATGTTCTGATTTGAAAAATGGTAAGAATTCTATTTGTGTTATCCATCAAGATATTCCTTATTTTGTATTATGAAGTACAAATTAATGATTGTTACCATTTGAACAGATTCTTTCAAGATCAAAACCAGTGGATAGTAATAGTAAACCTTCTAACAAAATCAACAACAAGAAAAAGATTCCAGATTTGGAAGACTTTATAGAAAGGCGAGATTACACAGGAGCATTGACACTGTTGGAGGTGAAACATTTTACAGTGTAACCTCTCAAAATGAGTATCCAGAATAGTAATCATAACATTTTACAGTGTAACCTCTCAAAATGAGTATCCAGAATAGTAATCATAACATTTTACAGTGTAACCTCTCAAAATGAGTATCCAGAATAGTAATCATAACATTTTACAGTGTGACCTCTCAAAATGAGTATCCAGAATAGTAATCATGAGTCTTACTCAGTAATCAAAACATTTGTTATGCGAAACAATTCATCCCGTACAAATCACACTATTTTCAAATATTTTTAACCTTAAGTAATGTATATTTAAATAAAATGACTCCATAATTGCTAAGAAGTGTGACAGCTCTTGGAATACAATTTACATTTTATAAAAAACTGAAAGTGAGTCGCTGCATTATCATTGAGTAAATTTACCATATTACCACCTCATTATTATGGTGAAGCTTTTCAATGATTTTACATTACTTACAGCTGTGTTCTTCGGGGACATTTTTCTTTGGAGATATTTTTTCTAGAGTAATTGGTTAAAATAGCGACTCTAGCGGTTAAAAAGCCACCTTTTGCAATCTTTTACTGGAGTTTGTGGGTAATACAAGCTTTAGTAGCTTTCCATGAAAGAATCAGTGTAATTGTGTTCACTTTAAGTGAGCACATATTCATTTTTAATTGAATTAAAAACAGGGTATACTTTGCACATAAAAATGGCAAGAAATGTCTGAATACAAATTTGGAGACATTTGGAACGAGTAAATGTCGTGAAAACGGGACTCCTCTTTCTGTGAAACCCAAATGTTTTTGACAAAATGTGAAACCCAAAAAATTTGCTTGTTAAAAGAGTTCGTTTTGAGAGGTGCTTGTTATGAAAGGTTCCGTTGTTTTTCAAAACATTTTTCTTAGACTAGTTTTCCTGTTTCTGCCATTCTGGATAAATCATGTTTTGAAATGTTTAATTATTTATTGCAGTTTTTCCAAAGCGAAAATGTAAATAATGTCATGATGCAAGTATGGAGTGGATATTGTTACTTTCATTTGGGAGACTACAAGCAAGCATTGGAAATATATAAAAAGTTGGAAAAAACCAAGCTCGACTCAAGGATATCTATGGATGATGTTTCAATGAATAAAGCCGTTTGCTACTTTTACCTTGGTATTCATGTTTCGATTATTTTTGTAGATGCAAATATAGGTATGTCAAATCAAATTTTACCGTGGTGATATAGACCATTAACGGCCACGTGGATTTTGACATTAGCCTGGATGGATAAACATAAACAAAAAGTTTAAGAGTTGGTATGAGTGTGTCGCTATGCAAAATACTTTGATACCCATCACTATGGTTTATGCATGTGTGGTGTGTGTGTGTCGCAATGGCAGCCATTGTCCCACCAGCCAATGTCAGATGACGTCATCTTTTAATGGTCTATTCAGCAACGGCGATAGGTACCTATTTTGAGAAACTTAGTGTATACCTACTGTATGTTTTTTGATGAGTGCAACTATCTATGTGTAACAGGGGTAGTGGATAACCTGAAGCAGGGAGGTAGAGGACCTCAATACCTATCTATTTTACCCCCATGTATTGTCAGCGATATTGCGTGGTTCAAAAGTTATTAGCTTTTGTTTTAAAAAATTCTTTTCTTTAATTTTTCTTCCAAGCTTTATAATTTTTCCACAAATTTTCAAGGGCTTTAAGAGCAAATTTCACATATCAGGACATTTGCCATTTTCCATACCCTCTATCTTTACTTTCAGATTTGTGGTCCCTGAATAAAGAACATTAGCATTAATTGTCAAAATAAATATTAGCTATTACTCATTTATTTTGCTTGTAATTTAAGGAATGTACTCAGAGTCTCAAGATGCTGCCACGAAACTCCCTGATACACCTCTCAAGGTATTTTTTTTAAACTCTATTAAGTATATAAAAGATATATTTGCAAGAAACTCATAATTTTTATTTTTGTTTCGTAAAGAACCGTCTCCTATTCCATTTGGCACATAAGCTAGGTGACGAGGAACTTCTTATGGAGAGACACCAGATGTTACTGGACGTTGCAGAAGATCAGCTGTGCTTAGCTTCCATACATTATCTGAGAGCTCACTATCAGGAAGCCATACATATTTATAAGAAATTGCTTTTGGATAACAGGTAAGTATTAAAAGCACAATTAAACATCGAAACTGTTTAAAGTATAATGACCGGTATTCTCAAATTCACGTTCCAACTCAACGCAAGAAGCTCTAGCTCAGAACTTAATCTGTTGCCAGTAGTTACGTAACTAATGTATTGGATAAAATATTTTCGGAATACAGAAATGTCAAGTCTCAATAAAAATTGGATACGACGCAACTCAATCGTCTGTTTTTCATTTCAGAATAGTAATCATTGTTGTACTTAAAGCACAATTAAACATTGAAACTGTTTAAGTATAATGTTGTCTAATATTATGATGTGATTGTAGGAATCTTCTAGCTCTGAATGTCTACGTGGCACTTTGTTATTATAAGCTTGACTATTATGATGTTTCTCAGGAAGTGTTGGGAGTTTATTTAAATCAGCATCCAAATTCCACCATTGCAATCAATCTAAAAGCATGCAACGTTTTTAGGTAGGTGAGAAATGCCAATTTTTCTTTCACATCATATTGCACTCCCAATTCAGGAGTGATTTTTCAAAATGCCTTATTTCCACTAAACACTAATTTTCAAATAGAATGCGTTTTTTGATATCGTGTTGTTTACTAATTTTATCTGAATAGGGAATTCCACTATTAATGCGCCTTTTACTATAAGAAATAAGGCTTTTTAAACTAAGCTGTTGCCTGTTCCAGTTGCAATTTTGAATAGACTTCGCGATTCCGTCAAAATCTTCATAGAGGTAAAAAATGGAATTAAGCCCTTTTGAAAAATCACTCCTCAATTATTCATTGTCACATGGAAATGAATATTTTCTTCACGATGATAGTAAACAATAGCCTAAAGTTGACGAGAACAGAACAGAACTGATGCGGTACCTGTATGGGGTATATGTGTGCGTGTGTATTCGTCCATTTCAAATAACAGAACTCACACTCAACTACATAGTGTGTGTCAGTGTTCTGAGCTATTCCAATATTATGTTCTTGGTTGCTAACGCCTCCTTGCATTCTTTCTCTCGAACTCCATCATACTTCATTCTTTCTTATTATCTTCATTCGTTACTATGTCCAACAGTGGCGAAGCATTCTTATAAGCAAATTCCCCATAGCTTTATCAAATAATCAGAAAAAGTGATATTTTTTCACTTCACTAAAAATACGTTTTATTTTGTTTGTATTCTTCTGAAAATTTTCAGTCTTAGCCACTCATGTCCAGCATATTTCAGTTTTCTCACCTCCACCTTTTCTCTCTCTTTTTTTGGTATAAGTACCTTTAATACCCCTATCTCTCTCGAGAATGGATTACCACATCGGAAGAAAAGAAGAATCTTTAGTATGTTGTAGTTAAGTAATAATATTTTGTTTTTTTTTTCAGACTTTATAATGGAAAAGCTGCAGAAAATGAATTGAGAAACATATCGTCAGATCAAAATACATTTGGGCATGATTTAGTCAAACATAATTTAGTTGTGTTTCGAAATGGAGAAGGAGCATTGAAGGTGATTTTATTTGCAACATTTATTAATAATCCCTGAAATTCCAAAATCATGGGAATCTTTGATATGTTGAAAAATCCCATGCCCCCTGCGGGGATTGAACCCGCATTCCTAGCTGTCCCATACCAGAGATGCTAGCCATTGGACCAACCGACCTAACGACAACACGTTTGTAATATGTGTGTAAGCAATGTAGGTAGTAATTATTGGTGCACAACGTTCTAATTATGTTTAGATTCTTGTGACCTTTTCAGGACTAGATCTTAAAGAAAAAATAACAACTAATGACTCTAACAATTCACTACTAATGTTCGATTTTTAAATGGAACAAACCACTACGGGCTTACGACCGTCTTCTACTGTTATTTCGAAGGCTGGCTTAGTGTGATCACTTTACGTTAACAACGTTCGCCATTAGGTGGTAATGTTTGTCTCCGAAACTCCTAATCATGAGAATTCTCAACATGTTCAACATGTCGAAAAATCTCATGTATGCAACAAGTAGAAATTTAATAATAAAATGAAAAATAGAGATAAAAGTTGGAAATTGTTGAGAACAAGAGAGCAACCAAATTTAAAGACTGCGACTGCTGTCATGTATTTGGCGCCAGGATATAACTATATCCATTTTTGTTAATGTCTCATATTTATTGCCTATTGGCTTTGTTGGTGCACAACGTTCTAATTATGTTTAGATTCTTGTGACCTTTTCAGGACTAGATCTTAAAGAAAAAATAACAACTAATGACTCTAACAATTCACTACTAATGTTCGATTTTTAAATGGAACAAACCACTACGGGCTTACGACCGTCTTCTACTGTTATTTCGAAGGCTGGCTTAGTGTGATCACTTTACGTTAACAACGTTCGCCATTAGGTGGTAATGTTTGTCTCCGAAACTCCTAATCATGAGAATTCTCAACATGTTCAACATGTCGAAAAATCTCATGTATGCAACAAGTAGAAATTTAATAATAAAATGAAAAATAGAGATAAAAGTTGGAAATTGTTGAGAACAAGAGAGCAACCAAATTTAAAGACTGCGACTGCTGTCATGTATTTGGCGCCAGGATATAACTATATCCATTTTTGTTAATGTCTCATATTTATTGCCTATTGGCTTTGTTGGTGCACAACGTTCTAATTATGTTTAGATTCTTGTGACCTTTTCAGGACTAGATCTTAAAGAAAAAATAACAACTAATGACTCTAACAATTCACTACTAATGTTCGATTTTTAAATGGAACAAACCACTACGGGCTTACGACCGTCTTCTACTGTTATTTCGAAGGCTGGCTTAGTGTGATCACTTTACGTTAACAACGTTCGCCATTAGGTGGTAATGTTTGTCTCCGAAACTCCTAATCATGAGAATTCTCAACATGTTCAACATGTCGAAAAATCTCATGTATGCAACAAGTAGAAATTTAATAATAAAATGAAAAATAGAGATAAAAGTTGGAAATTGTTGAGAACAAGAGAGCAACCAAATTTAAAGACTGCGACTGCTGTCATGTATTTGGCGCCAGGATATAACTATATCCATTTTTGTTAATGTCTCATATTTATTGCCTATTGGCTTTGTTGGTGCACAACGTTCTAATTATGTTATAATACATGACAGCAGTCGCAGTCTTTAAATTTGGTTGCTCTCTTGTTCTCAACAATTTCCAACTTTTATCTCTATTTTTCATTTTATTATTAAATTTCTACTTGTTGCATACATGAGATTTTTCGACATGTTGAACATGTTGAGAATTCTCATGATTAGGAGTTTCGGAGACAAACATTACCACCTAATGGCGAACGTTGTTAACGTAAAGTGATCACACTAAGCCAGCCTTCGAAATAACAGTAGAAGACGGTCGTAAGCCCGTAGTGGTTTGTTCCATTTAAAAATCGAACATTAGTAGTGAATTGTTAGAGTCATTAGTTGTTATTTTTTCTTTAAGATCTAGTCCTGAAAAGGTCACAAGAATCTAAACATAATTAGAACGTTGTGCACCAACAAAGCCAATAGGCAATAAATATGAGACATTAACAAAAATGGATATAGTTATATCCTGGCGCCAAATACATGACAGCAGTCGCAGTCTTTAAATTTGGTTGCTCTCTTGTTCTCAACAATTTCCAACTTTTATCTCTATTTTTCATTTTATTATTAAATTTCTACTTGTTGCATACATGAGATTTTTCGACATGTTGAACATGTTGAGAATTCTCATGATTAGGAGTTTCGGAGACAAACATTACCACCTAATGGCGAACGTTGTTAACGTAAAGTGATCACACTAAGCCAGCCTTCGAAATAACAGTAGAAGACGGTCGTAAGCCCGTAGTGGTTTGTTCCATTTAAAAATCGAACATTAGTAGTGAATTGTTAGAGTCATTAGTTGTTATTTTTTCTTTAAGATCTAGTCCTGAAAAGGTCACAAGAATCTAAACATAATTAGAACGTTGTGCACCAACAAAGCCAATAGGCAATAAATATGAGACATTAACAAAAATGGATATAGTTATATCCTGGCGCCAAATACATGACAGCAGTCGCAGTCTTTAAATTTGGTTGCTCTCTTGTTCTCAACAATTTCCAACTTTTATCTCTATTTTTCATTTTATTATTAAATTTCTACTTGTTGCATACATGAGATTTTTCGACATGTTGAACATGTTGAGAATTCTCATGATTAGGAGTTTCGGAGACAAACATTACCACCTAATGGCGAACGTTGTTAACGTAAAGTGATCACACTAAGCCAGCCTTCGAAATAACAGTAGAAGACGGTCGTAAGCCCGTAGTGGTTTGTTCCATTTAAAAATCGAACATTAGTAGTGAATTGTTAGAGTCATTAGTAATTATTGTATTATTTACCAATTTAATGCAGAGACATCTGTTGGAGGTGGTAAATACCTTTTAATTCATCAAATTTATTAGGACCTGCTAATCACTAGATGGCGCCAGTAATTAGCTATATCCATTTTAATTTGTCTCTATTTATTACATATTTTGAATACAACATTCCAAATATTTATGGACTCTTGTGCTGTTTTCCAGGACTAGTTCTTACATATAGTTTAAGAAAAGATTGTTACTACCATGTGGGATTAACAATCTATGGCTGAAAACACGTAGAACGCCGATTACGATCGGCGCCGACCGGCACAAAGAATGTTACTATGCATTTAAATGGGGATACGCACAGCAAAAGCATGAACCCGCTTTCCCGCATGCCCATTTAAATGCATTGAAACCATAGACAACATTCTTTGCGGCGATCGGAATCGCCGTTCTACGTGTTTTCACCCTATAAGAAGAATACCAGTCTAGTTGTGCTGGGATTAAAACCTTGCTCATCTATATAATTTTTCCAATACATTCAACCCTTATTGTTATTAATTAAATATGAAGCTAATAACAAACACATTTTAGGTTCTTCCAGGATTGGTTGATGTGATTGGGGAGGCCAGGCTAAATCTTGTAGGAAGAAGACTGCGAGGAGGTGAGGCCAAAGAGGCTTTGGCCCTCTTGGAGGGTCTAGAACCTGCTGTGCCTCTTCAGTATATTCTCAAAGGAGTGGTCCACGCAGCTTTGGGACAAGAACTTGATTCTGTAATAACAATCTTTCTTCATTTTTTTGTAATTAAGCGTAGTTCGTACTACTTGTGAACAGTATTTTAGTCGAGTTACAAGTAATTTAGTAACTGAACATGTCTGAACAACTAAAATTGTCTAGAAATTCACAAATAGCTCTGACCCAAAGACCACACGCTTTAAAAACTATTCAATAATATGAAACCTTTATATTGAAATAGGAAGAACACATCAGGACAGCTCAGCAATGCCTTCAGCTGGTCGGTGGTTCAACCAGTGAATGCGACACAATACCAGGGAGACAATGCATGGCCTCATCCTATTTCCTTTACGGACAGTTTGAAGAAGTTCTTGTTTACCTTAACTCTATTAAAAGTTTTTTCGTTAATGATGACACATTCAACTTCAACTATGGACAGGTAACTTTTTTTTGTTATAGTCGTTTTTTATGCATTCTTAATATGTTTATTTTGTGTTGTAAAGTGTAAATTTTAATATACACTTTATGGTTGTCTTTCTTTGCCTATGTGAATTTATATCGATGTCTACTGCTTTGAAATAAATAAGGATATCTGGATTCTATTGATTTTTTTTAAAATAAATATGGACTCATCCAAAGTGAATACAAATACACTTTAGACATCTTACACAGAAAGCAAGGCTTGTGTTCTGAAAGTTCAAATGGTCGGCACTGGAATTCCAACTCGTGATTATCCAGTATGCTGTATCCCGGCTAAGTTCCAGTACAAAAGAGCTAGATATCTTTCTAATCTTTGCATTGAAATACCTTTGACTGGTATGTCCCATTGCGCAATAGATAAAAACACTGTCGTTGAAATTTGCCATTAAAAAAAAAAGTAAAACTTGGTATTCATAAACGCTGTTACTAATTCACAACAGTTTCAAAATAGGATGTAGTAATCACAACCTCTTAAGATAATCAGGCTTGACAGAAATAATAATGCTGCTACTAAGAAAAGTGCATATTTCAGTTTCAGTCTGACATTTCAAATCATAGACAATCCATTTGTGTGGCAAACAACAATAATTAGTGCAGTGTTTTTTGTTTTAGAATAAACACTATTGTATTATTCGTTGTATTTTAGGCTAAATGTGCTACAGGGTACTACAAAGAAGGGGAGGAAGCTCTGCTCTTGGTGCAAGATGAAAGCATAAAAAACTCCTTCACATATTTGGCAGTACTGTCAAGGTGTATGGTGATGAATAAACATGCCCAGGCTGCTTGGGAGCTCTGTCAGAAGGTATGTTTTTGAAAATATTTCTTCCCTATTATAACCTAATAATTTTCATAAACCTATAACAATACAGGATTTCAAATGTTTTTTCCTCAGAAAATTTAATGAAACAAAATCAATGAAAACTTTACAGTCATAAAATGATTGAATAATTATTGTATAGTGATTCTCTACCGAGTATTTAAAATTCCTTCAACCCGTCTTGACCCCTTGAACATTATTACTATTATTTTTATTGCGTAGGCAGCTTTCGCTGTTTTTGCCCATTCCCAGATAAGTTGTGTTTCTATCACTACCTAGTCCATTGTTGAAAGAGTTTGTGGTAGGAGCAAACCAATGACTTCAGCAATTATTGATTCCAAACACTGACAACTCTATTTGCCAAGAAGTTTTGGGGAACTTGAAGAGATTCTTGTTGACGTCAATTTCAGCTGGTGTCCTCATAGGTGCACATTAGTGTCAATTGTAATGTTAATTGAAAGATTCTCACAGGAATAGTGGTCATGTATATTACAATAAGATCTACCGGATCCATTTGTATTGGCTGTGTGTCGTATACATATTAAATAAATAAATCCTTTCTTACAGAGATGCTGCGGATAGTCCTTAAATAAACATGATTAGATAATAACACTCTTTTTAAAACAAATCTGTGTTCGCCCAATGTGAACACAAGTAGACTTTTTACATCTATCGCAGAAAGCAAAGCTTGTTGTCTTTTAGTATTATAGCCTTGTAGCTTGAAGGTATTGAAGCCTTTTCAATCAATTCTTAATCACGCACTTGATGTTCTTTTCTCCTCAGGCCGCTGGTACTCCCGATTACTTCAGTATGTTGCAAATCATTGGAAATGACTCATATAGAATGGGAGAGTTTTTAGTTGCAGCAAGAGCATTTCATATGTTGGACAGGTAAATTATTTTTTTAATTAATTTTGTTTGTACTTTCATTTTTACAGTTTTTGGTATGACATTCAAAAATTTTGTTCTTTCACCGTTTGTTTTAGATTGGAACCCAACCCTGAATTTTGGGAAGGTATGAGGGGTGCTTGTGCTGGCGTGGCTCAGTTGGTGGCTGCTGGGGGAAATGGAGACTTCTTAGTGGAAGTTTTGCAGCTCCTCAAAACCTGTCCACATCCTCCTGCATCCACCTTACATACGACAATTTCTAATTGGGCGCAGGACATGCACCTTATAATTTGAAATATTACATGAAGTCTACATGCTGTGGTTCTTTGGGATAGTAAAAATAAACAAAATAAGTATAATACAATTTTAATTTTTCTAGATTGAAATAATTTGCTAATAGATTACAATTATATATGTCTTTGAAACATTCAGTCTTATATTATGTAATGTCGAACATCAATATTTATAATATATTATATTATTTATATAAGAATTAGGTACATTTTATTATTCAATCGTAGTAAATAGTAAAATTGTTCTACCTAAACTATTGAAAATATGGTATATACACTGTAACAATATATTTTACTATGAAACGGACAATTAATATTTAATTACTATCAACAAAACTCTTATAGAATGTCAAGCTCTGGTTTCTTGGAAAAGCGCCACCACTGTATAGTGGTTATATCACTTTGAGGTTTTTCAAATGGCACGATTTCCTAGAGAGAGGTAATTGACACCGTAATTATTTATGTGTTATTTTCTTTACCACCGCTATAAAACGGCACCCCTTTTCTTGGAAATCAGAGCTTCAGTGAATGTTATTAACTAAGCGGTTTGGCCTCTAACTGTTATACAGATAGCCCGTCTTTCATCACAGTTGTGTTCTACATGGATAACGATTTGCGGTAACCATTTTCAAATTGTTTTTTAAAACTAGCTTGGTTTTAAAGGATTGCCTGTCTATGAATATCTATAACATTGATTATGGGATTCGTGAGTAAAAATAATCGAGCTAACATTTTAAAGTCAATGAAAAATTGGAAATGAGGTGGTGTTGAAATGGTTCATCTGTAATTTTGTTTGTCCTACATCTCAGTGTCTGAAACAAATTATTCAATTCATAAAAATACTTGATGAATGTATGATATAAATTTGAAAATGACTTAAATGTACACCTACATATGGATGTAACAAGATTCCTTCGATGCGCGCAATGATGTCTTCCTGGTGCGCTGTCGTCAGAGTCCGAACTGTGTCCCTCCATGGGGCGTACAGTGGCAGCGGAATAGCTCCCCATGGAGTGACTGCCACTGGAGCTGGACTTGCTCTTTGACGTCGTTCTTCTGCCTCGTCTCATTTGAACTGTCTCTGTGGTACTTAATGAGGACTCTTCTGAAATTGTATCTGTGAGTTTGTTACAACAATTTCTGTTTTAATCAACTTCGCTAGACAATTATTTGTAATAAATATTGGTTATCTCTAACAGCAATGTCAGATCTGCAATTATGGCAAAAATGAGTTAGTTTACCCATTTTTTTACAAAAAAAAAGTTGTATCTACATTAAAACTCTGTACAGTAAAATAATATCTACCAGATCATAAGCTGATGTGTACTATAATGTTGCTGCTGGTAGTTAAAATAATGCTTTTAGATCTTTGATAAAGTAGGTATTTTATATTGTTTTGTCTGTTTACAAATTTGGAAACGAAATTAGATTTGTGGTTTTTTCTTCTGTGACAGTTATCTATGGTACTTAAAAATGCTGTCTGTGATAGATCGATGTTTAAATTGGGAATTTAAAATGAGATAATAAGGCTATTCTGAAATGAAAAACAGACGATAGAGTTGCGTCGTATCCAATTTTTATTGAGACTTTTGACATTTCTGTATTCTGAAAATGTTTTATCCAATACATTAGTTATGTAACTACTGGCAACCGATTATTAAGTTCTAAGCAAGAGCTTCTTGCGTTGAGTTGGAACGTGAATTTGAGAATACCAGTCATTATCACTCAGCATATATATTTGCTTGTATTATAAATATGTTCGACTAATTTCCATTTATGGTAGACAAATAATTTATCTCTTAAAAATGATGTTTATATTTCTTTTCGCTCTCGTGTAAAATAACGTTTTTGTTGATCCGATATTGGTGTTAGAGACAAGTGATGTGTAAATAAGTGCATTTTACCTGGAGTAGGATGGTAGCATTGTCTGGTGGACGTAGATGCGTCATTATCCTGGTGTCCAAATGTTCTAAATTGTAAAGTGTAATCTAATGTGGCTGCTGATATGCCCCCGGGTCTTTCATTGCCTCTTGGTCCTCTGGGTACACTGCTACTGGGATTAGCTCCCACGCTAAATGTTGCGTACGGAGATATTTCGTACAGTTCTAAAAGAAAACGAATAAAATTAATAACAATTTTCGCTTATATTCGAGGTTAAGGTAACAACTTAAAGGGGGACTAACTATTTTCTTACTTAAAGGATAGCTTGACGGCAATAAAATATTTAAGCAATAATTAGATTAGCTTTAAAATGTAAATACATAATGACATGGAAACTAATATTAACATTGAGATAAATTTAGATACCAAAACAAAAAATATCAATGCCAGTTTAAATTAAAAAGCTTACAACAATGATTACTAAGCTGCTATTTTTTACTTAAAATCATCCTTCATTGTTAGCCTATTTTTTGCTACCGGCTTTATTTTTTTTTTAAATTCCAAATTTGGATCAATTTGTTACAATGTTAAATACTATTATTACCTGCAGAATCCTCCAAATTCTTTTGCTTATGAGGAAGGGCAGTGTAGGATTGTTGACAATTCCTGCAGTTATCATCTTCGGATTTATTGTCGTTTGGTGTATGTTGTCTGAAATAAAACGCAGTGTACTTGAGTATAGAAAATAACATCACAAGGTTTTACACTTTTAGATAAATACTAACCTCCGTTTATTTATAATCAAGAATGCTAAGACAACAGAGCATAGGATTATGAAGGCGCAAAGTGCTGATATCACTATTGATTCCGAGTAATCATCTTGAATGAATATATTGTCGTCTGGGTAGTTGGATGGTGCTGCAATACGCGCTGAAAGATTTCATAAGTATTTTATATGCAGTAGACTTGTTGTGATTTTCATAGTTTATATATTGGATTATTATATACCAGGTACTAGATACTCACACTAATTTAATTGTTTTATTGCTATCTCTCTTTGACCAATCATTAACAAAAACAAGAGAGAAAGAGACAGAGGAAATATAAAGAAACCGTTTAAATAAATTTGGCTCCACCTCGAATAAATAATATACCCATTTTTTGATGTTGTTACTATTTTTCTCTTCACCTTTGTGCTTCATAAACAAAATTGTGACATAATATTTTGAAAAGTTTGTTCTTCATGCCGCATCTAGTATGTAGTATATTAAAATAAATGAGGTTATTAGAGGAATGCTTACCTCCATGGATTGTCATTGTTGCAAAATTGTAACTAACTGATGTAACTCCGGCTTCGTTTGTCGCTTGAATTTTCAATTTATACCATGTAGCTGGGGTTAGGTTGGTAAGGTAAATTGCGTCTTTATCTAAAGCCGCTTCTATCCTTGTCCAGTGATTGGTCCCGTGCTTTTTATATTCTATTACAATTTCTAACAATGGACAATGTGTGTCTTCCCAATTCAAAAGTGATATTTTCAATGTCGTAGAATTTGTATCCATCAACATGGATTCTTCTGGTATTTTTGGAACTGAAATTATAAATGATGGTGGCAATTTAAAATGAAAATGTGTGGATATATACTGGTACTTTCATCACTTAATTGAACAAAACGTGTATAAAAATAATTATAGATGAAAATGTGTTCTTTTTAGTTTTTTTTGTATCTAATTGATAAATTTATATTTTCCAAATTAACCTCATTTGACAGCCAGAATGTTGACTTAACAAACAAAGAGTTCCATATTGTTAACAAAACTAACAATATGAAACAGTAACATAGAAAAAAAATTGACTGAAAACTCTAAAATTAGGTAGTTGAGGTATTCTTTTTTTTGTAAATTTTAATAAATTTCATAATTGAGCTGTTTAGCGCAACAACAGCCTAACCCACAATTTAACAAATGTTAATTTTTTTTGATTTTTGGACGACATGAATGTCATATTTTATGGTGCAACAAACGAATAACCAATTGGTAGAATATAACAATGATAAATACGAAATAACCATTTTAAATCTTTTGTTCCATTTTAAAACATTTCAATATTTTGAATGCATCAAAAACCTAAATTGGGTTAGGCTTTTGTTGCGCTAAACAGCTCAATTAATTTTGCATATTATCAGAAATAACTATGGATCTATTTCTTTTTTGTCATGATAATGACTATTAAAGTTTCAATTATTTTTCTTCTAATATTTATCATTGTTTTGGCACGACAAGACCCAGGTTGGGTAAGAAAATTTCAATAATTTTTTTATTTTTCATATTCTATTAAGTACTTTTACTGTATTAAAATAAAAATCCTACCAGATCCCTTTGTGGTAGCAGTAATAATATCACTGGGACTGCCCACACCCACTCTATTGAACGCTGTCAAAAACATGTGGTACAAAGAGCCGCATCTCAAGTTTTGTACAGTGTATGTGATTGCGTCTGATGTCAGCTCAATGTTTTGCCATTCTTCACTGTCATGCTTAAATGTCAATGTATAACCTGGAAAGACATAGAAGATAATAAATTTTTGTCAAGTCATAATTTCAAAGTATGACTTCATCTTTTCTTTTCGTTGACTCGAGAGTTTATTTAATTAAAGATTAGCCTCATGATATGTTAATCTCCTTCCCTATTTTAGGGGCATCTCTGGCTGTTTGAGGCAATTCTGATATTGTATTCTTGCAGGGTATTCACTAAAAAATATTTTCATACTTAAATAAGTCGATACTTATGTAGCTTCATAAGTACCGAACATAAGACGCCCAACCAGAATTAGATTGTCTAAATCCCTGGTTTTCTCCACCTTTTTGTCACCAAAACATGGACATTAATGTCTTGTGTGAGAGCCAGAACACCTTTGAAGTATAGTGTTGGAGGCGCCTACTTCGAATACCATGGATAACTAGCAAAGATGGAAATCAACTCTTTACTGTCTGCATGTCACGTATCTTCCAATATTTTAGAAATGTTGCACGACTTGTAGCAAACAGTCTTGACTTGAACTGTGTATGACGGCAGAAGTAGGGAAAGCTAGCCTATGAGATGAAGTGATTAAGTGAGAGAGGCAATGGGAAAAGCCTTGTATGGAGCATTCCAGTAGTCGGAAAACTGGAGGGAATGGAGGAAGTTGACTTAAAAAATTGATGGAATATTGATTTATAGATTGCATCACTTACCATGTATTGGTGTTGCAGATGGTCGGTGAATTGGTGGTTCTATTTGTAATTTTAACGAATGAGTGAAAGTTGGAGGCCTCAATAACAGTCTAGGAGGCCCTGGTGGCAGCAACACCTTTAAAAAGTAAATGATCTGATCCTCTCCTATGGAGTTACGAGATATGCATGTGAAGTTACTCGGAAGCGACGACTCTACTCTCGGAATATAAAGATCTCCTTTCTGTGATACACTCAAACCTTGTTGATGAGTGACTGGACTGCCAGCCGCTAGCCATCTTGTCCTTGGCGAAGGATATCCAGATACTTTGCATGGCAAAAGAGCAGCTCCACCTTCCCCGACAGACATATTTCCACCGAAAGAAGCTATTCTTGCAGGACCTGGAATTAAAATTAATGTTTTAGCTTCCATAATCAATGATTGAAATATATATTTTTTGTAATCGTTAATTACCTTTGCTTGTTGGTTCTTGGGTGATGATCTCCGTGGGTTTTCCTTCACCAAAGGAAGTAGTCGCACTTACCCAAAACTCATACAAAGTATTTTCCTTCAATGTCTTTACTTCAAAAGTCATTTCTCCCGTTGAAGTGATGGTTGAACGTGCTGATGTATCATTAGCCAACAATGTATACGACACCTGTTTGCCGATTCTTCAAAGTAACCATAAAATTTATGATTATTGCTGAGAAAGATAAAATTACATAGTCAAAAGAAATAAAAAATATTTACCTTGAAGCTTCTCTTGCATAAACTGTGTAATGCTTGATTCTACCGTTTGGTTTACTTGGAGGAAGCCAGCACAGCATAATTGTATCGCCCGAAATGGGAACAGCTTTTACACTGTCCGGTTGACCAGGAGCTGAAATTGAAATTTATCTTTAGCCTTTTAATGCTGCACGTCGATGTATCGACTAACGCTCATCCATCCATCCGATTTTACAAGTATCTACTGACCTTGATGACGCGTTTTTAACTGCCAAGCAATGATTGTGTAAAATTTAGGTGTTGTATATAGGGAATCCAATCCCGCATCAAATTCACGATCCCGCAAGCCTGCGGGATTGGTGACCTCAATCCCGCGGATCCCGCGGGATTTGCGGGATCAGCGGGATTGACATTTCTTTGTTTGAAGTAGGTTATTATTATTAAGAAAACAATGAAATAAAAATAAGTATGCTATTTTTTTAATTATTAGAAGTGTTAGCAATCGAAAATATTGATATTTTAAAGGTAGGTATAAAAAAACAGCTTCTTTTAAGGAACGATATAATACAACATTTGAACGTTTAAGTTTTTACATTGTGATTCGTTTTGACAATGAACGCATTTATTGATTTAAGAGGCACAAAAAGTAGGTTTTTTTTTTCTGATAATACTTCCGAAGAAATCAAAAGTGTCTAAACGTTGTAGACGGAATTGACTTTACATAATTGTAAGCAGTTTACAAGTATAGGTGAGCGTTATAACGAAAGCTGATAAAAATATTCGATAAATAAAAACAACTTATTCTCGTTATTCGTGTTAAACGATATTTGTAAATATATCAGTGTTATGACTTTACTGATTGGCTTTGTTAGCGAAATTATACCTTACCGCCAACGGACATCAAATTTTCGGAATGTTTTTTTTGTAGGAAAGTCTTTCCGGATATTATGAAATAAATAAGCTTTAAGCCTTTAAAAATAACGTTATTTAAAATTTATGAAACTACTATAAAGTTTATGAATTTATGCCGCTATTCCCACCTCTACAACATCCAAGTGCTTTCCTATATTCCCTCCACATCAGATCAAGAGAATTATCTCGAGTGGGTACGGATACAGTCACAACAGGTCTAGCTATCCATTCGGTACGGAGACTACGTTCTCATTCATTTTCTAGTGTAAGCGAAGGATCATCATTTAACAGATTCG
The DNA here is from genome assembly GCA_963576905.1 of Mystacides longicornis. Taxonomy (NCBI): domain Eukaryota; kingdom Metazoa; phylum Arthropoda; class Insecta; order Trichoptera; family Leptoceridae; genus Mystacides; species Mystacides longicornis. Next base: position 16,161,722 of record OY756425.1, read on the forward strand.
TTAAAGGTATGCCTTTTTCATCGTCGTTGATGTCGTTGTCATCAACTTGCTGGTGTTCAGTTTCTTGTTGGACCCGCACGTCTGACAGCATCCTCTCTATTCAACACACACATTTCAATTCTTACTTTGTTCAGATAAAAATTGGATCGTCCACCACATTTGTAGATTCTGAATCTTTTTCTCGATATTTTTATGGTAGTTATTGATGTACTTACTTATTTAATCTACGATCGCTCCCAGTGTGGAGCATGTGGACGCCACGAAGTTCCTCCAAGCCTTTCTATCTTACGCCAGTTGCACAGCTCCATCCCAGCTCTGTCCAGCATCTCGTAGAACCGCAGTGAATGCCCGCATCATTGTTAATTTCGGCTTGCCTAGCCTTCTTGTAGTAAAGACTTGCATATTCAAGACTCTCGGGGGAAATGCGGAGAACATGGCCAAGTCAGCTCAATTTGCGATTCTGGATCACTGAGGTGATTCGCTGTTGTGATATAGTGGTCCATCTTATCCCCAAAAACTGTCGCAGAAATCTATTCTTAACACTAAGGATCTTCTTCTGTTAAGGCTTCGACAGATGCCAGGATTCACAACCATATTACGGCCATGGATGTACGGCGTTCTTTATCCGACGAGATAGCGATACTATAAGTTCCTGGCTTATCTGGTATTTTGTCGATTAATCTGGTTTCAGCATTAACTAACATTGCATCACGCTGTAACCTTCTGTGACAATTTACTACGTTCGATACCCCCTACCGTGGTAGAATCCCTAGCCATAGAGATTCAAATGACATTGATTTTGTTCCGTTCCGATACAAGATTCACCGAACACAAAATAAAAATTCAAAACTTACTTAGTTGTAACTTAAAAACTGAAAGTATAGGTAATTATTTTTCATATGAATTTCAAAGAAAAGTCCCGTTTTTCCAGCGAATTTGATAAATATTTCATTAATTAGGTTGAACAGGATCTAATAAATAATCAGAACTTCATCTGAGCCCATTCTTATTGTTTATTATTTTTTCCTTTTCAGTCCCGCAAACGTGCGGGATCCCGCATGAGAAATCCCGCATTTCTGATCCCGCAAAAAAGGTGCGGGATCCCGCATTTGCGGGATCCGCGGTTTGCGGGATTGGATTCCCTAGTTGTATAGTTTGCGTTTATAAAGGAGTAAAGTTTTTTTAGATAAATTCTCAAAATTTTATGTACCTACTCATCCATACAGATTATAAAAAAAGCTATAGCACTTAAAGTAAATGATGGCTGTACGTAGATACCTAAGTTGTTGGCTACAAAATATGGCAAGAATTTATTGTCAATATCTCTTAATTCAAATTAGTTTACTTTTCTACCACCGGGGCGTTAGTTTTAAAGCTTTGTAAGTGACGCATTATTGTAACATTCCCTCGTTGCCAGCCACTAATGGCTGTAGATACCTAAAGCTCTGATTCTGATTTTAATAACAGATTTTATTATTATAGTAGAGCATAGTATTGTTCAAAACGGATATAAATGAATAGCTAGCTAAAGACTATATGCTAAAAAATATATAGCGCGTTATTTTTTATCAGAGCTACGATCGGTCGATGGTGTGTTAAAATTTGCAGCACGCTTAGACTTTGTAACACGTTACGTCACACGTCGTTCGTTATACAGAAAGAGCGCTATTTATCTACTCGTATATAATAATATTTTTTTATTAATACGTCGCATATTACTTAAAAATAAAATATTTTAAAGGAAACAAATGAACTATCCTTCATACTTTCAGGCTTAGGACTGTCTATAGTTGAATTAAATTTTTTATTACTTAACGTAAGTGTAAATTTTAAATCAATGGGGGTATTTAAAAGTTCATTGTCTATAGGTAAGTATATACAAAAATCATCATAAACAACACAGAATTCACAACCATAAATTTGTTTTCCTATTGACAAAAATGTTCAGCACAAACACAATAATTGTAACAGGATATAATATAAAAATAACGTCGTAGACGGTAAAATAGTTGAACTGCAAAAGAAACGTTACACAAAATAGTCTTAGCGTGTTGCAATAGAAACATAATATATTCTCTTTGATTTAACTGGGTTGGCTGGCAGAGATCCTTCGGGATAAGTCCGCCCTTTCGACTGTCCTAATTACTGTCTCCACACTATATTTTGATATAATAAAGTTTTATTTATTTATTTATTTATAAACATACATAACATATCCGAATCCAACAGCGTTCATGCGATGACTGATAGCGTTGTTGATTTACAAACGCTATATTCGTAGCGCCACAGCAAAAATAGCGCGCTATTTTAACACGCTATGCGTTATATTAACCACCTCTAGTAGAGAACAACACTTTATTTACCGTCTTCATGAGTTGTGCAGTGTATGGGACTACTTGAAGTCCCTTCACCGGCGGCGGTGTAAGCCCTTATCTGTATTAAATATGTAGTATGTGGCTGCAGCCCATGTAACTGACTTTCTATACCTGATGTCCTTTTCACACTGCTTCCCGACAAAGACTCCACTGAAAAACAACACATAAATTTATACCTACTTTTTGTTGATTTAATCAACTTATAATAATTTTATTTGTGTCGACTAATAACAAAAGTGGTCAACTCCATATAATATGATTTTTGAAGATCACCAAATTTTAACAGAGTGAACTACAGCCATATACATACATACATACATTCTCCCTTTAAGCCCGGTGGAGACCAATCCGCAGCAAACCCGACCCGCACGAAACCGACCTCCTAGCTCGATCGCCGCGAACTACCCCCAAACCAACCAGCAATGCGGGGGCCTAAGCCCATAAAATGCACAGCCATATAAAATGTAAAAATTGCACTTGACCAGTTTTGTTGTTGATGTCTGGATTTGACCCGTTTTGATCATTACTACTGTTATGGATGTGGACACTTTTGAAACAAAATTTACTTGATTTTTTTACAAATGAAAAACAGCATGGCCGCCACTTTCATAAAGAATTACGGCTTTTAATTGGTTGTTTCTAATATATTTGACAAATTTGATAAATATGATAATGAGTGGTGTCAATAAGTGGTGGAGAATAAAAAAATAATATGGTGTCAATTTGAATAATTTTTATTTTATTTACAAAGAATTTACTGCCATATCGCAAAAACATTTAGTTAGACCCTAGGCCACTGCTGAGTCATTCAATAAGAGCAAAGAGGAATTCTGTAGGCAGAAATTTAACGAGGGCCAAACGAACTTATTCACTAGCCGTACATGGTTTTGAAACTAAACCTTAATTTTGTCATAATTTTTTCAGTTTTTTTTCTGTGATTTGACCGATTTTGTTACAAGTGTAGACTATTTGAATATTTCGAACGAAGTTTTCGTCAAAAAGTGAACTGTCCACTGGAACACATACCTAAACAATTATTTAAACCAAAGACACTCATTAAATTTTTTTTATAATTAATATAGAAGTGGACTTAATTTTCTTCCTACTCTACATTGACGCAAAATTTAAATTTGTCTAGGGCTCCTGGTATCCTCTTTAGGTACTAATACAACTAAATAGAAGTTTAATCTCAAATGTATAACTTTTGGATTTGACCACTAATGATAGCAATCGGCACGAATATAAATAATGTTCTTCTTACTATCATCCAACAGATTTAAAGGCCTGTAGTTCAATTTATATCCTTGCAGAATACCCCCAATCAATGATGATGGAGGTGGTCTCCAAGATAACCTCAAACTTTGCGATGAGAGGGGCGTACATGTCACATCTTCGGGAGGTGCTTCGGGGACTATAACAATCATAATGTAAAGTAAAACATACTGAAAATTGATTAAGGGTAGAATAGGAAAATCTCTTTCACCTCCTTCAAGAGTAGTTGCTGTTACAGTTGAACTAGAAGGTCCTTTTGCGGCGGCATTGAACGCTGCCACATTTATTTGATATCTCTTGTGTTTGCCAAGTCCTGTGATAGTGTATTGAGTGGTCGCCCAACCTCCAATTTTATGTGAATTTTCTTCACCAGTTTCTTCGCCGATCCATCGCACTATATAGCCCAACAAATCACCGTTCCATGTTTCTCTAGAGGGGACCTAAAATACCGAATTTCAGTATATAAAATGTAAGTAAACTTGAGTTTTTATTTTTGTAAAAAAGTGCAAACTTTTTTACCTGCCACGTTACAACGATTTCCCCTGGTCCAGATGATTGAGTCTGCACATTGTGTGGAGCTTCTAGAGGTGCTGTCAATAGAGATGAGTGAATTTAATAACCGAAACTGTTCAATTAAATTCTGAACTGTATAGGTAATACAAGTAGTTCTGAATATTGTAGGTGTTGTTTTCAAGGATTATATAAATTGTCTTATGGAATTTCTTCAATTTGAACTTGAAAAGAAAAAATCTCATGAGCACTTGGCCCATCCACGATACTTTAAATATTTAAAATAGTGGCTCATAAATATCAGCCATAAGCTTTAGAAACAAAATGCGAAATATGTGGTAATGGTAAAGCATACATTCCTAAAATAGAGCCCGAGTCTAATTAAATAAAATGGCCTTGAACGCGACCAAGTGTCAGATTTATGTCTGCTGAACCCTGAACTCGACAGTACTTGCCCAATTCACGACATCACCACGGAAATACAAGTTAAACGTTTACGTTTGTTGATGGTGGAAGTCCACAAGGCCCCATATTTGACAAACTGGCTGCCACCGTCAAAAAATAAACGTGAAAGTTTGATGGTGTCTCGATCTGCCGTGAGTTGCGCAATGTAAATTCCGAGTTCAAAAGATATAAAATATGACAGTTGTTCACGTTCAAGGCCATTTTATTTGATTTGGCTCTGGAGTTTAATTGATTCTGATAATGTTTTTCAACGAACCTTCTTCAAGTGTTTTAACCATGATTGCTTCTGAAAATGGACTCTGATCTATTTTATTGACTGCGAGCATTCTAAACACATATGTGGTGGCTGGTTGCAGGTTATTCACTAAGGTTTCTTCCTTGTTTTGTAAATCAAAGCTGGACCTAAAATAATCATTTATAAACATAATTAACTGATGAATTTAATTTATGATGAGAAGTAAATTTTTATTGAGTATGTATAAAAATTACCCTTTGTCACTAAGAACATTTGGTGCAATAGTAATATTACGAGTTTCATGACTGCTCCAAGTAGAAGAGAGCACATTTCTGTACTGCAACAAATATGACTCCAGAGGACTTAGTCCCGAATATGGTGGAAACCATTGCAGACGAATACTCCGAGAAAGCACTTCGACAGTTTCTAATCCTTTTGGAGATTCTGGTCTCTCTGAAATGTTTTTACTTCATATTATAAATCACTTAAAACGTACAGTTTATACCGTGTAATAAATGATATCAAAGTAACGAATTTCGCAGTATAATAAACCTTCAGTCTCTCCTGAAAATCATTTATTCAGATTAAACAGAAGAGGTTTTCATCGTAATAACGTGCGTAATTCTGTTTGAACATAAAATTAGGATCGACACACACTTTTAGTGCGTTCTTCAGTAGAAAACACTTTTACAAATCAAATTCAAGAGCTGTGTTTTATGAAACACCTTTCTCAGTGTAGGATTTCATTTATTCCACAAAATCTCATCTATATATGAGTCTTTCAAAAGTTAAAAGATTTAAAAAAAAATCCAAATTTTTTTTATGCATTCGGAAGCCGTTGGTAGCCTAGTTGTTTGGCAACTCGTACCGCATATTGAAGATTGTAACTTAAACCCTGGTGAGAAGCAATTTCTACTTTTCACACCACGAGTTTTTCTTGTTGCGAAAGATGTCAAAAGTGGTATTTGTGTAAGAATGATTTTTTACCTTGTACGGCTAAGTAAATTATAAGTTCGCTGCGACCAAATGAGTTCATCGCTTGACACTTGTAGAGTCCGGAATCTTGACGTTCTGATTGCCTTATAGATAGTTGGGAGCGCATTCCCTTTTCAGTCTTAGCTTCTGAGATAATTAACCTGAATCATTCAGAATATGGTAATAAATTCTTTCAAAATATTTCATATAAGTTATTACAATAATGAGAATGTTTAATAAGTCCGCCTTTTGGAAGTTTTTCAAAGTTGTATTATACACTGTATTTTTTTATATCCAATAAAGATTTATTTAATGTTGTTTAGCTACCTGTAATTGTTCACGTCCAGCCTTTCCATGTTGTGGGTCCATACTAATTGTAAAGGAGCGTCGCCGACTACTTCGCATAATAAATTGACAGTGTCCCCACGTCTGGTTGTAACATTTTCTGAATCTCTTTCAAATTTTGGCGGTTCTAAAGCAAAAAAACATGAATTAACTAAGTAAAATTATTGAAGTCAGGCAAAGAAGAAGGGAGGCCAATGCTCAAATTGGACTGTAGCATCATAGGAAGTTAAAAGCAGGTTTTAGTGTGTGGACTCGCAGTATTGTAAATAAAAGCCATTATGTATTATTACAGACTTTACGATCAATTTTAATCATCGTCGTAGCTTGCAGTTATAATTGTAGTAATATAAGATATAACCTACCGCTCAAGCCTGACAACAACGTAAATCAAGATGGGTATCAGCTAGTTTAACTTATTTTAATCTTAACATAATATTATGCAAGTTTTCCCATATTATATAGTATCTCATACAATCACTGAAAAAATTCTAGCTTTTTATTAAGTAGGTACTGTTGCAAGATTATAGCAAATGCAACAAGCTCAATATTGAGGCAATCAAACATTATTTTGTTAGTTGCTATGAAAAGCAAGTTGTTCTTCTTCTTTGCAATATGGCAATCCACTCTCGAGAGAGTGATCTATGGAAAAGTAAGTTTATCATAGAAAATTTCAGAATAAAAACTCTTCACTCACTCACCATTGACTCTCATGTAAATAGCTTTCATCAGTCCAGCTCCGATCCCATTATTAGCTTTACACACATAAAATCCTTCATCTGATGAAGACACAGATTGAATAGAAAGTGTTCCATTTTCGTGTATGACCGTTTGTAAATTCATGGACATAAGTTGTTGGTAGTTTGCCGGATTTTTTCCTATGTAAACATTTGAGAAGAGACTTAATTATTTATTTATTACAATTTTTATGAAGTTATATTTCAATATCTACATTTTATGTGTATACCTTGCCCTTTCCACCAAGTTATTTGTGGAATAGGAAAACCTTGAGCTACGCACGGGATTCCTACGGAACTTCCAACCAATGTGGAGACATCTTGGGGTTCGTTTATCCAATGAGGAGTTACTACAAAATGAAAATATTAAATAAACGCTTATATATTAGCAAAAAATCCAAACATTTAATTTTCCACTTGAAGTCCCATTAAAATTATATATGTACCTACCTAATGTAGAATTTACGAATTTAATGTTCGATTTTAATTATCGCTAAACCTTGCACTGAATTCAGGTGGTCATTTTCAAAAGTAGTAGAGATTTTTGACACACCGTTGTAATATTTTAGTATAGCTTTATATCTATGACTCACATTATTCAAAACAAGACGTAACTGCTATAAAAAATTGTAGAATCCTTAGATACATATTGTAACGTTTCTATGAGGTATATTCAATGTTTTTAATAAATGTATAAAACGTTATCGTTTAATAGATTTGGGAATTCTATGATTTTCATAGTAAAATTTCAGTAAAATAGATCGCCATTTTATGATTTTCTTTCTCTTTAATATTATTTAATATTTAAATTTAATCTCAGCCAATAATTAATATTGAATATAACAAAAAATATGACACGCTTACCTCTAACAACGAGAGGTGCTGAATAGTTGGATTTAGCAGCCGCATTGCTTGCTATACAGCTATATTTTCCACTGTGAGTCGAGGCCACTTTTTTAATGATTAATATGCTGAAAAACTCCAAGTTTTTTTGTTCAACCTAGAACCAATATATAAACACAACAATTTGTTCAGTTACAGTTTATTAAAAATTCAACGTGATTGTATAAAAATGATAAATGATCTCCTTACATCTAAGGAGGCTGGTATGGGGAGGTTGTCTTTATACCATGAGAAGTATATGGGCTGATCCCCAGACATGACACTGCAGGTCGCCTGGATGTTGCTACCTTCTTCAACATTAGGTGGGAACAAAAATGGAGCTAACTGTGGTGGCTCTGGAATTGATAAGGAAATTATGCATTGTGATATTGTAAAAACCATAGGAATATCATTCAAACTTCATTTATATAATAAAATTACGTAGTGATGCAAACTTGTACATAATTTATTGAAACTATATTAAAAATTTGAAATCTAGATTTTTTCGTTTTAAACAAACTGCTGATGTTTAACTATCTACTATTATTTATCTACTTATTATTAAGTCAGTTACAGAATATTCTATTGTTTTTTCTTTACAGTGTTTAAAACCACATTAGAACTAAAGTCTGAAATATGATCCGGCTCGAAGGACCAAAATAGGTGGCATGCAAAAAAATGTTCATGAGAAATAGTTTTATGAATTCAAAATAAAATCTCACTTAAAACTACAAGCTGTAGTTCTCTCTTGGCCAACTCTCCTTGAGGACTGCTGACGGAGCAGGTATATGAACCTGCATCACCACTTCCAACAGCAGTCAGTTTTAGGCCTCCTTCACCATTTGAAATATACCGGGGATCTGTTCCAATGGACATTCCGACACGCTCCCATTTTATAGAACTGCCAAGAAAAATCGAGTATTAATCTTTGAATTTATATGTACTACGTACTAGAAGCGGCATCTTATAGAATGGATCTATAAAAAAGCCATATATTCACCATTTATGCAACGCAACGCAATGTCTTTAATAAAAGATCGTTGAATTTTGTAATATTTTTTTTCTGGGATATCTTTATTTTCTTTTACACGAATCTCCAGAAAATACAAAACAGTATCTGCTTTATTTAAAACTCTGATCAGTGGAAAAAAGAGCTCAGCGGTGGAAAATTTGCGATCAAGCCGTCGTCGAGGTAGTTTACCCTTATCGATTGATTGCGAGCTGATCTCTGTAGATTTTAGCCCGCCATGTTGAATTTTATGTCAACTGAGATTGGTTTCGAGTGTACAACAACGCTTTCTGAAATAAATATACTGTTTTTAAGTTTTTTTCACGTTCAATTAGGTGCTCCCTTCATATTTTAGTCCATTTTGTTTTGGTTTATCATTTTAATAATATAAATTTTAAACAAATAAAGCAAATATTGCATTCTCATAACCATTCAAGGGCTTTCAACCATGATGTACCAACTAAATTTATAAGAAATATAATAATGTTTTGAAGAAAATATTCAAAGAAAAAGTTTTTAAGTAGGTACAAATATTAAAATTGAAGTGATCAAACATAAATTAGTTCAACAATATTTTGATATGAAATAAATAATAAAAAGGTTATCAATAACTCAAAATCATTCAAATCTGACATAGCGCATCTTGGTTGTAAACACTCGCGTTGCCCGGCTACTATTTTGTTTGTTTACAAAATTTTGTATGAAATGTCATCTTCATACATAACAAACGCAGATTAAATATTTTTTTTATAAATAAAGTTTTTATTTATATTTTTTATAAATAAATAAAGTAAAAACTTATCAGTGAGTTCGTAATCTTACGATTAACGAATTTTTTTATAAATAAGACGTATGTATGTTTGACATTGACATACTCCTGCGTGTATGCAACAACTATAACAATAATAAAGTAGAGCGTTTAGGTTTTTGGCAATAATCAGTTTTGCATTGGTAACTACTTAGAGGTTATAAAGTACACATTATTTTATAGCTGAATGGGTAGCTACCTGTCCTGTCGGTAAAGGTAAGATTTTATGTAGTATGCGGGCTAGTTTATTTCAAATCGTACACGATCTTTTTTGATTGGTGAATATACTATGTTCTATTTTTTTAAATTCTTTATAAAACTTGTGATTGCACGTGGAATATACTCGAAAACTATACTTACGGGTTAACAAAAAACTCTATATACCTGATTGGATAACCGGAATAGGGACAAGAGAGGGTGATATTTAACCCTGCTACGGCTCTGATGGGAGGAACGAATCTTATGTAAGGTGGACCTGTAAAGGGATAAAAATAACTATTAGAAATCTACATTTACATTTGAGTGTAAACTTTTGATTTTGTGGTAGTACTGTTACCATAAATATTTAGTCTAGCTGTGTGGATGGCTTCCCCTACTGAGTTAGTCGCCTTGCAAGAGTACATCCCTCCATCTTCCGTACTGCTGCTGGATATATTTAAGTGACTGATCACATCTCCAGATCTGTCTGCAAACTGACCGATTGCATACCTGGAAGATCAATATAATATTATCGGTAAAATTAATCGGCTTATACATACCTATATTATACATTTGTGTTTCTATGACATATATCTGGAGTTTTAGTAAACTATTTGTCGAAGGGCCAGCAGGATTGTTCACAAAAAAATTAAGTTCAGAACAAGTCAAATATTTGAGACTTTGAGGGGGGTTTGCACGAAAACATCAATTTTTGGTACTTATTCGATTACTTCACAAGTTCTTAATATACGAAACTAAAATTTACATTTTCTTGTAGAACGAACTTGAATAAAATAGTTTGGCAGGCAAGTTCAAATTCAAATTAATATATTTTTATTAAGAGAATAAAAAACACTCAAAATACATATTATACACAATAATAAAATTTATACATTTTTTTATATATATATTTTACCCCCAAAATTGAGCAGAGCTCGTGCTATATATATTTTAACTTTAAAATCCATCCAGTTCTTTATAAATCCGAATCTTATTATTCACGGCTTGGGTGTAGGAACAAAAAAGGCGTAATTGGAGTTTGTCTCATTTACCTGAACATGATTCTTTTGAGCGTTATAATGCCCCATAATAAAATAATTAAAAAAAATTCGAACTAATCTTTTTCGTGAAGAATTCTGCAGGTCATTGGGGGGTGAAATTTCTAATCGGGGTTGGATGCTGTCTCAGATTGGACGAGTAGGGTTGTTTTGTAAGGAGTAGGGTTGATTCGTAGAAGATACACAATTTAATAGAAAGTTTTTTTATTATTTTATTTAGATAGACAGGATGAAATTTTTGTGAATGTAGGTAGGTACTTGACTTGGTTAAACGTCTTAAATATCCACATTGCTCAAATAGTCGAGTATTTGGTAAGCAAGTTAGAAGTCAGTCAGCCAAGTTCGATCTTGTCGAGGTTTGCACTGGAGTGAGTGTATTTTTCTGGTTCGGAATAGTGACCTTATGACGTTGGTCATTAAGGGCTAGTATAAAAATGCATTGGCAACTGAAAATTAATGCCTTAAGTAGTTTCTACCTGTCAACTGGTCTCGTCCAATCTGAGAAAGGGTGTCAACTCCGGATGATTTCAAGACCTAACCGAAAATTGAAACCCGGACCTCTTTTTCAGAAGTCTGCGCCTTAAAAACTACTAAAATATATTTTTCACTGAAAAATTCAATACATTATCTACAATATTTTGTCACAAAATGACATCAGTTGACCTGTGAGATGGAAGAACTTCTTGTCCATCCAAATACCAAGAGAAGGCTGGTAAAGGTGAACCTGTTGCAGAGCATCTCAAGGAAACTGATGGCCCGGGGCGAAGTGCTTGCTCGATGAATGTGTAATGAAGTTCTGGAGTTGTATCTATAAACATTCAAACACATTTTTTTAAAACACTCGGTAGGTACCGCTTTATAGGCTTTACTTGACTTCCTTAGATATTATGAAGCGTGCTCGGATGGATGAAAATGATGTAAGATTAAAAAAAAAACTATTTTTATATGCCTACCATGTTTTTCATTTTTCCGATAAATCAACTTGAAAATTCTTTACTACGATTTAGCAACAAATGCTTCTTAATTCTACCCGATACAGTATTTTTTTTTGCAAATATATTGATAGGTGGTAGTGTTAGGTGTTTTTTTTTTCAAAATAATTCAAATCGGCTTACAGATGCCTTGAAATATTAAAACAACGCATTATCATAGTGTTCTGAGATATTATGAAGTATACCTAAAGACTACAAAAAGAATCTATCATTAATTGATTATTTACATTTTATTATGAACCTACCTCCTAATTTGAGCTCAGCACTGGCTTGTGCCGTGAATCCTTTCATAGAAACGAAGCACTGGTAAATCCCCGCGTCTTGTTTGGTAAAGCGTCCTATCGTGAGAGTCAACGAGGACGGCGATGTGTTTCCCCTGAGAGGGAATCCATCTTTGACCCAATCTACATCCAGCTGGTCATAGTTCGAGGACGTCGTACAGTTCAATGTCGCAGTGTGGCCTGAATCTACAATCTGTAAATGATAATTTTAAACGACAAGAAGGAAACATACAAAAACAGTTAAATTAAATACAGCTTATTAATAATATGACATAATTTATGATATTTTTGTTTCGAATGTCGCTTCTAGTACCTACATACGTAGTAAATAATAATAATTCTAAAGATATTGTACCTATTATATAAACACTAACCTATCAGTTTAAAAATCGAACAGTTCGAAACGAATTCGAATTTTGAAATATGTAAATATATCTTGTGTACAAAAGTTGTTCTTTGCTTCGATAAAGAGAACTGGAGGCCTTGAAATGTTTTATATGCGAAGGACGGCGAAGTTGTGTGAACTAAATAATATTATGTGATCCTCGCTCCAACTGTATGTAGGTAGAGGTAAGAGGGGGTAATACGCGACCCTCGATTTTTCGATCACTATTTTCAAATGTGTATTTATTTGAGTGCAGTTGAATATTCTTATTCATGTTTTGTCTATGGGAAGTTGGCGATCGTAAGTCAGTAGGGCATAGAGTATAATAATACTACTTAAAATAGAGTGGCAACTCGAGCGTTTTTTTGTAGACTGGGAATACAACGCCATATTTTGTTCATCGTACTAAAATTACGCGCATGCGCGCTTTCAAATCTTATACCCCTCAATATATTCAATTTTATCCTTAACTTATGAATATAAATAGTTTCAAAAATGACCTACTCTATTTCATCAGCAAATATATTTTTATTTTAACGTAACATTTTAAACTTTTTATTACACATTCAAGATTAAAATGTTAAATTAAAACAAATATACATCCATTTTAGAAATAGGATAAGTCACTTTAACCTTTAAGTAGTGACGTGGGTGTCCCACAGACGGCGCTGTCGCAAATTTGGACATGATTTCGTCATTTTAAATCATTTATCCTCGCGCCTTCCGCTAGCTTCATGGTTTGTGATCCTGATTTATCAGTTACGCTTAGGCTCGCGTCGAGTGAGTAGTTTTACGTGTACGGTACTCCGGTGTCTCTGAGACGTGAGGTCAGTATTAGTGTTTATATTATTTTGGACTTCACGTGAAATCTTATAAGTGTATTGCTTTCGATAGACGAACCAAGTACTTCTGGAAGTATTGCTAAAAGGAGAAGGATGGTATCTAACAGGGTTCCTGACTTTGACAACACGATACAGACATGGTGAGAGCAAGAAATAGAGGGTGACTTCAGTGATGCCGATGACGATCAAGTTGATCCGGATTTTCAATTGCACAGTGAACATGAAACAGAATCTGAGCAATCTGAGGTTGAAGATGAAAACAAATTGCCTCTAATATTACAGCTGCCGGCTACTATTAAAGAAACACCAATACATTCAGCAAGTTTTTCTAATCAATGTTCTGGTACCTAACCAAAAATATTATTATGGCAAAAATGGTTTCAAGTGGTCAACTCAAGAACCTGTCAGCAGATCTTGTCATTCTATGAGCCACATCTAGGCCCTAGAGGAAGGTTCCTTCAAGATCTTGCTCGATTATTTGTTCTACCTCATCTGAATAGCAGAGTGTACAATGATCGTCTGCTAAGAGAACTAAGATTGACAATAAAGCGTGTTCTTGGAAATGATTGCCCCAAAATCTGAAAGACCTCCACATGCTGACACAGAAATGGTAAAAAAATCATGCAAAATATGACCATCGCTACTCAAGAGGCGTATTAAGTTCACGTGTGAAACATGTTGCAAGCCAATCTATCTCGGATGTTCTAAAACTATATGCATTGTTTGCGCTGATACTATTAACATTTCAGGCTAATATACAAATACTTATTTCTTCCTAAAATCAATTCATTAATAAAAGAGTCATTTTATAGCATTTCCAAGCTTGAAAATTCCTATATAATGTTAAAAAATTTGTATAAAGATTAGTCAAAATGTTAACACTGTTATTTGGTAAGGTTCTAAAAGAAGCCGAATAAATATTGATTTTGAATATATTTCTTTCGTTTTTTTTCTTCATCGTGTTCCTAAATATTGTAAAAACATATTTAATAATTCACTGAATATTATCCATATGAAAATATATTAAATAATACCTACTACTAAAGGCCGTCTGTGAGTCGTCACATCACCATTAATAACCTAGCCTAACCACGTCAGTACTTAAAGGTTAAGAAACTATAAATATTCATAAGTTATGGACAAAATTTAATATTATGTCAGTGTGTTGATGAATATTTTACACTATATATTTTATGAAAAGGAATTAAAATTTGAGATGTTATAATGCATTAATAAAACAATCCAATAAAATAAAATTACATTTATTTGTTTTTTATACTTAATGCTTTGACATAATATTTTTTTAAAAATAAAATTTATATCACGAGTGAAGACTTAAAGAAAATTATCACAAAACTTCCTCTTGAGATTTGTTCATCACTCAGACATTCCAATATTTAACCACAGATTTTGCATTAAATTACGAGACAGATCGTTCAAACATCGCTGCACTGATGAAAACAAAACAAAGCGACCTATATCGCAACACATGAATGAAAACAGGGAATAAAGCGTCCAAATATCATACAACGATACAAATAATACATTTACGTTAAATGAAATCACATAACTTATCATATTATCAAGCTTCGAAATATAAAGAAACTGACACATGGTGAAAAAAATATAAAATCCCGCAACTCAATAAACAACTTCTTAGCAACACAATCAACAAATTCTTAGTAACCCAATCAACAGTTTCTTAGCAACAATCAACAACTTCTTAGCAACTCAATAACAGCTGTCATGCGGCTGCGCGGCTGTAGTTCCAATAATTTCCGAAAAAAAAGTTCTGGCTCAAGGACCATGAGGTGTCAAACTTATCTGTCAAATATATTGTCTATGGTTTGTATGGAAGTTTCACTACCGTGCAGTAGGGTCTTCTCTTAATTCTGTGCAAGTATGTAAGTGGTGTACGGTATACCGTATTGTCCGTATCACTCTTTCTTTTAACTAAAAAGCTCTTATACTTTTTATGTTCAAATCGCGATTGTCAAAATATTAAGTTAAACTATACCTATCACCTGAATGCAATTATTTTGAGTCAGCCACGCGAGGGGGGCCTTAAATATTATATTTTACATAAAAAACGAACCTGTGCTCACTCAAATTGAACACAAATACAGTATTCACAGTAAACTACTTTATGGCTTTCAGATTTGTTGAATCTGATCCATAAGATGAGATGAGACTGAGATGAAGAAGGAGTACTGATTTCTTTTCTCAAGGTCAAATGATATCGGGGAAAAATGGTCTTTATCAGAAGATGAGAAACTCTCTTATGAGTTTTGGCAAGATTAAGAATGTCTGGAGTACTCACCAAGTTTCACTATTTCTTTATGAACTAGATTAAACAGTAAAGAAGGAACTCGACTAACTACCGAAATGAAACTCGATTTTATATTATAAAAAACACAAACACTATATTAGTGAATTCAAATAAAGTATCGCAGAAAAATATATTTTAACTTAAAAACTAATTACAATAATATGCACTGGTAGGTTCTGAAGGAAAGAGTAATAAAATTGTATACTGAAAAAGCTTTTATAGTAGGATTATTCACGCAAGATCTTTTTTCCAAAATAGGTGGTGTGTTCTCCCTCTGGTGTGAAATATCCTAAGTTAGTTGACTTGGTACAGACGGTGATGAATCTACCTTGTTGATAAAATACGAGATGTATTCGTCGTATTCCGCTAGATGGCTCTTTATTCTGGATGGTTCTATATACACGTTGACATCAGATAGAAAAATAAAATGTTGCTGAAAGTTCACTGCCACACAGCCTCCCGCAAGAATTTATGGCATGCTATAAATTCTGATGTTGATCTGGTGATGGAGTGTGGAATGGAACTCTGCAGTCCTCTGGTTGAGCGGTTTGTAGATGGTACGTCTTAGATGATGACTTGG
This sequence comes from Mystacides longicornis, assembly GCA_963576905.1. Classification (NCBI taxonomy): domain Eukaryota; kingdom Metazoa; phylum Arthropoda; class Insecta; order Trichoptera; family Leptoceridae; genus Mystacides; species Mystacides longicornis. The sequence goes on from OY756425.1 coordinate 16,177,997, forward strand.
CTCGACTGGGCTGGTCGTTGTAGCGACTGGAACTTAATAGAAGTTGGACAGAGTGTTCACGACGTTAGTGCGGTTGCACTGGGGTAATATTATGGCTAATAGGTTAAAACAGCGTTGATGTGTTTTACCATATGAAGCGGCGATGTTGATTTGCGCTCGGCCATTAATGCAGCAGCGATGGTGTTTGTGCTGTAGTAACTGGTTGATCCATGAGGTCGGTTGACGAGCAAGGAAAAATGCATCAGTTGTTTTCAGTGGGGTGTAATCGTGGTGTGATGTACATCTGCCACTGTTGAGAGAGAGACAGTAGTGGGGCAAAATTCGTTGGAGAAGTTTGGCCTCCGAGCTACGAAGTCTGTGAGACAACTCGTGTAGTCCGCCTTTGCTAAGTACAGCAGGTGAAGATTGCTATCGTAGGCTTCCATCAGTTGGATTTGTGTTGGTGTAGTCCAGCGTTGGTTGAGTAGTGTCGTGATGAGATAATATGCAACATATAGAATAAACAAAAAAATTTACAATAGAATTGGTATAAGTATATTTGTTTTAGGGTGGTTCTTGAATTTAAAAGATTGTGAAGTAAATTTTAAATTTGAATTTGAAATTAAAATTTATTTGAGTATATTATAAACAAATGTTGACTTTGAAAAAATTTACAAGTTATATTTTACTAAGATAATTGTTCTAGGAAAATGTTTCTAAGTGTAGTGTTTCAATGTTGTTTTCTGTTTAATATTCAAAATAAAATTAGGAAAAATTTATTACAAATGGTATTGAGTAGTTATGGTTCACAATTGTTATATGTTTAAATACTTTTTCCATAATGTTTATGAAGTGAAGTTACTATGAGAGATCCTTTATATATAATAAAATTTGTTACCAATCTGGTATTAGCAATATACAGTTGGTGGTTTTGTATTGGGATCTGTAATCATTTTGTAAAAATACATATTAGAATTTTTATACAATAAGTAAAAAGTAGTAGGTAGACATGGTAATATAGTTGTACATAGTGTGTTTGAATTAAAATTTTTCATAATGTTCTATTTTGTCAATGTATGTGTGCCAATAATGTTAAATAAATGTTACTGGTTTGGGAAAATGAATATGACACTTTTTAGAATTCTGTTTTCAATGGTCTTTTGTATGAATGTAAATACATTAATTGTCTTTTTCTTAACTCGTTGAGTTGTATATTTGATGGTAATAGATTATACGTATGACGCTGTTGTCATGTGTGTATAATATGGACAATACGAATGACGCTGTGGTCATGTGTGTATGCCTTTGGTAGACTATACGTATGATGCTATGATCATGTGTGTATGTCTGTTGCTCAATCACTACAAGAAAGCTTTGAGATGAGAATCTCTGCTCTTGTGTGTATGTAGTTAGCCGACGAAATGGGAATTTCGGTCTGAACATGCGCGGTGCATTGTACTAGACGTGGCGTGAAATACATAGAGCCTTTTGAGTACATGTGTATGAGTACATGTGTATAAGTGTTAGGCCGTATTTGCATATGTAAGTTGACCTCGAATTGAATTCGGACTGAGATTCTTGAGACAGAATTTCTCTAGTCGCGGAAAACGTTAATAGCAATTGGCTAGTAGATGGTAATATAAGATGGTAATTTTACATTGACAATTTAGATATAATATTTTTATAGACCATTGAAATAATTGTATCGTTGATAAGTTGATACGTAAGTAATCGTTTATTGACCAGAATAAAATAAGAATGTATGTGAAAAATGCGATTTAAATTTCTTGTTTTTCTTTAAAATGCAATAATGCTCTATGAAAATCTAATAAAAATGTAGGTATTTGTTTCGCTTGTTGTTTATGTAAAATATAAAAAGGTTACCTCAAAGTTTGGCAACATGAAAACAATGTACTTGTAAATCTGCAATCAGATAATTAAAGGTTATTCTTTTGTAAAAAAATCATTTAAATTTGCAATTCAGCATGCGATTATAGATAGTTAATGTATTAAATTAAGTTTTAACAGTATCTAAAGACATGAAAAGTTTTATGAAAAAAATCTCGATGTGACATTGTATCGTGAAAAAATTTTAACCTACAAATTATTGTTCACAAATTTTAAGTTTTTTTCTTTTTTTGAAGATTTTAATATCGTTTTTACAAGGTTTAGGCATTATTGATTAAATGTTTGTAATAATAAATAGAAGGCAGAAAAAACAAGAGGCTTTTTAAAATAATCCGATGGGTTGAAATTGTTTGGAAAAAAAAATATGGGCTGAATGCCGTTTTACAATGATATTTTTAAAGATTTTACTTGCCTGTGACCCATCGGATGACTCATCCCTTCAGAACCAGTTGAATTTTAGAGTTTGCACATGATTTTACCCTATAATTTCATATATTTTGTCTAAAATTTGAAACTATTTAACGCGAACAAAGCGGCTTGTAATGTTATTTTGACATTTGTACTCGCAGTGGAGTGAAGTTTGCGTCGAATGGTAAATGTGAGAGACGCGCTTAAAATTTGAATGTATTATGTGAGATGAAAATTTTAAATTGTGGGACAATATTATTTAGATGGCTTTGTGAAAGAAATAATTCGGAATGAATGTATAGAGTGTTAAATATTCGAGGTAGATTAGTGGACGAAGGGTGTACATGTGACAATTTTGTTAGAATGATTGTTGAGAAAAATTTGTTTAAGAATGTTAATGGATTGTTGGAGATTATTGGAAAATGATGGATTAAGTAGATAATTGATAATTGAATTTATTATGGTAATTGATAGAAGGGTGTTCGAACGTCGTAGGGTCACCAATTTATGGCTTTCAGATTTGTTGAATCTGATCCATAAGATGAGATGAGACTGAGATGAAGAAGGAGTACTGATTTCTTTTCTCAAGGTCAAATGATATCGGGGAAAAATGGTCTTTATCAGAAGATGAGAAACTCTCTTATGAGTTTTGGCAAGATTAAGAATGTCTGGAGTACTCACCAAGTTTCACTATTTCTTTATGAACTAGATTAAACAGTAAAGAAGGAACTCGACTAACTACCGAAATGAAACTCGATTTTATATTATAAAAAACACAAACACTATATTAGTGAATTCAAATAAAGTATCGCAGAAAAATATATTTTAACTTAAAAACTAATTACAATAATATGCACTGGTAGGTTCTGAAGGAAAGAGTAATAAAATTGTATACTGAAAAAGCTTTTATAGTAGGATTATTCACGCAAGATCTTTTTTCCAAAATAGGTGGTGTGTTCTCCCTCTGGTGTGAAATATCCTAAGTTAGTTGACTTGGTACAGACGGTGATGAATCTACCTTGTTGATAAAATACGAGATGTATTCGTCGTATTCCGCTAGATGGCTCTTTATTCTGGATGGTTCTATATACACGTTGACATCAGATAGAAAAATAAAATGTTGCTGAAAGTTCACTGCCACAACTTAAAGCTTGATAGGTGAAAGAGAAAGATGGTTGGCACCTGGGATCGAAATCACGACCTCTGCACGAAGCAGTACGAAATCCGACATTATAACCGCTAGGCTCACTCTTAATTATTGAGACAATATGTTTCTTAAAAAAAGTTGCATAACAGTACCTATAATTTGAAACCTTCAACTCATCGAAACTCTGCAATACAAAATGTTTCTGACGAAAATTTAGTTCTCAATGATTAAGAGTCTAATAAATTACCACATACCATTGAAATATCATTAGCTTCACTGTAACTTTTTATGCGTACCTATAGATCAAGGCCGTCGCGTGGGTGGGGCGACCGAGGCGGTCGCCTAGGGCGCCGCCGTGGGTAAAACAAATTCTATTTTGTTTGTATATAGTATAGTCCAGGAATTCACACGCGAAATCATAGCAGAGAAAAGCCAAAGGAATGCAATATTTGCAATAAAAAGTTTAATCAGTTTTTAAATTTAAATCTTAAAAAAAAACTCTTAACTAAGTTTTATTTTTATTTCATCCTTGATTTTCGTTGCAACAGAGCGAGCAACAGGAAATTTTGGCTAAGAGACGTCGCTTACCCAGGAAACGAGCGACTTCATAGCGGAGAAAAGCCATACGAATGCAATATTTTCAAAAAAAGTTTAATAAACACCCATATGCTAAATCATCGCGTAGAAAAGCCATTCGAATGTCAAGTTTGTAATATAAAGTTTTAGTAGTTTTTTAAAGTTTGCAATAAATTTAAAAGCGGTTTTGAGTTAGTGAGCGCCTTTCAAAAACTAGTTATTTTATAAATTGCATATCTACAGTTTTAAACCAAAACTGGAATGATCAAAATTACAATAATAATCAATTGATATTCGGTGCTATATAAATTGTCATATTATTATTATTACAAGTTTTATGGGGGGGGGGGGGGGGGGGCGCTGATTTTCCTTGCCTTGAGCGCCTAAAAACCACGCGACGGCCCTGCTATAGATTATTATATTTTAAAACCAGATAGGTGTATTAAATCACAATAAGTTAAAATTGTTAATCTCTCAAATATGTAACGAAATTATATATCACATAATATACCTATACTATATCTTAACATTTATATTATTCAAATATAAATTAGTGGTACCGACTATCCCATATTCCTCGATATGCCATATAAAGTTGGATGAATACACCTAAACATTTGAACAGGACTCTTTTGAAGAAATCGTAAAGGTATTTGAAATAAACTTATTGATAATTTACGAAGAAGTAAAACAGAAAGTTCACGGGCGGGTACTAGAAGTTTGAAGGATACCTGGAAGTTAGGCAGAAGTGATACAGACAGTGGTTCTACAACTTTCACTACGGTGGCTGTTGACAGTTCTCCCATGGACGAAGACACCTTGCAAACCCATTTACCAGCTATTCTGTCGTCCGCCACCTCTGTTGATAGTCTGCCAAATCTGCCCATTTCTTGGGAACGCTGACCATTTGATGGGCCATCACGATACCATCTGAAAATTTTATAATTGTCAAAAGATTTCGGAAAGATGCCTGCTAAAGTTTTCTTTATCATATACTCACGTTATAACGGGAGCAGGATATCCATGGGCAATGCATGACAAGTCAAGGGGATGTCCTCGAATGACCCTGATTTCTGAGGGAGGCCGGGTGACCAATCTTGGAGAGGTATTACTTCGTGATTCTGAAACAAAATATATTTAATATTTAGACACATTCCAAATCTTGCAATATCTATTCAATAACCGAATTTTTCAGACGATTGGCTTTTTTTAAATGATGTGCTGTTTATTTTAACCTGTTGTTTAGATTCATAAAAAAAACTGTATAATTTGTATGTAGAGATGTTTAACACAGATACAAATTCCACTAGCCTATGTAAACTATAAATTTGCAAAGTTTTAGACTCCTCCGTCCGCGCAATTTTCTTAAAAATGGTCACAAAGTTTTTGTTTCTCGTATTAACATATAGATAATTCAACAATGAATATTATAAGAGTAATGTAGAGTTATTATTGTTTGTCTATCCTTTGAAGTTTTTGTAACAAAAGTGTTTTAAATTCAAATAGATTTCCTCGGTGTCTGTCATTAAGTTGGAGAGGGTCTGGCGTTGGAGAGCCGTGATAAAGATTCAAGTGTAGGCAGACAGTGTGTTTACCTGATGATAATATAGACACGAGCAGGAGGCCGGGGCTGGGAGAGAGGAGGTCCCAACGGGGAGAACCTCTGAGGCTCTGACTTCCTCTCTCAGAAGACGATATAAAATATTCAGTTACTTTCAACATATGACCTTTTTATTTACTCACTAGGCACTTCTAGGTACACGAGCAGATACACCTGGTGTACTTATCACTCTTTATCTTATTATAATAATTCAGTAAAATTAGGTTTAAATGGGGTCTATTTTTTCAACTGTATATATACAATAAGTTAACAGGTTTCACATGTGATTAAATTTCTACTACACCGTCATCTCTTGGATTTTTTTTAAAAGTAAAGCAATTATAGAGCAATTATGATTTCAAACTTATGACCCATCGAACTTCATCCCGCATCCGAATCAACTATTACCTACTATTACATGATATGCAATGGATTTTTTTATTCTGGGTTAGGTCGAAGATCGACGGGCGGGTCAGCTAGTTGGGGATATTTTATCAAATATAATGCAGCCAAACCTGTCGGACAACAGGCATAGAAAAGGATCAGCAATTGTTAATAGTAGTATATAAATTATATCGTCCAATAAAGGGTCCAAAATTTTCTTTACCACGTTAGGAATTGCGGACGATTTGGAAAAGGGAACTCTGATCAATTATCATATAAGATAATATTTCTCGTAGATACAGCGTTATTTTAGAAAATAAATTTGGGCTCACCCAAAGTAAACATAGGTACGCTTTTGAAATCTTTTACAGAATGCATAGATTGTGTTGAGAAAGATGGTCAGCACCAGGATTCGTACCCACGACGTTCAGTACGCTGTGCGTACGAAAGCCGTCTAACTAAGCGACCAACCACCTCATATTAGGTATTTGTCAAATTTGCGAATTGAACGCACTCGGAGCTATCAATTCGGATTCTACATTCTTAATTTAATGTACCTATACACTATTTCTGGAGATACCTTATTACCAAAAACTTGAAAAAAGAATTTGAAACTGTTGATAATATAATTTTATTATTATCCTTTTAAAAGTTGTTTGTCTATGGACCACAAAAGAGGAAGTGACTTTTGTATGTTGAAACACTTCCCTTGGTGTCGGCCATGGCGTGATGAACTAATTATGTTCATCTAATGTAATCGAATAAAATTAGTGTTCAAATATACGAGTAACAACATGTTTTAATAACAATCAAATAGAAACTTGTTTGGCAAACAAAGGTAGGTCACACATAATGCAAAATGCAAACCTGCTACCATCAATGATGTACGGATGTGAAACGTGAACTTAGAGACAAAAAGAGAGGAATGTAGCAAAGATAAGAGATTTTTAATGTATACGTTGAAAAAGGAATGAGAATATTAGGAAGACATATGGTACGGACATTGAAAGGAATGAGAATATTAGGAAGACATATGGTACGGACATTGAAAGGAATGAGAATATTAGGAAGACATATGGTACGGACATTGAAAGGAATGAGAATATTAGGAAGACATATGGTACGGACATTGAAAGGAATGAGAATATTAGGAAGACATATGGTACGGACATTGAAAGGAATGAGAATATTAGGAAAAAATATGGTACGGATATAAGTGTTGCTACAAAGATGAATGTTAATTGATTGAGATGGTTTTGTTTTGAGCATGTCGATAGAAGTGAAAAAAGGTGCGAGAAGACAAAGAAATAGGAGAAAAGAAATATCGGTCAAAAAAACCAGGGATGCGTGTACCTGTAGATAAAAATACGAAAGGTTTTTCTTCTCTGCGGTAGGTAAAAAATAATTAAGTATAAAAATAATCCAAAACTATCGGGTAAAGTTGGTTTTCAGTTGCTCAAGAAGTATGTTTATTCAAATGAAAAGTTTCGATTCAGTCATGCTTCAGTTAAAAGACTACAAACTGTTTGAGTTAAATAAGTCACCAAGATACGTACTACGAGTTTAAGACTTTGTAAAAAAAATAACGAACAGAGTTTTTCTCAACTACTACATATACATATATCGTATTGTCTCATGTTGAAAGTAGGCACTAAAGGTGTCCGAATAGACTTTCACGATCGCAAGTCACACGATCAAGTTTAAAATATTCAAATTGTCTCTGGTAACAATACTCGGGGTGGCTACACGTTGTACGGACATAATAACAGAATAAAAAGGAAAAAAAACTTGTAAGATGATAATAGAATAGAGCCTCCCTCGGGAGAGGCCTTCGTAAAGAAAGGGATAATAAAGAATTTGCCGGTAAAGAATGTGATAAAAAATATTTATTCTAGGACCAGGTACCTACTTCATTGAGAAATATTTTTTTATTAAGTAGACCCACGCCTAAAATAAGTATTTAAAAAAAATTATAACGGGTGAGTTAATAGCTTTTAAGTACGAAAAATGAATTGGGGTAGGAAATATTAATTCAGTGACAGTGCAATTTTCTACATAAGGTGGAAAATTTCAAGAATAGAAATTGAAAAATCTAGGATAGGTTAAGAAAATATATTTTACGTAGTATTAACTTTTTTTTTACCCATCACGCCGTGTCCCGTAAGGGGTAGGTAGAAAGAAGGGACCTCCACTCCTTTCTATCAAAGCACACTTTTCCACCGACTTACCATTTCTCATACAACCTCTCCTATTTCTATTACTTCTGGCCTTTCTTGACGGAATCGACCCAAACGATTTCAATTTATTAACTTTCATCTTTGTCACAACACTAACTATCATACTACATTCCTTCCTAATATACTCATTCCTTCCCATATCCCACAGAGTCTTTCCATATATTATTCGTAGAGCTCTCATCTGTACTGGATTTATACTACAATCTTCTTTTTTCGTCCATGTCCACGTTTCACAACTATACATCATTGATGGTAACAGGATTGCGTTATGCACTAGTTTCTTAGCTTGCAGTGAGACTTTATTTCTCATCATAGGTCTTAGTGCACCACCCGCCAGCACCTTTACCTACTACGTTCTATTTCGTTTTCACACTAATAAACTGAAATGTAGAAATCGTACTTTAAGGCAGTGGCTGGTTTCATAGTGTCACGCTATGCGTCTTTTGGCTGACTTGAAGAGTTATGCCAATGTTCATAACCAACTAAAGCAAGAGCAAAATGGCAAGTCTATAATATTCCATACTTAATTTCTACAAAATGATTGTAAAAGCTTTTGCGGAGCATTGAAATGGGATTTTATTTATAATAAAATGGCCCTAGTTGCCAGTGACAGAGAAACTAACATAGCATTAACCATAGGTCCACCAAAAAATATCAAGGAGCTCATTTGGTATTTTTGCCACGTCAAAATGTTGACTTGTGGTATTAATTGGTCGAATCATTCATAATAGGCGTACAAAAATGACGGAGTACCGAGTAAATCCGGGTAAACAAGGCAACTCCTGAAATAATAGTTTCCTCAACAACTTGCTTGAGCATCATACACCCGATCGAGTCACTGGGATACCTTCATTAAAGAATGATTGAGGGAAAAATCCACAGAAGCCGCCACAGAGATAACCTGTCACTAGTGATCGGGAATATATGCTGAAGCGCAAGATTATGGCCGATAAAAGTGAGGAGTAGATGAATGAATGGTGTTAAACAATCCAATGGGATTGTGACCAGAAAGAAAGAAGAAAGGTTGACAACCATCTGTAATAGCTCATTTTCGTTCCTGGGTCAGTCTTACATCCAACACATCATTGTACTGTCTAAAAATGTTCAACCATGAAGTCTTTACGCTTTTATAAGGTTTATTTTCCAAACCTGTATATTAATATGGACAACATTTGGTGAAAGCTTATGAATTGGGAAAGTTTTTTCTGTGATTCTTACGCCAAATGAATTATACTTTTTTTGCATAATTCTCTTCGAAAAATCGAAAATAAAAATGAAAAACTGATTTAAGAAAGTGTTATTTAATTTTTGATTTAAAATATTCATTCATTCATAGGCTATTAAAAAATTATTTTTTCCTTTAGTTCCGAAAGTCTGTTTTCAGCGATAATATTTTATGTATTTATATTGCTAAAGTACTGTAAGTTGTGTATTATTGTTGTACGCTTATATTATGGAATAAAAAAGCTCTCTATCTACCTATCTATTCAAACTGAAGTACCATTTTTTCTGAATTACCGGCGACTCATTCTATTCCTTTTGCACTATTTTCAGTTTTAGGTCAATAGGTAGATGGAAAACTGAAAAAAAACTCTTCTAGTTTAAATTACTTGAAAACCACCTGGCTTATGGGAATAAAAATATTGCAAATAAGCTCTAGTATATCCTCTTGCAAGGAATTGGTCGAATTACCCTTCACCCTGTATCATGCACAGTGTATGTTTTTGACAAACGATTATAAAAGAAAATAATATTCTGCAAATAATACATTAAACAGTTTCAAAATGAAAATGATCCTGAAAGCGTTCCACAAATGACTTCACAATTATAGTACGAGTATTATGAATACGCTATCTTCCGTGTGTGAATATGATTTTTTTTCTGTCTACTCAGGAAATGATTGACGCCGTCTAAGGGAAGGTGTTGCTTGATGAAAGGGAGAGATTTCTCCGCTACAAAGCACATCATATAATGAGAAGCACACATGCGGGTAGCTGGCAATGTATAGTAGGTAAGTGGCGTAACTATATCGTAGCAGGGGTAGCAAAATACTACGGGGCCCCGACCTGATAAGGCCCCTGACCAAGACGTCGATAGCTCAGAAATAATTATTTTTAGCAATAAAATTTAGAAAATTTACCAAGTGCTTATTTTTTAAGAAATCAATCATAGTAAGATACAACATACAACTAAATACTATTAACAAATTCAAACTAACTAATTAAGATTGCAACACATTCAAAAGTATAGATGTCGATAAATTTTATAACGCATACATACATTGAATAGATGAAATATTTTTTGCGGGAAACGATCGTCGGGAATTTCCTTATTCTGTTAACCAAAAAAGTTCCTTTTCCCCAAAAAACGGAGGGTGTCGTGTCGTGAATATTTTTTATAGAGGTGCCCAGATGGGTATAATTACGCCAGTAAATGTACCATCAGTGCTCTTTTCAATTATATCCTTATTATATTTATGACTAACCGACCAAAAAATTGATAAAGGAAAGGAAAATTTAAAAATGCTCTACATATTTTTTGTAGAGCATTTTTAAATTTTCCTTTCCTTTAAAACTTATTTATGATAATTATTTAAATGTTTTTTTCTCCCAATATTACCCCCTATTCGGATTTTGGAACGTGCTAAAATTTCTCGAATACCAATCCGGCTAATTAAAATTGGAACGTTCTTATTTTAGTTTAGTGCGTACTTAATTTGAATTGGTATAGGGGGTATTGTGTGCGATATGTGACGGGGGAATATTTTGAAACAATGATTATGATCCAACAGAGAATCGATCCCGGTATATCCTATTCAGAAATTTGTCTTCTACACCAGCATATTATTATGTACACTGTGTAACTTAAGTAGTGGATCAACCGAAGCAGTGAGATACAGGAATACAATACCTATCGATGATACACCTAAGTATTTTTTTTTAAATTTATTTATTCATTTAAACAAACTTAAGTAAACAATATATATTTTTTTTAAATAAATTACATTCACTAAAATATAAATTATTATTCTCCCACTTAAACTAAGCGTAGGAAGAGTTTTCAGTTATATCTAGGTACTTACAATAAAGCAAAAAAAAATCTGCGATATTGGCTGATTCAAAAGTTTTTAACGTTTTTATGAAAACCGGATTTCAGACTAAACTACAGAACTGTAGTCAAATCATAAATTTAACAATCATGTTTTTCGGATAATCTTATAATATAAATGAAAGTCGGGTTAGTGCGAACACTTATAACTCGAGATCGGCTGAACAGATTGTTCCGATGTTTAATTTATTGGATTCTTCTCTGCTCCGGATAACATAATAACTAATAAAAAGTTGAAAAATGCATAAGAAATAATATAAATTATAATATTAAATTTAGTATGGAGCTGATTTTACGCAACGCCAACGCCATCTATGAAAAATTATATATAAACAAAATTATTGTTTACCTGACAACCATTGACATTAAATAAAATTGACGTAAATTATTCATGGAATTTTTGAGAGTTTTCAGAAATAATATTTTAACATTCGAACATATTATAAACGTATTTTTGTATAAATTACCAATTTGAAATCAATGAGTGAGGACTACGGGACAAGGTCTGTCGGGAAAGCTAGTATTTCGATAGTGGCTGAAATGTTAAATTAGCAACCGTTTACCTTTGTTTACAAAATTATTTATATTTTTTTTTCAAGCTAAACTTTCAAGGGCTTTAGGAGAACATTTTCACAGTATGTTTTTTCTATGAGTTATGTGAAAACTACCAATATTATTATGTAAGTTTGGCTCAAAATCCTCATTCTATAACTCTAACCGTCTTATTTATAAAAAAAAACGTTAATCGTAAGATTACGTATAACTCACTGATCAGTTTTTATTTCATTTATAAAAAAAATATTTGATCCGCGTTTGTTCGTTCGAAGATGACATTTCACTCAAAATTTTGTAATCAAACAAAATAGTAGCCGGGCAACGCGAGTGTTGTTTACGACCAATATGCGCTATGTCAGATTTGAATGATTTCGAGTTATTGATGCAGAATGGGTAGGTACCTTATTTTATAATTATTTATTTTATATCAAATTATAGTTAAGTCCTTACTAAATCATACGAAACCTTTATGTTTCAGCCAAAGGGAACTAATTCATGTTTGATCACTTCAATTTATATTATTATTGTACCTACTTTAAAAGTATTCTTTGAATATTATCTTCAAAACGTCATTATATATCTTATAAATTTAGTTGATGCATAATGGTTGTAAGCTCTCGAATGATTACGAGAATGCATAATTGCTTTATTTCTTTAAATTTCCTTTTATTAAAATGATAAACCAAAATACAATGGACCAAAATATGAAGAGATATTTGGACGGGGAAAAAACTTAAATACAGTGTATTTATTACAAAAAGCGTTCTTGTATACTCGAAACAACTATCATTTGACGTTAAATCCAATATGGCGGGTCAAAATCTACAGAGATCAGCTCATAATCAAACGATATGAGTTAAACTATCTCGATGACAACTCGATCGTAATATTTTCTATCGCTGAGATATTTTTTCCACTGATCGTAGTTTTTGAATAAATCAGTTAATATTTAACGAAAGTCTGTATTTCTGTGATGTGTCAGTGTTTTGTTGGTGTCTTAAAGTCTGTATTTCTGTGATGTGTCAGTGTTTTGTTGGTGTCTTAAAGTCTGTATTTCTGTGATGTGTCAGTGTTTTGTTGGTGTCTTAAAGTCTGTATTTCTGTGATGTGTCAGTGTTTTGTTGGTGTCTTAAAGTCTGTATTTCTATGATGTGTCAGTGTTTTGTTAGTGTCTTAAAGTCTGTATTTCTGTGATGTGTCAGTGTTTTGTTGGTGTCTTAAAGTCTGTATTTCTGTGATGTGTCAGTGTTATGTTGGTGTCTTAAATAAATAAATTATAAAAGCTCCTGAATATGAATTCCTCCTTCACGAACCGCGTGTTGTAATAATTTTATTTCCAAGCAATCTCATAAGCTCATTTCGTTCAAATTATTATTACATAATAACATAAATAGCCGTTTTTATAAAATATCAAAGCGTAATTGCGCATCTTTTTAAAGAGAGCTTACGAGTGCAGAAAAGTGAGAAATTTCTAGAATTACATTTTGGTTTGATGCCACCATTCGTAGGGGGATGATATACCTATATACATATACTTACACAAGGACACAGGTATACAAGGCCTATATAGGTAGTATTAAAATTTATTCGTGTGTGAAATATTATATGAGTAGGAATTTTCTTTACATTTTTTTATAAGTAGGTACTTATACATTATTTTGTATTCAAATGTTCTCATGATCACAAAATTTGTGAACATACAGAGTTAGGTACTCACTGTTTTCTATAACGAATTACTTTAACATTTTTTTACAATTCATTGAATCGAATTATACTAAATAGAGAATTTGTAAAAACTTTGTCCTTATCTCAAGGTATAACTTAATGTTTATAGTTTCATCATGATCTCTTGAGTTTTTGAAAAAAAACGGATTTTGTTGTAAAACTGATAATTGTGGAAAATATACTTCACGCAGGGAATTTAAAATATTAAAATGTGGCAAAATGTTTCGTTTTTTCCACAATTTAATTACTAAGCTAAACGGTTTTCGAAGATCGGACCTTTTCTTCTTCAGGCTAGTTGATATTAATTCCAAATTACCAAGTAGTTACTTTATTTAATTTTTTATTAAATATCTTTTGGCATTTGGCGAGGTGGTTGATAGACCAGCGGTTACGACGCCGGCTTTCGTAGGTACTGTTTCGTGCGGAGGTCGTGGGTTCGAATCCCGGCCGTGTCGACCATTTTCCGCTTTCACGACACAAGCATTTGCTTACTGTGAAAGATGTCATAAAGTGTATTTGTGTTCACTTCGAGTGAGCACAGATTCGTTTAAAAAAAATAATAACAGTTTATATACAAATTATAAACAAATATAAATCATAAAAATTATCCCATTTACAGATAGCACATTTCAGTCGAAAAGATAAATTATTTAAAATTAATTCAATAGGTATATATATTTTTTAATAGCTGATTGGCAAGGAAATGACTTCGCAGAAATCGAAAGCCTTAAATTTTTAAAGTTACAAGTCTTCTTTTTGATTTTGAAATTTCAAACTCATAACTTTCAGAATTCAGCTGCAAACCTGTAAAAAGTTAAAAAGGTCATAATTTGAGATATGGAAGTCCAGGTAGAAAATTTGAATTTGGAGATTCGAAGTTTGTAAAATGCCTTATAGAATAAGGGTAGATTTACGAATGTGAAATTAATGAAGGAATGTTTTTATAACAATATCTACCGGGTATGGGGGTGAGATGTATAAATATTTGTGAGCCCGAGTGCTTCCAACAATGTTACACAGTCGCAAAATGTAACCGCAGTCCTATTATAAATCTACGGCGACATTTGTGACCAACACAATGGCTGCCTTGACCAACTCTGGGTGAATAATTGTGGCAACAGCAAACTTCGGAGACAGAACCACATAAAAAACCAGCACTTTCAACACAATGCTAAAAATATATAAAGAAGAGTGCAATGAAAAGGAAAGCTTTTTTTTTACCAATTATTGTTTTCCCATTCTTTATGAGTATTACAATTTTCTTGATAGTCTTGGTAGGCAAGGGGTCCCATTTCCACTTTCACAACACAAGACTTTGTATTCTGTGAAGGATGTCGTAAATGTATTTATGTTCACTTTGGATGAGCCCAGATGAACTTTTTAAACTTTAATAGTTGACGTACTATTGAAGTCAAATAGTTGGTGTACATAAATATAATATTATATGTTAAGGTTAAGATCTATTCATTCAAAAAATCACAATATCTATAAAAAATACAACGTCTTGTTAGTTGAATAATTTATAAATTTTCCTAAACGGATTGTTTTAAATTTAAGCTATGGATCAGTTAGAAAATTTAACCCTGTAATTTTGAAAGGATTTGTAGTACGCTGATGTTGCTTGATGTTTCTCCAGGATTCACAGCACTCTCCCGAATATATTAAATGTAATATACACCAAGACGGGTGTGTTGAAGTGACGAAGGGAAGCAGAGGGCTCTCGTGAAACTTTAAGTGGCCCTACACACCACAATATTGTGCAGAGATTACGTATAATGCCTGGGATATTCTTGTTGTCTTTCCTTTGTGTCTGTCCCACTTCAGAATAGCTGACACGAATCAGAACTCAGGATAAATAAGGCAAAAGATGGGAGACGGGTGACGACATTCTTGAACCTGAAGCAGTCTGATTCAATTAAAATGAGCTGCGTCACTATAGTGCTAATTAAAGACGGGTAGGATATCAATGGAGAAGACACTTTGCTCTATCTTTTACACGATTACTACATATACTTTCATTTTATTGTGTTGTTCTTGGTTAGTAAGTAACAAAAATGTCACTTCTTAAGAAGTATACGCGGTGCTAAGGAAAATGAAGCTGGATCGAATATTTAAAACTATGCAGGCATAGAAATATTACCGATACCTAATTCTATTATCTATTTCTAAACAACAATCAAACAGAAACAAACAGAATGTCTTTTGCACAATTAATAGTAGGTCGTTGCATTTTCATCAAATTAAAACGCTTCTTCAAGCAGGCAATTTTATTTGAAAAAACTGTTGTAGTAGGCAGTCATAATAATTTAACTCAAGATTTAAAGGTATTTTTATATATTTCGTCGAATTAGAGACAAGATAATATACTGAGTAGAAATTTCATGTAGCAAATCTTCAGTAAAAAGATCTGTAAATGAACTATTTCGGAAAATAGTTTTTGGTACTTTTTAAAAATATTTTAATAATTTCTTAAGCCATTATCAAATGTTTCGAAAGATTTTTGATCAAAAACGACTAGATGAATTTGCTTAGGGTATTAATCAAGCCAAATAGTAAACAGGTAGTCACGAAAGAAAGTTACATATTATTCTTAGGCCCGGTAACGCGTAACGTTCGATTAATTTAATCAAAAGGTTACCCTTTTAATTCGCGATTCGCGATTCTAACGCGAGCGGAACGGGTGCATCCTTTTGATAAAATTGATGTAACGTTACACGTTCGCGGTGCAGGTGAGTACCGGGCCTTGCACAAAACATTTTCAGTCTGTTGTACGCGAGCTACGGCTTAAAAAATCGATTTTTCCGTACGATCATAAGATAATGAAAACAAAACTCGTCATCACTCAAGCACATTAAAACCTTACACAATTTTGCAAATATTAAAATTCTCATATCAAACTGAATTTACTTTTAGCTATTTACTAGGCAAACTTCCACTTGCCTGTTATTGTTTACTGATACGGCTTCAGCGCGAAATCTTATAAAAATTCTGATTGAAAGTTACTTCCCTATTATTATAAGTATATCCCGTTGGTACACCGACTAAGAATGTTTACTTTTTATATTTAGATTCGCATAATATTTCTTGTGATTTGCGTTAGGCCTATTTCACAAATAGGTACATTTGCAGTTCTATTCGATTCAGATAAGTTTTTCGGAAATATATAGCAGGGTGAAAAAGACTTTTTATAATATGTAGAATAATTGATATGAGTAGTTGTCTTGTCTTGTAATGCTATTCACATTTAACAGCCCATCTTCAAACAGATGATTCGTACTAACAGCCTTTGTCAATGATTAATAGAATAAGTTCCGCCGGCTATACACCAACACCTTTGTTGGAAAAGTGTTAATTTATTTAATATTTTCTAGTCAACCAGTCACGTTAAACCTGCGACAGGCTAATCCCGGGTTTCAAGTGAAAAACAGGTTGAATAATTCTGCCCGATCGGGATTCGAGCCTGGGACATCTTGATTTGAAGTCAACGCCTATTCCACTAGACTGCCTAGGTTGGAAGATTTCTTAGTGTGCATTTACACCAAACGAACATACATCTGAGTCTAGAAACAGATCATATGGTTGATACTGGACACCATGAAAACTATAACAAGAAATAACTGATTAGTAGGATATGACAGTTCTTTCTCGGTGTTATTTCCTTGGTGACCATATCAACGATCAAGAAAATACACCTCATGTATTTTCCAGCTCTGGCTCTATGTTCCTTTGGCTTAAATGCACCCTTAGATTCTAAAAATAGTACCGTTGCTTAATTCTTAGAGACAACAAAGTTTGAATTGTAAAAATGCTTTGCGGGACCTTACACATTATTTTTAACGTTTTATAGGCTAACCTCTGACCAAATTTGTTTTCAATAAGCTTTTTAAGTGGGTACCGACTACCGACTTATTACTGCTTGACAATATTTTTGGACATTAAATACGGTCTGAAGTTATAACTGATTGCATATGTTTGATATCATGTCAATAAATAGATAAATAAACACACTTTTATATCAGCAGCAAGGGTCCGACTTATCCTTCCAGTCGATCAGAGTTCACCATTTTTGTTTGGACATGTCGTAATAAAAATTATTTGCTCATAATATTTTAAGTGAAAAGTTATTCGAAATTCTATGTTTAAAAAAGTAAAAAAAAATAAAGAAAAAGGAACTAGCTAATGGAAGGAAAAGAATACACGAAATACTTTGTTTGTGTAGACAGATACATGGGGGTAAGTATCTAAAGGAGGACAACGCCGTGACCTTAGATTATCAGCTTTCACAATATCTACTCCATTTTACTTTCTTGTATATATTATTTTCTTTTCTTTTTCTCTTCTGTTAAGCCCCTCTGGGAAACAATATTACGAAGGTTCAATTACTTTGGGTAAAGTTTGAGAATAGAAATACACGGAGACGACGTGCGAAATGACCAACTAAATGTAAAAGGAGAGAGGCTTATACCTCCTCCTAGCCTAATGGAGTATACTGGCCTACCAACCTACCGGGGTACGTTTTGTTATTGGTGGGACATAAGCCTCTATCGAAGTTACATACAAAGTAGAGCTTATGGCATTTAGTCTGCTCATTTCCCTTTGTAACAACCTGTCCCCCATTTCCTCTCAAACACACCCAGACACACATTAATGTGTACCCATAACTGAATGCCGTTTGCTGTTTTTGATTTGAAATACCTTGATCTCTCAAATCCTACCTAGTATCAATTAATTATTATTTCGTTTTTAAGCTTAACACACACGGGGAATTTTATAAAGTGACGACTATTTTCGACACTTGAAAGGCCACCTAGTGTAAGCGACAAAAACCCATTTTTTTAATAAGAAAATAATAGAGGTTTTTCTACATAGTCATTAAAAATATACCGAATCGATGACTTATTGAGTGTTATATAAATAAGCATGATTTCTGGTACCTACTTATGTCGATTACAATAATTTTGCCGGACTAATTATTTATTTTTATTAGTTGTATTTTTAAATTTATTAGAAATTTCTTTGAGTGGATAAGTAAAAGTAAGCAGTACCTAGTTCACTATGAATGAAAGGAAATGCAGTTGTTGCAAGAGAAAAATGCAATATTTTTTTAATGTTATCGTAACCAACGGTTATATCGCACACTTTTCAAAGTTAATGCTCAGTTTAGTCGCTTAACAATATCTACACCAAACGGGTGAATTTTTATTGAGTCAAAACCTTGGTATATATAAATTGATATTATTGCTGTGACTTATCGAACAATTTAAATATACCTACACATGGCAGTCAGAAGATACATTTTTTTTTATTGAGACCATTCACAGAAGATACCTACATTCACGGAGAATTATTTTTAGCCTCGCTTGCGATAAAAACGTCAATTTCGGCAAAAGTGTCGCTTACACATTTCAGGTATCGAATGAGCCGACGTTTTTGTTTATTTCGGCGCTGTCTCTCGCGCGAAAATGGGAATAAATAAGCAGTGGCGTGCGGTAGACTTGATTGAACTCTAGTGGTTCGGTCATTGACATTCGCTCAGCATACTGTTGATTGAATGTTCGAACACTGCTGAAGACCATCTTCTTCTTCTTCTTCACTTGGTGAAAAAATGTCGTAAATGGAATTTGAATGAAAACAATTTTGACCCAACCGGGATGTGAAGTGGAAACCTGTTGTTAATAATTCTGGTGAGAATTTGACGTCGGTGTCTTCGATCTATATCTTTCAAAAGTATTTAGGTGATGATTTTTTTTATTACATTTTAAACCTTGAGGATCCATCTTTTAATTCAAGGCGAGGATAATAATTGGTCTAAAAGTACCTATTTGCCATACATTCATGAGAAAAATATCGACGATCGATTCTTTCATGAGGCGCACTGTTGAAACTTTTAAAGCTTTTATTATCAAAACTCGTATTTTCGTTCTAGAATTACTAATGTGTACGAAATCTTCATCCAAATTTCAAGAAAAGAATGGTTTCGTTTCCCTCAACTTTGCTATTCATTTATATGGGTTCAAATTTTGGAGCCGACCGTTACTTACTTACCTATTATTTATATAGGCCTTTAATATTACCATTTCACACAAGATTTGCTTATTTTGTAATTGTAATCTCTTAATAAAATCAATAGTCCCTGTCTGACCCCACTCAAGAGGCATAGGGAGGCATTAAGAGCCCTTCACCACAAGCAATCTTGCGCGGCTTCAATGACCTCATTCCAACCGGCCAACTGTCATTTGGCATCCTTAACACATGTCCCTGCCAAGTCCATCTCCTCTCCATAATGCTAGATGCTATGGACCACCGCAGGGTGCGCCGGTTTTTAGCGTCGTTAGTGAAGCGGTGGTACCATCTTATACCCAAATTTCTCCTGCGGAACTTCGTTTCGAACACGGAGACTTTTTATGGGATTTGGTCAGTTGGGTGAACTTACACATAATATACAGGAGAATGGGCAACACGCATCAAACAGTTTACATTTCGTCTCGACACTAAATGCCGACGCTTTCCATATTTTAGTCGTGTTGTTAAAGGCGCCACTTGCAATACCGATACGTATCAAAAGCTCAGACCCGAGTTTGCTTCCAGGTACCTACATAATTTTACACACTCGTGTTACAAAAGTGATACAAAATATTTTGCTCCTGAAATTAGCTTCACGCCATTGTCAATAAAAATACTAATGGTAAAAATATTGTATTTCGTAAGTCATGCACGAGGTCCCAAAATCATAAGCTAGAGAGCGAGAATAAAAAACATATAAAAACAGGTAATTTTTCATTTCTTGAACGTCGGTCTTATAATAATTTTATTTTCGGAGATAAAGTGTCAACTAATGAAATAAAAAAATAATATAATTATGATTTCCCGAGAGAGATGCGCATACACACATATTATATACCTGTCCCAGCTACTTGGCGCTGACAAATTAATTCGACGAAGGTAAGCCGTGTACCTCGGAGAATATTGTGTATTTTCTCAGAGACAATTTCGCCAGATATCACGCGATCTTATTTCATGGCAGAACACTGGTTAATTTCAGCGTCTCTATTAATGTCACACAGAGCTATGTGTAAATGATTTTGTCTAAGAAAATAAGCATAATTATATTTGAAGATAAAGTAAGTTTATTAACAAATAACATGTAAGAAAAATAAACACTAACCTAGGTTCTTGGACTTTAGTGGAGCCGTTTACACTGTTGAGAAATGTAGTTATGAACCGATCTTATTCACAACAAGATGATCGTTCTGTATTCGAATATACAACAACCAATGATTCTACCAATTTACTGATGATGATGATCGATTTTTAAATGGTATGAACTAATCACTACGGGATTACGACTGTCTTCTACTGCTGATTTGAAGGCTGGCATAGTGTGATCACTTTACGTTCACAACTTTCCCTAATTAAGTGGTATTGTTTAAATTCCCTAAACTCCCAACTAATAAAAATTGTCACAGCATAATAGTATATTATATTAAATTCGACACCTCCTTATTTTGTAGAAGCTATTCAATAATTTTACACTAAGTAGGTACGTTTCTCTTCTTGTGGATTTTTCTTTGGGGACATTTTTGAAGAGTAATTAGGTATACTTTGTACATACATTACCTATGGCTAATTAGGAAAAATGAGTGAGCGGAACGAGCACTAAACACAATCTTATTCACTGCCGCGGAAGTTGCAGCTCACAAGTAAATGTAAATGTAAACAATGTATATTTTCAGTTTCTGCGAAATTTTCACTTTTTTTACTCGTTGTGCGAATCGCTCGTTATGAGAAATTCAACTGTAGTTTTGTAT
The DNA here is from genome assembly GCA_963576905.1 of Mystacides longicornis. NCBI lineage: Eukaryota > Metazoa > Arthropoda > Insecta > Trichoptera > Leptoceridae > Mystacides > Mystacides longicornis. The sequence continues at coordinate 16,199,432 of OY756425.1, forward strand.
TTAAAAACGAATAGGCAGAAGCTTGTTAGACCGTCTTTACAGAAAATATACACGTAACAATCTTTCAATCCATATCAAAACATATTATTATTGCTAAGAAAATGAACAAACGGTTGATTCTTAAGGTAAGCCCATTATAAGGGTGCGTACAAACGAAATAAGGGATGTTTACATTGTTTGCCGAGGCTGTGAGTGAGCTTAACAAGGAAGTTATGTTGTTTGAGGTGAGGATGGAATTACACGCGAGCAAAGGAAACACCTTTCCTGTAATTGTAATTTCGTGTTAGTCACAGGTACAGATCCTACCCCCGGCCCCGTACAAACATCCACTAGTTGAGGTTTGGTGACCGCTGATGGAAAGGCCTGAAATAATATTACCTACTAGGATTTGAGTGAGATGCTGTCAATTAATAATTGTTAAATTTGGCCATAAGAACAAACAACCTTTTTCAGTTTTCAGATTATTGCTTGTTGATTATTGATTGTCTTAAAAGGCTAGCAGTAAATAAGGCGTACGTGATTTATGTATATTTTAGAAAATTGAAAGGTTTTCGTATTTAAACTGCCATCTAATACACCCCTTATTTCGATTTCATTAAATATGCCTTTTTATGAATGAATGTTTTGGACCTAAAATAAGTTTTTATAGATATTTGTTTTAATATTTTTTTTCAAATTAATATGTTCATAGAGTCAACGAGTTTTGAAATCAAGAGTACCTGATGTGAGGGATTTATGAATATGTGTTGTTATTCAAAATATTGTTAAGTCATTATTTGAAAGTTTGGGAGCGCGATGGTAAACAGTTTGAAAAACAGTTGCTTATTTGTTTATGCCGGATTAGAAAGTTTGGAATTTTTACGCACTGAATGTATGTCCAGGAAACCATTTAAATGTTTTATTGTTTACAGCGATTAGTATAGAAGGTAAGTTCTCCTGTTTTGAGATGAATGCTTTGATTTTTTTTTACTTCAGTTCAATATCAGATCTCGTTCAGAAAACATCTCTCCATAGTTTATCGCAATTTTGTTTCCTTGTTAATCAATTTATAATTTCCGTCGCGTTTTATAGTTTCTGTAGTCATTGGGAAGTGTTTGACGATTGAGTTATGGTGTGTCACATATTTAGAGTTGTTTTGTTTAGAGTCTCGCGTTTGTTGATTAAACCTTCCGTTTAATTATGGTTTATTATAAATTGAAGATTCCCGATCTGAGCGGGTGGCGAGGTTCGAGGTAGAAAGGGACAAGTGACACACCATACCTCATATGTGTGAATGTGACGTGTTTATTTTCTTTTTGTGCATTGTGCTAAATATTTGAAGGTAGGTATGCTGAATTTCGGGTGAGTGACCATATTTTTATTAGAGTGTTTTTGTTTCGTCGCTGGCAGCTACCCCCAGGACGATGATAGGGCACAGAGATATATTTTTATGTTGTATTTTGTTTGTTGCTTGGTTGCCCCCCCCCGCCTGCTTATGAGCGAGTTGCTCGATTGGTTTTAGCTGAGAGATATATGGCCGATGCGTTACGGCATTGTTTTGAATATTTGTGATCTCTGTGTGCCATTGGGCTTATTGTATTGCAGCATGTACCTCCCTGTATTGTTTTCACACGTCACATGTCAAACACACGTCGCAAATTGTTATCTGTCATTCGCGGGTTACCCCATTTTCCGATACCAGTGGTGTGACCTATCTTTAATGTTTATTTTTGAATCCGGTTAAGAATTTCATATTTAGAACCTTCTAGTAAGCTTAGTGTAGAATTTTCATTGGTAAAAGTAGGTACATTGGTGTGTTTGTTCCCCGTGAGAGTAATTTTATTCAGTCGAGCTATGAATGAGTTTACTAAAAGTTCGCGTCTGTCCGCGCACAGATAGAGTTTGTATTTTAGTTTTCGCCGCCGTGATAAACGTAAAGTTATAAAACCGGTATGTGTAGGAGGGCTGTTGGCGCAAGCTGAAGACCTTCCCCACATGACTGTCTATGAGAATGGGCTGTTGCTGATTTGGACGCTTTTCAGCTCAGTTCATGAGGTTCACTGGCGAAAAGGTCGCGCGCAAAGACCGAAGCAGTTGAGCGATTTGGAATTCCAATGAGGAAGAACTTGCGGTTTAAATGACAGCCCGTACGTAATGTGACTAGAAGGTTGATTGATTTGTTCGTTTATAAAGTAATTGAACGTTTATTTTGATATTGAGCTCGATAATAATTAAATGCACGCGAGATAGACATTAAAATTGTTAATAGGCAGGATCGTTTTGACTGCAGCTAGTCGTGGCATAATTTTCGCGTAGTTAAATCCTGTCCTATTTCGAGTCTCTGCCGGAAGTACGTTTAGGTATTTAGAGTCAAGAGTTACATAGTCAAAAGATAGCTTTCATCCCCTGTAGTCTGTACACCATCAGGAACCTTTTTCAGTTGTATATATACACTATATCTGATAGCCGAATTTCGGCCCCTTTTTGGTACCTGTTCGAGGCGTGAGGTCGCATCGAATTGGGCCAGTCTCGGACCTTCAGAGTTTTTTTTTTTGCCTGAATTTTGGCAAGAAGGTTCGTTTGACATGGAAGGCCCTCTTTCGGTGGCTAATTCCTCCCATAGACCTCGATCATGCTTATCATACCTACCAACATAACATTCTCCCTTTAAGGCCCCCCGCACACCGCAAGCCAGCCCGGAGGAGACCAATCCGCAGCAAACCCGACCCGCACGAAATCAACCTCCTAGCTCGATCGAAGAAATCAAACCGAAAAGCCGGCCCCACACAAATCAAGCCCGCCGCGGCGGGATCCCACATAACCAACCCGCAATGCGGAGGGCCTAAGCCCCACTCAGGAGCATAGGGAGGCATCAAGAGCTATCCATTGCGCACGAAGGCGTCCGAGGCTCATTGTGCCTTTTCTGACCGGTTGAGGCTTAAGGACGTGAGGTGGTCAACCTTATGGTGCCGGTCTGATTTTTAGATTTCCTGCCTCTTACAGGATGCTCGAAATCAGCAAAAAGAGCAGAGGTGCTATTCTTATCCGGCAACCTAACGGAAAGTTTAGAAAGTTTTTTTTTAAGTTTTCCGTTTTGTTAATAACAATACTGTATTATGTTATATTATATTAGGTATGTATGGGTGTGAGTCCTGTCACCTGACTTTGGCCCAGGCACAAAAAGTATCTGCATTCGAAATGAAGTGCCTTCACCTCTACTATTATGTGGAGGAGATGGACTTGGCTGGGACAGGTGTTAAGGATGCCGAATGACAGTTGGCCGAGGAGAGCGCTGTTCTTCCTCCCATCAGGGTCCCGGAGACGAGGAAGACCCTCTCATAGTGTGTTCCGCTCCTTCGAAGCAGAGCTGAGGAATCTGGACATGGTGTGGGAGGAGGTCATTAACGTTGCGGAAGATCGAGCGCAATGGAGAGCTCTTGTTGCCTCCCTATGCCCCTAAGTGGGGTCTAAAGGGAGTTTGGATTGGATTGGATTATGTTATATGTATAGGGTATTGTTTGAAAATGATATGTATTACCTACTTAGAGGTTATGTATCTCCTCACCTTCACACAAATGCCAATGCATTTTTGAATGGGGGAATATTATATTTAATAAAATAAAAAATAAATAAAAGTTTTCAACAAGACTTGTTGAAAATTGAAACATTTTACAATTTTCACTAAAGAACGCTCTGAAGTTAAACTTCCAGTGTTTTGTATGAAAATGATGGAAGGCCTTATCCGTATGAAATTAATTCACTCTCAAATTCTTATTAATTACATTAAAAATAAACAATTCAATTGCAATATTTTCAAACTACCAAAAGTAGAAACACTTGCCACTTGAATAATGAGGAGTTGTATATATATATATATATATATATATATATATATATATATCTCTGTCTTTGTTATATTTTTTGTTTGTTATTATTATAAAAAAAAATATGCTTGGATAGAAAAGAGTGGAGGTCCGTTCTCTCTGCCTACCCCTTACGGGACACGGCGTGATGGTTAAAAAAAAAAAAATATTATAATTACCTTTTGTAAAGTCGAGTTAAGCTCTCTATAGAAGTACCTATACATACTTAAAGAGATCCTTTGGGGTGATTGATACAGAAGTGTTTGGAGCGCAGACATAGAGAAGTAGAGTGCCGTCTGATATCTACACTCTTTAAAATTGCACTACAACTTGACATGCGGAACAAGAGATAGGGTGAGCTGCTTCAGAGAGAAACAGATGGCCAATATATACCAAGCTAGTAGAGAAGTACAACACACAAATGAATGCGGTGCATTTGGTACGTTTTCATAGAAACGTTTCAGTCGAAAAGCTCAACCATGTGGAAAGCTTTTAGTGGAATTGGTTGCACCATCACCGCTACTATCTACATACACGAACCGTCTAACTTTCATAGCTCATCTCTATATATAAAAACCAAGCGAATATAATATCAACAACTAATGACTCAATGGTCACTAATACTGTTCGATTTTTAAATGGTATGAACAATAAACCACTACGGGCTTACGGCCGTCTTCTACTGTTATTTCGAAGGCTGGCTTAGTGTGAACAACATTCGGCATTAAAATCGAACAGTATTAGTGAGACATTAGTTGATACATTCGTTGAGATCTTGTCCTTAAAAATGGTTACAATTCTCAGGTCATCGCCTCGTGCGTAAACGGCTTGACCAATTTCGCTAATTCTAATTTTTGTTGCAATTGTTAATCTCAGGAGAAGGTTGATATGAAAGAAAAAATTAAGAAAATTCATAGTACTTTTTACGATATAAACTGTTCTATTTTTTCAATTAAATGCGCGTTTGACATAACTGTCAGTGGTTTTATATGTATAAATGATGGTGCGATTGACAAAATGTGCCCTGAATACATCGCTTAAAACAGCAGGGGTATTCACGAAAAAGTTTTGTTCGAACTGAACTTAATTATTTTCTTAAGGGGCGTTTTAAGTCTAAACAAATAAACGAGACAGATTATTATCAAAATTAATCTTCACATTTTCCGCACCTTATGTTCCAATAAATAAGTATAAAGTTTTTGAGTTATGGATCGAGAAAAATATTGAGATGAGTACGAATAAAAAGAAAATTTCTCAAAAAGTAACCTAAATTATTAAATGAAAGGCCATTCTACAATAAATCATAAATTTATATATTTATTTATTATTTATTAAAAGTGCATAAAAGGGTGTTTAGGTGCAAGCAGTCTAAAATATTTGAGAAGTTCTTAGCTTTTTCGTAACTTTTCCTGAAGACGTATTGCTCTAAATGTATTATACAAATTGGATTTGGAATATCCATAGTTAGGGTCGGACAATGTCTGTCGGGAAAGCTAGTATAAATATATTTCACACATAAAAATAATATTTTTTTCTCTTTTCAGTTATTTTCAACACATATTTCTACCCTAAAGCTAAGTAAAGCTACATGAGATAGGCACTAAAAGCTATCAGCAGTGACTGTACGTGAATTATTATTAAAAGCTCTAACAATATGATGCGATCTGAACAATATTATAAGTTATTAGGAGTCCCCCGTCATCATGTGACGTCGTAACCCGTTTTTACGCTTGCACAGTTAAAGTTACGCAATAAGTAAATTTAGATAAAAACATACCTACATCTTGTACGTTTTTTCATTTTAAATTCGAGGCGTAGATGAGAAACCTATCTAAAGTTCTTGTTTCCTAAATACCTATGGTAAGAATTTATAGTAGCTTTTTCAACAGACTTTTTCTTGTGGTCCTAACTATTAATTTTGAATTAGAATTTGTACAATGATAACTACCTTTTAAGCCGTATAATTACGACCGATGCATCTGTTTAAACCATATATTTTCCATCCCCATTCTATCGATCGCACCAACTAGCAAAATAACTCGACTCGACGAGTGACGCAGGTTCGAATCCTGCCCGAGGCATGGGATTTTTCCACATGTTGAACATGTCGTTGTTGAAATTCCTCATAATATTCAACAGTAGAAGACGGCCGTAAGCCCGTAGTGGTTTGTTCATATAATTTAAAAATCGAACAGTAATAGTCAGTTATCAGTTGTTGATATATTCGTCAAAACTAGGAAGATTAATCTTGGGCAGAAATGATTTAATCCATTAATTCCATGGCTCTCCCACACCCTCAAGATTAAGCAAATTTTCTAGACTAGTGTTCTAATATTTTAATTCCAGTTTCCATAGAATTGTTTCTTTTTTATCTTAAAGTAACTAAGTAACTATGAGATTTTTTAAATACTCTATTATACTTACAAAATATCTTGTGTAAGATAATATAACCAAGTGATAACCAGAAGTAATATCGAAGTACTGTACTACCTACGGAGAAGCATGCATGCATGTTTAAGCTAAATGTATTGTGTCAATAGATATTTGGCATGAGTTCAGTATGGAGTGCGGTTATGTCCGGACCAACGATTTATCCAATGGATTGTGTTTGGTTTAACTAAATTAGAAAATGTATCGATTCCCTTTTTTCCTAAATTGGAATAATACTAAATTGCCTAAAAGGTTTTGTTTCTATGTGCTAAAGAATTCTCCACTGCGAAATTTAATATAATCAAATGTGTTTGTTTTGTTTTGATTGTTTTTATAATGACAGCAGAGAATAGACAAAAGCTTTTATAATATTTTTATGTATTCATCTTTATTTTATTTTTTTCTAAATAAAATAGTACTGAGATGTCCCTGTTTTGTTCTTTCATACATAAAATAGACACACAACACCTTATAAGATATATGACTTCACTGAGAGGCGGTTATGGAATCTATTCTTACAATGATACATAGATACCTATAAATAAAATATGAAACTATAATAGATAAGTTAACCGAATGAGACAATGTCAGATTTTTCAAAATTAACAAAAGAATCTTTAATAATTAATGTCTGCTACATAAATTGAACGGTTGATCGGATAAGATGACATTGTAAGGTCAGCCTCACCTTATAAGATTTAAAAAAAAATCATCAGGTTATTAACAGCTATATTAACCTAACGATGTGTATTTTTTTCTGCCCAAGATACCTTTTTTAATCGGTGAAATCAAAACCCAGCTACTGATGAAGAACTGCTACAAAAAACTACTAGAATCAATCCCGTTTTTCTTCGTTTTATTTTCGTGATTTTAGGCACAATGTGTCCTCCGAGAACATCACCTTGTTTGTCGTAGGTATATATTTTTGAATTTTCATTGAATAATTTAAAGAATTGTTGAAAATTTCTCATGTTCTATGGAAATTATATTTATGTATGACGTCAAATACAAAGACAGCAAACTGGCTTTCTAGCTTTCATTGGAAGGATATTAATAAAGGTACGACGTAGTGACAAGATAATGGGGGTTATTCTGAACATCCGACCCTATAATATTATGTGCGTCCCAATAGTGTCGCGTAGGATCCAACTTTTTGTACAGGCTCTTACTATTAACAAGTCACATTCGAATGAAACATCGGATAACCGGTTGCATTCGTCGCAACACTCGGATGTCTACTAAACGCCCATTTCGCTGTCGCTTGCGATCCAACCAACTGTTTACTAGTGTTTAATGATCTTACATATCGTCGGGTCCGTAGAAAAAATGCCTATGTGACTTTTGTCCATTTTACAGGAGAGCAGTTTAAAGATTCCAATACACATTTTTTGAGATTCCTTCATAACTATTTGAGCAATATTCTTCAAACTTAAAATTTGTAATAGAAATAAAACTATTTAATATTAAGCATCTTAAAAAATTCCCTAAAGTGTATACTTTTCTAGAAAAATCACATAGGCAGTTATTCTAGGGAAATTTTTCAGCCTATGTGAAGATGTTCCTTTTTTCTACGGACTTCGTCTCGTAAATCTCGTTCCTATGTTACGACGTACCTTTATTCTACGGAAATATTTGTTTATTTGTTCAGTCCTAAGTACAACAATCATCGTTTTCTTTAAAATAAACATAAAATATCGTACTTTCAATAATACTCACATTATGATTTGGTTATTTTTTATCAAACGCGCATATAAAATAGCAAAAATATATATGTATTCAAATAAAATGATGCAACACATAATGTACCATATCACTTTTATAAGCATGTTATTTTTAGAAAAATATCAGGTTTTAAATGTGTGTTAATTTTAGAAAAGTCTTCTTCTTCTTTTTTTGGAACCTGGTAATCTGTTGGTTTGTTTAGATAACCCCTTCGCGGATATAGACTACCTAATAGATTGGTTTCTACATTTTCAAAAGGTAAAATATTATAAATAAATAAATATAAATTACTCAATTGTGAGTGGAATTGCAGAAATTAAAAAAAATATAATAAAGTTAACACGAGAACCATTAAAGATAAAAACGTGTTATAAATGTAGATACTTTATTTCAAGTATATGTATTTCCCTCGATGCTATCCAATGGATATGAATGGTGGAATACCAGTTATGGTACCAGTAATGCTTTCAGGATGTCAAACACAAGTTATTTTTTTATTAATAATACAATAAATAAATATATTGCATTAATTAGGGGCTTATTCATGTTCAAAAAATGTGTCTAGCTATTATCGTTATATATACTTTCAAGTTGTAATTAATATTTTAAATGTATGGAATCTAATTATTATTCTCTTTCTGTTCATACAGTGTACATATTTGGTCCATTTTATAAGATTTTTTTTTATTTCTGGTGTTAAGTATCTACTTTATCTGCATATGATTCTGAAAAACATAGGAATTTATATTTAATTACTGAATCTACACCTTTTGCTTTTGGAAAGGGTGATTTGGCACACTGCTTTCAACAGGAATGAGGACTCATGGTGAAAACTATCACCTCATCGAACAGTTTAGGGATATGGAATCTAATTATTCTCTTTCTGTTCATACAGTGTACATATTTGGTCCATTTTATAAGATTTTTTTTTTATTTCTGGTGTTAAGTATCTACTTTATCTGCATATGATTCTGAAAAACATAGGAATTTATATTGAATTACTGAATCTACACCTTTTGCTTTTGGAAAGGGTGATTTGGCACACTGCTTTCAACAGGAATGAGGACTCATGGTGAAAACTGTCACCTCATCGTTATGATATTGGAAGGAAAACAATAAAGTATATGACTTAAGTCATAACTCTTTGGAACCTTATTTACTAAAGAATCACGTCATATTAACATCAGCAACACTCTAAATTACGTACTTCTTGTTTCACAAAGCTTTTCCACATGAAATGTGTATTATGATGAATCCTTTTGCATATTTACAAATTTTGTAAATATTTTATGTTAACAGTAAGGTTTAAAGCTATGTTCGCGTAGATAGTTTACAATTGAGATGCAATATATTATCTAAGTACCTACTCTTATTTAATCAGTGATGTGCTTAATTTAGATTTTCTCCTCCATAGGATATTTTTATTTTGGTGTTTCTGCACCATTTATGAAAGTTAGCATTTATATGGAAACTATTTTAGTGTTTAGATTTGAATTAATTCTAACGATTATTTGATTCATCAGTCACTGTAAACATTTCCAGACTGCTAATACTTATTCGAATAAAATATGATGTAATTTTTTGATTAAACTGTGTTTTCAAAAGGATTTATGTATTTATAGGACCAGTTGTAATTTCACAATATACTCATATTATTTTTCTACTTCTGATGCATTTTTCAAGCCCTAGTTTTAGGTATTGTTTATATTTCAAGCATTTTAAATAAATTTAGCTTTTCGTGGAATGTTTTAAGAAATATTTATTCTAAAATAACATATTAAAAAAAAAAAACAAAACGTATAACATTAAATTTAATTAAAATTATTAAAGTAAGTGTCTTAAAAACTACCACGTATTCATACAAATTAACTTAGGCTTATGTTAGTACCTTTTTATGAACCGTATATATATATTCAAATGTATTTAGTAGCTTAATAGCACATATTTACGAAATTTTAGTTGCAGCATCATACGAGTGATTTGTTTCATAAAATATTGTATATAAATTATAAAATATATTAAATGCGTTTGAATTTGTAAAAAAAAGTTTATCTCAATGAAACACCCCACCAATATACAAGTTTTAATATAAAAACATTCTTAAAAATATATATAATAACGGAAATAGTTAGTAGAAAAAAGGTGTATGTTAAAATGTGTCCGTAGAAAAAAGGTCGTTATGAAGATAGGACTATGAAAATGGAAAACAATTCCGTAGAACAAAGGAACATCTACACATTGGGTAGTGGGGTATCCCTAGAAAAACGGGTCATCTGCACTTAGGACATAAAAATTGCAAAAAATATATAATTCTCCAGCGGTAAAAATATTACGATATTTTCAATCAATACAATTAATACAACTCAAAAAAGGTGGATAACGATGTTTTTAAAAAATACACATTTTAATCATCCTATGTGCACAACGGAAGTTTTTGAATGGAATATTGTTAAAATAAATTATAACTTCACAAATTTTGGTTAAATTTTAATTATTTGAAATAGTTTATAAAATAATGTTTAATTTCTACTTCTCCAATCAATTTTTAACTTGATTCTCATCTGAAGTTAATAATTATCAATACTTTAGTCGGTTTCGCTGAACCAATCCTTTGTACCAAAATAGTATTCATAGGACATTTATAATACAAATTTTGTTTTCTTTTATATCTTAAAATATCGCAAGTGTAACTAACATTGTAAACTCTGATAAATATTTAAAAAAATGTGGATACAAAACAAGTTTGCGTTAAAAAGATTCATGAGAAATATATGAGCGTTCGCATCGCATAGACTCCGACGAACAAGTGCGCATGTGTACATGGGTCGCACAGTTATGCATCGTTGGTATGAAAATGAGCACAATAAAACTGCTTAAGTGCACATGTCACTTTTTTCTTCGGAGATTTTTTCACATAGGACGTTTTATAAAAAAATATCTCAGAAACTATTAGCGATAGAAAAAAACTAAAAATACAGTTTTGTAGAGCTTTTAATACTTAATTAAACTGCATTAAAAACTCATTTTCGACCTATGATCACATGGACCTTTTTTCTACGGGCACGGCGATATATTAATTTAAGTGTAAAAAATGGCACAAAAATTCATTAGTGTTATTTGGTAAAATTTGGAAGAATTTTAATGAAAATTGTTTATAAAAGTTCTATCTAAGAGTATAGATATCATCTAAAAGATTGCTTATATTTCAATTTGAGGTAAAAAAAAAAAATTAAGTACCTATAAGAAAATATAATTATTGATAGAAATAACAAATTATGAGTTTTGTTTATTAAAATAGGCGTGTTTTTTTATGTAAAAAATATAGTGGAATATTTTAAATTAGTATTACAAAATTATTATTTTTGTCCGTCAAGCCATTGTATCGTATCCGATGCAACTCGATCGGGTCGGATGTTCAGAATAACCCCCATTGTATCGTATCCGATGCAACTCGATCGGGTCGGATGTTCAGAATAACCCCCAACGATTCAGGGAAGAATTTTTAAGGGAAAAACACCAATAAAGTGTTCGGAAATCGAACGTCTTTCTAAGTTCTAGAGAACATAATGTTTTTTTTTTAATTGCATCATTTATTTGTTATAATAAGCAACTAACATGAGGCTAACATACGTTAATTATTAACTAAGTTAGAATTTTAATGGTAAAATTTTCCTATTGCCTTCAGCTGTTTCAAAGTCTGGCGATGTTACTGTTGACGCCAAAGTTATAACACTTAGCAATCAACTATTTATTTTTGTTTATGTCTCATCTTTAGGTATTGCCCGAGAGACGTTGTCCTGTAAGTAGTCCTTACTGTGAATATTCATTTCAAATTTCTAATTATTACAAAAATACCTTCTCCACTCCATCGCTGTCTGCTCCATCTAACTATCAGCCCCACGTATCTCGCGGATTCTGCTGTGCCTCATTTGGTCTCTCAAAGTTTTGCTCTTATCCTACATTTCGGAAGTTCTTAGCATCTGCGTACCGTACCATGTTGTTAACGTAGCGACAAAAAATTGTCGACGGCCGTCTTGCCAGACGACGGACCACCCTCTATTGCACTTGTCAATCATTGAAACAACGGTAGAAGACAGTCGTACATAGCTTAAAACTCACTTTGAAAAACTCAAATTTTTTTTTTAGCTAAGATGAGTTTTCGACGTCATAACATTTTACATTAAACTATATTTTTTTACCCATCACGCCTTGTCTCGTAAGGGGTAGGCAGAGAGAACGGACCTCCACTCTTTTCTACCCAAGCGTACTTCTTTCACTTCTTCCACCGATATCACATTTCTCATACACCCTCTACTATTTCTCTTACTTCTAACCTGGCCTTCCTTGAGGACAGAATCGGTCCACGTTATTCTCAGTAGGCCACGCTTTCTTACACTTTTCTTTTCAGCCTTATGAAATCTTTTTATCATTCTGCATCCATTCTTTCCAAATTCCCGAACCATCTCAACTTATTAAACTCATCTTTGGTCATTTTAATTCGAAAATTTTCAAAGTAAAATAGCAAAATTATCTTGTCCTGTGAATCGGTACAAAGATATATTGATGTCTTTATTTTTTGACAAAATTGTGTAGGTACTTACTTTCTCTTGAAAACATTACATAGATTTAAACGAAGCATTATTACTTGGAAAGGCCTTAATCTACATAATAATTCAGAAATGTTTGCGTGCTTTTGACAATACTTTACCGTATATGTGAACATCACACTCAAAATACAAATGCTACGTCAGATATGAATCTGCGCAGAGCGGTGAAATTTGCTCGAGAACGTTCTAAGATACAATTGGCAACGTTAACTTTAATATATTAAGAGCTATTTAAAAAACTTTATTTTTTTAGGATCTTCATACAAATATTTCAAAAAAGACAGAAAGCCATCTTTTGGAAACAAAATTACTCATGTAAACGTTGAATAGAATCTTGGTATTACGGTATGAAAATGTTATAAAATAATTGGAGATTGATTCGTTATACATATAAAAGTTATTCAAATCTTATTATTCTCAATAAATAAAGATTTAATGAAAAATTTTGGAAAAAAAAATCCTCCATTTTGAAAATTGACACATTTAAAAAAATTTATGGCCACATTTTGTGTAAAACCGTCGTAGCCATTAGATGAGTAATAATTATGTAGCTACCTGATAAAATCATATTCAAATGTAGATAAGTATAAAATAATTTAGCAATAATAATTGTTGAATCATTTTATATTTCTGAAATATAAATAAAGTTTAAATCTTAAAATCGTCGTCGTCGAAAAAGATTTGCAAGTAAAATAATAAACATTTAAATTGGTATGAACATTCCATAGACAAACTGGCCGGTAAAACAGTTGCCTAAAATTAGATCATTAGGTACAGTGAACTTGACTGAATTGTTGAGAGAAAGAAATAAAATTGACAATAATTGAGAATCTTTAAATGGTTTCAGGATTATAATCAGTTTAATAAAACCTTTGTTTTATCCACAATATAATTTAGAAATATAATAGTAAATAAACTCAAAACTATGTTAGCTTATTTATCATATATTATATTATGCAAAAACAATAATATACAAGGTTCATTTAAATAAAAGACTGATGGTATTGTTGCCGTGAAAATTTGTTTAAAAAAACAATATGCGTAGAGTTTCATCATGACAAAAGAAGTTTAGTATTCTTGAAGAAAGCAATCAGTGAGATGTATGATGACTTGAAGCTTTTCTTAAAACTGTCCAAGGTTTGTGACAAATCATTTATCCTAGAACAAAAAGATTTAGGTACCTATAATGACAGATAACATCATTTCATGAATTTTTTATGCATACAAATTAATAAAATAACATTGAATTCAATGAAATGAAAGAATAAAATAGTCAACCGATTACGTTGTATATGATTTCATAAACTAAGTATTTCACTTTATTACATAATTTAGAATCTAAAGATATAACTTATTAAAAGAGGTTACATACTTACATTTTTAAGAGCTTCATAATAAAACATCTAGATTTGAATGTTGTACGAATACTCATTAATATTAGGTTGTGCACTGTACAGAATGTTTTAGTCTGGAACCCCGTGCCTATAAAATACAAAATATATAATTAACATCAGAATCAAATCAAATAAAAACTATGCAATCATAGTAATGTCAGATAGAAGAGAGAATTTACATAAAGACCAAAATCATTACATATTCTACATAATTTAGTAAATATTACTTAGGTAGGTATATGGGGTAATATAAATAATTAAATATTATCAGGTACCTACCTATTTAGAAATATAACAGCACACAGCAGTTAAATAAAATAAAAAAATATTCTAATTTCAAAAATCGAATAAATGTTTTGTTGTTATGTCAAAATATTGATGACAGCCAGAGGTCCTGCCCATAGATTTTTATTTGTATAGAATTCTGTGGTCCTGCCAGGTACCATAAAATATTATTCGCGGTATTTTTATGTGAATGAAAATTAAATAATGATTATTTTTATTGAATGCTTTTTTAATTTTCGGGTTTAGGATGTGTGAATAATAATTTTTTTATTGATACTTATCTTAATTGATAGATTCTTTAATAAATTACGATTATAATATTTAACACTTATCCAGATATTTTTTAGCGTTTTCTGTGAGTTTTTTAATGTCATCAAAAATCTATGGATTAGTATGGATATTGGATATTATGTCATATTTTGTTGTCAAACTATAAATGTAAACATTGAATTTTTCTGCGGCTTTAGATATAAAATAAATTTTTGGGAATAATAAAACAGGTAAGCAAAGTTTATTGAGTAAATATTGTTTCAAAATAACCGCATAATTACAATGCAGCTAGCCAATTACATTAATTTATTTTGTGTAACTATATTTTTTACAGGATAGACAGATCACAATATATTTTCAACAATACAATAACAGTGAATTTCTAAAATGTATGCATTTTATTACTAGAAAAAGCAAAATCGGTAAGTCGCGTTTTATTCTTTGATAATTGTACTTTCTCTCATTTTTGTATACCTATATTTAAATTCCATAATGTTTTGTTACAGATTAATGTTAAATAGTTCCCCCAAAACTCTAACTAGAATGAGGATAGAAGAATCAAATTATACTGGTGTTACAATACTAGATGACATTTGATAAATAAATAACTATCGGTAACAGTACCTAATTATAGTGAATTGGTTTGAATTCTGGTGCCCATCATTTCAACTTTTACAATACAAGCATTGTTTTGTGTAAAAGATGTCAAAACTGTATATGTGTTCAATTTGGGTGAGTTCAGATTCATTAATTTGTATAAAAATGTGTTTTGTTGAGCTGTGACACGCTAAAAGCAACATCGGTTTCATACATTTAGTTCATACATTATCGTTGACCATTGTGTTGTTACTTTTTGTGAAAAAATAAGCTTTTGGCGTGCCACAACACAATTAATTGTTCACAACACGTCTGTAGGCCTAGACAAAATGCATTTGGCGATCGACTACAAACAAATTCTTCGACAATATAGAGTAGGAAGAAAATTAACTATCCACTTTTTATATAAGTGTCTTTGTTTAGTTTAAATAATTGTTTATATGTTCCAGTAGACAGTTAATTTTTTCGTACTATACATTGGCGAAATCTTCGTTTGTAGTCGAACGCCAATTTGAATTTGTCTACGGGGGCTGTTTCTACTGTTAAATGTGAATTTTATTTTTGACTTGCTGACCCATCGAACTTCGTCTCGCCTTTAATCAAAAGCCAATAAAATATTGCTGGGTAACATAACATAGCTAACATACATGACTACTCTTTGTAAAAAAATCAAAAGTTATGTGGTAATTATGAAACAGTTATTTCAAAAGCACCAAAACTCCCCCGTTCCATACTAACTTTAATATTATATTATTTCATACTATTTTCCATCCATTTTTAGACGTTAACAAATTATAAAAAAGCTTGAAAAAGTACAATCAAAAATTATATTTTTAATTTTAATCATTACCTATACCACCATCTGTAGAAAAATAGGGAAAACATTGAATGTTTCTATCAAAATATCAATCTACCAGACATCTCCCTATTTCCCCCAACAGATGTCAGTGGCGATACTGATGCAAACCCGTTGAATACAAACTTTAATATTGTATTTTAGATAAGTTCTCATCAATTTATTCAATTTTTTATTAGTTATTCTGTTATCCGGAGCGGAGAAGAATCCAATAAATCAAACATCGAAAAAATCTGTTCCGCCGATCTCGAGTTATAAGTGTTCGCACTAACCCGACTTTAATTTATATTAGAGATTATGGAATACAAATGCTTTTGGTAAAGAAGGTGTCAATATGATTTTCTATATTCTGTTTTTATTTTAAGTATTTTCTATTCTGTTTTTATTTTTTTTTTCTATTTTTAATCTGCTAGATCTAACAAATAATGTTATTTTATTTTACAAAATGGTAGTTGTTTTTGTGTATTATATTCATTGAAATATATGTAATTGAAATTAAATAAACAGAAAGTTTTCATTTATTTACAACCAGAAATAAACTGAAAAAAAAAATACATTTTGTGTTTTAATTTTCTATAAAACATCTAATAATATATTATTCTTCTGAACCACTTCCAAACAATAGATGTTTTATAATGGTTAGTTTTATAGATATATTCCATAGTGAGTGAGAGCCTTTACTTGAACATTTTTTTATAAAGTTTAGGCACAAAGAGGTTGTTGGAAAGCCGGTGGTATCAGTTGATGACTTTCGTTTGCACAGCGCACTGAAGGCCATGGGTTCAAGTCCTGGTGGTGCCATTATCACTTTCACAACACAACCCTTTGGTTAGTATGAAAGATGTCAAAGTGTATTTGTATTCACTTAAGAAAGCCCAGATTCATTTTCTTAAAAAAAATAATGAAAATCTGTATTAAAAAGTCAAAACTTTTATTAATACAGGTAGATATTTATATTTTATTCTACAAATTTTATTATTTTCAAATGAGTATGAATCCACTTGGACAATTTGTTAATTATAAGGAACATAAAAAGCTTTGTTGGTACTTAATTGCAGAATAATAGAATCAACATTGTGGTGACAGCCCATAGCTCACCACATATAAACCGAGTACTCTGTCTTATTAACTATGGGGTAAGCATAGAGAATAAGTCACTAGGTTATGATTATGACTTGCAGCGCTTTCTTCTTGCTGATGAGGTGTTACAAATAAATAAGTACAATTAATTATATACATTATGTAGGTACACCACACTTTCATAAAGCTCTGTATGTTAACTTCCATAGATCAGGTTCTATAACTCCCATTATTCTACAACTTTTTTTTGTGGACGGGTAAAAAAGCTAGTAGAATAATAAGCGAGCTTTGAAGGATCCAGCCTCCCACTTTAGATGTGGATTGCACCTCTATTCTGCCTGATAGTCACAGGCCGTAGCGGGAAAGCCATAAAATGATCCTCGTATAAATCCCTTATTTATTATACGAAAAGCTAAATTCACATCCAACTAACCTAACCTAACCTCACCTAGTATGTGTAGTTAAATGCCCAATGACGCTATAAACTACACACCTACATATAGGTACAATATATGATATCATTTATATAGAAGTACACAAAATATATTATAATATGTAAGTAGATAGGTATATACAGTGTCCCAGCTTCCCACACCCCGGATTTATTATTATTCCATTTATCATCGGCTTATATTATGTGTGAACCTATATCTGTGTATATTCTTATATGCAAATAGCATTTACCTACCTTTTATAATCTAAAGTAGTTGTGTGTTACACTGAATTCATGTAATCGATTAACCTGTTGCCGAATTCGTGTAATGGATCAATCAGTTGCCAAAGTCGTGTAATGAATCGGGTTGTTACCGAATTCATGAAATGGATCATATCTTTGTGGTTTCTTGTAGGAACTTGGCAAAATTGATGTCTGCTGCATACGTGGCAATTACAATATACCTTTTGACAAAATTATCTGATGTTTTCATGAAACTTGTTGACACAATAACATATTGGTTTTATCGTCAGGCTAGCAAAAACATCATTTTGTATAATTCTTTGTAGACGTAGGTACCTAATTATTTTTTTTTTTAAAAAGAGTATGTAACAGCTAGATTAAAATATTAAATTATTATTCAAATTTCAAATAAATTGTTGTTTGAGGAATAGCTTTTTCAAAAAATAATCAAAACCACTCCCAATACACTAATTTTATGAAATTTACCGAATACACGAAATCGGTGATTACTCAGATTCGTTGTTACATAATGAAATAAAACAGGATGTAGGTACCTATAGAGCGGCCATTCTATCTGGTCCACTATCTGACCCCATAAAGTGGGGGATGCGTTACAGTAATTAACTAGTGGCAGATCATTTCTATAAATTAAAATCGGACATTGGGAATTATTCCACAATTTAACCCGTAATACCCTCCATATCTACACGCTACATGCTACACTCGTTGAACAAATCTACGCTCCGCCAAAGGTTTATTTTTTTAGCGAAATATAAATTAATATTTTTTTTAGTTCATGCATTAGGCAACACTGATTGTAAGGTTCTTTTTTTGAATTTGTACACCAGGTTTAAATAATACCAAACGGTTTTTTCAACCTTTTAATGAAATAAAGTTAATAATAATTCATTACTTAATCATACGTTTTTTCATAAGAGGTAGGCAAGGTTTAGATTTTTCTATTTTGTTCTGCCCCTGGTCTGGCTTTCAAAAACTGTAAAAAAATATTTTACCTAATTAAATTATTCTGATGATCATTGATTCTATCAAAATGTTCATATTTTGTAAAAATATTTACCTTAAAAAATATTTTAAATTATACTTTTTGTACATTACTAGGTTCTGAAACAAAATACTTCGCAATAACGAAGTCTGTTCCAGTACAACGAACGATCCATTTTGAGAGAATTTTGAATTTAATTGAGTTAAAAGAACATGAAGCTAAACTGACATTTTATTTTATTAAATTCATCTCTAATATAAATGAAAGTCGGGTTAGTGCGAACACTTATAACTCGAGATCGGCTGAACAGATTCTTCCGATGTTTGATTTATTGGATTCTTCTCCACTCCGGATAACAGAATAAGTAATAAAACGTTGAATAAATGAATAAAAAATGATATAAAATATAATATCAAAGTTTGTATGGCTCGGATTTTCTAACCCGTACTGCCACCGCCATCTGTTGGGGAAATAGGGAGATGTCTGGTAGATTGATATTTTATTTTGGTAGAAAGATTCTATAGATCAATGTTTTCCCTATGTTCTCACAGATGGCGGTAATGTTACCGATATTGTAATTGTATATTACAACCACATAACTTTTTATTTTTTTCACAATTAGTAGTCATGTAGGCTATGTCATATTACCCAGCAATATTTTATTGGCTTTAAGCCGGGACGAAGTTCGATGGGTCAGCTAGTTTTTAATAAATAATTGTTATTACATTATGACGTTTTTATGAAGATATAGTTAATAAATAATTATTATAATAACTAACCTATATACTGGCGGGCTTAATGCTTTGGTTAATTTCTTCTAACCAACCAATTGAACAAATTTCATCTCTTGCATATTTTACTAAAAAAATACAAGTAGGTAGGTACATAATAGATAATACATTCAAATAATTATATTAGAAATATAGATAACTAAACTAAAAACATATAATGTCAACAAAAACAGGTATTTCGAAAAAGGAAAGAATCTGGCGACATGAAGAAGAAGAGAGAGAAAAAATGACGTTTAATTCTGTTCTTGAAAATAAAAAAATAAAAATCATTCATACCTCTACCTTTTAAGAGTTTCCAAATTAACAAATAGGTATTTCGTTTTTTTTTATTTTTAACGATAGCCTTGAAAGGATTATTGTGAAAAAAAAAACAAAAATGTAAATAATTTTAATGATATTTAATACTTTCTTGTCCCCGTGAATCTATTTAATAAATACATCCACTAAGATAATATGATAAGAAGTATGAAAGAATCAAGTCAGGCATTGGGCTTAAGAATCTTTAACCATCTCCATTAAACCTTTACAATAATTGGAAACTACTCTTCTTGCTAGTTAATAAAAATAGCTTCTAACTTCTGAAGACGACGAATTGCTGAACAACCAAGAAGTTTAACCAGTTTTAACCTCCGTGTCTTTTTAATTAACCGTCTCAAGAGAGTGAAGACACTTTTCAAGACAAAGTACTAACCTAGCAATAATACATTTTCTTATCTCTACAGGGTGTCGGAACGATTTTTAGAAATGATTCAGTAAAGATAGTGTAATGAAATTTAAGGGGTAAATAGTTTGAGAAGATGACAAGTTTTTGAAAACTGATAGATAAAAAATTGTGATTATTTATTTTTTAAATTTAAATTTAATTCTGAATTGAAGCTTTTTATGAGATTCGTTATTTTTTGTTTGCACGATGGTATGAGATAGACCAATAATTGTTTAGCATATATAATATATATGTAAGGTATACTATTCAGCTATTGGATAGCTCTAAAGGTGTTATAACTCTGGACTTCCGCTTAATCGTATATTCTTGGACATCCTGTATAAAACTGAAAAGTTGGCTGTTTAAATTCACGTCCTGAAAATATCAATCACATTAAATGTTTTCATTTTCCATTTTTAATATTCCGATTCTCGAAGAAGAGAGAGATTGATTAATCATTCGCTTTTTAATATAAATAATTAAATTTTTTGTTGGCTCGATTGCTATAAAAAAGTTAAACTATTGATAAAATTTGCGAAGGTACTACAAATCAACAGAACTGAAGTTCTAAGGTAAAGTATGTAAAAACGATGACTTATAAAAAAATGTTTTATAATTTTGATTGTTCTCGTGTGACATCTGCGTGTATTAGAAAAAGGCAATTGTATTTCTTTGAACCTCAAAATTAACTTTCACTATGTGTATTATACACAAACCGTACCTACAAAAAAATGTTTATGTAAACCGTACCTACATAAATAACACATGGCATGGACTTGGCTGGGACATGTGTTAAGGATGCCGAATGACAGTTGGCCGAGGAGAGCGCTGTTCTTCCTCCCATCAGGGTCCTCCGGACGAGGAAGACCCTCTCATACTGTGTTCTGCTCCTTCGAAGCAGAGCTGAGGAATCTGGACATGGTATGGGAGGAGGTCATAAACGTTGCGCAAGATCGAGCGAAATTGAGAGCTCTTGTTGCCTCCCTATGCCCCTAAGTGGGGTCTTAAGGGAGTTTGGATTAGATCGGATAATAAATAAATAATACAAGTTACACCTATCATTTATTTTGGTTCATTTGTATCTGTGAGACATCTGTGTCGTAACTTGACAACCGACTTAAGATAAACAGCTAACGAAACTATATGATATTCTCAATTTATCATACATGTATTTTTTGGTATTATCATTTCATTTCAATGAAAGTATTTCTTGTGCGGCAGCAATGCGTCAGAGAACAGCAAGTTTATTACGTATATTTGATATATGCCGTTGGTTAAAATGGGTTAAAAATATAGCAGCCAACGTGTATATTCAAGTACAGTATGATAATAATTATATGGTATTACATGGTACGTCCTATAATTCCTTTGTTCATCGTATTATAAAATTAGCCTGCAATAAATTGAATAAATTTGCGCGTAGGTAGGTACCTAACCAACTGTGTATTGGCCATAATTTATCTGTGTGGACTACAGCATGGCCCACCCACCATAGACTACATAAACATACCTGTGATACATTTCAGGTAGCCACCCATACATGGCTCCTGGATTGCAGCTGTCGAAAGAACTCAGTGGATGATAAATTAGGTAAAAAATAAAATAATCTGCAGTAACCAGCTCAAGTTGACCCAAATAACAGTCCTTTAAAACATTTCAGTAGGTCCTTATGCACTGGGTTCCTAGGGAGCGGTCTTTCAAAATTATATGACAATGTTTTTTGTTACTACGGAAACAATATTTGCAATGTTCTCCACTGACATATTCACCGCTGTTTATAATGGCGGCGTATCCGTAGGAACCCAGACCATCACTCTTATCTTTAACATCTCAACCGTTACATTATTACGGTCAAGAAACACAAAAAGACTTACCAATTTTTCCTTTAAATTCCATTGTCATAAGTGGTGTATTTGAGTACATTTTTAGACGAGATTGAATTTTATGAGTGTTTATTATAATGAGAGTGTCTCCCCTCCCCTGTGATGGCGCAAGATCCAGCGCAATGGAGAACTCTTGTTGCCTCCCTATGCCCCTAATGGGGTTTTGAAGGGAGAATGTATGTATATATTATGAGAAGTAACCTATAGGAACCACAACATGTTTGGGGATCAGATAGGTAATGATTTTTGGCTGAACGATACTATAGAGAGTTCTGTTCATCTCGAAACTCGAATAATTCGGCTAAAGTTAAAGAAAATCCCGATCAAAGAGTTTTTCAAGCTTGGTATGCTCACTGCTCAGTTCTAGACTGCAAAGTTCCACAAAATAGTTCGACGAGGAGCTGTGTTGTTTATAGGCTCCAAAGAAATGGATATTCTTCTTCTTTTTTTCCGGCAATGCACCCGATCTCGAGTGATTTATACAATGAAATGGATATTAACACTAAGTAAAATACAACGTATAATATGTTACCCCAAGGGGTTGCCGTCCAAGAATAGCACCTCTGCTCTTTTTGATGATTTTTCGAGCATCTTGTAAGAGGCAGGAAATCGAAAAATTTGATCGGGACCGTCAGGTTGACTACCTCACGTCCTTAAACCTCAATAGGTCAGAAAATGCACACAAGAAAGAAGCCTCGGACGCTTGGATGCCATCAGGGGAGGAGGGGGGATCAGACAGATGGTGTCCCCTTGTGAAGGCGAATGCAAACGTTTATATGGAGAGCTCTTGATGCCTCCCTATGCTCCTAAGTGGGATTTAGTGGGTTGGTTTCGGGGGGACAGGTCCTTGATTTGTGTTGAGCATTTGAAATCTCAGAAAGTGTTAAATATTCATCTTGATTAATTGTACTGTGTACTACATTTTTGTCATAATTCATCTTACGGCAAAAATAACACATTAATATTATGTGAGAAGGTTTAGTATGTAGGTACCTAGTTGAAATACTTGAGCAGTGAGATAGCATGAAGTTCTAAGTCGGGGAAACATTGCAACTAGCAAAGTATTTAATGAGTGTAATTACGACCACAATGTTGACTCCACGCCTCCCATTAGAACTTTAATACACCCAAATTTATTTGTTGACAAGCATCCGCAACCCATAACGTTCGCCGAAGATCCTGAAATATTCGCCCGAGACCCCTTCCTAATCCCACAAAATACTCTCCAGGCACGACCCGAGGCTTTTGCTCAATTTTACAATTATCTAAAACTGAATTCACTTTTGATTTTCGGTAAACATTGGTTTATTGAATTTAATAATATGACATTATTTCAAGATGTAGGTAACACCCGCCCTTGAATAAATAGAGTTAGATAGGAAGAGGTGAAATATAAAATTTGAAGAAAATTTCTTCAATTGACATGTGTAATTGGCATAGTATTAAAATTATGGGCGTAATCTTATAATATAAAAGAAAGTCGGGTTAGTGCGAACACTTGTAACTCGAGATCGGTTGAAAAGATTTTTATCATTTTTGGTTCATTTTATTCTTCTCCGCTCCGGATAACAGAATAACTAATAAAAAAAAATCAAAAAATGGATATCAAATAATATAAAATACAATATTAAAATAAGTATAGAACCAATTTGCTTACAACAAGGTAATGTATGAAAATTCTATAGAAACACAATTTTTTTTACCTGACATCCACTGAGTTTCAAAACATTGGTAGGTACGCAGATTATTGATAAAATTTCTTTCAAGCTTTTCTTTCAAGTCTTTCAAGAAATAATTTTTTAACATTCAAACATTTTTTAAACGTATTTTTGTATAAATTACAAATTTGAAATCAATATTCATGGTAAGGACTACAGGACAATGTTTGTCGGGAACGCTAGTCTTATACATAAAAATGGAGAGCTATTTTCCGTGGTCATCGCATCACGCTTAAACGGCTGGACCGATTTCGCTAATTCTCTTTTGGTCGTGTTGGCTTTTATCAGGAGAAGGTTCTTATGAAAGAAAAAATTAAGAAAGTTGTGTGGAAAATTTTAACATTAAAGAAAACTCTAAGTTGGCAACTCATTAGTACTTTTTATCGTATAATTTCTATTCCAATTTTGAAATTTTGACAGGAACTGTCAGTTGTTAGACAGTTGATGCGAATGACAGAATGCGGATGGAATATACATGGTTTAAAACAGACGCATCGGTCGGAATCACATTGGTCAAATGATAATTAATTCATTACCATACAAATTCGAATACAATATTCATGGTTAGGAACACAGGACATCGTTTGTCACGAAAGCTATGTAGTTTATGCATAAAAATGGAGCCCTATTTTCCGTGGTCATCGCGTCACGCCTTAACGGCTGTTGTGTTTTCTACCGTCAGGAGAAAATTTTTATAAAAAGAATAAAATAAGAAAGTTACAGGAAACATTAGGAAATGTAATAAAACTAAAAGTAGGTAACTTTTTTAGAGCTTATAAAAATACCTGTAATTTAATTCTGCGTTTGACAGAAAGTGTCAGTTGTTTATCATTATACAAATTCGAATTTAATATTCATAGTTAGAACCACAGGACAACGTCTGTCGGCAAAGATAGTATCTAACATTTAACATGTCGTAAAAGACCTAAGTACTATTAGTTGTATCCCAGCAATGACCATCGATTAGAATGTAGTTAAAAAGTTTTGAATTGGTTGGTAAACTAGCGGCACATTCGTCTAGTTTCGTACTGAGAGTCGCAGGTTCGATCATTCGTGCCGACTAGGTATATTCCACTCTCAAAACGTGGGTTTTGTTTTTTGTTTAGTGCCATGTATTTTTCTGTTCTTTAGGTGAACCGAGAATCATTAAAAAAAAAACAAATAAAATATTGAATGTTATGAAATTCAAATGGAGTTGGTTAGAATGAAAAATTGGTGGAAGGAGAGAGTAAAAAGTAAGAGAGCAGGAGAAACTATGCTGTTAAATTATGGCGGGAGGTTTACGGTGCATTTCACTCGACATAAATTTAATAAAGCGGACAATTTTTTATCTTGATGAATAGTTTAAATTTATTGTGCTGACGCAGAGGAGACGCGACTGATGGACCTGTGGGGAGAGGGGGGCCAGGGGGGGGTATTAGGCCCCGTGGCTCCTGTGGGAAATCTTGCGATAAGCCCCGCAATATAAAAATGTGTATTATTCATTCCGAGGTACGACTTCATACCGCGGCTTAAGTAACTCTTAAATGCTCCCTCTATGGCTTTTTGTATTGATATCGTCATCAGTTCTTTATCCGCAGAAAATACAAAGAAGGTAGGCATATTCTATTTATGAAGAGAATGACTAAAAAATATAGCTACGAATTTGAAACTTTTTTGCGGTCGTTGCACTTTCGTCCAATAAAAACGCTCGTCGGTCAGATGTCAATGATGGGTGTGGATTTTGTATATTTTGTTTCAAATTCCTAATATTTTTCTTGTATAAGAATTTGTTAAGTACCTATAGGGAATATTTAAATTTTATGTACAATTCTAAGAATTTCGTAACTAATAGGTCATATTTTTTACCAGTATTTTCAAATTTCTGCTGTACGTTTAAAAACTATATGGTTTCCTTAGTTTTAATAGATTTATTTATTTTAACTATAACTGTTAAAAATATATATATATATTTTACAAAACAATCAACCTACAAATAAAAAACAAGAGATCCTTCCAGGCAGAGCCCAAACGTGGGAACCTATTAAAAATACTTATTTCAATTATACAATTCCTAATTACTATGTTATCCTCGTAACAAAATATAAAATAAAAATATTAATACACTTAACAGCATTATACAATGTTAACTACAAAAAACCATTAAATTTATACCTTTCGATTTGTACCTTATTGCAATTTTGTGTAAAATTAAATAAATCTTGCCAAGAGTGTCCCTAATTATATTCGGTAGGTATCTACTGTTTTTCAAAAATAATTACATCAGTCGCTAACCGGTTTTCGGAAGCAGATGTTTAAAAACATGATTTCTTAAAATAAGAAAATTTTAACGAATTAAAATATTATATAAATGTCCATTATAAAAACGTTATTAAAGGAAAACAAAGCATATTCCAAGTATTCCAATTATAATACCAAGATACATTTGGGTACTTTTCAATTATTGACAAAAGATGATTAAAACTAAGAATATAATTAACTGGGACATTATATGGGGTGGAACCTTCACCACGCTTCCTTTATTCCGGTTTAAGTGTCCATCAGAGGATAAGAGAGCCGTCTGTGGCTCGTCTGCCCTAGGACCTGTTGGTCCCCACATTAAGTTTTATGGTCGCTGATTATAATCATTAGGGACTAATGGGCCCAAACATCGCACGCCGCTAGACCCCCGTCCACCCCCTCCGAACGCCTCGGCCTCAAGAGGCAGCGCGAGAAACAGGAATTGGGACATTATTAGAATATATTTCTGGGGCAGTATGAAGTAACTTATTGTTTAAGTTTCGTAGGCGTACTGTGTCTTTGATAATAAAATAATTATTATGATTGTGACAGAATTAACTAACATAACATATAACTAATATTTATTTATTTATTTATTGTCTACGCAACCAGCGGTTGCTTTTACAAACAATTTTGACATTAAAAAAATATATTAATAGGTGATGCCAAGATGCAAACACCAAAAGAAAATAAACTAAACACAAACAAGAGACACAATTAATATTATAATTAACTAATATAATTATTATTTTTTCATATCCCACGCCATCAACTAATTGATGCTACTACCATTACAATTTTTTTCGATTTTTAAATACTTAGTGCATTTTTCAATATGACCGCTCTTCTAGCAAACCAAAACATTGTTGAGATCAATTTTTAAGTATAATTATAACGTTCACCATTAAGAGGATTAACAAAAATCCCACTGTCCCAATCATTGGAATCTACAATATATTGTGTTCAATTGTCCAACCATCCCAGTAGGCCTGAAAACCGTTTGCTCATCCATCTCAGGCAGAGACGATATAGCCACCGGGCCATTCACCCGGTCAATTAAAGTCCTTATCATCATCATCAGCACGGCAGTCCTGGGAGGACCCTGGCTGAGTAAAGAGACTTTCTCTTTTCGTAACATGCTTTGCTTTGTAAGTGTGAAAACACAAATATGAGAAAATGGTTTTCAGGCCTACCGAGGGCATGGGATGGTTTATGCCGAATGTTTTGCGTTTGGAGGAAGCGAAAGAGTTTGGTTTGTTTGGATTGGAACGAATGGAAGTCCGTACTCTCTCCCTTCTCCCTTCGGGAAACGGCATGATGAGTAAAAAAAAATTGAATAATTGTTTTATTCCAGTCGCATTGGTTTTATCAATGACAAACATCATTTCCATTATTTCTATTCTTACTGGAAAAAACGTAAAACAAGTATAAACTTGGTTTGTTCTATGAATTACTTGAATAATTACCTGATCCGAGAATTTCGGTAATTTCATTCCACGGGATGGAAATAAGTACATTAGGTGAATAATTGATTATTTCAATAATAATCCTTCAAACACATTATTTTCAACTTTGTAATACTTAGACATTATAAATGTTTAAAAATAAAAATAACTTTGCAGTATTACCTATTGTAATAAATACTGCAAAGTTATTTTTATCAATAAAAATCGTTTTTTTATCATAAAAGTTTATGGTTTTTTCTTGTATTCTGCGGTTTTTATAAAACCAATTATTATCCGTGCCTTGATCATGACGAAATTTCTCTCAGAGAAACAATATGATAAAACCTAAATAAATTTTAAATAAATAAAATAAATTAAATTAAAGCATAATGGGTAAAAGGAAAACATAATAAAACAGAAAAATAGAATAGGTACAAACCATATTTTTTAAGTCATACCTAATATTTATAAGACAGGTTTTAAAAACGTAGACTTGATCCCCAAATGAGAATAATAGATCTTATGACTATAATAATATTTGAGTACGCAAAAGCCATCAATTAGGCAACATAGCTTCTGTAAAAAATAATCCACGATGGAAAATATCTTTAAATATTCCGTATCACGTTCTGTACACCGTCATATTGGAATTGCCGACATGAAAAACAAACGTGGCCAGAACTTAACGATTTTTCTCAATGGCAATCTTGGAAAGCAAACAGTTTTTTTGACAACAGAAAAAATGTTCACTATTAAAGGACTTACTACAGAAACATCAAACTCACGCTTACAACGCGACTCTGGTAAGTACGACGATAAAAATCTTGGCGAAAAGAATGATTTTTGACCACAATAAGGTCCATAAGATCGAACTAACTCTCTCTGCTTACAGTGAATGTGGTATGGACGAGGAGGACGCTGGACCACGTGCACTTCGACTGCCCTTAAATTGGTAAACGTGACGAACTTATATTTTGACTTCCTGAATCTTCAATACCCCATGATGATGAAAAACCTGCGATTGCAAGGAAAAGAAAAAGTAGTATTTTGATTTCTCAATATGTAAGAACTGTAAGAATGCAACCATCCGTGTAAATTACAGTAAATAAAAGTTCTTAGAAACCGTCTCTTTGATCGCGTAGGGTAGGTCTACTCGCAGATATGAAAATACAATATTATAGGGGTTATTGTGATTTTGTTAGGCCACTAGCATTCAGCCCATTCATTCCTTTTTATTTATTTTTTACCATTGGTTACTTAAAAAAGCATCTTGGTCACACAAATTACTCTAAAGTTTGTATTCCTGAAGTACTTAGGTACTTGATTGGTACAAACTGGATAAGTGTAACGTACAGATTGCGAATTACCAGTACTTTTATGCCCATCACCCCGTGTCCTTTAAGCGGTAGGCAAAAAGAACGGACTTCCACTCATTTATCTATTCAAGAACACTTATTCCGATTCTTCCACCGATGTACCATTTCTCATACAACTTATATTTTATGACCTGTGCCCTTATTCTCTTAGCGGTCTTAATAAGATCTTATCTTGATTGACAATCATAAAATGGCGGATTGGTATTCACAAAACAAGATATCTAGTAGATATCTTAAAAGTCGTTATGTTTGAAATATCAGTATGAAAATGATTCAGTTCAAGATAGGATTAAAGATTAGATTCCGATAGTTTTGTGAATACAACTGCTTGCGATCGTGTCTTAATCTTATCGTTAAGTGATTTTTAAAAACGATTGATTACGGGAATAGCCCTACTGTTTGTTTATATGCTTGCCGATCTCGGTAGCCTAGTGCCAAAAGGAGACGATTTCATATCAAGAGGTCCCGGGCTCGATTCCCGGTCGGGTCAGAAATTTTCCATGTGTTTTTTTTTTCACGTGAAAATCTTGCTCGGGGTTGGAATCCTGTCTCAGATTAGACGGGCCCGGTTGACTGGTTGAGAATGCTGAGCATTAAGTTCCGCCGGCTATACTAAAATCTGTATATATAAGAGTGATATTTATTTATTCTGTCCATATGACCAAACCATCTCAACTTTTTAACTTTCATATTTGTCCTGTTATATATTTTGAAATAATTTTAAATTAGCTGATAAATGACCTGATTCAACCAACACTGTGATGGATCGCTTTAATTGAAATTTTACTCTGAAGATCCCATCATTTTAGAAATTTTTCGCATAATATATTCGAGGTGATTAAATAATTTGTATATTATCTAACATTAATACAATTAAAACTGCAAAGATCAGTGATGATTGAAATCGAACGTAGGTAAAGTCTACGATTACTGCGAAATGCTTAAATATACGAAAATAAGTACACAATTTAATTATAATGTAGATATTTCAAACGTAAGAAAGTATTCTTCAAACTTATCGCTGTGGTTAAAGTTAAAGACGTTCTTTGATAATATTGCGGAGAATGAAATATACATATGTACCTACCTAGTAGGTACCTACGTCTCGCTCATATAACGCGAACACACTTCATTCAGTTTACAGATTTTTTATCGTCTCCATAAAGTAAGTAAATGAAGGTGAACTCCAGTGCGAGGGTTTATTTCTGTACATTCCGCCTAATGTCTTTCATCGTTTGAACAACGCAACTTAATTTGATCTAATTAATCATTGAGATGCGGGAAGGAAATGTACTGGAGTGGAACGTCTAGGTAAGTACTAGAAAAGAAAGATTTTTCCTTGTTGTTTTAATTCTTTCATCTCAATATTGTATGAAATTAAGTATCGCAGCACTCTCTGAGATTCCTTTCAACCATAGAAATCTGTAAAGACAATATATAGAAAAAATATAGTAAGCACGCGAGTGCATGGTTTTTGAATTGGCGTAGAATGAAAATTTTCGATGTTTGTTTATTTATTGGGTGTTGGTAACGTATATAGATACCGGCTTTCATACTCACCGTACTGGAGGTCGTGGGTTCGATTCCAGGTGCCGACCATGTTCCTCTTTCAGGACACAAGCGTTAAGTGACTTATTTTGAAAGAGTCAAAGACTGTAGGTATTTCCATTCACATATTCATTTTGTATAAAAAAAAATATATAAGCGTATTTTATTAGGCTCCTACAAGTATGTCCACAGACAAAGTAATGCACCCACATTACTACCTATACGCCTATTAAGACACAGCAGTTGGAAAATCTTTCAAACTTTGAAAAATCGACATTTAAACTTTAGTAAGGAAAACAGCAGGTTTCGGTGATTTAGCTAGCGCAATCTAGTTCAAATTATCGAATTTTGAATCGTAAAATCTGGAATGTGATAAATACGATGTCAGTGACGGGAGGTAAAATTGGAGTTTGTTTTATTTCAGCATTGCTAATAAACAACAATATTAACATACTTGCAGGTTGTAGGTATATACATACCAAGGATTTAAGTAATATGCGAGATATTCTATGATCTGTAGAAAATTAATTCTGACCGAGAAAAATCTAACGATATTGGTAAGAAATATTCCTATAAAGCCATAGTATGTAAATAAAATAATTATACAAACAATGGGTGTATAATTATTGTTGTTTCACCTAAAATTACCTATACTTAATCTTCGGCATTTGTTTTCATTTAAATCATACATACCTACCTACTTTGTTTTTATTTTCATCTGCATAAAGCACAGACAGAAAACAGTTACATATTTTATTATGTACAGTGGGTTGCCAAATTATTAGGGACAGTGAACATTTTCTGTATTTTCTACGTTTAAATTCATTTTACGGGTATAAAAATTTCTGTCCGTGTATTTTCTCGCATAATTTTTACTGTTGGCAATTATAGAAACAGTTTCTGAAGGTGGCAACACTGCCACGCTTCCTTATCTGTCAACATTTGAGGTTAGTTGCCACATGGTCGTTACGCCGGAGCGTCTTGTCTGAAATTGTGTGTCAGTTGAGCTCAATAATTTGGTTTATTACAAAGTTTTATATATTTAATCACAGTGAAATTAACTAGAAGTAAGTACTATTTCATAATAAATTAGTTTTACTGTGTTTGAAGTAAGTTTATTTTTTTTTTTTTGTTGAATTAAACCTTAATAAAATAATATGTTTTTTTAGAATGGGAAAAAGTTCAGATATTTCTCCAAAAAAATGTACAGAGGTAAGGACATTACTAATAAACACAACACACTCCCAGAGAGAGATAGCATCGATAGCAGGAGTTTCCAAGTCAGTAGTAAATCGGATTAAGATAAAACTCGACCAAAATCTTTCCATAGATAGCGACCGAGTGGGAAAATGTGGCAGGAAGCGAGTCACCACCCCTCGCACTGATCGTAAGATTAGAGACATCTGTCTCCAAAATCGAAAACTGAGTGTGGCTCATCTAACCAGAACATTAAATGATGAAGGGGTGAATGTATCCCAGAGGACAGTGCAGAGGCGGTTGGCTGAAGAGAATCTTATTGGTCATCGACCAACAAAAAAACCACGTCTGACGGAAGCCATGAGAAAGAAAAGGCTGGAATGGGCCAAAGCTCATAGAGATTGGACAGTTGAGGACTGGAGTCGGGTGAATATGCTTTATTAATGTGAAATGTTAACCTAGAACAATAATTCTCCTATTTATTTTTTATTTTTACATAATTCTGGTAATATTTTGTAGATATGCTTCTCTGATGAGTCCACTTTTCAAATTTTGATGGACAAGAACTCCTTCGTACGGCGTCGTCCTGGTGAAAAATTCCACCCCGAGTGCCTCATGGAAAGAGTAAAACACCCATTGAGTATCATGGTGTGGTCCGTGATTTCTGCTAAAGGCATGGGTCGCTTTGTACATCGTTCAGGGTACGATGAGGCAAGGGCAATATAAGGATGTTCTGGAAAATCTGCTATTGCCTCAGATCTCCGAATGGTTCCCTGATGGGCAAGATTATGTTTTTATGCACGACTCAGCACCGTGTCATAAAGCCAGAAGTGTAACAGCATTTCTGGCTGAGAAAAACGTTCAGGTTTTGACTTGGCCGGGCAACTCTCCAGATTTAAACCCGATTGAAAATCTGTGGGAGTTGACGAAAAGGGAAATGGCAAAAGAATTATTAACAAATAAGCGTCAGCTGGTCGAAAAGCTTATTCAAGTGTGGCACCACTCTCCGACATTAAAAGCAAATGCTAAGACATGCATTGAGAGCATGCCCCGCCGCATAGAAGCAGTCATTGCTGCAAAGGGCGGAATGACCAAATATTGAGTTTTTTGCCAAATTTGTACCTTTTACATATTTTTCAAAATTAAACTCGTAACAATTTATAAAATTTTGTCTTTTATTATTCCATATTAAATACTGAAACCAACAAAGCATGATTACGGTATATGGGACATGAATTACTGTATTTCTCTTGCACATAACATAGAAAATACAGAAAATGTTCACTGTCCCTAATAATTTGGCAACCCACTGATTGGTTAATACAACACATTTTATAATGTAAAGAAAAGAAATTCTTATTAAAATAATAATGTAATCCAACATAATAATATGTGTACATATTATGTTTTTGAGGATAAAAATACTCTCGTATGGTTTTTGATGAATAAAATATGAATGGGTCCAATTGCGTGAGAAAATAACGGCATTTTTGGTGATCTTGCGAATGTTGAGAATTTAGTTCTTTCAAAATGACAAGTAACCACCCTATTGATTCTAACTTTACACTAATCATGTTCGAATTTTTAATGGCAGTTTTGGACCCCTACGAACTTTCGACCGTCTTCTACTGTTGATTCGATGACTAACTTGAAGTACACTTTACACTTTACGTAGTTCGCAATCGGGTGATTAAATTTCAAATCTCAAACTCATCATGAGTGTTTTTAATAGGGATGCCAATTCAGTCAGTCTTTTCATATATTGAAAAATCACATTCCCCGGTAGTATTCGAATTTAAGTCTTTAGGTGTGCCGTGATGAGGTGCTACCACTGACACCAGGCCACCAGCTGGGTGTACGAAATTGCCAAGTATCTTGATATGATTCCTTAATTAACGGAGTGGTGATTCATCTATTGTAGTTTCTGACACAGAATTCTATACAATAACCAAGAATCCCGACTGGCGTTCAAAAGTGAAGCCCAAATATTGCAACTTTTGACAGTTTGGTTCTCAAAAGTACGTGGTACGGTATATATTTATTCGGTTTTTTTCTCGTGTTTTTTTACAACAAATCGTATTTTTACTTTGAAATAAGTGCAATTTTGATCATTTTTAAGTTTCTTTATAAATGTTAACATCATTTTTTACATTCCGTTTTGACTACCGTACTGGCAAAACTGTCAGCCAATGGGGCTTCACTTTTTTATGATGAAAATATATAGGAATACTCCATCTAGGTAGTTACGAGTCTATATAAAAATCTATGGTTTCTGAGAACCTTTTTGTTCAATTTCCACTGAAACTACTTAGATGGCGCCAAAATATTATTATAATCCATAATTTCGCAGTCTCTATTTATTTCCTACATGGCTTGTTGGAACACAAAATTTTAGATATTTATAGATAAGCAGCAAAATCTGTATGACGACAGCCATAAAAGAGGATATTTTTTTGTCCTGTTTCAGTTGCGCCGAACCTTAAGGGTCTCAATTACGCTTTACCACGTTAAAAACTGCTGCACGTATCTTGCCGTAGTGACAACTGTATGTATGGAAAACTTCTCTTGCAGATATCCTTTGATTAATTATTGCTATAGAAACCATCAACCTACCGAAGAAAATTATGAGTATATTTCGTTTAGTCAGATTGTTTCTGTTATTTGTATGAAAAATATTTCCTGTTAGAGTGTTCCAACGAAAACACCATGATACGGACGAACTTGGTCGGTTGTTAAATTAGATTCTTGTGCATTCATAAACGTTAAATTAGGACGTCATCAAATCACGCTTAATTAATTACTTGTCAATAACACATTCTCCATTTTTGCGGGTAAATGGCACAACGAAAGGACACGCACTTTGTTCAAGGAAACTAACTGGTCACAATGATGGTCACAAACTTTAGATTCCAGAAAACGGCAAGAAAAATTATTGATGAATTGTAAACGGGTACTAAACAGCTAGTAGTAGGTATATTTTTTGTGCATGTAGCAGGAATATAAAACTTGTAAGAAGATACATTATATTATTTTGTAAGTCAGCTCTGTACGTGATTACATTATATTGTATGATTTATATTTTTGAATAATAAAAAAAAAACAAACTTACTTAGGTACATATACGCTCACAAACAAAAAATATATGTCGTTTGCTCTTATGTTATTTGCATTTTAAATTACGACTGAAGAAAGCGACTACACCACCCGGCCATCCACCAGATACTATTTTATACTTTCCGTAGACAGGGTTGCCAACTGGTCAGGATTGAACCCTTGTTGCTTTTCCGCATACCGCGTAAAATTTTGCTGGCCATTTTAATATTATAAAATATTGCATATTAATATATGTAATATGCAACTAGGTATATATTTTTTTAAATTAATAAGTTGTTGAACATGAATTGTAGTGGTGCAAGTAATTTAAATAATCAAATTTAATATTTAAATATTCTAATATAAATTAAAAAAACTTTTCAGCACTTCTATAAGTTTATTTTGCCTGACATGTTTCGAATGGACACGCCTTTCATGGTCACAAGATAATCAGAAACTAATTTATTATTCTGTGACCGAAATTGATTTTACCTGATATGTTTCGTTAGACAGTAGGTATAGTATTAGAATCACCAATTTTAATTAAAATGCATTGAAATCTAAATTTAATTTTGAATTAGGTATATTTATTTTTATTTCATAACTAACTTTTTTTTTTTAGAATAAAATTGATCTGTGCTCACTCAAAGTGAACACAAATACACTCTTTGACTCTTTCATAGTAAGCTACTTAAAGCTTGTGTCGTGAAAGAGGAAGAACTTTAAACTGTTTTTGGATTGAAAAATTTTGAGTGAGCACAGATTCATTAAAAAAAATAGTAGGTACGTACTAACTTACATTCAAAGGTAAAATACTGGTTTTCTTAAATAACAAAATATGACTGCTTTACTGGCTTAGGTATTGTTGCTTCAAAAGTAAGTACAAAAAAATCAATCATATTTAAATAGTCCATTAAAGGCTTTCTTAATTAATACACCATTTTAGGCAAACATGCTGATGTAAAATTTCACTACTTAAGTGAATTTTATTGAAAGCGAGGTTATTTATTATAATTATTTAAATGAAACAATTTATTTGTTATAAATTGTATCATTTAAATAATTATTAAAATAAATCCACCAATTTGATTTATTATATTAAAAAAAGTATTGTCACAGAAAGACGCAACCCTAATTATTGAAACGTACCCATTTGATAACATAAAAAATACTACGAAATGTTGGTGAAACAATACCGCCCCACCTATGGGCCTAGGTACCTACGTTAAAACTTTTTGATATGAATAAATTGGATGAAAGAGACAAACCCGTGTTATATTTCACTTTTACTAAATTTATTTGATGTTGGAAGATGTATTGTATTGCGGTATTGTTCTATCAGAGGAGAGATGAAATATGGACAAACAAAGAAATTTGAAATGTTGTCAACTCTATAGATTAGGTTTTTGCTTTTCTTGGTAATAAATATAAGAAGGTAAATCATATTTTCTACTCAGAAGATGGCTTTTTTGAAAGATATCGGGAGACAGTCATCAGCTTATAGGTAGTAGTCATCTGGTTATTATACCTATATTATGCTTTGTAAAGTTTTTTTCTTCGTCCCTAATGTCTTAAATATTCTAAAAATTAAGTCTGAAAAAGAAAGGTCCTCTCTGATATCAAACGACGCCTGAAAGAGGAGCGTTAATCTCCACATCCATAAAATAATTCTGCAGATCATAGTAGGCTGTATATTTCGAGTTTGTAGGACAAAGCCATTCCAAGCCTCGCTAGAATTCAGAAAATAATATGGATGAAAAATGATATGGGGCTATCTTTTGAGATCTTACGTTCCTACCAAATGCTTTCAGCACAAGAAAATAGGTTCAACTGTACAATGCCAGAGTTCTCCATTTCCTTTAGGCAGTCCTTTGGGTGGACCGGCGGAGAGGGCTAGGATTGTGAAGGAGAGGGTAAAATTATTATAAACAGAAAATGAGTGTCGGACATTTTCGAACGAGTGGGTTAAAATGGCAGTTGGCCACTCGATTAGATGATAAAGGGACAAAATGTCTCCTCTGCGGGCGGCGAGTATACTTTCGACACGTTTCGGGCGAAGCAAAGCTTATGCTGTAAAAAAGCAAAATTGTCAGCGCTAGTAAGGGACCTTCCCCTGTATAACAACAAAAAAAAAAGAAAAATTGACTAATGCAGTAGACAAAGTTATCCAAAACTGAATAGGTACTTCAAAAGGAAATTTCCACAACCGAATGAAACACTTTTTATCATTCCTTTTTGCATAAAACTGAATTTTTCATGAAACATGAAACTTTCCGGGTGTCTGTGAATTTCACTCTGCCTGCTACTATTTTACTATCATGAAGATCTTATTACTATTGGAAAGCGAGCGATTAACTGGGTTAATTGCTTCAGAACGTGGGACACCCGAACATTTTCAATTTTATTTTAACTATTCAATGTATTCTTGTCTTGGATTAAGATAATCACCTACTTAGGGCAATCAGAAATCATTATTCGCATCAACAATTACCCTAAAAGGACGACATCGTAAGAACGGTTGGCTCGCAATTGACGCTGGTTTATCAAGATGGAGCAGTCTGGAGTGTACTTATACGAGCTAAGAAGGAATGAAGGATGGAAAGGGCCGCATTATAAGGCTTGTGAAATCTATCTGCTCCAACGTATAAAAATAGGATAATCTTTGGACTATTGAGAAAAAAGAACAGATAATTATGTTGTATAAGTCCCAATAGTGACGTGTCCTACACAATTGATAATAATTATTGTAAAAACCACCCGTTTGAAATGCTCAAACCACAGAGGTAGCGAAATGTCTAGAATAACTCAAAACCAGCTTACAAGTGAGTCAATAGGCTTCATATATAATGTATCTGTCGGTTGAGCGGTGTATTAATAAGTAGTGTAGTGTACATAGAGTGAGGCTGCCACCACATTGGATGATCCCAAGTCCTTGTAGAGCGAGCACGCTCCGTTCTCATTTGCATTCCACATTATTATATCAGTTGGGTAAACGATTTAACAGCCATCACCTAAATTAGCCCGCACCACTCGTACTATCCAATGTGTACACTGGGTGTATTATGTAGGTAGGCGTCTCAAGACCAATGATCCCATCATAGTCGTCACAATGCTAATAAATATTTGGAGATCCACTATAATATACCACCTATCGTTCACAACCCCTCTTAGTCTACCCACACAATGTCTTCTTCCATCTTGATTCTTAATCGATTTATTTGTCTTAGGGTTGATAAAAATATTTGCATAAAAGGTTTTAACGCATGAGACTTGGAGCCTTTCTGAAAGATAAAAGAGGAATCTTTGAGATGTGGTCCTGTAGATAGCAGATTTCAAGGTATATATGAAGAGTTTCTCCAAAGAATCGAAGAAGGAAGGCACCTGCTCAAAATCCTATCCGAAAAGCGTGTGGGATGGATAGGACACGGAATGAAGGTAGGACACACCCTCGTTCAGGGGATGACAGGTACGACACGTATAATATAAGATTGAAGATATGTGAAGAGGAAGATTATGGCATGCACACTTGAGAAGAATGGACTATTTAGGACTCTCTAACATAACATTGCACGGCTACTCGCATCAGACGCAGATCTCAGACAGTATATTATTAAAGAATTTAAGGCACAGCTGGGTGTAGACTTTTCAAGGCGTCAAATTGATTGAATAAATAGAAAGAAGATACCTAAAAATGGTAATTTAGTGAAATTGTCATGAATTGAAACCCTGAGGAAAAATGAACACCTCTCAATCTATTTATGGACACACCTTAGATAAACTTACACTCGAGTAAGTGTTTGTCTATTTGCATTAAGAGATTATACATGATCTCATGTTGACCTATCACTTCCTAAGAGATTGAGAGATACCAAGTTTACTAGCAGGCTCCTACAAAAGTTGCGGCGAAAATAATTTAATACACGCACCCGTCCTATATCAATACATTTAGTTACAGAGAGCCTTTGTATATCCGACCCAACCTCAACACTGCTACTACATAATGTTAGATCAAATTGAATTGGTAAGGAGATTATATGTAGAGAGGCTATTAATACTCATACCACAGAGGTTCTATGGCATAGCTCGTAAATAATTGAGGTCCGTGGTCGAATGAGGA
Organism: Mystacides longicornis; assembly: GCA_963576905.1. NCBI lineage: Eukaryota > Metazoa > Arthropoda > Insecta > Trichoptera > Leptoceridae > Mystacides > Mystacides longicornis. The sequence goes on from OY756425.1 coordinate 16,238,345, forward strand.
TTGTTAAAAAATATTATTTTATTTATTTTAAAATTAATATACAGACAGTGAAATTGATACAAAAATAAGACAGTACCTACATAAACATTACGAAACATAAACCAGTGAAGTATATACATTTGAACTTATACACCTGTGAAGTACTCGGCTCAGATGCTGGAAAAGTTTCTGCTTGTTCTGAGAAAGAGTAAGAGCAATCTCAAGTAGGTTTACTCGCACTGGTCGGACTCTCACTGTGATAGCAAATGCTCAATAACAGATCTTTTAAAAACCTGCTGGGAAGAATTGTATAAGTTGACGTCCTTAAAAAAAAAACATTAAAATTTGTACATGATCTTTGAAAAAAAAAATGAACTTTGAACGTAGTTAGTACTACGTACATCTAGGCATTCTGAATATTGGTGGCGATCTTGTGGATCTTGAAGGACAATAATTAAGACTTATTCCCCAAAGAAGATCGCTGGATTATGATCCATTCGTGCCAATGTAAATAATTTACTCGTACCCTTACTTTTAAAACTAATAGTAAGAACCTTATCTACATAATAAGTAAGGCTACGAACTGGTATGTCATTGAGGCAGCTTGGTCCATTATCTTTACCAATGTCCTTAGAAAAAAACAACGAGATGGTTAAACGAGAGGTTACCATGATGATTATTTTTTGAAGCATCTGCATGGGAAAATGTTAACATTAAGTATAGATAATTGTTATCTAATAATTATCTATCTAATTATCTATTATTTTCAAATTCCTCAAATATTTGGCTAAAATAAATACACTCATTGAATGCTGTTTATAGAATCCATACAATAAAAACATAAAGCATTATTTAAAAAAAAAATCGTGTATTTTATTTTTCGATTATTATTTTCTTAAACACTCTTCAATCTTCCTAGAAAAAAACTTCGATAAAATTAAAATGGTTTAAGGGAAATATGAAAAAAAAACACACCAAACAAATAATGAACAATATTTTAATATAGGTTGGTGGATAAGTGTATGAAAATATCTCGTACATTTCGTTGAAAGAATGAGTATCTATACTTGAAACACAATGGAAAAATTGATCTCGAGTATGATCCGAGGACTTTGAAGGTTTTATTACAACGGTCAAAAGAAAGAAATAATATCGTTTTAAGCTGGGGTGAGTCATAATTGTTCTGGGTCCTTATACAGGGAAATTCGCCCATATATATTTTTTTCTACTGTAAAAATGTCACTGGGTAAACCTGCACAAGAAAAAAACAAATCTTCTACACCGACTAACCCTTGACTTAGGGCCAAAATTACAATGCACGCTTAAGGTCCGCCTCAACGTTAAGGAGCACATAAAACTTTGCTTACCAAAATTATGCGAATTACAATGTCTCCGTAGCACGAATTCGCTGCTTATCCTACTCGTTAAGTGGGGTGTCCTCAACAGCGTAAAGCTCGCTTAACTCTGTTATTTTTTTCTCACCAGGAGGCCCCACAAGTCACAATACGGCCAAACTGACGTTTAAAATGTCAAAATATAGTCGCGCAATTATTACGCTTTTTGAAGGTGGAATGCCAATCAATTCTAATTATTACGCTTTTGTCCGCTGTGGCTTAGGTTGTTTCATTGGCGATTCTATTTGATTTTTTCGTAATCCATTCTTTGATTATTTGACCGCTAATTATACACTGTTCGCTCTGTTTGAAAATAACCACTTTAACTACTATCGCTTTGCTTTAACTTCGTTGAATATTGTATGATATTATTATATGGTTATGTTTATTATTGAATCTTTCAATTTCTATACCTACATCTTAATTAAGTTAAATAATCGAAGCAAAGGCCGGTAACGAAAAAATCCAAGTCAGAATCAAATATCGAACATAAAATCAAAACAACAACAATGGCGTCCGTCCCGGTGAACATGACAGATGTGGAGCTTGATGCATAGACAAAACCACGATACAAGACAAAAAGGGCTACCAACTAACCATATCTACAGCTTAGCCAAGCCACGGTCGAATTATGATTGAAATTCTCGTGTGAGCGCTAAGCTCCACTAAACTTTTAAGCCTCCTCAATAAAGCTACATGATAAGCTACAGATTGTAATTTCGGCCCTTAAGATATTTAAATATTTACGAACGTTTTTGTTTGCGGTGCGAATGTAAAGAGGTTATGTTAGGTATGTCGTCCGATTCATGACCTATCTATAAGTATAATAATAGTCCATCACAGTGAATGAATGATTAGATGGCCAACTAACGCCAACTACCAACCAAGTCCCCGTGGGCAGTATACATACTTCTGTGTAGTGGTGCATGAGTTCTATTGTTTGAAAAAAAAAAAACAAATACACACAGAAACCCCATACAGGTACCGCGTAAGTTAGTAGTTAGTTGTCAACCAATAGCCATTATTGGCTGGCGACCACCCTGGAAACGAGAGAGTATTTTAACGAAGTTTGCAAAATTTTTAACACATCATATTTTTTTATCTAATAAAATAAAAAACAATTGATAATGGCACAAATCACGATCTATGAGTGGAATGTCTAATTTAAAAAAAAAGCTTGCTGAAAAAGTAAAGCCCGGTGGTAGAAATGTGAACTAATAGAGGAATTTTGAATTAAGAGTTCATAAAAAAACTGAAGACACCTACAGCCATCATTTACGCGTCGAATAGAAATTGAAATTGTGTAACACGGCATGTTACGTTATCTGTAGATTTGTTTAAATCTATATTATAAAAATGGAGAGCTATTTTCCGTGGTCATCGCACACGCCTAAACGGCTGGACCGACTTCGCTAATTCTTTTTTTGTCGTGTTGGATTTTATCAAGATAAGGTTTTTATGAAAGAAAAATTTAAGAAAGTTGCGGGGATAATTAGAAAATCAAAGAAAACTCTTAGTAGGCAACCTTCTTAGTGATTTTAACGATATGGATACAAATTCTAATTCAATATTCATACTTAGGAACACAGGACAACGTCTGTCGGGAAAGCTAGTTTATTATAAAAGTAGACAAAGGCCGACTTTATATAACAAATCTTCAAATCAAAACAGAAGCAGAAATATTCAGGCTTGGTATTGGCAAGCGGCATATCAAAATGTGTGAGTGTGTAAAATTAAACTATGCAAAACACCAGTGTTTTTTGATATGCATTTCTAAAACGCAAGTGTTTAAGCGTGCGTACCAAGACTTTAAGAATACGCCAAATTTGATGTTTCACTTTCATCTCTAGAAAATCAGCAATAAGTATGAGAATCTGCGTAATTTAAGAAGTGAAGAAAATTCTGATAGTAAATGTGGTTGGTAGTAAATTCTGAAGTGGTTGGTAGTCTAGCGGCTACGACGCCGGCCTTCGTACTGTTTCATTCGGAGGTCGTGGGTTCTATCCCAGGTGCCGACCATCTTCCTCTTTCACGACACAAGCTTTGAGTAGCTTACTGTGAAAGACTCAAAGAGTGTATTTGTGTTCACTTTGAGTGAGCACAGATTCATTTTTTATAAAAAAAAATTGTTAGTTAACCTATGTGCCGTGTGTATTATAATAGTTATAAGGATTCATGTTAGGCAAGAGGTTCTGTTCTCTCCCTGTATATTCTGTAGAGAAAGAGAGGCTTTATGTTTCTAAAGAATATAATCGCCTGATTTCCTACTGTTCGCCCCCCACACACAAGAATAATAGAATATCGAATAAACAGTCAAACACGGCCCGTCACAACAAACTTTCTGAATAATTTTATAAAAATCACCTTTCTATTATATCAACATGACATGATTTCATACATCAAAAGAGACCAGTGGAAATAGACAGGGGAATTACAGGTCTCATTGCTGAAAAATAAAAAAAATTGAAGCATGTGAAATTTGGTGGTTTTATAATTAACATACCTAATTATATTTGGAACACAGAAATTGAAAATAATGTGCTGAAGTATGCACTAAACGCGGTAGGTAACACAGAACACAGTATTTGTTTGGTACTCATATATCCTGTATAATAATAATAGATATCGTCCATAAACAGGTATTTTGAAACCATAGTCCATATTTTTCATACCGTTGAAATACATACTTTAACATTATTTTTCAAACACTTATAGTATTCTTCTGTACACTCTCACGCTATGGCAATATCGCCATATATTATTTATCATTTTTCTATGATCATAGCGTGTGACTATGTAGTGCTGACAATCATCGATGGCACCTTATAAATCTACTTACTCTTGTCATATTACAATATCTATGTAGCATAGAAATATGGCAAGAACGGGAGCGGGGTGACGTAACTCGTGGATATCATTATACCGTATGACGAAAATTTGAAAAAGGCCGAGCAAGACAAGATAATTAAATATCTTGATCTTGCTCACCAAAACAAGGATATGTGGCATACACCAACCACCCACATAATACCTATAGTGATATCGACAAATGGAGTTATTCCTTAGTCTCTTAAAGAGAATCTAGGGAAACTTGGCATCTGTAGTGGTCTCAGATATGCCATTCAAAAGGCAGTTCTGTTATAAAAAAATCCTTTCTCTGTAGTTCGACGATCTCTCATGATAACATTACATCGTGATGTGTCATGAGAGATAATTCCGATAGTTTTATATTTATGGTAGGTATACAGCATTGTATTTAATTTAATATATATATTTTTTATTTTTTTTAGAATTATGTATGCTTTATATGATATAATGTGATTTAATGAATAAATGATTTGATAATAATAATACACTTTTATATATAAAGTTGTGCGATCTGGAGTACGCGGACGACCTAGCGTTGTTCAATACGACAGTGGAGGAATTACAGCGCAGTGTTTCAAGACTCTGCGATGAAACAGCACGCCTCGGCCTTCGAGTCAATGCCAGTAATGCGGTGTTCAGACGGGGCGAATATCGCCAGGACACTAAAATATCGCCAGCCAGTTGAACCATGTGAACAGATTGTCGATAAATCTGAAGCGATAAAAATGGTTGAAAGCGATATCGCCTCAAGTTGAACGCCTTTCAACTTTTGTATCTGGTGGAACGATTCACGCATGCGCAGATATGCGCGGCGTCCATATGTTCTGTTCCTTGACAGTTGACAGCACTGCTCTAAATTTATTTCTCCTTAGAATCCAATTCCGCACCCAATATCTGCGTTTTTTTTTTTATTTTTCCTCAATTAGGAGTCTTTTTATATCGTCTAAAACAATATTTTCAACTAACTCCAATTACTCCGCGACTTCTACCTCGACGTCCGCCATTTTTAAAACAATCAGCGCACCTGACAGATTGAATGTATGTCGGTGGACTCGTGTGAATACATCAGACGATCAATGGGCGACCGAGCGATATTTTTTTTATGCAAGCGAAATCTTCTGGCCTTACATCGCCCCGTCTGAACACCGCATAAGACGGAGCTCATGGCGAATAATGCCTGCCCCGATAAACAGCTACCGATCACCATCGACGGTCACCAGGTCTCCCGGGTGGATAAATTTAAATACCTGGGAGCAACCATTAACACCCCTGGTGACCTCGGGGCTGAGCTCCCGATACGTATCGGTATGGCAAGTGGCGCCTTTAACAACATGACCAGAATATGGAAGGCGTCGGCGTTTAGTGTCGAGACGAAATGTAAACTGTTTGATGCGTATGTGTTGCCCATTCTCCTGTATGGGTGTGAGTCCTGGCACCGGACCAAAGCCCAGGCACAAAAAGTATCTGCATTCGAAATGAAGTGCCTCAGGAGGATTTTGGGTATAAGATGGTACTACCGCATCACGAACGACGCTATACGCCGGCGCACCCAGCGTGAGCCCATCACTTCTACTATTATGTGGAGGAGATGGACTTGGCTGGGACATGTGTTAAGGATGCCGAATGACAGTTTGCCGAGGAGAGCGCTGTTCTTCCTCCCATCAGGGTCCCGAGGACGAGGAAGATCCTCTCATACTGTGTTTCGCTCCTTCGAAGCAGAGTTGAGAAATCTGGACATGGTGTGGGAGGAGGTCATAAACGTTGCGCAAGATCGAGCGCAATGGAGAGCTCTTGTTGCCTCCCTATGCCCCTAAGTGGGGTCTTAAGGGAGTTTGGATTTGGGTATAAAGTTGTCAGAATAGCCGGCGGAACTTATTGCCTGAGGCAATTTTTTCCAGTCAACCGGTCCCGTCTAATCTGGGACAGGCCAACCCCGGGTAGAAATTTCAAGTGTTTAATCACTTTGTGTAACAAAAGTGATCAGAAGTTTCTAGTTACAACTATTGCTTAGCGAAGGACTGTCAAATTGTCCGCTGATGTGATAAAAAAATTAACCTTTAAAGAACCGATTCCCTGATAGACAATCAAACATTTAATATACCTACCTACTAATGTCATCTGAATAAGAAAATAATAAATAGTCTAGAAGTACATACATTGTGGGATTCTGATATTTTGATATATAATATCTAAACGTATTGATCGGAGCCATGGTATTGGATAGGTGGGATGTGTACATTGGAGAAACATGCAAGTACAAGTCTCCGTCAGGGCACCCCGTCGAGGTGTGATTAATATGTTTGAGAAGCGGTGTAATGACGAGACACATTGATCATTCCAACTACAACTTTGCCTACACCCAACTCACCCTAACTTACTGCCCCATATAACTTCATACATACCTATTAAAACATCAGTTGTTTAAACACTGAACCTCAAATACTACCAAATTTATAGGTACGTGGAAAATATATTTTACTCCATTTTGTAGTTTTTCTTGATAATTTTGTTATTTTAATGCCCCAAATCGAAGTTAATTTTGTACAAATGCCAAGGGGGCGTTCAAGTATTACGTAACGCAATTTTTGAAGATTTTTTACCCCCCCCCTCCCCCCCATGTAAACGCGCCGTAACGTTTTTTCTGTACCCCCCCCCCTCCCCCCCCTAAATGTTACGTAACACCCAAGAGACTATTTTTTTACTGAACTATCGTAAAAAAATAAAAGGGTTTCAAAGGGTTCCTTTGCTAACTTCGGAGAAAAAAAAATACTATTTATATGTTCCATAAATTTATCTTTATTTTTTCTTTTGCTGTTTTCCAAATTTTGGCATAGCTGCGTTGGCAAGTCCAGTTGATGATGTAAATCCCCCCTTTTGACCACTAACGAATGCTGACAACGAAAATAAAATAAAAATGACGTTAGTCGAGGGATTCCCCGTAAAAAATAAAAGATTTGCTAACTTGGGAGGGCGAAATAAAAATTACATACAATGCAGTCGAGGGACTCCCCGTAAGACTTAAACGAAAAAGGTTCCTTTTTTCGCAGAGCGAAAAATTCTTACGCTTAGGGTGAAAACACGTAGAAAGCCGATTCCGACCGGCGCAAAGAATGTTGTCTATGGTTTCAATGCGTTTAAATGGGCATGCCGGAAAGCAGGTTTCTGCTTTTGCTGTGCGTATCCCCATTCAACTGCATAGAAACATTCTTTGCGCCGGTCGGCGCGGGCCGGATTCGGCATTCTACGTGTTTCCACCAAAAGCTTTAACATCGGAGAACAAAATAAAAATGACGTACGGTACAATCGAGGGACTTCCCGTAAAACATTGTCGAAAAGGGTTCCTTTGCTAACTTCGGAGAAAAAAAAATGATGTACAGTACAATCGAGGGACTTCCCGTAAAACATAAACGAAAAGGGTGCCCAACTTCGGAGAAAAAAAACAAAAATGACGTACAGTACAATCGAGGGATTCCCCGTAAAACATAAACGAAAAAGATTGCCCAACTTGGAAGATTTATTTCCCAATTTTTTTTATTTAAGAAAAAAAAAAATACCGTTACGTAACGAGTTGTTCGAACCCCCCCTCCCGCCCTCGTAACGCACAGTAACGTTTTGCAAGACCCCCCCCCCCCCCAAATTGCGTTACGTAATACTTGAACGCCCCCCAAGTACCTATACCTATTTAAATGATTTATAAATTAACACTTTTCCACACATACTCGTATATGTAGGTATTTTAGAGAAGGTAAATACCGTTTTTTAAATATACAATATTGAATACCATGTCTGTCTGTAATCCAGGTGTTAATATAAACAAAACAATGTACTATACCCAAAACAATATGCGATTTTTTTTTTATGAATTCCATTAAATACATATGAAAGTTTTGTTGAAATTTTAAAAGGTTAAAATGTTGGTTCAACTGTGTTCCTTACAAAAGTAAAAAAGAATTTCGTTCTGAAACACAGTTATCCAATTCATTGAAATGAATTTCATCCTAAATAATCGAAAATCAACATACTTTTATGAAATGTACCTACAGCACATAAAATAATACCATTACAAATTGGTATGCAGGCTTTTTTTTTTTTTTTTGGAGAAGTAAGTAAGTATTTATTATTATAAAAACGAATCTTGGCTTACACCAAGTGTACACAAAAACACTTACCGCAGAGTTCTGTCCTTAAAGAGGAAACGGTCGCTACCGGGATTCGAACTCACGACTTCCAGTTCGCTGTACGTACGAAAGCCACCGATTGATACCACTGGGCTACCAACCATAAGAAGTTAGCATAAGATTTGCAGTTCGTTTTTGAGTATGATGATTCTCATGGATTTTTAAAATATAGAAGTTCGTAATTTTCAGTACCTAGATAGCTAGGTAGATAATATAAGAGTTTTCAAAAAAATCCAGTAGCAATAACGACCGTCTAAATATGTGAGGGGAAGAAAAAAACGACCAGTCTAGAGCAAAAAAAGGAAGAAACTCACAAAAGTTTAGTTCTAAATTGAGTTTATGATAGTTGTGTGGAGTTCAGAATGAGCGCTTCTCAGTTTCTCGGCTTGTCGGAGAGCTCCTTCCAAGGGAAGCTAAGTGATAAATACGATACATAATATTATGTGGGATACAATATGTACATGTAAACTTCTACGAAACCGACAAAAGAAAGAAAATAGAACATTTTACATACTTTCGATAGATATTTTTTATCAGCCGAATAATACCTATTGTGTTTTTTGTTAAAGCTCTGTCGATGATGAAAAAAATTATTTTCCTCTTAATATTTCTGTCATTATATAATTTAGAATTTGTATGAGGCAAATACGTTATATCAGCCTGTCTCTATAATGTTTTCTTTATTAAGGACACTTTAAAATTAGAATACGAAGTAGGTATAAAAAGATTGATCCAACGTCGGGATAATAGCTTTAGCAATTTCTTCCATCAAACCAAAAATATACTTTTGCCGGCATCAATTAAGAACTGCAAAACTACATAAGTATAACAACAACTGTTGCTATGGGAAGAAAGTCAAATAGTCCGCAGTTCTCAATATGGTAGTGATACCTTCAAGGGATGGTGTGATTGATTTAAGTATAGGACAATCAATTTTTTTATCTATCTTCCTACCTGTCTATTCTTTAAACCCCACTTAGGGGTATAGGGAGGGAACATGAGCTCTCCATTGCGCTCAATCTTGCGCAATATTTATGCTCATATCAGGGGGGGGGGACCAGCTGCCCGAACCCCCCCCCCCCCTGATAGGTAGATAGACAGATAGAATTTTGATAGATGATCAGTTATTTGTGTAATACTTAAGGTTTCACGATAAAATCAAACTATTTGCTAAAGTATGAAACCCTTTTAGAGAAACTTGAATTTATAGAGTAGAATTGCCACAAATAAGGTTTTCCGCTCACCTGAAACAGCTACTTGCTGCGGTGCACTCCGGTACCTCTGCCCCGACGTCATGTCTCGTAGCTGACAGAAGTAGGCTGTGAGAGTGTCTGACATCGTCACGGATCTTATGTGAAGTTCCCAACCATTGGCCGCCACAGCTATCCTATCGCCTGTTCAAAAACAAAATAAAAGTATGTTATTTATACAAAAATCTTATAGATTTAAGCACAGACACACACATGATTATGTATTGGAAGTAGTTGAGAGTGAGAATTGAAAGAGCAAAAATAATTGGAGTGAAAATGGGGACGTTTGAGATTCTTCTAGTAAAATAATTATGCAATAACAAAGTTTAAAATATCAAACATTGTCGCCTGCCTAAACTTAAAGTACCAATCAAAAGAACCTGATGGTTCTTTGATTGTATTAGAACACATCAATGCCCAGAACAATCCATATCAAATAAGCAGATATTATTATTATGGCATTCACGAATACCACGTACGCTGCTTACACCATTCAAAAACCTTGGTGTTGACTAAGACTTAGTCAGCCAGGAGCTATTCACACTTAGCCAGAACCAAAATCGAACATCATAAGTGAATTGTCAGACTCTGACAGTCAGAGTATATATCAATAAACCAATGTTGATATATATTCGTTAAGATCCTGTAAAATGGACACAAAAATAGCCCCTTAGACAATTTGAATTTTGCGAATGAATTCTTCATCAATGTAGAGTGCGAAAAAGTGAACTCTCTAGTGGAACGTATAAATAATTATTTAAGCCAAACAAAGACACTTAAATAAAAATATAAAATGTGGGAACTTTAAATATCTGCGAAAATTCGAGGTGTTTCTAGCCCTTTTTCGCAGTACCTAGAGGTTCCATCATCTTCGAGTCCCAGCTTCCTCAGGTGCTCCATAACTCTACAGTGACCCGTTATAAAGCCTGTTAGGGTTTTATGACCTACAAACATGTTTTGGTTCTTCTGGAGTTAAAACCAACGAGAAGATCCTTGGACTGAAGTCCCGGGAGGGTTGTTCCACTGTTTTTTTTCCATAAATATACGCTCGGTTTGTATATTCTCATTTTTCTCTTTGTGGTTAATAAACTATTGAATGAAAAAAAAATATAAAGAGAAAGAAATATAAATAGTAGGAATGAGAAGGAAAGGTGAGGTGAGATGAAGAGCGAGTCTGTGGTTTCCCTGGTGATCTAATTACAAAAGTTTAGCAGTGTTCCAGCTCATGATGACGTACGTGACGCCGGGGATGGATGAAAGATTAGGCAGATGTGACCAGGAACAGATAGAATTCATCACGTCATAATATATGTATAACTCTACCTACAAACGAGGAGAATTGACTCCGCAATAAATTTAGTGATAATTAGTAAGCTAACGTTAACAAAACTTTTCACTTTGACACTACGGGAATATAAGGCGATATTATATTATTCATACACCATACACGGACAAAATCATATTCTCTATGGGTAGACCGTGGAATGCCTATTTATTTAAAAAAAGAACAAACAACTATTTTTGATGCTGTCATTACATCAACTTACTGATGTTCGATTCTTAATCGGTAAATTTAAAATACGAACATCCATTGATTTGATTATTGGTTGATGATTGCAAAATGGTATAGAAATCCATAAATCTTTGGAAATTATGCAATGTGTTATTTCGACACTGGTTCAAGCGAAGTGTCGAAGTGTAGACAAAAAATTATCGATGGAAATGCAAAAAAATAACGGGAAAATTTCTTCTTTTATGGGGGGCAAGTAAACTTTTCTTGTAATTCCTACATTGTGTTTTTATTTATTTTCTCTTTTATTAGTATGTGCCATATTTTCTTTAAATTAATCTAATTTAAAAGACAGAAAATCTACCTATCTATCTATGCTTTAAATAATAATTAATCTGCTATTTCTGTCTTACTATCTAGCCGTTTTGAGAGTATCTTACTTAATTAACGAGTCCGCTCGGTGTCCGCTGAGTGTATCGAACCAGACTTTGAATACTAAAAAAATCAATTACAAAAAGAAAGTAAAAAATTCATAGGTTAATCAGTAGAAAAACGGAAAAAAATAATTTAAATAATACAGCAATAAAATCCTAACAAAATATATTACCTAATTCATAAGACTTAATACAAATAAATATGTAAATACAGCTATAAATATTTATCAACCACACTTAATAACTACAATTTTATTGATTATAGTGTTAACAAATTCAGTGATGTAAGAGCAAGATGCACCTGGATTTCGGGAGAAAGCGTGGATGTACCTATTAATATTAAAGTTTACCATTGTCTTTATAGGAGAGCTGCAGGAGTACATGGTTGTGGTACCAACCGGCTGGTTGGAAAAGTGGCTTACGCTGAGCAGGAAGTTCACACCTCAAAACCGCCGTATTCCCGGCGACCACTTGAGATGTCAGCACCCTTGGTGTTATATCGTCCAGGATCACTGAAACAAAAAGGAAACGTATAATTATAACGAGGCAAAGTGTCTCTGAAAAGCCTCAAAATACACGACTGCACACCGTTTTATAAAAGTCATTTATTATCAGGACAAACTCAGTATTTTTCTACTTTTTCTTTCTTATCCATACCGGGAATACTTTGAACCCCCTTCGTACTTAAGTAATTACTTTAAAATATCAAAAGTACTGTCACACATTTTTGGACAATCTACGAACTCTGTCAATATTGTTTTGAATCATGGCTTTTGTGTCATCTTTTCGTTCATAATGATAGTTTTAGGTCAAAGCTGTCCGAAATTCAGAACGTATCCTTCACCTATATCTACCTTCTAAAAGACCCTTCCATCCATACTAACCAAGTTCAATCATTCCGAGAGAAATAAATATTTTTCCAAAAAATTTAAAGTGTTATTCGTTGATTTAAGGGGACCTCACGGAAGGAGGAACTAATAAAGGGAACTGAAGAGAAAATAATAGAAGGCAATAGGATAATTTACTGTAAAAATCCAAAGGCGATTAACGCAATCAGATTGACGCAAGTTGTTTAAATGTCTCTCACATTCGGTTTTGGCAAAAAACCTATGGTGTGCTTATGAAATTAATCCGTGTACCTATGAGAGAAAAAAAAACGATTTCAAATCATTTTCAAAAGATCGTGTTGAAATTTTAAAGAGGCTGGGTGCCTACCTCTATATTTTCTCCCAAACAGGTAATACCTCCCAAAGATCACCGCCCCAAACACTCCGCTTAAAAGTGATACCTGGTAGGTAAGGATATATAATTATTTAGGAAGAGTGGGCGTATATAACATTTCTATTTCCCTAAAAGAACCCTTCATTCATCCTCCGCCATTAGCCTTTTCTAAAAGCCACTGACTGAGGAAAAATATTACACTCTCCACTAACTACTTTTCAAAAGGCTTTTGCCTTTTATTACAATTATCCTTTTCACCGGGACGCCGTCGGAGAGATTTTTCTTCAAGACTTAAATAGCGATACTAAGTTTTTCAACACAATATATAAAGAAGATAAACTTTTTATATTGTTTGGTTTGAAATACGAAGAAAATTATCTATAAACGCCCGTTTTGAGCGGACGAAGTTGAAGAAATATTATATTCTGAAAGATGAGGGGAAGATTTTTTTTTGTAAAAGAAATTTTATTTGAAGAGCAGACGTGTAAATAATGAAAAGCGTTTGTGATGTAAAATCATCTTTTTTTTTCATTTTGTACGTGCGATTGTATCTCATTGAATTTTTTTACATTTTGCGAGTGATTCAACCGCAATAGAACTAGAGGTGGAAATAACGGCTTAAATTCAAAAACGTTAAAGCAGGAGCCTTATTCCCGTAATCAATCGCATTTAAAAATCACTTAACGATAAGATTAAGACATGATCGCAATCAGGTCGCCCTTGAATTTGACGTTTGTAAGATAGTTACGGGAATGCCGATTACATAGAATTTCATACTAATATTTCAAACATAACGAATTTTTAAGATATCTGCTAGATATCTTGTTTTGTGGATACCAATCCGCCATTTTAATATTGTCAATCAAGATAGGAGCGTATTAAGACCGCTACGAGAATAACCCTACAGTTTCATTAATTGTAAGTAATGTTATTTTTAAAAGCTTAAAACTTTTTTCATTTCTCAAACCTGAATGAAGATTATTCGATATCTGGAAAGTTACAATTTTTCTACAAAAAAGGTAGTTTTCAAAATTTGGTATCCGGAAACGTATGATTTCTCCAAAATAGAAAAAAAAGGTCATTGAGTATAGTCATATCAAGCTATTTTAATTCAACCAATATGAACTGTCATGTAAATGAGTGAAAGCTATTATTGCTTAACATGTTAGCGTATAGCGTGACTATTATTTTTGTTCAACTCATATCGTTTAATATGAATAACGTTAGAGGCGCTATTTTTATTTATCTAATATTTTTATCAGCTATCGTTATAATGAGATGGTTGGTTGTCCAGTGGTATCAATCGCCGGCTTTCATGCGCACAGCGTATTGGAGGTCGTCGGTTCGAATTCCGGCCGTGCCGACCATTTCCGCTTTCACGACACAACCCTTTGGTTAGTGTGAAAGATGTCAAAAAGTGTATGTTCACTTCGAGTGAGCACATATTCATTTTATATATATAAAAAAAATATTCTGAAGATTTTCAGAATAACTTTCATAAAAGACAAGTTGTCAACTACAAAGTGAAAGAATAGATACATTCAAGTAGAATCAAAACATTATTGCAATATCAGTGAGCTTTATTTAAAGTGTTGCTTTAAGCTGTGCTGTACGGTAAAGACGACAAATTGCCGGCTACACATGCAAATGCGACTAGAATTTGCCGCAATACTATAGACGCATGTGTTTTGGTTATTGGTGGTTATGTTTTCCAATCAAACACTAAATCAGTGTAGGGGTTCTTAGAATTTTTTGATGATACCTTTGCGAGTTTGAAAAAAGACCATGAGAAAATAATAATAAATATGTCGAGTAAATGCATTTTTTTAAGAAATCTGTTAACAGCAAAACGGTTAAAGAGAAAAATATATAAACTTATAAGAAACTGTTGAGTCGGTAATCGATCACAGGATTTGCAACATAAACTGAAGCTGTAAAGACCTTTCACCAGAAGAAAAAAAAGAAAATTCAATCTTATAAGTCTGTCACGTTTATATTTTGTACCTAACAACTAATATTCATTTTTACCATCCTTAACTTTTACACAATGTTAAAATTAGAAATTTAAAATTAAAAATATTAGAAACTGATTTAGACGATTGGTACATTTATTTAAAAACTTGAAAAAATGTGTAATTATTCGGTGGAAGATGATTTCAATAATGCAATCTCTAAATTTATTTATTTCTGGCATGTTTCGTAGGCATAATACGCCCGCATCTTTAACGAACAACACAGAAATGTTCCAAAGAAAATTAATTTGTGGAAATTTGATAAAAAATAGTTTTAGGTATTTAGGTACATTTTATTATTGTTACAAATATTGTAACTTTGAGGTTAGAACTCATCTTTGGTAAAAATGATAGAACGAACATTTTATTATTCACTTTATGCTTGTATGTTTACGTAAAAACCATTTGGACCAAGGTAGGTATAAGGCAAAACAAACAACGTTTTATATTTTATATGATTATCTGCAGTTGATTTCTACATTATAATATCATAATTGGGATGCCTTCGGCAATCGATAATAATTAATCAAATATTGAAATGGAATCATAAAATAATAATTTTGTTGAAACACATTTCAATATTTGCATCCGCCGAATATCGTCGGCATTACGTGCATTCCTCACATACAAATTTCCGCATTCAAATTATATGACCAGCAAATTGTCTGTTCCTATATTTCCCTACCTACCACATCAGTGTGTCCATAGATAATACTAGGCAACTAGGCGGGTGTTTCGTGTCTATGGAAGGATTCCTTCCGTGTGTCTGTGGTCTAACATTAATGGAAGCTATAGAGAATATAATATATAAAGTATAGCAGTACACATTATATGGACGATGCATTTTGAATCCTGCCTGCGCATACATTAACAGTGGCTCACCGGGTGGAAACGAGGGACAGTGGGAGAAACGGACAAGAGGGGTGGACAGAGAGGAAAGTGTCATGAATAATTTGCAACACCGTACTCACGGAATACGAGTGCATCCATAGATAAAATAGCACACAGCTTACTGTCACAAATGAATATGGGACAAAGTGAATCGAATATTGAGTCAATATAATCATGGTATAGATATTTGGGAATTTATGTACATACTCTCTATAAAAAGAACGAAAAAATCGATAGGCATTAAGGGACAAATAAGCCGGGATCATCTCGGTGAAGTATAAAACAATATCTACTGTCACATCCACGTCAAAAATGATTTTTGAATGGTTTGTCGATATAAAAAATGACTGATTTTATTTGGATACATATAAAGTGTAGCTTTATTCATTCTACCTACCAACTGACCTAACAAACTGATTAGGTACAATCTCAAAATCAGAAAGTATTGTGTTAATTTATTAGCAGAATTGGATAGTTATTCATTTAAGTAACTTAAAATGAATGAAGTTTATCAAGTAATAAGAAAAATTATCAGTTTTTATACTTCATAATATTAGGTATTATTACGTATCCAAACGTGGTTACAAATTTAGAACAAAATTTGGATAAAGTTTATCTACATGCGTTGTAACAACTCCTCAACATTCAATCAGTGCCCGTAGACAAATTCAAATTGGCGTTCGACTACAAACGAAGATTTCGCCAATGTATAGAGCGAATAATAAAAAAAAAAAAAAAAAAAAAAAAAAAAAAAAAAAAAAAATTATTTAAATAATTATTTAAATAATTATTTAAACCAAACAAAGTCACTTGTATAAATATATAAAAAATGGACAGTTAATTTTCTTCCGACTCTACATTGTCGAAGAATTCGTTTGTTGTCGATCGCCAAATGCATTTTGTGAGATCTGGGGGCCTAGACAAAATGCATTTTGTGAGATCTGGGGGCCTAGACAAAATGCAGCTGGCGATCGACTACAAACGAATTCTTCGATAATGTAGAGTAGGAAGAAAATCAGCCGTCCACTTTTTATAATTTTATATCAGTGTCATTGCTTAGTTCAAATAATTGTTTACTTGTTCCAGTGGACAGATAATTTTTTCGCACTATACATTGGCGAAATCTCCGTTTGTAGTCGAACGCCAGTTTGAATTTGTCTACGGGGGCAGATTGTAAACACCCTGTCAAATGTCTTTTCGTTATCAATAAAACAGACCATCACTTCCTTGGTAACACATTTTTTGGAGTAGGACATTAACCGACCACGGTAGCCTAGTGGCAAAGGCTCCGACTTCAGATCAAGAGGTCCCGGGTTCGATTCCCGGTCGGGTCAGAAATTTTCAATGTGTTTTTTCACTTGAAATTTCTACTCGGGGTTGGAATCCTGTCTCAGATTGGACGGGACCGGTTGACTGGTAGACAATGCTTCAAGCATTAAGTTCCGCCGGCTATACTGATACCTATGTATAGAAGAGTGTTATTTATTTATTTATTTTATTAACAGACAACCATGCCTCTACTGTTATACATTTCTGGAGCCGAATTTACTGTCATCTCCAGATCTTCATTCTCCAGATTCTGCAGGTCTACATTTGCAGCGAATCCTAGAGTGTAATTTCATAATCATTACACTAGTAAACAAAAATAGGTCTTTACCCAATCTTGGGTGAAACGCACTAGATATCATAAAAGCTGTTCTATAAAAAAAAAATATAAGAAAATAAATTTCCGTTCTTAATTTATTAATTTTGCGACGTTTTAATAATTATTCCTGCAGTTGCGGTTTTCTGCATCGAAGGAACGATTGTAAAAGAATAGTTTTTTTGATTAGTGATTATATGTACCTACTTTATTTTATTCACATTAAAGTACCTTCATCCGGTAAAATAGAAAATAAAAATATGCGTGGTTGAGTGACTGCTAATGATAAAATTTACGAAAATTAAATTAGAAAATAGTAATGATAAAAATTTCAACCCTACCGAAGTTTATTGACGTGATATCTGTGGAATCAATCATATGCCATCATTTTCAAATTTGGAACTGTTCAAATAAATAGTTGAAGCACTTTCGAAACGTCAAAGTTGATTCGTGTTAATACGATTTATCGATTACGCTGTCGGCAAAGGGTATATATAATACAACTAGCTGACCCATCGAACTTCGTCCCGATCAATAAAATATTGCTGGGTAACATAACATAGCCAACTCATTGTGAAAAAAACAAAAGTTATGTGGTTATAATATTATGAATCAGTTATTTCAAAAGCACCAAAACTCACCCATTTCTATATTAGATATCTATATTGAATTTTCATCATCTTACTTATAAAAAGTCATAAATAGTCATATAGGTAATACAGACTTTTTTATAAGTCAGATGATACTAAATTAATTGCACAACCAAAACACCAGAAAAAGGTTCATTAATTGGTTTAAAATGCTTAAATTATGTGTGAATGTAAAAAAAAAGTATTTCTGAAGCATGAAAGAAAATTTATCAATAAAATCTGCGTACCAATGCGGAATGTTTGGAAACTCGATGGTTATCAGGTAAATAAAAATTATGTTTTTATGGGATTTTTCACAGATGGCGCGGTTGTTGTGAGGAAGCCCGTTCCATATTCACTTAAAAACAGTATTACATATTTTCATACTATTTTCCATCCATTTTTTTTATTTTGTAATTATTCTTTTTTCCGGAACGGAGAAGAATCCAATAAATCAAACATCGGAAGAATCTGTTCAGCCGATCTCATATATATAGTAGAAGACACACATAAAATGTCGGTTAAAAAATAAATCATTACCGCCATCTATTGAATCTTTCTACCAAAATATCACTACTATTACAATAGATGGCGGTGGCAGTTCTGTCTAAAAATCCTTTCAATACTAACATATAATGTCTATTTCATATACCTATTTCTTATTCATTTATTCAACTTTTTATTAGTTATTCTGTTATCCGGAGCGGAGAAGAATCCAATAAATCAATCGTGGGAAGAATTTGTTCGGCCGATCTCGAGTTATAAGTGTTCGCACTAACCCGACATTCATTTATATAGTAGATGTCGGTTAAAAAATAAATCATTATCGTCATCTATTGAATCTTTCTACCGAAATTTCACTACTATTACGATAGATGGCGGTGGCAGTTCTATCTGATAATGCTTTCAATACTAATTAAAAATGTATAATTTATATCTTTCTTATTCATTTATTCAACTTTTTATTAGTTATTCTGTTATCCGGAGCGGAGAAGAATCCAATAAATCAATCGTGGGAAGAATTTGTTCGGCCGATCTCGAGTTATAAGCGTTCGCACTAACCCGACTTTCATTTATATAGTAGATGTCGGTTAAAAAATAAATCATTATCGTCATCTATTGAGTCTTTCTACCGAAATTTCACTACTATTACGATAGATGGCGGTGGCAGTTCTATCTGATAATGCTTTCAATACTAATTAAAAATGTATAATTTATATCTATCTTATTCATTTATTCAACTTTTTATTAGCTATTCTGTTATCCGGAGCGGAGAAGAATCCAATAAATCAATCGTGGGAAGAATTTGTTCGGCCGATCTCGAGTTATAAGTGTTCGCACTAACCCGACTTTCATTTATATAGTAGATGTCGGTTAAAAAATAAATCATTATCGTCATCTATTGAATCTTTCTACCGAAATTTCACTACTATTACGATAGATGGCGGTGGCAGTTCTATCTGATAATGCTTTCAATACTAATTAAAAATGTATAATTTATATCTTTCTTATTCATTTATTCAACTTTTTATTAGTTATTCTGTTATCCGGAGCGGAGAAGAATCCAATAAATCAATCGTGGGAAGAATTTGTTCGGCCGATCTCGAGTTATAAGTGTTCGCACTAACCCGACTTTCATTTATATAGTAGATATGTGAAATTCAAAGGTAGCATTGGTGACACCTCAACTTAATTTTACCTGTGACATGTTTGTACCGTAAAGTCGTTATGATAATCCCTTTGTGAGTATCACCTACAAAAAGACAAGTCGATCCCGCTTTTTAATTTCACACCCTCCACCCTGCCGTGTTCGTTTGACAGATTCCATTCGGTCCCTGGCGGCGTAATCTCTTTATCTCCCCGCACTTCATCACATCCACCGCCTTCCTTTTGTCTTACATCCTTGGTGATTGCGAAACTCTTTAGCTTTGCGTGATATTGTTCTCACTTTTCAGCCGACATCCAAAGAGGGTAAAGGCGGCCACACGCTCCACATTCCGATCTGGAAGTTTCTGCTGTTAAAATGTTAAAAGTTTTGACTCGTTTGAATGGATGTTGAAAATTGTCAATAACAGTGTTTTGAAACATGATTTCAATATATATTTTAGAGTTTAGGATAATAAAGAATGAAGATGAAGAGAATAATAGCTGAATGGACAAAGGAGATATTAAACGCGAACGTCAGCCGCACACCTGCAGATAACCAGAGACGATTTGCCGAATGCTGTCTTCCAAGTGGGAGACCACCTTGGCGACCCACGTGGCACAAATACATAGACGGCTAACAGGTCTATTGAAAGGATAATAATTAGAGGAAGTAGGCTCCCCTATTTTGTTCTATTAGCTCTATCTTTCCAGCACAGGGAGTTCTGGAAAGTTTGCAAATAGGTTGCAGTAGGTAGGCTACAAAACCTGCAGAGTCAGTGTACTAGTACTTATGTACAACTGCAGAGTCAGTGTAGGGTGAAAAACGGCGAACTTCACCCATGGGCTCCTGCAGGCTGCAGGTATTGATTGAAACTAATCAAATAATGTTACTTTTATTTTAAATCAATACGTGTAAGTATAAAGATCATTACTAAAAATATTTTGCCTATCCCTCCTTAGAAAATTTCATGAAAGCGCCCATGACCTCAATGTAATGTTGGTGAGTGACGAGTGCAACCTTTACGCATATGACAGGCTCGAAGAAGTTTCTCATTCTCAATTACCAACCAACCGAAGACGTTTTATGAAGCTTTCAGTTAAAGTCTGGTGCTAATCAAAAACGAAGCAAAAACTTTGTACACCTTTTTACGAAAATCGCGCGGACGAATGAGTATGGAATTTCGCACAATTATAGTTTATATAGGAGTGGTGAATGCTAATATTTTTTTAATTAAAATTAGGCATAAAAATACATTAAATCAATAAAAAAGACATTACAAACACTACTGTAATGTATTTGATTCTCACACTTGCGATATATTTGGCATTGACATCGACGCATTAATTCTTTTGTTTATCTAGGGTAAAATTGAGAATAGATTAAAACCCTTCAACGCCTAGTGTTACTTATAAGTAACGAAAAACAGTATATGGAATATTTAGTATTGCTACCAAATAGTTTATCGTATGAATTTAAATACCTATAATATTTTTCCATAAGCAAAAGGTTGTTCTTCAATACTAACTAAAATTTCAGCCATTGCGGTTGTGCATTTATGAATTATTGCGTCTCGAAAATTGTGATTTTTCAATTATGAGCAAAATTGGGGGGTTAGTACATATTTTCAATTTTTAATATATATTATTTTTTAATTATTTAAAAAATATATTTATAATTCCCATGTCAATTGTTGTCTTTTTCATATTTAGTTCAAGAAATTTTTATATTTTAGTATTTAGGTACCTTATTTTGTACCTAAACATGAGCGTTACGTATAAGTAACGCCAGGCGCTCCCACTACCAAAAAGTGCCTAGCATTTGAAATTTACGACTACATTATTTTAGTCATATTTTAAGTATATTTTAAGTTTTTTATGTGATATGTTATAGCTTATATTTTCAGACATCCAGTTTTGGAACCAGGCTTGACGATTGAAGATATGGTACATATAATCGAGGA
This sequence comes from Mystacides longicornis, assembly GCA_963576905.1. Taxonomy (NCBI): domain Eukaryota; kingdom Metazoa; phylum Arthropoda; class Insecta; order Trichoptera; family Leptoceridae; genus Mystacides; species Mystacides longicornis. The sequence goes on from OY756425.1 coordinate 16,259,961, forward strand.
AGAAAATGAGGTGGAGGGAGATAATAATATTGTCTGTCTTAAATAATAATAGAAAAAACTTTGTACATACCTATCAACATTTCAAATTTGACGTATCCATGTCATTCTTTTTGTAAGAGTATTATTTTGAAAAGCGCTAGCATATAGTCTTTGACAATGAAACCTTAATAATGTTCAAACTTTTAATTTTTTTTTAATTTTTTTTGCTACCTCCAAGAAACAATGTTTCGCTGTCGGAGGCAGCACATAATAAATTTTACATATTTTTGGTAGGTACATGATAAAAAACTTTAAAAAATTTACATAAATTTAAATAATTTATGGTCGAGTTTCGGGCACTGGTCGACCACTTGTTTACATAAAAACATTTAAGGCTTAAAAATGTTAATAGGGATCTAATTTAGATTTTTGTAATTTTATAATAATAATAATAATGTAACGTTTTCACATGGCTAGGAACGAATTTCGTCTCTTTTGCATATTCGTAGCGCATCTGGACGACTCTCATCAATATGTATTAAATTTACCCAATTTAAACAAACTAAATACATCCTTTATATGTATAACATCGCAGCCTATGTTGGACTGCGATGAAGCTTTGGCAATCCAATCTATCCGCCCTACATAGATATACTGTAGCCAGTGCGTAGGTACTCTGTATCTGTAACAGCCAGATTGCCAATACGGCCAGTGATATGTGAGACAGCCTACACAAAGCACTTTGTGGCTATCTACGGATATATAACATTATTACACGATTATACAACATTAGGGGGCACCCGTCACAATGTGACGCACTTCGACACCCGTTTTTTTCAGATACACATTGATAGTTAATGGGAATTCGCTTTATTGATAAGTCAATTTGCAAAAATACACGCTGTGCGCTTTTGATTTTCAATTCTAGGTGTAAATGATGGCTGTAGGTAGGTATCTACCTAAAATTTTTGTCTACACGAACATGGTGAGAATTATGTCGTACCTAAAAAAAACCGTAAAAAAACTCTAAATTTAAATTTCCTGCATTAATTCACTTATTGTGCGTGTATCCGCCCGCTTCAAATAACAGAAATAACGCACCACTACATAATATATATGTGTGTAGTTGTGGTTCGTCGATATGACGTCATAGCGTTAGTCGGCCAATGTTCTAGACTACTATAATATATTTATACCGCTTTATCTGTGAATTATATTATAGTTTAACCTCATTATCTATTGAATTTGTATAATTTTACCAAATAATATCACTATGATACTGTAAACTTTCCCATCCCCTAAACGTTTCAGGTCTACAATCTGTTATCGGCAGATGTTGAGTTTCTTTGGTCTAAGCGCCAGCTGATGGGAAACAGTTAACATTGAAAAAAAAACCGTAAATAGTATGGTAAGGATTTCTAGAAAAAGGGATTGGGGCAGATCATTAACAAGGTAGTGTAGTTCTTGTTCTTCTTCGCCCTCGCCTAAGTCCCATTATTTGGGGTCGGCTCTCCTTATCCCATTGCGTCAAGATTGTCTATCGAGGTAGTGTTACTAGGAATAATCGAAGTGGTTGGTAGTTTAGCGGTTCAGTCACCAACATACATTTTGAAGGATGTTGGTTCGATCCTCGGTGCTGACCATCTTCCTCTTTCACAAAACACAAAATTTGTTTTTATGTGAAAAATGTCAAAAGTGTATTTGTGTTCAACTCGGTGAGGATTCAGTTTCCAAAAAAAGATTCAAAGCTTCCTTAGCGGTATACGAGCAGCGGAGGACAGAGAAGAACGAATGTTTGCAAATTTTGCAACCCAGAGTCATGTGTTACGATTCTCCTTAATGACGATACGAAGACATAGGATGAGGTATAAACTATAAATTTTAAAATAATGCAACAAAAAATAGTTTAAATGCTGGTTTTCCTAAATCACTCAATGATGAGTGGAAGTCTAATAAAAAAATAAAAAAAATGCTGGTTTTGTGTCATAACTTTGTCGTTGACAACATTCTTTTTTTAAATTTGAAATATTCCGCTTCAATATGCAAGAAAATATGATCCCGACTGTAAAGCATGACAATATGAACACTTTGTATAAATCAAGTACCTATATACCTTTTACTTATTTTGCATGTTTATTGATAATGCAGGAATGACTTGTTTTTACTTTTGTATTTTGCCCTTCTAATACCAGTGTATTTATTACTGTTTGGAGGGTGAGGGAGGTGAATAAATAAATAAAGCAACAAACTATCTTTAGGATCATGAATAGCGCTGTAAAAGACTTAATTCATTATTATATATATGAAATATTTTAAAATTAAACACTTCTTTTATGGAAACAAAAAAAAAATATCGATCACTCAATGTGGCTATTTCATTTTTTTCATCGTTGTTTGGTTGATCAAACAGTTTTTTCATCGCGATTGTTCGTCGTAGGACGTATGGAAAGTATCAAAGATATTATTTTGATGGAGTATTAAAAAAGGTTAATTTTGTAACGGTGGGTACCTATTTACATAATAAATCTATGCTGTGTTCATTTCGTTTTTTGGAAGTATAAAAATGTAATTTTTTTCAACATTTTTTCAAAATAATAAGAATGATCAAACACAAAAAGCTGTGATGAAAAAATGACTTTCAACCGAAGTAAATAAATTAATGTTTAATGATTGTTCAAAAAAAGAATTCTCGGCTGGTTAATGTATCTATAATATACTACATTCCCGACAGACGTTGTCCTGTGGACTCTTTGGTCCTATATTGTGCACTGCGCCACCAGAAACAAAAATAAAGTAATAGTACCAGAAAAACAGCGAGAATAGTACCTACCAGATAAACAGCGAGAATAGTACCTACCTACCAGATAAACAGCGAGAATAGTACCAGAAAAACAGCGAGAATAGTACCTACCAGATAAACAGCGAGAATAGTACCTACCTACCAGATAAATAGCGAGAATAGTACCAGAAAAACAGCGAGAATAGTTCCTACCAGATAAACAGCGAGAATTGTACCTACCTACCAGATAAACAGCGAGAATTGTACCTACCTACCAGAAAAACAGCGAGAATAGTACCTACCAGATAAACAGCGAGAATAGTACCTACCTACCAGATAAACAGCGAGAATAGTACCAGAAAAACAGCGAGAATAGTAGGTACCTACCAGATAAACAGCGAGAATAGTACCAGAAAAACAGCGAGAATAGTTCCTACCAGATAAACAGCGAGAATAGTTCCTACCAGATAAACAGCGAGAACAGTACCAGAAAAACAGCGAGAATAGTACCAGAAAAACAGAGAGAATAGTACCTACCAGACAAACAGCGAGAATAGTACCTACCTACCAGATAAACAGCGAGAATAGTACTTACCAGATAAACAGCGAGAATAGTACCTATCTACCAGATAAACAGCGAGAATAGTACCAGAAAAACAGCAAGAATAGTACCTACCAGATAAACAGCGAGAATAGTACCTACCTAAATAAATTAAAATATTAATTTTAAAACGTCCATACTTTATTCGCTCAGACGGGATGAACGCGAGAATATAATTATATGCGGGCAATTTGGTTGACTTTGTATGAAAAATTTCTAAAACGCCCGAAACGGTGGAGTAAGTGAAATGAGCTGCTGTAAAAGTGGCAATTACGTATGCGAGAATGAGAGGGTGCAGGTGCAGAAGACAGTAATACGTATTTTGTTATTAGATTTATTCAAAGATGGCGTCGCATGAAATTCGTTCCATACTAACTTTAATATTATATTTTATATTATTTCGTAGTCGTATCTGTTGAGCCAATCTCGAGTTATAAGTGTTCGCACTAACCCGACTTTATATTAGAGATTAATACGTGAAGGAAAAACTTTGTGACTATTTGATAGAAAATTGCGCGGACGGAGGAGTATGAAATTTAGCACACTTATAGTTTATATAGGGAAGGGGTGGCAAATGCTAATATTTTTTTTTAAATTATGCATAAAAATAGATTAAATCAATAAAAAAAAACACAACGCACACTACTGTAATAGATATGTATTTCAAACTCACACACACACACTTCGATGTATTTGACAGAGATCTTTGGTTTATCTGTGGTCAAATTGAGAAGAGATTAATATTTCTTGTTTTAAATAATCATAGAAAAAGCTTCGAACATAATATGTTCGAAATAATTCAAATTAAGTAAGTCAAATTTGAAATGTTGATATTATCAACATTTCAAATTTGACTTATCCATCTCATTGTTTTTTTAATGATAATTGAGAAATAGCGCTCGCTCAATCTTTGACATTGGAACCTTAATAATCTTCAAACTTATAATTTAGTTATGGTCGAAATTCGAGCTCTGACCGACCACTAGTATTACATAAATCCCTCATTTTGTTTGTAATTTTATGAACATTTGTTCAGGAAGTCATAAATGCAGAATTATTTTCAAACTTTAATCTTGGTGCTCGTTTGTATGTACATACCAATATTAAAGTTTTCAACGTATTGTGGTTTCCTGTTGAATGAGCACATATTAATTTTATTAAAAAAAAAAACCCTGACAGGAATAAATGAAAATGTACAATATGAAAAGCCCTCCGTATATAGGTGGTATTTACATACATAGGTACAGGATGATTTATTAATCGATCAGTAGGACTATCCTCGTAATCAATCGCTTTTAAAAATCACTTAACGATAAGATTAAGACACGATCGCAAGCAGTCGTATTCACATAACTATCGGAATCTAATCATAATCCTATCATGAACTGGATCATTTTCATACTGATATTTCAAACATAACGAATTTTTAAGATATCTACTAGATTTGGGTTGGCTGGAAGAGATCCTGCGGGATAAGTCCGCCCTTTGACTCTCGTGAATGGATTGTATCAGGACTGCATTTTTGGAACAATAAAGCATTATTTATTATTATCTTGTTTTGTGAATACCAATCCGCCATTTTATGATTGTCAATCAAGATAAGAGCGTATCAAGACCGCTACGAGAATAAGGGCCCAGTGGTGCCGAATTCAAGATAGATGGCAACTCTAGGAAGGAATTTCTGTTGAAAATTTCCGATTTCCGTCGAAGAATCGAAACAATCACCGATGCGACCGGGATCTCTATTCTTTACGGCTGCCAAGCCGAGCGTCGCAATAGTATGGTCGTACGGGGATGTGAACGGGAAACACCAATACTCATCCAGTGTTCCCGGATCGCACAGAGGAAAATTAATTTACGGATAACTCTCGTAATTTTATTCTTTTTGTAACTCCACTTAGAATCAGTCGTTTCTGCTCATGTTAAGGTAAAAAGCTTCCCTTTTAAAGATTATTAAAAGATGGGATGGTTATTAGGAATAAGACGGTTGTTAGTTAGCACTTGAATGTCACTCTGGCCTTGCCATTTTTGGTTGGATAAACAGTTCTTCTACACTGACTTTGCAAGTTTCTATATTCTGTTGCATGGTTTGTGGGGAGATCAACGTCTCTTGATCAAATCGATTCTTGATTGCATCACTTACTAACCAGTAACCAGTATTTTCTTCAAAAAGATATTATGATCGCTTTCTCACCATCCACGTGATTTTTATAAACTTGGGGTAGAAAACGCGTGGTTCCATCAAAATGTTCAATTTGAATAAAATTGTTATGCCTTTTCCCATTATGTAATACTACAAAAGAGGGTGGATGATATTTACGTAAAATATCGAGAGAGTTATGGAGATAATAATATTGCAGAAATCAATAAAATTAATATCTTTCCATTTGGTGCATTAAATTTACATACACCACTGCTTTTAATTGACAACTAGATAGATTGAATTAAAATAAATATTTTAAATTAAAAAATAAACAAACTTTGTAGTTCTACGAATATTTTATTATAAATAATAAAATACAATAAGATAGCGCTATCTTATTGTATTTTATTATTTATAATAAAATATTCGTAGAACTACAAAGTTTGTTTATTTTTTAATTTAAAATAGTTAAAAATGTTCTACAATGTGAATCACGATATCAAAAATGAATTTGAAGTAAAAGAAATATATTAGTAATTCTGTCTGATTGCACCAAACATGCTATAGTAGCGTACCTACTTAGGCAGAGTTAGACGCTTCATGTTTATTTTTTATCCCAAAAAAAACATTGGACTGGTTTTCAACCTTCGTCAACGAAAAGATTAATTGAAAGTTAGAAAGTTACGGTTTAAAAAAACCGAAACAGACGTAAAGGATAAAGTGCCGATTTTGAAACGAGTGGTTGGTAAAACGTGAGTTTCATAATATTTACGGCATTTATTGAATCGAAACATAAAATTTAGTATTATCAAAAAAAAAAATATATATAATTTCCTGTAGGTACCCCTAGTATAAGTCGAATATTGAGACAATTATCGAAAGAATTTAGAAAAAAAAATCTATACAAAATGATTGAAAGATTCGATAATTTTATTTAAGAACATTATTATTTGCACACTAAAAAGCGCTTGTTAGCGGACAACTAGCTTTCGATAAAATTCCTACTAGCCCCATTGTTTGGAATAACAGAATCTATTACAGAATGTCTTCTTCTTATAGGCCTAGCTGATAGCAAGTTATACAGTCATCATAAACTAGCCTGAAGAAGAGAATTTTCTGTTTTTAGGTTAATAAGTGAATCTGGAATCACTCAAAGTGAACACACATACACTTTTGACGTCTTTTACACTAAGATTGCGTAGTGAGAGTGGTCGGCATCTGGATTCAAACCCACGACCGAAAAGTCAATGGCTTTCGTATACACGGCTGGGTTAGCGACCACTTCGGTGGTTGGTTCTAAGAATGATTCCCGGAGCGAACTATTTCCCCTTTTGCAACAAAAACAGTGCTCCCTGTCGAAGTCTTTAAAAGTGCACGAAATTAGTTTGAAATGGGTACCTTAAACATTAAATTTGGTGATATTGTTTTAATAATTAGGTAGTAAGATGTTACCGAACCCTTCTCGTCATGGATGAGAAAGCTTGAAGGACTAAACAATAATAAAGATCGATCTTTGGTTCCACGTGGAAGAATGTTTTTGCAACCTTCAAATTATGTCATTTGAAAGATATAAAAGTTTTAACCTGTGTACCCACTTTGCGAGAGTTTTCTAAGTTCAGCAGTCAGCGGAATCATTTGAATAAAATTGAAAGACAGGTTTGTATAGAATGAGAATGAGTTTACGGTTTCGATTGACTCTAATTATTTAATACCATAGACTAAAGTTGGCTACAACTAACTAGGAATTCTCAGTGATTTAGACGTCAATAAAGTTTACAAAGGGAGTACCTGCATACCGTGAGGATATCAATATCTCGCTCAAACGTATTTGAGATATTTGATAACGTGGTTCAAGTAGGTATACCTAACTCGACTTGGATACCATCAGAGAGCATACAGCATTATATTACCTAACCTTTACAAAATCAGAAACCGAAATCTTCGGCAAATTTGTGGGTAGATTTTCTCAGGTTATCACATCGTTGTTTCAAATTACAGAATTGATGAGTGGACGACAAACTTAAAGAGATAGGTATTTAAAGCTACAATCAACGAAAGGAAAAAAGTCAAGCTTTATCCAAGACTCAATTAACTCATAGTGTTATTACGGTGATTTTGTGTTTTATTAATCGTTAAGAATATTACTGACAAAAGTACCAATTCGAAATCTGTGACTTGAACTTTCTAAAATATCTTAAAAGAACGTTATAATGCGTATCAATATAAAAAAGATATGCTAGTGAACACTTTGCCGTGGGGTTGCCGGCTAAGAATAGCACCTCTGGTATTTTTGCTGGTTTCGAGCATCCGAGCATAAGAGGCAGGAAATCGAAAAATCAGATCGGCACCGTGAGGCTGACCACCTCACGTCTTTAAACCTCAATCGGTCAGAAAAGACACAATGAGCCTCGGACGCCTTCGAGTGCAATACAGGGCTCTTGATGCCTCCCTATGCTCCTAAGTGGGGCTTAGGCCTCCCACATTGGGGGTTGGTTTGGGGGGATCCGCGATGGGCATGATTTGTGTGTAGCCGGCTTTTTGGTTGGATGGTTTCGATCGAGCTAGGGGGTCGGTTTTGTGCGAGTCGGGTTTGCTGTGGACTGGTCTCCTCCGTGCTGACTTATGGTATGCAAATGTATGTATGTAGTTAAGCTAGTAGAGAAAACGGTCGGAATTTAGAGGAAAAGAAAATTGTAAAAAACTATCAAAGCTTTAAAGACGGATAAGCGCCTAGAGAAAAAATGAAAGTAATGGTTGCAACACCTTCATGAAAAATAGTGATGGAAAGAAACAGCTAGTAATAAGTTATGGAATGAAAAAACTAGGAACTAGTAATGATCAGAAACAGCTAGTAGTTAGTGATGGATTGAAACATCTAGTAATTAGTAATGGAAAACAGCTCGTAAATAGTGATGAAAGGAAACAGCTAGAAATAAGTGATGGAAAAACAGATTGTAAAAATCACCTTTATCATTCAGTATATATTTTGTATGGAAAGACAACTAATCATACCGATATTATTGTACTGAACATGTGTATAAAAAACCAGCATAACCTCAAAGATACGATAGTATAATACCCACCCCATAGGAGAATCTAGGGGTGCACACCACAAAGGATTTATCTAACATGAGAATAATATGGTCACTTAGCGATAGGGTTACCCCTGATTAAAGAGTCGTTTAAAACTACTTGACTAATGCGTTCAACGTTGGAGAGACGACCTCGTCAAATACGCTGGGTTCAACTGGGTCCAAAAAGCCCAAAACAGAGCGGTGTGGAAGGAGATGGAGGAGGCCTTTGTCCAGCAGTGGACGGGAATAGGCTGAGAAGAAGAAGAAGATGGAGAATGCGTTCAAACAATGAAGAAAGATGGAGAAAATATGCAAATATAAGTAAAATGACAGGATAAAGAGAAACTCAGAAGTCTGATGGTAGAGTGGCAGAGAAAATCAGACATTACTCTTCCTCGAACATTCAGTTGAGATACTATTTTTCAAAAATCTCCAGATAGGCTAGCACTAACACTTTCATTGTTATGTCGCTTCGTACAATCATACAAAAATACAGATAGACGAAGAAATCGTTCAAGTAAAGCTGGCTCCGCTCCGAATATGTTGTCGCTAAAGAAAGCGCACTTGACTAAATGGTCATTTCCAATAAATTGAGACTATGTATCTGAGGTGATTTTTGACGTCGTTCCCACTTTTCCTTCCCCTCAACGTTACAGGAGTAAGTACCCACCTCGTACTTAAAACATGTGACGTATAATTTTGAAAATTTTGTCCCGAATGTCGCATCTTGAACGCAATAAGCCAACACACATCTTACGCGATATTCCATTTTATTATTCAGTCTTCTCTTAGATAAGTAAGTAGGTAGGTATGTTTTATAATTTCTTTTATACTACTAACAAAATGGAAGTATTTTGCTTTCAGCAGTTAATTTATGTAATGCAACGGTTGTTAAATTTGAATGGAACTGAAGGCTCTATCGAATTCAATTAATTGAAATCCAATAATGATCGAATATAATATATATTATTATTGTTGGTAGATAATTATTCGATATATTAATGGAAATAAATTAATGTAAATTCAAACGCATTAATTAGAGTAAGCTTATTATTATATTTATTTAGTTTTGGAATTTAATGTTGGAATTTTAAATCATCTAGGTAGGTAGGTACTCGAGTTGACCGCTTTTTGTTACATAGTAATAAGCTGGGAATACACTTGCCTGTAGCAGGCACACTTGCATGCCAGCTCCTTGCACATGCCACCTACTATCATGTGTATACGCTAACTGGCATGCAAGTGTGCCTGATATGCCAGTAGATCGCACAACATTTGATTTACTGGCATGCCACATGACGGGAGGCTACGAAACCTGCACGTGTGAACTTCACGACAGGTACGTGCATGCCAGTTGCTGACAACTGACTTTTTCCTAACGATTTTTCTGGCAGTATTCTTAAATTCCGTGGGGTTACCGGCTTAGAATAGCACCTCTGCTCTTTTTGCTGGTTTTTCGAGCATCCTGTAAGAGGCAGGAAATCGAAAAATCAGATCGGGACCGTGGGGTTGACCACCTCACGTCTTTAAAACAATCGGTCAGAAAAGGCAACAGAATTAAGCCTCGGACGCCTGGACCCCATCAGGGGGGGGAGGGGTTCAGGCAGCTGGTGTCCCCCCTGTATTGACCACGGCTCGACTATGGAACAAGAGCTTAAAAATCGGGACTCTGAATGTCCACACTCTGAGGGCGGGCGGGGAGCTTGTTGCTGCCAAGTTGGCGGGAGATTATGGACTAGATATCCTGGGGCTGAGTGAGGCACGCGTCCTAGGTTCGGGGCAGAGTGACGCTGGCAATTATGTCATGCTTCATTCTGGCCACCGGACTGCACGGATGCGTGGCGTCGCTCTACTTTTAAGTAAATATGCCTTCTCTCGCCTTCTTGGTTGGGAACCTGTTTCTGACCGCCTGATGAGTGCGTCCTTTAAGATGAGTGGCGAAACACTGACGGTCCTTCTATGCTATGCTCCCACTGAGGATGGGGATGCGGCTGCTAAGGACTGTTTCTATGCAGTTGTGTCCCATGTTCCGAGGCGCCACCGCTTAATGGTACTGGGGGACTTTAATGCCAAGGTTGGCAGCGACCCCCAGAATGGACCAGGCGTCATGGGTACGCATGGCTTAGGAGTGATGAATGATAACGGAAGCCGTCTCATTGGTTTCGCCACGCTCCATGGACTCTTAATAGGGGGAACTCTTTTCCCCCACAAGGATATCTATAAATACACCTGGACCTCGCCCGACAGAAGAACGAAAAACCAGATAGACCATCTCCTGGTAAGGGCTAGCAGCCGAACTGACCTGCGGGATGTCCGTACCTGCCGGGGAGCAGACATGGACACGGATCACGAACTCCTTGTGGGTTCGTTCAGATTCAAATTCCACCATTTCCAGCCAAGATCGTCTGCTCCTCGCCCGCTGGACATACGCAGGTTAGAGAGTGCTCAGTGTCGCCACACGTACGAGACTGAGTTACGCACAAGGTTTGCCCCCTTGCAGGATTCACCCGGAGCTGCCCCAATTGAGTCAGCCTGGACTAGCTTTCGTGACGCGGTTATGGAATCCGCACGTTCTTCTGTCGGCTACAAGAATAAAAAGAGGCCAATATGGATGTCCAATGGGTCCTGGAGTCTCATCGAAGATCGCCAGAAGGCTAAGACCCTCAGAGACAGCGAAAAAGTCCCTAAAAAACTGGCCGCTTTGGTGTCTGAGTACAGGGAGCTGAGCCGCAAGGTGAAGCACTCTGTACGAACAGATAAAAGAAGACATCTAGATTCTCAGATACGGCGAGCACAGTCTGCTGCACTCGGTAATGACTCAAGGATACTCTTTGAAATCACCCGAGAGGTCGGGAGCAGAGGTCAAAAACGACCCGTGAAGGCAATACGAAACTCTCGTGGAGCCACTGTCACTGCCCCCGAACTAATTAAAGGGAGATGGAGGGAGTACCAACCACTTCTAGATATATTTAAAATGGCGTGTGAAGGGGAGAGGTGTCCAAAAGATTGGCGGAATGGATCCATCGTCGCAATATTTAAAAAGGGGGACCCCCTTGAATGCGGAAACTACCGTGGAATCACTCTACTGAGTGTTCCCGGTAAGGTATTATCTCAGATATTACTACACCACATTCGGGGGCCTGTCATGGCTGTCCTGAGAGAGCAACAATGCGGCTTTGTACCTGGCAAGTCCTGCACGGACCCAATTTTCTGTGCCAGGTGCATATTTCAGCAGTGTAAAGAGTTTATCTGTCCAGTCGCTTGTTGCTTCATAGATTTTGAAAAGGCCTTCGACAGTCCACATAGACCATCGATATGGAAAATTTTAGCTCTGTACGGTATACCTCCGAAGATAGTAAAAATGGTGCAGTTCCTGTATGAAGACTCCGAGTGTAGCTTCAAAACGCCAGGTGGTCCTACTGAAGCTTTCAGGATCACCACGGGAGTCAGACAGGGCTGCGTACTGGCTCCATTTATATTTATTATTGTCATGGACTTCCTCTTGAGAAAGTCCATGCAAGGAGCAAGAGGTATACCGATAACACAGAGAGATGATCTAATGGGCGAACTGTGCGATCTGGAGTACGCGGACGACCTAGCGTTGTTCAGTACGACAGTGGAGGAATTACAGCGCAGTGTTTCAAGACTCTGCGACGAAACAGCACGCCTTGGCCTTCGAGTCAATGCCAGTAAGACGGAGCTCATGGCGAGTAATGCCTGCCCCGATAAACAGCTACCGATAACCATCGACGGTCACCAGGTCTCCCGGGTGGATAAATTTAAATACCTGGGAGCAACCATTACCACCTCTGGTGACCTCGGGGCTGAGCTCCCGATACGTATCGGTATGGCAAGTGGCGCCTTCAACAACATGACCAAGATATGGAAGGCGTCGGCGTTTAGTGTCGAGACGAAATGTAAACTGTTTGATGCGTATGTGTTGCCCATTCTCCTTTTTGTTACTACGGAAACAATATTGTCAATGTTCACAACTGATATATTTGCCGCTGTTTATATAGTAGCGACGACGCCACTAGGTATAAACAGCGGTGAGTATGTCAGATTAGAACATTGTCGATATTGTAACAGTACCTACTGTTTGATGCGTGTGTGTTGCCCATTCTCCTCTATGGGTGTGAGTCCTGGCACCTGACCAAAGCCCAGGCACAAAAAGTCTCAGCTTTTGAAATGAAGTGCCTAAGGAGAATTCTGGGTGTAAGATGGTACCACCGCATCACGAACGACGCTATACGCCGGCGCACCCAGCGTGAGCCCATCACCTCTACCATTGTGGGGAGGAGATGGACTTGGCTGGGACATGTGTTAAGGATGCCGAATGACAGTTGGCCGAGGAGAGCGCTGTTCTTCCTCCCATCAGGGTCCCGAAGACGAGGAAGACCCTCTCACACTGTGTTCCGCTCCTTCGAAGCAGAGCTGAGGGACATGGACATGGTGTGGGAGGAGGTCATAAACATTGCGCAAGATCGAGCGCAATGGAGAGCTCTTGTTGCCTCCCTATGCCCCTGAGTGGGGTGTAAAAGGGAGTATTGTATTGTATTGTATTCTTAAATGGTTTCTGTAACCATCTATATCTTCTTGTCGCATTGCTGTAAGCAGACAATTACTGGCTCCAAAATCTTCCCTTCTGCTAATCCAATCTTTCATCCAAATCCGTCTTCTTTTTACTTTTCTTTTTTTCTTTCATTAAATTAGCCGCACATTGTACTGCTAATTGCAATACGATGAAATTTAATTCACTTCGAATGTTTTCCTTTGCAAAAATCTCGAGTGATTTGTATGTGATTTGGGACATGAACTGTCTCGTGGCTAGCTTGTGTATACAGGCATGCAAGTTTAACTTGCAAATGTATCCACATCGCGCCAGTAACTTCTACATGCCATTGACAGGCATGCAAGCTACTGTCCCATTTTACAGGCATGTGTATCGCCGCCTATACTGAATAATAAAATATTGTACATTCATAGAAATTTTGTTAATTCCGCAATGAAGAGATTTCTCAGAGTACTTAATCGAGAATTTCTATGAACTTTTTCATTATACTTTAGTAAAATGTTTATTCCAACTAGGCATTCAATTTTGATTAAAATTCCTTGTTACTTTATTTTAAAGTATGTTCTTATTACCCAAATAACCCAATTCTATCTTAACCCGTTTAGTTTTGGGAAACAAATAATAAGGAATTTTAACAAAACATAATATATGTATTTTAACAAAACAAAACACATAATTAGGTATTTCAGGTATGATAAACTATTATGGATATTACAAGAATAAACCATAAATCAATGTATTAGTTCCAAGTGAATGGTAGTCTTGAAGTTGTTAGTAAACTAGTTGCTACGACGCCGACTTTCGTGCCGTTTCGGAGGTCGTGGGTTTGATCCCAGGAGCCGACCATCTTTTTCTTTCTCAACACAAACTTTAAGTAGCTTACTGTGAAAGAGTCAATGAGGGAATTTGTGTTCACTTTAATTGAGCACAGATTCATTTAAAAAATAAAGTTTCAAAACAGCGAAATCCGCATGAAAACTGCCCTGGTTTAAAAAAAATAAGTAAAAATGAAAGTGTGCAATTTATGGAAGACTCTTCGTAGTATGATTTAAAAGTCGCTTTATTGAGGTGTATTTACACCAAACAAACAAAGACCAAGAGCTTGAAAATAGAGTATATTTTCCTAATCGTTGATACTGGACATCATGGAAACAGCGATTTATTAGTAGGCGATGACAGTTCTTTCTGGTTATTATTTCCTTGGAGACCATATCAACGATTTGGAAAATATATAGGTACTCTATTTTCAAGCTCTGTGTGTTTGTTCATGACATTCCGTTTTGACGCGCCTATACATTCCATAGAAACATACTGATGGTAAATTTTCTTTTAGAATATGGACGCTTGTAAACGTTACTAACGAGTCGCCGCTCATTGGTTACTTTTAATTCACTAAAGAAAATTTAATCTAGATTTTATAATTTCGGCCCTCAGAATAATCTATGTATTGTAATATTATGAAGATCTCCAACAGTTTAATCCAACTCAACCTGCCTATTCCAAATTAAACGTTTTGACGATTATAATCTGTGCAGTGTGCATGTTAATACATTACTAATGTTATATTAGCCAATGCTACGAGTTGAAGCAGATACAATGTGAATGGAATTATCCGAACACTTTAGCGTAATCAGCATATTAGATAATAGCATGGCATGCAGCAGCGGTGCTATATTACACCCACACATATAGCGATATTATATTGTGGTTTAGAGCGTTGGGGAGACTCTGTATAATGCATTTGCTGGGAGCGCTCTTGCTCGTTAACAAATTATTTTCCTATTAAACTGCAGAGTTGCGCGCTGTGTGCAGAGTCGGGATATTTTGATAACTGCCGTAAAATGGGACGAACTATTAGGGACATTTCTATTCAATTTTAAACAAAGTGTGTGAAAAATAACGGACAAAAAATATTACCGCATGGTGCATACGTATTAATGGATGTTTGGGGAAAATTCTCTACGAATCATTTCAATATTTCGCCGCGTAGATAGATATTTTTTTTACTGTGTGAATTCCTGTCATCAGTATTCGTTAGCTGCTGGTCTCAATACAGACCGTCCGATTGAAGACGTAACAGACAGCATCGTCAGAAAGTAATAACTAGCTGATTCTTAAACAAACTACCCAGCTGCACATAACTGAAAAACATTATGAAAAACCAACCGAATAAGATCGATAAAGGCTAAAATTTTCACTTATTGGGATGTATTAAGTCACAAGCGTGCGAGTGTGGCATGACTCAAACTATCGACCATCCGAAGTCACACTATAATATATAATAATATATTTTGGAAAATTTCAGTCATCATCTTGTAATAATTATTGATGATTTATTTATTTATTCAAACTACTTTTGTTTAGGAGTGTGAACCTAATGTGAACGTAGTAGGTACACATCTGAACACGCGGTTACAATTTCCATAGTACGCGGTGGTTCCTGACGAATGGAGGTGGGAATAACGGCTTAAATTCAAAAACATTATAGCAGTTTCATCAATCGTAAATAACATTATTTTTAAAATCTGAAAGCTTTTTTGATTCAAAATTCCCTAAAAAAATGTCATTTCTTAAAATTGGTATCCTGAAATGTATGAATGATTTCTCCAAAAAAGGTCATTGAGTAAAATCATCGCGAGCTTAATATTTATTTATTCAACTAGGTAATATTAACTGTCATCTAAATTCTAAATGAGTGTAGGCTATTATTATTGCTTAATATTAGCATGCCCATTATTTATTTTCCACTTATATTTACAAATAACGTTTAATATGAATAATGTTAGATTTTATTTATCTAAGACGAACCACCGCGAACCGCGTACTATAGAATTTAGAACCGTTGAATGCAACGTTACCGCACGTGTTATGTGTACAGGCAATTTATTTATTTATTTATTTATTTGATCATTCTTCTTCTTTCTTTCAACGCGGCAATCCACTCTCGAGAGAGTGATCTATTATTTAATCATTGTCACATCAAATTCATACATATTATACAGTTCAAAACAATAATACACATCAGATACAAATAAAAAAGAAAAAAATTGCAATTAATTACGTTTAACATTATGGTGGTCAAATTTTCATATATACTTTCAAGCTTTTTCAGCAAGGAAAAATTCCTTCTTACTTAAAAGATGAGCGGAACAACAGGCCAATATGGATTATTCAAAAGAGAAAGAAGCCTTATGATTATCTCTTAACTTTAATACTTTAAGCATACTTAGTATGTCATCATCATTTAGTAAATCATCTCTGTATATAAAATTGTTTTCCGTACTAATTTTATAATTAAATTGGCGTTTACCTGTCGGCTTTTGAAATGAAGTGCCTAAGGAGAATTCTGGGTGTAAGATGGTACCACCGCATCACGAACGACGCTATACGCCGGCGCACCCAGCGTGAGCCCATCACCTCTACCATTGTGGGGAGGAGATGGACTTGGCTGGGACATGTGTTAAGGATGCCGAATGACAGTTGGCCGAGGAGAGCGCTGTTCTTCCTCCCATCAGGGTCCCGAAGACGAGGAAGACCCTCTCACACTGTGTTCCGCTCCTTCGAAGCAGAGCTGAGGGACATGGACATGGTGTGGGAGGAGGTCATAAACATTGTGCAAGATCGAGCGCAATGGAGAGCTCTTGTTGCCTCCCTATGCCCCTGAGTGGAGTGTAAAAGGGAGAATTGATTGATTGATTGATTACCTGTCGGTTGTTTTATAGGTGGTGCGATTGACAGGATGCGGATGGATAATGCATGGTCTAAAACAGATGCATCGCTCGGAATTACATCGATTCAAAATTTATCACAGTTTCCAGTTAGGAAACTGTGATAAATTTTGAATCTAGTTAAGACACCATAGGACAACGTCTGTTAGGAGAGCCAATTTGCAATAAATTGCTCACTTCTATACAAGTAACACGTTCTTGGAATACTATAGTTCAAAGACAAACAGTAAGTACATCGCCTTTCTGGAAAAATGTATGACGCCCATATGAAGAGCGATGCAGTCTGTAGAAAGGAGGATGTGTCTACGTAGAACCATCTAAATAAAACATCCAAAGTATCTTTATTTCCTTTTAAACTCTCTTTAGTAAAATGGCGCGCTGTGAAGGAACCACTCCAATGTAAATCTCCGCTGCGCTTTTCTTTATTTGCACTCGCTCTGCTCATCTTTGCTCGATTCATTTCACCCCGGAGTTAAATGAGATATCGCAGACTTTTATAAATAGAGCTGTTCAACATTTTTATTTATTTCCAGGCGGTGTAGGCATTTGTGAAGAGTTCTCTACTAACAAGATTGCCTTTCATGATAAAGAGCAGCAAAAATCTTTCTAATATTTTTATTGTGAGCACGATTTCAAACTCTAATAAAAATTAGTGCGAACACATAACTCGAGATCGGCTCAACAGATTCTTCCGATGTGTAACTTATTGGATTCTTCTCCGCTCCGGATAACAGAATAACTAATAAAAGTTGAAAAATGGATAAGAAATAACATTAAATATAATAGTAAAGTTAGTATGGAACGAATTTCATGCGACGCCATCTTTGAAAAGATCTACATCAAAATTATTGTCTTCTGCACCTGCATCCTCTCATTCTCGCATACGTAATTGCCACACTTACAGCAGTCTATTTCACTTTACTAGACCACCGTTTCGGGCGTTTAAGAAATTTTTCATACAAAGTCAACCAAATAGTCAATCAATCAATTCTCCCTTTTCCACCCCACTCAGGGGCATAGGGAGGCAACAAGAGCTCTCCATTGCGCTCGATCTTGCGCAATGTTTATGACCTCCTCCCACACCATGTCCATGTCCCTCAGCTCTGCTTCGAAGGAGCGGAACACAGTGTGAGAGGGTCTTCCTCGTCTTCGGGACCCTGATGGGAGGAAGAACAGCGCTCTCCTCGGCCAACTGTCATTCGGCATCCTTAACACATGTCCCAGCCAAGTCCAAATAGTGCGCATATAATTATATTCTCACGTTGATCCTGTTTGAGCTTTGACGTTTTAGAATTAATATTTTAATGTTATTATTTAATTAGTTTATTTTTATTTCTGGAGGTGCAGTGCACATAATATGAACGGGCCGCCTCTGGTTAGGACCAAAGGGTCCACAGGACAACGTCCGTCGGGAAAGCTAGTTTTACATAAAATAACGCACCTCTTCCCGACTGATGTCTCTGTTTTCAATTAATAAACAACATTACTACACTCTGCAGTGCAAGACGTTGTCGTCGGTCTTTTGACCAAGTGGCTAGCGTTTCTGCTTGAGACGTCTAGAGATGCAGATTCGAGTCTTGCCTGTTGAATGTTTAAACGTTTCCCATAATTTGGAATTTTAGGGTCGACAATTTTGACCACCTTAACGGCGAACGTTGGTAAGCATAAAATGATCACACTTACCAGCGTTCGAAAAAGAAATTCGAGGAGTCGGCTGTGAGGAAATTTGGTAAAACAGGCACTTAGCAAAATATTATTATATTTTATTTATTTTATTTTTTTTATTTATTTCTTTTCTCCCATGGGTCTCATTCGAGACACTTGGGTTGATATCATAATTACAAGAACATAACGCACGGAAATACAAGCAGTTACAATATCATATATCAATATTTTCTAATCAATACTAAAGGGTGTAAAAGGCCCTTTTAGTATTTCGTCACAATTACTGATTAAAAATAAAATAAAAAACAATAATAAAAACTCAATAAAAAATCATAGATAAATCTTTCTCTCTTAAAGTGACAACGAAACAAAGCATTACCTAATAACAACAAGAAAGAAAACAATCATTTGAATATGTTTACTACAATTGTTTGCAGATAGTGACAGAAGACAAAGTCAAAATCAAATCCTGTCACCCTAAAATAATAAAAAAGTCAATTTCAACAACCACACGGCAGAACGCAAATAGCAACAAAAATCAACAACCCACAACCATCAGAACCAAGTCAGACAAAATTAACAGATAAAGAATTAAAATAGATAGCAGTCTCAAAATTATTAGTTTAGCATTTCGTCGGTAGAATAAAATACATTTTCAACAAGGTACTTCTTCACCTCTCTCCGGAAATTTGGCATCTCAAGAGATCGAAGTTTGTCTGAAAGCTTGTTATGGAGGCGCACGCTCATACATATAAAGCTTTTTGACATTTTGGATAATCTGTGTTCTATAGGCCTTATGAGATTCCTATGTCTGGTGTTGTGCTCATGGTGGTCTGAATTTAGGGGGGTGTTACTCATATTTTTGTGAGCGTAGAGGAGGCATTCAAACATAAATGCGCAAGGTACATTTAATATTCCAAGCTCCCTGAAGGCTCCTCTGCAGGAATCTCTGGGTTTCATATCCATCAGGGCTCTGATGGCGCGTTTTTGTAATATGAAAACTCTTGATGTACCTGCACCCATGCCCCAGAACATTATACCATAGGACATTATAGAATGGAAGTAGGCATGATAGACGGATTTCGCAGCGTCAAAACCACATATTTCTCTGACCTTTTTTATAGCATAAATAGCCGAGTTTAGTCTAGGGCATAACTGGTTAATATGAGGATCCCACTGCAATCCGTTGTCTACAATAATGCCTAGAAACGTGGTCTTTTCCATCAAACTAACTCCCTTTTCTACTAATGCCATCTGAATAGGATCTGCATTTACAGATCTTCCCAGAGAGAAGCTAAGAGCACTCGTTTTCGTCATATTTAGTTTTAAACCATTATCCCTAAACCATTCTTCTAAGTTAGTCGTCATATCTATTGCACTATCAGCGGTTAGCTTACAATTCTTTTCACCCTTAAGAATTAAGGAGGTGTCGTCAGCGAACATTATAATTTTAGAATTTTTATTAGTGATGTTAGGCAAGTCGTTAACATAAATTAGAAACAATAGGGGACCGATGATGGATCCTTGGGGAACCCCACAATTTATCGTGACAGCATTTGATTTGATACCATATAGGCATTTCTAATGTTTATATACATATTTATTCGTTTCTACGCAACTAAGTTACTATAACATTATATTCAAACAAAAATGAGTAGGTACAGTAGGTACCTATAACAGAAAATGTTACAAAAACAGTTTTTCATTTAGACATTGAGGACCACAAAAACAGTATATTATCAGTATCAACCAGAGGTTCCTAATCTTTTTTAGTTTACGGGTTAAAACATAAGTTTTTCTGCGGCTCCCTTGTTACCTTGGAAGATACCTGTTATTGGAGCACTAGAGATTCTTTGTTTCATGATGTTTTTTGTTTGTGTCGTTTAGTGTTAAAATAATATTACACCAAACATTTTTCAACAAGGGTCGACAGAGCGCAGTTGTGTTGGGTGGTCGTGTGTTTTGTTGCGAATTGTTATTGTTTATATTTGTTGTCACAATAATTTGGTGAGTTCGTTCCGATTATTATTTTTTTTTAGTTATACCAAACAAAAGTTCCCTTTTTTATTTATTTTTTTTTATTTTTCTTTTGTAACATTTTTTTTTATTTTGATTATACTACCACTCAAATTAGTGGTGTTATAACATCCACGCTCCCAGGATGGATCCCCCTGACATGGGGGATCCGCCGGAGGGCCGAAAACGGCGCACCTCGGATTCCTGTCCTAACATACAACCGACCAAAACGCTTTGTTCCTCGCTCCCCTCTAGTGATTCTTCTCTTTCTAATAATACTTCTACCTCGATTTCTTCCAGTTCTCTTCCTCTATCTACAACCCCTCCTCCAAAAGAATTATACTCTATAAAATCAACTGGCCCATTTACTGTATTTTTGAAATACAAGACTCCTAATAAACCCATATGCCCGATTACAATAGGCATGTTAATAAAAAATTTCAAAGTTCAAAGAATGTTTTCCTGCGAGGGTATCTCAAGGGAAAATAGGCTTACCTTATCTGTCTCATTTAAAAATAGAATAGATGCAAATATGTTCTTATCGACGAATTTTGATAATGATATTGAGACTTTCATTCCCAAGTTTAAAATCAGCCGTCAAGGGCTGGTTAGAGGAATTCCTAACAATGTGTCTATTGAAGAAGTATTGAAGGGTGTTGATATGCCTCCAGGATTCAAGATCCTAAGTGCTAGACGTCTAAACTATAAAGATACATCGAGTGGTGACACCATTTGGAAACCTAGTAATACCCTGATATTGACATTTGAGGGTACGTCCATACCTTCAAAAATTTTTCTCTACTACAACTCAATAACAGTAGAACAGTATGTCTCACCTACAGTTCTCTGCTTCAACTGCTGCCGCTACGGACATTCCAAGAACAAGTGCAACTCATTACCAAGATGCTTCAAATGTTCAGAGTCACACGTCGCCAACGAATGCCCTAATAATTTTCTCAAATGTATTAATTGTCACGGGAAACACTCAGCAGCTAACCTAGATTGTCCTGAATTTATCAGGCAAAAAAACATTAGGAAATCAATGGCAGCCGACAATATCTCATTTAAAGAAGCTAGTGTAAGGTTTCCATCATCAAAAATAAGTTATGCGGAAAAAGTATCAACCCCAACTATCCCTGAACCAGCAATAAGACCTCATACCTCTTCTCATGAACCGATCAACTCAATCAAACCTCATAATTTGGAACCGTCGTCGTCCAACAGCAATATTAAGAAGAAAGGTAAATTTCAATATAGAACACCGGTTCACTCAAATCCCAAAGATTATGAAAATTTATTGATGTTCCCTAATGGTCAAAATTTCAATCCTTCTAATGGCTGCGCATTGAACCCCCCAACGTACCAACCAAGCTCAATTAATGATTCCTACCCTAATTCTTCGGATAACTCCGCTGCTCTTCCTCCTAACGCCTTGTTTTTATTAGAAACCATTGCCCAACTTCTTATGCAACTTTTCTCTAATCAGAATATCAATTTACCACCCAACCTCATTAATTCCTCTTTATCATTTTTAAACAACATCGGTAATCATAATAGGGACACAAGCGAACAAAGGGAATGCTAGTCTCACTATCTTACAATGGAATTGTCGAAGTGCGATCCCCAGCAAATCGGACCTAACCAACTTACTGATAACACATTCAGTAGACTTAGCTGCTATTTCTGAAACATGGTTGCGTCCTGGGACAACGTACACAATTCCTAACTATACCTGTCTTAGAGATGACCGTGCGGATGGCTATGGCGGTGCGGCCCTCTTTATCAAATCTAACTTACCTTTCACTCAAATACAATTGCCAACGTTTCAATCATTACAAGTCGTGGCTGCAAATGTTCTGGGAATAGACTTTGTCTCTTCCTACATCTCCCCAAAATCGTCATTTGATTCTTCAAACTGGTCTACTATCTTGGATAAGCTCTCTTCATCACTAATGATCCTAGGAGACCTAAATGCTCATGCCCAAATGTGGGGTTGCGCTTATTCCGACTCGTCGGGCAAAAAAATCGTGGAATTACTAGACGACCAAAACTTATGTATATTAAATGATGGATCTCCAACAAAATTATACCCACCCCACCAAAGACCAGGTGCAGTTGATATATCTATCTGCTCTCCTAATTTATCTACAATATCTAATTGGTCCGTGCTCGAAGACCCTCACGCCAGCGACCATTTTCCTATAATTATCCAAATTGGTACAAAACCCGACCTAAGATCGTACCCTTCATCGGTTAGAAACTATAATACTAGGAAAGCGGATTGGAACAAATTCAAGACAACTCTGGAAGGCCAAAGTTTGGGTGAAATAAACCCGGATAAACTGTCGGAAAACATTGATAACATTACAAATACGACTATAAATGCAGCAAATATAAGCATTCCACTGAAAGCACCAGGAAAAAATCACAAACCCTCCCCGCCGTGGTGGGATTCGGAGTGTACAGAACTTGCTCTCAAAAGAAAAATAGCTGTCAAACTGTACAAAAAAGATCCTAACCAACAAAACTTCCTCAAGTTAAAAAATGCTCAAGCCCTAGCCAAGAGAACCTTCCAAAGGAAGAAACGTCAAGGTTGGAGAAACTTTTGCAATTCACTGTCTCCTGAAACACCTATTTCAGAGGTGTGGACAATGATTCGTAGATTTCGCAGTTCTATCACGCCTAAACAACCCCGTTTGTTACCTGGTGAATGGTCTTACCAATTTGCCGACAAACTGGCCCCATCATACGTACCTAACTATGATGATCTTTCGATTCCTCCTACTCTTTATACAGAGGCTTCCCTTCTGAGTTCACTAAGTAGCCCTTTTTCTATGAACGAAATGATATCCGCGATTAACAACTCTGGAGACTCTTCTCCGGGTGTCGACCAAATCCCATACTCCTTCTTCAAACACTATCCAGATTCCTTTCTATCTAAGCTACTTGAGATCTATAACTTGATTCTATCTACCAACTCAGTTCCACCTGAATGGAAGACACAGAGAATAGTCCCTATTTTAAAACCAGGAAAAGACCCCACAGCGGGCGTTTCCTATCGTCCAATCGCGTTATCGGTATGCTACATTAAAATACTGGAGCACATGATTAAAAATCGCTTGGAATATTACCTTGAAGGATCAAATTTACTCCCTCCATGGCAAATGGGCTTTAGAAAAAATAAATCTTGCATAAACAATTTAAGCTGCTTAATCTCTGATATTCGTCTTGCTTATTCTAGACAAGAGGTGCTCGTAGCTTCCTTTCTTGATTTATCGTCTGCATACGATAATGTATCCCTCACATTACTTCACTCTAAATTAATAAAGCTCGGAGTACCGTCAGTATTGGCCTCCACCATATTCAACTTGTTTTGTGAAAGAAAAATAATAATTGACTGTATAGCTCCTCCAATTCAAAGAACTGTATATACCGGTCTCCCTCAGGGATCCGTTCTAAGCCCAATACTTTTTAATTTATACACGGCAGACCTTAAAGATTATATTCCGTTAGACTGTAATATGTTACAATATGCTGATGACTTTGTGCTATATAGTACAGCAAAATGCCCTATCAAGGCAGGCAAAATCATTGAAACTTCACTAAGTTCTATAAATCAATGGATGTCTCTGAACTCTTTCTCAGTTTCTCACTCTAAAAGTAAGGTCATTATCTTCTCCAACAAACATAAAAACCCAAATATTCATGTTAGCATGGATTCATCTCCTCTTCCAATTGTAGATTCAATACGGTTTTTAGGAATGATTTTACAACGTAAACTTTCTTGGTCATTACACATAGACAATATTATATCAAGATGTGAAATGGGACTCAACGTACTGAGAGCTATTTCCCGGGTTTGGTGGGGTAGCCACCCTACCACCATGAGAATGCTATATTTTGCATTAATCCGTAGTCATCTTGATTATGGCTGTTTTTTGATGGACCCACTGCCCAAGACTCTTTCCCTTAAGCTGGAGAGAATCCAGGCCAAAGGCCTTAGATTGATTTTAGGAGCAATGAGATCGACGCCAATAGAATGTCTCCACATAGAATCGGCTGTTATACCCCTGCCCCTTAGGAAAAGATTGTTAGCATACAAATTTTTACTAAGGAATATCAATGATTCTTCTAGCCTAGTGATCTCAAAGGCTGATAGCCTAGCAAGTTTTCTGAGTGGGAGTAGCCTGCGGCAGAGTCGCCATCTACCCGACCTTCTTTATTCCCTTTCATACCTTAGAACTAATTTCAAGTTTTCACCGGAACCTTCACTTCCCATTTTTGGCCTCCCATTTGACTCTTTATCATTCAGACCCACCATAGTTGAATCGATTGGTTTGAATAAGAACAATCCACTTAACCCTTCGACCCTTAACCGCGAATTTAATAGAATTGTCACCGATAAATGGCCTGTATTTACTAGGATTTTCACGGACGGGTCTAAACTTGATGATGGATCCTGTGGATCAGGAATGTGTATTCCTTCTCTTAATATAGAGTTTGAAGTTAAGCTTCCAACATTCTGCTCGATTTTCACCGCGGAATGTATCGCCTTCAAAGAGGCTGTCACAACTGTTTTGGACCAGAAGCTCAGTAGAGCCTTAATATTTACAGATTCCCTTAGCTTGGTGAAAAAACTTCAATCCCCACTTTGTAATTCTTCCAATAATAAGCTAATTTGTCTGATTTTTGAACTGTTATATGAAGCATACTGTAAGAAGCTGGAAGTCATTACTGTTTGGATCCCATCTCACAGTGGTATTTCGGGTAATGAGATGGCTGATTTATTAGCCAAAGACGCCACAAAAACAGGAAGCTTTCTTGATGAATTTCCTTTTCCCCCATCGGACCTGGTACAGAACATCCTTAAAAATCTCCACGAAGACTGGATGGATTCTTGGAGAGCAACTACAAAGGGCTTGCATTATAAATCAATTCGAAATTCTATACCTACGAAACCTTGGTTCCATAAATCTAAACTCTCCAAACCATCCTTATCAACCCTTTGTCGTTTGAGACTAGGCCATTGCTGCATAGCCTCACATCTACATAAAATAGGCGTGGTCCCATCTCCGATTTGCGAATGTGGTGAGGAACCTGAGACCATCAATCATGTGTTTTTTAACTGCAACAGATTCAATAATAAAAATTTTGTTATTATTTTGAATAACCTTGGCATACAGTTTCCTCAAAGTATCCAGTCTCTGCTAGCCCTTCATCGAGACGATGTGAACTCCACTATTCTTGGTGCAGTGGCGGAGAATGGTAGAAGATTCTAATCTGTCTCTCTTTTTGGTACTAAATTATTATTTCTCAGTTATACCCACATCTTAATTGACCATCTTAAATGTTGGATTATACAAGAAAAAAAAAATCATTAATTTATATTTTTTCAAAGTTCCCCACATACAAATAATTTGGTTAAATTATGAAGTGTTCGGAAGTCAGATACCCGCGTGCATTATTGTTTTGTTGGGTGAGTACAGAAACGATAGGTACCTACTCACTACATCTATAGATTCCAACATTCGGAATTAATAATATACCTGCCTTAACATTATAATATAGCTTGTCCGCGTCTCATCATTTTAGAGCCGTTTCTTTTTGTTCGCTTATTATTGTTACAACCTTTTTTTTTTTTAATATATATATATTTTTTTAATTCTTATAGTCGTTTATTTTGTTAACATGCACAACATAATTTTTACTGGAGGGTATACCTATACAATTGTGGATATTGGCATAGATCACTCTCTCGAGAGTGAATTGCCACATTGTAAAGAAGAAGAAGAAGAAGAAACATTTTTCAAATTGTACGTTGATCGTCTTGAGAAATTAAAAAACTGACTTCTGTCTCGGCTCCCTAACTACTAGTCGCGGCTCACGTTTTGGGAACACCTGGGCTATACCTACCATAGATTTGCTAAGGAAAATGTTAATCTAACCATTCGCATAAGCGTTTAATAATTGTATAATCATAAGTAAGAAGAAGAGAAAACCGTCACCAGAGATTTTAACCTAGGAAACAATATTCAGAAAGTTGGTATCTACTTATAAGAATCCGAACATCCAGATAGAGTAACAATAAAATGAAAAATGGAGTGAAAGTTTTATTATTATGGAAAGGGGGTGATTGTAGTGACTTTAAAAAGTTAAATTAAACGTTTCGCCAACAAAAGGGATGTTTCGTGTGAAAATTGTGTCGGAAACGGAGCGCCTTAATCAAATTATATGAAACAGGGGATGCGAGACAAGTATCGTGCGGCGCAATCTCCATTTGTATTAAATTCCACAGAAGAAGAATCATCCGCAGGATTAGGAGAAATATATTATCTCCGTGTGCTTCTCATTGATTTAAATGTACTACGTGCTAGATACGGCGCTTCGGAACAACATTTGCAGAATATTACTTATGTCACATTTTAGTTTATGAGGCACGGAGGTGAAAAGACGTAGGAGGGGAAGGCAAAGTAGTGACAACGTCAGAAAATCATCAAAGATAGTCTTAATTGGAAACAGCACAGCGAGAGGCAAGTACTCCTCGTTGCGAATACGAACTATTATAATAATATTATTAACTCGGCGCAGATTCAAATTTATTTGAACGGTTTCTTTATTTTTTGTTTGTCTCTATCCATTTTGTTGTTTTGAATGATTGTTCGAAGCGAGATAGCATAATATAACAATTAAATTACTGTCAGGGCCCCTAGTCAAGTGTACTTATCTTTATTTTATTTATTTATTTACTGAAAACAACATAGAGCCCGTTTATTAAGCGGTTATGCACTGGGTTCGTAAGGAGCGGTCCGTCATCTGACAAGACGGCAGTCTTTCAAAATATATGACAATGTTTTTTGTTACTACGATTACAATATCGACAATGTTCTAATCTGACAAACTCACCGCTGTTTATACCTAATATCGCCGTATGCGTAGGAAAACAGACCATTAGTAGCTTGTGTGAAGCAAGGAACATTGCGATTACGATAAGGTTTGTTTTCATACCTACGCAGGTTGTTCGTTACGTCACTTGTTCGCAAAAAACTTCATATAAAGAAAATCGATCGCGATCGAATTCGTAATCGCAATGTACCAATTTGCTACGGGCCCAGTTTCTAGAGACTTTTGAAAAAGGTTATCAAATTTGATATACGAAAAAGAGTAAATTTGAAATCATTACGACCTTTTATCGAAGTATAAGCCCATGGCAAGGGAGACGGCACTCTTCTTCACTATCCCATTTTATCAAAAGACGCCGCATCTAGTAGCTAGTACATAATAATTCAATGGTGCCCCTACATATACATCGTATGGAGATATTCTCTACGAGTGTTTGGAAGTTTTAATAAATAAAAGTTTTAAGTCCTTTAGGAGTGGTCTATTGGAGCGGAGAGTTTTGTACGAAGTTTAGCACTCTTGGTATTAACTCTGATCCTACCGGACTGTTATAATAATGACTATTCTCAGCTGATACAATATCATACTGTTCCTTAGTGTATATCCACTACTAGAGCTGTCTTCAAAGTCTTTTGAGATATTATTACATGAAGTTAGTGAGTTATTCACAAGTAAGTACTTTTGTCAGACTTTGGGACATGTTTCTTACCCTCCGGTGAAGACTTGCACAATGACATATCGACATTTTATCAAATATATTTCTAAAATATATAAATGTGTACCAAATGTAAATGTGTAGCAAATTGTATGTTTATTTTGAGAAAAGCCTACTTCTCTTTCTATACTTAGGTTAAAGTGAACTGTAGAGATGAAAATATTCAAAATTCTTTTTTCATACTGTCTTGAAACTCAACTTTTCTTTATTTCTTTCTATTTAAATTAAGTATTTATGTAAAAATGAAGTAGATATTCTAAGTTTGTATCTATATCTCGAAGTGTTATATTAAATTTAAGAGTAATTTGAACTTCTTGTCATTCAAATCTGAGACAAGAATACACCCCGAGAATCGAACTGTTCTGAGACCTTGGACAAATGAATAATTGAACAATTAATAGAATTCGAATTTGTATTATGAGAAATAAATTACTTATTTGACATATAATAATGTTAGTGTCATTGTCAGTGATGTATAATATAATATTATACTATTTGACTATGTTTATTTTGATTTATGATTTTGTTTGTTATTTCATCTGCTTGTCTGTCTTTTTTTTTCTTTTCTTTTGTTCATATGGCTATATGTGTTAATGATTTTGAGACCTAGTGGTGAAAAGGCGCAAGCTGTTATGCTACTAGGTATTTATTGTGAATCAATAAAATTTATAAAATATAATTTTGTTGAAGTGTTCTGGCGTTTTCTTATCAGGATGGATGAGATTAAATAAAATAAAAGTTATAATTCACAAACGTCTAGCAAAACCAAACAGCCACCATCGCAACCAAAGAAGAAGAGAGCGATAAATTATACCTCAGATGACTGATCGGTTGCATAGACAAATTTTATTGCCATATAATAATATTATTATTATGATTAGGTACATATTATATTTCAACAAATTTCAACTGATGCATCTGTTTTAAGCGAGGTGTACAGGGAACAAGCTGACAATCGCCTATCAAACTATCAAACAACTGATAATTCAAAAATGGAATATTTTTATATTGTCAAAAGGATTAAGAAAGTTACTTAGATAGAGTTTTCTTAAATTTCCCAATAGACCGCGCAACTTTTTGAACTTTCAATTTCATGAGAATCTTCTATAGTCTTTGACAATAATAGCAAACACGACAAAAAAGGATTAGCGGAATTGATCTACCCATTCACCAGTGATGCGATGACTAAAGAAATAGGACTCCGTTTTTATATATTACTAGCTTTTCCGACAGACGTTGTCCTGTAGTCCTTACTGTAAATATTGATTTCAAATATGTGATGTAGCGGTTTTCTTATCGTAGTCCTCTTATGTAGGTGATTAGAATCTTCTTCTTCTCTGGGCGGATGAAATATAACCCTCTCTTCAATTTGTTGTTCTCTTCTTCTGATAACCATGAATACTTGCCTCGGCTAGCGGTGGTAATGCAGGGCTCTGCCCTCTCAGGGATTATGAAGTTCGATCCGGAACCAGGTAATCAGATGACAATTTAAATATGTTTTTGTGAATTAAACAGACACTTGTTTATTATGGTAAACACAGGAAATTGGAAAATCTTACAAAAGTTCGATCTTATAACGTAATTCACAGTAGTATCTGGCACTTAGATTTAAAATAAATATAAAAAGTTCTTCAATAATAATAATAATCACTCTTTTCTATTTTTGATATAAATTAGTGTGATTCTTAGAACGCGATCAAAGTGAGTTCGCTCCAACCATGGAAGGGAGGACTCAAATTTTATACGTCTTGATTATACCAAGTGAGATTCTAGAATGAATATTTGAAAAGAAAGGAAAACGGTTATAACTGTGGTTTTTGCAAGTCACCGTCAGCTTGGTCAGGTGACCCGGAGTGAGAGGGATAAAAGTAACACCTTTTCACTCGTATAATAGAGACTTAGCCAAAGTCCGGCATCGTTGCAAAATAATCTGCGTCGCAAATTAATAGAAAGGGGAGGTGGCTAAATGGCAGGCTGAGATGCAAGGTCATTCATCTCAATCGCACCATTGCAAACATATTAAACCTGGCATCGTTGCAAATAGGTCTATGTGACTTTCGTCACACACACAAAAGAAACCAAGTTATGTATGGATGCATATCCTTTCTTATAGAGGTGGGTAGGTACAGAACAATATAGAAATTATACAAAATATTTCGAACTATGAGGCGAGTGAACCTTTATACTAAAAATACATGCTACAGTGATTAATACATAAATACGTTTAAAATATGTTTGAATGTTAAAAAATTATTTCTGAGAGTTCTAAAGAAATTATTTCAATAATCTTCGTACCGGTGCCGGTGCCGCGGTGTTTTGAAACTCAATGATTGTCAGGTCAATAAAAATTGTGTTGTTATGGAATTATTTGTCTTCCGCCCGTTCTATACAAACTTTAATATTATTTTTTTATCCATTTTCTCAATTTTTTACTTGATATTCTGTTATCCGGAGCGGAGAAGAATTCAATAAATCAAACATCGAAAGAATCTGTCCAGCCGATCTCGAGTTATAAGTGTTCGCACTAACCCGACTTTAATTTATATTAGAGATAGAGATGTAAAATATGGATTTTAAAAAATATGAAATGTACATCAGGAATTGCCACTTGGTAGATTAAGTCATGATGGGGAATTTCGTGGGAGAGTTCCCATACTCCCATCTGGTGTAGGTAATCGTGATAAGGGTGCTGCCAGCTGTAGGAAGTCGGGTTCATACTCGCATGAATTTTAAAAAAGAGGCTCCAACATGCTAGGAATATATTTGATTTTGACGAGCTGATACAAAAAGTTGGTAGATATCTAAAGTGGATTACTCTGAGCGATGGTGAAGAACGGCGCGGAGTGGCGGAGATGGGAGAGCTAATCCCGCTAATGGGTGGGCGGCCGGGCTGGTGGTGGGCCACTGGGAGATCCCCCCACCCACTCTTACCCAATTAAGATGGGACAAATAGGATTCACTTTTCTATTAAATATTTTTCACACAGATATTTTGTTCCACAATATTGAATAGAATTTGTTACTAGTTTATACAAGCGTACATAGTTTATATACAAGCGTACATAAGCGTTACTAGTGTCTACAAGCGTAAGTACATAGTGTAACAAAAGCGTGGCCGACCGAGAATGACGTGGATTGAACACATCGATTCCGTCCTCAAGGTAGGCCAGGTAAGAAGTAAGAGAAACAGGAGAGGGTGTATGAGAAATGTTATGTCGGTGGAAGAAGCGAAAGAAGAAGTATGCTTGGATAGAAAAGAGTGGAGGTCCGTTCTCTCTGTCTACCCCTTACGGGCCACGGCCGCGGCGTGATGGGTAAAATAAAAAAAGAAAAAAAAAATAGTTAGGACAGGACAATGTATGTTGGGAAAGCTATTTTATAACAAAATTCATAAAAAAATATAATATTTAGGTTGTAAAATGTTAAATTTGGAATGTTAAATAAACAAACAGATGGTTTTATATATTGTATTAAAAATATATTTTTCGGGTGTCAGTGAAAAAAAATAAATATACACGGTGTTAAGTTGGTAGTGGATAATCCGAAGCAGGGAGGTAGAAGACCTCAATACCTATCGATTTGACCCCCACGTATGTTCAGCGATATTGGGTGGTTCAAAAGTTATTAACGTTTTTTTTGAAATTTCAATAAAAACCGGATTTCTGACTAAACTACGTAACTGTGGCTAAACTATTTAGATTACGATCATGATTTTTTTTCTGGAAATAGTCCGATAGTGACCCTTATGCAATGTATTATTGCTATGAGTCAGCACCCGATAGATTTTGATCCAAAAAAAAAATTTTCTAGTAATTTTTTCCAAGCAAAAATTTTCTAAAATCTTTCGAAGGCTCTAGACAAAAAATTTCACGGAACATTTTTTTCTAAAAACTATCTTAAAAACTTCTACTATTCATGGAGAATCATCCCTGCAAATTTAATTTGGCTGGTATAAAGGGATCATGCTAAAACGCTCTCATAACTTGTGCTAGTATCAATATTGAAAATATGAAAAATGTTCTCACTTAATTGTTCTCAATGTGGTCCCTTTGAATCATTAGGGGACTCTAAAATCATTAAGGGGGTCCATAGATAATCAAACATATACAACTAGTTTTTTAAAGGCGCCCGTGGCGCCCACCTATGAACTTAAACTTTTAAATACAAACTTTACATTCAAATAGCTTTTAGCATGTGGGTATTCAACTATATGATTGATCAAACTTTTTATTTCAAACATTGCATTCGTAAGGATTTTTCCGCTATGAAGTCGCGTGTGTACGTTAGTTTTCTGATTTGGTAAACTTTTTCATGCAAACTTTGCATATGTATGGCTTCTCTACATTATTAATTCACATGAGAATCATTAAAAAAATACTTTAGTGTGTAAACTTTTTATTGAAAACATTGCATTCGTATGGCTTTTCGCTGCTATGATGTCGCGTGGTGGAATAAAGATTCGTGATTTGGTAAAAATTTTCATTGGCAAAACTTTGTTTTCTTATGGCCGAATTCATATGTAGGTAAGACTTTAAAGCACTTGATAATAGAACTCTATGAAAATTAAAAAAAAACGTGAACTTTTTATAACAAACTTTGCATATGTATGGCTTTTCTGTGCTATGAATTCACATGAAAATCTTTAAAAAATTACTTTAGTGTGTAAACTTTTTATTGAAAACATGGCATTCGTAAGGCTTTTCTCCGGTATGAAGTCGCGTGCCTACTTTTGAGTTTCCTGAGAGTTTTCTATGTACACAGGTAATTAAACTATTAATTTATGCAAACTTAAAAAAACAAATTCAAGTTTTTATTACAAAGTTAGCATTGGCATTTAGCATGTGGGTGTTTAAAATTCTTTGATTGATACAACTTTTTATTGCATATATTGCATTCGTATAGCTTTTCTCCGCCGTGACTTCGCATGTGAATCATTAAATTAGTTGAGTCTATGAACTTTTTATTGCAAAGATTTCATTCGTAAGGCTTTTCTCCGGTATGAAGTCGCGTGTCTACTTTTGAGTTTCCTGAGAGTTTTCTAAGTACACAGGTAATTGAACTATTCATTTATGCAAACTTAAAAAACAAATTCAACTTTTCATTACAAAGTTAGCATTCAAATGGCATTTAGCATGTGGGTGTTTAAAATTCTTTGATTGATACAACTTTTTATTGCATATATTGCATTCGTATAGTCTAGTTTTTTAAAGGCGCCCGTGGCGCCCACCTATGGCCTTTTTTATGCAAACTTTACTTTCTCATAGCATAGCTGTGAGCATTCACATGTGAGACTTCAAAATACTTGGTTGATTCAACTCTTTATGAAAACTCAAATACCTACAACTTAAACTTTTAATTACAAACTGTACATTCAAATAGCTTTTGGCATGTGGGTATTTACCGATTTGATTGATTAAACTTTTTCATGTAAACTTTGCATTCGTATTGCCGAATTCTTATATGAGACTTTAAAACACTTGATTAATTGAATTCTTCGTCAAAACTCAAAAAACAACGTGAACTTTTTATAACAAACGTTGCATATGAATGGCTTTTCAACGCTACAAATTCACATGAAAATCTTTAAAAAATTACTCTATGTGTGTAAACTTTTTATTGAAAACATGGCATTCGTATTGAATGTATTCGTATGATCTCGTGTGTGTGAATTAAAGATTCGTGATTTGGTAAACTTTTTCATGGAAACTTTGTTTTCTTATGGCCGAATTCATTTGTGTGACTGTAAAGCACTCGATGATAGATTATAACTATTCATGATACTATAACTATTTATAAAAATGCAAAAAAAAAACTTTTTATTACACACATTGCATTAGTAAGAGTTTTCTTGGCAATGAAATCGCGTCTGTGATTTAAAGATCTGATTTGGTAAACTTTTTCAAACAAACTATGCTAAATATGGCCGAATTCATATGTCAGACTTTAAACTAATTTTGAACTTTTTCTAACAAAATATGCATTTAAATGGCTTTTATCATGATTTTATCATTTGATTGATTAAACTTTTTATCGCAATGGTTGCATTCGTATGGCTTTTCTCCACTATGAGTTCACAAACTTTTTATTGAACACATTGCATTAGTAAAGCGAAGTCCGGCTGTGCGTAAAAGTTTCCTGATTTGTCAATTTTTTTGCCGAATTCGCAAGTGATACTTTACAGCACACGGTTGATTGAACTATTTATGCAAACTTAAAAATGAAATTAAACTTTTTATTGCAAACTTACCATTCAAATAGCTTTTAGCATGTCATTGGTTGTTTAAATTATTTGATTGGTTGAACTTTTTATTGCATTCGTATGGCTTTTCTCCGATATGAGTTCGTATGTCATTCTTTAAATTACTTGAAACCGCAAACTTTTTATTGCACTCATGGCATTAGAAAGGCTTTTCTTCACTATGAAGTCCCGCTGTGCGTAAAAGTTTCCTAATTTGGTACACTTTGCTTTCTTATGGATGACTTCGCATGTGAGCTTTTTAATAACCCAAAAAATTGTTTTTCTCTACGTCAAGACCTTTAAAAAAAGTGCTCAGCCACCAGGCAATAATAATATCATTATGTTACTGTCAGTTGTCACTGCTGTCAGCCATATTGTATTAGAAGAATAATATTATTTGTCTTTAGTTGCGAGTGGCGCGCCATCTAGCGGCGTTAATGACATCAGTCAGTCAGGCAGTCAGTCAGTCAGTCAGTCAGTCAGTCAGTCAGTGTTCAAGACAAATATTATATAGATATTATATGTTAGAACGGGGCGTCCGCGTTCATGCGATCATCGCAATCGCACGATCGTGCGATCATGCGACCAGTAGCCCTAGCATAAGTTTTCGATGATCGAATATCGAAACGATCATCGAAAGAGTTTCGAAAAATGTCCATACAAAATTGATCGAACGATTCGATCGTTTGATTTTATTTGCACGTTTATAAGCGCTTATTAGCGTGCAATAAGCTTTCGATAAAACTCGTACTAGCCCCACAGCTAGGACAGGGCCAAAGACTTCCTGTTGAAAGGCTTTGAACGCAGATACCAATAATAATTATTTGAGAAGCTAATCTAATATCAATCATTCTAAAAATAAGAGCGAACTAATTTCCATCGTGTTGGAATGTTGGCAACCTGATAAAATCGCTAAATAATATTCGTTATTATAGGTACCTTGTATAAAGAGATTCGCCATAATAGGGTGATCCAATTAAACATATTTATTTATCTATGAAATATTTTAATCTATTTACGTAAACTTTGGATAGAAGCATGAAAAGGTTACTGCTAAAATATGCCGGCCATTGTTGTATGCCGTCACAACACAACAACCCCTATTGTCCGTAATTACTTACTTATTATTTTAAGGTTTATGTACTACACACGGTTTTATTCGGTTTATTTTACTTTCGGTTCTGTTTTCGGTCACTGCCGGCAAATGTATAACAATGCACGATGGAGGAAAGCGCCTTCTCAAAACATCGACCGAAAGGTGTGTAAGATAGATAGCACACACCACACGCCATTAAGGCCTTCATACAATCTTTGAAGGGATGACCGAGAGAACAAGTTCTTGAGACCAAGTTTGACTGCTTTGGATAGAAGAGAAAATGTATGAAAAGTGACATATGGAACACTACGATTGACATAAAGATCCGATAATTTTGATACATGAATGGATGGAATCGAAACTAATGGATTTGAACCACAACGACCGTCCTCTAATAGCCTGTACCTACACATCTGAACCCGCGCGATAACGTAACCAATGCAAAGTTACACGTTCGTGGCGCAAGTCAGTACAGAGCCATACATGGCAGACTTACATTTAATAAAAGCCCATGCAAAACTGTTAGTCCTTAATACAAATTTTAGCATTCTGAACAATTTGGTGTTATCCACTCCACACTTAAACTTACATACATTTGAGTCATATTTATGTGCTTTGTCGTCGCCGTCCGATGATGCACCGAACCGATTAGAACCGCGTTTTGTGTGCTCCTATGGCCTAATATTATGAAATATAAAACAATGAGGACCGAACGGATTTGAATCAATTCCATTAAAGTTTATCTGAATAAAATACACATCACGGCAGGTTAGCGGGGAGGCGAGCGTCTTCCTTGAAGGCAGGGGATAGGGAGGTATTTTCCTCTTTCATATAATTGCCTTTTAGCTCTCCATCAGCCCCTCGCCTCTCCTTCCCAACCCGCGTCGCGTTTATCGCAAAAGGAATTTTCTTTCTTATATTTTACATTTTTTATGGGTGCCACCTTAGAGACGTTTTATTTTTTAATCGTCGCGCTGAAGATCGCGTTTATTGCTCCTGTGGATGTGACGAGTGGATGGGAGTACGGCGTGCATGTAATATATATATACCCATCCATCTCTTTACGGGATCTAAAATGACACAAGTCAAAAAGCATGATTTACAAATTTTTAGTTAAATTTTTTTAAAGGTGTAAACATTTCTTTAGATTATCTCACACGAAATATTGAGGAAACTTGAGGTGGTTGATAGACCAATGGTATCAGTCGACGGCTTTCGAATGCACAGTGTACCGCAGGTCGTGGGTGCAAATCCCGGTGTCAACCATTTCCACATTCACAACACGAGTTTTGCTCTATGTCAAAGGTTTTGATTTTGTATTTGTGTTCACTTTGAGGGAGTACAGATACATTTTTATATACAAAAAGATATGTGCATATTCCATTTTAACCGAGTTTCTATTTGAAAACCATTCTTTTATATGGTATTCAAATCAGCAAGTCAGACCAACTTTCGCATTACGCGTGATTTTTTGGACCAATTTCCCTTATTCTATTTTTGTTGTGTTTCCTATTATCAGGAGAAGGTTCTTACGAAACAAAACATTTATAAAGATTACGAGAGCACTATAAAACTTAAGAAAAATAATGGGTAGGTAACCTTCTTAGTAATTCGGCGTTTGATTTGTCAACTGACAGTTGTTTGATAGTTGGTGGGCGCGATTGACAGAATACGGATGCAAAATATATGATTTAAAACAGATGCATTGGTCGGAATTACATTGGTTAAAAGATAATTACTTATAATTAAACAATTTCGATTTGAATATTCATATTTAGGACCACAGGACAACGTCTGTCGAGAAAATTAGTAAGAAATAAATTGAGCCAAAAGTTGGTTTTTATGACTTGTGTAGTTTAACATAGAGATATATTTCATATGTTGGTAGCTCGCTTATTTTCTCCTTTTAAACATTCTTGTAAATGGAACACGCTCTAGGTGAGCGCCTAGAGAGTTTTCATGTTACGTTTACAATGCACACCCGTATAGTTTATACTTACACATGCGTCATATAGGTATACAGCGATATAAAAAAGAATCAAACTATGACATACCTAACTACATTTAGTTTTTCATGTAAAATACCTATAAAAGTTTATTTTTACATCTGTAATAAATATAATTTTGATTCAATAATTTTATGATGTGTATGCTTGAGATACTGTGAAATATTTCGACGAATTCGACCACCCAAAGGGCGAACAATTTTACTTAAAGTGATCACAATAAGCCAGCTTTCGAAACAGTACCTACTAGAAGACGGTCGTAAGCCCATGGTGGGTTACATTTGCAAAAAAGTTACTTTATAAAATCGCCACTAATCGATTTATCGATTGATATATGTATATATTAGATCTAGTCCTGGAAACCAGCGCAAAAATCCATGTACCTACCTAAATAATATTTGGAACGATGTATTCAACTTGGCCAATGGGCATCAAAAAGAGACGGACATAGTGAATAGCCTGGCGTTATCTTTTCATTAAATTTGACAGCTTAATCTTCTCACTGCTTTCTAACTAACAGAAGTCTGAATATAAAAATGTTTAACTACGTTAAAATTTTTAGCTTTTTTTTGCATGAATACATCTACCTACATTAATTTTCGATTATAAATTATTACAACCATAATGATAGTACTTAATGTGTACTTAGTACTCAGTATTTTTTTCAAGAAATCTACTTTTTTATGTCATTGATTTTTTATTAGGTTACTGAACTATCGGACGAACATTTTTATGGTCCGAAAGAAAAGCTTTAAAAAGGAAATTAGCGCACGGAGTTTGAAGAAAAGTACCTACCTAAATCCGAGTTTCTCGTTTGAGATCTATCTTTAATTTCCGCAATGCTCGCCCTCCTAATAATTAACATTATATTTATGAAGTTCTCTGACACTAATTACTTTCAAAGTTTTTATTGCGATATAAAAAAATACTAGCCAGTTACTAAGAAAGGAGATCGTCATCACGGAGCACTTATTTTTTACTAGAAAATTCATTCTCTTCTCTTATACTAAAAAACTTGAAAGCTACGCTATTTTCTACGGACACTAATCAGGCAATTAAGGAAGGACCTCATTTTTCGATTGATATTATTTAAGATTTGTGCTAGAGGCAGAGGTATGCAGGTACTTTAAATAAATAAATAAATAACGCTTTATTGAATGTAAAATAACCATTTGAAATAAGCATAAAAAGGGTCAAAGAGCGGACTTATCCTGAAGGATTTCTTCCAACCAACCCACAAAATTTGGAAGGAATCGTAATGCTTGCTATAATACAACATTCTTAAAAACTGAGAAAATCACTAAGATTCCGTATATGCTGCCGTAGAGACTTTTTCCTCTTCTTCTTCTTATTGTTTCCTAACAAGTCTTCCCGAGGCTGAAAATAACTTTTTTGAAGGCTTCTTGCTACCCGGAACAGCTCATCCTGCACTCTTGCCCTATTCCGGTCCAATCTCGCACACTGCGCAACCAAGACTCTTTAAGGGACAACAAGTATATATTTTATTTTCTACCAACTTATCACCTCTGTTGGCTGATGGAGTCGAATTTTCCCGTTCTAAGGTTGCATAATCTATGGTTCTGGGGAAAAAACGTGGGCATGTAATATTTAGACAAATAGTGCAAGGATAAAAATGAATTCGCAGAAAGCAGATGTCTTGAAAGCGTTATAATATAACGCCAATTATTATCTATTTAAATCATCACAGTGTTATAATACGCACTTAAATAAAGTTGTCTATTAAGGTAGAAAAAAGAGTTATGTTGACGATTTCATCATTTTTGTTACAACGTTTAATACAAGATTATAAAGTCGAAAAAAAAACGAATTAAAGATAGGGTCGTTAAGAGATTAAAAAGGCGACTTCGTAAAAAAAATAAGACCTCGCTAAGTTCCAATAATTCGATAAACTTTTATTCGTTTCTTTTTCCTTCTCTTCAAACAAGGCCCCACGTCAGAGGCGTCTTTTCTCGGCGCGGAGGGTGAATTATCTAGAATTACTGGGGAAAATAGGCTGTGTTCCATTTTTAAAGGAAATTGATTTCAGCTTTCTTCGGAACAGAATTATGAAAATCTATCATCAGCAACAAAGCTCGTCGTATCCAGCTATGCAAATATTATATTACATGAGCGATGCCTGAAAGACTCTAGATAGCTGTAAAATAATACGTAGCTAGCTCGTAATATGCGAAGTTGTTTGAAAGATGATTACGTTGAAAGATTCAGTGGAAGCGTTCGTTCGCTCTTTCTAGTTCGCGAGTTATTCGTATAAAAAGTTGATTATTAAAAAAAAACTTTACAAGCGGAGCACGAAAGCTCCTTGGACAAGCAAAACAGGTAATATTGCAATATAATGCAGTTAGCTTTTTTGACGCTGAATCTTTCTCACAAAACTTTTTGCAGTTTTCGTTAACCTTTATCGCAGTTATATTACTTCACTTTAATATTAACCGAACAACACTACTTATTTTGTACCTATGAATAAACTAATTGATTAAAATTTTCGGGTGCTCATTTAAAGTAAATGTTTGAGTACTTATTAGGTACTTAAGTATTTACATAACACAACACTTAGGGGCATAGCTCTCCATTGCGCAGTATTTATGATCTCCTCCCACAAAATGTACAATTAGATCTACGTAAAGAAAAATAATCTAAATTAATGATGTATGTAACTACATCATCCAATTTCAGAAAGAACGTAATAATTTCAATAATAGGTAACAACTATTTGATGCAAACAGAAAAACAAAATGTACTTAATGATTTGAAAAAAGTTGCACTCTCACAATTTTTAAGAATCCCTAGCGCCTTCCTCTAACTCGAGTAGACATTGTCAATAGACTTTCTTACAAAATGCAAATTAACCAATATTGGCTCACGCTTACCGTGATTCCCTATCAGATCCGCTGAAGCTTAGAATCCACCAAAAAATATATGAAAAACGTATATTTTAACTGACTGTTTCACTTAAATTTTCATGATTCCTCTAAAATGACCCGCTAATCGATCAATTGAAGTGGTACCTTAGAAAGCCCTGCCAACATTTTAGAGGAACTGCTTTTATGTCAAAACTATTCGTGTAATTTTTTTTCCAGATACACCTCTCAAAAACAAGAACCAAAACAAAATTGTTATTATTGTCAGTAAAAATATAATTTTGCTCTTGTTTTCATCATAAAAGATACGTTGTTAGTGGTTATATTTCTTGATCAAGGTGAATTTGTTGTAGTACCTATCCTATGAAATAAAAAAAGACAAATCTTTCTACGAAAAATGCTACAAAGTTATTTTCAAAGATTAAAGTAAATTACTCAATTAATATTCAACAGGTTTTCACATTTTGTTAAAATATATTTCAAATTCAGAATTCATCGTCGAATAATATACATAAGATAAGATGGGAAGAATCTGATTTAACATTCGTGAGTCAATATAAAAAGAGGCAGAACCGATTGGCAAAAAATTGGCGAAGACAGAGCAGGGTTTAAACGTTAGCCTTCCACTGGGGATTATGCAAATTAGATTTATGTGAGGATGAAAGAAACGTAGGAAAAATTAAATCAATGGAGCGAGATTATTAAATTTGGAGTCCTTCGCATGTTTACTTCACCTCCGGAATGTCAAGAGAGCGAGGCACAGTGGAAATGTTTCTTGGAACAAATTACGACCTCTGCCGCACATGCATACTCGTCCTGGCTCTTGATAATATATTATTATATTACGTGGAGCATGTAATCACCCGACAGAAACAAAAATCTCGAATGGTTGAAACATTGTATAAAATATACTGTTTTGTGCGAATTTGTGAACATCGAGTATATTTGTTTTCACTTACCTACTTAGAAATAGCAAAGAAAGAGTTGGAGCTAGAATAAAATATAAATTCAATTTTTAATTAATTAAAAAAATAATAAAAATAGAACATCAGTAATGAATTGTTAGAGTTGATAAATATTCGTTGAGATCTAGTCCTGAAAAATGGTCACAAGGATCTGGACATAATTAGAACGATTTGCTCCAACAAAGCCAATAGGCAATAAAGATGAGACATTAACAGAAATGGATACAGTCATATCCTGGCGCCAAATACATGACAGCAGTCCCAGTCTTTAAATTTGGTTGCTTTCTTGTTCTCAATAATTGCCAACTTTTATTTCTTAAATATCTACTTTTGTATACATGGAATTTTTCGACATGTTGAACATGACTTAAACATTACCACCTAATGGTGAACGTTGTTAACGTAAAGTGATCACACTAAGTCAGCCTTCGAAATAACAGTAGAAGACGGTCGTAAGCCCGTAGTAGTTTTGTTCCATTTAAACATCGAACATCAGTAATGAATTGTTAGTCATTAGTTGTTAAATATTCGAAAAAAATAATTAGTTATCTTAACATTTTTTTTGTAATTTAAAATAAATATACCTACTTAAACATCTTTCTAAGTGGGCAAAAGCCCGTACTTACTAAGGTAGATCGAGCAATAATGAAAACCAAGTGCTAGAATTCTTGGACAAGAGTGCACATTGCTCATTAGATCCTACACTTTTTCTGTTTCTGAGACTGAAATAAATCAAAAAAGGTAATTGAAATACAAAGGAAAACATATCATCTATAGGATGTGTATAATTACTTGCATAAAATGTAACATATATGGAAATCTGCCTGCATGTACTGTAAGTCTAAGGAGACAGATTTTTTAGAAATTAAATTAATCTGGGCTCACCTAAAGTGAACACAAATACACTTTCGACATCTTTCACAGAAAGCAAGCAAGTTGTGAAAGTGAAAAGAAGTCGACTGAACCGCTGGGTTACCAGCCACTTCTATGTAAGTAGGTAGGTTCTTTATACATTTTTCAAAATTTCATTCCTTTTCAAACTCCAAGTCTTTCGTTGATTCTGCCGAATTGGATTTTAACAAGATGGATTTTTTCATGAGGCAGTCTAGGTTTTCGAAGGTTTTTTTAGCTGCTTTCGCTTACTAGTTGAGCCATTCAAAAGAACGAAACAACCCCATAAACAATGTGAACTTTCATTATGTAAGCAACTTAATGCCTCACGGTCCATAGACATTTCGGATTTCCCCAAGAGAATCTCATTTTGAATTTACCACTATATCTGAGTACTGCAGGCGCAAAAGACAGTAACACTTTTAGCAAAATATAATATTTAGATAATAAATTCACATTCATCCCCTCTCTAAGAGCTACAAGTCGAATAGACTAGTATAGAGTGTACAGTGCCGCGTGTGTAAGATGTTAATACTTTTATCGTCGTCTCGCAGGCTTCTCCTACTACATGTCGCACTCCATTATGATTGTGTAATATTTTTAAAACAAATTTTCCTTTAAAGCCTTGTGCACACTGGGCGACAAACTTTTTGTTGGCAACAGATAAAAGTGCTTCTATGGTATATGGATACATGTTGCCAGTGATGTTGACAATCTTGGTGGAAGTTCACTGCTTTTATTGTTATATCTTTTTGTTTGCAAAAAAGACGATATTGCTGAAAGAAAATATGGGAAAATGGAGTAGGTATGTCGATCTTTGTACTGATATAAAATTATTGTAGTTTGTCGAAAAACTTCACTTTTAATATAAAATCACATCTGAATTACATAAGTACACTGAAATGCACCTTAC
The DNA here is from genome assembly GCA_963576905.1 of Mystacides longicornis. NCBI lineage: Eukaryota > Metazoa > Arthropoda > Insecta > Trichoptera > Leptoceridae > Mystacides > Mystacides longicornis. Next base: position 16,303,118 of record OY756425.1, read on the forward strand.
TCCAAGTCATTATGAAGGGGAAAATATATATAAATAGGGGAGCAGAAGGGTTGGGAGAAGGCAGATGTCTTGGCTGCGAAATGATCGAGACTGGACCGGAAGTAGAAGCGATAGCGCAAGACACAGAAGCTTTCGCCAGTGTGATCGCCAACTTTCGCCGGGTTGACCTCTGATACGGCACACGAAGAAGTAGAAGAAAACTGAACTAACTGTGAGGAAATTAAATGAATAAAAACTTGGATAGATGTCAAAACAGCCAAATAAAAACACAGTAGACAGGTTAAAACATTAACAAATGAAACTTCAACTTTTATGTAACACGCAGTTCACGCAGTGTTATCAAGACTGTCCACACTGAGCGATGTTACGGGATGAACGGATACAAGCAACAATCTCTTTGATGGAGGCCGCCAACTGTTAATGAGTATCCAGCAACATATTGGCAACATTTTATCATCAACATGTTGCCCAGTGTGGACTTAGCATTATACGTAAAGTTAAAGTGAGAGCAGGCACCCAGATAAAGTAAGAGCGCACATGGCAACCAGCTAACAACAAGTGCCATAAAAATATAAACATATGAATATTTAACTTTTAACCCGTTTTTACCTGAATATTAAAAATCCGGTTGAAACTTGTTCTAATAGAATTTTTAAATTTTAATCAAGCCGCTATCAAAATTGTCTGTAAAAAGGGAAAGAGAATTAATTTCAAAAAGTAGATGATTAATATTAATCCAGTTCTTTATTCACGCCCTGAAACAACTGATAATTTACATTAGCTTTTTAGTCGGAAAAATGGGTTCGTTAAGGTATAAAAATAAACAATTTGATTCTAGCGTACCGTGAGTTTTCGACTATGGCGGAACCAACTATACCCCCCCCCCTCCTTTTAAAAATTGGAAAAAAATTACAGCACAAAAATATAGAAAATGTATAAACTAAGTTTAAAGATTAATTTTTTGGGCAGATTGAAGCCAAGATGAAATGTAATTTTTAATGACTAAAAATTCCGATTTTATCAATCTGATCAGGTATAGTAGGTATATATGTCATACGCCAATAAAATATAAAAAAAAATAAAAGCACTGAGAAAGTTACTTTTGTCATTTTTATTTTCTAATGTGCCTTACAACTTTCTTAATATTTCTTTCATAAGAACCTTCCCTTGACTGAATATTCTGAGCAAATTTCTATTTTCGTACATTTAATATAGGTTCATGTCACGCATTAAAGAGTTAAATCGAGATATAATAATTTTAATAATACGGAATTTCTTGAACGAAAGCGTGTGTTGAAAGATTTTACATATAGAATCTTCATTCATATAATATTTGAATATTCAATCTGTAAAAAAATACAGGGCTGAAAATGATTACTGACTACTTGACTGTCTGTATTCCTAATGGCAAATTTAAGATAATCAATAAATAGACAATTTCGAATTTCATAGCAACAAAAAAAAGCATATTAAAGCATGATGCATGTCGTATGTATAAAAAGTAAGAATTAATTCATTGGATTTAGGGTCTTGATAACTCCGTCCAAATAAAACTAGTTCAAAAGTTATCGCAGGATAGCCGCTTAAAGTTAGGACAGAAAGTTTCGCGATATGATATTATTCCTAAATAAGTGTGCACAAGGCCACGCTTTTGTTGAAGCAGGATATCCCCCACTCTTAACCCCTTTCTTTCTTCTGCTCCGCTGGCCTCCACACAGGTGCGCGGCGTTTCAACATCATTATTCGATAGACGGCCTTCTTACTAGCAGTGCGTAGTTTCTCTTCCCTCGGCGCACCTTGGTGTGCTGAGGGAGAAATTTTCGTAATTAACACAGACATTTAAGAATAGTTTAAAAGTATAGAATTTATGACGTTTACAATGGTGTATTTGTTAACTGTGTATTGTGATTATATCATATGCGTCTGCAGAGTGGGTGACTTGTTTCCCCATCTCAGCAAGATTTAGTGTAGAGTCCTTACAACAGTCATAAAAGAACCAATAAAGAAGTAGACTTAGAAATTTGAGTGTAATTAAAAATAACAAACTGAAAAGAGTGATAAGTGTAAACCCTGAACGAACTCATAATTAAATGTAAATTTAAATTGTTTATATACCGAACTATGTGACTAATTTGAATGCTTTGAGACTTAAAAAAATAAATGGTGAAACGTGCTTCTGGACTTTGATTTAAATAAAGATGATCCTTCAAATCTCGAACTTCACATCGCCCTGATGATGAGAGCTTGCTCTACTAATAGCTGAGGCAATTGTAACATCAACCTTTTGGTCTCAAGGGTTGCACCATCTGTTCTTCATATCGATCAGGACCTAAGAGGAGGTATGTGACATCTACTCACTTCGATAAAAGGGTAAGAGATTCAAACTATAAGAACTATTGAGGGATCCGTATAGATGACATTGTCGAAGGGTATCACTTGGAGAGGAGAAGGATGGTAGAAGGAGTCAGGAGAGGGAATCCGTTACAAATGGCGCCCAACGTGGGGCTTTGATTTGAGGACATCTTCGTGAAGGAAGCCAATTTTCAGCTTGAGTCAGGAACCGGACCACAGGCGGGAAGTCTTAATAATAAATAAATTCAGCTTGAAATACGAAGAAAAGTACGTATTAACTTATCTTACTGTATTGTAGTTTTGTATTGTTTCATTTGTGTACATAATTGGTCAATCTTGCTTAATGAATCTGTTTGATGAGGACGAGGGAGAGTGAACATTTTGGGGAGGAAAGAATGCCACGGAAATTTGATTAGAGTAGCGTTTCATAAATTTAGAATCAGTAAACTGTACAACGTAATTGATATTTCAAAATTAAATTTTTGTATGTGCCTGTTTATAGTAGTATCTTAGAAAAGAGCCGCGTCATAATCACGTGTTAATATTTTCTAGCGGGAAAAGATACTTGCATCCACCTGTATTCTGATTGTGTATAGTGGTATGTGTATGAGTGGGTACCTATAGAAATAGCTCACGCGCGCGAACGATAGATGTATTGGTGAGTCCGTTGCTAGGTTACCGATATTTTTAAAGCAGGATTCCCCAACTTTAATTTCAGATGAGTTTTTTTTAATTGCATATTGTTGGATTGTAGAAAGTGTCGGTTAATAGTCGCGTAATAAAATCATCGTTTCATTTCATTGTTGGTAACTACTCGATTGTCGGATAATAGTCGTATAATAGAATCATCGTTTCATTTCATTATTAGAGTAACTACTCTATTGTTGGATAATAGTCGAGTAATAGAATCATCGTTTCATTCCATTCTTAGTGTAACTACTCGGTTGTCGGATAAGTAAAGTCATTGAATTTGTATTGTGAAAAGATTTAGGGAAACAGAATTGTAAATTTTTCATAGGTAAAATTGGAAGGAGAAATTACATTCGATTAGAACACAGAAAATTATAGATGGTAAATTTTGAATAAAAGATGTCGTAGGTAAAGTCAAATTTGGTGTATAAATTAAAAGCTTTGAATAATGAATAAACTAGTAGATTCTGTAATTGGTTTGGTAGTTACGTAGAAATCAGTCCTCACAGTCGTACAGGTTTGAAAAGAAACTTTTCACATAAAAAGTTGTTTTGTTAAAAATAGAAACAGTTTTAGATTCACTGAACTTTCCCCAAATAAAGTTCCGTAAAATCAACGGTCGGAAATTATTATTGTTTTTTTTTCTTGTGTATATTCTGTGCTATAGTAGGTATAATATCCTTTGTGTAGACTGCACGGGTATAATGGCGTCACCTCAAGGTTAATTTTTTTTTGTCATTTTTGAAACACGTGAGACTTGCAAGGATATATTTTGCAAGTTAGATCTTGAATGGGTACCGGTATGTACTTATTACTTATGGGATACGATACAGTACAATCTTATAAATTAAATCAAAGATTGATATAAAGTTTTTTTTTGCAGATTAAATTAAATACGTATTAAGTTCCGAGTTGGTAAATAATAGTTACAGTAAATCTTAGCATGTACTTGTCTCTTGTGTGTAAAATTCCATGCCGATTTATCATTTGAATAGTGATTAAAGATAGTAAGTTTTTTTTTGCATAAGTACGTACGATTCTATACCAGACTGGTAGTCCTAAAATACAATAGGGTTCAGAGTACAATAATTAAAGTAGATAAATCACTGATTATCAGTTATGTTGCATTTATAAATATAGTTTTTGTTTTGTTTGAGATTGTTGTTCGACATAGCCTTTTCTTCTTCTTCGTTGACTGCAGGCTCCCCTGTTTGATTCAATCAGATTGTTTCACCTTTTGCGGCTACTTGAGAATTTCAAATGAGCAAGTTAATGATTAGTTTTAGAATGACCAGAAACCATTCCTTAGGGATTGGCGTTGTGCATAGATAGACATAGTACAGCCTTGCGATGAGTCGTAAGACACTTGCCCTACCTTCAAGGGATAATTTTTTTTGAATTTTTATAAGTACTCGGTGACGTCACCTTACGTGACTATCTTTTAGAGTTTATTGAGCCAGTGATGATGATATTCTTCGGAAAATTGCTGTTTAGCGGCCCACTTTATGATTCAGTCTTGTTGCTTCTGGGATTATAATGATGGAATGAGCCGTATATTTTTTTAAGTTACAGGATAGAAGCAAACTTCCACGTTTTAAATTTTTATTTACAGTTTAATTTTTTTTTTGGTGTTTTTGTCAGGTTCGCATTGTTTAAACATAGGATCATGAACATAGTCATGTATAGTTAGTAGAACGGATTATCAGTTTCAAACCGCATCGTAGCGATTTGACAGAATAATATGAAAGTTGTGTTCGAATAATTATGGAATACGGAAATGTCTAGAGTGTCATGAATGTAGCATTTTTTTTTGAGATCCTTAAGATTGTCTAGAATTATTGCGAATTACCATATGTATGTAGTGCTCCTTTCTGGCTGGATATTTTTTTTGGTTATTGTTATGTGTCAGGGGTTTCACTTATAATAGACAGTTGTATTTGGATCCGCGATAGCTGGTCAGCTGTAATAAGACATTAGTACTTATGATATTTTTTTTAAATTTATAAATAAGATAGTGATACGTTATGTAATGAGCAATACCTTTTCATGTCTCAGTATTTGCTCAGTTGATCATAGAAATTGAGATATGATGGCGCCTATAAAATTTAGACAGAACTAACATCAAATATGTCGGCTAGCATGAGAGACCATCACTCAAATTTATTCTTGCATTAATTGGGCAGCAAGAACTTAGAGTAATTAGAATTTTTTTTATTTAAATACAGTATGCAAGTATGAAGTTCCGAATTGGCAAGTGACCAGATTGTGTAAACAGCTATTAATAAATTGTCAACATTGTAAAATTATGTCGTATCTCTAAAACCAATCGAGCATTGACTCTGTAGAGCTGTGATAAAAAGTACCAACAAATAATGAACAGTGTTTAGTGTGACAAGTGAAAGGTTCGACCAGTGTTTTTTTTGGACTGAACCTATGGCCTTTTATAAATTCAACTTAAAACATCTAAAAATAATTATGATACACAGCATTAGGGATCCTTACTTGATACTGTAGTTATAAGTGTTATTGTATAAATGATAAGTTAATATTATATAACTGATATGTAAATAGAGTTCCAACAAAGTTTTGGTATCTCATGGGAGAAAGTTATATTATTAAAATGTGTTTTCCGTTCGTTGCCATTGATGTGTTCTGGACGAATATGTATAAACACTATAGCCTGGCTTGGCTGAAAAATAAGTCGGTGATAGTATTTTGTTTTGTAATAATGTTTTGTGAGTTATTCGTTGCCGTAGAATGGTTCCGGGCGAATGATTCAAATGGTACAACCTATGTCAATTATGTCAAGGTTTGTAAAAGCATCAATTCATAATTGTAATTATTGTTCTGTGTAAACGAATGTATGGGCAGTATGAATTGATAGCTACAAAATGTGAAGGTGTTAAAAACACAGTCACCAGAGCGATTCCGGCTTAAAGTAGGATATTGTTGATAAAGTATCTGTATTTGATGTCTAGAGTTTTTTTCTCACGGTGGTTATCCGTAGAATGCCTAGAACATTGTTGTTATATGTACATTAGTTTTAGTCTATCTGTAGGAAATGGTGTATGTTTCAATGGGACGCCATAGAATTATCATTACCACCTTCCTAAGGATAAAATTAGTTAAAGTTAAATTTTTAAAACAAGCTGCCATTTGGTTTAACATAATTGAGTAAAGAATTAGAATGATTAATTGAAATTTTGGTGACACCTAATTCTTCTAGAAATTGTAAAGTTGTTTCTGTATAGAGCCTTAGTAAATTTTGAATCCTGTATAATTATATGTTGTCATTTTTTTTTTTTTTTAATTACCTTCCTTATAGGTAATATCTTCTAAGTATTGTTCTTGATACGATTACTTATCATTCTTGAATTACTTCTGGTATGTCATATATGTTTTCTGTGAAATTGTGCCTGGGTCTCGAGGTGAACTTACTATAAATAATTTTTTTTTGTGATGTATGAAAGTCTTGGATCCAAGTAACTGTATAATTGTGAGGAGCGAATGTGAAGTATGTGATTATGTTGATTATGTATGTAATGGTATGTTAGTATCACAAGAGAACCTCGATTTACTTCATGACCGGCTATAAAATAATTGTTCTATGTACTTGCTCACAGAAAACATCACTTACTTCTTCGTATAAGGATAATTTTTTTTGTTTTTGCTTGCTTTTGTTGAAACTTAGTATTGTATACCTTGCCGTATAGGAGTCACCAACCTTTTTTTTGATGTAATCTTCGTCTCAGTAATTTAATAATTTTCTTAAGTATATTAATATCATAACTTGCCTTGTATAACTGATACATTCTGGGGTCGCAAACCTTTTTGCGAATCCTTTCATTCTCATGTAAAGTTTTATTTATAAATTTTTTTTTGTTTTTGTTTGTAAATTTTTTTTTTGTTTTGTATCTTACCATAATACTTCTTCGTTCGTTCTGGGGTCGCCAACCTTTTATCAGTACTTAAGGAATTTTTTTTATTATTTTTTTTTTGCTTTTTTTTTGAAAGAGGATATTGTCGTATGTATAAAAAGTAAGAATTAATTCATTGGATTTAGGGTCTTGATAACTCCGTCCAAATAAAACTAGTTCAAAAGTTATCGCAGGATAGCCGCTTAAAGTTAGGACAGAAAGTTTCGCGATATGATATTATTCCTAAATAAGTGTGCACAAGGCCACGCTTTTGTTGAAGCAGGATATCCCCCACTCTTAACCCCTTTCTTTCTTCTGCTCCGCTGGCCTCCACACAGGTGCGCGGCGTTTCAACATCATTATTCGATAGACGGCCTTCTTACTAGCAGTGCGTAGTTTCTCTTCCCTCGGCGCACCTTGGTGTGCTGAGGGAGAAATTTTCGTAATTAACACAGACATTTAAGAATAGTTTAAAAGTATAGAATTTATGACGTTTACAATGGTGTATTTGTTAACTGTGTATTGTGATTATATCATATGCGTCTGCAGAGTGGGTGACTTGTTTCCCCATCTCAGCAAGATTTAGTGTAGAGTCCTTACAACAGTCATAAAAGAACCAATAAAGAAGTAGACTTAGAAATTTGAGTGTAATTAAAAATAACAAACTGAAAAGAGTGATAAGTGTAAACCCTGAACGAACTCATAATTAAATGTAAATTTAAATTGTTTATATACCGAACTATGTGACTAATTTGAATGCTTTGAGACTTAAAAAAATAAATGGTGAAACGTGCTTCTGGACTTTGATTTAAATAAAGATGATCCTTCAAATCTCGAACTTCACATCGCCCTGATGATGAGAGCTTGCTCTACTAATAGCTGAGGCAATTGTAACATCAACCTTTTGGTCTCAAGGGTTGCACCATCTGTTCTTCATATCGATCAGGACCTAAGAGGAGGTATGTGACATCTACTCACTTCGATAAAAGGGTAAGAGATTCAAACTATAAGAACTATTGAGGGATCCGTATAGATGACATTGTCGAAGGGTATCACTTGGAGAGGAGAAGGATGGTAGAAGGAGTCAGGAGAGGGAATCCGTTACATGCACTATGCAAGGGATACCTGACATGACCTCTTTTCAAATCTTCTTCATAAAGGTTCTTTAAAATATATTACAAATACATTAAAATACGACACAAAAAAGCATCAAAAAGATAAACCAAAAATTAAATTAACACGTTTCTATACAAAGGTGTCAATATAGCCGGCGGTACTTGCGATGGAACGGCGGCCAGTGGCAATTTGAAACATGCCAGCCCCGAGTAGAAATTTTCAGTGGAAAAAAAAGAATAATAATTCTAACCCAACCGAGAACTGGGATTTCTTTATAAGAAGTCTGCCTCTTGAAGAGACAACTACTCTTTCAAGGTCGACAACTTCCATCAAAGATTAAACCCCTGTCGCTGGATATCCTTTATGGGTAAAAGGTTTCATTTGAATTAATTTAAAGTTTTAAAATAGAATACAAAGAACTCTTTTGTGCCGTTTTACGACGGTCTTGCCAGACTTAAAAAAAAAGACAAAAGAAAGATAGGTAGGTAGGCGGGTTTTATTTTGCGGTATATCTGAAAGGAGAAGAAATTGTAACACAGGACGAATTCGTGATTCCATTACTAAAAGTTTCCTGGTCACGTAGTGAGTCTCCTTTTTATGGATGTTCAAAGCCATGTGTAAATACATTAATATTTATACACGTCTCTCTGTAATACAGTCCTCTCTCATGAGCTCTTTCTCTAAGGTTTATTAAGTGACATTTAGTTGTATTCTAGGAATTCCTCTACCACGCCTTATCAATGTATTCCGTATACAATAAAGACTCGAGTATGTGGAGAACAAGCGATGGGGAGGCTGATATTTCGACTTATTGCGATACAAGATTGACAATCATCATTACGATAATGTAAGTAATACATAGAAAAACAAATAAATATCAAAATATAAAAATCGAAATAAGCATTGAATCAAAATTGTTAAAAAAGCAGAACACATATCAATGAAAACTTTCGATCGCCTTCTCTTTTGGAAAGTATTACTTAGAAATAACATTCCCATCTCACGGTTTGTTTTTGATCATTATTTGACCTAATGTCTCCTTTAACTGATATATTCCATACTGGGTGTATACTCCAAAGCAGATCGCCTCTATGAAGGTTTCTACTACCACATTCTCTATAGAGGTGTCAGGTGAATCCTACATAGCAAACTTCTTATTGTCATCAAGAATAATATGTTTAATTATATAAAATTTCTATTTTGTTTCCACGAAGAGCTAGATAAATAAGAGTCCGCCTCTGCAAAGCGCCGCATGTAAATAACCATGGGCTGCTCCATCCGGAATGATAGGACTATAGTTGGAAGGGCCATAGAAAGCTTGCTTAGCAAGAATATTAGGATAGAGGTGTAGGATATGCGCTCCACATTGGACAGCACCGCAAGGCACCCCATATTCTCGTCTGTTAGTCGGCCCTAGCATAAACTGGGACCATTTGTATCATGGTGTCTGGGCTGAAATAACAGGGTCTTCCTTAAGTGATGAGAGTAGAGTTGAAATGCAGAGTCTAGAACTCTTTCTAAAACTCTATTTAGTGCTCTTATATTGAGCATACAATTTTCATAGACTCCAATCAGATGAAACTTGAAAAACTACTTTCACGATCATCAGTTAAAAAAGACATAAGACGTTATTCCTTACTTATTAAGTTCAAGTAATTATTGGTGAAACATCCAAATAATAACAACCGCATTAAAAGAGAAGAGATTACCTATTGTTAACGCAAAGTGATCACACTTAGCCAGCGAGAAGACAAATTTGTAAAACTTTTCATTTGAAATCGTACACTGATCGATTTAACGATATCTTCAAATTGTTGGTTCTATAATATTTTAGAAAAGGCAACTTTCAAACATGAAGTAAGAAATAAACAGCAATGTATGTATGTCTGTGCGCGAGATACATCCAAATAATATCTAAGTTTTCCCCTGATGTACGTGTATTATAGTTATCGACACAATATTCAGCGCAAATATATTTCATACGCTTCTATGAAATGTTCACTGCTGGAATAAAAAATGAACTGTGATATTTTATTACGTGGGGGAAAAGATATAGATAGAGAACAAGCATAAGATACTCCGATCTCTGAAGCGAGCATTCCCTTAATATGCCCTGGAGATATGGGGACAACTCACAATAGGTAGATATCGTTCTCCGATGATCAGCGAGTAAGTTTAGTGTACGGGAAAACTATGAACATAATTATTCTTGTTGCACTAAACATGTTTACAACGGAAACAGCTGTATAGAGTATAGACAATATCCATTCCTGTTATTTTCAAATCCACTAGATACTTAATACTTTATTTATAAACTGCGATCAGTGGAAAAATAGCTCAGCGATAGAAAATCATGCGATCAAGCCGTCCGTCGTCGAGATAGATTAACCCATATCGCTTGATTGTGAGCAGCAGCCCGATTCACGGAAAAGTTTAAGTCTAAGTTTAGTTCGAAGTTCGAACGAAGTTCGATTCAAACTTTTCCGTGCATAGGTACATAGACTGTAGATAGTCGCCGCCTACAATTATTATTACCAGCAGCCCTATTCACGGAAAAGTTTGAATCGAACTTCGTTCGAACTTCGAACTAAACTTAGACTTAAACTTTTCCGTGAATCGGGCTGCTGATCTCTGTAGATTTTGAACCGCCATGTTGGATTTTACGACAACAGTGACAGTTGTTTCGAGTGTACAAGAACGCTTTCTGTAATAAATACACTGTATTTAAGTTTTTTCCCCATCCAAATATGTGCTCCCTTCATATGTAGGTCCATTGTATTTTGGTTTTTCATTTTAATAATAGAAAATTTAAACAAATAATGCATTCCCGTAAACATTCGAGGGCATACAACCATGCTGCACCAACTAAATTTTTAAGGAAGATAATGTCGTTTAGAAGAACAAACAAAATGAATACTTTTTAAGTACTTAGGTACAAATGTAAGTTTCAGTATAATAAACATTATGGAATTGTTTATTGTAAATTCTGCTGAAAAAATTAACTGTAACTCGGATATATGAAATTGTGACATTTTCGCAGAATCTTAAAGAGCTAACTTTCACCTTATAGGGAAACAATTCTATCTTTATGTTATAATTAAATAATAAATTTTAATATTTACTAAGTTTTATAAATAGCTTGGTATTGGACAACCAAGATGTGCTACGTCAGATTTCGAGTTATTGATGCAGAATAGATACCTTATTTTTTAGTGATTTATTTTCTATCAAAATAAAGCTAAGTCCTGATTTTTATTTCAGAAAATAAAAAATTAATGTTTCAGCCAAAATGAACTTGGTAGATACATCATGTTTGATCACTTAATTTTAATTACCTTTTGCGTACGAACAAAGCAGATTTTAGTCTTTGTAGCTGTTCAAATAATTCAGAATGTAAAATTCGTGGTTTCCCATTACGGTTTAATTTTTAATACCGTAGTTAATGTATTAAATTCAATAAAGTAGTTAAAGTCTACTTACTCTAATATCATGTGGTTTTTATAAAAAATCAATATATGTAAAAGTTCACCATTTAAGGTTTTTATTGTTTGAGCCAATTTTTCCTAGTTCATTGATTCTATGTAATCAGAGGTGTGATAATGCGGAGTTGTTATGCCGTAACCTGTCCCGTAGCCAAGTGTAACATTACATACGATCACGAATACCACTGCGATTTTTTTTTATATGGAACATTTTATAGATTGATAAAACTTTTAATGAAACTTCCTTTTTTTAAACCAATCTGGCCTCAACCAATGTGAACAAAAATACATTTTCGACATCTTTCACACTAGGCAAAGGCTTGTGTCGTTAAAAAAAGAGAGATGTAAGGTAAAAAGGATCGATCCCAGGACCATCAGAACGAAAGTTGGCAGCTACCAACCACTCTAAACGTTTATGTATTAAATTTTCAAGTTTTTTTTTTAATATTTAATTTTACTTGAAAGTAACTACCTACCTAAATAGTCCATCGCATTGAGACACTCAGGTATAGGCAATAAAATTATTTACTTTTTAATGTACCCACCTTAGGCGTGCATGAAAAATCTAATATTTCTGTTAATAACCCAAATTGAACAAAAACACTTTCACTCCACAAGCATAGGTTGTGAAAGGAGTTTGGAAGGTAGGTTACGGGACGAGTCCCGACCATAGTACAGAAAGATGTCGACTAAACCGTTAGGCTACCAACTATTTCAATATAATCTACATAATAATTCAGTTATGTATGTATTTATTTTCATAAGTTGGCACATCACGCATAAACCACACTCTAGCTTTGATTTTAATCGTCGTGGATTCTCGCAAGCATATTTATGGTAATCATAGATACTACTTTTTCCACTTTCTCAAATAATATATTTAATGTTATTTACAAACTTCTAAAAATTATAATCTTCATACTAAAATTTCAATAAATTAATTTTGTGTAGAACTGTAACATTACGGAATGGAAATGTATAAAATGAATCGAAGTTTGATTTAAAATACAAAAAATATATGTAGAAGAAGTCATATAATTCTTATTTTATAAATATTTTCACAGGAAAATATAAAATATAAGGTACGCCATGACAGGAGGGTAAAATAGGGATTTTTTTTGTCTATGGCTTGCTTGGAACATACGAGTACCTACCAGAGATAATGTAGCAAAAATCGCGAAATCCAACTAAGTAGGTAAAACTAATATAACTACAGTCAAGGGCGGATCCAGCCTTGGCACCAGACGGGGGTCACAAAGTAAAAAAAAAGGTCATCTTAAAAATTTGGTATCTAGAAATTACACTTTTCCTAAAAAAAAAAAAGGTCATTTTCTAAATTTGTTATATGGTACTTTTGCTCCAGGGGGGGGTCATGGCCCACATGAAATTATAATTATGCTAGCAAAATAAAGATTTTATTAATAAATATCACTGCCCTACTTGAGATTACATAGCCTAGGGGGGGTCATGACCCCCCTAACCCCCCCCCCCTGGATCCGCCCTTGACTACAGTCAGGCAGGTCTATATCTACATTCATACAGTATTAGGAATCGAGGTAAAAAAAAATGCATTTAGGCATAGAACAAAATGATATTATGAACAGGGAAATTTTGTTGCAATGTGACTAGCAGACTATTTTTTCTTCTTTTTCAACAAATATTGAAAGCGTCATTTTTATTTTTTCACGTATTTACCGTCCTCGGTAGCCTAGTTGTACTAGCGTGGACTTCAGATCCGAGATCCCGGGTTCGATTCCCGGTCGGGTCAGAGTTTTTCTAAGTGTTTTTTCACTTGAAATTTCTACCCGGGGTTGGCCTGTCTCAGATTGGACGGGACCGGTTGACTGAAAAAATTGCCTCAGGCAATAAGTTCCGCCGGCTATACTGACACCTTTGTATAGAAAAGTGTTATATTAATATTATTATTTAGCATCGACATTCTTATTTTTCTTTTTTTCGCGTATTTAGCGGTGACTCTCATTTTCTTTTAATTTTTTTTTCTCTTTTTTTATTGAAAGCGACATTCTTTCATTATTTTTCTGTATGAAACATTAAGATATCTAATACCTAGACTCTTGAGTAAAGGGAAAGCTATACAAAAACCTGTTCAATAACCTACTGCTCAAGTTTGACTATCCGCATCAACAACGTAAAGCAAGACGGGTATCAGCTAGTAAATAAATAAAATAACACTCTTCTATACATAGGTGTCAGTATAGCCGGCGGAACGTAATGCTTGAAGCATTCTCTACCAGTCAACCGGTCCCGTCCGATCTCAGACAGGATAATATAGGTATTGTAAGACAATAAAAAATAAATTGCCAATACACAAAATAATTTCCATGAAAAATATCGTATTAAAAAAAGAATAACCGGTCTTACCCTAATCTCTTTGTATCTACGAGGGTTTGTAAATTGGACAAACGTTTGAAATATATTTAGCTCAGAACAAGCAAATGCTGGCAGACGGGCCGATATATCACATCCACATGCCATTCATCAAGATAACAAATCAATATTACCTCCAAACTGGGGCGTACAAGTGTTATTGTCATTGGTAAGGAAAATAATTCTTTGGACAAAGTATGTATTATCTTTTCGGATCTACCGTTTGGATTATCTCAACGACCAATAAATAGCGATTAATCATTGGCCCCAATCTCAATATGATATCCATGTTTTTCAAAAACTTATTACCTACTTACTGTTTATTTTTCCTTCCGAGATTTTTGGTTCCTATACCTAAATAATAATAATTCATTAGTCTATGTCAAATATATCCACATCCAGCGAAGGAATATTTTTTTAGTCCCTAAATATATTAGGTATTATTCGTTTGGAACGTATAAAATGTGTTATTTCGACACTTGATCCAACGAATTGTGCGAATAATAGTAAAAAAATATATCCAAAATAAATGGGACATTACAAAATTGTGCCTTTGCGCTTCTTCTACCCGCAGTTGTACAAAAGCGGGTGAACATCAAATGAGCAATTAATAGAGCAAGTGAACATCGTTGTTCACACTAAATTTGTCAGTGAATAAATATCACGACAACGAAAAGTGATAGACCCAAAATACAACCCAAAAACCCAAAAAATAATAATTGTATTTCACAAATTTCAAATCAATTATTGGGTATTTTTTAAGAAATCATTTTATATTGTTAATTTTATTTATATGTTTCAATATAATATAGACTTATTTAAGATTTCAAATAATTTGAAGAAAATAGGCTGCTTACTTGAGAGGAAATAAATAAAAAGAAAAGATAAGATTTTTCAAATATAAATAATAAAAGAAAAAAAATCCAAAAATAATTTCGTATTTTCATCGATAAATTTTGTGTAAATATAAAATTCGTTTGATAAAGTGTCGAAAAAACACATATACCTAGTAGAAAGAGGGACTTTTAATATATTATAGGTACGAATACATCGTATATAACGATAATCTAACCTACATTAAGTAGGTAGTTGTAAGTTATAAATTTGATATAACGGGAAATACAATTTTCTTGATATAACCAATTTTATTAATACCTACTTTTCATTTTCTCTTATTAAAATATAACTGCTGCTTGTTTTTTTCCCATGTTATTCTACAGTTGTTGGTCTTTTGTTCGAAAAGTCTTTAATGCTTTCAAATATGGGGAGTTTATTATTAAGCTAAATAATTAATTTTTGTATGATTTCAAGATGGATTAAGTTGAACTCGGTGGTAGCCTTGTTGTAAGAACTACTAGACAGTAGAAGTGGTTGATTTAGCGCAAGGCATGTTATTATAGCACGCTGTTTTAAATAACGCACATAGCGTGCTATGTTTGTAGACGCTATGGCGTTATGAATATAATGTTTGAAAATCAACACCACTATCAGTCATCGCGTGAACGCTGTTAGATGCAGCGCACTAAGACTATTTTGTGTTACGTTTCACTTGCATCACGTTAAAAGACTATTTTATATATTATCTTCTGCGACGTTATTTTTATATTATACTCTATTTATTGATTAAATCCACGGTCATAATAAGACCTATTTATTTATTTGAAATCTACGCAACCAATGTTTGCTTTTACATACAATTTACAAATCAGAAGAAAAAAAATACAATAGTTATGCATAATACAATAGCGCGCTTTCTGTATAACGATCGACGTGTGACATAACGTGTTACGAAATCTAGCGTGCTGCAAGTTTTAACACACCATCCGCGATCGTAGGTATCTGATAAAAAAGAGCGCGCTATATAGGTATGTATTTTTTTAGCATAATCTGTAATGTGCCATTCATTTATAGCCGTTTTGAATAATTATATTAGACAGCTCATAAAGTACCTATCTATGAAAATGAAGAAATTCATAACATTCTATTTTTAGCCTAGCTATTTATTTTATTGGTTTCTCCTTTATAACTTGTTATATGTATGATAGAAAATACAAAAATATAACATGTTATATAAATGCAGGCAGTAAGGTTTTACCTTTATTCCTGTATATGGTGGACGGCAGATCGCCTTCAAGCTCGGTCCAAGTATTGATTCCTTCCCGTCATTGAGGCTTAATAGCCTAAATAAATGATTAATGATTTTTATTCAACTCTTTTCCACCTTTATCAAAAAATAAAATGACCAAACACATTACGCACATACAGGAACCGGATCGATTTTTAGAATAAGTTTGCAAGTGAAGTGTAGTTATCCAGGAAAAAAGCATTTTTCTTTATGGTGGCTTCAGTAAAAATTGGTTTATCTTAAATTTTATGGCGTTATGCTTTTCGAATGAGCATATACATTGATCACTCTCCCTAGAGTGGATTGACGCGTTACAAAGAGGAAGAGGAGGAGGAAGAACTCTAATTATAGTATTTTTTTTTATACAAAAATCTCAAAAATATCGAAAAGTTTTTAATGGTTGCTATAAGCATTTAAAATTTAAAATGGATACAACATGTCATTGTCATTGTATAGTCTTCTTATAAATCATCGAGAATTGAAAAGAAAAAAAAAGAACAGGAATGAGTAGGTAAGTGTACGAGTAAGTCTTTACAATATTTTTTTGTCACCTGTACAATTGGAGATCCTAAAAATTATTCATTGATATTTTTCCAACTGAATCTTTAGTCATCAATAAAGAATATAGGTATTATTATTATAAGTATTATTATTATTATTATAAGAACTAATTATTTTCAAACGTTTGGTATAAAATCTCAAAGACTCAAAGCATTAGCTTAACATTATGAACTAACTTCTCAACATACACTTTACAGGTACAAAATGCTTTATAGTTGAAGACTCGATAATGAATAGCATTATACTTTATATATAAATGAAGGAATAGTTTCAGGACTTGTCGTCCTTTGTCGCTAGCGTAACAATAGACTAACGGATAATTATTATTCTTCGCGATACACAGTACCACTTATTATTATTTGAAGTATAGCTTCAAAATGTTTCCGTTTACAACCAATTAAATAATGTAATCCTATTTTGTAGCAAATCTAACTAGACATGTCTACTAGTCTCTTCTCTGTTCCATTGCTTCGTAACCAATGGTCTACGAATGGTTTAATGACACGCAAAATTAAATTATTACCTATCCTGTCTATTTTTTTTTATTTTCTTTTATTTTATTGAACAGATATAAACAGTGATGGTAAAAAAAAAAATTACCAAATTGTATGGACAACAAAAATAACAGTAAAGTTTAATAAATATATGTGCGGGCTCGGCTGTGGGTAAGGGGATGAAGGTTGAAGGTGAGGGGTAGAAATAAGGGACATGAAAGGGCACGATGCATGGAAGAAGCAAGAGGACAAAAGAGGTTAGTGCTCTAATGTCAGATGTGTTCTTACATTTTTACCTGAACACCGTAAGACATGATTTTGCCTGGACACCGTAAGAGATGATTAAAAGCTTTTGTTAAACGTAATATTTTAAAAAGCTGTGAATGTATAGAGGGAGTGTTTTAAAATTTTTAAGCAAATTATTGATTATCAGTTTTTCTGGCTTATCGAAATAAATCATATATAAGTGCACTTACCGCAAACGAACATAGAGCCAGAGGTAAAAATAACATTCTTTCTTGATCGTTGATATTGACACCAAGCATAAAACATCAAGCAGGAATTGCGCGATGACAGATAATGAACGCCAGAGTTCTCTCCCTTGGTCGTTGTTGTTTATTTTTCAATTAAAGGACTAGTCAGAAAGTATTGACCTAAAAATAAATATCAACAAACAAGACAAAAAACATGCCGAATGATTTCTGCTTAAGCCAGGAAGCCATAACTTTGGGTTGTGACGATGTCGAATATGTCCACAGTTTCAAATACCTGGGAGTCTATTTGACACCAAATGATGGGATATATAAGGAGCTTTCCAAAATAATTGCAAGACTATAAGTGTCGCCTCTTTAATGCGTGCATTATGCCAGTGTTGTTATATGGTTGTGAATCCTGGCATCTCACAAAGGCTCAACAGAAGAAAAACCTTAGTGTTGAGAATAGATTTCTGCGACGGATTAGGTGGTTCCACAATTTCTCGAATGAGACCGTGCGCGCCAGAACGGCACAACAGCCAATCACCCGAGTAATCCAGAATCGCAGATTGAGCTGGCTTGGCCATGTTCTCCGCATGTCCCCCGAGAGTCTTGAATAAGCAAATCTTTTCTACAATCCGGATGGGACAAGAAGGCGAGGCAGGCCGAAATTAACAATCAAGTGGGCATTCACTGTGGTTCTACAAGATGCTGGACTAAGCTGGGATGAAGCTGTGCAACTGGCGCAAGATAGAGAGGCTTGAGGGACTTCGTGGCGCCCACACGCTCCACAATGGGAGCGAACGCGTGTTAAGTAAGTAAGTTGTTTGCTTAGTGTCAATATTTGTTATCAAGAAATAATTTACTATTTCTGGCTCTGGCACTATTTTCGTTCGGTGCATGTAATCGCATGTTTATATTGTTTATACAATAATTTAAGAATGTTAAAAGCCCACCACAAACATAATATGGAAGACAAAACCCATGTAGCTTTGATACCATCATACATGCATACATACCAACCTACATACAATTTCCCTTTGGACCCCACTCAGGGGCATAAGGAAGCAACAAGAGCCCTCCATTGCGCACGATTTTGCGCAATCCTTATGACCTTTGCTTCTTACTACCATCATACAGATCATCGTTTGATTTACATTTGATCTAAAAAAAAATGCGTACTTGAACCAGAGATACGGGAAGTCTTATAACTTTTGCCAAAAATAGTACGTATTATTACAACTTTGTCTTCGAAAACAATGAAAGAGCACCTTAATAATAATGATAAAACAATGTCAACGGAAAGCTCTCCAAAATATACCCAATGTTACAAAAATTCGTAAAAAATGTTATACCTACCTACTTAAACACAATTTTAATGAATTAAACCAACGTTGTATGTTGAAAATAATACCTAAATAAAGTCTTAAATAATTGTGTTATTGTTAAAAAAAAAAGGTTTAGAACTCATGCCCTACACAAATCTTTGCATATAATTTTGATTTTACTCACCACTTGTTAACTTCCGGTACAAGTCAACGTAATACATAGGTACACTTGAAGGGTTTGTTATTATATTGTAGACTGACATAAACCATTTATTATATTCCCAAATACATACCTTCATAGGAAGAAGATATGCCAATTTCATTCATTAGAATGTAATGTATCCAGCATCTTCTACGATAGAAGTCAAGAACACTGACCGACTAACGTTATGACTTAATATACGCGAGTTACATCTAGAAGTGCATCTTTCTGTTGTTTGAAGCGGGCGGATACTCACACAATATGTTACCGGTGCAGAAAAGCGAAATAAAACAGGAAACTTGAATTTAGAGTTGTTTTGCCCTTTATATAAAAATGTGTGAACTGTTGGGCCAATTTCGCTTATTATTTTTTGTTGAATGAAAAAATTATGGGTATTTTTGTAGAACATTAGAAAATTTAAGAAAACTTAAAGTATGTACGGAACCTTCTTAGTGCTTTTCACTACATGAAATTTTATATTTTTGAATTTCAGTTAGCGATTGATATCTGTCAAATGTTGATAGTTTAAAACCGATGCACCTGTCGGAATAAAAAAGTTATTTATAGTTGTTTAAATGGGTAATTGATTTATCATTATATAAATTTGAATTCAAAATTCATAGTAAATACAGGACAACGTTTGTTGGGAAAGCTAGTGTAGAATAAATAAAATTCTCTCTCAAAAATTCAAAAGACTCAGAGCACGTATTTATCCAATTTTACCTAGTGTTTACTAACTGACCCGCCCGTCGAACTTCGATCTAACCCAGAATAAAAAATAATAATTTTGACTTAGCTAATAATTTATTCTTGATTCGGATGCGGGATGAAGTACGCGGGTCATACGTTTGTAATAAAAACAATTCCCCTATAAGTAGTTGCGTAAGTTTTAAAAAATCCAAGAGATGGCGGTGTAATAGGAAATAAGTCACATGTGAAACATGTTAGGTTATTATATTATTGCAAGAATAGACTTTATTATAACCAAATTTTACCGAATTATTATGGTAGGATTATGATTGTGAAACTATAAAAATGGGCGACGAAGTCACGTGGTGACGGGAACCACCAGCTTACATAATATAGGCATACCTCTGAGAGAGAAAAAAATGTAGCAATGATATTTGAAGAGTCGTACGTGTATAATAATGATATAACAAACATGACTGGAAGGATGAGCTTTGAAGGATTTTTCAAGAAGGCTATCTTGTATTCGTAGGAGTGTCTATTGTGTAAAGAGGGGTGGATTGTATTTGTGATGCGAAGTTTATTCAGATCGCTAGAGTAAGGGATATTGTGCTACTCTTGAATAAATATCTACCTATATAGACTGCTACCTATAATTAAAAGAAAAAAACTTTATTTTTTTTATTTATTTTAAAAGACAGATATAAAAAAAAAACTATAACGTAAAAGAAATGGATATAGCTTATTGTGAAAGATTCAAAGAGTGTGTTTGTGGGCCAAGAATAATAGACAAAAAAATAGGTGTGAAGTAAAAGACAAACAACAGAAAAAGTAGGTAAAAGTCTCAACTGGAGTAAAGGGAGGGATAGGAAAAGGGGACACGGAAGGATATTTATTGGTTTTCTTATTGTTCTTTTCTACGCAGAAACCAGTAGATAGGTATCATATTTTGATGACAATTTTAAAATGGCAATAGGAATGTTACCAGAATGGCAAATTTTCAATAGTGAGAACATAATCAATAATCAAGAAGACTTCTACATCCCAAGAGAACAGAATGCTTTGAATTACCAATAGTTCATCGAATCTTTATCAATGTGAAAATGAACATGAAATTTCAGGTAGCGCGAGGCAATCATTAATTTGTAACCCTCGTCAAACTTATCTTAAGACTATTTTTAAGTTGTGAGAACTCCAAATCATTTTGGAAAGAAAAACTTCATGCAATTTAACTTGTCAGTTGCTATCTTGCACTGCATATAATTTATGTTACCTACTTCTGTGACGATATCTCTTTTCTTGTAGATAAATAAATTATTACAGTTGTACCATGAGACTCGTCTCAAAACAAACAACCAAGAAAGAAGTACCTACGTCCTTTTTACACTTTGAAGTTTAATGGTTAGGAATTAAAGAAAGTTTTAGCCGAGTAGGTACTCGTTCTTTGTGAAAGAAACCAAACTTTTACTCAGTGGATTAAAACGAAGTAATAATTTTTACAATAATTTACCATGCACTCAATACATATTACATACATACAGTGTCCTAGAACTAAATTATTATACCCTGGATCTATTTTTTACAGCGTATAGATATCTTAACATCTACGAGATATAGTAATTTAAAGAAATATTGAAAACAGTTTAACATACGAAGTGGGTGCAACCGGCGTACAATTAAGTAGGTACCTATTATTTTCATTGTTGATTCATAATCCTACTCTTTTGATTGATAACTAATGCTGAAAATGTCCTTAAAGCTGATGATTCTTACCTTCTAATAATATCTTAATGCGTTAAAACTGATAGATTGAATTTTATATTGACTAAAAATAAGTTCATGCATAATGTATGATGCATGGACGTCATTAAAATACGATTCTAATCTAACGTTATTCAGAATTCAGTTGAACACAGCTATAAATCAAGAAATAAAATCAATTGCACAATTTTAACTCGATGCTCAATTTTGAAATGATTCTCGACTTTAATGAGCTGAATGAATAAATCTAGAAAGAAAGCGGAACAACTCGCCATAAACCTTTAGAGTAGGAATCCTCTTTTTATTTTTCAAACTAGATAAATAATAAAGCTGTTTTAAGATATTGAATTTCTAGGATCTCTATCGAGTCTTCGAATCCAATTAGTGGCGGATGCGATCAAGCCTACCTACTTAGCTGATGGTTATCGAAAATACATTTGAAGAGATAAATACATAATATTATTGGTATTGGCGTTTTTTATTATCTAAAGAAGAGAGATAGTTTTTTTTTCATTTCCAATATTATTAATACAACCGTAATAATTCTTTTCTGAGACGTATTACTTTGGTTTTCGTATAGCTACAATATTTTTCGTTTAAGAGAATGGATTATTTTTAAATCACGTATTCAAACCTTAGTATTGGGAAATATTCCCTAAATATACCCACTAGTCAGATCTAATTATTATAATTTGAAATAGATACTAATAAAAGTAGTTGATCAAACTTAAACTAAAAAATGAACCAATCCATCAAAGAAATCTATGTATGGTGAACACTCCGCGGCTGTCAACTTTTTCAATATCTCCGAATTCATCTGGTTAAGCTTGTTACCTCGCTTTTTTTTTTAAAGGCACTGTAGGTATTACAACGATAACAGATCTTTAAACCGAACCTAACGAGGGTTGTGTACCCTGATACGTTAGTTTGTAGCAGTAGTTATGCTGCACTTAATTAATTAACACGTATCCGCAAAAATGTATTAATAATAACAAATATTTTCAAAGTAATTAAAAAAAATAAAGCAATTGATTTGTTATTTCACAAATTATTTAATACCCTGACTAGTTTCGCAGCATTGTCACAGTTGACTAAGAAACTTTTAGGGTCGGTACTCACTTGTGCCGCGAACGTATATCGATACATCAATTTTATCAAAAGGATGCATGTGTTTCGCCCGCGTTCGTTTTTCGAATTACGTATACATTGAACCTTTCGATAAAATTGATGCAATGTCACACGTTCGCGGTGCAAGTGAGTACTGGCCTTTAGAATCTCACAAAATAAAAAAAAATGAGAAAAAAGAATCTAACGTCACATAAGTAGGTAGGGGATTAATTTTTAAACATGGGATTTAGGGCAGAATTAAGCGAATAGCTTTGTTAAAGATTTTTGTCAGATATTTTATTTCAACATTTTGAACTGTTGAAAAGGAGCCATTCCCATAATACGAAGTTCGTTTGTTATCTAAGCCTTACTTAGATAAATCCCTATATGAATTAGATACTTTATAGATAAAATTCGTATGAAGGTCGACCTTACATACCTTTCTCATCTTATCTGTAGATTTTGACTTGAAAACTTTCAACCTAGCAACCGAACAATAATTGTAAATGAACTGGGTAATACCTATGTCGTTTAAAATTAAAAAAAAAAAAAGATCTGTTAGTTTCAAGTTATTTACAAATTTAAAAGACGAAATACAATGTAATAATATGAATAGTAAGAAGAATGATAAAGTAACTTTACACTTTGCATTGCAAACATTACAAAAAAAGTTTGGAGCATTACGAACTGGAATCACTTATCTATTTTTTAATCAAATACTATCTCTAAAATAAATGAAAGTCGGGTTAGTGCGAACACTTATAACTCGAGATCGGCTCAACAGATTCTTCCGAATAACCAAGAAAAAGTTGAAAAATGGATAGGAAATAATACAAAATATGATAGTAAAGTTTGTATGGAAAGAATTTCATACGACGCCATCTTTGAAAAAATCTAACATCAAAATTATTGTCTTCTGCACCTGCACCCTCTCATTCTCGCATAGGTAATTGCCAGCTGCCCATTTCACTCACTCCACCGTTTCGTTCGCTTTAGAATTTTTTCATACAAACTTAACCATATTGCGCGCGCGTTTGTTGAGTTTTTAATGTGATATTGTACATACTTTTTTTTATTTCTTAGTGGCATCAGATGCATTGATCGCGTCTGAGTTTTGAATACGAATGAAATATTGACATTTTAGAATTAATATTTATGTTATTATTTGTTTAATTATTTAATATTATTATTTAATTAGTATATTTTTATTTCTGGAGGCGCAGGGCATAATGAACGGGCCGCTTATAGTAAGGACCAAAGGGTCCACAGGACAACGTCTGTAGAGAAAGCTAGTATTAATATACATAGACCATCAATTACCTTACAGCTTTGCGACTGATTATTTTGCACACATTACGAAGTGGTTGGTAGCCTAACGCGCGGTTGGGTCGCCACTGTCAATCTGAAGTTCGTAGTTTCGATTCAAGGTACCTAAATATACTCTCTTCCTCTTTCACAAAACAAGCTTTGCTTAGTAGATGTTTTTAGTGTATTTCTGTTCACTTTGGGTGAACTCATCTTCAGAATGACTAGGGCCAAGTTCTCACAGAAATGTAATTGTTTTAGTTAGGGTGGGCTGCTTTGGCGATTATGATAATACAATAAGCGAGCTGGGGATAAAACATTTCGCAGATTACCTAGACGTGTAATAACGACACAGAATGGAGTGGAAAATACGACGCCTTTATTGAAAAGTTTTATTTTTGAGATTTCTATTCTAATAAGAATAATATTATGATAATTTATATTTGATGGCAGAGAATAGGCGCGGATATAAAACTCGCTCAAGTAAAATCCTCCGCTGAAAACACTTTTCAATCCACCATCGAAGGGGAGTACTTGGGGGGTTCGGAGCATTTCATCGGACCAATAAAGGATTTGTATTATCCCAGGGGGTGCCGACAGCCCGTATTGTGATATAAGGGAGCGATGTGATCTTGTCCCACGACCCAGATGTCTTCCTCTCCCGCCCTACCCGGGAACCATTGCATCCGATAGGGATGTCACCTCAGCACAGAGCCCGCTAAAAGGGTTCCCGTGTTATCATTTTCATGAATTGTTAATTAATTACACCGATTTGTATCATTAATTAATTAATTATTATATAACCTATTTTACTAGCAAATCTCTTCATCTTTACCTATATATAAAGGGTCAGTTAAGGTACAATAAACAATTTCATATTAAGCATGTAAGTATAACATAGAGGGAATGATTACTCATATTGTTATGGGAGGATAGCGTCATTCGATTACTTTCAATAACATTCGATGACAGCAAGGTGACAGACTAGCAGATCAATAAATCTTTACACATATTTTACACCTATATAATATAGTCACGCACAATTAACAAACACCGGCCTCGACATTTTGACTCAAAGCAGTGTCTTTGGATTTTTTCTTCTTCTTCAATGGCGCCACAGCCCAAATCGAGCCTTGGCCTCCCTTTGCCCAGCCGCCCCTCTCCAATAATCCGCCTGCAAGAGTTGCGCTGCATCTCTCTTTAGATAATACGACATGTTAACCAAATTATGAAATGGACTTAAGCAACATCAAAAAGTAAAAGAATGAAATTTTTTTTTCAAATTTATTCCGACCGACGCATCTGTTTTTAACGATTTGCAGAACGCATTATGTCAATCGCGCAAACTATCAAACAACTGGCAGTTAATTAGTCAAACTATGTGACGTTAAGTGAAAAAAGTTTGATTGTCAAAAACACAAATAAGTACTGTTTTTTTCATATAGGACATAGGTATAGTACCCCCTATTCCAATTCAAATTAAGTACGCACTAAACTAAAATAAGAACGTTCCAATTTTAATTAGCCGGATTGGTATTCGAGAAATTTTAGAACGTTCCAATTTGTTCTTAATTAGACTTTAGTTTGAAATTAGTTCATTTTGGTATTCGAATTTCGTATTTAAGTCAATTTTAGTGCGTTTATCTGTCAAAACGTTCCTAATCTTAGTTCACACCTAATTGTATGCGTCTAAAAAGATATCTGATGATATTTTTATGATAAAAGTTTTTTTTAACCAAATAATTATAAAACAAGTTTATTTTTATTAAAAATATTTAAAAAGGAACTAGGTAATTAAGTATAATCTACATAATAATGCAGTTCTTGTTTGTTTGGGTTTAGGTTCTTTAGTTATGTATGCATATTTATTTAAAAACCGCAGACTCTAGGTTTGATATTAATCGTCGTGGATCCTTGCAGGTATATTTATGGTAATCATAGATATATTTTTTTCCAATTTCTCAAATATATTTAATGTTATTAGCAAATATCTAAAAATGGTCATTCAAATAATTAAAAATAGTCATGTTTTAAAAGTTAAATTAAACATGTAAATTTTGTTTAGAACTTGCAGCAATACGGTATGAAAATGTATAAAAACGATTGAAGTTTGATTTGAAATACAAAAAAATGTAGGTATAAATCTTATACGTCATTGTTATTTACTAAAGATTTTCACACTTTCACAGAACAATACTTACGTCATGAAAAGATGGTAAAACAGGAATCTTTTTTATGTAGTATTCCTGTCTATGGCTCGCTCGAAGAAAACTCCAGCTAAGTAGGTCAAACTACATAACTATAAGTAGGTAGGTTGGTACCTATATTTTACATTCATGCAGTAGTGTGAAAAGTGTTCGATCCATAGACAATTATAATTCAAAAAAATATTTATGGTGAACTAATTTTAGATTTTAGAACACGGCATAATTTCGAATACGAATTTTAGTTCGAGTGAACTTAATTCTAAATAATTTGGAACGTTCTTAATAAGAACGTTCCAAAATCCGAATAGGGTGTAGTGTATAAGCAAAAAAAAACATAAAAATGCGTAGGTACATAAATATCCGACCTCATAAGATTTATTTTTTAATAAAAGTAAGAGCTTTTTATTTTGTAGGAAGTTGAGAAGATTTTGCAACCCCTATTAGGGCCGATAACAATGTCTAATAATTCAAAACACTTCATTGGATATGAATGGCTTAAAAAGCAATTAATTCAAATCGTCTCTTTAAATTTTATACCTTTTGTTAGAATGCAACTGGGCAGAAATAAGCCAATGAAAAAATTTGCTGAATTGTCACACAGAGTTAATTAAATCTTCCATTCTTCTTTATTTTATTGTTATTTCTCTTCATTTATATTTATTATAACATCGATCAATATTTTCCGCCTTAGCGCTGGATAATATATCTGTAGGCCTAGACAAATTCAAATTGGCGAACGACTACAAACGAATTCTTCAACAATGTAGAGTAGAAAGAAAATTAACCGTCCCCTTTTATATTTTTATATAAGTGTCATTGTTTGGTTTAAATAATTGTTTATATGTACCAGAGGACAGGCAATTTTTTCGCACTATACATTGGCGAAATCTTCGTTTGTAGTCCAACGCCAATATGAATTTTTTGTCTACGGGGGCTGTACACCTTAAAAATGGTTAAAATATATTAAATGCATTTCAAACAAATCTCAAGTGAAAAGTTTACTGATCTTTATATATTATATATATTATACATATATTATATATATAGTATCTTGCCAGGTAGTACAACTGACCTTTATATTCAAACTATCGCTTTAACCTAAAGGTGTGAAGAAAAGTGAATCGTTGGACGAGAGGAAAGAATTATAAATTCATACCTCAAAAAAGCTGAAACAATAATATTCATTCGCTAACAAGTGGTAGAGTTGAAATAGAGATGGACGGTCAAGTCGTTTGGATGACAAATAATGTCCAAAAGGTCTTCAAAAGGCTGGAGGGATCCCATCGTGAGAACCATTCGCTCAAGGGTGCTAGTTGCACAAATTCCTGCCTTTGTCTCGAAGTATACTTCTATTCGTTAACAAGCGTAAATATAAATTAGAAAATCTCAACTTAAAAAAAATAGTTATACTGAGAAATAAACCTAGTTTATGCACTACCGCCAAACTCCCAGGATTTATGTATGTGATACAAAACAGATCGCAAGTCTTCACGCGCAGGAAGGTAGAAAACTTATACTCAGACCAAAGCTAATGAAATGGAAAGATCCTTCTTCCTACTCCTCCTCACTATCCCTCTATCTGAAGCTCTCTCTCAGGGATGTTTTTAGGGCGCGTTTAACCGAAACAGGAGCTGGGCTGGTGCAGGAACATTGAAGAGAAGACCAGAACTGCCGGCTGCTCTTGGTTGGATCAAAACTCAATAATATCTCGGGGTCGATGGATCAATAGAATTGACCAATCAAGACACAAGTTTCCTTTTTATTGTGAGAAGGTTCAAGTGTAGAATTGTTCCAAAGCAAACACAGATTCACCTTACTTAGAAATTTATTGTTCCACAAAAATTTAGAATGCAATATTAATATTGTACAACAGTTATCTTGTCTTTTGACAAGTAAAATCTTAATCACACTATGACAGTATATTGTTTTAGAAATAAAATTAAGACTTTCACATGCAAGTTTTATCACGACTGTTAACCGTCGGTCCACTTTTGAATTTTTACTTTTCTGAGACGATATTTATCTATTCTTACTTATAATTTTAGACAACACATTGATCTGATCGCTATCTTGAATTAATTAACCGGGTGGAAGTTATTTAGATGTTTAATTACGGTGCTGGACAAAAGTTAAACTGAACGGCCATTATGGCGTCCCTCTAGATCAAAAAAAACTACAAGTGCGTTTCACGGAACAAGATTGAAGAATGACGCACCGAATTCGCGCCAAAGCGAAAAACGGTGCATAGAACAACTGTCAATTCCATATATCGCGTGTCGCCATTCTATTGGCTGAATTTTTTAAAACATTTTTTTTTTTTTTTAATAAATTACTGCTTTAGTGTTGCGGCCATTCCTCTTATCTTTTATTCTTTATTTTGACACGTTACACTAATACTGCATAACTTTTTGAGTTACAAAATATCAGGATAAAGATGAACTGGAGACAATAGGTGCCGATCAGATGCAAGTAGGTATATTAACGATGATTGTGATGAGGAAATGTAATTATTGATTTACGATGAGCTTGGATTGATGAGTTGAAGACTCAAAAGACTCCTGAAATTGTCTAATGAGGTTATTAATTATTAACATTACAGTTATACGAAAGCGTTGAAGCGGTGAAGCGCTGAGTACCTCAGCATGGTAAAAAAATAATCGTACATACAAATGATAATTTTTGCAGTGATATTTTATTGTAACGAATTTGAAAAAAAAAACAGCCCACTTTCACGAAATTGAAATCAAACACAAACGAATACACGTATCGCTAACGTCAATATGAACGTTTTTGATTATACAAAAATCCTGACTGTATAGAGTTTTGGAAGGGTTAAGATAAAAAGTTAATCTAGAGAATGTTCACACGGCGGTCGTCACTGGGGAGATGTAAACGTGCAAGACACTGCGGTCAGCGAATGGTTAAATGGTCCATTCGTGTATTTTTTGGGGTGGCTAAGAATAAGTATCCATATAGGAGGAGCTATAAATAATTGAGTACTCGGGCTCAACTTTATATTTATTAGGTCTGTTAGAATAAATATTTTATGGAAACTGCCGCCATATCGTTTAATGAACACTCCTCGCTCCTTAGGTAAGTCTGCCGAGGAGATTGTCTCTGTGGGATCTCACAAAGCTGCCATTCTTTCACAGAAGATAATAATACTAAAACAGAACGATAAATCGATTAATGTTGTTTGTTCCAGCTCCTCCATGCTGGAATGTTCCCCTTAATGTCTTACAGTTTGACCATTTACCATTCGGATAATCCTCTTAGTACTTAGGTATCATCGTGTACATTTATTTAATAAAAAACTTTGGAACTAGAATTACTTTTATCGATTTTTCACTTTTGAATTTGTCTTGAAACAAACTTTATATTTTGTTTATGTTAACGACCTTTTAGCTCGTAATCTCAGCAAAAAACGTTAATTCTAAATACACGTCTGAAATCTTTGTCCAAAAGTATGTTTTAAGCTAATGTATAAACGATTTATTCCAGTTAATTTATTTTGGAACCTACTGTTTAAAATGACCGATAGATTTTACATAAGCTGTTTAGTTATTGCCGTGGGGTTGCCGGCTAAGAATAGCACCTCTGCTCTTTTTGCTGGTTTTTCGAGCATTCTGTAAGAGGCAGGAAATCGAAAAATCAGATCGGGACCGTGAGATTGACCATCTCACGTCCTTAGACCCCAACGGGTCAACAAAAACACAATAAATAAGTCTCGGACGCCTGGGTCGCATCAGGGGGGGCTCAGGCAGATGGTTTCCCCCGTGTGAAGGCGCATAATCCAGCGAAATGGAGAGCTCTTGTGCCTCCCTATGCTCCTTAATGGGGCTTAGGCCCCCCGTATTGCGGGTTGGTTTGGAGGGGGGAGGTTCGCGGCGGGCTTGATTTGTGTGGGGCCGAATTATTGATATGGTTGCTTCGATCAGACTAGGAGGTTGGTTTCGTGCGGGTCGAGTTTGTTGCGGATTGGTCTCCTCCAGGTTGGCTTGCAGTATGCGGGGGGCCTCAAGGGTGAACGTATGTATGTTTAGTTATAATCTGTTTCCTAAGAATTTCGTAATCAGTGGCACAGCAGCCCATTATGAGCCTTGGCCTTCTCAAGCAATCAATTCCTTTCCTCTCTGTCCTCCTGGTCCTGGCTCTTCTCCAGTTCATCATTCCGATCGCTCTGATGTCGTCCTCCGTTTGGGTCTTCCTCTTCTCATACTGGCAGAGGTGCTTAGGACTCATTTTGGGATATGCCTGACGTGACACAACCATACCAATCAGCGCACTTTTATAATTCCAAAGCTTTTCAGTTTTTTTTCTATTTATCTAATCAACAAATTGTTTAGTGTTTAATATATAATAATTATTATAGACTTGTTTGCTTCTTTTTACATTCATTAACCTACATCCTTTAAGTTAATTGCCTAATCGTAAGCATATAGGCTGTTGTAATATACTTAGTAGAACCTGAGAGTACCTATTTCAAACATATAAGTTGGTTAACTTTGATCCGCTCTAGACAGTTTTGGCAGTCATCTTGTACGAGTAAGTGGGGCCCGTTTTCTTGCACGTATGTCAGCTTAATCGACTAGAAAATTTAACCCAAAACTCAACGTTCTGTAAATAGAACCAACTATTTTAAGACCACTTAGACACAATGTTATCGTCTAGCTCTAGCTAGACCAATACGAGTTTTAGTCAACTTATAAGTAAATACTACGTCAAGATTGAATTTCAAAATTATTGGAAGTTAGATTATAATTTTTCTCTTAAACATTCCAATAAAGGGCTTAAAATCCTTTTGAATTGGAAACCGGATTTTTCGATCCTAATTACTTAGATTAAACAAACCATAGTAGGTATTGGAAATAATTTCTACAGTCTGTCAGATCATAGACAGTAGGGTCAGTAGGAGTAGTAAGCTTTAGAACCGGGTCGATAAGGATGTCTGTCTGATCAACTCCAATACTTATCTTAAGACTTATGATGGATTCTTATAGCTTTGTACCATTTATATGTTTTAACCATGCTGTGATTAGGAACGACAATTTAAAATATGGAAGTACGTTAGGCTATTTTGTGCGTGAGGAAAACTATGGAATCCTTCTTCTTCATCTTAATTTAGGTCTTGTGGCCTGTAATTCAAGAATTGGGGTTGGCCTCTTGCGAAGTCGATTTACAGCTATCTTTCTACCTTTTTAACTGTCTCTACATACGGAATCCTGCGACTTATTTTAATGGGTGTGAGGAAAAAAGCGTTTATGTTAACAATATAAGGTATGCTAACGATACTGTCATTTTGGCGGACACTATTGAGGACTTGCAGCAGTGGCGTACCGAGGGGGGGGGGGGCGGAGGGGCGGACCGCCCCGGGCGCCTCTATTCAGAGGGCGGCAAAATCTGCTTGCGCTATACTATTCACGACCAGATTGATAAAATCAGAATTATTATTTTGATTACAAATAACATTTAATTTCGGGTTAAGGTCTTAAAAAAAAATTTGCGGTAAATCCGCAGGTAAAAAAATCTGTCAGAAGTTAGCTCTGTCCTAAAATTGATTTTTTTGTACTATATTGTTGAGATGTAAGTATGCAGGTAAATGAAAATCATTTATTTAATAAATATCTTTAGGTACTTTAATTATTTAGATTTTTTTTACTTTCGGGGGGAGGGGGGGGGCAAATTTTATAGGAGGGGGGCGCCAAATTTTATTAGAGGGGGCGCCAAATTTCGACGCCCGCCCCGGGCGGCGAAAACCCACGGTACGCCACTGACTTGCAGACTTGTCAATAGGGTAAATGAGGCTGGAATGAGACTGGGGCTAAACATGAATAATACCAAAACAAAGCTCATGGCGTTTGGACGCGAAGAACACGAAGGAGCATGTCTTACACTGAACGGCGCTGCTATAGAGAGAGTGAAGAAGTTTAAATAACTCGGGAGCATCCTGACAGAAAACCTCGACCCAGAAACAGAAATTAAGTGCAGAATAGAGGCAGCTCGTGCGGCATTTAACAAAATGAGACCAGTATTCTGTGATGACAATCTTAATTTGAAACTCCGTCAGAGACTGGTCAAGTGCTATGTGTGGTCTGTTCCCTTATACGGAGTTGAATCTTGGACTCAAAGTTACTACAATGAACCGATTGGAAGCGTTTGAGATGTGGGTACACCGGAGAATGCTCCGCATACAATGGACAGACATGGTCAGCAACACAAGAGTTCTGCAAAGGGCTAGGGTTGATAGAGAGTTGCTGACTAATATCAAGGTCCGGAAGGTGTCCTACTTGGGGCATTTACTTAGAGGGGAAAAATACTATTTGCTGCACTTAATTATTAAGGGAAAAATAGAGGGTAGACGAGGGGTGGGCCGACGGCAGATATCCTGGCTCCGAAATATTCGTGAGTGGACGGGGATCACGAGTATAGAGGAACTGTTTCGTGCCGCACAGGACCGGGATGCATTCTCCAGAGTGATAGTCAACGTTGGGACGACCTGACACGACACAGAAAGAAGAAGAAGAGGAAAAAAGTAATTCCGATTCAATGCGAATCTCGTGGTTGAGCAATATGGTCATTTTTATGAAATATATTGTCAATGTCGCGAAATCGTACAATACGGGACGAAAAAATTACACAGGTATTGAAAAGTTAAGAAAAATGATCAGAAACCTCCTTCTTTGACATATCTACATAATTATCCTGTTGTTGGCATCGTAAAAGTGTCTCTGTATCGAAGACATCTGTCAAATATAGGTATTATGTGTTATTGCTAAGGGTCCATACTTGGCAGTGAGCTTAGACTAACAAAGAAATAAACAAACGAAACATTTAATATGTTTACATTACGTAGGAATAAAAATAAGTTTTTTTTTCAACATCAAAATGAACTCTACCTTAAAGTGAAGTGGTTACATTAATCCGTAAGTAAGTAGGTATGTAGGCACTATAGAAAAAACGTAAAATTATTTGTGTTATGAAAAAATATACACACAATGAACTCGTATACTCCGCATCAAATGAGCCTCCCTGAAAAACAACATAAACAGACACAGTTTATTTTAATCTATACTTATATATAAAACTAAAAAAAAATATTTTGGAACGTTACGAGTTCAGAAATTATTACATCAGATTGAAAAAAAAAATCTATTGCCTTTTTTATATTCTGTTTATTGGAGAAGACTGTAGGCTATTTAAAATCACATTACGCCTCTTCTAAAGCTCTGATTTCCTAAAAAAGCGAAACTATCGTATAGCGTCCGAAAGATTACGTGTGCTAATAAAACTGTAATAAATAACGGTGTTAATTACCGCTGTCAAGGAAACCATGCAATTTGGTTTACATAAAGTTTAAAGAAAACATTCATCCAGCTTTATTATGGCCGCTATTGGACGCCACTGCTTTGCTAATAAACAGAGCTTTAGAGACTTTATTTTTAAATTAATTACGAAGAAAAACCACACGACGCGCATCAGTGTGGCCATAAAGTGTAGAGACATGCGCATCGTAAACGTTGTTATATTATATGACTCACGTGTTTGAATAAATAAATACTGAACAAAATCATGTATACCTACTTATGGCAGAACAACGTTTACCGGATCAGCTAGTACGAATAAAATATAAAAAGCAGTTGGTAAATCATAATAAAAATAATATAAAGTGTTGTCTGGTAAGTGAAAGGAAAGTGAGATGGATGTGGGGCCAGGCTGTATACATAAAATGGGATTGGTTTGGTTTGGATGTGAACGGAATACCAAAAACCGCCACTGGATGAATATAGAGTGGCGAACATTTGTATTTATTTTCCAACGCAAACACTACACAGTACGTCCTTTGCGTCACACTCCCCTACATATTCACATATACCTACCTATATATCTGTGCAATATATTATGAAGGCAGAGCTGAATGATCGCTAATACTTTATTTCCGGTTGCAATGTGCTCAAAGCAGTAAATTAATGCAATTTATTCCGTGCAATTCCATGCAATTCATCCCTGTCAACGCGTAGTGTTGATGAATATAGTATGTTTGTTTGTAGTATTGAATTAATGAACCGTAATAAGTTTATTGATTTATTGAGCGTTTATATAATGTTCATTCGCTCTTTTATTCTCATATTAAAATCAAGTTTTCTTTCCAATTGGCCCTAGCCTATGTCCTTGTTATTTTAAGACACTGTTTTTTTTTACTTAAGCTTACGAAAGTCTATTATTACTACTAACGAAGTGGTTGGTAGTCTGATGGTTACGACGCCGACTTTCTTACTGTTTCGAACTGGACGACGCGGGCTCGATCCCAGATGACAACCGTCTTCCTCAACCGACGCAAGCTTTTAGTGGCTTCCTGTGAAAGAGTCAAGGAGTGTGTGTGTGTTCGCTTTGAGTGAGCACAGATTAATTAAAATTGTTTTGAAGGCTGGCTACTAAGCCACTAACACTATAGTGAGGATTCATTTTTCTACATCTACGAGTATGTGATAGTGGAATTCTTTCGGATGAACGACACTGTACACAGACGAACCCAGCGAAGGCCCATCATTTCTACCATAATGGGGAGGAGATAGACATGGCTCTGGTATGTGTTAAGAATGCAGAATTACATTTGATCGTGGAATGCGTTGCTCTTCAGGTTCTCAGGTTCATATTTGGTTCTCGAAAACAAAGAAGACCCTCTCATACCGTCTTTCGAAGCAGAACTGAGAGATTTTGGACATGTTGTGCGATAAGGTCATTGAATGCGCTCAAGATCGAACGTGGTGGACGGCTCATGTAGCCTCCCAACGCCCCTTAGTAAGCTTACAAAGGGAGAAGGTATTTTAAGGTCAGTACACATAAGAACACGCACGGTAACGTAACCAATGCAACGTTGAATGCAACGTTGCATTCAACGTTGCATTCAAATCTCTAAAAATATCAATGGAAGCCAGCACAAGCGGTTGCATCTATATTTCCAAAACATCAAGTGTCTACGTGTTTCATAAATCGAACGCGAGCGTCTTTTAAATAATTATTGATGCAACGGCTCACGCTCGCGGCTCAAGTGAGTACGCGGCCCTAGTGTAGTTATACTCGTAGTTCTTTTACTTTATATGTATGATTTAAATGAATATTCCAACTTTCATTTTATTGTAACATAAGCTAGGGGGTGAGGATATTGAAAGAGAATTAATATTATTAAAATCTAATACAAATAATTTGAATATTCCAACTGAACAGCATAAATATGTATAAGATCTCAATAATACCATACAATATAGCGCAAAGGGTCCACAGTTAAAATGTAAAAAGGCATAATAAAACTGGGAGAGAAAGTTTTATCCAACATATTACATTATACGATGTACATAGGCGGTATATCGGGCGGTGTAT
Source organism: Mystacides longicornis (assembly GCA_963576905.1). Taxonomy (NCBI): domain Eukaryota; kingdom Metazoa; phylum Arthropoda; class Insecta; order Trichoptera; family Leptoceridae; genus Mystacides; species Mystacides longicornis. The sequence continues at coordinate 16,338,691 of OY756425.1, forward strand.
TAGCGTTATTTATCCCAGGAGGTGAATTAATTATCCCTCAGTTGGACGGAGACACGGGGTATGTTCGATATTGAGGACCGGTGGTATGCGAGTGCGGACATGAGAACGGGTGACTATATAGGCACTAAGAGTATCCTTTAACATTTTGAACATTGCTATAATATTTATACACTTTAAAACTGTGAAAAAAAGTTGTATAAATTTCAATTTAACTTAAGTATGATTATGTTAAAAAGACTCTGAATACTTATAGAAGGCGAGTGTTCTCTCCTCAAAACGATAGTAATTATCGGAAAATCGTCAAGTAAAAATGGTTGGTTGAAGTTAAGTTGTTGATTGCCAACTGCAGCGTACTAAGTTCTAAGTACTAAGGTCGATCGCCAGTGCAAAACATTTTTACTTTCACGACACAATTTTCGCTTTCTGTATTATGTTCATCACTTTGGGTAAGCCTAAATCATTAAAAAAATATACCTATAACAATGTCTAAGATATTAATACGAAAGCGCTCTAGATTCATTCTAACTCAACAAAATGAACTTTGTTAATGGCTACAAAAATATAAAATATTTGTTTTTATAATAAGGCATGAACATTTTTTTCACAAGGGAGAATATAAAAAAAAACACTGGTTTCAAAATATTATCATGAATGTTTACTGCGGAGAGAATATATTTTCTTGACGATGTTATCAACAACGAAAACAAGCGAATAAGATTCGAGCTATCCAAACATGTCCGTGCTATCGACATTGTTAAAAGTTTTTCATGAACTTGAAGATTGTTTTTCTTCCGATGTACTCAACGTGTATTCTTCTTTCAAGTCTCATCTTTCTCAAAGTGTCGAAAATTTTGTTTTATTTTTTTTTTGTTTTTAAACAAGGAACATTCGAAACCCTTCCTGACCAAACTTTGCTTTTTTAAATATTTTATCACTTTCTTACTCTTGAAGATATTTAATAATGTAGGATCAATCAAAAATGAATCCTGAAAGCCCCTGAGTAAGAGGATGAAATTTTGCTCCAGTTATTTATGTAGTACTTGAAAAGCTGAACGGCGTGTGATTAAACTACATAAATAAAACCTTCTCCTGATGGCTGGACCGTTGGGGAACATCAATGGCGTGCAAACCATGCAATCCTCGCATACTCCCACTTTTTTTTAATCAAACGCAAAAATTACGTACTACTTTTTAAGAGTTAAAAATATTTATTATTGTAATCCAATTTAAATTTGTTGTTTTATTGGACCGTACATACATTTTAAATACATATTATCTATGTCATATTTTATGAAGATGTAGAAATAATATTAGTATTTTCGTATGGAACATGAACAATCTCTACTCATCTGGTGGGTTACTATTGAAACTCAATTCCGATCTCAATGTCGATCATCAATACTTGTAATACTGTAAATACTCTTGTATAAATCCTTATTTATACCATTTTTTTTCGTAAAACAATACCGGATTAAATAACACACTTATATAGAAATCAAAATCTAAGTGTGATAATCACATCGTTATTAAGATTGAGATTGGATCGGTATTGTGATTGAAATGCAAAGTAACCGCCCTGGCCTTCATGTCTCTGATTTTTTAGTTAATATCTATAAAATGTAGCTGATTTAAATAGGGTCAGACCTTTAATGTTATATATTTCTAATAATGAAAAAGCGACTTTCTCGAAATCTGTCTCACTTGTATCATGATTTTTACTTGACGATAAGTTTTTATATGAACAATTGCATTTACTCGTGATTTTCAAAATATATTAAACGAAATTTTTGTTAATTAGTACCTAATTCTATTTTAAGGTAAATAGGTATTTATATTCTTAATATGTAGGTATGTATGTTCGTTTCATTGAAATGGTTCCATTACTCGGACATATTATTATTTCAATGTTTAAAACTTTGGATGTACATTTATCTAAAATAATTGTGTTACTCTTTTCCTTTAGTGTATCTTTACTTAACATGGGTCCAAAATAAATTGTTCTTGGAAATGTGTTTTTATTTTCATGATCCATAAAACACTAATTATTAATAATGAGACATTCCTTGCAAATGTCTGTTTCGTTTTTACCCTTCCAGACTCTGATAAGGAAACTTTACCAGCCAGCCAAGTTCAATATAGATCTTACTCAATTACGTGATTGAAAATTTCAAGCTAGTTCGTATTTTGTGGCGACGCTACTTTACGCCTGCATTTTCTCATAGAAATTCAGAAAAGGGGTACTGATACTTTTAAACGGGGCACGCCACTGGAAGTTCGTATAACGCTAAACGTGAAAGAGATGACCTTCGTTGAAATTCATCAGAGATGGGAAAATTCAGTGTTGGAAGTGTAAAATCTTTTATAAATTGAATCGCCTTTTCGTTCGCTAAATAAAATACCGTGAACTGAAAATAAATTCACTTCAATATATGCATTTTGTTGCGCTGCTGCATATAAATTCCATTCTCTTTTTTAAAGCGACAACCCCAACAGCAATGGTTCAATCTTTGTCGCAAACCAATTATTGAAAAGTCACACATTTGGAAATTTGATAGGAAATCGATGATAATTTATAGCGTTCGTTTGAATGAGTGTCAACAGTATTGGATGTGTGGGTCAACACGGGAGGGGCGGTCAAACCAGAGGTAAAACAATACAAAGGCAAATATTCGATGTGTACTTAGGCAATTTATCCATGTTTGTTAATTCTGATATCCCTTTCATTTGTATAATGTATTGATTCCGGTTATGTATATTTGAAATTAAATGAGTTCGTAATTGATATATAATAATGTTTGTCTCAATCATAACGTAAAAACATCTAATATCGGGCAAAATATAAAAAAATATTTTGTCCGTTTGGTTGAAGCGACTCTGAAGACTGTGGTGTAAAAATATACAGAGATATTCTGCAGAATAAGTGAAATAGAGTAACTTTGTTGCGTCTTATTACTATTGAAAGGAGAAATATAATTAAAACATGGTATTTTCACTTTCGCTGCTTAGAAAGCTTTTTTAAGTGCATTGGTAAATCTTATATTTTAAGTTTTTTTTTTAATAAATGAATACGATTTTCTGACTTTTTCACAGTAAGCTAGTTAATCTTGTTTTGTGAATGAGGAAGATGGTCGACACCTGCGATCGAACCTACGACCTCCATCAAGAGCGGATCCAGGGGGGGGGGTCAGGGGGTCCCCCTTTTTACTATGTGACCCCCCCCCCCCCGATACCAATGCTGGATCCGCCCTTGTCTCCACTGGACAGACATGGTCAGCAACACAAGAGTCTTGCTAAGAGCTAGGGTCGATACAGAGTTGCTGACAAATATCAAGGTCCGAAAAGTGTCCTACTTGGGCTATGCACTTAGAGGGGGGAAATATTTTTTGCTGTGTTTGATAATTAAGGGAAAATAGTGATGCATTCTCCAGAGTGATAGTCAACATTGGGGCGACCTGAATAACACAAGAACTAACGAAAGAAGAAGAAGATATCGATTTAAAAATAAGCGTATATTATAAAATATGCTGTATTTCATGTTTCAGGTATATTGTATGAGCTAGCCAAGTCATATAAATAGAAACGTGAACTAAGTAATAATATGTTTTCTAAAAGTATTTCAACGTTGGTACATTACCAGCGGAAAATCGTTGATGTGTAGAAGAAGCCACTTGGAAAGTTTCTTGTTGAAGACTGCAAAAGAAAATTCAGTTACGCGAAATCAAATGATATATATTTTGTCAGTAGTAATTTCCTGCGGATGTCAATTTTATTCAACACGAGAAAATTTCGTCGAGAAAATTTTATTATTATTATTCTATTTGTATTAATACCTAAATAAGAGAAATCGTGTTTTGAATTACTCAATTTAACACTTAATGATATTTTGTTCGTCTTGTTCAACTTTTAAGACGAACGATTTATAAAACTTTTCGTTCGAGTGGAACATTTTTAACGTAAAATACATAATTGTCGGGATTCAACCAAGTTTCCGTTATTCTTTTTTATCTCCTTTAGCGACAGATGTGTGTATACTATTCGTTACAATAACCTATATTATAGTGATTTTTTTTAGTTTTTTCCATTTCCGAAGTTTTTTTTCTCACTAGTCGATACTCGTCTTTCTTTGCGTTGTTGGTTCGGATAGTCAGACTACTAAACAGATGACATTGAAAAAGTTTTTTCTCTAGCTTCCCTTTGCTCAACAGACCAATATGAAAGGACCCGAGGAGTAATCTACATAATATAATAATACTAGTTGACCCGCCCGTCGACCTGCGACCTAACTTAACTTATTACATGAAATAAACGTGTTTTACGACATAAAAACTTAACTAAATTTAGCTAATAATTTATTACACTATATTGTAATAGCTGTTATCATTGGTTTGGATGCGGGATGAAGTTCGATGGGTCATAACATAAGTTTGAAATCATAACAATTCCTCTATAATTACTTTAATTTAAAAAAATCCAAGAGATGGCGGTGTAGTAGGAAACACATCACATGTGATGTATCTTTACTTATTTTATACATTGTTGAAAGAATAGACCCCATTTTATACCAAATTTTAATGATTTATTATGGTAAGATTAATATTTATGTTACTATGTACACAGAATAGTTATCGAACAAGGTCTCCTATTTATAAAAAAGAAAAGGAATAATTGGAGTCACTGCAACATACACAAAAAATATGTTGATTATATAAATTTCGTATACTTAGGTCATTAACGTTGGGCAAGATCGAGCGCAATGGAGAGCTCTTGTTGCCTCCCTATGCCCCCAAGTGGGGTCTTTAAGGGAGTTTGGATTGGATACTTAAATATTTTAGAAATTTAATGACTCTAAATATATTTGAGAAATTGGAAAAATAATGTATCTTTCATTACCATAAATTTACGTGCAAGGATCAACGACGATTAAAATCAAACGTTCTGTGATTTATGCGTGATTTGTTATAAATAAATACGTAGATTACAATGTTTTTGAAACTTCTGTTGCCGTCAAAACATACGTTTCATTAATCTATTCGAAATCTTTACTTAAAGAAAACGTTTTTCAAATTTACGATATTTTTTTCGTCTCTAAAATCATCTCGACGATAAAATTGGTACCTAAGTAATTGAATAATTATTTTTATTTATCACTTTAAAATGCATACACTTTGTTTCGTTAAACTACAACTTAATGTACGAACCTTGCGAGTTCACGTAAAACTTTTTATTGAAATTCAAATGACTCTTGTAGTTTTAAAAAATAAATAAAATAACGACCAAGCCAGGAGAGAACCCGTTTAAATATTTAGTAGATACGTAGAACAAGAGCATTAATAAAACATAGTTTTTCTTTAAAACACGAGTAAGCTTACTTTAAGCGTCCGCTTCACCTGGGATTCGTGACAAAGTTTTTTTTTTTATCACCTTAATGAGTTCTTCGAGCTACACACGTACATGCTCGGGCCGTAAAGAGACAAAAAGAATCCTCACATTTTAAAGTTTCAGGAAAGAAGAAGGTACTTAAAGAGGTCGATCCTTTGTGCTGGATGTGAGTCGGCGAGAAGTTCTGTATAAATAATAATATACCTATACAGCGTCTGCACGTGTGGAGGGCGATGTAGTGCTGAAGATTGTACGCTCAACTTTTTTATATTTCAGCGTTGAGTGTTTATCACGTATAACCGTGCAAGTTAAAGGAACGAAAACAATCCATTGTCAAAAAAAATGAATTCCATATTCAACTTGGTTAAGTTCGTTGGTATTATTTACAAATCTGCAATTTTTTATTTGTGAACAACTTTGTAGAACAATATGTTAAACAAGTTCATTGAAATAAACAAATTCTGTTTATTAAGAGTAGGTATATTGTTTCATTCATCTTCAATCATCCTGGACAGTATTGCTAAAACTCTTACCTTTATTGGTCCACAATTACTAAACTTAATGATCGCTACGGGAAGAAATATCAAATTGTCCGTAATTAATAATAATAATAATAATAATAATAAATTTTTTATTTAATCCAAAATATAAACAATACAATATGTCAAAATATAAGTACAATTAATATAAAAATGCTGCTAATTTACTGAACAATATGACCACTGCCCCTCTAATAGAGCTAGGCTCGAGTAGAGAGGGGCGTGGCCACCTTCATGACATCAAAACAGTGCATAAAAACTCAGCTGCATGTACATTAATGCGACAATAATAATATTTAACACAAAACACACAAGTACAATAATCACACAATTTATAAGAACAACTTTCTATTTTTTTTTTACACGTTATTATTTATAATAACGGTTGTAATTTTATCTTTAAACAGTTTATACTCCTTACAATTTCTCATCTCAGCTGGGAGATCATTAAAATATTTGATCCCCATATACAGGTAGTGGTGCTGGCTCACATCTTTCCTAAAAAGGGGTATTGGCAAACAATTTATGGATCTAAGGATTCTGCTGCTATTTTCTTCAGGCTCAGGGCAAATTATTCTTTCTTTAAAAGTTTGAAGTAGAGCAGTTCTTTTGAACAATTGAGTGGTATCAAGCACCCGAAATTCCGAAAATAGCAATGCAGTGGAATAGTCCCTAGGTTTTTTTAAAATAATTTTAAGAATAGCTCTCTGGGCAACCCTTAAAGGGTGCAGAGTACTATCATACGCGGCTCCCCACGCGATGATACCATATGTCAAAAGTGACTGGGCCAGAGCGTAATAAGTTACTTTTAACTGTGACAATGTCAGTAAGTCTCTCAGTTCAATAAATATATAATAAAGTTTTCGTAGTCTTTTGACAGTTGCATCTATGTGCACTTTCCATTTTACATTACAATCGATAAGAATACCCAGATATTTTGTGCTTTGTATTATTTTCAAAGGGGCACATGATGAGTTACAATATCCATCGCTACATTTGTGTATAGTTATATTCAAACCACTTGGTAGTCCCTGACTGTTTATGGCAAAGGGTAAGCAGGCTGTTTTATCTACATTCAACGATAGTAGATTTATATTAAACCAGTGTTGAAGGATTTTAACGTCGATATTGACTAGTCTCTCCGTTTCTTGCCACGTTGAGCCCTTGGTTAACAGTACCGTATCGTCTGCATACGACACTATTGAGCTGGTTAAGTTCAAATTAAACATGTCATTGACGTATATTATAAATAAAATCGGACCCAGTACTGTTCCCTGTGGAATTCCGAATTCCGATGTGGCCGGTTTACTAAGTGTGTCGCCTATCTTAGTGAATTGCTTCCTATCAATTAAGTATGTCTTAAAAAGTGACAGAGCCCTATCTTCTATCCCCAAACATTCCAGCTTATCAATTAACCTTGAATGAGAAATACTGTCAAATGCCTTTTTCAAATCTATAAATGTACCTATACATTTCTCTCCCCGATCTAGACATGTATATATTTCTGATGTCAATTTAGCGACGGCGTCTTGAGTGCCCAGGTTAGGTAGAAAACCAAACTGGTTGGCATTCATAATTTTATTTTCCTGAATAAACGACAGGATTTCCGACTTCAAAATTTTCTCAAAAACCTTAGCTACGTTTGATATCACTGAAATTGGCCGATAGTTACCCACATCATACGAATCGCCAGATTTATATACGGGCGTGATGATGGAGGTTTTATAGTTCGAGGGGAACACACCTTGCCTAACGCAACTGTTATATATGAAAGAAAGTGGCTTGCTTATGTATGATATGAGTCGTTTGAGCGTTCTAGCACTTATTCCGTCAAAACCAGGAGAAGTATCGGATTTTAAGGAAGTTATTACCTTTTCAACCTGATCCTTTGTGACTTCACTAAACACCGAGAATGAGGGATTCTGGGTTCGCCGAAAATCAACCGATTCTGCAACAGTACTATCTGTAGCGATCCGAGATGCCAGTTCCCTCCCAACATTCGAGAAATAGCTGTTAAACAAATCCGCCACTTCTGCCGGTCTCGTCCCTGTGTCTAAGTTTTCGTCACCACGCCTAATCATATGTACCTGTTTAAATTTAGTAGGCTTCGAAAGTGCACTATTTAAAGCTGACCAAAATTTCCTACAATCGTTTTGGGCATCTACTATTCTCCTACCATAGAATTCATTTTTAGTAGTTCTTATTAGTGTTGTTAGTATATTTCTATACCTTTTATAGAACAAGAGTATGCTACTGTCATCCGGATGACGCTTAGTATTAATGAATAATTTTTGCTTATGTCTAATTGACACGAGCAACCCATTTGTAATCCAAGGTTTCAGCTTTGTAGTTCTATTTCTATATGCAATCACTTTCACGCGAGTTGCCCGCTTTATTTGTTGTTCGATTGTACTTTCAAACTGTTGCGCTGCCATATTGGCATCACTTATACAATACAGTGATGACCATGTCTCGTTCTTTAACTGACGTTGTAGTGAAAGATAGTCAATGAAATTTTTTTTATAGGTTTTAGATGAGTTTGGTTTAGCGATTTCGTGCATTTTGTGGCCGTAAATACAAGTATAATGATCTGTGATAGACGTCTTCCAGACGACGCCCATCATATTCTGTGTGTGTCTCGAGTTAGACCAAATGTGATCAATACATGACGGCTGTTGATTAGCCACTTCGCGAGTATAATTAGAAATGCAACTTTTGTAATTTAATTCTGTCATCATATTCAGATATTTATCTTTGTGTGAGTGTGTCGAGTTATCAGATATATTGATGTTAAAATCACCCGCTACTACCGTAAAAACTTTGTGTGCAGTGACCAATATGTCATGCAATTCATCAATAAATCTTTCAACAACAGACTCATGCGTTCGATAAATAGTAAAAATTTGGTATTTTATTTTGGCATCAACATTAATGAGAATTTGCAAACAATTAGTCTTGTTTATACTAGTTATTTCATTCACAATAACGTCACAATATCGCTCGTGAATATATACGGCAATGCCGCTGTTCTTGTTTATACTTTCATTGGCACAGAAGTAGTTATAACTAGGTATACTAAAACATGATGACAACTCGTTACAGTGCGTCTCAGTCAAAACTATGCATGACGGCTTTAATTCAGAATTATTTAGTGCTATCAAAAACTCGTTATAATTTTTTTTGATACTGCGTATATTTGTACTAAGAAGTACAAATTCATATTCCTTAAAAATATTATCATTTATTATTTCGTGCACACTTTCGTGAATCTTATATGATTCATCAACATTTTCCAAAAGGGTTTCTAAATTCATATTGTTTGCATTAAATTAGTGTTTACAGTGGAACATTTTGTAATTTGACAATTATCGAAGTGCAGAAACAACCCAGGAAAAAAGCACGAAAAAGACACAAGCATTCTCCCCGCGCCAACCGATGGTTCATTTTTCAAACATATTGGTAGAGCAGAATAATACATTATAATTATAAGTTGGCAGAATTGTTCAGAGTTGACAAACATTATAATAATTAACATTATTGTTGTCATCTCCCTCCCCACCACATCATTTAAACATTTTACACTTAGTACAGTGAGACTCTTTTTATTTGGTTCAATGAGAACCGCAATCAGCGCGAGGAGAACAAAAAATGCCATACACATTTTACAAATTTTACAATCAGGTATACCGCCTGAAATTATTTCGATTTCCTTGATTAACGCTAGATATAATTTATTGCAAGCATTGTCTATGCGTGTGCATTCAATCATTACATCATAAAAATAACAACACTTTACCAGTCAATATTCTATTCTCTCCCTGGCAGCAACACTCATTTTTTTTAAATACATACACTTATCTTTATCAAAAGCACTATGATCACATTTATCGAACCTTTTTAGAATTTTATTTTGTCTTTGGCAATTAATACAATTAAGCTGTTTCTCCTTGTTGCACATCTTATAGGGATGTTCATCTCCACAATGTGAGCATCTGGGTGGAGCTGAATTTTCATAGCATTTGATCGCCGTGTGACCCGTACGTAAACAATGGAAACACTGCATCACGGGGTCCTCATCCACTATCGAGAGTCGCTGATAGCCCAAATTTATCTTCTTTGTTGTTATCAACCTACGCCGCACGCACGGAGGCATCTCCAGCAACACGTGGACATTCTCGTCGCTATTCTTTGGATGGATGACTCTTTTGACAATTATGCCACTAACATTTTCCTCTTGATCAGACAATTCGTGATTCTGCGACTTCAGGTCTTCGTGTAAGTCGTCTAAGTTATAGTTCTTAGATAGGTTCTTTATGAGCATTTTGGGTCTTCTTTTTTTCAAAACTTCGACTAAAAATTGATCTGAGAACATGTCCTCAACAGCTCCAGCAAAAACTCTGGCATCATTCTTTGTAGGGCATATAATCAGTAGTCCGTTTTGTTTCGTCTTTCTTATCCTAGTAACGGCCACTCCCAGAGGAGCTAATCTTAGTTTCGACTTTATTGCAACCTCAATGCTCTCCGCAGTTGTCCCCTCAAGCTTAGCATTAACAATAATCGCATGTGTTCCTTCACGCCCTTCCGACTTCTCCTTCTTGACTGCTGATGAGTACATATTACTTTCTACCTCATTAGAATAGTTAACAATTTTGTCCTTTATTTCTTTTATTTCTTCCCCAATATTTTCCACAATGGGACGCAACTCCTTCAATCTTCCACCCATCTCCGACGTCTCAAGAGTAAGCTTCATAAATAAATTTTTCATGTTGTTTAGCTTTTTGAATATAGAGTCCCTGGATGTTGCGTTAACTCTTCCTTTATGATCTAGAATAATCAGCTTAATATCATCTACATCTTTTTCAAAACGGTCCATGGCGTGTTCCTCTCTATTTCTTACAGAGTCAATGGTCCCCTCTCGCACCTCCCTGATAGCCTCAATAGTTTCTTGCGGCGGTGATCTTGGGGTTATAGTTGACTTTTCAAAAGGGTCTGTATCGTTCATTGGATCGGACATGTTAATCGGTCGAATAAATCGCTATCCACTGTACCTCTACAATATTTATGTGTATGCACTATTTGATACAGTTTCGTATTTCAACGTTTTTACCAAAATACAGGTAATTTTCCGCGGAAAGAGTAACTCTCGTAGAAAGAGCAGGATGATCTGATCACTTCACTGTACTTTGCACAAAAACCACAACCTAATCAGCAGAAAGAATCAAAAAACTTATAGAGCACAATTTCAGACGTCTTGTCACAAAAAGCAACAACAATAATCAATTAGACAGATAAAATAAAAAGCTGATTGAAAGACAATAATATTCTCGACGAAAAAAAGAAGAATGTAATATAAATGCAGTAGAGATGAAATCTCTACGAAGAATATGTGGAAAAACTTTATGGGATATGGAAAGGAATGAAAATATTAGGAAGGAATGTGGTATGGAAGTAATTAGTCTTGTGACAAAGATGAAAGTTAATAAGTTGAGATGGTGAGAATGAAAAAACACTTATACTACACAACATTTAGAACAGAACGAAAAGCGTCTCTGGAATAAAATAAGTTATTTTGTGTGCAAGTGTTTTTTCATTCTCATTATGAATTGCGTAACGGTAAACACCAAAAATATTAATTAAGTTGAGATGATTTGGGCATGTGGAAAGAATGGATGCAAACAGAATGACAAAAAGCGAGAGCATTCCGTCCTCAAGGAAGGCCAGGTAAGAAATAGGAGAGGGTGTAAGAGAAATGGTATGTTGGAGGTAGAAGTGAAAGAAGTATGCTTGGATAGAAAAGAAAGGAGGTCCGTTCTCTCTGCCTACCCCTTAAAAAAAGATACGATATGACTGATTTATAGGATAATCTAACAATAACCCTTTTCTACGCCTGTCATTCGATAGGTTTAGCTGCTAGTTATTAGGTAAGTATACAAAGTTTTGGAGAGGAACATGTGAAGACGCGGAGAAAAGTTTTCACAATACAATAAATTAAATAAGACAATCGATCCGCATAAACGGTATTACCCTTATTGTTTGTAGGGATGAGAAAGAATCAATCAAGCCCGGGGCGAGAGCAGCAGATGCGTACGTGTGTCTGTCTGGAGGCTGCTCCAATCAACACAGCCTTAGATATTATATTATTAATATCGGTCATTTCGTATCACACTGAACTTGCGACTATATAGAGTCGGCTTAGTCTCGTATGCTTTGTGCGACATAACACAGTCACTGGATAGAATCTTGCGACAACTCTTCCAATAAATTCACTCCGCGACCGGGTGAATGAGAACAAAACAAAACGGAGAGCGCCAATAATATTTTATTGGTTTTGATAAAATAAAATGTGTTATAAAGTAACCATAAGGCCTATTTCACAACAATGTTGTTCCATTCATCCAAACATCCAAATTGGAGCTGACTATCAGTAACAAGGAGGAACAACAAGGGTTCCGCAAAAATCGTTCCATGACAGACGCAGTGTTTATAGTGAGGCAGATAAAAGAAAAGGCCATGGAATTTAATTTACCAGCCTACGCATGCTTCGTTGATCTTACTAAAACATTTGATCGAGACAAATTCACTGACATCATACGAATACTGACTGCACGAGGAGCACTCCCAGAAATAGTCAACATACTCAGACAACTTTACTCTGACACGTCGATGGACATCTTTCAAATCCTGTCAGAGTTGGTACCAGCATTAGTCAGGGGGACAGCCTGAGTCCATTTCTCTTCAATCTCATCGTGAAGTATTTTTTATAGAAACGTGTATAGCGCCCCTAGCGGAAAGTTCCCTAACTCATACAAAATTCCCGTGAGTTTCTCACTTGTGAGTAATAAACGGAATAGGGGTATTGATCTCGTAAAAGTGTACAGGAATGTATGAAAATTTGATCTGATTTGCTGTCAAAGAAGAGGTTAAAGTGTCCCTTATCATATCACCTAGTAGTGTCCGGAAAAATAGAATGGTTTATTGCGAGAGCGATGTATAACGTATGTGCCAGATAATATCATTTCATAACACGGTGTATTATTTGTTCGTGTTGTTTTTATTATGTTAAGGATTCCTTTCACGGCGGGATCGTATTTGTCACCGCGGTGCGGACGTGCAACGACGCGACGCCCGCCTGCGTCCCGACACTGCTGACCCTCACACACACACGAGATGATTCATCGCATAATACTTCATCAACAGAGGGCTGATAATCCCGCTAGGGGGCCTACCTGGGTTCAATATTTCAAATAAAATATTCCCATACTAGGGATTCCCCGTCACCAACGTGATTTCGTCGCCTGTTTTAATAATAACGCGTCAAAACGTTATTTACTTTCTTGATAAATAGTTTGAATAAATACATCTTTTGATTTTCAATTCAAGGCATTAAGTACCTAATGTTCTTGACTACACAAATATGGGAAAAATCAATTGTAGATAAATAACTGCTTTTCTTCAAACACTTTTTCACTTGAAAATTCTACCCGGGATTTTTCTGTCTCAGATTGGACGGGACGGGTTGTCTAGAAAAATTACCTCAGGCAATAAGTTCCGCCAGCTATACTGACACCTTTTTTTAGAAAAGTATTAATTAATTTATTTATTATTTAGGTATTTAAAAACTCAGTTCTTTGATTTGAAGTGGTTGGTAGCCCAGCTGTTACGACGCCGGCTTTCGTACTGTACCGTTCGGAGGTCGTGGGTTCGATCCCAGGTGCCGGCCATGTTCCTCTTTCACGACACAAGTTTTAAGTAACTTACTGTGAAAGTGTCAAAGAGTGCATTTGCGTTCACTTCGAGTGAGCACAGATTCATTTTTATTTGAAAAAAAAAATGTTCTTCGATACTATAAGCAGTAATAATGAGAGGGAAAATTAAAATCTTATATTATTAACTTATCCAAAATTATTTAACTTATCCACAATTATGGTACGAGAGCCGCTTCTCAACTGAGAAATGCCAATCCAAGAACCAATAGAAATAGAGATGGATTCTTGTACTCGGCGATTGATATTCATAATAAAATTAAAACTACTACTACTTTACGAACTACTCAAAGTAAAATTGGCATGATGGCTCTATTTTTTTGTATTATACATGCATATATATATATTTTTTTATTTGCATAGGATCTTTCTCTTTTTGCAATTAACATCTATTTTCTAACTGTGGTCGATCATACTACATATATATTTTCTTTTCTGCTTTGAATAAGTTAGTGTAATTATGTAGCGTTACCGTGTAACCCAATGTTTTATTTTCTGTTGTACTATGTTTCTTTGATTATTGTTTTTGTGAGGTTTTTGTTGTTTTTTTTATCACTTTTCTTTTGTACATGTTTATATTGTTAATGGCACATAGCCGTGAATAAATAAATAAATAAAATAAATAATAGAGTTCCCGACGACATCAACAGGTTGACAAATGGGAAGTGTTTCGGAAAGCAGATGAAGAGGATATTACTAACCAATGAGTTTTAATAATAATCTGAGATTGTAATTGTGTGCCTTCTAATACAGCGACCTCGTTGCTGACTGAAGGAAAATATAGGAATAAAAGAAAAGAAAAGAAAGAAAATTCTGAAAAACATGAAATAATCAACGAACTCTATAAACGAGGTTTTACACAGAGCCTTATAATCTTGTAAAGCAGAAACAAAATATTATGAGTATGTATTTGCAATTGAATTCGAAATATTATAAAGACTGCACATAGGTACCAACAGAACTAACCGAATATTTCGAAACGCGATACTCCCGTTATCATTTACACTCCTTTTCATAACAAAAATAAAAAAATAACGTGTTCTATTTTCCTGTATGCCAAACAAATATTTACTATGTATTCAAATAATAGAAAAATGAATTTAAAAGCGTCACACCTAGGATATCAATATCTCCTACTCTTATATATTATGAACAAACACTAAAGTAGGTACTTGCATACAATACAGCCCTCTTGTTCTGTATTGTATGCTAGTACCTACTTTTATATAGTACACTTTTCCAACAGCTTCAAAAGTAAAAAAATCCACTTTCTGTCATCCATTCTTTTATCACCGCACCCTCCATGATGTACATAACTTGGAGTTGTTATGCCGGCCTCTGAAAAGAATGTATAGGTGCTCTCGACTGTCGCCAATATAGGGTTATGTTTACCTTTTTATGAACCCCTATTTCGTTACATGATTTCCTGGAAAAAATCTGCCCTCCTAGACAAATTCAAATTGGCGTTCGACTACAAACGAATATTTCACCAATGATTACGAAAAAATTAACTGTCCACTGGAACATGTAAATAATTATTAGAACCAAACAAAGACATTTTTATAACAATATTAAAAGTGGACAGTAATTTTCTTCTTACTCTACATTGTCGAAGAATTCGAGTGTAGTCGATCGCAAAATGCAATTTATCTAGGCCTACAGGAATTAATAGCTGTACATTTGAAGCTTTTTAACATTAGCGTCGAACTCAAAGATAATCTTTTATCTAGATTTGCTTGGTGAAGATTTCTAAATATTAATGTTCTTAATAATGTGTTTAATTTTTATTACTGTTTAATGATGTTTGCACTGTTTACGTAAACTTTGGGAATAAGTTTTTTTTTTATCCGGGAATTAAATGAATCCGGACGATGAATCCTTAGTGAACACAAATGCGCTTTTGCACATCTTTCACATAAAGCAAAACTTGTGTTGTGAAAGTTGAAATGGTTGGGATTCGAACCCACGACCATGAGTAGGTACGCTGTACGTATGAATGTTTTCGACTCACACCACTGGGCTACCTCCGATTACGTATTAAAGATTATAATATGCAATAAAAGAAATACTATTTTTTTTTGTACCACTTTCTGATGCTATGTTGTATGTAGGTAAGTACCTACTGTTTTGTATTTCAAAAGTATAGTTTTACCGACAGACGTTGTCCTGTGGTCCTTACTATAAAATATTGATTTCCAATTTGTAATTTATACAAAAATACGTTTAAAATATGATTGAATGTTAAAAAAAATGTGTCTGAAACCTCGAAAGAAATACTATCAAAAATCTACATACCTACCAATGTTTTGAAAATCAACGGTTGTCAAGTAGGTAAATTATGGCGTTGTTGTCAATAAATCCATTCCATACCATGCGCCCTTAATACTATATTTCATATTGTTTGCTATCCATTTTTAAAAATTTCAATAATTATTCTGTTATCCTGAGGGGAGAAGAATCTGATAAACTAAGCATCAAAACATTCTGTTCAGGCGATCTAAAGTTATACGTGTTCGACTTTCTTTTATATTATAGATTCTGTAAAAGCAACGAAGTTGCGTGGAAATGACTTAATAAAAAAATTAAATTGAATGTTATTTTTTTAACATGACTAATGCACATTAACCAGTTGAAATTATCTAAGTAGAGCTTCAACCAAACTCAAGTATACCTATTTTAATACAAATTTCAAAGTTAAGGTTTGCTCTCGTTTTTTTTTATTAAATAAGCTATTTTTATTTTAACATTATTTTCTTTAACGCCTTCAGGGCAATTCGGATTGCCTATTAGTTCCCATCTACATTTTTTTTTTCGATTTTAATGGAGAACGTTGTAAACGTAATGTGATGAAACTGCTAGCTAGCCTTTGAAACAGCTCTAGAAGACCCAAAAAATAAATAAATAAAAAATCAACAATTTTGTGAGATATAAGATTTTTATCTTATTCACTTCCTGCATAATAATTTGTACCATCAAAGGGGAGTTTGTTGTGGGATTAATATTTTATTAAACTATTCAATTTTCATTTATTCAAAAAATCTGATAAATAAATCGAACTTAAAATATCCTTTATAATAATTAGACCTTTATAATACCTATTATCTACTAATCGATGGTCAGCAGGTGGGGCTAGTACCTACGAGTTTCATCGAAAACTAATTGCACGCAAATAAGCGCTTATTAGCGTGCAAATAGTGTTCTTAAATCAAACGATCGAATGATTCGATCATTTTAGTATGAAAATTTTTTGATGATCGTTTCGATATTCGATTATCGAAAACTTATACTAGGGCTACTCTCCCGGGTGGATAAATTTAAGTACCTGGGAGCAACCATTACCACCACTGGTGACCTCGGGGCTGAGATCCCGATACGTATCGGTATGGCAAGTGGCGCCTTTAACAACATGACCAAAATATGGAAAGCTTCGGCGTTTAGTGTCGAGAACAAATGTATGTGTAAACTGTTTGATGCGTGTGTGTTGCCCATTCTCCTATATGGGTGTGAGTCCTGGCACCTGACCAAAGCTCAGGCACAAAAAGTCTCAGAGCGTTTGAAATGAAGTGCCACAGGAGAATTTTGGATGAAAGATGGTACCACCGCATCATGAACGACGCAATACGCCGGCGCACCCAGCGTGTGCCTATCACTTCTACCATTGTGTGGAGGAGATGGACTTGGCTGGGACATGTGTTAAGGATGCCGAATGACAGTTGGCCGAGGAGAGCGCTATTCTTCCTCCCATCAGGGTCCCGAAGACGAGGAAGACCCTCCCTTGGAAGCAAAGCTGAGGAATCTAGACATGGTGTGGGTTAAATAAACATTGCGCAAGACCGAGCGGAATGGAGAGTTCTTGTTGCCTACGAGTTTGAATTACATAGGTACGTGTGGGTAGTGGTTTTCTAAAAAGTTGTTTTGCATGCCAAACTGTCGTAACTCAATAACGTACTTGCACTAGTATTTTTGCACAACTTTTATTCTTGGTATTTATTAGTTTGAGGGAAACCATCAAGTAAAAGTTTAACGGGTCCAGAAATAGCATTACTTATCTAGCTACACGGGGTCGTAAGAAAACAGATAAAATGCAAACGAGTGCGGTGCCACGAGAAGGGCAATCACAAGTCATAAAACAAATAGAATCATTTATTACACTACCAAGTATCATTGAATGATTACATACATATACTAGTGGTCGCCAAGTGCTCGAAATTCGACCACAACTTATTTAGATTATAAGTTTGAACATTATTAAGATTCCATTGTCAAAGAGTGAGCGAGCGCTATTTCACAATATTCTTTCAAAAACAATGACACGGATCCGTCAAATTTGAAATGTTGATATAGAATTTTTTAGAATAGAATTTTTTTATTAATCAGAATATTTATAACAAGATAACATAAAGACATGACTGATACAATACTTATCACACTGAATTTTGCCACCTCACTAGTCTGTATCGAGGTTGACAATAATCATGGTAGAATATACCTAAATACAAAATAGAGTCAAATATTACTAAACTCAATCAGAATAATACATGCGATCGAACAAATTAATGTCAATCTTCAAATATTTCATGCAATTTACATAAAACAAACCAAAATTCACAGACAACACAATTACCAGGTGTAGAAAATGATAGAAGTAAGCATAATAAACAATTAAATAATATAGGCTTATCGCAAAGAACAACCGACTCGCTTAATAGAATGAAAATTTAAATACCTATCAATACAAAGTTTTTTCTATTATTTTTCTTTATTAATAGATTAATATTGTTTTTCTTTAAAAACAATATTAATCTATTCTCAATTTGACGACAGATAAACAAAAGAACATATGCGTCTGTGTCAATTTCAAATAAACATCGTGACTACTTCTCTATATAGAAAGTATAAGTGTGAGAAATGTTTTACTCCTCCGTCAGCGCATTTTCGTTTACAGGGTAAAAAGTTGTTTTTGCTTTACGTATTAATATAGATGACTAAAAATTACAAACACCGGGTGAATAGTTCTTATTTAAAAAATCATTAACCCCTCCACATTGCTCAAAAGATCATACATACAAGATATCATTTGTTAAGTGAAGTACAAATTTTTAATGATTGAAGGTGACTGACTGGAGTGAGGCAGTGAGGACTGCAGGCAACAAGGTGGCGTGGCGAGGACTTGTGGAGTCCATATGCTTCAACTAGGGAGCGGGCATGGTCAAAGAAGAAAGAATAATCCGCGACCTACATATCAAAAAAATAAAAAAAATAAATGCATCTTTTGTAGGCTTGTCCTAAATGTGGCACAGGTCAAAAGTTTTTTGTTATTTTGTCATATCTATTTTGTGTCAGAAGAAACAATATTATATGGTTTGAAAATATTTTAGGTATTAATATTTATTAGAACATTGTGTCATTCAAAGTTCAGCTGGAAGAATAAAATTAATAAAAATATAATGTATGTTTCGGGGTTCGAAGACCCATACCAACTTGTGTGCAAGCCGTGATAGAATTGTGGAATTCATTATTTATTATTTGTTCGAAAATTCATTGAAATATTAAAATTTCAAAACCATTCTAAAACTTTCTGAACATTTCATCTTCATTATGTACCTGTCTGTAATGACGTTGACAGCGGAGCGGGAAATAGTCTAACCATCCTTAGCCGGAAATTATCCTGTGATTACCGTTCAAGCCTCTTGGAATCCATTTTACTGCTTGAAAAAAGACAATTTGTTAATCTTTAATATTTCAAATTGACCATTTAATGCAGTTTAATTTAGAAGGGTAATGAAATGTAGTTGCCAGAGTTGAAAAAACACTGTAACACACTTGCAACACGCTAAAGTCTTTGCTTTTTGTAAACTAATAGGTGCATATTTGTTTATTCTTTTGTTGTTTTGTTGTTTTAAGGTATAACATATATTATTATTATACCTAATAAGTTATCTGATATGTCAGCAAGGGCCCAATGTTCCAATGCAGGTGCCTACCCTATTAAAATGGTATATCAGCCCCCTCATACCAGCATCTCGCTGACTGGGGACATTCTTTCGCGAACAATGTGTTGTGTATTTCATAATGTAGGTTATGTATTAATTATTGTAACTGTATACTGATATTGAGGAAATAAATTTATCTTATCTTAATTTTAATCCGTAATATAATAAGTCTCCGCTTTCGAAACGAAGTGCCTCAGGAGAATTTTGGGTATACGATGGTTCCACCACACCCTATGTATCACGATGGTACTAGACACCGGAGCACCCATCAGCGTAGACCCATCACTTCTACCATTATGAAGAGGAGATGGACTTGGCTGGGACATGTGTTAAGATACCGAATGAAAGTTGGCCGAAGAGAGCGCTGTTTTTCCTCTCGTCAGTGCCCCGAAGACGAAAAAGATCCTCTCATACCGTGCCCCGCTCCTTCGAAACAGACCTGAGGGATTTGGACATGGTGTGGGAGGAGGTCATGAATATTGCGTAGGATTGAGCCCAATAGAGATCTCTTGTGGCCTTCGTATGCAACTAAGTGGGGCATAAAGGGAGTTTGAATATGGATTGGTTATTTATAATACTTAGTTGAAACATGTTGTTCAAATTTCGGTACAACACATTGATGGGCTGTTGTGTTCAAGTTATACCTATAAAAAAACAGAAGGCATATATGTGTATCACATCTACTTCTTATTCTTCGTGAAAAATAGCTAGCTACTTCAAACCTTAGGTATCTTACAATATACCCAATGAGGCTAATTCGCTTCTTTTCTTCAATTTCACGCCTGAGTTCATTTTCGGGTCGGATGTGTTAGGCAGGTAGACGCCTGCTTAGTTATTGGTGAGACGAAATGCGATAGTCGAGTGAGAAGCGATCAGACAGTAATTAAGTGAGGTATTTAACACGACGAGAACGAACTCAATGGAGAGAAAATAATAATATCAACGCTGCGCTGTATTGTCGCGCTACACTGAAACATTTTACAGAATCAAACGCTTCAATCATCGCTGCACTAAAAAGACTATTGTTGAGTTCTGTGTGAGAAGTCGAGAGAAGGAAATTGTAGGGAGGGGACGGCATGGGATGGGAATGGGTAATGGGGTGGAAGCTGTTCAGGTTCTATTCACTGTGAAGTGTTTGGTGTTGGTGTGAGTGGGGGAGGGAGGACAGACAATGCACGAGATAAGGAGTATCCTCATTCCCCGGGGACCTCTTTCATGGGGACATGGAAAACTCTACAAGGATCTCTTAGCGACTCTCTCTATCTCTCACGCTGTATATTGTGTTGTAGCACCATCGCGTTTTTACTATAATATAAATACAAAGTATATTTTGTATGAAGCGACATTGTGTGTCAGGAGTGACGGGAATATGTGTTGTCGTGTTTGTTACTCTGCTCCAGGATATTCCACAACAACGAACCTGGATAAATAGTGATATGTACCCGATGTCTTTTCCAACCAAACCAAGTTACGAACAATACGCCGATCACGATACTATTTTAACAATCGTACCTACTTACAGACTACATTTGTTGTGATTTACATTACGGCAACACTTGTTGCATTTTCGAACATGAAACAAACGAAATCGAAGAAAATTAAATTCAAAATTTTAGAATTGTACTTACATAATTCATTTTGTTAATGGGATTTTATTTCAATAGAGGGTTCACTCACATCCACTTGAGAAATACAAAGAACGGGACCGGAAGAACTCGAAACTTCCCAACACAAGGACCTCTAAATTCCATTGTTCTTTTTTTAAAGAAATATGCGAGTGTCAACCGTCCACTTCAAATTCAAACCTAGGGTCTAAGAATTTTATGCCGATTATTCTTCTATATGAGTAGTAAATATAGTTCAAGTTTTTTTTTTGTTAAGATACACACCCTTAATAATTTTACTAGAGTAAACATCGTGTAGAGGAAAATATACCTTATGAATAATGGGTTTCATTTTTTGAAATAAAAATATAATTTGCATAGAGCTTTCTGTCTCTAATCAGTCAATAGTCAGTTACTCATTTTAAAGTGCATCTAAAAAGATACGTAAAAAATTATTTTTAACGTTTGACCTACATTAACAAACATCTAATAATTTTATTTTAAAATGTATCTGAGCTCATTGTTTAATAAAATGAATCTATCCTCACTCAAAGTGAACACACATAAACTCTTTGACCCTTTCACTCGTGTTGTGATACAGGAAGATGGCCGGCACCTGGGATCGAACCTATGACCTCCAGTACGAAAACCGACGTTATAACCGCCAGACTACCAACAATTTCATCCAATAGTAATTATATAATATCATTTTATCACAATATAAAATAGACGAACAAAAACGCTCGGCTACCAACCAATAACCATCTCAATAAGATCAAGACTATGTTTGAACGTTTATTTTTGACAAATTATATTAAAGTCTGTTCGTTATAAAATGTCAAATTCAAGAGATGAAACATCATGTAACATCCTTAGTAAAAATCTCCAGGATTCATTAGTTTTAGAATAAGTATGATTAATTAGTGAAGAGAATTTTGAAGAGGATTAGGATAATCTTGGGAGGGCGGCCTCTGGGGAGGAAAAAATACGGAGACGCGTGACCCGGGGTGGCGGGAGAACTATCATGGACGTTTATTACTCCGGAAAGTAATTCCGATGAAATATTCCTTTTTAATTGCCCCGTGATGAGTGTGGCAGCGATTACAGCGCCAATGGACGCGGACATCGTTCACTGGAGACTCCTAATATTATTAAGTTAAGGAGATATTAGCCAAGGGGGTTGGTTTGGTTAATTAAGTTGCACCAAGAACTTCAAACTTTCCCCACTTTTCCATCTGCCAACTTTCGATAAGTACTATTATGATTATTGTCACTTGATTCAACATTTATTAAGGTAGTGACCTTTGGCTTGACACTGTCTTGTTAGTGCGATGTCGGGTTAGTGCGAACACTTATAACTCGAGATCGGCTGAACAGATTCTTTCGATGTTTGATTTATTGGATTCTTATCCTTTCCGGATAACAGAATAAATAATAAAATGTTTAAAAAAAATGGATAAGAAATAACATGAAGAATATTAAAGTTAGTATGTAACGGATTTACTGATAACAACGCCATTAAAAAATGCCATAACAACACAATTTTTATTTACCTACTTGACCATTGAGTTTCAAATCATTGGTACGGTTATATTTTTATATTATTTGGTTATATTTTATATTATTTGGTAATTTCCAGTTTAGCTTAAATTTAGTTTTACAAATACCTACCTATGTATAATTTATCTAATTAAAATAGATTTCAAACATACATAAGAATAAAAATTTAAAACCGCCAAAGTAACTTTTTTACTATTATCTAAGTACATAAATTATAAGATCGATAAGAGAAATAATTGCATATTGAAATTAACTCATAATGAATGCGAATGTAGGTGGCTACTTACATAACATAAGTATGTAAGTAGGTAATTACCTACATAGTAAATTGTAGATTCCTACGTTACCGGCATGTCGCCTGGTACGTGGATTACTCACTGGCGCCAATGTTTTCTGTGCGCTAGTAGTTTTACATGTAGTCGTACATACAACTGCATGTTTTACAAGCTCTACCACTTCCCGCGCTTTCTTGTTTTATACGACGCGTATTAGTAGCGGGCTCATTATTGTGATTTGTTCATCCCAAACTTATCATATTATTTAATAAACATTTCCAATTTAACACGCTTGTTTTATGTAGCCTACCTTCTTAGTTGAATCTAATTTAATTCCTTATCAAATAAACGCTACATAATTGGTGACCCCCAGGAAGTGTTAATTTTCAAATCAGTTATAAGTTTTTGTGAATATATTTTTTCTTTTGTGTGGTTAAATCAAATTTAAGTGAAACAGCCTTTTAAAATGTTGAACACCGAAGAAAATATGTCTGAAAATAGTGCGCAATCAATGGTGCCCGCGATTTCCTTGGGCTCAAAGATACCCGATTTCTGGCGAGATCAACCTCGCTTGTGGTTTCATCAGTTCGAGGCCATCTTACAACCTCAAAAAGAAAGTAACGAATCGAAATATTATCTTATAATCGCAAAGCTAGGGAAAGATGAGCTAATGCAAATAACAGATATTCTTCAAAAACCACCAGAAAAACAGAAGTATGAAGCAGTTAAGAGCAGACTACTTCAGGTTTACGAAGAGTCAGAGACGAGGAGATTACAAAAACTTTTAGAGGAAGTGGAACTAGGAGATCAACAACCGTCTCATCTGTTGAGACGCATGAAAGACCTAGCTGGAGGCAAAATAAATGATGAGACCTTAAAAATACTTTGGATGGGACGCTTACCTCAAACAGTCAGAACAGTGTTATCAGTCTGTGATGGCGAAGACTTGGATAAGATGGCCACGATTGCAGATAAAATTACGGACTCAAACAGGAGTAATAATTCTGAGGTTGGTGAAATTAAATCTAGTACAATGGAATCATTAACGAAACAAATAGCAGCACTAAGCCTTAAGTTAGAGGCAATAGAAAATCAAACACAGCCCAGATATCGACCTGGAAGAAACCCTTTCAGAGATCGCTCTCGAGAACGAAGTAATAGTAGAAATCAACAGACTACACGGGGAAATTGTTGGTACCACTTTAAATACGGAAAAAAGGCAAATAAATGTGTAAAACCTTGCTCTTACGAGGCGGAAAACTAAATGCGACATCTGCAAACGGGATAAGCGATGTCGATAGCACATCCCGATTAGAAGTGTTTGATAAAGTTACCAACCAAAAGTTTCTTGTGGACACAGGGGCCGATGTTTCGGTAATTCCACCCAGGAACAACCGAGAGAAACAACATAAGGACGAAAAATACACTCTTTACGCTGCAAATGCTACTAAAATTGATACATATGGGACGCGTACATTAACCTTAAATTTGGGACTACGCCGACCATACACATGGACATTTATCATAGCAAACGTTAAACATTCGATTATTGGTGCTGATTTCCTTAAAAACAATAAATTGCTAATAGACCTACATGGCAAGCGGCTTATTGACGAACTTACAAACATGTCAACCATTACTCATGTTACGCACGTTTCAGCACCTACAGTAAAACTGATCGACTCTAACGACATATATCATAACTTACTGGCAACTCACTACCCAGATTTACTACGATCGGAAAACTTTAAAAACACAACTAAACATAATGTAGTACATAACATCATAACAAACGGACGTCCTGTCTATGAAAAAGCTAGACCATTAAACAAGACAAAATTTTTAGCTGCAAAGAAAGAATTTGAAAAGATGATTAATCTTGGGATATGTCGACCATCAAAAAGTAATTGGGCAAATCCATTACATATCGTTTTGAAGAAATCTGGAGAAATTAGACCTTGCGGAGACTACAGGCGATTGAATGCCATCACAACTCCTGATAGATATCCATTACCACGTCTGACAGATTTTACAATGATTACAGCCGATAAAAAAATATTTTCAAAGATAGACCTTAGACGTGCTTATCACAATATACCAATTGCCGAGGAAGATATACCAAAAACAGCAATTATAACTCCTTTCGGGCTTTTTGAATTCACAAAAATGAACTTTGGTCTACGTTGTGCAGCTCAAACTTTTCAACGATTTTTAGACTCAATACTGCGAGAATTTAACTTTGTTTTTGCATACTTGGATGACATTTTGATCGCTTCAGCCAATAAAGAAGAACATACAAATCATCTCCATCAAATTCTGAAAAGACTAGACGAGTATGGGCTAACCATCAATGTGGACAAGTGCAATTTCGGCGAAGAAAAAATTCATTTTTTAGGTTATCATATCGATAAAAATGGTATCAAACCAAGTGAGGAAAAAGTTGAAAACATAATAAATTTTCCTAGACCAGAAAATATTGAACAGTTGCGAAGATTTCTGGGTATGGTAAATTTTTATAGGAGTTCGATAAAGAATGCAGCATATCATCAAAAAGAGTTGAATGCATATCTTCATAATTCAAAGAAAAAAGATAAAACGCCAATACAATGGACAGCAACATCGACAGATTCATTTGAAATGTGTAAGAATGGTTTGAAAAAAGCCGTTACACTTTCGCACCCAGTCACAAACGTACCCTTATCTCTCATGACCGATGCTTCAGGAACCTGCGCAGGAGCCGTTTTACAACAATGGGATATGAATGAATGGAAGCCATTAGGATTTTTTTCTAAGAAATTTAGCGACGCTCAACAAATCTATAGTACGTATGATAGAGAATTGACAGCAATATATCTCGCAATAAAACATTTTCGGTATCTCATTGAAGGAAGAGAGCTCACCGTTTTAACTGATCATAAACCATTAACATACGCATTAAGTAAAAAGGTGACACCATCTGACACACCACGAAGATTAAGACAGTTAGATTTTATATCACAGTTTACAACCCAAATACAACACATCAAGGGTGAAACCAACATCGTGGCTGACACATTGTCAAGGCTAGCAGAAATAAACGTTACACATAATTTTGACGACGATGAACTGTTTAAAGATCAGTTAAAAGATGAAGAGTTAACCGAATTGATGAAAAATAACAAAAACTTGAAATTCAAAACTATAAAAATGCCAAATACGAATAATCAACTTATTTTTGATGTGTCAACAAATCAAGCAAGAGTGTACCTACCAGAAAAATACAGGAAGAGTGCATACAATACAGTTCACAATACTTGTCATATGGGCGCAAAATCAACAAGTAAGTTAATGAGACAGCGATATGTATGGACCAACATGAACAAAGATGTAAATAGTTGGGTAAAACAATGTGTCAGCTGCCAAAAAGCAAAAGTTCACCGTCACACAATTTCACCGCTAGCAGACTACCATGTATCAGAAAGATTCGAACATGTCCATATTGATATTATAGGCCCATTACCACCATCAGAAGAAAATAGATACTGCATAACATTCATTGATCGAGCAACATCATGGCCAGAGGTTATTCCAACCAGAGATATGACGGCCGAAACGGTAGCTAAAGCATTAGTCACAAGCTGGATAGCGAGGTTTGGTGTACCGTCCAAAATAACAACAGATCAAGGACGCCAGTTTGAGTCTGATCTATTCAACCAACTTGCTCATCTACTTGGAATAACGAAAACGAGGACAACAGCTTACAATCCGAGATGCAACGGAAAAATTGAAAGACTGCATAGAACACTGAAAGCAGCAATAATGGCCAAATGCAGCGATAACGCCAATTGGTATAATCATCTACCGTTGATTCTTTTGGGAATGAGATCAGTCCCAAAAGAAAATGACTACAGCCCAGCACAGATGACTTACGGCAAGACTATTAACCTGCCCGGAGACTATTTTACAACATCTACGACTAACATAAACCATTCTGACTATACAAGACAGTTAATAGATTCTTTTAAGGACTTAAAGCTGACCACGAGTTCACATAGCAGTAACAGACAAATTTTTTTACACCCGCAATTAAAAACATGCACACATGTTTTTATCAGAAACGAAGTTAAAAGATCTCTGACAGCACCATACAAAGGACCTTTTAAAGTTCTAGAGCGCAACGAAAAGTTCTATAAAATAGACCTTGACAATAAAGACGTTAATATTACTATTGATAGGCTAAAACCAGCATTTTTAATGCAAACAAACACAAATGACGAGACTACAAATGTTACTACACAACCAACATCAATTCAAACAAAAATACAGACAGAACAAAACGCTGACCTATTGAAAAAGACAAAAAAAGTACAATTTTCAACACAGACATCAACTTTAAAAACTCGTTCAGGAAGGGCAGTACAACAACCTAAACGATACCAGTGAGAAGTAACCAAGAAATTAACTCACATCGTTTAAAAATTAAAATAAGATATTATTTTTATTAAATTTTTTTAAATTTTTAATGTGAATTGAAAGGTTGTCATTCTTATTCAAGTACATACATAGAATTAATCTTATTATAATTTATTAGATCATATTAATATTATCATTAAATACATACAATTTGTGCAATAAGTACTAAGGGTATAGTAGTTTTTAATTGCTTATATTTTTAATGTTTAAAGGTGTATACAATAATAAAATTTATTATTTTTTAATGTTCATTCTTCAGGGGGAGCAATGTAGGTGGCTACTTACATAACATAAGTATGTAAGTAGGTAATTACCTACATAGTAAATTGTAGATTCCTACGTTACCGGCATGTCGCCTGGTACGTGGATTACTCACTGGCGCCAATGTTTTCTGTGCGCTAGTAGTTTTACATGTAGTCGTACATACAACTGCATGTTTTACAAGCTCCACGACTTCCCGCGCTTTCTTGTTTATACGACGCGTATTAGTAGCGGGTTCATTATTGTGATTTGTTCATCCCAAACTTATCATATTATTTAATAAACATTTCCAATTTAACACGCTTGTTTTATGTAGCCTACCTTCTTAGTTGAATCTAATTTAATTCCTTATCAAATAAACGCTACACGTACATTTGCGATGTATTAACGCTTTAAGAAAGATAATACTGAAAAACATTAAGATGCATTCGTTGCATATTGAGTTATTCTCGAATCGAATAAACTGAATGCAACTACCTACTGGGTCTATTATTATGCAGATGGTTTCTAATATTCGGAATTGCATTATATTATAATCTTGATGTTTCAAATGGAGAAGATAACAATCCAATGCAAGTGATAGGCAATCCTGCAAGTTTATCGTCATTACCTACCCGTCCCAGCACACAACTTTCACAGATAGCAGCTATTGTCGGAAGCATTGAATATTCAGTCTGAGAATTTAATATACTCTCTCGAGTTGCGAACCTAAAAGCTTATCTATTCCGAGAACATTGGCTAAGTAGCACTCAGCACTTCCAAACTTGAAACTTAAATATTATACCGCCGCTTTCTGGAGCTCTGGAAACGTTGTTGTTGAACTTCTATTGACGTTTTAAATCTTAATCGCTCAAAGAAAACGAATTGTTGACCTGTCGACAAAACATTCGTTTCCTCGTTGATACTTTCTTTTTAAAGGTCGAATCTGGTCATTGACTTTTTTTAACCCACTTTCCGTTATCCAATCGAATTGAAATTTCGCTATAGATATTATATAACTAGGTATATTCTGTGTTTATAGTGACAAGTGCATGGTCGCCGAGAATTCGACCATAACTAAATTAAAATTATAAGTTCGAACATTATTGAGGTTCCATTGTCAAAGACTTATACTTCTCTCAAAAACAATGACATGGATACCCATTTGCTTTTTTCGTCAATTTTTTTTAAATTTTGAAAGTGCAACTTTGTTTCTTTATATTCATCATAAAAAATAAATGCACGTGATTTTCTCACTAAACCCCCCTTTCCCCTAGGTGATTTTTTTCCAGACCCCCCCCCTTTCCCTCTTTTAAGCTCACGTGATTAATGGACGCCCCCTTTATGACGAGTTTTTGAGCCCTGTAGGTATAGCGGATCTAGAATTGTTCTAGTGGCACCACTTCATCCCAATGCAGTTCATAGGTACATCTAAAAATGATCGATCTGTTCATGCTTTCTGCCAATTAATCCGCAAGAGTGAAACCGTAGAAGAAGAAGATATTATGATTGATTATTACGACAGATGAATACCTAATATTAAAAAAAATGCGTGGGGCTAGAACACAAAAATACCGAGTTATGGACGAATTTAATGGAACAAGTGGTCGGCCAGTGCTCGAAATTCGACCATAACTAATTTAGATTATAAGTTTGAACATTATTAAGATTGCTTTGTCAAAAACTACGCGAGCGCTATTTCACAATTTTATTTAAAAAATAATTACATGGAGAAGTCAAATTTGAAATATTGATACGTTCAAAATTTTCTCTATGGTTATTTAATACAAAAAAATATTAATCTATTCTCAATTTGACCACAGATAAACAAAGTAGGTATCTGTGTTAAATAATACCAAATACATCGAAGTGTGTGTGAGTATGAAATACACAACATTACAGTAGTGTGCGTAATATTTTTTTATTGATTTAATCTATTTTATACATCATTTAATAAAAAATATTAGCATTCGCCACCCCTTCTCTATATAAACTATAAGTGTGCCAAGTTTCATACTCTTCCGTCCGCGCAATTTTCGTAAAAATGGTCATAAAGTTTTTCCTTCACGTATTAATATACAGATAGAAGATAACTTATAGGAGGTACATGGGGAGTTTTGATTTATCGATTATCTGACTTAGACCTAGCTCCTAAAAGACTGTCGTTATCGAAAGAGTGCCAAAGTATCTTATAGACTGCGTTTTGAATTACAAACAATATTACATTACAATGGATGCCGAATGACAGTTGGCCGAGGAGAGCGCTGTTCTTCCTCCCATCAGGGTCCCGAAGACGAGGAAGACCCTCTCACACTGTGTTCCGCTCCTTCGAAGCAGAGCTGAGGGACATGGACATGGTGTGGGAGGAGGTCATAAACATTGCGCAAGATCGAGCGCAATGGAGAGCTCTTGTTGCCTCCCTATGCCCCTGAGTGGGGTGTAAAAGGGAGAATTGATTGATTGATTGATTACATTACATCTTTCGAAAGAGCATTTAACTTTAAAATAAGCTATGGTCTGTTACCCGTTTAGGTGGAGAGTAAATCTTAAAGGATAAAAAATAAAGCAATCGAAGAGCTCTCTTAAAAAAAAAGAAAATCTCATTTCACAACAAACGGTGCGCCTTTTTATTGAAATTTGAATAAAGCATTGTTTAAATGGCCCCTTCCGGGAAGAATTGCTCTGAGGCGGGGATAAATCAATCGGTTTATTAACTTGATCGGGAACGTTAAAAAAAAGCGGAAATGATTTGAGACGGAAGTAAAAATAACTCTTCTGTGGAAATGTGATACCTACCTATGTATATTTTATATTTTCGATTTGGCTTTTATGTGTTCGTACGTAAATTGATTTCAAAAAAAAAATAGAAAGGTGATACAGAAAAGGGGTAATATTTCGACTTTTTACTCCGATTGTTATTAAAATTCCTGGAAAATCCGGATATTAAACCTTTTAAAATATTATTGTTATGACTTCTATAAAACCACAGTATTGATTTTAATGCTGTACTAGCTGTTGCCCGTGGCTTCGCTCACATGTTACTGTATTTGGTTTCACTTCCTAAACAATGCAGAATTATATTCTCATCAAAATTAATTATAATAAAAAACATCTTGTCCCATTTCCAAGACTGTCTGAAATGTCTGAGTATTTTTTTTTTTAATTTATATTCTAAAATTTCCATTAAATAACCTAACTACCTACTATATTTTTGTCATTATCAATCTGTATTTAAATTAAATATTAAATATTTCTAATACAAATACAATCAGCCCGAAAACTTAAAAATCTCCATATTTTGCTAAATTGACAGACATTGTCCTATCAGAATTCCAAAAAACAACTCGAATAACTTTTATTGCACCAAATGACGTCATTTGAAATAAATTTTTATATTGCTGGATATGAATAAAAAATGTTCAAATGTTCATTAAAAAATTAACAAATAATATTACAACAGTATTTTATTTAAATAAATATTGATGTCCTTTATTTTCATCCTATGTCCTTTATTCAATCGTATCAAATCCTCTAATATATTATAAAACTAGCTTTCCCGACAGACGTTGTCCTGTGGTCCAGCCCAAAGTGGCCCGTTAATATGTACATGATGTGCACTGCGCCCCCGTTAAACAATACAAAATTAATTCGATTGAGATAAGCTAATAAAATAATAACATTGAAATCTGAAAACATCCCTATTTCATTCGTATTCAAAGCTCTGGCGGGAACAACTTGAGAAAAATGCGCTCGCGCACACACCCTACCTCGCCTATTACCAACACAAATGTGCCCGATAATATTGTTGACTTTGTATGAATATTTTCTAAAACTATCGAAACGGTGCGGTGGAGTAAGTGGGATGGGCTACTTACTGTAAGAGCGTATGCGAGAATATGGGGGAACTACCCGCGATGTCGTGGGCGCGTCCCAGTAACCTTTCCATACAAACTTAAATATTGTATTTTACATCATATGTTATCCATTTTTTTTACTTTTTATTAGTTATTCTGTTATCCGGAGCAGAGAAGAATCCAATAAATCAAACATCAGAAGAATCTGTTGAGCCAATCTCGAGTTATAAGTGTTCGCACTAACCCGACTTTAATTTATATAGTAGATGGGAGCTGGCAACCCTAAGCCCAATGACATTTAGTATAGGTATCTACCTAATTATTCATTAAAAAATTACATTTTTCGTGTATAAAATTCGCATTAATATTAACAAATAATATCTTCTCTTTTAGAGAAAGTATTCACAATTCATCGATCTAATTTTAGCACCTTTATTAATAAAATAATCTTTTTGCAAAGTTCACGCAAACTAACCTAATCCAACACATGGAATTTGACCTTGTCCAGTTGTCCACGTGTAATCGTGAACAGTAGGTATAGATAGGTACCTATGTCATTGTTTTTTTTTTAACATTTTTTGGCATATCATCCACAACTATGTCATTGTGTTGCAAGGGAATATTAGGCCCACTGTCCACGAATTCATAGCGTAAATATTCTGTTGTATGTTGATTCTGTGATGTTTTGTTATGTTAAGTTTTTATGTGTTACTCTACCAATATACAGTAAAGTATGAATAATAAAATAAATTCCCATACTTATACGTTAAAATAAATTGTAAACGATTTCTTGCAACTGTACATACAAAAGACACGATTTATTTTTTTTGCATTATTTATTTATTGATCTATGCAGGACTTCGCCGTCTGATTTATTCCTATTTATATTGTACCCCTGAGCGTGTTTATTATTGATCAGAGAGTTGAAAAGTATATGTGTTTGTACAAGAATGCTCTTAATTTTTGTGATTTATTTCCTATATATAAATGTATCTAACGTAGATTAATTAACGCATTTGACTTTGAATGAAGTAATCAGCTAAAGACGTCTAAATCACACATTTAATACGCCGGACTGCACGGCGTACTTTGTCACGTCTCGTACGCTAGGCCGCGCCGCCGTGGACAGTAGGCCTTTATTCTATCTACTCATATTATTACGTTTGATGCAAAACAAAAAAATATATTAAGCCTTATCTCCCCTTAAACTGAATCTTAGCACTATCAAATTATCGTATGATGCACATAATTACATAATGACTATTATTCTGAAATGAAAAACAGATGATTGAGTTGCGTCGTATCCAATTTTTATTGAGACTTTTGACATTTCCCTACTCTGAAAATATTTTATCCAACACATTAATTGCGTAACTACTGGCAACCGATTAATTTCTAAGCCAAAACTTCTATTCTGCAATGACAAAACTCCTCGTATCCAATATTTTTGTTGCATATTTTGAAATTTTCGCATAAAATGCAAGTAAGTACTTATAAAATACGATAGGAATTTAATTGAAAAAATGATCGTAATAATATCAAAGAGCTGAAATATTTTACATTTTTACATCTTATAGATTAATTCTTGAAGACTGTTTTTTTGTATTCACTCTATCTTTTGTATACATTGTATCGAATCTGTCTACCAACCTTCTGTAGAATACAATATGAGGAGAAAAACACCGAGTGTGAGGTGAAGAAATGGAAGCGCGGGGAATTTTATTGCGGTGATAACAAGAAAGTTTTTTATTTGTTTTTTTTTTTATGTTTCTCTCAAAAACTACGCTGAATATATTCGACACGATGAACCCTGAGTAGAGGGAAGAACTTAGCGACTTTTACGATTATACTTTAAATATTTAATCTCTGAAATGTTAGCGCACTATGTAGAAGCACATAAAGTAGGTATCTTTTTATGGATCTGGACTCACACATAAATTAGTCAATCAAATTGTGGAAGAGAGGCTTCAAGAATCAAGACCTCTCCACAGCGCTAAGTCAATGAATTCCTCAACACAAAGCCGTGCAAACATCCATCCCTTGCATTATGGATTTCACAGATGTCAAAATAATACCTACACAGATAACACATGCATGATTCTTCTACTTACGAAAGCGTAGAGCCGATTAAGGGCCGGTCTTATAAACATCTGTTAGTTAAAAGTCAAACCAAATAAACCGAAATATGATCCATTTTCTCGTTTTTCCGTCTTAAAAAAATTCCTTATTCAAATAATTTCAGTACGACAATTTGTTAGTAAACCATCGATAAACTTACGGATATTTGGTCTCTCGTTTATAAGATCGGCCCTAAGCGTACTAGCAGATTCATTCATTCATTCTCCCTTAAAGACCCCCGCACACCGCAAGCCAGCCCGAAGGAGACCAATCCGCAGCAAACCCGTCCCGCACGAAACCGACCCCCTAGCTGGCCTAGCTCGATCGAAGCAATTAAAGAAAAAAATCGGCCACACACAAATCAAGCCCGCGGCGGATCCGCGATCACAAAAAAAAAAAAATACCATAACTTTTTATCTTTAGACGTTGATGAAGAAATTATATGAAAAAAATTAACGTTAGACACAAAATATTGCCACTTATCACCTAATTTATCTCCTTAGTTGAGCAACTGCACACGCTTTCAGTCACCCGTTGTAACTTTTTTCTGCATGGGGTGTCCTTTGCAGTTGCGTGCCTCAAAAATTAACACGTATGAGGTAATAAATTATTTGCCGTGGTTAAAAAGTGTTATCGGGTTTTACTATCTTAAAATTAAAAACGAAACAATTAAGTACTTCAGTTGTACCTCAAATAAAAACTTTTTTTCTTATCCGAAAACTGGTAAACTAATAGACGAAGTAACATTCAAGATCTAGGTATAGGTAATCATGGTGATAGAAAGGTAAACAATAATATAGTCATAGAAAAACAGAAAAAAGGAAGTTTTGTAAGTACCTAGGGAAAAAGAAAACAAAATGTAAGCGTGATAAAATCGTATTAACGCTATCTTTACCATAAACAAACATATAAAAATGTTTTTTTATTTTATTTTTTTATTTAATAATAATTAGGTACAAAACATCTGAAATAAATTACAACGATGTTGCCCAAATAGGCTAAGCCTGTGCTAGAGCAAACTTAAAAAAAAAGCTTATAAAAATATAGTCTTACAATATAAGTACAAAATAGAAAAAAAAAAACACAACAGACTCTATGTCGCACACACAAACACCTTCACACCCTCATTCACTCACATTCACATACAGAACATAAATTATATTATAAGTGAGACATCTACTTTATAAAAAAACAACAACAAAAGTCAATATTATGAACACCAAACTTATAAAACAAAAGAATCGTCATTTAAGTAGGTAGGTACTCCTTGTAAATTTAATATTTCTGTATTTTCTATTTTGTAATGGTAGGTACCTATTCAAGATCCAAGTTTTCTAATTACGTTAAATTAACAACAAAAAAGTCTGTCAAGAGTTATGAGCATATTTTAACTCAAAACAAACAAGGGGATGAGGGTGCCTCGTGTTTTATTTTGACACGTCATTTTTGTTAAGAAAAGTTGACAACGATTTTCCCCATCCCGGAATCTCCTTTGGGGATGAGACAAGGGTGCACGGGGTAATTATTATCATCAGTATGAATGAAGGATGACAGAATCCTAAGAGGAAGCTAACCTTATTAACGCGTAACAACATCCCTCCCCATCCCTGTTCGTCCTTATTCTTCAAACTCTTTACATACAGTGAGTGCGTAAGATGTTTTTGAAAACACAATACATCATATTATATGAATAATTTTTTTTTATCAAATTGAATTGTTTGATTGATATCATCTAATATTCAAAAAGCACCTGAAGATCTTATGATGCTTTCAAAACCGTTCGTAGAGATAGATTTTTTTGTTAAATATGCTATTGTCATTAGAGGTTGCTATGAAAGAAAAAAACTAAGAAAATTGCGTGGAAAATTAAAGAAAAATTGACTAAGCAAACTTTTTGACGATGTATACTTTATTATTTTTTTATTTAAATTTAGCATTAGACATATTATAATGACTGTGGTTTGGTAATTGGTTTAATTTTCAGTTTTGCTTTTCACACAAAATTTAAAAAGATGCAGTCAGAGTTATGTTGGTTAAATAGGTACCTAATTAATTATTTATCTATCATTATAAAAAAATCCTATTCAATATTCATAGTTAAGAAAGTACAACGTCTGTGGGGAAAGCTAGTACTTTGATACTATTTGTAGGCATGTATGTACCTACACATCAAGAAAAGCGAAAAGACGCTTTCGTAGATACTTGTGGTATATGTAGGTATTATTATGTTATATTGCTAGCAAGAAAACAATATTAAAGTCAATATAAACGTCTAGATTAGTAGAATTTCTCGGCTGAAAGATACTTACAACATACTTTGCAGCGCCTATAAAAGTTCCCAGGAATATAACAAAATTGGATGTTGGTATCTACGTTCATGGGAGATAAGAGTGAGGCCTTTATAATATTCCTATAAATAAATAACACAAAAGTCTGAGAGAAAGGAGAATGCCGAACTACATATTATTACTGTCGTCATCTGTCTTTATCATTTTCTACAAAATTTCTAAAGATATAATAATATAGTTCTATTTCAGCAACATTGATGTGAATATTGTGCACAGTATAGCATTTTTAAGAAACATGTTGAAAAGAATCTTAAAATTTTGTTTCTTTGCTATAGTGAAATATTCTTCCGGAGGGTGTCCTATCTGGAACATGTGCTCAGGGTAGAAAAGTACGAGCCACTGAACCTGATTTTGAAAGGCAAAATAGAGGGTCGAAGAGACGTGGGCCGAAGATAGTTTTCCTGGCTTTGTTATATCCGGTATTGGACTGGAATTAGTATGGTCGAAATGCTTTTTGCGGCTACACAGGACAGGGAAAGATGCTCTCGAGTGATAGTCGACGTTGGGGAACCCAACATGATAGGTACATGATGAAGAAGAAGAACCGATTTATTAAGCCTCCGTAACAGCCTGAAGTTCATCCAAAAGGCGTAAGTATCTAGCTTCTTTTTGTGACTGAAACAAAAAATAAATAGTTACCTACTGCAGATATAAGCCGGTTTGTTACTCTGGGTTTTGTGCGATACTTAAACTAATCATTAATTACTATATCCCACTACTCAGTTTTTGGCTCTATACTTAATATGAAAACTCTTTTATTATTGTAGAAACGAAGTTTTATAATGCGTCTCTAAAAAAAGTTTACCCCATCTAGATTACTTAATTATTTATTTGAAATTGACGACGAAAAAATTTATTAGTAACATTATTTTTGTATAAAAGCCACTTGGCCGTATATCATGTTAATAAATAGATAAATAAATCTCGGGAGGGATGACTGACAAAGAAGAATAAATAAACATCATTAAATTAATTTATGTTTAAATCTCATTTTGTTTCATATTATTATACATTCAGCAAACTTACTACGTAATTGGTTTTTAATTTTAATTTTTTTATGTATCATATTGTGTGAAGTTGTGATATTGTAAAACGGTATTTTTTCCTCTAGTTTTATTTATCGTATATGCATTCCTAAATCTCATCTCGACCAACCCATCAACTCTATATGGCCTTGGAGTTTAAGCTCCTCTTTGCATAGCCTCCAGCCTATCTATTTGTTATGAGGGGAAATCCATCAGGGACACCCAGACACACCGGCTAAAGCCCCTCAACTCCAAACTCAGCAATGTTTCTACTCAATGTTGAGGTCTACCGCTTCTGGTTTTGTCGATTCTTCAGTGTCATCTCGTCTTTCTCTTTTTGTCACATTATTTTTTCTTTAAATCCTGTCATCTCACTCAGTGGAGTTTTCTTCCTTCCTGCCTATCTGGATCAGCTTTACTTCAAATCCAGCCCTCGAGTAGTCCGGACCCTTGGTTTAAGGTGAACATAAGTTACACCATAGACCCCAAAAACTCTCTTCAGCCAGCGTAGACTATAGTGTACGGGGTAATCAAACAGCCAATATTATGCCGTGCTGACTTTCATAAACTATAAATAATATTTATGTGTGACATATATTCCTATAATGAAAATAACCTGTTAATTTTCATTTAAATTCATTCATTGAATATTTTAATATTCGCCCTATAAGTTTTCTCACAAACCCTTCTTTAAGAATCTGTACATAATGTTATTTTCATAAAATAATTTTCATATATTCATATACAACAAGGCGCCCCAAACTATAAAGGCTGTTATGCTTTTAAAACACTCAAAGAAAATCTCGAGTAATATTCTTATTTGTATACGCCAGTCCTTATTACATTATCCTCTCCTTAAAGTCCCGGGGTTTACACATTTCTAAAAACAAGACGGGAATTTTATATCTGGAAATTTTCCCTGAACTATTACGAAATAAACGTGATTCATATTTTGTAATACATTCATTTTATAACACACAATACAATAAGAGACGAGAACATCATATTATTCCTGAATACATGGATGTAATATTATATTTGAAAAGATCCTCTCAAAAGGAAAACTTATTAAAGTTATTTAGCTCCGTACATAATATGTACGTTATATAATATCTCAGCATAATGTAGAATTAAAAATAGATTATTTTCTGCTTCGAATTCGTTTACCTGAATTTTCCACGAAATTTTGTATACGTTCTAACTATATACATACGAGTATACTTATTTGTATTGTCATGGAAAGATATGTTTACCTCATATGATTTTTTTTATTCTAAAAAGGATAGGTTCTTACATGGTTAATTTTTTATTTAAAAAAGGCTGGACGCTTATCAGTTAAACGAAAAACAAGACTGCTGCTATATTGGGATGATTAAGAAACATAAAAAACTCCAACAGTAAAATCGGCACCAAAAGGAAAATCTATAAAACTTGTGTTTTGAAGTAAGAAGGCATATAATAATATTTTATTTTCTGTTGTACTATGTTTTTTTGATTATTGTTTTTGTGCGGTTTTTGTTGTTTTTTTTAATCACTTTTCTTTTGTACATGTTTATATTGTTAATGGCACATAGCCGTGAATAAATAAATAAATAAAAAATAAAATAGAGTGTAAGGCGAATACCAACACAGCAAAAAATTTACTGAAAGTCTCAGAATTGCAAGCTTTCAGAAGCATTGCTGGGAATACCCTCAGAGATAGAATAAAGAACACAAGGGTACGGGAAATATAATAGGTTGATCATAAAATAGACCCTCTGATGATGAGACCAATCCAGCCTGCACGTCTTTCTGAGATGGTTTTGAATAAGTGCCTTCCTTTTACGACTCTGCTGAGAACCTCGGCATTTGTGCCACAAAATTTCATTCTTCTATCTCTTGCTACTCGTAACGGCTCCTGCACTCGCCCTATTCCGATCCAATCACGCACATTGCGCAGCCAAGATTTACCTTCTACTAGGTCCACGGTGTCCATCTATATTGCCCATCAAAATAAGTTGGAAAATTTTATACGTTTCCCAACGCATAATATGCCCCAGATATGAAACCTTGCGGAGTTTAATATTTTTCAGCAACACTCTGTCGTAGTCAGCTCTCCTCAGTACCTCTGAATTACTAACTAAATCTGTCCACGGTATACAAGCATTCTTCTGTGAATCCACATCTCGAATGCTTCCAACCGGTTCATAGAGCATACTTTCAGGGTCCAGGTTTCCGAGCCATACGTCAAAACAGACCATACATAGCACCTCAACATTCTATGACTTAATTTGAGATTTAATTTATCATTGCAGAATATTGTTCTCATTTTGTTCAACGTGCTACGAGCTGCTTCTATCCGGCATTTCACTACCACATCTGGGTCTACAGACATGGTAATAATGCTGCCCAGGTATTTAAACGTAAAATATCATTAAACGTGCTTTATATGTAAGGATTATTAAATGCATTAATGTATTTACGCATACCCTTTAGTTTTAATAAAATATTACCGCAAAATATAATAAAATCTTTATTTTTTTCTCTAAAAAAAAAGTTAAGGTAAGAGCTACCAGCACCAGTAAAACGATTACATACATAGAGAAACAGAACTAGATTTAATTAAAGCGAGAATTTTCTACTGAGGGTGAAAATATAGCAAGCGACGAATAACAAAGAGACAAAATAAGTTTCAGAGTGAAACGTTTCATAGACAAAGAAACTCCGCAATAACCACTTGTCTATGTATATTTTTAAGCTACCGCATTTTAATGATTAAATGAGAAGAATACGCATCATATATGATTAAACTCGTAAGCTTGTTTTCAAACCATGAATGTGTTATTGTTTTGTAAATCTCAAAGCTTGCTGAAAAAAAATTGAATTGTGTATGTATGTGTATCAACCAACTTAAGTATGTAGTTTTGACATTAACATTAGGGTGTTTATTATATTGCAACTAACCGCAAAACTTGTCGGACGACAGGGTAATTAATTGTACAATTGTCTTTCTTTTTCATTTTATTTAGACGGCAAAGCATCCGATCCCGAGTGATTCATGAAGTTCATAATCACTTATATTTATTTAATTCAAGTAAAATTCATCACTCGCCATAACAGATTTCTGCTTTGCGATGAGTGATCATAATACCTAATCTCGCCTGAAGATTGTGTCCCAAGAGTCACCGAAAGCTCGCGAAATACAAAATCGCAAACCACCACGCGACGTACCCGAAAAAACTTATTCTCATATATATATATATATATATATATATACTTATATAGTTTTTCTGATAATAACAATTCTAATGTTAGTACAGGTGGTCCGCACTCACAAAATTATGCATAAGAGTAATGAGGGTCAAATAAAGAAAAGGTTCCCTCGTCTTGAACTCATAGGCCTTACGTGCTTTTCAAACATTGTGAATATTTGTCTATAAACAAAGACCTCTACGGTACAATGTCTTAATAGTATGTATTTATAAATAACTAGCTTTCCCGACAGACGTTGTCCTGTAGTCCTTACTTTGAATATTGATTGCAAATTTGCAATTTATACAAAAATACGTTTAAAATATGTTTGAATGTTAAAAAAAATATTTCTAAAAGCTTAGAAAATATCCTATCAGTAAATTTGTCACGAGCTGCATGTGTAAAACATGCACCTCGATAGACAAAAAAGGTCATCAGCTTTTCACAGGAAGAAATATTAAGATGTAAGTTTTACTCCATTTCACTGTGATCAGTTAGGCAGAGACTATGCTACTGCACTTGCATATGGGACGAGACTGTGCCCATCACCAGAATATGCGTTGGATTCGTCAAAAAGGTGTAGTGTTTCGACATTGTGCGCATGTGTCTCGTCAGGACCATCTCACAAAATGGCCGACACACATCGTGGAATCCGATGAAAGCGGGGAGCGCCGCATAACATGACTGAAAGTGATGACCTAGGATTTGTCACGTTCACGTATATACACACATTGTAAAATGCTTATGTTTTTTTTGTATTTTTTGGGAATAAAATAAATAAATAAATAAAAAGTGTGTTGTTATGGAATTTTTCACAGATGGCGTTGTTGTCAGTAAATCCGTTCCATACAAACTTTAATATTATATTTTATATTATTTGCCATCCATTTTTCGAATTTTTAATAAATATTCTGTTTTCCGGAGCGGAGAAGAATCCAATGAACCAAGCATTATAATAATCTGTTCAGTCGATCTCGAGTTACAAGTGTTCGCACTAACCCGACTTTGTTTTAAATTAGATATAGATTATAAATAACTATGGATCGTAAGAAATATAAATTGGTAAAATATCGCTGTCTTCTTCACTTATAAAAAACAAAGAGCGCATGTGTTTTTTTTTTTTTTTTTTGTGAAAACGCATAGGGTAATGTATCAAGACAGTCATTATGCCAAAATTTCATTTGGATTCCTTTGAAATGAATCGCATTCAGCATTCCATATTTGTTTGACTTTTCGTAGATGGACGGAAAACTCGTAAACTAGAAGAATGCTGATTTTGTGATGCGTTATCCCTCGATATCTGTGTGCAATGATTTGCATGCGAGTTTAAGCATTGTAAACAAATTTAAAGTAAAAAATATCTGCCCACTACAACACCGTACCATTCCATAACCCTGCCAGACACGAAAAATAATATGATACGCTGTACTATAACTGTAACGGATCAACGGAATTCTATACATGTAGGTATGCAACCCGTATGATATCCATATGCAGCGGGTATGATACCCGTCAAAAAAAATCTTTGTACCTATTTAAAAGTATAACACTATGCTCACTAGACAGTTTCGTCACCTACCAACATTATCGCGTGCGATGGAACGGTCTATTGGGCGTAGTGTCAAACTTTTCAATACAAATCAATCTATACTTCCGTATTCAACGCATATGATATCCGTATGCAACGGGTATGATGCCCGTACAGAAATATTCATTGTATTTCAAAAGTATGACACTACATCCACTAGTTGGCGTAGTGTCATCCTTTTCAATATAAAATATTCAACGAATATGATACCCGTATGCAACGGATGTGATGCCCGTACAAAAATAATCATTGTATTAAAAGTATGTTAGTGCCATACTTTTTAATACAAAGAATATTTTTTTTGCCTTTGTTTTTTTTATACTTTGCTAGGCAAAGACCTAAAACGTTGTTAATGTTGTTTCAGTTGCATAGATTACGTGCTTTTTTATTGATATAAATATAGAACAAATAAGTATTAACAAAAAATATATATATCTAATTGAGTCACGCGAAATCTTAAAGATTTGTCGGCGTGTGTAAAAGAGATTTTTATGTAGGTACATGAAAAAAAACTTAACGTTTAACCTTGTATAGAAATTAATTTTATTTATTTACCTATTTATTTACTTTATAGATACAAACATTTTAAAAAGTTACAAAAATGTTGCCCAAAAAGGCTAAGCCTGTGCTAGGGCAAAATTATTTTATTTAATAATTTTAATTTTGCACTTATTCAACTTTTAGAATTTCGATTGTAAGATTCGTACAGAACACCCGAAAGATTCTTAATTCTCTAAGAAGAGATAGGGCCGGTTCCTCAGAGCGTCAACTAATGATAATTATTATTATCCATTTTTATTGCGTTTTGCGATTTATTTTATTTCCTCCGTAGTCATAAAACCTCGAGATAATAAAAGTTTTTCTTACACAACGACTAAATTGTTTTTATTATTTGAGCAGCGGAGTAGATGTGCCTCTAAACGACAATCCCTTTCTTGATATAATCACTGGGCATCGGAGACAAACTACTATTATTGTAGGTAGTTTAAAATAACCATTAATTATTGTGAGTGACGTTTTATTGTACGGAAACCTTCGGATAATTAAATTATTTATTATTTACAAAACAGAACATAATATGTAGTACGAATGTATTTGATAATTAATTATTATAAGGGTTTGTTAAAAACTTTATCCACTCTACGGTCTTTATCTTTATCCATCCAAGAAAATGGAAACCTTTATAAAATCTCTTCTCAATAAGCAGGTTTGATTTTAATGGAACAATTTTGCCATCTCGACTAAAGAAGGTTGTCAAGAGGCTTTGTAGCCTTATTCAATCTATTAACAAACATTATAAGAAAAACCTCCTACGCTACTTGCCATTCTTATACTTACATTTTGTTTTCAGCAATGACGAATGCTATTTTTCAATTATGACTCACCAATCACCATACATAATATATGCTATTTATATATTTTTGGGATCACTTTATAATTATTATTAGTAGTTTTAATAAAATAAAATAATAAATTAACACTTTTCTATACTTACAAAGGTGTCAGTATAGCCGGCGGAACTTATTGCCTGAGGCAATTTTTTCTAGTAAACCGTTCCCGTCCAATCTGAGACTGGCCAACTCCGGATAGAATTTCATGTGAAAAAACACTGACCCGACCGGGAATCGAACCCGGGACCTCGTGATCTGAAGTCCACGCCTATACCACTAGGCTAACGAGGTCGGTAGTCGTTTTCTTTAAAGTGCCAACAATTAAAGTGATATTATTATTATTTTTTTTTAATTAAGACTTTTTTTTTTTAATCAAGTGTTTTTTTAAAAGAGAAAAATAACTAAGTAATCATTTGATTGATTTATTATCTGTTGTTTATTTTTTACCTTAGTTCTTCCAGACAATGAGCTGTAGATGTTGATTTTGTTAAAATGTTGTTTCATTATGCTACTACACCCACAAACAGGCTATGCCTTGTGGGATTTTTCGAAATGTTTAATTCTTCTTCTTCTTCTTCTTCCTCTTTGATTAGGCCTGCTGGCCTGTTGTTCCTGCTATGTTGTCCTCTTGGGAAGCTGAGTGCCAACTGTCCCTCCAGCGTTTAGGCGGTCGTCCTGGAGGTCTGCTTCCTTGTGGTATGTTGTCTCTGGCGATTTTCGCGGCTCTTGTGTCTTCCATTCTTGAGACGTGGTCATTCCAAAACCGTCTCCTCTGTCTTCCCCACCTTACAACGTCCTCGACTTCGCAGATTCTTCGGATCTCTGTGTTTCTAACTCTATCACGAAGGGTTTTTCCGGAGATGTTTCGCAGAATCTTCATCTCACTCGTACGAAGGAGGTTCTTGGTTCGGACAGTATCGGCTCTGGATTCTATACCGTAGGTCATAATTGGACGGACGCATGTTTTGTATATCCTGACCTTGCTAGGGATATTCATATGGTCATTTTTCCATATCGCCTCTCTAAGGCATCCTGATATGGCTGCAGCTTTTTGTGTTTGCTCCTGTACTTCCCCATAAAGGTCACTGTTGGATGCCATGCTGACGCCAAGATATTTAAACTTGGTGACTTGTTCGACTGGTGTTCCATCGATTGTCACGTTGCATACCGTCTGTTCTCTGGCCAATGTCATGCACTTTGTTTTGCTTATCGATATAGACATGTTGTATCTCATAGAGGCCATGTGGAATCGGTTCAGCATAAGTTGAAGATCCATAATTGAATCGTGATCTGCAAAAACCACACATCTAACAAAATTAATGTTTTGAGAAAATTGAAAAAAACCGTTTTATTCCTAAACTTTATGTATATCGATATGATTCTTTTATTGAATCCAATGCTCCAATGCTACTCTATGCATAAAAGCTTATTTTAAACATTATTATTATTTTATTATTTATTTACAATTTTTTTTACAAAATGTACATGTGTGGTTTTTGCT
The DNA here is from genome assembly GCA_963576905.1 of Mystacides longicornis. NCBI lineage: Eukaryota > Metazoa > Arthropoda > Insecta > Trichoptera > Leptoceridae > Mystacides > Mystacides longicornis. The sequence continues at coordinate 16,383,552 of OY756425.1, forward strand.
GACCATCGCTTACTTCAAAGGAAAATAAGATAACTTTTGTCCTTTTGTTTAAAATTATACTAAAATCGGCGATGTAATAATATTTTTTATATATACTTGATCAAAAAGAGATGCAATGCAGTACAATGTAATGAAAATATATGTATAATTGACTCTTCAACATCTGTGGCGCAGTCATCTGCTTCTGTTGTTGGCTACTGGAAAATTTTATCGGGAGATTTCTTACCATGTCCCTCATGGTACACATAAAATTATTTAGGTTTATTATTTTTTATGTATACAAAAACAAAAACCCACAGTTGTCTCATATAAAATACCTCCTGAATAGGTGGTCGGTAGCCAGTACAACTACCGACCTCGGTAGCCAGTACAACTACCGACCTCGGGAGCCTAGTTGTACTAGCGTGGACTTCAGATCCGAGGTCCCGGGTTCGATTCCCGGTCGGGTCAGAGTTTTTCTAAGTTTTTTTTCACCTAAAATTTCTACCCGGGGTTGGTCTGTCTCAGATTGGACGGGACCGGTTGTCTGTAAAAATGGCCTCAGGCAATAAGTTCCGCCGGCTATACTGACACCTTTGCATAGAAAAGTGTTACATTATTATTATTTTATTAGGACGCGGTAAATTCTGCATTTAGTCGAAAGATAATACAGCTGTAAAATCATCCGTATTTTCTTTCTACGCTTTTATTTCTGCATAGAATTTTTAGACCTTCTTTTATGAACCATGAGCTCTGCGACTGCAGCCTTTTGGCATTATCATTTATGTAGGTGACTTTATTTTGTACCCTAACTCTTCACACTTACTACACACATCTATTTGTGGACGACCAAAACGTAGATTAAAATTTTCTTTAAAGTAGGTACCTACCTCCTGAAAAAACCATATGACACCTTTTTTGGATTTTTTAAGCAAAAATTATCATGTAATATTTTAACCAAGAACAAGACCAAACAAGACGAACAATTATAACAAATGAAATGTCAACGAATAAACTGTAGTTAAAGATAAAGATATGAAATAAATCGCGCGTGGTCTGTAAAAACAACACATCTTCGGTACATGTGTTGTTTTTGCAGACCACGAAAAAATCATTTCATTTTAAATACTTTAAAGAACTATGGAAGATGTGTAGTTTTTACAGAATATCATGGATAACACAAATTAGGAACATTTTATGCAATAAAACAAAATTCTGAAAAAATGCGAGATGTGTGGTTTTTGCAGATCACGATTCAATTGTTAAGTTAATTTTAAGAATGTATTTTTATTTAATCGAAAAATAAACACTATTATTATTATTATTTCAAAAAGCCATTCAAATATTTTTTAATGCTTGACCTAAAATGTATGATCAAAATATTTTATTACAAAATTGCAACACTTTTCCTCATGTCATTCAAGAACATTTAAGAGTTATTACCAAATAATGATTAATAAATAATGGGATTTTTTCTGGGGAGCTTCCGACAAGACACACTAGGTGGCAACACTTCTAATAAGGTCTAAATATTATATGACAGCTGGTTATCAGTGTTGCCAACGTGGGCGATTTATCGCCATTTGGGCTACTCGGAACGAGAATCGGCGACCAAAAAATCTAATCAAAAAGCGGGAGTTCACTAAAAAGGGTCATTTAGTATCCGAAAGGTGAAACTTCGCTGAAAGGAAAGTAGCCGAATTGGCGACCTGTCGCCTTTTAGATTTCGTCGCCGATTCTCGTTCCAAATCGCCCACGTTGGATTTGACATTAGACCGGGTTAGCAAAGGCGCCTCTGGTGGCACAAAAAGGAAAAAAAACATCCCATTATGTGATGTGTTAGGTACTAAATGCATGGAAGTTGTCCAAGATGAAAAGAAAGCTACAACATAATTAGAAACATGTAGAACATAATTAGAAACATGTAGAATTATTCATAATTCATCACGAATCCAGCAGGCATAGACAAAATGCATTAGGCGATCGATAAATACAACCCTATAATCCCCCAAAGCACGAGCTCTGCTCAATTTTGGAGGTAAAAAAATATATTAAAAAAAAATGTATAAATTTATTATTGTGAATGTATTTTTTAATGTTTTTTATTTCCTTAATAAAAATATTTGAATTTGAAAAAATTTGAATTTGACTATGAATTCTTCGACAATGTAGAGTAGGAAGAAAACTAACTGTCCACTATTTATATTTTTATATAAGTGTCTTTGCTTCGTTTAAATAATTTTTTATATGTTCCAGTGGACTGTTAATTTTTTTCGCCCTATACATTGTCGAACGCCAATTCGAATTTGTCTAGACCGGCAGGAGTATAAAAGGGTATAATATTTTTGCAGATATTACGGAGAACTCGTAAAATCGGCAGATTTTACAACTAACAATAAGCTTCCATTAAAAAATTGAAATACGTGTTTCCAGATTTTAAAGGCTGATTTTATCGTTTATCAATCGCAAATAATCCCTTGCAGTGTAGCTGGGTAGCTGTTTTCTGGGTAGAATGTCATGAATATCTTATAAGAAGATTCCCAATACCCGTGTCATGTCTTTGGTTCGATCTCATTAGATAATAATGATAGATGCCCACTGTACACAGATTACTACGAGTCACGTTCATAGATATGTGGATACTAACCCAAACTTACGGTAGGTAAGTACCTATCTACACAATATCTTAGGATTCTGTCTCTTTTTAATTGAAATAAAACCGGACTCAGCGTATTGGACTATTTTTGTTGATGAGTTGGTATACCTAATATGTTTGGTTTTGTAAATATTAGAATTTCTCGCAGTAACCAAAAGATTGAGAAATCCGATGTCCCTCCGGAAACGTCAACACATTTTATGCTTAACGTAAGTACGTCGCAGGTTCACAAACGACATTTTAATGTTATGATGGTAATACATTTAAAATTCCTTGTAGGTAGTTGAAAAAAAGTCGTATGTTTTACATATTTGCAAAATATTCATCAATATGTTTGGATCTTTAGTCGATATGCATAAGAAATGGGAATAACTTGATATTCGTACAGTGCCACACCCATACATACCTTGTTGGTTCATTTGTGTCCTAATTGGACAATTTTCGCGCGTCGAGCTCCATATGCTCAAACGCGGACAGACCGTTAAAACTGAGAACATTATTTGTATCATCGCTCGACGCTCGGACGCGCGCGCGATCTTTTCAATTAGGACAGGGCCTTAGACTTGATTTAAACTAGAACCATTTCTTCAAAGGTGAACAGGGGTTGCACGTTGTATGTACCTACAGGAAGCCTATATCAAATAGTGGACGTTCATAATTTATTAAGAATGATCCTTAACACCAAATATTCGATAAATAAAGAAAATGAAGATTTCTGTTTATTCATGAAGGTTCATAGAAAGTATATTCACTGTGAGCCTAAACAAACTGATGGAAGTATTTTAGAATAAGTTGGTGGTATGTAGGTACCTATGTAAGCATAGATAATAATATAAACACCCAATAAGGATGGGACTTAACCGTTAGATTTCGTCCGATAATACTTTTGAATAATCTGAATGTTTCCATCTCCAGCCCCAGGGCTACATGTTTATTATTAAAATGTAAACTTTCCTTTAACAAGGTGTGGGTATTTCAAAAACAAGGAAGAGGAACAATATTCCCGTAAAACAACTTAGAAAACTTTTGTTTAGTCTTATTAGAGTAAGTGTGTAGTCGTTATGTTATGCTTTATACCAGGTAGGCATAATACCTATATTTATACAGGGTCATCAGAGATGGAACGAGGTTAGTATATGCCCGGTAACCCCCCCCCCCCCTATCCATCATTACTTTTAATGCAACCCCCCCCCCTCATTTTTACCCCCTCCCCAAATGTTTACGTGCCCCCCCCCCTCCAAAGATCAATTTTAGTTATTGACCCCTCCCCTCCTTGCTCAATTTTGTTTTTAAAAGTCCCCTCCCCCCCATTCCGTTAAGTATTTACAGATTAAATTTAAGCATAGTATAGTCGTAAAAGGTTATTTCTTTCACAGTAGTTCGTAAAAAAATAACACCTAATATATTTATAGTTATTTCATTTCCAACACCAATATCTAATGAAACACAAATAGGTAATTTCAAAAGATTTACTTTTATCAAAAACTATTTTAATGCAAATTACAGTTATTTTTAGGTCGTATGAATATTTTGTTTATGGTGCGCCATTTTTGGCCCCTTGGGGATCTGCAATCAGTTGCCTCGCCCCAGCTACGGATCTGACGATTGGTACAGTAGCTAAGTTGTTCATCCTGTATAGTGTATAATCCCTAATGAATATTTTTGTACTAACAAAAAGATTTCATTATTATCTTCCTTAAAATAGGAAAATAATTGGACTGTGTTAGGATTGCTTTTGTGAATAATTAACCTTCCAAATTAATAAAAATTCCTGGAATACAATAATGATCTATCACAACCTATCTTTAATAGCGTACAACGAGGATTATCAATACAAGATACCATCGTATTTTTATTTCTATTTTTACATAATCTTATATATATATAAATGGAGAGCTATTTCCCGATGTCATCGCATCACGCCTAAACGACTGGACCGATTTCGCTTAATATTTTTTTTGTCGTGTAGGCTTATATCAGGAGAATGTCCTTTTAGAAGAAAAAAATTAAGAAAAATGCATGGAAAAATAGAGCAAAGGGTTTGGCAACCGCTTCTATAATGATATATATTATTACGTGAATACTAATTGTTGATATGCGAATACTAATAAAATACTAATAGGTACATTTGTGTTTGTATGTGATAAATATATATTAATAAGTTCACGTATAATGGTGGGTTTTAGCGCGGGTAGCACCAGTGTTAAGTAATTTGAGATAAGTTCTATTTAAGAGTCACTTAAGTAGCGTAATAATATTTGATGATGATGGATGATTAAGAGTGTGATGAGAAGTGACAGGGACGGAGTGGAATAAGGAGGAGAGACGGATATACCAAAGGGTAAGAAGATAGATAGAGTGCGCCACTTTCTCAGAGTGTGTGAACGGGAAGAACCTCGAGTGGGGCGGTGAAATGAAATATAATCAAGAGTATGGAATACTATTACTTCCCTACACCAACTTGTACAAGACGGTTTGTTTGTACAGTGGTAGAGTACAAGACACCAGAACCTTCTCATTGTGAATGTGTTGGAACAATTGAAAAATTACTGTGTTATTATGTACTAAATAAGATTTTTCTTCAAATGTCCAATTCTGTGCAAAAGCATACATATTATTTAACAAATTGATAATCTTTTCAGTGAGTTTTCCTATTCGAACAATGATTAAGATCACGAGGTCCCGAGTTCAATTCGAAAAGTATTTTTTTTACTAGAAATTTTATCCGTGGTTGGCCTGTCTGTCTCAGACTGGACGGAACCAGTTGACTGCAAAATATTGCCGCAGGCAATATGTTTCGCCGACTATATGATACCTATGTATAGAAAAGTTTAAATTTGTTTATTTATTAAGGCGCCCAAAAATACAATTCAGTTAAAAAGTGAAGAATGTTAAGTTATGCAAAGAGAGCTCATAAAAAGCGACATTTCGGAAAACGTGTTAAATATAAGTGAAAACGTGTTGTTCTAGTTAAATATAAGTGAAAACGTGTTGATCTAGTTAAATATAAGTGAAAACGTGTTGATCTAGTTAAATATAAGTGAAAACGTGTTGTTCTAGTTAAATATAAGTGAAAACGTGTTGATCTAGTTAATATAAGTGAAAACGTGTTGATCTAGTTAAATATAAGTGAAAACGTGTAGACTTGATGAAGACGGATTTCGTTACAAGCAAACATCTATAACTCCAAAGAAAGACAAGCTTGAGTACACATACAGTTTCTTGCACAAAGTGTGCTTTCCACTAAAAATCGAATCAGTAGATTTATTTTGAATGCCTTTATTTAAAGAAGGCATTTCTGTATGATGTATGGTTCGTGACGAAAGGCTCCAATAGATACATGTGAATGGAGAAACCGCTAAAAATTAGTGGTCTTATGAAAATAATATGATGAATATTTTATACAATAAATCTATAAGCATAAACCTGACATAGAAAAAGATACGTGAACGGGGAGATCCTTTTGAAATATAACATATACTAGCTGACTGGCCCGTCGAACTTCGACCTCACCCAGAAAAAAATAACATTGACATGAATCAAATACGACATAAAAACTGAATTAAACTTAGCTTACAATTTATTGCATTATTTAATCCAACTGTCGATTTGTTGAAGAGAAATTATTTCTCGAGACAGATCGGCAGTATCAAGCCAAGATACGTGAGATTTGTATGGCCAGGTCTACATTTTAAACGGTTTTTCGAACTTTGACGACAAAAAACACCAACTTAGAGGCTTCGCAGCATATATGTTCCATATATGGATTTACTCAGAATTCGGAGGAGAACATTTGGTGTGTCTGTGTGTGTGTCTCTGTGTGTGTGTCCGTCCCCCCCTTATAACTTTTGATTCGCTTGATGCACAGATCCTAAAGTTTCAGAAAATATTTAATACTCTAAGCCTACAAAACTTGTATACTCAGAATTTAAAAAAAAAATTTCAGTCAGGGGTAATCAACCTTTGAATTTTTACTTAATTTTTGCATATATCTCGAAAACTATAAAAGCTAGAACCCTAAAAATGTGTATGTATATAGAAAAATACAATATCTCAAATTGTATTTAATGAAAAAGTTCCAGGGTTTCTCAAACTTTTTTTATATAGAAAAATATTTTTTTTATGACAAATTTACGAGTTTCAATGCCTATATTTCAGAATTTTAAAAAAATATCGAAAAACGCCGAAACATGTCAACTAGATAATTTAATTTTCTATAAAAAATATACACATTATATCAGTACATCTCAAACTTTTCTTAACAATTTTTGTAAAAAATTAATTTATTGACGACATCGTTTCATACAATGAACATACCGACTCAGGCCATCGACAGTTGGATCTCATGTATACATGCAACTAGTCATTATTAAAGTTCAAATAAAAAATTGTATAACTTTTCCACTATTTTCATTACCCTGACTAGTTTCGTAGGCACACGTCCCACATGGCCACAGGAGACTAACCCCACCAATAAATGCATGTTCATCTTGTAAATTTTAGTAATCAATATTGTTGATTCGAATGCGGGATGAAGTCGACATTCGACGTGTCATACGTTTATAATAAAGCAATAATTCTTTAAAAAGAAACTTTAAAATAATCCAAGAGATGGCGGTGTGGTAGGAAATAAGAATTGTATTAATTAATACGTTATTGTGTATGTGTATCTTGTTGCATGAATAGACTTCGTTAAACGAAATATTTCTTAAGTTAATGTGCACATAATAAGAGGACAGCGGCTGAAAACATGAACAAAAATCTCTTCAAATTATAAAAATGTAAAATAATATCACAAATACAGTTGAAGCGGTAAAGGTTACACGAATCGAGGTGTACTCGTGGCTCGTCGGGCTAAGACCGGCCGTCACTGGTGTAGGAACCAATACCAGCACCAGCGTAGGTCGGGTGATGGTGATAGCGGAACATTTCAGGAGCGGTGACAGGTTAAGGCCTCGGGATAATCCATATTATTCACGTTAAGGTTAACTCGCAATAAATACTCACCACGACACATTCCTATTCCATAATACATTAGGTGTAGGTAATGTATTATATTATTATAAAGTAGGATTTGGTGGGTCGCTGGATTCGGCAATGCCACATATTACATTTTGAACGTAATGAATTACTATAATTTTCATACATATCATTTCGAAAAGGCACTTAAAACCTACATAATTTTAATTTTTAGGTAAAGTTGATCTAACTAGGGCGATCTATTTTGACTCTTACAGTGTATAGAGCGCTATATCAGAAACTGCCCAAGCTTAAGCTAAAGATGTCTTGCTTTATAGCAATATTTACTTACATTACAAAACTTTCTTCGTGTAATCTTCTCAGTGTATCGTTGTAAGCTTTAAAATTTTCACTCTACGCGACTGCTACTTACGGTACCTACTCTAGGTAATTTCTCAATAGTGTACCTTAATAAGTAAGTGCGTCCTAGAGAGTGAAATATGTAGGTAATGCAAGCCTTCAAAAACCGCAGACTAAGTCGGTTTGGTCAAGATATGCGAATATCGTACTCATTTAACTGACTATCATAAATCCTGCTGATTAGTAAGATTCTGGTCCGGCTTAGAATGACGTGCCGGAAATAGAACGTGACATAGCGCTGTTTGCAGGGGTTTTTTGCCCCGTCCAGCGGTCAAAGAGTTAGTAAAAAAACTTACCCGGAATGAGGTAGCTGGCTCTGGATAGAAGAACTCCATTGGCTGTGTCTGCTCGACACCTGTACGTCCCCTGGTGCACGTCAGGCCTGAAGCTTTGGCTGTCGAATGGAAGGAAGTGTAGACTGCCGTTTGACAAAACTTCTCTGAAAATTAAACATAAGTACAAATGGTAAGTTATTTTATGAAAGAAATGTAGGTAAGGTCTTGCTTGGTCAACATGTAAAAATCAAGAATATTGGACTTTTAAGAATACTGGTCGATTGGTTCGTTCATAATATGTTCAAATTAATTTCGCAATTGTTCCTATAATTAATAGTTCACGATTTTTTTAGAACTGTGCCTACTTAACTGAAATCCACTTAGAACCACTTCTTATATAAATTGTACCAACACTGTTCTTATTTATTACTTCTACAGATTTTTGCACGTGGTTACATCTGCTTTACAACTGCTCACGTAGGTTACATTTTTTTATACAGGTACCTACTTTTTACCAACTGATGCCTTTGATGGCAAAATTTACAAATAATACCTAGCTATTATAGTTTGGAATAGATTCGGCATAGTCAAAATTCAAAGATTTAAATCGGCTAATTTACTATTTTAATAACAAAGTAAAATTAATCACTAAGGGAAAATCGTTTTTCACCGAGGGTTTCCTGGAAGACACACATCCTGCCCTCGCAAAATGAGGGAGCGATCTGTATCCGAACTGTAGAGGTTCTGTTCCGAGCAGAAACGCAACCTGTCTGGGCATCTAACGACGAAAGAGTAAAAAAAACTATCCTGGTAATATTTAAAAAACTTTCTTAAATCTTTAGTTGACCTTATCAAGATAATTTCGGAAACCCAGAACTGGCTTTTCCGCAAATGAAAAAATGAGTGGAAATTATTTAATAGCAAATTTTCGGAGAGTAGTAACACGTGAGCTATTTTAATAAAATGTATAATGTAAGTATGTGAAATCTTTTGTGAGAGGTATCTATATTATGGTGTCACAGAATTGATGAGGAATAAAATAACACTAATTCTTTAATATTTTGATTGGTATCCCCTTCCCAAATACGAGCTCTGCTCAAATGAGGAGGTAACAATTTGTTTTGGTTAAAATTAAATTGTATAGCTGGTAGATACTCACTAAAAAATTTTCAATGCATTAAAAATACACCTGGGTGAGCGTACACTTTTAGGAAACGTACCTTTACACACGTAAAAATAGGTGCTCGCAAGGTCGCGGTAATGACAAATGGAGTAGAAGTCGATCAGGTGAGCTGAGACGACTAGGTAATGGATTTTCCCAAAAAATCTTTTCACAGTATGATTAATGGGACGCTCCTTAATGTTCTCCCGTCAATGCGAAGTAATGAATTGATCCATCAAGAATAGATTTTTTCGAAAATACAGAAAACACAAAGCACATTCACATAGAAAAGTGAAGCTTTAAAAGCACACATACCTTAATATATATTCAAATTGGATATGGGACATTTGACACTGGTATGGGATATGGGACACTTATCGATATATTTTCATACTTTAGTTACCTCTCCAAAACACGAGTTCTTACTCACATTGAAGAGCAATCATTTAATGATTTGTACTGCCTTATTTTTTGAAAATTGTAAATTGCTATATATTTGTAATTTTTTTTTCTGTGCCTAAAAATATAACAAAATTGTTTGAATACATTACATACATAACAGTCAGTATAGGTATCTTAGTTTTCCATCCAAGGCGTCAGGCCTTTTGTCTCAAGAGGTCCCCGGATGGTTAAAAAAGCATTATAAGTAGGTATACCTTGAAATTTCTACATTAAAATTGTAACAGTCTAAACCTAAACATTAGTCATTGAACCAGTATTTTAATTTCGGCGGCTTTTCACATTACCTTAATTGATAAATAAATATCAAAGTATACAAATGTGTCAATTTAGCCGGCCGCTACTTAATATTGAAAGCATTCTAAAAACAGACTCCAACCCCAATTAGAAATTTCATGTAAAAAATACACTATGAAAAATATCACCCGACCAAGAATCGAATCCGAAACCCACGAAATTCGGTCGGAAACCCAAAAAATTCGGTAAGAAACCTACTGAATTTGGCCAGAAACCCACGAATACGGGACCTATTGATAAACATTCTGTTGGATTTAAACAACTAAGCTACCGAGGCCTGTGTTGACTATAAAAACGGGGAACAGGCTTAGACAGGACCGCAATCAACAAGACAAGTCCAAGTACAAGTTCATTTGCATGGAAGCACTATTTATCATCGGGATAGAATATTTAGAGGGGCATCGGCCGGATATTACTTATCTCGAAGGTTTTCATTATTATTTACTCACATGAAAAATTCAAGCGAGAAAAGTTAAAATGGAAGTTTACGGCTCTAGATTTTACGCTGTGAGCTTTCTCACTTCTTAGAATACTAGGGGCTACCCGTCCCATATAACGGGCTTCGTCGTCCGTTTTTACATTGATTTTCGATTCGAAACTGATGATTGCTGGTATTTTAAGATCTTGTTTACACAAATATGGATTTTGGCAAGCTTATTAAGGTCACTTTTCTACCACTGGCACCGGAGCGTTAGCGTAACCTTAAAATATGTATAACATATAGGGAATGACAACTTATCGTCACTATGGAAACCAAAATGGCATTCGATTACGTCCAATATCATTCAATGTTAGCAAGGTGACAGACTGGCAGGTAGAGACGAATCTAGAAACAGAGCATAGGTACTTTTATTTATGGTTGATATTGGACTCCATAGAAACAATAACAAGTCAGAACTAATAATTAGAGACCGGAAAATTTCGCGATCGCGATAAAACGATTTTTTTTTCGCGAATTTTGACGTTTTTGCGTGAATAACGCGAATTTCGAGGTTTTTGCGCAAATAGCGCGAATAAAGTGATTTTTATAAAAATAACGCGAATTTCGTGTCTATTTTACTGAAATAGTGTGATTTTGTAAAAATAATCAATGTGGAAATTATCATATTATTTGAATTACTTAAAATGACAAACAATAATTTGGCGCTTTATTGTTTGGAAGCGTTTAGGATACTTTTTTCTAAAGTGGACTTCGAGGGGTTCTTCTCCTTGTACATCATTTTGCTAAGAAAACGAAGGAAAAACTTTGTTTTGGTACCTAATTCGCTCAGAAATAAAAACTACCCAAGCGCTGGGAGGGTCCCATAGTGACAACTTATTTTGCATGTGCCCACCCAAAAAAATTTCCAAGGGTCCCAGATCATTTTTATGCCAATGTCAACAATGTTTTTTATTTTATTATTTTGAAGCATAGTTTAAATTATTCTAACATTGATTGAAATATTGTATAATTTTCTTTTGTGTATTTGGCAAGGTATATTTATAAATATTGTTGATAAATTGTAAATACCGATTACTACTTTTTTTGTTTTTTTTTTATAAAATCTACCTTCATTTTGAACAAATGGTCGTTGATAAAACAACGCGAATTTCCATGTTTTAGAGCAAAAATAACACCGAATTTCTCCAAAAATAACACCGAAATTCACAAAAAATAACACCACTATTTTCCAGTCTCTACTAATAATTAATCATCATCATCGTCGTTTTTCTTAATTACTGAAGGTCGTGAGCAAGTACCTAATTAATGAGCGATCACAAATTACGCGCGTTGCTATTTCCTTGGTGACCATAATATCAACACTCAACAGCCGAATCGAAAACGAGTGCAGGACTTAAAAAAAAAAAAAATTATATCAACGATCAGTACCCGTATTCTAAGTTTTATCGGAAGGTAGTCCCGGAAGCTAAGTGAGTATTACTCGATACATTTTGTATGGAAAACGTATACGTATCGAATGCAAGAATCGCTTTTGTTTCTAGAAATATCAATGTGGCGGCGCTATACACGTTTTCCATATAAAATGTATCAAGTTATACTCACTTTACTTCCGTGACTACCTTCCGATAAAACTTAGAATACGGGTACAGAAAATATACTCTTTCCAGCTCTGGCTCTATGTGTGTTCGTTAGGTATACTATAAACGCACCCTTATAATATACATTCCTATACTCACGCACACTAAAGTACACTCACATGCACAAAATGTGGTGTCTATACGGAATACTTATTTTAAGAAAGGGTATGTGTTTCTATTCAACCAACATTACTCATACCCCACTGTATAGAAGTGTGACCCGTTGGATTCGCTGGGTAGGCGGCGTTAGTCGGTTTTTCAATTATTTATTAAGTCTTCTGGGCTATTTTAGTATACATATATATGTTGAAATGTATATAATGTACCTTCGGACTGACTCAAACCTCTTCTTCCCTGTGGGTAAGTACCTATGTACTTGTAAAGTTTTTCTCCTTCTGCAACAAGGGTGATATAATAAAAACGAGCCATAATATTTTCAGGTTTCTTTGCGAAAGTTACTTTTCATTAACGATGTCGGCGTCTCCTCTTCGCAGATAAGGCACATTTTTCAACCGCCTCCCTGCCTTATCTCTGGAGGGGGAAGGAATACAGATAAGTTCCGCCCCCCGGTCTCCTCCGGGGAGGACGTTGGACTAAATTCACTTTATTCTCACTTAAGACTAACAGGACAGGCAATTGCCTTTGGTCTCCTTATCAATTTATTTATGATACTCGCAAATTTATTTTCAATTACACTTCGAGGATAACTAATTAAACTTTATTTCCTTCTTTACTAGCGCATCTATGCTTAATACGGAGTTATTTTATTTTTGTATCCAACACCCGCTAAAATAACTTTTGGTTTGTTTTTTTTGTTTATATTTTTTCGTAACCCTTTGAGAATTACAAGAGAATAAAATATCCATATTATAATTCAAAGCAGTGGTATCATGAATAATACCTACAAACGCATGGTGATTTAAGATTCTTTATTCTGTTACGGTTGAAAGAGTTGTTTTGAAATTTCTTTAAACTAAAACGAAAGAGCGAATCATTAGAACATTTTCCTGCAAAATGCAGTTAAAGGTACCTATTTGAGTTAATTTGCAACTATTAGTGAATTCATTTGCTTTTTGGATAGATCAATTCCATTACTAATCAGACAATCAATGTGATACTTAAATGTCCTACTTTTCAAGTAGAAAGTAAGTTCGTAGAAAAGGGTCATAAATTGTTTGATTGTCCTATAAATCAGTTCTATCGTCCCGTAAAGTGTCTCAACTTTGATTTACCACGTTGAGAACTGCGGACAATTTGACATTTCTCCCGTGGCGGCAGTTGCATGTAGGAACCTCTAAGCAATTATCACCCGCGGACACCTGCCATTATTGTCATATCATCTAACGACTTACAGACGAAAAAATATCATAATGTGAAAAATATTTCGCGTGTGGTTGAAATAAATACCAAGTTACGGACGAATTTAGTATGATTGTAAAGGATTTTCTATGAACTATAGTAGTCGACCAGTGCTCGGAATTCGACCATAACTAATTAAAATTATTAGTTTGAACATTATTAAGATTATTAACGAATTGAACGTGCATTCTTGGTGGAATTATTTAAACACTGTAATTTGAGTAAAACAATTATTTAGGTAGGTATTTGTTATTTTACCAATTTAATAACATGACTAGTTTTGCAGTTCACAGGAGATTTAGAAACGAATCTAGTCAGGTTATTAAATTTGTGGAATAACAAATAAATTGTTTTATTTAAATAACGGTATTATTAAGATTGCTTTGTCTAAAACTGAGCGAGCTTAAAAATAATGAAATAGATACGTCAAATTTGAAATGTTGATATATTCAAAGTTTTTTCTATGGTTATTTTAATATAAAAAATATTAATCTATTCTCAATTTGACCGCAGATAAAAAAAATGTTCTGTGTCAAGTAATGTCAAATACATCGAAGTTTGTGTGAGTATAAAATACATAGCATTGCAGTAGTGTGTGTAGTGTTTTTTTTTATTGATTTGATCTATTTTTATGCCTAATTAAAAAAAACGTAGATAAGCATCCGCCACACCTTCTCTATATAAACTATAAGTGTGCGAAATTTCATACTCTTCCGACTGCGCAATTTTCGTAAAAATGGTCACGAAGTTTTTCCTTCACGTATTAATATATAGATTACGATTATTATTATTATTTCTCATACGTTAGTGAAGGTTGCTGTATGGTAAAAAAATACCTACGTATAATTATATTATTATTGATATAATATATACACTCACAATGCCTAGCGTTTCGTCCCAAAATCCTTCCGAAAGGATAGATAGGTACAAGGGTGAGAATTCATATCACAAAAGGAGAGAAAAATACGAGAAATCCTTCAAGCAGTACAAAAATAATATGATATTTTCGATCTCCAAAAAATATCTATAAGTTTACATACAAGTTGTATTATTATAGATGTGTATCCTCCTCACCGATATAATCCATTTACTGCTAGAGAATTGATTGATTATGTGATAAATTCAACTCAACATTTACTCAAAATGTTATTTCAATATTATTATGATCAAACCGAGAAATAAAATATTTTTTTCCCTCCGACTTGAATTCGTTCATTTTCACTCTTGCGTTCACAATTTGGTTTCCTGATTACATTGTCAGATATTTTATTTTGATGTTTCATCTAAATCAACAAAATTACTTCTGCAAACTTTTTATTTAGGAATTAGCTAACTTCTCCGAGTTCTTGTAATATTTTATCTTTCGGTTTTTGTAATCCCAACGACTGCCGACAATAATTACAAATGCGTAGATATTATTTATAATTTTCTATGAATTATTTAGAGTTTAGTCATATTATCAATAAAAAAATATATATTGATAAAACTTTCAAAATCAAATTTACATCTAACAATATGTATATAGCTAAACACAGTTACGGTAACAAAGGAACCGAAGAGATCGTTCTGCCCGGGTGCCAAGCACTATAAAATATGACGAAGATAAGTGTAAGAGAGAAATATGAAGATTTCGAAAATATCTGTCTGGAGACAAACTTGACTGTCTCAAAACCTGAGTGAGTCAGTCTGAAGATTGGACCAATAGGTTTTTAATGTGAGGATTTCATAGATTTTTTAATGCATTTAAATGTCTCTTATATAATAATTATAATTATGCCCAAATTGTTGAATGTCGCAGAAGGTGGTATAACTACTGTATTCATAACAATATGGGGCATAAATTTAAAAAAATCAAAAAATGTATGTAAGTTGGTCTCCTCCGGGCTGGCTTGCGGTGTGCGGGGGGCTTTAAAAGGGAGAATGTATGTATGTTATATGTATATTATTATTGTTTTCTATTACTGTGCCCACCTTAATAGCCTTAATGCCTATACTGTGCTGATTTCTTATCACGAGGTTTGGATTTCAATTTCCGGTAGGGTGAGAAGATTTTTTTCACGTGAATTTCTGACGGAAGTTTCATCATGTATCCGATTGCAAGGGACCGAAAAGCTTTGACAATAGCATACTCAATAATTTAGAAACTTATAAAGTAGGTACTCAATCTATATTATAAAAATGGAGAGCTATTTTCCGTGGTCATCGCATCACGCGTAAACGGCTCAACCGATTTCACTAATTCTTTTTTTGTCGTGTTGACTTCTATCAGGAGAAGGCTTCTTTGAATGAAACAAATAAGAAAATTGCGTGAAAAATTAGAAAATTAATGAAAACTCTAAGTAGGTAACATTTTTACTACTTTTTACAATATAATTATTATTCCTTTTTTGAAATTTTGACATGAACTGTCAGTTGTTAGATAGTTGGTGCGATTGAAAGAATGCGGATGGAATTTGCATGGTTTAAAACAGACGTATCGGTCGGAATTACATTAGTCAAATAATGATAATCACTATACAAAATCGAATTCAATATTCATAGTTAGGTAGGAACGCTAGTACTTTGAAACGTTACCTTATTCCCGGTATTGACGTAACGGGCTGACCCGACCTCATCTGCCATGATATCCGGCCTGAAGCGGCGCATGACAGCACCGCCCCCGAAGAATTGCTGAAAACCACTTCACTAGGTGGTTCTATGAGGAATCTGCGATTGTCGGCAACTGCGGGACTTGGACGACAGAAGAAAACTGAAAAGAAAAAATAAGAACAATGTAAAAATAACTTTCTTAAAGCACGTTTCGTGACCTCATTACGCAGAATTTGGTGGACACAGAACTAACATTCCATTTAACTACCACCACACATTATCTAAAAAAAAAATATGTTGCTTTACGCAAGTTATTGTTTTCATAGCTGATATTAATTCTGAAAGTAAATAATTTAAAAATCAATTATTATAAGGTTTGTACTAGAAGAAACACAGCCACAAAATACTAGCTGAAAAAATAGTCGCGGTTATAGGGTCGTATTTGCCAATGACAATACGTGAAGTTTAAATTTATGATCCAAGCCGTTTTTTTTTAACTAAGTGCATTGTCAAAACTTTAGATTTTAGCAGATACGTGCTCATCTACGTTTCAAAATGAAATAAGCGCCAAAAACCGATTTTATGATTGTCAATTAATGAATAATAAATGACGCAATCATGTTTTTTCTTTAATATCGAATATTAAAACACCTTTTGATATTTTCATCGATGACCTTCATGACTCCTTGGAGAAACATAAAGAAACCCTCAACCAATAACTTATTTTATAGCAATAAGGGGTAAGCAAGGGGTATAGCGATGTTATTAAAAAATAAAACTTTGTCATCTTCGCCAGGTGAAGGGGGTACGTTTTATCATTATCGACTGCCACCAACATTTTAAACACAGATTACCCACCTCAAAGAAAACTTTTTAAAGTTATTCATAAAAAAAGTTTTTTGTTATATTTTGTGATTTTCTCTGCGTTTATGGTGTCATTAAAAAGATGAAAAGATTTATCTTTCATAAAATAACGCGGGATTAAAAAAAATAATCAAAACAAAAACCATTTTATTCTGATTGTAATTTGACCAAATTAATTTTTATGTACTGATTTTTCTCATTGGTACCACCGCATCACGAACGACGCTATACGCCGGCGCACCCAGCGTGATCCCATCACCCTACTATTATGTGGAGGAGATGGACTTAGCTAGGACATGTGATAAGGATGCCGAATGACAGTTGGCCGAGGAGAGCGCTGTTCTTCCTCCCATCAGGGTCCCGGAGACGAGGAAGACCCTCTCATACTGTGTTCCGCTCCTTCGAAGCAGAGCTGAGGAATCTGGACATGGTGTGGGAGGAGGTCATTAACGTTGCGCAAGATCCAGCGCAATGGAGAGCTCTTGTTGCCTCCATATGCCCCTAAGTGGGGTCTAAAGGGAGTTTGGTTTGGTTGGTTGGATTTTTCTCATTAAATAGTGTCTTTACAAAACCATACCTATAGACAAACAAACATCATCAATCTTATACTTATTTTGAAAGATATCATTCTTGAACAAAAAAAGACCATTTAAAAACTGATTCGCAACAATTATTAACAAAAATGTACAAAAAACGAACCATCAAGTAAGGTAAAACATAAAAAAATGATATTTCTGAAAGAGAAAATTAATATTAAAAAAAATAATAAAAGCAGTCATTTGTAAAATTTTAAAATAATATTTATTTTGGCCAATTCTTAAATATTAAAAATTCTGTTGAAATTTTCGATTTGTTCTAAAAATAATAATCAAACACCTACCCTTAGTAAAAAGGGCCAATCATCGAATTTAATTATCGCCCCCCTAGTTGGGGCAGCTCGGAATATTGTTATATCGCTCCACTAAGGAATGCATCGTCACGTTTCGTTTATTTTATTTACTTACCTACTTAAATAAATATTGTACATTTTTATTGAGACTTTTCATCGTTCTGCTTCAACGTTTAACTAAAAATATTTATTGAGAAACGCTGAATCACTAAGTTTATATACCTAAACTAGTAACATGATGTACGTTTATCGCGGTCAATTGAAATTCCGCAAAGTTGGATATAAGCCACCTCTTCAATTCAATTCTCGCAACAAGAGATTTGCTCTGCGCTTGATCTCGCTCAGTTTGGATGACCTCCTGCTACACCATATCCAGATCCCCCAGCTCTGCCTCGAAAGAACGGAACACGATATGAGAAGCTCTTCCTCGTCTTCAAGGCCCTGATGAATTTTTAAAAACCTAATAAAATCGTATGTAAATATCGACACATAATAGTTATCAGACTCACATATCGCTTTCTGCTGGAAGGCTATGAATATACTCTTTGACTCTTTCACTTCTAAAGCTTGTGTCGCAAAAGAGGAAGATGGTCGGCAGCTGGTGTCCCCCCTGTAATGACCTCAGCTCGGACTAGGAACCTTCGCGAGATCGAGCGCAATGTGGAGAGCTCTAGTTGCCTCCCTATAAAAGCTCCTAAGTGCACTAAAAAGGGAGTATTTTATGTTAAGTTAAACCATTAAACAAAATCTCTTTTCAGTTGTTTGGAGTGCAGTTAGTTTCTTTTAAGATCAACCTAATGAATTTATAATACCATGATTTATAACCTGTCTTTAAAGGAAATATTTCCAAGAGTTATGCGAGTGTAAACTGCCAACGTATAACTATTCAGACATATATACATATATTATATAAGGGAGGAATATAAAAGAGATGGATTGGAAAACTCGACGTCCCTACCCCATCGCGCACCTAACGGAGGTGAACTGCAATAAAAACATGTAATAAAAGTAGGTGCCTACTCACCAACGTTGAATTTCCTGCTGGCGTTTGACGGAAACGCTACGTTTCAGGCGTAAAACCTTTCCTTTAGACGTAATAAAAAAAACTGATAAAACATATCTCAAACTGTAAAATACAGTTTTCAATCTTGTGAATGACAGTTTTATTTTTCTTCTTCCTCTCTGGTTCAGCCTGTTAGCCTATTAACTACTTACTGTTCCTCAAGTTTTTAGTTGGTGTTATTTATTTAGCTTCTTTGCAGGCATTCTATATGCAATTATACTTTTTCATGGTTGATTCAGAACCTTTTTCCCTGTCTTTCATATCTTGTAACATCCCAAACTTCGATAATCCTTCCAAATTTCTATATTTGGGATTCGATTTCTGAAAATCTTACCAAAGAAAGTTACCAATTCGAGTTTAAAGCCTACCTATTTTTTTAAATGAATCAGTGCTCACTCAAAATGAACACAAAAATACACTATTTGACTATTTTACAGTAAGCTACTTAATGCTTGTGTCGTGAAAGAGGAAGATGGTCGGTATCTGGGATCGAACCCACGACCTGCGAACGATACAGTATGAAAGCTGGTATCGTAACCACCAGTCTACCAACAGTTTTTAGTTTGAATCATTTTATCAACAATAACCAATGCTATTAGCAAAATAGTGGAGAAATTTTTATTGAAAACATTTCTACATTTATTTTCATTTATTTATTAATACTTTACTGTACATTGGTAGTATGAGTAGCACATCAAATTTCACATAAAAATACATCACAGAATCAACTTAAGAGGGCGAGTTTACCACAGCGAAGTTTCGGTCTCTAACAACTAACCCAAATAACAACTAACCCACATTTAGGGATGATAAGAAATCCAAAACCATCAGCTCTGCTTTGAAGGAACACACTACTTAATAGAGGTTTTTTCTTCTCTCTCTTGTCTTTGAAACCATTATAGGAGAAAAACAGCTGTCATTAAACTAGATATTCAAAGTGACACAATTTAAAAAAAAACAATTTAAATTACCTTACCTGTCGTTATGTAATGTATGCGTCAGTCCAATTATTGTGAAAATTCCTTTCGTATGTAGTATAAAATTTTCATTATGGTATACTAAATGATACCTACAGTAAATTTATATTTTTAACAGTCTTTTAAAAAAAATTACCCAAGATAAAAACACATTTATACAAAAAAACTGATTCATCGGTGTACGTTTCCGGGGACAGAGATATACTCGTACAACGATAACACATTGGAATTATGTGTAGAAAAACAAATAGCACAATTTTTCCATAGATTCAAGTAGAGAAAATAGCCACTTAGTTAAAAAAAAAATAAAATCTTCAGTTATTTTACGTTATGTAGATCCATTTTAATTGATTTCCACAAGAGGCATAGTTATTTTATAAATTTCTCTAACGCTATTAAACGCGTTTAAAGTATTAAAAAACTCCGATCTCTAACGAATAATAATTGTAAAACACATTATTAAACCATGTGAGTGCTGTCAAAATATTCGTCTGTCAAATGTGCCTTTTAGATGACGAATAAAAAATTAAATGTTAAAATCCTTAAGTGTTTTAATGCATTAACTAAATAAAACATCTGGTATGTTCCATCAGCCAACACCAGTTGGATAGATATTACGTCTATAGCCGGTGCTCTTGTGCCTAAACATTAGATAACCAAGTACCTATTTTACATTTAAATTCGCACTTAGTGCCTTCGTAAGGCCTATTTCACACATATGCGGTTTCATACGGTTCGGTTCTTTTTCGGTCGCTGCCGACAAATCGTTCCATAGTACTTTGAAAAGATTTCTAACCATTTTTTTTAGCACAGATGAGTTTTTACAGTAAGAAAGTTTTCACACCACACCCACAAGCAACCTCTCCTATTTATTTTACTTCTGAGTTGGCCTACTTGAGGACAGAATTGGTGTGTTCGATCCACGTCTTATTTTTAAAAAATCATGCTGTCGGTAAGATAACTGTCAAGAAAATAACTAAATACTTATTAGCAATTTTAAGTTGTTATTTATGTATTGCCTACTTACTAGCTATAAAATAAATAAATACACTTTTCTATTCATAGGTAGGTACAGCTGGTGCAACATACTGACTTAGGCATTTTTAAAGTCAACCGCAGGGTAAATAAGTGGTTGGTAGATTGGCGGTTACAACGCCGGGTTTCATACTGTTTCGTATCAGAGGTCGTGGGTTCGATCCCAGGTGCAGACCATCTTCCTCTTTCACGACACAAGCTTTAAGTAGCTTTTACTATGAAAGAGTCAAAGAGTGTTTGAGTGAGGACAGATTCATTTTATAAAAAAAAGTTAAAGTTTAGAAGTAGCAGTCAAATATTTGAAAATTAAAGGCCCACCATTCTCTCAAAATTTTAGACATTTTTTCTTAATCGATTATACTGAATGAGTCCTCGATTACTTAACATACGAACCTAAAATTTACGTTTTATTGTAGTAAGATGCGGAAAATATGAAAATAAATCTTGATAATGATTGGAGTTTATTTCATTCACCTAATTTTTTAAGGAAAGGATTCTTATGTAAACACCTAATTAAGATAAGTTTTAACTAAACTTTTTCGTGAATTAGGGGCAGGACCGTCCAACATTCAAGAAAATCTTGTGCCTATTTAGAGATAATAGATCCATATCCTGGCGCCAAATACATGACAGCAGTCGCTGTTTTTAAATTTGGTTGCTCTCTTGTTCACAATAATTTCCAACTTTTATCTCTATATTTCATTTATTATTAAATTTCTAATTGTTGCATACATGAGATTTTTTGACATGTTGAACATGTTGAGAATTCTCATGATTAGGAGTTTCGGAGACAAATATTACCACCTAATGGTGAACGTTGTTAACGTAAAGTGATCACACTAAGCCAGCCTTCGAAATAACAGTAGAAGACGGTCGTAAGCCCGTAGTGGCATGTTCCATTTAAAAAACATTTGTAATGAATTGTTAGAGTCATTAGTTGTTATTTTTTCTTTAAACAATTTGTCACTAATCATTCTTATAGGGTGAGCTACCGTTAAAAAAATATCATTTTATTGAAAATATTAATATCAATATTCAGTTTTGAAAATGAACGAGAATGAACCGAACGAACGAACCGCCTTTGTGTAAATTGGTCCTTAAGTTGGTACCACCGTGGGATCATTAACATAAAAGAAATGATAATAAGGTTTTAGAGTTTTACGAGACTGTGTAATGAATATAGCTCCAGAAGCCAGGTATTATTTAGCGAACCTCTCAATTTCAAACTCTCGGCATTTTAAAATCTTTTACATTATAAAGCCTTGAAAATTAATTGTATTAAAAAAATTAATTTAAACGTAGAACTTTAGTTTAGTTACTTTTTACATCAAATAATATGTATATTCTAAAATGACTTGCGAATCTTTCTATCGTTATCAGAGTTTTATGGTTTCTAACAATACAGGTGTTTCAGAGAAAATCTTATTCATTAACGTCTCTATTCTAACTTTACGTATTTTTTTCTCTACAGTTACATCGGTCGAAGCCTTGCGTACTGAAGGTCGTATGCTCTAATCCCGGTGACGACCATTTATGCTCCACCGATACGTAAGATATTCCCGTCCTACACTACACCACCTCAATTAATTTTTTTTATATACTCTTTATTCATTAAAATAATAAAAAAAAAAACAATACAAGTCCTTTTAAGGCTTTTACAAGCCTTGTCAACAGGTTCTTTAAATAATAATTCAATTGTAAATTCAATAATATATTAATATTAACGAAGATTTAGAATTTAAATAAGAATTCATAATTGCTATAGGTATCTAATAGCCGAAATATTTTTAAGTAGGTACTCAATAAAGCGTCGGCGTTTAGTGTCGAGACGAAATGTAAACTGTTTGATGCGTGTGTGTTGCCCATTCTCCTCTATGGGTCTGAGTCCTGGCACCTGACCAAAGCCCAGGCACAAAAAGTCTCAGCTTTTGAAATGAAGTGCCTAAGGAGAATTCTGGGTGTAAGATGGTACCACCGCATCACGAACGACGCTATACGCCGGCGCACCCAGCGTGAGCCCATCACCTCTACCATTGTGGGGAGGAGATGGACTTGGCTGGGACATGTGTTAAGGATGCCGAATGACAGTTGTCCGAGGAGAGCGCTGTTCTTCCTCCCATCAGGGTCCCGAGGACGAGGAAGACCCTCTCACACTGTGTTCCGCTCCTTTGAAGCAGAGCTGAGGGACATGGACATGGTGTGGGAGGAGGTCATAAATATTGCGCAAGATCGAGCGCAATGGAGAGCTCTTGTTGCCTCCCTATGCCCCTGAGTGGGGTGTAAAAGGGAGAATTGTATTGTATTGTTGTACTCAATATTTTTTTAGTGACAAACACAATATTATGAATGGAAGTGAAAACCCAAGATTTGTCACGAAATGCATGTGAACAACATGCACCCCGAAAGACAAAAAGGGATAATCAGCTTTTCACAGGAAACAATATGAAGATGGAAGGTTTACTCCTTTTCACTGTGATGAATTCGGCAGAGACTATGCTACTGCACTTCCATATGGGACGAGGCTGTGCCCATCACCAGAATATGCGATTGGATTCGTCAAAAAGATAGTGTGTTTCGACATTGTGCGCATGTCGTGTCTCATCACGACCATCTCTCAAAATGGCCTAAACGGAATGCGGGGGATGTAAGCGGGGAGTGCCGCATAACATGAATGGAAGTGAAAAACCAAGATTTGTCCGAAAAGGAGTAAACCTTCCATCTTCAAACACAGTATTATTTCATACCTATTCAATTATCATTTCACACTCCAGATGCATTTTCCATTTTATTAGTTAGATCCATTCCGCGGGTCCGGACAACACCGGGGCAGCACGCTCGTGCAGTAGAGTAAGTTGATCGGGCAAGTTGTAATGTAAGTAACCACCCTTCCCCACTGTAAAGTGCCTCCCGCCCGTAATATTTTATTCATAGCTTTTAGCACAAGTGCTCTCTAACTCTCCTTCTGCGTTCCCTGTATCTCTATCTCTCTCTCCCCTGCCGTTTAGTCGAATCTCCATTCATAAAATAAGGCCCGTGTAGTAATTATTATTTTTATAGCCTACATACATATTCTTCATATTATTATTTTACCTACAAAGTTGCGAAAATTCGCCGGCAAAGGCAATTTACTTAGACCGGATCTGCACTCGTAAATTCCATATGATAGCGACGTTTAAATTAACATTTTGATACAGTGATTATAAAGAACATAAGTATTTATAAAAAATAATTTGACAGTTACAGGCAATTCAAAATAGTTCGAATTGTGTGAAATTATAAAAACAAAACTCTTTCTATTCAAAACATTCTATTGAAATGAAGCTTAAAATTTTAAAAATTGAATTTAATGTTGTATTTTAAAAGATGTTCGAATCGGATTTATTTATAAATGTAACAAATCATTAGTTTGAATCGAACAAACTTATGAATTTAAAACATGTTATAAATTTTGAATTTTAAATTTCGAACATGGATTAAAACCTATAGATATCTACATATAGTATATTTTTATTATCACAAACGGTACGGTCTTAGCATCACACAAAGCATTTGACAAGACACATTTGTACGTAGAAATGATTTAATGGAAATTATTACATATTGGTAGGTACAAAAATTATCTCGTGATATCTACACAATATATATCTACATACGCATGTTTAGTTGGAATGTTAGTAAATTCAGCAACCACAATGCACAATAATTGCACAATCAATAAACTTACGTCTCCCTTTCACCAGGTTAATTCATATCTACTTATCGCACTAAAAAAGGGAGGATATTTAAAAAACATGAGGTGGTTGATACCCGGAAGTTATCAGTCGACGGCTTTCGTATAGGTACGTACAGCATACTGAAGGTCATGTGTTGTCCCGGTGCCGACTATTTCCACAAGCTTTGCTTCATGTAAAAGATGTCAAAAGTGTATTTGTGTTCATTTCAAACAAAAAGAAAAAAAAACACCAAAATTCTCGGACCATAGACACCGAACAACGCAACGTAGGGTAGGGGAGAGCGGGGTCTAAAGTAACGCGGGTCGGAAGTAACAACGTCCATATTTTCTACAGTGTACATGTGAATTTAAAATGAACCAACTCTAACAAACCGCTACACACGTTCCCTATCCATGCAGGATCACGGCAGCCGTCGTGCAGTCAGGGCGAGTGCGCTGTCATCTTTTGTGTTTTTTGACATCACAAGTATTTTTTTAGTGTTGGACTATTTTTGTGAAAACATACTCAAAATTCGTATAACTAGTCTACGTAAGTATTTATTTTTGAACATCTTAGATGTTATTTTCGATATCTATATTTAGATTCGACTTAAACGGAGCAGTTAATAAATAACTTGGTATTAATTCTAAAAAATATGTTTGGGGTCCAAAGTAACAAAAATCACGGGGTCCAATGTAACTGTTACTTTGGACCCCAATATATTTTCTTACTACAAAAAATGGTCGATATGGTCATAAGTAGATTGTAAGCGAATTCGTCTGTCAAGCAAAGGTTCGATGCCTACTGCTGGCTATTACTTCAAGGTACCAGTTTTTTGTAGTAGGTACCTCTAAATTTTTGTTGTCACTCAACTTTATTATGTTTTAAATTATTTGAATTTTGGCAATTTATTTTGTGATAATTACAAAACAAATATACAGGTCAACATATTTATATTACATCTGTGATTATTTATTATAGAATGCCTAGGAGTAAACCCAGAAAATGTTGCTACGTTGCTGATCAATCAGTGTACGAATTCGCAACTCTAGATCACCTTGATAATAAAATAAGCGCAAGAGAAGCGGCAAAGAATGTCACGTCAGTTTGGGCAGATATGCCCGTGCTCTTTTCAAGTCCCTCTGATCGAAAAGCTTTTGAATCATGCTCAAAGCCCGTACTCATTTCAAGTCCATCTGATTAACAAGCTCATACTTCGTCCTTCTCAAAGCAAATCGATACTTCCAATAAATACGTTAGACGAATCGGAACCAAGTGGACTACAATAATTTTCGCCTGTGCTGGTTCTTGCCCAAAAGCAAGCCCTAAACTTCAAGCAAATAGTGTAAGGAAATAGAGAAAATCGCGATCACACCCCTGAAAAACTGACTATTGAGGAAGAAAGTTTGAATAGCAAAGCTAAAAGACAAGTGTTGGAGTTTAAAACGACAAAGAAAAAGATAAAAATTAAACAAATATAAAAATCTAAAATAAACAAGCCCCAAGAGAATTCTACTGACGATATTGAAGATGAATGGTTGTGCATAGTGTACATGGAGTCATTCACATCATGTTCATCAGGAAAGCAATGGGTTCAATGTCATGATTGTTAACATTGGGCCCATGAGCAATGTACCCCAGTATTATGATAATGGTTTTCATAGAATGTAAGTGTTTTTTTTATAATCAAAATGGTTTCAAATCCTGATATTCTATCTATCTGTACAACTGTTACTTTCGACCCCAATAGGTGTTACAACCGACCATGCTAGCGGGGTCGGAAGTAACAGTTGAGGCATCTTTGTAAATCCTCCATAATTCTTAAATATGTATTATTAAACACACAAAACTTATCTGGAATTATAGGCAAATATGTAAGCTAATTCATGAAATAAAAAAATGTATCATTACGCTGTTGATTTTCTCACAATGAACTCAAATGTGAAAATTGTTACTTTGGACCCCGCTCTCCCCTACATTATATTATGAGAAAGAATTCGATATTCTGAGTAGAGGACAATACAGTCTACGAAAAAAGAAGTCCGGGTTTATCGGCCCACGTTGTATCTTTAAGTAGAGTTGGACGCGTGTTAGGACAAAGATTATATAGGTAGCTACGTGTTTTTTTCCTTTTGTTAAATTTTGTATTTTATCCGGTATCATGATTTTCATAAGTAAAGTACCAAATGTAGCAAAACTTTATCTTTATCTGCGACTTATTTGGAAAAGCTTACTGATTGAAAAAATTTCGGACAGTCATCTGTTTTCAATAAATCATAACAATGTTCTATAAAATTGTAAAACCAATTAAAAGGTATTGACAGTTATACGTATATAATGTTAGTCTCTAGCCAGACAATGCTAATGCGAGATTGACAAAAGCGTTCGATCATATAAAATGTATCGTGCAACTACGTTATTTAAATGAGCTTATCACTAAAAGAAAAAATAACAACTAACGACTCTAAAAATTCATCACTAATGCTTATCACTACCTACGTTTATACCTACACAAATACCTCAATATTTAATAAAACACTCAAGTTTTGAATTTACAAAATTTTATAAAAAGCTATTCACTCTTAGGCCGAATACAATACCTACTTCACTTGCATCGTAAACGTCGCATCAATATAGAGTACGCCGCCTTAAAGTTCATTTTGGGTTTATTTATCAATTTACTGGGTGCTTACAAAATGATTTTGTAGTAAAAGAGTACCTAAGAAAACGTAAATTGAGGCACGGTATAATTTTAACAGTATGTTACTTTTGTAAATTATTCTGAAATGAAAAACAGACGATTGAGTTGCGTCGTATCCAATTTTTATTGAGACTTTTGACATTTCTGTATTCTGAAAATATTTTATCCAATACATTAGTAACGTAACTACTGGCACCCGATTAAGTTCTAAGCAAGAGCTCCTTGCGTTGAGTTGGAACGTGAATTTGAGAATACCAGTCATTATTATTCTAAAAAGAACAATCTACTTGCTAGGAGTGCTATATTATGTATTTGTTAAAAATTGATTGATTATACCTAATTCTCATGTTTACATACTATACGTGTGCAGTGTGTACATGTTTTTTTCTTTCCACCTTGCGTGATCTAAAAACTCAAGGTATTTTTGAAAATCGAAGTATGTAAAAAATCCGTATCACATGGAAAGATTGCGTGGCTAACGATGAATTCTTAAAGGAGATTAGTTGACCACTTTCAAAATATGTAAACAACCACCTTCGGTTGTTCTAAAAAAGAAAAACATTAAAAAGAGTACATAACAAATAAATTCAATTAGGTATGTTGATTAAATATCTATGTATGCAATATTTAACGACTGTTAAGGGTGCGAGAATCGTACCACACCTGGAAATATGTAGGCTACGGGCGTGTTAATGAAATCTAACGGTTCCCGCGGGAGACGAAGAAACTATTTCACAAAAGTTACTACCTACCTCATTAGTGGCAAATAAAAAAACAGCCGTGGATACAGTGGTACTAACAAAATATTAAATAAACAGTTTTTGTTAATATATTGTACAGTTGACTGATAAATACTAAAAGTTGTTTTATTATCAACTACCTACAGATAAATCCCAGGAGCCGACCATCTTCCTCTTTCACGACACAAGCTTTCAGTAGCTTACTGTGAAAGAGTCAAGGAGTGTATTTGTGTTCACCTTGGGTGAGCACAGATTCATTTATAAAAAAAAAAAAACTCTTCTAAAATGTAGGTTTGTAAAAACAGCATCAGATCAATCTTTCAAATATGCCCTTGTTACAAACTATTTCCGTTAGGTAGGCACTTAAGTACTCTTAATATAGCTTTGCGATCGGTGTCACGTGTTTATAACCGAATCGGTGGAATATTATCACATTCTCTATGACGAATCCAACCTATAAATATCTCATAAGAAACTAACTTTGCAAATTATTATGACAGATATTGTTAAAGATACGTACCTATATTATGTACCATCAATATGCATTTACTTCTTCAAGTCATCAGCGTTTTCACCAAGCCTTTTTTGGTGCTGTTTCCTGTTTTATTAAAAAGCAACATAACTTTTTGTATAGCAGCTTGCCTATTTTTAATACATCTGGCGCTATATGTGTGTAGTGGTGCGTTAGTAAGATTGTTTAAAATGGGCGGATACACACGCACTGATGCAATGCATTCCTATAGGGACCGTCCGCCGTCTAACAAGACGACTGTCATTGAGAATTGGGACAATGTTTTTTGTCACTAGGGTAACATGTTCTAGACTAATAGGTACATTTATCGCTATTTATAGCAGTACCGCATTCCTAATAAAAAAGACCATTACATCCCCATAACGTGCCACACAAGTGCTGTTTACATTTTATGTTCAAAAGTTCATACCTACTTCGATAATTTGTATGTCTACTACCCCAATATGCCTTTACTCAATTTGCGTTATAGGTTTCATTCTACCGATATGTTATATTGTTTAAGCCGTGTGATTTCACATTTCTTTCTTTTCGAATAAACAAGTATGTTCTTTAGAAAAGGGTATGTTTTACTATGTAATATACAGGTTATATGCGATATTATTACTTGTATCTAATATGAAGCAGGAAAGAGTTTTTCATAATGATAAGTGGAGGTATAGACATGTACCTAAGCGGCTCCTCTATCAGGCAGATGAGAATCTTCAGAAACCTTCCCCCGATATATCATTGCCTCAACTACCCCTATTCATAGCAGGATGGTGTGATACAACCATGTGTTATCCCACATAAACACTAAACTGAGATATTTTACTTTTTTTTTAAATATACCTACATGTCATTAAATTGTTTTCTTTTTGGTTCTTTTGATTTCATAAATGTGTTTTAATTTCTGTGTTAATTTGATATTTTAAGTTTATGTTTTTTTTAACAATATCGATCAAAGTAGGTAGTTGAGCACATTGTTGTAAATTTAACACACTATCTACATGCGTAGAAATTGAAATTGTTTAACAATGTGTTAGGTATGTTATGTGCGTTTGTTCCGCTAAACCTTCAAAACGGCTGGACCGATTTAGATTATTTTGAAGTTGTCGTATAAGTTCAGGGTATTTTTGAGTGAGTAAATGTTTGAAAAATTGCGAGGAAAATAAAATAAAATTGTTGTTTTCCCCCATACATCCTCCTGTCAAATGCGTCCAACTAAGGATCGTAATTATTTGGTTGTAAGTTACAGTAAAATTAATTTTGCTTAGAATGAGGTGATACGAGTCTTCTAGTACTAAAGTTTTATGAATGCAACTAAAACACAAAATTCAACTTATTAAGGAAGAAATAAATAATATCTCATAATTATGCTTATCCTCCACTAAAACTTAATGCTTACTAAAGATCTTTTTTTCATAGTGAGCATAAATACACTTTTAAAAACTATTTTTAAATTGATACAATATTGTAATATATTATCACCTTTTTGCATTCACAAATTTTTTATCAATTTTGCGGGTTAACACATGGTTTAATAACAACATTCAACAACAAAAATAAGAGGTAGGTAGATAACGGATAATCATAATATTACATTATTATTACTATTTTATCCTTTATATTGTATGTGGCAGTACTTAGGCACGCTTTAAGCAGAAAACAATCCTTATATTTCATCACCAGTGGTTATCCGTCTTCATGTGAATTCGTCGTTTTAACGGTTGCACAATAATAGAAGGTAAACAATAAGTAAAATTTCAATATATACCTACATGCTGTGCGTCTTTTGATTTTCAATTCGAAGTGTAAATAATGTAGGTAGGTACCTAGAGTTTGTCAAATATGTAACAACTAATGACTCTAACAATAATTCATTACTTATGTTCAATTTTTAAATGGAACAAACCACTACGGGCTTAATGTGATCACTTTACGTTAACAACGTTCGCCATTAAGTGGTAGGTAATGTTTAAGTCTACGAAACTCCTAATCATGAGAATTCTTGACATGTTCAACATGTAGAAAAATCTCACGTAGTCATGCAACAAGAAGATATTTAATAATTATTAATGGGATATAGTATATTTGGCGCCAGGATATGAATATATCCATTTTTGTTAATGTCTCATCTTTATTTGTTAAGATCTACTCCTGAAAAATGGTCACATAAATCTAGATCTTAAGTTTGCGTCTACTCAAAAATATGGTGAGAATTTATTAAAATAACATTTCTGCATTAGTTCAATTTTCTGCCACAGTCGTAACTATTGTATTGTATCCTCCAGCGTCAAACAACATAAATTACCCACCACTAGATAGATGTTTGTATTTTGCTCGTGGACATGATGATATAGCTTTGGTCGGTATTTTGGACTATTACATACATATTGTAATGTAACATTCATAACTTAGAGAAGTGTCTTATAAGCTGGTTTTCGCCCAAAATTCAACTGATGTGATCTAAGTATTTGTCTATAATAGGTTTTCATATCTAAACAAAAGAACCCTCGTTCAAAAAAAGGTTCGATCTGCGGCTGGTTCAGTATCTCGGATTGAAAAGGACCGATTGATTTGACTGGTAGAAACTAACAAACTTCCGCCACCTATACCAACTGGCAACATTGTAACAGAAAGTGTAGAAATTTATTCTTTAAATTTAATATCCCTTGTTTAAACTTCTGCTTCGACTGAAAGATGGTCGTATTGAATAATATATGTCAAAGGTTTCCGTGATTTCGGTTTCTTCGAAATATTTGACCACCTAAATGGCGAACGTTGTTTACGATCACAATAAACAAGGCTTCAAAACAGCAGTGCATGTACTAAGAAGGTGTTTAATGTTAGGTACATAAATTAAAACAGGTTAAAATTTTGAAATTCCCATACCATTTTAAGCCATAATCTGGTTTAAAACATGTAGGTATAACATATTATTATCTACAAATAAATATTTATTGATAAAATCAATACCTACAGTATTACATTTTTTTAACGGTGATGACGAACAATTTTCCGTATGGTAGAAAATCATTATATACTTCTGTTTAATTAAGACGGAGAAAACATTTAAATATTTCAGTGAGAATGAAAAAACACTTGTTTTATACTACACAAATAATTTTATTCAAATTAATTAAATTAATTAATAAAAAAATTAAATGTATGTGTAATATGTATTTGTGTATGATCAAATATTTTATACTACTAGATTAATAAATAAATGTTATTTTTCTTTACAAATTTGTTATCCGGCGGAAAACCTATAATGCCGTAAACAATTTTTTTCTGTCAACCGGTGCCGTTCGAGACAGGAAATTATTCAAAACTAGTTTGAAAATTGGATAATTTTCACGTTTGTTTTTCGAATTACACTTTCCTTTACAGGATATTTAAATATTGCGTTTGATAATTGGTACTAAACAACGCCAAAACTATTTTGAAACTTACCTATAAAAATAATATACAATATGGCAACATTCTGCAGCATCTTCTAGGTATATCTGTAAATAAAAATAATCTTTATTACGAAATAATTCGTGGAACAAATTCTTCATTCAAATAAATTGACAGTTCAATACTTACAAAATTTTAATATTTTCAATATTTGAACGAAATCCAATTCGAATCCATCGAAAGTTTAAATAAATATAAACAGCTGCCAAAACGGATAAACAAATAGAAGCTATTCCAAATTTGAAAATACAAAAATTGAACTTTTTGAAACTAAAACAGCGCGAACAATTTGAATTTTCGTAAACAATGGAATGTTATATCGGGGGCGAGAACAACGCGAACCAACACGAACAAACCGTCGTTTTAAACTGAGGCAACTGCCAAATGTCCTGTCCCTCTCAACGAGATGTCTATGGATCTAGGGGAGGCAACGTTGCTCTGAGTGGCGGGAAACTCTGCGAGACATACCTACTCAAATTGTTGCCAGGTTAGGTAAAAGGAATTACAAAACAAATTCGATTTGTGATTGAAATTATTTCTGTTATCACGATAGATTCTATCGTTAATAATTTTAACAACGTGTCAATTTCATATCTATGGATTTTAATCAATATTACCTATTTTGTTTCTATGCAAAAAATCACGTTGTGCTATTGAGGTTGCCTAAAACAGCTGACTTTGATAGAAGGTGAATCTATGATTAGTACCTACCTACAACAGAATTATCAATATGGTCGTTATTGATCACTTGAGCTTGAGGAAGGTTTGAACGTAAAAATCACTAATTATCACAGAGGGAGGTTTTTGGGAATACTCCGCGTATTAAATTTATCATTCGTGGCGCGATTTCTAAACCTAGCCTCATCTAAACATCCGATCCAATTGAGTTGTATTTGATTCGTCACATGGTTACCGCTATGAATGTTACAACTGCGCGAGCTTCATGTTAATTAATAATTATTCTTGATATTGACTCACTCGACTGTTGTAGAGGACGCGTTCTATAAATTGGATCCTACCCAATATTGTCGGAACAAATACAACCGTCGACATATTCGGATTTTTTTTAGCTCTGCATTCGTTATCGAGTATTAAATTACAGATTGACATTATACAAATTCGAATTCAATATTCATAGTTAGGAACACAGGACAACGTTGGTCGGGAATCCTAATTTTAAATAATATTTACAGAGCACATTCTGTGAATAGCTCCAGCTATAAAAAATTGCCGGCTATGACAAACGCCATAATTATAAAATTTAAATTATTATACCATCAAAAGCACTAAGATGGTTACCTACGCTAAATTTACTACTGTTTTGTGTAGTTTTCTTTTTTTTTCATAAAAAACTCTCTTCTGACAATATCAAAGGTAACAAAAAAAGAGTTTACGAAATTGTTCCAGTTTTTTTTTTTTTAGTTTTTCACGTTACGTTATGCCGCGACTAAGGGAAATATGGCTCCATTTCTTTATATTGATTTTTGGGAAATAACAAAGTATAAGCTTGGTTTAATCTGAAAATAATAATATTCGTATTAATGAAGACGGCCTGGCAACTAAACTGAGCATGCGCACAGCAGTGATGGCCTCACGTGGATGTAGCAGTGGGAGGGGTTATACCACGTGCTCGCAACTGTCATAATATGTCATTTCATAATAAACTGGATGATTTAATGCCTTTACACCAGGAAGTAACTTTGTGCTTTTTGGAATGTTTATACCTATTTAATTCTTTCTTATTGTATTACGAACACGTGTTTAATGAACTTTCCTTACACTTACCTATAAGTTGATTGTAATTATTTTTCACTTTAAACTAAAAAAAATATATATGAATGAGGTCCTTTTACATCGCCACTGACATCTATGTCCGCCAAAATATACGATTTATTTTTCAGGCGTAATGTGGCTTAACGCCTTTACACCAGTGTTGTGGCCAAGTTGTGGCTTAAGTCATTTGACATGGTTACATTTTGCATGTAAGTCCTTCTTTTTTTCAATAATTTCGTTTTAAGTAGGAAATAAGTGTTAAATCCTTTTACTAGAAAATTTCTAAGACACAAAAAATAATATAGGTACTTAAAATAATTAAACCAATTTTGGAAAAATGTGTGTGAAAATAATTTGGTGTGATTGTCATTGGTTGACATTGTAAGGAATATCGACTTACCGACAAAAATGATAAGTAGAATAAATAATATTTCCCGTAGTTGACTTCAAAACTTAAAATAAAATTAAAAACTACTTAAAAAGAATAATCAAATAAAAAAAATTCTTACTATTCTCAAAACCTTACCAATTTCTCAACTATTTTCTCTATAAATGTCAATGATTTATCTTTACTGCATCATACCTAAAAAATGTTTCAAAGCACGAAGGGAGATACGAAATAACAAACAAAATTTAAAAAATTGACGAGAATGGATGAATTCATACAAAAGGCATCAAGTTGAAACACATTTTCGATTGACTTTACGTGTGCACGATGTCGATTATCGACAATTAGATATCATTTATCATTACTCGCGTGGAACAAACGATACTTTCTACAAACTTCAGTATCAGTAATAAAAAAAACTAGTTACACCACACCAGTTGAAATAAGAAAACCCTACACGCAACCCAGGGTATTGAGTTTTAAAAACCCGTATAGTCGTATTATAGTCGTGGACTTCAGATCACGAGGTTCCGGGTTTGATTCACGGTCGGTTTTCCAAGTGTTTGGTTCACTTGAAAACTTGTTTTTCTACTCTGGGTTGTACGGGACCGGGTGACTGAAAAAAATTGCCTCAGGCAATAAGTTCCGCCGGCTACTGACAACGTTTGTATAGGAAAGTGTAACTTTATTATTATTTTGAGAAGAAAATCGACCTAAAAGAGACTTTGTTTTGTGAGAGAATAAATTCCAGTAGGTACAATGTTTCCCATAGATACTAAAATAAACACTATTCATCTCATCTACAATAATAATTATTGTATATTGTATAATCAGTAAATTGGAATGTGACAATTTGTCGATTTTCATTGCAAGTAAAGTATGTATTTGAAGAGGTAGATATGCACAAGTAGAGGTAGGTACTCTTGGTAAAAGCTAACTCTGAGCCAAGTAGATACCAGCGTAAATTGCCAATCGCGTTATAATAGGACAGAGAAGCCTACAGCTACGAGAGCGTGGAACAAAAAGCAGCGGCGTGCAGACAACACAAGACAAGATTATTGATTATTGATTGGTCTGCCATAAATTTTAAGAAGGGTATGAGTAATGAGCATTTAAAGGAAGAAAATCAGTAGATGATCATATAAATATCTAACCACTACTGACTGTGGGACATTCTTTTATATTAAAATATAACTTTCTTAAAAATTATATCATAAAATGTATTTACCTATTTAGTTTAAATAAAATTGTTATAAAGTTACAGTCAAATCTATTTTTTTCGTATATGAGTTTGCCAGCTCTTGAAGAGTACAAAATGCGCCCAGATCCTTACATGCATTAACTAGGTAGGTATATACCTACAACCTACAACTATGTAAGTATAGTTTTTTTTTTTATATAAAAAATGAATCTGTGCTCACTCAAAGTGAACACAAATACACTCCTTGACTCTTTCACAGTAAGCTACTTAAAGTTTGTGTCGTGAAAGAGGAAGATGGTCGGCACCTGGGATCGAATGATGAATTATCTCCTAGTCAATGTCATAAATTCCAGATGTTCTGTTGCAAAATCCGACAGTTCGAACTAGATTACGCTAACAAACCCAAAAGAACACGAAAGTCTGCTGTTATCCTTACTATAGTTCAAATGCCGATTTTTTGCAAGTAAAATAGTTTTAAACTGCTATGTCGTCACTCGTCATATGCGTACAGAAATATGGGCGTATTACTTTGTCTGTGAACTGGCTTGTAGTGTTTTTTTTTTCATAAAAAGAATCTGTACTCACTCAAAATGAACACAAGTACCTACACTTTTTGACCCTTTCACACTAAGCTTTTTAAGGAAGATGATTGGCACCTGGGGACGAACCCATGAACTCTAAATAGTACGAAATTCGGCGTCGTAACCGCTAGGCTACCAACCACTTCAATTTCTTGTACAGAATGACTCATTTTTTCGCCAATATTAGATATCTTAACTTCATTTACTAATCTGTTTATACTCCCTTTCTCACCCCACTTGGGCCATAGGGAAGCAACAAGAGCTCTCCACAGCGCTCGATCTCGCGCAGCTT
This sequence comes from Mystacides longicornis, assembly GCA_963576905.1. Lineage (NCBI taxonomy): Eukaryota > Metazoa > Arthropoda > Insecta > Trichoptera > Leptoceridae > Mystacides > Mystacides longicornis. The sequence goes on from OY756425.1 coordinate 16,419,973, forward strand.
CAATTACCTCCTCCCATAACATATCCAAATCCTTCAGTTCTGCCTCACAGGTACGGAACATGACATGAGAGGGTCTTTCTCATCTTCGAGACCTGGATGGAAGGAAAAACAGCGTTCTCCTCGGCCATCTGTGATTCGGCAGCCTTAACACATCGCAGCAATTAAATTTTCTCAGTATTCTCAGTAAAACGCGCCCATTTTCTGAATTTTTACAGCAAACTGTAGATTGAAACTTGTTGAAGTAAATAGGTACCTACTTACTTACATACATCAATATTCATAGTTTTTTTTATTGTGATAGAATTTGAAATGAAAGTGTTCTATTACTGTACATTCAAAAAATAACAAAAGACGTTCTTAATAAAGATTAAGCAAAGGCTTGTAATTTGTTGTTGATGAAGGGATGTTCATCAAAGTTGTTTAAGCACAAATTCAAGTCTTTGGATTACCTATCAATTTTTCCCAACAAAAATTTTGATATTTTTTTAAATTCCGCACCCCACTGGTGTGTATGTAGACAGGTAGGCCCCGAATGTGTGAATAATCACATCTCTACGTGTTCTCTGGCTCAAGTCTGCGCCAATAACGGTTTCATATTTCCGTGAACATTTACATAATTTATCCGTAGCTCCGGGGGACCGGGGGGAGCTAATATATCTCCAACCTGTAGACCAAGTACACGCTCTGAACATGTGTCGCACCTTCGATGAACATCACCGCCCACAGCGATGCGATATTGTTCTTCATTCAAATGTTATTTTATCGCGAATCATTTTTCTAATTCATCCCTTTTCCTTTAATTAGAAGACAACGCAATCAAGTCAGCTTTATATCCTTACTCATAGAGTTTCTTTTCTTTTACTTCTAACCTGTACCCCTATTCGAAGTTTCCGTGACATATACGCTGGCGCGAAGTAATGAAATTTTGTATGGAAACTTGTATAACGCCCCTACAGAATACCTACTTTGGAAAGCACCACAACCCATACTAAATTCTCGTGAGTTTCTCACTAACGTTAGGGAGTAATATTTGGAAAGGGTCAACTGGTCTTTCTAAAGGCAATATTGCTCTGATCAATCGTCAACATTCTTATTCTAGCCACACCCATCGTTAAGCCGTTTTATAACAATGCGTTTAAACAACAGATTTTTAAATAATTTAATACTCGTATAAACTCACTTAAAGTGAACATAAATAAGCTTTTGACATATTTTACAATAATCAAAGCTCGTGGCGTAAATAAGAAATTTTACGCATCTGATGGGGATCGAACCCACAACATTTAGCCAATACGAAAGTTTGCAACCGAACAGCTATGCTTTTTGATATTTTTTTTACCAGGCATTTTTTCAAATGCCCAAAACATGTACTTAAGCTTTAATACTTGCTCTGATGCTTTCTTCTATATCAACCACATTCATATCTTCATTTCTTTTATTTTTTCGCAGATTCTACGCTAAGCCACATCACCATAAATCTTATGATAAGACTCCACTTTAGAACACAAAGATATAACTGATGCCCGATATTGCGTCTGCCTTCTACATTTAATTTTTTTATTGGCTCATGAGATCGACTGCTCTACCTACATTGTAGAGTAGCCAGAGAAATGCAAAAAGAGGTGACAGTCAGTACAGTATCCTGGGTATTATTGAAGTAGCTTGATCGTGACTTGAATCTAGTAGGTAGGGTAACAAATAATTTAAAAAAGCACGCGTTCTTCGTATTTTATTGAAAAGTAGCAGTGACTATAGCGTTCATCTGCGCAAATTGAATACGGAAATTGTTAAATTGAAGGAAATGTCATGTAGCATGCTTCACTGAAGAAATTAGCCATATTCAGAATCACCCCCTCTATCCTCAGGCCGCTGGCACAAATCACTGCTATACCTATAGGTACATTCTCCCTTTAAGGCCCCCCGCACACCGCAAGCCAGCCCGGAGGAGGCCAATCCGCAGCTTACCCGACCCGCACGAAACCGAAAGCTATACCTATAGGTACATTTTTTTTTATTGAAGACGCGTCGCAAATCAAAGAACCTACCTTCATGTCCAAGCTAATGTAATAACATTTCTTTTAGATAAATTAAATTTTATTTTTGTTTATTTCTTCTTATATCTTTCCGACATCATGGTTAAAGAAATGTTGTACCTACTATGTTTCTTTGATTATTGTTTTTGTGAGGTTTTTGTTGTTTTTTTATCACTTTTCTTTTGTACATGTTTATATTGTTAATGGCACATAGTCGTGAATAAATAAATCAATCGTCATTTTCAATTTTTTAAATGGTTTTATGACTCACATGACTAAAATCGGTATAGAAAAGTTGGCAGATATTGCAATCCAGATTGTGCATCACATATGTTTTTAGGTTTTTATCTTTCTTTATATTAAAATATCTATTTAAATTTATTATGTTTGTAGGTAGGTATCTATTTATTGATTTGTTTAAATTTTTTTTTCTAGATACCAAATTTTGGAAATGACCTTTTTTGCTATGTGACCCCCCCCCCCTGGCGCCAAAGCTGGATCCGCCCTTGGGTACAGTGTACCCTTTAAGAAGAGTAGGTACCCAAAGAACATGGTGAGTAGGTACCTACATATATGAAGCTTTCGGGGTTAAATGAAATGCACTAAACAAACCTACCTACCTACATGGTGATTGGTGATAGGTATCGCTAAATAAAAAAATATCTTGATTTTTTTTTATTATACATATAATTCAACAATATTATTTTGATACATAGGTTTTACGAAAGTTGTGTAAAATATCTGATAGTCATTTTGCCCATAAGTGATAAGCATTTAATTAAAGTAATAATTAACCAATGCTATTTGCTATTCAAATAACTGTGCATGATTTCTAATTATTAGATAAGGAAATAAAAAATATAACTTCCGGTAGTTTTAATAAACGTAAGTTAAGTATAATACCTAATTAGAATAGAATAAAATAGAAAAAATATACATATCTCATATTTTTGTAAATAAACAACCAATACTAAAAATAATAATAATTAATATTTCATTTAATTATTCAACTCATAAAATATTATGCTTTATTTCAAAACTAAAATGAATACAAAGCTCTACTAGGTATGTTCTTAAAATTTTGTTTTATCCATATTATGAACCTTACCCCTTCTTAGATAGTTACCAGTGTCATGTCAAACGCGTACATAACTTTCTATTTTTTTTTTCTATCATAAGAACCTTCTCCTGACAATACCAAACACAATAAAAAATAATTATCGAAATATTTCCAACCATTCACGCGTGATTTCAAAGGGAAATAGGGCTTCAGTTGTTTCTTTTTATTTTCCTGAAAGGTATAAAAAATTAAAGAGTTAACATTTTCTGTTCTGCACAATTCATTTTTACGTAGGTAGGTAGGTAGGTACTGATGATTTATAGAAACTTCATGTTTAGTGAACGAAAATAATAGGAAAACTGATTAAGTGTTGGATCCAGAACCAACAACACGCGTTCGAAAACCTTTAGCTGCAATCCGGCCATTTTTCAAACTTATTATGTTTGTGTTACTGACGCGAGTATCATCACAATGAGAAACTGATAGCTTTAACTTTTATTTGGTGGGTATGTATCCAATAATAATTTTTAATTCTGCACAACAACAACAACAAAAAATAAGGGAGAAGTATGTCGTTCCAAATTTCCCCCCTGAGATGTTTTTTTTTTATAATAAAGAAGCTCAAGTGAACATGTACTTACATATTATGTAATATGACCTATGACCAAATTAGGTCTAATTTATTTTGTTTCCTTCAATTCGTTCAAGGAGTGCTACATTCATTTGAGCCTCGTCTCCAAAGACATCTTGAAGATTGTCAGTGCCTCTTCATGAATCCTGTCCTCCGCAATAAGTGTTCTTGCACTCGAAAGATGGATTCTAGCAGGATCCCATCATCCAAGTTTTTGTTCATATGATGTGAAGTCATTGAGTATATTCTCCAAATCAGGGCGTCTCTGTGGAGGTACTACACTAACCGACCCTTGGATTGCAGATTAGTGGACGGAAAAATTTTCTCCTTCAGGAATAGTAGGTCCTAGGAAAGTATGGATGGGTAGGAGAAGTTTTAGAGTAATGGAGTATAAGATAGAGGTGTAGGATATGCTCTACATGTAGAACAGCCATGCAACACACCCCTTTCTCTCGTTTTTTCTTTGCATGTCGACACTAGCATCCCTTAGACGCTTTGTACCACAGTTTCAAAATTCAAAAGTAGGTACCTACATAATATTCACTCATATTACACATGTATTTGTTTATGTAGGTATACCTACACATTAATCTGAATGAACGTACAGGTATAAATAATTCATCAAAGTTATTAAATTAATGTTTCGCCGTGTCTTGAAAAACAAACATAAATAACTACGCTCTTTAAACCTTACTTACATTTTCGTAATAAATATTTCAAACACCAACATCACCAGAGACGCTAAGTAGCCGTACAGGAGCAACTTCATGGCTGGCAAACTATCAACAATGCCGACGCTCACAAAATTGCTGTTGATTCCAGAACATCGAGGTTTCTTCGTATAAAGCTTCCAATTCTCCCTGAACTGGATCCCAGATTCTTGGATTCTTCGAAAACTGATTGACATGAAAAAAAGGAAAAATTTCAGATTTGAGTTGTATTGGTGTTTGGTAGCTTGGCGATTCCGTCGCCGACTTCTGTACTGGAGGTCATGGGTTCGATCCCAGGTGCCAACCATCTTCCTATTTCACGACACAAGCTTCTATATAGTAGCTTACTGCGAAAAAGTCAAAGAGCGTATTTTTGTGGAGTGAGCACAGTTTCATTTGAACACCTAAATGAAATTTAAAAAAATAACTTGAAATTTGTTTCCGATTGCGTATTCATAATATAAATTAACTAAACTTTTGATAAATCATAGAAGGTTTAACACTCTGTAACTAGGTACCATATTATATTTGATAAAATAAAATCACAGTTCAATCAAAAATCTCATTCACAATCAATCAATAAATTTCTACTTTAAAAGTAAAGATTGAGCAAAATTTCTCCTTACCCAATTTTAAACATTTCTTTATAGGATGAGTTTTTCTGCACCGCCAGCCAAGGATCTACAACTTGCAGATATTGTATTTCTTGCAGTCCACATTTTTCATTCTCGTAAAACAACTCTTCCACTACTTTATACCCTACCCCGATTTCCATATGAAAAGCAAAAAGTCCCTAAAAATAACAACAAAATTTATATTTCTACTAGCTTTCCCGACAGACGTTGTACTGTGTTCCTAACTATGAATATTGAATTCGAATTTGTATGGTGATTAATTAATAATTATCATTTGACCAATGTGATTCCGAACGATGCGTCTGTTTTAAATCATGTATATTCCATCCGCATTCTGTCAATCGCACCAATTGACAATTTCTGTCAAAATTGGAATAAAAATTATAAGGTAAAAAGTACTAGGTAATAAAATTGCCTACGTAGAGTTTTCTTTAATTTTCTAATTTTCCATGCATTTTTCTTAATTTTTTTCTTAACTTTGGACATTCTCCTGATAAAAGCCTACAAGACAAAAAAAGAATTAGCGAAATCGGTCCAGCCGTTTAGGCGTGATGCGATGACATCGGGAAACGGCTCTCCATTTTTATATACACGGTGTTAAGTTGGTAGTGCTTGGACCCCTGACGTTTTTCAGAAACCCTAAAATGGATTTTCATTTTCTATTGTCCCCCTGAATGATTTTAGAGTCCCCTAATGATTTAAAGGGACCACATTGAGAACCATTAAGTGGGAATATTTTTCGACATAATTTACCCATGCCGATGGAGCGGCCATGTGGGTCCAAAAGCTAGCCCCTAAGGTCCCCAGCTTAAATCCGATGGACTTTCGCCTTTGGAAGTTCTTATTAAGAGCTATTTTATAAAAATAAATACCTAATATTATTGAACAATAACGGGAAAAATTGGTTTCAGTCTGAACAAAGGAACCATCTGTTAATTCTAAAGTACTACAATTTTAATTATAGTTTTAAGAGGGTATAACAATATTTTTTATCTTTATTTCAAAAAATAATTTATGTGATTTAAATATCACATCAAATTATGCATTTAGGTACCTCAAAAATAATTTAATAACTTGCTTTTACCACCCATATAACAAGGCTGTGTGTTAATGAAAAAATGTTGAATATTGATACTTGCACAAGTTATGAGAGCGTTTTAGCATGATCCCATTATACCAGCCAAATAAAATTTGCAGGGATGATTCTCCATGAACAGTAGAAGTTTTTAAGATAGTTTGTAGAAAAAAATGTTCCGTGAAATTTTTTGTCTAGAGCCTTTGAAAGATTTTAGAAAATTTTTGCTTGAAAAAAATTTTTTGAACAAAAGCTATCGGATGCTGACTCATAGCAATAATACCTCGCGTAAGGGTCACTATCGGACTATTTATAAAAAAAAATCATGATCGTAATCTAAATAGTTTAGCCACAGTTACGCAGTTTTGTCAGAAATCCGGTTTTTATTCAAATTTCACAAAAAGGTAAATAACTTTTGAACCACCCAATATCGCTCAACATACATGGGGGTCAAATCGATAGGTATTGAGGTCCTCTACCTCCCTGCTTCGGTTTATCCACTACCAACTTAACACCGTGTATAAGAAGATATATTATGAATACGTGTACCTAAAGCCCAATTCACAATACTTTAGTCGAGTAGCGAGTGTTGTGAACTATAAGCTTTCGGTTAAGTAGCGCTATAATATACTCGCTGATTCCAAAAAATCGTTCACATATAAATATTTCAGTATAGTTCATTAGTGAGAGAAGTACAAACATGAACATTCGCAACACAATCAAGTTTATTTCTGACGAAAATACATTTTTTGATCTAACTAATGAACTCGACTAATCAATAGGTCGACACACCTTTGGTAATAATTATGCCAGTGACGTGAGCAGGGGGGCATAAAATAGATCGACTCAACTAAATTGCCGACCACACTAATCGAAAAAGAATTGGGTGTTCAGAAATGATAAGCTACTAAATTACTCGACTAAAATACTAAAGAAGTGTAAGGCTCCAAATTCTTTTTTGTTTTGTCTGTTGTTTAATAATGGTATTCTTTTACAAATCACTCAATTGTAAGTGGAATTGCAGAAAATTGAAAAAATTGTATCGTTATTATGTTTGTATACGGTACCTATGTATTGTTATTTTTGTATAAAAGCAATAAGCGTGCGTTGATTCAATTTTAAAATTTACCTGTCGTAAATTTTGTATTCCTTCCTTCAATGATATAAACTTGGGGGTTTCACCTAAAGGCGCAATTTTTTTCTCGTATATTGCTTTTCTCACCGGCTCAGTTGCGGTCTACAAAATTAAAACAGTTTTTAGATAAATAAGGTCGTTCAATCTGCCACGCATGTGGTTTGCAGTTATGCTAAAACACAATTGTTTTAGCATATAGCTTGTTTTACAGTATTATCACTAGATTTCTGTGAAACATTGTCATATTTATTTACAATATTCGTTGCTTTCAGATAAAAAGGTGATGGATACTTCTAGAAATAATTCGGAGTGGTTGGTAGTCTAGCGGCTACGACGCCGGCTTTCGTACTGTTTCGTTCGGAGGTCGTGGGTTCGATCCCAGGTGCCGACCATCTTCCTCTTTCACGACACAAGCTTTGAGTAGCTTACTGTGAAAGAGTCAAAGAGTGTATTTGTGTTCACTTTGAGTGAGCACAGATTCATTTAAAAAAAATCATGTATCCAAGGTATGATAAGGCATAGTAAAGAGGGTAGGTACTGATTTGTTTTCTATGATTTATAAACTTACGGCAAAGTAATGCCTGTTAAAAACAGTGTCGTGGATAGCAAACTTCAATCTGGAATTCAGAAGATCGGAGAGAGTTTGTATCCGTGAAGATGAAGACTGCAACAAGGCAACAACATTCGCGGAATAGCTGGTGTAGAGGAACATCAGAGATAAGAAGAGGAGAAGCATTATAATTCTGCCAACGGGACCTGCATAGACAAAAAATGTGTATTAGGTACAGTAATTTTTTATCATTTCACCTACAGCTAAGCCTAGATAAATTCTGATTTAAATGATAATCATATCTGGTACCTCGTGTTCAGAAGAATAGTAGTTTATGTAGACAGAATAATAATAATATAGGTACAAAAAGTTTACCCCTATTTATTTCCACAATTAAGTATACTTTCTAATACTTATATTATTATTTTTTTGTTTCAATATGAAGAGAAAATAAATAAAAGCTAAAAAAATAAATATAATACGTTAAATTATTATCGTCTATTGTTCGCACATTCCGTTTGATTGTTGACAGTACAAATTGCATATACACTGCACTCCCCTCCCCTGCGAACTTATGTAGGTATGTCCGAGATACCTACACATAAGAAGATAAAATAAGTACCACGTTAACGCTGCCCAAATCTACGTAATGACTGACTCGGCTAACGCGTTAAGAAGACGCAGGTGAAGCAGTTGCATAATGTATTTGTAAAAATAATAATATTAGGTAGGTCTGGTATGTACCTCGAAAAGAAAATGAAGATCCTTGCTGACAAAGTGCCCCTAATGCAATCATCACCACTTCACCTATTTGCAGCTTTGGACTATTTTCATCAGGAGCTCTTTCAATTCGAACAGCAACAAAAAGAGACAAAGCCAACAAGATCATGAGCCCAGCTGTGGATATCCAGATGGCTTCTTGGAATGGCAGCAGAAAGACATTACTGACGTAGGAGAGCTTCGGTTGTTTGAAAACGAACTTAGATCTTGTTGGTGTTGGCATTGCGATGTAATCTATTTCAGATACTCTGTCGGCCGTAAAGAACAACGGAGAACCTACAAAAATAGCGCATTATGTGCATAAATTTGTCAATTAATCACTTGTATTTGAAAGGGGGGCATCACAGGGGGATAGAGGTGAGAATTTCACGTAGATATATTGAATAAGTCGACGTGTAGAGAGATGCAGCCCAACTCTTGCAGGCGATTAGGTAATTGGAGAAGGGCGGCTGGGGAAAGGGTCTGTAGGCGAAAGTTACAGGAGGCCAAAGCTCGATTTGGGCTGTAGCGCCATTGAAGAAGAATAATATATTGAATACATTTTATTTTGTTCAGGGTAGAACGTTAGAAAATCTGATACAGTAGGTACCTGTATATGTATAGAAAAAATCATTTTGAACACCTTGTGGGTTACACAGTTGTTCCCTTTTTAAAAGTAAAAAAATTGAAATCCCTAAAATTTATACAAAGCATAAAATCTTTTTGAGTAACACTAGGTTTTTCCTTCTTGTACACGTCTACGTGAAAGTTGATTTTTTCTGAATAAGCTATTTACTTAAGTATGTATGAAATGGTTGGTTGGTTAAGTTTCGTATTTAAAAGATTTCACTAAAGAGTACATGCATAGGTAATATTTTTTTATTGAAATGTAAAGACGTACTTAAGTTGAAAAAAATAAGAACTACTTTTGTGCCATAGACAAATAATAATTATTAAGTTCACCTCCAACATCTGCCTTGAAAGAGGTTAACTCCCTCATCATTCCATTCCAATTACCGTTATCATCCTTGTAGCCCCAAGTATCTTGGAAGCTAGAAACTCTGGTAGCATTCAGCATGTTGATAGCATGCATGGTTAGGATGTAGTTCACCTTTGTAATTGTGTCACTTTGGGAATCCCTGAAATTTATCGTATTTGGTTAACTGAACAATAGCAGCTTCATTTTTTTCCGGAATGCGTAAAAAGATAGAACATCGTAAACGTATGTAAGCAGAGTGTTAACGAAATACAAACTTGTAATCTTCCAGATGAAGCAAAGAATCGTTAACAGTCAGAACATAGCAAACTCTTATGACGGTTCCATGAAGGTCCATTCGGCCCAAGATGACTGATTGCCTAGGCCTATCGGACCTATTATAGTCCGCAAGTAGCTCAACTTTCCAATCCTTATCTCTAGGGTTTCTCTTGTACACTAAAAAATAAACAAGCTATTGACTTACATACTAAAAATCATCTTGTTGCGAAACCCGTAATTTTTTTATGATTGACAGTGAAGATTAAGAAAACTGTGTAAAAGATATGAAAAACAAAAACCAGTAAGAATATTATACGCAAACATTAATAGATGAGAAGTAAAAGACAAACAACAGAAAACATAGGTAATATGTAGGCTCAGCTGGGGTTCAGGAATGTAGGCAAAGGGTGAGGAACAGGAATAAGAGACATGGAAGGAGAAAGGGAAAGTCATTGATCTGATGTCAAGTGTTTCCTTACATTTTTCCCTACATTTGTTTAATTTGGTCATAATTGAAAATGAATTGAAAAATCGTGCAAAAATTAGTTGTGTGCATAATTCGTTCCACATTTGAAGGGTATACACGAACAAAACAAGACATGTCACATTTTTTAATACAATTAATTACTTTTTGATGGCACCATTTTCCTTATCATATTATTTATGTATTCAGAAAACTATTAAAAACTGCGCTATAACCAGGAATGTCCCCATAATTCCAGTATTAAAATATTTCATACAAACCAATAGGAAGGAGTGTTCAAACTTGGATTTGAGTTTTTTTAAATCAACGTACCTATCTACATGAACATTTCCTGTTTTTTTTTTTCAAAAATTAAAGATGTCACTTGAAGCCTAATCTGTGTAGTATAGGTATCTTCACACTATGTTGACTAATGATATTGTTTGTTTCACTATCATTTTTAATGATTTTTAAGACTTCTTATTAATTATATTTGCACTAACCTAAATAAGAACACCATAAATTTGTTCCAGAAACATCTGATATCAATGTAACATCAGAATCAACTGATATGGTAATATTTCGTATTTGTTTTGGAATTGTTTCTACATTTTTTGATGAGAATATCATATTTTCACAAGCAATACATTTGTTATTCAGTACGCTGTGATTCAACTCCGTAAGATTTCTATTTGTAACTGAATTAATCATAATCCAAGCGAATGGAGACTTAAACATGTGTTTAATCTCTGCCTAAAAAAATAAAAACAGTGATTATTTTAAGCTAGGGGTCATCCGTCAATATGTGACACAATTCTGATTTCGATTCGAAACAGTTGGATAAACTCACGTCTAACAGAAACGGTTGGATAAACTCATGCACCTCTAACAGAAATGGTTGGATATACTCACCTCTAACAGAAACTCAGCTGTAACACAAACGGTTGGATGAACTCACCTCTAACAGAAACGGTTGGATAAACTCACCTCTCACAGAAACAGTTGGATAAACTCACCTCTAAGAGAAACGGTTGGATAAACTCACCTCTAACAGAAACGGTTGGATAAACTCACCTCTAACAGGAACGGTTGGATAAACTCACCTCTAAGAGAAACGGTTGGATAAACTCACCTCTAACAGAAACGGTTGGATAAACTCACCTCTAACAGGAACGGTTGGATAAACTCACCTCTAACAGAAACAGTTGGATAAACTCACCTCTAACAGAAACGGTTGGATAAACTCAGCTCTCACAGAAACAGGTGGATAAACTCACCTCTAAGAGAAACGGTTGGATAAACTCACCTCTAACAGGAACGGTTGGATAAACTCACCTCTAACAGAAACGTTTGGATAAACTCACCTCTAACAGAAAAGGTTGGATAAACTCACCTCTAACAGAAACGGTTGGATAAACTCACCTCTAACAGAAACGGTTGGATAAACTCACCTCTAACAGGAACGGTTGGATAAACTCACCTCTAACAGAAACGGTTGGATAAACTCACCTCTAACAAAAAAGGTTGGATAAACTCACCTCTAACAGAAACTCAACTCTAACAGAAACGGTTAGATAAACTCACCTCTAACAGAAACGGTTGGATAAACTCAGCACTAACAGAAACGGTTGGATAAACTCACCTCTAACAGAAACGGTTGGATATTTTGACATTCAAGGTCTATCAGAAACATGGTTCGATGAATATTTTCAGTGGATACTCCAATGTGGTCACTACTTGGCGGCCAAACTACCACAAATGATAACCCTGCATGTCTAAACAATTCCTTAGCAAATTCCACTTTGCGAACTTGAAAATAAAATCAAGTGAAGAATTTTTACTTAATCATCTACCCTATTGAAAATTACGTACTGGTTGAAAAGTATGTTATAACACATCACTGGTGTTGAAATATAATATTACCTTGGTCCCAGCATACAAAACCAATTATGTTTAAAGGCTTATTAATACTTAAAATGCTTTTAATAATGGCACGGTCAGGCAAAGTCTGCAGGGAACACACATAAGAAGTCACCATAAATAAAAATAAAGTTATCTTTATTGAAGTAAACATTTTTGAGTGCAATGCAGTGAGTAAATCCCATCCTTTTTATATGAATTACGTCAACATGAAATAACGTAATTGTGTATGGAAATGCGATGCTTTACAATAATTGTTTTGTATAATAGGTAGGTACCTACAATCAAAAGAATAATCATAAAGTTCGCTCAAATCCTAAAAATGTTTACTTAAATAGCCCATTTAGACCATCTGACATACAATATTATAATGTTTTAACCCGGTGCCGGTGGTTCATAACCTTTTTGGAGGTACTGAACCCCACCAGTTTCATATATGCGAATTCACCTAATTCTTCTTAATTTGAAGATGAGTTCAGTGATAAGTTCTGAATGAGTCGGAAGTGTGTCTTGACCTCCGCCGAACCCCTGGTGTTCGATCAAACCCAGGTTAAGAACCATTGTTTAAACCATTTCACAAGTGGTTGGTAGGCTAGCAGTTACTACGCCGGCTTTCGTACTGTTTCTTGCGGAGGTCGTGGGTTCGATCCCAGGTGCCAACCATCTTCCTCTTTCACAACACAAGCTTTAAATAGCTTATTGCGAAAGAGTCCAATAGTGAATTTGTGTTCACTTTTGAGTGAAATAAAAACTGATGCATTTTCCACAGTTTGATTCTGAGTCTTCTCCAACATACATTTGTACCTTCAGTCCTTAGAAGCCAGCTTGCCACTTGCAATATTATCATTGCATCCCTTTTCATTTTTGGTTCTCTTTTTACACAGTAATATCTGTACAGAATGGGTTAAGTTAATAAAATGGCCTCACTGAATAGAAAATGGTTGATCAAATAATTTTCATTAGGTACAGTAGAAAGCAGTCTTTGTGTATTCCAATAATAATAATTTAGTTCAAACAATACTAGTACTTTTCCACACGACTGGAATTGGTATGTATCATTATGAACAGAGTAAACCAATTTTCTTTGCAAATAGATTTTTATTTACTAGATGATTGGTTTTCAAACAAAATCCATGTCATTGGGGGTACGTTTACACCAAACAAATATAGACCCGAAGCTAGAAATGGAAAATTATTTCTTGATCGTTGATATTGTTACGAAGCAAACAATGAGCTAAAACTAGAACTCTAGCGCTCGTACTCTGTCATCGCCAATTAATAAGTTCTTGGTTGTTAATTCTTGCTCCTTGTGATTTGTTTGGTGATGTCAACATCAAGAAATAATGCTCTTTTTCTAGCTCTGGCTTTATATTCATTTGGTGTAAACGCAACCTTACTGAGTTGAAAATATCCTCATAAACTGGTATGTATTTGGGGATAGCTTTGGATCTTTTACCTCTGCAGTGTGCAACTGTATAGAGCAGTGGTTCCCAAAGTTGAATTGACTCCGACCCATCGAACAAAAATTTCCAATCTCTGGACCCACTTTTTAGCTGCTTTCAAAAGAGCATAAAGATTTTCTAGTGGCGGTGACATGGATCCACTCAAGTGTCTTATTCTGTTCTAATTGAAATAAAAAAGGGCCCACTCAATATTGCCAATAACCCAATGGTGGGTCGCGACCTATAGTTTGGGAAGCACTGGTATAGAGTATTCCAGGCTCCAAGGAGTGTCATTTGTGTATTTAGATAATTGACGTATCGCATGAAAGAACGTTAAATATGCATACTAAAAGTTTCGAGAAAAGAGCGTTTAAAGATACGAAAGTAAATTTTAAAGATTTCTCTGGGGTCCATTCAAACTTCCACGAAATATCTTATAAAAATATCCAGGTATATAAATTGCCAAGCTTTCAACCTGTGGGGAATTCTCCGTTATTATTGTTTTCAGTCTAAATAGTTATTTCATATTAATTTACTCTGTGTTCTTGTTTCTCAAATATGTCATCATAAAATCCTACTGCATGAAAAATAAAGTATTTAAAACTGATCAAGTGTTTTATTGTTGATACCAATAACAATAAGATACTTATTGTTAACTTTCTTTATAATAATATGTTCATAGAAGTTTACTTCATTTAGCAAAAGAAGTGTCATAAAATAAAAAGACAATGACCATTGTTTATTTTTGTAACAAAAGACATTTACAAAACAAACATTAGGGTGCATTAGATAACAAAATAATAATTTGCCGCACCTATAAAGTCTAAATAATAATACACGCTGCTGGTCGTCTATTATATAAACACACGAAATAACAACTAATCTGTCAACTGTAATAAATTTGAAATCCTTCCACGAAATTTAATTAAACTTAAATAAACTTCACATCACAACGTTTAACATTAGCAGGTGCGTTGAGCAAAGATAAGACCGGGTACTTGTGGCTTAAACAATAGAGCCTATACGAACCAAACTGAGTGTATTTTTATGAAATTTTTGAGGAGTCGATTGATTAAAATCGATTTTTTGCATTGTTAGAAGTAGATATTTGAATTTTTGAAAATGCCAGTAGATAGTCTACTCTATCGAATTATATTAAAAACCGAAAATCAACCTAATGTATAATATTCAACGTTATTCCAGGCGATACGTCAATTATAAGATCATCTCAAAAGAATAATGGATCAATAAAAAAAAAATAAAATTATATATTTTAATATAATTACATTTATTTTATGGAAAATGATATTGGGAACATCAAAAAAATAAATTTATTAGAACAAACGAGGTTACAATAATTTTCTTCTCTCCACAAACACTATAAGTACCTACCTATATAAAAGTTTTTTTCAAAGACACTTGAATAACAGTCATTGTTATGGGTTATGTGCAGCAAAATTGGACTTATTTGTAAAATTGTATCATATCCACATGACTCATTTTTTGTGTGCAACGACTGTTATTCAAGTGTCTTTAAAGACACTCGAATGGCTGTTAGTCCAGTTTGTATAGAACAAAAATTATATTACAGTACATGATAAAGTTTACAAATCTGTTGAAAATATATTACAAAGACGTTTGTACAGTCTGTTTGCAACCTTATAAAGGTAACCTATATGGTCAAATCAATTTAATGAGATTTTACAAATTCAAAATAACTCACTTTTTTCAGTAGTGGTGCTTGCAAGATATGCTTAATGACTCTCAACTCAATTATAGTACAAAATCCATCAAAATTCTTAAGTGTCAGCCAACTACTATAGATTATTGTAATAAAACCAATAATTGATTTTATTTTCTTGAAAAATTTTCCTAATATCACTTTGAAACACACTATGAATAAATATTCCTCGCACTCAATTTGAGTAATGTGAAATGTGCACTAAAATATTCACATTACTCGAAATTTTTGTGCAACAGCGAAATATTAAGTCTTACACCCGTGGCACAGGGTCAATGTTATTGACTAAGCTTCAGTAGATATTACACTTTAAATTTAATATCTACAGATAAAAATAATTTTATTTATTATAGCAGAGAATATTATAATTTCTTTATCAATATCTCACCTTTTCAAGATTCAACAATGTCAAAAGTAAAGTACAGTTCAAATGGTAAAAATAACTTAAAAATTTAACCTTCAAATTTTTTGTTGCGAATACATAAATTAAGTGAAATCAAGAAGTAAAAAACTTTGTCAATTCTACTTGTTTTGAGGATTTGTTCTAAACAGTCTCGGTAAAACCCTTCTATCACTTATGGTCTGGGTCCCTACGGATACGCCGCTACTATAAACAGCGGTGAATATGTCAGTTGATAACATTGCCAATATTGTTTCCGTAGTAACAAAAAACCTTGTCATATAATTTTGAAAGACGCCGTCTTGTCAAATGACGGAGCGTTCCCTAGGAAACCACAGCATTAGCAATAAGTGTTTATTGTTAAGGCTACCGAGGATGTACATACGGAAAATTTCAAACAAACTCACCCAAAATAAGTAGAATTAAGAATGTTTTTCGTTCGTTACGATTTATTTTTTCTTCTTTTTTACAAAAATATAAACTCGAATTAATGAAGGATGCTGTTTAGTTTCTTCTATTATTAAAAAAAAAATATCATTGTATCGATAGCGTCTCAAAATCTTATGATGACTTTACTTATGTCAAGTTTTTAGTTTAAAGAAACATTTCAAATAGCAGATATTACGATTTAAATTGACCAACGAATGATCTGCTTATCATTTATCATCTTAATATCACACAAATTATATTTTTTTTCACCCAATATGAATTTAATTTGGAATTACGAACATAAGGTTCGATTCCACAAAATACGACACAAAAATAATGTATTGCTCTTCCAAAAAATACTCGCAGTTGTATATTTACTATATTTACATATTATTTTTTTCCCTAACATAAATTGAGTGCGTTAATAATAAATACAAAAATTCATTTGAAAATTTTACTGTAGTACAAAATAATATCATAGACCTATGTATTCCATTTTATTAGCCTACACTGACAACTGTCAAATAATACAGCAGTGTGAATGAAAAATTTGGGTCACCCAAACAAATGATTAGGTATTCAAATAAGTTATAATATATTTTTTATACATACAAATAAATTATGATTATGTGCGACTCAGTAATAAAAATAAGAACTCAACAATTAATTTTTGCATCCTAAATGACAACTCCGCATGGCGAGTCGTACTTGTTTTTGTTCAATCATCTTGAATTCGTTTTTGGGCTTTTATTAATATTTAACTTAATTATAGCACACCTTAGCTTTCAAGTCAATGCAAGTAAGACGGATTTCATAGTGAATAGCACCTGATTCGATAACAGCTACCGAAAACCAATAATTCAACCACGGATTTGAGCTTCCGATAATTAACAACATGACCAAGGTATGGAAAGCGTCTGCGTTCAGTGTCGAGACGAAATGTAAACTGTTTGATGACCAAAGCCCAGGGATAAAAAGTCTCATCAAGAAGAATATTAGACACAAGGTGGTATCGGTGGAGAATAGAATAAATCAAACTTAACCAAAAATTAAATAAAATAAAAGATATGCAATAGGTCCATGATATATAAGTGTAAGCTACAGATAATATTACTATATTCACACACTTAATAATTTGTAACCAATTTGGGTTGTTTCACAATCGCAATATAACATAAGTCCATAGAATGTTCTTAACTAAGAAAAGTATAAAAAGTCTATCTGACCGACAAAAATTTCCATACAAACTCACACAATGGAGGTGATGCTGTATTATTGTACACTTACCCTTCTAAAAATTAATATAATGAAGATGAGGGGGGAGGGGGGATGATATAGTTTACACCTTATGATATAATATGACATGTCACCACACTAGTCGGCGTACACAATAAACTGTCTATTGTCATCGGGGGATTCTAATTGAACAAACTGTGCCGCGCCACTCCTGTCGTACCCAGTCATACGGTTCCCCCCGCTTCCGGCTCTTGACCTGAAAACAAATAATTATTCATTATATTTAAACTTGAAACTGATAATTTGTATGAATCATAACAAATGAAATCCTTTTAAGATGTATAATATATCGATTATAAATATGCTCAAAGCTATGTTTTAAACAAATGAAAGCTTAAGTTTTTACCCTATTTCAAGTGGACATTATCCAATCAAAAGTCAAAAACACTAAATTCGGAACTGGTGTGAGGATGAACACAGTGCAGAACACACCTTAATGCAGAACTATCCTAAGTGTCTCAAAAGTAATTTTTGACAGGAGCAGTTTAAAGTTTTGTTTATGTCAGAGTAGTAAATTCAAACCAATTTTTGACATGCATTATAACTTTTAAAGCTCATGTCAATTCAAACAATTTATTGTGATTTTTTATATATTTTTGTATTTAATATTTTTACAACATAAGCAACTACTGCATGAGATTAACAATCACAATCTAATTAAGTTAGGATCAAAATATTTAAAAAGGAATTTGTAGAAAAAAACATGATGCAAGATGGGATATTTTTGACGTAACATGTTAGTCTATGGATGAAGTTTCCTCATACTCAACTCATTTTGTCCAAAATTTGGATAGTTCTACATCAATGTAATGAGAGGGTGTACACTGTTTTAAAAGTGTTAATCACTTGAAATTTCTACCTGAGGTTGGCCTGTCTCAAATTGCCTCTGGCAATAAGTTTCGCAGGCTACTGGCTACTAACCTTTGTATAGAAAAGAGTTATTTATTTATTGACCCTGGTAGGTTTGGAACATAGGACTTTGAATCCTACATCGTTATCAAAACTCATGATGGGTCAGAAATTTAAAATTTGACTACCCTGATGGGGTTAACGAAAGTGATCACTCTGAGCCAGATTTGAAAACAACAGAAGAATAAGGTTGTCAGCCCATTAATAATTGGAACGTGATTGGTGTAATATTGACATCAAAAATTTGTTAACATATCACTTGTCTTCTAATGATGAAGTATTATACTCACTTAGCTTTGGCGTGTGTTAATATGTGTGACTTAAGGTTTGTGCTCTGAGCAAACTTTTTATTACATCCATCGAAAGGACACACATACGGTCTGTCTCCTGTGTGAATTCGAACGTGTGTTCTGTAAAATAAACAAAATGACACATCAATATGGTGATTGAAAGCTGGAAACGTGAAAAATTCTAAATTATCCTTGCTTATAAGAAAGCGATTGATGTTGATTAATGTAAAGATCAGTAGCGAAGCATCCGTAAAAGTGGATTGAGTACTTATAACTTCACCAACTTTCCATATTTTCAGAACAGAGTTTTTAAGTGCCAAGGATAGTGATAAAAGTAACTTTGAACCATTTAAGTAAAACTTGCTTAATTTTTCGTCACAGCTATACTACAGAAAATTTTCACTCTCTGTCAATAAGAATGTAAAAGAAACAGACATGTGGCAGAATTGGATATTCAGCAATATAAAGGAGGCATAGTGATCGACATGGATAGTTTTGGGTTTCCATTTTCATAATTATTTATACCCACTAACCTAACGGCTGGCGATTTATGATCTGTCTATTCACCGTATGGTGATAATTGAGTAGTCATAAAGTGCTTTGTAGCCTAGGGGTTACGAATCTAACTTTTGTGGGTTTGCTTATTTTCTCTTTCAGGCTACAAGGTTTGCTTATTGTAAAAGAGTCACAGTATGACTCGACAAGAAGAAAATATTGTAATATACAAAGAAAAAAATGCTGTAAATATTCTTACCTTAAATTGAAATCTAATGAAAATCTTTTCCCACATCCTTCAAATGTACACTGGAAAGGTTTTTCTCCTGTGTGGACCAGCTGATGTCTTTTTAATTTCGATGATTCCACAAAAGCTTTTCCTGAAGAAAAATTACAACTATCTTTATAATCAACTAGCTTTCCCGACAGACATTGTCCTGTAGTCTTTACTATGAATATTGTTTTCAAATTTGTAATTTATACAAAAATACGTTTGAAATAAGTATGTTCGAATGTTAAAAAATTATTTCAGAAAGCTTTAATTGAAACTCAATGGTTGTCAGGTAAATACTGCTATAGAATATTTTATAGTTGGCTTTGGCGTCGCAGGAAATATGTTCCATACTAACTTTAATATTATATTTTATACTATTTCTTATGCATTTTTTAACTTTTTAATAGTTATTCTGTTATCCAGAGCGGAAAAGAATCCAATACATCAAACATCGGAAGAATCTGTTCAGCCGATCTCGAGTTATAAGTGTTAGCACTAACCCAACTTTCTTTTATATTATAGATGACACATGTTATGAAGCGTATGAAAGAAACATGATTGCACTCAAGATTCAATAAATTCTGTGAAAGTGCCAATGTGCTAAAGACATTAAGTGAATTCAGACTGTGTGGATATTGTGGATGAGGGATGAAATAAAGAAAAAGAAGATAAGTAATCTTACCACACTCGGCGCACACGTGTATTCTTGGCCCGTGGGTGTGTAAATGTTTTCTCATAGCACTGTTGTCTCTGAACATTTTGGTACACCCCTTATGAGGGCAGGCTAAAAACATAAATTGATACAATTCTTCTAAATCCATGATGACAGTTAACGACAATCTTTTCATAATGAGTGCGGTGCAAGCAGTGTCCATGATCTTTGATGCATTCATTTGGTTTCCATAAACCTTTCTTTCTCATCTAAGTTTAAAGCATTTGACTTCATTTTTGAAGCACATAAATAACTTGGGAGAGAAATATACAATTTAACAAGTCCTTCTCAAGAAGAAAATTGAAGGTAGGGGTGAGGAAAAAAACAAACTTAATGGAAATGGATTGAGATTAGAAAGGCGAAAGAAAGGTAGAATATTATAAACCAGCAAAGGACGGAGGAATCGCTCACACAGTCGCAAAAGCAGCTGGGCAGACCTAGTATGGCAAGACTAGAAAATTGATTGGAGGAAATGTCTATGGAAATAATTCCTCTACTTTATGAATGATAACAAAGCGAGTATTACCTATTGTTCTATCAAACGAATCTTGGGGTTGCTTTTTAACTTTCACTTTGTGTCCTGGTCTAGCAAACTCGGCCAATTGTTTAGG
Source organism: Mystacides longicornis (assembly GCA_963576905.1). Lineage (NCBI taxonomy): Eukaryota > Metazoa > Arthropoda > Insecta > Trichoptera > Leptoceridae > Mystacides > Mystacides longicornis. The sequence continues at coordinate 16,440,798 of OY756425.1, forward strand.
ATCCGAAAGATCTAACCCTGCAATCAAAACATGATTATAGGTTATCAAATATCAAATTGAAACCAAAACAGAATACTAACATAGTGAGGATATGAGAGTTTACCTGGAATTACGTCGCTAGTATTTTTCTTCCCACTCATATATTCCGTGTAATCGGGGTCCGGCTCAGGATTAGAACCTTCATCTGTAAAAATATAAAATGAAATATAACTCGAAAGTTTTCTTCAAAGCCTCTAAAGTTACACAGTTGTTTGACAGTTCTCTGTTTTTGTACCAATTACTTTTTGAGAAATTTCTTCTTCTAGTGATAATATGGTGTATATATTTTTTATTTTATCTATCGTCTATTGACCTTCATTCAGGTACTAAAGACTCATCACAAGTTATTGACAAAATCTCGACGGCACAATATGAAAATGTTCACAAAAAATCAGTGAAAAGCTCCGAAAACATGCATGAAATAATTATGACCAATTTTTTACCGTCTAGCTTATAAAAAATTCATTAATCGTAAGATTACATATAAATCACTGATCAGTTTTTACTTAAATTATAAAAAAATATTTAATCCGCGTTTGTTATGTATGAAGATGACATTTCATACAAAATTTTGTAAACAAACAAATAGTAGCTGGGCAACGCGAGTGGTAACTACCAATATTCGCTATGTCAGATTTGAACGAGTTATTGATGCAGAATAGGTACCTTATTTTTTAATTATTTATTTTATGTCAAAATATAGTCCTTATTAAATCATATGAAACCTTTATGTTTCAGCCAAAATAAACCATTCATGTTTGATCACTTCAATGGGAAGTTTTCTGGGGAGCTTCCGACAATACACACTAGGTGGCAGAACTTCTAATTAGGTCTATTGTCAAATTCAGTGCTGCCAACGTAGAGATGTTTTTTTCAGTGATGCCAACGTTGGGAAGTTTGTTTTCCATTGCGTAGCTAAGAAGTTGTTGATTGAGTTGCTAAGAAGTTGTTGATTTTGTTGCGCATAAATTTGAGAATAAATCTCAGGGGTGCTGTTCTGTATTTTTTAATTTGTATTTAGGTAGGTATATAAAAAAAGATGAACAATTTTATTTGTAATAGTCAAAGAGTTCCATAAATAGAGCGGCTTACTTGCCTTGTATTTTATCTGTCCTCAAATTGAGGCAGTTAACCGCTGCGATTTTTTATGAATTCAGTCTGTCACAGACGTTGCTAGGTGCCGCATCGTGTTGCTTACATAATAATTAATCAAATTTAAATAAAAAACTTTTTAACTATTCCACAAATTTATTGTACCTGACATGTTTCGAAGGGGCACGCCCTTCATGGTCACAGGTTATTTGAAACAACATTTCAAATAACCTGTGACCATGAAGGGCGTGCCCCTTCGAAACATGTCAGGTACAATAAATTTGTGGAATAGTTAAAAAGTTTTTTATTTAAATTTGATTATTTAAATTACTTCCACCAAGAAAAATGCATGTTCAACCAATGAGATTTATACTAGAGATGCAATCGAGTCTAAAAAATGGCATGTAAAAAATTGTGCCACCACCGAAAATGTGCCACGCTCGTGTTTTAGTCGTTGACAACAGCTCGAGCTTGACAGTTGTGTCCGCGGTAATACGGTGTTCTTGAAAATGGTGGATTTTGTGGTGAAAAAAAGTCGTTTCTCAACAGAAATCAATATAGGAAAATCCTTTTATCAAAAAGGACGTATTTTATATATTTTAAGTGAATATTACTGTGATAAAATGTTTAAAATATAAAAATATATTTGACAATTATTTTTGTTTTATTAGTAAGGCCCACATCGCACTACGGGTGCATACCGAGGGGGGTTAAAAAAAACCGCGTCTGTATGAAACGCGTAGATACATTTTTATTTGAATTTCAGTCGACGGCTTTCTTACTACAGCATACGTCATGGGCTCGAATCCCTGTGCCGACTATTTCCACTTTCACAACACAACTCTTCCATAGTGTGTGCAAGTTTCGAAATGTATTTGTGTTCACTTTTAATTAGCCTAAATTCATTTAAAAAGATACACCCGTACGCGGCGTATGCAACAGTGTATATATGTACAAATAGGTATATATTTCTAGAATTTTTTTTTATTCTATCAAGGTTTTTTTTTTATCAATTTATTTAGAAAAAAGAATAGGTACAACTTATATTTAAACAGAGTGCTCCCTAATTAAAATTATATATGGAATTTAAGGATGTTCTGCAAACAGAGGTTTTCCACTTTCAATGAAATTTTTTACGAAATCCATCATACAACTGAGAATTCGCCAGCGGTTTTTCCCACAGTGCCGTATTTCTGACGGTTCTCGTTTAAGCTGTGTGTATGAGCCCTTACCTAGCCGGACGAAATTTAGAAGCAAGTACACTATAACTAGTGTTTTTATAAAAAGGGTCATTTTTTATTCGAATGAATAAATCATTTTTTCCATTTTCGAAAAATATTTTTATGAATGTGCTTTTAAACTGTTCGTTGTCTGCCTCGCATTAATAAAGACGAGAGATCTTTTTCAAAAGGTTCTTAGACAATTCTGACAAATACATTCAAATCTCACGCACAAAAAGAAATTTCTATTAATGTGTACCGGTAGAAGGTGACAGCACTTAGCCGTTTGGCGTATTATGTGTGACAAAGACAAAAATATTAGTCAGTAATGCTTGAGTGCATATTTTTATTTAAGTTCAACTTCAAATTTACTCGTGATGCTACTTTCAAACTAAAAATTGTATGGAATTGCATCTCCAGTATAATATCTCATTGTGTTCAACAACTTATAAATTTTTTACATAATAATTGCTCAAAATGCCCTCATGTGTAATGAGATACTGCACCAATTATGCAATAAAAGTTAATAAAGGTGACAATATTATATCTTTTCATCGGTAAGTACAATTTATTACATGTTTTTTTTTCATTTCATTATGAATAATATATTATTTTAAATTTGTCTACATATGTCAATATTATTTGACACATCGATATCTTAATATGTAAATTGGGTAACTCCGAAATAGTCACTTTTCGGGATGGAATGAATTAAATACCTATATTTTTAATTAAACTGAATATGTGCACACTCAAAGAGAACACAAATATACTCTTTGACTCTTTCACAGTAAGCTTAAGTTTTAAGATATGGAATAACTTCTTTTTTTTTCGAAATTACCGGCAATCGTATCCCACAAGAAATGTTTTTTGCCTGAGTTTAAAATCCAGAGAAAATCATAAAACAATAGTACTGATCAAATAATAATAATGAAGAAGAAAGAATAAAGTCAAATAAGGATCAAATTATTTTCAACAAAAGATAATAATAATTGTCTATTTATTTCAAGAGAATTGAGACTTATTAATTAAATGAAGAATATTAACCAACATGGAACAACTTTTCAAAGAATATTTACTGATATTTTTGTTCACTCACTCCTTTTTTCCATATTTTTCCTCCATATTTTTTTTATCATTTTAGGTTTTTTGTACTCAGTGCTCCACAGTTTTCTTTTTTTTTTTTTACCAAACTTAAGTATTTCTTTCTCTCCATTTTATGGTTTAAATAAGTAGCCTGTGAAGTTTATTCTACCAAAATGCTCCCGCTATCTCTTATCATATTATAATATCAAAAAAATCATTACTCTCTCCCAGTAGTAACACCAATATACGTTGATTCGATTTGTCTTAATCATTATCATGAGTATACAATTCTCATTCTTACTCAATTCTGCATAGAGAATAGTATTTTGAACGTTGCTAATACTATCATGGACAAACCCATCTTTCTTTATAATTTATTACGCCATTTTTTCATTTTATATATTCTGAAAGACGTGGAAGACCCTCTAATACCGTGTTCCGTTCCTTCGAGGCAGAGCTGAGGGAAATGGACTTGGTGTGGAAGGAAGTCATAAGCATTGTGCAAGATCGAGCGCAATGGAGAGCTCTTGTTGCCTCCCTATGCTCCTAAGTGGAGTTCAAAGGGAGTTTTGATTGATTTGATTCAGTAATGTTAAAAGGTGTACTGAAATGTAAGTGTACAACGTGATATTATCATTTGGTTTTCTTTCATAGGTTCCCGAGAATAGGGAATGAAAAAAGAGAAGAGTGGATCAAACTGGTTCAAAAAGATCGCAGTGAAGAAACTTGGCTACCATCTAAATTTTCAACAATTCGTTCAGTACATTTTAAGAAAGATAATATAATTGGTACATCACCCGCACACCTCTCACCAAAGAATACCGAATTTTTATACCATCATTAGGTAAATCGTTTTGTCAAAAATGCAGTTATCCATGTTGCATATCAATGTATCGACACTATAGCAACATAATAATAACATTGTTGCTTAGTAAACAGTTTGTTACTATAGTAAACAAACATCTACTGAAATATAAACAATGCACTAAGTAAAAAGGTTGAATTCCATTACATTCGCAGTATAAGTCATTTATATCGAAAATTAAAATTTTCTAAGTCATCGTTATGAATGTTTTTGGCGCATTATTTAAACACAATTGGAACATCACCCGCACACCTCCCGTCCCTCCCACCAAACTGGACACAAATTTAAAGTGAATTTTCTTCCTATAAGCCACTCTATTTATGGAACTCTTTGGTAATAGTATGTAAAAAATGTACAATGATTACTCTAAACCTATTGTAAGTTATCATGTATAATAATATATAAGTTGTTTAATTTGAAATAAACTAGAATGATATTTTGGAGGTTAGATTGTGAGCGACCATAAGAAGAAGAAGAAGTAAATCGCCCCCGTTGGCAACACTGAATTTGACAATAGACCGGATTAGCAAGGGCGCCTCTAGCGGCAGAAAAAGGAAAAAAAAACATCCCATTTTAATATCTGTACCTACTTAAAAAGTATTCTTTGAGTAATCAAATTTAAATAAAAAACTTTTTAACTATTCCACAATTTTATTATACCTGACATGTTCCGAAGGGGCACGCAAATTGTGGAACAGTTAAAAAGTTTTTTATTTAAATGTGATTATTTAAATTACTTCCACCAAGAAAAATGCATGTTCAACATCTTATAAATTTTATTATTCTTTGAGTATTTTCTTCAAAACGTCATTATATTTCTTATAAATTTAGTTGGTGCATCATGGTTGTAAGACCTCGATGATTACGGGAATGCAATATTTGCGTTATTTGTTTAAAATTTCTATTATCAAAATGATAAACTAAAACATAATGGACCAAAATATGAAGGGAGCACCTAATTGGACGGGAAAAAAACTTAAAAACAGTATATTTATTACAGAAAGCGTTGTTGTACACTTGAAACCATTGTCAGTTGACATAAAATCCAACATGGCGGGCTAAAATCTACAGAGATCAGCTCGCAATCAATCGATATGGGTTAAACTACCTCGACGACGGCTTGATCGCAAATTTTCTACCGCTGAACTCTTATTTTCCACTGATCACAGTTTTTTTATAAAGCAGTTAGAGCTTGTACTCCATATTACAGCGAGCTGTTCAAATCCATAGTTACAACTTGGAACCATAGTAACCAACAATTAAATAACATTTTTAACTTACGGATATTTGGTCTGTCGGTTATAAAAGCGACCTTAATTATAATTCCAAGCAGGCGTTATTATTACATTTCTAAACAACTCCAATAAATTCATATTGGGTGTTATTTATTTGAAATTTCCATCCACGATTGGATTTTTGCCCAAAATTGAGTCCGCCATTAGTTATAAGTTATTTGTGTAGGAAGTAGTAGGTAATAAAAATGAATAATCACCATCATCTTCTCCCGTAGCCCACATAGTGACACTGAACTCCCCTTCCATTGTTTTAATCTGCACCTGCTTCTGTTCCCACCTCCTAGCTGGTGGTCCGCCCCTGCTCCCAGTGACTCCCACAGTGCTGCCAGTACCATGGGACACCACACCTATGCTCTCCCCCCCAACTACCCCCAGATGCTGTAAGCCGTGCTGGTCAGACACACCATCAAGGTGTTGGACCTGATGATGGACCTGCATTGGTTTCCCTCCTCGTTGAACACTGTGCCTGAGGATATCAAAAAATAAAAAGTAAATATATCGCCCAGAAATGGTTGAGAAACAGATGGAAAAGTATAATGTTGATGAATCAATTTTATAAAATACTAGACGACTTATCATTTCATATCAAATAACCCGACATGTTTCACAAGAATGAACATTTCGTATGGGAAAAAATAGACCTTTTTTTTATTTTCCTCGCAATTTCTTCATTATTTAAAACTTCCTTAATTTTAAAAAACATTTTGTAACCAAAATAGGCCGAATCAGTCAGTTTAGTGAGACAAACAGCGATCCATTTTTATATAAAAGATTATTGACGTGAGCTAATAATAATAATTTCTTCATTCATTGATAATAATATGTAGAATAATTTTACAAGCATTTAAATCCACCTAACTGAGCAAAGCCCGTACCAAGGTAGACCTAATTGTAGAGCTGAGTAAGCATGAATCATATAGAGAACATGCATGTCTCGACACTCTATGGACATAAACATCAGTGACAAATATGGCGTTGCGCATTGTGTGGTTTTTTTTGTGACGAATCAACAAATTTAATATGTCTCTAAGAGCCGTAACACGATTTCAAATAGCTCAAAACCTTCTCCAAAAACAGGACAACAAATGCATAAAGCTTTTTATTTATCTGATGGATGGTTTTCGAGATCATAGCGTTCAAACATAATAAACTGTTTCAGCTTCATTGATTGTATAAAATGCCAACTAACCATCAGCTTTACTATTTTTTAGAATATCTAGCTCAAAACCTTCTCCAAAAACAGGACAACAAATGCATAAAGCTTTTTATTTATCTGATGGATGGTTTTCGAGATCATAGCGTTCAAACATAATAAACTGTTTCAGCTTCATTGATTGTATAAAATGCCAACTAACCATCAGCTTTACTATTTTTTAGAATATCTTTATTAATCAGAATATTTAAAACATATGGCAATACAAGATAGCTACCTAATGTTCTGCAATGTAGGATTGGTGTAGACAGAATGCAGGTCATCCATCCCAACCTCACCCTCCTCCTCCAACTGCTGCATGCCAATCACCTGCTCTTCAACTTCCTCATAGTTATCATCTGTTATGTACTCTTCATATTGAGAAGTTTCAATCTCTTCATACTGAAATAAAAAAGGGGTATAATAAGTACATACTGTGAACTACAGCTCAGGAAAGTGCCAACACTCAACACAAAATTTAAAAAAATCATATGTCGTAAGGCGGTGCTCTATTTTTTTTATTTGTCTATGGACTACCTAAGCAATTATGATCGAATTACGCACAATCTTAGAATGTAAATTATATAGAGATCGAATTACAGATACTCATATTGACCTGTAGATCCACGGGGCAATTTGGCAATTCCCAAATCCTTGACCTGATAAACACACTCTAAAACCCTCGTTTGTCCATCAAGTAAATGTTCATGTGTCTTTTAATAGTTGGGTCGATTCAGAATAATGACAAAACTGGAGTTTACCCATTTTCTCAAAAAAAAAAAAATGTAGCTTGTTTTTCATCTATCTACCAAAGGTGTATAATACCACAATAAGATGAAACTTTTCATAAATACCAACCTCAATTCCAACTTGATCTTCGTCCATCTCAACCATATCGTCGGAAATTTCTACCTCACATATCACATCGGATGCGTGACCCGCCATACTCGGTATTGTCTGTTAAAAAGAAATACATCAATATTTAAAACTATAAATATTATTTTGACTATTATAAAAAAAATATACTGTAGGAGTAGAGAAGATAAGGGTAAAATCATCATCTCTATTTTTCAAGTATGGTGTTGAGTTTCCCCAATATTGATGATCACTAAAATAATTAATAATCTCAAATCTTTCTCTTACATGGTATTATTTGATTAAATAAAAAAACACCAAGATGTAAAAAATCTAATAAGTAGAATATAAATATTTCAATATCAAAAGATAAGAATAAATATTAAAGAAATGTAGCATATTTGATAATATTTAAGCTGTGTAATTATTATTCATTTAATAATTCATAAATTTCATTGTTAGGTAAGATATTATTATGACATGTACAATAGTTATAACGCATGTGTAATGTTGATTAGAAATGCCGGCATCAAAAAAATATTTGATAAAATCGTTGAACAGAAATATGATGCATGAAACACTAAAACGCACACTGTTTATTACCTTGATTTATGTGAAACGAGAAGAAATCCTATATACAACTTGAGAAAATTAATATATACAATAACAATGAAGTGTCAAATGGTTGGTAGAATACCGGAGCTGAATATTTGACTTTATTATTTCTCTGTAGAAATGCTTCACTTCCCCGGAATTTTACAGAGATTTTCTCAATGGCCCCAGTCAGGTGTTGATTAATTCTTCCACGATTCCCCTCCCGCGAGGGGCGCGAATAAAATTACAATGTTATTGTTTCCTAATATTTGAAATTTACGCGAAAATGTTTATAAAATATGTCCGACTAAATATGGCGTCTAAAGATGTCCGACAATTTCAACATGGCGCAGCAAAATGGACGCTTCGTTCTCATGAACGAAAGAAGGCGAAAAAATACGGAATTAACCGATTATGTGACATGTATGCAATATATTGCCAGTTGAAATAAATAATTCATTTGTGTTTAATTTCAATGCATTAGTTTTCTAAATGAAGTGAATGGAAAAAAAACGATAGGTATATTTCGTTTCTGATTTCAACTATACCAATTTGTATTACGTTTTAACATTCAAACAATTTTGAGTACAAAATCTCTTCCAAACAGCTGACATTTTTTTATTTAGGCAACATCCATTAATCTGTCAATTTTTGTGAATTACTTAACAGATCTTAAGACGTCCATTGAAAAAAAAACTAAGTTTTGTGATAATTTAATTTTGGTAGTCAAAAATGGCATTACGACTACAAAAATTTCTAAAACCCAAGCTGCTCTCAGAAATTAGAGTACTGTCGTCCAGTTATGGAACTGCTGCAGTAGCTTTGTCAGATTTCGACCTACAACACAAGACTCCAGTTATAAGGAAGCAAGAACTTATTCCCAAGGCTGAGTATGGTGGTAGACATACCGTATCAATGCTTCCAGGTGGTGGCATTGGTCCAGAGTTAATGGGTTATGTAAAAGAAATATTTAGGTTAGTTTGTAATATATTGATTTAAAACTATATTTGAGCACCTTTTTTTAATATTGTGTTACATTTCATGTTATTTTTAAGTTGAATGTTGTGTTTTTAAACTTTAGGATAAGCGGATCGCCCGTGGACTTTGAAATAGTGGATATCGACCCAGACGCAGAGAATAATGATGATTTAGAATATGCCATCACAACTATTCGAAGAAATGGAGTTGCTATTAAAGGAAATATTGAAACTAAAAGTGAATTGGCTGGTGTGTTGTCCAGAAATGTTGCGCTTCGTAATGAGTTAGATTTGTATATTAACATTTTGCATTGCAAATCATATCCTGGTGTTCCTTCCCGCCACAAAGATGTAAATGTTGTTATTATTAGGTAAAAAAAAAACATAGTTATCATTATCTATGAATATTTTTAGGTAATCCTATAGTCTTTGAATTTCAAACTTATTGTTTTATTTATTTTTCAGACAAAATACAGAGGGCGAATATGCCATGTTGGAACACGAATCTGTCAGTGGTGTTGTTGAGTCTATGAAAGTTGTCACTGCTGAGAACAGTGAGAGAGTTGCAAGATATGCCTTTGAGTTTGCTGTCAAGAACAACAGAAAGAAGGTAAATAAAGATTTTCTATAATTCAGTCACCCATTATTAAAGATTTTAAATAACCCGAGTAAATATTTATTGTAACATGTTTGCAGGTTACCACAGTTCACAAAGCTAATATCATGAAACTTTCCGATGGTCTCTTCTTGGAGACATCTAGAAAAGTAGCCAAAGACTACCCTCAAATAGAACACAACGATATGATCATAGACAACTGTTGTATGCAGCTAGTATCCAGGTAAAATTAATATGATACCTCTTGTTCTTTTGTAGTAGATCATGCTGATATATAAAAAGTTCCTTGGTTATTTCATAGATTTTAATATAAAACTACCGAGATAGAGTACTGCTATATCTTTTCATTGCAAAAAAGTGAAGCCTTATTGACCGGCACTTTTGACTGATTGGTTAGCAAAAAGGAATGTTATATTGAGATTTGTTTGTAAATTTAGATGTCTTTATTTTTATTTAAAAGGGGGTACCTTTAGTAAAAATTACTTAGAAAGCAATAATGGCGAACGACCACGTGGATTTTGACGTTTCCGGGGCGGTATGAAAAAATTTAGAGTTATATATATTACACCAATTATGTCAAAATTTTAGAATAAAACCAATGATATGTACAAACCATATTTACTTTAATTTTGGCTAACACTTCATATCATTGCATAACATAATTAGAAACCAAAAATATTTCACATAAAATTTTAATTCTGATTGATAGCTTTATAATAACTAATAATTAATACGAACAATACAAAATTTCTGTATTTTACAGGAAAAAGAATATATTATTGTGTTTTATTGGAAAGTATCAGAAAACTGACCAAAGTGAGCCGGATAACTGTTTCGGATCACTATTGATTCGCGCAGTTCGGGTCGCTATGCAAAGTGATTTGTTACCCATCACTACGGCTTATGCATGTGTGGTGTGATTGTGCCGCCCGGTAAATGTCAGATGACGTCATCCTTTAATGGTCTATTTCATAGATCTATGTGTAATTTCTCCCTGTTGTCAGCCATACACAACTATCAAATTTAAACAAAATACACATTAGAAATCAACACAAGATGAAATCTGTAGGTAACGATTGTTAATTTAAATCATCTGTGGTGATATTGACAATTAATTTGTTTATGACTTGTAATCATTTCTAGGCCTCATCAGTTTGATGTTATGATCATGACCAACTTATACGGCACCATTGTGTCCAATGTGGTTTGTGGACTTGTTGGTGGAGCTGGGTTACTCTCTGGAAGGAATTACGGGGACCATTATGCTGTGTTTGAACCTGGTACCAGGAACACTGGTGAGTTATAAATATTTTAGTTCAAAAAATGAAGTTGCTTAGACACAATGCAGTGCCAAATGTCTTAAGCCTTATTCAGACTAAGTCGAGTAGTGAGTAATTTAGTACACGCTACTCGACCAAAAATCGTTTGCACTATATCCAAGTAGAGATCATTAATGTTTAATAATATTTCTTTTTTTTTTGTTCACAGGTACAGCAATTGCTGGGAAAAATATTGCCAACCCAATAGCTATGTTGAACGCTTCTGTGGACATGCTGGATCATCTTGGTCACCATCATCATGCAAAGCTCATTACACACGCTATCTACAAGACAATATGCCATGATAAGATTCACACACCCGACTTGGGAGGGACGGCTACTTCCTTGGACGTTGTTCAGTCTGTCATCAACAACTTGTCTCAATAAATTAATCAATCAATAAATAGTGCAATTGTTAGATTTTTTTATAAATATTGAATGATACTCAAAATTTATAATCTCCACTCGATCTTTTTATTTGTTTTTTAATTACTTAAACTTAAAATTGTCCAAGACAATAAAATGTACCAATTGGGTATTACCCTATAAAGTGTTATTATTATTTTATCAATCTAATTCTTGCCGGAGGGTTTAAAATAATATATCTGTAAATTATATTTATTTATTATGTGATTGTTTGGACAATATTAATTTAGTTGAAATGAAATTATAAATAGTTTGCCATACAAAAATATAGGTAATATTGACATGACACCCAGAATAAAATGAATCTTTTTTTAAATTATGCCAGGTATTTTCATTATACCCTGTAATTTATAATAATTATTTGATACCAAATCAATGTAGTATAAGAGTGTACCATGAATTATGTGATATTTTACCATGTTGCAGGTACTTGATATTTATTTTAGTTTTATCATTGTAATATTTATTTCAGTATTTAATTTGTAATGTTTTAATTATTGCCACATGATTATAACTTAATTTCATGTTAAATAAACAAATTTACCTACTCCAACATAATGTAGTTTTCATTTTTTCTGTCATATAATGACTAGCTTTTTTATCTTTCACATGGCAAGGTGAATAAACATTTACATTCTACTCTGTGTGCCCTATCTGGGAGTCTCAATGTTGACGAACACTCTGGTGTATTCTTCTCTGTGAATAGTTTGTTGATCTGTCATGCTAGAGCTATTCCTGGGGCGATAGCAGGTCCAAATGGGGGCGTTTGAAAGTCAATGATTTTACAGATCGATTACAGGATGTTTTAAAATCAAATTTGGAAGAACTCAAAATTATTAGGAAAATTCAAAAATAGATACCAAGAGTTCTGGCTCTCCAGCATGAATTGTGGGAAATCAATCAATCTCCCTATGAACCCCACTGAGGGATATGGGGAGACAAGAAGAGCTCTCCATTGCGCAATGCTTATGACCTCCTCCCACAGCATCTTCAACTCCCTCAGATCTGCCTCAAAGGGATGGAACACGGTATGAGAGGGTCTTAAAGGAATTTAGAAAATAGAATGCTAGCACATACAAGAGCATCTGCCTTCTTCCTGCGACCTTCGATCTCTCCTTTTTGGATATCAGGTAGATGATCTTATGAACCAGCAGATACTTAGCACTGCTCCAGCTCCAGTTTAAACCAAAACTAAGATAAGGGAGTACCTAAGCGACCCACAGGCCACAACTATATTAATTCCTCATCCTGGGGCTTCTATTCTAAAATTGGTCAATCACTCACCTTTCTCTTCAACTCAACTTATCTGCATAATAAAATAAATAAGACTCTGCTATACATAGGTGTCAGTATAGCCGGCGGAACTTAATGCTTGAAGCATTCTCTACCAGTCAACCGGTCCCGTCCCATCTGAGACAGGATTCCAACCCCGAGTAGAAATTTCAAGTGAAAAAAACACATTGAAAATTTCTGACCCGACCGGGAATCGAACCCGGGACCTCTTGATCTGAAGTCGGAGCCTTTGCCACTAGGCTACCGAGCTTGGTGTTTGTTACAAAAATAATCATGGTTTTTGAACACAACATTCTATGTGCAAGGAAGGCCTTAGCCAGGGGGGTTCAAGGAGTTTGACATTGTTTTAGTCGGAGTATATTCGGTACACCCGTTAATTTTATTTTATTTATTTTAACAAACTTTGTTACAATAAATAGCATAATATAAACAACATATTTTATGATCAAACCAAAGATCCAAAACTAAACCCAACACCACCTATATAAGAAGGCCTTAGTGCTGGCGGCCATTTTTGGCCTCTCGCGTCACGGCTGCCTGCGTGTAGACAGATATCATAGCGTACAGGTAAGTACATACAGATATAGAAGAGTGAATGCTGGGCCTCCCGCTGTGACGTAGCGCTAAGGCCTTCTTATATAGGTGGTGTTGACTAAACCCAACTAAACCTTCTCCATGTCAATTGTATGCACGTATTGATTGATTATGTACTGTAAACGTATCTAAATACATAATAAATAATAATGGTAGATTTTTATATCTGTGCTTGGGTACGTGTTATAACTGCGTACCATTGTATATTATGATTAAGTACATATTTTGTTACTTTCTTTTGCTTTTTTCGGCATTGTTTTTTTTTGTTTTCTATTGTTTTTAATCTTATTATTTTCACAAACAGGGTTAAAAAATGTAAGATCTTTATGATGTGTTAGTGTTCTTCTATAATTGGGTTATATAGTGATTTATTGTAAATAAAATATGTTCTGTAATTATAATACCTGTTGAAGAACCAAATAAAATAAAATAAAAATAAATAAATAAAATGAAGACAACTACTATTGAATTTAAAAATCAGCCATATTGGTTATGGTTAATACAACCGTTAAAAATTATTGCTTATGGTTGCATTGTATGTGTCAATGTCAAATTTTTACATTCGTTGTAGAATTAGAATAATAATAATAACTTTGGGATTCAATGTGAAATGTCAAGAAAGTGATTTGAAAAGTATGTGCCCGATTAGATTTTGATATTATTGATGTTAGGCTGATTAAAATATCAAATGAGATATTGTTAAATTCTATGGACTATTATTACAACTTAAATAAAAATGAGTGAAGAATTCTTATTTAACGTATTGAATGGAAAGACTGATCTGCAGAAGGTTATTCAATGGCTGCAAAATGAATATATACAGGTATTATTTGAGATTTTGTAATTAACAGCTATATTTTTAACAATTTGCGCAGAAAATATTAAATAAATCACAATACTGCATTCTTATCACACTGAAAGATGTTTATTCATGCAGCATCAGTTGTATTCTATGTGGCTTATATTACTGTGCTGCTCTCTATCCTTTTTGTACATATTTTTACTAGGTAGGCCCCTTTTCAACAGTGTTGTCAACAAATAGTATTAACTACTTCAGCTTTCTTCTTGTGTCCTGTATTAGACAAAGGCTTACCTCTTGGACTTCCGCAAATCTCTGTCGGATGCGACTCTCTTCCAGTGTTGGGGCGCTACTGTTTTGTTATGTTTCGTTTTTTCTTGTTTGTTATTTGTATTGTATGTATATGATGTAACATGTATGATGATCCCAAGTGTCCTGCAAAGGACCTACGGGTTGATACAAGAAAAAAATAAATATGGACCATTTTGTCTGGGGCCTACTTATGTTTCTGCGTCCTCTTAGGGTGGGTTTCTCGAAGCCGCGAGTAATGGTAAAGTATTAGCACAATACTTTACTATCAGGTGTTGTTCGATCGCAAGGAATGTCAAAGTAAAAGGTAATCGATTAGTAACATGCATACCAACATCACAATGCTTAAAAACATTTTTTCATCATGCAACATTATTATAAAATGTCATTTACGCATGCGCGTGCAATGTCATTCATTACTTTTAAACGTTATTTTTGCGTGCGTCGTCAGTATTATATTTTTTTAAGGCTAAGACTATTTGTCGGTTTAATTGGAAATAAAATATGAATCCCGAAGATTCCAATATTACCAAGTAAGTATAATATTTTTTATGTCTAAGCAGTTCTGTAGTGTACACACATTTGTTGTTCATAATTTTTGAAAATATTATTTAATCTGTTTTCCAGAGCATATTTCCTGCCTAGTTTCTTTGCTTGTAGTGAGACATTGTTGTTTCTCATTATAGGTCTTAGTGTACCGCCCACCCTGTAAGCAGCAACTTTCCTATGTTCGGTTTTTTTTCACACTTTCCATCCCTACTAAACATGCTTGCATGCATTCATAAAATGCTCTTTTTGATATTTATAAATGACATAGCCAATTGTTTTGTCTACTCAAACTTTGTACTCTTTGCTGATGCTGATTGTGACAGAATGAATGATGATTTGAACAGACTAAATGATTATTGCCAGAAGAATAAGCTCTACTTGAATATCGATAAGTGTTATACTATTCGTTTCACCAAAAAGAAAATAGCTATTCCTATACTTACAATTTACAGGGACATGGGCTTAAGGAATTGACTCATACTAAGGATCTGGGAGTAACTGTGGACTCTAAATTACACTTCGACCAACACATAAATAATATCACTGGGGACTGCGCGGGATTGCTGGGTTTCATTCTGAGATCAACAAAAAACTTTAAAAGTCATGATTCAACTATCATTCTTTATTGCAGGTAAGTGCGAAGCAAACTGGAATATTGTTCAACCATATGGAACCCATACTTTAAGAAATACATTGATCAGGTTGAAGGTATTCAAAACAGATTTATTAAGTTTATGAATGGGAGATATAGGGTAGACATGACCAATTTAACTACACTATCTAATTGTCGAATACTTTTTGATATGACCACTCTGAGAAAAATTTGTACCTCCGAGTTTGACACGCCATCATTACTTGAGCGTGTCTTATTCCGGGTGCCATCACAAACTCGTTCATGCAATATGGACAAACCCAACACAATTGCACGCCTTAGAAATCCCCTATATAGAATGGCCGACACTTACAACAAATTCTTCTCTGACAGTATAGATATGTTCGCGGCGTCTTCTCTGCAGCTTAAAAAGAAAGTTCTACAATGTTTACATTCCAGGTGAATCCTTCCTTACTCCTTCTATTTATCCTTTCCTTCCCCTTCTTTGAAATTTTCTTTTATGATTTAATGTTTGTATTTTTTTGCAATTTGTTGTTTTTTTAAGTTTATAACTGATTTAAGCTATGATTATATGTTTTAAAAGTAGTCAATTTGTATTCACATGTAATTGTGGAACAGATTACCTCAGCTTGTACCTTACCTTCATGTTTTTCTTATGTATATTCATATCTGTTCTGTGTATCATAAATAAATAAATAACTTCGTTCATCTCGATTATCTTTTGATTGAAATTTTAAACAATGAAGGACAAAATAAAAACAAAATAAATTGTTATTTTTAAGTTATAAAATGTGTAATTTTTGTAACTTCATAATCTAAATAAATAAATAAATAAATAAAAACAAGCAATTACTTCCATATATATAATAATAATATAATTTAATTAAATATACAATTGTCATTATGCACTTTACATTCTAGGCAACCAGGTTATTTTTCGCAAGAAATATTTAGACTTGACCGAACATCGAGTTAAGACAAAAAAACCAAGATGAATATTACGACGATTTGATAAAGTATGCCTTGAAGACAATATGAGAAAACGGGAAATGGACACTTTAGACATGCAGATAAAGATGTTAGAAAAACAAAAATTTGTTGGAAGTGAAAAAATTAGAAAATGAATAACGCTTATAAATAAATGATGACATTATCACACATATAAATAAATGCTTAATTTTCATATTTTAATTATAATTAATATGTTTAAATTTATTTTTATACCCATTTTGTTGTTATATTAATTCCAATATATATTCAGTGTAAATATTAAAGATTCTAGATAGGTACATTTGTTTTTATTTATCACAAAGATACAATATTAATTGTTTAAAAAAGCGCAGCAGAGGAGAGTCTACAGCCTGAGGACGAGGAGAGCTGACCCTAGCAGTCTTCATAGACATTAAGCTGGGAGAGAGAGAGATACATTAATTGTTAAAATGTTGGGATTTGGGGTATATTCTTATATCCTCTAAAGACGCCATAACTGAGAAACGCAGAGGTAAAATATAAACCATCTATATCAGGTATCATCAGGCCTTATTGCCATAGGCACATAAAGATTTTGGATTTTTTTTTCCAGAAAATTCCCATACAAATTAATTGATATCATGTCATTTTGTTAGAATTCAGCTACCTTGAAACTGTATTTAAATGAGTACAGTCTATTGTACCAATAAAATTAGGAAACCCAGCAATAAGGCCTTATATTTGCCAGAGCAATTGACACCTTCTTTACGATTCTGCACACAGTGTTTTTGTGTACACCCACAATATCGCCCAACACTTGCTGGAAAGAGCCAGTCGCATAAAAACGAAGATCCATTAACAATTGCTCTTCAGTCTGTATGGCACGATTCCTGCAATGAAATCATTAAAGTGATAAGTCAGTTATGAAAGATACAGAAAATGTAACGTATTAGTTAACCATAATAATATCTGATAAATTTTAAACATAAGCAAAACATTATTATAATATCTATCTATATATTTGTCATCTTTGTTATAAACTCGTTTCCTATGGGTTTGAATCACAGAATTCTATACAATAACCATATAAAAATCTATGGTTTGAATACATCAAATGCTATTAAAGAAAAAAAATAGTAAAGGTAATATTATGTAATACAATGAGATTAAATTAATTAAAACTGACTACAAAATACTCACTAAAAACTGGAATAAGGTTGCATGACCGACACAGCGAATTCACAAGTGTCAAATTGAAACTTTGACGTTTATGACTAATGCTTCACTATTACTACAGGTAGAATGCGTAGTAAGCGAGTAGTAATCCGTTAGTAAAGTACTTTACTATTATGACGTCACATTTGTGTGGAACAACGCATTTTTTTACTAACAGGTTGCTATTACTTTGCTAATGCTAACGCTTTGCTATTACTAACGATCGGGAAACCCACCCTTAGTCCACTTACCCCTTGATATACCTACTTGCCACGTGACCTGCACAGTTCCATTTCTGTTCCATGATTCTGTTACAAAGCACATACTAATCAAATGGGTGCCTACCTACTTGATGATAGAATAAAATGATATGATAATAATTTGAATTTGGATAGTTGAACTGTAGTCTTTGGAATATTTTTTTTCGCTCTCTGTTTTACTCATAGAGTATAATAATACTACTTAAAATAGAGTGGCAACTAGAGGGTTTTTTTTGTAGACTGGGAATATTTACGATTACAACGCCATATTTTGTTCTTCGTACTAAAATTACGTTTTCAAATCTTATACCCCGCAATATTCAATTTTGTTCTTAACTTACGAATATAAATAATTTCAAAAATTACCTACTCTATTTCATCAGCAAATATATTTTTATTTTAACGTAACATTTTAAACTTGTTTTTACACATTCAAGATTAAAATGTTAAATTAAAACAAAATTATATCCATTTTAAAAATATGATAAGTCACATTAAGAAACTATAAATATTCATAAGCTATGGACAAAATTGAATATTATGTCAGTGTCTTGATGAATATTTTACACTATATATTTATGAAAAGGAATTAAAATTTAAGATGTTATTATGCATTAATAAAACAATCCAATAAAATACATATATCTACATTTATTTGTTTTTTATAATGCTTTTTTGACATAATATTTTTTGAAATAAAATTTATATGACGAGTGAAGACTACTTAAGAAAAAATATATCACAAATCCTCCTATTTCTTGAGATTTGTTCATCACTTAGACCTTAGACCTTCCAATATTGAACCACGTTTTTGGCATTAAATTACGAGACAGATCGTTCAAACATCCCTGCACTGATGAAAACAAAACAAAGCGACCGTATATCGCAACACCAATGAAAACAGGGAATAAAGCGTCCAAATATCACACAACGATACAAAAAATAAATATTTATGTAAAATGAAATCACGAAACTTAATATCAAGCTTCGAAATATAAAGAAACTGACACATGGTGAAAAAAATATAAACTCGCGCAACAAAATCAACAACTTCTTAGCAACTCAATCAACAACTTCTTAGCAACTCAACACTTGAAGTTGGCGGCATACGCATTGCGGCTGCGCGGCTGTCGTTCCAATAATTTCCGCAAAAAAAGTTATGGCTCAAGGAACATGAGGTGTCAAACTTATCTGTCAAATATATTGTCTATGGTTTGTATGGAAGTTTCACTACCGTGGTTTTACTTTAAAACTACTCTAATAAACGCAATATGTATACTAAAACTTTTAACTGTTTTAATTATTAATACCAACAAATTCTTGGTGTACTATTATCAATAGACAAATTTGTTACCTATCTAATTTAATTATTCCTTTAAACTATGTCCCATTGATCACTGCAATTATAACTGTTGGATTTGGACTATTCAAATATACTAGTATATCCATATATCAAATTAAACTTGTTGAAAGTGTGGAATTTGATATTACATACAATACTATAAAAATACAGGGTGACTGTTAATTCGATACATTCCTTGAAAGGGGTTATATAAGAGCAAATTTCCAACAATTTTGTTCCCATTAACCAGTGGTCAAATGTCAGTGTTTTCGAGTTATTTAACTTTTTAGAGTTTTTTTTTTCAATTTTCCACCTTTTGACCTAAAACTGAAAATTGTGAACAGTACGAATGTCGGCGATGGGATCATTGGACTACTAACCACTTCATATTATATTTTTAAATTTCAGGATGAAAGTTTTATCACTCCTTGTTCTCGAATTGACTTTGTGTTGCATCTTATATCATTTTTAAGAAACCAGACATCCAGGTTTGTTATATTGTACATCTTTATTTTGTTAAAGCAACTTCTTTAAATATAGCTAAATGTTATTTTTGTTTTTAGCATTTTACAAACACCCACTGTCCCAAACAGAAACCCTGCTTCACCAGCGATAGTTGAATCACCTGTTGTGACTAACAAAACAATTAAGGATGGCGGAATTACAAATGGCTTTATATCTACAGTAAAACCTCAGCGAATATTATCTTCTTGTATCAAATCAAATGAAACTACAGTCAACGGTCTAAATACAGACTATGAATTTACAAAACAAAGTACAAATAAAGATAATAAATATTTGGTACCTCGTAATTTTGAAAACATTATACATGTTACTCCTGAAAAAGTTTTGACTACCACAGAAAATGAATCCACAGATTCCATCCTTAGTAACATATCACCAATACGTGAAGAAGATAGCAGTTTTCAGAAATTCGAAGCGAGATTCAGTACACCAAATAATTCTTTAACATCTAACAAAAGTTTTGAAAATCCGTCCCCCCTGATGAATAAATCAACCAGGAATAGTTTTACACAAAATGAATCTCGAGAAAAAAAATCTTATTCTAATTCAATGAAATATCACGGACAAAAAACCAATAAGTCTCAACATGAATATAGATCGCTTCATAATCAATCACCTGACATAAAATTCAATCATAGTAATAATCATCAAAGCTTAGAAAAACCAACATCCAACAAAACCAACATTTGCATCGCCGACTTTATGGTATCCAAAACTGAAAAGAATGTTTCAAAAAAAAAGAAACACAAGTTTGTAAACTTGTCTTTAAATGAAGTTAATTTTGAATCTAATAATGTGTTTCAAAGATCGGATTGTAACGAATTCAACATACAAGATGAAAATTCTTTTCCTGAAATAGGAAACAGCTGTAGCCGAAATCAACCCAGAAGAAGGATCAATCCCACTCGGTTAAATCTCTCTGATCAATCTCATAACTACAATACTAAATCAAACGTTAAGTTTGGCATAAAATGTGATAAAGCTGAGCAAAACGAGGCTTTTAAAAATCAAATATTTCAACCAAACGAACAGGATAAAAACTTCAATGCTGAGAGAAATATACTCAAACTCGAAAAAGAAAAGTTATTGCAAAAATTTGGCACTTTGAATAGCTCATCTTGTAAGATCAAGAGCAGTCCTTCAAACAAAATATTCACATCCGTAGTAGTTAAGCCTTTAGCAGGAACGAACTGCATATCTACATTGACACTATCTCCAGATCCTAAATGTGTTACTAATTCAAAAGCGCTAGACATTCTTAGTGCGATATATGCAACAATTTTGGATTTAAATTTAATAATTAATTACACATCGGAGATACAATTCCTGATTTCATTATTAGTATCTCAAGTCACTGTATCTAGTTCTGAAAATAATGTTGGAAGTGATACGGATGAAAACTGTGATAAGGTAGTAAAAAAAGAAGAAAGCGATTCTCAAAATAATTCCGAAACAAATCATTCAGATAGTTCTTCCTCTATTAGCGAGAAAGTGTTAGATCTAACCGCTCTTTTGAAGAATATCCATAATTGTGTTTATTTTTCTATCAAAACATTGTGCTATCAAGTTTCTTTACTAGATTCTCTCATGGATAACGCTTCTCTAAGAATACTTCTGCAAAATCAGAGGCTGAAATTGTTTTGCCCCAAACTATCAGAACAATTGTTAACTATTTGCGACCAAAGACAAACTTCGAACGAGAATCAACAGTTACAATCTGTCTCGTCGGGTAAAAATGTATGTTTTAATACCGAAACTGACAGCGAGGAGAACTTTCAATCTCAACAAGGATTTTATACATTTAAGAAACAAAGGGATCTATTTTACGAAATTTTGAGGTAAACTTGATAATACGTCTAATATTACGTCTTTGTTAAACACAAAATTTTAGTGTACTACTTTTGTTTGATACTTTGATGTCTTCTCATTTTAGAATTTGGGAAGATCAGCATAATTCGGCTAATTGGAACTTTAATATGAAATTGGGAGGAATGATTAGATCTCTAATAAGCATGAGTTTGAGTCCATCGAATGTAGCTCACCTGGCACATTTATTCCGCGAGCAATTAATTACAACGTGTACGGGTCGTAGGATTATTGACGAAGACTCTCTTCCAGAAGTTGCTGGAGCTAGTGCTGATAAATTGAACAAACTAGCTCAGCGGTTAGTTGCGGAACCAACAAGAAATATGCAAAATAAAAAATCAAAACCAGATTTTCCTGAATGTCAAGAATTTTTCAGGTATTTACTTTCACGTACATCAACATTCCTGATATATCAACTAACATAGTATATTGTGTTAAAATGGTTGTATACAGCATTCTTTAAAATCCTTGTTTTTTTTATTTTTAGGGACTTTCTAATTGTTGCCGATAATGTGAGCTTCCAGCAACACGTAACTGACTGTCTAATTGAAGAGATTTATCGACTCAACAACACTCATTTCATGTCAATTGAGAAAGGTAACACACTCAATCAAACTATTTCTGAAATATTTCAAAACAACACTCATAATAACGTTTGTTTATCATTTTTATTTTTAGATGAAATCATTAGCAAAAAAATCAAGTTTCATTATCTGAGTTGTTTAATTAACTTGCAAGTTTTGGGAAAATTTCTGGGATTTGTGATCTCCTTACCGTATAGGAGTCCGACCTTTCAAGCTCCAACAGCAGGGCAACGACACATGGCAAGGGACATCGCTCCACCTTCGCAGTTTATTGTACCAAAAGAAAAAGTGTTGCAGTCAAGTATAAGTGTCAGACAGCAGGTAGGTGTTGGCTGTATTTATTGAGTGGCTCAGCCAGAACTGCAATATTAAAAAAAAAATGGTTTCCTTGCTGATTGCGATTCCAATAGTTTAATTTTAAATAGTTACCTTTGGTTCTATTGATCACAGTAAAAAAATTGTTACTTTAGAACAAAGTCCTCTTACTGCCGGTTTCAATTACCTATCTATCTTTTACCTTTTGTTAAAACTCTATCTTTCCGTTTCCAATAAACAAAGATAAAATAGATTTTCTTTTTTTAGTTTGTATCTATCTATAAGTTGTGTAGAATCAGCTATAAAGGGTTTAAATAACCTATCTCAATAAATGATTTGTTGACCAAAATAATGTCAAATTTGTGGCTTATGTCTTTAAGGTACAAATATCCCATAGATTTATATATATATAACTACCTAGATGGAATACTCCTATATCTCTTCATAGTAAAAAAGTGAAGCCGATTTGCCCGGTAATTTTGACAGTACGGTAGTCAAAACGGAACGTAAAAAATGATGTTAACATTTATAAAGAAACTTAAAAATGATCAAATATCACTTATTTCAACGTAAAAATATGTTTTATTTGTAAAAAACACGAAAAACAACTGAATAAATATACGCCGTACCACGTTCTTTTGGGAACCCAACTGTCAAAAGTTGCAATATTTCGGCTTGACTTGACGGCTTGAGTCGAGATTCTAGGTTATTGTATAGAATTCTGTGATCCTAACCCATATAATAGAAGAGACCATAGATCTCTGACAAACATTTGTTAAAAATTCACCATTTCTATGGTTAGTTCGGAGGGCTACTGGAAAGAAATCCCATCAATCTCTGTTTATTGAAAGCAGGTAATGGTATAGCAGTAATGATGGTTAATTGCCAGGTATCATTTAACAGATTACTACGAGTATGCTATTGAAACCGGACGTAAATTTATTAAACAAGTATTCTAACTTGATGAATAATTTTTGTTTAGATGCAGCCACAACTCAATCTTCTTGGCCTTCTGAAACATGCGAAAGAGAACCACAGATTGATTCTCACTGTGCCTTGGATACTGCAGCTGCTCGCAATGTTGGATTATACCACATTGAGACTTCCCTACTACAAAACCATCATTTGCATTTTGTTTCAAATTTACCAGGAATCATCGACAATTATTGCAACTCAATCATTAGTGTGCTCAACTAAATTTCAATCAGGATCATTGGACAATTCATGTAATGCAAAGCTGACTCAACAGTCTCAGATTCTTTTGAAAATAAGTATTGGGTGGTTTTTGGATATGCAGCATTTCCCTCAAGAATTTTTCTATTCCTGGATGAAAACTTATGATTCCGAAATTATTAATAAATATCTGTCCAATTCGAAACAAAGTGTCGAGACAGTTACCAACGGTGATTTGTACGGAGAGTACACTGTTAGTAAAAAATTTACCAAAGAAGATGAGCAGACGGTTGTTTCAATCAAATCAAATAGCTATAGTGAGACTGCATTTGAAGAACATTATGGCGAAGATATTAAGTTGGATTTGTTGAGTTTTGTCGATTGTCACGTATTGTTGAATGTGTGTCCTCACCTGAAGGATTTGAAGAACATTCTGATTTGTAACAGAGAAGCCTTCAGTGGATCAGACAATAAATCCTACCGACATATCACTCCTGTAACGAGTAGTCTAACTGAGGATAATATCAAAAGAAATAAATCCAAGCAATTGCAGGTTGGTGCTATAAAATATTTAATGTCCTTCTAGTTAAAACATTAAATGATAATATAGTTTTATATACCAAAGTGTCTAGCCACTGTACAAAGAGACAACTACGAAATTACACTTAAATATGTGGCATTACTGGTATAAAATAGACAGATTATTCCATAAGCCTGGCTCCTGGAGCAATAGAAGTATTAGTGAATGGCAACTAGGTAGTATTGAGTACCTGTTAGAGTGATAGAAGCATTGGTGAATACCAACTAGGAAGTATTGAGTACCTGTTAGAGTGATAGAAGTATTGGTGAATACCAACTAGGTAGTATTGAGTACCTGTTAGAGTGATAGAAGTATTGGTGAATACCAACTAGGAAGTATTGAGTACCTGTTAGAGTGATAGAAGTATTGGTGAATACCAACTAGGAAGTATTGAGTACCTGTTAGAGTGATAGAAGCATTGGTGAATACCAACTAGGAAGTATTGAGTACCTGTTAGAGTGATAGAAGTATTGGTGAATACCAACTAGGAAGTATTGAGTACCTGTTAGAGTGATAGAAGTATTGGTGAATACCAACTAGGAAGTATTGAGTACCTGTTAGAGTGATAGAAGTATTGGTGAATACCAACTAGGTAGTATTGAGTACCTGTTAGAGTGATAGAAGTATTGGTGAATACCAACTAGGAAGTATTGAGTACCTGTTAGAGTGATAGAAGTATTGGTGTTACCAACTATGTGATATTGAGTACTTGTATTATACTATTGTTAATGCCCTTCCCGCATCTACTTTGTTCCTCATGTTTTTACGAGAATTATTTTCAGTTTTAAATTCAAAATGTTTTTCAATAGAATAATTAATTTGGTGTGGAGTGTCCTAGTAATTTTTATTTATTTATTAAAGTATCTATATTTTTGAAGCCAAGTACCTAATACTTTATAAAAGTAGTATGTAGAAATAAGTAGTTGGCATCCAACATAAATACTAACTACGGAATAATACATAGTCAGCATACAACGAATTAATATAGATAGGCACTTTAAATTTTATGTCCGAATAACCCTCATAATGTTTAACTTTTTACTGCCTTATTTACGTACAACATTGATATATTTAGAGGTAACTCATTAACTTTTGTTGACAGATCCAGCTGGAGGACTGGTTCATGAGGTCGCAATCCCAATCCACGTCTCGTATTTTGAGATCCATTGGTGAACGGGTGGGATCTGCCCTCTTGAGACTCATCAAAACTCAAATCCCACATCTCAAGCTGTTGTCTTTTGAAGGTGTCTTAAATATACTGCAGAATAACATAGGGGTATGTTTCATTCATACCATATGAGATTAATATAGTGTTTGGGAACCCGTACACTAGGTAGATGCCGCATTTAGAACAAGTGTATTAACTTTATGTGAATGACATTAGTGCCTCACACGCACATGTGCAAAACTATCAGAACTGATTGCTCAATATTTTGAATGCTGCAGTCAGGCAGTTCCAGGTGTACAGAGGCCCTGAAAAATTTTTGAAATTTTAACCCATTCTCGCCCACTGTACTCAATTTATAAAATGATGTGAGCGAGAGTGAGTTAATATATCATTGTGAATTTCTTGTTACAGAATATTAGTGAAACAGAAATTAAAAATTTCAATACACAATTGTTGAACGCTTTCAAAATTCGTTGCATTTACGCTGCCAAGTGCTGTGGGAGGGAAAGAACCAAATCAGCCCTCCAAGGAATGCTTCCACCTGCCACTCCTCAATCAGTCTTTAATTTGCTTTTAGAGTTGTCTTTAAGAAGGGCGATGGATTCCTGCACAGAATGGTTGAATAACAACACTAGCATAGGTAAATATTTTGAAATCAATATAAACCCATACTATTTCTATTTAAAACTAATCCGAACTTCTGGATTTCTTTTGAATGAAATATTAAACTTAACCTTATTCCTTCCTAATATTCTCATTCCTTTTCATGTCCCATAGAGTCTTTCCACATATATACCCTTCGTATCTCTACTGCATTTATACAACTTATTTTAATTCCAAAGTCTTTGTTCTTCTATTTCAGATATTTTAACTATGGATTTAAAAATAGATAATGTGAGAAATTCCAAGGGTATTAGTCAAAAACAAATCCAAGAATACTTGAATATTGATAAGATGAATCATAAACTCATCCCAGATAACAGCATTAATACTGAGAAACACCCAGCGGTTGATTTTGACGTAAACAATTTTTACAGCGGTGCTTTATGCATAGTCAAAATAAAGGTTTGTGGAACTATTAACTTACCTATGTAAAAAATGAAAAAAAGTCTTCCGTCGTAGTAATCTGTTTGACAGTTATATACAAAATGACATAAGACAGAAAATGTTTCTTAAGAATAGAAAGTGCTTTTAATCTGGCCAAAATGTGGTCTGCCATCCATTTTGTTGTTTGTTTCTCATATTATTAGTGTCTTGTTAATTCGGTCATGTAATTTATTTAAATATTTTTCTTCCTTCAATACCTGACATTAAGATGTCAATGAAACACAGTTCACTATGTGTGAATGCTATTTTTTTAAATTCAATATGATTACTTTGATGTTCGAAGAAACTATACAAAAAGGTCTTGGATATAATATCACTGACGAAAAGAAAAATAAGTTTTGATTATTTATGCTTCATTTTAGAACTGTTGATTAAGCTTTGAAAGTAGTGAGTGATATATTTTAAAACTCTTAATGAAAAAAATCGTTTTTAGGAATTGTGTGTTCTTTTAATATCTGGAATAGCTCTACAAAAAAATGTTGAAGAAATTGAACAACTATTTCAAGAATGTCTGAATTTAGCTGAAATGTGTACAAAGTGTTCGTACATTCAAACGACAACTTTAAGGGTCATAGGACAACTAGCTTTGGATCTAACCATTCTCATAAGTAAGTTTTTATAAATTTTTTCAATTGTCTTTGGGTTTACTTTGTGACAGTTATCCATTTTTAGATAAATATTTATAAACATTTATAACTACGTTGTTTCTGTCACTAATAATTTTATTTGAGTAGACATGTTTCGGCTATTACCTAGCCATTCTCAAATTTCGAAGTTCTCAAACTAGAATTCGCAAACCATATACTTGAGACCGACCATATTACAGACTTCACTAACTTTAAAATACTCAGCTCCAAACACATGAGGTATAAAAAACTACACCTGACAGAGACTCTTGAAATTCATAAAAACATTAACTCCGATAACAATATTGTAAATAAAATAACCATACCAAACCCACCACCGATACTTAAAATATTCCCGTTAAAAGATAACATTCCACACTCCACACACCCCCGTATTCCCCATCCCATTCCCGTTAAAAGATAACGTTCCACACTCCACACACCCCCGTATTCCCCATCCCTCTTCACGACATCTTAGTTGTTAAGCTTACAATATAATATGTAGATCTGTAGAATTTAAGTTAGTATTAATAATGGCTAGGTAATAGCCGAAACATGTCTACTCAAATAAAATTATTAGTGACAGAAACAACGTAGTTATACATTTATTTATCTAAAAAAGTTTTTATAAATATTATATATCCATTTTGATTAATAAAATTTTTGTATCACCATTGATTGATTTAAATACATGAGAATAGGTCCTAAAGTATATTTCATACCACTAGGTGATAAGGGTAAATTTCCAAAATTTGTTTTGCATGTGTCAAAACAATTTTTTTTTATATGTCTTCAAAAAATATATATTCTATAACCCCAAGTCTTCCCTCCAACCTTGCCCTCCCGTTTTCTAATATAAATATGAAGGGATATGCTGTTTCATGTATTCCCAGTTGATAGCGATATAAAAATGGAATATAATTCAGCTAATAAGTTTACACAATGATTATTATTTTTAAGGTGGTATGAAATTTAATGGTTCCTCTAGTATTTATATAATAATTGATTTATTTGTTTCAGTTTCTTTATTTTCTCTGTTGTTGACCACTGATGTATTAAAAAAATTGAAAAATATTTGGACCAATTCTTTGCTAATCCAGTCGAGGGTCTTTGATAAAATTGACTTACCACCGACAAAAAGTGATACCAAAAATAATATTGACGAAGAAGAAATAGACTTGTTCAAGAAATTTTTATGTAATAGCGAAGAGGCTGAAAACAATTTAGATGGTTTGAACGAGAGTCTAGCTCTGTTGGAAGAAGACAATCTGTGTAATTTAAGTAAATCTTTACAAATCACTCAGAATTCCATTTTAAATGACAGTGAAACATCTAAGGTAGCTGATGGAGATGACAAAACTGATTCGGGAAGCAAAAATAATGAATTCTTCAGTACATTGCTTTGTCCTAGAAATATTATGTATTTTGGACAATTGGGTGGTGGTCATCAAGGAGTTTGGCAAAAGCTTGCCATGTTTTTAGCATTTTTGTTAAAGAATCGGTTTATTTCTGAAGAATCAATAACGGAGCAATGTTTAGCCGTGTACAGACAAGAATGGCCACAGGTAACTTTTTTCGTGCATTATGATATAAATAGTTAATTTCATTTTTTTCTAACCCATAAAAATTGTTACAAAAAAGTAATAAATCTCACTTCTCGTTGTGTCTCTTTCTTATGTATGAAAAATAATGAAACATTGAAAATTTCTCTGTACTATTTAAACTAAACAGTGGTAGTATATTGAAATTCATTTCGTTATATGTTTCAGAATACATTGGAGGGATTATCTAGTTGCATCAAAGAATTATCGGAAATACACCAGTTGTCCAGTGAAAAGCTTCGTCTGTTTTTGGATTTCGTTGTTGAATTCTGTCACAATATAGCGGGAGACTTGGATTTCGAAAATTGAGAAATAAGGATCAAGGTATTTAAATAAATCTTTTTATTTGACAACAGATGATTCAGTCTTATCATGGCTCTTATCTTACATACAAAATTAATAAAATACTCACTTATTTGGTAAATACATACATTTATAAATCAAATCATCATTACTTGTGATATCTATCAATGCTGGAGAGATGATATTATTTTAATTTTAATTAAAGATAACCACAATCTGATGCTTACATCAAATTTGACCTTGGTTTATTTTTCTCTTATTTAATAATAATAAAATCTAATTGTTTGATAATGAAAATACTTTTTAAGGACAATGAAATAATAATATAGTCAAATAAGTAAATATCACAATTTAACATACATTTTTAAAATACCTACATGAAAATATTATAAAATACATATTTTTATAGAAATTTAGCGAAATATATTGTATAAATTATAAATAAATTGACTAGAATTCTCTTATAACAAATTGACTGATAGTTATCCTTAACATCTAAGTAAATCTTAACATTAATGTGTCATAGCTTTATAAGACTTTATTTCAACCCTGTTTCGCCTGCCGTACATAAACAAGTGTGACACCATTTCAAAAAATATTTTAAATAATTTGTATAGGTATTATATTAGATATTGTGTACACACTTTGGGTGGCAAAGGGTTAAATTAATTAAACCAAATTTTTTTTAGATTATCCTGGTAAAAAAACATAAATAAAAAGTTTTTTAAAACAGCAAACAACCATACATTTAGCACAAAAATTAAGTCAACTGAATAAATATGCGGAATAATAAAATCCTATATCTAATATAATATAAATTTGGGGTCGTTCATGTTTTATGTAACGCAATTTTTGACCCTCCTCCCCCTCACATAACGCGCTTTAAACATTTTCTGTACCCTCCCTTTCCATACCGAAAAGTTGAGTGACATGCAAGTGACTATTTTTTATTTTACCTAAAAGTCACAGCGCAAAGTAGGTATTGTAAAGTTTTATCGGATTTTCGGTAATACTTATCTGAATATTTTGTTCATTTGTTTCTAAATAGTTGAATAAAAAAACATACTATGTAATGTGTTGTTCAAACCCTCCTCCTGCCCAGTAACGTTTAACAAGACCCTGCTCCCCCCAAACTACGTTACATAATACTTGAAAGCCTCCTCTAAGTGGTATGTGCAGTATATCTAACTTAAATCTTAACTCAACATTCAATATTTGGGATATCTTGTACTAACATGTATCAGACAACTAAAAGATGTCCCAATCGTATAAGCAAGCATTTCATATCTTTAGTTATTATATGGATATAATTTACTATGAATGAAAATCTTACGGATATGTCTATAAATAAAAAAATGCATTTTGATTGATACAATTCATTGAAATCTTATAAGTAAAACGAAATTAATATTACATATTTACAAATTTTTATTGTTGTTCATGTTAGTGACGTAGTTACGTGTTTTTGTCAATCTTGTTGTGTCTTGATAAAAATTAGTTAAATATAAATATATCACAATTTTGTCAACGTTATATTTTTCTATGAATTATGTTAGAATATTTTACAATCTAGGTAGATATAATCATTTCACTTATTCATTCCATGTTATTTAAAACAGTGGATGCCAACCTTTTGAGTTATTTAGTACCTAATCGTTTTCCGGAGAAATGAATGAACTATTCTTCGATGTATTAGTATAAATTAAGTATAATTTTTTATTTACTTTTTAACCTTTGCGGACTTCAAAATTTTGACTTTCCATATTCATAATAATAATTTTATTTCTTAAAAAAGCAGTTGTTTTATTTATTTGTTTTCATACTTAAGAAAGGCTTTTTTAACACAAATTTCAGAGTAATAACGTTTTTTTTTGTATAAAAAGTATTCAAAATGTATTTATTTGGATTTTTCCACTGATCTCCAAAATTTTTTGATGTATCACAAGGGATCCACATTCAACTGTCGGCAATGCCTTTTTTCAAATGTTTAATGATTTTTCATAATGATTAATTAGGTAATCTTTTACACTTAGTTTAAGTTATATTGACGTTATTTATATTGTGTGAATTGTTATGTGTTGTGATTTGACCATACTATATTCTGTTAAAACAATAATAGCGTGTTTAATGTTAAAAAGTTGAGAATTTAAAACTAGGTCTAGGGACATTGTGTTTTCCATTTTATTAAAAAAAACTGTGAACCAAGAATAAATGTATTTATTATTATTACTTGTTAATTGTAATTAAAATCTTTTTGTTTTACTATATTCGTTTTTAATTATAAAGATAAGTTTGTTAAAAAGACGGCCAATCTTTTTCCCTGAGGCAAATTTTTCTAGTCAATATATTATATGAATCGCAATATCATGAAAAATATTTTAATACACCCAATGTATATGAATATTTTAGTGTGTTTTAAAAATTTTCATCAGATATTGATTGTGCCTCTGACAATGCTGGAGAGCTTAAAATATGGATCAAAAATGTTACTTGAGTCAAAATGATCATTCAAAGTCTGCTACCTTTCTCAAAGGTTGCCAAACACTTAGTTTCCGATTTAATCCAGTAAAACAGTAAAAATAATTAAACCGTTCAACCATGTTAGATTCAAATATTGAAAACAAACTATGTAAATAAAAACCGTCTGCAAAAATATATGACAATATTAAGTCTCTTAGACATTGAAAACTTTTCAATCTTCCGGCATTCTATTCATACAATTGTCGATAATTCTAGTAGAAAGTTTTAGATTTTATCAAACCCAAAAATGAGTTACTCCTCTTCAAAAAACTGGTATTTTGTGTCTGGGTACCCGTAGTATATCATCGTCCATAGTTAAGAATAGCATAAAACTAAAGAACATAGCTGCAGCGGAGAGGAAATGCCATATGTCATGAAAATCATAGAATTTGAGAAGAGCACAATGTTTATTGAATGACCGAGACTGCGCTGGAGTCATCTGAAAAACATTTTATATTGTAAAGAAATATTTAAGGCTAACAGTTGACATGCCTGATCTTATAAACATTCGTTAGACAAATTTCGGTTACAATTTAATGATGCCTGAATGTCAGTAATGATGATGAGTGCTACAAAAAACAGCGGTGAATATGTCAGTTTAGAACATTGTCAATATTTTTGCCGTAGTAACAAAAACCATTGTCATGTATTTTGAAGACTGCCGTCTTGTCAAACGACGGACCGCTGCATAGGAACCCAGTGCATTAGTGAACTGATAGTTTGACAGTTTTCTATTTTTGTTCCAATTCTAACTTATTTTATTTATCGTCCATTGACATTCATTTAGTTACTCTAATTCGTCGAATGCAGCAATTAAAGAACAATACTAATCAAGCTATTTTCAAAATATAGATGGTGCACTATGGAACATTTGCCCCAAAAGTTGGGTAAACATGCATAAATTAATTTTGACCGTTTTTAGAGCTTTTACTCCATATTGTGGCATGCTGTCCAAATCCATAGTTACCGTTTGGAAACATAGTAACCAACAATAAAATAATATTTTCAATTTATGGATATTTGGTCTCTTGTTTATAAAACCGACCCTTAGTAAGTTTAGTTTAAAGTATTTGTACTTACCGACCAGGATGTACTCTTATCAAAGAAGAATCTCAAAGCGCCACCCCATGCCAGACATCCTAAGACGAACATTAGCCACGAGTACCAGCGTGGACGTTCCCCGTGAATTAGTTTCATTATTATGTACCAAAACATGTACAAGGCCAGATTCATCAGGAACAAATACAGAAGATGTGAAGCAAAGTCTTTGCTATGAAAATATAATCTGGAAAGATTTTGTTCTCATTATTACATAAATTTAGAAGAATTTGGTGAAATTATTTTTGTAACTAAGAATTATTCACTTATGTAAAGTTTACATTATACTAATCCATCTTATAATAATTCACAATATTCTCAAAAGTAACGCAAGTTTGAATTTATATTTAAAAAACAGAGCCAGAGTTCATTGAAATTGTATATTTTTATTATATCGCAAAGCATGAATAGGGCTATGTATGAAATAACACTGTGTCCCCACCTTCCTCTCCTACATCTAGTCCATCCTATCCCTATGTGTTTTTTTCAAAGTGAACACAAATACACTCCTTGACTCTTTCACAGTAAGCTACTTAAAGCTTGTGTCGTGAAAAAGGAATATGGTCGGCACCTGGGATCGAACCACGACGTCCGCACCAAACAGTACGAAAGCCGGCGTTGTAACCGCCAGTCTACCAATCACCTCAATCTGTATCTCCTCATATTATGTTTATATATGTATTTTTATTTTTTAGGTATATTTATGTTTTCTAATATATGTAATTGTATATTTTTAGCATTATCTATTGTTTTGTCAATTTTTTACTTTTTTTGATATGTTGTCTTTGTTTTTACTGGGTTGGCTGGCAGAGATCCTTCGGTATACATCCGCCCTTTCAATTGTCCAAATATTTTTTTTTGTCGCCACACTGTACTTACAAGCATAAATTTTTATTTATTTATTTTTATTTTAAGGCAAATAGGTTCAACTGGTTTACTGGCACAACATTTGCTGTTAAATTTTGCAAAAATATGTCTGAAATTCCTTAATTGAGTGTTGAATTTCCTTCTCAGTGCACACAATATATTTGCGGTCTTATTGGTAGACACCTCTGATTTTGAATAAACCCATAAAAAAGAAATCGAGTACACAATAATATTTGCGGTCTTATTGGTAGACACCTCTGATTTTGAATAAACCCATAAAAAAGAAATCGAGTACAAAGGCTGTAACGTGTTGGGGGGAAGAAAATATTTTGTACAAAATTTATGACTTAATAGCCCTAAACTATCAAATACATAGTATGTTAAACAAGGTTGGCAACACTTTATTGCAAGAAAGCTGGCGAATTAAAATCTAATTATTGGACATCGGTTACTAAAAATGATTTTTAGATATAATTTTTTTTGTTGATAAAATGAATCTGGGCTCACCCAAAGTGAACAAAAATACACTTTCGACATCTTTCACGGTGGTCGGCAATGGGTTCGAACCATCGACCACCAGTGGGCTGTACGTACGAAAGCCGTCGACTGATACCGCTGGTCTATCAACCACATTTTGCTTAGGCAAGTAGAAACAATAAAATTTTATCAACAAATTGTTAAAGTTGTATCATTTTTCCAAGACAGTTTGTAAGGGAAAAGTCTTTGCAAGTCATTATCTTCTAATTAAGTGTAAGTGTATCTTTACTTTTTCTGCTGCTAGATATAAGTTATACTAAAATATCATGAGAAAATATTTACCCAACTCCAGCCAAAGTCCAGTTACAGACATTAGCAATAACAACCATAACATATCTGCTTCTAAATGCGGGACGACAAAATCCTCCGCAAATGCACTGCTTACAGCAAAGCATACCTACAAACAAAATATTGAATCAACCTAAGGCATAAAATAAATTAACTCCTTATGTTATAAATGGTTAAGTTCGTTCGTAACATGTTATTTTCTTTGAAATACCAACTCCATGCGAACTATTTTTCATATGTATGACAATTCCAATCTAGCTACGAGAATTTATTTTCATATTTACATCATTCGTCTGTAAGTCGATACTGATCGCTATGACAATAATAACAAAAACAGGTATCCGCGAGACATTATATTGACAAAATATGTGATGCAACTGTTGCTACGGAAAGAAATGTCAAATTTGCATCTTATTTTTCATTTTTATGCCTGTCATCTTGCAGGTTTTGCTGCTAATTTTTCAAAAACTTGAAGAATTCAGTTTGACTTCTGAAACTATTTTATGCATGCATGTCAACCTTGGGTAGAAATTTGCTTAAAACTGAACCAGGAATGAAACTCAGAATATTTTGTTCCGATATCTTGGTCCCAGATTACCAAGATCGATTCAGATCAGTGAATGTATTTGATTTGCTTATCTCTTCTCTGCGCAGTTGATGATTTACTCAGATAAATATTTGGATGAAATTTGATTTCATTATCAGATTAAGATAATACCATATTAACACTTCATAGCCCGCGCTCGAAAAATTCTACGATGGCCCGCACCAACGGGAAAACCTTCGAACTTTTTTAATGGCTTATTTTTCATACAAATGAGATGTTTGGAGTTACAAAAAAATGCCAGTATGAAGCTTGAAATCTTCTTTTCCGAATAACATTAAATTATTTTCTCAGAATCTAAAAATAATTGATTAAAATACGATTATATAACAATCCATCTTTTTGACAAACCTTCAAACACCGTCATAACCCGCGTCTGTAGCAAATAGCCGACTTTTATTGCCCTGCATCCAAGGGCCGGTGTCCAGGTAGTGACATCTTCTTTATTGCTTCGGGGTTGCATTTATTTTATTATTGGGATCGCGGGCCCCTGTCCCAAACTTATCTTTTGTTATCGGGATTCTTTTGTTATTGCCTTCTAAAAATAATTCTCTTCGAAAATGTGGAACATAACAATGAAACCTAGAACCGTCCGCGGCAAAATCTTTGTTACAACTGTTTACGACTGTTGAAACTTTACACACCCTTAACACCCGCTCCCTTGGAGAATCTTCGATGATTAACGAAATAACACTAAAAACTCATTTAATTTGACACATATACCAACTATTTAAAAAAACAATGGTATAATCAACAAATGTGAAGGATATGGTAAGAGCCCAGGGTTCTACATTTAAAGGAATTTTAGGAATTACAAAAAAACTGGCCTGACCGGGGAATCTCCGGGGTGCGGGCTCTGAAGTGTTAAAGTTTACTAGTTTTCCCGACAGACATTCTCCTTGCTGTCTCAGCTATGATTATTGAGTTGGAATTTGTATATGATAAATTACTTATACAATATAATTTTGACCCTTACATCTGTTTTAAATGATGTTTACGGAGCACATTCTGTCAACCATCTGACAAAAATAAAAATGTTTATTTTGTCAAAAATACTTGTAATTTTTGAGAAATTATATGATATTATTTTTTTTTTTTAATAAAAATGAATCTGTGCTCACTCGAAGTGAACACAAATACACTTTTGACGCGGTTTTGCGCAGCTTTTTTATTTTTTGTCTTTGATAAAATCCTTTTTCTGACAATAGCAAATACAGCAAAAAGTAAATTGGCAAAATTGGTCCAGATGATGCGATGATCGGGGAAAATAAGGCTTTAATTTTATATATAAAGATTGAAATTAAGTCTGATTTAAATGTTAAGTATCGACTTATAATGATTTACAATACTGTATTTCTTACCTATTTGTACTCTCCCCATATAATAGACTTGTAAGGACAAAATAAGACAAGTGGTTATGTGGACGACGGTAAAGAATAACCAAAACCAGAAAATCGGAAACAGAACCCCAATCATGCCTGCAAAAAATCAATTTAACATACATACATTAATGATTCTGTCCAATGAATATTTCCCACACCAAATTTGTGAGGTTATGTAGAATCATTGAATTTTTATGTACAGAGTACAGGAAACGGAATTCAGAACAGAAATGTCAAAAATGTACACCTATCAAGTATTTTTTCAAACCGTTCTTGTCTCTTTCAAGCGGTACATAGATAACAAAAAAAAAAAAAAACTTGGCAATCCTCCTTTTAACTAAGCCAGCCTTCGAAATAACAGTAGAAGACGGTCGTAAGCCCGTAGTGGTTTGTTCCATTTAAAAATCGAACATTAGTAATGAATTGTTAGAGTCATTAGTTGTTATTTTTTCTTTAAGATCTAGTCCTGAAAAGGTCACAAGAATCTAAACATAATTAGAACGTTGTGCACCAACAAAGCCAATAGGCAATAAATATGGGACATTAACAAAAATGGATATAGTTATATCCTGGCGCCAAATACATGACAGCAGTCGCAGTCTTTAAATTTGGTTGCTCTCTTGTTCTCAACAATTTCCAACTTTTATCTCTATTTTTCATTTTATTATTAAATTTCTACTTGTTGCATACATGAGATTTTTCGACATGTTGAACATGTTGAGAATTCTCATGATTAGGAGTTTCGGAGACAAACATTACCACCTAATGGCGAACGTTGTTAACGTAAAGTGATCACACTAAGCCAGCCTTCGAAATAACAGTAGAAGACGGTCGTAAGCCCGTAGTGGTTTGTTCCATTTAAAAATCGAACATTAGTAATGAATTGTTAGAGTCATTAGTTGTTATTTTTTCTTTAATCCTCCTTTTATTATTTTGTATTTTTTAAAGACTTTTGAAAAAGGGATCCACTTAAACCTAGAAGTATTATCTTTGAAAATGGAACACAGATTGTTGAGTTGCATACTAAACACATAGATAAATAAACGGCTTTCTTTTCATAGACATATTTTATGAGAAGATACCGTTTCTAGTGCAAATAATTACCAAGAAATACAGTTGCTGCTAAAACTGTGAATGTAACATGGGCACGTGCATTGACATCAGGATGTCTACTTTGATAAATCTTTATCATGCATAATACAGCCATTACGTACATGAATGATGTGTCTGAAAAAGAAGATAGGAGTTTTAGATAACCTTATAGGAGTATTAAATATTAAAAAAAATATATTAAATGTTGCTGAAATAATTACCAAATTGAAAATTGGAATGATTTGGGCATATGTGGTAAGATGCCGAGAGTACTCCTTCCATAATTAAAGCACCGCCCATTGCATAGTACAGACCATAATGTTGGGGTATTCCAAAATTCTAAAATAAATTTGGTATTATTAATTTTAGTAAATGTCCATAGACGTATCAGCCTCGGAACAGACCACGTCTAGTGAGGCAGTAAAATTTCCAATTATCCGAATATTGTAATTTGTATTTTAAGGAAATATTTTTTTTCATTCATTCGTATCGAATATAACGTGACCCTGAATTAAATGTGACTCTGTAATTAATTTCATAAAATTTTAGAAAAAAAATATGATATAAAATTTATTCAGATAAGACTTTATTTAGGTAGGTATATAATTATATGTGTAAACTCGGGTTACATTAGTTTATATAAGTAGGTACTTATTTATATAATATTAAAGTCTCGCACAATGCAACTAAACAAACAGCGAAACTCTGTTTCTTGGAGGTAGCGAAACTAAATAAATTGCAATGATGAAAAGATGTTAACCCGCAGAAACAAAGGTACCCCGAATTTAATTTTTTTAATGGAAACTAAATTATTGAAAATTATTGCATTATATTGGTCTAATATGGTAATAGCAAAGTTGTCCTGATATGGGCTAAGAATAGTTTTGATGCTTGTATCTTTCTGTTATATGTATGTACATACAGTAGTTTCAAAAGCTTAAATGAATAAATTTACATCTCATAGTAAAAATGGATTGCTATTTGCTAGTCTCGCTAAAATTCAAGAACGAATGAACTGATTTGGTTTTAAAAATTTTCTGAAAGCCCAGAAAAGTTTGAAACGGTGATAAAATAAGTAAAAATTGCTAGGAAAAAATAAATAACAAATTTGTTTTTCCATAAAAAGTGTCACTACAAAAGCATCGATATTTTGTTATTATTATTGACTGGAAATGTAGGTGATATAAATTTTACAGAATCATCTAGTACTTAATAAAATAAAAGTTGAATCACATGAATATCAATAGAGAGAATATAAGAAAAACATTACAAATTGTGGAGTTTTTCCAAACTTATCAATGAGTTAACTTACTGCATCAAAGTCCTTGTCGCAGTGCATTTTTCTCCTCCTCCAAACAATTATGATGAACAACAGCCCCAATAATATGTATCCAATATTAGAATAGATGTGATTGAAGTCAGAAAAGAAACCAAGGGGATGTGAACACAGAAAGTTGTAGTAACATTGATCTTGATTACCAGTTTGATTCAACACCTAAAACACACGATTTTCTCTTGTTCATGTCTTGAAAAATTTAGTTATTAAATGTATTTCTTGATAAAATTTTGCTTACCCTTTGATAGGTTATAACTAGTTGTACTACAGGTAGACCATAAAATACGGCCACCGTGATCAGATGCCAGAAAAACATATTGGATTGTCTTTTTAATGCCGACATATTTCTTGTGCACAATTCGTTTAAGTATATTTGTTTCAGTGGTTCTAGTTGGCCATCTGTTGAATCGGCATCTATAGATCCTGAAATTCATATGTTAAAGTGTAAAACATCGATTACAATAATGAATTAACTTATTTAAGATGCGGGTGTTTCAATATGTCATTTATAAACTTACGTATTCCATAATTGTTTGTTGCGATATCTAAAGCTGTGGCTGTTGATCCATTTTCAGTGTTGTTGTTTTCTAAAAATTGTAATATTAATTTGTTAATAAGAGAAATGTTAAACTGTTATCCGCGTCCTGTGTAAATTTATTTAAAGTAGGTTAAATAAATTTGCACTTTCCACAAAGGTGTCAGTATATCTGGCAGAATATATTGCCTGAAGCAATTTTTTCTAGCCAATTGATCCCGTCCAATCTGAGACAGATCAACCCTTGGTAGAAATTTCAAGCCCAGGACTTGTTAATCAAAAGTTAGCTCCTCAATTCAATTTAATAAATCATAGTCAAAGTAACAAAACTCGACCTCAAGAAAAATTTTGTAAAAATGGAGAGATAGTTAGGCCTCAACCCTAACATATTGTACCCTGCTCCTTTGAAACAGAGCTACAGGATATGGACATGGTGTAAAGGACCGCTTTCACTTTGTTAAGTAGCAAGTCAAAATTGCAGGCAAAAAAGGTCAAGAGAACAATGTTGCTCCCTTCAAGTCAATGGGTTGTTTTTTTTGCATTGCCGGGGGCAGCAGTGATACAGGCACCTTCATTTGCGGTATGCTGTGTGTGTGGGGAAGGAGCGCAGAACGGGACTACTTGCAAAAAACTAGAAACCTCTTCTATCACAGTTAACACCTGCACTTCACTCTCAGTGCTGTCCGCACGTGTTTACTACGTTTGCTTGCACCTGCACTCACACATACACTAACAAAGTGAAAACCAAGGAAATCATTGATATTGCACAATGGAGGATTCTTGTTGTCTGCTTACAGCTTAGATGTTGGTGTGATTACCTTGCACATTATCAACAGTATCCATGGTATACGGGGTGCTCTTCTTATGATACAAGATCAAACCGACCAGCACTATGAGGTACATGGCCACTATGATGCAGGTCAGTATGATGGTTCCCATTATGTAGTCTTGATACGACACACTGGGTCGAATTTGTATTGTGATACTCTTTTCTCTGGTGATTTTATTTGCTACGTAAAACTCTTCACTATTCTCATAGTCCTTGATGTTCCAATCAAAGAAATTTGCGAAATTATTTCCAGTCTGGGATGATGATTCTTGTCCTGAACAATCCTTATCGTCACTCTTTACAACGAGGACTATGTAGAAACCACGCGGGTAGTTTTCTTTCTGAAATTAATAAACCGAAATTACAATTTATCTGCCTAATTTTATTTTTTAACAACATACTAAGTAATTTCAGTAATATTCACCCTAACAGTTATACCGCCTTGTTTGCTTATTGTCGCGTAAAATCCTTCGTATGTAATTTCCCTCTCTGTATCAAATATTGGACACTGAAAGTCAAATTTTTCTTTTAATTTCTCTCTCTTGGTGTCGTTCAATTTTGAAATTAAACATTATTTTTTTTTGTACTCACCGATGCATTCTGTATTGACATCAATGTACATGTGTCATCGTTAGAAGTTAAATGCACCAAAACATTTGATCTCGTTTCGTCAAGTTTTAGATCATGGAGAACTCTGTATGTGAAGTGTTCTATAGTTCTTTTTTTCTTCGATTGAAAGTCATCTGGTAATAAATCATTGTATGGTTCTTGCACAAAGCCATCACCATCGAGTGAAGAAATACCTTTTGTAAATGAATAGAAATAAACCACAGGTTTTGCTGGGCTCACTTTGATTTCGGTTTTTTTATCAAATTCCAAGCTGAAATCGGTCATATGGTCTACTTTCAAAGACACTAGAACATTTGTTTTACTTGAAGTATATATGTGAATTATCGGAAAATCTTCTGGATCATCTGAAAAAAAATTTATGAATATAATCAACAAAAAATTACAATTCATCGCAATACTTCATTAAGTTAACTTCGACAAAACTAAAAAGATTACTTTAAGTCACCATTTAGAAAATGAATTTGATTCTAGAGACTTACGATTATTATTAGGATCCACATCTATCAGTAAATTGCGATTAGGACAGAGAGTTCTTGAAATATTTGTCAATCCGACGTTGTTAATAACCATAGGAACTTCCCATGACAAAACTCCTGGGAAAGAAATATATTTAGGTTTTTTATTTTTTTTCTTCCCCCATAGACCCTATCCGGGCACTTGGACACATTTAAAAAACGAAATCTGTAGGTATTATTTTAATCTTACATAGATATGAATTATTTAAGTAATATCTGGATGATCATGGCCCAATTGAGCTCATGTCGTATAGAATAAAAAACATACATAGAATGTCTTTACTTTTGTAGCAACATGTTCTACCTATTCTATTGTTTTTTTTTATTTTTTGCAAAGTTCTATTCTATTATGTTTGTACATGAGGCATTTTGTGTACATATTGTATTGTGTTGCTTCTTTTTTGGTAAATTTATTATCTAGGCTTTTTTGTTGTTATTTTTGTTTTGTATTTTGTTGTTATTTCGTATTTATAAAAATGTAGATGGTTCAGAGTGAAATCAAAGGAATTGTTGATGAGTTGACATAAAGGTCAGAAATGTTTATAGCCATAAAGCAAACAAGATAGGAAATAATAAATCAACGCTTATTTATACAGAGGTTTCAATATGGTCAGCGGAACTTATTGCCTGAGGCAATTATTTTTTTACTCAACTGGTCTTTCATAATCTGAGACAGGCCAACTCTGGGTAGAAATTTCAAGTGAAAAACACTAATTCTGACTCGACAAGGAATCTAATCTGGGACCTCTTCATCGGAAGTAAGATCCTATACCACTAGGCTACGGAGATCAGCGAAAATAATATAAACGACAAACCCTTTTTTTATAAATTAACCAAAAATATAGTAATCTCACCTTGTTTTTGTCTAGCTGTAACAAATACAGGAGTAGAAGTAGTTGATTGATCGCTGGAAACTGTAACTCTTGCTGGAAATCCAGCATAAAAATCCTGGAAAAATTGTTTTTAAAACATAATATGAACACCTTCATTTTGTTTACATTGCTAAATATAGTAAAGTAAAAGTTGAGAAAATATTTTTAATCAACTGCTAATCCTGCTCCATCGATGACGGGGTGAAAAGATGCAAATGGAAATTTAGCGATAAATGGAGATAGTTTTGTATAAAACAATATAATATTTATATGTAGGTATTTAATGTGATTAATACTTACAGGGGATGGTGAGAAGTAATATATGTATTCGACTGTATAGTTTACTAAAATATTGTATGTTTTTCCAAATTCATACCTAAAATAAAAAATATCAAAATGGTCAAAAATTTGTCGATTTTATCATCTAATATTCTTGCAAGGGATCATTATTAAATTACACAAAATAATGATTAATTAATTTGGTCTTTATCTTTGTCGCTATCAAAATGCACAAACACATAACTTTCATGGTGTTTGGTTAGATGGCGCTTTAGGTTATTTTACTTTTGTAATAATTACTGATTGCTAGGGGCTTATTCGCCAGTAGGCGTGAGACTTATTTTTATGATAGTTTTTCACACTCCGTCAACCTCTTTAATGATGTCAATAAACGGCACTTTCACATTCTGAGTCACTCAATTATTTGTGAAACATTGTTCGTTATGAGACATTATGGGAACAATAATTTTTCACATTGTGTTTTGCTCTTTATGGTAATAAATAATTTTTTTAACAGGTTTCACTGTAATGTTGATGTAGTTGTCTACTATCAAATAACTAAAATCGGAAACTACGTCATTACCCCTGTGTGTATAAATATTAGCATCAAGTTAGGTATAGATCATTAAAGGATGACGTCATCTGACATTAGGCTGGATGTAAAATGGCGGCCATGGCGACACACACACACCACACATACACAAACCATAGTGATGGGTTTATGTATAAACACACTCATACCAACTCTTAAACTTTTTGTTTATGTTTATGCCTCCCGGCTAATGTCAAAATCCTCGTGGCCGTTAATGGTCTATACAGGAATTTGAT
Source organism: Mystacides longicornis (assembly GCA_963576905.1). Taxonomy (NCBI): domain Eukaryota; kingdom Metazoa; phylum Arthropoda; class Insecta; order Trichoptera; family Leptoceridae; genus Mystacides; species Mystacides longicornis. Next base: position 16,484,377 of record OY756425.1, read on the forward strand.
TAAAAATTGAACGTTATCAGGTAGGTAGGTACCTATATAATATTCGGATAAATTAATTTTTTTAAACAATGAATGTCCTTGGTAGTGATAATGATGTAGGTACTTAATTAGTTATTTTATAATCTGAAGATAAGGACGTGTTATCACTCACCCCTCGGTTAATATTAATTTTATCAAATACTAGCTTTCCCGACAGACGTTGTCCTGTGTATTGTATTTGTATGGCGATGAATTTATTACCATTTGATCAATGTGATTCCGAACGATGCGTCTGTTTTAAATCACGTATATTCCATCCGCATTCTGTCAATCGCACCAATTGACAATTTCTGTCAAAATTGGAATAAAAATTATAAGGTTGTCTACGTAGACTTTTCTTTAATTTTCTAATTTCCCATGCATTTTTCTTAATTTTTTTCTTCTAAAAGGACATTCTCCTGATAAAAGCCTACACGACAAAAAAGAATTAGCGAAATCAGTCCAGCCGTTTAGGCGTGATGCGATGACATCGGGAAATAGTTTTCTTTTTTAATCTTTACTGGTGTTCTTATTGTCCATAGTCCATACTATTAATTTGTGTAATTGTTTGTTATAAAATCACTGTTTGTATATTTGTTTAATAAAATAAAATAAAAAAAAATAGCTCTCCATTTTTATATATAACATTTGTTCATTATGATCTCACTAAAGACAGGGGTACCCAAACATTTTTTTTACTAAATGACTAGGTACTTTCATTTCTTTAGCTTTTACAGATTTTCAGTTTTTATTTTAGCATGGTATATATGTATTTTATTTATTTGTCTACGTCTCTATGAGCCATTTACATATACAATAGGTATATTATGTACCTACTAGTTTTTCAATGCATCCTAAATGGACACCTAGGTATCTCAAGGTCTTGACTGAGTCCATACATATCATAACTAGTATATTATTATATTATAGTATATACGGCCTTGATAATAACGCTTTGGCAATACGTTTTGCGAAATCCCTTACGTTTTGCACTCTTTTTCAATGATTATCAAGTCAGCATCGCTTCTGGTTCGGTAACGTGAATCGGGCTTATTTTCTTCTAGAGAAAAGCTCGCTCTTCGGCTCCGTGACAATAATATTGTATAATCCGTTAGTATTTACTTTGTTATGTAAAATCAAACTATACGAATCTATGTAGAACACACTATTAATTGTCATCTTTCACGACAATAGGTACCTCGTGTCGTGAAAGAGGTCGCAATAAGAGTTCGAACGCACGACCTTCAGCAGGAGGTAGGAGAGTTGGTAACCGACTCACTAGACTACCAGTCATTATTAAAATTTCTATTTTGATTAGGTATATTTTGTTATACCTAATACGTATGTATTTACACCGTTGATAATTTGTTCGAATCTTAAAATCTCGATTTAATAAAAAAAAGGTAGGTAATCTTATATATAAAAATGGAGAGCTATTTTCCGATGTCATCGCATCACGCCTAAACGGCTGGACCGATGTCACTTATTCTTTTTTTTTGTCGTGTAGGCTTTTATCAGTCCTTTTAGAACAAAAAAATTGAGAAAAATGCATGGAAAATTAGAAAATTAAAGAAAACTCTATGTAGACAACCTTATTAGTATTTTTTACATTATAATTTTTATTCCAATTTGGAAATTTTGACAGAAATTATCAATTGGTGCGATTGACAGAATGCGGATGGAATATGCATGGTTTAAAACAGACGCATCGTTCGGAATCACTTTGGTCAAATGATAATTAATTCATCACCATATACAAATTCAATAGGTATGCATAGTTAGGAACACAGGACAACGTCTGTCGGGAAACCTAGTATCTTATAAAAAATCTATACTGAAATGGTACTATAGAAACTATAAGTATGGTAAACTATAATGAATGTAGTGTAAAAAATAGGTGAGCTATTGATATATCTAAGAAAAAATAAAACATGAAAAAGAGTGAAGACGACGTAGTTTTACGAAAATATAACTACAAATATATTAAAATTAAAAATATATTATCTACACTCGCACCAAAGTTTTAGCACCCCTCAGTAGGGAGAACTTTATAATAATAATATGATACATTTTTTTGCAATCACTGTTTTATACGCAATATTTAATACAGACCTCCATTATTATCAAAATATGGCATTTGGTGTATATTTATATGATAAGGTACCTAAAGGTCCACAGTAATTAAATTTAAATGTGATAATGAAAATATAAGTAGGTATTTCAAGTTCTTTAACTCATTTTAATAATATAAATCTTTGTTAATATAAATTTCTACCGAGACTAACAAGATTTCTGTCTAAAATTCACCTTAATTTTTGGCTAAGGATTGCATAACCTTAGTCAGTTGTAATTACGACAGTGAACATGCATTATTTACCTATCTTCTTATACTAGTGGTCGACCAGTGCTCGAAATTCGACCATAACAACTAATTTAGATTTTAAGTTTGAACATTAGACTGAGCGAGTGCTATTTTGCCATTTTCTTTCCATGACATGGATATTGGATTCGTCAAATTTTAAGTGTTGATATTATGTATAATTTTTTTCTATTATAAAAAAAAAACAATATTAGTCTATTCTCAATTTAACGCAATGAGTTTGAATATCCCCCTATTTTCAGCTCCACCTTCCATTTAAATATACCGCCTTCAAAAAGCTTTCTGCGCCCATTATGGGGCGCTTTACATTAAATACCTAGTCTATGGAAGTGTGTGTGAGTATGAAATACATACCATTACAGTAGTTTTTGTAATATTTTTTTCATTGATTTAATCAATTTTTATGCATAATTAATTAAAAGAAAATATTAGCATTCGTCACCTCTCCTCTATATAAACTATAAGTGTGCAAAATTTCATACTCCTCCGTCCGCGCATTTTCCGTTAATATAGTCACAAAGTTTTTCCTTCACGCATTCTTCTTCTCTGGTTATAGATAAAAATGATTAGCAACCGTGTGTCTCGCTGAAACTCGAGAACGGCTGGACCAATTTTACTAATTTTGGTTTCTGAATATTCGTATAAGCAGGGTACTTTTTTAAACAGAGAGAAAATATGGAAAAATTGCGAGGAAAATAGAAGAATAACAATTTGTTTTCCCGTCAGATGTGTCGTAAATTTAAGTCATCTAGAGTAAAAAAGGATAATAATAATAATAAATCAGATTTATTTTCGATATATAAAAATTCAGTATAAAAAAACAAGCATACAATTAGAACAAAAAGCAAATACAAGTATTTAAAACAAATAATCGAAAATCCCACAAGGCAGTGCCTGTGTGTGGGGGTATACATTAAAATAAGCCATAAAAGTCAGTGTGAATAAAATAAAATAAAAAATCAAAACAATAAAAATTACTTAGTAAAAACAATATACAATTAGTAAAAACAATATACAATTGTAAAAACAATAATAAAATATGGAAAATAATAATGATAAAAATGATAGTAGAGTAGATCCAGCATAGTTGGACAGATTTCCCATTAATACACATTTCAAATGAAATAAATAGTTTACATGTTTTACAAAAAGAATAAGATTAAATAAAGGATAAATAGTCAATTAGATAAATTCAAATCTAATTAATAGTAAATATCAATAATAATAGAGAATTTGAAGGTATCTATAAATATTCAATATTAGCAATAAAATAATTCATTAGAATAAGAAAAGGAAAACAAGAACAATAAAATACATACAACAAAAATACAGAATAAAAAGTACGAAATTGATAAAAAGGGACCAATAAATAATCAATAGTAAAAACAACAATAAATATTACTCAGATAATAAAACAAATAATAATGAAATAGATAGCAAAACAGATCCAGCATATACTTTATACTTACACCATACGCATTTTACATAAAAAAAGTGAATTAGATAAATACATCATGAATAGGTAGTAAATGATAATAGTGAGTTTTAGGTTATAGTATGTAGAAAGTAATATATAATATTAGCAATAAAATAATCCTTTAAAAGGAGAAAATGAAAATAAGAATAAAACACATAAGAATACATAAATAATAATAACAAAAGATCAAAAGAAAAATAAAATAAATATATAAATTCGAATAAAGTAATAGAATATGTCAATTGAATGCGTGATGTAAAATGGGGAAGAAGGAAGGGAAGAAAAAACAGGTAAAATCACAGGGGGGGCTGTGTCGTGAGAATATCACGTTATTTTTATTGAATACTAGCTGACCCGCCGATCGAACTTCGACCTAACCCAGAAAAAAAATGTTTGCCTGATTTAAGCAATGTTTGCCTTTTCTACTTCTAAACTACCCTCCAAGGAGTGGTACTGAACTCATACTTACTCTTTTTAAATCTTTCCAGACATTAAGGTAGAATAGATCACCAAGTTTCATTTAAATACGTTCACTGGATTTTGAATTTATCGAGTACACACACAAACCATCAGTTTTATTTAATATACTTAATATTATAGATTTAATTAAAGTTATACCAAAAAATAAATAGATGATTTTCATTATTCATTATTCTGAAAACATTACTGTGAAAGATGTCAAAAGTGTTCTCTTCGAGTGAGCACAGATTCATTTAAAAAAAAAATAGTGGCAACGTAACAGTCTAAAACCTCAACACGTATCACGCCTTCTTACACTCTTTTTTTTTATTGATATAAATATAGATAATTATTTACAAAAGAAGTATCATATTGAGTCACGCCAAATCTTAAAGATTTGTCGGCGTGTTCTCTTTAATTGTACCTACATGATTAAAAAAAATTACTCAATCTACTACTACCTTAAACCTTAATTTAAATAGCTAATTATATGCAAATCCACACTTTATTAACCTTTCCTTGACTAACTTTTTTGCAATATTTTTACTTTTGCATTCCTTAATCATAATTCCGCACCCAATATCTGCGTTTTTTTTTATTTTTCCTTAATTAGGAGTCTCTTTATATCGTCTAAAACAACATTTTCAACTTATCCCAAACACTCCGCGACTTCTACCTCGACGTCCGCCATTTATAAAACTACGCCAAAATCAGCGCACCTGACAGATTGAATGTATGTCGGTGGACTCGTGTGAACACATCACACGATCAATGGGCGACCGAGCGATATTTTTTTTATGTAAGCGAAATCGTCTGGCCTTAAGTATATGGCCTCGTATGAACACCGCATAGTAGTCAACTTGAGGCGATATCGCTTTCAATCATTTTTATCGCTTCAGATTTATCGACAATCTGTTCACACGGTTCAATTGGCTGGCGATATTTTGGTGTCCTTGCGATATTCGCCTCGTGTGAACACCGCATAAATGACGATATGAAACGATGACGGGACTTCCCATTTCTGCGTCATTCGTTATGCTAAGATCGCTCGGTTGAGGAAGTAGTTTTCCAACAGTAATTGGTTGAACTTTTTATTCGAATTACATAGCTTTTATTTTTAAACTAGCTGCCCCGTCGAACTTCGTTCGGATTTTAGTTATAACACTAATGACTATTTTATCGTATTACCAGAACCTAATTTTCTCGAGACACGTTGTCCTGTGATCATTTTGAATTTGTTAAATTAATTACCTTTTAACCACTGTAATTGCGACCGATGCTTCTGTTTTAAACCACATTCATATTATAAAAATTAAGTTCAAATAAAAGATTGTATAACTTTTCCACAATTTTTTTTATTATCCTGACTTGAAACTTACTGTGTCTTAGTTTCCTGTGACCTTGTAGGACGTGTGCCTACGAAACTAGTCAGGATAATAAAAAAATGTGGAAAAGTTATACAATATTTTATTTGAACTTTATTTTCAAATAAACTCCACCAAGAAATGCATGTTCATCATTTATTAAATTATATCACATTAATATTATATTTTGCAGCCGCATTCTGTCAGTCTCACCAACTGTCAAACAACTGATAGTTCCTGTCAAACGCCAATTTAATTTCAAAATACTTTGTATTTTATAATTATCCGCGCAACTTTCTTAATTTTTTCATTCGGAAGAACCTTCTCCTGACAAAAGCAAGCACGACAAAAAAAGAATTAGCCAAATCGGTCCAGCCGTTCAGGCGTGATGCGATGACCACGCAATATACATACATACATACTCCCTTTATGGCCTCCCGCACATCGCAAGCTAGCTCGGAGAAGACCAATCCGACCCGATCAAAGCAATCAAACCGAAAAAGCCGGCCCCACACAAACCAAGCCCGCCGCGGATCCCCCCCAAACCAGCCCACAATGCGGGAGGCCTAAGCCCCACTCAGGAGCTTAGGGAGGCATCAAGAGCTCTCCATTGTGCTCGAAGGCGTCCGAGGCTCATTGTGCCTTTTCTGACCGGTTGAGGTTTAAGGACGTGAGCAATATAGGGCTCCATTTTTATAATATAGATGAATCTGAGATCACTCAATGTGAACACAAATACACTCAGTAAGCTACTTAAAGCTTGTGTCTTGTGTCGTGAAAGAGGAAGATGGTCAGCACCTGGGATCGAACCCACGATCTCCAGTACGAAAGCGGGCGTCCCAACTGCCAGACTACCAACCACTTCCTATCTGATACGGGAACCATGGATCAAAAATTAAACCACTTTTTCCGTCAACTAGGATCTAAGTTAAAATTATCATGGACGGTTGACTGCAAAAAAAATGCATCAGACAATAAGTTCCGCCGGCTATACTGACACCTTTGTATAGAAAAGTGTTAGGTATTTTATTATTTTAAAATGGCTTAATTTCATCACTTAAATTTAATCACCTAGTTATTTTAAAAAAATAATCAATTGTCGGTAGGTACAGTTAGTGTTAAAAATACAAAAGTTTATATTACCTACGTTAAGTTGTCTTAAATTTTCTATAGTTCCGCAAAACTTTCTTGATATTTTCTTTCATAAGAACTTTCTCCCGTCATGACCAGAAACAAGCACATACTCCGAACACAGAGATGAAGACGCTGAGATGTATAGCCGGCAAAACACTAAGGGACCATGTTAGGAATACAAGAGTGCGAGAGATGTGTGAAGCTGAAGATATCGTCAGATGGTGCAGAAAGCGAAGGAGGGAATGGTATAACCATATACAAAGAATGGACGATACCAGACTCCCTTACATCTCATTATACAACCTCGCGGAAGACCTCCGAAAAGATGAAAAAACAGTTGGGGATCAACATCACAGGAGAAATAACTCTGAAGAAAAGGCCAGCGTGGCCTAAATCAAGGAAGATTAAGAACTTTCTCATAAGAATAGCAAACACAAAAAAAAAAGAATAAGCGAAATTAGTCCAGCCGTTCATGCGAGATGCGATGACTATGAGTGCAAAATTTACCACAACCATGGACGCATTTTTTTGAAAAACAAAATCCGCATTGCCTCTCAGTAACTTGTAGGTACTTTATCAAACTAATACTTATTTTAATAAAAAAATATGAATATTGTACTACTTACTCTCTATCAATATAAATAAATTTATTAGTATTATTATCACTGCGGACACAATTTACAAACACTGCACAATCTTGCACACATAACACTATTAAAATTAACGTAATTAAAGAGATGTTATTATTTTGACGAGGCGACATATTGCTGTTTAACAACTTATTCCCGCCACCGATACTTCTGCTCTAATCGACCATTCAAAATAATCTGTAGTCTCTGGTTATATTTACACAATATTTATCTACATTTTGTGTAAATTAATTATCGGTTTTATCAAATGATAATAGTACCTACCTTATATAGTCATAGATAAAAAAATGGCTGGAAATAAATATTTAAGTGAGATTATCGCAATATTGATGTGTGTTTGTGTCAGTTTGATGATATCATTTTTTGTTATCTTAAATGCGAAAACACGTTACATTTTGTTCTAAAAATAATGCAATGTGCACGTAGGCCTATATATTCCCTTTTTATAGAGTAGAAGATAGAGATATTTAGGTACCTATGAGATTCAGAAAATATTCTTCTTTCTCTTTTGGTCTTCTCATTCTCTGTGTTGGGCCCTGGGTCACTCGAAACCATAATTGTTCCGTAGTACGGAAAACTGTCTTTTCTATTATATTAACAACCAGGACATCTTCCTTCTTCCAGCCTCTCTGCGACCTTTGACATTTCCCTTCAGTATCATGTGGATTGCAATCCAATACTTATCCCCACGCATGAGGTGTCCCATATATACAATTTTCAGAACGTTTACCTGCGACAAGAGTTTTCGCACTGCCCCGACTCGACTAAAAGACAAGAACAAAATATAGGGTAGGTATTATATATTTGTTTTCCATCGATAAAATGAGGTATTTATTTACCTACGCAAAAATTGACATCGAGTAGGTAAGAAGTAAAAAACAAACAACAGAAAAACTTAAGGGATAGTATATTATGCAGGCTCAGCTGGGGAAAAGTGATGAAGGCCAAGGGTGAGGGACTGGGATAAGGAACATGGAAGTTATTGCTCTAAGAACAAAACCAGTCCAGGTATAAATAAAATCGTAAGTCTTTTTTTTTAATGAATCTCTTTCTTACTCAAAGTGAACACAAATACACTCTGACTCTTTCACATTTAACTACTTCGTGAAAGAGGAAGATGGTCGGCACCTGGGATCGAACCACGACCTTCAGTACGAAACACTACGAAAACCAGCATTGTAACAGCCAGGCTACCAACTACTTCAATTTATTTATTTCCATAATTGAATTTTCGAGAGTGACTACTTACTCCTTCCACAAGTAAAAAATTTAAGAAAATGTCTTAGAAAAATAACTTTAAAAAAATATATTTTTCTAAGACCGTAAAATGATCTGCATCTTCGACTTAGCTTTTAACTTAATCACTATCATTTTAGGTTGAGATTAGATTCTAATAAATACCTACATAAGCTGATGGTATCATGAATTATAATATGTATTATACCTACTTCCCCTTGTTAATCTGATAAGAAATACTCGGCAAAATCGACAATTATTATAAAATATTAGGTATTAGATAATATTGTGTACCTTGTCATTCATTTGTTGGCGCTTTAACGGTTTGTAACCATTTCTTACTTTAAAAAAGTACGTATACGAATTTGAAACTGTTAGAGCTAATATTTTCTTAAGAAATACAGAATAGAACGCATTTTTTGATAATACCTTCACCTTCTAAGCCTGAACCAGTCCACTCCTGGACATGGGTCTCCTCCAGACTCTTCCACGTCCGGAGGAGACCCAATCTTGTGCAACCTGCATCCACTGCGAGCCAACGGTTCTTACGATTTCGTCCCTCCATCGAAGCTGTGGATAGAGATGGGCATTATAACGATAGCTGATAAAAATATTAGATAAATAAAAATAACGCATCTAACGTTATTAATATTTAACGATATTTATAAATAATAGTTGAATAAAAATAATAGTCAGGGAAATAATAGCCTACCCCTATTATGTATATGTCAGGTAATTTTAGCCGAATGAAATAGAAATATGTATGAAACTGAGAAAACGACCTTTTTTAGGAGAAAGTCACGTTTCCAGATACCAAATTTTGGACGACCTTTTTTTTTAGGGGAAAGTCACGTTTCCAAATTGTACCAAATTTTGGAAACTACCTTTTTTTTAGGAAAAGTTATGTTTCAAGATACCAAATGTTTAAAATAGCTTTCAGCTTTTAATATTAACGTTATTTTCAATTAACGAAATGGCTATAACGTTTTTTAATTTAAGCCGTTAGTCCCATCTCTAGCTGTGGACGGCCAGGGTTTCTAATAATTGTAGTCCTTGGGCGCCAGCATATCAGGAGGCGTTTTGTCCATTTATCCTCTAACCGAGCCAGCCATGACCGGCCAATCGCCATTTTAACGCTGTTCGACAATGTCCCACACTCCTGTTCTAGCTCTTATTATGGTATGTTCTAGCTCTTGTAATACATTTTATACAAACTACACACAAACCTTTTAAAATAGTTTTTTTTTCGCTTTTTAATCTTTAAAGAGAATACGAAATGTGTCTTATGTACTGAAAATGGGATACGAAGACCGTCACATGGAGATGGGTAACTTTTTCTGGTTAAGTACCTACTTACATACCTTTAGTGGAAAGAAAACAATGGATATTAAAAAAAAACACATGTTTGTTTTAATATATAGGGTATGTATATGATATTATTATCGTTTGCTTATATAAACAATAAACTTTGTTATTGTTTTTAAAATAATATATGAATTTAATCAATTAATTGCAATTTTTATAATATTCGTGACCGTCGTAATGAAAGAGGTCAAGCCACGCGACATATTATTAAGAGATTTGGCAAATATTTTACGAACCGTTTTTTTTATCAAATGCTTGATTAATCAGTGACACTAATAATACAACTTCGTTCACACTATAAGTGACGTTATCTTTGTTGGAGTGATGTTTCCACTTTGCAATCTTCACTGCTGTAAGGTATGGGTGATGGGACGACTACTGAAAATGAGATTCAGCGAGTTTTGAACGGTAAGATGAAGAGCTTGATTCGGGACAACAGCCGTTTACCAATAATTTTATCTTAAAACCAGTTCGCCGCCACGCCTTGGGCGAGAAAGACGTTTGAGCATCAGGGTTGTTGCGATTTTTATAGATAATATTTAAGGCAACCTAACACTGAGCTATTGATAATTATTCGTTCATTAAAAATAAACCGCTAAACAGTCAAGGGAGGAATATAACAAATTTAAAAAAATATATAAAATCAACTTACTAATACCTAATGCTTTTTTACTATAACGACCGAGCCATTCATATTTTTTGAAAATTATTATTATTAAAAAAAATGAATTTGAATTATGCAGTAGAGATGAAAGCTCTACGAAGAATATTACGAGATGTTGAAAGAATCTGTGGGACATGGAAAGGAATGAGAATAGGAAGGGATGTGGTATGGAAGTTATTGTTGTTATAATGTTGAGAGTTAACAAGTTGAGATAGTTTGGGCATGTGGAAAGAATGGATGCAAATAAAATAACAAAGAGAATTTATAAGGCTGAAAGGAAAGGTGTTTTTCAAGAAGGTTTGGTCGACCGCGATAATGACGTGTATCGAACACATCGATTGCGTTCCCAAGCAAGAAAGAAACATTCATACAATACATATGCGAAATCATTCATATAAGTTTACTACAACAGTTTCCGGTCCACTTTTAATGGTTTTTATCTATACAAAATACTGCACCTCTTTTCGACATACCTAATGTATTTGGACAATCTTTAACATAATTCCTTTAGCTGACAAATTACAAAGATATTATCATGATAATATATCTATTCTATATAATAATTTAGAAATGTTTTTTTATTTGCCTTTTGTCGTTGCTTGACCGTATATGTGAGCATCACGCCTAAACGGCTGAACCGATTTCACTAATTCTTTTTTTGTCGTTGTGGCTTTTATCAGTAGAAGGTTCTTATGAAAGAAAAAATTAAGAAAGTTGCGTGGTAAATCTACATAATAATTCAGAAATGTTTTTTTATTAGCTTTTTACCTAATGTCATCGCATCACGCCTAAACGGCTGAACCGATTTCACTAATTCTTTTTTTGTCGTGTTGGCTTTTATCAGTAGAAGGTTCTTATGAAAGAAAAAATTAAGAAAGTTGCGTGGTAAATTGGGAAATTAAATAAAACTCGCATTAGCCCCTCCTTCTCTATCTACATAATAATTCAGAAATGTTTTTTTATTTTGCTTTTTACCGTATGTCATAGCATCACGCTCAAAATACAAATGCTACGTCAGATATTAATATGCCCAGAGCCGTACAAAATGCTGGAGAAGGTTCTTTAATACAATTTGCTACATTAACTTTAATATATTTAGAGCTAATTAAAAAACCCTATTTTTTAGGATCTTCATACAAAATTTTAATAAACATTAAAAGTGTCATTCTTCTTTTTCTGTGCTTATGTCAGTTATAGAGGTCTACAAAGCAATGGGAAGCTAGACTAGAACCTGTTTAATTACCTACCGATCAAGCCTGACAATCGGAATCAAAAACGTAAAGCAAGACGGGTATAAGCTAGTACATAATAATTCAGAAATGTTTGTTTTTTTATTTGCCTTTGACAATACTTTTACCGTATATGTGAACATCACGCTCAAAATACAGATGCTACGTCAGATATTAATATGCCCAGAGCCGTACAAAATGCTGGAGAAGGTTCTTAAATACAATTTGCTGCATTAACTTTAATATATTTAGAGCTATTTAAATAACTCTATTTTTTAGGATCCTCATACAAATTTCTCAAATAGACAGTAAGTCATCTTTTGGAAAAAATTACTCATGTAAACGTTGAATGGAATCTTGGTATTACGGTATGAAAATTTAATAAAATAATTGGAGATTGATTTGTTATACATATGTAAAGAAAATTATAATTTTCATTGATTTGGAACATATTCAAAATTTTACAAACAAATGACAAATATGACATCGGCTGTCATATTCGTACAATTGTTGTTTATCAATAGTTATTTTATTTCAATTTATTAAATTCATTACTTTTAATGTCGTTTCTTTTCAGGTTTGTTTTGTTATTTTATTATCTGTAAACATTATATTAGTAGAACAATTAATTATATCAATAAATATTTATTCTCTTTTCAGAGAAAGAAACAATAAACTGTATTGAATTTATTAACAAAATATCTTATAAAACGACATTAACTGTCATAAAATGGAGAAACTAAGATTTAGATTTCAAGTTAAAGAATCTTTAGAATGTGCAAAGTCGAACTTCATTGCAATAACGACAATAACCACGCAAGATAACAAAGTGTTTCTTATTCCTGAAGAGTATCAAGCAGTATCGCTTCACAAGCATGTTGAAAAATCTAAAGCTTATGAGACTGTAAAAAAAACATTGAAAAAAAGACATGAAAATAGGAATATATGGGTACCAACCACCGAGGATATGCTACATACATACTTTGATGAGGATGATAACGCAATTTTTCAAGACCAATTCCTTGAAGAACATACGGAGGAAAAATCTGAGTTTTACGATATAATAAATTCAGATGAAAATATTTTGAAAATTTTGGAAAAATTTGTTGAAAGTAAACAAAATAATAAAAAAATAAATATTAAAAAGCTAGCTGAGAGGTTTGTGATTGAAAAATTTAATGGAAAAAATACAAGTCCATGTCAGTGGATGAAAATATTTGAAAACGAATGTGAAAGATTTGAGGTAGTAAATGATGAAGAAAAAATAGAAATATTCAGATTATTTTTAGAGAAGTCAGCAAGTGAGTGGTACTCTTCAATGAATATAAAGCATGGTCTACAGTCTAAGTGGTCGGAGTGGAAAGCAAATTTTTTACGTACATACAATAATAAAGGATGGGGCAATACTAAGTATGCATTATCGTACAAATATCAAACAGGTTCTTTATTAGATTACGCTATTAGAAAAGAGAAACTATTACTTGAATTAAGGGATACAATAGATCAAGGGACGTTGATAGACATTATAGCTGCTGGTTTACCAGATCTCATAACAGACAGAATCAATAAAGAAGAAATTATACAAACAAAGGATCTATTTAATGAACTTGGAAAGTTAGAACACATAGTAACAAGGAAGAAATTTATAAGGAAAAATGACGATACGACACCGATTAAAGGAAAATGTAATATTTGTGAAAAATTAAATAAAGGTATACGATATCATTCAGAAGATTCATGTTGGTTTAAGAAAAAATTTAATGAAAAAGATATGAAACAAGTAAAGATCATCAACAGTGCAGAGTTGGAATGTGAATTGCAATCCGAGGTTCAAAAAAACTGATAGTGCCGCCATTGATTAAAATAAAACTAGTATTGAATAGAAAGGTAGAAGTTGATGGAATTTATGACTCAGGGTCTAATGTTTCATTGATAAATTCAAAATTGTTAAAAATAAACAATAAAGAATTGAGCTATTCTAAAAATACCAATTTAAAAACAATTAATGGCGTTAAACAGGCACAAGGTATTATAACATTAAATATTACCATTTTTAATGTTGAAAAAGAAATTAATGTCTTTGTAGTAGACAATGAAAACTTCAATTACGATTTCTTAATTGGGCTGGATTGTATTAAAAACTTTTACCTAATCCAAAATGAAAAATTAGAAATCGAACAAAAAAAAGTTTATACTCAAAGAATTGAATCAGATAACGATATTTCTAAGGAAATAAATCCTGTCAATTTTGTAAATTTCAACGAAAACGTTACAAGTGAATATTTTGAAATCAAAATAAACCATTTGGAACATCAGAATCAACAAGTAATTGATGAGTTGATATTTCAGAATAAATCTGTATTTGCAAAGGACAAATATGACATTGGAATGGTAAGTGATTATGAAGCACACGTTGATCTATTAGTAGATAAATATTGCAGTAAAAGGCCATATCGTTGCACAATTGATGATAAAAAAGAAATTGAAAATCAGATTGCAAAATTATTGGAAAAAAAATTAATAGAAGAATCATATAGTCCATTTGCAGCTCCGGTTACATTAGCTTATAAAAGAGATGAAAATAAAAAATCAAGATTATGCATAGATTTTCGAGACCTTAACAAAATTGTTATTCCCCAATCACAGCCATTCCCTCTCATAGAGGACCTTATAGTCAAAACAAGAGATTGCAAGTTTTATTCAACTCTAGACTTAAATTCTGCATTTTGGTCAATTCCGATGCGTGTCACAGACAGATATAAAACAGCGTTTGTCACACAGGAGGGTCACTACCAATGGACTTGTTTACCATTCGGCTTAAAAACCTCACCAGCAATATTTCAACGAATAATGTGTAACATAATACGAAAACACAATCTTTCAGAATTCACAGTATGTTACATTGACGATATCTTATTATTTTCAAGAACGTTCTCAGAACATGTCACACATCTCAAGCAGCTTTTCAAAGCAATCAAAAGTGAAGGCCTAAGACTGAAATTTTCAAAATGCATATTCGCAGCAGATTCTGTTAAATATCTAGGCCATATAATACAGCACAATTCAGTTAGACCATTGAAAGACAACTTGATATCAATCAGAAACTTCCCTACTCCAAAAACACAAAAAAACGTGAGACAATTTTTAGGAAAAATAAACTTTTATCACAAATATGTACCAAATATAGCAGTAAAATTGGAACCATTGCATAAGCTTTTAAGAAAAGGGCATATCTTCAACTGGACTGAAGGATGTCAAAAATCTTTTGATGAAATGAAAGAGATATTATGCTCTCAACCAATATTAACAATTTTTGATCACAAATTGCCCATTCACATATATACAGATGCCAGCATACTTGGAATAGGAGCAGTATTAAAACAACCGCAAGAAAATAATGAAGAAAAACCGGTTGCATACTTTTCAAAAAAATTGAATGAAGTCCAAAAAAGGAAGAAAGCTATTTACCTGGAATGCCTCGCAATTAAAGAGTGTGTAAAATATTGGCAGCATCTTTTGATTGGTAGAAAATTTACAGTCTTCTCAGATCATAAACCGTTGGAGAATATGAATATTAAGTCGAGAACGGATGAGGAATTGGGAGATTTAACATATTATTTGTCACAATATGATTTCCAAATTAAATACTCTCCGGGAAAATACAATATCGAAGCTGATTGCCTTAGCAGGAATCCAGTCTTAGAACAAAATGAAAATCATGAAGAACAGTTGAAAATAGTAAACATAATAAAGTTAGAAGACATTGTGAGAGATCAAGATGGAAATAAAGTAATACAATGCAGAAAAGAAAAGTTTATAAAAAAAGACAATATTTACTACAAGAAAGTAAATAAAAAAGATAAAATTATACTATCAGAGAAATGCAGTGTAGGACTAATCAAAAATGTGCATACAGAACTATGTCATATAGGAGTCACACAAATGCAAAAAATGATCAGCTCAATATATACTGCAGAAAATTTGACGAAAAATATTAAAAGAATCTGTGAGAATTGCATAGTATGTATAAAGAACAAATCAAGAGGTCAAAATAAATATGGATTGATGTCCCACTTGGGTCCCGCAACAAAGCCTTTTGAGATATGTTCTATTGATACCATTGGAGGATTTGGAGGCTCGAGGTCAACAAAAAGATACCTGCATCTGTTATCAGATCATTTTACTAGATATGCATATATTTTAACATCAAGTACTCAAAATGCAAACGATTTTATAAAATTGATAAAAAAATGTGATGAGCATGAGGACATTGGCATGATTCTCTCAGATCAATACCCAGGAATCAATTCTATAGAATTTAAACGATTTTTGGATGAAAGAAATATACCAATAGTTTTTACAGCAGTGAACTCGCCCTTCTCAAATGGGTTAAACGAAAGACTAAACCAAACATTGGTGAATAAGATCAGATGTAAAATAAACGAAAATAATAAAAAAATTGCATGGACAACTATAGCACAAAACTGTGTAAAAAGTTATAATGAAACTGAGCACACTGTCACTGGATTTGCACCAAAGTATTTACTAGATGGAACAGATGTTACGATTTTGCCGAATGAGCTGAAACTTAAGAATACTAAGCCCAATATAGTTAAAAACAGGCAAAAAGCATTTGAAAACACAATCAAATCACATAATTACAACAAGACAATTTACGATAAAAATCGGAAAGATGTGGACTTTGAAGTTGGTGATACTGTTTTTGTGGAGAATGGAAATAAACTAAATAGGAAAAAGCTGGATGAATTGAGAATAGGACCTTTCAAAATCGTGGAAAAAATATCAAACTCTATTTACAAAATAAACACCGGACATAGGAAATCAGAATCAAATTATTTCCATAAATCAAAATTAACTCCATCCCCTGAAATTGAAACTGTAACTGTGTAATAGGTAATTGTACTATATTCTTTCCGAGGGGGGGAGATGTAAAGAAAATTATAATTTTCATTGATTTGGAACATATTCAAAATTTTACAAACAAATGACAAATATGACATCGGCTTCGTACAATTGTTGTTTATCAATAGTTATTTTATTTCAATTTATTAAATTCATTACTTTTAATGTCGTTTCTTTTCAGGTTTGTTTTGTTATTTTATTATCTGTAAACATTATATTAGTAGAACAATTAATTATATCAATAAATATTTATTCTCTTTTCAGAGAAAGAAACAATAAACTGTATTGAATTTATTAACAAAATATCTTATACATATAAATGTTATTCAAATCTTATTATTCTCAATAAATAAAGATTTAATGAAAAAATTTGCAAAATAATTCCTCCATTTTGAGGTTTGACCTATTTTAGTGACATACGAGGTCGGTAAAACAGCTGCCTTTATCACACATAGAGGTTGTAGGGAATGTAGCTAAGATTCAAACCATAGAGAGAGTAAAACTTGCAAATTATGTAGGTAGGTTCGTATAATATTATTTGGGTCGGTAAAACAGCTGCCTTCATCATTAGTCAATCACCTAAAATTTGTACCATTCAATCAAAAACGTAAAGCAAGACGGGTATAAGCTAGTAATATAATAACGCAATGATATGGCTATCATCGATACTAAAGATACGTACCTAATGTATTTTTTATACAATAATTCTCTTCATACGTTCGTAAACAATTATGCTATAATTTATATCGATGGCATTGTGCACACGAGTGGTAATTTTACAAGGGAGCTTTTTTAAAATATAACTATTGATTACTATTTTGTTAATTAATTTGAATACATACTTCATGAAAGGATTTTCTTAATCACTCATCAATTAGGTACTCTTAAAAAGAAGCAAGGTATAACTAGAATAAATAATTAATTAGACCAAAATTTGCATTTTTTTTTTATAAATGATTCTGTGCTCACTCGAAGTGAACACAAATACACTTTTGACATCTTTCACACTCATCAACAAAGGGTTGTGCCGTGAAAGCGGAAATGGTCGGCACGGCCGGGACTCGAACCTATGACCTCCAATACGATGTGCGCATGAAAGCCGGCGATTGATGCCACTGGACTAACAACCACTTCCCACATATGTAAGTGCACAATGGCATGGGTGTAAGATGGTATCACCGCATCACGAACGACGCTATACGCTGGCGCACCCAGCGTGAGCCCATCACTTTCACCATTATGGGGAGGAGATGGACTTGGCTGGGACATGTTATTGTGTTGAGGATGTCGAATGATCGTTGGCTGAGGAGAGCGCTGTTATTCCTCTCATCAGGGTCCGGAAGACGAGGAAGACCCTCTCATGCTGTGTTCCGCTCCTCCGAAGCAGAGCTGAAGAATCTGGGCATGGTGTGGGAGGAGGTCATAAACATTGCGCAAGATCGAGTGCAATGAAGAGCTCTTGTTGCCTCCCTATGCCCCTAAGTGGGGTGTAAAGGGAGTTTGGATTGGATATATATTATAAATGGAGCATTTTACTATATCAATATGAAACCTATTATATCGGCGAAAGAGAACGGAAAAGACTTAAAGCCTTCGAAATGTGGACGTAAAAATATCTTGAAGGGAAGATAATTAATATCACGAAGAGGTTCTTGCAAGATTTCGGGAAGAAAGGCAATTAAAATATTGAACACCATTTCAGAGAGACGCGGGAGATGGCTGGAGCATGTAATTTAGACATGCAAATTTACTGGGTACAATATTTGGAGCAGGGAATGGTAGAGGGTTCGATTGGTAGAGGACGCCCACGTCAGGAATATTCACATCAGATATGCCAGGACATCGAGTGCAGTTCGTACATCGAACTGAAGAAAACAGCAGAGAACCGAGAAGAGTGGAGAAGGAGATGTTTGCGCTTGCTGCAAACCAATCCATAGGATTCAAACCTCAAGAGAAGATATCATAATATCATCGATAGCTTTTGTAATAAATTTCGAGAGATTTAGATAGGATAAAAAAACCTCATGGCCCAATAGAACGAGTGTCCGGCAATAAATTCTTAGGTTGCTGGCTGAATGACAAATAGCATAGCACTAACGAGTGCAATAATTATACAAATTCAAGATCTCTGCATGAGAAGTGCATGGTGATTAACTTGGCTACCAAGATCGCTAGATAGCTGATGTTCAGAGATTTTTATGCAATTGTTCTTTGTAGGTCAGTCTAACTAAGAGGACTTCCCAAAAATGAAATAAACAGGATGAATAATGATAATATTTACAATAAATACCTAATGACATTCATGCACGCATTGATAAGTAAATAATATATCCTGCCCAGCGTGTGGTCTGTACATCGAATGTTTCGTCACGCACGCTGATGTCATCACGTCTTCATGGGTCGAGAGGGAATAACCACAGTTAAGATCTATTCATATTGATCTCCCATTTTGTAAATCTTTATCATTGATCCAAAAAATGCCTCCGCTCCTTGCTGCCATCCGTCAATCTGGTTGTTCTTAGAAGGCACATTAATATCATTCAACCATCTCAACGTTGGTGTGCCTATGCCTCTGTTTACTTGGGGGCTGATATATCAAACACGCAGCACATCTTTCCTAGCTATTGCTAGCTTTGGACCCTAAGGAATTTGATTGTGAACCCATTTTTATTACAAATGCAATATCTTGACACGGTGGTTGCAGGTCCGTAGCCAGGAATACATTTCGAACGGAGGGGGTTCGACCCCTCCCCCTTGTGATATTCGGTGAGGTTTCAGAATACCTGCGTCAACTGACTACGTCCCTGGCTCATCTGGGTGGAGTAAACTGACTTGTAACAAGACGTACTTATTTTGGATCACTACGAGAGATATGCTTATTATTGGAGCACTGAAGATTCTATGTACGTAAGTATTTGTTTCGTTTGTGTTATTCTGTTGATATACCTATCTAAATTTCTTTAGCCACTCCTAATATCCATTATATAGTAATGTTTAGAAATGGACTCCATTCTAGCAGTAGCCATTAAATTTACCATTTGAAAGGATTTCTTGTGGATGCATGGTTCAAAGGATAAAAATATGTTCTGGAATTTGATCGGAAAATTTTCACCTTACTGATTCGTCATTGCTTGCCAATCTTCATTATCAATTTCGAGATAAAGAAAATATATTATTTGACAGGATGTAGATAAGTATGAGATAAAGGTAAAAAAATCATCATCATCAGCGTTTTCTTTCATGGTAACGCTACATAAAATAAAAAAAATGCGTTTAAAAATAGCTAGCCGACGCGGGCGGACATCAGTACAATTTCTTATCTATGGAGGAAGTAATGTAAATACCCATAGACGCAATTATTACGCGTAGGTTGGTCTGTATAGAAACTTTACCCCCAATAATAATTCAGAGGGCGAGTAGGTACCCCCGCACCTACCTACAGAGTAGCGCGTTATGCCGCTGTATGACATAATAGTTAGGTAGGTACCTATCCACACGTACACTATGATATTGGCTGCATTGTACGCCTCACCCCTATTTATTTCCAAACTCTACGCATGCGCAAAATTATGACACTAAATTAAAAAAGCAGTCTAATTTTATCGATAAAAAATTATGCCGAATGATAACTCACAAAATATCCGCTAAAATGTCGACGACGATATTAAAAGTTGCCTTTGGATGAATTTGAAGAAGAAAATGTCAATTTTAAATATCGAATATTCGTAAATGGCGCGAATTTTCCGCCGCCATTTTAGTTTTGAATCTACCCTTTGACGCAGGGTAGGAAATGTCATAATAGACTCGGTCGTACACGGAAATTGCATAAATAATAAAAATGATTTTTGTTACAAATTTCTATGTTAATTTTAAACTATATTGTACAAATTTACGCCGTAAAGAATATTCGCCCTGTTGTCGCGTGCGTATTATAAAATATCCCGTGCACAATGCCGTGTATAAAATATAAGAAAAAATATATATCGGGAAGTGTAGCTTTGAAAATGAATCGTATTGATTTTTATTGAAGGAACATGTGTTTGTAACCCTAGTTGTGAGTATCCTGTATGTGTTCAAATTATATATTAACGCTTTTGATAACATATTTTTCAAAGTTTTTTTATACATTTATTTTTATTTTAATGTCGAAATTCGACATTCGACGCATTATAATAGCATTTTCTTCGAACGCTGTTTTTCAACTGCGCTGTCTTGATTATACAATAACACAAATAATTCTGAGGCTTTTGTCACTATCATTTTGCTGTTAATTTAATAAAAAAAAACAATTCTATCTAAACATATTACCTATATATTCATAACATTTCATTCTCAAAACCATACAAAGACATAATCTAGTTTTTCAATTAATAGTTTGCATAAATCCAGGAGGATTTTTGAAGTTTTACTCTAATTCTATCAACGAATAACGTTGTTTATTTCCAATTTGTGAAATATTAATTTAATTAATGCAATTTCAGGTGGCGTTTGTTTTTCTATTTACGTATTAGTATTTTTACATTGTACCTACACTTAGATAATGAAATTAGCAGTTTTATACGTATTATTATTCCCGTCGACATTTTCGCCTAAATATTATTAATACCTACACTAGTGCGATCGAACTATACTCGAATATAATAAAAGTAAAATTCGTAAAAAAAATGTGTGATGTGATTGTTTTGAAATTATTAGTTAAAGTGCTGTATTTTGATGGTGGAGTTGTGAGCTCTGCGGACATGTTAAAGGGGCCTACCTCGAGATGAAATTGTTAAAAAATAGTGTGGTTAGTCGATAACTATGAGGAGAAATGTAGTGCGTTCTTTTGTGGCGATGTTTAGAGCTTGATATTATTATGGTGGAGTTGTGTCGTGCAAACTGAGGAGACATGGCCATGCAGAAGGACAGCTCCAGCGGCGCCAATGAGGGACAACAGTATGTCGGACCTTACCGCTTGGAGAAGACCCTTGGCAAAGGACAAACAGGTAATTATAACAACTTTGAAGATATCTCTGAGAGTATTAGTGCCAATTAGTGTTTCCCTTATGCTGTTATAAATTTGGGCTCACCCAAAGTGAATAAAAATCCATTTTGGATATCAAGCAAATAAATTAGTAAAGATAAACCGCACTGGTATCCGAACCAACGACCTTCAATATATGGTACCATATAAAATAATTATCAAACAATAATTAGGCATTTAGAACAATTTTCATTCTTGATAAAAATTGAGAACCTATATTGTAATATAATAAAATGTACCTAGATCATGTTATGCTTTGTGAATCAGTTGGTAAATACAATTTATAGGCCCTTTGCCCATGTCAATAAGTCGTAGGTATGTATTTGGCAATAAATTCATCTGTTTGTTGTTTTTAGATCGTTATATTGCTAAATATATTATTATATACCTATAACAGAACCAACTAATTTGATGATATCGATAAATCAATGGATGTTCGATTTTTAAATGATAAAATATAATAGAACCAACTTGATGATATCGTTAAATGAATGGATGTTCGATTTTTAAATGATAAAATATAATAGAACCAACTTAATGATATCGTTAAATCAACGGATGTTCGAGTTTTAAATGATAAAATATAATAGAACCAACTTGATGATATCGTTAAATGAATGGATGTTCGATTTTTATATAAAATATAATAGAACCAACTTAATGATATCGTTAAATCAACGGATGTTCGATTTTTAAATGATAAAATATAATAGAACCAACTTAATGATATCGTTAAATCAACGGATGTTCGAGTTTTAAATGATAAAATATAATAGAACCAACTTGATGATATCGTTAAATCAACGGATGTTCGAGTTTTAAATGATAAAATATAATAGAACCAACTTGATGATATCGTTAAATCAACGGATGTTCGATTTTTAAATGATAAAATATAATAGAACCAACTTAATGATATCGTTAAATCAACGGATGTTCGAGTTTTAAATGATAAAATATAATAGAACCAACTTAATGATATCGTTAAATCAACGGATGTTCGAGTTTTAAATGATAAAATATAATAGAACCAACTTGATGATATCGTTAAATCAACGGATGTTCGATTTTTAAATGATAAAATATAATAGAACCAACTTAATGATATCGTTAAATCAACGGATGTTCGATTTTTAAATGATAAAATATAATAGAACCAACTTAATGATATCGTTAAATCAACGGATGTTCGAGTTTTAAATGATAAAATATAATAGAACCAACTTGATGATATCGTTAAATCAACGGATGTTCGAGTTTTAAATGATAAAGTATAATAGAACCAACTTGATGATATCGTTAAATGAATGGATGTTCGATTTTTAAATGATAAAATATAATAGAAACCCCTCTATGTTATTATATTCATAGATTTACCACAAAATTATTCCTATATTCAGAGCAAGGCCCAGGGCGAGATTGGATTTGCGTAGGTGGAATAGTGGGTGTTTTGTTTTATTTTCAAACAGAAATTCGATGTTTTCAAATAAATTGTAGGTAGGTACATGATAGTTGTGTATACGCATTACGCGTGTAAAAGCTTCAGAGTATTTTTTGTAGAATTAACTATTATTATACTTAGCTAACTTTCCCGACACTCATTACGCATGTAAAAGCTTCAGAGTATTTTTTATAGAATTAACTAGGTATTATTATACTTAGCTAACTTTCCCGACAGACGTCCTGTGGTCGTAACCCTAACTATGACAGTATGAATAGTGAATTCCAATTTGCATAATGATAAATTTATTAATTATCTTTTAACCAATCGACCGATGGATCTGTTCTAAACCATATTATATTTTCCATCCGCATTCTGTCAATCGCACCAACTATCAAACAACTGACTGTTTCTTTCAAACGCCAATTTAATTTCAAAATAATTATAATTAAATTATATTGTAAAAAGCACTGTGAAGGTTACTAATGTTCCGCGCAATTTTCTTAATTATTTATTTCATAAGAACCTTCTTTGACCTTGAGTCTCGTCAATCCTTACCGATCTCGGCAGCCTAGTGGCAAAGGCGCCAAGAGGTCCCGGGTTCGATTCCCGTTCGGGTCAGAAGATTTCAATGTGTTTTTTCACTTGAAATTTCTACTCGGGTTGGAATCCTGTCTCAGGTTGGACGGAACCGGTTGACTGGTAGAGAATGCATCAAGAATTAAGTTCGCCGACTATACTGACACCTATAGAAGAGTGTTATTTTATTTCATTTTTATTTTCTCCTGAACAAAACAAAAAATAAATGTTGTCCTGCCATTTACGCGTGGTGGGATGACCACGGAAAAACAGGCTTCAATTTTTACAAATAGAGAAAAGTTAAATTTGTTTTATGTTGCCATGTTAAAATTGCGTTATGCACCAGTTTTCCAGCTTATATAGTGAGACGTTGTTGTTTTTCATAATAGGTCTGAGTGCACCGCCCATCCTGCTACCAGCCACTCTTTTTTTTTTAATTTCCTATGTGTTCGATTTCTTTTTCACACTTTTCATCCCTACTAAACATACTTCTTAAATACACATGCTCATTTACTTGCTCATCAAGACCAGACCGATTTTCCACGGTTATATTTCAATTCGTTCTTGCTTCATCTCTTTCAAAGACCAAAACAAAAAGTTTTGCTGACACTCATTTTAAGACCTTTTTTGTACAATTATCTAATACACTAAGGCGTGGTCGACCGATAATGACGTGGATCAAACACATTGTCTATTACCGTCAAACCATTTGAAATATATGAGAAATGGTATGTCGGTCGAAGAAGCGAAAGAAGTGTGCTTGGATAGAAGAGACTGAAGGTTCGTTCTCTCTGCCTACCCCTTACGTACGGGACACGGCGTGATAGATATTTTTTTAATGTAAATCGGGCTACGAAGCCGTCACATGGCAACGAGGGAACTCTACCTACTGATGGGTATACTCATAAACTCAGTGGGGCTATAGTACGAGTTTCATCGAAAACTAATTGCACGCAAAAAGCGCTTATTTAGCGTGCAAATAGTGTTCTTAAATCAAACGATCGAATCATTCGATCATTTTTGTATGGAAATTTATCGAAACTCTTTCGAAGATCGTTTCGATATTCGATCATCGAAAACTTATACTAGGGCTACAGAATTGTTTTATTATTTTTACATAACTGTAAGAAAATTAACTACTACCAAGCCTCATCATCAGTTATAGTTTCAAAAATACGTGAAGACAGGTAGAAATATGCGATTTGTGATATCAAAACAGAAAAATCCGTCTTTAGTACGTAATGAATTAGGGCATAGGTGGCCAGCACGGGGCCCGCGGAGCATCGGAGCATATGCACATATTTTTTTCTTTTAGCCGAACTTGGACCTGAAAATTGAAAACCAAAGAAATTCTTTAAAGACGTGATTTTATTGCCGGGAATTTTATAAAATAAACATCGTGAAATGTTTTGTGTTGCACAGTTAAAGGAGAATTCATTCAGATTGATTTAGAACTGTTTTCTAAAACATATTTTGACAAGGAGAAGTATCATGAGTTTCACAAACTCAGCAATTTTATTGATTATTTTGCAATTTGGAAAAAAAAACTTACAGCTTTAGTTAGTCGAATTAATCATATTATTATTAAATTTCAAAAAATCATTTAGAAAACAATGTTTGAGGCAACAACTTCACTCGATATTTCATACCTCGTTTGAATACCTACGTTTGATTCTCATTTTAAATAATATCATCATAAAAAACATTAGTTAGGTACGAGTATATATTAATTATTTGCTTAGAATAATTAAACAAATTTTATTTTATGGCCCGGTAGCTCAATATCATTCTAAAATTTGGCCCGGCTGCTGAAAAGGTTGGCCGCCTATGAATTAGGGCGTTCATTTGTATGTAACTTGGCTATGTAACGTAGAGAATCTGTCTGAGCGAACCACTGCAGTGTGCAGCAGTTAGTTGTGCTTTATTTACAGTAAGAACCAGGTCAATGGGTTACTTTTCAAGCAAGCAAACTCTTTTACATCAACAATTCAGCGTCCAGCTCATTCCTCGTGTCTGTCTGCTTTTTAAATTCCAACTCATTCTTCCCTTTAAGAATAATTCCCTTCATGGGACTCTTGGGGACCCTGCATAATATTTACTAAGTTTGATCATTATTAAGGTTCCATTGTCAAAGGCTGAGCGAGCGCTATTTCAAAAATTTCTTTTAATAACAGTTGGATACGTCAAATTTGAAATGTTGATACGTATACAAAGTTTTTTCTATCATTGTTAAAGTCAAACAATATTAAACTATTCTCAATTTGACCACAGATAATCAAAAGAATGTATGCGTCTGTGTCAATGTCAAATACATCGAAGTGTGTGTGAGTATCAAATACCTACATCATTACTGAAGTGTTTGTAATGTTTTTTTAATTGATTTAATTTGTTTTGTATGCATAATTTAAAAAAAAATATTGACATTCGCCACTCCTCTGTATAAACTACTAGCTTTCCCGACAGACGTTGTCCTGTGGTTCTAACCCGTGGCGGCCCATTCATATTATGTACATAATGTGCACTGCGCCCCCATAATAAAATACATAATTAATTCGATTGAGTTAAGCTAATAAAATATTAACATTAAAATATTTCCAAAACATCCATATTTCATTCGTATTCAAAACTCAGGCGGGAACAACGCGAGAATATAATATGAGCGCGCACACATCCTATACCTCTATGTGCCCGATGTTGACTTTGTATGAAAACTGGAGTAAGTGGGATCGGGCTACTGTATTGCGTTTGCAAGAATGAGAGGGAACTACCATCATAATTTTGTTGTTATGGCGAAGCAGGAAATCGCCGGTTCCATACTCACTATAATATAATATTTTATACTATCCGTTATCCATTTTTCAACTTTTTATTAGTTATTCTGTTATCCGGAGCGGAGAAGAATCCAATAAATCAAACATCACTTTTATATCTACTTGACCCCTATTCTGTAGCAAGTGTAGAGTAGTCACTTGAAAAAAGTGACTATTAGGCGATACATTTTGTATGAAAAACGTCTATACGTATCGAATGCGAGAATCGCATACCTATAGACGTTTTTCATACAAAATGTATCGCCTAATAGTCACTTTTTTCAAGTGACTACCCTACACTTGCTACAGAATAGGGGTCCTTATGTTAAGACAGCAAAATTCAAGACAATTTGAGAGAACTGTAGGTTAAGTTTTCACGGAAAAACTTATGTTCATCGTTTCTAGGATTATCGCAGCTACAACTTTTAAAGTATCTTAGTAGGTACGCACTAATTCTTGATTTAAAGGAAGAATCATCTATTTTGTTAATGATCCACCCATCATTTTAACACTAATGAAAATCTACCGGTAAAACACCCGGCTTAGTAAGTGTAGTCTAAAATCTAATACGAAAAAAACGAGCAGGACAACGGTTGGTAGTCAGGCGGTTACGACGCTGACTTTCTTACTGTTTCGTACCGTTCGATCCCAGGTTCCAACCTTCCTCTCCATCTTCCTCTTTTCCGACACACGCTTGAAGTAGCTCACTGTGAAAGAGTCAATGTGTGTTAACTTAAATGAGCACAAATTCACGTTTATAAAAAATGTAGTGTGAACTCAAGCTAAAACACACTCGTTTACCTATACGGTTCGTACGGAACTATGAAAAACTTTTTCAGTAAATTAACTGTTCTAAGCATGTATCGAGTTCCGACTATAGGTAGATACTTGGTTCCATAATATTTTATTTCACCTATCACAAAGTGAGAATTTATTTGAGTCTTTTTTACCCGAAATTTCTACCTGGGGTTGTCAATATTTCTCAGATTGAACGGATCAGTCAAAAGGAAAATATCTACATTTTTTTTTGACATTGCTAAATAATTTCGTTAGTTATCTGGTTTAAAAATAATTATCTATAGGGGTCGTATTTTGGTTCGAGAATTCATGAATCGATCATTAAAATAATATGCGCTATTCTTCCTCCCACCAGGGTCAGGAAGACAAGGAAGACCTTCTCACACCGTGTTCCGTTCCTTCAAAGCAGAACTGAGGGGTTTGGACATGGTGTGGGAGGAGGTCATTGAAGCCACGCAAGATCGAGCGCGGGGGAGGGCTCTTTTTACCTCCCTATGCCCCTGATTGGGGTCAGACATGGAGTATGGATTGAATGATATACATTCAGTTAAAATATATTGATTACAACTGATTTCTTTCCCACAAGAAAAGTCTATCTTAAGCCTTATAAAGCATGAGAAATTCTTAGTTCATTCTTGTTACCTGCTCCGAAACGATGTATAAACACGTATGAGAATCTGATAAGAAGTTAACTGACGTATATCCACACACATGATACGAGTAATATTTAGTAACTTATACCCGCATTTTTAACTCCGAGTTATCATAATCGTGTCGCGTATAATATCATAATATGATTTATATTATGAAAGTATAGGTGAAACCTTAAGAGCGAGAGGTGTTTAAGTCCCATGAATTGCAGATACACACATTACTTCAGATTCAGGCGACGAGCCACTCGCTGGGTTAATTTTAGATTATCCGTTTACGTCCCAATAGGGATGTGGAATATAATATAATCTCCTGCTATTGGAGCAATTTCCGTTAATCAAAGCTCACTAAATTCACCCCATTTCTGGGCTTACTCCATATTCAAGGTGTGCACCTGTGTGGGAATGAATAAAATAATATAATTTATTACCGGATATGTTTTTTCAAGTATAAATAGCTTAATATGTCTGTAACCAGTGGTGTAAAACAATTTTTTATGAGCATTTTTTCAAAGATCATTTCCAGCTTTTATCTGTACCTAATACAAAGCAATCAGAAACCTTTTTTTATGTTTGAATGTTATGATATCAGAAACTATCAATCAGATTAAAAAATATATATGTTTGTATTGGATGTCTCATTTCTTGTATAGATGGCTTTAAGCTGTTTTAAAATCACGTACGACTCTTGGAGACTTTCATTGGAAATTCATTACGAAGAAAAACCAACCGACTCGCAACGCCATATTTGTCACTGAGGTTTATTGCCATAGAGTATCGAGACCTGTGCACGTCACCTTTAGGGTGTCAAATTTTAAAGCAAATAATTTCAAACCCCGATGTAATATACGTACCCACCTACAGATAAAGAATGATTTTCGAGAATAAAATCCGGGACCTCTTGTTCTGAAGTCAACGTTTACATAGAGACCTAGTTTATCGAAGTCGGCACAAATTTGGTGTGTTAATGATTAGACGCTTTCTTTCGTCATCAATAAAATATCGTGTTTTATTCGAGAGTTGTTACACCTCTGACCAACTTGGTTCGACTTTTATTCGTTGTGTTAGTAAACAATTCAATATTATTTTTTACGCGTGGACTCATTACTGTACAATAAGATATAGGTACCTACCTGAATGTGTACTGTACCCCTATTCTAAGTTTCCGTGACATTTACGCTGACGTGGAGTAACAAAATTTTGTATGTAAACTTATATAACACCCCTACAGAATACTTCGGAAAACTCCGCAGCCCATACACCTACAAAGTTCCTGTGAGTTTTTCACTAACGTTAGAGAGAGGGTAATATTCGGAATAGGGGCACTGTAGTACTATTATTATTAATTTGGTGCTCGGGTTTAGCGTGATTGAGTAAAATCAATACGTAAGGGATTTTACGGAAATTCTTTCACAATCTGGTGCTATTAAGCTTTATGGCTATTTCACACATATTTTTTGTTTTTGTTTGACGATCGTTACGGACAAAATGTTTTTCATTTCGCATTTTGTCCGTAAAAGAAAAGAACCTAACCGAATAGAACCGAATATTGTTATCTATATGTGAGAAATAGGCCTTATATTAAATAACACCATTATTGAATCAATGTCAAATTCTTTTTTAAAAGTAGGTACCTACCTATCTTTGGGTCTAGGAAAATTCATCGCGAACAATTCATCGTCAGTACAATTCATTGCAGGTACAATTCATCGCAGGTACGATTCATCAATCTATATTGTAAACTATCAAATTGTTTATTTATGACCTAAGAAATAAGGTTTAGAGTAAACGCCAGGTAACTTGTCCCTCGAGCTCTCGAGCTGGCGCAGTGATCACCAAAATAATGTGTTGCTATAGGTATCGATGATTTTTTTGTACCAAAAATTTACACCATTTATTTTGTGAACATTTAGTAAAAAAAATATTATGAATGACAAAATGTTTTTGAATAGCTACTCAAATTATTAGCTAGATAGGGGGCCGGGGATGAATGCAAATAAAAACATCGTTTTATTGTTATAAACAATTTAATTGTACCTATATTTGATTGTTTATAATCCTAAATCCTAAAACAATGAAAATATAAAAAAAGGCTTAGTCGTTTTTTGTCGGGAGTACCTTTTTCAAATAACTGCACTCTTCGAGGCTCACAATGGGCTGTAGTGCCAATGATGATGATGAAAGACAGAGGACAACGCCTGTCGGGAAAGCTATTGAATTAATAAAGAAGGTTTTTACTTTATGATACTTACGAGTTTTGTGTTTTATTTTTAGGTCTCGTCAAGCTGGGAGTGCACTGTGTGCTGGGGAAGAAGGTGGCGATCAAAATTATCAACAGGGAGAAACTCAGTGAATCCGTCCTCATGAAGGTACACCAATACTTATCCACTTACTCCAAGGATCAATCGCGCTATTTTAAGAACGACCCTTTCAATCATAACCAATAATACCTAACACTCCGTATTCTTACATTTTAGATTTTAACATATTTATCATATTATTATTATTCAAAGCGGCGTAAAAATTTTCATTAATGACTAACGTTAAATTATTATGTATGAATTAGAGCAAATAATTCGTTTGTTCCTGTAGAAAAAAGAGAAATTTTTCTAAAAAAACAAGTATACCTACTTATAAAGGACTTTGATTGGCAAGGTCCCAGGTTCAATAGTCAACCATGCCATCATTTTGTGGCTGGTGAGTTGTCAAAGTGAGCCACCCTTCTTCTAACTTGATAACCATTGAATCGTTATTTCAGGTGGAGAGAGAAATAGCCATCATGAAACTTATAGACCATCCACACGTGCTGGGCCTCTCTGATGTTTATGAAAACAATAAATATTTGTAAGTACTCAGTACAATTATTTATTATTTGTATACCAAATACCCATTTTTAGCTGTTAGATTGTAGATTAATACAAAAACTGATCTGTTTTCAGCAGTGGGCTTTTTTCTTTAAATTTACCTAAGCTATAAAGCTTAGGTAAATTTACTTTCCATACAAATATAAAGTTAAACACGCTTAGGTGCCTATACTTTATTATTATTATGCATAATAGAAAACATAGGTACTTAATAATGTTTTTTTTTTCAATTTTTTTGAGGCCTTTCACCCGATTTCGAATGATTTTGGAATAATTGTTTTTAATTGTAAAAAAAACAATAGTCGTAATAAAAACAAGAATCTGTCTTCAAAAAAGTTTCTAAATAATTTGTCTATTAAAAAAAAAACATTTGTGTTGTTTTTACCAAATAATTGGTAGACAAATTTCAACTTTACATTTTTTTTAAAGTATTCGAATTTAACAATAAATTATTAATCTTTAAAATATATTGGTAGAAATGATCGACAGTTTCGTAAAGACAGAGTTTGGGAATCCTTTTTTATGAAAATGTCAAAAGTATATTTTCTGCGCATGCGTGAACTCAGATTCATATCATAGAAAAATCATAGACGATGGGAAAAAATGTCGAAATCGAAAATGTTATAAATGCGAATGACAGACATCAGACATCTTCTTGATTATTCTTCATTATTGTTTTGTTTATTGTAATGTATTATACTGTAGAGCAAAATATACTCATCACATTTGCATACTTATGTTCAATAACAGATTATAATGACGACTTTGCAGGTATCTGGTTCTTGAGCATGTATCAGGTGGAGAGTTATTTGATTATCTAGTGAAGAAAGGTCGCCTAACACCAAAAGAAGCGAGAAGGTTCTTTAGACAGATTATTTCGGCGCTGGATTTCTGTCACAGTCACTCCATATGGTAAATTCATACATTTCTAGCATTGCCACAAATACAAAAGTAAAACAGTGTTTAATAGGAGTTATTTATTTTGCAGTCACCGGGATTTGAAACCAGAGAATTTGTTATTAGATGAAAGAAACAATATAAAGGTAGCGGATTTTGGAATGGCGTCGTTGCAGCCTGCAGGATGTCTTCTAGAGACTTCTTGCGGATCTCCACATTACGCCTGCCCTGAAGTTATAAGGGTAAATCTTCAACAATTTTTCGTAACAGAACTTTAGTTAACTCAGGTTATATTTTGACCATATTTTTGAAAAGAGAATAAGACCCATCTAACACAGACTCATCAGCTCTAACTACCCTTATTAATAATAGGTATTTCTGTCTTCGTAGAATCCCATGCACAGTTTTTCTCAGTTGCCCCTTTTTTAGAGGATGTCAAGGAACCACTTTGGTCTCTACAACCGAGATAGGTCTATTGCAAAAGTGTGGCTCAAATTTTGAAAAAGGCAGAGCAAGACAAGATAATAAAATACCTATCACCCACATAATACCTATAGTGATATCGATGAATGGATACTTATAGTGATATCTCTTATAAACAATCTACGGAATCTGAGCACCTGTGGCAGTTCTGCTATCCTTTCGTAGGATGTTAAGAAGGTCCTTTCACCATAGTTCAAAGGTCTCTCATGATTACATTCCATTGTGATGTACCATGAGAGACAAGACCGATAGTTTTTTTTATACATAAATGATTCTGTGCTCACTCAAAGTGAACACAAATACACTCTGACTCTTACAGTAAGCTACTTAAAGCTTGTGTCGTGAAAGAGGAAGCTGGTCAACACCTGGGATCGAACCTACGACCTCCAAACCATACAGCACGAAAGCTGGCGTCGTAACCACTAATCTACCATTTTTATAATTTTTTTTTTATACAATGATGTAGACTTTTTATGATAGTATTATGAATTTATGAATAAATGTCTTGAATAATACTAGGAGAATAATTTCTATATTGTCACTTTGTGAGACAATGGCCATCTAAAGGCATGGGTCTTGGTGTGAAAGCTTCACAATAGTGGCCCTATGAGAACATGACTTCTTTTTATCTATACTAATATATAAAGAGGAAAGATTTGATTTTTTGTTTGTTTGTTTGTTTGTTTGCTTCGAATAGGCTCCAAAACTACTGAACCGATTTGAAAAATTCTTTCACTTTTGGGAAGCTACAATATCGGCGGTGAACATAGGCTATATTTAATTTCCAAAAAAAAGTGGGTAACCTACGAAAACTTCAATAATGTAACCCAAGGTGTAAAAAATTTACCTAAAATATTCTTTTTATCGCGAACGCTGTGAAAACTAATGATGATAGAATAAAACAATGTTCTACAATTTTGTAGAAGACATCATTATTTACAAAAAGTATCGCGACAGCATATGTCTAACTATTATAGTTATGCCACAATAAGTGTTTTTTTATTTAAAAAAACCCAATAAAATGTCACCTCTAGAAAAGGCTCTTTATTGGTATCTTGGTATTACTCCTTATTAAAATAAATTAGTTCATATTCAAGTCTGCTTCAATATGTTTGTATAACTTTTTGAATTATTCAATTCGGACATTCCATTCGAAAGTTATCACGAGTTTAAAAATGTGAGTATTGGAAAAATAAGCATAGTCTCTTATCATCTCAACTTATCCGATGCAGAGTGCGTATGGGAGCCGGGGAGGGCTGAGGGGAGTCGTGTCAAGTTTAGTAGAAATACCGCGCAAAGTAGTCACGGTGGTAAAGTGACGTGACACGATACATTGCAATGCAATTATTCCAGATTAACATAAATGCTATAAAATATTTTGTAAAAGTTAGGGATCTGTATGAAAACTAAATTATTTTTAAGTATCTATCTACCCGTGCGAAGCTGGGGCGGACCTCTAGTCATATATATTTTAGAATGTCAACATTAATATAGAAATAGTAAAAAATTTATCCTTTACGAATTTGCAGGGTGAAAAATATGATGGTCGCCGCGCTGATGTTTGGTCCTGTGGTGTAATTTTATACGCATTGTTAGTTGGTGCTTTACCCTTTGATGACGACAACCTTCGTCAGCTATTGGAGAAAGTCAAAAGAGGTGTCTTCCACATACCACATTTTGTACCTCCCGATTGTCAGGCTTTGTTGAGAGGAATGATAGAAGTTAATCCGGAAAAAAGATTAACAGTACGCGCCATTTGTTTTTGTCTTTTATATAATTACGCAGTACAAATGTTGACAGGCTATTACCTAATTCAATTTTGTCGTAATTGTAGTTAGGAGATATAAACCGTCATCCTTGGGTGACAGCTGGAGGGAAAGGAGAATTAGAATTGGAGTTGCCCATGATGGAAGTAGTCCAGACTCATGTGATACCCTCAGTAGACGCAATGGATCCTGATGTTTTACAAGTATGTATCAAATAGTTAACACTCTAGATCCCGCAGTCTGGGGATTCCCCGATCAGGAAGATTTTTTCATAATTTATTTAGGTGTAGAATCTTCATATTACATTAGTTTATTTAGAAATTTTGTATAGCTTTGGGTATTCTCCAAATATGCGGGATATGAGGTTGGAAGTTGTACGAAGTTGCTATACTCTCATATTTTTATTTTATTTCATTGAGAAGTTAACTGACCTTTAAAATTTTATTATGGACGATTAATAATAATTGGAAATTAGTTTTTTAGTGATACCTACACTTTTTTATTTTGATTTTATAAAACTCTTTTAATGAATGAGTGAAGTATTTATTTTTTTATAGCTTATAACTAGGTAATATTAATGAAAATGATTAAAAAAGAAAAAAAAGTATTTCAAGCTTTAATTTGGTATTTTTTTACTATTGCAACCCTCTGATTTGAATGAAATAGAAGCTTTTAAAAGGTTTGAAGGTTTTTAATTAGGCGCGGGTTTTTTGAAGCTCGGGTGATCAAGTGTTAAAAGTGAAGAATTGTCATGAAACCTCAGGCTCGTACTAATATATTAGTGTAAAAGAGTCAAAAATATTTAAAGAAATAGAATCTTCATACACAAACTAAATTCATATTGTATTGGTTCCATTTAGCTACATGTCAATCAGCTTATGGTTGCCAGTCACATACTTCTCACAAAAATCTAACATTAAGTCGTTATTATATTTTAATAATAAATTATGTTCGCCGAGTAGCCTATAATAATTCCACTAAGAATACTGCAACAGTTCTATTATTCGGTTGGTTCGTATCTGAGGTTCTAAGTGACCATTTAATGTTGGATTGCTGTAAATCAGTCTTGTAAATAGCAGCAGATATTTGTCAAAATAGGATACACTTATTGAAAATGTGTCAAAATTGGATACACTTAACTAATATTGAAACATTTTTTTTTGAGATGGCCCACCTCAGGCAAAATCCGTCCAATAAGTTACTGACATTTTTCTATACTAATATATAAAGAGGAAAGATTTGATTTTTTGTTTGTTTGTTTGTTTGCATCGAATAGGCTCCAAAACTACTGAACCGATTTGAAAAATTCTTTCACTTTTGGGAAGCTACAATATCGGCGGTGAACATAGGCTATATTTAATTTCCAAAAAAAATTGGGTAACCTACGAAAACTTCAATAATGTAACCCAAGGTGTAAAAAATTTACCTAAAATATTCTTTTTATCGCGAACGCTGTGAAAACTAATGATGATAGAATAAAACAATGTACTACAATTTTGTAGAAGACATCATTATTTACAAAAAGTATTGCGACAGCATATGTCTAACTATTATAGTTATGCCACAATAAGTGTTTTTTTATTTAAAAAAAATCAATAAAATGACACCTCTAGAAAAGGCTCTTTATTGGTATCTTGGTATTACTCCTTATTAAAATAAATTAGTTCATATTCAAGTCTGCTTCAATATGTTTGTATAACTTTTTGAATTATTCAATTCGGACATTCCATTCGAAAGTTATCACGAGTTTAAAAATGTGAGTATTGGAAAAAAAGCATAGTCTCTTATCATCTCAACTTATCCGATGCAGAGTGCGTACGGGAGCGGGGAGGGATCAAGGTTAGTAGAAATACCGCGCAAAGTAGTCACGGTGGTAAAGTGACGTGACACGATACATTGCAATGCAATTATTCCAGATTAACATATGCTATAAAATATTTTGAAAAAGTTAGGGATCTGTATGAAAACTAAATTATTTTTAAGTATCTATCTACCCGTGCGAAGCTGGGGCGGACCTCTAGTGTTTAATAAAGAGTTAATTCATGTATTTCATATAAAATGTTTTATTTTTTTTCCAGGCAATATCAAGCTTAGGATGTTTTAAACATAGGGAAAAATTAATACAAGAACTTCTGAGTCCAAGGTAAGAATACTTTATAATACTTAATTCTTTTATCACTTTTACTACCTTGCGAGTTTTTCTTTATGCTAACTATTTTTTCAGTCATAACACGGAGAAGGTTATTTATTTCCTGTTGTTGGAGAGGAAACGTAGAAGACCGGCATTTGAAGACGACACAGACTGCTTACTTAGAAATAGAGCCATTGAGAGTGGAGATCCACCCAGAAAACGGATAGACACTTGTAAGGTGAGCCTATTAATTGGTATCAATTTTTTTACACCCCATTATATTTACTTTGTTTCCAAGTCCAGAATACATATTCACATCAAGTGATTTTAGATTTTTCAACAGTTAAATGTTTTCACCACTTTCCAAAAGATACCTCTGCATTCAGTTAATAAAGAATATCATTACCACCTACAATGCTTAATGTACACAAATTACGAATGTATTGTCGTCGAGTTGGTTGGATGTGGTTTCAAATCCTGCATGGATTTTTCGACATCTTGATCATGTCAAAGATTCCCATGATTTGTGATTTCGGGATTTTAGACAAATTTGACTACCTAAATGGCCAACGTTGTTAACGTAAAGTGATCACACTTTCAAAACAACAGTACAAAGATGCCCGTAACGGTTCAAAGTTGTAAGAAAATTACCTATAATTAATTTAATTAATGACCATCGAATTGTTGGTTCTACAATATTTTTTCTACAGTTGGCTTATTTTCTAATCTTTTCAGTTGAATGGCCAAACATCAATACAGTACGGACAAATTAGTGAAGGCTCGCCCATTACTCCTAGGAGACAACAGTTCAAGTAAGCAATAAATTATTTTTCACAACTTGTAATATTGTTACTAATAATAACTATATTATAATAATGTTGCCAATCAAATTGCAGTGTCTTATCGTGCAGACAATCCAGTAGACGGGAAGGCCGAAGATCTCCTTCAGCTGCAAGTCCAGCGAGATCGAGTCCATTGCATTTCAGCGTAGTACATTCAGGTAAATATTTAAATATCAAACCATTACATAATATGTTTTATTAAATATACAAAAATATGGGCTGCACATCCTACCTGTATATTTGCTGCAGGATTGAGACCGAAAAAGAAGATTTAAATCATTTCAATTAACACATTCACTACCTACTACATGAATCCGTGCCTCACTTTTTTTAATATTCTGGCATTTTGTAATAAAATTGTTTATTTAGATGATTTAGTGAAAGTGTTTAACATACATATTATTTAATGTATTTTATAGGGTTTTCAAGAATTTATGTGCTGTTCTCTAAAAGTGTAAATTTTACCATTAGATAACATAGGCTTTTCTTCCAGTGTTAACTCGATCCATTAGTAATTCATTCAATATGGTGGGCACTTATATGTTTTATCTTTTCCACTTCTTTCAGTTTCTGTCAATTAGACTTACATTCATTCATTTGATGTCCATCTTTCAGTCGCTCTTTGAGTTTTTACTTTTTTTTTGTTGACTCTACTTATACATATTAGGTCCACAATTTTAAAACAAATTACAAAGATTTGGGGAATTTCTGGAGCAACCCAAGAAGAACAATAGGTTGTCTTGTCATTGATTGATTGATTGTTAAATATATTGTTGTCTTACAGGTCATGCACATTCTCATAGGGCTTCATCATTGGGTGGTACGCCACCTTCACCGATGTCACCGCAAACACACGGTAACAATTTTTTTATTGATTATTGCAAATCGTACTACATTTTTTTTAATAATTATTTTAAACTAGCTGATACTTGTCTTGCTTTATGTCTTCAAAAGATTGGGCTATCTGTTTTAACACTTCAGAGCCCGCACCCTGGAGATTCCCCGATCAGGCCAGTTTTTTTGAAATTTCTAAAATCCCTTCAAATAAACGACCCTGGGCTTTTACCATATCCTTCACATTTGTTGATTATACCATTTTAATTTGAAATAGTTGGTAAATGTGTCAAATTAAATGAGTTTTTAGTGTTATTTCGTTAACCATCGGGGATTCTCCAAGGCAGCGGGTGCCAAGGGTGTGAAAAGTTTCAAGAGTCCTTTAACAGTTGAAAAAAAGATTATACGATGGACGGTTCTAGGTTTCATTGTTATGTTGTTTCGATATTTTCGAAGGGAATTATTTCTAGACAACAATAACAAAAGAAACCCGATAACAAAAATAAGCTTGGGACCGGCACCCGCGATCCTAATAATAAAATAAATGTACCCCTGAAGCAATACAGAAGATGTCCCCACCTGGACACCAGCTCTTGAATACAGGGCAATAAAAGTAGGGTATTTTCTATGGACACGGTCTACGAAGGTGTTTGAAGGTTTGTCAAAAGGATGGATCATTATATAATCCCATTTTAATCAATTATTTTTAAATTTGAGAAAATAATTTAATGCTATTAGGATTTCAAGTTTCATACAGGAATTTTTTTTGTAACTCCAAACCTCTCATTTGTATGAAAAATAAGCCATTGAAAAAGTCCGAAGGTGTACCCTTTGGCGCGTGTCCCATAGGATTTTTCGAGCGCAAGCACTGAAGTGTTAGTGTAAATTTACTTTGAAGATTGTGTTATTTAATAAATCTTTAATTTTTTTCGAGATAATGGAATAAAAGTGCAACTAATATTACGACAATCATGATTATAAGAAATTATTACGTAGACATGTAAACTTATAAATAATAAAATGTTTAGGTGGAACATCTTTATCGGCCGGTCAAAGTCCAGGTAGCAGTCCCAGAGAGCCGCACCACCAAAGAGCTAATTCAACCGGACCTACAATAAGTCTCAATATAAGTAAGTTTGTCACTTTTACTCACTTTCAGTCCTCCATGTAGAATTTTTGAGCCAATACTTGAACTTACAATGTAATTGCTCTGGTCCTTGTCAAGAGCTGAGTATAGTTCTTTACAATGACCGGTGACTTTTAAGCCACTTAAAAACTGTGCAAACACTGAAAGTAAATAAAAATGACCTTAAATACTACGACTGAAAACCTAAAGCTTTATTTAATATAGAGTGTCTCAGAACCAATATAAGATTACACACAGCACATACTCTCACACTCTTTTTTTCTGTCAAATTTTTCCGTGAACTTTTGCAAAAATGTGGCTGAATTTCGTTGATTGAGTGATGCATTTCCTTCTCAATTCACATGTATTTGCGGGCTCGATGGCAGAAACCTCTGACTTTGAATTATCCAAAAAAAAAAAGATAAAATCTAATGTTAAATCACGCAACCTAGGTGACTTATTTACTTCACCGAAACCAAGATAATGCTAGGTTCAAATTTTCCAACTGTGGCCTAACTGTGTAACTACTATCCCTAAACTATCAACTATCGAATGAGATATTAATTAAACAAGATTTCCAACACTTAACTTCACCAATGGTGTCAAAATCAAATCTTACATTGATTATGGGACACCCCAAAGGTTTTATAAAATAGTATAATTGTATTGGAACAAAATATATATTGCATCTGGACAGATGTCTATTTAAATTGTAAAAAATCTCAAATCAAAATCAATTAACATGAAATGATTTTTATCAAACAGCTGGTGATCCAAGCGAAGGTGTGATCATTATCAATGATTCCCATTTAACTGTCGGGGGATGTTCTTCAAACAATAGTCCGAGTGGTAGTCACACGGAGAAAAGTAGGACAGGGTCTTCCAGCATCCGTTCTACCAGTCCCACCTCATTGTCGGGAGATACTCCTTCTAAAGGTACTCCATTAATCGACGGTTAACTGGCCATACCTCTTAGCCCAC
Source organism: Mystacides longicornis (assembly GCA_963576905.1). Taxonomy (NCBI): domain Eukaryota; kingdom Metazoa; phylum Arthropoda; class Insecta; order Trichoptera; family Leptoceridae; genus Mystacides; species Mystacides longicornis. The sequence continues at coordinate 16,524,501 of OY756425.1, forward strand.
ATGGACCAAGTTTTCTCTTGTCTGAAAATTATTGATGTCCCTCTAAATTTTAAAAATACTTTTAGTTTGTAATATATATATATATATATATATATATTTTTAGATTTCACGGAGTTTTCTTGGTAGATAGAAAAAATTACTAATTAAGACCATTTTTGTGGGTTAAGAGGTAAAACCAATTAACCATCGAATGCGCAATTTAGTGTATCTAATTAACCCATTCTGACACTATTTAATTTTAAAAAGGATTTCTTTTAAAAATCACTTGAACTAAAACTGACATATACCTAATTAAGATGTATAGAAAAAATAATATAGAATGATAATGATTTTTTTTTTATTTGTTGGCTGAATGATTATTCTTCATTTTAATTTTACTGAATGTTGCTTTGCGGTTGTTAAAATAAAATAATAAAAAATACTGAATTAATTTTTCAAATTAAGCATTATTTTTACAAAAAAAAAGACATTTTCTAATAATAATTGTTTATAAAGTGTTCTCTTGTTGGCTTTGTGTTGGAATGGGCTAAGTATCAACTGTTTAAGAATTATTTAAGCAATAAAAAATTTAGTCTATTATACACTCTTTCTATTTTCTCTTTCTAGTGTTATAAAAGTATAATTTGTAAAAAATTGTAAAAGAATGGTATAAAAACACCGTTTCATTTTGTAGTATTTTTTGAACAGACATTTGTCTAGTAAAGCAATAAATTTGTCATGGTAATATTTTAAAATGTGTTGTTAAAAAAAAACAAACTTTCTAAAAATTTTAAAATTTAAAATAATTTTGTTTTTACAGAGAGTAGAGAGAGAAGTTCCCTTCCTGGTAATACTAGTCAAGGCGGCGGAGCTGGAGGAGTCTTCGGCAATCTGGGAACACTCACAGGTAACCAAACAATTATTTCCCAATAAGTTTACATTTCTAAGTAGCTGGAAAAACTCAAAAACCCTGATCCTGAAAGAATAAATCATAAAGATGGATAGAAGGCTAAGCGCTAGTTTTCGGATCACCATTGGAGGAAAAACATGACAAAAGTTGCAATTTTAATGCACACAAAATGAAAAAACTGACAAAATGAAATTCAATTTTGTTTAAATTTGTACTTAACCCACTGAATGCCGATTACATAGTATTCTGTAGCTAGTATTAATGCTGGATTTCAATTACAGAAATGCTACGCAGACCTTTAATTTATCACCAATTCATAATAAAGAATCTTAGCCACCCAGAATGTGTCTTTTTAGATTTTGGCATCCTAAATAAAACTTCTTCTTTTCATCCTCGCCATTGTCCCATTGTTTGATTCTACATGGCTTTCCTTGAGTTCCCTCTTGATGTTCGACAACCATGTGGCGGGTGGTCTGCCTGGTCATGTACAAAGTTGTCCCTCTGCACGGCGGTCACAGACTTGGTATACAAAACTACCTTGGCATTCGATGGATTAAGTACTAAATTTATGTGCACTAATATTTTCAAATAGTCGAATATAATATTGTTCTACAAAGATGTGCTTCGTCATAGAGTCAATGAAGATGTAGAATTAGTTGATGCATTATTGAAAATGTCTGCCAATTTTTTCATAATAACAATAACATTGTGATTTATTTCAGGCATGGTCCTGACGCCCCCTCTGTCTCCCACTCCTCCACCGTGGAGAGCAAGACTTACTACGATTAAAAACTCCTTCCTAGGCTCACCAAGATTCCATCGGAGAAAAATGCAAGGTATCTGTATGTGAATGTTTGTCTCTAAATATAAACATCATTCATCTTAATTATTGGGACTACTGTATTCAAAAATGAATATTGCATTACAGCGTCATCGGAAGAAGTGCATTTAACTCCCGAATCCTCGCCAGAGCTGACGAAAAAATCCTGGTTTGGTTCTCTTCTTGCAACAGAAAAGGATGAAACGTTCACAGTTCTTGTGAAGGGTAAACCTCTAGCCACTGTGAAAGCAGATTTAATCCATGCGTTTTTAAGTGTAAGTATGGATAAAAGTTTTAATGAAATAAATAGTAAACTTAAGAGCTTTGATGAATAAATTGTGTGTATTGTTTCCAATGGTTAGGTAGCAGAACTATCACACAGTGTCGTAAGTCCTATGTCCTTTAGAGTAGAATACAAAAGAGGGTCTACTGCACCAGCTATGTTCCAGAGACATGTACGATTCCAGGTATGAAATATAAAAAATATTTGAATCATGGTTTAAAAAATAATGTATAAAATTGAATTTGCATTTCACTAAGCTTGCAGGGGAAGGAAATGAAAGTTAAATGTTGTTTTATTACAGCATTAAATGAATTAGAATTATGGAACATATTTCCAAGTTAACATATTATGCCAAGTATGCCAAAAATTAATGATCCCATTTCTCTCAGTTTTCAAGAAAATACACATTTGATAGTTAACATTAGGATAACTTATATAGTGTGTCGAATTAACCACTTTTGATTTTATAATTGGGTACTTTTTGCAGATTCTATCTTAATGCATTAAAAATAACAGAAATATATAGAAAAAAACTTTTTTTAGTTAATTTGAAAAGATATACCTACTCAAAAACAAAAATTGATTATATAATATTTTGGGAAATTGATTTAAGATTGATTACTTATATAAATGTTAATAAATTCCAGGTGGATATAGCAACAATAACGAAGCAGGCTGGAGAAAACGGAAAGGAATATTTATACGCAATAACTTTTACACTATTATCAGGTAGGTATTAAATGTTTCCTAAAAATATTCTAACCGACCAAGCTTATTTTGAAATTAAAAAATATTTAACTTATTTACGTTATATTTTTAGGAAATATTAGAAGATTTCGGAGAGTTTGTGAGCACATACAGAGTTGTGTATGTAGGAGCGTGGGAGCATCCTCAAGACCCGCACCTCCACGCTCACCTAGAGCACAAAGGAAACACCAACCATCACACGGTTGGTAGACCTGACTGTCAGCATCTCGCATCAGTTACATCCCTTACACTTTGATTACTGATCATTTTAATTTTATTTCCAGGTGATTATTCTCTTAGTGAAGGTGTTAGTGGAGGATCGTCCGACAGCTGTGATAGATTACAAGCTCCCTTATCTAAACAGGTAATTACTTATTAGTTTGATTAATCTCTTATATAAAATAAAGCCTTGTGCTCATTAACATTTGTATGATACTTCAGTTGGAACCTGCAGAGACCGGGAGCTGCGACTCTTCAGTATTTGAAAGTATTAAAAGTCCTACCTCACACACATCTATTGATGGGGTGAATCAAGTAAGTTGTTACAATATTCATTGTTTACCATAGAATATAGAGAAAAGATACGTACTTCGATCATAGAGAAAAGATACGTATTTCTATCATAGAGAAAAGATGACGTATATTTTGTGTAATCGAAAACAGCACCCTTATTAGATTTCTAGTTTTCAGTACAAATAGTGTTGTTATATTTGGTCATAGTTTCTGGAGCGTTATTGCATGTTGTGTGTGGTAAACTTGACAATTAATCTCATTTGACATTTTAGAATGGCGACACTATGATTAATGAAACAAACAATGGAAACTCGCGTCAATATGGAGTTAGTCAACATCCCGACCACCACAGGGTGGACCATCACCAAAGTGGTTCAGTCACCAGTCAGAGTGGTAACCTCAACCAGAATCAAAATGGTTCCTCTTCTTCTGTAGCCTCCTGTTCAAACACTACACCCAGTGGGTCGTTCAAGTTGCACGTGAGTTCTTTTTATACATTTCTTTATATTAATGCAAAGCTTCCTTTGAACACTGAATGGCATATTTTTTAATGTTAGTTTTCTTTAATATTTTTTTTGCTGTTAGTTTTGTAAAATTGCTTCCTCAAGACTTGCATCAGACGTTATTGTAGACAAAACTACAATGTTGACAGCAATTTTATTTTGCTTCTTACTTAGCCAATTTAGAAACTATCTAAATGATACAGAGCATAAAAGAGTGTGTTGTATAAATTAGAAAACCACAATGTTATTTGTTATTAAAAAGTGCAAGGTTCGAAGAGAGATAGCATTAAAATCTAAAAGGCCAATGATGAAAGAATATTTGTCTGCAGTGTGCTGTTAAGTCAAGTGGCGGAGGATCTAGACGCGCATCCTCCGGTTCAGGTTCTGTATCTAGTTCACCGTCGAGAAGAGCGTCAACAGCATCTAGCTCACTGGATCAAGGAGCTTTGAGAATGGCTTTGTGTAGGGAAAGTGCAGAAAGAAGTAAGTATATCTCTATCTGTTTTGTCTCTCTGTTCTATACAATGTAAAAGCTTTTAGCACATGATTGGATCACTTTGTTTCTGCTCAGCTTAACACGCTTGTTTTTTTTTTCTAAATTAAACTTTTGGATTGATATACCGTATTTGTCCACATATAATGTGATAATTTTCGATCATTAAGTCTATGTTGAAAAATTAACTAGCGTTATCAGAGTTTATTGCGAGTGGATACTATAGTATGGCTAAGTACCAAGGTACCTAAATTAATAATATGTTCTGCATTTAACATCTCTTGCGCAATTTTTTTTGTTTAGATGAGACATGAATATCGAAGTTAATTAAACCTGGATTTTACTTATGATTACCTAAATAAAGGCTCATCTGATTGAATTTTACATCCGTTGAATTGTTAATTATAAATATATTGTTTTTCTAAAATCTCTATGAAATTTTCAGAGTCACGTTAAATTCGGGGTCGCCTTATATACAGGCTAATACGGTATATTTGCTGCGGAAAATTTGTACATATCAATCTCCCTTTGAACTCCAAAGGCAACAAGAGCTCTCCATTGCGCTCGATCTTGCGCAATGCTTATGACCTCCTCCCTCCTTCACTTGTACATATAGGATTATAATATAATAAAAGACGCAAAATGTCAGTATGCTGTCTCTTTTATTATTTATATTAGAATTCAAACACAATCTTGTTCCCAATACCTTACCATTAATATTTTTATTTTAAAATATTAGGTGACCCGGTCACCTAATAGGGTATTATACACCATTAAGAAGGAACTGCAATTTGTGGTCATCCTAATAGAAAATAGCCTAAGAAAGCATATTTTTTTTTAATTTACATCTAAAGTATGTTTACTTTTTGTATAAAAACACAATGAAAATTGAAATATTTCTATGGAAATAGTCTCTAATGGAAATATTTTGTATGGCCTAAGCTTCGGAATGACAGTGTTGATTTTAGTGTTCCGTACCCAGAAATTCTTGCTTGTGATGCCATATGCACCACGTGACTGTGAGACAGCGTTTTTGCCTGCTTTGTATTCAAACATGATTTTCAAAAAAGTTTTGGGAAATCTTCAAAAAATACAATGGCAGTAGACTTGCAATCTATCAAAGAATAAGTTTTAATAGTTTCTGGATACGAGTCAATTACCATATTCTGGAGAAGTTTTCCAGGCTTCAAAATCGACTACGATTATGACAGTTTTAGATGGTTTTGCACTTGAAACTTCTACCCTAAGTTGGATCCCTGTCTCATTCGTAAGGGACTGTTCGTTAGAAAACTTTGCCGCAGGGAATATATAAATATTTATGTTACCTTTATTACTTGAGTACAGTATGAAATTTATTGATGTGCATTGAATAAATCTTTCAGATGCTCACACCAAACGGTCTTCGTCTGAGTGTAAAGAAGCATGGAGGGGAATGAGGGATCCTGTGTAGCATTTTGAATTTACTGTGATGCCTCCGAGCGGCGCCTCCGGCCCACCACCACTAGCTTTCCTCAAAACTTAAAATAATCATCCTAAAATATAAATATGCATCAAACAAGCCTAAAACTTAATCAAATATTCAGAATATACAAAGATTAACCTATGTAAGTACGGGAAGATTAATAAATTGATAAGTATGTTTTTTTGTAATTTATGCCTGCCATAGTATAAAAAAATAAATAATGTATAGTATGAATAACAGTTAGTAAATACATAAGGTGTAGTCCATATATTTTTATTCAAAATAAAACAATACATACCTACATTTTATACTCGTTTCTTTAGAGAACATCCAACTAATCATGATTTTATTTTAGATTACTTTTCGGCTTATGTTTCTACGAAACTTCTTATAAGTGTAAATTGATGGTTAGGGCCGAGAGTGCTTGGTAGTAGTCCATTTTCACAGATGTTAAAATAAAAATGAGCCTTCAATTTTAGTGCTACTTCATGTTTATTTATGACCATAAACTAGTGTTCGGAAGCGACTGCTCCCTACCTCAGATGGACAAAGTTTTTGTCAAAGTACAAACTAATGACTCGTTTTTATTTTTACATCAGTGAAAATGGACTTGTGTTACTGTCCTGGGATAGAGTTGTCATTTGGCCTATGACAATGGAGAGACTTTGTGGTTAAAAATGAACTAACTCATGAATCTTAAATTTTAACAATTCCAACACTCAAAATCAATGAATCTTTTAACATAAAGAACCAAGACAATTTTGTGTTTTTACAGTAAAATTTGCATACATAAGAGGTTTCATTGAACAAATGACAGTATTATCAAACCCAAGAATCAATCATTAAAATACTAGAATATTCCTTTAATAACAAACACCCATCAAAGACTTGATAAAAAATATGGTTCTTATGAAGTTTGATCACTCTTTCATCAATTATAGATGATTATTCTAGGCCTAATCAATCTACTTTCAAACCAAAAGTCCTTTAATGTACTATATCATCATCAACTACAAAATGTCTCTTATTTTGTATGCAACAATATGGCATACTAAAACCTGAATTAAAAACTCATGAATCAGTTAACAAGTATGGTTGCCAAAATATCGCTCATATCAAGTTTCTCATATTTAAAATATTTTTTTCCGATCGGTAGAAAAAATAATATCATAATTACAATAACAGATATACACCCCAATTCCCTATTAGATCCGCTTAAGCTTTGAGTCCGCCAAAAAAAAATATGAAAAAGGTAAATTTTAACAGACTGTTCCAATTACATCATCGTAATTCCTCTAAAATGACCTGCTATTCGTTCAATTTAAGCGGAACTATAGAAAGACCCGCCAAATTTTTAGAGGAACCGCTTTTATGTCAAAACTCCTTGTGTCAATTTTTTTCTCAGATAGCCGTCTTAAAAACAACAGTCAAAACAAGTGCAAAAGATAGGTTAATAGTGGTTATAATTCTTGATCAAGATGAATTTGAGAAAAAAGAAATTTGATGGTCATGATGATAATTTTGACATGGGGAAATCATTAGTTTGAAATCACTTGCAGCTATATTCACTTTGATCGATTTCTTAAGCAATATTTCTAGGATTGGTTGAAATCCCTTCTCATTGCCTGCGAAATTCAAAAATTTTGTCGATGCTTAACTTTAGCGGATCTGATAGGGAATTGGGGTAATAATCATGAATAAATATATAATAATGTAGGTTCTCATAAAGATTCGTGCACAAAAATAGAAATTATTATATTATGAAACCTGCTGAATATAACATTTGATAAAAAAAATAATGAACAGTTAATTTATGACAAAGAATGTTTTATTATTTAAAGTAAATGCTGTTTGTTTTGTATTATTTGTAAAAAGATAGTAAGTATGTATATAATCCAAAAAAATAATGTAAATTGACGCTTAAAAGTAAAAAAAAATACTTATGTATTCCATTGGGCTGTGTACAAGTTACACTTGGTATCGAGTACATTTTCTATTTTGTTCTTTTTCAATTAATTCAAACGTCAAAATTCAGATTACCCAGATGCAATCCAAGCCTAATCAAAATTTTTCATTTACAAACTCATTTTAATAAATTCGAAATATTTTTGGTCGCGTTGACTTTCATTCCCATCCCGTACTGATTTGATTCTCAGTTTCGACCATCCTCCTTTTTCTCAACGCAAACGTTTTGCTTAGTGTGAAAGATAGCGAAATTGTATTTGAATAAAATATCAAAATTATCCAGTCAATTATTCACAATGTTTCAAGAATACTACTAGGTACAGTGTAATTATACGCACGGCCCTATTTCACTGAATTTATCATTAGCTAAGAAAATATAGTATCATATATTAATAAATCACAAATTTACAAAATCACGCAATAATTGAAAAGAAAATCATCCAATCCAATGGAATGTTGACTTTTGACGTCAAAGAGATATTTGTTGCGAAGTACCTATGATACTAACTATTGTTGATAGAGAATATTAGTTAATTGAATATAAAATTATAATTTCAAATACTAGTTACTTTAGAAACTATGTACATTAAAAATTAACATGCAGGCAGACATCATGCCGAAGCTTTTCAAACAACATGTTGTGTAATATTTTATTCAAAATAAAAATATTTTTGCATATTTATATAAGTATAAATTGTATGATATTTTTTGTGAAGCTTTATGTAAATTGAAATTTTATTTGTACAATGTCGATTGTTGAATTTATTTACAGTGCAATACTCATTTTTGTTGTTGATTTCATTTTGCTGAATTGTTTTGTTTTGTGCAATCTTTTTAAATCGATTCTTCATTTAAGATATTTTGACGTACTCATATTTCGTCTATGATTCAATTCCAATGAAATAATATTTCATGTTCACTTGTCTAATGATGTTATTTTATTTGCTATTTATTTTGTTGTTGTGCTTCTGTTACATAATCAATATAACCTGTTGACTAAATACAAGTCAGTTCGTTTATAGTGTCAAAAGAAACAAAAATTATGATAGTTCATCCGCCATCTTTACATAAGGCATACTGATGTTTCATAGTGACCACTTTTCTCTTTCACAATGCAAGTATTGCTTTTTTACGTTGAGGTAGCGGAAAATTCATTCAGAAAATATCGCAAAAAACTTCCATACAAATATCGAGAAAAAAAAACAAATCAAATCTTCCTTCACACCTCAGGTAGGGAGGCAATAAGAGCTCTCCATTACGCTCGATCTTGCGCAATGTTTATGACCTCGTCCCACACTATGTCCAAATCCCGTAGCTCTGCTTCGAAGGAGCAATATGGGAGGGTCTTCCTCGTCTTCGAAAAAAAATACTCTCAAATTTAAAAAAACTACTAAATCTTGTGTTGTGAAAGAGAGAAATAGAACATACAACCTTCAGATTAAAAGTCGGTGACCCAACTGAATGAATTCTTCCAGTGGAAATACTTTGGTTAATTGAAATTTAACTTGTATTAGTAAATTGGCATTATTTTAGGTCTGATAATTGTTAACTTATGTTTTTATTGAATGCTTTGTTACGTTTTTTATCTTAAAGTGATGTGATAAGTTAGTATTTTATGATATGTAACATATTACCATATTGGGAAATTTCTTTTTAACATTTCTCTATCGATATTGTTGGGAATAATTTTATATAATTAATTAATTAAAATTTACAATGTATAAACTTCTTCAGGAGTTTAATATTTGATGGGAGGGTGCGTCCTCTCCAAACCAGTCATGATTTACTCCTATTCATAAAAAAAAATACTAATTTATTGTAAAATTTAATTTTAGTACTATATTATGATCTCGTGTTTCTGTGACAATTTCTCAAATTAGGCAATGCTTTACATAAATTAATTTAAGATTAAACCAAAAATTCTTCATAACATTACAGCTGATACAAGAATGCTTAACTATATTTATATCATCTCACAAATAAGATAATTTTCAACCATTTTCAGAAACAAATACTATTATTTTACAATCTATCCATATATTGTTTATAATAAATTATGTGCCATTTAATAAAAAAAAAAAGTTGATGTAAATTATAATTCTAGCAGGTGGAAATTTCGTTTATGGAAAAAAAAAACAATATTTTTATTATACATTTAAACGACAGCACATTGTATAAAATTAATATTTTTGAAAAAGAAATTTTAGCGATAAAGAATTACTGAAACAAATATATATTGATACATTTGTATTTTAAAACAAATATAATTACACCTATTATCATTATAATTTTCTAAAATATGTCAAAACAATCAGATCTGAATGTTCAAATTCTTTAAAATACTAGTCACTTAACATGTACACCTTAACCATATTTTGTAGATTAAATTATATTCGTTTTACCAAAATATTTTATTTGATAACTCATAAAAATATCAAGTTTCTTACAAAACATGGATATCATATACAAAATTTTGTATACTAGCCGTCCCGCCCAATCGACCTAACCCAATTAAAAAAATAATTTTGACTTATTACATGAATAATGCAATTTATGACATGTGATGTCTGTTTACTTATTGTATACATTGTTTAAAGAATAGACCCCATTTAAACCAAATTTTACTGAATTATTATGGTAAGATGATGATCAAGAGCAATATTATGTGTGCAAAAAATTGGAAATATTTTCTGATAAATAGATATGCAATCCATATTTTTTTATTATTTTATTGTGTTTACTAATTGATAAAAATAATTTATATCTATTATTTATTTTTATCCAACTAGGGAATTGATTTTTTTTTGTTTGTTTTTTTTTTAAATAATTTTGCAGTCTGGCAACATTCATTCCATAATAAATCTTTATCTCTAGAAATCTAATTGTCGGTATTTTTTCTTTTTAAAGTTTTAGTTTAAAAGAATGAATTTGAATAGGTCTATCAGAGAGTTTTTTTTGTTTTTGTTATACTCAAAACATTATATTGTTTTACTAATTTGAGTAATTTGGTATTTATCATTTATTAAAGCTATATACCTAATATGATTGTAGAAGAACTTGAAAACATTTTATATGTAAAAATTTAAAATCATTCTACTCGTCAATTGTTCAGAGCAGTAAAGAAACCCCAGAAGAATTTAGCACAGTTTTTTTTTTCAAAGTTTGCTTACTGATTATAAACTTACTACTTATTTTGCAAGCCAAAGCTTTCTAAATTTGTTAAATTTCACATTGATAACTACAGACGGGATTATATGCATTAGCATATCTCCACTAAATTACTGATGTTGCATCTTATATTATAAAATCCCTTTTTATAAAGAAGTATCATTGTTCCACACGCATGGTACTGTGACTGATGTATGGTTGTTTGTGTTGAGACGTTTTCCTAATGTGAATGAATATTATATTGAAACCCTGCCTCATACAAGAAAATATAATGTTTCTAGTAAGTATCATTTGAATGTAATAACTGCTGTATGTAAAATAAATGTGAATGTATCAATACATAAACAAATAATATACATTGTATTACGTAAAGAAACACCACCAATTATTACTCATTAAGTACTATTCAATTATTAATATTGAATGAAAAAACAATAAAGTGATTATAAAAATATATAACGTTTTTCTCTTTTTTTTTTAACCTTAATCTTTTTAGTCTTAATAGTGTGCATTTACACCAAAGGAACATACACCCGAATCTAGAAGAACTTTTATAGTTGATACTGGACACCATGGAAACAATAACTAATTAGTGGGCGATGACTGTTCTTTCTTGTTATTTCCTTGAAGACCATATCAACGATCAAGAAAATTATAGTCTATTTTCTAGGTCTGGCTCTATGTTCATTTGGTATAAACGCACCTTTACAGCAACAATTCGAAGACAGTTAGTATATGCTAAAAATGCCATTTTGTATCTTATTAGATTGATGTATGTCAATGTGCATACAAAATAATTCAAGATGAAGAATAATTTGAAACAACTGGCTAAATTGGATTAAAACCATGTTCGCAATATAATCTTTCAAAAATATAGCGGTTTAGGGTGGGCCGGTTGGATGGTATCAAAGTAGGACATAATATGTAGAAATATTATATTATGTTTATGGATAGTGGTCTCAAACCATGTTCGCTTTATAACCTTTTTAAAGAAACCAGTACCATTTTTATGTTTTGGAAAAATTAACTATTTTTTAACTGTTTTTTATTTATATATTTATTTCTTTGGTTACCGGTTTCGGCTACCAGCCATCATCAGACCAAACTTAAAACTAATGTGCACAGATACAAAATATTGTGACTTACAAATTTTTAGGTATTGTGATGGAGGGGGGTGTTAGGGGTGGGCGTGGAAGGAGATAGGGTAGGGAAGAGAGATAATAGCGGAGATTTATACGGGTTCATTTCTTTATTTATTAGATTATTAGGGATATTTTTATTAATTTCGATTGTCTCTAGGGTGTTAAGTTTTCTATATGTGTAACCATTGGTGTGCTTGTAAGTAGTTTTATTGATGTTGTGGTTATGATTGTTGTCTAAAAGATGATTAGCATATTCCGAAAAATTGTTATTTTTTAGACACCGAAGGTGTTCATTAATGCGTGTTTTGAAGTTTCTCTTTGTGCTCCCTATATATTTGTGATTACAGTCGTTGCAGTATAGTGTGTATATTCCGTTTTTGTTTAGTATGTGTGTTTTGTCTTTATTGTTTATTAGTTTCTGTAATGTGTTGTTGGTGTATAAGGCTGGAGTAAGATCTGTGGGTAGTTTTTTATTGATTTGTTCGGATGTGTCTTTAATGTATAGTATTTTTCTGTATGATGTATCTTCTGTTTTTTGTGTAGGTATGGGGTATAAATATTTTTTAGATGTTATTGTTAATTGTTTTCTAAGTAAAAGTTTGTCAATGAGGTTGGGATTGTATTTGTTGTTGACCGCAATTTGTTTAATTAAATTTATTTCTTTTTTTAAATTCTCTGTGCTAAGTGGTATGTTCAGTGATCTATTAATTAAAGAGTGGAACGCTGCTAGTTTTGTTTTGTATGGGTGGGCTGAGTCGGAAGGGATAATACAATCGGTTTGTGTTGGTTTTCTGTATATGTTAAATGCGCATTTGTTATCTTCTAGATTTATGGTAAGGTCGAGGTAATTCAATGTGTTGTCCGGGTTGTGTTCTAGTGTGAATTGTATGTTTTTATTGATGTTATTTAGATGCGTGAGAAAAGAGTCTAATTGCCTGTCAGTACCTTTCCAGATGGCAAAGATGTCGTCAACGTATCTATACCATGTTGTAATGTTATGCAGGTGTGGGGAATTCGAAGTGAACAGATTGTTTTCAAAATGGTCCATAAAGATGTCCGCGAATAGTGGTGAGGCAGAATTCCCCATAGGTAACCCAGATGATTGTTTATAAATTTTATTGTTGAAAGTAAAATAATTTTGTTCTAATGCGACATCAATCATGTGATTGATTTCATCCTTTAGAACTGAGCTTATGTTTGATTCTTGTATTAGCTTAATACTTATATTTTTGCACTCTTGAATAGGTATACTAGGAAAAAGATTTTTAACATCGAATGAAATAAGTTTGCTATTAGATGGGATCTCGAGATTTTTAATTTTGTCAACTAGATCTGCACTGTTTTTTATTGTTCTAGTAGGATTAAATAAATTATTTTCTTTGAAGAATTTGACTAGTCTGGAACAAATATTCGAATTGGGTGAGGAAAAAGAAGGGACTACCGGTCTAATAGGAATATCTTTTTTATGAATCTTAGCCAATCCATAAAGTTTTGGAGGGGAAGGATTTGGAACAATTAGATTATTGAACTTAAAATTACCACATATATTAGGACATTTCTTGATGCATTTCTTTACTTGCTCTTGGTATTTTTGAGTGGGATCCTTCTCAGTCTTGGAAAATGTGGCATCCTGGTTAAGAAATTCTTCTGTTTTGGAAATATACTCTGAATTTTTCATGATGACTATTGTGTTTCCCTTGTCAGCTCTCGTAAGTGTAAGATTATTATTTTTCAACGATTTTTGGATATTGTTGCGGATTTTTTCTTCTGGGTTGGTGGGTTCGGAACATGTTTTTATTTGTTTTTTCAGGATATCAGCTACTTGGTGTTTGGTTGACTCAGGGTATCGATACAAAGCAATATCGACGTCTGCTGCTAAAAGTTCCAGGTTGTCTTGGGAGTTGTTTTTAATGTTGTATTTTAGTCCTTTTGATAACAGTTGTCAAATTATTACATTGTGAACTCACCAAATATTTACACCCAGTTGAATTTGATCTAATAGACGATTTAGTTAGACAAAAAGCCAGTGATGAAGCATTCCGTAAGAAAATAAAAATCACAAATAAACTCAAAAACTTAATAGAATCCAACACAAATGACAACAATAAAAAGAACAATAATAAATTCTTCTCAAACCATAAATTTAGTGAAAGAGTGATAAACCTTAGTGACCACCAATTTAAAAGTAAGGAAATACAACTGTTATCAAAAGGACTAAAATACAACATTAAAAACAACTCCCAAGACAACCTGGAACTTTTAGCAGCAGACGTCGATATTGCTTTGTATCGATACCCTGAGTCAACCAAACACCAAGTAGCTGATATCCTGAAAAAACAAATAAAAACATGTTCCGAACCCACCAACCCAGAAGAAAAAATCCGCAACAATATCCAAAAATCGTTGAAAAATAATAATCTTACACTTACGAGAGCTGACAAGGGAAACACAATAGTCATCATGAAAAATTCAGAGTATATTTCCAAAACAGAAGAATTTCTTAACCAGGATGCCACATTTTCCAAGACTGAGAAGGATCCCACTCAAAAATACCAAGAGCAAGTAAAGAAATGCATCAAGAAATGTCCTAATATATGTGGTAATTTTAAGTTCAATAATCTAATTGTTCCAAATCCTTCCCCTCCAAAACTTTATGGATTGGCTAAGATTCATAAAAAAGATATTCCTATTAGACCGGTAGTCCCTTCTTTTTCCTCACCCAATTCGAATATTTGTTCCAGACTAGTCAAATTCTTCAAAGAAAATAATTTATTTAATCCTACTAGAACAATAAAAAACAGTGCAGATCTAGTTGACAAAATTAAAAATCTCGAGATCCCATCTAATAGCAAACTTATTTCATTCGATGTTAAAAATCTTTTTCCTAGTATACCTATTCAAGAGTGCAAAAATATAAGTATTAAGCTAATACAAGAATCAAACATAAGCTCAGTTCTAAAGGATGAAATCAATCACATGATTGATGTCGCATTAGAACAAAATTATTTTACTTTCAACAATAAAATTTATAAACAATCATCTGGGTTACCTATGGGGAATTCTGCCTCACCACTATTCGCGGACATCTTTATGGACCATTTTGAAAACAATCTGTTCACTTCGAATTCCCCACACCTGCATAACATTACAACATGGTATAGATACGTTGACGACATCTTTGCCATCTGGAAAGGTACTGACAGGCAATTAGACTCTTTTCTCACGCATCTAAATAACATCAATAAAAACATACAATTCACACTAGAACACAACCCGGACAACACATTGAATTACCTCGACCTTACCATAAATCTAGAAGATAACAAATGCGCATTTAACATATACAGAAAACCAACACAAACCGATTGTATTATCCCTTCCGACTCAGCCCACCCATACAAAACAAAACTAGCAGCGTTCCACTCTTTAATTAATAGATCACTGAACATACCACTTAGCACAGAGAATTTAAAAAAAGAAATAAATTTAATTAAACAAATTGCGGTCAACAACAAATACAATCCCAACCTCATTGACAAACTTTTACTTAGAAAACAATTAACAATAACATCTAAAAAATATTTATACCCCATACCTACACAAAAAACAGAAGATACATCATACAGAAAAATACTATACATTAAAGACACATCCGAACAAATCAATAAAAAACTACCCACAGATCTTACTCCAGCCTTATACACCAACAACACATTACAGAAACTAATAAACAATAAAGACAAAACACACATACTAAACAAAAACGGAATATACACACTATACTGCAACGACTGTAATCACAAATATATAGGGAGCACAAAGAGAAACTTCAAAACACGCATTAATGAACACCTTCGGTGTCTAAAAAATAACAATTTTTCGGAATATGCTAATCATCTTTTAGACAACAATCATAACCACAACATCAATAAAACTACTTACAAGCACACCAATGGTTACACATATAGAAAACTTAACACCCTAGAGACAATCGAAATTAATAAAAATATCCCTAATAATCTAATAAATAAAGAAATGAACCCGTATAAATCTCCGCTATTATCTCTCTTCCCTACCCTATCTCCTTCCACGCCCACCCCTAACACCCCCCTCCATCACAATACCTAAAAATTTGTAAGTCACAATATTTTGTATCTGTGCACATTAGTTTTAAGTTTGGTCTGATGATGGCTGGTAGCCGAAACCGGTAACCAAAGAAATAAATATATAAATAAAAAACAGTTAAAAAATAGTTAATTTTTCCAAAACATAAAAATGTTAGGAAACTGTTTTATAGTAAGCCCAAAAAATATAGAAAAAATAGTGAAACCAGTACCAGTTTAGAGCACATCGTTTGGATGGTTTACGAGTCTATAACTGACATGATGGAATTTTTTTTGCCTTTTATAGATGTTGATATATGTCTACCGGACTTAAAATAATTAAAAGGAAATCTGTTAGTACATAGTTTACCTTACTGGATGTTGTCCTCATCACTGAAGGTTGTGGTCATGATGAATTCGGCCATAAACCATAGATTAAAAGGACTTTCTCTCTGCAGTCAGAAGTGTCATGATGGAAAAATCTCTGCTTTGTTTGATTAAGTTGGTGATCTGCCACTTCGTTTATTTATTCTCTCACTATCATAGGCCATTGTTGGCACTTAATGGAGTCCATTATCTTTCCACCTAGGCATGATTGAAATCACAATATACATAGGGAAGCTCAGTGCAGCAAATCCATATGATACATTTTTATTAAAGAAGGGAATATTATCACAAGGAAAAAGATTAGTAAAAATATTTTCTTTAAATAAATTTTAATTAATTCTAGATACGTGAACACGATACACTGCATTTATACTGCTGACACTTTTATATCTAGGCAATATAAAAAAAATTCTTTTACTTAAAAAAACACTCACAACAAATAAAGTTATCACACAAGTTGTTTAACAAAAATTTTAATACATCTTTACAAATCATAAATTTATCACTTCAAAGTAATAATTATCATTTATTTTCTCTGCCGTACTCATTTTATTTTAATCTAATACATAATATGAAATATTTAGTAATTTTAAATATTCACAATATCAATTAGCCATAAAGATACATACATTTTTTTATGAAATGAATCTGGCCTCACCCAAGATGAACCCAAATACACTCTTTGACTCTTTCACAGTTAGCTACTAAAAGCTTGTGTCGTGACAGAGGAAGTTGGTCGGCACCTGGGATCTAACTCAAGACCTCCAATACGAAAATCGGCGTTGTAACCTCCAGGCTACCAACCACTTGACTATCTATATTATTTTAAGACTCACAATGGTTTTCCACCATGAAAAATCAATAATCAAAAAACTACTTCAAATCTTGATTGTAATGTGTTTTTTTTTATATTTAAGAACACATAACTACACATATTGAATATTTACTTTAAAATCTTCCAGACTGATTGCGATATTTAGCCCAACCCTGTTCAGAGTGGCAATTAAAACATTGTATTTTTGCTTTTGTATTAAAGAATTTCTCCTTACAATTGCACAAACTTCGTTAAATAAAATATATTACAGAAGCTGAAGAATACAAAGATTTGGCTGTACCAGGATGCAATGACATTCTTTAATTATTAAAAGTGTTTTCAAAACAACACAAAAGTAAAAAAAAAAACATGCAATTAAAATAAAAAAAACATCTAACATGACTTTCACTTACTTTAAACTAATTTCATATGATTTAAGTAAAAATTACATTGTAACTTAAGTGTTTTAGTCCGAAGTCTATTAAGATACCAGTATATTTTATACAACAATTATTTACCTTATAAATTAGGGCTAAACGGTAAAAATAAAATCAAGTCTTACCAAGCAATATATCTATCTATCCCGATGGAAGAATTTGTAGATATCACAAAGTGTCGAGTCAAGTTAGCAAACAAATGAATTTGAACTCCGATCAAAATTTTCACACAGTTTGACATGACTGAAAATATAGTAGGTAATAATAATACTTATAACAGACGACCCCTGCAGTTGACAGCTCCGCATCTGCAGAAAATGACTTTCCCAGGAACACTGCCGACATCGTAATTGTAATTCCATGTTAGCTCAGTTCCAGCTCGCACGTGATTCAAAGTGAAAAATGCCACCCACGGGAATCGAGGATCGTGCGTATCCACAAAAACGTTTTGCACAAACACGTTTGGGGCACAGGAGTGCTACAAAGATAAAATATCATGTTTATTTTCATGACTAGACCAAAAATAAGCAGGTTGAATATTTCATTATAAATAAATTGAATGAAAATGAACTTACATTTAGATACCTGCCCAAATTTCCTTGAACCTTGGCATCCATAATATAACAAGCTTCATCTTTTCCAAAGAAAGTTCTCACCGATCTGTTGGATCAAAAAAATAAAATTAGTACCAGCATAAATGCTTTTCAGCAAAGAAATGTTCTTCTCAAATCAGTACAGACGGCAAAACTCTAAAGATCTTTGGAAGAAATACGAGTGGTGTGCGATGAAAGCAACGTACGGAATAGTATAACCATGTCTAAAGAATGGAAGATACCAGACTCCCTTACATGGTGTATTACAGAATCAGTCACATGGAAGATCTCCTAAAAGATGGAAGGACAAGAGGAATGACTATATAAACAGGCTAAATCAAGGAAGAAAAATAAGAAAGTATTTCGCCTTTTTTATAAAAAACGCACAGTCTTTGTCTTTTTTATAAAAAATGTATTCGATACGGGTCATATTATGAAACTTTTACCGAAAATGAGTTTATTGGGCCCAAAATACTTATATTTGTCTCTTCCTGCCATCTACAATACGACACATGTCAATACAATCAATATTTTTACAAATATAAAATGAATAATACGCTTAGATTATGTACCCATCCACAATAAGGGTCATGACCATGACATTATTTTTGTTCAGGTTTGTATTTAAAATGAGTCATACAAAACTGTGCGCATGAAACCGCACACAATTTGAGTCATATGATGTTTTTTTTTTTTCAATAAAGCTTATATGTGTTTAACAGAATGCTATATAATGATATGATCATTGCATTTCCACAAGATGGAGAGCAGTGAGGGACTTTTGCTGCCCCTAGGTGGGGTCGGAAGGGAGCCGGATTGATTGATATGTTGATGATGTAATATGTATCAAAGCACCTACCTGTGTTTTGGTGTGTATTTGTTGTCATCTTCCAAGTGGTCAGGGGCTGCGAATCTCGAAGGTTCTCTCTCTGAAAATGGACAAGTAATAAGATATAGTTCAAAATTACCAACACTTGACCAAATAACAGAGTAATTTTTGCTGACAGTTTACCAAAATTTTAATTTGAGGTAACACTATCTAAATTCATAAAATGAGATTGGGCATTTCGAAGTTGTTTGTGTATGCTTTTTTTGTTTGACTATGTGCATCTTGCGATTTTTTTCGGATTTCTAATTTTTGTTTTGGTAGCTTAATATATTTATTTACTGTGTTGTTAAGAGTGTAAACATTATGATTGTTATTTTTGTAACATGTAAAAGGCTTATTGCCGTTGATTGAATAA
The DNA here is from genome assembly GCA_963576905.1 of Mystacides longicornis. NCBI lineage: Eukaryota > Metazoa > Arthropoda > Insecta > Trichoptera > Leptoceridae > Mystacides > Mystacides longicornis. The sequence continues at coordinate 16,544,064 of OY756425.1, forward strand.
ATAAATAAAAATAGATAAATAATGTTTGAGTTTGACTCACTTTCCTCGTCATCACTAATGGTGATGAATTCGTCTACCACAGGCACAACACTGTCATCATCTATGATGGTTGTTATTTCCTCTTTTTTGGGCGGTTCGACTTTTTTAGGAGTCTCAACTTTAGCTTCTTCCTTCTTTTCTTGTTTTTTATCCTCCTTGTCGCCTTTGCCTTTATCTGATCTCTTCTTTCGAAGTTGACGAGTGCCAACTCTAGATCTAAAAAATAAGATACACAATAAAATTAGAATATGTGTCATATTGTGGAAAAGAATTGTTAGTTTCTTTGAGAAAAATAAATTAAATAATTTACCCATCAGAATTGATTTTAAATGTGGGCTTAAATTCTTCATCAGATTCTCCATGTGGACCAGTCTTCTTATCTTTTGAAGAATCTTTCTTTTCATTATCGGAGGCTTCTTCTGATTCCTAGTAAATAGAAACATACATTAGAATTCTTCAAACACATTATTTTCAACTTTGTAATACTTAGACATTATAAATGTTTATAAATAAAAGTAACTTTGCAGTATTACAATAGGTCCTCAATCATCAATACTGCAAAGTTACTTTTACATTAGAATGTTTATCTTGTTGAATACTGGATGAGCCAGTAACGTCACACCATCTACATCCTATGCATACTTCATTTCCAGACATGCACAATAAAAAAATTACGATCTTAGTTATTGTGACACATCTGACAGGCAACAAGACTTTGTATGGAAAAACAAAATTGCTATTTTTCTATTCTCATCATAATTTTTCCAAATTTTCTCACCGTTTGAAAATACCCTGAACTTATAATACCTACCTATGAATATTTTATTTATTTATTTTAACAATTTACGGCATTATGCGTTTTACATATATTATTAATTAAATGTGACTCTGTATACAATTAGCATAAAGGAGTACATATCGTCCTACATACATATTTTGAATCCAAACTTAGCCAAATCTGTTTTAGCGATATGCTAAATTTAACTCACTATTTTTATACTTAAGAAGATGTTATTTATTCTGGACACCTACTTTTTGATGCGAGCTCATAATAATATTATCTACATCTACAATATAAACTTTTTTTCCAACAGTTCAATTAAGGCTTCTGCCACAAAATACCAGGGAAACTAGATATAAATCAGGCAGTTTCATGGGACCACGAATCTCCGCCACTTTCAATCCTCATCACTGTGGTGTTGTTGTTTGTACTGAAAATATCTATCTATGTGCTGTATTTGAATTGTGTTTTCTCAAAAATATGGTTAATTGTGCAGCCCCAAATTGTTCCAATAGGATATAAATACTGTTTACGAGTACAACAATTCAAAATGACGGCCATCAGTTTGTGAAGCATTGGCAGCTCCATATGAGTCTGCCCGAATTTATATCTAGAGACCTTACAAAATACATTACAGTCAGCTGCTTATATTTAAAAAAAAATACCTCATCAAAATCCCGATCTTCTTCAGGAACATCAGATTCATAGTTTTCTTTTAACTTTTCCACTACTTCAATGTAATCTAATTCTGCTAAATACTCGTCACCTTCTGTCACACCATCCTGAAAAAAGATTAAAAAAGTCAATAAAAATAAAATAAAAGTTCACCAAATTGAGAGACTGCGCGTATGAAAATATGATACCTACCACATTGGCTACTGCATCTGTCAACAGGTTGCCAGCGTATATGCAAATAAAGGTTCCTTTAGAGACGTCATTCAGTGCTCGAATCCCCCAACCACGATTGAAGGTTTTGAAAACCTAAAACCAAGGAAATATTTAATGAAACAGACAACCAAGATAGTATAGCGTGTGTATAAGTGTTGTAACAACATTTACCTGTAATTTTAGCTGCAATGGATGCTGGACTACCCTGTTCAAACACGTGGCTGCACATTTGCATCTACAAACAATAGCCATAAATGTATAAGTCATATGTAAACCCTTTGTTGGAGTACGGGTTCAAAGTGCGATCACCATAATTTCTAAAGGATATTGATGTTTTGGAGAGAGGTCAGAATAGAGCAACAAAATTCCCACCGCGCTCGTAACATGAAGTATGAAGACAGGGTGTTGGCACTGGGACTGACCGCACCAGAGACTTACAAGATCTTGCATGGGCATTACCGGCTTCAGTGAAATGTTTGCAAGGAATCGAAACACGCATCTGAGAGGATGCGAGCTCAAGCTTAGTTGAACTACGTACAACTCGAATCTGGCAAATCATTTTCTACCAAATATTTTTGAACAGATTGTCTAGTGAGATTGTTAATGTTTCAAATGTGAACATTTTGAAAAACTAAAAAAATAATTGATTGTGCAAGCTGGATATGGGCCCCATTGCTTATTATCTAAATGGGATGTTTTTTTTCCTTTTTGTGCCGCTAGAGGCGCCCTTGCTAATCCGGTCTATTGTCAAATTCAGTGTTGCCAACGGGGGCGATTTACTTCTTCTTCTTCTTATGGTCGCTCACAATCTAACCTCCAAAATATCATTCTAGTTTATTTCAAATTAAACAACTTATATATTATTATACATGATAACTTACAATAGGTTTAGAGTAATCATTGTACATTTTTACATACTATTACAAATAAAATTGTTCATCTTTTTTTATATACCTACCTAAATACAAATTAAAAAATACAGAACAGCACCCCTGAGATTTATTCTCAAATTTATGCGCAACAAAATCAACAACTTCTTAGCAATTCAATCAACAACTTCTTAGCAACACAATGGAAAACAAACTTCCCAACGTTGGCATCACTGAAAAAAACATCTCTACGTTGGCAGCACTGAATTTGACAATAGACCTGATTAGAAGTTCTGCCACCTAGTGTGTATTGTCGGAAGCTCCCCAGAAAACTTCCCATTGACAACACTTTAACATCTAGGAACATCGAAATGTGCAAGTAAACAATTTAAACTGTTAACTCTAATTCTGTGGTTCTTAACCTAGGTTCAGTGAATTAGTCTCGGGCATTAAGAACTTATCATTGAACCCCTTTTCAAATTAAGAAGGGTGCAGTGAATTCGCATATGAAAATGATGGGGTTCAGTATCTCCAAAAAGGTAAAGAACCACTGGTCTAATTGATATGAAAGATACATCACCTGGAATTACACTCGTATATTCCAGTGGGAACTGGTTCTAACAATCTCTTGTACTGGTATCCTACTCTGTGCATTTGGCTGCCAATTACTGAGGCTCCTTCCAGAGTAAGCTGCCAACACTGACATTTGCTCCTATTCTAAAAACATAAAACAAAACAGAAATTAGTATCATAGTAGGTATACATTACGTCTTTAGACTTACAGTTCATTCGGCGAGTTTAGTCAGTGTGGGATATATGCACAGAGGCATTTGTTTATTGTATGGAAATATAAAATCAAACTCTGGAGCAGACATAAAGATAAATTATTTCACCCATATTTTAATAATTTAGATTAAGATAGGAACGCACTTGATTTAATATTATAAATTGTATTTTTTGATATTGCAATGATTCTGAATTATCATTTTTTGGTACCTACACTAGAGCAACACTTTGGTGCAACCTTTCAATATACTTACTGTATTAAATATTCATAAGAAACTTTAGCGTTATTAAAAATATTTTTACACCTTTTTTTTTTTTTTTTTTTTAAAAATGAATCTGTGCTCACTCGAAGTGAACACAAATACATTTTTGACATCTTTCACACTAAGCAAATGCTTGTGTCGTGACGACCTCCGCACCAAACAGTGCGAAAGCCGGCGTCGCAACCGCTGGTCTACCAACCACCTCAAAACGCGTCTTCACAGAGTTTTTATCAAACAATTAAATGCATTCTCGGTCTGCCTGAAACAACCCAGCACCAACTAGACTCCCCATATAAACTATAGACTGTAATCAAACTTACATAACAGTCGTCAGTGCAATCGCATCCGCACAAGAATTCTTCATCCAAGTTGAGGTTGACTCCTTTTGTTGGTATTCGTCTAGTACTGTAGGCACTGAACTCAGGTAAGGTATGATCGTAGTAGTTGACACACGGTACTGGTACAGCTTCAACTCCGTGCGACAGATCCTACAATACAACATTACAAACTTTTAGAAAATAGAAGATTTGGAATCCACCATTATAAAAGAAAATGAAGGCCATTATACATAATCCACCATTATAAAAGTAAACAGAACATTATTTTCCCTCCTGCCCATGCTCAAATCCAGAAATGTCCACAGGGGAAAACCAAAATAACCCTGTATAAAACATAAGAACAGTGGTAACATATGGATGTGAAGCATGGACGATGACGGCAAAATCTACCGAGATGCTAGATACATTTGAGAAGAGTGTTGCATAAAATCTTAGGGCCTGTTAATAATGAAGAAACCTGGAGAATCAGATTCAATGAAGTGCTTCATAACATCTAAAAGGCTTCCAGGCTCTCTGTACATGCCAGGTTGAGTAGTAGCCTGAGGTGGGCCACAAGGAGGATCTTCGAGGGTCTCTCGGGCGGCAGACCTAGGCTCAGATGGGAAGATGAAGTTAGGAAAGATGCGACATAACTTCAGCAGGTGACAGATTGGCGGACCGCAGAGGACAGGAGGAGTTGGAGGCCAAGGCACGATTTGAGCTGTAGCGTCATCGAAAAAAGAAGAAGTAAAAACAACTACAGTAGGCGCCAGTTATTGTGATCGCTGGTTAATAGAATCAGCCGCTTTATAGAATCAAAAGTCCATGTCCCGATTCCAAATGAAGAATTTCATACTATTTCTATCGGATAATAGAATCACATTTTCGGTTAATAGAATCAATTGTTCCAAAAATTTAGAACACTTTCTTATATTTTAGCCGCTGGCACGCACGTTTTTTGTATTTTTTTTTTCAATTTCGACTCAATAGACAAATTGCGCATTAGAAAACATTTAGCTCAGTCGAGGTCAGTTTTGAACTGTTTACAGCTGTGCGGGTGTTTGTTTATTGTACCCTATGGTTATAAAAAATACGAACCCTGGAACAGGCAAAAAGATAAAAGACCGAATAACGGTAAGGACTTTTAACGTGCGCTTTGAATGACAGATGAGATTTTAGTTTTGGAAAGAGCAAATCTCCCAGATGTTTTAAATGCGTAAAACACTTGCTAGTGATGTGGGTAGGTATATTTTTTACACAAATGCTTGAATGAAGTCACAGATTTCCGTAAACTATCAGAAACATATGGACAGACTATCTTTTGTCTCGATTTCTTTACGATTTTTTTTTGACAAAAAAAAACCTTTCTTAGGTATATATTACATAGGTACCTGTGTTTGTGTGAAATATATGTAGGTGTGTACTAAGTATGTATATTCTATATAGCCGCCGCTTATTAGAATCGCCGGTTAATAGAATCAAAACCACTGGGACAAACGTGATCATAATATCCGGCGCCTACTGTACTAGTAAATTTTAAGAACTTTAAACAAACTTCAAATTATTTACCTTTTTACTGACAAAGCACTTTGTTGGTACAAATTCAGCAAGACAATGAACCCAATGATCAAAGTCAAACAAATCGACACTCATTTGTGATTGGGTCAGCCTTAAATATAGACGTAGTTCCTTGGCATTACGTAGTCTGCGTCCACAAGGTGCGTGATACATTATGGTTCTTTTACCACGATACTTGATAATAAGTCTGCAAAAAAATTATAAAGTTGACAGGATATAATATAAGCACTAGTCTTATATAAGTCTAGAAAAATGTACAAAGCAAAGAACATTACCTTTGCCACCCCGAAAGAAGAGGTCTAGCCAATGGGTTATACGTCCTCAATTCCCTGAGAGCTATAGCGTCTTTGTTCAAGCAATCCGCACCACATAGATGAGGTACTAGCTTTTTGGGTTTGATGGTTACTTTTGGTGAATAATACTGAAATATCCCATAAAATTATATCATTGATATTACAAATTTACTACGTATAAAATCTCAGGATAACATAACATAAATATACTTAATACCAAAATAACAACTTTTTTGATTTAGCCATCCTTCAATTATTTTTTAAATGAATCTGTGCTCACTCAGAGTGAACACAAATACTCTCTTTCACAGTAAGCTACTCAAAGGTTGTGTATCATGAAAGAGGAAGATGGTTAGCACCTGGGATCGAACCCACGACCACCAATACAAAACAAATATACATACTTATATGTTTATTACAATAATAAATAAATACACGGTTTTGGTAGTATGTTAGAAAAATGGATACGGTACATTTAGAAAATCTTATGGGTACTCAGAATCTTGCATCCTTCTTTGCAAGAATTCTTTCAAGATTACTCAGAAGAAAGATATAGTTAGTTCTTTTTAAAACTCCTCTTTCAAACTAATCAAAATGTAATAAAAAACACAGCAATTTATAACAAAGAAATGTACCAACCACAACTTTACTCTTCACTTGGTCAGCGTGCACTTGCTGTGTCGGAGGATCATCTTTGTCTTTAGGCTTGGACGGCTCTTCTCTGTGGGATGTGCTCTTCTTGGCAACAGCTCGGGGACCACTTGATTCTTTGTTCGGCTCTTCTTTGTTTTTGGGTGCAGTGGCCACAGATACATCCATCTTCAAAAATAATAATACGGGAACATATGAGTGAGTTACAAAGGACAATAAAAGTAATAGTAACTATCAGATGTTTCCAAATTACCTGAGGGTCCGCCGCTATATCAAAATCAGCCTGCTCGGGCCTGGAATATTCCACATATGGGAAATGTTTGCTCTGTAACATGCAAAAGAGTGAGAGTAAATAATTTTAGTTTTTCTTTTATTTAACCACTGTACACCCTATGAGAGTGGATTCCTGAAGAATTTGAACACATGCACAATTATCTGAATATCATGTGTCCGCATTATTAAAAAAAAAATATATCTGTAGAAGATGGACCAAAAATACGTTGACACGTTTTAAAAATGGGACCAATACAATATATATATATACTAGCTTTCCCGACAGACGTTGTCCTGTGGTTCTAACCTGAGGCGGCCCGTTCATATGTACATAATGTGCACTGCGCCTCAAAAAAAAATACATAATTCGATTGAGTTAAGCTAATAAAATATTAACATTAATATATTTCCAAAACATCCATATTTCATTCGTATTCAAAACTCAGGGGGGAACAACGCGAGAATATAATATGAGCGCGCAGACATTCTACCTCTATGTGCCCGATGTTGACTTTGTATGAAAATTCGAGTAAGCGGGATGGGATACTGTAAGAGCGGCAATTACGTTTGCAAGAATGAGAGGGAACTACCATCATAATTTTGTTGTTATGGCGTCGCAGGAAATCGGTTCCATACTATCTTTAATATAATATTTTACACTATCCATTATCCGTTTTTCAACTTTTTATTAGATATTCTGTTATCCGGAGCAGAGAAGAATCCAACAAAATCAAACATCAGAAGAATCTGTTGAGCCGATCTCGAGTTATAAGTGTTCGCACTAACCCGACTTTCATTTATATTAGAGATATATTGGTAACAATTTCGAGTAGCCAGTTTGTTTAAGAATTATAAAGCATTTATGCTGCTGGAAGACTAAATATTGGTCTCCAACTGGTGGACAAAACCTTTGAATGTCAATTATTTCCTCTGAAGTTAATTATTATTATTTTATGTAGGCAATTTTTGATTTTTAAATGAATATGTCCTCACTCATAGTGTACACAAATACATTCTTTAACTATTTCACAGTAAGCTACTTAAAGCTCGTGCTGTGAAAGAGGAAGATAGTCGGCACCTGGGATCCAACCCACAACCTCCAATATGAAACAGTAAGAAGCCGATGTTGTAACCGTCAGGCTAACAACCACTTTTTTTATATGTTATATGCTCGATTATATAATAACTTATTTCTTGTAGAAGGCTATTGGTTATTTAAAATCACGTTATGACTCTTAGGGACATTATTTGTTGATTCATTATGAAGAAAAATGCCACACCATATTCTGACTGATGTTTATTACCAGAGAATGTCAAGACTTGTGTGTCTTAAATGTTTCAATGTGCTATGATTCAATCTCACGGGAATTATTAAAAAATAAATTATCATCACAGATCACCTAGTAATGTAATAAAAGAATATCATCATCATCAGCACGACAGTCCTGGGTGGACCCTGGCTGAGTCAAGAGATTTTAATAAAAGAGTATACAAAACCAAAAATCATAGACAAAAGTATACTATCCTTCAAATAAGAACAATCTTTTGTTTAGAGAGGAATGTATAAATTGACAGAATAAGTTGTCAAAATGATTACCTTGTTTAAATTAGTTGTTGCGTAAGAGGCACGGTGTCTTCCTTGGGACTTCCTGTCGGCATTCAGCAATTCTAAATACAAAGGTTCCAGTCTTGTACTGCCCCGATATATCCATTCTTCGTGATTTGGAGGAACTCCCGAGCTTTCGGCAAATTTTATGAGGGCCAGAGATGCATCTACCGCTTCCACAGATGCCATGATGAATTTTCCTTAAAGTCAAAGAAATTACGAAATATGGGTTCAAGCTCTTTTAGAAACAAATTCTTAAATAATATATTATACAGCACAGAGAATTAGTTAAGGTTAAAAGATGCCAAGGAACAGTCAGTTGAATGTTGAAACATGTGGTATTGTATCCCCTTCAACACAGATTCCAATATTTGCCATAATTTTAAAGCAAAGTTGAGGTATAAGAGATAGTGTGTAAGTTGATTTTTCAGAGTTGGGAGGGAAAGGTATTATTGCTTTCTCAATTTGTAGTTTAGAATTTTAAAGGTATTAGTGAACTTGGGTTGGCTGGAAAAAATCCTTCGGGATAAGTCCGCCCTTTGACTCTATTAAATGGCTGTATCAATAATGTATTTTTAATTTTGCAATAAAGATTTAATTATTTATTAGTTTTAAGTACCTTTATACTCAGCTTTGGTAGTCTGTCCTGCTTGAACTCTCACCATTGGTTGGTTAGGGAAACCTTGCAAGTATTTTCGGATGAAATCTCTAGAGTCAGGATGAACATCTTCCCAGGCGTGTAACGATCGTTGACATACCAATAAGATATTAGAATGATAGGCATATCTAGCGTATCCATCGTCAAAGAAAACTAAATATCTAAAATGAGAAAAAAATATAATCAATGTAAAATTCTCAGGACGTGTATTCACCAGTGAGCTATAGCTGTAATTGTTACTAGTAATCATACAGTATGGTATACAGCATTTAAGACCTAAATCTCTAGCGTCGTGGTTGGGAATTTGTACAATAAATATTTATTGATAGAAAGTGAAATTTGAGTTATACATGTCAATACCTAACTAAATATCTTTGCTTATTTGTATCAGGTCATCACTATGCAAAGACAACAAGAGTCACTTGATCAATAGATCTCAGAAGATAACACATATATAAAAAAATGGTGATAAACAGAAGTACTAACCTAAAACGATTTGATTTGACGGGAATCTCCGCTATGACTCCGGAGTAAAAGGCCTCCTTGAGTTGAAGTTTATTTTGGAAAAGTGCAATAACTCGAGTACCTGAAATGAACCACACAAAACAAGATGCACATCAGTTCTTAAATATAATTCAACTAAAACTCAAATAAAATAAAATAAACAATTATTAAAAAAAAAAGCAACTAGAACAAAGAAACATCTTTTATGATCACAAGACCTAGAAACATAAGGCCTCCCCTCTATTCTCATTCACGATCAATCCATCCCTTTAAAGGGAGAAATGTCACTCCAAAAAATGACCGTGAGGGGGGAAAACCAAATGGACGTCGTGGAGTGATACGGAATCGGATATCCAAGAGTCCAAAATTCAATGGCGCGAAAGTCATTACTCTATCACTCCAAACAAATCGTCAATGGGGAAAATCGAGAGAATCCAAGCTATCATGTCACTTGATTGTTAGTAATAAAACTTGGTCCAAATTTGTCTCATTTTGTCATCATCTTTCCACCAGGGTACACGTGTTGCTGTTTTATATTTAACAATAACAAAATACGTCTATCAATGCAGTGAAATTTCGTTTAAAAAAAAACTCAAGTTTCTCATCTGTCACAATGGATGACATCCTGGGTGAGTGTGCGTCTACAAAACAAGCAAGGAAAATAAATTTGTAGAAGGAGAAAGGTAGGAAGAGGAATACATTTATGATTATGACTAAAATTTGTGCTCCAACAAAGCCAATAGGCAATAAAGATGAGACATTAAGAAAAATGGATATAGTCATATCCTGGCGCCAAATACATGCAGTCGCAGTCTTTAAATTTGGTTGCTCTCTTGTTCTCAATAATTTCCAACTTTTATCTCTACATCTCATTAATTATTATTGAATATCTACTTGTTGTATACATGGGATTTTTCGACATGTTGAACATGTCGAGAATTCTCATGATTAGGAGTTTCGAAGACTTAAACTTTACCACCTAATGGCGAACGTTGTTAACGTAAAGTGATCACACTAAGTCAGCCTTCGAAATAACAGTAGAAGACGGTTGTAAGCCCGTGGTGGTTTGTTCCATTTAAAAATCGAACATCAGTAATGAATTGTTAGTCATTAGTTGTTACATATTTACTAAAATAAACGTATGGCTAAGTTACCTATGGGGTACAAGACGGGTGATGGTGCTACGTAAGCCACTTGTCTGCCAGTCACCTGCTTTGTCACTTGTTCGCTCTCTCCACCTTGCACAAAATGAACTGACACCAGAGAAAATTGGGACAACGTTCCATTTGCAAGCTGAAATACTTCAATATTGTAAAAAACCTGCAGAATAAATGACTAATACTTAAAATTTTTTTCCAAAAATACTGACTTGAGTTCCTCTGGGCATAACTCGAACTATCTGAGCGAGACACCAGGCTCCGAATATAGATTGCCTCACGGCGTAAACTGTGTCTCCAACAGCGAGATTGTAGTCGGGTAATCTTCCTCTAGTAGGTGTTGAGTTCTAAATTCAATTATAAACATATATTATTACAATAAAAAATTGAATGATTTATTGTTTGGATGTTTGATACGATAACAATACAACCCCTACCTGTACTACAGTATTACTCCGAGCACTGTCTGCATTTTGTTCAGCAATACTTTCTCGTGGTGCGATATTAACCTAAAATATAGAACCAACCATTTGATGCATTCAATAAATCAATAACAGCCGGTTTCATAAAAAGCTTCAAAAGAACACTTTAAGCCATGAATACACATGCCTGTAGCTGGCACACTTGCATGCCAGCTACTATCATGTGTATAAGCTAACTGGCATGCCAGTAGATCGCACAACATTTGATTTACTGGCATGCCACATGAGGAAGAGGACGCGGCGGGTATGCGGGGGGCTACGAAACTTGCACGTGTGAACATCACGACTGGTACGTGCATGCCAGTAGCTGACCTGTTATATAGCATTTTGCATATGAGTATCTTTCTTTTTTATTTTATCCGCAATTTTTCCTAACAATTCATCAAATTTTTCTGGCAATATTCTTAAATGGTTTCTGTAACCATCTATATCTTCTTGTCGCATTTCTGTAAGCAGACAACTACTTGCTCCAAAATCTTCCCTTCTGCTAATCCAATCTTTCATCCAAATCCGTTTTCTTTTTTTCTTTCATTAAATTAGCCACACATTGTACTGCTAATTGCAATACGATGAAATTTAATTCACTTCGAATGTTTTCCATTGCAAAAATCTCAAGTGTTTTGCATGTGATTTGGGACATGTACTGTCTCGTGGCTAGCTTGTGTATACAGGCATGCAAGGATGCAAATTGCATGCAAGTTTAACTTGCAAATGTATCCACATCGCGCCAGTAACTTCTACATGCCATTAACAGGTATGCAAGCTACTGTCCCATTTTACTGGCATGTGTATCGCCGCCTTTAGTTAAAGTTCCTTTTAAAATTTAAAGATTCCTTTAAGCTGACGCGTTTCATAAAAAATATTCCAGCTAAAATTTGAAATGTCAAAAAATTATTTTAAAGTTGGTAGCAGTTGGTTACCATGGAAATCTATGGAAAACATAGGTTGTTTACTAATATTTTCGCGGAATTTCTGTTGATCTGTCAATTTCATTTCTCAATAGAGTGCCGTTTTTTGTGTTAATTTATTATTATGGTTTATGAATTAGTAAACGAAATCTGTAAACAATAATATTCTTCCCGTTTTGCTATGTTTTCCGCCCTATTTTAGTCATTTTTGTCCACAGTGTCACCGCATACAAAATGTTTATCTTTGTGACAGAGAAAGCGCCACGAAATTTTCTATGAACACCGGTGGTAAAAATTTGAACTACACTAAAGTCGACTTTAACTAAAAATAATAATCAATAACGGTACTTTAGGTAAAAGTCGGTTTTAAATGTCGTTTTGTTGCTATGAAACCCGTTATTTTTTAAAGGGGAATTTAAAGTCTCCTTTATTTTTTATGAAACCGGCCGTTAGTGTTCGATTTTAAGAAGTAAATTTTTACGAATTTTAACCACTACACGCAGGCTTATGACCGTCTTCAAATTGACCTTCGCCGTCAACTTTTAATGCTCCATGTATGGCATGCGAAGGCATTGGTAACTGACGGAAGGGTCTAGTGGGCATAATTTCACACTTTAATTTTTTTATGTAGTCATCATACGGGTATAAAATACTCACAACATTTTGAGGTACAGCAGTCTCAATAGGTTTAGTAACCTGAACTTGCTTTTTGATTCGTGAAGACCTTCTTTCTGGAATCAATGAGTTCTGGAACAATTTCAATACAAACATGTGTAGAGTGAGATATTCTGTTAAATATAGTAAGTACATATGCTTATTCAAACCAACTCTGTAAAACAACTTTGAATTATCATATATAGATATTTATGAAAAGTATATGAATACAGTAGAACATTTAACATCTTAGCTTAGAGATTCCCTTTTTTGAATTATTTCACTCAGATACTTACCATTTCACAATGATTGCCGTGATCTGTCAATATGATTTCAGTTCTGCAAATAGTTGGATGTCTAAATGATTCATACAGCTTAGTTCTTATTGCGTCTAGTTCTACTTGCTCGTGATTGATTAGCTTCTCTAGATCCGCACATTCAACTGTAATCAAATTTTTGTTGTTTCATTAATACTTCCACTTCTTTACAGTGTCAGAAAAGAACATATTTCTTTGTTTCATGCTCCACCAATAAGCCGAGACACAAGTCATAATATTAACAGCCCTATTCATTGTATACAAAATAATCAAAATACTTAACAAAGAAATATTAAAATTTTATGGAATAATTCACCAGATTAAAAGGTTTGGCAGCATGATGGTTTGTATTTAATGTTGCCAATACCAAAAAATAATTTGACAGAATACAAAATCATTAGTAACATACCATCCAAGGCACTCATCTTTTTCAGCAGATTCTCTTCGCACATCTCTATTTGTTTGTTTACATCATATTTATTCCACACTTCGCAGAAAAGATCTGGCATCACCTCGTTGATATAATTTTTTTCTACTTCATTCAATAGTTCATCCGCTGCTGCCTTAGGCAGACCTTTCTTCCTCCATCCTCCTTTAATGAGTCGATTTTTGGCATCAGATTCATCTTCCGAATCAGAGTCTGATATTTCTACGAGATCTTGATTATTTGGAACTTCAGCATCCAGCAAGCAATGTCCAGCTTTGAATCTAGACGAAAGATTCTCCATAAGAGATATCCCCGAATCTAAGCAACTTTTGCAAACTTTTGGCTGGTTAGATATATCTCTAGCACGAAATAAGCTTGGAATAAACAATGGACACGGAACAAGAGAATCAGACTTTAAGCAAACAGGATTGACACACTTATCACCAGGTTTGAAACGCTTTTCACGACGGTTTTTCTTTGAAATGTCATCTACATCAATACTAATAGTTACTGTTAGGTTATTATTCCCTGAAATAATAATAAAATTAATTAATTAACATGCCCATTTTCATGTGAATCTTAAAATAGCGAGCAGAACTTATTGCTGAGACAATACTTCAACAACTGACAACATTGAAGGTGAGACGGGATCAGGGAGATCTTATTGAAATATACAAATCTTCTCCCCATTTCCGCACTCATATCATTATCATAAGTGTGAACAGCTCCATACAAAATATTCTGCCACCAGTGCACATGAATAAAAATCTGAACCGAGGACACAAGCTGAAATTGGCATCAACAAGATTCTCTTCGAATCCCCAGAAACGTTTCTTGGACAATAGTGCACGGAATCAGTTCCCATAGTCAGTGGTTTTTGATCCTACACGAACTTTTTCAAGAATGGACTAGACAGTGATAGTAACACAACCCAGCTGGGACTTGGACTCAAAATTGAGAAAGCTGCTTAGCCAATAAAATAATTAAAACAATTTCTGAGACAGGATGCCAATTCCTAAAAGGCTATTTTGACTAACTAAATTTATTATGTAAAAATAAATCCAATTGTTTAATATTATAAAAACATGGAGCAACTGACCTATGGACTCTACTTTTGGTGGTGCTTCAGAGTTCTCTTCATCGGAATCCAGTAAATAGACCTGCGATGACTCCTGTGGCAAAGAATATAAGGTAAAGCATCATATCCATTTAATAAGACTTTAAGAAGAAAAGCCTATCTGCATTACTAACCTCTACTTTGGCTTTATCTCCTACACTTTCTTTTGAAACAGTGACAGATTCTTCTTCTTTACCTTTCTTCTCTGCCTCTTCTTTTTTATCGCAGGGTTTCAATTCTTCCAAAGATATTTTTTCTAAAACTTTATTAACTAATTAATTTTCGATTCAAGCAAAAATAAGCTAATGATGTATGTATCTCTATATATAAAAATGGAGCCCTATTATAGAGATAAAAAAAAAATCTAATTCAATATTCATAGTAAAGACAGGACGATATCTGTTGGATATCTAATGTAAGATAAAATTATTCCAGAATTGAGTAATATTGTTAAAACAAGAATTGGATATCTTTAAATGAAATATCACCTTTATTTTCTTTTGAATCCTTAATATCTATGTCGATAGATTCAGAAATATCAATAACCTTCTGAGTGATAGGTACTTCATCCGCCGGTTTATCAGTGGATGCGCTTTCTGCCTTCTCAGAATTCTAAAGGACAAAAGGACCAATTTCAAAAAATGAACAGTTCTCTAAAGCATCGATAAAATAAAATAAATATTTACGGTTGAAATTTCTGTTTCATTTATATCCACTTGTTCATCTACATCTACATCCATTGGTTCTGTACTATCGATGGCATCAGTCGTAATATTCTCTAAAAAATAAACATTAGCTTATTAGGAGATTTTTAGATGAATGTTTATTGCATTTACTTCCATACGGGTGATTCTTGGCGCTTGCTCAAGGCCCAGAAATAAAAGGTTACAGTGTTATACAACCAACTACCTCTGAAAAAATATACAAAGGAACCCGGCAAAAGGATGGACAGCGCAGTTCTTTTATCAAGTATCCAAAGAAGAGCCTTGATGGCACACAGAACAGAAAAGTAGAGCTGAAGATAACTATAGTATGGCAGGAGAAAAATAAAAAAATATACAATTACCTATGACAGCTTGATCAGTACTTTCTTTCTCATCACTAGGTTCCAACACTTCAACCATCTTTTCGTCTTCATCCACTTGTTTAGGTTCTTTTTCCTTTGTTTTATCCTCTAGTATGGTCTCCTTCTCTTTTACGCTCTTAGGAGATTCCGTTGATGGCTGAAGAAATAAGTCAAAATCCTCAATTTTTTCCTTATCAATTTTGGGAGATTCGCTAACATCATCGGATTTTTCAATTTTTGTACCGTCGAACATTACGTTACTAGATTTCGCTGCCAAACTGGTAACTTCAAAAATAGATAAAGCTGGTTTGTCGATCTCACTAAGAGAATTTTCACAAATGCTTGTGAAATCAGTGCTCTGTTCTGCATCACAGGTTGTGTCCACGGAATCAATGAATTCCGTATCACTTTGGAAACCTTTCTGAGATTCGTTTGCTCCATTACTATCCGCATCCACTGGTAAGGATGATTTGGTTTTTCTTTTCTTCCTATATCTTTTGCCGATTGCTTCTTCTATAATATGGTCAGTCGCCTCATCCTCTTCACTTCTGGGATGATATTCTTCATCATCAACATTACTGTAATCCTCATCTTCCATGTTAGTTTCACTCTCTGCATCACTGTAACAAAGGATTCAAATGAAAAGAGACTACAAATCTTCAATACCTATATCATGACAGACAATAAATGTATCGGAAATTCTATGATGCTTGTGTCTTACCAGCACTTATTTATAGGTTTGAAACTATCACATTAACCCAAAGAAGCGCTGAAAAATTAGCGGTGGTACAAAGAGAGATGACACAAACTATGCTAGGGACAGAATTATAAACACAGCAATAAGGGATAGAACAAGAATGTCTGACATCATTGAATTAGTGGCAGGTTTAAATTGGCGATGGGCCAGACATGTTGACCGTTTAGAGTATACATGGACAAAAGACTTCCTGTACTGGCGCCTTAGGACCGCAATTAGAAGTCCTGGTATTTCACAGTTACAATGGAGGGACGACATTGTGAGAACCATTGGCTGGTTGCACAAGATTGGGAGACGTAGAAGAGTCTGGAGGAACAAATATATCAACAACTGATGACTAAATTTTTGAATGGTATGAACAAAGCACTACGGGCTTACGACCTCCTTCTACTGTTATTTCGAAGGCTGGCTTAGTGTGATCACTTCACGTTACCAATGTTCGCCATTACATACATTCTCCCTTTAAGGCTCCCCGCACACCGCAAGCCAACCCAGAGGAGACAAATCCGCAGCAAACCCAACCCGCACGAAACCAACACTCTAGCCTGATCGAAGCAATCAAATTCAAAAGCCGGCTCCACGCAAATCAAGCCCGCCGCAGATCCCCCCCAAACCAACCCGCAATGCGGGGGGCCTGAACCCCACTTAGGGGCATCAAGAGCTCTCCATTGCGCTCGAAGGCGACTGAGGCCTATGGTGCCTTTTCTGACCGGTTGAGGTTTAAGGTGTTCGACATTAGGTGGTTATAATCAAATTCCCGATAATTATGAGAATTTTCAACATGTGGAAAAATCCCATGCCCCAGGCAGGATTCATACTGTGTTCCTTGTTGTCCCATGCAGACGCTAACCACTGGACTAATAAATGTATTCGGCACACCTCTACAAAAAAAGTGTCATACCTCTCAAGATGTTCTTCTTCCATTTCAATATCTGCATCTGCATCTTCTTCATCCTCTTCATCTTCAGGGTCAGAAGAATGTCTTTCCCTACCTTCTGTTTCAGCTAAGAGACCCAACTCATCACCATCATTAGCTCCATCTGTGTTGACATCATAGAAAATAAAATAATTGCAAGCAATGGAATTTGTAGAAAATACAAAATATTATGATGTAATTTACCTAAGGAAGCATCCTCCAAATCCTCTAACCGCTTTTCTGAAGGCTTTTCTTTATCAACTTTATTCCCACTTGTATCATCATTTTCTTCCTCGTGTGGATTTTGCTCCTTAGAAATATTAGACAATATATCAGATATTTTACTTTCAAGTTCCTCAAATTTATTAGAGCTGTCTTCATCAAACCCGTCAAAGTTCGATGGAATCGAATTTTTGGCGTCTTTGACTGAACTCGCAGAATCCATCTCATCTAATAGTTTTTCTCCCGAGTTTTCTGTATCGTCGTTTTTCGTAAGCGAATGAACTTCATTTTCACTAATTTCATCCATAGTTTGGGATGTAGTCTGATTATCATCTTTCTGCTGTATAGGATCCAAGCCGGGAATATCGAATACAACCTCTTGTTTCGAAGTTTTTCCGTCGGTTTCCGACTCAATGTTTTCTTCCATTTTTTCGTTTGATTTGGAAGACATTACTTACGTGTGATTTTTCTCCCTTAAACAGTTAAAAACACACACGGCATTATAAATACATTATTGGATCAACAAAAACAAAAATTTGAACTGCACAGATAACCCCAATTACCTCTAAGCAATGCATAGATAAAATAACAATATGTAAAACGTCAAAAATCTTCTTCTTCTTTTTTGCTTATCACCCTTAAGTTGGGTGTTCCTGCCATGATCACACAAATAATAAATAAGTTTTATCATTTTCTTTTTTTTCTTTTTGTCACATAAAATCTTTTGTTTTCAGCTAATTTCTGAAATATAACTTTTTTCACAAATGAGACTTCGTATAGGCGCTAACTTCTGATTCAAGAGGTCCCAGGTTTGATTCCCGGTCGGGGTTGGCCCATGGTTGCCCTGTCTCAGATTCAACAGGGACAATCGGCTGAAAAAATGCCTCACCCCCGCTTGCACCAAAACGAAAAGAAGACGAAGAAGAGCCACCAGGCAATAAGTTTCGCCTTACATAATAAAAAATATTGCGTGTTAAATTTCGACTAAATAAAATCTAGTTACCTCCAAGGCCAGTTAACTGGAAGAATCCTCGAAAGGAAAATGACAGGTCGGACGGTCGAAGGTCTAGTATGGGTCAAGTCGGAGTTAAAAAGAATTCGAACCAACTACTGAATGCCATTGTAATGGATTGGAGGGTCGCAGCAGAGGATAAGATAATTTAAGGTGAAGTGTCGTGCAGGTGAGTTAAAGAAGAAAAGAATACGGCCTTAAACCCCCAAAGACTTATTTTGTTATTTGGTTCACCAGGAAAATGCGAACGATTTTTGAAAAAAAATCTGGCTACGCTATTTTGAAAACATAAAAGCTTAGGGTTAAAAAAATGGTTAAATCACTTTGGTGCAAGGGGCCCTTAATATAATATTACTATACTCTATGCATAAAAGCATTATCAAAGATAATATTATTAGCAAAGATAAAATATTATACTCTATGGTATTAATATATTATCTTTGGAATATTACTATACTCTATGATCTTTGGTATTAATTTCTGACAGCAGTAAGATGGTATGCGTGTGTGCTAAAAGTGAGATATTTATTTAATTAAAATTTGTGATAAAATCTTGATTTCTTTAACGTTTTGTTTTGTGTATCGTTAGATCACATCTTTCTAAATCCACACAATGGGAAAATTTTATATATTTTTATAACACCACTGTTGATAAAATTGTGCTGAGTAATTTGTTGTGAAGAAGTAAAAATTAATGGAATTTGAATTGTGCCACAGATTTTATTTATTTATTTTAATATAACTCTCCATTCTGTCATCTTTTGCTTGTATATTTAGTGTGGACAATATATTTTTAATTACTTGGATATTGGAAGAAAATATCTACCTTTTATCTTTTTATAAGAAATATTTTCTGTCAAGTTGCCAAATGTCATTGCTTTGTTTTTAATGCTGGTTCGTAATAATACTTTTCATGATTATGTTTTGTCATTGTTGTAGACATATTTGAATTGTACTTCAGAAAATAAGAATTTGATGATATAAGGTTCAAAAGTGGAGGCAAATACTCATTATTCTTAGGTTAGAATGTCTCTTAAGCCAAGGAATGTAGATTTCAATGAAACATGGCAATGCTTGAAGAAAACGGTAATGTTTGTTTTTAACTATAACTTATGAATTATTGTATATTTTTTATTTATGTGATAATTGTTATAGATTTTGTCTATACTAATATTATAAAGAGAAAAGGTTTGATTGTTTGTTTCTTTGCATTGATTAGGCTCCAAAACTATTGAACTGATTTAAAAAATTCTTTCACTGTTGGAAAGCTACATTATCCCTGGGTGACATAGGCTATATTATATTTTCAAACAAATTAGGCATCCTTACTTTTAAAACAATAATAATTTAACCCAAGGTGTAAAAAAATTACCTAAAATATTCTTTACATGCGTGCACTGCAAAAACTAAAGTAATGTACTACTACTTTCCAGAACACACTATGGAAACGCCAAACGTCATGAGAAATGACAGTTGTGGATAATTCGAATAGAAATGTTCACGACGCTAAAATTCAAGTTTACCATTATTTATAAAAAAGTGTAGTGACAGCATATTTCTAACTATTAAATAAAGTGGTTGGTAGAATAGCGGTTTCGACGCCGACTTTTGCACTGTTTCGTGTGCAGTGGACATGGGTTTTATCCCAGGTGCCGACCATCTTCCTCCTTCACCACACAAGCTTTAAGTATCTTAAATTAATTTTAATAAAAAAAAATATCATTAGTTTAATAATGTAAGTGTTACAAAAAAATACCTAGTCGCGAGTCACGCTGTTCGGTTAGCTCGGCAGCGAAGTATGCGTCGCTGGGGTATGAGCCATACGGGAGGGGAGTCTATATACCAACACTACCAGGCATGCCAACCTCTACTAGTTTTTAGTATATTTGTTTTGTATTTTAGGTATATGGTGTTGTTACACTAGGAAATGTTCAAAGATCGACTTGGAATAGCAGTTTTTCAGATGTATATTCATTGTGTGTAGCGTTTCCAGAACCACTAGCTGAATCACTTTATACGGAAACAAGATTATTATTAGAACGTCATGTTGAAAATTTGTTGGAGCTAGTTTCACAAGGAGATGGCGAGGAAGATCCCCAATACCCACCTGGGGAAGGATTACTCTATAGGTATTAGAGAATATTACAGCTATTTCAAGCAATCTTTTTTTATATGTGAAGTAAATTATTAGTTAAATGTTTTTATTCCAGATATCACATGTATTGGAAGCAGTACAGCCAGGGTGTAGAAATTTTGAACTTCCTTTATCAATATTTGAATCAGCAACATATTAAGAAACAAAAGGTGCCTTTTTATTTCAACCTTAACTAAATTTCTGGTAATAAGTTTCTACCTCTCATAATGTTACTAACAATTTTTCATAGATATTTATGTAAAATATGATAATGAGTTCCAAGCAATAAAAAATACTGGTGAGCTCAGATTCATTTGATAAATTTAATCCTTTTACCGGAAAACTGTCTAAAGACATATGTTTTTGCCGACACTTCTAATTTTGGCGAAAATGTGTCACAGCATTATCATTGAATAAATTAGCCACCTCCTTGTTGTGTTGAAACTTTGAATGATTTTACATTAAGCATGGCTGTCATCATGTGGTTTTTTCAAAGGAGACTTTTTAAGGGTAATTTGGTAAACTTTGCACATTAAAATTTTGAGTAATGGCTGAATACAAATTTGGAAAAATCGGTGTGTGAAACCGCGCAGAGTTGCAGTTCACAAGTGGCTGTCGTGAATACTGGACTTTCTGTGAGACTCAAATGTCGTACTCATTACACTAAAAATGTTGGTTGATAAGGAAGAACTTATTTCATCTTGTTTGCTCGTAATGGGAATCGTTCATTTTGAGAGGTTGCACTGTGTTATTTGATTTGTTTCAATTCCAGATGTCGGATGCGGATATAATTTATGGCAATTCATCCGGAGTGTGCCTGCTGGATAGATTGGAAATGGGAGAGCTGGGTCTCCTGTCATGGGAGAGGGGATTAGTCAGACCATTAAGACATAGACTTGTGAAACGTTTGTTGGCCGGCCTACAAGCATCTAGAGAGAATAGGCCTCATCGACCCGATATCATACGAGATGTCATCAATTCCTTTGTTGAGGTAAATATCTTTTCATAATAAGACCTCAGTTGTGAGTTGATGACTGTTTCCCTTACGTAAGTTGTTATCAAAAAAAATCTGTGTTTCTGCAATGAAGGTTAGCATAATAACGAGTTGAGTTAGCATTCCATGAGCTGAATCCACCATTACCAATATCTTTCATAATAAGTATGGAGGAAATTACAAAAGGTGTCAGTATAACCGGCCCATCCAATCTGAGACAGGCCAACCTCTGGTAGAAATTTCAAGTGAAAAAAATTCCTGATCTAGAATTCTAACCCTACCACACTCGGGACGTCATGATTTGAAGTCAATGCTTATACCACTTGGCTTCTGAGGTTTCTAGCAAAATATATGAAGACTCGTTCAGCTTATTGTTTCCCTCTACCCTTCATATTGTTACAAAAAGTGGCTCAATGTGGTTAAATCAATCAGTGGCTCTACAACCCAGGTCGGGTCGTGGCCTTCTGAAGAGCTTGCCTCCACAACTGACGATCCAGCTCAGCACTCCGCCAGTTGGAGAATCCGATCTGCCGGGCGTCCTGCACTACACCACCCAGCCACCGAAGCTTTGGTCTTCCTGGTCTTCTTCCGCTTGGCATGCTGTCCAGAATCTTCTTTGGCATATCCTCATCATCCGTTCTTTGATTATGCCTGGCCCATCGCAGTGAGAGATGAAGTGTGGAAGCGAAACTTACAGGAGGCCAAGACTCCATTGGGGCTGTAGCGTCAGAGGTCAAGAAGACGAATATCATATTATCAAATCGTCACTAGTTCATCTATCTTCCCACTGATTCCTTTGACAATTTAAGTTGAGATGATTCTTCAAAATAATGTATATTTTTTCTTTCATTAGATGCAAGCATATCGTAAAAAGGACCCCTTAGCATTGTATACTGAATTAGCCGAAACTCCCTACTTGGAAGCCACGGGAGAGCATTGCCAACGTTTTGCTGCTGGACTTCTACAGCGGTGTACTGTCTCTGAATACATGACCGAGGTGCTTAAAGGTACACCGTTCAATACACATTGCAATTTTATTGTATTTTAGTTTCATTGTGAATGGGTTTTAACGATCAAACATATATTTCAAAGGATACAAGTTTTGGGTAGAGGGTGCTTTGGTGGTTGTCCATTTCAAATAAAAAGAAAAGAGTCTCAGATAGTTCTATCACAATAATTTATCGTTCAAACATGAACTGTTTTTGGATATACTGTCTCCATTATCAAATATTGCAGACTGACTATCATAACTGCTGTCTGTTTGTGAATATTGAATAAATCATTTAAGCGTAACAGTCAAAGGCTAGCTTTGGACGAATCCAGGAGTCTTTATTCTTGTTGCTGTTGTCTTCCAGATTTTCTTCATCTTCACTTCTTTCGCCACAATCCTTCGTTGCATTTTGTTGGCCGGATACTGTTTTGCTTCTAACATACAACTCTGCCAGTATGTCCATCTAATCTTGAAAACCATACATTTGTGGCTCATATTGGGCTTTATATAGCAATCACCATTAGTTATTTTCTACCTGAGCTGTTATCATTTTCACTATACTTTTTATCATTATTCTGGTGTAAATATTTTATGATAATCAAGATTGGCTACATTTCGAACATTATTTTTCTGCATAGTCTTTTGTATTATTGAAGGTTTGATTGTAGCATTAGTTATTGTAAATGTGTGAGATAGTCTTTGGATTGTATTTTCTTCTGATTCATATTTATTTTCAGGATTGGAAGAAGAAATGGGAAGAGGAACTCAATTTTTGCACAGCTCTTCAATCAGTAAATTAAGAAACGTTTATGAAAAACATATGGTAAATAATTTTATAGACATATTAACATTTTTATTATTATTGAGCTGGTTTTATTTTGTAAATATAAAATGTTGAATGACACAGGTTGCAGATCATCTTAGTTTCTTGCATGCCGAATGCCAAACAATGGTTGAGAGGGAGCACGCCGTGGACTTGAGGAATGCATACACCCTGCTGCGAGGAATTCCTAGCGGGATGAAACCCGTTTTGGATATTATGCTAAATCATATTAAGGTAACTTGAAAAATATTATGTCAGTACACCCTGGGTCACACTGTAACACTCATGGTTTCTACACCATTGGATCATAATTAACACAAGATTTGATTTTTCCATCATTTGTGCAGTTAAGTGTCTTGGCAACCTTGTGTAATATTTCATTTGATATTTTTAGTGTTAGTAAAAATGGCCACATTAAAAATTTTGCTGATAATATGGTCAGATAATGTTTTTTTATCTTCGTCTTCCTAACATGTCACAACCATGCATTTCCTCGTTTCTATTAAAGTAATAAGTCTCCTAGGTTGTGTGATTAAATAATAGATTTCTTTTGAAGCTATTTTAAGTCATACCAGCAAGTCCGCAAATATTGAGTGTGTGCATTATTGAGAAGGAAATTTTATCAACTAAATTCAGCCATATTTTTGCTAAGTGTTACGGAAAACTTTGACAATAGTGTGTTTATTTGTCCAGCAAGGCAGTGGAAGCCCCATGTGTTAATTCACACATTAAACCTATCTTGTGCGTTATAATAAAAAAAAACTTTTTTTTTTTATAAAAACGTATCTGACAAATAAAAACTCTGTAATTTGAATCTTACGTTAATTTTGAGAAACCTTATGTAAATCTTATTTTACATTATCAATAGATATATCTGTTTGAAGTTGTATTCAATTGTCTAAAACTAAAAGTTATTTTTCAGCACCAAGGCATGCAGGCCATTGGCGAACTGAAAGGTGAACAAGCGCACAATCAATTTGTTGAACAGATGTTGGATATACATAATAAATATAAGACTTTATTTAGCAAGGTAAGGTGTTTTTTATCAACCGAACCCTACTTTCCATTTGAACCACTTTATTTTGACCTAATAATATAAATGTTTCTGTTTTTAGGTACTTGATAGTGATCAAGCTTTTATAGGTGTACTAGATAAGGCATGTAGTGCTGTTATAAATTCTAAACAAAATGATCAGCCTTGTAGAAGTCCCGAGCTATTAGCAAGGTATGTTGCAGTGTAAAAAAATCTCACCATAGATTATTTTCTAACACTTATGGTCACAACCATGTATTGTTGTTTATAGATATTGTGATGGCTTATTAAGGAAAAACACTAGAGGAGTATCTGAATCTGAAGCAGAAGAAAAATTAGCTTCTTCAATAATAATATTCAAATATATAGACGATAAAGATGTCTTTCAAAAATATTACGCAAGACTCATGGCTAAACGTCTTATTCACCAGCAGAGCTACAGCATGGAGCAAGAGGAAGCTATGATAAACAGACTGAAACAGGTACCATAGACAACCATCACCTCCATGATTACAAAATTGCTTATTGTCTGTTACTTACATGATATATATCTTAACTCAATTTCTTATTGCAGGCTTGTGGCTATGAATTCACAAATAAATTACTCCGTATGTATACGGACATAAACATTTCTGGAGATCTGAACGCTAAATTTGTCGACTTCCTTAAATCGGAGAATGCTGATGCTGGAATGGGATTTAGTATAAATGTAAGTTTCTTATTCCTCATAATAAAAATTAACTTTAATGTCTTTTTATATTTTGAATGTTCTCTAAACATCATGATTTTGATTCTGTAGGTTTTACAAGCCGGCGCGTGGCCTTTGAGCGCCATGCAGTGTGGTAGTCCAGTTGCTCTTCCACCTCAGTTAGAAAAGCCCATACAACTCTTTGAAAAGTTTTATCACAATTCTTACAGTGGTAGGAAACTTACCTGGCTCCATCATCTTTGTATGGGTTAGTATCTAAAATTATTAATATACATATTTAAAAGTCTCATCATATTGAATACTAATTTTCTTGCTTTCAGGAGAACTAAAGCTTTGTTATACGAAAAAACCTTATTACGTTACGATGCAAACTGTTCAAATGTCGGTGATGCTAGAATTTGAAAGAGGGGATTCTTATTCAGTTCAAGAGTTAGTCAAAGCAACCAGACAGGCCAATGACGCCCTTGTTAAACATTTAACTGCACTAAGTGATTCAAAGCTGATTCTTATCCGAGGCAATTTAGAAGGTGAGTGCTAAAGTTGTTTCAAAATTGGAGACTGTCTGGGTCTTAGTAATTTCTCAACATTTTTGCTTGTATGAGATATGGGTAATTAACTCTAGCTTATCTCCATACCCTCCATATTGGTTATGTTAAAATAGCTCGCTGAACCAGTATGGGATATCATAATTTTATTCTTAAGACCAAGTCCGCAATGATAAGTTGTTTGCTTATAGCGCCTAGAATCTATTGACATCTCCTAGTAACCACATGTTTGTTTACTTGGATACACTATGGAAGACACCGAGTGCTCACCTGGCCGGTTGCGAACATGCTAGAACGCTTTCATTTTAGTGTGCATTTACATCAAACGAACATGGAACCAGAGCTGGAAATAGATATATATATATATATTTTATTGTTGATATTGACACCATTGAACAACAATTAATTATTAATGGGCGATGACAGATTACGCTCGCCAGAGTTCTGGCTCTTTCTCGTTGTTGTTTCCATGGTGTCCATATCAATGTTAAGAAAATGTAATCTATTTCCAGCTTTAGCTCTATGTTCGTTTGGTGTAGACGCACCCTTTGTAAAATACTAACCAGGAGACTGGCAAGAGTCTAGGCGCTAAGCAAGCCATCCGTCAGTGCGTATGTGTACGCATTGAGGGTCTTGCTCGTATTTGAGACCCTGATGGGAGAAAGAACAGTGCTTCCTCAGCCAACTGTGCCTGCAAGGATTTATGGAGGATAGGATCATATGGTGAGGACTTATAGAGTCAGTATGCTTTAATCATGGAGAAGATAAAGAATTTTTTAGGTTTATCCCAGAATTAATCTCTTTGTTGATGTGTATTTATTCTTCACAAAAGGAACACAATTTTTCAGGACGTTTATCATGCTGTTACTAATTAAGCGTGTTTTGTTTTTAGATCCATCATGCGTTATTTCTCTCAATTTGGAATTTTCTTCAAAGCGTACAAAACTCAGGGTTGTGGGTGGAGGCGGGGCTACGGGAACAGCAAAAGAGCAGGCAGAAGCCGATAGAACTGCTGTCTCTGTTGACGAAGATAGGAAAATGTATTTGCAAGCAGCGATAGTTAGAATTATGAAAGCTCGAAAGGTGAGTCAATACATTTTCTTTACTCTTTTCCTTTTACCCTTGTTAGGAACAATACGTTTTGCTGTTTTCAATTATTATATCAAGAGATTTGGGTTTGTGGATGTGTATAAAAATAGACAAAAGTATAGTCCTTTTAAAAGTACGTACAGAATTTAGTATGTTTAGAAATGTAGAAATGAAACTATACAGCTAAATACTGTTATCTTTCTGCTTTTCTCAATCTCTCCTAGGAATATGAAAGTTATTTCAAACGCCATAACGTTACATGATAAATGTTAATAGTGTCAAAAACGCCAAGATTACATTAGAAAAGTTAATATGGTCCTTAAATTTTCTTTAAGATAATAACTTTAAAATAACTTTAAGAATTTTTCGTTTAAGTTCATAGATAGAAATCATTTATTTATAGTGCATTTCTAGAGACTATGATGTTATGAAGTTTACAAGGATAAGCATCAAATATTTAACTGGCAGTCATTTTTGTTTCCCGATGTAGCTTAACTTAAAGATTACCAAAAATTGTACAAGAAATGTAAATTTACAAAGTGTATTTATAATTACAGGTTTTAAGACACAATGATTTGATTCAAGAAGTGTTTGCCCAAGCTAGAGCGGCTTTTGCACCAAATATTGCGATGATAAAGAAATGTATTGAATCTCTGATCGACAAGCAATACATAGAGAGAACACCGGGCGTTTCCGATGAATATAGTTATGTGGCATAATAGTCATTTGATAATCTACTTATTGTTTTCTACTATAACTTCTACTGTAAATATGTTATGAGTATTCATCGCCAATACTTAATATGTAATAATTGTATATTGTTTCCTTGTTTGTATAATTATCTGTATTTATTTATATATTCATTGTAACTTACAAATGTTTTGGTTGATTTTTCCGTAGTTGTTTATTATTAACATAGCGGATAATATTATGTCTATTAACCTAACCTAACCGCAATTCAAGAAATTCTCATAGATCCAATCATCAGTGATAAAAGAATATGTACCTATTTAAAAATCATTTGTATAGTGGAAATAAAATACGCACTAAACGCCAAAAATGAAAAAACTGTGTTGAGTATGAGGAAATGTTCTATAAACCATTGTCAATAGCCTAAATATTGCACTAAGTCCATATCAATGATCTAAAGGCGTAAAAAAACAGATCCAAAAATCATCATAGTACTATGTCTGTATGGGGGAAAAATCGGTTTTATTAGATTATCTCAAAATGAAGTTTTTGGCGTTTAGTGCGTATTTTATTTCCACTATACATTTATCGATTGCAAAATGAAATATTATTTATCTGTTAATTGACTTTTTTTTTGTAATTGCTGGCATCAATGAATTTGTTAAAAAGAATATCAATAATTATGATTTAAACGCTGGCAACATTTTATTTTCTATATGATCAAGGGATATAAATAGTTTTATGATTTTTAAACAATGTTATTGATATTTCCTTATAAATAAATAAAAGAAAATATTGTGCCACCAGCATGTCAATGTAATTTTAAGTAAACTTGTTACTATTGGAAAATGTCTTGGTGACATAAATAAAAATATTCTTTTTTTTCACATTCAATTGTGATTTTTTTAAATCATTTTGTTTTTTGTAATTTAGTATCACGCCTCAAATTCTTAATGCTCCAGAAGAAATCGATACACACTTATTATGGATCTTACACACCCAGCGTGTTGTGAAAGAACAGCACCAAAACCTGTCGAATGACAGGCATAGAAAAGGTTCATTAACTGTTTGGTGTCCTACAAATCAGTTATATCGTCTCTTCAAGGGTCCCAATTTTACTTTACTATGGTAGGGACTTCGGGAAGAAATAAGTGAACCGATAGAAATAAGGAAAAGTATATCGGCTGCCAACAAAAACTATTTTTCATTGTTGCCAATGTTTAAATCTAAAGACGTCCACAGAAAGACAAAAATAACTCTGTACAAAACCATAATTAGGACAGTGCTAGCGAATGTATGGGAGGCACTAACACTGACTGTAAGGTCAGCCAAAACGCTCAACATCTTTGAGCGAAAGGTACTTCATCGAATCTGTGGACCTGTGAGAGATGGCGAAGAATGGCGTATACGCCACAACGACGAACTATATAGTATCAACCAGGCCCCTAAGATCTCAACACACATAAGACTGCAAAGGTTGAGATGGGCTGGACATGTGCAGAGGATGCCAAACTCTCCGGTTCCAAAGAAAATTCTGTCGGGACACCCAGGGAGAAGAAGAAAGGTGGGAAGACCAAGGCTTAGATGGGAGGATGAGGTTGGCAAGGATGCGAAGGAGTTGCTTCAGGTGGAAGACAGCATCGGAGGATAGAACATGTTGGAGGAGGCCAAGGCGCGATTTGGGCCGTAGCGACATTGAAGAAGAAGAAAGAAGATGGTAGGGACTGCGGGAAAATTTGTATATAGAAATCTCTCTGATCAAGTTTTGCATATTCTGTTGATATATAATATTTCTCGCAGACACTTATGTTATTATTGTCATAGCAATAAATATCGACGAATTATTTTCTGTAGTTGGATTGAATTTTTCGTATGTATGAATAATATTTCGGGTGGAATTGCATTGAAATAGCGAGTTACTTACCAACAATATAGAAGTGATCCTGTTAGTTGACTGCCTGGTATATCTTTATCTCTTACAGAGTTCAGCCTCTTTAACCTAGGTTTTTCTTTCAACTGTGTCCCCTTGGTATAAAGTTAAGCGTGGGTGATACATTCTTTATTCTTACAATTGAAGTACCTCACATTTTTAACTTCTTTCAGATTACAGGAAGTGTATTCATGTAACGAAACTTTTTTCAAAGACATCGATTCTTTTATATAAGTTGACATCAGATTCAGTGAAAGTGCAAGGAATAAAATTGAAAAAAAAAATGTAGAGATCAACAGTTTACTTAAGGCTTTTTTAACAGTATGCCTTAAAATAAAATTAATTAATTTAATCAGTATCTAGTAAATCACGAACAGTCATACATAATTTATGTACAGAATCTTAATATATAAAATAGTAGAAGAAAGAAAAAGTGAAAACATACGTATAATTATTTACACAGTCATTAACAAGTTGACAGTTTTGACATATCAGTCTTATATAATGTTGATATGTACAATATCATATTAACAAAAGAAGTTTGCACTATTTTTGCTGTCATGGAGGTCAGTATAAGTACGGTGAATTTCAATAAATGTTAATAAATATTTTGAGTTATAATATAGTGATAACAATTTTATCTTTCATAAGAAGTAGAATATATTTTCTTGATCGTTAATATGGACACTAATCTGTCATATGCTCTGTTTTTAGTTGGTGTAAACACATACTTACGGAATATTTTCTATGATTTTGGATGAATTTTAATGATTTGTATGGTGCAAGAATGTGTTTTTTTTGTGAACAAAATGAAACAACAACAAAACTCATCAAACACTACAAATACCCATTTTATCTGTTTCATTTATTTTGGTTCCTTTATAATATACTTTTTGGATAAGTATAATATGCAAAAATAATTTGGAATTCATTTAGAATGATATTTTTTACCCAAAATCAAATAGAAAAAAGAAATTGATTTTTTTTTTCAAAATGTATACCTATTTGAAAATGCTTTGTACTTTTAATTATTGGCACAAAGTTCTAAACCTCGTTTTGTTAATCTATAGTTAATGAAAACATTTTTTTCCCATATTGGACCATTTTTTAATACAATGTTTTATTTTAGAAAGCAAACCTGTTTTTTTATAATGTAATGATATTATTTTTGTTTTTTTTTGCACACTGCACGTAATTTCGATATTATTTAATATTTGTATATAATGTTTGTGTTACATACTACACAGTATTAAACAACATAAAAAAAAATATTGAAAATCAGAACCCCCATCACAAATTAGTATAGATTTAGTCAAGGATTTGTTAAGTCTGTAAGATTGGCATTGCTATGTGACTCGAAAGATTGTTACTAGATTGGTATCACTGTAAAACTTTAAGAGGCCTTTTGTCCAAGTCAGTACACATGGATATGAGCTGGTATGAAACTGATATATCGATACATTCCATGTCTAAATTGTTCGCAGCCCAAATAATAAACCAATATTCCTCCTAACTAATATTTTGAAATGTTTGTGATAGGGATACAAAGGTGCTGGTTGATGAAGGTGTCCATGGGCACCCGCAGAATATTTTCTAAGAGGTGGGGGGGGGGATTTTTTTTTCACACATTCTTTATGCTAACAAGAAGTGATTTAAAATAATAAAAGTAACATTTTTGACTATTTTCAATTTATCCAGGAAGGGGAAGGGGGGAAGTGCCCATGAAAGTGTCACACAAAATGGGATGAAGTGGTACAACATAAATAATCATGATTTGAACAATATCCCTTTAACTTATAACATATTTATTATATTTTAAATATTTTGCACTGATTCTTCCTATAATCCTAATATTTACTATTTAATGATAAATGTATAAAAATTACAACACACTTAATCCTCTTTTTATGTGGTTACGAAGTTGTGCAATTTCAAATTAAAATTTTCCTAGACATGTGGTTAAAAGTAGGGATGTCATTGATTATGGAATTTAAAATCTGGGGATTACTCTGAATTTTTATGTGCAATCTCAATGCTGACCCAATTTCAATCTTAATTACCATGTCATTAAAATAGTTCCACATCGGTCTATTTTAAATCCTGTATTACTTTACGTAAAAAATGGTATCTATAAGGATTTACAGTATTAAAAGTATTGACGGTCAACATTGGGATCCGGATTGAGTTTCAAGAGTATGGAGTACCCCCTTGGATGTGAATTCAGATATACCTTTGTATAATTTAATATCGAAATTATTTCGAATTATCCGTTAGTTTCGATAATTTCGGTTTAAACAGATATTAAAAGAAATAGTCAAATACAGATAAATAAAAATCATAGTTAAATTTGAGCAAAGGTTAAATTATACTTTGATAAGTATCTCATTTAATGCTTTTAGAATCGGCCCCTATCCGAAATCATTTGAAACTTGCATCAGATTTGGCTACGTATATAGTTAGTTATATTTCTGATATCTGATTGTTACTCTTACGGAACTCTATAACATCCCTAGTTAAAAGCTTCCATTGAAATTTATGTTGTGATACATCGTACGCATACATAAAAAGAGGGTTTGAAAGGTTAACACACACAGAGATGTACACAATGTGTGAATTGACTTGAATTGGAAAGTGTGGAGACAACATTTATAATGGATAGAGACAACATCTATAAGTATTATCATCATGTACCTGTGCCAGTGTTGTAGAAGTGTTTGTCATTGTTTGAGAGTGTTCTGTTATAATAAATGTTAGATTGTGTCTGCCAAGTAGCCGTGACGGATGCCAAGGAAGGCCTACTCCTCTGTGCAACTGAAACATGGGCATCCAAACCATCAGATACACGAGATAATCTTCTGGCCCACGAGCCAGCTCCCACACCACCTAGATCATAAGTGTTATTATCTATTATCTACAATGGTTTAAAGCTTCTAAGCACCACTTAAAAGTAATTGTGATTGTGAAAAATAGTAAATACAATGGAACCTTTTATAACGAGCATAATTCGTTTCAGAGTCTTACTCGTTATGCGAAACAATTTTCACATAGAATAAAATACAATACTTTCTTTGGGGGCATAGGGAGGCCACAAGAGATCTCTACTTCACTCGATCCTACGTAGTTGCAACGAAAGTCATGTCACTTTCACATAGAAATCAACTTTAAAATTCAATTGCGTTCGATGAGGAAAATAATATGTTTATTCAAATAAAATTACTTATAAATTCTGAAGAGGCGTAACAACTTGGAATACAATTTAGATTTGATAAAAATAAGTGAGCCCAGATTCTTTAATAAAAATTTATCTTTTTTAACTAGCAAACTGTCTAAAGACATTTATCTAAAGTTTTATCCAATACTTTAAAATTTCGCAAAAATTTGTCACAGTATTATTGTTGAATAAATCTCCTACCTTCTTATTATGGTGATGCTTTAATGATTTTACATTAAGTATGGCTGTCTTGTGGCTTTTTTCTTCAGGTAATTAGGTATACTTTGTGCATAAAAAACTTGCAGAAAAATAAGTTGAACGGAACGAACACTAAGATTGGCGCTGAAGTTGCGGCTCACAAGTAAATGTCGTGAAAACGGGATTACCCTTTCTGTGAAACTCTTTACTTGTTAGGTACGTGAAATGTCGCTCGTTAAGGGAGCATCTTTTTCATTTTTTTTTACTCGTTATGCGAGCTTCCACTGTAAGTTGTGTGGAGTATTATGATGGTGTCATTAGTGCAAGATACAAAGAAATAAGAAAGAATATCCTAATGCAAGTAAAAGGAGGTTTTATTCCGGATGACTGTGATAGACAGTAGGTGTCAGAAATAAGAAGTTGATTAACATTCTTTAAACATTAACACTTACCTAGTATTAAAATATTTCTAACTTGTCAATAAATTAAAGATATCAATCACAAACAACACACAAGTAGAGTGAAATGTGACTATAAAAGAAGTGATTTTTGCAGTAATTTTACCTAATGTCGTGGGCTGTCTTATTTGATTCATGATTCTGTCATACTCCGAGTCTTTATCTTTGCTCAACTCATGTTCATATTTAGCTTCCTTGGCGAGTAGAGCTTCCCTTTGTCTCTGAGTTTTCAATTCTACGGGCATATCCGGAATAGCGTATCTCATCATGCCTGTGAGACCAAATACTACATGCTGGAAATTTCAAATCTCCCTATGAAAAATCTAAATATGTCACTTTATAAGCAGCAGTTTTAAAGAGACCTAGAATTTTACCTCAAATATTACCACAAAAGCCAATCTTGCAGCGAAAACATGCCAGTAGTGAGGCGACAGCCCATAGGGTTCGTCGGAATGATCTGGAGCATTTCGATACCCTCGAAAACGACAGGTCGCAGGATCATTTTGTCCCTCGAGACCCCATTCGGATTTATAATCTGACGTGTTAAACACTGTAAATAAATTTTCATTATAATTCCAACTCGATCATCCATCTTCTATTTATTTGTTCCAATTATGAAATACTAGCTTATACCCGTTTGCTATACCATCTTTCTGATGGATCTTTTACTGAAGTTATACTACAAAGATCCTATCATTTTAAAAAATGTATCAAATTTATTAGATTATTTACCAGATAACGAGTGTTCGATGTATCCTTCTAAAGCTGGTCGTCCCAGTTGGGAAAATCTCACTCTATAAACCATTCTTGGAATCCAATCACTTGTATAAGCAATCACAAAAGCCTTTAATTTGAAATGAAATGTACAAATATTTTTAGTTTTAACATTGAAATATTTTATCGAAATTACAAAGAACTTACATTAGATACAACCGCGGCATAAGTGAGACCTCTCAATATTCCATACCTGAAACATATAAATTTGAGACTTCTGTTTTTACCTTACATTATAGGAATAGAATTTGATAATTATTTACCACGCTCCTATATCTTCTACTCTTTCAGCCAATGGCCTTCGTGCTTGGGTCACCATTTTATATGCATCTAGTCGAATTTCTGCTATATTATTTATTAAAGCAAATAACGGGGCCAGTGGGAATGCAGCAACAAATAATGTTACGAAGCCATATTGGAGAACTGAAATACAAAAACGTTGTCTTTTCTATACAATAGTGTCAGTAGGTATAGGAACTTATTAAGTGTAAACCCCGACACGATTTGGAATCGACAACGGGACCTTGTGATCAGAAGTAATCGTGGTCGGTAATGTTTTTGTACTGACGTACAAACGTATCGAAAGTTGATGATATTCATGAATTTTATTTGAAAGACTTCATGGGATTACTGTATGTTTATTTCGTTATATCGGTATTTGCTAAAGTGAGATATATATTTTTTTTAACCATCACATAGTGTTATGGAGTAGGCAGAGAGAATGGACGTTATTATTTTCTATACAAGCATACTAAGCGTTTTCCAGTGATCTTTCATTTCTTATACAAACTCTCCTTTTTCTTATACTTCTGGCCTGGCCTTTTATGTGAACAGAATCTATGTGTTCAATCCACAGTCATTGTCAACTTTCCTTTCAGCCTTATGAGTTCTTTTTGTTATCTTATTACCATCCATTCGTTCAACATGGACAAAACATGTCAACTTATTAACTTTCATCTTTATAACAAAACTAACTTCCATACCATATTCCTTCAATCATTCCTAAAATTCTCATTCCTTTCCATGTCCCACATATTCTTTGTAGAGCTCTAAAATGTATAAATGTTTCTTACTCATCTCTAAATATTCGTCAAACAGAGCAAGCCTTCCGGGATCTTGAAGATGATAATCCTGTTCCCAGACTTGATGCTCCCTGTGCAGATCTTTTGTATTTGCACGGTGAGTTCGTTGACGCCACCAATTATACAACTTTCTAAAATCAAAGCAATTGATTATGTAAAAGATAACAACAACAAAAAACTCTACTTTTAAAAAGCACTAGCAGGGGAATTCACAAAAAAGTTAAGTCCGAACTAAACTTAATTATTTTCTTAAGGGGCATTTTAACGCTAAAAATAAATCATTTTTCGTTAAATGAGACAAATTCCAATTATTATGATTTATCTACACATTTCCAGCATCTTTGTGTTTACACTGTTTCTGTTAATCAAACATAATTTTATTTTTGTTTTATTGTGTTGTTTCTTTTGCATTTTATATTGGAACGTTTTCACTGTTCAGTGCTAAGGGTGTAAACCTGTTGTGCTGGATGGCGATATTTTTAACAAGTAAATAAATAAATAAAAAAACTTGTGTAGGTATCTATAAGAGTAAGTATTGTATTTTTTGAGTTAAATGAATAGGAAAAAAATTGGAAAGGCGTTCCAGAAAAAAAAATTTCCCCAAAAGCATGCTAAACTAACATTATTTGAATAAAGTAAATTTACAGTAAAGTAAATAAACAATAAAACGTATATTTTAGTTTCATATATTATTAAGGACTTGCAGAATAATGAAGTTAAATTGTTTGGTCCAAAGCTCCCTTAAGTCTCAAATAATTGACTTGTTTTAAACTTAAACTTTTTCGTGATTAACCCCGCAGTATCCATTTTAAAATACATACGGATATAGTATTTCTAAGAAATTATTGAAAAATTGTTTGCCGACCATGATGATGGCCAACTGAATACACAACTCGCTAAGACACCCCGCTGGATCACAAATATCGCCTTTTAATTTAAAGAATTCCGATCGCCTCGCTGCTTCATCTCCCGGATAATCAAAAAATCTACCCTGTAAAGAAAATAATTATATTTATCAAAACAGAGTATGATAAGTACCTACCTACAATTATTTGAAAATTTTAATTAAATTTTTTTACACACCTTAAAAAATGCAATGTATATCAGTGAACTGTAAAAGTTCATAAACTCAAAAAAGAATATTTTAAATGTGTATGAATCCTCGTATTCATTTTGAGTCCTTGGGTTCTCTAAATTAGTTAAATAAATTGCTAAATTGGCATAAATCTGAAAAAAAAAAGAATTTGTCATTGGTTAGTTGAAATCTTGACTAATAAAGTATGGTTAGATTGACCTTTTGACTTGCATTTTCCTTTAGCATTGCAGCTTTCTGATATTGAAGTTGTACAATTACACATTTGACATCTTTAAATATAAGAAACGCTTTTGATGTTAAAGAGAATATGGTGAAATCCACGATCCACGTAGATATGAATCCACGATCTTTAGTATGTTTATAATATGTAAGTTGGGGACTGATTCACTAGACTACTTTTTACTTCAAAATTAAGGCTATTGACATTGTGCAAGTTTTAGTGCAACAAAGGCATTTATGCCTTTCTAAAGCTCTGATTTCCTAGAAAAGCCACATTGATATATAGCGGAGCATAGTTGTACTTTGAACCTAGTCTATGTAAACCAAATGGCGTGGTTTCTTAGAGAGCGGTATTTGTTTACTTTGCGTTCGTTATATTAAGGCCGCTATATGATGGAACCGCTTTTCTATAAAATCAAAGCTAATGCTTTATTAATAAGTAGTTATCATGATAAAAACAAAATCACCCTGGTCAGTATCATGATGATGATCAAGTTAATGAGGGCAGCAGTGATGGTGGTGGTTATTTTGGCATGTCTTTGGATGAAAGCCCCAGTGCTGTCCGTGTCCCCTATACTGTAAATGATTGAAACTAGGGATATTCTGTAGATTATTGTACCTAGGACTGCACCTAACACTATGGTGATCTGAAAATATTGAATTGTTTTTAAACCTTTTCAAATAATACAAAGAATTTCATTAAGTATCTTTACTAATAACATAATTAACTATACCTACTTAATAACATAATTAACTTAAAAGAAAAATTCATTGGTAGGTCTGTCACATTTGTGGTTTGTAGCAACGCTTAAACGGATTTGGTAAATTGTGTTTTGCATTTTTATCAATAGATGCCTCTGTAACACTAATTTTATTTACAATATTAATTGTAAGACTGAAACTCTAGCAACCTTTGATCAATATCACTTGTTTTTTGATATTCCGTCCAAGCTGGAAACGGACGGAAACTTAAAGAATCCCCAAATAGGGTAACTTTTTTCATAGTTTCTGATTTTACGTTCACTTACTGCATTTTGTCGCTGACTGGTAGGTACTGTATTCACATTGAAGAATATGCATAACTGCATAAGGCACAGAGTCATGTTGTGGCTCATTATGAACGAGGAGGTATGTTTCAGGCAAGCCACAGCAAAAAAGAACACAGCAGTGTGTTTCTACCATTACCAAGCTTAGTCATTTGTGCATAGATCAGTGGTTCTTAACCTTTTGGAGGTACTAACCCCACCAGTTTCATATGCGAATTCACTGTACCCTTCTAAATTTGAAGAAGGGTTCAGTGATTAGTTCTTAACACTTCATAGCCCGCACTCGAAAAATTGTATGATGGCCCGCGCCAACGGGGGAACCTTCGTACTTTTTTAATGGCTAATTTTTCATACAAATGAGATGTTTGGAGTTACAAAAAAAATGCCAGTATGAAGCTTGAGATCTTCTTTGCCGAATAGCATTAAATTATTTTCTCAGAATCTAAAAATAAGTGATTAAAATACGATTATATAACAATCCATCTTTTTGACAAACCTTCAAACACCGTCATAGCCCGCGTCTTTAGCAAATAGCCGACTTTTATTGCCTTGCATCCAAGGGCCGGTGTCCAGGTAGTGACATCTTCTTTATTGCTTCGGGGGTGCATTTATTTTATTATTAGGATCGCGGGCCCCTGTCCCAAACTTATTTTTTGTTATCGGGATTCTTTTGTTACTGCCGTCTAGAAATAATTCCCTTCGAAAATGTGGAACATAACAATGAAACCTAGAACCGTCCGCGGCAAAATCTTTTTTTCAACTGTTTACGACTGTTGAAACTTTACACACCCTTAGCACACGCGGCCTTGGAAATTCCCCGATGATTAACGAAATAACACTAAAAACTCATTTAATTTGACACATATACCAACTATTTCAAATAACAATGGTATAATCAACAAATGTGAAGGATATGGTAAGAGCCCAGGGTTCTACATTTAAAGGAATTTTAGGAATTACAAAAAAACTGGCCTGACCGGGGAATCTCCGGGGTGCGGGCTCTGAAGTGTTTATGAGTCGGGTGTGAGTCTTGACCTCCGCCGAACTCACGAGACTGACTCACCGACCCCAGGCTAAGAGCCACTGGCATAGAGCATTAAAAATTAATTAATTACCATAAAGAGAACGGCGCTTCCACTTATGAAAAATCTTAGAGTCTTTGACCATTGTGGCAGGTAAGGTTCCTTTTCTTTTGTTACGGGATTAATCCTAAATGTCTTCACCGATGTTTCAAATTCTGTTAGTAAAAATACATATTATAATAGTTATAATAATTCAAATTTGAAGGTATTCAATAAACGGTGACAAAGATGTACCTACCAGGTCTAGGTTCTTCGTCCTGCTCCATCCCATGTAGGTCCCACTCCCACACAATTATGGACTGTTTCCTTTTCCACAATTCTAGAAATGAAGTAGCTGAAAACATTCAAGAAATTTTATCGACCCTTCAGTTTTTCTACATTTTTATTTCTTATTTTAACTGCAACGAAAAAGTTTACTTCGAACTAAACTTAAGTATTTTCTTAATGGGTATTATAATGTTAAAAAATCGTCATATTTAGTTAGATAAATCAGACAAATCCCAATTAGTAGTATAATATTAAAATTACTTCACATTTTCCACAACTTATGTGTGTCTATAAATATTGAATTTTTTTAGTTATGCATCGAAACAATTTTGAGACGTTCCAGAAATTACTCAAAAAGCTTGATAAACTACCTAAACTATTTAATTAAAGTTCATTCTACAATGAATTTCGAAGTGGTTGGTAGACTAGCAGTTACAACACTGGCTTTCGTATCGGAGGTCGTGGGTTCGATCCCAGGTGCCAACCAGCTTCCTCTTTCACGACACAAGCTTTAAATAGCTTACTGTGAATGAGTCAAAGAGTGTATGTGTGTTCACTTTGAATGAGCACAGATTCATTTAAAAAAAATGAAACATAATTTTCAGTTTCATTAAGAATTCGGCGAATCGCATGTCAAACGGGTGTTTAGGTGCAAAGCACCCTTAAGTCTGAAATATTTGACTAGTTCTAAGCTTTAACTTTTTCATGAAATACCCTGCTGCTTCTCTCTATTATTTATTTTTATGACATAAAATTTTGTTCCGAATGTCGCTTCTAGTACGAACCTAGCACATACTATTTACATACATAAAAATTATTATACTTCGACGATTTACAATATTTACATAGTATAATAAGTAATTTGAAGATTAAAGTTCTTTGATTTATTGTAATTTCTTCCTGAATAGTGATAAACTACATAAATGAATGGTAATTACCCCAAAATGACATAAAAATGGCGAAGAATACTGTAGCTGGATTGTCAAATAAATATGTGAGTCTTGAAAACAGACACGATTCAGATAACTCTTGATATTTGCAAGCTTTGTCGCATTGCGGACACAACATCAAACTTCCAGCGCCCGTAGAGTTGCATATTTCTTTCCTAAAAGTTCAAAGTTAGTGGTGCAATAGGTATTTAATAATTATTGAATAGAGTTGTTTAAAAATATATTCTTACGAGGGATAGTTATCGTCAGAGTCCATGGACAGAACCCCATATAAAAAACACAGGGTGCCGACTACAGCAGGGGCGTACAACATTTTGGTATAAAAACCCAACCAACAAAAATACAATCCTATTTTATCACCGAAATATTTCTTGACCAACCATAATGGCTGTCTTTTGAACCATTTACTAGGCCTGGCCCATTCTAAATAAAGTTTCTGAAACAAAAAAAAATAATTATAGTTACTTAATGAGTTTGTGCAAATTATCAAAAATTATGGTATTCACAATAATTATTAATATTACTTACCATTCTGTCGAGTACTTCCCCGTTCGACGTTGACTTACCGTATTTGCCTTCATGAAGCGGGAAACAGGCCAAATACGTTCCGTCATTCAACAACCTTCTAATGCCTACCTGAAAATGAAAAGTTTCATTTCATTTCATTTTATTAAAATGCCGTTGGGTAAACAATTTTAATTGAACTACCGCCCTCCGTATATTGATAATCAATATTTCTTTTAAGATGAAATGTTTTAAAAAACTTGTCAAGTGTCGTACCTACTTAGCGAGACAGTCACAATGCCATGCTATGCAATGGTTTTCTAGAAAACCGGACCTGATAACATTATATTACGGCAGTAATACATAGTAAAATCTATTTTTTTAATTATTATGAATTACAACAGTAAACAAGGTTATATACGGCTAATGAAACTGCCGGCAGTGAAAGAAATAAACACGCTTTGTACATGTCTCAAAAAATACTGCGTTTGTAGTGTTACAGTCGCTTTTCTTTTCTAGGAAAACATCGCATACCTAATTGTTGAAACGGAACAGTCACATGCATCAAGTAAGTGTTGAAACGGAACAATCACATTAGGTTAGTGTTGTAACAGTCGCATTAGGTTAGGTTTGTAACAGAACGGTCACATCAAGAGTATAGGTAAGTGTAAGAAAAGTTAAGCCATTTACCTTTTCTGTATCATCGTATCTAGTTCTAAGTAATATTTGCATGACCAAATAAGATCTCTGCGCAGAGGTATAAGCAGTCTCTCTATCTTTAACTAGAAAACTACACGGAACAAAAGTTAGTAGGTACAATATTTGAGTAGGTATGTAAATTTGTTTGGTTTCTATGGGGACTTACGTCTCTTCTCTCGAGGTGGGCCCCGCAGTGGCATCGTAAAACGACGGATCTGGTGGGATGAGAGAAAAATCCCAATCCATCAACATTGACAATTTTTGAAATAATCTACGGAAAAATCCACCCTTTTCCTTATTACAATCTTTATCCTGAAAATTTACAACATCTTTAACTCAATAAAATGTAATTTTTTGTATTCTTTATTAACACACTCCATAAATAAAAACAGGCCTTTTTGCACAAGTTGTCGTAACGTCAGTGTATCTTAATACAGACGTAGAACGAGAAAAATGTGAGTACGTAAATGTTCAAACAAGTGCGCGAGATTGTATAGAGGCGTACCTATGTATAACAATACGCTTTGTCTCCAAAACTTTATATGCACTGGCAGTGGCGGATTTACCCTAAGGCCCAGTAGGCCCGGGCCTAGGGCGGCCAGATTTTAGGGGCGGCCAATGGTAATCGAAAACTCTTACTTGCATACTTTATGTGCGATTAGCCCTGAAACCGCTTTTATAGTTTACTAAAGTAAATTTATGAATTGATTTCGATAACAGTTGGCAGTGTAGCGTTTATTCGATAAGAAATTAAACTAGATTTAACTAAGAAGGTAGGCTACATAAAACAAGCTTACATACTTATGTTATGTAAGTAGCCACCTACAGCAGTAAAGTGTAATTTCATTATGTAGTCTAAGTGTGCTGAAAAATTGGCGGCTACGTATGGCCTGGGGCCTAGGGCGGCCGAGACTGCAAATCCGCCACTGTGCACTGGGTTCCTAGGGAGCGATCCGTCATCTGACAAGACGGCAGACTTACAAAATATATACCAATGTTTTTTGTTACTACGGTAACAATATTGACAATGTTCTAAACTGTCACATTCATCGCTGTTTATAGTAGCGCCGTATTCGTAGGAAAGCAGACGATTAGTAAAATAAAGAATATAAATATACCTACCCAAGCTTTAACTGATATTGTGAGAAAGCGTTTGATTGGCAGTTTCAATCCTAAAACTTCAGCGTATCTTGCTTCCGTCCTCCAAGGTATGTGAACTTTTATAAACCAGGTCTTTTCGTCAAATGAAAGACTTTTATTTTCAAGCTCCAACTCGAGTCCTTATGAAAAACAAAAATAAATGATTAGTTTGTATATTTTTATTTTATTAAAGATTTAAATTAAAACTAAATTAAAATTACAACAAAAAAGGAAGAGAAGAAAAAAAAACGGAAACATAAAAAATAATGGACTTATTTAAAGCACTAAAACGATTTGAAAATAGGGTTTCAGAAACAGAATGTCAGAGAAATGAAGTCACGAATCCTTAATTATTCAGGTCTTTGGCTGACATTATCTTAGATGAACACAGAAACGTAAATAACCCATTTTGGAAGAAAGTATGAAATATGGGGTTCCTTAAATACCTCACTCAAAGTGAACACAGATACTCCTTCACAGTAAGCTTGTGTCATGAAAGAGGAAGATGGTCGGCACCCGGGATTGAATCAACGACCTCAAATAAGAAACAGCATGAAAAAAAACAGCGTCGTAGCCGCTAGACTACCAGCCACTTCAAATCCCACCAAGGATGCACAGCACATTCAATTCGTTAATTTAATTAGAAAGAGTCAATTTTTTTATAAATAATGAATCTATGCTCGCACAAAGTGAACACAAATACACTCTTTGACTCTTTCACAGTAAGCTTCTTAAAGCTTGTGCAGTGAAAGAGGAAGATGGTCGGCACCTGGGATCGAACCCACGACCTCCAAACGATACAGTACGAAAGCCGGCGTTGTAACCGCTGGGCTACCAACCACTTCAATTTAATGGAATACTTAGGTAAAAAATAATAATGTTTAGAATTGAATATTTTTTGTTTTTCGAAAAAAAAAAACTTCCGTAATCTAAAATAATATGACTTTGTTCGATATACCTTTATTTTTTTAAAAAATCACATATTCTGTTCATATTTTTGAATTTTTTTTTTATCGGTAATTTTATTTGACTTGCTTTTCAGTTCATCATTCATCTTTATGAATAGCTTCATAATAAGTACTTGCTCTCTAAATAAGAAAAAAAAAATCAAGAAAAAGTCACCTTCTTTAATAAGATTTTCTTGGAAAGATTTCCTCTGGTCGCTCCTCCTTGCCTCTGTTTCAGTCATCACACCCAGCTCCTCCTGTTCATAAGCCAGGATCATGTCTATCTTCCTTCTGCCATCACGAAACATCAGAGTTTCAGGGTCCAGTCCCTGTGGTATTTCACAAATTAAATTAGTAGATTATTATTTTTGATGATTGATATCAGCATTAGTTTACGGTTTTTTTTTTTATTTTTTTATTTTATTTTTATTTTTTTTTTTTTATTTTTTTTTTTTTTTAATAAAAATGAATATGTGCTTAATCAAAGTGTACACAAATACACTCC
Source organism: Mystacides longicornis (assembly GCA_963576905.1). NCBI lineage: Eukaryota > Metazoa > Arthropoda > Insecta > Trichoptera > Leptoceridae > Mystacides > Mystacides longicornis. Next base: position 16,587,721 of record OY756425.1, read on the forward strand.
TTGACTCTTTCACAGTAAGCTACTTAAAGCTTGTGTCAAACAGTACGAAAGCCGGCGTTGTAACCGCCAGTCTACCAACCACTTACAAATTTGTTGTTTTAAGATTTTCAAAAAATCGATAATACCTACAAATATATCTAAAATATATTCTTAGATATATTATATATAGGATAATTCACGAACAAGTTTAGAACTAATCAAATAGGTATTTGAAACTTTTATAGATTTTATAGATTCAAAATGGTTCGAATCCCGGTGCCGACCATTTCCACTTTTACAACACAAGCTTTGCTTTATGTGAAAGACGTCGAAAGTGTATTTGTGTTCACTTCAGGTGAGCCCAGATTCATTAAAAAAAAATCACTGAACCACCACGCTACCAAAACATTTCGGTGATTCTTCCTAAAGGGCATAATAATATAATATGCCTTACCTCTCTTGTGGTATGACCTTCCGTCAAATTGGCACCTTCAGCTTCCATATTTTTGGCTAATTTCTCATTCTCGGCGAATTCCGCCATTTCTTTCTTTGCGTTTTCATCCTGTAATAATGCAAAAGAATGCAATATTAAAAAAAATAGTCAAAGAGTGTATTTGTGTTCACTTTGAGTGAACACAGATTCATTAAAAAAACCCCGCTAAACTACCAAAAACTTCATTAAAATAATTCTGCATGTCGTCGATGCACCTAAAATACGTTTCGTCTTAAATATTTCGTTTTAAATGTAAATTATATCCAACATATTTTTATTAAAACTAATGGTCTACCGGTGCTCGAAATTCGACCACAACAGAACTAATTTAAAAAATTATAAATTTGAACATTATTAAGGTTCCATTGTCAAAGACTGAGCGAGCGCTATTTCAAAACATTCTTTCAAAAACAATGACATGAATACATACGTTAAATTTGAACATTATTAAGTTTCCACTGTCAAAGACAAAATTTTCTTTCAAAAAAAATGACATGAATAGGTACGTCAAATTTGAAATGTTGATATGTAGAAAGATTTCTTGTTATTATTAAAGACAAACAATATTAATCTATTCTCAATTTATATCCCGCCATTTTCATCTCCCTCTTCCATTTTCATTTTACATTTTGTTTCTACGAAGTTGATGCTCCTTATAAGTGGTCTGTGGAAGTGTGAGTAACAAATACGTAACATTACAGCAGTGTTTGTAATGTTTTATGTTATTGATTTAATCTATTTTATGCATAACTTTAAAAAAAAATATTACCATTCGCCATTCCTTCTCTATATAAACTATAAGTGTGCGAAATTTCATACTCCTCCGTCCGCGCATTTATCGTAAAAATGGTCACAAAGTTTTTTCTTCACTAATTACATATTATATTATATGTATTTGCAATATGATCTCATTATGCAATATGCATGCATTCAACTAACATGTACGTACCGTACACGTCAGTCGTATTTTATATGCAGCGACTATACTTACCTATACTTTCATCGATACTTTATTCAATTATTACCTATTTGTGTAACGATACAAAAATAAAAGATAGGTATGTAGGTACAAATCAAATATACAAAGTATTCATAAATCAATTTTTTATAAATGAAATAGGTAGGTACGTATTAAAAAATCTAACCAAGATATTTAAAAAAAATATAAATATTAGGTAATTATTGACGGAGAAGACAATTTTGAAACGACCATGTCTCAAGAATGGTGGATACAAGAGTCGAAAAAATCCAGGGTCAATAAGATACCACATGAAGACAGTTCTCCAAAACGAGCACTTAAACATTGAAAGGATGGTTGTGTCAGATTCCCAATAGAATAATGCAGATTTTATTTAGATCATGTAAAATCCAATAAGTCGGCGGACAGAATTCGACCCGCGGGCCGTAGTCTACCGGCTCCTGTTCAAAACAATATAGTGAATGCCGTCGACAAGCGACGCCGACGCTTCCCGGGAGTGGTGCATTAGCTTTAGACAGAAAGTATTTTTTGTGAATGATACAGACCTGAAGATGAGGTAAGGGGCTGTCCCTGATGGGTGAACCAGCGCAGGGGGTTCCGAAGGGTTCTGTGACCGGGGAGTGTGGACGCAGCGTGTTCTTCTTGTGGTTGTCACGTGAGATGGGGACGGCAGACTGCTCCAGAGCCACTGTCTGAAATAAATGTCAAATCCTTTAATAACGTGAAGAAGAAGAAGATAGCCTTCACCAGATATCGAACGCCCGGCCATCAGTATGAAACTCGGTGTTTATTATTCTATCAGAAAATTTCCAACTGTGATTTGCTTCTTCTTAGCAGCGTTTGACCACACTTGACCATTTGGTATAATCGGGCATGATCAAACCAATCTACTTCCCTGACTTGACCGCTATGACTTTTGACCCTTTCCAAATCTGTTGAAGCATTTGAGAAGCCACCCATTCGTAACCAGAAATCAAATTGTTACTACTAATATTCTGAGACAGCTTCAAAGTTTCACAACTGGGGATTTCAAGACCTGTTTAGACATAATATACCTATTGGTCAAAAGGGTTGAGAAATGTGTTTGAAAATTGGCAGAAATTTCATTAAAGCGGCCTAGCCTTTGGGAGCCGCTAACTAAGTATATAAATCTGGAAAATAAATAACATCCATGCTTTTAGCTGGCATACTTGCATTCTTAACAACACGTTATGTGTTTAAACTAAATGGCATGCCTGTATGTACCTACCTAATACACACAACTTCATTTACTAAGACGACGGGTACATAACCGGAATGCAGGCAACAGCTACATCAGGTATGCCAGTTTTAACGCTATTAGGTAGGTATATGAGTTTTTTCAGGTGGTTTTTACTTAAAGTATTTCTACCCCGGATTTGTCTGTCTGGGATTTGACGGGATCGGATAGAAGAACAAATACCTATAGGCAATAAATTCCGTAAAGGTGGAGGGAGAGCTGGAGTAGAGCATCCCAAGAGCCTACTTCTTAAATTAACAGACTCTTGAGTCTTCGAATAGAAAAGAAGAAGAAGAATAAAATCCGCATAATAAAACAAAAACAATACTGCGTCCAATTTGTTTTGAAAAAAGTTCTGTGTGAATTTAAAATGTTCTATTTGATTAGAAAAATATCCATTATGGTTTGAAAAATTCCATTTTGAAATGAAAAAAAAAGCTGTGCTTATTTCAAGTGCTCGAATCCACACATGTTCAGGTATTAAGAATTATTATGTAATTAAGTAGGTGGACACAAATGTTTGAAAAAAGTAATTGTAAAATCTATTATTCAATGAGTACCTACATATGAAGTGCTCAGGTTCAACATTTTTACTATTGAAAGCTTAATTATTTCCTTAATCCACTTTATCAATTTGATTTTATAACAAAGCTCAGAACACTATACATTATTATTTCGATTATTATACTTTAATGTTCCATCATAATATCTATAGTATCAGGGCTGTACCTACTTAAAACCACGTAAAAAATTGAGGCAAAAGCAAAATATCGGTTGAAATGAAAACTGTTGTATTTATTTATATATCCGGAAATTAGCAGGCTGCAAAACCACATTATTGTTAAGAATTAATTATGTTTTGTAAATGACTGTGTGTTTACATTGATAAATAAAATATAAAAAAAATAAAAAATAAAAGAACGTATGGCAAAAAAGGGTAGTCCCGTTTTCACCTTGTGAGCCGCGACTTTCGCTCCAGAGCATTAGACTGTATTGAGTGGTCGTTTGGCTCACTCATTTTTCCAAATTTTCATTCAGTCATTCCAGTACTCGAGTTAATACGGGCTAAGTATACCTACCTATTTTTAGTATCCTTAAAAAATATCCCCGAGGAAAAAAAAACCAAGAAGACAGACACACTTATATAAAATCATTAAAATTTAATAGCTTCACCAAAATAAGGAGGTGGCAAATTTGTTAAATCATATTATGCTGTGCCAAATTTTGAAGAATTTGGGCTGGCCATCCTCTGAATCTGGACGTTCATGTCGGATTTCACCTCTTAAAAAGACTTTTCGTTAACGGTTAGTTGTATGAAACTCAAGCAAAGTCTAAATGAAATACATTCCGGCACTGCTAAATATAATTTTCAAGTTGTTGTACTAAGTTCTAAGTTACGTTTATCCTTGTAGGTAAGTGCTTATCTATGTACGTTAGGTAACTCCTATAATATAGACAGCGTTGTTTCAGGAAAATCAATGAAGCGGTATTGATAGTACAAAAATATAAATGTTATTTTATGATTGTGGTTAGGTATATATGTTAGCATTGAAGTTTCCGCGCATACCTTAACTTGTGAGCGCGAACAACACAATGATGGCTTTGGTTATCTATCTATTTTTTTTTTAATTTACGATTATTGCAAAAAGTTAATTTACCAATTTCATATAGTCTTAAAATGAATGCCAGCCCAGGGTATTACAGCAAACGAACACAGACAAAGACCTGGAGCATTCTTTATTTTTATCGTTGATATTATTATACACCGGGGAAACAACGATCAAGAACTAGAACTCTGGCGCGCGTAACCTGTCATTGAACAACACGTTGAGGACGATATAGGTGCGTGATCGAATTTGCAAAATAGTGCCAAATAATATTACTGATTAGCTGGTTGCTCGGTGTCAATGTCAGTGATCAGCAGCTCTATTACTGTCAGTGACCAGCAGCTCTATTAATGTCAGTGATCAGCAGCTCTAGTACTGGCTCTGCATCTATATTCGTTTGATCTAAACGCACACTTACAATATTTTTTTTCCAAATAATAATTATTGGTCATGCACTCACCGACGTGGATGGGTTTTCGATGATGTCCGAAAGAGTTGTGTCGCAGCTCCCTGGGACACTCTTCCCCCACGTCATATTCTGGAAAAAAATAGGTTAGGTAATAATGCGAATATGGTTTTAGACTACTAAATCAGTTCAATAAACACGAATTAATTCCTTTTGTAGAGTTGCACCTACCCCCCAAATTATGTGTATTTTTTTTTTATTTTTTTGGAAAATATAAGCTCTATACAGTTAACCTCCGAATATTGTTAAAATGGTACAGTCCTTGTATGATGATTCCGAGTGTAGCATCAAAACGCCAAGTGGTACTACTGAAGCTTTTAGGATCACCACGGGAGTCAGACAGGGCTGCGTATTGGCTCCATTTATTATTGCCATGAACTTTCTCTTGATAAAGTCCACTTAAGGAGCAAACGAGGTACACCAACAACACAGAGAGATTGTATAATGGGCGAAATGTGCGCTAAGGATTATGCGGACGACCTCGCATTGTTCAGTACGACATTGGTGGAATTAAAGCGCAGTGTTTCAACCACTGCGACGTAACAGCACGCCTTGGCCTTCGAGTCATGCCAGTAAAACGGAGTTCATGGCAAATAATACCTGCCCCGGTAAACAGCTACCGATAACCATCGATGGTCAACAGGTCTCCCGGGTGGATAAATTTAAGTATTTGAAAGCAACCATTACCACCACCGGAGACCTCAAAAGCTTTAAGGTCTACAGTGATGATTAAAAGAATAAGGTAAAAACTTTTGAGCGCGCCATAGTATAGGGGACGTCCATTAAACAAGTGATGTGTTTTTTTGCAACTTTTTAGACCCCCCTCCCCCCTAGTGATGTTTCTGAATACCCCCCCCCCTTTCACCAAAAAAATCACGTGTACTTTTTTAGTACAATGATTAACGAAACTTATGATTTTAATTTTCGTCAATTTTTTAAATTCCTGAAAGTTCAACTGTGTTTCTTTAAATTAATCAGAAAAATATATGCACGTTAGAAAAATAGACCCCCCCCCTCCCCCTGCGTGATCTATCGTGATTTTTTTCCAGACCCCCCCTCCCCCTTTTGGGCTCACGATGGACGCCCCCATAGCTATAATAGTGCACAGGAGACATCTTCAATATTAAATTTGATTGACTTCATGTAGATAACTCAAAACTCAATCACTTCCAATTTTTGTATGGTTATAGACCTTTTGAAAACGTAAAATGATTTTTTAATGTTATTTGTAATTTTCCAGTTTATTGACGACACGACTTCACGACAAAACCAGACTTTTTCATTGAATTGAACAGCAGTTTAATTCGTTGGTTTTCAATTCAGCATTCAACAAATATATTTGCTTGGGTATGTAATACCTGCAAAATTTAACTTCAAAAGCTGGACAGAAGTTTCTCCGTTTAACACATAGCCTGGGGTGTTATTCACGAAAAGGCCTTAATACGATTCAAATCTCAGCTCATTCCGACAAAATATTATTTTTCGTGAATCACTCCGACTAAATCTAGGTATGTTGGATGCGGAGTTATATAAAAATATACTACCTAGAGATACCTGTACAGTGTACCCGGAAGGCAGCCCTAATTACAATCAAATTTAATCTTTTGATAACGTCACTACTCACTCATCGTTAATGTACTTATGCAAATCTGCATAGATCGATTAGTTGCATTGTTATAAATAAATATTGCAATAAATACCTAGGTACATACAATAGTAATCAAAACAGAATAATCTGTAAAACTAAAACTACATTAGGGTTGGAAATGACCTATTTCGGTATATTCTTATTCTTCTAGGAATCTATATATCAATACGTGAAGGAAAAACTTTCTACGTATTTTTACGAAACTTGCGCGGACGGAGGAGTTTTGCACACTTATAGTTTATGTAGAAATTTCGCACACTTATAGTTTATGTAGAGAAGGAGTGAATAATTCTATTATTTGTTTTAAATTATGTATAAAAATGCATTAAATTAATAAAAAAGCATTACGGACACTACTGTAATTTGATACACTCACTCCGATGTATTTGACATTGACACAGACACATTTATATTATTTTGTTGTCAAGGTGTGAATAGATTAATATTGTTTGTCTTTAATAATATTAGAAAAACTTTGTACATATCAACATTTCTAATTTCACGTATCCATGTCATTGTTTTTTAAAGAAAATTTTGAAATTGGCGCTCGCTCACATCGAACTTACAGAATATGTGTCATTAGTTCATATTTTTATTCCCCTTTATCAAGTCTAAATCAAATTCCAAGTAGATAACAAGTTATACTTACTCCTTATTAATTAATACAGTTTACCTGTTGCAGAGTACACTATAGAAAATGGTAATTTTTTCGCATGGAAAACAAGCGTACTTTTCATATATTTGTGTGGGAATAATTGCTTCGCATCTTCTTGTTTTTCTTATTTTTTAGGTTACACTGTATTATTTGTGTTCCTATATGCCGTGCGAAATATTCAAATAATAAACATAATAGAAGAGGTTGGTATTCCGGTGGTAGGTATCAGTTTTCGTACTGATACAGAAGGTAATAGTGCGCCGGGTTCGACTCCCGATGCCGACCATTTCCACTTTCACGACACAAATCTTTGAAAAAATAATATATTTTTGATAGTATAAATATATTGTTTTCTCTTAGTAATTCAAAATCATTATAATTATTAGAGAATATTTAAAATTTAAAAGTTGTTAGTGCTTAGTATATTTTAAACTGGATGATTTGGACACCGATAATATATAGGTATACAAAGCCTTTATTGATAAAATACACAAATATAAAAATAACATGCTTACAAATAATTATTAACAACTAAAATATACTTAAACAAGATACCTCCCGAAAATGAGTAGGTATATACCTACTCGTGCTTCGGGAGGGATAATGATTGTAAACAATTATGCGTTAGTGGGTATTTCACCATATTGATATGTAAATTGGGACAAATTTATGCTGTGCATCTATACGAAACTGACAACAGAACTAACGTGGTATCCGTCCGTTTCAAACAATAGAACTCACACACCACTACATAGATAGCGCCAAATGTGTGTAAAGTGCCTGTCCTGGGCTATTCTAAATACAGATACTTTACATTAAAGTAATACTTTAAAATGTTTACCATCACAAATGGCGACATCATATCAGAACCATGACTGTGGCGCCTTCTTCCGGGACTGGACTGACTTCGAGGCCATTCCTCTGCAATTATATCAATGGACAACATGATCATTTCCAAAATATATCTATATGCAAAAATATATCATGACTGCGTCTCAAATATTATAGGTAGGTACTATGTATACTGAATTCGAAAACACAGCTTTAAATTAGTTTTTTTTTACATCGCATGATTTTTGTAAATAACTAGCTTTCCCGACAGACGTCGTCCAGTGGTCCTAATCATGAATAGTGAATTGAATTTGTATAATGATAAATTAATTACCCATTTTAACCTGTGTTATTCCCACAGAGATAGATACGTCTGTTTTAAATCTATATTATTTTGCATCCGATTTCTGTCAATCGGACTAACTAATAAACTAATCAGTTTATTTATCTGACAGTTTCTGTTAAACACAAATTTAATTTCAAAATTAGAAAAACTACCATAAGATTCGTAAATTTTTTAACGTTTCGCGCAAATTGTATTTTCTTTCTTTCAAAAAACTTATATTTACAACTAGCTTCCCCGACAGACGTTGTCCCGTGGTTCTAGCCCGAAGTGGCCCGTTAATATGTACATTATGTGCACTGCGCCCCCGTTAAACAATACAAAATTAATTCGAATAGATAAGCTAATAAAATAATAACATTAAACTATTTCTGAAACATCCCTATTTCATTCGTATTCAAAGCTCTGGCGGGAACAACTTGAGAAAAATGCGCTCGCGCACACACCCTACCTCGCCTATTACTAACACGAATATGCCCGATAGTATTGTTGACTTTGTATGAAAAATTTCTAAAACTATCGAAACGGTGCGGTGGAGTAAGTGGGATGGGCTACTGTAAGAGCGTATGCGAGAATGAGAGGGAACTACCCGCGATGTCGTGGGCGCGTCACAGGTAACCTTTCCATACAAACTTAAACACTGTATTTTACATCATTTATTATCCATTTTTTTAAACTTTTTATTAGTTATTCTGTTATCCGGAGCGGAGAAGAATCCAATACATCAAACATCAGAAGAATCTGTTTAGCGAATCTCGAGTTATAAGTGTTCTCACTAACCCGACTTTAATTTATATAGTAGAAGATATCAAGCACAACAAAGAAGAATAATAAACACGTGATGCGTTGACCTAGGAATATAGGGCTCCATTTTTAGAGATGCGTGTGCTAGAACGAATATATATTTTTTGTATCATTTCAATAATTATTAGAATACCTATAGGTTTTGTTTGTGACAAGGTTCATATTTGAGATTCAGTCACGATTTTTGAATTTCGTAAACAAAAACAGATTCGATGAACAAACCCTATAATTTAAGCTAAAGCAACCCAACACTTGACAAAACACATATAAATAAACTAAAACGATTAAAAGAAATGAAATACGTACATAACACATATAAATAATTCTAGGAAAGTACATCACATAGAATAACACTAATAGAAACAAAATTGAGAAAAAAAAAAACCACCATGCAAGAGTAACAACAAAATATTCAAGTCTTTTGCTAACGTTACAACATAAATAATACATCACTGGTTGTTGGAGAGTAAAGTAGATTCCTCAAAGGCACGGAAGCAAACAGTTTATAATCTCAAGGGTTCTTTCAAGACTCACCCAAGACCCTGCCTGCGGGGGAGGCGGGCTGTGTGGGTGCTCCGTACCCTCCTTCCAAGCTGGACCTCCTCGTGTAGCTCTCTGGAGAGAGGCTGCTCCTTCTCATCAAGGACAAAGCTCCTCTTTCCACATCCCCCGCTTCTATCCTACTCCGGTCGTCATATTCATCATTCAAACCAATGCTGCATCTTCTAATGTTGGATCGCTCAGTTGAATCGTCGCTCAGTTTTCTCCTATCGAATTGTCCTTCTTCCAAGGATGTATTGGAATCTGTTATGATTATTTCCAGATCGTTTCCAGCTTCGGCTTTGATATTTCCAGTAGAACTGCCACGGCTAACTTGGTACAGTTTTCCAGCTAAATATTGCGTCGTCGATTTTTTTATTTCATCGTCATCCCAATAATCCATTATTACGTAGGTAGGTACTATTGAGTTTGATTTAGTTATTAGAGAATTGTCCAACTTTTCAAACCAATAATCGAAGAATTTAAAATGTTCTATAAACTAAAATTAATAATAGAATTTAAATAAAATAGTTTTCGTACAACCACATAATTATTTACCCGATAATTTTCGTAGGAAACTAGCCGGGCAATAAATAATATATATCTAGAAGTATAAAAATCCCTTTTATCAGTGCTTTTATCTGAATTTCACAACATACTAAATATGTAACTCCACAAATAATACACGTTCGTTTCGATAATTTTTTAAAACCATATTCCACAGAAGAATACAATGATTGAAGAAACCATTATGGAGATTGAAACCAGTTATGGAAGGCTTTGGCAGTGTGCAAACGTTGCTATAGGAAAAGCTCACAACGGTGCGTAACTTTGGAGTGAAGCCAACTTAGAATAAAATATTAATGTTGGTTTATATTGAAACAGTAAAAAAAATCAAAATGTGCCTTAACAAAATTATAAAGAACATTTTCAAATTTAACTTCTAGTTTCACAACACCACTCACACGTTGTCTATGGACTGATTCGAATATTTTCAAATAAATTTGAAAATATTTAGAACGAACATCTTCGGTATCTGTCAATGTAAAAGATTCTATTGTTTCATGGTTAATACTACAATAATTATTATTGTAATTAATACACGAGGGAGAAATAATATGTACGATCGTGTTACTCAATTCGCGCCATGGAGGGAGCACGTTGGACGGCCACTATTTTTGAATGAAAACTGGACTTGGACTACATTCTACATTATAATGTCTATTGTGATGGTAAAAATAAAACTATCATTAAGTAGGTATATCACATTGTCGTACGTATGTCTGGCGTGCGTGTCCACGGTGCTTTGAAATCCGCTACCCGCTAAATGACAGCTTGTGTGTCAATAAAATCGATAAATCGACTACCTTGATTGGTAACTAAATTTTTAACGGCGTTCTAATTTTTTAAAAGCTTCTTATGTATTTTTCAGGAGTTGATCTTAACATCTTACCTATCAGTCATTATAGTCAGTGTGATATTAACATCTTATGAACGGTAATAGGTAATATTATGTTAAGATCGAGTCCTTTTAGAAACACAACCCGGCATCTCGAAATTAAATCTGACGCAGGCCTGCAGGGTAATTCACGAAAAAGTTTAAGTTTAGAACTAGTCAAATATTTAAAATATAAGGGTACTATGCACCAAAATGAATGTAGAATGAATTTTAATCAAATAGTGCAGGGTCTTAGACAACTATAAAGGCTACAACCCAGAAGACAATCAGAGACGCGATGGATCTCTCCAAGCAATTAAAAGACTCTACGAAGCTAACCTCCAGGGAGTTGACTGGCATGCGGCTACTAGGATTTTGTGGGACAGGGCTGCATGGCGAGAGTTTGTATAGAGTCCATATGTTCCAACTATATGCGGAGCGGACATTGACAAAGTAGAAGAGGATGTAGGTATATGGTAATCTAATAAATAGGCTATTTTTTAAAACTAAAAATTTGATTCTCCCGCGTAAGTAGACAAAAATACAAATCTATGATTTTCGTATAAAGTCAAAGATAGCAATCAACACAATTTGAAATAAACTCTGTGCCTTTGTTATTATTCGAATGCATCTGATTTCACGTGAAATTCTCCCACGATATTAAAAATGGTTTTCAGAGGTATGTAGTCGCACACCATTATTGTATAGAAGCTACACCTACATAAATAATGACACCCCTATAAAACTGGATAGGGGCTGTTCAATATTACTAGGTAGGTATACTTATTGATATCTATTTCTATTTATATTATGCTTTTAAGAAAAACCTTCTGTTGTAATTTTTATCCTACAATTTTATCTATCATTAACACGCCAGGAAATTACTAAATTACTACTTTGTACTACTGCCTACACAGTTGCGGCATATCACTCAGGAAAGGTTCGAATTTTGAATTTAAATTGGTGTTTGACGTAACTGTCAGTTGTTTAATGGATGGTAAGTACCATGGGCGCACGCAGAATTTTTTCCAAGTGGGCAAAATATTTTTTTCAGACTTTCTTTATGCTAAAACGAAGCGATTTAAAATACAATTAATATTATTTGACTATTTTTAATCAATCCAGGGGGGGAGGTAAGTACCCTCCCCCCTTACGGGAGCCCATTGATGGTTCCTTGATGATATACGATAGAGGTGGAAAAATGCACTGCAGAGAATAACTGATCTAGAAATCTAGAAAATATAATTACTTATCTAGATGAAAATAAATAAATTTAGTATATTAATGATAATATTTTATTGCAAATTCGTGAAAAAAAAAGACTTTTTTATTGCATAATAAATACCGATTTGAAGATAAATGCCACTTTGAAGATAAATGCAGTTATCTTACAGACCCAGGCTAAGACGAAAGGATAATGTTGGTAAATAAAAATATATTTGATTTTATTTCAAGAGTATCCCCCAGGATCGTTCACTATGCATCCAATTTTTCATTTTTTAAAAACTGTCTCGATGCATTTTTACAATCTGTATATAATCTGAAATGGAGTATATTTTTGCAACACTCGCTTACCTAGGTCCCATTTTTTTTAAGTGATGAATTGTTTTTATTACGAACTAGATGAACTGTCGAACTTCGTCCGGCATCAGAATCAATATAATTAATGCATTTACTTTCTTTATTGAATTGAATTTTTCGTTTAGTTTATATAATTAAATCACTCCAGAAAACAACGTTTTTTCATATGTACATAATATTTGACGGAGTTTAGTTTGTCATTTATTAGAAACGGTGTTGTACTTACCTACTCATATGGATTTATTATTTTTGTAATGTTCTTACTTTTTGAATACCTACCCGAGGAAATTTCTCGAGGCCGAGAAGAACGAAGCAAAAATAATACATCGATATTAGATGTCGTTCAATTCATCTTATAAGTTATGAACATACTTAATAATTAATATTTTTGGTGTTTACCGTGTAGTAATTCATAATATGAATGAAAAAAACACTTGTCTATAAGACAAGTGTTTTTTCATTCATATTATGAACATACATTAATTTTTTATTTTGGTTCAGGTCGAAGTTCGACGGGTGGGTCTGATAGTACCTTGTTTTCCGCTGCTCCTTACTTTCACATGTTTGAAACGACAAAAAAATAAAAAACACAACAATTTAAACGATAAAAACATCTTGTAGATAAATAATAATGTTTCAATTGATATACCTACCTATAATAGTTATTTGTAATACCTTCCTTCGTTTAAAAATAGACCATGATCACACCGGAGGTAATTTGGATTGTGGAAATGGCTATTTCATTTCCTAAAGGCTAGGTTCCTACTCTTTATCAATACAAGTTTTTATCAACATGAAGGTATTTTAGTTTTTTTTCTGAGCTGGCGTATGTGTCCGCAACAATATTTGAATCTTGCAACACGACGAGAATGCATTATTTCAATCACCGAGTACAAAATATTATTAGAGAACTTTTTTGGATACGCAAAACCGAAAATTGGTTCCTTTATTTCACAGTCACATGACAGAAGATAAATTATCAATTTAATAATTCATTTTATTTTTATCCACAAGCACAAGACAACACAACAAAACCCATAGGTACTTCCTTAAACTAATTATATGATTCCTCTGTATTAGCGCACAAACACAAAAAATAAAAAATCGTATATCACACACTGCTAGCGACAAACGTTATAATTTGTATGAGTTTAACAGCATTCACGTGGTACATGTTGGGACCATGCACAGTAGCACATTATTTCTCTAGTAGGTATTATTTCTTCTCAAAGATTTCAATATTTAAATTCATATTAGGTATATGTTGTCAATGAAAAGTTAGTAATCGCAAAGCGGCGCTTTTATCGAATAAAATCATGTTTTTCATTTTAATAATTACATGGGTACGCATGTACTCATATTTCTAATGTTTTTTTTGGAAGAACTGTATGTTTGCGACGATAATAGATAAATATGAAAATATTTCATTTTGAATTTTAAATATTATTAGTGTTACTAGGTACCTGTGGAGAGGTGAAGAGGCCCTGTTAGTTCTAGCAGTGGACCACAACGGGCTGATGATTATGAAGACTTTTACTATTCCCTATTTCTCATAATTCACCGTCAACTCTAAAATGGTATGGGAATGCCTATCAAAACTTAATGAATTCGGCAAGAATAACAATGTCGCTCTCTTCTGGGTCCCGGGACATGTCGGGGTGAAGGGCAACGAACAAGCAGATTGGCTGGCGAAAAGAGATGCAGCAACACACTTAGTTGGACCAGAACCTTTTTGCGGCCTAAGTAACAGATTCTTCCAAGAAGAGATAAGAAGGAAGGGATCGAAGGGAATAAAGAGAAGAACAGTGGAACAACCTTCCCGGACGTAGGCAATCCAAGGAACGTCTTAATGGTTTTATTTAACTTCATAAGAACCAAAACATATTTAAGCCTCATAGTAAAATAGGTCTTAAAACCCTTGTAGACGGTGGGTTATTCGACGCCGCGAGTAATAGTAAAGTATTAGCACAATACTTGTAGTAATATTAGGTGTTCCTCGATCGTAAGGAATATTAAAGCAAATGACAATCGATTAGTAAAACATGCGTATCAACATCACAATGCTTAAAACATTTTTTAAAAAGCAAAATTATGCTAAAATGAGATATTTTAATGACTAAAATATTGTTATTACTTTGCTATCGTTAACACTTTGCTATTACTAACGATCGAGAAACCCACCCTAAGGGAACATGGAACCTGTAGATTCTGCGAAGAAGGGGTAGATACGCCTCATCTATTTACAGACTTCGAGGCAGTAGTTTATGCGAGAGCAAGAAGTTTTGGTAAACACAGGATAGAGGTGGAGGACTCCTCCCCAATACTCTCCTAATGCTGGACTTCCCGAAGCGTCTGGGATTAGTGGGGAAGCTCTAATTGGGAAACATCATGATTGAGCAAGTAGGGGAAGCACAATAGACCACTACAGGTCGGAACGGAAAAAATCCCTATTTCTGGAGCGAATGACCAAAAAATATAGAAAATTTGAACTTTCTTACGCAATTAAAGACTCGTCGTCCCACTTTCGTCCAATAAAAATGATTGTCAGTCAGATATCAATGATGGGTGTGTGAAAAACCGGTGTGACCCACCTTTAATCGCTCAAAAAGTGTTAATTTCGTATATTTTTTTGGTCTACGTACTATTTTCAAGTTTATGTGAATATATTAGATTAGTAAAAGTGGTTTGTGACAGAGTGACAGCTTTTCAAATTGCTAATCAATAAATTAAATTTTTGCATTTAAATAGTTCAAATAATAACAAAGAATAACTTCATCGCATACCTTATGAGAAGATTTATAATTGATAATAAACGGGGCTCACTGTATATGGTGAGTGTACCTTAAATTTCACAAAAACAAATATTTGCTAAGTCATACATTCTAACGATAAGGACCTTTTTCGCCCAGCAACACTGAGTGTATTATTGCTACAATTAAACACAAGACAGACAGCCAATCAACATTGGTTTATTGAGCTGTACTGCAGCCTATAACAATCATTTGATATCAGAAGCAGGGTTGCCAAAATATTTATGTTCATAATAAATAATTCAAAATCTTGTTTTTGTGAAAATATGATGGACGTTTTGGAAATAATCACCAAGGTCAAAGATGCTGCAAATGCCTTATCACAGATGATGCAAGATCACCAGATGACGCAGAGCACACGATCTTCCATTGTACGAGGTGGGAGACTGAGCGACACGAAGCCGTAATAAGCCTGGGAATCACGGAGTGTCTATCTCCTGAGAACTTGATAAGCCAAATGCTGAGGAACCCAGAAAACTGGAATGTCTTAGCCCAATATATAGAGGGGGTGATGATGATAAAAGAGGAGGATGAGCGACGAATGAAGGCGCAATAGCGATAATGCATGTTGATAATGACCATTCAGCTCGTGGTAGGCCCAAAAGGCAGGAACACGGCTGAAAGACGACGAGAGGGGGTTTTAGCCGGTTGAAGTCCGGCACTACCCTAGCAGTGTCCATGATGGATTTCCCCCACCACAAAAAAAAAAAAAAAAAAAAAAAAAAAAAAAAAAAAAAAGAAATTTTTGCAAGATAATAATAAATTTACGAGGGAGTTTATCGGGAAAATTACGCCAATATCTAATGAATTTATGGCGGCAATGAGTATAGCAACCGCTAAAATCTCAAGTCAAGACACCGAAATAAGGTATCTTAAAGAAAGATTAGCAAAACTCGAAGGTAAAACATCATCAAATAAGACAATGGACGTATGTGACACATTGACAGAACTGACTGAGAGGAAGACACGCTCAAAGAATATATTGCTTTTCAATGTTCCGGAAGTATAGTCGAATGAACCGGGCGGTCCAAGTCAGAACGTGGAAGATTCGACACAGACTACGGAACTGATACACCCCATAGAAAACTTTGCTAATATACCGATACTAAAATTGCATCGTCTTGGAGTGAAGCAAAAAAATGCGAATACTGAAACATGGCTTGAGAGCACAATTAAAACATCGGAGTTGGGTTTTTCTTCATACAACGTCTATAGATGTGATCGTAGTGTTAACACGAGTGAAAAAAAGAGAGGGGGGGGGGGAGTGTTGATAGCAGTGCACAAGAGTATTCCATCTTCATCCATCAGAATAAAAAACAATGAAATAGAACAATTATATGTATCGGTCAAGATTGACCACAAATAGATAATAATAGGAAATGTTTATATTCCACCTGCATCAAGAATCGAAACATATAGGATCTACTGTGAAGAACTGGAAAATATATGTAGTAAACATCCTAATACCGATGTTCTCATTTCTGGAGATTTTAATCTACCAAGTATAAAATGGTCACCAAATGGCAATGAGTTTCCTGCCTATGGGGAGAACAGTGAATGTGCTAGAGAGATAATCGACACAATACTCTTTCTGGGATTGTCTCAACAAAATTATGTATATAATGCTGGAGGTCGAATCTTGGATTTAATATTCACTAATGCGGGGAACGTGGTTGTTGAACGTGCTGACGATGAAGTAGTACCGGTTGATAGTCACCATCCACCTTTATATATAAAAATGAATTTGTCCAAGGCAAAAAATCTTGAGGAGAAACTTCCTCATATAATTTTCTAAAAGGGAATTACGATGGCGCAATAAAATATCTTTTCGATTGTGACTGGTCCTTTCTCCAGAGCAGCGATGTCGAGTACATGGTCGCTATGCTTTACGGCATCCTCTATGAAACAATCCAGAAATTTATACCTTATGAAAGATACAAAATAAGAACATACCCTGTATGGTTCTCACAGGAGCTTATAGGCCTTATTCTGGAAAAAAAGGCGGCCCACGAAGTCTATAAGGAATCCTACAGCGATGAACATTACCTGGTCTTCAGCAGACTTAGAGCCAAATGTAACATGTTGAAAGCATCTTGCTACGCAAATTATGTGAAGAACGCCGAAGATACAACAACAGATATGAAGAGCTTATGGAAATTTAAAAATTCCTTATCAAAAAGTGATAATGACTATCCCACCCAAATGATATTAAATAACGAACGTGTTAATGAAATGGAGGATATAGTAAAAAAATTTGCAAGTTTCTTTAGTGAAGTATATGAACCAAAATTGAGTGGTGTTACCCCAGCTATTTCAAATGATAAATCAGTCCAACTTTCACATTGTCATATCTCATTTTTCAAGATTTGTGCAATAAATTGCTCCATCTGAACATTAATAAATCACCGGGACCTGATAATGTTCCACCAATTTTTGTAAAGAAATGTGCGGATGCTCTTGTTGTTCCACTTTTGGTAATCTATAATAAGTCCCTGGAATCTGGACGCTTTCCGTCCGCATGGAAAATGGGTAATATTATTCCTATTTTCAAAAAGGGAAACAAATCCGAAATAGTAAATTATAGACCAATATGTCTCCAGTCAACCCTGGCTAAACTCTTTGAATCTCTAGTACTCGAGCAATTAGTTCCGTCGTTCGTATCACGAATATTGGAACATCAGCAACATGGCTTCATATCCGGTAGATCTACGTTGACAAATCTGGCAATCTACGAACATTTTATTGCCGAAGGCCTTGCTCGTGGCTTTCAAGTGGACAGCGTCTACACTGACTTCAGTAAGGCCTTTGACAAGGTGCCCCATGGTATCCTTGTCAGCAAGCTTTCAGGGCTGGGAATATCAGGGGTCTTGATAGAATGGCTTGGGAGCTTTCTTACAGGACGAACGCTACGGGTAAATATTAAAGGCACTAGTTCGGATTGTTTCATTGCTACGAGTGGCTTACCGCAAGGCAGCCATCTCTCTCCCATACTCTTTCTTATATTCATAGATGATTTAGTCTCAAAAATGAGAGATGTCAAATGTCTGTTGTTTGCGGACGATCTGAAGGTGTTCAGAAACATAGAAAGCACTCGGGACTGTTACATATTACAGGAAAACCTTGATATATTGAATATCTGGTGCCGAGAGAATCGTTTGTTTCTTAATGTCAAAAAATGTCAAAGGATTACTTTTTCTAGAAGCAAGCAAATTATTCATTTTGATTATCGAGTGGAAGACCATACACTTGAAACAGTAAATGAGATACGGGACCTCGGCGTAGTATTTGATGATAAGCTTTCATTCGTGAAACATATTAACGATGTTACAAGTAGGGCAATGCAAACATTGGAATTTGTTCTGCGAACGTGAGTGATTTTAGTAATATTCACGCGATTGCACTGCTATACAAGTCGCTCGTTCGCGGGCAGCTTGAATATAATTCCGCAATATGGTCACCCACATATAACATTCATATAAACAATATAGAACGCATCCAACGAAAGTTTCTGAGGTTTATAAATTTTAAA
This sequence comes from Mystacides longicornis, assembly GCA_963576905.1. Classification (NCBI taxonomy): domain Eukaryota; kingdom Metazoa; phylum Arthropoda; class Insecta; order Trichoptera; family Leptoceridae; genus Mystacides; species Mystacides longicornis. The sequence continues at coordinate 16,606,682 of OY756425.1, forward strand.
TTGGGTATTCCTCGAAATGAACTGAACTACGACCGCTTGCTTACAATATTAAACTTAGGAACACTTGAAAGTAGAAGAGTCATAAATGATCTTATATTTTTATATAAAATTGTAAACAATCTTTTTGACAGCCCTGAGCTGATGCAGCATATTATGTTTAGGGTACCTACTCGATGGACAAGAAATCAAGAGTCTTTCTACATAGTAAACCATAATACAAACTACATAAGACACACAGTGGTGCCTCGTATACATTATATGGGAAACAAATATCTAACTAATATAGCTGATATATTATGTGTGGCTTTTGATGAATTCAAATCCATTCTTAAAGAGATGTTCACACATAGAATCTAGACCCTTTTATTGTCTTGCACTTGTTTGTCCATTAACCTCTGAGTTTAATCTTTGATACTTATGATTAACATTTTATAATTATTTTTTTTTATAATTTTTATATTGTATCATGATGAGAAGTATATGTGCATATGTTTTTTTAGCAACTATTGTACTCCTTTATATTAATTGTATACACTCACATTTAATTTATAATAATGTAAAAGGCATAATGCCGTGAATTGTTGAAATAAATAAATATTATTTAACGGAAAATTAATAAGCGTGATGTAAACGTGGTCATAAACATTGCGCAAAATCGAGCGTAACGGAGAGCTCTTGCTGCCTCCGCATGCCGCTAAGTAAGGTGAAAAGGAAGATTTGATTGATTGATTGATAAATATGGAAACAAATATTTTTGTACCAACAGCCATGTCTTTGGCATTGAGATTATCCGACTCATACATAAAACAGTCTATGGACATATTGCAGTAGGTACTTCCATGCATAATAATTATTTTAGACTAGGCTATAGTTAAATTATAATCTACTGACATTTAGAACAATAGGAGGTTTCTATTTCTCATGAATAATAAAATAATTTCAATCAGTAAGTTAACTAAAGGGCAGATACTTTTAATTCATGTCCTGATGTATTTTATCGATCTTACCTCTGATTCTAATCATTTAGATATATAAAAATGGAGAGCTATTTCCCGATGTCATCGCAACACGCCCAAAAGGCTGGACTGATTTCGCTAATTCTTTTTTTTGTCGTGTAGACTTTTATAAGAAGAATGTCCTTTTAGAAGAATAAATTTAAAAAATGGAAGGAAAATTAGAAAATTAAAGAAAACTCTACGTAGACAACCTTATTAGTACTTTTTACCTTATATTTTTTATTCCAATTTTGAAATTTTGACAGAAATTGTCAATTGGTGCGATTGACAGAATGCGGATTAAATATACATGGTTTAAAACAGACGCATCGATCGGAATCACATTGGTCAAATGATAATTAATTCATCACCATACAAATTCGAATTCAATATATTCATAGTTAGGAACACAGGACAACGTCTGTCGGGAAAGCTATGAAAATATAAATCTGCAAATATATCATTTGTTTCAAGGCGCCACTCTCTGGAATTACATTTATTTTGATACCCTTACTCCTACGTAATTTTTTAGGTTATTCAATATACTTATCTATATTAGGTACAGGATGACGTATAGAATGGACGATATAACATGTGGTTTGAGTTCTCTATTACTTTGGGATTTTGTTTATTTTATTCATAATATACGGAATATTGCCTTCAACAATATTAATTTTCAACTAATATGGCGCTTAAAATAAATGTCCACACAATGAAAAAAAATAACAAAAGGAAATCAAACTACAGAATAAAAACAATTCATATTATTACAAAATGTTAAATAGAAAATGATATAGGCGGAATAAAATTAACAGAAAGCGAACGAAACAAAAACCGATTAATTGAATTTATCTGATAATCATTATAACAGTATATTAATGAGAAATATTTTAGGTCATTTATGAAAACCAATACCTCGCAAGGAAGGCCGTTTTATGTTTCACATAATCCGGGCTCTTTCAACACATTTTCCAAAATTTTTCATTAATTGTGATTAATATAATAATATGTAACTGAGAGATGAAACAGGCACCCGTTCGAATACAACAAAAAAAGAAAGAAAAGTTTTAATGTATTGTATTATCATATCTTTATTTCGTTATTAAAATAATAATAACTAATCACGACCTTCTTACAAACATGAGAAGGTGGGCATCAAGTACGTAAGAAATGGTATTTCGTTGTTTGACGTGAAGAAAGTACATACATATAGACTTCCACTGTCTCTAAGGCCCGTCATTCAACATCACTCCATCCCTCCAAATCGAGCGTGTCACTCCAAAAAATAACTGTGAGTGGAGGATGCAAAGTGATATAGTGAGTCGTATGCCGTGGGGTTGCCGACTAAGAATAGCCCCTCTGCTCTTTTTGCTGGTATTTCGAGCATCCTGTAAAAGGCAGGAAATCGAAAAAAATAGATCGGGACCGTGAGGTTGACCATCTCACGTCCTTAAACCTTAACCGGTCAGAAAAGGCACCATAAGCCTCGGACGCCTTCGAGCGCAATTGAGAGCTCTTGGTGCCTCCCTATGCCCCTAAGTGGGGTTTAGGCCCCCTGCATTGCGGTTTAGTTTGAGGGAGGTCTGCGGCGGGCTTGATTTGTGTGGGACCGGCTTTTTGGTTTGATTACTTTGATCGAACTAAGGGGTTGGTTTCGTGCGGGTTGGGTTGCTGCGGATTTGTCTCCTCCGGGCTGGCTTGCGGTGTGCGGGGAGCCTTAAAGAGAGAATGTACCTATGTATGTATGTATATACATCAGTCCGCAAATAAATCGCGTCAATCCATCACTCCAACGAATCATCAATACGGAAACTCGAGTGGACATGGTCCAAGTCGTCACGTCACATGATTTTTCGATGTTAAAAACTAGAGTTGGGCACTATAACGACAGCTGAAAAAAATATTCTAATAAAAATAACACCTCTAACGTTATTTTTATTTAACGATATTTGTAAATATTAGTTGAACAAAAATAATAGTCAGCTAATATTAAGCAATAATAATAGCCCAACCCTATTTATATGACAAGTAATATTAGTTGAATGAAAATATTAGGCTCGCGTTCATTATACTGAAAGAAATTGTGGAAACGGCCTTTTTTTTAGGAAAAGTTAACCTTCCAGATACCAAATTGTGGAAAAGACCTTTTTTTCTTATTTTCAATTAACGAAACTGCTGTAACGTTTTTGAATTTAAGCCGTTAGTCCCAACTCTGTTAAAAACTTGGTCCAAATCTGTCTCATTTTGTCATCATCCATCCATCAGGATACACGTGTTGCTGTGTAAAATTTAATAATAGCAGTGTATTAACGTAGTGTAACTTCGTTAGGGATAGTGATAGAAAAAAAACTGAAGTTTCACATCTGTCACAACATTTGGAGTTATCGTGAATGGGACGCTTAAACGACAAATTGTCTTGAAATCGATTTTACGCCCACGGAATATGTAGAAAATATCGGCCACCTACTCATTTCCAACTCAACGTCAACATCTAGTCACAAATGGTAAATGTATGAAAATAGCAAGAAAATGACACTGAATTCAGAGCATAAACTTAACCCTATCTTTATTCACATAAACTCTAGCACATTTAATACAGGGTTAATCGAATAGTGTAGATAAGCTCTATTTAAGAAACTCAAGTTAAGAAGGACCGCCTCTGTTTTGAGCTGTGGTGGTTAAAATAAAATCAAATAAAATCCAAGATAAGTGGCAATATGAGGTAAAGTTAACAAAAATGATTTTGATAGATATAATTTTGTAGGATGATAAAAAAGCACGTGACAGACGCGTGTATTGGAGCATTGAGGAATTTATGTGTTTGTATTAGGTATTATGTATGCTATCTTGTTTATTTTGTTGGTGTATTTTTCAATAAATAAATAAGCCAATATAACAAAGTTCTCTTTTTCAAAAATTCAAATCTTTAATAATAAATAACAAAAAATATTCTTCGTTATTTAGTACAAGGGGATACCCAGCTGGGCTTTTACGATTTTTTGACATGACCGACGCAATAACCTGAAAAATGATGAATTTTATTAGAAACCTATGAAAAATTCTTTAACAAATGCAATCAAAATAAGTTTGAGTGGTTTAAAACCATATTATCGTGGTCAACATCATTCAAATCACCATTGTGGACTGGGTAGCCTAGTATGTACAGGGAATGAGATTTGCGCCAAAAATTAAATGCGCCAAAAATTCAAAATAAATATGTTCGGTAGGTACAAGTAGAGGGTAAAATGGATTCGGGGAAAAGGCTGATAAGGTAAGGCCCCCTCTATAATTATAACCTAACCTAACACCAGTCATGTAAATAGTAGAAAGCTTGCTAACGAACCTAATTTTTTTAATGATTTGGCCTCATCCAAAGTGAACACAAATAGGTACTCTTTAGACATCTTTCACAGAAAAAAATCTTAAAAACAGAAAAAAAAGATGACATGCACCGGGAATCGAACCTACAACCATCAGTATGAAAGGCGTCGAATGCAACCATTCGTCTGCTGAGGGCTTAGGACATGACACCAAAAATTGATAATATCTATAAAATTGTCGCGCATATACGCACGGATTTTATTGGTGCCTATCTGATTCCATGTACATACCAGGCTACCCTCGTGGACTGATCACCATCGATAAGAAGTCTGTCACATATGACAATAATTATGGTTGTGAGGGCTAATAACCACAAAAAAACAAGGAAGGGTTACTGCACACGTCTAATGGACATCGTCTATTTAAGTAACTACATACATTATGCTGAGCTCTCGATAGTTTGAAATATATTTTGTTTATATGTATATAACATTGCGCAAGATCGAGCGCAATGGAGAGCTCTTGTTACCTCCCTATGCCCCTAAGTGGGGCCTTACGGGAGTTTGGATTGGATATTATTAACATGATGTTTTTAGATATACGTGGTGACGTTTCAGAATTAGCCCTCCTTTCTAACCAAAATCTCATATTTTTAATCATTTGGTACAAAAAAAGTAAAATCATATTGTAAAAACCATAATGTAATTTGTAGGCAAGTGTGAATAAATTTAGACATTTTTGTCACAAGGCCACGCTGTTATTCGTTTGATAAATCATTAAAATAAAATAAAACACGTGATACTAATCTGACTAAACCCCTCTCCTAAGTAGTGATTTGTTTCGAACAATTCTCCTCCATTCTTCCTTTCGACCTCACATTTTTAATGGAAGACCCTTCCTTTATTACGAACTTGTTTGAAGAGATTATTTTGTCGTTGGTAAGTATACAAGAAAAAACCATTCATTATACAAGGGAAGTCCAAAAGCATCATTTTGAGAATCTTGACAAATAAATTTTGGTGTTTTTGCCTAATTTAGGATATAGTTGAAATAAAAAACTTTAACAAATCGTAAGTTTTAACTCAACTAGTATTATAAGTTTGTGTGGTATATCAAACAATATATAATTTACAATAGTATAAATAACTCACTAACTAAACAGTAATATATAAATAACTCAATACTGCAAAAATAGACTTTTTTGTTGATTTCCCTTGTATACCACTTAAACACATATTATAATATGTAGGTACATAGTTAAAAATAAACATGAAAAAAGTATCCTTTGGACAATAAAAATAACTTAAGAACTGAATCGAGTTGCATTATACAAAAAATCATATGTGAAAAAAAATATTGAATGGATTTCTTTGAGGATGCATTGTTTTGCTGCGTAGTTTCACATAACGAGTAATATTCTGGAATCAATACAGTTCGTAATGAGAGGTACTACTGTACTATGAGTTGCACGTATTATGTATGTAGATCTACGTATAAGGGTAGGTATGTACTTGTTAAACGACTGTTTATATTTTGCATTTTTTATGCGATCAATACGGTAGGCGATGTGTAAGAAAAATAGCCGCTACGTCAATAAGAAAAACATCTCGCTTTATATTTTATTCATATCAAAATGCCTATAATTACCGCCTTGACTCCAACCTGATTTCGCCGGTCATATTCGATCGTGACCCATCCAGTAACACCTACGTGCTTCAGCTTATTTTAGAAATGCCCTGCCATGAATTATTTCGAGTGCTGGTGCCATTTGAGACGGAGTCAATGGAATGAAGAAAGATATACTTCATCAATGAACACTCATTTAATAATTTGTTTTTTTTTTTTTTTTGGTAGGACATAGGTGCTTGTTTTTGAAAGAGAAGATTTAAGAACGAAATGTTGTGTGAAAGTGAATGATGAGAACTTGGAACAAGTGGATGAGTAGGTATGTCTATTTAGGTAGTTTATTTTGCAGAGATGGAAAGTGTGAAAAGGAGATTGAAATAAGGAAACTGTCTGGTAGAAAGGTTGGCGGTGCACTTAGACCTCTAATCTACATAATAATTCAGAAATGTTTGTGTGCTTTCTATCGTACCTATATGTGAACATCACGCTCAAAATACAAATGCTACGTCAGATATGAATCTGCGCAGAGCGGTGCAATTTGCTTGAGAAGGTTCTTAAATACAATTTGCTGCATTAACTTTAATATATTTAGAGCTATTTAAAAAACTCTATTTTTTTAGGATCTTCATACAAATTTCTCAAAAAGACAGTAAGCCATCTTTTGGAAACAAAATTACTCATGTAAACGTTGAATGGAATCTTGGTATTAAGGTATGAAAATGTAATAAAATAATTATAGATTGATTTGTTATACATATAAATGTTATTCAAATCTTATTATTCTCAATAAATAAAGATTTAATGAAAAAATTTGCAAAATGATTCCTCCATTTTGAAGTTTGACAGCGGATTTTATACTTATAGCACAAATCACCCTCTATGGGTGGAAAGCCTAATTAATTATCACACATTAGGGAATGTAGCTAAGATTCAAACCACAGAGCTTTCTCTCTCTCTATGAAAACTTGCAAATTATGTCGGGAGGTCGGTAATACAAAAATTGTAAAAGTGTCATTCTTCTTTTTCTGTGCTTATGTCAGTTATAGAGGTCTGTTAAGCAATGGGAAGCTAGACTAGAACCTGTTTAATTACCTACCGATCAAGCCTGACAATCGAAATCAAAAACGTAAAGAAAGACGGGTATAAGCTAGTGAGAAATAAGAACGTATCTTTTAAATCCAAAAAGTTGATGCACAATGCAATCCTGATACCATCCATGATGTATGGGAGTGAAACTTGGACATGGACGAAAAATCTGGAATTTGTAATAAATGCTATGAAAATGAGATCACTGCGTAGGATATGCGGAAAGAGAGTGATTGATATGGTGAGGAATGATAATATTAGAAAGGAATGTGGAGTGGATGTTAGCGTAGGGACTAGAATGCGGAATGTTATGCGTTTGGAGGAAGCGAAATAGGTTTGTTTGGATAGGAAAGAATGGAAGTCAGTAGGTACTATCTGCCTACCCCTTTCAGGAAACGGCGTGTTGGGTAAAAAAAATAACTACACAAGAGCCCGTACCCCGTACTGAAGTAGTTTCTGTTGAAGTTTTTAAGTTGAATGCATTTGCGGCTCAAAGGCCTTTTGTATTTATTTTAATAGACCTCTTAAAAAGTTTATTGGTCTCTCTAATAATTATCGGCGCGTTTGAGTGTTACTAGGCCATTGACTTCGGTAAAGCCGAGTGGTAAAGTCGCAGAATTCTGATCAAAGTTTTTTCAGGTCCTGTCTCAGATTGTATGAGTTAACTGGAAGAAAATTGATATCCACTGACTATTTTGTACTGAAAAGTGAAAACATTTTGGGTTATGGGTAAATATAAAAAAAAATGATCATACAACATTTATTTCATAAAAAACTGCCTTCAATGTATTTTTTTTCCATAACAAATAATGTTTATTACTGTTTTTGAATAGATAAACTGCAAAAATGATTGCATCCTATATTATAACAATTTTTAAGTCTGTCCGTAACTTGGTATTTTCGTTAACACTCTATTCTCACGCGCAATATTTTTCCACATACAACAAAACTAATCCAACTACGGGAAATATTTTCATACTTAGGTACGTCTGTAAGTCGGTAGTTGCTATGATGATTAATAGTAACAGGTTCGCTGGAAATATTGTATTAAAGTAATATGTGATACTTGATGCATTCCTACATACAACTGTTTCTACGCAAAGAAATGTCAAATTGTCCACGATCCCCAACGTGGAAAAGTAAAATTAGGATTCTAATAGACGATTTAGTTAACTGGTTAATAGGACCATCAAATAATTATTAATTACCCTTTTTCATGCCCGAAGTCCAACAGGTTTTGCTCCTAATCCCTAAATAAATGAAATAAACTCGATTTGGTTAACGTAAATTTCACAACTTGGAGTGAAAACACAAAGAACTCTGAATCCGACCGGTGCGCGGCGCCAAGAATGTTTCTATACATTTGAATGGACATACGCACAGCAAAAACGGGAAACAACCAGCTTTCCGGCATGGCCATTCAAATGCATTTGAAACCTTTATTTGCACCGGTCAGAATCAGCTTTCTTTGTGTTTTAACCTATCTTAAACGAATATCAATGCTAAAGTGGTTGCATAAAACACTTTGAAAATCATTACCTACGAATGTTTGCGGGCCAAGTTTTTTTAAAATGTACCTAGCTATCCAAATCTCAAGGCGCTGACAGCATGGTCGAGATTTTAATTTCATAGTAAATTTTCAGTAATCTCGACAGACTTTCGATTGTATCGGCCATTCAATACTAGATAGAGGCGATATTATGAGATACTAGCTTTCCCGACAGACGTTGCTCTGTCTTTATTAATATTGAATTTGTATAGTGATAAATTAATTACAATGCATCTGTTTTAAATTATGTTTACGTAGCACATTCTGAAAATCGTACCAACTATAAACATTCGACAGACGTCAAACCTCATACAAAATTCACGAATAGAAAAGTTATATTACCGATATCACCAAAAAGTTACCTTCATTAAGTTTCTGAAACTTCCTAATGTTACGCGCAACTTTCTTAATTTTTTCTTTCATAAGAACCTTCTCCTGACAAAGGCAATCACGACAGTAAAAAGAATTAGCGAAATTGGTCCAGTCGTGATGCGATGACTACTGCGCAAAATAGGGCTCCATATTTATAAATATAGTTTCTGTGCAACTGTCATGTTAGAACTAGATTTTTAAGTCTTATAAAATAATTTTGATTTATCATTAACGTAAGTGCAATGAATTTTTTTTGGTACAAACTCTAATGAATATGTACCTACTACTATTTATTACAATGCGATTGCACAAACACTCTTGTAGGTACTTATTGCTTTTTTGCTGAGGCATTCGCGTGTCAATTATAAGGGCACGTTTAATGGAAATTTTACATAACATCGTAATTTTTATAACTATTTAAATAGAATGTGATAATGAAATTAGAATTACTTAAATTATATCGATCACATTTTTTTCACTTAATTTAAATTTTACGAGAACTGAAATTTCTACACGACTCATATTTTTTGTGTGACGAATATAAATCCATAACATTATAATAGCCAAGAACACTGCGATTGAACGACCGACTAACGCCTTGAGATTAAGAGACCCAAACTTGTTGAACATTTTATTATTTTCACCAAACGGGGGCCTAAACAAAATCAATCAATCAAATCTCCCTTTACACCCCACTCAGGGACATAGGGAGGCAACACGAGCTCTCCATTGCGCTCGATCTTGCGCAATGTTTATGACCTCCTCCCATACTATGTCCAAATCCCTCAGCTCTGTTACGAAAGAGCGGAACATGGTATGAGAGGATCTTCCTCGTCTTCAGGCCCCTGATGGGGGGAAGAACAGCGCTCTCCTCGGCCAACTGCCATTCGGCATCTTTAACACATGTCCCAGCCAAGTCCATCTCCTCTCCATAATGGTAAAGCTCCGCAGGGGTATAACGTCGTTCCTTAACAAAAACTATAGGTTATTGTTTCCATTCAATAGATTCAAAGGTTGCGATCACCGGGTTGGAGAATAGGTATGTACCTACTAATCTATATCCACTACTTACTATATCTCTTTGGTTCCAAATCTCACACCTGTCTTATGACTTGACCCCTTACTGCATGATTTTTTAAAAATTAGCGAAAAAAATATATTATGTGTAAAAGATGAAATAAAAAGACACGTATTTTTTCATTTTTCAAAAAAAAGATTTTTACTATTATAAATTATAAAAAAATATTTTGGATCATATATGGCACGCTATGCAGTTACAGTAACAAAAATACCAAAGTAAATGATTATAATTATAATTGAAACACTATTCTTCGTGAAAGATTCTAAATCAATTTCTGTCTCAATTCAGGCAGAGGTTTATTTTGCATTTTTTGCAGCTTATAACTGAACTTTAGACTTTCTTCTTCTTCTTTTTCATCAGCCTGTTTCCATTCATTGCTGAAAATAGGCCTCCCCCCTCTTCGTCCAATCATCCATGTCCTGAACTTCCTTCATCCATGCGCAACCAATGGCGGATCCAGGGGTGGTCATGACCCCCCCTTGGGCTGGGCCAGGCCCTATATTTTAAAGTACAGTACTTACATTTATTAATAAAATACCAACTTTAATGAACTCTATAATGATCATAACAAAATTATGATTTCTTGTGGGTCATGACCCCCCCCCCCTGGGTTATGGAAATGACCTTTTTTTTCAGGAAAAGTTTAGTTTCCAGATACAAGATTTTGCCAAAGCTGGACCCCCCCCTGGTGCCAAAGCTGGATCCGCCCTTGTGCGCAACCTGCAATCATGGCGATCCGTCCGTCCATCTGGCCTGAGGCCTACCTACATTTCTTCTTTCTTGTATAGGCTGCAACTCCACCACTCTTTTGGTCCATCTGTGGTCCGGGCACTTGGCCACATGGCTCGCCTATCATATTTAGAACGATATAGACCTCATGAAAATTCAAATATATTGTTCCAAGTCATTTTTTGTCAATACAATTGGTTTGACAGGCCTTTGCTTTGTCAAGTATATTGTGAAAACTGTTTGATCCAAGATGCAGTCATCAAAAATATTTGAAATACTGGATAAGAGTACCATTATTATCAAAGTCTTTGGAAACCCTCCATCTCACAATAATATGCAACAACATCTGGTGATTTTGACTTCTCCACATAAGTTTATTGGTAGCAAAAGTTGAAGGAGTTTCTTGGATTAATTTTCTTCATCAGAACTGCTTTCTTAAATTTTTGGAATTATTTCATTTTTGGGAGTACTCTTTTAGGGAGTTTGGGAGTATTTGAGGGTTATCCTCATTATCTGACAAATCATCCTCGCTGATAATACCATTTTGGTATTCCTATTACGTATTGTGTAGTTTTGTACAATAAACGAACATCCATATATAAAAAAATACACTTTAGTTGACATGCAATTTACAACTTATTTGACGAAATGCGTAAAAATATTGATACAACTGCATGATGGATCATATATGGACCAAAAACTTTTTACACAATATCATGCATAATTTTGAATAAAAGTGATAATTTATTAATTACCTAATCAATTTAATAGTAAAGGTGTGTATTACAATTTTTTTACCATTGAAATTTAGAAAAAACTAGAAAAAAAACACCTTTGAATATCACGTATCTACAGTTAATAAAAAAATTCCAGTTGGAAACAATTGAGAGTACACATAATGCAACCAGAGGCATCTAGTACACAGTTTGATAACTAATAATGCAGACGATAGACAAAGCTTTGGTATTAATGCTAGAACTGTGGAATATTTTAATAAAATCTTGTATTTTTTTGCAAAAAAATATTTTGGATCATATATGGACCACCATGCGGTAAGGGGTTAATTCAACGAGAAAAAACAGGGGCACTATAAAAATAAATCATCTCTTGTGCGCTATTTTTATGTATGTATTTCTATTCCGCACCCTCGGCCTCGCCCAGTAACGCGATCATCGCTCAATGCTCGGACGCGCGATCGCATTTTGATTAGGACAGGGCTTAAGGGTGATTAAATATTATATTTTGCACATAAATTAATTCGAGTTCCTTTTAACATCTTTTTGATCGTTATGAGAGGTTCCATTGTGATTTAACTAAATTATTATTTTATTCTTTTAATAAGTAAAGAAAAATAATATGTTAATTTACTAACGAATGTCTATACAACATACCTTTTTGACAACCAATCTGTCAAAAATGCTAGTCAATGAACCTTACTTTATTATTGTTAACAAAATATATAATAGGTACTCCGTGTAGGTAGTTAATTGCGTATAAAAATCATATTATTTTTCTTTTAAAATACAGACATTTTGTATTGTTCGTATTAATTATTAATATATATTTAATAATTACCTACACATTAAAATATTTTATTCCATATTAATATTATCAATGATTTTTCTCGGTCATAATAATAATTGTCTTTTATAATTTTATTTATTAAACCCATATTTTTTTGTCATCTGAAAATTGATTTTTGTGTCTAATTCTCCTCCCCGAAGCACGAGTTTTACTCATTTTCGGGGAGAATTTCAATACTTAATAGCGATTTTGTCTCAATTTTTTTATTTTGTATTATATTATACTCAGGTAATTATCAATAAAGGAATTATATTATTATATTATATTATGTTCCATTTGATGATTTTTAAATTGAATCTTCTAGTTATTTACTTAGGACACTACTTAAATGTTTTGCAAAAGCAGCGTTGCTGTTGCGTAGAATTCATTAATTTATTAATCAGCTATCTATCATAATTAAAATTTATGTGAATTTTTTGTTTCTTATTATGTTAAGCAATGATATTTTGTGAAATGTTAGCCAAAATAAAAAGTAAATATGGTAAATAGTATATATATCATTGCTTTTTTCTCAAATTTTGACATTTATTTATTTATCGTATACTCTTAATTGACTCGTAACATCTGTAGATTCGCTCTATCCGTGACCCGATAAACACACTAATACCAACTCTTAAACTTTTTATTTATGTTTATCCCTCCAGGCTAATGCCAAAATCCACGTGCATGGCCGTTAATGGTCTATAAAGCAAAGCAAGTGTCATTATAGAATTAAATATCTATGTCATAGAGTATAATAATACTACTTGAAAATCTATGTTGAAGAAATGTTATTATTTTTCCGGTCGCGTCACCTCTCTCTATTTTAAAATACGTGCGTCGGTTTGCAGGTACCTAGGTAGGTAGGTACACACAGAACAATGTATTTTTAAAGGTTTATGAGGGCTGATATGCTGGGGTATTTTTAGATCGAGGAAATAATGAAACATTTCCAAAATTACAGAGATGATGACGTATATCTCATTAATAAGTGAGGCGATATATTACGTAATCACGGAGTGTTCAATGTCCATGTGTCGAAGCCGCACGCAGAGGCATGGTAGCCATGCATAAGCCTACCAAACAAGAACACCATGAATTATTAGAACATCAAACAGTGATTATTATTTCAGAGATACCAACATTCATTACACCTATTTATTTATACAACCATCCCCGTCAAATAGCATCCACCACGTCAGCCATGACTTTCCTTACACATTACTAAGGGAACCTTATTGTAAATCCATGTTACAATTAGGTTAGGGTTGTAATACGTCACACGTCCGATTTTTTTCGAATATATCTATAAAAATGAATCTGTGCTCAACTGAACTGAACACAAAATAAATGGACTCGTTGACTATTTCACAGTAAGCTACTTAAAGCTTGTGTGTTGTGGCATGAAACAAGAAGATGGTCGGCACCTGCATGGGGTCGAACCCACGACCTCCAGTATGAAAGTCGGCGTCGTAAATGTTAGGCTACCAACCACTAAAAAAATTAAAATGTCAAACCTAAATAATTAAAATTCAAAAATAAAAAAAGTATATATTGTCAAAAGTACTGAAATGGTTGGTAACCTACATTAAGTTTTCTTAACTTTTCTAATGTTCCACGTAACTTTTTTATTTTTCTTTCATAAGAATCTTCGGACAATAACAATCACAACAAAAAAAGAACTAGCGAAATATGACCAACGGTTACAGGTCAAATCAAAGGTCAATCAAATAAAATGGACTTTATACAAATCAAATAGAATGGGCACATGCGTTTGGATGCTCACCTGTTTAGGATCGGTCTCGTTGAGTCTCCCGATTGCGAGTGCAGTTGGGATGGGGGAACTCGAGGTTGCCCAATTAGAGACGCAAGGATGTCTTTTTCATTCTTGGGAATGTTGCGTACCCTATTATTGTCCACCTCCTGGGGCTGAACTCTTGTCAGGTCCATGAACTTTTATTTATGTATACTTTATTGTACATTGAGCGATTTTAAAACAATAAAATTTCAAGTTATAAACACAACATCAACATACAGAGAGCGAGTTTGCCGCAACAAAGCCGGGTCTCTAACAACTATCCCAAAATTAAAACTAAACAAATGTTATTGTATCCAGGTGAATAAGATTCTTACATAGATGAGAGATGTTATATAAGAACCATCTTCATACGAGGAGTATTTTATTGAATATGTAACAAATAATGACTAATAATTCATTCCTGATGTTCCGTTTTTACATGGAACAAACCACTATGGGCTTACGACTGTATTCTACTGTTATTTCGAAAGCTGGGTTAGGTGGTAATGTTTAAGTCTCCAAAACTCCTACTGTTTGTTGATTAAATTAATATTTAATGATTTTGTAATTTGCGATGAAGACATAAGGCCATAACATTCAATGGATGAGTCGTCAAAAATAAATCAAATAGACCGTTTTAATGCCCTGTTTGAATCATTAAAGTTCTATTTCATCTGTAAAATGCAGCTCACAAGTAAATGTGAAAACGAGACTTCTCTTTCTGTGCAACTGGAATTTTGTACTAATTATGCGAAATTTTGCTTGTTGATAGAGCTACTTTTTCACTTTTTTTTTTGTTTGTTATGTCACTGTACTTAAAAATAAAGTAGGTACCTATGTATATTTGAAAATGCAACAATCTTTTTGTTGTATACTAAACTTATAGGTTTCCTTTCATTGACCCATTTTAATGCATAATATTTTGAAAATTTTATAGTACATTTAAATCAATGATCTAAATAGAAAAGGGAGGGAGCATCAATCCACCGCATAAATCCACTAGAACATTTCAATAGTCTTTTTTATATCTAGGGAGTTGTTAGTACATATGTGCAGTAAACAAGCATAAATATAATGAAGTGTGCCAGAATGTGCAGGTGATACACTATGACACAGGTACATGGACGTACATTACGCTACATCTAATAATTTATTAATAATGTATCTAAGCCAGTGGTCGGTGGGTAGTCATGGCAACACTACACAAAACATCACATCCCTAGGTACATGTTCATCTAGCTACAAAGTAGGTACTTATCAGCTTTTGTCTATGTCCCCCACCTATCATTTTCCACTCTCATAATAATAAAGAAATTACTGTATGTAATTACAATAATTATTATTATTGTTATTTCAAAGCAATAACCAAATCCAAACTCTGACTATGAAATTAATGTACATTTTTGTATTATTAAATGAAACAAAGACTATTTTAAAGGTTAAATTGACAAACATAATATACCTACTCTTTTATTTTCGATCCTGTACGTTTTTGGTCAGAAGTGTGCTAATATGATCATATATATCTATCTATGCTCCTTTTGCGATCAATCCTGCTCATGCCTTCTTTTACACCATGTCCAAATCTCTCAGCTCTGCTTTGGAGTAACAAAATACAGTATATTCCATTACTTCAAAAGCATCCTAACACATGTTCCAGCATATCCATCTCCTCTAAATGATGGGCCTGTACTGTGGGCGTATAGCATTGTTTGATATATGAAACCAGCTATGATCTTATAAACATAATTCTCCAGACATACTTTGTTCCAAGGGTGAAGATGTAACACATTTTGACTGTATATGCTGCATCAAATGACCTTCTTATGTATGTGATTTCTTTTTATATGGGGATTGTGTAGAACCATATCTTGGGTTTTCTATCTATTTAGTATTTTGTATATTGTTTTTTCTTACATTTACTATCATTGGCTTATTATGTTTCTGTTTTTAATGTTTTGTTGTTACTGTTAAAGGCACTTGGTGCTATGAATTTCAATTAATTAAAGGTACCTATTTAGATACATGCAGTAAAACAAGTGCAGATATTATCGTAAACTAATTTATTAAACAAGGCAAGTTTAGTGATACTAGGCACATAATTTTTTACTTGTTTAAACACTGTTTTTCCTCTATATAATTAAAGTAATGGTAGAATGTCTTGATATATTTCTTAATGCAGCGAAAAATCAGAGGCAAGCAGGGTATGTGGCCTAAACTTGTTCTTCGCCCTCGCCTTTGTCCCATTATATGGGGTCGGCTCTCCTTGTCCTGTTGCGCCAAAATTATCTATCGAACGCCATCTCTGGCTTCACTTTGCATTCTTTGAGGTCCCTATTGATGCTCGACAACCATGTGGTGGGTGGTCTGCCTGGTCGGAGTTTCAATGTCCATAGCTCTATGGATCATGGGCATTGAAACTCCAGCCAGGAGACCAGGCAAACCACCCGCCACATGGTTTTCGAGCATCAAAAGAGTATGTGACCTAAAGATTTTTTTTAACTATTAGGTGGTATGGTGTGAATATTGCGAAACTTATTAGACTGGAATTGGATCTACTATTTAATGATGGTAGAAAAACTCTGATTGGAATTTCAAAAGAATAAGAAGATACAATTCAAATCTTGATATTAAATTTGACAGCTATCTCTTTGAAGGATATGGTACTCACAATTCAAATACCTTCAATTGGTTGATGGAGCTTTGAGGGTTCGAGATGAAACCTTGATCCACCCGCGCCATAATAGCATTATGATTTCATTACATCCTTATCACAGTCAATTGTTCTTCTTATTGCTTTGATTGGTACACTTTCTCTATTCCATGATTTAGGCAATGTCAACAACAGCACATGATATGGGAGTCTGACAACCAGGACACTCTCCGTGGATTGTATCAAAAGTTTGAATATTTGTGGACACCGCTGATAGCCACTAAAATAATTAGAAATAGAACAGTATTGATTTAAAAACCAAACAATCAATTTATAATCAAAATTTAAACATCAATATTATCAACATTTTATAATCAAAATTAAATGAACTTTCACACACTCATTCTCAATTTTTGTGCATACACATTGAATTTACGTTAGTTGACTTTGAAAAATTATGGGAAATCTTCATAAAGACTACCAAAGAGCCATCATTCTATATTTATATGTACTATACAGAATATTTTTGCCATGAATGATGACATCATAAAGCCAATAATTTGGCATTGAGAACATATTGCTTTAAATATCAGTTAAACTTACTTGAAAAAGACAAGCAACGTGGAAATGTTGACTACATCTACTATTTTCACAAGATATATCAGGTAAATTCTCAGTATCATCTCTAACAGAAAAACAGATTCCGCATTCAATATCTGTTTGTATATTAGTAGAGCTAGATTGTGAATTTGTTGTTTTCTTTGGAAATTCAAATAAATCTGAAACACAATACATAAATAAATTGACGGCTTTATCGAACTTATAGCACATACTAGCTTATACCCGTCTTGCTTTACGTTTTTTATTCCGATTGTCAGGCTTGATCGGTAGGTAATTAAACAGGTTCTAGTCTAGCTTCCCATTGCTTTGTAGACCTCTATAACTGACATAAGCACAGAAAAAGAAGAAAGACACTTTTAATGTTTATTAAAATTTTGTATGAAGATCCTAAAAAATAGGTTTTTTATAAGTAGCTCTAAATATATTAAAGTTAATGCAGCAAACTGTATTAAAGAACCTTCTCCGGCATTTTGCACGGCTCTGTGCAGATTCATATCTGACGTAGCATTTGTATTTTGAGCGTCATGCTATGACATACGGTAAAAAGCAAATAAAAAACATTTTTGAATTATTAATTAGATAGAGGAGGGGCTAATGCGAGTTTTATTTAACTTCCCAATTTACCACGCAACTTTCTTAATTGTTTCTTTCATAAGAACCTTCTACTGATAAAAGCCAACACGACAAAAAAAGAATTAGTGAAATCGGTTCAGCCGTTTAGGCGTGATGCTCCGACATACCGTCAAGCACCGACAAAAGGCAAATAAAAAAACATTTCTAAATTATTATATAGACTAGCTTTTTTTACCCGTCCACAAAAAAGTTGTAGAATAATGGGAGTTAGATCCTGATCTATGGAAGTTTACATACAGAGCTTTATAAAAGTGTGGTGTACCTACATAATGTATAATATACTTATAATTAATTGGACTTAATTTTTTTGTCACACCTCATCAGCAATAAGAAAGCGCTGCAAGTCATAATCATAGACTGCTGACTTATTCTCTATGCTTGCCCCATAGTTAATAAAACAGAGTGCTCGATTTATATGTGGTGAGCTATGGGCTCTCACCACAATATTGATTTTATTATTCTGCAATTAAGTATGTACCAACACAGCTTTTTGTTCCTTATATTTAACAAATTGTGAAGGTGGATTCATACTTATTTGAAAATCATAATTTTTTTAGAATAAAATAAAAATATATAACTGTATTAATAAAAGTTTTGACTTTTTAGTACAAATTTTTATCATTTTTTTTAAGAAAATGAATCTTGACTTACCTAAAGTACACAAATACACATTTGACATCTTTCACACTAACCAAAGGTTTGTGTTGTGAAAGTGCAAATGGCCTCACCAGGACTTGAACTCACGGCCTTCAGTGCGCTGTGCAAACGAAAGCCATCGACTGATACCACCGGGCTTCCAACAACCTCTTTGTGCATAAACTTTATAAAAAATTGTTCAAGTAAAGTCTCTCACTATGGAATATATCTATAAATATAAGTAAACTAAGAAGTCGGCACCTAATCATCAAAACTTAACACAACAGTTGAAGAATTTACGGCCCACACCAAGTTTCAAACCTGCGTTTAGCTTTTTCATTAACAGATCTATTGCGTTTAAGTGTAGTAACAACACATTGAGGTGTGACTACTTTTACATTAAAAAAGTTCTCACAAACTGATATGCTGCTCTTGACTTCATAAGTCATTATAGGTAAGTTATAGGTAACTACAATGCTTTTATAACTGGCAAACTTCAATAGTTAGAAATATGAACCATTTTAGGGGAGTATTTGCTTCTGTTTATGGGACACATTATTATAAGAACTTTAAATGAAATGACTTGCTAGTACGACCACTACTAATAATATAGAGGGTTGTTTTAAAATATCACATTATTTGATAATTTTAACACAGAAACCTCATTTGAGAATAATTACTTACCAAATTCCATGAATTCTCATCCTTTATATTAATTTGTCGTGGAGGCATTATTTAACCAAGAATCATTATAAAACATCTATTGTTTGGAAATAGTTCAGGAGAATATATTAAATTAAAACATAATGTGTATTTTTTTTTCAGTTTATTTCTGGTTATAAATAAATTAAAACATTCTGTTTATTTAATTTCAATTAATAAAACACAAAACTACCATTTTGTAAAATAAAATAACATTATTTGTTACATCTAGCAGATTAAAAATAGAAAAAAAATAAAAACAGAATAAAAAATCACCTTCTTTATACCAAAAGCTGGAACTTTTTTTTAAAAAAAATCCATAACTAAAAATAAAATTCACATTCAAATCTTACAGTAGAAACAGACGTGTTGTAAACAATTATGTTGTGTTAAGCCAAAAGCATATTTTTTCATAAAAAATACAATGCTCAACGATAATGTGTCTCTAATCATACTAAATGTATGAAACCGATGTTGCTTCTAGCGTGTCATAGCTCATCAAAACACATTTTTTTTATACAAATGAATCTGGACTCACCCAAAGTGAACACATTTACACTTTTGACATCTTTCACACAAAACGATGCTTGTGTTGTAAAAGTTGAAAATGGTCAGCACCAGAAGTCAAACGCACAAAAACCGTACACTGTACGTACGAAAGCCGTCATTTGATACCACCGGGCTACCAACCTCCTGTTTCTAGCTTTAGATACTGTTACCGATAGTTATTTATTTATCAAATTTCGTCTAGCGCTTTCGTAACAGTGTATCCATATGGCACAATTCTTGAGAGCTTTGCCTGCCAGTTCAATTAAAGTTCAATCTGTAACAAAACATTATGGAATTTATATACACAAACATATGAAAGGAGGTACAATTATCAAATAATAATACGGGACTTACCGCTTTGCTTATTCCAGTAATAAAATGCATACTTGTACATTTTAGAAATTCACTCTTGATATTGTTGTAAATTTCTTGTAATCTATCCTGTAAAAAAAATATAGTAACAGAAAATAAATTAATGTAATTGGCTAGCTGCATTGTAATTATGCGATTATTTTGAAATAATATTTACTCAATTAACTTTGCTTACCTGTTTTATTAATCCCAAAAATTGATTTTATATCTAAAGCCGTACAAAAACTCAATGTTTACATTTTATAGTTTGACAACAAAATAAGACATATCCATAGATTTTTTTATGACATATCAAATGAACCATAGAACACACTAAAAAATATTACTTAGTTAGTGTTAAATTAATATCGTAATTTATTAAAAAGGCTATCTATTAAGAAAAGTATCAACAAAATGAATTCATATAAAATGTTTATAATTCAAAAATCCTAAACCTGAAAATTAAAAAAAACATTCAATAAAAATATCATGATTTAATTATTTTCAGTCACAAAAAAATACCGCAAATAATTTATGGGTAATCTATAGTACTGGCGTACTGATATCTATGGCGTACTGGCTGTCATGTCATCCGCTGTCATCGATATTTTGACAAACAAAACATTTTCAAAATTCGAATATTTTTTTAATTGATAGCTGCTGTCAATATATTTCTAAGTAAGTACCTGATAATATTTATTTATTTAGATTACCCCATATACCTACCTACATAATATTTACTAAATTATGTAGAATAAACACTTTTTAATAAAAATCCTTGTCTTCCAGCATCAACCAAAAATTATATTACATATTATACAACCCAATGGATGTGATAAATGGATCTTGTCCTGGAGGCTATGAGCAGTCATACTTTGAGAATGGATGTATAATGGCGTTATATCTACAGGTATAGATTCAAGTTTTCATATTTTATAATGGTGGCCATGTAATAACTATAGTTATCAATTATCTACCATAATTCATTGTTTTTATTCTAGGATGGGATGACCAATGACCATAGTCTTTTTGGCTTTCTTTTGGATTGAAGGAACCTTGGAGGTTCCGTCAAGAATATGTCTCCAAACATACTGATCACTGCATTTTGCTGTCTTTCAAGAATATTTCATTCAACACGATGATCGTCCTACGTCTATTAAGATTTTTTACCACAACAATAGGTATGATCTATTCTTGTATTTTGTTTGAAGAATATAACATATGATAAATAAGTTACCATAGCTTTGCGTTTATCTACATAACGATTTAGATTCAATATAACATTTACCACCATTGTCTGTGACAAAATTCAATACAAATATTAACTTAAATACATCAAAGTGTATTTAAGAACGCTCTCCGGCATTTTGCATTACAAAAATATAAACGGACTAAAATATTATGTAGATGACTTTAATTTACATATTAATGTGTACCTAGCCCAAAAAATTCATGAAATGATATTATCCGTCATTATAGGTACTTTTGTGTTTGTTCTAGGATGAATGATTTGTCACAAACCTTGGACAGTTTTACGAAAAGCTTCAAAGTCATACCTCTCACTGATTGCTTTCTTCAAGAATACTTCTTTTGACACGATGAAACTCTATGCATATTGTTTTTTTAAACAAATTTTCACGGCAACAATACCACCAGTCTTTTATTTAAATGAACCTTGTATATTATTGTTTTTGCATATAATATAAGATATGATAAATAAGCTAACATAGTTTTGAGTTTATTTACTATTTCATTTCTAAATCATTTTGTGGATAAAACAAACGTTTTATTAAACTGATTAAAATCCTGAAACCATTTAAAGATTCTCAATTATTGTCAATTTTATTTCTTTCTTTCAACAATTCTGTCAAGTTCACTGTACCTAATGATCTAATTTTAGGCAACTGTTTTACCGGCCAGTTTGACTATGGAATGTTCATACAAATTTAAATGTTTATTATTTTACTTGCAAATCTTTTTCGACGACGACGATTTTAAGATTTAAACTTTATTTATATTTCAGAAATATAAAATGATTCAACAATTATTGCTAAATTATTTTATACTTATCTACATTTGAATATGATTTTATCAGGTAGCTACATAATAATTATTACTCATCTAATGGCTACGACGGTTTTAAACAAAATGTGGCCATAAATTTTTTAAAATGTGTCAATTTTCAAAATGGAGGATTTTTTTTTCCAAAATTTTTCATTAAATCTTTATTTATTGAGAATAATAAGATTTGATTAACATTTATATGTATAACAAATCAATCTCCAATTATTTTATTACATTTTCATACCGTAATACCAAGATTCCATTCAACGTTTACATGAGTAATTTTGTTTCCAAAAGATGGCTTTCTGTCTTTTTTGAAAATTTGTATGAAGATCCTAAAAAAATAAAGTTTTTTAAATAGCGCTTAATATATTAAAGTTAACGTTGCCAATTGTATCTTAGAACGTTCTCGAGCAAATTTCACCGCTCTGCGCAGATTCATATCTGACGCAGCATTTGTATTTTGAGCGTGATGCTCCGACATAACGGAAAGTATTGTCAAAGGCAAATAAAAAAACATTTCTGAATTATTATGTAGATTTAGATAATAAACTCAAATCATTAAAAATGGGGGTTAGCCCTTTTGCAGATTAAGCCGTCAAAATGTTAATAAAGATGCATTTTTACTGATATAAAAACTACAATTGCTAGATGCTGCTGCCTTGGACGTGGGGCTTTTATTGGACAATGGCGGCGGGTAAAGTGGCTTGGAAAAGTTTGCAGTGGGATGACAAGATCCATGCAGGGTTGTAGTACTTAAAATATCAGACAGCTATTATTTCAGTTGTTTTGCGTTGAGTATCTTTGTTGTTTTTGCTACCTGGTAGTTTTAAATAATTATTAATATGTAGTTAGTTTTTTAGTTTTCTGGCATTCCATCCAATCATGGAGCATTTAAATATGCAAATAAACACAAATAAAAAAAAGTTTTCTCAATATTTGAAGCCAATATTGAAGATTTTTGGTGGTTTTGAAAACTATTGGGACTTATGACCCGCGTGAATTATGGTTACTTTAAAATGATCATTGAACTCTATAGAAACAATCAACCATTAGGTTCCTTGATTCATATCTTTTACCTCTCCAGCGTTGTTGGAGACCAAATTAATTTCAACCACAATTCCTAAGACGTGTAGAAACTTTGCTGTGGATGGATTCTGTTTGATTGTTAAATTGAGCATATCTAAACAAAATCCTCTTGCATCATTATTGGCAACATCTATAGGTACAATTGAGGGAAAAATATGGATCAATGGAACCTAATGAAGATTTGCTGACCAATGGTTTTCAAATCTACCAAAATTACACACACACTTAGGTACCTAAAATGTTTAGTAAGTTGATTGTGATATTCAAACTTGAATCCCATCTCTCTGAATTTTCGTGGATTTTATTGGAAAGACTTTCTACAATGGAAGATGAACTCAGAACACTCATGTGAGGCATTTCTCTGCTATTTTTGTAGTCGATGGTTACTAAAAGTGATATATTGTCACCTGAAATTTTAATATAGATTCAATTTATTTTTACTTATTGCTGACAAATTTATGATAGACATGGGGAAAAAGAGGAACATTGTTTACATGCAGTAGACATGAGAGATCTATGAAGAATATGTTGAAAGAGTATGTGGGATATGGAAAGGAATGAGAATATTAGGAACAAAAATGTGGTATGAAAGTGTAGTTACAAAGATGAAACATGAGATTGTTTGGGCATGTTTAAAGAACAAATTTAAAATGGAGAGGTTATATGCAGGGATGATATGATTTAAATCAGTGATTTAATTCGCGATTATAATCAAGTGATTTTTTTTAAAAATCGATGATTTAAATCGGTATTTTTTTATTGCAATCAAAACAGCAGTGTGTCAAGGGACGCCTTCCGCTGGGTTTGAAAGAATATTTTCAGCATTCAATTTGGTGCATAGCAAAATACGGAATAGATTAGGCACCGAGAAGGTAGCCAAATTAGTCTTCCTTAAGAACTAAATTCAAACAAATAAATGACTGCGACGAAACCCAAATGGTTCTATGTTCATTTGTTAATGTTGTCTTTTTTTATTTTAATTGTTATTTTTTTTGTTAAATATTACAAAATGGAAGTTTTTTTTTAATTAACTTTAAGAAAATATACCTATTTGTTGATTTTCGTTAATGTCATTTTTTATAATTTTTTAATTTAATTCAATATTTTTTGTTAAATAGGCAAATAAATATGCTACTTAGTTTTTTTAATAAAAGAATGACTTAATAAAGAACTGATATGTTAATTTCACAAAAAACATTTTTTTTTTTTTAATAAATAACTGGCTTTCACACTGAAAACGATCGGATAATTAAAAAAATCAAAAAAATCTGATTAAAATCAAATAAATCCGATTTAAATCAAATTAATCTGATTTTTTTATAAAAATCATGATTTTTATCAACCCTGGTTATATGAGAAATGTTTATGAAGGGGAAGATTGAGGGAAGCAGAGGGGTTGGGAGAAGGCAGCTATCTTGGCTACGAAATGTTCGATACTGGACCGGAATAAGAAGCGTGGAGGAGTTGTTCCGGGTAGCGCAAGAGGGAGAAGCTTTCGCCGAAGTGATCGCCAACGTCAAGGTGACCTGATACGGCACACGAAGAAGAAGAATATGAGAAATGTCGGTGAAAGATATATGTTTGGATAGAAAACAGTGGAGGTTCACTCTCTCTGCCTATCCTTTAAGGGACACAATATGATGGATGAAAAAAAAAAAAAACACCACACAGCAGGATTCTAATCCGCTTAATAACAGAGAATTCATGGACATGATATAACAGGGTAAAAAATATAAAGTAAAAATTTCGGCTCATGGCTTCCAAGACTACTCAAAATTAACGAAACATGATAATGTTGTTAATTTTAATTTCATGGTTTAGAAGCATAGTTAACAATATTTTAAGTTACAAAAATAATACAGATACCACAATCACTTACCAATAACAATCCTTCTGAAGTTGTCTTTGCTTGTAGGAAGAGCCGGATCAATCACCCAACAACATTCATCTATATCAGCCATGGTATCAAAATAATCAGACAAATCTAACAAACATTCTTTAAATGCAGCCACAGCGTGATGAATATCTTAAATAAAAATATGTATTTAAATAAACACGAAACATACTTGCATTTTAAATAGTAGAACATCAGTTAAAATAAATACCCGAAAATCGAGCTGGTAGATGGTCACATTCAGGTAAGGTGTGTTGACATACATCATAATCCCCACTCGGAGTACATTTTAAAACTATCTGGTGACTATTACCAAAACTATCTTTGAAATCAATTTTTATCAAATCGAACTTATTATCTAAGTTTATATTAACATTTTCGTATGTGTTCTTGACAGTATACAATTTTTGTAAGAGGGAAAATTTTTTCAACACTTCATCCTGCCGTTTCGTTGCGTTTTGTAATGAGGAATCTTCGGTTTCCAGCAAAATATTTATATCTGTGAAAAGCTCACTTATGGTAGTGTGATTCTTTGAAATAATTTGATAATGAGTAATATCTTTCTGAACCTCAACCATTTTTAGTATAAGAAATGAGATATACGATGATATTTTATGAGAATTTTTTTATGTAGGTATGTGGTGACGCTATATTTTGTTTCACTCGGAACAAAACTTTGTTTCAACGTGAATTCATCAAACTTTTAACACAAAAATAGCCATAAGCGAATTTAAAAACCAAAATACAGCCTTTATTTCACAAACCGCATCTGACAGACTGCTATTTTGTAAACATTAGCAAAATCATAGAATACTGTTACCAAAGAAAAAGAAAATCATCTTCTTCCTCTCCATGGAGATAATGTTTATGGTCGTAAATAAATGGTAAAAATGCTGCATTAGACTTCCTGAGGAATTTGCTCACAAAATCACTTAAAGCATTTTGGTTATTATAAGGGGCAACCTTCCAAAAGGCTCTAATGTGGTGCAAAGTGTACAGTTACGATAGAAAAAGTATATCGAGAAAATTTCAATCGTTAGTAGCTGGCTGGTTCGTTAAGTTAGATTGGCTATTAAAGCAATAAAATTCTTTGTTTCAAACAAAGTAACTAGCGCCATCTACATTGTCAAATTCAGACGAGAAAAAGAGCAAGCTTTCGTTAGTTTCGTTTCCCTGTGTTTGCAGGAATTCGTAAAAAGTCGGGATTGCTGTATCGATTTTTATTTGAATGTGTTTATAATCGCATGAATATGACATTATAGTATGAAAAAGAACAAATATCACTTATGTATTGAATTGATGAACGTTAATTTATAAAGCGGTGTTTTATTTAATGAATAATTGAGGCTATTTGAGCTTTACAAGGGTCATTGTGCTGTGTTCGTTTAAGTTCTGTTACTAATTAGCAGAAAAATGAGTGAAATTGCCGAACAAAGGTCTGTAGTTAAAGAAAGTTTATTTTTGTTCGTTAAGAAGAATTTTCCCGATGCAGATTTGAATGTTGTGGATGATATTGTTCTTTCTTATGTGATCTCTATCCTGGAGGAAATATCGGTAGATCCCTGCTTTGATGTTGAAGGTAAATTTCTTTGATATTTTAATTATTTTTTTTTTACAGAAAAAACAGCGTTTTAAAACGAATGATTTGGTACTTTTGCAGCGTTTTTTTTAATATACTTACGAGCTATATTTTCATCACTATTTTTTCCTTAGCATAGTCAAAATAATATTTCACCCCAGGCAAAAAAATACACATAAACATTAGCTACCTATGTCTCTTTTTAAATTATGCTTGTAAGTCAAAACTTGAACTGGTTTGAAACATGAAACCCATAACATATTAATTGTTCTCTGTTCTTGTTAATGGTTATGTACCTACTTACGAAACAGGATAGAATATACTTAACATTTCGAGAATATAATAGGATTTAATGTATGTAACTGTACCTGCATTACAATGTGCTCCTTAGACCATAACATTTGTAAACATTTTATGCTGATGGCTGGTGAGAAAAGTTTAATTGCATAATTATTTATTAAAATAATAATGTCAAACATGGATGTACAGGAAACATACTCCCTCCACATAAGTACAACTTGATAAAATTGGTCAACTATTTATTGTTCCAGGCTTAGTTGAAATGTTGTCTGCATATTTTCCGGATTTTTCTAATTTGGATCAAGCCCAAGTATATTCGTGGATTTTTGCTTTAGAAGCCGATCTCAGAGGAAGAGCTGCGGAAAATCGTAACTCATGTAATATTTCATCAAATTTTTAATCCTATTACTAAATTCACAGCTAAGAAATTTAGTTGTTATTACTGAATGTGGTACAAATTGCTTATCATAATAAGTTATTGACAAAACATTGAAAAAAAAAAAACAAATATAAGCCTATGTGCATCTCCTGCAGGGTCTATTTACAATGTATCTAACTTCACAACAGACAATGACTTTTTGCGACAAATTTATGCTCTGGTAAATTTTTGAGAACAAATTGTTAAGCAAAAAGTTCATTTTACTGGAATTTCATTATTTTCATCTGTACTATGTCAATTGATTGAAATTCTCAGTTTTACTGAATATTATAATGGGCCATATTAAAATGTAATATTTTCTTTCTTATTAATTCTTGTTTTTATTTTGTAGCTGCAGCTGTTAAGAATGGTGAGTCTGAAAAAATCACTTTGACGTTGCAAAGCTTGAATGAATCTCTACCGACCATCACCCCAAGGTCTCATTCCAATTCAGAGAGTTCCGACGGAGGAAACGGTGGTAAAGTCACTCCAGCTGCTTCCATTTATCCTACGCAATGCCAAGTTTTGCAAGACATGTTTCCAAACACCTGCCCCATTGAGGTATGTTCATTTTATTTACATAATATGCTTGTTAAAAGCTACCTTATTCCCCGTCAATCTTCAACCCACCCCAAAATAAAAAAATGTTGTGTTACCTTCCATTCAGTTTTCTAAAGTAAGGAAATTTATAAAAATAACAAATCCTTATACAATTTTATTTTTGATAAATTACATAAACTAATGTCTGATAATATGAATACGGCATTGTATAGTGGTTCTGGTTATCCCAGTAGACGATGATTTATGTTCCTTAAATAAAACACTCAATTTCCTTCCGCTAATAAGTTTAACACTTGAGTCATGGGCGGGACAAAGTTCAACATGTTAACTACGATTGTATGACTTTAAAAAAATTTGAAGAGATGGAGTTGTAGTAGAAAATAATTCTCATATGAAGTATCTTGTTATTTAATATAATATAGTATTCTAAGACATTATTCGTTCATCCCGAAATTATTATGGAGATTCCTTATTGAGATTTAAATAAGATGTACTGCTAATGAAAGAATGATGTGTTTTATGTCGTAGATACAACAATGTGTGAGTATTGCAATGGGCGATGTTGAAAGAGCTGCTGGACTAGTGTTGCATAGGAGAGAGAGTGGACAAGCTAGAACTCTATCAACGCTTCCTCCCCCACCACCACGATCACACCACACACTCAATGATGACGAACTCAAGAGTCGCATTATCGACAGGTATTTCAAATACTATTCCATTCCCCAGTCATTGATCCAGTAGTCTACCAATATACTAATTACTTGTTGTCTTTGAATTTCAAGGTATTCGTATGTGGACAAGAATTCCGACACCAAAGAACATAAACCCATCCAACCTAAAATGGAGCCCAAGAAATTAGTACGATATAGAGATAACAAAATAGTGTCTTTGAAGGGAGAGAGATATACGGAAGTCCCCAAGAGCGGTGTTGAAGACGATGCGAACCTTAAAAAACCAAAGAAGCCACATTGTCCACCTTAACCCTCACTGGGTTCCTTTCCTGCCAGCTTCTTTAAAAAGTGTCCTCACTCTTTATTACAGGAAGTTTCATTGATTTTGTATCTTTACCACAACTTTTTTTCAATATTAGTAATTTTAACAGGATATCTCAATGTATTGAACTTAGCTACAAGTATTTCGTGGAATAAACGAAAAAATCTTTGTAATGGGAGTAAGATGACGAGCCGAAAAACAATGTATTTTAAATGTTGTGTGTACAATATACTTACTATTGAATGTTGGATGTTATCTTTAGTTTATTTTAAAAGAATTTTGAAAATTATTAATGTTATGTTAAGGCATTTTTATTTATCGATTATACTTTATCAATATCATTTTTACACTGTGCATTTCAAACCCCTCGTCTATGTTGTATTTAGACTTTATCCCAGGTTGCTCCTCTATTTTTTGTTAAGTTTTTCACTGATTGTCGTCGGCATACTGTGTGTGCTCTGTCCAAAAAGACTACTATCACCATGTGACTGTTTTTGAATGGTATCTTCATCGGTTACATTCATAATTTATTCGTGTTGATTCACGTTCAAGACATTAACGTAATTAGTTAGTACTTAATCAATCAGTATTATTGTTCTTTTCTGCATTTATTTTATTAAATATTTTATGACTTTTAATTCGCAATATGACAGATTTTTTTCCCCAATATTGACATCTAAAAATGTGTGTGTGTGTAATGAAGATAAATTTTGTTATTAATATTAGTCAAATATAAATAATCAATGAAATTACATTACAATATAAACCCCTCGGTAACTTATAATAATTCTTAATATTCTCACTAAATTTCTTTTGCACAAAGATTTCCTAAAACAATATAATATGTGTCAAATCTCATTAATATGTAGTTTCGTAAATCTCAGTTTTAAGAATCTTCAATTTATACCAGAACAATTAGACACAATTTACATTCAAATATACCTATTTGATTGTTAAAAGTCATCTCAGTTGCAAACCTTAGATACTTGACATCAAAATTCAAGAACAGCGTCTACCTAGTAAATTACGTTGCTATTTATAGTTGTGATTTCGATTCCTTATTGATGTTGTGAATATTTTTTATTTACATAATCCTCATTAAATGTGTACTATCATATTTTTACCATATATTATACTTGTCTGTAATCTTAATATTGTAGTTGTGTGTTTATGTGCTCACTCATTCTTAAACTGTTGTGTAAATATTTCATCCTTTTTGCATTTTCACATAAACAATTAGTGCAATAATCAAGTTTCAAGGAGCCGATCATGTAACCTTATAACATATTAATTTAGACAACCCTTCCCTGCAATTTTAGAGGAATAGTAATGGAATCTCAAATGAATAGGATCAAGTAAACGATAACACCTTTCCCCACTTCAATTTTTTTTTCCCTCGTTTAAGAAATTATGTGTTATATTAATTAATTACAGCAGGGTAATTCACAGAAAAAATATATTATGTTTAGAACTAGTCAAATAATTGAAACATTTTGGTTTTACTGAATGTTTCCGCGTGTCCTTAACATACGAAGCTGAAATTTACGTTTAATTGTAGAATGAACTTCAATCAAAAGAAAAAATAACAACTAATGACTCTAACAATTCATTAATAATGTTCGATTTTTAAATGGAACAAACCACTACGGGCTTACGACCGTCTTCTACTGTTATTTCGAAGGCTGGCTTAGTGTGATCACTTTACGTTAACAATGTTCGCCATTAGGTGGTAATGTTTGTCTCCGAAACTCCTAATCATGAGAATTCTCAACATGTCGAAAAATCCCATGTATGCAACAAGTAGAAATTTAATAATAGATGAAATAATATAGAGATAACAAGTTGGAAATTATTGAGAAATCAATCAAAAAATAGTTCACCAAGCTTTTTGAGTAAATTTCTTTTTTCTGCGACATTATCGATAACTCATAAAATACAATAAGATATGCGAGTTGCAAAAAAATGTGAAGATCAATCCTAATACTAATTGGAATTTATCTCATTTACCTAAACATGATTATTTTTTAACGTGATAATTCCCCTCAAGAAAATAATTAAGTTTAGTTCGAACTCAACTTTTTCATGAATACCCCTGCTGTTTAATATGGCATTATTACAAGCATATAATATCATATTCTAAATAAAATCAAATAGAATCTTTACCAAACCAGTTTGACTTTTGCGTTACTTTCTTTTTATAATTTAAGCTCTATTCCTTTTTTCCAGTTTCAAAAGCAAATGATATTTTATAATGCATGCTTTTTTTCAACATTTATTTTTCCATAACACTAGACCATTGGAACTCTGTGATTTTACTTATATTTTCCTTCTTTAGATTTAAGCCTACACAAATACTATAATTTTTTTTTTTGTTATCTGTGATTCTCATTATCAAGTTAAGACAAATGGCATCTAATTTATGTTTCTCATGTCTAATTATTATTTTATATTTCCTAGAATCTGAATCCATCTAATGCCATCTACGACTATAATAATATGATCTGTTTATTTTTTCATTAGAATTTGAATTTATCAATAAGCATAATATTTTTTTTTATGTAGAATAGATATTAATCTTACAATCGGGTGAAATTTCCCAAAACATTTGGGTGTTTATCAATCTTCTTGTTCCATCGCCGTCACAATAGGGCACTTGCACTAGTGAGGAATATTCTTAAAAATCATTAATTTGCTAGACGGTATAAATTAGAGATGAAACGGATAGCAGTTTAGCCGGATACCGGATATTCGGGCAACTAAGCAGCCGAAAACCGGATAACCGGCCGCCGGATATCCGGCGAATGTTTCTGGTTGGTTGGTGCATCCATATGGGATCATTGGGATGGGAACATTGTCGAAAAAACCATCAACCGCATTAGTTAGTCTAGATTAGTGTGGTGTGATAATATTTTTTCCCATAATAAGAGCGTTTAGATTTTTAACATTTACAGAGGTTCCCAATGCAATCCAATCCAAGCTCCCATTACGCTCCACTCACAGGGAGGCAACAAGACCTCTCCATTGCATTCGACCTTGCGCAATTATTATGACCTCACAAACTATATCTCGGTATGAGAGGGTCTTCCTCGTCTTCGGGACCCTGAAGGGAGGAACAACAGCGCTCCCCTTAAAATATCAGGGTTTTTTTTTTTCAAAATTAATAAAATTCCCTGAATGCTATAGATATCTTTAGTAGAGCCTGGGCAGTGCATGAATTACGCTTACGTAGGCGGCATATACCAATTGGACTGACTCCGTTGCCGGAACGTTATTGTTCCAAAAATCGCAGAAGGTATCTGCATCTTCCAGCAGGATGATAATATATGACGAAACATATTTTTATTAAATTGTCCTTATTTCCGGAGACAAGCGAAGCCGCTTGCTACCTCTACATAAAGAAATATGTATTAATTTTCCATAATTTACCCTTATTGCTGTATGTTTGCTAATCAATTTTCTAAGTTTTAGAATTTTTCTTGTAATTATAAGGTGTATTTCTTAAGAGATACTTGCTAAGTAAATCAATTAGTTATCCAAAAATATATTTTTTACTATCCGGTATCCGGCCGGATAGCTGCTAGTTATACGGTATTCGGCCGTATAACGGATAGTCGCCGGATATCCGTTTCATCTCTAGTATAAATATTGATTTGCTAAAAATATACAATCATTATTAGTCAGTATGTATATAAAAGCCGCTCTATGGGTCATTCTGTTTGTGACGCTGTTTTGAAATTATTTATTTTCTGCTACAAACTGACATTATTTAACTCAGACCAATAATTATTTAATGGACTCCTAAGTCTTTTGTCAAAATTGCAGGCATTGTTTGTTCAGTGAGGTACTATGATGTAACCATAACCATAGTAACAATGAGCTATCACTCTCTCTATTTCTATTCATTCTCAAAGGTAGACCTCCACGCTATGGCGATAACGTCATATTTTTATGCTACATAGATATCGTAATATGACAAGAGTACATTTATATGGTACCATCGATGACTGCCAGCACAACATAGCTAACGGCTAAAGCGCTAAAGATCAATTTAGCTAAAGGAACATTTAAAGTTTCCTTTAAGTTGACGGGTTTCATAAAAAAATATTCCCGCGTACTTTAGCTAAAGTTTGAAATGTCAAAAAAACAGTTGGTAGCAGTTGGTATTGTTACCATGGAAATCTATGGAAAACATAGGTTGTTTACTAATAATTTCGCGGAATTTCTGTTGATCTGACAATTTCATTTACAATAGAGCATCAAAGTGCCGTTTTTTGTGTCAATTTATTATTATGGTTTATGAATTAGTAACCGAAATCTGTAACCAATAATATTCTTCCCATTTTACCATGTTTTCCACCCTATTAGTAATTAGTAATTTTTGTCCAGTGTTACCGCATACAAATGTTCATCTTTGTGACATAGAAAGCGCCACAAAATTTTCTATGAACTCCGTTGGCAAAAGATTGAACTACACTAAAGTCGACTTTAAGTCCCAAGAACGGGAACATAAAGTGTCATTTTGTTGTTATGAAATGCGTAATTTTTTTAAGGAAACTTTAAAGTCTCCTTTATTTTTTATGAAA
Source organism: Mystacides longicornis (assembly GCA_963576905.1). Classification (NCBI taxonomy): domain Eukaryota; kingdom Metazoa; phylum Arthropoda; class Insecta; order Trichoptera; family Leptoceridae; genus Mystacides; species Mystacides longicornis. The sequence continues at coordinate 16,640,428 of OY756425.1, forward strand.
CCGGCTGTAAGTCACACGCTATGATCATAGAAAATTTACAAATATATGGCGATATTGCCATAGTGTGGGAGTCTACCTTTGGATAGATTTTTTTCGGTTCATACATTGCTCCAGATAAATATCATGGAGCTATGTCACATTATCAAAATGGTGTGTCTAGAATGACGTTTCCGCAGCAATTGAAATTTTAAAACTCTCTTATGAAATAACAAAGTAATGTAACAAAAATAAAAAAATACTGATACATTCTTCTAATGACTGCATTAAAGTTTTGCGAGTTCCCTATTCTCCACTATTACAGTGCAGTGGAACCTGCTTATTTGTGAATCGTTTTATTCAAAATTTTGTGACTACACCAGCTTTGTCTGAGATATTCAGAATAGGATTTTTGTTGATTCCTTTTAGGAAAAATTGTTTCCATTTATTCAGTGCACCTGTAGAAACAAATAAATAGGTTCCAGAGTGCATATTAACAGGTTTATGTTATTTTAAGTATGAATTTTATACGCATTTTAGATAGGACAAAAATTAGACACTGTTTCTCTTAAAGTGGGGAAATCCTGGCTTAGGAACATTTCATTTCAGAGGTTCGTAAGATAATGTCTGTACTCAATAGTTCCTTACGTTGAAGATTGACTTGCTAATTGATTTCATGAGGATGTCAGTTAATTACTATTTAATAAGTTTATCTTTAGTTTTAAAGTATCTGTGATTTGTAGTGTATTTATTCAATTAAACATATTATTATATTATTATTTTTAAGGATACAAGTTTGATTTTAGGTTTATTTTATTAGATGCTATAGCAAATTATGAACAAATTTCTAACTCCCCAACAACCTATAAATAGGCGATAGATTCAACTATGCCATCAAGATAATATAATCTAGTCTAAAATAATTCTCTTAATATCATTTTTTTTTTATTTATTTAATATAAAACTTTTAATTTACAGATAATCTCTCTTGTTTGTAAAAAAATCTTATGATAAATTAATTTATAACAGGAGATGGAACTACCGTTATGTGTATTCATGTATGTTGCAAATTGAATGTGTTTTAAATAATCTCAAATGAAAAGTAATTCCTATATTTAAAACTCTGTATGTAAACCCATGATATTCAATTTGTAATAAATAAATCTAAACTTATAGAACAAGTTAAACTTTTACTAGCCTCCTTATACCTTAAAAGTTTTCATCTCTCACAACATAGGCTAATTACTGTCAAGAGGTGAATAGTTCTAATATCCTTTATAAAGCAGCACTGTGTTAAGGCGTATGCACCGTCACTAGGGTCATGCAGGATATGAGAGGTAAGATTGATTGGAGAACTCACCAAGATGTCACTGTTAAAATAGAATAAAAAATCGAATATCTAATAAATATCAGGAAGCTTATCGTCTTTATAAAGCTCTCAACCATCTTTCCCTTCAACAAAACAAGCTTTTCTTTATGCATAAATAAAATAATCCACACTTTTCCATACAAGGGTGACAATAAATGGCGAAACTTATTGCCTGAGGTAAATTTTTCTAGCTTACCGGTCCTCTTAATCTGAGACAGCCCAACCCTGTGTAGACACTTGTAAAATTTCTGACCCAGATCAAAACCTAAAGTTAGAGCTTTATCACTAGGTTAGCAATGTAAAAGATATTCACGTTAAATTATTAATAATCTTGGATTAAAAAAAAACTACAAACATTTAAGTATTTTATTTCTCATGTAGGGCAGACCTGTACAAAATGATCTCTAAGGGAGAATCGAATTTTAGTATCCTTAAAAGTGGATTCTTGTATTGGTCAAAATTTTATTCAATAGCATAACTATTTTACTATTTACCATAGTTGAAAAAAATGTGTTTTTACTATCCATTTTATACAAAGCGTGATTTTAGCAAAACTTTGAAAAGGGATCGTTTTACCCAACTATGTGTAGGTACAATATGATGGGATCATTATACCCCTGATGATTCTCAAATAAGGTCATAATAATACATTTAACTCATAGTGATTTTAAAACGTTGTAGGTATTTCTGAGATTTTTTTTAATTTTATTCTCGATTTTTTACTTCAACCTGTTCATATATTAAAGAATGTGTTTTTAGTTTCAAAAATGAATTACTTTATTCACAATTTTCACTTTTAGGTCAAAAGGTGGTAAATTGAAAAAAAAAACTCTAAAAAGTTAAATAACTCGAAAACCACTGAAATTTGACCCCTGGTTAATGGGAACAAAATTGAATGTACCTACTTGAATTACCAGTCATCCTGTATATTTTTATATACAAGGTTGTCTATGGCACTGGGAACCCCTTTAATTTAAATTTTATGTCATGTCACCCTTATGTTCAGTTCTCAGCGATTTGTTCTATGGTAATCTCAAATCTGATCTTGTTCTTGTTTGTTCTCGTCGTGCTCTCTCTGTGCCAATATGTGTTCTGTGCTCTGTGCTCACGTCTCTGCTTTGGTGTCATTTCCTTCTGTTATTTGTGTGCCTATTTTTACATAGTTTTGTTTTAAACCCACTTTTTCAATAGTGCACAATGTTTTATTAGTTAAATAAAAAGTAGTATCGTCATTTCAAATTTTCAAAAAAAAGTGGGTTTGCAGTGTTATCAAGTAGCGCAAAGGCCACAAAGGCAGGAAACCTCTAAACAAACTGTTACATGGCTGCAGATCAGAATCGCTCCATAGAAACCCTTAATTAAGAAATTCTCAGGTACAATTTTCCTGGGATGTCCTGGATGCTAGGAATCTTACTCAAATATATTTCAAGTTTTGGGGCTGGAATTTCAACTCGATCCGTTGTGATCCAGGAAGGAAACTTTGAAACATTGAAAACAGTTGGGAAGAGGTGCAAGACAAAATTCGACAGACAATACGAGTGAGGAATAGGAAATATAAATCGGGTTCACCCTAAGACGTTTGAAGCAAGGTATGAAATGATTTAACAATCTATTAAGTTACATTTTATTAAATTTAGTCCACGTATAGTCACATGAAATTCATCTCTTTGAAAAGAAGTCCACAAACATTATCACTTGTAAATTTTAGTTTTGAACAAAATTATATTCATGGTGTCGTGCCATGTCCCTTAAGTCGTAAGCAGAGAGAAAAGGTCTCTACTCTTTTCTCTCCAAGCACACTTCTTTCCTCTTTCACCGGCATACCATTTCTCAAACAACCTCTATATCCTTCGCTTGGCCTTTCTTTTAAGGACGGAATCGATTTCTCAGCGACCAGGCTTTTTACAACTTTCTTTTAAACTTATTATTTTTTTTGTTATCGATCTGTAGTACCTACATAATAATTACATATTTTCATAATAATTACATATTTTCCATATAGAGTTTTTTTATGAATTATGATATAAATTATTTAGAAATGGCCATCTTTCATATTTAAAAAGTATGTACCTAATTAATAATATTTTAAATAGATAAACAATAAATCCTTCTTCATTGTAATTTTTTTTTTACAATATAATGGAACTATTTTGGTACCTATGAAAAGAAACAACTCATACGAATTTGAATAAATTTGCTTTATTTTTTGTTGAAATATAAAGGTAAATTTGTTTCTTATGACTCAAACAATAAAAGATTATAAATACATTTCATTGCTTTAAACAACTCCTTAGGTCTATATTGTAGTCTTTATATTTTGAGCAATAGTTGGATGTTAGAAGACAGTAAAAAAGACAATTGACATCATTATCAATCTTTAATGAAATAATAATAAATCGTTGGGTGTTTGTTATAAGAGAAAAACCAAGATGGAAATGAAAACAACTAACTATTATTTTACAAAAAATACTTCTATTATTTTTCCTAATTATGCTGATAAAATCATTTATATATTTTAAAATAATAATAAAATGTCGTGGAAAGAAAATAATATCAATACATAAAAATATTTTTCATCAGAAAAAGCCTGTAGGAAAATTAATTGTTTACAAAATCTTTTATGTACAATTTTCCGATTGAATTTAAACGTTTACTTTATCAATGAATGATCATTAATTATTTGAATCTTGTTACACCAATTTATTGCTTTTTGACATCGCTATTATACAAGGATCTCCTCACAACATACATAATATAAATATGTTGTAGATATAATAATTTATATCAATTTTATATATCTATTATATGTAGGTATTACAGCTAATAACATCATCTTAAAAATAAATACTTATTTATTTTATTTAATATTAAAATAACAATTCTACATATAAAAATACAATATTATTCAATTATAAAAAAATATAATTTTTCTCAACCATAACGTCATTCATACTTCATTTTTTTTCAAATTCATGCATACTTTTTGCTTAAAATAAACCATAGACAACAATATCTAATGTCAAATCTTTATCATGTCGTTCACTTTATAGTTTTGAAGCTCATCGTTTTGAAAAAAATATTATGTTTAGAACAGTTTAGAAGGATCATTATTTATGTAGGTACATATTTATAAACAGAAAAAAAGTTTTTTTTTTCAGTAGAGATTGACCTTTAATAATAATTAAAACCAAATTTAGTAAGCACCTGGAAATAAACTCTATATAAAAATGGCTAAAATTATGTCAAAATTAATAAGTAAAGTATGTATAAATTTTGTGATTAAAATTATTTGGCACCCAATAATGATTAAATGTAATTTTACTTCAAAAGAATTAGAAATAAGCGAAGGATTAATAAAATATTTATGCTCTCACATCCTCAATAATTTATCCCGAAATTGGATCTCGGAAAAGATATTGAAAATATATGCTATTGTTTGCAGTTAAAGAATGTGTTTTTATTCCGGTAAAACTCCACTTTCGTCACTCCTCTGATTTGAAAATGGTGGCATATGTCCAGTTTGTAGAAGGAGATGCAAAATATTTAAATTGATTAGGTATATTTTGTGGATGAAAACCATATTAAATTTTAACAGATTATTGAATAATTTGGAAAATATCTAGTTTATCATATAAAATAACCTCAAAATCACTTGGAGTGGTGAAACTGGAGAATTACGTTTATTCCTTACTCTAAACCTTATTGTGTAAAACTCTTTTCATAACCTATCTTATTGTGATAACATTTATTGTATTCATCCTTTGATTAATAATAATTTTGTAGGATGAATTTAGTTTTGTAGAGAATCGATTTTAACAGTCGTAAGCTAATTTATCTAATTTAAATACCCATTATTACACCAATATAAAATAATTAAATAAAAACAGACAATGTAATAAAAAAATAAAAAAAACCGGCACCTGAATTGAACTCATCAAAGTTAAATAATTAGTAGGGCCATTTTATAACAATAAAATTGGTTCGGTTGTACTTAAATAAACAAAGTTTGCCTATTTCACCCATTTGGTTTAGGTTCATTTTTGGTCGCTTCAGACAAAATGTCAAATGGTGATAAAAGAAACATTAACATTTTTGTAAGGGGATCACAAATAAAGCCAACAAAACGGAAACACTTGGGTGAAAAAGGCCTTATTAATTATTATTATAAGGGTGGAATATTTTTTCACATTTTTTTGGACGGAACATGTTATTCATTCAGGGACTTCATCATCCCTTTGTGACTATTTAGTATTTAAATAACTCTAAAGTTTGGTAACACTAGAAATAATAATATTATTCTCGAATTAAGTACGCGTAATTAAAATAAAGGTAAATTAAGATTTCATTGACTCCCGAGGTTACTTTTAAATAATTAAATATTTACAAAATTAAAAAGGTCGGTCGGTGAATGTGGAGTTAGAATTTCAAACATGATTCCAGTAACCTCTAATATATCAAAAATATGGATGTTATTTTTGAACATTTAACTCAGATTGAATAAAAGTTAATTAAAATTAAAATATAAGTACAGCGTAGAAAGATATATTGTATCACAACCAGTGGCGTAACAAGTACGGTGTTAAAAAGTTATCTCGTAAAACCCTATTGGGCTATTATTATATAGATTCCCCACTGTTCATAATAACAATTAACTAATCCACAAATCACAATAAAATGTATCATTATTTTATAAAAATATCAAGTGTTTGAACACGAAATTTAATAAACTAACAATTATTATAAGTACATACGAAATAATATGTTTATAACTTTTCACATTTTTTTTCTTAAATATTAAAATTACAAATCCTGTCCAATTACCTTGTTTTATGGCATACACTAGTGCATCCTCCACTGACTAACCAATCATATAATTGTTTTTTTTTTAACTCAATAATGGCCAAAATTTTGGGTTATATATTAATTTAATTTTCTTGTCATTTTCTTTTAAAATCTGTTGATTTGTCATATATGTATTAAAAAGCCCGAAATTCTCTTCTCTGAAGCGTCACTGTATACTTTTTGTATGAATCACGAGTGGAGGATTTGAAGAATGGGAATATTACTAATGGATTTTGGGTGATGATCCCATTTCGTATCCAGGATTTATCTCGCCTTTCCCTCTTCCATTGGCAGATTTGCCATTTTCCTGCCCTTTGTTGGGTGATGTTGCAAGATAGTTGGAGCCTTCCAAATGGAGGGTGCTCTGTCTGTGCGAAGATCTGGAATCATCAAAAATAATTATAAATATTAATGTCGTTATTTTTCGCAACATATTTTGTAGGCAACCGTTTAAGGGAAAAAATGTTTGTAGGAAAGAGATTATAAGTTTTTTTTATTCGATATCGGGAATCTTTCGGTCTAAGAATGTATATTGTATAAGTCTCCCACAGTTCTCAGTCCGGTCCACTCACGAATGTTTCGGAGCCAGGAGAGTTGTTTCCTTCCGACTCCTCTGCGGCCCTCTATTTTCCCCTGTAGTATAGTACCTTGTATTTTTCACCTCTCATTACGTGACCAAAGTACGAAGTCTTTAGAATCTTAATTGAGGTGAATATTTAACAATATGTATAAAAGTCATTCTACAACAGATGTTCTCGAAAAATGCATATTAATTTTGATGCTGTAATATAATCTACATAATAATTCAGTGATGTGTGTACCTATTTATATTTATTTATTTGTTGGTATCTATTTTTGAATATTGGCACATCACGCATAAACCGCGTACTCTAGGTTTGATTTTAATCGTCGTGGATCCTTGCAGGTATATTTGTGGTGATCATCGATACAAATTTTTCCAATTTCTCAAATACATTTAATGTTATTTACAAATTTCTATACCTAATTAGTTTATGATTAAGAGCGTTTATGATTGAGAACAACATTCTTGGTCAGGCTTAAGTTTAAATTCCGAGTAATCATTGATATAGTTACCTTATGAGACATGTAACAGAAATTATCAGCAATAGGAGTCCTAATCCAATGAGTGCATAACTTAACACAGTTTTGGCTATTGGAGGAATATTGGTGGCCAGTCTCATTAGGCTTGTAACTTCCTCTGGTAATCCGTCAATTCCCTGAAACCAGAAAATAATATAATTTTTACCTACTTATCTCATGTTCCTAAAGGAATGGAATTGTACCTACTTATCTCATGTTCCTAAAGGAATAGAATTCCACTATCTTCTAAATTAAAAAAAAGAAATAGTTCAGGCATTTCTTGTAAAAGATTAAAGATATCATGCGAGCATTTTTGGTTATGTAACATTAATTATTATTGACTAGGGTTGCCTGCCATATGTGCGGAATTTTCCAAACATGTGATAGATCATTGTCAAATACTTAAATTCAATAGTTTTCGTAAAAAATTAAAGACCCCCTCACGCTGGGTTCCTCCTTTGAGGCAAAGCTGTGGGATTTGGACATGGTGTGGGAGAAGATCATAAAAATTGCGCACGATCGAGCGCAATGGAGAGGTCTTGTTGCCTCCCTGTGTCCATGAGTAGAGTTTAAAGGGAGAATTAATGAATCAACCGTTAGCAGAGTTGCACAATGACTAGCTAACTGCTGTTTTTGACACAAACTTCCTCATTCATTCTCTCACACAATTCATTTTGATTTTTTTTCAAGTCCACTAATTCTTTTCAACACTTAAAACTGCTGTAATTCAATTCAAGCTAAAAGGTGAATATTTGTGATCTTTAAAATATATTAATTTGTCAACGGCGTACATTATTATATTTTTTTAATGAGAGAAATTACGAGATAGCATATTAAGAACTGTACGAGATAACATTTTGTTTGTGTGTTGATGAAAAATATGCAAGGCGATTCTGAATAAAGCGTCATCTAACGACAACAGAATAATATGAACGATTTTTGTCTCAAATCGCGCTGGTGTGTCAGTGATAATGCATGTTTCTGGTAGTATTACAGATTATAATATATGAATGAATCCATGTAATGAAATGGAAACTCACCTCTTGGAACCAGATGATGGGGAACACGATGTCGGGGAAGTTTGCAACTTGCTTGATGTCAACAACCTGAGAAACGGCCAAATTGATTTGAACTCTGGCTCTGGCTGACAAAGCTGTTCCCATTTCCTGTAAGATTAAAACAGTGTTTTCATAAGAATTCTACTCACTGAACTCCTAAAGATTGTATTTCAGATTTAAGGACTTGTTCATTAACGGCGTGAGCTTAAAAAGGTGGAGGGGGTTGCAGTGAGAAAATCACATAATCTTACCTAATAATTCGGTTATGTTTAGTTTTAATGTAGTCTATTCATCCAACAACATATGCAATAATGTAACACGCTTCACACGTAACTATTCCTACTACACCGCCATCTCTTGGATTTTTTTAAAGTTATGTACTTATAGAGAAATTGTTTTTATTACAAACATATGGCCCGTCGAACTTCATCCCGCATCCTAATCAACAATAATTATTACATAATGCAATATATTATGAAGTTAAATTTAACACAGTTTTTATGTCATAAACAACTGTATTTAATGCATGTAATAAGTAAAAAAAAAATTATTCTGGGTTAGGGGCAGCTGACGGGCGGGTCAGCTAGTATAATATGTTTAATTTTACTCGTGGATATTGCCAAAATGTATTAATATTTATGGGATGAAGCGGTGAATCTGGCACAAGACAGAGAGACTTGCAGGAACTTCGTGGCGTCCACATGAATAAAATACCTAAGTAAGAATTCCTTGCAGGTAGGTACCATCAAATAAATACACATGATTTTGGGGAGGGACCGGGTGTGTTAATTTGAAACCTTATCATCAGATATCACCAAGGGAGGGCACATGATTATATACAAATCTTCCGTCACGGGAGAACTTATTAATGGAATTGGTCAATTTTGTATGAAGTGATGAATAGTAAATTGATTGAATACTCACTGGTTGTACATCAATGTAGAATTTGTGTTTTTCTGGATCTGGTGGGGAGATTCCTTCAACAGCTGTTCTCAGGCTATCGTCAGCTAAGTAGAAGTGGGGGAAACTAATCATAACAGGCGAATCTGAAAGTATGTGATGAATATTAATAATATAGGCATGTAGTATAGGCAGTAAATTTTTATCTTAATGTTCGGTCGAGTCAATTTTTTTCCGTGTTTTTCAATTAAAAATTTATAATCGAAGTTGGCCTCTCAGATTGCACGGAATCAGTAGACTTGAAAAAATTACCTAAATTCATTTATCTTCGTCTTAAATATTTCGATCTTTAGTATGATCTTTCGATCGGGCGACGCCAAATAAATATGGTCCCGCCTTAAAATAAGTTTTCGTATTTTTAATGAAAGGGTTATTAATTATTATTTAAGTACTAAATAAGACTTTTTGTTAAGATTTTTTGACGTAATAACTACTTCTTCCTACCCTCGACGTCCCTACACCTCCTTATTTCGTTAAAAATATGATACCTATAAACTTTTGGTACTTTCTTGCCAAATGCCCCATTTGGCACTTACGTATGTATTCATAATCAAATGTAAATAATTTTACCGTATTGACAGAGTGAGACGTTGTTTAAGCCGCTGGGCGCGCAAGGAGGTCCATAGGGGCAGAAGCACATGTTCTCAGGGTTGGTTGTTGGATCAGCAAACACATCATCAGCAGGAGTGAAGCGGTAGCCAAGGATGTCTCCATCGACGGTTATTTCTTTTTCAAATCTAAAAAAACATTCATATTTTATTTCAATTCAAAAGTATTCCTATGAAAATTTTATACTAAAACATCAACAGAATAAAACTTCGATATTGGGGGATGGGTGTTTGTTTAACCCGAACATTTGTTGTATTAATAGAAAAATAGGGACGTGATTATCATGGCCGCAAAAACATAGTTTGCATGTGGCGATACTTCAATTTAAGCATGTCGAGTAATATTTACAGTCGACGTTAGTAATTTTTTCGTATTTGACCGGATTTTTGTCCGCTATACCGAGGTTCCACTGCTTTGTTTTATAATTTTATACACTGGTCTAGTATAGATTATACACAATTAATAATATTACTTAACGTACTAAGATTCATGTATGATCAATGATCATAGAATTTTATGTACCACGTATTTCAGTAGTACCTATAACTCGGATGTTTATGACCCTAGTGTAGAAATAGAAATTACACTCTAAACTTTTGATTTTTTTTTAAATAATCATGTAGGTTAACCCTTCCATATTTTGCTGCTAAAAATGGGCACCCACAAAAAAAATACAGATTTGATTGTGTTCCAGACCAGACACGAAAACAACAACATCTCTCTTGACTCTACTCAGCATGATGGTTAATAGGGAATCCAATCCCGCAAACCGCGGATCCCGCAAATGCGGGATCCCGCACCTTTTTTGCGGGATCAGAAATGCGGGATTTCTCATGCGGGATCCCGCACGTTTGCGGGACTGAAAAGGAAAAAATAATAAACAATAAGAATGGGCTTAGATGAAGTTCTGATAATTTATTAGATCCTATACAACCTCATTAATGAAAGATTTATCAATTTTCGCTGGAAAATCGGGACTTTTCCTTGAAATTCATATGGAAAATAATTATACTTTCAGTTTTTAAGTTACAACTAAGTAAGTTTTGAATTTATATTTTGTGTTGTGTGAATCCTGTATCGGAGCGGAACAAAACCAATGTCATTTGAATTACTCTATGGCTAGGGATTCTCCCACGGTAGGAGATTCAGTATCGAGCGTAGTAAATTGTCAAAGAAGGTTACTGCTTGATGCAATGTTAGTTAATGCAAAAACCAAATTGATCGACAAAATACCAGGATAAGCCAGGAACTTATAGTGTCGCTATCTCGTTGGATAAAAGAACGCCGTACATCAATGACCGTTATATGGTTGTGAATCCTGGCATCTGACGAAGCCTCAGCAGAAGAAGATCTTTAGTGTTAAGAATAGATTTCTGCGACAGATTTTGGAGATTAGATGGTACCACTATGTCACAGAAGCGAATCACCTCTGTGATCCAGAATCGCAAATTGAGCTGGTTTGGCCATGTTCTCCGCATGTGCCCCGAGAGTCTTGAATATGCAAGTTTTTACTACAATCCGGATGGGACAAGAAGGCGAGGCAGGCCGAAATTAACAATGATGCAGGCATTCACTGCGGTTCTACGAGATGCTGTATTGAGCTGGGATGAAACTGTGCAACTGGCGCAAGATAGAGAGGCTTGGAGGAACTTCGTGGCGTGCTCCACATGCTCCACACTGGGAGCGATCGTGGATTAATAAGTATGTACATCAATGACTGCCGTAAAAATATCTAGAAAAAGATTCAGGATCTACAAATGTGGCGGACGGTCCATTCTTTTATCTGAGCAAAGTAAGAATTGAAATGTGTGTGTTGAATAGAGAGAATGCTGTCAGACGCGCGGATCCAACAAGAAATTGAACACCAGCAAGTTGATGACAACGACAATGAAAAAGGCATACCTTTAACGAATCTGTTAAATGATGATCCTTCGCTTACACTAGAAAATGAATGAGAACGTAGTCTCCGTACCGAATGGATAGCTGAGTCTAGACCTGTTGTGCCTGTATCCGTACCCACTCGAGATAATTCTCTTGATCTGATGTGGAGGGAATAGAGGAAAGCACTTGGATGTTGTAGAGGTGGGAATAATGGCTTAAATTCATAAACTTTATAGCAGTTTCATAAATTTTAAGTAACGTACGTTATTTTTAAAGGCTTAAAGCTTATTTTTTCATTAGTATCCGGAAAGACTTTCCTACAAAAAAAAATCATTCCGAAAGTTTGATGTCCGTTTGATTGATTTTGTAAAAAAGTCATTCAGTAAAGTCATAACTATGATATATTTACAAATATCGTTTAATACGAATAACGAGAATAAGTTATTTTTATTTATCGAATATTTTTATCAGCTTTCGTTATAACGCTCACCTCTACTTGGAAACTTCTTACAATTATGCATAGTCAATTCCGTCTACACGCCAACGTTTAGACACTTTATGATATCTTCGGAAGTATTATCAGAAAAAAATAACTAGTTTTTGTGCCTCTTAAATCAATAAATGTGTTCATTTGTCAATACGAATCACAATGCTAAAAGCTTAAACGTTCAAATGTTGTATTATATCGTTCCTTAAAAGAAGCGGATTTTATATATATACCTGTAAAATATCATTATTTTCAATTACTAACACTTCTAATAATTAAAAAAAATACATGCTTATTTTTATTTCATTGTTTTCTTAATAATAATAACCTACTTCAAACAAAGAAATGTCAATCCCGCTGATACCGCAAATCCCGCGGGATCCGCGGGATTGAGGTCACCAATCCCGCACGCTTGCGGGATCGCGAATTCGATGCGGGATTGGATTCCCTAATGGTTAATCAACCAATGATAGCATTGAAACACATAATATGTAATAATACTAAAACTAAAAACTTACTTCAATGGTAAGACCCTGCACAAATCTTTATCGAAAATACGAATTGTCGTATTTTTGTCCATGTGAGGTGGGAAGATAGACCCGTCAGACCCGTCGATTCTGGAACAAGCGTCTCCTTCATAATGGGGCAATTTTTTGTGTCCGTTGAATGTGTCTACGAGACCAAATTTGGTTATGTCTGATGCCCCGGTGAAGACTGATACGGCGTCCGCAGACGTTCCATTTTTCTAAAATATAAAAATAATAATTTACTTAAAGTATATGAAAATAAAATGAAAAACTGTTTTCTATAGTTTTTTATTTGTTCAGATGACTATACCACCAAGTAATTTATGCCTAAACATTAATAATTTTTGAAGGGATTACAAAGAATTAATAGACTGCGAAAAGCATTCGATAGAGTAAATCGTGAAGATCTTTTATAGAATGCTAAAAATAAACGTGGTATTTATACCTAGATTAAAAAACAATTATGATATGAAAAGCTTGACTTTTATTAATTAATTTAATTAATCAAAAAGCGGTCATCAAATTTTTTTTGAAAATCAGGCTTCCATATTTTTTCATTTGTTAAGTCGACTATCGCCAAGTAGGTATCCGATGCCGGTTTTCATACTGAAGGTCGTGGGTTCGATTCCAGGTGCCGACCATCTACCACTTTCACCACACGAGCTTATTTGCTTACTGTGATGCTGATATCAAGGAGTGTATTTGTGGTCACTTTGATGTAGCACAGATTAAAAAAAAAGAAGAAATAATTTACCCCGTAGAGAAGACCGAATTCTTCATAAGGAAGTTTCTGTTCCTTGGGCACCACGTCTTTAGCCAGTTTCAAAAGTGGATCTTCGTATCCCCACAGGAGTTGCCCCACAGAAACTTCGACGAAAGGTTTGATCTTCAGGATATCCATGATTGACGCCATAGCCAGACGCAAGAAACGGGCTGCGTGCTTGGATTGCGAGGTGGCGCTCTGGAATGAGACAAAACAACAATATAAAGTTACCTTTGAAGCACAATACAAATTCATATTTTACAGCGCAATTTCTATTTTTATCAATCTCTTTAATCGAATGTTTTTTTAAGAAGTTTAAATTTTTACACATTCTTCATCCCTTCTTTAAGACGCATTGTCTTGCCAGTGAACGTCAAATACTCTCCATATTTTCTGGAAACCACGATATTTTTCGGAACATTCCACAACGCCATTCTCTGTTGGGTTGGGAGTTTCCAGATAACTTTATTCAAAGAAGTTTCAAATCTAATTAATAATCATTGTATTTCTGCGCAATAAACAGTCCGTTACATGACAAGACGGCAGTCTTTCAATATGTTACTACGGTAACAAAATTGACAATGTTCTAAACTGACAAAAACTTTGTGAGTTCTACTTTTGAATATCAAAAGTAGAACTGACAAAGTTTTTGTTTATTTTCTCTTACTTTTGTTTATTAAAATGTTTTACAAAGTTACTCACGACAAAAAATTTGAAGATAGATATCTAATATATAAATCGGTGAGTTTTGGTGCTTTTTTTTTATTTAGATTATGAAGATTCAAAAATTACAAATTTTATAACTTAAAAATAACAATATTATTCCACTTATATTATACAGATTTAGACGATTATTATTACTATTATTTGAAATAACTGATTCATAATATTATATCACTACATAACTTTTGATTTTTTCACAATGAGTAGTCATGTATGTTAGCTATCTTATGTTACCCAGAAATATTTTAGAAGGCGGGACGAAGTTCGATGGGTCAGGTAGTATTTATATAAAACTTAAATATGCATTATTTGGAGGAGGGATGTTTTGCGGCCCGCGTGATTTTTAAAATACATGTACGTGGACGGCGAAAAAAAGGTTGAGTAGGTCTCTACTATTACCTAATGGCTAGGTGATTGGTTTCTAAAGAATAAAATATGCAGACAGAATTTAGGTATGTACTTACGAGCATAGGAATGTTAGGTACCACCACCACGTCATCTTCTGAACCAACTGAATTCACATCGTCAAAAACGTAAGTTTTCTTTTGGTGGTAGCCAAGAGTGCCATTGTCGTACCAAGTCAGATTCACCTTCTCCCAAGTCTCTCTGAAACAATCACAAACAAAACTTTAAATAACATCATCGCAATGACAACACAGAAATGGTTATGATTTAGTGAGAAGTGGGGATTAAAATGTGTACCTATTAAAAAAGGAAGCTGTTTTAGGCATCCTTGCGTATTGCGGTATGCAACGGTCTGTGTTCGATAAAAGGATAAATTTTCTTTAGATACCCTTTTCAAAAGTCTCTACGTAATACAAATAGTAATGTTTGGTATTTGTTATCTCGCTTGTCTTATGATTATTATTTAAAACAACAAGATGGAAATATAGAAGAATTGTTAGAATAAACATACCTCCACCTTCTTAATTTATGACAAATTTTTGACAAGTTTGTTGTATTTCGTTAGGCCTAAAAGGGAAATGTTTGTATGTTAGTAGTGAATTAAATGTGGTACGGTACCTTTTAACAGTGGAAGAGATATATGACCGAATATGAATGATATTGATTACATTTTTAACTGTTTAAAATAATATGCAAAATCCATCTTTACCAGGAGAAGATTCAATTGTGCGAAACCAACGATGCATGCATTTACTCCTTTCAATTTCTCGCTAAAGTCCTAAACAGCAAACATCACGTGTTTTTCACGAATTGATTATTGCATAACCACCCAAGGTCAACCCATCTAATTCTTATGCAAACGATCATCGATTTATTCAATACATAACCAGCTCTAAACCTCATTAGGGAATTCACAACATTAAATTATTGTATTTTTATTTCCATCGAAAAATAGTTTTTAGATTGTACGATTTATTATTGCCTCGGTGTTTACCGGATTTATCTGCTCTCCGATGTTTGCCTGTGTTATTAATAGAAATTAAATGCGGATACGAATAGGTTATTTACTGTACCCTCATTCCGAATATTACTCACTAAAGTTATGCCCCTACCACACGCTCCGTCTTACCTGTGGTCTTGCCTGCGCAAGCCTGGCTTGTCAGGTAAGACGGACCGTGCGGTGTACTGTTTTATACCAACCACACGCTCCGTCTTTTTTAGTGAGAAACTCACGGTAATTTTGTATGGATAGCGGAGCTTTCCGAAGTATTCAGAAAGGACACTATACATATGTTTCCATACAAAATTTCGTTACTTCACGCCAGCGTAAATATCATGGAAACTTAGAATAGGGCTATAACGCCTTCCATACTCGTAATCTTTCTATTACCTACTGAGTCAGTAGGTAATAGAAAATCCATCATCATTCGAACTTAGGTGGAGGTGAAGACTTATTTAGTCAATTAATTAAGAATAGAAAAAGGTCATCAAAACTTAGTTGCTTACAGAAGTCAATTTAAAGTATGAGCATGGGCAACCCCTAAATAGATTTTCGGAGACTCAAACATTACCACCTAATGGCGAACGTTGTTAACGTAAAGTGATCACACTAAGCCAGCCTTCGAAACAACAGTAGAAGACGGTCGTAAGCCCGTGGTGGTTTGTTCCATTAAAAAATTGAACATCATCAGTAATGAATTTTTAGAGTCATTAGTTGTTAGATAATTCCATAAATAGATGTTTCAATTGAAATATACCTAGAATAATTCTGACCCGACCGGGAATAAATCCCAGAAGTGTCATAACTAGACCACAAGACATCCGAGGTTCTTTAATAATTTATTTTTTAGAGGTTTATAAGTTCAAAATATGGCTGAACCATCCCATTTGTGGATGAAATGACTAAAAGGAGAAAAAAATGTTTGAAATCATAATTAATTATTCTCCACATTTTTTACATCATACCGTATCGATAAAAGGGTAGGGAGAGGGATCGAAAATCCAATTCTTTCTTTCGAGACACACTTTGTTTGTTTCTTTCAGCGATAATCGTTTCTATTGCTTCGAAGTTACCTTTCTGGAGAAACAAATTAGTGGGAAAGATCCACGTCATAAGCTTTTTCATACCGAAAGAGCCCAACAGATTTTCTTCCATTGATGGCATTTTTCCTCCTATATTCCTCGGCACTAAGATGAGATCTGCACCCCGTATTTATACGAACTAGTCGCTTTTATTATTATTTTTTTATATAGAAAGACAGTTCCAAAATTTTTTTCATTATAGTTGGACTAACTAATTTTATAAAGAAGGGCATTATTCGTAGTCACAGTTTATAAAATATAGGCAGTCGGGCTCATCAATTTAACAAAGATAGGCAGTCGGGGTTAGCAATTTAACAAAGATAGGCAGTCGGGGTTAGCAATTGATCAAACGTCCCTCTTTCTACATTAGTGGTTGCCTTTCAATTAACACGAACGTTTAAAAATTTCGGACATGGTCACCATCCATTACAAAATGTCAATTATTTTTCTGTTAATTAATCACACACGAGTCTTCGCTAATCAATTTAGTCATCAAAACTCCAAGAACAAATATTTAATTTTTTACACAAATCAATACAAATGTTTACACGAGTACGTAGGTAATTCAAAAGATTGTAATTTAAAAAAAATCTCGCAAAGATTAAATAAAGTAATATTAGCACCCGAATTTTCACACCTTAAATTATATAATTTACACAAACATTATCGAATGTTTGTGTGGCATCAGCGTAAAGAAAAATTATCTTTACAAAGTAAATAATATGGGAAGTTTTCATAATGTTGTCCGATAGATGGGTAATAAATAACTACAGGGTGGGGCAGAATGGACTCCCTAGTTTCAAACAGTCAATGTAGAGCGTGCAGGTGGGTTAGTGGAGTGGGAGTATAGTAAGGTGGGGTAATGGGTTGTTTTCCTACCGATACGCCGCTACTTTTAACAGCGGTGAATATGTCAGTTGAGAACGTTGTCAATATTGTTTCCGTAGTAGGTAACAAAAAACATTGTCATATACCTGTCACGGACATAGAAATAATTTTATTAAAAATTTGAAAATTTAGAATAATTTTTTGTTTGTAAGAAAAAATTGTTTCAATTTTCTTCAGTATCGAATTATAATCCAACGAAGTTATATCGTGGTTTTCCTTACCCACAATAATTAGTCCTGGGTCCTTTTCATGGTCCTTCTTAATATAGGACAAGGTAATTCTGTGGTAGTGAAGATAAAATTATTTGATACTCAATTTAAAATATATATACGCAAGGTTTTTGTGTATTCAAAATAATAAATGTGAGTGTTTTTAAAAAACATAATATCATTATAAAAGTGCAAAGAAGATAATGTGCATTAAAATGGAAGAGCAAATTTTGAAAAAATATATTAATCGGCGAGGGCAGATAAAATCACTTCTAACCAGGTTAGGAAATTCTCTCACGCAAGAATATTTGTCATCTGCAACAATTCAGGCTATCAAATTAAAAAAGGAAAAATTCGAATCATATTATCAGCAATATGAAGAAATTCACATGGAAATCATGGATGATGAAGACCCATTTCCAATACAGGATAAATATTTTGAAATAATGGAAAGAATCAACATACATTTAAGTAAAAATGAGGTCAAAGAAGATATTGTAGTTAATTCACAAAATATTCAGCAAAAAGCGATACTTCCAGAAGTCAAGATACCGGATTTTGCAGGAGAGTATTCGGAATATACCACTTTCATTGAATTATTTACAGCCTTAATAGATAATAACGAGTCACTGGCAGATATACAAAAATTATTTTATTTGCGAAATTTCACCAAAGGTGAAGCACATAATTTAATAAAAAATCTGCCAGTGACTGAAAGCAGTTATAAGGTAGCATTAAAGTTAATTAAAGATAGATATAATAACACATTTTTAATAATATCAGAAACAATTCAAACCCTGTTGGATCTTCCACAAGTGAAAAAGTTTGCGCCTGAGCCATTAAGACAGTTCATAAGCAGCGCCAAACAAATAATTGCCTCACTGAAAAACCTGAAGCAACCGGTTGAACAGTGGGACATGATCCTTTTGGTACTGCTTTGTAGGAAACTGGATGTCACGACTAGTAGAATGTTCTACTTGGAAAAAACAGTAGGCAAGGGCTCGGTCGAGGCTTTATTTTCATTTCTGGAATCACGGGCGATGGCTCTGGAGGAGACGAGCAGGGCAAGGAGTTTACCTCTTGATGGCGGAAGCGCTTCTAAACATGCTTTCACATCCCAGGTGCGGGGGTGTATCTTGTGTGGTAAGACCAATCATAAGTTATTTAAATGTTCAAAATTTGCTCAAATGAATGTAGAAAATCGATTACAGTTTGTAAATAATAAACAATTATGTCATAATTGTTTAAATAAGCATGTAGATAAATGCAAGCTTAATATTAAATGCAAAAAGTGCGATAAAAAGCATAATAGTCTCCTACACGGAGAAAATGAAGCAAGTGAAGTGGTTTCACTTATGTCTGGCGTTCAAAAAGTTGAAAACCAGGTTATATTGCCAACGGCAAAAGTAAAAATATATACGAAAAATGGCACAGAGATCATTGTGAGAGCACTAATTGACTCGGCCAGCCAAATGTCTTTTATGTCCTCAGAATTAGCTAATCTGTTAGGATATAAAAGACAAAATGCTGACGTAAACATTGTCGGCATTGCTCGTAATGAGCAAAAAATAAAAAAGTCAATGTTAATTGACATATTTTCAATTATTTACCCATTCACAATCAAGGTACAATGTTTAATAATAGACAAAATATGTGAAAAAATGCCTCAATTTACGATGTTTCCAAATGAATTTATAATACCAAATAATATAAAACTAGCTGATGATTTGTTTTATAAACCAGACAAGATACACCTTCTGCTTGGCTCTGACGTTTTCTTCCAGATATTGTCCCCGGAGAACAACACGGTGGAGGATTTGGAAGGAATTGCGCGACACAACCTTTTACACACTACTCTTGGATACGTTATTGGAGGAAAGATCCCTACGGTGCGTGAAGATCATCGTCGGGAAGCCATCACGCTATTCTGTCAGGAGTGCGACGCAGGTATCAAAGAGACATTAGTTAAATTTTGGGAAAATGAAAATGTACCTCAACTTTTAAAAGAAGTTGAAAATGAACATGTATATTGTGAAAATATATTCAAACAATCGGTTTGTTTGAAAAACGGAAAATTTTCCGTAAAAATTCCACTCAAGGCAGAGTTGGGAGAAATAAATGGTCTCCTGGGAGATTCATTATTTATGGCAAAAAACAGATTTTTAAATCTGGAAAAAAGGTTATTAAAAAATAAAATAATTTATGATGAATATAAAAACTTCATTCATGAATACATTAATTTAGGGCACGCTAAATATATAGATATTGCCAATAATTATAATTTAAAGAAAGATCCAGTTTTCTTTTTACCACATCATCCAGTCATTCGAAGAGACGCAGTTACCACAAAGTTGAGAGTCGTATTTGACGCCTCTATGAAAACTTCAAAAAAGGTCTCTTTGAATGACATGATGTATAATGGTCCAGTTGTTCAGAGGGAACTTGCGGACATATTAATTTCATTTCGATTGAATAAGTTTATTGTCATGTGTGACATAAAAAAGATGTACAGAAACATCTTAATTAATGAAGATCAAAGATCTTTACAAAATATTTTGTGGAGAGATAATCCACAAGAAGCGATAAAATGTATTCAATTAAATACTGTTACTTACGGATTGAAAAGTTCATCATTTTTGGCTACTAGGTGCTTAATAGAACTTGCCACTATGTATAAAAATAAATATCCATTAGCAGCGCATGTTTTGAAAAATTTTGCATACGTGGACGATATTTTATTTAGTGATAATTCTGTAGAGTCTATTAAGCAAACAGTAGATCAATTAATCGAGTTGTTGGGTTTGGGAAATTTTAGCTTACATAAATGGTCAACTAATGAGCCTGAGATACTGCGTGGCATTCCTCAGAGTACATGGCATTTTGATGAGGTCGATTGGCAAAAGGGAGTATTTCATCTAAAAACTTTGGGCCTAAATTACAACACAAAGCTCGATACATTTATTTTCAAAACGCCAACACTCGAACAGTCCGTAGAAACAAAAAGAGAAATTTTAAGCTTCATTGGCAAATTTTACGATCCTTTAGGATTGATTGGTCCGGTGTTTGTCCAGGCCAAATTAATTATGCAAGCCATTTGGATTTCAAAGGTCGGGTGGGATTGTAAACTTCCATCTGATATAGAGAAAAAATGGAGAGAATTTTATGAAAATCTTCTCAAGATGGAAACAATAAGCATAAAAAGAAATCCTTGTATTAAAATAATTAAAGAATATCATTTAATTGGGTTTTCAGATGCATCAAAAGATGCATATGGCTGCTGCATATATTTGCGCACAATTAACATTGATAACTCTGTTACGACTTTTCTTATATCATCGAAGTCTAGAATTAATCCTTGTAAAAATAAACTCACTATTCCAAGGTTGGAATTAAATGCAGCTTTAATTTTGTCAAAATTATATATTAAGGTTAAGAATTCCTTAGAGTTAAACATAGAAATTAAAAAATCTATATTCTTTACTGACTCCCAAGTAGCATTAGCATGGATAAAAAATGCAAGCGCTAATACAAATGCATACATTTTCAATCGTATATCGGTTATAAGACAATTGACTAATATCTCTGATTGGGCATATGTAGATACAAAAGAAAATTCTGCGGACTGTTTGAGTAGGGGCATGAATCCGCGGGATTTAGCAAATAATTGTTTGTGGTGGTTTGGCCCAGGTTTTTTGGAGGACCCCGAATTTAAAGTTAATCCTGATATTAATAATATGCTTAAAAACTCCAAAGATAATGTGTGTGAAACCTTGGTATGCGCCATTCCTTCCAAATCTGAGAATTATTATTTTTTTGATTTTATTGATAAATGTTCAAGCTTGCCCCGTATGCAACGAATTGTAGCGTGGATAAGGAGATTTTGTAATAATATAAACAAAAGTCTCTTAGAATAAGTTCTAATTACCTGACTTGTAATGAACTAAAAGATGCTTTATATTGTACCTATTATTAAATTTCTAATTTATTATTTTGTTAATTTTCATTATTTGTCTTTATTAATAGTTTTTACAAGACTAACAGAATCATGAATTATTGTATTTTAAAACATTTCTTTATGTGATTCAATAAAAAAGCCTCATTATGTGAGAGTTGAGTCTTTGGTTTGCTTTGCGAAGGCATTCGGGGTGTTACCAACAATATTATAATATACAGTCCACTTAGCTCAAATCTACATCCCAAATGGCTTGGCTTCGTATGATTAAGATAATAATAATATAGTCTCTTCTCCTTCTCATCCTTGAGGCGGAGTTATGTCACGGACATAGAAATAATTTTATTAAAAATTTGAAAATTTAGAATAATTTTTTGTTTGTAAGAAAAAATTGTTTCAATTTTCTTCAGTATCGAATTATAATCCAACGAAGTTATATCGTGGTTTTCCTTACCCACAATAATTAGTCCTGGGTCCTTTTCAATACCTAATTTTGAAAGACGCCGCCTTGTCAGATGGCGGACCGTTCTTTAGGAACCCACTGCATAAGCGACGCAATTTTTATTTCAGTAGTCACATGCAGTGGTTCGTTAATATGGTATTATATCTTTTATTTTTATGTTAATTTAGGGTTAGGTTGTGGGAAATTCTGGACGAGTATTAATTATTCTTGTTGTATACAAATGTATCTAGTTATTCACATTTATCCATACCTAGCTTTCCCGACAGACGTTGTCCTGTGGTTCTAGCCCAAAGTGGCCCGTTAATATGTACATGATGTGCAATGCGCTGCCGTTAAACAATACAAAATTAATTCGATTGACATACCTATTTCATTCGTATTCAAAGCTCTGGCGGGAACAACTTGAGAAAAATCCCTACCTCGCCTATTACCAATACGAATGTGTCCGATAATATTGTTCACTTTGTATGAAAATTTTCTAAAACTATCGAAACGGTGCGGTGGAGTAAGTGGGATGGGCTACTTACTGTAAGAGCGTATGCGAGAATGAGAGGGAACTACCCGCGATGAAGTGGGCGCGTCCCAGTAACCTTTCCATACAAACTTAAATATTCTATTTTACATAATTTGTTATCCATTTTTTTTTTACTTTTTGTGTTATTCTGTTATCCGGAGCGGAGAAGAATCCAATAAATCAAACATCAGAAGAATCTGTTGAGCCAATCTCGAGCTATAAGTGTTCGCACTAACTCGACTTTAATTTATATAGTAGATATTATAGATTGAAAATGTCCTCTTATTATCTAAGAGACTATGTAAGAAGGTAGATACCTACTTAATCTTTCTTAATAAGCACATAGACAACAAACATGCAGGAAGTTTCCATAGACAAGCCATGCACAAATTGCCGTGTTCAAAAGAAATAAAGTCTTCACCTTCTACATAGCGTGATGGATGAGTTTGTTGCCAAGATGTTAGCAAACAGTTGCAATTATCACCATTGAGGTTAGGTCAACAGGTGAAATTTTCCAAACTAATTTATGAAAAAAATATTGCAGGCAGGCAATTAAAATAAAATATCTTCAAAGATGTGATATCAAGATATACGGAATTGTAAAAAAATTACCTACAACCCTTGAATTTTTCTATACTGGTGATTAAGGTGTAATTGACAACAACAATGTTAACGAGAAACGCCATGGTGACACAGATGATAATTATCGAAATAATTATATCTATGGTTTGCAATAAATAGTTATGACTTTAATAATTTATTATTACAGCAATGTCATACTGTACTATGTGTGTATGAATAAAATTTTAATTAAATGTAACAAGTTCAGTGGGGTTGACCTCAACTGCATGGTTTAGAATTTGACATTCGTTGATGTCTAATGGATTGTCTGTGGTTTTCCTTCCCTACAGCCGGTATTCACGGCGTCAAACGAGGAATAGTTGTTGGGGGTCAACATCCCAGATTATAAAAAAATGAGGAAAAACATAAACAACTGTAGGTTGATTTTTATCTGGTGTTTAATTTATTTCAATGTTTATTTGTGTGCGTCATTCAATGAAGAAGCCACCGTGTATTTAATAACTGGCTGCCTACTTGGTCAAATTTAATACACCATAGTATTTCCGCATGCCTATCGCTTATAAAATATTTCGTTATTTTTATTTGATACACAAGTTTAAGTAGGTATGAAGTAATATTTCAAATTCGTGCACATCTACTAATACAAACATAAGCTTTCTTATCTATTAAGGTGCGAGGAGTAAAACTTGCTTCAACTAATCAACTGATGGCTCTGTCTAATTTGAAACACGTACGATACCGACCCCGGAAAGAACTAAGAAAACTATGATATTTTTTGAACCGATAGGAATTTGAGTCCAAGACCATAATATTATGTTCAGAAATTTGCGCATATCCTTGCTCAGTTTGATTTTATAACTATTCATACAGTATACCTACTGCAAATGATTTCGACATATTATGTAATTTTGTAGGATTATAGAAATTACGTTACAGACACCTGTTATTGGAGCATTGAGGATTTTATGTGTTTATATTAATAAGA
The DNA here is from genome assembly GCA_963576905.1 of Mystacides longicornis. NCBI lineage: Eukaryota > Metazoa > Arthropoda > Insecta > Trichoptera > Leptoceridae > Mystacides > Mystacides longicornis. The sequence continues at coordinate 16,664,804 of OY756425.1, forward strand.
CGAGTAAGACCCTCTCATACTGTGTTCCGCTTCTTCGAAGCAGAGCTGAGGAATCTGTACATGGTGTGGGACGAGGTCATAAAAGTTGCGCAAGATCGAGCGCAATGGAGAGCTCTTGTAACCTCCTTATACCCCTAAGTGGGGCCTTAGGGGGCGTTCAAGTATTACGTAACGCAATTTTTGAAGATTTTTTACCCCCCCTCCCCCCCATGTAACGCGCCGTAACGTTTTTCTGTACCCCCCCCTCCCCCCCCCTAAATGTTACGTAACACCCAAGTGACTATTTTTTACTGAACTCTCGTATACAACTATTTATTGACATGGCGTTGGCAAGTCAGCATGAGAGCCTTGATAGGCCAAGAACAGTTGATTATGTAAATCCCCCGCTTTTGACGACATTATAGTATCTACAAACTCACTTTAAGAACGCTTACTACAAGCAATTTGTGTTTATGCGTACTGCGTGTTTAAAGCACTAACGAATACTAACAACGAAAATAAAATAAAAATGACGTAAGTATAATACAGTCGAGGGATTCCCCGTAAAAAATAAAAGAAAAGGTTTGCTAACTTAGGAGAGCGAAATGAAAATTTCGACATACAATGCAGTCAAGGGACCCCCCGTAAGACGTAAACGAAAAAGGTTCCTTTTTAAACCTTTTTACGCAGAGCAATAAAATTACATACAGTAGAATTTAGGGACTCCCCGCAAAACATAAACAAAAAATCGAGGGACTTCCCGTAAAACATAAACGAAAAGGGTGTCCAACTTCGGAGAAAAAAAAACAAAAATGACGTACAGTACAATCGAGGGATTCCCCGTAAAACATAAACGAAAAGGGTTGCCCAACTTGGAAGATTTATTTCCCAATTTTTATTTATTTAAGAAAAAAAAAACGTTACGTGACGCGTTGTTCGAACCCCCCCTCCCCCCTTGTAACACACAGTAACGTTTTGCAAGACCCCCCCCCCCCCCCCAATTGCGTTACGTAATACTTGAACGCCCCCTTAAGGGAGTTTGGATTTGGATTGGATATTAATATGTATACTATCTTGAATGTGTTCTCAGTGTTCTGTTGGTGTCTCTTTTTTAATAAATAAATAAATTTACCGAGGTAGACGATATTAACTTAACTTTATAGAAAACTGACAAGAATTGGTTTACCTAATAGAAAAACAACATTGTAGGTATTTTTAATGGTGGCTGGATAAAGAAGTATAGACTATGCGCGTTCTAAGAATGCCCTAGCAAGCCTAATAAAAAGGGAGGATCTACCCAAAAAGTGACAGCTACTCTATTTCTGGAGAGAATGACCAAAAAACAATACGAATTTGATTTTTTTTGCGCAATCAGTGACGGGTCACATCCTTTTATCACACACCCATCATTGAGATTAATTAACTTAGAAGTGTTTTTATCAGACGAAAGTGCAAAGACCTGTGCGATGGTGATGGTAATCTGCGCATACCACCACCATCAATAATGCAGGACACTATAAAATAGCAATACACCTCCTCGCGAATAAATAATAAAATCGATATCTTGCTGGGTCATTCAATTTTGTCCACAGGTTGGAAAATACTGAAATCAAATAACTATATGTATACTCGTACACAGTATAATAATCTCAATAAAAATCAATCCCATGACCTGCCGGGTTTATGGATGAGCATGTCTGTAGATCAAAAGCCATAATTTTGATTGAAGTTATAAAATACGTTACAAAACGCATTGTAGATAATTACAACATATTATTATTAAGTAAACATTATTGATTTTTCTTTTAACTGAAGTAAGAAATTTATGATCTTGTTCAAGGCTTGTAATCAACACAATCATTGCTCATTTAGATTTTCGTTGTTATATCGACGTTGAATTGCAACATCATTTACAACATTATACTGTAATGGTTTCAAACTGTTTTAATACAGCGAAATACGCCACTGATTACAATGCATAATTTCGACTCAATTAAGGAATTGTTATGCTACTATCTGTGTATTTTCTTCTCTTCTTATTTGCAGCAATAGACATTTATCAAATGCCACATGTTTGACTCGAATTTGGCTTGCACTTATCAGCAAGAGATCTTGCTTTATAAAACGTTGGCTTCACGCACATAATAAGTCATTGTGATGAAGCGACCTTTAGTGATGTGATTGTAAGGGAGATTCTTAAAAATGATATCTACTGCAGTAATTAATCATATTTTCAGTCTGCTGACTGAACGTTACATACTTAGTATTATTTATGCACTCGAACATCGAAGTGTTGCACTGAATTATGAGTTGTTATAATCAAATTTGGAGTCCCGCTGGGATCTATACTGGGTCCTGTTTTGTTTTTGGTGTACGTGAATGATCTTCCGAATTTATTAGAGAATCTAAACAAAATCATAATGTTTGCTGACGACACATATCTCTTGTTGAGAGACGATGGGTCGTCGTCTGTAGCGGATGCGAAAAAAATGTTGGATAGTGTAACAGGATGGTTTAGCTACAATAATCTAGTACTTAATACGACAAAAACAAATGCGATTCGCTTCCCTCTCGGAAGCGAGGGCAGTGTAAGTGCAATGAATCAGTTGCTTGTTTCAAATTTAATCCATAACAGTACGTCATCAAAATTTCTGGGAGTAACGCTCGGCGGTAAACTTCAATGGGCCCCACACATCGAACAACTGTGCAAAAACTTAGTAAGGCGATATATGCCATAAAAAAACAAAGGAAATATGTGCGTGGGAAGCTGCCAGAAATGTTTATTTTGCATACTTTCACAGTGTTATGTCATACGGGATCATGTTTTGGGGACGGGCGGTATAGATTCCTCAAGAGTATTCATACTTCAAAAGAGAGCAGTGAGGTCCATCCTGGGCACGCAACCAAGAGATTCGTGCCGAGATAAATGTATCCACACACTTGCGTGCGCATATATATGGGAATGTGTTGATTGTGCGATTGACAGAATGTGCACTGTATTTTTTTCATGGTGAGTGAAAAGTGAACAGAACACCCCAAGTGAACACAAATACGCTTTTGGCATCTTTCACAGAACGCAAAGGCTTGTGTTGTGATGAGGAAGATGCTACATTCGTATAAAAGATCGAACAACGTCTGTCGAGAAAGCTCTTATTAAAATGTATACATACAAAATATTCATTAAATTGCTTTAACATAAAAGTAAGTTATCATTATTATTATTACCTATCATTGTAAACAAATACGACACTTTCGTACTAAATGTCATCAGTTTGTTCAATGAGAAATTCAATACTAAAAACGTTGCTCAGTATGAATGAACGAATGACACGAATCTCGAGAACACTGCAATGTGTGCCAATGACAACGAGAGCAAATCAAGTTGGCCGTATCACCTGCAAGTAGGTCCAGTGCCTATACCCAGTCATTCTCTAAGCACGCACATAGGTATTTCTGCTCTGCGCATTCCTCATACAACACCGCTATTGATTTAACCAAGATCATAATACACAGATCAAAGATAACCTTATTTTATATCAGCGTTTAACTAACTACACATTGAAAACAATTATAAAAACGTGGTTAAAACTATTTTATACTTTGCAATCATTATTTATAAATTTCTTTAGTTCGTTTTTATGTGACAGAACTCCACCTAAACGATATTTTTAACTTATTATCAGATTTCTTTGAGGATGAAAAAATTGTTCCTAGTCATAATAAATTATTCTTCCCCGTCACATCTTCAGCTTTACCTACATTATATTCATATAATTTCCTCTTCTATTAGCATTTATTATTTCAATTATTCATGGATGTTGATTTATTGAAATATTATATTTTTCTACAAAATAACAATATTTTTACGAAAATTCGTTTGTTCTTTTTGTAGCACTATTTGAAAAATGTAAGTATTTTAGAGGATATAATATCTCTAATATAACCAAAAAATTGACCTACAACTGCTTTATGCTCTTTTTTTCAAGTGCTTTTCCCCCTTTTGCGAGAAACTTCTTCCGTAAGTATAAATTAAGAAGCAATTATTATACGCTACCAGAACATCTGAAGGATAAAATTTTGGAAATAAGAGAAATTGCTATTAGTTTTACACAACAAAAAGCCAGAAAGTCAACACAGAGATCTAAGACTATTTATTTTTATTTAATATATATTCTATCTAAGATCTATTTACTCTATTCTGCCCGGAGTGCGACGGGGTCTGCTTACCAATGATTGGAAAGAGAGCATCCATCCTAAATTCTTTGTCTTTTGTACACTCGAAGTCTGTATTTACGGGTAAAGGGCTTATTAGTATAATTCTATGGTATAACGAATTAAGAAGAAAAAAACGTGCTTCGTTATGTTATTTTAAACATCTAAAGTAAGTTTCAAAATAGTAAGATGTCAAATTAACTGCATTACTTCTTCTAGTTATCGGTTGGCTGTTAAAACTGTGGTTAACCTTATGACACAATCTCGACTGTTAAACCAGTGTCTTAAGTTAATGATTACACTCGCAATAATTACATTATTTTGTAACTAATCGCGTTTCTTTGTCAACTTAGATCAGGTGTAGCAAAATTTATATATAAAAAAAATCTAGAATAAGTCGACATAGAAACGAATTCTTTTTAAATTTTTTGAACGACTTGTTCACTTTTTATATAGATACCTACCTGCCTACGGACTGAATCGACTGTTGATTTTATCTGTACCTATCTTATCTTGATAGGTATGTGTCTGTACATTTTCTGTCTTATTCCATGCACGTAAGTATTTTATATTAAGTAAGTGGATATTTTTCTATAATATATCTGAATAAATTTTCCTACAATTTAATTGATTTGCATTAAAATGCTCTCAAGTAGGTAATCAAAGATTCAGTCGCGCCTTTTATATATATGCATTATTTTAATATCGAAAATAAGATTGAAAAGGAAATTATGAAAATACCAAATTTAACTCTTGGAAGATCAGAAAGATCCTAGTTGTGAAAAATTGATTCTTCGAATTTTAGCAGTTTCCTAAACGAAATTCGTTCCGATATACTTATGGTAACTTTCACCAACTGTTCCTAACTTTTAGGTAGCGTTTTACATGGTGTGTTGAACGCTATAAGAGCTACCTAAAAGTTAGGAACCGTTGGTGAAAGTCACCATTAGACTCTTATGCAAAATTCGACAAAAAATAAGAGGTTTTGAATATCCAAGAGTAAAGATTATATCTTCTCAAGACCCTTTTTCATAAAAACTTTGAAGGTTGTGCAAGATAGTTTGTTAAAAAAAAATATAAAAAAATAGGATGTGCCAACTCATCATTTTAAAATGATATTACACTTTAAACTATATTAAACCTGAAAAAATATATACATTGAGGGCACAATTTATGTTTTAGTAAATTTTCCTATTCAAACGGTCTCGTTCAATTTGCGACATCTCCAGGTGAAATTTAAAGTGAGAGATGGGTAGAAATTTTTTGACCCGATTGGGAATCAATGCCGGACAGGGTCCCATTCAAAAGATACAATTAGGCTACCGAGGTCGGTATATGTTTAACGAACAAAAACAAAATAAATAAATGTATTTAAATCTTCATAAGAAACGATTGGCTAATGTCAGATTTATTGCTTTTAACGCAAAGAACAGCGATCGGAACGTACCTACCTGGGAGTTTGTTACACAATTAAGTCTCATGCTAATCATGTTAATTTACATTGCCATTTAAATAATATAAAAAAAGAAATATTTATTAATACAATATCTCAACATTAATAACAATCATTGTGCTGTGATGAAGTACCTACTTGTATAATATCTTGGTTTATTTATTACACCATGATAGAAATACACGTATTATAATATTATGTTTTATTATTTTTATAGAGAAAAAAAAAACCAATCCAAATCCAAACACTCATGAGCGTATAGAGGCAACAAGAGCTCTCAATTGCGCTCGATCTTGCGTAATGTTTTTGATCTCCTACCACATCATGTCCAAATCCCTCAGCTCTGCTTTGAAGAAGTGGAACACGGTATTAGAGGATCTTCCACGTCTTCGGGACCCTGATGGGAGGAAGAACAACGCTCTCCTCGGAAAACTGTCATTCGGAATCCTTAACGCATGTCCCAGCCAACTGAGCCAACCACGTCTCTCCACAATAGCAGAAGTGATGGGCCTACGCTGGATGCGCCGATATATATCGTCGTTCGTGATACGGTGGTACTAGCGTTTACCCAAAATTCTCCTGAGGAACTCCGTTTCGAAAAGAGAAGAGAGATAAAACACAAAACCTACTTAACACCCTCTTGTCCTGGAGAAGTAAATAATCTCCCTGGAGAAGTAAATAATCTCCAAAGGCGGAAGAACCTTCGTGGTCAACGGCATAGCATGTGGAAAGAAACGGGAAACTACCACATTAAAGGCCCAAGTGGCATCCCAAGAACCAGCAAAACATGTAATTGCTGCAAACCAATCTTAGGATTGAAACCAGAGAAGAAGAAAAATCTTCCACTAAGCCTCCCCCATCTACTATTAACTCGCATTTTTGTAGTAAGAAACCTGGATATTTTAGAGGGTATTCCCAGCAATGCTTCACATAGTCTTCATCTCTGATCATTCATTTTTTTTCTTGGTATCCGTCTAAGATTTTCATTAGATTCGATAGCACTAATATGGGCCTATATGCGTAGCCATTATTAAGGAAATCACCTAAAAGGCTATATTTTTTTTAGGAAATCGTACCTGATTTGATTTGATTGAAGTACACGTCATTGTAAAATGACAACAGCACAGAACCCATTTTCATTAAAAATAAGGCGTTTAATGCAGTCAATTTGATGCCGACAACTATACCTACTTAGAAAGAGGAATTAACAATGAAATAACGAAAATAACGCTAGAATGAATTTTGTTATATCAAAAAGTTTTAAAAAATATATCAAAAAGTTTTCGGCCTTCTTTCTTCAGTTACTACGATTATACTAGTATAGGAATTACAAAGTTAATATTCGCGTTATTTTAAGTGTTGTTTAAAATGACTTTCCACATCGTGACTTATGATAATTTGAAATACTGGGAAAGGCATAATGCATATTCTTCTACATGACTCGGAACCCTATTTTAAGTATATACAGATTTTTTTTACTTATTGAACATTTTTTCAAATCAATGTGGACTTTTTACAAATCAAAATAAATAAAACATTAAAGAATATATTGTAACAAATAATGACTCTAACAATTCATTACTAATGTTCGATTTTTAAATGGAACAAACCACTACGGGCTTACGACCGTCTTCTACTGTTATTTCGAAGGCTGGCTTAGTGTGATCACTTTACGTTAACAACGTTCGCCTTTAGGTGGTAATAAAATAATAATATTTTGGTCTCCGAAACTCCTAATCATGAGAATTCTCAACATGTCGAAAAATCTCATGTATGCAACAAGTAGATATAAAGATAAAAGTTGGAAATTATTGAGAACAAGAGAGCAACCAAATTTAAAGACTGCGACTGCTGTCATGTATTTGGCACCAGGATATGAATATATCCATTTTTGTTAATGTCTCATCTTTATTGCCTATTGACTTTGTTGGTAAATAAAACATTTACAAAACAAATTTGACGGGGGCAAAATAAACATGTTCAATATTTTTTTGATGGGAATTTACCTAAGTGCTAATCTGTACAAAGTCATAAAATACCACTGATGTTTATTAGGAATCGGTGACATCTGATTACTTTTATTATATTTTGCACCTTTATTTGCGAATAAAACAAGGACAATAATTAAGCGGATAGCCAATTACGATATTTCGTAACTAATTGGCGGTTATCCTTCACATGGGAAATAATAATTATCCTTCAATCGTTATGGCAAGAAATTAAAATTAATTGTAGCATTAAAATTTATTGATTTTTTTTCAATATAATAATTTGAGGAAAATCTACATAAAATAATAAAGATTTTTGACACAATAAATTAAAACAGCTTTTTATGTCACAACTGCTAATGGCTTTAGCAAGAACCATGTGACGAGAGAACCGGTGCATTCAACGTGGTATGATCGTTCAAAAATCAAGATTTTTTTTTTTAATATTGAAACTGCCAAGATATTGTAAACAATCAATTATTTTTCTTTCGATTTTTTTAACTGCAACGTTATCTTTCGTATTTCTTGCCATTTTCTTCTTAACTTTGGTTACTTCTTTTCTGCTTATAAATTTGAACCTTAAAAAAGCTTATTCAAAAGTAGGTACCCATTAAAAAGTATCACAGTTCTAAACTGGCTTATCTTAATGCGAAGTATTGCTTAGCAGTTCAGAAATTAATAGTACTCATATGACGAAACTGCGAAAGATCGAGATAAATGGAGAACTCTCGTTGTCCCCCTATCAATCTATCTATACTCTCCTTTTGACTCCACTTAGGAGCATAGGGAGGCAACAAGAACTTCGTGGGGCTTTCTGACAGCTAAGAAAATCGTTTTGCTGGTTTTTCTATCATCCTGAAAGAGGCAGGAAATAGATAAATCATATTGGGACCGTGAGGTTGACCACCCCACGTCATTAAATCCTCACAGGTCAGAAAAGGCAACGTCCATAAATCCTCACAGGTCAGAAAAGGCAACCACCCCACGTCTTTAAAATCCTCACAGGTCAGAAGAGGCAACCACCCCAAATCCTTAAATTCTCATAGGTCAGAAGAGGCAATAAAAATAAGGGTTTCATGCAGCTGGTGCTCCCCCCCCCCCCCGCCTTCCTGTCATGGGCACGGCCGGTATAATGTCTTCCAATACCTAATTTATCATAGATTTTAATGATTATGCAATCGAGATAAAGAAATACCCTTACTTATTTTTGGTACACGTTAATATTTGACCAAATAATATATTTATACGCATACGAGTAACAATAGAGGAAGAGCTGACATAACTACTGAGTACCTAGTTTGTGATAAGAAACAGGAATTTCCAGTTTTTGAGAAACATGGTCATTATTAATAATATACCCAAATCTAATGGCTGTATTGATTCGTTGTTAGGTAATAGTTAGATACAGAAATGACATTGTGGTCGATGGTATGTATTTTTAAACCTATGTGATATTACTTTGACTCATTGTTGCCACTAAAGAAATACATTTTTGTAGGTTATTGATGTATTACGAAAAATACATGTGTGATAAACACCGAATGATATGTTTCGAATGCAGTTCAAATACCAAAAAAACGCATCAAGTAGATTGCGAAGGACCAACAAAGGCATCAAGCAAGTGCCATAAAAAATTATTATCAGTGTGGTAGCATACAAAGATTATTTTTTTTACAATATATTTTTTTATTAAAATGAATCCGTGCTCTTTTATTTTATTATTAATTAGGCATTCCACCCTCAAAGAGTGATTTGTGATCCGTGCTCTTTAAAATCAAAGATAAACACACCCTTGCTATATTTCACGCTAAGCAATGCTTTCGACATTAATGAGAAAAAAGTCGTGGTTTGAAACACGACCTTCAGTACGTGAATACTAAAGTCAGCAACAGAACCGCAAGACTACCAACCAATAAAACGTTCAGATTTCAAATTCGAAGAAAAATCTGATTTATAGTTGGCGTTGTATCTCTTTAGTGGAGATAATTAGCAATTTGATTTTTGCTTTTATATTTAGATAACTATAATAATCTAAAGTGCGTGTGTTTTTTTCTTAAATAAAACGAAACAAAAGTTACATAATATTATGTAGGTGTACTTTACTAAAAGGTAATTTGATTTCTACTTCAGAGCCTCTCATGAATCTGTGAAAATAATTTTATTGGTCTTTCGTCTATTGACTCTCTGTTGATCTTACTTCTCATACTTTTATTTTTGTTTCATTTTATTATTAGTGGATTATATTATTACACCTAGAGTTCTACATAATATATCTGGGATCATATAATTAGTAAATTAATTATTATACTTACTTATACATATATGGACCCAGCTCGTCCAATATTGGTTTAGAACCATTATTGAGGAACTCGTCAGCATTGGTGACGTTGTAGACGTACACGCTGATGACAGGCGTGACGGGCGGCTTCGCCCATAATTTGAAGGTTTGTGATGTGTCCCGTAAAACTAATTCCTGAAAGAAAGAAAAAAACATAAACGTTAATACACAGATGAAACGAGATAAAAGGCATGGTGTTTTGTCGTTTATCGGTGGATTACGGCCTATCTAGGGAACAGGTCACCAAATTTATACCATAAAGTGGAGTTGTGTGGGTTGACCGACTGAAATATTGGGTCGAATTAACAAGGCTCTCGCAATCTTAAGGTGCCTTCGAATCTCTATTTTGAAGAATTCATAATATGACAATTTTCAGTAAAATGAAAATTTACAAATTTTTAAATCGAGTCTAGTGCGAAATGCGCTAAGAGTTTCAGAAATTAAAACCCTCAGACAAGACATAAGAATCAAGAGATAGGGTAGGTGACGAAGAAGGTTCTGGTATGCACATGACTTATCCAAACGTCATCACATGACATTGCACGGCAATCCCCATGCATGACTCCTCACAGACAGAGTTCAAGAAAGAGGTGGAGTGAGAGCTGGGAGTCGATCTTACTAACACCATATTGATGTACGTACAGGGCACAAGGCCTAAAGTAAGAAGAAAAAAAAGAAAAAAGATGAATTAAATAGATCTGTTGAAGGTAATTTTGATTTTAATATTTCGGGTTTCGAAATCTCTTGCGTTGAACTATTTCAATACTGGATTGTTTGTATTAAACCACAAAGATACACGAGTATTTCAAACGAAAGATCACCCGTCAAAAGTTCGAAACCTTTGATAATAAAGATTTGATCTCAGAGAGAAATATTGTCACACATACATGCTACACATACATAGGTAATGGGTTGTGCTAATTTGGCTCTGAGGTGGAACCTTGTTGATTGGAAAAGGATTTCTTTTATCGTCTGTAGTAGGGATGGGGGGTCTAGGAAAATTCATCGTCAGTACAATTCATCGTTGGTACAATTCATCAATATTGTAAACTGTCAAATTATTTATGACCTAAACATAAGGTAAAGCTTCAGTTTAGTCACTTCTATAAATTAAAGATGGCGGCGATTTTGACATACGCTGGAGTATTACCATGTTATCGGCGTGTTATCACTCGGGGGGAGGGCTAAAAAGTTATGGGGGTTCCACCCCCCAAACCCCCTTTTATAACTACGTTTCACACTTAACCTAATTAAATCGTATGTAAAATATCCTCCAAATCATTAGGAGTGACTAAATTGAAGTTTTACCAAAAATAATAACAGAGTTATATAAAAAAAACCCAGAACCTGGAAATGAATTGCATTCTAAATGAACGAATTATACCTGCGATGAATTGTACTGACTATGAATTGTTCGCGATGAATTGAACTGCTCCCAGGAATGGGTGTGTACTGCCTGATCACGATAGCAACACTTAGTGATATGACTTCAAGTACCCCTGTTCCGAAGATCTCACACATCTTTAAATGAGAAACTCACCGGAATTTTGTTTGGGGTGGGAAGCTTTCCGAAAAATGCTGTAGAGGAGCTATACACGTTTCCATACGAAAATTTGTTCCTTCACACCAGCGTAAATGTCACAGAAACATAGAATGGGGGTACACATTAATTCAAGTGCAAAAGCCATCCAATTTTTTATAACTTGATCTTAGTCCACAAGTTTAATTTGACATTTCGGGATTTTTTACTAAATAGCTAACTCATACTTGTACATTATTCAGACAATCCAAGTTAACAAAATTATTATTGTACAATGACAAGAAAATGTTCGCGTGTAGTAAAAATCCAATTACTTCTACCGTATTTTTTTATTCGTTACATAATTTACTAGGAACACAAAGGTTGAAATCGTAATAGACACATAAAATCATATGTTTTGGAAACTTCTATTACAATCTACAAAATTGAGATATAAGTAAACAGAACCAACCTGCGTAATTATTAAGGATTGCGTGTGTTCATAGATGAGAGATTTCAAGCAAAGTAAATAGTATTTTTATCTAATATTAAATTATAGATATTTATTTTTTGCTGAATCTATCTATTCATTGTATGATCAAAGTTGATATTTGAAATTTACATTATTTTTTTAAACATTTAGTGATTTTTTATTAGTTTTACCTATCACGCTGTTTCCTTAGGGAACGATCTACGTCATCCCCACGCCTTCTGACAACCATTCTTTCAGTCTTAAATTGTATAGTGGAAATAAAATACGCACTAAGCGCCAAAAATGAGTTGAGTATGAGGAAATGTTCTATAAACCATTTCCGATAGCCTAAATATTGCACTTAGTCCATATCGATGATCTAAAGGCGTAAAAAACAGATCCAAAAATCATCATAGTACTATGTCTATATGGGGGAAAAATCAGTTTTATTAGATTATCTCAAAATGATTTTTTTGGCGTATTTATTATTCTCATAACAGCACTATCTTACATACATAAATACTTTTCTGACCTCAAAACATATTCAAAAGTACAGAGAGAATTATCTTTCTTTGGGTTTCACTTTTGTATACTGTCACTTTATAAAGTTTGGCTGATTCATTCCATTTGTTTTTTTTAATTAAATTTACCTTTCGAGATCTTTTATTTGTTGGTTAGCAGTTTTGTCTACTTGATATATGATAATGGGACATAAAACTCTTAAGTATTCTGCAAAAAAATTAGGTCCCACGTTGGGCGCCTAATTATTTCGGTTTTAAAAAGATTCGATCAAATAATCGCGACAAGATATGCGCAGGAATTCCATGAATTAATTATCTTGGGAGATTTGAAACAAAGAACATTATGCTTTGATCAATGACGAGGTGGTTGGTAGACCAGCGGTTGCGACGCCGGCTTTCGCACTGTTTGGTGCGGAGGTCGTGGGTTCAAATCCCGGCCATGCCGACCATTTTCCACTTTCACGACACAAGCATTTTTCTTAGTGTGAAAGATGTCAAAAATGTATTTGTGTTCACTTCGAGTGAGCACAGATTCATTTTAAAAAAAAAATGACCTACTTCCATCTTTGCCCGTATCCCAGATTTCATCCAGTTTATTTTATATTCTAACTCATGAAAACGGTTTTCAGAGAGACTACCAAATAGGTGAAGGGACAGCTGAGAGTCCATCTCACAACAAATTCAACTACACCTGTTAAATTACAGGCCGAGACGCCTTAATATTGCTCAAGAATACCAAAAATGGGTTAACCAGAATTATATGACCGATAAATAAAAGCTGTGTGTTTCTCCAAGGACCAAAGCCCAGGTTTGCGCTTCTACTTAAGCAGTTTTGATTAGCTTCTTGAGTGGTTTTAAAACAATCTAATATGTTTTTTAAAGTTAAAGAATACTAAAAATACTTACATGATCTATAAATAATCTAATCCACGATGTGAAGAAGATGGCTATGGCTATTCCTAAAAGTAAGAGAATCACAGACGTCACTATCACGAACCCTGGAAACAAAAGAGAAACGCAATTAGAGTCAGTGGTCACAATGAAGGCTCTGAAATGATAATAAAGAATCATTATTAGCTTAACTTCCTTAGGATGTGTCGACATTAAAGAGAACTTAAAAAATCAAAATATAAATTATAGCCGACACAACTAATTGTCCATGTTTGATAATACACAATATACCTACGTAATAAGATAGTCACTATCGTTAAACAAGGAAAAAAAGAAGGAACATTTTCTTTGGAACCGCTTAAGTTTGATTAACAAAATTGAAAAGCAAAATAAAAATAAGATAGTTACTATCGAAACTATCATAATGAAAATGCGTCATGTAGAAAAATGTCCAGAGAGCCTTAATTAGACAAACAAAGATTGAGAAAGTAAAAGTAAATAATTTCTTTAAGTCCTCGAATCAACACTAAGCAACGAATTTTTACAATATAGACCATTAACGGCCACGTGGATTTTGACGTTAGAAGGGCGGCATAGAGTTGGTATGAGTGTGTTTATCGGGTCACGGTGAATCTATATATTATTATGTTACGAGTCAATTAGTACGGCTCATACAGTATGAGGTCTGTATGAGCCGTAGTGATCTGTTTGTACACGAATTTAATAGAATGACCGTTTGTACTTACACATACACAGAGATCCATATTTTTTATCGAGATTACCGGCACGCGGCGACTCGTTCAATTAGGAACGTTTTGTGCCGGTAAAGAAAATACCAACTAATCATAGCCCAATAAAGAAAATACCAAGGTTAAAACAAATAAAGTCATAAAAAATTAAAAGAACTTGTAGTTATAATTAAAAAATCATCAAATGTGACACAAAAATCAATTTGTAGATGACAAAAAAATATGGGTAGGTACTTATGTTAAATAAAATTATAAAAACAATTATTATAACTGAGAAAAATCATTGATAATATGTAATAAAATATTTAATAGCTAATAATTATTACGAACAATATAAAATGTCTGTATTTTACAAGAAAAAGAATATATTATTGTGTTTTATTGCTGGAAAGTATCGCAAAACCGACCAAAGTGAGCCGGATAACTGATTCGAATCACTATTGATTCGCGCAGTTCGGGTCGCTATGCAAAGTAGTTTGTTATCCATCACTATGGTTTATGCATGTGTGGTGTCTGTGTGCCGCCATTGTGCCGCCCGGTAAACGTCAGATGACGTCATCCTTTAATGGTCTATTATTTCAAAACGATCAGTTTGTAGGTACCTATGATGAATTGGTTTTTACCTGAGCAATTGGGTGCTCAAGGTATCGAAAATAAACGCCAACCATATTCAAGTCACTAATTATTATTGTGCAGACGATGGTCATTTTGAAACCTCAAACTTGCAACACACTCACGTTTGACATTGATAAAGACAACTTGACCATTCTCTGTGACATCTCACCGACAAAACTATTGAAACAACGTAATCTTTAAAATTATTATTTGCTACAAAGGTATAATACCACCTAAGCCCATGAAGTCTGTTTGAATCCTGATGAGGCAACACTCGGAGCATTATTTATGTCGTAAAAGTGGCAATGTGACACTTGTATGTAAATTATTTGTAATCGGTTTTAGTCGTACATACGAGTAATTAAAGTTTTTATGTCAAAATAAAATGAAAAATTAAATCCTTCATTACTTACTCAATATTTTTTTAAATAATAATTGATTAAAATACCTAGAATTTAATGTGAAAATCCGGTTTCACAATAATATCAATTTATAAGAATAAGAATCTTTTCAACAAATTTATTCAAACAAGTTAAATCAATTTACTCAATCGAAGTAAATACTGGTTGAACATAATCTACATAATAACTGAATTATGTTCTTATTTTCTTATGTCATCGCTTCACTAATAAAGCGCAGACTTGACGTTCGATTTTAGTCATAGCTGACCTTTGCAATTTGAATTGTAGTAATGTTAGATACAAATTATTCAATTTTTTTTCGAATATAAAAAGAATTTCTTCAACAAGTTAGTGCTCAAACTTGATTTTCCGAATCAAAAACGTGAAGCAAGACGGGTATCTACAAGTAACCCGAATAAGTACTTTTAAAAATATTCGAATTATCTATGGTTGCATTCATCTATAAAAACAACTTCTCTGACAAAACAACAAAATAATTAAAATTCGAACAATGTTTGTGGTATCTTATGATCGTGAAGTTGGTTTTGAAAAATAACAATTGATATTGGAAGAAATGAATAGATAATTCATTTTGTTTTCTTCAGTTACTGAAGGTCGTCGTGTTCTCTGCGCGAATAGAGCCAATTTCAAACACTAGTAAATTAGTATGGAAGTTGAAACGTCAGATAGTTTCGTGAACTACAGCGTTAGAGATCTCTAAACATTGACTTTACTCCCTTATTATTAGATTCTCACTATCAAATTAATAATATTATGTGGGTTTAACAGAAATCAAAAGAAAATGGCAAGTGTCGTGCATAAACGAACGATATAAATGTATGGTGTGTGTTAAAACATGATGGTTAGAGCGAGTAAACTCTCTACTGGACTAGAGAATGGAATGCGAAGGTCACTAGTATAAATAATAATTCGATGACTGCCTCAGCTGTTATTAAAGTCATTATTGGGAGTGGTAGCAAAGTCACTCTCTCGATCCAACCAACTATCTACCATCGTGAAAAATTATTTTTTCTGTTATATTATTATACTAGTGAGCACCCGTCACAAGTGACACAATTATAATTTCGATTCGACGCGTAAATAATGGCCAAAAGTGCCAAAGTTTTTGTCTATACCTGAACACCGTGGTTTTCATTTGAATACACCTACCTACCTGCTCTTCTACTCGGACTTTTGGCTTGGTAATGAATTGAATCTCTGGAATTGACTTGGCATCGGCAGACAATGGATTTTCTCAACCACACATTATAATATTGTTAATTGCCCAAGGGTTGCCTCGGCCGTGGGGTTGCCCTCTAAGAATAGCACCTCTGCTCTTTTTGCTGATTTTTCGAGCATCCTGTAAGAGGCAGGAAATCGAAAAATCAGATCGGGACCGCGAGGTTGACCAATTCACGTCCTTAAATCTCAACTGGTCAGAAAAGGCACCATTAGCCTCGGACGCCTTCGAGCGCAATGGAGAGCTCTTGATGCCTCCCTATGCTCCCGAGTGGGGCTTAGGCCCCCCACATTGCTGGTTGGTTTGGGGGTGATTCGCCGCGGGCTTGGTTTGTCCGGGGCAGGCTTTTTGGTTTGATTGCTTCGATCGAGCTGGGGGGTCGGGTTTGCTGCGGATTGTTTTCCTCCGGGCAAGCTTGCGGTGTGCGGGGGGCCTTAAAGGGAGAATATATAATGTAATGTAATTGCCCAAGATAGAGCGGCGTGGAAGGAGATGGAGGAGACCTTCTTCCAGGAGTGGAAGGGATAGGCTAAAAACAATATAAAATTCTCAAAACTAAAAAATACGTGACCACCAACACAGTACGCTACACCTTGGTCCTTCGAGCCGGATTTGTATATTGTAAAGAAATCTAAATTCAAATTTCCTGTTCCCTCGTTGCCAGAGTGGTTGCCAGCCACTAAATTATCCCCTATGGTCCGTGCATGGTGAATCGCTGGGTGGCGGCGTTAGTCGGTCATTCAATCAGTCAGTGTTCTTGGCTATACTAATATAGACGAATGAATCATCTCATCGTGAGGTCAAACCTTGGTTCTTTGATTAAATATTGTGTCGTAATTAACTGGATAGAACTAGTCTTGGATTGAACAAAATGGACGCGGATTTGGAAGCCATCGCGAAAACGAGAAAACACTTCGGTCGTTCCTAAACCAGTTTACGTATGGAGCCTAATCACCATGTTCGTAATAGTTTAAGATGATTTTTTTGTGTTGCCATATCGACACATGAATGTTTTTTTTTTTTTTTTTTTTGTTTTTGTTGAGGCCTTCCACCCGATATCGAGTGATTTTGGCCATTCATCCATATACAAGTGACACAAGTTAAAAGAAAAATAGTAGAATTATTGAGGAACAAAAATGTAAAAAGTAAATATTGTTACGCGCCTATCCACACACAGTGCAGGAGCAGTCGCGGGTACATCGACAACGAATCGCCACCACCACCACCCTACACTCTGCGACGCGATTAGACTGACCACTGCACATTTAAATCTTTAAATTATTTAATTTAATAAAACCCGCCAGTTGTTTAAATATTTTTTGAGAGTTTAATGAAAGAAGATATGAGATGTTGATTGGACGTTCACATCCAACCAGACTATTGTAAAAATCCGTATTAGAAGCGATAGGGCAACCAAAAAAAACATGATCCAACGTTTCGACGTCCAGACCGCATTCGCAGTATGGATCATCGACTATTCCGATTCTGTAAAGATGGGAGGCCACCAGGCAGTGTCCCAGACGCATCCGGCAAATAACCGATATGGTGTTTTTATGGTATCTATGCTTATAAAACCACGGTTTCCCAGGTATTTTTGGTTGAATAGCCTTATATTGTTTACCTTTCTCTGGATTTTCCCAAAGCAGATCCCAAGCCCTGGCTCCTCGAGCCCTTAACACAAGAGAAGTGTCACCAACCGAGGAACCAAAAGACCCTGGGACACCACCCTCTGAAACCGCAGTTTTTGCCAGATCGTCAGCTTTTTCGTTTCCATGTATACCGTGATGCGATGGAATCCACGCCAACCAAACTTCACACCCTGCAGAGCGGATGGCGAGGATCTCAGTTAGTATTTCAGCTAAAAGTCGGTTCATTGGTTGCCCCCATATGTTTCCAGTAATTGATTTAATCGAACTCAATGAGTCCGATAAAATTAGGGCTTTTTTAATTTTGTTTGAGTGAACTAGTATTAAAGCTTCTTTGATTGCAAACAGTTCCGCGGTAAAAATTGAGGTAGAAGGTGGCAGTTTATACATTAAATTAATATTGAGAGATGGAACATAAATTCCTACACCCACATCCAAGTCTGGTGAAAACTTTGAACCGTCCGTATAAATTTCTGTGAATTCGCGATATTCTGACTGGAAATTTTGAAACTGTATTCGTGTTATTTTGGTGTTGGCCACAGATTTATTTAATCCTATATTTTCTATTACATATGCCTCCAGAGAGAACGCTTCCAATGGGATTTCATATATTGGAACAGAGACAGATTTTTTTGGAAAATGTGGCAAACTCGAGAGATAAGTAAAACTATTCAATAGATTTGGACAGTCTCCGTCGACCCCCCCGGATGAAGCAGGCCCCGACGCTCTCGCTGACGACAACGACGTAATCGACTCCACCAGAGCGTGGCCGCTCAAGACTAATCGCTTAAGTAAAAAATTATCTGATAGAAATTGTCTCCGAAACTGGAGAGGCATCTCACCCGTCTCCACCTGCAGTGCAGATGTAGGAGTGGATGACATGGCTCCCAATATCAGTCGGAGACATTTGAATTGAATTCTGTCCAATTTTAATTTTAAATATTTAGGAAGAGGTTCTAGCAGGAAACTCCCGTAGTCAAGATGGCTTCGGACCAAGGCATTATACATAAGTTTCATGGTAGAAGGGTGGCATCCCCACCACACTCTTGTGATTGCTCTCAGGGTGTTGATACTTTTTTCACATTTCGAAACAATATAGTCTATGTGGTGTCTCCAAGATAGTTTTTTATCTAGGATCATCCCCAAAAATTTGACCTCATTTTTTAAAGGAATTGGCGTTCCCTTGATTTGCAATTGGAGGGGAGGAAGTTTACGCTTTTTACTGAAAACGACCGTTTGAGACTTAGTAGGAGAAAGACCTAGACCTACAGATCCTAACCAATCATAAACCGAAGCGAGATTTTGTTCAACAATACGTTTTGCCGTTTCCGGGTTTTTATCACAGCAGTATATAACAATATCATCCGCGTATTGTAAAAATTTACATCCTCCAGAGATAACTGTTGCAAGACCGCAGCAGTAGATATTGAAAAGAATTGGACTCAATACTGACCCTTGTGGGAGGCCTCTAAACAGGTTCCTAGTATGTATCGTATCGCCTTGAGATATCTGTATGCGTCGTTCAGCAAGAATATTGTGAATAAGGGAAATCAATCTAGAAGGCACCCCAATGTTCATTAAAGCTTCTTTAAGATGCTCCAATCTAACATTATCGTATGCTGAATTTATATCCAAAAACGCCGCTATAAGAGAATTTTTCTTTACGAATGCCGTTCTTATGTCCGTAGTCAATATGCTCAAGTTGTCGAGGCAGGATCGAGCCTTACGAAAACCAAATTGGAATGGGGAGGCCAGACCATTTCTCTCAATATACCAGTCCAAACGATTCTTTATCATATGTTCCAACAATTTTAAGGCACATGATGATAAAGCTATGGGACGGTATGATGATCCTAGGGAAGGATCCTTTCCGTTTTTTAAGATTGGAACAATCTTCTGGATGTGCCATTCTTCAGGCGTTGTACCCGAGGAGAGGCAATAATTATAAAACGAAAGCAGTTGGGACAGTGCGTTTGGTGGGAGCTGTTTTAGAACCTTGTATGACAGGTTATCTAAGCCGGGAGAAGTATTTTTAACATATTTTAATGGTGTCAAAAGTTCTTGCAAAACGAATGGGGAATCCAACTCAGACAGACTGGGTGATGAGGCAGAAAGAGAAGGAATTATACGTAATTCGGAAAAATTGGGGGGGTAAGGGGGGGCTAGATTGTCGCAAAACTGTTCCAAACATGAGTCCGTTAAACTGTTGAATTTTGGAGGAATGGAGGAAGAACGAAATTTTCGGATAGAAGACCAAACAGTGGACAAAGGGGAATCAGGTGATAACGAATTACAAAAATCCACCCAACCCTTTCTCTTTTTCTTCTTTAGTACTCTTTTAGTTTGTGCCTGTAAGTGCTTAAAACTTAAATAGTTTTCCTCGGTAACGTTCCTTCTATAGTTCCGCATAGCACTCTTTCTTTTCCTTATCATGGCGGAACACTCTGCGTCCCACCAAGGGGGAGACGGTGGATACTGGGACTGACTACTATTAGATTTGGGAAGAGATGCTTCCGAAATTGAGTTTTTTATTTTAGATACTAAAGAATTGTATGAAGCGGCACTGTCTGAATGGGATTCTGTCGATAAGTTTTTGAATTTTTCCTTTAATAGTTCAGCACATACATTCCAATCAACGCCCCCGGCGAGACGTTTCCGCCCCGACCCAATATGTGATGAAATAGATTCTGAAGTTGTTAAAATTATTGGGAAATGGTCACTGGACAGAGGATCATCAGTGATCATCCAATTGATAGTGGATGCCAGTGGAGCTGAGGCAATTGATATATCCACCGCACTGGGATTCTGTGATGGAAATGAAAATCTGGTGGGACTACCGTCGTTTAGAACACAGAGATTGTTCGAGTCTATGAATGAGAGGATAGAATTTCCTGCTCGATCTGAGAAGGAGCTACCCCATACCGGTGAGTGAGCATTGAAGTCACCCAATAATAAATATGGCTTCGGAATATCTTTGACTAAGGAGTTCCAGTAGTTTTCCACAAAAGGTTTTTGGGGAGGAATATATAAAGATAGGATCGTAATGTCCGCTACATTTGCTGCAACTGCTTGAAATACTTCATTTTTGGGTAAATGGATTGGTTTGAAGACAAGGGAGTAGTGGATAAGAAGGGCCGCCCCACCACCTCTAGCTTCAAGGCGATCATCGCGGAGGCAATGAAAAGAGGGAATGTTGAAAGGACATTCCGGAAAAAGCCAAGTCTCATTAAGCGCAATTAAGTTTATGTGATATTTGTTTATAAGATCTATCAGGTCACTCTTACTTGAGTGAACACTACGGCAATTCCATTGTAAAATTCTCAAAGGCTGTTTATTTTTTGGTCTAGAGAACATTATAATTATTAAGGTATTTTAACAAGATGGTTCTCACAATGTACGAGCTAATTACTCGTAGACTGTAAGCACTCATCAAAACTTGTAGAGGAACTTGACATCATATTAAGAAGAGCCGATATTACAGATACCACAGAAGGAGGAAGGTTATTGTTACGATCAGTTATGACCAGAGCAAGAAGATGTAGAGCATAGCCAATAGTTAGTTCATTGTCTTGAGAGGAGACTGGGGATTCACTTGAAGTTGTCGTGGAAATGACCGGATTGGGAGTCTGTGAATCGCGGGCTTGAAGACCGCTAGAGGGACTATTAATTAGATGGTCATTATTGTATGATAAAAGTGATTGCAGTTCATTATGGTAATACGGACGTTGAGGGAATTTATGTGCTGTTGATTTACTTAAATTTTTGGGGCTAAATTTTGTTATTTTGGAATTTTGTTGGGATTTGTTGGGTTTTGCTGGATTGGAATCAATTAAATTTGGGCTGGAATACTCTGGAACTGAACTTATTTTCGAGGACTGAGAACTATTTTTCGGAGCAAGAGAAACTTTATCTGCATAACTGCTGTTTGGAGGATGTAGTTCGGAAGCTTCTTTATATGACATATTTTGGTAAGCCATATCTTGTTTTATCAATCTCTGTCTTCCATACTCTGGACAACTAAAGCTTTTAGACATATGATTGCCTTTACAATTAACGCATTTATATTCCGTTAAAGTGCACTCTGCTCCTGGATGGTTGTCGGAACAGCGGTAACAGCGCGGTGAAGACCGACACTGTTTCTTTGAGTGCCCAAAACGTGAGCAATTGAAACAAAGGATTGTTGAAGAGATAAATTGTTCCACGGGAATAGAAATATGGAACAGGTTGATTTTCTGCGGCAGAATTTGGCCTTCAAACGTTAAGAGGACTGATCGACTAGGCTTCCATACGATATCGCCATTGGTGGTGTCTTTGTAACTGAGACGTTTCGCTCCAATTACCTTGCACATGTTCATCGGAACCTGTACGTACTCCATGATTTCAGTGATTGGGATGTCTACGTCAATACCTCTCACTATTCCAATCTTAGACAGTTTGAAACTGGGAATAAAAGCTTTGAGGTCATTGTTTTTTATAAAATCAGAGGAGATGAAATCGTTAGCCGAAGAAGCTGAGTGGAAAGAAATTGACACTTTGAATCTACCTTCAGATTTAATACTGCCCGACACGACGTTGGGAATCCTACTTTTAAAAACAAGAGTACCGAAAGCCATGGGGCGAATAGGGGAATCGTTTTTCCCGGTAACGAAAACAACAAAAGGCCCAGGGGAAGTCTCTTTATAAAAAAGAGAAGGTGCTATGCTTGTAAATACTTGAGAAGGTTGGTTTTCAGGAATAATTGGCAGAGGAGTGACAGGTTGACAAGAATCAGATAGGATAGGGGATAACGGTTGGGATTGTAGAAGTTGGGAAGGTGGTTGTGAAAGGGTCGATGGTTGAGGAGAAAGAGAAGAAAGGTTTGGAGGGAGGAAAGATGGATGTGGTTGGAGTGTTATTTTGGAAGGAGGTAACGGTGGAAAATCCACGCTACCTGATCTCTTCCGATCCCCGGGCACGAGCCCGGGATCGGGAGGTTCCATGATAAAACGTAAAGTTACTGTTTAAAACAATATATAGAAAATGCAGTATAAGCTAAATAAGAAGAAAAAAGGATTAGTAAATAAAAAAAAAGAAGAAAAAAAAAATATACAGTGGGCAAATCTTCAGCTCGCACCCTGTAGAAGAAATGTTATGACATAGCGGCCGCGTTCACCGCGGCAGCCTTTTATTTGTAACAATAATAAAACAATACGAAATACTATTACGAAAATTAAACCTAAAAACTAACTACGATCACATCCCCTAAGGGGAAGTGACTCAAAAACTAAAATAAATATAAATCAAATAATGTATAAACAAATAATGCTACTAAACAAGTAATAAAAATGGTTTTGATAGACTTATCGACAGAGCGTTGCTCCAGACACGACTACACTCTCCGGGCGTCCACAAGAGAAAAAACGACACATGAATGTCACAAACAAATCAAATATTCTTATTGCCAACTCTTGTTAAGGACTCTCAAAGGGCAGTGTCATATTACTTCAGAATATTTACATACTTAAAAAAAAGTATACGAAGGTTATTTGATAAGTTAGTCGAAGAGTGTTGCGTAAACTCTTGTTTTAAAGGACCAAGGTGTCGTTGAGTAATGATATTATGTGTCTTGTATTCATAATCAGTTTGGACATTCATAAAGTATGTGGACGTGGAATACTTCGAGAATTTATTTTCAAAGGGTACCTATCAACGGCATTGTTAGAAGTAGTATGACAAACTTTGCCTAACAAAACAGTATTGTACTGGATATTTAGGCATAAGATACAGTGATTCAATCTCTCTTAAAAAATTACAATAAGGTGAGTCACTTACGTGGTAAATATTGCATATGGATATATTATTCACCTCCGTCTAAATATTGTAATAAGGCATTACTCATACAAAATATTATGATCATATCTTTTACAATAAGGAATAAACAGTGAGACGTTCTTAACGCTATAACTCGAACGGATAGCACAATATGAAGAAACTGATTGCTTAGTACAAACACAAACTATGTACAAGATTTTTTTAAATATCAGCAGCCCTAGACAAATTGCATTTGGCGATCGACTACAAACGAATTTTTCGACAGTACCTAATAATAATAAACACTTTATTGGCATGAATATACACGTATGTAGAGTAAGAAGAAAATTAACTGTCCACTTTTTATATAATTTCAGTATCGTTGTTTGGTTTAAATAATTGTTTATATTTCTAGCGAACAGTTAAATTTTTCGCATTCTGCATTGACGAAACGAGAGTATGAAGACGAAATTGTAGTTGTAAAACAATTTGACGCGTGGCATACGATAACAAGATGTTTTTTTACACTTTTGCAAGGGCGTCGCCATTTAAAAATGTAGGCAATTCATATTTTCCTCATCCTCCATATAGAAAATAGCCTATGAATGGGTCAAATTGCCCCCCCCCCTGGGCCCCGGGCTGGCGACGACCTTGCACTTTTGTGTTCAATTATATGCTACCAGCTTTACATACATACAAAATTATTGTCTATGGCGCGGGTCGGAATCGGCGTGTTCTTACCCATACGTTGTTCTGTTTTTACTAAGAATAGTGAGTTCGAATTTTTATATAAAGGTACTGATGAATCAATCATCTTTTAGCCGATATAATTCCGACTGATGTATCTGTTTAAAACGATGTTTATAGTGCACATTTTTTTTTATATTTTTAAAATGCGTTTAAAGTTTCCGTTCTTGAAATTAGGAAACCAAGTAAACTTGACTGACCTTAAAATGGGTTGTTCATACAACAACAAACTTAAGCTGTTGAAGACATCTCAAACAAAATGTTTTTCGTACAAACAACCAAATATAATCATTGTATCCTTATTGATTTATTTACATACACATGTTACAACACTATTCATTGAGAATGAAGTGCGCAAGAGTTGAATGGAATAAGATATGGTGGATCTTGAACTGAATCGCATATATTGTTTGTTTATCGTAGGTACGTTCACACAAAATATATTTTTTCAAAGGATTTTAATATTAAGTAATTTTTCATACGTCAATTACGAGGCCAAATATATTTTATGTCTAAACCAACTGTCCATGATATTATAACCTTTAAACTCATCTTAATCATATGTATTTAATTACATTTTTCCTTTATAACGTTATGTGTTTGTTAATTTGCAAGGCTATTTCGAAGTACGTAAATAAAATGATTAACGTATGCATTTCAGGTGCATCTATATTTAAAAAGATAACGAATAATGTAAAGTGTTTTTTTTTATCAAATTAACGCTATGATGTTAATTTGTTAAAATGTTTTGATTATTTGCTAACTCGGTTTGGAGATAAATTGAATTATTGCTCGTCTTAATTTTTTTATGACGTTAAAATGACCTTTAATCACGAACAACAAATTAAAAAAACGGCTTCTGGAAATATGCAGGTAAGTCTATGGATTCATTACATAACAATATACTTGAATCCAACCATATTTTGATGTGTACCGACTCAAAGGTATACCTAGTTTCACACGAGTATAATGTGTAATAATAGTAAAGAGTTTAAAAATCCCAACCTACAGAACTGCTAAAAGGTGAGAATGAAACAGCTTTATAATAAGTGTTTAATTTCCATTACGTTGAAAATGACAAATTCTACAATATTTGAAAAAAAAAATAAGAAAGCACTCTTATAGAAGCTTTAACATACTGTCAATCAAATCCTAGAACAGACAAAAGAATTGATAAGTATATCAATTAAAAAAAAAAACTCAGTATTATGGCTAGTCCACACTGGGATACAAAATGTTGACAAAAAAATGTTCGAATTTCAATTTTTGCGAACAAATCACTATAAGAAATTTTTAATCGCGATGGAAAAACAATATGGCTTCTGGTGGTATTGATTGGACCCCAGAGGCAGAGCTAGATAAATGTACAAAGAGATGGGCAGACCAGATAAGGCAAGAAACGGCTGCCAAGGTGACGTTTCAGCGTGAATAACTGTCAAATTATTATCGGAATTTGAAACAACCTTACTTCACGACATCGAATTTTTGGCGGTTGTTGACGGTGGCAGCTTTTCTTCAGTTACACTTATGCTTTGTTTTCTTAGAAAATAAAAGCGGCCGTAACATTGATAACGCAGTATTCTTTGAGAAAATGAGGGTACTGAGGGTACTGTATTATTATGAGGGTACTGAGGGTACTATATTATTATGAGGGTACTGCTGCCGGGTGTCGGGAGTCCGTCATGGCAAGCGTCGAGGTATGCGCACTGGAGGCCAAGTCGAAATATTAACGACAGCCTCCGACGTTAACAATTTGTTGTTATTTCCATAGAGATAACGTAAAAACTGTTAATCAACGTGCGTTAAACAATGTTGTTCCAAATCCTAAGTCGAAAAAATAATTCTTACAGTCATTCAAAATTAATGTTACAACGGTAACTCGAAATCTATGGAAACATTACGACGCTGCTGTTATATCGAAGACGAAACACATTTTTTTTGGTTTGGAAACCATTTTCAATTTGGTTAACGTTTGGAACGTTAACAGTTTTCACGTTTAACGTTATTAGCTCCCTGGTGGGTTTTCGGGTTGGCGGCGTGCCCGTCTAGCTTAAGTGTTTTTCTTTACAGTATGACGTAGTGTATATCAAGTAAAAAAAAACCCTCCAAAAATTTAAAAAAGTAATGTTGGCAAACTTTGCTGGTTTATGTGTTGTATTTTTTCGTGTATTTGTTATTATATTGTGTAACTGTATGTTTGCGAAATTTGAAAAAAAATAAAAAGTACAAAGCGTTCTATGTGAAAGTGCAAAAAGACAGTGTAAGCCGTATCTGTTCTCTCATTGTGTGTAACTTTGGGTTACCGAAGTAAACAATATACATACATACTCACTGAAATAACCCACTATTTATACGTATCGGGTCCGCTTTTCTAAATGATCATTTTCATAAGGCCCCTTGGCTGCCACGTTAACAATAATAATGGCGGAAATGTACTTATAGTTTCAGGAAAAAAGCTGCACAAAAATTCTTACATAATGGTAGGTTGTCATTACTCTTAGTAACAAGAAAAAAAACAAGGAAAATGAAATATGACTCATGTGAATCAAGTGCGTATTTTGTGTATTTAACGTATAATTCTGCAGTATTATTATCACACGCAAACAATATTATTCAATTCGGTAATGAATTTTAATTATTTCCAGAAGAGATAATAGGACAATTAATTACGGCGACAACTAAAAGGTAGGTACCTAGGTAATTATTTTTCGTTTTTTTTTCGCATTTAATTTCAAGAAGATCATTAACAATAATATGTCTCCAAAAGCAAACAGGAAAACTTTACAAACCTGTTTGGATTAGGTACTAGATGTAAGATTTTATGTAAATTAAGATTTATATTGTTGAATATACAAAAAATATGGAAAAATACAATCATAATATTATCTTTGGCAGGGTTTTTTTTTCGTGGTTAAACACGTTCTACTGTGGCCAGAAACGGATTTCGAACATTTCCATGGTAAATAAAGTTTTATATTATTTGAGTTCTTACATATCGTACATGACTCGTCATTGCGAAAATAAGAATTGATCACACTTAATAATATTGGAAAAAATGATTCTCAGCATGAAGAATGTCAAAATTAAACTTTTCGGTACAATTTATTCACCCATGAGTTCCAAATTGATCAATTGAAAATCTTGCCATAATAATTCAGTAAAATTTGGTTTAAATGGGGTATATTCTTTAAACAATGTATAGATACAATTACTACTATTCTGAAATGAAAAACGGACGATTGAGTTGCGTCGTTCGTATCCAATTTTTGTTGAGACTTTTGACATTTCTGTATTCTGAAAATGTTTTATCCTATACATGAGTTGCGTAACTACAGGCAACCGATTAAGTTCTAAGCAAGAGCTTCTTGCTTTTAGTTGAAACGTGAATTTGAGAATACCAGTCAATAAGTAAACAGACATCACATGTGTTGTATTTCCTACTACACCGCCATCTCTTGGATTTTTTCAAAGTAAAGCAATTATAGAGGAATTGTTTTGATTTCAAACTTATGACCCATCGAACTTCATCCCGCATCCAAAACAACGATAACTATTACATAACGCAATAAATTTTAGCTAAATTTAATTAAGTTTTTATATGTAGTTAATTGCATTTTATTCATGTAATAAGTCAAAATTATTTTTTTTATTCTGGGTTCAGTCGAAAGTCGACGGGCGGGTCAGCTAGTATAATATATGATGCTTATTTGGACAGTAACAAAATAGGAAAAATATATTGTCTTATTGGGTCTACCTAAGACTGTCTTTTACGGCATATTTTCTCGACCGCAATAAGAAGTAATTGGTGTTGCGTTATGTTATGAGACCTCCATTTAATTATTGTGCAATACTTTATAACCACCGGTGGTATCTCATAGTCACATGTCTCTATTATTATCTGCCATTGTTCACATCTCTACTATGCTGTGCTCTAGCAAAAACGTGTGAAGCTGTGAGAATATCAAACAAACCAAGTCGTATTTAATATATGTATTTCATTTACCTACAATCCATAATATGTCAAAACGCCCTATGTACAGAGTATATTAATATGTTGCCAAGCAGTACCACATTCTAGCTGGAAAGAACATAAACAAATCTAACATAACTAGCAGCCAGCCAGTTGGACGACATGCATAAACAAGAGAGAGAAAAATACAGTAACATTTTGTGTGTAGAAACTGATCGACTATCGCCTACTTCGACAATCTACATAGATATTATTTCCGCAGACATCTATCATGCCTATCATTATTCCTATTCCCCTATTCCGAATCTCCGTGACATTTACGCTGGCGTAAATTAACAAAATTTTGTATGGACTGCGGAGCTTTCCGAAGCATTCTGTAGTGGCGCTATACACATTTCCATACAAAATTTTGTTAATTTACGCTAGCGTAAATGTCACGGAGATTCGGAATTGGGGCTCAGTACAACGAATACAGAGCTAGAGTCTTCAAAGAAAAGACAGAGTTACGAACGAACTTAACCAATTCTAATATAAGATGTTTCTGCGGTATTATATTTTTGATAATTAATGAAAAATAAAAATAAAAAGTTGTTAAAGTTATGTTAAAGTTACGGGCTAATCAACCTTTCCCCCCTTAGTTCCTCAGTTATCTGTGGTTTCAGAATGAACTCCCCCCCATTTCCCATCAAAATCATGGGTAAACATTGTTTTGTTATCTGATATAAAGTCACGCACAGATTTTCGGCAATAAATTGAAACACGTTATATTCTCACTACATATATAATATTATGCCTTATGTATTATTAATTTTTAATTAATTTTATTTTACAAGTAGGTAATAAGTTTTTTGTTTACTTACGTTTTATTAACTCGAACTTACTTAGAATTTAAACAAAGTTATATTTAAACAATAAAAACCATAAAAAAACATTCGGAAATTACTTAGAAAGTAATATTCCTTATGAGGAACTAAGTCACCTGTGACCATGCAGGACCTGTGCCTGCGAAACTAGTCAGGTTATTAAATTTGTGGTACAACAAATAAATTGTTTAATTTAAATTGCCGTAATAAAATCCATTTCTTACGATTTATGTATTAAGAAGTAAGCACTTAAAAACTAAGCCCTCTGTGAAATTGGTCCGTATGAAAGAAGTTTTAATGCATGATTTACTTATTTACCCGGCAGCACTACATTAAGTGCAAACAATTCTACAAGCTAATACATAATAAATAATAGGTAGCAAAACCAAGAAGAAGACACGTCCTTTGCTGTTTACAACTAACAACAAACATTATTTAACTCTTTACGTGATTTATGATTCTGGGTGGAAATCATACTCAGCATGCGTGCGTTCGCAACAAACCGATTAGTCATAATAATATTAACTATGGAACAAAGTACGTACGTTTATATTTGGTTTAAGTGACTCATAATGTTCTAAAAAGAAGAATCGAATCACTAAAATGTTTTCCTTAATAAATTGCGAATCTTAAGAATATTATAATGTTATAATTAAATGCTACTATCAACTGTACACGTTTGATAATAGCACTGCACTTTTTATTCGAACACCCCTCGTGGGCTATTTATGGAAAACTTTTTTGTTTATCTATGGATGAGATTTAAAAAAAATGTGGATGCAAAATATATGCCATATTATGGATTGGTGATTCCTTAAAGTGAGTATAACAGGTAATGATAACACACCATTATTATGTGCCATGTGGTCGCTATCGGAACCATGGTGCAATTCGATTGCATTCAATAACTTTCGATTTTAGAAAAGTGATTACTAGTAGGTCAATGCATCCCTACTCACCCACAGTACTACAATCTTACTAAGATGACATTTTAATTCATAGTAGCGTGAATCTTATATATAAAAATGTAGAGCTATTTCCCGATGTCATCGCATCACGCCTAAACGATTTCGCTTATTCTTTTTTGTCATGTAGGCTTTTATCAGGAGAATGTCCTTTAAGCAGAAAAAATAAGAAAATTGCATGGAAAACATTGCTATTAAGTTTTTCAATTAAATATGTATATGATAATATTATTTATCGAATTCTTCCTACGTAGGTGCTTCATTTAGTTTTAATGTCATCATTCTATTTTCCATACAGATGCCATTAGCTTACGTTGCTGGAAATAAGAAACAAAAATCATAGAAATTATTTATGTCATTTTACATTCACGGATTTCAAAATTTGAATGCTACCATTGGAGCATTGGAAACATAGAAGAATAGAAGTGAAAGAAAGTTTGGCTCAGATAAAAATAGAAGAGAAGGCACCATTATTATATTACAATTCTCATCATGCTTATGATGTGTAATTTTATGCAACGTTTCAACTTTAAAAATAGAGAATAAACAAGCAATAACACATCTCTATTATCTATGAAATCTAGTCACGTTTTAGGGAAAAGTGTTTAAAAATTATCTTCATGTGTGAACTAATGAGTAGTAGATGCTCACGCAGTAGTGTCCAATTGGCTACAACACTATTGTTTTTTGCACGTATTGTCTATGTATAAACTTGACATAGCCTAATATTATTTTTTTATTACCAAAAAAATATTCGCATAGTGTGTTTTTCTTCAGATATCACGTTTTTTATTGCTGTATATGTTACGATATTTGCCCATAAGAGTACTTTTTATTTTCAACGATTTTAATAAAATGTTGGGAAATCTATGAACTCATAGAATATGTATGTCAACATGATGTTCTTTATAGTATCAGAAGTTTTTCCTACGTGTTTTATAATTTTCATACATTGAATTATGGTTGTATTAAAAAAAATTACTTCGTCTTTGAACGACTGATCGTATCCTAGTTTAACCTAAGTTAGAATGGTAGTAACATAGAACAAGAAAGTATTTCCATGAACTCAGAATCATCCTGACATCGTATAAGAAAGCAAGTACCTATGTCAAATTTACTGAATAAAAAACTGTGAATGTAACAGGAATTCGCTGCTATTCAGTTTTTATTCTACATTGGTAGGTACGTCCAGTTTATAAGTGTGATGAGTTCTTCTTCAGCTCTTGTGATGATAAAGTGCAGCTTTCTTTCTATCTTTTTGGGGGCTTCCTAGTTCCAGACGTCCATCTAGGATCCCCTGCATCCCGACATTTGCAATATTGTTGTCATCCATTCGACATGGTCCCTCCAGAACCTTCTTCTCTGTCTACTCCACCATAAACCATGGTTCTTACAAATATTTGAAGAAACACTTGGGTAACGAAACTTAGATATTGATGGAATAGTAATACGTTGATTTTTTCAAACATATTTCTCCAAAAATGGCTAAATAAGATGGTCAAATATCTCGAAGAACAGACTATGATAATGAAAATAAATTAATGTGTATTCTGCGAATAATGGCTGTGGGTACCTTCTTGTCGGAGAGGCTCTCAACTTAATAATTAATTAGCACTCGAGTGAGTGCGTCAGATAAGTATGTCCAAGGTGCGAGTGGTCGTTTCAAGGCTAATTATCAGAAAAAAATATCTAGCAAAAACGGAATAAGCGAAATCAATTAAGTAATGAATTATCTTCTTTTTTTTTTAAATCGCAGTGTTACTACAGCTTCATATTTATCAAGATATTGTTTACTTAAAGAAGGGGAAAATAGTGAAACCCATAGAAGTCGAATGAGTCTCAGAGAACATACAAGAGTCGACTGGATTAATAGGTGTTAGTTAGAAATATGTTCCTGGACGGCTCTTTTTACCTCCCTATCCCCCTAGGTGGGGTCACAAAGGGAGTAGGTAAATATGTATGTATGTATTCACAGTTATAATTCAACAATGGTTTGATAAATGTTCGAATCATTTCAACCAAATATACTGCCATTTAAGAGAATCTGACAACTGCTTATTCGTCAAGTATAACACTTATTGCATTCTTTAAAAACTGCACCGCAGTACTCCCAAAGTGCAATAGCCTACGGAAGGTTTCCTAACACAAAGCGTTCCCTATCTTTTGCACTGCGATTTAAAATCCCAGATTTATGATATAAGTTATCTCATAGATTTGTATCTTAGATAAGAAACTGAAACCAAATCAATCATGATTTAACTCAAAAGGTTACATGAGTTGGGTGTGACATCTTCAGACTTCCAGATATATATTATGAACACGGGTGAGGTGAATAACTCTCGTTTTCAAACACATTATTGTAAGTATAAGGCGAAACCGGTTACGCATTCATTTTGATCGCTGCCTGGAGAGTTGTCGGATATCTCCACGTTGTATCGTATCTGCAAACAATCTCACTAACAACATCGCTGTGCTACAGAGGCTAAGGTAGCTTAAAGCGATTTTTTTATGACTGTAATAATGTTTTCGATATTCAACAAAGCCTTATAAATCATTATGTCAAACGTTTGACCAATAATTATTTAAATTATGCGTTGGAATGTTATAAAAAGCGCTTAGGTTTCTGTTGTTTTGTTAAAAATGAAACCTTATACTTATCTCACACATATTATTTGAGTATACATATTGTTTTGTTTATGTTTAATAATATATTATACCGACCGCGCTTTATAAGTTTATTTAATTTTATCTTTAGAAGGGCTTTATAAGTTTATTTAATTTTATCTTTAGAATAATAAGAACGTTTTGGACTACAAAGTCCAAAACGTTCTTATTATTCTGGGTCGTATTTGTATACGACCCAGGTAATCAAACTGTCTAAAGACATGGAAATATAGTTTACTACCGACCTCGGTATCCTAGTGGACTTCAGATCAAGAGGTCCCGGGTTCGATTATCGGCCAGGTCAGAATTTTTAAAGGTGTTTTTTCACTTCAAATTTCTACCCAGGGTTGGACGGGCCGGTCGACTGGAAAACATTGCCTCAGGCAATAAGTTTCGCCGGCTATACTGACGCCTTTGTATAGAGACGCGTTAATTTATTTATAGCTGTTTTTCTAACAATAAATTATGAGTAGAACAATTTATGAGTATAACCTTTCCAAAAATTGCATTTCGAACAATTGTGCTTTCGAAGAATTGTTTTTCGAATAATTTTCATGTAACCAAGGGTATTCTCCCTAAATCGTTGTGGGTAACCGAAATTTAATTAGGAAATTAAGATGTGGTTGCATCAATGTTTACCTTAAATTCATCTCGAGCAACGCAAAATGTTACTAATGGGAAAAACAATCTTGGACATTATTGATTTGTACCTATTCATTATTTTGCAGTACCATCAATGGCTGTAATTAAATATTCTAGTTGATCAAACTTCAAGGCAACATTATAATGTATTAATATTTATGATTTGATGATTATTGTTTTGTATTAAAGTAGTGAGCGCTAAACAAAATATGATCGTATCATTTTCACAAAACATTGAAGAAGACAAACCATTAAATAAATTAATTGTTTGTAAAATAAGTGAACAATATAGGAGTATAATTGAGTATTCTACACTGGCGTTTACATTATTATTGGAATTTATAAATTCGGTATGTTGTATGAGTAAGTAGAATCGCAATAAATCTATTGTTTCATCCTCGGCTGATGGCGGATATTACAAAACATCATTCAGTGGTTTTTCTTAGAAGATGTCATGAAGGAATTCACAGCGCGTATAATATAAACATCTTGAGAATCTGCATACCTAAGTCGCCGGTTCGCCATCATTTTTAAATGGCGATGATTTCTCGGATAACATACAAGTATTTTATAATCAATAAAGTATTATTTATTGAATATTTGCTAAGTGCTTGTGTAAACGGCGTGATATTTGATCAACGAAATCATATTGCGTAACAATACCTGAGACTTGGCAAAAAAATGCGTAGATACCTACTGTATATTGTGTTTCCTCGTAAGATCATAGTGTTTTAAAAAACTTTTCACCTTTACTTCAGAAAAAGATCTCAGAAGCCATTGTAGAGATCACACAAAATCAGTAACTTAGAAACAACAAAGTTCAGTACTTTAGTCTTTTAAGACGCTGAAGAGATTAAGAAGAGAAAACAGATCTCGAAAAAACAAAAAAGCAGTAGATTCAAAACCAACTTGAAGATGACCTTTATAGGCAAACCAATCATGAGATGGATGGAATGCTGGACTGAGAGGACATTCACGTCACAAGACTAGGAGAGAAGAAGAGTATATTGGTCATCTTCTCATATATTATCTAAGTATTGCAAAAAATTTTACCCTGGCCAAGCATCACTGTGTGATGTATTGATATATCGACAATCAAACACTCATATAGATCTTAGCCCGCAATGAAAAACGGATGTGTAAGAATTCGGTACTTGGAATCCAAAACATTGTTGATACGACGCGAAGCCGACGTGCTCGGAGGTGTTGGCGCAATTCCGCATTGGCTTATAGGAAATACTCTCTCTGTCTGTTATACCTAATAAAATCGCCGTGGCACCAATCTGGCAAAGGCGGCCCCTCTATGCAGACACCGGTGCTATTGGGGTTATGTAAAACATGTTTCATACAGTCACCATCTACATAGCCTGTACCGGATGGCAAATAATGGACGATGTGGTTTCCTTAAATTTGACTAAGAAGACTAAGGCTAAGTCAGGTGGCGTGCTTAGCGCCCAGCGCCATCACCATTACCATATGTTTGCTTCCTTGGAAACAATAGGGAAGATACCAAATGCTCATGCGGCCTGTTTCGAACGTTTGTATTAGTAAACTAGGTGACTAGTTAGCGTTAGACTATAGGCGCAAAGCATGCCGCCCGTCAGTACGGACTTGGCCCTAGGGAATTTAAAATGGATCAATATTCAATCAAACATCGGGGCCTAACTGTGGAACGTTATCGTTAAAATCAATGGTTAATCGTTTTGACTCAGCGTGCAAACGCGACTTTCGCGAACAAGCAATTTCAATCGGCCTCCACGTTCATCGGATTTAACAGCTCCTAATTGCTTTCTTTGTGAATAAACCAAAAACTATCCTGAAATTTAAACAAAATCCGAGACAAAATCGCCGCATTAAGACCTCAAAATTTGTGAAAGGGTATTTAAAATGTTTTGAAAAGAGCCTAGATTTGTGAAGTTGAAAATGGCCACCACTCGCGAGTAATCGAAGACGAATCGAAGAAGAGAAAAAAAAGAATTCAAATCGCAACGATCGTTCTACGCCACCCTGTACAATCACACAGTATACCTACTAGTTTATAGTTTGGTACAGTGCAATGGTTATGTCACACATCTCTCCGCAAAGTAAACCTGCACAATATTCGAGCAGCTCTCGTGTTATTCAATACCACGCGATAAGTATAGTGGTTTGGGTTATGTAGCCCGTAGATTCTCGTCATCGATTCGACAGCAGAAGTGTGTCACAGATGGATTGGCTTTGAATATATTTCCGTTACACTTAATACAACAACTGCCGAAAATAATAATTACGAATTTCATCGGAACTATCATTCATTCAATTAAGTACAATGTCACATTTCGTGGCAATTGTTTAGAGGTAATATCATTGTATCATTGTACAAATTCGAATTCAATATTCATAGTTAGGACCACAGGACAACGTCTGTCGGGAAAGCCAGTCTCTTGTAAAGATTTCAGAGTACTATAGTTGTCGGCCAGTGCTCGAAATTCGACCATAACTAATTCAGATTATAAGTTTGAACATTATTAAGATTCCTTTGTCAAAGACTGAGCGAGGGCTATTTCAAAATTTTCTTTCAAAAATAATGACATGGATAGGTACGTCAAATTTAAAATGTTGATGTGTTCAAAGTTTTTTCTATGGTTATTTAATACAAAAAATATTTATCTATTCTCAATTTGACCACAGATAAACAAAATATCTGTGTCAAATAATGTCAAATACATCGAAGTGTGTGTGACTATGAAATACATAACATTACAGTAGTGTGTGTAGTGTTTTTTTTATCGATTTAATCTATTTTTGTGCTTATTAAAAAAAAAATACTTGCATTCGCCACTTCTTCTATATATAAACTATAATTGTGCGAAATTTCATACTACTCCGTCCGCACAATTTTCGCAAAAATAGTAACAAAGTTTTTCCTTCACGTATTGATTTATAGATACAACATGAAAACCTTTTTCATACTGATTCATACGATAACCGGAAAAAATCCGTGTACTCTCGAAACAAATTATATATTATTATGAATTATAAATTTTATGTGATTGTTAACAAGTCATCAGCAGAATCACTGTGCCCATCAACCGGATATGAATAATTTGACTTTCAACTTATTACAACAATTTTGAAGCAAACAACTAACAAAATTATTTGACAGAATTCATCATGAAAATCTAATTTAAATTTATCTCATCAAAATTTCTTTTCTCTAATGCCTGTGACATTATTATAATATGTAAGTATATACATAACAAGTAAAAATAAAGAAAAATTATATTAAGTTGCCCCAATTGGCATATTATGATGAATTACTGGCTGTTCTATGCTAACATTAGTGTGCGTTTACAACAAATGAACACAGTCCTGTCATAAAGGGGTGCTTCCGGTAGCATTCGAACCTGTGACCCTAGCCATGGCGAAGCTCTGATCTCCAGGCCATAAGCTGTGTGTAAAACTGTGTTATAGTCAAATAGTGAGTCTTCTTCTTTCTTCCAATGTGGCAATCCATTCTCGAGAGAATAATCTATGCCAATATCTACGTACCTTCCAATATAATTTATTGCCGTGTATGTCACAAAATAAACAATACAAGTATTAAAAAAGTAACAATCTCTACTATAAATGAAAGTCGGGTTAGTGCGAACACTTGTAACTCGATATTGGCTCAACAGATTGTGATTCCGATGTGTGGTTTGTTGGATTCTACGCCACTCCGGATAACAGAATAACTAATGAAAAGTTTAAAATGGAAAAGAAATGATACAAAATATAATATTGAAGTTAGCACGCAACAAATTTCATAGCGACGCTATCTTTGAAAAAATCTAACAACAAAATTATTGTCTTATGCACCTGCACCCTCCCATTCTCGCATACGTAATTGCCACTCTTACTGTAGCCCATTTCACTTACTCCACCGTTTCGGGCGTTTTAGAAACTTTTCATACAAAGTCAACCAAATTGCGCACATATTATTATTATATTCTCGCTTTGAACCCGTCTCAGGTTTGAATTCGAATGAAATATGGACGGTTTAGAATTAATATTTAATTGTTATTATTTAATTAGTTTATTTTATTTCTATTTATAAACAATAAACTTGTATAGGTTACATGCGTTGGTACTATTATACAAAATATTATATAAATATAACCTTGAAAATAAAATTAAATTACGAATAAAATATTCTCATTTCAATGTTGCCCTGAGTACTCATTCTATTTACCAAAAATATTGTCCATTCATTCATTAGGCAGTAATAATTGCCAGATCTAATAAAAGAAATGAAGGTCAGCCTACATTGTTCGCAGAATCGAAACAATACCTGTCAAATAAAAAAAAGTCATTGTGTTTATCAGCCTGTGAGTTCCAAAAAGATGAAAGATTAAAATATTTAACTATCGAGTGAATTATTTAATTTAGTTTGTTTGTTACGAACTGCCTTTATTTAATTAAAGTAATCCATTTTAATATGCGTGAGTGTGCGTAAGTTAATAATGTGAGAAATGAGTAGTTACCTATTGGTTTTAAACTATTTCTGTGTGTAAGCAAGTCATTTTAGAGAACAATGCACTTATAAGTACTAACTTAAAAATTATCAATACAATTTTACTATTCTGCCTTCTGATGAATTATCCCATTCAGACAGCGCTATAGTAAAGAATGTCCAAAGAAATCGCCAGCAATGATTACTCAATGAAACTAATTAGCTGTGTCGATTATTTTCAGTCCTAGGTTTGATAAATCGTTGATTTTTGTATTTGCGTATATTCTTTGACAATGTTTAAGACCAGCGGAATTTTTTCTTCATAATATGTTAAACATACTTATCTTAAAGCCAAAACAAGATACAGACCTGAATTATTATCAACATCTGATATTGACAGCTCTGCTGTTAGGCTCATCAAATTCATATCGACATCTAATTCATTTATAACAGATGAAAAGTGGTATCATCCACTTAACTCAATAAAAATCTGTAATTTCCCTTCTATGAGGGATGATACATTGGATGAAAATAAATATTATCACTTGTAAGCTGAGACGTAGTTTATGTCATTATGCTTAGGACCTTATCTGCAGTAATTATTAATGCCCTATTTTCAAAGCATAGTGGAAACTGAAAGAGGACATTTTTGTAAAAGTATATTAAATTAAAAGAAGTGTGGCGAAATAAGACGTTGACACCTACCCCGCCGATATGACAGGCAGAATTATTATAAGTAGCATGCGTACCAATTTGTTTCCAAACGTCAACGGAGAAGCACTTCCTTTTATTATAGACTAGCTGACCCGCCCGTCGAACTTCGACTTATCCCAGAATAAAAAAAATAATTTTAATTACATGAAATAAATATAGCTTACGACAAAAAAAAACTGAATTAAATCAAGCTAATATTTTTTGCATTAGGTATGTAATGATTAATTAATACAACCTATTACAATTTTTTCATGAATGTACCCTTCCGCTCAGTCTAAATACTTCGTTTACCTTATTTTAATCAAAATAAGGGTTCGTTCATTTTTTAATTATAGTAATGAAATGTATTTCCTATAGGGACAATAATCATTATGAATTTTTCTTTTTGTAATAACGAGTACAAGTGTCTCTATGTTTAACCCTACGGTAAGTAACGACTCATACTACAGCTTGTAATGTTGTGGTATCTGCCCGATCAACAGGTACTAAGATATGCGTGACCGATCAAATTAGAATCGTGGGGCCAAGTACTTAGAATCTATCTACGAACAATTAAAAATCATTATTAAAATACGTACATTACAATACTTGTATCTGGTCGTCACCGCACTAAATATTTACCAATGCATTTTTCGTCCAGAATGTAAATGCACTGTACCACATTGCTTTGAAAATACGACGTTAAATTAAAAGATAGGTAGGTAGGTACTCAACTTCTGTTATGACTTTGAAGCAAGCAAGGATGATTGAGAAAACGCATAAAAGTATTTAAGAGTGATAGAACCTTAATTATTAACAATAATGAATGACATATTTTCTGCGTTGTATAATCAGAGACACCGTGTCAAAGTTCTTAAGCAGATCCATTGCACAACAGCGATGATCTAACCATAGGATGGCTACTGCTCGTACATTCCCAATGGTGTTTAATTGCGCTTATCGAATGGCACCGACTAACCAACAACCATCTACTACTGTCGCTACGTTTCGTCGTAAAAAAAGTAAAACAAGCAATGAAGTGTGAATTGTTACAGCAACAACAATGGGCAGAAGTGGCCAATTACCCAGTGGCGTTCACACAGATACTACATAATAACTACTAACAAGGTAAGATGACAACGATTACCGAGTAACTATACCTGTGCTTAAAACATTTTAATTACTTGACGGAGACATGGATAGGTCATAATTCCATTAAATGGTTGAATTTTGTGAAATATTCAAGCTGTAACATAAAAAATCTGTCTGCAATCCCACAAACTTTTTGTTGTTCAGGAGAAAAGTAATAAAGCAGACAGTGTTCAGGGACAAAGCTTATTCAAACACTTCATAATAGCCTGTTTGGTTAAAATACGATCTAGTTCAAATCCTACCACTTACAGACACTATTTATTTTCATTTTAGCAAAATATATTTTTTTAGAATCACTTTCTGGCTGATCTCTAAGCCTGACAAAAAATTACGACGAAATAATAACAGAGAATGACATGTTTTTTTTAGCTGTTGGCTTAATGATTTTAAGTACTCTGACATGTGCAGAATCTTCAAGAAATTTGCAACCGTTATAGTTCAAGTGATTTTAATGGCGCCGGAATGTACCTAATAAGATTTGATATAAGATCGCATTAATACCGTTTTGTTTGTTAATAACACCCCTGGTTAGGTTACTCTTGCACGAACACCGACTCCCAGATTTCCTTCCTGTCTTTTAGGGTTATCTGCGATGAAGCAAAGTGTTCTGATCTTGATTGTACACAGAATAAACTTGGTTATGGAGTATCAGTCCGAGTTTCAATTGCGTAAATCATGACAGATTGATGAATGAATAAAAATTATTAAAATAAAAATACGAATGTTTGTATTCCTTATTTTAACAATCGTTCGATGTCGTTGTATTGAATTAGGCCTACTTAGTTGCGACCAATTGAATACGTACTACGAAAGACTTGTCAAACTCGAGTAGTTCTAGTGTGTTAAAACACATACGAAATAAAACTATAATAACAAGTCTCAATTACCCTATATTTTAATTAACACAGAAAAAATAGGCGAAGGCGTCTAGTCTAGTGTTTATTATGTAAGTAATGTTCTAACAAAATATGACATAGGCAAACTGAATGAGTTTTAATTTGCCCAAGTGTATTTAGTGTATAGTATACGATTGTGTCAATAACATTTTGAAGTATACATAAGTATACCTAACTACCGCCCCACAAATGATATTGACCTTATATTGAATTTAAGTCAACATTTAAGTGCAAAAACATTCTAATTTCCCAAATTCTTTTTTTAGCATTAGGTCAGTTGAAATTCCATACTATTATAGAAGGTAGGAATGTGTGGAAAAGATAGTCAAAGCTACGTTATTTTAAGTAGAGGATATTTACAAAATCGTTAAACTGTTGCATGATTAAGTTTTTTACGTATGTTGACACGTCATACCGAAATTTCAGATATTACGTTAGATTTTATATCCGCGCAGAGACGTGCAAAAATACCCGAACATTCTTGGATACAACCTTGTCCACTTGCTACATTACAAATTAATCTTATTATCTTTATTGTAATATTGCAGTAATCAAGAAAGTTGAAAGTTTTATTAAATCGACGATACAATGACTATTTAATGAAATCCGCCGTCAAACTATCAGATACGTATCAACACTTAATCCAAATGAATCAGTGTAAACGACAACACTGTTTTCATAAATTATTTGCATTTAAAAACGTACACAAAATTCTCACAAATAAATTATCGAGAACTGTATTTGATATCGTAACTTAACAATGAAAAGAATACCTGAAAACAGTTGGTAAATACGTAGGTATAACAACGAAAACATTTTAATAAAGACATTATATTATCGACGTAATAAAGTAGGTTTCAGTCATTTTGATTTAAACATGTATGTACATATTTACTTATTTTCAGAACACGACAAATAATATGTAAAGTAAACAACAGTCATGTTGTGTGTCTCAATGCAAATAAGTCTGATATTATAATTATTCTTTTTTTATTTATTGCATACGGCTATTGCGTTTGTGTGTTCACATGCGAATATTGTTAGAAAAAAAGAAATCAAAACGCAAAGAGTTGATGTAGTACCTACTTAACAATCCGGCGTACTTGCTCGTACCATGCTTCGTGTCTTTATATATTTAGTTAAACATTTTTAAAACAGTAAATTTTTCTACTGGTTATTTAATAGAAAATTTGACAGGAGCAGTTCAACTGAAAGAAAATTACACTAGTCAATAAGTCTGACACAACATTAAACAGTATAAGAGGCATTTATTTTTCTTCAAAAACCCAATGGTTGTAAAACAGAGCTCTCCTACGTCATCAACACAAAGCACTTGGAGTCTTTATTGTAAAACTAGCTTTCCCGACAGACGTTGTGCTGTGGACCCTTTGGTCCTTACCAGAGGCGCCCCGTTCATTGTGGACTGCGCCTCCAGAAACAAAAATAAACTAACTAAATAATAACATTAAAATATTAATCCTAAAACGTCCATATTTCATTCGTATTCAAAGCTCAGACGGGATCAACGCGAGAATATAATTATATGCGCGCAATTTGGTTGATTTTGTATGAAAAATTTCTAAAACGCCCGAAACGGTGGAGTAAGTGAAATGGGCTACTGTAAGAATGGACAATTACGTATGCGAGAATGACAGGGTGTAGGTGCAGAAGACAATAATTTTGTTGTTAGATTATTTCAAAGACGCCGTCGCATCATATATTCGTTCCATACAAACTTTAATATCATATTTTATATTATTTTTTAACCATATTTCAACTTTTTATTAGTTATTCTGTTATCCGGAGTGGAGAAAAATCCAATAAATCACACATCGGAAGAATCTGTTGAGCCAATCTCTAGTTATAAGTGTTCGCACTAACCCGACTTTAATTTATATCAGAGAGATGTTCTATTTTTTCTGCTCTTAGTCGTCTTATCACCATTGAGTGAGTCCATCCATCCTTTATGTACCTAAGCCTACACTAATGTTTTTTTTCAGAGAGACTGTATTTTTTTTCGATAAACAAACCATGTAACTATTTTGAAAAAAAAAACAATCTCAGCTGGCAATGAGACAGTAAGATCTCAAACAGTAGGTTTTGGTGTTCTAAGCCTATTTTCGCTCGGTTATACATAATGCTTATGAATCATTTTACAATGTTACAGTGTTGCCTGCTATAATTTTAACAGTTTGCCAATACTTCATTTGTATTTTTTTTTCACAAAGTTTATAAGAAGCTTCACTGTGAAGAATTCAAAATAGATCAAAATGAATATCAAACAAAATACCCAAAACTCAATTTGAAAAACATCATCGATATCTACGAAACAATATGTCGTTCACGCAGAAATTCATAAATAAGGTACTGTTCTTCCTTCAGTTTGGGGAAAAGGTTGTTAATTTTTAATGAAACTTCTTGGAGCGTTTTATAATGCGTCTTGTCTTTATTCTGCTAATGGCGGAAGAG
Source organism: Mystacides longicornis (assembly GCA_963576905.1). Taxonomy (NCBI): domain Eukaryota; kingdom Metazoa; phylum Arthropoda; class Insecta; order Trichoptera; family Leptoceridae; genus Mystacides; species Mystacides longicornis. The sequence goes on from OY756425.1 coordinate 16,708,153, forward strand.
ACCGCTAGCGGATATACATAGATTTTACAAAACATATCCATAGATAATAATTAGATACTTATCAGTGCGGCATAGAGCGCTACAAATCGCCTCGCTCTACGACGCTGAAGTCCTGTGTCAACATCCTCCCGAAGCAGAGGATCGACAAAGAACGACAGCACCCGTCCGCTTCCTCTTCAAGCATTCCATCAGTTTCCCTCACTAGTGGACTGTATTTACTTTTTTGAACCTGATGATGAATGCTCAAAAAGGAAACAGACGGCCTTAACTCATGTACATATTACAAAGTAAAATATTGTTATCACAATATATAAAAAATAAGCAATTTATATTAAACAATATAAGCTACCTGTTTTCAGTAGTTTAATTATGAATTTAGAAAAATTCAACTTATTTAGTTGAAAAGTATCTATAAAGCTTATGCAATTATAATGTATCTACTGAATTTGTTATCTTAGAAATTTAAATTTTGTAGGCCTATCATAAGCCGTAAAGATGAACATACATGTATACAATTTATATAATATAATTTTTTTTATAAATAAGTCTCTTTTATTCCCATCGACCAGATTCGCTTCCCGCCATGGGAGTATTTACTCCCATGACTAGACACAAACCATGGTGATAGAAGTGCGATGACCCCTGTGAATTATCACTCCAATGGCAAGACACAAATCTTGGTGATGGAAGTGCGATGGCTTTTGCCATCACTCCTCGTCACTTCTAGCGCTCTTACGCAGCCATCCTTTCCGGGATATATCTCTGTGACTCTTGCCATTGGCCACGCAAAGGAGGGACCGTCACACTCCCTCAAGATTACAAGAGAACCTTTTCGAACATTGGGAAGTGTTTCTTTCCACTTTGGACGGCTCTGTAGTTGGTTGAGGTATTGCTTATACCAATCCTTCCAGAACCGTTCCTTCATGGCAGTGCAATTCTGCCAAAACTGCAACCTGTTTTCAGGTATTTTAGCCAAACTTTGTTCTGGTATTCCAGTCAGGGCTTCACCAGCAATAAAATGACCTGGGGTCAAATAAGAAAAGTCCTCAATGTCATTAGACATCTGTACAAGAGGACGTGAATTTAATATTTGTTCTATTTCCACGAGAACTGTATAGAATTGTTCATAATTAAGAACTCTGCTTCCCAATATTCTTTTTAAATGAAATTTAGTGCTTTTTACTGCAGCCTCCCACAGGCCCCCGAACACCGGAGAATAAGATGGAATAAAGTGGAATTTGATTCCATTTCTCTCAGAATGTCTTAATACTTGTTCCTGGTGACTATCAGAGGCTTGCAGTTTGTACAACTCATATAATTGGTTATTAGCACCCTTAAAAGTACTAGCGTTATCACAATAAACCTCAGTGGGTATTCCCCTTCTGCCAACAAATCTTTTAAAACATGCCAAAAATGTCGAAGTTGATAAGTCAGAGACCAATTCCAAATGTATGGCCTTAGTAGCAAAACACACAAAAACAGCTATATAACCCTTTGATGTAGTGGTGCCTCGTAAGCGAGACTGTTTAATTAAAATCGGGCCAGCAAAATCTATACCAACTTTTTGAAAAGGTCGACTGATGTTTACTCTATCAGCAGGCAAGGAACCCATGAGTTGCTTAGCAGTATTAGCTTTGCATTTAAAACATGTTATACACTTATATAATATTTTTTTTATAATTCTAAGTCCATTTATAATCCAATATTTCTGTCTGATATGAAATAGAACTAATTTTTGTCCAGCATGCAGTAATTTTTTATGAGTATTATCTATTATTAAATGTGTTATTTTAGAATCTGAAGGAAGAATTATTTGATGTTTGTAAGAGTAATCAATATTAGCGTTTTGTAATCTACCTCCAACTCTTAATAAACCTTTTGAATCTATAAATGGGTTTAATCCCCTTAAGTAAGATGAAACTTGAAGGCCCTTTTTTAAGTTACAAATATCGTGCTTGAAATACACATTTTGTTCATGAGAAATTATAATATTCAAAGAAGTTTCTAGTTCTTCCGAAGACAATCTATCAGACATTTTAATATTTTTAAACAATTTACATTTCCGGTTATTACAAAACCTTAAAATATAACAAAGTACATGTATCATTTTATCCAAATTAGAGATATTAAACAGTCTATCAAATACATAATTTACTGATACGGATGCCATGCATACCGCATTGCAGGGAGCATCCAACTCTGGCAATTCCACTGTGCTCAAATCAAGATCGCAATTATCAAAATTTAAATTCGAGCACATCAAAAACCGAGGGCCACTCCACCACAGTGGATGGTTGTCCAAGTCTTGAGGGTTCACGCCTCGGCTTAAGCAGTCTGCAGGATTCATGGACGTACCTACGTACAACCATCTGAATGATTGCGATAGACCCTGTATTACACTGACGCGATTGGCCACGTACGCCTCCAACTTTATATATTCAGAACCCAACCAAGCCAAAACCACCCGTGAATCGGTAAATAAATATACCTTTTCAATTTTTAATTGTTCCTGTATTACCTTATACACTCTGCTGATGAGCCTAGCCATTAAAACTCCTGCATTCAATTCCAATCTTGGTACACTAAGTTTATTTTTTATGGGATTAATGCGAGATTTTGAACAAATTAAATTAACACTTACTTTTCCATCTAAATATATGGTTCTCAGATACACTGAACATCCATATGCTGTACTGGAAGACGCATCAGAAAATCCTAATAATTGATGTTCCAGTACATTTTCTGTACAAATATTTCTATTTACGACTATAGGTTTCATATTAATTAAACTGTTAAAAAATACAAGCCATTTCTTTAAAATTTTTGAAGGTGGTATTTCGTCCCAATCTACTTTTTCCATCCACAAGGATTGCATTAATGCTTTTGCTTGTACAAAAATTGGGCCAATGAATCCTAGTGGATCATAAAACTTTCCTATAAAACTTAATATATTTCTTTTAGTCCATGCAAACGCTTCAGCCGAGGGTGGAGTAAACCGAAAGATGTCTGCATTCATATCGAAGGCTAGACCTAGGGTTTTGACAATAAAGTCTCCCTCTTGCCAGTTCCGCTCATCAAAACACTGCAAGCTTTGTGGAATATCTGTAAGTAACATTGGATGATTCGACGACCATTTGTGCAGCATGAAACCACCCAATTTCAATAGTTCAATTAGTTGTTTTTTACTTTCAATAATAATATCTAAAGAATTATGACTTAACAAAATATCATCTACATATGTGCAATTTATAATAATGTTTGAAGCCAAGGGGTATTTTTCCTGGTATATTATAGCTAGCTCTTTTAAGCATCTAGTGGCTAAAAATGAAGAACTCTTTAAGCCATATGTGACTGTTTGTAATTGAATGCATTTAATAGGCTCGTTTGGTGAGTCTCTCCATAGAATGTTTTGAAGAGGCCTTTGTTCTTCTTCTATCAAAATATTTCTATACATTTGTTTGATATCACAAGTTAACACATACTTATTCAATCTAAACAACAATAATATATCAAATAATTCACTCTGCACAACAGGCCCATTAATCATCAAATCATTCAATGACACTTTGTTGGAGGTTTTCATGGAGGCGTCAAAGACGACCCTGAGCTTTGTGGAAATTGCATTTTCTCTTATGACAGGATGATGAGGTAAGAAATACACTGCATCTTTGTTGAGGTCATAATTACTTATGTCAAAATATTTACCATGCTTTAAATTAATATATTCATTTATAAAATTTTTATACTCAATGAATAAATTTTTGTTGCTCTGAAATCTTTTTTCTAAATTATGAAATCTTTTTAATGCAAATGAAAATGATCCCCCAAGAAACTTACTTATTTCATCAAGGGGTACTTTAAGTGGTATCTGAACCTGAAATTTATTATTTTTTAATGAAACACTTTCCTTGAATACCTCTTCAGCCCTCTCATACTCAGACTTGTCCTCCACAAAAACCTCCGGGACAGATTCCTGCTGCCAGAATCTTGACATGTGAAGACTGAGGTCATCCTCACATTCCTGGCAGAAAAGGTTGAGTGGTTTGTGCTGAGCAGATCCTCGGATGCTCCCTGCAACGACGTCCCCGAACTGGGTCGGCACTATCCGCATGGCACCCGCATCAATGTCCGAGTAGTTACCAAGGGGCATCAGAGACTGAAAGAAAATGTTTGAACTTAGTAAGAGGTCAATTTTTCCAGGCATATTGAAACTGTCATCTGCTAATTTGACAGTTTTTGGAAGGTTCAAATTATCTATATCTATTTTTGAACTTGGCAAGTTGGTTGCTATCACTTGATCAACAACAAGGCATTCTGTTCGCACACGATATGGGTGCGTCAAAGAGAAAAGATTAAGATTTACAGATCCTTTTATATGCGTTTGAGTGTTAGCTAGGCCATTTACGCTCTTGTTGGTTTTTGAAATTTTTACTCCTAAAATGTCAACTAAATTTTTTGAAATGAATGTCGCCTCACTTCCACTATCAAGGATGGCTCTGGCTGTAACCTCCTGATAATCTTTACCAAGAACTTTGACCTTTATTGTGGGAAGTAAGGCTTGATAATGAGGAAATTTATTTCCTGAAATTAATGTAATGAACTCACCTTGTTCATTAGACGATGCATGCAGCAGCACATTGTGCTTTTCATTACATGTTTTACAAGATTGGGGACGCTTGCATGCACTGCCCTTGTGCCAATTAAGGCACATCAAGCATCTCTCTTGTTTAATGATAAAAAATTTTCTTTCTGAAGGATTTGCTAAAATAAAAAGTGGACATTCAGAAATTCTATGATTTCCTTTTTTACAAAAATTACATGTTTTGACTTTTACAGCTAGGGATGTTTTATTAATTGAATTTTTTCCCTGAAAATTATTGTTAACATTAATGTTTTCATTTGAATTTTCAAATGCATTTAATCTCGTTTCCATGATAGTATAGAATTCCTTCATGGTTGGCATTTTTTTTGAGTCTCGCTCCATATGAAAGGCTCTGACTGAACCTACATCTAGCTTATCAAGAATGTGAGATAGCAATAACGTATCCCAATGTTCTACCGGTTGTTTTAAATTTTTCAAAGCTTCAAGATGTTGCTTTAATTCACCCAACATTTTTCGGATGTCAAATACATTCGATTTTTTTATAGCGGGTATATTAATGAGAGCCTTAACATGCTCATTTATAATTTTAAATTGGTTATTATATCTTTCATCTAAAATATCTAATGCCCCCCTATAACTACTCGATACAATAGGCAAATGCATAACTAAATTAAGAGCTTCGTCCCTTAAATAGGAACGTAGGTAAAGAAATTTTTGAATATCTTCTAACCTATCATTTTTATCTATTATTGCAATGAAAAATTCTTTAAAGGTATTGTAATTACTGTACTTTCCTGAGAATGGTGTAATGTTGACTTCAGGTAGCTTCAATCGACTGGATGCAGGTTCGGCTGACTGGGAAGACTCTAGCACCTGCGCCGCCTCCCTGTCCTTGGATTCGATTTGCGCCACTTTTGTTTTCAGCATGCCCATCGTCTCGAAGTACATGTCCTCTACGTTGCTCTCATCTTCGTCGTCCATTGCAATCATGTTGATGGCTTCAAATTTTTGAAAGAGATCTTGCATTCTGTCGATTCTGATGTTGATCTGCTGCAGGTTGGCCTTTTGTAAGACTTCTTCTGTGATTGAGTTTTTTAGCTTAGTTATGCTGCCCTTAATAAATCCTTTTTGAGCTGTCAAGCTTTTGTTCTTTTCTTCGGACATTTTAATTATATGTGAACTCACGTGTTTTAATATTTTTTTTTACGATGCACTTTTCAAGTCCTTTTGTTCCGATTACGACAGTGACATTACAATGCGTACGGATTGTTAATATAAGTATATTTAAATTATTCAAACCAACAACGTAATGATGGCTTCGATAAATTATGATTATTTTTGCTCTTCGCTGTACCACTTTTTACAAAAACACAAAAAAACGTATTTAGATTCAAAACTTTTTGCTTTTCCCCAATCCTATATTTAATCCGTCTCGATGTGACCATGTTCTTCCTTCAGTTTGGGGAAAAGGTTGTTAATTTTTAATGAAACTTCTTGGAGCGTTTTATAATGCGTCTTGTCTTTATTCTGCTAATGGCGGAAGAGACCGCTAGCGGATATACATAGATTTTACAAAACATATCCATAGATAATAATTAGATACTTATCAGTGCGGCATAGAGCGCTACAAATCGCCTCGCTCTACGACGCTGAAGTCCTGTGTCAACAGTACAGCTAATCCTATATGTAGATACAGTTCTTTTTTAGAGAAACAAATTACTGTTTAAATCAATTAATTTTAAAAAATCGATAAATTAAATGTATAGTGGAAATAAAATACGCACTAAGCGCCAAAAATGAAAAAAAATGAGTTGAGTATGAGGAAATGTTCTATAAACCATTGCCAATAGCCTAAATATTGCACTAAGTCCATATCGATGATCTAAAGGTGTAAAAAACAGATCCAAATATCATCGTAGTCGTAGTACTATATCTATATGGGGGAAAAATCAGTTTTATTAGATTATCTCAAAATGAATATTTTGGCACTTGGTGCGTATTTTTTTCCACTATACAAATACTATCGTCTGTTAATTATTTATATTGCATTGTATGTTGTGCTGGCATGGGAAATATTCAAAAAGATTCCTGCGTTCGATATTATGTGTGTTGTGTGTATGTGTTTTAGACTTTTTGTTTCATTTTATATAACAGCCTATTAATGATAACCCAATAATGTTATTGAATAATAGTTATTCAACAAATCCAATATACAGGGTGACTGGTAATTCGACCTTTCAGGTGTTTAAAGAGATTTTACTTGATTGCTATTAACTTTACGAAGAGTCTATTATCTACTATCCGGAATTTGACCACGAAACGATACTTTTAAATGCATTTTTCGATAGATCAAAATTAATGGCGTTAAACGAGAATGTATTTCTAAAGTTCTACACTGATAGTTTGGTATTCCCAAAAATCTGATATCATATTTCTATTTTTATATAAATCGTTAAAAATTGGAATAACTTTCTACGTTTATATGCTTTTCGAAACGGTGCATCCTATAATATGGGATTCAGTTTTATATAGGATTTGAATATAAACCATATACCTACCTATCTATAACGGGCCAAGTCGTAAATTAGTAAATAAAATAAAAATGTCTTTACTTAAAATCTAGTAACGTTAGGCACTAAGTTAATTTTGGCAAAATCAGCTCTTCAATGAATATGTTGGATGACCCTGTATATTAGCCAGATATAAATTTGCAGACAAGCGTGTACAATAAACTCAGAGCTAATAACCCACCTAACCTATAAGTTGGACCGAAGCGCTGTGTCGTCACCGATATAATGTGTTTTTAAGTCTCATTATAAGTGTCACAGCCGGACAACTTTCACCTAGAAACTAAACGACCAAGCATCGGATACAAAACAATCCAAGATGTATGCACTTTATACTGATGTTTAGCGAATAAACACTCATGATGATAGAATGTGACATGTTGTGCTATTGGCCATCACTATGAGGCGTGAAGCAACCTCTACTAATTGGCATTTTCATACACCTGTTTCATAATGACAGACTGTTATTTATGATACGTGAGCAACAATCAAAAGGTTGCGATAAGTGCGTTTATGAAATATGAACACTCAATAACATCAGCGAAGGAACAACTGTCTCCTCTTTATGAAAGACTACGTATTGAGCACTCTGTCCCATACTCATCTATAGTCCACCGTGGCTAGCAGTCTTGCTCAATGTGTTTTACCGTCTACACAGGCCTGAATTCACAATTAGGGTAACTCCTTTTTCCCCATTTCCATAGAAGGTAGATGAGGATGGTAAGCAGACTTCTGCGGGTGAAGATATTTCAATGCTATACATGATATCAACAAGTTGATATGGTTTTGCAAATATGAATGTTAACAGAATAAAGAATGGCATATTTGGGGGTAAAGGGACATGGTTAAACCTAAAACTATCACTTTTGTCCTTTTTTCCTAACCCTTTATAAAGACTCAAAAATCATCAATTGCAAAGACGATTAATTTCTAAAATGTATTAAATGACACTATAAAGAGTGTGTTTGATCAGTGGAAGAAAACAAGATCTATGGTGGAGCATGACGAGGTAAGATCGTGGACTTGCGCACATGTTGAGGTGCAATAGAAGGTGCACTCGCCGCGCAACACTCTGCTCGACATAATAAAGCACCCCGCATGAGGCGTCACGCCGAACGGCTCCGAGATATTCCGCTTTCCTTCAGTAATGAACCATCTAACGATACCTGAGACACATATTACCTTACCTACACGCTTATAATATGTGCACTGTGCAGACTCTCCCGTGAACACGTGGTAGCTCCTAGTATATCCATCACCTCGCTCAATTACGTGTTGATTTATTTATTTACATCTGAGTGCTCCTGTCATCGATACATTTTTGATTCATTATTTATTTACCATCATAAATAAATTCAATGAATCATACAATGTATAATTTATACACAAACTTTAAAGAAAGGTATAAAATCAAGTAAGTTTTATCCAGTGGTAAGTATACCATCCGAGGCCCGTGGCAATTTTTTTGGATGGGGCCCTCCTCGTAAAAATCGTCACGTTGTATTTTAATTTTGATTTACCCACCTCTTAATGAAAATGTATTTATTTTTATTTAAACAGGTAGTGAGAATTTATGGAATGAGGACATTAAGGATGATTGCCGGTAATATCTACTTTGAGATACCGAGTGAGGAAAACCAGAATCCGCGAAATATGCTATGGGCTGATTATATACCAATAGACAGATGGAGCAGACAGCGAAGGAGGGAATGGTATAGCCATGTCCAGATAATGGACACTATCAGAATACCTTAAATTGCTCTGCACAACCAACCCCAATGTACCTACTCGTCCTCAAGAAAGACCCTGACAGATGGGATTCCATTTCACAAAAGTAACTTTGATGGAACAGGCCAATAGGGCTCATAAAGGAAGATGAAGGAGAATATATTTTTTAAAGAAAACAAATGCCAACAGACGCCATAAAAACACAAGCCGAGAACGCGACAGCCAAAAATGAATAGTTAACATCCCTGTCTATGGGTTAACGCTATTATTATTGTGTAAGGCGATGGTTAGGCGTTACGAGGCAGGTGTAGCCCCGGCATAACACAAAAAAGCATTGCAGAATGCAGAGCCCCAAGAGGTATCACCATAATTAAAGTAAGTAGGTAGGTTTTTTATTTTAATAAAATGAGGGAATCCCCCGGCTGTCACTATCTCGTCTACGCTACCAATATACCGCGAAAAAATGAAAGAACCAATGGATACCTACATTCTAAAATGATGGACTATTAAAAGGAGTTAGTAATAAAGTCTTTTAATTTAATTCAATAGCTACCGATGGATAATGGCTTTATCTATAAAATATGTTGTCAACGTGTGTTGAACTACTCTTAAAATATCTAGCTGTTATGAAAAATTGTCACAGTTTTACAATCACAAAAGAATACTAATTAATTGATAAAAGCATGGAAAAAATATTTCGTTAGGCAAAGCTAAGGGGTCGAGCGCTCATCACGATCAAAATTAACATAAAAATTTTAAAAGTTTTGAATTATAAAAGAGAGACTGTGTAAAATAGGGTTATAATAAAAATCTTTCAAAATAATTATAACTTATATTTAGCGAACGTTTTAGGTAATTATGATTAAATAGGTATATATATCTACAATTGATTGATATAAAATTATTATACAAGAATCAAAAAGTAGTGGTTATGATAAAATTCAAATTATAATGAATTTGGTAGCAATAAATATTTTTTAACAAAAGATCATAAATACTCTTTGGAAATAAACGATTACATAATATCCATAACGTGAACTCTCTTCTGTGTTACCTATATCATCAATTCGAGTATGTAATGATTTTTTATAAGACATTTACTTTTCATGTCAATAATATTGATTTATTACTTAAATGTTTGATTTATTTACCCACACGCCGTGTCGTACCTCCACTCTTTTCTATCCAAGCACACTTTATTCGCTTCTTTCACTAACAAACCATTTCTCATACAACCTCTCCTATTTTTTTTTTTCATCTAATTTTTTGTGGACATTTTGCCTTCTTCTACATGTAGAGAGAATGAACGAGGAGAGAATGACTGAATGGAGAGAATGAGTAGACTGAGAGGAGCAAAAGGAATAGAAGAGCATGTATGCGGAATGTTATGCGTTTGGAAGAACCGAAAGAGGTTTGTTTGGATAGGACAGAATGGAAATCCGTACTCTCTGCCTACCCCCTTCGGGAAACGGCTTGATTGGTAAAAAAAAAAAATTGCCTTCTTTGTGGACGGAATCGATGTGTTCAATCCATGTCATTCTCGGTGGACCATACTTTCTTACACCTTGCGTTTAAGCCTTATAAAATCTCGGTCAAAAGGTTCTTCGTACATAACAACAAAGATTAAGATATTTATCGGCAACAAGTCAATTGTATTAGAAGTTAAACAGATAGATTTTAGTATAAACGATTGTTGTATGTTGTATCACGTTGTTTCATACTTATATAACTAATTCTATACCTTTAAGCCACGTGGATGTTGAATGTTTACTAATTACATAAGTATTTGTACTACCTCAATAATAATTAATTATAAAATTGAATATATGTAGATATTTTTGTCTATAATTGGCTCACTTTTATTGAACGCTTACATACAAGCTTCAACAAAATCGACTGTAAACAATTCATCATTAAAAGAAACTACGGTTTTTATTCTAAACGTGATATTCTCACGTTTTATTGTAACTAGTTATATAATAGATTTCAATGATTTTTTTATTAATCTTTCATTGTTCTATTACAACACTTTACTTCTACCTTTCAACTCTTCTACAGATGTGCCCTCTTTTTAGAGTATTGAGGCTCATAATGCACATGATTGTACAATTAAATCTCTTTATTAAAGAAAAAATATTCGGTGTTCGAATTTGCACAATTTAAGTGAACTTATACCTAAGTGAAAAAAATAATTTATAAATTTTCTCCTAGAACCCTTGAAAGTTTAAGGTTGGAAAAAAATGACAAAAGGTATCGGTTGCTGAGTCGCAACATTAGAATCAATATCGAACCATTCCATCCAGATGCCGACCATTTCCAATATCATGACACGAGTGTGAAAGATGTATAAAGTGTATTCGTCTTCCCTTCGAGTAAACACAGATTTATTATATTAAAAAAAAAAACATGATCGTAAAATTATAAGGACCTGTACACATCTGAACCTCGTGTTCAGATGTGAATGTTATAGGTATTGATTACCTCCCTGCTTTACCTTTTTTTTTTTGTTTTAGCTCATTTTCGAGTGATTCGGTCATGCTTTGGTTGATCCAGTAGTAAAATTTCACCGTGTATAGTGACAAACCAGTATTGGGGCAAAAAGTACGTTTTTTACCATATTATTACTTTATGACCGTACGTGTCATCTAAGAGCTGGAACCTTTTTGAGTTGACGCATGCGGTTTTTTTTTTTGTATTTTATATTTGACAACTTTCGTCTGTAATGACGTCTTAAAAGTCAAATTTAAAATTAGAATTTCATTGAATATTTTTCCTTTAAGAAACTGGCTAACTTAATTAATTTTATGCACGATCAAAGGCATTGACATCGATACATAGAACATTGAATAAAAAACGAGTACCTACTTTCATAGTTTGATGATGAAACATTACAATACAACCCAACAATTTGTATGTGTGGTTAATATTACCGATTTTCTTAACGTATTGGTTAACCAATAAAATACAAACTTATATAGATTATACCTAGAAATAAAAATATATACTTACACCACTTTCTGAGAAACGTACTCGTGAGTTTTGCACACAATTTATCCTTTCCTTGCATTTTGGTACACTTTTAAAACCACACGTCACTGTTGAGAAATATTAAAGAAAAATAAACAAAACATTATAATAACAAGGCATAAAATTTATGCCAGATTGAGATCATTTAAACTAAATTTAATTTAGTTTAAATGATCTCAATTGTTGTTATACGATTATCGATTCCTTATGTGTTGTGTTCGGTTATAATATTGTGATAGGCCTGCATCATCTCATTATGAATTATAATAATTATTATGGTTTGAATTTATATAAAAATTCCATTTTGATAAACCGTAGATAATTGTCCATACATGACTGCCGTTCTAGCAGCGACTTTTATCTGATGCCACAACTCAACCAAATCGTTAACGGTCTCAGTAACTAGTTCAATCAATACTTGATATAACTCTTAACTGAGGATCATTGTACCTTCATCGTATACTTGATAAGACCTCCAACTATATTACGATTTCAAATAGTTTGTAAGGATAGGACTGAATTCACTCATGGAATAAGTAGATACCTTTATTGCCGTTCGTTCTGACGTATGTCCAATAGTTTAAAAGATCCACCCAATAACTAAGTGTGCGTTCACACCAAAGTTCTTTTTTCAAAATCCTTCGAATCATAAACATTCAAAATATTAAACGTTTTGTTTTAAACTAATTAAGGTAAAGAGGAATATGGTTTGTGTTTAGGTAGGTACCTATCAAACTGGGTTAGAAAATCAAGCTCCTACTGAGTATAATAACTAAGCAGTTCGTAAGAAAGAAAATATTGAATGGCCTGTCGTTTCCTATACATTTTATTCGCCAGACTTAGCTTTACATGTTTTTGAAAATAAAAATAAAAAAATATATATACATATTAACAATCTAGAGGCGTTTAGATCGACTGAAAAATCTAGACCAATATCTTCGTATTTTTGAAAATGAAAAAATATAAAATTGCATATTAATAGTTAGTATAAAGCCGTAAAAATCAACATCGAAAACGTGGTAAAATGACAATCAGTTTAAGCGTTTCAAAATGCATCAATGTAATGAATAATTAAAAAAATCAAAACAATAATTTAGATTTTTTTCCTCCTCGTACTACATAATAATGTTGTCCATATTTTACGCAGCTAAAAATATAAGTAAATAACTAATCTTTTGACGTAATTGTAAGCATTTTATTTAAAATTATTTAACTGTTTACCGCAAACCTTGCCACGTTCGAACTTGGTGAATTGTTAGTAGATAAGTACGTGATATTGTGACCCTGACAACAAAAGTACGTAACTTATAAAGTTACTTGAATCCATGAACACATCTTAAGAAAACGTTGATGGCTTGTGAAGGCTTTCAACAGTAATTACCTCTGACAAACAATGCGTGAATACGAGAGAGGATGCTGTGTCACTATGATCATGCATGACGTTATCCTCAACTGTCAAAGAGAGAGATATTGTTAAAGAGTCAAAACGCAATATCTTTTAAGTTTTTTATGATGTTTTTCCACCATAATGATTACGTTTTATCGTGTTAAAGTGATAAAAATGAACATTCAAACAAAATTTATTGACATGTTATTGTAAGAACGCTTAATTTTCTTGTTGACAAAATCATGAAAGATTTTTTCGACATTAAAATTGATGTCGACTGTTTACAGCTTATTTTGGTTGAACCCTGATCGTTTAAATCCATACAATTTTGGATAACCAATACTGTATCATAATATTGTTCTGCTGTCAAACCCAACTCTGAATTGTTCTATTTTTGATTTGAAGGTATATTCATAGCTATATTTTGATCTATATCTCAACAGACTTATTTTGTTGCAGTGACATAGGAGCAAACGATCCCTGGATCTTCTTTCAAATACTTAAATACTAATTTAGGGAAGCATATTTTTATAAAACAGTTAAGATGGTTTTGGAGGGCACAAAAGCCGCAAACTTTGCCACAAGAGATTCAGAGGGAAACCAGGGATAGCTGCAGGGATAATTGGCAGTCGGCTTCCCAAGAGGATTATGTAACAGAGACAACACGCCTTATCAAATAAGAAGAAGAACTCTTAAACGAACGCATAATTTATCAATTACTAGCTTTCCCGACAGACGTTGCCCTGTGTTCCAAATAATGAATTCGAATTTTTATGGTCATGAGTTAATTATCATTTGACCAATTCCGACTGATGCATCTGTTTTAAACCATGCATATTCCATTCGTATTCTGTCAATCGCATCAACTGTTTAACAGCTGACAGTTCCTGTCAAAATTTCAAAATTGGAATAAAAATCGTATGGTAAAGTACTAATAATAATAATACCATTTCCTGATAAAACCCTACACAACAAAAAAAGAATCAGCGAAATCGGTCTAGCCGTTTAGGCGTGATGCGATGACATCGGGAAATAGCTCTCCATTTTTATATATAAGACTAGCTTATACCCGTCTTGCTTTACGTTTTTGATTCCGATTGTCAGGCTTGATCGGTAGGTAATTAAACAGGTTCTAGTCTAGCTTCCCATTGCTTTGTAGACCTCTATAACTGACATAAGCACAGAAAAAGAAGAATGACACTTTTAATGTTTATTAAAATTTTGTATGAAGATCCTAAAAAATAGGGTTTTTTAATTAGCTCTAAATATATAAAAGTTAATGCAGCAAATTGTATTAAAGAACCTTCTCCGGCATTTTGCACGGCTCTGTGCAGATTCATATCTGACGTAGCATTTGTATTTTGAGCGTGATGATATGACATACGGTAAAAAGCAAAATAAAAAAACATTTCTGAATTATTATTTAGATCTATAAAGACCCGATGCGCCGATACGCGTAACAGGTATACTTACGCAGGTAAGTTAAATGAAAGTATTTCTTATTGAAGAAGAGTGATGTCTCGCGAGAGTGTAGACATGGTTACCTGCGCGCTGATATACATCTGCCCGCTGCCTACTTATTGCGATCTACCTGAACTAATTACACGAATCGGGTGAATGTTTTACCCAATGCAAATTATAACTATGCTCTATCAACTTTTTATAGTTTACTCGCATCCAAAGGCACCAATACTAATATCGATCTCGCTTGAGCAATTTGAGTATAGTGTAAACAACTTTCTTTAAAAAAAAACGCCCAAGCTCTAGGTAGAGAGGTCTAGATCTAGCAAAGCACACGGTGTTTCATTCACCCTCACTAGAGCGCTTTGCAACTCACTGATATACGCGTCTTGATCAGTTTAGTAAAAAAAAACTCTAGGTATTCGATGGTAAAGCATTGAGCTAGGACGAAAATTTAAGCAAGTTTTACAAGGTTCCAAGCATATGTGTGATCTGGAACACATTTATGAAGCGAAAGACAAGACGATTCCTGATGTACACATTGGATGGGAAAGGTTAAGCTAACACGGACACGAATAGTACCTAAGTTATTAAGAAGGTTTCAAACTATTTATCACTATCCTACGAACTAAAAACAACGTTTTTGAAAATATAGAAAATTATTGGTGATGCTACAAGATATCCGTTTTGTGTGAAGAATACTTCTTAACTCTTACTTAAAATCAACTTGAAGAGTGTTACAGGTTTGGAAGAGGATTCATTATCACTCTTGCATTTTTAAATGCGCTATCCACAATATTTCAATATCGGTTTTCCCAGGAAAGAAATTATAATTGAATCATAGGCGCCGTGGTTTTGCTTTTTGTATTTTCCGCTTTGCCATTCCGCTCGTCAGCCTGGCATTGTAACGCAAATATTCTCGTATACAATTTGCTAGAATCAAATCATAGGTCTATCGAAGCCTTCGAATGATATTGTGAATAATCAACATAAAATTAGACCTACGTACAATGGTTAGTGGGTGTTGGTATTTTTTCAAACTAATTTCGTATCATTTTCTGAGAAGGTTATTTATTATGATGAAAGGGTCGCTAATTGAACATTTTCAATCAAAATATTTATGACAAATTAGTATAAAAAACGATCTTCCTTGTCATCTAGAACTAAGTATAAAATAAAAGGGAAAACATATTTTAAAGTCTCAGATAGGACATTTTGTCGCACAACAAACGTTAGCTACATATAAAAAAAAATCTTAAAAGAAAAGTAGTGATTTTAAAGTTATAATCACATCAAATACTGTCCCATAAATAAATTCGTCTGTTTGATTGATTGAGTCTCCGAAGTTTTAGACCGACAAATCTTGATGGAAATGACAAATAATATGAAATTGATTGATTGCTGTGATTTATCGTTTGATTCAATTTTACTGTTTAGTTTTTAACCAAGTATTTCCTTCATACATAATATATTTGTATAGTGGAAATAAAATACGCACTAAACGCCAAAAATGAAAAAAATGAGTTGAGTATGAGAAAATGTTCTATAAACCATTGTCAATAGCCTAAATATTGCACTAAGTCCATATCGATGATCTAAAGGCGTAAAAAACAGATCAAAAAAATCATCATTGTACTATGTCTGTATGGGGGAAAAATCAGTTTTATTAGATTATCTCAAAATGAAGTTTTTGGCGTTTAGTGCGTATTTTATTTCCACTATACATTTATCTAAATCAATTAAAAAATTCTACGTAAATCGGATTCAAGATACGTTTCAGTTCATTTCGTCAACATAATAAAACCGTTTACATTAAATATTATTTCATAATCAAAATACATCTGAATGATGGCGCAATGTTTTCATATAAATAAACTACCAGTGATGTTATCAGTAAGTAAAAGACTCGATTCAATATCACTCGTGTTACTTCCTGGTACATAGATAATAAGAATATCGGGTAACTCGACACTTGAGAGCTGTGCAGGAAAGAACACATCAATGGAAATATCTAGGAATATAATTATAGCGATTAGTACAGTGTTAAATATTCATTAACATTATATTTTTTATGACTTGTCGTCATGTCTTATTCTAACACACAGCCTTTTAATAGCAGTAATTGCAGCATCCTCAGATACAATCATTTGTCACGTGTAGGTACGTTTAATTAAGAAGAATAATTTATTCTTCTACTCGTATATGACAAGGATCTGTTTAAATTTAAATAGATGTGGAATTAAATTAGCTCATTTGCGAAGAAATAAATGATGTTCAGTTAGACATCATCAGAAACTTTAAAAGCCCGCCTGAGACAATGAAAACCTTTTTAGATGTTTGCACATTAAATGATTTAGGAACTTCACTTTGAATTGCAAGGCAATCGGAACAACACATTAATATTTTTATATATTAAGTATTTTGATCATAATTACACCTCCCAGTAGCGAATAATATTAATTCATTCTTTACCTACACACGAATTAAGGTCAGTAAAGGCTTTTACGTACCTGTGAGTAAAGCGAAGCTTATAGAGCCATGAAATGGTGTGTTTTTTTTTATTTAATTTAAGAATAATTTAACAAGTCATTGAAAAGAATCGATTATGATATTTATCAAAACAAATTTATTCATTACGTTGGTTATATTATATGACAGTAACTTCAACGCATTTCATGAAAAATTGAAACCCTTGATCTAAAGAATTGTATGTAGGTTTATCAAAGAACTTTTACATGAACAGTTTAATCCAGCGTTTTGTCAACTTTTTTCTGCGACGCTGTTATTTTAATACTTCTTTTTCTGTTATTGAAACATAATGAGTAAACAACTTTTTTGTTCTTATATAAAATGACCATTGTCAAAAGACGAATTTCCGCACAATTTGACCGGCCATATCTTTCGCAATGATAAATATGCAATAATGCTCTCCTACAATAATTGATTGTGGAAGGAAAGATAAAGGTCAGGCGAGGTATGTGGCTTAAATGAGCTTCGTGGCTAAAGAATCTGAGACAGCGTTTTGGTATGCAAGAGGCTGCAGAGTGGTGAGACTTGCCCAAGACTGCGAGACTTATTCACAGATACTCGCCATCGACAACCTCGCCGAATTACAATGAACAAAGTAATACTCAAAGTTCACTTGGAGGATCACTACTTAACTCTGAGAAGGCACAACTTCTCGCATCAAGATAGATTGTGAGCTACATGGCTCACATAGGCACCTTGACCTTCTTCCAAAAAAAAAATACTCGAAGTTTAAAGACAAAATAGTGACAATCTTTGAAAAAATCTAAAGTACTTTTTACAATTATGCTGCTGCAAAGTCACAAGTTTGGAGAAAGATGTGACAGCGGACTTTTTATCGATATCCATATAAATAATAACTTGCTTTACAGTTTTGTGAATTTTTTTATTGAAATAGGTGAATTTCACTTTCTGCATGTGATCCAGCGTTTGGGTAACGCTGGTTTTTGACTATTATCGACATCATAACTCACGATCTCATCAAAACTGTACTTATATTCAACTTTCAAGTAAGGTATTCAAGGTTACAAACGGCAAAGGAATGATTTCATCTACAGATTATACTTAAACACGAACTATTAGATTGGGTCTGATTCTATACGAAGTTTTCGTTTACAATAATAATTATTAAACTACTATAATATAGTATGTACTCATTCGGAGTACGTATATCGGCACAATATAAAACGTAAACCAGTTAGTAAAATATGCAATGTATTCGTAAATTATTGTTTCTAAAACGGGTTTGGTTAATTCTACGTCCAGAATAATTATTGTTAGGAGCAAAATTATTTATAAAAACAAGTAAAATACGCATTTGAGTTCGCTCATAAAAAATAGAAGAATCTCTTTACTCTAAAACCTACATATATTTAAACCATAGTAGATCTTTGATGGAGCAGATGGATTATGTTAAAAGAATAGAAATGGCTGTTGGTTGGAAACTTTATTCTAGATCTAGATTTTTCCGAATAAAAATATGACCTTGAAGATGTTAGATAATATGGATGGATAGCAGAGACTGAGTCCAAGAGAGTATCCTTTTTACACCAACGGAACAAAACGACACAAAACATAAAAAAATTACCAGTGTTCCAAAAAGGGTGTCCGCCACAATGGGTTTCTATCTACATAACTCGTAGGAATTTTTTCTGTTGTTTGTCTTACTTCTAACCTACTCGCTGTTAATGTCTACTTATATAGGTACATAACTGGTGTTTTTGTTGTCAATACTATTTGCGTGATTATTTTTTGTACCATCACTGTTTGTATACCTGTGTAATAAAAATAATATGTACCTACCTACCTAAATAATTTTTTGTACGTGTACGATTTCAGCATTTAATACATTTAAAGCTTACTTCCAACGAAGCCTCAAGATTAACCAGTACCGATGTAAAATCGAATCTAGGTATTCAAACATTTCACTAGGATGTGAAAAGTAATATCGATATTGAATTTGTTTGATTTTCATCTAAGTCAAATATGGTGCTGCAGAATAGTGAAATTGAATATTTCTTACTACTTATTATAGAGGTAGTGTTTATTTTTTAACAACTAGTAAAAGCGTATATGTGGAATGTAATTATTATGTTTAAACCATGATAACTAACTTCAAAGTAGGTACCTTTAAACACGTACTTATTTGACAATTTATTTCGGATCTAGTTTTCTCAATGACAACAGTACCGCTAATTCTAAAAGAGACGACTGAATCGAGCTCTATGATTCGTCACAGCCACACCCCAAATTTATAACCTCACTGTACAAATTAAGATATTATTAAATTTGTTTAGTTAGCATGGTGGAATCCAGCTAAGATTAAAAATCACTCACTTTTGGATTAGGTGTTTTTTTTTTAGTTTCTCTAATAAATTGAATACTTACTTTACAGATTCAGTACAGTAAGCACGCCCGCTTGAGTATTTGGTAATGCACACTTAGAACTGTCGCGGTGAAGAATGCTCCAATAATTATGTGGTATACTGTTCTAATCAGAGTTAATCCTTATGGATAGAAACTGAATTTTTTCCTAGCTACTAGAGGAAAACCATACCGTATTGGAATTAATCTCAACAGATACTGAATCTGCCAGATCACGAACATTAGGCCTATGATATCCATTGGCTCGAGTTAAAGACTTTTTAGAGTGTAATATTGTTCCGCCTCAAAATGCTTCGTATTCCGTGGACCGATATGGTCACTAAGACGAAGATATTGCGAAGAGCCGGTCTTGAGGGAAAATCAAGAGAAAGAAAGTGTCCTAGTACCTGGAACACATAATTCGCAGCACCAGATTTAAATTGCTTTACCTCATAATAAAAGAAAAAATTGATGGAAGAAAAAGTATGGGCAGTCAACGGATGTCCTGGCTAAGAAACATCAATGGACCGGAATCTAGCGGTTGGAACAACCCTTGCGTTTAGCCCAGGACATAGAAGCCTACGACATAGTAGAAGCCGACGCCTTTGAGGGCACCTGACATATAGCACAGGAAGAAGAAGATTGTTTCCCGTTTCCCTGAAAAATTTCCTCGTGTTGTATGACATTCGGTCAAATTTGTCGGGTAAATTACATGGAAACTAGGTAATCTGATTAATTTCATTTAAGAGTCTTGCTAGTAATTTTAGTACAGAAATTTCAAGAACACAAGAGTTTAAGATTTAGTTTATTAACCAGTTTATACCTCCCCAATGTAAGAAAATGGATTTTATAAGAATTTAAGTACGATGTATTGAAGATGGGATTCAACAAGCTCTTATTTCTCCCTAGACGCCTAAGTAAACAGCTTGTTTGATAAAAATGTTAAAAAACAATTCGATTTTTAACTTTTAGTGTTTTTTTTTTCAATGTAAAGACGCATAAATTTATTTTTCATAGGTAGGTACCTGCCTGTATTTATATTTTAAAATCTGCAATATGTCATTTTATAAGCCAACTATCTGGAACACCTTCAAAATATTGTTTATATTATGTGCGTATTTAATTTTTTTTAATAGTAGGTATACTTACTAGCTATAATAAAACAAGTTGAATCAATTCTACTTGTCGCTTAGTCGAGAACAATAATTATTACTTCTCTGATGTTGCGAACGGTCCAAAGATCAAAGCTCACGAACAAATAAAAAACTATAGGTATTAAAATAAATCATTCCTACATTGCGAGGCTAAGTATGTATACACATCTTATCATCATACTTCATAACTATTGATATATTTGATATTCTACGACTAAACACTTACGACAATTATTATTGTTAAGTAGTGTCGTTAAATCTTAAAATTGATATTATATAAGTACAGCATTCAGTATTTTTATTTTACTCGAAGCGATTCGTGTCCTGACGGTGTATTATTTTAATAAAAATAATAATGATATCGATTTGTGTAAATATAACGTGTTTGACTAATGGTTAAAATGATCCTGTTTTTTTATTTAAAAAATGCCCATTAATTTTTATACAAATATGATCCTTCGCATTCCTTTTACAAAGTCTTTTTGAAGCTGTTAAGTCTGTTTCACTGATATTTAACTGAATAAATTAAAATAAATAAAATAATAATCCCCGTTTCACCCAAGCGTCTTTTCGCTTTAGATACGTGGTCTATATTGAATTAATAAAATTAAAAATATAAAATTAAATAAATAAATTCTCAATCATACACCCCGTGGTAAACAACACAATTTATAAGTTTCTCGAGTCCATTTTCTAGAATCTTCTGTGATTCAATAACAGGTATCAAACGCATTTTTAGCCATATCGAATAAAACTGTTTTGGTTTTGGGTGAGTTTTTGAATTAGTATGTAACAAATTATGACGGTACCTATTAACAATATATGTAATTGTTTTGTTAGAAAGGTTTGGTAAGTGTATACTGAACGGTATGCAATAAAAATATACAATAAGAAAAAACTTTTCAGAAAAACTGCAGATGTGAAGTTTCAACTGATTAGTTGTTTGATAAAAATCTCGGATACAAAGTGGATATTTTAAATGATATGTACAGTTTTAGATTCAAATGGATTAAAACCGTAACCCCAGGTGCGAACCAGGCAGATTATGCTGAGTTTGATGTATTGAAAAAACTTTTTAACCAGAACTCTAGGTGCGACCAGAGAGATTATAGGGAGTTTGATGTATTTATAAACAATGTCAGCAAGGTCTAGAAAATTCTAAGGTTTGAGGATGAAATTTTAAGTATATGATATAACGTTACACTTTCAACATCTTTAACACTCAAAAGGTTGGATACGTCTTGAAAGATGAAGAAGGGCACAACCAGAGTTTCAATCCACGACCTTAAAAATACTGTACGAAGGACGGCGACCGAACATTAGATTACAAAGCACTCAACCTATACTAAGTTGAAATGTGACTCAGAAGTTTTGATTATTGTCTACAAATAACTCGAGCATCTGTTTATTTCTATAGCTTACGAAAAAAGAATGGTAACGAATGAAAACGCTGATAACTATCGGCAAAAGCAAGTTACAATTTCGTTGGCATGCAGAGGTAATCCTACACACTTTTAAATTGCAGCTCGTCTCAAATCACTTTCACAGATTATGTATAGTCGATGTTCATAAAGAGAAAATAACTATCGGGTTAAAATATCTTAATTTCTAAATGAATCTCTTCTACGGTCCAATAGTTACTTGGGCGTAAAAATCAATTGCGTAATTATTATTTATATCGTTTTCTTACAATCACATCGAATTCATAACCATTTATAGCTTAATCCGAAATGTTACTCAAGTTAGTCAGCAACTAATCAACTAAAAATGACGATTTAGTTCAGATGTGGCTACTCCTTTACTCAACTAAAAAATGACGATTTAGTTTAGATGTGGCTACTCCTTTACTCAACTAAAAAATGACGATTTAGTTTAGATGTGGCTACTCCTTTACTCACGCAATCTCAACTATTTCTTCGAGAAGTTAAACATCTGGATATATGTATGTAACTTGTCTCATCTACAACCATCATGCTTTGTTTACTTAATGTTAGAATTAAACGCTGCGTCAAATTGTAACACACAATTCATACTTCTCTTAGTAATATTGTGCACTATCTGATATCAAGGAGGGGAAGAATTTGATCAAGACTCTTGTCTGGATTGAACTAATTGCTACTGTATATGGCAGGAAAACATGGACCACTAGCCCGGACGTCTTTCAGAGTTTGGAATATGGTGCTACAAACGCATTCTAGGGATTCATTGGTCGGATCACATCACAAAATAACGAGGTCCTGAGTGGAACCGGAGAAAAAAGGCAGCACATTTTCCCAAAAACGTGCTAAACGGATAGGATAATATCAGGCACCCAGGTCTAAGACTCTTTACCATCGTCGTAGTAGTGGTTGAGGGCAGAAACCATAGAGGCCAACCCAAAGAAAATTATATAGACCAGTTGATTCCATATTTCAAATGGATGGAATCTCAATTAGCTAGACTAGCGTCTCAATTTGGATGGAAAAGAGGGGTTAGATTCAAACACTTGCTGGACAAAAGGGGATCCTGCATTTAAAAGTTCAACTATAACCGCTTAATGTCGAATGTTGTTGAGATAAAAACTACCCACAGTCAGTATTTGTCGCGGCATCTAAAGGTCGTGATAATACTCGTATAAATTTAAATCATATTAACCTCTCAAAGGGCGAAATAGGTAATCTGAGTTAAAATTTTCACATACACGTTTGATCCATACAAAGAATATAAAAAGTAAGTTTTTATACTACTAATGTGACTTTAATAGATCTCGTATTACTTTGATACACTATAATAAGTCTAGACTTGAGACCCTAACTAAAAGTAAAAATGTTTAGGTACTATTTGAACTAACAATGTACTTAGTCAAACCGTTGTCTGACGAGAGTGAATGCGTTGTTGTACACAATGTTCACAGTTCACACGTACTTAATTCCATAATTAAACCTTCATACGTTTAATACCTATCGCAAACGCTCGTTAGAACTTGAAGCAAAAAAATGACACAGATTTATTTTGTTTAGGTATAAACACGCCAATTTTAAAATGGAAGAGAAAAAAAGAAACAATTCGAATTTCGAAATATTAATTAAGCAAACTAACCTAATCTTAGATTTTTTTAACTCTACGTAACTCGTATTGGATATTAGATTGAGGGCACGAATATGCAACTACATACTAAAGTATGTATGTACCTATGTAATATCTAGGCAAGCCATGAGGATATCGATAGTGTGTGGAGTAGTTAGCATAACTGGTCTGATATTGTCTTACTTACATAATTACTAGTTTAAATTATGCTTTTTGTATTAGGTAAGTGAAAATAATGCAGTGTTCGACAATCGTAGAGAACAGAAAAAATACAGATTATAACTTTTACTGCTGCAAAATTTTCCATGCAATTAATCTGCATTTTTACGCCGTGTCTCTGAATAGATGGGAAAGAACAGACAAAAATTATTTTCCATACAAATTCCCTTCTTTCGGTACTTTTTAATGATATAATCGTCGTTGAATACGAAATAGACGAGTGTTCATGTCGTTCTTGGTTGAAAAAGTTTTCTCAAAATGACACATTCTTTTAATAAGTCCAACTTTTTCACAATGTATACTTTCATACCACAGTCTTTCGATAAATCTTCTTTCTAAGTTCCATAGAGTATTCCGTAGTTTTAATGTTAAACTGTCATATGTACTACTTTTATATTTCCGTTTTTTTTTTTATATTGTTCTTTCTTCTTATTACATGATGAAATATGTCGGTACGAAAACCAATTAGATGCCTTAAAATCCAAAAATTTCAAGTCCTTTTTAACATAAAATGTAAAAATGAATTCTTTACTTTGTCAGGTTTTGAACCACGGTTATAAACAATAACCTTCATAGTCAAATATAATGACTACTGTGTCTTTATTAGTTAATACGAAGTTGTTGATAATAAATTAACAAAGCAATCTATATAAATATGATATGGTTTAATGTGTGAATTTTATCAAATTGTTGAATATTTTCTCATAACAAAATAAATAGTACAGGTAAAAAAATAAACAAATGTATAGTCAATCAGAAACAATCTAGCACACGGCCAAGCTCTTTCGTCTCTATATAAAGTAATAAGTGCTTTCTGAGATAGTGAGAGAAAGTGCAAACCGAAAATACAAAATAATTTTAATGCCAAGAACGGGGAAAACGCCAAGATGAACCTCAGAATGTCACAAAAACCTCGTACCTTTCTTGTCGAAAGTGACTTTCTGGAGACACCCAGATCTGTGCCTTTCGTAGTTTTGCGTTAAAAATATAATATTTTCCAAAAACTATTGATCCTGAACCTTGCTATGTTAGGCTGCGTACTGAATTGAGCCACGGGTAAGAGCCCTTGCATCAAAATTATCAAAAGTTCAAGTGCATTCGTGGTTCACAAAAATCTAACTCGAAGGGAACTCGGTCGTCCTTTTGATAATATTGATGCAACGACTCGTGCTCGCGGTTCAGGTCAGTATGCGGCTTTATACAATAGAACTAAAATCACAGGTAAGAGGACAAAATGCTGATTTCAAATCTTTCAAAACAGATGCAAGTACAAAAAACGGAGAAAAAATATTATGTGAAGAAAGTCCAAACAATAGAGATGCAAGATACAGTAAGAAAGAAATATAATGCCGATACGGCCTACTTAAAGTGAAAAGAATTAAATACAATTCATACTTAGACACTATATCCTTGTGAGAAGAACGAATAGGTAATTTCTGGTTATACTTGAATTTTATATCATACATGAACATCACTTTTAGACAAAAAATGGAAATTTGGTTTGAAAAACAAAAAATTACCGTTGTCACATCAGTGATGTTCCGCGACGAATGATAATTGCAATGATGACAATCGACTTTCCTTTGACGATGAATCATACATACCGCGTACAAAGTTTTAACTTACATAATACCACACACTTCTATGCTACTTTAGATGGATAGAAAGCCACTTAATACGTTCCGTATGCGTAACGAAGAAAATAGTTTCGAAAAAGATTATTGGTGGTGCATGGAAAGGAATGTACGCGGTTTGGAAGTTAGCCTGGGTAACAACGATCAAAGTTCACAAGATGAGTTTGGGCATGCTGAGAGATGAACGTGCTAATAGAATAGTGAAAAAGTTGATTAAGTCGATTACGTTGTCAAAGAAGGTTAGCCCCCGTAGACAATTTGAAATTGGCGTTCGACTACTAACGAAGATTTCGTCAATGTACAGTGCTTTCCCGACAGACGTTGTCCTGTAGTCCTTACTATGAATATTGATTTCGAATTTGTAATTTATACAAAAATACGTTTAAAATATGTTTGAATTTGCATTCTATCGAAAATCTGCATACCAATATTTTGAAACTCAATGTTTGTCATGTAAATAAAAATTGTGTTGTTATGGAATTTTTCATAGATGGCGTTGTTGTCAGTAAATCCGTTCCATACTAACTTAGTATTATATTTTATATTATTTTCTATCCATTTTACGAATTTTTAATAATTATTCTGTTATCCGGAGAGGAGAAGAATCCAATAATAATAATAACACTTTTATATTATTTATTTATTCCGGGACCTCGGATCTGAAGTCCACACCAGTACGGTTAATAATCTAACAGATTTTTATGACGCTTAGATTATTGACCGAAATAATTCGTCGGTCAATAATCTAAGCGTCATAAAAATCTGTTCAGCCGATCTCGAGTTATAAGTGTTCGCACAAACCCGACCCGATTTATATTATAGTAGATATATTTAAACCAAACAAAGACATTTGTATGAAAATATAACAAATGGCAGTTAATTTTCATTCTACTCTACATATTATCGAAAAATTCGTTTGTAGTCGAACGCTAAATGCAATTTATCTAGGCTTGCTGGTCTGAGATAAAAGAAAGAGGAGAAGCTGTATAAGAACCGGTAGTTAGAATAAGCAAATGAAGTTTGTCTGGATAGAAAAGAGTTCATAATTCCGTTTTCTTCACCTACCTACCTTCCATGATGGGGAAAAATCATTCATTTTATTGAGAAGAATACGTTCCTAGGTATAATAATAAAATTATTGTAACTGTGAATGGAATATTTTATAAGTAGTGTCAACGCTGTCACTCTAAATTCCAGGAGGCCTTCAAATATGTAGGTAAGTAAAGTTTTGAAAAAAAAAACAAAAAAAGTATAGATCTATCATTAATTTAATAGCCTAGGTTGTTGCTGATGGATTTTTTAGGTACTTGCATAGTAATTAATTGGACAAAATAAGTATATAATTACGTAGGTACATAAATGAAAATACGTATGTATAAAAGGCTACTCATTTTGAATAATTTTAAGGTTGAGCGAATTAAAATAAAATCTGTGTAAAATGTAAATACAGCACTATGCTAAATTAATACAATAATACATTGTATTAAATATTTCAAACCCAAATGTTGATCATAATCATCAAAATAATTCGTTGACAAAAATAATGGAATGATGTTTTTTTTTTATCACTGTATCCAAACACAACACATACAGAATATTTTAATAATAAAAAAAAACACTATGAACAATTAAGAAAAAATAAATCGCGGAAATTTAACTCGAATATTATTATTGAAATGGCGGTTAATTTAATTCATAATAAAATATACAATACATTTTGAATGAATAATTTCCTCTTGAATAATATAAAAACGACGCGACCTCCTCGCAGCGAAGCACGGTTTGTAACTAACCGGTTGGCTGTTGGCTTTCCTATAGCCTAGCTGAAGTGACATGCACAGGCCAACCTCGCAAGACGTCGCCTCACCTGTATTCGACTCTACTTACCTGGCATTAGGCTGCAGCCACTGATCAAGGATGCTTCAATAGCCATTCGGTTTAATTATGTATCTGCAAATTGCGACATTCCAGATGTGTTTAACCTTTCATACTTATCTATGATAGGTGTTATTTTAATGCAATGCAATTGTATGCAAAAAATGTTTAGTTAATCATGCCATCAGATTATCTTGAATATTCAAATATGTACATAGGTTCATCCAACGGCCCAGTGGTCATTTTTACATTTTTAATTAACAAATGTCGAGCATTTCGTAAATAAACTAAGGTTGGTTAACCAGGAATTTCAAAAATTATTCCGTATTCATTCATACTGCGTTCGTCCAGAGATTGAGTGATTTGCGTTTTAAATTATTTTTTAAGTTTCAAAGTAACCAGTAAAAACGATAACAAAAACAAACTGTTTAAAACATAGATATGGATATGGAATAGTAGGAGGTCATAAGCATTGCGCAAGATCGAGAGCAATGGAGAGCTCTTGGTGCCTCCCTATGCTCCTGAGTGGAGTGTAAAAGGGAGAGTTAGTTTATTGAGAATAACCTCAAAATCCTATTGTTAGTAATAAACTAGGAAATTTCCAACTATTAACAATCTCGGCTTATCCCTATTGACAATAAACTCGGCAAATCATGATTGTAAAAGGGAGAGCCCTAGTTTTTATACTAGTCTGTTGTGTTTAAGTGCTTCATACATTATTATCTACTGTACACTTCGACCCCACAATTTGGTAAACGCAGAGAAGGTGTGATCTGGGATATTACAATTTTCTTTGAAAACGCAAAACCGATAAATCATAATATAGACATCACGAAAATCTGCATAATACATTGTGAAATGGCAGACGATACACACACGATAAACTTCATTGACCTCATCAATATGGTTTTGCAGACATCGTTACGTGCCTACAGAGATGTATATTCAACACACGCACCACACTCACATAGGCAGCGGGCGACGGGCTTGCAACAGCACGCCGAATGTATTCTGCAGTTGGATGTCTTCAACAGAGTGTACGAAGGCATAAGGTTACTCCATGCCCAATGTCTGCAAGGTTGATGAACACTATGTGCATTGTGCATTAATTAAAAAACAGTATCCACCAGTCTATTATACAAACGATTAGATCTTCCACTGTTTATTTACTTCCAAAAACATTTTTATGCATCATCATTGTTGACACACATAAATAATTCATCAATTCGTTTAATTGTTTTGGGATTCTATACTTTTTTTTGTATTGTATACTACTATACTAGACTTTGAGAAGTAATCATACTTATACTACACCTAGCCGAGGCAAAAGAGCCGAATCTAGTAACAGAGCATAGTTTCTTTTATGTTTGATACTGGACACCATCTTCCTCTTTCACGACACAAGCTTTCTGTGAAAGAGTCAATGAGTGTATTTGGGTTCACTTTGAGTGAGCACAGATTCATTTATATAAAAAGTATGAAAAAAAATAACAAGTAAGAACTAATTAATGGGCAATAACAGATTAGCGTCCATATCAACGATCATGAAAATATTCCCAACTTCCAGCTCTGGCTCTATGATCGTTTGGTTTAAATTCATCCTGCCTTAGGGGATTCAAGATCTATATGCGAATACGTCTAAACTCTAAGACCATGTCCTAACTGAAAAGTGATCGCGCGACCATGCGATGAGCGATCATACGCGCGAGCGCTTTCCAGTTTCTTTTCAGGACACACGCTAAAGATCACATAAGAACACAAACTTTTCATTACATACAGGTATCACGCACGGCTGTTTTTCTTTATAAATTAAAAGAAATACAATTATTTTTCTAATATACAAAACTCTTTTTTGTATTATGAAATTGAAAGGATTTGGTTCTTTTATAACAATCGTAATGTTATAGTCACCTTAGTGAGAGAAGAAAAGTTGGCAGACTGCATGATGAGGTCGGGAGACATAATGCACAGCTCTAAATAATATTTCCCGTTGGAAGGTTGCAGTAGAGCACAGAAGAGACTGTAGACGAAGTTAACTGGAGGCCAAAACTGGATATGGGTTGCAGAGCCATCAGAAAGAAAAAAAAGAAGAAAAGATATTCTACAAATGAGATAGATATACTTACAATATTCAATAGATGGCTCTCGTTTTAAAAAACAATAAAATATTGTATGATATTAACATATTTTTTGGGAAAGATATTTCTATTGAAATAAATAAGTGTCAAGAAGATCAAATTGTTAAGTGTTCTAAACCATCCTTGAACCTCCATAGTCCATTGACCCACCCAATTTTTTATTAAAATCCATCCATCCGTTAAGGACGAATGGAGAAGTTTGATAACAAATAATCTGGAAAGAATACATTTTACGCCATTAAATTAAAATTAAGGAACGGTATAAAATAAACAAAATGAACCTTATCGTAGTTTCACACAAAATATGACTCGATTCTAATTATTTTAAAATTGAAAGTACGAGGCCAAAACGGAATCATCGAGGGCTTTGTTCAAGTCTTCCCTTTTCATGTAGGTATGTGGCTAAAGGTATAAATTTTAATAACACATGACATAACATTTTTTAAAGTTGTAACAGAAAGCTGAATAGCATATTATGTTTAAGTTGTAACAGAAAGCTGAATAGCATATTATGTTTAAGTTGTAACAGAAAGCTGAATAGCATATTATGTTTAAGTTGTAACAGAAAGCTGAATAGCATATTATGGACGATGGACGTATCCAAATACGAAAATGATGGGAAAAAAGTTGTTAGACGTTAGGTTTTCTTGTTACATTTATAGAACCACATTTAATTGAAAAAAAAAAATGATTAGATTTAAGAAAAACCCAAAGACTAACACCATTTATTGTTACAATATATAGATATAAATTCTCCCCAAATTTAACAACATTTGTCAGGAGAGATTTTGCAACTGCGGCGCATCTGTCTCGACATTTTCGTCCTTAAAACATTTTCTTATCCACACACAGAGAACCACTCACTTCGAAACTCAACAGAAGACTAATTTTTAATCTTAATTTTAAGTCTAAAATTGGAAACAATACAGTTCGGTACTTTTCCAGTTATTTAACTGACTATATGCTACCGTTCCCTCATAAAATTGACCTCCTAATGTAAAATAGTTTTATTTAGCTATTGAAAAATGGTACGTGTTAGGGCTTTAGTTATATTTCACCTATTGATAAAAAGATATTTCCATTTAAAATATAAAGATATGCTTTGTGTTACAAAAATCGTGTCGGCCAGTGTAATTATTGACAAGTAAAAGGCCCTTGGCTCAACGACGTTGATGTATTTATTAATAGTTAAACGCACTTCAAGGAAGCTCCTTAACCTCCGCCATCAGACTGCGTATGAACAACAATTATTATCAAGTAGTGTTAACCTTAAAAATATTATCGCTTCTTGTTCTACTATAGGCCGTCCAATCTATAATATCATTTCCTATAAAATACTATGTAGTCTATGTTCAATGGCATTGGACCACCATGAAATATTGCTTTAATAATCGGGTAATTACATCATAATATTTTAAACAAAAATAATTTACAGTAAGTAATTTTTGATTTTTCAAAGCTGTATATTATTCCTATAATATTTGGTGATTTTTCATTTTGTTAAACTCTCCCTTTACCTGGGAGATGGTTAAGATATTCTTGATTTCGATAAATTTATTGTTCTTTTACTTTAACTGTGGAAGGTGGCTAAGGGTCTGTACACATCTGAATATGCGCGGTAACGTAACCAATGTAACGTTGCATGCAACATGCATGTAATTATTAAATATTATGGAGATTTCTCACCCCAAATTTTAACTGCCCTTTAAGATATCAAGAAAGGAGAAGTAACTGCATTTACATTTTTTTTGTCTCATATTATTTAATAAATTCCGCATGAAAATGCAAATAGTTTTACTGTCCGATAATAAATCCATATTTTAAAAAGAATCATAAGAACAGAGTAAGGTCAACTGGACATTTACCAAGAATGAGATAAACTCATCAAATTTTAAGACTTCCTGCTATGCAAAACTGACCAGACACCATCAGTAATCACTAATGTGTTATATATTTGTACATAATATTTACAAAAAATGTAAAATATTATTAACGTGTTGTTTAAGAATCCATTTTTTATGATGATTCGAGTACCTATTTAAAATAAACAAAATATAATTTTATATTGTAAATGACATAGATATGATTTTCATCAAATACAAAATATAAATAATAATGATTTCAACTAATTATTTCAAACTTTAATAGCAACATACTGTGCTGATGTAGGTAGGTACCTGTTTTTTTCAATACGATTACTGTGTATATAACGTTTGTGTAACTTCCCGTGTTGAGTACTTGATTGTTTATTGAATCAAACTTGATATCGTTAATTATTTGTTTATATCCCACGAAAAAATAAATAGCTAGACGGCGTATCAGGTATACGATTGATAATGTTAATAAGGGAATTGAAGCCGATACTAGACGAGTTAAGGCTGATGATGAATGTTTATATTAGATACTTACAGCTCTTTAATCTTAGGTATAAGATGGTACCACCGCATCACGAACGACGTTATACGCCGGCGCACCCAGCGCAGGCCATCACTGCCACCATTACGGAGAGAAGATGGGCATGGCTGGGACGAGGAGAGCGCTGTTTTTCCTCCCATCAGTGTCTCTAAGACGTGAAAAACCCTCTCATATCGTGTTCCGTTCCTTCGAGGCAGGGCTGAGGAAGTTGGACATGGTGTGGGAGGAGGTCATAAGCATTGCGCAAGATCGAGCGCAATGGAGAACTCTTGTTGCCTCCCTATGCTCCTGAGTGGAGTTCAAAGGGAGTTTTGATTTTGATTTGATAGCTCATTAACAGCTGATGTATTTTAAAATCATGTTTATCTAAGTTAGGTACACTTCACTTGGTTTTTTTCTAATTATCTTGAAAATTTTAAAGCGATATTGACGGTAGCTTTA
The DNA here is from genome assembly GCA_963576905.1 of Mystacides longicornis. Classification (NCBI taxonomy): domain Eukaryota; kingdom Metazoa; phylum Arthropoda; class Insecta; order Trichoptera; family Leptoceridae; genus Mystacides; species Mystacides longicornis. The sequence goes on from OY756425.1 coordinate 16,740,758, forward strand.
AAACTTCGTCAAAGGATAAACTATGAATATATTTTATTAAGGAAATCAAAGTTGGGTAGGTACCTACCTAATTATTTTCGTAATTTAAAGATATATCGAAACTGAAACTACACCTAACGAAAGGTTAAAATGTTATGTGGTTCGTTCTGTTGTATGGCTGCGTGGAAAAAAAAACACTGTAAGGTGTCTATGTCTTATTATATTAATCTATGGACACTTCCTGTCATGGTGTCGTAGTGCAGCTTGTAGAATAAACAGTGTCTTATACAAAATATATAAATCTTTGATTCTAATGACCCATCTTAAACTAACAAACACCATTAGTAGTTTCAAGTCATTTTGAGGTATTATGGCTTCATTGCAAAATATTCAAAATCCCATTGAACAACCTGATTGTTACAAGAGCATATTTTCTTTTATGGCTGATATTGGACACCACGGAAACAATAACAAGCAAAAACTCATTAAATGGGTCATGATGACAGATATTAGTGCCCATATAAACGATCAAGAAAATATACTCTACTTCCAGCTCTGGCACTTTGATCGTTTGGTCTAAATGCTCCGTAATATGATAAAGTGATCGGCGACTTCTAGAAAACCGAGGATTATAAAAAGGTGGTGGTGACGTGTTCCGCTCCTTCGATACACAGCTGAGGGATCTGGACATGGTGTTGGAGGAGGTCATAAGCATTGCCCAAGATCGAGCGCAACGAAGAGCTCTTCTTGATTCCTATGCCCCTAAGTGGAGTGTAAAAGGGAGTTTGGAGGTTGGAAATGATTACGATAGAATATCATGAAGCAGTTGATGATGCCTATCCGGAAGAAGAATATCATGATTATATAACTTTAGTCATAGATTATTTATAGTTGTTGATATACCGGTATGAGAATAGTTCTGTTCATATTGCGAAGATAAACTCAGCTCTAAGACTGGTTTCGCGCTTGTCCACATAAACCGCCTAATAAAGTATTTTTTTAATATTTGCATATTAAATTAAACTACCAACATATTTCCTTTATAGTCATATTCTGTAGTAGCATTTTCGAAGATGTGATAATTTACTCTCATTTTCTGCTTAATCCCTTGAAACGTATCTGGCATAGGTACTTATCAACCGATCTTTCCAAGCTCGGGTAAAATGAAATTCTGAAAAATATATAACTCAGCTTTGAAACGAACCGGGGATCTCTTTAGAAGTCTTTTCATATAAGCTAAAGATAGATAGTAGAAAATAAGGCGCATGCTCAACTCAGCAATTGTCAGTAAATATGTATAAATGACAGAATATTATAGAAATGATTTATTCGTATTGTTTTAATAAGTTACATTTCACTTTCAATTTCGTGTAATTTCAAAATATACAAGGTTCCGAGATAAGTTTAACATGTATTTTTGCTATAATAATATGTTTATATCCGTTTAAATATTTCCTTGTAGAAACATGGTTATTAAAAAAATATTACTCATTTAAAAACACCATCTGTATAATAAATCTTGAACCTTCGTAATATACATAGGTAGGTATGTCTAAAAAAATTATAATAGATTTGTGTAATACGAACCGTATTGCCCTCTGTTTATGAAGAAATAAAATAATACTTTCTACCTGTAGTAGGTTTATTAAACACCGATAAACTGACGTAAAAAAATGAACGTGAACTACAATAATTATGGAAATGATCGCCCGTAAAGTTTTCCGATTTTTCACACAGATGGCGCCTTTTCATATGAATAACATGATACCAGGCAGGTTTGATAAATAAATCGACAACAACGATTCAATCATATTAGGTATTATGAATTTTGATTCAATTAAAACTTTGGTTTTATTTTTAACACAACATTAAAACCTTACGAACATAATAAAGAAGGCAGAGTTTAATTGTAATTTAGGTAAGTATAAGAAATTATACGACACTTATAAAACAAATTATTACCTGTAAGTATATTAAAGTTTTTCACTCTTTACGTTTTACAAGTGACAGGGTTACCTTCTTATAAAATTGCGAGCCTGCCTGCTTTTTGCGTATCTATACGCTGAATTGTAAAAATGACGTTTGTATTATCTGTAAGGTTTTGGCGTAGCAACAAGTAACGTAACAAAACAAACACGTTTATTAATTGTTTTGGAATCCTGTTTCTATTGAAGCAATTAACAATATTATGACCAAACACCGCTTTGCCTATTTCACACATGTTTGCACTTATAACTGAGAAATCCATACCATTTTATGCCCCAAATATCCATCAGCAATAATAATAAAATTATTATCGACAATACCTAATTATAATATGATCAATTATTTACTTGTGTTAGTTTTTAGGTATTTTTACGGTGTACTTTGAACAATGTAAAGTTGAGTCAGTTGTGTGTAACACATTTTTCGAGATTATTTGAAAAAGAGAAGATAGAATGAGAGGGAATATTAAAACGAGTATTTTAACAACATTAAAAACAAGCCAGATAATGACAGGGGATTTAATTATCCAAATACCTATATTAATGTAAAATCGGTAAACAACAGAAAAATTACTGCAATTGCCATTTATTGGTTAGAATTAATGTGTACCTACCTCAAAATTTTCATATTCTTTTTTTAAGACTATTGCAGTAGAACAGAATACATTCGTAGGTATAAAAGTCAAATCAACAATATTAATGTTCTAAAACATTAGAGAATGTTATTTCCGGGGATTATTGATTCAAAAAAGCATGAAAGTTTGGGATTCAAAACGTTTTTTTTTGTCCAATTAATTATAGTGTATTTTTTTCTTTTTCATAAACATTATAATATAACGCTGTGTTGAATAGGAAACACTACAAAAACTCAAAAACGTAAAAAAAATCTACAAAAATCTTAACTTTAAGGTATATTTTTATGCATTTGATTAGGTAATGAAGTTTTTCGTTGTCGTCAAGCCTGTTAGGTGACATGAAACAGTCACTGGTAATAGATATCTTTATAGCCAACATGTTACAGAAAGGCATACGTCAACGATTGCGTCAAGAACAGGACCTTACTTTAGAGAAAGCAATTGAAATAACCAATATAATTTTAATGGTTCAAAAAACAGAAAAAGAATTCCACAATGAGCCGTCAAGTCAACAAGTGGGACCAACAAGAAGTTCAACACCAGAACGAAGAAGTCTGCCACCACCGTCGTCAGCGTGGAGAACATCACCGTTGTCATCGTCATGGAAAGTCATGATTATTATTCTATTAGTCTACCAAACACTTAATTTCATCACTTTTATACAATTTGTGTTTTCATTTGCTTAATTTCATGCGTTTTACATATTTTTTTTCATACAAAAAATTTGTGTGGTAATATTTAAATTATCATTTCAAGGTTAGTGCAGCTCTTAATGTAAGAAGGCAAACTAAATGAGTTGCATTAGATTTGGCACAGTTGCTTGGTGCCTACATATTAATGGTGGTGAATGGTCAACACTGATGATCATACATTACTTGAAACCGTCATTATATCAGGGATCTATACGTAGGTTCAAAGAATTTAGGCGTACGAAAAGTGGTCATATTGCTATACTGTAATTACTTTCGTTCTTGTCTAGATGAGTGTCCGCATAATGTAAATAAGAAGATAAGTACTATGTATTATTATAGGTAGGTAGGGTGAACATCCGTTACAGTATGTTTATTTAATGTAGCGTAGTGAGCAGTGAGCAGCCTCCATGCCTACATTAGCGCGCCGTTGCTTGTGGTGATCTTGCAGAATTACACAAACCCAGAAAACAAACGAGTGTAAAATACACCCAACATTTTAGCGCTATGCTACTGCGAAACAATCCTAACTAAAAAAAAATAATAGTAAAATTGTCTCCTTTGACTAAGTCGAACGTTTGTCAACTTTGTTGAAAAGTCAGTATTATCGCATTTTTAGAACTGTACTCGTTTTGGAGCGATGCGTTTGTTTAAACTTATTAAATGATAATTATTACAATTATTAAGCCATAGGTTTATATAGAATCAATGAACATTTTCAAACTAAAATCATTTTAATTGAGCTGCATAACTTACATACCTGTTTAAACAAATAATTATGTTCATTGCTCATGTACTGAATATACTAATTGTTAGGAGGGCTGGCTTAGTAAGTTCTTTTATTTTTTCATTTTTATATATTTATAACCCAGCGTGAGCTCATCACTTCTACCAGTATGGGGAGGAGATGGATTCGGCTGGGACATGTGTTAAGGATGCCGAATGACAGTTGGACTAGGAGAGCGCTGTTCTTCCTCCCATCAGGGTCCCGAAGACGATGAAGACCCTCTCATAATGTGTTCCGTTCCTTCGAAGCAGAGCTGAGGAATCTGGACATGGGGATGTGGGGAAGGTCATAAACATTGCGCAAGATCGAGCGCAATGGAGAGCTCTTGTTGCCTCCCATGCCCCTAAGTGAGGCGTAAAGGGAGTTTGAATTTGGATTTGGATAACAATATAGACCCCGTTTATAAATTCCCAAGTTGCTTGTGTGGGGACAATTTTAACGTAGCCAACTTTCTCATTTCAAATATTTTAGACCCATCTTGTGTCTTCAACAAATTCAAAAAATCAAAAGCCTCTAATAGAAAGATTGTAAACTTAGCTACCTACCTATAAAAGCTTCATAAAGGTATTTAAATTTCACTTAACTTGAGTGGAAACATCATGAAAAACGGTTTGCCATCCAAATCGGTTTAATGTTATCATTACATCGCACTATAGATAACCAACTTCATCAGACCTTTCAGAATGTGGAAAAATGATTGGAGCTCCAACCATTCTGATACAACGGCCGGATAAAACTGGAAAAAGAAGGAGAATATTCCATCGCTAATGGTTACTCTAATGTAACATACTATGGTGCGTGCTACCAGCTGAAACCAGTCACCAGTATCTGTATTGAATTTGTGAGGCCACTTTGATAGCATTAGGTATACGTATTGTTGTAATGACGATCAGGTATAATTACCGTAGCCACATAGAACGCACGGTGGACCATTATTTCATCTTCACTGTTATAAAGATGTCACTTTCCTTTGGAAGCCCAGCATGTGTCAAACTCTCTAGAAAATCATACTTATCTTTATAATGACCATTTGAAAACTTATTATACATATTCAAAGACTGCATGTATGATGTACAATAACGTACGTATAGTGAAAAATTAGCTAGTTTTCTATAAAGTTTGCTTTTACGAGTATATTAGAAAAATGAAAAGATATTCATAAACTTTCAAAAGCATACCTACATAGATTTCAATTTGACTGTGATTGACGTTGATGAAATCTCTCATAGTTAAAAAGAAGGTACGTAGATACCTTTATTTGTAGCTTTCTGTGTCCTATTGTTCGTAAAGCCAGAAAAGATGCCTATGATCTTATTACAATTATTCCAAAAAAATTGCTTTGAATGGAGCCTATTCACTCAAAACCATGCACAATAAGTTAACATGTTTCACATTAGACTTTTTCATACTACACCGCCATCTCTTGGATTTTTTTTAGAAGTTTCGCAACTATAGAGGAATTATTGTTTTTATTACAAACTTATGACCCGTCGAACTTCATCCTGTATCCGAATCAACAATAATTATTATTACATACTTAATGCAATAAATAATTATTAGCCAATTTTAATTCAGTTTTTATTTAATTCATGTAGGTACCTAATTATTTTTTCATTCTGGATAAGGTCGAAGTTTGACGGACGGGTCAGCTAGTATTATTATATTGTGCTGGAGAAAAATTATAAAGATTCGAAATTTCAAAAAGTTTCACATGTATTGATGACTCTTATGCTGTGGGTTCCTAAAGAACGGTCCGTCATCTGACAAGACAGCGTCTTTCAAAATTATATGACAATGTTTTTTGTTACTACGGAAACGATATTGACAATGTTCTCAACTGACATATTCACCGCTGTTAAAAGTAGCGGCGTATCCGTAGGAAAACAACCCATTGTAACCAATCAAATCTACATTATTCTTCCAGAATCAACTGCAAAAATACGCACGAAAAGAGAATAATATGAAGTGGTTGGTATACTAGCGGTTACGACGCCGGCTTTCGTACTGTTTCGTTAGGAGGTCGTGGGTCTATCCCAGGTGCAGACCATCTACCTCTTTCACGACACAAGCTTTAAGTAGCTTACTGTGAAAGAGTCAAATATTGTATTTGGGTTCACTTTGAGTGAGTACAGATTCATTTAAAAATAAAAATTTAAATAAAATATGAGTTGCCGAAAAAATAGACGTTATATTCTCACGACGTCTTATCTTAACTCCCTTTGTGACCCCACCGCAAAAGTCCTCCACTGCACTCGATTTTGCGCGACTTCAATAACCTCCTCCAATAGGCCGTGATACTGTCGGCTAAGAAAAAAACCTCTGCTCTTTTTTCCTTATCTTTCGAGTGAGGTTGACCTCAGACGTCCTTAAACTACACAGTGGGGCTAGTACGAGTTTTGTCGAAAGCTTATTGCACGCTAATACGCGCTTATAAGCGTGCAAATAGTGTTCTTACATCAAACGATACATTACACAAAACATATAAATTAAATTAAAGTGGGTGTAAAGGGCCCAACCATTTTCATGTCCAAATAATATAAAACTTAAAAACAACAATAATAGTAGGTACATAAGGGTATGCTCTATGCTTGTGACTATATTAAACTGCCCCATTTAAGCCTTGTTAATGCTGTGAAATTGTTTGCATTTAAAAACAAAAAAAAAATAATAATAAACAAAAAATACAAAAAAAAAATAAAAAAAAATATAAAAGATTTATATAAAAAATTCATGCTAAATGACCCAATGTGGTTCATTTAGCATTTCGTCAACTGTATAATATGACTTATCGACAAGATACGCCTTAACTCTTCTCTCAAACGCATCATCCTCCAAAAGTCTCACCTCCGCAGGGAGTCTATTGTACAATCGTACACTTATACAGACGAAACCTTTTGATAATTTGGTCAGTCTAGGTTTTATACCTCTTATATTATTCTTGTTTCTGGTATTGTAACCGTGGAAGTCAGCGCTTCTGAGACATTGCTCTTGTATGATGTTCTTTCGACTGTTCTCTACCTCTGTATAAACTTTTAATTTTTTTCCATGTATGTATATTTTTCTATGCCTGTTCTGTTTCTTTTTTGTCTTATTTTCTATTTTTTTTTATTTGAAAAAGAATGTTCAAATGACGATTCCAAGTGTCCGAATGGACCTGACCTAAGGATGATAAGATACAATAAACAATCGTTCGATCATTTTTGTATGGAAAATTTTCGAAACTCTTTCGATGATCGTTTCGATATTCGATCATCGAAAACTTATACTAGTACTACAGGTCAGAAAAGGCCATTCTCTTACATGAGCCCTTTGAGATATATTATGTTTGCTGTTCGGTCTGCTTTTGCATTAACAGACTTTAAAGTTTAAATACCTCAAAAGATGCATATGGAGAAGAAACATGATTCGCGGGCATCAAGCCAGAAGGGCGTATGAACGAAATGACTACTTTACAGGAGAGACAAAAAACTATTTATTTCCGTAACGATTGAATTTATCAACGTTATTATTTTTTATGAAATTAAGCAAAAAATATTCACAATCAAAGGGTGCCACCCAAATTATTTTTTTTTATTATTTACGCATAGATTCTGCACATACGCCCTTCTGGTTCGTTTATATACGTGAATATGGACTCAATATTTGTACATCAAATTGTAAGAAAACTGAAGGGCGTAAAAACAAGTGTCTGAAACAGCTATATTTTATTGATAAAAATTATTGAGCTTATTTATTTCTAATATTTAAGCCCCTTGATTCAGAAATTGAGCCAATTTTTCTAAAGCTTATACGATTTTTAATGTCTGTTCGCCCTTCTGGCTTGACAGATTTTAGTGTTACCGTGCCATTTTAACAGGAGGTCGTATATACTTTTTCTTATAATCTTCGTAATAATCACTCTCCAATTGAAAAAGTTGTAATTTTAAAATGTTTTTTTTTTTACAAAATAGATTTTGATAATAAATTAAAATATATTATGATTAACAATTATTCCATAACCTAAAATGAAAAGACTAATAACATTTTAATGTCCCTAATTTCAAGTTCTATCAATGAGTATTCCTGAAATAAAATAGAATAAAGCCAACACGATCACACTAACAAGTGTCAATTTTGAATAAAATAATTATTTTATAGTAGAGACATAAAACAAGCACTCTCATTTACCTACAGTGTTTTTCTCTAAGGCCATTAAGGGAATTTCAATAGGGAATCAATTAGTAAAGCACAAAATATTATTGGTACGCATAGTACTCAAAACTTTATTTAAAAGAAATATTAGTACATAATATTTGTAATAGGTAAAAAAACAGAAATGATTATGACATCAATTTTTTGAAAGTTTTACCTAAATAGTAAAAAAAAAATCATAATTAAACAAAACAGATTTAAAAACCTTTACATATATTTATTTACTTAAAAAGCAAAGAACTTCTTATTTTCTTCTTGAGACAATAAAACTCTTCACTATTTAAATAACCATTGTCATTCAGATCAACCGATAGGCTTTCGTTATAATTCTGATGACTCTTTGAATAGTCCCCAGTTGACACAAAGTCCTGAAATCTTTATACTAGGTTTAATAGGCACATTTTTTTCTTAAATAAGCCTGATCGACGTTCCTGCAAGATCCAGATCGAGTTGTTATGCTCGATATTACCGCCTGCTTAAATTCCTACCAATGATTTGTTTTTGTAAAAAGTGAGTTTGGTTCATCTTTCAAAAGGTGGCTACCTCACATTGTTCCATTATTATACTTTACGTGTGAATTACAAGCATTTGGGCATTTTAATATTCCAGAATATCCAGTAATAGAAAGCTTTATGGTTCATGATTTTGAGCTTATCTTTAATCAAGGCATATCTTTACGTGCCAAACTGATAACATTATGTCAGTCATTTGTTTGCCCTTCTGGCTCGACAATATTACACAAACATATTCTGTCAAGTCTGCGGCGTATGTTCATACGCCCTTCTGGCTCGACAATATTACACAAACATATTCTGTCAAGTCCACGGCGTATGTTCATACGCCCTTCTGGCTCAACATGATCGACAATACCATAGCATATGCCCATAATTATTTTTTCAAATTCTTAAAACATACTCAATGGAATGCTCTTATTTTTCAGGCATCGAATGGCATTAAAAACGAAAATTCGCATTTTTGCATGTTCGCCCTTCTGGCTTGATGGCCGCGAATTATATTGCCGATACTAACGGAGTAGGTTAGTTGGATATTCGTAGAAATGTGTTCGGATGGTTGAACTCTCTGTACAAACAACTAGGCAAAGTGTAGATGGGCGAGTGTTGTTACGGCATGCTCCAAATAGTGGCAATTATCATCACAGTACCATTCATACCGCTACTTACATTACACAGACACGTTGAAATGTTTTGTATATTACTATCATCATCGGCTAATGTCAAGGTAATTCAAACACTGCGCCCATTATCATTGTTATCCAAATTATTTTCGTATCTGGGCGGAATATTGTTCCGTATTTTTTTCTCTCGATTCTTTCTCTACGTTTTTTGTTGCGTTTGCATTCATTTTTCTACAGACTGTGTGATCTATTGAAAAGATGCGCTTCAATGTTAACAAATTGGAAAAAAAAACTTGAAAAAAATCCATCGTAAATCTGCGTGGCAATATTTTTAATGTCAATAATTTTCAGGTAAATAAAAACTGTGTTTCTATAGGATTTTTCACGGATGGTGTTGTTGTAAGGAAATTCGTTCCATCCTAACTTATTTTTTTTAAAAGTAAAATAGAAAATTAAACATTAATATTAGGTATATTTTATTTTACTTGATATCCATTTTTCAATTTTTTATTAGTCGTTCTGTTATCCGGACCGCAGCAGAATCCAATAAACAAAAAATGATAAAAATCTGTTCAGTCGATTTCGAGTTTTCGCACTAACCCGACTTTTTTATATTATAGATATATACATTCAGTCGTTTTGTCCAACTCAAATGCTCACTTTTATAAAAGGCAGGTCTGTGAAAAAAACTATTAGGTATATAAATATATTAATATTTTTATCTACCATATTATACAATCAATTTTAAAATCGTCACCCTGTCAATTACTAGACACATTACCCTACCAAGGGTATGGTATTAAACCCAATAACGGTTTGCAATACCATATGTGTAATAATTACCTATTTATTGTTTTATATGCTCATAAAAGGATAAATTTAAAAAATTGCGTAGTATGAGCATAAAATAATATTAATTAAGATATATTTATATGCACATAACATGAGTACATCAGAGTAAACATACAAATGAATCATCTGTACTGGGAACATTGCATCATTATTTTTCAAAGCTTCATTACCTGTGATTCAGATTGTCAGCAATTTATTAAAATGTTTGTTAACATACTGTTCCAAAACGGCTCGACCGATTTTTATAAATTTTTAAGTGTATATTTGGTAGGTACTTTTTGTGCCTGGGCTTTAGTCAGGTGCCAGGACTCACACCCATACAGAAGAATGGGCAACACACACGCATCAAACAGTTTACATTTCGTCTCGACACTAAATGCCGACGCCTTCCATATCTTGGTCATGTTGTTGAAGGCGCCACTTGCCATTCCGATACGTATATCGGGAGCTCAGCCCCGAGGTCACCAGTGGTGGTGGGAGGAAATGGATTTGGTGTGGGAGGAGGTCATAAGCACTGCGCAAGATCGAGCGCAATGGAGAGCTCTTGTTGCCTCCCTATACTCCTAAGTGGAGTTCAAAGGGAGATTTGATTGATATTTGGTAGGTATGAGTGTGGGTTGTAGAGTTTATTTAAAATCCGTAAGTGGTTATGTAGGACCCTAAAAAATCTATTGAATAAAACATATCATTAAATTTTTATACCTAACCCCAAAATGTTCTTCTACCCCACCTTCGCATTTTCTAATATGAATACGGAAGTGTATCTGTTTCATGTTATCTCAGTAGTTATGTTATTTTTAATGGAATTTATGTTAGCCATAAAGTTAACACAAGGATTATTGGTTCTAGGCGGGAGCAAGTTCGACGGGTCAGCTAGTATTTTTAAACGGGTCGTGTAAAATTATACAATCATTTTCATTTTATTCAAATAATCTAAATATTCGAGAAATATAAAATACCCTTTTAAAATGCTGAATATGGTTTAATCACGTCCTTCGCAATGTCAAGACCGCATCACCATCATAATATGTAGAACCTGCTTATGACAAAGATGAAACAATCAAATTTTATTATTTTTGCAAATATCAATAAATTACATTGATAATTGATTATTATCTATTATATAGACGTTGAGCAAGATAGAGCGCAGTAAAGGCTTCTAGAATTGTCATAATTAAAATAAAATAGATACCTACAATAAAATAAAAAAAAATGATAGGTAAGTAAGGATAACAAACAAAATTTAAAAAAAAACATAACTATTAAAGAATCGCGCGGAGAGCGCTGTTCTTCCTCCCATCAGGGTCCCGAAGACGAGGAAGACGCTCTCACACTGTGTTCCGCTCCTTTGAAGCAGAGCTGAGGGATTTGGACATGGTGTGGGAGGAGGTCATAAACATTGCGCAAGATCGAGCGCAATGGAGAGCTCTTGTTGCCTCCCTATGGCTCCTGAGTGGGGTGTAAAAGGGAGAATTGATTGATTGATTAAAGAATCACTATTAAGCCACTTAAGCGGTTTGTCAATGCGACCTTTTGATTCCTTTAACGAAATTAAACGGAGAAATTTCCATTGTTTGATAGATTAAAAAATAAAAAAAATTCAGATCTCAATTTGTTACAGAAACAATTCAACAACTTCTTTTGTGCAACAAACATTTAAGTAGGCACCTAAATCATGTAGTTTGCAATTTAAAAATAGCATAGATTTAAGAGTATATTTAGTATTAAATCATTTTGTTGGTAGTCTAGCGGCTACGACGCCGGCTTTCGTACTGTTTCGTTCGGAGGTCGTGGGTTCGATCCCAGGTGCCGACCATCTTCCTCTTTCACGACACAAGCTTTAAGTAGCTTACTGTGAAAGAGTCAAATAGTGTATTTGTGTTCACTTTGAGTGAGCACAGATTCATTTAAAAAAAAAAAAAATTTAATCTACATAATAATTTAGAAATGTTTTTTAATTTGCCTTTTATCGTTGCTCTATCGTATGTTAGAGCATCACGCCTAAACGGCTGAACCGATTTCACTAATTCTTTTTTGTCGTTTTGGCTTTTATCAGTAGAAGGTTCTTATGAAAGAAAAAATTAAGAAATTTGCGTGGTAAATCTACATAATAATTCAGAAATGTTTTTTTATTAGCTTTTTACCTAATGTCATCGCATCACGCCTAAACGGCTGAACAGATTTCACAAATTCTTTTTTTGTCGTGTTGGCAATTATCAGTAGAAGGTTCTTATGAAAGAAAAAATTAAGAAAGTTGCGCGGTAAATTGGGAAATTAAATAAAACTCGCATTAGCCCCTCCTTCTCTATCTAATTAATAATTCAGAAATGTTTTTTACCGTGTATTTGCTTTTTACCGTATGTCATAGCATGATGCTCAAAATACAAATGCTACGTCAGATATGAATCTGCACAGAGCCGTGCAAAATGCCGTAGAAGGTTCTTTAATACAATTTGCTGCATTAACTTTAATATATTTAGAGCTATTAAAAAAACCCTATTTTTTAGGATCTTCATACAAAATTTTAATAAACATTAAAAGTGTCATTCTTCTTTTTCTGTGCTTATGTCAGTTATAGAGGTCTACAAAGCAATGGGAAGCTAGACTAGAACCTGTTTAATTACCTACCGATCAAGCCTGACAATCGGAATCAAAAACGTAAAGCAAGACGGGTATAAGCTAGTAAAAAATATACGTACTTAAAAAAAAGTATATTTTTCACCTACAACTCGCACTGCTACTTATTTATAAGACACTTAATGCTTCTAAATACCTAATTAATTTTTTTTAAAGCAATGCAGGGCTATAATTGAAAACTCTTTTACATGCAACCGTAAAATTAGACTACTAAAACAAAGTTATTAAGTTTGGTTCATAGTTCTTTTTTGGTTCACTGAACTTTTTGTCTGTTCTAAAAAAGTATACACTTTTTAAATTTATCCCGCGTCAAAAAATACAAATGTATAATTTATCGATCGTCGAGAATCTCATCCATGAAAAAGTTATCAATAAATAGAACTTAATTTTGAAAAAAATTGCACCTAGCTTGAAGTTAGCAACATGTGTCATATTAATTTCGTGTTTAACAACGATGTATTTGAGAGGAAACTATAAAATAATATAAAAATATAATACTTACGGCAACACTTTATTCTCGCCATGTTCCCTATTTTGAATGAGTTTTTTTTAACTTCACTGAACAATCCTGGCACCTTTCACCTTTGCGGTATCTTTACTTGTCACTTTTGTCACACTTTTAACTTTTAACAGAGCACTCAGCTAATCCAGCACTAACGTTTGCAGATACTAAAGATCTTCACACCGAGACTGAAACACGAGTTGAGGAATAAATTTAAAAAGAAAAAAAAAAACGGAGCCAAAGATATTTTCAACCTTTACACTTGATTTTTTTTGGATTTTTATCTACTAATTAGCATACTGTACACAAGTAACTTGCAAATGTTTTTTTGTATTATTTTTATTTATTTCTTTATGACGTAAAATCGGGTATCTTTTTTGTTGAAGTGATTCAGAGAATTAATTCACAAAACCGTTTTAAAGATAACAGACTTATCTTTTTAAATGCAGACGACAACTTTAATAATTGTAAACGCCATCGGGTCACTGCATATTTTGGAATATTTTATTGTAATTTTTTTAAATTTTAATTACTGTTTGGGGGAATTTCCAGGACGAAAGAATGAGAAAAAATGTGTAGTAATGTTTACCTCAAATTTATATCTAACTTATTTCAAATGCTCTATGCGACAATTTTGGTGTCTAAATAAGCAAAATTATATTTTAAGCAACACTTCCATAAGTGTAGTGATGTTTAAAGTAACTTAAAAGTGAGTGTCCTGATGTTAATAGTTGTTGATGTTGTTGTAAACTATAACTTACTACCATTGTTATGAAATTGTACCAATGGCAACCATAGCAAAAGCTATCGAAAGCAATTTGCGTTGCTAAATTGCGTTTGTTATTAAAACTTTATAAAATGTAAAATCTTTTTAAAAATTTGTGCTTGCGTATAAAATTGTTTTAACTTCTCTTTTCAACTATTGGATTTATTGAAATTTTTTTCTACACCTGCGCTGGACAAATATGACTCAAAACTTGGAACAGCCTTTGAAAATGTTTGCACGTCAGAAAAGAGGACAAAAACTCAAAGAAAAATACAATACAATAATATCTCCCCTTTACACCCAACTGAGAGGTATTTATAGGGAGGCAACAAGAACTCTCCCTTGCGCTCGATCCCACGCAATGTTTATGACCTCCCACACCATATTCACATCCCTCTGCTCTGCCTCAAGGGAACGGAATACGGTTTGAGAGAAAGTTCTTCGTCTTCGAGACCCTGAAGGGAGGAAGAACACTGCTCTACTTGGCCTACTATCGTTCGGCAGCCTTAACACATGTCCCAGCCATATCCACCTCCTCTCCACAATGATGGAAGTGATGAAGTTTTTTATCTTATACCCAAGATTCTCCTGAGGCACTTCCAAAAAGTATCTTAGAAAAATACTGGACTTTAAGAGCAGGAAGAAGTTATTCGGTAAGTCTTCAGAGGTGTGAAAGTAGGAACAAGTTGTTAGACATATCATATTAATATTATGGACTCTAAAGAAAATATATCTTTGGCTGGAAAATCAGAAGGAAAATCCCATAAATGGGAATGGTAAATGGATTTTAGTTTGATACTGCATTCTTTGCATATATAATATCCCTAACTTCAAACGATTTAGAAGAAGTACAATTTAAAACAACCGAGACAAAGTAGCGAAGCATGTTGTAAATTCAATTTGCATAGTATTTTGAAACACTTTTTCTCGTGCCGAGTAAATATCTTCGAGGCAACTAATGGCCTAACGAAATTCACGAATATAATAAAAAAACAATAATATTTTTTGCTGTGTCATTCATTGTCAAAATTTATTAAAACAATTCCATTATTCTTAAAAATTGAAGGAAAATAGAAGTTAGTAGGTATATAGTTCTGGAAAACCTCAGAAAATAGTTAAAGTTATTCTTAATGAACTTCGCTTGTCATTATTTTTTTCTGAAAGCTTGACAGAAATCCTATCAGAAAGCTACATATCAATATTTTGAAACTCAATAATTTTTAAGTAAATAAAAATTGTGTTGTTATGTAATTTATCATAAATGGCGTTGTTATCAGTAATTCCGTTCCATACTAACTTTAATATTATATTTTATATTATTTGCTATCTTTTTTTTCGTATTTTTAATAACTACTATTTTGTTATCCGGAGCAGAGAAAAATCAAATAAAAAAAAATGATAAAAATCTGTTCAACCGATCTCGAGTATTCGCACCAGACTTTCTTTTATATCTTTAATAGATATTGATTACTTTATAGGTAAATTTTATTACGCGCTTTGAAATGTTTTTCTACTTATGTGAACATTTAAGACCTAGTCTATTCTATACTCCTTTAAGACGACCCACTTGGGAGCAAAGAGCAAATCCGTCTTCAGGGCCTTATTAGTAGGGAGAACAGCGCTTTTTTCGGCCAACTGTCATTTGGCACCCTTAATGCGGTGTTCACACGGGGCGATATAAGGCCAGACGATTTCGCTTGCATAAAAAAATATCGTTCGGTCGCCCATTGATCGTCTGACGTGTTAACACGAGTCCACCGACATACATTCAATCTGTCAGGTGCGCTGATAGTTTTAAAAATGGCGGACGTCGAGGTAATTTTTATAGTAATAGTAATTGGGGTTTGTTGAAAATATTGTTTTAGACGATATAAGGAGACTCCTAATTGAGGAAAAATAAAAAAACGCAGATATTGGGTGCGGAATTGGATTCTAAGGAGAAATAAATTTAGAGCAGTGCTGTCAACTGTCAAGAAACAGAACATACAGATGCCGCGCATATCTGCGCATGCGTGCATCGTTCCACCAGATACAAAAGTTGAAAGGCGTTCAACTTGAGACGAAATCGCTTTCAACCATTTTTATCGTTTCAGATTTATCGACAATCTGTTCACACGGTTCAATTGGCTGACGATATTTTAGTGTCCTGGCGATATTCGCCACGTCTGAACACCGCATTATACATTCGTATTCTATCCCAGGTCAAGTAAAGCTGCCAAAGCTATGAGGGCTGCTGTGCATGTAAATCAATAACGCCGTATTTATTCAATAAGAATAACGCACAATGGATAAAAAAGCGATTGAGCTTAAAAATAATGAGTTAAATGAAAGTAAAGTTCAAATTTGTTGGATAAAAAAAAAACGATAATATGTAGGTATGTTCACTGTGTACACAATACTTGAATACATACTGAAATGTTGATTTCAAACTGTTAATTGTCGAAATAGTTGCGAACTATTTGCGTCGTTAGTTAAATATTTATGCGAATGCAGTAAAAACTTTGTCTAAAATTAAAATTAGCCAATGGACGTTTAGACTAGCTGTGAATGTACGCCGCACAATAATTATTTGTCTAAACTTTCACAAAACACAGCATTGCTACGTTACGAAATTAGATAAATGTACACGACTCCATTTGCTCTGGCTATAATGCAACACCAGCTTGAATCTGATGATGATGATAATAATATTATTAAAGATCAGAGTTAAGAACAACAATAGTGAGAGGCAGGTGCCCGGAATTGGCTCGGGTCTCTTGCTCTATAATTTTGAGAGTATTATCTGTGATACAGTAGGTACTTCAAGTATAATCCAATCGACTCGTCAAAAATACGTGGGGCTAGTAGCAGTTTTATAAGAGCTTACTGCATGCTAATGAACGTATATTATTAGTCAGTTAATGGTGTTCTAACGTCCAACTATTGAACAAGTCGATCATTTAAAAGGAGTAATCCTTTCGATCATCGAAAATATTATACTTAGGGTACAGAAATTCAATTTAGGTAAGTTTAACTGAAATTTAACTTTTAGACTTCACAGTCGATCAAAATAGATAATTCTCGACAAAACTTTACGTAACTAAGTAATTATTATTGCTCGATCGAATGTAAATATAATTTTTAAAGAATAGAGTAAAAGAAAACCAATAATCGAAAATGACTATTACACTTAAAGTAAGTAAATGCAAATGAATCTGTTGAGATTTCTGGGAACAACTGAAACAACTAATACTTATTATAATCTATCACTACTGATACCTTGACTCACTGATGATTTCCTTAACTTTTGATTGATTATCAATAAATTTCAATCGCTTTATGGTCGATCTGTTTAAATTAATAATGTTCACATCGTATCTAAATACTCGTAGGCACTTGAAAAACTTACCATTATATCTACCGAAAGTTTTATTTTAAACACTAATAATTACTATTACATAATTATTATTAAGAAAAGCATAAAATTTTAACCCGGGAGCGCATGTTCACAGATTCATCGGATATATAACCTCTGCTCTACTCATTATTAAAACACGTATAAACGAGCAAATACACACATTCTCGTCAACCCGTTTGTAAACTATTGCATTCTTATGCCCTTTGCGCTGTATACAATATGTAGATACCTGTAAAAATCCATATCGGTAATGTCCTTTTATAATAATGTTTGCAAATTCCACGTAAGAACCTTCGTCATTCATTGCGAACGACTAATAAAGAAGACAAAAACCTGTATAAGATCTCGGTGATATTCTTTGTAGACATAACACTACCGATGTTCAGCGTGCGAACTGTAGATCTGTGGGGCTAGTACGAGTTTTATCGAAAGCTATTTTTTTATCTGTTTAGTTTAATTTTAGTGACTAAAAAACTACTAAAAACTAAACTATCGAATCGTTCGAACATTTTGTATGGGATCTTTTTTCGAAACTCATTCGATCATCGTTTCGATATTCAATCATCAAAAACTTATACTAGGGGTACGCATCATAACTATTTAAATAATAGTGAATTAGAAAATCTTTTTGTGGGTAGTCCTTTCTCATCCAGAATCATTTTAAAAGGATCGAATATGTTATACGACAATTCTCAATTCACATTCTAGTGATTCTTTACGGAAAATTTGAATCTCTATAGTGGTGTTACAATATTTTTGTTTTATTTATTTATTTATTCTTTAATGTATACTTACTTACTTTCCGAGTCCGGATCGTCAGACCAAGAATGGAAAGTATATTATACAACACACAAAATTTGACATAAAAAAGACAGCACAGAATCAACATACAGAGGGCGAGCTTACCACAACGAAGTTGCGGTCTCTTACCCCTTTATCACACTGTAGCAGCAGTATTAAACTTATGTTATATTCGCAGTAATGCAGTAGTAACAAAGCTTTATTTTTCTAAAAAAGGCGTGGAGATATTTAGATTTTTTTGAAAGGTATTTCAACTTTTTTATAATTTATTTATAGGTATTGTTATGGAAATGGTTTATATTAGCTACACATTTTATTTTATATACCTACCTATCTACGAACCTCACCCCTACAATGACATTATCAGTGACATTTTAAAAGTCTTGTGTGTGATGGAGGTCATTTATTTTGTTTATAAATACTTATAAATAAAGAATAATATAACGTTTCATAATTTTGAAAAAATATTTTTTTGATATTCTAATTTTGATGAAAAAAGACCTATCCAGGAACCTAAAATAAAGACCACTGACTAACAAATGAACGCATGAAAGATGAAGATGCTATTGCTACAACCATTGAGAGTAAAAATTTTTTGCATATCAAACACTTAACAAATGTTAATTAATTTTATTCAGAGATATCACCGCCAAGATTTTTTTTTCAAATAGACGCGCTTTTTCAATTTCATAATTTATTTGTGTGAATATTCATCATTTTAGTAACCATTTATTAGCTGAGGTTCTTACAAATGAACTATAATCACACATGATTGATTAATGTTTTTCTCTTCCCGGAAAACTGTGTCATGGATGTGGCGCATAGCGTGATTCTTGCAGCAACATCCGTCCTTGTATCAATGCGTGAAACCTATGTTTACTAACGCAACATTTTTGTGTAGGTAATTAATATTTTCAATCACAATTTTCAAAAATTTACGCATAGAAAAAGTTTGCGTGTTGGTATGCCAGATCCTAAGGCGGTGTTCAAATCCTGCGATGAGTATGGGAGTTTTTAATATACAAAGTTTTTGTCGATGGTTTTCATTTGATTAGTTAGGATATTTTTATATATTTTAAGCAAGCATATGATAGCATAGACCGGGAATGTCTATATGATATACTTCTGTAATTCCAGATCCCCCCAAAACTAGTAAGACTTGTCAAATCAACAATGATAAATTCACGATGTCAAGTCAAAGTAGACGGAGAGCTGACAGAAGAGTTCCCGGTGACACAAGCACTAAAACAGGGAGATGGACTGGCTCCTACTCTCTTCAATATTGTACTTGAACATGTCATAAGAAGAACCACGGTAGATACCCGCTCAAATATATGCTATAAAAGTAGCCAGATTGTGGGATACGCGGATGACATCAATATTGTTGGAATATCAATAGCAGCCATTAAAGAGGTTTTCGACCCATTGGAAACAGCCGCACGAGAGGTGGGACTGCAAATTAATGTGGATAAAACCAAAATTATGACACAAAGCAGAAATCTATCACACAGACCAAGAGGCAGTGTCCAATACAAGGATAATTACTCCTTCAATGTGGTAGAACAGTTCACCTATTTAGGATCTTGTCTCAATCAGAATAATGAAGACCCAACAGAAATTCGAAAGAGAATCACAGCGGCCAACAAAACTTACTTCTCCCTGCTGCCAGTTTTCAAATCGCGTAGCGTCCACAGGAAAACAAAAATAATCATCTACAAAACAGTCATACGTACTGTGTTGACCTATGGGTGCGAGGCACTAACACTGACAGTGAGAATGGCAGATATGCTGGACATCTTTGAAAGGAAGGTTCTGCGTCGAATATGTGGACCAGTGAGAGAGGGCAATCAATGGCGCATTAGAACCAATGCAGAGCTGTACATGAGTGTACAATATATATCAGGCCCCAAATATCTCGACGCACATAAAGCTCCTTAGGTTGAGATGGGCTGGACACGTACAGCGAATGCCCGATTCACGCGTCCCGAAAAGAATCCTAAGTGGACATCCAGGAGGAAGAAGACGAGTCGGCAGACCTCGGTTTAGGTGGGAAGATGAGGTGGGAAGGGATGCAGCAGAAATCATCCAGGTGGCGAGTTGGAGGACAGCGGCAGAGGACAGGATTTGTTGGAGGCGAATGCTACGGGAGGCCAATGCTCGATATGGGATGTAGCGTCATTGGAGAGAGAGAGAGTTAGGATATTGGTAATTTGTCAGTTTGAATTAACACTTACTTATTGCTAATGTTGACTTTCAAGTACAGTAAAGTCTCGATATAATGAACCTCTATATTTAACGGTCTTCGGATATACAATTACGACCAAATTCTTATTTATACTATAGCTTCATACTTAAATTCCAATGTCGCCCCATGACAATTTTAAGAGGCCATGAAAATAATATCATAAGTAGAATTTGTGACATATTTAAAAAATAAAAAATACCATACAAAATGATCGAACGATTCAATCATTTGATTTTAGAACACTATTTGCAATTAGCTTTCGATAAAACTCGTACTAGCTCCACAGGAGAAGATTTTAATTTGAGAAATGTTTTGTAGGAAGAACGCTTGGATAGAGTAGATAAGTATATGGTTTTCTGTCTGCCCTTTAAGAAACACGGCTTAGAAATGACATAAAATACTTATTACTTATAAATTTTTAATTTAATTTATTTATGATAATTTTTTTTTTGTTGAGGCCTTCCACCCGATATCGAGTGATTTTGGCCAATTTATGATAATATAATTTACAATAATTAGGTAGGTATTACACTATTGTGTCACGCCAAGTCTCCACAGAAGACTCGAACCCAAGACCTGTACGTACGAAAGCCGCCGACTGATGCTACTGGTGTACCAACCACTTCATTTATACAACATCAAACACATCGGTGTTTAAACAATTTTTTTTTTTCATTAAAAATGTAGATAGTTTTGCCTAGTAAAAATATGTTTGAATATGTCACCTTTAGGTGACGCCACCCCATAAAAAAAAACTACAAAAAAATTGAAAAAATTGTCGATCGTCCATCACTTTGGACTCCATAAAGGCACCGTATACACAATTCCATATTATGATTAGGTAAGGCATGGGAATTGGAGGGTTAAAAAACACCGAGTAGTCTATTCTTCGCATTCTATTTACGTACAATAAAGTGTCCCTCTTAACAATTAACCTTAAAATTGACTTTTGTTCTAACATAATTCCTTTTCAAATTCGTATTTGTGCAGCAACCCCAACTCGCGATCCCATATCTAATTATCGACGTATAAGTTTATTCGTAGTGTTTCTTTGCATCGCATCGCAGAATATTGGTCATTAAAATAGTAATGATCAATTATTATATTTGTTGAGCTGAGGATCGGGGTATTTTTTTGTGTATAAAATAAAAATGCGTGGAGCGATATAAAACACGTATTATTCCATTACAATATGGCTGAAGAAGGAAGCGGAAATACAAAAATACATAGATTGACAATTCATAGATAATGGATGCGACATAGAGTCATGCAACTCTACGGCGCTGTATCCCTTGTGCCAACAATATTTGAAATTCTGTCAAGGACATAATGTTGTAAACCATTCGATACTATTGTGAATCTACCTTTACAAAATCTCTTTGAGATGTCATTATTTAGTCAACTGCCTACAAAACGCACGCGACAACTCGGAAAGGCAACGTGATAAATCGTTAACGAACAATACCTTTTTTATGTCAAATCAATTTATCGAATGAATAAATGGAAGATTTTTTTGTCTGTGGAATGTCTGCGGAAATGTTGTGTATTTTAAGAAAAATATATTATTGTGATGTTATATAAGTTGATCTGAAATTATTATGTATTGCTTATACTTTGTTTAGTTTTTTTTTTGTAAAGCGGCGCAGATTGCTGATTGTTGAGCAACAAATTTATGAAAGCACTTTTGGTCTTAGAAGAAAGATACCTACCACGAAATATCGGCGGAATAGTCATTTCTTTTTTAAATAAATGCACCTGTGCTCGCTCAAAGTGAACACAAATACACTCCTTGACTCTTTCACAGTAAGCTACTTAAAGCTTGTGTCGTGAAAAAGGAAGATGGTCGGCATCTGGGATCGAACCACGACGTCCGCACCAAACAGTACGAAAGCCGGCGCTGTAGCCGCCAGTCTACCAACCACTCAAATTGTAATGGTGAAAAACATGTAAGGAGATAAAGGGTTAGCTAATTAACCCGACATCATCGAGTTTGTTTCAGTTTTTTACCCTACTAATATTAATAATTAAACTCTCACTAGGCTGAGGTACAAGTTTGTAAGGTGCGGTCATTGCAAGTGATGGTTCTGAACTTACTTTCCAAAAAGAAATTTAATGGAAACGAATTCAATTATGCTTGAAGATGATTTTTTTTTTATGCATCTCCACTAGACTTGACAATTTGGTGAACTTCGTAGAAATTCATCCTATTTAAAAGTTTTCGCACTAACCCGACTTTCTTTTATATTATAGAAGATACGTGAAGCAAAAACTTTATGACCATTTTTACGAAAATTGCGCGGACGGAGGAGTATGAAATTTCGCACACTTATAGTTTATATAGAGAAGGAGTGGTGAATGCTAATGTATTTTTAAAGTTATGCATAAATCAACAAAAAAAATTGCAAACACTACTGTAATGTCATGTATTTGATACTAAACACACTTCTATGTATTTGACATTGACACAAACGCATTGCTCAGCGCAAAGGGTTTGTATCTGTTATGCTGAGTGATGATTTTTTTGATTGAATAAAATAACATAAAAAAAAAAAATTCTTTTGTTTATCTGTGGTCAAATTGATGATAGATTAATATTGTTTATATTTATAAAAAAAACATTTGTACATTTATCATCATTTCAAATTTAACGTATCCATATATTTGGAAAGAAATTTAAATGATAGGTCAAATTTCGAACACTATAATATATTTAAATACCACTAGTACATTTAAATAATCAAGGAAAAAGGTTCCTAAGAAGATTACAAGATTCATACCGGACAAAACATCAAAATGATTATGGTTTAATATGTACCTATCTACAAACATACTAATAAAATGACTGCAAGAGAACATTCATATACTTACCTAATGAACGCGAATGGTCGGATTAATACCTCGGTCGTGCGTGTGCAACTAACTGGCCCGATGCAACAGCCATCATTATTGTTGCTTACGAATGTTTAATATGTATGCGGTGCATAATGCCCGAGAAACTGCATTTCGCAACTTAACTCTTTGCATAAATTCATATATCACAAAGCGTGAAGTCAT
Organism: Mystacides longicornis; assembly: GCA_963576905.1. NCBI lineage: Eukaryota > Metazoa > Arthropoda > Insecta > Trichoptera > Leptoceridae > Mystacides > Mystacides longicornis. The sequence goes on from OY756425.1 coordinate 16,764,413, forward strand.
ATTTAAAAAAAAAACATAATAAAATACAAATTTCATTGCTACTTTTTTATTCATACACTCATAAAATTTAATAATACATGCGTGAAAATATTTCCCTTTGAATTTGAATATTATTCGTAACTAGCTTTCCCAACAGAAATTGTCCCGTCTTTACCTTGAATGCGATATCATTGGAATTCGTATAAGAGGTTAAAATGGTAATTCCGTCAATCGCACCGACTATCAAACAACTGCCAATTTCTGTCAAACGTCAAATTCATTTCAAAATTAGAATTATATTGTTAAAAGAACTTAGAAAGTCACCTACTTTTAAGTTTTCTTAAATTGTCGAATGTTCCGCGCTTTTAATGTTTTCTTTTATAAGAACCTTCTCTTGGCAATAGCAAACACAAATAAAAAATAATAAGCGATTTGGGACCAGTTTTTCATACGCGATGCGATGACAACGGAAAATAGGGCTCCACTTTTATATAAGTAGATATAGAGATTTCTGTTACGGACTTTTTATTATGTATCGCTTTAGCATAATGGAAAATGAACCCCTCGCTTTAGCATAATGAAAAATGAACCCCTCGCTTTAGCATAATGGAAAATAAACCCCTATTTAATTATTTCTTTTTGACAAATATAAAGCATTATATTGTTTATCTCTTTCACTGCATGCAGAAAAATAATGAAAGTTCGATAGAGAGAGTGTAAGCTTGGTGTGTAGTGTCATTAAGCGTAGCTTGGATACAAGAAGAAACAAGACGAAAAGTACAAGAAAAAAAAATGAAGTTAGTCAAAAGGTTAAATTGAAAATATTTTGCAATTTCAGTAATACAGAAAATTTTATTTTTCTTTGTATAACGGCCGTTCAATAATTATAAGGGTCCGTTTTTCCAAAAAAACATAGCTACAAAATAGTAGAAGAGCTCTCACAAGAATGTTATTTCAAAATTGTCTATCAGTAACGATTATATAAGATAAGTAGGTACTTCTGGCAAGTACAAATTGGCAACAAAACGAAAGATTAGAGGTTCTTTAGGATTCCCACGCGTGATTGCAAATACTAAGTATCTGCGCCTACTGCAATCTGCATATTTACACCAGACTCAAGATGTTGTAAAATACTATGTGCCCACCAACTAACCACAACTTATATTCTTCAATAATATACATAATACAACAGTGTGGGGAATTTGGTGAACTGTTTACACAACAAGAGAACGGTGGTATTTTGTATTATTGTGGAGTAAATGATTTTTAACCGATACAATTCACACTCAAGATAGACGAGAACCAGTTATTATTTATTTTATATACCTAATAATTTTAAGATATCGGTGTGAACAAATAAAAGTTTCCTTTGAACCCAGCAGCTAGAATTATTGGTGGAAAATAGCCATCGTGATCAGGTACGGAAAAAAGTGTGAAAAATCTGTGAGTTGATAATCCAGAATGGCAAAAAAGAACGGTACCTAATGATATTTCTGTTGTTCCAATTTCAAATTTAACAGACTTCCAAGACGATCTGCCAAAAGACAGTCAAAACTCATGAGAACAGAAGATCGTACGAGGAAATCCGCAGAAAAGAAAGAAATTGTTGATTGTAGAGGGGTTTCCTGGTACACTGAGCTTAAACTGTCTCCCCATCAGGGCTTTCCTGACAGGTAGGCTGGTAATTTCCTATCGCAATGTTGCGGGCTGCTGACTGTAGGAGTATATCACCGTCCATCCACGTGATCTTCATGGCCTGCCCAGCCTGAATATGTCTTCAGTTATCATTACTCACTTTGACGGTGATTCCTATCCTTCAGTGTCTTACGAAGGTCTGCATCTCCGCAGTTCTAAGCAATTCGGCCTGTGTCGGCACTGTATTCAATTTTGTATGCCATTTAGGCATACAAATTCTTTCAATAATTTTCAGACTTTTATCTCTATATTTCATTAATTATTATTAAATATCTATTTGTTTCATACATGAGAGTTTTCAGCATGTTGAACATGTCGAGAATTCCCATGATTAGGAGTTTCGGAGACTCAAACATTACGTTGGTTTGTTCCATTCAAAAATCGAACATCAGTAATAAATTTTTAGGGTCATTAGTTGTTAGATAATTCTTTAAGATCTAGTCCTGAAAAAGGGTCACAAGGATCTAGACATAATTAGAACGTTGTGCACCAACAAAGCCAATAGGCAATAAATATGAGACATTAACAAAAATGGATATAGTCATATCCTGTCGCCAAATACATGACAGCAGTCGCAGTCTTTAAATTTGGTTGCTCTCTTGTTCTCAATAATTTCCGACTTTTATCTCTATATTTCATTAATTATTATTAAATATCTATTTGTTGCATACATGAGATTTTTCAGCATGTTGAACATGTCGAGAATTCTCATGATTAGGAGTTTCGGAGACTCAAACATTACCACCTAATGGCGAACGTTGTTAACGTAAAGTGATCACACTAAGCCAGCCTTCAAAACAACAGTAGAAGACGGTCGTAAGCCCGTGGTGGTTTGTTCCATTCAAAAATCGAACATCAGTAATGAATTTTTAGAGTCATTAGTTGTTAGATAATAATTATCTAACAACTAATGACAAATAAAATACGCACTAAACGCCATAAACTTCATTTTGAGATAATCTAATAAAACTGATTTTTCCCCCATACAGACATAGTACTATGATGATTTTTGTATCTGTTTTTTTACACCTTTAGATCATCGTTATGTACTTAGTGCAATATTTCGGCTATTGACAATGGTTTATAGAACATTTCCTCATACTCAACTCATTTTTTTTCATTTTTGGCGTTTAGTGCGTATTTTATTTCCACTATACAATTGTTTAATTTTCAGATGGTCTATACGCAGACTTCTTTGTAGAGATTTATGTATTTTGTACTTGTTCTTGGCTCTTTAAAGTCTCTTGTCATACATTCAGTTTCGTTCACATATATTGTCATATTTCGTACCAATGCAGGCTATAACTAAATCAAGTGCATTTTGCCAAGGTCAATGCTTTCTGTTACTTTTTCTGTGCAACTATTCATAGCCGACGTCTACGTCTCAGACTGTGCGTTTTATAATTATATTTAATTCATACAAGAATTAATAGAAATTAATAAGTGCGATCAATCGGATTCCGATATGACGTAGAAAACACACACACATAATGCCAACATTTATGGTTAAATCGCATTCGTAATTAGATATAAAACGTTTTAATTGATCGATTTTTTCGCAGTTTTCACTTCTTTACTCCCAGTAGACGTGCAGTCGCGATGTCATAAATATTTATTAATGCCTACTTGGTTATTTATTATATAAATATTTGTCCATGCTTAATTCGACAGAATTAACTGTAGATACAAATAATTATTTTTCTTTAACAATCAATAAGGTCAATAATGAAGAAATTTATAAAAGATTTCTCTTTTCATTATTTTGAATAAAACCATTTTGTTATTGACATTATTAGAATAGATACAATGTCAGTTGCTACACTTAGCTGTGAGGAAACCAAATATGAAATCGTTTTTGTTGTTGCAATTTGACGATAAACTATAACGAACTAAGGAATTTGCAATTGGTTGTGGAAATGAAAATTATAATTAAAATCATCAAGGTTATTTTAAATTTTCCTTTACTAGTTTTTTTTAATTGCTTTACGTAGCACATTAACCTGATTGGAACAATTACATATCCCTACCAATAATTCAAACAGTCCCGATATTTTGTGGCTATACAGTGATCACCCTTCTGATATTCGGTTTCTCAAGCCACGTGATGTTTTGAAGTTATAAATAAATCATTATTAACTTTTAATCATAGCATAATCAAATTTAAGTCTATATACAGGCACACTTTTAATCTAAGAAGGAATATGACGATTATAGAAATATGGGATTGGGTTGAGTTGAATCATGACCTCCCACACACATTAGGCAAGCCTACCAAGATATATGCAAGCTATTTCACAATCTGTTACAATGCACGGAGATATATATGAACTTTGAATATTCAATGAAAGGCTTGACATATGGCTCTGAATGTTGGGCATTAAAACAAAAACACCAACAAAGCATGCACTTGCACACTGCAGAGATGAAGATGCTCAGATGGGCTGGAGGAGTAACCAGACTCGATATAGTTAGAAATGTTCATGTCCGAGGAAGTTTCAAGGTCGCACCCATAACCGAAAAGATAACGGAAGACAGGCTAAGATGGTATGGGCATGTTATGAGACGACCACAGGACAACATGATCCAGAGAGCCATGGACATTGAAACTCCAGCCAGGAGACCAGGCAGACCACCCGCCACATGGTTGTCGAGCATAAATATGGACCTAAAATAATGCGAAGTGGAGCCAGAGATGACGTTTGATAGACAATCTTGGCGCAACAGGACAAGGAGAGCCGACCCCAAATAATGAGACAAAGGCGAGGGAAATTTGGGAAAAAATACACAAAAAAATATTGAAATAAATCCATTATCCATTGTGATGGGCAACGTATAAAATTTTATTTGTTCCTACTTACCTACTAAAGATTCTAGCTAGACCATAGCATTACAATAATAATTGCTAATTGATTAAAACAAACTAATATAGGATAAACAAATCCTACAAATAAGTTTTTATAATATATGATGAGGATCGACAGTAGGTAGGTATATCCAAAATGCCTTTATAGCTTTCCGAAAGATTTTCACTGAAATTACGAAAATATACTCAAACAATCTACTTTGTAATGTGTAATACACACCAAAACGTTTTCGATATTTTTGAATCATATTATTTTGTAATCAAGGCTTCAAAAAATCGAAATATTTTTATTAGAAAACTTGATATTGTTTTCCAATCTGGAATAACCATACCTATAGCAACCTATCCTTACTTGTAAGTTATTGATATAAAAATTCACATTTTAAAAACATTTGCAAGTTACTCCAGAAGAATATTTTTCACTTTTTGAACCTAATTTGTTGAAATACTTGGGACACTCGGCACAATTTTCTGTATTTTTTTCGGTACAATCACAGTTTACTGCGGAAAAAAACTAGTTTTTTGTCAAAAAAAAACCACTGGCGATTTCGACCTTTCGTTCTTGTTAAAAATAACGAAACAAAACACACTCGTTCGATGTTTAAAAACGCAAACAAAAAAAAACCACTATGTGACTTGTACCTATGTTTATTTTTTACGATTTGAGATAGGCTGGATGCTGTATGTAGGTACCCACGGCAAGACGGAGCAAGAAAACGCGACGACCGGCAAGAGTGTAAACTGCAGACTACGGCCACCAAACGGCCACAACAGGTAGACGCACTCTTCCAATACACCTCGACGTTATCAACATTTACCTGCTGCATACACGGACAATACACATGAATACACTCTCTTGGCTTACTAACGAGGCCTATCATCTAGAATTAGTTAATTTATTGGAAATATTTTTGAAAAAATAATTCAATCAATGAAATTAAAAGAATAATATTAGGAAGGAAAGTGGTGTGGGTGGATGTTAGTGTTGTGACAAAGATGAAAGTCAATTAGTTAAGAGAGTAAATGATTTTCCAACTGGTATCTCATTGATTGTATAGGTAGGTACATGGGATTTTTTGAAATGTTGAACATGTTGAGAATTTCTGTGATCCTCAAATATTATGGATTTGGAAGAAGTTTTTTTTTTTTTTTTAATGAATCTGTGCTCACTCGAAGTGAACACAAATACACTTTCTGACATCTTTCACAGTAAGCAAATGCTTGTGTCGTGAAAGCGGAAAATGGTCGACACGGCCGGGATTCGAACCCGCGACCTCCGCACGAAACAATGCGAAAGCCGGCATCGTAACCGCTGGTCTATCAACTACCTCATGTCAACCACAGTGAAAGATGTTTGTTTGGATAGGAAAGAGTGGAATTCCGTATACTCTCTGCCTTCTCCCTTCGGGAAACGGCGGCGTGATGGGTAAAAATAATTCCGTTTACATTTCTGTCATCTTTCACATAAAGCAAAGCTTGTGTTGTGAAAGTGGGATTGGTCGGCACCGAGATTCGAAAACATGACCTTCATTATACCGTACGTACGACTACCATTGACTGATACCAATGTTCTACCAACCAATTAAAAAATTATGCCATTTTTTTATAAATGAATCCATGGTGCTCCCTCGATTGAAAACAAATAGGTACACTTTTTGACTCTTTTACAGAATAAGTCAGTGTCGTGAATGTGGAAGATGGTCGACACGACTATCGATGATCAAAATCTATGACTTTGATCAAAATATGTATATGTTGAAAAAAATATATTACACCTCTTATTTGCTTTAAATTAAAGAAAGCACCTACGTAAGTATAAAACGTGCGAACTTTACAAGACTTCATGAAAAACATGTTCAAAATGATCTCAATAATACATCTACCTGTCTCATCAAAGCCAATGATCTAATAATTATTTACTCGTTGGTCCATTGGATAGCTTCTCCACTTGGGACAGCTTGCGATACGGGAACAAATCGATGATTCCCATAATGGGAATTTGAAAATGAGAATTTGATTTGCGTGATTAACGTATAAATGAGTACACTTTGAAAATCAAAATATTACCGTTAAAAATCTAAATTATCTTATTGGTTTATATAATGTGAACACCAAATAGTTGATTATATACCTAAATATTAATATCACAATGGGTTGGCCCAATTTTGAAGACCAGCCACTGACAACAAAAATGATATCATTCTTTAATGACACAATCATTTGTATATAGATAAAATAAAAATAATTTAGGGTGATTTTCCAGGTCAGATCACCACATCGTGACATTTTGTGAAAACTTTTTGACACTGGTTATTATTTTGTCGTGTTGGTTTAATTGGTAGATAACTAGCAAACAACTAGTAACTTTAACAAAAAAATCACCATATTCATCGATACTCAAAAATAACCGTTTCTTTCGTTTCGGGGACCTAAGAAAAATAGATCGCTTAGTTCTAAGTGATTTTCAAAGCTATGTAGAATTGACTAAAATTACTATCAGAAGCAGTGGCTTTGTTAGCGCAAGTATGGAATGAAATCATTGCTATTACACTGACCATTTTTTGTTAAAATTTTCACATTGAGTCGTTAGGGCTGGCAACCCAAATGAGATTTACTATATTTTATTTCTAAAAATTGAAATGAAACTTCATTAATTTTCATTATTTATGCAAATTTTACAAAGTGCCTAACAAAACGCTGCCATCTTATAATATAAAAAATCGTCGGGTTTACGATAACTCGAGATCGGCTCAACAGATTCTTCCGATGTTTGATTTTTATTGTATTCTTCTCCGCTCCGGATAACAGAATATCTAATAAAAAGTTGTAAAAAATAATTTATTTAAAGTATTTTTATGAACTTTGTGGTACTTTTCCATAATGATAATAAAAAACACAACTTTGCAAAGTATCACTTTTATTTTTTATAAAAACCAAAATATTTTCAACCACAATGTGGCCATCTTCAGTGGTGATTTAAATTAAACTTTTTAAATTAAACGTTTAATTTAAATCACCACTGAAGATGGCCACATTGTGGTTGAAAATATTTTGGTTTTTATAAAAAATAAAAGTGATACTTTGCAAAGTTGTGTTTTTTATTATCATTGTAAAAAATATATAAAATATAATATTAAAGTTACTATGGAATGGATTTCTTGTCATGTCTCACCTGTTCCATGAAGAGAAACCTAAGCATTTATCGTCCTCAAACATTCCTTCGACGATGGCACAAAGGTATCCGATGTAGTTCCCTATCTAAGTTGATCTCTATTGTGCAAGTCTTTCAAGAGCTCATCTGGGGTCTCAAACCCTAATAAACACCTCGTCGTGACTGTGATCCATCGAATGAACTCCATTTATTAAGAGCACTTTTTTCTAGGGGTGTTTTACGCTCAGACCTGTAGTAGTCTATTGTGCATCCCCTGCTTGCTCATGGTGTCTCCCAATTAGAGATTCGCCACTAATTCCAGACGCTTCAAGAAATTCAGCGTTAAGAAAGGACCCAAGGTGGCGAAGTTCTCCTGTGTTAACCAAAACTTCTTGCTCTCGCATGAACTATTGCATCGCAATCTGTATAAGGAGGTGGTCAGGCATTTCTACCCCTTCTTCGCAGAATCTAAAGATTTCATAATCTTCGAGTCCCAGCTTCCTCAGATGTTCCCTAGATCCAGTGAGCCGTTAAAAAGCCTGTAAGGGTTTTAAAACCTTTTTTACTTATGATCAAACATGTTTTGGTTCTTCTGGAGTTAAAACTTCCAAGAATTTTCTTGGATAAATAAATAAATAAATAATGCTTTATTGTTACTAAAAATGTAGCCGTGATACAATTCATTCATGAGAATCAAAGGGCGGACTTATCCCGCAAGATCTCTTCCAGCCAACCCAAGATACCTAAGTCCGGTATCTTGGGTTGGCTGGATACCTAAGTCCGGGAAGATTGTTCCTTCTTCCTTCTTATCTATTCTTGGAAGAATCTGTTACTCAGGCAGCAAAATGTTTCTGGTCCAACTAAGTGTGTTGATGCACATCTTTTCGCTAGCCTATCTGCTTGTTCATTGCCCTTCACCTCAACATGTCCCGGGGCCCAGAAGAGTGTGACATTTTTTCTTAACATTATTCTTGCCTAATAGCATTTAGTTTTAATAGGCCATCCCATACTATTAAAAGCATAATACAATAACATAAAATCTCAATTACAAAGTTCCATGTAGGCAGCCCTGCTTCATGCAGAAAAGTACCGCGCAGACTAAACAGTGAGTTTTTGCAATACCTTTAGATAGTCAAGTGGAGTGGCTAGTTACCACAATAGATAGGCTCACTTCTGCAATACCCAATGATATTGGGCGGACTATAGGTTTTGTGCGTGCAGCCAACACCGCTCCGTCTCCAAGAGCCGGAACGAATATTATTAATTTAGTTCAATAGTGAGTGAATAAACATTCATCTGGTTCTTGAGTACAGCCTATATCGCCATCTTAACTTAACTGTGCAGATAAAGTAGTCATTAATACAATTAACTAGTGTTACTTACTGCTCTCAATAATATTGCATGCGTCTATGAAATTAAAGACCTTGGAGCAATAAGATGACAAGCCACAATTAAAAAAAAGACTTCTAAATTAGACTTAACGTATTTGCCTTCGGACTACCCAAAAACAATGTCAAAAAAATATTTTTTACAGGTTACAATAATTTGCGAAACATTGTATTGACAACAGAGAATTTTTTTTTTGAAGAACGTGACAAGCTATTTCCAATCTTCTCTTTTTGGGTAAAAATGTCATTTTAAATTACAAAATATCTATACAATAAGGTATGATTGTTTGAGAACAATAGTTTATTTGTTTACATGACATGCCACAAAAACTGGTGGTGATATAAAACCTAATGCTTAGAATTAAATGTAGATGTTAATTTTATTCGGTTTATTAGCATTAATAAAGATAAACAATATTTTGAACTTTTGGTTTCTTGTTCACACAATAGTAATAGGATGTTTTGAAGTCTTCATTTAGCTCTCCTGTAAAAAATGTAATTTGTGGTTTGTCATCTTATTGCTCCAAGGCCATCTATTATATTGCGTCGCCCTTTTAATATTTCTATTCCTCTTGTAATTATAAAGGCTAAGATCTCGGTATCGTTACAAGTTACAACCACCTTACTTAGCACTTAAAGTAAGTATTTAAATTTCCTTTAAATCTCGCCTTTAGATACTCCGCTCTCTTACTATAAAGCTTCAAACCTTCATTTCTTTTCCAACTTTCTAGTTGAGAAGTCAGTATTCTCTGCACCTCAAATGAAGTATGTATTCAAAACATAACTATTGTCTAATGATGTTTGTGTGGAATCTATTTTTCTATGGAGATTCTTATAAAATAATTCTTGAGAATTCGTGCATGTGGCTTCTATTTTTCTATGAAGATGAAATTAGTTTTTTTTTTTGTTATTCAAAAGTTACATTTTTAAAGTGTAAATATTTCTTAACTAAGTAAATAGGTAGGTACTTTTTTTTAGAATTTTTTTTTAAAATTTCGAAAAAAGTTTTATTTTTTTGTCACCTCATATTAGCCCGTGATCATACACTGCAGGACATAGGCCTCCTCATACTCACACCACTCTGGTCATCCCCATCCACTTTGTCCTGACGGTACGCACGATGTCGTCGCTCCACCTGATCGGCTGTCTTCCTACACTTCTTCGGCCAGTCTACGGCAATGGCGGATCCAGCATTGGCGCCAGGGGGGTCACATAGTAAAAAAAAAGGTTATTTCCACACTTATCCAAAAAAATGATCATTTACCATGGCCCACAAGAAATTATAATTATAAATAGAAAATTGGTATTTTATTAATAAATGTAAGTACTGTACTTAAAAATATAAGGCCTGGACCCTGATTGGTCTCTGGTCTCCAGTGCGTCACTCCTCTACTCCACCTTCCGTCGTCCCTGCGGGATACATGACCAACCCATCTCCATTTGAGCTTAGCAATTTTATCTCCCCCGTCTGTGACTCATAGCAACAGTTAATAGTGAGTCAATTAGTTAAAGGTACTTACCTATTAATAAATTAGGTATGTGAGGATTAATAAAGCGCTTGAAAAAAACATACTTTCTCTTCAGTTTTTTTTTCTCTACGATATTCCTAATTGTGGTATTTAATATAGGAAGAAAAGAAGAAAGAAATATGTATGATGGAAAATTCAAAAGAATACTTCCCTACGTTTTGAATTTTTCTAAGCCGTTTTTATTGTGGTCTCTGGGTCTGCGGAAAAGGAAACTTGTTTCAACAAGGGGAGTCGTAATTAAAACAGATTATCACGTAAAAAAATATAATTTATTTACAAAATGGAATATCGTATTACAAAAATTTCACACCATTCAATCAATAATAAGCTTCTATTTTTATCTACCTAATTTAACCTAGGTACTTAGCCCAATTATATTTCATTATTATTATAAATTCAACTATAATAATTAAGATAAAATGTACGTTGTTTAAATAAAGCTGCTTTTCAAAATTCGAATTGATTCGTTTAAGAACTAATACATAATAATATTATTTTTTGTTTACATAATTGGATAGTAAGTCACATTTGTTTTGAAACTCCTGGTTATATGCAACCGGTTTAACCTTGCAGCATATAATATTCGAGCAATTTTATATTTTTTCTATTTCTCTTAGCGGCTTGTTTGAGGTATTTTAGCTGTATCTAACAAACAATGCAGTTTTTGAAATGTACTTTACTATTTAATTTAAGTCCTGAAAATATTTAGTCAAATCTGAGACTAAATTAAGTCAACACTGGTTATGGGCTTTGATGGCATATAAGGCGTCAAGAAATATTGAACATAATACACCCACGTTGCTCAATTACACGTATTGTACTGCCTGCAAATTCTGTAAAGTGTTTCAGTCAGCTGATCAAGTATCAAGAAAAAGATATCAAGATTTTTTGTAGTTTTCTACAACATAATAAAATAGTACATTTGTGCTACTGGATTATTTTTATCTGATGTAACAGCTAAGGTCATGCTATAAGAAAGGATGCAGGCTGGACTACATAAAGAATTTGTAAAGATTAAAAGAAAGGCGTGATCGACCGAAAAGGACGTGGTTTGAAGCCATAGAATTCATCTTCAAAAGAGCAGAAAAAGGAGAGATCGAATGAGAAACGGTATGTCGATGAAAAAAGTGTGCTTGAAAAGAAAAGAGTGGATGTCTGTTCTGTCTGCTTAACTTTACTTAAAGGACACGGCAAGATTGCTGAAAATGAAAAGAGTGGAGATCCGTTCTCTTTCCCTACCCCTTAAGAGACAAGACGGAATGGGTAACCAATAAACCAACTTATGTACTGGGTGACTGTATCTTAAAGCAAAAAAGTAAAAAATTGTTGAAATGTGATTCTGTGAAGTCACTCCAAAGAAAAAAGAAAAGATACTCGTGAAGTCAAAAAACAAAGGGAATAAGTAAAATTTAAAAACTAGTGGATATTTTTCTACATACATAGGACGGAACAACTAACTAATATCAAAATTCTTAAAACTAACATTTAAAAAAAAATCTACGTGTTAATAGGGATGTAGGTAGAGTTTCCATAATTATACAATGTCATGAGATGAATACAATAAATAATAAACAATGTACAAAAATAAAATATGTATGCGTCTATATTTTTCATTTAGGTACTAATTTATTCTTAACAATTATTTTTTTTATATTTTATTTATAAAAAAATATGAATCTTTTTTAAATTATCTACTTATGTCTATTGTCTAGTTAGCTGCTGATGAGCTGAATCGCAAATTGAACTTCGACTCACCCTATTGTCTAGTTAGCTGCTGATGAGCTGAATCGCAAATTGAACTTCGACCCACCCTATTGTCTAGTTAGCTGCTGATGAGCTGAATCGCAAATTGAGCTTCGACCCACCCTGAATAAAATATTGTTGTATAAACTACCGTTCCGATACCCTTAATCAAAGAATTTACAAAAATATAAAATCTCTATACAACACTAGTTCGTTTTATTTGATGAAAAAAAAAACGGAATTTAATTCAACCAATAAGTTAACACAAAACATTTTTGATTCTGAGGCGGGACAAAGTTTAACGAGTCAGCTACGATTGTATAACTTTAAAACAATGTCAAGAGATGGCGTTATAATAGAAAATAAGTCACATATGAAGTATGTTTAGTTATTTGACATAGTATTTTAAGACAATGTTCTAAAGAAAAAAAAAACAATAAAAGCTGATCTAAATATTTTTGGATATACTAAATAGGTATCAGTAGCTTCTTTTAATTTTTCTTTTCGAAACTTTTATCAAGAACTTACTATTTACTATGACAGAAAATAGTAACTAGATATTGAGTAAAAAAACGTTCGTTCCAAAATTATAATAATCCTTATTCAACGCAAAATTTTGTAAACTGAAAATTGAACTCTTATTACAGTATTAAACCATGTGACTGTATTGTGTCCATAGACATGTTTGCTGTATATGCTTGTAATAATTAATAAACTAAACTATAAGCTATATGTAGTTATGAAAAACAAATATTTGAGCAAATCACGTTCGAACCCATTAAATCTCATAAGAAGTAAAAAAGACTAACACACTACAATATCACAATCATTCCGTAATTTTTTTTTAAATATTTTTTGGAATTTTTCTTAAATGTTTGAAGCTAATGTACAAACGAAATAGAAACAAATTTTGAACATATATCTTCACGAAATAAATATGTATACTTATGTAATACTTAACTAAATGAAAAAGTCATTCATTTTAATTTCACTGAGATAGACTTCAGAAAACACTGCAATAATTAAAATATTGAGACATCTGAATCTGCAATTAATTAACGTTTTATTGTAGAATGAACTTTAATTAAATAGTTTAGGTAATAGAGCATGCATTTTGAATGGGTAACTTTTTGGAATGTCTCTCGATTTTTTCTCGGTTCATAACTCAAAATTGCACCATTTATAGATACTTAAACTGCGGAAAATTTTGAAGAGTAAATCTTAGTTATCGGAATTTATCTAAATCAACTAAACATAACTTCTAACGAGCGTTAAGAAAATAACGAAGAAAAGTTCAAACAAGACATTTTCGTGACTGACCCTGCTACACGGTTTTTTTTACAGTATACCTACGTTTTAACAAACCCTTAGTAATGTTTAGACGTAGGTATACTGTGAAAAACGTAAACTAAAATTGTAATGTGAACTCTTAACTCTCAGCCTTACAATAATTATAAAAATATCAAGAAAATATTATTACACGCTAATCACATTTTTTAAACTAACTCTAGAATGGACTATCATATTATATTTTTTACTGTTCGATCACAGATAAAGATTTCCTGGTGTCACTAGACTACACACAGACAAGTCCATAATGTATAAATCAGTACTGAGAGAAGTATTAAGGATTAAGAGATTGATCAAAATTGATCTTTTGTTGTCACGACCGGTAGTGGAATCCTCCGGCTCTTTCTTCTGTGGGTCATCTTGTTCCTCGTGGCCAAACCAAGGATGATGCCTGATACGATCAGCCCTATCACTGATCCACAAGTAAGGATTAATCTCACGGCGTTAGCGCTGTACACACCGTGGTAGATCAATGATTTTATGATTGGTGGAAGTTCGTCAACCGTCTGCAACAATAATACAAATATATTATAACTTCGTACTTATGATGTTGTTTATTGTGAAACAATTATAAATAATCATAAAGAACGACGTTAAAAGCCATGCACTTATTCAAGGATAAAAACGATTAACATCCCATAAAGAAATGATAATTTAATGGTAGGTCCGGAGCACTCTATGTGGAATTACCTACGCTCGTTTGTACTTATCAGTTTCCGCCGAAAGTCCTGGCATGATACTTAAAATAATTACCACCATACAGTTTACTATTCCTTTATTAACATAATATTATTGCAACGTTTTACAAGTTCCATCGTCGCTTTGACCATGAATGACTTGAACTAGTTCATTAAATTATGCACATTAGCACGCTCTCGATTATGGGCATTTAACTCGATGATAGTACACAGTACATAATAAAAGGGTAAAAAGTTATTGATTCTGTTCACTATTCATATATACTTACAAACTCGAGCCAAACTACAGGAAGAATTAATTCATTTGGAAAATTGTCCAAGCCATTTCCAGAAATTCCACTTGATTTTCTAAGCTGCATGTTAAGTTGAATTCTGAAACACCATATAAATATATAACATTATTAAAAATATTCAGATGAATCAATCGTATCGGAGAAGAAACGTATAAAAACAAAATGGAAGATTAACTTCTACAAACATCTTAACCCCAATACACATCCCTGTCTGAGTCTGAAAATGAAGAACAATCAACCAATCCACCAACAATTTCAATAATAAAAGCAACACTTAAGAACCTCAAAAGTAACAAAACACCTGCAAAAGACAATCTACAAAAAGACTATCAAGAAATGCATGATACCACTCTACTCATAGCGCTTTACCAAGTAATGGTGAGGCGGTATCTGGGATTATATTTATCAAAAAATTGAGTGCATAGATTTTACTAATTCAGCAACCGCAATTGCACTATAGTAAATATCTATCTAATCGCCCAGGTTATTTCGTTATGAGCATTCCTTGGCCAAAAGTTGCACTCTGGGGCATTTGTTTCTTTAAAGATACTTTCAAGACCGTTACAGACCCACTTTCGATGAGCTTTCAAATAGCTTTAATTCAAATTACCAACCTGGTGACGCCGAAAATTGGAAATCCTAGAGTTGGATGGATGTCCATGAACATAGCGTGTTTATCAGCAGTTGGCTCCAGGCCATCGATAGCGTCTACCAGTGATGGGTCTGCATTATAGAAGTGTGGGAACGACGTGAAAGCTGGTGCACCTGCAAAAATCATAATAAGTAAGTGAATCCAGAAGCAATATCATCCGTTTTGTCTAATTCTGGCAAGAGAGACATTTCTGTAATAAAAGTGATTTTGCCAATGTTTGTACCTACACAGTTTATTTTTAAGTTCTTTTAAAATAAGGTAAAAATGACCCGTGTTGTTATTCTGGATGACATGTAGGTATCTGTGGAATAACGAATACATTTTTATATATTATATTATTTGCAGTTGAATTCGTTTTCACTTACCGAAAGCACATGGCGTAGAGTTGAATAATCCATTAGGTGGACAAGAGCCCGAATCCATGTGGCAGTAACATTGGTTCTCTGGATTAACGTCTGGTGATGCGAACACGTTTTTAGGGGTGGAGTATCTCTTTACTTTTATGCCATTACCTGCCTGAAACAATAGCACAACACTGACTTAAGCACTTTAAGGATACCATAATTTTGGGAAACAAACTCGACAGACCATAAGTCTATCAGAATTTTAACAGCGGAGATGAGGGCTGACAACTTCCTTCAGCCGCTTTTATTAATAGGAAATACCTCCTTTCTCATTTCCTTTGAAACTTATTTTTCTGGAATTTTGGCATCTTTTTTAAAACACCGAATACACGTCATTTTTTTACTGAAATGCCATTTTTCAAAATATGAGAATCCTCAGACCAATTAATGAAAGAGTGGAGGGCAAGGTTTATCAAAAGATAGAAAACATATTATGTTATATATAAAAAATATATACAAAGGTGTACCTAAGCATCGGGCCGTTTCGTTGGCCAGGTGGCAATTCCTTGCGTTGGACTCTTAGTCATGCGGAGGGCATGGGATTTTTTAACTGCATGGAAAATAATTATGAGATATGAATTTGACCACATAAATGGTAAACATATGGTTGGGCCTTAATAGAGGTACCGATATAGTGAAGAAGCACTTTAGCTACTTAGATGGCAAAATGAGGATTTTAAATGATGGACATGAAGGAGTAGCGCAAAATCAAAAAAGAAATTTAATCAATTCGTAAAGTGTTAATAGTTTTTCTTATTATATTAAACTTACTTCCAGGTCTTTTTCGTATACAAATGGCAGCCTTCTACAGGCTTGCTCGCTGTAGACATACAACTTCTGTTTCCCGTCGATCATTGAAGGTGGGAACATGGTGCCATCTGAAGCGTCAACCCTGTAATTTAAAACGGTTTTGAAAACCAATAATATTTTTTATATTGATCACTACATACGACATACATATCCATAATTATTTATAGAAAATCGATCACCACATAGAACTATATATCAATAGTTTATATCATATCGATCACTACATAGAACTACATCAACAATTATTTATATCGTATTGATCACTACATGGAACTACATATCAATACTTTATATGATATCGATCACTACATGGAACTATATATCAATACTTTATTACATTTCGATGTCTACATGGAACTACATATTAATACTTTATATCATATCGATCACTACATGAAACTACATATCAATAATTTATATCATATCGATCACTACATTTAACTACATATCAATAACAATTTATACCATAGGTATCAATCTCTACATAGAACTACATATGCATTCGGCTAAAAAAAATCGGGACGACCAACACTATAATAAAAATCAAATACCTATAGGTAGTAGGGATGTTGCGGATATTCGCATCCGCATCAATTTACACATCCGCATCCGCATTAATTAATGCGAATGTTGATGCGGATGTACCGCTAGAACAAGTCGCGACACGAAATTAAGATATGTAATTGTGTTTTTATCTCAAAAGGTATGGCCTTGAAGTTTGACAGAGAAAGAAGATGCATGCCACGTGCAAGTAAAAGGCATGGAGAGCGTTAACTACTGAGCTTTGTTATCAAGTGCCATATTAGAAAGTGCTAGTTCTTGTCTGGAGTCTGGACTTACCAAGACAAACTTTGAAATTAAGTGCACATTCAAAAAAGACATTTTATTTCTTATGTGTAGAGTAAGATCCTCGCATTATTATTGATTTTTTAATGAAAGCTTATAAACTGTACGTGAAGTGGCAGCCTAGACAAGGCAGAAGAAATGCGGCAGACCCCAGGCCAGATGGGCGGACGACATCGCAAAGATTGCAGGCCGCACGCACATAGAAGGAGAGGGGGGAGGCCTGTGTTCAGCAATGGACGGAGACAGGCTGACGAAGAAGAAGTAGAAACTGTACAAAATTATTTTGTTCTATGAAAAGGCGGCCCTTCGTTAAAAAGATCCTTTTATTTATTAGGTTTTACACCCCTATTATACCTACAGTATCATGATTTATTCTGAGCTCCGCATCCGCGGATGTCTGACTTTAAAGCTCCGCATCCGCATCCGCGGATGTCAAAAAACCTGCATCCGTAACATCACTAATAGGTAGGTATATAAGTTAAAGGTAGAAACAAAACCGATGACCAGCAAATTACAGAAAATATAAATACAAAATAATACTTAAGGTATTATTTTATAAGGATAGGTATAACAATAAAACCAAATAAGTCTGTCAAAATAAGTAGAAATTAATAGTCTTAATATCTGTAAAAATAATCTATAATCTTTAAAACATATAAAAATTAAAAAAAATAATGAAGCCCATGACTTAAATTATTTCGATCATTACATAGAACTAGACACATACTATCAACAATGTTTCACTACATGGAACTACATATCAATAATATACATATATTATTTTATTTTAATGGCCTTCACCTTGTGGTGTTCCTGGCCAGTCTCAAGTAACTATGCAACACATAAATAAATCAATATTGTTTCTCTAGAATTCGCAATACCATCACAGTCTATAAGTGGACGTTATTGTTCTTCAAAAATGTAAACATATTTTCACCGTTTCAACTGATGGCTCATACAAGAGGGTCAATAATAATAGGGTATTTGACTGATTTCCAGAAACCGTTTTAAATTATTCTACGATACATTATAAGCACATTCTCTTTATATTTTCTGAAGATATGCCATATTTTATATTAAAATCATGTTTAAAGTTTAAATATCCAAAAAAGCGCGTAAAAAGCTGTCTTGTATAATGGCGCTGATCACGTGGTGCATTTTACGTCACACCATAGTATTGGTATGAGTTTGCTAACGTGTTGATGACTGTCATTTACTATAGTGTGACGTCACAGGGAACACAACTTTTTTTTTCACAACTTTTCGGCGTTTTCATCGGTGACTAGTTCCATAGAAATATTTGGATTTTTATTACGTGTTTTTATAAAAAATAAGCCTAATTAATTTGTAAAATAAAAGAAATAAGCTTTCTTGGGCCATTTTCAAACAGGATGACCACAATCTGTAGCTTATTTTTCATGGTATTTTTATTTTTGTCTTGGTGCCTACCTGTTACATTCGTCAGTTCCCCAATGAGGTAATTTATTGTATCCGTTGTATCTGTCAATGATGGCAAACTTGCTCATGTCTTTTTCTCCAGTGTTTATAGTGATGACATCTCTGCTGGTGCCATTCATCTAGAAAAATACACAAGATGTTAGACGCAGTTGCTTGATTAGGACAATTAACACCCACGCTTCATGTACGTACGAGAAATCTAAATTGATCCACGTTCACGTGCATTCAAAGAAATAATATCTCTAAAGTCGGGTTAGTGCGAACACTTATAACTCGAGATCGGCTGAACAGATTATTCCGATGTTTGATTTATTGGATTCTCCTCCGCTCCGGATAACAGAATAACTAATAAAAAGATGAATAAATGGAAAATAAATGATATAAAATATTATATTAAAGTTAGTTATTTTTAGTTTTAATTAGTATTAAGCTTTAAATTACAAATTATGTAAAGTCGAACCGAGCCTTACCCCTCTCAGCGAAACTGTTGGGGTACCAATAAAGAAAAAAAGGGTATGGAACGAATTGCGCCGGTATTGCCACCGCCATCTGTTGGGTAAATAGGGAGATGTCTGGTAGATTGATATTTTGGTAGAAAGATTCTATAGATCAAAGTTTTCCCTATGTTTCCACAGATGAATTCAATATAGATATCTAATATATAAATGGGTGAGTTTTGGTGCTTTTTGAAATACTTGATTCACATCATTATAACCGTATATCTTTTAATTTTTTCACAATAAGTGGTCATGTATGTTAGCTATGTTCTGTTACCCAGCAATAGTTTATTGACTTTAAGGCGGGACGAAATTCGATGGGTCAGCTAGTTAGGTATAAGTATAGGAACAATATTAAACTACAATGATAATTCTCTTACTTTCGTACATTAATTGTAGTTTATAGTTAGACTGAGCAAGCAAATTGACTAGAACTAGAAATAAAACATTCACTATTGATCTTTAAACGTAGACTAATCATCATCAGCCTTCTGTCGCCCAGTAGGTATTGCACATAGGCCTTCCTTCCCCACTACCAAGATTATCTGCCTCTTACCATCCTGCCTGTACCAATGATTTCAACAAAACCACCTCACCTCTGGGCAAACTGGGTTTCCATGACCAGTGGTCGTAGTCAATTTTAATTTTGCGAAACGAATTTTCGCATATGTAGAGTACGTAAAAAATGAAAGGCCACTTATTACAATTATTTAAAACAAACAAAGACACTTTTATAAAAAGTGGCCAGTTAATAATTTTCTTCCTTTTCTACATTTGCGAAAATTCGTTTCGCAAAATTCAAATTGTGGCCACTGTTCTTGGCCTGCATATTTTTGATGAATTAAGTCGAATGTAGGAACATATTTTGAAATTTTGATTGAGATCGTGTGATAACTGAGTTTTTCAAATTACACTGGTTTTAAGTAATAATTAAATTATTTAAATGAAACAATTGATTTGTTATTCCACAAAATTTAATACCCTGACTAGTTTCTAAGTCACCCGTGACCATGCAGGCCTGCGAAACTAGTCAGGGTATTAAATTTTGTGGAATAACAAATCAACTGTTTAATTAAAATAATTCCAACAAGAATGCACGTTGAATTCATTAATTTTATTTATTATTAGCTTTCCCGACAGACGTTGTCCTGTAGTCCTTACTATGAATATTGATTTCGGATTTGTATATGTTATGAAAAATACGTTTAAAATATGTTTGAATATTAAAAAATTATAACTGAAAGCTTGAAAGAAATTCTATCAAAAATTTGCGTACCAATGTTTTGAAACTCAATGGCTGTCAAGTAAATAAAAACTGTGTCATGGAATTTTCCACAGATGGCGTTTAACTTTGATATTGTATTTTATATTATTTGCTATTCATTTTTAGATTTTTTAATAATTATTCTGTTATCCGGAGCGGAGACGAATCCAATTAACCAAGTATAATAAAAATATGTTCAGCCGATCTCGAGTTATAAGTGTTCGCACTAAACCGACTTTCTTTTGTATTATAGATTTTGCAGGTTCTGTGTGTAACGGGAGTAATTCGGGGTGAATGTACGTGTTCGTGCGTGTGAAAAAGACTGTTCATTTTATTTTATTTTATAATTTCATTAAATATGAAGAAACGAAGTTGTCTATTCTTGAATGCCTACACTTGTCCTTGATCAGAGAGACTCGTCCTCTTCACAATAGCATATGTAGGTATCTATAAATATACGATTCTTCCATCCTCAGTGTACCTCAATACATTACTTTAAACTACACGCATGGTCTTCGTGTTTAAACTAATTAACCAAAAAAAATACCAGTAATTAGGAATATCAAACGAATTTTCCCATTGTGCTTAATCTACTTTTATAGAAATACAACCACTTCTCATCTATAAAACCTTTCCATCTTACGTCAACATATTGCGTTTAGTTCGCAATATATTGACGTAAGATGGAAAGGTAAAGAAAGTTTCACGACACAAGCTTTAAATAGCTTTCTGTGAAAGAGTGAAAGAGTGTATTTGTGTTCACTTTGAGTGAGCACAGATTCATTTACAAAAAAAAAAAAACTTACCGTGATCAGAATTCCAAACTTGTCGAACGACGGCATATTTTGGTTCACGACGAAGTTCTTGGCCAAACTGACGAGCTCGTCTTCGTAGCCCCATAAAAATCTGTGTATCGGCAATGTTCTAAACAACTTGGTTTGCAGAGTCGAGAACAGGGTCGATAGACTCACCCTTGCCAAAAAGTAGGATTCTTTTGTCATCGAAATAGCAGTCTGAAATTAGGTTAGGAATGAGATTTCAATTTTTCAAATACGTAACGAGTTTTTTTTTGTAATGTCAATACTAACCAGCATCGGTAGATTCGGTACAATCACTTTGTCAAATTGAGCACCGACAGATTTCTCAGGAATGAGCTTGAAGGACCTCTTGTTTTGGTAAGTCACAGTTCCGTTAGGATGAAACTGAATGTTGACTTTTTTAATGGTTTGTCTAAAATAAAAGAAATAAAAATATTATGATATTATCTTAATCTTGTGTCATAATTTGCGCGTAGGTACTTATATGCATAAGTTTTTGTAACTTTTATACAATTGAAAAAAGGTGTTAAAGGGTAAAATAATAAAAACAAAGGGTCAAAATAATTAAAACAAAATGACAGGGTAAATTTTTCAGTTTCATTTCCACTTTCACGACAGAAGCTATTATTGCTTAGTGTGAAATATGATAATAGGGTATTTGTGTTCACTTCGAGTGTGCACAGATTCATTAAAAAAAGACCCTCAATGTTGAATAAACATAATAATATGGCTCTGATTCTTGGGCTTAAAATAAAAACGCCAACGAATTATCCACACTGCAGATATGAAGATGCTCAGAAGGTAGCCAGAGTAAGAGAATTCTACATGATAATAGATCCAAGGAAGCTATAAGATCACAACCATAACCGAAAAGATTCCAGAAAACAGGCCAGGAGGGTATATCTAGGCAATAATATGCATAATGAGGTGAAGAAGATGGTATAGACATAATGAATTGAAGAAGAAGAGCAGACGTAAGTACCTACTATATATTCCAAAAGAGTGAAATATTAAAAATTCCAAAAGAGTGAAATATTAAAAATTCAAATAAAAAATGATAGATGCTTATAAATAAGACGACTACTTTTTTGAGCCTTGCACTCGTTCTCAAATAATTCGACTGGACTCATTGAATTGAGTTTTGTCATAAAGAAATAAAATTCCGAAGTGATCGGCGATATACCTGCGCTCGTTATAAGACCAAGGTGTTTAGATAAAGTTTAACCAAATTCCGGACTTGATGAAATGCCAAAGACCTATTTTTTTTAATAAAAATTAAGTTAACATAAATAAATAATAAATAAATAAATAAAACTTTATTGTTGTGTGAATTACATATTAAGAAAATGGTTTGTACAGTTCAAAGGGCGGACTTATCTATAAGATCTCTGCCAGCCAACCCAGACATACATAGAAACATTTTTGAATTTCGGTCTTTCGAACGACAATTAAACATTTATAGGGTGCATTTAATACAAACGAACATTGACCCAGAGCCAAGGTCGTCGCCAGCCCGGGGCCCAGGGGGGGGGGGGCTCAAATTCGGGTGAAAGGCCTCAATAAAAAAAACTATAGGTATTTTCTTGATCATTGATATGGACACTAATGTGTCATCAGGTCATCACCCATTAATTAGTTCCATAGTATACACATTTTAGAACGTTCTTATTAAGAACGTTCCAAATGATTTAGAATTAAGTTCACTCGAACTAAAATTCGTATTCGGAATTATGCCGTGTTCTAAAAACCAATATTTTCACCATAAATATTTTTTTGAATTATAATTGTCTATGGATCGAGCATGCGCCTTATTGGTTGATGCTGACAAGCGGACAGCCAATCGGAGAAGACAAATTCAAGCGAGTTTCATGTTCCAAGACGTCCATGGTTCCAAGTAACATGGTCGCCGGAAACTGCCGAACAAACCCGAAGTGTAACGAAGACGACTGTATGATTGCATTGGTGTTCAATGATAATAATTTTTGATGCTATTATTTGTATTATTTATAATAAATTGGGGGGAAATGCTTAATATTTTTAATAAAAATAAACTTGTTTTATAATTATTTGGTTAAAAAAAACGTTTATCATAAAAATATCATCAGATATCTTTTTAGACGCATACAATTAGGTGTGAACTAAGATTAGGAACGTTTTGACAGATAAACGCACTAAAATTGACTTAAATACGAAATCCGAATACCAAAATGAACTAATTTCAAACTATAGTCTAATTAAGAACAAATTGGAACGTTCTAAGATTTCTTGAATATCAATCCGGCTAATTAAAATTGGAACGTTCTTATTTTAGTTTAGTGCGTACTTAATTTGAATTGGAATAGGGGGTACTATATATCAACCATAAAATAAACGATGCTCTGTTCGTTCTAGTAAACGAGGCTCTATGTTTGTTCATTTGGTGTAAGTGCACGCTTTTATATTCTGTACCCCTATTCTGTAGCAAGTGTGGGTAGTCACTTGAAAAATGTGACTATTAGGCGATATATTTTGTATGAAAAACGTCTATACGTCTAATAGTCACTTTTTTCAAGTGACTACCTACCGTACACTTGCTACAGAATAGGGGTCCTGTTGAAACTATTTTCATGTTATGATTTAATTTGATAGAAAAGCAGAAACTCACTCATAATAGTAAGGGCCAATGTCTTGCACTCTCAGTTTCTTCTCCGTGCCATCCATGACGGCGAAGGCGTTGGTGTAGTTGAAGACGTGGACCTTCACGATAGGGTGTACGGGTGGTTCACTCCATAGCTCGAATGCTTGAGTATTGTTGGTAATCACCATATTCTGGAAGGAATCAATAAATGACATACTAAAAATAGTTTATGGAAATTTATAAACAAAAAATAATGTTAGTAGGTGTATACTAAAATTGAGCAAAAAATTCTGTCTTATTTTGTAGTTATGGGCGCGGAATTTTTTTTTATTCTTTAATAAATATTCATCACTTATGTACGCTGAATTTTTTTTAAAGAGAATATTTACTATATGCACTGAGCCCCCTTCATTTCAGTAAAGCCACGGCTAGACTATGGGCCATGCTGGCCAAATAGAGGCTCTGGCCCAACATGGGCAAATAGTGTGGCCGCTTCACCAATGACCAATATCGACCAATATTTGACATTGGTCGTTACTTGTTTACTTGTCGATCGAGTTCGCAAGTATTCACCAATATTGGAACAATGTTGACAGCTGTCATCTCTTCTATGTTGTTATTTTCATGGTGTTTTGTACATTTATTTTATAATCCTGATAAAATAATGGAAGTTGACAATGATAATATCATATTATGGCATTAATTGCAGCATCCTATACAGTGATACATGCGGCATCTGCTTTTCTGTTATTAAAAATAATGAAAAACGCAAACGGCAAAGACGGCGGTTGATGCTTTCTTTAAACCACTCGAGTATGTATGTAATGTACCCATGATTCTTGTTTTTTTTTTATCAATATCTTTTATTTTCATTTATGTTATAGTCCAAATCAACCTGTAATAGCTAGGTAAATATATACCTATTGCAAAACAATAAACATCAATAAAAATTGATGGTTAGGTTTAGTAAAATTATGAATCTTTTTATTGTGTTTATTTGTGAATTGTAAATTATATTAAAATATTCCTTTTTGTCCAGGGAGATAAACTCTATTGAAATTAACCACTCAGATAGGAGTATACAGTGAATAATTGGAGAGTGGAATGAAAAATGATGAATAAAAGCAAGAATTTATTTATTAATTAAGCAATAAATCAGTGATTGAAACATTGTGTGGCAGTCTAGCCTCGTATCAGCTGTTGTTGTTGTACCAAAGTTGGGCCAATAGTGTAGCCAGGTGTACAAGTATATTTGCCAAATGTTGCTACTTGCCAATGCTTGGCCAGAGCCCCTATTTGGCCAGCCTGGACCAGCATGGGCCATAGTGTAGCCGTAGCTTAAGTATAGTTACCATTTTGCTATGTTTTAAATCTGGAAGGCAAGACAACAGGATTAGTAGGTATCTACATCTTAAGACAATCGGTGAAAAATTAGTTTGCTACCAAAAACTACCAGTGGAAACCTCTCATAGAATTGAATGTCAGATCTCACAGACGTGCATATCAAAGATCATCATGATATTTCAAAAGCAATAAAATCAGGAACCTGTAAAGGAGATTTGGCTGTACGGGATCCTGAGCTCTTATGAAATTCCAGGGGTTCAAAGCTTTTTTAATCAAACTTTAGGGCCGAGACGCGATCGTAAAATGTCAAATGATTTAGATAGGTAATTCTTTTTTCATTTTATTTGCGTATATGATTCGCAAGTTATCTGCGCTATTACAACTTCGAAATAATTCAATCAGTTTTTTTGGACCACGTTAGTGACCCGACAAGGCACATAAAGAAGGGTAAATAAGTGTATTATGTTCGTTAGTATTCGTGACAATAAATTTAAGGGTCATAGCCCCTTAACTTATTTCTGCGTCATTAGGTTTGAGGAAAAAGCAATTTTTTTAACTTTTTTATTTTTTAAAGGCAGTGATTAATGACTTTACACCATTCGAAATACCATCGCATTTATATGCCGCGAATTTTTTTCGTTAAAAATTGTTTCCGTGTCAAAAAGGTATAATAAGGAAAAATTTAATTTATAAAATGAATAACGTTGGTACTCATTTAATGGAAGAAGAAAAATTAAAAATATTGATTATGTAAGATATCGTCTTAAATGCTTCTCAATCTGTAATATAATTAATTATTATAATTGACAATGTACTAATTTGACATTTTACCAACCAGCATAATTCTTTTTTGTACCAATTCTTTGTATTGATGTTCATATCTATTTTGTAAAATTTGTTTATTTTGTGTACCTGAGTAAAATGTATTTGACACTCCCAAGTGCCCGTAAGGGTCTATGGTTAGAGAACAGTAAATAAATAAATAAATATATTAGGGTCTGTACACAGTACACAATATCTGAACATGCGCGGTAACGTAACCAATGCAAAGTTGCATGCAACGTATCAAATTTCCACGTCACGAACCACCGTGAACCGCGCCTAGGTAATGGTACCTGAATACTGTAGATATTAAAAAAAAAAAAAAAAAAAAAAAAAAAAATAACAACTAATGACTCTAACAATTCATTACTAATGTTCCATTTTTAAATGGAACAAACCACTACGGGCTTACGACCGTCTTCTACTGTTATTTCGAAGGCTGGCTTAGTGTGATCACTTTACGTTAACAACGTTCGCCATTAGGTGGTAATGTTTGTCTCCGAAACTCTTAATCATGAGAATTCTCAACATGTTCAACATGTCGAAAAATCTCATGTATGCAACAAGTAGAAATTTAATAATAAAATGAAAAATAGAGATAAAAGTTGGAAATTGTTGAGA
The DNA here is from genome assembly GCA_963576905.1 of Mystacides longicornis. Taxonomy (NCBI): domain Eukaryota; kingdom Metazoa; phylum Arthropoda; class Insecta; order Trichoptera; family Leptoceridae; genus Mystacides; species Mystacides longicornis. Next base: position 16,791,255 of record OY756425.1, read on the forward strand.
ACAAGAGAGCAACCAAATTTAAAGACTGCGACTGCTGTCATGTCATGTACTGTAGATATTGCTTAAAATACATATATCCACACATGTTCGAAATATAACATTATGGAAAATTAGAAAAAAATGGAATTTACGACAGTTTACACTCTAAATAATCTATATTATAAAAATGGAGAGCTATTTCGCGTTGTCATCGCATCACATAAGAAAGTTGCGTTGATAATAATTAGAAAATCAAATAAAAAAAAAATTAAGTATGTAGGTGGAAAATATAACATGGTTTGAAACAGATGCAGCGATCTAAATGACATTTATTAAAAGGTAATAAGATTAGAATTATACAAATTCGAATCAATATGCACAGTACAGATGTCGTTATATGTTTGTTGTCAACCAGACCCTATAAGGGGATAAGGAGAATGATAAGTGGTAATTGCCGTGCATAAAATACGTTCAACAGCCCATCTGAATCATATTGTATACTTAGTAGTATCCCTACGCATTCTACGGTGAATATGTAAGGTATTTTTACAGGTAATTGACTGATCTTAATAAAGATGATTTAAAAAAAAGTTCAGGGTAGTGACCTAGCGATATTTCTTTTTTAAAATGGTCATCAAAACCAGTTTACATTGCCAACTCTAACACTTTGCCATAGCACCTTCATTTTATAAAATCGAATGTCCAACTGACTTCCTCCCAACTTATCAATTATAACTATGCTTAAGTCAGCTCTCGTCATCCTCCGTCAGAAAATACTTCTCATCTTCACAACTTCCTTAAACTCAAGCCTTTTCATCTGGTGTCACCTATGCATCATCCAGAAGTTTCTTCGACTCTCTCTGCTGTCAACCGATAGTGGAACATTCATCTGGATCACTTGGTTTGCCTTTTGCCTCTCTTTCAGCTTACTATTTATACTCGTATCAGTCATCCCAAAGTTTCTATAAATATGAACATATTTCATCTTGTCTCAGCATGAGAAGTAGGTAGGTAAATAATATACAGCTGCGAAGGAAACGATTTTGAATATTCATAACATAGGTTATAATATTGAGTCCCATCATTGGGTTTTCACAGGGATTTGTTAGTTTTGATGTACCATCTTCTTCCTAGCCTTTCCTCTACTGCTTCAACCCATTTTTTCCCGGCGACCGCAACAAATCGTCGGCCCATCTCTTCTGTGGCTGACCGACACCCCTTTTGTTTTCCCATGGTCTCCACTTTAAGACTCGGGGAGTCCATCTCGAATTTCGCTCTCTGGCTACGTGTCCTGCCTTTGCCATTATAATTTTGCGATCTGATTCATAATATCGGCGACTTTTGTTCTGCGTCTGATTTCTATATTTTTGTAACTCTATCGCGCATACTTACGCCCAAATTGTGTCGCTCCATGGATTGTTGCTCGCATTTCATTTTGTGGACAGTATTAAAATTCGACGGCAAAATAATTGAATCTGTTGAAGAATACATCTAAGAAAAGTCTACGAAACATGCATCCTGCCTGTGATGACATATGGTTTAGAAACAATGTCCCTGACCATAAATTTTATGGTCAGGGACATTGTTTCTAAACCATATGTCATCACAGGCAGGATGCATGTTTCGTAGACTTTTCTTAGATGTATTCTTCAACAGATTCAATTATTTTGCCGTCGAATTTTATGTTTCTGTTGGATGGACTCATAATTTTTATTTTTTCTGTTTTGGTATCATCATCGATTTTCACATCCATTATGGCATAGTCATAGATATATTTGATCAATTTGGTATATCGTGAGTCGACTCTTGCGTCATTCAGTACTTCAATTATACTCCATTTTCAATAGAGTCGAATGAATGCTAGATGTATATCAATGTTATATTCTGTTGGTTTTTTCGATTCGATTTTGATGTACAATATGAGTCATAAAAAACATACCTTTCAAGGTTAACGAAAACATATTTATGAACATACAATATAAAGCATTCTAGTATCATTTTCTTGACACAATCTGAAGCGCAAATCTTAAACAATGGAATAAAAGAAGCCTCTTGAATTCTACTTGACAACTGGTTGGCAAATTGATAGTCAAACACTTACAATATTTATTGAAAAATGTGATGTGAAATAATAATTATTTGGTTATATGCCCATGAGTATCCTCTATCACACAATATTTGATTTAAGGACTACACTTCTTTGAGAATTATTATCTATGAATCGAAAAAAGAGGTGTTTGCTGCCACAGGCACAAAATTATTCTGGTGACGTAAAAATTTAATCCCTGGGCAACTATTATCAATGTAGAAACCAGGAGGTAGGTGACATCTCGAACTGATTGATGGCATTATGATTCCGAATTTGATTTTCGAACTGATGTTTTATTGCTTTATTTAAAAACCACGATCAGTGGAAAAAATATCTCAGCGATAGAAAATATTACGATCAAGCTGTCATGGAGATAGTTTAACGCATATCGCTTGATTGTGAGCTGATCTCTGTAGATTTTGATCCGCCATATTGGATTTTACGTCAACTGACAGTTGTTTCGAGTACACAAGAACGCTTTTTGTAATAAATACACTGTATCTATTAAAGTTTTTTCTCCGTCCAAATATGTGCTCCCTTCATATTTTTGTTTATCATTTTAATAATAAGAAATTTTAAGAAATAAAGCACATATGCATTCTCGTAATCATTCGACGGCTTTAAAGACGTAATCATTCCGGCTTTTTTTCAACTAAATTTATAAGAAATATAATGACGTTTTGAAGAAAATATTCAAAGAATACTTTTTAAGTAGGTATAAATATAAAAAAATAAGTTATCAAACATAAATTAGTTCATTTTGGCTGAAACATAAAGGTTTCGTATGATTTAATAAGGACTTAACTATATTTTTATATAAAATAAATGATTAAAAAGGTACCCATTCTGCATCAATAACTCGAAATCATTCAAATCTGACATAGCGCATCTTGATTGTAAACACTCGCGTTGCCCGGCTACTATCTTGTTTGTTTACAAAATTTTGTATGAAATGTTATCTTCATACATAACAAACGCGGATTAAATATTTTTTTTATAAATAAGGTAAAAACTGATCAGTGAGTTATACGTAATCTTAGGATTAACGATTTTTTTTATAAATAAGACGGTTAAAGTTTCCTCTTTCACACCAAAAACACTTGCCTTTGTGCCTGCTTGTTTGAGCATTTTTATTACAAAGACGACTCTCCTGTGTGGTTCAGTATAAATTAAAATCAACACTGATCAATCAACAAATCAAAACTTCAATTGTTTATTTAATTATTTTATTTAATATAAAGTGGCCAGTCTTGACGGCTTTCAATCACAAAATGAACACGGAGGATAAACTACTTCAGATTCCGGTTGAATTTAACTTAAAAACAATAAACTAAAGACGAAAACACAAAGTTGGGTGATGTTGCATTAAAATTGATATTATTACTTGTTTATATCAAGGTGAACGTCAATCTAAAGTAACATAAAATTATTTATAGCTTTTCCGAACCAAAATCTGTATAAATAAAAACGAATCTCTATATTTCCTTCCCTTGGCCACGCCATTACGGGCATGCCGGAAAGCGGGTTCCTGCTTTTTCTGTGGGTATCCCCATTCAAATGCATAGTAACATTCTTTGCGCCGGTCGATGCGGGTCGAAATCGACTTCCTACGTGTTCTTACCCAACGGGTGGACCAATTTGGCTGCCTGTTTTTGTATGTATTTAAAAAAAACTTACGACCATTTTTTACTTTTCTTATGAACTTCAGCAGGTAACAGTATTTTTGATAATTCACTTCACTCTCCCTTCAAACCCCACTCAGGAGTATAGGGAGGCAACAATATGCTCCGGTTTTGTTAATTCTTTTGTTTTTTTTTTCGTGTATATACCAGTTCAGTTCTTATGTATGATGCAATTTTGTGTGGTTTTATAAAAATATAATTGAACTTTACAAAAACATTTTAAAACAAAATAAAAACATTTCTTAGCTTTAATCCTCGAAAGCGCTGAAGAAGCTAAGTCTATTACATTGTTCTTAATTTAAATTTCCAAAGAAACTGATTAATAAACAATAATAATGTACCTAACCAGCCTAACCTGGGTTTGACAAAACTGTGTGGCTTGTTTGAATAATAGCAACACCGACGCTGAGCACCTCGCCTTCAACAGAAGAGAGTGACAATACTCGTCATGTCGTAGCAAATTATATGAAGTGATAATAAAATGATAAATGAAGATTAATGAGAGTTTTTATTATAAACAGTCAAAAAACAATATATGGTGCCCCGGGTAAACTGGTGTAATATTAGTGAAAAGTGAAAAAATTCGTAAAAATGGATGATAAAAATAAAATGGACAAAAATAAGACACAAAGTTTCTTAGTCTCCTGTGACCATGTAGGACGTGTGCCTACGAAACTAGTCAGGGTAATAAAACTTTGTGGCAAAGTTATACAATTATTTTATTTGATCTTTATTTTCAAATAAACTCCACCAAGAATTGCATGTTCATCCGTTAGTGAATTTTATCAATACTCAAAGTCTAGACAGGACAGGACAATGTCTGCGGTGTCAGCTAGTATTTCAGGTTAATTCAAGCCTACTCTGTGCATTGATTTTAACAGTCTTACTTGAGGAAAAAATAACAACTAATGACTCTAACAATTCATTACTAATGTTCGATTTTTAAATGGAACAAACCACTACGGGCTTACGACCGTCTTCTACTGTTATTTCGAAGGCTGGCTTAGTGTGATCACTTTACGTTAACAACGTTCGCCATTTAAAAAATCCTATTTTATTACTTATTGTGAGATAAAGAGGATAGACAATCATTAAATTGTCTAGTTAATTATTTGCCGGTTGCAATTCAAACGAGTCGTTAATCACATACTATTTGAATCAACGACCAGGAATTAAGAAGAAACAAAGGTAGCTAATAAGAGTTGACTACGAGACAGATTAACAAATGAGGACCTACCCATTAGGGACCTTATTTGCTAGGTTCATATTTTATACTAATATTTTATGGAGAAATTCTTACTATTATGAGTCCAATCACCACTTGAAAGATGATGAAACAATGGCTGTAGGTACATGTCTATACATTGTGATAATGAAAACTCTAAATAATTCAAATTTAACGAATATGTAACAACTAATGACTCTAACAATTCATTACTGATGTTCGATTTTTAACGACTTACGACCGTCTTCTACTATTATTTCGAAAGCTGGCTTATGCAGTGGGTTCCTAAAGAACGGCCCGTCATCTGACAAGACGACGTCTTTCAAAATTATATGACAATGTTTTTTGTTACTACGGAAACCATATTGACAACGTTCTCAACTGACATATTCACCGCTGTTAAAAAGTAGCGGCGTATCCGTAGGAAAACAACCCATTAGTATGATCACTTTACGTTAACAACGTTCGTCATTTGGTGGTAATGTTTAAGTCTCAGAAACTCCTAATCATGAGAATTCTCGACATGTTCAACATGTCGAAAAATCTCATGTATACAACAAGTAGATAGATATTTCAATAATTAATGAAATATAAAGATAAAAGTTGGAAATTATTGAGAAAAAGAGAGCAATCAAAATGAATGTAGTTGTAAGTCAAATTTCCTGTAGGTATTTTTATATAGTTCACTTTTCTACCACCGGCACCGGGAAGATAGTTTTATAACATTTTCTACCACCGCACCGGGGAGATAGTTTTATAACATTTTCTACCACCGCACCGGGGAGATAGTTTTATAACATTTTCTACCACCGCACCGGGGAGATAGTTTTATAACATTTTCTACCATCGCACCGGGGAGATAGTTTTATAACATTTTCTACCACCGCACCGGGGAGATAGTTTTATAACATTTTCTACCACCGCACCGGGGAGATAGTTTTATAACATTTTCTACCACCGCACCGGGGAGATAGTTTTATAACATTTTCTACCACCGCACCGGGGAGATAGTTTTATAACATTTTCTACCACCGCACCGGGGAAATAGTTTTATAACATTTTCTACCACCGCACCGGGGAGATAGTTTTATAACATTTTCTACCATCGCACCGGGGAGATAGTTTTATAACATTTTCTACCACCGCACCGGGGAGATAGTTTTATAACATTTTCTACCACCGCACCGGGGAGATAGTTTTATAACATTTTCTACCACCGCACCGGGGAGATAGTTTTATAACATTTTTTACCACCGCACCGGGGAGATAGTTTTATAACATTTTCTAACACCGCACCGGGGAGATAGTTTTATAACATTTTCACGTTGTTTGGATGGTTTCCTTGCTTGTACTACATCGTAAATATGTATGTGGTTAAAGATATCAAAATATTACAGGCTATCGAACGGCAAATCCGTTATATTAATTTTGAATTTCCCTCGTTCAGTAAGCTTTTGTACAAATTAACATACCCCACTAGTGATTCACAAATATAATAAACTACAATATAATAATTATACCCCGTGGTAAAAGTACCTATCCATAAAAATATGGCTTATTATGATGATAAAAAACTGGTTTTAGTCAATGTCAATTAATATACAATAGGTACATACCATAACACTAGAAATGCAATTTTATTGATTATGAATAACTTGTCGTTCAAGGAATAACATTCCAATTGAAGTTAAATGAACGGTAACGGGAAGATATTAAAAATAAGCTTTATTTGTAATGTTATTATGTCGATGGGCTAGTGCAATTATGTGCTGTCGTCAAATTTAAGTATGTTTTGCTAATTGAGTCACCAAAGGAATAAACTTGCGAATAATAGGTAGGTATAATAATATCCAATTCATTGAAAACTGTCGTATTTTTTTTTAAATAAAAGACTTATGGAGTAGCTTCATAATAAGTCTATTATGTAGTTACTCCATAAGTCTTTTTCCGTCGGTGCGGAAGAAAGCAGCTCCTCTCCAAAACTACAAAACTAGTAAATGATTAAAAGGTTAGTATAGGTACATTGAGGTAGCCTAAATTTAAGTCTTGTCATTATATCTGCAAGTGTTGGTTTATTCGCAAGTGTTGGAGTCTGTAGAGGCTGAGCGCTTCTTTAGTAAACTTGCATAATATTATATGATCGCTATGGAGAGGAAACTTATTTTAGAACCAATACATCGGAATAGAAATCGGATCTGAAACACGACTTTGTCGAAATGGGCAGTTCTCGCGTAGGCCAGAGGCTCCTAATTTATTTATATAAATAGGTATAGAGAATGAGAAGCATTTATTTTGCCAGATCTAGGAAAATTCATCGCTAACAATTCATCGTCAGTACAATTCATCGCGATTACAATTATTGTCAAATTGTGTAATTGTTTATGACCCAAAAAATAAGGTAAAGCTTCTGTTTAGTCACTCATATAAATTAAAGATGGCGGCGATTTTGACATACGCTGGAGTATTACCGTGCTATCACTCGGGGAGGTGTCCAAAAAGGCCCCAAACCCCCCTTTTTAACTACGTTCCAACCTTAACCTAACCTATTCAAATCGTATAGGTACCTATAAAATAACCTCGAAATCATTACGAGTGATTTAACTGAAGTTTTACCAAAAATAATTACAGAGTTAGATACAACAACCCTGAACCCGGAATCGAATTGCATTCTAAAAGTACTCGCGATGAATTGAACCCACGATGAATTGTACTGACGATGTATTGTTCGCGATGAATTTACCGGCGTACCTAATGCCGTGGTTAAAGAAGAAGTAAATAGGATAACTACGAGTTTTTGTTGAAACATGTGTTTTTTTATGACATAAAACATGTGGGTTCGATCCTAGGTGCCGACCGTCTTCTTCTTCCACGACACAATCTTTAAGTAGCTTACTATGAAAGAGTCAAAGAGTGTATTTGTGTTCACTTTGAGTTAGCACAGATTCATTTATATAAAAAAAAAGTTATCAGATATCACATTGTTGCATTGACACAGCCAATGAATGGGTTGTCTCGATACATAACACAATACCTAACTCTCGGCAATAATAATTACTGTTGCAATAACGTGAAGTATCAATAAGTATCGATGGAAGTATCCAACGTTAGTCATGAACTTGTATTGTGATATTGTTAATAATAGTGTACCTACATATTCATACCTAGGAGAGAAATATTTAAAAAAAATGTAGGTACGAGTATGTGCAGGCCAAATTGCAACTCCTTTCTTTTTACCATTATAGAAAAAAACTTTATTTTTAATCCTTTTTCAATAACAGAATTATTGAAATTGTACCAATACTTGTGTAAAGTGTGACGTCATTTGACAGCTTTGCGCTCCAATCCTCCATATTTTTTATATGGAATCAGTTCCAAAAAATAACGTTTCATAGAGAGACCAAAAAATAGGGTTAATGCTAATCATTGTAATGGAAAAATACAGGGAAAAAAACATCTTAGAAACGTCGTTTGTGGTTAAAAAAATAAACAAAAAACCGAATTTCATTTGTGTGGGAATTGAAATGTCAGATAGCTTCGTGGAGCGCAGCGCTAGAGGTCTCTAAACATCGACTTTACCCTCGTATATCTCGAAATAAAATTAAGGAATCGATTATGCAGTGCGTTCTAAGGGCGTGTTTACACCCAACATAGAACTGGAGCTAGACATATAGACCATACATTATAATTTCGTTGATATTCAGAACCATGAGAACAACAATGGGCAAGAACTTATAATTATATTAATGGGCAATGACAGTTAAAGGAGATTCGGCGTGTTGAGAAGGGGCTCGCGGGGAACAAAGACCGTGTATGTAGTTTCAAACTGACCAGCGTGTTTAATAATTAATCTCTTACGTTTTTAAATAATACTTCACTCATATAATTTTTTTGCAGAAAATTAAAAAAGTATACCTTAATGTAAGTCAGTATATTTTTTTAAATAAAATTTTAGATAATATGTAGGTATTTTATTGTCATTTTAAAATATAATTTTAACATAAATGTAAACAAACCTCTAGTCTACTAGGTACCTCTATTGTTACTTTCTATATCAAAGTTTAATTTATATGAAGACGATAAAAAATAATCTTGGAAAAGTAGATACCTACTATAACATTTTAACATGCCCTTTTAGATTAGATTTTCCCATTAAAATTAGGTTGAATTATGGGTATCTACACGGAATCATAATTTGATATCAACACATTTAATGAAATCATTTGATATGCCTGGGATTTGAACTGGGTCTCCCCATTTTTTATATTCAATATTAATTTTTTTCCTTTTTAATGGTAATAAACCAAAATCTTCCCTTGAATATTTTATTATTTTTTTAATGATTCAATCCATTATTTTAAAAAACGTGATGGAGCCTTTAGGCCCATCTCGCACTAGGCAGCCTGGCTGCGGCAGCCATCAGTAAAACATATGACGTTGTATGGGAGCCCGCGCACTAGACAGCCACGATTTCCTACGAATATTCTGGCTGCCGCAGCGCTGTCTAGTGCGCGATGGGCCTTAAATTTAAAAAATAAGTAGAACATCCCCACGTAAGATATATCTCGCTTGAGATTTAGCGGCCAACTAAACTCAAATACGAATGGACTGTGTGCATTGGACAGACGAACCCCCGCGAGCCCCTTCTCAACACACCGAATTTACCTCGGGATGAGGATCTGTTAAATGTGACACCGGGCCGGACGGAGGTCTGGTTCATTCTCGTTGTTGTTCCCTTGGTGCCCATATCAACGATTAAGAAAATATACTCCAGCTCTGAGTCAATGGGGGTTATTCTGAACATCCGACCCTATCGAGTTGTGTGCGTCCCGATAGTGTCGCGTAGGATCCAACTTTTTGAACAGGCTCTTACTATTTACAAGGCACATTCGAATGAATCGGATGTCTACTCAACGCCTATTTCGCTGTGTCGCTTGCGATCCAACCAAGTCTTTACTAATGTTTAATCATCTTTTTTAAATGTAAGTGTAAAAAATGGCACAAAAATCAATTATTTGGTAAAAATTTGGAAGAATTTTAATGAAAATTGTTTAGAAAAGTTCTATCTAAGAGTATAGATATCATGTAAAAGATTGCTTACATTTTGCGGTAAAAAAAAATAATTACTTAAATGAAAAAATTAAGTATAAGAAAAAATAATCATTGATAGAAATAACAAATTATTAGTATTGTTAATTAAAATAGGCGCGTTTTTTTTAGGTAAAAAATATAGTGGAATATTTTAAATTAGTATAACAAAATTATTATTTTTGTCCGTCACGCTATTGTATCGTATCCGATGCAACTCGATCGGGTCGGATGTTCAGAATAGCCCCCAATGTTCGTAAACGCCCGCTTTGTGGAATTCAAAAATCAAACAGGTACCTACCTATTCCAAAAAGTTGATGATTCTATCCGAATATCACTGAAACATTTTAACGTAAAAATTGGGCAATGTTACAAGAGTATATAGTTACAAAAGTCAATTATGCGAAGTAGGTATGGAAGACAGCTCATTGTTAGTATTAGGTAGGTACGTTCATTTTATGTCAGGAGGTATAATCATGTACCTACAGTCAACAGACACATGTAATTACGTAATGAGTATGTATAGAGATACAAATGACTGATGTTTATAACAACGAGATTGAATATTATTATATAGGTACTCACTGATAAAATGGTGGAGTTAAAGGTGTCCGTGAAAAGCAAAATGATACTTCCTATCAAACATAGGAGAAAGATGACTGCTGAAGTGGTGATCACTGAAATAAGAAAAAAATCAGAATTAAAGTATGCAATGCAACATATGTTAACAAAATAAAGAGTATTCAGACATTCTTCAATCAGCTAAAATAACGGAGCGTTCCGAACATAAGGAAGGAGGCCTATAAGTATACTCGTCACTGCGAGCTGTGGAGGAAAAACAGGATTGGAGGCGTTTGGTTCACTGACTGGACAACACATGAAGCATGGGTCACGAACCTCAGTTATAAGGAAAGCAAGGAAAGAAATCTTATGATACCTATTCACTGTTGTACACTTTTTGTAAATTTTAATTAATTTTTTTAAATGAATCTGTGCTCACTCGAAGTGAACACAAATACACTTTTGACATCTTTCACACTATCCAATGGGTTGTGTCGTGAAAGTGGAAATGGCCGGGACTCGAACCCACGACCTGCAATACCCTTTGGATTTGGAATTTGTATTTTCACTTTTGTATTAAATTAGATTTAGAATATTATCATATAAGATGATATCTAAGTGATTTATTAATTTTATTCCATACCTATTTATTTTAGTAGACAGAAACTTAATCTATTTTGATAGGTATGAAATAATTTTGGTCAATTTCAAGTAGGTACCTAGATTTTTTTTTGTAATTTTTTTTTCGTTTATTGTAAGAAAGACAGGATCAGAATGTACCTATAAGCCGAATCACTCGAAAACGAGTGCAGGGCTTAAAAAAAATGTACCTATATATTATTACTCTTAACGTAATGAATTCGATTTATATCAATGCTGACTGCAGTGTAAAAAAATATGTTTATGAATTTTTAAAATTATTTTCATTTCATTCAACGAAGATATCTCATAACATGTACCTATTATCCTTTGGACAAAAAATCAACATTATTTAGGAATTGGAAGTGGTTGGTGACCCAGCGGTTACAACGTCGGCTTTCGTACTGCGGACGTCGTGGTTCGATCCCTGGTGCCGACCATCTTCCTCTTTCACGACACAAGCTTTAAGTAGCTTACTGTGAAAGAGTCAAGGAGTGTATTTGTGTTCACTTTGAGTGAGCACAGATTCATTTAAAAAAAAAAAAAAAAAAAAAAAAAAAAAATTGTACCGATAAAACTCATGCTTGAGGTCTCGTTGTGATTCCGGTATAAACACAATGTAATAACAATAAAAATCATTTGTGACTGGAAGTAAACACTCGAAGTATCTACACAGATAGTTTTTGTTTTTTGTAAATATTGGATTAGATAAAATTGTGTAATTGCTACTGGTTGAGTTATCTTATCAGGATAACGACTGATTTTGTACCTTTCCAAACTCATATTTTGGACTTTATTACAAACAAACTAGATTTTGATACCTATCTCTCTGATCTATTAAAAAAAAATGTATAACAATATAGACAGTGCAAGTCAAGTCTAATGGATGCTTTGCCTTTTCAGCGTAGTAGTAGACAGTAGGGTAAACCTGCTCTCTTTAATGCGGAACCGCCTAAAGCCGAATGCCACAATAGGGTTAATGGTGCTTTACTCCAAAAAATCCGTTTTTGTCTCTTTACTTAATCAAGTTAACTCGAGTCCTTAAAACATACGAAACAAAAGTGTACGTTTTATTGTAGAAAGAACTTTAATTATGTAATAGTTAAGCTAGCTTGTCAAGCTTTATGAGTAATTTTCTTTTTTGCTGGAACGTATCTCAAAATCAAAAAATACAATAATTATATATACATACCTACGTAAGTTGCGGAAAAATGTGAAGAAAAATATTATTTGTCTGATTTACCTACACGATGATTTTTTTCGCCAACATTTACCCCTTAAGAAAATAAATCAGTTTAGTTCGATCTATACTTTTTCGTGAATACCTATGTACAGATCAGATAGGTACATTAATTAACAGAGCGTGCAACTGTTTCAAAAGAAACTGTATGGAAGTGCCCGAATAAGATCCCTTTTGTAAAGAAATTTAGGATAAATTGGTGGAGAAATCCACCCAGAGAAAATCTCAAAAAGACCTCGTATAAGATAACCATTTTGTCACTCTGACTTACGGACGAGACAGACTGTTCCATAAAGACAATTGACTGACGAACCCTTACAGACTAAACCCTTCTTCCCTGCTCGCCTTTCCTTCCCCACCCCCTAAAAGTGATATTGATTTCAAAACGTGAAATAAAAAATGTAAAGATTAATAATTATTAGCAATTTTTCCCAGTCATAAGTCCCGTCCAACCGTAGAAAGTGCGAGCTCCGGGAGTATATTTTAAGAAAAAAAAAAACACTTAAAAAGACATGTTCTGAACACTGCAACTCTTGAGCAGAAGCTACTAAAGTAAGAACACACTTCTTTTACAATATTAACAGAAGCTACTAAAGTAATTACACACTTCTTTTACAATATTAACAGAAGCTACTAAAGTAATTACACACTTCTTTTATAATATTAACGAGAATTTTCTTCAAGGAATTTATATGTATTAATACTTACTTGCAATAAATGAAATTGCTGAAGGAACAGAGGAACAAATGAAACGACAGAGATTCGCCATTCTGCAGCACAAATTATTTTAAATGAACAAATATTAAAAAAAAAGAGACTAGATTCGGATCAATATAATATTAAAATAACCCGCCGATTGCGCGTACAGATACAGCCTATTGCAGCGGTCGCCAAATACGAGGAGATAACATATGTCACCGAATATAAAAACTCAATACGTGTGTGATGTGTGACGTCATTTGTCAGCTTCGCGCTCCAATCCTCCATATGGAATCAGTTCCACAAAAAAAAAACGTTTCATAGAGAGACCAAAAAAATAGGATTAATGCTAATCATTGTAATGGAAACATACAAGGGCAATAAACATCTTAGAAACGTCGTTTGTGGTTAAAAAAAAATTAAACTTAAAACCGAATTCCATTTGTATGGGATTTGAAATGTCAAATAGCTTCGTGGAGCGCAGCGCTAGAGGTCTCTAAACATCGACTTTACACACCCGTATAAACAGACAGGGATTTTAATTCTGCTTATACACGAATCTTAATACTGTTCAAATCAGTTATCCTCCAACGAGCTTAAAGACATTAAGGTGAGTTCATGAATCTTCCGTAGCTTCAGCTTTGACGAACACTGGCCAATTGAACATTCAACGCTATTTTGACAGTGAATTGTACATCAGAACGTTAAATCATTACGACTAATGATATTGTTATTATAGTCATTTTTAACCTTGAAAAATACTTTATGCAGTAGGTACAAATTATTACGATTTCCTTAAATCCAAAGTGTCACGTAGTCCGTTCTGAATCCATGTATCATTTTTGAAGCGCCTTATATAAGAAGTCATTTTACATTGCCTGGCAGGTAACCTGTTTTTTGGTATTCAAATTGTCTCAACGCCCCAAATCCATGGTCACTAAGACCTCAGGGATATAAGGAAAAAAAGTCTCATACTAGTGGCATCGTACCAGCAGGTCTCCTGTGAATGTCAGTTATATAAGACCCTGTCTTGGGTAATTACGATTAAGTATAGCTATTATTATAGCCAAAAGAAGGATCGAGTGACCCATCACTCATTATTTTCAGAATTGCAAAAAGACTTGAATAATTTGGAAGTTAAAAAATATAGCCAGGTCACTTAAGGTATTTGACTAATTAAATACACTTCGGAAATCGAATTTTGGAAATTCGCCCAAATATTTTGAACTAACAGAAAAACTTGTTGGACAATAGAAATAGAAAAGTGTCATTAATTGTTTGATAAATCCGTCCCTCCGCACAGTCCGCTAAGTCTAAAGGATTTATCACCTTGATAACTACGTACATTTTGACATTTCTTCCCGTAGTAATTGTTGTATTTTAATATTTCCCGCGGACATTTCTTGATTATCATACAAACCGTAATTTAACCAAAAAAATATTAATATAAGTATGAACCCGGAAGCATTTACGATAAATCTCAGGTCATCAAATCAACACAAACGTCGACCTAATTAAGCTGTAAGATGTGACACATCTCGATGGAGGTCAACTTAGTTACTTACTTAGCGTCATTAAGCGTTGCTCGGATAGCATAATAAACCAGACACCCACTGAAAAAATGTGTATGAACTCTCTTCGTCGTATTATTATTCTAGGCATGTAGACATGTTATTAAGAGGTGGGTTTTGCCTCTTGCGAGGTCGACCCCCCCCCCTCGCTATCTATCCACCTCTTTGGAGTCCTTCTCCTCACACATGCATACCAGCATCTCCTTCATCTTCCTCCCCATACTATCATGCTAGATCTTCAACCTCACATATTTATCGTATGTCCCTAATGAGCATAGTAAAAAAGGCTAAATTCAAAAACTATTAGTTAGTAGTACCTATTGAAATTTAGATTATTCTTTGTATAACGGCCGTTCGATTGGGGGTCCGTTTTTCTAGAAAACCATTGCATTACTCAACAAAGAAGATATTTGCATAAAGGTTGATACGGTAAACAAGAATGTTATTGGAAGTTAATTATGATACTATCTTAATTACAATCTTATAAAAACAACGCTACTTAATTCATTTGTCAGAATTAGGCAGAATTTGATATTTGTGAGCTTGTGAAAAAAGGTCAGAGTGAAATGAATAATCTCATAAATAATAACGTGTCTGGGAGATAGTGACCAGCTCACGCCACACTTGATATTTAATTTGTAAAACATGATAACATTCGGGTCGTGAATATCTTCTATGCAGGCGTGCATAGATTAAAATAACAACAATTTCGTCCCTATATAAAATAAAAATCCACGTGTATAATATTTAAAACAAAATAATATGTGTATTATGTATTTTCTTTGCACTTTAGAGGGAAATCCCTTTCTGGGTTTCCCCAGCTATAATGTAAATCCCGCTTTTGCGCCTTCCTGACATTATATAAAGTGTACCGACCTCGGAAGCCTAGTCATATAGGCATGGACTTCAGAAAATGAGGTCCCGGGTTCGATTCCCGGTCGGGTCAGAGTTTTTTTACTTGAAATTTCTACCCCCGATGTTGGTCTGTCTCAGATTGAACGGGACCGGTTCAATAGAAAAATTGCCTCAGACAATAATTTCCGCCGGCTGTAAATTAACACCTTTGTATAGAAAAGTGTTAATTTATATATTTATTTATTAATCTAACTTGGACAGGTCACCTTTTTTAAATATCCAAAGCGAAACAATAATAATGTGGTTATATAAAAAATGATAAATGAATAATTATTCAAAGGCGTCTGTATATCTGGTGAAACTTATTGAGGCATTTATTTTTTAGTTTGCGTTCAATCTGAGACAGATCAGCCTCGTGTAGAAATTTCAAGTGCATCCAGGACCTCTTGATACCCCTTGGTACTGTACCCCTATTCTAAGTTTCCGTGACATTTACGCTGGCGAGAAGTAAGAAAATTGTGTATGTTAATAACGTGTATAGTGCACCTACAGAATACTGCGTAAAATTCCGCAGCCCATACAAAATTCTCGTGAGTTTCTCACTTACGTTACATGTTATATGTAATTTATTCGGAATAGGGGTACAGAAGTCAACGGCTTTACCACCAGACTACCGGGTTAGTTTCCCTTACAACCCTTTTAACAATCAATGCTCCCTTTTACACCCCACTCAGGAGCATAGGGAGGCAACAAGAGCTCTCCATTGCGCTCGATCTTGCGCAGTGTTTTTTATATTTTTTTATTTTATTTTTATTCAAACAAACTTACAGACATTAAATAAAATATTACAAAGTTTATTGAATATTAATAATAGACCATTTCAGTTTGCGGGTATATGCATAGTTGGCAAGCACGTTAAATGCAAGCCAACGGGTGTGAGACACATTCTCAAAATAACAAATTATAAAAAAGAAAAAGAAAGCAGCCCTATGGCGTGTAAAATTAATAATTTACAAAGATAAATAAAAAAGTAACAAAGTTTATGTAATGTTGAGCAAAATAAACTGTCGTATAAAGAGTCATTATTCCTTAATTTGTTATTGTTTCAAATCTTTTTTTTATATATATTATACATACATACTTGATTGTTTTTTGAACATGCGTGGTAGAAATTTGCTGAGTGGAAATTTGGATATTGGCATTGATCACTCTCCCGAGAGCGGGTTACCGCGTTTCAAAGCAGAAGAAGAGTCATTTATAACATACTTCACACTTGACCACCTCATTGTATTATTATACCCACTATAAAATAATATTATGAATTGCCTCATATACCTAATTTGTTTGATTCACTTACTTGCAGGTACATTGTACATAATATGTATTTTTCTCATTCAAAATACTTATCTACTTATAAACCTAACTTTTCTTTGGAAAACCCCGTTGATTGGGACCAATATGTTAGATTATTCTATAAATCAGTTACATCGTCCCTTAAACGATAAAATTTTTACTTTACAACGTTTGGAACTGCGGTCATATTTTTTTTATAATATTCTTTTAGTTAGCATCAAAAAATATCTACAACCCCACCCTCGCATTTTCTAACATCAACTGATGGAGGTATATACTGATTCATGTAATCTGTAACTCAGTAAATGGTGTTGTAGTAGGTATTTTGATCCTATTAAAAAGTGGAATTCAATTCAGTCAACGATTATTGGTTCTGCGGCGGGACGAAGTTCGACTCTTCAGCTAGTAAGTACTCTTGCATACTCTAGCAAGCTACCTTAAGATAACTGAACAAAATTATCTCTTTTTGCGACTGGGAAAATACAAATAAAGAAAAAAAAACAAAATAATCAATATGATGATAATGACACTGGATACAATAAAATTTATCAATTATTAGTTACCTGGCAGTTTATTAAGTAAATCAACATTTTGTCGATTTAATAATGGAATTAAATCTGTCAAAATATTCAATAATTAACAAGATTTGGTGTGACTATATTCACAACAAAAACTAATTTAATTATCATTTTTAACAATATAACGTTAATCATCTAATGATTTTTCATTGTGACAGACAAGGCCCCAGCCAGGGGTAGAATCAAGAGGGTTTGCCCCCCCCCCCCTTCCCCTCGAAATAGAATAAACGATATTTCTTCACCAATATTTTTATTACCAATGAAACAGCAGTTACACACTTTTTCATCGTAAATGTTTTTCTACTGCATCACTACGCGACCTCAGCATTCTCATTAAGGGCGCTCTCTAATGGTGTTTCAAACATCAGTCACTCTGTTCCGAATAATACTCACTGACTTAAATGTCACGGAAACTAAGAATAGGGGTTCAATCGAAATGAGTTTTAATTATCAGGAAAATCGAACAGATTATTAAATTTTGATTAGCCCATTCTTCTTCGATTAGACTTTCAACAGATTTAAATGCAGACGAATAAATACAGAGGATATTAGCCGACAAATACTTGAAAGATCGTTGAAGTGCCAACTAGAAACTAGATTAAATAATAAATTAAGGCTGAAGTAGTGACAGGGAAATTGTATGGCTTCTCTAAAAAATATTCAAAACAAGATTATCTTATACCTACTGCTAACCAAGATCAAAAGAAACTTGGCCTAATGTAAGATCTTTTAAAGAGGAGAATTCTGATTTAAATTATAAGCTATAACTTATAGCTACCTGTAATAACCCGTCATCAAAGCATTTAAGCAAACGTAAGAAACGTATTTAATTATTTTAATACTAAAACTAGTTTTTTTTTTGTAAAAACAGTGCACCGATTTTGCTAAAGCTGTTGATTTAGGTACCTTTAACAAGAAATTCGATATTGTGATTCTTCGCATGGTGATATCGCAGACAGCAGCAAAATTTCTAACATACCTGAGTTATGAATCGGGGAACCCGTGACTGATAGTTCAATAAAGAAATCGAGGTGATGAAAAAAGTGACAGAATTTATGAATATTTGCCTTGAACATTAAAACAGAATAAAATGAAAATATTGTTTTTGCCTAAGTATTTTCTTGATGTAATATTTTTTAAAATAAATCTGTGCTCACTCAAAGTGAACACAAATACACTCTTTGACTCATTCACAGAAAGCTACCTAAGGGTGAAAACACAAAGAACGCTGATTCCGACCGACGCCGATCGGCGCAAATAATGTTTCTATGCATTTTAATGGGCATGTCGCGCAGCAAAAGCAGGAACCCGCTTTCCGTCATGCACATTTAAATACATTGAAACCATAGAAAACATTATTTTTGGCGATCGGCGTTCTTTGTGTTTTCACACTAAAGCTTGTTTCGTGAAAGATGACGATGGTCGGCACCTCTGGGATCGAACCGACGACCTCCGAACGATACGGTACGAAAGCCGGCATCGTAACCGCCAGACTACCAACCACTTCTTTATCCGATTCAATCGTTATTACATCATTGTATTTTTTTTAAATTTTAGATTCTGCATTTTTTGAAAATTTTATTGCGTATTTTCAGACCTCATATTTGTTTGTAACCCGATTTCTATAATCATAATATTATGTCCTCTGCCTGTATGGTAAATGCATTTATTCAGTATCGCATTTGTACCTACTGATCATCCCTTGTTGCAGGGAATATCGTGATGGCTTATTTATTACGTAATCAAAAGAGTTAAACAGTTTCAGATGACTTTTAAACCAGACATAAACATTTTAACCCACGTGACTGTCAATCGACTGCCAGACGATTTCGCTTGCATAAAAAAAATATCGCTCGGTCGCCCATTGATCGTCTGATGTGTTCATACGAGTCCACCGACATACATTCAATCTGTCAGGTGCGCTGATTGTTTTAAAAATGGCGGACGTCGAGGTAGAAGTCGCGGAGTAATTGGAGTTACATAGTTGAAAATATTGTTTTAGACGATATAAAAAGACTCCTAATTGAGGAAAAATAAAAAAAAACGCAGATATTGAGTGCGGAATTGGATTCTAAGGAGAAATAAATTTAGAGCAGTGCTGTCAACTGTCAAGAAACAGAACATACGGACGCCGCGCATATCTGCGCATGCGTGCATCGTTCCACCAGATACAAAAGTTGAAAGGCGTTCAACTTGAGACGATATCGCTTTCAACCATTTTTATCGCTTCAGATTTATCGACAATCTGTTCACATGGTTCAATCGGCTGGCGATATTTTAGTGTCCTGGCGATATTCGCCTCGTCTGAACACCGCATTAGAATCAGGTAGGTAGCATGTTATATAACTTTTACAACAACAACAAAAAACGTCAAATAAAACTTTATGTTTGTTATGTAAGAGCCGTTTAATCATAATTTATTTAGATATGTAGCTACTCTATAATTGATGTACCTACTCTATAATCAGGAATACCATAAAGAACTCTATAGGAGATTTAAAAGTCTTCCGAGCGGGTCACAATTCTAGAAAAAAATTCCTTTCATCAATTAATCTAAATAAAACAATACCTATAAAATTTTAAGAAAAAGTTTTGTGCTTTAATTTAATAATTATTGAGATAATACTACCAAATTTCAATTTAGCTTTGCTTAACGAATGTCAAAGTCGCTTAATTTATTTTCCTAGAAAAGAAAAGCTGCCGTAGCATTACGAGTGCAGTATTCTTCGTGACAAATACACATTATAATAATATGTATAATATATATTTCACTGCCTGTAGTTAAAGAAAGGCGCGAAAGAGACAGTGTAAGGTTGACGTTTAGTGCTATTAAGCGTAGCTTGGGTACCATAATATGCAAAACGCCCTATGAAATAAAAAAAAAACTTGGTAAAAAGGTCAAATTCAAAAACAATATTAGTT
The DNA here is from genome assembly GCA_963576905.1 of Mystacides longicornis. Classification (NCBI taxonomy): domain Eukaryota; kingdom Metazoa; phylum Arthropoda; class Insecta; order Trichoptera; family Leptoceridae; genus Mystacides; species Mystacides longicornis. Next base: position 16,811,733 of record OY756425.1, read on the forward strand.
AGAAATATTGTAAAAAAAAGTTTTTTTCTTTGTATAACGGCCGTCCAGTTCAATTGGGGGCCGCTTTTCTAGGAAACCATCGCAGAGGACTAGACAGACAAAGCAAATAAGAAAAACAACAACGGTAACACGGTAGAAAAGTAAATAAAATAGGTACCTACCTACTTTTAGTTTGGAGTTTAAATATATGGTTTGGTTAGGTATCAAATATTACTAGAAATTAAGTAGGTTATCATAAGATTTAGATAAACAACTCCAATATGACGCGTTTATTTGACAAAATACTCAAAATAAGATTAAGCAGGGACCTACTTACAAAGAACGTCACTACTCACTACAAGAGATTAAAATATATAAGATACATATATTACAATATTATAAAAAAAGCATCATTGGACGTATGCGTCTAGCTCGACTTAGTATACATAAGTATTCGGGTCAGCTAGTAGTTTATATAGACGAGTGGCGAATGCTAATATTTTTTTTTAAATTAGGTATGTATAAAAAATACATTACTTAAATCAATAAAAAAGAAACAGTACCGTAATGTTATGTATTTGATACTCACAGACACTTCGATGTATTTGACATTGACGCAGACGCATATTTTTTTTTATTTATCTGTGGTCAAATTGAGAATAGATTAATATTGTTTGTCATCTCTAATATAAATGAAAGTCGGGTCAGTGAGAACACTTATAACTCGAGATCGGCTGGACAGATTCTTTCGATGTTTGATTTATTGGATTCTTCTCCGCTCCGGATAACAAAATAACTTATAAAAAGTTGAAAAAAAATGGGTAAGAAATTATATAAAATACAATATTTATGTTAGTATGTAAGGATCTCCTGCGACGCGCCAACACCATCGCGGGTAGTTCCCTCTCATTCTCGCATACGTGATTGCCGCTCTCACAGTAGCCCATCCCACTTACTCCACCGCAAAGTCAACAAAATTGTCGGGCACATTCGTATCGGTACCTACTTCATAGGTGAGGTAGAATGTGCGCGCGCGCATTTTATATTCTCACGTTGTTCCCGCCTGAGCTTTGAATACGAATGAAATATGAATGTTTTAGAAATATTTTAACATTATTATTTTATTAGTAACTTAATCGGATTAATTATGTATTTTTGTTTCTGGGGCCGCAGTGCACATATGAACGGGCCGCCTCTGGTTAGGACTACAGGACAACGTCTGTCGGGAAAGCTAGTTAATTATAATATAATTATAAGAAACTTTGTACATACCTATCAACATTTCAATTTTGAGGTAGGTATAGATGTCATTGTTTTTGAAAGAAAATATTGCTCGCTCAGTCTTTGACAATGGAACCTTAATAATGTTCAAACTCATAATCTAAAAATTAGTTATCGTCGAATTTCGAGCACTGGTCGACCACTAGTATTCATAGTTGCCCCATTTTATGAGAAGATACTGTACGTAGTTGGTACATAAAAATTCTGCCTGAAATCTCTTCTACAATCTCAATTTTTTTTTAACTATAGAGGTCATGACCCATTTCTTTACTCCTTGTGAATTGGTGTCTTGTCAAAACTAACCAGTCTAGTCCTGAAGATTCGGATTGTGTTGGATTGACAGTTGTTAATTAATAATGTATGAAATCAGCAGAGAAAAGATTCATCTACGACTTATGAATCGTCTACCACGTATCTGCACCTCTGACCCATTTATCGCATGTCTGAGACTTATTGACCCTGGACCGTGTCTTGTGGGTAAGTATCTACATATACCCACTTCCCAGCCAATGCACACTTACGACAGTAAGTACCGCATTTTTATTCTTTCAGATAACCAATTGAAAATTGATGTTATTAATGAGATATAATGTACCTACTTACAATGGACGTATTTGGTGCGTTTCATAAAAGACTAGCTGATTACCCGCGCTTTGCTACCACTGAAGAAATATATAATTAATAGTAATAATTTTAATTATGTGAAAAGTTCATATTTTTTAACTGCAAATAGCATGATTGTATTGGTAGTCGTACCTAGATATTTTTGATAATTTTATCTACATGACTATATTATATGGTTTCTTATTTATGATGAATTTTTCTAATATTGAAGATTTTTGGTGGATTTCGTAACCCTTTTGGCTTATAACCCTTCCAATAACGGCTGGTTTAGAATGATCATTTTACACTATAGTAACAATTCACCTTTTTTCATTTTTCCATATTTTTACCTCTCCAACGTTCTATATAATGTGTACAAGATATCATTTAGCTTAAATATTTCATAGAGAAATACCATTTCAATTCCAGTTATTGGTAATTCAGAGATTTTCGCTGATGTATGAACAATAATTATTGTCCATTAATCACGCGATTTCGAAAAGGAGGGAGAGGGATTCATAAAAATATCGGGTCAGTCGAAAACCTCACCACCTACCAGCGGGTGAGAGGGATGGATCTAAAAGTTGCTAAAAAATCACCTGATTAATGGATGTGCTCTTAAGATAACTTTATTTTCAATATGTAATTAAATTTAAAAAAAAATGACACGTATCTGTGACGAATAGCCGGCGAAATTTTATTATCTGAGGTATTTTTATCTCGGTATATTAACTTTGTGCAATTTGTAATAGGTTTCTTTCTCCGAGTAGAAGTGTAAAGCCCACAAAAAAAACTCCGACTAAAAATTAACTCAATATACCCGCAGACATTCTTTCAGATATGACAAATTTATTGTGTTATCACTGGGTTCCTAGGGAGTGGTCCGTCGTCTGACAAAACGGCAGTCATTCAAAATATATGACAATGTTTTTTGTTACTACGGGACAATATTGACAATACCGCTTTAGCAGTACCATAGTCCTAGGGAAACAGACCATTATGTACTCATTATAATATGCGTTGATTATCGCCCCTTTAATTCTGCTGACGCCCTGGGATCATTTATATTAGGTAGGTACTCTACGTTTTTAGAATGCGGGATGCTAGCTATATTGCAGATTCTATAATAATAACTGTCCCGGCTGCAAAAGCGTTTTAGTATGATTTTATAGGATTTAACTTACCGCATGAAGAATTCTTCTGCTTTATGTCTCTATTCCAACAGAGCATGGGATGAAACTTCATCTTAGAGTATCCCACCATATTTTTTCCATTGCACTGATGACATCCGACCACGGTGTCTTCCCTGATGAGGATCTTATCACCAGGGATGACTCTCGCCCGACCGTTAATGTATTCTTTGCAGTCATTTTCTGACTCTGACTTAATTTTCGGTGGCGGTTCTTGTCCATTAAACACTTTAGTCTGATTCACTAAATTTTCTAACTCGTGATTAACTATGGAACTTCTTCTCTGTCCAGAACTCCTGCTGCCAACAGACATTATTTGAAAATGATGATCGATCGACGATTCTGTAAAAGAAGAAAACATAATTATTAAGATTAGTAAAAATGGTTACATTTTTTAAATGAATCTGTGCTCGCTCAATGTGAACACAAATACAGTGAAACCTCTTATAACAAGCATAATTCGTTCAGTCTTACTCGAGATGCATTAGAAATTTTTCTCATACAAATGTATGAAAAGTTTGATAGGGCGTTCCATGCTGAAAAATCAATATTTTCTTTTGTACTTTACGTTACGTTAACATTTGCCGTGGGGCTGTCGGTTAAGAATAGCACCAAAGCTCTTTTTGCTGGTTTTTTTGAGAATCCTGTAAGAGGCAGAAAATCGAAAAATCAGATCGGGACCGTGAGGTTGACCACCTCACGTCCTTTTCTCCCTATGCTCCCGACTGGGGCTTAGGCCCCCTGCATTGCTGGTTGGTTTGCGGGTGATTCGCGGCGAGCTTGATTTGTCCGGACCGGCTTTCTGGTTGGATTGCTTCGATCGGGCTAGGTCCATTTCGTGCGGGTTGGGTTTGCTGGCTATTGGTCTCCTCCGGGCTGGCTTGCGGTGTGCGGGGGGCCTTAAAGGCAGAATGTATGTATGTATGTACTTTACGTTAAAAGGTATACATACTTATAAATTTTTAAGGTGTATATTTATAAAATGTAAAAAAATGCAATTCAATTTAATAAAAAAAGGGAATAAAAGTATGAATTTATGACAAATTGAAATGTCTTTGGTAGCTTTGTTTTCTTTAAAGGATGCCCAGTCAGATTCTTAAAAATTTAGCAAAAATGTTTCTATAAGCATGCATTTCATTTAATTGATAATAATTTTAATTGATTTTCATATTTTACCTCTTTATTTTAGTAAAGTTATTCAATGATTTTACATTGAGTAAGGCTGTTTTCTTCGGGGTTTTTTTTCGGGGACATTTTTTTAAAGATAATGAAGAATACTATGCACATAAATTAATTCGAGTACCTTCCTAATGTCTGAATACAAATTTAGAAAAATAGTGAGCGGAACGAGCATTAAACATTAATTCACTGATGTCGTGGCTCACAAGTACCTAAGTCTGAAAACTGGACATTCCTTTCCGTGAAACTTGAATTTCGTATTCGTTTTGCGAAATTTCACTCGTTATGGGAGCATTTTTTTTTACATTTTTTATGTGTTATACGAATTGTTCGTAATGAGAGGTGCTCGTTATAAGAGGTTCCACTGTACACTTTTACGACTGTTTCACTACCTACTCAAAGCTTGTGTCGTGAAAGAGAAAGTGGATCGGCATCTGGGATAAAACCCTTGACCTCCAGTACGAAACAGGACGAAAGGCGACTTCCTAAACGGTAGCCTACCAACAGCATGTTCAATTATTGTTCTACAAGGTTGGTAGTCCTAGTCTCAATACACGTTGACGCTGCGAATATTTTATTAAAAAAAAATGAAAACAAATATTAGAATTTCGTTAAAAAGGGCATTCCCTACCGCATTCATGAGATACGCTTATAAAAAAAAAACAAATTTCAAAAATCGCAATAAAGGGTGTGTTTGGTTATGTCTAAATACAAAAATCCCTCAATTTTTAACATTATTTAGTTTTTTTTTAAATGTTAGGCTAAGAAAAATTTACATCTTCATTTGTTTAATGTGTATTGACCGTTTAAAGAAAAAAAAATTTTTTTGTAATAATAAAGAGTCATTTTGACGAAACTCGATAAAGGTAATCGATAAATTTGAAAAAAGGCTTTACCACTGCATGCCTTGAACTTCCCAATCAAGGGCGGATCCAGCTTTGGCGCCTGGGGGCATTGGCATTGTAAAAAAGGTCATTTCCAAAATTTGGTATCTGGAAACTAAGCTTTTCCTAAAAAAAATCTCAAGACTCGTGGTCATATCACAAGAAATTATAATTTTTAATAGAAAAGTAGGTATTTTATTAATAAATGTACGTTTCGTACTTAAAAATAGACAAAAATATAGGGCTTGGACCCAGCCCAGGGGGGGGGGTCATTCGAGTCAGGAGTTCTTCGTTTTAAATTTCTACCCGAGAAAGAGATGGCTTCAATAGAAAAATGGCAACAGGCGATGAGTTTTATCGGCTATACGGACAATAGTTGCAGGTAAGTTTTAATTTATTTATTTATCATCAACTAGAGGTCCTCCCCAGCTTCGCACGGGTAGATAGATACTTAAAAATAATTTAGTTTTCAGACAGATCCCTAACTTTTTCAAAATATTTTATAGCATAAATATGTTAATCTGGAATAATTGCATTGCAATGTATCGTGTCACGTCACTTTACCACCGTGACTACTTTGCGCGGTATTTCTACTAAACTTGACACGACTCCCCTCAGCCCTCCCCGGCTCCCATACGCACTCTGCATCGGATAAGTTGAGATGATAAGAGACTATGCTTTTTTTTCCAATACTCACATTTTTAAACTCGTGATAACTTTCGAATGGAATGTCCGAATTGAATAATTCAAAAAGTTATACAAACATATTGAAGCAGACTTGAATATGAACTAATTTATTTTAATAAGGAGTAATACCAAGATACCAATAAAGAGCTTTTTCTAAAGGTGACATTTTATTGGGTTTTTTTAAATAAAAAAACACTTATTGTGGCATAACTATAATAGTTAGACATATGCTGTCGCGATACTTTTTGTAAATAATGATGTCTTCTACAAAATTGTAGAACATTGTTTTATTCTATCATCATTAGTTTTCACAGCGTTCGCGATAAAAAGAATATTTTAGGTAAATTTTTTACACCTTGGGTTACATTATTGAAGTTTTCGTAGGTTACCCACTTTTTTTTGGAAATTAAATATAGCCTATGTTCACCGCCGATATTGTAGCTTCCCAAAAGTGAAAGAATTTTTCAAATCGGTTCAGTAGTTTTGGAGCCTATTCGAAGCAAACAAACAAACAAACAAACAAACAAACAAACAAACAAACAAACAAACAAAAAATCAAATCTTTCCTCTTTATATATTAGTATAGATAACAACAATATTATAAGATATGGGACTATTTCCCAACCTTGAGAAAAAAGATGACGCTAAGAAAAAGATTTTATTTTGCTATTATTAACGACATGCGTTGTAGAACGTCGAATAGTACATCATTAATCACAATGATTCATAAAAATATAAGATTGTTTTTGTATTGTAGGTGGCGTACGCACGAAGAATGCTGTTTTACAAGCGCAAGTCATAAAATATCAATGTGCAATTTCATGCCGATCCAAACCGTGCGTCGTGAAAAGTGCGTCTATGCAAAAACAGCGAGTACAATAGTACAAACGTGGGTACCTCCTTCTATAATAATACTGACGTGGTTTAAAAGTGCCCATCACGAACCCATACTGTGAATCCTTTTGTGTGCGATTTATTCTACGCGGTTTTCGAAGCTGTGCTGATTTATTTTGACGATTTTTTAGCAAAATATTATTAACATGCAAGAGTATCTCCGTAAATTAAAAACATATGTTATGTTTTATTGGATTTTTTTTTTATTTCTGCAATACTGGTTGTGTTACGAACGATCGCAAAGCAAAAATGGCAGAAAAATTATTTTACACCAATTTTGAAATAAAGAAACACTATTCAATGGTCGTATTCCATTGAATAATGTACTGGAATCGGCATTTATAAAAAATAACGTATCCGACCTTTTCCTAATGTGTTTATATCTTCTGTACCTACGCCACATACCGTGGAATGAACCAACCGTACAAAAGAAATATTCAAAGTATAATAAGTCCTATCTACCTCTAATATGCGATGTCACGCGGTCTTGAGCTACCGACCAGATGACCTTCTCTCAGATTGTTACACCCTATCCTGCTTTATTGCACCACTTCTATGCATCTCCTCAGCGAGACCTGTTACCCGGGGTGTCGTCGTTTTCCAGATTTAAGCTGGAGGATAAAATAATGATTCTTAAATTGTTCTCCGCACATGAACATCTTGACAATTTTTCTACAAAAAAAATATTCTTATATCTTCTACTCAGAGAGCATACGTCAAAAAATATTGACAAGAACAAAAATATGTAAAATGATTTCTGCATAAGATAGGAATCCTTAACTGTGGGAAACAACGATGACGAAAATATGAGGACAGAATACTGGAAAGTAGGTACTCCACACCAAACGGCGGGATATAGAAAGAAATGTCCATAGGCATTCAATAAGCGATTTCGTGCTTTAACAATACTTAAGAGGAAAATGTGGAAATCCACTAATTTCTTATCCAAGTGTCGCCTTCTTAATTTGTAAATAATTCTGTTAGTCTTATTTGGATGCAATTTAAAAAAAATTGTGACGAAGATATAAAGTGGTAGGTACAAGAAAATCACACCAGCCAATCACTTCAGTCATCTAGAATCGAAGGTTGAGCTGGCTTGGCCATATTATTCATCGCATATCCTCCGAGAGTCTTGAATGTGCAAGATGGGACGCAGGGTAAAATTAACTATCGAGTGGGTATATTCTCCGCGGATTTATATGATGTTGGCTTAAGCTGAGATGAATCTGAGCAACTGGCGCAATTTCGTGGCGTCCATATGCTTCACACTGGGAGTGTGGATTAGGCAAGATAGTAGTTAAGTAAGCATTTTCTGTATGGCCTACTTTTGCATTAAAGGTAACTAGCGGTCTATCCCAGCTACGCACGGGTAGATAGGTATTTAAAAAAAATAATTCAGTTTCCTTATGATCTTTAGAGATCCGTAACTTTATCAAAATATTCTATAGGCTATGTTAATCTGGAATAATGTATCATTCTAATGGTCCCCTCCCGTCCGGCTCGTACCCCAGTGACGTCTATATATCTACTAATATGCAACAACTAATGACTCTTAAGAATTTATTACTGATGTTCGACTTTTAAATGGAACAAACCACTACGGGCTTACGACCGTCTTATACTGTTGTTTCGAAGGCTGGCTTAGTGTGATCACTTCACGTTAACAACGTTCGCCATAAGGTGGTAATGTTTGAGTCTCCGAAACACCTAATCATGAGAATTCTCGACATGTTCAACATGTCGAAAAATCCCATGCATACAACGAGTAGATATTTAATAATAATTAATGAAATATAGAGATAAAAGTTGGAAATTATTGAGAACAAGAGAGCAACCAAATTTAAAGACTGCGACTGCTGTCATGTATTTGGCCGCCTATATCTCTGCCGCATTTCAATTACATTATTTTTTAAATAAAAGAACACTACTTATTGTGGCATACCTATAATAGTTAGCCATATCGTTACCGATTTGCAGAACTATCCTAAGTATCTCAAGAGTAATTTTTGACAGGTGCAGTTTAAAGTTTGACATATGTCATAATAATTAAAATATTTTTAAAATTCAACCCAACTTTTGACATGCATTAGTACATTGTGCATGTTAAAGCTCACATTTATTGAAACAATTGTTATCTTTATTTAACATTTTTTTATTTTATATTTTCACAACATAGTGAAATTCTGCAGGAGATTAAAATTAATGCATTAACAATCACGGTGTCATCTATTTAGGATCAAAATGTTTATGAGGAGTTGGTAAAAAAAATAATCAATGTGAGATGGGATATTTCTGCACATAATATATTGGTCTATGCTCGACATTTCCTCATACTCAACTCATTTTGACCAAAACATGAACTTAGGATAGTTCTGCATTAAGGTAACGATATGCTGTCGCGACACTTTTTGTAAATAATGATGTCTTCTACAAAGTCATAGTACATTATTTTATTCAATCATCAATTATAGTTTTCGCAGCACACGCGATGTAAAGAATATTTTAGGTAATTTTTTTACACCTTGGGTTACATTATTGGAGTTTTAGTGAGGATCCCAATTTTTTGAAAATTCAATACAGCCTATGTTCACCGGGGATAGTGCAGCTTCCCAAAAGTGATAGAATTTTTCAAATCGGTTCAGTAGTTTCGGAGCCTATTCATTGCAAACAAACAAATAAACAATCAAATCTTTCTTCTTTATATATTAGTATAGATATAGATATAGCAGTATAGATGAAAAGTTGGGGTTGAATTACGGTGTGGGTATTCTTCAATAGACAGTTATGCAATACCTACAGATATTTCTGAATGAACACTTTTTATTTACGTCCGAAAACTAGAATCTTCTTCCTTATTTCATGTACCTACATCTGATTATGTCTTCAACCTTGTATACTTTTCTCCTATAACATACCTACTTTACATTCAAAACATTTTATGGCTCTACATTATTCCATTTATGTAGGTTGAGTCGGAAATGAGGAAACATTATGTAGGTAAGTACATATTTATCCAACGTAACAGAACAAATCATTCTAGAAGCAAATGTTTGAACACAACATTTTTTTACAACACCTCAAGGGCAGGGTGTACCGAAACGTTTGGAAACCCCTTTGATTGAATATTAATTTACACGACTATGTTATTTGAGTCCGGTTAAGTCGGTACCTACTCAGTTGTAAAGAGTATCCTTTATTTTTACCCTGTAGGTACTTATCTAGTTAGAAATGAATAGAAGAATGCTGCAAATAACGGACGAACTAATGTTGCAGTTTTGTCAATTATGAAAACTAAGGAATACCTTCTGAAACTTTAAAAAAAACGAATTTGTTTCATTTTTTTTTTTTGTACCTAAACAAGAATTTGGAACTGTTGTAACCAAAAAGTATTGTTGTAATATACACAAAGTTCTTAGCAGATTTTTATCAATTTATGTTGGGTATAAACTGCTTTATTTAAAAACTACGATCAGTGGAAAAAATAGCGATAGAAAATATTACGATCAAGCTGTCATCGAGATAGTTTAACGCATATTGCTTGATTGTGAGCTGATCTCTGTAGATATTGACCCGCCATATTGGATTTAACGTCAACTGACAGTTGTTACGAGTATACAATAACGCTTTTTGTAATAAATACACCGTATTTAAGTTTTTTCCCCGTCCAAATATGTGCCCCTTTATTCCATTGTATATTGTATTTTTTTAATTATTATTATTTATTCAATCAACGACAATACCCTTTTACATGTTTTAAAGATAACAATCATAAATCAAACAACACAGTAAATATGCAACAATAATTATTAAGCGACCAAAACAAAAATTAAAAACAGAAACAAAAATGTCAACCTTGAATTAATTTGCAATAAAATAGAATCGGCCAAAACGGAGTAAGGAATCAAGTACCTAATAAGTAGAAACTTCAACAAGAGTAAGAAGTCAAATAAATGGAAATGTCAACAAGAGTAAGAAGTCAAATAATATTAATGTAGATTACAACTGATTACAACAAGCAAATTGGAAAAGTATTGTATATTATATCAAAATATCAATACACTCGCGTTGCCCGGTTACTATTTTGTTTGTTTACAAAATTTTGTGTGAAATGTCATCTTCGTACAATACAATATAACAAACGCGGATTTAATTTTTTTTTTATGAATTAAGTAAAAACTGATCAGTGAGTTATGCGTAATCTTACGATTAACGATTTTTTTATAAGTAAGACGGCTCTGTTTGAATTGACCAAACTATGTAAGGTCGTATTTCCTCTTCGAGTATGATTATAACAGTTTATTTTTAGTCTTTTAGTCTCCTGTTATTCACCCATATCTTTTATACAGACCACGCTGGTTCAAACAAGTCAAACAAATCATTCACGAACTTATTTTTCTGTCTGTTATCAGGAGATTATCTTCCTAAATAAAGGTCACCGAACTTCTTGTGTCTGTGGATACTTGATGTACTTATACAACGATCTAATAAATACGGACTCAACGTCGTTCCCTGAGGAGTTCTTATGAAATAAATATTATGAATTTTAGATATTTTTGTTCCGATTCAAACAAATTCCAGTGACAGGTTTTAGACTTTTTTATATTTTAGAGAGCATGTTATGTTTGATGACTTAAGAAAAGCCTTATTATAAACTATAAGCATTCTAAAGAATATTATGTAACAAGTAATGACTAACAATTCATTACTGATGTTCGATATTAGATGGAACAAACCACTACGGGCTTACGACCCTCTTCTACTGTTATTTCGAAGGCCACTTTACGTTAATAACGTTCGCCATTAGGTGGTAATGTTTAAGTCTCCAAAACTCCTAATCATGAGAATTCTCGAAATGTTCAACATGTCGAAAAATGCATTCTTCAGAGGTGCATATAGATACAAGGATATTTTCAAAAAATAAAATAAAAAACCAAACCTAACTTTCATGAATTGAACTGAATTAATAATTTACTTACAACTTAAAAAAGAATGTTGCGCATCCATAGAAATGTAGGTATTGTTCCAAACAATATAGGATAGAGAGGCTAATGCGAGAGTGGGAAACGACTTCGAAAAAACCTGATGTGTTGAAAGGCCGACTCGAAAAAAAACTACTTACTCTTTTAAATACTAAAATTAATAGTCTAAAAAAGATAAACAGAAATGGTATAAGAAGAAGAAACAGAAATGAAACATGGAAGATCGGTTATACAGTACGTAGTTTGTTTAAAGCACTTGGAAGGTGGTGCCAAAGAGAGAGATAATGAGCCAGCAGGGTTAGAAAATACAGAGGTCGTCACAAACTCAACTAAACGGGCCAAATATCGAATCTCTAATATAAATTAAAGTCGGGTTAGTGCGAACACTTATAACTCGAAATCGGCTGAACAGATTCTTTCAACGTTTGATTTATTGGATTCTTCTCCGCTCCGGATAACAGAAAAACTAATAAAAAGTTGAAAAAATGGGTAAGAAATTATATAAAATACAATATTTAAGTTAGTATGGAAATGATCACCTGCGACGCGCCAACGTCATCGCGGGTAGTTCCCTCTCATTCTCGCATACATGATTGCCGCTCTTGCAGTAGCCCTTCTCACTTGCTCCGCCTCAAAGTCAACAAAATTATCGGGCACATTCGTTTCGATACCTACTTAGGTGAGGTAGAAGGTGTTCGCGCGCATATTATATTCTCACGTTCCCACATATTATGTTCCCGCCTGAGCTTTGAATACGAATGAAATATGGATGTTTTAGAAATATTTTAACATTATTATTTTATTAGTAACTTAATCGGATTGATTATGCATTTTTGTTTCTGGGGGCGCAGTGCACAAATGAACGGGCCGCCTCTGGTAAGGACTACAGGACAACGTCTGTCGGGAAAGCTAGTTAATTATATAATCTGCCCCGTTTAGTTGAGTTGATATGGAATTATTTCCAGCACACTTATTTATATGTAAGAATTTCCCAAACAATAATAAAAGTTTGAGTACCAAGATAGTTATTGTTATCAAATTGATAACAGAATAAACTGATGTAATATAATAATAATATACTAAAAATATAATATATTTTATGATAAATAATATTTCTTTCTTTTTATTATTATGATAAATAATATTTTCTATCTCGTTGTTGTTCGCTTGATGTTAATTTCAGCGATCAGAAGGGAATACCTTGTTTCTGGCTCTGATACTATGGTCATAAACATAGCTGGAAAATAGAGTATATTTTCTTGATCTTTGATATAAATAAAATTAGCATTGAATAGCAATGTACATATCAGTACAAAACGCGAGCTTCTCCTGACTTAAGAAATGATTTGCCTAGAACGAATAGAAAACGAAATGGCTTCAAATACACTGCTACATTCTACATTGCTCTATAACAGGATATCAAAGGACATCAGCAGCTTAAAGAACATAAAGGAGTTTATCAGGAAAATCAAAGGTCTTAAATATCAAGAATAACATGATATAGCTAGTGATAAGGATGGTGGGTGGATATTTTACAGTCCGGTGTTAAAAAGTGATGTTGTTAAGTGAATTACATAATGTATGTTTGTAGTATGTTCATACACACAACACACACAAACTCCCTTTTACACCCCACTCAGGGGCATAGGGAGGCAACAAGAGCTCTCCATTGCGCTCTATCTTGCGCAATGTTTATGACCTCACCATGTCCATGTCCCTCAGCTCTGCTTCGAAGGAGCGGAACAGAGTGTGAGAGGGTCTTCCTCGTCTTCGGGACCCTGATGGGAGGAAGAACAGCGCTCTCCTCGGCCAACTATCATTCGGCATCCTTAACACATGTCCCAGCCAAGTCCATCTCCTCCCCACAATGGTAGAGGTGATGGGCTCACGCTGGGTGCGCCGGCGTATAGCGTCGTTCGTGATGCGGTGGTACCATCTTACGCCCAGAATTCTCCTTAGGTACTTCATTTCAAAAGCTGAGACTTTTTGTGCCTGGGCTTTGGTCAGGTGCCAGGACTCACACCCATAGAGGAGAATGGGCAACACACACGCATCAAACAGTTTACATTTCGTCTCGACACTAAACGGCGACGCTTTCCAAATCTTGGTCATGTTGTTAAAGGCGCCACTTGCCATACCGATACGTATCGGGAGCTCAGCCCCGAGGTTACCAGAGGTGGTAATGGTTGCTCCCAGGTACTTAAATTTATCCACCCGGTAGACCTGCAGGCTTACTCTCGAAACTCGATTCGAACCCAATTCCAATTTCAATCACAAACTCGATTCCAATTCCAAAACCGTACTCTTGAACCAAATTCCGTGCGATTGGTTTCGGATTTGAGATTGGCGTTCCAAGCCGTGAAAACGTTTTCCTTTCGAGTTTGTTATTGCAATATGAAAATATTTTCGCTGTAAATTGGGAATTGATAATTGTTGTTATGTCGCGTTATTCTCAAAGAAACTGTACGGAAGTAATCCTGACACCCGTGAGTGGTATATATTTTTTGAAACATAAAATAAGTCGAATTCGATTTACTAATAACTGTCCTACTCAACAAATATAATAATTTGACGTTGCTATAATATTTAAGGATTTGTTTTCTATAAATGGAAACACTCATTTATATTTATTTTCAAATATACATTTTGACGTTTCTGTATTAGAGTGTTGCGTTATTTGTTTACTTATATTTTATTATAATTATTAAAAATGCTAGCATTATTTATTTGCTGATTTATTTTAATATCAAAACAGTATATACTTTTTAAGAACGAGAGCGTCTCACATTAATGGAAGAAAAACGGGTGGAAGCACAACGCTTCAATAATTGCGTTTAAAGAAGCTGCAGAAAAATTGGGACAGTGTGCCGAATCTTTAATCGCAACTACTGCTGCCATGCGTTCACGGTCTGCTGTAGCGGCGGCAGCCTCGAGGGAGATTGCAAAGGAAAAAAATAAATTCCAACAGAAAATAGCTTTAATATTTTTTTATTTTGAATTTTTTATAATTTAAATATCTAAAATAAATAGTCAATAAAATTATTATGTATTATATTAAATTACAATTCTGTTATTTTTACAAACCTTGACAATTTACATAATATACTTACTATTATATACGTGAAATTTGTAATAAAATTCACAATACAGAAGCTATTTATAATAGAATTGTTATTTCTTAAACTCTCTTAAATTAATTATATTCGTCTATGATGTGATTTCCACAGTCGATGAACTAAATCATATCTGGCTTGCATTCCTCTAAGTCATGAGCTGCAGAAAGAACTTTTGGTACTATGGGTATGGTTATATTATGATTTTCATGACTTCCATTGGTAATGATTAATGATAAGTTGCATGTTGTGCACACAAAATATCACTTCGTCTTTTATAGGTTTTGCCATATGAGGTTACAAAATCCCGTACAAGTCTTCATACACCTTTTTTGATATTCTATTTGCTATAAATTTCCCACTATTCATGCTAAACGCATTTTGTGAATATCTTGCTATTCAACGCAAGTTATTTCGTTGACGCATATCGACTTGATGCGCGTTTTCCAAAATATTAAAAAATAATACAAGACGAGCCATTTTTTAAGTAATATAATTAAAATACGTCTTCTCGATTTCAAAAAAGTTACTTTCTTCCGATCTTGTAAATAATGACAGTTAGACGATTCCAACACAATTTCGTGAAATCGAGTAGTTGTCAAAACGACGTCAAGAGTACCAATTTTCAAATTTTACACGATTTCACATGTTCTTCAAATCACCACTCGATTTGAATCCAATCGTGCGCTAGCGTCGCATTTCAAGAGTACCATTTTGGGATTTTACGATTTTAGGATTGGAATCGATTTTCAAGAGTAGCCGTGCTGGTGACCGTCGATGGTTATCGGTAGCTGTTTATCGGGGCAGGCATTACTCGCCATGAGCTCCGTCTTACTGGCATTGACTCGAAGGCCAAGGCGTGCTGTTTCGTCACAGAGTCTTGAAACACTGCGCTGTAATTCCTCCACTGTCGTACTGAACAACGCTAGGTCTTCCGCGTACTCCAGATCGCACAGTTCGCCCATTAGACCATCATATATGACTATGTTCATATATGACGTAAATTGTAATATATTTATTGTATCTTAACGGCCTTCTGAAACCACCAGATTCTACCTGCTGTTTGAGGATCTTTGCAAATAAATCTACCAAGGAAATAACAACGAGAAAGAACTGTCATTGCGCATGAATTAATTGTCGTTTTCATGGTATCTAATATAACGATAAAAAAAAGTATACTCTATCAAGAAAATATACTATATTCTCAAGTTCTGGAGCTTTGTTCATTTCGTGTGAATGCACCCTTAGGGTGGGTTTATTTATATGTACCAAACGAACAAAGCCCCAGAGCTTGAAAATCGAGCATATTTTCTTGATCGTATCAACCATAAATAAAGTATACTCTGTTTCTCGATTCGCCTCTATGTTCTTTTGGTGAAAAACACACACGTAACACGTCTCCTATTATAAGCTGCAGATAAAAAATCGTAGTTGTAATGACATCTTAACATGTTTCAACCAATTAATTACATCAGAAAAAATGTTAGGCTTAACACAACCACTAGTCTTAAATAATACTATATTCTAGAAAAACATAACATATTTAAAAATAATAACTCAATAGTTCTAGAATAACATAACATATTTCAAAATAATATAAAAAACCCAATGAGTTCATACGTCATACCAAGTAATAAAATTGTTGACAAAAAATGCTGGTATAACGAAAGTCGCGGAAAAATATTTACTTACGTTTCATTTTTTAATAGCCTTTTAGGATTAACATTAACCCGGGTTGCTGCCGGGTAAGTGTGATCACCCGAATAAAAATCGGACACATACGACCAGTGAACCAGGCAGTAAGTTAAAAAAGATAGACCGTCAAATTTCTGACCTTAGTTAAAAAATTAACCCCACATAAAAAAATATATTATGCAATGTCAATAATTATTAGTATCTTATATTATTACATAATTATTATGAAAAAACACCAATGTATGTAAATACATACTAAGGTACAAGGAAATATTTGATTTTATTTTGAATACC
Organism: Mystacides longicornis; assembly: GCA_963576905.1. Lineage (NCBI taxonomy): Eukaryota > Metazoa > Arthropoda > Insecta > Trichoptera > Leptoceridae > Mystacides > Mystacides longicornis. Next base: position 16,828,511 of record OY756425.1, read on the forward strand.
TACATTTAAAAAAAACAATTTAAGGTTTTTTTTTTATATTGAGATTTTCTAGAACTTGGATGTTATTTTTGTCATCATGAGATTTTATATGATAAAAACTAAAAATGATGAAATAGGTATATGTTTCCTTTTTCGGCGAAATATAAATGCACTTTAATGTCTACCCATAGGTACACGTATCTATCCATCTATGCTTTTAAAGGAATATTTCTCAAAACAGGAGAAGACGGTTGCGAGAGCCTCGTGAGTTAACTAGGGTGCACCCTTTGCAGGAAAGATTGAGTATTGCGTCAGCTGAGTGATATTTTTGCCTTCACCATAAAAGGAAAAATAAGTGGTTGGTGGTCTGGCGGTTACGACGCCGGCTTTCGCACTGTTTCGTGCGGAGGTCGTGGGTTCGATCCCAGGTGCCAACCATCTTCCTCTTTCATGACACAAGCTTTAAGTAGCTTACTGTGATAGAGTCAATGAGTGTATTTGTGTTCACTTTGAGCGAGCACAGAAAAAAAAATTGGATACTTATTGGGAAAAAAACTTGACGTACGCACTTTGCTAGTCAACACTACGCAACACTGTATGCTAACAAAAAATAACGTAAAAATCTAGATGGTGGTAGATAGAGCGACTTAACTCTTTTTCATTTCTAATCTTCTTTATATTCTTTTCTTAACATAATTAACTTTAGAGGAAAAAAAATATAAAACAAAAAAAAAATAAAAAAAAAATAATAATAAATTATATAGGTAAATATTGTAATTTGATGTTTTTTTTTCATAGTCCAATAAGGGATAATAATTATTTTTATATTTTGTCTATACTAATATATAAAGAGGAAAGATTTGATTTTTTGTTTGTTTGTTTGCATCGAAAAGGCTCCAAAACTACTGAACTGATTTGAAAAATTCTTTCACTTTTGGGAAGCTACAAAATCGGCGGTGAACAAAGGATATATTTAATTTCAAAAACAAATTGGGTAACCTACGAAAACTTCAATAATGTAACCCAAGGTGTAAAAAATTTACCTAAAATATTATTTATATCGCGAACGCTGTGAAAACTAATGATGATAGAATAAAACAATGTACTACAATTTTGTAGAAGACATCATTATTTACAAAAAGTATCGTGACAGCATATGTCTAACTATTATAGTTATGCCACAATAAGTGTTTTTTTATTTTAAAAAAATCAATAAAATGTCACCTCTAGAAAAGGCTCTTTATTGGTATCTTGGTATTACTCCTTATTAAAATAAATTAGTTCATATTCAAGTCTGCTTCAATATGTTTGTATAACTTTTTGAATTATTCAATTCGGACATTCCATTCGAAGGTTATCACGAGTTTAAAAATGTGAGTATTGGAAAAAAAAAGTCTCTTATCATCTCTACTTTAATATCCGATGCAGAGTGCGTACGGGAGCCGGGGAGGGGACTGAGGGGAGTCATGTCAAGTTTAGTAGAAATGCCGCGCAAAGTAGTCACGGTGGTAAAGTGACGTGACACGATACATTGCAATGCAATTATTCCACATTAACATATTATGCTATAAAATATTTTGAAAAAGTTAGGGATCTGTATGAAAACTAAATTATTTTTAAGTATCTATCTGCCCGTGCGAAGCTGGGGCGGACCTCTAGTCTTATATATAAAAATGGAGAGCTATTTCGCGTTGTCATCGGATGGCGCCTAAACGGCTGAATCGATTTTGCTAATTCTTTTTTGTCGTGTAGGCTTTTATCAGGAGAGTGTCCTTTTAGAACAAAAAAATTAAGAAAAATGCATAAGAAATTAGAAAATTTAAGAAAACTATAAAAATGGAGATTTATTTCCCGATATCATCGCATCACGCCTAAACGGCTGGACCGATTTTGCTAATTCTTTCTTTTTCGTGTAGGCTTTTATCGGGAGAAGGTTGATTTAGAAGAAAAAAATTTAAAAAATGCGTGGAAAATTAGAAAATTTAAGAACACTATAAAAATGGAGATTTATTTCCCGATATCATCGCATCACGCCTAAACGGCTGGACCGATTTCGCTAATTATTTTTTTGTCATGTAGGTTTTTATCAGGATAATGTCCTTTTAGAAGAAAAAAATAAGAAAAATGCATGGAAAATTAGAAAATTAAAGAAAACAAAGAAAGTAGGTAATCTTTTTAGTACTTTTTACAATATAATTTATTTAAAATGAAACCACCGGCAAACTGAATCGTAAGTATACATAACATTGCTATTAAGGAGTTATACTTAATTTAAGTTCATTTTATAAGGAGTTTTGATAAGTTTTAACACAAGGAATACATGATTATATTGAAGAACAAGTAGAACATTTTTTTTGTTTGTTTGAAAATCAATTCTTCGTTTATGGGCTGATTTTTAGAGGATGAGTACATACATATAACGTAAATATAATCTGCATCGTTAATATGCAAAAAAAAGCTGGATATTATTTGCTAATGACCTAGCATTTGTTTCTTTATTGAAAATAAAAATTACTACACTTCCACCATGTTGTAATAGAAGTTAGAAAAAAAATCACAAATACTGCATTAAATGAGATTTTTAATTATTTCCTCTGTTTTGAAAGAGAAGATTTAAGAACGCAATGTTGTGTAAAAGTGAATGTCAAGAACTTGGAAGTATGACTATTTAGGTAATTTATTTAGAAGAGATGCAAGGTGTGAAAAAGAGATTGAAAGATGGAAATTGGTTGGGAGAAGGGTGGGCGGTGCACTTAGACCTCTAAGAAGATATCTCTGAAATCGACAGTTGATGCACAATGCAATCCTGATACCATCCATGATTTATGGGAGTGAAACTTGGACATGGACGAAAAATTTTGAAGTTGGAATAAATGCTGTGGAAATGAGATCACTGCGTAGGATATGCGGAAAGAGACTTATTGATAAGGTGAGGAATGATAATATAAGAAAGGAATGTGGAATGGATGTTAGTGTAGTGACTAGAATGAAAGTGAATAAAGAAAGAAGGTTTGGGCATGTAAAGAAAATGAACGAAGAGAGTATGACTAAAAGGATCTGAAAGAATAGGTGCACGCAGACGAGGCCGACCTGGAATGACATAAACCGACCATATCAGTGCCGTCTTACGGGAGGGCCAAGTCAGGAGCAAAAGGAGTATAAGAGCATGTATGCGGAATGTTATGCGATTGGGGAAAGCGAATGAGTTTGGATTTGGAAAGAATGGAAGTTCGTACTCTCTGCCTACCCCCTTCGGGAATCAGCGTGGTGGGCAAAAAAGTATTGACACCTCAATGCGTATTTTGAATCGGTACGGAGATGTTCCTTATCGTACTTTGATTAATCAATCAATATTATTTAAACTGAGAAAAATAACTATTAAAATATCGAATATAATGACATACCTAAATTCTTTTTTTTACATCGATATTATCATCAAATCAATAAAAATTAAAACTCCCTTTGAACTCCACTCAGGAGCAAAGTGAGGCAATAAGAGCTCTCCATTGCACTCGATCTTGCGCAATGATGACCTCTTCCCACATCACACTAACATAGGTTATAAGTTTTTAATGTAAAAATAAACTCAGACCCAATGAATGCAGCGTGGTATGCAGGTTTTGCTAATGTCAGTAAATAGTCATTCGTGTTAAATAACTAAAAAAAACGAATTTGAGCTCTGTTGCATAAAACCTAGAGTACCCATATTATTTATTTCGATACGAAGTTCGACGGGTCAGCTAGTTATTTTATAAATTAAATCATTCGCTCAGATATTTTGTAACTCTCCGCCACTGGTAGACTTGATATACATAGTTTGTTTCTATTTTGTTCCAATGCAGGCGCTAAGTGACCGTCTCATGGACACACTGTAGATAGTATTGTTGTAGTGCCGAAGGGCCTTATCTCCGATCTCTACTTTATAAGTTTTTTTTGTTGTTGTTGATGTAGATGCTTGTAAATAATATAATATGTATGTTTTTTCTCCTTTTTACATTACGGCGCTGAATGATACACCCTTAAAATGCGGTTTTAATATCCAAATATGAGTGGTTAATTGAATTGATATTTTTTTTTGTTTGTTATTTGTAAGATAAAACTATTAATTTTCACACACTTGGGAATGGCAGGAAACTATTTTATAAAATAGTTCTGCCAATTAAAAAAAATAAAAAACACTGTATGCATGGCCAAATCACTCGAATTCGGGTGAAAGGCCTCAATAAAAATAAAAAAATAAAACACTGTATGCAGTATTAGGCCTGCCACCACCGGCTCAGGGTGAGCGAAGGGAGAACCTTTGGTCCAGATTATGAATCACGAATATTTTACAGATCAATTAAACATTATAGTATTTGAATTTAACCTTTTTACTTATGCAGTGGGTTCCTGGGGAACGGTCCGTCATCTGACAAGACGGCGTCTTTCAAAATTATACGACAAAGTTTTTTGTTACTACGGAAACAATGTTGGCAATGTTCTCAACTAAAATATTCACCGCTGTGTATAGTAGCGGCGTATCCGTAGGAAGACCATTAGGTCAACATACAATTTGTTTCAGTGGTCGTCTTAATTACTGCGGTATCCAAGCTACACATAATATCACCAGACTTAAAACTTACATTATCTCTTTCGCACTTTCATTATTTTGCTGCCAGCAGTGAAAGAGATAGAAATATAATGGTTTTTACTTGTCTCAAAAAATACTGGTCACGTTGTGTTACGGCTAATTTTCTTTTCAAGCAAACAAAAGGATAAGGAACAATAATTTTCATAATATATTACTTAGCCCTACCGTATGACATTGATGTACCTACATATTATTTAATTGTAATACTTGAATTAATGACGGCTATTCTGAAATTCACGTTCCATCCAAACGCAAGGTTAAGTTGAGTTATAATAATCGGTTGCCAGTAGTTACGCATAAGATGTATTTAATAAAACAATTTCAGAATAGCTAAATGTCAAATCCCTCAATAAAAATTTGATACGACGCAACTCAATCGTTTGTTATTCATTTCAGAATAGCCGTCAATATGCTAATTTTGGTTCCGGGAGTTGGGGGCGTTCAGCGTGAAACCGATTTTTTGTTTGGGGGGGGGGGGAGGGTAAAAAGTCTAAAATGTATTTTTTTTTTTCAGAAATCTCTGGGTCATTTTTGAAAGGTGACAGCCATACATACAATTAGAGATGGGAATTATAACGACAGCTGATAAAAATAATAGCTAAATAAAAATAACGCATATTATAACGTTATTAATATTTAACGATATTTATAAATAATAGTTGAATAAAAATAATAGTCAGGGAAATAATAGCCTACCCTTATTATGTATATGTCAGGTTATATTTTACCAAAGTTTGGAAACGACCTTTTTTTTTTTTTTAGGTAAAAGTTATGTTTCCAGATACCAAATTTTGTAAATGCTCTTTTTTTTCAGGAAAAGTTTTGTTTCAAGATACCAAATGTTTAAAATAGCTTTCTGCTTTTAATATTAACGTTATTTTCAAATAGCGAAATGGCTATAACGTTTTTGAATTTAAGCTGTTAGTTCCATCTCTACATAAAATGATATGACTTGTAAAAGAAAATAGTCATAATATGATTAAAAGTGACGTTTCACTGTGGACGTCATGGAGTCAATCATTAGGTCTTTAGGTTAATAATAATTGCATCCGATTGTTCAGCACTATTCCTAATACTTATATAACTTCCAATCCATCATTTGACCAGAGTTTTTATAACTAATTTTACAAATTTTTGCACCTTTTTTTTTATTATGACGCAATTTGAGAGTCAATAGCAATTCATAGAAATGACGTAAGCAAAGCTCTTTAACCGAATTTGAGTTATAGGTTACCTATTGGCAAACCTGCTGCTGAATATGTGTGTAACAGGAAAAATTGGATTCAAATGTAAACATTGTCCTGACAAATCTTAAAAAACGCAGTTTTTTTCTTATCGAATAAATTCTAGATGCAATTTTTCAAGTATTCGAAACATATTCCAATCCAATCCAAACTCCCTTTAGACCCCACTTAGGGGCATAGGGAGGCAACAAGAGCTCTCCATTGCGCTCGATCCTGCGCAACGTTAATGACCTCCTCCCACACCATGTCCAGATTCCTCAGCTCTGCCTCGAAGGAGCGGAACACAGTATGAGAGGGTCTTCCTCGTCTCCGGGACCCTGATGGGAGGAAAAACAGCGCTCTCCTCGGCCAACTGTCATTCGGCATCCTTAACACATGTCCCAGCCAAGTCCATCTCCTCCACATAATAGTAGAGGTGATGGGCTCACGCTGGGTGCGCCGGCGTATAGCGTCGTTCGTGATGCGGTGGTACCATCTTATACCCAAAATTCTCCTGAGGCACTTCGTTTCGAATGCAGATACTTTTTGTGCCTGGGCCAGAGTCAGGTGCCAGGACTCACACCCATACAGGAGAATGGGCAACACACACGCATAAAACAGTTTACATTTCGTCTCGACACTAAACGCCGACACCTTCCATATCTTGGTCATGTTGTTGAAGGCGCCACTTGCCATACCGATACGTATCGGGAGCTCAGCCCCGAGGTCACCAGTGGTGGTAATGGTTGCTCCCAGGTACTTAAATTTATCCACCCGGGAGACCTGGTGACCATCGATGGTTATCGGTAGCTGTTTATCGGGGCAGGCATTATTCGCCATGAGCTCCGTTTTACTGGCATTGACTCGAAGGCCGAGGCGTGCTGTTTCGTCGCAGAGTCTTGAAACACTGCGCTGTAATTCCTCCACTGTCGTACTGAACAACGCTAGGTCGTCCGCGTACTCCAGATCGCACAGTTCGCCCATTAGACCATCTCTCTGTGTTATCGGTATACCTCTTGCTCCTTGCATGGACTTTCTCAACATATTACAGTAAGTATATTGAATCATAATTATAATCTAAATATATAAGAGAAAGTCGGTTTAGCTACACCATGTATAACTCGAGAACGGCTGAACCGAATTTTAGTGGTATTTAGTTTGTTGGATTCATCTCCGCTCCGGATAACAGAATAACTTTTAAAACACAAAAAATTATAAAGTAAAACATATAGTTCGTATGGAACAGACTATCCTTGAGAACAGCGTCATGTGTGAACCATTCCTTAACAACGCAATTTTTTACTAATTTGCAACCATTGGGTTTTAAAAGATACGCAGATTTATAACAGAATTTCATTCAGGTTTTGCACAAAAGAATTTAATGAAAAGATAAACTCGGACAAAATGAATACAACATTGTATTATGGAGGTTCTGATAATGCCACAAATGGCTTTTCATGTTAACTAAACAAAAATCGAAATTCAGCTACGTTACAATATATTACCTACATTTTATTGATTCTAAGGTGGGACGAAGTTCGGCGGATCAGCTAGTTTTCTATAAAAATTAGATATATTAATCGTTAAAATTAAAAAAGATTGGGGTAATTATAGTGTCAAAAAGTTTGTAATTTGTAATTTGTGTGTCTTTTAGATCGAGTCCTATAAAAATGACACAAGAATCTATAAAAAAATGAATGTGTGTTCCATCAAGCCAAAGAGGAAATATTTTCTTTCTTTCGTACGAATCTTTTCCTTCTGCACGAAGAAAACTGAAGTAGAGAAATTAGTCCAGCCCTTCCTTCACGCGTGATGCGATGACCACAGAAAAAGCGCTTTTAGTTCGAACAAAAATGATATCAGTGAGACGATCATTTTGGCAAGTCCAACGAAGCCTTATTTTTTTATTTCTTTATACTTTATATAGTGGTGTCAATTACATAATTATGGAATGTATTATGCTGTATAAAGTGCCTTGGAAAGATATTCAATAACCCCTCATTTGAAAATAACCTTCGAGAAAATATTCGTTCATATCGTACCTATATTAATTGATCTTAATAATCCTGATGAGTATAAACCATGACCAATTAATATCTTTACGTGAAGGAAAAACTTTGTGACTATTTTTACGAAAATTGCGCAGACGAAGGAGTATGAAATTTCGCACACTTAATAGTTTATATAGAGGAGTGGCGAATGCTAATATTTTTCTAAAAAAAAATGCATAAAAATAATATATTACATCAATAAAAAAACTTCTGTAATGTTTTGTATCTGTTACTCACACACACTTCCACAGACTACTTATAAAGAACATCAACTTCATAGAAACAAATGTAAAATGAAAAGCGCCTCATAATGGGCGCAGAAAGGAAGAAGGCGGTGTATTCAAATAGAAGATGGAGCGGGAAATGGCGGGATATTCTAACTCCTTGTAGGTATGACCCAAATTGAGTATGAGAATTAAAAAAATAAGTTATGGTCGAATTTCGAGCACTGGTCGACCACTAGTATAAAAAGATCAAGTAGTGTAGACATACGCCTCTGCATCCTGGAAGAAGAACATTATCTGCAAATTCTATGGACTAATAATAGCAAATGTGGGAGGCTTATGGAGTTGTAGAGATTCCAAGGTCACGTAACCAAAATTTCCAAACAATGCTGGGTTGGGCACATAATAAACCCAGCCCAGCCCAGATACTTAACCCTCACACATTCCGAGATTGTAGAGGAGGGGGGCGAACCAAACCACGGAGGATGGACGAAGTCAATGGAGATACGGATACCATTGAAGAGAGCAGCTGGAGAAGGTGGATGCCCCTCAGAAGAAAGCGGTGGAGGAAGTCTCTTAACTCAGCCAGGGTCAACCTGTACTGATAAAAATGGAGTGGTAGATCGTATATCATCAAATATTTAGTATAACTAGCGGTCGACCAGTGCTCGAAATTCGACCATAACTTATTTAGATTATAAGTTTGAACATTAGACTGAGCAAGAGCTATTTTACTATTTTCTTTCCAAAACTATGGCATGGATACGTCAAATTTTAAATTTTAGTATTATGCGTAAAAAAAAATTCTATTATTATTGTAGAAAAAAACAATATTGATATATTCTCAAATTGACGCAATAAGTTTGAATATTCCGCTACTTTCAGCTCCACCTTCCATTTAAATATAGGTGTGTACCGCCTTCAAAAAGCTTTCTGCGCCCATTATGAGGCGCTTTACATTTTATTTTATTTTTCTACGACGTTGATCTTCTTTATAAGTAGTAGTGGAAGCGTGTGAGTATCAAATACGTAACATTACAGTAGTGTGCGTAGTGTTTTTATAATTGATTTAATCCATTTTTATGCATAATTTTAAGAAAATATTAGCATTCGCAACCCCTTCTCTATATAGACTATAAGTGTGAAAAATTTCATTCACCTCCGTCCGCGCAATTTTCGTAAAAAGGGATATAAAGTTTTTGCCTCACGTATTAATATATAGATAATTGGTCAAGTTCGTCAGTATCTCATTGAAAAACACTAACCCTATGCGAAATTTATATTTCGTGCATTTTGTTTTCATACAGATGACAAAACCAATCCGGTTACGGGAAATATTTTTCCTGCTCTGGTATACTTTTCGTCGCTTTGTCGATATTTGCTATGACAATAGATGTCCGCGGGAATATTTTTTTACGAAAGATAATGTGATACTTGTTCAGAAGTTACATAAAACTGTTGTCACGGGAAAAAATGACAAATTTTCCGCGATTCTCAACGTGGTCATGTAAAATTGAGACTCTTTAAGACAACGGTTGCCAAACTTTTTGACCTCACGGACCAGTTAATTCATCCCGCGGACCACTAATAGGATTTTTTAAGTGTTAAATATGTTTATAAAAAAAAATTCTGATCAAAGAACACATAAAATGTACCTAGTTAATAAAATGAAACTATTAATAGTAACCAAGTTATGAAAGCTTTATTAATAAACCATAATAAAATACTTAACATGATGAGTAAGTATATTCCACATTTTTCTGCGGACCAGCGAAATTTTCTCACGGACCACCACTTTGGCAACCGCTGCTTTAAGAAATGCTTTATCTGATTCATGGGATAATCAAACCATTAATGATCATTTTCTATCCAATCGTTCGACAGCTTTCTCTGCTAGTATTAATAATAATTAATGTATTAGTCTGACACTTAATTATCAGGGGGCTAATAAATTATTTAAAAAGATCACGGATTATTGGGTTTTAGCCCCTATTAAGCCGTAAAATAATAGCACGGAACAATGTCATCACTTTCTGTAACCATCCGCCCTGATGCAGATTAGAAATTTATTCTTTGATTTACTAATAAATACAGAAAGTACCATAGCGTACGGCAATCAACAATATGAGACCAAGTTTCTAGATGAGAATTTTGATCTGAAACTACACTAGAGATCGGTGAAGTGTTTCGGGGTTGAATCTTGGAAACACATAATAAGTGGCTACAAAGAACCAGTGGGTAGTTCAAATAATTCTGATGAATGGACTGACATAACCAGCAACAAAAGGGTCGTGCGCAGTTTCTTTCTAAAATGTGCACATCCTGAGTCAAATATTTGGAGGCGAAAAGTGAAAATTATACGGACCCGTAGAGAAGGCATCTAGTCCACAATTCCTTCTGCAAGGATACTTGATCAAGATAATGTAGGTACATTATTTTTGTCATTTTGTCAAAGGCACTTTTCAAATATGTAACAACTAATGACTCTAACAATTCATTACTGATGTTCGATTTTTAAATGGAACAAACCACTACGGGCATACGACCGTCTCCTACTGTTATTTCGAAGGATGGCTTAGTGTGATCACTTTACGTTAACAACGTTCGCCATTAGGTGGTAATGTTTAAGTCTCCGAAACTCCAAATCATGAGAATTCTCGACATGTTCAACATGTCGAAAAATCTCATGTATGCAACAAGTAGATATTCAATAATCAATGAAATATACAGATAAAAGCTGGAAATTATTGAGAACAAGAGAGCAACCAAATTCAAAGACTGCGACTGCTGTCATATATTTGGCGCCAGGATATGACTATATCCATTTTTGTAAATGTCTCATCTTTAATGCCTTTTGGCTTTGTTGGTGCACAACGTTCTAATTATGTCTAGATTCTTGCGACCATTTTTCAGGACTAGATCTTAACAAATATGTAACAACTAATGACTTTAACAATTCATTACTGATGTTCGATTTTTAAATGGAACAAACCATTACGGGCTTACGTTGATCGCTGCTTGGATCTTTTAATAGAGTAGATACTCTATTATTCGTTTGCGGTTTTTATATAAGACCTATTTTTTTAACTTGTTATTTTTTTTATATCATTTTTCAACTGAAATCGGTTATTAATATTATTATAAGGGGAGCAAATGGGGTTGATTAATGACCAATGGACCTGTCATGTGTTTTACAAAACAAACCATTGGTACCGGGATACAAATGATTTTACTTTCTAATTATTGTCACCTCCGAATGGTGCCCTCTGGTAACTTGGGGTAGGTGCTGGAGGCTGACGACACAGCGACTCGTATGAGCTTAGCCTTAAAGGTTAACGAAAACGGAAGACTCGCCAACACGTTTTGCAGGCATGGTGTTTTATTGCCAAAAACCCCTCATGGAATTATAAGGCATTGAATGTGTTAAATGGCTGTAGAAACTCTTGATAATTTTAATAAAACAGTTATGGAAGTCAGTGTTGTGATAAAAATGAATGTAAATAAGATGTGATGGTTTGGGCACATGGAAATAATGGATGCAAATAGAATGACAAAGATTATTTATAAGGATGAAAGGAAAGGTGTAAGACATGGATCGAACACATCGATTTCATCCTCAAGGAAGACCAGGTCAGAAGTAAGAGAAATATGAGTAGTTAAATGAGAAATGGTATGTCGTAGGAAGAAGCGAAAGAAGTATGCTTGGATAGATAGGAGCGGAATTCTGTTCTCTCTGTCTACCCCTTACGGGACACGGCGTGATGGGATTTTTCAGGTGGAATTTCATCATAATTTATAAAATTATATTGTAAATAATCTGAAAACGGGAGATAAAAGTCCGTCACAAGATGACGTTGGACCTTTCCTAACATAACATTATATGCCATAAGGCCCATAAGGCATCACTTAAGAAAGATAGGTCATTATATTATGTAAATAAACTGCGATTTACACTGAGCACTTAGCACTTCTTAAAAAGGACACAATGTAGGAAATAAACAAGATATTTTCTTATACTAACACACCATAGAATTATCAACCTTTGAAGAAATATATATCTTATCACTTATAAACTATTAATAGTGTAAACAAGATTACATCTTATATTAATACTTTTCCAATCAATTCGTTAGTTTCCTTTGAATGGGGCAAACGTAGTCATTCATTATAATCAAATGTGATTGTGCGCAATCATAATATGAAAGACGATTATGTGTTGTGTTGAGGATTATATTGTACAAAATAAGACATAAGTACAAAATTTAATGTGATCTAGCAAATTGTTTTCCACATAAGTTTAATTTTGCGTCAATTCAAATTTACACATGACTCGTATTTTGAGTGCAACTGCCTTGTTGTATAATGCATTGCCAAATGAGGTAAAACAAATAGAGTCGATAAAACCATTTGCGAAGGCGATGAAGAGATTAACATTGTGTGAACGCGAGTGAATGAGTTAAAATGTACTGTGTGTGTTTTTTTTTTGTTTTTATTTTTTTTTTACCGGCATTCCATACAAACATTGATGATTCATGCCCTCACTTACACAATATATGTATTGACATTCATATTGACAAGGTTTTTTTATTGATTTTAGATATTGACTAAGTTTTCTTGAACAAACTTAGTGAGCATTTATTGTTTTTCTCCGAATTCAAGTGCAACAAATGAAACATATTGATAGGATAGTTTACGTTACTGAAATTAAAATAGAGAGGCATCACATCCCTTATCGGACAACCCAAAATGTTCTGTTTACCTAAAGTAAAATAATATTTCTGCTCTAAAACGTATTGTAAATGTTATTGTTTTCTTGTGTACTGTGAGGGAACGTATGTGATAGATTAACTATTTTTTTTTATTGTTGTTATATTATTATTTATATCTTCTATTTATTTATATTTTTTTTTATTATTTTATTTTTTTATTACTATTTTTTTTATTTTTTTATTTTTTTTTATTTTGTATTTATTAGTATAGAATATATAAGTGTAAACGAAATTCTATGCACAGCTATCGACCCCCTTATACCAGCGCAACATGCTGTCTGGGGGCATTTTGTTAGATAAGTGTTCGATTGTGCTTGCTTGTGATTCTGTTTGTATATGTTATGTAACATTATTTTTTTGAATATATTAATTATTATTATTATATACCTACGTCTGGCATCGCGTGTACACTGAAACATTTGACTGAAGTGTGGGATCACCGGGGTTATCATGATTAATAGACACACTGTTCAATTTTATCTCTCAAAATGTTATTCTCGAATAAAAGGTACCATAAACAAACGATGGCATTCTCTCGTATGTTTAAATTTATTCAAAAATTTTAATATCGAACGTTTGGAGATCAATAAGTTTAGGTATAGCAAATAACTCCTTACAGACAAATGTTTACATTTTAACGAAAAGATTGTATGATGTTTTTTTGTAACTATGAAGTATTATTGTATTTGAAGTTTAAAAAAATAACCCACTTATGGTAGATATCTTCCGAAATTCTTATGATTGTTAGTTGTTAAACAAAATATCTGAAAAATCTTTATGAACATAATAATATAACACAGCAAAAAGACAAAGTTGATCTATTAAACTAATAATTATTAAAGTTTCATATAAAACGTATTAATTTCTGGCCCGCCAAAATGATTTAAAGATTCCGAGGTTCGCATGCATATAATAATATGTAATAACAGATTATCTTTTTGTTTGTTTGATCGAAGATCCCAATCTTGCTCGAAAAACATACACGTAAAATGAGATAAAACCTCTGAGAAAAACGGATTAATGGGGATCAATAATTATCTTTAAAAATAATACAACATAATCTTAGATTTTCAAGAGGTTGTTTTATGACAATTTGAATGACCGGTTCTTTCAGGACACTTGAAAACATTCTTAGAAAGTAAATAAATTGAGAAGCTATTTTATATTTTGTTATCCAATCAATTTTAAAAGAAGTTTGATAACACAGTGTTTTATTTTATTTTCCAAAAATTTTTTTTCAGGAAACACAAAAGAGAAATTGTTTTGCAAATTATTGATTTGAGGTTAAGTTATAAAATGTTGTGTAACACGTACCTAGTTTTGCTGAAATGACAAGCGGTGATTCAAAACGACCGAAGAAAACAAACACTTTGAACTATGAAAATATACCACTGAATTAATATTTGATTGTTATCACTGACGAATAGTGTTTTCGTACGAAGCAGCACTTAGGTTCACGCGTCCACTACAGACGAAACCGCAGATAAAATAACACGCCTCTGGGAAGCGTGTTATTTTTATCGCAAGTAACCGCAGTTCAGTGTCACCTAGCGAGGTGCGCACACACATGTTGTCTTCGACCAGTACCTACTCGGGAACGATGATTACACAGATTATGTTACTACAGGTTGTCTCTAATTCTTTCAGACCTCCGTTCCTACCTGCGGTCTTTTCACACATTTCGGTTAGGGCCGGTTCCTTTTCAGTCACAGCCGACAAAGTACTACCTTCATTTGAAAAGCTTTTAGCTAAAAAAAAAATGCAATTATGAGCTTCGTTGGTGTTAAATTATTGTAGCTTTAGAAAGAATCATTTTAAAGAAAGGTGATAAAATATCACTCGGTGATTTAAAATGACATATCTTCTAGTTCAGTAGGTAATAGTACCTATCTAATTGAAAGCAAAATATCATTACAAATAGTTTCAAACATAATCAGAATTTTGTGATTGACATTAAACAAGACCCTCCACCACCCGAGTAGGAAGAACAAGTCAGAAGCAAGAGAAATAGGAAAAGTTGAATTAGAAATGGTATGTCGGTGGAAGAAGCGAAAGAAGTGTGCTTGGATAGATTTTTTTTTTAAATAAAATATCTGTGCTCACTCGAAGCGAACACGGATACACTTTTGACATCTTTAGCACTAAGCAAATGCTTGTGTCGTGTAAACGGAAATGCTCGGCACGGCCGGGATTCGAACCTACGACCTCCAATACGCTGTACGTACGAAAGCCGCCGATCGATATCACTGTACTACCAACCACCTCTTTTACTTGGATCCCACAGGGTCGGTGTGAATCCCGTCCGATATTTATTTTTAGACCACCAAAACATAATATTAAATATCTCACATTCAGTATGATTTGTAATGTGGGTATCTAATATGGCCTCTCGTTTGCAGGAAAACCGATATCCGGGAGATTAGTTAATATTAAATCAATCAACGCAATTTGAATCGACCTTACTAAAAGAAAATACAAATACCTAATGTCGATGAGATTCCCTAATTCTTACAACTACTTACCATTAGAATATTATTCTTAGTAGCGCTTAAGCCTATTAAACACATGCGGATGCATTTGGTTCAGTTTTTCAAGTACACTTCCAGTGTTCCGGTCACTGCCTACATCCCTGAAACTGTCTTAACGGTCCAAAAAAAACTGAAGCACCATTTCACATTTGTCGGCATTGACTGAAAAGAACCGAACCGTATTGAACCGCATATATGTGAAAAAAAAACCACAAGTGTTCATGACACGGTAGCATTCCTTGCTGAACCTACCTACTAGAAATACATGAAACAATGAACCATGTCATTGTTTCATAATACATACATACTCCCTTTAAGGCCCCCCGCACAACGCAAGCCAGCCCGGAGGAGACCAATCAGCAGCAAACCCGATCCACACGAAACCGACCCTCCAGCCCGATCGAAGTAATCAAACCGAAAAGCCGGCCCACATAAAAACCAAGTCCGCCACGGATCCCCCCACACCAACCCACAATGCGGGAGGTCTAAACCCCACTCAGGAGCATAGGAAGGCAACAAGAGCTCTCCATTGCGCTCGAAGGCGTCCGACTCATTGTGCCTTTTCTGACCACTTGAGATTTAATGACGTGAGGTGGTCAACCTCACGGTCCCGATCTGATTTTTCGATTTCCTGCCTCTTACAGGATGCTCGAAGAACCAGCAAAAAGAGCAGAGGTGCTATTCTTAG
Source organism: Mystacides longicornis (assembly GCA_963576905.1). Lineage (NCBI taxonomy): Eukaryota > Metazoa > Arthropoda > Insecta > Trichoptera > Leptoceridae > Mystacides > Mystacides longicornis. The sequence continues at coordinate 16,844,603 of OY756425.1, forward strand.
CCGGCAACCTCATAATACATAAGTGCTGAAATTTCCAAACAATGTTTCAGGTTACTTTCCATATTTTTATTATCTCTTCAAAATCTTTTTTTTTCGATTTCTTCTACTCTGAATTACCTATCTTTGACTGATTAAAAAAAATCTCTCAATGAGGTACCTTGTCTATCCAGTAACCATTTTCTTTTTCAAGCCCTGCACTAGTAGAAACCTCGCCCTTGCTGCGTTCAGAACAACTTCTCCACCGTCTGACTGCCGATGCCGGTTCCTTATCTCGCATATTATGTCTTCACAATAAATTATACTCATAAATAAATGTTCAATCATTCTCAATTATGCAGATAAGCATTCAAAATATTTTTTTTTTATATTCTAGGCAAAATGGATGAAAGAACACTTCGCAACTTTCAAAATGTTTGGCTCAGAGCGACTGCAAAAAAGTTAATGTGGACCTTTTACTCTTATCGTTGAGGCACTCCCCGAAATTTTTATGAAGATAAACATTCAAAATATTATTTTTTTTAAATATTCTAGGCAAAATGGATTAAAGAACACTTCGCAACTTTCAAAATGTTTGGCTCAGAGCGACTGCAAAAAAGTTAATGGGGACATTTTACTCTTATCGTTGAGGCACTCCCCGAAATTTTTCGTTTGTAATTTTTACGACACTCGATCATGTCTCATTCGACAGAGTAAAAGGACTTTCCAATGAGTAATCTTTATTATCATCTTCATACATATGAAACAATTCAATGAATTCACTTCGTCATTGGTGAACTAAACAAAAAAACCTGAACGTTTTTTTTTGTTGACATTTTTATAACCTTTGGGACTAGTCTAGACACCAATAACTGAACAAGAATTCTGGAGTTCTTTTCCCGGCTATGTTAGAAAATTCTTTGTAAATTCTACCAGAGTTGTCCTTCTGTCTCAGATTAGATGAGACTGATGCCGACATTCTGAGAACGTTTTCAGGTGACCTACAGCCACCGTCAGTATCAGATTCACGGTTTCAAGTGTTTCCGAGGACAGCTGTCTAGCTTAAGCTATTCAGGTGGGATATTTTCCTAGACTTCTCTAGAACCATGTTTACATCGCAGACAGTGGCAAAACTACATGGTGGTAGTGGTGATAAAATGCCACGGGCCCCCGTCTCGAGGAGGCTTTGGGCCAAGAGATCGCTAACTCAGTAATAATAATTTCCAGTTTTTTCTACAATCATCTGACACGCAAAGGGTTTGTACCTGTTATGCTGAGTGATAATTTTTTTTGACTGAATAAAATTTCATTCTGATCTTTGTTTCTGTATGTCTTTTTTAGTCTAAACATAATTTATTTATTTTCTGTCAAAATTAAGCATTGCTCACCATTACAGAGTAATCCTTTGCGGTGAGCAATGCACAATAATGGGCTATACCTATTGCTTTGAATTGTATAATTAACCTTAATGTATTTACCTTTTATTTTTTGTAACACCTTAAAATCCTACTAAATTTTGGTTCTGCATGCATGTCTTTTTTGCTTAGGTATTCTAAACATCATGGCCTATACTTATTGCATTTGTATTTAATTTGTTATCCGTAACATTTTTTATTATATTTATACTTATATTTTTATGCTGTTATAATTTTGATTTGTTGGTGGCATGAATCATCCAAATGAATGCAATGCCAAAAATTAAATAATAAAAAAAAAAAATCATTCCTATATAATTCATTGAAGATTTCTCGGAGACATGGTGTATACCTTACTGTCTCTAACGTATTTCTGGCATTGATTCGCCATTTCCCAATCCTATATTGTAATCAAATAAGTTCGTTTGTAAATCGAACCCACCCTCCTATTTTCTTATATATGGAAAGGTGTAATAGTATGCTGTTTCATGTAATCAAAAGAAGATGGCGCTATATTATGTTTTCTTTTTTTTATATATTTTTAAAAATTAATTTGGGCCTCTTCAAAGTGCATACAAATACACTTTCGAAATCTTTCACAGAAGCTTGTGTTGTGAAAGTGAAAATGGTTGGCACCGGGACTCGAACCCACGGCCTTCAATACGCTGTATGTTCGAAAGCCGCCGATCGATACCACTGGTCTACCAACCACTTCGAATTAAAATTAAGTTTAATTCAGCTGATAGTTTAGCACAACTATTATTGATTTTGAGGCGGGACGAAGTTCTGCGGTTCAGCTGGTAATAAATAAGAGCTGGGTACACACGTAACGATTTATCTTTAAGATTTGAACGATAATCGTTCAATCGCTCAAATCTTAGCGATAAATCGGCACGTTAGTGGTGTCTGAAAGATCAACGATAAATTGGTCAAATCGTTCACCGATAAATTGGTACAATTTATCTGCTGTGCAACACACACGAGAAGATTGATTCAAAAGTTAATACAAATATTGACGATAATCGTTCCAAATTATCGGCCGATAATTTGGAACGATTATCGTTAAGATATTTTCTGAGCGATTTTTCATAACAAAATAATCGTTCAGTTAATTTGGTACGTGTGTGCTGGACGAACGATTTATCTTTCCAATTCAAAAGATTATCGTACGATCGCTGATCTTTCGGAAATCCATAAAATTTGAGCGATAATGATGACGTATATTTTTTCAGTTGGATATAAACATCATCATAGTTGTTCTCTTTGTATTTACTCCACCTGAACTTACGTTAAATTAACGTACCTATGTAACGGTAAACTTGTCTCCCTCGTCTTTGGGACCCTGATGGGAGGAATAACTGCGGTCTCCTCGGCCAACTGTCATTCGGCATCCTTAACACATGTCCCAGCCAAGTCCATCTCCTCCCCACAATGGGCTCACCCTGGGCGCGCCAGCGTATAGCGTCGTTCGTGATGCGGTGTTACCATCCTACGCCTAGAAGTCTCCTGAGGCACTTCATTTCAAAAGCTGGGGTTTATCGTTATTTATTCCAGCTAAATCTTTTACACCACACAGTTGAGCCGTGTATATACGATATACATACATCGGAAACCACTTGACCTGGGGCCTATATGCATTTTTAGATCGCCAGGCATATTCAATAGACCATTATAGATGTCAGTTGACATTTTGCTGGCTCTCATGTTATGGTGTGTTTTCCTCGGAATACGGTACAGCGATAAATGTGTCAGTTTAGAACATTGTCAATATCAACGAAGTGCCTCAGGAGAATCTTGGGTATAAGATGGTACTACCGCATCACAAACGACGCTATACGCCAGCACACTCAGCGCAGGCCCATCACTTCCACCAGTTCCATCATTACGGAGAGGAGATGGACTTGGCTGGGACATGTGTTAAGGATGCCGAATGACAGTTGGCCGAGGAGAGCGCTGATCTTCCTCCCATCAGTGTCCCGAAGACGAGGAAGATCCTCTCATACTGTGTTCCGCTCCTTCGAAGCAGAGCTGAAAGGGTTGGACATGGTGTGGGAGGAGGTCATAAGCATTGCGCAAGATCGAGCGCAATGGAGAGCTCCTGTTGCCTCCCTATGCTCCTGAGTGGAGTTCAAAGGGAGTTTGATTGATTAATTGATAAATCAAGATTTATAAAAGTACTTCTCTTTATGAGCCTTGTCGGGTTCCACCAACGTTGGATGTCACTTTGGAGAACTTTCCCCTGTCCAGCGCTGCCAGGAACAGCTCCTTTATAGTTCGGATGCCGATCCACTCCCTTACAGGAACATGAAAATGAAGTCAGAGTAGGTATTTTATTTTACCGATATGAAGATCTTGCCCACTTTAAGTAGGTACCTATTAACGTATAGTTTATTTTTGTCTATTTAAAAAAATATTATATAATAATGTTATGACTTCTGTTTAATTCTTATCTGTCATTCTAGAAAATATATGAATTAGTTTCGTCGGGCTAGATAAGGGCTCATACACATGGCTTAAACAAGAACCGTCTGAAATTCGGCACTGTGGGAAAAACCGCTGGCGATTTCTCAGTGGTATCATGGATTTCGTCAAAATTTTCATGGAAAGTGGAATACCTTAGTTTGCAGAAATTCCTAAAATTTCATATATAATTTTGATTAGGGAGCACTCTGTTTAAATATAAGTTGTTTTCTTTTTTCTTTGATAAAAAAAAACTTTGATAAAATAAAAATTTCTCTAGGAAATATACGCACTATTGCATACGCCACGTACGGGTGTATGTTTTTAAATGAATTTGGGCTAATTAAAAGTGAACGCAAATACATTTGGAATCATTCACACACACTAAGAAAGAGTTGTGTTGTGAAAGTGGAAATGCACAGGGATTCGAACCCACGACGTATGTTGTAGTAAGAAAGCCGCCGACTGAACCCCTGGGTTTCTTCTCTTCAAATAAAAATGTACCTACGCGTTTCAAACAGACGCGGTTTTTTTAACCGCGCTAGGTCTGCACCCGTAGTGTGATGTGGCCCTAAGTAATAAAACAAAATCAATTGTCAAATTTATTTTTATATTTTGAACATTTTATTAAAAATATATGCACTTATAATTATATATTAAATACATCCTTTTTGATAAAAGGATTTTCCTCTTTGAGTTCTGTTGAGGAACGACTATTTTTCACAGCATAAGTCACCATTTTCAATAACACCGTATTACTTGACGCTCTTCTGGTGGAATAGCTTTTCTCATCACAGTGTCCTTTTTAGTCAAGGCACGCTTTACTAAAGACAATAAAAAGTTAAAAGTATTTTCATCCAAGCGCAAATAGTTCTTAAAATCATCAGGATCATCTTCTTGTATCACTTTCAAAAGCTGCATGTGATGCAGATCTTTCATCAATAACCACGTTTTCACCCACTTTGTTCTACTTTTACTTCTTCTGAGCCGCTTATGATGGTGTAACCCATCATCCCAAAGGAAAGCAGGTAACCAAGAACTGTTATGTACGTCTAAGTTCATAATAAAATTAACGTTAAAAGTTCAGGAGTAGTAAAAACGGTGAGAACTATGATGTTTACATCGAACTGTCATATCGAAGTGATACATACGTCATCATTATCGTTCAAATTTTATAAAACTCCGAAAGAATAGCGATCGTGCGATAATCGTTTGAATTTGAAAGATATATCGTTCATAATTTTGATACGAGAAATCGCTCAGAAAATTTGCACGTTAGTGTCAAACGACCGATATATCTTAACGATAAATCGTACCAATTTATCGGCCGATAATTTGGAACGATTATCGTAAAGATTTATCTTTACGTGTGTGCCCAGCTAATTATGGTGTGTCTGTTTTTCAACACCATTTCATATACATTCATAACATCCATCTATCATTTCAAGATATTTTTTTGCCTAAATTTTACAACAATTTTTTTTACTATGACGCATTTTGAATGTCAATAGTAATTGATAGAATTGACGTAAGTAAGTAAAGATGTTACACCGAATTTTTGTAATAGGGAAATAAATATAAATGATTAATTTATTAATATACCTACAATTATTATATTATAATATAATATATATTTTTCATAAATTATAATAATCAATTAAGTACAAGTGATGAATCTTACCACTAGGTCAAGCCTGTCTTGGCTCCTGGGTAGGTTTATGTATTTAAAACAATTTATTTGGGTACATTGTCCCGACAAAGCTATGTATATTCAACAATCAATTATGATTATCGACAGATTCGTCCGTATCTCGACGGAATTTTTATTATTTTTATATACCTATTAGCTTTCCCGACAGACGTCCTGTGATCTAAATATGAATTAAATATTGAATAAAAATTCAAAAGAATGATAAATATGACTTTTAACCAATGTCATTCCGACTGATGCATCTGTTTAAGACCACATATTTTCCATCCGAATTCTGTCAGTCGCACCAACTATAAAACAACTGACAGTTTGTGTCAAACGACACTTTGATTTCAAAATTAGGTTCATTCTATTTCCGGGTTTTAATTTATAAAAAAATTCACTACAATGTTACAAATTAGAAAAAAATCTTGAAAAAATTTCCAGCAAAAATCTGCGTGCCAATATTTTTAACTAGCTGACCCGCCCGTCGAACTTTGACCAAACCCATAATAAAAACAATTTTTTTTTTTTTTTTTACAAAAATGAATCTGTGCTCACTCAAAGTGAACACAAATACACTCCTTGACTCTTTCACAGTAAGCTACCTAAAGCTTGTGTCGTGAAAGAGGAAGATGGTCGTCACCTGGGATCGAACCACGACGTCCGCACCAAACAGTACGAAAGCCGGCGTTGTAACCGCTGGGCCACCAACCACTTCAATTGACTTACTCCAAGATTGACTGACTTACTCCAAGAATTAAATATAGTTTATGATTTATTATCATTATTTTACCCATCACACCGTGTCCCGTAAGGGGTAGGCAGAGATAGGACCTCCACTCTTTTCTATCCAAGCATACTTCTTTCGCTTCTTCCACCGACATAACATTCTCATACACCCTCTCCTATTTCTCTTACTTCTTACCTGGCCTTTCTTGAGGACGGAATCGATATGTTTGATCCACATCGTTCTCGGTCGGCCACGCTTTCTTACACCTTCTTTCAGCCTTATGAATTCTCTTTGTTATTCTGTTTGCATCTATTCTTTCCACATGCCCAAACTATCTCAACTTATTAACTTTCATCTTTGTCACAACACTTACTTCCATACCAAATTTCTTCATCCCTTTCCATATCCCATAAAGTTTTTCCACATATTCTTCGTTGATATTTCATCTCTACTGCATTTATACTACATTCTCTTTTCGTCCATGTCCACGTTTTACAACCATACCTACATCATCGATGGTAACAGGATTGCGTTATGCACTAGTTTCTTTGCTTGTAGTGAGACGTTGTTGTTTGTCATTATAAGTCTTAGTGCACCGCCCACCCTGCAACCAGCAACTTTCCTATGTTCGATTTCTTTTTCACATTCGGATGCGGGATGAAGTTGGATAGGCCATAAGTTTGTAATAAAAACAATTCCTCTATAGTTGCATATCTTAAAAAAAAAACAAAGAGATGGCGGTGTAGTAGGAAATAAGTCACACGCGAAGCGTGTTACATTATTGTATATGATGTTGGATGAATAGACTCCATTAACCCCAAATTTTACCGAATTATTATGGTAAGATGTTTATTATAGTAAATAAAAATTATGTTTCTATAGAATTTTTCACAGATGGCGTTGTTGTAACAAAATTGCCATCAGAGCTGTACGGTACTCAAGTACTCGTAGATTGTACTCTGAGTACTTTTGGAGTACTCCGTAAACGAGTACATTTATTTATTTATTTATTACAATTATAAACGGCAATAGCCTTTGAAACAAATACAACAATGTAAAAATACAGAAATGGCATGCAAACATGTGTCAAAAATCGTTAAATAAACAAATCAGTTGATGCAACAACAAAAATATATAAAATCAAATAAAACAAAAAAGGTCACTGTGCCAAATATAGAATCTAGCAAAATTTTACAGAATACAAGCAGTAAAATAGACAAGTGTAAATAAAAGAATGCAGCTTTTAAATTTGAAAAAGGTAGTACACATAGGAACAATTATTGATTAAATTTTATTAAGACGGTCAAATAGGAACAGATAAAAGCAATAAAAGGTTAAAAGTGTTAACATCTATAGAATAAGATAGTTGAAGCTGAATAATTTGATTAAATTTAATTAAGTAGGTACTATTTCTCAAACTCGTACTTGTATTCGATGCGTTTTAGCATCGATTTAAAATACTCGAGTACATTTAAGGTACCTACTCGAGTACCTACATCATTGGATTTAGTCGAGTGCGTTAAACCTACTATGCTGCGTAATATGTATTTTTTGCAAGTTGAGACTTATAAGGTGTTGTGGTACCTAATAATTTAGTGACAAAGTGTGTATATGCACTCGTATGGTTCTCGTTTTATTCGAGAATGTCTCTGATAAAATTGTTGTTTTTAAAACGCATGTATAGTGATTAAATTGGTTATTTCAAAAACTAAATAAGTCATAATTTTTTAATAAATATATTTTTAACGGAATCGTCAATTTATGGTCTGAAATCTAACTCTGCTATTGCTTCTTCGCGTAAAATTTGAGGTATCTTATTTACATGGAAAAAAAAGGATTAATGTCATTTAAAGTTCAATTTAATTTGTAAGTTCTAGTACACATAATTTTTTTAATGCCCATGGGCGCCCACAAAGGGGTACACCTGTTCCCCTAGATTAGTTGGGAATAGTCAAATAATGTTAATTTTATTTTAAATTACCTAGTATTGGCACAACGAAAAGTGAAAAAAGTGTGGAAAATATTTTGCCCCCCCCCTTACCCCCTTAGAGGTTTTTCTACGGGTGCCCGTTGCTGTCCATGATACTAACCTTGTATAGTGCTTAATTTTGCCTATGTACTAACTTCATCAGTCTGTCTCACCCTTATATTTCACATAATCAAGTAGATACCTATTAGATAAAAAAAAAAAAAAGAAATACGTGTCCGCCTTACACACCAATTTTTAAAAATGTTATTTTATTATAAGTTACTTCCTTCTTCTGCTTCCCTATGCTCCCGAGTGGGGCTTAGGCCCCCGTATTGCTGGTTGGTTTCGGGATAGTTCGCGGCGGGCTTGATTTGTCCGGGGCTGGCTTTTTGGTTTGATTGCTTCGATCGGTTTCGTGCGGGTCGGGTTTGCTGCGGATTGGTCTCCACCGGGCTGGCTTGCGGGATGCCATAAAGGGAGAATGTATGTATGTATATGTATTACTAGCTTGTTACCCGTGGCTTCGCTCACGTGTTACTGTATTTGCTTTCTCTTCCTAAACAATGCAGAATTAATTATATTCGCATCAAAATTAATAATAATAAGAAACATCATCAACATTTCTTTTTTTAAATATATATTCTAAAATTTCCATTAAATTACTATATTTTTATTTATATTTGTCGTTATTAATCTGTATTTAAAAAATATGTGCTTCTTATACAAATAGAATCAGCCCGCGAACTTAAAAATTCCGCTAACTTGACTGACATTGTTCTATGAGAATCCCAAAAAATAACTCGAATAACTTTTATTCCATCAAATGACGTTATTTGAAATCAATTTTTATATTGCTGGATATGAATAGAAAAATATTCAGGTCTCGAAAAGCAATGAAATTAGTGATCTTTAAAACACTTATTTCTATCTGCTTTGGGCATTTTTCAAGCTACAGACGTTTTTTTAACATTTCAATTTATATCTTTCACGTTGATTTGTTGTTGTTTGTCTGGTCGTAGGTTCGAAATTTAGTTCATAAATATCTTATCCTGAGCAAACACGACATAAAAAGAATAAACGATATCGGTCCAGCCGTTCAGGTAGAAATAAATAACGTTAAACGTGAAAACTGTTAACGTTCCGAACGTTAACGTTTACCAAATTGAAAATGGTTTCCAAACAAAAAAAAATGCGTTTCGTCTTCAATATAATAGCAGCGTCGTAATACTTCCAAATATTTTGAGGTAACGTTTAACGTTAATTTTGAATAACTGACAGAATTATTTTTTTGACTCGGAATTTGGAACAACATTGTTTAACGCACGTTGAACAACAGTTTTTACGTTATCTCTATGGAAATAACAACAAATTGTTAACGTTGGAGCTGTCGTTAATATTTCGACTTGGCCTCCAGGCGTGATGCGATGACCACGTAAAGTAGGTCTCCATTTTTATAATAACGTAATATTCTCCCTTTTAAGCCCCCCCGCTCACCGCAAACCAGCCCGGAGGAAACTAAACTGCAGGAAACCCGATCCGCACAAAGCCAAACCCTAGCCCGATTGCCAAAAAGCCAGCCGCACACAGATCAAGCCCGTGGCGGTTCCCCCCAAACCACCCCATAATACGGGAGGCCTTGGACCCACTCAGGAGAATAGGTTAGGCATAAAGAACTCTCCATTGCGCTCGAAGTCGTCCGAGGCTCATTGTGCCTTTTCTAACCGGTTGAGGTTTAAGGAAGTGAGGTGGTCAACCTCAGTATTCTAATGGTATAAGTAATTGGCGTTCGACTATAAACGAATTTTCGACAATGTAGAGTAGGAAGAAAATTAGCTGTCCACTGTTTATATTTTTTATTAGATGAAACGGATATCGGCAACTATCCGATATCCGGTCTATCCGGCGGCGTAAATAATATCCTGCCGGATACCGGATAGTAAAAAGAGGCATGTTTGGATAACTCATTGATTTGTTTATTAAAGTATCACTTAAGAAATACACCTTATAATCACAAAATAAATTCTACAACTTAGAAAATTGATTATCAAGCATAAGGTAAATTATGGAGAGTAATTCTATATAATATTTCGTTATATAGACTATTAGACTATATAGAGGAAAACAGCAGCTTTGCTGGTCTTCGTAAGTAAGGGAAGTTTAATAAAACAACGTTTCGTCATATATCATCCTGGCTGAAGATGCAGATAGTTTCCGCGATTTTTGGAACAATAACGTTCCGGCAACGGAGTCAGTCCAATTGGTATATACCGCCTACGTAAGCGTAATTCATGCGTTGTACCCATGGTAATTTACGCACTGGCCGGGCTCTAGTAAGGACTTCTTTAGCATTCTGCGAATTTTATAAATTTTTGAAAATAAAAACACCGATATTTTAAGGGGAGCGCTTTTCTTCCTACCGCAAGGGTTCCGAAGACAAAGAAGATCTTCTCATACCGAGAGGGTCTTCCTCGTGTTCTGCTCCTTCGAAGCAGAACTGAGGGATCTGGAAATGGTGTGTGAGGAGGTCATAATATCCGGCTAACTGCTATCCCTTTCGTCTCTATTTTTTATACGTTCCAGTGGACAGTTAATTTTTTCGCACTATACAGTGACGAAATGATGTGGTCATTGACTTGCCAGTGTTTTCAAAACAATTATTTACGATCTGTCCTAAAATGATGTGAGGTTTTGTAGATAATTTTAAAATTTAATATTTTGCACATTGACTACATTTGATATAAAATAATTTACCAATTGACTTCATAATACTATTTACCTTTTTTCAACATATTATTATATCAACTTGCGAACTTGCTATTATTATATCAAATGGTACGATTCACGGAATGCTGATAGAAAATAATATAATATGTTTTATAACAGATGCATCGGTTACAGTACCTAGTTAAAAAGGTATTAATGAATGTATCATTATACTAATTCATATTCAATAATATAAGGACCACGTCGTCGTCTGTGTTAAATAACTTTAAACTGAAATCAACTTAAATTTATACATAAAATCTCGAACATATTATTTATATTCCAAGACGGGACGAAGTTTGACGGGTCGGCTAGTTCAAAACTATATTAATATTATTATAGATTACGCAATAGTTTTGACACGTGTATTGGAGAAAGTAGGTTGGGCTGGGTAGGTACCTACCTACGTATATATTCATTGGGTAGGAACACGTAGAAAGCGGATTCCGATACGCGCCGACCGGCTTATAGATTGTTGCCTTTGGTTTCAATGAATTTAAATGAGCATGCCGGAAAGCGGGTTCCTGCTTTTCTGTGGGTATCCCCATTCAAATTAGAGGTGGGCATTATAACGAAAGCTGATAAAAATAATCGATAAAAAAAAATAACCACTCTAACGTTATTCATATTAAACCTTTATCGTTATTCGTAAGCTGTGAAAATAAGTCTTAACAAAAATAATATCTCAAAAAAAAAATTATTTACACCTTCAAAATAATCGTCTAAAATATCACAATATTAGTTTCCGCCCTTAAGTAACTGACTGTTTAATATTCCACTATTATTTTGCACCTCTAGATATCCGCCTGTTAAAAATAATCCACTATTATTTTCCGCCTTTACGTTATTCGTCTGATTTCTAACGTGGCCGTTTAAAATATTCAAACTATTATTTTGCACCTCTAGATATCCGCCTGTTAAAAATAATCCACTATTATTTTCCGCCTTTACGTTATTCGTCTGATTTCTAACGTGGCCGTTTAAAATATTCAAACTATTATTTTGCGCCGGCTGTATAAATATTAATAATAGGCGTATACTATCACCGCCACTCTGTCGTGGCCTTGCCAACTGCACGTGTACAAAAGAAAGTGAGTGGGTAGGTAGGTAGCTAGAATACCAATGTGTGTGTTCCTTGATTTACGTAGGTAATATAGTATTGCCTCGGCCTGACAGTATACATACCCTCCTAAGTCCATTTTTTACACAAGGTTAAAACGGTTTATTTTCAATATAAAGTACAATTTTGATGATTGGACCAACATTTATAAAAATATTTATTTTATTAATCGTATTGAATTCTTCATTCTTAGTTGTGCGGTACTGAACCAGGATTTATGAACTTTGTCCATACAACAATAATATTACAAAGTAATAAAAAATCAAAAATGAAAAATTGTACGGTAGAAAATTTTATGTAAATATTGTTCATATTACATAATATAAATTATTGTTATTATTCTTTAATACTTTTTGTGCTGTGTAGATCGCGTGATTGTTTATCTTCAGGGGGTAAGTTGTTATTTTTTTATAACTAGGTATACCTACCTATTGTATATACGCTACGAAATAAATAAGCCTTTTAGTTTTTAAGCTTTTAAAAATAACGTTTTTTGAAATTAACGAAACAGCTATAACGTTTTTGAATTTAAGCCGTTATTCCCACCTCTAATTCAAATGCATAGTAACATTCTTTGCGCTGGTCGGCGCGGGTCGGAATCGGCTTTCTACGTGTTCTTAGCCATACACCGCGGCACAGCACCGGCCCGGCTCGCCGAATGAGATCCAACTGTCGATGTCGATGGCCTGAGTCGGTATGTTTATTGTATGAAACGATGTCGTCAATAAATTAATTTTTTACAAATATTGTTAAGAAAAGTTTGAGATGTACTGCTATGATGTATGTATTTTTTATAGAAAAATAAATTATCTAGTTGTAGCGTTTCGGCGTTTTTCGATATTTTTATAAAATTCTGAAATATAGGCACTGAAACTCGTAAATTTGTCATAAAAAAAATATTTTTCTTTATAAAAAAAGTTTGAAAAATCCTGGAACTTTTTCATTAAATCATATTTTAGATATTGTATTTTTCTATATAAATACACAATTTTAGGGTTCTAGATTTTATGGTTTTTGAGATATATGGAAAAATTAAATAAAAATTCAAAGGTTGATAACCCCTGACTGAAAAAAAAATTCAAAATTCTGAGTATACAAATTTTGTATGCTTAAAGTATTCAATATTTTCTGAAATTTTAGGATCTGTGCATCAAGCGAATCAAAAGTTATAAAGAGGGGACGGATACACACACATACACGTTGGAAAAGTGCCCCTCACCCCCTCCCCTCTAATTAATGATATCTTTTGAAAACGAAATAGTATAATTTGACTCTTTCTGAAGAAATCATTTTTTTGAAATTTCGATAAAACCAGTTTTAAACTTTTTAGGAGGCACTTAAAAATCATCCCTTTTTATATGTGCCCTTTTTCGTCCCTTTTAGTTAAATTTTGGAAAAATTGCCGAATATGCTAACACTCATTTCTATAGAAGAATTCATATGCCAAATCTCAAGTTCGTACCATGTCTAGTTTACGAGATATTCGCATACTTTGAAAAACATTCAACCCTATTTTTCACCCCCTTAGGGGTGGAATTTCCAAAAATCCTTTCTTAGTGGAAGGTTTTGTATTGAGACCTACCTGATTTCCAAATTTCACTTCTCTACGATTAGCCCTTTGGGCTGTGCGTTGATGAGTCAGTCAGTCAGTCAATCAGTCAGTCAGTCAGGCAGTTTCCTTTATTATCTATATATATACTAATATATATATATAAAGAGAAAAGATTTGATTTTTTGTTTGTTTGTTTGTTTGTTTGCATCGAATAGGCTCCAAAACTACCGAACCGATTTGAAAAATTCTTTCACTTTTAGGAAGCTACAATATCGGCGGTGAACATAGGCTATATTTAATTTCCAAATAAAATTGGGTAACCTACGAAAACTTCAATAATGTAACCCAAGGTGTAAAAAAATTACCTAAAATATTCTTTTTATCGCGAACGCTGTGAAAACTAACGATGATAGAATAAAACAATGTACCACAATTTTGTAGAAGACATCATTATTTACAAAAAGTATCGCAACAGCATATGTCTAACTATTATATTTATGCCACAATAAGTGTTTTTTATTTTAAAAAAATCAATAAAATGTCACCTCTAGAAAAGGCTCTTTATTGGTATCTTGGTATTACTCCTTATTAAAATAAATTAGTTTATATTCAAGTCTGCTTCAATATGTTTGTATAACTTTTTGAATTATTCAATTCGGACATTCCATTCGAAAGTTATCACGAGTTTAAAAATGTGAGTATTGGAAAAAAAAGCATAGTCTCTTATCATCTCAACTTATCCGATGCAGAGGGCGTACGGGAGCGGGGAGGGGTCAAGTTTAGTAGAAATACCGCGCAAAGTAGTCACGGTGGTAAAGTGACGTGACACGATACATTGCTCCAGATTAACATATGCTATAAAATATTTTGAAAAAGTTAGGGACCTGTATGAAAACTAAATTATTTTTAAGTATCTATCTACCCGTGCGAAGCTGGGGCGGACCTCTAGTTATAGATAAGTTACTAATACACTTTTTTTGTAAAATTTAAATATCATGACTTATGCAGTTTTTGTAATGGTCGTTTCAATTGCTTGCGATTACATTATGTTTTGGGCCGATGACTGAATCAGGTGAATAAAGGGTGCGTGTGATATATTCATGTGGTGACCCCATGGCTGAAACATGCGCAAGGCAAATAAAGGTTTATCAAAGATTTTGCGTTACATTAATCACTAATGTACTCGGTACTTTCTACTCGACAGGTACTCGAGTGCTTCTCACTGAGTACTTGTACTTACACTCGAGTACATTTTGTGTATAGTACTTGTACTCAGTACTCGAGTATTTTTTGCCTGTACTCGGAACAGCTCTGATTGCCATACTAACACTTTAATAGTTTTTTTTTATTCTTTTCCATCCATTTTTCGATGTTTAAGTACTATCCGGAGCTGAGAAGAATCCAATAAACCTGAAAATGATAAAAATCTCTTCAGCCGATCTCGAGTTATACAAGCGTTCGAACTAATCCGACTTTCTTTTATACTTTTAATATTATTTTTCACACATTTGACAAAACTTATCCAACTACTGAAAATATTTTTTAAATTTATTTATTTACATAAAAAATGTGTACCTACAATAATAATTATTATAATTTTTTTTTTTTTTAATTTTTTTTTACCCATCACGCCGTGTCCCGTAAGGGGTAACAGACCTCCACTCTTTTCTATCCAAGCACACTTCTTTCGCTCCATCCACCGACATAATATTTCTCATACACCCTCTCCTATTTCTCTTACTTCTTACATGGCCTTCCTTGAGGACATAAATAGAAAGTTGCCTAATCCCTTACGGCATTTTTGGCTGTAACTTATATTAGGTATTCGTATAATGTCGATACTCTATTGACATAACATGACTACTACTTACTTGATAAGAGGATCCTACCTACAATTGTTGCTACGCTAATAATTGTCAAATTATCCACAGTCTCCAGCGTGGAAAAGTTAAATTGGGACCCTTTAAGGGGCGATAAAAGTGATTTATAGGACAATCAAACTATCCATTACCTTTTTATGTCTCTCGTCTGACAGGTTTTGCTGCTAGTCTTAAATATTTCTGCAAATGCAAAATAAGTAGGTTTTGCATGCGCACGTGATATTTATTAGCATACATGCATTAACACTTTTGTTATTTGTCAGAAAACCTCTGACGTCTGTTCCGCTGGTTCCGCAATAGCTCAATAACATTAAAGCATAACAGGAATTAGGAATAGAAAAATTATGGAAAATTAGTTAACCTCTGATGTCATCTTCTTTTCGTATGGGCTAGCGACATACGCATTTTTTTGTGTGCGAAAGCTTCATACAAATTGAGTTATATATAAAAGAATATATGCGTCGGTGTCAAGGTCAGTGAGTATCAAATACATCACATTACAGTAGTGTTTGTAATGGTTTTTTTATTGATTTAATGTATTTTTTTTTATTTATTTATTTATTTATGAAATCTACGGCCTAGGCCTTTTACATGTTAAGTGTTCCATAATACAGTTCTAAAGTAGAAAAATACATAACATTACATTTAGACAACAACGGTACAATTATATAAATTTAAAAAAAATATATGAAAAAAATATATGAAATCAAGATTTGAAAATGGTCATCAAACAATTAAAACACAAACATAAAAAATATATCAATAAATAGTCAAATAAAGGTTACATAAGAAACATCGAGATAAAGTGGACATATTAAAACAAGACCACAGCGGCAAGACAAGGGGGACATCAGATATAAAAAAAAGATAAAAAAAAGAACAATGTCAATAGCATAATAATTATAGGGTCTGTATATACTTACACTTAGTCAACAACAAGCAAGCTATGCACGAAACAACGAAGTCAAGATCAATTATGAAGAAAAGTCAGCAAATGAAAAAATCAGTCAGGAAGGAATTTCAACAGTCATTAAAACTCAAATAGAACAATAATATGCATAATTAAAAAAAATATTAGCATTTGCCACTCCTGAAATATAAACTACTAGCAGTCTGCCCCAGCTTCGCACGGGAAATAGATACCTATTAAAAAAAAAGGTTTTTGAAGATCCCTATTTTTTTTTTCAAAATATTCTACAACCTTTTAATCTGGAATAATGTGGCATTCTAATGGTCCCATCCCGTACGGCTCGTAGTCCAGTGACGCCCCATATCGCTGCCTAAGATGAGCAGAGTGAACCACGGAAAGCGGCGACCACTCTTTTTTCTAATAGTTACTTACATTTTTACTTTTTTACTCGTGGTATCTTTGGAATAGAATGTCCGAATTGAATAAATCAAAAAAATTGTAAACGTATTGAAGCAGTCTTGAATATGAACTAATTTATTTTGATAAGGAGTAATACCTAGATACAAATGAAGAGCCTTTTCTAGAGGCGGCATTTCAATTAAATTTTTAAAATAAATGAACACTTATTGTGACATAACTATAAAAGTTAAGACTTATATTATGCTGTCGCGACATTTTCCTTGGGTAGCATTGCTTTTGATTAATCGCTTTGCTCTGTCTTTGGATTTTGTTTTGTGTCTGTTTTGCTTCCTTTTACGAAGTGCCTCAGGAGAATTTTGGGTATAATATGGTACCACCTCATAACGAACGACGCGATACGTCGGCGCACCCAGCGCAGGCCCATCACTTCCACCATTACGGAGAGGAGATGGGCATGGCTGGGACATGTGTTGAGGATGCCGATGACAGTTGGCCGAGGAGAGCGCTGTTTTTCCTCCCATCAGGGTCTCGAAGACGTGGAAGACCCTCTCATACCGTGTTCCGTTTCTTCGAGGCAGAGCTGAGGGAAATGGACTTGGTGTGGGAGGAGGTCATAAGCATTGCGCAAGATCGAGCGCAATGGAGAGCTCTTGTTGCCTAAGTGGAGTTCAAAGGGAGATTTGATTGATTTGATTGAGTGTTTCATTATTTTATTTATTTATTAAGATGCGTGGATTTTCTGGTTTTCAAATGAGACTAATTCATTTTACTTGAAGAGAAAATAAAATAAAACACATAGTAAGAATACATTATTTTTTTAATTTCAAAAAAAATAATTGGTGCATGTATAAAAGAAGATTTTATTCCAAAAATTTTCGCATTTTCATCCAAATACATTTTTGACCGTTATTGCAATTTTGTATATTATTACCAAATAATCCTCAGACTCTTCCTTGCTTTACCCACTTTAACTGTGTACTCCAGGGGGGACTCCTCTTGAAATTCAATCCTGATCTGAACGTCGACCGTTTATATTTTTAATACTTAAAGTACCTACATGTATAAATCCTTATGTAATGTGTTACTGATGGTTAAGATGATAGGGTGTGATGTCCCTCTTAGAAGAACCCCTTGTTCGTGGACTGTATATTATAGGGAGGTATGTAGACTGAGGTTGAGCACTGAAACACTTCTGCTGGTGGCTTGGCAAGGAGCTGTGTCCTCTACCAGAGTTAGAAGTTCGATACCTACAAGCAGTTGTATTTATAGGCTCCAAATAATTCATTGTGCGGTTGGGACGAGGAGACTCCAGACCTTGTCATCCTGGGTTGCCCAATAAGAGACGCAAGTGATATTTATTTTATTTCTTGCTAGAGAACGTAGAGTACCCAATAAGTAGTATTGTCTATCTCCTTGGACTGAACTCTCATCAGGTCAACAAACTCACATTCAAAAAAGTCCAGATGAAGTTGATCCTAATATAGTCGTATAGGAATTATTTTCATACCTATGAGGTATATTTTATTGTTTGTTAAATTTATTTTTAATAGTTAATATTATTGGTGTTTACCGTGTAGTAATTCATAAAAAGAATGAAAAAACACTTGGCTTATACTACACAAATTATTTAATATAAAATTTATTTCATTTTATTTATTTATTTTATTAATTTTATAAAGTTATATAAAATCTTTTTATATATCTTATAACAATTTGATAGTCCGTTTTTTTTTTCTTTTCTAATGAATGTATGATTTTTGTGATTAAATAAGGCCATAACATCCAAATGCGGGCTTGCATCACATCATTGATTGCAAAGACTTCACAAAAATCTGAAACGCTGTACAGTGTACCCTCGTCACAGCGATTGCTAGGCACACGTATACCTGTGTATAAAACTAGTTGGGTAGCTAGGCATGAGTATTGAGTATGTATATTATATCACTCTGAACACCTTATTTATACATTTTTTTCGTAAAGAAAATTCCATATTCAAAATTGACCTACGTGGAACTATTTTTATGCATAACAATCAAAGTTTAAAATGTCATCATTAAGATTGAAATTGGATCGGTATTGGGACGAAACTGCAGAAGAACCCCCCCCCCCCCCCCCCCCAGGTATATCACTATAAAATACAATAATTATTATGCTTGATAACTCTGTAGCGTAGTACCTTTGTAGTTCTTGTCTTCTTTTAGACTGTAGGCTAAAATCATCCATGTGGGGTCATTAAGGGAGCAAAGGTATGTAAACAGAGGCTTAAATAGGTAATTAATGTTTCTAAACCAATTTAGTACATTTTGAAATATGGTTGCGCAAACATTATTTCGTCTTTTTTTAATATTTCCAACGTTACTAACCCAATAACCCAATTTAGTACATTTTGAAATATGGTTTTATGAAAATTTTCTAACCCAATTTGGTACAATGTTCTAATGTTTCTAACCAAATTATTCTAATGTTTCTAACCTAATTATGAACATTTTGAAATATGGTTGCGCTTCTCAAATATTTTTTCACATTTTTTCTAAATATTTTTTACAGTTAAAATCATATTTATTCTTCAGTGTTGAGTCTAGTGAGAGAAAATTGTGCCAATATCATAAGGTAGGTAATAGTAGCCCCGATCATCTGCAAAAAAAAACATGAAATAGCTATGTATAAAAATGGAGCCCTATAGTTCTCTAGTTAGTTCATCGCATCACACATGAACGACTGGACCAATTTCGCTAATTTTTTTTTGTTGTGCTTGCTATTAGGTATAAGGAATCTTGTGAATAAAATTTAGGAAAGTTGCGCGGAATATTAGAAAATTTAAGAAAATAACAAGGGTAGATACCTATATTATTTTTAACAAAACACACTTTCCTATTTTTTTTATATATATTTTAATCGGTGTTTGAGATTTATAGTTAGTGCGATTGTCAAAATCGGACGAGTAAACATAATATAATAATATAACACTTTTCTATACAAAGATGTCAGTATAGCCGGCGGAACTTATTGCCTGACGCAATCTTTTCCAGTCAACAGGTACCGTCCAATCTGAGACAGGCCAACCCCGGGTAGAAATTTCATGTGGAAAAACTCTCACCCGACCAGGAATCGAACCCGGGACCTCGGATCTTAAGTCCACGCCAGTACAACTAGGCTACCAAGGTCGGTTAGTCGAGGAACATAATTTAAAACAGATGCATCGGTCGGATTTAAATTGGTTAAACAGGTAATTAACGCATAGTAAAGACATAATATACTCAGTATGAAATGATTTTTTTTTAATAAAAATGAATCTGTGCTCACTCGAAGTAAACACAAATACATTTTTTGACATCTTCACACTAAGCAAAGGCTTGTGTCGTAAAAGCGGAAATGCTCGGTACGGCCGGGATTCGAACCTACGACCTACAACACGCTGTACGTACGAAAGCCGCCAATTGATACCACTGGACTACCAACCACCTCTTCCTCTTCGCATTATATAAAGATATTATAACTCACAGTTAATCCTAATGAATTGTCTATGTCGAAAAATCCCAAAGCATTGAATTGGGGTTTCCTGTGCATCAAATGTGTCGTAAAATAGTTGAGCTGAAACAAGAATTATGATGGTTTACTGTACCTGAAGCTATGTAAGTACCTACTTATTTCATCTCCAAACTATGAACGAACGGTTCTAAAACAAAGCAGAACAAAACAAAACAATAGAAAGTAAACAAAACATTAATTCTGTATGAAATTGTCTGTCTCAGTATATTTCAATGAAAATAATAGAATATAGGTATGAAAATATAAAAAAAAAACTACCTATCTAAATTTATTGAGCCCTGCACTCGTTTTCGAGTGATTCGGCAATCTACCAGGGTTGCCTTTTATATTCCGCGATTTGTAATAATTTAACATCAATATCCAACTTTTTTTTTAATTATATTAGAAATGAAAAACCGAGTCTAAATTTTGTAATCCAATCAAATCCAAACTCCCTTTAGACCCCACTTAGGGGCAAAGGGAGGCAACAAGAGCTCTCCATTGCGCTCGATCTTGCGCAACGTTAATGACCTCCTCCCACACCATGTCCAGATTCCTCAGCTCTGCTTCGAAGGAGCTTCTGGACACAGTATGAGAAGGTCTTCCTCGTCTCCGGGACCCTGATGGGAGGAAGAACAGCGCTCTCCTCGGCCAACTGTCATTCGGCATCCTTAACACATGTCCCAGCCAAGTCCATCTCCTCCTCATAATAGTAGAGGTGATGGGCTCACGCTGTTCATGAGTTATTAAGAGTCCATGGAGTGTGGCGAAACCAATCAGACGGCTTCCATTATCATTTATCACTCCCATGCCATGCCTACCCATGACGCCTGGTCCATACTGGGGGTCACTGCCAACCTTGGCATTAAACTCCCCCAGGACATGGGACACAACTGTATCCAGACTGTCATAAAAACACTCCTTGGCAGCCGCATCCCCATCCTAAGTGGGAGCATAGCATAGGAGGACCGTCAGTGTTTCGCCTGTCATCTTGAAGGACGCACTCATCAGGCGGTCAGAAACAGGTTCCCAACCAAGAAGGCGAGAGAGGGCATATTTACTTAAAACTAGAGCGACGCCATGCATCCGTGCAGTACGGTGATCAGAGTGCAGCATGACATAGTTGCCAGCGTCACTCTGCCCCGTCCCTGGGATGCGTGCCTCGCTCAGCCCCAGGATATCCAGTCCATAATCTCCCACCAACTTGGCAGCAACAAGCTCCCCGCCCGCCCTCAAAGTGCGGACATTCAGGGTCCCGATTTTCAAGCTCTTGTTAGAGCGAGCCGTGGTCAACACAGGGGGGACACTAGCTGCCTGGACCCCCCCCCCTGGTGGGGCCCAGGCGTCCGAGGCTTAATTTTGTTGCCTTTTGACCGCTTGAGTTTAAGGGTGTGAGGTGGTCAACCCCACGACCCCGATCTGATTTTACGATTACCTGCCTCTTACAGGATGATTGGAAAACCAGGAAAAAGAACAGAGGTGCTATTCTAAGCCGACAGCCCCACGGCCCTTTTGTAATACCACAATTTTGTACTACCACGTTTTATTTTTAAAAACCTTAGACTCGTTTTTTCCATTTCTAATAAGTGTAATGAATAAATACCACCAATTACCTTCGGCCGAAACAACTTTTTTATGTCTCCTATACGGTGCATGAATACTCGTTTTGACTGTTCAAAAAGTCACTTCGTTGAGCTGATCGGTGAAAATTACAAATCGTCATGGTGGATGGAGAGAGATCTGTTTTCGGCGGTCAGTTTTCCTTATTTCTTCGAAGAGTTTCCATAAACACATTATGACTCTTTTAGAATTGAACGTTTTACGTTTTTTCTAAAAAAAAAAACGGTTGTGACAATATGTCCAGTGTTCCCAAAAGACGTGACTAGGTATTGGCTTCGAAGTGCTTCGTGCTCGTGTAACTTTTGTTGGATTTGATTCCAACTTGAAAGAACCACACAGTCGACAGCTGTTTACTTCATATGCATAGATCCACCATTTGTCATCTTTCAAGATTATAAGTTTATCGAATTAACACGAGCTTCTGTTTAAGTCATTTCCAATTTATATGGCAACACTGGCTTCCATCGCAAATAAAATAAATTATTTTGGCGGGCAAATGTTTATGTTAAATTTAATGCATGCTTTTGGCCGCTCAATCTCACGGTGTGTTGTAAAGAAAACCCCGTCCACGATTGATGTTTTTTATCCATTGATAAACAGTCGTCCTGGATAGAACTTTTTTTTTTCTTTAAAAATGAATCTGTGCTCACTCAAAGTGATCTGTGTACACTCTTTGAATCTTTCACAGTATAAGCTTCTTAAAGCTTGTGTCGTGGAAGGGAAAGATGGTCAGCACCTGGGATCGAACCCACGACCTCCGATACGAAACAGCACAAAAGCCGGCGTCATCGTAGCCGCCAGACAACCGACTACTTCATCTCCAAATGTCCAACTATGTTCATAGATGCATTTTTTTGTTGGGTTGCTCCATGTATAAAGTTGTAAAAAAATTGTAACTAAAATGCTCCTGATTTTATTCTAAATTTTAACGTTGAGAGTATTAAATTTAATGTATCATGTAAAGGAGCCACTTGAGTCCGGGTGGAAGTTTATAAATAAATTAATAAAAGAGCAAATTGGCCCCTTTTTCTGAAACTTTCTGAGTAAACATAACCTCAAAAATGTCAAACATTGCGCTAAAAACGTTAGTTGCAGGATGGGAGCACCAAGAAAATCCCAAAATATAAAAGGTAACCCTCGTACATATTAATTCATGCAAAGTATATTTTTTACTGTTTTTACAGAAATAGTCAGGTATTACTCAGTTTTAGAATTTTCAAGGAATAAATCTTTGTTACTAAGTACCTATATAAATACATAGATACTAAGTAAGAAATATGCTTTAGATACTTATATGTATGTATACTATTATTTCGTCGTTGTAAACAAAATTTAAGTCACGGATACACGAAAATACTCTTACCTTCAAAAGTACCTGCTCATCTTTTTGTGCTGATGTGAAACGTTGAACCAAACATGCAAAATACTTCGCCTTAAAATAATTATTATAAAAATAAGTTTATTATACTGAAAAACTTGATATAACATTTAGGAAGTTATCATAAACCTAATTTAATTTTAAGACTAACCTCTCGTTGGTAATGGTTGCACTGAAAAATGATTTTACCCAGGTTCAAAGTGTGCAGCAAAAGTTGCTGAATGGAATAAATAAAAAATGTTACATTTTTTTCCATATTGGTGCCGTCGTTGAAAGTGCTCACGGAACTCCAGCAGAAGAAACTCGTGAAGACAATCGAAGAAAAGGAGACTCCGACAATAAGTAAAATCTTTATGGAGAAAACCTCGTTCAGAACACCCACACAATCGCACAGCTGATCGTAAGTGCGCCAGATTAGTTTTATCCGCGCTATTTGAATGTTTTGGAAATCTTTCTTCTTAACATTTCCATTCAGCTCATTCTTGTGAAACTGCTGATAAAAAAACGGGTGTCTGGTATTCGGAAGCGCAGCGTTATTATTGCACATTTCAATCATCTCTTTATTCAAAGTTTCAATAAAATACGTGAGATATCTTATGATAGATATGTAGAATATGACAAATACCGCAGAGGATAATCCAGGAGCGTAAATGGCATACCAGAGGGAAAGTGATGGCTTGTCGTGCTCATTCGTCAGCCAATTTGTTAATAAGAAATTACCTTGAAAAGCTCCCATAATTAAAAAATATTCCATCACCGGCATAACTTTTAATCTTGTATAATTTTTCTCAAGTCCGAGAAATTCTAAGGACTGATCTACTTCGTACAATGTTGTGAACATTAAAGCATAACTACCCTTCTTCAAAGTATCCAAGATTACGATGATAATTGATAAAAATCCCGTATAAATTCGAAAAATATCCCCTATCACGTACAGGGTAGATGTGTGAAAGTGTCCAACTACAGTTTCCCCTGTTATAATGACATTGTAAATCGCGAAGAAATACGAAAAAGTGTTGAAAATAGCCGTTATTACAATAACCGGGCTTATCTTTGCGATATACTGTTTTGTTAATATGTTTAAAGAGTATTTGAAAAATGTTAAATTGAATACGTTCAATGTAAAAAGAAGAGGTTTCAAAGAGTTATCAAAGGTTTTGCTTTTAAAAATACTTTTCAGTTTCTTCATGTTGGATTTTCGAATGAAAAAACACGTACGTCCGCTCTAAACAGTGCCTACACTTTGCGTTTAATGTTGTTTTGATAGCTAGTAGGTAATTAGCTTCTACAGTATAAAAAAGAACTTCGTTTAAATTAAGAACATCAATTATTTGTGTTTCATTAAGTTCACTTTATTAGGTCACAGGCATTGATAATATACCTCTTGGGATTTGATAATTATTTTGTTTCCATTTACATAATATATCTTCATAATTATTATTAGATATTATTAAGCCTTAGCTAATCCACTCCTAAGTAATAAAGTCATTTTGATGACTGATAATAACCAAGAAATTACCTATATAGAATTGCGTAGTGTTTTATAGAATGCTAGGTTATCCGGCAAAACGTTGTTCTTCCATATATTTTTTTAATATAAAAGAAGTCGGGTTAGTGCGAACACTACCTACTTATAAATCGAGATCATCAGCTGAACAGATTCTTCCGATGTTTAATTTATTGGATTCTTCTCCGCTAATAAAAAGAAACAGAATAACTAATAAAAAATTGAAAAAATGGATAAGAAATAACATAATATTAAAGTTAGTATGGAACGGATTTCTTGCGACGCCAACACCATCTATGAAAATTCCATAACAACACAATTTTCATTTACTTGACAACCATTGACTTTCAAAACATTGACACGCAGATTTTTTATAGAATTACTTTCAAGCTTTCAGGAATATTTTTTTTAACATTCAAACATATTTTAGTACCTATAAATTATAAAATCAATATTCATAGTAGTAAGGACAACTGATGTCGGGAAAGCTAGTTTTTTTATAAATAAATGTGAATCAATAGCAATACACGGCAGCATTCAAGACGAGCATGCCTCAACACTCTATGAACACTCTACTGAGCAAGTTTTCGATCAATACTCAATAGGTAGGTACAACCCAAAATACCAAAAAAAAATATTGGTAAAATTGAACAGGACATTTCAACAATATCAGAAAAGGGCTCTTGCCCAACACCACAGAATTCCAAACTACATAATATTATAGCCTGACTGGGAGTGAGATTGAGAAACAAGTAAGTACAAACTATTATTAACCACGTTCTTTACATAGGTATATGTTTCGAAGAAGTCGAAAAAAATAGTTGCCGGACTGTTTTAGGGTAGGTATTTTTTTTATTATTATTGGTGAATTTTGGTTGGTTTTTATAATTTTCTATTTTTTTTTTTTTTTTCAAATTATAAATAACTCAAACATAACCAAATTTATATTATATTGGTATCACGTAGATATTATTAATTATAACTTTTACCGGCTAAGTATAAGAAATTACCATGTGACAGAAATCTAATCTAGGGAAAAAACATAGATATGTACAATCTGTGTGTTTGCTGGAAACTTTTAGGAAAAGTCCGTTCTTTAGTCAAATCCAAAGTTTTTCATATAATTAATAATAATTATTATTATTCTCTTTATTTTAGCTTTATTCAATTTTTCTTTATTATTAATTTTAATAATAATAAAGAATATCAGCATCTAAAATACATTTATAAACCCTAAATTGATCTCAGTAAAGCCATTATATAATAAGTAGGTACCTTAATATAAAGTAAACCCAATGTGGACTGTTCCTTTAACGAAGGGCGGATCCAGCTTTGGAGCCAGGGGGTGGGGGGGTTCATATAGACGTAAAAATACCTACCTATATTTATTTTTTACAAAATATATACAAATATAGCTATAGCTAAATATGTATATTTCGAAATTAAAGTAAATAACATTTACAATATAAAAAGTAGACCAAAAATAACATACCATTTGAAAACACAATAATTATTAGTTAATATCTAATACGACCGAAATAACAAAAACCACTATAGCAATACACATGTATAAAATTATAATGCAAAATAAAAAGAAGAAAAGTAGGTAAAAATATGCGCCATTCATAGCTCAGATACAAAATGAAAATCCAAAAAGATGTTTAACTCAAAACTTAGGAATAAAATTGTATAAAATTTTAATTAGTGATTCACCTAGATCCTGGACGCAGCCCAGGGGAGGGGTATGGATCCGCCCTTGCCTTTATTTTTTGAATACCTAGTTTATAATTTTATATCCCCGACCCCATAATCACTCGAGCCCGGGTGGAGGTCTATAAAATGATAATAATATCCCCGTTTCACACAAACGTCTTTTCGCTTTAGAAACTGAGTATATATTGATTTAATAAAGTAAATAATAACACTTTCTTGTGTATGTGAGCTTTTTGAATTGTCCCGCGGAAAGCCAACGAATGCCGCGACACCACTTCATAGGTACTACGACGCGTTGATTGTTTATGGTTGATCTAAGGATAGTTTTGTTGTTTCTATGGCTTTGAATTATGAGAAATATGATTGTCGATGGTTTACTATAATGTGTCAAAAATTCGGTGACGCTGCCTGGGGACGCCGTCATTGTTTTTGTTTACAAATTGTCATTTTTTTCATTTATATCCGTTTGTTAATAATTTCTTACACTAAAAATATATTAGACTCAATCATTGTGATATGAAGATTTGATTTTAAAGTGTGTTTCAATCACGCACGCGAATAGCGAAACAAAATGCCGTATTACTGTACAGTCCCACAATGCACTTCCTTAGCCGGTAAGGCTAAAAACGTGTCTTTTCATCAATTCCCTCGCGATGAAAGGCTAGGTCAACGATGGAACGAAGTTCTAAGAAGAGATAAACCGTATACCAAATATTCTAAAGTGTGCAGCCTTCACTTTACCGCGGATGATTACACTATGACTCACATGGGCAAAAATAAAGGTATGCGCCTACCCACGTATTTTATAAAACAATTCCTTTTACAATCACTTGTTGCTTGCACTTTTTTTCAATCTTTGTTTGATAAGGATGCATTCAATATATTTTTATTAATTCCAATGTCATTTCAAGGGCTCATTGCTTTATTACAAAATTGTTGGGTCTTGTATTTTTATTTCAAAAAATCTTCATTGACATACAACTCAATTGATAGCTACCAGACGTAAAGTTATCTCTTAATTAAAAATAAAGTGTATTTCCCAACAGAATTCAAATTTTAATAATAAGTACCTACTACCAAAATAATGAAAATGAACTGTAGTTTTTAAAAGTTGGGTTGAATGACACAATAATATTTCAATATAAATCTAACATTAAATCAGAGCTAAATAAATTTTTAATAAGCAGAGTATTGCGACTAAAACTATTATAAAAATCCTTCCCTTAAACAAATGTTTATTATTTATCTACTATAAAAGATATTTAGCTAGTAAATAAGTCTCGATTCTTTTATGTCATATGAATTATTATAATAGACGCTTACATATTGATTACATATCATATAAATAAATGTATGTTTGTTTATTGTGTGATCCCAACAAAACACAGGCCATTGACCATTGTATGCTGATAACACTACGAGTCAATATTCCGCAAAGTTTTTTTTATTTATTTCATATGATGATCAATTATTTACTGTCAACATTTATATTATATTGACCCAATTTAATTCAAATTAAGTAATTAAATATTTAAATCTAGGTAATCAACGTTGTAAAGAATTAAAACTAATTTCGACAAATTAATCCAGGAACTGTTCAAGAAAATGATAACCTTAATATTATTTCTTTATGTAGTATCTATGACTGAATCATTGTATGATTATTTTTATTAAGAAATGTTGGAATAATAGTATTTCAATACCATCTTTTGAAGTGTAAATGAATAATAATTCCTGAAAATATAGAAATATACAGAATCATAAGTAGAGTTGAAACGGATATTCAGTAACTTTCCGGTCGCGTTAATACTATCCAGCCGAATATCGGGCTGGATAATAGCTTTAAGAAAAATATTTTTTGGGTATTAATTGCTTTATTTGGTTAGTATCACTTTAGAAATACAACAGGTAAACGTAAAATACAACTTATAAAATGAATAAGTACTCACAAGGGCAAATAATGGTGAATAATTATTAATAATTTCTCTGCATCAAGAGGTAGCGAGGGATTTTGCTTGTCTTCGTAAATATGTAAGGCCAGCTTTAGAAAAGTCTTTCAGCGTACACACTGCTGCAAGATGTTAAAAGTTAACCCAAATTGGACAGAGTCCACCCATGGCTGTTCTGCTGAATATCTGTTTCATCTAATTCTGGGACCTATTTTTTTTTTAATCTTTTTATCTTGTTATTGCAGGGCAATGGAAAACCTTGAATAAAGACGCAATCCCATCACAAAATCTTCCCAGGCTCAATCCTGATGGTACACTAATGGTTCTAAGAAAAAGTAGAAGTCCAAAATACGCATCAGAAGATCACGGCACTCAAAGTCACCCTCAGTATGTCTTTGGTTTTATCATTCAATGTTATTGAGGTGGTTGGTAGCCCGGGGGTTCAGTCCACGGAAATTTGTGGGTTCAAAGCCCGGTGCCGACCAATTCCACTTTCACAACACAAAATTTGCTTTATGTGAAATATGTCGAAAATGTATTTGTGTTCACTTTGGATGAGCCCAGATTCATTTTTTGCTAAAAACAAATCATATCAACCTCGGTAGCCTATTGGTACAGGCACTAACTTCTTATCAAGAGGTCCCTGGTTCAATTCCTGGTCGGGTCAGAATTATTTTACCTGTTTCAGATTGGACCCGACCAGTTGACTTGCAAAAATTGGCTCCAATTCCGCCGGCTATTCTGACAACATTATATAGAAAAGTGTATTTTTTTATTCACATATCATCATCAATCAATTTTGCTAACAGAGTCGTGTATTTGCAGTGAGCCGAATGAGGCACCATCGATTTTCACATTAGCTAAGGAATATCTTTCAAATCGGTCCGACTGTAAAGAAGAATGGTATCAACATAATGGCGATGAAATGAGACAGGAAGAAGGACTGCATAATGTGAAAGTAAGAATTGTCTGCTTAACAATAATGCCTCCATTCTGAAAGTAGGAAATAAACATAACACAAACCTTTATACATTTGCAGATAAAAGAAGAATTTCCAGAGGATGAAACTAGGAAGAAGAAAAATAAAAAGCGTCCCAAAGTGCAAACGGTAGATGCGACCATACAAACGGACCTGTGTCAAGAAGGCATTGGCTTTAGGAAGAGTTTGCTAGACTCCTGCCCAAACTTCCCATCTTTCTTCCCGCAGCCTGACACTGCAGGTAACAGCATACCCCATTAACTGTCTCTCAATATTCTGTTTAGAAGTAGCCATAATTGCTCTTCCAAATGAAGACTACAGGGAATAAATTAGGAATATCAGTTAACCCTGTACAGTAGGGATGGGCAAATGAAAAAAAATATATCAATAGTTTTAAAAAACATTGATATGCCTATCAAAATTTTTACTATGTAAAGTATTTCAAAATATTATAAATTGGAAAAAAACACATGATTGTTATTTTTGTTAGCAATCAGGTACAATTATTACGTGACTGACAAATTAAGAAATGGAACTACTTACTAAGAGTCTTTTTGGTTAAAAATTAGTTTTAAATTATACGGAGATTTCATTAAACATTGGATTACAACCTAAAAATCTCGCTAAATAAACGAAATCTCTGTAGAATATAATATGTATTCGAAGTAAAAATGAATATTATTTTGCAGTTAAATTTCCATTATTTTCTCAATACAAAAATTAAAGTTTTGTTTGTTGTTGAAAAATAATTATTTTGTTCTGATAAGATTGGTATTTTGATATACTTATTGATATTTTTTGCCCCTCCCTACTTTACAGCTCATATTTGCAAAATGTTAATTGATGTTTTAATTTTCAAATTATTAGAAATAGCATTCACCTGACATTCTCAATTGTTCTTTCGTAGTCTTTTATCAATGTTTTTCTATAAAAATATGTTAAAAACAACTTTCCGTGTATGTTTGTGGATTTTCAGGAATGACAAATTACTTTCAAACAAATGCCAACGAACCACTTTCCCTTCCTAAAGACCCCTTGCATCAAGGTTTGTTATGAATTTCATTCTAGTATTTATTCTAATTTATTTAACTGTATGAATGTATTTATATTCAGTCAAAAATACTTTGAAGTATCTAATAGTGGAGGGTCCTAGGATGTAGTACTACTGTTCTTAAAAAGTTGTTTAACATAATTTAGAGAGTATAATATTATGTCATTTGCAAAATTAATATAAAAAGTCCCATATATAAATGTTAAAGATCTTATTGTCCATTTATTATTGAAACTGAAATTAAATTCAGAAATATGTTGAGAGATATTCCCCCGTTCCAAATAGTAATTATTACTTGATATTTTTTGTATATATATTTTTGAAGACGAAATTAGTTTGTCCTGTAAGAAATAATTAGTGCACAAATAGATCCACGATCTGTGTTGTACAAAACTTTGCTTTGTTTTTGTGTTTAGTGTGTCGTCCGTACTTAGTGAAGTCAGCAAACCTACCATACTTAATGAATTGAGTTCCTCTATTCTGTTATTTCACGTTGACATTGTGTGGTGCACATATTTCAAGTTATATTGCGTTAATTTTATAATCTAAGTACACATACTCGATCAACAGTTTGCCATGCTTATTGCCGAGCATACAAAAAGTTGTACACTTTAAAACGGTTATTCCATGAGAAGCATGTTGACCACTCAGTGATTATCATATTTTTATTCTACATAGACTAAATTGGTTGTGGAAAATTCTAGATAACAAATTCTATTAAGCATGCAAATATTATCTTAAAAAGTTATTTTAATTTTATTGTAATAATTCAATTCTAGGGGTTGGGTTAATAGATATGTTTACGACAATACCTACCTCTCTAACTGTAGCCGTAATTCAAACAAATCCGGTTTATCTTCACACATAAGTATGACACTGTTGGTTTGGTTTAACATTTTGTTTTTAATTGGAAATCTAAATCTTAAGTACACATACCTATAATATTATACATAGATGCAACAGAAACCTTACTTAAAAAAATTGTTTGAAAACCTTAAATGTTAGATTTCCAATGTTCCACTCAATGATTACTCAATAGCCAGAATATTTATGAACTAGAAACAAAACATGTCGAATGACAGTTTTGATAATTACTTATTTTGACGTAACTCTTGAGATGGCACTGTGAATGGGATTCCCCCTGGACTCCTGCGACTTTTTACTGTCATGCTACAGTCATATCCATGCAATCAGTATACAGATTTGACAATAATATGTCTGCTTAAGTAAATCGTTTCTAAGTATTGAATATTCTGGTGATTTGATATAAAATGTAATGTGGTCGTTATCAGCAGGATACCAAGAGTATTTTGGTAGTAACGGTGCCGGTAGGAAAGCATTCTTCTACACAGATACTGCTCAGTACGGCACAGGCATGATCGGAGCCCACTCAGGAAATATCTCAACTACTAACAGAAACCATTAATCCTTTACACTTCTACCAATGTGAGTTTATTGATCTTTGTAGACTAACCTTACTTTTTATTATAAAACAACCATTTATTAATATCATTCACTCTTGCGCACATTATACTATTCATATGGAATCTTTTGTTCATGCAAAATTACACTTGAGTGCAAATTTAAGAAAAATTCAGCGTGATCCAGTACAATACTCCATCGTCAAAAGTTTTGCAGCTTCAGTACTTTGAATTTTTTTCAAACTGATTCATCAAATAAACAAAAATGCCGTATTTAAACTAAGGCATATGATCAGTACTGCTGTAGGTGTAGCTTGAAATGTGGATGCTTCGGATAACGTGGACCGACTTGAAGTCCTGAGAAGATCCAAGAGCAGCAGAGAGCTGCTAGAAACCATTAAGATCCAAAAGTGTCCTATCTGGCACACGTGCATGGAAATAAATATGAAAGCATTCAACTCTTGCTGATGGGAAAGATGGGCGGTCGAAGACTTGGATGTGCAATGTGAGAGAATGGATAGGAATAGGAACGGTGAAGGAGTTGTTCCGGCTGGTGCACAACCAAGATGCCTTTGCTTATAACATCAGGAAGACCTCAAACAACAGAAGTACAATGCTCTGTTTACAACTACGTGTGATGGGTGTGAGAAATGTTTTCCGTCGATGTTGCAACGGTATTAATAAACACACTTACCTCTAAGGGGTGAATATACTTTGCAGAAATGACCTTATGCGGGAGGCTTCAAGTCCCCATCAACTGTGATAACGATGATCACTATACATATTACGTTAAATTTTTTTTAAGTTTGCACATATAGTGTAATTCTGCGTGCACTAAAATTTACATGTGAGTCGATATTTTGTGTGCAACAGCAATATAATGAAATAATATATATTTATAATAATATATTGTTGCTGCTATATTTTTACTCAGAGAATTATTATTAACATTTTCTTATATTCCAATATTGTTGTTTTTTTTTCTCATGAAATAATAAACTATGTACGATATTATAGTGTGAGATATTTTGCTGAAAATGGACTTAGATAATATCTACATAGAGACTAGGTGGTGCGCTACATCGCCACCTACAGAGTAGTGTATGTTTGTGAGTGCTCTAGCCTAGAATTGTGTCTAATAATGTGCATGTTGTATTCATTGTTTGTAGTGTATCTCGTATGCAAGTAGTTTCAATTTTAGATTTCTTTGTCGAATGCTAGTGAATGTCCTTCTCTGCAAAAATAGTTAAGGTCTAAAGAAAATAATACTCGTCAATTTTATTTTTTTAAGAAAGTTCTAGTCAAGAAATTATTCTGTATTTCCAAGTAAATTAGGACAAATTTTCCAAAAGATGTTAAACTATTTTCATTTTTTTTTATTACTGAAAAAGGTGCTTTTGGATATTAAATAATCTAGAATAATTAGATAAAAAAGTAGCAGGTAAAAAAAATAGCCCGAGGATTTTAATATCCTTAATATATACATACTTACATACTCCCTTTGTGACCCCACATAGATGCTTAGGGAGGCAACTAGAACCCTCCACAGCGCTCGATCTTACGCAGCTTCTGTGACCATCCTTATTTATAGGTACAGGTTTTATTTAATCCTGTCAGAGGCATGTTTAAAGAATACCTTATTGTACTGCCTAATAGCAAATGTGACGTTTACAGAAATTAGTTTTTGTCTTAACTTAGAATACAAAATGTTTTGTCCATAGCATATAATATGAGCTAGGTTTCCCAAATTCAATTTTAATACGTATTAATTTGCCAGGTAATAAGAATAAATTAGGATATTTTTCATAAAGTTCTTGATATTGAGTGTTCTATATTTTCATATTGCAGAGAATATGTTATCATATTTTTGTTATATTTAACCCGTTCCTGCCCACCATGCACAGATGTGCACAGTGAGCAAGAATGGGTTAGTGAAAAACACCATAACAATTTTACAGCCCAAATTTGAATAAGTTATAGATTAAAGAATGAAATTTGATACTTTAGACCTGACTATACTTTTATTTAATGTGTGCTTTGCTTCTTGTGTTTCAATATTGGAAGAAACATATATTTATACATATTTTTCGATTATTGACAGCCGAATCTGCTATGCCATTTACTAGTGACTTCCGAAGAATCTTCTTAGATCAATTGGATCAAACTCGCAGAAAAGGATTCAAATTAGACAGAAATAACGATCTACATCGTGATTCCAGTGACTAAATCAATCAATCAACTGTGTTCATACACACAAATTTAAACAATAATACAACTTTAACATATATTTTTCTTCAAATAAATGCCTTTTATTAGAATATAATATTATACGGTCATTGTACACTAAATATGAATTATGTGTATATTAGAGTGCATGCAAAATTTAACAAAATTGAGTTTTATACCCCTACACTCAATTTTGTCTCGTTTGTGTGCTCTCTAATTTACGCACGACTCGTATTTTGTATACAACGATGAAACAAAGCAGTCTGTGTTTGATGAACTAACTCTGCTACTTGAATGACTCAGTGCAAAATTCAAATAATAATTAGTAAGTGCCTCCTATAATAGTAAGTATTTTATTATTTCTAGTTTCTAATTTTTCTTTTTGATTTTATTGAAAATAAAAAATGTATGAGAATCTTTCTTTTTTTTCTATTTTAACTAACACATTTTTTTGCCTACTACAAAAACACCACCCAAGGTGCATATTTTTATCAAAACCAGACTGTATGCTTTGTAATGTATGTAGGTGTAGAAAAAAGACTTGAAAAATTATGATTATTATTGCTATAACTATGTATTAGTATTGATTTTTTTTCTTTCTTAGTGACTTGTGTTTTAAAAAATAAAAAAATTATAATATTATTATGTAACCTTTTTCAAGTATCTATGTAATCTGAATAGTCAGTTTGTTTTTTTTCTGAATGTATACCGCTTTCAACGTACGCCGTGTTAAATCTCCTCCGTTGTCTTTTTATAACCATATCATAATATTATCTTAAATTTAAGATAACACATTGTATTATACTCTGCATTAAGTTAGCATAATAATAATTATGTATATTATTAATAGTTAGCTTTTTTTTTTAAGCACTTCTAATTGCCATGATTACGAAGCCAATTAACCAAAGTAAAGTTACCGTTTTTTTTTTTTTTATTATAGCTTCCAACAAGAAGAGCTCAAGATGTTGAATGCTTGTTTTATGAAAAGACAGAGGAGATTCTTCAGTAATATTTTATCTTACTTTATTATTATGTATATTTTTTATAGTTGTGTGTGTATGATTAACTCACCTGAAACGGTTGTAATAAATACGGAATCTTTTGTTATCACCGATCTTTCTTGAATCAAAATAAGTTGAAAATATCAGAATTGATTTAAAAAAATTGTGTATTTTGAGCTTGATGAAATACATTGTAAAATAATACCATAGTTGATTCGTAAGTAGAAAAAATATCCTGCGTTTTGTTTTTTTTAGAAAGTGTTCTATTTTTTATGGTGCAAATATATTATTTGATTGTCGAAATCAGGAAATATTATTTTATTAACTGTGCCATAATACGTGTGTTTATTATTTATATATGCAATTTCTAGATCTCAAAAAAAATTTGTATATTTCGTCACAAAATTGTGGAGTAGTAGGATTTGTGTCATCGATAAGAACTTTCAAATATCACAATTAGAATTATTCGTATACCTACCTAGTACCATTGGTCAAAAATTTCTCAAAATAATACAATCGTATAAATCAATCAACTTTTGAGTAGTGTCGAGTAGTGTTTGAGTTGTCTAGTGTCAGTAGAAAACAAATTTAAATTGTCACTAAGGCAGTAGAATTCAACTGTCAAGTCTCATACTAATATTTTATGTGCAATTTATAAAGACTCCTCTATTTGTGTATCTATGTAAAGAAAAAAATATGCTATTTTGGATAATATAAACAGAAGATTCTAGCATTAACTACTACTATAGACATTTATTAACAAAAGTTACTAATATTAAAAAATCAAAAAATACAATATTGAACTTGCATAAATATGTTTAGTAAGTAATCATATATTTTGTAATATAAGTTTGTACATTTTATTTCTCTCTCCGTTTAACGTTGTTTTCAAACTATTTTAACTATCGGCTTGCCACTCATATTCAAAGTGAGTTTTTGTAGACAGTGAAATTACTTAAAGAAAATAATGAAGGCATTTAAACAATAAACAATACTCATTTAAGAACTAAATTAAAATTGTATTACATTAAAAACATTTTTGACAAAGTGGATTGGATTATAGCCGTATACTTGTGTAATATAAAATAATATAGATACTTATAAAGTGTTACTTTATTTTATATTTTTAATTAAATATAAAAAAAAGCATTTACAATATATTTACTTATATTTTTGGTAATGTATATATAATGATATAATTATTTAGGTTAGTGTATTTTTTAAACATAATGATTTAAAGAGCAAATATAATATATAGGTACATTAAGAAATATATAAATATGTTTGCAGAATCGGAATGTAATACTTGATTCTACTTAATTAGAAACAGATTTCCTAACCATTTAGCGTAAGATATTATTCCTTTTTTTTCTGAAAACCTCCATTTCCACTATGGAGACGGCTAATCTAAAAATGAGCCAGTATTCTGTACAGATGTTAACTTCTTAAAACACACGTTCTAAAAATTTTAAGGGTCCCTTTAAGAACTAAATAATTGGATGTTAAAAAAGCCTTCACTGAAAAAATTTACATTTTGGTAGTAAAGTGTATGTAGCTTTTTTTTTAAACACACCCTTGTATGGATCTAAAATAAAAAAGTGTGATTTGACTATAGTGTTGTTTTCATTGGAAGGGAAGGTAAGAACATATTATTGTATTTAGTTTTGGCTGCCGTTATTTTAATCTTGATCTTTGTAGAAGTTAAATAAGATTTCTCTTTTGTATAAAGATATATAAGAATTAAATAACATTATATAGAATTATACTTATTATAATTTAATAAAACAGATAGTTGATACATCTTTTATTATTATTATTTTGCCCTACCATCTACCAAATCACTTCAAATTTGCTTTCCCAGTTTGGTAAAGGAAACAACCATGTTTTTAATTTGCCCACAATATGAGTACTGCTACATAGAAAGGAAGGATTTTTTAGATAGAGCATAATAATTTCGACTTGCATAATGTACTTTATTTTATAAAATATCTTACAAAATATTAATATGGAAGACAATATGTTTTTTTCAACTGGAGACTCATCACAAATGGGATTGTATAGTTTCTAAAGTTTCGCCTCCAATGTTTTCAGCTTCTTCGACAGTGTCAGGCAGTCTGCAGCCCAGAGTTTCTGGTAAAATCAAGGCACAAATAGCTCCAATAAAGGCCAGCAGACCAAACAATATTAAAGGCAGTTGTTCAAAATATACACCCTGAAACAAGAAAGATCCATTTTCCAAATAAGTCAGTTATTTCTCATACTAGAAGTGACATACTGAAAAACGGTTGAGTTTAAGGCCTTATAATTAATTGACATGATGATATGAGTCGTATAGTAACAAAAATCAACAATCTCCATACAAAATCGAAATTGAGATAATGATTGAATAACATAGAGCTCAGACCATAGATTTATATGAATTATTGAAACATTATCAAAAACAACGTTTAAAAGTAAAAAAATCGAAATAAAAATTCCAGTTGGTGTCAAAAATCAACAATCTCCAAAAAGTTAGTATCA
This sequence comes from Mystacides longicornis, assembly GCA_963576905.1. Lineage (NCBI taxonomy): Eukaryota > Metazoa > Arthropoda > Insecta > Trichoptera > Leptoceridae > Mystacides > Mystacides longicornis. The sequence continues at coordinate 16,882,384 of OY756425.1, forward strand.
AAATCTACAATGTCCAAATGGACCAATAGGAGGCTTCCATTCCAGAAGAATTTCAATACATTTTGGCGGTTTCACTACTCGCGTCGTGTGGAGAATTTCATCATTTTTTTAGTGTTTGAGTTGTGTTTTCATAAATAAAAACATTTTTATTTAAAAAATGGAATGTTATTCTATGCCTGTGAATAAAAATACCGCTGGAAAGAGGACAAGAAATACTTCAAATTGGAAGCAGAACATTGCCAAAGCGAAGAGGTTATTTCGAACTGATATTAGTTTTGTACAGTGACGGCACCGTTTGCTGTAAATATTTATTTTATTATCCTTATTATGTTTTTATTTTGGTGAAAACTTTTGCACTAGGTATGTTTTTTTTTTTAATTTATTTTACACTAGGTATGTTTTTTTTTTTTTAAGAAAACACATTTCAAATATTAGGTAGGTACCTATGAAATTGCCGTTTTTCAGTACTGATCATTTCAAATAAAAAAAGTTTTGATTGGCTGTAAATTCGAAATAAATAAAGAAACAAATATAAATTAGCACTTTTCTATACAAGTTGTCAGTAAAGCCGGCGGAACTTATTGGCCGAGGCAGTTTTTCCAGTCAACCGGCACCGTCCAACCTGAGAAAGGCCAACCCGGGTAGAAAATTTAAGTGAAAAAATCTGTCACGAACGGGAATCGAACTCGAAACCTCTTGATAAGAAGTAAGCGCCTCCACAGCTTTGGCACAAAGAAAGATTAATAAGATGCTTTAGAAGTAACACCACATCGAAAACTAGGTACCATACACCAGGTACATCAGGGTATAGATGAGTACATCAGAATTTTTAAACAATCAACTAATAAATTACCATCCTCATAAAAATATTATGTAGATACGAAGAAATTTTTTTTATACTTTCTTATATTTTATAATAATAATTATACTATTACGTATAAAAATGTCTACATATTAAAAAAAAAACTTAATTATGCTTAATTAGTTTTTAAACAAAAATGATAATATTATAAGTTCGCCGCCACTGACCACTCTCCGCTATACTTCTATCACGCACTGCACACGTGAATCAAAAGGTTGCGTATCATAAATCAACAATCTCCACATGCGTCAGTAACAAAGACAACAAAATCCGAAACTCAGTAACAAAATCAACATTCTCCAGTTTTATTTTCTTAATAAATACGTAATTATTTAATGTTTTTACATTTTTCAACGTAGTTATCAAAATATGTGTCAGTATGTTCCGATGTATAAGCATTTCTGAATAATGCCGCTTATCATTTTAAAATTAAACGTTTATTTAATTCCTGTAAAATTATCAAAAATGGAGATTGTTGATGTTTGTTACTATACGACTCATATCAACAATAACTGTGTTTTCGCTTAGGTACACCATAAGCAAAAAAAAAATGTTCTTTCTTAACTATACTGCAAATTAAAAAAAAAAACAAAAGATGAATAAATATCAAGCAAAAACACGAATATAATGTTGTTCCAAGTCCTTATACATTGCCGCTGGCATCTTTTTCCGCCAAAGACAATTTTTTTTCATACATCGAGAGACAATATACACGGTGTTAAGTTGGTAGTGGATAATCCGAAGCAGGGAGGTAGAAGACCTCAATACCTATCGATTTGACCCCCATGTATGTTCAGCGATATTGGGTGGTTCAAAAGTTATTAACGTTTTTTTGAAATTTGAATAAAAACCGGATTTCTGACTAAACTACGTAACTGTGGCTAAACTATTTAAATTACGATCATGATTTTTTTTCTAAAAATAGTCCGATAGTGACCCTTACGCAAGGTATTATTGCTATGAGTCAGCACCCGATAGATTTTGTTCAAAAAAATTTTTTTCCAAGCACAAATTTTATAAAATCTTTCAAAGGCTCTAGACAAAAAAAATCACGGAATATTTTTTTAGAAACTATCTTAAAAACTTCTACTATTCATGGAGAATTATTCCTGCAAATTTCATTTGGCTGGTATAATGGGATCATGCTAAAACGCTCTCATAACTTGTGCAAGTATCAATATTCAACATTTTTTCATTAACACACAGCTTTGTTATATGGGTGGTAAAAGCCAGTTTTTAAATTATTTGAGGTACCTAAATGCATATTTGATGTGATATTTAAATAAAATGAATTATTTATTGAAATAAGGATAAAAAATATTGTTATACACTCTTAAACCTATAAATAAAATTGTAGTGCTTTAGAATAAACTGATGGTTCCTTTGTTTAGCCTGAAACCAATATTTCCCGTTATTGTTCAATAATATAAGGTATTTATTTTAATAAAATAGCTCTTAATAAGAACTTCCAAAGACGAAAGTCCATCGGATTTAAGCTGGGGACCTTAGGGGTTAGCTTTTGGACCCCCGTGGCCGCTCCATCGGCATGCGTAAATTATGTCGAAAAATGTTCTCACTTATTGGTTCTCAATGTGGACCCTTTGAATCATTAGGGGACTCTAAAATCATTCAAGGGGCTTGGACCCCTGATGTTTTTCAGGAACCCTAAAATTGATTTTCATTTATATGGACCCCTTGAATGATTTAAGAGTCCCCTAATGATTCAAAAGGACTACATTGAGAACCATTAAGTGAGAACATTTTTCGACATAATTTACCCATGCCGATGGAGCGCCCATGGGGGACCAAAAGCTAGCCTCTAAGGTCCCCAGCTAAATCCGATGAACTTTCGTCTTTGGAAGTTCTTATTAAGGGCTATTTTATTAAAATAAATATCTTATATTATTGAACAATAATGGGAAATATTGGTTTCAGGCTAAACAAAGGAACCATCAGTTTATTCTAAAGTACTGCAATTTTATTTATAGGTTTAAGAGTGTATAACAATATTTTTTATCTTTATTTCAATAAATAATTTATTTTATTTAAATATCACATCAAATATGCATTTAGGTACCTCAAATAATTTAAAAACTGGCTTTTACCACCCATATAACAAAGCTGTGTGTTAATGAAAAAATGTTGAATATTGATACTTGCACAAGTTATGAGAGCGTTTTAGCATGATCCCATCATACCAGCCAAATGAAATTTGCAGGAATAATTCTCCATGAATAGTAGAAGTTTTTAAGATAGTTTCTAAAAAAAAATGTTCCGTGATTTTTTTTGTCTAGAGCCTTTGAAAGATTTTATAAAATTTGTGCTTGGAAAAAAATTTTTTTGAACAAAAGCTATCGGGTGCTGACTCATAGCAATAATACCTTGCGTAAGGGTCACTATCGGACTATTTCCAGAAAAAAAAACATTATCGTAATCTAAATAGTTTAGCCACAGTTACGTAGTTTAGTCAGAAATCCGGTTTTTATTCAAATTTCACAAAAACGTTAATAACTTTTGAATCACCCAATATCGCTGAACATACATGGGGGTAAAATCGATAGGTATTGAGGTCTTCTACCTCTCTGCTTCGGGTTATCCACTACCAACTTAACACCGTGTATAATATATACAATATGGCTTAAACCCTTTGACTCGATTGTTGTGGTTAAAGAACTTTGACATGGCTGCGTTATGAATGGTGTTCCTAGGGAACGGTCTGGCGTCTTTCAAAATTATACGACAATGTTACTACGGAAACAATATTGACAATGTTCTCAACCGACATATTCACCGTTGTTTAAAGTAGTTATCCGTAGGAAAACAGACCATTACTCTTTCAATAATAAATACATTTTTAAGTGGGAAATAGGTGTTCCTTTATATCCTTTTACCAGAATTTGTCTAAGATAAAATTAATCTCTAAATGTAGCCTTATTTCCTTGGTCATCGCATCATTTTAGGTATCAAAGTAAAACTGATGTTCAAAACACGTGCAGTATAGGAAATGTAGATTCATTGCAAAATGTTTAATGATGATTTAATATAGTTGCAATGATGTTTACTAAAATGAGAATTACCAAAAGAGGCACAAATGGCGCCATCATTGCACCAACTCTGGCTAAGGTAGAGGAAACTCCTACTCCAGCACTTCTAATCCCAGTTGGCAGCAGCTCGGCTGTATGCACGTAAACTATTCCAAATGACGATGTGATCCCCAACTTTCCAAGCATGAATAAAATCGTCGAAATCCAAGTGTAACCTTAAAAAATTCATAACTATTATCGTCAAAATGACAGGCCACCTATATTGATGGTTATTACAATTGTTATTACATCCCAAGACATCTGCATAAAATATTTGATTACTAATATCAAGTTTTGTAAGGGCAGGCCCCAGGCCAGACGGGTGGACGACATCGCAAAGATTGCAGGCCGCACATGGATAAGGCAGGCTCAGAATGATTGGAAGAAGAGAGCGGAGGAGGTGCAGCAAGATTTTTATTATAAAGTTACTTTGGTATTAGCTGAAATATAACCTGATATTCCGATTTTTTTTACGAAATAACTTTCATAAAATATTTCAAAGAATGTAAAAGTCAATAATTCTCCTTTATTTAAGTAATTGCGAGTAATAAGAAAGGTTAAATTGATTTCAATAAATTTGTGTAATGTAAAACAAAATTAATATTTTACGTAAAGAACAACAAAAAACGGAAATATTTACAAAGAATCTGAAATGTTTTGAATAGAAACTAATCTTTTAATAGGTATATTTATTTTTTTAGGTGTGTTATGTAGAGTTACTGTTTTCAAAATGTTGTTTACTAATAATATTTAAAAAAATATATAGACACCGTTTCTAAAGTAAATGAAAATTCGTTGATGTTATCATATTGAAAGTTTATTTGTTTTCACTTTCGGTAAGCCCAGATAATTTTTTTTTTAAATCCTTTCTCCCAAAGAGAGACTGAGGGTTTTTATACTTTTCCTGTAGGTGTCAATGAAATTAAACCTTGAATTTAGAGCTAGTCGATCTTTTAATGGAAGTTAAACGATCGAAGAATATCGCCTTATATTTGGGCTTAAGCGGTATTTTTAGACTAAATTCTTTGAAGGACATCCCTTTTTAGATTGGATGGGACTATAAAAGTGAAACATATTGCTGCAGAATTGAATAAACTTAGTTAACCATCAAAATTTTGTTACATGACTCTTACCGACAGGTGTAAAGGCAGCACCAATGCAACTTATGGCACATAGAAAAAGGGAACCTGTCAACGACCATCTTCTTCCTTTATTCATTGCTACCCACGCTAACGTATAGCCTGGAATTTCTATCTGAAATACACGAAAATATTAATTGGGAGTTTAAATAAATTACACAATACTTTTGGTGAGTATTTTTCTACAAGTTTGTACTAAAATGGTTTTAAAGAATATTGTCTTACCAAACATACTAGTGAGAAATTTAAATATTTATTCCCACTCATATTTATAGAAGTCAATGAAAGTCCATAATAAACTAACGCATTAGTAGCCCTGTAAATTAATTGTGTTCATGTTTCTTTTAAAATAAACCAAAAAAGTTTCAAATAATAAGAGGGTTAAGATAATGGTCTGACTCACCATATATAAAACAAGATAAAGAATCGTCCAACCATTATTTTGGATTTAACAGCTTCCTTGAACAGTGTCATCATTCTCACTTTCTCCGGTTCTTCATCATCGGTGTCATTCTCATCCGTTATTAAGTCTGGTTCACTTGATGATATCATGTCCTGCAATATTCCAATAATTACTTCTTTAGATCTATCAGAAAGGGTTTGAAAATTTCCTTGGATAAACATGTATCATCATCACCTTCTTTGTTGCTCTGGAATTATCTTGAAAAGTAGACACTGTTAAGTCAGACAATATCACATTATTGATGCGAGCTGCTTTTTTGATTATCTTCAAAGCCCTTTTATTTCTTTGCTTGGCCATCAACCATCGTACGGATTCTGGAATAAACCTACCAAGCAAATAATCTTATCAGAACTCCGTAATATTTCTTAAAATCATATTTTTATATTAGAAAAAAGGTTGTTTCATTTACTTACCAATAATAAGCCATAAAAACTATAGCAGGGGCTGAAACGAGAATTTGAATTGTCACCCAATAAGGCCATATCCAAGCAATAAGTCCAACAATTGCTTCACCCAAGGCGTAGAAATAGTTCAGCACAATACCACTCATTTCTCTTTGCTTACGCCCAAACATTTCAACACCTGTTGACAGAATAAAAATGGTTCTATTTGAAGCTTCTTTAGAAAATATTTACTTAATTATTTACATAAATATCATAGATGTTTATTTTATAATATTCTTCATTCAACACCTGATATAGGACAGGACATTGACAGTAATGCGGCAAAAAGAAACAATGTGTTATTGACTTGAAGATAAAATTAATGGTAGCATAGTATATAACAGGCTTACAAGCTACAGTTAATTTCTTATAAGCGTTTACTAAACATACCAATAATGAAAGCCAAAGGAAATACTCCTGATGTTCCCAAGGCATTTAAAAATGTAAAAACTGCAAATGTGATATAGTCTGGAGAAAAAGCTTGGGCCACTCCTGTTACAGACATGAAAAGAATCGTAAACAAAAACACATTCTTTCTACCAAACCTGAAAATAGATTAAAAAATATCTTAAATTCTTTGCTTTGCGGGAATCATTGCAGCATTAAAATAATATTATTATTAATACTTTACTTGTCAGCTAGAAATCCGAATAATCCAGAACCACAAACAATGCCAGCAAAATGAAGAGTTCCGATCAAAGAAAGCATCCATTGGTTTTCAAAACATGTAATATCCCACTTAAATACAAATAAGATATGGTATAGAAATGAACCACAATACTAGATCAGTGTTTTCTCAATATAAATCTGGAATACAAACTTCGTTAACGATTGTAGTTTCCTTATCCGTGTACACCCAGCTGTCGCATCTTTCAGTAAAATTCCCAAATTCTCCAGCCATACATTTATCAATGTACGTATTGTTTTTTCTAACATAGACATCACACTGCGACGCTTTGTACACATCGTCACTCTTCTGAGGTGGTATGGCATTCATGAGCCAGGGTTCGTCATATTTAGGAGACACTGGATCATCACAGCCAGAAACGTAGCATCTAAAAAAGAAAAAAGTATATATTAAAGACACTGCTTTATTATGGTCATTGGAAAATATGATCTCCAATGGTTAAAATCAGCTCCTTGCTAACCTATTTGATTTCAGCAAGGTTAGAGTATTTTATACTGGGTGACTGGTAATTCAACCAATTTTTTGAACGGGGTTATTATACTAGAGCTTATTTGCTTAAATTGAAAATTGTGAAAAAAGTACTTCACTTTTGAAAATCAAAATACATTTTTCTAATAGCTTATGAATTAAGGAATGTTTTAAATAAAATATCAAAAAGAAAATTTAAAAAAATCTCAGAAATAAAACCTCAAAGTCAGTTTTTTTTCATTTTTATTTTCGTATAATACCTACTCAAAAAAATTATAATACACTTGGCGTAATAATTACAGAGAAAACTTCCCCAATTAATAAGCTATCTGAAAACGTATAAAATAAATTTTCTCCAATTTTAATACTACTTTTTAAAATAAACCTTATTTAACGATCAGAAAGCACTAGGTACAAAGAAAAAAACTGATTTGTGTTTTAAGAACGTTTTATTTCAGTGGTTTGTAATTTTCTTTGATTTTTTTTTTATTTAAAACTTTCCTTCATTCGTAAGCTATTAGATATTAGAAAAATGTATTTTAAGTTTCCAAAGTGAAGTACTTTTTCATAATTTTCAGTTTTAGGTCGAAAGGTGGAAAACTGAAAAATACTCTACAAACTTAAATAATTCGAAAACCACTGGCACCCCCTGTTTACACGACTAAAATTTTCGAAAATAAGCTCTAATATAACCCCTATTAAAGAATTGGTCGAATTATCAGTCATCCTGTGTATTTTTATCAATAAATTTGAACCAAAAACGGCAAATTGTTTTCTGAAACATACAAGGCCAACTGCATAGTTATGCAATAAGTTCAGTAAAAAATAAATAGGTAAACGTCAAAGTCGTTCCAGTGGTGGTGTGGGGGATGGGGGTAAGTTTAAACCTATGTTTTGGGGTAGTTTCAGGCTGAAACTTATTCTTGTGTTTAGTACAAAAAGAGGTTTCAAGCTGAAACCTCTTTTTGTTTTGGGTGGGAGGGTTTTCAGGCTGAAACTTATTCTTGTTTTGGAGTGTTTGGCTGAAACTTGTTTATTCAGAATGACAAAAATCTATTTTGATAGCGCATGGATTAACCGTAAGGTCGCGATAGCAGCTAATCAAATATCTGCATATCCCAGTAACCTGATGATTTTATTATGATAACTAGGCTGATTATTTCACGCCTGACTTGCCTAGAATAGATCTCAAACCTTATTATTAAAACTAAAAATAACGTAGATATTTAATTACGGTGGAATAATGTCACTTTACATTCAAAGACACCATTGTTTTCTACATTTTCAAACGATTCAATCATACTTTATGAAGTTTTATGTAGATATCTATAAAGATACTAACTTGATATAAAGCGGCGATATATATAGAACTTATGAGTCAATTATTTTTTACCTTCAATACTTAATAAATAATAATAAAGACTTCTGTAGGTAATACGAGACATCATTACAAAGAATCGATACTCTACCGACACCTACAACAACACGCACATTGGAATAGTACGACCGAATTTTTCGACAACCTACAACCGAACAATCGGTCATTACCAAGTTTGGCTGAAATCTTAATAAAAGTGGCAAAGGGTTTTTTTTTTACGAAAAACAAATATTTTAATTACAGTAGTCGTCTTGTGTTCAAACTTTCCTAAAAAAGGTCGGCTGATGATCAACTTTTAAGCCCTCTGTTCACCCAGGGTTCCGTATTTCCAGAGGCGTTTTAATGGATCCGCACTACTGGATGGATGTGGAGCACAATCTGGTGATTGCATTCTCTCCTAATGTACAGGGTACAGGCCAGTGTATGCGTTATAAAGAAAGGATCGTGTCAATGTGAACGAACCTGTACTCGCCATACGCACGGATCCACTATATTAATGTTCCTGAAAATTATGACCAGCCAAGAGACAAAAAGACAACAAGGATCCTCAATCGCGCTAGATTTCCAGCATTATCAATGCGGTGTTTAATAATATTCCCACAATCCTTCCAAGTAACTAGGGCTCAAACGTCGAGTGCACAGAGTTGAATTGGGTCATTGCCAAAATATGTACATTGAAGTATAATATTATGCTTCGTGCACGAGAGAAAACAATAAAAACACAAAGAAATTGTTATCGTCCTTTATATTTTTATACACGATTCACTGAACGAGAATGAAAATAATTATTGTATCATTGGTTTAAACTGTTTGATTCACGTGTGTGTGATAACGTCATGGAGCGACAAGATCTTCAAATTAAGATTACATAGCGAGAATTTGAGCAATGCACCTGCTTCGCGTAGAAAAAAGATACGAATATAGAAGAAGAATCAATCTATGTAATCGAATACTGCGACCAAACGAACCCATTTATTTCGTTTTCGGTCAAAGGTTCAAAATAATCGATTTTTTGGCTTAGTGCTGCAAACAGTGTTTAACATATCACTGGCTGCAAAGTTTGTCTTTCGGTCAAATTTTCTTTACGTTACAAACTGTTAACATAATAATATAGACGCTTCTAGATTTGACACGTGCCACGAACGCCACCTCAAACAGTAATTTTAATACTTATATATTTTTTTATAAAACAAAACAAACAAACTGGGTTCGCTTCAAATGGACACAAATTAATAGGTAAACATATTTCATAAAAACCATTCCGCTTCATAATATAACAGTGAAGTACCTATACATACCCAATAGTCCTATATGGTGAAAAACATATTTATACTACTGACATGCATAACACCGGTATAGCTTCTCACAGTTGAAGGAATTGAAATGGTGAAAAAAGCTCCAGAGGTTAAAAAAGGATAGCAATGGAGACAAGAAGAAAGAGGCAAGGTTATAGAAAGAACAAGACAGATGAAAGCTGATTACAGACATCGAATGATGGATCGTTAGGTGAGGTCGAATACTTCCTACTGTGGACAGAGGGATACCGCCAAACACACAATCTTTGAGTGTGGTAGGTGGGAACACGAAAAAACGCAGTGTGGCGCTGAAATAAACAGGCAAGGTCCAAGCAGATGACCTTACATCATAGTCATGCTGGAAGGAAGCCAACTGTTATCCACGATAATTACCTATTCAAAAGAAGAGTTTCAGTGACCAGGAAAAGAGAAGAGAAAGACCACCACTGCAAGCGAAGCATTGTCCACGGCTAATAATACCACTGCAGTTGAGGCGATGAGGAGGGGCCCATGAAGCATTTTCCACTCCTCCAAAAAAATTCATAGTCCATACACAGACTAGGTAATTCTAAATGTAGGTACTAGGTAGGTACTCATCGTGAATTACATAAATGGGCAAGATAAACCAACGAGCGCATTACGTCAATTCGACAGTCGTTTAACAAAAAATAAATAAAAAAGCCGTATCGATTTGCTTTTAATTTTAGATTTGTATAACTATCAGTGAAACGATCAATTTGTATTGCAGTGTAAAATAATTTGTTCATAAAAAATACGTTTACGACTAGGCATATTATTATAGCTTCAAACTTTTATGTAGTTCTGCATCAAAAAGCTAGTTTAATGCAGTGCACATTAATTTACTCGATTAAAAAAATCACGATCGTCTTTTGACTAAAATTTGATTGAAAAAGTTATTTGTATTGATGTGCGACTGCGAACCGTGACTATTCAGTGTGCCGAAAGAAGAATTGTCGATTTGGTAGGTGATAAAAAGGACCGAATAGTCGATTCAAAAGTTGCATGTATGCCTAATGCAAAATACCCTGCTAAGAGGTTAAATAAATTGTCCGAGAATAATAATTATTATGTATCGTGACTATTTTGTCCAGACTAATAAAGCGTTTACTTCAAAGAACTTCGAGTAGATCCGACATGGCGTATCTAGTATGTAACTTAAATTGACAAGTATTACCATTCATAATTGAACAGTTAATTAGAAAGGCCGTTAATAATAGTGTGACAGACACGCTATCGTATCATAACATGATAGACAATAATACACTATTTTAACAACTGTCAAAGTGAGCTACGTCTTGCTGGAAAATGTAAATCTACAAAATGCTGTGACACAAAATCTCCGCATCATATGAAACATAGCAAGAAATGAGATGATTGATGATTTGCTCAGCGCAAAGGGTTTGTGCCTGTTATGCTGAGTAATGATTTTTTGATTGTATAAAATAAATAAATGATGAAAGGCGAATTTTTGGCGGCTTAAAACCAGAACCGAACATCTAAGTGAAAGCAACTTCTTCAGAAAATCCACCAGGGAAGGCAACTTGAAACCACTTTGGCTAACTCATTCCCAGGAAATGACAATAGCGAGGATTATTTGCAGTGATGATTGCTAACGTCTAGGTGACCCGTTTTGGCACTCTTAGAAGAAGAAGAAGAAAATACCGTACATGAGTGATATAAGACATTAATTATTTGCTCAAATCGAGGAAATAATGTAGAAATAATTTCAATAATTTCAACTCCAGCAGAAGATCCCGAAATGACGAAGGCTGCCGGTAACAAACGCTAATGGGTTGTTTTCCTACGGATACGCCGCTACTTTTTAATAGCGGTGAATATGTCAGTTGAGAACATTGTCAATATTGTTTCCGTAGTAACAAAAAACATTGTCATATAATTTTGAAAGACGCCGCACAGACAGGTATTTAAAGATTCTACGCGGCCAATATTCAGAAAATGAAATCTGAAAAAAATACTTTTTCATCGACTTCCTGAGGTAGAGGAAACCCCAACGAACAATATGCTGGCCTGCGGAACATCCAATGTTGCACCTTCCCTAAAAAATATTAGTCGGAACTTGATCATTGAAATTTGCGTACGTGTTTATTCTCTGCTACTTTCAAAAAGATTTTGTTTCGTGAGAGAAAAATTAATATTCTGCGGTTAACTGGTAAAAAATGGAGATGGATCCGGAGGTTAAAGGTATGTAACAATAAAAATAAATTATAATACCTTAAATAATTGTTCATTTAGTGTTCATACAACGTTGGAGACATAGCGATTAAAATAAGTTTTTTTTTTTTTGAAATGTATCTTAAATGGGAGATTTGTTTGGGTATTACAGTAGATCCCATAAGTTTGATTATTTTCATATAAACTTTAACACTCATGTAAACGAATGAAGAAAAAATTTACCGCGGAATACCGCAGATGCGTAAATTGGGGTACTTTAAATGTTATAGGGTAAAAAAATCGAAATTTCTAAAAGAAGTATTATTTGAAATTAAAACAATATTTATTTGTTTAAGGGTCAGAAAGGACCTCAGAAGTGAGGATTGTGACTCGTTAATCCTTACTGGACATTATGAATAAAGAAAATTTGCGTAGTTTGAATGAATAACTATGTTTTTTGAAAAACTATATATTCTCGCGTGAAGAGCTTGCAGAGGACAAATTAAATAAACTGAAGCCAAATTTTGCACATGTTAAGTGTACAATGAAGCAAAGATAGGCTAAAGCGCACAAAAAAGACGAAGTTTTTTTTTAAAAAACAATCGTCTTTGGCTTGAAGGTACATTTGAAATACCAATCACATCACCAAATCGTCCAGGTCGCGACAGTCGTCCCATTGGACAACTGTCTGAAGAAGCAGCAGAGGCACGCAATAAGCATTTCAGGGTATACAGACAGGATTTTTCGAGAAAAAATTCTAGATAATCCTGTAATAGAGACATACTAAATAGACTTCTCTTAAGTTCAGATCCCTTGCTCAAGGATTATACAAAAAAGAAAAAATAATTCCTTTTTGCCTGAAACAATAGACATGCTTCAATCAGCGCAGCCAAATCTCTCAGACACTGAGAATGAATATTTTTTTATTATGAAATAACTAGCGGGCTCCCGTGGAACTTCAACCCACCTGGATAGCGGGACATATAGATGCGTTCTCAATTCCCCCTATAGCCTAGGCTCCAGTTCCTACACCCATTTCACCCACTCTCAACTCAACATTATATATTCGCTAGTTACCAAAAATAACAATTACTTACTCCTATCAACGTTTTTTTTACATTTTAACATTTTAGTCTCCAACTACCCTCCAAGGAGTGGTATTGAACTCATACTCCGCTTAAACCTTCCCGGACATTAGTGGAATAGATCACCAAAGTTTCATTGAAATACGTTCACTGGTTTTTGAATCAATAAGACATACATATACACAAACATTCAGTTTTATAGATATAGATAAATGTGCATGTACTGAAATGTCTTATTTATTTTATTTTCATCATCAAAAACCTAATATATCATAAATATAATTTTGGCCGCGTAGATTCTTTAAATACCTGTCTGTGCGCCGTCTTGTCAGATGACGGGCCGTTCTTTAGGAACCCACTGCATTAGTGGAGGGAATCAGTGCCTACCGTCGTAGATGCTACGTTGGATCCGTCGGAAATATTGTAGATGCGGTTTGTTAAAATATTGCTAGGCCCTCAATTGACCACCCCGCGTATAGATAAACGTAATCTCTATATGAAACCAAATATGAAACTAGCTTTCCCGACAGACGTTGTCCTGTAGTCTTTACTGTGAATATTGATTTGTAATTTATACAAAAATTCATTTAAAATATGTTAGAATGTTTAAAAAAATTTTCAAAGCTTGAAAGAAATTCTATCAAAAATCTGTCAATCAATGTATCAACTCAAAATTATTCACAGGTGGCGTTGTTGTCAGTATATCCGTTCCATATCTACTAATTTTACTATTTTATTTTATATTATTTTCCATCCCTTTTTTGATGTTTTATCAGTTATTCTGTTATCCGGAGCGGAGAAGAATCCAATAAACCAAGCATCATACAAATCTCTTCAACCGATCTTAAGTTAAAAGTGTTCGCACTAACCCTACTTTCTTTTATATTAAAGATAAATGGAGCTCTATTTTTCGTGGTCGTCACACGTAAACGGCTAGACCAATTTTGCAAATTTTTTTTAGTTGTGTTTGTTTTTGTCAGGTGAACGTTCTTATGAAAGAAAAAATTAAGAAAATTACGCGGAATATTGGAAAATTTGATAAAACTTAACGAAGGTAACCTTGTTAGTACTTTTTACAACAATATAAACTTTTTTATTTTAATAATAATAGCGTTTATTTTCGATAATTAATAAAAAAATACAGCAAAAACAAGTACAAAGTTTGACAAAGGTAGGAATACCTATATGAGACGAAAAAAAACGAAAATCCCACAAGGCAGGGCCTGTAAGTGGGGTAACACATAAAAGTGTGTTAATTTAAGGTTAATAAATTTTGAATTTCTAGTTGTTTTGATAAGTATCTGTCAGTTTATTAAAGTTTGTGCGATTGTCACCTGTAAACAACGTTCAAAAGGGACACACGGGCCGGAAGTACATTGGTTAAAATGTAATAAATGTATCATTATAGGTACATATTATTCGAATTCAATATACCTACATACTTAGAGTATGATATGACGTCTGTCGGAAAAGCTAGTTAATAAAATCAATAGATGATCCCTCTATAAGCCAGCTAATGAAATTACGGATGTGAAAAAAAAACTACTAAGGAAAATAGGGAGGTACAAAAAGAGTCATCTGCTCTTATGCTCGAACTTAAGCTACGTCCAATATGTGAATAAATTAGTAAGTCAAAATGACACACGTTTATCTTAATAATAATAATAAGTATCTTTATGAAGAAGGAAAGTTTGCGCTACACAATTATTTACATATTTTCACTTGTCGCAACGAAAATAGAACGAACGTTATTTTTAGTCTCTTATTTATACCGCACTATTTCGCTATATTTCATAGTAATATTTTCTCTTTGACATTTCGTCACATTCATAATAATATGCATCCTGTGGACAATGGGCTGAATATTCATTATTTGCGCTGGTTTCAGCATTTCGCCACCAAACTGTTAAACGTATTATACTTTACGTTAGAGTCGTTTAGTAAGTAGTCGCTTCATCCATCTGGCAGAAACACTATATTTAATCAGCCGTGTTTATTTTATGAAAAGTCATTGGCACCACAGGATTCATCAAGGCGATGAACAATAGGGCAATATACTCCCCGAAATGCAACATCCTTTTAGGAATGCTTATTAATTAGGGAAGTTTTTCCTGTGGAAATTCCACGCCGCAAGTGTAATATAATAATTCTCTTCGAAAAATCAGGGTAGTGAGTACGTAACTTTTGCTATAGCACGACTAACCACACATCAATCTAACTACTCATAACCACGGCTTAACTACATAATAACCACGCTGAAACGCACAACTAACTACATTTGTAACGTTACGTACTCGCGCTAACTACACTAGGAAGTAGTTAGTCGTGCTATAGCACTTACGTACTCACCCCCCAGAATTAAAAAGGAAAAAAACTGACTCGTGATTTAAAAACGTTTTATTTCTGAGGGTTTTGAACTCTAGTAGATTCACGATGAGTTCATCGAAAATCAATCCATCGAAAACGAATTAATCGAAAATCAATTCATCGAATGACCAATTCATCGAAAATAAATGTTTTGAAGATATTTGAGAGAATTTTGTTATGACATAAAAATAAGGTAAAGCTTCAGTTTAATCACTCTTATAAAGTAAAGATGGGGACGATTTTGACATACGCTGGAGGTACCTATTTATTTAGTTATTAATTTATTGTATATCATTGGCGTATCACCAGGTAATTTATAAATTTATAAATGTGTTTTCACTCGGGGGGGAGGGGTGTCCAAGAAGGAATGGGGGGTTCTGCCCCACAAACCCCCCTTTTAACTACGTTCTAAACTTAACCTAACCTATTCAAATCGAATATAAAATAACCTCGAAATCATTAGGTTTAGGTTTAGAGGTTAAGGTTTAGGTCAAAAATGATTACACAGTTTTATATACTTACAAAATACAATACAATAACTAAAAACCCCCAAGAATTCATTACTGATGTTTGATTTTAAATGGAACAAACCACTTCGGGCTAACGACCGTCTTCTACTGTTATTTCACAGGCTGGCTTAGTGTGATCACTTTACGTTAACAACGTTTGCCATTAGGTGATAATGTTTAAGTCTCCGAAACTTATAATCATGAGAATTCTCAACATGTTCAACATGTCGAAAAATCTCATGTATGCAAAAAGTAGATATTTAATAGGTAATTAATGAAATATAGAAATAAATGTTGGAAATTATTGGGAACAAGAGAATAACCAAATTTAAAGACTGCGACTGCTGTCATGTACCTATTTGGCAAGAAAAGAATCTAGACATAAATTAGAACGTTGTGCACCAACAAAGCCAAAAGGCAAAAGATGAGAGATTTACAAAAATGGATAGTCATATCCTGGCGCCAAAAACATGACAGCAGTCGCAGTCTTTAAATTTAGTTGCTCTCTTGTTCTCAATAATTTCCAACTTTTATCTCTATATTTCATTATAATTACTAAATATAATTTTTAGTTGTTGTATTACATTCGATAAAATCCACTCCTGAAAAAAGGTCATAATAATCTAGACATAATTAGAATGTTGAACTTACAAAAACCCAGAACCCGGAATCGAAATTGAAGATCTAATATTTCAACATTTGAGAGTATGGTTGCCAAAAAGGTTGTTTCTCTCAGATATCTTCAACATAATTATTTATTTTCGATGAATTGGTCATTCGATGAATTGATTTTCGATGAATTCGTTTCCCCAAAAAAAAATATTTTCTTACAGAAATAAAAAATAAATAAATACCTAAATGTTATAAGATTTCACCACTTAACTAAACCTAGGGATGGGCAAAAAATATCGATATATAAAAATATCAATATTTTTTTAGAAAATAATCGATATTTTTCGTCGATTTTTTTAATCTGGAAATATTGATATTCGATTTTGATTTCTGAATATCGGAATCGATATTTTTTTAAGTGCTGTAATAAATTCAGATTTTTATTTAAATTATGAACGCACCCAAAAACTTTTTTTCTACGCTCCTCTCTGGTAGAATGGCGGATCCAGGGGGGGGGTCATGAGGGGTACCAAATTTTGGAAACGACTTTTTTTTAGGATTGAAATGACCTTTTTTTGCTTTGGGCTAAAAATATCGAATTATCGATATTTTGTCCTCTTCATACATCGATACTTTTTAAAACTATCGAAACGATAAATTATATCGATATATTTTTTTCATTTGCCCATCCCTAACTAAACCTGTCAAAGTGAGGAATTTGACGTTTGTCAATCTGCAAATACTTTTTTATTTGGAGCGTGGTGCGGGAACGAATGGGATAACCATCCGTTAAGAATGCCTGGACGAAATAAAAAGGGAGCGCGGGGCGCGATCGGGTCGCCAAATGATCCCGAACGTTACGCTACGTGTGACAACATTGAGTTCGGGAGCAAGAGGGAAAGATATAGTCAGCAACGATACAAATTTAACTCCTAGTTTCGTTTCTAACTAAAATAGGAGAGTTGTCAACATCGACCCTAACGGAAAAAGCAAATTTGTTGGAAAAAATGTATCCTAATGATTTAGAAACTTTGCTAGTTCAGGAATGCGTACACTTTCAAGGCCACCTTTCTTCTGAAAGAATTTTATTAAAACCATATTTTGGATCATTAAAAAGTCTATCATCGTTTCTGCGAAATCAGAATTTGGAGAACCTTTATCCAAACTTGGATATAGCAGTTCGCATGGCTCTGTATACACCAGCGACAAATTGTTCGGGTGAGAGAAGCTTTTCTTTCTTAAAGCGGGTGAAAAACTATCTACGATCTACATTATGTCAACAGAAGCTAAATGCCTTAGCTCTTTTGTGCATAGAGTCAGAACTAATGTACAACATTTCGTACGACGATATAACTGACGATTTTGCGGTTATAAAATCGCGCAAAAAGGTCGTGTCTTGTAAAACTTTCATAAATAATATCAGTATTTTCACTTGCATACTAGAAATTGATTTCATGGATTACGTTATTTAGAAGCTCAGAAAATTTACTAAATTGGTTTAGAATAAATATCATTAGTTCTTAATTTTTCATAATATATATAATGAAAAAAAACAGAGAATCATATTTTAGTCTTTTAATTATATTTCCATCCACCTTCTTTTGTCCATGTAGGTAGGGTAGGTATCGAAGGTTAGAAGGGGCGGCAAAATTTGCCTTGAGCCTGCTGGCGGCAAATGCGTAAATCCGCCACTGATAGTGAGATATATTATGGTTTATAAGTTGGCTTGTTTATTCATTTGCGTAGGTATATGATGTGGAATACGGGTTCGAGTCGTGCTGGGAGCATGGGCATGATGAACATGAACATGTCGAAAAGTGGTTGGTAGCCTAGCGGTTACGACGCCGCCTTTCGTTGGTTCTATCCCAGAGGTGCCGACCAGCTTCCTCTTTCACCACACAAGCTTTATGCAGCTTACTGTGAAAGAGTCAAAGAGTGTATTTATGCTCACTTTGAATATGCACTGATTCATTTAAAAAATCCATGATGGGAAGTTTCAGGATTTGAATTTGACCATCTTAATGACGAACGTTGTTTGAGTATCACACTAAACCAGCCTTTGAAACGACTTTCGTAAGCCCACAGTGGTTCAAGTTTGAAAATAATACTGGAAAACCGAATATCCAATAATCCAAAATCGTATAATAGTTGGTTATATACACTGCGAGCGCTTGACGCTTAAAAAGCTACTCTCTACCAGCCAAACGTTCCCATACAATCTGAGACAGGATTACAACTACGAGCAGAAATTTCAAGTGGAAAAAAAACACTTGTTAAACTCTGACTCGACCAGGAATCAAACCTGATGGCCCTTATACAGAAATTTAAAGTCTAGTCTAGACCACCGAGACTGAGGGGTTTTACGTTTATAAATTGTCAAGATAAACAATAAATTACTATAGGTAGATACCGTTTTAACTAACCATAATATTGCAGATAAACTATGTAGTATCTATATATTAATACGTAAAGCAAAAACTTTATACACCTTAAAATTGCGCGGATGGAGGAATATGAAATTTTGCACACTTATAGTTTTATATAGAGAAGGAGTGGCGAATGCTATTTTTTTTAATCTTATAATGTAAATGCAAGTCGGGTTAGTGCGAACACTTATAACTCGAGATCGGCTGAACAGATTCTTCCGATGTTTGATTTATTGGATTCTTCTCCGCTCCGGAAAACAGAATAACTAATAAAAAATTGAAAAAAAAATGGATAAGAAATAATATAAAATATAATATTAAAGTTAGTGTGGAACGGATTTACTCACAACAACGCCATCTGTGAAAAATTCCATAACAACACAATTTTTATTTACTTGACAACCATTGAGTTTGGAAGCATTGGTACGCAGATTTTTGATTGAGTTGAGTTTCTTTTCAGCTTTCAGAAATAATTTTTATAAACCTTCAAACATATTTTAAACGTATTTTTGTATAAATTACAAATTTGAAATCAATATTCATAGTTAGGACTATAGGACGTCTGTTGGGAAAGCTAGTTATGCATAAAAAAAATCATTAAATCGATAAAAAAAAACCTTCATAAGCACTTCTGTACTAGACCAGTGGTATCAGTCGACGACTTTCGTACACGCAGCGTATTGGAGTTCGTGGGTTCGAGTCCCGGTGCCGACCGTTTCCACTATCACAACACAAGCTTTGCTTTATGTGAAAGATGTCGAAAGTGTATTTGTGTTCACTTTAGGTGAGCCCAGAATCATTAAAAAAAAAAACTAAAAAATAATTTCAATTAACTATGGTCGAACTTCGCCCACTGGGCGACCACTAGTTCTTGTTAAAGTATGTAAGTACAAATCAGTTAAATGAAGAACAACTCAATGTCAGTGTCGATTCGCAGAGATACGCAACCTTGCGTAAATAAGTCTTATCTCAACGGTATGTTTGTCATTATTGACTGAAACTTACAATTATTATTAGGCTGCTGCCCATGTATGCACTGTCTTAAATTATGGTCCTCGAATTACACTCATTAACACTGCATACAAGAAGTAGGTATGTAGTGTAAAAATGAGCAAGTAGATTGACATCAAAACGCAATCACTGCATTTTTTTAATAATGATATTGTGATGTTTATTGAAAGGGGAAAAATGCTTTTTGAATCATCCACTTGTGATCTTATGCACATTTTTCCGCAACTACTTCAACTTTATTTTAGGCTATGTATTTTTTTGCAGTTGGAGCACAGGTCCATGGTCCCACGATATGCCTCAAATTTAATCTAGACAGAAGATAAAGAAAGGCAATATAGCCATAATTTATGACAGCCAAAGAGCCATTAAAGCATTGAGTCCTATAACATCATTACTAAAATGGTATGGGTAGATACTTGAGACTGACTAAGTAGGTAGGTCAAAAAATGGTATGGGAATACCTATCAAAATTAAACGAACTGGACAAGAATAATAACGTCACACTTGTCTGGGTCTAGGGACACAGGGTTAAGGGCAATGAACAAGCAGATAGGCTAGTGAGAAGAGGTGCAGCAACTGCTTAGTTGGACCAGAACCTTCTTGCAGCCTCTAAGTAAGAAATTCTTCCAAGAAGAAAAAAGAAGGAAGGGAGGAAAGATAAGAATAATCTTTTCGGACTTAAATTCGCCGCCTTGGATCCTCTCCTAATACTGGACTTCTTGAAATAATGTCAGGGATAAGTGGGAAAGCTCTAATTGGGAGACAAAGTTGACCACTTTAGATTGGAGCACAAAATAACCCAGAGAAAAATGTTCTTTGTACTTTAAACAACATGTTGGCATCTTCAACTATTTATTTACGTTCAACAGTTGTGTTTGGCAAATTACTTGGAAAATCAGAGAGCATTAAAAATGAAACCATTTACATGATTTTTTTTGCTATGGGAGAGATAACATAAGAATTTCCGGAAGAACAGTATGGAAAACAGAGCGTTTTGAGGTTATTTTACTTATTTGGGACACGGTGTTTGTTTTTTTTTATATTTGGTATAAACTGTTACTTAATGTAAATGAATTACGTTAAATAATATATAGGTAATATTCTTTGTACTCATTGACATATTGTTCTACAATGTTTACTCTGGAGTGGGCGATTGTGAAACAATGTAATCAATGATTGACACAAGTGTTTCAGGCATAAAAATAAAGAATCAGCAAACGAAATTCTTAATCAATAAAATAATATACATATAATTAAAAGCATGTAAATAGTCGTTACTTGTTAGTGTTGGTTAGGGTGGGCCGTTCTAGTATGGAAGTTAAAAAGGTGCTTCTAATCTTAATATAATAGTGATAATTTGTTGCCTTAAGAGATGTATTATAACTATCTACAAAATTTCATGTCAAAAAAATAAGATCTGTATGGGACGAAAATATCCCATACTAACTGATATTTTTATAATAATCATGTAAAATGATTACGGCTTTGTTTTTTTATTCATTTTTTTATTATCCCACAGATAATTCAAGTACATACTTCTATTTATTTAATTACACAAAAATAATAAATAAAACTTTTACATTTTTAATGTAAAGTAAGTATGTGAAATTATGTTATTTTGCAGTGATTGTTTTTGATAAATTAGGTTTGATATCTTTTTTACTCGTTGCTTTCTAAGCTCTTACATAATCTTCTCTTGATAAATTTTTGCGTAAAGTTGGTGAGGCTTCTTTGACAATTTCACAGATCGTCAAACTCCTTGGATATGACAAGGAAAATTCAGGAAACTGTATTTATTCATTTTCGCCATTGTATGTAATGAATGCCGTAAGATCTTCGTCGGATACTTGTCGATTGGTGTTTCTGTCACATTTTGTTGTCTGTCTATAACGTAGTTCTTGTAAAAGATGCTTCAAAATTTACTTTCGGTACTTCAAGGATCAAAGGTGCGTGTTTTCGGGTGGTTCGAGCTTTCACTATCCGGCGAGCGGTTCATTCTCTTACTACATAGCGTATTTTGAGCGAAATAGCTTTTTCTTTTAGTAATTACAGTTTATATAACAGATTTGATCATCTGATAAATATATGGATAAGAAATTAAAATTCCATAGGTAACGGGCTCAGTTGCGAGGTAAGTTAGTGCACAAATATTAACAACTAGCTTATACCCGTCTTGCTTTACGTTTTTGATTCCGATTGTTAGGCTTGATCGGTAGGTAATTAAACAGATTCTAGTCTAGCTTCCCATTGCTTTGTAGACCTCTATAACTGACATAAGCACAGAAAAAGAAGAATGACACTTTTAATGTTTATTAAAATTTTGTATGAAGATCCTAAAAAATAGGGTTTTTTAAATAGCTCTAAATATATTAAAGTTAATGCAGCAAATTGTATTAAAGAACCTTCTCCGGCATTTTTCACGGCTCTGTGCTGATTCATATATGACGTAGCATTTGTATTTTGAGCGTGATGCTATGACATACGGTAAAAAGCAAAATAAAAAAACATTTCTGAATTATTATTTAGATAGAGAAGGAGGGGCTAATGCGAGTTTTATTTAATTTTCCAATTTACCACGCAACTTTATTAATTTTTTATTTCATAAGAACCTTCTACTGATAAAAGCCAACACGACAAAAAAAGAATTAGTGAAATCGGTTCAGCCGTTTAGGCGTGATGCGATGACATTAAGTAAAAAGCTAATAAAAAAACATTTCTAAATTATTATGTAGATTTACCACGCAACTTTCTTAATTTTTTTCTTTCATAAGAACCTTCTACTAATAAAAGCCAACACGACAAAAAAGAATTAGTGAAATCGGTTCAGCCGTTTAGGCGTGATGTTCACATATACGATAGAAAGCAGACAAACATTTCTGAATTATTATATAGATAGATTACCACGCAACTTTCTTAATTTTTTCTTTCATAAGAACCTTCTACTAATAAAAGCTAACACGACAAAAAAAGAATTAGTGAAATCGGTTCAGCCGTTTAGGCGTGATGATCACATATACGATAGAAATCACACAAACATTTCTCAATTATCATATAGATAAAGATAAGTTAAGGTCATCAAACTTCAGAAACGCAGTCGCAGAATCCTATTAGCTTAGTTTAGCGATCTAACATGGAATATTTTTCCTGGAGCTCAGTTGCCTAAATCATTAGAAAATGTTTCTGTTGGTATGACTGTGCCAATTTGGAATAAATATAATTGATCTTTTCGTAGATCTTGAAATGATAAAATAGTAGTTTCTATTGTAATCACCTGGAACATATCAATTGTTTTTTTTCCCAGTTGTTTTCCAATTTGATCAGTATGCGTATGATGATTTGAGAAAGCACTATCAACATATTATACAAAAACCTAAACAATTGTTACTTGTCGTTTTTTTTCTAGATTACCGGCGACTCATTCAATTGGGATTACTTCTGGTTTGCAATAAGCAAAAATTTCATTCTAATGGTTTTATTAGTCTTTTCTCCTGCAAACTAATTATTCAATCATGATTTCCGGTATTTACCTACACTTTTTTTCATCACATCAGACGACAAGTAAAAGATCAAATGAAATATTGCTTTTTGAAAAGAAATCTGTAATCGATCTCTCTATCGGTTTCGGTTTTCCAAATTTTCCATCAATTTAGAATCAGTTTCCTTTAACACTCTCTTAATTATTGTTCATTTGTATTTTTGACCACTTTTTCTAATCATTAGCCGAAAACTTTGGCATTACGGCCATCAAAATACAATACTGGTATTTTTAACCCTTTTCTCATTACATGAGATTTTCTCTGGTTTTTCGCGGCGCTCTATATACTTTGTTGCTATCTAAAATTGCATTTTTATGCTTTATATCATACAGAACTGATTATTCCGTCATTTTTATGACATACAATCTTAAAAAAATATTAAGTTAAAGATATTTTTAATTTATTTATACCTGCTTCAAAATATGATAAATTTAACAATTTTTTGAAACTTTGAGCTCAATTCGGAGACAGAAAATATACTTCAAATTGAAAAATATTTTGCATACCTATTTTAAACAGCATTTAGCACTAAAATATAATTATTACGTTAGCAATATTGGAAGAAACGCAAATCGACCCGCCCTAGTGTTGGTGTGCTCTTTGACAGCGTTCTCGTATTACGAGAGAGCTCAATCCTATAGTCCACACTGGTCGGGTTTTAGTCGAGTAGCGAGTAATTTAGTTGCTTACTAGCTACTCGGCGTGAGCACTTTCTAGGATTATTTTAAGAAAAAAAAATTGGGTATTATGTTGTTTTAAGTTATTTGATATGTGTATCCTTCCAGTATTAACATATGGTTTTGAAACTACCACTTTTACGAAACGGTCAATACAAAAACTCCAAGTGACACAACGAGCGATGGAGAGAAGGATGTTAAACATTGGTCTGAGAGACAGGAAGCGAAATGAATGTATTAGAGAAAGGATCAAAGTTGACGATTTGACTCATAAAATAGCGTCACTAAAGTGGAACTGTGCCGGCCATATTGTAAGAAATGATGAAAAATGGGCCAAGAAAACCCTGGAGTGGAGACCAAGAACTGGTGATAGAAACTCAGGTAGGCCACAGCTGAGGTGGTCTGACGATATTAGGAGAGTGGCTGACAATCAATGGCATAGAATGGCAAGAGACGGGGACATTTAATGGAAGTCGGGAAAGGAGGCCTATGTCCAATACTGGACGAGTTGTAGGCTGATGATGTTGTTTTACGAAGAAAAAAAATCTGAATGATGATCAAGAAAGACCAATAAACATGACAATGTCTAATGATCGATGAGTTTCTCACCTGTAGTCCGGTATCCCCGCAGTGAACACGTAGGAGAGGCTGTTGGCGGCACCAAACATCACCGGAAGAGAAAGTAGGGCATAGTTGATTATTTGGAATTTTCCCAGTTCGCCAATCTCCTCCAACACTGCGTCGAAATCCATTGTGTCTGGCAAAATGAACCAAAATAATATTTTCATTACCTATGTATTTGGGTACCAACAACAAAATCATTTCAAATAAAACTAACATACCTACCTATGTACACACACTCTGCTTAAATGATATACAACAAATAAACAATGACATGATTCAGCATATGAGCCTGCCGACTCGTGCGATATTTTTAAATTTAAATTTCAACACAGTAGGTACAGTAGTAAAGGTATTTAAGTACGCTGATACATAGAAACGAGACGTTTTCTTGCCATTTTCAGACAATAACTCGTATTCAGAGCAAGCCTTTATGCCATGCATTCATCTAATTCTTATTAGGTATCTAAAGTTTTGATTTAGCGGCTCCTATATTTTTTAGAGGACACACCATTTTTATCGCAATGAAAATCGCCCCATAGTTGTACATATGTGTGTTATTTTATTGAATAAAAATATTCGCTATGCTAAATTTAAGGAAACAAAGTTGCACTTTTATAAATTTTAATCGAATCTCGAGTGCTTTCGTCTGAAAATTACGCACTGAAAGTTTTGCTAGAGAGACAGTCTCTTGACTTTCATTGAGTAAATAAATACACAAACTTTGCAAAAATATTGGATTTGATTTATTTTTATTTTACTAGAATGACAGTGGTGATACGAAAAATTTCACAAATTGTATCGACAACAAAAACACGCAAAAATTATCAGCGGGTAGTTAAGAAATAAGACAACCAACAGAAAAAAACTTATGTAATATAATATATTATGCAGACTCGGCTGGGGTTAAAGAGATGAGGATAGGAATAAGGGAGAAGGAAAGGGCAAGAGGACAAAAGTTATTGCTCTGACGTCATATTATAGAAAATACTTATTAATATTGATTTTAAAAAAATCTGTAGGAACAACAATTTATCAGACACCTACCTATTAAAAATTAATATAACAAAAAGATGAAAACTTTACTATGGCAATAATAAAACTAAAATAAAAGGTCGGGATTCGGTAGGTTAAGTACCTACCTAATCGGACATTTTTTCTCCTTTGTACTTAAATAAATAAATACCTACTTACGTGTAAAATACATTCAATTTAGGTGCTTATGACCGAAACTATTAAAATGATTATTTAAAATAGTCCCACCGTGGCAATGTTGCCATCAAAATAAAATCAATCTTCATTAAACTGTAGGCATTTCCAAAAATTGAAATTATGTGTAATGAAATTGTCAACGTTTAGTTGGAAACTATTAGATAACACTATAGTAGCCAACTAATAATAAAATTATGTGATTTTATCCTGTAAAATTATATTTTGTGACGCACTCTTCATAATAAGTATTTTTATTAAATTTATGCTGACACCGCCTACCACAAGAGTTCTCCGCGGGGCACACGAACATCTGGCACTACTATGTAGTGGTGCGTGAGTTCTATTTTTTGAAAATACACAGGCTGCTTCAATTTTGCGTGGACAAGAACTTTTCAGTACCTATCCTACAAACATTATTTACGCGCCAAATCGAAAATCAATCAGGAGACGAAGTCCGTCACTCGGTGACAGAGGTAAGTATAGTCCTGATAACTGGCTATATACCGCAGTTTGATGCTGTGCTTACTTAAAACAATGTTTTTTTTTTCGCATTTTAAGTAAACGATAAAAACATAGGGGTTGGTACTTCTTATTTAAAACCATTTTATTTTTGAAGGTTTATGGAATATTCGTCGTTTTTTGTGTTGAGATTTCGTTTACTAATCGACGTTGAAAAACTTTTTCATAACAGCCAGTTTTAGTTCAAACTTCAGAAAATAATGTTGAATGAAAAAGAAAAGAAAGAAACTTGAAAAGCAGTGACGTTAGACGGAGACTAAGTACATATTTCAAATTGGCATTAGTTCTCCCCTTTTCAAAGAATTGCCATCAGTCACGCTGTATATAAATAAATACCAACTATTTGATGTCAAAATTTCGCCTATTAGGTACATAATTATAAATAAAGTATGTTCGATTTTCAGAGGCTTTTTTAAATTTTAATCATTTCGTACTTCTACTATTGTTTATGGTCGTTTTGATAACCATTTGAAAATCGAACATAATAATTAATGTAATCTCAACATCAAAATATTTTTGCGCAGATGTAGGCAGGTAGGTAGGTAGGTAAGTACCTACCTCAAATTCTTCCATAGAATTATTATTTTGTTTTGGATTGCCAATATTGAAAAAAAAAATATTTTGTTTATTCAGTGCATATCGTGACCGATAAGCCTAACGTTAAGACCAACAATAAGTAATGTGTAGATAATAAATCTTATGGTGACTACTCAAATATTGCATCAACTCGTCAGTGCATAATACAGACAGATAGATACGACAAAGGAGTTATTCATAGAGAGCGTCCAAACCGCGCTATTTCAAACGATAAAAAAACTCGATCGAACGGAGGTGTTCCAATGGCATAATGACTGGTATTCTCAAATTCACGATCCAACTCAACGCAAGAAGCTCTTGCTTAGAACTTAATCGGTTGCCAGTAGTTACGCAACTAATGTATTGGATAAAACATTTTCAGAATACAGAAATGTCAAAAGTCTCAAAAAAAATTGGATACGACGCAACTCAATCGTCTGTTTTTCATTTCAGAATATTTCAAATCGACACAGTTTCCCAATATGGTAGGAAGAAGGCGAAAAAAATCAAAAGTTCAAAACACTTTTCGAGTGCCCCATATAACAAAGTACCTCTACCTACACGTCCAATGTATATGAAGAGCTCCTACATACCTACCTATTATATGTACAGCGAAATGATTTAGACTGAGCTATCGCTAAATTAAGCTTTACAGGTAGAAAAAACCTTAATGTATTATACAGTACCTATATAAATACCACCTCATACCCATTTGAATCTACTTACACATCAACCGCCATCATACACCTATGACCTATACCTACATTTATATATTTATACTATAGTTATACCACCACCCTAAGCCATTTTTATTTGCCTAGGTACTTCCTGGTCCTTGTGATTTGAATACAAATCCCTACCTACTCTTATAGGCTGTTTCCACTTTGTTAAGAAGCAAGTGTATGTGTGAGTGCAGGTGCGAGTTAACGAGTAGTAAACAGCGAGTTGCGAATGAATCTTGTAATTTCAACTTGAGTGCAATTTTTACTAGCAACTTAATAATGTGGAAAGGGCTCTTTAATAATGACCTCTTGATCCGTGTCCCTCTCGGGTCGGGGGCCCGTGGCATTATGCCACCATATAGCTACGCCATTTGCAAGAGGTCTATTACATAACAAAAAAAGCGGTCCACGAATTTAGAACGGGAGTAAAATGGTATAAACCTTAACATGTCGTGTTTTTATAACTACATAGTACATAGTAAGTATATGTATAAGATTTCAATATTAGCTAAATATTCAAAATGAGTAGGTACCAAAACTGAAAACTATGATAAGGCGTCTACGAGAGAAAAGAGTTTGGGAACCTCTGGTCTTTTTTTTTTTTTTCATAATTTTTACTTTTTAGTATCTCGCGTGTCTAAATATGTTTCCAATACCTATCTTTGCATTCGGCACAGATAATTACCAAATACCACCAAAATAAATGGATCGTACCAAAAAATTTGATCGTACGGGAATCCTACTGGGATGCATTTTAACTCCATTAAGTAGGTACTATTCATTATCATCTTGGATTTACTCCTAAAACTGCTGTTCTGTCAATTTTTGTTGGGGTTTATGGGGAATGTATGCTTTATGTGGCAAGAATCATCATCTCGTTACTTCCCTATGCATGATATCACTAACGAAGCCTCCTAGGCAAATAGGCAAAACAAGTCACACAAGTAGATAGGTACTTACTCAACATTTTTTATCTATAAAAATGATAAGACGGACAGATCTCCGCGATAAAGTTAGTTGTTTATATCGGTACGTAGGTACTTAGATAGTCTTCATTTCTTTCACAAACGAAATAACTTCCTATCTTTAAGTGTATCATCACATTCTTAAGATTACGAATAAATATTCAAAAAACATTGCAAAAGGTCAGTGTTTTAATGAAAACACAATTACATACCTAAATACTAGTTAGTTAAGTTATGTTATTATAGTTATGTTATAGAGACATAATTAGAACGTTGTGCACCAACAAAGCCAATCAAATAGGCAATAAACATGAGATATTAACAAAAATGGATATTGTCATTGTCATATCCTGGCGCCAAATACAAGCAGTCGCAGTCTTTAAATTTGGTTGCCCTCTTGTTCTCAATAATTTCCAACTTTTATCTCTATATCTCATTAATTATTAAATATCTACTTGTTGTATACATGAGATTTTTCGACATGTTGAACATGTCGAGAATCTTTATTACATTACGCAGAAAAAAAAAACTGATGAAAATTAAATTAAATAATTGGGAAAAAACATCAAATTCGCACATAAATCAAACATAACGTGCAACGGTGATTTAAATATTGTTATCTTATCGCATTAGCTTTATGCATAGTAAAAAATGTTATATAAAAATACTAGTCTGACAAGTTTAATGTAAGAAAAAAACTTACTTGAGATTCCGACGATGTTCCAATGTAGTGTAGTTTATTTCAAAATATTCAACGATCTGTCAATCCTCTTCAAATCATTTTCATCTCAAATAATTTATATTTCAAATAACCTAATATTAAAAACTTTTCGAAACTAATTCAATTATAATAAACAAATCAATTTCGTTTATATTATCATAACAAGGGCAATGTTTTCATTTTTGAAACTAAATAAAAATTTATTTTTGCTTGGAAAATTGATTTCTAGCAAAATTCACATTTTAACCTTGCAAAAAATCGTTTGTATATGTTTGTCATAAAAAATAAATACTATTTTGTACTCGCACACAATTTTTTATGCAGTTTATAATTTAAATTTTCATATTTATCGTGATTTGAATTTATATTTTACTGTTTTTCCCACGTAACAACAAACCACACGCCATCTGTCACATTACTAAGTAGAGTTCGGTTCGGGATCGGTTCGGAGTCTTCGGACGGAAAGGAATGGAATAAAACTGACAACGCGCATGGAAAAAATTCCTCATTACTAGATTAGCTACAAAAAAATCATACGATGCAAATAATGATAATATTACTTATGAAAGATTAATTTTCCTAAATAAAAACTTTATTTGAAATAATACAGAATATTTAAATTATTATTTAAATGTATGCTTTGGAATGCTTTTCATTCTAATGTAATGTCAATGTAAACATCTATAATATTATAAGGACAGATACCAATTATGGAGGGAAAATTAAAATACTGAATTTGTGGGTACTATGTACTTAGTTTAAATATTATGCAATTTTTCTTCTTCACCCATCTCTCCATTATGAGAAACAAACTTGGGATATTTTCATACTTCTCAGTCTTGTGGTTTTTATTAACGAGAATATTAATATTTATCTTCTTTTATCTCTTTCTAGATACTCATCAGTCTTATGTTTCTCCAAGACATTTTAGAATTCAGATATTACGCAATGTATACTGACTATAAGTATAGTGGAAATAAAATACGCACTAAGTGCCAAAATATTCATTTTGAGATAAAATTAATAAAACTGATTTTTCCCCCATATAGACATTGTACTACGATGATTTTTGGATCTGTTTTTTTACACCTTTAGATCATCGATATGAACTTAGTGCAATATTTAGGCTATTGCCAATGGTTTATAAACATTTCCTCATACACAACTCATTTTTTTCATTTTTGGCGCATTTTATTTCCACTATACAATTATATCCTGAAAGATTGCCAGGTTTTTTTTATAAAATAAACCTGGGCTCACCCAAAGTGAACATAAATACACATGAATCATCTTTGACAGAAGCAAAGCTTGTGTTGTGAAAGTGGAAATGGTCGGCAATGGGATTCGAACCCTTGACCCTCAGTTACTCGCTGTATGTACAAAAACCGACAACTGAATCGCTGGGCTACTATCCATAGATTCTTCAGTTCATCAAACTTCTTCCATTTTCTCCCTGATTTCTTCTTTTCATTTCTTCAGCATTCTCAGACAGCACAATTTCAAGAGACAAGATGAATAATAATTAACATAAGGGCTCTATTTGCTTTCCTTTACACATACTAATGGAGTCTTGAAAAACATGGAGAAAGGGTTCACCTTTGCTGACCATTATCTGAATGGTTGGTAGCCGACATTTGTACTATTTCGTGTTGGGTTCCAAAGAAACAACAAGTTTCCTATATATTTTTTTTTTTTAATTTTAATTGTTGGGTTATAATTTCGACTACCATCCATCATCAGACCAAACATAAAAAATAACAGTATTTTATTTTCCTAATGGATATCATTGCAAGTATAGGTAGATTTTATACAAAAAAACTTACTTTAACTAAACTATTGGTAAACAGGGTTGAAGGGGTTCGGTATATTACCGAACCGTTCGGTATTTTTGCTCCATGTTCGGTATGAAAAAAATACCGAACTATGGAGTGTTCGGTGTTTCGTATTCATAGTACCTAATTCCTAACATTGTCCAACCTACCCTTTCCTATGGTCGTACCTGCGACAATTTTCTATGTGTTAAGACAATCTATGTGTCAAAAGTCAATCAGTATGCTAGTAGCCCCCGTGGGGACCGCATATATTTTCGTACTGTTGTTGAAACTGACATCAAGTGAATTCAGCGAGTTACGTTTACGTGTGTTTTACGTTTTGTTTATGTGTTATTTGCAAGTACATTACAAGCTCCCGTGGGGTAATTACATCGTCGCTGAAACTGACAGTTTTAGTTCTGCGAGTTTACGTGTGTGTGTTTAAGTATTGTTTATTGCAAGTTAACTGTTTTTTTGGTGAAAAGGACATAAAAGGACAGCCAGTAAAACAAGGTAGGTGCGATCCTTATTCCCATCTACCCCTTTACGAAACATCATTTGGTCCATTCGAGCCTGATTGTCCTTTTACTTCCTTAATTCCGAATACGAAATATCAGGATCGTATCTTGGGTATTTTTGTGTCAATTTACATTTATTTTTTATACATATAGCCTGCAAGCAAATTGTCTCATTTATTTCTTATAATTTTTTTTGTTATAAGATTTATTATTTTCATAAATTGATTTAATTTGCGTAGGTACGCACAATAACTTTGTTGTAACAAAGTGTATTGTCGCGCGGTGGGTATTCCGTGAAAGATATAATCTTGTCTCTGGTCTGTGCGTTGTTGGTGCGTTGTCTTCCTTTATCTAGCGCAGGTACCTGCGCGATTTGACGTTTCATTTTTGACATTGACATTGTTTTGTTTACATTTACATTTTTACAATGGCCAAAGTAATTAAACATAATTTGGCGCTTTTGAACATTCAAAGCTTATTTGATTTTGCTAAGGAGGCACAGCAAAACGGCGAAGAGGCATCATTGCTTAAGTTTACGATCCGATTTGCTGACATAGATAAAATAAAAGAAGAATTTGTTGAGTGTCATGTTTCAATCCAGTCTATCTCTCGAGGAGATTTTGACTCTGAGGGGCATGCACTTAAATATAAACAATTCATGGAGACATATTATAGCATTAAGGAAATATATAATAAATTGTGTCCAACAGTGGTTACCAAAGTTATCAAAACAGAAAGCCAAGCTTCGACCACGATTGCATTGCCTCAAATTGTGTTGCCAAGTTTCAGTGGTTCCTATGCGGAATACACTAATTTCATTTCTATATTTAATACGTTGGTGCATCAAAATGCAACATTAAACGGTATTCAAAAGTTGCACTATCTTTTCTCTTGTTTATCGGGTGATGCACTACGAGTTATTCGACATCTTGCAATATCAGAAGAAAATTATCAAGTGGCCTATAATTTAATTAATGAAAGATTTTCTAATGTAAGGCTGATTGCTGACAATCATTTGTGCAATTTACTTTCGTTAAAACCGGTAGACAATGCCTCGCACTTGCGACTTTTTGTTGACACTCTTAAGGAGAACACGCAAGCATTAATGTCATTAAAGATAAATATCGACCAGTGGGATTTCATATTGATTCACATTTTTTCTAGAAAATTGTCTCCTGATTTACGTAATCGATTTGAACATCAGTTGTCTAAGAACAAGTTACCCAAATTTTCAGAATTTTTATTATTTTTAGAAAACCAATGCCATGTGTTGGAAGTAACATCTGTGAAATTTACAAGGGAAAAACCTGTAAAAGGGGTTTTTCATTCAACTGTAACATCTACAAATAAATTTTGCTGTCATTTTTGTAAAGAGCAATCACATGTCATTTTTGGATGTGAAAAGTTTAAAAATTTGACAGTTACCGATCGTCGTGAATTTACAAAAAAGAATCGATTGTGTTATTCGTGTTTGAAATCCCATGATATAAAAAATTGCAAGAGTTCAGGTAGATGTAAATTATGCAGTTCTAGCAGACACAATACTTTGTTGCATCTGGAACAGCATCGGGGTCCTCAATCTGAAGCGGAATTACGCGTTCCCCAGACTTTGAGTGAGGTTCATTCTGGTACTGTTTCAGGACTTACGACTGTTTTATTGGCCACTGCGCGGATCCCTATTAGGGATGCCTTTGGCAATTTTCATGTATTAAGGTGTCTTCTCGACAGTGGATCTATGTCATCGTTTATTACGGAAGAGTGTGTCAGACGTCTGTCACTGAAACGGGACAGGATGCACATACCAGTTACATCATTGGGAGGCAACGCTGCCCCTGATATTCGTGGATCCACTCTTATTACGTTGAAGTCACGTTCTGGTGACTTGCTTTCAACTACAGCCTTGATATTGCAACGCCTTACGAATAATCTACCAAGTACCAATGTGCCACAACACATTGTTAATGCGTATAAGAACTTGTCGCTAGCTGATGAGTATTTTTATGAGCCCGCCAAAATAGACATATTGTTGGGTGCGGACTTATATACTAGTCTGCTGGACGGCTCATCTGTACAGTTTTCTGAAGGTATACCAACTGCTTTAGGTACAGTATTCGGTTACGTTATAAGCGGTCCATACGGCAGGGCAGCCCCTGCATTATATAGCAACCTTAGTATTTGTTCTTTTCATAATGACGTGTCGTTAGATAAACTTGTTGAAAAATTTTGGCATTCAGAAAATCTTCCTGAAATACATATTTCAAGTCCGGAAGATGATGAGTGTGAAGAATTTTTTATGCGGACTCTTGAGAGGTTGCAAGGCGGAAGATTTATGGCAAGATTGCCATTTAAGAAAATTCACCCCCCGCTGGGTGATTCATATAACACTGCGTTGAGAAGATTTTTGAATTTGGAAAAACGTTTCTCACAAAATGAAGATCTCAAGCATGAATATCGTAAGTTTATGAGTGAGTACTTGGCACTGGGACACATGACACCTTATACAGGTGTGACCCAGCCAGGTAAATACTTTTATATTCCGCATCATCCTGTATTTAAAACAACAAACCAAGTAAAAAAAATACGAGTCGTCTTTGACGCAAGCGCCAAAACATCTACATCGGTATCTCTTAATGATTGTATTTATTCGGGTCCCAAATTACATAAAGACATTTCAAATATTATTACGAATTTCCGTCTACATTCGGTTGCATTCACCTGTGACATTAAAATGATGTTTCGCCAGATAGCAATGAATCCTGAAGATCAACCATATCAGTTGATACTTTGGAGAGATTCCCCTGAAGAATCTATTGGTCACTATGCGCTCTGCACAGTTACGTATGGCGTGACGTCATCGCCATATACCTCCATGAGGGTACTGAATGAACTTGCGAGAATGGGTAAAAATCAATTTCCTGAAGCATCTAGGGTTTTGAGCTCTCAAATATTTGTTGATGACATCATCACTACAGCTCCCAGCGTGCGGGATGCTATTTTACTAAAGCAAGAACTGATATCATTGCTTGCTATGGGAGGTTTCGAGCTGCGCAAGTGGTCGTCGAATGATAAGCGGCTACTTGAGGATTTACCAGCTGAGCACTGTGAAATGTCACGTTCATTTGATGCAGCAGATTCAAATATTAAGATATTGGGGGTTCAGTGGAACCCAGTTAATGATTGTTTTAGTTATAGTGTCAGTTTACCTGAGAATACCCTGTGTACCAAAAGGTCAATCCTATCTACCATTGCGCGTATTTTCGATCCATTGGGTTGGATTTCTCCTATTACATTCAAGGCGAAATTAATTATACAAAAGTTATGGTTGCTTCATACTTCTTGGGATGAACAACCTCCTCATGATATTGTCCAAGAATGGCAATGTTTTATGAATGAGTTGAACATTATCGAAAAATTTACAATTCCGAGAAAAATATTTGATGAAAATGTGTCGGAAATTTCTATACACGGTTTTTGCGATGGTTCACTATGCGGATATGCTGCAGTTGTGTATCTTAGAACTGTCGATTTACGAGGTAAAACTGAAATTCATTTATTGGCAGCTAAGTCAAAAGTTGCTCCTGTACGTACTGTATTAACTGTCCCTAAACTTGAATTAAATGGTGCGCTTCTTTTGACCCGTTTAATTGAGTGTTGTGTGTTGTCATTTGGGGACAAACTTAAATTTGATAATGTTACTTGTTGGTCAGACTCAACAATATGTCTTGCGTGGCTTCAAACGTCACCTCATTTATTGCAAATTTACGAAGGGAACCGTGTTTCTCAAATTTTAAATTCTAAGGTTGATATTACCTGGAGGTACGTACCCTCTAAGTTGAATTGTGCTGACATTTCCTCAAGAGGTGCTTTTCCCTCAGATTTGTTAAATTTTGATTTATGGTGGAGCCCACCATGGCTAAAGGAGTCTTCTGATATTTGGCCGTGCCAAAAGAAACATCCTTTAGACTTGAAAAATCTCCCTGGTCTCCGTGATACCAAGGCGACTTCTCTACACATTAATGTAAATAATTCCACATGTATTAGGTTTAGTTCTTTAAAACGTTGCGATAGTATACCCATCTCAAGGCTAAATCGTTATCAGCTCATTAAGTCTATTTCGCAGTCTTTCTGGTCAAGGTGGCAACGAGAGTATTTACATACTCTACAACAACGGTCCAAGTGGCTCAAGGCCACAGTTCCTCCAAAAATCGGAGAACTTGTCCTGGTACGTGAGGACAACGTACCAACATTGCAATGGCGACTGGGAGGAGTAACAAAGCTTGTTTCATCTCGAGATGGAGTCACTCGTGTGGTTGAGCTAAAGACTCCAACTGGTGTCCTGATGAGGCCAGTTTCGAAGCTGTGCCCACTTCCTCATCAGGATGTTTAGATAATATCTATAATTTATTTTATTTTTATTGAGACATTTGCTTTGCTTGCTCTATGTGTTTTGGTTTAAGTTTGCAATCCGTTTGGGATATTTATTTTTGCCTTGTTAAAGAGTCTTGGTATACATACCAGGCCTCTTCGGGGGGAGGATGTTTCGTATTCATAGTACCTAATTCCTAACATTGTCCAACCTACCCTTTCCTATGGTCGTACCTGCGACAATTTTCTATGTGTTAAGACAATCTATGTGTCAAAAGTCAATCAGTATGCTAGTAGCCCCCGTGGGGACCGCATATATTTTCGTACTGTTGTTGAAACTGACATCAAGTGAATTCAGCGAGTTACGTTTACGTGTGTTTTACGTTTTGTTTATGTGTTATTTGCAAGTACATTACAAGCTCCCGTGGGGTAATTACATCGTCGCTGCAACTGACAGTTTTAGTTCTGCGAGTTTACGTGTGTGTGTTTAAGTATTGTTTATTGCAAGTTAACTGTTTTTTTGGTGAAAAGGACATAAAAGGACAGCCAGTAAAACAAGGTAGGTGCGATCCTTATTCCCATCTACCCCTTTACGAAACATTCGGTATTTTCACTTTCGGGAATAATTTTCATTTTTCCTAGTGAATTTGTAACTTCCCGGACAGCAAATTTCGAGAATAACCTTTTTTTTAGTGGAAATTTCTACTTTCAGATTTTGAAAATGACCTTTTTTTGTTTTGGTTCAGTATATTTTTGAAAAAAACCTGGCAACCCTGTTGGTAAACCATGAGTTACACTAGGCTATTATCAGCCGAAGAAGCCACTACTATCAGCTTAAATTTGCCGCTGGAGAGAATTTGCCAGCAGCTAACAATTTGGACATGTTCAACTTTGCAAGTGAGCTCTTGCATCGCTGGCGCCAGCCGGTAGTGTAGTCTGACGACCTCATATAAGCACAGACTAAGGCAACAGACCGACCAACCAACTCTTGTATGTAAACGCACAGAATACATGGCAACTAGCACTGAGCTTACCACAATGCCAGCTTAATTTGACAGCGGTGCCAGCCTCGTGTGACCCATTCGTGAAATATTACTGGTAAAGAGAAATTTTTATCCTACGAAAAATTCTCATAATAGAATCCACTATAGGTATAGTAAAAGAAAGACATAAAGCAGATGATTTATTTATTATATTGTTCAGTTTTATTAAATACAATTATTTACATAAAAAATTGTTTTTACTAGCTTAACCAAAGCGGCTTTATAAAAAAAATAAAACGCAATATTTTGTAAGATAAGCATAATTACTGCAGTGGAAAGTTATGTAGTAAGGTACAAAACATATTAAAATTATTGATCTTTACATCTTTTCATCAGATCATCTTTACAATAGACACACTAAATTTGGCATAGGTATTAAAATTTTAACAGCTGAATCTAATTTAAAGACACACACACAGACACAAACTTAAGAATGTTGATTAGGTCACAAAAAACGTATCTCATCAATCAATAATTGGTGAATGTTTTGGGGTCTTGGATTTTATTTAAATACATTTTGAAAGGGTGTTTATGGAATGATTAAAAGGAATTATCCATCCAAACAAGATGATGGACTTGAAATTATATTTTTCCTTGTGGAAAAAATCCAAATCGAGATCATAACAATGCATTGTTCATGTGTTTTTAATTGTTATTTTTAAAAAGTTGTCCATATTGTTGGTATTTTATTGATGGACTGTAATACTATCCATCAAAAAAATTACATTTACCAATATATTTAAGGAATGATAATTTTTTTAGAGGTAAGTAAACAAATAATTGACGACGCGAGTGGATGAAGGTGTTATGTCGCAAAATATCACTTTTTTATATTTTACGAAAACAAAGTTTTAAATGCCGCTCTTTCACATGAACCTAACGACAATGTTAAAAAATCATCCGAATGCCATTTTCACAATGGATGAAGGAGTTATGTAACATTAAATTATCCATAACAAATTGATATATTTCCGTACGTTTATGGTGTACCCGGTACCGCACGTCCTATCCTTTTTGTTCTTCAAAGTCGAACCAGAGTAAAAGAAAGTATTTTTATGAGCGACTCATAAATTTATTTGAATTTTTTGTATTTATTTTTTAACAAAAACAAAGATGTGTTAATATATAAACAGTTTTCCTCATTACACAATCGTACCTAAAGATAAGCTTCTGCAAGAGCACTTTTTCCCATTACACAATGGTACCTTAAAAAAAATGGTACCTTAAGATAGGCTTCTGCAAGACCTCATTTTAAATGTTACACAATAGTACTTTAAGGTAAGCTTTTACAAAGTATCTCTAAAAAGCTTTGGATTAGCAATAGATGATGGGCCATTTTGCTACCAATGTGACTGAATCATGAATAAAATTTACTATTATTTTTCAAAATTAAGGTCATAAAAACAGTTGTAACTATGTTAGTATCAAATAGGATAAGGTGAAGTTGGAACATATATCTAATACTAGCGGTCTGGCCCAGCTTCGCACGGGAAATAGGTACCTATTTAAAAAAACAAGTTTTCATGAAGATCCCTATTTTTTTTTCAAAATATTCTACAGCCTTTTGATCTGGAATAATGTGGCATTCTAATGGTCCCATCCCGTATGGCTCATACCCCAGTGACGCCCTATATCGCTGCCTAGCTAGATGAGCAGAGTGAGCCACGGAGAGCGGCGACCACTCTTTTTTTTCTAATAGTTACTTACATTTTGAAACTCGTATCATTTGAATGGAATGTCCGAATTGAATAATTCAAAAAGTTTTATAAACGTATTGAAGCAGTCTTGAATATGAACTAATTTATTTTGATAAGGAGTAAACCTAGATACAAATGAAGAGCCTTGTCTAGAGGCAGCCTTTCAAATAAATTTTTAAAATAAATGAACACATAAATGTGACATAATAAATGTGACATAACTATAAAAGTTAGACATATGCTGTCGCGACATTCTTTGTAAATATTGATGTCTTCTACAAAGTCGTGGTACATTATTTTAATCTATCATCAAAAATTTTCACAGCGCACGCATTAAAGAATATTTAAGATAATTTTTTTACACCTTGGGTTACATTATTGGAGTTTTAGTAAGGATCTCAAATTTTTTTGAAAATTCAATATAGTATATTATGTTCACCGGGGATAGTGTAGCTTTCCAAAAGTGAAAGAATTTTTCAAATTGGTTCAGTAGTTTTGGAGCCTATTCAATGCAAACAAACAAACAATCAAATCTTTCATCTTTATATATTAGTATAGAAGTATAGATTAACATAATATTACTGGAAAGTGGTAATAGCCCCTTCATCTATTTGTTGCTACTTTCTCAATCTGTCTTACAGTAAGTGGATGAAGGTGTTATGTACACATTTTCTCAAAAAAAAAACAATCATCCTAATTTCAGTAAAAAAATAAGTATCATACACAAAATCATAGGTGTTTTATCACCATAAAACCATTTAAATGCTAATGCATAACTGCAATAGTAAAAGTTCCAGCTAAAATTCTTTTCAAAACTTTAAATTCAAACATCTCAGCTCCTTAAATAACATAACACCTTCCATCCACTTCAATTATGAGTATAGATTTGAAAAATATTTACATAACTGGAAGAAATTTCCATAAAAACTTTATACAAAGATTTATAATTCACTTCTCTTTCACATTTTTTTCAATAAATTATTCTATTTAAAATAAGCAAATGACTAGAAGGTAACTAACATAAAAATAATCAAATTGAAACAAGATATTTAGAAAAAAAAAATTCATACTAATACAATATATTGTTTCTATCCAGTTGTCCATGCAAACGGTTCCAGCCTTTCTTCTGGAGGCAGCAACATATCAATATCGTTAATTAATTGTAAAGATTGGTTCAGCAATGAGTGGCACCTAGTTAGCTGTTGGGACATAGGCCTCAGTTGAGACAACTTTTCAGCTAATCTTGCACCTCTCCTCTGTCTCTCAACCATTCCAGTCAATAAACGGATCACTTCAGCATCAATCTGCAATAAATCAAATCCAATTACAATATTTATTTAATAAAACCATCTTCGGTAGCCTAGTTATTAATTAGGTGGTGACTTCTAATAAAGGATTCCCTAGTTCGATTCTAGGGTTGATTGAGTATGTGTTTTTAAAACTGAAATTCAAAACGAACATGACAGCCTGTCTCAGATTAAAAGATACTGGTATCTGTTTTCAATTATTGTCTGAGACATTAACTTCTACAAGCAATAATAACACCCTTTTATAAGAAAATGTTAATGAATTCAAATGTGGAACAAAACAGAAGTAGGCAGTAAGCAGTATTCTTCATAGAATATCTCATCTTTGGGCTCGTCCAATAATCACGTAAAATCTATTTGCAACTTTTTAGACCCCCCTCCCCCTTGTAATTCCTGGTGAGATTTCAAACTAATCCATCATACACCCCAAATGGTTATTACTCATTTTATTGCTACTTGCCATAATCTTGAAAAAAAAAAACTTTTTTTAAGTTATATTCATTTTATTGCTACTTGCAATAATCTTGAAAAAAAAATACTTTTTTTTATAAATGAGTATGTGCTCACTCCAAGTGAACCCGAATACATTCTTTGACTCTTTCACAGTAAGCTAGTAAGCTATTAATCAATTTAGACACTATTATCAAAGCTATCCGGGCTGTAGGGAGAAGAAACAACTAAAACAGGCCACAGTCCTGCAAACTTTGATAATATTGAAGCCGTTTGTGAAAGCCTATCTACTTACTTTAAAAACTGTTCACATGGGCACTTTTAGCGTTAGAAGTGATTAAAACCATAAATAATCCCTGTCATAAGAAATTATGCAATCCCACTGGCTTATATTGATAGATCTAATTTATTATCACAGCTTTTCAATAAAAAATATTTTTTTTTAGTATTTGTTTATTTTCTTTACCTCTTTGCATTTAGATGTTATAATGTTTTGTTCTTGAGAGACCAATTGCGCACTGACGGCAAGATGAGCTTGATATCTGGCACAGAGCCTTAGCCATGGGCCACTGTCTAAGCCTGAAAATAGAAAAACCATGGAGAAACAAAAAAATCAGAAATCAAAAGAGCATCAATAAAAATAATTCAACCTACCTTCTAGTACTTCGGGATCTCTTGCACCAGGTAAGGTTAGAGTACCTCGCATAATTGGAAGAAACATTGGAATTTGCTGGGGTAAAAAACAGTTGAATATTAGTTCATCAAAAGAGCTTTGACTTTTATTTCAAACAAATGATAGATATGACTGCCAACCATAGACTGTGTTTTGGTTAATGGATTTAAAAAATAAATGTTTGTTTCGTTGCGTATAATATGCTTTCTTTTATTATTGAGATATTAGCAAAAACATGTCTTCCAACTAACCGCCACTAATATCATTGTCCAACATAAACAGTGACTTTTCATATGTATCTGAGACATTCAAAATTAATTTAATCAATTTTGGAAAATGTGTGGTTTACCAAACTTTAGACCAAAACATAGTCGAATGTGTGAAGGCAATCTTTTTTTTTCTCTGACACAAGTGATGAATTTAGGAGCACATCAAGAGGCGGATTGTTTTAACTTACAAACACATTCATCAAAGTTATAGCATAATCATTTCTGAATTAATTATATACCTGCAATCTAATGAGATCTTCGTCTTTATCTGTCGTTTGCGGTAGTTGAGCTTCTTTTACAACTACTATATTGTGAGCATGAGTTCTAGCAAGATTTGTTCGATTACTTCTTGCAGAACCTCTTAAACTTCCACGCCTTCCTCCACGGTTAGTATACTTAGGTGAGTCTACAAAAAAATGTATACAGGTTTGCTAAATAATCAAGGCAATGGTTGACTGTATAATAAATAAATACAAATAACATCGCAATTCCTACCTCCAATAGGTCTATTAACAGTGTAAGATATGTAAGGTAACTCAGAATCGGAGCAAAGACTAGTTC
This sequence comes from Mystacides longicornis, assembly GCA_963576905.1. Classification (NCBI taxonomy): domain Eukaryota; kingdom Metazoa; phylum Arthropoda; class Insecta; order Trichoptera; family Leptoceridae; genus Mystacides; species Mystacides longicornis. Next base: position 16,924,649 of record OY756425.1, read on the forward strand.
CAGGTGACGTATTCCCACTACCACCTACATGTTCCGATCCACTACCCGAAAGATCTAGAAAACATGTTATTAAATAAGGTTTAAATTTATTGAAATTGTATTCAAACTATGTATAATATTTTTAGATACCTTTTGATACCGGCGGGGGCACAGTATGACCTCTTGTCAGTTTACTTGCTGGCCTTTCCCTGCCGTCAGCATGCGACGATTGTTCTGAGCCCATTATTACTAGATTAAAATTTCAACAATTCATATGATTTGGATAAATAAAAATCAACGCTTTGGTAAAATTAAAAAAAACAACTAGATACGAAAATCTTCAACTAGAATCGGAGACATTGATTGACTTTTGTTGACAATGAAATGACACTTATTTGACATTGACAACTAAATGTACCATAGCCAAAGCGCCAAAGTGGAATTCCAAAATTGTACGTAGGTACACGCAGAAAAAATAGGAACGGATCGCGACAGTAATGCACACGGCTGCCATAGTGTAAGAACACGTAGAAGGCATTCTACTGTCACTGTCAAATGGCTGTCATTTGTTGATAACTGACGTGATCTCGTTATTTACTAATATTATTTATTTTTTGATTTCGGGTGAACTGTCCATTAATAAATTAAATATAAGTACCGATTTCCTATTTTTGAAAGGTGAGCAAGGTTTTCAAATTTCACGGGTGAATAATAACATTTTTATATTGGTAATTATTTACTTTGCGGGCTTCTAAGTTCCAACCTTAACCTAACCTATTCAAATCGTAGTGTTATCATCCGAGGATGTTATCAAATTGACTAACTAAACGACAATGACCAACAATGTCTTCATTTTTTAGACAAAAACACCAATTTTAGAAACAAAAAATAAAATTTCACTCCATGAAGAAAAAGTTTGTATGAGAAAATAGGCATCTTTTAAAATTGATTTTTACTTAAAATTGGTTGATAAAATACTTAAAATGTTATCAAATCAATCCATAACATGCTTATTTACCAATCTGCATATACATTTGATATGTGTTTCATATAAAAAATTTCTGAATCCATGATTATTTACTAGCTGAATTGTATTCAGTTTATTGAGTACCCAACAGATGCACCTGTATTAATGTACTGATGATTGTAAAATTGTTTTTTTGGTGAAGTATTCAATACATGACACACAAGATTTTAGATTCATAGTCTGTTTTCCATGATTGAAAAATACAATATAAATAAATGATTACATATGACGGATATTGGGAGAAAACAATGATAGTCTGATTGGTTGGCTGGTAGAATTTACCGCTAGGCAATAAGCCTACCCTTTGACATATTTTATTATGTACAATTAAGAATATTATATTTTATAGTCACTTTTTTTTTTAGTTAAACATGCAATGTGGTAGCCAAATATCTATATGTTCAATGTGTGTTACAGATTGGTTGAAAACGATGATAGTTCTGAGTAAATATTGATATAAAAATCACCACAATGAAAAAAAAAAACAATAAATGTCCAAGACAGGATGGGAGAGACCAATGTGTGTCGTATTTTATCTCACACACTTATTACAACCTTTCAGTATCTCATGGGGATAAAATAGCTGTCGCCAAAATTAAAACTACTTACCTAGTGTCCGAATAGTTGTGTGCTTACATACATACATGGATTAATAGTGTTTTTTGCTATTGTGATGATACCTGCTATGTGATAGATGTACTTGGTATAATATTGTTGTGATGTTTCATATTTTTTTGTAGTTTGGATTCTTCATGTATTTGGGTATGAACCCTTTTATTTTCATTTTGTGGTATAGTTTACCCACTTTTATCTTACATTGATTGACGCAAACGCTTGCTGCTGTAATGCCGATCAGTGTCAGTGACAAAGGCATATTAATTATAATATAAATTTGTATATTTGTTATGCTGTTTAATAAACCTGAAAATGATTTATTGGTTTTAATAAAATAATTTCCATATTTTTATTCAGTTTTAAACAGGTGCTCACTAATTTTCAGTAAATTGATTCAGTCTTGCAGCATTAAACTGTATTACAGGAATTTTAGTAACCTACAAACATACTATGAAAATGAATTATTTTGAAATGTACAATCAAGGCCCCCTCTTTCTTTGTGAATTGTATAAGTGTGACAGAAGCAAGCAGTGTGTGACAGGATAGTTTGGTGTCTGTTCTCTCCACCTACCGTTACAAGGGAGACGGCTGGTCGGAATACATCGATAGAACATTACTTCGCAACCTTATATCCCACCCCAAACTGTTGCGCACAAGTAATGATTTTGCATTACAATAGCCCCTAAATAACACTGTCAGATTTTTCTCAGAGACCTTATTCCTGCAGCATTTGTGTGTAGCGGTTTAATCAACCGATTGCTCACCCCATAATCTGAGAGCATGCGACACAATCTTTCACAGTCCACACGATCATAAGCCTTCTCCAGGTCTACGAATGCACAAAAATGCCTCTGTTGTTTACCCAGCAGCTTCTTAGCGACCATTCGCAGGGAAAAGATCTGATCGGTGCACTCCCTTCCACTCAAAGAAGCACCTTGAACATCCCAAATTTTACCAAATGAGATTCAACAGTGGTCTGCTCATTGAGTTTATCCACTTCTTCTTCTTTCGTATGCGCGCGACCTTTGTTTGTTGGAGCTATAGCTCCGCGTCAATATTCTTAATATAATCTAGTGCCCTAGGTGCATCCACTGCCTTCTATATTACAAACCTGGAAGCTAAAAATGGCAAAGTTGTAATTGCTAGCATTGGGAGTCCTATTTTGAATGTAATGCTATAATTACACGCTTGCCGTGGCTTGGCAAGCTCCATGCCTTCACAAACCCTTGGACGTCAATTACATGTTGTCGTGCGCACTGTATTTTAATAGATTTGCCGCAATTCCTTTGATCTGTGTCAAAAACCGACACTTGTTGCAAGCGTTGGCAAGCTCACACAAGCCAAGGCAAACACCCTGTTACACGTTGGTATTTGTGCTGGTTTGCCAAGCCGTGGCATGACATTTGTCATACTTATGGTCACTGGCATATTATGACAAATAATAATTATCAAGTGTTTTTTCATTCATATTATGAATTACTACACGGTAAACACCAAAAATATTAATTATCAATATTATGTGGAACTTTTTATAATGATTCTTACATTATTACCTATAATAATTCAATTAATGCGATAAATATTATTTAAGTATCATACATTTACGAGTTAAAAGAAAATGGGGTTTTGTAAATTAACATAATATTTTATATTCCAAATAGCTCTTTATGGGAGTTCTATTTTGAAAAGGACATTTCTCACTAAATATGTGAATCTATATAGGAACATGAAACTTACACAATATTATGAAAATTCAATAATAAATACTACAATTCTTAATGGGTAGGCAGCTTTCACTGTTTTGACCCCCAAGTCTCAGCTAATTTGTAGTAATCTAGTATATTCTTGGAGGACGATTATGGTCGGGGGCAGGAGGGAAAGAGGACGATTGCCCACGAAATGGTCCGATCTTGTTAGGCAGGCAACGGGGACCACACTGCATGTGTCCATAAGAATGGCTGAAGACCGGGAGGGAGTTGGTGGGGATGCATGGCTGTTACGATCCTCGGCATCGAGGGACCGACTGAAGAAGAAGAAGAGTATATTCTTGAAAGTCATTGGCCGAGAAGTGTTTCAGGGGATTTGAGTAGTATCTTGTTGACAGTTTCTGCTGGTGTCCTCTTAGATGCACATTAGTGTTCATCGTAAACATAGCTGGTAGCATCTATCAGAAATAGTTGCATTCAAGGAAACATATTTCAATAAGGTCTCCCAGAGAGAGATGCTACCATCTGCTAGAGTCTCTCCTTGTTAAATATGTTGAACAATTTCTTTTATTATAAGTATTATTCTTTTAAGTATCAGTGCTTTCAACAGTTATAAGATATTGTTTGACAATGAGGGTTAAGTAATATAACATTCCTTTTCAAAATATGTTAATTTATTAAAAAAAAACAAACAATAATCAAATAAAACACTCAAATAGTATAGGTAGGCAATTTAAAAAGGTAGACGTAGAATGTACTCAACACGAGTACCTATAAATATTTCAGCAATGTAGGTCTACAAGATTTCAATTTGGAAGAAAGATATAAGAAACAATAAATGTAATCACAAACCAATATAGACAAAATGTACTGAACATAAACTATGTTCATTTCAAATAATGTGACTACTTCCATTGGATGGATCATCTTAAATGGAATATAATATGAAGTTCATTAAAAAAATTGAAATTGTAATAGGATTCATAAACAAATATGGGCAGAACGTACATAACATAGTACCGATTTTAAGTAACGTGGAATATGTAGCTAGATCCTTCAAGTAAGTATTCAGAAAGAAAAATGATATAAAGTTTAATGAGAAATTGAAATAATATATGTTAGGTCATCTTTGGATGGTAACAGAAAAAAATCTGTTGTTAAATGAATGCTAACGAAGAATAAAAATATATATTGAATGCAAAAATTTGCATAGTAATGCAAATGTTGTCCCACCTCCTCGCGGTGCATCCTGGGCAGTGTCTGGTGCTGGGTCGCTCATGTGGGGGTGGTTACTTCTACAGGAGGGATCGCGCTATGCCGGGACTGGCTAAGAGGACAACACCAATCTAAGGTGTTAAGCGTACCGTGCCGATGGATGAATGGCTGGGGGTTTACCCAGTCTAAAGGGTGCATCTCCGATACCTGGGCGCCTCGGAGATTAACCTCAGCCCTTCAGCCGACATGCGGGGCTCTGTCGGCTGTGACTTCTTTTCCCTTGCTAAACCTGGGACGGTCGTGAACGTCAATACAATCACTAATAAAGTGAACCCTTCCTCACTGGATGGTCACCCGGCCAGTGAGGAACTGACTCCATCTGGGCACTTTCTTGATGTTCCCAGATAAAATTGAGGAGTTCAACGCCAACAAAGTCCTCCGATTCTTCCAGGAGGCTGAACTAAGCGACGAACTCTAGATACAGGGCCAGTCACAATAGTTCCATTTTGGGACGCAGTGACGGCGACCTCCTTGGAGGCAGCAGGCCTAGTAAATAATAATAACAATAGTAATATCATATTGATTCTTATTACAGAAGTTTTATTGGATATAAAACAATTAATATACTGTTTTCTGTTCTATTATTCACCATAATACAACTAAATGGAGACTTATTTGGTAGCATTCTTCATTAACTTAAAATATTCTGCGTCATTTCTAAAACTGATGAATACTTGTCTCTATCTTCATAACATGTCTTCAAATTAAATAAAGACCAATAAGTTGTTTCACACTTTTAGATATCACCGACTTTAAATCATTTGGACATATTATTTCATTCCCTTCAACATACACTTTCACAAGGAGCTCTTTAAAGCGGATATGGACAATTTCACTTCAATTGTGTTAATGATGCTCTCACAAACGTTTGTAAACTACACAAGCAAACCACTAACAAATACACCTTAATCTTCAATTACGTCACATTTCAAAAACAAATTCACGGATTCTTCATGTCTTTCCATATGCACCTCTCTGTGATCCCCTTTATAAGTGCCTTCTTCTTCAGATAAGCAGTAGTATGAGGAAAACTGCTAGGAGTAGTACCTTTTATTAGAGGATAACAGTCTAATGGAACTTGCTACACCATCCCGTTTCCTTAGGTTTGTGATGTTGATTATCACATCTTCAGATGTGAGTTCCTGTGGATGTTTTCCAATATTATCATGCAATAACAGCCAGGCCTCATACATCCCTTTATCTTTGGGGTTATTGAAAACTGGAGCAGTTCCCTTCTTTGTAATAGTGCTGTCATAGCTTGTCTTGCATTAAGGCATCAACAGCTTTGGGGCATCTGAAAAACATTATTACATTAATATCCAATAGGATAATTTCTTGAGAAACACTACACATTAAATTGATAAATCATACAATTCCTTGTCCAAAAACTACATAACCTAGATCTGCGTACATGTACAAAACCTATTAACTGTACTCAAAAGTTATGAATCATAACCTACAAACTGGTATTTGTTTAATAAAAAACTCAATACAATTGTATGAAACACTTTACATAAAAGAATAAAAAAACATACAAAAAGAAACACAAAATAGTTAATAACTAAAGTTAACAATAAAAACGTAAACAATATAATATATTCAAAATAAATAATGAAAATTTATATATAGGTAGATGCAGTTTAGATATGCACACTAATTATGTCAATATACATGTAAAAAATCATGAAAACAGTTTAGGAAGTAAAAAAGTTGCAGATGATGCTTACCTATAATATGATTTTTAAACCATGTTTTACACTGAAAACACAAAGTGTTGATGATATATTATATCGAACACCTGAATACATACTTTCTATAGCTTAGAAACATTAAATTACGTTTAAAACAGCACTTTCAAACAGAAAAGAGTTATAACATTGCCGACCATACAAAACAACTAAAAACAAAGTCCTTTCTTGCATGACAGAAATCACATCCAGATTCCGGACACTGTCGCCAAACTTTCTAATTCCAGGCTTGTTTATCATTTGTTTATTATATTTTGCAAACAAAGATGCATTTATACGCACACTGAATTATTATGTGAAGTTATTTTTAAATTATCTATATCTATATTTTTGCAACTTTTAGAAACATCAAAAATTTATGTGACAGATTGAACAGTGTTGCCAGTATAGAGTCTTACTGAGAAATATAATATTCGTTTATACGTATGCATTTTATGAATGTGGCAACATTGGCAGCCGTGTGCATTACTGTCGCGATCCGTTCCTGAAAAAATGGAGGTTCAATGTAATCATAATAAAGGAAAGTGCCTGACTGACATACTCACTCATCAACGCACAGCCCAAACGGCTAATCGTAGAGAAGTGAAATTTGGAAATCAGGTAGATTTCAATACAAAACGTTCCACTAAGAAAGGATTTTTGGAAATTCCATCCCTAAGGGGGTAAAAAATAGGGTTGAATGTTTTTAAATGTATAGGGGAGAGGGAGGCAGATTAGGACAAAAATTACTTTTCAATTTTTATAATTTTTTTTTAATGCTTATTTTGAAATATTTTAGTGGATATAGGTAGTGGAATCCTTTATCTAACATATTTTATTACCGGAATATGTTATTGAAGTATAATAAGAGTGTAGTGGGCGATCCAGTGGAGGTCTAGCTTGTGTACAAATGTGCCCCAAAGGGGGGTACATTTGGACGCCTAAGAGGCAGATTTGGACAGACTAAGAGGCACAATTGGACAAGTAAACATATTGAGTAAAAACATATAATTTTAATTAGAATTCAACTTTATTTAATATTTTCTCTATACAATAATATTAATAACTTGCACACAATAGAAAATAACAGAATATATCAAGTTTTTACATAAACATTTAAGGTAGGTATGCTCCGGGTTTTTTTCAACCTTTTTATACATGCTACGACAGCACGTTGATGAATATTCCATCAATAAGGTGGAATCCTCTTCTTTAATGCCCCTGCGCAGTCCGACTTTGATGAATCGTTAATCCATGAAGAATTTTGTCTATTTGGACACTGTCCCAATGTGCCCCAGCATGCGCTGTCCAAATCTGCCCCATACACACTTTTTGTAGAAAACAAAATACAAAATGAAATGTGATTATATATTTGAAAGTTTCTTATCATCAAATAATAGTTTCAATATATAGTAATTGTAAAATAAATACTCATTTTGACTTACCTATAATTAAAAAAGATACAGCCTTAGCAAAATCACGAAACCAATTATTCAAAATGTGTTTTTTCGATATTTATTTTATTAAAAAATGTACGACGTCGCTACACGTAACCAACTGTCAGTTAACAATAGGCTACCACTAAGGACATCTATGAAAAATATATGCAACTACTTCGTTTAAAGTTTAGCCGGTAAAATTCAAACTGTCCAATTCTGCCCCTGTCCAATTCTGCCTCCCTCTCCCCTACAAATATCTCGGAAACTAGACGTGGTACGAACTTGAGATTTGGCATATGAATTCTCCTATAGAAATGAGTAGTAGGTTGCTTGGCCATTTTTTCCAAATTTTTACTAAAAGGGATGAAAAAGGGTACATACAAAAAGGGATATTTTTAAGTGACTCCTAATAAGTATAAAACTGGTTTTATCGAAATTTCTAAAAAAAAATTTCTTCATAAAGAGTCAAATTGTATTATTCCGTTTTCGTAAAAATGAGGCGCAAAGAGGTGGGGGGGGGGGTATTTTTATAGAACAACCATGAAGTTAGAAAGGTGTAAATTAATGTATGGATTCTAATTTTAAAATAAAAAGTTTCAAGTTTGATTGTTTCGTAAAAAAATCAGTTTAAGGGAGGATAAGGCTTAATATATATTTTTTTGTTTTGCATCAAACGTAATGCTAAGAGTAGATACTCGTAGATTAAAGGCCTATTGTCCAGAGGGGGCCTAGACAAAATGCAGTGGGCGATCGACTACAAACGAATTCTTCGACAATGTAGCGTAGGAAGAAAATTAGCTGTCCACTTTTTATAATTTTATATCAGTGTCATTGCTTAGTTCAAATAATTGTTTACTTGTTCCAGTGGACAGATAATTTTTTCGCACTATACATTGGCGAAATCTTCGTTTCGCCTGTTTGCGAGAAGACTGTGACATCTCCCAAAAATTGATTTTTTTTAATTTGATAATAAGAACCGTCATGATCAACTTTATTATCGGTAAAAACGTGACGTTGTTTGGTCGAATAGTTACGAAGTTATGATCGAAAGAGACAGAAATAGGGTAATAAATTGCATTGTCTCGTTCTTTCTTAAAACACTGCACTTTGTTGCAACAATGTGACATGTCAGCTTACATTAGGCACACGAAGGTGAAAAGGCTCTCGTCTTTCTAGAAGAACGCAGCATCACGAGAATGCCACAGTATGTTTGCAAGGTACGTTACAATTTTATTTATTAATCTTTAATTCAATAATGTGGTATTTGGATTTAACTCTGTTTTATTGAAAATAATGTTTAAGAGTAAGTTGGAATAAAAAGATATAACACGTTATTGCATAAAAATTGGTAATTTTGCGTTGTGATATTTAAAGATGAAACATTATTGATGATGAATGAAATTCCCATAGACATGGTTATTTGATGTTGTTTCGATGTAGTAGATAATTTTTGTATCCAATCCTAAAATGTGTCACGTTATAAACACTCAAATGAAATTATGTTAGGATTAAATTAGAAACCGAAAAATGTAAATATCGGCAAATTTTCAGTGCTGAACGGCAGTCGAATGATTCTGGAGAAGTGAACCTTGTTGCTTACTCTAAGAATCTGGAATAGGTTTGGTGAGGTTTGGTAGTTACACTAGCTATGTGAGATTTTTAGCAACTTTAATTGTTAGAACCCTATACATAGTTTTCTATCGTGGTATAAAATATGGTATTAAATTATAGTTCATTTCTGCTGTTAACTTATATAAATATTTGTATATTTAACATAATACTACGATGCATTAAATTTTCTTCTCCATTTGATGAATTACTCTTTCTAGACAAAGAAAAAGATACTCTCTCTGTCCGTTCTCGATCAAATTCAATTGAAAGTAGCAATGAGAGCTCCACCAATTCGTCGAGTAGTAGTTATTCATTTAATTAAGGTAATACATAGGTAAGTATATTTTTTTATAAAATATGAATCTGTGCTCATCAAAATTAAAACAAAATACAAATAGGTACTTTCCTTTCTAGATAGCGACGTTTACGTAAGAGATCCCGATTACCAGGATTCAAAGCCCACAGACCGGCACATCAGTTCCTCGGATTCGGATGATGAAGATGTTCCTACTTCTATACAAGCAGTTCGGGTAATACAAAAGCAAACTGAACAAAATTGTCACCCCAATTAAAATTTGGGGAAAAAAGACACGCCAAGAAGCTACGTATTAGAAAAAAAATGTTGCGAAACGCTTAAAAAAAGTAGTGGAATGTCATATTTATAGAGAGGAAAAAAATATAGAAGAACGGCAATTGAAACCACACCATTTTAAGGTTTATTCTGATGGGACTATTGCAACAACAATAATGCTTTACTTTTCCTCATTTCTGGTGTCAAGATGAGAGTTTGCAAAATGTTTTTGAAAAATACTTTGCGTATACCAATTGAAACGGCTTTACTTAAAGGAAATAATGAAAATAATATTTCACCAATGAAAGACAAACGAGTTTGCCATAAAAAAAGTAGATGATTAGCTGCATACACACGTAACGATTTATCTTTACGATTTGAAGGATAATCGCTCATTTTTCAATTGTTTTCTTCGCTAAGATTTGAAGAATGCGCGATTATTGGTCAAATCTTAAAGATAAATCGTTATGTGTGTCCTGCTATTGGCTGAGAAAATAACAGATCTCATGGAGTTGGTTAAAAAACAGCTTATCCCAAAATATCATAAGCCATATTATGAATCTTTATACACAGATATCTATTAATTTATTTTCGTTAGTAACCGCCAGTTCCTAAATGTAACAAAGTACCAAAGCCTTTTCAATATGTAAGTGTAACGACTTTAAGTAAATAATTATAATTAATATTTTTTTCATAAATTAATACTCTTTTCTTTATTATTTTTATCCACATAAAGCCTAATAATGATATAAACGTTCTTTTAGATAAATATTTTGTGACTCTCATTTTGCCTTGGTAGAAAATAAACCAACTAAAATTTTACTTATCATTTACTAAAAATTTTGTTAGAAATTGTTTTCAATTTGAAGAAATAAATGTATAAACAACAAAGAGTTTTGTAAAATAACCCAGTACTTTCTAAAAAAAATTATCATATATAATGTGACAAATTAGTTTGTTACAAGATTTTTTCTTCATATTTTCAGTAAAAACGTGACATAGTTGAACTCATTTTTTTAATTAGAAAATTTATGCCATAAACTTTGAAATTATCAAACAATTACGTTTTTACGGTAAAGCTTAATAATTAAATTTAATAAATAATTTTAGTTCGACAGTAAAAAATCTAATTGTTTGGTTTTTATTTCATTTCTAAAGTTTAAAAGTGGCTTCCTGTAAAATTGCATTTTTTGAGATATCACAGTCTTCTGGCAAACAGGCGGTTTGTAGTCGAACGCCAGTTTGAATTTGTCTACGGGGGCAGGGCGGCATAGCGTAGAGGCGCAACAAAGTACGCCTTGCAGCCCGGCGTACTTAAGTATGATAAAGACGTTTTTGGCTTATTACTGCATTCAAAGTCACATTGTAACATTTCAAACTTCTAAAGTCAAATACGACGATTATTCTACACACATTAGTATAGAGAAAATATCACAATAATTAATAGCATTCTTGTCAGATTTAAAAGAAAAAAAAGAACAATGTGAATAGGATCAGTATACTTTCAGTCAAAGTCAACAACAGGTAAGCTATGCACGAAGCAACGAATAAACGCGGAATAAACAAATCTTCCACCAAAAGCGTCACAAATGGAATGGCAAACTATTTATTTATTTATTTTATAATTTTATTAAGTTATATTATATATTCACAATATAGCTTATAACAATATATTATAATAGTAGACATTAGTAGATACCTACCTACTTCAATTTCTTATACCTAGGTTTGACATTCCATTTGGGAAGCTGTTGTGGGTTGTTGATTCCGCGATTATTCTAAGAATAACGTTCTATTACTACGTATGATGGTCTTTATTTACTTGATACGATAACTAAAAAATTAAAACTATATTATACCTAAATCATTTTTATTTTAATATCATATTAACAAAATTTATTTTATCATATTAACAAACATTAAAACATGGAAGGCGTCGGCGTTTAGTGTCGAGACGAAATGTAAACTGTTTGATGCGTGTGTGTTGCCCATTCTCCTGTATGGGTGTGAGTGCTGGCACCTGACCAAAGCCCAGGCACAAAAAGTATCTGCATTCGAAACGAAGTGCCTCAGGAGAATTTTGGGTATAAGATGGTACCACCGCATCACGAACGACGCTATACGCCGGCGCACCCAGCATGAGCCCATCACTTCTACTATTATGTGGAGAAGATGGACTTGGCTGGGACATGTGTTAAGGATGCCGAATGACAGTTGGCCGAGGAGAGCGCTGTTCTTCCTCCCATCAGGGTCCCGAGGACGAGGAAGACCCTCTCATACTGTGTTCCGCTCCTTCGAAGTAGAGCTGAGGAATCTGGACATGATGTGGGAGATCATAAACATTGCGCAAGATCGAGCGCAATGGAGAGCTCTCGTGTAATCATAATAGGTACTGCATGGTTTAGGCAATTTTTTCATTCTTGTTAAATGTTTACATGCCCCTTTTAGGATATATTTTTTTTTTTTTTGGCGGCTCATCCAACTGGATGTTATGGCCTTATTACATCACGAAAATCATACATTCATAAGAAAAGAAAAAAAACGGACAATGAAACAATATTAAATTCAACAAACACTAAAATATATGACTATATTAGGATCATGTTCATCTGGACTAGGAAATATTACTTTATAATATTATATTTATATATATATATAATATTTGTCTTGAACACTCACTCACTGACTGACTGACTGACTGATGTCATTAACGCCGCTAGATGGCGCGCCACTCGCAACTAAAGACAAATTGTGTTCTACTAATTCGCTGACAGCTGACAGTAACATAATAATATTATTAGGTATGCCTGGTGGCTGAGCACTTTTTATAAAGGTCTTGACGTAGAGAAAAACAATTTTTCGGGTTATTTAAAAACTCACATGCGAAGTCAGTCATAAGAAAGCAAAGTGTACCAAATTAGGAAACTTTTACGCACAGCGGGACTTCATAGTGAAGAAAAGCCTCACTAATGCCATGAGTGCAATAAAAAGTTTGCGGTTTCAAGTAATTTAAAGAATGACATGCGAACTCATAGCGGAGAAAAGCCATACGAGTGCAATAATTGAAATAAAAAGTTCAATCAATCAAATAATTTAAACAACCAATGACATGCTAAAAGCTATTTGAATGGTAAGTTTGCAATAAAAAGTTTAATTTCTTTTTTAAGTTTGCATAAATAGTTCAATCAACCGTGTGCTGTAAAGTATCACTTGCGAATTCGGCCAAAAAATTGACAAATCAGGAAACTTTTACGCACAGCGGCAGCCGGACTTCGCTTTACTAATGCAATGGGTGCAATAAAAAGTTTGTGAACTCATAGCGGAGAAAAGCCATACGAATGCAACCATTGCGATAAAAAGTTTAATCAATCAAATGATAAATCATGATAAAAGCCATTTAAATGCATATTTTGTTAGAAAAAGTTCAAAATTTGTTTGATTCAAAATTTAACTGACATATGAATTCGGCCAAAAGAAAGCATAGTTTGTATGAAAACGTTTACCAAATCAGATCTTTAACTCACAGACGCGATTTCATTGCCAAGAAAACCCTTACTAATGCAATGTGTGTAATAAAAAGTTTTTTTTGCATTTTTATAAATAATAGTTATATTATCATGAATAGTTATAATCTATCATCGAGTGCTTTACAGTCACACAGATGAATTCGCCCATAAGAAAACAAAGTTTCCATGAAAAAGTTTACCAAATCACGAATCTTTAATCCACACACACGAGATCATAGCGGAGAAAAACCATACGAATGCCATGTTTTCAATAAAAAGTTTACACACCTAGAGTAATTTTTTAAAGATTTTCATGTGAATTCATAACGTTGAAAAGCCATACATATGTAAAGTTTGTTATAAAAAGTTCACGTTGTTTTTTGAGTTTTCATGAAGAATTCAATTAATCAAGTGTTTTAAAGTCTCATATAAGAATTCGGCAATACGAATGCAAAGTTTACATGAAAAAGTTTAATCAATCAAATCGGTAAATACCCACATGCCAAAAGCTATTTGAATGTACAGTTTGTAATTAAAAGTTTAAGTTGTAGGTATTTGAGTTTTCATAAAGAGTTGAATCAACCAAGTATTTTGAAGTCTCACATGTGAATACTCACAGCTATGCTATGAGAAAGTAAAGTTTGCATAAAAAGGCCATAGGTGGGTGCCACGGGCGCCTTTAAAAAACTAGTATTATATAATAGCGGATGTTTTACTATAATCTGTCTTTGTGGCTTTAGTAGGTACGTATTATTTATTTATGGAAACAAAAATGAAATTGTACCTATCCCCAAATTTCTCAAAAAGCACTCATATTTTATATCAAAAACTATAAAATTTAAAACTCACATAAAATCGCAGGAAATATTTTTTACTCTTTATGGGAATAAGGATATTGATTAACATTTCATGATAAAATCTAATTGAACTGAGAATTATGATTGTATTGAATTGAATTGTGATAATAATAAGTTGTGTATTTAGTTACGATTTCATTTCTTTTCGAACACTTAAATCTACAAGAGATGTGATTAAAATGTGTAGCCATGTCCTTATCTGTACACTGTACAGTATAATAATATGTAGCTAATGTTTATATCACTTACTAGCTGACCCGTCGAACTTCGTCCCGCCCCGGAATAAAAATTGTTATGTTACAATTATGTTATGTGTATAAGCTGAATTCAATTCCAATTTTAATCAAATGCAAAAATATTTAATATTTCAAGCCAGATTAAGGCGTTAAATAAATAATAGCAGGTACCTATCGAAGATACAAGCAAAAGGTTATAAGTTAAATTTCATAGTTTCGAGATACTCGAGTTTTGAAGGAAAATTATTTTTGCAATAGTTTCATAACAGTAATTCCGATTTATCTACGTTTGCCAATAGATTTATTATTTACGTAAGCCATTGAATATTCATATTGTTATTATTTTGAATATTTTCACAGAAAAATAGTAGGTAGGTACCTAATAATTCAATGATAATTCAAGGTCTACTTACTTATTACCTTTTGCTTGTACAAAATTGATTTGTTTATGTGTGCAAGTATTGACTTACATAAAAAAATACATCAAACAAAGAAAACGCATCCCATGGGATGTTTAACTGCATTAATTCGTATACCATACCAAATTGATGTAAATTCTGTTTGGTATATCCAAATGAAACACAATATAGCTTTTTATAATCAATCAATTCCCGCTTTTTGACCCTACTTAGGGGTCAACGAGAAATCTATACTGCGTTAGATATCGCGCAGTTTCAATGAATTTTTCCCACATCATATTTAAATTCCTCAGTTCTGCCCGAAGTAACGGAACACTGAGAGAGTTTACCTAGTCTTCGACACTCTGGTGGAAGAAATAACAGCGATGTCCTCAGCCAACTGTCATTCTGCATCCTTAACACGTGTTTCAGCCATCTGCTCTCCATAATGGTATAGTGATGGGCCTGCGCTCGGTGTGCTGACGTATAGCGTAGTTCGTGATGCGGTGGTACCACCTCATGATCAATTTTGTTTTAGGCATTTTGTTTCGAAGTGGGCAGGGCATTGCAGTAAGTGAGGGTCGTCCTGCACCTCCCCGCAGTCGCAATCCACACTATCGCCCTCCAGAAAACCCCACCTATGCTGGTTGTATTTGCATCTAGATACTCCCACTCTTAGCCTGTTCAGTGTTTTCCAGGTTGGGTATTCCAGGTTATTTGCGATATCTGTGCCCTCGGATGGCGCTATCCAGAGTCCGTCACCAAGTTTTTGTCTCCATAACTCCTCTCTGGTCTTTACCTCTAATGTTGATGGGACTTGTGTACCTATACATTGGAGAAAACTGCTTCTTGATTTCAGTCTTGGGGTCACCATCCTATGGTCGTAAAGTCGGTGTCTAGGGTCGTAAATTTGTCGGTGTCTCTCTAAGTCCGCCGCCACTCCTATAATAATAGGGTTGTACCTAACTTCTCAATTTCATAGAAACATGTACAAGCAAAAAGTAGTAACTGACTTTACAACCTTTTGCTTGTACAAGAACTGTTGAAAACGACTTATAAGTTTTCTTATTTTTGGTATTTTCGATGCTACCGTTTTTTTTTTCGAAATATCCTCTGATACAGCAGGAAAAAGTAAATAAAACTGCATTTATAGCTCATAACACGCAAAAAACGACCTTTTGCTTGTATACCCTCGCTATATACCTACTACTTTTTATTGCAAACAATAAGCTTGCATGTAATTTCGTCACTAAGAATTCCCAAAGGATTTTCTTTTTTCTTTGAGACGGGACGTAATTTGATTCGCCCTTAGGACATTGCGGATATCTGAGTATGGTCCAAGAATCAGCATCTCAGAGGGAAACCTAAAATATTCGTTTTAAAATAGCCTGAAATTATTCGAATATTTCGAGACTAAAATTAGCCATCATCGGTCCAGTCGTTTTAGCGAGACACACGCACAACTAATCATTTTTATATATAAGAGAAGGAGATTAGGTATAGGTATATCTAGTTGCTATAAGTACAAAAAGATGTTGTGAATAATATATATCTACTTATACCAAATAACACAAAATATGCCAGTTATATAAAGGACCGTCCATTTAGTAAGACGTTCTCGGAACCATTGATAGAGAGCCGGTCACTGAGTTGTTTATATCGAACTGTTCGTCGTTGGTTAAATTTCCAACCATGATCCTACTGCAAACGTCGTGGTTATTGAATATTCTAATATTTTTCGCTACCTTAGCATTTCTTGGGTATGTTTACTTCACGTGGAACTACGGCTATTGGAAAAAGAGAGGTGTGAAATGTTTAAAGCCAACCTTTCTCCTTGGTAACTTTGGAAGCTGGGCATTGCTGAGAACCGACATAGGAGGTATGTTCAGAGAGTTATACCAAAAAGGAAAAGGCACTGATTTGCTCGGAATATGGGTTTTCAGAAAACCGGCATTGGTCGTTATCTCTCCCGAACTGATCAAATGTATTTTGGTGAAGGATTTTAATTATTTCGCTGATAGAAGTACATACACCGATAGAGATCATGACCCGCTAGGCTCAGATAACCTATTCTTTGGAAAAAATCCCCACTGGAAACTTATGAGGATCAAATTGACTCATCTATTTTCATCTGCCAAAATGAAGAGTATGTTTGAACTCATGAATGACATCGCTAAGGACTTGGAAGAATGTATATCAAGGCAAGGACAAACTCCGATAGAAGTTAGAGAGACTTGCGCTAGATTTACCACCGACGTCATTGCGACAACTGCCTACGGATTGAAGGCAAATACTTTGTTGGATGTTGAAGCACCATTCAACAAGTTCCGCAAAAGACTGCTTGACTTCAGATTCTTTAGATCTATAGAATTCATGTCCATATTTTTCATGCAAGGATTTGCCAAATTTTGGAAGTAAGTGTCTCCTGTACTTTCTTTTACAATTTTTCAGTTCAACTTTTGACGGTCAACAAAGTTTTGCAGTAATTATGAAAAAGTTTTGTACTTATACTTACACTAGCTTAACAATTGTTTCATGTCTTGAAAATTTGCAGATGTCAAGTATTTGAAACCGATTTAGCTGACTGGATGAGGAATGTGTTTTGGAAAACTGTGAACGAGCGTGAAAAAACTCAAGAAGTAAGACACGATTTGATAGGAACATTGATTAATTTGAAGAATCAAACTAAGGAAGATGATACCATAAGTAAGTGTGTTCGTCAACATATTATTATTACCTATTAGGTATATTCAAATCAAGTATGATAATGATATTATTTACGTTCAAACTATCGTAAACAGTTATATTCTCAATGAGAACGCATCTTGGTCGAACAATGCTACTGTATAATGATAGCTCTTCTATCAGATGTGTTATCAATACATTGTGCATTATAACCGTGAACTTCAGACATTATGAAGATTTCTTGTATGCTGAATTTTTTCAACTGAATAAAATGTAAATATTTTTTTTGGTCAGCGTAGAATTCACAGGAGACAGTTTGGTGGCCCAAGCAGCCGTATTCTTCACAGCCGGAAATGAATCTTCCAGTACAACCATGTCTTTGCTTCTTTATCATTTGGCGCTTTACCAAGATATACAGGTACAATAAATTTTATTATTCTCCCTTCAATCTATTACAATATATAGGCAACAAGCATGAATATTATTGTATGACCTACGGAATTTTGATCCTTTCAATTCCACTTCTAGAAAAGACTTGTTGAAGAAATATCATCCGTCTTGGCAAGGCATAATAACGAGATTTCATACGAGGCCCTAAACGAAATGCAGTTTTTGGAAATGTGTGTAAAAGGTAACATTTTATGATTCATATACCTAAGTAGAAAAAAATAAAACAAATAAGCGAATTTCAAACAGTAGTAAATTTGTATGGACGTTGAAATGTCGTGTTTGTTTCGTGGATCACAAGGCTAAGATGTGTATACGTTTGGACAAATCATTTATTTATTTACAAATTTGTAATTTTTATAATTTTCAGAGATTTTGCGCATGTTTCCACCATTGCCGTTTCTTGACAGAGAATGCACCATTCCCTACCGTGTTCCCGGGTCAAATCTCCTGATAGAAAAAGGCACCATCATATACATTCCAGTCATGGGAATCCAAACAGATGAGGTCTACTTCAAAGATCCGTACACCTTTAACCCGGACCGATTCGATAAATCCATAAGCAGCGAGATACATCCATTCACTTTCATACCCTTTGGAGAAGGACCAAGAAACTGTATAGGTAATTGGTCATAATCTCTAATATAAAAGAAGGTCGGGCGTGGATAAACTTCCATCCGGATGCATACTGCTGCCATCTATGCACGATGGTTTGAAGTTTATCAGTAAAAATGAACTATGTGTAGCGCCATCTATGCACGATGGTTAGAGGTTTATCATTGGAGAAATAAACTATTAGGTATATAGCGCCATCTGTAAGGCGACCCAGAAAGCTTTAAGTAAACTAGCATTAGCTATCAATTGATAACGCCATCTGTGGAACTGTTTGTCACATATATTGTCTATGATCGAATGTTTAGTAAGTGGTTAGTAAGTGGTTAGAACACTTTTTTTGGCTATGTATCATTTGGCAGTATAAAAGCATTGTAGACACGATGTACCGCCCCTTTTGCTCTGTCAGCGTTCGACCTTAAACAAGCCGTGTAAAATAACCAGTCGTCTCATTATTCTACCTGCCCAGAAGGACACCACCACATTTTGGTGCCGAAACCAAGGAAAGGATTCAGCCATTGAAAACCATAAGGACACCACCAGTGCGAACACTTATAACTCGAGATCCGCTGAACAGATGTTTATGATGCTTGATTTATTGGATTCTTCTCCGCTCCGGATAACAGAATAACTATTAAAATAGTATAAAATATAATATTAAAGTTAGTATGGAACGGGTTTACTGGCAACAAACGCCATCTGTGAAAAAATCCACAAAAACACAATTTTTATTTATTTGACAACCACTTGAGTTTCAAAACATTGCATGGTACTTAGATTTTTGCTAGAATTTCTTTCGGCTTTAGATATTATTTTTTAACATTCAAACATATTTTAAAAGTATTTTTGTATAAATTACATTTGAATCAATGTTAATAGTAAGGACTACGGAGTGGGGCTAGCACGAGTTTTATCGAAAGCTTATGGCACGCTAATAAGCGCTTATTAAACGTGCAAATAGTGTTCTAAAATCAAAGGATCGAATCGTTCGATTATTTTTGTATGGAAAATTTTCGAAACTCCTTCGATGATCGTTTCGATATTCGATTATCGAAACCTATACTAGGGCTACTGGACAACGTCTGTCGGGAAAGCTAGTATGTAATAATATTCAATCACATAAAAATCTAATAGACGGTGTTTTTAGAACATGTTTAAAAATTCGCGTATTCTCATTTTTGTTTCATTGTCCAGAACAAATCTTACAACCTATTTTAAATCATTCCAATCAACCAGCTTCAGAACATGATGACAGTGCATTATTTTAACAATTTTAGTAATCTTTAAGTAAAATAATTCAATGAATATTGGTTTGTATGAAAATTTAGTGCAGCGCTTCGATCGATGCTTCGAGCAAGCTGCGTAACTTTAAACAAGATGACGGTGTAGTAGATAATAAGTCACATATGAAATATTACAGAGATGTGCAAAATGGGTACCCAAAACCATTTGAAATGCAAAATGGAAATGGGTCAAAACTTTTCCATTTGAAAATGCAAAATGTTAAATGGTTTTTAGAAAAGCATTTCAAATGCAAAATGGAAAATACCTATTTTCAAAATGCATTAAAAATGCAAAATGTTTTTTTAGGTCAAACGTGAAAAGAGTAAAACAACAACCTTAATAATAATGAAATGTTTTATTATTGATGCAAAAAAAATATACAAAAATGAATCATTGAAATAATGTTATACAGACGTGGAATCTCACCGTGGAAGAAGTTTTATGGGGACATCAGCGGTATACTAAACATCCATAAAAATAATTTCATAACAATAAAATTTGTATTTGGCTATTTCAAAGAAATAAATAGGTCAAGGATTAAGATCTAGCTCGGTTGGGAAGTTTGGGCTGCGATATGGGAATTAGAGAATAGACAGATAATATTATGAATTTTGTCAAGAGAGAGGTCTCATTTTTGGTTATTGCAAATATATGGTTCATACTGACTGTGTAATAGACTTTGTATACTTTGAAAACTCTATAAAAAAAAACTGAAAATGCTATGTGTTTGCACGTGTTTGAAGCAGGTTTGTAGATACTTTCGACACCACGCCAGTGTTTCCAACAGCGCACGGCCGAATATCGCCGTTTCCGTTTTCATACACGAAGTAGCCTAAGCAGCCGAATTGCTCATTTCGAAAATTTGGTATCTAGAAACCTAACTTTTCCCACCAAAACCTCTGACCTTTTTTTTTTACTCATTTCGAAAATTAGTTTTCGTATTTTTCGTCGCCGATTTTCGTTTTGAGTAACCTAAACGGCGATAAATCGCCTACGTTGGCAACACTGCACCACGCGTGAAAAAGACGAACTCCTATTTGGACCACGATCATAGTAGCCGGATATTGCCGAACCAATTTTTACAAAACAGACCACAGAAAAAAAACAATATTTATTTTCTATGCACTTATGAAACTTTTCTTTTCACCAAACTCTTTTCTCTCTTTGCTCTTGAGCGTGAACAAATGACATTGACAGATTTTTTCATAATCTATGTTTTTTCTATGCACGACGAAAAATAGAAACTGTGATGAGATTCCAAAAAAGCATTTAGGTTCCAAAAAAAGCATTTAAAATGAAAATGTATTGAGAAAAGCATTTAAAATGTAAATGGAAATGGGTGAAAAAAGAAACCATTTAAAATGCAAAATGGAAATGTACATTTTGCATTTCCATTTGATATGGTTTTATTTGAAATGCATCACATCTCTGGAAATATATTACGTTACTATTCTATATTATAGAATTGCAAGAATAGACTCCATCAAAACCAAATTATCATGGTAAGATTCATTTGAGGGCTGGATATCGAGCTTTCTTCAATAATTATTCTTAAAATTTAAATTAGATTTCCCTTCTCCACATTTCGGCTTCACTGTCATTCATACAAAGTAGTAGAAATTTTCCATCCTCTTTCTTCATACAATGACATAGGTATTTGAACGATGGCTAATTCAAAAATTTACGTTTGAAACCGTGACTGGTGCCGCGTATGTCGCATTTTTTTTTATTTTATGCATGTTTTATTAACATTTTCCGTTTGATTTTCAGGAGAAAGATACGGAATGCTTCAGACGAGAATCGGAATCATTCGTATTTTAAGAAGCTTTAAAGTGGAAAAATGTGAGAAAACGCAGGTACCACTTCAATGGCAGTCGCTCAGCTTATCTCCGACGGCGAAAGATGGCATCTTTGTAAGATTCGTTAAAAGAGAAAACAAAATATAAATTATGTAAATTATTATGTTATTAACTTTAAAAAGTCCTTAGAAAAGTGTAAAACCACAACACTGCAATACAATGTATAATACAATGTAGGTAGGTATGTCATACCAACACAGTTTGCAATTATTTACATAGCTAGTAAAATGTGGCGATATTTAAGAAGAGTAAATAAATAATAAAATTCAGGATAATTTATGTCTAATATTATAATTTCATTTGATATACTGCAGTATAATTTTATTGAGTTTTACTTCACATTTCATTTAATTTTCCAGTAACCTTATTTCAATTCTTGGCCCCAGGCATAGGGAGGCAAAAAGAGCTCTCCACTACGCTCGATCTCTCGCGTTTCAGTGACCAAAAAATACCTACATATGGCAGAATCATTAGAAACATAATTATGACGGAAAAACCATCTACAGCACTAGACAGTCTGGATTTAGATTTTTAGCTTTTATCCTTGAACCCAAAGCAATAGCCATAATTTCCTATGGGTACAATGGTGGTTAGTTGACTAAGGCATGGGCCACATACGGCCCATTTTGGTGCGGCCCGCAAGATTCTCGCCGCAAAGCACAAATTTATATTTTTTTATCGATTTTAAAGAAAAACCATTATGTTTAATCTGTCAAAAGAGTATTTCCGTAGTAAAGGAATATAACCTGAAGCGACATTATGATATTGAGCACAAAACTAAATTAATTAAGTTTTATTTTTCAAACTAAAATATTTGTACATACTTAAATATTGTAGGTTTACCTACCGCAAGAGAGCGCGAGTCGTGATTGTGTCAATGCTAGAACAGCCGGACCTTCTTAGAACCTCCGCGTTTGATACTCGGTGATACCAACGTATCTTTAGTATTTGGCGAAGTTGTCGCTGCTGGAGTTTTTCCAGGACTTGGTGTGTCGGCGGTAATTGACCCAGCTCTCACAACTATAAGTTAGAGTCGGAATTATCACCGCCCTGTAAACCGCGACCTTTACCCCGATAGAAAGGTCATGGTTATCAAACACCCTCTCCCGCAGCTTCCAAAAAGCTCGGGAGGCTGCACTCAGCCTGTTACTGATTTCATTGTCCAAATTGGCGGTGTCATTTATAATGCTTCCCAAGTAGTTAAAGTGTTTAACCTGCTCAATAGTTTTGCCATTTGCAGTGAAGCTAAATGGGTCCGAGCAAGATGGTAATGAGAGCACTTTAGTTTTAGATTCGTTCAGTTTCAAGCCGAGAGCAGTATACGCCCATGTGTAGGTATCGAGAATTTCTTGTAATTCCTCAGCCGAATGCGCTAGGAGAGCGCAGTCATCTGCGTACTGTAAATCAGTTATAAATCTATTCCTACAGGATTTCGCTTTGAGTCGACTGAGGTTAAACTCTTGTTGTCTCCTATGCCCCTAAGTGGACTTCAAAGAGAGATTGATTGATTTATGAATTGAATTTCACGCATACGATGAGTGACAATAATACGCCTAATAATAATACGAGTCTGTTGTTTCCCTAAGATTTTTGAGTGATGAATTTCTGGCTGTTGAATGTGATAAGAAAGATTTTTCACCTTCGGCCCCCAAACTAAGATAGTAAAGTTCGAGTCAGGCAGTAATGCCAATTGCTCATACGATGACAGGACATGATTCCGGCGTTACTGTAGAAATTTGGGATGTCTGATCAAAAAATCACATTAGTTTTGGCAATCCTCTCTTGATGCCTGACACTGCCTAAAAAATATGTACAGACCGTAACTGAAGAGAACAAAATTTGAACTCCCAGCCTCCCTTAATTTTTGCTGCGTGGCTAATTAATATGTGTGTGGCGTGTGGTCTAGCGTTAACGTGATGAAGGACCACACACGTTGAATTGATCATTCAGACTGCTTTCTCTCAACTTTTGTTTTCTTCCTCGTCGTTTCTTTGCAGTAGAGATCCAAATCGAAGGTTCTGCCCGGCAGTAAAAACTCAATTTCAATAATGTCTTTCGTATCATCATACAAAAAGCATTTCTTTATTATCGGCCACCCGCGCTTTGCAACAAACAGTCTATGAAGCCCAACCAACCTTTATGCACGTTCTTGTCGAGCGTGATTCACTTTTGATCACCAGCTATATCAATCTTTTCAAAAAGGGTTTGGTTTCATTTCGTCTTATTAAAAAGTTATATATGTATGACTACACCCAAATATCGAGCATTTTTGTGTACCCAACTATTTTCAATCGAGTCAAAACGGCTTTGTGGTGAATCGCCATCTCTTCAGCTTCAGCTACCCATCACATCTGCTATTGTGATCTTGTACCACTTTAAAAAATTGCGTCCATTTTATCCGTAACAGGGCGACCAGAGCGAGGTTGCATTATATTCCCAGATTCAAGATTCAATACGCTCCAACAAACTTCATGCTAATCTTACTGTCACTGCATTTGGTTCGTCCTTACATTTAATACTTGCATACAGGAGGATTTTCTTTTATATTTTAGTATTAGCATTCTTCCGTGACTCGCGCTTTAATTGTAAGTAGTATTGTGATAATATTTTGATGCCGCCAAATATTAGATTTAATTACATTAATAATGTACCTACCCATCTATCAGCAGTGGTGGATTTAACGGTACGCGGACTATAGGCCGCGGGGGCCCCGATCTCGTGAGGGGCCTCGAAATAAAATGAGACAAAAATTCAAATGAGAACAACATTTATAAAATAAAAAAAAAAAACTTTTTTTCCTCTTAACCTGTCTCGGCGTAAGCTAGTACAAAAAAGTGTACACCACCGGAGTGAGTTAATTCAAGTTCCTTCTTTTTCTTCTTTTTGACGTGCCATATCACCCGACGTTCGCGATCACTTTGGCGAAAGCTTCCCCGTCTTCGCTATCCGGAACAACTCCTGCACACTTCTTATTCCGGTCCAGTCCCTAATAATTATTTTTTATTGCAACTTATAGAACTCTGCTTGAAATGTTCAAGTATCATACCTCAAAAATGAAAAATAGCCGAGTTATAAACAAAAAGCAATTTTGACATTTCATATCTATTCCTGTATTTTAAATCATTGTTACAGTCAATAATATTACATACTTTATTTCTACTATGTAAAATTATTTAAAATGTAAAAATCTGTCACCTTCTATTATTTTTTTTTATTCTGATTTTTGCTTCATAGGTATCTAATTGTAACATTTATAATATTATCTTCTCCTTTTTATATATCTTTCTGTTCGAAGGTAATAATAATAACTAGTTGCATGTATATATATATATATATATATATATATATATATATGTTAATATAAAGCTTTTCGCGACGCGGAATATGTAGATTGTTATTTCGGGTACTGTCGCGTTGTGAGTTGTTCCCGATGTTATTTGGAACATTATTAAAGGTGTTGGTTTGTTGGTTAGATGGTGGTATATATTTCGGAGCCATCAGAGACTCCATCTTCAGCCTTTCGTCGTATTACAGAAGTAATAACTGTAATACGACGAAAGGCTGAAGATGGAGTCTCTGATGGCTCCGAAATATATACCACCATCTAACCAACAAACCAACACCTTTAATAATGTTCCAAATAACATCGGGAACAACTCACAACGCGACAGTACCCGAAATAACAATCTACATATATATATATATATATATATATATATATATATATATATATATATATAAATTCCCAACCCACGCACACCCATCCTTTTGTTGTTTTGATAATGTCTCTTGATAATGTCTACATGAGATAGACGAAAGCGCTCGAGCCTCAATAAAATATCGTGAAAGTGCAACTGTGTTTGTTTTAATTCATTATAATGAACTTTCACTACGTAAATACACAAACCTTACAAAAAAAAACACATTAATGTATATTTTTCAGAGATTACATTGACGTACTTATATGCGAAGATGAGTTTGAACACTTTTCGTTGTTTGTGGAAGAAAATAAGGATACCATGAAAACTACAGCAGAGATTCACAAAGCCGCAAAATAAATGTCATGTACCTACATTTCCAAATGTTGAAGTGTTATTAAAAATGTTTAGAACTATTCCCTTGTCTAATGCATCGGGATAAAAATCATTATCGGTCCTGAAACGTGTAAAAAACTATTTAAAAAACAATATGGGGGAAGATAGATTAAATAATGATATGGCAATATTGTTTGTCTATTGAAAAAGAAATTCTAAATCAAATTAATACGGATAATTTTGGCCCCCCTTATTTCTACCGCTTAGGGCTTCCACTTGTCATGGTCCGCCACTGTCTATCAGTTATGAGTGTTTTCAACATATAAATAAAGATACATAGGTACAGAAAATTATTTCAGTGGTCTAGGACCTAGGTGATTGGTTGTTTAGAAGGTATTGGATTTTTTTTCAACCCTGCCGACGTAAAAGTTCATATACAAATTTTTACCGTGAGTATCTATTATTTCATACGACTGAAACAATATTTATTTCTATATGTTTTGACCTACCTTGATTCTAGTGTGCGAAATTTGATTAAGAGTTATCAGTTTCGATTCTCACTTGGGTCAGATTTTCAAATATTTTATTTTGCATCTTCTCATATTAGACGGGATGGGCTGGCTATTTCCGCCGGCTTTTCTGACTCGTTTGTATAGACAAGTTTAGGGTTTTCTTCGTATGAAAATAATTAAGACAAGCTCGAACCAAACTTTTTCTTGCAGCTATTAGATTCTGGTTACTTAATTGACTGCGCGAGTCACAACTCTTGATGAATGTATAACAACTAATGACTAACAATTCATTACTGATGTTCGGTTTTAAGAGGGTTGCAGTACTGAATTCAAAGTCAGTTTCGGGCGGGGCATAAAAATTAGGGCGGATTCTCTCGCCCAGTGGCGTAACTAAGGGGGGGCGGGGGGGGCGGTCCGCCCCGGGCGGCACTTTTCAGGGGGCGGCAAAATGAGCCGACAAATAAAAAAAAACTTGGTAAAAACACAAAACTTAAATAGGTACGAGAATTTGTGAAGGGAAAGTAAATGAGAAAAAAAATCGGGTCCCCGAGTTTGTGAAGGGAAAATAACTGAGAAAAAATCGGGGCCCCGAGTTTGTGAAGGGAAAATAAATGAGAAAAAAAAATCACTAAAATTCTTAAAATTGATAAAATAAAGTTTTTTTTCCTTTTAACCTGTCAGCGTAAGCTAGCTAGTAGTTTTTTCCATTTATATGCGGGGGTGGGGCGCCAAACTTTATTAGATTTTGGGGGGGGGCGCCAAACTTTATTAGATAGGGGGGGGGGGGCGCCAAATGTTAATCCCGCCCCGGGCGGCGAAAACCCAAGTTACGCCACTGCTCTCGCCTACACCACTATCACAATATAGGTACGTATGCAAGTGTAGAGAGGAGTCAGAAACCAGTGTAATGCGCCGCGATATAACAATTACTACTTTTGTAATAAAGCATGCATCTTTGGATTTAAAACCAGGTAAACATATTTACACAAGATATTTTTTACAGATCGCAGCAGTCTCGAATCGTTAGAAAATTAGATCAGTTTTCAACGAAATAATCATTATCTTTTACTTTGTAGAACTTAAAAACCTAGCAACGTGTATTTACCGTACCTATACAAATATATATATATATATATATATATATCTACCTATGTGAATATTAAATAAATATAATATATTTATATTATCATATGTATGTCCTTAAGCCTTGAAATTGTCACGTCTTTAAACCCCAACAGGGCAGAAAATCGAAATCTATATTAAGCGATATCTTAACCGCTCCGATGAGATTTATGAAAAGAATCTTTCGAATTATTTGTAACACGACGAAAGACTCATGACGAGAGTCTAGAGACACCGGTAAAGAAAGAAAATACGTTATGCTCGTTTGGAGCCCGGATTGAGTAAACCAGCGAGGTGTTTGTCTATTGACCGTCCGAAACAGTATATGTGTTCTGAGTGTCTCGTTAGAGAGTATATGTGTTCTGTGGTCCGAAATTAACTGCGTCCCCAGAGATGTGCACTGGACTCTCAGCTCGAAAAACAAACTCTCTCTCTCGAAATTGACTCCGCCCCTTCGGACACAGATCCCATACCGATTGGCCCGTCTCGACGACTTGACGAGAAGGACGCCTCTCCTTTAGAGCTGGGCCCTATGGGCCAGTCGATGATCGATCCCTTTATCCAATGAATATTCAAAGGTCGCAGCCACCCCAAAACGATGTTTGTTTTGTTTTTTTTTTTTACATACACTCCCAACTATATATATACACACCCGGTAACGGTTATTGATCACGCGTTCATCACATGACCTCATAGAAGATTTTTCAAACTTCGTAACGGGTATTCATACGTACTCAATTTCAATATAATGCAACCTAAACTTATAATCTTATTTTGAATATAATACGGAGTAAGATAAACCCCCTAATTTAACCCATTACCTACAATGGGAACGACGTGCACACACCAAGACACGGTGACAGCGAATAACAGTGGTATACAGGTGGCCGAGTATTGGGGTTCACGCATTTGATTATGTCTGAATACGGAAAGTAAGTAAGTATTGCATATAAAAATGGCATATGCCCACCAGGAACTTGAAAGTTTGCTGTCCGGAAAATTCACTGAAAAAATGTTCATTCACACCTGGCAACCCTGGTCACTCCCCAGTCCCCATACAAAAAAAGCAAAGTCTGTCTGATTTTAGTTTGATGCCTCTCAAAAGTTGTATTGAGTCTCGAATCTTAGAAAAATGTAAAAAACAAGCAAAAGTTCTTTCATCTTTAGCTCGCTCAAATCGCTTGAAGTTGCGTCATTTTTCTCACAATATTTAGAGGTAGGTATCTCCATTAGGTGTTTTTATGATTAAATTTATTGAATATTCTCTAACAATATAGCATTTACATTCAAATTAAATAATTTGACAAGAAAACATAATCAACATTTTTTTTCAAATTTAGTTCGCTCAAATAGCTTAAAATTGTACAAATTTTCATACATTCAAGAGGTTCATAATATTATGATTAAAACAATGAAATACGACAAATTAATTCAAAACGTGACCTCCGACGGCATTCCTCATCTTGTAAGTTTTTCTTCTTATTATTATTATTTAGGGCCTGAAGTCCCGTTTTTAAGAGGTGGGGTTAGCCTTTTGCGATGTCGCTTCCTAACTGTTTATAGATATAGGTAGGTATAGGTATTATGACTCTTTGGTGGTCTACATTTTCTGTTTACCTAGAAAAATAGGTAAACAGAAATGTTGAAATGTTATTAAAAAAATCCAGGAGCTTATTGCATACTGTATTAATGAACTATCAGCAAGACAAAAACGTTGCTCAGATTTCTAAATTTGGTGACGTCTGTGTGACGGATTTTTATAGATATATGTATGTACGATCTCAGGATTCTTTTGCCTATTGTAAGTCATTTAGCGTGAGATATTTAGATGTATTTCTTCTTGCCAGATCACTTGAAACTTTTACGCTTGCCGTATTTTGACACGTAATGTGGTGGAGAATATATTTCTGATCCTTGGTAAATTCTGACGTTAAGGGATCTGGTAACTGGACTTCAATTAAGTTATTGACATATTATTTCACTTATTTGTAACATATTTTTCTAAGTATGCTGTGAAAATTCGCTTAGGTTATGTAGACTAGTGTAAAAAATACATCTTCAAATTTGAATTAAATGCTAAAGTGGTGATTCACTGGCGTGAAATTGGCAAGTCAGCCATTTCAATGGCTTCTCAAACCTTCATCCTATCCTTGGAATAATGTCGCTGTCCTTACTATATTTCTTTGTATACCATTATAGTTAATAGCCATGTAATTGTCTAAACTCTAAAGAGTATGAACAAGTGATTGCTAAGCAATGATAACATAGTAACCTCTCGCTAATTTCTTTGGTAGTTCCTGACAGTGGAGTTGATCCAGCTTCTTGCACCATGTTATTCAACTTTAAATAGCCTTTAGACATTTTATTCATTTTTTTACGAAATACATCATTCGCCTCGTCGTCTTCGACAGTTTAGCGCGTTCGAACTTTGGAACCGAATAGCTAATAATTTATATCAATGATATAATTATTATATTTCACACATTATTTGTCAAGCAACGCAAATTTACTATTTGTAAAAAGGTGTCCGATAACATCTTTTTACGGTTTATTTTTACATTTTCAATTGCCGATTCTCATAATTTTCGATAAATAGTGGAAAACGCTGATTTAGCTGATTTATTCTTCGTTCTTAAACATTGAGTATGAATTCTTCATGGCATAATTCAATTTTTCTTAATCAAATTGTCTTGTTGATCATTTCTTTATAAATCAATGGAATGCCTAATTAATAAAAAAAAATATCTTTCTTTTCTTTCATGTCATTGTAATTTGTGTACCTATTGCAAAAAAATCACGCCTTCATTCAGCAAAGTAATTTTTTGACATATTTTGGAATATTTACCTACTTATTGACACATTATTTTTTTTGAAAAATGTCGTATATATTATTATTAATCGACAAGTTGCCATTATATTTATTTTTAAATTTTTGAATTACTATCAAAATATCGCGTGCAATAAACTGCACTGATATCGAAGGGAAGACCCATGGAAAAAACGGGAAAATGAAGGAGGTGGGGCGGTCTATTAGGATGCATTACAATTCCTGTTTTTTTAAATTTAATTAGAAAATTTGAAGCCTTGTCAAATAAAAGTAATAAAAAAATATTGATATATCCATGTTTATAAATGTTCGCGAGTAGGTACTTTGAAAAAACATATTTTTTTATAAATTTTCAAAATTTCAAGGCCATTGAGCGAGCTAAATATTTTTCAATTTTACAATCATATTATTCTTTAAAAGTATCACAGAATAGTTTACTAATTTGACACACCCTAAATTACCCACTCTCTTTTCCTCAATAGCTGTATTGATATTAATATTAATTTTCCTTAATTAATTAATTTAATAATTACCTACTGTAATTTTGACGCAGAAAGATGTAGGGGTTAAAGCTGATTCTAATCTGCCAGTATCGCATGCAACGACATCGTTTGAATCTAAATCATTGTAATGACTCGGTTGGTCTTGGGATGTATCGAATAATTTTGGAGTAACTCTGGGCTTAGATGTAGGTGCATTCATCTGATTCGGGATAGTGTTCCGTAACCTGAGATTTTATAAAAATGTATCAATTAACCTTTCGAAGGTATAAATAATGTAAACTCATTTTTTATTAGGCCGATCGAGAGAGACCAAGTATATCGCTGATTAATTTAACACAATAAAGGGCCACGTTGGGTTGTCTCTCTCTAGTGAAAATAAGAGAGTGAGACAACAATTAATATCTATGTAAAACCATATAGCTAGTCATTCGACCGTATAAGTTCCGGCGGTATAATTTTACGGAAATTTGACTCAAGGATTGTCATAAGATGGAAAAATGATCGAATTGATCAAATTTCGGTTTATTAATAGACCAAGTGCTACATTTTAAATAAATATTTACTTCTGAATGTCGCGTGCTTTGGCCAGAATATATTTTTTCTTACGTTTCACTCTTCCGCTATACTTCGCTTTTTGTACCATTTCGATTTTTTATTTTACGTTGTCTATATGTTCAGCGTGATAAAAAAAAAAAATTTCTGAAAAACCAAATAATGTGATATACAACAAGTAGATATTTAATAATTAATGAGATATAGAGCTATATCTCTCGATGTTTCTCTTCAATTTGCAAAAGCCAACCATTAAAATCGGATGTCGTGATTTCAAACGTTCTGAAGGTGCGGATTCCTCAAACTAAACCAAAGTGTATTAGTATCAGTGTACTAATATGTATTTTTTTTTCTAAAACAAACCTAAAAATACATTATGAGATTGCGTATTCTTGCTTATGTGGCCTCTAGAGCCCCGACTGAATCATAATAATATTATAAACATCGTGATTATTCTCTAAAACTAGTAGTGGCCCCCATCACCGTTTTAACAGTACGTCAACCATTTTCATACTTTACTGATTCTTAAATAGATATAGAACAAAATTTTCAAAATCTTATGTCGTATTTTGATTTGTGAGGTACGGAGGTGAACGGATGTCGAGAAGAAAGAAAAGTAGTGACTGTGTCAAAAAATCGACACAAATACTCTAAATAAGTTATAATTACTATGATAGTCATGTGACCTTTTTGGCGAAAAGTAGTGACTGTGTCAAAAAATTGACACAAATAGTTTAAATAAGTTATAATTACTATAATAGTCATGTGAACTTTTTTCGCGAAAAGTAGTAGGTAAGTGTGTCAAAAAATTGGCACAAATAGTTTAAATAAATTATAATTACTATGATAGTCAGGTGAATTTTTTTCGCGAAAAGTAGTGACTGTGTCAAAAAATTGACACAAATAGTTTAAATAGGTAAGTTAAAATTACTATGATAGTCATGTGACCTTTTTTCGCGAAAAGTAGTGACTGTGTCTGAAAAGGACCCAGAACTAATTCTTGCGGTTGGAGTAAAGAAAAAACAAGATAGAACATCGTTAGATTATAATTCGATACTGAAAAATATATCATGAAAATTGAAACAGTTTTTTCTTACAAACAAAAAATTATTCTAAATTTTCAAATTTTTAATCATATTATTTCTATGTCCGTGACATGTCAAAAAATTAACATAAATAGTCTAAATAAATAAGTTATAAAGAGTCGCCAAGTTTCGAAATCCTCTATAACACATTTTGATCAAATACGAGTTATTGATGTCGTTGGATTCGGAATTAAAAACTCTATAATCCTAGAATATTTTTTCTTTCAAAACACTCTTGGTTGATTTAAAAAAAAATAAAATAAAATGAGCATGAGAAACGATCCACGCTATATCACTTCATATGCCTTTCGATATCCGCTATAACACAACCGACCAATAGGAGGCGAGAATTTCACAAATTTCAAAATGGTTTCCAGTACAAATTTATTGTTGTCGAAGTTAGTAGGTCTCTGACAATTTTGCTTATTAATTATTTAATAATGTGTGATCAACTTGAGAATGTTAAAAAATGCGAAAAAAACATAGTACCTAAGGAAAAAGATAAGACAACCAAAAAGAAAAATGGAATGTTAATATACAACGCCAAAAACGGTAAGTAAACATTGACGAATTTTGAGGAAATTTCGTATTTATTCCTGTTATTTTACAGTAGCGTAGGTACAAGGGCGGATCCAGCCTTGGCACCAGGGGGGGGTCACAAAGTAAAAAAAAGGTCATCTTAAAAATTTGGTATCTGGAAATTACACTTTTCCTAAAAAAAAAAAAAAAAGGTCATTTTCAAAATTTGGTATATATCTGGAAACTACACTTTCCCTAAAAAAAAAAAAAAAAAGGTCATTTCCTAAATTTGTTATATGGTACTTTTGCTCCAGGGGGGGGTCATGGCCCACATGAAATTATAATTATGCTAGCAAAATAAAGATTTTATTAATAAATATCACTGCCCTACTTGAGATTACATAGCCTAGGGGGGGGGGGTCATGACCCGCCTAACCCCCCCCCCTGGATCTGCGCTTGCGTAGGTACCCATGTAAAAAATTGGGAAACAATTTCTTTAACGTGGTACGATAAAATTATATATAAAATTTATAAATTGTTGATCATGAATTTTTTTCCGTGAGGGAAATAATTTCAATAATCAAATTTAAATAAAAAAACTTTGTACCTACCTAAGTCTTCCACAATTTTATTAAACCTGACATGTTTCCAAGGAGCACGCCCTTCATGGTCACAGGTTATTTGAATCTCTCACGTTTGACAAATTGGAAAGATTTAGAAATTTCATGATTTTACAAAGACTTGGAGGAAGATATCAGTAGGTATACCTACCATTTCACTGAAAACAATGGAATTATTGATGACGGTTCCCCGATTTGTGAACAAAGAGACCCTGAGGTTTATTTTTTAATTTAAAGAAACAAACTTATCTTGTTAGTGTTCGCTATTTAAAACTATTATTCAAGCTTATACATGCTTAGATTTTTACTTTTTCCCGCTAATTAAAATGTACCTGCCTAAATCACTTAATAATGAGTGGATACTAATAAAAAAAAATGTACCTACCTCATAAATTGCAAATATCTACGGTTTCTTTTGTATATCGTGTAAATAATAATGTCAGAACTTTTCCGAAAGAATCCAAAAGAAATCCGAAAGAATCCAAAAATACCCACGAATTCACTAAGCTTGTTTAATTTTAGTTTTGATATCTTTTCTGATAACGTAAAAAATACTTTACTAAAATATCATTGTTGTATTTAAAATTTTGCTTATATACCTATTTTATTTCCAATTTATATAAGGTTTTTTTCTTGAACCTACATAAAAATAAATGTCTAGGGCCTAGGCTATTGTAATGAAAATTTTTAATAAAAAAAATTTCCGTCAGAAATATCTACCTTCCTACCAGCATTTTATTTTGTTCACGCCACTGGAAAAAATGCACGTGACCATTCATAGTTGATCCTTTCAAAATCAGCTATATCACCATGTGTGAGTTTCAAAACACGCCATAACCTGATATGAGTATCAAAAACCGACATATCAATTTTTATTTTTACAAAATAAGCAGTTTGTTTTTATTTTAAAGCAATTATTTTTTTGAGCTGCATTGCAAACCCCAGACTTATTAAACTTCAGGAAAGCAAGTTTAATATTGAAAAAAAAGTTTTTATCGTTTTTCTCAAAATCACGAAAAAGTGTTATAGAGGATTTCGAAACTCGACGACACAAATTAATTACTATGATAGTCATTTGAACTTTTTTCGCGAAAATAATAGGGCAGAGTTATGTTTGTTCGAACGGTTCTTGTCTCTTTCCATCTTGTTGAGTTAATTTA
Organism: Mystacides longicornis; assembly: GCA_963576905.1. NCBI lineage: Eukaryota > Metazoa > Arthropoda > Insecta > Trichoptera > Leptoceridae > Mystacides > Mystacides longicornis. The sequence goes on from OY756425.1 coordinate 16,959,417, forward strand.
TTATTAATTTCCGGAAAATTATTATCACAAGCGGAATAGCAAATAACAAACTTCAACATTATGACCTTTTATCAAACACAGACCATTTATTTTAATCCAAACGAACTTACAGTCATTGAGTAAAATATTACATGGTATCATTGAATAAGTAAATAATTATCTTCCATTTCAGTTGATCATTGCATACGACATAATCCATTCCCCTTCCTACTCATAGATGCATTTTAGGACAAGGTACGCTTCTACTACGGAGTGAATAATAATAAGTAGGTACTTATTATTAAAGATATATATATACTTTATGTATTATGTAATACAATGATAAGTAATTACTCAAAGTATCTATAAAAATGTTTTCGGCTTATATACAAACATTTGTGTTTCTTACGTACTTAGACATTTGACATAGATGATATTACATAGATGTGAATTTTACATTATATTTGAATGGCCTATGGCCGTGTATGATCTACATAATATTTTAGTCCGTTTATTTATTTATTTATTTATATTTTTGAAAGAGCATCAATCGTAGAAAACAGACCTTAAGGTCAGATATTAATATGCGAAAAGCCGCGCAAAATTCCAGAGAGCGTTCTTAAATACTCTTTGATATATTAACTTTAATATATTTAGAGCTATTTAAAAAACTTTATTTTTTTAAGATCTTCATACAATTTTTTCAAAAAATAGAGTAAGCCATCTATTGGAAACAAAATTACTCATGTAAACGTTGAATGGAATCTTGGTATTACGGTATAAAAATGTATTAAAATAATTGGAGATTGATTTGTTATACATATAAATGTTATTCAAATCTTATTATTCTCAATAAATAAAGATTTAATGAAAATATTTGGAAAAATAAGTCCTCCATTTTGAAATTTTTTGACACATTTTAAAAAATTTATGGCTTCAGTGTTGTCAAACTGTGGTACCTAGCCATTAGATGAGTAATTATGTAGCTACCAGACCTGATAAAAATTTTAAAATATTTTACTCCATAGAAGTACCTACTTAAAAACATTGCAACAAAGTAAAACAATTATTTAGCTTATTTTACTTATGAAATGTCAGTTTATCCCTCCATATTGTTTTACATAGTGTCATTACACATTCTCATATTATTTTTTCATAGACAATAAAATTAATATTTTTTAATGAACAAAATGTTAATTAGTCGCTGCCATCTATCGAAAATGCTTTGAAGTGTTTTAGTGTAAAAGCTTCAATCAAATATCAATAGGTGACATAATGACATTATATTCATATCATTTGATACGCATAATATAGGTATGTTTTTTTTTTTTTCAATATTGGCAATCCAACCCCTCTGGGCTGATTTATGGAGTATTAACATGACATATTTTAATTTTTAATTTGCTTTTGTTGATAATAGTTGACATCTCTATTATATGACTGCATTCTCCATTATTTCTGATTCTTTTTTAATCATTTTTAAGATTGACATTCTTATTTTTATTTTATATAATTTTTGTTCTGTCTTGCCAAATTGATATTTATTCTATATTTAAGTATGTTGTAAATCTCATAGGTTGTGAAAAAAATATTATGATTGTTATTTTGTTTATATATAAATTTTTTGCCATTAACTTAATAAAGAAATATTTAAAAATAAATTTGGGTTAGTATATCGGGAAATTGGGTTAGAAAAAAAAACACAGAATAATTCTGACCCGACCGGGAATCGAACCTGGGACCTCTTGATCTGAAGTCGGCGCCTTTGCCACTAGGCTACCGAGGTCGGTAAGATAATATGTCTATATTATATTGGTTGTGCACAATGTTAACCTCTAATTGTTGCGTTTTTTGTAGTATATAAGCTTACGTATTTTTTTCTCATGCAATATTGTAAGCTTCATGTTTTTTTTCATATACTTTGAAGGAACCGTAATATCAAAATAATTAACTGTAGCAAAATTGAAAAAAAATATATGATGGTCATTTTCTTCTTTTCTCAATGCATTTCGTTTGTTGAGTGATGTAGTAAGCAAGTAATCAATCACTATTAAATTCCATGAAACATTTTTGTTCTTATTTACTTATATCCATTCATTTTGCTTCAGATTTCAGACCTTATATTTTTGATAATGTCAGTGATGGCCATTTATGTCAACAAAAGTTAATATTATTTATTAATAATTCTCTGGCGGGACGAAGTTCAACGGGTCAGCTAGTTTTAAATAAATAAATAAATAACTATATAGGTAGGTCTCTATAAAACATTTATTTATATAACACGTCGTGTAATCGACGCCGACGTCTATCGGTTATAATGTAAAATAGCGCAGTAGGTTTCGCAAACTATTCATGGTTTTGTAGGAATCAATTGAAGAGAATCGTCAAGGAAAATTGACCGCCAATGTCTTACTCCTCGACGACAAGGCACCGATTCACTTGGCGCGCATTGCGAATACGAGTCAATAGTATTGTATCCAAAATATCAATCAACTCTCTTAAAGCCTAGCCCTGGTACCTACCGATAAATTTTGTTCCCGAAACTGAGAAAAACACATAAGTGGAAAGCTATTTTCCGAGGATAAAGAGTTCAAGGTTAAAAAATATTTTAAAGGCTGTTGAAAAGATACATAAATTGGCGTTTTAAAATGCGCATTGGGGTTGAAAAATGCTATGTAGGTTTACTATAGTTACTAGAATTTTTATTTTAGATTTTTCTGCCATTTCCTTCATATCCATACCGAGAATACCGAAATCTCCTCGTATGTGCCTTAAATTGAAAAAAAAAATGATACCCCCGTTTTCTTCTTAGCACTGGACTCGTTTTCGAGTGATCCCATTTCTATTTAATTGTACGAAAAATCGATTTTGGTAGTCATTGTTGAAATCACTCACCGCGTCGCGGGCCGCACAGAATTATGATTCGAGCCGCAAGCGGCCCGCGGGCCGCAGATGACGACCACGGGTTTAATAGAAACACATACGATAGTACAAAATAGACGTATTATAAAGATGATTCTATTTCACAACTTACATAATAGGTAGGTATATATGTGTAAATCGAAAACAACTATTATTACGTTCTAAGCACAAAATAAGTACCTACCAACCTGTATCATTTTTTTTACAATTTTTGTACTAAGTCATTAACTACTAGCTAGGTATTTGCGTGATGCTGGGATATTCCATGCAGCTCCTTCATTTCTAAGTCATCGCTTGAATCTGACGGATCTAAAATTGTGTTAATAAGGTTTATTGATGCATAGTTAACCTTAATATTTTATATTTGTGAATTATAGAGATATCCTACAGTAGTGTGAGAATTAATGTGAACACGGAGAACAAAACCGAAAAACAGCATCAGTCAGAGAAAACGTTAGAATTTTTACTATAAAAGGTTTTTTTTATATTTTCATATGTCTATTTTACTGATTTTTATTACATTTTATAACCTTTTTAGCATGAATTCTGTAAATTTTTAACAATATTTTTTAACACTTTCATCTTGAAACCATATTCGAATCACCGTTGATCAATCTTTTTCTAATAGGCTCCTTATTATTTCCGAAATCTTTGTTGGCAAAAAACGATTAATATTTTGCAATAATTTAATAAGTTTTTTGTTTGATTAGCATAGAAAATTTCCTGATTTGAACCTGATGGTACATTTTATGGGCAATAAGTAAAAAAATTGGAAAACATGTGAAAGAAAAATAATGAAAGTGGTGGTTCCAGTTTAAATTTGGCCTGAACAAATTCAAGAAACTGTAAAAAAAACCATGCCAAAATAATTAGCTAACTTTTGCTGGAATAATTAGCCGACATTTTCTCTAAAGCAGTTTACTTCTGTTTTATTTACCAATTAACTGACCCGTCCGTCGAATTTCGACCTATCCCAGAATAAAAAAAGACACGTTACATGAATTAAATACAGTTTACGACATAAAAACTTAATTAAATTTAGCTAATAATTTATTGCATTATGTAATAATAATTATTGTTGATTGGATGCGGAATGAATTTCGATAGGTTTGTAACAAAAACAATTCCTCTATAGTCTATCTATCCTAGTTGCATAACTTAAAAAAAACTCAAGAGATTGCAGTGTAGTAGAAAATAAGTCACATATGAAACACGTACGTTATTGTATATGTTGTTGCAAGAATAGACTCCATTAAAACCAAAGTTTTTACCGATTTATTATGGTAAGATAAGATTTTCACGTCAATTCTCACACTACTGTACGTAATAATTATTAGTCGTTTACAAACTATTTTTATTATTAATTACTGACCCTTTGTTCAATTTTATTTATCCTTAGATCATGCGACTCATCTTCAACGAACTATGGATAGATCTTTTGGTCATCACAATCACATCCGGAGTTTTGTTTCTCTTTAAAGATTTCAATCATTGGAAGAAACGAAATGTCCCTCACATGTCCCCCTTTTCATATTATGGGAATATTCTATCCATTGTAACTTTGAAGAAATCGATTAATCAATATTTGGAGATCTTACACGATGAATGTGTAAGATTGAATTCGAAATATATAGGTTTTTGGGTTGCTGAAAAACCATCTCTGTACGTTTGTGATCCGGAACTGATAAAGAAGGTTTTGGTACAAGATTTCTCTTACTTCAGCGAAAGATTAGTGGGTCACAAAGCTTATTCGGATACTTTTGGAAGATCTAGTTTATTTTTACTAAAGAGGAGCCATTGGAAAAACATGAGAACCAGACTGACAAACGTATTTTCTTCGGGGAAATTGAAGAAAATGCAGACTATCTTTTGCGAAAATTCAAAAAATATGCTTAAATTCATCAAAGAACACAATAATTTTTCCGGTATGTATTATGAAAAATTCCAAATTACATAACATACAATATTGAAATTTGATTACATAATATAATATGCGCTTTCAGGAGAACAGCCCTTGAATGCCAGAGATCTTGCTAGTCGTTATGGTGCAGATAATCTTGTACAAGTGTTCCTGGGACTTGATGGCCAATGTCTGCATGACTTGCCTGGAAAGAAAAAGGTAGAATACGACGCAAAGATTCCCAAGTTTAACGACATTGGCAACGCCACTTCGGACGTATCGATACATCGAGCCTTGGAATTTTCTAGTTTTTTCATCATTCCTGAAATTGTCTCGTTTTTCCGGTTTGTAACGAATTCTTTTTTTACTTACTATTTTATTTTTTAATTATTATTTTTTTTAAATTTTTTTCGTGATTTACCTACTTACATAATATTGTACGTTATTACCTCGCAAATAAACGCGCAATTAGTATTATTAAATCAAACGATCGAATCATTCGATCATTTTAGTATGAAAATTTTTCGAAACTCTTTCGATGATTGTTTCGATATTCGATCATCGAAAACTTATACTAGGGCTACTGTGTGCCGCAAGATACTCAGTACCTAATACCCATTGCAGTCCATTTTTTGAGGATGAAAGTATATCCCCGAGAACATCTGAGAGAATGTGTGCCAAAACAGCAACAGGCCTCATGTAGTGTCTTACAGCAGTGATATAATAATGTGGTAACATACTTATTACTTTGGCTTCTAAGGTAGTGGACAAAACCACAGGATCCGTTGCGCAGCCAGTATCACTACAGAAAGATCCAAAACTCCTTAAGTTAGCTTTTCTTCTGTGTACGTACATACAATGAAATTAAATTTTTGTAGGGTCTCGTAGAGAATTAATGGTCCGATTTTTACCAATTTTTTTCAACCTTTTCTAGATTTAAACTCTTCTCGGCGAATTCAACACAATTTTTCAGGGATATATTTTGGTCCGCTGCCAATCTAAGGCGTCAAAACACGCCCAAAAGTGAGATCGATAAGGAACAGAAAAATTTCAAAGATTTGCTTGATATGTTAATACACTTCGATGAGGAAAAACTTGTGGTTGACGGGATGAGTAAGCTTTCTTGTATTTTTGACAGAAGTTATCATTGTAGATTTTTCTTGAACTTTTATAACTATGAACAGCTTTTTATGCTTCTGTGTTGTCTCTAAGACCTCATTGTAGTGCTTTTGTTTTAGAATACTCAGGAGATGTGTTACCAGCACAGTTTGCGGTGATATTTGCTGCCGGATTCGATACATCCGCCTCAACTATGTCTCTGTTTCTAGCCACTATGACTCAATATCCTGACATTCAGGTTTGTAAAAGATGGTTAACATAATAATTATTACAATACTCGCCCGAAAAAATGTCTCTTTAGGTAATTATTTATTTATTAGAGACCCCAACAGAGCACTGAACACAAACAAAAAAATCATTAAAAAAACATAGAATCTCCAGTGCTCCAATAACAGGTATCTCCTGCATAGTTAATTATGGGATATGTGTGAGTATTCGCCCGTTTCAAACATCATAACTCACGCATGGATGTGTGTATGTTTGTACCGCATGGAAAGCTTCGGATATGTAGTCGAGGATCATCAGTCAATGATCTGGGCTATTTTAATATATGTAGATCTTCGATGTTTATGAGCATAAGGTGTTTGGTGACAGTCCATTTCAAATAAAAATTAAGAGTCTTGTTTTATAGTTCTATCACGAGCCGGTTTTCGGAGACTACCGTCCTCATTATCAAATGTTTAAGTCTTACCGTCTGTCATGTGCCAACACCCGTAAGTCCGTCTTGATCTTAATAATCATGGAGTAGAGAGAACTTTTCTCCTCTGAGAAGATCCAACAACTCTTTTCCAACTATGCCTATTTACAATATAAAAATATTTTCTATACCTAAATAATTTTTAGATTTTATTATTATACCTACCATCAACTTTCTCGTTCATATTGTTTGCTTCTTCCATCATCACCTTAACATTCTTCATCCAACCTCTAGAATCTAGATATTTCTTAAAATCCTAAAAATAATAAAGCAAATGAAATCATCACAGGTGCTCCACGTAAATTTATTTTATGTTTATTTGAAATTTCTCGGATTTATATATTTTGTAACAACCAATATGTCCTTACCTAATAAACGAGTAATTCTTTTCATTTTTTAAGGATCGCGTAAGAGAGGAGGTGGGGAAAATAATCTCTAAGCACGGCGAGCTAAATTACGATGTGTTATCAGAAATGAATTATTTGGACATGGCCTTCAGAGGTAAACCAATCCTTTTTCCAAACTTCAAACACACACGAAACATGCACAATGAGATGATATTAGTTTCATGAGTAGTACCTTTTTGTGTACCTATTGCTGCAAGAATTGAGAAAATGAAAGTCGGTTTAAGAAGATCGATAGGTTCGTGGTTAGGTGTAAAGTAAGTAGGTACATATTAAGGCTTATTTCCATCACACATATAGAGTTTTGCTTTCTTTTCAATCGCTACGTGATACCTGCGTCTTAACGCGTTAATTTGAACGTTACACATAATATGTCCGTTCTCTCTGCCTACCCCTTACGGGACACGGCGTGATGGTTAAAAAAAAAAAAAAAAATAATAATAATATGTGGTCTAATCATTAATGTACTGAAACCTAATACCTACCGTCTTTATAACGTTTAACATACAAATAACATTGTTAAGCAGTATGACGTAGCGTTTTTTTTAATACGTTTCATATAGAACCACCGTTTGTCGGCAGATCCAGCGACCCAAAAATAACCGAAACCGAAAATGGACCGCTTAGTGTGAAAATGGCCTTAGGCAAAGGGCCTTAAATAATGTCTGTTTTCGGCTATTGGTGCATGTTTATTCGAGTTCCTTGTGTAATCATCCGATCTCTCGCTGTGCAATCCTTCTGAACTTGTGATAGCACTGTATTAGATATAAAGAACGAATCCTAATATTGGAATCAATCAAGCAATCGTCCCTCGTTTTTGTCACTTTTCATGCCTACGTCTAGCACAGCTACTGTGTATTTTAAAAATATACCTACTATGTTTGTTATCTACGAGTATGCATTTTGTAAATTCGTTCAATTCAGTAATTTATAATATTTATTTTATTTTTCACACTTATAAACTACGGTGTACCTACTACAGATAAATACAATATATTGTATAGGTACGTCTATATATATATATATATAAACAAAGTGAATCTGAATGTATAATGGTAATAGGTAGATAATAATAACTTATATGTATAATACAAAAATTACTGACCAAGTTTTGTGCTTCCGCGGGATTATCGTTGAAAAACGATCTCAACCATCCAACCAAGAGGTAGTTAAAAAGAGACAAGTTAAAAAAGGAGTGAGACAAGAAACTAAAAGAAAAAAAAATACCAAAAAAATCGAAACACTTCTGAGAATATGGATTGTTTCTCTCTCTCTCTTTCTTCTTCGTTTCCTCATTACTGAGGGTCGTGACCCATGGAACTACTGGGTGCCTGTTGTGAGCACCAAACGCCTCCAATCCTCTCTGTCCTCCGCTGCCCGCATCGCCGAGTAGGTACAAGTCTCTCCCTGTTGCCTTCTTTATCTTGTCACACCACCTTGCAGGTGATCTGCCTCTGCTTCTTCTGCCTGGAACGCCTCCGGTGATTATAATTTTTCCAGGTTATCTGGCTCTCGTCTGGCAATGTGATTGTTTAAACTTACCCAAATGACAGATTTTTCATTTTTTATTTCAGAAACTCTTCGCTTATATCCAACTTTGCCATTTCTGGATAGACTGTGTACGAAACCATACAAAATAGAGAACAATGGCACATCGTCGATCATTGAAAAGGGGACAAAGGTGTTTTTGTCTCTCACTGGGATTCACACGGACCCGAGATATTGGAAGAATCCCTATAAGTACGATCCTGATAGGTTCTCAGCAGAGAATAAAGCTAAAATAACATCCTATTCTTATATACCATTTGGAGAAGGACCAAAAATCTGCATAGGTAGGTACTACTTATTTTATCATAATAATAATCAACATATCGATTACATATGTGAACTATCAAAGGTTTTTTTTAAATCAATGAATTGACCAGGGAGTGGTAATACCAGTACTGTACCGAGGACACACGCAATAAAGGAGCACACTTTTACATATATCATTGTAGTCTTTGTAATGACGGATCCCCGCCGCCAATAAATTGTTGGTTAAGGCTGTATAATATGCCTTTTTAGGATACTCAGCTTGAATACCCTCTTAAATCTCATCACGGCCAGCACTATTTTTGTTTTAAGAAAATCCTCACACTCTCTAGTCCGTTGAGCTATATTCAAATCCGTCACCTCTTCCTTAGAGCAGTGAGGAAAGGAGAGCATGGGTCAGTTCAGTTCAAAATTGAGTCAAAGTACCTTCTCCATATTATCCCTTTAATCAGCTCGGGACAGTGACAGTGGTTCCATGAGAATCTCGTATTGCTGTCACGGGTTTTATTTGACTTATGGCATTGAAGCAGTAAATGGATGATCTAAACATTCTAAACCTAAACTAATATTTATATTTTTTAAGGAGAGCGTTTTGGATTACTTCAGTCAAAATTGGGCCTTGCTTCGATTTTAAGCAAATACAGGGTGAGAAATGATGGCTCCTTCAAGACTTGCGAGGATCTTGGGCCCAATGATTCGTACAAAACCCTGAGAATACCCATGGCTACCCGAGGTGTCGTGCTGCTCCCTGCCAAGCCGCTGACCATGTATTTTGATTATATGCCTGTTGATGAACAATAAAACTAACGATAAAATATTTTAGAACGTAATGTTATCATTTTTATATCCTTTCTCTGTCCACGAAGGTAATCTGCATAAGTTATGTGCGTGTTTTATTATATAGCCACATCACTCCGAAAATACAGACTTTCTCTGTCCACGAAGGTAATCTGCATAAGTTATGTGCGTGTTTTATTATATAGCCACATCACTCCGAAAATACAGACTTTCTCTGTCCACGAAGGTAATCTGCATAAGTTATGTGCGTGTTTTATTATATAGCCACATCACTCCGAAAATACAGACTTTCCGTTACATTTTAATGCATGTAAAAAAAAATTGGATGCGTTCATAAAAACTGGTTAGGTATAATTAAAGACTTAAAAAACATGAATTTTAGTTGCAGAATATATTTTTCTTTATTGAAATTAAAGTTATTGATTGAAATTGAGTGATGTTCTTTTTTCTCCTCTCTTCTTTATGAATAGTGAGAAAGTGAAATTCTACAAATCTTTTTTGTGGTTATAAAATTGATATACCTACTGCTCAAGCTTTTTCATAATAGTGTGTTAAAGCAACGGGAGGATACACTAGAACCTGTTCGATAACCAAATTATCAAGCCAAACTATCTGAATCAACAAAGTAAAGCAAGACGGGTATCAGCCATTTGAAAATAACGAATATGTAACAACTAATGACTAACAATAATTCATTACTGATGTTCCATTTTTAAATGGAACAAACCACTACGGGCTTACGACCGTCTTCTACTGTTATTTCGAAAGCTGTCTAACAATGTTCGCCATTATAATTAAGTCTCCGAAACTCCTAATCATGAGAATTCTCAACATGTTTAACATGTCAAAAAATCTCATGTTTACAACAAGTAGATATTAAATAATTAATAAGATATAGAGTTGGAAAAGTTGGAAATTATTGAGAGCAAGAGAGCAACCAAATTTAAAGACTGCGACAGCTGTCATGTATTTGGCGCCAGAATATGCATATATCCAATTTTGTTAATGTCTCATCTTTATTATCTACTAGCTTTCCCGACAGACGTTGTCCTGTGTTCCTAAATATGAATATTGAATTCGAATTTGTATGGTGATGAATTAATTATCATTTGACCAATGTGATTCCGAACGATGCGTCTGTTTTAAGCCATGTATATTCGATCCGTATTCTGTCAATCGCACCAATTGACAATTTCTGTCAAAATTTCAAAATTGGAATAAAAATTATAATAAGGTTGTCTACGTAGAGTTTTCTTTAATTTTATAATTTTCCATGCATTTTTCTTAATTTTTTTCTTCTAAAAGGACATTCTCCTGATAAAATCCTACACGGCAAAAAAATAATTAGCGAAATCGGTCCAGCCGTTTAGGCGTGATGCGATGACATCAGGAAATAGCTCTCCATTTTTATCTATAGTTCATTTTTTTTAAAGATACAGTGCTGGAAAAATCTCGGCATATTCCCATTTCATTCTGTTCATACATAAGAAAGAGACACAACACTTCTATAAGATTTATTGTTTTATTGAGAGGCGGTGACAGTAGCCACCCTTAACCAGGTAGCACACTCATAAATATTTTGAACTCGAGAAGTGCGGTTGGCTTCGCTAACATCTCGATAAGTCAGAGAAAAGATTATTTAAATTCTGCTATTGCATTTTTTCATATTTGCATACCGCGTTTTTTAATCAATTAATTAAAGTGTATAATTATTTTATACCTAATGCTTTTTTATCTGTAGTTATGCCTTTTATTTTGATCTGTTTATAATGATCCTACACCTATTGCATTTATGTACGAGTATGTCTGCATATCGCATTTTTAATCTGTGTATAATTATGTTATACCCATCTTTTAATACTTTTGTATCTCTTATCTTTTCATTTTGATCTGTCTATAGTTACCCTACACCTATTGAACTTTTTATGTCTTCATAGCGCATTTTTTAATCTGTGTACAATATTATCTAACAATTTGTACTTTATGAAATACATAAACATTATTTTATATATAACAAATGAATGTATTTTTAATAATATAGTCTGTTGAAGAAAAAAAATGATAAAAAATATACCTACACCAGGATAAAAAATGCAACATAAATCAGTTTCGATAAAAATAAGAAGTAAATACGATAAACTGACTACACTTCATAAAACTCGTGCAGGGTTTTTTTGCACTTAAACTTTTATTAAATAAATAAATATACACAAGCAAACAGAAAGATACAATAAGAAACTTATTTATACAATATTTTACACAGAAACAGTGCAACAAAATGAGCGGAACCCGTTAAGTCATTTAAATGACTTGTCAACAGGTTTAAATGACTTGTCAGCAGGATATATGTGATAGCAGCATAAATCAGTTTCGATAAAAATGAGAAGTAAATACGATAAACTGATTACACTTCATAAAACTCGTTCAGTGTGATAGCAACATAAATTAGTTTCGATAAAAATGAGAAGTAAATACGATAAACTGACTGCATTTCATAAAACTCGTGCACGGTGATAGCAACATAAATCAGTTTCGATAAAAATGAGAAGTAAATACGATAAACTGACTGCATTTCATAAAACTCGTGCAGTGTGTATAGCAACCCATAAAAACAACTACCTGCGTAACAATAGGTTCTGTACCGCCTCTCGGCGAAGTCATAAATCTTATAGAAGTATTTTGTCTCTTTCTTATGTATGTAAAGAATGAAATGGGAGTATGCCGAATTTTCTAGTACTGTATCTTTAAAAAAAATGAACTATATATCTATACTAATATATAAAGAGGAAAGATTTGATTTTTTGTTTGTTTGTTTGCATCGAATAGGCTCCAAAACTACTGAACCGATTTGAAAAATTCTTTCACTTTTGGGAAGCTACAATATCGGCGGTGAACATAGGCTATATTTAATTTCCAAAAAAAAGTGGGTAACCTACGAAAACTTCAATAATGTAACCCAAGGTGTAAAAAATTTACCTAAAATATTCTTTTTATCGCGAACGCTGTGAAAACTAATGATGATAGAATAAAACAATGTACTACAATTTTGTAGAAGACATAATTATTTACAAAAAGTATCGCAACAGCATATGTCTAACTATTATAGTTATGCCACAATAAGTGTTTTTTTATTTAAAAAAAATCAATAAAATGTCACCTCTAGAAAAGGCTCTTTATTGGTATCTTGGTATTACTCCTTATTAAAATAAATTAGTTCGTATTCAAGTCTGCTTCAATATGTTTGTATAACTTTTTGAATTATTCAATTCGTACATTCCATTCGAAAGTTATCACGAGTTTAAAAATGTGAGTATTGAAAAAAAAAAGCATAGTCTCTTATCATCTCAACTTATCCGATGCAGAGTGCGTACGGGAGCCGGGGAGGGGACTGAGGGGAGTCATGTCAAGTTCAGTAGAAATACCGCGCAAAGTAGTCACGGTGGTAAAGTGACGTGACACGATATATTGCAATGCAATTATTCCAGATTAACATAATATGCTATAAAATATTTTGAAAAAGTTAGGGATCTGTATGAAAACTAAATTATTTTTAAGTATCTATCTACCCGTGCGAAGCTGGGGCGGACTTCTAGTATATTATAAGATTGACTTTGTTGGTGTACAACACAACGTTCTAATTATGTCTAGATTCTTGTGAACATTTTTTTCGTTAAAAATAAGTTTATACAAGACCGATTAATATATGTATGTAGCATTGTTAAAAAAACTCTTCAGAAATCAGAAGAAGATTGATATCGTCATTGTTTGGTTTCCACTACCATAAGGGCTCCCAATACAAATTAGCTCAAAAATGACTCCCTAAAGTACCTTGGTAAGAAAAAAAATATAATATTACTTTATTTAGATTTTACGGTGCGGTCACTATTTAATTAACGCACACTTGTTCAACATTAATGTCGAAATTTTATTATTCCGACTTTAAAAGTAAAAAATATTTAAGGTGCGTGGTAGTTTTTATTTTTTTTTGAAAAACCATATCTCTTAGATAAATGAAGTTAGAAAGCTGTAAATGAATATATATAGATTCATACTTTAAAATAAAAATCGACCGGTTTCATTGTTTTGTAAAAGATTTATTTTAAGATATGTTACACAGTGATAAATATTTCACAAATCCCACCGCTGCGCTAGCCGGCCGCGCACATAGGTAGGTACCTACCTAAGCTACTTTCTCTACTTCACTAACTTGGCGAAACTATTGCATAGTAATAATAATCAGATCGTAGGAACGGGATAACGTATCTCGTGGATATCACTATACGGTATGATGAAAATTTGAAAAAAGCCGAGCAAGACAAGATAATTAAATATCTTGATTTTGCTCACGAAATCAAGGATATGTGGCATACACCAACCACACACATAATACCTATAGTGATATCGACGAATGGAGTTATTCCGAAGTCTCTTAAAGACAATCTAGGGAAACTTGGCATCTGTTGTGTTCTCAGATATGCCATTCAAAAGGCAGTTCTGTTGTCCTCATGTAGGATGTTAAGAAAGCTCCTTTCTCTGTAGTTCGAAGATCTCTCATGATTACATTACATCGTGATGTATCATGAGAGATAATACCGACATTTTTATATTTAGTATATATGTAGCATTGTATTTAATTTTAATTTAATTTTTTTTATTAATTTTTATACAATGAATAATGATGTATGCTTTATATGATATACATACATTCACCCTTTAAAGCTCCCCGCACACCGCAAGCCAACCCGGAGGAGACAAATCTGCAGCAAACCCGACCCGCACGAAACCAACCCTCTAGCATGATCGAAGCAATCAAATCCAAAAGCCGGCTCCACACAAATCAAGCTCGACACAGATCCCTCCCCCCAAACCAACCCGTAATGCGGGGAGCCTGAACTGAATTATATGATATACTAGCTGACCCGTCGAACTTCGTATCGAATTAACTATGTATAGGTATTCAAGGTTTCATGTAACAGAGCTTTAAATTCGGTTTTTAGTTATTTAACACGAATGACCATTTGCTGGCATTAACTTTGGCAATTGGCAAAAACTCTTAACCTTTGTTAATATGGTTTGGGAGGAGGTCATAAGCATTGCGCAAGATCGAGTCCAATGGACAGCTCTTGTTGCCTCCCTATGCCCCTGAGTGGAGTTCAAAGGGAGTTTTTATTTTGATTGATTTGATATTCTGATGAAAAAAAAATTAAGTTATGTCATTATTTTCGATATTTTAATAGTTATTCTTCTCAGTTAAAATGATATTGATTGATTGATCAAAGTAAGATATTTCTCCGTACCGATTCAAAATACGTATTGAACTTTTTTTTACCCATCACACCGATTCCCGAAGGAGTAGGCAGAGCGAATGGACTTCCATTCTTTCCTATCTAAACAAACCTGTCTCATTTTATCCAAACGCATAACATTCCGTATACATGCTCTTCTATTGCTCCTGACTTGGCCCTCCTGTAATACGGCACCGATATGTTCGGATTAGGGAATCCAATCCCGCAAACCGCGGATCCCGCAAATGCGGGATCCCGCACCTTTTTTGCGGGATCAGAAATGCGGGATTTCTCATGCGGGATCCCGCACGTTTGCGGGACTGAAAAGGAAAAAATAATAAACAATTAGAATGGACTCAGGTGAAGTTCTGATTATTTATTAGATCCTGTACAACCTCATTAATGAAAGATTTGTCAACTTTCGCTGGAAAAACGGGACTTTTCCTTGAAATTCATATGGAAAATAATTTTACTTTCAGTTTTTAACTTACAACTAAGTAAGTTTTGAATTTATATTTTGTGTTGTGTGAATCCTGTATCGGAACGGAACAAAATCAATGTCATTTGAATTACTCTATGGCTAGGGATTCTCCCACGGTAGGAGATTCAGTATCGAGCGTAGTAAATTGTCAAAGAAGGCTACTGCGTGATGCAATGTTAGTTAATGCAGAAACCAAATTGATCGACACAATACCAGGATAAGCCAGGAACTTATAGTGTCGCTATCTCGTCGGATAAAAGAACGCCGTATATCAATGGCCGTTATATGGTTGTGAATCCTGGCATCTGAAGAAGCCTCAACAGAAGAAGATCCTTAGTGTTAAGAATAGATTTCTGCGACAGATTTTGGGGGTTAGTATTGTACCACTATGTCACAACAGCGAATCACCTCAGTGATCCAGAATCGCAAATTGAGCTGGCTTGGGCATGTTCTTCGCATGTCCCCCGAGAGTCTTGAATATGCAAGTCTTTACTACAATCCGGATGGGACAAAAAGGCGAGGTAGGCCGAAATTAAAAATGATGCGGGCATTCACTGCGGTTCTACGAGATGCTGGGATGAAGCTGTGCAACTGGCGCAAGATAGAGAGGCTTGGAGGAACTTCGTGGGGTCCACATGCTCCACACTGGGAGCGATCGTGGATTAAGTAATCAATGACTGCCGTAAAAATATCTAGAAAAAGATTCAGGATCTACAAATGTGGTGGACGTTCCATTATTTTATCTGAGCAAAGTAAGAATTGAAATGTGTGTGTTGAATAGAGAGAATTCTGTCAGACTCGCGGGTCCAACAAGAAACTGAACACCAGCAAGTTGATGACAACGACATCAACGACGATGAAAAAGGCATACCTTTAACGAATCTGTTAAATGATGATCCTTCGCTTACACTAGAAATGAATGAGAACGTAGTCTCCGTACCGAATGGATAGCTGAGTCTAGACCTGTTGTGCCTGTATCCGTACCCACTCGAGATAATTCTCTTGATCTGACTACTACAAAAAAAAAATTCATCCCGCGGGATCCGCGGGATTGAGGTCACCAATCCCGCAGGCTTGCGGGATCGCGAATTTGATGCGGGATTGGATTCCCTAGTTCGGATTGTTCGGTCTATGTCATTCGAGGTTGGCCTTGTTTGATTGCACCCATTCTTTCAGGTTTATATATCATAGCTGTTTGTTTATATATCATATCATACCGTGGCTTCGCTCACAGTCACATGTTACCGTATTTGCTTTCTCTTCCGAAACAGTGCTGAATTATATTCGCATCAAAATTAATTATAATAAGAAACATCTTGTCTCATTTCCAAGACTGTCTGATAAGTCTGAATAATTCTTGTTTTCTAATTTACAATCTAAAATGTCCATTAAAAAATAGCCTATTTAAAAAATATGTGCTTCTAATAATCAGCCCGCGAACTTAAAAATCACCATATTTGGCTAACTTGACTGACATTGTCCTATTATTTTTAGCTCTGCCTCGTTCATTGTCCTATTAGAATCCTAAAAGATAGCTCGAATAACTTTTAAATGACTTCATTTGTAGGTAATCAATTTTATATTGCTGGATATGAAAAAAAAAATGTTCAGGTTTCGAAAAACAATGAAATTAGTGATCTTTAAAACACTTATTTCAATCTGCTTTGGGCATTTTTCAAGCTACAAACGTTTTTTTTAAATTTCAATTTATATCAACCTCACGGTCCTGATCTGATTTTTCGATTTCCTGCCTCTTACAGGATGCTCAAAAAACCAGCAAAAAATAGCGGAGGTCCAGCAGAAAGTTATAATTTTTAACCTTAAAACAACATTCCATATAGGTACCTATTTATTTATTTATTAAAAATTATATATTTTTCATGTGTAAAAAATCGCATTAATATTTATGAGAAAATATTCACAAATTGTTCGATAAAATATCCTTTATGCAGAGCACAAATTGTTTGGCCTTGTGCCGTGAGAAATAATCGTAGGTATAGATAGGTAGATACCTATGTGTTGCAAGGCAAAATTGGCGATACTCGCGATAGGTACCTACCTACCAGTGGCGAGCGGCTGGTACAAGCCAATAATCCTGGCTTACCCTAGAATTTTCGAGAGGAATATAAAAATAAAAACATTTCAAAGATTGCTATAACTCTGACGAAAAATTAAAAAAACTTTTGATGGACGTCAAAAAAATATTCTCACATGACCCCTGGTTGCCATGGTATAACAGTATTTTTATATTCTATGGACCAAAAATAACGAGAAAGTATTGCTTTCATCTCCTCTGACGTTCCTGAAGCACTCCTTAGTCAAGGCTCAGTGCGTCTCTTTCGCACTAGCATTTTGCAGGCGGATCCCTTCCCTTTGATTTTGTCGACACCGCCGTCAATTTCAATAGGCCCACCACGGGTCATTTTTTTCCAAAGGAAATTTAATCCGGGATTATTAAGAGTTGCCAACTCTACAACAAAATCACGAAATGGAATTATTGGAATTACTTTATATAATTCAGAAATTAATGAGGATTGCATACAAAATATCCTGTTATTTGCTTTTTTAATAATAAACAATGAATGTATCACGGAGCAGATTAACACATACATATTTTATCGGTTACTATAACAACAGTATATTCACATTATTTCGATTTATTTTATTTTTGTATTATGGCAATTTAATCGGTAATATAAACTGTCAAAATGTATTTTAACACGCCGGTGTTTTTAAACTGAAGGTAAAGGGTCATTGTTTATTATATCGGTTTTAAATTTATAATATAGTTTTTTTGTCATTTAATGTGAACTTTATACTTAGGTAATTTAGTGTCTCGACGATTCAAAACCTGTTGGCCTTTTAAGGCAGCCGGCCTTAGAAAGTTTATCAATGAAAGGTTAAAAAAAAAACATCAAAAGTTGTGTTTTTAATAAAATAATACAGTTTCTGTTTAACCTGATCATGATTTAATCATGTTTTCTGTGTCCAGTCATTATCAAGAATATTACTGACGTCAAGGTATGTTTGATTTCGCAATATGTTTTTATATGAATAATCTCAGAATGTTTAACAGTAAACCTTTAATTAATCTCAGAATACTAGTTTTTTAAGTGCGCCCATGGCCTTTTCTTGCAAATTTTGCTTTCTTATAGCTGAATTCATATGTGAGACTTTAAATCACTTGATTCATAATTGAACTCTTCATGAAAACTCAAAAAACATCTTTAACTTTTCATAACAAAGTGTGCATTCAAATGGCTTTTATCATGAGTTATTATTTAATTGATTAAACTTTTTATTGCAAGTATTGCATTCGAATGGCTTTTCCCCGCTATGAGTTCGCATGTGATAATTTAAATTACTTGAGTCCGCAAACTTTTTATTCCACACATTGCATTAGTAAGGCTTTTCTTCGCTTTGAAGTCCGGCTGTGCGTAAAAGATTCCGGATTTGGTAAACTTTTTCATGCAAACATTTGCTTTCTTATGACCGAATTCATATGTGAGACTTTAAAGCACTTGATAATAGAACTTTTTATGAAAATTCAAAAAAATCTTTAACTTTTTATAACAAAGTGTGCATTCAAATGGCTTTTATCATGAGAGTGATTAATTACTTGATTGATTAAACTTTTTATTGCAATCATAGCATTCGTATGGCTTTTCTCAGCTATGAGTTCGCATGTGACTCTTTAAATTACTCGAGTCCGCAAACTTTTTATTGCACACGTTGCATTAGTAAGGCTTTTCTTCGCTAGAAGTCGCGCTGTGCGTAAAAGTTTCCTGATTTGGTAAACTATGCTTTCTTATGGCTGACTTCGCATATGAGTCTTTAAATGACCCGAAAAATTATTTTTCTCCACATCAAGACCTTTAAAAAAAGTGCTCAGCCACCAGTCATAATAATATGTTACTGTCAGCCATATTACTAGAATAAAATTTGTCTTTAGTTGCGATCTTCTGGGAAACGCAGGAACTACAGCGTTAATGACATCAGTCAGTGAGGCAGTGTTCAAGATAAATATTAGACAAATAGATATAACAGTAATAAAAAAGAAGAAGAAGAATTTTTCCAAAAAATTTTTTCGCTTGTTCCGCATTTTTATCCATGAATCATCAATGTTTGTAGGTAGTTATCTACTGTTAAATTTTATTTAGGTACTAGCTTAAGTACCCGTGCGTTGCCCAGGAATAGTGCATTATGACCATGATACTTCAATTTATACCTGTGAAGTTATGTTTGATTAGGGCAACCAAATGCAAAAACGGCAAAGAACTCACAGATGAGCTCCTAGATGGCCAGGGTCTCAAGCAAGGTGACTGACTGGCCCTCACATACATACCACAACAGTACAAATCCTAATACTTATTTCCAAAGTAGCCAAATCATCAGATATGCTTATGACCTCAACATAGTAGGACGATTCCTGATAGCCATAAGAGAAGTCTTTGACTCCTTGGAAATAACAGCAAAGGAATTGGGACATATTATAGAAATCAAGCGAAGGATAGCAACAGAAAACAAAGCATTCTTCTCTACTCTACTGCCTGTACTCTAGTCAAGAAGTGTCCATAGAAAAACAAAGATCACTCTATGCAAAACTATTATAAGAACAGTTATGACATATGTATAGGAAGCATGAGAAATGACTGCAAAATCCATGGAAATGCTGGACACATTTGAGAGAAGAATGCTTCGTAAGATTTTGGAGCCCACGAACGATAGAGAATCCTAGAGAGTATGGTTTTACCATGAGCATTACAATGTTTACAAAGCTCCCAGGATCTATGAATATGCTAAATTGGGCAAGGCATATTGTTGCTTGTTTTTATTTGGTTGGTTGGTTTTTAAATGAAACTCTTAATTTCACTTATAAAATTTAATTTTTTGTGTCGCCATATTATACCTACTGATGTCAAATAAAATATAATTGCTATTATTAGGTGAGAAAAAAAACAAATTTGAAGGATTCATTAATCACGTAAAGGAAATAATATGTTCGGCAAACACTTTCAAACTCACCAATGCCAAGGACAAACTGAAGAAATTTTATTGCCAATTGATTTTAAAACTTTTAAACAAAAAAGTTCGCTATACTGAGATCGACTTCGTTACAACAAATTTTGGTTCAGCACATCTTATATGGAAGTTTTTCAGGGACAAATTGACGATTCGTTATACTGGAAATTTCATTAGGTACTTCGGTATTCGCAATAAAAAAATTTGACCTGTATTTGAATTTTTCATACTTCAATAGTGACTATGCATAAAATACAAAAAAATATATGTAGTAAGTTGAAGTAATAATATTCCAAATCATTAGAAAGAGTGCACTTATTTAGTCCTATTTCTTAGCTAAAAATCAAAGACACAAACAAAATACAATAAGATAACAGGCGTGTAAAGAAAATTGAACATATAATATTTAAGGATACATTGTGGTCCTAGTTACATAACCTCATCATCGCAATATTAAACTAAACTAAATTATGAAGTCTCAGGTTTGTATCCATAAAAGTAATGAAAAAAAAGGTTCCTATAAGTTGAATAGATGTAAGGTGTGATAGACTATATTATTATATCTATAAAAATAAAGCATTGTTCTTTGAACATATTTACAATGTAACATATAGGATTGTGAAATACTATAGCTAATTATATGCAATTACACATATTGAAAAGATTTAACGAATAAAATATTTAGCGTACAGTGTGTGCTGTTTATAGTCTATCTAATTATTATATTGTCTATCCTATTGAAAGAAGAGCTGCTGGCCTGTCTTCTGTTTGTGTCGTATCGAGTCTCACGACATTGGCAACCACTACTTCAACACCCCCGCTGTTCAGGGTCCAGTCCAATCTCTCATGTTGGGCATCTAAGATATTTGTCTTCGAACGGGACCACTTTGACCATCCAACATTTTCATCGGCAACAGTTGAAGGACTCATATTGATCCCGATGCACTGTAAAAAAATATTATTCAATTAAAATAAACACAGAATCCATGAGCAACACATATTTTTTGTTGGGTTTTGAAGACTGGTAAATATTTAATGAAATAGTGGAATTATAAAGAAGACAGTGACAGAATTCTCACTTTTTAAATTAATATTTGTTAAATTTTGTGTATGAAAACAAAAAATGGTAATTATTATTAAGTTTGCGGGCTTCTTTTGATATTTGACAAAAAACCTCCTAAATGAATATGTTTTAACCTAACAAAGTGTCCAGAGGAGGTGTCCAGAAACCTCCCTAAAAACTATGTTCCAATCTTAAATTAACCTATTGAAATTGTAGTATTATTATTCGAAGATGTTATCAAATCCTTTAATTTATCCAAATAGAATAACCAAATGACAATGGCCAGCAATATCTTCATTTTTTAAACAAAAACACCAAATTCAGAATCAAGAGATTGTATAAGAAAATATGCAACGTTTATATTTGATTTTTATTTAAAAAATTGGTTGATAAAATGCTTCAAGTATTATCAAATCACTCCATAACATGCTTGTATAAAATAAAATTACCTTTAAATCTTTAGGATAGGTATTTTCCATTCATAATTTGCAGTGCAAAATATCCTTGATTTTTCATAATTGGTAAACACTCACGATTCTGTAAACGATGATAATAAAACATTAGTTTTGAAAACACAATTTATATACTAATTTATTATCCCATGTAATTTTACTTACCAGTTCGTGTGGATTTTTCTTTTAAACATTATAATCCATTATTTATTCTTATGATTGTAATAACTCGTACTGTATATTTTATTTGACATGTGTGATGATGTGCTATTAGGCGCGTAGACGTCAGTAGCTTCTTCTTTTTCTTCTTTTTGGCATATCACCCTGCCATAAACTCAAATGTTCAATTAATAAATAATGTTTTTTCAAAACTTTTTGATATATTTGGAATATATTAAAATAATCCGAAAGATCATTAAAAAATTAGGTGTTTGTTTATTTGTATTACATTCTGTACACGAAATGTAAAAATAGGATTAAAAAAAACAGGATCATTACGTTTGCGTTTTTTTTTTGCTGTTCTCTCTTATGGTAGTTCTATTGTCTGTGGTTGCCATCGCCAAACGTCAAACTTTTTATAGACGTCAAACCTATCTTTCCTAATCTAAGCGTCAAACAAAATTCTAAAATCACAATTCCTTTTTCAAAATTCAATTAATGCATTATGTTTCTTTTTATTTTTATTAGGTAGGTACTAAACTAATTGCACAACTTTACTTTTGCTTCAATAATGTACTTATATTTTGTGTTTATGTTTATTAAAGACTTATTTTATAACAATATACTTATTGCAAACATTATACAGTATACCTTCAGGAAAAATGTTTAATATGAGGTTAAATACTTATAATAATAATTATTATAGTAATTTAAATGAATCATTCATTTCACTTACACATGTGTATATTAACTGTGGTCTTTAATGAAATGATAAATTTCCATTAAAGTAAATAATATTCCCCCCTTAAACATGCATACATAATCATTATAAAAATTGTATTCTGATGTTATTTATTTATTTTAGGTTGAATTATGAAGACCACAAAATGCCACCTAAAAGAATATTCTCCAAGCCATTATCGTCCAAACTTTGACATTTTCATTCTGGTTTCAACGGAGCCCACAGAGATCATTCTACCATTAAAGCGTTGATCTTCTGAGAATTATTCTACTTATCAACAGAATGATAAAGCTATTCCTGCTTAGGAAGAATTGATTTATTACTTATATATTATCTTCTAATTATTATAAATATGAAATGTTGTTGTTATTTTCATGCGTTACTACATCACGCTGAAACTACTCATATACTTTGTAGTTACCTGCTTCATTCATGCATTTCAATATTAATACCTACCTACATATTACAGCAGCCCGATTCACGAAAAAGTTTGAATCGAACTTCGAACTAAACTTAGACTTAAACTTTTCTTTAAACTTTTCTAAATATCTAGTCATATAAGTAGTCTGTGATCTGTCAAATTTACTACCTGTCAGATTTACTCCGACTTTTCGAACTTATTGAGCTGTCAAAAATTCTGTCTGTTAGATATGTACATTTCGCACATCTAAATTTCTATTTCAGCCTTTATAATTGATTTATTCCGTATTTACAAGCCACATATGCGTGTTTATTTGTAATAATATTATTTTAATATGAATAATATGTTTTAAAAGATATTTTGTTTTGGCAAAAATCACATTAACGACAATTCGAATTACCCAAAATAGCCGTTTATTATTAATTATTGTTCCTTATTTGGCTTTTGTACTCGTAAGTACGCCACTTTTCAATACTCTATAATGTATTAATTGTAATATTTTTCATTTAAATAGTGTTTTTGATAAATTAACCCCAGCTGGATAATTCATTATTTAGGTTATGGTGAAACTTGCAGTTTGAATGAGACTTCTCAGTCAATACTCAATTATGTTCTTAACTACATAATATTATGGTCATTACTTACTTAATTCTCTGTTCCACACATAACTGTGTTTTGACCTTTTACATAACTATTCCCATTAATTGACTGACTGAATGGAAGGCATATTACAATATTATTGGGACGCTATCGTAGAGGATTGCCAAATCACTGTAATTTCTTACGGAGCTAATGAAATGCCTCAAAGCTTGTCTCCTTTAATACTTACATAGTATCTCTCCATTTTCATTTTATTTTCATTTTCACACTCTTACCGAGTTTTCATCAATAATGATCTAAAAGTGATAAAACCTATGTTTTATACTAATAAAAATGATGGTGAGATAAAATAATATTTAGGAATATTTTTAAAGTCGTTAATTTGATTTTAAATGCTGGCAATTCCGTTGCGGATGACAACACTATAAGCTCATAAACAAATAGGGATGACAAACGAAAAAATATATCGATATTTAAAACATCGATGAAAGCAGACTTCGATGTTTTAAAAAATGTTGGTTTTCGATATGTGTATCTCAAAGTGCAATTACCTATCTCAGTGGTTTCCAAAGTAGACTGGGTTTCGACCCACTTAGCAAAAATTTCCAATATCTAGACTCACTTTTAGATGCCTTAAAAAAGGGCAGAAATATTTGTTACGTTCAGATTTTCTATTGGCGAGTCATGCCACTTGACAACCAATTATTCTCCAGATTAATACATCTTTGTCAAATAAAATATCAAATTAGTCATTTCCTAATTAATTAATAATTAATGGTGAATCAATTAAATATTTCACTTACTAAATATTTGTTGGCGACCCACCATTTCTTAGTTTGGGAAACACTGAACTTCTAAAAAAAAACAATGACCTATCTAATAAAATCAAGAACCTAAAAAAATATTGAATTTGAAATTCAGAAATAAATATCAAATATCGATATTTACATAATTATAAACATCGTCGATAATAATATTATATCGATTATATTAAAAAAAAAAAAACGATATGCATCCCTTTAAGTTAAACAAAACAAACGTCAAACGCACAACACAATGACAAACATATTCTACCGCGTTGCAGGAACATACATTTTGTTGCCGAGTTATATTGTTTAAAAGGTGAGAATTAAGTTAAATCTTATTCAATGTGGATATACAGTTTGTGGCTACAATATCATAATACTTTATAATGAATTTTATGTAATTATCCCATTTTCTGGCCCAAAAGAAATGTCAAAAATAGCTATAAATATCAACCAACTCTGTGGGACTTTTTTGTTTGTAAAAGGCACTACCTTGTATGGAGTGTGTCGTGTGGCTACATTACATAACTATTTATATATTATCAATTATAATCTATTAACCATATTACTTATACATTTTCAGACGCTCATCTTAAATCAAACGAACATGTTAACAGTGCAAAGGATTATGTATGGGCACTGGGCAGCCAGAAGTGGAAATAATAATCGCATTTACCTTCATCAATGACTCCAAGGATGTCGATAGGATGTATGAAGGTATTTGCATTAAATATAATCTTATTCACAAAATTATTTTTATTTGTAGTACTTATTAGAAATAATATTTCACTTCCAGTTTCTTTCTATACATAAATAGAGTTTGTTTTTGTCTTTTTTGCAATATTTATACTTACATACTCTTTGTTCATATTAAAACAGCTATATTTATAGCAAGCATGATTTTTTTCTCCGACACCAGCAATGATTATCATGATATAATAATATTATCACATATTCTGTAAAATAATTTGTGTTCATATTGTTTTTACAGTCGCCATTCCCTCAGAAAAATCTGTCAGGACTGCTCGAGTGACACTGACCTATCCGTTGTGCAGAGTGAAGCTATGGACTTCGCTGATTAAGGGTATCAGGATGGACTTCTCCATGTTGCTTCTCCGAAGATGGCAGACGTTCCTGTAATACACAACTTCATCATTCCTGTTTATAATGCATCACCAGCAAAATATTACTTATTAGCTTTGATGGTTTTTCTCCACCAAAAGACACATCCAAACTTTATTTATATTTCAATCATAATTACATTCCTGAAACAGATAATAATATTCAGATATGATTCTTTACAACTCTCCTTATATTTATTATTCATAAAAATAGTTCTAAATGAAGTAATACGTTGCATACTTACATTATAATTAGGAATTCTGTGAATGGTGATGTTTCCTAATAGCAATCCTCATGTCATGTTGGACTGAGACAAGACAGCGGCAATAACGCAACATGCGTTTCATCTATGCCCCCGATAATCCCGGCTAAATTTTATTTTTCGAAGAACCTATAATTACATATTTTCATACTTAATAAGATGTTTGATATAAGTCACTTTTTGTGGCTTAATAATAACCTTATAAAAATATGAAAAACCATTTTAGAATTTTTGTATTGTTTTCTTTTTTACAATATTATTATTTTATAATAAAAGAATTAAATAATAAAATAAATAAAAAAAAGGCAAAGCATAATAAAGAAATTTTATGTGTTTATTTATTTCCTTTCCTTCTTTCCTTCATTGTCATTGTGCAATTCTAGGCTGTGATGCAATATTATTCTGGGCACAATGCACAAAGAAAATAACAAATCTGTAATACAAATATTTTTATTGTAGCGCCTCCTTGTGGAGAGATACTATGTAAGTATTAAAGGAGACAAGCTTTGAGGCATTTCATTAGCTCCGTAAGAAATTACAGTGATTTGGCAATCCTCTACGATAGTGTCCCAATAATATTGTAATATGCGTTCCATTCAGTCAGTCAATTAATGGGAATACTTATGTAAAAGGTCAAAACGCAGTTATGTGTGGAACAGAGAATTAAGTAAGTAATGACCATAATATTATGTAGTTAATATTCATAAGAACGTAATTGAGTATTGACTGAGGAGTCTCATTCAAACTGCAAGTTTCACCATAACCTAAATAATGAGTTATCCAGCTGGGGTTAATTTGTCAAAAACACTATTTAAATGAAAAATATTACAAATACATTATAGAGTATTGAAAAGTGGCGTACTTACGAGTACAAAAGCCAAATAAGGAACAATAATTAATAATAAACGGCAATTTTGGGCAATTCGAATTGTCGTTATTGTGATTTTTGCCAAAACAAAATATCTTTTAAAACATATTATTCATATTAAAATAATATTATTACAAATAAACACGCATATGTGGCTTGTAAATACGGAATAAATCAATTATAAAGGCTGAAATAGAAATTTAGATGTGCGAAATGTACATATCTAACAGACAGAATTTTTGACAGCTCAATAAGTTCGAAAAGTCGGAGTAAATCTGACAGGTAGTAAATTTGACAGATCACAGACTACTTATATGACTAGATATTTAGAAAAGTTTAAAGAAAAGTTTAAGTCTAAGTTTAGTTCGAAGTTCGATTCAAACTTTTTCGTGAATCGGGCTGCTACCTCTATTATTATATTCCACAAGTTTTTTTTACAACGGCAACTCTAAATCTCCCTAAATTTTCACAATATGGAGGAATATGATGACATTTCATAAGTAAAATAAGCTAAATTGTTTTACTTTGTTGCCATATTTTTACTTCTATAGAGGAAATTTTTTTGAAATAAATAGAAAGTTTAAGCATTGTAGATTAAAACAAAACCGTACATGAGTAGCGACGGTGCAACTAAATGAGATTTAAATACAGTTTCAAGATACCTGATTCTGACAAAATGGCAGGATGAAAATCTTAATTTGTATGGGAGATTTATGAAAAAATCTAATATTTTTATCGATAAATAACATTTTCCAAATATTCATAGCCTTAAACGTCCACTGGTATTATGACTCGCTATAGAGGGTATTACTTTACTTCGGGTATCCCTAGTTTAGCCGTCTATAAAGGACGTTACATATATACGAACGGACTCTTTTATTTATATTGATTTCTAAAAAAAAAAAAAATTTTTTTTTTTAATAAATAAAAAATAAAATTTAACAGTAGATAGCTACCTACATTGTACATACATTGATGATTCATGGATAAAAATGCGGAACAAGTGACGTTTTTTTTTCGGTGAAATTCTTCTTCTTTTTTTTTTTTTTGTGTCGGCTTGCCCAATTTTTTGAAAAAATAAAACCACCGCACGCCACTGCTACCTACCTTATGTTCTAACGCTGCGGCAGTCGGCTATATTATTGTACTTCATCTATAGGTACGTATTTATATTATCATTCTCACTGCACGCGTTCGTAACATTCTAAACTTTAAAAACCCTTCTTCTTCTCTCAAACTGAATCATTGAGTCTTAAAATTCGTATTTTATTTATATTTTAAAGGAAAAATCTTTTAGTAAATTTACAGCTTTCTAAATTCATTAATCTAAGAGATATGGTTGTTCAATAAAAAGCGCCTCCCACCCCTTTCCCATTAATTAATATTATATTTTGAAAACGAAATAGTATAATCTGACTCTTTCTGAAGAAATCATTTTTTTGAAATTTCGATAAAACCAGTTTTAAACTTTTTAGGAGCCACTTAAAAATCATCCCTTTTTATATGTGCCCTTTATTCATCCCTTTTAGTAACATTTTGGAAAAAGTACCGAATATGCTAACACTCGTTTCTATAGAAGATTTCATATGCCAAATTTCAAGTTCGTACCATGTCTAGTTTCCGAGATATTCGCATACTTTGAAAAACATTCAACCCTATTTTTCACCCCCTTAGGGGTGGAATTTCCAAAAATCCTTTCTTAGTGAAAGGTTTTGTATTAAAACCTACCTGCTTTCCAAATTTCACTTCTCTACGATTAGCCGTTTGGGCTGTGCGTTGATGAGTGAGTATGTCAGTCAGTCAATCAGTCAGTCAGGCACTTTCCTTTTTTATTATAGATTGTGATTTTATTGAATAAATGTTTTGAAATAATAATAATATAGTTTTGAACTAGCCGACCCGTCAAACTTCGTCCCGCCTTGGAATAAATAATATGTTCGAGATTTTATGTATAACTTTAAGTTGATTTCAGTTTTAAGTTATTTAACACAGACGACATGGTCCTTATAGGTATATTGAATTGAGGCATTACAAAACAAAAACGGCAGTGTCACATTTTGGTCAAAAATGTGTTTGTAATGCCGTTGGATAGAGGGCAAAAACTGCAGTGCTCTGTTGAACTGGTTTGAAACAAAATCTAAAGTGTATCATAGAAAATCTTAAAATGAATGTAGGTTTTAAACAAACACGGCAGTGTCCTTCTCAGTTCATAACAAAACCGGCAGTGGTTTCTTGTATATGAAATCCAATATGGCCGCCCCATACACACAAATTTCAAACAAATGTGGCAATGTCATTTGATTCGAAGCAAAGGTGGCAGTGTCCGTCATTTAATGACGAATATCTAAAAAAGTATGCATTTTCTATTCAGTATTGTTATATTTTCATGGAAAAAAGAATTTACTCCTATTTTTCAATAAGATCCTATAAAATTCTCGGTGAATAGGTACCTATAATGTTTTTAAATAAAAAAATCAATTTACACAAAATGTAACCAAACTGACACTGCCATTTTTGTTTTGTAATGCCTCAATTTGAATTAGTATAGGTACCTGATGATAAATTAATTATTATTTTTTATCTACTGTAACCGATGCATCTGCTATAAACCATATCATTATATTTTCTATCTGCATTCCGTGAATCGTATCATTTATCAAACAACTGAATCCTGTTTGATGCGTGTGTGTTGCCCAGTCTCCTATATGGGTGTGAGTCCTGGCACCTGACCAAAGCCCATGTACAAAAAGTCCCAGCTTTTGAAATTAAGTGCTTCAGAAGAATTCTGGGCGTAAGATGGTACCATCGCATCACGAACGATGCTATACGCCGGCGCACCCAGGGTGAGCCCATCACCCCTACTATTGTTGGGAGGAGATGGACTTGGCTGGGACATGTGTTAAGGATACCGAATAACAGTTGGCCGAGGAGAGCGGTGTTCTTCCTCCCATCAGGGTCCCGAAGACGAGGAAGACCCTCTCACATGGTGTTTCGCTCCTTCGAAGTAGAGCTGAGGGATTTGGACATGGTGCGGGGGGAGGTCATAAACATTGCGCAATGGAGAGCTCTTGTTGCCTCCCTGTGCCCCTGAGTGCGGTGTAAAAAGGGAGAATTTAATTGAATTGAATATAAGTGCATTATTCACAATTTACGTTTAGACAGTTCGATATGATAATAATATTATGTCCTTATATAAAAATGGAGTCCTATATCCCTTAGAACCATCTTAGTGCTTTTGTCAAAAAATCATCTAGATACCTTTAAATTTGAATTTGTTGAAGTTGCTACATAGTTGGCGCGATTGACATAATGCGCCCTGCGTAGCAAAATAATTTTATTTGAAGTGGTCGATGGCCCATCGGAAAGTAAGTGTTAACGTTCAGCCAGTTTAGGAACAAATCCAAATAACATGTGAGCGAAGCCACGGGTAACCGCCAGTCATTCATAAGTAATCTGTGATTATCATAGACTTTTATACATATACCAGGTATACCTAGGGTAAGCAGTATAGTAACTGGCCACTTAAGGACTCAAACATTTATATCTTGCCCATTTTTCAAGATATTTTTCCAAAAAAAATATAATATACCAATCAATGGGAGGTTTTCTGGGGAGCTTCCGACAATACACACTAGGTGGCAGCGCTTCTAATCCGGACAACCTAGATTTCACAACATTATTGGCCATGCAACATGGCGGAAGGCGGATACCATATTTGCATCAAGGAACATGGTCGCCGGAAACTGCCGAACCAACCCGAAGTGTAACGAAGAACGACTGTATGGTTGTATTAGTGACAATGATACTTGATGATATTTCTATTACTTTAAATAATTTCGGGGGAAAGTTTGAAGAGGTATGGGGGGCTCCGCCCCCCCAAACCCCCCTTATAGTTATAACCTAACCTAACTCAAACATATAAATAGTAGAAAATTTGCTAACGTAAAATAAAATTGAACACTAATACAATCATACAGTCGTTCTTCGTTACACTTCGGGACCATGTTCCTTGGTGCAAATAGGAGCTCGCTGTATACGCCACTTATACGCCATGTTGCATGGCCAATAATGTTGCGAGATTTTAAAATGTAAAAAATATCGGATTTTACTCACAGTTCAAAAAGTGGCTACTCGCGGCGCTAGTAGTTCAAAAATAAAATGTCACTCCTTGCAAGGAAAAGATTTTTGACAAAACCCTTCTAAATGAATATGTTTCAACCTAGAGTGTAGTTATCATTCGGGGAGGTGTCCGAAGAGGTATGGGGGGGTTCCACCCCCCAAACCCCCCTTAAAAACTAAGTTCCAACCTTAACCTAACCTATTCAAATCGTAATGTTATCATTCGAGGATGTTGTCAAATCCCTAATCTATTCAAATTGACTTAACTAAACGACAATGACCAGCAATATCTTCATTTTTCAAAAAAAAAAAAAAAAAGAAAAAAAAAAAAAAACAACAACAACACCAATTTGTGAATCAAAAAATAAAAGTCACTCCATACTTCATGAAAGAAAACTTTGTATGAGAAAATAGGTTTAAAATAATAATATGTACCTACTTCAAAAATGTAAAAAAAAAAAGGGAAAAAATATTAGGCCTGCACCGGGAGTCGAACTTACAACCATCAGTATGAAAGGCGGCGGTTATAACCACTCGCCCGCTATGGCCTTAAGACGTCACGCCAAAAATTTATAATATCACCTACCTATACATAGTGTGGGCCGATTTCCTTTTTTCCCTCTATTGCTAACGTAATAGTTATATTTTAGTGCTAAATGCTGTTTTAAATACGTATGCAAAATATTTTTCAATTCGAAAGATATCTTCTGTCTCCGAATTGAGCTCCAAGTTTCAAGAAATTGTTAAATTTGTCCTATTTTGAAGCAGGTATAAAGAAAGTAAAAATATGTTTAACATAATATTTTTTTAAGATTGTATGTCATAAAAATGATGGAAAAATCAGTTCTGTATGATATAAAGTATAAAAATTCAATTTTGACGTCAACAAATTATATAGAGTGCCGCGAAAAACATTACAAAATCTCATAAAATGAGAAAAGGGTTTAAAATACCAGTATTGTATTTTGATGGCCGTAAAGCCAAAGTTTTAGGCTAGTGATTAGAAAAAGTGGTCAAAAATACAGATGAACAATAATGAATGAGTGCTGAAGGAAATACAAAATACCAGAAAACATGATTGAATAATTAGCTTGCAGGAGAAAAGACTCATAAAACCATTGGAATGAATTATTTTCTTATTACAAACGACGAGGAATCCCTATTAAAAAAGTCGCCGGTAATCTAGAAAAAACGACAAGTAACAATTATTTAGGTTTTTGTATAATATGTTGATGGTGCTTTCTCAAATCATCATACAAATTCTGACCAAATTGGAAAACAACTAGAAAAATGTAAAAAAAAACAATTGATATGTTCCAGGTGATTACAACAAAAATTACTATTTTATCATTTCAAGATCTACGAAAAGATTAATTATAGTTATTCCAAATTATCACAGTCATACCAATAGCAACATTTTCTAATGATTAAGGCATCAGAGCCCCAGAAAAAATGTTCCATGATAGATTGCTAAACTAAGCTAATAGGATTCTGCGACTGCGTTTCTTTCAGAAAATCTGATGGCCCTAAGTTATCTTTATTGTTAATGTTTGTGCGCTGACTGAGTTCCCATTTAAGATGGATCCCGTTACCTATGGAATTTTAATTTCTTATCCATATATTATTTATTGGATGAACAAATCTGTAATATAAACTGTTATTACTAAAAGAATAGCTATTTCTCTAAAACTACACTAGTAAGAGAATACCGGATAGTGAAAGCTCGTATCACCCGAAAACACGCACCTATGATCCTTCAAGTACCGAAGGGAAACTTTGAAGCATCCTTTTACGAGAACTACCTTATAGACAGACAGCAAATTGTAACAGAAACACCAATCGACAAGTATCCGACGAGGATCTTACGGCATTCATTACATACAATGGCGAAGATGAATAAATACAGTTTCATGAATTTTCCCTGTCATATCGAAGGAGTTTGACGATCTGTGAAATTGTCAAAGAAGCCTCACCAACTTTATGCAGAAATTTATCAAGAGAAGATTATGTAAAAGCTTAGAAAGCAACGATTAAACAAGGTATCAAACCCAAATTATCAAAAACAAACAAAACAAACAACAACTGCAAAACAACATATTTTCATATACTTACTTTACATAAAAAATGTAAAGGTTTTTTTATTAATTTTGTGTAATTAAATAAATAGAAGTATGTACATGAATTATCTGTGGTATAATAAAAAAATAAATAAATAAAAACAAGGCCGTAATCATTTTACATGATTATTATAAAAATATCAGTTAGTATGGGATGATTTCGTCCCATACAAAACTTCAAGGTCGATTCGGAGACAGAAGATCTTGTTTTTTTGTCATGAAATTTTGTAGATAGTTATAATACATCATGAGGCAACAAATTATCACTATTACATTAAGATTAGAAGCACTTTTTAAACTTCCATACTAGAACGGCCCAGCCTACTATAGGGTAAGAACACGTAGAAAGCCGATTCCGATCCGCGCCGACCGGCGTAAAGAATGTTACTATGCATTTGAATGGGGATACCCACAGAGAAAGCAGGAACCCGCTTTCCGGCATGCCCATTTAAATGCATTGAAACCATAGACAACAATCTATGAGCCGGTCCGCGCGGGTCGGAATCCGCTTTCTACGTGTTCTTAGCCATACATTCCCGATCCGCTAGTGATATGAAAGAACTACTAGCGCCGCGAGTAGCCACTTTTTGAACTGTGAGTAAAATCTGATATTTTTTACATTTTAAAATCTCGCAATAGGGTATTTGACACTATGAAAAATAAGATACAGATTGTGGTCATCCTGTTTGAAAATGGCCCAAGAAAGCTTATTTCTTTTATTTTACAACTTAAATAGGCTTATTTTTTATAAAAACACGTAATAAAAATCCAAATATTTCTATGGAACTAGTCACAGATGAAAACGCCTTGTGATCAGTTGTGGTCCCCGTGACGTCAAGATGACGTCACCCCATGGTAAATGATAGTCATCAACCTCATACCAATACAGAAGTGTGACGTAAAATGCACCACGTGACCAGCGCCATTATACAAGACAGCGTTTTACGCGCGTTTTTGGATATTTAAACTTTAAACATGATTTTCATATAAAATATGGCATATCTTCAGAAAATATAAAGAGAATGTGCTTATAATGTATCGTAGAATAATTTAAAACGGTTTCTGGAAATTAGTCAAATACCCTATAATGTTGTGAAATCTAGGATGTTCATTTTATGCGGATCAACCATAGATAATATTTTTAAAATCAGTGATAACTTTATTTCTATGGTAAGATTATAATTGTCAAACATTAAACTCGACGTTGTCAAATTATAATAATAGTGGTGATTGGTATTGGTGTTGGGTTGGCTATCGAAGGAAGTGAAATAATAATCTCTCAGCGTTGGCGATTAGTTTTGTCATTGTTACTTTACCCTAAAATTTTTCACCAATTCCAAAACCATCCTTCCTAAATATGGTAAGAACCATTCAAACAGTTGGAATCATTTTTGAAATACTTCAATACAATATCACCGAAAAATGTCAGTAAAATTGAATTTGGGCGTTTATTCTTATCAATTTCAACGATGACTCTTATGATTATTGATACATTCTATGACGGTCATAACCCATGTTAAATCAATTACAAAAACAAATAATTTGGTAGCTAGCTATACGTGAAGTTGTTTATGAAATATTAGTTTTAATAAAAAAAATGCGAGGAATAAAGAGAAAGTAATATTGCAGTGAGCTTAATTTATACACGGCTTTTTTTAAATTGCAATACATGTGTAATGTTATTTCTGATTAATAAATAATTAACGCATTTTAATTATCTTATTTAATTTATCAACTCTGATAACCTAATTATTACTTTGACATAATAAGCAGCCCATATAAAAATTCCTTCTCACAATATAAATTTAGGACTTTTTTTTTTAAATGTTATCAAACTAGCCAAATATCATTATGTCGTACTAAATTATTTCATACATGTAATGTATTAATAATAGGATGTCATTGAGGAAAGCAGTTCTCAGATCGAATCCCCGTCTGTTCCACTACCAGATAGCAAGAGTTTGCCCCAGAAGGGATTCAAACCAAATGATAATATTTCACTCGCAGACAATAGTTTATTGGTAAATATTAAAACGTTTTAAAAGAATTGATTTAATTGAATTTTTTGCGTAAATATTTTCATTATAATTAAATTTATTTTTCAGGTGGATATTTCGGATGCTTTAAGTGAAAAAGACAAGGTTAAGTTCACTGTACACACCCGCACGTCTTTGCCAGAGTTTCAGAAGACTGATTTCTTTGTAGTCAGACAGCACGAAGAATTTATTTGGCTTCATGATCGTTTTGAAGAAAATGAAGATTATGCGGGTTATATTGTTAGTATTTTTTGAAATGGTCAATTCATTATCCTTTCTAAATATTTTACTGCTCCAACTCAAGGTTTTTCCATAGCAATTAGTGCTGTAAACATTTTATGAGGTTTGCCAACACTCGCCTCAAAAAGCTAAATAAGGGATAGGAGGGGAGATTCAAAAGTGATCTACCTAGATATGAAAGAAAAGACTCACGGGAAATTCTATTTATTATTTTTGAATGTAGTCCTCTCCTTATTCAATACACATGTTCCACTTGGATGGGAGTCCTGTAATACTTCAGAAAAAGACTTTGAATCTTGCTTTGTGAAAAATGCCGAAACGGCGCATTTGACTTCTTCATCGTCCGAAAATTTGCGTCCCCGTTGGTGTTTCTACAGGTTTCAAAAAAGGTAAAAGTCGTTGAGGGTCAGGTCTGGGCTGTAGGGGTAGTGGTTCAATTCTTGGAAACCCAGTTCACGCACAAGCTGACGCAATGGCAGACTTGTGCAAAGGTGCGTCGTCATGCAGCAGCTGCACCCCGCTACTGAACTTCCCGCGTCGCTTCTTATTCCATAGATTCTTGTTTGCTCTCCGAGTCCCAGTGGTGAATCCACGTTTCATCACCCGTTACTATTTTGGGGGGCGTTCAAGTATTACGTAACGCAATTTGGGGGGGAGGGGGGGTCTTGCAAAACGTTACTGTGCGTTACGAGGGCGGGAGGGGGGGTTTGAACAACTCGTTACGTAACGGTATTTTTTTTTCTTAAATAAAAAAAATTGGGAAATAAATCTTCCAAGTTGGGCAATCCTTTTCGTTTATGTTTTACAGGGAATCCCTCGATTGTACTGTACGTCATTTTTGTTTTTTTTCTCCGAAGTTGGGCACCCTTTTCGTTTATGTTTTACGGGAAGTCCCTCGATTGTACTGTACATCATTTTTTTTCTCCGAAGTTAGCAAAGGACCCTTTTCGACAATGTTTTACGGGAAGTCCCTCGATAGTACCGTACGTCATTTTTATTTTGTTCTCCGATGTTAAAGCTTTTGGTGGAAACACGTAGAATGCCGAATCCGACCCGCGCCGACCGGCGCAAAGAATGTTTCTATGCAGTTGAATGGGGATACGCACAGCAAAAGCAGAAACCTGCTTTCCGGCATGCCCATTTAAATGCATTGAAACCATAGACAACATTCTTTGCGCCGGTCGGAATCGGCTTTCTACGTGTTTTCACCCTAAGCGTAAGAATTTTTCGCTCTGCGAAAAAAGGAACCTTTTTCGTTTAAGTCTTACGGGGAGTCCCTCGACTGCATTGTACCTATGTAATTTTTATTTCGCCCTCCCAAGTTAGCAAATCTTTTATTTTTTACGGGGAATCCCTCGACTGTATTATACTTACGTCATTTTTATTTTATTTTCGTTGTCAGCATTCGTTAGTGGTCAAAAGGGGGGATTTACATCATCAACTGGACTTGCCAACGCAGCTATACCAAAATTTGGAAAACAGCAAAATAAATAATAAAGATAAATTTATGGAACATATAAATAGTATTTTTTTTTCTCCGAAGTTAGCAAAGGAACCCTTTGAAACCCTTTTATTTTTTTACGAGAGTTCAGTAAAAAAAATAGTCTCTTGGGTGTTACGTAACATTTAGGGGGGGGAGGGGGGGTACAGAAAAACGTTACGGCGCGTTACATGGGGGGGAGGGGGGGTCAAAAATCTTCAAAAATTGCGTTACGTAATACTTGAACGCCCCCTTGGACAGAAACAACCTTCACTCCCTTCCTCGAATAGGTCCAAATTTTCTTTTGAAATCAGAACACGGTTCTCCTTCTGGAGGTGCGTCTGCATTCTGGGGACCCATCTTGCACTGACCTTGTTCATCAAGAAATGTTCGTGTAGGATTCTCAAAACTGATTATTCTGAAACGCCGCATTCAGTAGCTAACTGAAAAGCATTTAAACAACGGTCTTGAAGCACAAGCTTTTCCACCTTGGTGATGATTTCAGGTGTGGTTGCTTCCACAGGCCTTCCACTACGCGGATCATCTTCAATGGACTCACGTCCCCACTTGAACTGTTCAGCTCAATATTTTACAGTGGAATAGGAAGGGGAAGAGTCCCCGTACACTATTATCATACGCTCATTGATGGCCTTTGACCCATTTCCTTCTTTCATTAAAAACTCGATGACGGCACGGTGCTTTAATCTAACATTTTCCATATTTTCCGCAACTAGTCACAGTTAACGACCTCTCACTAGGACACCTGATGCGTAACTGAACTAACACCAAGTATCCTGGCTCGTAAGGACTTGTCAGTGCTTGCACTAACCTACTCTATCCCGCACCACGCGTTTATCATATCTAAGTAGATCACTTTTGAATCTCCCCTCGTACCTAGCTACTTCGGTTTCCGCCATTCTTTGTTACCATTTATAACCTTTTACAGCATACAAAATTTCCATAGACAAGTATAAAAAAGATTCAACCAAAGTTTTGTTGATGCTATGTAGTTACTCTGTTGTAGACCGTTGTTCTCCAGGCTTGCCAGCCTGCAGCCAAATGTATGACCCAATGGAAGTGTTGGAGCGATGTTTCACTTAATTTAGTCGGACCAACGTATCAGCGATCAGCCTCTGGGTCTTATTCCCAGTGCTCTCTCAACCAATATTTGCTTTTCTAAGCTTTCCTCACCCCTGCGAACTATTTTAATAACATTCATTCTCCTTTTCTGTGTATAATCATATGAATCAATAAACATTACTATTAATTTTGTAATGATTTTCTTAACACAGATTCCACCA
Organism: Mystacides longicornis; assembly: GCA_963576905.1. Taxonomy (NCBI): domain Eukaryota; kingdom Metazoa; phylum Arthropoda; class Insecta; order Trichoptera; family Leptoceridae; genus Mystacides; species Mystacides longicornis. The sequence continues at coordinate 16,997,624 of OY756425.1, forward strand.
GCTCCACCAAGACCAGATTTTGATGCAAGCAGAGAAAAATTACAACGCTTGGGTGAAGGAGAGGGAGCTCTCACCAGAGAAGAATTTCTCAAAATGAAAGAAGAGCTGGAAGAGTGAGTGTATTATTTATTGAGGTGTGAATATTTTGATAGCACAACTCGTCATACATAATTGTTAATATTACCATTTCTTCAATGTTTCAGTGAATATTTAGCGACATTCAAGAAGACTGTTGCAATGCACGAAGTCTTCCTCACACGCTTAGCAGCACACCCTGTATTTAGAAACGATTCCCACCTCCGCGTTTTCTTGGAGTATGATCAAGATTTGTGCGCTAAGCCTAGAGGAAAATTTGACATATTAGGGGGATTGGTATGTTCTTTGTACCACAATAGACTTGCTTTTAGATCATTGAGCAATATCAGCCATGCTAACTTAAGCAATGATTTTAGGTGAAATCTTTCGGACATACAACGGATGAATTTTATCTGAGTGCTACTCTTCGTGATGTCAATGACTTTTTTGAACAAGAAATGAGTTTTTTGTCGGAGTATAATAATCACTTAAAGGAAGCTACCCAAAAAGCTGATAAAATGACCAGCAAACATAAAGGTAGGTGACTCTTTATATTCTTTCCTATTTCATTTCTCCTTCAGTGATGAGAATCACAACTTACTTTCTTTCATTGAACATAGAACGCTCGGACAAACTGTTTTATGTATGTTTTCAGAAGTGGCTGATTCATACATAAAGCTATCTAGTTCCATTCTGCACTTGGCTACTCTGGAACAACCTCCTATGGAGAGATTTTTAACTAAAGTCTCAGAAACTTATGAAAAATGTAGAGTAAGTAATGCATTTAATTAGCTCTATGCTAAACAAATTTATCTGAATTTTTTTTTATAAATTAATGTATTAAAAATTATTATTATAGAAAATAGAAGGTAGAGTTGCGTCTGATCAAGATCTGAAGTTAGCGGATACCTTCCGTTATTATCAACGAGACTCCCACGCTGCTAAAGCCTTATTAGTTAGAAGACTTAGGTAATGTCTGATTTTCTTTTTACTCCAAATTATCCGTTGAATTAATTTTATCTTCTACGTACTAGAAGCAACGTCCCTCAAAAGGAAGCTGTTTTAGGCACCCCTTAATCCATTTTTGATAAAAGGTCCTTACATTTTATGAATATACCTTCTTCTGAAGTGTATAAAATTTAACCAATAAAAGTTTGATTTGCTATCCCGCTTGTAATCATAATTTCAAACAAGATGGAAAGAGACAGAAGTCATTCAAACACACATAGCTCCGTCTTGTACATGATATTCACAAAAAAGTTCTTGACTAGCATAGAAACTATTACCAAGTAACCATATCTGGGGTGATTTTTTTGATGCAGTCACTTCTTTTCCTTCCCCTCCGTACCTCACAAGCCAAAATGTGTCATATAATTTTGATATTTTTGTGGAAAATGCCTCTTTTAGTATGTAGTATATTCAAGAAATGTATCACTATACTTTGTATGTACGCATATAATAATGATAATTTTTATGAATTAAATAACACACAGTTGAATTAAATAACACACAGATGAATTAAATAACACACAGTTTAATTCATAATAATAATGAACTTTCACTACGTAAATACACAAACCCTCCAAATATTATATGATAATTTTTGTAACTTAGATGTTTGCAAGCGTACGAAGGTGCCAATAGAAGTTTGGAGAAAGCCAGAGCCAAAAATAAAGATGTCCATGCTGTAAGTAGCCTTTTATTTATGCGGAATCATTTTCAACATAGATAATTATGTAGTGTAAAAATAATTCAGTGTTTTAATATTGTTCCATCTTTCCGTAAAGCCTTTGGAGGTGCAAGAGGTAAGTTACAGTTGGCCTCTCTAGTTTCCCTTACAAACGTTGATTTTAATCTAATTTAAGGAAATTTTGTTGTTTTTTTTTTACAACACTTTACATAATGAGTTAAGTTGTTCACACTTTTTTATTATTCATCTTGAAAATAAATTGAGTGTCACTTGATTAATGAAGACGTTGTGGTATTGGAACAAGACTAGCTTACTTCTTAGTTTAGTTTATATTATTAAGTCTTAATAAGATCTTAAGCAAATCTTGAGTGTTAGGTACCTTACATATCTGATGGTCAAGTTAATCATGAGCTAATGCATGTTTTTAATGTTGATTGCAGGCTGAACAAGCTCAAACGGATGCTTGTGCTAGATTTGAATCCATGTCCGCCCGAGGCAGAGAAGAATTGGTAGATTTCTGTGCTAGAAGAGTTCAAGCCTTTAGGAAAAGGTATCTACTGTATTTCTTTAAATAACAATGAACTCTGATATAGAACTGTATTAGCCAAAATATAACGCTACTCTGAAATATCCATCAAAATATTTAGAAAAAAAAAATTGATGAAAGAACTCCTTCTTCTTCTTACTTTAGGCCTTCATGTGGCCTGTGATTCAAGAGGTGGGGTTGGCCTCTTGGGAGGTCTATTCCCAGCTATCCTTCCACCTTTTTTGTAGTCGGCCCGGGAGATGTCTTTCATGGGGTTAGCTGTGCGATGCCATGTGGGGGAGTGTGGTTGAAACATTATCCTCACATGTGCATACCAGAATCTTCTTCGTTGCCTTCCCTATCTTACTATGTTCATGACCTCGCATATTTCCCGTACTTACCCTCGTATTTATGAATATCTCTGAGGGTCTTCCCATCTATGACCCTGAGAGTTTTCATATCTGAAACTATCACCTCATTTTTGGTCACAGTGGTATCGGCCCTGGACTCGATCCAGGAAAGAACTCAAAGCATGTAAACTTCAACCAAATAAGCCTTTATTTAGGGATAAGTAAAAATATTCAAACATTCATTTTTATATTAAAGTCTCCTACAATGAAATAAAACAAATTGCACAAGAGATGTTAGCAGGAAGAAGCATTGGTACCTACCCTTACTACACTAAACCCAGAATTTAACATGAGTCAATTTTTTAACAGAAAATAAATGATCGAAAAATATCGCATTATATTGGAACTCATACGCTATAATTACCTTTACTCAAAATGAAACATTGTATTTTTTTATTATAGAGTTTTGATTCTAATAAATATTGTGTTATTTAACTTTCAGTTTGATCGAGATGGCTGAATTAGAAATTAAACACGCTAAAGCCCAGCAAGAACTTTTCAGGAAATCATTAATAGCATTACAAAACTGTCAATGAAATATCATCTGGTTTTACTATTAAGTATAATATTATTTTGTTTAACCCACACAAGTAAAATTTGGTAAAAGTCTGAAAAAAAAATATATACCTACCTAATATGAGTATTTTTATGTAAGAAAGACGGTTATGTATTAAATTGGAGTCTTATGAATCACACATATAAGAAATTTTTGTACAATATTTCTAATTATTTCTTTTTGAATCGCACAGATTTCTGTTTCTCTTTGAATATTTCGAGTTGTATAAATTGTTACAGAGTATTTTTTTCTAAAATTTATTTCAACGTTTATGTTTTTTATAAAATTTATTAATACTGTTAAATAATCATAATGATGGAATTTTTCTTTGATTTACTTCAAACTATAGAAAATCAATTTAAAGTCTTCTAACTTTATCAGGGCAAAAGAGTACTATTATTGTCCACTGTTTCAAATAAGAAAAATACAGCCAATAAGCTGAGTTCTAAATGCAATATTTTTTTATTTTATTTTTATAACGCCCAGAAAGACCCTCTCACACTGTGTTCCTTTGAATTAGAGCCGAGGGATTAGGACATGGTGCTTGAAGTCGCGCAAAATCGAAAGCGGTGAAGGGCTCTTATTGCCTCCCTTTGCTCCCAAGTAGGGTCAAAAATGGAGTGTGTTTGTGCTACACCCAAAAATCAACAGTAGAACTTAAATTTGTAAATATTTCATATTCGTGTGAAGAGACTACAACTAATTTGTTTACGAATTGATGTGTGATTAAAATTCTCTCAAATGTAATGTCGAAATGTGAAATTTAAATATGTATATCCCAGTAATGTAAAAAGTGTCGATTACACAATTACCACACATCCAATAACTAAGACTCGAAGACATGATTTACAAAAATATCATTTTGACTTAAATCATTGTAGTGAAGTTTATCTCCGAAAAAAATATTTTAAGTATTTAACTCAGCGCTCTTCACCGTTTTAGTTAAATTTGGTTATTTCTGAACCATCTTATTACACACAATACACATAATACGACAATTTCTGTTGAAATGGTTTGGCTTAACAAAATGATATGATAATAAGTTTATGTTTTTCTGCTAAAAGCATTCCTTAAAGAGATATCTTTCAATTTCCAGAGATACGATCTCATTATATTTTATAACTACATACCTATTTACTTTCTTTTATTTTTGTTTTTATATCTAAGGCACTTTATTTTATAATGCAAGTTTTTTTTCTCCCGATATCATCATCAAAACACCAATACAAACTATTTTTAATTTATATTATAATATATTTACATTGTACACAAGAATTTTATAGAACAAGATTCACACAGAATGTGGACTTGGGTCTCATCATGAAATATGTACTACAATGTTATACTAGATTATAATTTTTTAAACCTACTTATATTAAATATATTGAATATTATACTCTCATGTTATTTTTACTTAAATAGCTCCTTCACTAAAAAAACTTTCACTTTTACCTAGCCAGTCTTTACACTATTCAAGGTCATGGATTCTGCTAAAGATCACACTTGCCTGCGTATGGCACACTGAAGCAATGTCTTGTCTGACTTGGTCCGATCAGTGATCTGTTTTTTGGTCGCCCTTTTGCTCTCTTATGACCAAGATCAATTTCTATCTTCTATGGTCAAAAAACTTCATTAATAGACAACAATGCCGACAAAAACATTTTCATTAAATTCTATAGTATGGATCATGGAAATGACCTTTTTTTTAGGAAGTTTAGTTTCTAGATACCAAATTTTGGAAATGACCTTTTTTACTATGTCGTGATCCCCCCCCCCCTGGCGCCAATGCTGGATCCGCCCTTGCTTACAACCTGTGTAAGAATAAAATTGAATGATTATAGGTAAGTAAAAAGAAATTTAATTTTGATTATAGGTAAGTAAAAAGAAATTTAATTTTGCACATCTGTTCTAAAGTATTGATAATGTATGCTGTAGTTTTTGTTTTTAATATCAGTATTTTGAAGCAAGAAGCTTTTGCTAGGGTTTCAAGTCATTGTACAACAAAAATCAATTATAGAAAAAATAACAACTAATGACTCTAATAATTCATGACTAATGTTCGATTTTTAAATGGAACAAACCACTACGGGCTTACGACCGTCTTCTACTGTTATTTCGAAGGCTGGCTTAGTGTGATCACTTTACGTTAACAACATTCGCCATTAGGTGGTAATGTTTGTCTCCTAATAATTATTACTAATTTCTTGACCAACATATTGATTTATTTTTTTTTGTTTTCATATTTTTTTTGTTTATTTTAAAGAAATAAAGTAAGGATTATTGGTCGTTGTACTTACCCAAATCGGTAATTTGATTTGATAACTCCATGCATGCATCCCTCTATCAGTCACCAGCTTACCAGAGAGAGAATGTTTGTTGATATAGAGGTAGTGTGGTCCTCGGTGAATACTGAGCTAGCCACAGGGGCATTTTCGGGGACCAGCTACCGCCCCTCTCGGTTAGGAGATTTAACTGAGAGGGTGGAGAGAGAAGAAGGAAGAGACAGACCCCCTCTGTGCTCTGCCCTCTCTCCGTCTAGTTGAAAAAGAGGTATATCAAATCAATTATGATTTATTTAGATGGTATGGCGGATAATAATAATAAAATCATTATTGAAAATTGATCTACCCCCGTTTTACCTAAAAACATTGTCATTACCCTAAAATTTATTTGGGTTAAAGTACATAAAAAAATAATCATAATCGACAGTAGGTATTACAATATCTTCATTAACTACCCTGTTTTGACCTACGTGTGTAGTAATCAAACATACCTCACAAATAATATGCAAAATTAGTAAACTTGTACCTATATATTTATTATGTATGAATTCAGTTACCATAGTAACAAACTTGAATACATACCTGAACTCCATTGTGGTGCAAGGTGAAACAACGAACAACATTATTTATATAATATTAATTAGAACAATAAAAACACAGATATTTACTAATATAGTATGTGTGTAAATTATTGATTCATGTTAAGACAACAAAACATAATACAAATCTCTTAATATGTAAAGTGGTCAATATTTTTAAAGAGTGTAAAAGTATTTTGAAAAAGATTAAGTCAGTGTGTTGAATTATTGTGTTTTGATTATAGATTTAAGAAAAACTTACAATCTCATTATACAATAGATACTGCATTGTTAATATATTTATAAAAATGTTCCCACAGGATACCCATAAGATGTGCAAATTAACCCTTCGCATTGTTTTATCAATACTCCTTTGTAGCTGGATGATACCTCCTGTTAGAACTAAATGGATAGAGGGGCATTTGAAATCATCCCGGGTATGTTTATATTAAAATAAAATACTCAATGTGTGAATGTGAGTATTTATAGCGACTTAAATTTTTTGTAGAATTGGGAGTTTCTCGCTCGATTCTGTTTTCTCTCTTACGAAGGACAATTTGAATATCAAATAGAATTTAATAGAAATATTGGCCTACCTAATTTGCTGTTATACTATGACGATGAAAGCCAATGGCCAAGTGTGTATCACAGTGATAAGGTAAGAATATATTATTTAATTTTATGATTACGATCTGCAAACTGTTTTGAAAAACTTCAATCATTTGCTTTTTTAGTCTTGTGCAGAGAGAGAAGCCGTTCTTAACAAAGCAGGACAAAATCAAATAATACCACTGTCACACTGGTATCCTGATAGCGAATATTCCGGCTGCATTCTAAAAACTTTAGATCACGATGAAAGCAAAACGTAAAGAGATATTATACTTTTTAATGTTTTCATCTAATGAACTTAAAATTTACTTAGTTGCATTTTATTTTAGTACAACAACAAAACCACCTCCTAAAGATAAGACTAAAGAGCGCAAACCTGTCACACCAATCAGCAATTCCAACACGACAACAGCAGATCCAAGATATTTTGATCAATTTTTAATCACAAACACATCCCCAGATTATTCCACAACAGGTTTCACAACTTCCACCACTTCAGGTCTTGAATTAAATGACCTCTATAATGACACCCAGCAACATTCTTTGGATGTAGAATTACTTGAGGGATTCACAGAAGTCCCTCTTATAGAAAAGGAAGAAAATTTAAGTGATAGTGATCTTGCAGCTAATTTGGAAGATGTCGAAACTTTGTTTCAAAATACACAAACGGTAAATGTTAATAATAAAAAAAATGAAGGTTAATCCTGATCTCAAATAATTCAATCATAAATCATTTTAAATTTTTTTAGAATTCATCAAAAATCATCAAAAGATCAGCAATTCATCAATATTATGATAGAAATAAAGTAAAGAAATTCGATCCATCTCCGCCAAGACCTAGAGGTCCCTTACCTCCAGATACTATGGCTCGTCTCGTAGTTTCTTGTCATAATGCTCGTAGGTTCAGATCTGTTAGAGAAAGATGGTGGTTTATTGCCATTAGCAACTGTGGTGAATCGAGAGTAAGTAAATTCCTCTAAAAATAATGTGGATATACCTATGATAGTTTTACTCCAAAATGTTACAGCAATTAAACTTTGTTACAGGGCTTAGATGTTAAATATAAGTTTTTAATGACAAATGGCCCACCTGGGGATTATTGGCGAGAACATTTTTCTGCTGATGAATTCTGTTAGTAAAATTTTTATTAATAGCAAAGAGCCAACAGAAAAATTAATACCCTTGTTAATGTTATTTATGAAATGTATTTTCAGATGTACTGCCTATTCTTACTGCATTTTCTTTTGCGTATGTCTTCACAATTATAGCACTTGTCATGTGTAGCGTGGAATTGAAAAGTCGGCAACTATTTCACTCAACATACAAACTTTTCTCAGTGTCTGTTGCTTTGCAACAAGTTGGTGTTTTCTTGCAATGTTTAGCCTATGTTAAGTACGCTATAAGTGGAGTTGGTGGAACTAACACCAAAACTTTAGGTAGGTTCGGTAATTTTTTTTTTTAAATATTCCTCCAAGTGTCTACCGTTAAATATTTTCTAAGTTGTTATTTGTCTATTTGCAGGTCAACTGTTCAGCGGACTTTCAGAAATAACCTATTTGCTTCTACTGGTGCTGATGGCCAAAGGATATACAATCACAAGAGCACGCTTGAAAGTTGGCTTCACAGTTAAATTAACAGTGTTCATATGTTGCTATTTTGTCACGTATATTTCTTTGTTTATTTACCAAGCTCAGGTGAGAATTATTTTAACTTTAAATAGTTAATATCATAAAAAAGACTCTTACTTACTAAATCCACTTTCGCTCCCAGTGTGGAGCATGTGGATACCACAAAACTCTTCCAAGTCTCTGTACTTGCCCCCACCCACCTTGGCCAACATCTTACAAAATCGCAGTGAATGCCTGCTTGATTTCTAATTTTGACCTACCTGTGGGCCTAGGCAAAACGCATTTGGCGATCGACTACAAAAGAAATTCTTCGACAATGTAGAGTAGGAAGAAAATTAACTGTCCACTTTTTATACATTTATATAAGTGTCATTGTTTGGTTTAAATAATTTTTTAAATGTTCCAGTGGACAGTTAATTTTTTCGCACTATACATTGGCGAAATCTTCGTTTGTAGTTGAACGCCAATTTGAATTTGTCTACGGGGGCTGATCTTCTTGTCCCATCCTGATAGGAGAAAAGGCTTGCATATTCAAAACTTTCGGAGAACACTGCCAAGCCAGCTCAATCTGCTGTTCTGGATGACTGAGATGATTGCTACACATGGTCTCATTTGAGACTAATGGTTCCACTATTGGTACTAATGGTACATTGAGTTTTCTGTTGAGTCTTTATCATGTGCCAGGATTCCCATCCATATATGTAATTATTCTGTCAGAAAATGCACAGATTGACGGGGCGTTATTTGGTTTTGGTGCATAAGTTACCTTTCTTCTGGAAAGTTCTTTCTTTTTTCCCACTCTTTGGTAAGCTGTAGTCACTAAAATGATTGTATTATTTTCAGGAATTTGATCCTGGTGAAGTATTATATCTGTATGAGAGCCCGGCTGGTTACGGCATCATAGTGCTAAAAATTTGTGGATGGTTTATGTTCATATATGCTATTATATTCACTATAAGGAAATATCCAGAAAAGGTTTCTATATTAAATTCCTGAAAACCATATTTAAAATATTCATACATTTATTCTAATAGTGTCTATGCATATTTCTTTTTGATAAATTATTCCGTTTTGCAGGGAGTATTTTACTATCCATTTTCCCTGTGTGGCTCCATGTGGTTTTATGCAGGACCAATGTTCATTTTGACAGCTAATAACTTCATAGACAAATGGGTGAGGGAAAGTGTGGTCACCGGAGTATTGCTGTTTATTGCATTTTGTGGACATATATCATTTTTGGTTAGTCGGTTTAATTTAGCTAAAGTAATTAAAAATACCAACAGTTAAGTTGTTCGTATCGAAACATGATAATATGACAATTTTCATTTATTTATTTTTTTAGCTTTTAACCTTGCCCACTTTTGCAAATAAGAATTTCCCCTATCACGTAAGAACAACCCAAATAGGAGTTATGGAGACGGTCGGCATGATTGCTGGCAACTCCACAGTCGACAACTTTTCTCATCACATTTACAACCCTCAAAATTCGTTAGCGCCACAAAGTATAATAATACCTCTAACAAGGTAAACAAATTGATCTTTTAATGATAAATTTTGTAAATTAAATTAAAATATTACTAATTTTTTTTACCATTTTTAGAAAAACCGAAGAGCTGTTTGGTAGTGTGAATCATTTCATACCAACTGCACCAAATATGTCTAACTTACCCAGCCCAGAAATCTCTAAATCAAATGTAACTACTATCAGTTATATTAGTACCAGCATACCCGAATCTTTGAACATTGGACCTAAATTATCAATATCCACACAGCATAGTGCAGATAGTACTCCTGAAGATAAACTGCAAAGTCCTATGGCAGACGAACAGAGGTCTGATAGTTTGGAGAATAGATTTATACCTTCTACAGAACAAGCTGGTAATGGACATGTAAAACCCAACACAGCAAACGGTATAAAACCAGACATGGGACAAAATTCTGTGTTTTATATAGATACAAATGATCCTGCTAAATACAGCGCTAGTGAGAATTACTCATACAAAAATGATCCTAATTACATTAAAGACATAAACAATCCATTTTTGATCAGAGCAAGTATGAAAAAGAAAAATGTGCTGGAACCCATCTTAAAGAGAGACAACAGCGAACCACCACCGAAATGGTCTTTAGTTAAAAATAAAAGTCCTAAAAAGAAAGATATTTTTAAGTTTGAAAATGGTGTAGTGAAAGCTGATCCAGATTATCATTTGCAAGGGGTGATTGGTAATAATTATATTATATTCTTACACAATTAAACATTTTGATAATATAATATACCTACTGATTTTATATTTATTCATAATTTTAGCATCTTTTCCACTACCGCAAATACCAAGGAAATCATCGGAGAGTAAATCAATTTCTGAACATATTGAATCTATAAAACTAACAGCCGATCCTGTGGATGAGGACGTGCAAGAAAATAACATGGAAGATAATGACAGTCTAAATATATTTCAAGGGCCTAATCTCAAACAGGATGATGCTTATATATACACACAAAAAGATGAGGAGAATAAAACCAAAGACAACTCAGTGCATTAAATCAATGTGAACATTATTTATTCTAGCAGTCTTTTCATTGCATTGTGTTGAAAATTCAATATAAATGACTGGTATTCTCAAATTCACGTTCCAACTATAGAACTCTTTGGTTCCAACTCAACGCAAAAAGCTCTTGCTTAGAACTTAATCGGTTGCCAGTAGTTACGTAACTAATGTATTGGATAAAACATTTTCAGAATACAGAAATGTCAAAAGTCTCAATAAAAATTGGACACGACGCAACTCAAATCGTCTGTTTTTCATTTCAGAATAGCCGTCATTATCTTATGACCTATAATTTAATTGACTTTAATTATTTACTACTTACAATAAAACAAATAGATACCTACCCACATTAATTAATATATTTAAATGTTTTATTTTTAAAATCTGCTATAGTTATTCACCTATGTTTTATGCGAATGAGTTACTTTTTCCCTGTTGACTGAAGAATAATATTATTGTAAAAAATTAAGCTTTCTACTCAAAATATTTATAAAAGAAAAGTAAAATGAACTTAGACCTCTCTCTGCCTTTCTCAGGAGTGGACTACCACTTTAAGGAAAAAAGAAGTAAGTGCTTATACTAAACTTAATGAAGAAATTAAAAATTTACACATGGACATGGTTGTGCCATTGATTATCTTCCACTACAGCTTTAACTTTGGAGTGAAACAATAAAACCTATTAAAATAACCTAAAAATATAACAAAGTAACAATCAAATTAAAAAAAAGATGCCATTAACAGAATGTTAAACAGACAGGAATGACGTAATCAAGTAATGATGTTCAACTTGTGTACTTCACGGAGACTAAAAATGTCCCACAACTAAAGTAAAATGAGGTAGGTAAGTATACAGGGTGACTGTTAGTTCGATACATTCCTTGAAAGGGGTTATACTAGAGCAAACGTGCAACAATTTTGTTCCCATTAACCAGAAGTCAAATGCCAGTGGTTTTCGACTTATTTATCTTTTTAGTTTTTTTCACCTTTTGACTAAAAACTGATGTGAACAAAGTACTCCATTTTGGAAACTAAAAATACATTTTTCTAATAACTGAAGAATAAAGGAATTGTTGAAGTACAAAATCAAGAAGAAAATTTCAAAAACCTCACAAATACAACGTTTTAAAATCACGAGCCAGTAACAAGCAGGATCTTCCATAATCATGACAATGAGCAAATTTTTTACACTGGAATACCAGGTTGAATCTCGACCGTCAAAGGAAAGAAGAAATAATGCAGCATAAAAATGGGTATCACAACGTTAATACACGAGAGCTCTTCATTTTGAAAGTTGTTTTATTGGCGCCAAAGTGACAAATATTTTTTACTTTTTTTATAGAAGGACCCCATTTGAATGAATGTGACATTGCCAAAAAAATATTAAATCTTCAAATTATACGTATAATATTTTATAAAAGAAATATTAATTTATATAACGGTTTTGGAAACATTTTTATCAAATTTACGAAAAAATTACCTGCAACCATAGGTAAAATTATTAACACAGGGTAAAAATAGCCATTAGCCAAATATGCGCGGTTGAACTAGCATTGCCATATCTACCAACTTTTCCCTATTTGAGTCATAAATCTCGGTATGAAAGTACATACTTTGACCTTTCTGGATACCAAATTATTGAAATGACCTTTTCAAGGAAATATTTTTTACCTTTCTGGATACAAATCATGGGAATGACCTTTTTTAGGGGTTTTTTACCTTTCCGTATTTAGCGGTTTATCTACTTGGTTTTTCAAATTTGGGGTTGGCAACAGCGAATTTTCATACCAGATTTTCCGAATGACCTTTTTTCAGCGAACTTTCACCTCTCCGGATACAAAAATTTTCGAAATGACCTTTTTTTAGCGCGCTTTCATCTTTCCAGATACCAAATCTTCGGTTGGGTTACTTTGTGTATATAACGGCGATATTAGGCCAAGCGCTATTGGCAACACTGCAACTTGTCTGTTTGTGTTCATAGAAGAAATAAATGTTTGTGTTTTTGTGGTGTTTTTAATGTTTGACGTTACTCTGTGTTAATTATTAGTATTTTTAGTTTAATCAAAATTGTAATAATTGCTCATAAAGTATTTATTAAAAAACCTAAATTTGAAAATATGAACTTTATTAATTAATCTAAAACTGAGACTATGAACTTATATTGAGCATTCCGATTTGTATCTTTATGCCGGCAATGAAATAATTAGTACCGTTTTATTCGAAATCCCGCCACTCTTTTTAGTTGTTATTTTATACGTTTGAAAACTTTTTTGTAAACCAAAAACACCGAGCTAAAAGTATTATGTGTGAAAATAGTGTAAAAACTCATCGGGTAAGATAACAGTTGTTAAAATCTCTACATCAACTACTTCAAATTAACTACTTTTTATATTATTAATTTTTCGAGAATGTACGACTTAAAGCCTATAACATGTAAATTCTAAACTTTTATAATCACAATAATAACTTCATAATATATTATAAGAAGCACAGAAACAATGATCTTAGTATATTTTTTTATTAATGTGATTTGATGCAATTTCCAGGTAATAGAGAAATCAATGAATGGAGGAATCAATTTGTTACATGAAATGGGTCTCAATAAATCTTCAAACAATGCACTTCATTCCCCGGATGATGGTATAATTGTAATAGATGATGATGATTGTTTAGATGAGATGCAGTTTAATGCAACCAAACCCGAATTCATAAAAAATGTTGATGTTTTAATGAAAGCTATCGGTGGGACAAACTACAATGATATTCTGGACGCATTATGCAGCATATCCAATATTGGCGTAAGGGCGAAAGCATTAAATGCATTGTTCTCTTGTGATAAAGAAATCCAAAGTAGGAAGGTGCAGACTGAAATGAATTGCTGTGATGAATCTCATAATGAAGTAAGCAGTTTTATCAAACTTTCTTCTCGTGGATAAAGTTATGTTGTTGTCTCCAGTGGCGTACAAGGGGTAGGGGGGGCAGACCGCCCCGGGCGCCTCTTTTGAGAGGGCGGCAAAATCTGTTTGTGCTATACTATACACGACCAGATTGATTAAATCAGAATTTTTATTTTTATTAAAAATAACATTTAATTTCGGGTTAAGGTCTTAAAAAAACATTTGCGGTAAATCCACAGGTAGAAAAATCTGTGTCAGAAGTTAGCTCTGTCCCACTCTTTCCTAAAATTGATTTTTTTGTACTGTGTTGTCATGGACTTCCTTGAGAATGTCCATGCAAGGAGCAAAAGGTATACCAATAACACAGAGAGATGGTCTAATGGGGGATCTGGAGTACGCGGACGACCTAGCGTTGTTCAGTACGACAGTGGAGGAATTACGGCGCAGTGTTTCAAAAATCTGCGATAAAACAGTCAATGCCAGTAAGATGGAGCTCATGGCTAATAATGCCTGCCCCGATACACAGCTACCGATAACTATCGACGGTCACCAGATTTCCCGAGAGGATAAATTTGAGTACCTGGGAGCAATCATTACCACCACTGGTGACCTAGGGGCTGAGCTCCCGATACGTATCGGTATGGCAAGTGGCGGCTTTAACAACATGACCAAAATATGGAAAGCGTCGGCGTTTAGTGTCGAGACAAAATGTAAACTGTTTGATGCGTGTGTGTTGCCCATTCTCCTGTAGGGGTGCGAGTCCTGGCACTAGACTAAAGCCCAGGCACAAAAAGTATCTGCATTCAAAACGAAGTGCCTCAGGAGAATTTTGGGTATAAGATGGTACCACCGCATCACGAACGACGCCATACGCCGGCGCCCCAGCGTGAGCCCATCACTTCTACTATTATGTGGAGGAGATGGACTTGGCTGGGACATGTGTTAAGGATGCCGAATGACAGTTGGCCGAGGAGAGCGCTGGGAAAGCTTCCTCCCATCAGGGTCCCGAAGACGAGGAAGACCCTCTCACACAAAAAAAATAACAACTTACCCCCTGAAGATAAACAATCACGCGATCTACACAGCACAAAAAGTATTAAAGAATAATAACAATAATTTATATTATGTAATATGAACAATATTTACATAAAATTTTCTACCGTACAATTTTTCCTTTTTGATTTTTTATTATTGTTGTATGGACAAAGTTAATGGATAAGCCCAATTGAGAGCAGACCAGAGAAAATAATATAGGTTCTTATATAGTAGAGAAGAAAACACGTCTATATTGGTTGATGTCTGATTTAATAACAAAGTTCATAAATCCTGGTTCAGACCGCACAACAAAGTTCATAAATCCTGGTTCAGACCGCACAACTAAGAATGAAGAATTCAATACGATTAATAAAATAAATATTTTTATAATATTATTGTTGGTTCAATCATCAAAATTATACTTTACATTGAAAATAAACCGTTTTAACCTTGTGTAAAAAATGGACTTAGGAGGGTTACATTACAAAACTGTTTGGCCAGGCCGAGGCAATACTGTATTACCTACGTAAATCAAGGAACACACACATAGGTAGCTACCTACCTACCCACTCACTTTCTTTTATACAAGTGCAGTGGCAAAGGCACGACAGAGTGGCGGTGATATACCTACACCTATTATTAAACAGTTACGTTAGAGGAATAACGTAAAGGCGCAAAATAATAGTTTGAATATTTTAAACGCCCGCGTTAGAGGTTAGACCAATAACGTAAAGGCGGAAAATAATAGTGGATTATTTTTAACAGGCGGATATATAGAGGTGCAAAATAATAGTGGAATATTTTAAACAGTCACGTTACTTGAAGGCGGAAACTAATATTGTGATATTTTAGATGATTATTTTGAGTGTAAACAATTTTTTTTTGAGATATTATTTTTGTTAAGACTTATTTTCATAGCTTACGAATAATGAAAAAGGTTTAATATGAATAACGTTAGAGAGGTTATTTTTTTTTTATCGAATATTTTTATCAGCTTTCGTTATAATGCCCACCTCTAGCTGTATTTATGTTAATTAAAATAGGTATAGGTATATGCTTTCTTTTTTATTAGAAATATTTTTTTTCTTCAATTTATATGGAGGGGGGGCACCAAATTTTAATCCCGCCCCAGGCGGCGAAAACCCACAGTACGCCACTGGTTGTCTCATTTATAATGTAATGAATACATAGTATGTAGCACCATTGACACAATCAATTAAAGTTTTCTTTAAGCTTCTGAGGCACAAGTTTTGAAAAATGTATGTTTCATCTTTATCGTTCAGCAGAGATCCATGAATTTTCCCACAGTTTCAAATGCTTATGGATGTCAGGGATTGACAGATTCGGGGTAGTTTTGCAACAGGCATGTACTTCATCTATGGTTCATTAGCAAACGGAGCTGTTTCTGTAACAATGAAGCTAGCATTTTTTTAGCACTGAACTTGTTTTCGAGTGATTTTTTTTTTATATTGGAAGATACTATTTCCTTATAATTTTATTTTTAATATAGATACTTATTACTGGTTTTCTTCTTGTGCTTAAATAATCAATCAATTTTTTTTAAGGTACCAAGCACAACCAGAGTTCCAACTTGTGATACATCTATCAATAACTTCAACAATGAATCGGATACAATCAACTACCAACCAGAAGTAGAAGATGTGATATCTCATGTTTGTAAGTATAAATACTTCAAGGAATAATTAAATAATACTTAAGTGCAACCTTCGTATTCGACATTTAAAACAAGTATGATGACTTCTTGAAGAAAGTTGTTATATTCTGCAAAATGAAAGTCAAAGATTATTAAACTGGCCTGAAGATGGTGAACCAAAAAATATCGAAAGCTCAGAAACCTAGAATTTGCATATCTAAAAAGCTTTCACGTTACGTTTTAGATTTTTGCGGTAGTATTATACTCCATTCTTTCAAAATTCAAAATATAACAGAACAATGGATCCGGCGCTCTCTGTAATCCGACACACCTATCACTGTTGATTGTACATACAATTTTTGACAAATCTTCATATTACAAGAAACATCTGCTTCTGAGAGCCGTATCATAAGACCAACATAAAAGACTTGCTTTTCGCTCTTCGTCAATCTTGAAATCCCAACAACCATCAAATCGTCATGGAAAATTTATGACTATTGTACTCTATAATCCAACAGTCCGATACTCAAAACATTTATTGTATATTATATACTAGCTTATACCCGTCTTGCTTTACGTTTTTGATTCCGATTGTCAGGCTTGATCGGTAGGTAATTAAACAGGTTCTAGTCTAGCTTCCCATTGCTTTGTAGACCTCTATAACTGACATAAGCACAGAAAAAGAAGAATGACACTTTTAATGTTTATTAAAATTTTGTATGAAGATCCTAAAAAATAGGGTTTTTTAAATAGTTCTAAATATATTAAAGTTAATGCAGCAAATTGTATTAAAGAACCTTCTCCGGCATTTTGCACGGCTCTGTGCAGATTCATATCTGACATAGCATTTGTATTTTGAGCGTGATGCTATGACATACGGTAAAAAGCAAATAAAAAAACATTTCTGAATTATTATGTAGATATATATATATATTAACTAGCACAGGTCCACTGTATTATGTGTTACTTTTCCAGTTATGAATTACGTATAGAAGAATACAGAGCTCTTTTTTTGTAATGTTGAATAAAAAATTTACATTATCTTGTGTGAATTTCAGTTTTTGATGACTATGCGAGTGAAGTAGTTGTGGAATCTCAATATCAAGCAGAAGCAATTGTTACGGGGGAAGGTGAACTGACACTAAACAATCAAATCGATATGTCGAGTATTAAGTTTATTTTGAAAGGAGATGGAAAAATGAATCACAATACTGAAGAGGAATAAATTATTGTTTTATTTTATTAGTTACCATATACGTTATACAACATCATATTTTTGTAAAGTAAATATTGATATTTTAAGATTTAATAAATGATTATTTTTTTCCTTATCGATTTTGTGTCTTTCAATTCAATTGAAAACTTACCAAACATTTCGTTTTAATTTTAGTTCCTTTTAAACAAGTAGCCTTTGAATTTTGTACGTAGTTGGTTTCTGGACTGTGCAAAAAAATAAGCAACATGAAACACAAATTTTTAAATAAAATTTAAGGAGTCAATCTGTATTTCCACTGTAAAATATGCACCCTTTTTACTTTTTCTAGTACAGAGCTCAATAGATACAATGGCATTTCGATAATAATTGATGTTTTTAATATATTTATAGACATAAATAAAGAACTGGAACTAATTTTTAGATGGGAAACTACAAAAATTATATGTGATATTAATAAGTACTTTTTGTTAAATACAGTGCAATCAAATGCTTAAAAATACTACCTAGGTACGCTTCTTCAAGAATTGTATAGAATAAACACTTATTTGGAAATCTCACACCACATGAGGAAATTTAAGAGATTCATATTATAATACAAGCTTTAAGTAGCTTACTGTCAAAGAGTGTATTTGAGTGAGCACAGATTCAATTATTCAAAAAAATTCAATTAATCATTTAAAAAGTTGGGCAATTTAAGATGGGAAATGCAGCATCTAAAAAATCTTGAATAGGTATACAGTATTGGTACTGTTAGATTCTTATGAAGTACTTCAATTAAATTTTGATGATTTTAACTTCTGAAAGGATTTCTAGTTTTGTGGATAAGTCTATTGATAAATAATTAATGTTGTAAGTTGATAAATAGAGGAAAACTAAAACAAATCTTCATCTTGAATTAGTTTCTTGACAAAGTCTTCAAGTTGCACCTTCTTCTGGTGTACCACATATTCCTGGTAAACTTTCTTGAGTTTGTCACTCATAGCGGCCATAATCTCGTCATTTTCTTTATTTTTACTTTCGTCCAACACTAGTGAACTAAAATTTCAATAACACAGAAAAATTAAAAGAAGTTACTTGGTAAGCATTGAGTTTGATGGAATCTGAGGCTCAAGTAGACTTGCATGCAGTACCTCTGGATAGCGACTGAAACATGAACTAAAAGAGACAATTTAGTGAAAATTTTAGACAATGGCGTACTTTCAATAAGAGTTGTATAATAATCACATACTTATCACTAAAATCCTTGATGATACTGGATATTTCAACAATTCTTATTTTGATCCTGTTGAATTTCTCCTTTTCGTGCTGAACCCAACTCTCAAAAATTTGCAGGACTTGTTTATTGTAGTCACTGATAAATTTTAATTCAGTATCACAGTCACAGAGACACTTTAACATTTCATTCAGTTGATGATTTTGATCTCTGGAAAGTGTGATATAATATCTCTCAAAAGAAACAAGACTTTTACTTCAATGGAAACACAGTTATTTATAAAAAAAAAATATTGTCTAGTATGATAATAATCGACATCTCACTAACTGTTTATACCAACTTTTTTTTTTATTTATTTTCAACACACGGCGTAAAGCCATTTACATGTTAATACAGTATTGATTTGGTACATATAAATTTAACAACAACAAAATTTGAACAGATCAAAGGGGGTGATATAAGTTATGATGATAATCAGGAGTATAAAGTCACATCGCCAGTCATTTTGGTCTAATGCGATTCTATATCCATCGTCGATTAAGATAAAATTTGTAACACAATAACGATTTTCAAAATGGAAGACTATTAATTGGAAACAAATAATTTCATTTCAGTTTTGAACATATTGATTATATTTTACTTAAAATAAATGGTGGCCATGTTTAGTTGAAAGCTTTTTTTTCGGAAAAATATATTTTGATTACGTTATCATTTTTTTTTCAAATGTTGCATTTGTATTTTATGAAATAGAAAATTAATACCTTATAATATCGCTGTACATATTTGTGAAATCTTTTTTGAATCCATGAACAATCTCATAAATTGAGTTTATTTCAGCTTTTGTTTTACTTTTGGCTCCATTATATTGTGTAATAGATTTAATGACATCATCATTTTGATTAAGTGTTGAATCTCCACCACCAAATTCTGTAAAGTTACTCATTGCAAGAGTGTTAAAAATATTCTTCACGCTGCAAATTTAAACTGTTAAAAATAACAATATTAATTTAATAATATCCAACAAAGACAAGTAAACTTTCAAAATGGAGCCTTGATTATACAAAGGAAGATGAAATTCTAAATTCAAATCTGGTGATCAATTTCATAGACAATGTTTTTTTCTTATGTTTATCAGTCATAGACAAAAGTTGGAGTCCTGAACCATTGAGTAGTAATCTCTGGACTAGATTTTATTTTAAACTTTACTTGTCCTTAGTTAATAATATGTCCTATGCCTCCGAGGTACAGTTCTTGTCTATATTTGGCATCTGTTGACAACAGAAAACTTTTTTAGATTGAACATTTTTTCAAATATGGTCAATTTTCATTTTTAGTCATAACTTTTTTGAGGCTATTGAATGCAGTTCTCTGGATTTATGATATTTATTTCATGGTAGACCTTCTAAGATTAACATTTATCAATGTCTCATTACATATTATTCTTCAATGTTATCATTTTAGTGGTGAAGTTCGAGCATTTCCGAGGCTAATTTCAAACCCTTATTTGATTCTTAGCTGAGGCCAATCTTTTCAACTCACTGATTTTAAAGTATGCCATCATTTTATTTATTCTATTTTCACCATTTCCATTTATAACTTTTCTAAGCCATTTAAAGTGTTGGAGTATATGTTATACTTAAACAGGATGGACATGGTATAACCTAATGATCTTATTATCACTCTTTATGAAGTTGGAGAGTGGCAATTTCTAGGTTAACTGGTTAACAACAACAAGGCTTGTTTGATTGATATACAACACTCTTTTATAAATAAATGAAAGAAAATATTTAGGCATTAATTATGAAAAGAGTAAAACACTATAAATTAAATCAGTTTATTGATTTATTTTATCTGAAATATACAACATTTTATTATTTACACAATACTTACAATAACTTTTGTATGTACATAAAAAAAACTTTATTTGGATAAATATTCTAATTATATTCTGCAAGTAAAAAAATAGTAATGAAAGTAATACGAGAGATGGTTTTAATTTTATTTGATGCAATTATATTGATGGACATGTTTTCTGGATTTGACAACAAATACAGATAAGCACAGCATCAACTTCGTGAAAAGAGTCAGGATCGAGATTCCAAAAAATATCCTCCAGTAAGGCAAGAGTCCTACCACTTCCAAATTTACTCCCTTATGAAGGAGAAGACAATTAATGAATACTTCAAAACTATTTCCTCTAAAACCAAAATAACAAATGAGAATTATTTTGTACATACATTAAATATTAAACTCAAAAGCTGACTGACTGGTCAAGTAAACTATGTCTACGTTTGGAATGCAAAAAAAAAACTGTATACTTAATCAATTTTTTTTAGAAAATTCATTTATTTCAATTGAAAAAAAAATGTTCCAGAGATCTCTGGTCAGTCTCTGGTTTAATTAAACATTGACACATTATAACATTGTCAGGGTTAACCAGTTCTATGTTCGCAATTATTGGAAGAGTAAAATTCATTTTTTAATCAACATAAAACAACTCGTTAGAAGAACATTGCAAAAACATTAAAAAGATAATATTTATTTTTATAATTGTGAATTATTTCACAAATAAAATTTTTAATTTTGTGTTAATATGATGTTAAAAGTAATTCATGGATATAAAAGTTGTCCTCTTTTCTACAAAGGAACCCCCCCAAGAAATCATAGTTATGTACTTCATCACAGTTAATTCTCATCTCTTATTTTAAGAATGCAAACTCCTCAATAAGTGAAAAAATATAATTCATATAAGACTAAAAGAGAAAGCATTTTTGCAAATATATCCAATATCCCATTCAAAATCAAAATATTTATCTTCGTCCTGTACACAATATAAGTATTAGCTGAACTACATAACAAAAAGAAACAATAAACATCCAATGAAGTCTCACTTTCTGTCTACACATATAGAATATAACACTTATAGAGATTTCAAAACATAATTAACAACAAATGCAAACACGGTTACACAAACAATGACACAAATATTTTTTAATGCATTCTGCAGGTGACTTTGATCCAGGTTTTGTAGATCATTGTTGACAATATTGCCATTTTGGACTTGGGGCGTATTGGAATTGTCAATTTTCAAAGATTTCCTGTGCTCCAATTCTACCTTGATTTCATTTTCCATATCGGGAAATAGCTCAATGAAGAGTTTATTTTTCAAATTATATTCTAATGAATCATGAGCGAATGTTCTTTTGGCATTTTCTGACGATTCAATAGAACCCATTGTAGCTGTTTTCTCCAACTAAAACAATAAAATACAACATGATACGAAGTTTTATTCTTCATGAAACAGGTAATATTATTCTTGTCAGCGATCACCAAAAAGTAAATTGCTGGCATCCTATAACACGGCTCAACAAATTAAGCAGATCCGAGGAAATGTTTTTAAATTTTCCCTTAAGTACATTATGATAGAGCATAAGCACTAAGCAGTCTCAAAATGAGGCAATCATGAACCATTTTACACTAATTGTGAACGATTTTGTTAGTGTTTTCTATGAAATGATGAAGGTTAACCTTCAACTGGTGATTTTACGTCAAATTGACACTCGCAACGCAAAAACACTGTTTTTCATAGAAATGGCTTGCCCCCCGTGACCGCGCTCCTCAGTAGCTGCTTCTAGTGCAGTTTGGCGTTGGCCGACACACAAAACGGGCGTCGCATGCGCACGGTTTTAACTGACGTCATTTTGACGTTACGTCACCTTTAGTGTAACAGGCAAAATTTTGATATTTGTATGAAACCAACACACTACATCATTTTTTTATTATTATTTTTGTTTTTTTTACTTCAGTTACTTGTCTTTAAGAGAATAAGGTTAATTATTGTTTTGTTTTTAGGTTTTTTGAATTTTATGTAGATTGATCGTATGCCTACCAAAACACAGCAAAATTTGATATCATGTTCGTTTGTGTGATTAAAGAAAACTTTACATTTAATATGACACAAAAGTGTTTTAATTTTGAAAAAAAACTAACCTAATTTTACAAATCATTACTTATTTTAATTCCACTGTAGATAATCTACAGTATTTGTGGCTTTCAATTGATACGTCATAATGACGTCACCTCGCCAATAGTGTGACTCGTATGCACATCACCAGTTGAAGGTTAATATAATCTCTTTACATAAAAATGGAGCCCTATTTCACTTGGGCATTGTATCACATGTGAACAGTTGGACCAGTTGCACCATTTTTTTTTAATGTGTTTAATTTTGTCACAATAAGGTTCTTACGAAAGACAAAATGAAAACTGTGGGTCAGAATTAAATTGGTATAGTAACTAATTTATCATCATAAAAATTCGAATTCAATATTCACCGTACAAACACAACAACGCCTGAAAACTAGTTAATTATAAATAAACAACATGGCTAGAACTATAAATTTCAGTACTATTATTCTAATATAGTTTGAGGGCGACTGATATGTTACTTTCTATTCTAAATGGAAAAACTTACCATAAAACTCAAAAGTCCTGTTAATATGGTAGATACAGACCATGCAGGATTCCAGGTATCTGGATGGAAATCTAGAAAATAGCAATATGGTTTTCAAACTAAATGATAATACATAATAATATAGCAATTTAATACACTTGCACATTAAATATGACTCATGTTAAAATTGCATTTAAGTCTAGGTTTTGGTACTTACAGGAAAATTCACATATGAGGAATATTTTGTGTGCAAAATTGATATTGCAATATACGAACCAGACATGCTGAGACAAAGTCTTGTGTTGGTTTTGAATCTGCCATTAGGTGTGAACATATAGATAGATGGTGGTCGAAATGGGAAGTCTCTGGGAAACACCAACTTGCCATGGTAAAATCCACCCTCATACGGACTTTGCTCTGGACCCTTTACCACATAATGCCTAATGCAAATAAACACAAGAAAATATTTAATAATGAAATGTCTATATACATATTTCAGAAGCATTATTTTACCTGATATATTTCAAAGATACATAACATACAGCATAGATGGCCAAAGGGTGGATAGCCTGGGCATAGATAGATACAAAAGAGAAAGGCAATCGTGGTTTCACTGAAATTTTCAGGCCCATGAGCACAGATAAAGAGTATCAGTCCGAATATAAGAGCCACATGGGCTTGCGACTATGTCGTATGCATGTTTAAGGGGCCCTTATATGACTCAAGTCACACTCACAACTCAGCCATCAATCTCCGAATGACACTCCACTCCCCTGCGTAACCTAATCCAACAAGATTATTGTTCTATAGTGGTTTGAATTTCTCATTATATTTAAAAATTTATTTATTTTTCTGTACATTGTGGTATGTTACATTGCGATTTGCATAATATACTAGCTTGTGTTGTTGAAAGCTACATTCATACATGGTAATTTGCCAAACCAAGCTGAATGAAATACAGTCAATTTAACATATATGTTACTTTAATAATATAGCGGCTTTCGGTAAACTTGAGTTTTAGCGTCGTGAACATTTCTATTCGAATTATCCACAACTGTCATTTCTTATGACGTTTGTCGTTTCCATAGATTTTTTATTGTATTAGTGTTCAATTTTATGTTAGCGTTAGCAAGCTTTGTATTATTTTATATAATTGAGTTAGGTTAGGTTAGGTTATAATTATAAGGGGGGTTTGGGGGGCGGAGCCCCCCATACCTCATCACGTTTTCCCCCGAATTTATTCAAAGTAATAAAATATTATATTAAAAATGCCTTTATATAAAAATCCATAGAAACGCCAAACGTCATAAGAAATGACAGTTGTGGATAATTCGAATAGAAATGTTCACGACGCTAAAACTCATTTTTACCCGGCTTTCAACTGTCAAAGTTCAAAAATACCTATTGCAAACCGATTATTGGTACGAAGAAAAAAGTACATTTCATGTATAATTTTGATAAAAAGCATTTCCTGCAAGCAATTAAATTACACACTTTTTAAAACTAAGTTGTTCAACATAAACCCAATGTACATCGTTTATTATTCTTGAAAATAATAAGGATTTCGAAAGTTTAAATTTATTAACTTATCGGTTATATCCAGAAAACCATAATTTCTAAAGAGTAGCTAATTTGTTACTATGAAAATGCACAAAAATTGAAATGAATTTTAGTCTAAACATATCGTTACCATTCTAGCATATTCGAAGGCACTGGTTCCGCTACAATATAAGGTACAGGATCTGCTTTCAATCTTAAATAATCTTGCTTCAATCTGTTGGTTGCACTAGTATTTTTATTGGATGCCATCCTGATTGATTCACAACAAAACCATACAAATTACTTTCCACACTGTTACACTTATTGATTCACTATTGGTGAGTATTGTAAAAATCTTTGATTCTTATTCCTTTTTTGCTTAATATTTCAATTCAAACGAATTAAGATTTTTGCACATTTTCAATTTGAAATCATTTGTAAACTCTGCCTCCCAACATAAATTAGTGAACATTTGGAAATAAAAAGCTCGTTTAACAACAACGCGTTAATAATTATCTTTTGAAATATTTGCAAATGCAAAACTCCGCTGTCAGTTTTCAAGTACAACGTCAAAACTTTACATTAACAGCATGGAATATAAAACAGGTCAACAAATTTATATTTTATCTACACTAAAAGGGAGGACATGGCGGATATTAATATTCAACAATGGCAAATCACTCCTTCGCACCGCGATAATCCTGCCAGATAACAAAGTAGATTTCATTGAAATACACTGACGATTTCTCACTGCAATCCAACCCAACTGTCAATACCATAAGGAATAATGTCAACGTCAACTTCATGAATTAGCCATAAACAAAAAACACATATATACCACAAATTCAAATACCTATTTGTAATGTTAATACTGCATAATAGGAATCGTAATAATATTATTGTAATAGTTTTTGCAACATTAGGCCCCTCCACTACATTTCTGCTGCTTACTCTCCCGTTATTGAATGACTCAGCAGTGGCCTAGTCTCCAAGACATTATTATGATATATCAATCTTGGAGCAAGAGAATATCAATCGATCTCCCTTTGAACCCCACTCAGTGGTATAAGGAGGCAACAAGAGCTCTTCATTGCGCTGATCTTGCACAATGTTTAGGGTCTCGGGTCTAAGACATTTGCTGTCTTATGGCAGTATAATTTTAAAATAAACAATTAAGTACAGTACGTATAGTTTTTGTAAATAAATAAAAGCTATACTAGGGAACCATATGGAATGCGCCCGTAGCTTGAACCTTATATTCTATAGTAAAATTATTTTTCCATCAACCCATATAGACTTTCTGTAAATTACCTAATCTTCACAAGTAGCACTGAATACTGAAATCATCAGATGGAGCTGTTCCATGCAGCACAAAGCCTCTTTTTTTTCTGGGAAAGAATCCCATCCATAACTCCTAACAAATACCTCCTGCTGATATTTTCATGATTAGATTAATTATTTTGAATCACTTGGCAACTTGCCATCAGCAACACTTTTTCCGGATACATTGATCACTGTCTTGGAGCCTAAACTCGTCATTACTAGTATGATGTTTTGAACAATATGACAACATGATAACACACAACAACTACAAGGCTTTATTTTATTAGCTCCTGGCATCTAAATAATCCATTCAAAATGTGTTGCCGATTTAATAAATTTAATTTATATAAACCAGGAGGTAATGCTAAACTTAATTCATTTTTTACAAGGTAATAGCCAATCCTATAGACTGGAAAAAATTTACTCAAGCAATAAATTCTGCCGGCTATACTTACGAGAAGTGTAAATTTATTTATTTATTAACTAGCTGTCTGCCTCTGCTTCGCATGGGAAATAGGTATCTATATTTATAAAAAAAATAGTTTTCATGAAGATCCCTATTTTTTTTTTCAAAATATTCTACAGCCTTTTAATCTGGAATAATGTAGCATTCTAATGGTCCTCTCCCGTAAGGCTCGTACCCCAGTGACGCCCTATATCGCTGCCTAGCTAGATGAGCCATGGTGAGCGGCAACCACTCTTTTTTTCTAATACGTAATTACATTTTTAAACTCGTATCTTTCGAATGAAATGTCCGAATTGAATAATTCAAAAAGTTTTATAAACGTTTTGAAGAAGTATTGAATATTATGTAATTTATTTTGATAAGGAGTGATACAAAGATACCAATAAATAGCCTTTTCTAGAGGTGGCATTTCAATTAAATTTTTAAAATAAAAGAACACTAACTTATTGTGGCATAACTATAATAGTTAGAAATATGCTGTCGTGACACTTTTTGTAAATAATGATGTCTTCTACAAAGTTGTAGTACATTGTTTTATTCAATCGTCAAAAGTTTTCACAGATTTTCACACATTGCGATATAAAGAATATTTTAGGTATTTTTTTTTACACCTTGGGTTACATTATTGGAGTATTAGTAAGGATCCCAATTTTTTAGAAAATTTAATACAGCCTATGTTACCTGGGGATTGTGTAGCTTCCCAAAAGTGAAAGAATTTTTCAAATCGGTTCAGCAGTTTCGGAGCCTATTCAATCCAAACAAACAATCAAATCTTTCCTGTTTATATATTAGTATAGATAAACTGCATCAAATGGTGGAAAAACTATTGATATAAAGCTCCCTGATTAGGCCTTGCCTGGTAGGATTTTTAACATTATTTATTTCTTTCAACAATGCTTATTTTTATTAAGTACCTAGTGTTTTTTATGAATGAAAAGGGATTAGGTAAATAAAAAAATACAAAAGACCATAAATAATAGAAAAAAGATTTATTTATAACTATGTAAATATGAGATATCATGGTGTAAAAATTTTAATAAAATATATTATTGGTAAAAAGATATAAAAATTCCTTAAATAATAATAACAATCATTTTCATTATTACAATGATAAGCAAACATTGTACAATTTGTAGCCATAAATACATGACACTTTTAAATAATATCTAGATTTTTATTGCCCATTTTGATATTGTTTTAGTTTGGTAAACACTTGTTTTGTTTCACATCACTGATAATCACAGAATCAAGTCTTGAGTTCTTATTTTGCAACATTTATCAAATCTTTCTATCTTGTAATTTTTTTCTGATTTCGCTTGCCATGTCAGGAAACAGTTCAGAAAAAGTCTCATCTTTCAAGTTATACTCGAGAGAATTATATGCGAACCTTCTTTTATCACTATACGATGATTCTATGGCACCTACAGTAAAAGTATTTTCCAACTGTAAGAAACATCAATGCATAATAAATAAATACCAAAAACCATTGAATTAATGGACACCAGCATAACTTTGCCATGCGGATTATATTACTGAAAATATTGTCTGTGAAAGTAAAAATAGGATCTAAGTGGTTGGTGGCCTAGCGGTTACGAAGCCGGCTATCGTACTGTTTCGTACTAGAAGCCGTGAGTGCTATCTCACATGTTGAAATTTTTACTATTTCACAACACAAGCTTTAAGTAGCTTTTTGTAAAAAGTCAAAGAGCATATTTGTATTCACTTTGAAAGAGCATTTTTATAAAAAAATCTCAATTATAAGAAAAAAACCAATCAAAAGAAAATATTAAGTAAAAATTCAAAGGTTTATTACCCCTGACTGAAAGAAAATTTCAAAACTCTGAGTATACAAGTTTTGTAGGCTTAAAGTATTGAATGTTTTTT
Organism: Mystacides longicornis; assembly: GCA_963576905.1. NCBI lineage: Eukaryota > Metazoa > Arthropoda > Insecta > Trichoptera > Leptoceridae > Mystacides > Mystacides longicornis. Next base: position 17,026,206 of record OY756425.1, read on the forward strand.
GAAATTTTAGGATCTGTACATCAAGTGAATCAAAAGTTATAAGGGGGACGGACACACACACACAGACACACTAAATGTTCTCCTCCGAATTCTTAGTAAATCCATATATGGAACATATATGCTGTGAAGCCTCTAAGATAGTGTTTTTTGTCGTCAAAGTTTGAAAAACTGTTTAAAATCTAGACCTTGCCATAAAAATCTCACGTATCTTGGCTTGATACTGCCGATCTGTCTCGAGAAATAATTTCTCTTCAACAAATCAACAGTTGGATTATATAAAATAACTTCAAAATCATTAAGATTAGTAAACAGGAGTATTACTATATTTTTTGTTATTACGATAGTGTAAAGACAGATTTACACCTAGTTTTAAATTGTGGTGGTTCAAATATTATTAATTTTGTAAACATCAATAATAATTCAACAGTGAATGAATAAATAAAATAAGTTGTTTGTTTATGTCTGCCTTGAATTAGACGCATACTCCAAAAAGTAGGCACATAATATTGAAACTTGAACGGCCAATTAGCGGAATCGACAAAAACCCAATTTTACAGGAGAGGTTTTTTTTTGTTTAAAAAATTGTAAATAAAATCTAGGACTCTTGGAATCCTTACTAATTTGGAATCCTTACTAAAACTCCAATAATGTAACCCAAGGTGTAAAAAAATTACCTAAAATATTCTTTACATCTCGTGCGCTGCGAAAACTTTTGACGATTGAATAAAATAATGTACTACGACTTTGTAGAAGACATCATTATTTACAAAAAGTGTCGCAACAGCATGTATCTAACTTTTATAGTTCTGTCACAATAAGTGTATTCATTTATTTTAAAAATTTAATTGAAATGCCACCTCTAGAAAAGGTTCTTCAATTGCATCTTGGTATTACTCCTTATCAAAATAAATTAGTTCATATTCAAGACTGCTTCAATACGTTTATAAAACTTTTTGAATTCTTATAAAACTATTCTTATATATAAATTATTATAAAACTTGTTGCGCTTGATCTTGCACAATGTTTATGACCTCCTCCCACACCATGTCTAACTCCCTAAGTTCTGCCTCGAAGGAATGGAACACTTCGTTTAGCTTACAGCTTTTTAAACCTAAAATAAGATTATTCCGAATATCCTTAAAAAATGTCACTTCCAAAATTTGGTATCCGGAAAAGTACGATTTCTCCAAAAAAAAAGGTCATTCAGTAAAGTCATCGCAAGCCTAATATTTTAATTCAACCAATATTAAATGTCATGTAAATGAGTGAAGGCTATTATTGCCTAATATTAGCGTGATACTATTATTTTTGTTCAACTAATTTATACAAATATATCTCTAGTCGCATATGGTCACTTACGCTAAATTTTCAGTAAGTTGACCCTTACGATAAAATTAATTTTTTGGTGTAACTTCTCGATTAATTGGAATTTTCACACGGGAGTCAGATACATAGACGGAGAATATTTTTTCGCGTAGATTACGATAAAAAATTCGATTTCGCCAAAAGTGTCGCTTACGCTAAACAGCCTTTCAAGTATCGATATTCATGGGCTAAAACTGCACTTACCATAAAACTCAACAGTCCCATTAATATTGTTGATATTGACCATGCAGGATTCCATGAATTTGGATGGTAATCTTAAAAAAAGGCAAAAAAAGGTTATATCTATGACACTCTAAATTGCTCTTTATGAATGAGGTGGTTGGTAGCCCAGCGGTTCAGTGGACGGCGTTCGTACATACAGCGTTCTGGAGGTTGCATGTTCAAAAAATCTTGGTGCACACCATTTCCACTTTTACAACACTAGCTTTGTTATCTGTGCATTTTTTTTCAATTTGGAACATAAAAAAAATATTTGGATTTTTCAAGATGTGTGTTTGTCAGCCTAGTGTTAGGATACTTGATTTCCAATACTGAAGATTGCGAGTTTCAATACTGAAGATTCCTGGTTTAAAATCTTATCATATTCTCCATCACAAGATAAGGATGCTGTGCTTACTGTCAAAGATGTTGAAAATAAATTTATGTTCGATATGAGTTTGAGCATATTAAATTGAAAATTAAACCTAGTAGTTATTGTTGTAAAGAAATTAATCACTAGTGATTAAATTTTTTTAATAAGTAACATTTGATGGTCAAAACTAATGAAAAAAAAAAAAATACCTGATATACTAAGACAAAGTCTACAGTTGGTTCTGAACCTTCCGTTAGGTGTAATCATGTATATAGACGGAGGTTTGAATGGGAAATCTGCTGGAAACATCAGCTTTCCGTGATAATATCCACCTTCATACACACTTTTCTCAGGACCCTTAATTATATAATGCCTGGTAAAATATCAAAATTGAATATAATATTAACAGCAAGCAAATTATTCTGACACTTCCTTAAAAGTTATTCGAAGTGCATCAGCATAAACTAAGAATAACATTTTTTTTCAAATACCTATTAATGGTAAATTATTTACCAATTTCACTTCATGCATTACAAAAAGAAATGTGAGAATTTTCTTATTTTGTGGTGTTCATCAGCAAACTGTGGACTGACCAACAGAACATATCAGTGGTCTAGAGCTTGATCTCCTAGGAAAGCAATGCCATCATAATATACTGTATGGCCAAAACATCCCCCTTGTGGATGTTATGCAAAAAAAGAAAAAAAAATATACTGTCTGTAATAGAGCAGGGCATGTCACTTTGAACGTTGGCTATGTAAATCAAATGCCGTGGTTTCCTAGAAAGCGATAGTTGACATGGCTGTCATATTATGAAGGGGCAGCTTTTCCAGGAAATCAGAGCTTAAGTCGGATGAAAACAATGGCTGACAAGTCTATATGCAATGTGGTCAAATTTATATCAGAATTCGAAATAACATAATGAAATATCACAAATTCACAATATCGTGCAATGGCATCAAAATGTTGATGTGGTAGTTATTTTATTATGTTCAATTGTACGAGGCCAAGATAACAACAGAGAGAGAGGTTAAGAGGTAGGATTTAACAAAGATAAAATGGGTGTAAATATTCTGAGCTAAATTAAAATTACTAGCCTAATAAAATAATAAAACATATAATATTACCATTCTAGAATATTACAGGGCATTGGTTCTGCAACAATATGAGGAACAGGATCCGCTTTCAATATGAAATAATCTTGTCTCAATCTATTTGTTGCAACACTATTTGCATTTGATGCCATTATTGGTGTATTTTAAAACTCCTTTGTCAAATTTGAAAAAAAAACAGGCACTTATAAAATTAAAATAATATAATCACAGCGATGGTTGAGCAAATTTAAAGATTCTTTATGTGTACAAATTTTATTTGAAATGTTTAATCACAATAATTTATTACTTTTGTATATAGATGATGGAACATTCAAAGTTCACACATTATCACAGTGTTATTTAAGCCAACATAGTTTGTTATTATCTGTTATTTAACGATATTTTGCAGATAATAAATAAGAGCAGTCAATCAATTAATTCTATGCATAGGTGTGTCCGAAAAATTATTTTTAAAACTTCATTATTATAGGCATCCGCATATTATGATAATATTACTGCCTTCTATAGTAATAGAAGCAGTGGATAATAAATCTGCACAGCTGTTTAGTGTCAACAATTTAACGTCAATGTCAAGTTGTCATTTGATCCATAGACAATATAATTATTTTAAAGTTATTTTATAGTTTTTTTCTCCTTTTTGGCATTTGCCTGAGAGCCTGGTTTAGCCAATATTTAAAAGTTCATAAATTAACAATAATTTCGTTTAAAATTTCATGATGCCATTGCTTCTAGGGATAGGCAAATGGAGAAAAGTAAATCGATATCATATATCGTATCCATAGTTTTAAAACATATCGATGTGTCAATCAATTAAATTTCCCTTTACACCCCACTTAAAAGCATAAGGGAGGCAATAAGAGCTCTCAGCTCTGCCTTCGAAGGAACGATGCTATCGATAGACTAAAAAATATCGACATTTGTATTTACTACAAAGTGAATTTGCCCCCGCCAAAATATTGTCCAAATAATTATAATATGTATTATATTATTTGGTAGTTTAATCAGTTCTATTATCAAGTCAGTAAAATTATATCGACGATATCAATCAATTTTTTTTTTAAATATATCGACCTAACCCAGAATTAAAAAAATGATTTTGACTTATGACATGAATAAAATGTGATTTACGAGATTAAAACTGAATTAAATTTAGCTGATAATTTATTGCAAAATGTAATAGTTATCGTTGATTCAGATGCGGGATGAAGAACGATGGGTCTTCTTCTTCTTTATCCATGTCCGCTGCCTAGTTGGAGCATATGGACTCCACAAGTCGTCGCCATGCGGTCCTGTCCCCTGCGATTCCAGCAGCTGCACCCCAGTCAACACCAACGGCCTGAAGTTCAGCTTCGTTTTAATTGTTTGGAGGGGCCTACCGCGTCTTCGATTGCCTTCTGGATGGTAGTTGAGACTAAGACGGGTTATGTCCTCTGTAGGTGTACGATGGGTCATAAGTTTGAAATCTAAACAGCAGGGTTATTCTCGTAGCGCTTGAATTGCAATCTAGTTGAAAAGATATCTTAAAGGGCGGCTCGGATAAAGATCGGACCAATCAGAGAGAAAGGGGGAGCCGCCTGTAAGACGTGCTCGTATGGTACACACCGGTTCGCTTGAACACTCGCACGACACATCTCTTCTAGCCAGCAAAGAGAATATAATACCTTACGGATACTAGCCAGTGGCTATACAGCTACTGCCCGGTGTACGCGAAACGGTGAGAGTCTATGTGGGTGGGGGAAGGGGGTGAATTACTTACACCGTACACCACTACATCCCTCCCTTTGTTACAATTTTAATTGTGTTAATATGTTATGAACAAGACTACATATGTCAACAATACACTTGGATTTGAGTATTCTCTTAAATTCTATGAACTATAAAACAAAACAAATCGAACAAAATAATTCTTCATTCCACTGCTACTACAGCCTTCCATTCTCCTTCCCTTTTTGTAATATGCTTCCATAATATGTTCATATTACGATCAAGATTTCCTCTATTCTTTCTTTTTTGTACAAATATTTCAGAAATCTGGATGTTACACTGCGATGAATAAAGTGACCTTTCTTTTTTGCAAGAATGGCAAGTTCTGATTTTAGTTTGACAGCTTTCATCCTTGGCGTAATTAAATTTGCTCCCACATCTAGTACAGTATGAGCTGTTATTTGGACGTGATCTTGTTCCTCGATAATGGCTCTGACTCTTCTTAAAAATTGCTTTGTTTACAACTTGGTTTACTTCTAGATTCCTTGCTACGGTCCCTCCATTTGCAAATACTTCTTATTGATGACCGACTAACTCCAAAGTATTTGCTTTTTCCTTTATATCATCTAGAGTAGCTTCATCTCCCATTGTCAGTATGTGCTTGCGTAGTTCATTAGAAGTGCATTTTTCCGTTATTTGATCGATAATGAAAATATCTGGCCTGTCAAATCCACATTTATCTGCTTGGTTACGTAGTCTTACTAAAAACTTCTCCATCTTCTCAACCGTTTCTTGTTTCAGTTCTCTAAACAAACGTCATTCGTAAACTTTATTTTTCTTCGGTAGAAAATATTCATCTAGCTTTTCCAATGCAAGAAGGAATACATCTCGAACCGTTATTGTGGCATCTGTAGCCCTAGTATAAGTTTTCGATGATCGAACATCGAAACGATCATCGAAAGAGTCTCGAAGATTCTCCATACAAAAATGATCGAACGATTCGATCGTTTGACTCTAGAACACCACCCGCATGCTTACAAACGCCTATTAGCGCGCAATAAGCCCTCGATAAAACCCGTACTAGCCCCACTGGTGTCTCAACTGGTACACTAATATCGGAGTAAGCACCAGGTAAATTAGAATAAATTTATACAAATTTATTACAAACTTGCCAGTTCAGTGACATCATGCCTACCCCTTTAATGGCAGCACATATTCAAACCTACTTAGCACCAATTTAATGGCAGCAATTTTCCAGACCTTCTGGATAAGTGAATTCTGATCTACCAATTTAATGGCAGCAATATTCCAGACCTTCTGGGTAAGTGAATTCGGATCTACCAATTTAATGGCAGCACTCCTACCAATTTAATGGCAGCAATATCCAGACCTTCTGGGTAAGTAATTTTCCAGACCTTCTGGATAAGTGAATTCTGGTCTACCAATTTAATGGCAGCACTCCTACCAATTTAATGGCAGCAATATTCCAGACCTTCTGGGTAAGTGAATTCTGATCTACCAATTTAATGGCAGCAATATTCCAGACCTTCTGGGTAAGTGAATTCGGATCTACCAATTTAATGGCAGCACTCCTACCAATTTAATGGCAGCAATATCCAGACCTTCTGGGTAAGTAATTTTCCAGACCTTCTGGATAAGTGAATTCTGGTCTACCAATTTAATGGCAGCACTCCTACCAATTTAATGGCAGCAATATTCCAGACCTTCTGGGTAAGTGAATTCTGATCTACCAATTTAATGGCAGCAATATTCCAGACCTTCTGGGTAAGTGAATTCGGATCTACCAATTTAATGGCAGCACTCCTACCAATTTAATGGCAGCAATATTCCAGACCTTCTGGGTAAGTAATTTTCCAGACCTTCTGGATAAGTGAATTCTGGTCTACCAATTTAATGGCAGCAATATTCCAGACCTTCTGGGTAAGTGTGAGCAGACCTACCAACTGAATGGCAGTATAATTCCAGACCTTCTGGTAAAGTATGAGCAGACCTACCAACTGAATGGCAGTATAATTCCAGACCTTCTGGTAAAGTATGAGCAGACCTACCAACTGAATGGTGGTATAATTCCAGACCTTCTGGTAAAATATGAGCAGACCTATCAACTGAATGGTGGTATAATTCCTGACCTTCTGGAAAAGTATGAGCAGACCTACCAACGAATGGCAGTATAATTCCAGACCTTCTGGTAAAGTATGAGCAGACCTACCAACTGAATGGTGGTATAATTCCAGACCTTCTGGTAAAGTATGAGCAGACCTACCAACTGAATGGTGGTATAATTCCAGACCTTCTGGTAAAATATGAGCAGACCTACCAACTGAATGGTGGTATAATTCCTGACCTTCTGGAAAAGTATGAGCAGACCTACCAACGAATGGCAGTATAATTCCAGACCTTCTGGTAAAGTATGAGCAGACCTACCAACTGAATGGTGGTATAATTCCAGACCTTCTGGTAAAATATGAGCAGACCTACCAACTGAATGGCAGTATAATTTCAGACCTTCTGGTAAAGTATGAGCACATCTACCAATTTAATGTTCAAACCAAATGCAAAGTTCATCTCTGGTAAAGTATGAGCAGAACTACCAACTGAATGTTCATTTTGTTTTTCAAAGTTCATCCAAATTTAGGTACATTTTTTTTTTATTTTACTGGTACAAAGTAATTATAATACCTGTAGGTACTATCTTTCAATCAAATATTTTTTTCGAAGAAATAAATTATATAGGTACATTCTAGTATGATACACAAGACATCCTTCGAACGCGGAAATGCCATACAACACACAGTCATTACAATAATATTGCGCAACTTTGATATGACTATATACGACCGGTGTGCATTTTTATAATATATTCAATTTGATGTTTTATTCAATTTATTTATAGGTTTACGTATTTAACACTGAAATTCAATTTCATACAAATATTAGCTATCGACCAACTGCACCTATGATTTGGTCACACAAGTTTATTTGATTATGCAGTTATCGGCAACCACTCCTTTTATTTGAAATTGTTAATTTTTTACAACAATTACATAAAAGGAATCATTTTTTCCAAAACAACAATTATGGCAATAATATCAACACGCTACCTTGATCTCCTCGTCGCCACTTGTAAGACGTGCTCGTATGGTACACACCGGTTCGCTTGAACACTCGCACGACACATCTCTTCTAGCCAGTGGCTATACAGCTACTGCCCGGTGTACGCGAAACGGTGAGAGTCTATGTGGGTGGGGGAAGGGGGTGAATTACTTACACCGTACACATACACTACACCGCCCTTCTGATATCTTTTCAACTAGATTGCAATTCAAGCGCTACGAGAATAACCCTGCAGTTCCTCTATAATTGCTTTACTTTTAAAAAAATCCAAGAGATGGTGGTGTAGTAGAAATTATTCACATGTGAAACCTGTTATCTTATTGTGACCTCCAACAGATTTCTCCTTTTTGACATTACTTCCACAAGGGAGATATTTGAGTAAAAATATAGTTATTAATTACAATATTGCATACAGAACCTTAAAAGTTAAGAAAATTCTTGCCAGGTATAAAATATGAATAACTGGAATCCATTCCATCTATACAGTAGAAGTAGGTACAGTTTTATACAGTTCTTGTTTCTAATGTACAGTTGAATAGACCATTAACGGCCACGTGGATTTTGACATTAGCCGGGAGGCATAAACATAAACAAAAAGTTTAAGAGTTGGTATGAGTGTGTTTATACATAAACCCATCACTATGGTTTGTGTATGTGTGGTGTGTATGTGTCGCCATGGCCGCCATTTTGCATCCAGCCTAATGTCAGATGACGTCATCCTTTAATGGTCTATATAGATACTAGTAGGTAGGTATAGGTTCTAATGGGGTTGTTATTTTTATAGAAAAATATATTTTTACTTGTAACTTTTTATTATCAAATAGTTTCTGTTAAATAATATTTATTTTTGTATGTACATTAAGTTTTTATTATACCTTGTAAATAATAATTACTATAGAATACAATAATATAAAGAAAGTTATATCTATGTTTCATTGTTAACTTTGATAAAAAAAAATCTTTACTAATTATTACAGGTCAATCTCTACGAACTTATAACACGCTAGATACCAAGGAAGTCATTTAGTAGTAGAAGCTTCTTTAAAACATCTATTAAGTAAATTAAAATCTACTATGTATCTGAAAAAATATAATTCTATTCAACATTGTGTCAAAATATTTCGGTCTTATTTATAATGAAATTTGACCCGTAAAATGTTGTACACATTACACTAATGTTTTAGCCCTCCATCTTGGCACAAGGAAAGTCACTGCATTTAGTTATATAGAAAATCTTTTTTTTAATGAATTTGTAATAAACATAAATACACTTTTGACATATTTCACAGAAAGAGAAACCTATGTTATGAAAGACGAAGATGGTCAGCAAATGAGATATTAACCTTAAATGAAAGTTGGTGACTTAATCGTTAGACTACCAATCACTTCATATTATTATTCAAGGAAATATTTGGAATGTAAAGAAATCCTTTTCATAATCTCAAAACAATGTGAAAACTTGGCTAAATCAGCCCCTAGATTTGTGTAAATTAATATATGTAGAGTGGAAATAAAATACGCACTAAACGCCAAAAACTTCATTTTGAGATAATCTAATAAAACTGATTTTTCCGCCATACAGACATAGTACTATGATGATTTTTGGATTGTTTTTTTACGCCTTTAGATCATCGATATGGACTAAGTGCAATATTTAGGCTATTGGCAATGGTTTATAGAACATTTCCTCATACTCAACTCATTTTTTTATTTTTTGGCGCTTAGTGCGTATTTTATTTCCAGTATACATAATAAAATATGTAATTCACCCAAAACTCAATTACAATGTATGCAAATTTTTGTAAAGTTTAATGAAAAAATACAATAATCATACATATACATGGTTAAAAAAAAATATTTTAATTTCATTGCAAGTTTATTTTTATTTTTCACATTGACTTAAAAGTTCACCATTAGTTAATTTAACTCAATTTTTATCATACCAGTGGTAGGTACCTATCTATCTTAGAATCCAAACCTTGACAACTTGAATGTGCATTCTATTTCTGAGCTGTAAGCTATGTGATTTCTGAATGATTTATTTATAATAATCAAATGGGATTATTCGCGATATCTGCGAATGACTTAAAAATAAATACAACATCCAACTTTGTTTTTTACTCATCTTGCAATATCCCGGGTATAAGCATAGAGTACGGACTTCCATTCATTCCTATCCAGACAAACCTCCTTCTCTCCATTCAACAGCATAATTACCGACCTCGGTAGCCTAGTGGTATAGGTGTGGACTTCAGATCACAAGGTCTCGGGTTTGTGATTTTCACTTGAAATTTCACCAGGGGTTGGTCTGTCTCAGATTGGATGGGACCAGTTGACTGGAAAAAATTGCCTCAGGCAATAAGTCCGATATGAACTTAGTAAAAAGGGTTAATTTTAAAATTTTTGCAGTATTAGTTAATAATATTGAAAATTTGATTTTTCTTTGTATAACGTCTGTTCCATTGGGGTTCCACTTTTCTAGAAAACCTTTGCAATACTCCTGACTTGGCCCTCCTTAAAGATGGCACCAGTACGATTGTTCCATATAAATCTAGGTTGGCCACATCTCCTTATCCAAAATTGGAAGCTATAATTTATTTTATAAAATAGCTGATGTAAGTATATAATTATTACTATGCAATTAAAACAATAATAATTGTTAATTTTCATTTTCAAAAGTGAGATATTAAAATTCAGATGATTAATAAAAAGAAAATTGGTTAAAAAATATTATTATTTACAAAAAAGAAAACAAATTTATTATTAAACACCAAACCAAACAATAACGATTTTTTATACTTAACATTTAGACATTATGTACACTAGAAATATATACGTAAATAGGAATTTTAAAAATTCAAATAGTCTTTAAGTATATGTATACATAATCACATAACACACCTTAAGTAGGAATAAAAATGAAGTTTTATGATAATTATTTGTAATACAGTAGAAGTCCGATAGTCCGGCACGTTCGGGACCGGCTCGGTGTCGGACTACCGAAGATTCCGGTCTATCGGACGGTAATTATAAGAACAATTTTTAAAAATTATCTTTAATGTTGTCTAGAGAAGATAATTTTTCAGTTGTTACCGATTGAGAAGCAAACTTCATTAGTTTTTTCTTTCTTCACTTCTTTTTGTTTTTTAATGTCATAAATAGTTGATGAGCCATCATTAAACTCATTCATTAAACATTTATATTCTCGCCTTTTTCTAGTTTCTGATTGAGAGTCAGTGTTACGTGTTTCTGCTTCTCTCCTTTTGAACTCGGAAGGTTACGTTTTGAAAACATGGTCACTGTACAGTTTGAACGAAAATCACTTTTTAATAAACAGTTTGAAAAGTTACGTTTACTTCGATGTGAAAGGACACAAAACAACCACGCACAAAAAATGGCGAAGACGCTTCGTGATTGATTAACAGAGCTGCACTGCACCTGAATTTGTTGTGACAGCTGAGACTAGCCGACCGCTAATTGTTTCGAACTATCCCGACAACTTCCAAATAGCTCTCGAGCGCTTTTATTTGCTTTAAATACACACTTTTGGAGAAAACACACTTTTTACAATTTTCCGGAGCGATGCCGGACTATCGGGCATTCCGGACTGTTGGATGCCGGACTAATGGACTTCTACTGTAGTACACGATCATGCAATGATACACAACACTGCTTACGTTTTTTTAAATCTATTTATCTATTTAAATCTATTTAAATCTAAAGCTTCTAAAATATTTATCAAGCTTTATACTTCGTCCATTTCACATTAACAATTTGTTGCACATTATTGAGAAATCTCAGATTATTTAACTATTATTCTTATTATATAACCTCTGAATCACACAATTTCTTAATTTCAACAAAATTTTTATTTTATATCAAACGAAATTGCATTGTGCTTGTTCTGAAATGATTCCTTAAAAAGAGCAGTTAATGCTGATGTCCAGCAGTAAGCAAAAGTGGCAGAAGGGCTCCAGTAACCAGTGCTAACAATTCTCCACTTGTGAGTCTAGCATGACCACCACTGGGTGGAGATCCTAATTCCACAGTGCTTCCGCTAGTAGGTACAGTTTTCCATCCATGGTTTTCTGGATTCTTTTGCATCAACTCTGGCAAAACGTGAACAGTGGCAACATATAAGAATGTACCAGCTGAAAACAACATGGCGATACCTAAAAAAAAATATAGCTGTATATTTACACATTTTAAGTTGATCACATATTAATACAGATTGTAGTATAGGGTGGACTATGTTACAATACAAGCTTGGTCTAAATCGCTCTTGGTTCATGTCGCAAGAGAATTTATGAACAAAATAAGCAGAGTGTAAAGACTGGGGGGATCAACTGTACTGCATATTATTGGATGTGAACCTGGACTATATACAGGATTACAGAGAAAATCATACTGAATATTAAAGAAAGTTATGATTCAGGTCATTTTTTATGGATTTGATTCGTAATATGGTGTGAAACTTAACCGTTATGGAGACATTGAATTTAAATTTTTTAAAATCCTCAATTTTTTGGCTTATTTATTGACTTTTTGTTCAGATTAGAACTCCTAGGGTCCTTTTTATGTATCTGGTTAAAGGGCACGTCAATTAACAAAAACTGAATCACTACTAACAGCTGAAAAAGACTGCTCGATAAAGGCTAGAATTAATGAATTTTCATATGTTTTTTACTTTGAAATGCTTTTTGAAAAAAAAATGTATGGAACTAATTCTGCAAATAATTTAAAAAACTTCTATATCTCTTTAGCTATTCAAAGAGGTATAACACTTGCTAGTAAATGGATAAAACATTGACCAAAATAACAGTTAAGTTAGTAGAGGGTAGGTACAATTTAAAAATTTACAGGCGGCCATGTCGAACATGAATTATAAAAATATTGCTCTGCTTTTGTTATGTTTTACATATTTTAGCAACTTTTACCTCAAGCTCAAAGTTTCGGACACCATATTATAGAATCAAATCATAGGATAATCTCGTATTTATATAAATGGCAGTTTGATGTTTCCATACATTGAAAACAAATGAGAACTTGTGACATTTTAGAAAAGGTTGTTCATTTTTCATCAATAAACTGTTAGTAATTCATAACATTAACAATACCTGTTGCATTAACCGAACTTAGAGTTTCTTTTCCTTCTTGGCCAATGCCGAAATATGTCACTAATGTTAATAGAGGTGCAGAACAGGAAAATATTAGAAGATGTCTTCTGATACGATTCCTAAAACACAAATAAATTAAGTTTTAGCAAAACTGTTATGTTTGCTCTAAACATAACAATAAAACCAGTTTACCATTAATGGTACTATTACGTATATGATAAATCAGATCCTTATAGAGATTCCACATGTTATAGTTTCAGCATAAGCACAGCTGAACTATGGCAGCGCATTTGCTCTAAAAAATCTCTTGCTAGTATATTAAGTTTTAGCAAAACTGTTATGTTTGCTCTAAACATAACAATAAAACCAATTTACCATTAATGGTACTATTACGTATCTGATAAATCAGATCCTTATAGAGATTCCACATGTTACAGTTTCAGCATAAGCACAGCTGAACTATGGCAGCGCATTTGCTCTAAAAAATCTCTTGCTAGTATATAATTAATACAAGTAAAGAATTGAGATCTGTTCTCTCTGTCTACTCCTTTTGAGACTTGTGGTAGCGGGCAAAAAAGAAAAATCTATTCATCTGTGTATATAAGAATAAATCTCTTATTTCCCTTTGTCACAACATAATGCGTTTGTTATTGTCAGGAGAAGGTTCTTATGAATGAAACTATTAAGAACATTTGAAAGATTATGAAAACTTGTCATAGATAACCTTCTTACTACTTTTGACAATATAAACTTTTCTATTTTTAAATTCCAATTGGCGTATGACATTACCGTCATTTGTTTAATAGTTAGTGCAGTTGTCAGAAAATGTCCTGTGACTACAATGAGATATTATACTAGAGATGCAATCGAGTCTAAAAAATGGCATGTGAAAAATTGTGCCACCACCAAAAATGTGCCACGCTCGTGTTTTAGTCGTTGACAACAGCTCGAGCTTGACAGTTGTGTCCGCGGTAATACGGTGTTCTTGAAAATGGTAGATTTTGTGGTGAATAAAAGTCGTTCCTCAACAGAAATCAATATAGGAAAATCCTTTTATAAAAAAGGACGTATTTTATATATTTTAAGTGCATATTATTGTGATAAAATGTTTAAAATATAAAAATATATTTGACAATTATTTTTGTTTTATTAGTTAGGCCCACATCACACTACGGGTGCATACCGAGCGGGGTAAAAAAAACCGCGTCTGTATGAAACGCGTAAATACATTTTTATTTGAATTTGTAACCCAGCTGTTCAGTCGACGGCTTTCTTACTACAGCATACGTCTTGGGCTCGAATCACTGTGCCGACTATTTCCACTTTCACAACACAACTCTTCCATAGTGTGTGCAAGTTTCCAAATGTATTTGTGTTCACTTTTAATTAGCCCAAATTCATTTAAAAAGATACACCCGTACGCGGCGTATCCAACAGTGAATAGGTATATATTTCTAGATTTTTTTTTTATTTTATCAAGGTTTTTTTTTTATCAATTTATTTAAAAAAAAGAATACAACTTATATTTAAACAGAGTGCTCCTTAATTAAAATTATATATGGAATTTAAGGATGTTCTGCAAACAGAGGTTTTCCACTTTCAATGAATTTTTTTACGAAATCCATCATACAACTGAGAAATCGCCAGCGGTTTTTCCCACAGTGCCGGATTTCTGACGGTTCTCGTTTAAGCTGTGTGTATGAGCCCTTACCTAGCCGGACGACATTTAGAAGCAAGTACACTATAACTAGTGTTTTTATAAAAAGGGTCATTTTGATTCGAATAAATAAATCATTTTTTCCATTGTCGAAAAATATTTTTATAAATGTGCTTTTAAACTGTTCGTTGTATGCCTCGCATTAATAAAGACGAGAGATCTTTTTCAAAAGGTTCTTAGACAATTCTGACAAATGCATTCAATCTCACGCACAAAAAGAAATTTCTATTAATGTGTACCGGTAGAAGGTGACAGCACTTAGCCGTTTGGCGTATTATGTGTGACAAAGACAAACATATTCGTCAGTAATGCTTGATTGCATATTTTTATTTAAGTTCAACTTCAAATTTACTCATAATGCTACTTTCAAACTAAAAATTGTATGGAATTGCATCTCCAGTATAATATCTCATTGTGTGACTATTAATTGTTTAAAAGAGATGCATCGGTCTGAATAATATTGGTTAAGTAGTTAATTAATTTATCATTATAATAAAAATTCAACTTCCATGTTCATTGTTAGGACAGGAGAACATCTGTCCGGCAAGCTAGTCAATATAAATTAAAGAGTAATAAGATCTGCTTTTTTCAATGAGATATTATACTGGAGATGCAATTCCATACAATTTTTAGTTTGAAAATAGCATCACGAGTAAATTTGAAGTTGAACTTAAATAAAAATATCTAATCAAGCATTACTGACGAATATATTTGTCTTTGTCACACATAATACGCCAAACGGCTAAGTGCTGTCACCTTCTAGCGGTACACATTAATAGAAATTTATTTTTGTGCGTGAGATTTGAATATATTTGTCAGAATTGTCTAAGAACCTTTTGAAAAAGATCTCTCGTCTTTATTAATGCGTAATTTAATAATAAAATAAATAATAAATAAATAAATAATAAATAAATAAATAATAAATAAATAAATAAATAATTAATGCGAGGCAGACAACGAACAGTTTAAAAGCACATTTATAAAAATATTTTTCGAAAATGGAATAAATGATTTATTTATTCAAATTAAAAATGTCCCTTTTTATAAAAAACACTAGTTATAGTGTACTTGCTTCTAAATTTCGTCCGGCTAGATAAGGGCTCATACACACGGCTTAAACAAGAACCGTCAGAAATCCGGCTCTGTGGGAAAAACCGCTGGCGATTTCTCAGTTGTATGATGGATTTTGTAAAAAAAATTCATTGAAAGTGGAAAACCTCTGTTTGCAGAACATCCTTTAATTCCATATATAATTTTAATTAGGGAGCACTCTGTTTAAATATAAGTTGTATTCTTTTTTTCTAAAAAAATTGATAAAAAAAAATCATAATAAAATAAAAAAAAATCTATAGAAATATATACCTACGCACTATTGCATACACTGCGTACGGGTGTATCTCTTTAAATGAATTTGGGCTAATTAAAAGTGAAAACAAATACATTTGGAAACTTGCGCACACACACACTTAGGAAGAGTTGTGTTGTGAAAGTGGAAATAGTCGGCACAGGGATTCGAGCCCACGATGTATGCTGTAGTAAGAAAGCAGTCGACTGAACCGCTGGGTTACCAATTCAAATAAAAATGTATCTACTCGTTTCAAACAGACGCGGTTTATTTTAACCGCGCTCAGTATGCACCCGTAGTGTAATGTGGGCCTAACTAAAAAAACAAAAATAATTGTCAAATATATTTTTATATTTTGAACATTTTATTACAATAATATGCACTTAAAATATGTATATAAAATACATCCTTTTTGATAAAAGGATTTTCCTATATTGATTTCTGTTGAGGAACGACTTTTTTTCACCACAAAATCCACCATTTTCAAGAACACCGTATTACCGCGGACACAACTGTCAAGCTCGAGCTGTTGTCAACGACTAAAACACAAGCGTGGCACCTTTTCGATGGTGGCTCCCTTTTTTATATGCCATTTTTTAGACTCGATTGCATCTCTAGTATAAATCTCATTGGCTTTTTTAGCCAAAGTTGAACAACGAGGTCTAATGATATTTTTTCAGTTACCTGTCAATGCCTTCGTGCAGTAAAAATGTTACTAATCCAAAAGCAGCTGGTGCTTTGTGCAACATGATTGCAAGGAAAACTATTATTTCCACATCTGCATGGGAAGTGGTAGCCGCTGCGCCCAATGCAATACCATCAGCTACAAACATTTTGTAAACATTCATTATGAACCCTCAATAATTTTTTATTGTGAGTTAACCAGTGAAAATAAAAGCCTTGTGTTTGGATCATGATTAAGGTGAACTAATTTACGTTCATTATGGATAAGTGTGTTAACATTATGTTTTAAATGTGACTATGCTAACACATTCCATATTCTGACCATTCACCTAAACGCTGTATTCTCAATGTAATGCCACCTAGATTGAAAAAGAAATAAACTCAGCATTGTGACGTCAGATGAACACTTAACTCTGAGAACACAGTGTTTAAGTGAAAGTCAGAAAAGAAGTTAGATTTCAATTCAGTGATTGCAAAGCTAATTTAATCCATGTGATGATAATAACTTGAAAACTAATTTGCAATTTTATAAAAAATAGGGACAGCATAAATAAAAAATATTATAAATACCCACCTGCTGCATGGACAACTAATCCTATGGTGGCTGTAACATTTCTTTCAGCAGGGACAGCAGAGCTATTCATCGAAGAAGATATCTGATCCACTAACAACATGAATAAAAATCCTAAAAACAAAATAATATGTATTATGCAATATGCATACGACAAGAAAATGTAAGATACAGAAACCACAGTTGTGTAGAATGAGATTGGTCGATTCCCCAGTTTGCAATTTCAAGGATGAAATATGAAACCATATTTTGGTTGCTCATTCCTTAAGAGACAAGTTTGAGCTGTAGTATAGAGTACCAAACGCCGAGTACCCATAGAGTGTGGAGGACTTAAGTGTGATTGTTAATGAATTCATGCAGCACAATTTTATCCAGCTTTATTATTCATAATTAAGTACATATTAAATAATAAATAAATAAATAAAGCTTTATTGTGTAATAAAAAACAATTTTTATAAAAACATTTAAAGATTTAAAGGGCGGACTTATCCCGAAGGATCTCTTCCAGCCAACCATATTATTATTTTACAAACTTTTATTACTACTTTTGTTTATATTTTCATTTATTGTATATATTTATAATATGAATTAAAACAAAATATTGTTATAGCTTAAAATAGGGGTTCATCCATTGATTTTATTTCAATTTTTTATATGTGAACGAAACTCATATTTATTTCTGTGATTTTTCAGTGGCAAAAAATCATACGACAGTAGATGGAATGCCAATGTAATGAATAAATAAAATGTAACCTACTAGAACTTTGAATTAAACTATGCGCTGCAGAAATATGCCGTGTTATATTTGTTTGTTGTTATACATATAAATATGAACAATAACGGTTACCTAAGACCAGTGATATTCCAATGATGGCGTGTAAGTTAGAGTGTTCTTCACCATTCTTATCATGATCTTGGGGTTTAACAGTTGCCAGATGGGGATCTGGTAACAAAGCATTCACTCCTTCAGGAATAATCACAGCTAGGGCAGTACCTACTAGTAATCCAGCACCAAGAACAGTCACTTTCTTCAATTTCTCCTGAAATATTTTTACAAATATATTCAAAAAAATACAACCATAATTTTAATTCTTTTACTTACTACATAATAATCCTGGAAATATGCATTCATTTTAACATTTTTATGATGATAAAAGCATTTTTATGTTAATCTCATTAAAATCATCTAGGAATGCAACGGTCAAACTTATTTATTGAATATAATACTTGCAGCATGTAGTACCTTTCACTTTTGTACAGGACGTTAGAGGACAATATTGAAATGTTGTATTGTTTACTATTGAAAGGAAAAACAATAGTTAATGATAATTGATGCCAGAAAAACAAAGTTAAATAATAATGTATAAAATATAATATAGTAATACGTGGCGCTTAGAAAAATGTACAGCTATGTGTTTATTAAAAATTAAATTGCCTTACCTCTGACATAGACACGTTTAAAGGAATACTCCCAGCAATGTATGAACCTACTAACATTACGAGTACTAACAGCAATAACATCACCGTATCATTCATTTTAATTTTTTAATTACTTTCCGCTCTATTTAAAAAACTGTATTTATCCCTTCTTATACGATTATTTTCAAACAAAATGTGATTTATCCATACATTACCGTAGACTAATATTCGCAGTGCAAGATAATAAAAGATTTTTCGTTAAATAGCATTAATCTTCAATTTTTAAGGAATTTTAGACATAAAAAAGCAGCAAAAATCACTCGAACACTCCACAATAAATTACTTTTTCAATGTTGACATTAAAATTGACATTGACAACTTGGCACGAACCATAAAGTTTTGTGAAAATTGTACCATAAACAAGGCAAAGTAAATTCAACTTTACTCCACACTAGCTGACCCGCCCGTCGATCTTCGACCTAAACCCAGAATAGAAAAATAATTTTGACTTATTACATGGATTTAATACAGTTCAAATCAAAACTCCCTTTGAACTTCACTCAGGAGCATAGGGAGGCAACAAGAGCTCTCCATTGCGCAAATGCTTAGGTATGACCTCCTCCCACACTATGTCTCAGCTCTCCCTCGAAGGAACGGAACACGGTATGAAAGGGTATTCCACGCCTTCAAGACCCTGATGGGAGGAAAAACAGCGCTCTCCTCGGCCAACTGTCATTCGTCATCCTCAACACATATCCCAGCCGTGCTCATCTCCTCTCCGTAATGGTGGAAGTATAACTGACATAAAAACTGAATTAAATTTAGCTAACAATTTATTGCATTATGCAATAGTTTTTGTTGATTCTTAGGGTGAAAATACAAAGAATGCTGATTCCGACCCGTGTGAAGAATGTTTCTATGCATTTGAATAGGCATACGCACAGCAAAAACAGGAACCCACTTTACGGCATGTCCATTCAAATGCATTGAAACCATAGAAACATTCTTTGCGCCTGCCGGAATCAGCATTCTGTGTTTTCACCCGTACGCAGGATTGATGCGTCATAAGTTTGTATATTATGATTGAAAGCAGTGGAAGGCTCTTTTTGCCTCCCTATGCTCCTAAGTGGGGTCACTTAGGAGCGATATCGTATTAGTCCACTTATTTGAGGATAAGTTGTATCCGACCTGATCCTTGAGGTTGGGTTGTTGAATTGTAATTTGGGCCTCAGATTCGAGACACCAATGGACATAAGCATTATTACCCTTCTCTATAAGTATGGAGATCTACATTAAGCTCGGTTGTTGTAGTCTAGACCATCCTAATTTTATAAAGGGTTCTTTTATAGGATACATACTTTTCTTCTTTTTGGATAAGCAATATGGAAACAACAAGGTTAAATTAAAAATAAGACTTTAACAAATAAGTAAATGTTATTTATTAAAAATAAATTATATTAGACACTGTCACATTTTTTTATAAATTCATTAAGGTTAATATGGCACTAACAAATTAAAAACGAACCCACACATTTCTATACTTAAATTGTAGTAAACCTGGGGGTCTTCTGGCTCAGGCAGTTTCAACAATTTTAGTGAAAAATATCAAGATAAATTGTAAAGTAGTAAGGCCTCTTATAATTTTGAACTATTTGGTTACCAACATTCAGTTTTACTTTTAAAAATCATAAAAATATCATTGTTTATGTGTAAATAATTATGAAATTATAATATGAATCTGATATTAGAGTAATAAATAAAAAAAAATCTGCTCTATATAAGTGTAAGTATAGCCAACAGAACTTAATGCTTAAAGCATTTTCTACCACTCATCCATTCATCTGAGACAGGATTGCAAGATCGAGTGGAAATTTCATATAAAAAAACCTGACCAGGAAACGAAGGGTCTTCCTGAGTCTTGATCAGAAGGAAATGCCTAAGCAACAACTAGGTGTCCGAGGTCAGTATATAATACATTTATTTAATAATTTTAAACCGATAGGTTAGTATTCATTTAAAACATATCATGATTATTATTTCATAAATATAATTTTTTAGCGTTTCCTATTGGAAGTTGTGTAAGTATGTTAGTATAAATCTAATAGCCTAATACATAATTGCACTTGACTTTGTAAATCAACACATTATTTGTACGTAATACAATATAAGGCACATATTGCTCCATAATATGAGAAAAAATAATATTCCTTATGACTATGTATCTAAAATTGTTCACAAAAATACCATAAAAATTATACATAATAAATATTTTTAGTATATACGTCGCATATCTTAATAAATACTGTGTGTATAAATCTTTTAAATATTCTTGTATTTCATGAAGAGGTTATACAGCACTCTTAATGTAGATTTCAGATCCAAGTTGACAATGTCTGAAAAGAAAAATATAATAGTATTATTTATCTATGACATAATAAAATCAATGACACAGTGCTAACAAGAAAATCCAAGCTCTTTTTGCTTTGCCATTATTTTATTAAAAAAAAAGTAATCTGTACTCACTTAAAGTGAACTCTCTGACTCTCTTATAGTAAGCTACTTAAAGCATGTGTTGTGAAAGAGAAAGATGGTAGGCACCTAGGATCAAACCTACAACCTCTAGTATGAAACAGTACGAAAGTCAGCGTTGTAACCGCTGGGCTACCAACCACTTCAAATAACATTTTGAAAGTAAATAAGCTTACCTTCTGGTCTTGCTTTTGGTTTAGCCAATCCAACATCTTGCATGAGCTGGAAAGAGAATGCAACATTGTGCACTTTTTGATGGAAATCTTGCGGTGTAAGATAAAAATCATAAAGAGGCACGAAAAATCCTTCTAAAAGCCCCATCAGTAGACACAAGTAAACACCATCATGGAATTGTGTATCCAAATCGTTGATTTCCAAGTTCAATTTGCCCAAATGTTTGTTAACAAATGTCACCAGTGACTAAAACAATAAAGATACAATTCAATACAATATACTTTCTGGAATATCCATAGTGTAGAAAATGATAATATATTAAATAGATACCTTTTTAACAAGTTGTAATTTTTCTGGAGCGTGATCAAATAGTGAATCAAACGCATCCCTCTCACAACGCATTCCCAATTCATCATATGTTGATGTGATATCTTCCTGTACAATCCTATGAAAGATAAATAAACCAATAAAACATTGAGAAATTAATGTGTTTGGATACTCCTACAGCCTCGCCTCCAACTTCTCCAGTCCTCCTATCTATTACCAGCAGTAGTTGAGCTGTGTACTTTCTCATTTTATACTCCCATGTTGATGGCATTCTCTGATAGTTTTAATTGGTCTGTAAGCTCTTCTCTAATCTTTACCTAACATTTTAGCCATGCTCAATGTTGCTTTTATTAGTTAAACAATCAAATCAAATTTTAAGGGGACTTAATTTGTTGTGAATTCTCCCCTAGTTTTTTTTTATGAATCTGAGTTCAGCCAGAGTCCTTCAGATCAAAAGTCTGCAACTAAACCACTAGGCTAGATGTTTATTGATTGATTCTAATTAACTATAATTTTGAATGGCCAAAAGGCCATCTGTATATTCAAATAAATTAGTTTTCAAACCTTCCAAACATAAAAAAGCATGTACAAACCTATGTGTTAGATGATTATTTTCATCTTTCTTCACAACCACAACGGATACACTAACATTTTCTGGCAGTCGTACAGGAGCTCGAAAATGTCTCACTAATGCCACCAGTAAGTGGAGAATGGATACAATATTTTTGGAATGGATAGAATCAACACTCCATTTCTGAGCTGACCAACGGGGATGTCCAAGAACCTGGAAAAATTAACAAATTTGTCCTAAGTATAGTTTGCAGAGCTGTATAAACCATTTAAGCTCATTACCTATACACAATTTCATAAATAGTTTATGGCTAAAATGTAATTACTTTTTGTATGAACACAAAATTAACTTTATAATATTTCGTCTAGTGCTAGTGAACTTGTGCTCCCATGATGACACACACAAAAAAGAAACGGATTTACGATATCATTTTATACCCTGTTTTTGATAGGAATTCTTGCTTGTGATGTCATATGCACCACAATACGCCCGATTCTGTTTCAATTTAAGTGCGCACTAACTAATATAAGAACGTTCCAATTTTAGTCAGTGCACATCGGTATTCTATAAAAATTAAGAGCGTTCTTAATGTGACTAATATTGAAATTAGTTCATTTTGGTATTCTACAACACTATTTAAGTCAATTTTAGTGCGTTCTTATGTCAAAACGTTCTTAATTTTAGTTCACACCTAATTGTATGCGACTTAAAATATATCTGATGATATTTTTATAATAAAAGTATTATTTTAACCTAATAAGTTTAAAAAAAGTGTTAAATGTCTTTATTAAGGTAAATAAAATCATAAAATTGATTATTTGCGCGTGTTTCGTTATGCCGAAATCGAAAATTGGAGGTTATATCAAAATCACTACTTTCATAAAATACTCTTGCGTATATTACAACACGAGATTTGCACTAAAAATAATTATACTTATTTATTTCAAAAGGAAATCTAAGAGTTGGTCTGATAAAAAGGCAAATTTGAGATGCTCCTAACCCATTTGGTCACTACTTTGACACTCGTATTATTTTTAATAAACAAACATGACCAATTGCGCATGCGCGATATAGACCATAGACAATTATAATTCATATTTTTGTTTATGGTGAACTAATTTAAGTCATTTTAGTTTTTAGAACACATCGCTTTATAGAATACGAATTTTAATTCATATGACCTTAATTCTTAAATTTTGGAACGTTCTTATTTTAGTTCGAACAAATCCAGAATAGGGGGTAATATGATCACAAAGCAATCCAATCCAATACTGCCTTTGTGAACATACTTAGGGCATAGGTAAGCAACAAGAGTCCTCCACCAGACTCAGTCCTGCGCAGTTTCAATGATCAGGATCACAAGGTAGCATTTTTCAAGTTTATATTTTAAGCATGATTTCATTAGCAACAGATGTATGTAACGAAACAACAAGGCAAATGATTTTTCTTCTCACCTTGTTAATAGCTCGTAAAACCACTTCAAGCTTTTGCCTCTGCCCCTCTTCTGATTGAGTTACTTCAGGGACGTCCAATTTGTGAGCTGTCAACTTTTCCAGAAGTTTTTGTAACACTTGCCCATCATAGAGGTCCTCGTCGATATCCTTGACAATAATTCTTTGGTCGGCTAACTCATCATTGATCCAATCAACTAGAACACTGATCAACTCCCGAACTTGGGGATCTTCTAAAGATCTTGGTTGGATGATGGAGCGTTCTTCATTATCATCTGTAATGTATTTCACAATATTTAATAATTGAATTTTGAATGTATTGTTAGTTTGACATAAAGCATTGTATAATCTTGATAATAATTAGAGAATGACTTACTAAGAGCGTAATCCTCTGGTGGTATTTCAGGACACAAGGGATTTCCTGGAGATTCTATTGCATATTTCCCTTCTGCTTGAATTTCTTGAACTAAAAATAACAGTGCAACATATTACATACAGTGTGAGATCACTAACAATAGTTTCAAATCAATTTTATGACATTAGCTACGAAGAGATGTGGGAGTAGGGCAGATGTTTCAAACACATGTAATTTCTTTGAAAATACGTACAATCAAATAATTTTTCATTCAAAATATGTTTTTCATTATTTAAAAAGCAAAATCCAGATGTTTCAATGATAATTAATAAATATTTATAAAGCTAGTTGTAAATCAACATACTTTCTTTTATCCTCTTTTTGCGGCCAAGAGTCCCAATTTTATCCCAAAAAGATTCTTCTTTCTCATCTTTCTTGGCTGAATTAGGGGTTTTGGGTGACTTTGGGCGTGGTGTAGACATTTTATTCTCAATAAAAACAACCACAAGTTTATTTTCGTACCAAAACCAGAATTACGTCAACTTGGACATACCCACGAATTGTCAATGAGTGTTTATCGATAGATAGGTACTAAATCTATGGTACACTCTACACATACCTTACTTCACAAAAATAAAGAGCACGCCCACCACCATCCACTACTCTTTATAGATTTTATAATGCAACAAGTCAATGGGAATTAATAGTCCGAAAATGATTGGACACTATTACTCCTCTTCTTCCATTTCAGTAGTATAAGTAAACAGTAAATCGATTATCGTAGAAAAAGTAGTCCTCTAACTACCAACTCCAGCTTTCCGTTGTTCGGGTAGGGATTCATTTAGATTAAGGCTCCATGGTGTTATTGAGCCCAGTGCTTTATTACATCCTCAATCTTGCTGTCTATCAATATCAAGAAACGATTTTATACCGGCTGTCCCAGAAACCAGCACCCAGCGTGCTCATGCTTTTAATAATGTGAAGGTCGTACTCAAGCTTTATAAATCTACACTTTTGAGACAATATTCAAGCAATATTCTTATATCTTTATTGTTTCGAGTTGCCTGTTACAAGTAGGTAGGTAGCCTTCAATGCCCACGGTCGATAGGAAAGTGGACAACCTAGATTTCACAACATTATTGGCCATGCAACATGGCGGATACCATATTTGCACCAAGGAACATGGTCGCCGGAAACTGCCGAACCAACCCGAAGTGTTACGAGACGACTGTATGGATAGTCTGTGGTATGGATGTTATTAGTGACAATGATAATTTTGATGGTATTTCTATTACTTTAAATAAATTCGGGGGCAAACGTGATGAGGTATGGGGGGCTCCGCCCCCCCAAACCCCCCTTATAATTATATCCTAACCTAACCTAACTCAATCATATAAATAGTAGAAAGCTTGCTAAACGCTAACGTAAAATAAAATTGAACACTAATAACACTAATACAATCATACAGCAAATCACTCTTTGAGGGTGGAATGCCTAATTAATAAAAAAAAAAAAAAAAACAATCATACAGTCGTTCTTCGTTACACTTCGGGACCATGTTCCTTGGTGAAAATAGGAGCTCGTCGTATCCGCCATGTTGGATGGCCAATAATGTTGTGAAATCTAGGATGTTCTAGGAAAGTCGCTGAAGCTGTATAATTTATTGTCTATGGATTTTAAAAATTAGCTTTGAAAATTCAGCTGTCATTGGACACTAGTCGTTTGACATTTAGACTAATATATTTTGGTATAAGAGATAACTTCTTATTTATATTGTAAAAT
Source organism: Mystacides longicornis (assembly GCA_963576905.1). Classification (NCBI taxonomy): domain Eukaryota; kingdom Metazoa; phylum Arthropoda; class Insecta; order Trichoptera; family Leptoceridae; genus Mystacides; species Mystacides longicornis. The sequence goes on from OY756425.1 coordinate 17,052,159, forward strand.
TTTATCCAGTTCAAAGAAGTTAAGCTGTAAGCCTGTAACATTGTATTACTTTGGCAAATTATTTATTTATCTCTCCAAAAGTTAAAAATTAAAGTTCCTGCAGTGTTATCTTGAACCCCATTTTGCTAACAATATTGTGTCCACTTAAATAACTGATACACACATACCACCTTTTGTTGTGTGGTGTTTACTCATCAATGAACTTACTATAAAATATATTTCTCTCCAAGTGACAATAAGGTATGATAATTGTTAAATTAAAAGAAATATTTCAGATCCGTCAATATTGTTCATTGTACTATGTGTTATGAAATTTTTAAATTCATTAGTCTATGCAATGATAATTTGACGCTTATCACAATACTTTTTTAATTGTAAAATAGAACATGTTTATCTGATATAAATTACAAAGAGGCGTATATTTGTACTTTAGTAGGCATGATTTGGAACAGTAAACATGGTGCTTGAATAATCCATAACAATAGATGTTTTAATAAATAGACAAACCATCAAAATTATATAAAATATCTGAATACATTTTGACATCTGTAAAAGAAAGAGGAATCAATAAAATATTTTTGGTAATTATTAAGTTTGTTGGCTGATTTAATTTTGTAAAATTGTTCTAAACGTTATATTTTATTCTAACAGATTGTAGTGTTATTACTTGGGAACTTGTCCAAAAATAACTACGTTCCAACCCTAACCTAACCATTTCAAATCATGGTATTATCATTCAGGGAAGTTGTCGAATCCCCTAATCTATTCAAACTCTAACATCTTCATTTTCCAAACAAAAATATTAACTTAAGAATTGAAAAATAAAATGTCACTCCATGCAAGAAAAAGTTTATACGAGAAAATAGGTAACTTTTAAATTGATTTTTTATTAAAACTTTGGTGATGAAATACTTCAAATATTATCCATAGCATAATTATTTACCAATCTGTATGTACCAGAAAAGGCTCAAGATTAGGATTTTACACCTTGGACCTAATCAAGGGGGATTCAGGCAGCTGGTGTCCCTTCTTTGATGGCGCAATGGAGCTCTTGTTGTCTCCCTGTGCTCCTAAATGGGGTTTAAAGGGAGAAAGTTAAGTTAAATTATGTAAAGTTGATACGAGTTTCATATATTCAAAATCTTGAAAAATTTAATCAGCCCACGAACATAATAATTACCATATTTTTAAATCATAATCATATTTTTAAAAGATAATATATTAACTTAAAATTGAGAATATCCTGATTTCTTTAAATGTATACTTTTACAAAATAAAATTGATAGGTAATTTATTTAAATATTCAAATGAATGAAATATTTTTTATCTCGTCGTCAATCGCTAGATATAAAGTCTCTCTATTATACGCATGTAAAGTGTGATGTCATTTGACAGCTTTGTGCTCCACTCTTCCATACATTTTGTATGGAATCAGTTCCAGAAAAAAAAAATGTTGCTAATCATTGTACTGAAAACAAAAAGGGGCAAAAAACATCTTAAAAACGTTGTTTATGGTTAAAAAAAAATTAAACAAAAAACCCAATTTCATTAGTATGGGAATTTGTATGGGATTCGAAATGTCAGATAGCTTCGTGGAGCGCGGCTGTCTCTGCTGTCTGACTTTACACCTGTATTGTAAATCTCTCTTCAACACCAAAGACCAACTTTACGGGAGTCGAGTCGAGTGTTTGTTAGTTTTTGTTGATTTTTTGCAACATGTAACATAACTTCACTTGCATGCTTTTCCATACATTCATTAATTTTTCTAATTAAAATTTAAATCATAAAAAGACAACAATCGCCCAGTTGTGCTCGATCATGCTCAATATCAATTACGATATTGTTTGAATATTTTTCAAGGAACGGAATATTTATTTATTTATTTAAACATAAACGGCGTAAACGCCTTTTGAACTCTAAACACATTATAATGGACAGCAGTACAACAAATAATAAGATTCACAAAATATACATAAGCTCAGTTTTCTTAAACTATGTAACAGTAAATTTGTTAATAATAATTATAAAATAAAAATTCAAGACAGGATAGAAATTCTATGGTAATATCTCAAACACATTCAGTTCAATTCATTCAAAGTAATCTCAAAACAATAAAAAGTTAAAAATGATTAAAAATACCAAGAAAATTGGATAAAAAATAACTAAGTACGATAATTTAAAGTCAAAACAAATAAAAAGAAATAACGAAAAAGCAATAGTTAAATCATTAAATCAAATAAAAGAATAATAATAAATAATAACCACCATCCTCAACTGTCCTTAGCCATTCTTGACATTTTCCCCAGCCATGTCCACGACACTTATTTTGTGAAATCATAAATTTACATTTAAATTACAGTTACCTTACTAGTAAACTTTGTGCTAATAGAAACTTTTTAAAGTGTCAAAACGGAATAAACTTTCTTCTTCTTCTTCATTTTTTTATTGTGGCCATCCACTCTCAAGATAGTGATCTATGCTGAATAATCTTTGAGTGAATAATGCAAAGAGTTCTATATAATGTGACTTTGTTGTTGTTGCATTGTGATGACGTGCTTGCATTTTTCTTCAAAGGTGACCATATTCTTTCACTTGATTTAAAACATTCGTCTTATTGATCTTTCTTTGAAGAATAAACACTGTAGCTAAACTCATTCATGAAAATATTCCTTTAAAAGTGTTTTCTATTTTTGTGCACAAACATATTTAAAATTTTGGTATAAATTTGATTGTTGGATGGTATTATTGATAGACAGACTTCAATTATTTATATACTTAATGGTAATTTCTGTTAGATAGAGAGCAAAACTATTAAAATACCTTTAAGTCATTTCTTTTGAGAAAAATTCTGAGAAATTTGTCTCTTATAATAATTATTTTTATCATCCATTATCTTGGGGTTGCGTTTCCATCCTGTGGAATATTTTTATAAAGGAAATGACATATACTTACTAACTTTCTTATCCTTCGTAGAACCTTCAATGGTTGTCCACGGGTATGGTATTGCGTTTTCAACTGTTTTACATTAATACACCCTCAGATATATATGATGCTTAGGACTATTTTGCATTAAATATAAAAGGTAGTTGTGGATCATTTTAATATATTTTTGTCACACTTTTTTTCATAGAAATTTGGATCACCATATTGTTTTGTAGTGAAACTAGAAGTCTGTCCCAGCTTCGCACGGGTAGATAGGTTTTTAAAAAAAAATAATTCAGTTTTCTTATGATCTTTACAGATCCGTAACTTTATCAAAATAGCATTTTAATTGTCCCCTCCCGTCCGGCTCGTACCCCAGTGACGCCTATATCTCTGCCGCATTTCAATATTTTTTTTAAATAAAAGAACACTTATTGTGGCATAACTGTAAAAGTTAGACATATGCTGTCGCAACATTTTTTGTACATATTGATGTCTTCTACAAAGTCTTAGTACACTATTTTATTCTATCATCAATAGTTTTCACTAGAAATGTTCAGTGTGAATTAATTTGAAATGTTTGATTTTTCAGGTCATGAGGGATCATGTCGTCCGATCCATCATTAGATATGTGAGTACTTATTATTACATTGTATCCATTTTTCTTGTTGCTGAATAAAATATTTCAGCTAAAACTTTTACACCAATGGAATATCCGTATATTAGTGAGAATTATCATAATAACTTTCTTTCTAACATTATTTTGTTAGTGATTGATAAAATTAAGAGTAATACTTGCTTACTCACTTAATTATTGTCCACTTAGGACACTGAGCCACTCACCTATATACATTTTTTTTTTTTTATTTATTTCTCCATCCATAGGCCCTTGCAGGCACTTGGTGGCTTCATTATTACATATAACAAATATTAATTTTCAATAGTCAAGGAATTCAATATAGACAATAATAATATAATAGAAGACAAAAATAAAATGTGAAATACCTATGATTTGCAGTGCCGGTTGATGTAAAGAGTCAACCGGCACATTGTCCTTGACATGTTGTATTTTTATTATCAATTTAAAAATGTTTGAAATATAATAATAAGTAGATACCTAGTAACAAGTTGATAGTCTATGCTAAACGCTGCTGTTAGCCTCATTTAGCATATCGTCAGTGGAGTAAAATGATTTTTCGACAAGGTACGACTTCACTCCTCTCTCAAACTCGGAACCAGCCAGATTTTGGATGTCGGCCGGGAGCACATTGAACAGTCGGACGCTCTGACAGATATAGCTTTTAGATGTTTTTGTCAGTCTATGTTTGACGGGTCTGATGTCGTGTTTGCGTCTTGTCTCGTATCTGTGTGCATCGCCATTTTCGGGTGTTCTCGGCAGATTCCTTTGTGCGTACAATAAGCACTCCCTTATGTATGCACCCACGAGAGTAAGTATGCCTAGGGATTTAAATTTATCTCGGCATGAATCCCTCGGGCGCATACCCAGGATCGCTCTGATATGATCTGAAGAATTTTTTCTCAGTGCCGTGTACACCGTAATGCTCGAGCTTATCAATAGTAGCTGCAACAGCAATATCTTAACTCAGATACAAGTCTTTTTTATCACACCTCAGTAGAGGAGAAGGTGTTCATCACTTAGGTCCTTGCCACAAGTTGGTGGAGACGTCCTTATCCAAACCAATATCCCATCTTTACATGGTCCTATTATACTTTTTTTTTTTTTTTTTTGAGAGAGGCTTAAGGGACCAAGGTAATCTTTGTGTCACTGCGACCAGAATAGGAATATTGTGACTTCCCTCAATGTTACAGCTCGTTATCCAGGCCTATGTGAGTCATGTAGCTCACAATCTGCAGATTGGAGTGTCTGAGAGTCTAATTGTGGACATATGCTTGCGCAGTCTGCAGTGTCCTGTTAAGGTCCTCGTTAGGATCCTTATTTGTTTTTTGGAAAGCTTGAGTGCTTCAAAGGTGAACTTCTGCGAGTACCCTATGATTAGTTCCTTCGCATGTTTCATCCCTGGGTTGTTTGCCCAAATTTCGCAACTTCTGTCTTTGACCCAGCTCTTTAGGCTGGTTCTGAGAGCGTTACGTGGTAGTCCGCAGATGGGCTCTGGGCCAAATGCGGGTTTTTCTGCGCCAGCTCTGGCAAGTTCATCGGCCTTTTCATTGCCCATGACTTCACTGTGCCCAGGCACCCAGACTAGTCTCACCGTGTTTTTTGCACCAAGGTGATTCAGGGCCTGTATGCATTCCATTGTTAGTTTGGATCTCACCTCTACTGACTCAAGAGCCTTGAGAGCCGCTTGACTGTCTGAGAGGATGTAGATTTTTTTGTTATAATATGATCGTTGCAGGTTTATGTGAGCGCAGTCCATGATGGCACTCATTTCTGCCTGGAAGACAGTGGCATATTCTCCCAGGCTGGTTGATATTTCCATCCTAGGGCGCACGCCATATACTCCAGACCCTGCTCGGTCATCTTTTTTGGAGCCATCTGTGTACCATACAATGTCTCCATCTCGAAAGGAGTAGGGATCATTTTCTCGCCAAGTCTCTCTTTCGAGTATTTCTATTGTGTAATGTTAAACAAAGCTGTATACCACATTCATGGTGTCCGAAGGCATGCCCATGATGGGGGCTTTGTAGAGGTCCCCATTTAGTCCTCTATATACTTTGGAGCGCCACTTGTCCCCGCCCACCGCCGCCGCCCGAAGCAGTGCCATGCGAGCCTCCAACTGTACATGTATATGCAGTGGGCCCAGGCAAAGCATCGCCTCCAGCGCGGCCGTGGACGTTGAGCACATGGCGCCCGTTATGAGGAGACATGCAAGTCTCTGAACTTTGTTTAGCGTGCCAGTACACGTTTTCTGTTGGGTTTTTTCTGCCAGGCTACGCAGCCATAGGTGACAATCGGTCTTACCATGGCTGTATATAGCCATGAGGTTTGCCTCGCTGAAGGCCCCATTTCAGTCCAGCTATTCTGCAGCTGGTACCTAAAGCTATTTTAGCTTTCTTGGTAATGTATTCCAAGTGAGGATTCCATGTCAGTCGTTGATCCAGGATTAAACCCAGATACTTCACTTCCTTGGAAAAAGTTAGAGTTTTACCAAAGAAAGTTGGTGCTTTAAGCTCATCCAGCTTTCTTTTATTGGTAAAAGGGATTATTGTATTTTTATTGGCGTTCACTGAGAGACCATAGTCTTTGCACCATGTTTCCACCAATTTCAGAGCCTTTTGCATTTGACTGGATACGGTGCCTTGGAACTTTCCTACAACCGTGATAACCAAGTCGTCTGCATAGCCCTGTGTATTAAAGTAAGCATTGTTTAGCTTCCATAAAAGCTGTCGACTACGATGGACCATTCTAGGGGTGATAAAACACCTCCTTGAGGACATCCTCTCGCCACCCGTACAGCTAACGTTTTGTCGAGTAGTGTGGTTTTGGTTATCCTATTCGACAGCATCGCTTCAATCCAATTTAGTGTTGTTTGGTCTATGCTCCTTTCATTCATGCTTTTGAATATGACGTCCGTTGATGTATTGTCAAAGGCGCCCTCAATGTCAAGAAAGGCGCATAGGGCAATTTCTTTGTCCTCTATGGCCTTTTCCAGTCTGTCGGTTAGTTCGATCAGAGCAGATTCCGTAGACTTGCCAGTTTGATAGGCATGTTGTCTAATATGTAGGGGTTTCATCTTAAGATATTTTTCCCTTATGTATAGATTTAGCACTTTCTCCATTCCTTTGAGCAAAAATGAGGTAAGGCTAATTGGTCTGTAGGATTTAGGCTGTGACTTGTCTTTGTCGCCAGCTTTGGGTATGTAAGTTACCCTAACCCTGGTCCAATCTAACGGTATGTATCCCCATGCATAGCTTGCTCTGAAGATTTTGATTACTGTAGGTAGGATAATTTTTGCTCCTTGTTGCAGTAAGGCAGGGAAAATGCCATCTTCCCCTTCAGATTTATATGGTTGGAAGCTGTTTATAGGCCATAGAATCTGATTGGGTCTGAAAATCTCCGACGCTCTTCTCCAATCCTCAATATCGGGTTTGGGTTTTTTTGTGACCTGTGCCCTAAGAGCGTCAGATTCTGATATGATATTCGAGCCTGGGAAGTGCACCTGTGCCAGAAGCTCCAGGGTCTTCTCATCGTTCTCGGTGAATGTCCCATCGGTTTTCCTTAGTGAGCCCAGATAGGAAGGAGGTCCTTTGGACAATATCTTGTGGATCTTAGCCACATGCGAGGGACCATTTATCTCTTCGCAGAACTTCCTCCAAGACAGTCGTTTGGCTTTCCTTAATTCTCTATTATATTTCGTAAGAGATTGTTTATAAGAATCCCAGTCTCCACTAGCTTTTGCTCTGTTGAAGAGTCTTCTGGATTCTTTCCTGAGTTAAATTTTTCACTCCACCAGGGGACCTTTCGGTTTTTCTTGGTGGTTTTAAGGGGACAATTGTCTTTGTATGCATTCAGCATTTGAGAGTTGAGATCCCCTACCGCTGATTCAATTTGTTCAATTGATCTGACGGTTTTGGTAATATTTTTTATGTTTTCCTCTAGTTGGTGCCTAAAGCCATCCCAATTAGTGGCCCTTGGATTTCGGTATGATTTGATTTCTCTGACTTTATTGATCAGAATGTCGAATCTGATGTATCTGTGATCTGACATGGTAATGTCGTCACATACTTTCCAGTGACGTGCACGGTCCATCAATGATTCCGCACAGATAGTAATGTCTAGCACCTCTTCTCGCACTCTGGTGACAAATGTTGGAGTGGTGCCACGATTGAGTGTGTGTAATTTGTGCGTCAAGAGGTAATCATAAAGTATTTCTCCTCTATGATTTGTGTCTGTGCTTCCCCATGTAGTGTGATGAGAGTTACTGTCGCAGCCCAGGACTAATTGTGTACCATGGCTGCGACAGTAGTCCACCACTGGAGCTAGCTAAAGTGTGGGGTCTTCTTTTTCTCCGGGCAGGTATGCTGAACATATTACTATTCTTTGGGTAGCCTGTCCCGGGAGAGATACATATGCTGCTACCAGGTCATCTGTGCAGATTTCTGGGATTGGCATAAACTTGACGTTTTTAGAAAATAGAATACAGGCTCTTGGTCTTATTCCATTAGGGGCATACAGAGTTTTACCTGCGCTGCCAAGTCCTTTTACCATGTTCTTGATGATCCATGGTTCTTGAATCAAAGCTATGTCCAATTTCTCCTTAAGCATTTTTTCGGAGAGTAATGCGGAGGCGGCCTTCGCATGGTGAAGATTGATTTGAATTATCTTGAACATGTTTTGAATTATTTTTTTTGGTTTTGGGGAGGGGATTGGGGTGGGATTTGAATTAAGTGAGGAGTCGGGAAGAGGGTAAGGGATAGGGGTTATCTTGCTGGAAGGGATTATTTGGGAAGGGTGTTGTTATTTTTTTTGTGTTCCACGAAGGGAGAGGGCCTCTGAGCACCTTTTCTTCGCGGGGCTTTCTTAGTCTTGAATCTGGGAAGTCCCTTCGGATCTTTCCCGTCTGATTCAAGAGCCTGTTGTTTAGCTGGAATTCCTTTTTTTGGAGCTGTCAGTTCCTCAGGCAGTGCTTGTTTATGAGCTGGGGTCATCGCACTGGGCCCTGGCACAGGTTCGGACCTCGTCACGTCGGCAGAGCTCTCGGGTCCTTTCAGATTCTCGATGCTCTCCTTCGCGGAAGTTCCGGCCTGCAGCCCTGTGGTCTGTACTTTATCAGCTTTAGCCTTAACACGAAAGTGTATGGCTCCAAATCCGAAGATGGGTTTGTATTGGATCCTCTCCAACCCCTCGAGGGCAGCATCATCAAATGCGAAGGTCACGATTTGTCCCTTTCCCTCGTGGGTGTTTTTGTGGAGGATTTTCCACCCCCATGCAGTTCAGACCTGCGTTCTGAACATCTTATCGGTTCAGCAGGATTCTTGCCTCTAGTGGGGGACCCGGAATCCATGCCGATATTTGGTTTGGGCATGTCTCGTTCATCAACGGCCCGAAGACATGCCCCCTCGTAAGGTTTTAGGCTGGCGACGCAGTCAATGAGCCAAGCCTTGCTGCGTTCGTCGCCACAAACCACGGTCATCCACCCCGTTTTGAAGTGGGTCGCTAGAAATCTCGGGCCCATGCCGCTGGCCGAGATCTCGTCGACTTTTTGAAGAATTGAGTCCGCTATGGCCCTCATTTCTTCGTCTTTAAGACTCTTGTTTTTGTCTTGTATTCCAACTCTAATAGAGCTGGCAACATCTCTGAAGGAGGGACCTGTTTTGTCACCCTGCCTTCTGATTTTGTTGGGTTTGTCCTTCGGGGATTCTTCGGCGGAGCGCGGCCTTTTGCTTGCCCTCGTCTCCGCCTGTTCCCCCGAAGCATTTCCTGCAGAGCACCAATGCCTCCTCTCGGCTCTTGCCCTCGGCAAGAAGTCTCCTGAGACGTTTCTTTGCCGCTCCCGAGAGATAGACCCTAGGTGGATTCTTGTCTCCCGACAACGGCGTCGGTTTTTGGTCTTGTGGCCTAATGCCCCCTTCGACCACTGATGTGGAGGTACCTGGTGTATCCTTCACATCGATTGTATCCATAGATATTAGGAGTAATCTCCACGGTGGTTTTCTCTGTGGGGGTACCTGGTGTATCCTCCACACAGGTTATTTTCGTGGCAGTACCAGAGGCTCCCTCCACTTCCATTGTTGCTATGGACGAGCCAGATGCATCCTCCATAGCCATTTCTTTTGTTTTTTTTAATTATATGCTTGTATAGGTCCATGTTGATCCCACAATGAGCTAGGGAAATAAAAGTCCGCCCCTACAGAGCCCCGCATGTAGAGGTAAGGCTAGGAATCACCCTGAGGTTGCCTGGTATCAGGGAGTCTCCGTTATCGACTAACCTTCCCGTTAGCCACGCATCATTCGGCACGGATCGAATGACACCTTGGATTGGGGATTTTTGGTCTGAAAGGCTTACTCCTTCCGGAATGATGGGAAGATGTGGATATGGGTGGGAGGGTTTTTGTAAGAGGTAGGTAGATGGGATACAGGTATTGGATATGTCTTACATGTTGGACATCCATGCAAGGCACCCCTCTCTCGTCTGTTTGCTGACCCTAGCGTCCATCGGGACCATATGAACCTCAACTTTAGCTGGGCCAGCGTAACAGGGTCCACCACGTGAAGGTGAGAGTAGAGTTGAAATGTAGAGCTTGAGCAATACATTTCCTTGGACCTCAATTATTATACTAAGTAATCCCCTATCATCATCATCATCATCATTCTCCCTTTTTTAAACAAGAGCCCTCCACCGCACTTGATCTTGCATGGCTTCAATGATCTCCTCCCACACCATATCCAAATCCCTAAACTCTACTTCGAAGGAACGGAACACTGTGAGCGGATATTCCTTATCTTCTGGACTCAGATCAGACAAATAACAATGCTCTCCTTATCAACTGTCATTCGGGTTCCTTAACACTTGTTTAAGCTAATCCATCTCCTCTCCATATAGTAGAAGTAATTGGCTTGCGCCAAAGGCAGATATTTTTTGCCTGATTTTTGGTCAGGTGCCATGACTTACACCCATATAGAAGAATGTGCAAGACACACGCATCAAACAGTTAACATTTCACCTCGACACTAATCTTCTTACCTTTTCCATGCTTTGTAATTACGTTGAACGCGCCACTTGCCATACCAATAAGTATCGGAAGCTTTGCCCTGAGGTCACCAGTGGTGATAATGGTTGCTTCCAGGTACTTGCAGTTATCCCCCCCCGCGAGCCCTGGTGAACCTACTCATAATTTGTTTTTTTTTACGGTTCCAAGTTTTTGGACATTTCTATCTGGTTTCCGTTTCCCAGACACTTGACTATGCCCTATCTGGAGGTATTTTAAAGAGGTAATTTCATTCATAAAGATAGTTTCAAACGGTTTTTTATAATGGTATAAAAATAATGTATCTGCTGCTAAATTGCGGTTACAATAATCAGCATCGAGGGATGGGCTCAAGAAGAATTTCCTCTTTTCTTCAATATTCACCTTGGAATGTCCGTTTTAGGTGCATTAATTAAAAATCCAAAAACAAATTAAACAATCAGGGTGATATGACGCACCCTTACTTCACACCCTTCGTAAGATAGTACTGTCTGTGTAAAGGTGAACGGTCACCTTAACACAGGCAGTACTTTCCGAACATAGCGAAGTAATGGCACGTATCAGCCAGTTGTTCACTCCATAGATTGATAAAACCTCCCATAATTTACCCCTATCTACCCTGTCATATGGCTTTTCCAAATCCGCAAATGCACAGAAAAGCTTCTGATGCTTACTCAGAAACTTCTCCAATATTATTATCTTTCAATATTATGGTCATAATTATTTCTATTTTTAAATGATAATGAATATTTCGTTTTTAAGTATGGTCATATTATTTTCAAAACCTGGGTCATCATAGTTATGTTGTATTTTTAAAAAATTGGTTAATGTGGGTTATGACACTTTTGCGCTGATGGCCTGTTGTTGTACACATAGGTATTTCCTGCTAAAATTGATACATCACTGCTAATGCGGTTGCATAAATATAGGTGTTAATGTTAAACCGTGTATAGAATTTTATAAATTATGATTTAACAGAAAATTTTCGAAAAAAGTATATATCAACTACCTAGTTGCATGTATACATGAGATCCAACTGTCGATGGCCTGAGTCGGTATGTTCATTGTATGAAACGATGTCGTCAATAAATTAAATTTTTACAAAAAATGTTAAGAAAAGTTTGAGATGTACTGATATAATGTAAATATTTTTTATAGAAAATTAAATTCTAGTTGACATGTTTCGGCGTTTTTCTATATTTTTTTAAAATTCTGAAATATAGGCATTGAAACTCGTAAATTTGTCATAAAAAAATATTTTTCTTTATAAAAAAAAGTTTGAGAAACCCTGGAACTTTTTCATTAAATTTAATTTGAGATATTGTATTTTTCTATATACATACACATTTTTAGGGTTCTAGCTTTTATAGTTTTCGAGATATATGCAAAAATTAAGTAAAAATTCAAAGGTTGATTACCCCTGACTGAAAGAAAATTAAAAAATTCTGAGTATAAAAGTTTTGTAGGCTTAAAGTATTAAATATTTTCTGAAATTTTAGGATCTGTGCATCAAGCGAATCAAAAGTTATAAGGGGGGGGGGGGGGACACACAGACACACTAAATGTTCTCCTCCGAATTCTGAGTAAATCCATATATGGAACATATATGCTGCGAAGCCTCTTAGTTGGTGTTTTTTGTCGTCAAAGTTTGAAAAACCGTTTAAAATGTAGACCTGGCCATACAAATCTCACGTATCTTGGCTTGATACTGCCGATCTGTCTCGAGAAATAATTTCTCTTCAACAAATCGGCAGTTGGATTATAAAAATTATGAAGTGGTTGGTAGACTGGCGGTTACAGCGCCGGCTTTCGTATATACTGTTTGGTGCGGACGTCGTGGTTCGATCCCAGGTGCCGACCATCTTCCTCTTTCACGAGCTTTAAGTAGCTTACTGTAAAAGAGTCAAGGAGTGTATTTGTGTTCACTTTGAGTGAGCACAGATTCATTAAAAAAAAAAAAAATACCCACAAAAAGTACATTTTTATCTTGTACTTGATTATTTTTTTAATTGATGAAAGTCGGCGAGCTTAAATCAACCGATTTAGATCGACAGAATATAGGATCTCAAAAAATGTCAATGTAGATTGTAGACCACTGCACAATTTGTATAAATCATTTTAAAATTAAATCGTAATATTTTTTTGACCAAATCGTTTCATTTTCAGAATTATTTTATGACGAGTGGTCAAATCGTTCAACCATATAATCTTGGGCTACGGCTACACATTACACTATCATGTCCTTGTTAAGCTTGTCATTCACGATCTCTACAAATTGATGCAATTCAATGATTATCATCCGTTTGGATTACAGCAAAACAATACTTACTTACGTCCGTGTAGGTAAAAGCTAAGCCTTTCCCATCCAATATGTAGCAGCAGCAATCGCCTTGTCATTCGCCTCATACATGTCGTTCAGGTCACACGTCCGTTCCAAATTCTGGCACACCAGCAGATGCTCATCATCCTGGACCTCTCCACAGTCACATCTTACATCCTCCTCCAGACTAATACCCCACCTGTGCAGGTTCTTCTTGCACCTTGTGACACCAACACGTAACCTATTCAGTGTCTTCCATATGCCGTAGGGTAAAAGATGTCCCGGTCCCGTAGCCTCGGACAACATGACCTGCCTCCCGCTATACTGATTAATCCATAACAAAACAATTAGTCCCATTCACGATCTCTACAAATTGATGCAATTCAATGGTTATCATCCGCTTGGATTACAACAAAACAATTAGTCCCATTCACGATCACTCCAAATTGATGTCATCTATTAATTCAACATAACATCTATTAAATCTATTAAAAAAAAAAAAAAAAAAGATTAGCAAAAATTGTCTAAGTGAATGGTTGTCAAAAGTTTCGTCAGATTACGTTTAAAGATTTTCTCTGAAGAAGGGAGAAAAAAGGATCCGTTGGTGGCTATAGGAGGAATCATCAAGTGTGTTAATGAAGAGGAACTCAACGAATGCTTGTTCTCTCAGAACAAGATCAAGGAGAAAAATCAGAAATTGAAAATAAGGTACAGGAGAAAACACAGAAACTCGCTGATGTGCACAGTCGTCTGCCCCTGCCCTCCAGCGTTATACAGCGACCTGCTGAAACTGGGGAGAGTAAATATAGGTTATCAGAGACTGAGAGTACAGGATGAAAGTCCACTTGTCAGATGCTACAGATGCCAGCAATACGGCCACACTCAAAAGGTATGCCGCAATGACGAGATATGTGCACACTGTGCCGGGGAGCACAGGTCGTCTGATTGCAAAGAGGGAGACTCCAAAAGAATATGTATAAACTGTAAAAATAGGGGTTTAGAATTCTCACATGCGGTCTTCGATAAACAGTGCCAAACTAAACTGATTACACATCTCACACCGGGATTCTTGGATGATATTGATGAACTGCAGCCTATCGTGACTTCTACCGCATCTTGTCCTGAAGAGTGCAGAGACTTCATACAAAATGTAAATCTTAAAAAAACTTTAAAAATAGTACATCTGAACATTCGTAGTATCAATAAAAAATTTGATATGTTTGTCTTAGAACTCAGTAATTTGAAGATAAATTTTGACATAATAGTGTTGAGTGAGTGTTGGATAAACAGTGATGTTTATATTCCAAAACAATTGTTAGGGTATACAGAGTTTCACACTGTGAAAAGCTTTAATAAGAGTGATGGTGTTGTTGTTTTTGTAAGGGATGGTGTGCAGGACGTCAGTGTTTCTGAGCGCTTGATCTGTGGTGCAAACTGCCTGGAAGTATGTGTGACTTTGGAGACCGTTGTTCTGGCGATATATCGTCCTCCGTGTTTTGGTGACCTTGACTCATTTGTGCTTTCCTTGAATGATATCTTAACAGACATAAAGACACGCAGGGTATCAATAATAGTGGGGGACATCAACGTGGATATACTCCAATCCAATGCAAACGTTGTGAATTATCTGTCAATGTTGGGAACACACGGATATTTGTCTGCAATAAATGCAGTGACACGGTTTGCTTCAGCATCCTGCCTTGATCATATAATGGTAAGGGGTAATATGGATGTCACCGCGGTAGTCTACGACTGTTCAATAACTGATCATGGTATGACTATGATGCGGTTGCGTGATAATACCTGTGTTTCGGGGGATTCGGGGGACAACGAAGAATTTTTCGTATATGATTATGCTGGAATTATGGATGGGTTAAATCAGGAAAATTGAGAGAACGTCCTAAAATGTCAAAATACTGATGAAGCCATGAATTTATTTTTAAATGTTTTGAAAAGCCATATAACTGCCAATCGTAAAATAAATAGGTGTAGTAATAATAATAAGTATAAAAATTAAAGCCTTGGATAAATTTTTCATTAATAAGTCTAATAAGAAAGCGAAATAAACTGCACATATCTGTTAAAAAATATCCCAACAATGAGTTACTTAAGACTCAATATGTTAAACTTAGAAATGTGTGTAGGGCGGCAATTGACCAAGCAAAATATTCTTACTATGGTAGAAAAATTACTGCAGCGGGTAGAAATTTGAAAAAAGTTTGGGAAACTGTCCGAGAATGCACTGACACAGGTAAAGCTAAGGGTCATAATATTGAATGTGTTATCGAAAACAATGATAAGATTCTTTACACAAAGAGTCCCGAAAGAATGGTTGATGCATTTAATAAATATTTTTGTAACATCGGGCATACACTAGCTTCTAAAATAATGAATGACAATTCTACTAATGAGGAAAACTTGTCAAGTAGGATAGATACATTGAAGGGACCTTTAAACTCATTCTTTATGGCACCTGTTGCTGTGGCGGAGATATGTGACTGCATCACGGCACTTAAGAGTACGGCATCGGCGGGGGCTGACATGGTTACTTCAATTTTGTTGAAAACATGTAAAAGAAGTGTGGCAATTCCACTTGCATATATCTACAATCTGAGTGTAGAGTGTGGGGTTTATCCTGAATGCCTGAAACATGCAGTTGTCATTCCGGTATATAAGGGTGGGGAAAAAAAAAGAGTATATCGAATTATCGTCCTATATCTATTATAAGTACAGTTTCCAAGGTCTTTGAGAAAATAATTGGAGAGCGGATGAGACGATATCTTGAGCGGGGGAGTTTTTTTTCCTCCAGTCAGTTTGGGTTTCGGCCGGGATTAGGTACCCAGGAGGCTATTTCAAGATTAACGGGCTCTATAACTTGTTATTTAGAAAATAAAAAGAAATGTATTGCAGTTTTTCTCGATTTGGCTAAGGCTTTCGATACTATTTCCCAAAAGATACTATTAAAAAAGCTAGAAGCTGTGGGAATAAGGGGCCTGGCTCAAAAGTTTCTGGCAAGTTACCTCTCTGGTAGGACACAGGCAGTTAAAATAGGAAATAAACAGAGTAACCAGGAAAATATTCGCTTTGGAGTTCCTCAGGGTAGTACGCTGGGACCATTGTTATTTATAATTTATATAAATGAGCTCTGTAATATGGATGTTGGTGGGGATATTGTAACCTTTGCGGATGATACAGCTATAGTTTTCGGAGACTCGACATGGACTGAAGTCTTTAAGAGGGCTGAGTTTGGTTTGAGTCTGGTTAAGAGATGGCTCAGTGAACACTTATTGACAGTTAACGTAGATAAGACTAAATTCATGCCATTCTCTCTCACGGCTGCGGGTGCTCTGAAGGAAACGAAATTATTGAAGATGCATTCCTGTATGGATTTGATGAATGATTGTGTATGTCCGCATATCTCATCTTGCAAAGAAATAAAATACTTGGGGTTAATCATAGATCAACACTTGAGATGGGATGCGTATCTGGGTGCACTCACTAAGCGTCTGGGGAAATTACTTTATGTATTTAAAACACTACGAAAGGTACTTAATGAAACTAGTATTAAATCAATATACTTTGCGTTGTTCCAGTCTGTTATGTTGTATGGTATTGAGAGTTGGGGCAGTACGGCAAGCGTCCACCTGCAGCCTATAAACGTTGCACAAAAGGCAGTCCTACGTATCATGGGTGATGTGGGATATCTAAGTCCTTCTGACCCCCTTTTTAGGAGATTTAAAGTTCTCGATGCTCGACAACTGTATATACAGCGAATTCTGGTCCGTTATTTTGGGTCTGATGCCTTGGTGTCTCAAACGGAGGGGCATGGGTTGAGGTCGCTTGCGCATGGAGTGAGGAGACTGCCAAGGATGAAAACTGCTCTGGGGCAGAGATCGCCGGAGTATCTGGCTCCAAGGTTGATGAATAGATTGCCAGGTGATGTTAAAGACTGCGAGAGTGTGACAGTGTTTAGGAGACGCTTGGATGAATGGTTGCTGACGAATGGAAGAGAGAGATCACGGTTCGAGTTGTTCAGCGTGCTGACGTAGTGCATATCTAAGACATGCAAAACTTTGCCTCGACACAGGCACAAGCCTAGTGAGGCAATATTTATTTAAGTTAAGGTTTAATTACAAATTTTTGTATTTTTTGATAAATTTGATTTGTATTTTCTTTTGAATAAAATTCATTCATTCATTCATTCATTCAATAATTGTGATTGTGACAGATGTGAAACATGAGTTTTTTTTTGTCAATCTTTGTAACGAAATTTCCCTACTAGAATGATACACGTATTTTACATTATTAAATTTAACACAGCAACACGTGTAGGTGGAAGGGTGATGACAAAATGAGACAAATTATGACTAAGTTTTTAATAGTGACGATCAAGCGACGACTTGGGCCACGTCCACTCGAGTTTCCCCGTTGACGATCCTTTTGAAGTGATGGACGATCGGCTTGACGCGATTGGATTACGGTCCGATGGGATATCCTCCGCATAATTCATTATTTGGTTTTCCCCACTCACAGTAATATTTTGGAGTGATAT
Organism: Mystacides longicornis; assembly: GCA_963576905.1. Classification (NCBI taxonomy): domain Eukaryota; kingdom Metazoa; phylum Arthropoda; class Insecta; order Trichoptera; family Leptoceridae; genus Mystacides; species Mystacides longicornis. The sequence continues at coordinate 17,069,621 of OY756425.1, forward strand.
TACATTCTGTCGATGGAGTCTATTGTTTTCGCAACACAAAAAAATATCTTATATTAACGATAGAAAATGTCCATAAAATTTTGTGCCTTTTTAAAACGTATCTAAGTGTTTTCGTCATAATATTTTAATAAAAAAAAAAACTTTTTGATGAATTTGATTTATATTGATAAAAAAAATTGATAAAAATTCTGAATTTAGGAGAAAAATCGGATTTAAGTACCTATTTAATAAAAAATCGAGTTTGATATTTTTGTCTTCTTTGACTGTTTGTATTTCGTACAGTTTTTTTTATTTTTTTTATTTATTTTCGCTACCTCCAAGAAACAAAGTTTCGCTGTCGGAGGCAGCACATAATAAAATTTTACATAGTTTGGTACATGATAAAACTTAAGCCTAGTACATAGGCACCTATGAACTATTTAAACTATAAAATAACATAAAGATAAAAATGAAAGAAAAAAAAATATAGAAACGAAAACCAAGCAAACAATAAAAAACAAAAAAAATTTGAATTCTGCATTCCGTACAAAGCCTTATAGATAGGTATTTTCAGAAAATATCGAATGTATGAGTTATGACTATAAGAGGAGTTCATAATTCCTCAAATTATACCATTAATAATTAAAAAAAAAACGAATCAAAAAATTACTAGTTTATGCCTACATCCTGACTTTATGCTAGTTTTTATAACCCTGACTTTGAGAAAATATTTTTTAAGCAATTAGCAACGCAGTCTTTTAGAAGATCGCGTATAAGTGACATTTCAATGAAAATAGATGCTTTCTATGATATTAATTATTGATGCATAGATCGTGTCTAGATAGGCGATAAAACTGATGAGCTCGTATTGTTATGTGAGAGAATACTGAATGCGTTATGTAAAACAAGGGGAGGTAAAACTTTTTTTTGGAAGTACGAATCGTAAACATAGTGATCTAGGGAGGCTTAAATATGTACGAAAAAAAGGAAATGAAATGTTTCTTTCAGAAAAAATAACAACTAACGACTCTAAAAATTTATTACTAATGTTCGATTTTTAAATGGAACAAACCACTAGGGGCTTACGACCGTCTTCTACTGTTATTTCGAAGGCTGGCTTAGTGTGATCACTTTACTGTTTCTTTCACTTTATTTACTGCAATAATAATTATTATGATATTGAAACACATAATATTATATTGCTTGCAGATTGTACTTATGTACGTACAAAGTTGATTTTATAACGCGTTTAATTTTCTCCGTTATGAGGTTATTTCATTAGAACTGAATTCATTCCATATCTATACATATTATTTTCTCAAGTCTTCAAATAGGTAAGATTTTTGTTGACTGGAATAAAAATGGAGAGCGCTGTTAAATTGGACCGTAGGCCACAATCTACCGACCCCTGAATTGGAAAATTATGCACATTAACACGACATTGATAATTTTTATAGATACAAAATGATAATAATAAATTCAGATTTTTTTCTTTTTTAAAACATTGAATATAGTTTTCAATCATGCTCTCTGTGGTTTCTACTTCATGTGAAATAATCATCGGTGATTATTTAACACGAAGAATGATCTCGGCTGTAACCTTTAAGCTTTCTTGTGTTGATAAAGACCGCAATTTCCTATGCGAAAGTGATTTTGTAGTCGATGATACTGGCTGTTAAAGAAATTTGATCACTCAAATACACTCGACATCTTTCACTTCTGTATATTCGAAATTCGAAACGGCGGCAAAAGTGAAGATGTGTTGCTCGGTAGGTTCTCCGTGTTTATAGAATCTATACCCCAAATTCTACGGGTCAGAAAGGGTTTGTTCCATAGACTAGCCGTTATTGCTCGGTACTCCATGTCAAGAATCTATGCTTCAACTTCCACGTGTCAGAAATAGTTGGAGCCATAGACTAGCCGTGTTGTCTTCCGCTTCATTCTGCCTCGACCTTTAGTTTCACTTTCGTTGCATTCAGCCGTTGCGTGGATATTATGCAAACCGATTCCAGTAGACACGATAGCACCGTGAAGTAACGGCCCTCCATCGGATCGGAAGCCTCTACTCTACTCTATGCAATGTTAACCGTGTTAGTCGGTTGGTGTGCAGATACGTAGGTACTCCGGTAGACTGTCAGTGGAACTTTCTCTTGCCCACCAACCATAGCGTTGCTCTTTGAGAAGTGAAATTTATTGTTGTTTTTGCCTCGGATAAATAGTATGATCTTTGTTGACTTCACTTCTTTTTTTAATGGATCCATACTCTTTGTGCGTCTTGCATTCGGTGTATGCAGACTAAACATCACGCTTATTATTTTTCATCTTATGTATTTAGATTGCATTTTATAACGTTTATAATTAATTGTTGACTGTCTTATAGCGAACGTTGGTTTTAAAAGTGATCGCATTTAGCCTGTTTTTCAATAACGGTAAAAGGCATAGAAAGCCCGTAGTGATTCAGACTCAAAGAAATATATTCCAGCAACTATTAAATGCAAACATAACTTTTATTACGAATATGTAACAACTAATGACTGATGTTCGATTTTTAAATGAAACATTCCAATAGTGTGATCACTTTACGTTATCAACGTTCGCCATTAGGTGGTAATGTTTAAGTCTCCGAAACTCCCAATAATGAGAATTCTCGACATGCTCAACATGTCGAAAAATCTCATGTATGCAACAAGTAGATATTTAATAATTATTGAAATATAGTAGAGATATAAGTTGGAAATTATTGAGAACAAGAGATCAACCAAATTTAAAGACTGTCATGTATTTGGCGCCAGGATACGACTTTATCCATTTTTGTTAATGTCTCATCTTTATTGCCTGTTGGTGGTGGTTGGTGCACAACGTTCTAATTATGTCTAGATTCTTGCGACCATTTTTCGGGACTAGATCTTAACGAATATCACTTTTATTCCCTTGATGTTCGATCTTCACGATCGCTCCGTCCGTCCAAATGGAGCGATGTCACTCCAAAAAATGACCTCGAGTGGGGAAAATGAAATCGATGATGTGGAGTGACAGGGTGAGTCGGATATCCATCAGTCCAAAATTCAATCACGTCAAGCCATTCTTCCACTATCCAAACGAATCGTCAATGGGGAAACTGAAGTAGTACGCCACTTTTGTCTTCATCCTTCCAGCAGGTTACACGTGTTGCTGTTTTAAATTTAATGATAGCAAATCACGTAAAATGAGCTTAGTCATGTTGTGCATATTTTCCGGGCGGGTATAGATAGTTTTAAATGAGAACTCTTGTTGTATTTTTCATTTTTAGAGAATTGGAATCGTTGATCAGTCTGTTGGTGATTTTTTATGTTGTCGTCTTGTTTATTTTAATATTATTATTAATTTTATACAATGACATTGCCCTCTTTGTTGTTCTTGATCAAGGGTTTGATGACGTTCGTTTCAGTGTTGTTTTCATCTGATAGGGATTTATGTATTCTTTCTCTTTTTATGAAATGCAAAATTTTCAAAGTACCTAACTAATCTGTATTTTTGTCGTATTTGTTTTGCTTTTTTTATTAACTTTTTCTTTTGTTTTTATCTGCGAGTTTTCTGCTTTTTATTTATTTTGTTCTGAATATGTATTTGTATGCACCCAGCCAGTGTTTTCAGTTTGCGGATGTCATCCCTTTGGAGTGATCGTGAATGGGGGCTTATGTGTTTACGACTGTCAAATTTAGTGACTGAAATTGGAAATAATATATTTATATACATAGAAACGTTCGTAAAGGCGCCAATAAACGACGAAAATCTAGAAGGCTTGGGGTAGTCGGTTAAATTTACCCAAAGATGACAGCCCCGGGTAGATATTTCAAGTTAACATACGTTTAGTAAAAATCTGATGGAACTGAAAATTTAACCCTGAACTCCGTCTTCTGAAGTCAGCGCCAAGATCACAAGCTTTTTGAGACCAGGTTTACCACAACTACTCCGTTGAACATAAACGCATTTCAAATTTGCATATTAATATTATGTTTATTGATTGTTTGACGAAATTGATTTGTCATACGGGCGCCAAAAATAATTAAATGCAGTAGGCTGGCTGACCTATTTTTCCATTAAAACCACCTGATCATTTTGAAACTTGAGATCCTTGATTTTTATTTATCCAGTCATGAATAAATGATTATTTCCCAATACGAGTAATTTGGAATGCAAGTTGACATAATATGCAATGCATATTATACTACATACATAGATGGACTAATATTACATTTTATTCGTGTGGTCAGTGGGAATTTTTCACGGGTTTCTCGGGTTGACGCCGGATGCCCTTAATCTAGTGGCGGATCTCCCTTTATTTGAAGCTTTCAGTATAGTGTCTCGTATATAAGGAATAACCTTATAAATGTATGCCGGAACTTCGTTACCAGTATTTTCACTTCTCAAGATCTGAGCATTTTGGAACATAATGAGCTAACAAATCTAATAGAAAAATTCTATTCCGTAGGGTTCTCTTATACCAAACGAATATTGAGCCAGATTTTGGAAATAGAGTATTATTTTCACGACCGTTGACATTGGACACCATGAAAACAACAACTATTAATTTGTAAATAGGCGATGGCAGTTCTTTCTTATTGTTACCTATTTCCTTGGTGACCATATCAAAGATTAAGAAAATATACTCTATTATGGAGCTCTGACTCTATGTTCGATTGGTATAAACGCGCCCTAACGGTTTAAAAGATCTGTACAATATTTTTTTATGTCAAACAAACAGTTTCAGATAGGTACGGACCGAAAATCGTCTTCCCCCAATAAGTAGGTACTATTTACACCTATTGACGCGATGCTAAATTTGATAATTGAATCTCCGCTGTGTCTCCACAGTCCATGCAACAGGTTGTATTTTACAGTCTAGCTCAGTGGGTAAGTCCCAGACGACCTGTTGAATAATACATTTTTTTCTATTGATATCATTGGATATGTTATTGGCTTGCCGAATCACTCGAAAACGAATGCAGTGCTTAAAAAAATGTTATTGACTATTTCTTCGTATTCGCAGGAAATAAGGAATATCTTTGTTAATCTATCGTTAATTTGTTATCAGTTTTTAATAATCAATAATTACCTAATGCTATTCCATATTTAATTGAAGAGCATCGAAGATGTCATTGATCTGAAATATTTGTTTAGTTTCATGTTATGTTTTTTATTATGAATCTGGGCGCGCTCATAGTTAACACGAATACACTTTTGACATCTTTTATACGAAGCATAGCGTGTGTCGTAAAAAAAGAAGATAATCGGCACCTAGAATCGAACTTATCTTGGGTTTAAAGTCAGCGATCAAACTAGTAGACTACCAACTATCTCAGCTTATAAAATAAATATTTGGTCGTTCTATAACATACATCAGAGAGAATCGTCATTTTTCCAGTATTATAAGTTCAAGTAGGTACCTACTTAATCATTTTCCTTTTTACTCGTACTTTTGAAAACAGCGGAATCATTTTCGAAATTAATGGCGGGTCACACTCGCTTACTATCTGACAACAACCTGCCTTTAATTGGGCAAAAAAGTTTCAAATTCGTATATTTTTTGGTCATTATCTCCAGAAGTAGAGTTATGACTTATGGTTTGTTTATGGCATTGATGAATTTTGGAGACATATTGCGGGGAAGGAGGATATTGTTAGCCCAGATAACAGTTGATTCATCACTTGGCAACACAAATCAATCCTGTTACATTTTATGCACAATCGCTTGCGCTTACATGCCCGCAGATGACACATTTGTCATCCAATGCCCCACATCCAGCACCGTACAAATGTGACCGTTACTTTTGTTAGGATATCGTATTGTATGAGCGTATCTAAATCACATTACCATCGACATACAGCGTATTGTTCAATGTCCACATTATTTGCTAATTACTGATGATAAAAGAATTATAATTGTTATCCACTCTTGACGATTATTTACGGCCACCAACGTGTATTATGCTTATCAGCTGATAATCTAGCGAATCGGGTCAGTCGCGTGTCTGTATAGTCACACATTAACTGTAACATAATAATGATGTGTGATTTATTAGGTCATGTTGGTCTTCGGTGTCCTACGTTTCGTGCCATAGTTTGGGTCATGTGGAGACTTCTTCTACTGAGAGTATTTTTGGGTGGGTGAATGGATATATACCGCATTGAACAGTTGGTTATACCTACTTCACGAATAGGATATTCCTCTCTCCTCGCTTTATATAAACCCAAAAAGCGAAACCGACATCAGGGTATACCAGTTTAAGAAGGCGTAGTCGACCAAGAATGACGTAGATCAAACACATCGATTCCGTCCTCAAGGATGGCCAGGTCAGAAGCAAGAAAAATAGGAAAGGTTGAACGAGAAATGGTATATCAGTGGAAGAAGCGAAAAAGTGTGCAAGGATAGAAAAGAGTGGAGGTCCGTTTTTTCTGCCTACCCCTTACGGGTAGGGATTGCAATCCGGAAAACCGGATCCGGTATTCCGGCGGATCCGGCATCAAAATGCTCATATCGGATCCGGCGCAAATTGACGGATCCGGAGATCGGATCCGGTTTATCATATCAAAGGATTTTTCAACAAACTCAACATGGACAGAACTCGAACCCGTATCCCTAACAATTTCACAGGGTCATTTTAGGTAAAATTGTGGGTACCCATAAAGATGAAAAGAGAAAATGAGGCAAATGCGTAACACTGAGCGCAGTGGAATGCTGCTTTTGCCTCCTTGTACCCAATGTAGGATTTTAAAGCTAGTGTTTACTGATCGTATTGAAAGTATTGACTATCGAATGAAAAGACACCTGTTAGAAAAATGGTGAGAATATTAAACAATTATTTAGCCAATAAAATATATATTACCCTTTTTCAAAGCAAAATAATAATTGTGATAATTGTCTTCTTTTTATTAGATTAGTTCGGTAGTCTGTCACAATGTGTGTGCTGTTATATTCAAGGATAAAACTGAAATAATTTCTCAAAGACTTATTCTTGATAACATAATTATAGGAGTGTCTCTGATTAATCCCGGTTATAGGTATTACTCCTGGGACGCGCATGTCCAACTGCTCATCCATCTCTTTTGTGCTCGTACAAGGGTCTGTTGGTTTATGTGATTTCATCCTCTTATAATTACCAGAATCACCGGATCAGTTCTGTTGACGTGGTCTTTCCAGTAAGGCCTTCTATTTCTACCCCATTGCCTGACGTTCTCGATATCGCAGAAGCTCCGAATCTGGAGTTTCTTACTCTGCCTCGAATGGTTTATTCCACTATGGGTTGGTGATTTTTTGAGAATCTTTCTTTTTCGTGGTGTCGGTTTTAGTTTGCACATCGTAAATCATGATCAACCAAGCAGGTTATATAAATATGTTACTTATTTTCGATGAATTTCAATTTGAATTTTATAAAACGTAATATACATAATTTGTAACTTTATTTTTAAAAAACTATTTTTTTTATAGTTTTTACTATTTAAAAGAAGTCATATCCTAATTAAATTAATTTCGTATACGTACCGTTTTATTTTAAGCCTTTATTATTGTTAAAAATGTTAATTCATCAAGGTTAGCTCAATCCGGTCGGATCCGATCGGATCCGGCCGGATTGACGAAAATCCGGTTGGATCCGGCCGGATTCAAAATGAGACCGGATTGCAATCCCTACTTACGGGACACGGCGTGATGGGTAAAAAAAAATTAGTGAGTTCTCAACTTACCGGATAGCAAATTTATACCTTTTTTAAGGTTGTGTCCGGGTCAAAAATTTTACAAAGGTGGCAACACTGCACCGATTCCGTCCTCATCAAGTAAGGCCAGGCAGAAGCAAGAAAAATAGGAAAGGTTGTACGAGAAATGGTATATCGGTGGAAGAAGCGAAAAAGTGTTCTTGTATAGAAAAAAGTGGAGTTCAGTTCTCTCTGCCTACATCTTACTTCTAGGGGGACGTCCATTAATCACGTGATGTTTTTTTGCAAGTTTTTAGACCCCCCCCTCCCCCCTAGTGATATTTGGTGATGTTTCAGAACACCCACCCCCTCCCCCCTGGTGATGTTTCAGAACACCCCCCCCCTCCCCCCGAAAATCACGTGTACTTTTTCAGTACAAAGAATTACGCAACATGATTTAAATTTTCGTCAGTTTTTTAAATTTCATAAAGTTCAACTGTGTTTTTTTTTAAATTCATCAGATAAAATAAATGCACGTGATTTTCTCACTAGACCCCCCCCCTCCCCCTACGTGACGTTTCGTGATTTTTTCAGACCCCCCCCCCCTTCCCCTTTTGGGCTCACGTGATTAATGGACGCCCCCTAGCTCGTGATTGACTTCTAAATGGGGGACGAACCGTGGGGATCGTAAAAGCCTTGGATGCTTGGAAGGTTTAGCACGTGATTGTTTGCCTTTCTTTGAAAATGATATAATCTCATTAATGATGGTTTCATGTATCTTTCACGATGTTGGTACAATGATAGTCATATATTTTTTTATTATGTTTAATACAATAAACAAAAGTGTAAGATTAATGAGAAATATGCTTTGGCAAACATTGAAATAAAACAATTATGTTGTTATTCTGTTAGCCATTATGGTGTTAAGACAGTGAATTAACTATTGTTTTCCACAATAAATGTGTATTTCATGCCCATTATAGCTTTCTTTCATTTTAATGGCGCTTTTGCAGAGAAAGTGCTCAATATTTTTTTTTAAGGTCTCTGTATCTTTATTAATATCCCGATAATGTGGTTTCATTAGCAAACCTTATTCAGAATGTCTAAAATATTAATGAATAACCTAATTATAAATTTTAATTTACCGATACTGTTTTTTGTGTCCAGATAATGACGGTTATTCTAAAATGAAAAACAGACGATTGAGTTGCGTCCTATCCAATTTTTATTGAGACTTTTGACATTTCGCTATTGTGAAAATGTTTTATCCAATACATTAGATGCGTAACTACTGGCAACCGATTATTATAACTCAACTCAACCTTGCGTTGAGATGGAACGTGAATTTCAGAATAGCCGTCAATGACTAAACGCAAGAAGCCTCTTTGTAAGCTAGCATGTGTCAGCTGGGCAGGGTCCAACCAGTAGCTCATGCAGCTACGAAGGCCCTCAGTATCACCGACACGCTTACGCACCAGATGTCGATAGATCGGGAGACAGCAGCGGTTCCATCATTGTTGAAGTTCCGATCACCAGGGGTTGTGAGAGGTTGTAGAAATGAAACAAGCTTTCAATCTTGAAGGCAGACGTCCGGCGAGTTGGTCTTCTAGAAGTGGTCCCAGTGAACAGTGGAGTATCTCAAGTAGATTCCAGTAGTCGACTCAACTCGCCGTACATTTTGCGATTTTATTTATATAAAAATCGAGAACAAAGAAAACTAATCAGAGGACTGGTTTAAATTAACCAATCAACGGTCTCTATTTGAGGAAAAATGGTCAACATTTTTCACTATCAATTTGTTACATTTTTCATTATATCTTTTGAATTACAGAATTTATATTGCTTAAATAATAATTAAATCATACATATTTAACAGGCAATGAACACTAACGCACAGAGAGGTGTGGGACATGTCTGGCTGGCATGATATTTCAAATAAAGTACCAAAAGTACATAAATTCCCTTTTACGTGAAACTCACCAGCTCCCATCGAATTGATGTTCGAAGCCGAGGCTCTCGGACGCAGCCACAGCTTTTGGTCATAATTCGCCAGGCTTTGTCAATTCAAAAACCCTGGCCATTCCAAAAGTTTTAGTACTTTTACAAAAGTTAAATTTATCAATTGACATTTAGGCATCCCTCTGCACGTAGTGTATGATACTCTTAGTAGTAAATACTATCCTATACCTTATTAGAATCAAAAAATATAAATCAATAATTAACCCATTAAAAGTGTTTATAATTAGTTCAAAAGATTCTAAAAGCAATGACTCTAATATGTATTAGGAAAAGCAACCTAAACACAATATAAAAATTTAATATTTCTATACTTGGTAATTTGATCATTTTTAATACAAAAATTAATTCCAATAAACTCTGGACTAATTAACCAAGTTGATTATTCCTGTTCGATTTGACATCAAATGCTTCTCATGTTTACCAGCAGACAGCAGTCTCCAGAACGAAATATACTTACATCATATGTGTACTTTGCTTATAGATATGTAGGTTTTCACGTTTTCCTAGATATGAAAACTTGAATATCTCCAGTTACATTCAATGTATCAAGTTGCAATTTTCACCAACTTATGTAAGACTTAATTACCCACAAACTAGTATAAAAATAATCCCCATACGAATATATTTATGTACCTAAAAATGATTATCAATGGTAATAAATCCCTCTAAAATGTACTCTTATCTAGTACGTTAATTAATCTTGACCTTATTTCCCAAGATTTTACATATATTCCAATTGATACATTTAGAGAACACTAATTACTACATATTAGTAAAAGAAAAAATATAAAAACATTTAAAACAACAAGGAAAACTCGAAATCATTACAGCAGTGCAGATAATTAATCATGTACCACAACACATCGATATTGTGAAGTGTACACTCAGCGCTTGTCAAAAATTGGTATGACAGTGATTTTGTGTATGTGTGAGTGAATACATATTTATTAAAAATGTGAGTGTATGTGTGCCTTGTCCTCCTATAATAGTATAGTACATATCGCAAGTAGCTACTCAGCCATCAAACAAAGATTTCTTCGGCGTAGGACAAAGGTATAAATATGGGTCACAGTTCATACAGATGCTCATTAATAAATATGATTCGATGCTGGAGTGATGTGTCCAATACACTCTTGCTTAGAACTTAATCGGTTGCCAGTAGTTACGTAACTAATGTATTGGATAAAATATTTTCAGAATACAGAAATGTCAAAAGTGTCAATAAAAATTGGATACGACGCAACTCAATCGTCTGTTTTTCATTTCAGAATAGACGTCAATGACTATTATTATGAAATGTAAAACAGACGATTGAGTTGCGTCGTATCCAATTTTTATTGAGACTTTCAACACTTCACTATTCTGAAAATGTTTTATCCAATACATTAGATGCGTAACTACTGGCAACCGATTAAGTTCTAAGCAAGAGCTTCTTGCGTTGAGTTGGAACGTGATTTTGAGAATACCAGTCATTATATTAACCAAATAACTGCCTACCTATTATTCACTCACGCAAGATACCTGGTAGGTATAAGTGGTCAACAGTGATTAGGAAAACCAGCTACTGCTACTAGAGTGATTAACTATCATTTATTACGACCGGCGCGGCGTTACGGTCTGCTCCAAGTGACCTTCTGTTGGAAATCCTTGTTGGTGACGTGCCGACTCTTGTCCGTGTTTTATTTTACGTACACTTTGTTTTATTTATTTATTTTCGTGTGTAGTCCACTTGGAATTTTAATTCGAATTATCAAATTTAAACATAAATAAATAAATATAACACTTTTCTATACAAAGGTGTTAGTATAGCCGGCGGAACCGGCCTGAGGCATTTTTTTCCAGTCAACCGTTCCCGTCCATCTGAGGCAGGCCAACCCCGGGTAGAATTTTCAAGTGAAAAAACACTCAGAAAAACTCTGACCCGACCGGGAATCGAACCCGGGACCTCGGATCTGAAGTCCACGCCAGTACAACTAGGCTACCGCGGTCGGTAGCCTAGTATGGGATACAATCGAAAATCAGACATGGATGAACTTTTCAGTCACGTTTCAACGATTGCCTTAATATGGAGAAGATTCAATTCATATCTCAACGAATGGCTTTTAACCGACTTCTCAACGACAATTTGACGAACAAGTCACTTCTCATAAACTACCCTAAATCTAGAGAACATTTAAACAGCTCTCAAATATGTACTGTCTTTTAATTTAAAGAATATTCGAATCACAATTCAACGACTGCATTTTGATTATGAGTAATTTCGAGTCATGTATTAAGGTGCGTTTATACCAAACGAACAAAAACCCAGAGCTTGAAAATAGAGTATATTTTCGTAATCGTTGATACTGGTCACCATGGAAACAACAACTAATTAATGGGCGGTGACAGTTCTTTCTCGTTGTTTTTTCCTTGGTGACCATATCAAGGATCAAGAAAATATAATATACTCTATTTTCCAGCTCTGGATCTCTGTTCGTTTGGTATATAAACGCAGCTTTATAATCTGTCTAATGGTCTGGGTTCCTACGGATACGCCGCTACAATAAACGGCGGTGGATATGTCAGTTGAGAACATTGCCAATATGGTTTCCATAGTAACGAAAAACATTGTCATATAATTTTGAAAGACGCCGTCTTGTCAGATGACGGCCGCTCCCTAGGAACCCAACGCATTAAAGACAGCTGGCCTAGACAAAACACATTAGAAAGCGAATCGTAAATTCGAATCGACAAAGCGAATTCTTCGATAACGAAGTACGGTTTCGTAGACAAACACACTTCGTTTCTATATCGCCGTGGCGATAAGACGCAAAGCGTCGATTCGACACATGACGTCAGACAGCGTCGTTTTTTTCTATGATTTTTAATTGTTACGTTGGCAGCCATTTCATTTATTGTCGTTGATCTATGGTCGATATGTCATTATATTCTTCTTCTTCTTCTTTAATTTAGCATATTACTCCTAAAAATAGGGTGTTCATGCCATGATCTCTTGTATATTAATTATGACAAATATCAAAATCTTTGTTTATAGTAATTGCTGTGTTTATATTTTATTAAAGTTAGATTTAGAAAAATACGTACCTACAGAATAAGATGCGTAACTATTTAATATTGGCCTTAATGCAAGATAATAAAATTTTAAGAAGGATTGTATTGTCGGTTGATAAAAGAATAGAAATATTAGATCGGAATTCTACGCGGCATCTTAGTTCATTCAATAATGGGCCCATTGATGGGGGAAGTTGTTGCCTGCAATACTTTGTCCTGGCAAACGACAAGGCGATGACTGTCGCTGCTTACTGTTGTGGCAAAGTATAGATCGAATTCGAAAAAAAACAATAATGGGAACCTGTCAGGAATTATTATTGGATATTCAAATAAATAAATGATTTAGGTCTTCGGTACCACCGCACTAGCAATACAATATTCATTCAATATAATCTTCAGGTTTTCATTTACCGATGTTGAAGGATTTTCTAGTGCTTTTATCTTGTGAGATTGTGAAAAAAATCATTAAATATGGACGGTTGTGATATTTTTGTGAAATATGGACTCAACCATGAAATATGGAAAATAATAATATGTATTTACATATTAATCCTGGCCCTACTTATCACGAATCATAGACTAATTAATTCATTAGAAACGATATCTCATGACGTCACCATATTTTTCGACGCGCGCCGACGCCATATATATTATGAAATCATATATGTAATGCGTAGACAAACCCATTTAATTTTGACAGTTCGGCGAATTCTTCGTCAATATTTGTCGAATTCTTCGACTTCGCCGCCATCTTTTTGACGATAAGAAATCTTTGTAGATAACGAAGAAAAATAATTCGTTTGTTAAAAATTCGACACAATTTTCTAAAATAAAATATTTACTAACATTTTAATTATGTTTTACAATAAAATAAAGGTAATAAATTATACACCCTATTGTTCAGAAATCCCACCCCATTGCCTGGACCCCACCAGGGGGGGGTTCAGGTAGCTCGTTTCCCCCAGAAATGACCCCGGATCGTTTAAAGAACAAGGGCGTAATGATCGGAGCCCTGAATATCCGCACTCCGCACTCGAGGGCGGCCGGGGAGCTTGTTGCTGCCAAGTTGGTGGGAGACTATGGACTGGGTATCCTGGGGCTGAGCTAGGCATGCAACCTAGGGCGGGGCAGAGAGACGCTGGCAACTTTGTCATGCTGCACTCTGGTCACCGAACTGCACGGATGCGTGGCGTCGCTCTACTTTTAAGTAAATATGCCTTCACTCGCCTTCTTGATTGGGAACCTGTTTCTGACCGCCTGATGAGTGCGTCCTTCAAGATGACAGGCGAAACACTGACGGTCCTGACGACCCCCAGTATGGACCAGGCGTCATGGGGTAATACATAATAACGGAAGCCGTCTGATTGCTTTCGCCACGGTCCATCGACTCTTTATAGGTGGAACCCTGTTCTATTCCAAAGAGCTAAAGATAGAAGTTCACAAACAGAACATGTAGGAGGAACAATGCACACTTTGCTAATTCTTTTAAAAGCGACACTTAAGAGATAATAATTAATGTTCTTGAAAATCAAAACAGTTGTAAAATGATTAATAAATGAACTAGCACCAACTAATCCATTTATGATGCTGTTCTCTATTTTGTTTCACAAGAACATCTGTTATTTTCTTGAAAGATGTTGATAGCATACCTATATGTGTCTATTAAATTGCGTAAATGTATATAGTTGTTTTCGCTAAATATCCAGGTGCGCCATTTTCCATTCATATTCCCTTCTATTCCTATCTTATTATAATTGCAAGCTACGCTTTGCTTTTCCACTGTCGCAAACTTGTTGTTAGCCCTATCAAAATCTGAAAAGCTTCTAGACCTTCTTCGAAAACCTCTTGGATGCACAGATATATTGTTTCTTATGCTTATTAATGTACAGTAAAGAATCAATAAATAAATAAAACGATTAGATAATGTTCTATAGCTTTATTATTGTATTGTGTTTACTAATATTGTACATATTGAATTTGAAATAAATAAAATGATCACAGAAGAGCACATGGATGTGGTATTGACTGATCTGCAAAATAAGAAGAAAATATTATTGTACAGAAAATGCTTACAACCTTGATCTGGCTCAATTCTGACGGACATTGGAAGTGGAAATGTTTAATAAATTCCAATTTATCCGTTGTCTTTGGATGTCCCGATTTTATTGATTGTTCCATTTAGCATTCTAATGCACCACGTAAAAATTTGTAAAAAAATAATACATTTTATTTTTAACGATTTTTTAGCAGTAGTGACATTGTTTTTGTAAAAATACATAATTTTGCTGGTTGTTTTCGTCATTTCGAAATTATTTTTCATATTGAACGGAATTTTCAACAATATCAATTTAAATAAAAATCCAAACACTAACCGTCTTACTTCTGAAAAAATGGTTCATTGTAAGATTACGTATAAATCACTGATAAGTTTTTACTTCAATTATAAAAAAAATATTGAATCTGCGTTTGTTTTGTATGAAGATGACATTTCATACAAAATTTTGTAAACAAACAAATAGTAGCTCGGCAACGCGAGTGGTACCAACGTAAGAATCAAAAAAACATTCAGAAAAACGACGCTGTCTGACGTAATTGTGTCGAATCGACGCTGCCGATGTATCGCCAAAGAGAAAAATTCGAAAGTAGATAACGAAGTCTGTTTGTCTACGAAACTGTACTTCGTTTTCGAAGATTTCGTCGTGGCGATAATAATTTACTCGTTTTCTAATATTGTCAAGGAAACAAAGCGTTCGCTGATAAACAAATTCCATGCGAAATGAAAGTATTTATATATAAATCTATGGTGACTCTCGACAATGGTGCATATTATGCCAGGAATGTTATATTTATAAAAATTAAAATTAAGTGAATATAAATAAGTACACCGTTGACATCTTTCATCTCTTAATCAGGGTTGCCAGGTGTTCGGCATTTTACCGAATTTTTTCGGTATTTTAGAACCATGTTCGGCGTTCGCTATGAAGAAAATTTTACGGTATATTTTTCCAAGTAATTTTCCAACCAGTCCTTTCCGAAATTTTCGGAATAACGTTTTTCTTTTTTTACTGAATTTTCATCTTTCTGGAGATACCAAATCTTGAGAATCACTTTTTTATGGTGAACTTTCATTCTTTTCAGATACCAAGTGGGAACACTGGTTCGCTATTTTTTGGGAAAAAAACCTGATAACCCTGATTTTATCCAACAATATGTTATTGATGATTCACGACGAGTTCTTTGAAAATCATTTCATGATTATAAGCCAGGATGAAGTTCGATGGGTCAGCTAGTTGTGGATTAAAACTACTAAGTATATAGTAAATGCCAAAAAAATACAAACTGACGTTATTTTTTTTAATAAAGCGTCGATAAATGTAAGTATAAAATATAAATTATATATTATTACATATTTTCAATTTAAAATAATTTAATAAATATGTCTCGAATGCTGAAAAAACAACTAATTATTTTTCTACAAATAATTCTTATCGTCGCAAAGATGGCGGCGATTTGTCGAAGATTTCGCCAAAGTGTCAAAATAAATGTGTTTGTCTACGAAGAACGTACAAAATGTATGGCGTCGTCGAGCGTCGAAAGAAATCGTGACGTCATGGAAGCGAAATCGAAATATCGTTTCTAATGAACTGTCATTATGTGGTTTTGTCTACCAAATTGACCCATTGGCGTAAAGTTCGTTTGTAGTCGATCGCCAAATGCGATTTTGTCTAGGCCCACAGAACATTTCAGATTTACACAGCAACTTTTTTTATTTATAGAACATTCGAATCCACACCTCAACCTCTGTCTTTTGAGTAATTGAACATTCAAGTCACTTTTTAGCGACAGTGTTGTTAATTTCGTTAGTATCCGAGACACCTCTTAAAGACTGTTTATTAATTTAAGGATGTTTCAATAAGTCACCTCTAAATGCCTGCCTTTTAATTTAGAGAGCATTCGTTCACTTCTCAACGATTGCTTTCCATTTAGGTGATAAGAGCGCTTATTGAGATAATTGCCGTAATAAAATCGCATTAGGGGAATTGTTTAATTAACAAGTTAGCGTTTATTTGTCAGTACTTGTGTGTAAATACTGTTTGCGTGGTGATTCTATTCGGTGCAAGTGTATTGCGGCCGTAGGGTTGCCACCTTTTTTTTTTACATTTAAAGTACATTGGCTATTATCGGTAAGAAAAAAAAGTACATTGTGTCAAAATAAAGTAAAATTTATTTTTCTATATTTTTCTATATATCATGTTTAAAAACATATTTTTTATTGCATTTTGCAGTTTGTATCAAATTGGTATCTCTACTATACACTTGCGCAGCATCTTTACAATCTATATTTAAATTAAAGTAAATCAGTAATTCGTTTTTTATCAAATTCAGAGACGCTCTGTTTCTTTCGTCTCGTCATTTGCTATTCATCACAGAAAAAACTCTTTCTGTGAATGCTGACGTGGCGGGAATCGACAATAAAAATGAAATTACTTTATACACGTTTACAAAATTATTGTCACCACTCTTATTAAATATTTCCTGCCATTTTTGTGCAGTTGATAGTTCTGCAAAACTTTTATAAGAACATATTATGTCGTGATTATAAAGTTGGTTTAATAATGCCCATCACGCCGTGTCCCGTAAGGGGTAGGCAGAGAGAACGGACCTCCACTCTTTTCTATCCAAGCATACTTCTTTCGCTTCTTCCACCGACATACCATTTCTCATACAGCTTCTCCTATTTCTCTTACTTCTTACCTGGCCTTCCTTGAGGACGGAATCGATGTGTTCGATCCACGTCATTCTCGGTCGCCCACGCTTTCTTACACCATTCCTTTCAGCCTTATGAATTTTCTTTGTCATTCTGTTTGCATCCATTCTTTCCACATGCCCAAACCATCTCAACTTATTAACTTTCATCTTTGTCACAACACTTACTTCCATACCACATTCTTTCCTAATATTTTCATTCCTTTCCATATCCCATAAAGTTTTTCCACATATTCTTCGTAGAGATTTCATCTCTACTGCATTTATACTACATTCTTCTTTTTTCGTCCATGTCCACGTTTCACAACCATACATCATCGATGGTAGCAGGATTGCGTTATGCACTAGTTTCTTTGCTTGTAGTGAGACGTTGTTGTTTCTCATTATAGGTCTTAATGCACCGCCCACCCTGCGACCAGCAACTTTCCTACGTTCGATTTCTTTTTCACACTTTCCATCCCGACTAAACATGCTTCCTAGATACACATACTCATTCACTTGCTCAAGACATTCATTTTCTACGGTTACTTTGCAATTCGTTCTTGCTTCATCCCTTTCAAATACCAACACCTTTGTTTTGCTTACATTCATTTTTAGACCATTTTTTGCACAATTTTCAAACACACTTGACACAAGTTCTTGCAAATCATTTTCACACTCAGCCATAAGTACTAAATCATCTGCATACATAAGCGCACATACCTTTATACCATTCAATTCAACCCCTATATTTATATCTTTTAACCCACTGACGCAAAAATCAAAGAACAAATTGAACAACCAGGGTGACATGACGCACCCTTGCTTCACACCTTTCGTAAGATAGAACTCCGGTGAAAGGTGACTGTTCACCTTCACACACGCAGTACTTTCCGAATATAGCGAAGCAATGGCACGAATCAACCGGTTATTCACTCCATACATTGATAGAACTTCCCATAATTTACCCCTGTCTACCCTATCATATGCCTTTTCCAAATCTACGAATGCACAGAAAAGCTTCTGATGTTTACTCAAAAGCTTCTCCGTAATCATCCGCAGAGCATAGATCTGATCGGCACACCCCCTCCCATTCATAAAAGCCCCTTGTGCATCCCAAACTTTATTTTCAGTTATTGTTCTAACCCTTTCTACTAAAATTCTACTGTATAATTTACCCACGTTGCTCAACAAGCTGATTGCACGATAGTTGCCACAGTCCAACCGGGAGCCCTTCCCCTTGTACAGAGGGCAGATAATGGCTTTCCTCCAGTCACCTGGGGTACGGCCTTCCGTCCAGCACAAGTTGAAAAGCTCCAGGCACCACTGCAGCGTCACTCGGCCGCCATACCTGATAAGCTCCGTTGCTACCCTATCGCAACCTGACGCTTTCCCATTTTTTGCTTTTTTTAAGCGCATTCATAAGTTCATTCATACTGATTTGCTGACTCTCATCACCCTGTCCATTTATACTTACTTGGCACAAACTGCCGCATCCATCCTTGGTTTCAAACAACTCTTCAAAATACTCTTTCCATCTCAGACCTATACCCTTTTCCTGTGTCAGCATACATCCATTTTTATCTTTCAAACAATTCACTTTGAAAGATAAAAATGGATGTATGCTGACACAGGAAAAGACACGGCGTGATGGGTAAAAAAAAAAAAAAAAAAAAAAAAAAAAAAAAAAAAAAAAAAAAAATAATGCGATTTCTCCATAAAGATCATCCATATCTATGTACATTAAGTTTTTGCAGATTTAAATTTTCAATTCAACACCAATCGATAAATTTCGTTTAACGAAAAAATACTTATGACTTAAAGTTTTCAAAATCCTAAAGAAATCAAATCATGCGAAATAAAGTATTTTCGTGTACTTTATTGTTCCCATAAAGTATAAAGTACAATTACCTGAAATAACGTACAATACTTTATTATAAAGTACGGGTGGAACCCTAATTGCGGGCAATAATAATCTTATCTGTGTTAATTATTGGCTTCGCGAGCTGTAAGAGCGAGGGGATAATATTAGGTGCATATATGATCACGTGTCCATTTTAATATGTGCGGGAATTCTTGTGATTTTCCCGCGTTTATAATCTATACTAATATATAAAGAGGAAAGATTTGATTTTTTGTTTGTTTGTTTGTTTGTTTGTTTGCATCGAATAGGCTCCAAAACTACTGAACCGATTTGAAAAATTCTTTCACTTTTGGGAAGCTACAATATCGGCGGTGAACATAGGCTATATTTAATTTCCAAAAAAAATTGGGTAACCTACGAAAACTTCAATAATGTAACCCAAGGTGTAAAAAATTTACCTAAAATATTCTTTTTCTCGCGAACGCTGTGAAAACTAATGATGATAGAATAAAACAATGTACTACAATTTTGTAGAAGACATCATTATTTACAAAAAGTATCGCGACAGCATATGTCTAACTATTATAGTTATGCCACAATAAGTGTTTTTTAATTAAAAAAAAATCAATAAAATGTCACCTCTAGAAAAGGCTCTTTATTGGTATCTTGGTATTACTCCTTATTAAAATAAATTAGTTCATATTCAAGTCTGCTTCAATATGTTTGTATAACTTTTTGAATTATTCAATTCGGACATTCCATTCGAAAGTTATCACGAGTTTAAAAATGTGAGTATTGGAAAAAAAGCATAGTCTCTTATCATCTCAACTTATCCGATGCAGAGTGCGTACGGGAGCGGGCAGTAGAGCGCAAAGTAGTCACGGTGGTAAAGTGACGTGACACGATACATTGCAATGCAATTATTCCAGATTAACATATTATGCTATAAAATATTTTGAAAAAGTTAGGGATCTGTATGAAAACTAAATTATTTTTAAGTATCTATCTACCCGTGCGAAGCTGGGGCGGACCTTTAGTGTATGATAAGATTGTGTCGTTTGAATTTTGCCGATTGTTCACAGTACGACACACGCGAATAATAATAGATATATTCACAAAAAGATCGGCTCAACAGCGCATAAAAAGTACGGACCAACAAAAAAGTAATTTTTATATCTTATATATAAAAATGGAGAGCTATTTCCCGATGTCATCGCATCACGCCTAAACGGCTGGACCGATTTCGCTAATTCTTTTTTTGTCATGTAGGCTTTTATCGGGAGAATGTCCTTTTAGAAGAAAAAAATTAAGAAAAATGCATGGAAAATTAGAAAATTAATGGAAACTCTACGTAGACAATCTTATTAGTACTTTTTACCTTATAATTTTTATTCCAATTTTGAAATTTTGACAGAAACTGTCAATTGTTAGATAGTTGGTGCGATTGACAGAATGCGGATGGAATATACATGGTTTAAACCAGACGCATCGGTCGGAATTACATTGGTCAAATGATAATTAATTCATCACCAATCACCATACAAATTCGAATTCAATATTCATAGTTAGGAACACAGGACAACGTCTGTCGGGAAAGCTAGTTTAACAATATATATATATATATATTTTTTTTTTTTTTTTTTTTTTTTTTTTTTTAATAAATGAATCTGTGCTCACTCAAAGTGAACACAAATACACTCCTTGACTCTTTCACAGTAAGCTACTTAAAGCTTGTGTCGTGAAAGAGGGTCGGCACCTGGGATCGAACCACAACGTCCGCACCAAACAGTACGAAAGCCGAGGCTGTAACCGCCAGTCTACCAACCACTTCAGTAGAAACTCCACAAAAAAATAACTATGACGCCTTTCCTATTATACATACCTATATAAAATATGTTTATTACATTTGATTTTAATCGTCGTTGATCCTTGCTGAGGTTAATGTTGTAATGTTAGAAATAAATTATTCCATTTCCTCTAATATTTTTTTATTTATTTAGGTATCTACGCAACAAAAATGTTGCATTTACGCTTAGATAAGGAAAGAAAGGGGATACGTAACTTCTATGCATTGCCGTACTAAGAATCTGTGACCATTTCGCCATTTTTTGGTGGCAGACATTGGCAGGTACAAAATACATTTTTTGTACTAAATATAAATATTTTGCCAGAACTGCAAATTATAAACTCTAAGGAACATGCATACGATGTCAAACAAAAGGTAGGTACTGGAAGAAAGGAAACTTTTAAGCGCCACGGATGATCCGAAAAGTGACAGGCTGGTGGCAAACAGGCACTTTTTCTATAGGAAACAAGTATAAAAATGGTCACACGCCACCGGGCATAGTTACGTATCCCCTCTCTTTCCTAATCTAAGCATTTACGTTTCAAAATATAATAAACATTTCATAAAACAGCGCTTTGGTTAGCAAACGAAAGAGCAATTAAACAAAAGAAAAACGCTACATACAGACATATAACCAGGATTAACCTAATCTCACCATGGGAGAGGAGCAATCACATATACTTATATTCTTTTAGTTATTATAAATTTCCATAATTTTAGGATCTACATACTTCATAGTAAGATTTCTAGAGAAATCTTTTGAAGATCTAAAGTAAGACGGGTATCACTTAGTAAACCTATCATTTTAACTTAAGTGTTATACGACACCTAATTCATTGGAATAAGTGTAATGTTTATGTCACTTAAGTAGGGGTATGAGCTATTTAAGAATGTTCTGTACATAAATACCTACATTTTTGTTAATGACTCTTAAGTTGTTTATTTTTCGACATTAGTAAATTCGAATTAAGACGTATTATTTTGTCTGTCTGTATCTATCCGTAAGGTTTATATCTCTTTCTGTATCTGCCTTGGTAGAGATCCCTACTTTCTATAAACTGAAATTGGCAATAATTATTGATCACAAATAACAAAGAATCTATTTGGCAGTTTTAAGATCGTATATACGTATTTTTAATACCCATATTGTTAAAAAAATTCTCACTCTCAGTCATTTTTTTAAAATTAGAGGATACCTACTGTTGTTATTTGGTAGCGATGTGTTTTTTTATACTTAGCACACAGATATAATTCTATATATTCTTATAATTCTTATAATTCGCGCCTTATGTCTATCTACTTAGTTGTTGATTGTCAGTGTTCAGTGTTCGTTCAGTCGTCGGCTAGTCGAGATGTGCGTTGCGGTTGTTGCGTCCATGATGTGCTGTGATGTGATGTGATATTTCGTGATTCGCTTCCAGTCAAGTTATTGTTGTTTGTTTGTTGATTAATTGAATAATTACACATATATTAGTGATTGGTGAGTGTGTAGTGATTCTAACACGTGGTCAGTGTCGATATGTTGTGATCTTGTGGATGAGAGTAATCACAGTACGATGAGTAGGAAAGTGAAATACCAGCTGTTGGATGACTCCGATAGCGATGGAAGGTGAGAGAAAACTTCTTATAGTTTCGCATCATATTAAATTGTCTGCTAATAGTGTTATGGAGTTTAAACTGTAATTATTGTATGTAATGTTTTCACCGTGTTGACAGATTCATTTTAGTGACTGTTCCTTCGGCGAATGTGGAAACGTTTTGCCCCGTAAAAAGTCGAATTCAATCGCTGTCAATATAGAGACATTTACTGCCTGTTCGCACTTTTTGTCTGTCGGGTCCTCTTTTTTAATTATTATTCAAGTGCTTTGGTAGCAGAACATATTGTATGGAACTGTTCACGCTTAGCCGGCAACGATAGGGTTCGGGTAAGTGTGAACTGTTCCATACAAACTGTTGTGCCATCAGAGCACCCGAATAAAAATCGAGCCCGACACACAAGTGGGAGAGGAACTTAAGGATGCTGGTCGCGGATGTCCAGGAAGATTACCATGATTTGGAATTTCGGGGTATTCGACAAATTTGATCACCTAAATGAGGATCTAAGCCAGCCTTCGAAACAGTAGTAGAAGACGGTCGTAAGCCCGTTGAGGTTCATATTTGTAAAAATTGAACCTCATTGATGCATGAACTATATAATAATGCAATAATTTAGATATTAATAATTAGTGAAAATTGATCGAAATTCGGGACTCTAATTAATTTACCTACTGATTGCATCAAATAGGGGCTTTGTTGAAGAGTTAAATAATTAAACACATTTATTCATTCTCCCTTTAAACCCCACCTAGGAGCATAGAGAGACAAGGAGAGCGCTCCATTGCACTCGATATTGCGCCCATTAAACATAATATGTTATGTACATATTATGTAGGTATATTTCCTTTTCTGCTTTGAATAAGTGTAATTATGTAGCGTTACTGTGTAACCCAATCTTTTATTTCCTCTTGTATGAAATTGTATGTTTCTTTGATTATCGTTTTTGTTGTTTTTTATCACTTTTCAATTTGTACATATTTTATATTGTTAATGGCACATAGCCGTGAATAAATAAATAAGATAAATAAACAAATAAAATATGCAAATTTGTTTGCATTTAACTTAACGGAAACTGAAAACCAATAGTAGGTAGGTACTTTGCTTGTTATAAGAGATAGGTCAAACATTATTCGATATATTATAGAATAAATTGTGCAATCTAATAATACATATAAAAAAATTCAACAACCTGTTTTAAAAGTTACAGACCAAAAACAAAAAAATATATTTCACATTTGCCGTTGCC
Organism: Mystacides longicornis; assembly: GCA_963576905.1. Classification (NCBI taxonomy): domain Eukaryota; kingdom Metazoa; phylum Arthropoda; class Insecta; order Trichoptera; family Leptoceridae; genus Mystacides; species Mystacides longicornis. The sequence continues at coordinate 17,093,638 of OY756425.1, forward strand.
GCAATCCACGTCAGTTGCCGTTGGATACCTTTATTTATTTTGAAATAGGGGTATACTTGTTTTCGGTTTTCAGATATGATTAATTTAATGAAAATAGACCGTTTTTTGTCCATTATTCGCGTAATTCGCTTGATCAAAATGTCGAGAAAACACGTTGTATAGTAATAATTCTATACTTTGGATGTTTCTAGATCAAAACATTGTATACTTACATAATAGAAGAATAGCGCCTCTGATCTTTTTGCTGTTTTTTTAGCATATTTATTTAATTCTTTATAAACAAATTAAAAAATGTATAGTAAAAAGTGTATAAAAATAGTGGCAATGGCGGGATTATAGCCGAAGTAATCTCTAACATCCAACCACAACATATTTCGTTATTGTAATCAATTTTGTTCCTCGCAGTCACATCTTTTCAAGGATTTTATGACCTAGATGACGTGTCATTTAGCTTTTATCAATATGTCCTATTTGTATTTTTTTATATGAGGTAACAGGTACAATAATTTGTTTTGTTCAATACCGTTACAAAAACTACGTCATACGGGCTTTAACAGCCTCCATATGGCCCACAACTCTTGAGTTTAGTTTTACATTCAAATGTATAAGGGCGTAATGTTTTTTTTCATTTTCACATAAATGTTTAGGCATTTTGAAGGGAGGAATCTATAATATAAAAGAAAGTCGGGTTAGTGCGAACACTTATAACTCGAGATCGGCTAAACAGATTATTCTGATGTTTAATTTATTGGATTCTTCTCCGCTCCGGATAACAGAATAATTATTAAAAGTTCGAAAAATGGATAACAAATAATATATTAAATATAATATTAAAGTTAGTATGGAATAGATTTACTGACAACAACGCCATCTGTGAAAAACTCCGTAACAACACAATTTTTATTTAGGTACCTACTTGACAACCATTGAGTCTCAAAACACTAGTTCACAGATTTTTGATAGAATTTCTTTTAAGCTTTCAGAATTATTTTTTTAACATTCAAACATATTAAACTTAGGTATTTTTGTATAAATTACAAAGTCGAATTCAATATTCATATTAAGGACTACAGGACAATGTCTGTCGGGAAAGCTAGTATTGAATAAATTAATAGGAGGTCACTGAAGCCGCGCATGATTTAACGCGGTGGAGGGGTCTTGGTGCCTCCCTATGTCCCTAAATGAGGTCACAAAGGGAGTATTATGTTATGTTATATAAATAAATTAAAAATTATTTCAAAAATAGAAAAAAAATCGTTTCCTCAATGATGAGAGTCGTGATATAGGTTTGAGCGAATGAAACGCCTCTAATCCTCCCTGTCCTCAGCAGCTAGAAACAAAGTTTCATCAAACTATTATAAAATCAACATAATGTACTAATCTGTTGGAATTAAGTAACATAATATTATCTTTATTGCAGTGCATATTATAAGGAAGCACTTGTTTCTTGCAGCAATAATACCTAGTTAAGTACTTACTGAATTGCTCAACTGTGGCGTATTGCCTTCTAATCCTTCATGGTAGGAAACCACGCTTGAGTTACGCCAATTTCTTGCGTCAATTAATTTTACAAACGTTCGTCGCGTCAATGTTGCTATAGAAAATTAATAAAGATGGAGGAAGTCTTTATAGTCGGGCATACTGAAGGTTTGTCACGTATACAGAAGGGAAGATTCAACCCTCGGGAGAAGGGAAATATTTGAACGTTGTGTAGTGGGTGTCCTAGCATCCAACGCAACACCAGTGACGTGCAACTCATTCATCACGCCATGTCCCTTAAAGAAGTGTTCCGCAAACTTTTTGTGTTCAAGGTACACCTACCAATCAAGGAATTTCAGAGGAACACCAATGATTTTTAAGACCCCCCCCTCCAACCAAACGCACCTTTCCCTCTCCCCTTCCCTAAATACACATGTGGCTATTGTATATTCCTACATAATTTTTCTGAATCGGTAGGCATGACGTGTGGAAACATTTCATAAGAAACCTACTACCTACCATTGACAGCGTGCCTGATCTACACCAACTTAGCGCAAAAGCTTTCAATTTTGTCTAGAGACGTTAAAATATTAGAACTCCTGTCTTGCATTTTCTGTTGAGCTCATTTAAATGAGCGAATATGTCCGGCAGTTATCTGCCTACTGTTTGTACAAGTTTATAACCATTATTATATTTTGAACACAGAAGCCACATCTGAACCAGGAGCCTCTAAAAACACTTGGGTCTCATTTTTCGCGCCACTCCAACTGATGACCACGGTACACTAGTGTGCCGCGGCACACGCTTTGCGAAACACTGCCTTAAAGGGTAGACGGAGAGAACGGACCTCCACTCATTCTAATCCTACGGTTCTTGATTAAACATCTAAAACATTATTAATTTGATATTATGGTAGCCATCAAAATTCATTCATCGTATCTATATTCAGTTTGTATCTATATTTTGAACATATTTGCAGTATTATCTATTTTGAAGGTGAAGTGGAGACAGCTTCTAGTTATTTCATAACTAGCTTTCCCGACAGACGTTGTCCTGTAGTCCTCACTATAAATATTGATTACAAATTTGTAATTTATACAAAAATACGTTTAAAATATGTTTGAATGTTAAACAGTTATTTCTGAAAGCAATTCTATTTAAAAAATCTGCGTGCCGGTGTTTTGAAAATCAATGGTTGTCAAGTAAATAAAAATTGTGTTGTTATGGAACTTTTCATAGATGGCGTTGTTGCCAGTATATTCGTTCCATACTAACTTTAATATTATATTATTTGCTATCCATTTTTCGAATTTTTAATAATTATTCTGTTATCCGGAGCGGAGAAGAATCCAATAAACCAAGGATAACCCGACTTTCTTTTATATTATGGATTTCTCACAAACAGGTTTGACGTTATTTTAAGATAGAAAACATTACAAAATTATGGATTTGGACCACACCTATTCTATATTGAATGGATAGAGAGACAGAAACTTTGTTCATTTCTATTCAGGCATTGTTTCTTCTAATGACACTGTATCATATTTTTTAACACAAATATTGTCGATTTGCTTATTTTTTAAAAGTCTGAAAGTTTTCGCACGCCAATGCTTCCTACGAAGTACGTAGGTGAGATAGAATGTTGGTGAATTCTCTTCCATTCCCGATGGCATTTAGATATTCTGAAATGTGGAATTTTTACGATGTGGAATTGGAATTGCAAGGAAGCTCCGAGCTCTTTCATATAATCTTGTCCTTGTGATTATTGTACGTACTGTTCATTTATATGCAGTCATTCTTCGCTAATACGCGATTCACATTGCGGATTTTTCAAGAATCAAAACGGAATGAAACGTCGTTTCATCGTGATACGTAAGAGATTCAGTTACACATATTATTATAATATCCACGTTGACGGGGCTATGTCAGTGTACAAGGCGTTGTAATGAAATAGAGTCCAATACATAAAACGAACTATGTACTCCCTTTTTGGCCTCACATAGGGGCATAGGGAGCAAAAGTGTTCTCCACCGCGCTGCTTCAATGACATACTTGTGGTTAATACATTTGAAACATTATGCATGGTCTCTCACAAATAAGTTGAAATTTAGAACTAGTCAAACGTTTGAAATCTAAGGGCAACCGGATTTTCGTCAATCCGGCCGGATCCGATCGGATCCGACCGGATTGAAATAACCTTGATGAATTAACATTTTTAACAATGATAAAGGCTTAAAATAAAACGGTTGGTATACGAAATTAATTTAATTAGGGTATGTCTTCTTTTAAATAGTAAAAACTATAAAAAAAATAGTTTTTTTTTTAAATAAAATTACAAATTAGATTACGTTTTATAAAATCCAAATTGAAATTCATCGAAAATAAGTAACATATTTATATAATCTGCTTGGTTGATCATGATTTACGATGTGCAAACTAAAACCGACACCACGAAAAAGAAAGATTCTCAAAAAATCACCAACCCATAGTGGAATAAACCATTCGAGGCAGAGTAAGAAACTCCAGATTCGGAGCTTCTGCGATATCGAGAACGTCAGGCAATGGGGTAGCAATAGAAGGCCTTATTGGAAAGACCACGTCAACAGAACGGATCCGGTGATTCTGGTAATTATAAGAGGATGAAATCTCATCAACCAGCAGACCTTTGGACGAACACCATAGAGATGGATGAGCAGTCGGACATGCGCGTCCCAGGAATAATACCTGTAATCGGGAATTATCAAGAATAAGTCTTTGAGAAATTACCGAACTAATCTAATAAAAAGCAGACAATTATCACAATTATTTTGCTTTTAAAAAGGTTAATATATATTTTATTGGCTAAATAATTGTATAGGTAATATTTTCACCATTTTTCTAACAGGTGTCTTTTCATTCGATAGTCAATACCTTCAATACGATCAGTAAACACTAGTTTTAAAATCCTACATTGGGCACAAGGAGCAAAAGCAGCATTCCACTGCGCTCAGTGTTACGCATTTGCCTCCTCTTCTCTTTTTATCTTTATGGGTACCCACAATTTTACCTACAATGACCCTGTGAAATTGCTAGGGATACGGGTTCGAGTTCTGTCCATGTTGAGTTTGTTGAAAAATCCTTTGATATGATAAAACGGATCCGATCTCCGGATCCGTCAATTTGCGCCGGATCCGATATGAGCATTTTGATGCCGGATCCGCCGGAATACCGGATCCGGTTTTCCGGATTGCAATCCCTAGGCGCTTTGCACCAAAACACAGTAGATTTTTGCACTTTTTCTTCATCGATTTTACTTAATTCCGCGAGTCCTTTCCATGTTATATGTAATTGAAATTTACGTTTTATTGTAAAAGGAAGTTTAATTAAATAGTTTAGCTGGTTAGGCATTATTTTTGAGTGATTTTCTTTTTCTGAAGCGTCTCTCAAATTTTTCTCGATCCTCAACTCAAAAAATCAAATTCTTATTAATACGTAAGTTGCGGAAAAATATGAAAATAATTCTTAATAATAATTGGAATTTGTCTCAATACACCTAAACATAATTTCTTTTTAGCGTTAAGGAATGACCCTTAAGAAAATACTATGTTATTTTCGAACTTTACTTTTTCGTCAATAACCCTGATACCCACACACATACATATTCGGAACTTTCTAGGGGAACCAATATTCTACTTCTCGGATAAACCGCGATAAACGAGTGATAACTGTATATTATTATCTTTCATTGAGTTGAACACGATAACTCTGCATAGAGTTTATTATTGTGAATGTTGGCACATTCGAGAATATTATTATTTTTCATTAAGAACTCTTTATCAAATTGTGGTAATTCTAGATATGGGTTGTCTATGAAAAATTAAAATTAGCGCACATGCATGGAGTTTCAACAGAACGTCTCATTACACGAACCTTATGAAATAAAATCGTATTACAAACAGATGACTTCGGGAAACGGCGTGTGATGGGTAAAAAAAAAACAAAATGAAGGGTTACAGGGAAAGTCGTGCGGAATATTAAAGGACGTTATTATTCAATATTCATGTCATTTCTAATGGATTTGATCCCAGTGTCAGAAACTTAACCGTTATGGAGATATTGACTTTTATTAAAGATTTTTTTTTAAATCCTTATTTTTTTGGCTTTTTTATCGATTTTTTCGGATTAGAGCTCTAAGGGTGCTTTTTTGATGCATCTAGTTTGAGGTCATGTCAATCAATAAAAATATTAACAAAAGCTGAAACTTCTATTAACAGCTTGAAAATATTGCTCGATAAAGATTAGAATTAAATAATTTTCACTAAGTGTTTTTATCTTTGAAGAGCTTTTTTTGAAAAAAATAATTTGATTTTTGAATTTGGGAAATGTTTGTGGAACGTAGGTCAAGTCCCCCATGAAAAAAAATAGTTGTTCCATTCATGATTACTGCAAATGAATGTCACTCAGTGTGACAGATGTTAAATTTGAGTTTTTTTTTCAATCACTATAACGAAATTTCACTACATTATCACACGTATTTTGATATTTAAAACAGCAACACGTGTACCCTGGTGGAAGGATGATGACAAAATGGCACAAATTTGGACCAAGACACTGAAAATCAAATGACGTCACGAATTGGACCACGTCCTCTCGAATTTTCTCACTGACGATCTTTTTGGAGTGATGGACGAATGGCTTGACGCAATTGAGTTTTGGACTGATGGATATCCGAATCATCCATTTAGTTTTCGCCACTTACGGTCATTCTTTGGAGTGACATCGCTCCATTTGGACGGATGGAGTGATCGTGAATGGGGGGCCTTGCGTATATACACTAGTTTATATGACACTTTGCTGTAAGCCCCTAAAAATCCAAAAATACATTTTATTATCTCGATTCTTGGTAAATGTTTATAAGGGGTAATCTTCAAAATTTCAGGACCATAAAAACAATTTTCACAATTTGAATTGACGTGTCGTTTATGATTATTACAGTCTGTTGTAAATGGGATTAAAAATAAGATTTCATATCAGATTTACGACGTATGTATTTTACTAAAGACGCGACATATCTCGGAATTATGTATGTTTGTTTGTTTCCTTTTAATTTTGTTGGTTCGTTAATACATAAATTACCTCAGTTGTTGTCCTTATTGTTTTTTTAGTAGCTTTTTTAGACTAATGCAGAAATAATTATTAACCTAACAAAATAAACATTCAGATTAAAAATAATATTTTTTTATGTTTTGGAAAAATTAACTATTTTTTAACTGTTTTTTATTTATATATTCATTTCTTTGGTTACCGGTTTCGGTTACCAGCCACCATCAGACCAAACTTAAAACTTTTTTTAGTTTTAAGTTTGGTCTGATGATGACTGGTAGCCGAAACCGGTAACCAAAGAAATAAAAATATAAATAAAAAACAGTTAAAAAATAGTTAATTTTTCCAAAACATAAAAATGTTAGGAAACTGTTTTATCGTAAGCCCAAAAAATATAGAAAAAATATTAAAAATAATATTTTCATTTTTTTTATTTTGCTCGCATTAAATTAAAAGTAAATTGACATTTTGGGTTCACAGAGCAGATCCATAATAAATATTTGCTGAACTAATTTTATTGTGACAAGTTTTTAATACATTATAAGGTATTTCAATAAAAGATCTTTGCAAATATCACTTTTAAGTGATATTTGCAAAGATCTTTTATTGAAATACCTTAATATGGAGAAGTATCACAACGTTACAGAAAAAACATTCATTGAATTTTTTAATACATATTTATGTCTTGATGTTCAATATGCAAATACTCAGCCACCTACCTAATAAACTTGTTTTTATCGGCGCAGTTGCAATATCTTTCATACCTGATTCTTATGATGTACCTATTATGTCCTTGGCAATGATCGTATCCGACTCAGCCAGATTCTTTGCTTCAGAGAATGTCTATGTTTGAGATAATCCGAGATCTTTCCGACCGTAACTGTTTCGTCTTTACATTTCAAGAGGTTTTTAAGATGAATCTGTTTTTCTAATGTTCCTCGGAAAAGACTTTGTGCGTTCTAAGCATGTTCTATCTAGAATGTTCTAGCTAAATAGAAAGGATCAAACAAGGAGCCCCATGAAAAACGTGTCCTAGGCACCAAAGGTTACCTACAGCTTGCTCTTGAATGGCCACAAGGCAATTCAACAAGGCAAGGCAACAATTCCCTGTTCTAGCTCAATTTTTGAAAGAATTTCATAGTAAAATACAGCAACCTTTTTTTTGCAAAGATTTTGCTTATAAGTTTCTACACGCAGTTAAACAACGCAACATTATGGTTAACAAAGCTATGTATAGGTACCTACTTAAACAAGATTATTATAAAAATCACAGTGTAACCCAACCTCTTTTAGAACTAATAAAATTCACGTTCCTGAATTTTCAATAAATAAAAGTCACTTAACTAGGTACTTGTTTTTTTATTTGTTAGCCTTCCACTCATCATTTGGAAGTGATTTAGGAAGTAAATTTTATTTTTGGGAGCAAAGTTGTCAACAATCATGAATTATTGTCCTCCTTTACACGAGACTTGTCTCTATAAGGAGGAATAATAATATAATTATATTTTGATTATAATTTAAATTTGTCCATTCTCATATTGTTGTGTATGTATTGATTTATGTTGTTTTAAATAAATAAAATAAAAAAAAAATTGTTTTTTGTTACGGACATGGGCGAGAACCAATGCCGGAACACGTGTGTTAAATAATTCGATAATTTTACAACACACGACTGTTATGTCGTAAATCGTTTTGGTAATGTGAGTCACTCAGTCACTCTCAGTCTCAGTGGCGGCGATATAATATAGCCAATGGGTCCAACCAAATTAAACAAAGACGCCCGCATTGTGAAAATATACCTAATTATGGTTTTCAAGTTTTACTCTATCAAGGGTTTTCCTTGTAAGCTCTTTACCTGTAGACTGATTTTCGAATCAGCAGCAAGTTGGATTGAGATTTGCAATACCTGACTTAAGCAGTTTCTAAACTCGAGGATGTTAGATCGGGGCGTCCTTTGGTCCCCACTAGTAGTTTGATGAAAGAAAATATCAAGAGTAGGTATTATTTTTGAAGGAAAATAAGGCATACCAAGTAACTATTCTGAATATATTGAAACACAGTTAATTCAACAAAAAAAATTGTAACAAACAGTGAAATAACAAGTGATTGACACAGAATTCGGGCGTTCTGAAAGACGAGAGAGGAGGATTGGGCACTGGGCAGGATAGCTATCAATACGACATTATTAATTTTGCTGAGAGATGCTCAGGACAGATATGCAATATAGAGAACAGATTTTTCCGAAGGGGCCCCCCCTTTACTCGAGCAACGTCATTGGTCACCTTGTCCTAATATGTAACACACTGTTAACGGCTAAAAGTGAAAGGATTGCCGAGTGATTAGTGGGTTGTTAGAGTCGTGGTCCACATTGTGACGTGTCCATGCCACTGTCCGGAACGGAACCCACTTGTCGTCTCGGTAGAGCCGTACGGACAGGCTTCACAGCGTCATTATTTGGATTGTGCGTTTACGTATTCACTCCAGTTTGAAGACATTTGTTGTAGGTATTCCCTACATGTTTGCTAAAGATATGGTCATCCCCATTCGGCTTATATTATGTCTCGAACATTGTCATAATGCGGAATTTTATGAACTGCTGGGCTATTCACGAAAAAGTTTAGTTTGGAACTAGTAAAATATTTGAGGCTTAAGGGTGATTTGTACCTAAACACCCGTTTTTTGCACTTTTAATTACCTAATCCTTTTTAATTTAATGATTCCACGAGAGTCCTCAACATATTATGAAACTGAAATTTATGTTTTATTTTGCAATGAATTTTAATTAAAGAGTTTTGTTAGGTATAGTTTTGGATGCATTTTGAGTAATTTTTCTTTTATCTTGAACCTCTCTCGAATTTTTATCGATCTAAACACAAACTAAAAATTGTATTTTATATAAACGTAATATTCAGAAAAACGTGACAATTAATCTTAATTATGATTGGAATTTGTTTCATTTACCTAAACACGATTTGTTTTGTGTTATAATGCCCCTTTTAAGAAAATAATTAAAGTTAGGTTCGAACTAAACCTTTTCGCGAATACCCCTGCTGTGCTAATTCCATCCCTTTGGCGAGTCTGTCTCGTGATTCGTGTTTATCAAATAGGTAACAGTCCTATAGGCTATATAATAAATGGTAAGTTCGTCCGTAACTCGGTATTTTCGTTGAAATCCTCGTACTCTAACCCCAACCGAAATGTTTTTCATACAAAACAATCCAACCACAAGAAATATTTTTCATATTTATACTGTTTGTCTGTATGTCAATATTCGTTGCTATATTAATATGTAAGTAAAAAAAAAGTGTCAGCAGGAAATATTATATCGACGAAATATGAAGTGTTCTTGATCAGAGGTTCCCAAGTAGGTAGGTACATAATAATATACTTATAGTTGTTTTTACCGGAAGAAAGGTCATCGTGTCCGCAGTCCCCTACATGGCTAAATTTAAATTGGGACACTTCAAGGGACGATAATGATAACTGTCAAACATAATTAGGAACCTTTTCTCTGCCTGTCGTCCTACATGTGCTTGTTATTTTAATGTGATCCTCTGTGTTAAGTTGTAAGTGATTTTGCAATGAAAAAAATTACCTACATATTATGTACTTAGTGGCTGTAGTTCTTGCTGTTTCATATCGTACCTACATTGGAATTTCCATACTACAGTAAGTATGGAAAACACATAGGTATACGTACATACACATTTAATAGATACACTCATCAACGGGGAATAACATCAGAACTGGTTTTGGTGATGAGTATGTTTTGATGTTTCTTTTTATTAACCTGCGTTTAATTACGCAACAAATTAAGCTTATTAACTGGGGAAGTTTTTCCTGTGGTTTGTACGCCAAGTAGGTATATTATACTTTTTTGGAGCAACTCCTTTTAATTACGATTTTTCTAAAAAAATGAAATTAACTGACTTGTGATTTTAAAACGTTGTATTTCTGAGGATTTTGAAATTTTCTTCTTGATTTTTTACTTCAACTATTCTTAATAGCTGAAGAATATTCTTCAGCGATTAGAAAAAATGTATTTTTACTTTCATAAATGGATTAGGTACTTTGTTCACAATTTTCAATTTTGGGTCAAAAGGTAGAAAATTGAAAAAAACTCTAAAAAGTTAAGTACCTGTGTGGACATATGTGAATACCTATGTGAACTCTTATCGGATTGAAAAATTACTTTTTTACGTCTGATTTACATTTTTAATGATGACAATTTTATAATTTTTATTGTTTTATTTTTATGTCATATTAATATAAAAGGTTTGTAATATAAATATCAATGTTGGTTTGGTAACCTGCTGAACTGCAGAGGTATTCTCGTGAAAAAGTTTAGTTCGATCAATACCTACTTATTTATTTTCTTAACGGGCAATATAGCCGACCTCGATGACTTAGTTGTAGTGTAGAGGCTTGGACTTCAGATCAAAAGGTCCCGGGTTCGATTCGCGGTCGGGTCAGAATTTTTTTCACTTGGAATTTCTACTAGGGGTTAGACGTGACCGGTTGACTGGAAGTGATTGCCTCTAGTTGCGCCAGCTATATACTGACACCTTTGTACATATATAGAGAAGTATAAAAATAAAAAAAATGAAAAATATATCGCTCAAAAGAAACGTAAATGAGAAAAAATCCAATTCACAATAATTTTCCGCAGTTTTTTTCTCATTTCTTTTACGTATCTGTAAGTATTGTATGTAATTTTTGAGGTATAGGTATAGAAAAAATAACAACTAATGACTCTAATAATTCATGACTAATGTTCGATTTTTAAATGGAGCAAACCACTACGGGCTTACGACCGTCTTCTACTGTTATTTCGAAGGCTGGCTTAGTGTGATCACTTTACGTTAACAACGTTCGCCATTAGGTGGTAATATTTGTCTCCGAAACTCTTAATCATGAGAATTCTCAACATGTTCAACATGTCGAAAAATCTCATGTATGTAACATTATATATTTTATAGGTATAGATTGAGAAAAAATTTAACTATTTAATTTATTAATGTTCATTCTACACTAAAACGTAATAAAATTTTAGATTTCAGCTAGTCGTTCGTTATATATTCGGACACATTCTCAAGCACTGTATAAATTTACAGATAATTGCAGAAGTACCTACTTGTGGTTTGTGGTGGCATATATATGAACCACCAGACTACTACATATTATCAAATCGTAATATTATAGTGGGTACCTACTCTACTCTTAATACTATATTATATATTTTATCGGCACGTTCACTTTTCACAACCGTAAATGGTGGGTACATGTACCTAATGTAAAATGTAACCCGCATAATAATTCACGTCCATGCAACTATATATCGTTGTCCTGTAATTGAAAGCTTATTTTTGCGTTGCCTTTGAGCTGAGTTCAGAAAACATGATTAAAATCGAATATTACCTTTTTTCTAATATAAAACGATCTTTTCATTTAACTCTTTTTGTCATTGAAATGTTTGAGAATCGCTGGAACTTAAAAATATCTTATATCAGCGCGTTTTAAGTTTATTTGAAAATTTATCGCCACAATTATGAACCTTTGCCCAAAATATGGAAGGACATTTATTCCAATAATACCTTATTATGATACTTGTCCATTCTTCAAATTTTGCGAATATTGTTATCAAAATAAAAACAATACTCATATTATAGTACTAGCTTAACCGTCGAATTTCGTCCCTCCTCAGAACAATTTATTTGTGTTAACTTATTTAGTGGTTTTGAACCTCATATTCTATGCGTTATCCTTTTACCATCCGTTCTTTCAATATTCCCAAACCATCTCACCCTTATGGGAGTATGTAAGGGTTGCTTTCGTTTCTTCGTTGATCGTCATTATCTTTTTTATTTAATCGTGTATTATCTTCACAACAGCGCTGTTTTTCCTCCCATCAGGGTCTCGAAGACGTGGAAGACCCTCTCATACTGTGTTCCGTTCCTTCGAGGCAGAGCTGAGGGAAATGGACTTGGTGTGGGAGGAGGTCAATTGCGCAAGATCGAGCGCAATGGAGAGCTCTTGTTGCCTCCCTATGCTCCTAAGTGGAGTTCAAAGGGAGATTTGATTGATTGATTATCTTCACAAAGCTGGACTACTTTATACCAACCAACTAATGCCTCTACGGTACATGTGCCGGGAAAAAAATTGCGAAAAAACTGCCGTAAATTATGAATCAATACTATTTATTATTCGAGTATAATAACGAGCGTAAAAACAAAGAGGATTTAGTGAATGAGTTCGTAATGTTGCGTCATCAAATCTAATCTTATCTTAACAACTACATAATATATTGGTGTGGGGCTAGAAATATATAGGTATTTTTTAAATTTATCCAAATTAACCCAAAATAAAAAATAATTGACTTATTACATGAATTGAATACAGTTTATGACGTACAAACTGAATTAAATTTAGCTAATAATTAATTTCATTGTGTATGTAGTAATTAATGTTGATTCGGATGCGGGATGAAGTTCGACGGGTCAAGTTTGTAATAAAAACGATAAATTCCTCTATACATGTGTAACTTAAAAAAAAATCCAAGAGATGGTGGTGTAGTAGAAATAAATCACACGTGATACACGCTACGATATTCTATGTTGTTGAAAGAATAGACGTCCATCAAAATCAAATTTTAATGATTTATTATGGTAAGAGCTCAAGTTTTTCTTACTCTGAAAGATGTCAAAAGTGTATTGTATTTCTGTACCAACTGTAGTATCCGGAATGAGCTGCTAGCCGGGGTGATTACCAATACAAAAGGCATAATCGACTGGTATTATTTACATGCATTGAAAAGGGATTAGGATCCCTACATATTTTTGGCCCCAGCTGCCAGTTCATTCCGATTATACTTATAGCTTACTGCTTCCGATATAAGATAAGCATTATCTTTAGAACTCAAATGAGTCAAATTTGTAATGTAACCTATCGATTAAGTCAGAGCAATATTTTCTGAAACATCTGAATAACAGTATAGCCTACCTGCCTATCACTTATTTGTTTCATATTATAATTTCACAACAGCAGTGCTTCTAGCACGGGGATTATACCAATCCTTTTCTAAAGATAAACTTATAAGCGTGACAATCAATTAAATTGCACATTTGTAATCATAAAATTTCAATGATCATCATTATATGTGTAATATATGTAATGTGTTACCATTTTGCAACAATATTTTCACCCATCCCTAAAGAGGTAGACAAAGATAATGGATCTCTACTCTTCTCTGATCAGAGACACTTCTTTCTTCCATCTATCATTCCTTGCACAGCTTCTCTTGTTTCTTCAAGTGTTATCATATTTTGTTTTTTCATATTACAGACCTCTTCCAGAAGTGGCTGTGGTCTCTTCCACACCTTCCTATCGTGTGACCATCAATGGTATGACATGCAAGTCTTGTGTGGATTCCATAGAAAAGGGCGTGACGGCTATTCCGGGCGTGATATCTGTTAAGGTAATGCACAATTTATAATTTACTTTTCAAAGAATATTTAAAAAATCTTATTTCTCCATAGTCTACAATAATTATTATTCCACCAGGAGAGATATGTAAACAGGTTAAATATTATTGTAACGAATACTGAAAAAAAAAAACTAAATGTGTTCCTGAAAATCTTGAATATAAAATATTCTGACATATTAAGTTGTAAGGAAGTCCTATAACAAAATATTTGGACACAATTTTGAATGAAACTGAGTTCTCACTTTTGTATAATACTAAATGACTCGGAAAACATCATATCACCTGCATCTAAAGCCTATGTACTTCATTTCCAGTCACTGCAGCGAAGTTAAAGTGGGACTCTTTCAGGGATGATATAACTAAAACAACCAAACAATTAACAACCCTTTTTGCTGCTAGCCAAATCAATAACATGGATAACTTTGATATACAGATCCTTTGTGACGGATATGATTTCTCAATTAAAACTTTTAAATAATCACCTTATTGTAAGACTTAAGAATTAACCTTCCAGAAGTGGTCGAATTGACATCTTCTCTCAGTTTTTAAGAACTTACTTGTATATTTCTAAAAACCGATTTGAATAATTTAACATTTTTACAGGTTGTTCTCGAAGAAAAAACTGGATACATTTCACTAGACCCTATAAGACAAACTATAGAAGATGTAGTACTTGCAATAGAGGATATGGGATTTGAGGCATTTCTAGATGGGTCCAGTAAAGAACAAAGAGCCAGCGATGCCAAAACATATCAGTGTGTCATAAGAGTTGAAGGGATGACGTGTCAATCTTGCGTTAGGAACATTCAAGGTACGGGAACCAACCATTCAATCAATATATTAGTGTTCAATTTTAAGAGGTTAATTTGTACAAATTAGAACTAGGGCTTACAACTGCTTTCTACTGCTGGTTTGAAGGCTGGCTTCGTTGTAACAATATTCACATCATTCAATCAAAAATTCCAAATCGTGACATGTTCAACATGTCGAAAAAACCTTTGTCTCTTGCTAGGCTCGAACCCACATCCTTAGCCACCTCAAACAGAAACAATAGCCACTGAGCAAACTGGCCTAACGATAACACGTCCATATATTTATATTCTTTATTAAATTTAACACAGATATATCTGTGTGAGAACATAATAGCTACTGAACTATAGATGGTGCCAGGATATAGACTACATCAATTTTAAGCTGTCTCTATTTATTGGCTATTTGCTATGTTGTACAACATGTTCAATACCCATAAATTTTGTTGCCAATTTCATGATCCATACTTTACAGTTCTCTATTATTAAATAGGTACATATTTACGTTTCTGTTTGACTGAGTCTTCAACAGACTCATTGTTTCTAGACAATATTATCCTATCATAACACACTTGCCAATGGTCTTTGACTATTGTTTTTATCTTGCATCATAAATTACGCTCAAATATTTACAAATTAATTCTTATGTTATGTTATGTTATATTTAGATACAATCAAAGCTAAGCCGGGTGTGAATAGTATAGTAGTGAGTCTGTCAGATAAGAATGCCACGGTCGAGTACGAACAAGATAAGACTGATCCTGCCGAAATATCTACCTGGATCTACGATATGGGATTCGATACATCCATCTTAAAACATAATTCATCTGCTGTCAGAGGTACCTACTATGATTTTAAATTATTTATCACGTGTTGTGATTTGATTCCATATTCTATACTTGCACACTATCTGTGTATTGTTGTTACACACAAAATTCGATTCATGTGTAAATTTAAGTGTACGAAAAATTTGACTTATGTGCAAATTATACAATATTGATTGCAATACATCACCACACAATTTTTTTAGACTTACATACAAAATGGTGCCTATTCGATTTTCTGTATGAACCAGGGAAAGATGAAGAAGTGCTACCAAATTCTTATTATCTCTTAATTTCAAAGATCTTACTTGAAAAAAAGTGCGTAACTTTATATGTAGAGCAATGAATCTCTTTCTCATAATGAAGGTCCGTCTATGACACCATATCCATAAGCGTGTTGCATTTATTCAAACATGAAACCACTTTCTGTATATTGTGAAATAATGGTGTCATAATACCTAATAATTTAAAAATATGCTTCTAATTTTTAGTGGAAAATAATCTTAGAAGATCTGTTAGTACAAAAAGCAATAAATCAGAAGTGAGTGGAATGAAATTAACAAATAATATGGCAGGTGGAGATCAACAGGTGGATGACGCTACTTGCGCGCTACATGTCAAAGGAATGACATGTGCTTCCTGTGTTGCCGCAATAGAAAAACATTGTCTGAAAATTATTGGTACTTATCTATATTGTTTTATCTATGGAAGTTGTCATTTTTAAACCGTGTAATTTATTACTACCTGTTATAAAATATAGATTACTTCTATGATTGGTTTATAATAATTGCAGGTGTTAAAACAGTGGCTGTAGCTCTCTTGGCCGGCTATGCGGAAGTCACATATAATCCTAGTCAAGTGACACCTCAAGATATTTCCCGAGCTATCACTGAACTTGGTTTTCCCTCTGAGGTACAAAATGTCGCAGGAGCTGGAAGTCAACAAATCATATTTAATGTAAAGCTATTTTACTTCATTCGAATTAATAAAGCTATGCTTTCATAATAAATGCTTGAAGATCAGGTTATATGACAGGTTTTTTTCAATAATTTAATTTAAATCGACATGCATTAAATTCGGGGCTCATGCAAGTCAATACTGCAGCGAGTCTATTTATTTCCATATGTTTCATCTCTTGTGCATTTAGTTTTGTTTTATTGCGCAAGATTTAAATTTTGAAATGTAAACTGTGTTTTTACTTATAATTACCTAAATAAAGGCTTACCTAATTGAATTTTACATTCTTTGAATTGTTTTCTGAAAATTTTGGAGTCTGGAATTCTGGAGTTCTGAGTCAGTTAAATTTGGGGTCGTGTTTGATTCGGGTTAACTCGATAGTTACATGTTTTTTTGCTGGTAATATGTAGTTGTGGGAACAATTCATCCAAAAATGGATGATGGTGTTAGATGTTTTAGAATATCTTACACAGTGACTGAGATTAGGGTCCTGATTACTTCAATATTCTTCAAAGCCAGCAAATTCATCTGAATTAATGGAGAAGATGTGACTACCTTAAATTAAGTTTTTTATCAATTTCAGATTAAGGGTATGACGTGTGCATCGTGTGTAAATAAAATAGAATCTACTATTTTAAAAATACCTGGAGTTTTGACTGCGGCTGTGGCTCTCAGTACGCAAAGGTGCGTTTGTCGAAAATGTATTCGCTTAAGTGTTAAATTGGTCATCACTTAACCACGAAATATAATAATAAAACATTTCTGTTTCAGGGGGAAATTTACATATAATAGTGATCTAACTGGTCCCAGAGATATAACTGAAGCCATAGAAGAGTTGGGTTTTGAAGCATCCATTGTAAATAATAATGATAAATCAACAAAAGACTGCTTAGAACAAAAGTGAGTTTTCTTTAATTTTTTTTTTACCCACTAATGCAATGTGAGAATAATCCACTTTTCAATATAACTAATAAAGCAAAAGTGTTTGAATTTAACCTTTTTACTTAGTTCATCCATTTTATTGTTTACTGCGGTATCCAAGCTATGGTTAATGACACTAAACATCAATCTTACAATATCTCTTTCGCGTCTTTATTATTTTACTGCCAGCAGTGAAAGAGATAAAAATATAATGGTTTTTACTTGTGTCAAAGAATACTGCTTTCGTGGCCACTTCTAGAAAAACACAGCACAAGCCATATATTTTGAAGGGTTGACAGAGAGAATAGAACAGAGAAAATAAGACACACTTTCTCATAAGGGGCGTACCTATAGGTATTAAAAAAAAAAAAAAATCTGCTGGCCTGCCACTCAGTTTGTTTATTTTTACTACACTTTTAACTGTGATGTTCATTTTACTTCTAAACCACATTCTTTTACCTCCTTTCTTTCTACATATCAAAGATTTTTTGTAAAGCTTTCACCTTCTTTTGTCCATGTCAACATTTTAAGATTATTTAGATAAATAAGTAAATACAGTACCTACATAAATATGCTGTTCAATAAATGAAATCAAAATCAATACATTATATAACATTTAATATATTATAACATAATAGGTACCTACTTATTCATTATTTTTTGATTTTAAGGGAAGAAATTAGAAAATGGAGAAATGCATTTTTGGTGTCACTAATTTTTGGTGGTCCATGTATGGCTGCGATGGCATATTTCATGGGCGTTATGGAAGATGGCCATTCCCCGTGCTGTGTTGTACCAGGGCTGTCCTTAGAAAATCTTGTTATGTTCCTATTAGCAACTCCTGTACAGGTAAAAGTTCCATCTATCTTATCTTCCTGAGAAATTTAGGATATAACATATTGAGATTAAACTTTTGATTATTGGTTTGTAGATCGTTGGAGGCTGGCATTTCTATGTGCAAGCGTACAAAGCTCTCAAACATCGAACCACAAATATGGATGTTTTGATATGTATGACTACCACTATAAGGTCCGTATATTGTTTATTTCATGTTTTATTTAGGTTTTCGATTTTGTTCTCCCCCATTTTCGAATTATGTATATACCTTATAATAAATAATTCGTGTTTATGAGAATGGAGACACTTTATAAAATACGTCTTTCTGCCTACTGGTAAAACACTCCCTAGCAGTTAACAATAAATTATTGATACTATAATTAAAGTAAACAACTATCCAACCAAAATATTTGAAAGTTCTAATTCGCAAATTGTAAATTTTACAGAGCCAATAACCGGGCTATTATAATATAAATTTTATTTATAATGCTTTCTCATCTCCTGTGGTAGACGCATGAATCTAATCTAGCAGGGAGTAGTGCTCTTCTCTTGTAAGATTGTAATCCAATTCTCTTTTCTCCAAGCTTAGAACTTATATGCCTCCCGACATCCGATATTACCTTTTTTCTGTCACATTATTTCTCAGCGCAAAAACAATTCCTCTTTATTTTTAAACTAAAATTGTCTTTTCAGCTATGTTTATTCGTGCTGTGTTGTGGCTGCTGCCATGATTTTGCAACACCATTCTTCTCCGCACACATTTTTCGACACTCCTCCCATGTTGTTGGTGTTTATTTCTCTAGGCAGATGGTTAGAGCATATCGCAAAGGTAAAATATATTTACGTTAGTGATTTTTTCTCAATCGACAAAAAAAAAAACGATGAATCTAATAAAGTTATTGATTTTTAGGGTAAAACATCTGAAGCTTTATCTAAACTGTTGTCCTTACAACCTTCGGAAGCTGTCTTAGTCGACCTAACCAGTGACGGAAGTGTACTTTGGGAGAAAACCATTCAAGCTGAGCTTGTTCAAAGAGGGGATATTATCAAAGTCGTTCCGGGGGCAAAAGTACCGGTGGATGGTAGCGTTATTTTAGGACAGTCCACGTGTGACGAATCTCTTATAACCGGGGAATCTATGCCTGTACCAAAGAATTTAGGCTCGGCAGTCATTGGCGGAAGTATGAATCAAAGAGGGATCTTGTTTGTTAAGGCAACACACACGGGCGATAGTGCGACATTGGCGCAAATTTGTCGTCTGGTTGAAGAGGCTCAGATCAGTAAAGCTCCCATACAACATTTGGCAGATAAAATTGCTGGGTCAGTGTAATATTTTATTCACTCATATTTCAATTCAATCAATTACAATTTCTTTAACGATATGTTTTTAATGTTTCAGATATTTTGTTCCTATCGTAATTGGGCTGTCGTTTCTTACACTAATATGTTGGATTATTAGTGGTCACATAGATGTCTCTCGTTTACCAGCTGGTGTAAGTTAATTGATTATTTAAAAAAAAATATTAGGTGCTGGAGTCAAGAGCAATAAAATGGCCACAAACAGTATCGTTCAGTTGATGGTGAAAACCTATAACCGATAGCTTTTTTCTTTTTTACCATGGAAATACTGACTGAGTTGAGCCCCTGAAAGACAGGAAAACAAAATTGTCATTTTTTTATTTTCTTCGCAATTTTTCAGATTATTAAATTAATCATTTTAAATATATTGCAGGGAATGATGATGCATGATCGATCTGATACAGAAAGAATAATTGCCACAGCTTTTCACTTCGCCCTGAGTGTATTAGCGATAGCTTGTCCATGTGCATTGGGTTTGGCGACACCTACAGCTGTTATGGTCGCTACTGGCGTTGGTGCTAATTTAGGAATACTCATAAAGGGAGCTCAGCCACTTGAGAATGCTCATAAAGTAATTTACTTTTAGATCTCTATTTGCTTTCACTTTGTCTAAATGAATTTCTTTTAATGTTGATTTAATCCTCAGGTCCAAACTGTAGTGATGGATAAAACGGGCACAGTCACATATGGAAAGCCTTCAGTTATTAGATGTATATTATTTAAGGGAAATGAAAAGTTTAAAACGTTATTAGATTTGCTGCTGACCACGGAATCTAATTCTGAACATCCCGTTGCTTCAGGTACCTGTTCTAATCTTGTTTTTGCTGTTACTTCACCCCATTAGTAATTTAGTACTAGATTGTAACTTTTATGTGATAAAATATTTGTCATAATATCACATATTTATCCCTTTTACGGTGCCCAAAATATATAGTAATTAAAGAAATAAAAACTATAGGAAGGAAGATATTGCTATTGCAGTAATCCCGGAACTGTTTTTACACAACTTTTTTGAAGACTTTAATAAATCAATAAATTGAAGTCTACGTAAGTTTCTATGTCTTCTGTGATCATGTAAGATGTGTGTCTATAAAACCATTTTGTTATTCGAAATAATTATTTTGAATAACAAAATGATTATCTTATACTAATGATTCCAGCAAAAATGCACATACAGTTCATTAATAAAAAAAATATTGTGTCTTTTTTCAGCTATTGTAAAGTTTTGCCGAGATACTCTTGGTCCTGGAGCATTAGGGGGTTGTGCAAACTTCACATCAGTACCAGGTTGCGGAGTTAGTTGCAAAGTCACACCTAGTTCAGACTACACTGATTCTTCACAGCTCAAGGCAGCAATGAGGTATTTTATATAATATAACAAAATTAACCAGTTATGAGTGTTGTAAGTTTCCAAATTCACTCTTAATTACCTATTTTTTTAGCATCAAAGCGAAATTCCCCAACGTTGTCAGCGAAGTTGAAATTGACATGTATATAGATCCTATTGCCAAACAGAGAGATCATTTGGACTCTTTATTAGACATTTCTCAACCGCAAGGGGAGCAAAGTACTTTGGATGTAAGTTTGCATTAATTTTTATCGTTGTTTTATCTTTGTAAAAAAAAGAACATGTATAAATTGACTTTTTTTTGGCAGAAAAATGATTCAGAATATACCGTTTTGGTCGGCAATAGGGAATGGATGCATCGTCATGGATTGGTACTATCTAGTATGGAAGATATATTAGTCAAAGAGGAGTGCATGGGAAGAACAACTGTCATCTGTGCCGTTGATGGTATTTCTTTCATAGACATATTAGATTATAGATTGGTGTTGAAAACTGTCAAATTCATTCTTTATCTATGGTTGATAAAAGGGCTGTTTTATTCATAGTTCCAAATTTAAATTTCAGGCGCTGTATGGTGTGTTATATCTGTAGCTGATAAAGTGAAGCCCGAAGCGGCATTGTGTGTGGCTGCTCTGAAAAGAAGAGGAAAGAATGTTGTTCTTTTAACTGGAGACAACAAAAATACTGCTGCATCCATTGCAGCGCAGGTAAGTTTCCAAACATTCATAAAATTTAAATCTTTCAACACATAAAAGAGTAAAAAAATATTATTTTTTGAATATTTGTTTTAGATTGGAATAGATCAAGTTTACGCTGAAGTTTTGCCATCTCACAAAGTTGCCAAAATACAAAAATTACAAGAATCAGGTCAAAAAGTTGCTATGGTAAGTATCAAATTTGCTTGGAACATTTAACAATATCCATTATGTGTTGGACAATGATTCCATTGATTTTATGTTAGATTGGAGATGGTGTCAATGACTCTCCAGCTTTGGCCCAAGCAGATATTGGTATGGCCATTGCATCTGGAACTGATGTTGCAGTAGAGGCAGCGGACGTGGTTTTGATGAGAGTAAGTTTCATTATCAAATACAATAAATCCAATTGAAACATCTTTTCTTTGCATAATTTACTTTTAAGTATCGATTCGTTCTCTGTTAGCTAAATTATCACTAGCACTCTCTATCTAGTTTAAAGTTAGTATAGTTCCAAAAACTTTCAGACATAATGTGCAAGATTTTCTACTTTGTTATATACATACATACATTATAATGAAAAAAATGCTTATGTAATACTATGCTGTTTTATTGATCAAAAATCTAAAAAGTTGATTGAAAATGTTCTTATAAATGCGTCTCTGAAAAAATTAATTTTTGTGTAGTATTTTTTCCATTAGGTATAAAGAATTACTACAGAATAAACACCAATAATATCAATCATGTTATTCATACAATAATTGGTGTTTATCTATGAAAAAAAAACAATTTCATTTTTTTTTATTTTGCTACTACAAAATAAAAAAAAAATGTAGTCTGTGCACATTATATAATTTTTATAGGAATATTGTTTAACATAATGAGCAAAATTCTGGTAGGAAAGTCTCGTTATGAAAATTCTCATTGTTCATATTTTAAAAGAGACCGTTCAAAGACAAAATATAAATAACTAAAAAGACAAATTTTGCAGCCACGGGTAGACCGAAAGGTGGGAACCGGACTGCAAAAGGAGAATTTGAGGGGTTTTAGCCGGTAGGAGTCCGGCACTACCTTTTAGGTGTCCATGACGGATTTCCCCTCAGTTAAAAAAAAAAAATATTTTTGTTCTCTTTGCGTTAAACATAATAGATTGATATATTTATGTTTCAGAATGACCTCTTAGACGTGATAGGGTGTATAGAACTATCCAAAGCAACAGTGAACAGAGTCAAAGTTAACTTCCTCTTTGCTTCCGTTTACAATCTCTTGGGGATACCCATAGCTTCAGGGGCTTTGTCCTCCTATGGCCTCATCATGCAGGTTTGTATTTTGATCATTTTTATTGTAAAAATTATTTTAAAATAACATATTTTTAACAATGATATTTTGTTATTTCAGCCGTGGATGGCATCAGCAGCAATGGCCATGAGTTCTGTTTCGGTTGTAGGATCTAGTCTTATGTTAAAATTGTAAGACTTCTTATTATATCACATACTTTTAAAAATTTAACTTTTTTATTGTGTTTAGTAATATTCACATTAGCACCCAGTGGAAGGTACAAATTTTCTCCAAATCTCCACAGCTTCATACAGCCATTACAATAACATTAGGCCAGCATCTTGTAAATCCGCAGTGAATACCCACTTGATTGTTAATTTTAACCTACCTCATCTTCTTGCCCCATCCGGTTTGTAGAAATGGCTTGCTTATTCAAAACTCTCGGGTGACATGCAAAGAAAATGGCTAAGCCAGCTCAAACTGCAGTTCTGGATGACTGAAATGATTGGCCGTTGTGCTGGTCTCATTTGAGACATAATGGTATCACCTAATCCCCAAAATCTGTCGCAAGAATCTATTCCCCACACTAAGCAGTTTTCTCTGTTGAGCCTTTGTCAGGTGCCAGGATTCACATCTATGTAATAAGACTGTCACAATGTACGCATTAAAGAGGCAACACTTGATTTTGGTGTTGAAATTAGTGGATTTCCATATTCTATTCATGTCGTTAGTTGACGATTTTGCCAATGCAATTCTTATGGAAAGTTATTTCTCTATGCCGCCGTTTGGTGTTAAATACACTACTAATAATCCGTGTTTTTCCTTATGTTTAGATTTAGAAAGCCAACGCTTGCTCAGCTGGAAGCCGAAGGTCCTGCTGTTCTACATTCCATCAGTGTACACTCCTCATCAAATCTTACATTATCAAATAATGGGAAACCATTTTCAAGGTACTTTTCGTTATACATTTTTACATGAATGCATTGAAACAACATAATACCATAATATCAGCAAATAGTTAACTGACAGTCGCGTGATCAGCAACTTCTCTCAGTAAAATGTTAACAAAACGGGTGTCTGTAAAATTTTGTCAAAGAGTGAATTTAACTTACAGATGTTTATAAAATGTCCATATTTTCAAATGAAATATTTTTTTCAGATATTTCGACCAAAAGAGAACTACCAAAACGAGATTACTTGAAGATGAAGACGATACTGTTAAGGTTGCATTTACCAAAAACAATAGCAGTATTAATTGACTTTAAATTTAGGTTTTTTCTATAATTTAAGTAATCGCGTTCTTTTTCCACTCATAAAACGATTTAATACTCAAAGCTCTCCAAGGATTTCCATCACCACTTATTACACATTCATCCATCCATATGATCATGCTAAGCTATGTAGAAGCAATCACATTACCTTATGAAATGCAGCATATTATGACATAGGTACACAGTGTGTATCCATTCGCCTCTATCTATTCAATAATTATTTTTTTCATTCAATCTCACACATTACTTATTGACTTACTTCAATGCCCATTTGAGGTAATATTTTTGTACTTACCAATATTTTTTGAATAAAATCCTAGTGCCAAAGTACTTTTTAATTATTTTTCAAATCCTAATATTTGTGCATACTTATATGAAGGTGTGTATCTCGTTTTTCTCAAATTTGTGATATTTGAATGTGACATATTTAGGTATATAACATATTGTTGTTGTTTACAAAATATGAGCCATGTGTAAATTTTAGTGCACATAAATCGTAACAAAATTGATTCCATATTTTGTCTCCAAGAACAATATCTAATGAATTGAAAATTGACCTATTTAATACCCTTTTTTTAGTTTGTTTTCTCAACATATTGACATGCACACAGATTTTTTTTATTTTTTTTTCCAGTGTTTAATAAATATATTAGGTTTTTTTTTTAACTTTGTTATTTTTTTATGATTTTTTCGCCCATTAGACTTTTATCTGCCATCTCGCCATCAATGAATAATCACAAGGTAGTTTTGTTATCAAATATTGAACAATGTTGCCATAGGTGCTCAGGAATCAAATTCCAATGATTTTTTTAAACATTTTTAATACCTATATTTATAAAATAGATAAGTTTAATTACAAATCACACTAAGATTCTTGAATCCTTCAATATCTTAGTAGTTACAACCTTTTTTTTTCATTTGTAATTATTTTTGCAAAATTCTTTGATAATTAATTTTATATATTTTAAGTAAAAATGTCGTACAAAAATGTACACTAATGTTTTTTTGTAAATAAAATTATATCATAAAAAAATAAAATCTACCTTATATGTTTTTGTAAATAATATTATATCTACCATAAAAATTAAAATCTACCTAAAATATATAAAAAATATATATTATTTATATGGGCATTTTTTATTTTGAACCTTTCAATACTATGATACATCCAATAAAATAATATAGTAGTTGTGTTTATTTAGAGTCTTCTGATGGGCAGTTTTCTAAGAATAGGTTATGTTATAAGTGAGTAAAATGAGGAATGTACTACCGGGGTTTGAACCTGCGAGAGTCAACAATCAACATGCTACTAAATTATCAGAATATCAATCTACCTGCTTTGTGTAAAGCTTTAGTTAAATTGGTTGTGAGATGAAGATGAATATTTACCATGCCAGTAAAACAGTAAAAATTTTGGGAACTTCTAAGCATTGTTAGCATAGGTGCCTTGTATATATCTTTTGAAATTTTGATTTGTCGATAGTCAATTGCAACTAGTAAATAGCCATTCCATTGCGAAATTTTACATGAAGCAGCAAAAACTGTTTTTTTGAGATGTAATGAAATAGATATTTAACGTATCCAGGTGCACAATATGCAGCACTCTACCAGGTGCTTTCTGGACCCAGTTGACACCAATGTACTTCACAAGGACATACCTCCATCATAGTGCTAATCCCCCTATGCTCCTGGTAATTGCTCTGAGTCTCCAGGTTACAATCCTCTTCAACCACTTGTCATTTTGTACCACCATTTTGGGCCAAAATCTATCTCATTTTCTGTTGTATCAGTTTGTTCTCACTGCTCACTCTAACTCCCAGCATGGGTCTTTGGGTAACCCTTATCTTTTTCAAGTTGTATTACATTGAGATAACAACATTGTTCATTTGTAGGCTACTATATATTTTATTCCAATATGAGAACTAAAACAAATATTTGCTGAAAAAAATACCTCAAATTGTACAGCCCTTCGTTACCACAGACATCCTCAATCGCAGATTGGGTTGGCTCGTGCTCACCCTTCAAGAAGATGAAGAAAGAGGCAGAGTATCGAACTGACCAGTAGGTCTAGACAAATTTCATTTGGCGATCGACTACAAACGAATACTTCAACAATGTAGAGTAGGAAGAAAATTAACTGTCCACTTTTTATATTTTTATATAAGCGTCTTTGTTTGGTTTAAATAATTGTTTATATGTTCCAGTGGACAGTTATTTTTTTTCGCACTATACATTGTCAAAATCTTCGTTTGTAGTTGAACGCCAATTTGAATTTGTCTACGGGAGCTGGTCAGAGATAAACCAGGACAAAGAAGATGATGAGAAATAAAAAAACAAAGTGTAATCAAAAAAATATTTTATTTCATAGCTGAAAAATATTTTATTTCATAGCTGAATGAGACTGAATGCTAAGTGATGTACAATAATGTTTGTGATATCTGAAGCTATACATTTTGTATTACATAAAAGCCTTATTTTTTCACATAAACTCTTGACATTGGTAAAGGTTTTAGGAACCTTTCATTTAACTATTTCAATAATTCTTTAATTCAATAAAAAGAATAACCAAAACATTCCTAATAAATTCATAATATGCTAGCTATGTTATTTGTGATAATGTTGTACGCAGTGACTATATCTTTAAAAATATTACATTGAAAAATAAACATAAGTAAAAAAAATATCAAAAGAAATCTTAATTATTCACAATTGTTTAAATCCTAAATAATAATAAACTTAAATACCTAATATGTGTTGTACTTATATCCAACGTTTTGCAATACAATATACCTAATTTAAAAAAGAAAAACTTACTAGTTGAAATGAACACATCAGACTCAAATTTCATGAAAAAACTTTATGTAATCTCTATTTCTTGAAAGAGTGACCAAATAAATATACGAATAAATACACAGTAAAAGGCAGGCACTTTCGTCCAATAAAGACTTGTCAGATGTCAATAATATGTCAGTGTGATATTACTTGCGCATAAAAGTTTCATATTCGTATACTTTTCGGTCATTCTCTACAGAAATACAGTTCAGTTCAACGTAATTGGAAGTTTTTGCCTCAAATTTAACACATTTGCAGCCGTACTAATAGAACGCTTCCACAACCGTGTCCCAAATGCAATGTCAAACTATCATTGTACTTCAATTTCTTATAAATCTAGGTTTGATATTCCATTTGGGACGCTGCTGAGAAAGATTTGCTCATTCTGGTGCTTGTTTATTGTGGCGAATAGTTTCCGAGTCTATAAAGGACAAAGAAACAATTTTTGTCTTTTATAAACATATATAGCAGTTTATCACACTTACAGCCAATTTATCAAACTAGTGGTCGACCAGTGCTCGAAATTCGACCATAACTTATTTAAATTATAAGTTTGAAAATTCTATTCCATTGTCAAAGACTGAGCGAGTGCTATTTCACAATTTCCTTTTAAAAACAATGACACGGACACGTCAAATTTGAAATATTGATATGTAAAAAGTTTCTTCTATTATTATTTTTTTTTTTTTATTAGGCAATCCACTATTATTATTAAAGACAAACAATATTAATATATTCTCAGTTTGACCACAGATAAACAAAATAATATATGCGTCTACATTGAATTGTGTGCGAGTATAATTAAAAAAAAAATATTAGCATTCGCCACTCCTCTATATAAACTATAAGATTGCAAAATTTCATACTCCTCCGTCCGTGCAATTTTTGCAAAAATGGTCCCAAAGTTTTTCTTTCATGTATTAACATGTTTACTGCCTTAAAAAATGTGATTTCTTTAAATATGCGGGATATTTTTTTTCTTGATTCTAGTAGTAATAAGTATCTTTATTACCAATTAAATTAATTTGGAACCAAGTGCAAAAACAACGCTCGCTAGGAGTGCCTGCGATAGATGCGTTTGTATGTTGATGTGCGTGATCACGGATCCGTTTAGTGGGCACCATGCGCTAGACGCATGATACACGGATCCGTGCAGTAGGCATGGGATGTGTTAATATACGGATTAGAAAATTTTAGTACTTTAGTAATTTTAGTACAACATTTGCTTCTAATAGTTGATTGAAATTAAATCTTTCATAAATCCAGACCTGTTGACATTCAGCAAGTAGTTATGTTTTAAGAAATAATATTTTGATAATTTGCAAGTTAATAAAATATTGACATTCTTTTGATCTATGTGATGTTTGTTAAATACATGTAGGTAGGTACACACTTATAATATTTACCATTATTGTAAAAGGTTCATTCCAACTTTTTGTATTGGCACCAAAATAAACTTAACATAGGAATGTTTTAAAAGTTGTCAGTTACAAGTGTTGCCACCTTTGGAAATATATGACCCGGACACAAACTCAAAAAAGGTCATTCCAAAAATTAGGTATCAGGAAAAGTGAAAATTCATTAAAAAACTGTCATTTTGAATCTGGAAATGTATTATTTCCCTAAAAAAAAGTTCATTCAGTAAAGATAAAATCCGGACATTATTTAAGTTTCACCTGGATGCAAACCCGATAGGTGGCAACACTGAATTTGTCACATATAGTGGAATCCATGGAATCTATATTTAGAAAATTTGTTTGATATCTTTGATGCGTAAAAATTTCTTGAAATAATTGATCAAATTATCAGTGAATATTTTTATCAAATAATTGACTGCATTTTTTAAATTAAATTCCAGAGATTACAATGTATTACGAACTTGTTTATAAAATAATACATACAAATGCCAAAATTAAGTACAAAAAGAAATTCACCAATATGCACCATTTTGGTCTTTAGAGTAAAACCTTAAAAGAGTAAGAAAAAATTAAAATATTGCGACAAAACTAATTAAATGCTTTATCATATATTTTTTATATTAATAAATAAATAGAAATCAAGAGTTCATCTAATTTTACAAATTAAAACAATTCTAACAACATATTTCATAGTTATACAAATAAAAAATTAATCTTACATATAAAAGTCTAATGAATTTTATCGAATCGTTGGGTAGTATTTTATCCAATATAAATACCCATTAAAATAAAAAAAATACTCTTTAATATATTGAAAAGCCCATAAGTAGTCCTATGTTGACGCTTTGATTGATCAAGCATGCAAGCAGGCTCGCAAGACTAGTTGCCTTATTACACCCTCAGTCCCAATCTTGAGGGAATAAGTGAATAGTTTTTAAGTACAAAAGCCTGAAGCCGAATTACTATTTAAATACAATAAGAAGATTTTAAAAGGACATAGAGACCAATTGATTGTTTTAAAAATGATTCTACACAACTAACAACATCCATGAATGTATTTTCTGGTAAATTATTTTGCATCAAAACATCAAAAATTTATCAACATTATAATATTTCAGTACAATAGCGACATTTTTCCTAAATTACATCATTTTAATAACCCCAATATATTCCTCTTAAGGGTCAACTTTAAAGAATGAAGCCCCTGCCACCGTGAATATACGAAAGGTCAAGAAAATGAACACATGAAAGAGTAGGTACTGTAAAAGTTTTGCATGTTTGTTTGCAAAAACGAAGGTTTAATAACTTATCGAGTTTATTAAATGCTGAAGGTTAAATGGTAACTGTAAGCTGGATAATATTTATTGGAATTAGAATTTGTATCAGTTGTTTAGTTTACAAGTACCAACCACTAGTAAACATAAAAAAATGTCATTGTCAAAATTAAAAAAAAAACGATAATTATTTCTTTTCTTCTTTCTTGTCCAGTTTGTTTTCAAGGGGCTGTTTGCCATAGACAATTTCAGCATATTCAGTGCGATCAGAAGTTGCAGTTTTGTCCGATTCCTTTTCTTGATTAGGTTGCAATGCAAGCTCAGCATATATGAGTGATTTTTCTTGATCAACCCCAGCTGTTTGTAACGGCTGAAATAAGGTAAAAGTAAATGTTGTTGAATAGTTCTGTTTATGGTAGGAAACATTCTACATAATAATGTTGCCATATCAAGCCAATACAGACTTTGAGTTAGATTTTACTCTGAGTAGAGCCGTGCAAAACATGGAAGCGTTTTTAAAAACAGTACACTACCTATTTATTAAAAGCTTTTACAAATAATCAAAAATTTCAGGATGTTCATGGTAATATTTCAGTAATAGAGACACCTAGCCATCTTTTGGAAACAGAATTACCAACTCATGTAAATTTTGCACATTTTATTGATCAGTGAATTTGAATTAAGTTTATTGTAAAGTATTATAGACACTGAAATTTTGTTTCCATGTGAGTGGCAGACTATATTTTTCTTTTTTATGAAAAGTAACATTCTTCTTTTTCTATTTTTTGTGTACATCGTTACATACATTACTGATCAAGCCTTTTCATCTTTGTTTATGAAGCAATGACGCAAAACAAAATAATTTAAAAGAATTGAAGGATTTAGTGAAAGAGAATGGACTTTTGTACCTTCTCCTCTTCCTGTTGGGTAACCGTAGTGGATGGTTCCTGTGCTTCAACCTGAGACACTTTGTCCTTGTTTTTGTTTCCTCCGGGCAAGATTGTCTTTAAGTTGATGGACTTGGGAAGGACAAGTTTGGACAGTGGATTTCCTTTCATCCTAGAAGGCGTTTCTGTCATACGAGTTTCTTCACCCGACTGAACCTGACTTTCTGTATCACTTCTGTGGAAAAAATTTCATTTCAAAAATTTGCTTTTTGATGATGTGTTAAAAGTATAAAATGGAATGTAATAAAGCCGATTACTAACCTGTTAAAATTTTCTGTTTCTTAGTTAAATTTATCACCTGTTACTGTGTTATTTACATAAAAAGTGTACGGAATTTAGAGTGAGATTTTGGTTACAATTTGTTTTGTACAAACGAATACACAGTACCTACTTTTTTCAGCAAGTATTAAGAAAATCAGAAATTTTTGAAAAATGCAGATGTTTTATTTTAAAAATAATTTTAAATATCAAAAGGATAAATTATTACTCTATTATTTTAATATATCAAATTTGTCTGTGCATTCTTTTGTGTATGCAGGGTGATTTCTATTATCACAAAAATATACTTAGATAAAAATTCCATTCCAGTATAAAATTTTATTCATTAATATATTATATTTTTTTTTACATTAATCATGCATTACTATAAATAAATTATTGATAATTAAAATTACTTATTTTAAAAGATTATTGTCCATCATATAAAAAAGATATCTCACAATTTTGATTGAAAAAAATTGATTAAAAAGTATAGAAAGTTAAACAATAATATGTTTTACTTAGTTCTCTTATATTAACTATTTGAATTTGAAGTGTAGCCAAATAATAAAATAGTTAAAAATAACATTTTGCATTAAAAATATAAAAAAAATAACCTTCAAATAAAACACAATTAAACTATAATATTGGCACATTTACATAAATGGAAGAATACGTTATAGAATTAAAATTATTACAAGAATTCATGCTTTAATATTTTAATAAAAACAGCCAGAATTTGAAAACCAATTCAAATCATTCCTGTCAACCATACCATAAGTGTATAGGTACAACAAATTTTTCGTTTTGTTATTTTTGGAAGCAAATAATAATACCTAGGAAGCACGAAATGCACAATTTGTGTTTTGGTGTACCTACACATTTGTGTACGGTGAGTGGGAATGGGTTTAAAATAGAAATTTATAAGTAGGTATGTAGAATATAAAAAATAAAGATACTAACTATTTGCATTATTTTATATAATAAAAAAAATACTTAAGTTTGTTTCATGGCACAACTAATTAAGAAAGCTACTAAATCTATTAAATAAATTCTTTGGTACAAAAATTACGTTTAATAATTATTATTCTAATTGATAAATATGCCATCAAATAAATAATACCCAACATAACAGTACACAACATTCAATGAACATAACCAAATTCGCGGAGCTTAGAAAATTAGATTAGGCAATTTTTATAAGTTAAATGGTCACATTCGATCTGAGATATGATGCCAATCTAGGATCAAAATTCCAAATACTAGGATAAATTATGAACTGACCGGAATCGAAAGCAGAATCTCTTGTTCAGATGTCGGAAAACAGGCAGTTGAAGTAGGCTACTCAGTTTAATAGAATTTTTTATACTTGATCTACAAGAGGTCATAGATTTTAAATTATCTAACACACAGGCATTGAATAAAGTTTCCGATGAAGACATTTCTTATTTTGTACCAATTAATGTAGATGACTTTATATATAAGAAGGGTGCTTAGTTACTGAAAATTTAGAGATAGACAATATTTTATTTTTAAATCCTCTATTCTTTTTTTTAGAAAGCGTAATATTTCTAAGCATTTTGTCGATAACTGGTAAGTTTTCTCTAACTTTAATTTTAAGATGTAAAATCTATAAATCGACAAATTTTCCACTTTAGAAAAATTTGCCACTTCAAATGTTTTTTCTTCCTATCTGCATACACTCACTCAAATTGGATCAAATTATTTGGTTATTTGGCAAAGACTTACAATTCATTATTTCATGTATATTGAGGCAGAGTTTACACTATAGTTATTACAATTATAACGGAACATTTACACTAAACGGGCTCAGTGGCTCATTCATTGTTTATAGAACCGTTCACACTATGTTTGTAAGGCAAAAAAATGTACAGTTTGTAACTATGGAGACATTTAGAGGTAAGTATACCGCAAAAAATATGCATTAACTTATTGAAGTGTGAACTCTGCCTTAGAATAAGTTTATGATGCCAAAGCTTGTATATTTATTTATATGCGTAAAATCAGAGACGTGCAATATATTAAGTAAATTATGTAAAATTCAGTTGTCATTACAACAATTTAAAGGACTAAATTATTGAAGCTTGTCATAGTTAATTAGATTTGACCTGTTTTGACTTTTGTGACAAATATTAAAAGATAAAATAAAAATGCAAAAAGAGTTTACATTTCATAAAAAAAATATTAAACTAATGATGACGACACATTTTTAAGTCATATTTGGTAATAATATTCGTCATAATGACGGAAGTTTGTTCAATAAATATCAGTACTGTAACTACGCGGGTTAGGTTTATTTGCTTTATTGATGCCGTATATGGGACTGGCTCTGTCCACACAATTGAGACTATCGTCACTATCTATGTTTAAGGATGGAGAGCCTCCTGGAACTTCGTTCTTTGGTGGGATTGGAGGTGCGGGTCTCAGAAGTTCTTCATTTGTTTCAAATCTGCAATGTAAATAATAGAAATCCCCCCATATAAACATGCAGCATGCACTATTTTCATTAAATATATTAGAGTCATGTAGAATTCAGTTTATAAATAAATTGCCTGAAAAGTTATGTTAGTCCTAAAAACAGTTACGTACAATAAAAAAAATATTACAGAAGCTTATTTAAATCTTATTTCATTATTGACAAATACCAACATATTATTTTGTTGCAATTCAACCCATGTGTTGATCCCACCCGAAAATAAGTAAAATGAAGTATTTGGTTACAAATTAAATTGACACTTCAAATTCATTTTTGATATCGTGATTCACATTGTAGAACATTTTTAACTATTTTAAATTAAAAAAAAACAAACTTTGTAGTTCTACGAATATTTTATTATCTATACTAATATATAAAGAGGAAAGATTTGATTTTTTGTTTGTTTGTTTGTTTGCATCGAATAGGCTCCAAAACTACTGAACCGATTTGAAAAATTCTTTCACTTTTGGGAAGCTACAATATCGGGGGTGAACATAGGCTATATTTAATTTCCAAATAAAATTGGGTAACCTACGAAAACTTCAATAATGTAACCCAAGGTGTAAAAATTTACCTAAAATATTCTTTTTATCGCGAACGCTGTGAAAACTAATGAGGATAGAATAAAACAATGTACTACAATTTTGTAGAAGACATCATTATTTACAAAAAGTATCGCGACAGCATATGTCTAACTATTACAGTTATGCCACAATAAGTGTTTTTTTATTTTAAAAAAATCAATAAAATGTCACCTCTTGAAAAGGCTCTTTATTGGTATCTTGGTATTACTCCTTATTTAAATAAATTAGTTCATATTCAAGTCTGCTTCAATATGTTTGTATAACTTTTTGAATTATTCAATTCGGACATTCCATTCGAAAGTTATCACGAGTTTAAAAATGTGAGTATTAGAAAAAAAATTCTCTTATCATCTCAACTTATCCGATGCAGAGTGCGTACGGGAGCGGGGAGGGGACTGAGGGGAGTCATGTTTAGTAGAAATACCGCGCAAAGTAGTCACGGTGGTAAAGTGACGTGATACGATACATTGCAATGCAATTATTCCAGATTAACATATGCTATAAAATATTTTGAAAAAGTTAGGGATCTGTATGAAAACTAAATTATTTTTAAGTATGTATCTACCCGTGCGAAGCTGGGGCGGACCTCTAGTGTTTTTTATCACTTTTATATGTTCGTTTACCCTAGTTTTTATTTTTCTACCCGTTTGTCCCACGTATGTTGCTTCACAATTATTGCACATGATTTTATATACACCACTGTTGTCCAAATTGTTTACTTTTGATTTATTATTAAGTAGGTATTTTTTTATTGTATTATTGGTACAATATGCAGGTTTGAACTTCCTATCCTTGCACGCTCTAATTACTTTTGATGTTATTTTTCCAACGTAAGCTATTTTTCTCCATGGCTTATCATCATCATCTCTGGGTGGTTTGTGATACAAATATTTGTAAATTACATTTTGATTTGTTTTAGTTCGGATTTTACTGTCTATTATATTATCACTATATCCATTATTTGATGCGATAGTCTTAATTGTCTTAACCTCTTTGTTGAAATTAAACTTGTCGAGTGGAATCGATAAAAGTCTGTGGACCATTGAATTGAATGCTGCCATCTTATGTTGTATAGGGTGGTTCCAATCTGCCGGAATCACATTGTCTGTGTATGTTTCTTTTCTGCATATTCCAAAATTAAATTTACCGTCCACTATTTTAATGTTTACATCTAGAAAGTTTAATGAATCATCGCCAATTTCACTTGTAAAACTCTCCACTTCCCAATGACATCCAGACCTTATTTTTTAAGTTTAGTAACTTGTAAGACGCTACTGAGGATGGACGAGAGTCCGAAAACGTATTAGCGCTATCTTATTGTATTTTATTATTTATAATAAAATATTCGTAGAACTACAAAGTTTGTTTATTTTTAATTTAAAAATTAAATTGACTTTAAGTTAAACTTTTCAAACATTCAGATATTTAAAACATTTTATTAAAATTTTTTAGCATTACCAATTAAGATCCAAAGTAAGCACCAATAAAAATATATATTATTTAAATATGCTGTCATTGGTTAATAGAAAAATTAGAGTAACATGAACATGCATATAAAATGAGTATAATAATATCATGCAATTGAACACAGATATAAGATATTTGATTGTACTTACGTTTCACCAATATTTCTATGTTTGCTGTTTGTGCTGACACCATCTGCAATTATAACAAGTTTTTATGAACAGTAATACTTAGAAATATTCAAATTTGTTATGTTGAATCTAATAGTGTGTCTTTCATTGATTCAATATCTTTTTAACTTATTATTTTTCATGATTGATGTCTATGTAAAATAGATTTTTACCTTATTAATCACTTTTTAAGAGTTGATTATCTATAAAGTAAGGTTACACTTGTTATTTGTAACAACTAATTTATCTTTAGCCATAGAGTTTATAAATACTTTTTTTGCATATTTCATTCATACATCTTTATGAATGAACGGCACTTAATCACTAGCGCAAATTAAACATAGATTTTGTGTAAAAATTTAGACGTCTTTTGACACATCTTGTATTAATTAATGCTGATGTAAGCGAATGGCGATCATGCTAAGAAAACTGAAGTAAACTTTCAAGTGGTTTCTATGTAAGTATATTTAGTTGGAATGAAATAATTTTCCATGAAATGTTAGTAAGTTTAAAGGCCTCAACATATAAACTATTTCAAAATAAGTAAATCCATTGAAATCCTCTATGAACTAAGATAAAGATCTTTTCTGGAGTAGGTAAAGATAATTGAAACAAAAGTGTATTTATTATAATTAGATGACACATTGTATTATTTCCAAAATTTAATACAACTTATGTATTTAAAATAAAACTAAATTTAAACATAAAATAATATTACATAATATAATTATACCAATGATTTGGAGATCATTTGGTTACTTGGAATACAAATTCTTCGAGACAGGTTCTAGAAACAAGCTGTTATTTTCACCTAGCTACGTCAATTGATATAAAGTTACTGCAAGATCCCCCAGAGATTTATCATGTTGAAATTATATTTTACCCATCAAACCATGTCTCTTTAGGGGTAGGCTGTGAGAATAGACATTCACACTCGTCCATTCGTCTCTTTGCACTTCCCCTTTTTAACACAACACGGTGGGTCTTTAGCCTTATTGCCGATCTTGGTAATACTTAAACAATATTTTTAATAAACTTACTTAAATTATTAAGGCTTATTGAAAAAATAATTTTCAAGTAAAATAAAATTACAAATTATAAATATTATCATTCGTACATACAATTTGACTTAATTTCATATTGGATAGTTGCAGATATATAATTATTTTTGATGTCAGTAAAGGGCTGTTCAAGTATTATGTAATGCAATTTGGGGTGCGTTATTGGAGTGGAAAGAGGGGGGGGGTTCGACAAAAAAAATGAGTCAAACATGATTAAAATAAGATCAAAGGTAGGTATTTACATGACTTTCCAGTAATTTATGTTACTTAATAGGTATTCTAAAGGTAAAAAAGAGTCACTTGGGTGTTACGTAATGTTTGGGGAAAGGGAAGGGGGGGTACACAAAAATGTTATGGCCCATTACGTGGGTGGGAGAGGGACAGAATTTTTCGAAAACTGTGTTATGTAATGTTTGAACGCTCCTAGCTTTCATAGTCTTATGTGAGGGATTACTGGAATTCTGACTCAAAATAGTAGCCCATGATAGTAAATTAGTGAATTTTGAAAAAAAATTGATTGTCAGCAAAATGGCAATCTATAAGACAAAATATTTTCAAAGGAAAGTACCAACGTAATTATTTGCTCCCTGTAATTACATATATGTTAAAATAAAACTTGATGGATGTTAGTTATAATTGATTATTCGATCATAACTATAAAATATGAAATACAAGAGTTTCATAATTATTTGCTCCCTGTAATTACATATATGTTAAAATAAAACTTGATGGATGTTAGTTATAATTGATTATTCGATCATAACTATAAAATATGAAATACAAGAGTTTCGAGAACCTGTCCTAAGAATACTAAAACATAGAATATTATCATTTTTATAATTAGGGACTATTAAAGACTTAAATTATTACAACTATAATAAACATGGCATTACTTATAACATTCTTTTAAAATTTACAAATGTATTTATACATTGTAACACACATAATAATATTATATTATAAGTTCGATAAAAAGGATGATAAATAATTTTGTATAACTTTGAATGTTATTGGTCCATTAAACATTCTGTCGAATTAATTAATGGATTCATTATTGACACAAAAAACTGTAAGGACCGAGGGAATGAATAAGCGTAGTCAATATTTTTAAGATAAAATAAGTTTAAAACACAATTTTTCAAGTATTAGCAGTGCATACCAGTGCAACCATACCAGTCATTGATAAAATATTTCATAAATTACTAACGAAGGTGTTCTGAATTTTTTACCTATTCATTGCATTGTTAAAAAATGCATTTATTGACTCTGCTTATTTCTTCCCTCGATCCTTCATATTTTTTAAATATTTTACAGATTAAATTCTATTTTAACAACTTTATGTTTAGTAATCTATTATAGAAATTTGTATCATATTATATTTATTTTATTTTGTAACAAAAATTTTACTAACCATTTATAAAATATTTGAAATTCAATGAATTGTGTATTAAATTATTTAGCTAGTAGTTTAATTGAATAGTTAACTAATACATGTCATGTTTAATTATGATTTTTTCAAATATAATTAATGAGATTCATTGTTGTAAAAAAAAATCTTTTATTGATCTTTTTCAATGATTGATAAATGCTTTTAAAATTAATGCAGAACATATTTTTTAATGGCAAACTGTTTCATTATCTCAGAATAAAAATTTATTTAATATAAATAAACTAAATAATTGTAATAAGTCAATGAAGTTTTTTGCTTTGTCTAAAATTTGACTTGGATAAGTTTGGCAAGAAGCCAACCACTCTTTTCAAAATTGCATATTGGACTTACTTAACTTAAAAGAATAATGTAGGTAAATTTAATTTACAAAAAATTCGTTAATTATGAGTTTTTTATAGTCATATTTGGCAGTGATGGAAGATTGACAATATCATACACCAGTCTTTTATTAATTATTTCAAATGAAAATGTATTTCTAACTGCAAAATGGTTTTCAGAAACACAATGTGATTTTTTAAAATATGCTGTTTGTATATTTTGAAAAATAATTACTTAATTATATAAAATTAATATTACGTAAGAAAAGAAAAAAATATCGTCACATTAATATTAACAACAATATTAAAATTATAAAATAATATATTTACATTATGTATAAGTACACTCTTATTGTAAATACCGTTGATATAAAAAAATGAGATTAAGGAATCGAGTTATTATATCTATCTGTATTTTAAATTGTCACATGAGATTAATTAAAAGAGAATTCCATTACTTATTTCTAAACATTTATTAAAATAATATCTATCCAAACGCAAAAAATAAATTCCATAAAAAATAAATTTTGTAAGCGTTGCATAACCTATCGGACAACAATGCAAGAATATAGTGAATGATGATGATTTAAAAAAAAAACATTTCAGATGCAGAAATATTTCAATTGCCGCACAAAATAAATATGGAACAAAACACTGTTAAAATGTCTACACTCATATTCTCTACACATAATGAACTGATTTTTCTTTTCAGTTCTTTTAAATGTTCATTTAAACTGCTGTATCGGGTTTCTCTGATGCCTTGATCTCTGCTAATTTACCATTACCGTTAGACACATAATCCTCGTGAGAGGGATTGACAGCTCCTATAGATCCATGATCGTTTTTCTCACCAGGCAGGGGAGCTTCGGAATCGCCGGCATCAGGAATATCAGTTCGTAGCACGCCACCTGCAAAGCAATCATGAACTAACAACCTTTTCTGCAGATATGGTGGAAGAACAACAAAATTTATTATGAGTTTTTTTTACAGAAAAGATGTTTCTGTATGCAAACGTTTTTGTGAATATCTTTTGAAATATGTAGTTTTTTTTAAAATTTATTGTTAATATTATATACAAAATACTATAAAGCTTTAAAACTATGGTTAAAGAGAAGCTGAATTAATCCAACACCAAAAAATGTAATATTTTTGCAATATATTATCATCAGTTATATGAACCCGTCTGCAGTCATATTTTACTTAAATGTAGTATTTTCAAAGCAAACTAGTCTTACTTAAGTCCAGGGATTGATTATGAATTTTCGGATCTGGTTATGGATTTGAATAATATTATACATAATAAAGAATTTTTATATCCGATTTGGTTATGGTTACGGACATCATTTTATTTTGTGACAATATTTTATTTTGGATATCTGATAATTTCAGTTACAGTTACGGAGCTCCAAAATGGTGGCAGCTAAGAACCACTTTGCTGTGAAAATATGGCATTTAGACAAAAATTATGGCAAATATCAGCCATGTAGGGAATCTAACTTTATGTAATTTATTATCTCTTAACAATTTGAAGTGCTTCGTGCATTAATAAAAAACATATTAATAGTTTATGTTATACAATTAAGATACATTGGTTAAGAAATATTTTATCTGTTCAATATTTTGATAATTATTTAACTATATATAATATATACGTGCAAGCTACATAATGGTAAACAATTTGAATAGTGGTAAAAATTATACAGTGCATGCATTTAATAAAAAAAATAACCAGTGAAATTTTGTAATTCGTGCAATGATAAAATTTAACAAATATACCTAAATACCAGTAATGCAACAAAGTGAAAGAAATAAAAAACTACAGTCTGGCTAAAAAGAGTAGAAATTAATTATTGATGAACTAAAATGTCATCACTCTGGCAACATTGAACATAGGTTGTTGTCTGACATTACAAATGTTTACGAATGTACAGCAATTCTAACTGGTAAATACAACATCCAATTCATTTTAAAAATTATTAACTACCTTTTACTAATTTGGATATTTTTCCGACATATTTTTCTTTGTATATTCCTAGAATATTCACTTACAAATAAATTATAGGTTATGTTTAAACATTTTGACATTTGTATGATTAAAATTCGGCCATAGAATAGTAAGCAGTTGTAAGCACCATTTTGTGGATTACAGCACCCGTTATTATCTTATTATCTCTTGTTTTTTGACTCGTTTTGCGTAGATTTTTTTTCCATCTCGTTTTTAATGCCATGGCTAGTGCAGTTCGTTATTAAATTCTTTTAAATAACTTCTACAAAGCATTTCATATGATACCACATTGAATAGTATTTTTTTTTTTTAATATTTTGGCGGTTACAATACTTTACTTTATAAATGCAGAGTACTTATTAAATGTTGCCGTACAAACGACTGCAGCGCCCTCAATTATTTTCTACTCTTTTTAGCCAGGGTAGTGAGTACGTAACTTTTGCTATAGCACGACTAACCACACATCAATCTAACTACTCATAACCACGACTTAACTACATAATAACCACGCTGAAACGCACAACTAACTACATTTGTAACGTTACGTACTCGCGCTAACTACACTAGGAAGTAGTTAGTCATGCTATAGCCCTTACCTACTCACCCCTCAGACTGTACATGCTTTTAGAAGAAAAATATGAATTATACATAAAGCGTATTAGTGTAGGTACTTAAAATAAACCAGAATGTAAATTTTATTAGTTTGCAAGCAAAAAAATAATATTTATTAATATAGCAAGGCTCAATTTATACACAAAATAAAAATGTATACAGGATGAACTCAATAATGAAAAGTTCTCATAAAAATATATCTACAGGATAGTGTAGTTAGTTCTTGATCACTTTGT
Organism: Mystacides longicornis; assembly: GCA_963576905.1. NCBI lineage: Eukaryota > Metazoa > Arthropoda > Insecta > Trichoptera > Leptoceridae > Mystacides > Mystacides longicornis. Next base: position 17,135,106 of record OY756425.1, read on the forward strand.
AGTAGCATAAATAATAATTACATAAGTAAATAAAACAATGTTATAGAATGACCATAAGTTTATGATTGTAAAATAAAATAACACATCTCATTTTTTAAATATAAAAAAATCACATTGTATATAATGTATGTTATGTGAAAGGTAGTAAATATATTGAATGTAAATCTGTAAGAGTCATGTTGTAGAAAGCTTAGGAAACTAAGCAAAAAACTTTGTTTGAGAAAAATGTCTTGGATATACATGGATAGTACTAGGGTAAATTTGTAAATATTGAAAAAGGGAAATACTCTAAAACATTAAGGTTACTAAATTTTTTGCCACATATAACAGCTACATATTAATCTGCTTGAGTTTGTAGAGTAGGTATAAATTACTTCTTTATATCATAAGTATGAGAAAATGTTTTTTTTTCAGTCAGGGAACCAATTAGCACATTTATAAAAATTATGCAGCATCTTTAGAAATAATGGTATTTGATTTATTTTGGGGGTAAAATCGGTTCAAATAAAATAAGATTAAAAATAGATGATCTTAAATTATAAGGGAATGCATTATATGACTGGTTTCTATAGCGAATGAATGTGTAATAAGACTATTGTATAGGGATTAAGCAATAATAATAATAGGTTAAAACTATCGTAAAATAGAATAGTTTCTCTGAGTTAATCAATAATTTAAAATCTTAGATCTAATAATCTGAGTCATGCGTAAAAACATAACACTTTTATTTATTTTTTCCATAAAAAAAAAAACATAAACAATGTGCTCTCTTTTGAAAACTTTGATGGAGTAAGTAAATCGAGATGTTTTGTAAAAAATCACACATGCAAAAGATGATTTAATTAATAATAATGGTATCACTCTTTCTACTAGCAAGCAAAAAATATGGATCACATGATTTTATGTTGATAAATGTAAAATTTATCATGCTAGATATTTTTAATAGTGGCGAAATCATCAACTACGATCTATGCAGGTAAAAGATCAAAATAAATCACAACATCTCACGTTTTAAACAGATCTCATTCTTCATATTGATACATCTAGAAAATATAAATATAGACATGAACAAGAATCCCATTCCAACTAAAATATACTTAAATAACAATCTCTTATTTAGCTGCGAAAATATTTAATTAACTTGTTGGAAAATACACTACGTTCTGAGAATTAATTTAGGAGGCATTCTGCACAATGAAACAAAAAATATATTCAAAGAAGATAAGTGACTTACCGCCGAAGCACCATCTGTTCGTAGCCTTGGCGAAAATGATCAGGAAAACTGCGGAGAGAATGATCAGAACAGCGATGACGATTCCAATAATGGATCCAGCATCTAAATCGACACCTGAGGAAAATCATAATATCAGTCAATCGAAAAGGGTTTTAAAAACTTGAGTATCGGAGTCGCTTTAACACACAAGAGAATGCAAATTCTGGGACTCTAAGGGAAATATTTACAGGAAACCCAGGGGGATGAAGAAGGGTGGGAAGACCACCGCTTAAAACGGGAGGTGAAAGATAGAGGAAGCCAAGGTCCCATTTAGGCTGTAGCCCCATTGAAAGGGAAGACCTTTGAGAAAGCAGAGTTTATAAAACCAAAATAAATTAGCACTTTTCTGTACAAAGAAAAGTAAAGTCGGTGGAACTTATGGCCTGAGGAAATTTTTACTCAGCCTGTCGCATCTTATTTGAGACAAGCCAACCCCAGGTAGAAAATTTCAAGTGAAAAAATACTGGCCCGGGTAGGAATGAAAGCCAAAACCTGTTGATTAGAAGTTTGTGTCTATACTACTAGGCTACAGAGGTCGGATTGTGAAGAAATTTGGTTCATTTATCAAGGGAATGTACGATGAAAATATTTTCTACTTAAAATATTTAACTTTTCAGCACAACATCAAAAGTATATTATATACCTACCCACTTATATATTTTAAAATAATTTAAAACATGCAACATTTATGTACTAACTGCAAAAAAAATCATTTAAAAATATCGATGGGAAAATATACTATAAAAATGTATATTACTCAACATTTAATCTGAGGTTTGGTATATTGAACTAAACAATTATATCTAAAACAAAAACAAAGAAGATATTTGGAATTCTAATTGAAAAATTCTATCTACAAAAGTAGGGAAAAGTTTGGACTTTTACAAATAGAAACAATTTTAAGAAAATAAAGACATTCCTAAAGAAAGAAATATAATTATTACATTACATAACTGAAGCGGGGGAAATAGTGAAAACAATCCACAGAGTATATAAAGTATAACTAAGGGCAGATCACATAGAGTTGGATGCACTCTCTAGCACTATCCTTACCATAAATATTGACGGACATCTTTCCAGCTAATAACAGTGTTAGGAAGTTCACTGCATTTCAGTAAACACATTCATTTCCATTAGTCAATTTTGTAAAAGAGATTTAATTTATTATAAGTTTTTTTAATTATACCTATAAGTATTTATAATACCTTGAGGCTCATCCAAAGTGCTAACTCGTACGTGGTACGTCATGGCTCCTATTTCATTGGCAGCATTCAGAATGTATTCCCTTTCGGTGTCTTCTCTTGAAATACTCTCTATTCTGAGGGTCGCGTTATATCTTCCATTACCCTAATGAAATAAATAAATTAAAATCTTCCAATAACAACAGCTACTGATGAATTTATGAACTTCTACTATGCTAGTAGAAGTTCATCACTTAGTTCTCTCATTACATAATGTAGAAGAGAAGGACATGGGTTGGTTGAGAAGAATGAATACAAGGTTGGACTTCTCATACCATTTAATCAAAGCAAAGCTGAGGGAATGGATATTCTATGGGAGAAGGTCATTGAAACTGCTCAAGCGCAGTCAAAACTCTTTTTGTCTCCCTATTAGATACAAATGAGTCAGTATAGCTGATAGCAGGTGGAAATTAATTTTTTAAGACAGTTTATACAAGCCAACCAGTCCCGCCTAATCTGAGACGATTAGATGAAATTAAATGGAGTGAAAAAACAACTAAAAAAAATTAAGACAGATCAGTAAGATCTAAGCTACCAAGTTCTGGAAAGTTAAAGACAAAATGATTCTGCTGCATGTTGAAGCTTCTCTTCATGCGTTCTCTTTAAGATAGCACATTTTGCAGACAAAAATTGTTAATCTAAATGTGATCAGACGACAGCTTTCAAAACAAAACTTAAAGTCGGAAGTAATTTTATTTCGGTTTATCAAATTTCAGACTCAAATAGTGTTTGTTATGTAGTGAAGAAGAAAGTATAATTTCTTACCAAAGCAATAGGAGTAGAAGCGTCAATCCTTCCAGTCGAGTCAACAGATCCGCCGGGAATACCTTGCCCGTTGAAAACCCAGTCTAAAGCAGGAGCCGGATTGGCTTCCAGCGTAACATTGATCAATCCAACTTCACCAATTTTGATTCCAAATACGATAATTGGATCTTCGAGGGGCAGAGGTGCATCTGAATCAAATTTTGTCAAAAATTAGCATTCATTGGTAAGTTTCATAAAGTTTTGATATGTGTTAGAACAGATACTAACATTTAACACTCAATTCTAGTTGACGAATGGCATAAGCCTTGTCCACAGCAGGATGATCAGCAACACATTTGATAACTCTTCCATGATCGGAACTTCTTAATCTTCGCGTTAGATTTTGAGTGGTTGTAAAGAGGTCCATGTTTGGAACTTCGGATATGGTAGGTTGAGTCACACCATCCATCAAAACTTGATTGTCTGAAAAAACAATTATATTGAATACAGTAACTACAATATTTGCACATGCGTCAGTGATGTTTTCCCCAAAAATTTCTAGATTTTTTTTTTAAATATTTGCTTTGAAATATTGTTCGGCAGAGTAGAACACTAGCTGATGAATATTATTTTGTATTTTTCTGATTGGATAAGACAAAAAGTTCAGCAACTAACCGCACGTGTCGTACGTACTCTCGAAAAGGAATAGATGCACGTGCACGATCCTTTCTTGACTCAATTCATTATTTCTTGTATACTTCAATCACATGTCACAATAATATTAAAAAAAATGGAACGACGAAATAACTTAGGTGAGAGCGGCTAGTTTGAGGCATATGAGAGTGTTTTTCTGATTAACAGGGGGTTCCCACGAACCATAGAATTGACATAATATAGTAGTTCGCGGTAATCCCCAGAAAAGCATCACTGCAAACGTCTTATTATATAAAGACGATAATCTCACAATATGTTAAACTTACCCAAATACCAAATGATCTTCGCTGGTGGTCTACCTTCTTTGACTATACAAGTGACACTCAATTCTTCTCCGACTTGGAAAGATCCGTCTCTGTCGTAGCTCTTTTTGTAAATCAATTCTGGTGGAGATGGCGGCTCTGAAGAAAAAATTAATTATAGAAAATTCTGACATCGCATAAAATATATTTTATGAAATGTAAATAATTTTATCTTACTGGCAACAATGAGAGACATGTTGGCTGAAGGTTCGCTGAAGCCACCTGAAGCTGGTGAGACTGTACAGACAACTTTTCCGTTGTTCAAATCTTTAACATTATCCAGAGATATACCACATTCTCCCACCTGAAATTTAAATCAAAGAAATTTAATTTCAAATTATCTAATGAATGATTGTAGTTTTTAGGTAAAATAATGGGTTATTTATGTTGTCCAATATGCACTTACTTCTAATCCATTGCCATAATATCTGAATCCATTTCCAACAGTGTCACCGCTTAATGATATTGCTGAGGGAAATCCTTGGATCACCATTCTAAACAAAGAAGTTTTCATTTATTTTTCAAACGAAACCTGACTAACCCAAAGTGAACATGATAACATTTAACAGATGGTCGGCATCGGTGATCGATCCTATGACCATCAGAACGAAAATCGACGACTGAACCACTAGGCCACCAATTATTTCAAAAATTGATAAATGTCTGGTAACATTCAATTTATTTGATGATATTTCTGATTGGGCTTTTATGAAAGTGTTAGAATTTCTTAGCCACAGAGGCATCCGCTCAAGCGCCCCCCTTGGCGTGCATAGAAAGAAGAAACAGAACGTAAAAAAAATATAAGTTTTCTTTACAAAGGTAGTCAGTAAAACTGGCATATCTCATTGCCTGGAGCAGTTTTGTAGTCAACCGGTCCAGTCCAATGTGACATCCCTGGATAAAAGAGTTTAATATCATTTTCTTAACAACTGTTAAAAATTAGAAAATAAAAGTATATTTACCTGCAGTACTTAATTTCATATGAAACTTTACACAGTATTGAAATGTTCCTTCCTGGTAAAACTATAGCTTCATGTGGTGTGACCTCCACGAATTGTCCTGCAAAAAGAAAAAAAATTGCATTGAAACATTTGATCATTCAACAACAAAAAAATTGCATTAGAAAGCAAACGAAAGATTTGACTAGTGGAACATTTCCAACAGAGTACATACTATTTTAGAAGGTAGTATAAATGCAATAGAGATGAGGGCTCTACTGAGAACACGCGGAAAAACTCCGGGGGTATTGAATGTAATGATAATATTAGAAACGAATGTATAACGGAAGTTAGTAGTTTTCTTGAATATGAATTAGCGGAGATCAGTTCTCTGTGATAGGCAAAAAAAAACACAGTTCAAGAAAACAAAAATACACAAGCCTAATTATATAACAACTCCTTTCATTTTGTGGGTTGTACCTGGGTACATTGTTTTGGAATAAAAAGTCAGTTCGTACATATTTCTCATCAGAGGTTGTGAAAGAGGAAGATTGTCGTCACCAGAAAACACAACCTCGTACAAGAAAAAAAGTTAATTAAGTACCTACCTAGTACCTACATCATAGAGTTCCAAAACACTATGAACGATTATTCAACAATAATAATTATTGATGCTATAGAAGTGTTTATTTTTAAGAAATCTCTACAGGATTCCTGATGGAGTGAAATATTACCCCACTATTATGTATGTAGGGCTCGGCTAGATGGCGTGGCGTAGTAATATTACATCAGGAATCCAAATCTCCCCTGAGGTATTATGTCCGTATTGTACAAACAGAAATATTCTCATATGAATAATGTATTAAATTGTCAAAAGTAGACCCCTCCCCCAACTATACGTGGACCACCACAACCCCTCCCCATACTCACCCCCCCTTCCCAATTACCAGGCTGGAACAGGGTGTGAACTGTACACAGCCGTAATATATACCCATAATTAGTGCTTTTCTCAACTGGCTGTTTACACTTATAATGAATTGCCATTACAAACAAATTATTTTGAAATAAAAAGAAAATGCGTCGTGGAAATCTTTTTGATTTTCGAACAAAATATTTGAATTCAAGTGCACTATGAGCTGTCAAATAATGATACCAGCTGTTGATATGTCAGCCATATTAGTAATGACGTTTTGATGACTGAAAGCAACATATTTGCGACAAAATGCACATAGATTGCTTGTGTTTTTTTTACCAAGACGTATAAAATCGATTTCTACTGGTAGTTTGATGTTTAGTGGAGAGTTGTTGACAGCGGGAGGTAGAAAGCGACATAATGTTTGAATTCAGCACTTTATGTAGTGATTTTGATCTCCACAACCGTCTATTTTTGTAACACAATAAAGTCTTGATTTGCCGGCATGATTGCGGTCATTTGATTACATCCATTTGTGTTGGGAACGTACATTATATCCCTCAACATATATTTATCCCCCGCAAACTTGTTTCGATAACATTTTCTTGAGTGTATTTTATGATTAAATTAAAAAAGGTTGAAATCTATGAAAAGTGTCTTCACTCTTCTCTACCAAGCTTGTTTTCAAGTGCGCGTTTCGAGAACAACTTTTCAACTTATTATTTTAGCTCGCCCAAGAATCCGTCTCATTAATCTTATTTTAAAATACATACCTAAAACATGACCTATATTTTTGTATTTCTATCAAAAACAAATAGGTAGTTGCCGCTTATTTCTAGTTCATCAATCTCAAAATTTGTGAATCCGATTTTGATCTTATAAACCAAGCGTCTCGCCATTTGAATCCAGATGTGAACAAGATCTTGATGTCCATCTTTCAAATAAAGCCATTATAAAGTTTTACTTAAGTGTTTTTTCAACACTCAATATTATCCACATTTTTTTAATAAAACGGCATGAGATGCCTGTTAATAAAATATAACAAAATAAAAAGCAATTACAGCGGTAGTAGGTACAACACTTCAAAACTAATATAACAATTAATTCTAAATGACAAACATAAGAGCAAAAAAACGCTAACAAATTATATACAGACACAGCTATTTTAACTTTAAATCATTTCACTTAAAATCATCTTCAATACATTCCATAGTATCAGGCCCCCCACATTATTTCCTGGGCCCCGTTGCTAAAAGTCATGATGGTAAAAAATCCAAAAAAAGAATTTTCGACCCTTTTTTACAATATACATTTTTTAACTTTTATTACAATTATTTTGCATCAAATCAAACACACATTTAAAACACATCGTAAATTTATTTTAAATACCGGTAAAGACATAATTGAACAAATAAAATCTTAAATATTTTTCTTTGCTTGATTATTCATACAGATAAAATAATAACTGTCGTCGGAAATTGGTGGTTACATTATAAACCATGGATTAATAACCATACATTACGAACCATGGTTATATTTATTTATTAACGAGCTGACCATGCACATTTCGTACAGGCTCACAATTAATCACCATGTTCTAAATTATAAGCTGAATTAATGTTCATTAAAAAAATATTTGTGAAAACTTGAAGGAAATACTGTCAAAAATCTGCGTACCTATGTTTTGAAACTCAATGGATGCTAGGTAAATAAAAATGCGTTATTAAGTTATTTACCAAAGATGGCATAAGCTGTTCCATTCAAATGAATGAGATTATTATTTTCTTCATATATTTTATTTCATATCATTTTCCTATGATTTATTAAAAATGTTCTACTTTTTAATTTATTCCCCTGTCCTTGCGGGCCCCCTTGGCCGTCGGGCCCTGTTGCCGTAGCATCGGTTGCACCGGGCATGTGGGGGCCCTGCATAGTATAACTATGGCGCATTTTAATAATACAAATAAAAAAAGCTGTTAACTTAGGGTAGCCCAGAACTCATAGTATATTATAACAGCCTTTTCGTGTAAAACATATCTTTGCATAAAAATTCATAATTTTACAGAATTATCTAACAACTAATGACTCTAAAAATTCATTACTGATGTTCGATTTTTTAATTGAACAAACCACCACGGGCTTACGACCGTCTTCTACTGTTGTTTCGAAGGCTGGCTCATAATTTTACGATTAAAATGAATTTATCCTTGGAATTATTATAGAAACTTTAAAATGATATCGACTATTGGAGCTTTTTATTATCTGCTTTAGAACTACATATTATTCAATATTAATCGGTACTTTAAGGGGGACCCACTGAAGTTACGGACCTCAAATTTTACGTGCTTGAAAATCGAAGAAATTTTTTTCCTTCTTTTTAGCCCTTTTTCTAGAACAAGTGAACTTTTCTTTGGATACTTAAGAGGGTTCCCCTGAAGGTACAGATCTCAACATTTTACTGGCTCATATACATCGAGGGGCTAACCGTTCTACCAAATTTCAATCAAATCGGATAAGAATTACTATGAGTTATGGGTACGCACACATTTTTGACCTACGCGTAATGGTACGGGGAATTTTTTTTTGCATTTTTGGAATCTACACCCTCGAAAACGTCGATAAAATTAATTTCAGCGAAATCTATTTTTTTTTTTGAAATCCGATCACAAGACTCATGTATATTCCATATACTATGAGTAAAATAGTGTACAAAAATGTAGATAGGCAGGAACCGACAATATTGAGCAGTGCAGAAATAATATTATACAGGTGTATGTGGCCATGTGGCCATCGTGTGACAATAAGAAGCCACAGTATATTGACGTAAAATAAAATAATCTTATAACAAAATGTTATTGACAGTGTTCATAATTCTGTCGCCTTGTCCCATAGGGAAATTCCCACTGCCTGATACTCTCACACAAACTGCATTTATACAACTCATCTTTGCGATAAAACTTTGTAGTTTGAAATTAACTTTAGAAAGCTATCAAATTGCGCAAAGAATATGCGCAGTGGAAGCTTTTAATTATTTCCCTTCACTTCAATTCGTACCCTGAGGGAGGTTGTCATTAATTAATCATATTATAACAAACAGAGAAAAACTTTCTAATAACAGTTTCAATACGAGCGTGAGAAAGCTAAAGGTGGTGGTTGGACATGGATTAGGGGATGAATGCAGTGCATTTAATTACCCCACCATACATTGTGATTTACCACGAACGACGGTTCAGAACCTCTGCACAACAATAACGATGTATGTAATACATATACAACGTGTGTTATCTCGACCCTTGATCAAAGGACGCAAATTTATAAATAAAAATGAATTTGTCTTTTTAAGTTTTACTACTTTTTCTCATAGAGGCACTTTAAATTTCAATAATGAAAAAATCGTACTTTATTTTTTTTATCTATTTTCTTTCGAGCAATAATATTTTGTGTTACTTATACATGTGCGGATTTTTTTGTTGTTGTTTTTGGTCGGTAACTAATGACATTGAGTATTTGAGGTAGACATTTTTTTTATTAAATTTTATGAAGGTATTCCACAAATTTTCAAAAATAACTTTGGGTCTATCTCGGACTCTCTTTTTACTCGTTTGTTTCATAGTTCTCAACTACCATGGCTATAATTAAAAAAAAATCGCATTTTCATCGATGAATTTTCCTCTTTTACTCACACATTTCGTTTGATCAAGAGGCGAGATGACACATTGTATATATCTCAGAATGTTCATAATTACAAGAGACCCCCTCCCGCTGGTTGGCGACGCACTCAAAGTAGATACTTGTATTATTCAAGGGATATTACATTTTATTATGTGTGTAATTTTTGTGGTTGTTTGTGTCTTTGATAGGCGTTCGTACATCAAAGACATTCTGTCATATGCCAATTAAAGATAATACTTTTATACAGGGTGGACCAAACAAATCACATCATACTAAAAAGTTTTACTGAATCAGATGATATTGTACTTGGACCGAAGTCGAGTGCAATTTTTTCACTTGACTCCGGTCCCTCAGGCATGACTTCTAGTAGAACGAAGTAGAGAGTGCCTTCACACGTCAATATCTATAAAAAAAATATGTAGTTGCTACAATTCCCTATACTTACCCTTGTTCAGAATATAAATCACTAACGTTAGTGAGAAACTCACGGAAACTTGGTATGGGCTGCGGTGCTTTCCAAATTATTATGTGTAATGTCGCTTTATACGTTTCCATACACAATTTTGTTAATTCACGCCAGCGTTAATTTCACGGAAACTTAGAATAGGGGTAGGTCCCTATTCTCGAATGTCGATTGATAGGTTTTCTAATAGAATTTTTATGACTTTTGTATGACTTCTTTAAGAAAACATATTAATCTCAGAAAAAAGATAAATAAATAAATCTTCATCATCACTATCGTCGTGCATTCCTTACAACCCCGCTCCAACGAATTCTCGTTTTCGTTTGTAGTCTGCTATAGTTTTTTTTTTACTTTTTGTCAGTGTGTATAAAAAAAAGCATCAACAAAAGTTTTGAATGAAAATGTTTTGTAGTCACCGTCACAGATACACGAAAGTTGGTAGAATAATTCTAAAAATATTCCTGTTTGCTAGCCTGCGAGTATACAAAATACTCCTGTTAGCTAGCGTAAACAAAATACTTATGTTAGCCAACCCAAATTTTCAAAATCAAAGAATAGCTTTAAGAACTTTTATACAAAAAAGCTATTAAAGATATGAAATGATCCTCAAAAAGAAATAACAGCCTGTATGACAAGACTTTTGATGTTGGATTGGAGATGACATTACAAAATATTGATTGAAACAGGGGAGACTTGTCTTCATTAGGATTTATGTTTATGTATTTATTTATTGCCTTTTTATATGATCACAGCCTGCCTTATCACGGAGAATTTATATTCCCATATTACTACCTTTTCCTTCAACAAGAACACACACGAAGAAAATACATAAAACATATTTATTGTAATCGCACACATTCTCTCTCACTCTCTACACACAATGATTTTATTTGATCGTTTTTTTAACGTTGAATCATGATTCAGTCTTTGAAATAATTTCATTATTCAAAATAAGTTCAGAAATCAAGGGATCAAACAGTGGCTAATATCAAAAAATGATCTGCAGATCAAGATATGCGTATTTTTAGAACTGGATTGTTTGTTACTGTTGTGTCGTTGTCTTAATAAGTGTTGTTATTTGTTTTAAAATTTTATATAAATGATGATGGATTTAGAATCGCTAATTTCGCGATGCGATTTCTTCATTCCTGTAAACTATTTTACACTCCCATATGTCTGTCAAAGCTTGGTTGTTGTTTAATGAATAACATAATAATTGTATTATACATGTAAATGGCCGTAAATTCAAATAAATTAAATAAAAAATATACGAAAATTTCATTGAATTTTGGTGGTGCAAAAAATATGTTAAAACTGAATAAAATTTTCAAACACCATGAATATTTGAATTTAATATTATTTTGAGCTGCCACGTATCAGAGAAAATGCGTAAGAAAAGATGTAATTCTGCCATCATCTTACTTCGAATTTCTCAATATTGATTTGAGCGTCCGGCTCTAAAAATTAAACGGTATCGGAATATGCTAAGACTTGAATAAGAACGCCATGAATGCCTGTAATGAGATTAGGTCAGAAATAAAATAATATGAACTTATGGATGAAGTTGTGTGTTATTGAACCAATTAAATAGAAATAGATGAAGATTCGTTTCTAAACATTGAATCATTAAAAAAAATACACGTCAATAACGAACATCATTATGGAAACAGATTAATATTAGGAAACATTTCAATCCATTTCTCGACCCCCCATTCACCAAGGGTAATAATAAAAAGAGATATCTGTGGTTTGTGACAACGTGCGCGTGAATGCTCGGATGAGCAACATAAAAAACAAGGCAAGAGTAATGCGCAATGTATCGTATCTGTTAGGGGTAATCTAACTAAATTTATTGAAGTAACATCTTGTTATATTTTGATATATTGTTCCATTATGTAGTTTGTAAATCAGTGATGTTATCAGTGTAAATACTAGGGGAGGCGCCCCTCATAGATGCAGCACAATGCGCACCGCAAATAAAACGCAATCACGTATCATTTTATTATGTTATATTATTGTTATCCTGTTATATAAATGTGGAAAGCACACATCTCCTGATTAATAAGGATATCAAATTTCAAGGTATTACGATATTAGTTTAGGTTTTTATTTTCATATTTTCTGATTGCCAATTTGTTTATCTTCCTTTATGCCATAGGTACCTAGTAAAAATAAAATTTCACAAATTTATTTTCAAACGTTTTTAAAATCCTCTTTGTGTTCAAAATGGTTTTCCTTTAGTGAAAACCATTAAAATTTTGTCATAAAGTAATTGAATTGAAGTTTAATTTAAATAATCCAAACGAAATAAAAATATTCCAACTAAAAGATACCTACCATTATGTAGGTGAGTAATGCGTAAACATCAGCCAAATTTTTTTTACAATAATTTCTTTTGTTTCTGTAAGATTTAAATATTTCTTATGTCCAACAAGTACTTAGGTCCTTTGAAAGTGTAATTTTTAAACATTATTGCAACAATGTACAAATCGGTAGATATAATAATATAAAGATATTACAATAAGTACCTACCTATACTGTGTTCATAACTATTCAGACGGATAAACTGTCCCATAATGGCAGTTTAAGCGTGATCACTTTGAGTTTCTTTCCAATACCCACATTAATACTAGTTTCGTCTATCCAAAAATGTATTTTCAAGGATCAAGGTAACAATAAACAAATGAATCTGGGCTCACTCAAAGTAAACTTTTTGTCATCATTCACACTAAGCTTATGTCGGCACCGGGTTCGAACCCACGACCCTCGGTGTGTATACGTGGGTTGATATAATATTATGTTAGACGTCAACCCTAAGCTATCTAGGAATCTATAGCATACATTCTGAATAAGGGATGTACTAGGTAAGAAATGTTGCTTCAGCTTTCTCATTTCATTGTGGAAATACACGGACATAATATTTTGAAGAGATTCAATAGTAATTAGGCAAAGCTTTCTATCATCTGCACAATTGAACATAAAGAAGCTTCCATTGTTATAATATGGTAAAAAGCTATATTTGGGGTACATTTTCTTTGTTACTTTGGCACAAAAAAATATAAGCCTGTTGTTGGAATAAATTTCCAGAATGCTGGTTGGGTACTCAATGATAATATATATTACTCAAAACGTATTGCCATTCATTCATTATTGCCAGAAAATAAAGGGTACTAATACCCACTGTGACATCATGGGATAACAACCGTCAAAGAGATTTAATTTTTTTGGATCATTGCGTAATTTCTATGCGCCACTGTGTCCCTAACATATGGGATCTTGTATAGAGGTGAATTACAGACGAAATAGCTTTTATAGTTAAAGTTTAGAAAATTATCCTTTGATGTATGAACATAAAATAAATGTTTGGCACAAGGAGATACTAAGTAGTGCTTTCGCTAAGGCCAACAATTAATTATAGTACGCAACTAAGAGTTTATTAGTCGCTAACCGTCTAACTTATAAAAAATTCGTTTATCGTAAGATTACATATAAATCACTGATCAGTTTTTACTCAAATTATAAAAAAAAAAATAATCCGCGTTCGTTATGTATGAAGATGACATTTCATACAAAATTTTGTAAACAAACAAATAGTAGCTGGGCAACGCGATTGGTAACTACCAATATTCGCTATGTCAGATTTGAACGAGTTATTGATGCAGAATAGGTACCTTATTTTTTAATTAATAAATAATTAAAAAATAAGGTACCTATTCTGCATAAATAAATTTAATCTATAAATTTTATTTTATATAAAAATATAGTTAAGTCCTTATTAAATCATACGAAACCTTTATGTTTCAGCCAAAATGAACCAATTCATGTTTGATCACTTCAATTTTAATATTTGTACCTCTTAAATTATTATTTTGTCTATGGTTTTACTTCAGCTCATCTCGTAGCAGACCTATGGCACAGAAGACTTGGCCATCCTTCAAATGACGCTTTAAAAAAATTGGGCTTGCCAGCAAAGGAAGATTTCTGTAGAGAATGCACTATGGCGAAACAGACCAACAATGCCATGCGAAGAGGACCCAGATGGAGAGAAACAATAGCAATGAAGGCTGTACACACTGATATATGCGGACCAATAAATCCACCTACAGTAAATAAAGAAAAATACTTCATTACGATAATTGACGACTTCTCAAGATTCACAGAGGTCCATCTACTGAAGGGAAAACATGAGGTACCTGAAGTTTTTATGAAATTTATTAAACAGAACCCAGAATTAGCAAAAATCAGATGCGACAACGCAAAAGAATACGTATCAGGTGAGATGCAACATTTATGTAGGTAAAAGAAATGGTATCACTATAGACCCATCACCACCATATACACCAGAGTTAAACGGGGTTGCAGAAAGGGCAAATCGATCACTCATGGAGAAAGCAAGAGCCTTAATATACGAATCAAAATTACCAAAGTCTTTCTGGGGTTACGCTGTACAAACCGCAGCATACCTAAACACCAGGATGCCACGCAGCTTGGATGGAAAAATACCATATGAAGAAAAATACAAAAAATCACCAGACATTTGGATCAAATGCATATGTGAGAGTACCAGATGTACGAAGAAAAAAGCTTGACCCTAAATTTAAATTGATGTTATTTGTTGGCTATTCAAGTATGGGGTATCGACTCTATGAACCCGAGAGTGGAAGAACTATAGTATCCAGAAATGTGAAATTTAACGAAGAAAAGAAAGTAATCGTTGTAGACAAAACTAATCAGAAAGATGAAGTGAGCAAGCCGTTAATAATAAAAGAGGATGAATGTAGTACCGAAGATGAAGAGCAAGATCACAGTGTACAAAGTCAAGATGATAGTGAACATAATCAAGATGATAGTTTACAAAGTCAAGGTAACAGTGTACAAGAAGACGAAAGTCAAGAAAGTGAAACGGAACAAGATGACACAAATGAAAGAGAAGAACCTCGTAGAACTCAAAGAACAATTAAGAGACCTGTTTGGTACAACGACTATGTGCTGTTAACCTACCAAGAAGCAATCGATAGTGAAGACAAGGATAAGTGGAAAGTTGCCATCGAGGAAGAGATGTCATCATTAACCAGAAATAATACTTGGACTCTGATAGATAGAGAGAAAGTCAAAGATAAAAAGATACTTTATAATAAGTGGCTATTCAAACAGAAGGAAGATGGAAAATATAAAGCGAGACTTGTTGTAAGAGGATTTGAACAGAAAAGTAATCTAGATTTTGAAGATATATACAGTCCCGTGGTAAGCCCTAAAAACGTTGTTCGCAATAGCTTCTTCAAAACGATTAAACATTATGACCTTCGATATAAAAACCGCTTTTCTATATAGTGATGTAAAAGATGAAATTTATGTGAAGATACCAGAAGGGTATGAAGACTCGAATAAAGTATGTAAACTAAATAAATCACTGTATGGCTTAAAACAAGCACCCTCACGATGGAACGAAACATTTACAACAACTATGCGAACTTGGGATTTAATACTATCAAAACGGACAGATGCATTTTTGTAAATCAAGAAAAAACAATTATAATAGCATTATATGTAGATGATGGTCTAGCTATGGGTGTTGATAAAACAGAATTGAAGAAAGTTCTACAATTATTAGAAGAAAAATTTGAGATGAAGAAAAATGAGAAACCTACAAGCTATTTGGGTATGAATATTGAGTACACACAAGATGGAATAAAACTGACTCAATCAAATTATATAAGTAGTATGCTTGAAAATTACAACATGAGTAATGCTAAACCGTGCAATACACCTTATTACAATGATACAAGTACATCTCAGGAGAAGGCTATTCCATGTCATAATTATCCTTATAGAGAAGTAATAGGAAGTCTGTTATACCTTTCCACAAGAACAAGACCAGACATAGCACATGCAGTTAATCGAGCTAGTCGAAAGATAGAGAATCCAAGTAACGAAGATGTTATATCAGTGAAGAGAATACTGAAGTACTTAGTAGGAACGAAGACAAAAGGTATCAAGTTTCAGTATGATTCCGACATCAGTACAATTAAAGCATATTGTGACTCAGATTACGCTGGAGACCCTTTGACGAGAAGAAGTACAACAGGATTGGTGATCATGTTAGCCAATGGACCAGTAACTTGGGCTTCCAGGAGGCAACCCGTCGTAGCACTTTCAACAACAGAGGCTGAATATATTGCTGCTGCAGATTGTTGCCAAGAAGTTATGTATATAAGGTTCTTAATGAAAGACATTTTGTGCAGTGAAGTGAATATAATTTTAAATATTGATAACCAAAGTTCCATTCTGTTAATTAAAGTGGGTTCATTTAATAAAAGATCAAAGCATATAGATGTAAGATTTCATTATATACATGAGAACTTTATTAGTGGATTAATACAGTTAAATTATTGTCCTACAGATGATCAAATTGCAGATGCTTTGACAAAGTCATTAAATTATGTAAAATTTGAAAAACATTGCAAAAGCTTGATATGTTAATAATTTAATAAGTATGTATTGATTTGTTTATTTATTAATGTTAAAGCTGAAACATGTTATTATTATTATTGAGTTGCAGTGACGTGTTTTATTTTTATTTACAGATGATGATTACTTGTCTATATCTTATGTCACAGTTTATTTTTAGTTTCTTATATGTGGATGTGGTAATATTTTTTTGTTTGTCCACTTAACCTCAAAAGATAAAACGCATCACTGGGAGAAGGTGTTAAATTATTATTTTGTCTATGGTTTTACTTAGATGATAAACAGCGTATTGTATTATCTATGATGAATAAAGAGCTGTCATGGAGGCGACGTTGGTTTTGTAAAGTCGTGTTTTATTTTTTTAACAATTTGAACATCATCCTAAATCATCCGTCTCGATCTGTATATGTTGACAGAGGTGCTGACTTCAACAGTACCTACTTAAAACGTATTCTTTGAGTATTTTCTTCAAAACGTCATTATATTTCTTATAAATTTAGTTGGTGTATCATGGTTGTAAGACCTCGAACCTCGATGATTACGGGAATGCAATATTTTGCTTTATTTGTTTAAAATTTCTATTATCAAAATGATAAACCAAAACAAAATGGTCCAAAATATGAAGGGAGCACCTAATTGGACGGGGAAAAACAGTATATTTATTACAGAAAACGTTGTTGTACACTCGAAACCATTGTCAGTTGACGTAAAATCCAACATGGCGGGCTAAAATCTACAGAGATCAGCTCGCAATCAATCGATATGTGTTAAACTGCCTCGACGACGCGACGGCTTGATCGCAAATTTTCTACCGCTGAACTCTTATTTTCCACTGATCACAGTTTTTTTTTATAAAGCAGTAAGTGTTATCGTTTTCGATCATCATCTATAGGGGAAATGGCTGTCGTCGACTCAATTCGATAAAATTTTCTACTTGATCGAAAAATAATTCGTTTCGCCGTCAATTTAATAGTGTGGGAATCATCCATTTTGATCAAGCTTATTGAAATCTCTTGTTTTATTTTCTTATCGATATGGTTCGAAAATATCAAAGCTTGAACCTCGGTTTCTTGCAATTTATGACACTGGGTGGTTAACTGCATTTTCTCTCCTATCACAGAAGAATTTAAACGTAATGTCTAACATTGTAATAAAAATTTAGTTAAAGGCGGCATTTGCAGACAAGGAATTGAAACAAAATATCAGAAAAATGTGATTCAAAAACACAAAAATAACGCGAAAAGAGAAATTGGGCAATTTGTCGTTATGGTTATGACGTATTTAAAAAGTGTGAAAATATAATCCTAAAATGGGCCCACCTGTGAGTGAGCGCTCTTTTATATCGAAAAATAATTCCGCGATAAAAATGAGAACTTTGGGAGTATTTGTTCCCTCCTAACACGTGTTTTTTCTCTCTCTCAATAAATGTTCGTGATATATAAACATTAAGCGAATCTGAAAAATAAGCTTGTACTGTACAGTGTATACATCCCCTAACGACAAAAAGGCTTTATCGGGCGGCTATACATATAAAAATAAAATTAAATAAACCAGACTGGTAAACGATATCACTGATATTATCTACCCATAAGTGTTAAATACCTAATAATGATTGATAATTTTTTTTTTTTAAAGGTGATAATTTTATTAATAATCTAAAATGAGTATTGCTGTGTTTAAAAAGATTGGAGTTGGTTGGTCCATTAAAAGTGTGAACAAGACAATATTTTATGAACTTGTTGTGTATGGTTTTTTGTGATGCGAACGGACAGTAATATGTAATTGAGGATTCGTTCTCACAGTCGAGTGGCATTCATCTAGCAAAATATCAACATAAAATAATAGAATAAAAATATTGCAAAGTTTCTTGGCACAAATTGTAAAACATAAATGAATTCAAACGTGAATTTTTACGGAAAATCCAAATTTTAATATGTTTTTCTTTTCATTTATTTTTCTCTATGACTAGTTTCGCAATCTCACAATCAAAGGAAGGAATCAAAATACACGATCAAAGGAAATTTAGTATAACTAACAGGCTAGATTAGACCTCATGTTCGAAGGTTTCTGTGTGCCTACTTACCTGCCGGCGAAAGTAATGAGATATGAGATTTTATTACTAACTAAACATACAGTCTAAGCCTTTCTACCAAATACCCAATCAATCACAATCACAAAACAACATTCCTTTGCCGAGACTTATCTGATAGATTTGTACGGAAAACAGGTTTTTTTTTCTATTTTTATCGCAATATTCTCATTTTTCGTCATAATTTAAAAATACCCTATATTTTAACATCTAGAACAACTAGCAAAATCTGTCCAATCGTTCTCGAAATTTAGCTAAACACACGCAAAGCTGTCATTTTTTATATATAAGAAGATTCAATATCCATTCAATTCGAAATCAACTATATTTGAGCTGGTTACTAAAAAAAATGTGGGAACAATCGCACGTGATTTATTCGAATGGATTAGTTCGTTAACGCAATGAAGCTCAACAATGTTATTATAAATCAGATTAGGCTGAAATAATATTGTTTTAATTTGCGTTTTATCTATTCCATTCGCTCAGCCGCAGAGTAAACACCCTGAACTATTTACCCTATTTAACCACTGGCCAAATTCGTATTTAACAGAACACCCATATTATAATAATATTCCAATCGCAATATTTCCTCAAACAGGGATTGTATTATTTCATGCTCGCTGCGCCTTTCAATCGCTTTCTGTTTAAAATAAACAGAATCTAAGCCAATATTAGCGAAACCTTTTCGAATGTTAAGTACCTATGTATAAATATTATGACTAAACCAAAAATTTAAGAAAACAAATTCATTTGTGTACCAATATCGAAATGGATGTGGACTGTTGGACGAAATTGACGAAGCGAAGGCGTGTGAAGTACCGAGAGCAATGAGTTTACGCAAGGACGGGCTTTTAATAATACATATTGAGACGAAATTAAATAAATAAACCTTTTATGAAAGAGTTAAAAGAGTATACAATACACCGTGACTTATAAAACTTTAAAATTAAGTGTCTCTATGTGAATTACAGTTTTTTTTTACCTAAGTGCATCGTCATCGCGTTCCGAATATCTCTAAAGTTTCAAATATCTCTTAGATAGTCGGGTAAGTATTAAAAAAACGTAGTTAAATAAAAACAACTGAATGGGAACATATCTTATTTTTTATCTATAGGTAAGTAAGTATACTATATGGTATCTATGTAAATACAATGGGTAAATCTACCAGCCTAAAGGAACCTTTCCCTAATAAGCTTCCACGGCTGTATCTCTAGAAGTAAACTAATATCCGACATTCAGTCATCGATTACAAAACATCGAACGAGATTATTAAGGATTCCGTTGAGGTTTGAAGAATCTTGTCTAGAGATTTGGTTCCTATACAACTAAAATAACCAAATCCGATAAATCCAATATAAACTCTCAATCTCTTTGAGATAAACTATACACCGTTTATTTGGATTTGAGAATTTTGATCATTGTTACTACATTCCTTTTTGACGTAAACTTTCTTCGTCAATTATGCCGGTCTTATGACGTCTTATTGAACGCTGGATAAGGTAGGCAGTGTAGGCACCTCACCTCATCAAATGTTGTACGGAACTAAAGAATAAATCAAACCGCTTTTCCCATTTGTGTTCTAATTTTGAAAACATAAAGATGGCGACTCTTAATTTAAAAACGAGGGAATGTGTGAAATAGAACACCTACATTATGAGTACATAACGACAATGCTGTTGCAGCTGCTGAATATTGGAGCACACGTTAAGTAAGTAATGAAGAGCCTTTATGTTTCTACGAGGCACAAAAAATGATACTCAATACTGCCTAAGCAATCAAGGATTTTGGAATTCTATTTTACTTACGATAAGGATATAGAATCATGTTATCTAATTAATGATTTTGGAGATTTCCTTGTTATTGAAAAAAAACTAATTTAAATCATTACTATAGCCAAACACTATGTTTCAATAGTAATTTACATTTCTATTCGGTTTTTGTAAAAAAGACAGTTGAGCTGTTTTAATTTGACTCCATTAACAATATACATTTTTAAGGGATTTTACACTACGAGTATTTTTTGTTGTCTGTGCGCACCTATGATAGTGGTTGATAAGTCGAATAATTGGGGTATTACGGGCATTTCTACATGTATTTGAAGTAGATACGCGAATTTGATGTATGTAAATCCGTCATTTTAATTGCGGACCCAGAATGGGGATTAGATCGAACAACGGGGGATCCCAGTGTAATGTGTCGCGCCTCTATACCACACGCGCGCGCTATACAATGCCAGATAGAATGGCTCTCGTTTGAAATGTTGGCGTTATATTTTAATACCGGACAATTTAATTCATTCAACGGAACAAACTTAACTGGTAACGGATTATTGGACGGACCCTGGACGTGGGAATGTCAATAAATGGGGGATACACACACTAGCTGACCCGTCCCACCACATAATCACAGTTTATTATGTTAACTAATAAACTGAATTCATGAATGTTTGTCCAGAAGTTTCCTTAAGCATTAAAAAAGAATGAAATATATAACAAAAAAGTCTCCTGAATGACACTAAAAGTTTAAATAAATAAATAAATCTTTATTGGATATAAAAAATACAGTGTATGTATAATACAATTTTGAAAAACTTCCAAAAGGCGGACTTATTGCTGCAAGCAATGTCTTACAGCCAACCTCATAAGATTAAAAACTACAATACATAGACGTGTAGATGTAAATACATAAAGGAATAGAATATATACATATATAAATACAAAAAAAATTGAAAAAAAGAAGTCGCTATCCATGAACAGGGAAAGGAAAAACGGAGAGGAGGGAGGAAGGATAAAGGAGGGACTGCTCGAACCTTGAATCCAGGTTATGCGGTGTTCAGACGAGGAGAATATCGCCAGGACACTAAAATATCGCCAGCCAATTGAACCGAGTGAACAGATTGTCGATAAATCTGAAGCGATAAAAATGGTTGAAAGCGATATCGACCTCAAGTTGAACGCCTTTCAACTTTTGTATCTGGTGGAACGATGCACGCATGCGCAGATATGCGCGGCGTCCGTATGTTCTGTTTCTTGACAGTTGACAGCACTGCTCTAAATTTATTTCTCATTAGAATGCAATTCCGCACCCAATATCTGCGTTTTTTTTTATTTTTACTCAATTAGGAGTCTCCTTATATCGTGTAAAACAATATTTTCAACTAACCCCAATTACTCCGCGACTTCTACCTCGACGTCCGCCATTTTTAAAACAATCAGCGCACTTGACAGATTGAATGTATGTCGGTGGACTCGTGTGAACACATCACACGATTAATGGGCGACCGAGCGATATTTTTTTTATGCAAGCGAAATCGTCTGGCCTTATATCGCCCCGTGTGAACACCGCATTACGTATAATGTGATTCACGAAGTCTGGTGATTACACAGCTCGCGCTGAAATGACACTAAGGAGGGACAAGAGCGAACCTTATCAGCAAGGTTATTCCATAGTCTGGCACCATGCACAGTGAACGAGTCTGTATAGAAACCAGATCTGTGAACCGGGATGGATAGAAGATTAGAAGAACCGGATCGAAGAGGGAGACCATGCGATTGTAAAAAGACAAATTTTTCCTTAAGATATGTCGGCAAATGTGGATTGAACAGGATTTTATGGAGAAGACAAACAACGTGGACAAAAGTGGAATCCGCACTATATAGGTCTCGACGAGCACAGCTCCAAGGGGTCATTTTATACATCGATAAGGCCGACAATACATGGTTATAAACGTCAGTGATAAATAAGGCGTTGCGGGTTGCGTCGTTTTTTTTTCGTGATGAAATTCGAAATAGTGAATTGACCAGTTGTAACGTGAATTTAAATAGCCTAAAGCTTTCCCAAACAAACAAGATATCAAATGCAAAACAATATATGAAAATCTGATGGATGGTTCTGAGATCATGGAATTCAAACATAAAACGGTTTCAAATTATATTATAGATATATTATTATTATTGTGGTCCAGTGATATGTTAATCCTCACGAACCTTCTCCAATATTCTTCCGTTATTTGCAGGATTAATTAAGGTACCTAAATACTCGTGGATGAGTTGATAACCGAATCGATTAACCAAAAAAAAATAGTCGGTAGTATGAATGACTAAGCAGAATGTTTAATAAAGAAATACGGATATTTCTGAGAGAACTAAATCAATAGTTTTGGTTTCCTTTTATTTACAGCAATCCAACATTAAAGACAGATTCTTGCCACAAAAAACAATTATTAAACAATATTATAACTACTAGTCAAATAGTGGATTAATGCCGACTTCTTAACAATATCTCGTGTGCAATCCCGATCAGGACTTTGTTTTTTTTTCTCTTCAAATTTCTATTTGGTTGACTTTTTGACCCCTTAAATTCAGTTGATTTACACATTTTAGAATTTTTTTTCTCCGCACTCGTTTTCGAGTGGTTCGGCCAGTCTATAGAATTAGACATTAAATTTCACTGGCTATTATAAAGACAATTTTTTAAAGGAATGCATGAAATGTGGGTAGGTATTTGTCTAAACAAAAAAGATATATTGCACATAAAAAATACTAACTAATTGAACAAATTAATATGATAATTTCTTTCAGCAATCAATTCAGTCAATATTATCAAGAATAATATCAACAGCCAGCAGCAAACAAAAGGAGTAAGTTTACTAAGCTAAAAGGATTGCTACGAATTGAGAAGAGAACTAAAAAAAAAATAAGGATTGATAGAACATCACTTGTTTTCATAATCAAAAACATAACACAAACTTCCATACATATCAATAAAATATCCTTGTTGACTTAAGCAGTACAATTTAAAATTAGAACATTTTATTTTTCATATGAGCATAAAGTATTAATAAAAAGAAGTGAGAACCTAAACCAAATTAAATGAATTGGTTTGTTCTGTTGCCTAAGAAGCGGGCTATCTACTGATTAATTGACGCTTTCTATAGATAAATCTGTCCGAGTCATTAGCCTGAGAAGCTTATTCTTTCCAAAACTAATTAGACTACCCAATATACTGTTTGAGTACCAAAGACCAATTTGTAAGGAATTAATGACAACAGAGGGTATACTAAAAACCATCTTGTTGTAAGTATGTACTATTTTTTATCGATGAATTTGTACATACATACATTGCAAACAATCAGCTTTACATTAGGGATAATATTTGAGACAAAAAGTAAGAATGTAGAACGGTACCTAGTTGTTGATTATTTTACCTACAAGAAGTAAACTACCTGGATGTTCAGAAAACTGATGGTAAGAAAAATACACATCATTTTCATAGAGTTTCTTTTAGGTATTCATTAATCTGACGTTCCATGAAGACTTTGGTGTCTGATAGATTTCTAACAAAATTCAAAATAGGTATTTATATATTTTTTTTCAAGTAAAATACATCACTCACTATTACAGGTTTCTAACCTTTGCGATGAGTGAATTTGTGTTTCAACATAGAATTGGGGAAATTTGTCTGGTTTTAAATCAAAATGCATGGAGCGATTGAAAAACACGTACATATTACTTTATTTTGACATGGGTGAAGCAGAAGAAGGAAGCGGAAGTTAAAAATACATAGATAAACAAAATCATAGATAATGAATGCGCCGTAGAGACGTCCAAATTCCTACGGTTCTATGGCGCTGTAATCATGTGTCAACAATTTGTTTGATTCTTTTCAGGTATAGATTTCCAAAACAATTTGATACAAACATAATATTAATTTTCTTTGGTTTTAAACGATTAAATCCTATTAGCTCCATCTCAAAATTGACTCCAGTTTATCATAATAATTAGTATCATAATTATTACGTTTTGTGCAAGTTACGTTTTGTAAATCATGCAGTTTCGTATGGAAGGTAATGTTTTTAAACAATATGAAACATGGTTGCCAACGTTGGTTTGACAATTTCAACCTTTAATTTATAAACTTTTAATTAAAACGTCAGTAGCATATTGATATTGCGGTTCGGAATGAAATACTACAGTCTTCGACACGTGTCTCTGAGCCAGAAGCGAACGTCGAATATTACCCCTAAGATATTGTTTAGAATTTGATACGAAAGGTGGCGCTACGTATAACAATACTTTGGCCACAACAATATACCACCCCCTGAATAGATACTCTCAGGCACGAAGTTATTGCTTATCACAAAGACCGTATAATCCACATTATATTGTACCTTTATTGGCAGTTAGCGGCCCGGTCGCCGGCCATCTCACATAAATCAATAAGCCACTACTTCTAGGTAAGGATTTGGGAGCTTCATATCTAAAACATTTTATGAATGGAACAAAGGCATTAGGTGTCCAATTGGATTATAGAGGCCAACTATTTTGACACAAGACTGCGTTGATATTTTGAAAGTAGATACAAACAATTCATATAAATCAAATAACGGTTGAGCCATGACAATGTAGGGTCGCAAAAACAGGGCGAGTGCGTATTACTTCATAGGTGTTTATATAATTGTAAAAATAAAATAAAATAGCTGGGAACAGAGCATCAATTCACCATGTTATTAAATTCTCTAAAGTAGGCACCTAATTATTTATACACACAAAAGTATACCTAATGTTTGTAAATACAGGTGACATAATATGTCACATATATTTACAAAACATATTTTTACATACAAGCACAATTTGTATTATATTTTAATATGTAATTAACAAACCTGCCTTATTAAAGCATTAGGAACTGTTGAAAGCCTACATTGTCCAAATACTGTAATGATAACAGGAAAATGACTAACTATGAATAATTCGTTTTTCAGTGCAATAGATATTGTTACTAAAACTAAACAACCAACCTACCTATGTTCACTCGTCTCTATCCTCCCTCCATGTTCCTAGTCCTATCCTGATCTTAATATTTCTAACATTTTATTAATTTGCTGCAATTTGTTTGTTTGAATATCTAAACACATAAAAGAAAGTTTGGTTAGTGCGAACACTTATAACTCGAGATCGGCTGAACAGATTTTTATCATTTTTGGTTTATTGGATTCTTCACCGTTTCGGATAACAGAATAACTAATAATAAAAATTGAATAATAGGTCGCAAATAGGTAATATAACATACAATATTATAAAGTTCGTATGGAAAGAATTTCGATACAACAACGCCATCTGTGAAATTTTTATATAGAAACACAATTTTAATTACCTGACAACGATTAAAAATAAAAAAATTGGCACGCAGCCTTTGATGGAATTTTTTTCAAGGGTTCTTCTAATTTGTTGAAATTGAAGCACATATTTTTTTATAAATTCAAACGCGAAAAGTGAGAAATCCAAATTTAAAATTTAATTATCGTTTAGAATATGTAACAACTAATGACTCTAACAATTCATTATAGATGTTCGATTCTTAAATGGAACAAACCACTACGGGCTTACGACCGTCATCTACTGTTATTTCGAAGGCTGGCTTAGTGTGATCACTTTACGTTAACAACGTTCGCCATTAGGTGGTAATGTCTCCGACACTCCTTATCATGAGAATTAATTTTCATTAATTATTAAAATATCTACTTGTTGCCAACATGAGATTTTTCGACATGTTGAACATGTTGTGAAAAAAAAACCAAGCCACGGTATAGGTATATCAAGAAGAAGAATAACATAAAGAATGATGACACCTTAATCACTTGTTTTTAATTAACTTAGGTACATATTGTTTAAGAATGTATGTATTACGTTTTGTATATTATGACTGTTTACATTGACTAAAAAATAGGTGTTTCATTGATCCACCCGACGTAACAGAATCAGTGGAAGATCTATTCATAGAAGCAAAGAACGAGTGGGTGACTTATTGAAATCTGAAACCTACCTGATACTAGTAGTACCAAGCCTCACTTACTTGAAATCTGATGTCACTCAGAGCTTTGAACCAGTTTTCTGTTTGAAAATGTGACATTTAGGTGAAAGATGAGGGATATTAATTAACAATTTAGGGGATCATATTAACTTTTTGAGTGGAGCTATATGCGACGATTGATTTGATCTCAAGTATCTATCCAGATTTCCTGGGCATTCATCCTTTGAAACGATGCAATATAATATACCTACGTCGGGTAAACAACAAGGGCCGCAATATTCAGGCCTTCGATATTTGCTGTCTCTTTCGTCAATACAAAAGTGACAGACAGCAATCGCGACGGTCTCGGCTGGAATTTTGGTGAACCTTAGTGCTTTTATGAACCTATAGAACGATGAACTAGATATCGGTGTTATTTTATACAATGTTAGTATCAAATTAAACACTTTATCACTGTTCATGTCGTTAATGATCGAGAACATAAGTCGAAAACCTGATGAAAAAATGAACGGCAGAAATGAAGGGGATTTTTCTCAGAAAAGAAGACATTGGAAGACCTCTCAGCTTTGAAAACGAGAAGATACTAATAAAGACAAAGAAAATATAATAAAACGTAAAGTTATCGAGATAGAAATTCGCAGAACGGAAATGCGAGAAATGGAATTTGAGTGACAGGCAAAAGTGCTGAGACGTGATGAAGAAAGCTGCCACGGGGCGGGTCTGGATGTAGCACCACTCAAAGCGACAGAATTAATGACAATTATTATTTATTTAACTTCAAAGATATTATTTCTCTCCCTGCTCCACAGCAATCGATTTGTTTCTACCAAGAAATCTTTCAAAAATATATTTCATATAATAACTAGTATCACTAGGGTCATCCATCACACGATAAGTAAAACAAAACATTGAATGTAAGAAAACAAAATTGTTTCTTATGTAACAGCGTTTTGTGGTGGGCTATTAATGTATGGTAAATAAGGAGTGTATTTGTGTTCACTTTGAGTGAGCACAGATTCATTTAAAAAAAAAAATAATCTAAGACTAGCTTCATTGAAAAATAAAAATATATAGGTTGGAGGTCTTAAACTGAAAAAAAAGAAAAAAGGTTAAAACATTTAAGATCCTTTATAGATAAGTGGTCTGATAACTTACCAACTGGAAACTTAATATAAGATGAAAACAGGTTGGAAGCGTTTGAAAAAAAAATTATACGCAACATTTATGGACCTATCAATGGCTGTCAAACGTGGTGTAGAAAAGCTCTATGATCACCAGGCCCTCCACATAGATGTATGATTAAAAGACTGCGCCGGCTGGGTCAGTTCACTGTATGGAGGATATGGAGCTCCCAAAAAGATGATGACCCAATCGGTAGAAAAAGTATGAGAAAACCATAACAGCATCTTAGGGGTATACAGTACCCCAGTACCCAGTAGTTTTATTCTTTTGACGATCAGATTAATAAATAATAAATAAAAAAAACGAATTTTATGTTTTCAAATTTAGAAACGAATCAGCTTAATTAAAAATTAGATGAGATTGACTATACGATATCTTTATTTAAAAAAAAAAGGATAAACAATTTTAATTGAATTGTTATTCAAATCACACACGCTAAAGAAAATAAAAGAAACAAGGGGAGAAAACGGAAGAGATTTGTTTCTTACTGTAATTTGGACCAGAATTTAAATATTCTCGACTACGACGGTTAAAAAAAGTTTACAATAAAGAAGGATGGTGAATTCGTTATTAAATTTTAATCTTCTGTAACATAAAAAAAACATGCTTGGTTTTTTTTCCAATATTTGGTTTCAATGGCTTATTATTTCTTTTTTTTTTTTTTTCAAAAATCGTTTGGAACATCTGCCGCTGACAGTTGATGTAAACAAGCAAATAGCCGACTTTCAACTTAAGATGTTCTTTAAACAAAAGGACAAACAATACAACAACAACAACATAAAAAGTATCTTCAAGCAATTCGACACTTTAGCTGTTTTGACGTCCTCATTGTGATACGCAATACTATTGTACGTATCTATTGTTTATTTTTCATTCATCAAGAGGAATAATTTATGTATGATGGATATCCAAAATAATTCACGAGCCAGAAAGTTCTTCCGATTTTTACAGTAAATAATCCTGATTATCCTTGAGATTTGAAAAGCGACACGTGTTGATTACGATTGAAAATTTTTCAAAAGAAAAAAATATTCTTGATATAAATATAATAACGATTATAATAATGATATACAGGCATTTTCCTGAAATAGAAGATTAAATAAAATATTTTGAATCAAAGGCATTTGATTTTTTTTTATTTGATATTGATTAATCTCTCAAGTAATTGGAATCATTATAATATTTAAGCTAGAAATGAAATTATCTTATAACCAAAAATATCTTTCAAATTTAACGATAAAAAACGATATATTTACAGTACGAGGAATGAGTGTCTGATAAAAAAAGCTTTTAAAGATAACTTTATTTAAACATGATTAACTCTAAAGTCAAAAATCTATAAGGAAACTACCTATATATCATTACAAGATCCTGACGGGATATTGTGGACTAAATAACTGGACGTGCCCCCCTGGAGATCCTGGACTCTGAAGGGTTCTGACTGCCTGGGAATGCACTTGAGACCCCTCTTTGGTGAGACATAAAAACCTGGAGAAATTTCTAACGTGCCCAGAAGAAATCAAACGTCAACAAAATAATCCTCCAATTGTTCCAGGAGGAGAGACTAAGCGACCAGTTCTAATATAAGGCTAGTGATAATGGTTACTTAATGAAATCCCTCTGGCTAGGGTCTCTACCCTAGCCAGAATATGTGATTGGCAACTTCGTCCCCAACTCAGTATTTGAAAGACTCTATGTAAGTATTTAATTTTTCATAGATTTTTTTAACTACGGAAAATATTACCCACGAAAATTTTAAGTATGATATATTTTATCATACTTAAAATTTCGTCGGTAGGTAAATCGATAGTTTCTATAGCAATTTTTTTTTTAATAAAATGAATCTGTGTTCACTCAAAGTGAACACAAATACATTCTCTGACTCTTTCACAGTAAGCTACTTAAAGCTTGTCTCGTGAAAGAGGAAGATGGTCGAAAGCCGGCGTCGTAACCGCTAGTCTACCAACCACTTCACAATAAAAAACAATGGAGGGCAGCAGAGGTAGAGGGTGCTCACCTATGAGATGGAGTGACCAAGTGAGAGGACACTGGAGAGACCTTTTGTGGAGCACTGCGGTTGGCGGAGAACCGTAGTGAGTGGAGGGAACTGGCTTATGGTGTTAATGTTGAAAATCACGATTCTCAGCACTGAGGGAACGACGAAGAAGAAGAAATAACAATATGTATCCGCGGGAAATATATCGAAAGAATATGTGATACTACTTGATGTTGCCATTGATACATTTTTTTTAATTAACATTAAAAAATACATATTCACAATAATAAATTTATACATTTTTTTTAATATAATAATATATTTTACCCCCAAAATTGAGCAGAGCTCGTGCTATACGGAAAGTAATTTCAAATTGTCCGAAGTCACAACATGGTAAAGTAAAATCGGGACCCTCTAAGGGACGACATGATTTTATCTCCCATAGGCCCACTGCGAGGCACTCGGGTTCATTATATTTAAAACAGGGGCACATCATTATACAAAATTAGGTAATACAGTAATCGGCGACATTTGACTAATATAATAATCTTATTCAATGCCAAACGGGTTTAAAGGGTACCCATTGGCTAACTGACTTATAGGGCAATCAAGAAATAAATGACACTTTTCTACGTCTGCCGTCCGACAGGTTTTGCTGCTAGTTAATAAGCCCACTCCTTTATTAATAACATGTCAATATGTGAATAAAAAACATGAAAATTATGTATCGACAAATTTTGAAACAAAAGAATAAACGGGTCCCTCACAAAGGCAGGTATATAGGTATGTATATCCAACTGTCATGTCGTGCTTTTACCCACACAGGGACGACCTCCCCGCAACATGATGGCTGTTGTTTCAATTTAAAACAGAGGCAGGCTTTTGCCATATTGAAAATTTAATGTTATTTTATAATATTCTGTTTACACAAGGTTTACGGTCGCGATGGTAGATTTACATTGTGATTATAAATACCTTTTAATCTATGCGTATACCCACCCATACACCAAGTATTATTACTACATTTTATATCGTGAGGAAAACGGGAATATTAAATTAACACGCGGTGTCAATATACACTGAGGATTATTCTACATCCCTATGTTTGCCTACACCAAATACACCGAGGATCCCTCTCGGTGATCTTCTTTACAAAACTTCTTCGAAATAACAACATTAATACGGGGCTCTATGTTTATATGTGGAGGATGTGCGTGCATATCACAAAGTTTTTACGTGATTATGATTGGGGATTGTGGAATTCCGGCACAGTGTAGCTTTTTATTGTCAGGTCTCTTTTAACGTCGACTAACACGATGTACATCAGCAACACTTAAACAAGTTTGATTCTCATGATATTGTCACTTAAAGATCAGTTGAAAGCTAAATACTTTATTAGGTATATACTATTCTTGCCTGATTGGTGCCCGTAGTAAATGTTGAACACCTTCTAAGTTTTCAGCAAAAGTGAAGAGAATTTTCTATATTTAAAATAAGTAAGTAATGACTATCAATTTTTAGCGCTGTGTGCAAATTATCTTTGAATCTCTTCCGCCGCAAACAAATTATTCAATACTACGAATACTTAATACGAAAAGAACAAGATGTGTAAAGCTCGGTACTCACTTGAGCCGTGAACGTGTATCGTTATATCAATTTTATCAAAAGGATGCATGTGTTCCTCTCGCGTTCGCTTTTTCGAATCACGTATACACTTAACCTTTCGATTAAATTGATGCAATGTCACAGGTTCGCGGCGCAAGTGAGTACGATGCTTAATAAAGTGATGCACATTTAAGTGGATAAAAAAGACTATGAAGAGTCGATATTTTATAGAGAATCACATCGTTTTTTATACAAAAATAATGTGCAAAATGAAGTTGCAAAACCAGCTCGGAAGATAAAATGCGAAAAAAAGGACGGGCTTAAAAAGGTTCATATGGAAAAAAGAAAGTGAACTAACAAATAAAATATTCAGAATACTATTGAACTAATTTCATTTATTCTTCAATAATTTTTTATCAAAAGCCTTCAAGAATCCGGTACGAGAGGAAAACACCATAGGTATCTTGATAATCTTATACTTATATAGTAAGTACTTCACATGATTTTTTGACGACCCTGCTCCAAAAGGCACTCAAAAAGAGTTCTCTACATCATATATAACAACAAACGTAAGACATTTTTTATTCGTGTGTAGTGAATAGAAACATTTTTATGACTCCAGCTGATTTTATTATTATTTCAAAAATAATAAAATTCCGAAAGGGTCCGCTCGGGATAAATCTCGGCGCAGGGAGGGGCAATATAAAAGCGCTCAACAAATTTGTGCACGTCTCTGGATCATGAGGAACATCGCCAATTGCCCGACACGTTTTCACTTTACGTTTCAGCATTTAATTTCAGAAAACAAAGAAACAACGACATCGCTCACCAATAAAAACAGGCGTTTCGTACCGCTAAGTCCGTCTGTAGTTGTAAAGATTTTTCTACCCCAACTGGCTTGTCCATCATGATAACAGAAAAAGAGGATCTAAAACAGTAATTATAATGAAGAATATTTTACTCAAAAATAAAAGGTAACAATGAAACTAAATATACCGAAATCCGAAGGCGCACATAAGTCACAGATGTGGGAGATAAAATTGCTAAGCTCAAATGGAGGTGGGCTGGTCGTGTATCCCGCAGAGACGATGGAAGGTGGAGTAGAAGATTTACGGACTGGAGACCAGCAAACTGGCCGAAGAAGTGTAGGAAGACAGCCGATGAGGTGGAGCGACGACATTGTGCGTAAGTATACCGTTGGGACCGAGTGGCGTGAGCATGAGGAAGCCTATGTCCTGCAGTGGATGATCACGGGCTAATATGATGAAACTATTTGATCATTCTTTACGTAAGCATTTGTTGCCGCTTCAAAACTTTCTCACATTTGTCATTAAAATATACATTTCAGACTTTTGAAAATAGTTTTTTGTGATGAAAGAAAGAGCTGTACATCGATAGCTAATCTCCGAAAAGTGTCATAACTATAAGTAACGTAATCTGTACAATAATGATTTTGTATGCAAGTTTTGAGCCATATAGGGAGTTGACTATTAATTCTGAAAGTCTCAAACTAATGAGAAACAAGATAAATTGGTAGGGTCACAACCTGAATGACCTTTGAAAAATGTTAAGAATACCCTTCACGGTTTGTTTAATGTATAAATGAAAAAAAGAGAGGTTGTTTTATTTTCAATGATTTAAAAAAAAACATTGGTTAGGCGGATATAAAAGCAATTATATCGGGACATTTTGAATTCTTTTCGCTTACAATAGGCAAAAAGGCTGACTTGAAATGGGACGGATCCTCTGAGGCTGATTGTTTTAATGCCTCGCAAGCTGCGTGATATTTCGTGAGACGATTATTGACTTTAAGTTTTATTTTGATTTCGTTTCTTTTTCTGTTCCTCTTCCCAGTGATTTGGGGAGGGAGGGAAAGGATGCTTCCCGATAAATTCACATTATCTCAGCCTCCGCGGGGTTCATCATGCGTAAGGAAATTCGGGAAACAAAACACGAAACATCAGATAAACGATTTGGGAGCTTCGTTAAATGAAGAAAACAAATCTTTACGAACTTATTTTATCTCGATAGACTATTTAACTAAACAAAGGTTTCATCAAAGATAAAATATGCTCTTTGTTTCCATAACTAAAGACTACTTCATGCACATTTAATATGGTTACTGTAGAACCAGAACATTGGTATCATAATACTGTCGTTATAGTTTCTCAAAATAATAAGAAAAATCTCTGAATTTTACAATGCCTACGAGTACCTACCTACAAGGATTTAGCATATCGTCAATCTAGCCAAAGGCATAGAATTTTTCGATAAGACGGAGATTTCCGTGTTTGATATATGAGTATGAGGATTTAGATTGATAGCCAACGCTCGAAATAGTAGCAAAGATGGTTGAGAGCCCGTAGTGAAAAATTGTGAAAAAAAATCACTGTATACTTAAAACCGAATCAGATTAATCTTATAGTGGTACAAGACACCTGTTGTAGCCCTAGTATAAGTTTTCGATGATCGAATATCGAAACGATTATCGAAAGAGTTTCGAAAAATTTTCATACTAAAATGATCGAATGATTCGATCTTTTGATTTTAGAACACCATTTGCACGCTAATAAGCACTTATTAGCGTGCAATTAGCTTTCGATGAAACTCGTACTAGCCCCACTGATTTTAATATAAAAATAGGAACAATACAGTAATGATTGCGTTAAATAGCCGTTTCAACCACCTCGGTAGCCACTTAACTAGGTAACTCCATCAGAGGCTTAGGCGCCAACTTCCAAGATTCCTGATCGGGTCAAAAATTTAGATATGCAATGTGTCACTTGAATTCTCTACTCGGGGTTGGAATACTGTTTTAGATTAGATGGGACCGGTTGACTGTTAGGGAATGGTTTAAGCATGAAGTTTTATAGAAGAGTGTTATTTATTTATTACGTAATATGTCGATTGCTTGACGTGCCTCCATATATTAGAAAAAATTGTCGCGAAATATTTTTACTCGAGAAAGGTTATTTGTCATTGAATTTTATACATAGGACAAGTTTGAAGACTTTCTCACATTTTCCCGGTGAGTTTGCAACTTCCAATCCCCAAGGCACCATACACGTAGCATATTTATGATACACCCTCTCGGAGAATGGCTTGAAGTTTGGCTTTTAGTTCAGAATCACTTTAATGCAAGCGCAAATATCTAATGTTTTCGCGCTGATGTCTCTTGAGTCATGATGGAAATGTTCCAGAAAAACAAGGGGATGGGGTGGAGGAATTTTCCAACAAGAATCAACCACCATTTATCTTGACAGAATGATCTGGGTAACAAACGTTTCTATAGCATAGCTTTGTCAGGTCGGTTAGCAGTTCTATACATAAGATCCTTTTACAGATATGTACGGCATTTACATAAAATATGTCTTTTTAATAGAGTTGTCTAAATAAACTGTTTAACAACATAATCACAGTTTCATGAGTGGCTTTGGGAAGAAGCTACTTTATTTTGTAAGTTCGCTTCACTTCAGCAAATAACGATAATTTGAAAATGATGAAATCTTACATGTTTTTGCTATGATTAATTATAACGGCAATGAAAACAAATGACAGCCACTGAATTAGATTAATATGTAAGAAGCGTGTAGTTAATGAGATTAGAAAAGTAAAGTAGTGACTACTTCAAATAATCACTAGATATATAGGAAATTCTTAATAAGTAATTATTACCTACTTTGTGATAGGACAATGCATGTCCTTTTTGTGTAAATTAAACGGAGGAGCTTGGTTAATTCCAAAGATTCTCGTCACTTTCCATTGTGTTGTCAATAAATTCATTTATTTCTACCTATTTATTTTTATCGAACACATATCGTTGCATACTAAACGCATGGGTGACTAAGACGACTCCTACTCATATACATATTTTAAAATTTAGAAGATGATACCTCTTCTAGCACAAAGGACATATTATAATTCAATGATGACAACATCTTTTTTTTTATATTTAAATGGAATAAATTATCGGGCGATTACCCAAGTGACAGATCACATCAAAGAAAAGATGATAAGTTTGAAAAGAGAACCTTACTTCATCATAGATTAATCAATGAATAGACTAACATTGTGATATAAGATACTTTGGAAGCAGAGACTATAAATTCAAGTTGCAAGATTTATCCGACGTATCAAGACACCACGGAGAGCACCTAGGAGCCCGGTCTTAATAAAGTTAATCTGCACGGTTAAGCGTGCGACTCCACGTCTAAGTAGTTGAACTAACAACAGCTTCACGTCTCATGTTTTACGCCTAATAGAATTCCAACTATACGCCACGTTAACTAGACGGGAAAATCTGAAACTTCCTTCCAATAACTTTTGCTAAAGATTCCCTCACACACTACATGATATTCCAGACATTTATTTAGGCGGTACATTCTAAACATATTTCACACAACACAGTTAGTTTCCTTCATATTTTATGACAGTCGTTAGACAAACTAAATACACACTACACTAAAGGTTTTGTTGAAATAATAATGGAATGTTGTACACAGTGTCGAAACAAAAAGCGCATTGTTTTCTGATGTGAGGTGTCGTGTTTCTGCAGGAAGTCACTTAATTACACTACTAACAATGTGGGGTTAACTACTACCAAAAAGGTATTCCATTATATATTATTACTTAGTTGTTTTTACAGCTTCACCGACAGACAGATGTCAGATGAAATTTTACGATAATAGCTGTGATGAAAATTTACATCCGTCAAATTGAATTCAGGTTTGAATCCTGCGAGGCAAATGATATTTTTATAGAATTCCTAGTTATGTGAAATGGCGTTGTTGGTGGTAATAAAAATGTTCTGTCGCTTAATTTTGTAACGCATTAGGTGTGAATTCAAACCCATCTGCCTATTTCAAGGCACAAGTTTCGATGGTGTAAATAGTTGTGTTCAAATTGAACCCCACCAAATATTTTGAAAACGATTTCATCGAAATTAACCTAGTAGAATATTGATAGTTTGAAAATATGCGAATAGGCGTTTTGTTCCATTCGGGATCAAACTTTCAAGGAATTGGTTAGATGCCGCTATTTTCGTAAGGTACTAAATAGTTTTCAATGGATGGAAATAAATATTTTTGAGACGGCTAATCTGTAAACGGGCGAAGAAAAACATCTTTTAAAAATTGTGATATTCAAAATGACGTTTGGAAGAATACTGTGTGGTCACAATTTTATCGCAGTCTGTTGAGAAATTTACCCACTGGAAGTTTAGCCATAAAAGTCTCCTAAAGCAAAACACTGGAATCAATCGTAAGCGCAACCATTACAGAGATAACTTTTGGAACAATACTTCACATCGTTTGGGGGTATTTGTATAGGATTGGTACCTGCATTTACATCGCGACTCCGATCCAATTGCAATCTCAATAACGATATCATTATGATATTTAAATTTTGGTTACTAAGAATGGAAATAGTTACACGATTGGTCTCGTTTGTATCCGGTATTGCTTTGCGAAAAACATGGTTTAAAAAAGGATTTGATTAGAAGTGCTTTTCTCGTTGTATTAAGCAATATATTTTGTTAATAATTTTTCTAGAAAATATAAAAAAATGATTGTAGAAAAAAGAATTGTATTGTCGTGTTTTTACCATTACAAACAGCACGACCTTTAGTTTGAGAATATTCAGTTATCTTTTTTATAAACATCATCGTATCATTTACTACATGCAAAAGTTTACCAGTTGAAGAGAGTATTCTGACAGAACGACAATTTCAAACACTTACGATCGGTCGACGATTCGGGATTGAATTTCAAGAATTGCTCTCCCAGTGTCAAGAGTCTACGAGTGTCTGAGCAGCAGCCCGATTCACGGAAAAGTTTAAGTCTAAGTTCGAACGAAGTTCGATTCAAACTTTTGTGAATAGGGCTGCTGGTAATAATAATTATTGTAGGCGGCGACTATCTACAGTCTATGTACCTATTCACGGAGGGTTTGAATCGAACGAAGTTCGAACTTCGAACTAAACTTACACTTAAACTTTTCCGTGAATCGGGCTGCAGGATAGAGTGGTAGTGGAGAAATTAGAATAAATAATTATACTCCGAGTCATATTGTTATACTACGCTGCATCCCACGTTAATCTCACTTCCCCGCACTTCTGTGTCTCTCATGATAATTTTTCACAATATGTTGCTAGTTACTGGGTTATTATATGAAGAGTACCCGCTTCTTCATACAAGAGCACTTCTTCCAGAAAAGTTGTTTCTATTATAATTAACGCTCCAGTTAACAGATTTAATTAATTTTATAACACGTCGTAGCATAGGAAAAAAGATATAATAAAGCACCGCTGATGTAATTAATATGTTATTTATCTGCGTAATAATTCAGTAATTTAAGAATTTTCTTCTGTTTAAACGTCAATATAAATCGGGAACTACACATTAGATTTTGATCATCGCAGAACCTTGCAGTTAGGCACTGATAATTAATTGTGGTAATGTTTGATAAAAAATATTCAATTTTCTCGGTGTCGGGACTCGGGAGTATCTTCTTGTAATTTTATAACTGAGTTGTGATACTCTATATATTTGTATATTATTTTATTTAACATTTTCAACGTTACGCGAAAATATAACTATACTCAAATTAAATTAAATAAAAGCATGATTCACCTCTAATTTTTTTTGTGAAGTAACTTCATATTTTTGTATCATTTCAGGCATGCCGAGATGCTAGCTCCAAACACCCATTAAATGTTCATAATTATAATAAAAATCGTCCGGACATTGTATTGGTTGATCGTAGGAACGGGATAACGTATCTCATGGATATCGTATGACGAAAATTTGAAAAGAGCCGAGCAAGACAAGATAATTAAATATATTGATCTGGCTCACGAAATCAAGGATATGTGGCATACATCAACCACCCACATAATACCTATAGTGATATCGATGAATGGAGTTATTCCTAACAGCCGGTTTCATAAAAAATAAA
The DNA here is from genome assembly GCA_963576905.1 of Mystacides longicornis. Taxonomy (NCBI): domain Eukaryota; kingdom Metazoa; phylum Arthropoda; class Insecta; order Trichoptera; family Leptoceridae; genus Mystacides; species Mystacides longicornis. The sequence goes on from OY756425.1 coordinate 17,173,472, forward strand.
GGAGACTTTAATTTTCCTTTAAAAATAATGCGTTTCGTAAAAACAATATGACACTTTTTGTTAAAGTCCCGTTATTGGCACTAAAGTCGACTTTAGTGTAGTTCAATCTTTTAACACCGGAGTTAATAGAAAATTTCGTGGCGCTTTACCTGTCACAAATGATGAACAATTGTATACGGTGACACTGTGCACAATAATGACCAAAATAGGGTGGAAAACATGTCAAAACGGGAAGAATATTATTCTGTACGGATTTGTTTACTAATTCATAAACCATAATAATAAATTAACAACAATAACGGCAAATTGATGCTCTATTGAGAAATGAAATTGACAGATTAACAGAAATTCCGCGAAAATATTAGTAAACAACCGATGTTTCCATAGATTTCCATGGTAACATTACCAACTGCTACCAATTTTCAAATATTTTTTTTTGACATTTCAAACTTTATTAAAATACGCTGAAATATTTTTTATGGTACCCGTCAACTTAAAGGAAACTTTAAATTTTAAAGGTTCCTTTAGCTAAAGTATTCTTTTGCGCTTTTTATGAAACTGGCCGTAAGTCTCTTAAAGAGAATCTAGGAAAACTTGGCATCTGTTGTGTTCTCAGATATGCCATTCAAAAGGCAGTTCTGTTGTCCTCATGTAGGATGTTAAGAAAGTCCCTTTCTCTGTAGTTCTAAGTTCTCTCATGATTACATTACATCGTGATGTATCATGAGATATAATACCTACCGATATTTTAAAATTTAGTATAGGTATAGCATTGTAGTTAATTTTATTTTATTTTTATTAATTTTTATACAATGATGTATGCTTTAGATATGATATATTGTGATTTAATGAATAAATAATTATAATAATTATATTTCTCAGATAAAAAAATGTTACAAAAAAGGTAAGTATTAGCACATCATTTTTAATATAAGTAAAATAATAATAGATAATAGGTAGGTATATAACATGAGTGTAAACTATTGTTGAGAAATCCCACGAGGCAAAGCCTGTCTGTGGATACAGCAAGGGCTTTAAAAATAGATAACGATAGATGATGATAGAAGAAAAACATGTTTAAACGAACAAATTTGGTTGAGAAACCGAAAATCGATACTGGTTCATTAGATGATTTGACACGTAAAATGGGAGTTCCGTGTCTCATAACAAAATAACAGATATACATACAATTTTACCTTCAGAATTTTGAAAAAGTAAATAGGTAAACGCTAAAGAGTTTGTGCTTAAATCATACAATATTTAATAAACGACACTTTTTTTTTGTAGCGTACTAAATCGACAAAATACAATAAATTATATTTTTTTGTCAGTATGAGTAAAACATAATTTTTTTTTTTGATTAAGGTCGGTACCTATGTATGTAGCTACTAACACGTAAATAGAGTAGGTATGTTACTTTCTACAATTTCTTTCAATGAGTAACTACATGGATCTTTCTGAAAAAGTACAGAATTGAATAAAGAAAAAAGGATGTTCATATCACTTTTATTAGGCTCGTATAAAAACCGAACCTTACCAAGTTGTTACCAAGTTTTTGATGTTGATAATTGCAAAAAAAAAACAATAATAATGTTTCCACTAGAAAAAATCCGAATTTACCTCCTCCCACACCATGTCCAGATTCCTCAGTTGTGTTTCGAAGGAGCGAAACACAGTATGAGAGGGTCTTCCTCGTCTTCGGGACCCTGATGGGAGGAACAACAGCGCTCTCCTCGGCCAACTGTCATTCGGCATCCTTAACACATTACCCAGCCAAGTCCATCTCCTCCACATAATGGTAAAAGTGATGGGCTCACGCTGGGTACGCCGACGTATAGCGTCGTCCGTGATGCGGTGGTGCCATCTTATACCCAAAATTCTGAGGCAACACACACGCATCAAACAGTTAACATTTCGTCTCGACTCTAAACGCCGACGCCTTCCATATTTTGGTCATGCTGTTAAAGGCGCCACTTGCCATACCGATACGTATCGGGAGCTCAGCCCTGAGGTCACCAGTGGTGGTAATGGTTGCTCCCAGGTAGGTACTTAAACTTATCCACCCGGGAGACCTGTTGACCATCGATGGTTATCGGCAACTGTTTATCGGGGCAGGCATTATTCGCCATGAGCTCCGTCTTACTGGCATTGAGTCGAAGGCCAAGGCGTGCTGTTTCATTGCAGAGTCTTGAAACACTGCGCTGTAATTCCTCCACTGTCTTACTGAACAATGCTACAAATCGATAGCTAAAATTTTATACAAACATTGATAAAAACTTTAGACGGGTTTGTGCTCTGAAGCTGAGAAAGTGTTAAAAAAACAGTCCACATAATAGGGGACGAAAAGCCAGAGGGGAAGCAATCATACTCCTAGTCAGTGAACGAGAATAATAATACATTGGCACTTTGGTTTATGGAACCGACGTGACGAATCAATTGGAATATCACATGTTGATTCTAAAATGTTGACGATTTTATGTTAACCGAGAGTCAATAATATTTCAAATCAATTAGAACGGTCAAATTGGTTCACAAGCGACGGCCGACGAAATCGGAAAATTTGGAGCCATCAAAATTCACAATTAATCCGGAAGTATATTTTGGTTCAATTAACTGAAATGATGCGCGATGATGCGCGATGATGCAAAACAGACTGGACATTGCTGCACTATTCAGATCGATAGCATTTTAATCAAAGTGATGCCGTCAGTAATCCAATCAACACGAAATAGTGCAGTTTTGCCAACAAATAGCGACACACAGTGGAATCAAAAATATTTTCATAAAATTATTCTCAGAAAACAAAGCATATTATACGTATTCCTCATGCTGCCTGGGGGCAAATGCAGCTGATGTTTTTAAATATTGCATTGGATCGTAAAAGAGACAAACAAAAAACATTTTTCAATTTTCGTTCGTCAAGAAAATAAATACCTAACGTTTGAAAAGAGACAAACAAAAAACATTTTTCAATTTTCGTTCGTCAAGAAAATAAATACCTAACGTTTGAAATGGGAATAAAATGAGCTTAGGACCCACACGAATGTTTAACAGCCCACGAGGTTTTTGTTAAGCATTCGCTTTAGTAACTCATTCCTTAAAGAGTTTTTTTAAGTTTATCCTGGATGAAGAGGTTTGCCAACGAATCGAAGGAGTTAGTCACCTATAAAACTAGGTTTGAAAGGCGTGCCAGAAGAATTGGGCGTAATACGGACAAAGGGACAAACTCCGAGGACGACCACGCCAAGAGTACTTGCCTACCTGCAAGACGTGTATTCAAATATGTGCAGTTCCTCCTGTGAGGAACATTAAAGGATTGCTACGGATGCGGCTGAGTTGAGAGAAAGAGATATTAAAATTGCTGCCAACCAATCCTAGGATTGTGACCGAATAAGAACTTGTTAATAATGTTCACTGGTATATGTAATACAATCTTAAAATTGTATAAAAGCACACCTGAGAGAGTTTTTATTAGTTACATAGAAATATCCAGCAATGAATGATCGTCTCTTATAGGCAGATAGATTTATGAGGAAAGTTCCTAGAGACGAACTCCCCACCAGATGGTTCTGTACGTGAGAAGGGATTTAGATGTTTGCATACGAGAGGTGGCTGTCTAAAATATACACAACAATGAGAATAAGCCAAAGTAATATTTACAGAAAATACTGCATAAGTGAAACATGTCATTCTACCCCCGTTTTATCATTGTTTTATTCATAAAGCGCATTTCAAATAACCGTGTATTGTGAAATATGTATATGTACAAGCGATATTTACTAATATTTTTAACCTTACCACGAAATGTGACACTCATATGTTTGCTTTTAGCTTTACTAACAAAATCTTGATGCAAGTTCAAAGACTTCGGTTACTTATAATATACTACATTTTAGATGTGAAATTTCCTCCTATAGATTATTAAAAGGTGCGTTTAAACCAAACGAACACAGAATCAGAGCTGTAAGTAGAGTTTATTTTCTTGATCACTGATTTGGACACTAATCTGTCATCGCCTATCAATCAGTTCTTGCTTAATATTGTTTCCATGCTGTCCAATGTCAACCATAAAAGAAAATATGCTCCGTTTCTAGATTTGGCTTTTGGTGTAAATAAACACTATGGCAGTATTGTCTTGGTAGCTTATAGATATTCACACGAGCGTTCCATTAGAAATGTTGCAAAAAATATGAGAAAGAAGTTGATAAAACTTGATAAGGTACTATAATTAGCTCATTGCAGGACAGGTTAATGAATTCACGTCTACAAAAATATTCTGCAAAAAAGTGGCTACAAAATTTCTCGATTTATAGACATCCCACATAAATATACTGACACGAAGGGAAGACCCTCGGAGATTGAGTTAGAAACGTAGAGATTTAGGAAAGTATGCCAGGTCGAGGATACATTAAAATGGGGAAGGCAACGAATAAGGTTCTGGTATGCGTATGCGAGAAGAATAGTTCGTCCACTCCCTCACATGAAATTGTACGGCAAAATCTATGGAAGACGCCTCCACACGGAAGGATAGCTAGGAATCGCCCAAGCAAGAGCTAAACTTACCTCTTAAATTACAGACAAAAATGCCTAAATTAAGAAGAAGAAGAAGAATTGATAAAAAAAATATTAAAAGGATCAGCACAGAGTCATTTAAATATAATACATACGAGTTCGCAAAATAAAAGAAATCTTGAATAAAATAAAAAAAGCAAGACAAAAAAAAATCATTGCACGAAGAGTCGAGCCGTAACCTGAAGCGAAGAGCTTTTGAACCCCAAGTTTATTTTTGTACGACTTCACTTAGCCGAGGGAAACAAGAAAAATAAAAATAAACAGCAAACGTTTTTCTTTTACTGGGAAACTTTTCAAATTCCTGTTAGTTATTACTGTTGTCCTTAGGTAGGTTCGGGAGTAACGAAAAAACTATAAACTTACCCCCTTTATGTATCTGTCTCACTTAACTTCGTGTCTTCAACACTCTTATTGCTTTTAGCCATCTACCTACTATATTACGTCTCTGTATGTATACTTTTATATTTTCACAATGTAACGGTGGTACATACACGGGTCCCTATTTAGTAAGAAAATAAAAATAACTTTTTGATATGAATGCGCAAAGAGAAAATTTTCCAATGCTCGGTGAATTGCGAGTGTTTTGTCAAAGTTGAAAACCTTTTAAAAGAAAATGGCATTATTATTGATTTTTGTCATTACTAATTAACACTTATTATTTGAATACTAAAGTTTAAACGAGTTTATCTTTCAATTTAGTTATTTTATTTTTTATATTCTAAAATCTATTAAACGCATTTTAACTCGTTGAAGTGAACCTCGGTAGCCGAGTGGTATAGGCGTTCACTTATTATACTTAGATCGTGAGTTTAGGGATTGAAATTTCTACCTCTTAAAACTTCTTATAGTATGTAAATAGTGATCAAAATCTAATTGTGATAATGACATCGTTATTGAGATAGAAATTAGATCGGTATTGTGATTGAAATGCAGAGTAATCACCCTGGGGTTGGTCTGTTTTGGAAATGAAAAAGACCTATTGTCTCAGAGAATAGAATCCGCCAGATTTACCGACAACTATCAAGAGATTCAATCCAATCAAAACTCCCTTAAGGCCCCACATAGGGGTATAGGGAGGCAACAAGAGCTCTCCATTGCGCTCGATCTTGTGCAATGTTTAAGAGATTAGAGTTAATTAATTACAGTAAGTAACCAAAAATAATATTCTAAGAATTCGTTATTGATGTTTTTTTATATAATAACTTCTCTTTATTCACCAAAATAATAACAATACAAGTCCTGTTAAGGCTTTTACAAGCCTTGTCAACAGGTTCTTTACACAATTATTACAAATTACAAAAATAATTCGATTGTTTGATAAATTTATATAAAACAAAAGATAGATACAAACAAAACCAATCATACATGTTATTATACCATTAGGCAGATTGTATAATACATTTACACATTATATTGCACGCCAAACATTACCAAATAATTCTTATTTTTTTATCTTCGAAAATGCACGGCAAATGCCTCCACAAAACAACAAGCAATCCAACAAATACCCCCATCAGCTATACAAAACACAAAAAAGCATCAAACCAACAAACATCCTCATCAGTCATACAAAAAATACAAAACAAAGCATTCAACCAACAAAAATCCTCGTCAGTCATATCAAAATATAATATAAAACGAAGTATTAAACAATAAAGATTATCATCAGTCATACAAAAATAAAATATAAAACAAAGCATTAAACCAATAAATATCCTCATCAGTCATACAAAAATAAAATATAAAACAAAGTATTAAAACTAGTAAATATCATCATCAATCATAAAAAAAATAAAATAAAATAAAACATAAAACAAACTATTTAGATAATAAATATCCCTATCAGTCATACAAAAAACAAAATATAAAACAAAGCAATAAATATCCTCATCAGACATAATATATAAAAAAAATATATATAAAACAAAGTATAAAATCAACAAATATACTCTATAAAAAATATATATATAAAACAAAGTATAAAATCAACAAATATACTCTTCAATCATACAAAAAAACAAAACGAAATAAGTACAAAGAATCTATATAGGTACTCTTCATGACTATTTTTTAATTATTTACTTTAAAATAAAATCAATCACACATGTTACTCACCAAACCCCACAACCAGCACGACCATATCTCACACTGCATCAATAATATCCATATTACTCACAATCCACTGTCTCATAAGAATCTTCATCTCACCTAGTCTTTGGGTATCTTTAATATTCTGAGGTAGCATATTTAATACTTTGGGAATCAGATATTCTAGGGTTCGATTTTTAAATGGAACAAACCACTACGGGCTTACGAAAGTCTTCTAAGTCTGGCTTAGTGTGATCACTTTACGTTAACAACATTCGCCATTAGGTGGTAATGTTTAAGTCTCCGAAACTCCTAATCATGAGAATTCTCAACATGTTCAACATGTCGAAAAATCTGATGTATGCAACAAGTAGATAAATAATAATTCTTATGTAATGAATTATAGAGATAAAAGTTGGACTATATCCATTTTTGTAAATGTCTCATCTTTATTGCCTATTGGCTTTGTTGGTGCACAAAGACAATAGGTACGTGTACGAAGGTTATAAGTTCGTATAATGATTGTATTTGTTATACAAAAAAAAAAAACAGAATTTTAAGAAGTTCCAAATAATAGCTCGAAACTGTATTACCAATATATTACCAACATACCTAATATATTTTGCCTATTCGCATAAAGTATCTTGATTGTAAGAGTTTAACATCTTGGCTTACGTTCGAGTAGAAGCACGTGAGTACGTACCACCTAAAGACTAGATGGGAGACTTAAACTGCACTTGAAGTATTTTATTACTTCACCTGGATATTCATTCTCCGAGAAAGTTGGTTGGAGAAAGTTAAGCCGTAAACGTTCGCTATGCAGAATCATTTTTGCAACAATTTGACTGGAGCAAGTTTCTTCGAAGGTGTGAATGGATACTCCTAACTTTCTACAGGCTCTTCACAAACTATTTCAGAACCTGTCCAGCAAGGACATATATTATTTGGTGAGAAGTAACTAACTGTAACTTTTATCAATTGCATATATCTATCTTCTATATTATAAAAATGGAGAGCTATTTTCCGTGGTCATCGCAACACGCCTAAACGGCTGGACCGATTTCGCTAATTCTTTTTTGTTGTGTTTGCTTTTGTCAGGAGAAGGTTCTTATGAAAGAAAAAAATAAAGAAAGTTGGCTGGATAATTAGAAAATCAATGAAAACTCCGAAGTAGGTAACCTTCTTGGAACTTTAACAATATATTTTTTATTTCAAATTTGAATAATTGAAATCAAATTAAAGTTTGACAGGAACTGTCAGTTGTTTGATTGTTGGTGCGATTGACTAATAAGCAATATTGAGTTAGAATGGCCCTAAATAAAACGAATGATTTATGAAAATCTTAGAACGAAACTAGCTGATACCTTACCTTAATATATTTAAAACATGAATTATTTCCAAAAAGTTATTCTGCTAATGAAATCTTAAAAAAAAGAAATTGTACATTCGAGAAAATGGAATGATTTGTCTCTAACATTACTACAATGTAATATGCGAGAGTCAATGTGTCTACGATTACAATCGCATGTCGAGTCATGTTTATGCGTGGATTGATGATATCTTCCCATAATAATTCGGTAAAATTTGGTATTGATGAGACGCCTATTCTTTCAACAACATAATATAGAATATCATAACATGTATCACATGTGATTTATTAACTACTACACCGCCATCTCTTGGATTTTTTTTAAAGTTACACATCTATAGAGGAATTTATGTATTGTTTTTATTACAAACTTAAAGAAATAAATTTTTAACTAAATTTAATTAAGTTTTTATGCCATAAACTGTATTTAATTCATGTAATAAGTAAGATTATTCTTATATTCTGGATTAGTTCGGGTGGTTTGACGAGCGGGTCAGCTAGTACGAAATAAAGTACATAGAATCTTCCATGTATTTAGAATTAAGATGGAACACAGAAAAACGCTCTTACTTAAGACATCGAAATGCAATTTGGTTATATTTTATTACACCAATAAAATGCGTAGAATGATTAATATCATATTCCATGTCGAATGAGTGAATGACCTCAGCGTTACAGAGCCAGTGAGCTGGACCATTATATAATTTGATAGGTACTTAATACAAAATGAAACTCGCGATGACGAGGTTTGTCAGGAGCAGCAGATAACAAAGTAAGTGTGGGGTAGTTTATTCCTCTCGTCTCCGAAGCGAGCGAGCGCCGTTGTACTGTGGAAGCAAGCAGATGCGAACTTCAATATTAGGCAGCCCGGGGCACATTCTGAAATCTCGAAGAAAATAATGAACATGAAACTAAGACAAAAGATATTTCGAGACTAAATTACAAGGAAAGAAAAACGTTTGAAAGCTTTCACGGGTTTATTTCTGCGCTGGGATTGTTTGATCTACCTACTGTTTTAAAAAGTACAGGGCACAGCACTTTTATGTAAGTACTTGGACGTCCTATTTTATAATCTTGCTTACCTTTTTTGTCTGTCTGTAACCCTGTTTTTCATTAAGGTTTCATACAATTATTTCTCATCGGAGATAAAAGAATATTGTTTTGATGAAGACATGTGTAGATATATGATATCTTAACAATACACTTCGAACTTCTAAATATACTTAAAATCGTCTTTGACAGCCGATTTGAAAGATTATTAATGCTTTCAGAAGTATATAAATGGTGATGATAGAAAATAGTTTAGGATTGTTTTAGTAATTAAGAATTTTTTCTCTTATTCGATCACTATACTTTATGGACCGTATCCACTTTTAGGAGGTTACAAAACTACACACGCGTGGATAGCACTGCGAATTGCGTTATCCACGCGTGATTGACGCAGTTTCCATTTTTTGCGAGTAGCCCCATCCTTATCTCCATCCTCACTTGCGCAGCATACCGCAAATAGAAGTGCGCTTACCATGTTTGATAATGCTGCCCCGGTTAGCGAAAAAAGAAAATAAACAAACTATTGAACTTAACTTAGCAACTTTGGACTCACAACTGAGATGGATACTCACTTAACTGAAGTGGATGCTCGCTTTACATCTGCAATTTAGACTTGCAACTGGAAAACACAGTGGAAACTGCTCTTTCGGTGGTTGTATTCATATACATGATCCATATTGACATTATATGTGACCAATTATTATAGGTCTTGCCCACATAGTGCTTTTAGATTTTTTTTCTAAAGCACCCTTCTAAGTAAGACCTCACTGTGATCGAGCTTGTTACATAAGTACTCGTATTTACGTAATATTTTGGATTAGTGATTTTCACGCAGGTAATATGGTACTGACCGACACGGCAAACCTTCAAAATAATCCATAGATAATAAATGATGGTCTTTCCCTAGGAAACCGCAACTCATGTTGCTTACCTCTCATTGTACGGGAAAGCTCACATACGCGAAATAATATAGCTACCGCATCATTCATAATCCAAGGACAGGGGGTTTTGATTTTTACCGTATAATCGTTAGGGCGTAAATATAGCTTCTTTCAGACAAATGTACTTACTTACGTTGCAAATATGGCACTAAACAAGGGACATAGAATATGTTCCTTTACTCGATAATTTCTATGGCGTCATAGCACATACTGAGCCATACTAACTAGTAATCAAAACTTACATGAGAATTAAGATAAACGTTTCAGCTTTGCATATTCTGCAAAGAGATTGTCAAATTGATTTCAAAACACTCAATAGAATAGAATAGAGACCATAGAAGAACCTTCAACTTATTATAAACGGATAAATGATGCGATTCTAATACCAATATAAAGAAAACTAACTTTGTAATCGATCCTAATAGCTGAGAGAGACTTGTGAAAGAAAAATCAAACAAAAGCATTCAGAACAATTAGAACAAGACAACGTTTCAGAAGTGAATGGATGGTTTTCAAAAAAGGCGAAATAATTTCGGTCCAACATCGTTTCTACGCTCGCAGGTTACATCAGAATAACAATTACTATATTTTTTTTATTTAACAAAAAAAAAGAGGGTGGAATTTCACATCGTCCTTGGAAATCCATACCTACTCTTGATTTCGTTTCAAAAAACTATTTTTTATTATACATCAAACAGTTCAACCCAAAATCACAGACTGTTAAGTTTTCAAGTAGCCAGTAGTTTCCAGAATATGTATGGGTATGATAAGCACGTGTGTGCGGTGACATTATACCTACTCGGAATATTACATGTGATGTTGGTGGGGATATTATATTGCTTTGAGCTTTGTTACATTATCGGCATACAGCCTTCGAGAGCCTGAAAAATCATTGAAACGGAACATTTTCATCAAAATATATTACAAAACATGCCCCTATTACGACATGGGAAGCTAATATAGTGAACTCCAAAAAATATTTCGTAATAATATTTATGATATTTAATAATATCGAGAATTTGAAAACAGTTCTCTCTCAAAGTCGTGGTTCTAAGTACTTAATTAAATTTCTCTTACATCAAACCATTTCGTTTCTTCTTTCTAATTAAATATGTCTCTTCCTTGTCTTAAAAGTTAATACTCGCCTCGCCTCCCATCCAGTTTAAACAAAATGTCCAATTCAATTACTTATTAGAAAGTTATTTTAAGGTCCAATTTAAGAGATGAGTTGCTCGAAATGGAGAAAGCCTTTTGGCAAAATTATTTCAATGAAAAATATAGTGAACACAAAAAGTCATGTTAAAGACCAATTTGGAAAGAAAACAACTTTTATATTAAATGAAACCTTAAGTTATGAAAGGTTACCTAACCTAGTCCACCGACAAAAGCTTAAAATAAGTATTCGATACACATAGCGTTTTGTCAAAATGGCATTGCCGTTGTTTGTTTGCAAGTGCACAAGTGGGCGTAAGTAGGAAAATAGTGATTAAATTGACCTGCTAGCCTGTCACCTTGCTGTCGTAATCGAACGGCACTATGGTTCCCATGGTAACCACATAGTAACGAAGAGTTTTTTTTTTAATTTTTATTGAGGCTTTTCATTCCCTCTGTGTTATACTTACTTTAAGGACAAAAGAATCCAAGTTCTAGGCGAGATTATGAACGAAAGAAATTTAATGAATTCTTTTCGAGATATAATGTCGGATCTTGTGATTTCGATTACATCAGAATTCAATTTGAAAGGTATTAATACTCGCTCTAGATATAGTCTTCCATGAATAATACAACTTTCATACAATAATAAATGCGGTGTACACGCGTCCCGTAATAGGGCGGAATGTGCGGCAGGCACCTACCTTGCCGGATAGAACGTCATCATTCTGTCAATTATAAACTTTTCGACACGTATAATTTGCGAAACATCCTAGGTATGTCCGGAATTTTCACTTTTTTTTTCCATAAATTTGCTAAACTTTGGCGAACCATATTTTTTTTTTCAGAAATTTACAAAAGCGGAAAATGGATGCGATATAGGCTTCTCCCGTCTTATTGATTTTTTCCCTTTTTACGTTTGAGTTCATCGGAAAATTGCTCCAATAAATAATTGAAAATTATACTTTTTTACGATTGAGATTTTATCAATTCATCTTTTAAATACCTTCCTTGAACTTATAAAAAAAGAAAACAAATATATTTAGAATTTAATTGTAAAAATGATGCTATTTTTAGATTCTTTTTACTCAACAATAATAATATGAATGTCATCTAATATTTTGTCCTAGGAAAAAAGTAAACTTATTTTTTCTTTGGTGAGGATATAGGAAAGATAATACATATTAATAAATATTATAATCTATCATAGAATAGAATTTGATAACTTTTTGACAAATCGACAGGGATCAACAATTTAAGTATGATCTTTAAAGTATGAATACAATTAAGTATTTTAAGAATTTAATATAAATGGATTTTTTATAATGTTCTTAATTGTTTTGGTTAGGTACTTATCTATGTACCATACCAAAAGTAACCAAACTAACGAAATGTGGTTTAACAGGATCATTTGAAAATTAGATATATTTTTGTTAACATGAAAACAGCCATTTTGAAATATGATAACCTCAATACTGGCCGCAACCTTCTTCCGGTGTAGGTATATTAGAGAAACCGGAAGTTGAAATTTTCCCGGAAACGACTATATTTGTGTTTCATTAATTGAATATAAACACAATTTTCGAAATTCAATATCAGGATATTCTTCCAAATTTTTAGCACCAAGAAAAGGGGACAAAGTTATTAAACGAGGTTTTTTTTTCAATTTACTAAAATGCACAGCTTATTTCACTAGGACGTAATTATTTTCAATATATACGATCTCTTTCATCTTCTTCTTCTCTTTAAGATTTAGTCTTATCTATAGAAGATTATATATAAGTATTCTTGACGTGATATATAACACATCTAGCAGTATTCAATATCCATACTTCAATGCATTCATATTCTTATGGATTTTTAAACAAACAATGATGCGTTTTTAATAAATTAAAAAAAAATGTATGTCAATAAAGATCGTCTCCGTGCACCCATTCTTTCAGACTTGTAGATACTTTTTGTCGTTCTTTCTTCATTCCTTCTCTCAACATGACCAACTCGATTAATTCACTTTCATCACCACGCTAAAATTCACTCCACATTACTTTCTAATATTATCAATCCCCAACTTAACCTCAAAAATATCCGAACATCCTGCGTAAAGATCTCATTTCAACAGCATTTATACTAAGTTTTTCAATTATTTCCCTCATGGATGGTATCAGGATTGCATTATGCATCAACTGTTTGGATTTTACAGATAGCTATGTTCTTATTTCTCAATAGAAGTCTATGTGAACCGCTCCTTGCTACCAGCCTTCTTTCAATCCTCTATTCACACCTTCCATCTCTACTAAAGGAGCTACCTAAATACACGTCCATAAACTATATAAATATACTTCCATCACTACAAAATAAACTACATTAATACAAACTATATTGTGATGTAGGTGATTAGTGGGTAATTTAAATTCTCTATGGTGAGTCATAAACAAAGTATCTAATATGGCGGACGAGGACGATGCAGAATGGATTTTCTTGAGTGGTCATTTAAGTAAAGTAATAAAAAGTGTTCAACTCTGAGAAATTGTGAGATAAGTTATGTGTTTCGGGGGAGGCGGGTGGAGGGGTTAGTTCGGGGAATTGATTTGGTTCAGCGACACGGCGGGATGTTGCGCGTGACGTATGCGGCCATTAGTTACTGGAGACCAACTCAAACCTTTTTTATAATATGAAAAATGGCGCGAAAACGTGACACCATATCACTAATAGTCCACGACATAAAAACACTTCCCGAAGAATAAATTGGATAAGTTGTCAACTTTAAAAGGAACAAAAATTTTATTATTGAAATAGATTGCTTTTTTGCGGGGTGTTAGCGATCCTTCTTGGATGCCAATGAATTACAACCGAGCTAAATATAGTAGCCTAGTCGTGTATCCGTTGAAAGATTTTTGTCTTAAAGTAACTTAACAAACCCCGTTCACCAATATTAAATTACGTTATATTGGGATATACCAATACAAACTGCCGAACGATTAACGCAAGTCGTCTGGACATTGTATTGGTTGATCGTAGGAACGGAATAACGTATCTCGTGGATATCACTATACCGTATGACGAAAATTTGAAAAAAGCCGAGCATCAAGACAAGAAAATTAAATATCTTGATCTTGCTCACGAAATCAAGGATATGTGGCATACACCAACCACCCACATGATACCTATAGTGATATCGACGAATGGAGTTATTCCTATGTCTCTTAAAGACAATCTAGGGAAACTTGGCATAGGCAGTGGTCTCAGATATGCAATTCAAAATGCAGTTCTTTAGGATGTTAAGAAAGTTCCTTTCTCTGTAGTTCGAAGTTCTCTCATGATTACATTACATCGTGATGTATCATGGGACATAATACCGATATTTTTATATTTAGTATATCAATCAATCAATCAATTCTCCCAGGGGTATAGGGATGCAACAAGAGCTCTCCATTGCGCTCGATCTTGCGCAATGTTTATGTCCTCCTCCCACACCATGTCCCTCAGCTCTGCTTCGAAGGAGCGGAACACAGTGTGAGAGGGTCTTCCTCGTCTTCGGAACCCTGATGGGAGGAAGAACAGCGCTCTCCTCGGCATCCTTAACACATGTCCCAGCCAAGTCCATCTCCTCCCCACAATGGTGGAGGTGATGGGCTCACGTTGGGTGCGCCGGCGTATAGTATATATATACTTCATCTCAAAGGCTGAGACTTTTTGTGACTGGGCCTTGCTCAGGTGCCAGGACTCACACCCATACAAGAGAATGGGCAACACACACGCAACAAACAGTTACAAACATTTAGTATATAGCATTCTATTTTTTTTTTTTTTATTAATTTTTATACAATGATGTATGCTTTATATGATATATTGTGATTTAATGAATAAATATTTTGATATAATATTCATCATTATCATAATAATTGTATAGAAGAAATAATCAGTATGCTACAACCGAGTAAGTTAAACCGCTTTAATATCCCCAGCTCAATGAAAGAAATGCTTGTACTTACTCGGTTATTTTATTTACCTACATTATTCAAAACAAAAGTACCTATATACGTAGAAATTTCTTTAGCATTGAAGTAAGTTAATTTTATAAAGTGAATCCGATTAGAAGTTAAAATCAGTGTTTGTAAATCTTGCTCACATATAGAAGAAATAAGCATAGAGATCGGTATTTCGTTATTTTTTTTATATTTAGCATGGGTACTTTTTTATTACAGGCTTTCTAGTCATCAACCTCATCAAGTAGTAATATCTAGAACCATGTATTCTGCAAGATTCTAATTCCGTTCTCTTCCACTTTATTATTAAGAAAGACTACAAGTTTTTAGGTTAAAGCCAAAAAAATATATGCTGCAATTTCATTTTTAAAAGATAGGTCTGGTATAAGAAGACTTTTGCTTTCGTTATTCTAAAGATAAACCTTTAGAAAATTACCGTTTTGTTGTTAACTGATCACAGGGATAACTAATATGAGAAGTTTTTAATTTAGATCAAAATGTTATAATAATATAAATAAATAGAAAATGATGAGAGGCAAAAAGTGTACTTATACTATAAGAAAAAGAGATTAGAAGTTGCACGAAGAGTGGGCACGTTGGGAAGATCATTAAGGCAGCTACAGGTACAACAGGCAGACGCTTCAATATGATTTAATCACGGTCGTGGTTTCCAAGTCGTGCTGACCTATAATGTGCAGGCCAGGGGTGCAGCACTTGCACGACTAGACAAAATTATTATTATATTCAAACATGGCTGAAATATAGTTCGACACCATAAAGAGTTCTAAATTTGAATTTAATAAATTGAACAATTTTGATGTTTAAAATTCAAATTTGGAAGCTACAATATCATTTTTAAATTTACATAATCTAATATCGATATCATATTCGATGAAGAGTTTTAAATTTCAAGAATCGAACATTTTTGTATGAAAATTCAAATTTGGAATCACGTGCCTACTTGCTTACAGCTAGGTACAGTATCATAATTTAAATTTATTGAATCGAACGCTTTTGAATCGTTTGATAAGTTAATTGAACCAAAATTATGGATCATGTTCAGATAATTTCAGAGTCATGATGCTGTTTGACATAGAAATAAACAAAATAGCCGTTAACTTAGGTACTTTTTAGAAAGAAAAAGAGTTAGGTACAAACATTATTTTATACCTTTTAATTCTTTGATTTTTAGCATAGAAGATTGCCAAATTAATAAGCAAAGTTTTTAAAATAATTATGAATTAATAATTTTACATAATTCATCTAATAGAGTTCGATTGCCAAATTAATAAGCAAAGTTTTTAAAATAATTATGAATTAATAATTTTACATAATTCATCTAATAGAGTTCGATTACCAAAGGTTTACGACGAAACCTCAATAGAGAACGTCTGGTTTAGAGCCAAGATGGTGTCTTTTAAGATGTTTGCCTCATTGTATTTTATAATATTATTAATAATACACTCCACTATTGCATCTGTCTACACAGACACACCATTCTACCGTACATAGTCGAGAAGTGCCATTCTCCTTTTCTGAAGTAAAAGTCAATAAGTCAGCACGTCAGTGCACAATGCACAGGTGTTCGCTATAAATCGCTCCAACACATCGATAGTAAACAATGCACTTTTCACAGCCATATCTCGCAAAGTCTACATTATACGCGTTTTTTCAATAACGTCGGTTCTACAACAATCAAACATCTTTATTTTCTTTGTACCATTTCACTGATCGCAGTATCCTTGTGTATTATTAGTTATCAAGATCTTAAGATGAGAAGAAAAACACTACTTACAAAACAGTTGTGTTTTCTATTCAATTATTTATTTGTTCATCAAATATTTGATAACTTTAATTATTATTACTCCTATTTGACTGATGAAACTGTATACGAGTACTTACTTGGAAAAGTTTATCTATTTTTTTATAATATTAATTTATTAAGATCGCTGTTTCGTTGCTTCATTTGGTTTGAACATTTGTTCGTAGTAAAAGCAAAAATCAGACCAATTAACCGGCTTAGTTTGTTCGACGTGTAAAAAAATCAAATAATAGTATGGTCAATAATATAAACATGTTTTAAAGAGAGCAAGTACCAGACGGATCCTTTCGAATGCATTTTATAAGGGATGTAAAAACAAGGTGTAGTGATGTGAAATAATATGTAGAAAGGGACGTGTATGTGTATGAATAGATTTTTCTATGGAGCAACAAGAACCGAGTAGACCAGCCATGAAAAATAAAGAAGAAGAAACGATTTTAAGTGTCTTTGGAATGTGGTTAGCTGACAAAGAATTTGATTTGATATATGTAAGTAAAAACAACAACAAGAGGTAGCTACTTAGTAGAAGGGCAAGCAATAGAACAAATAAAAATAACGCGTGTTTCGAAAGAAATTAAAATAAAAAGAAAGAATTATGAGGGACGATAAAATACGGTAAGTACTTTAAAAAAAAGACTTCATAAATATGTAATACTTTAATACAAAGACAATATAAATAAACTAATACACGCGAAATGATAATAGGTTGGTTGGTGCGCAGACCTGTTGTGTGCTACAATAAAATTTAAATAATATGGCGATAAAAAGTTATCCGATGTGAGCAACACAAGCAGAAACAAAACAATGACAATAAATTTAATTCCATAAAGCGTTTGTCTTGCCGGTGCGTGTTGTGGAGTCCTTGCCGGATAAGCGGGACGAGATAAATACATGAGAAGTTTAATGAGTACAGCCGAAACGGCCCCGTAATGATTAACTTATTGCGGGGAGGAAGAACAAACCGCGATAAACTTTTATTTATGGATCATTTTAATAATTCGAATTAAGAAAGTTGAGTTTCGAATATATTTATTGCTAGTCCAATAAATCATACTAGGCTTACCAATAGACTTTTCTTTTTTTTTGTTAACTTGCACAGTACCTATGCAATCGGTTGTATTCTGAATTCCCAACAAGCTAGGCATTTGAAACTTATTACTTTAATTTAAAAGAAAACGAAAATTTAATGTTATGTAACGGACGTACATTTAATTACAAAAATGTCTTGTCTTGATCAATGTACCTATAATACAAATTGAAAAAATGCACGTTTTTTTTACTCTTATGATTACTGCGATTTTTTGTTGCTAATTGAATCTGATATCACATTTTGAATAGATCACTAAAACCAAGATTTTTTTTTCTTCTTTAGCCCTTTTTCTAGAACAAGTGAAATTTTCTTTGGATACTTTTACTGACTCATCTACATCGAGGGGCTAACCGTTCTACCAAATTTCAATCAAATCGGATAAGAATTACTATGAGTTATGGGTGCGTAGGACGTGAGCCTACGAAACTAGTCGGGAAATAAAAATTTGTGGAAAAGTTAAACAATTTTTTTATTTGATCTTTATTTTCAAATAAACTCCACCAAGAAATACATGTTCATCAGTTAGTGAATTTTATTAAAATATGATTCTTACCAACATCTTGTAAATATAAAAATACTGCAGAGTTAAACTATTTTTGATCTTTTCATCAAAGAAAAGGAGGAGGCAATTCATGTACCTACAAGAATTACTACTGAAATAGATGAAGAGTTGTTTTAAAGCCTGCCAGATTTTATCCATCAAAACTTCTCTAGATTCAGAAATCGCTGATAAAACGAACATCATTTTAAAAATTACAGCACCGTATTTTTATATATGGTCAACTTTTCTCGTGCTTATTTATTATATTGTTGCAGTTTATATAAGGTAAGTTTTTTCAATGGCATCAACATTTATAGCACAAACATAATAATTTTAATTCAATTTCCTAAAATTATTTTTCTGCACAAACATTAACCTAAAGACGGAATTTCTACAATTATAGAAAATCAAGCGAAACATACAACACTTAACCAAAGTACAAACAATATAATGTAATACCAGCCAACTACACCACAGATGTTAAATAGTGGCTTAAACTTATAATCGAATCAAACGCCGTTCTTGGCGCGTGCGTTTGTTATAATTATGTCACAGATGATGTATGAAAGCAAAGGAAAATTACATACAAATTGAAATCCCACTCGCTAAATTGAATCTAGTTACCTACTTATTGTTTATGGGAATTTATATAAAGGACGAAATATACGAAGTCAAACAAAAACACTCAACATTTCGAATTGTTAATAAAATAAATTAATTTACACTTTTCAATATAAAGTTGTCAGTAAAGCCGGCGGGACTTATTGCCTGAGTAAATTTTTTAGACTACCGGTCCCATATAATACGACACGGGCCAACCCCGGGTAGGAAAATTACAAATGAAAAACACTTGGAAAAATTCTAACCTAACCATCTATATACCTATCAGTAGGATATCGAGGTCCGAAAATAAAAATAATTAGACACAGAAAAAATTAGTATTGGTACAATATAAATTTAAAGCATTTTGACATTGGATAATGGGAAAAATGCGACCCCTATGTTTATTATATATAATATGGTATCTTCTCCTAAAAACTCTTTTTAGGTTTTAATACGTTTTTTTTCTAGCTGTTCAGAAATTTCATAACAACAAACAGACCAACTCAGATGGTCATTTATTCTTGTTCTTAATATAAGCCTTGTGGCCTGCAATTCAAGAATTGGGGTTGGCCTCTTGCGAGTTCGATTCCCAGCTATCTTTCCACCTTTTTGGTGGTCTGCCCAGGAGCTGTCTTCCATGGGGTTGGCCGTGCAATGCCACGTGAGGGAGTTTGGGTAAGTCCATTCTCCTCACATGTGCATACACGGTCACTCCAACACATAAAACATAGTAAAATAACCTTAACCTTAACTTTTAACCATCATGCATTTTCTACGTTCACCTAATATAAACACAGCATTATTAAACAGACAAACGTACAAAACAACCAGTTATATAATAGAATATTTTACTAGAAGTACGGGGTTATTATTATTCTATGTATACAATGAAGTAAGGTTTGGATATTTTCGACACAAAGAAAACATTTTTGAATTATCGCGTATTTGTTTAAGCTAACAATGAAAGAAAATAAGTACAAAAAATCTACGCAGATACGACATTATGAAAGGTAGGGACTTGTTTACAAAGAAGTTTTATGTATATTTTGTACGAACAGAGGTTAGTGACATTCTGCCAAATGGTACGCCCACTGTCTAAGTAAGATAAGTCTACATTACTTACAATAGTTCTAAAGCCTCATTCACACTAATCGAGTATTTTAGGCGAGTAGCGTTTAGAGAAATTATTTTGTTCAGTCGAGTTGATCCATTTTGTTCAATTTTTTAGACGAGTAGCCACCATGCTACACTGGCGACTAGCTCACTTGCTAAACGTGGGTGAATATAGTTTAAATCGAGTTCATAAGTTGCAATAAAAATCGCTAGAATCAAACTGTGCAATATTATTATTTATTATTAGACTGGTTAATCAATACAAAAAACACAAAACAATCATATATGTAGTATAAATGCACAGAAAGCGAGTTTATCGATAGACAGCGATGTGCGGGCTTGCGGGCTGTTCGTTTTAAGAACCCTCCTCAAGAATTTACTCGAATACCGTGTAAACGATTTTTGGACGAGTAGCGAGTAATTTAGGTACTAAATTACTCACCCTAGTTACACACATTGACATACCCGAGGTCCTATTTGCAACAATGGAATACAATACAACGACGAGCATTATGACAACATTGACGTCATACGGTTTATGAAAATCACAAGGTTCAGATATTGTAGTAATACTAAAGGGGAAATGAAAAACTGGAAGACACACGAGATGGATGGACAGTGCCGAAAGGGCTTCAACACACTGGGCACAGTCTACTGGAGGAGAGTGGCTTCCGACAGGGCAACATGGTGAAGACTCTTAGTGAAGACCGAGTCATTAGAAATTTAGTAGCTGAATTATCTGGTGTAAACTAGGCTCTACTAACATATGTGCAGCGCTCGTAGTCACACTTGTGCCGCAGCATAGAATAAGGCATCTCACATAGTTGACTATACGGTACGACGTGTGTTTTGATACGACTGCCTGAAAGTGGTAGGCGACATTCTCGCAGTACATCATGTTCTATTGAGAACAGAATTCCACACAAGTTATCAAGTACCTACACGGAGACAAAATATTAACATCGGTGGGAATTTTGAATAATGAGTATGACAGTGTGTTACAATAGAAAACACTTCAAGTGTTCTTTTTTAAAACTACGGTTCTGTTTATTGATTTTATATTTTGTACTTTTTATTATTGAAATTTGTATACATACAATAAATTAATAAATACCTACGAGAAAGTTTAATACTTAATAGAAAAGTCTGCAATAAATAAGCGTAAAATTCCGTTTGGTTAAATAATAACTATTCGAGTGTTAATGCAAAAAGTTGATTCGAGAAACAAGTTAACAACACTACTAAAACATACCCAGACCTTTCCAAAGCCAGAGTGTTGAACTTTGGCCATAAGCTAGTAATAAAGTGCAGTTTTTATTCAGTGTTGCACTGCGTTATTAAACGTCAGGAACAAGGACAGAAGCTACATAATATCTTTAGTGCTTTGAAACATTATTCTCAGTCGCCAAGAAAATAATAATATCAACTACACTAAATTGTTTTATGTAGCGAAAAACTTTTATGCAGGACGAAGGTAAATAAGAAAAATATTTTGGGAAGAAAGAAAATAAATTGTCTCAAAAATATTTGGAGGCGCGCGAAGGGAGGAAGCGCGTGGTAATTTGTTTGATTTTCTCCTCGAAGCGACGACACATCCGAAGGCGTCGCGGCGCGCTGTTGTTTGTGTCAATATTGATATTGTTGTCTTGAATAATGTGCTCGGAATAATCTATCAGCGCTTATTAAGAGAGATGTTCCTACAGGAGCCACCCTGAGAATGATAAACAGATCCTGCTTATAATCCTTAAACTGACAGAGCTCCCACCTAACAATGTTGTCAGTAAGTAATATGTACATTCACTCATATTCGTAGGAATACATTATTGGATATGGCATCACCTATTTATTTAATATGGAAAGGTACAGAAATTACAAGGATTATTATAGATATATCCCATCTGATACAAATTTAATTTCAAAGGCTTAGTTAAAAACTTTTTCTACGAAATTTGAAATAAAAATAAAATGTTATTTCATATTTTATATACGAGACAGAAGGAACGAGATTTAAAATTAAGTCAATAATCTCGGCTTAGAATAAAGGCACAGTAAATTGTTTTTTTTAATTATCTTATATTTTTTACTGTAGTACACTTTGAACATCTTTCACATTAGGCAAAGCTTGTATCATGAATGAGGTAGATGGTTGACATCGCGCCTCGAACAAAGTCCGCAAGATCAAGTGAGATAGAGGGCTCTTGTTGTCTCCCTATGCTAAAATAGCCAGAAGAGAAAAATTATGGGCCAAAATATGAAATTTTGGGAATGATAAAGTTCTTCATTTGTTGATATTTTGAAGAGATATTAAAACGATTGTTTTTCACAATATTTACAGGACTTTACTAAATAATATAAATTTAGAAGGTTTTACAAACAGAGATAAATTGAACGCACTTTAATGAAAAAAGTTATTATTAACGGTTAAAATTCACAATAAAATTAATTTGTTAGTACCTACAACAGTAATTATTATTACATATAACGAGAGATAATGATAGAGGTATTTTTATAGACTTTTATAACCTTTTTTGTTAAAAACAAGTTCCTTCATAGATGGGGTTGGTGGTGCCATTTTATTGACCCATGGTATACAATCTAGAGCAGCAACAATTTTTCGTACAAGCGAGATGAATATACTTAGAAACAGCTCTAGAAAAACCCTTCGTGATAGGAGTTCGGAACAAGATCTGCGAAGTCGAGGATGTTGTAAGGCGTAAGAAGATAGAGGAAGACGGTTTTGAAACGACGATGGAGGTTATAAAATCCGCCAAACTTGCCAGAAGGAAACCGACCTCCAGGACGACCATCTGATATAGTCAGCTTCTCAAGAAGATATTGCAGCAGGAAAAACAGGCCAACAGGCCTTATCAAAGAGCAAGAAGAAGGTTAAAGGTTAGACTTGTGCCATATCTTATAAAACAAGCCTATCATTGTACCTTGAATATTAAAATGGGTGATAGGACCGCGTTGCTGTAAAGCTAATATTACACCAATTGAGAATTTATAATTCACACCACATCTTAACCCCTTGAAAAGCACCCACACCCCTTGTATGCAGTGGCGAAGTGTCAAGTGAACATGGTTAATGTAACGATGTTGGTGTCTCTTTGACAGGGGTTGCTGGGTTCAGTGCTGTATCCTCACAAGGGGAGCCGAATAAAATGGATCAGATTTCTTTGAACCGACTAAAATGGAGTTTAGAAATTACATCCTGAAAGCTTTTGGGCTCACGTATAAACTTTTATGATCTGAAAGCAGGTTCGCATTTGGTTTCGGTGGACTCAAACATTTGTATGGCTGTATTTTATATTGGGTACATAATATTTATTAATGTGTGCAAAGAATTTTTTTATCTCCCATTTGTGTGTTATAAATGAAACATACTAGCAGAACCTACCACAGACATTAATAGAAAAAAACAGGATTTTTAAAGTGATTAATGAAATACAAATTATTTTTTTGTATTAAAAACATCAGATTTGTCTATTAAACGCACTTTGTTACAAAAAAAATCGATATAGCGCTAAGAGCAGATGACCGACATTTATAGGCGAATAAGCGTTTTATTTTTACTTCCTAGTTCCTACATATGGTATTCAATCATTGGATACTTAACTACAGGTAATTTCATTTAACCTTGCCGACGCCACGTTGTCGCTGCGATCTTGACTGTATTGGTTAATCCTTTCGTATTACGAAAAAAACAAAGGTGCATAGTTATTGTCTAGCGTTTGTGGTGGAAAGCCTTTTGTTTCTTCCTTTAAAATACCGGGTGATAACGAAATTTCTTGTGTTTTACAAACATGTCATCGTGTTCAAGCAAATTGGGTAAAGGAAGAGCGCTTTGTGGGCAAACGAAAGAAGTAATTTTAATTAATGTTTATGAACATTTTAAAAAGAGCTACGATAGATCTACTGAGGTAAATACATGGACTCCCTATTATTTTGTTTAGATACTAGCTGACCCATCGAACTTCGTCCCGATCAATAAAATATTGCTGGGTAACATAACATAGCCAACTCATTGTGAAAAAACCAAAAGTTATGTGGTTATAATATTATGAATCAGTTATTTCAAAAGCACCAAAACTCACCCATTTCTATATTAGATATCTATATTGAATTTTCATCATCTTACTTATAAAAAGTCATAAATAGTCATATAGGTAATACAGACTTTTTTATAAGTCAGATGATACTAAATTAATTGCACAACCAAAACACCAGAAAAAGGTTCATTAATTGGTTTAAAATGCTTAAATTATGTGTGAATGTTAAAAAAAAGTATTTCTGAAGCATGAAAGAAAATTTATCAATAAAATCTGCGTACCAATGCGGAATGTTTGGAAACTCGATGCATGGTTATCAAGTAAATAAAAATTATGTTTTAATGGGATTTTTCACAGATGGCGCGGTTGTTGTGAGGAAGCCCGTTCCATACTCACTTAAAAACAGTATTACATATTTTCATACTATTTTTCATCCATTTTTTTATTTTGTAATTATTCTTTTTTCCGGAACGGAGAAGAATCCAATAAATCAAACATCGGAAGAATCTGTTCAGCCGATCTCATATATACTACGGGGACCCAAAAAAACGGGAATTGAGCTGCAGTGGAGAGGGAGAGTGGGGGAACCAATTTTTCAACACGGTGTCGGTTAGGGACACGTCTCCTGAGTTGGTGTGCGAAGTTGTGTCGCTGTGAGTGCATCTGTTTGCCCGTGATATTTTTTTTAGTGAAACGATTTTTTACATTTCGCCGAAAACGTAATGGCCGATTGTCGAGAGCAACGCGCGGTTGTGAAATTTTGTTTCCTGTTGGGGAAATCGGCCGCGGAAACTATTGTAATGATTAAAAGTGCTTATGGGGAAGCTGCTTTAAGTAAAACCAGAGTCTATGAATGGTTTTCACGTTTTAAAAATGGAGAAATGTCAATTGAAAACCAACCCCGTTCAGGACGCCCGTCAACGTCAAGAACTGACGAAAACGTCGATAATATAATTTTTTTCTTCGATTGCAGAGGTGTTGTGCACGCGGAGTTCATTCCGCCAGGTCAAACCGTCAACCAGATGTTCTATTTGGAGGTTTTGAAAAGATTGAGGGAGAAAATCCGGAAGAAGAGGGCAGATCTTTGGAACACAGGCGACTGGTTCTTAAAGCACGACAACGCGCCGGCTCACACCGCCCTCTCCGTAAAGCAGTTTTTGACCAAAAACGGCATGACACCGATTGCCCCCCCCCCTACTCATCGGATCTACCCCCGTGTGGTTTCTTTTTGTTCCCTAGACTCAAAAGGGACATGGGAGGAAAGCGTTTTGCCACTGTAGAGGAGGTAAAACAAAAATCGCTGGAGGGCCTAAAGAATATCCCGATAAATGAATTTCAAAAATGTTTTGAACAATGGAAGGATCGTTTAAAGAGATGCATTGTGGTCAAAGGAGAATACCTTGAAGGCGATCAAAATTTGGTGTAAAAATATTAAGAAATAAAGAAGTTATGACGAAATTCCCGTTTTTTTTGGGTCCCCCCTCGTATAGTAGAAGACACACATAAAATGTCGGTTAAAAAATAAATCATTACCGCCATCTATTGAATCTTTCTACCAAAATATCACTACTATTACAATAGATGGCGGTGGCAGTTCTGTCTAAAAATCCTTTCAATACTAACATATAATGTCTATTTCATATATTTCTTATTCATTTATTCAACTTTTTATTAGTTATTCTGTTATCCGGAGCGGAGAAGAATCCAATAAATCAATCGTGGGAAGAATTTGTTCGGCCGATCTCGAGTTATAAGTGTTCGCACTAACCCGACATTCATTTATATAGTAGATGTCGGTTAAAAAATAAATCATTATCGTCATCTATTGAATCTTTCTACCGAAATTTCACTACTATTACGATAGATGGCGGTGGCAGTTCTATCTGATAATGCTTTCAATACTAATTAAAAATGTATAATTTATATCTTTCTTGTTCATTTATTCAACTTTTTATTAGTTATTCTGTTATCCGGAGCGGAGAAGAATCCAATAAATCAATCGTGGGAAGAATTTGTTCGGCCGATATCGAGTTATAAGTGTTCGCACTAACCCGACTTTCATTTATATAGTAGATGTCGGTTCAAAAATAAATCATAACCGCCATCCATGAAATCTTTCTACCATAATATCACTACTATTACAATAGATGGCGGTGGCAGTTCTGTTTGATAATCTTTTCAATACTAACTTCAAATGTATAATTTATATCTATCTTATTCATTTATTCAACTTTTTATTAGTTATTCTGTTATCCGGAGCGGAGAAGAATCCAATAAATCAGTCGTCGGAAGAATCTGTTCGGCCGATCTCGAGTTATAAGTGTTCGCACTAACCCGACTTTCATTTATATAGTAGATGTCGGTTAAAAAATAAATCATTATCGTCATCTATTGAGTCTTTCTACCGAAATTTCACTACTATTACGATAGATGGCGGTGGCAGTTCTATCTGATAATGCTTTCAATACTAATTAAAAATGTATAATTTATATCTATCTTATTCATTTATTCAACTTTTTATTAGTTATTCTGTTATCCGGAGCGGAGAAGAATCCAATAAATCAATCGTGGGAAGAATTTGTTCGGCCGATCTCGAGTTATAAGTGTTCGCACTAACCCGACTTTCGTTTATATAGTAGATATATATCTTTGATTTATGATTTATTTGAATGTACTGTGTTTTTCATCGTATCATACAGATCCCCAGTTCGATTCTCAACCGGGTTCGCTTTTATGGTTTTCATTGGGAATTTCTACCTTGTCTTTTACCTGTCTCAGATTAGAGAGGGTCAGTTGACTATAGAAAAACAATCACCTAGGACAAAAACTCGCGGCGGCTATATCATCTTTTTATAGTGTTCATAACCATACGAATTTTAAAGTTAATGAAATTCATTACATAAAATCATGTGAATGAAAAAATAAACAGTTAGTATTAATAAAGGATAACAATCACAAGTGTTATTATAGCCACGCTTGTGGGCACATAAATCATATACATTTTATTGATGTTTGATGACATCGTCTTCAAATCGAAAAATAATGTTACATTGTATCTAATATTACCTGTACACCCTATACGCAGGGTTCCCCAGACAACGTGGAGTCGGCATTCTAAAATGAAATAAACTGTACATGCGAACATGGCAAATTATAAGTGAGATACTTAATATTTCAAAAAAAAAAAATATGACAGCCATCAGAAATACTATATCAATATAAGAACATTCCAAAATTTAATATTTACAAAAAAACAAAGATACTAAAAATAAACCACCTATGTTTTTTTATTTTTTTTTATTTATTTGTTTCCAATATGCACAACAAATAAATAAAAAAAAATAAAAAACCTATGTTTGAAGGCAAATGATTGACATTAATTTTAATTATCATTCGGAGTTAAGATAAATCATGTATTTCATGGAAAATCGGTGTTTAATACTCGTAATTTTGTTGAAATTTGCACTTGGCCTTAGATTTGCATGCCCATAAATTTTCACATGACTTTAATTTTGCGTGCGAAAACGATAAAAATATTACCTACTGTAAATATTAATGAGAGGTGTTTTAAAGAAGATTTTCGTGTCGGCAGGAGACTTGACGCCTCACACTCGCAGAAACAAGACGTCATGCGATACAGCGCGGGCCACACTCAGGTAACATTCTGCTACAGACAAAAGACTGTCCGCTGGAAGCTTTCAATGCGCCACAATGGCCCCAGATCCTATTTCTGCCCGTCACTCTCTAATTAAGATCATATTGTACCTTGCAGATTGTATTGTTCTCCCTTTCCATGCGCTAATGCGCGACGTTACGATGTCAACTCGTGTTGCATTATGCTCCTTTAAATGGAACCGTTAGTCGGAGGTGTAGCAAGGACAATTAAATTTGTAATAAAATACTCACATAAATATTGCAATTTTATATCATATCGTCGATGCACACAAAGAATTACTCATGTATATTTTTAGTGCACCCAAATTTCTAGCATAAGTGCAAATTTAAAAGAAATGACTGATATTTAACTAGGTATGGTGTGTTGTGAGAAACTTCAAATAGAGAATTACAACCAAAGAAATAGTTTGTAGTCTAGCAGTCCAGTCGCTGACTTTCGTATTATGTTTTCCACACATTGACATTTGTTTTCTAGTCAACCAGTTAAGATAAATCTGTCACGATGCAGCCTCAGTAAAACTTTAAATTAACAATTAGATAAATTATTAAACGTTCGGGAATTGAATGCGGGATACCAGTTCACGATGCCGACGCCTGAAAAAAATAGGCTACCGGTTACATTGAAAACTAAAGGAAAACCAATCGGTCGTGTTGTCATAGAAAATGAACTTTCAAACAAGTTACGAGTATACATAATATGGCCAATGTAATTCAGTTATGGTCTGTACACATCTGAATCCGCGCGGTAACTTAACCGATGTAACGTTGCATTCGTAACGAACCACCGCGTTATATGGAAATTTGATACGTTGCATGCAACGTTACATTGGTTACGTTACCGCGCGTATTCATACGTGTTCCAGCAATTACATATACAAATACTTACATACAACTAGCTTATCCCGAGTCCTGACAATAACGAACACATTTTTAGCGAAATTGGTCCAGCCGTTCACAAGTCAGAAAAAGGGCTCCACTTTTATATATAGAGATTTAAATACCCTCGCATTTTTATTTCTACAGCTGTCCACTACGCAACTGTATTGGGTTCGATTCTGAATTCACCCTTTTACATTTGACAAAAATCTACCTTTCGTCGTCTCAGTTTGCCGACTTTATCATTTTAATAATCCTGGATCATACTTCATCGGTCAGGAATAAGCCATTTAAATTCATAGCGACACTTGAGTTGAATGTGGAATGAGATATACGAGGGGGTTGGAATCAATATAATATTATAACACAAACATTTCATAGAAAATAATGTTTTTATAGGGGCATATTTTTCTGCGTGTTCTCCAATATAGAGATCGTGAGTTATGTCCAGACAAATATTAATAAAATACGTATAAAGAAAAATAAAGCAATAACACTACAATTTATCCTTCTTCCCATAACTTTAAATTTATACTGAGTTTTTTCCTCAGTCTGTCAGTATTTTGGGCTATTCTAATACAACCTGAAAACTGGCTTGTAATGGAATGGTCGAACGGCCGTTATATAAAGAAAAAATCCAATTTTCAATATCACTAAGTAAAATGGCAAAAGTTTTTGAATTTAACCTTTTTACTAAGTTTATACATTTTATGTCAGAGGGCATCTTTTTCACTGCGGTATCCAAGCTACGCTAATTGACAATAAACGTCAAGATTACACTGTCTCTTTCTCGCTTTCATTATTTTACTGCCGGCAGTGAAAGAGATAAATACAGAATAGTACCTACTTGTTTCAAAGAATACTGTCTTATATTATTTTTCTGTAATATTATAATTATATGTTCATTTCGAAGCAATGAACAATAAAATTTATTACAAAGTAAAATAAATACTAACAACTTTAAAGTTCCAAACTTAATATTTTTTGCGAGAAATTGTAAATGAGGTGAAAAAGACTAATGATTTATTTAGTTTTGGGTGAAATTCATCCCAAGATGTCTCATCTTATGTCTAAAAACAAATTTTCATTCATAATGCATTAATACCTATATCATTTTTCATCACTGCAGAGATTCCTCGATTTTTTTTGAAATCTACAGTACCAACATAATGACCACTAGTGATTTAAATAGGTGAGAATATTTTGACGTTAACAATGGTAGGTATATTTAGTGAAGGAATATCTACTAGTTTAGAAATTGATTGAAGTTATTCTGTGAAGTTTTATTGGCGTAAAAACAAATTTAAAATCGCATTCATCTATCATTTCTGAAAAAAAAACCTTTTAGTCCTGTTTCGGTAATTAATCTTAAAAAAATGTAATTAGCTGTTTTTCTGTTCATTGTCCGTAAAGGAGTTTTTGAGAATCCATCACTGTAAATGTCTAAAGGTTGAACTTTTTAAGGTTCTCAATCTAAATCTTATTAATCTTCTTTTTCCTCCCCCCTCCCCCTTTTCTTACTATTTACATCACTCATTGTGCACTCTTCGACTAATTCGATAATTTTCGTAAAAAAACTTTTCCAACCCCAACAGAAAATAAATGTAAATTTATTGTATTAAGTATACATGTAATTAAAAATTAAATTTTTACTGATTTTACTGAGCAGGTTCATTAATATCCAAATCTACCTTTTTTAGATCTATTTAAGTAGGTATAGGCAGTAGGTACATTAAATTTTTCATTATTTTTTTTATTTAATACAACAAAATATTATAAGGTGTGATAGCGGGTCAATCAATCAAACACAAAATATAGCCTAACAAACAGATTTTTTGTTTTCTTCAGGATTTTTTTATATGAGCTTATCTTGATAATTATTTATTTTACCTATTAGCGTGGTAGTACTCGCCGGGTATCCGCTATTTTGTTATATTGCAACGGAACTGACAATCGCAGACCTAATTACTTAATTTATTAACTTTAACAAATAATTAATGGGCGATGACTGATTACGCGCGCGAGAGTTCTAGTTCTTGTTCGCTGTTATTTGACTGGTTTTAATGTGAACCATAGAGAAAGAAGCTTCATCTCCAGTTCTGGCTCTATGCTCATTTGGTGTAAACGCAAATGCATATTTGAGAATTATATTCTTATTATTATGAAAAAATTGTAAAAAATTTGATAAAATAATAGGGCTTGTAGAAAATAAAAGAAAGATTGGACCGTGCTTGAAGAAGGTGGTGTAAATGGTCCAAGAGGAGGGCGATGCACAGGAATCACAAGCAGAAGCTAACCGCAAGGGGAGGGGAGGGTAGTTGTACGTTGAGGGGACACTTGGAGCACATTATCCATACTTCATGTTCACGTGTGTAACATGTGGAACCATTACGCTAAACTCCTGTTGAAAATACACCGCAGACTGCAAATGATCACGAGCTGTGGCTTGGGACTGAGCTCGCCACTATTCTGCATTACATTTGCAAGGTACCTACTATGCAAGTCCTGCCACTAGAGGATCACATATTAAAACGTTTTTTTTAACGTACCTTGCTTTGCAAATTTTCAAAATTAAAACCGTATTTGTATTAAGTTCTAAAAAAATATCAAGAACTCGCTAGATTGGCTAAAAAATGTGGCGGGAGACTACGAGAGTAGGTAAAAACCCACACAGGATTACTATACGCCTAGGATTTATTTAGGTACATATCAGATATTTTGGTCAATTAAATTGGAAAGATACGAGAATTAATATATTTAATTTTGTGTAATAATGATATTCAGAATATTTTTTTGAGCGAAAGATTTTTACAGTAGGTTCCTACCAATGTACAACTTCAATTTTCGCAATAACTACAAAATTTAGCAAACACAATATGTTGTGTGAGTTAAAACCTTTAAGTACCTATATCAAATAAAACGACGTGGTTTTGTTTAAATTTTCTAACATTTAGGTATTTAGTTAATTTAACTAATTCATAAAAGACATAAAAGTATAATATTCCAGTCAGTACGTAGGTATTAATTAATACAATTGACAATTGAAGTAGAAATGTTGCCATCAACATAATTTTCAAATATTAATATTTCTCTCTCTGAAATATTTCAAACGAAAGATAATTATACAATGCTAATTTGATTAAGAATGGTAACGTTGAAAAGTGAATCGATTCAAATTACCCAATTTGAAAATTATAGACAGAACCATTTTACGCGATCAAGTTAGCAAATAAGATTTTCTTCATTTGGATAAAAGTAATACATCAAATAATTTTAAGAAGAAAAGTTATAAAAAGCATTTAGGTATATTTTAGGGTTGTTTTTTTTTTAAAATAGGTACTAACTTTAGCATAAATTTTAAAACCCAGAATGAAGCAAGGTTTCGAGGTTTATGAAGGCATAAAGATTTCATCGTCGTCGTTGGCAAAACTCGAATGATGTATAAAATTAAAGTAACGCGTAATCTTCTAAAAATATAAAAGTTTATAACTCGAGAACGATTGAACCGATTTTTATGGTGTTTGGTTTGTTGGATTCGTCTGCATTCCGGACAACAGAAAAATATCGAAAAAATGAAAATATTGCAATTATTTTATGGCAGGACGAAGTTAGACGGGTCAGCTAGTTTGATTAATGATTATAAAAACCTAACTGTTACAAGAAAGTACGAACATTCTGAATCAGGTCTGATAGGTCATACGCATCATGGCATAAATGTTTTATGTATACTACGTATATTGTTTATTTATTTATAAGTGAGTACACGGCAACACTTTGCCTTTAACAGAATTTACCAAAAAATACTAAGATAATAATAATATATTAATATACAATATCGATTGAATGTCGAATACAAAAATAAAAACAACATAAGCAACAGAAAACATCAAAGTTGAGACTGTGATAATTCTTAAGTGAAACATCAACAGTATTTGAAGCATTCATCGACATTGATATTCAAAATTGATTGACTTGATGTTGCTGAAAGTTAAGTAAGACTAAAAGTAATGCATGACCTTAAAGGTGAAAACAGTAACAAATTTTGAAAGGGATGATATTCATCTATTAATTTAGTTCCATCTTAAAAGGATATGAAAAAACTAGTCTCTGGTCCTCAATACAAAATAGAAAACGAAATGATACGAGTATCTGATAAATACGTATCATCCTGGCTCAGCAGAAAAGACTTCAAAAGTCATATCTGCTATTTTTAAAAAAATCAAAAAAATTCCAGTTCTTCAGAGATATGTAAAGAATATGGAAAGATAAAGTTTAGATTTCTTGAAGCTGGTGTAACGAATTTCATCCTACAATTCAGTTACTTACATAAGGTCAGTCAAGGAAGTGTAGCCACTTGATTTCAAAAAGGCATCACCCACCTGAAAAAAAGATAAAAGAACAACATTATTAAAAAAATCGATAAGCTTTATCATAATTTCAAAATTTGTTTTGCAAGTCCATGATATGAAGTCGACGTATGCACTAGATAATTTTTTAAGTATGTACCTACTTAAGGGAAAAATAAATTCTTCGCAGAGATGTTTTGAAAGAAAAAATCACGAAAGATGCGCGGAACATTATAAAATTTAATAAAAATTAAAGTACTTAGTTAACCTTCTTTTTTAAATATTATTTAATACTTATTTTGAACCTAAGATGGCTTTTGACAGAAACTGTCAGTTGTTTAATAGTTGGTGCGTTTGAAAGAATGCGGATGGAAAATATATGGCTTAAAACAGATGCACCGGTCAGAAGGTAATAATATATTAAAATTATCATTATACAAATTCTATTACAATGGACCACAAGACAACGTCTGTCGGAAAAGCTAGTAAAATATAAATCTTAATTACTTAGTGGCTGTTATCAAATAAATAATAGGTAATTATTATTTATTTATATTTTTTGTATATAGTGTTTATTGATAAAGAGAAAAGCTAACAGATTGCGAGATAATATTTGTTCAGATTTAATTAAATTCATAATAATTGAATTGATCATAGAGGAATAAAATAGGTTATAATTATAATCACATTAATGAAATATTAACATTGTTCCTACGGTTGTTGTAGCTTATAAAATTAATTATGTTATTCATGCCCCCGCCTAACTATGTATTATTCCCGACTCGTCCCGCTAGGAGCACGTGCGTCGTGTTACCCTAATCGTGTGTCAGTAAATCCGGGGATATAATAATATGAGAAGCTACGGTGACCAAGATTTATTGCTGAAATATGAAACTAAATGTTTTTCGGAAAAACAGAAAGGGGGAGGGGGGGGGTCTCGTCATCTGAGGGTCGGTAGGGGGATGTTAACAAACTTTATAGGTGGATGGCAGGGCTGCCGTACTGATAGCAAAATGCTACTTTAAAGGATAAGGTTTATTGTGGAGGTATTTTCCCACGCCTTTTTTGTCATTTATTTATTTTTATACAGCAAATTGCCGGTATAATAAGTTGCATAAAACAAGTGAAAAACAATAAGGTGATGAAAAAAAATGCAACAAAAAAAAACAGAAAAAGTTCTAACCTTAAAGTTGTAAAAAAGTACCTAGTTATTCAAATAATAAGAGACAAAAATAGGTTACAGTGATTAACAATATTTTAAAGGTAATAAAAATCAATCAAATTTCATCGCCAAGGATGCGAAATTCGCGGAAAATATGAGACAAGATTATTCGAATCAAGTTGAAAACCAAATATAAATACTTTTCTATTTTTGTATTTTGAACTTAATCGGCGTTTGACAACTGCCATATACATATAGGTATGTTGATTGTTGGTGCGACTGTCAGAATATGC
The DNA here is from genome assembly GCA_963576905.1 of Mystacides longicornis. Taxonomy (NCBI): domain Eukaryota; kingdom Metazoa; phylum Arthropoda; class Insecta; order Trichoptera; family Leptoceridae; genus Mystacides; species Mystacides longicornis. Next base: position 17,208,200 of record OY756425.1, read on the forward strand.
CTTGTAAATATGATTTTATACAGATGCATCGGTCGGAATTATATCATAAGGTCAAAAAGGTTATTAACTTTTCATTACTGTATACAAATTCGCATTCAATATTCATAGTAAAGACAGCACACAGAAACGTTTGTCGGGAAAGCAAGTTAACATGAAAAACCGATTTATAGACAAGAAAAAAAACTACCTAGTTCAGGGTTTCCATGCAACTTTTGAACAGTACCTACCTAATGCTTGAAATATTTTCATTGATTAACGATTTAATAAAGGTGAAGTTATCATTGTTATAAGCACTAAATAATTGTAATATCTAAATATATAGAAGAAAGTCGGGCTAGTGCGAACACTTATAACTCGAGATCGGCTGAACAGATTCTTCCGATGTTTGATTTATTGTATTCTTCCCCGCTCCGTATAAATAAATAAATTTCATTTGAAAATTTTCTCTCTGAAGGATTTCACTTATATGTTAGTGTCTGATGTAAATGGATAAGAAATGCTACTTTGTACATCGGTTGAACACCGCAATGAATCAAGCGGAGATTTAGCTTGGTTTATTGTGTCATGTTCATAAACAAGAACGCGGCGAGCTTATTGTCGCAGCGTCTCAGAAGATGGCGCCAGATCTGAATTCAGACGCTGAGTCATCGACAAACGTGAAGATGATAAACAAACTCAGACTCTATCATTGACAACGTATATACGTGGAGGTGAGTATACTTGGATATCAGATATATGCGAGAGAAACATAAAAGAGACAAAATCACTATAATATGTAAAAGTGTAACCCTATTTTCCGTGAACATCGCATCGAGTGTGAACGGCCAGACCAATTTCTCTAATTCTTTTGTGTTTGCTATCATCAGGAGGTTTGTATGAATGAAAAAATTAAGAAAGTTGCGCGGAACATTAGAAAATTTAAGAAAACTTAAAGTAGGTAACCTTCTAAGTGCTTTATACAATATAATTTAATTCTAATTTTGAAATTAATTTGGCGACCGTTAGAAACTACCAGTTATAGTTGATACGGTTGACAGAATGCGCATGAAAAATATATGGCTTAAAACAGATGCACCGGTCGGAATTACATTGGTTTAAAGGTTTTTACCATTACTTATACAAATTGGAATTCAATATTCATAATATGAAGTAGGGAGCTCAGGTTAGCGTGTGTCGGGAAAGCTAGTATGTTATAATTACCAAAATACTGATGTTTATGCTATACATCCGATACAGTTGTATTATATTAGACTTATGGTAACCACTTTCGTTAAAACTGAACGAACTTCATGTTTATTGTTGTGACTCTCTCGATTTTTGACAGTTCTAACTCAAAAAATTGGATTCTATGCAACTTGTCGGCATGTTCGGAATAGCTATCAAAGACTTTGAAACAACATATTATTTAGACAATATAGTAAGTACACAAAAGAAAACATATAAAAGGTATGTATATTTCATTTTAATTTTGCCAACTGAAAAAAGACCTTGTAACAAAAACACCATGTGGTTTTATAAAGCGATTTGTTGTTGAAAATAAATAAACAAGAGACTGGGAAAAATAAAATATAATAAATCACAGGAATGTGTAACGACCTGACAAATTTGATTTGTTATCGAATTACTTCAAACACTCGATACTTTTAAGAAAAAAATTGAAAATCTGTTGAGAGAAAAATATGAACCAAAACAATATGAAAATAGGGGTAAGAAGCCAACACGGAAGTCACAAGACTATTGTTTTAGTTTCCAAAAAGAACGGATTTCTTATCTTTTCCGCATTAACTAAAATAACATCTGAACATCTTAATGGTGTAACAAATTGTTATAGACTGTTTTTGTCATAAAAAGGGTCTAGACAAATCATTTTATAAAAATCCTTTTTCAGCTATCGCGAAATATAAACAAGCTATATTTTTAGTGAAAGTTAAGATTTTAAGAAATATAAATATTGATTGAAAATATATTTTCGTTGCCTGACAAATATGTCGGAAGTATACTGACAAAATATCCAAAGATAGTTTTATTCTGAAAAAAAAAATTAATGTAACAAAGCTGAAATTAAAAAAAAACATAAGTTATATAAATGTTGACATGAAAACTCTTAAAAATCTTCGAGCAAAAAAAAAAACACGAAACTTCAAAATATACAAAAAGGGAATGACAATGGGTTATTAAGATGGTTTTGTATACAGAGTGATGTTGTTCAAAATGTTGTTTATATACCTACCTAGATGGGTGTTTATTTGTTATTTTATCAACCATAGAAATTGCCAAAAATATTTGACATTCAAAAAGGACATTCAGAGTCGATCTTGTCACTGACAACAATAGAGTAGGTGTCTGATACGTTTTTTTTTATCTGCAGCCGACAGGTGAGTGAGCATATTGTTTTACCAATTTACCACAAATTGATTTAAATTCTAACGTTTGAAATACAATACCCCACATAACCTGGCTCAATAATCAACCATCTTTTATTATTTCGGTTTTCAATGTTTTAACGGTTCAGTAATAATTAAAATAGGGTGGTTCGGGGAAGACTCCCCGGAGAGAAACCTTCCCTCATCAGCAAGTATCGTCCGCAAGGGATGATAACACGGTTTGGTTCGAAACACCTCCTCCAAATAATGTACATAAGAATGAGATGGTATTTTTTTGATAATTATACACTAAAACCTAATTTTGTAAAGATCTTTAGTTATTTATTTAACATTTATTGATGATGTAATAACACTAAATTTTATTGCTTAAAATTTAATGTTCAAAAAACCAAAGTTATTCGAATGAAAATTCAAATGTTTATAAATAAAAATAACTTTGCAGTATTACAATAGGATACCCTATTGTAATACTGCAAAGTTATTTTTATTTATAAACATTTATAATGTCTAAGTATTACAAAGTTGAAAATAATGTGTTTGAAGAATGAAAATTTAACTGCAATAAAGAATGTGGTTCAAAAGATACGATACTGTCTCGTAATAAAGAAAAAAATGCAAAAATTTTATATTTTCAATATAGTAAAAAATGTTTACCGGATTCCTAAAACAGAATAACTCCTTCAGGCTACTATCAACTCGATGTTCTGCCTTCGAAAACTGATTAGCATTAAAAAAGGAAATATTATGATCACTTGAAAATTGCGAGAACAAATACTTCTACTATCAAAAAAGGTTTTAAACATCTTGCATTTCAATAAATTAAACTAAGAAGTGTGGAAATTTGTGATCGAAAGACACTCAACAGCGTTTAAGAAGCATTAATTTTTAAATTTCCTACTCGAAATAATAAAAGCTTTCAGCCATAAATGATGGTTGAAGCGACGTTTCTAATTTAATTCGTATGTTCGATATGTCGGGGTGGAATTGAGCCATTATTATAGGTATTTTATCCAATTTATTTTCTACGTCATTTTGTCGCTATGACCTTTCTCAAATTATCATTCAAGTGAACCCTAGAATCGTCATTCTTCGTTCTCTTATGAATCTCTTATATAAATGAAAGTCGGGTTAGTGCGAACACGTATAACTCGAGATCGGCTGAACAGATTCATTCGATGTTTGATTTATTGGATTCTCCTCCGCTCTGGATAACAGAATAACTAATGAAAGTTGAAAAAATGGATAAAAAATGATATAAAATATAATATCAAAGTTAGTATGAATCGACCTGCGACGCGCCAACGCCATCGCAGGTAGTTCCCTTTCATTCTCGCATACGTGATTGCCGCTCTTACAGTAGCCCATCCCACTAACTCCATCGCACCGTTTCGAGCGTTTTAGAAAATTTTCATACTAAGTCAACATCGGGCACATTCGTATAGGCGAGGGAGAATGTGTGCGCGCGCATATATTCTCAAGTTGTTCCCGCCTGAGCTTTGACTACGAATGAAATATGGATGCTTTAGAAATATTTTAATGTAACCTATTATTTTTTTGCTGGAGGCGCAGAGCACCTATGAACGGTAAGGACTACAGGACAACGTCTGTCGGGAAAGCTAGTAAATATATATTTATTACACCTTCGCACGTTCAAAACTATAAGAATAACATATTATTTAAATCGTTTTCTTTATCATCATCCCCATTGGACCCTCAATGTTGAGGGAGGATAGTGACCGTCATTACACACTAAGCTGCCCCAGGGCTCCTGGTCCGCTGCCATGTGCAGGGCTTCCCACACCCGATCACTTCATCTCATCGAGTCTTCACCAGACCCTTGGTGCCCTCGATCTTGACGAAGAACCTTTCCAAGTTACCTTCTTCTATGTGACCGAAGAATTGTGGCTCGTCTTCTGTGTGACTCGTCGTGTAAACAGCATAGAAAACCTCTCATTTACGCTTAGTTCTAATCTAAATAAAAGTTCGCATAAAGCAATATTCTATGCGGTCAAAAATTGTGTGAGATAAATTAAATAATATCGTGAAGGAATGTGGTATGTTGGTAAGGGTGGCATCAAATATGAAAGAGCTTTTATTTTAAGCAAGTTGAAATGGTGTGAAAGAATGGGTGCACATAGGATGAGAAATGAAAAAAAAATAGAAGGCAAAAAGAGGTTCTTAGAACACCTAGCTCTTGAAATTGAATCCGGATTTCAATGTCGACCGTCTATACCTTAAATAAAAAAACTACTCGTTTAAATCCTTATTTATACAATTTTTTCTTAAAGTCATAATGCCGGATTTAAAAAAGACCAACGTGAAACTATTCTTATGATAAGCAACCAAAATCTAAATGCCATAATGACAGATTGGATTTGATCGGAATGGCGATGTAAATGCGGAGTAAGGACCTAGGGCAGAAGTTAATGAAATACAAGAAATTGGTGACTGGACCGAAGTAAGAAGAGTGGTGGAGTTATTCCGGATAGCGCAAGACAGAAAACTTTCGCCGAAGTGATCGCCAACGTCGGCGTCGGGGTGACCTAATACGGCATATTATGAAGAAGAAGAAGTACAAGAAACAGAATCTCGGTGGAAGGAGCATAAATTATTTTAAGCCAGTTTAGAGTTTTTTTTAGTTTCATGACATTGATACCTTAATAGTAATTGGTTGCTCAATTGGGAATAAATAGATAGGTATCAAGAAAATAGATACATCTTGAATCAAATACATCGTGTAATGACTATCAAAAATAGACCCCTATCAAATCAACCCGATCGTATTATTCTTTGAACAGCAACACGCACCCCTGAAGTAGGGACACATCCTGATTTTGACTTGTTTGCCGAGTACCTCTTTCCCTTTACGCTTGGCCAACTCGTCTCTGTTTTGTTTTATATCTTTATCTTATCTACAATTCGGTCTTTATTTGCAGCAATATAGCTATTATTTTTCATTTAATAGGTAGGTAATTACGTTTTTTTTTTTAAGAACGATAGATTGAATTTTTACTAACAGTGGTAACCACAATTATTGATCTTTAATTACGACGCAGTTACTAGCTTCAAATACTTGGGTGTATATTTCACAATAATCAGCGCGAAAGAGATTTCCATAGAATTGGCTATTTCTTTAAATTTAAGGAAATCAACTAACTTCTCCACCAAAACCAATTATCGGCTCTTAAATGTGTGCATGATGGCAGTCCTACGCTTTATACAACATACGGTTGTGAATCCTGGCACCCGATAAATGCCCCATGAAGTAAACTTCATACTGCTTGATTTAAAAACTACGATCAGTGGAAAAAAATACCTCAGCGATGGAAATATTACGATCAAGCTGTCATCGAGATAGTTTAACGCAAATCTCTTGATTGTGAGCTGATCTCTGTATATTTTGACCCGCCATGTTGAATTTTACGTCAACTGACCAATGAGATTTATACTAGAGATGCAATCGAGTTTAAAAAATGGCATGTAAAAAAGTGTGCCACCACCGAAAATGTGCCACGCTCGTGTTTTAGTCGTTGACAACAGCTCGAGCTTGACAGTTGTGTCCGCGGTAATACGGTGTTCTTGAAAATGGTGGATTTTGTGGTGAAAAAAAGTCGTTCCTCAACAGAAATCAATATAGGAAAATCCTTTTATCAAAAAGGACGTATTTTATATATTTTAAGTGTCATATATTATTGTGATAAAATGTTTAAAATATAAAAATATATTTGACAATTAATTTTGTTTTATTAGTAAGGCCCACATCACACTACGGGTGCATACCGAGGGGGGTTAAAAAAACCGCGTCTGTATGAAACGCGTAGATACATTTTTATTTGAATTTGTAACCCGGCGGTTCAGTCGACGGCTTTCTTACTACAGCATACGTCATGGGCTCGAATACCTGTGCCGACTATTTCCACTTTCACAACACAACTCTTCCATAGTGTGCGCAAGTTTCCAAATTCACTTTTAATTAGCCTAAATTCATTTAAAAAGATACACCCGTACGCGGCGTATGCAACAGTGTAATATGTATGTACAAATAGGTATATATTTCTAGAATTTTTTTTTTATTCTATCAAGGTTTTTTTTTATCAATTTATTTAGAAAAAAGAATACAACTTATATTTAAACAGAGTGCTCCCTAATTAAAATTATATATGGAATTTAAGGATATTCTGCAAACAGAGGTTTTCCACTTTCAATGAAATTTTTTACGAAATCCATCATACAACTGAGAAATCGCCAGCGGTTTTTCCCTCAGTGCCGTATTTCTGACGGTTCTCGTTTAAGCTGTGTGTATGAGCCCTTACCTAGCCGGACGAAATTTAGAAGCAAGTACACTATAGCTAGTGTTTTTATAAAAAGGGTCATTTTTGATTCGAATAAATAAATCATTTTTTCCATTTTCGAAAAATATTTTTATGAATGTGCTTTTAAACTGTTCGTTGTCTGCCTCGCATTAATGAAGACGAGAGATCTTTTTCAAAAGGTTCTTAGAAAATTCTGACAAATACATTCAAATCTCACGCACAAAAAGAAATTTCTATTAATGTGTACCGGTAGAAGGTGACAGCACTTAGCCGTTTGGCGTATTATGTGTGACAAAGACAAAAATATTCGTCAGTAATGCTTGATTGCATATTTTTATTTAAGTTCAACATCAAATTTACTCGTGATGCTACTTTCAAACTAAAAATTGTATGGAATTGCATCTCCAGTATAATATCTCATTGCAACTGACAGCTATTTCCAGTAAACAAGAACGCTTTCTGTAATTAATACACTGGTTGGTAAACTGGCGGTTACAACGCCGGCTTTCGTACTGTTTGGTGCGGACGTCGTGGTCCGATCCCAGGTGCCGACCATCTTCCTCTTTCACGACACAAGCTTGAAGTAGCTTACTGTGAAAGAGTCAAGGAGTGTATTTGTGTTCACTTTGAGTGAGCACAGATTCCTTTAAAAAAAAAAAACGAGTTTTTTCCCTTCCAATTATGTGCTCCCTTCATATTTAGGTCCATTGTATTTTGGTTTATCATATCAATCATATAAAAATTTAAACAAATAAAGCAAATATGCATTCCCGTAATCATTCGAGGGCTTGCAACCATGATGCACCAGTTAAATTTATAAGAAATATAATGACGTTTTGAAGAAAATACTCAAAGAATACTTTTTAAGTAGGTACAAATATTTAAATAAAGTGATCAAACATGAATTGGTTCATTTTGGCTGAAACATAAAGGTTTCGTATGGTTTAATAAGGATTTAACTATATTTTGATATATAATAAATAATTAAAAAAAAAATAAGGTACCTATTCTGCATCAAAAACTCGTTCAATTCTGACATAGCGAATATTGGCAGTTACCACTCGCGTTGCCCAGCTACTATTTGTTTGTTTACAAAATTTTATATGAAATGTCATCTTCATGCAATATAACAAACGCGGATTAAATATTTTTTTATAATTGACGTAAAAACTGATCAGTGATTTATACATAATCTTACGATTGACGAATTTTTTACGTAAGTACGACGCCGACGGTTAGTGTTTAGAATAGATTCATTCCACAGATTTTGGAAATTGTGATACCATTAATTATGTCTGAAATGGGATTGTAAGCCTGAACAGCACAGCAAGTGTTCTCTGCATGTCTTCCGAGAATCTTAATGTGTACCTAAACCATTTTACAATCCGGGGAGAAGACGAGGAATGCCAAAATTATTAACAATCAAGCGAGAATTTCGTGGCGTCCTGATTCTTCACACTGAGAGCGAACTCGGATAATTAAGTAATTACGAAACAACTTCGAAACTTTTCATTTAATATCTGAAATTTGAATGTTTGATTAAAAAATACCGTATGGAGAATAAGCATAATATGTGGTGGGGTGGTCCATGTATATAAAACCTGTGCGCGACCCCAAGACGCTGCAAGAACAAAGCCACGACTGAAAAGCACACTAGGCGATCGCTTAAGGAATGGTTCCAGCACGGCCAAAAGAGAAAAACATCGTTAAAAATAGGGACGCTTCAAAATAAGTGTGAACCGATGAAATATAATTTTGATAGTGTTGAAAAAAAATCACTCATATTTTTGCAGAAACGAATAATTGAAATGAAATATTTTGTAAATATTTTTTTCAGAAACAAATAAACAGGATTTGCACGTGTTTTCAAGACAAGGTGTTTTTGTTCAAGACACAACTGCCTTACGTCAAAGCTTCAATGAAGTTTTAAGATGTATCACAACAGCATTTATTATTTACGTAAAATCTTCATTCAGATGGTTCGGATTAAATATTCGAAACAAAAAGTCTGTCATTCGGCCGGGCTTGCCCGTGGGCGCAGAAGTTCAACATTTGTGGATTCTGGTTCGCATGGCTGTCTTCTTCAAAGATGTTTCCTCGCCTCAGGCTGCTCCACCTAATATTACTTCTATAAACAAAAGACAACCGTAGGTAAGTAGCTACTGTTTCTTAACATCTTTACAATGTTCTCGAAAGCCTTCACAGAGTTTTACCTAATGTCGGGGGTAGAAACAAATAAGATCAGAAAATGTAAAACCGTCTGATCGATAATTTGAAGTATGTTCCTATAGTGATGAAAGATTTTACCACTAGCGGATTACACTATAAATCAGTTCTGAATCAATCGACAATTTTTCATTTTTGAGACAATGTGACTTGGGATCTGAGACAATCGGGAATATTCTTGTCGGACGACAAAAAATCGTTAGTGGAAATATGTGAAAAGCCCTGTATAAAATCTTCAGCCACCAAAGTCCACGACATTTTATCGAATTCAGACGTTTTGCATCAAGAAGACAGTTCACAAAAGATAGGTTCCATGAGTTACATCATAAAATTTCATAAATAACTCATAACTTTTTTTCTTTTTAAGTACACGCAAGTTATACAAAAACGGCCGAGTGTTTCTATAATTAATTTTGAATTTGAGTTACCTACCTACTCCATTAAATTACTATTGCAGACAAAAAAAATCTCTCACTCTCATTGATATTTCAAATTCAAGGAAAGCTTCTTCAACACAAAATTCAGCTCGATTAAATAAAATATTTGATTTGGATAATAATCCGAATGGTGAAAATATCATTTCGAGAATTTTACGATTTATGTACCTACTCTTGGATGAATTTAATATTATTCCGCGAAGTTTTATACCAGCCATATAAAAAGAATGTATCTACATACAATTCTAATAATAATTTAGTGAATAAAAAAACGTTATTCGAATGAAGGCGTTTGAACATGATGTCTGGTTGGTATCATGTCGTACTTTATCTCGCAATAATAATATGCATGCATATAGTACAATTGATATCTCACATGTGACTGAGCATGTAATTTGGAAGATTATTACATGGAGAACGTATGAAACATTCAAGAGGGCGGTAGATCCGTATGAAATATTTATTATATCTTAGCTTTGAACACGGGTGGAATTTTTAAAATTCCCGATGAATAAAACAGTTTGTAATCACGAACAAAAGGTTCTCAGCACGTTCCAAACAGCGATGCAGTGGTGATGCGAAAACATTTCGAAAATAAAACCTATTTTAACTAATGTCATCTGCACAAGGTCTACCTTGGTACGGGCTTTGCTCAGTTAGGTGGATTTAAATACTTGTAAAATTATTGTACATATTATTATCTACCTATGAATAAAAAAATTATTATTATTATTTCAGAACATTTATTTATTACATCACAATATATCATATAAAGCATACATCATTGTATAAAAATTAATAAAAATTAAATAAAATAAAAATTAGATACAATGCTTTAGCTATATACTAAATATAAAAATATCGGTATTATCTCTCATGATACATCACGATGTACCTAATGTAATCATGAGAGATCTTCGAACTACAGAGAAAGGAACTTTCTTAACATCCTACATGAGGACAACAAAACTGCCTTTTGGATGACATATCTGAGACCACAATAGATGCCAAGTTTCCCTAGATTGTCTTTAAGAGACTTAGGAATAACTCCATTCGTCGATATCACTATAGGTATTGTGTGGGTGGTTGGCGTATGCCACATATCCTTGATTTCGTGAGCAAGATCAAGATATTTAATTATCTTATCTTGCTCTGCTTTTTTCAAATTTTCGTCATACGGTATAGTGATATCCACGAGATACGTTATCCCGTTCCTACGATCAACCAATACAATGTCCGGACGATTTGCGTTAATCGTTCGGTCAGTTTGTATTGGTATGTCCCAATACAACTTAATATTACTGTTTTGCATTACCGAAATTGGGGTGTACCAGACCTATAATAAGGTTCTTCAAGATCGATCAAACCATATTTCAACGCAAGTTTTTGATGAACTATTTTAGCCACATCGTTATGTCTGTGCAGATACTCAGAACCACACAGGAGAGAACACCCAGACAAAATATGTCTGAGTGTTTCTCCCGTTTGGCCACATGCACGACATTTATCAATTAAATCAGGTGTTTTAATAATATATTTTTTTAAATTATTAGAGACGATGACCTGGTCTTGTATTGTACACAGGCAACACCTTCTGTTTCGCTAAATAGTTCACCAAACCTCAACCATCCAGTCGAATCTTCAAGACTTCACTCAAAGTGAACACAAATACACTCCTTGACTCTTTCACAGTAAGCTACTGAAAGCTTGTGTCGTGAAAGAGGAAGATGGTCGGCACCTGGGATCGAACCACGACGTCCGCAGTACGAAAGCCGGCGTTGTAACCGCTAGGCCACCAACCACTTACATGAAATGAATTTAAAGTTTCGAAGAATCGACCGTGGAGAGACTTGCCTTTCCATATATCAACCCGATCTTGTACCCCAATTATCGGTGGTGAAAGAGGATTTGATAAATTTAAGGGCGTGTACTTCAAATCACCGCAATGAGGTCTTCATAACCCAATTTATTCCTTGATGAGTTAAAGTAGGATTGGAGGAGGTTAATTTCTTTAAGGAACATCTTGGGTGATGCATCCTGTATTGCGTGAGCAAACCACGCACTCTTTAATCTATCCTGTCTAGTTCCGTTTTGGTATTTTTTTTTGATTTTAAATTTTTATTATTATTATCTTTACTTTCTAGTGAATCAGAAGAAAATACACGAGATTGAACGTCACAATATTTCAAAAATGAAGCATCACGGTCAGACTTTCGTATGTCTATTATCAAATACTGTGCATAAAAGAAGCTAATTTTGATCGCAAATATATAGGAAATACAACCCAGAGACAGATCGATGATGGGTTGGTCCTATTCGAAAGCAGAACATCGCTCTAAGACCCCATCGCGCCATAGATCTTGCTGCGGACGGACAAACCTGAAGAACAATGGTCTACAACATAGTCCACCAAACATTCTGACCACGACCTTCAAGAGTGGAGATGACCAATGTTAAGGTAAGATAAGGATCAAAATAACTCGAGTGAACTTTGACACATGACGGTTAACGTTCGTTCATTGTTCAAAAATAACGCAAAACACGCTTCGTAAAGTTTCCACTACCAAATTGAAACTCTCTTCTGTTTTCCATGAATGTATATGAGAGGACAATACGCGATCTAATTACAGTTTGACGCGGTGCTTGATATTTAAAATGATTAACAATGTGCACCTACCGAGAGTTTCAGTACAATACCAGAACACGATAATAATTTAAACTTCATCTTTCCGTTACAATCAAAACTTGGAGATAATCACAAACCTTGCTAACAAACTCTCGAAATTATTATAGAAACATTTCTCACCATTATACAAAGTTAACGACTGCGGAGCGTACACTCTAAACGAGTAACAATCGAACATTCCTGCACCAAACTCAAGAATATCTGGATTTTCGATGGCCTAACTTACTCTTTTGAATGAATGTTCCAGTCAATATCTAGCTAGAAGACACTATCTACCAACCTATATTTTAGTTGTTGGAGACCTCGCACGAGTAAGCTCGCCCTCAGAATGTTGATTCTGTGATGTCTTTTTTATCTCAAATTTTATGTGTAGTTTCTTATACTTATCAATGTCAATCAATCAATCAATTCTCCCTTTTACACCCCACTCAGGGGCATAGGGAGGCAACAAGAGCTCTCCATATTACTACTTATCAATGTACAGTAAATAATTAATTAATAAACTGTTTGTAGAACTTAGTTTACACTGCAGAGCTATTCTCCTCTAGCTTGAGCATCTTTAGTGTTCAGAATAAAATAAATGACCAAGTATACACAACACGCGATCAGTGATAACCAAAAGATCGCATTTTGCAAGAGTGAAAGAAATACTCTGTAGGTACACATCAGGTACATACAAGAATGCTAGAGGTAGTCCTCTCTTACTAGAGCTTGAACGGTTTCAGTTTTAAGTAACACTCTAACTAACAAATTTTTACATTATTTCTAGACTGAAAAGGAACCACTCTAGATAGATTGCCTCTAGATAAAAAAACAGTGTTTTTGCGGTGCCTTTAGTGACGACAAAACACCAAAATGTATTTGATATCACTTTTTAACACGAATTAGTTCAAAGAAACTTATCGTGGATATGAAACTATGCTAAAATCTATTAAAATGAATTTAGGATTCGTGAATACAAAAACATTACGGATTAAAATAATAGTTTTGAAAGTATATATGTATCGGGTTTAGAATTAAACGAGGAATCAAAACAAACTTAATACTTAAATGATCTCACCCAATAAACGAATAGGGACAGCACTGAATTAATTAACTACTTTAGTGTAGGTAGTATAACCGCATCCGAAACGGATAAATGTAAAGGAGAGGAAATTGTATCACAATGTTTTGAAATCAGAATGAGTTGTAGAAGAGGATACAGGATTATAGGTACCTACGTAAATGACGACTTAGAATCATATAATCGTGAATATTTAATAGATTGTCCATTTAACATTTTTAGCCAAGACAAGTAAATGCATAATGAAATTCCGTAAGCGTCAATGATATTCGGAAGTGAGCCGGGGAAATGTACAAAGCAGACAAATTTGTTATTTATAATTTTGTTTACAGCAGTTGAGGATGAGGCCAAAAAAATGTTATCTCTGAATTTTGAATGTAATCCAGAACACTGACCGACTAACGCTATATCGTCATATCTATGTCACAAAACTACGTAGTTGATATATATGCGTTATTTCCGTTTTTTGAATTTGATGGATACAAAGACAATATGTAACCTGGTAGCGGAAAAATGAACTTATGCTGGGAATGTGAATTTGGGAAGTTATTTATGCACAAAAAATCTAATTATATTTGTGAATAAAAGAGCTGGATGTACCTACAGCCTTTATTTACGCCTCCAATTGAAAATCAAAAGCATGTATTTATCCATTTTTTTTATAGAAATAAAGTGAATTGCCCATTAACTTAAATTGATCTGCTGTTAAAACGGATAACCCCTAGCATATCTTAAGATTACGGAAAGCAGTGAGAGTTCAAATAGAACAAATTGAGGGAATTTGTTGCACAAATAAAATGGAGATATTTCATCACTTTTAAAATATTCTTCCAAGTGGACTTACTCGAGTTATCGTTTCAAGCGTTGCACACATAAGAGAACAGTCATGGACCTACATCCACACAAGAAGTAGTTGTCCTTTGAAAAGAAGCCACATTCACACAAATGAGTGGCAATGAGTACCTACTGAACGTGTTGCATATAGACCAACATCTTTCTTTACTATTTTATAACAACGTTATAAAGAAATGTGCATGCAACCAGAGAAAAGTCTGCATGCATTATAATATAACGGATCAGGTACTCCACTTACATTATTCTTGTGTGTAAACATTCAAAACGAAAACACTACGAGGCCAGACTGAAAGTTGAAGAAACTAAAAAAAGTACCGCAAATGAGAGTGGAACAAAGTTGAAAATGAACACGGTTTTCATATTAAGTGAGTGGTTACTTGGTATGAGACTCTTTTGAGTTTTGTACGAATGTGTATACATACCTAGCTATCTAGTGTGGAAGAGTACCTACTCTCCCTGGGGTGACGCGAGCGTTTGATTTCTCCACGGTTTTATCGCGCAAACACTAGGGATTATCAGCATACATAATTGATACACTGTATTCTGTATTTCTATTAAATGATTTTATCTTTGAAATATAAAAAAATGAAATATATAGGTATAAGGTTTGTAATAAAAAAATCACTATTGTTGCACTGATTTAAAATTAAATAAATAATAACAAATAGGTATACCTATCTTTAAAATAGAGCCGAAATTTGCAGTGAATCTTTTCACCAAAATTTATTGATAGTTTTAATCTATTCCTTTTCAACATTTGATATTAATTAGCTGTTTCTATTTACAGAAGGCACGCACTTTTAATCTACCCAAATAAATTTTAATATTTAACATTATATTTTTCTTTTCTTTCTTGAAAAAAAAAAGAATACAAAACAAAACAATATCCAGTGCTAAGAAAATTTCACACTAAAACTTTTATGAAAGGCGGGTTCCATCGTAAATATTTATTTTTTTCTCGGTTATATTATATTTGTGAGAATGTAACAAAAATCTCGGTGTAATGTGCGTAATAATAAAAATAATATGATATTAAAGTATGTACACGAGATAAATAAATCTGGTTTGTATAGCTTGGTGCCTTCTTTAGATCCTCCGAACGTATACAGAGGTTTAAAACGATATTAGAACGAATATTACTTTCTTGAGAACGATCGTTTTACGGATGTAATAAAAGAAAAACTCGAATACTCATCATAACTCAGAAAAAAGTTTTGCCTTTTTTAAAGAATCAATACCCGATGTGCTAAAAAGGAGCATATCTTTTACCATCATAAGCCGAATGACAGTCGGCCTAGGGAAGCGATGTTTTTCTCCCATCCGGCTCCCAAAGACGAAGAAGAGCTCACTCATACTGTGCTTCCGCTCTTTTTAAGCAGAGGCTGAGGAATTGAACATGGTGGACGCAAGATCGATAGCAGAATAGACTTCTAATGCCCTAAAGCGGGGTCATTGAGGAAGTTTTGACTGATTGATCTCTTTGGTTCATTAATGGCCAAGATTATGTTGTGTCTCAGTTGATGTGTATTGTGTTTATCCTTGGGCCAACAGGTGACAATAATGGAAAAGTGTCATTAAAACTGATGTACATAATATTAAATTATCTGATTATGTTTATTTTGCATCATGATTTTGTTTGTTATTTCATCTGCTTGTCTGTCTTTTGTTAATAATTTTGAGACCTAGTGGTGAATAGGCGCAAGCTGTTTTTCTACTAGGTATTTATTGTGAATCAATAAAATGAATAAATGAAAACATAATCTTTGAAAGGTTTGAGTTAAAGTAAACGTGAAGATTAAAAAGCCAAAAAAACGTCACCGCTTCAGAACCCACATTTTTTTATATAGCATGTCAATTTTAACATTCAAAGAAATAACTATTGTTTTTGACTTCTTGAGGGACATTATAACCTTTTTTTTTTTTTAAATTGTTTGAAAAATAAATTTCATGAGCAAAACCATACTGAATGGGGATTTTGAAACACACAAAAGCGATAGATAACTGCGTAGAAAAAGGTTTGTAATCTCAAATTAAATACCCATAGTCGAGAAGTAAAATGCTTCTTCGACCAGAAAGAACTTAAACGTAACGTAAACTTCTCTGTAAGATTTAGAACATGTGTTTTCAATAAACTTTTCCTATTAAGTTACTGGTTAATCAGATTTTCATTGGTGAAGTTCTTCTTGCTTTTCCAACAACTTTCTCCGAACTTTAATAAAGACGTCATACATAAGTTTAATGTTATAAATGGGCGATCAACCCGTGTTTCTACCTGCGTGGGTGCATTCTACAGCAAAGAGTGTTGGTACAAATCATGGGATAGATATGAAAAGGGAATTTTAATACTCGTACATATATAATCAGTGGTCTAATCTCACAAATTGACAAGCCAAAAGCTAAACTTTTTGAGGTAAGGCCAGTAGTAAATAATAAACTAAAAAAACTCCAATAATTAAAACAAAAAACTCCGATTCTTTCCTTGCCATGCTGAAGGGACACCGTGTGATGGGTAAAAAAGTTCATGAAATCGGAATATAGATGTGTAACAAATAATTTTTTTTTTATTTTACCTATTTTGTGTGATCATCGCATCACGCCTGTACGGCTGGATCAATTTCTCTAATTCTTTTTATGCCGTGTTTGCTTTTGCCAGAAGAAGGTTCGTATGAAAGAAAAAAAATAAGAAAGTTGCACGGAAGATTAGAAAATTTGAGAAAACTTATGGTACAATATAAATGAGTTCTAATTTTGAAATTAAATTGACGTTTGTCAGAAACTGTCCGTTGCTTGATATTTGATACGATTGATATAATGAGGATGCTAAATATATAATTTAAAACAGATGCATCGGTCGGAATAACAATAGTTAACAAAATGTCAACAAATTCCAATTCAATATTCATAGTCAGAACCACAGTAGAACGTCTGTCGGGAAAGATAGAACAAAATATTATCGCACGTAAGTTCACTTATTCAAAGCCGAACGAGACAGAATTTCACAAGAAATTCAGTTCATACCAATCATACTAAAAACATGTATCATGATCAATAGAGAATGGGGAAGGCCTAGTATCCTTGAATATATCGCTGCTCCAGATGAATACTGTAAGATCTCAAAATATACGAAATTTGAGATATTGGTATCGTTGGAAGCGTCTCGTTCCATAGCATCTACTGACTTAAGATACAACAGAGAATTATGCCGCTATAGCCAAAAAACAAAAAATAAGATCTCAAAATTGAAAAATATATGAGGATAATAGTGTAACATTTGAATAACATTTGATAATAGTGTAACAAACCGAGTGAAATTTTTAAGAAAAACACTATAACATTTTGGAATGTTACATATCCTTTTTTACTGCGATCAGAAGAATACTGTAACATTACAAAATATTACAGTTTTCTTCTAAGGACAACATTGTTTATGGCGAGCTTTTATTGTTTACGTTCTCCAAATTTAGCTAAAACACTATACAGTTTTGTCACATTAATTATTAAAACGACGCATCTATGAGATGAATACAGTAACATCTCAAAAAACAGTAATATATCTAAATTGTACTTTGAAAATACTCATATAGTTTAAGATGAATACTGTAAGATCTCTAACTACCGTCAGTTTTCTGTAAAAATAGTATAAAAATTTTATGCAAATTATAAAAAAAAATGAAATCCATTAAAGGAATAAATGAGTTTTTCAAAAAAGTTTTCAAAAAATCCTAGATGATCCAAAATCAATAATTATCCCAATTTCAATTTCAACAAAATCTTTAAACTCGATTATCTCAAAACTATAAATTTTGAGCAGCGATATACTCTTTTTTTTTAAATTTAATATATTTTTTAACTATCGAGAGTTTCCCACGACGTACTACACAATAGCCGATACAGATCCTAGTCTATTGTGAATAGTTATGGGAATATTCTAACAGTTGGATGGAGTCAATCAAAGGACTCCAAGCGCGAATATTATTTCCGGTTGATAAAGCATGCATTAAAAGCAGCGCCGAGTTGATGCTTTGAATATATGCTCAGAAAATGGCTTAGAGACACTACAGCATGTGCAGGATTTTCCAAACAAAAAATATAGTGACTCCTGGGTATTTGTTGATAGCTCGAATATAAAATGTGAAAGCTACTACTTATTGGTATTAGTGTGATTGCTGTAGGTAAGCCAATTGTTAGAAACAAAAAAAGGAACTTGCAACAGCTGTTATAGGCATATCCCAGTAATCAATTAATCGATTGATCAATACTCCATTAGGGTTATATAGACAACGATTTAAATAGTTGAAATTTAAGGTAATTTTGTATATATATATACAAAATTATGAACATGTAGCTGATTGTTATATGATAAAAAGTTGAAATATAATTTCAAACATAAAAAAGATACTATGATTATGAAGATAAAATATGAACATATACCAATTTTTGCTCTTGTGAAGAAAATTTTCCAAGACAGCGAACATTAGGAAATCGGTGAATATTATTAAGAAAAACCTAGGTCCTTATGTAAAGATCCTAAAGATATAAAATAAAGTCGGGTTAGTGCGAACACTTATAACTCGAGATCGGCTAAACAGATTTTTATCATTTTTGGTTTATTGGATTTTTCTCCGCTCCGGATAACAGAATTACTAATTAAAAATAACTAACGAAAAATGGTAGCAAATAATATAAAATATAACATTAAAGTTATTATGGGGCGAATTTCGATACAACAACGCCATATGTGAAAAATTCTAAAGAAACACAATTTTTATTTACTTACCTGACGACCATTGACGTTAAAAATAATGGCACGCAGATTTTTGATGGATTTTTTCTAGCTTTTCTCTTAGGTATTTGTTAAAATTGAAGCGCATTTTTTAATAAATTAAAACGCAAAAAGTGAATAAATCTAATTGTTGTTTGTCACAAACTGTCAGTTGTTGAATAGTTGGTACGATTGACAGGATTCGGATGGCAAATATGTTGTTTAAAACAGATGCACCGGTCGGAATGACATTTGTTAAAAGCCATTTTTATCATTCTTTTAAATTATTATTCTATATTCATAGTTAGACCACAGGACAACGTCAACGTCTGTCGGGAAAGCTAGTTAGAAATAAAACCATCCACGTGTTTTTAGACAAAAATGAAAAGCGAGTTCAACAACGATTGTTCACAAAAACATTTTTTTCATTTAATCAATATATCGACATTAATCTGCCTTTGTCTATGGAACTGTAAAATAAGTATGAAAAAGAGAACAATATCAGTTCTTCTGTATAGAAAGCATCCTGTTGATATAAATAGGAAAGCTTTGCAGTGTGAATTGAATAACATATGAACAAAAGCAAACTTGCATAGACAAAAAACTGATGTTCCTATAGTTAGTTGGACTCTAATAGGACATAGAGATTTGAAATTCGTTGCTTACCTACTACCATAACCATTGATAGATGTTTGAAATGTTTTGGCTTAATATTAAAATGACACTGAATCATTACGGTGATAAATAAATGTTGAAAATATCGTTTATTAAGCAAAGAAAAGAAGATCTAAAGGAATATCTTAGAAAGGGGTATCTTCAACAAACCTCAAAAATAAAGATATCCCCACAATCTAAATGGACAGAAGAGAGAGAAAGTTACAAACTGAAAATCATTTGCTGGAAAAAAAAGATCGGCCACAACAATTTTCACTAATAACACCTTATCACAGATCCTATAAACAAGAATCCAGGAACACATCTACCACGAAATGTTTGGGTACAGCAAAACGGGGTGAGAACGGAAGATGGGTGCTGAAATTACGTGCTCTGGACGTGTGAGGTACAAGGATGATCCTGAATGTGGGGCTGTTCAGATGGTGAGGTATGTGGTTGAGAAATGCCATACCATAATTTTGAACATCAACGAGGGGAAGAAACTGGAGGCGGTGGCTTGGCTTGTAGCCGGAGCCGAGATTCTAGAATCTGAAGACGCAGCCTGCACGGGAGAAAAAGAATCACTTGAAAGCAAATTCCGCATGAAAATTATTAAAGAAATTAACCACTTTAAATAAATATATTGGTGTAGGTATAATAATTTTGTTTACAACTAACAACTATCGTCCTCTTAAAATTTGAATTGAAATAGTATGAACTATTCTGCAATGAGAAATCTTATGGCTGCTTTGGGACATGGGAAAAAGAAAAACGACGTAGAAAACTGAGTGGAACAAAATTTGAGTAGAAACACGAAACAGCACTCAGTACAAACGACTGTGGGAGTCCTCCATTAGGCCCAGCGCCTCTAGTTGTTGGCCCTAATTACAATCACAAGCGCACTTACGACCATATATGGAAACCTATTCCAACCACAAACTAGAACATTGTATTAGTTTACAAACACAATATGGAGTATGATGAACTGTATTGTTTTCCGTTGCCAATAATCGTCAAGGATGATCTCTGTGCTGATTTCCTAAAGTGTTTCTACTCCGTCTTTGATCATTGATAAGTTCTTTTGGGGTGCCGCTCTTGGATCTGTCACACAGATCTTTATGCGAGTGCGATTTTTTGTAAGACTCGAGTAAGTAGTTTCAATTGTTTCAAATAAGTTTTGAAGGGATCAACAATAAATTACATCAACAATTATTACGAACTTCTCTTTCCAACGGATTTATATGAGGTTTTTCAGCAGTTCGAAAGGAAATTATTTCTGAAGATACGTGATCTACGATCTACAAAGAGTTCAGAGTTTTTCGAGGTCGTTTTAGGAAACATTCAAAAATAGGTTTTTTATCTATCGAAGATTACTAAAAAAAGTAATAAATAAGAATGTCAAAGCTCTTCCATTACATTGTGTCTTTTGAGACCCCGTTTAGGGATGTAATGTACGGAGGTCACATGAGCCTCAACTGGGCAAATTCAATGACCTGAATGGGACGATAATTTTTTTTTAACTCTGCCGTTTATACATACATTTAGAGGTAATATGAGTGATTTAAAATACTATTAGTCTTTGAGTCACTTTACTTTTCACTTGCAGGTTCTTTTGGGAAATGATAAATAACTTATAAACTATTTAATAATTAATGATTTTCAACATAAATCACGCGTTTTCGCTAGTTTCGCTATTTTGTCAGATCTGCTGTATGTAATGGCAATTTTATTTTACAAATATTTCGATAATATAGTGTTGATAAATCTGACACTCCGACGCATATAGCCTTATGCTGTGTGAATACAAACAATCTCTTTCGAACTATCCAAATTACTCTTTTAAAATATTCCGCACGAATACCCACATTGTAAAATAATAGAAAATATCAAATAAAAGTAATAAAAAATTGTTGCAGACCATTATGGTCCATTTAAACGTAAATTTTCAAATTGAATGAATATGGTATGGCGGAAAAAAAATATCGTTAAAATGAAGCACCGTTGGTTTGTATTGAGAGGACGAAAAATTATGATATTCATTAAAATAATGGAGATTTATATAAAAGTGTGATTAAACTCTGTTAACTGCATTATAAAAGTGCTTTCTACTGGTTGAATAAAATTGTTTTAATCACAACAACTATTGCGCATTGTGAACGATGTCAAAAATCTATTTGTTTTACTTTGAGCGAATTCAGATACATTTTCAGAAAATATGAGACTAAAAAGGAAAGATCATCAACTTCTTTTCATGATAAGAAAGCGTGCTATCCAAAAAGCATTACTTTTTTTATATCCATGACGTAGAATAGCACTATTGTGCTATGCTAAGCATTAATATACATATACATCGCACAATAGTGTTAAGAAATTGATCCAATTATTGTTAAGGATGTTCGTCATTGGTATAAAGATTTTGAGTCTATTTGAGAATAAAATATGAAATCCTTCAAATCTTGCTGATGGAAAAGGTAGAGAGTAAAGGTAGACCTGATACGGCATAAGTAGAAGAAACTTAACAAACTTATTTAGGATATGATATTCGTAATTTTAATATTTTCAATGCTACGTTTAGAATATCAAGGCAAAAATGGACAGCTTTACCGAACATACGGCTCTCCTATTGTAGGAGAATAGTCAAACAGACGGTCCAGGACCAGAGTCCTGTGGACATTCCATGGAAACCTCGTTTACGAAAGGGTCACAATTATATTATAATTAACGGAAATCATATTCCTAACATAATTTCAGGAAGCTTTATTTTGGCAATTTTGATAAAAAAAATGTAGCGAACATCAGAAAAATGAAGATTATTTTCAGTGATAGTTTCAGGTTATATACAACACTGTGTTCTCTTACACGAAAAACAATTATACGAACCGATACCTCGGAGAACAGTTGTTACAATATCGAATATCCAATAATGATTATTAAGAAAAGGTATTTGATTTCCTTTTCGGAAAATTTGATACCCGGCGAATGATTCCCGTTTCGATGCGCGCGGTGTGCGAGAGTAATAACTGGGAAGGCGCCTTGTTTATTCGTGTTTTTATGTGAGTGCTTACGTTTTAAGGCGAAGATGTTTTCTAAAACGATTTAATAAGGCCAAAGTTATAGCCAATGAAAGATAGAACGTGATTTTACGTTATTTCATATTTATCCCATTCCAGAATGACTGCCTTTAGAACTTCAACCGTGCCATAGAAAATAAATTACTTATTTAATAATAACTACATAGAACAGTATAATGTTGCTTTTGATGTTTGCTGTGTTCGTTAGATTTATAGCATGTGATGTTAGTTGTGTTGTTTCTGAGACGGACTTTCTAAAACTAAAACTACTAGTGGGTACATAGTAAAAAGGAATCGCTTTTGTCTGTTTTTCCGATTGGTTGAGTTGGTAGTCAACCAACACGGAAGTGAAACGATTTGATTTCCAATGTGATTCAATTTTATGGACCGATGTTTTGTGAATTTGTTTTCGTAAAACAATAACACCAATACGCATCCTCCACGATACATTATCGATAACTATTGTAAAATAAGTCAGATACATACAAATATGTTACGAGGCGTGTGCAATATTACGATGAAGTTTCAAATAATGTGATTGAAGAATTTTCATCCTAATTGTTTATAATTGTAACTAAACTAACTTTGCACAGTAGCTATGCGGGAAATACCTGTTATTGGAGCACTGGAGATTCTATGTGTTTGTTTCATGTTTTTTGTTTGTTTGTGTTGTTCAGTGTTCTGGTGGTCTCTCTAAATAAATGAATTGTAATTTCTAGAATTTTTGTAGTATTTAAAAAGAAGAGCGTTGTTAATTTAAGAGAAATGTACCTCGAGGGAAAAGCCTTCATTGAAAAGTCTAAAATATCGTTTTAGGAATACGTACCGTTTTTAGTAGCCTAGCGGTACCGGCATTGATTTACGTATTTATTTACAGGGTGTAGTGGGTTCATAATTCGAACCTGACCATTTGCTCCTTCAAGCATTCCTGAATCCGAAAGACGTCGAAAGTATTGTGTTCAAATCAAGGAATACAACATTCATTCAAAAACTGATAAATATGAACATCCCACACTAACATAACTTGGTGGTATCATATATACGAGTAAATGATCACCAAAAAAACTAGCAATATTTTTTTATGTGCTTTACTACTATATGTTAAGTTCTTTTTTTATCCAAATTGTAAAATTGCCGTTGGCCGTTAAACTGAATAAATAAATAAATAAATAAATATCAAAAAGCAATTCAGTCTGTCAAAAAGTAAACTCAGTTCATGAGATAGTTTTTAATCAGCTTATGCCTTTTAAGTCAAATGTACATGACAGAATAAATAAGCTTATCAAAAACATCCAATAACACAAGTTGAATAACTCTCATTTTGAAAAAAATGGCATTTGAATTCAATTATCGAGAATATTGAATGCAGGCAATTACTATGAAGTAGAGATGCTGGAATTACAGCGACGAGGTGACACATTCCATTAAGAATGGGCGGAGGAGCGCAGCTATACGACGTATGGAGATATTCCTACTGTCAGTGAAAACTGCGAGCAACTTGTCTACCCGCTACCAGCACCCCTCTGACTCGAGCTAAGCAAAAATTATGAACCTTGTGAGTCATATACGAGAGAGTGTGCTCAGGTGAGGCCACGGAAATGGAGTTCCTTCCCGAGGACGGTAATACTCGGGAGGGAGTAAGTTATTGTTTAAGGTCGGACGGGCTTATCAATTTGCTTTTAAAACAAATTGAAAAATGAAGCTAAACAAATAATAATGAAAACCCACTCGGGCTCGAATAATACATGTAAATTGCGCGTGTTTCATGTTTACCTGCGAATCCCAACATTGTTTTTTTATTATATATACATCGAAGAAAATCGCCGATGCATAGAATTTTGATATTATCGTTTGGCCAGAAACCTATCTAATAATTAGTAAGTTCGTTCGTAACTCGGTATTTAAAAAAAAAAAAAACAAATTAACTCCCTGCGCGAAATCTTTTTCATTTTTTTTTCCTTTAGGGAATGTTTTGCGCTCCGACCTGTAGTGGTCTATTGTGCTTCCCCTACTTGCTCATAGTGTTACCCAATTAGAGCTTCCCCACTAATCCCAGACGCTTCAGAGAGTCCAGCATTAGGAGGGGATCCAAGGTGGCGAGGTCCTC
This sequence comes from Mystacides longicornis, assembly GCA_963576905.1. Classification (NCBI taxonomy): domain Eukaryota; kingdom Metazoa; phylum Arthropoda; class Insecta; order Trichoptera; family Leptoceridae; genus Mystacides; species Mystacides longicornis. Next base: position 17,232,758 of record OY756425.1, read on the forward strand.
CACCTCTATCCTGTGTTTACCAAAACTTCTTGCTCTCGCATAAACCACTGCATCGCAGTCTGTAAGTAGGTGGTGAGGCGTTTCCACCCCTTCTTAGCAGAATCTACAGGTTCCATCATCTTTGAAATCCTTTTCATACTTTTATTAATCTGTAAGTCGACAGTCGCCGACTGTAATATTATGAAGTGGTTGGTAAGGATGTACCTACTTACTGTTTCGTGCGGAGGTCGTAGGTTCGATCCCAGGTGCCGAAAATATATATATTTTTAAATAAAAGTGAATCTGTGCTCACTCAATGTGAACACAAATAGATTATTTGACTCTTTCACAGTAAGCTATAAAGCTTGTGTCATGAAAGAGGAAGATTTTCGGCACCTGGGATGGAACCCCCATCCACCAGGCTACCAACCATCTCATATGCTACTCGATCAGAGGTTTGTAAATATAACTGTACCACTAGTATAAGTTTTTGATGATCGAATATCGAAACGATCGTCGAAAGAGTTTCGAAAAATTTCCATACAAAAATGATCGAATGATTCGATCGTTTGATTTTCGAACACTATTTGCACGCTAATAAGCGCTTATTTTTGTTAACCGGAAAGGCGAAAGTTCACATAAAAATGGTCATTCCGTGAATTTTGTATCCGGAAAGGTATAATTTCACTAAAAAAGGTCATTAGGTAAAGTTACGATCCGGACATATTTGGTTTCGCCCAGACATCCGAACACACGGACAGTTGACAACACTGTATACAACACAATAATTATTATTGATATATATAGAAAAATCAAACAATTACGCTTTCCTATGCCTGTAGTCCAACGGATTTTTCTGCTAGTACAATAATAATAAAATGAAATTATATTATTGAACCGGAAAAGGTTTTTGTTTCGCAATATTTTATTGTTTTGTTTAAAGAAGGGCTTGACCACTCAATGACTTACAATTCTGCTAAATTATTATATGTTAAAAGCGATATAATATTACGTATTTTGCCATATTAAGTCTGACACATAGTTTTCTTTTGTGTGTTGCTAGAAGTCGTAACACCCTCGTAAGAAAAGTGTTGAAGATATTAAAAGATAAAATAGTAAAAATCGCAGGTAAAGTTGTCTAATGAGCGGTGTAATGAGAGAGCCGAAGAGAATTCTCATATTGTTCGCCTCTTAGAGGCAGTGGCGGCTGTGTATGTAGATACTCGTAGATAGAGTGGTGCGTTGTCCCGCTCTACGAGGCGTAGGTAATGTGTCGGGCCGCTCGCAGGATATATGATTATTTTGTCCCGGAGTGTTGTTCCGGTACCGAAATGTTGATAAATTAATGTAGTAAACGCGTACTTTGTTCTTGTATTACACCCACGGGGGTTCGTGTCTCTCACAGAATGTTAGTTGCTTGGTTTTATCTTCTACTTCACACATACATACACATCTCTCATGCACCTACCCAACACATCCGCATTTAACTTTTACTTTACACGAAGGACCGACATAATATCCCGACGTACGTACCTACTTAAGTGAAAATGAGAAAAATTGGTCACTACGCCCTATATCAGGCGATTTACAAAACATTATTTTTTGCTCAATGGTGCTCTCCACATCAACAAAGTTTGAGATTTGTCTAGTTTATTTAGTAGCTTCCTGCCTTATCCTGAAATGTTCCTCAATTACGATCTGCATAAGATCAAAAAGAAAGATAATTTTAATTATTAATTTTGTATAAGATTAAGGTAATTTTTGATTATTAAAAAACCATCCCTCGTCCGTTGCATTTATTTGGATTTTGGAAGTAGGTGGTACCATTTTGTCTCAAATGATGTTGGTACAGCTCAGCGGGGATTGAACTGTTCTCCGCATGTCTCCCGAGAGTCTAGAATACCCAAACCTTTTCAGCAATCCGGATGGATAAAGGGGACGAAGCAGGCCAAATTTAATAATCAAACGGGCATTCACTGCAGTTTTATAAGGTGCTGGTATAAGTTGGGATGTAGCTGTGCAACTGGCTCAAGATAGAGGGAGGTTTTTCGTGGTTCCTGTATGCTCCACAGTCGGAGCGAACGTGGATTAAGTAAGTAACGTACAAATGTGCTGGCATAGGTAATATTTATAATGCGATACTGTTAGGCGACAGACACTTGTCATTGGAGTAAAGGAGATAATACGTCATTGTTATATTTTTTGGGTAATGAGGCACATTATCTCATGGAGAGGGTGAAAGAAACGATGTGATTTTGCTATATTTTTTAACCCTAAAATTGAGCAATAATTTGAACGCGCTTACTCTTAGAATTGGATAGATCTTTTACGTCATATATAATCAACGCCCCAGCAACTTGCCAATGTGCCATTAAAACCTAATAAAATAAGGCTGAAATATTTTTTATGTACTTTAACTCCACCATTCTCGTACTAAACGTATAAAGTAACGATCGATAAGAAGTGTATTATTACGATATGTAGGTAATAACTCTAGATTGCACTTTGCTTTATCGTTCGGTCTCGGTCTCAGAGGTACCGCGGGTTAAATCATGGAACATAAACAGTGGAGCTCCGAGAACTGTTCAGCGTTCACGTATCAAGGATCGTTTCCGCAAAGCAATCAACTCTGCTTGTGTTTCCATTCAATCTCGTGTGTAAATTCCACATTCCCCTCAACAATGAACCGCTTGCTCCATCGCATGTGAAATCACAAACGAATCCTTCATAACATTTTTATATTTCACGCCTAATCAACTAGAAACGACCTTTATTTTTTTCCATTAAAGTTAAATATATTTTACGTTTTGATTTCATTCTCTCCTGGGATCTTGTCACACGATGTCTTATATGGAGACGATGGTGTGCTGTTATTTATAGGCTTTAGGATAAGTGGAAGTTCGATGATTACTGATTTGAAAGAACCGTTGTAGACAACCCTTAAAATACATACCTACTCAATAATAAATGACAGGTCACCAATTTTTGACGCTAACCTTACACTAATAATTTCCGATTTTTATGATAAATAAGACCATTACAGGCTCAACAGCGTCTTCTACTATTGCTTTGAAAGCTGGCTTAGTAAAATCAGTTTACAAGCCAAATTTCAAATCCCAAACTCATCGTGAGAATTTTCAACAAACATGTTGAAAAATCCCATGTCCACGATAGTATTCGAACATACGACCATAGATGTACCGTGCCCAAGCGATAACCTCCAGGCCACCACCAGCTGGATGTACGCAACTACCAAGTACTTTGATATATTTCTAATTTTAAAGCAACCATATTTTTGTGCAGTTGACATTAGGTAGCGGTAGGATATTCCCATATCTATTTTTTCATGGACTCGTTATAACTATGATATAGGCAAGGCAATGGACGAGAACACAGACGCCGATACAGATGTCAAATGTAAACCTGAGACTTTAAATCATTCTAATTAGACAGACGTATAGTAACAATGCCTAATAAACTAAGCATGGAAGACAAAAAAAAAACAATTCAGCTGGGAATAACAGTTTGGTCATTTCAATATTGTGGCGACTGGTGATCCGTGTTTTGGTTAAATGTTTTCTCTAACAAGCACTTTCAAATTTCCAAAAGAAAAAAACTGAATAAGAATTTTTTTTAGCCATATTGCTCCCCTCATATAATTGGATAAGCTGTCAAGTGTTTGATAACAGCTGAAGTTATAACATAAGCAATAATGTTATTACAAGAAAAGAGTTGCATGGTACAGAAGGTAGTCGATACTGAAGCGCATTTGTTTTATGACAAAAGTAAGCAGTGGCTTGTTTGTCTAGAATAAGTTCCTTTATTAAATCGATACTTTGATATTCACCTTATGACGTTTCCTAACCAACCGATTCTAATAACCACGATACCCCCTAGTAAACTCTCACATCCAGACGTGATTTCAACCAAATATCGAGTATTAAAGTATAGATATTTATTATAGGGGATGGTGGCAGAGGGGTGTATGGTGTACTCACTCACAGAATGTTTTCTCGGATAACAGAATGTTCTTTCACCCGGTAACCAACCTGTAACAAAGAAAACACAAGGTTATTATTGTACGAACATTGTTTATCTGAAAATAGGAGAAAAAATTAACAAAGATTCTCGGCAAATAAAGTACTTATATAGAGTAGAAGAAATAGGCCATTAGCCACCCAACAATACTTTAATGAAGATTGGACACGTGGAGAGACGTGGAATAAATAGGACGATACGTCTTGAGGAAACGGGCTAATTTAAAGACGGATGCGAAGCTCTTCGGCCCTCGACATATCGATGTCTTAATGAATAATTATTTAACAAAAAGATATTTGTTTTGTTTCATTACTATCCGATTGTTTGAAATAACACAATTCGTAAACAACAACAACATCGAAACGTACTAGAGGAAAATTATTTTGAAAACTGGAACGCTTCGAGTACTTTAATGTTCAATTTAAAGTTTTTTTTCCCCCAGTTTGTTTTGACATCTTCGAGTGAAGTGGAGTTCTGGGATATTTCAAACAAGTTGCGTTGGTTGAAGAAGGAAAAAATATTTATTAAAAAATTGTGATTGTAATAATTTTTATAGCTGTGTAGCAAACAATGATAAATGTAAATACGCGGAGCATTTCAACGTTTTGGGGTAAATTGTAATTTCCTTAATAGCCTATATTGTAAGGACACCACCAGAGATCCCTTGCCACTTGCCACATACACTGGGGGATTGTTTTATTTATTATGAAAATCATGACCTTCAATATAATTAAGTGTTTTAGCACATAATATATACCTACATCATTTTAATCGTTTTTTTTTAATCATGTGTTTTGAGATTGTTTTTGGGGTAGAAAAGGCTTCAACAAGATTTTTTTAAAGTGGAAGAGAGCCATATGTACTTTAACTGAGATATTTAGATTTTTTATCCCTAGGTAAAAATGGTTACGGTGTACTTGTATTGGAAACTTCGTCCTTAGCTCGGTACTTTTGATAAAACAATAGGTACCTATTTAAATAAATAAATATGCTAAAACCAACGATGGAAAACATGTTTCATTTGGTTCGTCTGTAAGCCGATAGTTGCTACGAAAATAGTATCACATCGTATTATAGGAAATATCATATTGAAGATATATTTTATACTTGATCAGAGGTTTTTACATACAACTGTTGCTACGGGAAGAAATTTCAAATTATCCGCAGTCCCAATGTGAAAAAGTAAAAAAAACGGGACTCTATCGGATACATAACTGACTTATAGGACAATCAAACTATAAATGACCCTTTTATTACTTGTTGTCCGACAGGTTTTGCTGATAAACAAAATATTGAGTAAAAATTGCAAATTTAATGATAATAGAATATTATGATAATGGTAATTCTGTGGTGTTTTTTTTTGTAATAATTTCTTGGAACAAACAAATTACTAACATGTAAAATTATAATCTCAAAATTTTCCAAGAAAACCTCCCATATAATAATATAGAAACTTACAAAGCAGGTATGTATGTATATTTTAAGGAAATTTGGTAACTGAAAATAGATTCTATGTTTTACCCCTTTAATTCATATTGTATAAACCTTTTACCTACATACATACCTTTATCCTACATTATCATTTAGATAATAGATATGTATAAGAGGTTCAGTTTGGTACATATTACAATATATGTGCATAGTTAAGACGGTAACCACTTACCATCTCTCTCATACAGATCCAGTTTTATAACCAACAACAATAGACAATTTTGGCAAAGCTTTGTTTTGGAAGAAACAACACTGACACAAAAAAAAGACGAAACAATTGAGAGAGTATACGCTAACGACTTATACACTTAAGTAAAAATAATATCTGCTGTGAATGAAACAAAAGATTTGGAAGTTTGTCTACGAAATTTAAGATGTTTCTGCTCCCTTTGTATCGGTACACGGGGTGAGATTATTATTTCGTTATTAAGATAACATTACATTTTTCAATTAAAGTCGCCTAGTAAATCAGCGAAGGTGAGCAGTGGATAAAAAGGGTGAAACGGGGGCAGATCGATCAGAGATATGTTAACAATAAAGTTGACAAACTGAAACTTTTGTTTTTCAGAAACAAAGGATATATACTCAAACTAAGTCAAGAAGGCGACAGAAAAGCCATACAATCAAGCGGTAAAATAACAAATGAATATTATATATAAATAAGGCTATTTTATACATTAAAACAGAGCTAACATTTCACTTATAAAGGTCCGTACTCACTTGAGCCGCGAACTTGTTTACTATGGTAGCCAAGCTACACTTAATGACCATGAACGTCAAACTTACATTGTCTCTTTTGTGCCGTGCGAAAAGTTCTGTTCAGAGTAAGCATTATTTTGATTTCAATTAAAAACATGAAAAAAATACTGCATTTTTTTAAAGCAAAATACATTTTGTGGCGGACATTTAACACGTAATTAATCTATTAAAACATTGCCTATTTTCTAGATATTTACCTTTCAATGGTACGCAAAACGGAAAAATTCTCCCTCTCTCATAATAATTAATTGACGATGTATGATTATAAATTAATTAATTGAATATAATATGTATTATGTTACAGTTAGACCTGATGATTTATATTCCCTAAACATAGATGAAACTGTAATTTTAGATGTACGCGATGATAATATAATAATAACAACAATGTAACAACTAAACAAACACAATTTAAACAATATAATAGTTTGATGTTTGTTAAATACAGAATTCAATACGGCACGTTATCGAGTGCTGTAAATATTACATAGGAAACTATGTAAACCTTCACATGCACAGGCTTCAGAGGGTGTTTGTTGTATAAGCCGTACCTACTCCTATCTTCACAACATGCTTATCTATCAGGAATTTCATTACTAACTTGTAGTGGAATTATCATCAGATGATTCAACAGAACTTGAGATTATTGGCCAGCGAAAAATCCACGATTTTTCACTAATTTATTCAAGTTCTCGAAGAACCCAAACAATTGACAAATGCGTTGCTTCAAATTTACGCATCAAACTCACCACCAGTATGCGCATATGAAATTAAATAATCGAACGATCATATTTTGGAGACTCAAACATTACCACCTAATGGCGAACGTTGTTAACGTAAAGTGATCACACTAAGCCAGCCTTCGAAACAACAATAGAAGACGCTCGGAAGCCCGTGGTGGTTTGTACCATTCAAAAATCGAACATCAGTAATGAATTTTTAGAGTCATTAGTTGTTAGATAATTCTTTAAGATCATATTTTTATAAACTAACGTCATATGAAGGACCTGTTCTGTCAAAGACTGGCTTTGATCTTTTGCTATGGAATCATTAAAGAAGAAAAAGGAGTCAGAGTAACCATCATTCTGAAACACAGTTAATCAGAAAATGCTATCTTTGGATTGCTCCCTACCAAGCAAATTAAGTTTTATTTCCTGGACCTGATAGATGGTTTTTCTGGAAGAATAGGTTATTATATTATTATTAACATACGGTTATATAAGTTATTCACCAAAGATATTGATCATGTTGATAATTCACTTCAGTTTTGATATTTTTATCTTGCTTAGGTTAAATTTGGAAGATATGTCTTACAATTATTATTCAGGGTTGCCCCCACGTACGTTGTACAACTGGCAAAAACTAAATCTATTATGTAGTAAAGTTTATTTTTCAAAACTTATCGTTTAACATTTCATTAATATCCAGCTAACAACAAACAAGATAGACCTACTTGAAATGATCTCCAACATCCAACTAAATTTAATCCTTAATCAAATCTGTAGCAAATAATATCCTCATAAGGTACAATAATCTTATCGGTTCAATGATTTCTAGAGATCAGTTATTTCTCTACGATATTATTAGATACACTAACGAGGAGTATTCTTGTGCTAAGTTATCTATTCATTACTGAAACTAAAACATATTTCGAACGATACGAATCTTATACAAGTAAATTTTAAGAGATAATTTTAAACGTCGTTTGTTCTCAATGAACAAATCGATTAGGGTGTATCGAAAGAAATGAGTTGAAAAACATTTGCAATATTGTAGATTGTACCCATTTGAATTGATCGTTAAGTTAGAGCAATGTTATTTTTAAAATTTCTGGTGCGTAAAAAAAAATCATCTTGAAAATTACAAAATTTAGATCATTTCAGGGTATTTCACCCAAAATATTCATATCATTTCAGGTATTTTACACAAAATATTCATATCATATGTAGTGAAACAATTTTTTTCCTACAAATCCATCACTTTTTCTGCTACAATATTTTGTATCATAGCCAACGAAAATTTAGCTATTGATATATAAGTCATGCGGTTATTCGTTTTGTAGTTAGCATACTCAATACTCATATCGAAAGAACAAATTATATAACAATTAATTGATCCCTTATTCCTGGTCAGGAAATGATTAGTTGTTCCGGTTACATTTCCACCCGGAGTTGGACGTAACCAGTAGACTACCTAATAAACAACCTAATAATAGATCACTCTCTCGAGAGTGAATTGCCACATTGTAAAGAAGAAGAAGAAGAACAACCTAATAATAATCGATAATCTAGTAATAATAGATAATCGAACCTAGTAATAATAGATAATCGATACCCGTTCTTCCAAGAATAATGTTGTAAATAACACCTGAGATTAATAAGTTGATAGGAGTTAATTATATTCTTGTGAGAAGGTGACAAATCGCCTTGAGTTCATTTCACGTTCTTAACCCTTAGGAACTAACTAGGGTTGCGAAGTTAATATCACCAATATTAATAATGCCTTAACTGAAGAGTAATTGCATCTTGGAAAAAGCGTCGTGTATTTTCCAGTCTTTGACGACGAACTAGTCTAGGCTAATAGCCTCTGATGTTAATTACAGGGAACACATAATATACCTTCCACTTATATACCGACTAACCTTCCACTTATAAAGACCTACACATAATAAAACACAACTGGCTTGGTTATTAGCGACTTGTACAGGAAGACGTCGTTGTAAAATGTTTCATTTTGGTATAAAAATTGACAAAAATATGGTGTGGAAATTTTTGGATATTATCTCAATGCTTTCTGAATTTGTGTACAAGGGCTACACTGGATGAAGTGGTTAGCACAGCTGTTGGAAATTCGTTTAGAAGAAATGAAGGTAAGAAAACGTTTCATCACAAAATAACCATTTAGATCCTTTTAGACACTAGTTGAGCTCATAGTGAAATGTCAAAAAAAAACATGCATGTCATTGTGTTTATTTTATCTTATTTTAAATAAAACTCTGTTTATTTCACTTCTTAAAAGATACTTACTTTCTGTAACGGACATGCGTGGTACGAAAATTGATCATTATCGAATATTCTACATGATATATAAACTCTTCAGCTATTGGTTGGTTACAATTATTATTGTTTATCAATTGGGATTCCAATAAAATGTTTTTTTCATTTTATATACTTCTATCAAACAAGCTAAGTCTTCAACGAATTGAACGTGCATTCCTGGTGGAATCTTAAACCTACTTTGTATTTATTGTACAACAGCCGGTTTCATAAAAAGCTTCAAAAGAACACTTTAGTTAAAGTTCCTTTTAAAATTTAAAGACTCCTTTAAGCTGACGCGTTTCATAAAAAAAAATCCAGCTAAAATTTGAAATGTCAAAAAAATATTTTAAAGTTGGTAGCAGTTGGTAGTGTTACCATGGAAATCTATGAAAAACATAGGTTGTTTTTACTAATATTTTCGCAGAATTTCTCAATAGAGCATCAAAGTGCCGTTTTTTTGTGTTAATTTATTATTATGGTTTATGAATTAGTAAACGAAATCTGTAAGCAATAATATTCTTCCCGTTTTGCTATGTTTTCCGGCCTATTTTAGTAATTTTTGTCCACAGTGTCACCGCATACAAAATGTTTATCTTTGTGACAGAGAAAGCGCCACGAAATTTTCTATGAACTCCGGTGGTAAAAATTTGAACTACCTAAAGTCGATTTTAACTAAAAATAATAATCAACAACGGTACTTTAGCTAAAAGTCGGTTTTAAATGTCGTTTTGTTGTTATGAAACCCGTTATTTTTTAAAGGGAGTTTAAAGTCTCCTTTATTTTTTATGAAACCAGTCGTAATTTTTTTAAATGAAACGATCAATTTTTAGTTCCACAAATTATTATATAGGTACCACGACTAGTTTCGCATGGTCACAGGCGACAACGAAAAAAATAAGTTTTTTTGACTCCTGTGACCATAAGAAGCTAGTCAGGGTATCAAATAATTCGTGGAATAACATATTAATTGTTAAATTTAAATTAAACTTTAAGTAAGATCTTATGGAGAGAAACAAGAAAGGTGAGAGCATACGCCTATTTGAGTTTGATTTTTCGACAAGCACTAACTCGTATTTCCATAATCATCACGACAAAATCTGGCATGTGAAGCACTTTTACCCACAAAACTTTTACTAAAAGTACACATAAACATTTCCATCGCTCCCCTCAAATCAAATATGTGGCGACATGTGGTGGAAACACAAAACATTCGGCTTTTATGAACATTCGCCTAACCGAGTACACAGCTTGCTTCTCCTCGTAAATCATTCCGATTTTTTGAAATCCAAATTCAATAATGTTTCAGGCAGGATTTGTAACGTATCGAAACAATAAACTCCACGTGTACCTACACAGATACACGGCTCTATAACGAGTGAAACGGATTACAGTGGAACCTGCTAATAGCGAGCAACACTCAAATCGAGCGATTTGCATACATTTTTTTATTTTTTTGAAGATTGTTTTTTACCCATCACGCCGTGTCCCATTTCTATCCAAGCACACTTCTTTCTCTTCTTCCACCGACATACCATTTCTCATACAACCTCTCCTATTTCTCGTACTTCTTTCCTGGATTTCCTTGAGGACGGAATCGATGTGTTCGATCTTCGAGTTTCACAGAAAGGAAAGTCCCATTTTCACATGTTTGTGAGCTGCGACTTTTGCGCAAGTGCATTACTCTGTGTATAGTGCTCGTTCCACTCACACATTTCTTCCAAATTTGTATTCACATATTACTCGAAATTTTACAAATGTATAAGTAAACTTAATGGTAATTATCATAGATAAAAAGTCCCCTAAAAAAACAGAAGACAGCTATAAATGTAAAATCATTATAAGGAGGTGGCAAATTTAAAAGACGCTTCAGCGTCCGCAAAAACATAATATTATCTTTAAACAGTTTTAATAGATACCTATTATTTTCCCCGCATTTTTTAGATAGTTTAACTCATGTCGTGTTTCTATGTGAAAAAATTGTTTGGCATAACGCGTAAGGCTCTGGAACGAATTATTCTCGTTATGAAAGGTTCCACTGTACATTATGTATCAATTTCAACGTACAGACGCCAATCTTTATAGCTAACGTATGTTTTATAATATTTCTGTGGATTTGTTACTGACAGGAAGCCTGTATCGGAGAAGCAGCCAATTTTATTCTTAGTAAAATATTGTTTACTCACTCAGACTTTATATATACATGGAACTTCCTTGAAAAGATACTGTATCTATATCTATAAAAGACAAAAAAATATGTGTACGAGCGAGATTAAAGGATTTTGTTGCCGCCTTATGGCTTTCGGTGGGGTCATAAAGAGAGTATGTCGTATATCCGATATAGACTCGGAAACTAAGAAACCAATATGTCCCAAACAGTGCCCCCTTTCCGAATTTTATTCACTAACGTAAGTGAGCAACTCACGAGAATTTTGTATGGGCTGCGGAGCTTTCCGAAGTATTCTGTCTACTTCTCGCCAGCGTAAATGTCAAGGAAACTTAGAATGGAGGTACAGGTTTCATTATAAAGAATAATAAGAAGGTGGTTATAGAGTACATCTCTATAAATAAAATATAATAAAAATGTTAAGTCTATGTCCGTGTTAGACTTTGGAACCATTCAAACTATGGATCTAAAAAGTCCTATCTAGCGGGTATCTCTTCACCAGTCAACATATTGTGAGCCAGTAGGTAATTTTTAAACTGTCGAGAAAAAACAACGTACTCACACGAGGTGTATCCGCTAGTACATTATGAGCAGTTTGGTGAGAATGAGGGGTGCGTGCTTAAGAAAGGATGGTAGGTATTCGCAAACGATTCCCACAAAAACCTGGCGGAAAAAAGACGTGCATGGTAGAGTAAATACCTCAAACCCACACATTCTGTTTTATCGCTTATCTCATCGCCACAAAAAAATATTCGCAGAGAGTAGGTATATTATTCAAGCAGGCTTGTTGTCTGTCATTAGGTGAGTAATTCTCGTCATCAGTCAAGCAGGGAAGTCTCGGAAGTAATGGCTCGGTTAAACGACCCTCCGTCGTATCGATTCTTCTGGGATTTATTGGTGAATATATCAAAGGCAATCGCTTCGAAACCGTTTCTATATTTTTTTCAATAGTCACAATAATATGTAAAGTCAACGTACGAATATAATGGGAGGATGTTGTGGAGTTGAAAACGATCAGATGATAATGACATAAAGATTATCTTAGCACAATACAACAAAAATATATTATGTACCTAACAATTAATATCAATTTTAGTTATATTTGAAAAGTTATGTAGATAATTAATGGTCTACATTTACGATAAAAATACGGTTAGCATCTGAAAAGGGTACGTACAAGAATCTACAAAAATTATTTCAGAATGTTGGTGGTGTTCGATCAAGCCATATATATATCTAATATAAATTAAAGTCGGGTTAGTGCGAACACTTATAACTCGAGATTGGCTCAACAGATTCTTCTGATGTTTGATTTATTGGATTCTTCTCCGCTCCGGATAACAGAATAACTAATAAAAAGTTAAAAAAAAAATGGATAACAAAAGATGTAAAATACAATATTTAAGTTTGTATGGAAAGGTTACTGGGACGCGCCCACGACATCGCAGATAGTTCCCTCTCATTCTCGCATACGCTCTTACAGTAAGTAGCCCATCGCACTTACTCCACCGCACCGTTTCGATATTATTTTTAGAAAATTTTCATACAAAGTCAACAATATTATTAAAATGTATTGTGCTTGAGCTTAGTTCTGATTATTGTTCATTTTTCATGCATTTTAATTGTTATAATTTATTGTCTTAATTTGATATTATTTTATTTATCTGTGATTCTTTGGATGTGAGTTTAAAGTTTGTTTTATGTGCTTTTATTGTGTCTGTCATATTTTATTTTATATACCTGTATAATTGATAAACATGTAAATGGCCTTGCCGTATGTAAATAAATAAATATTATCGGGCAAATTCGTGTTGGTAATAGGCGAGGTAGGGTGTGTGCGCGAGCGCATTTTTCTCAAGTTGTTCCCGCCAGAGCTTTGAATACGAATGAAATAGGGATGTTTCAGATTTCAATGTTATTATTTTATTAGCTTATCTCAATCGAATTAATTTTGTATTGTTTAACGGGGGCGCAGTGCACATTATGTACATATTAACGGGCCACTTCGGGCTAAAACCACAGGACAACGTCTGTCGGGAAAGCTAGTAGGTAATAAATAGAGGCTGCGAAAAAATGAATGTTGTATTATCTTGGCGTCTTCTATTAATTACTGTCATTGGTAACTGATAAAAAAAGTTTTGTTGCTAACAAGGTTCTCATAAAGTACAACAAAATGTCTCATCATTTCGCCTATTAAATAATTATAATCAAACACTTGGTAGTTTCGTATACCCAAATGTTAAAAAAAATAAGCATTTTCTAATGCAATCAATACGTTGGTGTTTTTTTATCCAATCATAATACTAGTATTCTTCCCAACATGAATTAGTAAGTTTAGTATTGAAAGTTTTTATGTTTCGGCGAAGTTCGGATTGTTAGACCCAATATTTTACAAAAACATGAAACAGGAAGTGGGGGCTAGGGTTAAAATTAGTCATGGATTGCGTAATGCTAGTAATAACACTGAATTATGAAGGGGAAAACAACGAATTAATCTCGGGGTGAAGTTACTTTTTGGCGATAACATGAAAATCCACCTGCCACACCTTTTCCAATTTACCGACCCCGGTAGTCTTGTGATATAGGCGCTAACTTCTGACCAAGGGGTCCTGGGTAGGGTTCCCGGTCGGGTCAGAATTATTTTGGTTTGGCCAGAAGTAGATTGGATGGGACCGGTTGGCCAAAAAAAAATAGCCTCAGGAAATAAGTTCCGCCATCTGTACTGACACCTTTGTATAGAAACGTGTTCATTTATGTATTAAACAGACAAGGTTATCTGTAGGCCTAGACAAATTGCATTCGGCGATCGAATACAAACGAATTCTTCGACAATGTAGAGTAGGAAGAAAATTAACTGTCCACATTTCATATTTTTTTGTATTTGTTTGGTTTAAATAATTGTTTATATGTTCCAGTATACAGTTAATTTTTTCGCACTACACATTGACGAAATCTTCGTTTGTAGTCGAACGCTAATTTGAATTTATCTAGACCGGCTGATGCTTTTCAACGAAACCCGTCCCAGCTTTCTTCCTTCATAAAAGATATAGATTTATAAATCCGCGTACTGAGTTGAGCTGCGAGCACGAGTTTTTGCATCAATATTATCAAAAGGACGCACGCGTTCTGTTCGCATTTGATTTGCGAACCACGTACACACTTTTGATGGCATTGATGCAACCGCTCGTGCTTCGTGGCTCAGGTCACTATGTGGCTTGATATTTATAATAGGCATGTGATCGTAGCATGTATTTTTATATAATTTGACTGAAACGATACGGATAATAAAAAAAAAATGTTTCATCGAGGTTTGACCAAAAACATGACATTGACTCACCTCGATAAAGAGTTTTTTTTTATAAAACGGGGAACGCATCGGAGTTAAGAAGCATCCTACTTAAACTAACAGTAAATTTAGGCTGCTCACAAAAACAATTCAAAATAGAACAAAAATAGCACAAAGAGGATAAAAATACACAGGAAGGTAGAAGAAAAAAAAGTATAAAAATAAAAAAGGCAAGGTGAGATTGACACAGGTAGTGTGTAGGTACAAATACATTGCCGCGATGTCACCGTGATAATCTTTTTATTTGGATGTGACAAATGAAAAATAAATCTTTATTTTATTAAAGTGGGCTGATGTACGAGGGCGATAAGGCGGGGGTAGCCGTATATAAAAAGTGAAAGGATTCCAGTAGAGGGTTTCAGCGATGTATGCGGGGCCCTACCTACCCGCGTATGCTAATGTTTGAACAGATCGACATTGGAATTCCTCAATTTAAATTCCCCGAATGTTCCGCCTGTCAAGGGCATGTCGATGTGAATCTACACTGAAACAAAGGATAGTACCCGCAGCCCTCACTATATAATGCCGGGGATCAGGATTCTGGACGATCAAATAAAATAAGCTTTATCACTTTTGGATTCCCAAAAGTTACACTTTGTGGGCAGCGCCCTTTCAATTTTCACAAATGTACATATAAATAAATTGTAATCAAAAACTGTGTCATCTATGTTTTTCTACGATACAGATTCATATAGAGGATTATGGCGTTGTAATGTCGCATCGAAATCTTATTTTAAAGGGTTCCGCTCTATGGTGGTTAGCTTAAACCCAACCTGTACTCCTCAAAAGTCCACGACGTATACTGGTACGAAACATAAGAGACTAAAACGAAAGCTAAATTTGGTGTTTTAGGTTTTGGTTCTCGAATTTTAGCGAGGCACAATCACAGAATCATTTTTATATAATAAGAATAAGAAGCTACATGTTATAACCAATTTCACCGTAATGACAATTACCCACCAACACAGTTAAAAGTGTTTATCCAATAAAAACAGGCAAGTTTTTCTTTCATACGTCCGTTTGATTTAAATAAAGAACATCAAATGGATTTGCCAATCAGGTTTTGATTTATTTAAGTGCCCCTACATTCCTTTTTTCCAAACAGGATATCTGAAATGTTTGATTTATTTCATTAGCATTACGTACGAAATAAACTGACAGTTTTTTATTTCGTTTGGAATGAAAATCTTCCAATTTTACGAGTACTTTATAAAAAAACTAATCGCCCCTATGAAGCAATTTTTTTGTTTGTATTTATATATGTATATATTCTATTCCTTTATGTATTTACATTTACACGTCTATGTATTGTAGTTTTTAATCTTATGAGGTTGGCTGTAAGACATTGCTTGCAGCAATAAGTCCGCCTTTTGGTAGTTTTTCAAAATTGTATTAACACTGTATTTTTTTATATCCAATAAAGATTTATTTATTTATTTATTATTAAGCAATAAGAATGTTATCCTTACAATGTTGTGATTTTATTGAGAATAATACCTACAGCTTTTGAAACAATGGACCTCGGAAGAATTATGAGTAGTAGGTGGTACCGCCGCTTCACGAACAATGCTATAGGTCTGCGCACAAGTCTGTCACCTTAACGATATCGGAGAGGTTTTGGGATAGCAGAGACATATTTTGATAAGGTTGCCGAACGACGGTGGGTCGAGAAGAGCGCTTTTTCCATTCATATCAGGCCCTGAAGAGCAAGAAAATCTTTTCATAATGAGTCCGATCCTTACAGCTAAGGGTTTTGGACATGGTGTGGGAAAAGGTTGACCATGCGTAAGATCAAGCGCAATAAATGTGGTTACAATACAATACAATGCAGAGCCATTGGATTTGCGACCCTTTCTAGACGCTTGGGTTCCATCTCCAATAAACATCAGGTAAAACGTAATACAGTAGTATGAACAATGTTCCGATGAATTATTATAGTCTAGCTATTTATAGTTATATTTTTGCTTAAAAGAATTCCAGGTTTTTTTGAGTTGGCTGAAGAGATTCTCCAGGATAAGTCCGCCCTTTCATTCTAGTGAATGGAAAGTATAAGGAATGTATTTTTAATTTATAACAATAAAGCATCATTTATTTATTTATTTAATTCCTGTATAGACTACATATTATTTCTAATAATAAATTTAAAAAAAGAGTATCTCTGACGTTTAACTTTTATCATCTTTGTATAAAAAAAAAGAATAATATTCGCACAAAGGGCAAACGAAATATTATAAAAGTACTGATGGCCAAACCATCCCCCTTGTGGATGAAATGCCAAAAAAGAGGAAAAAAAAAAACAGCTAAAAATCAACAATTTTGCCTTTAAAAAAAGTTATGAATGCACCTAATTCGGAACCTTATAAAATTGTGAATATTCTGTGCGATAAATTATTTGATACTCCCACTAAAAGTGTAGGTACATAATATATTTGTACAGGGGATAATCATTATAATTTCTTTTCCCAGAAGGGATGGTAGTTTCAGGTGATCCTTGTTAGATATCCGGATCTGACCTTATTTGCTTGTATCTCTAAATATTGGCTTACATAGGTGTAGTATTACATGTGCTTATGACGGGATGAAGGTAAGGTCAAAGTGTCCCAAGGCAATAATGAACAGGAAGGTAGGCGGATCACAAACTCGCACACAGGATAGCCGACAGGACATGTTGAATACACGTGATGTTCTCATTATCCTATACAAAGGAATATGTCATAATAAATACTTACTTTACGTGTTTATTATATTACGTTTGTGGAACAATTTTATTTGAAACGAGAAAACCTTATATTATACTTACCCAGAAATTTGACTTCGATACGCTACCAAAATGCGTACGTATTGCGAGACAAGCTTCACAGGTGGTGGTATTTTTGGAATTTCGGAAAAAAAATATTGAGCTCTCATTATAGAATTAATAAGAGTTTCACCAATAGAGGGACACATTTTTTTGGCAGCTCACACAGACACGGACATGGTGTCTTGATTAAGATGACTATCTGTGTCGGTTAGTAGAGATAATTTTGTGAATTCTTATATCCATCTATTTTCCCACACTATCTTAACGATATAGGATATCCTTCGTTACAGTAAATGCATAGTAACTTTAATCATAGTATGATTTACATTGTGCATCAGTTATGTAATGCAATTTATAATCGTCGTTTCATACGTTTTCATCGTCTTTTGCAAATACAGCCCAGTAAATCTGGGACTCCTCTCTGCCCTACAGATGATAATATCAATCATACTTATGGAATACACAACATGCCAATACAATATTAAGATTCCTTAATGCCTTTAAATGTTTACATTCCTCAACACTTGTAATAATCGAAGAAAGTAGGAAAAAATGTATATTTTCCAAAATCGTAGTGAACAACTAGTGAAAATATATGAAAATGAGGAACAGGTTACCATTGTTTATTTAATCCGTTACCGTTTTTTGGAGGAAACTGTCTTCATTCTAATAGCAAAGTCCACCCATTGGCATTACAGTTAGGGAGGCGGGTTCGGCGTTTTCAATAAGTTGAACACGTAAAAAAGACGGTTTGTCAACTTTTGAAAGACAGTATGTGAGAGGGTCTTTCTTCTTCTTTGGACATGTTGTGAGGGGAGGTTATTCTAACTGCACAACCGAGGAGCTCTTGTTGCCTCATGGTCTTAAAGGGAGTGTTGATTGATTGTGATTAATATTATTTCGAATATTTGGTAGTATGTTTACTTTTTTTTAAAAGGGCTAAAGCACCTTCTGCCCGATATATAAAACAAACGCTTTGATTTGCAATGAAAAGCAAACAAATAAAATTCTCCCAAACGAACACAATAATTCTAACTGCCTTCTAAGGGAGTAGTATTTCACAAACAAAAAAAAAGATTTTGCTAAATTAATAAGAACCCATTTAGTACATAATAAAGATCAATTATTATTTCATTATCTCGATTCAATACGATATGAATCATCTCCGTAATGAATCATAAATTATCCCCTTTCGATTCGGCAGTTCGACACAATGGCGTCACAGAGCTCGTCGATTTAGTTTTGTGTACAAATGTACAATATTACTGCATTAAGAAAATAATACTAAGCTGAACTCTGTTCTATTCTACAACATTAAAATGTCATTAGTTGTTTAGGTAACATATTGATTCCTCCAAGAAAACAGAATAGGTAAAAGTAAAAGCAGTGGACAAACGATTTGCGAGAATTTATTACGTTTTGACGTTAAATTAGGGGTAAAGACATCTATTTTTGAACTATGTAATTTTTCAATTTGAAAATGATAGAACACTATCAAAAACATTAATGAATTCTTAAGACAAAAATATCGTATAATCTGTTACTCATTGTCTTAATGCTTCATTTTGTATGCTTCAAGTCTCTCTTATTTATTTAAGGATATTTTTTAAAGGCAAATGAAATCGGTGGCTATTAATAAAAAAGGCAAGTGTTTGGGTCAAACATTGTCTATATATACTATTATAACATTATTTCTAAGATAAATGGCTTCGAATATTTTGTGGAAAAAAGAGAAAATACTTTAATAAACCTCGCAGGGAGCTGAGATTAAAAAGGATTGGATGAGGAGGGCGCATCCTTACAACACAAAATACTTATCATATTGAACGACGCCTAAGTACTATTATTTCTTATTATTTTTTTTTCCTGAAAGATTTTTGAATTTTTAATAATGAAAAATGAGTTTTTTTGGGGAAACATCCCGAAACCCTGGAGGTACCCACACATATTCTTTACTTTCGCCCCTTTCTTTTTTCCGAACAATATAATCCATTACGAAGTAGTCCATCAATAATGTTCCTGCTTTTTTTTCTTTACGGTGTTGAATGGTGGTTGAAAAAATTTGAAACATTTGAACTGCTTGAGATCACGGAATAAGCTAATGACCCCTCCCATGAACGTATTTCTATACGTGATTTCCTTTTGACACAACACTGATCACGAATACTTTGTTGGTTTCTCTTTTATAATATACAAAAACAACTTGGAAAAAAATATATTCTATACCTCAGACATCTTCAGGTTTAAGCTAAAGACTTGGCTGTTATCAATAGTGTCCCATTAGTTGTCGATCACGAGTTAATTAATTAGGTAATGAACAATCGAATCAATTCAATAAAAAAATCATGCAAAAAAACTAACCCATAACTATTGCATGTTTCTCAGTGCGAATTGAAGAGAAGGATGTGACATCAGCTAGCGAGTCAGAAAACGAAATGAATGAAATAGAAACAAAAGTTAAAAAAGACCCGCTAACAAAGAACCAAAAGAAGCATGGAACGGGAAGCAGAAACTCAGGAAGACAGCAATCAAGGTGGCAGCACAATCCTAAGATTCGTCTGCACCAAGCATGCCGACTCTTCATCTCCTGGTAGGTGCTGAAGCCCATGTCTACGATCACCTTGTCTATATGATTATCTCTGGGCGGCCTCTATGATTTCTGCCCTCAATCACTAGAGTAGAACCAAGGAAAATGTCTAAAAGTCTACCACAGGGAAGCAGCTTGAGTCCACAACTATTCATCGGTAGCGAAAAGTTCATACAAACGAATAGGTAAATAGGTTGACCAAATCTTCTTAGTAAACCTAAATCTTCATAGGTAAACCAATTTATAAAAAAAAATAAGAAACGTTTTTCATTGCGGTTTTAACATAGCTGGACACATTTATGGAAATAAATCATTTCAAGGATTAAAAAGTAAGATTTTAAATAAAGGTCACTTGATTATGATAATCATGTTAGAGATTAAATACAATTTGAATACGTAGGTACCGGGTAGTTCTAATTAAAAGGGTTTAGAAACGATCCTTTCTTTTTCACATCGTAAAAACACAGGGCAATAAAATTAAAATGATTATTATGAGGGATAAAACGGATAAAAAAATAATAAGCCTTAATTAGCTAAGGGCTGTTATATTGTTATTATTACTTTATTAGCTTCCAGCGCATTATGATAATGTTAACTAATTTTAATTCATTGAAATTTTTTAATTCATAATGACGAAGTTCCTATAACACTGCATTTTTTTATTTTTATAAGGACGTATTTGCTCTTATAAAAAGGCAAATTCTCATATAAAGTTAACTCCTAGCTACATAGCGGTTTTGCTAACTGGAATGGAGTAAAAACACAGTATTTCGATTGAAATCAACACGATAAATCCACAAAATGTGCTTTTAAACTGGTTATGTAGCTGCCTAATATAGCGATGTGTGAAACCTCAGATGTGTCTACAAAAACCGTCGTACGGGTCTTCAAAGTCATACCTGGAAAGTCATCTAGAGAAAAAGACTGAGGTCTCTACAAAAAGAGATCGCTAATCTATCATTACACTAGAATCTGTCAAGCGTAGAATAGCTGACCAGGTGCTGCTATACAAAATTGTCGATTCATCAATTGACTGTCCATCGCTCAATGAACTAGTGCAGAATAAAGTACCCAGAGTGGCAACAATCCATATTTCTAAATTTGACACAAGCTACGCCAGAAAAAATACATTAGATGATCCTGTGAGTGTTACAACATTATGTTTCAGGCAGTTGACGTGTTTAATCTTAGTCGTCGCAATTTAGGGCTGAGATCACATCGGTGGCAATGGGATTATAGTGGGACAATATGCATATTCTTACTTTGAACCTTTCATTTCATTTTTCCTTCTTCATATGAGCTACAATTTTTTTTTTATTTTGTATTTTTATGTAGGTATATAGGGATTATACTATTTACTTTTGATTTTATTTTTCACTAGAGGTCCGCCCCAGCTTCGCACGGGTAGATACATACTTAAAAATAATTTAGTTTTCATACAGATCCCTAACTTTTTCAAAATATTTTATAGCATAATATGTTAATCTGGAATAATTGCATTGCAATGTATCGTGTCACGTCACTTTACCACCGTGACTACTTTGCGCGGTATTTCTACTAAACATGACTCCCCTCAGTCCCCTCCCCGCTCCCGTACGCACTCTGCATCGGATAAGTTGAGATGATAAGAGAATTTTTTTTCTAATACTCACATTTTTAAACTCGTGATAACTTTCGAATGGAATGTCCGAATTGAATAATTTAAAAAGTTATACAAACATATTGAAGCAGACTTGAATATGAACTAATTTATTTAAATAAGGAGTAATACCAAGATACCAATAAAGAGCCTTTTCAAGAGGTGACATTTTATTGATTTTTTTAAAATAAAAAAACACTTATTGTGGCATAACTATAATAGTTAGACATATGCTGTCGCGATACTTTTTGTTTATAATGATGTCTTCTACAAAATTGTAGTACATTGTTTTATTCTATCATCATTAGTTTTCACAGCGTTCGCGATAAAAATAATATTTTAGGTAAATTTTTTACACCTTGGGTTACATTATTGAAGTTTTCGTAGGTTACCCAATTTTTTTTGGAAATTTAATATAGCCTATGTTCACCGCCGATATTGTAGCTTCCCAAAAGTGAAAGAATTTTTCAAATCGGTTCAGTAGTTTTGGAGCCTATTCGATGCAAACAAACAAACAAACAAACAAACAAAAAATCAAATCTTTCCTCTTTATATATTAGTATAGATTACATTTTTAACTTCCTATCTTGCTGCAATATGTATTTTGATATTAGATAACAAATGTGCTATCTGTATGTTTAAAAATTTGTAAATAACCTGTAGATATGCCAATGATATAAAATAAAAAAGAACACTTTCGAAAACCGCAAAGAAGTGGACTGGACTTATGAATCAAATCGACCTCCGCGATATGTCGATCGATCGTCGACAATTTGATAAAAGGTTATTATATTAAAATTAACCAATGTAGGTTTCCATATCGACAGCTGACTGCGATTAAAAATATCAATCTGAATTATCTTGAACACATCGCTCCCCGATTGCTTTGGCGGCGATAAAAATATATATCCTCGTATGTCCGGAGCGTGCACGCTAACAAACTGCATGTCGTAACACAGATTTAACAATAAATCGACTGATAAAATCTAAAACATGTATAGCGCTATTTCATCAATTAGAATTTCCCCAATATTTATTTTTTATTACTAGATAAAAAATATGAAACGCATTTTTATTTTTTTTATGATTTGCACAATTTTATTACTAACACATTCGAAGGAGGGTTGCCTGGCGCACGTTGTATGCTTGCGTTTTTATTAATAGAGAATAGGGTGTTTTCTGGTGCTGTATTCGAGTTGTTAATTTTTATTACCGGTTTTAGTCAACCTGTTTTTGTTGTTGTTTTGGAACTTGCTTTTTCAGGAACAAGACACTTCAGTTTTAAGGAGTGAAAAATTGCCATGGTAAACCATGAGGTAAAAGTTAATCCGTACATCGAAAGCGTACACAAAAACACCCATATAGTGAAAAAAAATCACTAACTTCTAAAGGTAAAGCTTCGAGAAATTCGCTTGCAAGTTCATCACTGCAATGCATTGCTGTTTGAGTGACTCACGTAGTGACCTTAACTGATAACTACTAACCTGTTATGTTTCTTAAAAAAATATTTGCATTGCAGAGTGATTTCTTACCCTAAACTTATTGATATTCTAATGCATATTATTGTGTTTATTTATAAGAAATGTATGTTTTCTTAATAATTAAGCTTTACTGAGTGTAAAAAGCTATAATTCAAAAACATGGACTATAACAAGAAACCTCCAAAAATAAGATTACAATAAATTTCTAAATAGACCGAGGAGGTTTGTCGATTAAAAATGTCGTAGTGTTGATTTAGTGCGTATTGGAAAATTTGAGGAGAGGATTTCCTTATCAACCAAAGTCATAATAAATTGATACAAAATACACGCGTTATTAGGTCCTAATGAAGGGTGCCTAATCGATATTATATTGTTCTTTCAAGAGGAAACTCCTTGTTTTATTAAAATTATATTGGGGGACCAGCTACATTTTGCTGCCAACTAAATATTTTTTTATAAATTTTACACTAAAAAGGCTGACAGTTGACTTTGAACAATCCACTCGTATTCAAACTTATCATTACGTTTCCATTTTCTTTAGCACGCTTAAGCATCATAATCTTATTTTAGTCTTCTATATTTCTTAGCAATATAAACGACTGATAAATTGTTAAAGATATAAATTATAAAGATCATACTGCCAAACCTCCAGAAATTTCAGAGGATGGTGAGTGATAAAATGAAGTTTTTTTTTTGTAAAAAAGGTAAAATTCGGGATCGAGAAATATTCTTCAAAGGATACGATCCAACCCGTTTTATTTAGGTTTTGAAGTATAAAAAAAAGAAAAAAAAAACATACAACTTTCTGTTTTAAAATAAAGCAAGACTTAAATTGTAGTCTTTGCTTTTGCTTCGTTTGACCTCTGATTATCGGATGGTATGGTTGTAATACCGAACAGAACAAAAGCCCCACTGTCCTGCTGGGGACACGAAAGCAATCCGATTACATGGCGTACATCAATCCAAAAATCACCAGCAAGCCTAACTGGTCGAAAGACCATAATGGTTCAAATATCGAACACTAGTTGATTTAATGATTGTAATCAAATAGTTGGCTCTCTATGTACGATCTAGTCCTGGAAAACATCGCAAGATTCCATAGACATTTTCTCAAAACAAGTGTCGAGTGGCTTCAATTATACGACCCAATAATGTCTGCGGAATACTTTGTTGACATCAATCAAAATGATCCTCAACCGCAGGCTGCACCATAAATAATCTGGAATTAATCACGTATGCTCTATGGACGTTTAATATTGTCAGAGACAAAATAATATTATGACATGTACCTATTATTATTATTCCTTTGCCATTCTCGTGTCTATGGTAAGTGCGACGCTCGATGACAGCGCGGTAAATCATCAAAACATTGACATATTCAATTTCCTTACGTTCCAAGTGTGTAAGTCACAAAATTAATAAAAGGTTTACTTGAATTGTCATCGGGTTGAATTATTTGACAGTACGAGTTCAAAAAACTTATAATTATAAAAGCAATAAATCAATGGCCGCCATTATGTGGACATTATCTCCGAAATAATTATTTGTCATGTCACTGGCGGTTGTAGGCCTTGTTAATAGTTTTATAATTATGACCATTTTAAACTCGACATTTTACGCCTAGATATGATTATGTACTAGACTGCCAAAGAAACACCATTTAGATGCTTGCTAAGTGTTCAACATTTAAAAGCGAGTTACAAAATGTCGTGTGTCATTTGTGTGTACGGACAGAGTGCATTGTCTCTCAAATAACTAACAGCAATGTCAGCCTTAACGGTAAATGTATAGATAATGTCGCTTGTACAAATACGCCTTCAATTTTTAACCATCGAAGTGTGTGAAGAATACACAATGTGGGTCATCTCTGTTTGTATCTTTTACGTTAATAATGACACTGTAAGTACCTACGCATGTTTGATTTATTTCGTTGTTTAAAACATCGTTTTCGTTTTTCTACAATGCTTGTCTCCTTGTTTCTCTTACGAGAGACATAATCGAAATGAACAAGAATCAGTGAATAAAGCAATTGTATGATAACACAGCATTTCCTGCCATTAATATGAATGTTGAAATCTAATTTATGTAATGATAAATTAATTACCTATTTAATCAAAATAATTTCGACCGATGCATCTGTCTATTGTTTCTGACATTCGCACCAACCATCAAATCAATAGTTTGGCAAATATCAGATAAAATTAAAATTTCTTAATTTTTTTTTGATAAGAACGTTCTCCTGACAATAGGAAATATATTAAAAAAGAAATTGATACATCATTCAGCAATATTGCTTTTTTTCTATTTCAACGAATCGGGAAAACAGTGGTTTATTGACTCTTTTGGCATGAAATCGATAATCGATATTGTTCTCTTCCAGAAATCATAAAAATTCACCCAAAACATTGTTGTTATTAACAAATAAATTTATTCAATTCGGAAAAATCAAGAAGGTTTTTATCGGACGCGATAAAAAAGTCTTCGCAAAACGAATGAAACTGAATATCTATGTCCGACATTAAATTTTGTTCGAAGTAAAACTTTTAACAATGTCCAAATAACTTAATTAATTGAAATTATTCGATAAGATATTATTCAAGTATCGTTTTTATATAGCCGACTCGTCAGGTATTTAGAAGCATTGGTAATCTCATCGCGTCCATCCAATGTACTGTAATGTCTACCAATAAACACAAGACGGGCACTAATCTATGTGAGTGTGTGTACGGACCTCTTTACCCCTGTCAACTGCCTATTAATATTTTGATCAGTGTCTTTGTCATGTCCTTAAGGATGGCTGGAGACCCGTTGAATATTCACAACATGATTAGTGCTTCGACATTATCGACAGCTACACAACTTCGAGAAAACGATTATGAAGCTATCTACATACATTTTAACGTGGAATTAATGAAATTTGATGAAAGTTAAAACACTATCTTAACACGAGTTTTTAAAGGTTAGTAGATATGAATTGTAGATGAATTTAGTTTAGACTCTAAGGCCGTGGTCACAGGGAAGCCAAAAAACCGTTGAATTTAAGTCCAGCGTTAACGTTTTTAAAGCATCCTTGCCGTCGCGTTTTAAAAACGCTGTCGTATGAATAAATAAATAGTTAACCATTTGTTTCATTAAAACGTTTTTTAACGGACCTTGATAAATATCTCGTGCGGATAAATCTCTCGGATGGTAGTAAACAAAACAGTTACTATTTTCAAACATATAACAACCATCGGACGCAACAATGTAAGCTTTGCGCTATTTGAAAGATGTCGAAAGTGTATTTATTTTGTGTTCACTTTGGGTGAGCCTAGAATCGTTAAAAAATATTCATAATACAGAACCAACTTTTTGAGGCAAATATTAAATCAATTTGTGGCGTTTGAAGGCTGGCATAGTAACATCAGTAGAAGACGGTCAAAAGCCCGTAGTGTTCCAAATTTGTAAAAAAATTAGCTACAAGATCGACAACAAATTGAACACGATTGAATCTAATAGTAAGTTCCATATGTAGTATAGTCCTGAAAGACGGTACAGAATTTCATAAATAGACTAGAAAAATATACAAAAAAAAATAGAAAAAAAAACAAGTAATGAAATGTTAACATAAAATAAACAACAAAAAATATATCATAGGCACAAAAAATATCCCGTAAAATAATAAAAAATGCAAAGAAATTAAAAAAAAAATGCAAAAAAGTATTATTTGGAAAGTTGTATAAAACCTTTTGGTTGTAGAATCTAGGGATGAAAAGAAAACATAATAATCTATGTATTGTTCTAGTATGTGAACATAATACCAGGAACAAACTGTTTGAGTGTAATGGTTTTAATATCATAATAGGGGCTTGTTAGTAATTGCACATCTTAGCCACAGGCCTACCGGGAGACGTACAGGGTTGTATGTTGGTACCTTAACCCTGTTCCATCCCTCGACGGCGAGTTAGTGTTGGTACAGAGCTTCCAGCTCGGTGGTTGCGATATAAATGACCGGTTCCGTCCACCTCCATACAAGTTGAGATAAATTCCACCCCACAGTCACCACCGGCAGCATCGATCACAACTAAATCTGATGGATCGTCTCCTGTTCCTCTAAATATGGAGATGATACCAACGCGTACCTATATACCTGAACAATAACTGGGGTGAAATGCATTGTATATTTTATTTAATGTTGAGGGTCAGATGATTGACGATGCTGTTACCACTCCAAGCATTACTAAAATTTGTATGTTTTAAAATTTTACTGAATGATTTAGAATCGTTATCCTGAATAATTTTGTAGGACAATTCCTTAGTTAATTTATACAGGAATGTTGTTAACAAAATAACTCCAAAAAAATGATCGTCTTAATCGATTTAATATAATATGAAAACTTCAACAATTTTATAAATAGCTGACTAGATCTAGAGTTAGTTAGCAAAACTGTAATGTTAAAATTACGATTTCTTTAAGCTAGTAAAGCTTTTTGACAACAATAATAATTTAATATCCATCCTTTCTCTACACAAACTCTGAGTTTTATGAGAGAAGAAAAATAAGTCATATTCATGCATCAGTTTTAAACGATGTTTACAGGGCACTTTCTGATAACCGCACCAACTATCATTAACCTGACAGTTTGTCAAACGTAAACGAAAACTTTAAAAAAAATACACAAAGTTTACATTTTCATAAGTAGATAGATACTAGAAAATTTATTTATGTTACATAAGTTTTCTGGGTTTTTAAATGTTTCACGTCATTTTCTTAATGTATTCTTTCATATAAACCTTATTCTGACTATAGCAAAACAGAACAATGAAAGAATTAGCGAAATTGGTTCAGCCCTACTCGCGTTATACGATGGCCAAGAGAAATTCGACACTACTTTTATTGATAGATATTACATCTCTCTCTCTCCCTGGCTTGCTCCCAGCTTAACGTCTATGAAGACTGCTAGGGTCAGCTCTCCTCGTCCTCAGGCTGTAGACTCTCCTCTGCTGCACCACTTCCCCACCCCACATCTTTGCATCTGCTCGCGCCTTTGCGTCACCCAGGAATTCTTTGGCCTCCCTCTAGTCACAGAACGTGGAACATTCAAGTTTATTGCCTGTTGTACGATATGCTCCTGTGATCATCGTTCTATGTGTCCATACCATCTCAACTGTCTTTCCTCTAGTTTACTATTAATGTCTGTCACTCCTAGGCTTCCACGAATGTGAGCACTTGATAGATATTACATAATGTGTTCATATAACATAATAATTATATGGTAAATATTTATTTATCCACAATATTATATTGATAAAATGAATAAATAAATAGTTTAAAACCAACCATTTTTTATTATGTTCTTTTAAACCGAACCGAATATGAGCCGCTCTAGAATACCTACACCTTATATTCTTTAAAAAACATCAAATAAAATATCTCAATACCAGGAATTAGATGTAGTATGAAAATGTATATCTATCCTAGGTGTATCTTTAGTAGCAGAATAAACTGAAAAGAGTCGTTTCATAAAAAAGCGAAAATAAACCAACAGTTAGGAAAAGCTTCAGGTTCCGCACTGTAAGCAGGTAGTCAGCTGAATATGATACCCCGTCGATGTGGGCTGACCAAACAGGATGCGGAATGCACCTCCACCACTCGATATATTATCATTTGGATAGGAATACCCTAACCCTACCTGCAATTTATATACACACATATTAATATAATACCTTGTATGTGGATTTATTACGTATTATCACAATGGAGTTGAAAACAACTTTGTTTTTAGTGGCATTCCAGCCATTTGTAATGCCTCGGGAAAAACTATTATAACATATTTTGCCTTTTATTGTTGGTGAAATAATATCATCGAGATTCAATTGTGAGAAATTATTTTAACAATCTGATGAAAGTGTTGGCATTTTATCACCAATTATTATATTAATACTGTTTAAAATTTGTCCAATAAACGTAACGTAAAAATAGATTACTATGGGGCTCAGAAACATTGCTGAAACATTTGGATATAAATAAGTGATGCGGCGTAGCTATATATTATTATGTCGTATTTTTCATGTCTTTACTTTTATGACGTTAGATATTGTTTTCAAATAAACAAAAAATAACGAGCCATAGCAGATATGATCACATATTATTTGAAAGTCGAGGCCGTTTTTATTCGAAAAGCAGGCTTTTTTTTTATTTATAAAAAATGAATCTGTGCTCACTCAAAGTGAACACAAATACACTCCTTGACTCTTTCACAGTAAGCTACTGAAGCTTTCCTCTTTAAATTTTGTCAAATGTGAGGATTTTTGTAAGCGAGACACCAAACGCAAATATTTCCAAGGTAGCCGTAATGTATCAACTATATTTATGAGCCCCATGATCATGGACGGTGCTTAACCGTATAAGAACGGACTGTGGAAGAAGTGCGGCTGAACTCCATAGATGGGGTTTCGTCGACAGTCCCCGATGTGAGTGTGGGAGCGACACAGACGACACAGCATAATATTGTGCATGTTTGTCCAATACATATTATGTTTCCTGGCTCGATGGAGGATTTGAATTTGCTGACGACCGACGCCAAAAATTGGCTGAGAGATTTTAAATTGTTTTATAATTTTGACTTGCGCCTTTTAACCATACGACTATATATATATGAGCCCCATTTAGCAACTTAAAAACGCAAACTAAAATAGCCGCCAACCTTTTCGTTTGAAAAATTTTATTGACCTATGTGTACTACAAAATATTCAATCATTGAAGTGCTTTATAAATTTGGTGGATGTGTTTTTACCATAATTGCTCAGGAGTATGTCCATTGTCCATATTATTCATAACAATTTTTTTTGGCAAAACGTGAAACGAAATATTTTCCATGGTGAGAATAAAATACATTATACGATTACAAATACCATGCATTGAATTGAGAACGCAAAATTATGACGGCGTATTGTGAGTTTTATATTCATATACCTAAATTAAAATAAATGAATTCATTATAAACAGACATTGAACAACGAAGCATATTTTTATACGTGAATTTTCCATAATGGTGGAAAATAATAATTTATCGAGTTCGTGTCGCTGCATAGTTAAATATTATTATTCCGAAATCACGCATTTTCGTGCTGCCGAAAATGCGGTCTCAACGCTGACATGATATTGAAATTAAAACAGTTTCTAGGTACTTATAACGCATGCATTTTTCTGTAACACTTATTCTGTAAAAAGTACACTTTCACTTTCAGATGACATATTTGAATCATATACGAAAGCAAAACAAAAGCCTATAAAAATTTTCAATAGTCTGTACAAGTTACAAATCTGCTTTTTTATGTTAAAAACTTGACGAAACGAAATTGGAAAGCATTATAGGTATCTAACCTACATCAGTATTATGTTTATCAAGCAAAGAAGCGACTCATATGAACATATTGAGGAAGCCAAGAGATTACTCGACGAGTAGACTTTTTTCAGAAGTGAAGGTGATGACGGTGGCGCAAATATTTAAAAAATATGCGTTGCTGCAGGTGGTGAAAGAACGAGAGACACAGACTTCCTTGAGCAGTGACACCTCCAGAGTTTTAAGGGCGATCAATTGCATACCAGTGCCACTGTGCAATAAAGACGTAGCACAAAGACATTACACCTATTTAGGGATAAAATATTTCAACGATCTGCCCAGTGAAGTGCGCGTAATTCAAACATACGAAAATTTAAAAAAAGTGGTAGTGAAACACATCCTGTCACCAATAGAGTAGTCAAAATAAGCATGCACCAACTTTAAAAGAATATGATAGGTAAATAAATAAAAAAAAAAAATAATAATAATAATAATAATAAAAAAATGTATATGTGTATGTGTCTCCGTGACCACCTCTTCACGGAGATATGTATATATGTATATGTATAATAAAAAAAAATTAAACAACGGTTGTTTATATTTATTATTGTGTGTATTGATTAACAATGTGACTAACATTAATTCTAGAAAAGTTCCTGCCTTGTGATCACATTAAAAAAATATATATAAAAATTAAAAAAAAAAAAAAAAAAAAATATTACAAATGTTAAATCATTTTTTTTTTTTACTTTGTATGTGTATTAATTTTCATGAATGTAAATAATGAAATTGATTCTTCGAAACGTTCCCCCTTTACACGAGACTTGTCTCTATAAGGGGGATACACAAACTATTATATTTTGTCCAAATTGTTCTTGTACATCATCCTTTATCTGTAAAACATTATATTTGTATTGAATAAATAAATAAATAAAAAATAAATAAATAAATAAATAAAATATGTACATATTGTATTACATCTTGTATGTGTGTGAAAAGCGCCGTATGTATGTGAGCACTGAAAATATTATGTAATGCTCATATAATGATTTGACTTGAATGTATACATATATTGATCAATACTATCATCTTTATATGTTTTTTGGATGCATACCGACCTCGGTAGCCTAGTGGCAAAGGCTCCGACTTCAGATCAAGAGGTCCCGGGTTCGATTCCCGGTCGGGTCAGAAATTTTCAATGTGTTTTTTCACTTGAAATTTCTGCTCGGGGTTGGAATCCTGTCTCAGATTGGACGGGACCGGTTGACTGGTAGACAATGCTTCAAGCATTAAGTTCCGCCGGCTATACTGACACCTATGTATAGAAGAGTGTTATTTATTTATTTATTGTTTTAACAAGCTGACGCAACAGACGTCGTCATGTTATGTCATGAAATTTTCAAAAGGACTGAAAAGAAGTTGCAATATAAAGTTTATATAGTCCTTATGTTTTATTGTGCTCGCAACGCAACTTAATATTTTTTTTCTTTCATAATAGCCTCCTCTTTTTTCTCTCAAAAGAATTAACGAAAATGTTCCGGCAGCTCACGCGTAATGCCGTGACGCAGGAAACTAGGGTTTCATTTACACAGATACAGAATATTATACCAAAAATAACAAACAATTTGTGCTATGTGAGTTTAATGCGAAATCGCGTCTGTGGTTTCTGAATGTATGTATGTAATAAAGGTAAACTCAACTGATTAACATAATTACGAGAATTCTTTTCAACTGAAATTCCACAGGAAATACGCAGAAAGGTATGCATGCTACCGAAATACAATTCCCTCGATCTAATTATATGAATTCCCTTTCTGATTGAACCAATTTAGCAAATAGAATTGTATCTGAAGTCATAATTGATTATCATTAAATCGAAATAGCTGACAATTATTATACAGGTTGAGGAATGGATAATGTGTTTCTATAAAATACTGCGTAATTATATGCTGATGAGGGTAGCTTTTGGCGAATATGTGTGTGCTTCTCAACCAGTGGCGTCATCGAACAAAATGCGCTCTATTTCCTTATATATTCAAATAGATATAGGAGCTTGCAATGACTTGACAAAAAATATCAATTATGCAATTTTTTTAATAAATTTAATAATAAATTATTTATTCATCGAATATCTTTGTTTATTGTATCATATGTAAATTGTTACAAAATGTTTCAAATTGTTAAGTGCGCAAAAATAATAATAAAATCACACAATCACACACATTAGTAATATCACACCTTGATATGTCAATTAAATGAGAGTTAAGTAAGAGCTAAAATAAATAATCTGTATATAATTCAAAAATAAGACAACACTCACTGAAAATGTTGTAAACATTCATCTCAAAATAGTATAGCACATATATAATATGTATATAGTCTCGAAGTTAAATACTCTTTCACTAAGCCTTGATTAATAATGAGAAGTATTTTCTTCTTTTGAATTTCTATAAATAAATACATAAATCTTATAAGTCTGAATTAATAGGAATAATACTTAACCTACACGTGTGAAAATAAAAACCTAGAGCTTATATCAATAGCCAATATCGACGAGGTTGTAATTTTATCCACTAGAGGCTCGAAACATATTAGGTGTATGAATAGGATAGTACATAATATGTACTATCCTATTCATACATTATATTTGATGATTTCTTTGATGTCTAATTGAGTCTTTGATATAAGTTTAGTTAAAACATTTTCGATCTAAGTTTACCCGATCCCGATATATGTAGTGGGACAGCAATAGTTAGATTTGTTTACTGTTTAGTATGCTCTTGTTATCTCTCAATACACAATGTGTAATCTCGACACTTGATCAAACGAACTGTGCGAATTATTTATAGATAAAAGTTTTTCGATGTAAATGTGAAAATTTATCCGGAAAAGTTCTTATTTTTTGAGGATTATTAATTTTTTTGAAATTGAAAAATTGAAATTATGTGTTTTTATTTATTTTTTCTTCAATTAAGTGGTTAAGTTTCTTCAAATTAGTCTCATTTAAAAGTCAGAAACTCTACCTATCGTAAAAGGTTAAATAAGACACCACTCTTTAAAGTAAATAAATATCGCAAAGTTGATGAAAAAACTTTATGTGAATTCTACCTAGCGTAATTTGTAAAGTATTTTTTTTTGTATAAGGTCTATAAGTATAACATTAACATTAGGTCGATGAGGTGGGCATTACAATGTTTTAGAACATTTCATCTACAAATTAATCACCTTATCTATTACAAATTATCATCCCTCTATCTTTCTCTTTTTGCTGTCGTAACATTCACGATTGTTATGAACGACTTGACCCCCTTACGCTGCGGTCTTGAACGATATTATTAAGTGAACATCGAATAAAATACTGAAATAAAGTTTTCACATTTTCATCAATATTTTTTTGATTGATTCATATCACAATAATTCGTTTGATCAAGTGTCGTGATTACACATTATATATTCAAATATCACAGGCGGCCGTACAGATCGTTAGGCGATACTATCATAACGTGTATTGAGACACGTGATGTGAATTCCCATAAATAATATCATAAAGTGATTTGCAGTAATTGATGCATATTAGTCGCGATGTAGTGGCGTTTCTACAGGATGCGAGCGGTACTAGGATGATCATTATTACGTTCTATATCACGAACAAGTGGCTTTAACGAACGCTTCTCGAACTCCACAGGCACTTATGATAAAAACCATGGAAGCCAACATTAAACTCTAAAACGGAGTGCTGCATTGTAATAAAATGTACTTACGACCTATTAAACAGTTTTACATAACGTCTAGTGAAGAAATATTGTACGGCAATATTTTTCCGATCCCCATTTTATGTAGATATTCTTCCAAACGAATTGTCAGTAGATGAAGTTAGAGCTGACATTATACACCGGAGCCTTTAGAAGCGTCCAGTTTGCAGTACAATGAACAGGCAACGGATGACCGGACGACGCTTCCAGCGTACTTAATTGATCGTGTATGGTCATCAATAAATCTTAGCGTAATCAATATTTAATTCTGGTAGGAATAGAAGTTGTGCGCGTGCTGTATCAGATTTGGAACAGTTCACAAAAGACCAAATCAACACTCAGAGAAAAAACGCTTAACAAAGTCACAATAAAAGCTTTGCCATTTTTTTCTTGTCTCTGCAACATTAAGATTTGTTTCAATGTTAAAGGAAACTTTGTTTCTGCGATAATTTTTTTATTGTCCTGTGTTTATGGTTTTGTTATCAATTTTCTATTTGTTTTTATAACAATATTATGGTAAAGTTGTATTACCGACAACTTTACGTAAATACTGTATCAACGTTAATTGCAACAATATTATTATGCTAATTATTTTGTATATATGACAATGTTTTTTTTTTGTGCTAACAACACTTTGCTTGACAGGACAAAACACGTTTAATTTATTTATTGCAAATGGCGTCATCCTTCAATTTTCATTCAACTGGTGGCCGTGAGTTGTTTTATAAAAATGGAAAATGTGCTAGATTTTTTGGAAAAATCGAATATTTCGAAAGAATCTATTAATAACATAAGTGGTGAGTACAATTATTTATAATTCTCTGTAGATATTGTTAAATAATATGGTTTTTTTGCTTTTGAACATGCCAATACGCATGCACGTTTGATTGCATCAAGTCTTTCACCTATCAATATTAAATGTATTTTTTTCATTGTGTGATGGTGCAATTTTATTTTATGACGTGCATAAAGAAAAAAAACTAACGAAACATATTATATCCATAACGACCAATTTCATAACTTATTAGAAAAACTTAACCTCAAAAATGTGCACATAATAATTATACTTTGACAACAAAAAACCTATTGACCCCATTAAAATATTTTACATTTACCTAATTGGGATTATTATATTTGCAATTATTTCAGTGGAAGGAGTCACATCGATAGATATTTTGCTTAAAGCAAACGAATTGTCAACGCTGTGTGTGAATGTGGTTGACAAAATCAAATCAAGATCATCGCTCGACTGCCTTTTGAAATAATGTTAGTAAATAATCTCAGCTTCTAATGTTTATTTAATTGTTAATATACCTAACTTGATGTTAATATGATTTGAAGATAAAGTTAGTTTAAACGTGTATTAACTATAAATATTTTAAACTTGTGTTACTATAAACTCGCATACTATGTATATAATATAATTATACACATATTCTTATATGTAAAATTACTTGGTTACTTTTACTTGTTGTTGTAATTTATTTATATACCTATTATTTTATTTGAATAGATCATTTGCCCCAGATTTGTTTGAAATGTTGGTTAAATATTTTCAGATTCCGACTTCCATGGCCACCGTCCTGCTGTCCTGAGCGACCAACGCATTTTATGGTCTCCGATGAGCGTCCGTTGGGCGCTTTAACTCGGCGTTTGGTTCATCCCACAGCGCCAGTTCTGCTTACCAAAATTGGCCCACTTGGCACTCCCATCCGAGCTCCGACTTCATCTTCGAGCAAGACGGAGAACTCACCCATTTAAAGTTTGAGAATAGGTTGAGGCCATTTCGGCCCCAATGCCTCTAATCATTCGCTTTACCGGATGCGACTGTTCGAATGCGCTAGCGAATAAACGCGCGCATGTTTCCAAGAAATTAAGAAATCTCATTTTAAATTAATTCATGGGTACGAGCCGGCGCGACATCTCCGCGTATCCCTCACTGAATTTTCTAGGTCCAAGGGGCCGATCCGGACACCGCCGCATCGGCGATGATCTTCGCGTCCCGAGCCCTATCTCCCCGCTATAGGATTCCAGGGCGCACAGGGAACGCTGCTGGGAAAACTGCTCGCTGCATAGTGTGAATTTCCAAGAGTCGACCAATTCACATTAGATCTGTTACAATTAGCGTCTGGTGAGTTTTCATCTTACTATTCATGTGCTTATATTTAGTATAGTTTGTGTTATTATGTATGTACTTCTATTTAACTTTATACAGCCCAAAAGCTGTACATAGTTTTTAATAAAATTGCGTGTTGTGTTTTATTTGGATGGATTTGTTTTCCTCGCTTATCTAATTAAGTTATTTATTTTTCAGTGGGTGAGGAGCAAGCCAATGTTGCTACGTTTTTGACAATAATTAATCTTCTACGACAAATCCCAACAGTCAATGTCCCACGTAAAAAAGTGTGGAAACTGTCAAGAGAAGATGTTCGGTCCAGTTTTCTTGGACGAGTTTCAACTGCTTCAGATATTGAAGGATACTGCAGTGATAGAGAAGCATTTGTTGCTGCAAAGGGTATTCCGAGCCTGCCATATATTCTGGCTGTAGGATCATCTTGGGCAAGTGTGTTTCAATATGAAATCGTCATTCATAAAAGACTAAGATATCAAGTGCAAGACATTTTGTTCTGCAATCAAATACACTTTTCACATTTATTGGGCCCTAGACTGCGCCTACCCCAAAGACTGTGCCACGTGCTGGATGTTCATACAACGCACAATGTTCCAAATGACGTGGTGAGTTGTTTTTACTATTTTATTTATTCCGTTGCTCTTAAGTTTGCTGACTGATAACCATTACTGTTTTAATATTTTATTTATTCTGTTGCTTTCATGTTAATTCATTGCTAATAATTGGTGGTTTTGCATTTTTATTCATTCCGTTGCTCTTAAGTGTAATTACTGACTGCTAATCATTGTTATTTGTTACTATTTTATCTATTCCGTTACTCTTAATTATACTGACTGTTGACATTTGTTGTTTTTACTATTTTATTTATTCCGTTGCTCTTAAGTGTATTACTAATCATTATTTTTTTACCATTTTATTTATTGTAAGTTTGTTGATTGCGAATCATTGTTGTTTTTAATATTGTGTTCATCATTGTATCTATAAATAGTCATTTTAACGAGGTTCCTATTTTTATTCTTTTCTTTTGCTATATTGCGATGGCTTTGTTTTGCATTTTTTTTTTATTATTTGATTTTATTATTTTTTTTTTATTTTATTCATCGCGTTGTATATGTATATTTGACTGTTTTTACCGTTTTTAATATTTTTATAAATTATTATTGTCATTGGGATTGTTCTTTTTGCTTATTGTATGCTGTTAATAATTGTATGTTGCTGTATATGGTTAATCTTGTTTAAAGGCACATTTGTGCCGTGAACTTATTAAATAAATAAATAAATAAATAAATATGATTTGAAGATAAAGTTAGTTTAAACGTGTATTAACTATAAATATTTTAAACTTGTGTTACTATAAACTCGCTTACTATGTATATAATATAATTATACACATATTCTTATATGTAAAATTACTTGGTTACTTTTACTTGTTGTTGTAATTTATTTATATACCTATTATTTTATTTGAATAGATCATTTGCCCCAGATTTGTTTTAAATGTTGGTTAAATATTTTCAGATTCCGACTTCCATGGCCACCGTCCTGCTGTCCTGAGCGACCAACACCTTTTATGGTCTCCGATGAGCGTCCGTTGGGCGCCTTAACTCGACATTTGGTTCATCCCACAGCGCCAGTTCTGCTTACCAAAATTGGCCCACTTGGCAATTATTCAAGGGAGAAAGTAGCGACTTGTACTACGTGCCTTACAAAGTATTAGGAGGTAAAGTGATCCAAGCGAGTGGGCTTTTACACAATCGACTAATAACACACAGAAGATCATTGTCACCTAAATCGTTATTTATGGTAATTTATTTATATACCTATTATTTTATTTGAATAGATCATTTGCCCCAGATTTGTTTTAAATGTTGGTTAAATATTTTCAGATTCCGACTTCCATGGCCACCGTCCTGCTGTCCTGAGCGACCAACACCTTTTATGGTCTCCGATGAGCGTCCGTTGGGCGCCTTAACTCGACATTTGGTTCATCCCACAGCGCCAGTTCTGCTTACCAAAATTGGCCCACTTGGCAATTATTCAAGGGAGAAAGTAGCGACTTGTACTACGTGCCTTACAAAGTATTAGGAGGTAAAGTGATCCAAGCGAGTGGGCTTTTACACAATCGACTAATAACACACAGAAGATCATTGTCACCTAAATCGTTATTTATGGTAATTTATTTATATACCTATTATTTTATTTGAATAGATCATTTGCCCCAGATTTGTTTTAAATGTTGGTTAAATATTTTCAGATTCCGACTTCCATGGCCACCGTCCTGCTGTCCTGAGCGACCAACACCTTTTATGGTCTCCGATGAGCGTCCGTTGGGCGCCTTAACTCGACATTTGGTTCATCCCACAGCGCCAGTTCTGCTTACCAAAATTGGCCCACTTGGCAATTATTCAAGGGAGAAAGTAGCGACTTGTACTACGTGCCTTACAAAGTATTAGGAGGTAAAGTGATCCAAGCGAGTGGGCTTTTACACAATCGACTAATAACACACAGAAGATCATTGTCACCTAAATCGTTATTTATGGTGATGTACAACCATTGCAGTATGTAATTTTGCGTGTACATCTGTAAAAAAATCACACTTCAATGCAAATATAGGTTTGCACTTATACTTTTTAAGTAAGAAATATTAGTCTCTTCGTCGGTCTCTCAATGCTGAGGATCGTGACCGTCACCCAATGAATGCTACTTTGCTCTCCGATGCACTCGGTCTTGCGTCATCTGCAGCGGCTCGTGCAGTGGCCATCCTGTCTCTCCCTTCACCTGGTCGCTCCATCTCATCGGTTCACGACCCCTTCCTCTAGCGCCCTCTTACCTACTTACTTACTTACCAGTCGTCGTCCTCATTGCTGAGTATCGTGGCCATCATGAACTCTCTCTCGCACCATTGCTCTCCAGGATGTTCTGTCCGCCGCCAGATGCACGGCTCTATGAAGTGTCGTCGCGTGGATATTTTGTTTTATTTGGTCGGTCCAGCGCATCGGCAATCTACCCCGTGGTCTTGTACCTGGCGCTCTTCCAACCATTATCAGCTTTTCAAGGCTGTCCTCCCCTCTACGTGCTATATGTCCAAAGAACTTTAATATTTGTTCGAGACAGAGAGACGACAGTCGAACCGTGATGCGGAGTTCTTGAAGAATTGAGATGTTTGTTCTTCTTGCTGTCCAGGGAATCCTCAGCATTCTCCTCCAGCACCACATCTCGAAAGCGTATTCTGTCTTTGTCCCTAGCCACGACTCCACTCCATAAAAGAAAATTGAGAACACAAGGGAACGGACAATCTTCACCTTCAGGTTTCTGGATATGTTTCTGTCTCTCCATATTTTGTTGAGACTGGTCATCGCACCTTTAGCCATGCCTATCCTTCTCCTGATCTCGGTTTCGCATTCACCTTGGTTGGTAATAGTGGACCCCAGATAAATAAACTTATCAACCATTTCCAAGTCCGAAAGCGCTCCTGTCATTTGTAGGGTGTTGAATCGGTCTACGATCATGAGTTTCGTCTTGGATTTGTTAATCTTAAGTCCCAGCCTTCGGCTTTCTTCCTCTACTCTATTGAGCAGTTCCTCCATTTCAGCCTCGCTGGATGCGAATAGATTAGAGCGCCCTCTACTTTGCCAGTAATGAAGAGTTTTTCAAAATTATCATATCTTCGCGCAATATGTCCACAATAGTGTAGGACACGTTTCATACACACTGTGGACAGTCGGTCCTTAATTTTCAGTTCGTTTAATATGTACTGATTTGTTCTGAATTCCGTCCATGGTATTTCGTAGACGTTAATGTGGGATAGCTCCTGAGACTTCAAATGATTCTTTAAATGATTTAAAATAAATGTTTTTTTATTACTTTTAAATAAATATTTGATACAACTTGTATTACAAATGTTCAAGATAAGATAATATCCTCGTAACCTGTCATGTGATTATATAATATATTGAGTAAATTTGTGTCTCTACTTAAAAATGTTATTTTTATTTTATTTAATTTTTTTTGTCTTAAATTTGAGCCGCCTTTGTTTTTAATTGACATTACTCATCCTTCAGGATTCTTTAACTTGTACTTTTTAAGTATGTAACTTTTAAATAAATGTTTGATATAACTTGCATTACATATTATGTTCAAGATAAGATAATATTTTTGTAACTTGTGTTTTATATAATGAATAAATTTGTTGATTATAAATATGCTTAAAATTTTCTTTTGTTTTAAATTGTTATTATATGTCCCTTATATTCTGATAAGTTATTGTTCTTTTTTATTGATTTATCAACGTTGGTTAATCCTTCAGGATTCTTTAGTTATTGGAAATCAGCAGAGTGTGTATATGTGCTACGATAGGAGTTATTATTAAGCGTTTCTATTCATTACTACGTACTGAATGTGCATGTCAATTGCTGATTTTTGATAACCA
This sequence comes from Mystacides longicornis, assembly GCA_963576905.1. Taxonomy (NCBI): domain Eukaryota; kingdom Metazoa; phylum Arthropoda; class Insecta; order Trichoptera; family Leptoceridae; genus Mystacides; species Mystacides longicornis. The sequence continues at coordinate 17,273,717 of OY756425.1, forward strand.
AATAATCTTGACGGAAGAGCAACCTTTGATGACTTAAAGTTAACTATTCTTTTTTTAGGGCTACACTCTTGTCAGTACGGATTGCATTTTCCAGTAAGTCTTTCCCTATTTTACGAAGATAGGGAAAGGCTTACTGGAAAATGCATATCCGTGCTGACGAATAAGGGGTAGCCCTAAAATAAAGAGTAGTTGCAGATACAAAGTTAATTTGTTTCTGGAACAAAAGCCAAATATTTGCAATAACAACATTACTTTGTTAGGATAACAGGAGAATGTAGGTGCAAGCACAAAGTCAATTTGTTGACGGAATAGAGTTGAGTTGGTGCAGATACAAAGTTAATTTGTTACTGCAATAACTTAAACTTGTTTCTGGATCAAAAGCCAAATATTTGCAATAACAACATTACTTTGTTAGGATAACAGGAGAATGTAGGTGCAAGCACAAAGTCAATTTGTTGATGGAATAGAGTTGAGTTGGTGCAGATACAAAATAAAATTGACAGGGTAACAACATTAATTTTGTCAGTGTAACAACTGTACTTTGTTTTAGAAAATGTTGTTACGTTAACAATAGCAATTTAACAATAAAAACATTGTTTCATCGACTATACGCTATATACGGCTGTGTGGGATCAAAGTTTTTTTGTTACACCCAACAATATTTTTTTCTGAGTGAAGTGAGTGGGCAAAACTGACGCCACAAAAAATGGTTTTTTTATTGAGTGAAATATTAGTGAAACATACTTAACAGATTAAAAAGCCTTTGCGTATGTCACATAAAAAGTTATAAACAAAAAAGAAGAACTTAAAATACATTATGGCCTGTACACATCTGAACACCCGTGGTAACGTAACCAATGTCACGTTGCATGCAATGCAGATGTGTACATACCCTTACAGTATAAAACAAAACATCATTACATAATATATCAAAATTATTACACTATGGTTAGCAATAAACTTACTTTCATGTTAAACCAATACAAAGATCGTGTTATAATCATTTTTTCTATACCAAACTCTCAATACTCTTGCAGAAAAAAATCGTATGTTTCATTGAAATTATTAATCTCATCTGACACCCGATTCGTTAAGAGCGTCGCTCGGTTAATTGGCGAATGTCTTATTACTTTTGTACGTCCTCTTATCATATGCACTTTTTCTAATTTCTTATATTCATCATGGACTGTAGGTATTACAAAAAAATACACATTCTGTATAAGGCTTTGAATGGCCAGACGGTGTGATCAAAACGAGGCGTCCCAATGAAACCCGTGGGATTAATGTTAGGAATATTCTAATAATTTACCAATAACATACAAGTTGATTCGGATTATTCCAACATGATGGTATAATTCGTGGAATATTAATTCTAATAATCAGTGAAATATTTTTTAAATTATAAAATTAATCTAATCAGGATATAAGTAATTAATTTGTTTCCATCTTCCATATCTAAATTATACTTATTAAATTTGATGCGAGATTATTCAATCTCTATTTTTCGAATCTTAATCACAATTCAAATATTTGTTTTATAAAATTGAACGAATTGTCTAAAAGTTAATAACTAGCACCATACCTTTAAAGTCCGGGCAGAGCGTCAAACACCGCAACACGAACGACTCTTTCCACTGGAGAATTAAGGAAATAATCGGAAAATGGTTGGTTGGTGGTTCTCAAGAAACAGTAATGGACAGAATGATAATGTCAATATCTCAGTTATTGTCAGATGACGAAGGAGATATTGAACAATGGTCACGAATAAGGTTCACAAATTCAAAAAGTTTTGGTTATTTGATATTTTTTTATGATTTCTTGACACACGAGGCCTAAAATAGCCCAGGTCTTTACTTCTGTAACATTAACGTGTAAATTATTACTTACTTACTTAAATTGTGATTATTACTCTGAAGTGATTCGATACTATGTGTACCTATGGGGTCAATCAAGTGGGTACTTTTTTATTAAATATACCTCCCTCATTCAAGTACTTTTCGATAGGTCAAAGGTGTCGTACCATTTTGAAAATTCGAATTATTCGATTCCAAACTAGCTGTCAAGTCAGTTTTAGATCTTTATCTTATATATAAAAATGGAGAGCTATTTCGCGTTGTCATCGGATGTCGCCTAAACGGCTGGACCGATTTCTCTAATTCTTTTTTGTCGTGTAGGTTTTTATCGGGAAAAGGTTGATTTAGAAGAAAAAAATTAAGAAAAATGCGTGGAAAATTAGAAAATTTAAGAACACTATAAAAATGGAGATTTATTTCCCGATATCATCGCATCACGCCTAAACGGCTGGACCGATTTCGCTAATTCTTTCTTTGTCGTGTAGGCTTTTATCGGGAGAAGGTTGATTTAGAAGAAAAAATTATTAAAAATGCATAGAATTTAAGAAAATTTAAGAAAACTATAAAAATGGAGAACTATTTCCCGATGTTATCGCATCACGCCTAAACGGCTGGACCGATTCTGACTTAACAAAAAAGTCTGTATTATCTGACTTGAGTCTGTATTATCTGAAAAAATCAGTATAAACAAGTAATATATAAAATGGGTGAGTTTTGGTGCTGTTGAAATAACTGATTCATGATATTATAACCACATAACTGTATTTTTTCACGATGAGTAGTCATGTATGTTAGCTATGTATATTTTATTGCTTTTAAGGCGGGACGAAGGTCAGCTAGTTCGAAATAAATAACAACAAAACTTTGTTAAGTACGTAATACGTTTTTTGTTTGCAATGTAATTTTATATAAATTGTACCTATGCTTATAATATAAAAGAAAAGTCGGGTTAGTGCGAATAGTTATGACTCGAGATCAGCTGAATAGATTTTTATGATGCTTGGTTTAATGGATTCTTCTCCGCTCCGGATAACAGATTAATTATTAAAAATTTGAAAAAATTATAGCAAATAATATCAAATATAATATTAAAGTTGGTATGGAACGGATTTACTGACAACAACACCATCTGTGAAAAATTTTAATAACAACACAAGTTTTATTTACTGGACAACCATTCAGTTGCAAAACATTGATACGCAGATTTTTGATAGAATTTCATTCGAGCTTTCCGAAATAATTTTCACTTTAACAGGAGTACAGGACGACGTCAGTCGGAGAGCTGGTAGTGTGTATATGAAATGTTGAGACGGGTGACTTCTATTCGTTTGGTAGTAAAATATTTAATAATTTTCTTACATTTGGGAGACTACGTGCGTAATGAAGCAACACTAATGACGAGGTAGAAAATCTCGTGGCGAGGAGGGTGGCGACGCATATAATAGCCATTTAAGGAATCGACAATTAATTTACAGGTAATTAAACGTTTCCTACATTAAATAATATTAGGGTTCATCTACATAACGACTCCTTCGGCCACCTCCGATGTTTCAATTAGCTGGGACACAATTTTAGGACGATCAAATAATAAAACTTTAAAATATTGATAATAATTTTATTTCAAACACTCATATAATAAAACACATACCTGTTAATCAGACACTTTTTATGAGTATAAAGAACTACTGTTGCTTTTGAGAAGAAGATTAATTAATTTAATTTTAGAAATTTACGTAAATATACGCAAATTTTTTATCATCAACATTTTATATTTTTGTTTCTGCTTTCGTATGTTTCTTCTACTATTTTTGTATTTTAGTTAAAGGCATTTGGTGCCGTATACCTTAATAAAATAAACAAAAAAATAAGAATATTGGTCAGATTCTTTAAAATGCTGTAGTGTCAGAAACACGTATTTTTCAAAGCCCGATTACACAACTTTTGTTTAACAACAATAAATGCTTATTGTTTGGGGATGTTTCACCAGTAAGCGAGGATGAGATATTTTTTTCTAATACGTCTCGATTACCCAAACCATTTAAGTACATAGTTCTGTTTTATTAATATCTAAAACTTATCAGTCTTAGCAGCAAAATCTGTCGGAAAACAGGCATAGAATGGGTCATTGATTGTTTGATAGTCCTATAAGTCAGTTACATAGTTTCTTAAGGAGATCCGATTTTAAAGTAAATTAAATAAAATAATTGATTTGTTATTCCACAAATGATTTAATACCCTGACCCTGACTAGTTTCGCATGCACAGGTCCTGCATGGTCACAGGTGACTTAAGTTTCTAATGGTTCACCAACGGTTCCTAACTTTTAGGTAGCTCCTAGCGTTTTCCACACCATATAAAACGTTACGCTAAGAGCTCCCTAAAAGTTACCAAAAGTCACTTGTGACCATGCAGGAACTGTAGCCCTAGTATAAGTTTTCGATGATCGAATATCGAAACGATCGTCGAAAGGGTTTCGAAAAATGTTCATACTAAAAAGATCGAATGATTCGATCGTTTGATTTTAGAACACTAATTGCACGCTAATAACCGCTTATTTGGGTGCAATTAGCTTTCGATAAAACTCGTACTAGCCCCACTGTGCCTGCATAATAAGTCAAGGTATTAAATCGTTTGTGGAATAACAAATCAATTGTTTTACATATTTAAATTATTTTTATTTTTTAATTTCCAAATGATGATACATTATTTAAATAATTCACCAAGAATGCACGTTCAATTCGGTAATTTGATCCACTTTTACTTTACCACGTTTAGAACTACGGACAATTTGACATTTCTTACCTTAGCAACTGACAATATTTCTACAATTAATTGTCATAGCAACCATCGACTAATCGACGAAAATTATAAGTATTAAAAATATTTCCCGAAGTTGGATTTAATGATTATGTCATTTGTATCACATAAAATGTTTGAAAAATGAAATGCGTACTGTTATGACTGTTTCAATGAAAATACCAAGCTGCAGACGAACAGCTCAATTGGATTAAACTAAGTAAAAAATCAAGAATGATGAAAAAATAAGCGATTCGTTTGATATCGTTGGGAATTCTAAGGATTGCACCGAGGAAGGACCAAAACGGCTGAAAAGTAATTTAATCTAAAACCCATGTAATGATCAAAGTAGGTCCTTTTGGAAAAGTTTCAGGACTTGAGTGGGATGGGAATTAAATGAGTTCTCTTATAGCAGTTACTCCGATGTTAATGTTTCTTTGAGAAATTCTCCGATGATCTCGTTTTTATTATTTCCATTTCACGTCGTACATCTACTGGAACAGTGACAACACAAACTTTTGGATTCTAATGGAGATGTTTATCTGATGGTACCTACACCTTATTGGGACGATAAAAATTTATATTAAACCAATTTCAGAGTTTCAAATTCAAACAATCTAACAACAGCGACTCGACAGTATTGTTGACGTCTGTGCGTGTGTGTGTGTGTGTGTGTATGTGACTGTCGGCGAAGTAAACTGTCCAATGTCCATGTTATGTTATTATAATATTATTGTCTATGGATTGTCCATTTTTTTCTCTCTTTGTATGGATTTTGATTTTATTTTAGTTTAAGAAAATATTGTTGTTGTTTCGTATTGTATGTGCATTGTTCACCGCAAAGGATTACTCTGTAATGGTGAACAATGCTTAATTTTTGACAGAAAATAAATAAAATAAAATAAAATAAACAGTAAGTAAAAAGAACAAAAAAAAAAAACAAGATGAATAGAATAAATAAAGTAAATTGTACTACGTTAGTTAAGAATTTTTATCATAGTCTACCAACTTCCTCGCAACTATTCCGTATTTTCCCATCGTGTAAAACTCCCCTGAATTAAGACGAATATTTCGAAATCATGGTTAGAACATCGGATATATTAACCCATATCTTCCCAGACATAGAAATAGCCGTTAGATTTTCATGAAAATCATACCAGGGACTATTTACGGTCTATGTATTGATAAATAAGTGTCAAAAAATTTTTTGGATTTTTGGTTTTTTAGATATAGAACCGTTCCAATAATGGAACACTGGGAAGATACATACATGTAACATTTGGGCTTTTGTATGGGAAATCTAAAACGATATAGAGCGTAGTAAAGTACTTTATGAAGATTTTTCAAAATTTTAATCCACAATTTATAAATTATAAACCTTGTATAAAATAATAAAACAAAAAATCTTCTTCTTCTTCTTTTTTGTAGACACGGGAGTGTGTTTTTACAGGGTTATTATCTTGACTTGCGTTATTCCAGGTTTCTTACCATCGCATAACGAGTATTTTTGATCGGCGCAGCCCATTTGGAACCCTCGTGCAGGGCTAGATATAGTATTCTTGCTTTTGTTTAATTTCTCAATACATGTTGGTGCCAATAAAATATATTATAGCAAATTATGACGTAGCCAGCTGACCACATTGTTCGACTTATTAGATTCTCAAATTACTGTGGTTCTAATTCGATCACTCAGATATTAACCATGGAGTGTTTTCATTTTAGATGTTCTTAGCATGCTTTTTGTTTTGACAGTGTCTGCTCTGGATAAATGCCATGTGTCTTTCTTCACGAACCTTTCTGTCTGGCCTCATATCCTTGTTTTTCCATATTATAACATCTTTCAAGCAGACTTCTTCTGCGGCAGCTTCATCGACCTGTGACCTTACTTATCAAGCAAGCAAGTTACTTCGCTATTGACTGTAAAGCAAAGCACTTCAATAGCTTTCTGATGCAGGATTTTCTCCTGTTTTGGATATATAACACCTGCTTTAACGTTATTCATTGCGTTTTTGACGAAAAAATTTATCACCACATCCTGATGGTATTGTCACTCATCAAGTCCAATGAATTTATTTTTTTCTATTTTTGAGCGTAGCAGATCTTAGGTGGAATTCGATGCTTTTTGAAAATCAACAACATTCCCCTTCAAAGTAACCATACAAACAACGTTTTCTTACTGTGTAAGGTTCAGTTCTACCAGCTGTGTGCGCATATTTTCTTTACATAAAATACTTTTTTCGTTTCTAGATGTTAAAATATTTAGTACACTATTAAACTACGACCAAAAAAATAAATTGCCAACAATAAATAAATTTATTGCATAAAAATAGTACAAAAATGTTACATTGGCATATTATCCCAGTGTTCCAAAAATGGAACGGTTAGGAAAAAGGACATGAAAATACCTACTTATAGTCATCTTTATTTTTATTATTTTTTATAATGACAAAAGAGACAGTAATATAATTGGTAACATATTATTTGAATGTTAATTATAAGAAACAAAAAATATACGGACATTTTACAACGAGCAATGTTTTTCCACAAAATCTGCTATAAGGAATGCTTCATAACAGAAAAAAGCAGACGTGAATATCATGCAACAATATCTCTAACCAAAGCCTATTAATCGAAGATTTTAAGCAGAAAAAAATAAACGAGTTGCGCTTTTCCAAAAAAATTATAAAAATTATTAACTATACCGTTCCAATAATGGAACACTGGGAAGATATGGGTTAATCTTTCATTTTTGCCACGATCCAAATAACTGCAAATCGCCATGACGGTTGGTGTGAGGGAAGATCTTTTAGATCTCTAGATGAATCAAAATGAAATTTTTTTTAAAACATGAATCATAAACTTGTCGCCTTAATAATACATTTTTTTGTAGATGGTTCTTTGAATGGAGAAAGTTTTAATATTGATAAAGATCAATTTCAAACCTTGCAATAAAACTTCATGCACGAGAATTGACAGCAGCTCCTCGCATTGGTATCCCCTGAAACCATGCTCTATATAAATTATCGAATAATCAACTTCTTTTTAATTTAATTAATTTTAACTCCGTTAGATAATTCCGACTCTTACGTCTGTATATAGAAAAGATTTAAAATGATGTGTTTTTTTAACAAACCCTTGGGGATAATTGAAGCGTTGTACCGTATTAGAAATTCTTCCATTTGAGGGTTAACAACATTTCAATTTACAAGTGTACCGCAATATCCCTTCGCTTCCAATTAAACAAACTACTGAAAACTCTATTTAAATCGTTTGACGTCAAATCGAAAACCATTCCAGTAAAATATATTATTAGGTACTACCATCCCACGCAAACATTTTGGGATTTTTTGTATACAATATACCTATTAACTATCCCGTTTCTGGTAACGTTAATTATTATAAAGCAAATAAAACTATTAGATACATTTTTGATAGAAATTAAGAAACCTATAAACTTTTTTAAAATAGGTAAGTATGTAGTTGTTAATTCAATCGCATAATCTTAGTAGAAAATTGAATCCTCAATTCAGCTGAATCATTGCTGTCTCGAAATTGTCTATCACAAGAAGTCATTTTACAAGTTTTGCTGCCCAAACTTCTGGCAGTACAAAACCATTTTTATCAATAGCGGTTTTATTTTTTTTTTACACCTGTTCAACAGTAGGAATATGAAAAACACTAAACTCCATGCTTCCCGTATGGTAGAACGGTTGAGAAAATAATTAGTAACAAAATATTGTTAACAATATGTTTAAAGCTTTAGAAATAATTAATTCTTTTTAAGCCTATACAACACTGTTTCCATTTCCATCTCCGAATATCCTATTCTATATAGAATTCAACACCAACGAATCTCTTATTATTTCCATCCATGTATTTATTCTTTGGTAACTTATTCTATAAGAAATAACTTTCGAAACTAACCACGGGTAAAATAAGTTCCATTTCAGGCTTAGATCGTTGTATGAAATGTTAGGGGAGAGATCTAAATGTGTTACAATATCCGGTGAACATAAACAGATGTAGGATATTCTTTAAGACGAGGCAGCCTCGAATAAGAACGCAGCGAAATAACATATTGTTTATTTCCTTTCGATTTAAGCGTAGAGTTAATACTACTAGATTATTTATTTATAATTATAACCAAGCTATAAAATACGCCTAATAACGGAAATAATGTGGAATTTCTTAAGTAATACCTATTAGTTTCGTAAGTTTAACTAGAATAGTCGTCCATTCTACCAGAGTTCAGTGGAGATAATTTGCCGATAGAGAAATCTTATCGCAAATGACCCAGTAAGGCTTTATAATAATTTTATCAGCGGAACGTGCAATCATGAGCACACGCAATCCCCTGGTGGACGCCTATCTACCTCTTGCGCTGGGACAATAAAACCGACGATAAAACATAGAAAATGGCAGAAAGTTGAGTTGGGCGTGGACCATTCGCTTCATAACGGGAATATTACTTCGGTACACACGAGTATTCTATTTCGAATTGGTTGTAAGAGAAAGCTCATACCAGATAGCGCTTATTTATCGACACACCTTTTCTGCAGCGCGATTCAAAGGATGAACTAATTTAAATTAAGATGTTTAGATTAAATTGAATACTTGAACAGCGTTATAATTACAAGATATTTTTGGATAGATATGCAGATATAAACAATGCTTTTGGGGACAAATGGACAAAAAGATTAAGTACTATTTGTATTGAATTGTTATAAACGTGTTAAAAACTATATGTAAAAGGCTTTAGCCGTCAATCTATAAATATCTCTAATATAAATGAAAGTCGGGTTAGTGCGAACACTTAACTCGAGATCGGATGAACAGATTCTTCCGATGTTTGATTTATTGGATTCTTCTCCGCTCCGGATAACAGAATAACTAATAAAAGTGGAATACATGAATAAGAAAAAGTTAAAACATAATATTAAAGTTGGTATGGATCGGATTTTCTAACCGGCATTACCACCGCCATCTGTTGGGGAAATAGGGAGATGTCTGGTAGATTGATATTTTGGTAGAAATATTCTAGAGATCAATGTTTTCTCTGTGTTTCCACAGCCACATAACTTTTGATCTGCTTGTTATCATTAAAATCTATAGCGATTCATCAAAAACTAAATGATATAATAAGAAGTAAATTTATTGTTCTATGATTTCTAATCGAATTTGAATACTCGTAATGGAATAGCGTCATTGGCTTCATCATCTTTTTGGATGTAATGCCATTTAAATACAAAAAAAAAACTTTTGATTTTTTCACAATGAGTAGTCATGTAGGTATGTTAGCTATGTTATGTTGCCCAGCAATATTTTATTGACTTTAAGGCGGGACGAAGTTCGATGGGTCAGCTAGTAAATAAATAAACAACGTTGTACACGAAAGATAATATGTAGATATAAACAATGCTTAGAAATCTACAAAGTTAATATTTGATATGCTTATTGCTTTGGGTTGCACGACCACCAATTTAGTATGAAGTTTTTGTAAATTTCAAATTGGGAAAAAGAGTCACTCATCGTCACCTTTATTAAATAAGTTTCTTTATTATAAGTAAATAGGCACTTGTAGAAGATTTGAAAGGATCTAGTGTCTAAAGTATCTTGATTCGAAAATCTAATGCGGAATTATTTTGGTGTGCAAACATTCAGCATATTGAATGATATCACTTCAAGATAGTGGCGTGTACGCAGTGACAGCCGCGAGACTTCGAAAAAAGAAGTGGCAAAGAATATGAAGAAGAAAAATAATCTCTTCCTCCAGAATAAGATCATAAATTGTATTTTTTAAAAGTTGAGAGAGTCGATCTAAAAAGTGTTCAAATTTCCATGTATTCAAATTGATAGAACTTTATTTGAATAAGTTATTTCTAGTGGGAAGTGAAGGGGTGCATAAATTTAATACTCACGATGTAACGTAGAGATTACATACCATCCCCCGACACAGGACTACTTCATATTTTCACTATCTAAGTTTTTTGTAGGAATGACGTAATGGAATTTTAATAAAATAAATTAATCTGGAAGGGAAGAATGTGTCGCAGACAGTTACAATAGTGAAAGAAATGAATAGTTGAGATGGTTGCTTCTTAGCAGATATCGTTATATTTGAATGGATAAAGTTGAATTGAAAATGTGATAAAGTTGACACTTATGTTGATTTCTATACCTCTAGACGTGTTTGACTATTCTGCAGTTCTTGGACGGCTTGTCTGAGAGATAATTATTCCAATATCAACTGGGAATATTTTTGAACTTTACTTTTTTATCGGTACCTAAACAAAGTTATTTGTTTTACTTTTTTCAGATGTCATGCCTTGGCACAAGTTCACACACAGAGAAGAAGCCTACGGTACATATTCTGTGGTCGTTTATAGAAGGGTATAGATCTAGTCGCTTACGCATATTTCTAATTCTTAATTGCACTTCCCAGTTTATTTAGGGATAGCCTTCTGCTACGTAATCGGTAGATCTTTTGATTTTGTTTTTCGTCGACCATCTGCCTCTTTCTTCTAACTTTTTTTCCACCAGGTTGCTTGAGGACGACTTTGAGCTCTAGATATTATTTATCCATAGCTTAATATGTTATCGTTATAGCGTATACAAACATTTTAACTTTTTATGTATTACTGACTGAAATATCCCCCATCGTCCGAAATATTTAAGCGGGTCAAAAAGGGTGCGCGTGGTGAGAAGCTGCGGTAACGCGCAGGTCGTGACGGATTGTTTTGGCATGTCTTATTAATAAAGTTCGGTTTTGAAAAGACAGTGAACAACGGCCAAACGAAGGGATGAGAATCCTATCTTCTTCTTCTTCATCTATTGATTTTTTTGCTTGCACCCATTGTTGGGTGATGCGGCCACAATGTTATAATCACATACCAGCAAGTTGCGCAGGTATCTATGTACATCAATTTATTTAAAGTTCGACGATATACCTATAATTGCAAAAATAGACGACAGCTCATATAAAAAATTAAAATTCTCGAGAGAATCCTATCCTTCCGGTGAGAAGATGTGGAGGATTTATCCACATTTTCAGTGGAAACTATAGACCTATGTAATATTTGACTAATTGTTATAAGTTGCGCAGACTCGAGTGATTATTCGGATTATATATTGATTATATAGTGATAAATTAGATGATGGAGTAACAAAAATCCAAGATGATCTCCATGAAATAAGCAAGTGGTTAAATATGAACAAACTAAAACTAAATGTTAATAAAACAAAGTGTATGGTGTTAGGTAAGGAGAAAAATAAAAATTGTGACATAAAAATAGAAAATGAAGTTATACAGTGCGTAAAAGAAATTAAATACTTAGGATTAATAATTGACAGTAAACTAAAATTTGATTCAAACTACCAACATGTTGTGAAAAAAATTGGAAAAAAAACAGGACTACTAAATAGAATTAAAAATAATTTAGATATTAGCTCGAGAAAACTAGTGTACAATACCACAATATTGCCGCATATAAATTACTGCTCTTCTATATTATTTATGTGTACAAAAGAGCAGCAGAAGAAATTACAAATTCTGCAAAATAAAAGTATGCGGTCGATATTGGGATGTAATAAATACACTAGAATTAGTTTTATGTTAAGTGCCCTGCAATTTTTAGATGTTAGACAAAGAATCAAATTGAATACATTAATTTTTATATATAAAATACAAAATAAGTTGGTTCCGCGATATCTGAGTGATAATGTGAAGCATAACTCAGATATTCATGATTATCCAACGAGAGGTCGGCAGGAATTTAGACTGAGAGGAGCTAGGCTATCAGCAACTGAAAACAGCCTCTATTACAAGGGTTTTAAGTTGTATAATGGACTACCCTCAGAACTCAAAAGTGCGAAATCTCTTGCAGTCTTTCGAAGGAAATGTCTAGAATATTTGAGAACTAATCAAGACTTATCAAGGTAGTTATAAACCAGTTAAGTTTTAATGATATAAATAATTATTGATGAAAAGGTATTTTATGTATTTTATTATTTTTATGTATTTTATGTACACCTGAAATTTCCATTCTATTTCTCAAAGATTTTACTTGCCATAACCATTTTTATACTTTTTTATCATATTATGCGGCTTATTTCCTTCACATTTCGTACAGTTAATAATTATTATCTGGTGATTTGTTAAATTACTAAATTTTGCTAAATAACTCTTTGTAGAAAGACTGTGTTATTTTGAATCCTTAAATCAATACTCTCAATCATATCACATTGATATGTATGAATAATTGCTTACATAGTTTATCTTTAGTTACTATTAAAACCATTTTATTTACAAACTGTAATCTATACAACATGTTACTGTTTCTTCATATGATATGTTTTGCTCATTAGGTACATCTACAAATCATTTTCAAATTTTAAATTATTCTATTTATGTACTCGATCATTTTGTATTTTTTTATTGTAATTATTCTCTTCATCTTAATGTAATGTTATACACATTAGAGACATAAAATATATTAAAAAAAAAAGGTTTTGTATGTACCTACGTGCATACTATTGTAATTAAAAAATGCATTGTAATTAAAAATGTATTGTATACTTTAAGTTATGAAATAAATTACTTTTATAACTTTATTAAAATAAATAAATAAAATAAAATAAAAAAATATATTGGACGACCCTCTTTATATTTATTTTCTCAATACGGATTTAAGTTATTGGCCACAAGTTTTGTTTTATTACTATAAGTTTTTAATAAATTTCATACAGGTATTTATATTTTTAATATTCATCTACCTGACAATGAGTCAGGTTAATAATGAAACAATATGTGATCGTGTCCGCATATAGTCGCAGTTTATAATAGTTATATAACGAAATATTTGATAGAATGAGTGAGAAAGAATACGGGGGAATATTTGGCGCATAAATCACAATTCCGATAGCTCGATATCTTTTGAACTTGCAATTTTGCAAAAAAATCGTGTCTTCCTATTAGGTTTATATTTCGTCCCCGACTAAACGAATAAAATTATTTTCCAACTAATAATAATAATAAAAACGGTATCAAACAAAGGCCTTGCAAAAAGTATTTTTATGCCCCGTGCTCTGTATTTTATTGGTAATCCATAAATCAAAAATTTTTCGAACGGAAGTTTGTTCAGCGAACAAGTTGCCTGCAACTGGGGCCAATAGTTTCAATAACACGAAATGTGATACGGATTATTTCATAGAAAAACAATAGATTTCCAGAAATATTAATTCGAATAAAAAATGTATCAGAAATGAAACGATATACGTACACGTATCGAGCAAGATCAAAAATAGTGAAAATTTGACTTGAATTTTAATAACAAAATATACACAAATGTTCAGGTTATTTTACATATGGGTTTGAAGGGACAGTAAGGTCATAGTGAGCTACATTTTGCTGGAAGATGTTGGTCTTTAAAATGCTGCAAAATATCATAACACCACACTGATAAGTCCAACTCGTTAGAAAGCCCATCGAGTACCACGGTTTAGTCGAGGTCGTGGCTTCGATCCGGGTGTCGACCATCCTCCTCTTTCACAACACAAGGCTTGCTTAGTGTGAAATATGTCAAAAATATATTTCTGTCCACTTTGAATAATCCCAGATTCATAAAAACCGTGTGTTCGCATAATGTGAAACATGGCAGATGACGAGAGGATTAAAGGCGAACTACCACAACGACGAAACAGCTAAGGCATCCCCTAGATAAAATCTTGTAGGAAAGGCAAAGGGAAACCACTCATTCTCAGGAAACCACTAAGGCGAGGATTCTGTGTTTTAGTTATCGCCAACGTCATAGTGACCCGATTTGGTATTCTTAGAAGAACAAAGGTTAATAGATAGTGTAGGGAAAGAATGAATTGATTTAAGTGTTGTGTATTATATGTATCTTACATCAAATTTTTTTGTTGAAATTTAGCTCATGAAAATACAAATTGTTTTTAAATTCACTAGCTTTGTATGCCATTGAATTGAACACCAAATGTGTGTCAAATTTTTTAAAATCGAATTTAAAACTTTTTTGGAATATTGAATTATTTTAAACTTGTTTTAGCTCTTTTTTCAAGCGTGGATTAAGCCAATTTTCAGATGATATGCCAAAAAATTAAAAAAAAAAAAAAAAAAAAAAAAAAAATTAAAAAAAAAAAATTAAGCCAATTTTCATATTTACTGTGACCGAATAAATACCCTCTAGATGTGTACATACATAGTACATCCCTCTTTATTTTAGTACGTACGTTTTGTTCCTATAACAAATTGTTAACGTAGGCAGAAAAATAATACAAATGACTGAGTATTGTTTGTATAAAATACTAGCTGAACCTACAGACGTTGTCCTGTTTTAGCAATGGATATTTAATTCGATTTTGTTAAATATTTTATTAAAACAATATCTGTTTTGAACGATATTTGCAGCGCTCATTCAATCACTCGCGCCAAATTGTCATACAACTGGCTGTTATTGTCAAAACAATTAAGGCTGCCGTAAAAAAGTGAATACGATCCTTAATATTTCTTAAAATTTGACAGTTCTGCGCAACGTATATTTTTTTTATTCATAAGAACCTTCTCCTGAGAGTAAAAAAAGTGAGAGAAAGGGGCCAGTGGTTCAAAACTGATACTGTGATATTAGATCTATATAATATTATATCTTAAGATTATGATAAAAAAATCCATGTAATTATATGTGCAAGTTATAAACAGGTGTACAAACAAGTTATGTTTTATGTATAAGGACATTATATTATGGAAATCAAGCTGGCGTTTCCTGCCTATGTAAAATAATGCTCAAAAACCCCTCCTACGTATTCCAGATAAAAGCTGACCTGTGATTATAAATTTAAAGATAAATGCGTACCTGGACATTAAAAAAATATTTTGCTGAAAAAGGAATAGTTTTTACGACTCGGCGTATAAATTTTTTGTATAATTTATTTACAAACATTACATAATTCAAATTGATAACATATTACGTTTTTGTGCCATTTTGTAAACTGTACTATTGAACTGTAAACCATTTTTACTTCGAGATATAAACGACGTTTGATAATGTTGCCTATGGGCCACCGTGTAAGGAAGTCTTCACCAAACCTCTTGTATGGCATGTATGGACTTGTAAAACCTATCAAGTACCCAATATTATACGGTTTACATCACACACTGTTGTACATTAAAAAAACTTCGATGCAGTTTAATATTCAGCGTTCAAAATTGATAATTTGTAATTATTAACAGTAATACATTTTCTCCTATGATTTTAACGCAAAAACAAAACAAACCATTAAAATCTAGGTTAGAACAATATAAAAAGTTTTTTGAACTTTCTCTTGGATGTAAAAAGCTTTGAGAAGGACAGAGTTTATTATTCATGAATCTTCAGTTATCGTTCAGATAAATTAATATTATACTTTAATAGATAAAAAGACCACTCATTGAAAACTTTACAGTAAGTATCTACCAATTCTGATAAATGAGAAATTTTATGAAGTTCTCTTTAAATATGATCTTGCAAAAATAAAGGATGCAGGTTATGGAAGTGCAAAGTTTTCTTCAGGTGGAAAATGAGAAAGCGTGAATTCTTATTGATAGATGGAATCACACTAAAATTATACGTTTTAAGTTTTAAGTTTGGACGTCAGCTATTCATAAGTACTTTGGTGGGTATACGACCAATGATTACACCGTAAAACTTGACTTTGAATTATTTTAGGAAACATACGCTTCATGTAAAATGGTCGATCTTTTTGCTTTTTTTACATAGACAAACAGGGATTATGGCAAGAATAACGTAAAAAACGGAGTTGTTACTTGTTACCATACACATTAATAGACTTAGGTTTAACAAAACTTGCTGAAACTGTTTAAATAGTGTGCGGTAGCAAGTAGAGTACTAGTATACGTGAGTTGGGATATACAATATACATTGAGGGATATGTTGACCTACTAGTCGGACATCCAATTCTTTATTTATTTATTCTTTATTCTCACTTATCAACCCGTAGGTCCCTTGCGGGACTCTTGGGATCATCACATGTTACAAAATATCACACATAAGAATTTAAATTTCAAGGAAAAGAAAAAATGTACATAGATCAGCACAATTTGGAGAATACAATTTCAAAAGTCAAAAGGAAAGCACAGTGAAAAATAAAAATTGTAAATAATTATTGTTTAATGCTAAAAGGGTGTAAAAGGTCCTTTCAGCATCACGTCAGAACAAAAAAAAATCATACTTAAAAAGAGAAACAATATTTTGGCTATGCAGATCTGTGGACAGGAACAATGTCAAGATGATACAAAGCAGTCATCAACACTCACAGAGACATGACAAAACAAATATTACACCGTCACCACGATCAGAAAAAAAAAAACAATGCTAAACTAATTATTTAGCATTTCGTCAATTGAGTAAAAAGCCTTGTCAACAAGAAACTTTTTCACCTCTCTCTGGAAGCTCCCTAGATCTAGTGACCTTATATTTTCAGGCAGCTTATTATGTAGACGCACACTCATACATAAAAAACTTTTTGACATTTTAGTTAGCCTGTGTTTAATAGGTCTTATTATATCTTTGTTACGGGTGTCGTGATTATGTAGCTCAGAATTTAGAGGTGTGTTTTTGATATTTTTTCTGGCATAAATAAGACATTGATATATAAAGGTACTTGGTAAGGTCATTATTTCAAGTTCCTTAAATTTTTCTCTGCATGATTCCACAGTTTTCAATGGCCAGAGAATTCCCATAGTAACCACAAAGTATAATGATGTGCTGTAATGTAAGCTGCAGCCCGATTCACGGAAAAGTTTAAGTGTAAGTTTAGTTCGAAGTTCGAACGAAGTTCGATTCAAACCCTCCGTGAATAGGTACATAGACTGTAGATAGTCGCCGCCTACAATAATTATTATTACCAGCAGCCCTATTCACAAAAGTTTGAATCGAACTTCGTTCGAACTTAGACTTAAACTTTTCCGTGAATCGGGCTGCTGTAACTACCTCTAAAGTAGATGTATTCATGCTCTTAGGTTGCAGCACTGAGTCAATTTTATACATTAAATTAGCTATGATTCAGTTTTCCGACGTAGATAAATGCCCATACGTGGAAGGAAATCAGGCTGTGAGTACTTGCCTAGATATTAAACGGTTAAATGGATGTCATGATAAATGCATCTGACAATAATATGAACAACATCGTTTCTAAGTGAACCAACCTACTATGTTACCTGTTACCTAGCATGATCCACATTAAAAAACTCTCGATTGCATTGTTGAAAGAAACAAAAGAATTATACAGCCGTCTGGGGCGGCCATGTAAGTATTTTTTTCAATATTTGTGATCATTTTAATGGTGGGCTATGTCATTCTAATACGACTTTATGTTCTACCTGTTTGAAAACCATTAACATTATTTTATTTTCAAACAAGGATTGAAACTTCAGTCTATCATCATCGACGCGTATGTTTATATGGCGTGTTTTCTTGTAACGTTCTTTTGTTTCCAGGGTGGTTGCCAGTCAATGATGGCTGTAGATACCTAAAATTATTTTCAACACTAAATTGACAACTGACTGACGATATACATGTATGTATAATATGTTAAGGTTTATTATGTAGTTAAGTACTTTTCAGTATAAATAGTAACGATACTGATATATTATTCTAATTTAGACATTTCCTTATGCCTACTTTTTCTGGCCCCTATGATTAACCACGATGACAATCTTGTTATAATGACAAACCAAAGTAGGTACAGGTGCCTACTTATCGATATCAAGTAGTTATTATTAGTCATGCATTTCCTCCCAATAAGGTCTCTTCAGAACTCACCACAAAAATGATGGCCAGCTTCACCACAAATATGTTGCAGCCACAAACAATTACTCCGTTGGATGGAAGGCCTTGACTCAGACCACCTCGTTAATGTGGGATGAATGATACGTTGTTCGACTTACCTGGAAAAGAATAAATACAATCATTACAATACTGCTACAATGAATCATGAGAAAACGTGATCTATCATTATTAATGCAATTACCTACAAATAGAATTATTAATCATAACATTCGGGAACAATGCAAAAGAAAAAAGCTTTGTCTTTGAACTGGTTTAGTTCGAAAGTATCGTATAGCATCGATCTCAAAGTCAATCCACCTTCGATATTTTTATAATCTATCAAAATCATCCAACTCTTTCGAGGCATTATAAAAATTACAACGTCAAGAAAATAGCAGAAGTAGATAAATATCTTAATGGTTCCGTTTTTGGATCAATCAATCACTTGATATTAGGTTTTATTATAGAAGAAAAGGTTTGTAAATTGAAAGCCTTCATTTGTACGAAAACCTTTTTACAACGTTTCAAGGGTAAAACCATTTTGATTCCTAACACTTTTAAAGATTTTTCTACTCTTTTACTGCATCAGATCCTTTACGTAATTTAAGAACTATTAGATTATATTTTTATTACATAATACCTATGATGATCAAAACCAGTGGAATTTTAATTTATGTGTTCAACATACAACTTAGAACATAAGTAAAGTGTTAGTGTTTTCTCATATTAAATTACAGTTCATTTTTAATATCGCAGTTGCTTTTTTCTGTCAATTTTTTCAAGCTCCAGACAGCTTTTCTCAATCATTCATTCCTTTGATACTTGCAAAGCAAACTTGATGAACGCACGAGCTCAAAAAAGAATATCGTAAAAATACAATTGCATATTTACATTAGTGGTAGTTACAATAATAATCTTTAAGTTACCGTATATGAAAGTAACCTATTTCTCTCAATAACGTTTGCATCCTGAATTATCTATTATAGAACCTGTAAAAGACCCTCATAGCTATTTATTGACTACGGGGAGCGACACATAAGGCCCATTCGGTCCTGGTTTATCACCATACAAATCACAAATAAGAGGGAAGCGTCTCATAAAATAAATAATATTTCAAATTATAACACAAAAACTAAAGCCATAACGATAAATTGTCGACAACAATCACCTGTCTCGAATTATCTCAGTTGATTATCATGTAAATTTATGCAGATTGTTTTAAAATATTGAAACGACAATCGATGTTACCATCCGTGCTGTCATGACTTGTAGAATGGGTGGTGAATCTCATTACCGAACTTAAAAGATGTTTTGTTTTTCGTATACCTACTATTTTCAATGTTTGTATCCCTCGAATATCTTTCTGGGAGATGAAATTTTTGTTATGATTTCACATTCGGTTGGCTTTATTTGTAAAGATTTTGTTTTCGTTTTTGAAATGACGTTTTATCCCAAAATGTAGGCAAACACAACTACTGTTTTTTTTGTATTTAGGAGCACCTCCTTCACCTTATCTGGACGTTAACCATTTCTAAACATGTCTTCATATAAATCTTCTTTGATGACTTAACCGATAAAGAACATATATTTTTTAAATGAATCGGGGCCCACCTAAAGTGAACACAAATACATTTTTGACATCTTTCACTCTAAGCAAACATTGTGTTGTGAAAAGGGTAAGATGGTGGCACGAGGGATCGAACCCACAACCTTGAGATTGAAAGGCCGCAATTGAGCCGTTAGCCTAAAAAAATTCGTTTCGAATTGGAATACATTTAATAATTTCCTCATTCCTTATAAAGGAAGTGGTTGGTTATCCCTATTAGTTGACGGCTTTCGCACTTACTGCGCAATGAAGGACGTGGGTTCAAATTCCGGTGGCACCATTTTCACTACACAAGCTTCGCTTAGTGTGCAAATGTAGTAGTGTTTACTTTGGGTGAGCCCAGATTCATTTTATGTATAAAAATCATATATAAAGTTGATGGAACTCATCGCATTAATACCGTATAATCATTGAAAAGTTATACTACAGGCGTGAGAACATTCTATGAAACATTAATGATTATTGTGCTTTACAAACATTCCTTAGAGCAAAGGCTTTAAATTTCTTAAAAGATATGCAATTAAAACTCTTAATAATAAAATTTGTGATATGGCAGTAATTTTTGCTTTGCTGTTGACATAATTACTGTCCCGGAATTCACAGCATTTCCTACATTCTAAGGTCACCAGAGAAAGTTGAATGGGCAGGCATGACATTGTGGAAATAAAACGAGAAATCATAAAATGTCGAACCCACATTCAGTTGAGCTATTCAAAATAAAGAGTGGTTATTAAGACAAGCTAATAAGATTGCAATAGCGACTTTATTCTTCTTCAAATTTCCACCATCTTTTTACTAAAGAATGTTTAAAGATCAACTTTAGAATATTTAATAATTATTATGTACCTACTGCGTACCTCTTACTTTCGGCATTCGCATAAAAAAACATCTTTTTTGCCAACATATTGGATTTTTTTTTCACTGGATACACAGTTCTTTACTTTGGTATGTTTAACTATTTGTTTTAATGGTTTCGTCTATTTATATCTAGTTGTTTTATATTATTGTGACAAACGGGATAGCATAACAAACTTTTATTATTTGTTTTTATTTTTTTCAATTTCTTTGACGCATGTGTCCATGCGTGTGCCTGCGAAACAAGTCAGCGTATTAGGTATATAATGTATGGAATAAATAATTTATTTTCCATTTAAATATTAATCGTTTTAAGTAATTCCATCAATAATGCACGTTCACTTCGTTAATTTAATATTTTGAATAATAACATACTATAAATAAATCCCTCGCATCAAATTTTAGTTTCTGTAGACTTTTGAAAATCGATTGGATATATTTATAAATGCAACGACCTTTTAAGGAACACAGCGTCGGCGTCGCGTTGAATGATAAACGCATAAACGCCTTCAGATGTCGTATCCATATCAGAACGAGTGTACATCATTTTTAGAAAAACCACTACATTTGGAGTTCTATCCTTTGCCAGGCCCTTAAGGAAGTTTTGTGATGGTGTAGATGTAATTAACTAAATATGTTAGAAATTAACAGCACACATAAAGTGTGACGAGTAATTTTCCCAAGGTTTGGTTTCGGGATAAATCCTTGACATAATTGTGCTGATTAAGCCACCATCAAAACCCGCCTTGAAGCCTTGAACAGTTGGAAATAATTAACAAAGTTAAATTTGATAAACTCCGTCCGGGGATAAAGGCATGAGATTCGACTGGATAATAACTAATGGTTTACAATTATTGCCTATGCTTGTTCTACAAGCCTCTCTACGTCATATTCATTTTCTACATCTATATCTCCATTATTTTGATAGAAGATTGATTTAAAAACAAAGAACGAAAGGGCTTAAATTTAAGTATAACTTTAACTTTATTTAACACATGACTCACGGTATCCCTACGAGTATTTAAATTATATCTTAGTAAAAGGTATTAGGTACGACAATTTTTGATCTGGAGCGTATTTTCGGCCGACCAAGCGACTATCTTCAACGGAGAGTTTTTTTTTATTAAAAACAACTGATTAACTGTCAATTGACAATTGAGTTTTTTTTAAGAGATCTTAAAATAATTTATATAAAAAAGGAAGCTTATAAGTAAAATGAAAATATTTGATTTTTTTTACTGACACTGCTTGATCTTGCGTAGCTTCAATGGCATCCTCCCACATCATGTGCAAATCGTTAAGCTCTGCTGATTTATCAACAAATAAATATAATGAAAATAGAGTAAATTATTTGTGTTATTAATTTTGGTCAATCGTTTTCTAATTTATTTCTGAAAATTCTGAATTCTTGTAAACTTTTGATATTATTTCGATGAAATAAAATAAACTAAACTAAGAGTTGACATGTATGTGTACATGTCAATTCGGGTGAATTGATCATAATTCATAATGTAATTCCACAATTTAATTTGATAGACTATTTGAACTCAATTTATGATACGGCAACAATTTAAGATGAAAAAATTACTAAAGAAAGATTAGATGACGAAGAAAAGTAAAAAAATTCCATACAAAACTGAACCCAGAAATAAAGTGCGAGGGTAAGTCTCAGGTCAGAGAAATGTAAGAAGGATATTTGGAATCCTTATATTATGAGGAACTGAGTCTGACCGAATGTCAACAAGATGACTTTTAGGTACAGAAGTGCACAAAATGGGTGGAAGATATTAGAAAAGGTAGCAATGTACCTAATAAAACGAAGTATAAAAATAATCAAGTTCATGAGTTTTGATTGAGGGCATTGAGCCACATGTTATCACTTCAAACGATGTGAAAGATTACACGAAGTTCACTACTCTTAAGTGATTCAAATACTATATTGAAAGTTGAAATACTGTTCTCTATCCAACCCGCAAACCAAAATGTTCCCAAGATTTCCTGGTTTATATTGTTGTATTGATATGAGGGTAAAATGGATTTTGTTCTGTGTGTCGATAGCATAAAGCACGTGAAATATTCGCTGCTGTTGCAGCAAAATATTAAATCCAAATCAGAGGCGAACTTTCTTTTATAAAACAAATATCAGTACTATACAATTTCTCTAGATATTGGCCAAAACAAGGTCTCTTAAAGTAAATTTGGATACTTGAATATTGCTTCTTGCCATTTTTTCCGCCATTTTGCATCTCAAATTAATTTCAAATGCTAATAATTTATGAAATTAAAAAAAAAATGGTATTAAGACTATACATAATAAATTTCTTTAGAATTTGGGAACGAAACGGTTGTATATTACTTGAAGTCTTGAAGAAATACCTACCTGCTGTGTCGTTCATAGTTTTCTCTCTCTAAAAGCATAGAAAACCTAATTTGATTGATTGTAAAACCTAAACAGAACGACAAAGTGAACTTATAAGGCTGAAAGGAAAGGTGTGGGAAGGCTTGAACGACCGAGAATCACGTGGATCAAACACATGGATTCCTTGCTCAAGGTTGGCCAGGTCAGATGTTAGAGAAATGATATGTCGGTATGTAGAAAAGAGGTCCGTTCTTTTTGCCTATCCCTTACGAGACACGGCGTGATGGGTAAAAAAAAAAAATTTAAAGGAAAAACATTAGATTTTTCGTTCAACATCCTTCGACTCTGTTACATGACAAAAAATAATCGTTTGAAATTGAGTCCAAGTACTCTAACGGCTGGTTGATGGAAGGTGGAAAGCATTCTACTCAGGTGAACCTCCCTCCCTTCACATGCATTACCGTCTAAGAGAAAACCTGATCGATCAAGTGAACGAGCTGCAGTTAGAATGTGGCCATTAAATTGCTTTGTAAATAAACGCTGTGATTTATCACGGAAAAGTGTTTGGCGGAATGCAGCCGTAGGACTCGTTGTCGGAGATTTGATATTCTGGCAAGGTATTACCTGCGCACAAAAATGTTAAATCGACTTACTCTCAAACATAAAATGCAGTTTACAATATTTTATTTATGTGAAAAATTCTACTACTGTGTCAAAATATTTTAGATATTGAACCAACACAAATCTTAAAAAATGTGCACTACACGAAAAAAATAATGAGAGAATGTGGCATAGTTGACAGACTATAGAGTATAGGGATTCGTGGTGATGATCGGGTAAGGAAACATGCTTTGCTTAAAGTCTTTGTAAACATTTAAGGTTGGCATAATCGATTTGATAATTAGGATGTTTTAAACTGAAACTGTTTGTTACACTTCATATTTTTTAATTGACATATAGTAACTTTCACAAACGTTTTAGGTGGTGTGGGGAACGCTACGAGCTATCTTAAAGTTAGGAACCGTTGGTGAAATTCACTAATGGGCCTTTCGGTCATACGACCACCTATGTAAACATAAAATAAAAAAAACAACGAAAAATCGGTTTTTACAAGGTGTCCACCAAGACATGAGTAATTTTAAGCGGATGTTTATTCGATTCTACGTTCAAGAGTTGTTTTCTTGTTACCCATTTTATATACTAAACATCGAATTATCCTGGAATGATCTGGTGGAAATAGGACAACCTAGCTGGAAAGTGAAGGTAGTCGTGTTCTCTCAAACACTTGTCAAGCATTTTCAGACTATTTAGAGGATGAAAAGATGAACTACATTGATGAAAACTTTCTGGGATGCATAGCTTCATACAAATTGTATTTCTTCTGACGAAATATTCATTCCGAACCTGACTAAAATAGTTAAATGTTAGTTGGTCTGTAAGCAAAGCTAAGGTGGATAATGAGAAAGAGTACGTGTGTCAGACCAAAGACCTAATTCATCATTTTGACGTTTCCCTCCAGCCATTGGCCGGTCAGAGATGCCACATGATGTGGATGTGTCTACACACTACCCACTGACAGTAACGGATAAATACTGAAAGGGAACGATGTGTTTTATGCAAATTATTCAGGGATGTGAAGGGACAAGTGATTATCCCTTATTAGGCCGCTTATTAAAATACATAGGATGTGTGCCAAGTAATAATACTACAATATCAATATAAGATTTTACAACGAACAGACAAGTACACGGTATGCTGTACTAAGTGGTATATAGGAACGTTTTCAATTTATCAACAAAAAAAATAACATTTTTGAGTTTTGACCATGCATTTAAGGGCACCAAATTCAATTGAATCATCAGGTAGGATTGTTTAGTAAGAAAACAAATATTTTAACAAAACAACGAGGCAAATATGAAACTTAAGTCAAAAGGGTTTATTATTAAAAACAGAATCTTTCAAAATTTATATTCTAATATCTCTACATACATGGCTGGGCTATTTTTGAACAAAATGACTAGTCACAAAATATTTCAGAAAATTCATCCCTTAATAATTGTCACGATTTTTTTTTTGGACAAAACGAAAAAAAGCGCTGATGGGCGAACGAAAACCTCTTAAAAAAACTCTCGGTTTTTTTAAACTGTTATGTACCTAATAAAAAGTAAACAACACTGAAGATTTAACAAAAAAAAAAACATTTACATTTAGGATTTGTCGTAAATATCGGAAAAAGCAGCCACAGAATCTTCCAAAAACATTTTTACTTGAACATTAGTTCTTCGATTAATGATAATTACGGTATATAAAAGCGGCTGGAACACGAATATCTAAAGATTATTCGATTGGGTTAGGCAGGACACAGATTTCTGTGAAATTAGCATAAAACCAATATCACCGTATCGGTATTAAGTGTTTTGTTGTGTTGTGTTCGGGTTAAAAAGATTACGTACCCTCGTTACACTAGTTTCATACTCCATACACGGCCAACACATGGTAGACACAAAGGAATATTGCCATAAAAAGCACAATGGCTAAGAACTAGATTAAAACAGAATTCTGCTGTTGCTTCTTTTATTCGCGATCTTCTGGATGGAAGCTTTAGATGTGAATTTCAGGCATCAAGAAGTGACACATTTTTATAAAGTTAATTTGGCTGATTTATCAACAGCTGATATGTTTTCGAGGCTGATATAGCCTAATCAAAAAGTTCTTTGAAAATCAGAATATATAGTGGCGGTTTCGAAAAATATCAATGTACCGGAAAGTCGTTCAACCTAGCCAAAACAGTTGCAAAATGCGGCTAAAATAACTAAAGACAATATTGATAAGCCATCATCAATATATCGACGGTGAGCTGACAATACCTAATATATTTTTAATAAGATTTATATTTTTAATAAGGCGGATGGTAATATATTTTTTTTAAATTATGCTTAAAAATACATTAAATCAATAAAAAAACTTTACGTACACTAATGTTATGTAAACTCACACATACTCCGATGTATTTGACATTGACACAGACTCGTATATTCTTTTGTTTATCTGTGGTCAAATTTAGAATAGATTAATACTGTTTGTCTTTAATAGTAATTTATAAAACTTTGTACACAATATCATCATTTCAAATTTTACTTATCCATGTAATCGTTTTGAAAAGAAAATTGTGAAATAGCGCTCGATCAGTCTTTGACAATGGAACGTCAATAATGTTTAATTTCAAATTAGTTATGGTCAAATTTCGAGCACTAATCGACTACTAGTAAAAATAAATCTCTACATACATTTAACAATGATCAGTTCTGCTTGAAAAATAAATTCTATCCTGATAGACAACCGACATCAAGAAAAAAATTGATCGAATTTGTAATTGTATTAAATGGACTTAATACGTCTTAGTGGATAAGTGTAAGATTCGCGTTTAAATAAAACGTAACGTAAAGATTACATGTTACATTAGATTACATGTTACATTAGATTACATGTTACATTAGATTACATGTTACATTAGATTACATGTTACGCGGTTTTGCACCCATCATAATACTGTTGGAATGTAGGTATGCTTTAGAATTTACGTTATGCTATACGATTACGTCTCATATCTGAAGTATTTCGTGCGGTTCCCAAAACACGCTCTCATAACAGTAGCGAATCTTATTAGGAACACACGAGTTTATTGCAAATGGGTAATACAATTGTTAGCAATGTATGCTCTTATTGTCGACACACCGGGCACCATGTTTGGGCACATTATTGTAACTCCTGGGTCACATTTCTTTTAGGTTTTACCACTTTGTGAGTACCGTGAACAATTGGACGGGCGTGATTTTATTTATTATCAGTAACGGTTTACAAGCCTTGATAATAATATAAGGACAGTGTTTGTTTTACCTAGAGACTATACAAAAGAAGATACTGCAGGAGCAAACACGTATTGGGATCTTCACATTCAAGGGACTCTTTTTTTCTTGGGCTACATTGGATCAATCCGATGAGCAAAAGCCATATTCCTCATCACGATGAGTTCTCGCGGAAGAAGTTAGGCTGATTGATTACCTGTCTTCTTCTACGACGCATAGTTCTGTAGGAGTACTCTTGACTGATCGGTACTAATGGGGATGCGTCCGGAATTCACCATTCATCCTATTGTAATCTGCTATACTTTACAAGGTGTAGGGATGCTCAAACGACAAATTTATTACGTGAAATAATGTTTGATGGAGTAGAAGATTAAGTTCGAATCATGACCGAAAAAATGAAACAATCATACTGATACATTACATTCGCCTCAAGGGAATGACCATCGAGAAAGAGACCTACGAAAAGCTGTAGGTGCAGTTAGAATCAATCCTATAAGAACAGCTTTTTGTAGTAGTAGGTTGATAAAATTTAGGTATTCAACGATGGTAGAACATGGGGTAATTCAGACACAGTTTGGAATAAGATAAAACAAAAAAAAAGCTGCTAACCTAGGGTAGCCCAGAACTCATAGTATATTAAATGCCTTTTCGTGTAAAACATCTTTGCATAAAAAATCATAATTTTACGATTAAAATGAATTTATCCTTGGAATTATTATATAAACTTTAAAATGATATCGACTATTGGAGCTTTTTATTATCTGCTTTAGAACTACATATTCAATATTAATCTGTACTTTAAGGGGGACCCACTGAAGTTACGGACCTCAAATTTTACGTGCTTGTGTAGGAGCAAATTTTATGAAAATCGAAGAATTTTTTTTTCTTTTTTAACCCTTTTTCTAGAACAAGTGAAATTTTCTTTGGATACTTTAAGAGGGTTCCCCTGAAGGTACAGATCTCAACATTTTATTGACTCATCTACATCGAGGGGCTAACCGTTCTACCAAATTTCAATCAAACCGGATAAGAATTACTATGAGTTATGGGTGCACACTCATTTTTGGCGTACGCGTACGGGTAAGGGGAAATTAAAATTTTTTTTTTTGCATTTTTTGAATCTACACCCTCGAAAACGTCGAGAAAATTAATTTCAGCGAAATCTATTTTTTTTTTTGAAATCCGATCACAAGACTCATGTATATTCCATATACTATGAGTAAAAAACAAACAAGTTTCTAAATTATTGGATTTTTAAATGATATTTAAAGAGAGCATTTTGTACAATATCTGATCTGTTGTTCTTTTCATTAGACTATTTAAAAGTAGATATTGAATATTTAGCAAACCTTAATCATGTTTAAAACTAAATCTACGCAAGATAGATAGAATGGAGAGAATAATTAATTCATGTGGCTATTCCGTGTGTCCTTTAATTAGTATTGTAGAAGAATTGATAAACTTGAAAAATAAATCTTGGAAGAAGTGATGATACGCCAAGACACGTTACTGAATTATTTGGCGGACAAGTGTAGAGAGAGCTGGTTGAGGTCCTCTCAATTAATTACAGAACACACTCTGGAACTCCAGACACAACAATACACTGGCAATAATAATAAAGACGATAAAGGAAAATGAAGGAAAGGGAACAAAGATTAATAATACTACCCCCTGTGTACACATATACCTATACATGTTATAATATGTGTGATTTATTCCTCTGGTTTATAGTGAAATTGAATTAAGACTAGAGGGATGGGGGGAGGGGATGTTGATGAAACTACATATACTCTACAAGTCCTGGTGTGAATTGATGATGAAATATTACATCTACTGTCAGGATTGATGAGTTATGACGTGTAAACTAACTACTATTATTATTATTATACTAGAAAGGAAGCGAGTAATAAAAATATCCTTCAATTGTTGACTTCCATCGTTTTGCCTTCCTGCTGAGAAATAATAGATATCTCGAATATAATCATTTTTATGTTATTATTAAAGATATTAAGATTTTGACAGATATTTTTAGTATTTTTACCCAACTAGAAATTTTATATAATCTATACAATCCAATCCAAATCCAAACTCCCTTTACGTCCTACTCAGGGAGCAATGGAGAGCTCTTGTTGCCTCCCTATGCTCCTGAGTGGGGGGTAAAGGGAGAATTGATTGATTGATTGATCTTTTGACAATCTTAAATTCGGTTTGAAAAAGTTCTACATGCTCAATAAATATAATATATATTTTTTTTTTGGAAAAAAAAGAATCTGTGCCCACTCAAAGTGAACACAAATACACTCTTTGACTCCTTCACAGTAAGCTACTTAAAGCTTGTATCGTGAAAGAGGAAGATGGTCGGCACCTGGGATCGAACTCACGACATCCTATACGAAACTGTAAGAAAGCCGGCGTCGTAACGGCTAGGCTAACAACCACTTCATCTTCAATTCTCGTTTTAAACATATTTTAAATAGATGATGAGTTTTGGGTATACTGTCAAATAGATAATAGTCTTAGAAGATACTCGTATTAAAAAAAATGGTTCGAAATCGTAAGGTAAAACAGAAAGCCTCGTTATTCGAAAAAAGTTCTTGGGATGGGTAAAAGGGGGGCCTTACTCTTTTTTTTGGAAACGTCAATGGAAAGAGTGTGTGTGTCTCACAGTAGCATTCGATTATTAATAAGCGGCGCTTGACGTGAATAAAAGCATTTAGATGTACGTGAATAAAAGTCCGGCGAGCTTTATTAAACGCGACCCTTAATGTTTAAAAGGGTTCATGTTAAACTTCATAAAAAAAATAACAGACAGCTCCAACAAATTGTCTGAATAAATAATAATTAGTTTACCGAGGACATTAAATATGGAGGCGATAAAGCTACAAAGGTCTTATCGTAAAGTTGACGAAAAAACACTCGAGCATTCATCGCGTTAATAATTCATTGTTGTTTTGCGAGCCACCAGGCTGCGCTGAACTCTTGTGATTTTATTTATAATTTCCAACTAAGGTCGCTTCCAGGAATGATTTAAAGTCTTCCACAGTAATGTTAGCCAAGATCATCAAAATATTTAATTAAAAGCGCCCTTAAAAATTTTGGGTAAACGGGAGATCCCCTTTTTAGCTATCTCGTGGTGTCGCTCGGAATGAACGATATTTTTTACGTTTAATTTTTTTTTGATTAAAATCTAATATGTGTTCACTCTTAGTGAACAAAAATAAACATTCGATATGTTTCACTCAAAGAAAAGATTGGTATGTGAAAGAATTTGTCGGTTCCAAAAAAATATCAGAAAACTTGTTTAGTGAAGATTTATTTTTATCTTGAAAGATTATTCAATTAATGAATTTGTTCTAAATTTTCCGTCTACATTCATCGGTTAGAAAATTATAAATATCTGAATAATTTTCTCTCCAGCGATTGACCACTAGTTAATTAATTTGTTTCCTCATTTTATAGCTGCGAATAGTTTGAAACATTTTTTTCAAGTAATGAACTAAAGTAAATTTATGGAATGTTTTCTCAATCCCTCTCATTCCTACAAAGAAGTTATATCTATAAGTACTTAAAAAATAATAATCTGAAAAAGAATCATAGGTTGGAAACAATTGAATCATCTGGGTTGACTGGCAGAGATCCTTCGGGATAAGTCCGCCCTTTAGACTGTCAAAATTACTGTCGCCACACTGTACTTTTAAACAATAAAGTTATATTTATTTATTTACTAGCTTTCCCGACAGACGTTGTCCTGTGGCCCGTTAATATGTACATAATGTGCAATGCGCCCCCGTAAAATAATACAAAATTAATTCGATTGAGTTAAGCTAATAAAATAATAACATTAAACTATTTCTGTAACAATATATTCAAAGCTCTGGCGGGAACAATTTGAGAATAATGCTCTCGCGCACACACCCTACCTCGCCTATTACCAAGACGAATGTGCCCGATAATATTGTTGACTTTGTATGAAAATTTTCTAAAACGCTCGAAACGGTGCGGTGGAGTAAGTGGGATGGGTTACTGTAAGAGCGTATGCGAGAATGAGAGGGAACTACCCGCGATGGCGTGGGCGCGTCCCAGGTAACCGTTCCATACAAACAATATTGTATTTTACATAATTTTTTATTCATTTTTTTTATCTTTTCATTAGTTATTCTATTATCCGGATCGGAGAACAATCCAATAAATCTAACATCAGAACAATCTGTTGAGCAGATCTCGAGTTATAAGTGTTCGCACCAACCCGACTTTAATTTTAATTATTTACTAGCTGACCCATCGAACTTCGTCTCGCTTTCAATCAAAATTCAATAAAATATTGCTGGGTAACAAAACATAGCTAACATACATGACTACCTACTCTTTGTAAAAAAAATCAAAAGTTATGTGGTAATTGGGAATCAGTTATTTCAAAAGCACCAAAACTCCCCCGTTCCATACTAACTTTAATATTATATTATTTCATACTGCCGTGGGGTCGCCGGCTAAGAATAGCACCTCTGCTCTTTTTGCTGGTTTTTCGAGCATCCTGTAAGAGGCAGGAAATCGAAAAATCAGATCGGGACCGTGAGGTTGACCACCTCACGTCCTTAAACCTCAACCGGTCAGAAAAGGCACAATGAGCCTCGGACGCCTTCGAGCGCAATGGAGAGCTCTTGATGCCTCCCTATGCTCCTGAGTGGGGCTTAGGCATCCCGCATTGTGGTTGGTTTGGGGGGGATCCGCGGTGGGCTTGATTTGTGTGGGGCCGGCTTTTCGGTGTGATTGCTTGGATCGAGCTGGGAGGTCGGTTTCGTGCGGGTCGGGTTTGCCGTGGATTGGTCTTCTCCGGGCTGGCTTGCGTTGTGCGGGGGCCATAAAGGGAGTATGTATGTATGTATGTCATACTATTTTCCATCCATTTTTCGATTTTTTAATAGTTGTTATTCTGATTATAGATGTTAATTAAATTATAAAAATGCTTGAAAAAGTATCATCAAAAACGATATTTTTAATTTCAATCATTATACCACCATCTGTAGAAAAATAGGGAAACATTGCCCTATCTATGTAATGTTTCTATCAAAATATCAATCAAACTATTTCCTCAACAGATGTTGGTGGCGGTACCGATGACGAACCCGTTCCATACAAACTTTAATATTGTATTTTACATAAGTTCTGATCGATTTATTCAACGTTTTATTAGTTATTCTGTTATCCGGAGCGGAGAAGAATCCAATAAATCAAACATCGGAAGAATCCGTTCAGTAGATCTCGAGTTATAAGTGTTCGCACTAACTCGACTTTAATTTATATTAGAGATTTAATCATAATAATGTCGGAGTGATAATTACAATCAGACATATTATACACTTTGATCTTATATTAGATATATATATAAAAAAACATATCTGATAAAAATATGGAAAGGAAGCGTCAGAGATGGAGAAAACTTTCTGAGCCATCTGGTGGCTGAATTAACATCCCCAAGATGAAAAGTTGTCGAAGAAAAGCGACGAACGATAAGAGTTATTGAGAGAGGCGCCGGAGGACGGAGGGGAATCCCGTAATGCGACGAGAGGGGGCAGATAACTATCTATGATGAAGGAAACATTTTCGTGTATGGCTATTCATCTCGACATTATTATGAATACATTATCTACGGATTGTACCTAATCATACTCGCCTCTCTTAAAAATATTGTATTCGGAGAATCCATTATGGCGACACTGACAATAGCTAAGGCGAGATAAGGTCAAGTATTGTACCATCCCTCTCACAATGCTACCAACATACAAAATATATATACAATACTTCGTCGTAAATACATCTCACGAGGCAGCTTTGAATAGGACAAATCGAGAAATATTAATAAATTCAAATTCTGGTGACAGTACAAACAGAGATCTCGACATTATGATAAAAAAAAATACACACACACACAAACACAATAATAAATCTCTGAAGAGATCAACTACTCTGGAAAAGAGATAAAATACACATAATTGAATAAAAAAGGGAGCATAAATATGAATATAAGTATTTAATATATATATTATTTTTTCGTGGATGATGTATGTGGCTTTACGTATGTAAACACCCGTAGCCCGTAGCTAATAATATTATTATTTGTTTGGAATTTATGAATTCGCCAAAAAATCCTTTTATTCCGGTCCACAATAGGCGTAATTTAGTGAAGGTTGTTTTACCAATGGAAATGAAAAGAAATTTGAATAATAATAATGATAATCATAATATCGCCCTTTGAACCCTTTTACCAAACCCCCGAAATCCCTTAATTAAGAGCTAATATAGGGCAACCAATTAACATCACAGGCCGTGGTGATGTTTGCTACTAAAGACGAAACCGTTTATATGAACGTAGATACTCCGATAAAATAAATGTTGTCCGCCTTTAACATTTTCCGCCCTGAATTTTATATCAAGTAGATAATTTACAACACTAATTTGAACGCAGATTCTAATAAAGTTAAACTTCTCAACCGCGAAAATCCATTAATGAATTCATCAAATAATATCCATCGAAGAAAATTTTGGAAATTGTTTTCTTATATTCACTGACGGTTCAACAATACACCGCTTTGTACCCTGCCAGGCGTAAAAACTTTTCAGCCGATCCTATTGAGCTTCTCCGTCGGGTTCATTCTTTTTTATTCGAGTCCGGTCGCGCTTTCAGTTAAATATAACCAAACAAATCAACTCGAATAATTAGCCTAGAATAGGTAGGTACACACAATGCATTCAAAACATTATTTTATATAAGAACATGGCATTGTTTTATTTAAAAGAATGTAACGTCAACACACTACATAATATTTCAAATATATGGTTAAACATTCATGCTCAATATCTAATACCGACCTCGGTAGCCTAGTTGTATTAGCGTGGACTTCAGATCCGGGGTCCCGGGTTCGATTGTGTTTTTTCACTTGAAATTTCTACCCGGGGTTGGCCTGTCTCAGATTGGACGGGACCGGTTGACTGGAAAAAATTGCCTCAGGCAATAAGTTCCGCCGGCTATACTTACACCTTTGTATAGAAAAGTGTTATATTATTATTATTATATCGAAAAGAAATTAAAATGTTTATTTAGAAAAGACGGTTTCAGGATAACAAGTCATAAAAGTTAAAGTGCAAAAAATCTAGTCCGTGACAGAGATAATTATGTAGTGAAAAAGCGTGTATCAAACTTCGGACTTCTTACTTACAACAAATGAAAAAAATGGCAGCTTAAAAGGTTAAAAAAATAAAGTTCATTAAATGTTTCACGAGGGGAAAAGTATCGAGTGATCCACCTGATACTGAAGGGAAAGATCGAGGGTCGCAGAGGGGCTGGAAGAAGGCAGATGTCCTGGCTGCGCAATATACGAGAATGGACGGGTTTCCGTACTGTGGAACAATTGTTCCGAGCAGCCCAGGACAGAGAGCCGACGTTGGGAATACCTGATATGCACCAAAAGAAGAAGAGTGTTTCACTAATTTCTATGTATAACAATGGAACCCTATTTCCTTTTATCATTACATAACGCTTAGGTACACGCCATTGATCACGACATCGCTAATTCTTTTTTTCTTTAGTTTGCTTTTGTCAGAATAAAGTTTTTATGAAAAAAATATTAATAAAGTTGTGCGGAACATAAGAAAATTATTGAATAACGCCTCAGTGCTTTTGACACTTTAAACTTTTCTATTTTTGAAATTTAATTGGAGTTTGACACCTGTCAATTCTTTTATAGTTGGTGAGATTGTCATAATTATTTTTAGCCTATAACCCTCGTTTAAACAGATGCATCGATCGGAGTTATATTAGTTAAATTAGATACCTAATTAATTTATCATCAAGTATACAAATACGTGCATTTCCGTGGGGTTGCCGGCTAAGAATAGCACCTCTGCTCTTTTTGCTGGTTTTTCGAGCATCTTGTAAGAGGCAGGAAATCGAAAAATCAGATCGGGACCGTGAGGTTGACCACCTCGCGTCCTTACACTTCAACCGGTCAGAAAAGG
The DNA here is from genome assembly GCA_963576905.1 of Mystacides longicornis. Lineage (NCBI taxonomy): Eukaryota > Metazoa > Arthropoda > Insecta > Trichoptera > Leptoceridae > Mystacides > Mystacides longicornis. Next base: position 17,308,905 of record OY756425.1, read on the forward strand.
CACAATGAGCCTCGAACGCCTTTAAGCGCAATGGAGAGCTCTTGATGCCTCCCTATGCTCCTGAGTGGGGCTTAGGCCTCCCGCATTGTTGGTTTGGAGGGGATCCGCTTTGGGCTTGATTTGTGTGGGGCCGGCTTTTCGGTTTGATTTCTTCGATCGAGCTAGGAGGTCGGTTTCATGCGGGTCGGGTTTGCTGCGGATTGGTCTCCTCCGGGCTGGCTTTCGTTGTGCGGGGGGCCATAAAGGGAGGATGTATGTATGTATACAAATACGAATTCAATATTCTTAGTAAAGACATCAGAACGGCGTCTGTCTGGAGAGCGAGTTATTAATGCCCAACTACTTGGTAAATTCGTACACCAAAGCTTGGTTTGAATCCTACGAGTTCAAGGAATTTTTCAACATGTCATTTAAAACATACTATAGGGTTGGATATTTGATCACAAAATGGTGAACGTGGTTCACTTGAAGTTATCAAACTTATCCATCATTCGAAACAACAGCAGAATACAGCCGTTAGCGCGGGGTGGAAATAAATTTACCCTTAAAAATTCGTACATTAATAGTGCAAGATTAGCTTCAAATAATTGAATTGTATCTATCGTAAATGCACCGTTACGCAGTCGAGAAGATAAATGAAAAGGAGGTTCAACTGCATTAAAGGCTGCTGTTGAAGGCGAATAATTTATAACGAAACATTGAAATTGTACCAGTCAGTATACATTGTAATGTAATGATTGTATTGTGTAGAGTATAACTGCAGGCATAAAAGCTATTGTAGCAAAAACATATAATTAGGATTTCTACCGTTGCTAGTGTTAGCTCAGAAATATGTAGTACTTGAAGTCAGTAGGGCCTTTCTTAGAACATGTATTGTCTACGGTAATCTTGTACGCCCAATCCGTTATGATTTACGATTCGGTTTAGTAAAGCTGCGAGTGTGTTTGTGCTATATAAATAATGGTGAAAATCAAACCCTTTGGTACAGACAATACTTTTTAGGTACATCTACTCAGGGGCGGAACTGTACATCCTTCGGCCTTTGGAAAATTTTCGGATGGTGCCCTCCATAAAAATAGTCACGATGGGACGCTCTTAGACCTATTAATGAATAATTTACCGGTATGACTAATGTAACCTATATTCGTTACTAAAAAGATTAATAATGAAAAGATAATAGTAGAAAATATCGAAGTAAGTACAAAGGCCTGGATAGATAACGGTATTATCTTATACCTACTTACTTACATCTATCAGATGATGTAAGGCAGATATAAATATTTCAAGGTGAAAAGGTGAGCCGAAAGTATATTATAATTAAGTAATTTGTAGCTGAATCACTCAAAAAACGAGTGCATGGCTTGTTAAAAGAGTACCCAATTGGTTGTTTTAACCTTGTTTTTTTTCCAGTTTCAGTCAAGGGGTGTGGACTCCCAATAACCGATGCGCGAGACTTCGAAAACTGTTGCAGACAGTAACAGCTCAAAACATATTAGATCATTTTGTATGCATCGGGAATGAGACAAAGTTGATCTGCCGCCATACAATTATTATTCTTCTTTATAGCCTTTCTCTCAATACATACAGGTACCGTACCAATATATTTTCAAAAGTTATTATGTTGCTTTTTAATATCCACATTTCTTGCATACTCGATGTTGAAGTATTTTTCAAATTCACAACAGTCGTACATTATATGATTAAATTTGAGTAGGCAAGTAAGTACCTACATATTACATAATATGTTGGTGTACATCAGGCCCTTTCTTTCTTTCACTTTCGTCGCTTTTTTCAACGACATTCCAAAAATTTCTCATATAAATTTTGATCCGACTTTCGAAAGAGAATGATGATGGACACGAGAGTGTGCACTCAAAAGGCCGTAAGACAAAACTTCTTTCTTTGAAATAAGAACTAAATAATTGTATACTCTATTTCTGGAGAGAATGACCAAACAAGTATACAAGTTTGAATTTTTTTTAGGTAGGTCACGCGTACTTAACACACACCCATCATTGACATAATATATCTGACTGACGAGCATATTCAAGTGCAACGACAAGTTTTTAGTGTCAGATATTTTCTATCATTCTCTCGAGAAATAGACAATAGGACATGTTTGTCATTGATAATGAACCTCATTAAACAATGGGCAAAACGCAATGTCATTGACTCACTCCCATATAATATTATTATTATTGTCTACCAACCAACACAAATAGCTGACCGACTATTCAAAACAAATTGCCGTTAGTTTAAATTGAACGCTGACCGCGGTTATTTCCTGTGGCCAAAACCGAGCCTCCATAACCGTCAAGTGCATAATTAAACGCAATCATAATAGGAACAATTTTATTACGTAATCCGTTAAACCGCTTAATACGTTCTCCACAGGTGTTTCAAATTGGACGCGTAATGAAATAAACACATTTCGAATTGATATCGATATATAAATTTACTCGTTTCACTTTTTAGTAAGTAATTCTTAAAGATCAAAGTGAAAAAAAAACACAGATTTCAATATAAAAAAATAAAATTATCAAGTTTTCTTCGGTATCTTTATATTAACTCAATTTGTTAGAATCAGTCTTTTAAAACTCCATTAATCTTTATAAACTATGATGGGTTGACGGATTTGTGTAATTTCATGAAGTTATACACTTTCACATTTTTTTTATAAAAAATTGTTATTACGGTAAATTATTTTGTACTTATAGGCATATTAAACCTTTGATTAAATTATTGAGTCCTTACTTATAGGCATTTTATCAGTTTGTTATATTTTACAAAACAGTGCATTGGAAATTGACCAGAAAACTAAGAATAAATTGTTATATTTTTATTCTATACTATTCCCGACAGACTTTGTCCTGTAGTCCTAACTATGAATTTTGATTTCAAATTTGAAATTAACATAAGAAATACGTTTAAAATATTATGTTATTAATATTATGAATGTTAAAAAATAATAATTTTGAAAGCTTGTAAGAAATGCTATCATAAATCTGCGTACCAATGTTTTGAAACTCAATGGTTGCCAAGTAAATAAAAATTGTGTTGTTAAGGAAATGAATGTGTGTTCACTCAAAGTGAACACAGATATATTCTTCGACTCTTTCACAGTAAACTAGTTATAGCTTGTGTCGTGAAAGAGGAAGACGGTAGGCACCTGGGGTCGAACCCACGACTTTCGCACCGAAACAGTGCGAAAGCCGGCGTCGTAACCACTAGACTACCAACCACTTCATGTTATGTTATACAAGACAGAACCAGGGTGGTTATTCATGAAACGGATTTTTAATATTATCTGATTGCGATCCTATTCAAAATCTCAACTTTTAAATATAAAAAAAACACCATTAAATATAAAAAAAATATAAGTATCACTTGAATTAAATCTTTATCGATTGCAAATTTCTTGCGGTTCTGCAGATGCCAGAGCTTATACTTATAAAATAATAATCAATCCAACAGATAAACATGTTATTCCATGTTATTTCGTCTTAATTTTATATCAGGCTTAGAAATTAGGCAGAAGTGATTCTCAAAAGAGAAAAGTAAAAATTAAATGGTGTCTGAAAGGACTAGGATTTTAATAAGATCGCAACTAGATCGTATTTAAACCGTTTCGTGAATACCCCTCCAGTAGTTCAATACCAAAATTAGTTTCAAATATACGTGTACTTAGATAAATAGCAGTAATATTGATTAATATTAAGAGGTTTATTTAGTTTAGAAAATACCTACCTATGTATTTTCTAAACAAGTGATCCAGTATGTCAAGAGATTCTAGAAATAAATACTATAACACACAATATTGTAGTAAGTATGATTTCATTTTTTGTACCGAATCTTTTGAATGGGATAAAATTATATTTATTCAATAAAATGTTATGCATAAAATAAGAGTAATTCAAGCCTTCTATTGTAGTAGTAGGGAATAGGGAATAGGTTTAGCCGAGAAATCAATGTTAGGGTACACGCTTGTGTGTGAGAGTGTGATCAATTTCAGATAGAAAACCATTGTTACACTAAGTCGTTATTGAACGCCTGAACGGTTCATGAGAGGATATTTAAATCACCGGCACCCACCTGAATAACTCCAGCCTGTGCGGAGATAAATAGCGAAGCCTTAAGCTTCCCCACTCACGATCTCTCCAAATGGATGTCATCCATAAAATATATATCTCATTAACGATCACTCCAAATTGATGTCATCATAAAATAAGTCTCATTAACGATCACTCCAAATGGATGTCCTCATAAAATAAGTCTCATTAACGATCACTCCAAATGGATGTCATCAAAAAAATATGTCCCATTAACGATCACTCCGAATGGATGTCATCAAAAAAATATGTCCCATTAACGATCACTCCGAATGGATGTCATCAAAAAAATATGTCTCATTAACAATCACTCCGAATGGATGTCATCAAAAAAATATGTCTCATTAACAATCACTCCGAATGGATGTCATCAAAAAAATATGTCTCATTAACAATCACTCCAAATGGATGTCGTCCATAAAATATATATCTCATTAACGATCACTCCAAATTGATGTCATCATAAAATAAGTCTCATTAACGATCACTCCAAATGGATGTCATCATAAAATAAGTCTCATTAACGATCACTCCAAATTGATGTCATCATAAAATATGTCTCATTAACGATCACTCCAAATGGATGTCATCAAAAAAATATGTCCCATTAACGATCACTCCGAATGGATGTCATCAAAAAAATATGTCTTATTAACGATCACTCCAAATGGATGTCATCTATTTTTGGCAGATGTCCAACATGAAACTTCACATCAATTAAATAGCAACTCGTGCACCCTATTGGAAGGATGATAACAAAATGAAAAAAAATTGGTCCAAGTTTTAACACCGACAATCAAAATACATAACGACTTGGACCACGCTCACTCGAATTTCCCCATTGACGATCCGTTTGGAGTGATGGACGAATGACTTGACGCAATTGAATTATGGACTGATGGATGTCCGACTCACCTTATTTATTACTCCATATCATCCATTTGGTTATCCCCATTCACGTTAATTTTTTGGAGTGATATCGTTCCATTTTGACGGACGGAGTGATCGTGAATGGGGGGCCTTATGTTACGTATATTGACTCACATATCATTCGGGCCTGGATGTATTCGATTGGGATAATACTTTGTAGGTATTGAAGACTCTTTGTGTATTGAGATATTACTATTTTCTCTGTAATACTCGAAACGCCAATATAAAGGAAATACAAAAATATCGTCGATATGATATATTTGCTTGAAACTCTTGGACTAAATCGAAATTTTTAGATCGTAAATTTAATAAAAACAAACATGCTTTAGTTACGAAACTTGAATAGAATACTAGACAGCTAAGTACGATATATGATTTTTAATTTCCGTCTGAATAAAATAGATGGATATGGTCTTATACAAAAAATTTTTTTTCAGCATTTTTGCAGAGTGTCTAGTACTTTAGTCGAATAGTAAGTAATTTAGTAACATCTGTGTACCTACACCTAAAATTTAGACGAGTAGATTAGCCGGCAGTTAAGTCGAGTCGACCCATTTTCATAACTTTTTGGGGCAGGTAGCGCTCCCACATCACGGGCCAATGGTGGGAAGCGCTAAACATGTATGAACCTGTTGATAGTTTCGGCCGAAGATGCTTTTATGAACCTATAGGTATTTTCGTTGAGTTCATTAGTTGCAAAAATTTTCGCTATGCGAATAGAGTGACTTGTTTATTTTTATACTTTACATTGGTCATACTTCAAAAGTAACAATCTTTGTTATAATACAATGTGTGTAAACTTACCCCTATATTGTGTAACAAGCTGCTTTTTTAGTATTAATTCTTCCTCACTAATGAATTGTACTCGAAAATAGTGGGAAAGATTTTTAGTGCAATAGCGAGTTATGTATTTAGGTACTAAATTCCTCGCTTCTCGACCTAGTGTGAACTAAGCTTTACGCTTACTGTATTATAAATGTTTGTTATTATGATCAATAATACGTCTTTTTGCACTATTTTTTTTAGGATTCTTACTTATTTAGTGTAGTTATGTTTGGAAAAAGGAAAGAGGGATGTGTTTCCTGAAATAAAGTGGAAAAACGGCGCACTTCCATTTGGTAAATAAAGATTCATGGCGCGCTCCGTCAACATGAAGGGAAATAAAATAGAAAAGGAATCCTTCACATTTACAAAGAAGAAGAATATAACATATCACCTGTCAGACAAAGTCGAGAGTCGAGACAAGATCACACATTGACGTTGTTCTTAAGGAGGAACGCTCGCGAAACAATTCACTGCTTTTTGTTTTTTGATCCTTTTCAAATATCGCAATTTTTACGGCAAACACTGTCAATGATTCTACACAATCTCAAGTATTTCTCAGAGTACCACGTCTTATGGCTTCGTGTTTGAAAAAAAAGGCAAATTTCAAAACAAAAAAATTTTCACTCCTACAATGCGTTGAACACCCACGCAATAATGTTTTTTATTTTATTTTTTAGTATTTCAGAATATATATTTTTTGCAATAGGTTACTTATCGAAAGAGGAAATGCATCCACGAGTTTGCATATAAAAATAAATATGAGGTCTACGGCGATCAATTAATTCTCCGCTGCGTTGAATTTAAAAAAAAATAACACTAAGATGAACGTCTTACCCTACCTTCCCTATATATATTTTGATTACAGCATGTATCTATCATCAAGAAGGTTCATTGCGTGAGTTAATATGTACAGGTATGACATTTCCTCCCGTTTATTAGCCTGTAAGCCATTACAGTTGATGATTAAAAAAAAATCACAATACGTTATTAACGAACCTAAATATAAAGCAAAACTCGAGGGGAACACAATTTCCTTTTTACGACTCCGAACGTAAATGGCGACATGAATAGTTCGTGAGCAGGGCGAGAAAAAAAGGAATTAAATTTTCGCCGAATGTGGGACACGCACTAAACAGAAACATACACAGTGGGTTCTATTAACAGTGTCCGGATGTAGAAACTTATCCCGGATACTAAAGAGGCAATAATTAATTTACAAACATAAACATCCAGCAAAGATATTTCCGGAATGCTCACCCATTAGACATTAAGTGGTCCATATAATAATATGCCGGATTCAACGTATGGATAGGAACATCTATGTCTAATGGTCAACTACTATTTTGCATACAATTTCTACGTACAGTCTTGTGTTAAAGTTAAATGCACACTTGGCTACTTCCATAATTCGTATCTCGCAGCTGAAATTCACACGTCAATATTATTATGTAAGACAGAGATAAACAATTGTCATCCTAATAAAAGACGTATATATAATAAACTGAACCATTTGGTAAGTTTCTACTTACCTAAGCACTAGTTGCGCAAGTTCGAGTCACCAAGACCGGCTTTTGTTACTACATACATACATTTCAAAGAATAAGCTTGAGCGATCGCTTTCTTCGTCACAAACGTCGATCCATAACTGTGGTAGCTTAGGCGGTAATTTGGACGTATACTTTCGTAGCGCTATCTAAAGGTCGAGGATCCAAGCCTAGGCTGCACTTTTTTCTCTAGTTTCTCTAATGTGAAAAACTTCGAGTATTTGTAATTTAAGTTATAAAACAATCCAAAGCTTCGTAAAAAATTTGAGCTTTTGAAACCAATTCTCACAACACGTGTCCAGCCCGTTTCTGAGTCTTTCTCTTTTAAAACACGTAACCAAAAAATGGGTAAAAACATATATTGTAGGTATAAAATTTAGAAGTGGTTGGTGACCCAGCGGTTACAACGCCGGCTTTCGTACTGCGGACGTCGTGGTTCGATCCCAGGTGCCGACCATCTTCCTCTTTCACGACACAAGCTTTAAGTAGCTTACTGTGAAAGAGTCAAAGAGTGTATTTGTGTTCACTTTGAGTAAGCACAGATTCATTTTTTAAATAAAAAAAAAAAAAAAAAAAAAACTTTTCTTTACATAATTCTAGGGAAAAATAATTAAAAATGGTGTAAAATGGATATATTATACAAAATACAGTATATATAACATGTATGTATAACATTGGGTTAAATAATTGGGACATAATATTGGTGGTTAATCATTGTAACATTCTGTATCATGATGAGTATCGTAATTCACTAACGACAAGTTAACCACAGAGGTTAAATAATTATTACCACAGTCTAACAAGGCAGGTATCCGTGTACGTAGGTATGGCGCATAGGTGGGGTTAATATTGCGTGTGCTGAATCAGCGGTATTAAAAGTACCAAATTGTACCACCGCCAAACATTACTTGTATCATTTTGAGAAATTAATATTTTATAGTAAAAAAGGTATTTTTGCCTTAAAAGCGGGTTGAACATTTTGCTTTTAAAAAGTTCAAATCCATTTATAGCTAAATTCATGTCAATAACAAAATCCTTTCGTTATAATACAGTATACCGAAAATCGTTGAGAAAAAAATAAATAAAATTAATATGGTAATGTCTCAATCCTTAAAACATATCAATATGGAGTAAAATTGAATTCAATATTATGTAACATTTCCGGTAAACATTTTTTAGTGCCGTATAATTCACCCTCACATCCAATATTTTGTTGCATATTGAGAAACAAATAAATAAAACAGCCTTCATAATAATGAAATATTTTGTGGACGTTTTTAGGGGTTCGTTACACTGAGAATTTCGTTATTTCCGTATTCGTTATAACCAGATTTGAACTAAATTTCATAGTTAGGTACGCCGTAAAAACGTATGATTTACGATGATAATTATATTAGCTGGACATAGCATGCTGAGTCACTTGTTTGTGACATCATGGAGATAATATCATGCATGACATAGTGCCTACAGTATGATATAATTTGCGAGTACCTACGTGGATTATTAAATGCAAATTATGTAGGTAAATCTAGGCTGCCAATTTCTGAACAATGTTTTTTTCATAACATTCTAAATATTTATAGATTCTTGTGTGTTTTCAGGACAATACCTTAGCAAATACACTCAGAGAAAAAACGCTTAACAAAGTCACAATAAAAGCTTTGCCATTTTTTTCTTGTCTCTGCAACATTAAGATTTGTTTCAATGTTAAAGGAAACTTTGTTTCTGCGATAATTTTTTTATTGTCCTGTGTTTATGGTTTTGTTATCAATTTTCTATTTGTTTTTATAACAATATTATGGTAAAGTTGTATTACCGACAACTTTACGTAAATACTGTATCAACGTTAATTGCAACAATATTATTATGCTAATTATTTTGTATATATGACAATGTTTTTTTTTTGTGCTAACAACACTTTGCTTGACAGGACAAAACACGTTTAATTTATTTATTGCAAATGGCGTCATCCTTCAATTTTCATTCAACTGATGGCAGTGAGTTGTTTTATAAAAATGGAAAATGTGCTAGATTTTTTGGAAAAATCGAATATTTCGAAAGAATCTATTAATAACATAAGTGGTGAGTACAATTATTTATAATTCTCTGTAGATATTGTTAAATAATATGGTTTTTTTGCTTTTGAACATGCCAATACGCATGCACGTTTGATTGCATCAAGTCTTTCACCTATCAATATTAAATGTATTTTTTTCATTGTGTGATGGTGCAATTTCATTTTATGACGTGCATAAAGAAAATAAACTAACGAAACATATTATATCCATAACGACCAATTTCATAACTTAATAGAAAAACTTAACCTCAAAAATGTGCACATAATAATTATATGAGCTCTTATACTTTGACAACAAAAAACCTATTGACCCCATTAAAATATTTTACATTTACCTAATTGGGATTATTATATTTGCAATTATTTCAGTGGAAGGAGTGACATCAATTGATATTTTGCTTAAAGCAAACGACAACGAATTGTCAACGCTGTGTTTGAATGTGGGTGACAAAATCAAATTAAGATCATCACTGGACTCCCTTCGAAATAATGTTTGTAAATAATCTTAACTTCTAATGTTTATTTAATTGTTAATATACCTAACTTGATGTTAATATGATTTGAAGATAAAGTTAGTTTAAACATGTATTAACTATAAATATTTTAAACTTGTATTACTATAAACTCGCTTACTACGTATATATAATTATACACATATCCTTATATGTAAAATTACTTGTTTACATTGTATAATAATAAGTATTTTGGCACAGTTAGATCCATATATGACCCGATAAATGTTAAAATATATTTTTCAAATTTTATAGATTGAAACTGAGGATCTCCTTCTGCTTTCCGGCATCGATCAAGACACTGTTGCATTACCTACTCGACAAAACGCCACCATCTTTATACCCGAAAAAGAAAAATCAATATTACATGTAATTTATTTATATACCTATTATTTTATTTGAATAGATCATTTGCCCCAGATTTGTTTTAAATGTTGGTTAAATATTTTCAGATTGTGCCGTCAACATCATTTCAATCAGAGAAGACAGACAGTTTTAGAGAATCATCACAGTCCTCTGATGATTTCAACTCTTCACCACTGCCTCAGGTAAGCAACTCGCTTACGTTTTTACTTAGTTGACTTCACGAACAATGGTTTTTGTTTCAATTTATGTTCAATTGACGGCCGGTGGGGTGCAGAGGTAACAAAAATGAAGAATGATCTTTTTCAAACTGTTCTGGGTCTTAGATGTTACATGTATGTGTGTTTGTTGCATAATATGTATGTATATGTATCGTCAAGTTAATAAGTACCTATAATACAGAATACATGCTCTAATTTATGACTAGTTCGATCTGTGTGAATTATCCATATGTATTTATTTATAATAGTTAGTCTTTAATAATCATTATATATAATTCTTTGTTTCAGGAATTATCATCATATTCAGAAACCGCCAAAAACTTTAACTTAACTCACTTGTTACAAACAGAAACAGTTGGTAGAAAATTGCTACAAAAATCTGATAAGAAAGAGTCTTTAAGTCCTTGCGATCGCGCATACATCGTAAGACGTATTGTAGAGAAAGAGTTAAAATGTTTAGAGAAATTAAATAGAACGATTAGAAAAGACGTGTGGATTCAATGGGCAGTTGCCATTTCTCAATTATTCAAGGGTGAAAGTAGCGACTTGTACTACGTGCCTTACAAAGTATTAGGAGGTAAAGTGATCCAAGCGAGTGGGCTTATACACAATCGACTAATAACACACAGAAGATCATTGGCACCTCAGGGTTATAAAAGAAGGTGGAGCAGCAATGGAAGCGGTGACAGTGATAGTGGTCACAGCTCCAGTGAAAGTAAACGTGTGAGACCTCTTCCAGACTCCTTCAATGTCACCTCTGAAAATGAAAATTACGAAAGTTCCCTTAATGATCAATTGAATTGGCTGAAAAATACTTCTTCACCAAATGATGAAGTAATAGCTAAATGGGAATCCACTTTGAATATCCGTAATAAACTACTTGAAAAGCTTTCGTACATAGAATATTTCAAGACATTTCCCGCTTTACACTTACCCTTGGGATATAAGTTGGTGAGTTGCATATTAGTCTTTTTTTTATCTTAGCCAACAGGCCAAGAAATTAAGAAATCTCATTTTAAATTAATTTTATATAAGATTAATAGGTATATAGGTACATATTTTAATTACTTCCATAGCCAGAAAAGCAAGGGGAAACGCCGCAGGCATAATACAATATTTTCCTTGCAGAAACAGGCCATTTGTTCAGTTGACAGATCTAAAAGTTCTATTAATTTTAGTACATTCGTATATATGTTTATATATCCGGAATAGAATAGAATTATTCTCAATTTTATTTCACAGTAATTTTAAGAGAATTTATTGTTTGTCAAAAAAAAATTGTTAGAAGGATTTCATGCATAAGCCTACTAAAGGGCTGTGTACGCATTCATTTTAAGGTCCCTGGTATATAAATGTAATAGTATTTTAATTTTCAGGTCTCCAGCGATTTCAATGCTGTATATCCAGGGGCCACAGATACTTTTATTCAACGATTTCCCATAGTGAAATCAAATCTTTTAAAACTGCTCGCTGCAAAGTGTGAATTTCCAAGAGTCGACCAATTCACATTAGATCTGTTACAATTAGCGTCTGGTGAGTTTTCAACTTACTATTCATGTGCTTATATTTAGTATAGTTTGTGTTTTATTATATGTACTTCTTTTTAACTATATGCAGCCCAAAGGCTGTACATAGTTTTTAATAAAATTGCGTGTTGTGTTTTATTTGGATGGAATTGTTTTCCTCGCTTATCTAATTAAGTTATTTATTTTTCAGTGGGTGAGGAGCAAGCCAATGTTGCTACGTTTTTGACAATAATTAATCTTCTACGACAAATGCCAACAGTCAATGTCCCACGTAAAAAAGTGTGGAAACTGTCAAGAGAAGAAGTTCGGTCCAGTTTTCTTGGACGAGTTTCAACTGCTTCAGATATTGAAAGATACTGCAGTGATAGAGAAGCATTTGTTGCTGCAAAGGGTATTCCGAGCCTGCCATATATTCTGGCTGTAGGATCATCTTGGGCAAGTGTGTTTCAATATGAAATCGTCATTCATAAAGGACTAAGATATCAAGTGCAAGACATTTCTTCTGCAATCAAATACACTTTTCACATTTATTGGGCCCTAGACTGCGCATACCCCAAAGACTGCACCCCGTGCTGGATGTTCATACAACGCACAATGTTCCAAATGACATCTAAATATGATTCAGAAGGGGTTCCGCTTCGTGAGTTAATTGCTAAAATTGATGCTTCATGTGGTTAATATTTTATAGGCTGTTCTCAGCAGTGAGAATCCCCTGTTTATCCCCTTTCTTATGTATGGGACATATAACATTCATTTGCCATTCTTCTGGAACTGCCTCCAAATCCCATATCTTGATTACAAGTTCTGGAATTGCTTCCAAATCCCATCATATCTTGATTACACAAATTTGTTAAGTATATTGAAAAAAATGGTACCTTGTGCATTGTGCGTAAATACCTTTTCTGATTTTAATAGATTAAGAAACCACATGGCTTTTTATCACAAAACAGTTACATCTTATTCTTGTGCAAGTACAGGATGTTTGAGAACTTTTCAAATTTTTAATTCATATAGAAGACACTACTTAAAAAATCATTCAGTGTTAAATGACCCATTGCAATCGAGCACTAGCAAAAATGTAGGCGATCATTCGGAAGACATAAGTGACTCTCTTCAAAATTTCTCTACAGAAAGTTCAAATGACATTGATAATTTATCTATACCTTTGGGTGACAGTTTAGCTCAGTTTACCTCTGCTCTTTATGCCAATCCTCAAGTGCCTCTAAATATTGTAGATACTGTTTTCAATGGCGTAAAAGATATATTTTATAAATGTCTTGTGCCACAGTTAATGGAACAAGACAGTGCGGCATTTAAAGAAAGTATAGTATCAATAATTTCAAATTTTGATAGTGATTACAAGAGACTTCTCTATTTTAAAGAACATGGGTCTTTCGTTGAACCTAAAGCGTATACAGTAGGAACAAGATACGATTTTGTGAGAAGTGGTGGTAAAAGAGTATATAAAGCCGTAGAATGTAAGGCTCACTTTATCAGTTTGAGAATAGTTTTGAAAAAGTTCTTTTCTTTATCAAATATTTTGAGGGAAACTTTACAACATATGAATGAGTTAGGTGAGCATGATTCAACCCAAACTATAGAACATTTTATACATGGTTCTTCTTGGAAATCACGACAATCACAACATGGGAGAAAATTAGTGATGCCTGTTTTTTTACAAGTTGATGATTTCGAGCCTCTGAATGCTTTGGGCAGTCACAGTTCTATTCATAAACTAGGAGCTGCTTATATTTCACTACCTTGTTTACCGCCCCGTTATACATCCCAACTATCCAACATTTTTTTAGCATTGATATACCATTCCTCAGATAGGGTTCAATTCGGTAATCGTGTAATTTTTCAACCTTTGATTGATGAATTAAATTTCTTGCTTAACGATGGGATATTTATTGATCATCCAAATTTTAAGGGAACTATTTATTTTGACTTAGGACTTATTCTCGGAGATAACTTGGGTCTACACAGTATTTGTGGTTTCGTTGAAAGCTTTTCTGGTAATTTGACATGCAGAACCTGCAAAGTTACTAGAAACAATATGATACAACTTTTCCAAGAAGATAGCTCCCTTTTGAGAAACATGAATAATTATAGACAAGATTTGAGAACAAATAATGTTTCACTTACTGGAGTGAAAGAGGAATGTATTTGGCTTGACGTGGATAACTTCGATTTATTCTCTCATATTGGTGTAGATGTAATGCATGATTTGAATGAAGGTGTAATGAAATATGTAATGAGTGAAATTATCGTTGCTCTTGTGGATCAGGCTAAATATTTCTCTATGCAACTTTTTAACAATAAACTCGCTTCATTCGACTATGGTCCTGATAAGGCAAACATTCCTGTGTCTCTGTCGATTGAACACTTACGTAAAAGCAACTTGCGCTTAAGTTCCTCAGAAATGGCAACCCTTTGTAGATATTTTGGTGTAATGTTTGGTGATTTAGTCCCGCGAGGTGATAAATATTGGGTACTTTATATTCAGCTGATGCTTTTGTTAGATGTCGTTATGTCTTCAACTTTTCGTCCTGAGTCAACAACGTACTTGCAATATTTGGTTTCTGTACTTTGCGAAATGTATACATCATTATTTGGCCAGAATCTTAAACCAAAATTTCACAATTTGTTACACTATCATTCAGCAATGCTTAAATTTGGGCCCCTACGATATATTTCATCGATGCGCTTTGAAGCTAAACATCGTCCAAATAAGTTAATTTCAAAATCTTCACAAAATAGAATAAACATGTCATATACTATTGCCAAGAGACATCAATTGATTTTAAATGACATTTTCCTAAAAGGGGAATTAAAAACGCATATAAATTTTGGAGAAAAAACTAGTATCTCTTTTGATGTAGCATCGGTACTTGCACAAGAATTTGGATGGAATAATATAGAAAGAATCAAATCAGTGACTTGGGTCACAATATCATCTACACGTTATGCCAGAGATTGTGTTTTAGTTAGTGGAATTGAAACTGAAAACGTCAATTTCTCAATAGTTACTGATATTTATATATACAATGAGCGTAATGTTGTTTTTAAAGCATTGCCTATGAATACGATCGCTTTTGATGACCATTATTTTGCATACCAGGTTGAAAATCCTCCCTTAAATACTCAATCAATATACATTGATTGTGATACAATGCAATATCCATATCCATGTAACATCACCATCGTTGGTTATGGTGATGTACAACCATTGCAGTATGTAATTTTGCGTGTACCTCTGTAAAAAAATCACACTTCAATGCAAATAAAGGTTTGCACTTATACTTTTTAAGTAAGAAATGTTAGTCTCTTCGTCGGTCTCTCAATGCTAAGGATCGTGACCGTCACCCAATGAATGCAACTTTGCTCTCCGATGCACTCGGTCTTGCGTCATCCGCAGCGGCTCGTGCAGTGGCCATCCTGTCTCTCCCTTCACCTGGTCGCTCCATCTCATCGGTTCACGACCCCTTCCTCTAGCGCCCTCTACTTTGCCAGTAATGAAGAGTTTTTCAAAATTATCATCTCTTCGCGCAATATGTCCTCAATAGTGTAGGACACGCTTCATACACACCGTGGACAGTCGGTCCTTAATTTTCAGTTCGTTTAATATGTACTGATTTGTTCTGAATTCCGTCCATGGTATTTCGTAGACGTTAATGTGGGATAGCTCCTGAGACTTCAAATGATTCTTTAAATGATTTAAAATAAATATTTTTTATTACTTTTAAATAAATGTTTGATACAACTTGTATTACAAATGTTCAAGATAAGATAATATCCTCGTAACCTGTCATGTGATTATATAATATATTGAGTAAATTTGTGTCTCTACTTAAAAATGTTATTTTTATTTTATTTAATTTTTTTTTTGTCTTAAATTTGAGCCGCCTTTGTTTTTAATTGACATTACTCATCCTTCAGGATTCTTTAACTTGTACTTTTTAAGTATGTCACTTTTAAATAAATGTTTGATATAACTTGCATTACATATTATGTTCAAGATAAAATAATATTTTTGTAACTTGTGTTTTATATAATGAATAAATTTGTTGATTATAAATATGCTTAAAATTTTCTTTTGTTTTAAATTGTTATTATATGTCCCTTATATTCTGATAAGTTATTGTTCTTTTTTATTGATTTATCAACGTTGGTTAATCCTTCAGGATTCTTTAGTTATTGGAAATCAGCAGAGTGTGTGTATGTGCTACGATAGGAGTTATTATTAAGCGTTTCTATTCATTACTTCGTACTGAATGTGCATGTCAATTGCTGATTTTTGATAACCAAATAATCTTGACGGAAGAGCAACCTTTGATGACTTAAAGTTAACTATTCTTTTTTTAGGGCTACACTCTTGTCAGCACGGATTGCATTTTCCAGTAAGTCTTTCCCTATTTTACGAAGATAGGGAAAGGCTTACTGGAAAATGCATATCCGTGCTGACGAATAAGGGGTAGCCCTAAAATAAAGAGTAGTTGCAGATACAAAGTTAATTTGTTTCTGGAACAAAAGCCAAATATTTGCAATAACAACATTACTTTGTTAGGATAACAGGAGAATGTAGGTGCAAGCACAAAGTCAATTTGTTGACGGAATAGAGTTGAGTTGGTGCAGATACAAAGTTAATTTGTTACTGCAATAACTTAAACTTGTTTCTGGATCAAAAGCCAAATATTTGCAATAACAACATTACTTTGTTAGGATAACAGGAGAATGTAGGTGCAAGCACAAAGTCAATTTGTTGATGGAATAGAGTTGAGTTGGTGCAGATACAAAATAAAATTGACAGGGTAACAACATTAATTTTGTCAGTGTAACAACTGTACTTTGTTTTAGAAAATGTTGTTACGTTAACAATAGCAATTTAACAATAAAAACATTGTTTCATCGACTATACGCTATATACGGCTGTGTGGGATCAAAGTTTTTTTGTTACACCCAACAATATTTTTTTCTGAGTGTAACAAGTTATTAACTTATTGGTGCTAAACTTACACTGTCAAATTATTGTTTAATGATTGAGACCACTTCATATTCTACTGTTGCTTCCGTCATCTACCGTTGTTCCGAAGGGTGGCGAAATGTGATCATAAGGTACCTCGATATAAATTCTCGCAGACTCATACGGAAAACAAATTCAAATACAGCAAAAAAAATAATTTTTGGTACAAACAATAAGACACCTAAGTGACAGTAGGATTGAAAATGGCGGGAGATTAGTGGAAACCTGGTTTTATGAGACTGCCTGATCAACCTATATCTAGGTTTCCAGCGTGATCACATTACGTTTATGGATTTTTTTAACCTTTTATAATATCTTGATTGAGATTGAACTAGACTAAGGGTTTACCTAAAGGCATCAATCTGCGACTGAAATTGGTAAACGCGTAAGTATTCATCAGATTTCTAAAAAAAATACACATGATTCAACAGGGGAAAAAATTTAAATAAAAACAAAGGTAAGTAGTTAGAAAAATGTATAGTAAATTTAATTCATGAAAGTGTGTAAAATCTCAATTGTTAGTGGGATTGCAGAAAATTAAAAAAAAGTGTATAAAATCATATTTAATGTGTTTGAATAACATACAAGTTTTGAATACGAAATACAGAAGTGCATTAAATTTCTCGTTATGTACTCAACATTATCTAAAGAGGGCGTAGAGTTGTTAGAACGAAAGGCGAAAGATGAAGACAAAGAGCAGGGAAATGGAAAAGATAAAACAAAAAGAAGATGGTTACAAAGATTGCCCCTGAATGGGTGCAGAAGGATTGAGGGGAGGAATGATATGTGGAAGGCTTAAAGGGGTAGGTGAAATACATAGCTAAGAAAATATAAGTAAAAATAATTGCAAACATTTGTATGATCAATGTAAATAGGACTTAGGAATTAGCGAAATCGATCCAGCCGTTTAGGTGTGATGCGATGAACACGCAAAATAGGTCTATTAAGGGGTCCCAATTTTACTTTGGGGAGTGCGGAAAATTTAACATTTCATCCCATAACAACAGTTGTATGTTGGAATATCTGAGCAAGTATCGCATATTTCGTCGATACTTATAATATTTTCCACGGACAGCTGTCATTATTTGTCATTTTCTTCTTTGGATGTCCTGACAGGTCAGGTGGTCTTTGGCGACCACCTCTGCAAAATCCAGTCGATCTGACGCTTCTCTAAAGAGTTAATCGATCCTTGATATTTCGGTGCATTCCCGGATATTTCACAGCCAGGACATCTGTTTCCTGCGCACATTCCGCTTTCCCTCAAACTTGCCCTCCAATATCAGTTGAAGAATGGGATATTTCAAATATGCGACGGCAATTTTCTCCTGGTGTTGGCTCTCTCTAAGACTTCTGTGTTACTAATCATGTCGGCCATAAAAATGAAAATATTTCGCTTGGGGTTTATGTGACTGAATGAAAATACAGATTTACGGACGAACTAACCGACTTTTATAAAGGATGAATGTTGGGTTTGTTCGAGATGTTCCTTATCCCATATCAAAAGTACACATCATTAGTCTAGTTAGTAGAGAATTAGAAATGTGTTACACATCTTGCGATTAAATCTGCGAACGTCTGTAAGAAAGTTATATATTATGTAATATGGGAGGCATCTTCTGTAGTCGAACGCGTCTTGAATAGCAGTGCGAGAGATCCTAGGTGCGGCATAAATTACGAATTGTTTCGGCATGATAAAATCAAACTCAGTATGCGGAAGGGGAAAGTGCTATATTCAGGATATTCGATCCTCTCTCACCCACTCAACTTGACTCCCAGATAAGCGCCGAAAGGATAAACAGATACACAAAATATTCCGAAGGAGTTAGACTCGAAAGTGAATCGTCCTAATCCCAAACATCTATCAACGATTTTACATTCTTTTTATAAGGTTTTTAGTTTACGAAAGATTTATAGGGGCATTATCCTTTTTACATCTTCACGCACTACACGAAATAAATAAAAAGAGAGAAATATTGTCGTGGCTGTAGGGGGAGAGGGGGGTGAAACATATACGTAAATATGTGTGGCGGGGTGTGACCCTAGGGTCGACTCCCTTCAATTACACGACGAATTATAATCATAAAAATATGTAACGCGAGAGTAGGTATAGAAAATTTTGACCCTTAATCAAACGAAATCTGTAAAATAGATAAAAAAAATTTTTTGAAATTTCTTCTTTTATAGTGGCTGAAACTGAAAAATCATACTCTCTGATTCTATTTATTTTGTCTTCAAGTAAGCGGCTGATTATCATTTTCAAATAAACCTAATTTGAAAGTTGGTAGGTAAATTTATAAAAGAAAATAATTTATTTATATTATGTAATTTACATTAACGATTTAAAAAAAAACATTGTGTAAATTTGATTATAAAATTGTAAAAAAAAAAATTTTTTGTTCTTGTTTGAGATCATTCAACATTAATTCAAGAAGGTCAATTGACTGTCAATCGAAATAAATAATTTTCATAATTCATTCTACAAATTATTAAACATATTTTTGGGTCTATTCTTGTGACATTCACTGTCAAATTAGATATAAGAACAACGCAATCGCTCAACACTGCGCACTTTCTACCCACATACGGTCAACAGCAGGTGAACATTGAATGAAATAACTACAACTTTGTATGAATTTTCAAGAAGATATTTTTTTTTAAATTAGCTTAGGTATACAATTTTTTTTATTTTAACACTCATTTAGTTTGATCAAGTGTCGAGATAGCACATTGTATGGGAGTAACCAAATTATAATTAATAATAACAACGGCAGGAAGACAAACCTTCGTTTAAACTAATTAATTTCATAACGTGACACCCCACACTCCCCTAACAGGTGTCCTAATTATACAATCCACACAATAATGATTACGGGGTTGGAACGTCAATATTCACCCCTTCGTTTATTATATAAAACATATTCCTGTTTGATACAATATATTATTAATAACGGGGAGTGTTATCTAGTGCACACCTAGGAAATACTAAAATTAACTAGGATATCATTTTATGATATTTTAATAATTATTCGATTGGTTAAAAGGTGAAAATGTTCGAGGCTATGTCGGTAATACATATTTGGAATACAGTATGTGATCCGTTAATGCACATTTTGCACTCCAGCACCGAGTTCTTTAACCGATTATCGTTTTTGTCGTTTTTGTTTTATATATAGAATTTTATACTAATCGTTTAAAATGTTCTGAAAGTCATCTTCTTAGGCCCTGTACTCACTTGCGCCGCGAACGTGAGACATTGCATCAATTTAATCGAAAGGTTAAGTGTATACGTGATTCGAAAAGCGAACGCGAGCGGAACACATGTATCCTTTTGATAAAATTGATGTAACGATACACGTCCGCGGCGCAGGTGAGTACCGAGCTTTAAAAAGGTACAATTCTTGAAGAAAATTCGCAAAATATGCCACAATTAAAAAAAAAATACTCTTCTGTTTATTGAAGAGCTTTTAATAGTTTTTTTTTACCGACCTAAATTCTTTGTTACCAAAAACATTTCCCTCTCCTATTTCTTTTATATCTAACCTGGCCTTCCCTTGGGGGCAGAATAGATTTGATCCAAATTATTATCGAACGATCACACTTTCTCACACGGTTTATTTCAGACCTTTTAACATTTGTTAAATATGATCTAACCGACCATCTCAACTTGTTAACTTTTATCTTTGTTCCAACGAAAACTTTGATTACGCATTCTTTCCTCAATTGTCATTCCTTTTCATGTCACATATTATAATCATTACAAGAGCTCTAATTTCTAATGAAAAAAAAAACATTAATCAACTAGCGCACACACGTAAAGACCAAGACTCAGTAATAAAAAGGCAGAATGCGACCGTTTCATATGCGCCGAGATCCAACAAAAAGTGAACGGTAGAATCCGTGAAAGTCTTCGTTTTTCGAATTATGAATCTTATGGATTCTCCGTTGCTCGAATCGTTCATAGAATGCAGTGTTTACTGCCGAATTGTTTACAGAATTTAGTGTTTACTGCCGAATTTTTCATAGAATACAGTGTTTACTGCCTTATTGTAATGCAATGTTTACTGCCGGATTGTTGTTAATAGAATGAAAACTGCTCGTTTGTCGATGACCTACTGTATTCGTATATTAAAAAAATAATATCGTAAAATAGTATAATTTATTACAAAATGCATTCTTATTAATTTTTATTATTAATAGGAATAATTTTTACAGAATATTAAACAGTAGATTGTGAGCCATGTGGTTCTTTTATAAAACGTTTTTAATTAAATTGTTGCAGCGGTGTTTTTTATGTCTGTTACAAAAATGTTAGGAATTGACTCAGTTGACTGGTTCTTCAGAATTGTGCGGTTAGAATCAGTTACCTAATGACGGATGAGTAAATCTGTTTAATTGTACATATGATTTATCTGTCGATGACGAAGTCGTGATATTTACAATGCATTTATAGCGGGCTATCATATTAACAGATAAAAAATTTCTACCAGTGATATGTGTATGAAACACTTACTCAAGGATACGTAGAAATTTGAGCCAGTTACTGAATTTAGTTTCATTCTTTATTAGGAGAGAGTTAAAGTTACTAATTGATAGCCGGTAGTTTTACTGTTAGTTAAAAGTCAATACCATCATTTTTACGTAAATATGACTAATAACTCACTAATAACACACTCATAGTGAACACAAATACACTCTTTGACTCTTTCACAGTAGACTACTTAAAGATTGTGTCGTGAAAGAGGAAGATGGTCGGCACCTGGGATCGAACCCACGACCTCCGCACGAAACAGTACGAAAGCCGGCGTCGTAACCGTAATCTACCAATCACTTCTAATTACACTATTATTTTACATTACTATTCAAAGGTGTCAGGATAGCCAGTGGAATTTATTGCCTGATGCAATTTACCCCAGTCAACAGTTCTCGTTCAATCTGAGACATCCAAATCCAAACTCCCTTTACGCCCCACTTAGGGGAATAGGGAAGCAAGCTGAGACAACACTTTGAAAATCTTTGGCCCGACCGGAAATCTATCCCGGGACCTCATGCTCTGAAGTCCACACCTATACCACTAGGTTACCGAGGTCGGTGGATAATGAATGCTTACAATTCCGAAAGCGAATAGTTACATCAAATTTTAGACCAAATTGTTGATAATTTAACTAACGGTAACGAACTTACGGATAATCCTACAAATATTTTTGTCCCTCGTTTAAAAGATCGGCATCGGCTCTTAAATCTGGACTCTTGGCGAATGTTAACATTTGACGTATTATTTCACGCTAAGCAAAGCTTTTGTCGTGAAAAAAATGGAGTTAGTGCCTTTAACATGATATTCACTTTAAGATAATTTCTAAGCACATTTTTTAACAATCTTAATGTTTACTTACATTTAATCTTTATAGATCCAGTTTTTATCTTACTCTATCATTGTTATGTAACTAGTCGTGAGAGCCTCATAACAATGTGTACGTAGTTAATATACTTATGTACAGAAGTTACCCCCACCACTAAACATTCTGAACACAACAAACAATAAACTCCTCATTTTAATCCACATAATAAAATGACAACAATCCAACTTTTCACACAGTTAAACATAACAATAGAAACACAATGGCGTTCTACTCTTATCTCTAAAATAACTGACGTGAATATAGTCGTTGTCCACAGAATATGAATCATGTGTAAAATTTAATGCACGCAAAACTAGAGTTAAGTGCAATCGTTAACAAAATTGTGTCAAATTTTTCGTGCAATAATAGCTTTTTAGTTTTTTTTTTGTGTGCAACAACTACGTGATTTCTTTCAAGTATTCTAGGAAACTTTTTGAACAATCAACATGGAACTCTTGAGTAGTATTGACTGAAAATATTGTGTGAAATTATAATCGTATATAATATCGGGAACACCCTGTAAGTGCGTATAGAAAATGAAAGGAAACCATAACTAGATGTGGTACGAGTATAATTACACACACCATGCGTGTACAGGATGTCTTGTGTCGTGCTTATTCTATGTAACAAGTCAGCGGTTCCCATACTATAACGACAAAAGCGCTAAGTATTAACTGATACACTGAATTGTTCAGAGTGTTGAATTCTATATTCTCCTTTATTTTCATTCTTATTTTTTGTTGCCTTGAATTGTTAAGTTAATACTCAATGTTCGCCATTAGGTGGTCAAAGTTGTCAAAATCCCTGACACTTCACATCATGAGAATCTTCGACATATGCGACGAGATAGAAAATCCCATGCCCCCTCCCAACCCTAGCTGTTTTAAGGAAGAGGCTTAGCCGCTGAGCCAACCGATCAGACTATAATACCTTTTCTTAGCTTATTAGGCTATCCACCCACAGAAGCGAGTGATTTGAGTCAAAAGCTTTTAAGTAATAATTATAATTCCAGCCTTCGAAATAGCAATAGAAAACGGCCGAAAGCCCGCAGGGGTGTACTTCTTAATAATCGAAAACTAAAATTAAATGTAAAAATGAACTACCTACCAAGCACCCTCGGCCGAAGCTATCAACAATAGGTTAAATTAAATGATAGCAACAAATAGTAAGTTTAATTCTATACGTAAGATTTCTACCTGGAAATGGCGCCGGAATCCGTACATATTTAGAACATTGTGCAAAAATTATATATGTGACAAAGAGGAGTCGCGAAACACAGATTGCGAATCATAAATGTCATGTAGTGTACCACGACAAGTAGGTACCCAACCATCCCAGTCATAGCGCCCTGAATGGAAAATAATATTCAAATGAACAGAGAGGCTGTTGATACCCGTATTAATATTATTTCCTCTAATCTTTATTATCTCTAGGCACACGCCGCACTCCTCCACGGTGACAGGAAGCCTCATATATCATTTTTGCTTTCCGTTTAGTTCCATCCCTTTCCTGATAAGCCTCTACTTCTCTTATGTCTAATGGCGAGATTAAAAGCCTTTTAATTCGTGTTTAATATCGGAACGCGAAATCAATTTTCGTATATTATGTGATTGATTTATTGTGAACTAGTAGCTCAAAACCCTATCTGAAAGGCGTGCAAGATGGATAAGACACTTAATACGGTTTGAATGTCTCCTACATACCACGATTGAGGGGATGACCGCTGGTACAAACTCTCGGGCTCGACCATGTCAATATTATCTGAAAGACTTGTATTCAGACATGGGATGTTCTTCCTTCTCTTTGATTCTCAGAAATCGGCTACGAAATGGAGAGAAATAGTGGGTAAAATTGCTGCCAAGCAATCCTATAACTGCGTCCAGAAAAAAAGAATAGTAGAGAATCAAACAACGGAAATCTCGCATTTTTAAGACACTTTCTATAAGTTACATAATGAATCACTACAAACTAGTGAATGGAGATGGAGCAAAGTCTTAAGTCTCCAATAGAGAAGCGTTTGCTGTAAATACGGCAAAATCCATAATTTATAATATGACAAAAGTGCAGAGTTATATTAAATTAGGAAAAAAACTTTAACAAAGACGAAACTGTTATCTTTTATCAGGAGTCACTAATTGAAAATTTCGATTGATATACGGTCCTCACAATATCCAACAGATGTTTCATGAAATTTCTGTAAATAAAATGATTATATGTATACAGGTGTACGTCTTATCTAGTTAACCCTTTAAAGATTGAATTCGGAGTTTTTAAAGCATCAGGCTTTTTTATGTGTGAAACATTTGATGAGAATTTTTTGACATAATATTCATGATAGAGGTTCTAACGATGCGCGATGGTAAATTAATGATATGTGATGCCATTATTTCAGCCATTGAAAAACAATATAGAAAGATGTCAGCCTAGAAAGGTCGAAACCTCAAAATAATTGCTTGTAAATGTAAAAAAGAATTGTAGAATGAAAGCTTTGAAATTTAAGCGCTTTTACAGTTACCCCAAAGATGGAAAAAATCTTAAAAAATCTAAAAAAGCTAGCAAATTTTTCCAAAGAATATATAAACGATGGTAGACCCAATTTTTTCGTATTTTTTTTTTTACCTCGGATTCAATCTATACTAGTCTGTGAATGAATTTCTTCTGTAAATTTTGTTATAAAGACTGTCTTTTACATCTCACAAATTTATATAAAATTTCATGTTCGCAATTGAACGATGCCTCAGGAAATATAATTGAAATGTAATATGTTTTTTTTTTGCAAAGAATGTACGTACATACATACGAACGGAGTTGCCAGATGGAGTATTATGTTAAACAGAGACAATACTCGCGTTTATCAGGAACATTATTTCGTTAGATTTAAGCAAATATTCTCATTCATTTTATAGCTGTTATATTTGTAAAACTTAAAACAATCAAACGCATGATGGAAGTAGTATTATCGTAACAGTCTAGTGGATCCCTTGGTGGAATGGGTGCGGCATGGTACGGGTCCACTTCCACCCAGAAAGCCTATCCAAATCCTAAGTGTGGGAGTAATAAAGGGTTTATGTAAAATAATAACATGTGCCTACCACCAAATCCGTCCATTGTTGTATTGCGCTGTTTATCTGAGATGAATGAGATTATTAATGACCCAGCCTCCAAACCGCTTTCTTATCTCGACCAACTTGCTTACGCACAAAAGCCAAGTTTCTAGTTCTCGCTTGTTTTTTTTTCTTGAACAATTTCGCTAATCTCGATAAACCAGTACGTAACTGGATAAATGTATTAATGAAAGCTTGAGTTCCAGAACTAATGTACCATTAAAAATATCACAGATTCACTGATTGAAAGTTTTATGCCTTCGCTGTGACTTATTATTGTTTTACAAGTATCAAGGACTCTTGTACATAATTGAGTGATTGTTTATGGTGAGATGAGTCTTTTGATTTAAAGATACTTATTGATTTGATAATAAACAGTATTAGTGTTTATTTAAGTCTACGTCTACAAAAAGAATATTTTGCGAATTGACCACCAGCAAAAGGTTTCATCAAAAATGGGGCGGCAGATGCAAATATTTTAAACTATCAACCATCTCAGTGTTATGTTATTAATTTGTTCCAAAAAAGAGGCACTTTTGAGTTTGAAATAATGTCCAACAAAAAAGCTTCTAGAGAGCAAGCCCATTGGCAGAAGACCGCGAAGAGGACAAAGACAGCGTCTGATGGACAATGTCGCTGGGGACCTGGATGTGCTAGGTGGGGAGATCAGTGGAAGTCCGTTGTGCAGGAGAGGACGGCTTGGAAAAGCATTGTTCAGGAGGCGGAAGCTCCGGTGGAGTACGGCCATCAAAAGTAGTAATGTCCACCAATAGAAAGAAGCAAAGAATTGAACTGTTATTAGTTTAAAATAATGCGTCTTCAATTCTTTAAATTTTAAGGAATCTCACATGCACATGATAATAACATAGAGTAAGTATTCTAAAAAAAAATAAGAAATCACACATGAAGACAAGGAAAAAACAGCCCAAACAATGTAGGAGTTAATGGGAGAATAAATAATATGAATAGGTATCCGAAACAAATAAAACGTATTCGAACACAGCACTGAAATACTCTGTGAGCACGTTCATAAAGTCGGCAAATGTCGTAACAAATAGTGGCGGTCGGGAGATGTGCGCACTCGAAAAAGTAAAGTGTGGATACGTGTGGAATATTTAAGGAATGATTACGTAATGGAAGGCGCGGGGTAACCTGGAAATCACTGGAATTAACATAAATGTTCGTTGAGTGTAAACGAAAGCAGAAGACAAAAAGACATTCGCAAAGTAGAGAGGTTGATCCCAACATAACGTCGGAACTAATTCGCATTCATACCCCGCGCTGGAACATTTCATTTTCTGTTTTCATAAGAACAATATTCCTACAATAATAATTATCTTGAAGTGCGTATCTAGGGAGTGGGCTGATGGGAACACACACAACTAACTTCCAAGATCCTCTCCTACCCGTCTGCTTGTACGATCATCACGCATGAAAATAAGCGAGAAGGGAGGGCTTGTATTAGTAAAACGTCAGAAGCGATACTTGGAAAATATCGTTAGTATTTTGTGGTTCAAGCAGCGGGACCCTAGTGAGAGCACTCAACCATGATTCCTCCGGCCGAGACAAACCACGCAGCCTTAAACTATGAATGATGTATGACCACTTATACACTTTGAAATGTTATCCTTTGTGTAATATTTAAACACATTTACGCCATTAAAAATTTAAGTTTGTCATTTTAATATAGGTACATGCCTACCTAGTTAAAATTATCCACTAAAGTAGGATTATAATTGAAAATTTCTTATATATTTTTGACAGACGAAGCCTCTGGCAGTTTATTTCACTCCTGATCTGGTATTATTTGACGACGGAATGGATTTATTAGACAAAATCTTAGTAGAGCGTGCATTCTCAATGAAGAATTAGGTAAATCATACAAATGACCAAAATGTTATCAAAAAAGCCGTTTTTATTTTCTTTTTTTTTCTTTTTCAGGACGGCGCATAAGAGAAAAATGTTTTGAGAGAATTCGCCAGAGATATATTGGTCTATTCAGCCAAGTAACAGGCAAAACAATGATATGTAACATATCAAATATAGTCAAACTTGTAGCTCAAAATACATATAGAAATAAATTTAAAAATTAATACAGAATATCATAAACATAAATTCTTCAATATTGTTTATAATCATCAATAAGAATTTATAGGTTTTTGTCTATTGTCTGGCTTTCAACATTTGGGTGTATGTAAGAACATGAGTAATTTTGACCCAAGTAGGTCTATTTGCTAGGTTTAAGGCAAAGGCTGTCATCCCGCCATCAAAGCTTCAAATAATTGATTAATTAGGTGATGAAAACAAAGCAACGTCAAATAACAGCAACAATGGCATCCAAGTTTGAATAGAATTATTGTTACGAAGTCGCCAAATGATGAACTCTATACACGTTTTGGGATAGTTGGGCCAACAGGCTATTATGTGTTTAGTGTTAACATGACAACGCAATACAAAAAGTTTGTTAACTAACAATAACCAAAGATAATAATTGCCAAAACAAAAATGCTTTCATAATATATTTATACGTTTCAAGATTGATTAATCATTATTCAATATTATGAGCAAGAAATTCAACAGTGATAATTTGAAAGATAATTAATATTGTAATGCCTTTATTTCATATAATGCTTTTGTTTTACCTTTGAGTAACGTTAAGTGAGGTAATCAACCAAACATAAACAAAGTGTTTTTATAGACCCAAGACAATATATTGTTTAATAAAATAATGCATGAAGTATGTAGAGCAATATACATAAAAAAAACTCATCAGAAATTTGTAGGTAGGTACTAGAATTAACTTACAACTAATTTCATTGAAACCCAAACAACATAATTATTTATAATTATTTGTTTAGGTAAAGTAGCTGAAATTAACTCTGATTATTTTTTAATCAAAATATTAAAATATTTTAACAAATAAATTAACAGTTCCTACTTTTTCTGGTTTCTGGTACTTCATTACCTTCTCAGTGTTTATTTTAGTAAACAAATATTGATTCAGTAATTAGTTGAGGATTGATTGAAATAATATCTAGAATTTATTTATAATTTAACAAACATAAAGTAGCTGAAAATAAAAACAATATAACTGATTCTATAGAAAAAAAAAACATGAGGAAGATGTTATTCAATTATGTTGAATGGGTGCGAAATTTTACGGCACAATAATAGCTGGAAATAAAAGTGAAAATAGGTACCTACTTACAGAGATGCGATACGTAAGCCGTGTCTGTGGCGGGCGGTTCACTATGCGGTGTTATGTCATGGATTTAGTATCTGCACGTGAGAAGGTGCAAAGATCAGGTGCGGCTGACACCAATGGAAATATTATTTCCATCTGGGATAACACTACTTATTATTTATTTACCAAAACTCAAAAGGTGTGAAATGTTGCCGGTGCAAACCTTACTACCAAAAAAAAACTGTTTGAACGGAAACCAACTCATATTATTTGAGACAAAAATCAGATCTCAATAGCTCCAAGTGTTATTAAGTGGTTCGTAGACTCGGTTCTGTCACAGCATTTTGTATTGACATACTGAACATTGTGGATTATCTGAATCTGCAGCATGAATTATTTATACTTACCTATCTACTCGTACAAACAGTAGGTACTAAAAATACTGGTATTAATATTTGTCGACATTGTCGATAGTTACTGACATTTATGGTTCATTAAATTATCTTTTTTAAATGTCACATAACACACGTTGTAGGGAAAAAAGATCCTGGTTTAAAACCACTTATATGATAATATTTACCCAGCTCATGTACACAAGTTGTCTGTTGAAATATCCTCATATTCCCAGTGTCCCGTAGAACGTTTTAATGCCGTAGGTATAATATTTTATGAAGGTTCGGATGGTATCGTCAGGCAAACTTCGCCCGTCAAATAACAGGAGAAAAGTTTCGTGGAGTTTGGGACGTACTTTATTGGCACAAGTTGGTGGATGTGATGTGGGTAGGTGGCATGTCAGACACACGACTATCTTATGACGCGCTGTCACAAGACGAATTCCAATCATTGGCTTAATTATAAAATAATTGTTTTGATGTATTCTCTTCAATTATGTTATAGAGACAACTAATGAAAATCTAAATTCAATCAAATATCTATAATTCATACCTTATTGCTAAAATTATTATATTTGAATAACTTCACGTTCATACAATTACTGGTATTCTCAAATTCACGTTCCAACTCAACGCAAGAAGCTGTTGCTTAGAACTTAATCGTTTGCCAGTAGTAACGTAACTAATGTATTGGATAAAACATTTTCAGAATACAGAAATAATGTCAAAAGTCTCAATAAAAATTGGATACGACCCAACTCAATCGTCTGTTTTTCATTTCAGAATAGCCGTCATTATGTTGAAACCCACAACTATAATAGAAAATACTAGTGTTTAGAACTTGAAATAAGTTTAATCCAATCTTGACACTGTAAACTACGAACGAAGATCATCACTTAATATTGTCTTTAAGACTGCTTCACTTTTATAGTAGGTACTTAACAACAAGTCCTTTAAACAACTAAAAAATTGTCCTAGTGCATCATAAGAAGTTTCAGAGTGAAAACCTTTAAGCCAAAAAATACCGTTTGCGATGAATTCTTGAGACGAAGAAAGCAACTGACGCTTTAGTTTATAAACCACAAGGGGATGAGTGAATTAAGAGTTCTACTTAGAAACTTGCTCACAAATTCATTTTATTATCATCCTTTAGCTACGAATTCAAAGATGTGAACACTGAACAGTCAATGAATTCAAGGTAGACAGTCAATTTTTAATTAAAAATATTTAAGATCAATAAAATCATATGTTTTATGTAGGTATCTGTTCAAACAGCATTATTCAATTTTTTTATGAAATCATCGTCGAATTTTTAGATTTGACATTTAAAACTTTTTTTTCGCTGGCCTTTAGAAAATCATACTACCTAATTATTTTCAAAAATCGCAATTAAAATCCACAAAGAGCTCGTTTTCAATCAGGACCCTGAAGAATAATCAAGCGGATTAATTTGTTCTTAAATTAATCTGGTTTAAAACATTCCAATTCATTCAATGAAAATAAATTTATTATGTAACTAGCAGTCTGTTCCTGCTTCGCACGGGTAGGTACATAGGTATTTAAAAAAATAATTCAGTGTTCTTATGATCCTTATAGATCCCTAACTTTATCAAAATATTCTATAGGCTATGTTAATCTGGAATAATGTAGCATTCCAATGGTCCCCTCTCGTCCGGCTCGTACCCCAGTGACGCCTATATCTCTGCCGCATTTCAAATTATTTTTTTTTAATAAATCAACACTTATTGTGGCATTATTATAATAGTTAGATGTATGCTGTCGCGACACTTTTTGTAGATAATTATGTCTTCTACAAAGTTGTAGTACATTATTTTACTCTATCTTCAATAGTTTTCGCAGCGTTCGCGATGTAAAGAATATTTTAGGTAATTTTTGCACCTTATTGGAGTTTTAGTAAGGATCAAAGGCTATATGAAAATAAAATATAGCCTATGTTCAGCGGGGAGAGTGTAGCTTCCCAACAGTGAAAGAATTCTTCAAATCGGTTCAGTAGTTTCGGAGCCTATTCCCGTCAAACAAACAATCAATCAAAACTTTCCTCTTTATAATAGTAGTATAGATGAAGATTATTATTATTATTTAATCGATTGACTTTATAAAAAAATATCGAGATGTTTTGAATAATTTTGCGTATGGTTACTATAACAACTCGGAACTAAAATTAAAAAACACTTGTTTAAGTAAATACAATATTTTTGAGTGCGTGTTTTGTTCATACAAAGATAGTTAAAACAAAGAAGTGTTTCTCTTTGACTACGATATTTTGTAAGTTTATTAACAAATATTTGTAAACCAGTGAATAGATATACAAACTATAGTTATACTGTTGATTTCTTAATTTATCTATAAACTGAAGATGTTGGAAGCCTGGCAGTTCTGTCGCCAACTTTGTCGTACTGTTTCATACTAAGGCTTTCATGTCCGACCATCTCTAATATAAATTAAAGTCGGGTTAGTGGGAACACTTATAACTCGACATTGGCTCAACAGATTCTTCCGATGTGTGCTTTATTGCATTCTTCTCCGCTCCGAATAACAGAATAAATAATAAAAAGTTGAAAAAAAATGGTAAGAAATAATACAAAATATAATATTAAAGTTAGCGTGGAACGAATTTCTTACGACGCCATCTTTGAAATAATCTAACAACAAAATTACAACCACTCTTACTCCACCGTTTCGGGCGTTTATAATTTTTTTCATACAAAGTCAATCAAATTGCGCGCATCTCGCGTTGATTCCGCCTAAGCTTTGAATACGAATGAAATATGGACGTTTTGCACAGCACTGAGGCGCAGTGCACAACGAACGGGCCGCCTCTGGTTAGGACCAAAGGGTCCACACCCACAGGACAACGTCTGTCGGGATAGCTAGTTATTAATGAAAATCTTGTTTTGTGGGACATCAATCACACCCCTGAACACGACTTTAGGTTCACAAAACAAGATTTTCAAAAATATGAACAAATTTAATACATACCTACAGCATTTTTCATATATTTTGTTATATTAACTGAAAATGATACATAATGAACAAAACATTACTAGCGGAAGCCATGGATTTGTGAATATTTTCAGTTGGACACCAGGATGTATATTATTGTCTTTCTTGGAATGGATTATCCAGGTTCTTACAGCTAAGAAAGAAACATACAAAACTTGGGTACCTACTACGCGCGGGACGATATCAAGTCAAGGTCCGATACCTCAACACTTCATGGGCGGAATAGAAGTGGGCGAATCTTTTGGTTGAAAGAGGGATTATTGACTGAGAGAAATGAAGGATACTCTAATGGAGGCCTAGAGAGATAAGAATAATTAAAATATTTAGAAAGCGGTTAATCCACTACCTAATTATGATAATCATGGCTCAACTTAAAACTATATATGAAACATGTCATCTATTCGGAGACATTTCTATAAGATGACATTGTTGATGATTAATGAATGCTACATATGATTATGTTACGACCTAATTGTCGGTCGCAGAGAGTTGGATTGTGTCATCCACGGCATAGCGATCAATTATACTAAATGAACAATTATGTACTAGGCACTGTGTAAGATAGCGTATCGTGTGTTCATATTTGATTAGCCTTAGATGTGTGTACTACTTAAGGCAGGGCAGCATGGTCACAGTCGATCATTGCAACATTGTGACTCCTACGTTAGGAGTTTATTAATCATTAACTTCTTACCTGCTAGAATACGAGTGACCTGATTCAACGGATTCCTATATGATGTAATTTCTTCAGGTGTTTTAATAGACTTGTAATGATCATTTTTTGTTACACTTGTTACATTTATAAGTATTGTGGCACGTCCTTTAAAGGGTTAACCCTTTCTTATCCAGTGTTGTTTTAAAATGACACTGGCTTGTAATAATATTTTTGGCTTGTAATGATATTTTTAAATAATTATTTCGAAGTGATTCTTTGTTAACGGTACTCTGGTACTGACATTAAAAGTTATTTTATCAAAGTTTCGTACAAATTTAACATTTCGTTATCGAAAGTGTTAATTATCTACTATACAAACTAAGCTGTGAATATTACCCCCACAATATTGGTTGGTATCATTTGAAAAAAAACATTATAAAAATAATTAAATACTCGAAGTCCCATCATAATTTATAAAGAAAATAGGTATCTTAAATTCTTAATAGCATACAATTAGCACGGACTGTATCGAAATATTTCCGCAAGGATGAGTTATAAATAATTTATTCATTTATCGATTGGGTTTCTTAAAAAAAATAAAGATTGTATTATTTTTTTGCAAACCATCGACAACCCATCATTTTGTTCGCTAATTATTAACACAAAGAATTTTTTGAGAAAAAACTTTTGAGAAGGTAGGTACTTCCACAAGAAGTCCTCAAATTACTTGCCCAAGTACCTTAACTTAAGTTCTACAGAAAAAGGAGGCACCAACACAAACTTTTAATAATAAAGTAAATTAAATTTCTAATTCTTTCGATCAACTTGGGTGGTGGCCCATTCACCTACCCATCCGACTCAGCACAAAGAATAATAATATGTCAATAATATCTCTGTCAAAAAAAAAATTTTTCCAGAATGGAATATAAAAGAACATTAAAAAAATTTCTTTTAGAAACAATTTTCAAAAAGCGCTCAAATTGATATCAGCATCGATGGCGAGTTTGCGAAAAATTTCGCTTAATTTGATAAAATACTTTGAAGTTTAAAATATTATTATTACATTTCGTGATTTACTCTTATTGTTTGAAGCCATTTCTGATGATTTATACAAGACCAATGCGATATTCTACATCTGTGTATTTTCGGAGGATGTGGAACATTACTCGATACCTACCCGACTTTTAATGGCTGATCGCAAAGGGTGGAAACTATAAAAAAAATCTAAGAAGAAATTAAAATAAAAGTAATTATGTTATAATGTGTCAAAAATAGTTTGATAAATTACAAAGACTTTTCACATTAATACTCAAATCATTATTTTTATTACATTTGTAAAGCGTAAAAGAATTTACCTACGAGTTAAAAACATGCGAATTGACTTCTATCAACTACAATATGACATTACCGGTCAAAATTGAAGTACACACCGATCATCCGATTAAAAATCGGATCCGACACATACGACAAGTGGAAACAGGCTGTACGGTTTCCTTGATTGGGGAACTTAAATGCCGGGACAAAATACCCTGATTGATTTTTTTTAAAGTTGGTTTGATTTGATCAGCATCAATGTTTAGACCGAGTCTCTATTGATCTACCGATCTTTGACTTATTTTGGTAGTCACCTGGTGATTCGTAATAGATATTGTAAGATGCACTTTTTGCCTTATGACTCACGACTATTTGTGGTGTATGACCTTTAGTTGAGACATGAATTATTCAACGATTTAACCTGTTCGAATGTGCATAATGAGAAACCTACGTCATTCTACTACCTACTAGAACTAGATGGAGTTAGTCAGCTAATAGAGAAACTACGACAAGACGCCGGCCACAAAGAAATATGACATTTTATGTTGCTGCATTGTTATTTGCAGTACGTGCTATAATTCCAGCTCGCATCTAATGGCTGTTATTAATAAATGCCATAAATATCTCCGGCGAGGTTCATTGTAACGTAGACCAGACTTATTATTTCAGTTTGTTTTGCCGTCGGATTATTTGTAACAGTGGTGTAGATAACTGCAGTATGTGCAATAATCGTCGATGCACACAAATTAGTCACGTGTAAGTTATAATGCACCCAAAAGTGCACTTTAGTGAAAATTTATCAAAATTTTTACAAACCAATACACCAAAATTTCATTTATAATGTATCGCACACCATTTTTTTTCAAATTTGTATTATCGGATTGTTTGGCTTGCTCTCAAGTTAAAACATGACTCATATTTTTTTCGCTATAACGAAATACTCTGTATCTATTAATAGATCGGGAAAGTTGAAGCTGAAAAAAAAACAGCATTGAATTGATCCCAGAGAGAGAGAATAGAATTTGGTGTGTAAATATGTGCATTAAAAGGAGATAAATTCCTGAAATAGCTGGTGGGAGGAGTAACAAGAGAGACAATGGAATGTGTGAGGACTCTTAAAGGTCAGAAAAGAAGTTCTATGAACCGTAATGAAAGGGTCACGGATGAAACGTACTGATATATTGATGGTTTTATAATGAAATTTTCTACTACTCAACAATCACTAGGTACTTCAATATATTTGAATAACTTTTCAGATATTTTTTATGAGTTCGAGCGTTTCTTACGTTTCCGTCAATCTCGTTTCGATATTATCTAGTAAAAAATCTTTTTTTTTTTATTATTAAACTTCAATTAATACAGCTAGATAAAAAAAAACCAACTTACTGATATAGAGATTGTTTTTTTATTATGTTTGATATTATAGTCTTGGAAAACGGCGCAAGAATCAATTGACATTTGGAAGGTTACAACTAGAATAGTTCTCAGATAAATCTCGTGAATCAATACAAATGAATAACGAAGATGTTCAACTTTTTTTTCTAAAATATATATTAGAAACTGTATTAGTTACACCACTGCAAACTGGAAAAATAAAGTACCCGATACTCACTTGCGAAAGTAAACCATCCCAAGGTTGGGCTGGTCACGAATCTACCACGTCACACAACGGGAACTCAGTGCATATCTGACAGCCTTCGTATAATGCAGAATGTGCAGACAATTAATTAATCCTTACTGTGTGCTACGTACGGTATTTTGTGAAGTTTTCCAAGGATTTAGGTATTTAGGATTTAAAAAAAAGTTGAGAAAAATAATTTATATAATAATCATTGAGATTAAAACTTCACATTGTAATAAGCATTTTAAAAGTAACACCATAATACAAACAGACAGTGTGTTGTTATTCTCTTTAAATAAAAACAATTTATGAGACGGGATTTTCGAACAAAAAATACCAACTTATATGTTGTAAATAATCATAATTAAAAACTCGTTAAGATTTCTTCTGCATAAATAGGACCGTATTTCCAACGAACCAAAAAGACTTTTCATAAGGAACATCACTACAAAATAATATTTCGTACAAGTGCCTACATTAAGTTAATACCTTTGGTCACCAAAAATGTGGTTCAGTGGTAAACACAATAAGTTTCAGTTTGATCTCCGAAAGAGAATATTTATTTATTTGAGATTGGGAAAAATTGTAACTAACTCACATAGATCAAACATATTGGAAACGCCTTTTCCCCTGCAATACTAACAAGGTTCATACAAGTTGAGTAACAAAGGAACCTACTTATACTAATCATTGATCAGCCATCGCTCAAGCTCAAGTAGGTAGGTACCGTAGATCACTCTCTCGAGGGTGGATTAATTGCCATATTAAAAAAAAAAGTAAATTTCTGATTTCCATTCCAATTTTGCGAATTCTGGGCTTTATGATAGAATAAATATGATTTAATCTCAAAATGCCATACTTTTGAAGGCCCAACAAAAGATTTCTTAAACAAACTTTCGAGCCAGTTGCATCGCAGAAACGGATGGGGAACATTTTGACAGATTTTATATAACGAAATATGCCGTTAGCAGACGTAAATGTCACAATATTTTCTATCTAGGGCTGACGTGAATGAGACAACAAGCACCTTTGAGCAATAGACGCGGCATACTCCATCTAACCGAGGTTGTAGCTCTCAGTTAGTTTAATGAAGTTATTTAATGTGTAATTTGGGTTTACAATTAAACAAGGAGTGCGCTAGAATCCCGCTGTGCATTGTCTGGGTGGGTTCAGAATTACCACAAACGAATGCATGTGACAATACTGAGAGGGAACAATACGCAAGATGGAAGCTTTTGTATTATTTTAATGAGTGAAAAACCGTAAAGACGCCAAGTTTAATGTAGTAATTGATTATGTTTGACAGTAGCTTAGTAATTTTGTTGAAACACTCACCCACGCGAAATGTTTTTCATACCTTTCATACAATAAATGAGAAAACCAATCAGTTGACGGAAAAAAATTTCAATACCTACTTATAATTTTGGTCGGTAAGTCGATGGTTTAATTGACAATCAATTAACAGATGTCTGCGGGTAATACTTATTAAAAAAAAACAACGTTGTAAAGTGAAGTATGGACTTAAAGAGATGGTTAAACTGATTTATAAGACAATCTAAAAATTAATGACCCTTTTTATGGCTGCCGTAGGACAGGTTTTGGTGCGTGTTCTAAATATAAACAATTTCACGAAAAAAAATAAAAATTTCGCTAATAAAATCAATCGAATCAAATAAGGGTTAGCTTTCAATCAAGAAAATTCTCAATGAATACAGAAATTTAGATTATTGTAAAAAATGTTAACGATTTTTTGTGCAGTATCAAGTAGACATTACCAAGAGACGTCTATTAATTTGAGTCAGAGGAAAGCGCTCGAGATTCAGTAAAAAATCATGAGAATTCAACAATGTTTCTTAAAAATTCATAGAAATGAATATATACTACGTAAATACACAAACCTTACAACATATGTATTATATGTGATGGTGGATAATAGCCAAGTGCTCTACCAGTCGGACCACGGAACGCTCATATTATGTATTATATAATGAAACAATTCTAATTAAAAAAAACGCATGTTTAAAATAATATCTAGAATATATGACAGTTATCTTCGTGTTTCAATTTAAACTCATACTTAAATGAATGCAAATTTGCGATTGAAACTGTATTGAACTGTTTTGAAAATCCAGCGCTATATACATACATATCAATATCAATCCTCGCGGAATAGGAGACTGTAAAGAAGAACTGTTTGGAGTGCAAAGTATAAATTAAACAAAAATTACAAAGCGATGAATCGCAGGTAGTAAAGGTATGCGGGGTGGGTATGGGGGCTGAATATCCTGAGAGATAAAATCATTGAGGGGGAAGGGGGTTGAGCGACAGAGTGAAGTAATTTGCATTTTACACATTTAAAAGATAACACGAAGCGATTTCCGACACAAATAAACCCTAACATTGATTCCGCTATAAATCTAGCACCGATGGAAAATTTCACGCCTTTATAAATAAAATGTGTTCCAACGCGGCAGATTTAATTTATTCCCTCCTCAACCGAGTCAAAATGGATATCTCTCCACTTCAATACACATTCACTTTATTCGCAGCCTTTCTTCTTCCCTCAAATATCTACATTTTTACTTAATGGAAGCTTTCCAACATAAATAATTTACAAATTATCGCTTTTATATTAATAGGTATATTATAACATTATTGTTTCAAGGAACACTTAGGTACAGATTTCTTCAAAATTTCGCGATGGAAAGATCGCCGAATAAAAAATAAAAATGTTTTTTTTTTGTTTGTTTTTTTAATAAATATAATAAGGGTTAGAATTACAGTATCAACTAATTTCATATGCTAAATGCGCTTAAGAGTTCCAAACACAAAATGAATAAATCTGTGTTAAAAAAGCCAAGAACATATACTGATGACCGACTAACGCCGCCATGAATACATAATATATCTAGTGGACATTATATATGTAACAAACACCCCAGTGGTAAAAATTGGTGTGAAATCCAGGAATTTAAAATTAGGATTTCCTATTCTCATCGCATATTTTTAAGAAGACAAGAAATTTTGCTTCCTACAACCATAATTTACTCTTCGATTCTAAAATCAATAACAATGAATAAATAACATTCTTCTTTATGTACATATGTAGGTGTCAGTATAGCCAAGTGAACTTGTAGTATTTTCTACCAGTCAAGCGGTCCCGTCCAATCTTGAGAAATATTTCAGATGAAAAAACAAATAGAAATTTTCTAATTTTAAAAAAGAAAACTTTGTATGTTCTACTTTTTATTTTGAATATATAAGATTCAAAATAAAAAGTAGAACATACAAAGTTTTTCTTTTTTTAAATTCTTTTAAAATGTTCTACAACGTTACTCACGATAACAAATTTGAAGGTTTAGAAATTTTCTGTTCCGTTCGGGACCTCTCTATAGTAAGGAGTGATCCATAGTTGAAAATGAAAACGAAAAGAACTCGTAAAATAATTCAATTCAGCTAAGTTATTCATAAAATATACATTTCCTTGAAATAATATTGAAATCGTGTCTTTGGCATTCCTCACCAAAGCAGATATTTCTCAATTGAAAAAAGTAAATCTGTTTGTTTGGCTATTGGCTTAATAATCGTTATGGAAACCCTTGAGCCACTATCTCTGCGCTGAATGCAAAGAAAAGGGAAATATTTCAGTGTTATTTATGTAAGGAGCGCACCACCTTGGGTCGAGGGGGGATAATGGCAAGCTCTACGGATAAAGCCCACCTCCCTTTTAGAGTTCACCATTAACTGTGTTTTTGTATACTTTTTGGATAATGTGAATACACTTTGCGTTTATCCATTCTTATCGTGCGTCATATTTTTTGTTGTTACACTTCTCCTACAAGGAATGAATAGACGAATCTGAGAAAACAAAACATGATTATATTGCACAGCTGATCCGAAAAAAAAGTTGGAATATTTTGACAACGATTGCCAACAATAAAACCTACACATTTTCAAAATTTCTCTTCAATTCAAATAGGTAAAAAAATCATTTTATTTAATCAAAATGAATCTGTCAACACTAATTAAACTTTTGATATCATTCTGAACTTAATCGAATTATTTGAACGAAAATCACGCTTTTAAAACTTTCAGATCACTGTCTCGAGAGTGAAATGCCACATAGTAAAGAAGAACTTTCTTATAAGTATACTGAAAAGTCGTAAAAGTGTTAACTATTTAGAATGTCCAATCTTAATACATAAAAGAAAGTGGCGTTAGTTACACACTATTTATAACTCGAGAATGGCTAAACCGATTTTTATGTTGTGGATTCGTCACTGCTCCGGGCAAAAGAATAACACTTCTGCTCATTTGTGTTAAAAGTGTATTTTCTTGAAAAAAAAATATTTTTCTGTATTCAGTGTGATATTCATGTTACATATGTTAAAAAAGTGAAAATAATATATTTAAGCATCATCTCAAAAAAAAAACAGTCAATAACTGAAATAATGTAACAATGCGAACACCGAAAAATGTTCTCAAGTTTCGTGATTTAAAATCAATATACCTACCTACTGCGAGTGTGACGTGTGAACGGGATATTTGAGTCGTCATAACGGGCGAGTCATACTAAATAATGGGAAGGGTTGAAAAATATTCGTTGAGTCATGGAATCCGACATACTTCAACCACCACCGAAATATCAGGACATTTTTTTGGGGAGAGGCAAATTTACAGAACTTAATACCAACGTTTCAAATTTAGATGTCCAATTATAATAAACAAGTAGAGCGTAAGTCGAAATTTCATACTGACCGCGAAGTCGAAGAACAAATAACAAGAGATTAAGAATTTTGTTATTTGTATGAAAAATATTTTGCGTGGTTTTTTAGTATAACAACGAAAATATCGAATTAGGAAAGAACTTGACCCATTACTATATATTTATATTCAGCACAAGAATGTATAAAAAGTTAGGATGTTAAAATATTGAGACGATAAAAATTTGATTGCGATTTCACTATGCGATTCTTAATAGATGTCTCAATACTGTATTAAATATAATAATTTTTAAAAGACTTAATGAATCAACCACGGAATATATATCATGCCGTTGCCTTAATGGCTAGCGTCTCTGCTAGGGAAAAGTAAGTACATAGGGATGTAGTTTCTAGTCTTGCACAAGTATGTTTGATATGAAGATGATTCCTTAAATTGGAATTTTTAAGAAACTGAATTTGACAACATAGTGCATAGGCCATACTCACACTAAACTAGCAACGCAAGATAGTCGTAAGCCTGTAGTGATCAGATTGAAAAAATAGGCAATAAAATCCTTCTTAATAAATATA
This sequence comes from Mystacides longicornis, assembly GCA_963576905.1. Taxonomy (NCBI): domain Eukaryota; kingdom Metazoa; phylum Arthropoda; class Insecta; order Trichoptera; family Leptoceridae; genus Mystacides; species Mystacides longicornis. The sequence goes on from OY756425.1 coordinate 17,350,019, forward strand.
ATGTGAGCATCACATTGTTGATTATATTATGGGTATATTGTATAAAATGATTGTTGTTTAGAGTTTCTGAGAGAGAGAGAAAGAGACAATCTCAATATAAACATCGTTCCTCGAAAAAATCTCATCAAATATTTTCAACTTTTCCATCATCTCTTCGGTACATTTTGTTTACTTACACGACGAATAACAATATGTAGTTAAAGCAAACTTGGCTTTTTCCAGCATCCGTAAATTCTAAAATAAAATCTCTGTACACCGAGCTGTGTGAAAAGTTAGACAATTTTTCAAAAGTTGTAAAAAGATTTGATATATTATGTCCTCAAGCTAGGTAGGTAGGTATCCGCTTTACATACTGCCAAGTTTACAAAGTGTAGCTTTATATTTTATTGTATGAGGTTTCACAGAGATAACTTTAAAAAGAATTTGAATATTGTTATTTTTACGAGTTACAACAACTAGTCCAGTAAGATCGAATTTGTTTGTGATTCTAACCTGTTCCATCCACCACGTTAAATCTCTCTCATTTCGTTTTTATTTTTTTTTTTTTTGTAATTTTTCTGCTTTTCTTACCCTTCTCATCATCCACTTTTCCTCCTCCGCGTTTTAATACCTGGCTTACTCCGGAAGAGGAAACCAATCCCATCCATCTTCATGTTCGAGACATGGTTCCAAAACTACTTGGATAAATAAAATATTAAGCTACATTATCCGAGCGAAATGTGTTTCAGTTCGTAGAAACTACCTTAGATCTTAATGAATGAATTGATGATAAATCGGTCTATGATACAATTCAGCCACAATTGACATTCGTACAATAATATAATACAAATGACATGAAAGGAAAAAGTCCATCATACTATTATTATTATGTTTCATGACAGATGGAAACGTAACGTCATTATTTATTGTATTTGGGAAAGAAAACAAAAGATGGAAAGTCGATATTTTTGCGATAAGAAAAGCTTTCATTCGACACAACCGATAAATACTTATTCAAAATAAAGGAAACTATAAACCACAACAATATCTTAATTCTTAATGACTTTATAACCGTCTTAATGTATAAAACCATAAATTAATGTTTTCCATGTATTACGCAATAGAATAATATAATTTTTCATCACATTTAAAACAAGAATAAACTAGACGGTTAACTTCATAATTAATGGCGGAAGCAACATTATTTTTCTAAAAGTAAACGGTTGGTGGTTTTACGGATTCATTTTAAGTATTTAACATTCATCAGTGCGAATTAAAAAGCTAATAAATAGAAATTCTTATGAATGAAAACAGCCCAATCTTCTTAAAAACTAATATATAAGGTTTACTACATCAAACAAGTTTGAACCGCAAAAAGGATAAAAAAACATACTAAAATGAAAAAAAGGAGAGTAATCGCATAAGTATAGGTTTACTTACGGATGAAATGCGAATAATATATGTGTGTTATTTTTATCCTTGATTTTGGATGCTGAAAATCAATCAAGGTAGGGAAAGGTAACTCACTTTGTATTTTGAGAGCTTCCTTTGAAATGGTAAACTACTTTACCGAATATATTAAGATTGTAGGAATTTGGAAAGCCTTACGAGCATTTGAAATTATTTCAAGATGTGTTTTTTTTTGTTTGTTATAAAGGGAACGAAATTTTATTACGTTTGACTTGCTGAAATGACGAGATTTAATGTGTTTTATGGATGATTTTGATCTCTTGGCAGACAAAATACACCTATAAAAAGTCGAGATTAGGGCCAAATTTCAAAAATCATTATTATGGATTCTGCAGAGTTATCACAATTTCTTCGCGCTTTCAATAATTTTTTTTTTATCTCAACTTTTATTAAGGATGACACAAGTATAATAAATAAAAATAAGTAAGTACTTATGTTACAGTATCACTCTCGTTAAAAATATTCACATCTGTTAAAAATTTCATTAAAAAAAATCTTGGGATAATTTGAATTTTGGAAGTAAATGGGATCGCGTTAGAGGGACGGGCTTATGATCGAGGATTTAGCTTATGATATTTAGGAAAATATGCGGAAGTACACAATGGCATGTACCCACAGCAGAAATAAACATCCAACCCACATTTAACCGAAATGTATAAATTAATGTTCTACGGAAATAAAAATAAATATCGGGCGGTTGAGATAAATCACTCGCGTTCAACTGTTCAACCCTCACCTACTTTGCGAATGAAAAATTCTATAAAGAAAACATCTACATATTTAACATTCTAAGTATCAGCAATTTACTTAGGCTTGTGACCGGAATAATGCGTGATCTAACCAACACAATTTTACTGCCAAGAGCCCTCTTTAGAAATGATCAACAATATTTTATATAATCAAATTTAAATAAAAAAACGTTTTAACTATTCCACAAATTTATTGTACCTGACATGTTTCGAAGGGTCACGCCCTTCATGGTCACAGGTTATTTGAAACATAGGTATATACTATTACGATATATATATTTTATATTATTTCGATAGGATGCAAACATGTGAATGGATTAGTTGAATATTTTAAGGAAAATAATTAGACGAGAGGAGCACGTCCGCATGTCACGGTTGTTTGAAAGTTATACCTATTTTATTATTTGTTAATATATTAAAATAAAAATGATTTTTTATATATTTTTTATTCATCCATTCATTTTGGCAGTAATTTTAAGAGCGAAAAGTGCAGTTCATATAGTACTTTTTTACTTAAAAAAAAAGAGAAATTAAATAATAAAAAGTGTCTTTCAAACGCTCATAATACATGAAATGAAATATTGCAAACATTTTTCAAAACTATCTTTTTTTTTAACCAAAAATATTTGCAAATGATTGAAGAATTTTTAGATTCAGACTACTAAACACCACTACTTTCCAGTACCTATTTGTAAATATTTATTTAACGTAATAGGTGTTTCTTCAGATCAAAACTATTCATAACGTCAGTTTTGACATTAAGTGCCCCAAACTTTTGTAATATTGAAACTTTTAGCAATATTTCACAAAAGATCGCCCTTAAGATCAAGGTTAGAGTCGCAAATCATAGACATAACCTGGATATTGTGTTCAATACGTCGTCGTGTTGATTTTTTAAATGAAAAAATAGAAAATATATGATCATGGTCTTGTTGTGATAAGAGATAAGATGGATAAATTGTTTGAACAAGTGATTTTCAAAATAAAAACCATGAAACAAATATCAAGAAAGATCTGCATCCTTTTATAGAGTCTTAATATCCTCATGTAAAAAGGAATAATTGTATGAGCATTCTTGGTAGAACAATGCATATAAAAAATGTGTGTTAAGCATTAAAAAACTACAGTGTGTCCTTAAATAATTGATCATAATGTTACATTAATCAAACATGTGTAGGTATGTAGTAAATATTTTTGAGTAGGTATTATGCATTTCTGAATAATTTACGCGTATGTTTTGTGTCTATGCGTGAGTTAAGAGTTAACTTTAGACACATAACGGGGTAAAACTTGATAAAATATTAATACCTACAGCAATACAAAGCTAATTTATTGAATACTTACCTACGAACTAATATGTTGATGACATTCAACCAATAAGTAGGGCGGGATCATACCTGAAACAAGAAAAAATGAAAATGAATTCAGAGGCAAATTAAATTAGTCACTTCATAAAAGAATGGCTTAATCAGATTACACATCCCCATTCGCGTCCTACAAATTATTACAATCTTGTAAGCTTTCACACTTCAGCATATTTTTTTTAATTTAATTTAATTTGATTTAATTTGAGTCTAATAATGTGAGTAATAGTATGTGAGTTAATGTGAGTCTAATAATGTGAGTAATAAGAATAATAATGTGAGTCATCAACCAATTTATTTACATATGAAATCCAAATTTCTTTTAAGAGCTTTTTATCTGCAACTGTATATACCATACGATAAATAAAAAAAATGAATACCTAATTAACCCATAGGTAGAATTCGAAAAACCGACGACTAAGAATTGACAAAATATATTTGTTTACGACGTACAGCCAGATAACATATAGGTAATACTTTAAGGTTTAAAAATGACCCAGAACAAGCCAGATTATGAAAGTGTTGAGTGAGATGAAAGCTTTAAAATTCCGTATTCTCATACGTTATATACATATGTTTCGTTTTACATTTTTGTTGTATTAATCTGTTGTCTAATGTTGTTTGTATAAAATTGTGCTGAAAGAATGAAAATTAAATTATATTATTTATCCAAACTATGAATGCTTGTGCTTAAAGACACCAAGCCAAAATGAATAAAAAAATAGTGGTTTAAAAAGATTTATCAAATTATGAAATGTAACGAAAACTGATTATTTCAGGCTGCGATTTAAAAAAAAATCTGTTAAGTAGTACTCAAGTCTTTAATATTGATATTCTCATACAAAATAAACAGTCATTTTATTATTTAATAACAAGAGTTATTTTCTTTCATATTTTATGAAGGCAGCCATTAGAAATAATACCATCCCATAACAAAACACTGGAAAAGAACCAAGGTTTTCTTACAACAACAAAAAAGCCACTGAGATGCTTGGAGAATTTATTACCCTGAGAATAAAATTTAATTTCTTTAGGTTTTCATCTTATCCAAAAAGAAAAATATAATGTTTGATACAATATGCTATTTTAATAAAAACTTTGTCCATAATGTTATTTTTTTTTCTTAATGAATTTTGGTGCACTCAAAATTAAAACAAAAGCTTTTTACACTTTTGAAACGGAAACCGAACCTAAGACCAAACAACAAAACGAAGTGTCATACCACTAGGCTGTGAGCCACCTCAATAAGTTAGTTAAAATGATTTTACCATACAAATCGATGAATTCATTTTATTTATGATTTATGTAAAATGACGCGCCATTCGTTAAAATTGAAACACTGTCTTGCGGTACTTACTGCATGGTTATTCACGAAAACGTTTATGTTTAGAACGAGTCAAATATTTGAGACTTAAAGGCCCGTTTTCTCAAAATGGTCGTTTTTGGGACATTCACTAAAATGATTTTACTTTTACATTTTATTGTATAGGTACTTTAATTATGGTTTAGCTATTTTGGTTGCGGAAAGAATTGAAAATAAATCTTAATAATGAATAGATTTTGTTTCATTCTCCTAAAAACTTTTTTTTTTTTTTTTTTGAGAAAAAGATACCTTAATTTAGTAACTATTTAAGTTTAGTTCTAAGTAAACTTTTTCGTAAATACCCCAACTGTTTGCAGTATATACCTACTACTTTAATGATATTGAGTTCGAATTTGAATCACGATAAATTGATAGCCTTTTTAAACAGTATATAGTACTTTATATTTTATAATTTTCCGCTTAACTTTCTTATTTTCTTTCTTTCAAAAGAACCGTCTCTTGACAACAGCAAACACAACAAAATGGAATTAGCGAAATTGGTCCAGCCGTTCTCGCGTGATGTAATGACCAAGGGATTTAAAGCTCTAGCTAGAGGTTATATTTCTGAAGAGATCTCTTCAATTTTTTTTCGTTTTGACTCATGTTAGTACAAGAAAATCTCATCATTATTATTTATTCACATTGAAAAATTTCCATATCATTATCCGGTGCCTCGAGATTAAGGAGGGAGATTGATTGTTCAAACATTAGAAACGCATCAACTCAAAAACTCGGTGTCTTACATTTCGCTTCATCAAGGACGAAATGTAAAGAATACTTAAACGAAAAGGTTCGTATTGTAAAAGATAATTTAGCATTCTTGATGACGTTCGTTCATGATTAAGCAATCACATCACAAACGACCTTAATGTAGAATCTAAACAGTCGTAGATATATATATTAAGAACGTTCTCACAACATTGCGATTTATGTGTTTCGCAATCAGGATGACCTCAGGTATGTAACATCAGTGTGGGAGGGTGGTTCAAATTTAAACGAGCTCTTTATTCACCCTAAAATGATTTATTTTTCTATGTTATTTCTACTTTCTATAGCTGGATACACACGTAACGATTTATCTTTAAGATTTGAACGACAATCGCTCATTTTCCAAATCTTAGCGCAGAAAACAATTGAAAAATGAGCGATTATCGGTCAAATCGTAAAGATAAATAGTTACATGTGTATGCAGCTAAAGAAACATTTTTCTTTACATACAAAAACTTCGATAACGATAAATAAGGCTTTTTTAGGCCGTTGATGAATTAATAAAATAAAAAAAATAACTTGTTCTCTCAATTCGTTCTCGAGCGCCAAAGATGGACGGGTATCTAACACTGGCCTCAAATCACTTGCATCCAAGTGAGTCGTTAAAAATTCAAATACGTGAAAATCTATCTAAGTGTTTTTCAGTGCAATTCCATATTTTTATGACGGGTGAAAACAATGAGATTTATACTAGAGATGCAATCGAGTCTAAAAAATGGCATGTAAAAAATTGTGCCACCACCGAAAATGTGCCACGCTCGTGTTTTAGTCGTTGACAACAGCTCGAGCTTGACAGTTGTGTCCGCGGTAATACGGCGTTCTTGAAAATGGTGGATTTGTGGTGAAAAAAAGTCGTTCCTCAACAGAAATCAATATAGAAAAATCCTTTTATCAAAAAGGACGTATTTTATATATTTTAAGTGCATATTATTGTGATAAAATGTTTAAAATATAAAAATATATTTGACAATTATTTTTGTTTTATTAGTTAGGCCCACATCACACTACGGGTGCATACCGAGCGGGGTTAAAAAAACCGCGTCTGTATGAAACGCGTAGATACATTTTTATTTGAATTTATAACCCAGCGGTTCAGTCGACGGCTTTCTTACTACAGCATACGTCATGGGCTCGAATCCCTGTGCCGACTATTTCCACTTTCACAACACAACTCTTCCATAGTGTGTGCAAGTTTCCAAATGTATTTGTGTTCACTTTTAATTAGCCTAAATTCATTTATAATATCATAAAAAGATACACCCGTACGCGGCGTATGCAACAGTGCATAGGTATATTTCTAGATTTTTTTTTTATTCTATCAAGGTTTTTTTTATCAATTTATTTAGAAAAAAGAATACAACTTATATTTAAACGGAGTGCCCTCTAATTAAAATTATATATGGAATTTAAGGATGTTCTGCAAACAGAGGTTTTCCACTATCAATGAAATTTTTTACGAAATCCATCATACAACTGAGAAATCGCCAGCGGTTTTTCCCACGGTGCCGTATTTCTGACGGTTCTCGTTTAAGCTGTGTGTATGAGCCCTTACCTAGCCGGACGAAATTTAGAAGCAAGTACACTATAACTAGTGTTTTTATAAAAAGGGTCATTTTTGATTCAAATAAATAAATCATTTTTTCCATTTTCGAAAAATATTTTTTATGAATGTGCTTTTAAACCGTTCGTTGTCTGCCTCGCATTAATAAAGACGAGAGATCTTTTTCAAAAGGTTCTTAGACAATTCTGACAAATACATTCAAATCTCACGCACAAAAAGAAATTTCTATTAATGTGTACCGGTAGAAGGTGACAGCACTTAGCCGTTTGGCGTATTATGTGTGACAAAGACAAAAATATTCGTCAGTAATGCTTGATTGCATATTTTTATTTAAGTTCAACTTCAAATTTACTCGTGATGCTAGTTTCAAACCAAAAATTGTATGGAATTGCATCTCCAGTATAATATCTCATTGGGTGAAAACTGTTTTTTGGGGATCGAAAATGTCGAGGAGGGTCAACAAATCTTAGATGGAACAAATGTAAGTATTTTGAGTTGATACTAACTTGACACAATATTCACTTGATCTCATTGGACACTTCTTTATCTGACACCAAGCTCTCCTGAAATTTGAAGCATTTTGAGACGAAGATCCTTTAAGATAGGAGCACGAATACGTTGATGAGTTCATTAGTCGGGAGTTTCTTGGACAGTTTGCATAAAATCTACACTGTTGACCATGAAAAAGACACTTTCGCAATCTGAAGAAGTAGTCTACCTTTATTTTTAATAAGTTATGCAATTTAACGACTAAGCACGACGAAACAGGCTGGACGCATTTGAAAGGAAAATCCTACGCAGAATATAGGGCCCTACAAATGATGGTCAAACGTTTCATAGAAGATACAAAAGGAGCTCTTTGATCTCTACGAGGATATCAACGTAGTCAGGTTCATTAAGATTAACAGACTGCGGTGGTTGGGTCATTTGCACCCTTTTTGGAGCTACCAATCGGTTTAATAACGTAATCGGTAGAAGAAGTGTCGGAAGAACAAAGCTAAGATGGCTGGATGGCATTGTCGCGGATTATCGGGCTCTGGGGCAGTATAACTGGAAGGTTGCAGCCAGTGACAGATAGGGATTGTAAAGCTTTTTAGAGACAGCTAAGACCCACCACGGGTTGTAACGCTGAAGATGATGATGATGCAATTTAACGATATCTTTCAACTATCCCCATTAAGTATTGCTCTGTACATCTCACTCATCCAATGGGCTACTAAAAGATGCACAAGACAAGTTCTTCTACTGGAGATATATTCACATTACATTCTTACAACCTCAACTACCCAATGACATAGATATTTATCTCAATGTTCAGTTCTCAAAATAATCACTAATACTTGATCAACCCTCATACTTTCTATCTATAGCATCCCTTTGTAAAAAAGGAACGAATCATGCACAAACACAGGCTAACGATGTTCCGTTGGAAAATGTACAAAAGGAAAATACTATGTATCTGCTAACTCTCCGTGACAATAAAACTTGTCCGTACATTAATCTCTTTAGAAAAACCACTTGACTATTAAGCAATTAACTGCAGTTATTGTAGCTTGAATACAAACGGACGGAAGTTAAAAAAAATTTGCTGATTAGCTTTAAACAATAGTCTCAACAGTTTTAAATGTGCACTGTGAGAACAACCTACAATTTCACAGTTGTGAAATTAAAAAATCGAGTATTCAATTTGTTTATCCATAGGATATTTATTTCAAGTAGTTTTTGAGAGCGATTGCTCTCTTCTACCGATGGATAAGAACATTTTTTGTTGTTGTTAAGGATGACAGTTAGTTGTTCAAGAAGAGCGCTGTTTTTCCTCATCCAGATTTGTATTTGAAGTACCACAAGGCATCACAGATTAATATTTCGTGTCTATTCTTTATAAGATTTAAAAAATAAAACATTGATATTGTTCTCAACAGTAATCGTTGATCGTATAATTTCTTTGCGATGTTTTTATGGATTTATTCATTTCCCGGAGAGGGTGTATCGTATGGAAGTCCTAACGAGCGAACGAAACAGAATCGCTTGATATGAAATTGATAAATTTGCTAATATTTTTCGGACGTAGTAGGTACTATAAATAATGATAAAACATCTCTCCACTGCGAAATATTGCGGTGATTTATGACGTTTTAACGGGAAATTAATTCCATGGAAAAATGTTGCGAACAAAAACATTCAAACATGTTCATAATGCCCGCCGATACTATTTTAATATAGAACAACCTACTGCATTCCGCTGCTTGCCAATACTATGGCAATTAGTAATCAAGCAAGCCGCTGGAATTAAAATATGGTTAAAACTATACTCTCAGATAAAATAGGATTAGTTTAGTGAGATCCGTACAACAGACATGATTTGAATTTATAGACATCGAATCCCGTTCGAAGTGTCAAAGTAATTCTTAGGTTTGACAAGTAAATGAACGGTTGACAGAGCACAGTGTTAGTAAAGGTGCGGGTAGGTAGTGTGGGATATAAGAGCGGTTGGTAGGAGGCAGCCGCAAGCCAACAGAGAAGAGCGGTCGCCCGTCCAAACACTAATTTCGCCCAAAGTTACATAACTTCGTTATCGTATGGTCTGGGAGGGATATTAGCGGCAGAGGTAACTAACAGTCTGTCTCTGCTCAGCCGAAAGTAAGTGGATACCTACATTATAATATACACCAAAATACGAATCTACTCGAACACTCTATATACATGGTTTAATCTCTTTGATAATAATTAATGCAATACGTGTAAATAAGCCTTTATCTAAGTGATTCAAATGTGCTTGATTATGTTAGAATCACTTTCATATTGTTTTGAAGCACTATCTTGGGATTACTGGTTAAGGTTATAAAAGAAAGATGTATGATAGAAGTTCACAGTTTATGAGGTTGATTTCTTTTTTCAACAACGTAAGAATCTAAATAAGAATAAAATTCAACGTAAGAATAAAAATGTTTGATTAATAATCTACAATTACATCAAATTATTCTTGTCTACGAATATGTAGGTACATATACTAAAATGTGTAAAATCTTCCTCGAAGATATAGTCAAGAGTTGGATTATATTGAAGAAGCATTTAACACATTCTTATCATACGATGGATATCTGTGACTTAAAGGACAGCCAAGATGACATGGTCTGTGGCTTCCCGATCCAGTCCGCCCTAGCAATATGAATCGGTGACTGTTCGGCCTATTCAAGTCATAGGTATTTTCAGGAATTTTATTCTTGATCGATTCGAATAAAGATCATCCCAGCACTCTTCGCACTTTTGTATGCAGGCTCTTCTGTGCTGAGTGTTAATCATAATACATTTGTGATCATTGTGGTTGGGAGTGCTAATGCATAATACCTATATATGAGTAGGAATTTAGAAATGATGAATGCAATAAAACAACGTGTAGGATATTAGAGAGGATAACTGCGAACTGCATGGTATGAAAACAATTCGAGTAATGTTGGATATTGGATCCGCGTGCCCTGCTGAATATTAATAAAACATTTAAATTGCAAATATCCCCGATCCATTCGGACGATTGATTTATGTAATATCTGCAAAGTTTGCCAACGGAGCCGGCAAGTCTCTTGTCACTATTATATTACAATATTCCCACAGTAATAATTGCATATCTTCAATTTACTATTATATTATTATTCACTATGTAAACTCGGATGCAATAGAAATTTCAAGTATTCCATCTCCGGGGTAGCTAAACAGGGAGCGTCCGCGTCTGCCCGAAGTTACAGCCAAGATGATATTTATGGAAATTGATTTCTTTAAACTGGTACGATGGAAAATGGCTTATTTCATATCACTTCGTTCTTTGAAAATTAATTTTACTAACGCAACTCACACCATTGTGCTAGCGTTATGAAATACTGTCTCAGTTTCCAATTCATATATTATTCTTACTTTGGTGTTATAATCTTGTCTTTCTAAAAAATAAAAGAACCATCAGTGCTTGGATTGAGTTGAGGCCTTCAAGTGATTCAAAAGAAATCTGCATTCGGGTGTCAGTCTTTAAACGAAATAGATATACGAAAAAAATGCACGTCTTTCAACCGTTTGTCTCGAACTTTTTAAATAATAATTGTAATGGGTCACTTCCGTCCGAGTAATTTCACGAATATCAACTAATAAACAAAAAAAAATATGAGTTACCTGCAGAACTCAAACGACAAAATGATAAATGCCGCATAAATAAGCGATTTATATTGTCCAATTTTTCCAAATTATCCACGGTGGCGAAGAAACAAACAATGCCATTAAAATGAATGAATGAGCGATAATGGAATTCCACAATGAGTACAAAAAAGTCACAAAGTGAATTGAAAAAAAAAAAAACAGGAACAAAAAATTGATAGAAGAGATGAATTGAAAAAAGTTAGGAACAGTTAGTTAACTACATAAGCAAGTACCCACACACGAGTGAGTAATGATAATATTATGTTGAGTATAACTAAACACGAGTTGATGGTTAACTCGTATTTAGATTAAAGATTACAATGAAAGTGTAACGCATTGTTCCGAAACCGCTAACCATCTTAAAGAGTATATGGTTCGATTTAATGAAAAAAAAAAAGTTCGTCGAAAAGATTAATGCTTTAACGATTTTAACAAAAAAAAAAAAGAAAATCAACAGATGACACTATCATTATTAAACTTGAATGTTGTTACCTACTTGTAACTTAAATTCATATTGGATTGAATTATAAAACATTTAACATGTTGAAAACTTTTAATAGGAATTAAGAACTGAATTCATGCCTAATTGATATCTAATTAAGGAATCCTTTTGGCACAAAACTTATTTGACTACTAATCATGACTCGACTAATCTCTTGCATATTATGTTTTGTTGCTTAAGTTTTTTTTTTCTCGTGCATGTCTCGTGCGTGCTTTGTTTATTTTTAAATAGTAGATGAAAATATTTATAAATTTGATACTATGTTTTGTATTTTCTTGTTTGTTTGACTGATGATGATATAATTTAATGCTTTGTTTTTTATATGATTGATGAGGATAATTGTTGATTTACTGCTTTGGTTTGTATTTGATTTTTTTATATATGACTACATAATGCTATTATTTATTAAATTAACACCACGTTTTATATTTTATTTTTTAGGTTACTGATGAGGATGTTTATTAATTTATTGCTTTGTTTTATCTTTATTTGAATTGATATTTCTTATTTTAATTTATTGACGTGTTGAGTCTTATGTATTATATTTCTTGATTTAATTGCGTGCATGCTTTGTATGCTTAATTCATTCTGATCTTTTTATATTTGTACTTGATTTGTTGTAATTATCTATGAAAACATTGTACTTATTTCTGCTTATACCAGCATAAAGCTGTCTGGAGAACATAAAAAAGAAAAAAATAAAAAAAAAAGAAAAGAAGTTGGCATACCTATAGGTAAAATTGAACTTCTAGGTCTTGTCCTACGAAATAAAAATATACCCATATGATAGTAACAATATTTTTATAGGGAGCCCTTTCAAACGTTTAAAGTTTCTTTTTTCTAGATTACCGGCGACTCATTCTATTGGGAACGTATTGCGCCGTGGTATGTTTAAAGTTAAGCTGTTCGAATTGTTTGTAATTTTTCTTCTTGTTTTTCTAAATTTTGGCCTTGTAACCTGTAATTCAAGAGGTGGGTTAGGCCTCTTCCGAGGTCGACTCCCATCTATCGCGTCTTCCATGGGGTTGGCCGTGCAACGCCATTTGAGGGAGTCTGGATGAATGCACTCTCCACACATGTGCATACCAGAATCTTCTTCGTTGCCTTCCCCATCTTACTATACTTACTCCCTTACCCTCGTATTTCTGACTCTATCTCTGAGAGCCTTTCCGGCTATGCTCCTGTGAGTTTTCATTTCTGAAACTCTCAGCGTATTTATGGTCAGTTTTGATTTGTAATTTTAACGATAAAATTATTTTGAATTAAACTGACTTTAAGATGCGTGCTTCCGCTTATATGTTATGGATATCTAACAAAGAATAAAAAGGAAATAAATAAATAAAAACTTGAAGATAAAGATGTCAGAATAGAAAGCGGATCAAAAACATAGTTTCATCAGACTAAACTAATTTGCCGCTAGTGGAAACCGGTAATCAAGACATATATTATTTGAGACAATGAAAACAAAATATTACGAAGCAAGAGTAGACCCAAGCGATTTGCAAGAAATTATTGTTCATATTTTATTTTTTTTTTATTAATTAGGCATTCCACCTAATTAATAAAAAAAAAAAATAAAATATGAATTACCGACATTTTACGCGTTTCCTCTGAGTGTCTTTACTGTCTGATACTATAAACTTATATTATGATCTGTTTAACCAAATTTTTGGGTTCATTTGATTATGGATGCTACTTTTATTGCCATGTATATAGTACTGCACAGATTAAGGCGGGAATGTACAAGTATATAGTACTGCACAGGTTAAGAATCCTATTGGATTGCATAAAAATGGAGATCAAAAGTTTCAACGAAGTCCTTTTGAAATATGAATTCGTCCGAGTATACTGCGATTCCCGGAAGATAGCCAATTTACGCATGTTGGATGCAAGCTTAAGCTTTATATACCAACCTTTATCCTACGTGAACTACAAAACAAAAGTAAATCTAGTAATTAATTTTATCCGTAAGAATGTGAGCTGGCATCATACAATAGCGACAGAGAATGACGGTTGTGTGTAATTATGAGAGACAGGCAGTGGGGGTGATGACAATATTATGTTCAGCAAAGTAACAGAACCTACCTGCTATGAGACATGATGAGGTTACTTAAAAATGAGTGACGAATTATCCGCATTAACAGCAACCTACTCTGTGTGCGTGCTGGCAAACTCCGCTAGTATACAGAACATGTGGGATTAATTTCACACTCATCTTCGCGTACCCAGGGTCATCTTTCTGTACTATAACAAGTACTGACCAGTGACCAATGAATAAGAATTTTCACATTCTTCAGTCAAATCTCTTATATTTTATATAGATGGTCTATAGAAAAGTATTTTTTTTTATAAGATTCCTTCTTTAAACACCATTTGCAACAGAACACATTTATGTCTAAAAATAGAGTAGGTAGGTACCTACCCAAATTCTCGAAACTGAGGGTCGTGATACCTACATATATGTTTTTAAGCTCGTTTACGAATATTTTAGAATCTTTTTCAATTTCAAACAATTAAAAGTTATTTGATGGTTTTTGAATAGTTAAATTTGAATCATTTCAATTTAAAGACAGTTAATTTAAATATTTCAAAGGACAGCTTGATTCATGATCTTTGTCATCAACGGGTCGAATTTTTATAATCTGATTCATTAAAAAAACTGTCAACATGTAATCCAACTGTCGATTTGTAGAAGAGAAATTATTTCTCGAGACAGATCGGCAGTATCAAGCCAAGATACGTGAGATTTGTATGGCCAGGTCTACATTTTAAACGGTTTTTCAAACTTTGACGACAAAAAACACCAACTTAGAGGCTTCGCAGCATATATTATGTTCCATATATGGATTTACTCAGGATTCGGAGGAGAACTTTTAGTGTGTCTGTGTGTGTGTGTGTCCCTTATAACTTTTGATTCGCTTGATGCACAGATCCTAAAATTTCATAAAATATAGAATACTTTAAGCCTACAAAACTTAGAATTTTGAAATTTTCTTTCAGTCAGGGGTAATCAACCTTTGAATTTTTACTTAATTTTTTCACATATCTCGAAAACTATAAAAGCTAGAACCCTAAAAATGTGTATGTTTATAGAAAAATACAATATCTCAAATCAAATTAAATGAAAAAGTTCCAGGGTTTCTCAAACTTTTTTTTAAAGAAAAATATTTTTTATGACAAATTTACGAGTTTCAATGCCTATGTATATTTCAGAATTTTATAAAAATATCGGAAAACGCCGAAACACATCAACTAGATAATTTAATTTCATATAAAAAATGTATACATTATAGCAGTAAATCTCAAACTTTTCTTAACAATTTTTGTAAGAATTTAGTTTATTGACGACATCGTTTCAAACAATAAACATACCGTCTAAGGCCATCGACAGTTGGATCTTATGTTTACATGCAACTAGCATTCAAATGTATTCAAATCTCTGGAAAAATAACGATCTTCAGATTGATTTCTCTCCTATTTAAGCTTTTTCTCATAAAGTATGATTAGATCTGGTAACCTTAAGGTAAAATACACTTATTTGAGGACACATTACATATGTTACGAATACTACCCTTAATAATTAGAAATATTGAAGTTTGAAAAAACATTATATTATGATTAATGGCAGTCCAGCCCACTGGATCGAGTGTGCCATAGTTTAAACAAGCTTTTACGCGTAAATAGTGAAAAAAAGGGAAAACGTTAATTTAAATAAGTACCTACATTTTTCTTATTTTTTCTAATTTAACAGTCCACTCTCGAGAGAGTAATCTATGTCAATATTATTATGTTTGAACTCAAGTGATCCATATTTTTTCACCAGTTACTGTATGCATTATGAAAGATCATGAGAATGATTCAGTTATGATGATTATATAATGGTTGCGCCGTGGTTTTTGGCGTGTTTCATTTTAACGCCATTATATGTGTAATAATGCGTTGTGGCTGTTATGAGAAAAGTAATTTCTCTACCGCACAGCGTACGCACTGCTACACAAGCTACTATACAATGTCAACCCAGATAATGAAGGGGCATAGTGGAAAAACACAACCATTAAAAATAACAATACAACGTTTAAATTCTAACTTGTTTTTGACTTGCGTATATTCGGCTTTAAATTTACTTATTCATACAATAAAACAATGTTTTTGCTATACCTACATAATTTGTAGATTGGACAGGAGAAAAATCAATGCAACATACTTAATGTGATTGAGTACTTGTAGAACATGTCAGAATTACTGTTCCTGTCTGAAAAGTGCTGGCGCCCGAAAACATCCCAATAAAACCCAGACATAGGTTAGCGGGTGTGGGTGTGTCTCAATAGATTGCACTTCTTAAATTTAGTGTATTTTTTTTTTAAATAAATGAACCTGTGCTCACTCGAAGTGAACACAAATACTTTTTGACATTTTTCACAGTAAGCAAATGCTTGTGTCGTGAAAGCGGAAAATGGTCGACACGGACGGGATTCGAACCCACGACCTCCGGACGAAACAGTGCGAAAGCCGGCGTCGTAACCGCTGGTCTATCAACCACCAATTTTGTATCCTGTAAGTGGCAACACTGAAATTTGAAAGTTATCACTTACTTTTATTCCGATTATTAAAATGAATGAACATCGTGCATAAATTGAAACACGTTTGTTACAAAAATGGGGTTACACTCGATCGTTTGCAAACTTTGCGGAATTATAAGTAAAAATAGAGTACCTATAATTTGTCAACCATTCGAAGAATGATAAAACATTTCTAAGACACTGGGTCGATAATGAAATTTAAAAACGGTCTCGAGAACGAGAGTTCCGATAACCCGAAAACATCATTCGACATCCTTCTCAAAAATTAAAATTTCTTGATGCAAAAAGTAATGGCAAATTACACAATAGGAATGGCCTGCTATAAGAGCGACAGAGTCGTTTTCCGCATTATTTATCACACATATCTCCTTGAATTATTATAGATAAAAATATCACAATTATTATTAAAAAAAACCTCATGTTTTTGAGCACTTTTACTGATACACTGTTTAGGAAAGATAGGAGTGGAAGAAAATGGATGAAGCCTACGTTTGGTAGTGACAGTTTCATGCTAGGAAGTAAAAGAAGAAATTATGTACAAGGGTAGGTGCCTATTTACTGTGTTCAACATAGGTTTTTGATACTTTCGTATTTCCTAAAACGTCGGCATATCAGAATTTAGCTTCATCGAAAATTATTTTGGATGCGATAAAGACCTATGTTAACATGCTTAAGAGAAGCATAAATTAATTCTAGCACTAGAAAACCACCATTAGAATAAACGAACGGTTGGAACCAAAAACACGAAAGAAATTAGTGTTTATGTGATTGTATGTGAGTTTAATGTCAGCATTTAAACTAATTCAAACTGGCGAGCGATGAAGGCAATCCTTTAAAATATTTCAGCAATTATGTAATGTTTGTATCCGATTCGCTCGGATACCTAACAACGCGCAGATAAAAATCTGCATGCAATGAGGTAATTCGTATGTAGTTAATTAAACATTCTCGTATCAGCTGTAATCAAATAAACAATAAAATTGTTCGTGTTAATACTTGATCGGTTTGTTCAATAAAAACTCAAGCTATGAAATTGATTATGGAGTTTACTACAGAGAAAATATTTATGCTAATCAATGTTCAATGGTCCGATTATTCGTTGCGAAAATAATCTAAAATTACCTTCGACACTAAAAATAAACTAATCTACTATAGTTTTTGATAAAATTAATTAATTGAAAAGTGTATTCTTATTTCTTAATAGCGGCATTATTCAAATTATAAAATGTAAGTAGAAAAATAATTATTTCTTTATAAATTTTATATCCTGATTCAAGTTTCGCAAGAAATTTTCAACCGATCTCGGTAGCCTAAACTAGTGGCATAGATGCCTTCTCGATTTTCTCTTTTATCAGCCGGCATTACAGTAGTACGAATATTTATTGTGGTCATAGTTTAAAAGTAGTTCTTATTGTAAAAGCAATGGCAATGGTCGAGGGCATTTATGAGAGTTCGCACAAGTTACATTTGCATGAACCATGCAATCGAGAGTGTGTCATGAGACATATTAAATATGATAAAAATATCCTGGACTGACATGATCACCAACACGGAAGTCTTACGCAGAGCGAACACGACCGGGCAATTATTCACCCCAATTATTCGTAAGACTTCGCACTTTGGTCACATATTAAGAGCTGAAAATTACAAGGCTTTACAGCTCGTCATGAGGGGGAAAATAGAGGGCCGCAGAGGAGTCGGAAGAAAACAACTTTCCTGGCTCCGAAAAATTCGTGAGTAGACCGGAATGAGAACTGTGGGAGATTTATTCAGGGCAGCCAATGATGTGGAGGCTTTGTTTCAAGTTTTTATCGACCAGCAGAAGATGAAAAATGATGACACCAATGAGAGGATGAAGCACAAGGAAGTTTGAGGTTTGTAAAGAAAATGCTCCGGTGTTAACAATATTTTCCTATTCAATACACGACATAATCTTGTTCACATAAAGTGTTCCAATAACGGTAAATGTGTGCAAAACTGGCAATATGAGCCAACAAACAGACACTGTACTTGTAACGTGATTAGCGTGTCAACGTTGTCCTTATAACAATAAATAAAGTCATTGACAAAATGTTATTAGTCTAACGACTGTACGAATTGCATCGATGTTGCAACGTCTAATGGAAAAATCCTTCAACCTCGTCGCGTACAAAACTGCCATTGTTAAAAAAGTCTAAATCTTTGTTAAATAAAATAATGGTGACCTCAATCCGCACGTATGATGTGGCAAATCCGTCAAAGGTTGTGTGTGTGTTGGTTGTACAAGAGAATGGTTCTTGTAATAAAATAATATTTCTCACACATAACAATCACGGCGCACTCACCACCATTACAAGGTACCGACAGACATAATATTCTCTACTTATATTATTTGGTGTTACGATAGCAAATAATTTTATTCAAACCGGTTGAGTTGTTGAGTGCATTTATTCTCTGCAATACGACTAATTTGCCCCGCCTAATTAAGAATACAATCAAATAGATTGCCATTAGCAAAATTTATTAAATAAATTCTTTGTCTCATATTATAAAGGTAGGGAAAATTTATTAAGACGAATACATAAATACCCAACCATTTGTTTTTTTTTATCGAACCAAAACGGATGGGTGATATATTCTAAAAATTTTCGCGTTACATTTCAAATTTCAATAGATCGAGCGCAATAGAGAGCTCTTGTTGCCTAGACATAAACCCAGATTCAAGTTATCAATAAAATAGCCTATCCATCGCAAATCACATTTTTGTATACTTAAATGTTTTTCACATGTTTTTTTACACAGTATGTAATGAACGCTAAAATTGCACTTATAGCGATTGTAAATTAATTTTATTTCTTCAAGCAAGTGGGTTTAGGAAATATTGTTAGATTTCCGCCTTATATTATACAACTGTTGCTAGGAGAAGAGACCCTGATGGGAGGAAAAGCAGCGCTCTCCTCGGCCAACTGTCATTCGGCATCCTCAACACGTTTTTCCTCCCATCAGGGTCTCGAAGACGTGGAAGACCCTCTCATACCGTGTTCCGTTCCTTCGAGGCAGAACTGAGGGAAATGGACTTGGTGTGGGAGGAGGTCATAAGCATTGCGCAAAATCGAGTGCAATGGAGAGCTCTTGTTGCCTCCCTATGCTCCTAAGTGGAGTTCAAAGGGAGTTTTGATTTGATTTGATTGCTAGGGGAAGAAATACCAAATTGTCTGCAGTTTTCAATGTGTTAAAGAGTCGGAACACTATAAGTGAGGGTATAACTGATTTATATGACAGGTTTTGATATTAATGATACTATAATTTACCTAAATAATTGAATGAAAAACTCGAGATTTGTTAAGTCCTTTCGAAATATGAGATTAGGCTTAGTGGGCCGACGACAAGAGCGGGCCTCGGCTGCCAGAATAAAAGACGGTTCATTGAATCACGATTTTTGTTATAACGGTTTCATTTGATGGATGAATGACTTCGGGTCAGCAGTGACCGCAGGTAGTGCAACCAAATCGAGATACCTCTTTGCTTTATAGAAACACTTTCACAATATTTGATCTAACAACAAAGGCTTGTTTATTTAAGATCTATACCGTGGTTTCTATTTTTAATAATGATGATTTTTATTATTGGTGATATCTACAAGGTAATAATAGTTAATGATACTGAAAGGCAATAACCTGAAACGATCAACCATGTCGGGAGCACAAAACTTGGATTATGTAACAAATTATTATTATAAGACTTTGATTTTCTATCAGAAATTTGTCAATTCAAGTCATGTATAGTCCGAGTTTCGTGATGAAGATGCCAGGATTCGACCTCCAGTATAAAGCTTCCTATTTTACAGACTGAATAATAGTCACAAAAATTTTCCATAATTTCCCAAAACTCTCATTTGTTCCTAAAATACACCATCATCAACCTTCTCCACAATTCTTTGTTTCTTGCTATTTTATGCCATTGATTGGCGACCACTCTCCTAATATCGTCAGACCACCTCAGCTGTGGCCTATCTGGGTTTTTATGATAATGTCTTGGTCTCCACTCCAGGGTTTTCTTGGTCCATTTATCATCTGTTGTTCTTACTGTATGGCCGGCCCAGTTCCAATTTAGTGACGCTATTTTATGCGTTATTCTTTCTCTAATCCATTCATTTCGCTTCTTATCTCTCATACTAATTAATGTTCAACATTCTCCTCTCAATCACTCGTTGTGTTATTTGGAGTTTTTGTATTCACCATTTTGTAAAGGTGGTAGTTTCAAAACCTTATGTCAATACTGGAAGGATGCTCATATCAAATATCTGTAATATACGTCGCGATTGAATTTTTAGGAAGATATCATTGAAGGTGGGGAAGATATTTCAAATGTTTATCGAGATATTTAAAAAAATGCACTTCAAGCAGAGTGTTTCGCTGCTCTACGTGTGACCGAGTGTTTACAAAACGAAGAAAATAAGGCATTAATCAATTTGTTGCTTGTCGGTTGACACATTCGACTGTCAAGCTCAACTGCTATCCAAACCGCAAACTTTAATTGCAGTTTTCGAAACTTCTAAAGTGTTAACATATTTGTCGAATGAAATTCACTACGAGCAAAAACACGATCTTTTATGTTACTGGTTTTTTTTAAAACATATGTATTATTTATATCGCATCGGGTTCCCGAGGACAAAAAGATCGTTTCAAAATGTGTTCTGTTCCTTAAAAGTAATGCTAAAGGATTAGTACAAGGTATTGAAGGAAGTCACTGACACTAAGACATATCTAACGAATATTGATAAAAGAAGTATTAATAACAGTTACTAAAATATAAGCAGAAATTCAATTTTTCCTTCTCAAGATTTTGGAGGCTGCTTTAAAATAAACCTTATGATAAATTGATCAATTCAGTTGTATAACCAGTGAAACAGTAATATAGTGCGTCTTCTTAATTATTGAAAAGCACAACCTATATTTGAGCGTACGTCAACATTGCCAACTCATTATATACATATATTCTATATCGACGGCATAAACAGTAAACTTCAAATAATTAAATTATTAAGGTTTCAAATACTACAATACATATTAACCTATACATTAGGGGTTTTTATATGTGTATGTACCAATTTATGTACATAAATTCAAAAACAAATAAGTACAATAAACATTTCAAATTATACATTAAAACTCAAACAATATATTATGTAGTTTACAATCAAAGTAAATACATTAATACGATACTTAACATTTTTATTGCGATACATTTCGCAAATAAAATGGTTACATGGGTTTTGACGTTAACAAATCTTTTATTGTTATTATCATACAATAGTTCATTGTTCATAATATCTAAAATATGAACAATAATTTTGAATAAACATTGCTCTTTTCTCCATCAAATAACCAATAAACAAACAAGTCACCGTAAAGAAAGAAAGCATTAATAAGAAACGTTGTACTTTGCAAAGTGCCTTAATCTATTCTTAACAAGCGAAATTGGATTTAAAAAGAATGCGCAGAAAATCACGTAGGTTAAAAGAAAGAACTGATACATTAATCCCATACCGTGGGATAACCAGCGACAGACCTTTAATCAAACTCTTAATGTTCGCTTTTTAATGTATAAACTAATAAAAATAACAATGGAAATCTCAAAGTAGCAAATAATATTTACACGAGTAAAAAGTGCTGGATCATAAAATCTTGTTGATTTTTATACGAAAATAATTCCAAAATTTCTCGGCTAGAAAGCACAATAAAACAATGCTTTTATTTCAGAAATATGTCAGCTTAGTGTCGTATATTTCATTTTATGTTAATGTTGGCTTAGGGTTACGCTAGAATATTTTTTCCCGCTTTTCAAAACCCTTTCTCTCGACCACTTATGATGTTGAGAGTATTTTATATAACTACTTCCAAAAAAGTCGAGAATGTACAAAAACAATAATTAAAAACAAATGAAGAATATTTGTTTATGACTGGTCAACGCCATTTACATTTCTAATTCTTAAAAAAGACTTCAAGGTATATGCCGAAGGGACCACATAACGAATGAAAAGGTTCTCAAGAGAATCCATGGAGGAAGGCTCTTGCTTGAAACCCTGTCTGAAATAGATAGGATTGGTGCTAAATTAAGGTCTTCTACATTCCTACATACCAAAATTGAGGGGATGACCGAGGGGACAAACTCCCAAGGATGAACACGTCAAGAGTAAGTACCTACAGGATTTATAGATGGATATTTGAGGAATTTTAAAGATCTTCTTTGGTTAAGAAGGAGTGGAGGGTAATATTAGTGAATATTACTGCCAATCAATCTGTAATGAGTGTTTTCAATATCGACAGAGTTCCCGGCGATGTCACGATTGCACAGATAACAGCGTTATTCCTGGTGTCCGCTAGTTTTTAGTTTAAGAGTCTCGTTGCTATTTTTGTAATCCGTGAATCATAATATATGTGTTTGTAACTTATTTAAAGAACCATTATTTTAATAGAAAGAAGGACCTAAAACCCCAGCATTACACAATCCTAGTATTGTGACCAAAGAACAGTTTCTTATTAAAAATGTGGTAGGTATGTTATCAACACTTTGTCAACGCTATGTGGAAGAATGCAAATAATAATGGTATTGAAAAACAGAAAGAACAAACTGACCCATTATAATTCAAAAAGTTTGAAAATAAGTCTATAAGGCACCTGGGTCTCTAAAATAATAGCTGTTCAATGATTACATCCTATACAGAACCGTAGGAAGTAAGAAGATACGATGTGGGGCAGAGAAACTGGAAGGTGTGATGACGGAAAAGTTTAAAGGTCGGTATGTGAAATCCACCAAATGTTGCTGAAGTAAGTAGGTATTTGAGACCTGTTAATACTAAGGTTCCTTTTAAGTAGTTGCCCCAAGTAGAAAATATACCAGATAAAAACTTAGCATGGTTATTTTATTTGAATTCCAATATGTACAATACGTCTGAACACTTTGTATTTTGGTGAGAACATAACATTTGGGAATAAAAAGCGAGTCCCAGAAGAAAACTGAATATATGTAAGTTAGTCTAAATAAAGTGGTTTTTAGATTTA
Organism: Mystacides longicornis; assembly: GCA_963576905.1. Taxonomy (NCBI): domain Eukaryota; kingdom Metazoa; phylum Arthropoda; class Insecta; order Trichoptera; family Leptoceridae; genus Mystacides; species Mystacides longicornis. The sequence continues at coordinate 17,373,580 of OY756425.1, forward strand.
ATAAGCCGACGAATAATTAAGTTTGATGACGGGAACGAGATTGGTTAATTATGTTATTATTTTTTGACATTGGCAATAATAATAAAAGTCAAAGAAGTGAGATGGCTGGTTGAGTTGTTTCAAGCGGCGAGAAAGAAGAGAGACTTCAAAGAAACATCTGCGTAATGTTTTTATTGTTATATTCAGATCCGAGGGTGGACGGGGGTTCGCTATAATTACAGTTATGATGGTACAGACAAGAGCAATGTTGTACTCCCCCCCCCCCCACACTTCTTATTTTTCTTTTTGGCTCCAAAATGAGAAATTTAATTATTAATTTATGTCCTTCCATTTTTAGAAATTTCAATTATATTCTCCTTGTCTACCTACGCTTTTCCACAATGAAGGAAACAAACAACTTAGCCGTAAATTGTTATTTTAAGTGTCTTTCTTTTGTTAAAGAAAAAAAACTTTAAAGTACAATATAGTGAGATTACCGCGTAAATTTTTATTTCGAGATAAAAATACACGACAAAAATTTTATGGTTCTATGTTTATGCAGGTAGACAACTTTTTTAGTATTTTTTTGTGCAAATATTTCAATGTTTGAATAATATTTTGCATAATTAAAACTAGAAGAAAACTTGGTTGTCGAATTCGTATTACGTATAAAAAACAAAAGTGAAGGGTTTTCGTTTGAAAAATTTAAAACCTTGCAGTAGAAGAATGATGTTAAAAAGTTGAAAAAAAAGCTCTCCACACAAAAATTAAACGTAAAACTAAGCTTTTAATTAAAAGCAACCAGCTGGTATTGTACCTTGATTATAATAATATTTCATAAGCTTTTTGCAGTCTTTCCGGTGAGACGTTTTGTGATATTTTTTTTAAAAGGACTACAGGAATAGATGGTAAGTACCATGCAATGTTAAGTGATGAGGTGCATTAAAAATATTATAATTCATTATTACGTGTAAAAAATATTATGTTAGTACTGTATGTCTTGAAGCAAACATATTATTTAAAATCATATATAGGTAACTTTTAAAAAAATTGACAACATAAAGACATTGAAAGGGCATTAAGACAAAGTCAACAATCCTTTATAGAAAAGTGGTGGATACCTGATGGATGCTTTGTTCCACACTTAAACTATAGTGCAGGGAATAGAAATAATGTATTTCTTACAAATTATTTGGATACACGACGATACGGGAAGGGCTGTCTTAGGTATGACGAGGAAAATAGTCAAAAAGGATTGCAGTGATGATGCCAAGATATAAAATATTTTTTACTCCATGTTTCTTAGTGTTTCCTTATTATCCTTACTAAGGATCATGAATTCTAAATATACTATTTCAATCAAATTTTGGATTATGCTTCTCCACTTCTCCCGACGCAATGATCGACCGTTTTGTTCCAAAAAAAACCGTTGTTACAGCAGCATACCTGATTTCGTCTCCATTTTGGGTCTAGTTCGGCTTCTGGTTCAATCAAAGCCATAAAAAAGGCTTCTTGTCTTACAATTTACAACATTTCGCAAATGTATTAGTAAGTGTATACTGTAGAATTCTGAATCGTTTTTCCATTCTTTGGTTCTGGTAAAACAACGTAACTCAAGATGTGTCTTTTAAACATATACGAGACTTTTACAGAGCGTACGCGATTCTTGTTCAATATCGTTACTTACTGCATTCACAAATCTAGTGTTGATTCGTGATAAGTTAGACAGGAGACAGACAGTGTTATATGTAAGTGTGCATTGATAGAGACTTATAAAAAGAAAAGAGTCACTCGTCGAGCTATTAAAACAGAGAAAGTAACGGTACAAGATAATGAATCTTTATTTTAGAATAATAAATTGATTTTCCATAGAGACAACTCGATTATAGAAAGCCGTTATTACAATGATCACGAATAGGAACAAAATTGACCCATGGCGTATTTGAAAGAGTATTTAAATTTTGTATACACATGCATAGAATCGTGCCAATTCCCAAATTGTGAGGTTACCAGCACAAAGTGCATGAACTTATAGATAGACGGCACGACACCTCTCTTCTTTTCAACTAACTTATAAGTTCGTAACGAAACATCTTCTCGATGCATTCATCATAACGCATTTTACAAATATTGTAATGTCCATGTTAAACACAAATTAAAAAAATATATATTTTGTTTTTGTAGCTATCTTTATTTTAAAGAATTAATATAGTATTTCCTACGATGCCAGTCGAATCGAAAGCTTAAATTTTTTTTGGTGTATTAAAACAAAGCGCCATTCATCTCTATAATAGGTCTTTTTTTTCAACCTTCAACTCGGACCCATAGATGTTAGGGTGCCGATTTTTTTAATACCGGATCTCGGAAACGATTTCCAGTTAATACAAAATTTTACGTTATGTAAGTTGGTTACCAAGTATACTGGTAGAAGTTAGTTACACACAATATCATTACGCATTAACGAGGTATGCAAGTGTTCTTTTTTTCATCTCAGCTTAACTCAGAAATATTCATTTGTTTTATGGAAAAATGACATTAATTATTTAATGATAATATGCATTATCTGGCGACGGTGGTTGTACAAACTTGGTTCTGAATTAAAGTAAAACTAGAGGTGCCTGTTATTGGAGCACTGAGGATAACATGTCTTTCACATAAGATATGGATTCTTTGTTCTGTCGGTACCTTAAATCACTAAACACTGTGGTTTTGTGAATGTCATTTCATGTATTGATTGTAGGCGCGTAGATGCAACTAAAATTGCGGTATCAACTGAGCCTTTAGGTAAATCAGACATACATGGATGATAAGGTTCATTTAAAAACAGCCCTTGACATTAGAATTTTCACCATGTTTGTGCATGTTAACGGTTCTAATGTAGGGTCTAAGATTGCTAGGTTCGATGAAATAATCACTGTGAAAGACAATACCGATTTCAAGAAAGCAGTCGATAAGACAAGAGCCACAAGTTTGCTGTGGATCAAAATCTACCGCTTAAAATTTGATATTCATTTCATACATAACTTAAATAACGTACCTACTACCTACCTATATCACATAATCGGACTCTCTGTAAAGACCCACCTGAGTATTTGATTGAATCTTACTTGAATTATTATTTTCGCATGCGCATTGTCTTTAGTGGTTTATAACATAGTACAACCGCATCACGAAAGGCGCTATACAGTGGAGAGGGTCCATCACGGGGAAATGAACATGCATGGGAAATATGTCAAGACACTCATGACAGTTTCGTTAAGGAGAAGGCTGTTTTTTTTTCCTTTCATCGGTGTCTCTCATTCTTTGTTCCGTTTCATCGAAAGAGAATTGAGGAATCGGACATTGTGTGGGAGGAGATAACTGAAACACCACAAGATCGAGGGAAGTGTAGTAGCTTGTTGCCCCCTTATGCCACTAAGTCGAGTCACAAAGGGAGAATGTAATGTAATTGGACTCCTGATGACTGGGTATTTAGAAAAGACGCAATATTCTAAATTATAATATAAATTGTATAAGAGTACACAATTTTCTTGTCGCTGAGAACAAGCGTGAGTCACCCGGTCGTGTTGAGGACCCCAGACCAAATAAAAACATTGAGGCAAAATTAAAATTATTGAAGTTGTAACGTGCCGAGGATGATAAGATTCAACTATGTAAAAAGTATTCGAAATATTTCCTCGTCTCCATGTAGAGGCGCCAGCTTTAAGAATTTTAATGGAAATTAACTTGGAAGAATGGCTTATATTATTTTTCTGCTCAGACAATAAAAACGAGCACAACTGAAGGAAGTATTTCGAGCTCCTGCGTACCTCCTTATAATAATGCGACGTGATTTTCATTTAATTAATTCGTGGGTTATTTCTAAGGGTTCTATGCACCAGCAGTTTTATGGATATTTTTGGACAATAAAATGAAAAATGTGGATAATACATATACATATAATCACCTAATGAGGAAAATGCTGATAGTCTAGGGGTAGCGGGAAATTTGGTTAATTTATGTAAACTTGGTAGTAATACAACATCTCGGCAATAAATTAATATGGCATTTTGAGCCAAAAAAAAAATTGAATCCGAAATTCAAGAAAAAGGAAAAAAGAAAATCTGAAGACCTATAGAAGACGCATTGATGTAGAAGGTTTTGTAGGAACCACTTGGAGAGAATGAGCGAGGATTGAACTGTCATGAAGAAGAAGAAGAAGAACGAGGCTTCCTAAAAGGTTGAAGAATAGTTGGGCCAATTCGCAAGAGACTGAGTTCATTGTGAAATAATCTGAAGCCGCTACTTGCTGCAGTGATTCACTGTTACATAACAATAATGTTTTTGACATTTGAACTGAATTCCACATAACTTGCAACGACTGACACACACTTGACAACTACAGAGGCTTTAATGACTGAGCATCGGCGATATAACAGCTCATCTTTATGGCTCTAAATCTTCATAGCAGCAACAAGAAGGAAACCCTGAAGCAAAACCATTGGACAGAATGTTATGAAATCAAACACAGTGACTATCCGTCTACTTTCCTTAAAACAAAAAAGCCTATACGGCAGTGGATGAAAATGGACTGCTAAAAATACTTAAAAGTTTTGTTTAAAGGGTAAAAACTGGTTATGGTTCATCTTAATTTTAATAAGGCATTGCCTACACAACATTTCTCTGGTTGAACAAATATTTTTATGAAAGTACCTACATAAGTATACAAAAATAAATATTATAACCGCCTCTAACATTTAAAACAGATGGTAAAGTTCATCATCTTTAATTGGTTATGTTATAAAATTATGTAAACATTTAATAACCGTAATGTAAATATGAATGTTTACAAAGCACGATATAATAATAATTATTCCAAAGTAATTGAAGAATAACAAAAAATATTTGTGTAGGTATATTCTAGGCATGTAAATAAATATGGAGCAGAATGTAGACACCCCTAGGGCGCGTTACCATTGGAAATACTTTCATTTTGGCTCCACGAGTAATGAATGTTGATTGAAATATTTAAAAAAATGTTTTATTTTTTTGAGATTTTTTTATTATTTACCGCAGGAATAAATGACGAATATTAGAAAGAGCCAACAAACATGAATTAGGAATGCTTGATATGATGGTATTCCAATATCTTTCCCTTTTCTGACCCGTAATTCTTATTCCTTGATAACATTGCCTTCTGAAAAAAGCATGCCACAAGCCAACATATACCACTCAACAGCCAAATGTCAAAACCATATTTTTTTATATTTCTCGTTCATTCTAATACTTCCTTCTTAATTCTAAAACTTCTTTCTTTAATATTAGGTATTTATCTACCTAGCCTCTTCTATCGACACACCATTCCTCACAGTCACGGATTTGATACCATTGATCCGTCATTCCCGGTTAATTGTGCATTCTCACAATTTATTTTAAAGAAACTAGTTTTTTTTTTTCATAATTCTTAAATATCCAAACAACTATACGTGGCTTTTCTACTGCAAAAGAATGTCATTTAAAACGGGTTTAAAAGCATAATTTAAAATAAAGTTTTTCGAGAGTCTTGCTATGCGTTGGATAAATAAATCTATGCGGAAATGAAGTAAAATTATTTCAATTGGCTGTTTTGGCTGTTAATGAAAAAATAGTTGTGAATTAGGTATTACGCTGATACAAAATACTAGAGTCTATTTCATTGTAGATTCATTACAAGCGGAAACATTTTAATATATTTTTATTCGTATTTCAGTATATAGATACCCATCTTCTACTTTTTTTGTAAAGGAACTGCCCTGTAGAGTTTGTACGTTAATACTGTAGTATAAAACAGAGCTGCGTAACTGGTGGCCTCGAGTCAATACAAGTTACGTAAAGACAATATTGTAGCTAAAAAATACTACTTGTATTAGTTTTTTATCAAAAGCCATCCAACAATATATTCCAATAAAATTCCTATTCAGAAAATAACAAATTTTTATAAACAGAACATCAATGGGATCAGTTTAAATCGAAAAGATAAATTTGATTAGGTATCATTTCAACTACTTGGTGAAACATTACAAAATAAATATTCTGAAAAAATACTAAGGCTCGGTACTCACTTGCACCGCAAACGTGTAACAATGCATCAATTCAGTCATAAGGTTATAATGTGACAGACTTCTACTTAAGAGGTACATAGTTTAGTCATAACGTGTTTTGGTTTTGGCCAATGGTCTGTTTTCCTATGAATACTGTAGTAGTACTTAAAACAGCAGTGAATATTGAAAATTGTCAATATTGTTACCGTAGTAACAAAAAACATTGTCATAATATTTAAAGACTGCCGTCTTGACAGACGACGGACCACTCCTTAGAAACCTAATTCATAAGTTTAGAAATTTGCAGTGGTACTAATAGAAAATGCGTTATAACACCGTTATGATGGGAATAGTTATTCCGGCATAAATCGCTTATACCACGCGCTACTAATAATCGTCGCATTTATCAATGAAGCTTGTGGTTGTTCCATATAACGGGGTTAATTTCTAAGAATTCCGTACGAACCCGATTGGACCCTCGAGAAAGTTCGTGTGCGTAATATCGCGAGAATGTACGAATCGGTACGAATATTTCCGATGGTCCATTCGATTCATTGACAGCTCGGACTTGTTACAAGTTTTCGTATGTTAAGTAGTGTCAAAATATGAAGAGGGCAGTGGTAGTTTGTCTCATTAAACGTCGCTATTACTTCTTTATACCTTGGGGTAGCCAGGAATAAAGTTGGGATGGAAATAATTCTTGCTTATTCCTTGTTTCATTAGTAGCACTTTTGCGTATTCTGCGTGTATTCGAAGAATAACGTTCTATTAGTACGGCTGATATACACATATTGACATTGATTCTGAAATGAAAAACAGATGATTGAGTTGCGTTGTATCCAAATTTTATTGAGACTTTTGACATTTCTTTATTCTCAAAATATTTTATCCAACACATTAATTGCGGAACTACTGGCAACCGATTAAGTTCTAAGCCAAAACTTCTATTCTACAATAACGAAATTCCTCGTATCCAATAGTTGTTACGTATTTTGACAGTTCTACCTATTCTGAGTGCGTTTAATCCAACATAACAATTGTGTAACTACTGGCAACCAACCGAGTTCTACGTAAGAGCTTTTTTGCTGTTGTTTCAATTAAGGGCTCATACACACATTGTCACGTAGCAAGTGTATGTGCGAGTGCGAGTTGCGCAGTAAAATTGCAGGTGCTCACTCAAAGTGAACACAAATACACTTTTGTCATCTTTCACACTAACCAAAGGGTTGTGTCGTGAAAGCGGAAATTGTCGGCATGGTCGGGATTTGAACCTACGACCTCCAATACGCTGTGTGCATGAACGCCGGTGATTGATACCACTGGACTACCAACCATCCCAAGTTGCTCTGCCCATTTCAATGTGTTCTTTATTTTCTTTTCTCTCCACCGGGGCAGCACTGCGAACAGAGTGCGCGCACGTATGCTACAAATATGGGGAAGGATGGCAGGGATGGTACTCTCAAAAATAGAACCCGCTTCAATCACTGCTAAGTTCACTCGCAACTCGAAGTTCTGTCCTCACATGCTTAGAACACTTGTAACTCGCACCGGCACACGCACTCGCACGTACTACTTAACAATGTGTACGCCGGCCTTATGATCCGTTGTTTATGTTGACGACAAAAAGGATTGCGCCGGCTATACACTTTTTGACAGGGCTGTTGTAATTTTTCCATAGAAATACAATAAAATATCATTAGCACGTTCATAATAAACATTTTATCAACTATTGGATTTTGATTGCCATGGAGTCAGTTGAAATCATTGATTGCGTTGAGTCGGAACGTGAATTTCAGAATACCAGTCATTATTTAAATTCTTCAAAGGAATAATTTACACTACTTCCCATGTTCGGACTAAACTTTGGGACAACACTGGACCATAATATATGATTACCTATTGCCTTGTCATTTACAAATTATATTGGTATAGCTTTATTAATTCTGTTATAAAATAGTTGCGAAGCACTGGTATAAACCAGCCTAGGGAGGTGGCACTTACAATGTTTTGTTTTCATTCTAAAAAATGATGATTCAATACCCGTACGCCAGATGTCGCTTGCGTTCTGTTGCACTGACGCTTACAAACGGCGCGTTTTCTTTGGATGATTATTTATTCATATTATTTATTTCATGTTTGATATAGGTACCTATCTAATGTGTATAATTACCTATATAACCATTGCGACGGTTTGTTCTTTAATTGCGAGGAAATAAAAGAAGCAACAAAAGATAAGGATGCTTCAGAATTAATAAAAGACTAGCTCTTTATAGATTACCGCCATCCTTTGATGACCTTTATATGAAATACTCGAGGTTACCCGTCGCTGTGTGACGGACTTCGTTGCCCATTTTAACAGCACAACGATACACAAATAATATGGAGGAAATTTATTCAAAAGGACTCTTCTTAATTCAAAATTTCCTCCATTAGTTAACTTTTCTTCCACGCGAGTATTTGTTGTGTGTATCCTCCCGTATCAAACAACAAAACTCACGCACCACTTCAAAGATAGCGCTAGATGTAGGTATGTGTGGCTCGTATATAAAATTCAGATAATTTCAGTGCTATCAGTCGGCGACTTTCGCACGTAGATTCCGACCATTTCCACTTTCACGACACAAGCCTTTGCTTAGTGTGAAAGGTGAGAAGAGTATATTTGTGTTGTGAGAACAGATTTTTGTGTAAAAAAATATGCATAGGAAGAACTTCTACATACCAAAAGGAGAGACAACTGTATTATCTTCATACACATGGAAGTAAACATACCTGAAAAAAAAGAAATACTTCAATTATTATGAGTTCAACTTAAGAAATAATATTTAATGAAAGTCTTATGAGTTGTACAAAAATTACACATTAAATAAGTAGAAATGTTGTTCAAAAAATCGTGAACTGTTGCATTGATTTTAGCTCATTTCGAAAGTAATGGTCGAGAAAATTTCTTTATTTGGAAGAGATTCAGCTAGAATAAAAATTTATTTCGCTTTGTCTTATATTTTTCATTATATCGCGAAACAAAAAAAAACGTAAACAATACACTCCATGAACTTATTATAGCGTCATAGGCGCACAGCATTTTCAGCACAACTTCTAGAATTCCATGTATGCTTTTTTTAAGCATAAGACGTCACCAAACTGTCAAGGAGCCCTCGCAGAGACCATATTTTCCACTGTGAGAAACGTTGAAATAAAAAGAAGTGTTTTAACGAGAATGTTGATGGAACTAAAAACGAATGCGACAACACGATATGTTCCGTGTGGCGTGAGCGTCATTTCCCGTTCCAATTATGAACGAAGAATGTGAGAGAGAAAGAAGAATGAGATTTGTGTTGGGTAGAGCAGTGCAGAAGATAATATCTTTGGGGGATTGGGATGTTTTGTTCCGTTTTTATTACGGCTGCACTTTTTTCGTTCTCATTAGTATTTTAATAGAACTAAAAAATGGCGTAAATTTTTTTAGCAACAGTTTGTAAGATGCATTCTAATGAAGTGGAAGGTAGCAGTTAGTGGGATACTGTTTTGAACTAAGTAAGAAAAAATACCTATGGGTTTTCGTCCTATTGGTCGTTGGTTCGAAGCCAAAAGCAAACGTTTCTCGTTCATTTACAACGTTTTAGGTGTAATGAGTGCTTTTAGACAAACTCGTTTAATACCTAACCACTCGACTACCAATCACACGCAAGCAAGCATTACACATACTATCTGGAACAAAGATCGATTCTTCAGAGCTTAAAGCAGTTGAGTTATTTGAGTGCTAATTTTGTATCTGCGTGTAATTTGAGTGTTATTTTTGTTGCATTATTGAGTTGATTGAATGGATGGTTCTTTGACTGCACTCTGAAATACAATGTTTCAACAATCGTTCACTCAAATTGGCAAAATGCAATAAGAAATCGGTTAAGTGCTGCGCATGTTTTCATTACAGAAATGCACACACAGATGAAGATCTGTTGCAACTGTGAAGTGTATTTGTTGATCAATAAAACATCTGTTCAAATGATAATAATCGGTATCAATCAATGAGAGCGATCATTCAAATAATATTAATACTTAAATTGTAGCTTAAATTGTTGTAAATCTTATATCCAATCCAAATCCAAACTCCCTTTAGACCCCACTAGGGGCATAGGGAGGCAACAAGAGCTCTCCATTGCGCTCGATCTTGCGCAACGTTAATGACCTCCTCCCACACCATGTCCAGATTCCTCAGCTCTGCCTCGAAGGAGCGGAACACAGTATGAGAGGGTCTTCCTCGTCTCCGGGACCCTGATGGGAGGAAGAACAGCGCTCTCCTCGGCCAACTGTCATTCGGCATCCTTAACACATGTCCCAGCCAAGTCCATCTCCTCCTCATAATAGTAGAGGTGATGGGCTCACGCTGGGTGCGCCGGCGTATAGCGTCGTTCGTGATGCGGTGGTACCATCTTATACACAAAATTCTCCTGAGGCACTTCGTTTCGAATGCAGATACTTTTTGTGCCTGGGCCAGGTGCCAGGACTCACACCCATACAGGAGAATGGGCAACACACACGCATCAAACAGTTTACATTTCGTCTCGACACTAAACGCCGACGCCTTCCATATCTTGGTCATGTTGTTGAAGGCGCCACTTGCCATACCGATACGTATCGGGAGCTCAGCCCCGAGGTCACCAGTGGTGGTAATGGTTGCTCCCAGGTACTTAAATTTATCCACCCGGGAGACCTGGTGACCATCAATGGTTATCGGTAGCTGTTTATCGGGGCAGGCATTATTCGCCATGAGCTCCGTTTTACTGGCATTGACTCGAAAGTCTGTTTCGTCGCAGAGTCTTGAAACACTGCGCTGTAATTCCTCCACTGTCGTACTGAACAACGCTAGGTCGTCCGCGTACTCCAGATCGCACAATTCGCCCATTAGACCATCTCTATGTGTTATCGGTATACCTCTTGCTCCTTGCAATGACTTTCTCAACAGGAAGTCCATGACAATTATGAATATAAAAGGAGCTAGTACGCAGCCCTGTCTGACTCCCGTGGTGATCCTAAAAGCTTCAGTAGGACCACCTGGCGTTTTCACGCTACACTCGGGGCTTCATACAGGGACTGCACCATTTTAACTATCTTCGGAGGTATACCGTACAGAGCTAAAATTTTCCATATCGATGGTCTATGTGGGCTGTCGAAGGCCTTTTCAAAATCTATAAAGCAACAAGCGACTGGAGAGTTAAACTCCTTTCACTGCTGAAAGATGCACCTGACACAGAAAATCTTATATGGAAATGTATAATGATAGCATATCATTATTTTCTTTTCTCCTTATAATTTTTACTTGGCGTTTTTAATTATTTTCTACGGAAAATGTTCATTTAAATTACAAGTAGATATCGCTCCTTTCGTTGCATATTTATATTTCTTCATTCTCTTTTTAATCGTTTAAGATGTTTCTAAACTAATGAGCGATGATATGTTTATCCCACCCACCCCCAATATAAACTCCAGTGCATGGAAATTCCTTGCCACGAGGTTTAAAAGCTATGATTATATGACTTCTATCTCTTAAGCAGTGATAACGATTGTATTGATATCTTGGTAACTTCCCTGTAACTCTTTTTCAATAATTCTGTACAAGCTTATTACATTTTTTGTATTGGTTTTATTTGTGTTTATGCTGTATTTTACATAGTGTCCCCAAGACAAAGCTTGAACTAGTTGGTACATTCACCATAATGGGGGCGAAGTCGGAACCTCCACGTGGTGCCCCTGGAGAGCGCAAATATTGAAGATATTAACAAGCCTGAGAAAAATAGCGCTTACTAATCCGACTATACCATACTAGTGTGCGAAAAAGGAAAACTTGAGAAAAGAAGTAAAAGAAAAATTGATATGCCAAATAGAAGTGAAACACAAGAAATCAAAGGGTCCTTCTCAGGACCAGCACTTACGACGATATCCCTCAACATTGAGGGGTTGACAAAAGACAAGGAAATTATTATTACTGAAATGTGTAAAATTAATAAGTGCGACATACTATGCCTACAGGAAACACACAGAGGCCCCGGTAGTGAAAAACCCAAGATTAGTGGTATGAAGCTGGCCGCAGACCTGGAACATGAGAGATATGGAAGCGCAATTCTTGTAAGAGAGGAAATAAACATCGAAAGCGCGTACGTCGGATGTGACAGTAATGTAGAGATTATAACTATTGCTCTTAAAAACTGCACCATCACTTCCGTTTACAAACCCCCCAGACAGCGTTTTGCCTTCAATGCTCTGCCGAATTTCAGAGATAAAGGGGTTTCATTCATCATGGGTGACTTCAACAGCAGAAGCATTAACTGGGGATATGGTGAGACAAACGATGATGGAGCGGAGGTGGAAGCATGGGCTGCGGCAAATGGTCTTACTCTGGTTCATGACCCGAAACTACCCAAAACTTTCCGCAGTGCTAGATGGAACACACATACAAATCCTGATCTGTTTTTTGCCTCTAATAAAGTCAGTCTAATAATGTCAGTCACATGTGTAGAAGAACAGTTTTGAAAGCAATCCCGAGAACTCACCACAGACCGGTTAAAGTTGAAACTACGGCAGCAGTTAAACCACTAATAGTTCCGTTTCTAAGAAGGTACAACTTTGGAAAAGCAAATTGGGAAAAGTTCTCAAAAGATCTGGATGAGGCAGTTACTAATGTTGAACCGATTCCCAAAAACTATGATACTTTTGTAAAACTTCTGAAAAAGGTATCAAACAGAAATATCCCTAGAGGATGTAGAACTCAATACGTGGCTGGCCTGAATGGTGATCTATCGGCACTCTATCAAGAATACACGGAGCTGTATGAGGAAGACCCTTTTGGAGAGGATACTATGGAAAAAGGAGAGAACTTGATGAACCAGATTGCAGAATCTAGAAGACGACAATGGCAGGATACTCTGGAATCACTTGATATGTGCCAAAACAGCAATAAGGCATGGAGGCTAATTAAAAAGTTGAATGGCGAAGCTGCCAGCCCAAGGAGTTTCACAAACGTAAGACCTAACCAAGTCGCTAAACAACTACTAGATAATAGCAAGCCTCCCAACAAAATCAAAATACCAAGACTTGTCCGAACCCCTATAGAAAACAATCATCTCTCAACTCCTTTCACAGTGTGCGAAGTCAGGGCTGGAATACAATCACTTAAATTACGCAAGTCACCGGGAGTTGACAACATTATGTCGGAACAGATTGTGAATTTCGGTGAAAATGCTGTCCAATGGTTGACTGACCTGTACAATAATTGCGTCAGTAAGTGCTCAATTCCGAGTATGTGGAGAAGAGCCCATGTTATTGCCCTGTTAAAACCTGGAAAAGACCCCTCTGAACCAAAGAACTACAGACCTATTTCTCTTTTGAGCCATCTATATAAACTTTTTGAGAGACTTATACTCATGAGAATAGGACCTTCCATAGAGAACCTCTTGATCCCACAACAGGCCGGGTTTAGAAGTGGTAAATCGTGTTGCGGTCAAGTCCTTAACCTAACACAATATATTGAGGACGGTTTTGAGAGGAACAAAATAACTGGAGCGGTTTTCGTTGATCTTTCGGCTGCTTACGACACGGTCAACCATAAAATACTTTTAAGAAAGATATACAATATGACCGCTGATTTTAAGTTAGCGAAAATTGTCGAAACAATGCTGAAGGATAGAAGCTTTTACGTGACATTGAACGGAAGAGATGGCAAAAGATACCGACCTAAAGGTGGATTGCCACAGGGAAGCGTTATGGCCCCTCTTCTTTTCAATATTTATACTAACGACCAACCCATTGATGATAAAAATAAGCACTTCATCTATGCCGACGATCTCGCCGTAGCTCATCAAGCTGATACATTCCAAGAAATAGAGTCTGCTTTGGAGAATACATTACAAGTTTTATCACTGTATTATATAAAAAATCAGCTAAGAGCGAACCCGGCTAAAACTCAAGTATGCTCATTCCACCTGAAAAATGCACAGGCGGGAAGACAATTGAAGATCGCCTGGAATGGTGTGACTCTGGAACATACAGAATGCCCGAAATATTTAGGGGTTACGCTGGACAGGTCACTGACATATGATAAGCATTGCCAAGACACAGGAAAGAAGGTGAGTGCCAGAAATGGTATTGTTCGTCAACTTGTTGCGTCAAAATGGGGAGCACAACCGAGCGTACTCAGAAGTTCAGCTATGGCTCTATGCATATCCGCAGCGGAATACTGCTGTCCTGTTTGGGAGGGTTCCGCCCACGCCAAAAAGGTTGATGTGTCTCTAAATGAGACTATGAGGATTATCACTGGGTGCCTGAAGCCGACCAAAACCGAATACCTATACCAACTTGCTGGTATTGCACCACCCGAAGTGAGAAGGTCTGTAGCCTCAGACAGGGAAAGGCAGAAGGTACAATATGACTCCCGACACCCAATGCATATGCACAGTCCTGCTCCAGCGCGTCTTAAATCCAGAAACTCGTTCGCTAAAAGAACAGTGGCTCTGGATGAGAGTGTGGAAAACGCTCGTATCGAAAGATGGAGGAACACATGCATGGACCAGCTGTTACCACCCAGTGAACATCTGGCGCCTGGAGCTTGCCATGGGTGGCCTGTGTGGCGAACCATAAACCGTGCTCGATCCGGATGCGCGCGAACTTTGACAAACCTCCACCGGTGGGGCTACGAAGATGACTCGAGATGCGCATGCGGAGAGACACAGGATTTGGAACATTGTTTTTCATGCCCATGCTTGGAGCATTGGGTGACACAACAGGATCTGGTCTTAGCGAATGACCGGGCGGTCCAGTGGGCTAATGAAAATTTGCATCTGTAGGCTTGCCTAGGCTACCCTACATACCTTGTCTTTTTGTTTTTTTATCTTTTTACTCTTTTAACCTTTTGTTTTTATTAATTTGACCATTTGTTTTTATTTTTTTAACATTTTATAATCTGACCTTATATTTACTTATTTGTTGGATGAATTTATGATGTGATGGTGGTAAAAATGATGTAATGTTCAAGAGCACACAGTATGACTCGACAAGAAGAAGAAGATTCACCATAATATTATGTATTGAGATATTAAAATTGAATAAATTAAAAAAATAAATAAAAATAAGACTTCTTCCTTCAATTACCCATTTCTTTGAATATGGATTGAAAAACTCAATATTTGTCTTAGGCACAAAATAGGCCCATATATGATTTTTATCTTTCTATGCTGTTTATTATTGTTTTTATTTTATGTTATGTTTTAGGTATATTTTTTATGTTGTAGTCTAGAGATTCTAGAGCACTACGTTAGTCGTAGGAAAAGAAATAATACGCTTTGATGAATGTGAAAAAGTTGGATAAAATAAATAGGTAAGTAGGGTTTACATAGTGTCAACCTTTACAGATGATTAAAAAATTCATGTATGAAAAACATTACCTAATATAAAAAAAAAGAATTTTTATACTCGCTGACCTCATCATTATTTTTCTGTACTGTTAATCTGACGTAATGAAGCATTCCGAAACAATGAGACAAAATGCTAATTTTAAACTTTAAAAAAAGTTTGCCAGAATTCGTATAGAAATACTACCCAGCTTCGGTCTCTACTAGTATTTATACTTTTATCAAATGAATGCATTCCCAAGTAGGTACTAATCGTTCGCCAAACAAACTTTAAACCGAGTTCAGTTGACGAACTGAAATAATTTTTGAAAAAAAGAATAAATCACAGTTGAAGAGGAGTTGTTTTATGGCGATAAAATTTCGAACGTATACCGCAGCTGTATTTAATTTGAAATTCAGATCAAGCGCATAACTTCAGGAGTAATTTATAGTTTGTATAGAATCGCCTACCCCCAGGAAGTACCTATAGAGTCTGCAACTTGATTGTGAACCGAGATGGTTATATACTACTTGTGTTTTATTGGATTTGTGTTATAACTCATCCAGGAGATTTTCCGAATATTACTCCCAGTAGACAGACGGTGTTGCTACTGAATCTTATTGCCTAACGTTCTGTGTGTGGTGGATGATTGCTTGGCTAGAATACATATCTTACGTATAAAACAAACTTATATATGGTTTTATAAAATACATTTTCCCATCACATTTCCAGTTCTTGTAATTGACGAATCCAGAATTCAATGTGAATTTGTCATTGACTTGACTTGACTTTCATTGTTCTTACTAGTTTCGTCTGTTACCTAATATTATGACAACAAATTTCTGTAACAATCAAATGCTATTTGATCAAAATCCAATCCAATTCTAACTTCCTTTATAACCCACTTAGGGGCATAGGGAGGCAACAAGAGCTTTCCATAGCGCCCGATCATGAGCAATGTTTATGATCTCCACCCACACTATGTTCGAATCCCTCAGCTTCGAAGAGCGGAACACGGTATGAGAGGGTCTTCCGTCTTAGGGAGGAAGAACAGCGCTCTCCTCGGCCAACTAACATTCGGCATGCTTAACAAATGTCCCAGCAAAGTTCATCTATTATCCATTATAGAAGAATATTGAGCCTATGCTGATTGCGCAAGCGTATAGCGTTATTCATGATGCGGTGGTACCATCTTATACTAAAAATTTCTTAAATCAAAATATAATAAATAATACAACATGCAATGTTGCTCTCACACCAGCGATAATGGCGCATAATTCATTATGTTTTATTTTTATGATTACTTATTCTTGAATTTTCAATATTAAACTGTTGTGAATTGTGATATTCAACATTTTTTACGGAGCTTTAAAATAATATAAGTAAATGTTTACCAAATTACAATAAAGAGTAGGCGAAATTTATTTGCGTTAATCGTGAAAACAAACAATAGTTTCCTGCTAATCAACAATGCGTAAATATCAAAATAAACTAACGAGTTGAATGGAAGTTAATAAAATATAATAACAATCAAAATGGCTATATATTAAAACAGTTTTAGTGTAGAGTAAAATAGATCGGAGAAATTGCAAAAATATTTTCGAATGAACAGCATGCAAACGTGCATGAATGAACTAACTCCCAATATGGAGATGCTGAAGTACGGGTACGTGTTGTGGTGTTTGTTTAGAGCTCATCGCATTCCTTATACAGATATCACGTTCTTTATGCGATAGCATTGTCCTAGAATTTTCCACCTTTTGGATCAGGTATTCACTCTATAAATACAAGACAAATACAGTAGTATGATATCCAAAGAGCTTAATAAATGCAAATATAGACAACCGACAATGAGTTGTGTATTTTAAATTGATAATTAAAAAAGGGACATCGATATGTCCGAACTCTCTACATAGTATTTTTTTGTAAATAAATAATCAATAAAAAAAAATAAAAATAAAATCAAGGCGGTCATAATCCCGTAAAGTCATAAATGAAGCCCTATCTCCGTGGTCATCGCACCACGCGTGAACGGCAGGACCAATTTCGCTAATTCTTTTTTTGTTGTGTTTGCGACTATCAGGAGAAGGTTCTTACGTAGGAAAAAAATAACGCGAAACATTAGAAAATTAAATAAAACGTAAAAAAGTAGGTGAACTTCTTAGTTCGTATAATTTAATTTTAAGTTTGAAAACACACAAAATCGAATTCAATATTCATAGTCAGGACCACAGGACAACGTCTGTCGGGAAAGCTAGTCAACCATTAAAAATCGAACTCAACGTTGGCTGCTTGTCTTATGTTCAGATCTAATTCTGCGAAAACTGCCCAAGAATCTATAAAATTGTTTGATGTGACCATTGATGTCTAGTGGTAAAATAAAAGTAAAGATTTTTTAAGACTATCTCGATTCGTGATAAACATTGCGCAAGATAAGCGCGATGGGGAGCTCTTGTTGCATCTCTACACCCCTGGGGTTCAAAGATAATTAATGAATGAATCTCAAATTTATCCGTACTTCCACGTATTTTTAATTAATAATAAATAATTATAGGTTATGTTCGCATACAGATGTAAATATGAGTTCATTGGTAATAAATGAAACATTGGATTTATCAAATAGGAAATTTTTCACAGAATACACATAATATATTCAGAAAAATATAACAATCAAGTTTATATAGATACCTAACGTCACCACATATTATCTAAAACCGTGTTTTAATCGAAACTCCCATATATTGAACAAATAAATTAATATGGGATTATAAACCAAGGGAAAATAAAATCGCCACGATCATACCAAATGATAACAATTATTTTTAAGGTAGCGAGTAATACGGAGCGCCTAACATCACACTCCGAAGTATCTCTGAAATAATAATAATATATAGCGCA
The DNA here is from genome assembly GCA_963576905.1 of Mystacides longicornis. Classification (NCBI taxonomy): domain Eukaryota; kingdom Metazoa; phylum Arthropoda; class Insecta; order Trichoptera; family Leptoceridae; genus Mystacides; species Mystacides longicornis. The sequence goes on from OY756425.1 coordinate 17,391,894, forward strand.
TTTAGAAGGAAGCAACAACGGTTTACCTCTTAAAGATGGCGAAGATAATGCCCGAAATGGCGCTGTGGGTCGTTACGGCTGATAACTTTATATTGTTCTTGACCCATCGACCATGATACTCGCCTACAGTAACTAAAACCCCACGAAAACCTCACCCGCAGGTCGAATTTCGTTATAATCAACACTGAAATAACAAAATTCTAAGTATAACAAAATTATAACGAATCGTGACATTGCCTCCCAAAAATGTAATGGTGCATCACGTACTAAGCTAAGATTCTGGACACTGCTGTTTAGTTTTCAGCAGCTTAATCGGCAGCAAACGTAATCGGTACGAAGATGTATCCAAACGAGCATACTGAAACCATTACACGGTTCACACTCGTTAAGTTTGCTGCCGATAAATCTTCTGGAAATAAATCTGCAGTGTGCCCATCCTTGGCAGTATTCAAACTTGCTTCACTAGATGTGCCATAACTAAAGGAAAGCCTTCACGCAAAAATTTAAGCACACAAAATGTAGGTATATATATTTCTTCAGACATTTGTTGGAAATTTTGATCAGTCACCTCTGATTTTAGAAGACATTTTGGAGCAAAATCGGAATCGAGCAACATTGTGGAACCAATCTATGGAATTGCAACCATTATAACGAAATGTTTTTATCTTGATCCTCACAACTTAGTTACTTTGGGAGTTTCCGTGTATTTTTCGAAGGCGATGCACGCACTCGGTTGGGGATATTTTTGTAAGACAATGACCACGCAAAACACAAGGCCGGTTCGAGGGGTAACGCGACCAAGTCTCTCCGGCCGGTGAGTCGTGTTATCATTATCATAAATGTTCGGGTCGACTGCATCCTGTCATGGGAAGAGACTCTTTACTTGATGTGTTTTTTTTCCTTTTGTTTTTGTGCTTACCCTTTCGATTGTTTTTGTAAGGAAAATAAAACAATTGTGTTCAAATTGCTAGTTTTAAATCAAAATATTATATCCATGAATAACATCAATTTTTAAGCAATAATTATGTCTAATTATTCAACGATAGTAGAAGCATTATTCTAAATTCTCTTTAAAGTTTTTTTTTTCATAAATAAAGATAATCAAACCTTTGTTTATATTGGTGTTTTACAAATAAAAAGAAAATACATATTTCCAACAGCAAAAAGCAATACGTATAGGTACATGATTTTACAATAAGCACCTTTATTTTACGCGTCGCCATCGGTGTATACCTACTGTATAGTGTCGAGACGAAATGTAAACTGTTTGATTCGTGTGTGTTGCCCATTCTTCTGTACGGCTGTGATTACTGATCCTGGCAGATGACCAAAGCCAGGCACAAAAAGTCTCTGCGTTTGAAACGGAGTTCCTCAGAGAAGGTTGGGTACGATTACGGAGAGTAGATGGACTTGGCTGGGACATGGATGCCAAATGACAGTTGGTCAAGAAGAGCCTTGTTCCTTCTCCATTCGGGGTCACGAAGAAGAGGAAGACCCTCTGATACCGTGTTCCGCTCCTTCTAAGCAGAGCTGAGGGATTTGGACATGGTGTGTGAGGAGGTCATACACATTGCGCAAGATCGAGTGCAATGGAGAGCTCTGGTTGCATCCCTATGTCCCTGGGTGGGGTTCAAAGGGAGATTGTATGTATTGTAATTGTATAATATAAAAAAGCAAATACAATTTTGTGAAATAGAATCAAGATAGTCAATATAAACAAGTAAGAAAAATTCGAATATCGAGAACCCAAACGGTAGGGAATCTAAAATTACAAAAGGCAGAGGCATACTCTCCAGTGTAAGCCGATGTCAGGGAAAGCCCCATATAAAAACTATACAGAATGTGCAGTGCACTAAAATTCGACTATATTCAATTAGAACACCAGCATAGAAGAATGACACTCATAGTATGAAACCAAAAAACATAACACATGTACGGTTTCTTTGTTCACCTCTGGAACTCTCACCTCGCACACCCAAATACTCTTTGTCGTAAGATCTATGAGTCACTGCTCCTGAAGATTTAGCCGTCTCAGTATATGAAGCCATACGACTCCTTAAGTAAACATGATCACACATACAATTAATTTTAGGTGAGCATTCATTGGATCATAATCGAATAGTATAGTATAAGGGAGAAGCTTTGCACTCTCTAGGGGGTGAAATAACATACAATGGAGAAAACACCCACCTCCCACCCATTCCGGCAGTAGAACCACAATGAGTATCGATAGCTCAAACGCAAAGAAATTATTCAAAAGAACCACAATTATAACTGTACAAATCAAAGGAAAGAAACATTTAGTTTATCGTAATTCAAAAAAAATTATATTGCTGATACTTTTTATTTTTATTTGTGGCAATAATTGCTGGACACACACGGAAAGATAAATCTTACTGAACAATTTGTACCAATAAATCGGCAGATAAATTGGTTTAAAATATCGCTTAGATAAATTGGACCTTTCATTGGTTAATTTAGCTGGACAAACGATTTATCTTTCAAATTTACCAATTTATCTGTCACCGATTCTATATTTGGCAAATCAAAGATTTATTGTTAAAATCTACAGATAAATCGTTACGTGTGCATCCACAGTTTACTCTTAAAATTCAAATTTTTTTTATACAAAAGACAGAATTCAAATAATGGATTTTTTTTTGGAACACTAGAAGTAGTATGCTGGCTAATGATGTCAAAAACGGGTACTTTTTCATATTGAGTACCGGAGGATATTTCCAGCAAACTACCCGGTATTCAGTAACGGGTAATTATACCGGTATTCGTATACCCCCCCCCCCCCCCCACCTCCCGCCATCAAAAAATTACATTTTTGACACTCAAAACAAAGTTAAGAAAAATATACGTAATGTTTGTATCGAAAATGACAATTTTTGATATACCTAGCTTAAGCGATCTTTTTCGTTTAGACAAAATATCTAATATTTAAAATGATTTTGATTCTTAGATGCGGATTATGCATTCATAATTTGAAATATAGTCTGATTAGTCAAAAAATCCTCCATAACTAAATGTTCACACTTAGCCATCTTCTAAAAAAAATCCTTAATATTTGAATAATTGAACTATTTAAAAAAAAAAAGTATATTTATAATTCAAGAGACCTTGCGCGCTCTAAAGGTGTCCTGTCTAGTACACGATACAAGTTTGTTATTAAGCAAAAAAATATTATTTATATAATATAATAATATACTCCTCGAAATAATAAAATAAATTATGCAGGTATGAATATACATAATATGTAGTTAAAAAAATCATATTTAAATGTAATATGTACGCAGAAAATCCATAAACCGCGATACCTACGCGATACTCGAATCTAAATATTTTTCTGCTACAACGTACGTTTAGATACATATTATTTATATATTACGTACGTATTGTTTTAGATATTATCTACTCAATGGCCGAAGTACCTCACCTCCATAGAACAAAATTACAACTCTGTAAGGATACTGCACGGAGCTCGGTAGTCGGTGGATATTTACCTGCAGTAACGGCATGCCGACAGAGTATCCGTCGTTACTTTTCTACCGAGGACCTAGTCGTTACTTCTACCGACAGAGTATCCGTCGTTACTTTTCTACCGAGGACCTAGTCGTTACTTCTACCGACAGAGTATCCGTCGTTACTTTTCTACCGAGGACCTAGTCGTTACTTCTACCGACAGAGTATCCGTCGTTACTTTTCTACCGAGGACCTAGTCGTTACTTCTACCGACAGAGTATCCGTCGTTACTTTTCTACCGAGGACCTAGTCGTTACTTCTACCGACAGAGTATCCGTCGTTACTTTTCTACCGAGGACCTAGTCGTTACTTCTACCGACAGAGTATCCGTCGTTACTTTTCTACCGAGGACCTAGTCATTACTTCTACCGACAGAGTATCCGTCGTTACTTTTCTACCGTGTAGGTACTTGTACCTACGGATACTGAACACTACTGGTTTGGAATACCGATAACAAAAAGTAACGGGTATTTAGTAACGGGTAACTACCCAACTGACATCACTAATGCTGGCAGTAGAGTTGACTGTCATTCAATGCGGTGTATGATAATAGGTATGACGTGCTCACATGGCGTTGGACGAATTTTCGCTTTTACACTAGGGACAAGTCTGTACAAATTGGATAACTGAATAAAACCGTCAGTGTACTCGAAAAGGGACGATGGAAAAAATACAAATTAATGTTTTAACTGAGTGATTCAATATATTTGAATATTTATTGGATCTACATAATATAGGGTTGGACTGAAAATTTCCAAAAACAAAAGTTCAACTTACAGCTTTCATTTTTTTTAAACATAAACAGTTTAAAATGTTTTCAAAAATTCATTGAAATTTCTTTTGGGTAATCCAATTCGAAAACAATGGAATTTGTTTTCGATCTTATATTTCATTTAAAATTCTAACTAAAAAAGGCTACCAACGTTATCAACATAAAACGGTTTTTAATTGTATTGAAATTTCAGATACCAATAATCAAAGAGTGTTATATTATGCAAAGTCAAATGACCCTTGTTTTGTTTGTACACGTAGCGCCCACCCATTTCAATTTAAAAATAATTTTTATTCCAAAAATACCCGCGAATAGCCGAATGGAGAAGAGGTGTTAGAAAACAAACAAAACAAAACTAATTTACATGGAATTCTAAAAAATTGATTATGAAAAATGAACGTGAATATTCGTACTAATATGTATTTACGTATCTAGTTTTACTTCTTCAAATACTTAATCGAGTCTATTTATTTTCTGATCTATTTAATTTAAAAACAATCTAATATATAAGAAAATCATGTCACGGTGTTAGTTACCGCGATCCTCCGATTTATGTTTTTTAATGTATATTAATAATAATTGTTGGCAATGTTGAGAATAGGTCGTAAATTATATTTCTATACCGCTAGGGCCAGCTAGGTGAATATGATCTTCGATGTTTTGGGCAGAAGGTGCTTGGTGATAGTCCATTTCAAAATTAAAATGAACGAGTCTTGTATAGTTTTATCACTAACTGTATAATTCAAACATGAACGGGTTTCCGTAGACTACCGTCTCCATTATCAAATGTTTAAGAAGTCTTAAACGAGAAAAGAGGTGTATGCTGTTAGCCTGTATTCCCACTAGACGGTAATATACTAACTAGGTAAGCTTCATTAAAAATGGAATTTACTTTAGTTAATAAGTTGACATGACCATTATTGGTTCTGAGGCGGGACGAAGTTCGAAGGATCAGCTTGTAACTGTATGTGAGTAATTAATGCGTTTGTTCGTACAAAAAGGGAAATAACCACTCGCTACAAAGTTGATCTAATTAGCAACACACAGAATTGAGGTGAATCCACCGTCATAAAGGGAATTACAAACTTCAAATTATTTACCTGACAAATTAGTGCAGTCGCCATATTAACAATATCAACAGCAGTGTCTGCGTGCAGCCGAACAGACAGACCTGTATCTATCTCACTTGTGTTGTTTTGTGTTTATATTATTATTAAAATTTCATAGCGTTTCACAAACCTTATGATTATATAACCGAATTGTTTCACTCCGATGGAATATTTTCCATTTCACTTTGTGGTTTTATAATTACCGAATTATTAATGCTACAAATATTTACTCTACACCAAACAAACCCATAATGATTGTGAACCAGCCGGCTGCACGCTTTAAACGCCTTAAAAGTACCTAAACCTAAACAAAAAAGCAATTCAGCCAGAAATGTAACTTTTGCTTCCCAACTCCATCTCAACACTTCTAACGTCTTGAAAGTTTCTTACTCGTTAGTATTTCCACAAATATCGAATGAGTAAGTTTTGAACTGTGTTTGCGAAGCGTTACAATGTATTTCTGCCCTCGTCAACACAAAACGCAAGTGTAACATATCATATTCTATTTTGAAATTGAAGAATTTCAAGATATTTTACAGAATATTACAGATCGAGATAGTTATGAAGCTGGTAAAACATAGAAACAAATTTCAGAGTCGTAGATGAGGTCTTTAAAGCAATAATAATTATTGCTGACATGTTAAAGATAAATAATAATTATTATACAATATAAGTATATGAATTTGTTATTGTGTTAGTTTAAAATGATAAATTAGAGACCAACATCATTCAGCTATTGAAAAAGCATTAAAAGATCTCATAGATGCGTACTGATTATAATGATTTGATACTGTGTTGATCTAGTGGAAGTTGTATGTTCAAGCAAAGGAGCATTCCTGTTTTCATACTCTTGGCTTATTTTCTTAGGGTGCATTTAAACCAAACGAACATAGAGCCAGTAGCACTAGTATAAGTTTTCGATGATCGAATATCGAAACGATCATCGAATGAGTTTCGAAAAATTTCCATACAAAAATGATCGACTGATTCGATCGTTTGATTTTCGAACACTATTTGCACGCTAATAAGCGTTTATTAGCGTGCAAATAGCTTTCGATTTAACTCGTACTAGCTCCACAGAGCTGGAAGTAGAGTATATCTTGATCGTTGATATGGATAATAATATGTTATCGCTCATTAAAAATTAGTTCTTGTTTGTTATTGTCCATGGTGTCCAATAACAACCATAAAAGAAAGTGCTCTGTTTCTGAATTCGACTCTATGTTCGTTTGGTGTAAACGCCCACTTTGTATGATAGACATTCGAAATTCGTTCCTATCGGCAAAATTTTAACACAGCCCCGATTAAAACATCTTAAAAAAGGACAGATCATGGTTAAAATTATGTTGTGGAAGTAGGAATGTCTATAGATCACTCTCTCGAGAGTGGATTGCCGCATTGCAAGGAAGAAGAAGAAGAAGTAGGAATGAAAGTAAAATGAAGTCTGGAAGAGACTCGTAACACAAACGTTTGAAAAAAAAAATATGTGTAGCTTTTATCAAATAAAACATGTTACATTCTCTTTTATTTTTGTACGTATTGTTTAGCGGAGTAAATAGCTTGGTAACGCCAGAGACAGTAAAAACTTTTCCATTTCCAGTTAGCTCGCATCCGTAACGAGCTAGTCCCCAGAGACACGGGCCCGACCATCACACTGCTACAGCTCCAACTCTTTCACCGTCGTACCTTGACGAGTGAACCTAATTGATTCAAGAGCCATTCTGTATAAGTGTATACGATTCAGCTTTCCAACTTATTTACCCACTTGTACCTACGTATATTTTACAAATTTCATTAAATATGCTGAAGATCCAGCCAAGCGGTTATTATATGTATAGGTACTAATGTGCTGAACGTACGGTCAGTCTGACGAAACTTTAAGGACCAAGAAGAGTAAACTTAGAAAATAATAATTTATCTTCTACATAGTAAACTTAAAAAAGAATTTATCTTCTACATAGTAAACTTAGAAAAGAATTTATCTTCTACATCTAGTAAACTTAAAAAAGAATTTATCTTCTACATAGTAAACTTAGAAAAGAATTTATCTTCTACATCTAGTAAACTTAGAAAAGAATTTATCTTCTACGTCTGCTCGATGTATTTGCAAAAAAAAATGAGTCAATCCATCAATAGATGACATTATAATACTATGATAGAAAACCGGTGAACATTAGGTATTTAAGAATTAATAGGGCTTTGAAACTGGACAATGAAGCCTTCATCTCTGATTTTAAATGTCTAAAACACCCTCATTTGAAATATCAGAAAGAGGGTCAACGTACTTCCTTCAAATAAGTTGAAAATATTCAGCAATGAGTACAGAAATAACACAAAAACTCTACAACCAAAATAATTACTTAGTAAACAATAATGACATTATGTGAATATGTAAGTAAAACAAATTAAATTATTATTTGTATGCAGTGGTAAATATTGTCCCTCTTCACTCTAAATAATTGAGGGTTGGTTGGACAAAATAAAATGACACTGCAGTTACCAGATAATGGACATACCTAATTGCAGGAGAGCCGTTGTGAGCACTGACAGCCCTTCACTGTTTAATACGACTTAAATAGAATTGTGGAAAGTCATGACATGTCACGGATGAAATGTTCGACGATTACACCGTCATAACAATAATTATTATTTATAGTTCTTGTTTATTTTATCTATCAATAGAGTATTAGGGAAATTGTCGAATCATTCACTCTCTAGCGTGATGAGGCTTGTCATAATATTATGTACCTGCCATCACTAACACACCATCAGAGCATTTCTCACACTGTGGAGTGTGGAATGCCCATTGGAAAGTTTGACCTCATCATCGAGAGAACAAACGACCGATAGTATTCGCTCTCGAACCCTAGTTTTTGTTCCTTTTCCTTCCTTCCCAAAAGCTTGATAACTTTATATTTCATATTTTAATCGCTCGGCTATTAAGTAGAGCTTCAAAAAGCTAACGTATCTTATGGGATTGCACAGACTATCGACTAAAAAACTACGATCCTTTTTTTATTAAAAAATTGGACAAATAAATATCAATTAATCGATAAATTTGTTTTGATGTGCGCATGACATCGACTAAAAAGCCGATCCACAACTATTCACTATGGCATAAGTATTTTAATTTCTTGTTATTACTATAATTATTGCTCGTAGCACCTTATGACCGGTTAACACTTGCGCCGCGAACGTGTAATGTTGCATCAATTTAATCAACAGCTAAAGTGTGTACGTGATTCGCAAATCAAACGCGAGCACGTGCAATCGTGCATCCTTTTGTTAAAAATGAAGCTGGCGGCGCAAGTGAGTATCGGGTCTTAGTCTAATGTTGCCGAAAGAAGATTGGTCGATGTGATCGAATGGTGATGTAAAAAACGATGATCGAAAATATATTCAATTCCATGCACTAAACGGTTTAGGCCAGGGGGGTGAGTACGTAAGGGCTATAGCATGACTAACTACTTCCTAGTGTAGTTAGCGCGAGTACGTAACGTCCGACTTAACTACAAATGTAGTTAGTTGTGCGTTTCAGCGTGGTTATTATGTAGTTAAGTCGTGGTTATGAGTAGTTAGATTGATGTGTGGTTAGTCGTGCTATAGCAAAAGTTACGTACTCACTACCCTGGTGCAAACATACACGTTTGGAATCGACTAAAAAGTTTGGTCAATTCAAAAGTTGTAATGTTGTATGCACCTAGCCTTATACGATTTTGTGGGGCAACAAGGCCTTACCGCACTCCAATTTAAAAAAAACTGCCCCAAATTTGTTAAAAAAAAGGAGAAAAAATTCGGAGACTGTAGACGTTGCAGACGGAATTAGTTAAAAACCTGTAGAAAACTCTTCAATAGTAGTCAAATTCTAAATTATTGAAACAGACAGACGAAGCGCGAAATTTGAAGTAGCGTCATGTTGGGAAAGGGTCTAGTATCAAATAAAAAAACGCCATATAATGTGGACATTAAAATAAAGTAAAAAAAAAACAAACAAATGAATAACCAAACAGAGAAAAATCATACGACAACTAGATATTTTAAGCTTTTAAAATTAGAAACAGCCTTTATAGTTCATTTAGAATTGTATTATCTTTTATCCGTAATGTCGAATAAAAATTATAGACGAATTGTCGATGTCCACTGAGAATATATTATTTCAAGCAGACATTGTTTGAGAGCGTACATTAAAAATTCATTATGGTTCAAAAATAAAAGATAAAAATAAAAAATCCGAATTAAAATCTCATAAAATATTTACAGACAGAGTGTGTCAGTGAGCCGGAGTGATACAATTAGGTGAAATATAGGCGAGTACCGACCTACCCGCGTTCTTATAATGATGGAAAACAATTTGCTTAATGGCTACATTGATTTTCTGTGGCAAAAAGTTTCAACGCGGGAATTGTTTGCATAATTTTATTCGTTGGAAAATAAAAAACTGTAATCTTTCTTAAAAGACTAACTAGCGACTAAGAAACTGCTCATCACTTTCGGCATCGTGTTTGTTACTTATTCGTCTGCATCTTTGGTCTTAAATGCTTCCTTTCTCTTCTGCATGACCTCTCACCTGTTTTTTTCCAGTATGTCTACCAGTATGAACTTAATAAGAATGACTTTGGCTTTAAGAATAAGATATAGGATCACTTTCTTGTTAATTATCGTCTACCTTTGCTTGAGCCATCAATGAAAGACATTTCGTATCTACATATAAATTGACCAACTAGATTTAAACTTTGGTAATTCGAACACTTACTTAGCAATTAATAAACGCTTAGTTTACTGAGTGCGTATAAATAACCGCTAATAAACTCGTACTAGGACTACTGCACCCCAATAAATCATTTGATGATCGACTAGATTAGATAGCAGATCGTCGACTCAAAATAAGTGATTTTCATATGGGCGTTCGTCCTTATTTGAACTGTTAATAAAAGCTCATTAACTTATCCGACTGACCACTCCTGCCAAAAGCTTCCCCATATGCATCCAGGTAAAGTGCAAAAACGCAAAAATTAAATTGATGTAAAAGGAACATACACGCATCAAATTTCATCTCAACAAAAACAGGAACCAAAAGAATATATTGTTAATGATGAAATTTTGGACCACGCCAGTCTCATTAAACCGGTTTTACAAAACCATATTTCACGTTTTGAATTACAGAAAATGACGTACAAGTTTTATTGTTTCGCAATGTTTACGTTCGATAATTTATAACAGCTGTATTCTGTAATTTTAAACTCGTATGCAAGCGTTGTAATAAATGATAGATATCAAGTAAATATTAATGGCCGTCAGAATGAACCAGTTTGGCCATCACTCTCCGTTGTCTCCAAATAGCGTGGTCTATCTACTTCTAATAACACTGCACTATATAAAAACAATAAACACGCGAGTATCTGGAAAGCAATTTAAAGACAAATTTACTGTTCTAAATAATGACACACATTTTTTACCGCTAATCTGAAACGAGACATCTTTAGTTGTGTAGATTAATACACTGTTGTGTTTCTCATAAACGGTTTTATACGAGATTATCATGTCGTAAAATATAGTTTTTACACTTCGCTGCGATATTCCAATAGTGTCCGCGAACACATTTATAAATTAATATATATTTTTTAATATCTTTCATTCTTTATATTTATTATTTTTTAATCATAGAAATAAAAAATTAATTTCTTTTCTTATGAATGTTGTATATATACAACGCAGCCTGTTCACAAATTAAACATTAAATAAACAAAGTAAAGTGATCACACTAAGCCAGCCTTCGAAATAACAGTAGAAGACGGTCGTAAGCCCGTAGTGGTTTGTTCCATTTAAAAATCGAACATTAGTAATGAATTGTTAGAGTCATTAGTTGTTATTTTTTCATTAAATAAACAGTATTCGTTCGAATTTCTGTAATACATTTCCTTCTATTGTATTTGACTTGAACTTTTGTCAAAATCTGACAGCTGCCCTCGTCACCAGTATGATCACGAAAGTGCGACTAAAATAATTTAAACTTTATGGTTTATTAGATGATACCTTCTCTTTTCGAGTAGCACTAATCTAGCTTGAATGGTGTCTAAAAAACGCAATTCTTTATACTGAAATCCTTACAAATTAAACAGAATGAATCTTTACACCTCCCGACTCGAGTATGTGATGTGCCAGAAAAGCAAATAACAACCAATATTATCTCGTCATAAACTTAAGGATAGATTAAAAAATCTGCATAGAAAACCGAAATTGAGTTAATAATTAAATTTAAGGCTAGCCGCAAGAATGTTTTTAACAATAACGCATATGAAATATGGAATCATTAAAGAAAATGCTGGAAATAAAAATATAAGATAACATAAAATGTATAAGATAGTGATGTGTAAAATGTGCGTCTGATCGAATCACTTTGTAGAGCGATGAGAAGCAGCCGTTGTTTATGGAGTTAACCTAAAATACATTGATGGAACAACACGATGCGCGCATGTGTGTGGAGTCGGCCAGGAATAAACCAGCCACAAGGAGGTCTATGAACCGTTCAGTCGCGCTACCGGATGACCTTGACAGTGATCAGGGGGATCTACGAGAGGAGACTCGCTGCGGCCATCCCATCACACAATGATCTCTTCAGGTATGTCGGGGTACCAACGGCCACACTATTACACAACTTTACCTGCAAGTCACTGTACCTATTTCATATTTTATACTTATTCAACTCGGTTTGTTCAACCATATGTATGTATATAGAGTTATTGCGATTTGATAGGTACATGTGATTTTTGTTTTGCAAACATGTTATTTTCACTCGATCGAGTAATGTTGAGCATATCGGTTCAATTGACGACTTTTGTGTAACGTACGTATAAAGTCGTGGGTTTGAGCCTTAGTGCCAAACATTTTCCTCTTACACGACACAAGCTTGTTGTACTTTCAGTTAGTTTAAGTAAGCCAAAAAGCGTTTAAAAATGATTTTACATATTTAAGACACCTACCATTTATTACTTAGAATTTCAATTTATTGTTTTTTTGTTGTTACAATAAGTAGGTATTTTATATAAATAAATTAAATAAAATACGGTTGCTTTTTGGATGTCACTGATCGCTTCGGCGATAATTCCAGCAGTGCATCACTTTTTTATAACTGTAAATTATACTAACAATTTGTATTATGTGCAGGAAGAAAGAGAATATTCAAAATTTTCAGTACTCTCCTTTTCCTGTCTCAGATTGGATTGGACCGGTTGACTGGTAGAAAATGCTTCAAGCATTAAGTTCCACAGGCTATACTGATATCTAAATAAATAAATAAAACTTTATTGCTTAAGTGGTGACAAAAAGAACATTTGGACAGTCGAAAGGGCGGGCTTATCCCGAAGGATCTCTGCCAGCCAACCCAGCATATCTATGTATAGAGGAGTGTTATTTATTTATTATTTACTCTCGGTAAGATTGTTGCCATATTTTCCTATACATTTTATCCGTGAATGTATATTTCCCTTATTTACCACAAATCACTCATTAATAACAGAAACTTCACATGAAATGAAGCTTTCTAAGTATAGAATACGCAGAGTTCGAAAACTAATAGAAGATTTTCAATTTAACAACATTCATTATAATCTCATTACCAAATCGATGTTTTCCAAAGTTTCGTTTTTTATAAACAAAATTCAATTTTGTTAACTCTTTGAAAAGGATTTTCTAATGAAAATAATGTTCAGAGAGATTTGCGAACCACTACAAAACAATTAATCATTTAATCCCCTTAATACTAAGTCTCTCAAATCCGTAATGACATCGAAGATAAGAATCGTTTTAATTTATTTGATCAACAACAAAAATGATTGACAAAAAGCTCGTCCCAAAAACAAATAATCAAACAAAATGAAATGCTTGCGGGAAACAATGTGTCGGTTGAAAGCATTGTGGGAGCCAATTACAATGGTTCCCGTAAGAGGGGTATGGTCTATAATAAATTAATCATCGGGGAATTGGAGGACATCAGAGCAAAGACAAAAGACAGAAAAAGCCATTTCCCCACGAGACGAACCCGACGAATGACTAATCCATATAATTTATTTAGGGAGTTTTTTTCTTCATTCACAAACAACGGGTGATTATATAGAACAATAATTATTATTTACCCAAATGTGGCAACTCTTTTCGTGTTCAAATTGTATTTGATCCATTTTATTTAAAAAGAATTGCGGTGTCAAGAATAAATCTCAAAGCTTGAAGATCCCTAAACGAACTCTTCTACGATCAAATTATGCAGTCACAACAGTAGGTAAATAAATAATCGTTTACATTTTTGAACTCTCAATGACGTTTGGCAAACTGTCAGTTGATTGCTAGTTGGTGCCAGGGTCTCTCAAGACCAAGAACCAGAGCATCTTATGCGTAGGACGATCTTCGTATACAACCTCAATACTTTGCTGAACTACTAACAAGCTCTCCTGGCGAAAAATCGGCCACAGTGACGATATTCAAGATTCTCGCGAATGAGAATCACGAGCGGAAACGTAAAATAAGGTAAACAAGCAAACTTTGATTATTAGACTTCAATATTATTCAACTGAAATGTTACATAAGTACTCCACATATTAAATACATTATTAGTTATTTAATCCAATCATCATCTTCAGCGTAACAACCCGTGGTGGGTCTTAGCTGCCTCCAAAAAGCTTCTACATCCCGATCTGTCACTGGCTGCCACCCTCCAGTTATGCTGACCCAGAGCCAGACAGTCTGCGACAACGCCATCCATCGATCTTAGTTTTGGTCTTTCGAGGCTTCTTCTACCGGTTGGGTTATTAAACAACACCCTTTTTGGGAGCTCCACATCCTATTTAATCCAATGCTTGAGTTTTTTTACTATGTCCGTTCACTTTTTGATAACTTTAACATTAGTTAGTTCCAATGGGGGTGAATTGTTATGAATAAACGAATGAAAGCAATTCAAAGTTACAGTAAAACACTTAGTTATGTTGAAGAGACATCAAATAAAAAATGTTTTAAAGTAAAATAATCGTTCTTAAGCAGCGGCTGTGGAAAGTTTTAAGTTTAAAGTGGTTCCAACTATAAGCAGTAGAAAATTGTAATTGTTCGAAGTAAAAATGGATAAACTTTGTTTTGAACAATATGAATAGTTTACTGCTTGAAAATTTTCAAAAGAATCGCAACAGACATAAAAATAAACTTTAAATTTGAAAAACTTATTCTAAATTATTATTTGAATGCCTTTCAATTTAATCAAAGGTCGTAATGGGTCGAGTCGATTGATATTTTGTCAAATTTTGGATAGAGCATAACCTCAGAATGTTTTTAGAATATTGGAGCTCTGGACTGGAATTTGAATACTGGAAGACTCGACCTTTTTTAACTCATACTATAGAAACACGTATTTGTTGAATCTAATTTAATTGTGTACATTTAGAACGAAAACAACGAACGATCTGAAGTGATTGATAGCCCAATGGTTTGGTCGCCGATTTTTATACCTCTTACTAAAGGTCATAAGGTAGGGGTCCAAGGAAATGTTACGCGCAATAAAAGAGCATTTAATGCCTCTCAGCCACTGCATTTCAACTCGACTCTCACCTACAAGTGGAGGACCCTGTTACGTTGGCCCAGGCTGAAACGGCGGTTACATTCGGTCCCTGTGGATGCTAGGGTCAACAAGCCGAAGAGAGTACGGGGTGCCTTGCATGGCTGTCCAACATGCAGGGCATTTCCTTCACCTGATTCCTTTCCTCCTGCCTTCTATGAGCCCTCCCATCCATATTCACCTAGTCCTATCATTCCGGAAGGAGTAAACCTTTCTGCCCAAAAATCCCCAATCCAAGGTGTCATTCGACCCGTGCCGAGGGATGCGTGACTAACGGGTAGGTTAGTAACTAACGGAGGCTCCCTGATACCAGGCAACCTCAGGGTGACTTTTTGCCTTACCCTTACATGCAGGGATCTGTAGGGGCGGACTTTTACTTCCCTAGTTCTGACTATGGAGGATGTACATGGCACCTTTGTAGAGCCGACCTGGTGTGATGGATATAATAGGTACTTCCACATCAGTGGTCAAAGTGGACATAAGTTCACATGATCAAAATAATTTCTTGCAACCGAGAGATGGGAATCCTGTTGGGACCTATCTTTCAAAAAGAAGATTAAGGAGACCTTTTGCGGAGGGCAGGAGCCGGGAAGAGGCACTGTCACTCTGCAAGAGGCCTCTGGAGACGTGGCACAATAAGAGGCAGCGCTCCACGAATTCATTGAAGGATGTCACAATAGATCTTATTGGTCGCGGTGACTCAAAGGGCATATGGTCCTTTGACCTTCTTTACAAAAAAAAAAAAAAAAAGGTCATAAGGTTAGAATGATGACACATCTTTCCTAACTTTGCGATGTATAAAACGTATGTAGGTATGTACTAAATTTATTTGTGTATATACAAATTGAACCAACCAAGATTCTGGCATCCCAACGCAGGTTAATAGCTCCGTGACGCTATCACTGCGTTTATTATCAAATGCACGAACATATAATTTTCACAGGTTTGTTAAGAGGGAACTTTGTCGGGTTTCTCTGTTGTATTATAGTCTATTATATAGGCGACGAGAACTATTTTAATTTAGCGATAAAATTCGTCACATGACGGGAGACACTTTCTCGTATAATAAATATACCATTTAAATGCGTTTAGATTAATGATATGCATCGAAATGAGTTGATGGAAATAGGAGAATACTTAGATAGGTGTATGAGAATGCGAGAGACGGCGCCCTCCATTATAATTACACGTCCTATTGTTACTCCACACACATCTATTAAAAAATAAATTTCCATTTCAGTGAATATTCTCACAATAGGTTCGTCATTACGAGCGCCCGGCTGTCTGCTCTGGGTGCCTTCCTTAGATAATCGCTTCTTGGCGTGAATTAATGGGGAATTCTGATTGAATCGCATCCGAAAGTCAAGAATTCTATGATACTCTACTATTATTAATCATTGTTACCTTTTGTGGAGTATTTATTCATAGAGCCGAATCATAAAACCATCAGTCTTAAAGCTTGTGAGAATTGAGCAGATTTAAATAAATTAACACACTTTCCTGTACGAGGAACTTTATTTTGAGTCATTTTTTACAGTGACCCAATCACTTAGACAGGTTGTCAATCCCTCAGTTTGAAATAGAATAAAGCAGTTTTTACTATTACTATATTAGAATGTTCCGTACATAACCGTAATGATCAATGATTTTCAAATTATTGATGTTGTTGGCGGAAACTTTGTTAAATCCCATTTTTGATGAACAGGTAATTATTATTATTATTTTAAATAAAACTTTGTTTATTTCACTTTTATAATTTTTTTTATTGGCAGAGGCCTTTCGGCCACACGACCATCTTCAGTGCCACAAATACTTAAACTAAAACAAAAGGAGCGAATGTCATAGAAAAAAGACAAACAAATGACATTCGCTCCTTTTGTTTTAGTTTAGGTATTTGCGGCACTGAAGATGATCGTGTGACCGAAAGGACTCTGCCAATAAAAAAATAATAAAAGTGAAATAAACAAAGTTTTATTTAAAATAATTACCTGTTCTTCAATGATTTTCTTTCTCTCTCTGTCTAATGGTTCATTTTCTTAGCCCGATTCAGTCCATTCCAAGACATAGGTCATAGGTTAGTATATTAAATTACTTTATTCACGTGCGCTCCCAAGGATATGGTCGCAACAAAGCCACGCCAAGCATCTCTGCTATCATCATTGCAAGCCAAACCGGCATTCCACAAGGTCTTCATCGTACGCTCACTTAATGGGGCTTCTTGGTCTGCTGCGTAAATTTGGCTCCATAATCTATGGGTTCGGGGAACATGCATGCGTAGAACATGGTCGAGCCAGCTCAGCCTTCGATTCAGAAAAACCGTCGTCACTGGTCGTTGCAACGTTCGTTATCGGACAGTTTCATTTGAGACATAATCGAACCATTCGAACCACCATATGCCCGGGAATCGTCCTAGGAATTTGTTTTGAATCCGTAGGTGCAGAACTGAAGGTGTAGAACGCAGAAGCATGGATAGCTCCAGACAAGACTTTTGGACGACATCAAGAAAGTAGCGGGCCTGCATTGTATAATTGTGCAAATTCAAGAAGGAGATAGGACATTTTTAAAACGCGAATAGTCTTACTTATGAAGGTATCAAAATAAAATATTCCTCACGCCTGATAAACCTGATATTAGATAAAATTAATTAGAAATAGTTAACTCGTAAGAAATATAATTAAGATAAAGAAATAACAGGAATCTTTAATAAGATACTCGAGTCTGCTAGATATTAAGAGTATAATGAATCTACGAAAGGCGGGGATCTAATAACGAGCCGAGTCTAATAGAATCAATTCGACAATGATGAATTACTAGAGGAAGGTATTCGTAGGGACGGCTGGGTGCGCCTGTCCTTAAGTGACCCACTACCTAGGGCCAGCTTGGACTATCTCTACGACGTCTTTAAGATTGATTGTCCAATCGTAGAAACGAACTTTACTCTTATAAAAAAGGATTATTTTGTAATATATAACCTGCCATCTTCGACTAATTAACATAATAAGTAGGTACTTACATATTATTTTTGGTAGATATCTTTTTAGTATTGGTTTCACATATGTATACGAAGTGTTTATTCTTCCAGAGCGCAATTGATGACATCACCAGTATGTACTATATATAATACACCCAGTTTATAAGGCATATACCTACATAAATTTGTTTGCGTTGACATGAACTATTCATTGATACAATCTACATAATATTTTAGAAATGTTTGTTTTTTTATTTGCCTTTGACAATACTTTTACCTTATATGTGAACATCACGCTCAAAATACAAATGCTACTTCAGATATTAATATGCCCAGAGCCGTACAAAATGCTGGAGAAGGTTCTTAAATACAATTTGCTGCATTAACTTTAATATATTTAGAGCTATTTAAAAAAATCTATTTTTTTAGGATCTCATACAAATTTCTCAAAAAGACTTTTGGAAACAAAATTACTCATGTAAACGTTGAATGGAATCTTGGTATTACGGTATGAAAATGTAATAAAATAATCGTAGATTGATTTGTTATACATATAAATGTTATTCAAATCTTATTATTCTCAATAAATAAAGATTTAATGAAAAAAATTGCAAAATGATTCCTCCATTTTGCAAATTTGACAGATAGCGCAAATCACCCTCTATGGGTGGATAGCCTAATTAATTATCACACATTAGGGAATGTAGCTAAGATTCAAACCACAGAGCTATCTCTCTCTCTATGAAAACTTGCAAATTATGTCGGTAGGTTCGTATAATATTATGAGGTCGGTGAAACAAAAATTTTAAAAGTGTCATTCTTCTTTTCCTGTGCTTATGTCAGTTATAGAGGTCTGTTAAGCAATGGGAAGCTAGACTAGAACCTGTTTAATTACCTACCGATCAAGCCTGACAATCGGAATCAAAAACGTAAAGCAAGACACCCGGGTATAAGCTAGTAGCTCAATAAAATCATTAAGTTATTGGCAATAATGATTATTATTAATTTTATAATATTTGTTAGTTATGAACAAACGGCGCGGTCATTGGTTTGGGCCTAGGCTCTTTCACCAAAACCAATAATAATAATGAGCCTACTCTTAATAAAACCCTGAAACAGTTGAAAATGAGGACATGTCGGTCATTGTAGATAGATTCTAACACTGAGAAGCTGATATTTTTTATAATCGTATTAGTTGCTTCAAAGTATCAATAAACTACTACGAAAATAATTACAGAGGCAAAGGCCATTTTAGCTATTTATATGACCTTTCACAACCAGACAGAACCATAAAATTGTCTGCTGGCAATAACCTATGAGATGATAGCAAGAAAATGAGAGAAATTGGCCGAACATGGTCAATAGAATGAGTGAGGTTTTTAATTTTTCCACACACATTTTTTAGCCACTCACGCACTGGGTAAGGAAGTTTGGCTGGAAGGTGGTAACCCTCGGTCATATAATTTATAGTCTTGATCTTGTATCTTTAGATTATTGAAAGTTTTTGTCTCTTCTAAATTCTTTTGGAAAAAAAGTTTTCCACGACCTATCCTATGAGGTATCTTTTAAAATTTTTAATTTCAAATGGCATTAAATTTAAATGTTTTATTTTTATTGTCCTATCAACGGCGGTATCTAACCAGCAAATATCTAGCTGCAGACCTAATAACTGATTATGTTTATAAAAAAATGACAGAGAAGGTGGAATTTATTGTTAAAGCTATGAGAATATCTCGAATATGAAATGGAAATCGGAATGATAACAGACAAGGAAGAAAGTATCAAAGATTGTCAGAAAGAAAAAATGTTAATATAAAGAAAAATAGTTTTCCATAATATGACAAGAACAAAACTATGTTAATTGTGTACGACTTGACATGCTGCATTTCACATCCATACCGACTAAACGTATTACATACCTATTATACTGCTATTACAATGAGTAAACAGAGTAGCTTTAACCGTCCACATCGGCCACATGTGCCGTAGCCTCAATCTTACCAAAGTGTAAATTAGTCCTAAAGCTTAGCTCACACTGGTTGAGTATTATAGTCTATAGATTTAGTAACTAAAAAGTGACTGAACATTTATTTATTTATAGTAAAATAAACACCACCCACCATAACAGCTTTCGCTTTTGCGATGAGTGATGGAAACATCTAAAATTTAGTCGAGTAGATTAGTCGGCAGTTTAGTCGAGTCCATACATTTTGTTCCATTTTCTCGGACAAGAAGCGCCCCTACCACGTATCACTGGTCTGTCTCACTAAACGTGTGTGTACCTTTATATTTGTCGATTTCATTAGTTGTAACAAAAATTACGTTTAACTATTGTGAATTCATATTATAACATTTCAAATTTTCCTGTTCATTGGTAATTACACCAGCACAAACTTATGATCTATACAATTATTATTCAATGTACGGAACGTTGTTCATTTTAAAAAACCATTCACACTAAATAAAATGTCAATGAATATAGTATTGTGAACGATCTTTGGTCAGTAGTGGGTAATTTAGCTATTAAATGACTTGCAACTCATAATGTGAACTGGGCTTTACTGGCATGCACTGTAGGTTCAAAACGTACACAGCTTTGGTGTTAATGTAAAGATATTTACACGAAATCGTGCGTTCGCCTACTAATACGCATTCGAGGTGATAATCAAGACTAACTATACACTAAATAGGAAATCCACGTATAGTTATTTTGTGAATTTCATGTGGAATACAACCTACGCCTGGGAAAAACGTTTCTCTTTGTAGTACAACAAACGTTTTAAATAGCACATCCTTAAAAGAATTTTAAAAGAAGGTTTCAGAGCAATCCAATCACTTGCAAGTCTTAAGTGCTGTAAATCTTTCAATGCACATCTAGATTTTTTATTATCTACTAATTTTTATGTCTCAATAATTATTAAGGTATTCTCAAATTCACGTTCCAACTCAACGCAATAAGTTTTTGCTTAGAACTTAATCGGTTACCAGTAGTTACGCAACAAATGTATTGGATAAAACATTTTCAGAATACATATATGCCAATTGCTCAATAAAAATTGGATACGACGCAACTCAATCGTCTGTTTTTCATTTCAGAATAATAGTCAATATATTCGTATATATCTATTAAAATTGCAGCAAAATATTGCTTATCTGTCCGTTTAATAGACTTTTTTATGAATCGTTCAACCGATGTGCCCCGAATAAGAAAGGTTTGAGACTACTAGAACAATGAATAAAAAAAACCGTACTAACACGCCGGAACTCGATTATACGTAACCTCACCCTTAAGGTAGCGTTACCCCCATGCAAATTAAAAACAACGATTCGCACATCACCTTTCTTTAATTTTGACCGCATTTGTGAAGTTGGCGCATTTTATAGACTGTCAATTCAAAAACACTGATCTGGCATTCTCATCAGAAAAAATTCAACTTTATTTGTAGTTATGCACGCCGGGTATCCGCTAGTATGATGTTGGAGCAAAAAAAGTATTGGATACTTACAAAATTAATTTTTCAGCCTTATTTTGATCCAATTTACCGTTCTAATCCAATGTGAGACTATATTCTAATAGAAAAAGTTGTCCAAATCGGGAATCGAACACCGTGTCTCTTATTTAAAGGAATCCGGACAATTATTAGGCTATCGAGGTCGGTGTACAACTTGTGTTTTAATAATACCTATTGCCGTGTATTTTTTCTTCAAGGATATCTTCCCGTAATTAATTAATACCAAGAAGCGTGTATCAGGAAACGTCAGTTAAGCGAAGAACATCAGACGATATTTTGCCATTCGCGTCCTTTTTATTTCGTCTGGGTGTCGCCATCTTGATTTTATTTTATTATAAACATTGGCTATAAATAGAAGGTTCAGTGTATGATACACGCAAAATATTGAGTTTTTAATGTCCACGCATACTCACGATTAATAATTTATATGTTACAGAGACGGGTGAAATGCAGAACAAGGCATTTTTTATTCTTTTTGATATGCAATTTCGATGGCTGGAAGATTTAAGATTTGGTTTGAATAAAAGAAATAACGACTTCTCTGTTATTTCATGGGATACACGCGAAGGAGTCTTAAAATAAAGGAATCTACTTAAAAGAACAATTAAATATTCACATTATGGGTAATTTCATACAATATCTGAAGAAGTCAGTAGTCTCTCCGGAAAATTAGTTTACTGTAATAAAAAATAATATTATGTAGGAGTGCTGTTTTTTTACATCTACACAAACACAACTACTATGTAACTTCATCGGCAAAACTATCAACAGTTTATTCAAAAATTTTGCTACAGGTAACCCATTCAATGTTCCAAAAATAAGTCGAAGAACTTTTAATTAGGTCTTCTTAACGTACCTACACTTGAACTTTTAACCAAGTGTCCAAAATATCAATGACAGATTGCCTAGTACATTAAAGCTCAAAATTTCCGTAAAGGCATTTTTAGGATCAATTTGTGAAAGTTGAGGAAAGCAGCAGTGCAGATTTCTTCCTTGTTTAAAACAGGGAGTCGAAGATCACTTCAGCGTTGACAAGTTCACTACTTTTTGTCGTACTCAATCACAAATATATATGAAAATAACAGTTAGTAACTGTTTGAAATAAAATATCAAATATTTTGCATCAAAAGTTGAATTAAAAAAACATTAAGAGAATTGTGAGCATAGTTTCCAGTAACACATCTGTGGTCCTCTTGTGTGAAACTAAATTAATAAGGACTGAACGGCTCCATTTGTTCAGAGCAATAAAAAATACGAGAGCATTATGTATCTATGCAAATATAACTTATGTGTATTTGAATTCTCACATACGATGATACTATTCGGTTACTGAGCGCTTAACGAAAAGAATTAAAGAGTTATATTAATATCCGTTTCTCCAATCAGATATAAATAGTAAGAATAATCAATCAAGAAATCACCCAGATTGAGTATACCATACTTGATTATGATCAAGAAGTCGTACCGAGGGCTGGTTGAAAATCGAACAGTTACTCATTAAATTTTTGGTTCCATTATATCTGGAATAGGACACAACAATCCATAAATATTTGGGACCATGAATAAAATTAAGATTTTGACAACCGTGTTGCTTTCTCGAAGAAGAAAAATTAAACTTTGTTAATGTGACCGAAATCGCAAGTGTTTTATTTTTTCACAATACCTAACACCTGTTTATAATATGGTCAGAAGGAAGATTTGCTTCTCACAGAAGTTATAAGAAAATAAATGGGATATTTATAAGTAAGTATCATGTTTTGTTTTGTTCTCGGGGTATTTTTTTTTTCATTAGAAATAATAAGTACTTATAGTTCAACAAATTAAACGAAACTGGAATTGGTAGGAAAGAAATGTAATGCAAGTTTATTAAAGAAGTTTTAAGAAGGCTGTAGTAGTTAGAGGAATCCTTCTTCTGGAATTTGTGTAATGAGAAATGCTGGCATCCAAAGTAAACACCCGTCTTTCCAGGTGAACAATCTTAGGGTTTACCACTTGACTCTTAATTCAAATAAAATGATAAAAAAACTATCCTAGATTGCTTGGTACCTGCAATCAAATCGCCGGTAAAAAAAACATTATTCAAAGACGTTCGAAATGTTTTGCAGAAAGAAGTTTTACAGGGGCGGGTTAGGATTTTCTGTAGATTTATTCAGATCAACCCTTCCCGGAATAAATAGGCATAGAGGATGGAAAATAGAGAAAATTAAAATAGTACTTTTTACAACTAAGCCTTAATCTTTTTGTGCCGAATATACACATCATGTGTGAGACTTAGTCCAGTAATCGAAAATTTAAAGAACATATGAATCTCTAATATAAATTAAAGTCGGGTTAGTGCGAACACTTATAACTCGAGATTGGATTAACAGATTCTTCCGATGTGTGATTTATAGGATTCTTCTCCACTCCGGGTAACAGATTAACTAATAAAAAGTTGAAAAATGGATAAGAAATAATATAAAATAAGATATTAAAGTTTGTATGGAACGAATTCCATGCGACGCTATCTTTGAAATAATCTAACAACAAAATTATTGTCTTCTGCACCTGCGCCCTCTCATTCTCGTATACTAATTGTCACTCTTACAGTAGCCCATTTCACTTACTCCCCAGTTTCTGGCGTTTTAGAATTTTTTCATACAAAGTCAACAAAATTGCGCGCATATAATTATATTCTCGCATTGATCCCGTCTGAGCTTTGAATACGAATGACATATGGACGTTTTAAAATTAATATTTTAATGTTATTATTTGGTTAGTTTATTTTTGTTTCTGGAGGCGCAGTGCACATTATGCACATAATATGAACGGGCCGCATCTGGTTAGGACCAAAGGGTCCACACGACAACGTCTGTCGGGAAAGCTAGTTTCATAATAAATTTCCGAGAGAAGAGTTATGAAATGAAAATTAAAATTAAAATGCAAAAAAAAATATTTATGAGGTGGAAACGTTTACATAATTAACCAACGGTTATTGATAAGTGCGTGTAGCCAGTTCTCACTTACGGAGTTGAGAGAATTACATTGATTCTCAAAGGTGGGAGGTTAAAGGTCGTCCAAAGAGCGATAAGACGAGCCATGCTGGGAAATAGAATACGGAACAAGTTAAGCAGGGTACGAAATGGAGTGCTGCATATTGTCGAAAGAGTTGCCAGAGAAAAATTAGAACCGGGCTGGTCAATGGTCATATTGCCAGCAGCCCAAAAGACAAATGGACGAAATGCTTTTTAATTCTGGGGCCCTAGAACATCCCAGAGAGACTCTGGACGACCTCAACTCCAATGGAGAGATGAATTTGTTCGTTTCGCGGGTGAGGTATGGATGCAGAAGGCTCCAAATAGATAAGTGGAAGAACAATAGTTTATATCAGCAAAGTTCGCCTTATCTAACTGGATTTCGGTTTTCGCTCTTGTAAACCTTTTTTATATTTTTCACTTTTACCATTATGGGCTTACGAGCTTCTTCTTATGATGTTTTGAAGGCTGATGGTTGAGTAATATGGATTACGTGAGCAACATTCGCTGTTTAGGTGGTCATTGATTTGTACATACTTAATTGTCACCATAGGTTTGATCCAACCATAAAAAAAAATCGAGAACAAAAAACGAGAGATCTAAAAACGAGAACAGAATTGAATTTAAAATGGGATCCGAAATTACAGATAGAAACAATAAAATAATATTATGAGAGAGAATGCTTCTTCAGCAAAATCTCGCTCCCCAGTTATAGAAATTCAATAAACGGACATAAAAGTAATAAAACTATGTCGAAAGTTGGTCAATCGAGTGGGCATTGCGATAGTTTCATACATCCTTAATCGGCCAGTCCCTTATTACTCTAGCCTAGCCCCTATTCTATACAAACTTTTAACAATGGCAGCTTTGTTACTGTAGGTATACCTACATACCCTCCACTCATATTGATTCCTTCAAAATCCAATAAAAATATTATTAATAAGAATTAAAGAGTAAGTAATATATTATTCCTGATTCTTATTTTACTTGATCAAAAAACTGCTAAAATATTCCTGACGTGAGCGACCTAGTCATTGATTATCTTTACGATATAAAAGAAAGTCGGGTTAGTGCGAACACTTATAACCAGGGTTGCCAGGTTTTTTCCAAAAATATACCGAGCCAATGTTGGTATCCGAAAAGATGAAAGTTCCCCAAAAAAGCTCATTCCCAAAATTTCCTCTAAAAAAAGGTCATTCTCGGAAAAAAACATTTGCTGTCCGGAAAGTTATAAATTCACTGAATAAATGACAAAATCATTCCGAAAATAAAAACCGAACACCGAACATGGTGACAAAATACTAAACAGTTCGGTAAAATACCGAACACCTGGCAACTGGTTCGGTATTTCTATATCTCGAGATCGGCTGAACAGATTTTTCCGATGTTTGATTTATTGGATTCTTCTCTGCTCCGGATAACAGAATAACTATTAAAATGTTGAAAAATGCATAAGAAATAATATAAAATATAATATTAGAACAGATTTCCTGCGACGCCAACTATGAAATATTCTATATCAACAAAATTATTAAAATTAACGAATTGAACGTGCATTCTTAGTGGAATTATTTAAATACAATAATTTAATTAAAACAATTGATTTGTTATTCCACAATATTTATTTACCTGACTAGTTTCGCAGGAACAGCAGCCCGATTCACGGAAAAGTTTAAGTCTAAGTTTAGTTCGAAGTTCGAACGAAGTTCGATTCAAACTTTTCCGTGAATAGGTACATAGACTGTAGATAGTCGCCGCCTACAATTATTATTACCAGCAGCCCTATTCACGGAAAAGTTTGAATCGAACTTCGTTCGAACTTCGAACTAAACTTAGACTTAAACTTTTCCATGAATCGGGCTGCTGGTCCTGCATGGTCACAGGTAAATAAATATTTAAACTATTGCAACAAAATTATTGTTTACCTGACAACCATTGACACTAAAAATATTGGTACGCAGATATTTTATGGTTTATTTATCGACCTTTCATAATTTTTAATAATTTTTTAACATTAAAAAACGTTTTAAATGTATTTTTGTATAAATTACAATTTTGAAATTAATATTCGTAGTAAGGACTACAGAACAACGTCTGTCGGGAAAGCTAGTTTTTAATAAATTAGCTTGTTATAGCTTCGTACTCCATTACCTTAAATCTTCCCAAAAGTCCAAGTTTAAAGATACATTAACAGTGAAAGCAGTTATATGAAACTACTCAAAGTAAGCATGTACAGTAAATATTTGTATTAATTGTTTCCCCAAACACGCTAGATTCTAGTTGTTCATTTTACAATAATATTTGTTTTCTTTTAACAGTACAACTCAATTATAGTAGGTAGGTACACATTCTTTCCCGAGGTAAACATTTCAAATATCTTCTCGGAATGTGTCGTGTGTTCTTTAAAGTGGTGAAAAAAAAAAGTCAAAATAAATGTACACAACTCGACAAAGGAATGCTTGGTTGCGTGCAAACATTCGTAGGTCCGAGTGGCTGGGGGCCTCGGGGGTGGGGGGTGATAGAAATGTTTAAAGTAAATAACCAGCGGAGGATTCGGCGACGTCTGGGCGTCAGCGTCGTCGCAAGAAGTACCAGCTCTCTACTGAACAATACACTTTCATTATATTATGTAAAACCGAAACAGCACCCCTAGTATACCTATACAGTCTAAAAGAATAAAATCCTTTTAAACTTTAGATATAGGTGAAACTATATCGCCCTTTAAGCGATTTAGCTATCGAAAGAAAGTATTACAGATCAAATCTCGGTATAACGAACTTCACGGGACCATAAAAAATATTTCGTTATACTGGATATATAGGGATTGATACATTTTTAATTTTTTGTGTCGCCATATTATACCTACTGATGTCAAATAAACTATTATTGCTATTATTAAGTACCTAAAACCAAATTTCAAGGATTTATCAATCACGTGAAGGAAATATGTCAGGAAAACACTCGCGAACTCGCCAATGCCAAGGACAAACTGAAGTCGGAGAAATTTTATTGCCTAATTGTAACATCATTTAAAAATTTTATAACATGAAGTTCACTATACTGAAATCGAATTTTGGTTCATTTTCAAATTTCCAGTATAACGAATCGTCAATTTGTCCCCGAAAAACTTCCATATAAAGTTTTTCGGGGACAAATTGACGATTCGTTATACTGGAAATTTCGTTACTTCAGTATTCGCTGTAAAGAGATTTGACCTGTATATCTTTTGTATAAAAAGAATCTCTGTTGTGTGGTTTCAATGGGTCACAGCATTACACGTGAACGCCTGGACCAATTTTGATAATTATTGTTGTTTTGCTGTGGTTTCAGGAGAAGGCTCTTACGAATGAAAATTAGAAAACTTAATGTAGGTAGGTAACTTAAGGTGCCTAGTGCTTTTGACAGTATAAAATATTATATTTTTGAATTTTGATTAGCGTTTGATATCTTTCAATGTGATAGTTGGTGCAACTGTCGGAATATGTCCTTTAAACAATGTATTTAACAGATGCACCGATCGTAATTACAAGGTAAAATGGGTTATTAATTTAGGTATCATTATACAAAATCGACATCAGTATTCATAGTTTGACGAATATGTAACAACTAATAACTTAATTACTGATGTTCGATTTTTAAAATGGAACAAACCACTACGGGCTTACGATCGTCTTCTACTGTTATTTCGAAGGCTGGCTTACTGTGATCAATTTACGTTAACAACGTTCGCCATTAGGTGGTTATTTTTAAGTCTTCGAAACTCCTAATCATTAGAATTCTCGACATGTTCAACATGTCGAAAAATGTCATGTATACAACAAGTAGATATTTAATAATTAATGAAATATAGAGATAAAAGTTGGAAATTATTGATAACAAGGGAGCAACCAAATTTAAAGACTGCCACTGCTGTCATTCATAGTTTGGATAGGACAACGTCTGTCGGGAGAGCTTGTAGAATAAAAATGTTTTTAAAATAAGCATAAAATAGTTGCATATATTCGATATCGATCGAAATTCAAGTATTATTCACGTCACACACAGATAAACAAAACGTAAGTAGGTACATGGAACAATAACAGAAACATTTTGTTGGCAGCAGGGGAAACACAACGTATCAGATAAAAGAACGGTATACAGTAATAAGAGACGTTACCTGTGATAACTGGCAGTACGCAGACGACCATTGTGGCCAAAAACCAAATCCCTCGTCCTGTTTCCATCCTGGCGATAGCGTCACTCAGATGTCCGATGTGTCAAACTGTTGGCAATACAAGGCACTCTCAGCAAGTGTGAGAGCTTGTCATTACACCCTTGGGAACCTTTCTAAGCTAGAACCGCTCGATTTATTTTTATTGTACAAAAAAAAAACACTCACAAACGATGCACTTGCACTTGATTCACCACAAACACTAACAACTGACAATTCAGCCCAACAATGTACAGCGTTTCTTTATCTTCGTTTATCAGCAACGCTAGATAAGATCTGGAAAGAACAAAAACATAGTATTATATTATTTGGCAATCTTAGTAAATAAAATTGTTGAACATGCATTTTTTCGTGGTGGAAGTAATTAAAATAATCAAATTTATATAAGTAAATAAACTTTTTAACCCTTCCACAATTTTATTACACCTGACATGTTTCAAAGGGAGACGCCCTTCATGGTCACAGGTTATTTGAAAAACTTGGTAAAACAAATTATTTCAAATAAAAAAAAGTCCCTAATTATAAAGGACTTCTTTGAGACATGAAACGTAATAATGTATCCTAAATTCGGAATAAACAAAATCAAATGAAACACTTAATAAAAAAAAAAACAATATCAAATCAACAAGCTTTATTTGTTTTCTTGTGTTCATAAAACATGCTAAACTTATTTTATTGTCACACAAATATATTGTTTCTTTTAAAGTATCTTTTAACATGTAACAATCATTGATAAGCTCAGATATTAGAACTATAAGATGAAACTAGTTGTAATTGAACAGCTAGTCCAGATGTTTATCTATATTAGGTATAATTGGTGAGATCGTCCGTAGGTATTTTCGTTGAAACACTCTCCAACTACGCGATTTTTTTTTCAACATGTGAAAAAACTAATTCAAGTAATGGAAATATTTTTCATACTCATAATTTTCGTCGGTAAGTCGATATTCATTACTATGACAATAATAGTGCCCGCGGGAAATATTATTCGACGAAATTCGTAACATTGGAAATACTTTGCAAATTGATAATGAATTGATAGATGCTGTAGAAAATATGAAATATTTGGGTGTTGTTTTAGGCTGTAAGTTAAATTTGAAATCAAATATGGACTTTGTTTTAAAAAAAAAAAGTGAATAAGTAAATTGGTTTTTAAAATATAATTAAGAAAAAGCTAAGTGTTAGTTCGCGAAAGATAATTTTTGGTGAAATTGTGTTGCCGCATTTTAATTACTGTTCGTCGGTGTTTTTTTTTCGGGTAAAACAGAGTTAAATAAACTACAAGTGGCTCAAAACAGGGGAGTGAGAGCGGTGCTTGGATGCAGTAGATATACTAGAGTGAAAGATATGATAGATAAATTGAAGTATTTTAATAAAATGCTGTATTTGAATGTGTTGTGTAGTTTTTAAGATTAAAAATAAAATGGTGCCACGATACCTGACATGAAAAATGTTTAATATAATTTTGAAATACATGAATATCCCGTATTGGAGTGCCGAGACGTGCGAGTACGGAGAGCAGCCTGTCTTATAAGGGATTCAGGCTGTTTAACGAATTGCCGCCCTATGTGAGATGAGCACCGAGCATGCCGATTTTTCGTGGGAGGCGCATAAAATATCTATTGGAAAATAATGTGGAAAGTAGGTAGTTGTGACACCCTGTATGAGCTAGTGGATGACTGAAAGAATGAACGTAAGATCGTCAAAAAATGATTGTTTACTGTAAGAATATAATATATTAATGTAATTATAAGTTATTTTATGAGCATATTATAACTGTATTAAAAAATAAAATATAAATAAATAAATATGTGATACCTACGTAATAAGAGGGTACAACAAACAACTGTTAAATATCAAATTGTGCGTAGTTCCTACCGTGTTAAACTGAAATTGGGATCATTTAAGATCGATATAACTGATTGATAAGTCAATCAAACAATTAATTAACCCTGTTTCGTGCATGTCGTCCGACAGGACTGGTTGCTAGTTAGAATATTCAGTGTAAATATAATGTTTTATCAACTCAATGTAAAAATACTATCTTAAAAAAGAATAAACATGCGCCTATAATTAAAACACCTGTAGAAACAAATATGATAAAAATTGTCTTGCTTAATGTTTAACTTGAGAATAATTACACAAGAATTTTAAAGACACCTGAACTATATTAGTGTGTTATGCTTACGTTACAACATAAAATTGGGTATGAAGAATAACCAGGTAAACGTGAATTCAAAATTCTGTTATCTTCTTCTTATATATAAACATGGAGAGCTCTTTTCCGTGGTCATCGCATCACGCCTAAACGGCTGGACCGATTTCTCTAATTCTTTTTTTGTCGTATTGGCTTTTATCAGGAGAAGGTTCTTATGAAAGAAAAAATTAAGAAAGTTGCGTGGAAAATTAGAAAATTAAAGAAAGCTCTAAGTAGGTAACTTTATTGCAATATTTTAATAATTCTTATTATTCCAATTTTGAAATTTTGACAGGAACTGTCAGTTGTTAGATAGTTGGTGTAATTGGGAAAAAGCTTAACCTTATACAAATTCCAATTCAATATTCATAGTTGGGAGCACAGGACAACATCTGTCGGGAAAGCTAGTTGATTATAAAAATATCGTCACAATCAAACATTCGATTATTGATAGAAATATATAAAGATTTTCAATTACTGTTCATCTCATATTTTACTACTTAGATTTAGATTACCTACTTAGATTTTCAATGAATCTTCCATTAAAAGATCTTATCCTATATGCGGGCGTACATCCGCTGACGATCAATTAAGTGCAATTATTGCAACAAATTTGTACGTTAAGAGGGGCCACATCGCTGATTGTGTGATACCTTTAAATAGATGATACATGATCTAATACACTTCTCTATAATATAAATAGAAAGTCGGATTAGTGAGAACACTTATAACTCGAAATCGGCTGAACAGATTTTTATGGTGCTTGGTTTATTAGATTCTTCTCCGTTACGAACAGAATTTACTTAGTATGGAACGGATTTACTAGCAATAACGCTATCTCTGAAAAAAAACCATAACAAAACAGTTTTTATTTACCATTCAGTTTCAAAACATTGGTACGCAGATTTTTGATAGAATTTTTTAAACGAATAATCCATTCAAGTTAGGTGTCTCTGGTTATTAATTCACGATATGTTGAATTTTTGATAGCACAATAAAGCTCCTAGTCAAAATATTTATAAGTTGGCGTTTATAGTAACTTAACATGTGTCAACGTACCAAACCAATACAAAAAAAGAACAGCTCTTTTGTTGAATTTAAGTAAGTATTACATTAAAAAGACTACAGAACAGTTTTTAAGATTTTACCTTCAACCAAAATGAAGAAAAACGTTTATAGGTTAATATCGAATGTAGTTTAATAAAAAAGTATATTTAGATCTATCAATATCTATTGTATCGAAGTAAAAAATAGAAAACAGTGGTAATACAAGAAATGTCACTTCTGTTTCTTTTTAAAAATAATCGTTGGGTTAACGTTCTTTAATCAATCACACATCTCGTACATCAAGAACTTTCTTTTTTCTTTATATCAAAGTAGGTAAGTAAAGTAATAAGTAATGAATAAAATATAAGTCTGGTTTGGAACTCGTGAATAACGTGTCTACACGTTGGAACTTTTCAATCAAGCGACATTCAAAGGCTTCAGCCTCTGATTAATGCTCTCCGCCACTTCTAGCACCGCAAACTGGGTGTGGGAAATCTACAGTACAATTTACTTGTACTTACGCTGCCGGTGAGAACTTGCTAACATATGAAAAAGTCTACACTAGAATAACTTATTATAATACAACATAAGAATTTCATCAAAGTTGTTTGTTGGTGAATGCGTGATTTTCGACAAAAGTTTTGTCTTTAATGTGAATGGGCGTATAATTTAAAACCTCCTTGTAAAGGGACATCGAAACAGGGCAAAATCGAGCAGTGGATAGTTATATGTATGCTCCAAAGTGAAGTAAAAGAGAATTGGAATTTGAAGTATAAAGAAGAAGTGCATGACCTTCTTCAAAACGTACAACCTCATCATTAATAAGAAAGCCATAGAACAGGACGGTAGATTAAGGTACCTACCCTCCATTGTTGAGTCGAATAGACCCTGGTAAGCAACGCAGTCTCAGGAGTTCAAAGGTGCAATGAATTTGAAGTGGTTGGTAGCACAGCGGTTCCGTCGCCAACTTTCGTATTGGAGGTCGTGTGTTCTATCATAGGTGCCGACCATCCTCCTCTTTCACGACACAAAATTGTCAAAGAGTTAATTTGTGTTCGCCTTGAGTAAGCACAGATTCGTTTATAAAAAAAATATAAATATGCCCATAAAGAGAAAAATGCGTTTAGGTATATTTATTTTATTAAATCAATATGGACCCCTAATGCGTATAGGTACATAATATACTAATTTTTATAATATAGGTTCAACGTTTTCTGACAAACATAATATTAATATAATATTTTTTATACATTACATACTTAGATACTTAAATACTATTCTGAATCTCTTTTATACTTAAATCAATAAAATCAAAATTAAAAATTTAAATATTTTATACAGCATATTATCATATTGTAAAAATATAGAACAGTATCGTTACAGAACAGATAGTGCTAGTGGAACAGCAAATTCCAGGAAGGATTACTTGACAAAATCATGAAATTGTGATTATAATTCGGAACCTGTAAAGGTAATTGCAAAATTCTTCTTCAGGAAAATAAATTTCATTTCATTTCAAATCTTAACCATCCTTGAATCGCCACACCCACTTTTTATTATTATTATCCGTCCCGACGTTAAGGAGGGGGTATGTAGCAACGAATCGGCATAGAAGAATTACATAGATTAAGATAAGAAAATGACGTAGTGTATAAAAATATAATAGGTATTGCGATGTTGGTGGTTTAGTGTGCCCGTGCGAGTGGAAGAGCCGGTTTAGCAAGCTCTCTGGGTCCCCGCAGCATCCACTCGATACAAATCATTACTAACAGCACAACAACTAAACGCCAATGTGGATCTAATGAGGCGGTAGAAAGAGAAAACATAATACATATGTACGTGTAACGAGTACGTGGAGAGAATACTACTAGTTTTGTGTCGGCGCAAACGATTTCTTACAAAAACAAGTATTGTGCTACATGTGCGAACTGCGAATATTGGCTTGAACGTACAGATAAATACTAAGATTATTACAAGGTGGTCCAATGGCTAAGTTTTTAAAGGATTATTTTTTACCATGTCGCAGTGTTTGAAGTGGTTTGCATCTTGGCGGTTATAATGCCGGCCGGCTTTCGTACTGTATCGTTCGCAGGTCGTGGATTTAACCATTTTCCTCTTTGACGACACAAGCTTGCTCATACACCGACCAAAACTGAAACTAAGGGGGAACTTTTCATTTGAAAAAATAGTCTTTACTTTATAAAATTAAAGTATGACCACTTTTTTTGTTTTTGAACATTTATTTTATGAACCAATTGGGACCACGAAATAAATAAAACAATAACAACTTGAATAATATCTTCGCAATATTTAGACCACTCGAGATGTCCCTTTTTGTGAGCCTGAAAGTTATCTGTCCCAAGAGAGAAACGCACCCGTGTAACTGATACCAAAAATATTTTTTTATAAATCAGAAATCGTCCATTTTAACAACGCTAACTTCAAAACATCATTTTAGTTCAAAACCTACCTTTTAACAAATTATTTTTATATGTCAACAATAACACGCTGAATCGGTAGGTTCAACCACTATTATAGATTTCAAATTATTTTTTGAAAGTTTGTCATTTTTCATTAACAAGGTTCACCGTTAGGTAGGTCATGCATGATCCAATAACTTCGGTCTCTGGAGGTCAAATTATGACCTGATGTAACTTTTCTTAATATATATCTATTTGATTAGGGATTGCATGAAAATATTAGGGATTACCTTTTAGCCAAATGCTCTTCCCGATTTTAAATGACGATCTGCATAGAATTTATGCCTTCTATGCACTCTAAAATAACTGCAAAAGATAGACATATAGATACCTTACTGTTGTTTTAAGTAATATATAAAGTATACTGTATCTACTCTAGACTGATAGGTTAAAAATTTAAGGAGTGTTGCCCATTTTCGACGACCAAAAGAGTCTATTTTTAAACAAAGGTTTTGATGGCACGTAAACGGCCCAACTGTCTGCACGCTATCCACTTCAAATTGCTGTTGAGTGTCTGGTGTACCAAGGATAGGATTATAAACTTCAACAGTACCCCTATTCTAAGTTTCCGTGACATTTGCCCTGACGTAATCTCGTGAAAACAGAAGTGTCGTTACATAAAAAAATGTTAAGGCTAAGAGTAATCAATCTTTTTGCTAGTGATTTGTATATTTTAATCGCCCATATTTAAGCTGAAGTGTTAACCAACAGATTATTCTGATACACATTGAAAAGCATCAGCAATGTGTCGTTCAATTGAAAACGCAAAGAAGCAAACTTGACACGGTTGAAGGGTAGGAAAAAAATGAGGTACCTTATCTTTTAACAGGTTCAAAATATGTAACAGCAAACAAAAAATGTATATAAGTTCGCCGTCTAATTAGTATCTGAGACACACACAGGATACTTCTTCCCAACATTCTCAGATGTATAGAAGGAAAGGCAAAACAAGTAAGTAATTACCCGTTATACTCGAGGTTGCCAATTTATACTTAGAAAGATATTTGTGGCGCCGCGCGCCGGCTTTTATAGTTTTGCCTACAAAGACTTAGCGTAATAATTTAACAATCAAAGGAGGGATGTTTGAGTAAGAAAAGTGGAGGTAGAGACCCTCTGTGCCACTGATGTGTAATTAATGAGAAAGCAACCATGCGTCAAAAGATTCGTTCTTGTAGCAAAGAGCTGCAAGTCTTAAGAAGGTCTGTCTTAAAAGGATGGCGTCGTTTCAAACACCTGCAGGACTAAAGTTTATTCAATGACTAGCTTTACCGACAGACGTTGTCCTGTTACGGGCCGCCTGTGGTAAGGACTACTACAGTAGTACAGTACTGTAGTAGTCCTTACCACAGGCGGCCCGTTCATATGTGCACTGCGCCCCCAGATACAAAATTATATACTTAATTAATGCGATTGAGTTAAACAAATAAAATAATAACTCTAAAATATTTCTAAAACATCCATAATAATATACCTACCTACCTATCATTTTGTATTCAAAGCTCAGGCGGGAATAACTTGAGAATATAATATAATATTCTCTAAGTGGGATGGGCTACTGCAAGAGCGGCAATCACATATGCGAGAGTGAGAGGAAGCTACCATCATAGATGGCGTTGCAGTAAGTCCGTGCCGTACTAACTTTAATATTTTTTTTTTTCTAGATTACCTACCGGCGACTCATTCTATTCGGGATGTATTGCGCCGTGGTACAACTTTAATATTTTATATCATTTCTTATCCATTTTTCAACTGTTATTCTGTTATCCGGAGCGGAGAAGAATCCAATAAATCAAACATCGAAAGAATCTGTTCAGCCGATCTGGAGTTATAAATGTTCGCACTAACCCGACTTTAATTTATATTAGAGATTAATAATTATAAAGGAATGAATTCAGTTTAGAGGATGACGTAGGACAATCCGTCTCCGATTCTCCGCATGACCGCCTCACTTCACACTGCAAAATGATCCCTTACATAACCTGAACCTGTCTTCATACGAACAGGTTTGATGTTCCCATCCGTCTTTGATTTGAAAAAAAAGGTTCATCCCTTTTATTAATATGTTTTCAAGTTCGTCATTTTCCAACTCAATGACTTTCATGTTAATTTCTTTTACATAAAAAACAAACCAAAGATAATGTAGGTAGGTACTGATGGTAGCTAAAAATAATGAAAATACAACATTCGTATTAGGTAGGTACCTACCTATTTATAGCTGACCCGCCCGCCTAACTTCGACCTAACCCAGAATAAAAAATTTTTTTTTACTTTTTACACGAATTAAATACAGTTTATGACATAAAATTTGTTGTTTTGTATATCTAATTGTTGCAGATCAGAGTCTTCGTCTCTTCAGTAAAACCACTTTTAATTTTTTATTTTTTTTATTTGTAGACGGATTCATTGTTTACTTTATATTGTATGTTTATTGCATTGCCAACTATTTTGTTTATGACTATATTATGATTGTAAAAGGCCTCGGCCGTATATTTATTGAAAATAAAAAATAAATAAAAACCTAATTAAATTAAGCTTATTATCATTATTATTGTTGATTCGGATCCGAGATGAAGTTCGATGGGTCATAAGTTTGTAATAAAAACAATTATTCCTCTATAGTTGCGTAAACTTAAAAAAAATCCAAGAGATGGCGGTATAGTAGGAAATAAGTCACATATGAAACATGTTTCGTTATTGTATATTATGTTGTTGAAAGAATAGACTCCATTAAAACCAAATTTTACCGAACTATTATGGTAAGATTTACCATTTTTGAGTCTGTTAGAAACTTTGTAATGAAAAAATTTTGCTTAATGTTTCCATCAATATTTTCAACATTGCAGACTTGGGTAATCCAATTTTTTTCCAACTTTATGATATTTTTTACTAAGTAGGAAAGTATGTACCTACATATTTTGTACACATATTATATTGTGTTGTTTTGTATATTTTTGTAATGTTAAGATTGAGGTTTTGTTGTTTGTTTTTCATCCTTTCGAAATGAATTTTTCATTTTTGTAAAAGGCACGCACATAGCCGCGCAACAAATAAATATTCAATGAATGTCCTTCGAATATACAAGTGATAACACCAAGCCAGCTTGAGAACAAGCAATATAATTTTTAACCATTCAAAAGGGATCATTATGAATTTGTACCTATACATAAATGTATATCATATCATTTAAAAAATAAATAAATAGTTATCCAGAGGTTAAAAAAAAATGCTTAAATACATCAAAAAATTGTACGGATGGAATGGATAATGTAACTGATTGTTGTGGCAGAAAAAAGAATGATTTTGATAGGTGGATCTTCCGAGATGGTCTATATCTAAAGAACTTCTATCTATTGAATGTTGGTGATTCTTAATACTTAAGACCCATGTTTTTTAATCCTCGATTTGTCAAAGCTTTCTGAGGTTTCAAAGGCCATCTACGTCATTAATTGATGTTAGAAAGTAATTTATAACCATAGCTATAAAACACATGTAGTGAACGTTATCAAAAAAGAAATAGAAAAATTGTTAAAATAAACTAACGACACAGTTTCAATATCTTCTTTTCCCTTATATCATTTCATATAACTGTATTACAGTGTAATGATATATCAATTTCAGTTCAATTGAACACAAAATTATAGATTACGCGCTCTAAATTAGATGTAATATAAAATGTACGGTATGAGCTGAGAGACAGGTAGGTACACTCCATAAAATTTCCTATTATAATTCAGTCATTAATTATTTTATAGGTAATTCATACATACAGATGAGCTGGTGACGGTTCTTCGTATGGTATTTAAGTGAAAACGTTTGGAAAGCGATTGGGTTGATTATTCACCTCTACTTCTTCATTCTTCGTCTTTGCCTGGTTTTAAGACAGAGTTGTGGAAGTTCTTAGTTCCTGTTCCAGGAATATCAATAACCATCTGTCTGATGATAAATCATTCACTGATTTTTTTACGCCAGCCATGTTTCAAATATTTGACTAATTCTAAATTTAAACTTTTCATGAATTACCCAGATTAACCTAACATTTCAGCGATGATTAAAATCGAATGTAAAATCTGCGGATTGCGATGCGATGATATAAGAAAACAAGTAGGTATATAACTGAATTATTTTGTAGATTCTTTGGAACACAGAGTTTGCCAAAATTTATCCAAATTCGTAGTAAAAAACTGTAAAATATTCGAATGTGTTCGCTATCTCAACCCTGAGTGTACAATATAATATAGCGTTTAATCAGGAAATAAAATATCTGTTGGGTCGTTGGCTTTCTTCAACACAACGCGTGGTGAAGATGTTTCCAATAGGCGGGAAGAGGCTGCATCGAGACTTGATGTAATATAACAATATTGTAACAGACAGGTAGGTACCTACTCGTGCTCTCCAGGTAGGGAACACTCCATGCAGACCCCGAGTTGATAACCAAGACTCGCTTCGAGATGAATCATGTCTACTGACCGTACCTACTGTGGTATCGTGGGCGTCTGTAGCGTGTGTGTGAGCCTTATTATTCCACTGCCGGACTAAAACCGGTCTATTTCGGAGTACACGTGCACTCGGACAGAGATGGTTAACGATAAATCCACAAAAGGAAGAAAGGGGAGCGGAGGCAAGAGTTAGTGGCCCACTCAACTGGAAGATATCATTGTCGATGCACACAAAAAGTGGTCATTTGTACCTATATTTTTTAGAACATGTTGAGAATTCTCATGATTAGGAGTTTCGGAGACAAACATTACCACCTAATGGCGAACGTTGTAAACGTAAAGTGATCACACTAAGCCAGCCTTCGAAATAACAGTAGAAGACGGTCGTAAGCCCGTAGTGGTTTGTTCCATTTAAAAATCGAACATTAGTAATGAATTTTTAGAGTCATTAGTTGTTATTTTTTCTTTATATTTTTTAGTTTAATTTTGAGTGCTTTAAATTTAGCAAATGATTCGTATTTTGTGTGTGAGGACAAAATGATGAGACGCAACGAAAAAGTTTTAGTTTAGCACTACCTAGTCAAATATTTGAGAGTAAGGGTGCGCTGCACGTAAACACCCATTTTTGCACTGATACTTTTATCGATTTTATGTAATGATTCCGCGAGTCCTTAACATACGAAACTGAAATTTCTGTTTTAGGATACTTTTTGGGTATTTTTTTTTCTGGTATGTCTCTCAATTTTTCTCGATCCATAACTCTTAATACAGTAGGTATTTATAGAAACTTGAGTTGAGGAAAAATATGATTAATTAATCCTAATAATAACTGAAAATTGTTTCATATACTTAAAAAACATTTTTTAGTGTAATAATGACCCTTAAGTAAAATAATAGAAGTGGTTGGTAGCCTGGCGGGTACGACCCCGACTTTCGTACTGTATCGTTCGCAGGTCGTGGTTCGATCCCAGGTGCCGACCATCTTCCTCTTTCACGAGCTTTAAGTAGCTTACTGTGAAAGAGTCAAAGAGTGTATTTTTCTTCACTTTGAGTGAACACAGTATAGCTCAAAATCAATTTTTCCGTGAATATAATATACCTACCCATGCAGGTATCTTTCTATCGAATTCAAACTTGAAATAATAAAATGAACATTTTCATTATGTAACTGCGATCAACCCTGCCCTAGAACATTATTTATGTATGACAGATAAGGCTCAAACGAAAGAATTTATCTAAAGTTCTAATTATTATTGTCGCGTGGGCGAATGATGAATCAAGTATTGGTAGGCGTTCGACTTATACTATACAACTGGGAACATACGATAATAATTCATAATTATTTGAACTATATTTCTAACAATAATCAATGTACGTGCTCATGGAAAAACCTAAAATATAATAATTTATAATTAGGTTGAATAGAGCGATGATCCAATACCGACTCCGTTCACAATAAACACTACCTCAGGAATAGAAAAACTTGATTTTAGATGTTGTTGTGACGAGAAAATATGTCTGGAAAGAAAATAATGAAGGACTTTGAGGC
This sequence comes from Mystacides longicornis, assembly GCA_963576905.1. Classification (NCBI taxonomy): domain Eukaryota; kingdom Metazoa; phylum Arthropoda; class Insecta; order Trichoptera; family Leptoceridae; genus Mystacides; species Mystacides longicornis. The sequence goes on from OY756425.1 coordinate 17,432,314, forward strand.
ACATGGTGTGATTAAAAAAAAGGTAGGATCGAGCACGGTGGGAGACTGTTGTTGCCTCATCCCTATGAAGTCGGGTCACAAAGGAAGTATGTATATGTATGTATTTTCTTTTATAAAAAAGGTCAAGGGACCATATTCCTCTTGTGTCACCGCGACCAAGTTAGATCTATTATGACACCCTTCAATCCATTCATAGAGCTCGTGTCTTATTGTGCCTCGTCTCCAGAGGCCTCTTGCAGAGTGACAGTGCCTCTTCCTGGCTCCTGCCCTCCGCAAGAAGTCTCCTTTGCCCCCCAAAGATAGGTAAGTACAAACAGGATTCCCATCTCCCGGTTGCAACACTAACTTGTTTCTGGCCATGTGACCTATGTAACTGATGCAGAAGTACCTATTATATCTACCTCATCAGGTCGTTCTGTACAGACGTGCAAGGTATATTCTCCATAGCCAGAGCTAGAGAAATAAAAGTCCGCCCTACAGAGCCCTGCATGTAGTGGTAAAGCAATAAGTCACCCTGAGGTTGCCCGGTATTATAAGAAGCTGTTGGTTACTATACCAGATAGTTACGCATCCTTCTGCACTTATGTATGTATGTATTATGTTGTAAGAAAACTTGGTCCTAGCGTGTGCAATATAGAACATTCTAAAAGCTATTTACTATACACAAACTAAATTACCTCTTATTATTATATGCCACCCTATTGCACTTGAGCGAGAGCAATTCTATTAAAGACAAAGCACTTGGAGCGCTCGATGTTAGCAGACAAGCGAGTGAACTCTTCTCTTTCGGACACCTTCCACACGTCCCGATATTAGTTTAGAAATGCTATTCAAAAGAACATGAAACGAGCTTCCCGTTCTTGTAGAGAACTTCACGTGCATGTTATACACTATGGAGAATCCCTTTGTAAGCGATTCGAACACATGCTATACGTAATTTTATTTCCCCTTATCATAGTATGCGGGCGCGATATCCCAACGTCGTTACAAGGTGCCTACTATAAAAAGAAATCTACACTAACATATAAAGCTGAAACGTTTAATTTTTGAACGCTATTATCCTTGAAACTATCCATTGTATTGGAAAAAAAAATATTTTTTGCGTTTGATATTATATTTCTAGAGAAGGATTTCGGCTGTTTAAAATCAAGTTACAGCTGTTAAAAATGTAATAAGACGTGGATCGACCACAACGATTTCGTCCTCAAAGAGGGCCAAGTCAGATGCACAAGAAAGGTTGTATGAAAAACGTGATGTGAGTGAAAGAAGCGAAAGAAGTTTGATTGAACAGAAAAGTCCGTTCTCTCTGCCACCACTCTCATGGCATATATAGGTAAAAAAAGAGCAGTTTATGGCCATACAGTGTCGAGACATACGCGTCTGGAATGTTGTCATATGTGTTGCTGTATGATTCACTGTCCCGTGAATAATTAAAAAAAAAATTGATTTTCAATCCAAACTGAGGGAAAATTCTTCTATTTGCGATAAAAAGTTCATGTAATCAGGTGATCTTTAGAGACTTTGACTTTGAGAATGGCAGAGTGCAAAAAGAAATAATTATTTATGTCACAGAACAACGTTTGCTGGGTCAGCTAGTAAAATATAAAATAGTGAAGCTACTTCACCTGTGGGTTACACCGGTCAATATACCTGGGAAGAAGTTAAGAAACACCTGTTATAAAACCTGTACCTTCCAGTGAGAAGGACGTCGCCCTATTCTATTGTATGTCGAATAAAATATACAATACTTATAACAAACTCGAGAGCGTTGTCTAAAGTGGTTTGTGTGTTGTGAGATAATAATATAATAGGTATATGGCGTAATGTTGAATAATTGTGTTGAGAGCGATAGAAAAAACAATAGATGCTAAATTGATTAACACTTTTGTGTGCCTTTTAGTCGACCAATCCCACACAGTTTATGACACATATAAGTTATGTGCTAGCTGGCATCGATTAGTCTATACATTGTTCACAGTTTTTTTAGGCGAAGCATCGTACAAAACCCTCAGATAAAGGAAAGCATAGTAAAGTGACCTAAACTTCTATATCTATGACACCATTTTGACTTTGTCTTTTGATTGACCAATGTTCAGATCGTTATTCTTTATATAACACCATCGGAGATTGGCGACCATAATATGTGAAGATTCGCGATCTCGGGCAAGTCTCACTACTTCTGCAGCTCCTATATTCTCCACATCCCGCCTGCCTTTTTTTCCTTCTACAATCAACTGTAGGAGAGCATATTTTTCATTACGGAATATGTGGCCGAAGTATGAGGTTTTTATTCCATTTTGCAAAATTTAATATTGCCGGGAATATTTCGTTCTTAAGCGGTAAAGATTCGAGTAATGTAATATTACCCATTTTGCATCAACAAAATCAATTCATGTTTGCTGGACATGTTTACCTGCCAACAATTAGCTGCTAATATTTCCTGCAATATTTTTGAAAACATCGCGAAAAGCGAGCCGGACGGCTATGAGAAGCTTGTTTGTATGGAAAATATTGGAACATTTCACATCATCTACTCACTCAACTAAGACTATACAAAGACTGATGACAGAGTCCACCATCAGAGAGAGAAATCCATCAAGGCGCGGGTGAGTTGGCATAATATATCAGTTTTGGAAAGCGATGGAATGTAAATTATACGTTTTGGTGGAGTTTACCTGCGCAGATAAGAATTGATAAGATACGCTGTGGAGTGCGATATCACAAAACCAATAGATTTCATAATTAATATACTACGTTGAATCACAATCATATCAGCCGAATTCGATAGAAATTCCAATTTATTTGTACGAATTAAACATCAAATTGCGTGACTAGGTTTGTTGAATTGGCACGAAATATGTGGGCTAGGGCGTGGAATAGAGAAAGGTTTACAAACTGAAAGCTTTCTATATCAGATTTGGTCACTTTGTTCAACAATATTTAATAAAAAATAAATCCGCCTATCTATATTATATCGTTTTTAGTCTCTTAAGGTTTCTACCTCAAAGGTAAGGACAGGACTCGGGACTGAGGGTAGCATTTTTGACTTTGAATCATCTGCAGGATGCAAAGTCTGAAAAAACTGCTTCTTATGCGCGATCACGAACGTTCGGGACTCCCAACAAGTTTATTTTCACTTAGATTGTAAATGTAAACAAACTCTTAATAAATTATTATCAATCAGGTTGCCTATAAGTGTGTTAGCAGTTTACCAAAGGTGATATGATCTAAATATAAGCAATAAATTACACCCACTCAAACGATAATAATTCAAATAGTAGGTAAGTAATTAATTTTTCATGAATTATTATTGGGTCAAAAATTGGGTCTGAATTTGGAAATATTAGTAAAAAAAAATAAAGTACAAAAAGAATCAAGCCTTCAATAAGCATAGGTAGGTACTACTGTGGTAGCTACACTAGCCTATTAAACAAACCACGTGTTACTCAAAAAAATTTGTATGACTCATGTGAGAGAATAATAAGCTAAATACATCAATAGTATCACTCTTACAAATAATTAATAAACACGCAAAATAGAGAAAACTATGAGAGTACGAGTTTTTACTATGTTTGTTTTAGACCGACTTGTATGAGCTAAACCCAAAAAATGGTATAAACTAACTATGTACATAACTAATTAAAGAAATAGAGCATCACCAATGTGACGGTATGCCTTTCATAAGGTATTACACACCTGTTCGGATGAAGGAATGGTTACGAAGACATGAAAACATATTGCATGTAGGTATATAAAAATGAATGAAGGAAAATCTATGTCAGTGATACTTGTCTTGATTTCAATCTTGAAAACATTACTTATTTTCGAAATACGTCTGTATCCTTCCTGGGTCCGGTTATTTTATAGAAAAATACAAAAACGATAAAAATATATTCTAGGATATGCAATAATTTGTACTTATCGAACTTACTACAATTATATTTACAAGGATCAACGACAATTTATTATTTAAATCGGAATCATAATGTGATGACATGCAAAAATAAGTACATACATAACTGAATTATTGTTATATCGATTTTTCTGTACCATAAAGGTTAAGTAAGTACCTACCTATTTTAGATCTAAGCACACTGGCATAACCGATTTTAAGTTATTTTACTTCCTGGATATTTTCTGTTTAACTAGAACACAACCTGACAAAGCGAATTTAGTTTGCCTTGACCGAATATTGTTATTATAAATCGACAAATTAATATTGTTTTGTTATGACGGTACGTATAGTTACCTGGTATGTACATATGTAAACAACTAAGTAATCGTCAATAGAAATGAAAGGATTCAGCATTTACATAGATACGAAAAGACAATATAAAAGAAATTATATTATAAGTAATGTATGGATTACATGTATAAAATTTTCTATGCTGATTTTATAGCTCCAAAGTTTGTTTTCAAAACAAATCCAATTATTGTTCGAACTATTCAATTTATTATAATTCACAAGATATTTTTATGTTTTGGAAAAACTAACTATTTTTTAACTGTTTTTTATTTATACCTATATTTATTTCTTTGGTAACCAAAGAAATAAATATATAAATAAAAAACAGTTAAAAAATAGTTAATTTTTCCAAAACATAAAAATGTTAGGAAACTGTTTTATCGTAAGCCCAAAAAATATAGAAAAAACACAAGATATTTTTTCAAAATGTTTTGTATGCAAATACAAATCGGAAGTGGCTGACACCTTTTAGTGGAAAACTTGTGAATTTCTTTATGATTTTTATTTTCGTTTGTGTTATATCTTTGACAAAGCTCAGTTGGTGTCTCAAAAACTGAAAATAATTTGCGGATCACTCCGGTAATAAACTGCCGTTACACGTAACTGAATTACGTTTCTTTTGGGATCCTCGAACTCGAGGCCATCAAGCAAAGAAGAAGAAAATTTTAAAATATGCCTTGTTAAGTGCATTTGCTTTATGTTCATGACGAATCATATAAATAAAATAAAATAATATATCAAGGCCAAAAAAATGTAAAAGTCAATATTTATACAAAATTTTCACACAATTACGTCAAATTTTATTTTTTATTCAAATGACCATCTATATGTTGTATTGTAATAGTGTGTCAGGTGTGTGTCAGTGATACTCAAATAGCATTAAATCGCTTACTGTGTTATAAATTAGGCGATGTAAGTATGAAAAATTTTAGTGCTTCCATAATTTGGCATAAGAGCAAATTTTAACAAAATATTGTTATAATTTGCACTTATACTTACCATACCTATTTAACTTTACATGATTAATATTTTATATACCTATGTACCTAACGATATTATTATATATGTATGTACCTATATATAATATAATAGTCCCGAGTATTGTACAATAATAGGCACACTGACTTATAGGCAGACATTTAAGGGAGGTGTGGACCTTTTTAGCAGGTAGAGACGAAACGACATTGTCATCATTTTGTGTTGAGTTGCGGACACGGTACGACCCACCCCATCCTTCTCACCATACCTGACGCTGGCTATCATTGTTTTTATTATGCTTAGAATTTTCAAAATTGGGACAAAAGTGAGGCACCAAACTGAACAATGAGGCTGGAGTGTCTCCAGGACCGCGACAATGAGCCTGAGTAGATCGTTAACTTATTATTATTATTTCAATGAGGACATATTAAAATAATGCCTTCAATTTTGACGATGGCCTTAGAGAAATTATTATCCATTGATTGCCTTTCAATATCTTCTAAGAATCTATTGTATTTAAGTAGCACTGCGGTTTCGCGCTGAACCGTATAAGTACGTTTTGTATATTCATCGCGCACGATAAATTCATATTGCATACGAAATTTTGCGATGAAAATTTAGTGAACGTAGATGTAAGCTTAAAAATGATGGGATGCGGCAAATACATCAGATTTTAATTCCTAAACATCAATTAAATAGTAAACTAATTTCTGGATGATTCGGTGTATTCTCTAGATTTAAAAAAAAACTAAGTGTGTAAGAAGGCGAGGAAACTGTATATTATATAGAACACGAAAAAATTTCGTTGTTTTTTGTCTGTGTGTTTTAACGATCATTAGATAAACAATGTAATCTAGTGTTATCTTATTATCAGTATCGAAGAGTCAGTAGATGCCGGGAAATCTATGTATGTTTTAATATTACTCATGACAACTAGAAGAGCAACATACTATTGTTTTAATGTAATCCCAACCTTCCCCACACCCAGAACTACATAGAATAACAAACCGCTTATTTTTATTGCTATCTATGGCGGAACATAGATAAACCGCGTAAAGTGAATAATCATAAAATAACGTGTTTTTGTGTCATAGATACAATTTCAATCTATGACTCCTTAAATTTGAAAAAAATTGAAAGATGTCAGTTTTGCCACAATAGTTTTTTCTTCCCAATCAACGGGTCAACATAATTGCAGAAGAAGATATATAGTAAAAAGTCTCAGAGCCAAACGAGAATTGAATCTAGGCGACTTGATAAGAGTTGTGGAGCCTTCGATGGCAAAATAATTTTCATAAGATAACGAGGGGTCTTTTAATACACTTTGAGTTGGTTTCCTAAAATTGTTCATATTATTATGTGCCCTAGAAATAATGATTACCTAGAAACTATAAATGTTATAATATGAAAAGAAAATGTGAGACATATCTCATGATGGGAAGAAAATCTAAATAATATAGGATAAAAAATAATAAAATTCATTCTCTCTGCCTACTTATGAAAGGGGAGAAATCGAACGTAGGAAAGTTGCTGGTAGCAGAGTGGGCGATGCACTTAGACCTTTAATTAGAAACTACAAGGTCTCAACTGCAAGCTATAAAAAACTAAAATGCTTACTGCAATTCTGTTACCATTAATGGTGTTTGGATACGAAACGTGGACTTGGACAATAAAAAAAGAACGTAGTATAAATGCAGTAAAGATGAGCGCTATACTAATAATAATATGTGGAAAGACTCTGTGGGACATGGAAAGGAATGCGAATATTAGGAATGAATGTGGTATGGAAGTTAATGTTGTAACAAAGATGAAAGTTAATAAGTTGGGAATCTGGAAAGGTGTAAGAAGTTGTGGTTGACCGAGGATGGCGTGGATCGAACACATCGATACCGTCGTCAAGGAAGGCTTGTTCAGAAGTATAAGAAAAATAGGAGAGGTTGTGTCAGAAATGGTATGTTACGGTGTGATGGGTGAAGTAAAAATCTTATCAAAGAGGTGATGTTTAAAATAAACGACAAGAAAAATGTTGTTTGATCCGAACGTTCGTAAAGAAATGTAATGTTGGTACAATGTACATAGAGTTATTGTACTTTCACAATATTTGTGTGAGCACCCCGCTTCCGCCAATTTCACGGAATGACATTATCAAGATAGCCTCACTATGCCTAATTTAAATGTATAGAGGAAAATAACATTCACCGGTGTCTACGAGTGCCTACAAAATAAAGAGTAATTCAATTTGAATAACCCAAGTAAATTTTTTAGTCAAGCTAGTTACTTGAACTCTCGTATTGATTAGTTTTTGCCATATCGCAATACTCAATTATTGTATTTCGCTATGATAATGACAGGTCTTCAATTGATAATAATGATGATCAAATCGCAAAAACCGGTTATGTACATTGCTTCCATTGTAACAAATCCAATGATCTAAGTAAGTACCTAATTAATATAAACACAATATTCTAAATTATTGGCATTCTTATCCGATATTGTTATATTTGTTAAGTTCGTCCGTAGCAAGGTATTTTCATTGTAACACTCCCCATGCGATATATTTGCCATAGACATGACAACTACCGGAAATTTTTTGCATACTTATATTATTCGGCTGTGAATCGATGCTACAAAGTGTGAAAATATTATATCGACAAAATATGTTAAACTTGATCAGAAGTTTTTACTGATCAACTGGGATGAAATGTCAAATTGTCCGCGGTAGTCAACGTGATAAAGTAAAATTAGAACCCTTTTTGGATATATAACGGATTTATCAAACATGATAGTATAGTTTGTCTGCCGTCCGACAGCTTTTGCTGCTAGTTATAGTAATCAATCTTTATGGTAAGACAACTCACGGTGGTCAGTCAAAATTTTTAAAAAAAATTAATAGCCGAGTCACTCGAAAATGAGTGCAGGGCTTGAAAAAAATGAGGTAGTACTCTCACTGGTTCTCAACACGATGACCAACCAACCAGTCGTTACTAAATAATTGTAAATTGTCTACAGTTGGCTCCAGACAATGCCGCCTCTTTGGGCTAAGCAGGCACTCAGTTCGACCGAACGTAACAGGTTTAAATATACAAAACCGTTAACATGGTTATAGAACGGAGGCTTTGTTCTTATTTCGACATTTGAAAATTATTCTTTTTTTTTTCAAATTATAAAATAAATAATACAAACAGACAATAATACAAAATGGATTAAAAACTATCTTTGACAGTACGATTTTACAAGCAGCATTTAAAAAAAAATACCTACCTACTTTAAAAAGTTTACAATTATTCCAATTAAAAGCGAAAATTACATAAAAATATGCGAATGACGACATACATTTGAAACAGTTGTATTGTGGGCGTTTCAAAAAATTTTAAGGCCTCACCCACTTTTAAAAAAAACAAAGTGTCCGCTAATAATTATAACAAATTATGAATTTACCTTTAGTTTTACCTTACGTGCATAAAACAAGTTTTATGGACGAAAAAGAAAAATATACAAATTGGGATATGCCCGTTTGTATAATTTTCAATTCAATGATGTCCAAAAATATTAAAAACACAAAAAACAGTGAAGGTGAACAACTTTTTTAAAACTTTTGTTATAAAAACAACTTTTAATAAATTATAAAAATAAAGATGACACTATTGTTTAATAACACAATTAAAATAATGTTTTTAATAATTTAACAAAAAAATATACCTACTTTTAAGTTTATGATGAACAATAACAATTAAATTAAACTGTGTCGCACCTGTAAAATCAAACCGCGCAAAAACTTTTCACCGGCCTCTGATACTTTTACTATGAAAATCGAGATAGCAGCGCACCACACGACAAACGCACGAAAGAACGAATTCTAACTGGCGATTCGTTGAACTTTCTACGTAGCGTTCGGCGCCCGTCGGTATTTCCCGGTTGACTTCGTATCGCATCTAAACGTTCTTTGTCTGTGATCGTGCTGACGGAAAGTACTCTGAATGATGGTTGAAGTAAAAAAACTGCAACTCTATACTTATCCCTACGTTCATTTCAATATTCGATGATTTATTTCTTTTTACAATAAGACTACCCGTCATCGTTTGATGATGGCACGTGAATACAATGATGCAGCAATGCCTTTTGACTTCTACGTGATGATTTTTGTATGTGGGTGCGTATAATGAAGCGAGCTGATAACATTAAAAATTCGCGGGCTTTTTTTTCAACAAATTACATACAATAACCTTTTAGGGGTATCTATTGTTTGAAACTTTTAAAAACATTTCACGCAATATTTATTTTACAACATTAAACTTATTGAAATTTCGTCTGTAAGTATTTAAATCTTTATCTTTATATATCTACGTAAAAATAGATCGACAATTTCGCTAATTCTTTTACTCCTGTTGTGTTTAGGAGAAGGTTATTATGAAAGAAAAAAATAAAATTGCGTGAAACATAAAATTTAAGAAAACTTAACGTAGGTAACCAATAAACCATCCTCGTTCTTTTGGCAAAATAAGCTTCAGATACAATTATTGAAATTTTAATTGGCGTTTGATAATTGGCAGTTTTTTTGAGTTGTGCGATTTTCAGAATCTGCCCTGCCAACGTCACGACGCCGACGCGTCGGCGTCGTTTAAAACACATGCATTGGTCGGAATTACCTATACAAATTCGAATTCAATAGGTATTCATAGTTAGGAAAGTACATACCTAATCTATAGTTAAGGAAAGCTATAGTTGTTTTAATTTTTAGTTGTTTTTAAGTAGAAATACCCATCTAGGGAAAAACGCTTCTAATTCAAATTTTTTCTCGTCCTAGAGCCGAACCGAAACCTCGAATTTAGAAGTAGGCAGGTACCTACATAATATATCACTGGCCTACTGAGAACTTTTTTAAAATGAATCTGGGGCTCACTTGAAGTGAACACAAAACTACACTTTCGACATCTTTCACAGCAAAGCTTGAAATTGAGTGTGGAAATGGTCGGCACCAGGATTCCAACCCATCACCTTCAGTACATTGTAGGTACGTACGAACGCCGCCGACTGATACCGCTGGTCTAGCAACAGCAACATAAAAAAATAACTGAAATTATCTACACAGTGGCAAAATAGCCGACAGTTGGTGTTGGCTGTCAGAGTTAGGTGTACTTTTTATTGTTGATCTATGTAAAAAAAAAAACCGATTCGACCGAAATGGACGTCATCTCATGAGGAAAATACTTACCTCTGTAAAAATGTGTATTTCAAATATTATAATATAACTCCATTAATACACAATAGGTATCTAATTATTACGTTATGATCGACGTTCGTTTATTTAATAAAAATGATCCTAAGCTAGCTACCTATGTATTAATTTTATTCTTATCTATATAATAAATGAGACCCTTGACGGAGATGGATTATGGCAAAGACGTCTTCCCATCCATGATGACAAAACATCAAATCAATGACACGAATAAATTTGGGATACTAGTGAATGAATTTTGCCTACCTGGGACCTGGGATCCAGCATCATAATAATAAAAAAAGACGTGGAAATAATACGGAAGGTCGCGACTGGAAATGTTCTGGTTGTTATGAATTGGACAGCCAATAGGGTATTTGACACTATGAAAAATAAGATACAGATTGTGGTCATCCTGTTTGAAAATGGCCCAAGAAAGCTTATTTCTTTTATTTTACAACTTAAACAGGCTTATTTTTTATAAAAACACGTAATAAAAATCCAAATATTTCTATGGAACTAGTCACCGATGAAAACGCCTTGTGATTAGTTGTGGTCCCCGTGACGTCAAGGTGACGTCATCCCATGGTAAATGATAGTAATCAACCTCATACCAATACAGAAGTGTGACGTAAAATGCACCACGTGACCAGCGCCATTATACAAGACAGCGTTTTACGCGCGTTTTTGGATATTTAAACTTTAAACATGATTTTCATATAAAATATGGCATATCTTCAGAAAATATAAAGAGAATGTGCTTATAATGTATCGTAGAATAATTTAAAACGGTTTCTGGAAATTAGTCAAATACCCTATTCGATTTGTCGTGAACTAAATACCAAAGCTATTTTCTGTAGGTAGGTACGTAGTTTATGGTTTAGTAATTAATTAATAATTATAGTTAGCAAAAGGCAGTGTTTAGAATGTTATTGAAAATTCTGAGACTGATGCGTTTTGAATTTCTTATTCAATAATTTCATCAAAAACTATTAAAATAAAAAGGACATGTATATTAGTGAATGGCTGCAATGTACTGAATATTCAAAATAATAGAGGTCAGTTAAGGAAAATATTACAATGACAAGCTGTTTCATTTGTATTTTGAGGTTCATTATTAAGTGGGACCGTTTTTATGCTGTACACATAATATGGAGTCAAAAGTCTTTTGACTCGAATGGATAAAATGGCGTGAGAGGAGGTAATTGAAGCCGCATAAGACCGATCGTGGTGAAGGGTTTTCATTGCATCTCTATGATCCTAAATGGGGTCACAAAATGGGCATGTCATTATGTAACATCCGGGTCAAAAGTTTTTCTTACTCAAATATAATTTTTTATACCTTTATAAAATTAATAAATAAATGTCCGGGTCAAAAATTTTCCTGAAGTGCCAACACTTAATGGAATTCAATTCATATCTTTCCACAGGAAACTCGCCTTCTATAATCTCTGAGATCGATCATTATTTGATGGATTTAAACAGTTTAAACCTTGAACAAAGCCCAACTTATAGTCCGCTTAACTTTTCCAAACTTGGGCATTGATTTCATCATTATTATGATTCATAAAATTTATAGGTATAATTTTTTGCACAATTTATCGGATGCTACAGATCTTTTTATTTTGGATTTTAATGTCAGATAAAATTCCATAAACAATCGACAAAATGACAATTTAATGGGAAGTTTTCTGGGGAGCTTCCGATAATACACACTAGATGGCAGAACTTCTAATCAGGTCTATTGTCAAATTCAGTGCTGCCAACGTAGAGATGTTTTTATTCCTTTTTCTACCACTAGAGGCGCCCTCGCTAACCCGGTCTATGGTAAATGTCAAATTAACGTTTATAATCTCAATATCTACATATATAATATTAATACGTGAAGGAAAAAGTTTGAAAAAAAAAAAAAAAATTTTAAATATGCCTTCAACATACTGTTGCGTGCCGTTTTGCAAAAACAAAGGAACACATCTTTTTCCAAAGGATAAAACCTTGATGTCAAAGTGGTTACATGCTATTAAACATGAAAATTGGAAACCGTCACTTAGCTCAGTTGTTTGCAAGGATCATTTTCAATCAAATGACTATTTCAAGGAAACTTTGAATTGTAAGTATAATGTGTATTATGAATATTTAGAAAAATCTTATTATAAAAATCATACTAACCTTCCTACTAATACGGCCTTTTTCCCACAAACCTTCGCATTACGTCTTTTTAATTCTTTTTTTAACTGATTTATAGACCATTCTCCGTAATTTCTATTCATTTTAAAATTATTTCTAAACGCAATGGTAAAAATAACAAAAATACAGTCTCAAACTGACAAATCTCCGAACGTATTTATGTTTTAATAACCAGCTGTCATATTATTATAATATTTAGATGAGAAGCGCTGCTACCCAGTATATTATTATATTATCTATGCTGCTACCTACCAAATGGCAGTAAATCGGCCCCGTTGGCCACACTGAATTTGACAATAGACCGGATTAGCTAGGGCGCCCCTAGCGGCACACAAGGGAAGAAAAACTTCCCATTTTCATCGTCGCGTCGTGTTTAAAAAAAGAACTTCCATTGATACGCCTGAATTTATGTCACCTTTATAGCAGAGTGAAGTGTGAAAAGATAAGAGGAATGTCACAATAAGCCGGAAGGCGTGTATTAAAGTCACACCTTAGAACCGCTCCTGGCTATGTGTCTAGTCGAGTTACAGCCTTTTAAGTTAAGTGAAATCATATTATTTTGTAAATATTTACGAGTTTTTAGGTTGCCTTAAATATTGTCTTCGCTCTCTGGGTTATTTTTTTTTCAAACGTTTCCGATTTTTTCGAAATGTGTAATATGTGAACATAAATAGATGTATAATATTCATATTATGTATTAACCTAAAATCTTAGTTGGAGTTATCAATTTTAACTTCAACATTTCTGGGACCAATAATTCAAAACTGAATATAAATCCAAATATTTAGCTGCGTAACTAAATTATTAGTAGGTGTAACCAGAATGCTAATAGTATTAGCTTGATGGGCTGTTGACAGTTGTTGTAATTCGGTAGTCTATTTTTTTTCTAAGAAATTTCTATCCTTCTAAGGTAGGTAACTAAAACTAAGGTACCTATACTTACCAACTATCTAAAATCAATCTATTAAACCAAGAGATAATCGAAAACGTTTCTTCTCAAAAATGTTATTATTTTTATGCTGTAGGTACGGTACGTGGTCTTCACGATGTTTAAGTGATCAGTTATGCAAACTTTCTAAAAAACGGTCTGAGATACCCTCTAAGGAAGAATCCCAAAATATAAATTATTCGGCCATATCCTGAGTCCTGCACAAATGGGTGGAAGAGACCACCATAAAACAACGTTTCGAAGGAAACAGGGAGAGCCCCGGCATGATCGCAGATAAGGTGGAGGGAGTGACTGCTGGGGTAATCTGATGAAGAGTGTAAGAAGACATTATAAGGGGCAGGACGAAGTTTATTTTAATGTGCAACGGGCTGAGGATGCTGTTCTTCATTCTATCAGGGCCGACCCTCTAACAATGTGTTCCGGTCCATCGAAGCAGAATGACAGATTTTGTACATGGTGTAATTAAGGGAAGTTATGTTATTGATAATGCAAAAAACCGAGTGGAGAGACTATTATTTGCCCTCGATTCTTTAAAATTTAAATAAACTAAAATTCAACCGTTTCATCAGCAAAAATAAACTAGTAACCTTTAGCCAAAACTATCAGCCGTCTTATCAAAATATTCCGCATGTCATCTCTATTACTAAACTAGGTAGGTAGGTACTCTTAGAACTTTAAAGATCTTAAAAAGAGCAGTCAGGTATTTTTTTCTTATAATCATACTTACCACCATTAGATATATTATTCTTCAAGAGAAGTCATTCTTATAATGGATAACTTCTAAATAATATAACTCATTATCTACTGTTTCCTTTCGTGTTTTATTATGAATATGTATGAAGCTGCATTAGTTTTTACCGGAAGTTCATTAAGCATTCGGGTGGGAACTGTCATGGCGGCAGGAAACACTTTTCCGGAATAGAGTACCTGTCAAAGAAAGACCAGCAAGAAAATAAAGTGTAAATTCATCCTAGTTTCTGTTGTTACAGCCTTGCGGAAATAATTAAGTAAAAGATGTTCTCTATACACATTTTTAGTCCTTTTCCGAGTAATGTTTTGGAAGAGAACCACAGTATTTTTTTAGACATTTTATTAAAAAACCCATGCACTATGCGGCACCTCTAGAAATATTTTAGAAACACCATCACTTGTACTCCACGACATTTCTACGGCTTTCACCTAGATGTCATTTTAAGCGGGAACACAGATCAAATTTACTTTTCTTTTAAAAATCCAGCACTACAAAGGGATCTCCTTCATTATACAAGGTCAAGGAAAATAAAACAAATTGATAAAATAAATTTCTTTATTTTAAAAATTATTAATTGAAGGCTATAAGGAAGAAATTATTAGAACTTTGAAGGGCACCTTGGATCGGATTGACATCCATTTAAAAAAAAAAATGTTTAAGATATATTTATACAGAAATCTTTTACTTAAATTAAGAATTTAAATAAGAAATAAAATTAGCGTTTCTATGAAATTTTAGACCCACCATCTTGAAATTACCATCAGACTAAAATTTAATGTTCAAGGCAGGATTTGAACTCATACCTTGGGATACCAACTTGCCCATCAAAAGTCAGTTTTAAATCTAGAGATTTCCACATAGTGAACAGTAGTTATTGCTTGAAGAAATTTCTTTCCTTGATCTTAGATAGAAATTCTAAGCTTTTGAACAAAATTTTTATTTAAACAACACATTGGAAATTAAACCCACTACATGCAGGAAATAATCCTAACTATGGATTGGTTGCTTGCATCCTGGCACTTGAATCTTTGGACCATTTGATTGTAACGATATATCAACAACTGATGACTGGCTAATATTGTTTGATTTTTAAATGGTACGAACAAACCACTACGGGCTTACGACCGTCTTCTACTGTTATTTCGAAGGCCGGCTTAGTGTGACCGCTTGACATTAACAACGTTCGCCATTAGGTGGTAATGTTCAAATTCCCGAATATTATGAGAAATTTCAACATGTGGAAAAATCCCATGCTTCGGGTAGGATTCGAACCTACATCCCTCGTTGTACCGTGCGAGACGGGTACCACTGGGCTAACTGCCCCGATGCTAATTCCATAATAGTAGGTGTATATAACAAGTAGCTGATGTTAATGAGATATAGAGCCATCCGTTGGAATTTTTTGAGAACAACTAGAGCAACCAACTTTTTATACAGCTAATGCTCTCATTGGTACACAATGTTCTAAGTTTGTCTAGATACTTGTGTCCGGTTTTTCAGGACTAGATCTTAGACATTTGATTGTATTCTAAAGTACAGTGGAACCTCTCATAATGAGCAATTCTCATAGCGAGCAAAAAAAAGTGTGAAAAAGTTAACGCGCAATTTCACATTAAGAATACAAAATTCGAGTTTCACAGGAAGTAAAATTGAAAAGCATTATTATAAAAAAAAGGGTTTTACATAAGGAATAAGACCTGGAAGGAATTATGCTTGCTATAAGAGGTTCCACTGTAAAATCAGGATTACAAATAAGATGGTACTTGGAAAGATCGATGCAAATGATTCACGTCAACGCAGTACCCTTATCTCCTGAACTAAGAAATGAGTTTACTGATAAAATAAACAATATAAAGGAGATCCTTGAACCAAGTTAAGTGGTTTTGTCGTCAACTTTTATATTGGTCATGGAATCGAACTCTGTAGTCAGCTAAACACAGACTTTGCAAATTAATGTCAAAAGTGTGTTAAATTGATCAATAAAAAAAGGGTAATGATTCTTCGCATACATCTTGTCTGGTAAATAATATTTCAAGCGCTATGCAAGAGAGGCTTTTGTTTAGAAGTGGAAAGCTGACAAATGAAGAATTTAATTGCGAAATAAGTCTGATAAAAATTTACCAATATAAATTTTGAGCATCAAACATTTTATGCATGGAAAAAAGCAAATTTTGTTAACATTTTTATGGGTACCTAATTAATAATTTACACAATATATTTTTCAGATTTTCATCTCACGCAAAATAATTGAAGTGTTACAGACAATGTCACCCCTGATACAGATATTTTTAAGATGTGCTTTAAGGGAGAAGGGATGGGAAAGGCTGACGAACAAAATGTGTACATACCTGTTTGGGATATCCACAAGTTGTGGCAAGACGTCCCTACAAGCAAATTCTTCATGGCAGTCATAGTATCACCAAAATACTAAAAAGAGCCTTTTTATTACTGAAAATGTGTTTTTTGTGTTCTTATCCAATGGACTCATTAACTTTTTTCGACACAGCTCGAAACTTTTAAAATTTACAGTCTTCGTCACTGGTGCCTATCATTCCATTATATTTGTCAATTTTTAAAAATTATTTCAAGAAAGACACTACCTACCGAATTGAGATCCATTCCGCTCCAGCTGTACTCACTTTCAAGATTCTGGAATATTGTGTTCATATAATAAAGATTATATTAAGTAGATATGATTGTAAGCCCAGCTCACAATGTTTCTATTTGTCTTTTCGAACATTATCGTATTCACCTGTCGTATGGCTCAAATCTTGAAACATTCTGTTCTTGTAATTGCAAAATTTTCAATGCCTACGATATGTACATTAGTATTTTCATACTTTTTTATGGTAATGAAAATATAATGTTGGAGATTGAAAGGATGTAATAAAAATCACCAAAAGAAGTTGTCAGAATAATTCTTGCATATTTTGTAGCATACCCAAACATGATTTGTGTGGAAATTTTAGTGGGCGCAGAGTGTGAATTTTTACAACTTTAAATATAAACTAACTACCGCAAAAATTGAGATACACCACATTGTTCAATTCTGAACAATGTGGTGTATCACAAATAATTTTGTTAACATTTGCAATTTAATAATTTCTCTTTGTTAAAATTTCCAATAAGTACAGTAAAATTTTGTACTCAGATATTTCTCTTTTATATGAAATATTTTATGCCATTTACACCTGTAACACAATTATACTTCTCTCTTTTAAGTTGTGTTATATTGATTTTAAGGACTGTCATTTCACTGTTTATAAATGGTGATTGCCAGGTATGAACGAATAAATAAATAATGTTAAAGAAAACAAATAGAAGAAAAAATATGTGAAAATATCAAAGTCGATATTTCTTAAATGCGATTTTAGATTGGTTGAAGTGATATAAGTACTTTCAGAGTGATGTTTCTATTTAAATTTTTCTGGATTTTTTAATAAAACAGTAGACTCTCCCCACTCCAACACCTAAGACGAAAGAAAGTCTTGGTTGAAACATCGGTGAAGACGGTCTATCTTAGACCATTAAGTAAGAATTTCTTCCAAAAAATGTACCCAAAATGTATCACACATTGTATAAGAAGCTACAATGACCATCAACATTGTTAAAAATTTCATACCAGTTATAGATTGGTACACATAAATATTGTAGAAGTCCATATAGAAAAACCTCTCATAAAGAGCACAACAGATTGCATAAAACTTTTATCAATAACAAGTGATCCAGAATGAGAAACACCCATTGTGAATTGAAAGCCAAAAATTCGAACGTACATTCAGATTTTTGTAATTTTTTTTTTGCAAAGATAAATTAATTTTCTAGAAATGTCTCGGAGGAAAAGCACACAATTGGTGTACGCCAGAGATTTGCACTATCTTTAAGAACAATAATTATGTTGACAACATTTTTTTTTTATTTTAATGGGAAATATTGTTTCAAATTACGAGTATGATTCTAGAATGAATGCTGCTCATGATGAGAGGTTACCCTGTACTTCCACAAACTGAGGGACCAAGAGTCTTTGAAAATCCAGATAAGTGAATAAGGACTAAATAGTGTTTATAAACTGATAGTTGCAATAATAATATGCAGTAGGTATCTAATAGACTAAAGCTTACACCATACATCCCCTTAATAAAACATTATATCGGGTGTCAGATTGAAGAGAGTCTACTGAAACTAAAGTTTATTGGATTTACATTTTAGAAAAATAGTATTAGTTATATACAAACCTCATCTTAATAATTGTCAAAACATTGTGATCCATTGGTACTGTTCACATTGTGAATGTGGGCTATGAGTTCATTCTTTTTCATAAGGACTGTTCAAATCAGAAATTAAGCTGGGAAACATTTAGTCACAAAGTTTATTGAATTTGGAAGATTTAAGGTCTCTGCCCATACACCGTACCATACCATACATGTGCTAGGAACTATGAACGTAGCAGGCAAAAAAATATTCTTGGTATTGAAAAGTATGAATGAGCAAACAATTAATTTGTTATTCCACAAATTATTGTTGATCTTAGTAAACAGTCATCTGAAATATGTAAGTGCTGGATTACATTCATTGTATAATGTTGCTTTTCATGTCCGACATGGTATGGTATAGTGGACAGAGATCTTTTAGTGATACTGAAGCCAATAAATTCTTTAAGAAAATGGAGTTGGAGTCGGTCCATGTCATTATGAAGTTTGAATACACAATACTGTTTCTTAGGGAAATGCAAAGGCTAAGAAACGTGTCGGTTGTGAAGGACAACGTAGAAAGTCAGAAATACCTCTCTCATGATAATTTGTTTTGTCTCAATTAATTTGTGGCACTTGTGAGTAATTAATAAACATTCTCTAATTTAGAAATATTTTAATATATTATTATAGAAATAGTGGAATTAGTGACAAAAGTGTGTTTCAAAGTTAACAACTAATAATTAAATCATCACACTATATTCAACTGCCTCCAAATGCTCTTTCACAGAAATTTAAGTAGTATACAATATTTCACAACATTTAACCATTATATATATATATACAAAAATATAAATATATATATGCAGGTGTGCAATTTTCGGTTTCTTGTCGTGGTTATCACAATTAAGTATTTCAAAATGAATTGTCAAATCATAGTGAGATATAGAGAAATACTCACGGACAAGTGAATGCATGTCAGTTAAACAAATAGAACTATACACTTTGGTAAAATGACTAATAAATAAAAACAATGTATAGATTAATACTCAATGTAATATAAAACTAACAGTCAATAAATGAACAATCTATCAATAAGTGAGATATTCCTTTAAAGTGTTTTCTTTTCAATACTTATATCACTTTTATGATAATCATTTCATGAGGTTTATTTATTTATTAGCAGTGTCGTTTTGTAGAATGCCTACGGGATATGGTTAAATGTTTATGGTGCAAGTTAAGATCCATAGGATCAACAGATCACTCACTCCAGGGCCCAAATACAATCTGCAAACAAAACAATATATCGCTCTGTGAGGGCTAACTATTTAAATTGTAAATAGTAACACCATTAGCGGGCTAACTTTCTCAAGGCTGATATGCTATTTGTTACTGTAAATAATGATTCATCCTAACAGAAACATTAATAATCACAATATTTTTACTATAATTTTGAAATTAAATAAGCCCTGACACAACACTTAAATTATAATTTAAATTCAGAGTTTAAAAACAATTGATTTTTTCTCTTTACACCTCTCTATGGTGATCTGATGGTCCAACTTGTTCCTCATGTCAGATAGTTTTGAATTATCTCCTATTTAGTTAACAAATAACTATGTTTGTTGTTTAAATAAATAATAATGGTGCAATATCCTAGCCCTTTGAAATAAATCTAACTTGGCAGACTTGATCTCAAATCAACTAACTGACATGAGCTCTTCCATGTGGTGTATAGATAGAAAATAAAATAGAATCTGTATTTAGAAAGATGAATAATTAAAATTAGACTCAGTCTTGTGAATACTAACCTAGAACTTTAGATCTTCTGTGAAATCTACTCCTTTGGATGTCGCATCAGGATTTATTTGGAATGCTTCACTCCGAACTTCTTGTGGATTTTTGTTCAGGTACTTCTCTTTAGATTCTTTAATCATTGTGGACACTTTTTGTTTCTGAGTTTTATAATTCTCCCAATCCTTTTCTTCTCTCGATGATTTTGCTGATTTTAATAGTTCTAATCTCTTTGAATTTTCCGTACGTATTTCCTCAGTTATCCAAGGTTTCGTCATGTTGTACACATCATCGGTAACTTTATTTGCATTCTTTCTGTTGCCTCTGTTTTGATTTCGTCCACCAAATAAACCAGATCTCATTCCTGGATTTGGAAGTAAGGGACGAGGATACGGCGGTACCGGAAAGGGCGGTCTCATAAAAGGTGGAGGAATGGGCGGCATTCCCGGACGAGATCTTGGTGGCGGACCTCGAATTCTAGGATGGAACCCCGGTGGACCAGATGGCATAAAGCCCATAGGTGGAGGGCCCATTCCACCTCTAAACATAGGCCCAGGAGGAAATCTGGGACACGGACCCGAGCGCATAGCGGGAATAGGTCCCGGCCCAAATGCGTCACGCATCATTCCAGGTGGACCATATCTACCACTAGGACCAAAATTGCTTTGCTTACCCGTAGGTTTGAAACGTTTCGGTCTAGTTCTGTCGTTCATCGATCTTCTTTTATTCCCGTTTGGAACCGCCATTACCACAAACACAACAAATTAACCCGAAAAATGGCGGACTGTCATAAGAGAATCAGTGTTGCCAACGGATTTTGGCCGATGTCGCCGATTTTCAAAAAAAAAGTAGCCCAAAGTCGCCGTATTGAAAATTTGGTAGCCCAAAAGTCGCCCAACTGAAATTTGGTATCCGGAAACATGAAATTTTGTTAAAAAAACAAGTTCATTCCGAAAATTTTGGTATCCGGAAAGATTATCCAGCTAAAAAAAAGTTCATTCTGAAAATTTTGGTATCCGGAAACATGAAATTTTGATAAAAAAAAAGGTCAATCCGATAATTTTGGTAGTCCGGAGAGGTGAAGTTTCACCAAAAAAATGTCATTTTGTATCCAGAGAGATGAAAAATCGCTAAAAGGGAAGTAGCCCAATTGGCGACCAGTCGCCATTTAGATTTTTTCGTCGCCAATTCTCATTCCGAGTAGCCCAAATGGCGATAAATCGCCCACGTTGGCAACACTGAAGAGAATGCCGTAGATAATAGAAATGTTGTCAAAGATACCATAGAATAATAATTTTTGATTTTCTTTTACATACCTACCTTTCTGAAAAAGATATTTTAGAAAAGGAAGTGCCTCTAGAGCCGTAGACGGAAACATCAAAAATTTGGTACGGCGTCCGTAGATCTCCATAGACAATATTTTATCATAGACAACTAAAAATTGACACTTGTTTAGCCGACGATTGAAATTGACAGATGATATTAAATTGTCGCTGAGCACGGATTTGATTGTTAATATTGTTGAACAATAATGTAATTGTATAACAAAATTACAACTATCAGCAATAGTAACAATAGAATACTTATTAATGTAGATGTTTTTATTTTTTAGAAGAATGGTTGCCACAATATAACATTTTAGAAGTTAAAACGTAAAAAAATATTTGGTAATTCGCGGGCTGATACGATGATGATGGTCATGATTCTCAGAATTGAGGGACCGATGAAGATGAGGATGAATCTCTATTGCTCTTGAACTTCTTATTCAATACGTGGAGGCAATTTAAGTAGCTGCTGCCACAATTCATTAAAATAAGCTTGCAAGGATGCATGGTTATTACAGTTGTCACAGTAAAGAATTGTCCACATTTTTACTATGAAGGTGGATGGAAGCGGGACAATCTGTGACAAAATATTTCTTGTGGAGTTTTCACTTTTTGAGTGGTATTTCTTGCCACCTTATACAACTTAATGTTGCATAATAGTATTTTAAAGACTCCTTAGCATCTTTTTCTGAATGATGCCACTTTATTTGATTTTCAATACTCCTTGCGTCTATTATATTTATCAGCCAAAACATCTGGGAAATCTTTGTATCACCAACTTTCATTTTTGAATAATTGATTAATATTAACACTTCACTATCAACCATGCAAAATTGCCAAGTATTGAGACATAAATTTGGGATTCCTAGAATTAGGTAATCCGCCATATTTTTGATATTTTTTTTATTTTACATAATATAAACGGCTTTCGGCTTTAAAGACAAATTCATTTCACGTATTCAAAAAAATATCACTAAAAAAATTATTAAAAAAAGTCACAAAGAAATAAAATTAAAAATTGGTAAAAAAAGACTAAGCTTTATGTAAAGACATGCAAATAAAAATTCAACTTTTGAATAATATAGATGTTTAATTATTATTTCCGGATACTAATAGTATTCCATGTATCCCCAATGACATTCTCACGAAAATTCAAACTGTCCTTTGGTACTAATACGAAATTCGCGCCAATTCACGCATTGACATTAACTGTCATTTGAGTGTTACCATAGTATGAACTGTAATAATATGGCAGCACACAAATCTACGGACGCGGGTACGGAATCCGGCTACGGCTCTAGAGGCACTTTATTTAGAAAAACATGCTAAAAATACCTAAAAAGATATTTAAAAATTAAAAAAAACATGCAGATAACTTTTGTATATAAAAAAATACAAATAAAATTTTTATTCGTCATGCTAAAATAAAATGTGTTTTTTTTCTACTGTGGGGCTGCCAAATATCTTAATTTTTAAATGTTAACGAATATCGATGCTCAGTCCATTTGAAATGTATGCAAATAAATTATCAACTAAATGGGGGTTCGCTTTTTATGGTTTGATAAAAGGTTTTTGAATGTAAACGAATATTCTTACCACAGAGGACTTAAGTTTTACGAGTCATTTTGATAAAATTAAGTTGAATACATCAATAATTCACTCCTTGGTTTTATGAACAATAAATTATTATCATTTAAGCATGGTATGAAAGCCAACATATAAGCTCTTCTCTCTGTACTAACACTGTAATTTTTTACTATTCTTGATTAGGAACTGCAGTGCCCTCTAACAAACTGTATAATTTTCGAGTTCCAAAAACCAAAGCCAAATTTTTTCAACCATTTTATTTTTTATCCAATTTATTTGAATACGGCGTTTAGTGTAGAGACGAAATGTAAACTGTTTGATGCGTGTGTGTTGCCCATTCTCTTATATGGGTGTGAGTCCTGGCACCTGACCAAGGCCCAGGCACAAAAAGTCTCAGCCTTTGAAATGAAGGAGAATTCTGGGCGTAAGATGGTACCACCGCATCACGAACGACGCTATACGCCGGCGCACCCAGCGTGAGCCCATCACCTCTACCATTATTGGGAGGAGATGGACTTGGCTGGGACATGTGTTGAGGATGCCGAATGACAATTGGCCAAGGAGAGCACTGTTCTTCCTCCCATCAGGGTCCCGAATACGAGGAAGACCCTCTCACACTGTGTTCCGCTTCTTCGAAGCAGAGCTGAGGGACATGGTCATGGTGTGGGAAGATGTCATAAACATTGAGCAATGGAGAGCTCTTGTTGCCTCCCTATGCCCCTGAGTGTGGTGTAAAAGGGAGAATTGATTGATAATGATACGGGTAGGTACTCACAGAGAAAGAAAAACAAATTTCTGAAAGTATTTATTTTCAATGTTTTAATAAGGTAGAATAATAATAACAATTATCTTTTAGAATTAGTATTCCTTAAATTTATTCTGGTAAATATTTTATTTATATCGGTACCTACTTAATTGGAGTGTTATGAAAAAAAAGTTCAAATCAGATGTTAAAATCATTGAATAAAAAATTCTTAATTATCTATATACCTACTTACCTATTTTTTATAAACAAATTCTTTACAAATATTTTGATGGATTAGTCAAGTTTTCCATACATACCTATATTAGTCAAGTTAATTATCTTTTTTAGAGTGACAACTTGATGGAACATAATAATAGAAAATATCTAGTTTTTTTTACAATTTTATCACTCCCTTGGAAACAATAACTGTGGATCAACCTGCGCAAGTGTAGAATTGTAATGCCCGCAGCTGTTCACATTCGTCGAAATTAAAAAGAGATTCATATTGATATAGAGGTATGAATGTGTTCCTAGACGTAGCATCCAGATGTCTTGTAAATAAGAATTGATGATAGAAAACCAAAGAGTTCTATATATAGAAAACCCACAAACTATGTAACACTATGCCCTCCATTTAATGATCAAAAAGCATAGGTAGGTCTTTCAGTGAGTTTTCCTAACTTGGGAGTATTTTATACACAGAGAATAATATCCGGTTTGGTAGGCAACATATCCACTGAACTCATACTGAGAAAGACACCAAAATGGGTGAAAACAGGGAGTAAAATAGCATGGCTCTTTCTAACTACATTCTTACTAAGCTGCTGTTGACTAATCTTACTTTACACTTGAAGAATGTTATTCAGTTTATATAATATAACGGATTTCAATTATACTAGAAGCCGGACCTCTATCTTTATTATATTCTGCCTAGGCAATGTTTAATAAGGTTGTCTTCATGATTTTTCTGAAATAAAATAACATGATAAATGTTTATGTGGTGAAGGAGAAGATGTAGAGTAGCTGAATATGATTGGGAGAAGAAACAAAGTCTGTTTAACGCGAATATCATTTAATAAAATATACCAACATACATCATAATATTCCATATATTTGGTTAATACATTGATTAGATTTTGTTTTAATCATTAGATTTTATTTCACCCTTCAAATTAGTAAAAAATTATTTAGGTGAATTAGGTAATAAAAATTATTATTGTTAAAATCATTAAAATTAGTTTACTAGATAGAATATAATTTTGAATTTTCATAAAAATATTAATCAAAATAAATACATTTTTACAAGTAGTCAAGTTTGTGTAGTTAAAAAGGCAATTTTGGCTAATTATTTATTTTTTCGTCAGTTTGATTTAAAAACAAATGGTGATAATAAAACTATATCATAGGATGTATCATAAAAATTTACAAAAATATTTCCTTAGACAATTAAATCTTAAAAATTAAATACAATGTAAATTAAATTATGGCACAATGTTTTTTTTTTTTAATTAATAATCAAAATTACAGGTGAATAAAAAGATAGGCACCTTGTTGCAACTGCGTATGGCATCATGTTCAGAAGTGCGGAGTAACCAACGCATGAAGTACAATTTTAGCACCAGCAGTGGTTTGTCTTGTCCAATAAATATAAATAAGGCACTTGATTTCAATAAATTTGCATATTAAGGCCAATTTTATTTAAAATTTAATTTGGCTAATGTAAAACACCTCTAAAAAGGGCCACATTTTATTATATAATTTTTTTTTTAAAAAGGCCAATGTGATTCCAATAAAGGCACACGATGAAGTTTACAATAAAATATGGTATACCCATTCACAAATGTTTAGTTAAATAACTCTAATCAACCAGTATTAGATCTACTTTCCAGTGCAAGAAAATTCAAAATGCTATATGTTTAGTATAAATTTTTATACTACTAATAAAAATAAATAATATTTTATAAAAAAAAACCAAGGTTGTTTATATTTTAATAATTGCCATATTTTTTGCTCAGCGTTGCGCTAGTTTCAGATTTACTTGTGGTGGTCATGAAAGTTTTCTTCTCAATCACCTCGGATGATATTGTTTTCTTCAATAACTTGCCATCCACAGATTCTAATTCTTTGGACAACTCACCGGGTGACTTTATTACTTTCGTTATTATTTCTTTGTTTTGGAAATCCGCCTGACCGAAATCGGAAGGTCTAAGAAATGACGGGGCGCCTTTAAAAGGATCATCTGCTTGGGAAGAAAAACTTTTCATGGTGTCAGAGTTGAGGGTGCTGAAATTGGATTCATTTGCTCCAAATTCTCTAGTAAAATCTTGCATAGAATTCAAATATGGTGCACCTTGTGAATTGGAGTCATATTTCATGTTGGTGCTGGTAATCTTCATGGGCGTAGAGCTGTATATTTTCGTAGTAGTAATTTTTTGGGTTCCATTTGGAATTTCTTTAACTTCTGTCGTGGTTTCTTGAGAATAATTAGGACCCCCATAATTATAAACTTCTTTTCCAACCAATTGTATGTTCTCTTGCTTAGGCTGAATGGGAGTCACCAAGGCAATATCAGTGGAGGGGCCTTGTATACCTTTGTTGAGAGTTTGAGATTTGATGTTGTAAGCTTGATTGACCTCAGAGTATCCTTTATGGTCTAGTTTAGGAGATAGCGGAGTTTTGCCATAGTTAGATAATGTAGAGAAAGCAGAATTGTCAGATGCATAAGATTTGGTTTGCATAGACTCAGCCCTCATTTCTTCAACTGAAAATGGTTTAGGCGAAGTGGGGCTTTTGGAGCCGTAGATGTAAGGTGTTGGGGAAGGACCATCGTTTTTACGAACAGTTGAATATGTCTGTTCAGTTGACAAATTCTGCATGTAGTTATTTCTAGACAGATCTGAAGACTCAAACTCTCTTTTGAGATCAAATTTAGCGTTGAATTTAGGACTCATTGGTGAGGTGATAATAGGCCCTTGTTTCTCAAGACCACTGGTGATTCTGGGAGTAACATATTTGCTATCCATTTTATTTTCTTGATACTGGTAAGATTTATGATCTTCCTCCATATGATACTCTGTAAGAGATCTTGGAGATTCAAAGCATCTTGTCTCGTAACTGTAAAATTAGAGCAATGTTAAGAGAAAGAGCTCCGGACACCAATCATTGATCTGATTGGCAAATAACATGAATGAATTGAATATTCTGTATTATCAAAATGTAAGTCTCACTTAATTCCACAAGAAGAATATGTAAATAAAGATTTGAGTGTATCATAAAACCAAAACCACTAGGAGACATGCATTATAAATGGGCAGCGTTGTTACAACAGACTCAGCAGGTACATAAATGTTATATTCTAAGGCAACAACACAACAATAAAAACTACTACTCATGCATTTAACATTAATAAGTATTTGGCATCAATTGGTTAAGTTACAGATTCAACCATAAAAGTCCAATAGTCTCCTTCTTATGGCAGAGAAGGTTGTAGGTATGTTAAGACGGTCTAGTCAATTTAAGGATCTTGTTTCTCTGATTTGCTCCTGTCTCTGGGTGGTGGAGGCGGAGGACTCTTTCCTTTTGATCCTTTGGAAGTGGCTCTGAGTCCTTCTTCCAGCATCTTGTTCAGTTCTTCGTGTTTAGCTGTGTCTCCAACCTTCCACCTGGCCCCTACTATGGTGGGCTTGATGGAAGTGTAATATGTTGTCTTGTAAACTATTGTCTCTGTATCTTCTGTCTTATCAATAGTTCTATTTTCATGTTTTGACAATTCAACAATCATTAATTTCATTTTGTTGCGACAACAGAAACACCAAGTTATTACATTATTTTGTACATGCGTTGATAATTATAAAGCAGATTTGCCACATCCAATAATGTTATCCGAAGTTGTGTTAGCGCCAACAGAATGTTGAAAATAAAAAGAGAAAAAAAAATAAAAGTTAATAAATTGGTAATCATGCATCAATTAAGGAATAGTACATACAAACAATAATATTAAGATTGGAACAAATTACACAAAAACCTAGAAAATAAAATCTATTAGCAAAACCATAACCAAACAAATTAAAACATATCAAACTAATGCGGGTATTCTATTTGAGTGGGTATGTCATTGAGTTAAAAAGCGCTAGATATACGGGAGTACATGGAATATAAGATATAAATTGACACGGACACGAAAGCTCAAAACCATTCTCCATCAAATGCAAACTGTGTTGAAAATGTATCATGTCACTTTCGTAAGTGTCACAATATTTGGTACATCACTTAGTGAACTTACTTTTTGTTAGGGTTGTTAGGAGATCTGCAAATGTAAACAAAAGAGAAAACAAAATAAAAGATGTCATCTTTGTTACGAGTAAACAACACTAGGCTAGGGTAAAGAAATCACAATATCTCTAGCTTCTAATACAACATCGGGTTCAAAATAATAATTCATACTTTTATTTACGTATGTTTCCATCAAACGAGATCCCGGAAATTCTTTTAAGGTTCATCCACCTCCACAAGAAGTACTGATTCAAAATAACAAAACTTTAACAGACCCTTTTAATCGTTAAATTTAAAACAATGAATTTGTCTGTTTATAGAATAAACATAAAAATATAACACGTATGAATTTATGTACAAATGAATGTTTTGATAGAAATGAAGGGTGGAAAAATAATTTGTATTCAGCTAGAAATTCTAAGCACTAAAGCGGGAGAGAGAGAGAGTAATAAAGAATAAAAGCATTGTTAATAAGATTTTCAGTATATGTAGAAAAAGCACATCAAAATCTCTACCATTTTATTAGAAATTGAGAAAGAAATGTTCAATATGATGATGTATGTAAAATATTGATATAATTTATAATACATACACCGTGAACAACATACAAGGCTAAGAATAAAACTAATTTAATAACTCAATCTAAAGATGATACAAATTGAATAGATTAAATTTGTCCTACGCAATGTATGTAAATTATTCATACAAGCTATGTTTTTGTTAAAATGAATGTCCTGGATGTGTCTGAAGTGATCAGCTGTAAATTTTATAACCATTAGAACATGAATGTGATCCAACACAGCGGCACCATTTTAATTTGACAATACAGTTTTGACACATGGAGCGGCATTCCATAAAGAAGAAAAACAAAACATTAGTCACAATATCCAGGTTAAAATATAAATGTAGCCAACAATGACTTACGATGCATCATGTCATGATTCATTTTAGATATTATTATTACTATTGAATATGGGAAACACATAGTGCAATTGATGGAAAATATTTTGTAAAAGAAAATTATCTGTAAACTCTTACCGTGTGGTGAATCCCTCGTAATTCAACGGTCTATTGGACCTGTTCATGTCATCGGATGTGGTCGTTATATTTCTCGAAAATGTGGATAAGTTGGTAGACATTGGTGGTGGTGGATTAGATGGGGGGGAAGACTGGTAGTTCACATTGGAGTGTTCCTGTTGCGATGAGAACGTTGACACCTTATTGACGGGGATTGTTTTTCCAAATGAGTTTGTTGTAGTGCTTTGGTTGAAGGTGGAATGACCAAAACTGCTGTTGGGGTTGAATCCATTGCTCTGGCCAAAGTTGGATGTGTTGTGTTCGTAAGTAGAACTCTTGTTGAAGCTCTGGCTGTCAGATAAGTATTCTCCATCAGATCTTCGGTAGGGACTAGTGCTCTGGTTCAGCCTCGATTGAGCTCTGCTACTATTACTGTGGAGTGTTATTTCATTGTCGGTCTCATCGCCCGATGCGTCACCTTTCAATCTGTTCTTAGCCAGGCGTATGGCTATCAATCTACCCCTAGCTTCTTCCAGCTCTCTTTCAATGCGGAGCACTTCAGATCTCGCATCTATTTCTTGCGCGATACCTCCCACCATTTTTGTATTGAGAACCAGATGTCTCTCTTCTTCGTGTGATATGGACTTCTGAGCGGCGCGTACCAAATTATCTGTTGAACGAATAACAGCATTTCCGGCAGCTTGTAAACGTCTTGTGGATTCTGAATTAGGATCCGCTTTAACCTGTAAAAGAGGTTTGCCTTAATTTGTAAGCATTTATGTTAAAAATAAAATAAGAGTAAATTTTAAATGTCAATGTTTTAAATACTAACCTTACAAGCAACCAGCAGTTGAGCTGTGGAGCTGGCCACTTGTTTAGCACTAGATACGAGACGTTCTTCAGATCCAAGACCTTGTACCAAAGCATTTGCACTTTCGGCCAGGGAATGTGCAGCTGCCGCAACTAATCTTGCTGCAGACACAAGGCCCTCTGACCATTGTCCATCGTCAGATGAATGAAGTGGCCTGCGAGCTACTTTACCCTGTAATGGAAAAATATTTAATAATTTGATGAAACAAATCACTCCTGTAATAAATTGAAGCATTGATTGAAATTGCATTGATGTGTAGGTTACCTGATCAATCAACTCTCGTTGGGAAGCACTGGCGGCTCTGACAAGGGCTGAAGTGGCGGCAATAATTTTTTTGGCAGCTTCCAAAATCATTTCATCAAAGTTGAGTGTTTCGTCTGCCTCCTGAAAAGGTGTTATCAACCTTTAGCAAAATTAAAAATATATGAAGATGACCCTTACATAGAAAGACTCACCTAAAAATACTGCATATTCCGATGAGTTATTGCTGAGTGATGCTGTAGCACACACTGCAGGAATATGTCTGATTCCTGGGTGATTATAAACAAAACAACCAAGAATATCAAACATATCTTGCAGTAAATGCCTTAGTTGTAGATTCTTCTCTCTGCTCTTCTTCATAAACATCATATTCACATAATAAGAAAAAAATCCTACCTTCACACTCTTTCTTGGTCTGAGAGCAGCAAGTTTGTTTGCGGCGGCATCTATGGACGCTGCTGCTCCAAGCAACTCATTCTCAGCAATGACAGTTGGATCATCAGGATCAACCCAATCAGAACCTGAATAAAAATATCATTATTGTACCTGCCTATATCTCTAAAGAACTGAATCATAAACGGTTAGTCAGCATACCTTTGAGTGCTTCAGCTGCTGCAACTATATCGGCTGCCGCCTGTGCTACAACCCTACTGAGATCTGGGAAAGCTTGTTTGGCATTTGGTTGCCCTTGCACGGCTTTTAATACGGCCAAAAGTAATTCTCTATAAGCACTGGCCGCAGAATGTCCTGCTTTCAAAGTTCTTTCCTTGAGTTCTTCTGTTTCAGCACATTTATATGCTGCACCCTATAAAGTCAATATTTTTCTGGTTATTCACACAATCCTGACCATGAATGTACCAGCAGCACATTATTCATTAAAAGAA
Source organism: Mystacides longicornis (assembly GCA_963576905.1). Classification (NCBI taxonomy): domain Eukaryota; kingdom Metazoa; phylum Arthropoda; class Insecta; order Trichoptera; family Leptoceridae; genus Mystacides; species Mystacides longicornis. The sequence continues at coordinate 17,463,586 of OY756425.1, forward strand.
AATCTTGATGAAAAAATAAAATGGAAGATAACCTTGCAAATGGCCAGCATATCCCCTATAGCTCTACGTCCAATGTTGGCAGCCGCTATGACATCGTCTTGTTTGGTGGAATTACCAGCAGCCACAGCTTTAGCTGTAGCCACAGTAATTTGTTTAGTGCATCTCACCAATTCTTCGGGTGTTGCTGTTAGTTTGGGTGGTCCAGGAGACAATAATAGCTGTAATGAAATATTAATATTTAGTTATTTGATTTCTAATGCTGCAATGAAAGTTTAAAATTGTGAAATTTTCCAAATTTAATTTTTATAATGTTTATTACCTACATACTTGTTTTCTCATATTTAAATCATAAGTTGTTCACTGAAGGATATTTTATAATTATTACGAAATTATCTATATTATGTTATCACAGTACCTATCTATTTCTTGTAACTCATGTTACATACTAATGTTATTATTGATTTTTGTTTTGTAACTGCGAAATGAAGTGGTTGGTGACCCAGCGGTTACAACGCCGGCTTTCGTACTGCGGACGTCGTGGTTCGATCCCAGGTGCCGACCATCTTCCTCTTTCACGACACAAGCTTTAAGTAGCTTACTGTGAAAGAGTCAAGGAGTGTATTTGTGTTCACTTTGAGTGAGCACAGATTCATTTTATAAAAAAAAAAAAACTTTTTTTTGTTCTTCATTTTGTTCTTACTTTTTCTGTTATGATTTTGTTGGTTATTGTTATTACTACTCATGTTGATTTATTGTTAATGTAATAAACTTTATGTAAAAAGCTTTAGCCGTCAAATCTATATAATGGATAAAACATCAATGAATCAAATGAAAAATATACATACTCTGATCTCTTGTGCTATGGCCTCAATGGTGGCTTCGAGGGCTCTTGTTCCTCTGGTGTGCTCATCTTCTACTGCTTTGACAGTTTTCAACAGTGACGTGACATTGGTAACCATGACCTGTGAATTGTGAAGAAGTTAGTGTACCAATGCGGAGGAATGTGTAATGTGAATGTTAATCAACTTATAGGAGCCTGTCACACCAACCCTTCATCACATGATATATTCAATTGTTACAATACTACGCTGAGTGCTCATATTCAAAATATTTTTACTAATTAATCTATATAGGCAATTAAACAATTAAATCAAATCAATCAGCTTAGTATTGAAACAAAAAAGGTATTTTTTGATGTTGAATCTGAGGAAAGCAGGATGACTTTAGCCAGCGCTTTCTAAATAGTATTTCATGCCGATTTGAAGAAAAAGTGGAGAGACGTGTAACTTTTAACATTTCTGTTCTATAAGAATTTCTCAAAATACATTTAGGTACTATATTGTTTGTATAAAATCAACTTGACCAAGTGCTACCAATTAAGACTCCAGTATAAGTGAAATAGTATAATGATGTGATAAAAATAATATCTATTTTGCTAACTAACGATCTCCAGAATTTTTTGCAATCTAATTGTAAAATAAACCTGTGAACATGTCAGAGGAGCATTTCATACAAAAATTACAAGAAACAGTGCGTAAGAAATATTACATATTATTCTCACAAGTAAAATCAATATTGGACTATCACAGATTTACTATAGTAAGCACCAAAGCGTTATTGCTTAACATAAATAATGAGAATGTATTTTAATATACTAAAAATGATGTATTGTTAGTTGTGAATCATTTGAGAACTGAATAAAACACCATGATCTGACCGGGAGGCAAATGGCAAAAGCGAGAAAACAAGGAATATTCCATTGGCAAACATATAGTGAGTGATTGTGTTATTTTAACATTTAGACTGGGGATACTAACTACATACTCTCACTATATCGATTATTATTAAAAAAACACGACTAATAATACTTTGAATATTGAGTAGTAAATAGATAATACAATCTGGGTAGTGGTGAATCAGTCATGATATAAAAACGCGACATATTCTGACATAATAATATGTCAAAGAATTCATGCAAGTGCTTCACATACGAAATCCTACAACAGTTTGCATCATAGTTCTTTAAATAGATAACAATCACTAAGTTATTACAACGATGAAGGCAGCCAAAGATGAAGTAGAGCTTTGTACTGAAAATCAATCAATCATGTGATTTAGACAATAAAGCTGCTAATGAAACAATGAATATGTACATTGAAACAATCATTTTAAACTTAAAATATATTACTATGATTCCACCAACAATTTTCTGAGTCTCCATTTTCGTTACAAAGCCCTTTTTGAGAGTTAGGAAATAGAAATATAGGAGTAAATACATGAACACCCAATCAGCAAGCGTTTGAAATTTTTCTCATGTTTGCAAACCGGTTTATCAGTTGTCGTCTTCCTTCCTTGATGTGAAACCCCATTCTCATAGTAGTCCCACCATCGATCCAAAGATCCAAATTGTTTAGCACGATTCACAACAATGTCATCGTAAATGGACCACCAATTGTTGGCATAGTATTGCACGGGATATTTCTGAGAAACATCTTCAAACACCCTGTCCTTGTTATTGGAGGTGAAGGTGTAATGTTTGCTTACAACTGCCGACTTCATGGCATCAATCAGACTCATATTGTTTTCAGCATTGAAAGTCTGAACCGAAATGTCGGATACTTGTTTGGATTTCTTTTGTGGATGGATCGCAGGATTTGTCATGGTTTGAGTTCCTGAATTTACAATTTCTTTAATAATTTTGGTGTTATTATTGACACGTTTTTTATAGTGGTTTTCGATTTCCTCATAATATTTTTCCATTTCACACAGCTGATCAAATGAGATATCTGCATTTTCAACATCAGAGTAGATATTATCAAAATCTTCTTCATACTTGCGTCGTTTCAGCTCTACCGACTTCAGCTTCATCAATTCTTCGACTATTGGATCAAATCCTTTATAATTAAAATTTTGTTTAGAGACATCTTCCAATGTGGCTATCACATCATCAAAGCTTTTATTCAGAACAACTTTCCTAACTTCCTGAACACTTCCCAAGGGTTGTTCGGGTTCTAAAACTATTTTTCTATCAGTTTCCAAAGGTCCTAATTCCAATTCTCCCTTAAACTCTTCTAGTTTTGTTTTCGTTTCTATGTTTTTCTCAAAATTTTTCAACATCAAAGCCTTCCATATTTCAGCTTCCACATTAAACATTTGCCAGAATTCTTCTTGAGTTTTGATAATGTCCAAATAATTATGGTTTATTTGTTCTTTGGCCACAGATGGTGACTTGCTTTTGGACATTCTAACAACAGCGCTACTTTCAACTTTATTTTTGTTGTTGTTGTCATCAGTTACTTTCTCAATTTCATTTAAAACAGAAACAATATCTTTGAGCTCGTGATCAAGTTTCTCCAGCTTTTCAGTGTCAACATCATAATCCTCCCCATCCTCGTCAATGAGTTGACCAGATGAGAGTTGGTTGACTACATTGTTGAGTTTCTTGATTTCATTTAAGACAATGATCTCGGCATACTTCAATATTCGATATTCCATATCCCCTTTCCACTGATGTTTTCCAATTTTCTCACGATGACTGGGTTTGTTTTCTTGAGGAGCATTTTTATAGCTCCACTGCGTGTTTCCACTGGTGAGACTAGCCGTGGATCCAGGCTTTTTACTAATAAGACTTTCCACTTGTTCTTCGTAGTTTTCTATTTCGTCCTGACTAGAGTCTTCCAATATTCGTATAAGCTCTTCCTCTTGATCAGACACAAACCAGTCAGTTTCGGAGTCACAGTTGGAGACGGATTGTTTGTAAGTACTTTTCTTATTTTCAGGTCCAACGGAGGCACTTCTAATGGACATTTCTAAAGTTTCACTTAGGGACAGGTCTTGTCGCCGAGTCCTGTTTGGAAGGCTCCACCTTCGCATATCTGGTTGATTGATTCTTTCAACCTGATTTGCCCAAAAATGACTCCATTAAAATATTATAAAAAGGGTTGATAACATAAATGGGTGCTTAATATTCAATATCAAATTATTCATCAACAAAAAAGTATTAAGTTTGATGTGCTTATATGCATAAAGAGTATAAAGCCAAAAGGTTAAGAAATTAAAAAGTATGACGATATGTTGTTATGTCTCACAAGCTGCCAACAAACATTTATATCACAAGATCGTATTATACAGTGCGTCCGTTAGAACTACATCACCACACCACAGTTAGTGGGAACAAGAGGAGGCTAATGAGTAACCGCAATGTGATAATGCAGTTCGGAATTTCAGGATGGATAAATGCAGTTAATTTCTTCTTCAAAATTTTTGATTATTCTTTAAGCATATAAGGACACAAGAAGGACATACATCCCTGTGATTCCAACAGTAACATAATATTGTATAGGAATATAAAATACATGAAAAATAATATTATTCATTGGACAGTCCAATATTGATCACACCATCATAATATTCAACTGAGTCCAAACAACCTAACTGAAGACAATGACATAACATTGATTGATTGCAAGTCAATAAGGTACAACGGAATACTGCTCTATTTGAAAGTAATTTCAGTAAACAGGAATTCCTGTTGGATCTTACCTTTGCAGATTCTTTGAGTCTAGTCATGGCAGGGTCTGCGATATGCTTTCCGCTGGCGTCTTTGGTGGCCTGAACTAAGTCCCGCAGAGCGGCTGCTACATCCCTCACAGCGTGTATCAATAACACTTGACTCTCCGGATTGGAGCTTCCTAAAGACATAGCCCCTTGTTTCACGACACTTGACAGTTGAACTAGAAAACACAGAATAACAATTAACAATACAAACAAATTAGCAAACTATTTATTTTGTTTTCAATAATTTTACATACCTATTGTAGTAACTGCATTTTGAGCAGCGGATGCTAGTTGCTCTTGACTGCTAGCTGCTCCTCCAACAAGAGTTTTTGTGTCTTCCACCAGAGCCTTTGCAGTTTTAAGAATCGATTCACGGTGATCGGCAAAGGTATCATTTTCGTCTTCAGCATGCAGTGTACCTATAGACATATTCAAAAGATTTCAAAAATAGCTAACAGCTATCAATCAGTATATTTAAAAAAACATGAGTGTAATTATTATACCTGCACTTGCAAACAGAATGGTTGTATCTAAATCTCCAATGATAGCCATTATAGTTGCCGCGGCATCAATGCAGGCCTGGGTGCCTCTAGAACCAGCCTGCAAAGCAGCTAGAACACCTCCGACCTACATGTGGAAATATTATAAACATTAGACACTTTTGCCCTTTCAAGAGAAAATGTTGTAACAGCCTTTTAAATAAAGAAGAATCTACCTTTTCTGATACGTGTTTAGCTCCGTCTGTGACATCTCTTTGTGCACTGGGATCTCTACTGACTTGACACATCCCTCCAGCCTTCACTAATGTTACGACGGAACTGCCCAATTCTACAACACTGGATCGTATTCTTTGGGCCACATCATTATTGGTTGTGGTAGCGGCAGCACCAACTGAGTCTTGGGCAAGTTGGTTATACCTATGAGTTAAGTCTCCAGCCAATGTGGCCAGCTTTGAGACATCTGTTCCAGATTTGGCCGTCATTTCTGTAGCTAACCTGGCTATTTCTTTAGCAGCGCCGACCATCCTCGTCTGATAATCAACAAATGATTCTGTTTCGTTGAAGGAGCCAATAAGAGACATTCTGGAAAAATAAAAAATGCGTCTAACGTATTCTAAACTAAAATGAAACTACAAAAAATGAATATGAAAATCAGCTTTACCTATGGTCCGTAATTCTTGTAATAGACCTTGTCAAAGAATCTAGTAGTCCAGAAACAATTCCACGTTGAGCAGAAATTTGTTCAGCACTGCTTAGAAGTTCGGATGCTGAATCCCTGACATTCTGACTGTATTCATCTATATCGGGATGAATGTTTGTAGCCTTAAAACAAATAAGCAAATGATATAGCACACATAACTTTTGGCAATGATTTGATATCCTATCACACATAGTTGATGAATAAATACCCTTGGATTTCCACCAGCTTCTTTTGACGCGAGAATGAGTTGAGTCACACATTCAAGCATTGTCTTGGCTTGGTCCAATAATTGCTGTTGCTTTTTCGACTCTACCATATTTGAGGCAACTCCAATAGAAGAAGTTGTCAGAGGCTCAGTGTAAGATACCTAAAACAATTTTTGTTTAATGAAATATAGATGTATAGATTTATTTAAAATGTTATTCAAGTGTAGGAAGAATCTTACCATTTGATTGACTGCATGACCAAGATTTTCAGCTTCTGATTTTGCCGCAGCTCTTAGAGGTTCTATTTTATCCAGCATTTCATTTGCCGAACTTTCCAATTGTTCCGTATAGCCTGCAATAAATTTTAATAATAAAATATGGTGAAGAATTAAAGAGTGTAACTTAAATTTTTATTGCAATGTGAGATGATTACCTTGTAGTGTGTTTGCTTTCTTCACAGGCAATGTCTGCGAGACGGCCATCAATGAGGCTTGATCGATTTCTCTGATCTGGTTGTTGACAATTTCCAATGCTGACAAGCATTCACTCTGACCTGGAGCTTTGTCCCTGAAATTTTAACATTTTATCAGTAAATTTGCATGAATTATTTTTAGGTACAAGTTGAAGATTTGTCACACTGAGAATTTTGTTACTTCGTTTATCATTTGTTTACCTTATATTATTTACAAGTGATTTGATACTCTCGGAAACAGTTTTACTGTGTGTAGCCAAATGTGTCCATGGCTCACTATCATTTGGTTCCACAGCCAAAGACTTAGCAGATTCGATCATCGAACACGAGCCATGAATAATTTTCCTAAAAAAATAATTATGAAATAAATGCACCAAAATTATAACAATTACTTTATATGAATTTCTATTTACTGAACCCGTACCTTCCACTTTCAAGTATGGGTTCTTGCGAGCGCCTGGCCTGGGCTGATATTTTGGCAGGGATGCTAACGAATTCTGGGCTGTTAGCAAACTGACACAAGCTACTAACTGCCTCCAGCAATGGTCTTGTTTGTTGAGCACATCGTGATCTGTTGGCCTGGAATATGGATGTTTGTACATTACAGATCAAAACACTCCTCATATAACAAGATATCTCAAAACAAAATTATACAGTAATACAACCATACCTCAGAATAATCACTATCCAAGGCTTTGATTTCTTTAACAAGTAATGCGGTAGAGTTCGCCACTTCTTTGGCAGATTGTACAAAGTGCCTCTTTGCTACTGGATTGGTGGTTTTGGCTGACGCAACACGACAAGCGTTACAGAGCGCACTCGTATGTTTGGCAATCAATGTTGCTGCAGACAACACCTTAAAAAATGGCAGACAGAGATCACCTCTAAGGAACTTTAAGATTGTATGCATAATAAGGATGGTTTTATCAATGAATTTATGTACCTGTCCTTCATTGCTGGTAGGGTTTAGAAGGCTATCACAGGCTTGTCGTATAACCTGAGATGCTCTGGCAAATTGTGACTGATCAACAAGACCTGGTCTTCCAGCAACACTAGTTGGATCCGAAACAGCTACCTGAAAGAGTCAAATTAATATTTTTATAAATAAAAATCATTCTAATGACGTTACTGCCATATTGGTAATAATAAATTGAGTACTGACCAAATATGCTGCTTGTGCGGTACATTCGATGAGGCCGCAGATAGATTCCGAAACAGTCTTCACGGATTTACCTAATTGTTCGTGTTCTGATTCTCTGGCGTGTTTTGCTATGTTGGACATACTTTGACCTGCAAATGTGAATAAATTTTTAATCATTTTATTTCAGTTCCTAGAGATCTATGATTTGACACATACAATGTATGCAGAACTAACCTAATGCTTTTGAATGTTCAATTATGGTGTCCACACATTGATAATAGCCCAAGTCGCTCACAGGTTCAGATGGATGCTGCAGCAAGGGACGGACGCTTTGGATGCATCTTACTGCACTGTCACATTCTTTCTGTCCAGGGGCTCCTGAAGTACAAACTTCGACCAAATAGTTAATACTGTCCGTGACGGCCCTTGCAGCTGCAGAAAGTTGATTTCTGACGTTGGGTTGAGACGGATCATTCGATACAGACTTAGCCGTTGTAAGCAGTTTAGTTGACTCTTTTGAAACATTTTTCATAGAAACAACCATTTGATTTTGGGCATCGGAATCCTACAGAACAAAGAATTACCAATTAGCATTTATAATAAGAATTATATTAAAAAAAAAAAGAGATTTTCAGAATACTCACGATACTCTGTCCAGCCATTTCCATTGAGACATTCAGCAGTTGATTATATGCTCTTCCAAACTGTTTACTAGTTTCTCCTAATTGTCGTGGTGATGCGACGGCCGACTGAACAATGTCCGTTGAGTTGGCATTCAGATTTGCCGCAGCCACACTCAATTCTTGTTGGAGTTGACTGAAAATATTCATAACAATTATTTTTTAACAATTTGAAAATAAAAAAACCAAGATTTTCAGTTAAAGCGTTAAGCATGCGACAAAACAATGGCTAGTCACGCAAACAGTATTTCATTCAATGTTTCTATGTTATGTATGAGGAATTTGCACAATAACAATAAATAAGAATTAGGTACGATTGTTACTATTTGTTGCAGTATTATGTTGTATAGTGATACAGAGCAAGATATTCAAATGTTTATTTCAGCAAATATTTTTGGTAAAATAAAATAAAGAGATTTGAATAGAAATACTAACCCATAACTCTTGTTGGTTGGTGGGAACTCTCCCATAGACAAAATCTGCAATGTTTCGTGGATACTCTCAATCGTAGCATCCACATCTTGATGGCCGGGTAGAGAATTGACAGTATTGTGCAATGCCTGAAAAAATAAATTAATTAACACTTGGCTCTTAACAGACTTTTTGAATCATACATAAACAAAAATTGGTAAAGGTGACATACCACTGAAATGTTCTTAACGACAGTGTCTAGTCTGATGGTGTCATATTCTGCACTAGTCAGACATCTCTTGCTCTCTTCAATCAGTGTTAGACAATAGGACATCACATCTTGAGTCGTATCTATAACTCTGTAAAAAAACACATAAAAAATTAAAAATACAAAGTCACTAATACAATAAGTTAGACTATATACAGTTATAATATAAAGTAGTTACCCTGTATTCTGTTGGTTGGGTGATGACGCCACAACCCCTCTGGCAGACTCTGCCATTTTGGTAAGTCCTTGCGCTGTTTCATGTGCAGCCCTACCGCAGTACTCCACATTGCCCTGACTAGCGGCGGACACTAGACGAGCTGTACAGTTGTTAACTAAGCGAGCCGACTGCGTCAAGTCTTGAGAACACAGCTCCACCTGGTAAGTTTACATAATATCAGGTAAATATCGACAAATTACAAAACACAGATAATGATTATGTCATATTTTAAAGGCTTACAGTTTCCCCAGGGAGTGGTCTCAGTCTGCACTCCTTGGCAGCCCTCTCCACTTCCGAGAGTTCGCGTTGGAGACTTCTAATTATCTGTGTCGCGGCATCCAGTTCCAATCCGGTACAAGATGATCTGGCCCTGCTCACAGCCGATCTATCGGAAACAAATAAAATGTATCATCTGCAAATCCGACAAAACAGAGGCTTCGGTTAAAGGATTATTTTAAACTTGAACGAACCTCAGTTCTGAGCAGCTGGTTGTTAAATGTTGAGCAGAATCATTCAGTTGACGTGCCGCAGATTGGTCTTGGACAGTTGGTAAAACTGCTCGAGAAGCTTGAACGACATGGGTTGCAGGCTAAAAGAAAATATATGTACGTTAGGAAAAATTTATTGAAACATCTTACTTTCTATTTGATTGCTGAACAGTTATTACCTGCAGGAAAGCTTCTGAAGCATTGATGAGACTCAATTGAGAATTGGAATCGTCTGGATTAGCCATGGTACTCTTGACACCTTCAATCAATCTGGGGATGTGGTCAGCCATGATCCTGCATTCATGAACAAGTGTCTCCTAAAAATGGAAAAACATCTATGTTGACAAGATCTTGAAATAACACCAGCTTAACAATTATGTGATGTTTTAACTTCATACAAACCTGGGAATGACGGTTGGTATTGTGACCTCCGACAGTCTGAGCGGACGCAATGAATTGGGTTCCAGTTGAAGCGGCTTGTTTTGCTGCCGACTAATAATAAAAACAGAATATTGATTTTATAGAACCATATTACTATTAGTTATCTGCAAGTATAATAGCAATAGCATACCTCCAATCTCTTAAAGAGTTGCCTTCTCACTTCGGGGGTGGACGATGCGTAGTCCAATGTTACGTATCTCAATTCTTCGGCGGCACGACATAAGTCTTCCTGTTTGGATTTATCGTGAGGAGAACTGGCGCACTGTCTAAATGAGCAACAAAGATAGGTAAACTATTATTTTCTGTATCTTAATTTTTTACAGAATCTGATGTACCTAGTAGTACATTATTTCTTCTAAATTACCTAGCAGCTTCCACCATCCTCGCTGTGGCGTCAGCTAAGAGCTTGGCAGCGGCTAATAACCTTTTCTGTGTTTCGCTTTCAGGATGTTTATCAGCTTCAATCTAAAACCAGATAAATGACCAGAAAAATGAAAGGAAAGGAATGTAGAAAATGTATACTTAAGATTAAGTTCAAAACACTTAAGATACCTTGATGCTATGAATAAGCTCAGCTGTAGCTTGTCCTAACAGTCTAGCTTGTTTGACCATTTCATTGGGATCTCCAGCAGACGCACATAACCTTTCTGTTGTGGTTATAATACTCTCAACAGTTGATTCATGGACAGTTTCTCTGGCATGACGGCGGTCTGGAGAAAAGAAGTAAAATAGTAAAAAATATAATCTTTAAATATGAAATATGAAAAAATATATACAAATTAATCGTACTTGTGTTGACATGTCTTAAAAGGTCATCGAGAGCCCTTGAAACATCTGCAGCGGCAGCATTAAGGTCGCCCATTCCTTTAGAGCCTGTAGCTTTTTCGCATTCGTTCACAAGACGTTCAACAGCCCGAGCAACTTGCTTGCAAGCCCCAGATATTTGTTCTCGGCAAGCAGGATTGTTCAAAGTTGGTGCAACAACCTACAAATTAGACAGGAATCTTTAAATATGCTTTTGTAAGGTAAAGATAGATCCAATGTTCTAAAAATCAACAACAAGCGTACCTTGGCGCAAGCTACCAGTTGGCTGGTGGCAAGTGCACATTGTGTTGCCGCACTTATCACCCTGTTTTGAGCTTGTTGATCATCTTTGCAAGTTGCGGCAATGTTTTTAGCTTTCAATACAAGAGCGGCAGTGGTGTTAGCCACTGCTTTGGCCAATGCGAGCAGGATATCCTACAAACGAAAATCAAAAATGAAATATATGAGTTTTGAAATCTCAAATACACATAAAAGTATATTTGCTTACCTCAAATCTATATAATACTATTTTAATGAACTTCAGATTAAGAAAAAAAAATTAACTTATATCCTTGGCTGGTTTTATTTACAAGAAGCTGACTAAGCCTGTTGGGGGTGATTTAGTAGCTAATATTTTATGTAGCAAATTTCTTTCTACGGTATGTAGTTTATTTTAATAACACAGTTAGTTGAACAAATACAAAAAGCCATTTTTTTGTAAAAGTCAACAAATTTTATTCTCATAAAAATAACAAATTATTTCACAAAATAAAAACAATACAAACAAAACACAAAAATATATACAATATCTGACAGCTTAATTATTAGAATGTCAAAAATCATTTCATCTTACAAAACTATGACTTTTAATTTAGAAATTTGCACATAAAATAAAAAAAAAACTAAAACTAATAACTACCCCCAATGTAAATCACATTTGAAATTATCTTAAACATAACAAATATTAGTTTGCCAAAAGCTTTTCTTACAAAGACATCATAACTTAACAGTATTAGTGAATTATGTAAAAGAACAAACATAATATAGATTACTTAAATCTCAGATTTGGAGAAGAAGATGAGATATGATCAACTGGATTTTTAGGAGCAATGAGGATCAAAGTATCCCAAAATAAGACTGATAACAAAACAAACAGAACAGAAAATATAAACCCAGTTATCATTCAAATATTCTTCAACGCAATCTCCCTTACAAGTACAAGGGTGTTTTGTAGGGACAGGCCCTTTGTACAATTCTAACTGTTCAAAAGTTGGGTTGTACACGATTCTAACTTCGGTAACATTTTTGTGTTTAGGGGCTTCTGTAGATGTTTCTTTATTGCTACTGGTATAAAAAGACTCACTACTTTTGACAAAGTGTTCGAGAGGTCTTTTCCTATTATTCGGTATTTTAGTAGGTTGGGCAATTACATTTTTACATTTAAAATTGGGTTTTAAAACCTTTATATCTAAGGATCCGGAAACTTGGATATCGTTGCCAGTCTTTACGACATCATTCTTTATACAATAGCACTCAATCTCGCCTTTAGGATCTGAATTAGGTTTTGAGATGAAATTCCTAACTTTATTTTTAAAATTCCTAAATAATGATTTTTTCTGAATACCTTTGGTATCGCTTTGTTTTTGGTTGCTGAGGGAATCTCCACCAATATCGTCCAAATAGTCCTCACAGTTTTCAATCAAGGCATCTATACTAGTGCTACTAGCATCACTCTTATCTTTCTTGCTTCTAACAAACCTCACATTCCCCGCATTCATCTCGGCCATTACAACTTTACTGAAACTCTTTTCATCCAACGACATATTCTTGTCTTGGGACATTTCAAAATTCCTGTAATACTCACTCTCACCATCTTCTAAAATAACATCGAGCTCTCGCTTTCTTACAGCTTCGCAAATATCATGATTGAGTATAATGTCTTCGTACAAGTCATCTTGACTGTTGTCGCCAAAATTGATTTTGAATAAGAATTTATTATCGCTCTTACCAACAACATTACATCCATCTTCAAAATCATCCCCAAAGCTAATAGTCTCTAACCTGTCACTCCCATCTTCAGGGTCCAGCACCATGTCATAATAGCCGTCTGCGTGTTTTTTATAAGTCGAAGTAGCATTAGCGGGGAGCATACTTGTAGCATTCTTACTTTTCTCACCAACTTCGCTGGCGAGTTTGAATCTTTTCTGGCAACACTCAAACGTCACTTCATCACTATCGTCAATATAATCTAAGTCATTCAACTGCAAAAAGTCGTGGTGGGGTGCTATGATACATTTGTGACAGTTAGGATCGTACACATTCTCATAATGCTGTACTCCACTTGTGTTACTAATAGGAGGATGCCCTAACTGTACATGTTGCCGACTGTAACTGTTTACCTGTATCTCTCTGTTTTCTTCCGTCTCTTCCCCGATAGTGTAAAGGACTTGAGTTGAAGCTTCCCCGACTCTAGAAGCTGCGTTGAGAAGGTTCTGACGAGGCTGCAAATTATTAAGCGATTATTAATATTTTTATTTAACTACAATAGTCGGATTTTGAAAAAAAAAAATAAGTCCAAGTAGGTACCTCTTTAGTTTCCGGTTCGGCAGCCTTAAGCAAGTCGCTGAAAGCACTACACAGCCTTCTGGTGGCATCCAAGAGTTTATCTCCGTTATCATTATCGTCCATTAGAGCAGCTATCATACTAACTCCTGCAAAACACAACAAGACACGTTGTATTGCCGAACTTTAAAAGAGTTAAAAAAAAAATTATAATAATTTGGATTGATGAAAACTCACCTTTAGTTACTTCAGGCAAGTTGCTAGCAATAGTCGTAATTGCCGCACCTACAGCTGTGTGATCTACTTCATCGGTTGGTCCTGAAATTTAAAAGATAATACATAAATATGCTTATAGACAGGTGAGATTTATTCCAATTGAACATAGGAAGACGAGTGTTGGTTTTTAATTTACCAATTCAAAAGAATTTCCTTGAACGAAAACAAACTATTGTTTACTCAAATCTTACGAGTTGTGGTTGTCTATTGCTTTCTTGTTTTATAAGCATTTCAACATACCTGATGTCAATGTGACGACTTGCGCTGTGGCCGCATTCATAGCCGCTATCTGAGAGGACACATTCTGTTTGTTTGTGTCCAAGGTGACTTCTTTCCATTTGATCGAGGCTGGATCTGAGCCCAACTCGGGAATTTGAGCCTACCAACAAAACATAATACATTAAAAAAATATTAATAGCAAGTAGATAATTTTACCTATATATTTCTTCCATACTCTTATTCAGTTGGACGGATTTTAATAAAAAAAATTGGAAATATTAAAGGTTATTCAAGGATGGTCTAGAATCACAGTTTGTTCTTTTGAGGCGGGATGAAGATGGACAGATATTTATGAATAAATTGATTTTTATTTGTTTGACTTACCCTGACCAGCTCGAGCTCGGTCTGCCGAATGACTTCCTGACTGATCGTGATGGTGGAGAGAAGTGCTCTCTGAGGTTCGCTGAGTACAGACGACACCTTGGGCTGTTGAACCTGGAGTTAAAGAGTTCAGATATTAGCTTACTCTCTCAATCGGTAGAAGCTAAAACTAGCCCATAGAAAGTCTCTTTATGTATGTTATTAAATTACAAGATTAAATTAAGTTAAAATCATAAAATATTGGATTCATCTGAATATTTACGAAGATAAATCATAATTAAATAATTTGCCAGGATTTATATAAAATTTAGTATCATATCATCAATCTGTATGCAGATACATCAGAATGTAAGATTTTGAACCAAAATTCCATAGAATATTATGACAGTGTAAGGTCAAAACATGACATCTACCTAAGAAACTCATAGATAGGTAATATATTGTTTTGACCTATCACCTTCGATTTTTACCATGCTTGATAATGTTTGTTTCCCCTCCTGGAAAATTCTCTATAGACTAAATTCGAGGTATCACATACCGATCGATGATATATAATTGTTAAGAATGTTCATAAATCAAGTACCTACACGTCTGCCTGAGGTTTCCAAAGTACAAAAAAATGTTAGTAAAGATTGGATGCATGAAACAAACCAAAAAGAGCTTTTTATAAAACATGACAGAGAAATTATCAAGCATTTATACCTATATATTATATAAAGTAAAATAATATCCCATGTAGGTATATAAATGAAATCAAGCATTATTTATTAGTCACAAAGGTTTGGGAAGCACTCCAAACCACTCCAAAAAATCAAACCCTTAAAAACCAGTCATACCCAACAGCACATATTTAGGACAAAAAACAAACAAAAATGAACTGACTTATTTAGTCTATTAGTATAACCAATATAGAAACACCCTAAGTTTTTTATTCAATTACTAAAGTATCCTTTAACAACATGACCAAGATTTGGAAAGCGTCGGCGTTTAGTGTCGAGACGAAATGTAAACTGTTTGATGCGTGTGTGTTGCCCATTCTCTTATATGGGTGTGAGTCCTGGCACCTGACCAAAGCCCAGGCACAAAAAGTTTCAGCTTTTGAAATGAAGTGCCTCAGGAGAATTCTGGTCATAAGATGGTACCACCGCATCACGAACGACGCTATACGCCGGCGCACCCAGCGTGAGCCCATCACCTCTACCATTGTGGGGAGGAGATGGACATGGCTGGGACATGTGTTCAGGATGCCGAATGACAGTTGGCCGAGGAGAGCGCTGTTCTTCCTCCCATCAGGGTCCCGAAGACGAGGAAGACCCTCTCACACTGTGTTCCGCTTCTTCGAAGCAGAGCTGAGGGATTTGGACATGGTGTGGGAGGAGGTCATAAACATTGCGCAAGATCGAGCGCTATGGAGAGCTCTTGTTGCCTCCCTATGCCCCCGAGTGGGGATGTAAAAGGGAGTTGTATGTATGTATGTACTAAAGTATGGCCAAGCTACGAATGTACTTGTGGAAGATGGTAACCCATTCCAATGCGATTGATTTTGTTGTCTTTTTTCAGATTTGTTGTAGCAAAACAAAACACCAACATCTTTTGATAATACTGCAAAAGACAATTTATGTCAACAGATGAGTGTAGCATAGCTATAAAACCAGAAGCGTTACATATCCAATTGATGAATGTATTTAGAGGAGCATTGTAATATCTAGTATGGGATAGTGAGGCTGGGAAGGATGCGACAGAGCTGATTCAGGTAGCCTCAGGCGGAATATTTTGAAGGAGGCCATGCCTCTATTCAAGAAGATTTTATTATCAAATGGAAACTTTACAGAATCAATAAAACTACTATTATCCTATACAATAAAGCAGGAATTGATTAGAGAAATGACATGCAATCCTTTCTACAACCAATCTGTTTTGTGTAAATGGGGTTTTAATAAAAAATTAAGCACTGAATCAAAGAGTGCTCATTAGTTGTCTACCTTTTATAAAATTTATATCAGTAATAATAGACTGCCAATTAAAACATTTTTGCAAGACTCGCTTAATATGTTTGAAAACTTTGATTTAGCCCAAATAACAAAATAACCAGGTACCTATTTGATAATTAGTTATGTACAATATTCTAAATCCACTTACATTACAATATCAAACTTTAATCCCACAAATTAACCAACATAGATACGCTCACATCATTAATATTTAACCTTGTGTTTTATTAGCAACAATAGATAATAAAAGTTCGTTAGATCAAAACGGTGTTAGTGGATTAGGGGAAGCACTGTATAAACAAATTAATTTTCAATGCATCGTACCGAGGAAGGAGCGTGCCCTAAATTGACTTGACCAGAAACAGTGGGCTGCTGGGCTCCTAAGGTATGTCCTTGAGTGTATGATTTCGACCCTGTTTATAAGATAAATTGAAAAAACAAAATTATAAAAACATAAACCCCTAAAAACTCTTCGGCAATAATTCACAAAAAAAAATCCAGGCAATCACATTATAACGAAATTCATGAGACCAAGAAAATTTGTTATAATGAATTTATGGAAGGTAAAATATTTTTCCTGGTTGAGAACTCTTGTTGCCTCTCTATGCCCCTAAGAGGGGTCGCATTTATGATTTATGAAAAAATCTATCTTAGTGTTTCGTTATACTGGGATAGATTCTGGAATAAGGAACTAAACCTGTGTCAGTACATTTTGTATGAACAATTTTCAGTAACAAGCTGAATGTTCCTTATTCTCAGAATTTCGTTACTTCGATATTCGTTATAAAAGGAATTGACGAGTAGATAATTTTCAATAGTTTACCTTCTACTAATCTCATGACGGCTGGTTTAGCAACCGACTGTGTATTGATTTTCCCGATCATCGTGGTCTCGTGTTGCAATATGGTAGCCCTGAAAATTATCAAAAACCATTAATTCTGTCCAAAGACTAAACATTACAAATAAAAATTTGAAATTTCAATTTGGTAACACTTCAGAAAAAAAAATATTTACTTGTGTGGAGAAACAGAATCTTCCACCATCGCTGATCCCTCATCGCCTTCGATTCCATAATGGTCTTTGGCCTTCTGTTTTTTCAAAATGATGTCGATGTATCCAGCGATGACTTGGAGAATTTGTTCGGCTTCAGTAGTTTGAACTGAATAATATTGATCGCTAGAAATATATTGATATAGATTAAAATTTTACAAAAATTAAAATATTTGCTCTCCATATTATATAGACAAATTAGTAATATCTTTGATTTTTCTTCTATATCTGCCTCGAAGGCTGGCTTAGTGTGATCATTTTCATGTTAAAAACTTTATCCATTATGGATCAAATTCAAATCCCTAAAACTCTCATGATCAAATTCTTTGATCATGTAGAAAAATGTCATGCCTTAGGAATGGCTCAAAATGGCATCTCTAGATTTTACAAGCAGAAATGCTAGCCACTGAACAAACAACCTGACACTACTTAATTCCTTTATAAATCTTTTAGGTAGTTATTTTTTATAATTAATTAAATGTGGAGACAGCTGCTAAATCTAAAACTGTCAACGAACCAAATTTATGATCAGTTAATACCTACTACTCATAATAAATAAACTTTGCCTTCAAAATTATGGAAAAAAACTCACCTATAATCGCCAAAGTCCAAAGTGAATGTATTCGGACTAGCACACCATCTTCTGACTGTTGTCAACGGCCAAGTCTGCAATATTTCCTTGGTCCGCTCGTCCAATCTCAGCACGGAATCTTTTGTAACTCCCAAAAGACGCGGCACCAATTTGTTTTTCCCTTTCATTTTTTCCTATAAAACAAACACACATTACCTTAGCGCATACAGGAATGAAACTAATCTTCAGTCCAGCTGATTGAACCAGACGAAGTTATGAAACTTTTTAGTTTAATAATGAAAATTTCTTACTTTCACCAAGAAAAATGCAACACCATATGTCCGTAACGCTCTGGCCGTCTTGGTGTATAAGACTTTGGAGTCTAACTCGGACAGTCCAACGTGTTGTTTATGTTCTTTGAATATCTTCTTCTCGACAGCTTTTACTTTGATGTAGGATTGTGGTAAGAATTCTTTTAGACTGAAACAATTTACAGTATGTATTATTATAAAAGAATCTATATCAAAAGTAAGTTCAGTTTCCAAATTCATTTCCGCCCCATTCTTTTCGCTGTTACAATATTTAGTAAATATTTTTAAGACTATTTTATACTGTAATTTTTTTTATAAAATATGCCATTTTGCAGGTATAGACAACCAGTATACTGCACGTTACTAGTAATGCACTGGGTTCCTAGGAAGTGGTCCGTCGTCTGACAGGACGGCTGTCTTTCAAAATTATTACAATGCTTTTTGTTACTACAGTAAGTTCTAAACTGACACATTCACCGCTGTTTAATAGCAGTACCATATTCTTAGGAAAACAGACCATAAGGTACGGAGGTCTATGGATATATCAAATAATTTGTATGTTTTTTTCTTTTGATTTTGAGGAAGTTTACGTACCTATCCCATTGATTTATATCCTTTTCACTTTTTATTCATTCAATTTGTATTGCAGGCACGTTTAAAATTGTAAAATATGATTTTAAAAAATCTGAATAACAATAAAATAGTTAACTCACTCTAAAAAGCCTGTAACGTGTTTGTCCTCTTTGTGATCACCAAACTGAATTTGACACTGAATACCAGCAAATTCACAGGCTATAAAAAAAATGAGTCAAATTAACAGAATATTAAAAAAATCATTTACTACATTATTTTCACAGGACTGCATAAAAAAGATCACTTTACCTTTCTCTAACGTGACAGGATGTGTGCCGTCTAGAATTGCATCACGGGCTTGTACGTAGAGCAAGTTCAACTGCACCGGGTCTCTGGAATCAATATTCTGATCTGAATAGAAAAATTTACGTCGCAGCAATACGGTCTCTGACTCATCTACTCCCTGCTCTCTTAACGTTTTTGATGGATCAATCCAATTAACTGAAATAAAAAAAAAACATTCATTAACAATGAGTCAAAGCAGTGACGGCATAACACAAAAATTATATAGTGTGTGCTTTATGTAGCTACAATTCACTTAACCAGAAAAATGTTAAAACTACTTGACTAAGGAAAACTTGGAACACAAACCTTCATCATCTGTCCTAAGCTTTTTCCTCAAACTCTCCATTTTTGCGTCTTTTTCTTTCTCTGCCGTCTTTCTTTTCAAAGTTAGAGTTCCGTAGTTTGATTTGGTATCGAAATTGTCCACTTCTTCTTTTATTTCATCTCGCACCTATAAAAGAATGAAAATCTTTTGAGTCCTAAATACGTTGAGATGGTGTAGGCAATGTGTGCCATCGATCAATCGGATGGAACTTACCAAGCTATATTCGTCGTAGTTGGTGATGCCTATCTTGGTGCAGATTACGACCATGAGATTCGCAACGTTCTGACTGTCGTCGACCATCATTGTTTTGAGAGTTCCTGAAATAGTAAAAAAGGTTAAAAAAATTTGAAATTTGAACACAAATGAGGTATAGCAGAAGCTGTCACTGGACTCACCATCTAACATTCTGACTCTTAGGGTTCTCATCTTCTTCTTGTACTCCACAACATCCCCATTTCTGAGCATGTAATATTCCAGACTCCTTCCCGGTTCTAGCCAAACGCCCTTCTTATTATCCTCCTCTGATGCCAAGAATATTCCATAATCTTTTGCTGCAAATCCAATAGACACATATTAAAACACCTGCTAGGAGATGAAGACACCTTTAGAATCGAATCAGTTTGAGGTGACTTACGTTCAGCCTGACTGGCTTCCAGAATCTTATCCCTGATGACCCGGCAGGCATCGTAGACGGAAGTAGATGGGTCGAACTGTATTGTCTTGATAACTTTCCCATCATCTAATGATATTTTTAATGATAAAGTAGCCATTTTTATATTTAGAATATCTGAAAAAAAAAATAACAAAATCCCACTTTAGCAAATGACTGACTTGAATGACTTCTGTCTGAAATAATAAGACACATTTTAAGCAGCATGTTGTGTTATAGAAAGTTTCTGAGTTTTGTATTGGACAGCGCTTTTTTTTATGATATACTTTCTAAAATATGTAAACAATTTTTTTTCTCTTGAATGCATCTGGACTCGTAGAACAAACACATTTCTGAAATCTTTCAATCAGCAATTGAACTTCAGAATAAAAATCAGGTACCATTTACCAGGTACAGAAAATCAAATTGAACCCTATTGCAGCTAAGATGCCCTTTTGTAGTGCAAACAATAGACTCAATGATGGACCTAAGAGAAGTGAATAAAGGGTCCAAAATTAAAATCGCAAAAAATACTCACATTACATAAGGACACTTGGAAAAGGCTTCTTCACCCTATGGGGGAATGATGCAGTCTTAAACCATCAATATTCTTTCTGTAACAACAACACAACATAAAATTATTAACACCGTGATACCAACAGCAATATGTGCCTGAGTGTGGGAAACAAAAGAAAATACAACCAAAGACCTGATGAAGAAATTCACAAAAGTTTTCTGACCAACGAGGTATGTCTTTAACTCTCAACGAATCTTAAATTCCATCCCAAAGGCACACGTGTTATGAAATAGAATTTTCAGATTTCATTTCTCTACTGATTTGCATAATTGGAATTTTTTCCATTTGAAACTCCTTACAGCATCACGAAATTTAGACTTGATCATAAATTTGCCTTTTTTGGAAAAGGTTTCATTAGAATAGTGAATTAATTTAACGCATCTTGTTGCCAAATAAGACGAATGAGTAAATTTTAGTGTATGTATTCATAATTATGTAAAAAGTACACATTTTAACAAAAATATTAAAAAGTGCAACCGAGTGTAGGTAATTATTTTGCATACATTAAAATTTAGACATAAATTTTGTTTTGTGTGCATCTCATTTTATTTTTTTTATAAGATTAACCTAAACGTATTATAGGTATATTTTTATAATAGTATCATTCAATAGAGGGATAAACTAAATAAAAGTAGGTACCTACCTAAACCGCGAAGTTTTACATTTTTTTCAAAAGATTATGAATACAACACACGCATATAACAATTCGAACCGCAAATCTACTGGTAAAACGAGAGAAGTGCGAAAAAAATCGCTGTTGACATTGAATTCGGCGTTTAGATGACATTGGTGTGTGTATTATCTAATACTAAAGTAATCCTAAGTTAAGACACACTACAAGACGATGATTAACGTCCACGAGAAGAGTGGGGGACCTTGGGGACATCAGATTGACTAACAGGAAGTATCTTCACCTGAGCGATGTCTCGTTTCTGCTGCTGCTTTATTAATAGAACTACGTGAGCCAATACGAGGAGGTTGGCGGGCGATCCATGGGATGTGCGCGTACACAGGAAGCGATATCAATAAAGACGTCCTCTCGCGCATTGCACCTTGGTTGGGTGTTGGGTGCACTCGCGGTGGTGTCGCCGTTTTGGGGCACGAAGAAGAAATAATGATTGTACTTAGCCCAAAATAGGAATTAAATGTGCAGGCGACGTAACCGTAGGCGGAGTGACGAGATATGTGGCCGACGCGCCGCACCTTAAGGTAGGCTACACACGATAAGCGCGCGAATTCACCGCAGTGAGTAAGATCCGACCGAGGAGTATGACGCGCTCAGTGCACATTTCCGGCTGCTGATAAGGACAGTCCAGCGAATTTATCTTCAAATTGCGCTTTAGTAGATGGGTAGGTGTATGAAAGGATCACCAACGAATTTTGGTTCCTCCATACAACTTGCTACTAGAAGAAAAATGACAGTGTCCGTCCAAATAAAATTGGGACCCTTCAAAAGACGATATGACTGATTATTATTACAGTCTAATGATAGTGCCATAAAGCCATGCTTCGATCTTCATTCGAATATCTACATGTTTTCAAAAGCTTATTTATTTTCGGCACAATTGTACAACGCCTGTTTTCCGTCTGTCCTAAGTGATGGATGTGTTCGGAGGTCTACCTTGGTACGGGCTTTGCTCAGTTAGGTGGATTCAAATACTTGTAAAAATTATTGTAATGCTATTATCTATGAATAAAGAAAGTTATTAAGTTAAGTTCATACCAGAATCACAACCGAAGAATTCTGGGTTGTTAGTGTGACTATATCAACTATCGGAGAACGCTAACAGAACAGCAAGTTAGAGGTACAATAAGATTGCGTGGAAGTGTTGAGAAAGCCTCTAGAGGCGAAACGTACACATCAACAATTACCCAACCGCTAAACCCCTCAATACAATCACAAAAAGCCAACGAAGGGCGCTACAATTGACTCGTTAGCAAAACGAAACAGATTCAGAAGGATCCAAATTAGAAATGAAACGGATAGGATTTTTGTCAGATAGCTGAAATTTGTCCAACCGAATATCCGACGGCACGTTGCCATGCTTAGGTTAGATCCACATCGCTTTCCAAATGCATTGATTGCCCAATAAAAACTGAGTAAAAAGAAACAGGGTATGTGCAGAAGTCGATTTGAACGGTCACCGTGATCACCAACACTGGGGAAATCTGGTAGGGTAAGAGTCGGCATGTATGCTAAAAATCAAACGTGAGTTCATTTTATTAGGCAAAGAGAAAATATATGGGCAGAAACACGTCGTAGGTTCTGATCCGACGCTAATGTACTTTATGTATCTGAAAACGATTTCTAGAATTCCTAATCCGCTACTTAGCCATAGAGTTGCCTGCCGTCGATCTAAATTTTGACTGGCAAATTACGCAACTCATAACTTGAGTACGTACAGGGCTCGCTGCAGTAGGTGTATTTGACTAAGCGTGTATGATAATATTATACACATTCATATTATTACATATAGCAACCATTTCTCTCTCTCTAAAGCCCAGTTTACTGTTTTCAGTTCGGTGGGATTTGGGTACCTACAATATCTTCCGCCGATATAGTCGCCACGCCATGCCGAAATAGAACTCAGGGGTACCTCACTGCGGGCCTATTGTGTTTTTTTTAATCGCACGATCAACTCAAAATAAAAGGTATTAAAAAAGGAAGCAATGTGTTTGCTGGAGGTTTATGAAACACCAAAACATAGCTTTAGGTAGATTTATGTTTGAACGCCTTTGGCTGAACCAGAGGTACCCCAAGCCTTTCTCTCGCGTAGACCCCTTGTCATGTTATTCGTTTTTTTTTTTGTAAACATTCAAAAACATACTCATTTTGAAAGACTAAAATTTCTTATATTCAACATTAAATTGTGAATACGTTAAAAAGACACCTGTTATGTTTTATACCCATTCTAATTTCATGAACCCCTATTTATATGCCACAGACTCCTTGCAGACCCTCGTAAACCTCGGGGGTCGATATAGATTACTTTGAGAGCCATTGGACCGAACAAAATTATGAAATAACTCTTTAGGATGAACAGATAACTCTGTATTTTCCATACAGAGGAACCTTGGCCTTTCAAACACTGATATGGATAGAGGAGAGAATGAAGTAATATTCTAAACATGAGACCTATCAAGGAGATATTGCATGCTAAAGAAATAGAAAGTGAATATAAAAAAGGCGATAAAAATGCGTTAACGAAATTGAGAGGGTGTCGTGGTTGCGGCCCTGGCACTTCGCACCCAGAAGAAAATATAAATTTATGAGCGACATAACATCAGCACCACAAAACGACCGCTCAGTCGATAGCAGACACGGCGGGTAGCAAGAGGGAGGTCGGCTGACGAATGTTGCGTCCGTCCCACTCGCTGTGCACCCCCGAAGTGGCATCTCTCTCTCGTTGCGAAATGAAATGACTGTCTGAGCGTGAAGGTTGCATCTCAACAGCTTTGTTCAGAGGATTTTCAATAGAAATCTAATCCACTGCTACTGGAACACGGGCATGTTCTGGCAAAGCTCGACACTTCCGATTTTAATTATTCGAATGGAAAAATCTCACCAATGGCGCATTGTCCACAATGTAGGGCAACACGACGGTAGATAGGTGTGCTTGAATTCATGATAGGTAGGTAATGCGAAACAACATTAATCGTCCCTTCTAGCGCGTAAGTGTAAGGCTTGTAGAATGATACTGAATCACGAACTAAATAAACTTAACTCATTATTATTAAAAGTACATACGGGCCATTGGTTTCGCAAAAATCTCATATTCTGGTGCTATCGTAATAATCTAGTCTTCGGTAGAGCCGAATGGTAAATAGTAATCTATACTAATATATAAAGAGGAAAGATTTGATTTTTTGTTTGTTTGTTTGTTTGTTTGTTTGTTTGTTTGTTTGTTTGTTTGTTTGCTTCGAATAGGCTCCAAAACTACTGAACCGATTTGAAAAATTCTTTCACTTTTGGGAAGCTACAATATCGGCGGTGAACATAGGCTATATTTAATTTCCAAAAAAAAGTGGGTAACCTACGAAAACTTCAATAATGTAACCCAAGGTGTAAAAAATTTACCTAAAATATTCTTTTTATCGCGAACGCTGTGAAAACTAATGATGATAGAATAAAACAATGTACCACAATTTTGTAGAAGACATCATTATTTACAAAAACTATCGCGACAGCATATGTCTAACTATTATAGTTATGCCACAATAAGTGTTTTTTTATTTAAAAAAATCAATAAAATGTCACCTCTAGAAAAGGCTCTTTATTGGTATCTTGGTATTACTCCTTATTAAAATAAATTAGTTCATATTCAAGTCTGCTTCAATATGTTTGTATAACTTTTTGAATTATTCAAATCGGACATTCCATTCGAAAGTTATCACGAGTTTAAAAATGTGAGTATTGGAAAAAAAGCATAGTCTCTTATCATCTCAACTTATCCGATGCAGAGTGCGTAAGGGAACGGGGAGGGCTGAGGGGAGTCGTGTCAAGTTTAGTAGAAATACCGCGCAAAGTAGTCACGGTGGTAAAGTGACGTGACACGATACATTGCAATGCAATTATTCCAGATTAACATAAATGCTATAAAATATTTTGTAAAAGTTAGGGATCTGTAGGAAAACTAAATTATTTTTAAGTATCTATCTACCCGTGCGAAGCTGGGGCGGACCTCTAGTATCTAATAAAAATGTTCCAAGTAATAAAACGTTCAGTAATATATAAGTGTCTTAAAGCGAAAGAAACAGAAAATTAAAGCGATTACTTTAGGAGGTCCTGAAACATAAGGTAAGGCACGTCTCTGCAAACGGATGTTAAAATAGAATGCCCTCCCCAAAAAAGCAAAGATGCAATAAAATAACGCAATCTATCTGATAAAAAATAAGAAACAAGCGTATTTACCTAATGCTTGTGTCATGAAAGAGGAAGATGGTCGGCACTTGGGATCGAACCCACAAAAGTCGGGGTCGTAACCGCTAGGCTACTCAACCACTTCGAAGTGAAACGCAATAGTGGTCAAATCTCGTAATAAATACCTACCTGAAGAAGTAACGAAAAAAGTTTCAGTGTATGTATATATGACTATCAACTTGTCTCTGAACTGATTATGTTCTGAAACATCTTCGTTTTAAATGTTTCCTTCAGTTTAAAGATTCGACGCACATTTTTTTCTCCTATATTTACCTATTTTCAATTTAATTTAAACGACTTTCTTCAAATTAGTTTAGGTAGGTACCTACCTATAAGATTCATAAAAATACCCAATTGTTATTTTTAAATCGATATCCTCCCACACATTCATGATAACGAAACATTTTTCTTACTCCCGCAAACTTTGTTTAATCTGAATTAAGCCCATACCTTAATTGGGAAAACAGAGGAATTCGCATCGATGGTAGATACTTGAACCATCTGCGATTTGCCGATGATATAGTTCTTGTTAGTAACAGTCCCGAGGAACTAGCAAAAATGCTTCAAGAGCTGAACGAGGTCTCCAAAACAGTAGGATTATGTATGAACCTGGCTAAAACACAAGTAACGGGCACACAAAATACTCAAATCGAGATTGATGGCAGAGTTATTGAAAAAGTCCAAGAATATATATACCTGGGACATTGTATCCGATAAAGAAAATCAGACGGCAGAAATAAAACGAAGAATCGGACTAAGTTGGGCTGATGCCTCTGGGAAACTAGGGTATATATTAAAAAAATAAAAAAAACACCCATCAACCTGAAGAGGAAGGTATATGAAGCTTGTGTTCTGCCAGTAAGTGCATGTGGTCTTGAAACTGTCACTCTGACAAATCACAGCGCAGAGAGACGAGTCACGCAACGAGCGATGGAAAGAGCCATGCTAGGACTGTCCCTAAGTGATAGTCAGGAACGAAACGGTGAGAGATAGAACTAGAGTCACAGACGTGATCCACCGGGTGATGACTCTAAAATGGAAATGGGCAGGATATGTCGCTAGAGCTACTGACGAAAGATGGACCAAAATACTGCTGAATTGGAGACCGAGAGACACGAGAAGAAGTGTAGGAAGACCACAGATGAGATGGAGGGATGGTGGTAGGGACGGCCAAACTAGCGGTCCTCCCACTTTCTATTTTGGCGCAAAATAACTTGGGGATAACATAATTAAATGACAATTCGACGCATTAACTTTTTCTGCTTATATATATATTTAACAATTAACTTGTTCTGCTTATATACTTAACGTATGTTTAGTGTAATAGCACAGGAAGAAGATAACTTGATTATAGTTCAAAATAAACCTACGCTTCTATTTGATTTAGACATAGCACAATGAAATTGATGATTGAAGGAAAATAGGGAGGCCTGTGTTCAGCAATGGATGTAAACAGGCTGATGGAAGTTGATTGAAATCGCGCAAGATTGACGGCGGTGAAGGTTTGGTCTCCATAGCCCCAAAGTCCAATAATTTTAGTATTTTTGTCCAATCAAACATGATTTGATATCTTTAAATTACATATTAGGTGGGGAAAATCATGCACATACGCCATAGCTATAAAGTCGTTGCACCGGTTGAGCGCTAAATCTAACGATGTAGAAATTTTAGTGCAAGACAAATTTGAGTTTCGTGCAAATTTTGAACGTGCATTAGTCAAATTTCGTGTACAAAGATAGCGAATACTTGGTTAACGCAGGACTGTGATAACACAATGATAAAGAATGCAGGTGTTGGACTGAAATGAGTCCAGCATTGAGTGCAGTGACAAGGGGAGAGGCAGTGTTATTAAGGAGGCCTGGCGGGAAGCCAATCAAGTGAGGGAAGACTCCCTTCGGGGATGATAACATAGAGCCGCACGTCTCGTTATAGGATATTGTCAAGACAATGACTCGGGTAATCTCTGCCAACTCCACTTCAACTGCATTTCGTTTCAAAATATCTCATAGATGAAAAGATATTTTTATTCTAGTACTAGCTCTCCCGACAGACTTTGTTCTGTCTTTACTATCAATATTGAACTCGAACGATCGATAATTCTTAACTTATTTAACCAATTAAACTTCGACCGATGCATATGTTTAAAACGATGTTTGCAGGGCACATTCTGTCAATCTCACGAACTATAAAAAAACCGACAGTTATGTCGAATACCGATTTAAATTCAAAAAATAGAAAAAATATATCGTCAAAAGCACTAACAATGTTACCCGCGTTAAGTTTTCTTAAAGTTACTAATGTTTCGCGATAGAAACGTGGCCTTTCTGATTTTTTTTTCATTCATAAGCACCTTCTCCCGACAACAGCAAAAAAAAAAGAATTAGCGAAATTGGTCCACCTGTTCACGAGTAATGTCTTGACCAAGGGAAATAGCGATCTATGTAATATAGCTGATTATTATAACAGAGGAAAAAATGTGGAAATCGGATTCGTCTCCGCTCAGGATTATTTAAAATCGAAAAAAAATGGATAGCAAATTATATAAAATATAATATTAAAGTTAGTATGGAACGGATTTACTGACAACAACGCCATCTGTGAAAAATTCCCATAACAACACATTTTTTATTTATTTGACAACCATTGAGTTTCAAAACATCGGTACCTACGCAAATTTCTTTCAAGCTTTTGAGAAATAATTTAACATTCAATCATAATATTCAAAACGTATTTTTGTATTCATTACAAATTCGAAATCAATATTCATAATAAGGATAACAGCACAACGTCTGTCGGGAAAGCTAGTTATAAATAAGTAGAAGATAGGCTTCTAACAAAAATGAAAGGTAAAAAATTGAGATGATCAATAGGAAAGTTGAAAGAAGCTGAAAGGCGCGTGAATGCGTGGTCGACGGAGAATGATATTAATCGAACACATCAAAAAGTTATTTTTTTTCATAATCAATTACCTAAATCAAAATAATATGTTGGAAGTTCCGGTACGAGGTTTATAATTTTAGATTTTTAGCCTTCAATGAAATTTATTTGAAGAAGATGAAGTTAACTTGAAGAGAAAAAATTACACATGGTATTAATTTTTCAATCACTAAAAAAATCAAAGTGCATCTATAAAACAAAAAAAAAACGATTTTTTTTTTGCATTTTCATTGATATTTTTTTTCTATTATTCCCACATTTCGTTAGATAAAAGTGCCGAGATAACACATAGAATATTATGTCAGAATACGTATTTATAAGATTCAACTAATTTATGGTCAATGTGTATTAAAAACCAATGCATTGTCATCTTATTCTGAGTTACTCTTAATATCAAGCTATAAGAAAAAAGTTTCAACACCAATAGCATAATTTGTACTCAATTAATAAAAATACGAGTTGATAAAAACGTGGTAAAAAAAACTTTTCCCCACACATTTAATTGAACACACACACACATAAACAAGTTATTTTTACACATTTTTCTAGTCAAACGGTTTTCGTAGATGTCAATGTTGACGAGTTATTCCGGAATATTAAAATACATTATTTTAACTGAATAAAAAATATCTTAACAAACGAAAGATTCATTAAAAAATTTCTATAGTAAAATTATCTGAAAAATTGTACAGTAATATCTGCCGCAGAATGTATAATAATACAACTACTAAATTTTGTATCACATTTTCACAGGTTTTGTGGGGTAAACAGCGAATGAAACAACTAGATCAGTGTCCTAAAATAAGCTCCTATATACAGCGACTTTATATGAAATTCTCGTTTCATGCTTTCCATATTAAAGTTTGAAAAACCGAATTCGTATGTATTTTGAAAAAATAATGCCCGTTCTGTACTAACTGTCAGAAAAATATACAGAAGCATATTATATGTGCTTGAAATCATCGGAGAGAATTGATCATTTTGGTAAAGATAGGTTACATACTAAGATGAGTGTCGCTATTAAAATAAAACACTTATAACGAACATATGTGTTCAGGTGATAATTTCACAAAACAACGGACAATTGATAAAAGTGTAGCGCGCGTATCAATAAGACTGTCAAATTGATTCGTCACCGAATAAAACTTTACACTCTACAAAACAACACAATAAAAAATAACAGCAATGTACAAACGACAAACAATGTTTGATTGCATTCTACAGAAAGACACTGAATGAAAGAGAATTTTAAAATATCTGACCTTAGGTTACTTCTGCTCCCAGATGACATCTCGCACAGCATTCGAGTTTTAATAAAATTCATAATTATTTGCATTTTGGTTTTCGATGGTCGGGAACTTCGATTAAAATATTATTTTCAATCGACGACAACTTAATAATTATAAAACAAGAGTGGATTCCGTTAAAATTTTTGTAGCGTGTAAAAACTTCAAATAGTTTCGGATTAAAGTTGCATCTGAATTTCAATAAAAGTATAGGTGTATATTACATTATGTGAATTGGTATTAATGTAAAATCTCGTCACTGATAAAAAAAATGCCCGAATAAATAAATAAATATATATAAGGACACGAGAGAGTATAATTAGTTTAAGTGCAAGCTGTGAGCGCTGATAAACCGACGGAGGACAAGTTTAGTAGTGGTGGGTTTGAAGGGATGAAAGTGCAAGCTGGTAGTTCCCCGGAACAACCGTCCCACACGGCTGCCTCCAACCAAATGCCGACGGTTGTAGAGAAGTTTGGGTAAGGACAGTCAGGATCACCCCTCGGAGGGATGGCGGAGAGTCGAGGGTGGTGGGATGGGGGAGTAGCGCGCACTCTAAGGAAAAAGGAAAATGTGTTTGTTTGCGAACAATTTTTCAGCGCTCTCTATGAACGCGGGTATGTGAGGGTGTGTGTGTGTGTGTGTACGCACGCCAGGATACCAAAATCATCTCCCACCTACTTCAAGTTGCATAAAATGAACGTTTTCAGTTGGAAAAAAAAAGACTATTATTAGTCATACATTTCCATCACCAAACGACATTTTTGCTACGAACATTGACAAGTAGTGTGAGTTCAAATGATTTCGATTTTAAAAATGATTGAAAGTCGCAGTACATATTTGACATTGTACTATATGTAACTGGTTTAGAAAGTACCTTTTCATTACAAAGAGATACATAGAGTTTCAATTTTAAAAAAAATGTAGAAATTAGAAAAATCCTTTTAGTTTTACGTTACTGAGATCCTGTATGAACATCGATCAACAGTAGAGGCCGCGAGTGTCGTGAGTGTTGAGAGAAATGCGAGAGGTTGTTTATTCGAACCGAACACAAGACAGCGGCGCCCTATTTTTCAGGGAAAAGGGACAAAATGACAGCGAGGAGAGAGTGGGTCCGAGGGAGATGGAGCCAGGCGCCAGTCTGACAGGCCAGCGGGCCTCTCCCGGCTGGATGTGCTGGATGTTATGTCACACCAACACACACACCCTCAACTTATATCACATAATGAGACAAGTCAACTTAAAGGATTCTTCTTCACACTTCTCGACAAGTTCAAACTTTAACAATTATTTATCACTCGGCTTAATCGAAGAGGGGACTGATTGAAATCATCCAGCCTTACGTGGGAGGTTCAATCAAACGGCTTTAAATTTAGAACTATCGCGATATAATTTTTTAACCATTGGCTGGTCTTAGAAAAGGACTGCTTTCTTATGCGAACTGCTGTGATTAAAAGTTCATTGCGGTAGTTAAAAATTTACACAAGTTTCTTGTTTTTATCATAAAAGAGTACCTAAATAAAAGTCATCGTTCAGTTGATAAACAATTATTAGTATCGCGGATATTTTTATCAAAACACTCGAGAAACAGGTTAGTTTAGATAATAAATTCGGCATAAAAATACACTCGGAGGTGACCATATAGTTTCGGAAGATTTAGATTGAAAAAAAAAACAGCGAGTGCACGATCATCCGAAAAGAAGTCAAGGCCGACACGACGCGAGAAACGGTGGTATACCTTGTCGTATCGCTCGACGATGAAATCATTCGTTGCGTTACGCCAAACTAAACTAATACGGTCCGACTGATGCAGACTTCTTGTTTATCCGACAGCTCGTTCACCCCCGAATTTCGCGGCACCAGTCAGGACGAATTACGCGCAGACATCGAAATGCAATTTGAATTCTGTCATCGGAGTTTAGCGGGTGATGGTCGCTGGGGTGAGCTGGAATAAATTACCAGCGCCTACTCCGCTAGTGCGTGTGTGTTACATCCATTTAAATATACTTAATGACCTCCAGACGACCATATGAATATAACATTTTCTTCGCGAAGAAAGAATTTACATAAGAATATTCCGACTTCATTTATCTGTGCGACCGCATTTCTGTGATCTCCGTCAGACAATGGGCTTAACTTAATACGAGGGTTAATCGGTTAGTTCTCAGATTTCAATCTCCATTCGCACCCCCGCACCGAGGGATGATACAGATATTCTCATCCAGGTATCCACCAATATACAATAATATTCGGGGCTAATATTGGCGCTGGATTCTGATAAAAGGAAACAAAAGGTCACCTAATGATCAGCGTGTCATATCGAGGATATTACATTACGAAGGGAGTCTAGATATATTAAACCCAATAGGTAGGTACGTAGGTAATCGCACAGGGTCCATTCGATTCCCCGAAAATTATGGAAAACTAAGGAAGCCAAAACCGAAATAACAAGTGAAATTCGTTTCCGGACATTGCGATCTCGTTATGAAACGTGGCTAATAAGTTATTATGGTAACTTGTTTACATTGAAGTAATAATAAGACAAGAATAAATTATTATGTAATACCGATACATTATAGGTACCTACTCCGAGAATAATCTCTGTACGCGTCGCCATCTTTCACGCCATATTAGCGAAATCGTGTGCAGTGTGCACTACAAACTCGGGTCGTTGAAAGATGAAAAGCTGTTAGCTGAGAGGCGGAGGAGCTAAAGAGGTGTCGTGACTCGTGAGGAGGTACCCGTTATCAATTAACAAGAACGAAGTGGTCGTCACACACAGAGCTAATAGACGGGTTGCAGGTTGTGCGGCTAAAACTTGCATTGAGCAGTGCGTGGGTGTGGAGGCTGTATAGGGGAGTGGGCGATTGTCCCACTATTAGACACACTGTATGTTGTCTATCGTCTTCATAATACACACAGCCTATCCGCCGCAATGGTAGTCAGTCTTATCTCGGCGAGTGATAGCTCTTATCCTACAGAGATCAGGCCTCCCCGCCACCCCCTCTAGGGGAGCCTACTAGCATCATACACCCGACATCTTTTCGGGTATAAAGTTAGTAGGCTAAGGATATAACATTCTCTCTCTCTAAATCGAAACCTGGCAAACATTTTAAACTAACAGAGAACGGGCGTCTAATAAAAGAGTATTGCATTGAGTCAATCGGACAGTTGGAAATAATGATGTTTAAATCTGTCCTCAGCAGCGCATGTGTGTGTTGGTGTGTCGTGAGATGTTCAAGGAGGGAAAATCCCTTTTCTCAACCCGCTATAACTGAATTCCGCCCCTTCCCCTCGCAGCCTAGTGCCCCCCAGTGGAGCATGCGCGCTGGGTAGGCGCCAGCGTGACACGTGGGACTGTGGAGAATAGAGGAGATCCTCTGAGGACCTACTACACGGCTGAGGAAGCGAGGGGTAAAGGACCTTCTCCCGCCGCCCTACTGCCGTTCATTTATAATTTTGATAATTACCACCGCGCGCTCACCACACTGGAGTTACGGCCGAGTGCATTGCGTAAATAACTTACCGCAGCTTCTTCATGGACTTCTTTTCACATCGCGGGACCACTCCAGCACAAAACAATATACATTAAAACAAATAGAATTTACCTTAAAATTATCTCGATGTGACTTTTCGGTTTCGATCGTGGAACTAAACTAATGACATTCACTTTCTAGCGTTCGTACATGACGAATCGGAGGGCACCGATCTTCTGTTACGGCAGATAGTGTCCGAAATCTGCAATGAAAAAAAAAAGCACATGACGATGAGTAGGTACTGACGTCTCCAATACCAAAACAAAATTTGGTGAACGAAAGACGGTTTAAGATCACATATTATTGTAACCGAGTCTCTAAAAGCAGTTCAAATAAATGTTAACTGTGGTAAGAGCGAAACAAAAATCGTAATCGCAAGATTAACAGAAATAATTCGTTATCATTTATTTAGAAATGGGTGACATTAAAAATTGAATCGCCTTCATTATAAGGAAATTTTTTTAAGACCTAAGTCTTATCAACATTCACAAAATCGTTGAGGTTACGCCGAAATTGAGATATGGGGCGTACAATACAAGTAGCTAAACATTTCAATTTAACAAATGAGAACTACTACACAATTACATTTTAATGTATATGGTGATGGTGTATCGATTCCTTTCGATTATGATTTTTTTCGAATACATATTTCAACTTACTTCTGCATAATTTCTCAGGTGATCAATGGCAAATAATTTTTTTGACTATTTGCATTAAATTATCGTCACATATCTCTGTTTCGGGGTACACTAAACTTAGCGCGGGGAAAAATAAAGCTATCAGAGCCGTAGGAAGAATTTGATATAAGATGTGGTGAGAGAAGAAGAATCAATGGCTGCACATAGCACAAATTGCAGTTGGAAGAAAGTAGCGCGCAGGCGTGGTGGTCTCCTAGCACCGCGGCGCCGGACGTCCAGGCGCCCGCCTGATGGGCGACGAGACGCTCCGCACAGCCTCCGATCCGCACACACAGGATGATACAAAACCTAATGGTTAAATAAATAACATTTAGAAAGGAAGCGAACAACGTGCGGATATACACCATTTATTTCTAGCCGTAGCCTAGGTGAACTTTGCTGGAACGTTTATCATCCGGAATGGAGCCGTGTACACCTTGTGTGGTGGGTGGGAACTAACTATTTATTTTTGGTGGGTGGGAACTAACTATTTATTTTAATGCCAATTTCATCAAGCTCAAATACGGACAATGTGACTATAGGTATCAAAATAAAACGATATTTTATAGATCAATACCTACTATACAAAAAATTATTATGGTTTATGGTAGGTACTTAAAAAACGTTATGACATTAGACATTAAACTTGTCGGTGAAAAAAAGATTTTTTTTCTTCGAAAACTAGGCATTTGATGCATGCTTCATCGAGCAATAGTTTTAAGCTAACAATCAAATATTATAGTTCTGTGATAGCTTACCCTTCATGGCCGAACTAAGAAACACGGAAAGGCAACGAGAGTCTTCTACTGAGCACGATTTCGTACACCAAGTCAATGACTTCTTCTCACATCGTGTCAAAGAGAGCGTAGTGTAAAAGGGCTTCCACGGAACTCTGATGGCATGAAAAACAACGCTCTCACCAACAATTACTACGCAACAGAAATATGCTAGGTACAATGTAGTCGAAGAAAAGGATAGCTTGTCGCAGCGATAAATTCAATTCAACTAGCGAACAAAAATTTTGATATTCGTACAGTAATAAGTTTGATTTA
This sequence comes from Mystacides longicornis, assembly GCA_963576905.1. Lineage (NCBI taxonomy): Eukaryota > Metazoa > Arthropoda > Insecta > Trichoptera > Leptoceridae > Mystacides > Mystacides longicornis. The sequence goes on from OY756425.1 coordinate 17,498,708, forward strand.
AACAAGCCTGTATGAAGAAGTTAACAGATGAATATTAATACAGCGTGTGTTGAGATTTAAGTGAGACCATATTAATATGAAGAAAAATACCGAAATCAGAAACAATACCTGCTAATTACATACGTCGATACGGCGTCTACGGAACCGCGGATAATGTCAGGGTCGCCTATACTATTTTTACAGACACATGTAAGTCATAATGACAACGATATCTAATAGTAAGCGTATGAAACGTATTTTTTAACAAATAAATCTTTCCCATTAACGTTTCCGCTGGTTGTACCGACAGACAAGATGTAAATAAATCGCTTGTCAACTTCAAAGCAGGTAGGCAGATAGTGTTAAGTATACAGAAAAGAAACTGGGTGGATACCAATTAGGAATATATTTACGAGCATTGATATAAATCAGCGCGTGGTCCGGGTTCATTTATTGTTACCAACGTCCAATCTCAAGAGTGACACAGAAAGGTACCTGCGACAAATTTAATACCGTGTAATAGATTGTAACTGCAGAATGCCGAAACACTCAGATTCTCTTCACAGTAGAAAAATAATCACCCTTCTAATGAATTGGTTATATAGTGGTCGAGTGGGTGAGCCAATTTTCGCACTGGGTCCTGGGTTCAAAATCCTTTGTGTCGACCGTATTTGTATTTTCTACACCACCATTGCACGCAGACACTATACATAATGTTAAAACTTTCGGTTCCCGTTGGTTAATGAGTTTTGATTAGTTCAATTAATGTCCACATCGAGTGAACCGCGTTTCGCCATAGAAACGATTTGAAATTCAGAGGACTGAATTGGGGAGAATGTCAAGCATGACAGCTGATGGCTCCAGAGAGTTGTAGAAAAACATCAAGCAACTAAAGGGTTTCAATCTGGGATAAATAATAATATGTAAACCTCCAACTTACATTTTAAAGGACAAAAACTCAGTTACACTCTTGAGATGAAAAATTTGTGGTGTTGGACCTGAATATGGCGAGTTACGGGTTGTCTCCTAAAGAAGCGATTACCAACTTAGGCGAAACCATTTCTATCCATGCACACTTCTTTAACTTCTACCATCGACATACCATTGCTCATACAAACTCTTTTATTTCTTTTGCTTCTGAGCTGACCTTACCTGAGGACGGAATAGATGTGTTCGATCCACGTCATTATCAGTCATCCACTTCTTTCAGCCTAATAATTTCTAATTGATACTCTATTTACATCTATTATTATTTCATTTATTAACATGACCAAGATTTGGAAAGCGTCGGCGTTTAGTGTCGAGACGAAATGTAAACTGTTTGATGCGTGTGTGTTGCCCATTCTCTTATATGGATGTGAGTCCTGGCACCTGACCAAGGCCCAGGCACAAATAAAGTCTCAGTCTTTGAAATGAAGTGCCTAAGGAGAATTCTGGGCGTAAGATGGTACCACCGCATCACGAACGACGCTATACGCCGGCGCACCCAGCGTGAGACCATCACCTCTACCATTGTGGGGAGGAGATGGACTTGGCTGGGACATGTTAAGGATGCCGAATGACAGTTGGCCGAGAAGAGCGCTGTTCTTCCTTCCATCAGGGTCCCGAAGACGAGGAAGACCCTCTCACACTGTGTTCCGCTCCTTCGAAGCAGAGCTGAGGGACATGGACATGGTGTGGGAGGAGGTCATAAACATTGCGCAAGATAGAGCGCAATGGAGAGCTCTTGTTGCCTCCTTATGCCCCTGAGTGGGGTGTAAAAGGGAGAATTGATTGATTGATTATTTCAACATCCCCGAACCATCTCAACTTATAAACTTTCATCTTTCTAACAACACTAACATCCGTAGCAATAGTTACACATATTCTTAGTAGGGCTCTCGTGTCTACTATATTTTTCTTTATATGCATATCCACATTTCATACAGCCATTACTAACAGGGTTGCGTTATGCGCTAGTTTTTTTTATTAGTTAGTTAATATTAGTTAATATTGTAATTGTAGTACAGATATTGTAATGTTTGGCCAAGACATTGATAATGCTAGCGGAGATTACGAGAGAGTAAACAGATAAGAGCGTATCGTGCGTGCGTACTACGAGTGGTGGGCGTGCTCGCCTATCTCACCTGGCCAGGGCTAAGATTATGACAGAATCCACGGTAGTACTCTCCCTGAAACATCCGACACGTGGCAGCAGCGTGTATTGTATTATGTAGAGCTGCCGTGGCTGATCCAGCTCTCCTCGTAACCAACGGGCACCTTGCCAGACTCCATTATAATATTTCATAAGATAACCTAACCGTGGTTAATAGGGATATGTGTAAAAAATAATCTGAGTTGAAAAATATTGTGTTTAGAGGTCCCAAGAAGTATGAGATTTACACAACTATTCTTCCCTCTCGTACCATTCTTTTAGTAGGGTGCCTAATTTGTATTGAGGGTGCATTTAAACTAAAATGAAATATACCTATTCTATTTTCCGACCCTAGCTCTTTATTCATTTGGTTTAACTCCATGAAACCAAAGCTTCTTTCAATTCTAGTTCTCCCTAATCAAAGAGTATTCAGTACTTATTCCAAAACCACCACTGCAGCAAATTATTCAGTTACTAGCCTTCCTACCATCTAATACCGGAAGGAAGAAAGAGGATAGTTTAAAAGCGTCTCTTGACTTGGCTTGTATGTTTTTTTAACGCATCTTGGCTTACTCAAAGTGAACACAAACACACTTTAGACATTTATTTCACAGTAAGCAAAGCATGTGTTGTGAAAGAGGTAGATAGTCGACTGAACCGCCAGGCTGTCATTCGCTATAAGTAATTGATTTTTGAATAAAAAAGGAATGCACGTTTTAACGTATGTCATCCATTGTAGGTACTTCTAAACATCTTCTCTAAAGTTGAGGTAAACTAGCATTCGGTTTCCACCATAAATAAAAAACATATTTGGTCAAAATAAACATCCATAGATAAGATAATAATCCAGAAAAGTGTCGCCAAGTGTGTTGACGACCTAAACGAGAGAGATGGGTGGACAACGGCCCCTTTAGATTTGCAGACCTCACATCTAACAATCTTTCACCGATTACTCCGCTACGCGGGAAAAGACAAGAAGATACTGTGTAAGAATGGTTCGAGAAGACGCTATGCAAATCTCCGAGTTGGACTTCGCACATTTTGCGTATGGTTGGGTGTGTGTACAGATAAAGACAGGATATACAAACCACCTACGTAGGAAGAAAATATCACACATACTATTACGAAAGTTCCGATTGACGCCTACTCTTGCACTAGCCAATAATTGTACATAGCAGTAGTGTATTATGACCTTCGGGACAACCTTCTTTGTGTGGGACCACAGATTAAACAATGAATACAGGTCAAATACTGCTATTCAACAAAATGATCGATATTAACAGTCATCAATTTGTCCCTTCGCGCATTCCTTTTAAATCTTTATTAAGAAAATGTATGTGTCTCGATTTGATCAATATTATTTCCATCAAAGCAATGCGCATTACAAATATATTTTTATGCAAGATTCAGCGACAGTTGTAAGGTTTGTCATAAGACTCATAAGTAATAAAAAGTTTCAACACTTGGTATTCGTCAAACGAGATTGAATTAAATATCATCGTGGAATATGTACCTACAACATGTTAGATGTTGGGCATTTGGAAAATCATACCTATAATTATTTATTTCACGAACGGTGGAAAGGGATAAACATTGTCGTATATGAAAGACAGCTAGACTGCATTCATCACGAACAGTCCTAATCAGGAGAGAACAGGATTTGAACCTACCTACTCTATTAGATTTCAAAACAAATATTTAAGCCAAAAAGATTTTTTAATCTATGTACTGCAAGAATAAGACAATATAAATAATGTTTTTGTATGCGCTTTGATATATATTGCAAACAACAAAATGAACGTAACCTTTGGTTCGCGACAAATATTTCAATGTGTTGTTTAATACTGAAGCATACGCCTTAAAACTTCGTATTATTTATTTATTTAAACAACAATAAAAGTCAACCTACGGCGGTGGTTATGTTTTGCACTCGCTACGGTTACGTCACATAAGTAGGTACCAATGTTTCGCGTTTTTTTTACAAGCGTAGGCAGACGGCTGTATATTGATATCAATATTATAGTTAATCTTACGTTACGAGTGTGTGTCTCGGACGACGAAACTGTGTCGGCCATTCATTACATATATCAAGGGGCACTTCAATGGGCAATTCCAATAGGGAGAAAGGTGGAGAGCCACAAATATAAAGAGATACTCGGGGCCTGGTGCAGTAGGTGATATTGCCAATGCCTGCATGGTTAAATCGGATCAACACGGGATTCAGCCGATGTTGTCAGATACTCAACAGATGGCAGCTGCGAGAATCTCTTGCCTGTGACTGTGGAGAACCTGTACAGAGCATCCAATATATCGTGGAGACTTGCCCACTGGGAGCTTTCCCTGGCACATAACGAAATAGATAATGCGACTCGTGATAACTTGCATGTTGCTCTTTAGTGTGTCCCCTGGATGTAGCAGCCAAAGTTCTTTACTTTTGTATCTTGTCTTCTGACGATGCCACCACTCGATGGCTGATGCCAAATGATCATAATAATGTGGACAAATGTAGCAGAAAAATAGGATTTGAACTGAAAGTGGATTCCAACACTATACAATAATCCTCCTTTAATTGAGACATAATAATTCAAAGAACAGGATAGCTTATCTTCCGCAGAAACATCGGTATTGGTGAACAATTGGTATTTCCGTCAAGAAATCAGTGGTGAGTGAAGTGGGACAAACAATGTCATCCGTGTGACGGACGCTAGGTACCTCGGAGCGGCGGATCTTGGTAAGGCACGCGTGTAACAGCAAACGCATATCTGCAAGTGTTTAGCGAACAAAACCAGTAGTCAACAATACTAAATGGTTTATCATCATCTCTCTCGTCAACATTGTTCTCAATTATATCAATACTAACAGCAAAACCTGTCGGACTACACACGTAGAAAAGGGTCCTTTGATTATCCCTTGATTTATATTACCACGTTGAGAGCTGCGGAAAATTTGTCTCGTAGCAACAGTTGAATGTAGTAACAATATTTCATGCAGACACCTCTGTTTTTATTGCCATAGAAACCATCGACTTAATATATGTATGAAAAATATTTCGCGGGGTGTTAGACTGGTTAGAAAAAACCGAGCTACTAACGAACTAACTATTTATCATAATGTATAGGACTAGAAGAAGTTCCTAAATTCCATGCCACGCATTTTTTTCTACCCATTACACCGCGACTTTAAGGGTTAGGCAGAGAGAACGGACCTCCACTCTTTTCTATCCAAACACTCCATGCGCTCTTGCTTCTTTCGTCGACATTAGATTTCTTATACAATCTCTCTTATTTCTTTAATGTCTGACCTGATCTTCTTTGAGAGCTGAATCGATGTGTTCGTACCACGTCATTCTCGGTCGACAAAACCTTTCATTCTATCAAAATGCTCGAACCATCTCAATTTATTACCGCACTCCTTTGGAATTCTTCATTTTAGACCGTATACAAAATATTTATAATATATTTAATTCAATAATTTCTGTTCGAGCCTACAAAAAAAATAATATGATATTATCGTGGATCAGCTCCTAATTATATTGTAAGAAAATGAAAGTTAATAGGTAATAACTTGTTTAAATAATTTCATACAACAAACTCCGAAAATACCGCCATCTAACCAAAACATATGAAAATTATATTAAGTACCTATGAAACTTGCAAAATAATAATAATTATTGTTATAAAATAAAATTAACACTTGGATAGTGGTTTCCATTGTAATTATCAAAATAAATAGTTCACATTGTCCTAGTAGTCTATCAGAGTTTTGATAAGTATTTTTAAATTCATCGGCATACAATGCAATGCAGTGCAAACAATGTGTGTGCTACAACACAATAAAGGCGGCAGATTAATACCTAATTATCTTAATAAAATAACATTTAATATCATAACTGAGGTTTATTGTCTCACTAGACAAATAAGAGCTTGTGCCTAAATAATGCTGGACATATAAACGGAAAAAAAAAGTAAAGGATTAATCAACCAAAAACACTAATCATCCTGAACAAGAATAATTCTCAAAAACATTAAGGATCGTTATATTTTTATCGTGAGTCACTGAAAATAAAGTAGACAGGCTTAGCGTGTAGGTGATGCGATGTTTGCCGAGTCATCTAGTATTAGAATAAAATAAATAATTTACAATTATTGCACTACCTGTAGTGTGTTATACAAAATATGAGAACTTTAAAATGAAAGGACCTAATTGCAATCTTTTTCATATTTAGAAGAAAACTCTTCCACCAACAAGCTAGGAAATCAAAGACAATTGGCGTTCAGTGTGTAGCTGCTCGGTCCTGATTCCAAAATAAGGAGAACTTAATCAGTGTGAAACTATGGAAGAACGACTCCACTCAACGACAATTCATCTGTGACACTAACCATACATTCTGAATTTCTCAAACAAGTGCAGACATCCAGGTGTTGCATTTTTATAAAGTCACGGTAATCTGTTTGTTCCATATTAATATCAAGGAATGTGACGAATACCACGAGTATTGTAAATTGTGAATAACCACAGATTTTTTTACAATGCGGATGATTAAATAATTTTAAAATGTGAGTCACACATTATATTGAAATGTGGTATTATGACTGATAGTATCAACAGAGAGGATACACATCAAAATTCTAATTATTCATTTGACGGAAATGGTTCTAAAGGGAAAACGAAATAGATGCAAAATTTTTTAATATAATGGAACATAGTGTTCTAAACATAATCTGTAAATACTGACACAAATAGATCTTTTCTTTTACAAAAAGTATGGACCAGTCTTCGTAATAAATGAATATTTCAATATACAGACTGTAACAGCTTCTCTGAGCATTTATAAAAATAAATTCCCACAAAATACAATAAAGAAAAAAAAACATCTTCATGTGCATATGTGGAATTGTTTGTACAAAATAAGTAATGGAGTATGAATCATCTGTGTTATAAATAAATGAATAGTATTATTGTGTTTGTGCAAATACCACATAGCAATGTTAACACAACATATTGTTAATATTATGTATCACCTCAACTCCATCCCTGGAAGGAAAGCAGAGAGACAGAAAACCACCCTAATATTTGCATTTTTGAAGTCATATGAATAGGAAATTCATTCACAAATTCACTGTACATTAGGTAAATCTAAATATCTGAAACATGTTCAACTACTATTTACACTTTCCTTACACTATCTAATTTATAAGTTAACAGTAAGAATGAGGCTAAGACTATAAATATAAACTAAACAAAACTACTCACAAAGTACTACACTTTTTCATTAAAAGTATTCCTGTCACTATCATTGCTAAGGATATTGGTGTAAAGATTGAGCAGTCATCAAATGCTACGATTATGACATTCATCCACTTATATTCTGATTATTGATGCAACATTACCAAGAAATAAACGATTCAGTAAGCTTCTATTTAAAACACTGATGTCAGAACAGAGAAGTGTGATGTCTATAAATTTGTATACATAATCTACAAGGACATGTAACTATATCCGATACACAAAACAAGTCTGCTACATAACATAGCGAGTAAATCACAATTTATCAATGGAAATTAAATAGACGTGATTGAATTAGTCTTAAGGATGCTCAAATATTTAATTGTAGTTATAGTTTAATTAAAAATAATCGAAACATTTTATTTACAAAAACACTGTCAATATGACCTGTCAATTTCAATTTTCCATAAAATTTTGTAAGAACAATGGACTACCCTTCATTGTAATTCACTTGTTCTTTGACAAGGCTTCTAGTGATTATCACTCTGAGGGCGTCAAATAAAAGGGAGAGTTGCAATCGATAAAATAAAGCTGAATTTGGCATACAACCTCACATACAAGATGGCGACATTCCTCCCACAGGAAAGGCAGATGTATTTATTTTTCAAGTTTTAACATAAAACCAATCACTAAAAACAGTCTAACATTTAAACATTATACGACTAATTTGTTAATGGAGTAAACATACCGTTTTTTAGAAACATCAGCAAGTACTTTCGCGAAAAAACACACTATTTTCTTCGGCACTCTATCACACAACACGCCCATACACCAATTTGGATACTAATAAAATTACGGATTTAGAGCCATCTATCGAAATTCTATATGACAAAATAAGCGGCACTTACACTGTACGAACATTTTAATGCTTACAATAAATCGAGTAATTTTTAAGTAATGATACAATGTTATTATTTTTAGCATTTAAAATACAATTGTGAAGATCCAAGATTTATTCAAATTTTAATTATACTAAGTGTATTAAATGATTTTAGTTTTTTCTCAAAAAGAGTTTAGAAACATAAAGACAAAGAATAGACATTTTTTTATCATTGTATAAGTTCTGTTTTTAATATTTTTTGTTGTCTTTACCTTTTAATTGATTATATTAGTTATGATAAAATTATTAATCATATTTTTTTTATATTATTATGAAGAACGATTTAAATATTATCACTAAAAAATATTGGTATAGTTTTTGTATCGTGTAAGTTACACTCATGCAGGTAGGTACCTTTCAGTTATCATCATTAGGAAATTGTGGTGAAAACTTTGAAATAAAAATATTCACGTATATCTACCTAAATTCAAAGATAAATGCAATTACCTATTATGGATTAAGACATAATATAGCTTGAAAATAAACTTGTCATATACGTAAAACATCAAATTGATGAGCTTATTATTTACATTATAATTTTTAAAGTGGGCGTAACGTCAGATGTGGCTATTTTGGGAATAACTCAATATGAACGCTGTAATAATCGCAACAAACGTACTTTTATTTGGACATTGTTTAATAAAAGATGATTTGTAATTTTTAAACAGAAATATGAATGTCTTTTTACAGCATAATATTTTTATATATAAAACTCAAATAATATGCATAATAATTGCGTTAGAAAAAAAAAACATTATTTTTATGACAATATCTACTTATATTTAAAAATTAGGACTATTCGGTATCGAGCTGTATTAATAAGAAGCCATGCACTTTACTTTCAGAACTACCCGCTTGAAGTCGGGAGTGCATGCGCTATCGATTTATTCAGAAACATATACTCGTATATAGGTATTACGGGAGCAATGAACTTTGTAGGTAAACGCCTGGTTTAAGATTTACAATTATATAAACAACGCATGTTATCTCTGTTCATCTCTTCAACACGCTTTATTTGTTATTGTTTAAGATAAGATTTTAGTTAAACGCACAGCCAGTATTTAAATTAAGCGCCTATCAAACAAAATAATATGAATGAAACTCGACACAACGACCGTAGGTACATGCGAAGAGTGAACACGGATCAATCCAGTGTATTTGGGAAATTTCGCGAGATGGCTCTTTAACTGCATATTGTGTTATTCAAAATTAATAAAAAATATATTGCATAATTCGCGCGTCTAATGACTACAATGATTCATGCAATTATTATCATAAATAATTAGCATACATAAGTATATTATTATTGAATACAAGCTTTTATATTCAGAGCAAGTAGGTATAGAGTTTCATAATGGAATGATTTTAAATAATTGATGACAAACGTTAAAATTCAACGATGGAAAAAATGATGTCTCTGGGTTGCGTTGGTTCCATGTTGGTTCTAAATTTAATCTATAATAATAAAGGAAAGTGCCTGACTGACTGACTGATTGACTGACTGACATACTCACTCATCAACGCACAGCCCAAACGGCTAATCGTAGAGAAGTGAAATTTGGAAATCAGGTAGGTTTCAATACAAAACCTTCCATTAGGAAAGGATTTTTGGAAATTCCACCCCTAAGAGGGTGAAAAATAGGGTTGAATGTTTTTCAAAGTATGTGAATATCTCGGGAACTAGACATGGTACGAACTTGAGATTTGGCATATGAATTCTCCTATAGAAATAAGTAGTAGTTTTCTTGGACAGTTTTTTCCAAATTTTCACTAAAAGGGGCGAAAAAGGGCACATATAAAAAGGGATGATTTTTAAGTGGCTCCTAAAAAGTTTAAAACTGGTTTTATCGAAATTTAAAAAAATGATTTCTACAAAAAGAGTCAAATTATACTATTTTGTTTTCAAAAGATATCATTAATTAGAGGGGAGGGGGTGAGGGGCACTTTTCCAACGTGTGTGTGTGTGTGTCCGTCCCCTCTTTATAACTTTTGATTCGCTTGATGCACAGATCCTAAAACTTCAGAAAATATTGTATACTTTAAGCCTACAAAATTTGTATACTCAGAATTTTAATTGTTTTTCAATCAGGGGAAATCAACCTTTGAATTTTTATTTAATTTTTTCATATATCTCGAAAACCATAAAATCTAGAACCCTAAAAATGAGTATGTATATAGAAAAATACAATATCTAAAATATAATTTAATGAAAAAGTTCCAGGATTTCTCAAACTTTTTTTATAAAGAAAAATATTTTTTTATGACAAATTTACGAGTTTCAGTGCATATATTTCAGAATTTTATAAAAATATCGATAAACGCCGAAACCCTCCAACTAGATAATTGATTTTTCTATAAAAAATATATACATTATAGCAGTACATCTCAAACTTTTCTTAACAATTTTTGTAAAAATTTAATTTATTGACGACATCGTTTCATACAATAAACATACCGACTCAGGCCATCGACAGTTGGATCTCATTTTTACATGTAACTTTTTTATAAAGTAAAACATTTTTTATGACAAATTTACGAGTTTCGGTGCCTATACCTATTTCAGAATTTTATAAAAATATCGAAAAAAGCCGAAACGTTTAAAACTGGTTTTATCGAAATTTCAACTGCAGATAGAGTCAAATTTTATTATTCCGATTAGGGTGCGTGGTAGTTTTTTTTCGAAAAACCATATCTCTTAGATAAATTATGTGAGACAGCTGTAAATTAATATATAGATTATTACTTTAAAATAAAAATCGACCGGTTTCATTGTTTTGTCAAAGATTTATTTTAAGCAGTGTTATGGTATGATAAAGATTTTTGCAACAAACAAAATAATACTATTGAGATCCTAACCTTGAAACGCGGCACGATGAAGTTACACGTGCGGCTAGGTATATACATACTGCCTGTACCTTATTGTAATGCCCGGAACAGTGGTTTCCAAAATTAAAGATTTTTTTTGTGAAATTAAAAATACGTTGAAAATATCCTGTCAAAAAGAAATATAAAAAATAGGGATTATAAGTATGAGTTATTTAACAGTTTCCATTCTCACGCAAATTAAAATAAATTAAATTAAAAATAACTTAAAGATTTTGAGATTTATAAAGAAGATTTTTAAAGAAACTTTGTACATAATAATATAATATAGGAACGTAAAGGTCTCAAAATAGCTGCTGCAAGTATTTTTTTTTATTATGCGGCATTTCCTTAGGTGTGTACAAATATTTTTTTTGATGTAGGTAACTGTTTGCATCAAAAAATTATTTTTTACGGTAAATAGGTACAAGGTAAGAATCTGGATTGTACTACAAATACTACAATTCTTGTTTTGATCTGTCAATATATTTGAAGCCATTTAGTCAAAAAAAGAAACACATTTCGTACAAAAACCTTTGACAAAAACTAGCTTATTATTAAAAAAAAACTATATACTTAGGTAATCTTGGTTGAATTTATTGCGTAATCCATGAATAGTAGGTAAGTATATGTTAAAAAAAGTAGATTATTTTGAATATGAAAATAAAATGTAACCAATTTGATAAATATGACATTTTAAAATCATCTACAAAATACTCACATGATTTTAGGATAGATCGTAAATAATTGTTTTGAAACCACTAGCAACCTCCGTAGATTTCGTCAATGTGGTGCGAAAGAAATTAATTTTCCTAAAGAATTTACTAAAGCTTGGTTCACACTTGGTCGAGTAGCGGTACTTCAGTAGCTAAATTTGTAAATTACACGCTGCTTGACCAAAAATCTTTCACGTTCTATTCAACAGTTCATTAAAAAAATTATTGACCCGACTAAGCAACCGGCCAGTGTTGCTACCCTTGTATAATGTTTGACCCGAACACAAACTTAAAAAGTGTTAATCCAAAAATTTGGTATCCGGAAAGGTGAATGTGCGCTAAAAAGGTCGTTCCAAAAATTTTGTAGCCTGAAAGGTACAATTAAACTAAAAAAAGGTCATTGGGAAAAGTCATGACCCGGACATTTTAAGTTTCGCCCGCACTCCCGGACGCACGTCGCAATTTCCTATCAGGTGACAACTCTTCTGCCAGCTAATCTATTCGGCAATTTTTTATTGATCACACAATCCTTAGTAGGGGACAAATTTATTAAAAATTGAATTTTGGAAAAATAAAAAGCAATTTATTTAAAAAAAAAAAACTAGGTTGCTGAATGTATGCTATTAGCTATGACATATACTTAAAATTATACGGTTGAGCATATTTAATGAGTTATTCAAAATATTATAAAACCCTGATTTTGTCCCATTCCTCCACACAGTGCGGAGGAATGGGACACCTATATGGGAGGAATGGGACATGCAACTAAAATTGTAACTTATTTAATTAATTTCGCTAAAACGATCAAATTTTATTTCGAATGCAAAAACTTCTTGCATTCTTTTTGCACTGCCATGTTTTTGAGGTGATGGCAATACCAGTACTTCATTATTTTGTAATTGAACAGCCTGGCGAATTTTTGTATAATCATTCCTTATTCAATTTATATTTTTTTTATCCTTAATCTCGGCATCTACAAAAAATACATTACAGCTTCAATATTTCATTGATTTGATAAAAAATAACTAATTGTGCAAAAATATTCACATACAAGAGGTATGGGGTATGTCCGATACCTCACTCAATGAACTATCCGAAACCTCCACCATGAACAATAAAATGGTAAATGACATAATTTAAAACAATAAGTTTTAAGTTATGTTAAAACAATGCGTTAATATGACGAATAATTATCGCAGGTTTAGGAATAAAACATAAAAATAATCTTACCTTTGGTTTACTTTCCCCCAAAAGGATGGGTTGTAATAGGTATACTATTACTTTTTATGTCGTCAATGATTTTTTACTAAACGTACCCCTATATACATCTTTTGACAAGTATATGAATATATAACTGCGCCAAATATGAATAATACGAGTACTGTCCCATACCTCCTGCGTCCCATACCTCCACACTCTCCCCTACTAAATTATTCGTCACTCGACTAAAACACTCAACCAACGTAAACTACGCTACTGTGAACTAGGCTTAAGTACCTAACTGTATTAATTGATCACCAGTATTTCTTTATCCTTATGTAGGTACCTACATACGTATATCGGTGTTATTTTTATAGCAACACGAGCACGCCTCATGGCCGTGAAAGCCAACAAGGACACTGTTCTGTTGTGTAATCGGGAGTTGGCTGGGTAGGTAGGTACCAATGACGTCATTAAATTATTTTTTTGAATAGGTACGACTTTTTCCCAAACTGTAGGTAATTTAGATACGGCTGTTATTGGTGTGCTATAAGTTTGCCTATATTGATGGTACCTACATTGAAAAAAAAAAGAATAAATGCACGTGATTTTCCCAAAAGGCGCCCCTCTTCCCTGGTTATGTTTCGTGATTGTTTTCTTTTAACAAACTCCACCGTTTACGCCGTTTTAGAAATTTTCATACAAAATCAACCGAATTCTCGGGCACGTTCAAATGTTAACTCGCAGTACTGTAGTAATATTTCATAGGCGAGGTATATTTTCTCGCCTATTTGTTCCCACCTGGGATACGAATAAAATAAAATATGGATGTTGTTTCCGAAATATTTTAATGATGATTTTAATTTATTAGTTTAAATAAGACGAATTAATAATGTATTTTTAGCAGGGAGCACAGTGCACATTATGCAGATATATCAACGAACCGCCTCTTCGTTAGTTTACTCACGATACATACAAGAGTTATCTTCTTTGACGAATTAGAAAATGCTGATACACAGTGAATGCAGGTGTCAGCGTTCCCCCAGTTTAGGAAGAGAAACCAAAAAGCACGTGAGCGAAGCCACGGGTAACTAGCTAGTTAAGTATAAATCATTCGTTATTAAAAAAAAAATTAAGAACAAATACCTATTATTCGAATGGACTACCTAACAATCATACAACTGGAAAATATCCCTACGCTACACAATAACACAATGCGTGCATATACAAACATAGATATGTACCTAGCTAGATAAAATAGGAAAGTAGAATTTTTTGGACATTATCAACAAAAGTGTCCATTGTGTATAATTCTCTACTGTCATCATCATAGACAACAAAAATCCAGTCATGGGTAATGAACAAGATGTGCACAATAAGAATAATAATTTCTTTTTTCCTCGCAAGTTCCTTGGATGACTCAGCAATCCTTTTATCTACATAATAATTCAGAAATGTTTGCGTGCTTTTGACAATACTTTACCGTATATGTGAACATCACGCTCAAAATACAAATGCTACGTCAGATATGAATCTGCGCAGAGCGGTGGAATTTGCTCGAGAACGTTCTAAGATACAATTGGCAACGTTAACTTTATTATATTTAGAGCTATTTAAAAAACTTTATTTTTTTAGGATCTTCATACAAATTTTTCAAAAAAGACAGAAAGCCATCTTTTGGAAACAAAATTACTCATGTAAACGTTGAATAGAATCTTGGTATTACGGTATGAAAATGTTATAAAATAATTGGAGATTGATTCGTTATACATATAAAAGTTATTCAACTCTTATTATTCTCAATAAATAAAGATTTAATGAAAAATTTTGGAAAAAAAAATCCTCCATTTTGTAATTTGACACATTTTAAAAAATTTATGGCCACATTTTGTGTAAAACCGTCGTAGCCATTAGATGAGTAATAATTATGTAGCTACCTGATAAAATCATATTCAAATGTAGATAAGTATAAAATAATTTAGCAATAATTGTTGAATCATTTTATATTTCTGAAATATAAATAAAGTTTAAATCTTAAAATCGTTGTCGTCGAAAAAGATTTGCAAGTAAAATAATAAACATTTAAATTTGTATGAACATTCCATAGACAAACTGGCCGGTAAAACAGTTGCCTAAAATTAGATCATTAGGTACAGTGAACTTGACTGAATTGTTGAGAGAAAGAAATAAAATTGAGAATCTTTAAATGGTTTCAGGATTATAATCAGTTTAATAAAACGTTTGTTTTATCCACAAAATAATTTAGAAATATAATAGTAAATAAACTCAAAACTATGTTAGCTTATTTATCATATATTATATTATGCAAAAACAATAATATACAAGGTTCATTTAAATAAAAGACTGATGGTATTGTTACCGTGAAAATTTGTTTAAAAATACAATATGCGTAGAGTTTCATCATGACAAAAGAAGTATTCTTGAAGAAAGCAATCAGTGAGATGTATGATGACTTTAAGCTTTTCTTAAAACTGTCCAAGGTTTGTGGCAAATCATTCATCCTAGAACAAATACAAAAGATGTAGGTACCTATAATGACAGATAACATCATTTCATGAATTTTTTATGCATACAAATTAATAAAATAACATTGAATTCAATGAAATGAAAGAATAAAATAGTCAACCGATTACGTTGTATATAATTTCATAAACTAAGTATTTCACTTTATTACATAATTTAAAATCTAAAGATATAACTTATAAAAAGAGGTTACATACTTACATTTTTAAGAGCTTCATAATAAAACATCTAGATTTGAATGTTGTACGAATACTCATTAATATTAGGTTGTGCACTGTACAGAATGTTTTAGTCTGGAACCCCGTGCCTATAAAATACAAAATAGGTATATAATTAACATCAGAATCAAATCAAATAAAAACTATGCAATCATAGTAATGTCAGATAGAAGAGAGAATTTACATAAAGACCAAAATCATTACATATTCTACATAATTTAGTAAATATTACTTAGGTAGGTATATGGGGTAATATAAAAATAATTAAATATTATCAGGTACCTACCTATTAAGAAATATAACAGCACACAGCAGTTCTCAATAAAAAAATATTCTAATTTCAAAAATCGAATAAATGTTTTGTTGTTATGTCAAAATATTGATGACAGCCAGAGGTCCTGCCCATAGATTTTTATTTGTATAGAATTCTGTGGTCCTGCCAGGTACCATAAAATATTATTCGCGGTATTTTTATGTGAATGAAAATTAAATAATGATTATTTTTATTGAATGCTTTTTTAATTTTCAGGTTTAGGATGTGTGAATAATAATTTTTTTATTGATACTTATCTTAATTGATAGATTCTTTAATAAATTACGATTATAATATTTAACACTTATTCAGTTATTTTTAAGCGTTTGCTGTCATTTTTTTAATCAAAAATCTATGGATTAGTATGGATAATGGATATGTCTTATTTTATTGTCAAACTATAAATGTAAACATTGAATTTTTTTACGGCTTTAGATATAAAATAAATTTTTGGGAATAATAAAACAGGTAAGCAAAGTTTATTGAGTAAATATTGTTTCAAAATAACCGCATAATTACAATGCAGCTAGCCAATTACATTAATTTATTTTGTGTAACTATATTTTTTACAGGATAGACAGATCACAACAATACAATTACAGTGAATTTCTAAAATGTATGCATTTTATTACTAGAAAAAGCAAAATCGGTAAGTCGCGTTTTATTCTTTGATAATTGTACTTCCTCTCATTTTTGTATATATTTTAATTCCATAATGTTTTGTTACAGATTAATGTTAAATAGTTCCCCCAAAACTCCTATTGAATGAGGATAGAATCAAATTATACACACAAAGTATTCAATGTTTTCGTAGTTTGGAATGTAAAAAACATAATCACAATCGGTAAAATTGAACTGGCAGCCAATTCTATCAAAAAATTGCGCCATATGGATACGGTGTTACAATACTAGAGGACATTTGATAAATAAATAACTATCGGTAACAGTACCTAATTATACTGAATTGGTTTGAATTCTGGTGCCCATCATTTCAACTTTTACAACACAAGCATTGTTTTGTGTGAAAGATGTCAAAACTGAATATGTGTTCAATTTGGGTGAGTTCAGATTCATTTGTATAAAGAATGTGTTTTGTTGAGCTGTGACACGCTAAAAGCAACATAGGTTTCATACATTTAGTTCATACATTATCGTTGACCATTATGTTGTTACTTTTTATGAAAAAATAAGCTTTTGGCGTGCCACAACACAATTAATTGGTCACAACACGTCTGTAGGCCTAGACAAAATGCATTTGGCGATCGACTACAAACAAATTTTTCGACAATATAGAGTAGGAAGAAAATTAACTATCCACTTTTTATAAAAGTGTCTTTGTTTAGTTTAAATAATTATTGTTTATATGTTCCAGTGGACAGTAAATTTTTTCGTACTATACATTGGCGAAATCTTCGTTTGTAGTCGAACGCCAATTTGAATTTGTCTACGGGGGCTGTTTCTACTGTAAGATTTAAATGTGAATTTTATTTTTGACTTGCTGACCCATCGAACTTTGTCTCGCCTTTAATCAAAAGCCAATAAAATATTGCTGGGTAACATAACATAGCTAACATACATGACTACTCTGTAAAAAAATCAAAAGTTATGTGGTAATTATGAATCAGTTATTTCAAAAGCACCAAAACTCCCCCGTTCCATACTAACTTTAATATTATATTATTTCATACTATTTCCATCCATTTTTCGATTTTTTAATAGTTGTTATATGTTATCCGGAGCAATGAAGAATCTAATAAACTAAACACGATAAAAATCTGTTCAGCCAATCTCGAGTTATAAGTGTTCGCACTAACCCGACTTTCTTTTATAATTATAGACGTTAACAAATTATAAAAAAGCTTGAAAAAGTACAATCAAAAATGATATTTTTAATTTCAATCATTACCTATGCCACCATCTGTAGAAAAATAGGGAAAACATTGAATGTTTCTATCAAAATATTAATCAACCAGACATCTCCCTATTTCCCCCAACAGATGTCGGTGGCGGTACTGATGCAAACCCGTTCAATACAAACTTTAATATTGTATTTTAGAGTTCTCATTGATTTATTCAAAAGTTTTATTAGTTATTCTGTTATCCGGAGCGTAGAACAATCCAATAAATCAAACATCGAAAGAATCTGTTCCGCCGATCTCGAGTTATAAGTGTTCGCACTAACCCGACTTTAATTTATATTAGAGATTATGGAATACAAATTAATGCTTTTGGTAAAGAAGGTGCCCATATGATTTTCTATATTCTGTTTTTGTTTTAAGTATTTTCTATTCTGTTTTTATTTTTTTTTCTCTGCTAGATCTAACAAATAATGTTATTTTATTTTACAAAATGGTAGTTGTGTTTGTGTATTATATTCCTTGAAATATATGTAATTGAAATTAAATAAACAGAAAGTTTTCATTTATTTACAACCAGAAATAAACTGAAAAAAAAATACATTTTGTGTTTTAATTTTCTATAAAACATCTCATAATATATTATTCTTCTGAACCACTTCCAAACAATAGATGTTTTATAATGGTTAGTTTTATAGATATATTCCACAGTGAGTGAGAGCCTTTATTTGAACATTTTTTTTATAAAGTTTAGGCACAAAGAGGTTGTTGGAAAGCCGGTGGTATCAGTTGATGACTTTCGTTTGCACAGCGCACTGAAGGCCATGGGTTCAAGTCCTGGTGGTGCCATTATCACTTTCACAACACAACCCTTTGATTAGTATGAAAGATGTCAAAGTGTATTTGTATTTACTTAAGAAAGCCCAGATTCATTTTCTTAAAAAAAATAATGAAAATCTGTATTAAAAAATCAAAACTTTTATTAATACAGGTAGACATTTATATTTTATTCTACAAATTTTATTATTTTCAAATGAGTATATAGAACGACGACCACAGGAGCATATTGTACAACAGGCAATAAACCTGAATGTTCCACGTTCTGTGGCTAGAGGGAGGCCAAAGAATTCCTGGGTGATGCAAAAGCGCGAACAGATGCAAAGATGTGGGGTGGGGGAAGTAGTGCAGCAGAGGAGAGTCTACAGCCTGAGGACGAGGAGAGCTGACCCTAGCAGTCTTCATAGACGTTAAGCTGGGAGCAAGCCAGGGAGAGAGAGAAATGAGTATGAATCCATCTGGACAATTTGTTAATTATAAGGAACATAAAAAGCTTTGTTGGTACTTGAATGCAGAATAATATAATCAACATTGTGGTGACAGGCGACAGCACATAGCTCACCACATATAAACCGAGTACTCTGTGTTATTAACTATGGGGTAAGCATAGAGAATAAGTCACCAGGTTATGATTATGACTTGCAGCGCTTTCTTCTTGCTGATGAGGTGTTACAAATAAAAAAAGTACAATTAATTATATACATTATGTAGGTACACCACACTTTCATAAAGCTCTGTATGTTAACTTCCATAGATCAGGTTCTATAACTCCCATTATTCTACAACTTTTTTTTGTGGACGGGTAAAAAAGCTAGTGAAATAATAATTTTGATATTTTCTATAAGGGAGTGTTGCTGTTAGATGTACCCACCTACTAGCGATGCATAATTTTATAGACTTTTCGATTTCTTTCGCTCTCAGCATCACCCATATCGATGATTCTATACGAAAGTGATAGAACTTGAAATTACATTTTTTTTAATGTTATATATTGATATTTTTTGTAGCTACAAGTTTCCAAAGCTGTTTTCTAAAACATCATCAATAATATTAAATTAGGTACACAGATAATATTGTATTTTTATTCCTAAATACCCACAGGCCACGAGGATTACTTACCTACATGAAATCAATTCTTTTAAAATACAATAAGTATGCACGAAATTTGAGCGATACCTAAAACTTATTATCAAATTTCTGAAATATACCTACCTACTGAATTTATTCATATACCTACCTACTGAATTTCTTAATATACCTACCTACTATTCTAATAAAAAAGTGAAATCTTTCGAATCATCGCAGCTAGTTAGGTAAATTGATATCCCTAAATTAAAGAAAAATTGAAAAAAGAAAATCAGCGTTAGTCTTCGTTAGCATCTCAAAGCTTCTCCGTTTGCTTCAAAATCCTCGGTTTAGAATTCCTTTATATTGCAACAATTTTTACGCTTTTTTTACTCTCAAAAATCATAAATTCGTTTCAAGATTATTATGTACTTAGAGTGAACACTGCACAGATATAAATATTTTTGTACATATTATGTTGGTATATGTTCAGAGATTTTTTTAGTGATTTTTATTAGAAAAGCCTAACTAGAACTTATTGGTTTCCATTTCCAAACAGACCGACTAGACAGTGCGTGCTTTTCACTTTATCTAGTGCCACGGCTAATAATTATTACAGTCCAGTGGGCCTAGACAAAATACAGTTGGCGAGCGACTACAAACGAATTCTTCGACAATGTAGAGTAGGAAGAAAATTAGCTGTCCACTTTTTATATTTTTATATAAGTGTCATTGCTTGGTTTAAATAATGTGGTTTACGTGTTCCAGTGGACAGATAATTTTTTCGCACTATATGTACATTGGCGAAATCTTCGTTTGTAGTCGAACGCCAGTTTGAATTTGTCTACGGGGGCTGTGCTCGGCAATAACGATAAGAAGACTCCTATGGTGGACAATCGGTTTAATGACATGATTGATATATTTTTTGACAGCGATCAAGTCAAAAAGTCCAAATGATTTCAACGTTTTATCTCCAGCTTTAGCAAACCTTGAAACATGCTTTAACTTTGATCTTCTTATTTTTTTTTTAATTTTATTTGCTTACCTATCATTTTTTACCCTGTCACGCCTTTACCACAGTGCGTGGACAGTTGACGCATGATGCTTTTTTATTTTTAACTTTGTTTTATATTTATTTTTTTATATGACTAACGATGGTTTGAAGATATTTCTTATTTTTTTTTAATATAGGAATTATATTTCTGTATATTTGTTTTTTTTAATTGAGTAGATATGTTTTGTTTTAATTAGGTAGGTACCTATGTTTTATAGAGTTTGATGCTAATAATTGTTGTCGGTTTGTTTTCCTCATTATTTTTTCACAGATTTGATTTTGTTTATTTCATATACCTATTATGTTTTAAATAACTGTTTTTAAAGGCATTTGCCGTATTTTTTCAATAAATAAAATAAAACGGTCATGAGAAAATATAAATTAGTGTAGACTCTTTTAAAATGCATAATGTTTGCATTTAATGTATTTTTTTAAATTAAAAAACTTTTTTTCGAAGTTGATGCACTATCGTACTAAGGATATGATCCCGATGTAGGTACGTTGTATCCTCATTGAGAACCAGATCTAGAGTGGTTATTCAATTTCTCCCTAGAAGTTAGGCCGGCTCGCGTAGTAAGGGGATAATTTAGTGGGTAGATCGCCAACATAACAACCCCTACACACCAAGTTATCTTATTTATCACTCTATTAGATGCTCATGCCAAGGACCTACCTACCAAGCGTCAGATTTATGGTCAACTCACAGGATGCACTTCAGGATGCGATAATTAGGCAGAATGAACTCTCAGTATTTTTTAAATTAGGATTTTATTACCTAGAGAAATATATCCAGTCTCAATAGCGTAGTTTTTCGTAGATTATTAGAAAATTATGTTAGGCTTTTTACTCACCAAGCCCACCAATATTACGTAAGATTTACAAATTATGTCAGACCACTTCTTGAATGTGCCATCTACTTTTGAACACCGTATTTTCTAAAACATAGTGATTTTTTTGAAGAAAGTGCAGAGAAGAGCCACCAAAATACCTCGAAGACTAAAATGCCATTATCATCACTGCATCAGGGTCATCAGGTCATGCTAAGATAACACTAAATTGACCTCACATAGATAGGTACCTATAGGGAAACATCAAGAACTCTCCAATAAGCTCAACATTGCCCAAAGTTGAGCTTAAGTGGAGAAAACCTCTTTCAATCCATGGACCAATCCCGTCATCTCTGCATTGAAGGAACGAAATAAAGTCTATGGGAACCTAAAGGATGGAAGAACAGGTTTGTTTAGGTTTAACTGTCATTCTGGATCCATGAGGATTATTCTCAATATACATTACCTACGAAAATAATTACTCCTATGTGCATTGTATTATTTTTATAACAATCTCACATGTCGCATTGATATGGGTTTGTCATTCCAGCAATAAACATTCGTTTGTTTATCTCGTAGGCAGGTGTTAAATTATTCGTAGTTCAAAAGTTCATAGAAAAAGCGGTCATTTCGCATCAATTCTAATAAACAACTGCAGATTGGTGAAAATGAGACCAAAGATTATGAACCTCACATCATTATGAATCACTTACTTAATTGTTTATGGCTGTGACCATTTCATAGATTTTTGCGGTCCATTCGTATGTCCATAAGTACCTATAGGTACTTACATAATATAAATTATTTGGTGATGTAAATTGCTTATAGCTATGAGCTTCTTTTTATACGTACGTATTAATTACGTCACGATATGAAAAATATAATGATATAAATATGTAGGAGTTGGTTAGGATAATTCCTAACCAACTCCTACATAATATTATGCGTAGATCGATGCAAAAAGTGTGGGTCTTGGCTTTTTTCGGGAGTAAACTTCCCCAGACTACTCTAACTGTCGTCATTTCTGCTAGTTACGTCTGCAAGTCCCTTTCAGTGCCATTCATCCATAGAAGCACTTTTCTCTTACTGAAAATCTTTTTAACACATGTTTCCTTTAAAAAATAATGCGTTTCATAACAACAAAATGACACTTTATGTTAAAGTGACAAAAATCACTGAAATAGGGTAGAAAACATGGCAAAACGGGAAGAATATTATTGTTTACAGATTTCGTTTACTAACTCATAAATCATAACAAAAAATCAACACAAATAATGGCACTTTGGTGCTGTATTGAGAAATGAAATTGACCAACAGAAATTCCGCGAAAATATTAGTAAACAACCTATGTTTTCCATAGATTTCCATGGTAACAGTAGGTACCAACTTTCAAATATTTTTTGACATTTCAAACTTTAGCTAAAGTAAGCGGGGATATTTTTTTATGTAACGCGTCTACCTAAAGGAGACTTTAAAATTTAAAGGTTCCTTTAGCTAAAGAATTCTTTAGTCAAACGTGCATTCTTGGTGGATATATTTAAACATTTTTTTTTGAAACCGGCTGTAACTGTTCGTTAGCTCGTAAAACATGATCCAACAAATTATAAAGCCGTTTTAACTTATTGAATTTGGTACCCTAACATTGTGCATATACCTATTTCATAAAGTTTGATGCTACCTATACCTGACTGATTTCCTATCAGTAGGTATATGATTGGTAGCATAGCCATAGCGGTTACGACACGTAAGTACTGTTTCGTTTTGGAGGTCGTGGGTTCGACCCCAGATGCAGACCATCTTCCTCTTTCACGACACAAACTTTAAGTAGCTTAGGTACTGTGAAAAGGTAAAATAGTGTAGTGTTTAATTTGAGTGAGCACAGATTAATTTTTATAAAAAATATCCAGCGTAGAATTTTCCTTTCGAACACGTCATGTCTTAGTCTCGTCTAGTCAATGCCCGTATTTCGAGGATGGAATGGTATTATAATGTATTTACTGGATTTTTATCTCTGATTGGATCCTCTTCTACTGTTGTTTCAAAGATTGGATTGGTGTATCATTACGTTAACAACGTTCACCATTATGTGGTCAAATTTCACGAATGTTCTCAACATAATAAACATAGGTAGGTACTGTAAATTGCCATGCTGCTAGTAAGTCGAACCTACGACTCAAGATATGTCATGAGCTGTGGTTATGAAATATTATATATGTTTTAATTATTCAAATTTTTTGTTTTTTTTTAAAGTACCTAGGTACCTGCCTAGCGTATCTACCTATATATAAAAAAACTGAATGTTTGTGTGTGTTCTCGTTAGATTCTTTGACCAGTTGAACATATTTCAATGAAACTTTAGTGATCTGTTCTACTAATCAAGATGTTAGTTTTACTCCATTTCACTGTGATCAGTTAGGCAGAGACCATGCTACTGCACTTGCATATGGGACGAGACTGTGCCCATCACCAGAAATGGAGTAAAACTAACATCTTAATATTGCTTCCTGTGAAAAGCTGATGACCTTTTTTATCTATCGAGGTGCATGTTATTCACATGCAGTTCGTGACAAATCCTAGGTCATGTTCTACTAATGTCCGGGAAGGTTTAAGTGGAGTATGAGTTAGGTTATTGGAGGGTAGTTACAAGTCCATACAAAAGTTTAAAATGTAGCAAACATTGCATAAATCAGTAGTAGGCACCTAAATTATTATTTTTTGTTCTAGGTTAGGTCGAAGTTCGACGGACGGGTCAGCTAGTTTTCTATAAAACAACTTGTAACTATAATAGTATCACTCTCACCAACTTAATACTATTCTTAATATTTTATAATTGTCACCAGCCTTTTCGCGCTTGGTGTGGTATGCTAAGCCCTATTCTGCGTTACCGACAGTAACGGTCAACTGTAAGTAAACACATCAATGTAGCTATGTGTTGACTTAAATCACGGCCCATCCCTTCGGGATGGATGAGCCGACCATCCCCACGGACTCAACAAACAGTTGGTGGGTTATAATGATCGCGGCACCTACCCCGACCTACCCAATACTTCGGGGGTGAGAGGCGAGTCCATTAGCTTGATTAGTTCGTCATAAATGTCTTACTGAAATCCTCACATCATTAGATATGCCCAAAAGGGGAGACCCGCTGACAGTTTTATACAAATTATGTAACATTATTCACTGACCGAAGACCTTGGGTAACTTTTAAGTTGTTGGTGGTTCACATTTACTGTAGGTACTTAAATAATTCACATGTTTTTTTTTAAATATATGTACAATAAGTACATGACAAACAACTTCTACAAGTAATTCTACTATTGTCATCTCTACCTTTTTTTTTCATTTCAAATTATTGCAAACATAAGTACCTACATACATTTTATGGATTTATAATTTACTAGCTTATACCCGTCTTGCTTTACGTTTTTGATTCCGATTGTCAGGCTTGATCGGTAGGTAATTAAACGGGTTCTAGTCTAGCTTCCCATTGCTTAACAGACCTCTATAACTGACATAAGCACAGAAAAAGAAGAATGACACTTTTAATGTTTATTAAAATTTTGTATGAAGATCCTAAAAAATAGGGTTTTTTAATTAGCTCTAAATATATTAAAGTTAATGCAGCAAATTGTATTAAAGAACCTTCTCCGGCATTTTGCACGGCTCTGTGCAGATTCATATCTGACGTAGCATTTGTATTTTGAGCGTGATGCTATGACATACGGTAAAAAGCAAATAAAAAAAACATTTCTGAATTATTATGTAGATAGAGAAGGAGGGGCTAATGCGAGTTTTATTTAATTTCCCAATTTACCACGCAACTTTCTTAATTTTTTCTTTCATAAGAACCTTCTACTGATAAAAGCCAACACGACAAAAAAAGAATTAGTGAAATCGGTTCAGCCGTTTAGGCGTGATGCGATGACATTAGGTAAAAAGCTAATAAAAAAACATTTCTGATTTATTATATAGATTTACCACGCAACTTTTTATTTTTTTCTTTCATAAGAACCTTCTACTGATAAAAGCCAACACGACAAAAAAAGAATTAGTGAAATCGGTTCAGCCGTTTAGGCGTGATGCTCACATATACGGTAAAGCAACGACAAAAGGCAAATAAAAAACATTTCTAAATTATTATGTAGATTTACCACGCAACTATTATATAGAAGATTGATAAAATATATTTGATCCACGTCTGTTACTTGTTAGATAAGTAAGTATATGCATGAAGATGTGTGCCGCTTGACACTTGCACAATATTTTGTAAATAAACGTAATCGTAGCCGGGTTCCGCGAGGACTTACCAAGAAGCACTGTTAGATTTGGATGATTTCTAGTTAGGGGGCGTTCAAGTATTACGTAACGCAATTTTTGATGTTTTTTGGCCTCCCTCCCCCCCATGTAACGCGCCGTAACGTTTTCCTGTACCCCCCTCCCCCCCTAAATGTTACGTAACACCCAAGAGGCTATTTTTTTACTGAACTTTCGTATAATACTATTTATACCTATGTTCCATACATTTTTCTTTATTTTTTCTTTCGCTGTTTTACAAATTTCGTTGGAATTTTTTGGCATAGCTGCGTTGGCAAGTCAGCATGAGAGCCTTTATAGGCCAAGTACAGTTGCTGACGATGTAAATTTCCCCCTTTTGAGGACATTACAGTATCAAAAACTCACTTTAACAACACTCACTACAAGCAATTTGTGTTTATGCGTACTGCGTGTTTAAAGCACTAACGAAAATGACGTAAGTACAGTACAATCGAGGGATTCCCTGTAAAACATGAAAGAAAAGGGTTGCCCAACTTGGAAGATTTATTTCCCATTTTTTTTATTTAAGAAAAAAAAACGTTACGTGACGCGTCGTTCGAACCCCCCCTCCCGCCCTTGTAACGCACAGTAACGTTTTGCAAGAACCCCCCCCCCCCCCCAAATTGCGTAACGTAATACTTGAACGCCCCCCTACCTACTGATGGTTATTTTTGAAGTGTAAAATCCCTCAACGATACCTATCAGTCTCTCGACAGTGGATTGCCACACTAAAAAAGAAGAAGAAGATATTTTTAAATAAATGAAAATACAGTTTTTCAATTATTTTTGGCAACTACTCGTATACTATACATTTAAGTACCTTTATATAATGTTTTTTCTTCACGAAACATTGAGAAAAAGTGTTTTTTTCCCTCCAAAATTATGAATAAATCTCCAGACTAAATAAATTCTAGTCGAGTTGGAAAGTAATTTTTCTCTTTGGTAACTACATAGTAAGTACATTCCCTTTTGTTATTGCTCTTGTTGTTCGAAGACAAGATAATATGATATTACTTCCTCTGCCCGTAATCTACGATCGGCCATCTTGATTTATTGTCTATGGTGAATGACGTCATTTCCCTTATACGAAGAGGAGGGTCGTAATGGCTAAAATTTGTGTTTTTATGCTCTGAAGACGACTCCAAATTACTTGGGGGCATGGCTGTTGTGGCGGTTTTTATTTTTGCGCCATTATTTTTAATGTTTGCTATAAATTTTAATGTTGAAACTTCTTTTCTGCTGAGTTTTAGGCTTCTTGTGGGTAGGTACTCTACAGCCACATCGAGTCGGACAATCTAATTTACAAACGACAATAATTTGATGTTTTGTTTATGATTTAATTCAACGAGCTGTGATGGCGTTTATAGGGTTGTTGAAATTCCTTCTTTTAGTGCCTACTTATAGGGGGAGTTTTGATCGTCACTCAAATACACCGTCGAAAATAATACGCTAAAATTTGGCTTACCTATACTTGTGATTTGGAGCTGGTGTGCCACCTGTCTTGGTGCAAGATCGAGCGCAATGGAGGGCTCTTGTTGCTTGTGTATGCTCCTAAGAGGGGTTTAAAGGGAGAGTGTATGTATGTATGTAATGTTAAAAGGAAAAAGATAGTGCATGGGGACTCATTGACTTAAAAAAAAAGTAAAAAAAAAAACAATATGTATAGAATATGAAATATTTAGATATGACAAACAAATCGAATTGATTTCACAATAGGTGTCTTTAGCCAGTATCCGTGGTGGATATGATTGTCTGAGGGGGATGGTACTCGGGGTGCGATAGAGCAGAAGAGGAGGTCCGCATCCAATAACTCGTGGACCGTCTGAGAGCGCCTCCGAGGGAGGAGTCCGAACATAACTGTGATTTATCAGCCCGAAAGGGATATTAACACACCATCACTGCCAATAAATGATATATTCATCTGTGATAGGGAATTCTGTCGGAAACAAAAATATTAAAATTGAAAAAAAAAAACATATAGGTATTTTTGTTTGCCTGAAAGTGGGAGGAGGCAATCTAATTTATAGGCTCAAAAAATATGAAAAAAACTTGTTTTTGCCTTTGAAAAGGAAACAATACAACGTAGATTTTTTAGGGCTGCACCTACACCTCTTCTCTTGTGTCCGCCATCCTGGACACATGATGTTCGTTCCAGAATTTCTGTCATTCACATCTGACAATGCCTTCAATTTAGCATATAACTATCGGATTTTTCTAACCCGTACTTTGTTTAGAAGGGTTTTGCCAGCGATACTTCTGAGTGTTTCACTGATTCGTAGGACACTTTAAGGAGGTGGTCTGCTGGATTTTTTCCTTTCTGTAAACATGTGCAAGAAAGTAGATTTTTTCCATAGAAAAGGGTAGGTTGGTAGGGCATGTCGTGTGGAAGGGAGAGAAAAGTAACTGCAGCCTTTTGAGATTTCTCTGACTACAACTATTTAAACTTCGTCACCTGTTTAATGGGATATCCATATAGATTGCCACGCTACATCCAATCTACGATGTTACAAGCTCTAAGGGCGGCTACGGATGTAATTCCTCAATCTGAATGGACGATCACCACGACGGAAGGATAGTTGGCAGTCCACGTCACAAGACATAGTCTCTAGAACTTTAAACAGGGCCCTTATTCTCGTAGCGGTCTTAATACGATCTTATCTTGATTGACAATCATAAAATGGCGGATTGGTATTCACAAAACAAGATATTTAGTAGATATCTTAAAAATTCGTTATGTTTGAAATATCAGTATGAAAATGATCCAGTTCAAGATAGGATTATGATTAGATTTCGATAGTTTTGTCAATACGACTGCTTGCGATCGTGTCTTAATCTTATCGTTAAGTGATTTTTAAGTGATTTTTAAAAGCGATTGATTACGAGAATAGCCCTACAGCACTAGAACGCTCTAGATAGCAGAACTAGCAGAAACTACTCAAGATCAATGTAGTGAGGTCTAGCTCAAACAATATTATATAGGTATACTTGGTGTTTCCTTCATTCTCGCTAGAATTTTATATTGAACACATTGGTTGTGAACACTTTTTCACTTTATTTTAAAACACAAGAGAAAAATATATCTGCAGGATATACACAGTTCAAGAACATTCTAGATAGCAGAACTAGCAGAAACTACTCAAGCTCAATGTAGTGAGGTCTAGCTCAAACAATATTATATAGGTACTTGGTTTTTCCTTCATTCTCGCTAGAATTTTATATTGAACACATTGGTTGTGAACACTTTTTCACTTTATTTTAAAACACGAGAGAAAAATATATCTGCAGAATATACACAGTTCAAGAACATTCTAGATATAGAAGGTCTTGCACTAACTAAATATGTAACTCTACACTCTACAATGAATCGGCACCTTAATAACAGCCTGTCTTCACTTGTCATGTCAGCAACGATCGTGCCGGGTACGTCACACAAGGGAATTAATAGGCAACAGAAGACGGTTGTCAGTCCGTCCGTAGAATGAATTCAATATTACCTAACCATTTAAAAATCGAACAAGATCAAATTCAAAATCTGCATAGGAATCTATTGAAATAAATTGGAAGAACATAATTATAATTTGTCTCCATGACATTGATTTTGCTCGGCCCATACGAGACACTGGAGCTAGTTTATAGTGTAATAAAATATGTTTTAATGTCTGCATCCGAGGAATGTGTTCAATATAATACATATATGTAGTATAGTGGGTACTTACCCACTTATCTAAATCTCGTGTGCGTGGGGGAGCTAAGAGTATTAACTCTGCAAATATTGATACATCCCATGTCTTGTGGCCTGGATGTGCCTTTCCACGAACCAAACAAATTGCCTGTTGTTTATTTTTCCTCGAGTGTTGTTTGCTGCTCACTGTTTCTGTTAACTCTTAAGTTTATCTTCCGCTTTTGACTTTTCCGTTACTTGACTCCTATGCTACACTAGAAAGCAATCTTTGATGAAAGTAATTGAGATTGTAAAGCGGTGTCTCAGTTCGTGATTTTTTTGCAAAGCTAAGTTTATACAGGCATGGTCCCTTTTAAGAAGAAAAGATAGTACGCCACTGTTTTGTCAGCAACTCTTTTCAATGTGGACTTTTGAAGAAATTTTGTATTGATTACCGTTAAGTGTCGAGACGAAATAATTATGTGAACTGTGGGGCTAGTACGAGTTTAATCGAAAGCTATTTGCACGCTAATAAGCGCTTATTAACCGACCTCGGTAGCCTAGTTGTACCTAGTACTAGCGTGGACTTCAGATCCGGGATCCCGGGTTCGATTCCCGGTCGGGTCAGAGTTTTTCTTCGTGTTTTTTCACTTGAAATTTCTACCCGGGGGTAGCCTGTCTCAGATTGGACGGGACCGGTTGACTGGAAAAAATTGCCTCAGGCAATAAGTTCCGCCGGCTATACTGACACCTTTGTATAGAAAAGTGTTATATTATTAATGTACAAATAGTGTTCGAAAATCAAACGATCGAATCATTCGATCATTTTTATACGGAAATTTTTCGAAACTCTTTTGATGATCGTTTCGATATTCGATCATCGAAAACTTATGCTAGTGGTACTGTTTGATCGCGTGTGTTGCCCACTCTCTGTATGATTCCTGGCACCTGATTAAAGCCCAGGCATATGAAGTCTCCGCATTTGAAATTAGGTGCCTCTATCTATACGACGCTATACGCCGGCGCCGGCGCACCTACTAGGCCTATCACTCCTACCATTGTGGAGAGGAGATGGACTTGGCTGGGACATGTGTTAAAGATGCCAAGTGACAGTTGGCCGAAGAGAGGGAGCGCTGTTTTTCCTCCCATCAGGGTCTCACAGACGTGAAAGACCATCTTATACCGTGTTCCGTTCCTTCGAGGCAGAGCTGAGGGAGTTGGACGTGGTGCGGGAGGAAGTTATAAGCATTGCGCAAGATAAAGCGCGGTGCTTATGAATAAATGAGAGCTCTGGTGCCTCGCTATGCCCCTAATTGGGGACAAACAGGTAGTATTGACTGGCATGCGTGCATTACTATACATACTGCACAGGGTACATAACACTTCTCGTTATATTCACACTTCCAAATTATACAGTAGGTATCTACCCATCATCACAGTGATATATCATCCAGCATGCTTTTTAAAAAAAATATAGGTAAACTACCTTCGCCGTGGGGCTGTCGGCATAGAATAGCACCTCTGCTCTTTTTGCTGGTTTTTCGAGCATCCTGTAAGAGGCAGGAAATCGAAAAATCTGATCGGGGCCGTGGGGTTGACCACCTCACGCCCTTAAACCCACATCGGTCAGAAAAGGCAAAAGAATCAAGCCTCGGACGCCTGGACCCTTTCAGGGGGGGGTCCAGGCAGCTAGTGTCCCCCCTGCAATGACTACGGCTCGTTCAAGGAAAAAGAGCTTTAAAATCGGGACCTTGAATGTCCGCACTCTGAGGGCGGGCGGGGAGCTTGTTGCTGCCAAGTTGGCGGGAGATTATGGACTGGATATCCTGGGGCTGAGCGAGGCACGCATCCCAGGTTCGGGGCAGAGTGACGCTGGCAATTACGTCATGCTGCACTCTGGTCACCGGACTGCACGGATGCGTGGCGTCGCTCTACTTTTAAGTAAATATGCCTTCTCTCGCCTTCTTGGTTGGGAACCTGTTTCTGACCGTCTGATGAGTGCGTCCTTTAAGATGAGTGGCGAAACCCTGACGGTCCTTCTTTGCTATGCCCCCACCGAGGACACGGATGCGGCTGCTAAGGACTGTTTTTACGACGGTCTGGACGCAGTTGTATCTCATGTCCCAAGGCGCCATCGCTTAATAGTCCTGGGGGATTTCAATGCCAAGGTTGGCAGCGACCCCCAGAACGGACCAGGCGTCATGGGTGGGCATGGCATGGGAGTTATGAATGATAATGGAAGCCGTATTATTGGTTTCGCCACGCTCCATGGACTCTTAATAGGGGGAACTTTATTCCCCCACAAGGATATCCATAAATACACATGGACCTCGCCCGACAGAAGAACGAAAAACCAGATTGACCATCTCCTGGTAAGGGCCAGCAACCGAACTGACCTGCGGGATGTCCGCACCTACCGGGGAGCAGACATGGATACAGATCACGAACTCCTTGTGGGTTCGTTGAGACTGAAATTCAACCATTTCCATCAAAGACCGTCTGCTTCTCGCCTGCTGGACATACGCAGGTTAGAGAGTGCTCAGTGTCGGCACACGTACGAGGCTGAGTTACGCACCAGGTTTGCCCCCTTACAGGATTCACCTAGAGCTGTCCCAATGGAGACAGCCTGGACCAGCTTTCGAGACGCGGTTATGGAATCCGCACGTTCTTCTGTCGGTTATAAAAACAAAAAGAGGCCAATATGGATGTCTGATGGGTCCTGGAGCCTCATCGAAGATCGCCAGAAGGCTAAGACCCTCAGAGACAGTGAAAGAGACCCCCAAAAACTGGCTGCTTTGGTGTCTGAGTACAGGGAGCTGAGCCGTAAGGTAAAGCACTCTGTACGAACAGATAAAAGAAGACATCTTGACTCTCAGATACGGCAGGCACAGTCCGCTGCACTCGGAAATGACTCAAGGACACTTTTTGAAATCACCCGGGAGGTCGGGGGTAAGGGTCAGAAAAGACCCGTGACGGCAATACGAGATTCTCGTGGAGCCACTGTCACTGCCCCCGAACTGATTAAAGGGAGATGGAGGGAGTACTTTGAGTCAATATTGAACCGCCCCGAGCCCTCCTCACCTTACAACTTTGAGGAGGAGTTGGAGGATCTGAATATACCTCAGGCAACTGGGATATGTGAAGATCCACCGACCCACAGCGAGATGGTGCTGGCCGTGATGAGATTAAAGAATAACAAAGCGCCAGGAGACGATGGAATCCACGCAGAGCTCCTCAAACAAGGCATAGACACCCTTGGCCAACCACTTTTAGATATATTTAAAATGGCGTGGGAAGAGGAGAGGTGCCCAAAAGATTGGCGGAATGGATCCATCGTCGCAATATTCAAAAAGGGGGACCCCCTTGAATGCGGAAACTACCGTGGAATTACTCTACTGAGTGTTCCCGGTAAGGTATTATCTCAGATATTACTACACCGCATTCGGGGGCCTGTCATGGCTGTCCTGAGAGAGCAACAATGCGGCTTTGTACCTGGAAGGTCCTGCACCGACCCAATTTTCTGTGCCAGGTGCATCTTTCAGCAGTGCAAAGAGTTTAACTCTCCAGTCGCTTGTTGCTTCATAGATTTTGAAAAGGCCTTCGACAGCCCACATAGACCATCAATATGGAAAATACTTGCTCTGTATGGTATACCTCCGAAAATAGTTAAAATGGTGCAGTCCCTGTATGAAGACTCCGAGTGTAGCGTGAAAACGCCAGGTGGTCCTACTGAAGCTTTTAGGATCACCACAGGAGTCAGACAGGGCTGCGTACTAGCTCCTTTTATATTTATAATAGTCATGGACTTCCTGTTGAGAAAGTCCATGCAAGGAGCAAGAGGTATACCGATAACACAGAGAGATGGTCTAATGGGCGAACTGTGCGATCTGGAGTACGCGGACGACCTAGCGTTGTTCAGTACGACAGTGGAGGAATTACAGCGCAGTGTTTCAAGACTCTGCAACGAAACAGCACGCCTCGGCCTCCGAGTCAATGCCAGTAAGACGGAGCTCATGGCGAATAATGCCTGCCCCGACAAACAGCTACCGATAACCATCGATGGTCACCAGGTCTCCCGGGTGGATAAATTTAAGTACCTGGGAGCAAACATTACCACCACTGGTGACCTCGGGGCTGAGCTCCCGATACGTATCGGTATGGCAAGTGGCGCCTTCAACAACATGACCAAGATATGGAAGGCGTCGGCGTTTAGTGTCGAGACGAAATGTAAACTGTTTGATGCGTGTGTGTTGCCCATTCTCCTTTATGGGTGTGAGTCCTGGCACCTGACCAAGGCCCAGGCACAAAAAGTCTCAGCATTTGAAATGAAGTGCCTAAGGAGAATTCTGGGTGTAAGATGGTACCACCGCATCACGAACGACGCTATACGCCGGCGCACCCAGCGTGAGCCCATCACCTCTACCATTGTGGGGAGGAGATGGACTTGGCTGGGACATGTGTTAAGGATGCCGAATGACAATTGGCCGAGGAGAGCGCTGTTCTTCCTCCCATCAGGGTCCCGAAGACGAGGAAGACCCTCTCACACTGTGTTCCGCTCCTTCGAAGCAGAGCTGAGGGACATGAACATGGTGTGGGAGGAGGTCATAAGCATTGCGCAAGATCGAGCGCAATGGAGAGCTCTTGTTGCCTCCCTATGCTCCTGAGTGGAGTTCAGAGGGAGATTTGATTTGATTTGAAACTACCTATGTTTTAGGTATGTGTGAGTGTAGGTACATACTACCTACATAATAATAATAGGTAGGTATATACGTACTTAGTATAGTAGGTATAAAGGGAGAATAATAATTCTTAATTTACTCGCCTCTATACTTAAAGTGGACTGTTAACTGCCATTTTATATCAGTGGGTGGGGTGTGCAGTTTAGTGCAGGTTCATACTTTCACTTTGTAGGTATTCCATAAAATGATTTAAGAGTGGAATGAACTACATAATATTGATTTAAATGCACCTATATTTTAATCAAATTACTCATGTATACCTATAGGAAATGAAGAAGGTACCTACTTGCTTTGATGTGAAAGTCTTTTCTAGGGTAGGTACTATAGCAGGTAGAGTTCATTTACGTGCTGGACGAGAATCACTTTAGACATATTATAGACATCAAACAACAAATCATCGTATAGCTGTATGGGTGGGTAGCTAACAGCCTTTTTGGTGTAGGCAGATTTGTTAGTACCTAGTTGGTATTCAGGTCCGTTTTTATAACTGACCATTCTTTGTAGATCCATATTTTTAAATTGCTTAGATACATATAGTTGTTTATGAAATGTGTGATTCTTTGTGTAAAAACAAGTAGAACGCCGATTCCTACCGGCGACCGGCAAAGAATGTTGTCTATGGTATCAATGGGTATACCGAAAAGCGGGTTCCTACTTTTGTTATGGAAATCCACTGGATGGACTACTCGAGTTAATAAGCCGGTCTTCCGCCGCCATCTTTGAAAGTGGTAAAAAGTACATTACTCGTATGTACAACAACCATAGATAAAAGACAACAACATGTCGCTAGAACTGCACGATCGTCTTTCTTCCACTTTAACAAATGGCGGACGTGGACCGGGTAAAAATTCTCAATACAAAGAGAGTAGTATATCCAGTTATGTACGAGTATATATGTAAATCTATGTGCGAATCCCCATTCAAATGCATAGAAACATTCTTTGCGCCGCGCGCCGTGTTCCAAGTGTTTTCGCCCATTCATAATATGGGTTAACACATATACCTATACCTAGATATATACGTTTCTCGTCCAGTAAATTCACTATCGTCCTAGTGTTCAAATAAGCTTTTAATTATGTATTCTTCAGTATTATAAACATTATAGGAGGTTAATAAAAAATATAAAAAGAGATGCATAAAATAAAAAAATAAGAAAAACAATACCTAGTCGTCACAAACATAATTGAAACCTTTTTAACTCCTACCGATTTTGAAAGGTTCATTGTATCCCACTAATGATTGGAACAAAAGAAAATTTCGAAAAATATGATGGAAGGAAATCCAAAAAGGATTGTTCGCTGAATGCGATTGGCTCCAATTTTCATATATTCTCTAAACAAGATTCAAATTTTAAAATTTATAAAAACGACTATATTTGTGTTGTCAAAAAGTCACTCACAAAAGTCACCCTAATCTCAATCTGTAGCCCTAGTATAAGTTTTCGATGATCGAATAGCGAAACGATCATCGAAAGAGTTTCGAAAAATTTTCATACAAAAATGATCGAATGATTCGATCGTTTGATTTTAGAACACAAATTGCACGCGAATAATCGTTTATTTGCGTGCAGCTTTCGATAAAACTCGTAGGTACTAGCCCCACTGGAAGCAAATCCATTTTGTTTTATTTTATTTAATTTAAGCAAATACACAGTTATTAGTGTAGGTATATAACCAAACTATTATACACAATACTGATAGAATAAAAAAAGATAAAACATATTATGTATTATAAAGTTTGCAAATTTTTACACAAATGGTTATTGTTTTGTACACTTTATTAGCATAAAAAAATAAGATTCTAAATTTAAATAGGTATGTATGTGAGTAAAAAATCCCGAGATGTATTTCGCAGATGGTTTTGAGTATAGGTGTATCTCTTTTTTGACTCTGTTGAGAGCCTGTGCATTTGTGATGTGGTCCTTCCAGATAATTCCCGCATAACATGCAATACCTACTATATCTCAAAAGCCTCCAATCTTTTCCTATCTTTTATATTATCTATGTATGTACAATACCTATTCCTATTTACACAGATTTTTAGATAATAACTATGAATATTTTCCAGGGTCACCATTTTTTTACAATCTAACCCTTTCCAAAAAAAATTTGTTTAAACGCTATGGTCTCAAAAACTATCCATCAGATCGAATGTAAAAAGGAACTTATCCCTACGAGAAGGCTTCTGGCTATTAAAAATCACGTTCTTAAACGATTCTTAGAGACATTTTTTGTAAATTCATTACCTACGAAGAAAAACCACACGATGTGAAATGCCATATTCTTCACTGACGTTTATGGCCATAGAGTGTCGAGACATGCGCATATTTTGTTTCCATATCATTCACGCTCACGGAAAAAAATGAAATAATTTTATTTCGCAGAACGAAGTTTGCCAGATCAACTAGTGGAATATAAGAGGCTTGTATATGTATGTATAATCCCTCCACGGTGCAGCTTGCTCCCTCGCGGCATTTAATTTGGGGGGCGAAATGATTCCGCAAATTGTTTGTTCCAATAATATTTTTATTAGGATGTCTCCAGCGGAACATAACAGCCTACGACTCTCTATAACAATATTTTTATTACGCTTTCTTCATTACGAATGTCGGCCTTTTGTATTGCGGTACATTATTTATGATATCGCCCCAAAACTTGGTTCTACAGAGTGTTCTCTTATACCTACTTATGTTTGACTAGCTTTCCCGAGTTATTCTGTAGTCCTTACTACGAATATTGATTTCAAATTTGTAATTTATACAAAAATACGTTTAAAATATGTTTGAATGTTAAAATATTATTTCTGAGAGCTCAAAAAAAATTCCATCATAAATAGGCGAACCAATATTTTTAATGTCGATGTTTGTCAGGTTAACAATAATATTTTTGTTGTTATAGATTTTTTATGGATGGCGTTGGCGTCGCAGGAAATCCGTTTCTTACTTACTTTTATATCATATTTTTTATTATTTCTTATGTATTTTTCAACTTTTTATTAGTTATTCTGTTATCCGGAGTGGAGAAAAATCCAATAAATCAAATTCGATAAGTGTTCGCACTAACCCGACTTTCTTTTATATTATAGATTAAGAACGAATTAAGAGAGCTGTTATAGTTAGAAAAATACTGAAGAATTTTAGCCAGGAATATCCTGAAGAGAACACATAATGAATGAACAGTTTATCCAAAAAATCAAAGGAGGAAAGTATACTATCATTGAGGGGGTGACCGAGGGGACAAAGTCCCGAGGACTCTGGAAATTCCTGCTGTTTCTCTTACATGAAACTCAGAAGGAGTGCTTTGAATGAGTAGGAAAAAATGGGTCAATGTAGTACCTACAATGGGCAGATCATGCAGATCATATTATGTCTGATGGTAGGTGGACAAAGAGTGTGCTGGACTGCCTGCCTAGAACAGGACACAGTGCTTGAAAAGGCCCAAGACAAGATGGTCTGATGACATCAAAAGGGTAGGTAACTTGCCTGCACTAGAAGAGACTCAAAGTCCAACAGCGAGGCCTTTGTCTAATACTGCATGGACACAAAGGAGAAGGTAAAAGTATGACTATGGTTTTATTTATTAATAAAAAGTTTTCCCGAATAACTGTGTCTGAGCCTCAAGTGACGGATTGTAGCTGCCTTCAGGTAGATCTGAACCAACGATTCAGAATAATTGCCGTGTACCGATCTCCTTCCTTCTCGAATAGGACACCATTTGTTGAATCATTGGGAAGTTTGTTGGATGACATCAATGAGCCCAGAGAAGTGATATTGATTGGTGATTTCAATATTGACATACTGAATCCCGATTCCGGAGGCTGTAGATATCTGTCAATGCTCAATGAGTTGGGATATAATTCGGCTATAAATGTCGCAACCAGAGGAGCCTCGCAGAATTGCCTCGACCACATAATGATTCGCTCTAAATGTCGTGTTGAAGCTTTAGTATATCAGTCCTCAATAACGGATCACTATATGACCATGATAGGCTTTCTGGGTCGGTCGACACGGGAGGGGTTTAGTGCTGAGAGAAACAAACTAACTACCAAATTGGACTTGGGTCTTTTGGAAGGCAGAATGAGAGCAGAGCGGTGGGCAGGTATCCTGGATGAAACGGATCCCGAAGCTTCACTAGCTAGATTCACGGAATGTTTGAAGGGACATATGGCTGCATCCACCTCTTCTAGAAGGGCTCGTAATGTCTCTGGCTCCAAAATTCTGAAACCTTGGATAACACCTATGTTGGTTCGATGCATCAGGAATAGAAACCGACTACATCAACTTTCAAATAGATATCCCAACTCTATGGCACACAGACAGTCCTACATAAACTACAGAAATATAATCCACAAACTGATACGTAGTGCCAGAAATAATTACTATAGAGAGAGGATTGCTGAGGCTAGAAAAGATTCTAAGAGGATATGGCAGGTAATTAGGGAGTGTTCTGGTACAAACACCGAGAAAGTAAAGCCTAAAGAGGTAAGAATTGATGGGGAATTGATAAATGTTAGTGACGACCCTCTAAGGGCCAGTAACCACTTTAACAGGTTTTTCTCACAGATTGGCATCACCCTTGCCGAGACGATCGAGCGGGGGACTGGTTTGACTGGAGAAGAGTTGGCGAGAAGCTTGATGAACGAAAATAGGTCTGGTCACGCTGGCTCAATTTTTTTCACCCCAATAAGTCATTTGGAAGTGGAGACGCTGATAGAAACGCTGAAGAATAGCACGGCAACAGGAGCAGATGAAATTTCTAGTGTTGTTGTAAAGGCATGCAAAAAGCACATTTCAGTTCCCATTTTCAACGCTTGTCTGGCTTTGGGCGTTTTTCCGGGTCAGCTTAAAGAGGCTGTTGTGATTCCTATCCATAAGGGAGATGATCGCTGTGATACTGGCAACTATAGACCCATCTCTCTGCTCAGCACACTTTCAAAAATATTAGAAAAAGCTGTTAAGAATCGTCTTGTTGGGTTCCTTGATGGTTGCTGCTTTTTTTCCGGGAACCAGTATGGATTTAGAGAGGGAATGGGAACACAGGATGCGCTTGATGCTTTCGTGGGAGGTGTGACTCGGAGCTTGGACGATGGAGATAAGTGTCTGGCTATCTTCTTGGATTTGTCCAAGGCATTTGACACAGTGTCGCACCCAATATTACTAAA
Source organism: Mystacides longicornis (assembly GCA_963576905.1). Taxonomy (NCBI): domain Eukaryota; kingdom Metazoa; phylum Arthropoda; class Insecta; order Trichoptera; family Leptoceridae; genus Mystacides; species Mystacides longicornis. The sequence continues at coordinate 17,538,353 of OY756425.1, forward strand.
AAAATTGGAATATGCCGGTGTCAGGGGCGTGCCATTGCGGTTTTTTGATAGTTACTTGAGGGGCAGGTTCCAGAGAACTAGAATTGGGGATCAAATGAGCGATTCTGTAGAAGTTGGGTGTGGTGTCCCTCAGGGCTCCACACTAGGTCCGCTATTGTTTCTTATCTATATCAACGATCTTTGCAATCTATCTATAGAGGGACGAATAATAACTTTTCCTGACGATACGGTCTTGCTGTTTCGTGCAGATTCTTGGTCTGAAGTGTATGGGATTGCAGAGATGGATTTTAATAGGGTTGGTGCTTGGTTGAGGCGTCATTTGTTAACCCTGAATGACTCTAAGACAAAATATATAACCTTTTCTCTTACCTTGGCTGGCCAGCCTATCATTGATCGAAGGATAAGACTGCACTCCTGCGGCTGTACGGATCTGGTCTGTACTTGTCCTGTTATAACCAAATGTGATGGTATCAAATACTTGGGGTTAACAATTGATAGACATTTGAGATGGAAGGGACACCTGGATGGTCTGACAACTAGACTTGGCCGTCTAGTACATGTAATAAGACGAATCAGGGATGTACTTGACGGGCCGGCCTTGAAGACGGTGTATTATGCCCTCTGTGAATCCATAATATCATACGGTATTGAGTGTTGGGGTGGAGCGGTCGACTCACATTTCCGTCCAGTAAACGTGTCTCAAAAAGCACTCATAAGGGTCATGCATCGTTTGGGCTACCTCAGCCAGACCGAGACAGTCTTCGTTGAGAGTGGTATACTTGAGGTTAGAAAGATTTTCGTGTTAAAAATATTGTGTAGACTGCAGAGGGGCCTTGGACAGATCGCGAGAGTTATGGGGGAAAGAACCCGATTTGCATCGCAGGGTTTCCTTATGGTACCCCTGATACACAGTGCGCTAGGATTCAGGTCCAGTTATTATTTGGGCCCCAGGATTTTCAACAGATTGGATTGTACTGTGAGAGGTGTAAAGGGGGCAAAACAATTTAAAAGTTGTGTCAGGGAATGGTTACTTAGTGTGAGCAGGGGGGCTATATTCAATATTATTTTTGAAAGAGTTGTGTGAGATGATCCATGGATTTGTATTGTTTTGTTTTTTATATTTGATGTATTTATCTCTCTTCTCTGTGTTTTCTATGAATGATTGATGTTACACCTTGACTGCTTAAATTCATTGCTGTGCTGGCTGACTGTTTGGCTGATGCTTTGTGGTATCGATTTTTCGATTTATTATGTTGTGACCATTATTCAGTTTATTGTATATTATTATTTGTTTCATTATAATTTTTCATCTTGAATATTTCTTTTCTTATGGTTTCAATCTATTTGATATTCTTGAATATTTCTATTTTTATTGTTTTGTTATTTGTCTTGCTATATTTCTAATTTACTTGTTTTATTGTTGTCGTTTGCATCTTGAATACATCTTTTCTTATGGTTTCAATCTATTTGATATTCTTGAATATTTCTATTTTTATTGTTTTGTTATTTGTCTTGCTATATTTCTAATTTACTTGTTTTATTGTTGTCGTTTACATCTTGAATACATCTTTTCTTATGGTTTCAATCTATTTAATATTCTTGGCTATTTCTATTTTTTTTATGACTTAACTTGTTATATTTCTAATTTACTTATTGTATTATTGTTATTGATTATTTTTTCTATTGTATATTGTATTGAATTAGCTATCCTCGATACAGGTTTACACCTAGTGAGGTAGCGTTTTCCTGTTATTTATTTTTTGTAATGTTAATTAGTATAACTTATGTAAGCACGGATGATTGTAATGTGATTTCTAGTAAATTTCTAGTAAATAAATAAATAAATAAATGACGAAATGAAGGTTAGATCGAATCTTGTCGAGGGATGAGAGAGATGAGACACGTTGATTAAACTTAATATGGATGATCAAACTGAATATTTTGATATACAGCCAATATTTTTGATCCTCTATCCCAGGGGTTTTAAGCTTTCGTGTGTAGCGTACTCAAGGTCGTAGGCGCGAATCGCGGCGTCGCCGTCGACCATTTTCATATTCACATACAAACATTTGCTTATTACGAAAGATGTCAAAAAATGTTTTCGTTGTGCTGCTTTGAGCAACCCAGTAAAGCACTTCTACAAATAATGTATTTTATTTCAATCGCAATTAATTTGATATTGGACAATCGACAATAACAGTAGAAGACGGTCGTAAGCCCGTAGTGGTTTGTTCCATTTAAAAGTCGAACATCAGTTATGAATTATTTGAGTCATTAGTTGTTACATATTCGTTAATTTGAAGTTTATTAATTTTTATGGCGAATTCCTGTGATCTTGTAATAATATATTATTTGAATCGTCTTTTTACACAATTTGGAAATATTACTTGAAAGTTATTGACTCCAAATATCAGCCATTAATCATTTTGTTTTCAATAAATAAATTATTAGGTCCAGCGCAGACCTACCAATAAATAATTGAAACTTGTCGAGTGAATACGATATTTGGATTATCTCCCGATAAATCGTCAGCATCAATTTCTCCCATAGCGATAAAGAAATGCCATTGACTATTCACATAAAGTAATATACTTTCCCATATAATATTCTTAAGAACACTAAATACCTACTATCAAATTTATCAAAGCTATGAATCATTTTCAGTGAGTTATTTCTGAAGGTAGATTTTTTCTAATAATTTAATACCTTCTCAAATAATTCTGTGTGCTTTGCAGTATTTTAAATATTAAAAAAATTTCTATGTAAAAATAATTGCACAAATAACAAATATTTGAGGCAATTATCTGAAGACGACTCAGGGGGAGAATCCCTGGATTCGATTCCCGATGAGGGGCCTTACTCTGTATTCAATCACAATAATGCTGATCCAATGTCAATCTTGTATCGATGCCGTTATCACACTTAGGTTGCTATGCATTAAAATTGTTCTGCGTAGGTCTATTTTAAATCCGGTATTGTTTAACGAAAAAAAATGGAATGGATAAGGACTTATATGAGTATTTATCTATATCTATAAGGAAAAACTTTATGACTATTTTTACGTAAATTGCGGGGACGGAGGAGTATGAAATTTCGCACACTTATAGTTTATATATAGAGGAGGGGTGGCGAATGCTAATATTTTCTTAAATTATGCATAAAAATAGATTAAATCAATAAAAAAAACATTACAAACACCACTGTAATGTTATGTATTTGATACTCACACACACACACACTTCCACATACTACTTATAAAGAACATCAGCTTCATAGAAAAAAAAATGTAAAGCGCCTCATAATGGGCGCAGAAAGTTTTTTGAAGGCGTCGCCAAGTCGCCTAGAGATTAAAAATGTAGGCAACTGCAGAGCAACCAAAGTTCTATGACCGTGATTCGCCGTTAAATCCTAAAAAAAATCTTCATACTCTTGACTATACTTAAAATTCATATTTCTCATCCTCCATAATCTTTTCTACATAATATTTTGGTCCGTTTATATTTTTGAATGCGCATCAATCGTAGAAAACAGACGTTAAGGTCAGATATTAATATGCCCAGAGCCGTACAAAATGCTGTAGAAGGTTCTTAAATACAATTTGCTGCATTAACTTTAATATATTTAGAGCTATTTAAAAAACTCTATTTTTTTACGAACTTCATACAAATTTCTCAAAAAAGACAGTAAGCCATCTTTTGGAAACAAAATTACTCATGTAAAAGTTGAATGGAATCTTGGTACTATTGTATGAAAATGTAATAAAATAATTGTAGATTGATTTGTTATACATATAAATGTTATTCAAATCTTATTATTCTCAATAAATAAAGATTTAATGAAAAAAAATGCAAAATAGTTCCTCCATTTTGAAGTTTGACAGCTGCATTTATCACACATAGCACAAATCACCCTCTATGGGCCTAATTAATTATCACAGGATGTAGGGAATGTAGCTAAGATTCAAACCACAGAGCTCTCTCTCTCTCTATGAAAACTTGCAAATTATGTCGGTAGGTTCGTATAATATTATGAGGTCGGTAAAACAGCTACAATATAGAGGTCTGTTAACCAATGGGAAGCTAGACTAGAACCTGTTTAATTACCTACCGATCAAGCCTGACAATCGGAATCAAAAACGTAAAGCAAGACGGGTATAAGCTAGTATAGGATATACGGAAAATAGCCTATGACTGGGTTCAATTGCCCCCCCTAGCCCTAGGGCTGGCGACGCCCTTGGAAGGTGGAGCTGAAAATTGCGGGATATTCAAACTCATTGCATCAAATTGAGAATAGATAAATATTGTTTTTTTTTTAATAATATGTAATAGAAAAAACTTTATAAAATCAATATTTAAAATTTGACGTATCCAATATGCATGTCATTGTTTTGGTAAGAAAATAGTAAAATAGCGCTCGCTCAGTCTTTGACAATGGAACCTTATTAATGTTCAAACTTAAAATTTAAATTTGTTTCGGTCGAATTTCGAGCACTGGTCGACCACAAGTAGTATTAAAACTACCTAATGACGGTTGTCATTGAAATCGGGATTGAGTTTCAAGAGTATTTCAAGAGTTTCTTTTGGTCTCTCCTGGCGCCAAAGCTGGATCCGCCCTTGTCTGGGTCTCTCGCAAAGTACACTTTCGACTTATTTCACAGAAAGCAAAGCTTTTGTGGTGAAAGTGGAAATGGTCGGTACCGGGATTCGAACCCACGACACTGTACGTTTTATTATAACCGCTGGGATATCAAAAACTTCTTGTTTAACTTTGACGAATAATATATCATACAAAACATCTTAAACTTTTATTGATTCGGTTGAGGGTATACAGCTCAAAATATAGGCAAAAACTAATGATTGCACTGTTTAATTTAAATATTATTAGGTATAAACAAATCTTATAATCTATTATACCCAAACTAAACATAGAAAGTTCAGCATTTATTAAAATAAGTATCATTGATTGATCAGATATGCTTCAAAAGGCAGGAATGCTTTTTGTAACTATGGGGAAGGAAAATTAATGGATACTTTTTTTGAGAGAAAATAATAAAATACCTACACACATTGCTTGAATGTCGTCACCAATGAATAATTGTTCATTTGAGTCAAGTTAACCCGATTTACCGACTCGAGTGGACCCGAACCTGACTCATGATGCCTACCTATGCTATGCTCAGAAAGAATGAAGAAAATACTAACTTAAATACTTTCTAATAAATCATTTTGTCCAGAATGTTGTTTGAAACGTATAGGCAGCTATGGCAGGAAGTGAGCTACTCTGGCCCCCATAACGAGCGGATGTCTGATCTAATGTTCAGAGCTGGACGCACGGTTGGCTCCATAATCTATCTACAAGACATAGAATGCCTACAAAACATAACAATACCATAGAGATTCTCACTAGCAATGGGGGTGTCTGGTAAGTATGTGGGTATACTACGAGAAATATCAGAAATATTGACGTGTTGTTTTTCTTTATATATATTTTTCATCTCACGTGAACCATGACAGACGATATATCCTGTTTTTATTTTCAAAATAATAAAAATAAACTTTTTTCAGAATTCATCTTGCGAAATACAAAATTACTTAATTGAAGAGTTGGTTCCCAAGCAGGACTTAGTTCTTTAACAAAATGAATTTGAGCTTACAGAGTAAAACACGAATAGGTAAATTTCTCAAACTAAGCAAAGCTTTTGTCGAGAAAACGGAAATGGTCAGCACTGGGTTTCGAAACTAGGATCTTCACTGTATCAACATACTATTATTATCAATATTGTTAATTTGACAGAAAAATTAGCTATGTTTTTGAAAACCGGTTAGCAATTTAAGCAAGTCAAAGAATTCATAAATTCTGACATCGGTATGAAACTAACTCGGTTTGGTAATAATAATTCACTGAAAATTAAATTTCTTTTCTATGTTTAAACTTATAAAAGGTAGATACCTACTTATTTTCTATCCCTTTCTAATAAACACTCGTAATCCATCTAAATTAGACAAATTTTTAGACTTTAAACTTTTTACTCATATACCTATCATTTTTCATCGGCAATCGATTGTTTTTTTTAACAATATAGGTACCTACCAAAAATGGCACCGTATTTATGAGAACGGCTGCACCAATTTTTCCAAATTTTTTTTTTGTATTTGCTATTTCCAGGATAAGTATTTTATGAGTTTGGCATAATTGTCAGTTGTTTGATAGTTGATGCGGATGACAGAATATCTCCTACTGATAGTCGGACTTACAACAGATGTTAGAATCACATTGGTCAAATAGATAATTAATTTGTCATTGTATAAATTCGAATTCAATATTCGTAGCTAGGTCTGGACAATTTCTGTCGGTAAAGCTGGCAACAAACACAATCGAGTTAAAAATGTTAAAACTTATAAGAAATATAGTGATAGTTTCTACATGAATCTTCCAAAAATAAGGACGTAATAATTATTGTTGTACGACACATTACCACGACGTTCCGTCGACAATTAGAGACAAGTCATGTCGCACAATTGCTCAGCGTTATGCTTTTGGATTTGTCTCTTCAGATAAAGATCACAATACCAAGTTTGACAAATGGATTACATCCCTTGTAAAAGTTTCGCTGTAAAAACTTCGCATGATGGGGTTTGTAAGGCGAGGGGATGTTTCGACGTTATACATATACCAACCTATCTATCTTCTATATTACGCATTGTCTGTATTGCAATATAATAAATCATAAATTTTTATTACTTGCAATTTATATATATGGCAACACCACCGACATCTTATTCCTTATCTAGATTTGTTGAGGAAGAGAAAATTAAATGGGGAACACGAGCTATATGTATTTTTATAGATGTACACAACTTTAGTAACCTCTTACGCTATTTTTGTGCAAATTTGAGTGTATGATGCTACAAGTAGCAAAACCTGTCGGATGACAGGCATATAAAAAGGTTAGGTATTACTTGTTTGGTTGTCAAGTAAGTTAGGTAAGCATATCACCCCTTAAATGTCCCAATTTAACATTACCACGTTGATAACTGTGGACATCAATTTTGAAATTTCTTGCCGTTGCAGCAGCTAAATGCAAGAACCTCTAATCAAATATTAATATTTTCAGCATGTCATTATATTATATTGTACAAACACGGATTCACATGTACACAAACTTATCGTGGTATTTTAGGTATAATAATTTCCTAATTCAAAGAATATGTTGAAGTAACTTTATTAGTAAAAAGGCCTAGAATTCTGAGTTATCTAAATAATATGAAGGTACCTATATATAAAATTTTAATGTTTTCACATACATATAAAAAAAATATAATGGTTGGTTTCGTGTAAAATATATATCTATATTGCGTAAAGCGTATCCACAAATCTCTTATGCGTGTTCAAGATATTGCCGAATGCTGGGGATTTTGACTTGAAATAAATTTAAATATTTTTATGCGTTTTTCAACTACACAAATATTAATATTTTATATGCGTAAGTCAGTACCTACACTATTTTTGTACAATACCTGGTCGCAAATTTTTAAACAACGATTCTAAGACATTATAATATTGAAATGGAAACGCCTACAAAAATACTCTTCTTACGTTGTGAATCTGTTGAAGAAAATATACACCAAATGATGTTAAATGATGAAGATACCTATACAGAGTCGATAGGTACATGGTTTTTAAAGAAACAAGGACTTTCTATTCTTACCTCCTAATTTTCAGAAGTAAGAAGGTATCTACCTATCCTCATTTCTATAAAACACACACTAGGTATCGTCAAAGAGCAATTTTCGCGTATTTTGTAGGCTGCAGAACTTACTGAAGTACCTAAGTATATGGGTAGGTACTATAGGTACTATTGAACGTTTTCATATTTCATTTTTATTTCTTTATTTTTTCCACTTTTCTTTTCTTAATGCAAGTGTTAATGTAAGCGCGTAGTTTAATGGTATATCTTTTTTTAAATCTCTCAGATTGTTAAAAAGTCATTGATTTGTAAAAATTCTAACTCAATATGAATTCTAACTCATCAATTATTTTTCGTTTAAAGCCCTGGTTTACCTACAGACCAAAGAAATCAGGCTTATTCAGTGAAACGAAAAATGATTTAAGTAGTTTTTATATTTAAATGAAGAATCCTAACACATGTAGACGTAGGATATTTGAACAGTGGTCCCAGACAAATTCAAATTAATAGGTAAGATTAGAAAAAAGTCAAAGAATTGTCTCAGCAAAAACATAATACCTTAGCTATTTTGGTCTTTAAATGCTGTTTAAACCTGAGCTGATTTCCAGAAATTAAAAGGAGCATCTTTATAAGGCTTGCTGCCGTGCCGAGCAAACGTGACGAGCAGAGAGGTTTTGATATCGTTGAAAGAAAAATACTATGGAAAATTTACGGTCCAGTCGAAGATGGAGAACATTTGCGAATTCGGTTCAACAGCGAACTTTGTGAATTATATTGGAAGGGCAGGCTGAGATGGCTGGATGGAGGGGAGAGACTCAGTCTGCTGATGAGTGAAGCATGGCGGAGGGCAGGGTGGAATGGAGAAATCTTATGGAGGTCGAGGCAATGACCCACTCATGGTTGTAGAACCCTGGATGTAGGCATGTATGGTACACATTAAGAATAAAAAGAACTCGTACCAGAATCACGCGTTTCAACAAAAATTTAAAAAAATATATTGTTTCGTATAAAGTGACCATCCAGTGCACACATAACAGAATGAGCGCTGAAAATTTATAAAGCGGAGAAAACCCAGTGGCGTAACATGTTCCAACGAAGATAAATTATTAGTTTGGTACGAGTGGGGAGTGGATAGAAGGAGGGCCCATTCAGATTTATTCAGCGTTACTTTTAATGATAATTAATATCATACTATGAGAATAGGAGATAGATATGTAAGTGTTGTAGCCCAGCAAACAACTTCATTGTGGACCCGCCATTAATCCCATTATTCAATTATATTTTGGTGATAATTACAATTTTAAACAACTTGGTACTTTGCCTGTTTAAAGAGGGGACCAAAATTATATTTAAATATTTGCAGCGCAACTATTTTGTTAGACAGATAAAAAATAAATAAATAAAAACTATTAGGCACTTTTCCACGATAATTGTATTTCTTCTGAAATGTTTCGTTTGTTCTCTCCATATGAAGGTTGCTCGGAATATTAAAAAAAAAATTAAGAAACCCCATGAAAATATTGACTTTTATAACGTACCTACCTAACCTTCTAGGAGTATTTGAACAAAAGGCTTTGTATCATAAAGCATAAAAAAATATTTTTCTGGATTATTTTTTTACATTTAGGTGTACAAATGTTTTGGCCAAATTTTTTTTTACGATGCCTCAATTCATTTGTACATTTATTTATTCTTTTATATATGTATATTTTCATTAGGTATATAATTTTATTTCTGTTAATAATTTATTGTTTTCTAGAATTTATCTATTTTATAAGTTGATTTTGTTTTATTGTATGCATTGTTAGTGTTGTCATCACTCATCGCAAAGGTGAAAGCTGTTATGGTGAGTGATATTTATTTTATAGATAATAAATAAATTATACATAAATTCCATTTTCATAGTTAAAACAGGAAACTCTGTCGGATCAAGTAAAAATCCATATTTTTAAAGGTATCCAAAATATGAGCATGTTAATCTTAGTCTCCATTATTGAGTGGCTGGTTATTTTATGATTCAGTACCCATCTATCCAACCCTGTTTTAAATCCTCCGCATGTTAGAGGTAAACCTCTAGTACTTACACATCCTGTGTAGAATCCCGTGTAAAATATATTCATGTGATTTCAGTTAACACAGATTAAAAAGAAAACTTGTCTTGTCTTGAATTCTGTTTATTATATAGGTATCTAACTTATAATTCTTCAACATTCGTTTATTAAGAATCGACACAGACGATAATTTATGGGAACTTTAGTAAAATAAATCAATCAGTTCACAAACAATTAAAAATAGATTAAGAATAGTATGACTTAGTGTAGAACATCAAACTATTTTGTTTTCTTTTTTATTCTCCCTTCGATATTGTAAGAATAGGATGAAAAAAAAAACCATAAAAATTCCCTCGAAACGACTATTATCATCCCCTCCCCTTCAGACAGGAAACAGAAGTTAACAAATGCCAGCATCCGCAATGCAACGGAGGAAGAAGAAGATAACTTTGAAAGCAACTACCTAAAACTACCCAAACTATATTCTAAACTTAAGCTATTTTTGTATTCATTATTTTCTGTTTTAGATAAACGCATGTTATCACAACTGCATAAATTCAGTCATATTCAGATAACTCCATGTTATCGCCTTTGCATAAATTCAGGCATTACTGAGAAAATCAAAATTTATTAATTGATACAGGAATTCGAATAAGCTATTCGATATTCACCTATTCGGTGAAGAAATTTCAAATAAATAACCCTTTAATTTGGTAAGTACTCCGAAATCTTCCATGTGTAGACGAGTAAATGCTCTTCTAGCTATTTGCTGAAGCTTGTAAGTAATTAAAAAAATCCAATATCTTCCATGTTTAGACGAGTAAATGCTCTTCTAGCTATTTGCTGAAGCTTGTAGGTAATTAAAAAAATACATACCTACAAGACATAGATATTTTTTATCGTTGAACATATAAAAAACAATAGCTAGCTACCTATAAAATCACGGATCCGTAGATGTTTGTTTCCTACTTGAAGAAAAATTAACGTCGGTTACAAGAAAATTTAACGTAGGTAAAAATTCTTAGTACTTATACTTTTAATTTTTTTTTCTATTTTTGAATTTTAAATGGCGTTCGACATATTATCTGTCAGTTGTTTGATATTTTGTGCGATTTTCAGAACGTGTCCTGTGAACATCGTTGAAAAAGATACATTAAGCCGTATATTGGTTAAAAAGTTATTATGAATTTATCACTAAGTACACAAATTTGAATTCAAAGTAAAGACAAGACAACGCCTTTCGGGGAAAGCTATAGTCCCAAATAAAATTAGACTAATGTTAGAATGAAAATCCGATATAAAGTTTACAAGAGTTTCATTGAAAAATTTATAAACAGGAGCATAAGGATATTACAACGAGGTAATTAGTATACTTAAATTAGTATAGAATAACAAACATATCTTTATGGAATAATTTTATTAACATATTTATGTTAAAAGTATAAAAAAGTTGTAACTAATGCTTACTGAAGCACCGCTATAAATCAAATCTAATTTAGAAGTAGTGTAGGTGTCTCCTGAAAGAGAGATGGCAATAAACATGGCAAATAGGTTTGTAAATTATATAAAAGCAAAGTTTTGATAAGGATTATTTCTGTTTTAAAAGCATAACTGACGGCAACTTTTATTCAATTTCTGAAATAATTCTCCCAAGTTTTCCACATCGCGTATCTGCCTTCCATTGGGCACAATTGAGAGCGCCCAACATACATAGAGCCTCCCCTAAGTATTACGTTCACTAAACGAATACGACCCGGCATAATTTTTTTTTTCATTTTCAAAAAAAATATTTTCTTCATCTTTGACGAAACAACTTTGAGCAGCCTTTGAAAGTTCGCCTTCATACAAAGATGTTTGCTCTCTCATCCGTCACCTTGAATCTTTAATCAATTCTCAAAAAAACTAGATATCCCTGGCGCCAAAACAAACAGCTTACTGTATATGGATGGACCATATACAATGGAGGTGAAAAATATGTAATTTTACTCAACCTCAAAGTTGAATGAATTCCCTCCAACCCCCATTGGGTTGGTTAGAATAAAAGCTTCAGAAATATATATAATTAACTGATTCACGAGAAAAACTCGACCAAGTGATCGCTCAAATAAGAATGAAAACCTAATGAAAATACAGGCAAAAGCCACTTTCGCACTTTAACTAGGATTTCATACTATTTTTTGAACTCTTTTGACCGTAAACTATGTAGGTATAAAAATATTTTTGTTCTCACGTTGCTTGAAATCTGGAGCCCTAGATAATTTGAATTTTGCGAACGAATTTTTCGTCAATTTATAGTAGGCAGAAAATTAACTGCCCAATTTATATTTTTATATAAGTGTTTTTGTTTGGTTTAAATATTTTTTAAGGTATATGTTCTAGTGGACAGTTCATTTTTCGTACTCTATATTGACAAAAAAATCGTTCGTAAAATTCGAATTGTCTACGGGGGCAGATTCGTTAGAAAAAACCCTCTCTCCAATATTAGAACTTTGTAAACTCGTCATTCATATCGTTTCACAATAAATAAAGGAGACTTTAAACTCCCTTTAAAAAATAACGGGTTTCATAACAACAAAACGACATTTAAAACCGACTTTTTAGCTAAAGTTCCGTTATTGATTATTATTTTTAGTTAAAGTCGACTTTAGTGAGTTCAGATTTTTACCACCGGAGTTCATAGAAAATTTTGTGGCGCTTTCTCTGTCACAAAGATAAACATTTTGTATGCGGTGACACTGTGAACAAAAATGATTAAAATAGGGCGGAAAACATAGCAAAACGGGAAGAATATTATTTTTTAGAGATTTCGTTAACTAATTCATAAACCATAATAATAAATTAACACAAAAAACGGCACTTTGATGCTCTATTGAGAAATGAAATTGACAGCTCAACAGAATTTCCGCGAAAATATTACTAAACAGCCTATGTTTTCTATAGATTTCCATGGTAACACTACCAACTGCTACCAACTTAAAAATAATTTTTTGACATTTCAAATTTTAGCTGGAATATTTTATATGAAACGCGTCAGCTTAAAGGAGTCTTTAAATTTTAAAAGGAAATTTAACTAAGTGTTCTTTTGAAGCTTTTTATGAAACCGGCTGTTAGACTTGATTCTCATAGAGAACGTAACGAAAGATTCTACAGAGGGAATATAAAAGTGATTTTTTTGCTAGAGAGCGAGGCAGATAAGGCGCGCAGACCTACCATCTTCTATAAAAACATTGAACAAGGGCGGATCCCAGACGATTGGCGCCATCGCTGTATGGATTTTGCCACTAAAACTTTTCCAGCGAACCCCGCCAAACACGAAGTTCACATCACAGAATAATTCTGTCGTTATACAACAATGTGTTAACCCACAAAATTGACAAAAATGAGTAAAAACCCCAGGAGACTTTTAGATAAATGTTTTAAGCAGCATAATTGATGTGGGTTCGATCCCAGGTGAAGACCATCTTCCTCTTTCACGACACAAGCTTTTAGTAGCTTACTGCGAAAGAGTCAAAGAGTGTATTAATGTTCACTTACTTTGAGTGAGCACAAATTCAATAAAAAAAATCGATTAACTACCGCGTTACACATTTTATTTACCTAATGTTACATAAAAACAACGACTTAGAGTTACGATACTGCTACTACCTTAAACTGCCTTACATATTGTTGCAAATCGAAACAAGAGCTATAAAACCTAATGAAGAGACACATAAGAAACGTACACAAATTTTCGGAGTGATTTGTAGCCAAGCGGTTCAGAGTTTTGTACTCAAGGCGAAGCATCCAAACTTAAAATTCAATTACTTACCCATCTCGGTTTTTTGTTCGTGAGGGCTAGCACATTGTTGCAAAACACCATACATCCCAGATATGAATGTAGTTAGGTTCTGGCTATGCTATAATATGGCTGGAGTAAATAAGATGATAATACATAGTAGGACTGCGTATTCATACACATCCGATTCCCGGGAAACTTCTGACTTGGGATACGGCGAAAATGTTATTTGTCAGGAGTCGAGCTCCCTATATAGGAATGGAATAAAAACGCATATAGACATGCAGGATTTTATATCTAACTGTGAACCCTGTTTTTCTATTATATTCTACTATTGTTATATTCTCTTCAATATTTTTTTATATATACAATGAGTCGATTTAAATAATTTATTTTGATGAATTATGTTTTTTTGTAAGATTATTGAAATTTTGACCCAGAATAATAATTATTAATTAACAATTTTCTATACAAAGGTGTCAGTATAGCCCGCGGAACTAATTTCCCGAGGCAATTTTTTCCAGTCACCCCATGCCGTCCAATCTGAGACAGGCCAACTCCGGGTGGAATTTCAAGTGAAAAATATTAACTCAGAAGGCGCCTCTATATATAGATTGAAACTATATAATAATTTACATTTTAGTACTGTATACTTTCCTTTTCATTGGTTATTACATCAACACAAAACAATAAGGTAGGTATATATATTATATTGTTATAATTCAAGAAGCAGCAAAACCTGTCGGACGACAGGCATAGAATAGGGTCATTAATTGTTTGATTGTCCTATAAGTCAGTTATATCGTCCTTCAAAGGGCCTTAATTTTAATTGAGAACTGCGGATAATTTGAAATTTCTTCGCATACCTATATCCTCAAGAGTTGTAAATTGTATGTGATAATTTTATTTACTGTGATTTTTTTATGTGTGTACATAACTATATTATGTGTTTTAATTTGACGAAAATTTTCACTCGCCTGGGAAATGAGCCTGAACAATTACAAACTCATTTCATTGCATAATAAATCATTTGATTATTAAGAATTATTCCTAACAAAAATGCTTATCTGTCATAAATGGTAATTAATAATGTCTTCTTATTGTTTGCCGATAGCCACTTACGTTCCTCTCTCTGTTGTTTCATAAAACATTAATGTCTTCTTCATGTTCATCCTTCTAGAACCATTAGTAATATAATTATACCTACATCTGAAGTTGCCCATCGTATGTATCGAAATCTACTAGGTATAATAAAAGCTCAGGTCATTGGCTGTATAACGCCTTCAGCATCATGCACGTATATATTTTTGGTTTTATAATTTGCTTTAAAAATTGATTATTGATAGGGAATGATTTACCAGTAGGTGGAGAGAGTCGGAGAGACGTATTTTAAAGACGCCTAGTACCTACAGATATGGATATACTTATTTATCTGAATCTGAAATATGGTGGTGGAAGAAGAGAAGAAGAAGAATTCATTATGTCCAGTAACACTGAAAATAATAGATACCTATATTGTATTTTGTAGCATCTTGTAAGAGGTAGGAAATCGAAAAATCAGATCGACCACCTCACGTCTTTGAACCGCAACAGTAACACTAGTATAAGTTTTCGATGATCGAATATCGAAACGGTCATCGAAAGAGTTTCGAAAAATTTCCATACAAAATTGATCGAATGATTCGATCGTTTGATTTTCGAACACTATTTGCACGCTAATAAGCGCTTATTAGCGTGCAATTAGCTTTCGATAAAACTCGTACTAGCCCCACAGGTCAGGGAGCTAAGTCGAAATAAATAACGTTAAACGTGAAAACTGTTAACGTTAACCAAATTGAAAATGGTTTCCAAACCAAAAATAAATGTGTCTCGTCTACGATATAACAGCAGCGTCGTAATGTTTGTTAATTTTGAACAACTGTCAGAATTATTTTTTCGACTCGTAATTTGGAACAACATTGTTTAACGCACGTTGATAAACAGTTTTTACATTATCTCTATGGAAATAACAGCAAATTGTTAACGTTGGAGGCTGTACCACTAGTATAAGTTGTCGATGATCGAATATCGAAACGATCATCGAAAGCGTTTCGAAAAAATTCTATACAAAAATGATCGAACGATTCGATCGTTTGACTATTTGCACGCAATTAGCGTGCAATTGGCTTTCGATTAAACTCGTACTAGCCACACTGTTAATATTTCGACTTGGCCTCCTGAAAAGACACAAGAATTAAGCCTCGGACGCCTGGATCCCATCAGGGAGGGGGGGGGGGGTTCAGGCATATGGTGTCCCCTTGTAAATGGGGAGGGCGTCCAGGATGGGCTTGATTTGTGTGAGGCCGATTTTTGGTTTGGCTGCTTCGATCGGGCTAGGGGGTTGAGTTCGTGCGGATTGGTATCCTCCAGGCTGGCTTGCAGCCTCAAGAGAGAATGTATGTAATATATGTATTGTATTTTTTTAGCAATAACAATAAAACATAAATTAATAAATAAATAATATCGCGTTTCGTACGGGGGTTCCAGACGGACAGTCTAAAAAGTCGTTGAGGTAAAGAAATCAAAAGATGGTAGAATGAAAAAATAATTGATTCAAATGAATTATCTTGAAATGTCAGTTTTTATAACTCGGAAATGTAGTCCCTATTTCCATAGAAATTTTATCGTCGACAATAGAATCCTTTAATGGAGGAATATATTCTGATAGCAGCCTGGTAACACTGGCGCCACTGAACAATAAAATACTTTTACTTCATGGCGACATCAAAAAGATTCTAAATTCAAAAATCAATCGGGTTTTATTCTTTAACGTCGTACGAAAATTGATTTCTACCTAATCTGAATGGATACTTATTTCATTTATTTTGTTTTGATTTTTTATGTTGTGTTGAGAAGAAAATTGTTTTATCGTAGAGCCTTATTCCCGTAATCAATCGCATTTAAAAATCACTTAACGATAAGATTAAGACATGATCGCAATCAGGTCGCCCTTGAATTTGACGTTTGTAAGATAGTTACGGGAATGCCGATTACATTGAATTAATTCATACTAATATTTCAAACATAACGAATTTTTAAGATATCTGCTAGATATCTTGTTTTGTGAATACCAATCCGCCATTTTAATATTGTCAATCAAGATAGGAGCGTATTAAGACCGCTACGAGAATTACCCTACAGCTAAAGATTGTGTCAAACAAAATAGATATTAATTTCGGCTATAAGGTGACAAATATCGCAGGTAAACTACTTATAGCCTAGGTAGTATAATATCTCATAAACAGTTCTGTTATACTATTCTTTACTTTAATCAGATATCTTTAAGCTACATAGTGACTATCCTTAAGCTACATAGAAAGCAACATTCTTTAAATCCTAAATGAAGACATAACTCAAATACGTGGTCCACCGATGAATTTTTAATTTATTTTTTCTTTAATTTTTTAAATCGATATTGTTTCATTTAATTTTAAATTTAATTACTACAAATCTACAACGTATGAAGTTTTGAATGAAATGAAATTTGATGCTTTTCGGGCTAGCAACTTATTCAACTGCTTTTTTAAAGAGGGACATTTCAAGTGATCACTCAAAAAGCGTATTTTGCTGACGAAAAGTAATATTTCGTACCTATAAAAGTACTAAAAAATCCGTAGTCCCATAATTTATTTTATTTATCACGTGAAGGGCCTTTACAAATAGAACGAAAAATTAAGAGCCAATAAATACAAACTTGGTTGAACATATATATCCTATTCTAGACTTTGTAAGTCATATTCTATGAAATATAAAACTTGACATGTGAAAAAAGCCTTTGTTGTTGATATTTTGATAAGGTACCTACTTAAAACTATTATTTTCTAAATAAATATATACAATAATAGATACATTTCTAAAATTTTAAGTAGGTAGACAAAACAAAATTGATTCTTGGATAAGCACTCGTCTTTGAGATTATCAAGAAGGCAGTGAGCACAAACGCAAACAAGAAATATTGAATTAGCTTCTCAGACAAGGATAATATTACTACACATGCCAGGATTCGGGAGTAGCAGGACCAAAAGTAAGTAGGTAACCCATGCACCAAAGCTAAAAGCACATCTTAGTACGCGCTCTCACCCCAAAGTAATAATTGACGACCAAGTGCGTATATCTACATGTCATTCCTCCCCTTTCAAACTTTTTGTAATGTTTTGTATACACTATAGGGTGATATGGTCCATTTGTCAGATCGGAAGCTGAGATATCTCAACGCGTATCTATCTATACGTAGTAATATTATATAAAGTGTATTCCTCTCTCTCTGCTCATAACTAAATCCGAAAGACTTACATTTTGTTTTGTTGTATCATCGATAAGTGTATGTACGTTGGTACAAAATGCTCCCATAATGATTCGCCACAGATTGATTCGTGGGGAAAGCAAGAACAACTTGATTTTTTTCTACTCGCAAAAACAAGTTGTTCACTATTTTAATTTTAGGATCACTTAAATGACTTTAATTGTTAGGGTTTCTGACCTTTTTATTTGTTAAAATTTGTGCCAATAAATACAGTTTTTACAAAAATTTCTTCTGTTACAATAATGAGTTAGGTATCTAAAATTACAATTGTTGGTATATTTTGTTATTACTGTTTTACAAACTGCTCTACTCATCAGCCCAATATTTTCCCAGTCAGTAGGAAAACACAAGTTTTACTGCGACGTACAAAGTAAATCAAGCATATAGATACAAAAAAATGATCAGATTTGTGTCATCAACTGGATCAATTTGACTAATTGTGATTTTAGAAATATTCATATAAGCATATGTTTTTATTTCAACGGCCAGAAAATGTGGAAACATGTGTGAGAAAAATAGAAAAATATCAATTTCCTTTTCTCATTTAAAGTCTTCCTGCCAGTCAGATGTGTCAAAATAAAGGACTTACATTATTTAATTGTGACTGAACATGAATTTAATGGGCTGAAAGGGAGTAGGGAATAGAAAGTTCATAGGGTCATCTTGTCGAATATAATATCTAATGAAATTGAAAAAAATACAATTAAATACTTACGCAACTATCGGATGTTAAAATGATTCCATCAAAGGTTTGACTAATAATTATTACACTTATCTATTATTGAATTATTAGTAAGCCTGTCTGCTACGACACTAGCTTTCGCGAGGTCGGGGGTTCGATCCCAGGTGCCGACTATCTTTCTCTATCACGACTTTAAGCAGGGTTACTGTGAAGAGTCAAAGAGTGTATGTGTGTTCACTTTGAGTGAGCACAGAATCATTTCAAAAAAATTTTATAATTCAAAATGTTACTATAATCAGAACTGAATTTATTATATTATAAAAAATATTTTATGTAGGTACCTACATAGTTAACATAATTGAAGTGTTATAATTTTGCGATGTTTCATCATTCAATTTATTTGGTAGGGGTTGCAAAATGCGGGGAAGATTTTGATGTGTTTATTAAAATAACTGTCCCCGAAGGGGTAGTGATATTGTTAATAGTGAAATTTTAATTGATGTCATTTCATCAGTAAACACATTATAGAGAACTCTTGAGAGGGTGTTTATTTATCTAGTAAGAGTCGCATCAGGCTGATTGCGTTCTAACTGAATGCCGTTCAAATTAAATCGTTTCAAAAATTGTAATTATTATTATTTCTACTCATCCAATTATATTCGTTTTCTTTGTAGACCATTATGGTCCGATTATTAACAGAATTATCTTTTTGATTTTACATTACCTTGTCATCCTCATTGGTAAAGGATCATCATCAAAATAAATCGAATTGGCGGTCGACCGGCGCGGCGCACAGTGGTCCCACAAAGAAATTTAGGGCGCCAAAATTCTGATTTTTGGTGTATGGGGGTTTTTCGAGGCGCTGAATCCGATTTTGGACTTATTTTTTCGAAAAAACCAAATGGGGTGCCAGGGGGAGGGGGGCAAATCTTAATATATTGAAATTTTTCGTGTGGGGTATCAAAATATATGTTTTTTGTATCGCTGAATCCGTTTTTGGACTTATTTTTTCGAAAAAACCAAATGGGGTGCCAAGGGGAGGGGGGCAAATCTTAATATATTGAAATTTTTCGTATGGGATATCAAAATATATGTTTTTTGTATCGCTGAATCCTTTTTTGGGCTTATTTTTTTGAAAACACCAAATGGGGCGCCAGGGGAGGGGGGCAAATCTTAATATATTGAAATTTTTCGTGTGGGGTATCAAAATATATGTTTTTTTTGTATCGCTGAGTCCATTTTTGGACTTATTTTTGCAAAAAACCCAAATTGGGTGCCAAGGGGAGGGGGGGGGGGGGGGCAATTTAAAAATTTTATAATTTTTCGTGTGGGATATCAATTTTTTTAGGCGCTGAGTCCATTTTTTGATATATTTTTGAAAAAAATGTGACCAAGGAAAGGGAGCAAATCTTTCATTTTGAAATTTTCTGGGGGATTGAAATGTTTTTCAAAGTGATGAGTTCATTTATAAACTTAAATTATACAAATTGAAAAAAATGGGTGAAATAAAACAACTTATAATTTTACAAATATATGCACGCATAGAAACATTTTAAACCGAGTCAGATTCCTCGGATGTGGTTAGATGATATACATCTGAGTCTGTACTTTCGTCTGAGCTTTCTTCTGGCTCCACTTCTTCATTATTGTTTTTGGGGTGAAAGATACAGTTAGACTTTTCAATTTTTCGCATGTTGTTCCTAAGTGGAAGATACAGATAGTACAAGAAACATGCAAGTAAAAGAGATGGAGAGTAAACTATTGTATTCTGTTATCAGGTGACAAATTAGAAAGGATAGCACCCCTATTTATGATGGACAGTTTTTTAATAAAATTTGTATGGCGTTGCAAGTCTAAAATATCTCTGGGTGTGGGAAATAAGTTCCATTATCTATTAATTACATTTCCTGAGAAGTAAAATCAAAATACAAAGAAGAATCAAATTATTCTTTTAGCAAGTTTTATTTAACTGAATTTATTGATTTATATAAGAGGCACCAACAGAGCACTGAACAACAAAAACAAAGAAACCATGAAACAAAAACATATAATCTCCAGTGCTCCAATAACAGGTATCTCCCGCAAGGCTATTGTGCATAGTTAGGTAGGTACAACCAACGTCTCCTGAGCATTCAAATTAAATTTCTATAATAAAAAACATGATTGCTTGAAGAACTAAAATTTACACAATAGTAATCACTAATTTAGTAGTATAAATCAAATTTTAAGGATTTGGGGGGAAAACGGGGGAAATGTAAGTGATGTAGGTGATAGTACTGGCTTTAAGGAGAAACTTTTATCTGAAAAGTTTTTATGGGAAAGGATGGGAAAATTTTGTAACACTACATATAGCCAGTTAAAAGTGACTAAAAAGTACTTACTTCAAATGCAAATTTCCAGAATACCGATTAAATTACAGTAATGAACGAGCACAGATTCGTATTCAGCGAGAAAAATTCAATAAAACACCATGTTTATTAATTTTAAAATACCGGAACAAGGCACTGTAAAACGCGCTTGAAAAACACACACAAATTGACAATACCAGTTGCTGTAGATAACCACCATCTTATGGCGTCTCCATAGCAACGAGACGTACCTCGAGCGAGTTGTCATATGTGGTACTAGAAGCCTTCAAGGTCACAGTATATCAGATCATAGCTAGTTTTTCTCTCTGGTACATTTCATTTTTTTAATTTTGGCGCCCTAAATTATTTTGTGGGACCACTGTGCGGCGGTATCAGTTGACAGCTTTCGTACGTACAGCGAAGGTCATGAGTTCGAAATCCGGTGCCGACCATTTCCATTTTCACAACACAATTTTTGCTTTATGTGAAAGATGTCGAAAGTGTATTTGTGTTCACTTTGGGTGTTGTTATTTAACAACATACGAGTTATCAAAAAAAAAAGAGAAATCCTCCTTCATTATGAATGTTATGGCTGAATATTGTTCCAGGGGCACAAAATTAGAAATCTTTTTTTTTTAATTTTGACTATTTACTAGATTAATCAATGAAAACAAAACTCCCTTTGAACTCCACTCGGGAGCATAAGGAGGCAACAAGAGCTCTCCACTGCGCTCGATCTTGCACAATGCTTTGACCTCCTCCCTCAGCTCTGCCTCGAAGGAACGGAACACAGTATCAGAGGGTCTTCCACGTCTTCGAGACCCTGATGGGAGGAAAAACAGCGCTCTCGTCGGCCAACTGTCATTCGGCATCTCCTCTTCTTAATGGTGAAAGTGATGGGCCTGCGCTGGGTGCGCCGGCGTATAGCATCGTTCGTGATGCGTTGGTACCATCTTATACCCAAAATTCTCCTGATTTAATAGATACCTATACCTTAAAATGTTTTTATGGATATTTGAAAGACGTTTAATTGCAGTACTTATAGGTATATATTTTATTTATTTTGTCAATAGCAAAATAGTATTATTAGATCAGTTATAATTTATATCTATTTTTATACTAAATACCTATATTTCCTACCTATATTGATAGTTTTTTTTTTAAATTAATATTATACACGGTGCCGACCATTTCCACTTTACAAGCATTTGCTTAGCGTGATGGATGTCAAAAGTGTATTTGTGTTCACTTCGAGTGATTTTCGGAAATGACCTTTCTGAGAAAAAGCTTAGTTTCCAGATACCAAATTTAGGAAACGGCTTTTTTTTTAATGTTAAGTTTCCAGATAACATATTTTCGAAACGGCCTTTTTTTAGGAAAACGTTAAGTTTCCAGATACAGGGCATATTATGCCCTTGTGGATGAAATGTCAAAAGTATAAAAAAAAGATTAGGGCAACTTAACGTTTTCCTAAAAAAAAGGCCGTATCCAAAATTTGGTATCTGGAAACAACATTTTCCTAAAAACGCCGTTTAGCCATAAAACCCTATTCTCATGCTTTTTATGTAGGATATTTTCATTGCTATCTTGAGCATGCTATAAAAGGCATGCAGTGATTACTGTAACAACGCCACAATACTTATCACTTAGGTATGATTTTAAGGAAAAGCCAAGTCCATAATACCTATCTCTTAAAGTACAAAGTACGTACTCAGGTAAGTATACAAATCAATGCCTGACTGTTACCACTGATGGCTTCAGTCTCAAATACTTAAGGAAAAATACTCTAAAATTAATTTTGAAGTTAGCCTATACTAATCGTGAATATACCTAAGGGAGGTATTTACGTGTTTTTCACCCGAAATGAATACTTTTTGCCGCCATTTTATACTGCGGATATAAAGTAGGCGTCTCCCTCCCTGTGTAGGCACGCCCACAAGTTTTCCTGCGATCATGATTCGCTACGGCGGAAAATGCTGCACGAGGAAAATAACGCAAAGCCGAATATGATTATGTTTTACCTACGTAGGCTCCACGACATCTCCCCGACATTCACCTCCAATCCAAGCAACACCCGCGGGTGGACATTTTGAAATGCGTGACAAGAATTTATGATTTTCCATCCAATGTGTTTACCACTGAAAAAAATATTTCACAAAACGAATTCGTTTTTATTTATCATGATTTTTCATTTCAAAAATGGAATAGAATGAATTCATTTATAATAAATAACGAAAAAAAACTTCTCCGGCGAATGCTTATGCCTTATTGTTAAATATTATTTGAAGACATTATCAAACATATTTTGGGGGTTCTTGAATCTCTATCCCGATCTCAATATCGACCGTCAATACTTTTACCCAATACTACAAATACTTGTATAATCCTTCTTAATACAATTTTTATAAAGCATTAGGTATATGGTAAAAGACACCTTCATGGAGTTATTTTTATGTATAGGTAGGTACCG
Source organism: Mystacides longicornis (assembly GCA_963576905.1). Taxonomy (NCBI): domain Eukaryota; kingdom Metazoa; phylum Arthropoda; class Insecta; order Trichoptera; family Leptoceridae; genus Mystacides; species Mystacides longicornis. The sequence goes on from OY756425.1 coordinate 17,561,708, forward strand.
ACTAAATATGTGATACTGAATAATGATATCGTTACTAGGATTGAAATTGGATCGGAATTGTGATTGAAATGCGGAGTAACCCCTCTGATTATAGATGGTGGTCTCCAAAACAGAGGCATTTTCATACACACGGAAATTATTGATATTTTTTTTTACTTCTATACAATTCGTGATAACAAAATTATTAATTTAATCTTCGCACTCACACCAAATCATAAACGTTTATTTCATTTATAAGTTTGGTTTCCACACATTGATAATGGTATCCCTACACAGGTGTGAAAAAGGACACGTTGCCCAATATTGGAGGTAGTGGTGACTCGGATCGCATTCCTTCCTCGATGCGCGGTCATTAATGATTTTATTTTAAGGGAGAATACGTAATAAGAAGTCGTACAACACTCGGTTACACGCGTTGAGAAAATACCGTGGTCACATTCATCAGTGTCTTTGAATTCGACTTTTTTATTATTGCAACAACTTTCAACATTTTTGTTTTACAGCATAAAAGTATTTTATACCAATTTCTAGCAAATGTCTACTTCAGACATTAGATCCAACATTTCAGGGTACACATCTATAACAATTAACCGTAATTTCAATAATGTTACAAACCATCTGTGTAACAAATCATCAGCGTGCTGTAACCATGGTGACACGGCATAAGAAATAAGAGCTATCCGAATTTTCCCAAAAATCTTAAGTATTTTCTTTAATATGTTGGGATCGATTGTTGTGAAGTATGTAATGAAATCTAGGGTAATCTACATAATAATTCAGTAATGTATATTTATTTGTATGTTTGTTTCACTCCAATTGTATGTTGGAACATCACGCTAAAACCGTATTTATAAAAATATTTTTTTTCTTCGCAGTTTTTCGCAAATACAATTGTGGTAATCTGAGATACAAATATTTACATTTCATTAAATTTATTTTAAGTTATTAATAAATTTATAAAATTATTAAATCTTCATAGAAAAATGTCAGACAACACAGATGGCCATCTTTTGAAAACAAAATTACTCATGTAAATATTACACGGAATCCGAGTAATATTAGTAGTCCGTAACAAGAGATGTTTATTTATTTATTTATTTATTTCTCATGGCACAACAAACAGACAAAACATATACATCTAGGCTACAAAAAGACAAACAAATGAAATGATAAATGTAATGCCCCACTTAAATGTGTGCACATATTAATAACAATGATTGAACTAAGAGTGTTTCAAAGTCAAATATTAAAAAAAAATAAAAATAAACAACAACAATAGTCCAAAATAAGATCTCTCAATTAAAATAGTAATAATAATAGTCCAAAATAAAATTTCTCAATATAAATAATAATAACTTAACCTATAAACAAAGTAAAAAAAAAACAATAAAAAATAGAAAAAATACAAGGTTTAAATCAAATAAATAAACAAAGCATCAATCACAAAGAAGGGATAGAGGAAAGGAATGGGAGAGGAAGGGAGACAATTAATTGATATTAAAATTGTAAAACAAATCATTCATCATGGAGTAGTACACTAAGAACAGAATTCCTAAAACTATGTGGTGTAGCCGCGAATATGTCAATGTCAGAATAATTTTCATTGTAGTTGCGCTTCATTCTATGCAGTGGATTCCTACAACCTGCATTAGTTAAGTGTCTGTTTATTTGGAACGGTCTAAAATACCGTCTCTGTGACGGCACGCACAGACCGACATCAGCCAACAATGTGGGCACGTCTACAACAGATGTACAAATCTTATGCAGCATACAAGCATCGATGAGTTCACGTCTCTTATAGGGGCTCATCAAACCTGTCGATACAAAGCCGCGAAATTTACGTTCGCCAATACGAACGAACTTACGCTGAAATTTTTCAATCATGGATATATATCTGTCATAAAATGGATTCCAAATTGGTGAGCAGTATTCTAGTTTGGATCGGATAAGTGTAGTAAACAGCTGCACTAATGATTGGTAATTTTTGAAGTCAGAAGATGCTCTAAGGATAAATCCTAATGTCATGTTACAACTCTTCATCATTTCTTCAATATGTGCGTCAAAATGTAATTTGCTGTCAAAAATCACCCCCAGGTCCCTTATTTGGGACAAGTGTGTCAGTTTGTAGCCGTTTATAATGTATGTGTGTTTAATGATGTTTTTATTTTTGGTGAATGTAATAGTGTTACATTTAGCCAAATTAAGTTCTAGTTTGTTTTTATTACAGTAATCGTAGAGTCTTGTCAGGTCTTCGTTAAGTTTAACCGCATCAGTCTCACTATTTATGCGACGGAAAATTTTTAAGTCGTCAGCAAAAAGTAAAAATTTAGAGTTAAGAAAGCAACTGTTTATGTCATTTATAAACACGGCGAACAACAGAGGACCAAGAACGGACCCCTGCGGCACTCCTGATGTTACCGTCACACAATCAGAATTATACCCATTTAATGCTACCGTCATTAGGCGATTAGTCAAGTAGGATTCAATCAGTCTTAAGAGGTCGCCATGGACTCCATGAAAGGCCATCTTGTGCAGCAGTATAGTGTGATCGACCTTATCGAAGGCTTTTTTAAAATCCGTATAAACGGAGTCAACCTGCAGACGGGCGTCCATGGAGTCAAACAAAAAGTCAGAGTAGATCAACAGGTTTGTCAGAGTCGACTTACGTCTCATAAAGCCGTGCTGCTCGGGTAGGAAGTGTGGTTCCAAGAAGTGTAACAAGTGGTCTTTAAGTATTGCCTCGAACACCTTAGAGATAGGTGACAGTATGGAAATAGGTCGATAGTTGCTAATATCCGCCCTGCTACCACATTTGTGAATAGGCGTGATGTTAGCCGTCTTCCAAATGTTGGGAAAGCAGCCCTCCGAAACGCTTCTGTTAAAGATAATACGCAGTGGGTTTGCGAGATGGGCAGCACAACGCTTGAGGATCAGCGGTGACAACGCGTCGGGTCCAGTACCCTTGTTTACATCCAGATGATTAAGTTTGTTATATATTTCAAAACTCGTGATATTAACCGTGCACAATGAGGTAGAGGCACTGGACTGTGTATAGGCATCTGTTTCAAGGTTACTAGATGAATCTTTATTGAAAGCCGATTGGAAAAAACTACTGAACATATCTGCAATTTTCTCGGGCTCGTTTGAATAAGTACCGTTATAGTGCATATTTTTGGGATAGTTGTTGGAAGATTTAAGATTGTTCACATAGGCAAAAAAAGGTTTAATATTTTTCTGAAGGGACTGTTCAATATTTTTTAAGTAAATACCATGGTCATTTTTTTGTGCTGTTTTTAGCTCAGCTCTACAAATTGAAAATACAGCATAATCATGTGGATTCTTGAATTTCTTCCAAAGATTCCAATATTTGTTTTTCTTTTTCGCTAGCGCAATCGTCGGGTTCCTGTACCAAATTGGGAATTTACGTGTTTTTGTAATTTTTTTCGGTGTAAAATGATCTATGATGGATAAAAAGATACTATAGAATGTTTCTACCGCACTGTTCACATCACCATTCATAAGAACAACGTTCCAATCTATTTCGCCGAGCTTTTTATTGATTTCGCTGAAGTTAGATTTAAAGTAATTATATTTCGGTTTATCGTTTTTGTCAAGTTTCGATTCTACTACAAGAGGGATGTCAACTAACAGGGAAGGATGATGTCCATCCTCCGGCACCAAGGGAAAGTCGCATCTGCTCACACAACAAAACAGATCAGACAGTACCATGTCCAAGATTGTATTTGTTTTGTTATGTATCAGGTTATATTGGTTGAGGTTTAAAAACGCTATTGCCTCGGTAAAGGCTTGGGCAGTGACACCACTCTGCGATTCAATTTTACCAAACGGCATACTATCATGATTAGTCCATTTAATGGACGGAATGTTGTAATCGCCTATTATGCAAATATGACTATTTCGATTTGTTTGTATTAGTCTATCTGAGATTCTGTTTAGGTGTAGTTCATAGTCGCACACAGGGGACGATGGGGGAAAATATGCCACACAAAGAACAAGACTAATCTTACTATGCTTCCCAGAGGCCAAGGAGAGTGATATGAACAAGTCCTCACAAGCCGTCTCCCACTGAGGCAAACGCAGGCAGTTAAATGTATGCGATACTGCAACCAGGACACCACCACCATCCCGTTTGTTCGTCATTTCAAAATTCCTATCTTTACGGAAAACGACATAGTCGTCTCCGAACAACTCGGCGTCGTGAATACCGCAATTTAACCACGTTTCTGTAAGCACCACAATGTCGTAGCTGTTGACAGCCAGGCTTGATCTAAAAGCACCGGTTTTACTCTTAAGGCCTCTACAATTTTGGTAATATATCTTTAAAGCGCCCGTAATATATGAAAGACTATATTGTTGCAGCTATGGGTTGAGTATACAAACAAAAAAGGCATTCGCAGTCTTGTCTGCAATCTGTAGATTACTAAAATGACAAGTAAGTAATGAGAATAAAAGGGAATTGAAGGGTTAGGATATAGGTAGTTGGATTTGTGATTGATACTTACATGAACAGTTAAACAATTTTTAGGATGTCGTTTTTTGAACGAATTGCGAATGCAGGCTCGTTGACATCTTTGCGAACATATATCTTCATGTTTTTCACCCAGGTGAATTTCCAATTCCTTGATCTGGACATTGCGCGCGCCTCCCTGAAGAGCAACTTGTTCTTGAGTGTGAGATGTTCCTGCACATAGACTCGTCGACCCCCGTCCACTATTCCGATATCGTCTGTTGTAGTGCCTCGCTTCAACTGCGCCGCAGCTAAAAAAGCGTCGCGGAGGCTCTGCTTCGTGAACTTGAGGATAATGTTTTTTGGGCGATTGTTCGCTGCTACCCCGTGTGAAATTCTATGAACAGTGGCTATATCTTCTTTGAGGAGTGGGACACCGATTTTATTGGCCAAGGCAGAAATTATGTTAACCAAATTCTCCCCTTTACGCTCTGTGACGTTTTGAATTTCCAAGTTCAGAATTCTGGCACGCTGTTCAGCATCTTCAACGTGATTTTCAAGGGAGCAGATACGTGACTGCAGGTTCTCATTTTCTTTTTTGAGGAGGTTAAAATCACTATTAACCTTCTTAATTAGGGTTTCGCACTCATCCACCCTTTTGGAACAAAAATTCATCGAATCAATTATGTCGCCATATTTTTCCTCCATTTTATTAAGCATTGCGTCGAATCTTGTTGTTAATTTGTCGAAAAATTGGGCAAGTCTCGATTCAATGTACCTAGTGACATCTTCACTTAAACCACACCCGTTAAGTGTAGTTGGTGGAACTGACGTCTTTTTGGGAATATCGTTGTCGGTGGTCAAATTATTGTCCATGGACAGAATTGTTGTTATTGGTGGAATATATGACATATCGTTTGAACTGTCATGGCGGCTGTTGTTTACATTTGTCTTCCTAGCAGAACCTGGAAGAGGGACATCGTCGTAGTTCAGAGAGATATCTTGTCGTTCACGACCCTCCCTGCACGGTGAACATCTCCATGTTGCAACGCGTCCTCTGGTCATATTGATGGAATCCGATGTGTTGACACATACGCAATGGTACTCGGTCTTACAAGTTTTGCATGTCACCGAATCAACTGAGCTTGTTAGCTTGTTGCATCTAGCACATTTCATCTTGGCGGAGTAATTTGCGTTAGATAAATGTTATGAAGCAATATTATAGTTGTGAGAAACTGTGCCGTGGTCGCGCATGCGCGTTACAATATGTTATCTCTATGTTTGAAGCTTGTGTAATGTAGGATGTCTTGCACTCAAACCCAATGACAGGTATGCTTGTCTTGTATGCTGATAACTGCAACCGTTGACATAATTCCTTTGTGATGAAGCTACTTTGGGAACCTGGATCCAATAGTGCTCTAACTGTGTAGACGTCACCTGATGGTAGCCTTATACCCAATAATGCTGTTGACAATATAACTTCATTGCACTTCACCTTGGCGTGAGCTGTTATTCTGCTTGTTTCGGCAATTTCTGTTGAATTCGAATCTGCAACATTTGAATTATCAGAGTCATGATGTAAAAGCGTGTTGTGCCTTTTCCCACAAATCTTGCATGTGGATTTGGATGGGCAATTGGCCACTCTATGATTGCCGAGACAATTATTGAAGCATACATTTCCTTTCTTGACGTGTTCACTTCTTTCTGAAACGCTCAGTGAGGTAAACATGTCGCACATTAATATTTTGTGTTGTTTTTTGCAAATTATACAAGTATTGGATTGCTTGTGTACATGCAAATTGACCTTTGGATGAAAAAATAATTTAAAAAAATAAATAAATAAATAATAAAATTAAAAAATGTTGGGTAAACTGGTTGCTGGTATTTAAAAACAAATATTTCGATTTTAGGACTGTATTCTGTAGATTTGATAATGTTTTACAAAATGTATTTTTACATGGCGTAAAAATTGGTTCACACCTTGCTGGGACGGTATTCCAGTAGCTTCTATGAAAAAATAATACACACGGAAAATAAGTGAAGCTCGTATTTGGAACGTTTGATATGTCAGAGTCATGATGTAAAAGTGTGTTAGTAGGTATGGAAATGTAATAAAAAGAGGTAAGATTGATTTGAAATACAAAAAAATGTATGTACAAGTCTTATAATTCTTATTTACTAAAGATTTTCATAGAACAATGTAAAATATAAGATACGCCATGAAAGGAGGGTTTACCCTTACAGGGAGTAGTATTGTTGTCTATGGCTCGCTTGGAGAGAACCAGAGAGAATGTAACATATTATGGCGAACTCCAGCTAAGTAGTTCAAACAAGATAACTATAAGTAGGTAGGTAGGTACTTATATTTTACATTCATAAAAATTCAATAAAAATATTGAAAGAGTCATTTTTCTTTTTCCTTTTTCACGTATTTAGCAGTGACTCTAAATTTTTCCTTTTCTACTCTTTTTTCATAAATATTAAGAACAACATTCTTTTTTTTTAGCACAGATTGTGCTTACTTAAAGTGAACACAAATACACTCATTGACTCTTTCACAGTAAGCTACTTAAAGCTTGTGTCGTGAAAGAGGAAGATGGTCGGCACCTGGGATCGAACCCACGGCCTCCGCACGAAACAGTGCGAAAGCCGGCGTCGTAACCGCTAGACCACCAACCACTTCTTCTTTTTACTTTTTCGCATATTTAGCAGTGACTTAATTTTTCCTTTTCTTCTCTTTTTTTATTGAAAGCGTTAGCATGCTTCGACTATTTTTCTGTATGAAACAAAGATATATAGACTCCTGAGCAGGGGAAATCTAGATAAAAACCTGTTCAATAATCTACTGTTCAAGTCTGACTATCCGAATAAACAATTTTAAGCAAGACGGGTATAAGCTAGTAGGTAAATATTTGAACATCTACCCTACTCTGCTTGACATATCTAATAAATGTAGGTATGTCAAGCAGAATTTTACCTCCCTGCGTATGACCGACAGCGTATTAAACATTCGTGTCTATATTTTGTTACGAAAAATAGAGAATATAGGCGATTAATGACGCGTGAAGAAAAATCTAAGACAGTCTTTCGGTCCTGGAGACTGCACAACATTTAACACTTGCCCAGGATCATAAAGCCTCTTCAAAATAAGTCAACAACCTTCGATAGGAGTCGAATAATTATAAGACGAAGATCCTTTGGGGCTAGTACGAGTTTTAATACGTGCTTTGTAGCCTGCAAATTAATAGTATTACCTAATAGTGCTAGCATCAAACGGTCGAAACCTTTGATCATTTTGTATTGAATTTTTTAAGAAATTTCGATGATTGTTTCGATATTCGATCATAGAAAACTTATACTAGGGGTACCTACATATACTTGTTATCGTTAATACCGGGTTTAAATCGCGGTGCCGATCATTTCCATTCCACGAAACAAGCCTATGCTTAGTGTGAAAGATTTCAAAAGTGTATTTGTGTTCACTTATTTCAAAAGTATAGTAATCGCAGATTCATTTTTACAAAAAAATGTTAGCCTGCAGTGGTTCTATTATTTCGTAACTTACCTTTAAAAGTTACTTATATGAAATCAATGTATGTGTATGGTAGCGATACCATAGTGCGATGAATTCACGTTGCTAAGACTTCACCGATGTTTTGAATGAAAAAAAATAGCTGGGCTACATTTCAAAGAGGAAAATCTATGAGTAGATTTTGCAGGGGTTGTGCATCTTTGTGAAAATATTGTGTTTTTAAAAAACAATTTTCAAAATGAAAAAAAATAAACTTTGAATAGGTATTTGAAAAAATAGTTCTATTTATTTTTTTAGCCCCCAGATCCTGTTTTGGAAACTAACATCGATGACGAATACCGTGATGAATGAAATAAATTGTAGACCTAACCTAACCGCCTATTCCCCCTTATCATATACCTATTGTTTCACTTTAAGACCATTTTTATTCATCAAAACTGTTACAAAGCTTGAAATGTAGACGAAGATACTATAGAAATACTTTCTGCAACAGAATAATTTAGATTTTTGCTTTCAAAGCACAACATTTGATTTTGCACCTACGCAACATCTCGGTTAAGTCCGATTTAAGAAATTCGTTAGTTCAACCAAACGACTTTAACTCTATTGGAAATACATCTGCCAACATCAAAGAAGTCACATCCACATTGATTCCATAATTCAAACTAAACTTAAATAAATAAATAAATAATTTTTATTGGACAAAAAATACAGTGTTAATAAACGTGTAGGCAAAGATTTCTAATTTGGAAATTTCAAAAGTTGAAAAGGTTGGTTATCTCTAGCGGGAGACACGGATGGCGCCAGTGGTATATGGCAAGCTTACAACGTAGGCAAATCCACACTATAAGCACCACTCACAAATTTTTGAAAAAGAAAATTAAAGGTAAATTTCCATGTGATATTAGGAGATGGTGTCCATGTTACGTTTGGGGCTGGTGTCCATGTTATATTGGGTGAAGGTGTCCACGTGATATTTGGGGTTGGCGTCCATGTGACGTTTGGGGCTGGTGTCCACGTGATGTTTGGGGCTGGTGTCCATGTAATGTTTGGGGATGGTGTCCAAGTTACATTTGGCGTTGGTGTCCATGTTATATTGGGTGAAGGTGTCCACGTGATATTTGGAGTTGGCGTCCATGTGACGTTTGGGGCTGGTGTCCATGTGACGTTTGGGGCTGGTGTCCATGTGACGTTTGGGGCTGGTGTCCACGTGATATTTGGAGATGGTGTCCATGTAATGTTTGGGGATGGTGTCCAAGTTACATTTGGCGTTGGTGTCCATGTTATATTGGGTGAAGGTGTCCACGTGATATTTGGAGTTGGCGTCCATGTGACGTTTGGGGCTGGTGTCCACGTGATATTTGGAGATGGTGTCCATGTGATGTTTGGAGATGGTGTCCAAGTTACATTAGGCGTTGGTGTCCACGTGATATTTGGAGTTGGCGTCCATGTCACGTTTGGGGCTGGTGTCCACGTGATATTTGGAGATGGTGTCCATGTAATGTTTGGGGATGGTGTCCAAGTTACATTAGGCGTTGGTGTCCACGTGATATTTGGAGTTGGCGTCCATGTCACGTTTGGGGCTGGTGTCCACGTGATATTTGGAGATGGTGTCCATGTAATGTTTGGGGATGGTGTCCAAGTTACATTAGGCGTTGGTGTCCACGTGATATTTGGAGTTGGCGTCCATGTCACGTTTGGGGCTGGTGTCCACGTGATATTTGGAGATGGTGTCCATGTAATGTTTGGGGATGGTGTCCAAGTTACATTAGGCGTTGGTGTCCACGTGATATTTGGAGTTGGCGTCCATGTCACGTTTGGGGCTGGTGTCCACGTGATATTTGGAGATGGTGTCCATGTGATGTTTGGAGATGGTGTCCAAGTTACATTAGGCGTTGGTGTCCACGTGATATTTGGAGTTGGCGTCCATGTCACGTTTGGGGATGGTGTCCATGTTGTTGATGTATTTATGAAGGATTCGTATAATAATGCTAAACATCCATCAGATGATGGCTCTTCACATTTCTGCAAATAATTAATAAATTATTCAAATATGTTAATAGACTCCCTCTATTTTGGATTAAAGGATCAATCAAACAGTTTTGTCAATAAGAGTTATACTTTTAATATATTATTCGTACCTTCGATTTTGTGTTAAACTCCAGTCCTGCATCACATAAGCCTTCCTTTATTTCACCATAAACACAAGTATAGTATTTGGTGCAAGACTCATGATGGGCTATATTTATTGGTGTCTCTTGATCTACTGGACATAGTACTTTTTGCTGTTGAAACGCCTCGCAGTACTGTGAAAAGTAAAATTATTATTTCATAGAACAATTGAAATAATCATCATATTATATCAATGAATATATACATATGGTTTTTCATATTATTTTGGTTTGCTCACCACTCGGTTTGCGAGTGATTTGGATTAAAGAAAAAAAAACAACTAATGTCAACAATTCATTACTAATGTTCGATTTTTAGATGGAACAAACCACTACGGGCTTACGACCGTCTTCTACTGTTATTTCGAAGGCTGGATTAGTGTGATCAATTTACGTTAACAACGTTCGCCATTAGGTGGTAATGTTTGTCTCCAAAACTCCAAATCATGAGAATTCTCGACATATTCAACATGCCGAAAAATCCCATGCATGCAACAAGTAGAAATTTAATAATAAAATGAAAAATAGAGATAAAAGTTGGAAATTGTTGAGAACAAGAGAGCAACCAAATTTAAAGACTGCGACTGCTGTCATGTATTTTGCGCCAGGATATTATGACTATATCCATTTTTGCTAATGTCTCATATTTATTGCCTATTGGCTTTGTTGGTGCACAACGTTCTAATTATGTCTAGATTCTTATGACCTTTTCAGGACTAGATCTTAAAGAAAAAATAACAACTAATGACTCTAACAATTCATTACTAATGTTCGATTTTTAGATGGAACAAACCACTACGGGCTTACGATTATTTGGATTAGGTGATAATTAAATCTTAAATGCCTCACTGACGTAGCCTAATGTTAATACATTACACAATACCTATGCAATCAACACAGTAAGATTATCACAAACGACTTATCAGTAATCAAAAAAAATATCTTAATCTCTATTAAATAATATGAATAGGTATAACAATAATTAAAGATGACTTATTTATTTACAGTTCTAGTAAGTTATACCTACAATAATTTTACTTAAAAAAATATATATATAAATTGCATTAAACTAGTAAATATTACCTGATTGATTACTCCAATCAGAAGGAAGACTATAAGTTTTTTATCTGAAAGAAATAAAGAAATAAAGAAATAATAATTATTAATGTCAATTGTTGTAAAGAAAACAGAATGAGCAGGCGGCATGGAATAATTATTGTGCGTTAGTGAAAAGTAGCAGCATATTCTGAGCATCCTTAAAAAGAAAGGGAATTGTCTTGTTTTAAAAAAAATATTCACATATTTCTTGTGACAATTAAAACCATGCTCAAAACAAAACATTAACAGCAAAGTTCCACAGAAATTATTATAGATATTCGTCACCAAAGTGAAGAAGATGACGGTCAAACCAAATTCATAGTTGTCACCTCTGAAGATGAGCACATATTCACAAATATGAGGAATGGGAAAAAAACTTAAACACCGACTATTCTAATTATGTACCTTGGTTTTAGACTTAATGTTTCGGAAAAAACCTTCAGAATCAAAATACTAAGAAGTCAGACAAACATAATTCCTACTGAACATGGTTGATGAAAAACTTTTCATATTGTATGTTTTATACCAGTTCACGTTCCTTTAATTTCCATGGTTTTTCAATTATTTTAAAGAATTTTGAATCAATATATTATGTATTTTGATCACACATGATCAGTCAATTTCCTAACTTTATTAATGACAAAATAATATCAACTTCACACTTCTTATCTTATTCAGATCAATAAATTATAAAGAATGACTTACTTGTCATTTTATTGCTTTCTATGTTATTTCAGTATGTAAAGGCAGACACTTTGGTAATGTTTAATATGAGGACGGCAGGGTTTTTATATTCCAATTATGATCGAGCAAATCGCGATAAGATGTGTGATCTTATCTTCGATAGGTTTAATGTTAAAGCTTCCTTAATCTTCAGATAATCTTTTTACAAAATGACACACAACAATGAGTATCTATAACCACTTAGTTTTTCTCCACCAAATTCTGTAGTACGCAACTCTAGCAATTTTGACCTTAAAAAGCGCCATTTCCCCCATTCGCTATACATATTATTTTGACCTAGCAAGAGCGCTCTGTTCATCTAAATAAAAATGAACCTAGTGTTTTGGTGAGATCACTCTATGTTACCATTGCCGTGCTGTGTAACGTCGGCATCGTTTCGTAAGACTAGCACCCAAGCAAACCGCGAGAGGTATTATTCTTCAAAAAATTGCTAGAGTTAATTAGCATCCAAATTCTCGTGATCATTGTTTCTACCAAATAACTTATACTAATTGGGTACTGTACCAATTGCTATAGCTTATCCATGAAAATAAATATGATAATATGATATGGGTAGAGGGACGGAAGACGGAAGCGATATTTTTATCAGACGGACATTCAGTAGCGAATATTCAAAACAATCACGTTATGAATTAGTGTCTATTTCCAAGCGGATGGATCTGCGCTTATCATGCTCCAATTGGATTATCATCGATCATTTGACTACGTCTCTGATAAGGAAACTTCGAGGACACTCACAATAATTGCTCATTCTTTAAAGTCATCACGATTATTCCCACATTGATCTGAGGAAGAAAAATGTCAATGAAAGGCGCACGGTTTTTATGGATATGCATACCTTCATACCTCTTTTTTATATTGAAGACATTGAGAACAAACAGGTGGTTGATTTTTTTAAGTAGGCGAATAAAGTATCTAATGAATTGTTAGTCATTAGGTAGTTGTTATTTTTTCTTTATCAAATTAAACCCAAAAAACTTTCAAACATTATAGTGGGTATAATGCGGGTAAATAATAAGTAATTTTCAATCAATCAAATCAAATCTCCTTTTACACACCACTTAGGAGCACAGGGAGTATGTTTTAAAAATATTAGTTAAGTACTTAGATAGAAAAAAAACTTTATGATTATTTTTTTGATAGGACTACATTATAAGAATGGCCTAACAAGTAGAAAGAGACAGAGCTGTCCGTTGGACACTCATACGGTATGTAGTCTAACGGTCCGACACCGACTTTCGTTCTAAAGGTCGTGGGTTGGATCCCCGGTGCTAACCATCTTCCTCTTTCAAAACACAAGCTTTATTTTCTGTGAAAGATGTCAAAAGTGTTTTTGAATTGACTTTAGGTGAGCACAGATTCATTAAAACTTGGTCCCATTCGTTCAGAATATACCCTCGTCGCACGCAGTATCAGTGAGTCCACTATTGTTTAATTCAACATTTTTTGCAGATAACAATTTTTATGTAGGTTAAATATTATTATGTATCTACCAATTTGTAGCTTTTAAGCTAGGTATTTTAATTCCTATTTAAAAAAAGATTCAACAATGTAGTGCACTTGTCAACAATTAATCGTACATTCAACCAATCTTTCAGTAAAATAAAACAACCCATCCGTACCTAGGTACACACCGTTAGCTGCGACGTAACAGCCTTTGTATGCGAGATAGGTACCTACGCTTCTATAATATTATGTACGAGTATGTACCTATGTACCTATATGGGCCTCCCCGCAGGTGTAAGAAATTGTCACAAAAACTATCCGAAAATGTAATATTTTTCGTAAATTTTTTGTGCGCGTGGTTTATAATTTAATAAATAGGCAATATTAAAAAAAAAAGATAACTTGAGACTGACCAAGAACGCCAATAAGGCTAAGGTCAAAAAAAAAGGGTATCATGAAAGATGGTGGAAAAAATAATTTAATACATAATACTAATAATATGTAGAACAGATTTTTTTTACCCATCACTCCGTTTCCTGAAGGGGGTAGGCCCTGATTACGGACTTCATTCTTTCCTATCCAAACAAACCTTTTTCGCTTCCTCCAAACGCATAACATTCCGCATACATACCTACTATTCCTTTAGCTCTTGACTTGGCCCTCCTGTAAGACGTCACCGATATGGTCGGACCATGTCATTCGAGATCGGCCTCGTCTGCGTGCACCCATTCTTTCAGACTTATATATCCTTTTAGTCATTCTCTCTACATGCCCAAACCACCTTAATTTATTCACTTTCATTCTAGTCACTACGCTAAAATCCACTCCACATTCCTTTCCAATATTATCATTCCTCACCTTATCAATCAGTCTCTTTCCGCATCTCCTACGCACTGATCACGTTTCTACAGCATTTATTCCAACTTCCAGATTTTTCGTCCATGTCCAAGTTTCACTCCCATACATCATGGATGGTATCAGGATTGCAGTACGCAACTGTTTGGATTTAAGAGATACGTTCTTAGAGGTCAAAGTCCACCGCCAACCCTTCTACCAGCCAGTTCCCTTCTTTCAATCTCCTTTTCACACCTTCCGTCTCTGCTAAATAGACATACCTACTCATCATCCACTTGTTCCAAGTTCTCATCATTCACATTCACACAACATTGCGTTCTTAAATCTTCTCTTTCAAAAACAAGCACCTTTGTCTTATTGAAATACACTTTTTACAATTTCACTCTGAGCTCACTTCGTGAAGGAGGAAATGGTCAGTGGGGCTAGTACGAGCGTAAGTATTGCACGCTAATAAGCGCTTTTAAACGTGCAAACAGTGTTCTAAAATCAAACGATTGAATCGTTCGATCATTTTTGTATGGAAAATTTTCGAAACCCTTTCGATATTCGATCATCGAAAACTTATACTAGGGGTACAGTAGATTCGGGATTCAAACCTACGATCTCCAGTGCACCATAGCGAAAGTCTGCAATGGAAATACTAACCACCAACTATGTTTTAGAAAATAAAACGCATGGTGAGCGGCGCAATTGAATTGACATCTTCTTCTTCTTTAGCCTTCTCGCGTCCATTTCTGAACATAGGCCTCCCCCAATTGTCGCCATCTCTCTCTCGTCTGTGCCCTTCTCATCCAGCCAAAACTCGCGCAAGCCACGATGTCGTCACTCCATCTCATCATTGGCCTGCCCCTGCTTCGCCTTCCCCACCATGGACGCCACTGTAAAATTATTTTGGTCCATCTGCCATCTGTCATTCTTGCCACATGCCCAGCCCACGACCACTTCAGCTCCGTAACTCTCTGGACAATATAAGTGACCCTTGTCACTCCTGAATTGACATCATTATCAAAATATTTTTTGTATTTTTCTTTTAAAATAAAATATTCTGGAGAACGTATTATTCTATCAATCCATCAATACTCCCTGTGTGAGCTCACAGGGGCATAGGGAGGCAACAAGAGCCTTCCTTCGTTTAATTTGTCATCGTTCATCGTGCATTTGATCAGATGGTAATAAATAGTTTTAGTGAAACAGAAATCATCGCTTTTTTTTAAATAAATGAATCTGGGATCACTCAAGTGAACACAAATATATTTATGACATCTTTCACTCCAACCAAAGGGTTGTGTCGTGAAGGTGAAAATGGTCGGCACCGGGATTCGAACCCACGACCTTCAATACACTGTACGTATGGAAGTCGCCGACTGATACCACTGGTCTACCAACCACTTCACTCTTAATAGTGCATGATAGTAGCATTTCACTAAATTTCCGGATGGGGCTCCGGTGCCGAACATCTTCCTCTTTCACAATACAAACTTTCATTTCTGTCAAGAGTGTATTTGTGTTCATTTTGGGTGAGCTCAAACGTTGTTTATAAAAAAAAATCTCTGAATTTTTCCCGGTTTTCGACATACCTACTGTCTTTTTTCTTAACCAAATACGCACGTGTCTTCACGGCGCTACAAACCCGTGTGGGTCATTTCTTCATCTCCTCTAATCTGTGCCCTTATTCTCGTAGCGGTCTCAATACGCTCTTATCTTGATTGACAATCATAAAATGGCGGATTGGTTTTCACAAAACAAGATATCTAGTAGATATCTTAAAAATTCGTTATGTTTGAAATATCAGTATGAAAATGATCCAGTTCAAGATAGGATTAACATTAGATTCCGATAGTTTTGTGAATACGCTTGCGATCGTGTCTTAATCTTATCGTTCAGTGATTTTTAAAAGCGATTGATTACAAGAATAGCCCTACTGCTCCTATACTACTTCGTAATCGTATGTCACCCCTCTCTGGCACTCGAAGCTCCTAAAGTCCCACAACCTTCGGTATCCCAATATTTCTCCTTACTTCTGGTCTTGTGGAGAATTGTTCGTTAAATGGATTTTTCACTCATCATTCAAACATTCCCCAGCCAGCGATTTTGATAGAAAGCTCTATAGGGACACTTCTATATTTTAGCTTATCCACCAATGTTCTCGTCTTGACTGGACGAAGCTCCTTTCCGTTCAAACACATCCGAACTTTCCAAATTGCATCCACTCAACGGGCAGGTCCCGGAAGAAAACTTACCGAGTATATCTTCACACATGCATATATAGCCATTGTGATAGTTTCTATCAAATGAATAAATATCTGATTGTATACACAATTTATATGAGCTTCAATAAAAAGTCATTGTATCAAAATAATTAAGGATTATAATTTTCTAAGGGTTTTTCTGAAAACTCCATGAAAAAATCACCATGGTTAATAAACATGGATCTTTGGAATATAGTGCACTTTATCATGCCATATTATGATTCAATAGTGTTTATTTTTATCCATTAATCTGCGATCGATTGTATTTTCTACAAAACCATCTTCAATAAGGCTGAATAAACAATTTCTAAATACTTAATATCATTATACTTAGTTCAAAATAAGATGTTGAAATATAGACATAGGTAAAATATTTTGGATCAACATTTTTATTTAATTATACAAGAAGAATACAATAAAATTGTTTTCCAATAACAAGGTTTCGGATTCAATATGAAATCATTCATATTATATATTATGTGGCTACAGATGGGGTACAGGAGTAGTTGTTTCTACGGGGAGTGTGGTATTGGGGAAAGGGGATGTTGTTTCTACGGGGAGAGTGGTATTGGGGAAGGGGGATGTTGTTTCTACGGGGAGTGTGGTATTGGGGAAGGGGGGTGTTGTTTCTACAGGGAGTGTGGTATTGGGGAAGGGGGATGTTGTTTCTACAGGGAGTGTGGTATTGGGGAAGGGGATGTTGTTTCTACGGGGAGGGTGGTATTGGGGAAAGGGGATGTTGTTTCTACGGGGAGGGTGGTATTGGGAAATGGGGATGTTGTTTCTACGGGGTGTGTGGTATTGGGGAAGGGGGATGTTGTTTCTACGGGGAGGGTGGTATTGGGGAAGGGGGATGTTGTTTCTACGGGGAGGGTGGTATTGGGAAATGGGGATGTTGTTTCTACGGGGTGTGTGGTATTGGGGAAGGGGGATGTTGTTTCTACAGGGAGTGTGGTATTGGGGAAAGGGGATGTTGTTTCAACGGGGAGTGTGGTATTGGGGAAGGGAGATGTCGTTTCTACAGGGAGAGTGGTATTGGGGAAGGGGGATGTTGTTTCTACGGGGAGTGTGGTATTGGGGAAGGGGGATGTTGTTTCTACAGGGAGTGTGGTATTGGGGAAAGGGGATGTTGTTTCTACGGGGATTGTGGTATTGGGGAAGGGGGATGTTGTTTCTACGGGGAGGGTGGTATTGGGGAAAGGGGATGTTGTTTCTACGGGGAGTGTGGTATTGGGGAATGTTGATGTTGTTTCAACGGGAAGTGTTGTATTAGGTGGAATCCAAGTTGTTTTTTTTTGAAAAGCAGCCATCCGGTCTTGGCCAATCACATTCCTGAAAAAAATATATACGTATACATATTTTTGCGATTTCAAACCGTAACACCTTACGTACACCGACCATTGTTAAAACACCCACACACTAATAGTAAATAAAAGTTTTTTTTCTCACACTTAAATCTGGATTCCATTCAAGACCATCGGGACACGTCAATTCTGTTAAAACACCCTTATAGCATATCCAATATTTATCACACTCCTCATGTAGAAAGTACGTGTCATTATCCTGGTCTTTTGAGCAGTCAGGGAGGTTGTAACGTAGTACACACTTCTAAAAAACAATACTATATTAAAGGCATATTTGCATTGAAAAGAGGGTACAGCATTTATGCTTTCATCTTATCACTACTAGCACCTATACCAAAATTACCACCCTCATCAATACTGTAGGTACAAAAAATCATCTTACCTTCATTCCAGGGTTAAACTCGAGCCCATTTGAACATATTGGTCTGACAAAACCATTAACCGAATTAATTATACAGAAAATGAACGTAATGAAATTTATAGTATTTGAAAAAAAAAAAAAAAGATTTAGTTCATTACCTACTGTATACCATGTTTTTGTACTCCTTACAAGTGGGTCATACCGTCAAGTTCACATTTCTCACTATCGAGTAGTTCAATCAAAACCATAAAGAAATCCCCATGAGATGTTAAGGGAATAAAACGGATAAGTGTTCTCAATAAATAAGTGTAAGTGTCCACAGTAGGGGCGTTTAGAGAATTTTAATTTAATGGGCAATTTAGTGTATTCAGAAACTAAATTTAAACAGTGAACGTTTCTAACGTTCGCAATATCCGAACGTATTAAAAAATACCTCCGTCGTCGTCTCACTAACAAAAGACAGAGATTACTTTGAGTTTTACATACTGGAATTTCTTAGTATTTCAATTCGTTTCCGCTATACCTATATGTTATTATCAACCAAAAAATCTTAAATATTTTTATTACCACAACGTCTGAATGTAAGATAGGCAATAATGTGTCGCTTTACTTACATTTTGAAACAACCATTTTGAATCAGATTGATTACTCACTGTCAAAATGGACAATTTCTTCGGAATATATTTACTTTTACAATTGTGTGGAAGAAGATAACATTGGACAAATCAGACGGCGATAAAGTACATAATCTTCAAAATATTATCAAATTTGTTATAATTAGCCCACAACATACGATCCAGTGTGAATCTTAAATAATTCGATGATTCGTCACACACGGCTAATTATCTGCTTAAGATAATACGCAGACACGCTGTGAGACATATAGCTAAAATTATAATGGGATTAAAAATGTATGGTCTTATAGAATTCTGGAGTACATTTCCGCTAACATATTTTTGAATTTGACTTTAATTTATTAACTAAAATCCGTAAACATCTCTTCTTCTACAGCATTAATTGGGCCACACTTCGATAGGGGAAGGGGGGGGGGGTGAGTAAGTAGGAGACCGGTTTAGGGTAAGTACGTCAGTTGGATGGTATTTAAGTTGGACATAGACAGCAACACTTTTTTTTTGTATTTTATAGATAGCTGATATGCTGATAGCTTATATAAAGAGTCACTTTCTCATTAATATTAAAAAATGAACAAAAATAAAAAAGGGTCCTGTCTCTCAAAAAAGGAATAAAGATTCCATTCTCAATGATAACACCTCATTGTAACAAACAAGTCACAAAGTAAAAAATAAGGGGGTAAAAACTATAAAAAAGAATTTCCTTAATTTAAATTTTCACGCGTAGGTTGTATTTTGACAGCTAAAATAGCCGTTATTTCATTGGATGGTACGCCCCCACGTACCTACCGTCCAATCAGAGAGCTCAGGTAAAAAAAAAACACTTCTGCTTCTAAGGTCTGATAGTGGTAGTTATTATAATGACTAGCGATGACTAGCTGACCCGTCCTTCGAACTTAGACTTAAGCCAGAATAAAAAATAATAATTTGACTTATAACATGATTTAAGTAAATACAGTTTATGACATAAAAACTGAATTAAATTTAACTTATAATATTGTTGATGCGGATGCGGGATAAAATTCGAAGGGCCATAAGTTTGTAATAAAAACAATTCCTCTATAGTCGCATAACTTTTATAAAAATCCAAGAGATGGCGGTGTAGATGTGAAGCGTGTTACATTATTGTAGGTATATTATGTCGTTGGATGAATAGACTCCATTAAACCCAAATAATGATATTACCGAATTATTATGGTAAGATTATATTGTTCTCAATGACGTGTGTGCCATCGTCATCTATTGGTAAAACTGTGAAACAAAATATAAAGTACCTAACTACTATGAAACAAACCGCAAGCGGTCCAAAGCAGTGAAATTAATGCTATTCCTGAGAGCCAACTTGTCTTAACTTCATTTTTTGGGTGTAATGACTTAAATAGAACATATTCGAAATCACCGCATATTCTATCCGAGCAAAAATAGAGACATAAAAACAGTGGCGTACCGAGGGGGGGGGGGCGGAGGGGCGGACCGCCCCGGGCGCCTCTTTGGAAAGGGCGGCAAAATCTGCTTATGCTATGTTACACACGACCAGATTGATAAAATGAGAATTGATATTTTGACCAAAAATAACATTTAATTTCGGGTTAAGGTTTTAAAAAAACATTTGCGGTGAATCCGCAGGTAGAAAAATCTGCTCTAAGTACTTATGTAAATTAAAATAAATAGGTATGCAATTTTTTTATCTTGATATATTTTTTTTCATTTTCGTGTTTTTTATATGGGGAGGGGTCCAAATTATATAGAGGGAAGGGCGCCAAATTATATTGGGGGAGGGGGGTGGGCGCCAAATTATATTGGGGGAGGGTGGGGCGCCAAATTATATTAGGGGGGGGCGCTAGATTTTAATTCCGCCCCGGGCGCCGAAAACCCACGGTACGCCACTGCATAAAAATAATTGGGTCTCGTGTACAGAATGGAAGATTTTTTTTTATTCAAACCTTGATAGGTATTATAAAACCAACTGTTCAACATTAGGTACACACACCAATTTTTATGATCGATTTTTCAATAGGTACCTTTTTTTTCATTTCAGCACTGTCTTCAGCCTGCAGGTTTCTATTATGCTTGGCCACCATCTTCCTGTATTGCTCCCATGTGTACTTATAGCTATATTGAGTCTCAATCGATTCTGGAGTTTCAGGGGTTTCTGATGGAAATCCTTGGTAACCAGCAAAAGAAGCGTTTTGAAAATTCAACCATCGGATCACTTGTACATCATGTAAATACTTGGTCGGTTAAATGGAAAAGTGACATTTTCGTAAAAACGAGTCTGCAATCTATGTTATTTTATAAGGAAAAAGGACGCTTGACATTTACAAAATATTACCTACTCTATGTGCCGTTTTTCTTCTCTGGTATCACCTTTTTTGTGCAAAAACGGCACTTTGAGATTTGCTTCCCTTACGCAAAACAGAGCGGAAACGTTCTTATTAAGTAAACTCTTTACTCTCTCATCTCTCGAAATAGTGATTATTATGATTTGAAAAGCCATTTAGTATTTAAAAAAAAAACGTATAATTTTGTACAATTGACTTTTTTCACCCAGATTTAGCTCTGTTTGCGCCTGTACTTTTTGTGGAAAAAGTGTCATTTTTCTTAAACTGACTTCTTAAAGTTTTTAATGTAAAATTTGTTATTTTTGACATATTTCCCCTTTCAATTTTACCGACAGCATGTACCTCATTAAAAGTCAATAATAAGAATTTAGTAGGATAATGAAACATAAAAACAATTTAAGTAAGTAGGTATTAAAAAAAAGTTTTATTTGTGAAATCAAAATGTTTGAAAAATTATGACAAGCAACATTTTAATTAGGTACCTACATACATTTAAAAATTTGTTCCGAATTTATTTGTAAATTGTCTCTCCGCACGCAACATTTTGAATAAATATGTTCTATCCTAATGAGATATCCACTTATGTATATTTGGCCTTCCTTAAAATGACGTCTAAGGGAAATTGACTTTCGCCGTACACCCATGGGATGAAATGTGATCACAAGTCTGAAAATAAAAAGCGCACCTAATTAAGTCATTAAATCATATTGATTAAATTTATCGAATAACAGGAAAGATTGTTTTTGATCCAGGAATTCTACGAGAAAACATTTGGTCATCATCAAAGGATTAGCCGATCTAGACAAATTCAAATTGTCGTTCAATGTAGATAGATATAGTACGAAAAAATGAACGTATATAAACAATCATTTAAATCAAACAAGGACACTTATTTAAAAATATAAAAAGTGGACAGATAATTAATTATTTTCTTCCCACTCTACATTGTCGAAGAATTCGTTTGTAGTCGATCGCCAAATGCAATTTGTCTAGGCCTAATCAGGTGACTGATTCATGCAGCTAGAGGGTAAGAACACGTAGAAACCCGATTCCGACCCGCGCCGACCGGCTCAAAGATTGTTGTCTATGGTTTCAATGCATTTAAGCTTTGCCGAAGTGATATCCAACGTCAGGCGGATCTAACTGGGCTCTCCAAGAAGAAAGAGATTCCAACCAATCTTTCAAAAATGCTTCAGCTGTTATACTTATATAGAATAGACACGAGAGCTCGGGGTCGGGGTCCGATGAGAAGGAGTGAACAGATTAAAGAAGCGACAGGGGGATACTGTGGGAAGACCTGCTAAAGATGGTAAAAAAGAAGCCTATATAATATTTTATTTAATTTTTCATACATAGTGTGGTAGGTATCTATGGAAAGGGACGAGTGACAGGATTCCTGAACGAGTTTTATCGAAAGCATATTGTCCGCTAATAAGCGTTTATTAGCGAGCAAATAGTGTTCGAAAATCAAACGATCGAATCATTCGATCATTTTTGTATGGAATTTTTTCGAAACTCTTTCGATGATCGTTTACAGTTGCTCTTAACTGCTCTCTTACTTCTAAACTATATCATTTTATTACAACGAATCTTTAATAAAGTATAGAACTAATATTCTTGTGTTTTACTGGATATAACACATATGTACAGCACACAATAGGTATAGTAAAGGTATCAACTTCGTATAAAAATTCAATTTTCGGGCACAGTGGGGCAGAGCCATCATCTGACCCACAGATTTCTCTACCCGCATGGGAAATGTTATTTTTTTAAAGGTCTCCATCCGAAATGATTTTTTTTTATTTTATCAGTCTCGTCGTGTATAGTATAGCTCAAGCACATTTTGCCGCCCTTCTAATAGAGGCGCCCGGGGCGGTCCGCCCCTCCGCCCCCCCTCGGTACGCCACTGATGATGGTCTCAATCCTTAGCAATAATGGAGCGATGAGGATGATGAATAGTATACTATATACTCCATAAAAGGTTTTAATGAACTAAGGTGGATTTATTAATATTTAATTTTTACCTGACTATTTGGATTAAATTCCATTCCGAAAGGACAGGATAAAATTTTGGGCAGTCTAGAACAGTAGATAAACTTGGAACAATCATTTGGATGAGGAATGAGTCCCTTTTGATGAGCACACACATCAAATCTAGCAGGTGGCGTAGG
Organism: Mystacides longicornis; assembly: GCA_963576905.1. Taxonomy (NCBI): domain Eukaryota; kingdom Metazoa; phylum Arthropoda; class Insecta; order Trichoptera; family Leptoceridae; genus Mystacides; species Mystacides longicornis. Next base: position 17,585,141 of record OY756425.1, read on the forward strand.
TTTGCTTGTGGCTGTACACCCGGTGTCGCTTATAGCTACACATTGCTGAAATAATTAATTAAAACATGTTATGATGATCAATATTGAATCAAATATGTTTAATAATAATTATTATTGGATAAATAAAACCCTACACACTTTTCAGCCAAGATTTTATTGGATGATTTAACCATGAAAGAAGCTATCAGTTCACAGAACTATTTTGTTTTTGACTAGGTATATTATAATTATAAAAGACCTCGGCCGTATATTTATTGAAAATAAATATATAAACTAGAAATTTTTCATCAAAACTATTATTTCCCAACATTTTTATTGGTCAGGAAAAAAGTTTTCTTAGTAATTTATACTATAAACAAAAACTTATTTTTCAAAATTTATTGAGATTGAACGTAAGTATATTATTATTTCATTCGATGATTTTTTGGGCATATTTAGGCAAGGTGTCATCAAAATCAACAACTGCAGCTAGAGAAATTTGGATTAAATTTTATCCATACCTACTACAGACAAAGGGTTGGCTGGAAGAGATCCTGCGGGATAAGTCCGCCCTTTGACTCTTTTAAATGCTTGTATAAAAATTGTTTTAAAATTTCACATTAAAGTTTTATTTATTTTCAAAGACTTTCTCCGACCAAATACGTAGACATTGCAATACATCTTGGGTAACATAGCTAGGAGTGCACCATAGCATGTTATAGGATGCTAGGAGTATGTATAGTAGAGTGGAACACTTTTGTATGAAAATTTTTTTTTGGTCAAATTTCGATTTGGAATAGTTGTATTATGTTGCCTATTGGCATCAATAATCTACATAAAAAATATAAAAATTCTCATACAACGGTAAGAGCCCCCGCTTTGACTTCGAATATTTACAAAAACGGCAATTTTGGGGCTGTTTTCGCGGTCTACGAAATATTACAGAATTTATTTAAATAGGTTTATTTAATTCAAACATGGTTGATTAGCTGTTGCTTTCACTATTTCACAGATTTTTATTTTTATTATAACATTTGTCAAACACATTCATAGAATTGCATCACATTTTCATACGTAGGTAGGATTTATTCTATTAACTCTGCACAAAAGTTCTATGAAACCAATTATCGACCATTTTAACTTTTGTCTCGTAGAAGTCATGTTAATACACTTTAAAACATACATCACCTATTCCTACACACTCGTGGAAATAATTATTGACATGCAACCTTTCACTTTAAGACAATAATCATCCACTGCACTTGATGAAACTAAAATTTCAAATGTATAAATCAGCCCTTGCCGCCCCCGTTTTGTCTTGCACTTTGCTCCTCTCTCACAGCGTCAAAGACTATTAAATTGATGAAATAGCGATAGCAACAGCTAGTCAACCATGTTTGAATTAGTTTTTGAATAAAATAAACCTATTTAAGTAAATTCTGTAATATATCGTAGACCGCGAAAACAGCCCCAAAATTGCCGTTTTTGTAAATATTCGAAGTCAAAGCGGGGGCTCTTACCGTTGTGTGAGAATTTTTATATTTTTTATGTAGATTATTGATGCCAATAGGCAACATAATAAAACTATTCCAAATCGAAATTCGACTAAAAATTTTTTTGTTCCACTCTAATGTATAGCATGCTAGGAGTGCACCATAGAATGCAAAAAATATTTTTTCTATTACAGGTAGGATAGGTAAAAAACGAAATAAAAGTAATGTTATACTAACCAGTAATATTGGGTCAAACTCCATTCCATCAGCACAATCATACTCGGTTGCTACACCATTAAAACATATATAGAACTTTGTGCAGTTTGACTCATGGGGTATAAGAATTATATCAGTGGAGTTTGATGGGCATATTTGTGGTGGTGTTGTTGGAGTTGTAGGTGCAGGCGTTGTGGGTGGAGGTGTTGTAGGTGCAGGTGTTGTAGGTGCTGGCGTTGTGGGTGGAGGTGTTGTAGGTTCAGGTGTTGTAGGTGCAGGTGTTGTAGGTGCAGGTGTTGTAGGTACAGGTGTTGTAGGTGTAGGCGTTGAGGGTTCAGGTGTTGTAGGTGCAGGTGTTGTAGGTGTAGGCGTTGTGGGTGGAGGTGTTGTAGGTGCAGGTGTTGTAGGTACAGGTGTTGTAGGTGCTGGCGTTGTGGGTGGAGGTGTTGTAGGTGCAGGTGTTGTAGGTGCAGGTGTTGTAGGTGTAGGCGTTGAGGGTTCAGGTGTTGTAGGTGCAGGTGTTGTAGGTGTAGGCGTTGTGGGTGGAGGTGTTGTAGGTTCAGGTGTTGTAGGTGCAGATGCTGTAGGTGTAGGTGTAGGCGTTGAGGGTTCAGGTGTTGTAGGTGCAGGTGTTGTAGGTGGAGGTGTAGTGGGTGCAGGTGTTGTAGGTGCAGGCGTTGTAGGTGGAGTTATTGTGGTTGTTTTAGATGAACATCCATCTGGCTTAGGCCAATCACATTTCTAAAAAAAACAGTTAAGTATATAATAAATATATTATCAACAACTGATGACTGACTAATATTGTTCTATTTTTAAAAGGTATGAACAAACCACTACGAGCTTACGCCCGGATTCTACTGTTATTTCGAAGGCTGGCTTAGTGTGATTACTTTACGTTAACAACGTTTGTCATTAGGTGGTTATGTTCAAATCCCCGATAATTATGTAACATGTTCAACATGTGGGATAATCCCATGTCCCGGGCAGGTGCAAAAATATTAAAATAGAAATTACACAATAAAAATAAAAAGAGTCTTATATCGTTATACCACAAAATTCATTATTCAAACATGAACTGGTTTTCGGAGTCTATCGTCTCCATATCTCATTCTTAAAAAATAAAAGCAAGTTAAAATAGTCCTATTGGATATCTGGCACTGATTAAACTTGTGATGTTACGTCCGTTCTTGTACGAGTACGTACGGATGTCGAGACTGACTACTACTTTGAATTCTCGGTTAAAACTATTGGTAATATTGATTCTCTCAAGAACTGTGAATTTCTCCTGGTTACAATGGAATCATCAATGGAGTAACCCTTCCTAAGATGAAAAAGAAGTACTAAATTAAACAGTACTGAATCAAGTTATTCGTATTTTTATAATTTGCAATGTAACATTGCATTCATTAATAATATATTTAAAGAAATCTATGATGAAAATTTTCAAAGAGTTCCAATATCATTGCGATAAATTTCCATTTTATTTTTAAAAATGACAATTTAAATTTTACTCAATGATAAGAAATGCATATTATGTTAGGAAACCTTCTACGTAGGTACTTTTTTACGCGTCCGCGTCGAGAGTACCTACCTCTAACAAAAGTATATGAGGATATTATGTACTGCATATCCTACATGGAGCTGTAGAGGGCTGCGGAGGACCGGCCGAGATGGAAAATTAGATGCAGATCTTTGCTGCAAACCAATCCGTAGGATTGACACGCATAAGAAGAAGGTACTTTTTACAATATATAGGTAATATGTTTTTCCAATTTTGACATAAAATTGGCGTTTGAGAGAACCTATCAGTTGGTGCGATTGACAGAATGTGGATGCAAAATAATATATCGTTTTAAATATATGATCAGTCGAATTTACATTGGTGAAATAGATAATTAAGTATACAGGACAACGTCTGTCGGCTTGTAATAAATAAATCAGCACTCATCTATACAAAGATTACAGTATAGATCGAGGCTTCTTTTTTTAGTAATTTTTCATACCCGTCATGGGATGAAGGGATGAAGCACTCAGTGTATTGCAGATAAAGTGAGATTGGGGCGCAATCCGGTATGTTCATCCAAGCTCTCTCACATTGCATTGCACAGCCTCATGAAAAACGACCACCAGGCACATTCCACCTAACAGATGGAAAGACCGCTTGGAATCAACCTCGTAAGAGGTATGGGCGGTATGGCCCACGTCATAAAAAAGCTGCCTAAAATAACATGGAGGAATAAAATTAATCAAATGTCTTACGTTTAGATTGACATCCCATTCCAAATTTTCTGGACATGTAAACTCCGTTAAAAATCCCATGAAGCAGACCCAGTATTTATTACATTCTTCGTGTGGAAAATAAAGGGGAACATCTTGGTATATTGGGCATTCAGGCAAGTCTGCTGATAGGACACATTGCTGGAAATTATTACACATTTATTATATATGCACATATTATAAAATAGTGTATAAAACTAGTGGACAATGGCGGGATTATAGCCGAAGCAATCTATAACAAATTAAAAATTAATGCTATAAAATTATATACATATTTTTTTTAAATGAATCTGTGCTCACTCAAAGTGAACACAAATGCACTCCTTGACTCTTTCACAGTAAGCTACTTAAAGCTTGTGTCGTGAAAGAGGAAGATGGTCGGCACCTGGGATCGAACCACGACGTCCGCACCAAACAGTAAGATAGCCGGCGTTGTAACCGCTAGTTTACCAACCACTTCGTAGAAAAGTGCAATAAATTAACACTTTTCTATACAAAGGTGTCAGTATAGCCGGCGGAACTTATTGCCTGAGGTATTTTTCAAGTCAACCGGCCCCGTCCAATCTAAGACGGGCCAACTCCGGGTAGAATATCAAGTAAAAAAACACTTAGAAAAATTCTGACCTAACCGGTAATCGAACCCAGGACCTCGTGATCTGAAGTCTACGCCTTTACCACTAGGCTACCGAGGTTGGTCGAGGTTCTATTATACATGCAGTAAATATTTTTTTATTGAATTTTATCAGACTCTACAAGGAAGTATCTATTTAGTCACGACATCACGTGTGAATGGCTAAACCAGTTTCGCTAATAATTATTTATTTTATTCTGTTTTTATTTTTGTAAAAGATTAAAGAAAAAATTAAGAAAACTGAAAAGATTAGAAAATTTAAGAAACTTAACGGCTGTATAAACTTTTTGAATCTTAAAATTCTTCTTATAGTACTTACTTTTGAGAATATAATATTATACCTACTTTCTAATGTGTTGTTTTTTTTAACATCAAAAATAATATAAATAAATAAACGAGCAGGGCTCGTGTGAGGAGAGGGAGTAAAAATAGCATTGATTTTTAAATAGTCAATAATACGAATTAACACATAAGTCTATTACTATATTATCTTGAATAAATAAATAAATAAATAATTTTGATAATCAAATTTAAATAAAAAACTTTTTAACTATTCCACAAATTTATTGAACCTGACATGTTTCGAAGGGGCACGCCCTTCATGGTCACAGGTTATTTGAAACCTGTGACCTGTGACCATGAAGGGCGTGCCCCTTCGAAACATGTCAGGTTCAATAAATTTGTGGAATAGTTAAAAAGTTTTTTATTTAAATTTGATTATTTAAATTACTTCCATCAAGAAAAATGCATGTTCAACAACTTATAATAAAAATTGAATTGCCTATAATTAGCTACTACATGGTACAAACAACTAGGTATTATTGAAAAAAATATTAAATTCGATCATCATTTTGATCACAGATAGGAATACTCGTTCCATACAAAATGTATGGGAATTTTATTTTCTTTATAATTTTTATTCCTTATCACTTTTTCATTTTTAATAGCTAGTAGCCTATTCGGGACGGAGACGAATACAACAAATCAAAAACCATGAAAATCGGTCCAGCCGTTCACCAGTTATAAGTGTTGGAACAAACCCGACTCTCTTTTATATATATAGTAGATGAAAAAAACATACAATAAATGGTTTTTAAGGATTAAAAGATACAATTTTGTCACTTTTGTTTTTTTTTATTCTACAATTGGTGCAGTTTCTTATCAAACATTAGGGCATTATGTAGTCAACACGATGCGATACCTAGCAACATCTGTGACAGACTGAATTCATAAGAAATACATTTGGTTAACTGACCAAATGGAGGACTGATAAAATACAAGGCAAGTAAGCCACTCTGTATATCTTTTTGTCATCATTAAATCAATTCGAATTCATTATTCTTATTAAGGAGAGGACAACTTTACTTCTGTCGGGTCAACTAGTCTTATCTGATATACACAATTAATGATTAGATGTGAGTGGACTTAACTGACTTCAGGATAGTTTTGAACGGCGAGAAAATGTGGAAAAATTGCGAGTAAAATAGAAAAATAACAATTTTGTTTTCCGCTACAAAGACTCCCTGCCTTTCAGATGTATTACAAATTACAACAAGTTTTTTGAGTTGGTGATTCGACGTTTACCGAGTCATAAAATAAGTCGATTAATAAAAAGACCGTGATATATTATTATTATATATTTTTACTACAGTAAAAACTGACCGACTGACCGACTGACTGATGTAAGTAATGATAAATATGGTAGCATACCTTTGACATAGAATTGTAAACGGCTCCACGAGGACAAGCTGCATAGAAATTTTTGTGGCATTCTACCGAATATATTATTAAAAACACCAACAAGATTCCTTTAAAACCTGAAAATTTAAGTTATTCAAATAATAAATTTCAAATTTTTTGTTAAAAAACTAATTCTTTTAAAAACACTCACACAATGATGGAGCCATTGAAGAATACATAATAATTAAAAGAGACCCCTATAATATTAATTATTATTGTTGGTCGAGATAAAACTGCAGGAACGTCATAGCGGTGATTTAATAAATACTCCTACATGAAGAGATACAAGAGTGATAAAAGATAAAATTATTTTTTATCAAAGTTAATTAATTAGTGTTTGATTCAGCGCAGAAGCTTTGTGATAATCTTGCAGAGATAATACACTTGGATGTTCACGAAAACAAAACAAATGTCATTAAAATTTCATTTTCATAAATCTCTGTGTCACCTTATCGATATGATTGAGATAGTCTCAGGGAATCGGATTCTCAAATAATGATCGCTTGAAAGAAAGAAAAAAGTTATTTTCTGTAGAGTTCAACACTCGCATAGCAGGATTCGAGAGCAAGTGCTTCTGAAGAATGCTGGGCTTGAACACAGTTGTCAGAGACCTAACAGGCCAACCACTGGTCAGTACTACTATAAGGTTTCGCCTACTGACCTGGCTAGGTCACGTACTCAGGAAGCCTACGGAGAACATAACCCGTCTTACCCTCAACTACCATCCAGCAGGCAATCGGAGACGCGGTAGGCCCCTTCAAACAATCAAAAGGCTCTACGAAGCTGGGTGGGGCTGCTAGAATCGTGGGAGACAGGACCGCATGTCGAGGACTTGTGGAGTGCATATGCTCCATCTAGGGAGCAGACAAGGATAAAGAAGAAGTAAATCCTAAGCCTACAATTAAAAACTCTGGCCGTCCACAGATTCGATGGAGGGACGACATTGTAAGAACCGTTGACTCGCAATGGATGCAGGTTGCACAAGATCGGGGGGCGTGGAAGAGTCTGGAGGAGGCCTATGTCCAGGATAGTGGACTGATACAGGCTGAGAAGGAAGATCAGTGAATTAAATTTTACAGCTCCATCACACTGTAATTAGGTATACCTATAGCTTTCTAAGTAACACTATATTTATTGGAAACATAATTTTCCATATGTTAGTATGCATTTAGGCTTGCATGAGTCAAGAATCTGTAGCAAAATGTTGATAGTTTCATCATCTTCAGCGTTACAATCCGTCCACTGATCTTAGATCCTAGCTCTTCTCCATTATCTGTCATTGGCTGCAACTCTCCAGGTATTCTGGCCCAGAGCCTGATAGTCTCGGATAAAATAATCGTAGTTTTTGTCTGCCGATTGCTTTCATATTTTTAATTGGCATATTCATTACAACAATTCTACCGATTGTTGGATGTTTTGTTATATGAACTGTGCGCATTCTCAACTTAAAAAAGTAGTCAAATCGGTATTTTTGAGGTGAATGAATTTAGAGATTGAAGTCTTGCATTGTGTCAAAAGTGTTGATGATAATATCTGCGGTGATTTTGGCAAGGTTTGGCAGAAAATCAAATTATAAAATATTGACCATTTTTCATCAATAGTTGATATCTTGATAGATACAGTGAAGCCTCACTAAACCGAAAGTACAGAAATGTCGAGCACGCATGAAGAAGATAACCCCTTTGAAATTTCATCGATTACACATAGAACACCACCATCATCGGACTCTCTGAAAGCACCCATTTTGCACGACCAAGAGGTTTGCAGGACTGAGGTAAAGGCGAAAAAGCACATGAAACTGATCGAGAAACACATTGAAGCTATCAGAAAAAATGTGCTTGACACAAAGGGAAAGATCACAGCATCATGTAAAGATGCTATTTTTGACTCATTGTCGAGTATCAGAATCATGGCTGACAAACTCGCACGGCATAATATCGAGTCTGAGTCCACATTGAAAGTACTGGATCCTGTAATGGGAAAGATGTGCAAGGATATAGCAGAGGTGAAGGAGATGATGCAGATGGGAAAAATTTCTGGGGAGATGAACTTCGCTACGACGGTGAAAAGAGAACACAAAAAACGAGAACAAACGCATGCTATTTCAGTAAGGGCAATTGATACACATGTGAAACCAGATGAAATCGAAGATGAAATAAAGAAAAAAATTAAATTAGCATCATTGGGAATCGGTGTTATGAGTATTAGAAAAACAAGGCAGAATGGTTTGATAATCCTATGTCCGACGAAAAACGATGCTGATATTTTTTCAAAAATAGTAAATGAGAGGTTCGCCCAAAAATACAATGCTGAATTGTTAAAAAAACGATGGCCGAGGATCATTATTAAACACTTGTCGAGGGATTTTGATGTGGGGAACATAGCGGAGGACATAAAACTGCAAAATCCAGAGATATTTGAGGTGGGAGATGTGAATGAGGAAATTTCAGTAAAAAGAATAATACCACTTAAAAATAGTACATCAAATGTCCACGTTGTTATTGAGGTGAAACCACAGGTCAGACGAAAGATGATGGATCAGTTGAAGATAAATCTGGGATACCAGAGACTAATTGTTGCAGATGAGGAACCGTTGGTGCAATGCTTTCACTGCCTCAGGGTGGGACATATGGCTGCCAGATGCTTAGAATTAGCGAAACCCGGACGGTGCTCTCACTGTGGTGGTGACCATGGCTACAGGGCATGCAACAGGAAGCAGGAAGAACCCATCTGCTCAAATTGTATGAGAGAAAACACTACATATGGGAGGAACTACAGGTGCGACCACAGTGCCACGGATAAGGTTAGATGTTCCTATATGAAAAAAATGATGGAAATAGTAAAAGAAAAAATTGAGTACTGACTAGTAAGGTACAACATTTTAATTTATATATCGCATGGTGTGGTTTATTTGTTTCCTGAAGTACAAACACATTATTCATCCTTTGGTGGAAATATTTATGCAGGGTATAGATATCTACACATAATTTTGTATTTTTTTTTGCTGTCATTTGTTTGTGTGATTATTCGCATTCGATCTATGCTGTACAAAACTAAAAATAATGAACCTAATAAAGCTACCTCTACTGTACTAATAGTACTCATAGTGGAGGGGAACACTGTAACAATAAAATCTGTCAAACTCTTTGTTTACATATTGTACTGTCATTATGATATGTCAAATGACTTTTTTGCTGTATACTTGATTACTACAATTGGTGACATAGACCATATTAAGGACTGGTTGTTTTTTGACTCACTTTCTGAGAAAGGTGTAATTGTCATATATTCTGGCTCCCTGGTGCATCATGGCCCATTTGTTGAGCTTCTTTATGCCACTGCAATGCATGCTCCTGTGTGCATGCTGTCATCCTTGAATTTGAATTTCGCTGTAGTGGTTAACATATTGAATTATAGGGATTGGTTTCTGACCTGCACATACGCCGCAATTGACTCTTTTGTAATAATAATATTTCCAATATGAACTTGCATACTCTTCTAACAAATGTAGACGAATCATATGAAATTAATGAGTGTGTGCGGGAGGAAATTGATGGTAATTTTCTCAGTAGTTATGATTTCGTGATTTTGAATACAAATATACGCAGTATTCGAAAGAATTTCTGTGAATTTTTGGTGACCATGAGTGAGTCAAAGTTGGAGCCAGCGTGTATAATTTTAACGGAAACGCATTGTAGTGAACTATTATCAAACTTTTCTATACCTAACTATAACCATTTCTGTACCACCCATAAAATAAACAAAAATAGTGGCATAGCTGTATATATCCATCAGCGGTATGATGATGTAACTGTAAATGAAATTACACGCATAAAACACACTGATTGCCTTCAGATCCTCATAGGTGTTGGAAATCAATTGGTATACCAAATTTTTGCAATTTATAGAACGCATGAATCCATCTTGGATTGTTTTATTGATGAAATGTACGAGACACTGGCCTCTGCAAACAATGTTTTCACATTGGTGGCGGGAGACTTTAACATAAATATTTCTGCCGATTCAGTGCACACACATAAGGACAAGTATATTAACATGATGACAGAATTAAACTTTAAAAACTGCATATCTAATTATACACGCGAAGTTCCAAATCAACAGCCTTCTTGTATCGATCACGTTTGGTCGAATGCAAGGCACACACATAACATAATTGGTATAGTATGGAAGACAAGTATCACAGATCATTATACGTGTATTTACGGTCACAAAGAACAAAAAAATCCAAAGCCGAACAAACTAAAAACCTATAATGAGAGAATCATTGATTATGTCTCTTTGGAACGTCAACTTGTGTGTGAGAAATGGGCATTGCTCTATGATACCAATGACGGTAATGCGGCCGCTGAATGTTTTCATAATACACTCGAGCGACTAATAAAGCGAGCAACTCGTATAAAAAGAATTACTTGTAAAAATAAAACTCTGAAACTGAAGCCTTGGATAACGGATGGACTCCTCGTATCTGTCCGACATAAGCAGAAATTATTCATTCAGGTTAAACGAAATCCCGAGGATGATCAGTTGTTATTGTTTTATAAAAGATATAGGAACATGTTAACGTCATTAATTAGAACTACTAAAAATGAATTCAATAGGAAAAAAATAACAGAGGCGCACAATGATTGCAAAAGATTTTGGAACGCAATAAACGATGCGCTCTGTAAACCTTCTAAATCAAAACAACTCAAAATCATAAAACACAATAATGAAATTATTGACACGTCTAAAGAACCAAAAAGAGTTGCAAATGTATTAAATGAATATTTCTCAAGTGTTGGCAGGGAGTTGGCATCCCAAATTGCCTCTTGTGGAACTTTGATGCGCTCGATGTCTGATGACGATGATATCCATCAACGTCCTACGTTTTCGGTTTTTGAGAATGTCACAGCGAACCAGATCGAAAAAGTTATACCATTGCTTAAGTCTGATTCTTCACCGGGTTTTGATGGACTCAATGCTGGGGTTCTTAAACGATTCGCAAAACACATAAGCCCTCCTCTTGCGTTCGTCTTTAATACTTGCGTGCGACAGGGGATATTTCCCAAAATTTATGGAACTTCCATTATCACTCCTGTATATAAGTCTGGTGATGCTTGCGAAATTAGTAATTACCGCCCAATCTCAATTATATCTAATATAGCAAAAATATTCGAAAAACTTATTAAATCTCAATTGATGACCTTTATTCTGGAAAATAAAATCATTAACCCTAATCAATTTGGATTTATGCCTAACATGGGTACCCAGGATGCGATTGCGAAATTGACCCTGGAAGTGTATAAAAGCCTAGATAATGGGGAAAAATGTTTGGGGACTTTTATCGATCTGAGGAAAGCTTTTGACAGCATCTCACACGAAAGATTAGTCAATAAGTTGAAGAAATTAGGAATATCAGGTACTGCCCTTTTGCTTTTTGAAAGCTATCTGAGAGATAGAAAACAACACACTAAAATTAATGGTATACGGAGTGAGCCAGCCACATCAGATTTCGGTATTCCGCAGGGAACTGTGTTAGGACCGATCCTATTCATCGCTTATGTGAACGATATGTTTAGCTTAGAACTATCCAGTTCAATACTCTCATACGCGGATGATACCGTGTTATTGACTAGGGGACCAACTTGGCAAGAGGTCGAGAATCAGGCAAATGGAGATCTAATGATACTCCAAAAGTGGTTCAACCTGAATTTATTGTCACTAAATGTAGATAAAACGACATGTATGCCCTTTGCCATTAACAATCGGGGATTGCCGAGTGGTCTCCGCATAATAATTCACGGTTGCTTAGATGGAAACTGCAGCTCAAATTGTACGGTGTTGAAAACAATAACATGTACTAAATATCTTGGTGTGCTTGTTGATTGTCATGTTAAATGGAAACAGCACATAGAGAAGACAGTGGAAAGGTTGAGAAAACTTTTTTACATTTTTATTGAGCTAAGAAGCTTCCTAACTGTAACACAGTTGAAGTTGACCTACTATGCCCTGGCCCAATCACTTTTATGTTATGGTATAATAGCGTGGGGAGCAGCATATGATACTACATTGCATCCTTTGGGGGTAACTCAGAGATCTATAATAAAAATAATTTTAAAAAGGCCTAGGGACTACTGTACTTCTTTGCTCTTCTCAGAATTTAAGGTCCTAGATATCTTCGGCCTATATAGAAGAGCGGCACTTTTACAGACTTTCAAAGAAAAACTGAACACAACTGAGGTCGTAAATAGTAACTCAAGTAGGATTCTCAGAGCGATTAATTGTGTCCCAGTTCCCTTGTGTAGACGTGACGTAGCACAGCATCATTATTATTATCTGGGTCCAAAATACTTTAACGATTTACCAGCAGATTTAAGATCCATTGACAGCTATAATAAATTCAAGGAAAAAATTAAAACCATAATTGTACCAGTAACTTCAGACATAGTATGATTAAATAAAATATGTATTAAATATATTTTTGTAATGTCCTCATTAATTGTCCAACTTCTGTACTTGTTTCTTTCTGTCAGTATTGGTATTGTGACAACACTATTAATTATTGTAACTTGATCACAGCGCATAATGCAATGAAGTATGCATGACTACTTGTTTATGTTTATTCATAATGATATAGTGCTGTATATTTATATATTATGTACAGGTAAACCTTCTGCTTTCTCTCTATACACGAGCCCGGCTCTATTAGAGGGATGGTGGTGGTAAAAAAGAGATGCATATCATGTTCAACATTTATAAATTGTGTTTTTGTGTTATGTAATGTATGGATTGTATTCTTATAAGTAAATAAAATTATTATTATTATTATTATTATTATCTAAATCTAGACAGAAAAAATCTTTTATATCGCATTTTGTGTGTATGTTATTTCTGTTATTTCTCCGTATATAGGTTCTAATATTAAAAACAAAAAATTACACGATTTTTTCTAAAATACAATCAAATGAAAAAAATTAACAAATGGGTAGTTAGTTACACATCGTTCGTGGCGTCAAAAAACTTTGAAATACTGGAAATACACATGAAAAGAGTGATTCACAATTTTAATTCAATTCTAAGGAACTGATGATAAACATCTAAATCTTTTGAATCTTATAAATCTTTTGCCCTTGAGCAAGTCAGATCATAGAAAAAATGATTTCTTCTTGGATTGCTCAGTCAAGTCATCCCAACGTTGGCTATATCTTGGCCTCCCTCTCTCTAGCACACACACACTCAAGTTGCGGAACCGTTACACACGTGGGGCTAGTACGAGTTTTATCGAAAGCCAATTGCACGTAAGTAAGCTCTTATTAGCGTGCAAATAGTGTTCTTAAATCAAGCGATCGAATCGATCGATGATTTTTGTAACTTTTCGAAACTCTTTCGATGATCGTTTCGATATTCGATCATCGAAAACTTATACTAGGTCTACTGTCTTCCCTCAATAATTAGCTGCAGAAGCGAGTAGTCGTCTCCTCTGAGAACATGGCCAAGGTACATGCGATCTTGGTGTTTTTCAACAATTCTCTATCAATATTTTCTCTATTCAGGACCTCCAAATTGCCGATCATATCTCATATCCATTCAAGGGCAACATAAGATTCTTCGTTGAATCCACATTTCAAAAACTTATTTTTGTTCATCGTATTTACCTCGAGCGCACACGTTTCAGATCCGTAAAGAAACACCGACAACACGGCCCTGATTGAAAAGTGATCGCGCGTCCGAGCGTCGAGCGGTGATACAAACAAAATTCTCAGTTTGAACTGTCCTCCGCGTTTGAAATAATATGACGCGCAAACGCTTTCCAATAATTAGGAGACACGCTTAACCACTGTAAAACAATACTGACTATAGAATTCTGAATCTCAAAATAAATAATAAGATTGGCATTAGTTCTGAAATCTTGAGTATTCATAATATTATGAACTTTTGAACTGGTGAAGGTTTGGTCAATTTCTTTATCTTCTAAGCTTCAGTTTTATTGATACAGATGCTGCCTATAGAAAAGTGGTGTATTGAAATCGCTTATTGAGTAACCCTTGAAATCCTAGACGGACGGTCTGAAGCCCGGAAAATAAAGGAAGTACTTGGTGGAGACTTGCACTTGGCTGTGAAGACCAGGGAGGATTGGAGGCATTTCATTACCTTAACCGTAGATCACGACACTTCAGCATTGAGGAACAGACGACAGAGGTCATTTTTTACCTGTTTGATTTTTGAACCAAAAGATATCGTTATAATACAATAGGTAATTTATTGATTCATACGGATGTGAAGATTCATACACCTAACGGATAAGACTTGCCGCCATTGTATGCTGAGGTACAAAGATTATCTGGTCGCACAATTTTGATTGACGACACACTGCAAGTTGTTACTCGTTTTTTAGGAACTAAATGTGAGATAAATATATCAGAGATTATGCACACAAAATTTTATTATGTTCAATTTATAATGAATCACATTCAATTTGTAAAATTAAAGAAAAATAACAACTAATGACTCTAACAATTCATTACTAATGTTCGATTTTTAAATGGAGCAAACCACTACGGGCTTACGACCGTCTTCTACTGTTATTATGATCACTTTACGTTAACAACGTTCGCCATTAGGTGGTAATGTTTAAGTCTCCGAAACTCATAATCATGAGAATTCTCAACATGTCGAAAAATCTCATGTAGGTAAGTATGCAACAAGTAGAAAAGTTAATAATAAATGATATATAGAGATAAAAGTTGGAAATTATTGAGAACAAGAGAGCAACCAAATTTAAAGACTGCGACTGCTGTCATGTATTTGGCGCCAGGATATGACTATATCCATTTTTGTTACTGTCTCATCTTTATTGCCTATTGGCTTTGTTGGTGCACAACGTTCTACGTAAAATTAGATTTATGTATGTACCTAAATCTGCCGTGAACTGAAATTTTCATTGTCTTTATATTTCATATTTTATAACTAGAAGTAAGTTTAGATAACAAAATGGATACAATTTAGATAGGTAACAATTAATGTGTCAAATTAAAATACAATCCGACACCTCCGATAGTTTTATATCCTACAACGGTTTGAGACAGGGAGATGCTTTGGCATATTTTCTATTCAACATTGTACTGGAAAAAGCCATAAAAGACTCAGGCATTGAAATGAATGGATCCATATACAAAATCAGTCCAAATATTAGCATACGCTGACGATATAGACATTATTGCAAGTTCAGAATCATCCCAGCGAGCGGCATTTTTGTCATTGGAATCATCGACCAAAAGAGTGGGACTTCAAGTCAATGAAGCAAAAACAAAGTAGGTACATGCCAGTCACAAGGTTGCCCCGCATTAGTCATCCCACAATGACTATTAGTAATTACACTTTTGAAACAGTTGAAGAGGTCACATATCTTGGCTCCGTTGTCACTAACGATAGTGATATGAGTTTGGAGATTGGGTGAAGAATTTTTTCAGCTAACCGTAGCTATTTCGGTCTCACTGGACAATTAAAGTCACGCCTTGTATTCAGGAAGACTAAAGCCACTCTATATAAGACATTAATTAGACCAGTCTTAACATATTCCTCAGAGACCTGGACACTGACTAGGCACGACGAAAACAGGCTGGACGCGTTTGAAAGGAAAACCCTACGCAGAATATAAGGCCCTATAAATGATGGTCAAATTTGGCATAGAAGATACACCACGGAGCTCTATGATCTACCAAGATATCAGCGTAGTAAGGTTCATTAAGATTAACAGACTCTTTGGCTGGGTCATTGCACCGTATGGAGGATCTGTAGCTCCCAAAAAAGGGTCTTGTTTAATAACCCAATCGGTAGAAAAAGCGTCGGAAGACCAAAGCTAAGATGGATGGATGGCGTAGTCGCGGACTACGCGGCAGCATAACTGGAAGGTAGCAGCCAGTGACAGATCAGGATAAAAAAGCTTTTTAGAGGAAGTTATAAGACCCAACACGGGTTGTGACGCTGAAGATGATGATGATGAAGACTAGATTTAAGGTTATAAAGCAGTTTTAAAATTTAATAAATTAAAAATGTGTTACAAAATTATACTAATGGAAGTGGAGTGGAGGGTACCTACTCGTACTATGGATGAACTGTACCCCTATTCTGAATCAATGATCCGATTGAGTTTCTCACCTCAGAATACTACGTTACATCTCGCATAAAGAAAGATGCCAGGACAGGATTGAAGTAAATCAGGGTAATAAAAAAATATTTTTTTATAAAAATTTATAAAAAATTTATTATGAATTAGGTATATAAAAATAAATTAAAACCTCACAACAAAATCTTCACTTAAATAATAAAATACAAAACACTTCGATCCAAATATAATAGTGATTTCAAATAAATACTAGCCTAATGAGATGTTCATTTTTTTTTTAAATTTTCTGATTTATTTTAGTTTCTCAAAAAATTTCCAGATCCAGCCGTGCATCCGTGTGATGATATAAAATAACATTTCTGGAAATAAAAAGGCAATTGTTAGTAAATATTTTTTTATGAATGTGCTCACTCAAATTGAACACAAATACTCTTTGACTCTTTCACAGCAAGCTACTAAAAGCTTATGTCGTAAAGAAGGAAGATGGAATCGCCAGGCTACCAACCACTTCGTTGTGTAATATTATTTGTCATTACCATCGTTTAGTTCGCACAAGTAAGTCTTTGAAATATTTTGGTTCAAAACGATGAACTATTTTGATCGATTAAACAATAACAAATAAAATTACCTGATTTTCTGGATTAAATTCCATTCCTACAGGACATGAGTTGATTGTGCCAAGATTTGAACAATCGATAAACTTGGAACAGTCATTTGGATGTGGAAGCAGTCCTTTAAAATAACCGCAAATATCACGTGTCACGTGTGTTTTTGGTCTGCTCGAGGCCGAACAGCCATCATCAGAAATTGGCACACATTGCTGAAATAAAAGATAGCCATGAATGATTAATCAATAATATATTAGTCACAATATGTAAGAAGTAGTCTGAAGATATTTGAAGAGTGGTCAGAAAACAATGACTCAGAATAGCAAGAGACAGAGAATTGCGGAAGTCGGGAAGAGAGGCCGGACGAGTGAAGAGTGAGGATGATGTATCTGTGAGTAGCAAGACTGCGAAAAATATTGTAAATGATTTAAGGAATATTTCAGATTGGCTTTCTGAGCATGTGCAGAGAAGTGGGATAACTGAAAAATAAATGTATGAGAGATATACTAACCAGTAGTTTTGAATCGAACTCCATTCCATTAGCACATTCATATTCGGTTGCTATCCCATTGAAACAGATATAGAACTTCGTGCAATTTGACTCGTGTGGTATAAGAATTATATCTGTGGAATTTGATGGGCATATTGGTGGTTTTGCTGTTGTTGTCGCCTCTGTAGTGGTGGGAGCAAGAGTTGTTGCCTCTGGAGTTGTGGGAGCAGGTGTTGTTGCCTCTGGAGTCGTAGGTGCAGGAGTTGTTGGTTCGGGTGTTGCCTCTGGAGTTGGGGGAGCAGGAGTTGTTGCCTCTGGAGTTGTGGGAGCAGGAGTTGTTGTCTCTGAAGTTGTGGGAGCAGGAGTTGTTGCCTCTGGAGTTGTGGGAGCAGGTGTTGTTGCCTCTGGAGTTGTAGGTCTTTGAGTTGTTGAAGTTTTAGATGAACACCCATCTGCCTTAGGCCAATCACATATCTAAAAAGGAAAAGATTCATATCATCCAAACATTTATAAGATATTAATGTTGATTGCTAAAAGAGTACCTAACATAAATCTGCAACATTCTTGAGATGCATTAGGTAGTATTTATAACAATTAATTATGATTTTACAGGTGTAGTAGGATTAATGACGAACTAGTTTCAAATAAATTAAATGTAGGTAGTTGAAATCTCTTACTTTTCGATTGTTATCCCATTCCAGTTTTTCCGGACACGTAAGTTCTGTTAAAACCCCCATGAAGCAGACCCAATATTTGTTACACTCTTCATGTGGAAAATATAAAGGAATGTTCTGGTAGATTGGGCATTCTGGCAAGTTCGCTGACGAAACACATACCTGAAAATATAATAAGTATTATTATTATTATTAAATAAATAGATTATCTTTGTTTAACATATTATTTTTATGACGATTCTCGTCAAAAACTGTTTCATTAAGCATAAAAAATTTACCTTAGAGTTAGAATTGTAAATAGATCCAACAGGGCAAACTCCAGATGGCTGTTTGTTACATTCCACAAAATAAAATATTTGAACCAGCAATAAGATTCCTTTAAAACCTGAAATTTTAATTATTTATGTACTTAACATTAAAAATATATAATAGATAAGTATAAAGATCTATGAATAAAGTACCTATACTTACTTAGAAATGAAGCCATTGCAGAATTAATTGATTGTGAGCGTCTTGAAGAACTATTGATTGTAAAGAGACTGTTATGGATGCCATAGCAGTAATTTAATAAATACCTCTACAAAAGCAGATATCGGAGGGATTAAAGATAAAAATATTATTATCTATGATGTCAATTGGTTAATGATTCATTCCAGTAGTCATCATCAGAGGTTACAATTAAGAGATTAGTTTTTAACACGCATGTTGACATCCTGTCTCCATTCTGCATTTTCGGTCCACGTGGCTTATTATTATTAGCCTCATGAAATAATAATTGAAGGATTTCATTGGCGATAAGACCTTTGATTTGTTATTCTCTTGTGACGATGTGGAGATGTTTTCAGCTGAGGAACAATAAGTTCTTTGCGGATTTCGGATTAGGCATTCACTGGAGTGTTTTTGACCCTGGGTATCATCCCAAAGTCTGAGTGAGCGTTTATACATAATATCCGTTATTTTTTTACGTTTGCTGCTTTGAAAAATTTCAAAATCCATATGGTTTGATCTGGGATCTGGGTCGAGCTCTGCAGTGAGTGCATGACTATTCCACATCTCTCTCTCTCTCTCTCTCCAATGGCGCTACAGCCTATATCGAACCTCAGCCTCCCGTAGGGTAGCCGGTAAATTCTTCGCGAACAATTCGTCGTCAGTAGGTACAATTCATCGCAGGTACAATTCATCGAAGGTAGAATTCATCGTGGGTACAATTCAGCGCAGGTACAATTCATCGCGAGTACTTTTAGAATGCAATTATTCGATTCCGGGTTTTTGTATAGGTATAACTCTCTAATTTATTTTTGGTAAAACTTCAGTTGAGTCACTCCTAATTAGGGATTGCAATCCCGCAATGCGGGATCCGCAATCCCGCGGGATCCGCGCGTTTTTAGGGCCTGCAGGATCCCGCAACAGCGCAAGTGCGGATCCGCAAGCATCCAATTGCGTAAATTCATTAAAAGAAATGAAAAAAAAAATTAACATCGAGTCATAAAGAAGACTCTCAAAATGTACAACTTGTAGTTCCAGACGATGTTAATGCAGAAAACAATTTATTAACTATCAAATCAACAAATATGGAGTCAGAAACTGCCTTTTCTGTCGTTGGCTACATATTAGTTCCATAGGAAGTAGGTTGGGAAATAACACCGATGATGCTATTTGTTTTTTACGATATATAATATATGAAGATGGAAGGTTTACTCCTTTGCGCTGTGATGAATTCGGCAGAGACTGTACTACTGCACTTGCATATGGGACGAGGCTGTGCCCATCACCAGAATATGCGAATGGATTCGTCAAAAAGATAGTGTGTTTCGACATTGTGCGCATGTGTCTCATCAGGACCATCTCTCAAAATGGCCTACACATCGTGGAATCCGATGAAAGCGGGGAGTGCCGCATAACATGAATGGAAGTGAAAACCCAAGATTTGACACGAAGTGCATGTGAACAACATGCACCTCGAAAGACAAATAGGGATAATCAGCTTTTCACAGGAAACATTATGAAGATGGAAGGTTTACTCCTATTGACTAAAATAATTTCCTCGGGCAATATACCTACCTACTCTACCGGCTATAATACTGACACCTTTGTATATACCTACAATTTATTTCAAAGAACTCACTATCAAATATTTATCAAAGAACCTACTACCAAATATATTCATATTGCTATTGTTTTTGGATTTTTTTTATTAAATAAGTAGACGAGAAGTCAAGTTTTATAATATTTATTCAATTATGTACATTGAGATGTTTTGAATTTATTCAATTTTTGCAATTTTCAATAAATATTCGCTTATTACATACCATAGAAAAGGTTTTTTTTTTTCAATTCTATCTAACCGTGCGGGATCCCGCGGGATCCTGCGGGATTGGTGTCAATCCCGCAAAATTCCCGCGGGATTGAAAATGGTGCGGGATTGCAATCCCTACTCCTAATGATTTCGATGTTATTTTATATACGATTTGAATAGGTTAAAGTTGGAACGTAGTTAAAAAAGGGGGGTTTGGGGGTTGGAACCCCCATACCTTTTTGGACACTTCCTACTATACACGACCAGATTGATAAAATCAGAATTTTTGAGCTTCGCATGGGATAGGTACCTATTTAAAAATAATAGTTTTTATGAAGATCCCTATTTTTTTTTTCAAAATATTCTACAGCCTTTTAATCTGGAATAATGTGGCATTCTAATAGTCCCATCCCGTATGGCTCGTACCCCCTATATCGCTGCCTAGCTAGAGATGAGCAGAGTGAGCCACGGAGATCGGCGACCACTCTTTTTTTTTCTAATAGGTACTTACATTTTTAAACTCGTGGTATCATTCGAATGGAATGTCCGAATTGAATAATTCAAAAAGTTTTATAAACATTAAAGCAGTCTTGAATATGAACTAATTTATTTTGATAAGGAGTAATATCAAGATACCAATAAAGAGCCTTTTCTAGAGGCGGCATTTCTATAAAAATTTTAAAATAAAAGAACACTTATTGTGGCATACCTATAATAGTTAGACATTATGCTGTCGCGACATTTTTTGTAAATAATGATGTCTTCTACAAAGTCGTAGTATCGGATAGTACAACTAGGCTACCGACCTCGGTAGCCTGTTGTACTAGCATGGACTTCAGATCCGAGGTCCCGGGTTCGATTCCCGGTCGGGTCAGAGTTTTTCTGTGTGTTTTTTCACTTGAAATTTCTACCCGGGGTTGGCCTGTCTCAGATTGGACGGGACCGGTTGACTGGAAAAAATTGCCTCAGGCAATAAGTTCCGCCGGCTATACTGACACCTTTGTATAGAAAAGTGTTATTATTATTATATTATTATTTTATTCTATCATCAATAATAGTTTTCACAGCGCACGCGATGTAAAGAATATAATTATTTTAGGTATTTTTTTTACACCTTGGGTTACATTATTGGAGTTTTAGTAAGGATCCCAAATTTTTTTGAAAATTCAATATAGCCTATGTTCACTGTTCACCGGGGATAGTGTAGCTCAGTGGCTTAACGTGGGTTTTCGCCGCCCGGGCGGGATTAACATTTGGCGCCCCCCCCCCCCCCACCTACCTAATAAAGTTTGGCGCCCCACCCCCCCTACATAAATTGAAAAAACATCAAAATAAAAAAAAATTGCATATTTATTATAACTAGTGGTCCAGTTCATTGGTCGAAATTCGACCATAACTAATTTAAACTATAAAAATATAGTACAATAGTGTGCGTAGAGTTTTTTTTATTGATTTAATCTATTTTTATGTATGATTTTTAAAAAAAAATATTAGCATTTGCCACCCCTTCTCTATAAAAACTGTAAGTGTGCGAAATTTCATACTCCTCCGTCCGCTCAATTTTCGTAAAAAGGGGCACAAAGTTTCCCTCCACGTATTAATATATAGGTACTTACAGCACTACAATATAGTACAAAATTCAATTTTTGGATAGTGGGAGAGAGCTAACTACTGACACAGATTTTTCTACCTGCGGAATCACCGCAATAGTTTTTTTTAAGACCTTAACCCGAAATTACTTAAAGAAGAAAAAAAAGGAACTTGAATTAACTCACTCCAGTGTACACTTTTTTGTACCTACTAGCTTACGCTGAGACAGGTTAAAAGGAAAAAAAATCTTTATTTTATCAATTTTAAGAATTTAAATGATTTTTTTTCTCATTTATTTTCCTTTCACAAGCTCGGGACCCCGATTTTTTTCTAATTTATTGTCCCTTCACAAACTCGGGGCCCTGAGTTTTTTTTCTCATTTATTGCCCCTTCACAAGTTCAGGGCCCCGAATTTTTTGTCATTTAATTTCGGGCACCGATTTTTTATCTCATTTTATTTCGGGCCCCTCACGAGCTCGGGGCCCCCCGCGGCCGCTTAGTCCGCGTACCGTGAGATCCGCCACTGATTGGTACCTTATGAAATGTTTCCAAACGTCATGTCTGCCGATTAAGAAAACAGTGCCGACATTGATAGTGAATCACTTGGAGGTATTGGTAGAAAAAATGAACTGTTACTTTCTGAGCACGAAATAAATTCTCGTAACTTATACTATTTAAGTTTTGTGTTTTTTGCCAAGTTTTTTTTATTTGTCGGGTCATTTTGCCGCCCCCCTGAGAAGTGCCCCCGGGGCGGACCGCCCCCCCCCCCCCCCTACTTACGCCACTGGTGTAGCTTCCCAAAAGTGATTTGAAAGAATTTTTCAAATCGGTTCAGTAGTTTTGGAGCTTGTTCAATGCAAACAAACAAACAATCAAACCTTTCCTCTTTACATATTATTTATTTATACGGCACTATGTGCCTTTAGTAACATTTAATTTTGGATGAAGGACTTTAAATAAAACGTAGGTAAATCCGCAGGCACTCTGTACTAAAATTGAATTTTCCTACTTTAATACCTGTACTATACTTTGGTGATGTAAGTATGTAAATTAAAATAAATATGCTTACTTTTTTATTTTGAAATAAATATTTTTTTCATTTACGGACTGTTTTTTTTTTCAATTTATATGGGGGAGGGGCAAATTTGATTAGGGTAAAGGCGCCAAATTTTGATCCCGTCCCGGGCGGCAAAAACCCACGGTACGCCACTGAGTACCCCTATTCAGAATTTTACTTTCTAACAGAAGTGAGAAGCTCACGGGAATTTTGTACGGGCTGCGGAGCTTTCCAAAGAATCTTGAGGACGCTATAGATACAAAATTTGGTAACTTTACGTCGGCGTAAATGTCACGGAAACATAGAGTAGGGGTACTGGAGAAAGGTTGAATAAACATATTATTATGTACATGTCAGGCACACCTATGCAATAAAGATGTGAAATT
Source organism: Mystacides longicornis (assembly GCA_963576905.1). Taxonomy (NCBI): domain Eukaryota; kingdom Metazoa; phylum Arthropoda; class Insecta; order Trichoptera; family Leptoceridae; genus Mystacides; species Mystacides longicornis. Next base: position 17,608,704 of record OY756425.1, read on the forward strand.
TTAATGAAGGTACCTATCTAAAATGTTGAATTATTGATCAAGTATCAATTCAGTTATAAAGGTTTTCTAAATAATCCATAGATGGCTCTCTACTGTTTCTTTGAGGTATTTTAAATTATTTTTATGATAGGAATGAGATAAAGAGTACTTATTGTTGACTAGTACTTCAAATATAGATTATCATTTCTTGTATGACTGTTCTCTGCAAAGGCAGTACCTTTTATTTACCTTAAATTATTAATAGGATCTTTTTAAAGTAATTAATCATCTCTATGAACTGATGTCATCTTAGGAATATTCACTTTAACAGTTGTACCTATTGAGTTATACAAAACCAGTACAATTTGGTGGACATACCTAATTGTGATTTTGCAATCACAGACTCTGTAGTACCTGCACTCAGTTCATAGTATAAAATTGTTAATAGTAAATTGAAGCTGTATAATCTTCATAGTAAAATAATAGCCATCCTTTAAAAATATAAAGCAAGATGGTTGTCTCTATTCATTCCTTCACAAGGTATAAGAAAAAAAATGATTCAATGGCCTATGTTATGTTCTGTACATACTGCGGAATGTAGTACGGTTATGATTGAAGCAATAAAGAAGTACACAACTTAAAAATCAACTTACCTACCTATTATTTTGACAGATTCTAAAGCCTCTTAGATAGATCAAAGACTCGTACAAACAACAAAAACTTTTTGAAATTAGAAACCTATTATTTTCCGCACATGAAAAATGAATAGAAGCGGTTCTTTGTAGGGTATCTCCGGCAACGAGGAGGTGGACACATTAGCTAAACAGGTGTCTTCGCTGATTCATGTTCTGTTCCATCAAGCGATTACATTGGGACATTCAATGAAAGAATGGTCTAGAATTTGTCAAAACTCCAAAACTGGATCATATTACAAGAAAGTCCAGACGATGATACAGGTTTTCTCTTGGTACAAGACTATTATTATTTATTTATTTACTGGGCCTGCTGCCTCCAAGGAGGTCGCCGTCACTGCATCTCAAAATGGAACTATTGTGACTGGCCCTGCATCTAGAGTCCCTCGCTTAGTCCAGCCTCCTGGAAGAATCGGAGGACTTTGTTGGCGTTGAACTCCTCAATTTTATCTGGGCACATCAAGAAAGTGCACAGATTTTTGTGTCTATTATGCATCACCGGTAGGCACTCACACAGGAGGTGCATTGGGGTCTCAAGTGATACCCCACATACCCTGCACATGCCACAGTCCAATATCCCTATGGTGCACATGTGCATGCTTGTTCAGCCTGCAGTGCCCCGTTAGGGACCTCGTGATGCATAGATTATTCCTGCTAAGGGACAGTAGGTTCCTTGCGGATTTTTTGATATCCATGTTACCTTAGTTAGTGGATGGTGTTACTCCCGAGGGAGTCAGTTCCTCACTGGCCGGGTGACCATTCAGTGAGGAAGGGTTCACTTTATTAGTGATTGTACTGACGTTCATGACCGTCCCAGGTTTAGCAAGGGAAAAGAAGTCACAGCCGACAGAGCCCCGCATGTCGGCTGAAGGGCTGAGGTTAATCCCCGAGGCGCCCAGGTATCGGAGATGCACCGTTTAGACTGGGTAAACCCCCAGCCATTCATCCATCGGCACGGTACGCTTAACACCTTAGATTGGTATTATCCTCTTAGCCAGTCCCGGCATAGCCCGATCCATCATGTAGGAGTAGCCACCCCCACATGAGCGACCCAGCACCAGAAACTGCCCAGGATGCACCGCGAGGAGGTGGGACAACATTTGCATCCCTACAAGACTATTAAACTTTCCAAAACCAGCGTTTCACTTATTGCTAGGATGAGAATGGGGTGATGTTTGAATGCATCTCACTCGACTAGATTCGGCATAGTACCTTCTCCTTTGTGTACATATGGACAGGGGGATGAGACGCTCGGACACATGTTTTTTTAATGTGCACAGTATTGCTTGAATTCATAAATCCATATACCTACTTAAAATACCTCTTGGCAATGGAGTCGACAACAGTTTATAACAACTTAGTTCGGTACCTTAACACCCATAACTGATGGGTAAAATAGTATGAAATCCTTAATTTTTTTTCATTACGCTGCACCAAACCCAAATCACTTGACAACGAGAGCAAAGAATATTAAAAAAAGTAAGATGGGTATCAGCTAGTGAGTTACTTGCACTATTAAGTTGTTAGCACAATTGAATCATTTCTTCCATGACAAAATAAATTGTGTTAGAAAGTTTTTAATATAATATGGTACCTTAGTGAAATGCATATAGCAACAGCTGAATTTGCAGTACCTCCACTCCACAAAATTATCCAATTATTTGAAATTGGAGATATCAGAGAGATTTTAGATAAAAGCAGAGATTATCCAACAACACGTTTTTAGTTGAAATCAAAATAGTCCATGCAATGTTGCCCTCCCCTGGTCTAATATAGGTATATTTTGAAAACAAAATTTATTTATTTTCAAATGTTATTGATAATCATTAGATATTTGGATACTACATAAATCTTCTTTAATAATATGAATATAAAAATTCACCATGTTTCATTTCAATTGAATAAAAGTGTATACCTAAATGCATTACATAAACAGATAAAGATATTTAATCGTTTTTTTATAGAGATTAATTTCGAAATTACATATGTAACAAACATAACAATTAATTATTGATTTTAAAGTAGATAGAAAGAAAAATTCAAGGAAATAAATTATCTTCAGCGATTGATCAAAGCATTACAGATAATACATAGGCAGGTTTTGGGACCAAAGAAAAAGCATATTGTGTATGTAATATGCTCACATTTTATTAAAAACAATACAATTATCAAATATAAAAAAAATATGGTTATGCTTATTTATTTTAAAGAGTTGATATAAACACAAAGTGGTTGGAAATCCAGGTGCTGACCATTTCCATTTTCACAACACAAGCTTTGCTTTATGGTAAAGAGGTTGAAAACTTGTGTGAGCACAGAGACATTTTATTTAAAATAAAACAAAATAAAAAAAAAGATAACGACTGTCTAACTTCCCCTTCTCAGGATATGAGAAAGGCTCCCGTTCAAGAAGGAAAAAAACTAATTATCAAATTTTCTCACTTTGGTAGATTATCTAGTAAATTTTTAAATAAATGTAATTGGCCGGTAGCCTCACATTGAAAATGTTGCTAACAACCAGCTCATCTAGAACAGATAAGCACAATTCAGAATAATTACATAAATCAAGTAAATATGGCTAAGTCATGTTTCAAGGATCTTCGATGAAAATTGTTTGCGGAGTGCTCATTTACATCTCCCATCATATGACAGCACTGCAATAACCAACCAAGTTCAATTCCTATTAAAATATTAGCAAAAGAAAAAAAATATTGTCATAAAAATCAAAACTAATCTCTAATCAATCAAAACATTTTAAAATTATTAAATATGATGGAGAAACAGTGGACCGGGGGTAGTCTGACTAACATTTTGCAGGGCAGTGTCAGACTATCGAATTATAGAGTACTGCCTAAGACCCCTTTAAACCTACTTGCTTCCATGACTATTTGATAGTCGATGGGGTAAATGCATTTCAAGATTGACAAAAAGCAAAAACCAAGTCTTTTAGGTTGAGTTTTTTTTTTAAGTTTTTTTCTACAGGCTGGTCAATAGCTCTCAGAGACAGATTTTTCTTGCAATCTGAACATATGCCAAAAAGTTTTCAAACTACAAGGGACACCGGATTAGCAGGGGTCCACTGTAATACAAAGAAGTATCGTTTTAACAAAATAATCCATATGAATTCTTAACTATAAAAAATATTATAAAACCTAATAACATGTTGACAATAAAATTTAAATTCTAGGTTCCAAATAAGGTTCTGATTTCAAATAAACACATTAAAACCTCGATATAACAGATTATGGAAATAACACCCAAAAACTTGGTCAAATATAAAAAAACAAAAAACGTTTTTATAATAGAGAAATTTCAATCTTTTTCCGATAACAAAGTTCAACTATATATGCATTTGTTAGAGCGTTGATTCTTTATTCAAAGCAAACAAATTCATGAAAAGAGCAATCTCTATTGTACAAGTGTCCAAGATATTTCAATAGAATTTTGTCTGTTTTGATCATTTGTGTTAAATTAATTTCTATATATATTGTATATATTTAAAAAAAATTGTGTGATTTATTTTACACCCTTTTTTACACTTTTAGCTCTAATGGACACTGACTCTTACCAATTATTATATCGAGGTTTTTCTGTAGTTCAAATGAGATGTCCATATTTTTCAATTAAACTTCCAGACCATCCATATGTAGATGAACAATAACATTACTGAAAACAAGAAGAAAAGTAATTGTTAGTATCACGAATTATAGTATGTAAAATATTTTGTTGTTAAATGGTAAATTAAGCCACTAAATTAAATAACAAAAAAAATTATTACTGCGTATATCAATTCCAACTTGCGGCTTTGTACTGCTTGATGCAAGACAACCTTCCTCACTAATTGGTACACATTCCTGAAATATAAAAATGTATCAGTTAAAAATATCTCTAATATAATTAATTAAAGTCGGGTTAGTGCGAACACGTATAACTCGAGATCGGCTGAACAGTTTGATTTATTGGATTCTTCTCTGCTCCGGATAACAGAAAACTAATAAAAAAATTGAAAAAATGGATAAGAAATAATATAAAATATAATATTAAAGTTAGTATGGTACGAATTTCATGCGAAGCCTTCTTTGAAAAAATCTAACAACAAAATGATTGTCTTCTGCACCTGAACCCTCTCATTCTCGCATACATAATTGCCCCTCTTACAGTAGCCTATTTCGCTTGCTCCACCGTCTCAAGCGTTTTAGAAATTTTTTCATATAAAGTCAACCAAATTGCGCGCATATAATTATATTCTCGCGTTGATTCGGTCTGAGCTTTGAATACGAATGAAATATGGACGTTTTAGAATTAATATTTTAATGTTATTATTTAATTAGTTTATTTTTGTTTCTGGAGGCGCAGTGTACAATGAACGGGCCGCCTCTTGTTAGGACCAAAGGGTCCACAGGACAACATCTATCGGGAAAGCTAGTTTATAAATAAAGACTTTTCTAGTAAGATATTCTAATCATTTTCACTTCATTGTACTGAAATCTATATCTGTAAAAGACAAAACGTTTCTATGTCTGATAGAGAGTCAGAATCCATCCATCTGACGTGTCCCAAAACCGTTTCAATAGAAGGGTAAAAATAATGAAAAAAACCCAAATGTATTATTTTATTGTAGCAGCAAACGCCGGACACAATTCACAACTACATCAAATGGTGACAACATTCACATTCAACTGAGGCAATAATGTCTGTAGGGCAAATGCATCAAACAATTGATGAGCTTATTATATCATGCTATTTCGTTCGGAGGTCGTGGGTTCGATCCCAGGTGCCGACCATCTTCCTCTTTTACGACACAAGCCTTCAATAGCTTACTGTGAAAGAGTCAGAGTGTATTTGTGTTCAATTTAAGTGAGCATAGATTCATTTAAAGAAAAAAAAACTAAAAATACATGAATCTCGAAAGTAATTATTCGTAGCAACGCTGAAAAGATTGTTTGACATATTTGCAAAAAGTCAAAAAGATAATTTGTGCGATTTGAATATTGTATTTCTTTTTATTTTGACCACAGTAATGTGACCTTCCAGTGTATAATACAGAATGTCAATACAACAATATACTGATTAGTCATTTTCGTCAGAAAGTTTTATCATTTGTGGTTATTGCGTTGATCATATAATATCTTTTTTTGTGTAGTAGTACATGCCGGGTATCTGCTAGTAACTAAATAATAATTATTTGAGAAGTTATACGAACCAGTGATATGTGGTCAAACTCAAATTCATCATGACATTGATTTTCAATCAGTATTCCCATAAAGCAGATATAAAACTTTGTGCAGTCTGATTCGTGAGGTATAACAATAACTATGCCTATGAAGCATACTTCTTCTGGTCTTTCTGTTGAGGAAGTTGGATATTTTCTTGTAGTTGTTCTTGTAGTTGTTCTTGTTGTTGGTTTTGGAACTGGTTTTTTAGTGGTGGTCTTTGGTGGTTTTTTTCTAGTTGTTGGTTTGTTTGACGCTGTACAACCATTGTCACTGATTGGCACACATTGCTGAAACAACATTTCCTTGTCAGTAATATGTTAAATCAAAGTATTTTAATACCTACAGTACAGATAAATTTAAATATTTTAGTTTGATGTAGGTATATAACAATATCTTAGAATAGATGTTCAATAAAGCATACTTGAATTACATTAAAGGAACAACAACAACAAAAAATTTTGACAGACGTATTTTTTATCGCTCCGTAAAATTAAATGTTTTTTCATAGTGATACACACTAAAATTCATTAAAAAGTGACACAAACTAACAAATAAAATAGTGCGCGTCTTTCTGCAATACATATTCAACACAGAACTTCATAAAAGGTACGATTTCTTGGATATTTTCAAAATCATTATGCACTAGTACAAGTACCTTCTCTATGCACCATCATAAAAAAAAAAACGACATCAAGTGGGTAGAAAATAATAAACTATAAAACATTTCAATATAAATACGGTTTCTACCACACTCACGCCGTGTTCTGTCGTAGTCCAGTTGGTTAAGACGCCAGTACACCGCTGAAAAGAGCGACGTGAGTTCGAATCCCACCCAGCGCACTTCAAGAAAAGTTTTTTTTATTTCAATATTTACTTCATAAATGGACAGAGGACCCAAGATGCAAACCAGAGGACGGAGTTCTAAGACTTCAACCACACCATCTAACGATAAAAATTCTAAACAGAGTACATCTATCGTACAAGGACAAAGTCACAACACGAATTCATCACGTAGAACATCTACGCCTTCCAGTGACGACACATCAAAACAGAACAAAGTCACTCGTAGTACGCATATTAAAGAAATTGAAAACATCGACAGTTCCTTGAAAGAATATTTATTAAATTTAAATAATAGTGTAAAAGATGTCAAGTATCAGATTGAAACACAAAATCAAGACCTAATAACTAAAATGAATGAAATTACTGCAAAACTTAGTGTAATCGACGAACTTGTATCCGAAAATAAAATTCTGAAAGAAAAAATTTGCAACCTTGAGGAAAGAGTAATAAATCTAGAATCCAAGGGCCCTTGCCGCAGTATTTCGCAGATGGATTCACTAGCATACGAAATGGAGGACAGGATTAAAAGAAAGAATAACATCATAATTTGCAATGTACCAGAAAGTCTACTCGAAAATAGAGACGAAATTTTGAGAGACGATAAATCGAGGGTCTACAACATATTGAAAGAGGCTGATCGAACCCTAGTGCATGGAGACTTGAAATGTTTTAGGTTAGGTAAAACAATTAACACCAAACCACGTCCAATCAAAGCTATTTTGAACCACTCCAACCAAGCGAGCGAAATATTTAAGAATAGATGTAAGTTGCCTCCAAACTGTACAATATATCGTGACCAAACAGTTATTCAACGAAACCACTATATGACACTGAAAGAGGAACTCAACACACGGACTCAAAACGGAGAAAAAAATCTTACAATCAAATACATAAAGGGAGTTCCTAAAATCATAAAACCCAGTCTATCAAAAAACTCAATTGCTACTACCAGAACATCAGAGGGTTGAAAACGAAACTTTCCGAGCTTCGCCAGTCCATACCATCTATCGGATATAATTTAATACTCCTAACTGAAACATGGCTGGATTCGTGCATAAATTCTTCTGAACTAGGTTTTTCAAACTACAATGTATATAGAGTTGACAGAAATCAGCATACTAGTGATAAATCAAGGGGTGGAGGAGTTCTAATAGCTGTAGAAAAATCTCTCCCTAGTAAGAAATTGACCAGCAAACATAAAAATATAGAACAAATCTACGTTATGGTAAAGCTTCCACTAGAGTCAATAATTTTTGGATGTACTTATATACCTCCTGGTTCCGATTTTTCCTTGTATAAAAACTACCACGAGGAAATAGAGTCTATCAGATCTAGGCACACAGACAAAAAGCTTATACTAACAGGTGATTTTAATCTACCCGACTGTAAATGGGAAACTATTTATGGGGATGAAAGTGAGGAGTGTAATCTAAATCTACAGATTGTCAACAACTTAAATAATGAAAAAGCATCTGAGCTGGTAGACATGGCAAACTTTCTTGGCCTTGTACAATCAAATAATGTTACTAATCATCAAAATAAAACTCTTGATCTTGTCTTCACCTCCGATCCCGAAGTGACTGTTGTATGTAGATCCCCAACAGAATTACTTCCAGTAGATACCTTCCATCCACCTCTTTATATTACAACTAGGTCAGAATTGCCCAACTTAAAAAATGATTACATTACCAGGCGGGACTTCCGTGGAGCTGATTATCCGACTATAAATACTTTTTTTAATAGCATCGATTTTTCTTTCTTGAATCACCAAATCGATTTAAATGCCTTAGTTGATATGTATTATGAAAAACTATATATTTGCATCGATAAATATATACCTAAAAAGCGCATAAAGCCCTCTTGTTTTCCTAAATGGTTTAGCACTGACCTTAAAGAACTAGTCATTAAAAAGAAAATAGCCCATAAAACATATAAAGAAACATTGAATATTCATGATTATAACTATTTCTCGAGTCTTCGCAGTGAATGTTCCTCCTTGTCAAAAAGATGCTATAAGCAACATATTGATTCTTTAGAGAAATGTATTCCAAAGGATAGTCAGGATCTGTGGAGGTTTGTGAATGGTATGAGGAAAGATCGGGTGGAGATACCTACACACCTTAACTACAACAATCAATACTCGAGATCGCCACAAGAGGCAGTTAATCTTTTTGCCTCATTCTTTAGGAGTGTTTACGACTCTCCATCTATACAGGTTAACCCCGATTTTTCCTCGGAAGTGGTTATCGACTTGCCCAACATAGAAATCTCCATTGACGACGTCAAGAGTGCGATCCTTGCTCTAGATATATCTAAATCTGCTGGTCCAGACGGTATACCTAATATATTCTTAAAAAATTGCATTGATATTATGTCATATCACCTTCAAATAATTTTCAACCGCTCATTGTCATCTGGTAATTTTCCTAAAACCTGGAAAACCGGATTTATAACTCCAATTTTTAAAAAGGGTGATAAATGTCATATTCCAAATTACAGACCTATATGCATGCTATCGGCAGTCCCCAAACTGTTCGAATCTATTATAGTCAAGAAGATTAGCCCAGGTATTAACAGAATGATTTCCAGTCAACAACATGGTTTTGTCCAAAATAAGTCCACACTTACAAACTTGCTGACTTATCAACAATATATCATGAATACCCTGTCGAAGCGAGGTCAGGTCGACTCCATCTACACGGACTTTTCAAAAGCATTCGACAAGGTGTCACATGACAGGCTACTAGTGAAGTTACGTGCTTATGGAGTCGACGGAGCCTTTCACCGATGGTTGGAAAGTTACCTGAAAGAAAGAACACTGATAGTGAGAATTGGGGACTGCACTTCTGACCCCATTAATGCATATAGCGGGGTACCGCAGGGATCGCACTTGGGACCACTACTATTCAATATATTTGTAAATGACATAGTCACGATTTTCAGAGATATAGAAGTCTTACTCTTTGCAGATGATTTGAAACTGTTTAAAGCCGTACATAACATAGAGGACTACACCATTATCCAGGATAATTTAAATAACCTAAGTAACTGGTGTATAGAAAACAGACTTTATCTCAATATTTCTAAGTGTCAGGTCATCAGATTCCATAGAACGAAATCTCCTCTTATTTTTAATTACTCTATTGACAATGTCATACTTGAGTGTGTAACCAAAATAAAAGACCTCGGTATCATCTTCTCTGAAAATCTGACTTTTAATGCACATATAGAGGAAACTGTTGGCAAAGCGATGAGAATTTTGGGATTTGTATTCAGACTGTCAGCTGACTTGCAACTGATTCAGTCCTACAAGCTTTTATTTGTTTCCCTAGTTAGGCCACTGCTTGAATACAACTCTGTGGTGTGGTCTCCGAACTACACCATTCATGTAAATAGTTTGGAGAGAGTGCAGAGGAAGTTCTTGAGGCTGGTCAACTTCAGAAAAGGCATCCTATTAGATAAAATAGATTATTCTGCCCTTATGAATGAACTTGGATTGCTCAGCCTGCGAAATCGCAGAGACATATCAGACCTCTGTTTCCTTCATAAGCTGATCAATGGTGTCATAAACTCCCCGGAACTTCTCGCACTTATTCATTTCCGCATCCCAGCTAGATCTACTCGACAGACGTCTCTGTTTCGGGAGCAGACAACTAGTAATAATTATATGTTCCATTCTCCTATGATTCGTATTCATAGACTTGGAAATCTGGTGGATGGTTGTGCGGACATCGTTGCCGACAGTTTCCTCAAATTCAAATCTGACATAATTATCTTCTTTAACTCATTGTATAATTGACAATGGGCAAATCGATGACCCGCTTCAACGCTCTTTATCCCATTTGTTTTTATTGACACATGCTTGAATTTATTTGGTATTATTTTTTTGTTTTTTTTTTGTTTTTGTGAAATCACTTAAAATGAACAAATTTTATTTAATTGTATAAAAATCATCTTACCTTATTCCCTCTGACTCATCATTATAAATTTAACTCTGACTGTTCTCATTTTATTTCTGACTTGATCTGACTAAAACTTCACCACATTGACTTTCTATTTATTTCATTTGTTAAACTGTGATAATTAAAACTGGAGACTATGTATTTGTTGTTGATTATATCGTTATTATTTTTTATGTGTTACAAATCTAATCCTAATTGACGATGGATATAGAATCGCATTGGTCCAAAATGACTGGCGATGCGATTTTATACTCCTGATTATCATTATAATGTGTACCACCCACTTTGATCTGTCCAGATTTTTGTTGTTGTTAATAATTTGTATACCAAACTGTATTAACATGTAAATGGCTTTACGCCGTGTGTTGAAATAAATAAAAAATAAAAAAATAAATTGTTAATACAGGTATAACGAACTTCACAGGACCATAAAAAATATTTCATTATAATGAAATTTTGTTATACTGGATATATAGGAAATTATACATTTTTTATTTTTTGTGTCGCCATATTATACCTACTGATGACAAATAAACTATTATTGCTATTATTAAGAGAGAATAAAAACAAATTTCAAAGATTTATCAATCATACGAAGGAGATATAGTAGGCAAACAATTGCAAACTCGCCAATGTCAACGACAAATTGAAGTCGGAGAAATTATACTGCCCAAAATTGTAACATGATTTTGAAATTTATAACAAAAAAGTTTCGCTATACTGAGATCGACTTCGTTACAATGAATTTTGGTTCAGTACATTTTATATGGAAGTTTTTCGGGGACAAATTGACGATTCGTTATAATGGAAATTTCGTTACTTCGGTATTCGCTATAAAGTGATTTGACCTGTAATCAGTTGGAAGGTAGGTATATAGGTGTGACGACAGCCTAGTTCACACTCTCTATTTAAATAAAAATCCTTCACATTGAATCTGAGAATTTTTCATTAGTGAAGAGAATTTTTCACTGTCTATCAACAAACTCGTTAACTGTACTTTTTTTTTTCAAATTATAGATCGATAAAATGTCATTTTTGTCGCAACCAATAAACTCCAGGTGAGCCAGTGGCCTGTGATGCATAATGAGTTGCATGACTCGCCCAAACAAATGTAAAAATAAATGGATCGACTCAACTACACTGCTTGATTAAATTTTAGATGTTCTGGCAAGTTATGTTACTAAATTACTCATTTACTAAAATAAATACTTGATCAGTGTGAACTTGGATTTAAGCTTCTCCCTTAAGACTTTAAGAAATATAATAGGATTGTTAGTTATATTGAGAGTTTTACTAACCAGTAATTTAGGGTCAAACTCCATTCCATCACCACATTGATATTCAGTCGCTATGCCGTTAAAGCAGACATAAAACATTGTGCAATCCCACTCATGAGGTATAACATCTATATTTGTGGAGTTTGATGGGCAGATTTCTGGTTTTAGTGTTGAAGATGTTGGAGTAATTCTTGTAGTTGTAGGCATTGCAGTTGTTATTGCAGTCGTTAGTTTACTTGACCCAGTACAACCATTGTCACTAATTGATACACATTGCTGAAATAACATTCATGTCAAGTTATTCGAAATATACAGAGATATTGAAGCATCTTAATAAGAGAAATTGTTAACATTCAATATTGGGGGTAAAATATACATTATTAAAAAAAAATATTTAAATTTATTATTGTGAATATGTATTTTTTTATGTTTTTTATTTTCTCAATAAAAATATTTGAATTTTAATTTGAATAGGAGCCCACATTTTATCAACTTTGACCACATATTGTGGACACGACATTCTATAAAATATTTTACATACATACTGTCAAATACAAATTGTAATGTTAGGTTATAAAACACAACCTCGCTTTAATGGTATATCATGAGACTCAAAGGGCGTCGCATAGGTCCTTCCCTCGGTGTTGATCCTCCTCCAGTGTGCTGGGTGAGGTGGTGTGATAAGTAAAACAAATAGAATTGAATGCTATAACAACTATATTGATACGTAGGTACACACACTTTAGTTTACAAACACAAATATCAATACTTAGAAAATCAACCATGTCAAACAGCTGGGAAAGAATCGGGGAAAAGTAATTAGTAAGACGGTCCTCCAGACGCGACTCCGTGGCTGATCACACCCGTATGATCTGCAGTGGCTAAGGTGGAGAGACATCAATAGACTCGGCTTTATGGATTTGAAGTATAGACAGCAATTCGCACCTCACGCCCGCGGCTTCGGTGTGAGGCTATTTAACAAGGCGCAGCAACACAACAGGTTGGAAAGATGACAGTATGGTCTCTAGTGGACAATCTAGCAGACGGTATGGTTTCCAGTGGATATGGAAAGAGCCGATTCGGCAAACGAAATGGGTAGAGATTACCTGATGGTTATGATAAACTTATCCGACACGGTGTGTCTGTGTTCGGGATATTGCATCTCCACCGGCAGGTGAAATTTAAACTCGGGAACGTTGGCGCGGAGTAACTCGCGAAAAGGTTTGTTTTTGCTTTTGTTGAACTAGCACAGGAGTTACTTTACTTTTTCAAAAACCCGGTCGCGCACAACACAACCGTTTTCTTTTCTGTTGTTCACCGGAAGCTCTCTTGTCAGAGACACCGCGTCCCGGATATGCTCTTGCAAAGACAAAAACCACCTCTTTTTCTCCCGACAAACGTCAAAGAGGCCACAGATTTAAACCTGTCAGAAAACCACTGACAGATGAAGGAGCTGCTTTTGAGGTTAATTATGTCATGTACTTACGCTACATGACAATACTTATAATTTTTGGAAATCAACAGATGTAGGTGGGATATATTGAAATGCAACAGTTGCTATGGGAAGAAATATCAAGTTATCCACAGCTCTCAAAGTGATAAAGTGAAATTGGGACCCTTTAGGACTTTAAGGGATGGTCTAACTGATTTATAGAATAATCAAACAATATAATTAATGAACCTTCCCTATGCCTACCATCAGACAGGTTTAGCTGTTAGTTATAAAAATAAAATAGTAGGTAGGTACTCAAATTAAATGTGATGTTTATAACATAGACAATGTGTTTATTGTTAAAGAAAACATACTAATGTGACTTAAGCATCTCTATGAACTGATGTCGTCTTTTGAAGATTCAATTGTATTGAGAGTTATACTAACCAGTGATTTAGGATCAAACTCCATTCCTTTGAGGCACTCATATTCACTTGCCATTCTATCGAAACAGATATAAAACTTCGTGCAATCCCACTCGTGAGGTATAACAACTACGCCTGTGGAGTCTGGTGGACATATTTGTGATTTTGTGATCACCGACTCTGAAGACTTGGAAAAATATTATATGTAAGTGTTAATAATACATTTAGCAAGCAGACATGATATTATAAGTAATTATTAATCATAATTTGCGCTTTAATTTAAACAATGTCTTCTATGATAATAACCTTTCTAATAAAGTGTTGCTAGCATTAAAAAATGATACCTTAAAGTAAGGATTGTTGGTAGCTCTGTTTAGATTGGCAATATATGGACTCGCACTACATTCCACGCTATAAATTATTGGAAAAATCAACACGAATGCTTTAAAACCTGAAACTAAAGTTCATGTTATTAATTGTATACTATGCATTAATAAAATAATAAGTATTGCAAATTCATACCCCGAGATAGAGACATTGCGAAATGTTGATGAGAACACTGTTGCCTGCCACAAATCCCCAGGCAACAGTGTGATGTAAAATATATATATATATTACATTTATGTACCTGTAAGTGGAGATATCATCAGAGATTGTAGATAAAAGCGGTGATTATTTTCTTATTTTTCACATAACAAATCAACAACACATTCTTTACTGAAATAATCTGAACTTCTTGAAGAAAACAAACTAATTCATAAGAAAAGTATTAATTTCTACCAAAGCACAAGATTTATTATGTGTTCTGCATCATCATAATATCTCATTCCTGAAAAGGCTGATTGAGGGGAATAGGGAGGCAACTAGTGCTCTTCACTGTGCTCGATGTTAATCAATATTTATGATCTCCTCCCACACCATGTCCATATCCCTCAGCTCTGCTTCGAAAGAGCGGAACAAAGTATGAGAAAGTCTTATCTGTCTTCGGGACCCTGATGGGAGAATGAACAGCACTTTCTTGGCCAACTGTCATTCGGCATCCTTAATACATATCCCAGCCAAGTCATCTCCTCTGCATAAAGGGAGAAGTAATGGGTCTACAATGGGTGTGCCGGTGCATAGCGTCATTTCGTGATACCATCTTATACCCTAAATTCTCCTGAAGCACATTGTTTTAAACGCAGAGACTTTTCGTGCCTTGGCTTTGTTCAAGTGCCAGGACTCACGCCGATATAGAAGAATGGGCAACACACACGCATCAAACAGTTTACATTTTATCTTGACACTAAACGCCAAAGCTTTCGTTCATGCTCTATACATCTTTTTTTATAAACATAAGAGTTAGAAAAATTATGCAATTTTATAACAAGTGCATTCCCTCACAATGATCATCAAGTGGTTGAAACGCAAGAGGCTAAATCTTGGAAAATTGATCTATGCACATGAGTTATTCTATTCTATTCGATAATATAAGATATAAATAAATGAAATGAATTTACACTTCTCTATACTTTGAGAGGGCACAGATTAATTTAATTTAAAAAAAAAGTTTCAGTATAGCTGGCGGATGCCTTTGTCTTTTGGTACAGAAATACTGAGCAAAGAATGGCCATGGAAAAGCTAGACAGTCTTCAGAAGACTGCATGCATCTGGCCACAGGCTCCATGTCCACTATACCTGGAGCAGCACTCAATGCTATGTTGGGCCTTCAAGAACAGTTCACAGATGAAACATAGATACTCCCAACAAGAATAATATTCTCCAAACAGAGCCTACAAAAGCTTCAAACATTGTTCCTATGTTGGATACAAATTATTCTCTCGGACTATGTAATGGTTTGTAGCCTAGCAGTTACGACTCCGGCTTTCGTACTGTTACGTGCAAAGGTCGTGGGTTAAATCCCAGGTGCCGAGTATCTTCCTCTTTTACAACATAAGCTTTAAGTACCTTACTGTGAAATAGTCAAAAGAGTGTATTTGTGTTCACTTTGAGTGAGCAAAGATTCATTTTTAAAAAAAATCCATACCATTAGATTGAAAAGCCGACAAACTTGTGAAGGCGGGAGCTGGAGGGACTCACAACACCCTGCATGATGTAAGTATACAAATCTAATGTCTTGGTGCCATGGGATAACATCTCGGGGTTAAAACACTAGAAACGCCACTTCACATTCTGTGCGAGTACATACCATTGATGTAGAAACCTCTATACAGAGGATATCCCAAACATTAAGTGGACATCAGACTCGATGGCGATCTGTAATCAAAGTGGCAAACACAATAGACCCAACAAGGGTCTTGATGTTATCAGTAGCCCCATTCTCTGTTTTATCGGAAGGTAGTCACGGTAATAAAGTGAGTATTAGACGATAGATTTTGTATGGGAAACGTGTATATGTATCTTGTGAGCATAAAGGACATCAGAGAAAATAAACGATTGGAAAATCGCTAAAAAAACTTAATTAAAGTTTTATTGTTTCTACAAAAGTATTTGAAAGGTTGACAATTACGTAAAAAGAAAAATGCATGGTGATATTTGCCTATATATATAATATTATCATTTATAGGAATGGAAATACAATAGTAGTAAAATAATATAAACTTTAATAACTAATGGTCTATTTTCCTAGGAGTGCTGCTATAAACAGCGGTGAATGTGTCAGTATAGAACAGTCCTATCTAACGACAGTCTGCTCTCTAGGAACCCAGCGCATTAGAAACACATTAACATGCGCATTAAAATAATCTGCAATCCTCAAAATTTTTATGAATATGTGTCAGTTATTTCAATGTGATAAAGTTGATGTTTTTATGAGCCGATTAGAATTACACCATAAATATATGTTTGATATATTTTTTAAATTATTATCCATCATAGATTAAATTATATTTAGAAATAAAGTTACAAGTTCAATATTAAAAGGTTTCTATACTTGTATAAGACTAAATATAATCAATAACGATTATAAAAATTACAATGCATCATTTGATTTTGATACCAATGAATAAATTAATAATGTAAAACAATTTAATTTTATATCTTATATAATTGACTGCAATTTATTGTAATAGAGTAGTCACAGGAGGCAGCTTGAAAAGTTACAACAGATAAACTTGGTTACTTATAACTACACTAGACTCTGAATTACGTAACACCAAGAGTTCAATACATTGAACATTGACTTCAAAACATTGTTAGGCTAATTTGTCATGGATTGCTGATTGCGATATGTGAGATGAGCATTCATGAGATGTATGATGCTATTTACTTTTCTATCTCTTGAATTTTGGACGAACCAGAGTCTAATGTACGGGAATAATATTACGGTTCATATTAATATTAATCTCAAACTTTTTGTAGTGTCAGTTATTAGGATACATGAGGGTTGGTCTGCACAGACTCACAATATCTGAAGTTGTTTTTCTACTTTTTACTTTCTTTTTGCTACTACTTTTCTTCACATCCTTTTTCTTGATAGTGTCTGAATTCAAATCCGATTCGGCGAATTCGTAATTCATGGACTGTTCGGAAATATCCTGATAGCCAAGCATACTGCGCGGGGAACTCGCATTTTCCAAATCAAGAGACATTTGTGTATTCAAATTAGCGCAGCTAGCATCGACAACATTTTCCGTTTTTTTTTCACAAAAATTCGTCATCTGATGATTAACTTTTGGAGCAAAAGGTCTTTGTAAATCTTGCAAGTCCTCATAATCCTGTTGACTAGATGGTGTGGAGTAAATGTTTTGCATAAAGTTGTGTGCCAGTGACATACGAGACATTAAGAAGTTAGCGTTTGATTTGGATGGAAAATCGGAGTTGTAATAAGAACGATATTCGGAAGTAGGCTGAGCTGTATGAGGTCAGAATTTCAGATCCTGAAAGTTATTTTTCGAATTTCAAATACAAATAAAAAATGAATGTGTTGAGTTATATAATATATAAATATAAAATAGCAACAGTACCTTAATAGCTTGAGGAATGTCGGGTAACTTCATATCACGTATCTGTTGTGGAAGATTCATACTTTTGACAGCTGACACAGCTCTTGCCGGTGCGGCAGAGAGTCCTGCCTGTAAAACATCAATGAAATTGACATCTTTTATTTCTACATCTACACCATCAAAACCATATTGAGCAAAGAAGCCTTTGAATGTGACAGAGATTCAAATATGGAAAGTCTAATCCAAACTTAAAAACAATATTGAGCAAAGAAGCCTTTGAAATGTGACAGAGAATCAAATATGGAAAACCTAATCCAAACTTAAAAACAATATTGAGATAAGAAGCCTTTAAAATGTGACAGAGATTCAAATATGGAAAACCTAATCCAAACTTAAAAACAATATTGAGATAAGAAGCCTTTAAAATGTGACAGAGATTCAAATATGGAAAACCTAATCCACACTTAAAAACAATATTGAGATAAGAAGCCTTTAAAATGTGACAGAGATTCAAATATGGAAAACCTAATCCAAACTTAAAAACAATATTGAGATAAGAAGCCTTTAAAATGTGACAGAGATTCAAATATGGAAAACCTAATCCAAACTTAAAAACAATATTGAGATAAGGAGCCTTTAAAATGTGACAGAGATTCAAATATGGAAAACCTAATCCAAACTTAGGGGTTGATATAATCGATCGATACCAGACTATTAGCATGATTTCATATTTACATCACACTAACAAAGGGGTGTATAGACTAAAGGTAGGTTAGGTTAACATTTTGGGTTTACAATAACACCAATAATAAAATGTTAATTTTAGGTTGACGAGTATATAGGTACCTAGATTTTTCTATAGACATTTCACATGTTTGCATTAATTATTTATTGTAATTGAATTTCTACACGAGAAAGGAAAAGAATGCCTTTCTATTCATCGTAAAGTTTTCTTACCTCTTGTTTCTGTAACTTATTTTGATCTTCTATTCTAGCCAGTATGTCGGACATGTTAGTCTGCAATACCATTCCACCCATTACAAGTTCGCTAAGGATGTGATGTACAGAGTCAGCGTGGAAAATCAAATCAAGCTCACACACATTTTCAAAGCATTTATCCAATGTTTCAACGAAGACCTTAACAAACAAAAAGCAAACATAATATAATAATATAACACTTTTCTATACAAAGATGTCAGTATAGCCAGCGGAACTTATAGCCTGGGGCAATTTTTTCCAGTCAACTGGTCCCGTCCAATCTGAGACAGGCCAACCCCGGGTAGAAATTTTAAGCGAAAAAGCACTTAGAAAAACTCTGACCCAACCGGGAATCGAACTCGGGACCTCGGATCTAAAGTTCACGCTAGAACAACTAGGCTACCGAGGTGGGTTTATTACATGGCAAAACATATTACTCAAATAACACGGAGATTCCTTTAAAAAATTCTGTAACTCAAATATAATAATGAATTGTTTTTATTATTACCTGAATTAAATCCAATATGCCTAATTCACTTTCCGAAGAATCAACACAAAAAACAAAATATAATGTAGCATAGTGTCTGTATATAAGTTTATAGTCCGAGCCTCCTATTAAACTGGAAAAATACATAATATAAGTTAGGTCTATAGGTTCAATAAAACATATCTTTTAATGCCAATTAAAATTCTAATGAAGAAGTCTATAATAATGAATATGTACCTTCCACCCTCCAAAAAGTTACAAACATTATCATCTCTCTTTGAAACTAATTGGAATGTTTCTTTGATAATTTGCTGTTGCATATCTTCATTCTAAAATAAAAATTACTTATGTTTATTGAGAAAAACCTGACACTCCATCTGTACAAATTGCTAAGATAATAATATGTACTTATTTGAAAAAAAGATACGAGTTGTGATCGATTCAAGACCTTTTCTTGTTAGACCTGATGTGTGCATTGTTGGACTTATACCTCTTTTGTGCACATTTGATCTTCTTACTTCATTATCCTGATGTTCTAGGTCCAGGATATAAACAATATAGCTCAGCTTCATTTTTAATACCTAACTTCGTTCCTATTGTAATATAGGACTTAGCTGTTGGTTCAGCAACCCTGTCTATGATTAACTTTATCACTAAAACATTATACTTTTACACATCTAAGCATTGCGAAAATTCAAGATTCAAAGAGCTATATTGCAGATAGCTGAGAATGTAATAGTTGACAGAAGATGACCCAAATTCCATTTTTTATACTGCCACAACCAAGATGGTTTTCTAAAGATTTAATATTTCCGTAAGCCATACGTATTCATATCTACGTAAATAATAGCTGTTACTTGCAGTTGCATGACAATTTTCAATTGAAAGATAAAACCAACACTCAACATCTGTTTATTGTTTTCACGAATTGCCAGTGACGGTCATAGTATGAAAAATTGGTTCAATAGAAACAAGTTTAACAAAAATAGTAAATACTTACAAAATATTGATAAAACTTGGAAAGTCTTGGTTTTCCGTGATTATTGAACACCAAAATTGCTTTAATCATTGTCGCAGTATCAACAATAACAATAATATCAAAAAGAACCTATAAATTTGACAATAGCTTTACTTCTGAATGCAAACACCTATAAATAAATTATTTTAACAAAATCCATAACAAAATAAACTTAATTTATATTTACACTATTGCGGTAAATTAGCCAAATTTGGAATAAGTATGCCTTAAAGAAGTCAAAAATGTGACATCCACTACGAGTGAATTGAATGAAATGTCAAAACAGTCATATAGATAAATTACATAAACTCAGAAAATTATCTATGTCAAATCAAGTCAATACCAAACATAGTACTATAGACCATTTAAGGTCACGTGGGTTTTGACAAGGCGCTATATTGGGCAACCATTTAGTTTGTTTACTACGTGTTAGTATTGGGCTTATAAGGTGTGTCGGAGTATTCTTCTGATTTTATTTCAATTCTGCGGTTAATTTACGGTTATATTTTGAGTTTTAAAATATACAATGTCCATGCTTCGTAGTACATATTATAAAACATTGTGTAATGATGTTAAGAAACGTTATGATGACAAACTCAATAGTATAGGGGACATAGACCCTTTTACTTTCACTCCCAGTGATTTCGATTTCAATTTAATGCTATTACCTGACATATCAACAATGGATTTAGTAAATTATCTGATTCTAACGCACAGCCATTATACTGGACAGCAAAAAGCCCGGAAATCTCTGCAGGTGTACAAATTTTATGAAGCTGGTTTTGTTCATGAAGTGAGGGCAAAAAAAAAATTATCCAGAAAGTTATGTTGTTGTGGGGAAGGTAAATAAGTTATTTAATCAAATTTAAATAAAAAACTTTTTAACTATTCCACAAAGGTAAAATAAATTTGTGGAATAGTTAAAAAGTTTTTTTATTTAAATTTGATTATTTAAATTACTTCCACCAAGAAAAATGCATGTTCAACAACTTATAAATTTTTTAAATAAGCTATTGTTAATTTTGAAAAATTGTCCTTATGAAGTTCCGTTTTATATGCATCTGAAATAAACAAATGTCACTTTTTAATGGATATCACTGTAGCTTATCCATTCATTGTGTTAAAAATGATAATTCTTAATATTAATTCGTTCTACCGACCTCGGTAGCCTTGTGGCAAAGGCTCTGACTTCAGATTAGGAGGTCCCGGGTTCGATTCCCGGTCGGGTCAGATTTTTCAGTGTTTTTTCACTTGAAATTTCTATTCGGGGTTGGAATCCTGTGTCAGATTGGATGGGACCGGTTGACTGGTAGAAAATACTTTCAGTAGTAAGTTCCGCCGGCTATACTGACATCTGTGTATAGAAGAGTGTTATTTTTTTATTTCTTTATTCTTTTCAGGTGAGACATTCACAAAAATGAATGAAAAACCCCTGGGTAGTGAGTACGTAACTTCTGCTATAGCACGACTAACCACACTTCAATCTTACTACACATAACCACGACTTAACTACATTAGTAGTTAGCGCGAGTAAGTAACGCGATAACGCAATGTAGTTAAGTTTTACGCCGGAAATAGTAAGGTTTGCCAATATCTGACACAAAAAAATGATTTTTTCATTGTATTTTTGAAAGTTCACCGCGATTTGCCGATAATTTGGAACATCGCTCGGAAGAAAGAGTAGTGGACGGACACTGCCGAATATTTTAAAGTTGCGCGGAGAGATTATTGTTTAGGCGGCTATGTCATTATTGTTTGTAAAATATTTGCGTGCGAGAAATAAAGAAAAAAATTGTTTTTATTTATTTATTTTTTAATAATTTCCATAAAAAATGTTCAAAATCGTGTATTGTTTTCCTTTTCGTCTGATCCTTTTTTTTACAAACTTGAGTTATTCCAATCGGCTGACTTCAAAAGTCTTCAAATATCTTGACAATATCTCGTGCGATAATAAATACCAAATAAAAAAATATTAACCTAGTTTTATAAGTATTACGTTATTAGTATTTTATTATAAAATATTTAATTAAGGAAATAAAAATAATGAAATTAATATAAAATAGTCTTGATGCTTTTTTCAGTAAATGAAATATTTAAAACAAATGATACAAAAATAATAACAAAGCACACAACTTTGACAGCTCTAAACCACATTTAAACAGCCTAACTACTGCTAACTACACTGGAACGCGACCCGACAGATGCTGTTATAATAACCACGTTGAAACGCACATCTAACTACATTTGTAGTTAAGTCGGACGTTACGTACTCGCGCTAACTACACTAGGCAGTAGTTAGTTGTGCTATAGCCCTTACGTACTCACCCCCGCAGAGCTTTCCGTACTCACTACCCTGGGTAGTGAGTACGTAACTTTTGCTATAGCACGACTAACCACACTTCAATCTAACTACACATAACCACGACTTAACTACATTAGTAGTTAGCGCGAGTAAGTAACGCGATAACGCAATGTAGTTAAGTTTTACGCAGGAAATAGTAAGGTTTGCCAATATCTGACACAAAAAAATGATTTTTTCATTGTATTTTTGAAAGTTCACCGCGATTTGCCGATAATTTGGAACATCGCTCGGAAGAAAGAGTAGTGGACGGACACTGCCGAATATTTTAAAGTTGCGCGGAGAGAGAAAAAGCTTGTGACGGCCATTATTCTTTGACATTTTCATAAAATATATAAAAAAAACAATTATCATTTGTGGAATTTTAATCATTTTAAGCAGTAAATACTTTTGATATTTTCTGATACTCCGTGAATACTCTTTTATTTTCTCTATAGATTTTTTACGTTAATTATTATTTTTGTATGTCTTTATTGTTTATAAAATATTTACGTGCGGGGAAATAAAGAACGATTTTATTTTTATTTATTTATTTTTCATAATTTCCATACAAATGTTCAAAATCATTTAGTGTTTTCCCTTTCGTCTGATCCTTTTTTTACAAACTTGAGTTGTTCCAATCGGCTGACTTCAAAAAAAATATCTTGGCAATATATCGTGCGATAATAAATCCCAAATAAAAAAAACATTAACCTAGTTTTATAAGTATTACGGTATTAGTATTTTATTATAAAATATTTAATTTGGGAAAAAAATTAATAAAAACTAGTCTTGATACTCTTTTTTCAGTAAATATTTAAATGTTCCCCCAGGGGGGGGGGGGGTGAGTACGTAAGGGCTATAGCACAACTAACTACTGCCTAGTGTGTACTTTGACAGCTCTAAGCCACATATAAACAGCCTAACTACTGCTAACTACACTGGAACGCGACCCGACAGATGTTGTTATAATAACCACGTTGAAACGCACATCTAACTACATTTTTGTAGTTAAGTCGGACGTTACGTACTCGCGCTAACTACACTAGGGAGTAGTTAGTCGTGCTATAGCCCTTACGTACTCACCCCCCAGAAGAGCATATACATATTCAAATTAACAAATTGTTAAGATTTCAACACATTCAAAATAAAAAAAAATATAATAGGTATATGCGATAAGAGATGTGTTCCGAAATTATATTATAATATATGCAAATATTTTTTTTATTTGAAATTCCTCATTCTGTTAACCAACGGTGCAGGGGTGGTCACACAGTAAGGATTTCATGGGGGGGGGGGGGGGGGCATCAAAAAATTGCCACGACGGGTTCCAGGTGGTAAAGTAGTTATGCCGCTGAGTGTCGGTGACAGTGACATTATTGCATTATCTTATTTCATCCAATGGTGTATTCTTTCTATATCTTACCGGTTTGTGATAATAGTAGGAAATTACCAACAACACTGCTGTGAAAATATTGCTTTTGTTCTGTTATAATAATATGTTATTGCTACTCTTAAGATGTAAACATATTAAATAAAAAAATAAAAAATATGAGAAGTTTAAACTCTAGTGCAATTATTATTGTCAAATAGGTACATTTTAGTCAAATTTATATTTTGTTTACATTGTTTTTTTTATCAACGAGGCGTAGCTAATACATAGTTGGGTCGTATAATGGTAATTGGGAATAACTGTCATAAGATTATGTTTACCTATAATTTTTCAAAAAGTTAACTGAAGTTCGCGCGACCAACTAGTACATCGTTAAAACGTAAGTAGTCATATAATTTTATGACGAATTACATCGCGACATGAATATATAAATCTATTAATACTCCAGGACACTCTAGGTAAATAATAACCAAGGTGTGATATCTTTTAGAAGTACTGTGGGAATTTTGTCAATGTTATGCAGCTTTAAAAAAATTTTTTTTTTTTTTTTTTTTTTTTTTTTTTTTTTTAATAAATGAATCTGTGCTCACTCAAAGTGAACACAAATACACTCCTTGACTCTTTCACAGTAAGCTACTTAAAGCTTGTGTCGTGAAAGAGGAAGATGGTCGGCACCTGGGATCGAACCACGACGTCCGCACCAAACAGTACGAAAGCCGGCGTTGTAACCGCTAGTCTACCAACCACTTCAAAATAAATGAGGGGTACACGGCAAACACAAACAAGATAAATAATTCAAATTCTCATTATACGAGAGAGCCAAAACAAAACGCCCCATATTACCTGTATAAAATGCGTTTCAAACATGATTTATTTACCAAAGAATGAGACACCTTTTTTGGGATTGTAATTTTTTAAATAAAAAATAAAATAATACCTATCTACCTACTTACGTACCTGTGCACATTTTCATGCCGTGGCCGTCAGTGTGTTGTGTGTGTTGGTATGCAATGCACGATGAAAAGTAAGTAGGTAGTAAGCCACAATATTATTCAGTGCAAAAGTACTATTATATCTTATATCTATGATTCCAGTGCTCGTGTGTGCCACTGTGTGCGTGCAACATTTGGGAATCTTCGCCTTGCTATAAAAAATAGACGCTACCTTTGGGATAGCGATTTGACGCCGGTATCTTTAATCTTGTGCAGGAAATATTTTGTTCCACATGATGGATTTCTGAATTTATAAACAATTTTCCATTCATTACCGTAAGTGATGTTTCCGCGATAATATTATTATACATCGAGTGAATGCCTTTATTTGGTTGCGTTGACTGGTATTGTCAAAGAAGCTTTCGCTCATCAGGTTAGTTTCATGCCTCTACTTGTTGAGAAACCAATTCTTTAATATTTTATGTCCATGTAGTTTGGCTGAAGAACGAAATATTTGTGTCAAATGATATACATTATTATACTATTACATTTCGTGAGTAGGCGCAGTTATTTATAACCTATACCTGTGATGTTATGGATTCCAGTTGATTTTAAAATACTATTTTTTGCTTGTGATTATTTCCCGTTATTATATCAATGGTTAAGTTAATTTCACAATATTCAATCCTTTTTTTTTTACATAAAATTGAACTGTATTGTATTGTTATAACTAGCTAAACAAGCCGATTTTAAAATGAATTAATATCATGTGAAGGCCAGTGCATATGAATAGGCTAAAGGGAACAATGACATGTTATTCAAGTAAATAAACCATGAATAATTTTTTAACACTTGTGTATACCTAAAATTGCCCAGTGGCAATATTAGTAGGGTAATACTGAACACATCTAAAATCTTTTAGCGCTTTCTATAGGCTATAGGATAGTTGTAAAATACTCAATTAAGTATGTGAATATCATGGATTATTGTTAGAGAAGAATGACTTAATTGATGAAAGCCAGTTTGAGTATTTTTGATTCAGAGTTGGGTTATGTTCGAGCAATGAACGGTGGACTGAATGATTTCATTTTTCCACTGCTCACAAACGCTTATGAATATCTGTGACCATAGGAAAGTAAATGTTATATTCCTTAATCCAAATCACATTTAAAAATATAGGTAGGTACCTACTTAAATAATTGTGGGACACCTTTTTAGTAATAGGTATATCTGAACGGGTTTTTGATAGCCAACTATTGCAAAAGGTTAATAAAATATTTTTGTCCCCAAAATCTCCAACAGCTACAATTTTCATTGTGTTGTTTTCTGAGTATAACCCAAGTAGGTACCCTTAAACTACTTATGGTAAAAAGTATTCAGTATTTTCTATTCTTTTGCAGTTGCAAATCGCACCTCAAACTATTCCCGATCTCTAAAGTTTCTATCATGTACTTCCAACTTTAGATTTATGCTATTCAAGGCCTTCCGCATTCGTTATGGCAGACCCGAGGTTGGGCATCCTGATGTTGAATAATTTCAATATATTATTACATGCACTACAATAGCAGGGAATACAGAGAAATAAGACTTTGTGCTAGAAGGATATAAAGTACATCTATTACTGTAATTATTGTTGTAAGATCAGCAGTCATTGAAACATCACATCACAATTACTCCATCTATCCAAATGGAGCAATGTCACTCCAAAAAATCACCGTGAGTGAAAAATACCGAACGGATGATGGGAAAATTCAATCGCGTCAAGCTATTCCTCCCATCATTCCAAACAGATTGTCAATGGGGAAACAGTGTTAAAAAATTTGTCTTATTTTATCATCCATCCACCGGGGTACACATGTTGCTGTTTTAGATTTAATAATAGCAAAATACGTGTATTACCGTAGTGAAATTTTGCTACAATGATTAAAAAAAAAACTCAAGATTCATATCTGTCATAGTGGATGACTTCCATTTGGAGTGATTGTGAATCGGGGGCCTAAAGCTAACTCAACAGTTTAACTCCGTTATAAATGCTTCATATATCGGAAAAAACTATTCGTGAAGACGAAATCTCTTCACAATGTCTACATGAGTTAGATGATAGCGTTCTTGAGTCCATAAAAATTTTTGAAATTGCACCTTATTCCCATCATAATAAATTCTCCACTCAAACCTTCAATGAATCTCAAGTGTATAAGGATAAGGTATTTGAAGCCATTCTCAAGTTAGCACGAACCGAAACCTGAGTTTTCAGCTGAGCATAATTTGAGAGTTCTGCAGTCAATTGGAATTGGATCCTTAAACAGGTTGCCTTATGGGGCAGTAATTTATGTAAGTGTTGTAATACTGTACGCCATTTCCAATGACCCACATTTTATTGGTTTTTATTTACAACATTCTGGCATTGATTTTCATACACAGAGGTACATGTTTGAATTCTACGTAAAAGAGCATAGGTTCCCATATATGAAAATATTGCTTGTGACTCCTTAAGTGCACGGAGGTCTGCTAACCCTTTATGAGGTGCATGTTTTGTCATTCAATAGGAATGTGTGTTGACAAATTGTTTTAGTGGTTACAATTGTTATTGTCATAGCCAAACTGTACAGCCTCACTCCTTCATTAAATTACTTAAATCTTGAAAATTGCTAAATAAATTTTTCAGTGTGCATTTTAATGTTCGTCTAACAACATTAATTATTCATCCACATTTAGTTTTGTTCATAGTCACCGATGTTTTCCTGGCACATTCAATCCATCAACTGACAGTTTGTCAAACGTTAATTTTAATTGTATATTTAATTAAATAGAAATATAATGTCATATGTACTAAGAAGGTTGCCTTCCTTACGTGCTCTATTAAGTCTAATATTCTACGCAACTTTCTTCTTAATATTTTCATTCATAAGAACCTTCTCTTGACAATATAAAAACTAACAAAAAAGAAGATACGCATGGTGCCATGACCAAGAGAAATAGGGTTTCATGTTTATAATATATAGAAGTAAATGAATGTAACAAATTTATTGTTTCCCTAATTGGTATTCTTCCAATGACTGAATGTGGTTTCTTACATTTTCCATTACCTCAGCATGGGAGCCAATAAGAGCCCTAAGAATGTCTTCAAGCAATAAAATCATCAAGCATGCAATGTCTGAGCTAAGTATTGCCACCATTGTAATCTTTATCGTAATACATCTTTTTTAAGTATAGTAGGTATAATTAAATTTCTATATCGATTCGTATTGAAGTTCTGTAAACAATTGGCTGGGCGTACTGTTACAAGACGTATAGTATTATGAGTGACATTCAATCAAATGCAATTAACTAAAGTTGGTACCATAAAGAAATGTTCATTGATTTGTCGTTATATAAAACTGTACTCATATTTAGTGTTTGAACTTACATACTTTTAATATGTTCTCTAGTACAATAAATCTTTAACGACTTTTTGTTTGTTTTGTTAGTAGTTGTGTAGATAGAAGGGAAGGATTTTCGATCATCAAATAGCCAATCTAATATTTTACTTAAGGGCATACAGAGGCAAGAGCACTCCATCGCTCTCTATCTTTCCTCAAATCCCTCAGCTCCGTTTCGAAGGAATGGAACACAGTATGAAGGGATCGTCCTAGCGGGAGGAAAATCATCGACTCTTTTACCAACATTAATTTGATTTCCATAATGGTAGGATTGACGGACCAATGCCAGATGCAACAGATTATAGCGTCATTCGTGATGAGTTGATATTACATAATTACCCATAGCATGCTTTCTAAGTATCTAAGTTTTTAGATATTATCTCATGTAGGTATTTTATAACAAAAATTAAAGGTGTAATCATTTTAGACCACACACCTAATTGAAATCTGAATAATGATATGAATTCTAACGTTTAGTTTACTTTCTTTGTTTCAGATATTGTGTAACAAAAAGAATGGAGTTCGGGTTGACTGGAGGATACTGACACTGTGATCTCAATAGTCACATAACTTTATTTGATCATTTAGTGGTTTTTGGTTTAATTCAAAATGCCAAATTAAAAATATTTAGCCGTAAAATATTTCGCACAGCGGAGCCTTTCGAGTGATTAGTGTTGGTATGTGCTGTGCTTTATCATAAAAATGGCTTCTTCACATCATTTAATGACTGTCTGTATGTTCTGCCTGCTGTGCGCCGCTCACTCGTCCTGCTCTGCCCACACCGGAGTGTCCGACAGTCCCAGTGTGAGGACCTTGCAAGACCTGAAGCATGAAAAGTTTAAAATTAAAAATGAAATAGTTGACGGAGAAAATAACTTTCGGACACATCATATACAAACAATTAAGTCTCAAAGTTATGGTGAAAATGAGTTGAATAATATAAACGAAAATAGTGTAGTAAGTAGATTAGGCTCAAATCATGTTGGAGTGAAGAGAGCGCACAGAAAGCGGTTTAGCAGAACAAAGAGAGAGTTGACCTCAACCGATGCTACTGCACAATCTTTAGAATATAAAACTAACTTCAAAAATATAGATGTAGACTTTTACATCAAGAAACTCTTCCTTCGATTTGGCAATAGGAACACAATGACTATGGACCTGCAGGGGTTTGACGAGATGCTGAAAATATTAGAATTAGATAGAATGGTGGTGGAAGCTGCCAAACTAGAAAATGGCACCAGTGTGCAAAAACCACCCGTGGAAGCCATCATTAACGGAGTCAGATCCAACTCTACCAACATAAATGTAAGCTAAAATAAATATTTACTGAATTAGGTTATACTTTGGTGGATTGTCTGCATAAAACTAATCATAATTTTGCATCTTGTTTCAGTGTGTCAATAGTGTGGACCTGGTTTCCAGTCTTAATTCTCAAATCAAGCACGATGAAGATCACATGAATAGCATAAGACAGGCAAAGAGTCTGGGAGAACTCAAGTCTAGCGTGGTGCTGAACACACAGATCCTTACTAAAGTGTGTCCCTTACTACTTTATCAGAAAGTCTCCGATACCTCCTATGAGAGGCAGGGCTGTGTTGTGGAGAGAGAATTCCCGAAAATAAACCATGGCCATGACCATGATCACCATTCGGAAGAGAAAAAGCAGCCCAGCTCCAACAGAACAATGGTATGGATTTATTCCAGCCTTTGCATCCTCTTCATTAGCCTCTGTGGCTTACTGGGTGTTGTAGTTATACCTATCATGGAGCACGCTTACTATCAACAGATTTTACAATTTTTGGTTGCACTTGCAGTGGGCACTCTGTCTGGAGATGCTTTGTTGCATCTGCTCCCTCATGCCCTGGTACCTGACAACCATGATCATGACCATTCAGAGAAAAGCAGCCATTCTCACCATGACAGTATGTGGAAAGGCCTTGTGGCTATGATTGGTGTAGTTTTTTTTTATTTTACTGAAAAAATTTTACAACTAATAACTGAATGGAGACAAAAGAAATTGAGAGCCGACAAGGAGAATAAACTTCCATCTAGAGTGAGAGTCATGAGAAATGATATTGGCTGCTTGAAGGGCTCAGGCAGTTGTAGTTCTCATCAAGGGAAAGACGGATTTCTTAAATTTCCAGCCCTTCCTATGTTCAAAACCAATTCCGAAAACAAAGATGTCGAACCTAACAGTGTTCCACTTTCTGGCAAGATCTGTAAACACAAATATTCCGATTACCCATATTGTTACGATGAAATCACCACAGATACGCTGGACGACCACCACCACAGAGGTATGTCCAAAAACTCTAGCAGTGAGAAAGTGAACAATAAGAACAAAGCGCTGAAGAAGAACGAGCAGAGTCCACTGAGTTTGGTGTCTCTGAATGTGCTGAATAATGACCACAAGGACCACGCTGAGCCCACTGCTAATGACGCTCTCCTTTCAAACGACACCAACAGTTCCCACAAACATGTCCCCTCCATGAGTCTGGATAGTGACAAGAATGTTGAGAATAACAAGAACAGTAAAAGGAGAATAGGAGTGAAGATAGTTGATGGGCATGTCAGGTCGAGGAGTGCAGACAGGGCTGGAGAGCTGCAGAATATTGATATTCATAAAGGGCGTGAGGAAGAGAGTTTTACAGTGATTTTAAGGTTTGTTCTCTCAACTCTATCTAATATTCCACTCTGAAGTTTGCACCATGCATCTTTACTGTAGTTTTGGTAAATGTTTTTATAGAGAGCATTCACAAAGTCACCACGGGCATTCCCACTCTCACGGACATGTGCACTCCCCTCCATCAAGTTTAAGCTCTGTGGTATGGATGGTGATTATGGGTGATGGATTGCACAACTTCACAGATGGGATGGCAATAGGTAAGATAATGCCCATTACTTGATTGATTGATTGATCACTAAACTTATCTAAGCACAATAAAATAAAGTGATTGATTGAAGACCTGCTTTATTTATCTTTATGGATTCAATGTGACAGGCATTTGATTATTGTCATTGAAAAATAAAATTGTGACGAATGTTTGTAGGTGCCGCCTTCTCAAGTAACATTGCAGGAGGATTTTCAACCGCAATAGCTGTTCTTTGTCATGAACTTCCACATGAGATTGGTAAATATTTGACATTGAAAGTACTATGCCTTAGATAGGTACTTAGCTTCCGTACTGGAGTTCCTAATTTAGATCGCAGCCAAGTCATACTTTTTATCATTTTTTTTTTAACAGATCTTTCTTTTCTATTCATGATGGGACAAGACTGATTAGTGACAAATCAAAAATTGCTTCAAGCAAAAAAATCCAGCTAAACCTTGGCATTCAAAAATGGTTCAGGAATAAAATATACAATTCCTATGTGATGTTTTCAGGTGATTTTGCAGTGCTGTTAAAAGCTGGTATGTCGGCGAAAAGAGCTATTTTTTACAATCTACTGTCATCTATACTGTGTCTGTTTGGCATGATGGTGGGCGTTCTAGCTGGACACTTGCCAGAAGCTTCATCCTGGATTTTTGCTGCAGCTGCTGGAATGTTCCTCTACATTGCTCTTGTGGATATGGTTAGTTGTTATCATACATAAAGTTCATTCATTGTACCTGTCCCATAAGGAGACGCCATGACAATCATTGTATCAAACTGTGTTAAGCAAAAATATCCCTGATTAACTTTAAAAAGCTGCATTTATTCTATTTTATCTGACATTATTCTAAAATTTAGAATTCAATAAATCTTACATATAAAAATAATTAGTTTTGCATGTGTCTTGGAGAACAGCTGCACGGATTTTGAATTATATAAGCTCAGGGTATTTTTAAATGGTGAGAAAATATGGAACAATTGTGAAGCAAATAGAACAAGAACAATTTTGTTATCCCATACAAAGATAAGTCTCACAAAGGATAGTTATTTTTTGACGTATGCTTAGGATTTAGGTGAAACTACGTCTACTGAGCTTAGTAGTTATTGTAATAAATCAACTTGGTACAATTTTAGCGCTAATTTGGAGGCTTTCATTAATTTCGCAATGAAATATGTATAGGTATATCGCATTACTATTGACTTTAAAAGTCTTTAGCTTAGTGTCTTGATACGAGATTGACTAAAGCCATCCAACGCAATCTTATATATATATATATATATATATATATACACGGTGTTAAGTTGGTAGTGGATAATCCGAAGCAGGGAGGTAGAAGACCTCAATACCTATCGATTTGACCCCCATGTATGTTCAGCGATATTGGGTGGTTCAAAAGTTATTAACGTTTTTGTGAAATTTGAATAAAAACCGGATTTCTGACTAAACTACGTAACTGTGGCTAAACTATTTAGATTACGATCATGATTTTTTTTCTGGAAATAGTCCGATAGTGACCCTTACGCAAGGTATTATTGCTATGAGTCAGCACCCGATAGCTTTTGTTCAAAAAAAATTTTTTCAAGAATTTTTTTCCAAGCACAAATTTTATAAAATCTTTCAAAGGCTCTAGACAAAAAAAATCACGGAACATTTTTTTTTAGAAACTATCTTAAAAACTTCTACTATTCATGGAGAATTATTCCTGCAAATTTCATTTGGCTGGTATAATGGGATCATGCTAAAACGCTCTCATAACTTGTGCAAGTATCAAAATTCAACATTTTTTCATTAATCGATAGGTATTGAGGTCTTCTACCTCCCTGCTTCGGATTATCCACTACCAACTTAACACCGTGTATATATACTATCATGCTTCAATTATCAAGAAGTTGGCAGTGTGTTAATACATATGTGTTTATTTTTAGATTCCTGAACTGTCATCTTCCCATGCCAACGAAGGGTCGTTTTGCCAGTGTTTACTTCAATTGAGTGGTCTCACTGTTGGAATCGGTGTAATGCTGCTCATCGCTATGTACGAAGATGATCTGAAAAGTTTGTTTGAATAATCTTGTGGAGTTTGAATTTCATCCATTCGATTGTATATTGATGGGGGCGTTGGTGGATAAAGATGGAACCCTTTGACACGCACGTCTTTACTCACACAAGGAAATTTGCTAGTGATTTGAACTATTTAATTGCAGACCAAGGATAAGTCTACGATAGGATCCATATTAAAGGTATTGATAGTGTAAGTTTATCCAGGACACATTCCATCCTTAACGTTTCTGTTTATATCCCGATTTGAAATCTCATAATATGTTCAAGAAAGAGGAGTTAATGATTCGTTCTTTCCAATTCTGACCGTTACATCTCCAAAAGTATTAGTTGCCTTTTTTCTAGTCAATTCATTTATTATAACTGTGATAATAATTTACACAATGCTTTCTCCTTTAGTTCTTATTGCTCAACACAACGATGTTTCACTTTCAAAGGTTCATAACTGCACACATTGCAATCACTGCTCTAACGATATCTTCTAGTGGATTGAGCTATCCACTTCTAGCATGAACAGCCCTTACAAAATATGTGAAAGGTAATTTTCGTATGGGGAAATAGAATATTGTTCATGCAATACATATACTGCTAGTAATGCTTTTTTATCTTTGACTATTCTCAAGCAATAAGATATACTTAAAATACTGACTGACTAATTTTTCTAGGCTGATCTTATTTTAAATGGCAACTCTATTATCTTAGTTTTCACTATGGACATTCCGACGACTCCATGGTGAAAAGTGACGAGGGACGATTTAAAGTCAGTGGAAACGAACATGTGGTTTTTTTCAAAAACTTTTGCGAATGAACAAATACAGTAATATTTTGTGGATCTGATAAGTAATTTAGTTGATGTATCAATATCGAATGTACACTATCAATAATATTTGTTATAATATTCTTGCCAGTTTGTTAAGAAGTGTGTATATTCCCTATAAATATTTTTATAAGTATTTAAACTATAACCAATTCATTTTGCAATTAGTAAAGCAATACTTATATACCTACTATGTATGTGTTTTTTTAAACCATTCAATCATTGATGTTGTATAACTACTATTTACGTATATAATGTTTCCATGATTATGAACAATCTTGTATATTTTTATAACAATTTATATGCAATACTGGTAAAACATTAATAATAATTATTATTATTCTTGTATTTTACTACTTCGTAAGTTTTTACATCTTACATCTTGCTTTCAAATAACATCCAATTTACGTGTATTCTTACTATAACGTTTTGCAAGGTGTCATCTTAGCTTTTAATTGCTTTATTCCAAATTATATGTTGTAAAAAAATCCTCGCTTGTCTGGATATGTTGTCTTTAAAACTTTCATCACACATACTTAATATTTTTTCTATTTCACGATAAGTACTTAAGTATTCACAAGAAATGAATCTTTGAACAATTAAAGAAAAATCACAGACACCTCATTGTGGTATTAACTTTGTTAGTATTTTTTTTGTTACTTATTAAGTACTTAAAAATAATATCAAAAGATTTAAATTTAAATGTACAAAAAAAAATCACTTGTTTTGTATAATTTTTTTCTCTATTTTTTACTAATATACATTTAAATTTAGTAGTTTTTAATTCTTTTAGACCAAAGGTTAATAATATTTAGTATGGTTTATACTAATTGTATTGAAAGGCAAATTTTTGGAGAAATTACGTGATAAATTGAATAATTTGCAAAATCTTTTTATGTAAAAGCAATATAAATAGAGAATTCATGTTTCAAAAAAAACCACAATAATTTGGTGTGCATTATATATATATATATTTTTTTTTTATATGAAATCTTTTCTATTATTTTGATTTATATTTCTTGGTTCCATCAAACTGATTTGTCTCGGCTTTTCGCGCTTTTAACTTGGTTAGGTGAAATTAGCTCTCTAAATTTATTGTGAAGTTTGAAGGGATTCTGTGACCATTGAATCGTCATCAGAAGCTTATGGAAATAATCATGACAAATCAATCATTTTTCTGTTGGGTCAGAGCTAAAACATTTTCAGAAAGATTTATGCAGTTTTTTTTCACTTATCAAATTCTATTTCGTCATTTTTTGAACTTGATAATCAAAATTGTATATTTATCGGAATTTTGCATTGACTAAAATCACTCCTGATAATGCATATTTTCATATACCTACGCTAGGCTATAGAAAGGCATCAGTGGAGAAAATTTCCTAAACATATTAATCAATCAAAGTGATGCAAAAGTGTGTCAAACTAATTTGATGCCAAAAACAATTCTGGTAATTTTTAATGGCTCAATTTAGATTTTCATTCAATTTGATGACACATATTTTGATATGTGTCGCATATTTCAATAATTAAAAATGCGTAATTATAATCCGGTCTCTTGTAATAGAAAATAGGCAGATTGGTCGAAAATGGTCTTCATAAGTTCACACAAAAAGGTGCATTCTTGTGGCTATGGGTGAAAACACGTAGAATGCCGAACCCGACCCGCGGAAATAATGTTGTCTATGGTTTCAATGCATTTAAATGGGCATGCCGGAAAGTGGGTTCCTGGTTTTGCTATGCGTATCCCCATTCAAACGCATAGTAACATTCTTTGCTTCGGGTCGGAATCGGCGTTCTACGTGTTTTCACCCTAAATTTGTACACTAAACTATTCTAATTTTATACTGATATTTTCCATCACTTCTTAAACAATATGTTTGAGGAGAAAGTTTATATGTTTGAATGGGTAGATAATGGCAAACTACATCATTATTTGTTTTATTTTATGAGACTACATTAACTTCCATCGCTTGAGTTATATATTATATCATCGATGAGACTGCAATACCGCGGAACTGTCAGTTGCGAGACCGCGTAACTACAAGTTGTACTAAAATTGAGATTTCACACGCAGATATCACTCTAGCAAGGGGCTTCCCTAAAAATTGAACGCAATCATTTTTAACCAATCAGAAACGTGAATATTCTTTATGTTGCAAATACGCGGTATTGCTTCGATATACTTCTGATCGCCATAACACATTGTTACGCGGTATTGCTTTTATATTTCATGTATGGTGATTATTAGTGATATTCATATTTACGTGGTTTTAGAAATTCGTTCTTATTAATATTTT
This sequence comes from Mystacides longicornis, assembly GCA_963576905.1. Classification (NCBI taxonomy): domain Eukaryota; kingdom Metazoa; phylum Arthropoda; class Insecta; order Trichoptera; family Leptoceridae; genus Mystacides; species Mystacides longicornis. The sequence goes on from OY756425.1 coordinate 17,645,082, forward strand.
TTTAAGATAGGGGATGTTAATAATATTCTTGTTGAAGATCATGAGGAGGAAAATGAGGTTGTAAAAGTTAGGCAGCTACAACTGAAGGGGCTGGTGGAGAACCAAAACAAATTGCCTTATTATTTGGAAAATGTAGCAATGGATGATGTTAAAAATATTTTTATCGAAGATAGTAATATAGACGAATCTTTGACAGAATCTTATAATCAAGCTGTAATGCAGGTTTTTTTTATCTGACGACACTATCACTGATTCCAAGTCCCAACTATGCATACCTATTACCTAGTCCCTAAAGGTTTTCGTGTACGTGATTTGATAATACAATCTCCAGAAATAAATGATCGATTTTTGCATACTGAAGTATAACCCAAACGGTACTATACAACACAAGACAAAATTTCATGATCAATTTAGTGATTTATCTAGAAAGCCAAAATCATGCCAACGTTAAAAATTGTGAAACAACTTCACCCAAGAAGACTGAAGATATTCAAAACTGAATACAATAATCTGCAAGACTAGTATGTGATCTTAAAGAAAAAATTACAACTAATGACTCTAACAATTCATTACTAATGCTCGATTTTTAAATGGAACAAACCACTACGGGCTTACGACCGTCTTCTACTGTTATTTCGAAGGCTGGCTTAGTGTGATCACTTTACGTTAACAATGTTCGCCATTAGGTGGTATTGTTTGTCTCCGAAACTCTTAATCATGAGAATTCTCAACATGTCGAAAAATCTCATGTATGCAACAAGTAGAAATTTAATAATAAATGAAATATAGAGATAAAAGTTGGAAATTATTGAGAACAAGAGAGCAACCAAATTTAAAGACTGCGACTGCTGTCATGTATTTGGCGCCAGGTATAATATGTAGGTACACATATTATGTATACCTACATATTATATCATATAATTGAATAAAAAAATATTATATCTGAAAATTCTCTATTTCTACGAAACGCTTAAATTACGAAGAAGCTTAGTGCTTAAATCCGCGTATCTACTCATTTTGTCGCACTTCTGGAAATTGCAATTTCGCATAAGTGTCATAAAATACGTAGTTATGAATTTATAACATTGAATTCATAACAGTATTGTAAGACAAGTCCATACAAACTTATGTTTGCAAATTTGAACCTTATAGCTAAGGGAGCGTTCAAGTATTACGTAACGCAATAATGGGGGGGAGGGGGGGTTAGTCTTGTATAACGTTACTATTGTATTACCGGCGCCGCAACAAAGGTATTTAGTGACTTTCTGGTATAATTGTGATTTGAGGCATACATAGTTGTAATATGTGCATTAGGCAACGTTTAGAGAATGGGAAGAGAGATAACAAAGAGCGTTACGATGCATCTCGGAGGGGAGGGGGGGTCAATATTGTTAAAAAAATGCGTTACGTAATACTTGAACGGTCCCTAAGGCGTTATGGAATGAAATAGTTTTTTGTGTTTCCTGTAAAATTTGATACTTGGTAGTTACGCGGTTTCGCAATTGACATTTCCGCGGTATTGCAGTCTTATCGACGATATTATTATGGCATATCATGTTAATTTCTTGATAGATAATTTAGTTTTAAGTAGATTTAAGACAATTAATGTATAACTTGTTGCTGGATAGAGGAGTGGTTAAAAATGTGTGATTTTGATTAAAACAATAATTGTTAATTATTTACTAATGGTAGTTTAGAAATACTTAAGTCTATTACCTATTTTATGATGCTACTTAAAGAACTTGCTAGATTCTAAAGTCATTTTTTATTTTTATGTGATAATTTCAAATAAAAATACATACAATATTAAGCCATCTGGTTCATCTTGTTTTCATCCAATTCTTCTTCTCTTGTCACAGCCCTAGAATCCAATTACCATATCATCCCAAATATAACACAGTATTTTTCAACCATTTACCTTCCGTTAAAAAATCAGCCTGCCTTAAATTCCGAGTTCAGCGCGAGTCGATACTGTAGTAAGGTTAGGTACCTATGTTTCAACTTAGTAACATCTTTGTTTCATTGTTGGAAACTCAAATATTGAAATGAGCATAGGTAATCTGTGTTTTTACTTGTAGGTATGATTGAATTTAACATTCCACAAATTTTTCTATGAATGATTTTGGAGTCGCATTAAATTGGGCTAAGATGTTATATGATAAAAAAACGTTCTCCTCATATCACCTCTCTCTCCTTTTGCTGAGGATGGCGATGAGTTCTCAACTATAATAATCAGTAGACTCCAGAGCCTCTGGTTAAACACGCAGCATACAGATGAGGCCTCAAGCTCCGTATCTTAAAACTGGGGATGGTTAAATAGTTCAGGCCTCTGATGTATTAAGTAAGATCGTAAGAAGAAATAAATAATGCTCTTCTAGAGATAGGTGTCGGAACTTACGCTGAAAGCATTCTCTATCAGTCAACCGGTGTTTGCCGTCCAATCTGACTGGATTTCAACTTCCAGCAGAGATTTCCTGTGAAAAGCAAATAGAAATTTTTTGACTGGATGGAGACTTGAACCCTGGACCTCTTGACCCGAAGCCAGAGTAAAAATACCAAATATACATATACCTTTAATTTAAATTTAACACAAATTTTACAAATCCGTGTAAGAAACAGCTACTCTACTGTGCCTGCTACCTAGATAAATGTTTTCAAAATATACAATTGTTATGTTGAGAAAGGCAGTGCTGTGTTTCTGTTTCGATCGTTTACTTTAATATATTCATTGGGTTGCCTTAGAATAATAATATATTCATTCTCAAAATATTATTATTCGTTGGCGATTTCTAAAATACCTATCTTTTATACTTGGTATAAAATACCTTTTTTCAAACATATTTTTATCATTTTTTTATAAATTCGGTTATCCTTTAAGTCAGCGAAAGTGTAAGTAAAGTTTCTTTTTGGTATGACAATAATTTGTTATGATCTGAAATTTATGTTGAAGTTATTATTTTGACACTGAATTTTTATGGTGGGAAGACCTTACCTTACCAGTCGTCGTCCTCACTGCTGAAGGTCGTGGCCATCATGCACTCTGTTGTGGAGCATTGCTCGCCAGGATGTTCTGTCGGCTGCCAGATGGACGGCTCTATGGAGTATCGTGGTGGGAATATTTTGCTTTATTTGGTCGGTCCATCGCATTGGCGATCTGCCTCTTGGTCTTGTACCAGGCGTTCTTCCGACCATAATTAACTTCAATTGTTTTATCAGAGAATGAAATATGAACTCAGATTTTTTTACTGGTCTAAATATAGATCCAGCTGAGATATAGGGGATGATATGATGCAATAAATAAAATGATTTTATTATAACATCTTTATTACTCTGATAAAAAATTTGTTAGCTTGGCCCTTACTACAGTCCTGTAGGTTTGCGTGCGCACAAAACGACCGTGACTTATGGCGTCAGTCTCTTGGGGTCACGAGGAAACATGCTGGTCTTTCTGATGTTATCAAGACCCAAGTACAGCATCACCACTCTCTCCAAACCAATACCTCCTCCTAAAAATGTACACAAACATATTGTATAGCTGTTTATTTCTAAGAAGTATATTTTGTAGTGCTTTTTACGAGGTTTTTTTACAGTTGGTTCCTCGATGCCGAGGATCGTCACCACATGAAGAGTTAAATGATTTTATTAAGTGTTAAAATTAGCGAAATATTTTAGAACGTACATATGTATAAAATAATAAAGAAAGAGTATTACCTCCGTGAGGTGGACAACCTAATCTGAAGGAATCAATGTATGCAGCAATCTTGGAAATATCTGAAATCAGATGGACAAATTTTGAATATGACGTGTTTTGAAAAATCAGCATTACTTAATTTTGAGCACATTCATCTAACCCATGAAGTCATTGTCGAATCAGACCATTTATGCTTTTTTAAAACTCATAACAAAAAAATGAAAAAACGATTTTTTACTAAGTGAACATAAAAACCTTACAAAATATGAAATCATGAATATTCCGTAATACAAATTTGCATTACTAGCACTGACTTGATTCTATGGATTGATCACATGTCGTGATACGAGCACGACAATATGTAACAAAGTTCAGTGTGCCGATATGTAAGAGTGTATACAAGTAGAGTTTAATTTCCAGTGAAAGTTTTCACGAAAAAATAAATGCACATGATAATCTCACTACATCTCCTTCACCTAGTGTGAACACACAAAACACTGCTTTCTACCATTTCGTTTCTTCAGAAGATAAGAATTCTAGGGCTAGAGTCACTTAATACAGCCAAAACTCACTCCATATTCATTTATAATATTATATTATATTTTTTTTGATAAGAATTCTAGGGCTAGAGTCACTTAATACAGCCAAAACTCACTCCAAATTCATAAGATTGGTTTTATATGAGGACACTACGTAATAATAATTGTTATACTGTTTCTGACACTCCCAAGGGCCTATGGGTGAAGAAGTAAATAAATAAATATTGTAATTGTGTTACAGAATTTACATGAACAAACCTATATTGTGATGTTTTGCTCGTTCAGTTAAAAATTCTGGGTCGTGTATCCTCTGTGCTCCAGAAAGTATTTCCTCACCCCTCATGAACATGTCATATGAGTTGGATGATATCTGAAATATTACAATATAATCACAACTATCAAGTTCATCAAAGTTTGTAATCTTATAGATATGTGGTGTTACAGATGCATGCTAGGGATCCAATGGTCAGATCATACTTCAAATAACGAGGTACTGAGTAGAGCCATGGAAACATGACAACTCCTAAAAGAGTTGCCCGATATAATGTGTTAAATATATAGGTCATAAAGTCAGGCACCCAGGTCTTCTCTATACCTCGCAGAAGGAATGATTTAGGGCGAAAACCGCAGAGGCTGCTCCAGATGTAATTATACAGGTCAGGTGATAGGAAACATGCGCATTAGCAACTACCAAGAACTGAAAAGGCTGACCAGTAACGGGGAGCTTAGTGCAGACTAATCCTAGGATTTTAACCAGAAGGAAGATAGATAGATATCAGTTTCTTCATCACAGTAAAATAAAGTTTTTTTTTTATATTGTTACTGTATTCCAGTCATACATTACTGATTTATAAAATGAATTTATAGGATAGAAAAGACACAGGCTTGGGTGATGCATAATTTAAGTATATCTCTGCTTCATTCATGTTATCCTATTCACTATCATTTTGCACAATTAAGTGTTTATTTATTTATAAATCATGCAATAGGTTCATAAATTTCATATCTGGATCATATTGTGCGTGGAGAAAATGTGGAATGTTTTAATTTATTAATTGGCTAAGTAGATGAATATCGTGGGCCTGGTAGAAAGCAAATCCCTTGGTTACGTGGTTGGATCAGAATACGGTGAGTTCAAGAGTTGTTTAAAAGAGACAAAGATGCCGTTAAAGTGGTGATTGTTATCGTCGGGGAGATCTGATACGTCACAAGAAGAAGAATTGGGTATTTCGTTGTTGACTGATATGTTTTTTCTATTAAAAAATGTTGAATACCTTGTCATTGGGGTCAGGCATGGTGTAGAATGGTCGCACAGCTAAAGGATATTTGTCTAGCATATAAAAGTCTGTGTCGTATTTAGCTTTCACCAATTTCCCCAGCAACTTTTCATCCGGAGTTGAAAGATCGTCCTCCCTTCCAATTGTGACTCCTGCAATAAAAGCTTATCTAAATATATATTTCTTCATTAAATTCCTACAGTTAAATTAAGACAGGACACGGTCCAATTGAAGTAGAACTTAAATTAAGATTTAGAATAAGTCCTACTGTATTCAAATTCTGTTTTAACGATGACTTTTTATTGAACATTTGATTTGAGTTTCTAATACAGTAAAACATTATCAGGAAGAGCATAATTATTATAACACAAATCTTGTTGCATTAATTTGTGAACGCACCTTTTGTATTGTTATGTTAAGAATTTAAGTATGTAACAATTTTTGTTGATAGATTAGGGGTCATTGTTTTGAGAGCAATTTAGTTATTTTGCACTTTTTAAATTAAATCATATCCTGTACATGGAGTTGATAGTTATATGCCAGAATATATCACCAAGTTTATAATGAAGAGAGCAGGAGCATATAACTGAGGATCAGCAGGCTTACTCTCGACACTCGATTCGAACCCAATTCCAATTTCAATCACAATCTCGATTCCAATTTCAAAACCGTACTCTTGAACCAAATTCCGTGCGATTGGAATCGGATTTGAGATTGGAGTTCCAAGCCGTGAAAACGTTTTCGTTTCAAGTTTGTTATTGCAATATTAAAATATTTTCGCTGTAAATTGGGAATTGATAATTGTTGTTATGTCGCGTTATTCACAAAGAAACTGTAATGAAGTAATCCTGACATCCGTGAGTGGTATACTTTTTTTTAAACATAAAATAAGTCGAATTTGATTTACTAATAACTGTCCTACTTAACAAATATAATAATTTGACGTTGCTATTATTATTTAAGGATTTTTTTTCTTTAAATGGAAACACTCATTTATATTTCAAATAAACATTTTGACGTTTCTGTAAGAGTATTGCGTTGTTTGTTTACTTATATTTTATTATAATTGTTAAAGTGCTAGTTATATTTTATTTGCTGATTTATCAAAATAAATCGTAAATATTTTTTGAATTTGTTGAAAGAACGAGAGTGTCTCACATGAATGGAAGAAAAACGGGTGGAAGCAGAACGCTTAAAAGCAATAATTAGCGTTTAAAGAAGCTGCAGAAAAATTGGGGCAGCGTGCCGAATTTTAATCGCAACTATTGCTGCCATTCGTTCAGGATCTGCTGAAGCGGCAGCAGCCTCGAGAGAGATTGCAAAGGCAATATAGACACAGAAAATAGTTTTTTTATTTTGTATATTGTATTTTTTATAATTTAATTATCTAATATAAAATAATAGTTAATAAAATTATTATGTATCACATTATATTACAACTAGTTTTTTAAAGGCGCCCGTGGCGCCCACCTAGGGCCTTTTTATGCAAACTTTACTTTCTCATAGCATAGCTGTGAGCATTCACATGTGATACTTCAAAATACTTGGTTGATTCAACTCTCTTCATGAAAACTCAAAAAACAACGTGAACTTTTTATAACAAACTTTACATATGTATGGCTTTTCAACGCTACGAATTCACATGAAAATCTTTAAAAAATTACTCTAGGTGTGTAAACTTTTTATTGAAAACATGGCATTCGTATGGTTTTTCTCCGCTATGATCTCGTGTGTGTGGATTAAAGATTCGTGATTTGGTAAACTTTTTCATGGAAACTTTGTTTTCTTATGGGCGAATTCATTTGTGTGACTGTAAAGCACTCGATGATAGGTTATAACTATTCATGATAATATAACTATTATTTATAAAAATGCAAAAAAAAAACTTTTTATTACACACATTGCATTAGTAAGGGTTTTCTTGGCAATGAAATCGCGTCTGTGAATCTGATTTGGTAAACTTTTTCAGACTTTAAAGCACTTGATATATTTTTTTTATAACAAATTTGGAACTTTTTCTAACAAAATATGCATTTAAATGGCTTTTATCATGATTTATCATTTGATTGATTAAAATTTTTATCGCAATGGTTGCATTCGTATGGCTTTTCTCCGCTATGAGTTCACAAACTTTTTATTGCACACATTGCATTAGTAAAGCGAAGTCCGGCTGTCGGGAAAAGTTTTTTTTGGCCGAATACTTAAGTGATACTTTACAGCACACGGTTGATTGAACTATTTATGCAAACTTAAAAAAGAAAAAACTTTTTATTGCAAACTTACCATTCAAATAGCTTTTAGCATGTCATTGGTTGTTTAAATTATTTGATTGATTGAACTTTTTATTTTAATTATTGCACTCGTATGGCTTTTCTCCGCTATGAGTTCGCATGTGATTCTTTAAATTACTTGAAACCGCAAACTTTTTAGACTTTAAAGCACTTGATATATTTTTTTTATAACAAATTTGGAACTTTTTCTAACAAAATATGCATTTAAATGGCTTTTATCGTGATTTATCATTTGATTGATTAAACTTTTTATCGCAATGGTTGCATTCGTATGGCTTTTCTCCGCTATAAGTTCACAAACTTTTTATTGCACACATTGCATTAGTAAAGCGAAGTCCGGCTGTCAATTTTTTGGCCAAATATTTAAGTGATACTTTACAGCACACGGTTGATTGAACTATTTATGCAAACTTAAAAAAGAAATTAAACTTTTTATTGCAAACTTACCATTCAAATAGCTTTTAGCATGTCATTGGTTGTTTAAATTATTTGATTGATAGAACTTTTTATTTCAATTATTGCACTCGTATGGCTTTTCTCCGCTATGAGTTATGTCATTCTTTTAATTACTTGAAACCGCAAACTTTTTATTGCACTCATGGCATTAGTGAGGCTTTTCTTCACTATGAAGTCCCGCTGTGCGTAAAAGTTTCCTAATTTGGTACACTTTGCTTTCTTATGAATGACTTCGCATGTGAGTTTTTAAATAACCCGAAAAATTGTTTTTTTCTACGTCAAGACCTTTATAAAAAGTGCTCAGCCACCAGGCATACCTAATAATATTATTATGTCACTGTCAGCTGTCAGCCGTATTAATAGAACAAAATTTGTCTTTGTTTTTATTTTTCTCTTTTTGCGAGTGGCGCGCCATCTAGCGGCGTTAATGACATCAGTCAGTCAGTCAGGCAATCAGTCAGTCAGTCAGTCAGTCAGTCAGTCAGTCAGTGAGTCAGTGTTCAAGACAAATATTATATAGATTTTGTTATTTTTACAAACCTTGACAATTTACATACATATACCTACTATTATATACATGAAACGTGTAATAGAATTAACAATACAGAAGCTTTTTATAATAAAATGGTTATTTCTTAAGCTCTCTTAAATTATTCATATTCGCCTATGATGTGAATTCCACAGCTGATGAACTAACTCATGTCTGGCTTCAGTCATGAGCTGCAGAAAGAATTGTTGGTGCTGTGGGTATGGTTATACGAGATTATCATTTTCATGTCTTCCAATGGTAATGATGTCGAGTTGCATGCTTTGCACTGAGATATCACTTCGTCTTCAAGGTTTTGTCATATGAGGTTCCAAAATCCCAAACATCTCTTTTGATATTCGCTATAATTTGCTATACATAAATTCCCCACTACTCATGCTAAACGCATTTTGCGAATATCTTGCTATTCTACGCAAGTTATTTCGTTGACGCATATCGACTTGATGCGCGTTTTCCAAAATGTTTAAAAATAATGCAAGACGAGCCATTTTTTAAGTAATATAATCAAAATACGTCTTCTCGATTTCAAAAAAGTTACTTTCTTGCGATCTTGTAAATAATGACAGTTAGACGATTCCAACACAATTCCGTGGAATCGAGTAGTTGTCAAAACGACGTCAAGAGTACCAATTTTCAAATTTTACATGATTTCACATGTTCTTCAAATCACCACTCGATTTGAATCCAATCGTGCGCTAGCGTCGCATTTCAAGAGTACCATTTTGGGATTTTACGATTTTAGGATTGGAATCGAGTTTCAAGAGTAACCATGCTGAAGGTGAGTTGACCAATTGCTATTCTGGCGCTGCTCTTTCTTCCTCCAGGATTCTAAAGATGCTCTCATGAGGAATTTGGAAATGGTTTGGGAGAAGGTCGTTGACATGGCAAGTAACATTGAGAAGGATTATTAAGAGTCATACGGGGAGAACTGAATGATTGGATCTTACCTGCTTCTTTCAACATTTCAATCGCTTGAGTGAACTCCAATCTGAGCGGAGGATCTAAGAATTTGAAAGGCTCCACATTGTATTGTTGTCCCACCGCTGCGATTTCTGCTGCATAACTAAAAGTAAGTATTCATTAAAAAAAAAAATATTCGGCAACTAGTTATAATAGGATAGTAAAAATTTAAAATGAAGTCATTCGTACTTATCGCGTAGGCCTCTAAACATGGCTGTAAAAGTACTTCCAATCGTATCCAAAACTTCATGATAGTGAAACTTAAACGCCATTTCTAAATCAAGACCAACAAACTCGGTGAGATGTCTGTGAGTATTAGAATCTTCAGCACGAAAGACGGCACCTACTGTGAATACCTTTCGGAAAACAGGTAAAATTAGTTGTTTCGAATATGATCATTGTCTACTCTTAATTTAAATTGATTTTTGAAATATTTTTAGTTCATAATATTGCTTACCTTATCAAAATCGGCAGCAATAGCCATTTGTTTGTAAAGTTGTGGACTTTGTGCCAAATATGCAGACCCCTTGAAATAGCTCACAGTGAAGACGTTGGCACCTCCTTCAGAAGCGGCCGAGATAATTTTGGGAGTGTGAATTTCAACAAAACCTAAAAAAGTTCATGATGATATGAAAAATACTATTAAAAAACCATACAATATAAAGTTTTTACTTGTTATTTTACATGTCCAAACCTTTTTCTGCAAGGATATCTCTGAAAAGTTTACATACGCCAGCCTCGAGACGGAAAATGGCCTGGTTGGCTGGAGTTCTAAGATCCAGTACTCTGTTATCTAATCTAGTGTCTTGGTTGACACGAATTTTTAATGCTTCAGGATCCTGGAAATACAAATTAATATTAGCAACTAGGTATATAGATTGATTTAAAATTTGATGTGTAAGTTGCTTGTGACTTCAAAAAATTTCACCTCAGGGGAACAATTTAGGCACTGGACAATGCAAAGATTTGATGGGTGAAACAAATTTCAAACACCCAATTAAGTGGGTATAGAAAAAAACTAGTAAATGATCATTTTATCCAATTGTAGTTAATTATCTTAATGTCAACCACTCTTTCGTTACCCTATCATTGTTCGTCAAGATTATATGTAATGTTTTAAGAGTGTTCGCTAACTGGATATACACGCATGTGGCTTAATGAATTCAGTCTCATAATCAGAAATAGTACTACGGGCCACAGATACTTGACGAATGAGCAATGTTCACTCGAGATCTACACAGGTGTCGGAGAATTTTAGTTATTGTTTTTCATTTTTGCCCTATTCTAGCTCTGACTCTTTGTTTGTTTTGGCTCAACCCACTTTTAGAAGATGTTTAGACTTTAGAGATTGATAAGAAAAACAAAACATGTAATGAAGATGTGGGAACTTACGTCAGATTTTTCAGGTCTGGAAGCATCTTCAATTAGAAGGGGGAGTTGACTTTTTGCAGCAGAAATCAAGAAAATTTGTGACGCATGCAATTCAACATGCTTCTGGGTGCATGATTCAACAGGCACTGCTACACGAACAACAGTTGCTTGAACATCTACAATAGATTCTTTCGATATTCTGAAAAAGAAAAAAAAAGACGTGTACGATTTTAAAATGTGTCACGAAAGTTATAGCGTGGAAGTGTCATTTATAAGCAAAAAGACAAATAATAATTTTATTTTTAACTTACCCTCCGGCAAACTTCACCATTTGTTTGCTAACATTTTCATTGACAACCAGCAAGCATTGAACCGTTGAGGATTGTTGTCTTAGAACAATAAAACATTGCTTTCCCTTGGCTCTTGATGTATGTAGTCGAGCTTAAATAAAAAAAAAAATGCTATGAAAAACTTAAATTATAGAGTTTAAAAATTTATTTGTTGAGACAAACCTAAACTATGCTGGAATGGTTGAAAATCGCAATCGGATTATCAATTTGTATGTTAGATATTTATTACATTCAATCAATAGCTCTGCTCCATACACAAGTTATATGCTTACAATGGAGCAGTAAATATAATATTACACAAATAGCATTAAGTAATTATTGTATGGTAATATATCTTTATAAAATTGTACTATTATTATTCTTTAAATAAAAAAAAAAAAAAAAAAAAAAAAAAAAAAATAGTTGATATATTATATATATCGTATGGTTGTAGAGAAAGCCACAGTCAAAGGTTAAGATCGTGAGAGCTCATGTATTGAACCGCTTAAATCAATAGTTGATGGAAAATTTAAATAAAAAAAACTATTTCGACACTCCTCTGAATTAAAAATGGCGTCATAGGACCTATCCAGTTTGTAGAAGAAAATTCAAACATTCTAAATTGATATTGTATTGTATTCGTTATATTATTTTGTGGATGAAAACAATAAATCATAAATAGTAAAATAAAAAAGTATTCAAATCATTTTGAATAAATAAACATCAATTGTATCATATCAAATAACCTCAAAATCATAAGGAGCGATGTGGAATTTTACGTAGCAAATTTATTTTAAAAGACGAGCGGCTCGAGACAGAACCACGGCCACCAATAGGATTCCATTATTATTATGCATGCGCATAAAGGGTATCAAAATTTAAAAAATTTGGCGGGTTGGAGGGATCTGTTAAAAAAATACTTGTTGAATTGATGTGAGGGATTTATTCAGATGTGTTATTCAAAATATTGTTAAGTCATTATTTGAAAATTTGGGAACGCGATGGTAAAGAGTTTGAAAACCAGTTGCTTGTTTGTTTATGACAGATTAGAAGGTTTGGTATTTTTACATATTGAATGGATGTACGGAGAAACCATTTTTAGAAAAAATGTTGTTTAAAGGGATTAGTAGAGAAGGCCTTGTTTTGAAATAGCATATTTGGCCCTCGATAGGACAAATAATTGTTGAAGAAGTTTATTCTGAATCTACGCTCCGATGGGAGACGTTCTTAAGTTTTGTGTTGAAGTGTTTGAGTATGGAAGTTGAAATATTACATTTGATGAATTCGCGTTTGATAAAACTTCTTCGGTGTTGGATTAAGTCTTCTGTTTAATTATTATAATATATTGACTGTTTAATTATTGGGCTGGCCAAAATGGGGTGGCGCGTGAGATGGACGTTAGATTGGACAGCCCCGTGATAATTTAACTTCCAACTATGAATGTGACGTATTTATTTTCGTTTTGTGCTTTGTGCTAAATATTTGTAGGTATTTCGGGTGAGTTAACATATTATTATTTGAGTGTATTTTGTTCCGTCGCTGGCAGTTACCCAGGCCAGAACGATTATCGGGCACAGAGATATTAGGTATCGACATAGTATTTTGTATGTTGCTTGGTTGCCCCGCCAAGCATGCTTATGAGCAAGTTGCTCTATGTGGTTTTAGATGAGAGATGTATGGCCGACGCGCTACTGCATATTTATGAATGTTTGTGATCTCTGTGTGCCAATGGATTTATTGTACGAGTATTGCAGACTGTACCTACCTGTATTGTTTTCACACGTCACCTGTCAAACACACGTCGCGAATTGTTATCTGTCATTCGCGGGTTACCCCCATTTTCCGATACCAGTGGTGTGACCTATCTTTAATGTTTATTTTTGAATCCGGTTAGGAATTTCATATTTAGAACCTTCTAGTAAGCTTAGTGTAGAATTTTCATTTGTAAAAGTAGGTACATTGGTGTGTTGGTGTCGTCTGTCCGCGCACAGATAGAGTTTGTATTTTAGTTTTCGCCGCCGTGATAAACGTAAAGTTATAAAACCGGTAACTGTAGGAGGGCTGTTGGCGCAAGCTGAAGACCTTCCCCACATGACTGTCTATGAGAATGGGCTGTGGCTGATTTGGACGCTTTTCAGCTCAGTTCATGAGGTTCACTGGCGAAAAGGTCGCGCGCTAAGACCGAAGCAGTTGAGCGATTTGGAATTCCAATGAGGAAGGACTTGCGGTTTAATGACAGCCCGTACGTAATTTGACTAGAAGGTCGATTTGTTCGTCTATAAAGTAATTGAACGTTTATTTTGATATTGAGATCGATAATGATTAAATGCACGCGAGATAGACATTAAAATTGTTAATGGGCAGGAACGTTTTGACTGTAGCTAGAGCCGTGGCATATTTTTCGCGTAGTAAAATCCTGTCCTATTTTGAGTCTCTGCTGGAAGTACGTTTAAGTATTTAGAGTCAAGAGTTACATAGTCAAAAGATAGCTTTCATCCCCTGTAGTCTGTACACCATCAGGAACCTTTTTCAGTTGTATATATACACTATATCTGATAGCCGAATTTTGGCCCCTTTTTGGTACCTGTTCGAGGCGTGAGGTCGCATCGAAATCGGGCCAGTCTCGGACCTTCGGAGTTTTAATTTTGCCTGAATTTTGGCAAGGAGGTTCGTTTGACATGGAAGGCCCTCTTTCGGTGGCTAATTCCTCCCATAGGCCTCAATCATGCGTATCAGTTTGTTTTTCACTACCTTCCTCCGTGTCCAAGTGAAGTTTGCTGTGTTATTTTTTACTATAAAATTATCAACATGAATAAATGTGACGATTGCGAACGAGTATTTTCTTTTAGGATAGATTTGGTAAGCCACCAAAACCGTAAGTTGGAAAAAAATACACCCAAACCATATATGTGGTGAGTACGAAACATTTACCACTCTTGTTCACTCACCTGAAAACCACATCGAAATTCATCTTGACGTTGTCCAAGACAAATTTAAAAAAGAATTAATCATTTTTGAAGGTAAATGAGTCATAATAATCATAGGTATATTTTAATTTAAATAAAATTCAGTAGGGAGTTGTTAAGTTCGCGGGCTGATTCGACTTTTCAAGATTTTTTATATGAAACATAATAATGTCGAATTTATAAATAGATTGGTTAAAAATCACGTAAGTAATTATTGATTAATTTTAACATTTAAAATATTTTGATAATGACTTTTTGCTATTCACGGTTCATATTTAATAATGAAATAAATTTATATAACCAGTCTTTAGATAAATGGAGGAGCTTGGATATTAATTATTTTAAAGTAGGAACCTAGTTTAATTTCAAAATATAAAAAGTGTTCCTTTCCGCCATTAAACAGAGATCTCCTCACTTAAAAGGTAGTAGAAAGAAGCACACTTCGTCGAATTGCAGGAACATGTAACTTATTTTTTCTCATTTAACAAAAAAAAAGCAATAAAATAAAATATGGAAGTGGTTGGTAGACTAGCGGTTACGACGCCGGCTTTCGCATTGCTTCCTGCAGAGGTCATGGGTTTGATCCCAAGTGCCGACCATCTTCCTCTTTCACGATACAAGCATTAAGTATCTTACTGTGAAAGAGTCAAATATTGTATTTGTGTTAACTTAGATAACCACCAACAAATTCATTGATATAAAAAATAAATATATTATATTGTAATATGCTCCGACGACAATAAATGAAACTATTATTATTTGACGCTGCAAATTAATAAATGTGTTACGAGTAAAAAACTACGATAAATTTGAAAGCATGAATTTTTTAAACATTCAATGAAGCCTTCCACCGTAAAAACATCACATATTATTATTATAGGATAATTTGAATTGAATTTTGACATTTCTTTTCAGTACAAAGCAATACGAAGTAGAGGCTACCACTAGGCTATAAGGTATTTTTTTAACCGATCCCTCCAATCTGCCAAATTTTTAAACTATTGATACCCTTTATGCGCATGCGTAATAATAATGGAATCCTATTGGTGGCCGTGGTTCTGTCTCGAGCCGCTCGTTTTAAAAGCTTATGAGAAAAATTAATAAGTAGGTATATAAAATACCCTGTTATTTAAATTTGGAATGTCATAGAAAAAGTGTTTATAACTAAAAAAAACAAATCGTTTTCTAGGTGGAGATAAAGCTTTGACAATTTTCATTTTAATGTCGATTGCAATGTTTAGTTTACCTCTAACCCATACGAGTTTTCCTGCTCCATCTCCATTAAGATCCTTCACATCAGTATAGACTCTATCCCTATTTTCACCTGTTGATTGAATTAACTTTGTTACGCCATATTTTCCAACAGCGTAATCTTCAGTTTCCGTTGCGTCTGTTTCTTGGAGTTGTGATGAGGCCTAAATAGAATAGAAGGATATTAAGCATCACCATAGGTTTAATTTACACACTTTTGAAAAACATAATTCTCAGTAACTAAATAAACATAAACCTTATGTTCTGCTTTCTTTTGTTTTTTTTCGGCTTCTTTCGCTAATTTCTTAGCTGCTTTTTTACTTTGAGTTGCATCACCCTCGGGATTTGGTTTTGTATTTTCATCAACCATCGTGAATGATTCTTGTTTACCTAACAAATTTGCACTCAATAATTAGAATCACACTCATAAATCTCGTGATGTGGCAATTTTTTTTTCAGACCTACCACACTTTTGTGATAAATGCGGCAAATTGACAAATAAACAAACCCTGATAAGATAAAAATAAATTAAATCAGGCATGCCGGAACGGTAATAAAAATTAAGATAACCTCAATATAAACAACTTATTCATCAGAATATTTCAAAGTTGACATAAAAAGTTTTACATATTAATTATTTTTATAAGGATTGAGATTTATTTTAAAAATAACATTAACTTTAAATCATGATATTTTTAAACTTACGATCGGAAACTACGTGACCACAAACCCGTGCCGAGCTAAACCAAACGAATTGGATTGGATGTCAAGTCAAATGACAGATGTCTGACAACCAAATGACGTTTCAATTTTTAATATTGCCACACTACAAATTTATTATTATTATTACTTTTTAAGTCACGGCGTTGCCGTGACAGATGGCTTGGTGTATACCTTTAGCCAACAAATTTATTTGATATGATAGTGCTGCCAAGTGAAAAAAGTAGGTACATTGTTGCTAAACCAACAGAAATCCTTTTAAGTTTTTTTTTTATTCTTTGTATGTGAATGAAATTAAAATGAAAAGTAAAATATTATTTTTATTGTATCCTGAATAAATTAATGATTGGAGGGAGAAGGGGTAGGCCTTAGAGCAAGAGAATGGGTAGGCCTGTGTTCAGCATGGACGGAGACAGGCTGATGAAGAAGAGGAAGATTGTATCATCTTTTAAATACTCACACATATCAGCTTTTGCCATCTTCTACATCTCGCTGAGACGAATTCAACGGCATGCAACTCATATTCGCAAAAAATATGATATACCTACCTATCTTGTTTTGCCATCTCCCCACAGAAATATTTGTGGAAGAAAAATTAATGAATATATCGATAAAAAGGTACAATAGTATGTATCTACCTACTTTGTTGAGAATCGCAATAATTTAATGATTTATTTTTAAATTATTGGTAGGAATCTATTCTAAATTCTGATTGAAATAATAATAAGCTTCCAATATGATCTACTCTGTCGATCTGCAACATCTTCTCCAATCCACCACCAGGGAACAATATGTTAGGTAGCCACTGATGAGATTGCAGGTTCCACCAACTGCCACCAAGCAAACAACCTCTTTAGCCTGTTGAGGATTCAATTTCTGCTAGGTAATATTTCATTTTTTTTGTATTTTTAGTATAGATTCCTATACAATCATACCTATAGAATTCATCTTATCCAGATCTGCGTTGTTGATTTTATTGGCATCAAAATGTACCTATAAAGAATATCATGCATAGCTCTATACACGGAATTCCAACGCTCTCCTGGGCTCCAAAGCTCTAAACAGGTTACGCTCACTATACAAAGACCCCCAAAACGATGGCAAAAAGAGCTGAATTTCAGCATCTTCAGAGATTAATATAACACAATAACAGACTCTTGAGTAGGTAGGTACAAGGAGTTATAACTCCAATAAACCACAATGGCATGCGTCTGAAAGAAGAAGATGAAGAAGTACAAAAAGGGTAGGAAGAGATATTTTTAGTGAAAAAAAAAAGATAACCAAGAAGCTATATACCTACTTTCATGAATCGTAGATAGAGGTAAATTCTTACTGGTTAAGAATCCTAGATTTTTTTTTACTAGATTTGGTGTTTAGGTATATAGGCATAGATTGAGTACCTACCTTACTCTATATACGTACTCGTTCTTTCGTATGTAATATTTTTAGGTAGGTATAACGTAAAGATTTTTTCGAGGAGGCAGTTTGAAGTGTGGATAGCGTAGGAAGGGTGTTAAGTCAGAAATAAAAGAGGAATGTTAATTTCTAGAGAGTGATGACAAGCAAAAAAGTGAGCAATATAAAAAGAAGCCCCCTCTTCTTCGCGCGCTTTGAAATGTAAGACAAAGGAGACGCAAATGAAACGGCACTTTCGGAGGAACTAATTAAAAAAAGTAATAACAAGGAATGTGGAAAGAAATGCAGAGCGTCTCAAACTTTGGAACATGTCAAACATTTATTCAAGGTTCAAGTCAGAAATTATATGGATCAGTTCCGTTCCTCGTCTTCGTCACCGCAAAAACTATACCTACATTTTTTTAACAACAGTTTTTGTTTCAGCTGATTAACTTAAGTTTTTTTCAGAGTGCATCTATGCTTACTCAAAGTTAACACAAATAAATACACTCCTTGACATCTTTCAAAGTAAGCAAATAAAGCTTGCATCTAGAAAAATGAAAATTGTCGTCACCTGGGATCGAAATCATAACCTTCAGTACCTACGTACCTAACTGGATACATTTATGTCATAGGATTAACCTACGTTTATTTATTTAGAAAGAATCAGATGTAATTTTTGAAAAGGTCTTAATTTGTAGATGTAAAAAGCAAATACCCATTGATTTGAAAAATTCTTTGAACAAGGCTATATATTTTGCATACATTCAGGTTTAAAATGAGAATGGAGCAGAGTTAAAATTTTTCTATGACAGGTAGGAGTATGTTGAAGTTTCTCATGATGGAAATTATGTTAAAGTATATGATAAGAACTGAATGTAAAGTTTGAGAAGCGCCGCAGTTTTCAGAAAGAGTGTAGAAGGTAAAAAGAAATTAGGAATGAAATAGTAGACTTAATTTGTTTAATTTCTGTTTCTCAGAAGCTACCCTCTCACCTAGCATAATGTATAGGTAATAAGTACGGTAGCTTTTTAAACATTTTTTACGATTTTGTAACATCATCTCTTAACTTCAACCCCTCTCCCCTCTCTACAGTAAGTAGGTACCTTCCTATATCTTCTTTTTCTCCTTAGTTAGACACATATAGGTACTTACCTACTGTTATTGTATAGGCCCCTTAAATAACTTTTTTAATTTTTGCATAGTTGGTAGGTACCTATATAGTATCTATGTAGTTGCCTTTATAATATTGTAGCTATGTATATATTACCTAGCAATCAGAATATTTATAGATAGGTTAATGTTATTATTTTTATGCTTACCAATCTAAGGACAATGGAGGCAAAAAGATCCAAATTATTCACATAATGTAAAATAGAATGTCTAGTCCTGAAAAATGGTCTAAAAATGATTCTGAAAAATAATCTAGACATAATTAGAACGTTGAGCACCAACAAAGCCATAAGAAATAAAGATGAGATATTAACAAATATGGATATATTCATATCCTGGCGCCAAATACATGACAGCAGTCGCAGTCTTTAAATTTGGGTGCTCTCTTATTCTCAATAATTTCCAACATTTATCTATTAACAGGAGACTTGTCTCTACTAGGGAGGTTACTAATTTAAGATTTTTTACTGTGATTAATCTATTGAATGTATTGTAAAGGAAAGGAAAATATAAGAAAAAGAAAAAAATAAAGTAGATATTATTATTATTTCAAATCATTTATTCATTAAATCACAATATATCATATGAAGTATACATCATTGTAAAAAAAAATTAATAAAAATAAATTAAAATTAAATACAATGCTATATACTAAATATAAAAATATCGGTATTATCTCTCATGATACATCACGATGTAATGTAATCATGAGAGATCTTCGAACTACAGAGAAAGGAACCTTCTTAACATCCTACATGAGGACAACAGAACTGCCTTTTGGATGGCATATCTGAGACCACAACAGATGCCAAGTTTCCCTAGATTGTCTTTAAGAGACTTAGGAATAACTCCATTCGTCGATATCACTATAGGTATTATGTGCGTGGTTGGTGTATGCCACATATCCTTGATTTCGTGAGCAAGATCAAGATATTTAATTATCTTATCTTGCTCGGCTTTTTTCAAATTTTCGTCATACGGTATAGTGATATCCACGAGATACGTTATCCCGTTCCTACGATCAACCAATACAATGTCCGGACGATTTGCGTTAATCGTTCGGTCAGTTTGTATTGGTATATCCCAATACAACTTTGTATTACTGTTTTGCATTACCGAAATTGGGGTGTACCTATAATAAGGTACTTCAAGATCGAGCAAACCATATTTCAAGGCAAGTTTTTGATGAACTATTTTAGCCACATCGTTATGTCTGTGCAGATACTCAGAACCACACAGGAGAGAACACCCAGACAAAATATGTCTGAGTGTTTCTCCTGTTTGGCCACATGCACGACATTTATCAATTATATCAGGTGCTTTAATAATATATTTTTTATAATTATTAGTGACGATGACCTGGTCTTGTATTGCACAGACAAAACCTTCTGTTTCGCTAAATAGTTCACCAAACCTCAACCATCCAGTCGAATCTTCAAGACTTACATTAGGCTGGGCCGTTCTAGTATGGAAGTTTAAAAAGTGCTTCTAATCTTAATGTAATAGTGATAATTTGTTGCCTTATGATGTATTATAACTATCTACAAAATTTCATGACAAAAAAATAAGATCTTCTGTCTCCGAATCGACCTTGAAGTTTTGTATGGGACGAAAATATCCCATACTAACTGATATTTTTATAATAATCATGTAAAATGATTCCGGTCTTGATTTTTTATTCACTTTTTTTTATTATATCACAGATAATTCAAGAACATACTTCTATTTATTTAATAACACAAAAATAATAAATAAAACTTTCAAATTTTTTATGTAAAACAAGTATATGAAATTATGTTATTTTGCGGTGATTGTTTTTGATAAATTGGGTTTGATATCTTTTTTACTCGTTGCTTTCTAAGCTTTTACATAATATTTTATTGATAAATTTCTCCGTTATGTTGGTGAGCCTTCTTTAACAATTTCACAGATCGTCAAACTCCTTGGATATGACAAGAAAAATTCAGGAAACTGTATTTATTCATCTTCGCCATTGTATGTAATGAATGCCGTAAGATCTTCGTCGGATACTTGTCGATTGGTGTTTCTCTTACATTTTGCTGTCTATCTATAACTTAGTTCTTGTAAAAGGATGCTTCAAAATTTACTTTCGATACTTCAAGGATCAAAAATGCGTTTTTTTGGGTGATTCGAGCTTTCACTATCCAGCGAGCGGTTCATTCTCTTACTTCATAGTGTATTTTGAGCGAGATAGCTTTTTCTTTTAGTAATTACAGTTTATATAACAGATTTGATAATCTGATAAAATATATGGATAAGAAATTAAACTTCCATAGGTAACTGCATCAGTTGTGAGGTAAGTTGGAGCACAGACATTAACAATAAAGATAAGTTAAAGTCATCAAACTTTCTGAAAGAAGCGCAGTCACAGAATCCTATGAGCTTAGTTTAGCGATTATTACATGGATTATTTTTCCTGGAGCTCAGTTGCCTAAATCATTAGAAAATGTTCCTGTTGGTATGACTATACTAATTTGGAATAAATATAATTATTGATCTTTTCGTAGATCTTTAAATTATAAAATAGTAGTTTCTCTTGTAATCACCTGGAACATATCAATTGTTTTTTATTTTATTTTTCCAGTTGTTTTCCAATTTGGTCAGAATGCGTATGATGACTTGAGAAAGCACTATCAACCAGATCAACACATTAGTATACAAAAACCTAAATATATTGTTACTTGCAGTTTTTTTCTAGATTATCGGCGACTCATTCAATTGGAATTATTTGTGGTTTGCAATAAGCAAAATAAATTCATTCTAATGGTTTTATTAGTATTTTCTCCTGCAAACTAATTATTCAATCATGTTTTCCGGTATTTACCTACACTTTTTTTCATTACATCAGACGATAAGTAAAATATCCAATGAAATGTTGCTTTTTGAAAAGAAATCTGGAATCGATCTCTCTATCGGTTTCGGTGTTCCAAATTTTCCATCAATTTAGAATCAGTTTCCTTTAACACTGTCTTAATTATTGTTCATCTGTATTTTTGTCCACTTTTTCTAATCACTATCCTAAAACTTTGGCTTTACGGCTATCAAAATACAAAACTGGTATTTTTAACCTTTTTCTCATTTCATGCGATTTTCTCTTGTTTATTGCGGCGCTTTATATACTTTGTTGCTATCTTAAATTGTATTATTATGCTTTATATCATACAGAACTAATTATTCCATCATTTTTATGACATACAATCTTAAAAAATATTATGTTAAACATATTTTTACTTTCTTTATACCTGCTTCAAAATAGGACAAATTTAACAATTTCTTGAAACTTTGAGCTCAATTCGGAGACAGAAGATATCTTTCGAATTGAAAAATATTTTGCATACGTATTTAAAACAGCATTTAGCACTAAAATATAACTATTACGTTAGCAATAGAGGGAAAAAAGGAAATCGGCCCACACTAACTTACATGTGATGAATTTAAAGTTTCGAAGAATCGACCGTGGAGAGACTTGCCTTTCCATATATCAACCCGATCTTGTACCCCAATTATCGGTGGTGAAACAGGATTTGATAAATTTAAGGGCGTGTACTTCAAATCACACGCAATGAGGTCTTCATAACCCAATTTATTCCTTGATGAGATAAAGTAAGATTGGAGGAGGTTTATCTCTTTGTTATTCATGTTTTTGATGTTTAACATGCCTCTACCACCAATCTTCCTTGGTAAATATAATCTCATCAAGGAACATCTTGGATGATGCATCCTATATTGTGTGAGCAAACCACGTACCCTTAAATCCATCTTGTCTAGTTCCGTTTGGTTCCACTTAATGATTCCAAAAGAATACAAAATTTTCGGTACAACCCATGAATTAATGGCCATAATTTTATTTCTCCCGGAGAGAAAACTTTTCAAAACTTTTTTTAATCGTTTAATAAATTCATTTTTAATGTTATTTTTTATAATTTTGTGGTCAAAAACTAGATTTTGTTGAAAGCCAAGATATTTGTAATTTTGATTATCTAAAAGAGGAATGTTTGTAACAGATGAAGAACTATTTTGAAGATTGTTTCGGATTATTCCTTTTTGAACATTAATTTTTGCACATTTTTCTAAGCCAAATTCCATTTTTATATCATCACTAAATTTTTTTGTAATTTTGATTAATTTTTCTAATTCAACTAAATTTTTACCAAATAATTTTAAATCGTCCATATAAAGTAAATGACTAAATTTAATACCAGACCTTTTTAATTCATAACCACAATTTGAGGATTCCAATAATTTACTCAGTGGATTTAGAGCTAAGCAGAACCAAAGCGGACTTAGACTATCTCCTTGAAAAATACCTCTATTGATATGGATTGAATCGGTTATATATTTTCCAGAAGGTTGAGAAACAGATATTTTTGTTCTCCATTTTGACATCAAAAATTTTAGAAATTCTACGAGTTTGTTGTTAATTTTATATATTTCCAAAACTTTTATTAGCCAAGAATGTGGGACTGAATCATATGCTTTTTTGTAATCAATCCATGCCATAGAGATATTTTTCTTTTTGTGTTTCACCTGCTCACAAATAATACTAATAATACTGTCTATTAAGAGCAATTCCTTTGTCCCACGAGATCCCATTTTACATCCATTTTGTCTGACAGATAAAATATCATTTTCAATTAAGTATGAATGAATTTTGTTTGAAATTATAGATGTCAAAAGTTTATAAATTGTTGGTAGGCATGTAATTGGTCTAAAGTTATTTGGAGTTGAAGCATTATTGATTTTTGGGATCACGTGGGTTAATCCTTCTGTTAAGAATTCTGGAAAGTTCAAATTTTCAATTGCAGATTGAAACTGTCTTGCCAATATTATATGTGAATTTGTAAATTTTTTAATCCAAAAGTTTTGTAGCCCATCTTTTCCCGGAGATTTCCAATTTTGTATTTTTTTTAATGCAGTTTTAATGTCAATCAAATTTATACTAAAATTTTGCATTTCTGGATGTTCAGAATTAATTTCTTCTAACCAATCACTATTAGTATTATGGGATATAGAATTCGACCAAAGATTTTTCCAAAAAGTTTCCATATCATCTTTATTAGGTAAATTATCCGTTTTGAAATTTGAATTTTCCAGATTGGTAAAACATTTTTTTTGATTAAAGGAGAAGAGATGGTTCTGTTTTTTCCTTTGAACCCTTTCTTTAAATCTTCTTATCCGTTTAGCTAACGCCAAGACTCGTTGTTTAAAAAAGTCAATTTTTTCTATTATTTTTAAATTAAAGTTATCAATTGAATATATATTTTCGATATCAAAAATTTTCTCAACAAACAATTTTAATCTTGGTCTATGGTTTCCAGAATTAAATGATGTAAGTTTTCCAATTATTGAGCGAAATTTAGTTATTCTATTTTCTATTCTTTTTTGCCAACGGGGGGTACTTGAATGGTCAATGATGTTTTGATTTCGACTTCGATTAAATTTAATATTAGCCATATTTATGCAAGTAGCCGCTGCACAATAAAGAATAGAATGAACGTCTTGTAAATTTTGACAGGAGTTTAAATCATCTAAAATAATATTATTAACACGACAAATAATTTTTTCAATAATTGGAAAACTTTTGAATTTTGGCAATAAAGGTCGAAGAAAGGGTTCTTGATTACGAAACAACAAAAGCATCTCTTCATATTTGCTCTTAATAGAGTCATAATCAGGGATATTGAAATATTCAAAGTTCTCGTTTGAAGCATCATTAGAATTTATAATATTTATATTATGAATGTCATCAGAGCTTGTGTTGTGATGATTAAGTTGTGAATTTATGTCCAAAATTGTGTTATGATGATTCATCGGAGAACTTAAATATTCCGATCTAAGAACGTCTAGTTCAGATTCCGATAATAATTTGTTTCTAATTATTACCCGAACCTGATCGGACAATCTTTGGGTACTAACATTTATCGTGGGCTCCAGAAGAAGCCATTCCTCGGACAGCCTTTGTCTGTAGCCAGTCAAGAAACTGCCCCCCTCTGTAGCTCGGTTGTACGCCCGGATGACATTTTTATTCATTTCTCTCGTCCATCTCATCCTGCGGCGTACTTGACCACCTGCAGCGGGGCCTGCTGAACTACGAGGGTTCACTCGGCCCAAGCATGCAGGTGTCGATGGTGGTGTCCGATCTTCTTCCATCACAAACAATAATTAACAGTTAGTTTGGCATTATACATTTTCTTCTTTTTTTATTTTTTTTATAAAAGTTCTTGTTTTCCATTTTATTTGACTGATCCAAAAATAAATAAACCATGAAAAATATTTCAAAAATTGTTTTTTTTCACAAAACAGTTCCGTTGTCAAGTTAATTTTTATTTTCCAAAACACTGATAATAAATTTTCAATTTTCGTTCTTCCAAAGCGTAGAGTTTTATAAAAGTAGAGTTTTTATAGCACAAATTATAAAACAAATAGTAAAAAACACTTTTTTAACAATCTTGAAGATAAATTGTAAAAAATAACTATAAAAAAAATATTTTTGAAAGATGGAGATCTTTTATGTAATGTATGATGTCAAACCGTTGCTAGGTGTTATTATTATTATTATTAATTATTAAATATTATCTACTTGTTGTATACATGAGATTTTCCGACATGTTGAACATGTCGAGAATTCTCATGATTATAGGAATTTCGGAGAACTAAACATTACCACCTAATGGCGAACGTTGGTAACGTAAAGTGATCACCCTAAGCCAGCCTTCGAAATTTTTTTTTTTTTTTTTATTTATTTAAAGAATAATAATAGTACAATTTTATAAAGATATATTACCATACAATAATTACTTAATGCTATTTGTATAATATTATATTTACTGCTCCATTGTAAGCATATAACTTGTGTATGGAGCAGAGGTACATTTTTTTGTTATAATATTATATTACCAGTTTTTTTTTATTTTTTATTTTATTATTATTATTTTTTTCTACTTGACCTTATGGATATTTTATATGAAGTTATGGATATTGCAATGACATATTTATATGAATTAATTTACAAAACTATTGAGATAAATACAAATTTTGTTATCCTTAAGATTATTTTAATGATGTAATACATTTGTGTGAAATGTGAAAGGTATAGATAGTTTATTTTCTATTATAGTCGAATAGGTGTATTATGTTAAAGTGATTAGGTATATGAGCATTGATGAAATGAAATATAACGTGATTTATTTTAAATAATGAAAGTAAAAAACATTAAGATATTGGAATATTTAATTTGTTTTAATTTTGTTTTTAAATGTCTTATATATTTGAATAGTTTTAATGTAGTTAGGTAGCTCATTGAAATATTTAATGCCTAGGTATTTGTAGTGATGTTGTGAAATTGTTTTTTTACATAATGGTATAGTTAAATTCCCGAATATGTGAGATCTTTGGCTGTGTACAGTATTCACTCTTTCTCGGCCATATGTCTCCTTATGTGTTTGGAGTATTGCAGTGTTTTTATAGATTTTTTCTATTGTCGGTACTTTAAATATATCAAAAAGCTCCTCAGTGGGAAAAGTTCTCTTTTTTCTAAGGATTATTTTTATTATTAGCTTTTGTGCCACATTAATCGGTTGTAAGTTAGTTGGGTAGGTTCCACCCCATACAATAATACCGTATAATAGAATCGATTGTACAAATGCATAGTATATTGTTTTCATTGATTCTTTTAACATAATGTTTCTCAGTCTCAAGAATATATACACTAATTTTCGTACTCTATTAACAGTTGTTTCCAGTTGTTTCTTCCATTTCATGTCCTGGTCTATGTGTATTCCTAGATATTTTGTTGTTGTTTTTTGAATAAGCGATCTGCAATTTATACTGTCACATAAGTTGTTGCTGCAATTAGGACTATGAATTTTTATAATAATGTTTGGAGGAATCTGAGGGGTACTTGCTGCAAAAGGTATGAAAACTGTTTTTTGGGTGTTTAAATATAGTAAATTTATGTCAAACCATTTCTTTATTATGTTAATGTCATTGTTTGCTTTTTCTATTGTTTCCGTCCATGTATTTCCTGTCGATAGTAAGACCGTATCATCTGCGTATGTGAACAATTTTCCTTCCAGATTTAGTTTAAAAATACTGTTGATGTATAATATGAATAACATGGGTCCTAATACTGTTCCTTGTGGCACCCCATAGTCTGGAGTTCCTGGATCACTATATATATCGTGTAGTTTAACGAGTTGTCTCCTATCGGATATATATGTTTGAAACCATGACAACGCTTTATTTTGTATGCCATTTTGTGATAAGTTGCTCAAAAGGATTTTGTGTGACACACTATCAAATGCCTTACATAAGTCCACAAATATCCCGATACTTTTTTTGTTGTTGTCTATATTGGCTATTATTTCAGATGTTACATTTGCTATGGCATCGTGTGTCCCAGTTTCTGTTCTAAATCCGAATTGATTGGAATCTAATATGTTATTTTGATTAAAATATATGCCAACCTGTCTTTTGGCTTTTTTTTTTATAATTTTGGCTATATTAGAAATAACTGATATAGGTCTATAATTTGTGGTTATTTCCGGTTCTCCGCTTTTATAAATCGGAGTAATTATAGCTTTTTTATAATTTGAAGGGAATTTCCCCATTTTAAAACTTTGATTTATTATGTATGTCAAGGGTACGCTAACATAAGTTTTATATCTTTTTAGAAGTGTTGCATTTATGCCATCGAATCCTGTGGATGATTCATCTCTAAGGGTCATTATAATATTTTCTACTTCATTTTTAGTTATTGTAGAGAATTTAAATGCTATGTTGTTATTTGTAGTTGTAGATATCGGCACGTTATCTTGTGAGTTTGGGTTGTTTTTTTGTATCTCATTTGCCAATTTTCTACCTACACTCAGAAAGAAGTTATTAAATATGTTTGCACATTTTTTTGTTTCGTCTTTGACATTAAGTTTTATATTTTCGTGTTGAATTGTATTTATTTTTTCTTTTTTTTGTTTAGTTTTGTCTAACAGTTCGTTAATGATCTTCCACTTAGTTTTGGTGTTATTCTCATTTTCGTTTATAAAAGAAATAAAAAATAAAAGAAAATAAAAGTATTTCGAAATAAAAGTAGAAGACGGTCGTAAGCCCGTAGTGGTTTGTTCCATTAAAAAATTGAACATCAGTAATGAATTGTTAGAGTCATCAGCTGTTACATATTCGTCAAGAACCTTGTAGGTTAGGTACAAGCACAATAAATAAAATTTTCAGTATGTTAGTAGTTTTAATCTAAAAAATAATTATTGGGACTTTTAAAAATACATACCTAATAATATTTATTTTTATTGATTGCAAAAACGTTAAATAATGTGTAAAGGGCAAACATGTAATAATACCTATGTGGTGTGAAATCGACAGAAGAACATGACGTGGTCAAAATTCGAACAATTGTAATTTCTGAGAAACGTATTTTCGAACAACCGTTTTTCGAAACACAAAAACAGATCCAAAAATCATCGTAGTAGGTACTATGTCTATATGGGGGAAAAATCAATTTTATTCGATTATCTCAAAATTAATTTTTTGGCGCTTAGTGCGTATTTTATTTCCACTATACAATATTATTGTTTTTCGAATTATTTTTATCTTAGGTACATACCCCAGTCCAGGTAGGACATTTTTAAAACACGAACTTTGCTCAAATGGGGAGGTATTTATTATAGGTAGGTAAAAAGTTAACGTCAAAAAATTCAAAATCGTCTTCGAAATTGAAATACTTACACGATCTAATAATATCGAAGTGTCTCCAGAATGTGGAACCAATCGAAGACGAAAAATGTGAAGAATCCAAAACTAATTAATACTTCAAAACGGGCGTCGCTGTCGTCGCGATGTAATTGACAGGCAGCCATTTTGTTTCGAGCTGTTTCCAAATTGGAATATTTGAAAATACATTTATAGAATGGTAGACTCCCTTATCACGGTGCAGGACTCGCAATGAAATTGACAGCGAGTAAAAAAGGGGATGGATGGGAGTTTGATTGATAAATTCTTCGATTATTTATCCATATCAAACTTCCCTATTCTATTATTTTCTCCCTCTGTGATCCCACTTAAGCACATAGGGAGTTAATATGAGGTCAACACTGCGTTCGATCTAACGCTGTACAAATCTTCCAGCTCTGCTTCGAATGAACAGAATACAGTAGGTAAAAAAAATTTCCTCATCTTTGGGACACTGATGGGAGAGAAAACTTTTTAAAGAATTTTTTTTTTACCAATATTCTTTTGAAAATTTTAAAAACATAGGTATAGGACTTATTGTAACTATGTGCTTTCAAAATAATATTCACAATATTATTTGGAGATCTAGGCGCCTACGTATTTATAGTGTATTTCAGTGTTGCAAGTGATCGAATATTCAATTAAAATGTTTTCTTTTTACGATCTTTCATCATATTTTTTTGTTAATTTGTTTGTTGTTTTGTTAATCCAGTTTGTCTACCTACATACTCGCGTATCGTACAATCGAGACACCAACAGAACACTGTACAACGAAAACAAAAAAAAATCATGAAACAAACACGGAATCTCCAGTGCTTCAATAACAGGTATCTCCCGCATAGATTTATTCTCAATTCTGCATAGTTAATAATATGTAATTTCCTATGCATATGTAATTATACGATACATCACTGCTATTGCGGTTGCATACTTTTAAATAATTTCAATAGCTTTAAAAAAAGTAATTTTTGTCTTGTAATTATTTATCTCGAACTAGTAAGGTATTTAACTATCATGACACATATACCTACCTTTTTTACATAATTCATAGCTTTAGGTATATTATAAATGTCTAATTTATTTATTTATTTCTGAGAGACACCGACAAAACAAAGAACTACACCAATAAAAAAAAATCATGAAACAACTACATAGAATCTCCAATGCTCCAATAACAGGTATCTTTCGTGCATACTTAGGTAGGTACAATCAATGCATTTTCCTTATACTATAGTCAATAACAAGCCTTAGTCTCTAGAAAGAAACTAAAAGATCAATTTTTTATACCTACCATTATTAATCTAAATTCTAAGTGATACTTTTTTCGTTCATTTTTCTTTCTTTCTTAATTATATCTTTCTTAAAATAGCCAACTCTGAAATTCGGGTGACGAAATTGCCACATAGTGACGGATGATCTTTTAAACTTATACAAGAGTGGTTATGTACCTATATACCTATCTACTTATAGGTATGCATCCTCTGTAGCAGCACAAAATAAAGAGCTATGTAGTGTAGTAGGTAGGTACTAATTCTTAATTGATTTAAAACACGGTGTATTCGATTTGTAAGCGTGTAGAATTTTCAATTAAACAGTCAAAACTTTCCCCCATTCCTCTCTGCCCTCCCCTTAATCAGGGATCTTGATGGATGTACCAAAAATACACCTATCTACATAAGTAAGTATGCACGTATTTTGGGGAAATTAGTCTCTCATCAGTTAAAGAAGGCGCTAGGAAGGTACCTATGTGAAATGTTAGTAAATGATCATTTTTTAGATCTATGGTGGTTTGTTTTTCAAAGTTCCTACTCTTTGATGCTGATCCCCAAGTATCTTTCCATCTTTTAGGAGTTCTTCTGCGAGGTCAACTTCCATATGGCTGATAGTATAATGCGATAGAAGAAAGTCTGGTATTGTCTATTCATTCGACATGTATATGCAAAGCTGTCATTCCGCTCTATACATTTTGTAGCCCTGCAAATTAATGTCCTGTAAGGCAACAGGGATCTGAAATATTCTTTCAAAAGATCTATGTAACTTTAGAAAAAATATAGGTACTACCCTGTAGTTACATACATATTAAATCTTCTTCTTCTTGTCGTGTCATACTGATGTATGCTCATATATTACCTATATTATCATTAGCTACTATTATCATATTTTCCATCATAGGTACATATATCAAACAAAACAAATAAATAAAATCAAGTTATAAAATGTTAAAAAAATAAAAACAAATGGTTAAAAGAATAAAATCAAACGGTTTAAAGAATAAAAACAAGAAAACAATAAGGTAGGTATCTTCGTAAGCAGGACCTATGTAAACAGATGCAAATTTTCGCTAGTCCTATATTATATCCTTTCACTCAAGTATGAATCCCAGCATTCTCTTGGCCCTTTCCAGAATAAAATTAAAATGAGCTTTATACAGCATTTGAGTCGAGGACAACACCCATATCCCTTACCTGCTCACATCGGCATCGGCTCGTATCTCGCTATCAAATTCCTGAGAAAGCTCAAGTTAACTTCATGCTCTGACATTCGTATATTATTATATTTAATTTCCTGACAGTCTCCGATACAATTAATTTTCCGAAAAACTTGGGATGAGAAGCCCTGACCCAACAAAATACAAAGAGAACAACAAAGGACCCAGGTGAGATCTCTGGGGAATCCCCGAAAGGCATGGAGGAAACTGGAATATTGTACCATTCAATACCTACAGCTGCCTACGATCTAACCTCAACATATTAATAGGGTGAAAACAAAAAGAACGCCGATTCCGACCGGGCGCAAAGAATGTTTCTATGCATTTGAATGAGGATACGCATATAGCAAAAGCAGGAACCCGCTTTCCGGCATGCCCATTTATGCATAGAAATCATAGACAACATTCTTTGCGGCGATCGGTGCCGGTCGGAATTTTGTGTTTTCACCCTTATGATGCAAGCTAGCCTCATAGTCTGGGCGCCTGGGTTTTGGGCAAAATAGGTCTATCACGAGTTTCAACAGTTTTAATACTAACATATCTGAATAGGTTTAGTCTTAAAAAAGGCCATCCTTTATCATCGACGTGGGTCTCTCCATTAGCAAGCCATATGCCAACTCTTGCTCAATAAAATTGTTGTTTCTAAGGATACTTTGTGTAGGTAAGTATAGGTATATGGTTGGTGGCACTAAATATCCACCATGATATCTAAACTTTAATGGGGTAGTAGGTAAGGCAGGCCATCCAGGAGGTATTTGTGACATAAATTATTCGAGCAGTTAACACATCCAGCAGGACCCTTAGCGTCGCAATGAATTACAAGTGATTTAGTGACCCTACAGCTCGTTAGTGGGGAGCTCCATGTCCACCAACTACACTTGTACCTTGCATTACGAGTCTTCTCATTAAGCGAAACATCTGATGAAAATGTATCTTGCCCTATATTTCTGGTTATAAGTCAAATGCATCGCCTCGGCTATCCAAGAGCTCAGTTCAGCATTTTTTTTTAGATCTACACCTTTCCTCTTCTTCCCTAGACTTTGCTTATCATTACTAATCTTTAAAATCTTTGACCCATATAAAAAAACAATGACAAACACAATATTAATTCCAGCGCAAATCAGTTTTTTAGATAACTATAAGTACTTTGGAATCCGTTGATGCAA
The DNA here is from genome assembly GCA_963576905.1 of Mystacides longicornis. NCBI lineage: Eukaryota > Metazoa > Arthropoda > Insecta > Trichoptera > Leptoceridae > Mystacides > Mystacides longicornis. Next base: position 17,677,461 of record OY756425.1, read on the forward strand.
ATCGATTAGGCTTGGACTACAATAGCACACTGTATACCTATTACGAAAAGCTCAAAGGACTGCTCTGGGATAGGATTTTTTTTTTATTATTATTAAGTAGTAGGTACCTATTTCCCCTAGGCCCCTTGCAAGGCTCTTGGAATCTGTTTAAGAATAAGTAAGTATAATCCCAAAAGTTACAATTATTGAAACTTTCCTATAGAGATTAAAGGAGACAAACCAAACAATACTTAGTCCATTTTACGTAACTATCGACTAGTCAATCAGCATAACCCCTTAGAGTAAGATGACAGTAAATAGTAGATTTTTAATAGGAACCAGAAGAATTTAAAAGGTTCTTCTGGAATTATTTCAGGAGGAGATTGGAGAAAAAGTGGCAAACATCATTAGATACTGCAGATCTGTGATTGTGACCAGAAAATTGACTGAATTGAATTGATTCTGGTACTCCTTGCCAAGGACCACGATATGGGGGACCCGAACCAAAGGTCGTTAATGTTCTGAAGGTCACGAGTTCAATCCCCACCGCATTTTTCTCTTCCACAACACAAGCTTTCCTAAGTGATTTCTATTTGTGTGACCCCCGATTCGTTTAAAGAAGAGAGGGAGATGAGAATGGCGATTCTGTTTTCCTAAATGTTGTTCATTATAGACCACACTGTTTAACGGCTAACTCACGTTATTAGAAGTTCTACTGTATTTTGTACACAGTAGGCAGGTTACTCGACAATCGCACCAGCCATCCTCACAATGGGGTAGGTAGGTAGGTACTAATTTAGCCACCCTTTGCAAATTAAATAAGAAAACATTCAAGAAGGTAGGAACGTACGTCCAAAGATAAAAGAATTTCTACTTCATTGCTGTTATGCAGCTCATCTATCACTTATTTAACCTACCTATATATATTTAAAGGACTATAAAAACGCACTACAAAAATTGCGGGAGGGGGGGGGATGCGGGTTTGCATATTGTTGAATTTGAAAATATATCCAGTAGGTACACTACGACAGAGAGCTGAGATGTAAAAATTAGGGAAAAATAATGAATTTTTCACTATCTTTTTGGCCAGGCGTATTTATCCGGCGTATGAATTTTCGATGGGATACCTAGCAAGGACGAAAAAATAATCTACTTGTACCTATAGAATGTTTCAAAGTATTTTATCACTATCTGCCTTTTTTCTGAAAATAATTGGTAGGTAAACCTATAAAAAATCGTTTGTATGGGTGCTAAGTTACTTCTACTTCTCAGCCTAGAACTGATGGACACTCCTTTTGACCGTAGGCCTCCTCAGTATGCCTCCGAGTTGGGGTCGCCCGACGTTTCTCTGGGATAGGTTGCTTAAAGTAACTGGTAGGTACCAAATATGATATAGTGTATTGGAAATGGAAATCAACCTCTACCGAAAAGCCACATTTCACAGCAAGTTTTTGGTGAACTGATTTTTAGAAACACCAAGAGAAAGAAAATATCCTACCTGGGACACATACCTATTTCGTAACACCAAATATGTGCAAATTGTTTCACGAAGGGGAAATTGATGCACGGATGTCGAGGTGTGGGTAGAGAGCAGATGTCCTAGCTAAGAAACATCAGAAAATGGACCGGAATCTAGCGGATGGAAGAACTCTTCTGATTTTGAACTTTATTTTACAATTTTTATTAGAATTGTTTCGGAACAGGCTTAAGTCTAGTGAGGCAATATATTCCATTACATATATTTAAATAACATTGTATTATGTACTTTTCTTTTGGAAAAAATAAATAAAAAAAGCCTAGAACAGAGAAGCCTACCTATACGCCATAGTGGTAGCCGATATTGGGGGTCCTGACATATGGCACAGGAAGAACAAGTTACCCATTTGTGTGTAAGTATTCAGAACCTAACTGAAAAGAGAGGACAATGAAGATAATATTCTGTCAAAACAATATCTTTCGAGAGTGGATTGCCACGTTGGAAGAAAGAAGAAGAATATACCATTATCATTATTATGGTTACGAGATTGCATAAAGTTAGGAGAAACTGATTAACTCAAGTGTGACATTCTCCCGTGTGGGGTGGCGGATCCCCCATCGGGCGCGTCCCCAGGTGGTGGATAGGGGAAAGCCTCGCTGCAGTGTAAACTGGGCGGTGGTACCAGAAATATTTGGCGCGAACCAAAAACCGCAACCGTCCAAAGCCAAGGTGTGGACCGTGCTGATGGCTGTATGGCACCGGGGACCGAACATCAAATCCGGTGTCGCTAACGGACCTATGGGAGCTCCCCCAAATTAAAAAAGCAAAAAAAAAAAATGGAAAAGTCGAAAACAAACATGGACATACCCCAGGGGGGTACCACAACTTTTGTTAGTGGAGAATCCCCCCCCGAAGTTACTTCGGGCTGCCCCTCGGATTCTGGGGAGGGCAATTTTCGATTGCAGGTTGTGGGAGATGCTGAAGTTAATCCCTTTGCTAGAAGAAGTTCCCTCAGGAGAACCCCACCGGGAACCCCAGAGCTAGAAATGGAAGTCATGAAGGACGACGTTTTTGTTAATTTACCGACCAATAGCCGTGGTCAATCTGGAGATAGAGAAACGAAGAAAAGAAAGGCTCCTCCGAGCCCAGATGAACTCAATAAAAAGGGCAATGAAATAACCGCATTAAAGAATAAAATCGATGACCTGATGCTGTTTGTAAATAGTAATAAGAGTGTCCACCTTGGGATCAAGGACCTAGCTGTGGAACTTACGGAGCTAGCGGCAATAGCACTAAATCAAAAAGATCATAACGAAAAACTACACACAGACTATCAGGAGGATTATAAAAATCAAATTAAATATAGAGATGAAATGATCAAAAGCTTGGAGTGTGAAATAAACGGACTGAAAACTGAACTTAAGAATGTACACGGTGAATGCTGCCCCAAATGTAAAACGAATAAATATGACCTGCAAATGGAAGAATCTAAATCATTAGGCAGACTTATAATTTCTATGGAAAAAGAGTGGACCAAAGAGAGTTATGAAAAAATAAAAATGGAAACTACCGATCCTCTTAAGATAGATGTGGAAGATATATATTACGTCACAATAGTAGAAAACGAATCCCAACGTAACTTGGTACATAGAGCAATGAAAAGATATCCAGAACTTGCAATAGGTGAGAAAATCCCGTGCGGAAAAGGATCTAGAACTACCATGGAGATGACAATAAAACTGGGAAGCCTAATAAAGAACAGAAATGTATCCATTATAAATTGCATAGGCCCTGAAGAAATGGTAATAGAAAATACATTTGAGGTGTTAAATGATATAGAAGAACTATTACGTAAAAGGGAACTAAAACAAATAGCTGTAATTATTTGTGGTTTAGACCCAAATATAGCTAGAAAGATAGCAGCTTTTGTGTTTTGCGACTCAAACATAGAAACCATCAGGCTTATATGTCCTGATAAAATCGATAGTTCGAGGACAACAAGGCAAGGAGAGGCCATCATAATTGAAGGAAACGAAGAGTCGTATGCGGACACTCTACGAAAGCTGAAGACTGGCTTAGGAAAAGGAGAAAAGGACATGATAAAAAATGTCCGTAAGACTAGAGGAGGAGGAGTAATACTAAGGACAAAAGGTGACGCCGAAGAGGTTTCTACGGCAGTAAAGGGCCTGATGATGGGCAGAGGTGTCAAAACGATAAGCAGTAGACAGGAAACTATTCATGTGACGGGCATGGATGCAGTGACTGATGCTGAGGATGTCAAAGAGGCCGTTCTCAGAGAATGTGCCCTAAAACATCCAGAACAGTTAACAATCGGCCCTCTAAGGCCTACTAGAGAGGGAAGCCAAGCGGCATCCATAAAAATCGCTACGCAAGATACAAACAAGCTTCCAGCAAATGGAAAAATTAGGATAGGCCTATGTCTCTGTAACATAAGGAAAAGAGTCGAAGTTCAACGGTGTTATCGTTGCTGGTCTTACGACCACAAAGCTGCTTCTTGTAAAAACGAAGACAGAAGTGATAAATGTCGTAAATGTGCCGAAACGGGGCACGTTTCAAAGAACTGTAATGGGAACGAATTTTGTCCATTATGTAAAAAGGACGGACATGTGGCGGGATCAGGCAGATGCACCATTTTTAAAGATGCCTTGCGAAAGGCGCGCAATTCATTATTTTAATAATGGTTTTCAAAATATTACAAGTAAATTCTGGAAGGAGTGTTCCCTCACATGACATGGCTTACTGTTTCGCGTTAAAAGAGGAATATGATATGATTGCTTTTAGCGAACCTAACCTTTCAAAGTGTAAAGGAAGAAACTGCTACACTAGTCTAGACGGCGGAGCTATGATTATGAACGTGAGTAATAAATTTAGAATAACACAATACCGATGCCTAGATAGTGCGATATGTGTTGAAACCATAGACTACAAAATCTACATCATGTACCTTAGCCCAAACAAATTTCCACCGCACGAATTTGAAAAACATCTTGAAAATATAGAGTATGACATGAGAAATAATTTAAACAAAAAAGGAATCATAGTAGCGGGAGACTTAAATGCAAAGCATCCTTGCTGGGGAGGGCAATCCAAAAATAAAAAAGGCGACATCCTGCTTGAATGGACCAATTCACTCAACCTGAACATACTAAATGATGGTTTAACTCCAACGTGCATAAGAACAAATGGTGTATCTTTTATAGATATTACAATAGTGTGTGAGAATATCATGACTAAAAAGCCAGTATGGACGGTACTAGATCGAGAAGAGACTATGAGCGATCATGTTTTTATCTCCATTGAGATTCCAACTACACAGATGAGAGTTTGCTCCGGATATGTTTTTGGAAAAACCGACTGCCAGGTCTTCATAGATTCTTTTGTAAGCCGAGTCATTGATAGGGATGTAAGCTTTCATGAGTGCACAAACGCGCTTATGGGTGCTTATAAAGATAGTACACCACGCATCAAACGAGGGCAAAATCAGAGAATCCCCTACTGGTGGAACCTAGACATCCAAAGGTCGATTAAGGAAGTGAAAAAGAAACGTCGAGCATACCAAAGGTGCCGTCATCCAGAAAGGAGAAATGAATTACACGAAATATACAAACAAGGGAAAAATAACTTAAAAAAAGATATTTCAAATGAAAAGAAAAAGGCTTGGAAGGTCCTGTGTGACAAACTTTCCACAGATATATTCGGAGACGCTTATAAAATAGTTAAAAATCAATTGAAAGCTCCAAGCCCGAGGACAGATCTCACCATAGAGGACCATCTAAAGTTTTTTGAACAACTTTTCATCCATAAGAAAGAGGAAAATTTAATCGAAGTTAAAATCAAAACTTCTGTAAATATTAGAGTTAGTGAGGAGGAAATAGAGTACATGGCTGGAAGAATAAAAGCCGGCAAAGCGCCCGGGCCCGATGAAATTTCCCCAGAGATAATAAAAAGATTACTTATGTCAGAAAAAAACTACTTCCGATCACTTATGGGAAAACTTCTAACAGATGGTACTTTTCCAGAAGCATGGAAAACAGCAAAGCTTCTACTTATAGAAAAACCCAAAAAATATCTAACAGAAGACACCAAGTATAGGCCAATCTTGTCGTGTCTCTTAAACGACCCGACGATGTTGAGTATTTAATTGTACCTACCTATATAGTATATCTGCTCCTGCGCTGGTTTTAGTTTGCTTAAATGTCTACCTATACACCTTTCTTCATAGTCGTCCCCGTTTTCATGGTAACATGTCAGTAAACAAGCCCGCTCCTCGACTGGAAGCCCCCTGGTGTATTCATGTCCAATCACTGGTCGTGTTAATACTCTGCCCCTTTTGATAAATATGCATACCTTTGCACTACTCGCGCGCGTAGGCTATCCCCGCCCCTAGACTTCGGATCCATTCCATTTCGTCCTGTACAAGCACTCTTGATTTTCGATCTCTACTAACAGGACGCGCTCCTGTCGTTACGACCATGTATCGAAATGGTTATAATCGAGAAATTATATTTAAATCTTCATGTGAATAAATCTATAATAACAGTGACGGAATTAATTAGTGAGCCGTGATATGTGCTTTATAATAACATTAATAATCAATTTTTTATTCTCACTTAATAAGTGCTGGCGTGGGTCGTGTTTCCCGCCATATTGTTTTTGTTCCTGCTTTTTTGATTGAACCGTTAAGAAATACGAATTGAAATTCAACCGAACTCATAAACATCTTGTTCCGCACCTGTGACTCCTGTTTTCATTGTTCAGACCATTCAAAAGTGAACTACTAATATTATACATAAACTATCCTTGTGCCGAAGACAAGTTCATCTCGAATCTTACTAAACTTTTTCAACATCGATACCAGCCGCTCCCAGAGCCGTTGCTTGTCTTGGACAAGCAAAGTAAAGGATTACTTTACCGTCTACATGATGCCTACTCCGTTTCGAACCTGATGACCGCCTCCTTACCTCCGTGTCTGGGCCCGAGCTTTGAACTCTTCGAAATCTACATCTATCTTGAGGACCACCTCTTCGTCCGGATTCTATCACGACGTACATACATATTATCGTACCGTAAAAGGCAAACACATCACCTGGAAATCTTCTCATCACATCAACCAAATTCATGTCATGTAAGCCACTATTTTATATCAAATTTTATTGTCTTTTTACATTCCGTACAGAAGTAATGTTCCTTTGAATGTACCCCTTGTCAATCAAAATCCATAATAATATATTGATTGTGTGTAAAATAACATTTAGCTCTTTGATTTGATATCACCTATATTTTCCATTCCACATTCAAGTACCTACTGAATGCCTAATAATGAAAGATTGCATCATCTAACCCTCTACACCAAGCACCTAGATGACTACTTATACATAAGAACGATCCGACCAGGATCTGCAAATCTATATATAAAACTTAGAAGAGTCCGAGTGACCACACACTTTACTATCTATTGCAATGTTATATATCATTGGACATAAGAGTATATCACAGCAACCCCTCTCGGTTGTTGGTTTTTTCCTCTCCCTACTGGACACCCTGAAGATCATAAAGGAAGATACTAATCTCTCTTTTATTAAGAAGTCTCCGCTCATTAAGAGTTCTATTCTTTCACATAGATATGCTAGCCAGGCAGAAGTATAACCACAACGGAAGTAAGTATATTTGTACAGTTTTTCCTTCCTAGGACTAATCTACTTTTTGTTCCATATTTCTTTTCTTTAACCAAATGCTGTTGTCCCCAAAAAGGTCACGGCATTTATGGCGAGCCAACGTGGAGCTCGATTTTTGTCGCAGCCAAGCTGTGGAGCTCGATATTGTTTCACGGATGCCATAGCATTCATGGCACCCTTTCAATTAAAAGTTTCCGTTTGAAATTCCTTGCCCACTTTTGTCCAGTATTGTCCACATCCATTGCAATAGATAGGTGGATAACTTCTATTAATTTTCAAATGGTGATTTGGTGTATGATGAGATCTAAGGTGCAAGGTGGATGGAGATTTGGTGATTTAATATTGTAAAACATTTCAGAAAATATTGTATAATTGTTCAGATCCAATATTGAAAGAAAAAATAATTTAACAAAAAATTTTCTCTTTTGCACATCGCGAATCGTACACGGACGTTTCCGCTAGTATTCAACCACTCGTATTTGTGTGTGTTTGTGTATGTGTAGCGCGACGCTGGGCCGCTTTCTCTCCACGTGCAGGAATAAACCTGCATAAAGAAAAAAATAATAATAACAAGCCAACGGACACTCTTACCTTGAGATTTTGCACAGGAAACCGTAGTACCTACCTATACTTCGCGTCGTGGTATTTTTCTGATATACGTATGAGTTTGTCTGTGTGTGTGTAGCGGCAGTAGATTATTGTTCTACCTCGGCAGGAAATGCGACGTCGGAAATATTATGTATATACCTACATAGCATCCAGTCTACTTATATAATATGGATATATTTGTTTTGTTCGCGACACGAGGCGAGGTCAAATCACATACCTGCATACTTAGAAAAAATATAACTCAATATTTCGTATGCCGAATTTTTGCAATATTCAATCCTTTTTCTCCGTGATTAAATTCATTTTATTTCTCGATTATAATCTTTACGCTTGTTAATGGAGATTAAAATATGGAGCGTTTGTCCATGTACACAGTTCTGTGGAGACTATAAGCGAACGCGTTCATAGTTTTTCTCTTCTTCTTTTTCCCTCCCGTAGAATTTTCATATTGTTCAATATGGATTTCTCACTGTATGGACCGATCCCCAATATTGAGCGAGCGAATAGCGCAAGTCTAGCCAAACAACTTCGCGAAAGAGGAATTCGTCCAGCCAGGGCTTTACAATCACTCCGTGCGCAAGCTCGTAATTTTAATGCAAATTTAAATCTTGCCCAATCGCCGTCAGTAGTAAGCACCCCCAGACGAATGCCCAATTACGAAAATTTATCTGAAGCTCCAGAGTTGACCGCAATTCCTGAGAACAGAATTTGCCAACAGATTTCCTTGCCACCTTTAGCTCATAACCAAGTACAAGAAAACTTCATTCCTTGCCCGCCCAATACTGTTTACGTTGTTCGAGACCAGTCATGTAGTGTAGCAAATTGGAGAATTACTTTTGACGGTTCTTCCGGTTCGAATGTTAGAAGCTTTTTGACAAGAATTGACGAGCTTTGCGAGTCTAGACGCTTCCCCAAAAACGAACTTCCCAGAGTTTTTACCGAACTATTGAGTGGAGAAGCCTTGACGTGGTTTCGTCAGTCGTGTCGAAACATTTCGGATTGGAATTCCTTAAGAAAACTATTGATTGACAGATTTGACGACCCCTCGAGACAGTGGCATCGTAAACTCTCCATTGTAAATCTAAAACAAGGAACTAATGAGCCCGCTTCCTCTTATATTGGACGCGTCTTATACGAGAACGAAACTTTAAACAATCCCTTTCTCCCAGTTGATATTCTGACTACATTGCGCCAGGGTCTATTACCGAAATATTCCCCTGCTGTTTTGGCAGCTGGATCAGATACCATAGAAGGTTTAGAGAAGGCTTGTAAAGAATTTGATCTTATTTATGGTACTTCTTCACGTTCCCCCGTTCCTGCCAACGAACCATTTTATCGAGCGAGACGAAACACCGCGGTCGGAATTGTCTCTTCTTCCAAGAACACTGCTAAACAGGACTCTGTTTGTTATAAATGTGGCAGGAAGGGTCATTTCCAAAGAGACTGTTATGGTCGCGTTCCCTCGACTCGCCCCTCCGCTGTTATTCCCCGTAACACCTCAAATCCTCCGGTGGTAGTGGATGTCTCTCGTCCTCCGCCCAATGATTCCAAATCTGCTAACAAACCAAGAGATTCCACATCAAAGATATATTAAAAAACTAATTAGGAAACCCTTGTTTTATTGATCTCTCAGTTGAGGATCAATCGATCGTCTGTAACGTATTTTGTATGTAGTATATGGATATAAAGCAAATATATTAGTTAAATTTTTTTTCGATAGCGATGACGTTGAAGTGCAAAAGAGAGAATAATACATTGTCACTTATTAGGCTAATACATATTGCCGAAAATATGGTCATCGCTACCTACTATGTATATATTATTATTATTAAGATATTTCTATGTGTGTGTATATAAATGTATCACCCCCATAAGTATTGTGTTCCCCTAGAGTATAATAGTTCATTGGAAAGAGAATCTGTGTTTCACCATCTGTTCATATTATTTAATTTCAATTTTACTATGTACCTTTTATGTTTCCGTCGACTTAGTATGATCAAGTTTGTATGTATGTTTATAGAATGTTTGCGAATGAATGACGTATGCCTTAGGCCGGCCTATGATTGGAAATAGAATAAATGTAGTAAAGAGTGAAGTCGATCGAAGCATATTCTTTTATAACTTATAATTAATTGCCTTGTGGAAAGCCCACGTTCTCTTTCCTAACGTCCGTCAAAAGACTGTAATACTGTAAGTACTAAATAAGCTGTAATTATTATTCTAGTTGAAATCCTGTATCTAATAAATAGATAAGTATGATTCGATAAGTTGTGTATTGGTCAAAGGTTCTTCCCAGATTCTAAACCTGACCATACATTGTAACCATAGTACAAGAATCAAATAACAATTGTAGTTTAAATGAGAATCTGGGTGGCGTCTAATTAAATTAATTTTTTTTGTATAATGTCTCATAGTCTAGCCGAATTAAAAAAAAATAGAATATTAACAAATATAAAATGTTGAAAACTGCTGTTTGTAATATTCCATGCTCCGTGTACCTACCTAGGTATATTGTATATTCTATGCTTACTGTGCCGAATATAGATTCAATAGGAGGTCATTAACTTACCTCACGGACGACCTTCGTCGCTTGTATCTAGGTCAAGGTATGACCGACTGTAAATATTCCGATGATGTTACGAATACTTTTGTTACCAACTAATATTCTTAGTTATTGAATATATAAAATGTTTCTTGATATATGCTGTGTTAAATTGAGCTCTTTTAAGATAATTAGTTTATAAAAAGCATATTTTAATTTCCATGGAAACTAGAAATAGTCGTTGTGTTTATTATTACTGTTTATGTTATGTCATTTTATTTTGTTTTGTTTGTGCGAATGGATATCTGATCAATATCATTCGTACGGTGGAAAATTATTCCACGGACCAACGTTTGAGTCGTTAGGTCACCGACTGTGAAGTCATGTTTTGTAAACCTGGTCTTTTTGAATTCTACATTCAAAAGGGTCACACGCTATGCGTGATGCTGTACGTTCTGCTTGACAGAACTGGAAATAGATCTCTATGACAACAGGAGACTAGCTTTATTGCCATGACCTCTCCGTTGTCAAATCTATGAGATACTCCAACGTTAAATTTATTTTTGTGTATCTTGTTCAGTTACTTTCGGTAACTATTTATGTAATTGCCATCACTGGACCTGTATACCTTAGAGTCATTTTATTTTGTAAACATGTAACCTTTTAAGTGTATGTATGTGTTGCGCAACCCATAATGTGCGCTCTGCGCTCAGCTGTGATTGTATCTATGAATATGATCTGGATGTACCTCTTTACATCTCAATGTGTACTATAATCATTATTATGTCCATATTGATTGTATCTATATGAGGTCTCCAAACTAAAATTTCCTCTATTGTTTATTTGTTTGGCCGTGTTATCGGAAATCACGTGAAACGTGCTTCCCCTGTGCTGAGCACATAAATTGATGTTATGTATTTTATAGTTTAATTATATATTGTAAAAATGTTGTAATATTTTTGTTTGTATCCCGTCTGTCATCTGACCCGAAATTGTCGTCTTCAGCAATCGCAGAAGCACTGAACTCGAGTCAGGCCTCAGCGGCTTAATTAATTAATTTTCTGTACTTAAATAATTAATTCTCTCTGTCACCCAATTCCCAACATATTGTATTAATTGTTTTGACCAATTTTTCGGAAGCCAGGTGTGAGCCTAGCCCTCCCAAACGTCAAGCCCCTTTTTCTATTATTGTAAATTTTCTCTGTGTATAAAAAGTTACTACCTAACTACATTTTCTGTAATATGTATATTCATGCTTGTATGCCCTCTGTGGTCTGATCAAACCAGTGTCGTATTCCGCGCAAGCGTTTTACCTCTCATTACAGATCAGGTCGCAGTGGTGTATGTATTCGTATGTATGTTTTCAAACAAATTCCCTCCATGCATATGTACAATGTACTTTGTATTTTAAATATTTTTCTTTTACTTAATAATCTGTGCCGAATAATATCGTTGTCTCCCTAAAGAGATCAACTCATTTCGAATCAGATTTTCTCACTTCTTTTTGTTAAATTGTAAAGTTCTTTACTGTTCATAATATTAAAAATCATTATTCCACTGTACTGTTAACTTCTATACTGATCTATTCGAGATCTATTTTAAACAGTTTTTGTTAGACTTTCATAACATGCAAAATTGAGTGTCCATTTAATGTTCAAGTTTTCACTGACACTCGTGAGATAATAATGTAGGTATTTCATATGTGGCCCCTAACATCTGTAACTGGTATATAACCTTTGTTTGTATTATATATCGCTGCAGGGGAAATGTACTAGTAATTGGCCCGTCAATATTTGGCGACTTTAAAAAGAAAATAATTAATTTTTTTTTGTAACTTTCTATATGAAATCCACACTTGTTGATGTTATGTATGTATGTTTGTATTCTTTCAGATGTGATGGTTGATTTCTGGGATGTGTCTCCTCATGCCTTCGTGATTGTCTTTTTCTTTCTTACTGAGATGTTCTTATGTTAAACTTGCTCACGCGAAGTTTAAATTTAGGAGGGGGGAAATGTCGTGTCTCTTAAACGACCCGACGATGTTGAGTATTTAATTGTACCTACCTATATAGTATATCTGCTCCTGCGCTGGTTTTAGTTTGCTTAAATGTCTACCTATACACCTTTCTTCATAGTCGTCCCCGTTTTCATGGTAACATGTCAGTAAACAAGCCCGCTCCTCGACTGGAAGCCCCCTGGTGTATTCATGTCCAATCACTGGTCGTGTTAATACTCTGCCCCTTTTGATAAATATGCATACCTTTGCACTACTCGCGCGCGTAGGCTATCCCCGCCCCTAGACTTCGGATCCATTCCATTTCGTCCTGTACAAGCACTCTTGATTTTCGATCTCTACTAACAGGACGCGCTCCTGTCGTTACGACCATGTATCGAAATGGTTATAATCGAGAAATTATATTTAAATCTTCATGTGAATAAATCTATAATAACAGTGACGGAATTAATTAGTGAGCCGTGATATGTGCTTTATAATAACATTAATAATCAATTTTTTATTCTCACTTAATAAGTGCTGGCGTGGGTCGTGTTTCCCGCCATATTGTTTTTGTTCCTGCTTTTTTGATTGAACCGTTAAGAAATACGAATTGAAATTCAACCGAACTCATAAACATCTTGTTCCGCACCTGTGACTCCTGTTTTCATTGTTCAGACCATTCAAAAGTGAACTACTAATATTATACATAAACTATCCTTGTGCCGAAGACAAGTTCATCTCGAATCTTACTAAACTTTTTCAACATCGATACCAGCCGCTCCCAGAGCCGTTGCTTGTCTTGGACAAGCAAAGTAAAGGATTACTTTACCGTCTACATGATGCCTACTCCGTTTCGAACCTGATGACCGCCTCCTTACCTCCGTGTCTGGGCCCGAGCTTTGAACTCTTCGAAATCTACATCTATCTTGAGGACCACCTCTTCGTCCGGATTCTATCACGACGTACATACATATTATCGTACCGTAAAAGGCAAACACATCACCTGGAAATCTTCTCATCACATCAACCAAATTCATGTCATGTAAGCCACTATTTTATATCAAATTTTATTGTCTTTTTACATTCCGTACAGAAGTAATGTTCCTTTGAATGTACCCCTTGTCAATCAAAATCCATAATAATATATTGATTGTGTGTAAAATAACATTTAGCTCTTTGATTTGATATCACCTATATTTTCCATTCCACATTCAAGTACCTACTGAATGCCTAATAATGAAAGATTGCATCATCTAACCCTCTACACCAAGCACCTAGATGACTACTTATACATAAGAACGATCCGACCAGGATCTGCAAATCTATATATAAAACTTAGAAGAGTCCGAGTGACCACACACTTTACTATCTATTGCAATGTTATATATCATTGGACATAAGAGTATATCACAGCAACCCCTCTCGGTTGTTGGTTTTTTCCTCTCCCTACTGGACACCCTGAAGATCATAAAGGAAGATACTAATCTCTCTTTTATTAAGAAGTCTCCGCTCATTAAGAGTTCTATTCTTTCACATAGATATGCTAGCCAGGCAGAAGTATAACCACAACGGAAGTAAGTATATTTGTACAGTTTTTCCTTCCTAGGACTAATCTACTTTTTGTTCCATATTTCTTTTCTTTAACCAAATGCTGTTGTCCCCAAAAAGGTCACGGCAATCTGTCTAATAAATGTGATAGCCAAAGCTTTCGAAAGCCTAATAAATAAAAGACTTTTAGATGAGATAAAAGAAAAAGGGGATTTCAACGATGGACAATTCGGATTTAGGGAAAAGAGGACCACGGTGCACGCAATTAAAAAAGTATTAAAACTAGCAGAGGTGGCTAAATCCCAAAAGAAACTTAACTGCCTAGTCCTCGTTGATGTCAAAAATGCTTTCAACACGGCATCCTGGCATCTAATAATAAAAAAATTAAAGAAAAGAGGTATCTCTGCCTACCTAGTAAATGTGATAACTGATTATCTCTCTAACAGACACGTATTGGTAAACAATAAACTTAAAAGAGAAGTGACTGGCGGTGTTCCACAGGGTTCAGTTTTGGGCCCCACCTTGTGGAATATCTTATACGATGATGTTATGTCCCTGGATGTGGGAGAAAACGTGAGTATGGTGTGTTACGCCGACGACCTGGCGATATCGGTCACTGCACCCACGACCAGAGCGCTTACTGCAAAAACAAATAGAGCTTTACACTCTGTGAAATTGTGGATGGATCGCAATAAATTGAAACTGGCTCCGGAAAAAACAGAAGCCATAGTTCTGAACCGGAGGAAAAACATTTCAGACTTGGTTTTCAAATTTGAAAACACAGATGTTAAACCGGTCAAAATGGTGAAATACCTGGGAGTGGTTTTGGATAGTGCGTTGACCATGAGAAATCACATAAAATATGTCTGTGAAAAAGCTCAAAAAACAGCTAAAGCGCTGAGCGCTTTGCTGCCAAATATAAAAGGACCTGGAGAGAAAAAGAGAGTGGTACTGACGATGGCGGTTCAGTCTATTATCCTGTATGCAGCTCCTGTCTGGACTAACGAAGAAGGAGCACAAAGGCATAAAGTCGACCTCCTTAAGGCGCAGAGAATTATGGCCCTGAGAGTTTGCCGGGCGTACAGGACAGCATCGACGGATGCGGTACTGGTACTGGCTGGACTGATACCATTGAACCTCTTGGCAGAGGAGCGAAATCGCATATTTCAAATAAGTACTTATATTGATGAAGACGAAAAAAGGAGAGAAAGACACGAAACCATAAGTAAATGGCAAATAGAGTGGGATGGCTCAGAAAAAGGAAGATGGACCTACCGACTGGTGCCAAGCTTGTCTGTGTGGTTGGAGAGAGGACACGGGGAGGTGACTTTCCGAATGGCTCAATGCATGACGGGACACGGTGTCTTCTACAAGTTTTTAAAAAGAATAGGCAAAGCCCTATCGGCTAGCTGTGTGTATTGTGAGGAACTGGAGGACGACGCGGAGCACACAGTGTTCCATTGTAACAAGTGGGACACAGAGAGAAGAAATCTGGAGGCCGAACTGGGTGTGTGTATAGACCCAAGCAACGTGGTTCAAATTATGTGCCAGTCCCCAGAGAATTGGAGCATGGTGGCGAGCTATATGGATAGAATAATCTGCGTCAAAGAGGAGGATGAACGAAGAGCCCAAAATCATCAGGGCTAATAAGGCATCTGTAGCACTGGGTTAGACCGTAAGGTAGGAACCGTGCTGCAAAAGGTGCTGAGGGGTTTTAGCCGGTTGAAGTCCGGCACTACCTGGCCCCCTTGAGGCTAGGTGTCCATGAAGGATTTCCCCTCGGTAAAAAAAAAAAAAAAAAAAAAAAGTGTGACATTCTGTCAAAACAATATCTCATTATCATTATGATGGTTAAGAGGTTGCGTAAAGCTAGTAGAAACTGATAAATTCAAGTGTGACATTCTGTCAAAACAATAATATGCCGTTATCATTATCACGGTCAAGAGTTTGCATAAAGTTAGGAGAAACTGATTAACTCAAGTGTGACATTCTGTCAAAACAATATCTCATTATCATTATGATGGTTAAGAGGTTGCGTAAAGCTAGTAGAAACTGATAAATTCAAGTGTGACATTCTGTCAAAACAATAATACCTATGCCGTTATCATTATCACGGTCAAGAGTTTGCATAAAGTTAGGAGAAACTGATTAACTCAAGTGTGACATTCTGTCAAAACAATATCTCATTATCATTATGATGGTTAAGAGGTTGCGTAAAGCTAGTAGAAACTGATAAATTCAAGTGTGACATTCTGTCAAAACAATAATACCTATGCCGTTATCATTATCACGGTCAAGAGTTTGCATAAAGTTAGGAGAAATTGATAAATTCGAGTAGGTAGGTATATTACCTGTAAAGAATTTTAATAATAAATTGACGCATCGCATGGAAAACCATCGAATACCTATGCATACTAATAGCTTGTAATATTCAACGTTATTCCATGCGATTGGACAGCTAATTTCTTCGTATGGCTAGTAAGGCAGTTTTCAATATAGGTACGTAAAAATCGACTAATATAGTTAGAGTTTGGCTAGTAATACCTATTCTCTATTTCAATAAAAAGATCGTGGGTTCGATCCCAGGTGCCAACTATTTTCCCCTTTCACGACACAAGTTTTAGTAGCTTTATTTGAAAGAGTCAAAGAGTTTATATGTGTTCATTTTGAGTGAGCACAGGTTCATTTTTAAAATTACAAAATTATATAGAAACATAGTAGATAGGTATATCTCTACAGCTATACTTACCTACCTAATCTTAATTTTATCCAAAACATGTAGTGACTCAAACAATAATTATTTTTATAATATGAGATATTTTGGCATACCTATATAAAATCAAATTCTTTTATTATGTGGTTTTCATTTTTGATTTAAAAGTAAATACAAAAATTCTTAGTTATTTTATTTTGATGTTATTTTCTCTGGTATTGAAGTTCTAAAATTAAACGAGTAAATTAAATTTATATCTATGGATTTAAGGTTGGTGTAGGTAGATAGGTAGGTACCTACCTTATTAAGTAGATAAAGTAAGTACTTACCCACCCGTCTTTTAGTAAGGTAAGCAGACGTGCTCAGTAACTCCGTCCAAACATATCTATGTAAATGCCATCATAGCAGTGCCGGCCAATCTTACCTGAATTCACCTCTACGAAATAATAATTCCCGTACTCTTCACACCAGCGTATAAATTCGTATGCTCCTTCTCTTTCAGTCCGTCTAAAAACAAGATGTCGATAATGATATTGTTACTCTCTGTCTACCTGCGTAAGCTCCTCCTTTCGAAGCGGAGGCCCCACCCACAACACGAAAGGCGTTCCGACGTCGAGAGTAATAAACTCCGCCCGTTCTGGTTAATATGCCGTTTGTCCAACAGTATCGTTTCAAACAAATCTGTGGCGATATCGCGACGCGAAAAGTGAAAAATCATCCGTACAACATAATCATGAGCCGGTAATACAATCAGTGACAACCAATAATACCTAATAATATCAATCTTTGTCTCTGTTCTGTTTTTTTTGTTCTAATTTTAAATATTATCTATCCACTTGTCAAAAATAAGATTCTAATAGGAGTGCCATACCTATTTGAAATTGTGAGTTCCATATTTGAAAATTTACGTCAATAATGTTCGCGCGGGGTTGGATGTTCGATATAAAATGGTTCTTCATAAATTTAACAGTTCCTTGGTTTTTCCCTATGGAAAGTTGAAGAATATCAGTGTTAATATAATAAAAATAATATTTACTAAGCAGAAGTTTTAAAATTATTATCATGTAAGTTAATTGATAGGTTTTTTCTAGTCATAAAAATAAATATTTTTCTTATGTTGTTAGTGACGTTTTGAGTTTATGTTTCAATGGCTACTATTTCCAATAGGTATCGTAGTTATAAAAAAATATATAATAAAAGCCTACATTAGGAAGGTACATCATTTTATCACACTGTTTTGTACCTACGTAGGTTTAAAAATTCCAAGTGGATACCTAATATAAACAAGTGACGATCTAATTGGAAACTTGGTAGAATAGATCTAAGAAGATTTTCGTTGGATTATTAGAAAAACGTTAGATAATAATGTCAAAAATACCTACACGTTTTTAATAGGTATCTATAGGTACCTGCTTATATTTTGTTCATAGGAAAATCACAACTAGCAATTTTTAAAGTTAAATTAAATTATGTAAGTAAGTGTAGTTAAAAATACTTTTTATTAAAAGTATCTTCACAAAAAAAAATCTCTAAAAAGTTAAATGACTCGAAAACCACTGGCATTTGACCCCTGTTTAATGGGAACAAAATTGTTGCAAATTTGCTCTAGTACCTACTTAGGTATAACCTCTTTCAAGGAATGTAACGATTTACCAGTCACCCTGTATAGCTATAGGAATAGAATAGGCAAATAGGTAAATTTATAAAACTAATCCAATAGGATTTTATATCTATAAAGGACTTTTTATTTCTTTACGATGAAATTGACTGGACGTGAGTTGGTGTGTGTATTACCTTATGAAAAGGCAGTGTGAATCACAGGGTTGATGTTCTTACTAATTTAACTAGAAATAGATAGGTAAGTAAATATAAAAGATACCTACAAAATATGTAGGTAAATATAGGTTGTAGTTGATTGTTATAGACAGTCGATTATTCAGTAAGTAGGTACCTACATTCGGAAAGTAGGTAGGTACCTATGTCTAAAACATATTTTATATGCCAGAAAAGGCTATTTTAGAAACTTTCAAAGATAATTTTCAATTGACAATTTTCTTTTTAGTTCTAACCTTTTTCTACCTGCTTGCTTAGCAGTTGCAGCATAGATCATTTAAAATTTATGTATTTATCTGTTAACTTAGGCATCGTAGGTAATTTGAATAAACTTTTCATAAAAAAAATCCAATTTAATGTCATAGTCGGTAAAGCGAATGGATCTACCATTGACGCTAGGTTTGGGTAAATTTCAATAGATGGCGATGTAAGTCAGCATGTGAACTTCATTGTAGATCCCAAAATAAATATTAGATATTGTTTAGCTTGGTACGTTGTTCCGGCCGGTTTTTGATAGTTGGTATAGTGGTGAATTCATATAGTTGTCCAAGGATGCTTTACAACCCTTATTTAGGAACTAGCAGCAAAACCTGTCGGACGACAGGCATATAAAAGGGTCATCAAATGGTTTGATTCTCCTATAGTCAGATTTAGATAGGTAGGTACCAACCTATTGTCTTTATTTTACTTTAGCATGTTGATGGGGACTGCAGAAAATTTGTCATTTTTTTCTATAGCAACAGTTGTATATTATTGAATTATTTAACTTACCAATTAGGTATATTATAATTTCCATTCATTGTCAGGTAATCTGCCTATATAGGTAGGTACATACTATCTTATTCTTCGATAAGCTCATTCCTGATACGGTTTCCTAAATAATAGGTAGGTTGGGTGATTGGTGGCAGTTCTTTTACCCACATTTAATTTTTTATTTAAATTTGTATGAACGCCAATTTTTTTCTGTCATTAAATATTAGGTATCTAGATGAAGTTCTTTAAAAATTTTCTTTAGGTAGGTATACCTATAAGTAGGTAGGTTCCTATTTAGATCACTGCTAAACGGCGCATATTAGGTATCTATAGGCACATATATGAAATCTTACATATATTAAGTAGGTAGGTATCTATCTACCTATATTAGATTTCTTTTTTTTTATAATGGCAATACATCCACAAAGAATGATAAAGCCAATGACGCTATTCCAATTAGATTTCAATGCATGCTGAAATATGTCTTGAATTTTTAGGTAGGTACCTACTTAATTACCTACCTATCTATAGGTATAAAGGAGAGCTTGCTCATATATACGAAATCTTATTATCTTTTGTGTTGTAATTGGTAGGTACCTACGTAGCTATAATAGGTAGGTGCTTACACCTAGTTTAGAATAAAAATCGCGTTGATTGGTTGGTTGGAAGAAATTGCCGAAGGCAATAAGCCCGCCAATTGTGTACCTAATGTTTATTTATCCAATAAAGAGTTTATTTATTTATAGATAGGTGACGTAGGTATACGATTTTGACATCACGAGGTCCCGGGTCAGATTTCGGGTCAGAGTTTTTAAAGTGTTTTTTTAATTGAGAATTCCACCCGGGGTTGGCCTGTCTCAGATTGGACGGGACTGGTTGACTAGAAAAAAAAATTGCTTTAGGCAAAAAGTTCCGCCGGTTTAACTGATAGGTAGGTACTTTTGTAGGTAAGTATTTTTTTATTTTTTTTTTCAATAGTATAGAAAAGTGTTAATTTATTTATTTTTATTATTTGAGAAACATCTGATCAAATGTTCGAATATAGGTAGGTAGGTACCTATCTACCTATGATTCCTATAGGTACCTACTTAGATAGTAGCAAAAATATTAGCATTTTATAAAAAAGTGCATCTTTCGTATTTTTCCTACCTTATTTTCACTTCGTATAGCAGGATTAGTACCTACCTATAGCATTTTACCCATTTTTTTATTCAACCATTTTTTTTTCAAAGAATTCGAAACAAAAAGATTTTTTGTTCAAGTTGCGTAATTTAGGTAGTTTAGTCATAGCTTATGACTAATTCATAATTAATTATTCTTCAAAAATAATAGATATTCTTTTACCTATCTTCTACAAAAAATGTAGATATCTATCCAAGGTACACGCATCAATTACCCTCCTAAATAAGGTCTTAGAAGTGTGAAGAAAACAATGAGCCCCAATGCTCCGCTCGAACTTGCAATAGATTTATTGCAACTAATTAGTCACGGCTAGAATTCTCACGCTAGTGGGTGGGCCCAGTGACAAAATGACAAATAAAACCAAAATCTAAACACTCTTTCAACTAACATCAAACCAAATAATAAAAAAAAAACGAAGTAAAACACAGGTAAATATACGTAAACAAACAAACAAAAGACAATGCTCCAAAGTGACAACGTTATATTATCATCGAACACAATGATCACAAAAGAAAACAAAGCAAGTTCGAGATACAGATACAAAACAATTGAGAGCAACTGACAAAAGAAGTCAACCTCAGTTGTAATCAATTGTTGGTAGATTGTATAGAGATTGAAGCTTTTGCCAATGAGCGTGAGAAAATACTCGAAAATTGATTCAACATGTTAATTTTACAGATGATCGGTCACCTGTAGGTACTAGGTCCCAACAAACACCTGGAGTCCATTTAATTTCTCAAAACGGCTATTGTTATCAATTGTTTTTTATAACAATAAAATATTTAAAATCACAGTTTTGCAATGTTATTTTGCCAATTTATTGGAAATAGTACGCCATGAATTATTTTTGTTTTAGTTACCTTTCAAAAATAAAAAAATAGCAGTTTGTTAGTTTTGAGACTTAATATGAATCCAAAATTAGAGCCCAACTTAAAAGGTGTCATGAAACGCAAACAAGATGTGAAGTTTAAAACATGAAGTCTTAAAAATATTCGAATGTGATGGCAGCGGTGAGTGCAAATATTATTCATCACCAACAGCAGAGTGGACACGCGAAGGTCTCGCAAGATGATCAGAGCGAAGAGGAGTCTAACGATGGAAGTCTTCACTCTGCCACAAGAGAGAAGCACAGCGTGGTGTCGAGTCCTGAATACAAAGCGGCTTCTCCTGAAAAGACTTTGATGAATTCTTTCAGTAGTAAATCTTCCGATAACACTTCTAAATATGTCTGTACTTCGAAGGAGAGCGGAGGCAGGTCTCCCAGTGGATATGACGGTCCTTCAGAGACACCCAATAGTCACACTCAATTTAATTCATCTTTTTCCATGCATAACGTGTTAAAGATGAAATCTGAAAGAGATAGTGTTAGCCCTTCTCCAATACATTGTTCTAATGCTGGAGTTTTCTCAACGGCTAAACTCTTGAAGAACACTCCCAATTATATTACGAAGCGGGCTGAGGTGGAGATGAATCCTAAGAACGATGAATCGAGCTGTGACGCGTCTCCTAAAATAAGGCACGAAGAAGAAATGGACTACAGAGAAATTGATTACAATTTAAGAAGTTCATCCCCAATGGAAAGCGAGGAAAAATCTAGCAGATTGGATACAAGTAATTTAGACGAAGGTAACAGTTGCTGCAGCGAAGGTACAGTGCTCTCCGTCGGCAATGAAGCGCAGATCAATAGTTTTGATACAGAAAACAGAACATGTTCGACAGCCAATTCTACTGCTATGTCACCTCGATCATCACCAACACCCTCACCTGCCTCATCCAATACCGGTAATTTGCAGCATCTATCTTCGTTTAAACACATACAGTCCCATTTATCAGCGATATCACAACTGAACCAAAGCTTACATGGCAGCCAGCACATGTTGTTAAGGCCAAACCCAATAACACCAAATCCACTAATGTTTTTGAATCACAATCGACTATTATTTAATCCGCATCTTCAAATTCAAGGAAATGTCACGCCTATTGAGATCTTACACCAAAGTCCACGCAGTCTTTCGAATTCGCCAACCAGCGTAAACCCGGCCTTGTCGACAAGACTATCTCCAAACGATCTGTCTCCATCACCAAGTTCGAACTCTCACCACCTGTCTCCTTCACCACCCGAATTGGAAGCTAAAGTAAATTTAGTTCAGAACATTCCAGGATTTGCTGGTTTACCATCTCATATAGGGCAAAGTCTAAGGTTTTATAAACAAAACCCATTTCCTGCACCGACATTAGTAAATATGCCACCAAATGTGCAAGCATTAAATGACCATTTTAACAAGAAAATATTCCAAGAAGATAGAATGGAAGGTAGGAAGATGCATATGAAAGTGTTAAACCTGGACAAAATAGGCACGATGAATAATAATTCGCATAACTTTAATCCTGGTGGAGTAAATGAAAGACTTTTGGCTAATAATAATCTGCTGTCTAACAACCCTAACGTAACCAACAACAATCCAGATCTAGAAGATGAGAGGCACAACATAATTATAAATCATAATGGACTCAAGTTCAGCATAGACAACATCTTAAAAGCTGATTTTGGAAGAAGAATAACGGACCCGCTGCATAAACGAAGTAAATCAAGTTCCAGTAAACATAAATTTGGAGGTCTTCTCAATCCTCTCTCCTTAGCGGAGAACTCCAACAAACAAGTCCCTCTTCAGCACCACAACATATCCGAGACATTTGGAAGTTCGGCGTTTAAGAAAAGCGCATTTCAAGCTTCGAAAGAATCTGAAAGTTTTTTTGGTCAATCAAAATCGTGCGGTCCTTCGAATAGTTTCATACAAAACAGTTCGCTGAACTCAAGTTCCTCGAGTAGTGGTTCATCGAGAGTGTCTTCAGAGAGACTCAGTACTGAGAGTAGGATACCTTCGGGTAGTGAATTAAAATCAGTGACGTCCTTGCAAAACAATTTAGTGAGTAGTAGTGTGGGCGGGGGCGGGGGCGGGGGAGCTGAGGGCCAGGCTGCAGCAGCAGCGAACCCCATGGACCTGTCCAAGGCGGATTCAGATTCCAGTACTAAGGGCGATGGGCCCATGGTGTGGCCGGCCTGGGTCTACTGCACTAGATACAGCGATAGGCCCAGTTCAGGTGAGATTTCATTTTGATTTTAACACTTTTTACTAGTTAAGCAGGATATCTTTCCTGGTTTTCTAAGCATTTTGGCCTCTCATTTATGAAAAAATGTTGATCTGCATCAGTTGTGTGTGTGTTTTTTAGATACACAAATCCTACGGAAAATTTACATAAAAATATTGATAATTAATAGGTATATTCAGTACCACTTATTATAACAGTGATTGAAAATTCTAGCTTAAATTCCATCTTTATACATTTTCTAAACAAATACTCAACAGCCAGTAGCAACTCCTAAACCATGTTTTAAAATTCAAAAAAATTGGAGTTCCATTATTTACACAGAGGAACTGAATAACAGGGTGTCCCATTTAAATATAAGAAGCACCCTACTCGCATGTGGTCTAACTGTCGATTTGTTTCAGTCTCATACACGCGAACGGTTGTGAAACTATCGATAATTTCTGTGCACAAATGATTAGGTGTAATATTTGACATACCATAAGTACGCGATTTTCACATATTTTTTGTTCATATAAAGGTCTCCAATGTAACGCGTTTCGCTGTTTAACGAGCGTTACAACCAATACATAGCTAATTAAAAATTAAAATCAATTATTGAGGTAATAAATAAAACAATAAGAGTAATAAGTCATCATCGTATCAACGCACATCTCTCACAGTCATACCTCGAGCGTTGGATCAAACGCGTTTCTTATTTATTTATGCGAATGATCCAGCACCTATGTGATGTCGCGGTGTGAATTCTCGTGTTAAATGTCAATATTTGCATATTTATTGCCTCACAGAGTTGGATAGATTCCTATAACTCATCTGCATACTAAGGCACAGTTAATTATTTCAGTCATATGACTTCACTGTGGAAATATACCTACAAGGTGACAAATATTCCGAAGAAATTAAACAACAAATCTACAAGACATGTCATTGTTTTTTTATGTTCTCATTTCTGTCTGAATCTGAAGCAAAAAAAAAAGTCGGATGTTGTTCGTCAACAAAGCAACTGTGTTTTGTTAAATTCGCTAAATATAACTAGTACCTAGGTACCTACCTATGTTTTATATTTCGAGAAAAAAGCCAGCTTTTAGTTACCTTTTACATAATTGGATTATAGCAAATTTCACCAACTGCGTATCCATTCAGGTTGTTCCTTTTACCTGATTATAATGATAGGGTGCGTTTACACTAAACGAACATAGAGCGAAATCTAGAAACTGATGGTCATACTTTTTTATGGTTGACACCATGGAAACAAAACAACAAGCATGAACTTATTATGGGCGATGACAGATATATCAACGATCAAGAATATAGTCTATTTCCAGCTTTCGCTCTATGTTCGTTTGTTGTAAACGCACCCTTAGTCAGAGAGAGTCAACGCTAGATAAAAAAAGGCGTTGAAAGATTCTGGAAAAAAAACAATCACAAATAGCTGGTTTGAAGGATAATTTAACTTTTATTGTAAGAAAATTCTCTATGATATTTTCAATAATTTTTTATCTTACTACTATAAATTTTGCAAAGGCATTTCTTTATTAAAATAAATGCTTTTTTGTTCTGTTGCCCACAACGTTTTTTGTTCAGTTGCTCTTTGGTCAGATAAGTTTGAAAACAACTCCAAGATAATCAGGTAATTTTCAAAGGAATGGAAGTTCGAGATATCAATTTTGCTATCAGGGGCTGACAGAAAACTAAAGATTAATTCAAAATTAGATAAGACTCGAAAGTTTGAGTCATTCTTGAGTATAGGTACCTATTAGCATCTTTTATAATAGAGTGAGGGTATGAAAATAAAATAGGGGTGCATGCTGGACGAAATGGAATCATTTGAGAATATAAAAGCGAAGTGCAAGTAATGTTAACGGTGCGGGTGAAAATGGTGTTAATTAATCGTGATGATTTTTGACAGCAGGAATGTCTCGAGGGTAGGGGTGAGGGGTTGGACATTAATTGGAAGATCCCGTTGAATCCTGGATGGTAGGAAGACATTTGTAATTCCACGGTATAATGAATCTAAAGTGGGTGGATTGTTACTGAATATTTCAACCGAGCTTAATGGGGATTGAACTCTGAGAGCCTTATTCAAATAAAGAGTGTCTTTTGGTTTTAAAAAATCTATCCATGAACCTAATAATAGTAATTTTTAAATAATAAGTTATCATGCAGCACGCAAAAGAAGGTATAGTAGAAGACCAGTTGAGCAGTGGGTGTCAGTCAATACCTTTGAAAATTTGAACACATCATTATTTTATTCATTTACTCGTTCAATCAATCAATACTCCCTTATTGAACACACTACTTAGGGGCATAGGGTAGAAACAAGAGCTCGATCTTACGCGATTATACAACTACAGAATTACCGTATTGAGTATTCATTTTAAAGTAAAACTAAACAATGAAATTGGAATATATTTTATAGCTTATTCCACGCGGGTTTTTGATTTTTCTAACATGATTCGTTTTTACCTACACATTAAACATATTTATATATACCCGAATGAAAAATAATTATAACACTAAATTAAACGAAAATGCTAGAATTTTTATGTAATTGAAATTTGATGAATAATGATAAATATGTCTTTTGATTTTGTATAAAAAGTGAGAAATCAAACAGGAAGATTGAGTGAATCAATATTAGAAAAGATAGTACGTAGAAATTTCACTAGTATTGGTGGCAGCAATTAAAACACGGTTAGTTGCGTGTAAATTATTTTTGATTAGGAGAGTCAAAAACTTGACAGAAAAGTTGTAAAGAAAATATTACGAAATAGTCGTTATTGTTATACACTCATGTGTTAATGTAATTTTTAATTTCACATTGTTCAGAATCATTTCGTTGAATTTTGCACTTTAGTCTAATTTTGCATGCTGTGTTTGTGTGCAGAATATTGTACTTAATAATAATATATTCATAGGCTTGTTTCAGTTGTGTAGTGCTAACAATGCGTTGAAGGAAATAGCGTATAACTAACGTAAGATTGTGTTCTAGGAATATCATTGTGACGGTCGCTATAGGGAAATAACGTGTGTGCGTATAGTTTAGTAAATAGAATAATAATCAAATACTTATGTATCGAGCGTGTTTGATTGTAATTACCCCGCTTCATACATTCACACCGTTCTGCGCTATTCCATTACTATTATAATAAATATTAATAACAATGTTTCATTATGTCGGCAAGTCTGAAAGGAAACCCCGTCCGCACTGCAAGCCGCGGCCGCTGCATTATGCGCGTATTTCAAATACTCCGAGTCTATGAAATTTCTAGCTCATTTCCACGAAGACCTTTTTACATAAATTATTACCTACTCACCTGATGTTGATGCGTTCTTACTGACTTCCGTTCTTAGAATGCGCTTCATAAAATGTTTGTGCAAGTAAGAGTCCTTTACTTTTCAATCATAATAAGGAGGGGATGAATGTAGGTAGGAACCTACCCTTTATTTAAAAAAATAATATCTTGAGCATGTGCATGAGTAGGTATAATATGTATGTGTTTAGGAAGTATTTTTAGTAGGAATGGAAAGTGTGAAAAAGAAATCGAACGTAGGAAAGTGGCTGGTATAGTAGGGTGGGTGGTCACTAAGATCTACATTGTGAGAAACAACAACTTTAAAAAAAAAAAAAAAAGTGCTCACTCAAAGTGAACACAAATACACTCCTTGACTCATTCACAGTAAGCTACTTAAAGCTTGTGTCGTGAAAGAGGAAGATGGTCGGCACCTGGGATCGAACCACGACGTCCGCACCAAACAGTACGAAAGCCGGCGTTGTAACCGCCAGTCTACCAACCACTTTGCATTGCAAGTTAAACAAAACTAGTGTAACGCAATCCTATTACCATAAATGATGTATGAATGTGAATAATGGCGAGAGCGAGAGAAATACGAAGAATATTTGGAAAACTCTGTGAGATAACGAGTTAGGTATATGAGAATATTATATAGAAAGGAATGAAGTATGGAAGTTAGAGCTGTGACAAAGATAAAAGTTAATAAGTTGAAGTTGAGATGGTTCTGGCACGTAAACAGAATCACAAAAAATATTCATAAATCTGAAAGGAAAGGTGTAAGGGTAAGAACACGTAGAAAGCCGATTCAGACCCGCGCCGACCGGCGTAAAGAATGTTGTCTATGGTTTCAATGCATTTAAATGGGCATGCCGGAAAGCGGGTTCCTGTTTTTGCTGTGCGTATCCCAATTAAAATGCATAGAAACATTTTTTGCGCCGGTCGACGCGGATCGGAATCGGCTTTCTAAGTGTTTCCACCTTAAGAAAGCGTGGACGATCGAGAAGGACGTGAAGTGAACACATCGATTTCGTCCTCAAAGAAAGTCACGTCAGAAGTAAGAGAAATAGAAGGGGTTGTATGGGAACAGGTAGGTAGGTCGGTGGATTAATCTCGAGAAGTGTGCTTGGATAGAGAAGGAGTGGAGGTGCGTTCTCTCTGCCTAGCCGTTACGGGAAACGGCATGATGGGTAAAATTATCACCATGACTTTTGTAATTCCGTAACTTTGAAAAAGTTGTAAGTAACATTTTTAGTAAAGGTCATGAGAAAAGTTTCAACCAACATTTCACGTTACATATACCTAATACAAACATAGTAATAATTATCCCAAAACGGCCAGATGCTGAAATATGCAAATTTAGACCCAAGCTAAGAAAGCTTAGTGAAACAGAGCAGGGCATGCTAGTATTTGAAGACGAGAAAAAGACTGCAGGAAATAGGATTCTTGGCCCGATCCAGGACCACGATGATTATGATAATGATACAAGTGCAGGTAGGTACCTAGGTACCTACATACCTAATCAATAAATAATTACTATGGAAAAGAAACAGTGAATGACGATTGACAGAATTGATTCGCCATCAATGATGGTTACAACACAACAGACATTCCAATCAAACAATAAATAAATTGGTAATTTATCGGATGAGTGGCCATCAGTGGTAGGTGACTCTAATGTTCATATTACGTACATTGTAATAAGGCTGACCCACTTGTACATGACTTGACATGACATTACATGACACATGTCACTATTTTTGTTAGGCACGCTTTCACCAAGTATCATCGAGTAAGTACGGAAATATTTCATGATTTTTATAGGTAACTGAAGATATCAAGTAGGTACCTACCCACCTATATACCAACCATAAACCATAGGTACGTTTTTAAGTAAACCAATGGTCGACCATAACTTATTTCAATAATAGCTTTGAACATTATTAAGGTTCGATTTTCAAAGACTGATTGAGCGCCAGTTCAAAATTTTCTTTCAAAAACAATGACATGTATATTGGATACGTCAAATTTGAAATGTTGATATGCATAATTTTTTTTTATTCTTTTTCAAAACAAACAATCTTAATTTATGATCAATTTGACAACAGATAAAAAAAAGAATATATGCGTCTGTGTCAATGTCAAATACATCGAAGTGTGTGTGTGTGTGAGTATCAAATACATAACATTACAGTAGGTAGTGTTTGTAATGTTTATTTTTATTGATTTAATAAAATTTAAAAAAAGTACCAATTACGAATATCATAATAAGGAAACATAATATGCAATTGACAATATAATCTAAATAAAATTAATAAAGATCCAATAGAGATTGTTCTATGGCGAATCGTATGTATAGGCTCTGTATATTGAATTGTAAGCAGTACCTACCTAGGTACCTACTATAGGTTTGTTAGTAATGATACGAATCAATAAAGGCTAGCTGTCTAACATTTCAGAATAATAATATATTTCGTTTGAGAAGAGAGACGATGGGTAGGTACCTACCCAAGGGAGCGTTCCTATTTTAATTTGTTCAACTTGTTAACGTTTCGGGGATGACGTTTATATTAAATTTTCCTAAGATGTTCTCTTCAACGTCTTGTCTATACCCGGCAATGACGTCTTCCGACTACAGGGTATTTCCCCTTCTAGTGACACTTCAATAACGCCACGACATTTTTTTTAAGTTGACGTAACTGATATTTATTCATACAAAAGTCAAAAATCATCTTCCTATGTCCCTTATAGATTTTGAAGCCATTCAGCCCATATGCCCTATATCTCATTAATTATTATGTAAAATATCTACTTATTGTTTACATGGGATTTTTTGACATGTTGAACAATTAATAATTAATTAAAACATTAGGTACCACTTAATGGCGAACGTCGTTAAGCCAGCCTTCAAAAAAAAGTATAAGACTGTCGAAAGCCCGTAGTGGTTTGTTACATTTAAAAATCGAACATCAGTAATGATTTATTAGATTCATTAATAGTTAGGTATATATTCGTATATCATAATAATGTGTAAAAGCAAGGGGCTTTGAAACTAAGTACCTACCTACGATCAGGGAACAAGATTATGTATAATATGTAGGTATCAAAATGTCCTCTTTTTGTACGAAGATTATAAGTCTTTTAATGAGTGTGTAAAAAAACGTCTTCTAAATAGTTAATGTCAGAAAAATTCGTAACCTCCAGCAAAGGCTGTAGATACAAAGATCTCGAGATAACCTCCAATCCCTGAAACGCTTCCCGTTACAGTTATTGAGATGATTGTGGTGTTCTACCCCTTCAAGTGTGTATAGGTATTGAGCGTGTGTTCTCTCAACAAACAATAGAAAGTGAAAAGTTTTGAGTTCGTCATAACGCAAATAGGTACCTATACGAGTTCCCATATTATTTGAAATACGTTATTAAATTACTTGCATGTAAAATATCTTCTATATCTGCAATGTAAACTGAAATACATTTTAATGTAGTGTTTGTGATAAAGGCTCACTTCAAACACATTTTAGGTATCTTAAAAATACCTACTTACTTAGTTATTCAAATAAATTTTCATGACCATCTTCAGCGTTACAACTCTTGGTGGTTCTTGGCTGCCTCTAAGAAGATTTTCCATCTTGACCTGGCACTTTCCATCAGTTGTGCTGCCCCAGAGCCCGACAGTCTGCGACAGCACCATCCAACCATCATAGCTATGGTCTATCGACACTTCATCTGCCGATTGGGACAGATCCTCCTTACGGAGCCAGCGCAGTCTGTTAGAGATTACAGAGTTTGGAGTTTTATGACTATCTTTGATATACATATTATGCATAGGATTTTGCTTTTAAACGCGTCCAGCCTGTTTTCATCTTTTCCAGGTCTGTGAGTTGTTGATTTGGTGTTAGGAACACAATAAAATTTGTTTTTTTTTGTTATTCCGATGGTAGAAGAATTAGTCAGATTTCAGCGGTTTCCAGGGGACGCTTGATTGCTTTGTAAAATCTTCGCGGAGGCTCCTACTGCGAGTCATACCATTGTTAAGACTGGTCTTATTCGATTAGCTGAGAATAATTCCTCTGCAATCTGCACTCATGTCATTATGATTAGTGACAATAACGTATCCACGTACCAAAATGTATCTATAATTATGTCAACTGATTCACTGTTTGAAAAGTGCAATAATGAATCTTTATTGTGGGATGGATAATACTGATAGGTAAAAGGTACCGGGTATATCAATGTGCCTGACTAATATAGGTATACTTCGTTTTTGTTTCATTGGCTGATGACTCCAATGACATAAATGTCTTGATATGATACATTTTCCCAATTAGGTACTGGTTAATCAAATCAGAGACTAACAGATCTCGGAAAGTGGTGTTGTGTTCTGAAATTCGACTTTGGTTAGCTAACTCATAATTAAGGATTTGGTAAGTTTAATTGCTCATTAACGCTTAGATTTATCGCGTATAGGTACTCATTCCTTCTATATTAATAAAATGCTTAATTAACGGATTCCTTAATATATATATTTTTAAATGATAAAGTAGGTATAATAATTTATAATATAGGAACTCACTCACACTAGTTCTACGTACACATTTTATAAAATTAAGTAATTATTGACGATAGCTAACACGGAAAACGATAGAACACAAACGGTTGATGTATGTATAGGTACCATTGTGTTTGAGAATTAGATGGTATGGCGTGGTTTTCGATAAATAATTTTACAAAAAGCTACCTAGTCACCCTTTTTAAAATTTGATGACGCATTGCATCTAAAGTCGAGTGATTTTGTAGCCAGGTACCTATGGAGTATGTAACCTAAACGCTGGAAAAACTTCTTGCATACATCCAGGAGTAAAACCCCGGCCGTTGTAGTATCGATCATTCCCGAACTATGTGACTTAATCATTATTATTTGTTATAAGTGAACTTATAGTATTGTATGTAGGCTAGCTTCTGTAACTCCCGTGGGTGGTTGATTTTTAAGTCAAAAGAGTTGTAATTTTGGATTTGGTTAGAAAATACTTAGATCTTGACAGTCTAGTTTACAGGCGCCCAGCAACTCACGAGTGCAAGTACCCATCGTATATAGGTAAAAATATATTGATAATACCTAACGAGCAAGAAAAAATATTGTTAGTGTGTGATACGTTCTGATATTGATGGGAACCCTACAGAAACCTGGCGGTCGTCATACATGTCTCTCTCTTTAACTGATTCGTTAGAATTATTATTTTATGCACAAATGTATCTATGATCGTAATAGTAAAGAAATTATCAAGGATGGACCTCGGTAGCCTATAGGCATAGGCGCTGATTGAAGATCAAGAGGGTCCGGCCTCGATTCCCGGTAGGGTCAGAATATTTCTTTGTTTTTGTCACATAAAATTTTAACTCGGGGTTGGAATACTTTCTCAGATTGGACGAAACCGGTTGACTGATAGATAATGATTCATTCATTCATTTCCCACAGTTATAGGTATTGACACCCATGTATCAATCAAATATCCCTTTACATCCCACTTAGGGGCATAGGGAGGCAACAAAAGGTTTCGATTGCGCTCGCTCTTGTTCAATGTTTGTAACCTCCTGTCCCACACCATTTCCAGATCCCTCAATTCTGCTTCCAAGGAACGGAATACGGTATGAGAGAGTCTTTCTCGTCTTAGACACCTACCTATGTATAGAAGGGTTATTTGTTTAGTGTTTACAGTAGAATTTGGAAAATGCACATACCTAGTAGGTACCTACTTATTTTGATGCCACGAGACATAGGTAATATTTTGTATAAATCACCTGCAGCCAGTAAACATAGAAAAAATAATTGTCTATCGGCCAGGAGTGGTCAACCTGCGACCTTATCTGAATTTATGTCGCGCGCCTCGCCAAAAAAACGATACAAATTTAACAATTTTTATATTTCATTTCATACACATTTCTGTACTTTTTTCTTTCTTATTGTAAATAATAGGTATATGCTTGCATAGTGTTTGAGAAAAATAGTATGTTCCTAGGCGCATTAAACGAAGACCATCCAGATACAACGGTAAATACATTACAAATACATAAAGCAACGTCAATGGATCCGTCACGTCAGATCAATCTTCCTCTAGAACCTAGAGGAAGCCCTAAGAAAAGTTGCATAGTGTAATGCAATAAAGGTTCTGCAGAGAAATGCCGTTTAAGAAAACTAAATCCTGAAAAAAAAACCAACCTCCGGAAGACACCAACAGGCAATACAATAAAGGCGATAAGTTGTAAGGGTACCAGGAAGAAGAAGAAGAAAGAAGTAGGCTCCTACCCTTATTATTAATGACTTTTTCGCTGTTTTTTTGTGTTTCAATTTTCACTCAAGAATATAGTTTTAAGCTGCATTTCCAAAGTGACCCACAAGGGTTGACCACCACTGCTATCCCAAACAATTGACACGTGACAATTCGAAAAAGAAACAAACAATCAAGCAGCAAAACACATGCGTGGCGCTAGTCAGACTAACATCTGATTACACATTCCAGGTTTTAATAATACAACAATTGAAATGCAATTGTTCAAATGTTTGTTTAAAATTAACTTCAGGACTCTACTAATAACTGTGTATTATAAACGAGACTATTTACCTGCCTTGGCTGTAGACAGGTTCAATTTGTACCAACCTTCCAAAAAAAAAACAATCTAATTTAGGTACAATTTGTATAGGTACCTACACAATGTCGCGCCAGTAATAGTTTGAATTCAGAAATAAATAAACAGTTATAAAGGAAAAGTCTTCCAGTTGTATTGACTCAGGTAAAATCCTTTCACAAACTCTGACTTGTCTTATAATAACCCAATTTATCATACATTTATTTTTTATGTTATGTAAATTTATGATTTTTTTAAGTACCTACCTACCTATTGACTGTGAAATATTTATAACTATTATTTATTTATCGTATGGCTTTTTTACAAAACGTCTTAAAATCTAGACATTAAACAGTGATAATAGCACAGATATCTGATTGTCAAAGGTTAAGGTCAATATTTAAAATTATTCAGTTGCTGTGTCAGTCAGGAAAAGGAAATCCCTGAAATTCCCCGCTTATGATCTGAGGTCGCATTCGGTTACGATATGTTGCATGGTTTGTTTTTCCGCTCCGCAGTCGCAACCAGGGGAATCCAGCCATCCACACTTCCAGTGAAATATTAATTAAATTAATCTTCGTCGTCTATTTCAAGCCTCAAAAAAGCGAGGTTTTACGTTTGTATATAGAATTCATTTACCCTTATGTTTCTGTGAGATCTTTGTACATATATGACTCGGCTGTGTTTTAATGCTAGAATGATGTTTATATGAAGATATCTTGCCAAAACGAAGTAAAATTAATCAAAAACCGGATTTCAGAAAGAGCTATAATATAATCGTACATTTGTTAGGATAATTTTCTTTGTAAAAACTATGCCAGACGGTTGGTGGCCTGGCGGCTACGACGCTGACTTTCGAACTGTTTCGTACTCGAGGTCGTGGATTCGACCCCAAGTGCCGACCATCTTCCTCTTTTACGACACAAGCTTTAAGTAGCTTACTGTGAAAAAATTTAAGAGTCTATTTTATGTCAAATTCATTTTAGAAATTTAATAAGAATACCTTTATTAGAAGTCCTCGCCCATAGCACTAGGCTACTGAGGTCGGTTTTATTTGAAACAGATTCTACTACTTCCGTCAGGCCCATTTCGTCCATTGCTCAACAATCCCTCTCTAAACTGATTTTTGGGGTGTTATTGGACGATGAGATCATACCATGCACGCAGTCCAGTCGGGTTGGTAAGGGCTAACTATAGATTTTCCCTCTGATAATATTATAGGAATTCAGTCCCCTATACGGTCATACAGCCGATGCTCGATCGCTCGATTATTATAAAACGAAAAGCAACGTAAATTGACTTATTTTTTGCTTTTTACCGTCGTTCAGTGTAAAATGTTGTAATGAAAACAAGTAGCCCTAGTGTAAGTTTTCGATGATCGAATATCGAAACGATCATCGAAAGAGTTTCGAAAATTTTCCATACAAAAATGATCGAACGATTCGATCGTTTGATTTTAGAACACTATTTGCACGTTTATAAGCGCTTATTAGCGTGTAAATAGCTTTCGATGAAACTCGTACTAGCCCCACAGATGTTTTTGAAACAACCGCATGTGATGTATTAGTGCAACACAATATGTTTTATCGATCTCCGCTATCATCAAACAGCTAACGTTTGTGTTCCAGAGGGTGAATCTGTAGAGAACATCCCTCCGCCGACTCACCCTTCCGTCTTGAAGGGAATATTGACTCAAATAAAAGAAGTGGAAAATACGCCTGTCTAGATTTTTACGCATATTTCCCTCTTTCAGGTTTCTCGGTTTGTTTACAGAGACGTATTGGAGGAACAGAAATATGTTATTTTTTAGAAATAAGAACAAGACAATATGGAATGTGTCACAATAAGCATCGCTATTTTTTTATTAAAAAAATATTCTTAGGACGAAGGTCCGAAATCCTAAATAGGTAAATAATAAAGATTTGATAAATTTGGTTTTTGCAATTTGTTCTCGAAATTTCCAAGAGATGGCTCTATAATTTCAATAAAATCAAATATCGATCAGATTGTTGAATATAACTACACATAGACGATTTGAAGTTGTTGGTTGCCCAGTGGTATCAGTCGACGGCTCTCGAACGCACATCACACTGGAGGTCGTGGGTTCGAATCTCGGTGCCGACCATTCCACGAAAGATGTTAAAAGTGTAGGTACCTATTTATGTTCACCTTGAGAAAGCCCAGATACATTAAAAAAAGACCTAGGTATTTATGAAGGATTTTGCATGGGCATTTTGCCCTGTTGGTAGCGTCTAAGCAGGAAACGGCTAGTGAAGTGATGGTTCACATATTGGAAATGTCGAAGTTTGACTATCCAATGGCGTTTTTGTGAAGTGTTCCAAACGTTGATCATAATTATTAGTCAGCATTCGAAACAACGCTAAAGAAGACCATTTTATTTTAAAAATCGAATTAGCGATTTAAAAATAGAACATCATTTGTGAAATTTTAGAATAATTATCGTTAAATGAGAGCATAGTATGCTCAAGTAAAAAAAATAAAAGCAGGTTAGCCCAGTGCTGCCCTGTTGGAAAGTTTTTCTCATCCTCTTCAACCCTCACGTCTTGCGCTGCCCTCCTCTCACGCGATTGGCCGAATCATCTGCTACATTAATTCCAACGCGGCGCATCAGCGGCCCACCCGAGGCTGGAAGTGGCTGATAGTGGGTATTGGGAATGTCTGTGTCATTGGGTAATAGGTAGGCTTCCATGTGTACTTGCTGCGGAGACTATGAGGGAGAAGTCTGGATGTACGCAGAGAACAGTCGGTAGCCAATTATGTTATATTATATCTCACTTCCACACAACACATTTCGATGTAAGCATTCTACCGACAGTTAATGTAGGTATCTTTTGAACTAAAGTTTTTTCTACTAGGTACCTAACTTCTTACTGAAATATTCTCCTTAAAGATCTTCTTACTAAATGTTTACTCTCATTAAAGTTGAAAAATATTATGAAGTAAAAAAAAACTCATTAGTCTGATGTGAATAATTATGACTAAATGTGTATGACATACATACCTACTGAAGGGCTGCATCAGAGGACACAGCGAGTTGGACATGAAATTTTAGGATGGCCAAGGCTCAACTGTAGAGTCATCGAAGATGTTCAGAGTTCGATTCAAGGTCAGATCAGAGTTTTTTAAAGTGTTTTTCAGGTGACTCTCTATATTTGTATTCTAACTTATATTGGTAGGGGCCAGTGGGCCTAGACAAATTCAAATTGACCAACGACTACAAACGAATTATTCGACAATGTAGGAAGAGATTAACTGTCCACTTTTGTATATTTTTATATAAGTGTCATTTATCTACGGGGGCTGGTATCGCTTCCTACAAAATTATACTTACCGACATCTTTGTATAAAAAGTAACTATAATTTAATAATCATCACCATTAGAATCACAATCCCTGGTGGTTTCAGCTGCTTTCAAGAAATGTTTAAAAAGAAACAAGTTGGCTTACGATATCATCATTGTTCTGAAATATTTTGAGAAAGTATAAAACAACTCTCTATCAAAAAGTTCGTACTTTTAAGACAAAAAAATTCACGTGAATCTAGCAGCAATATTTCTAAATCGTTCAGTTCGTGATTTTTTTAAGGGGAGAGCTGTCCTACGTCCAATACTCACCCTTCCTGCCAACAATGAAATGGCACGTTTGTTTTTAAATTCAAGTTGGTGTTAGCGTTTGACTTCCACAAGTAAGTATAGGTAGGTACATCGCACCCTTTTTATTTAATCAGTTTTCGTAATAAAATAATATTGTTTCAATTGGTTTTGCTCTTCATTCGAATCGTCCCTCTGTTGATGCCTTCCAGATAAACCCACCCGCATTTCAACAAGTAGGTACCTTGGTATATTTTCTCCCTTGAAAGGGGTATTAAACCGTATGCTACCTGAAATTATTCTTTATCTTGTTTTATCCCAGGGTTAGTTAGTTTTGCGTTTCGTAAAAAACCTTCGAAAAAAATTCAGTTTTATTCAATCTTTCAGTTTTACAGTAGTATTATTCATCACTAGTGTAGCGGTAACGTTTCGCATGACGACATCATCCACCAATAGCGTTTCTCCATGATGTCGTCAATGTAACTTCCACAATAAAACTGAACAAACCTGCAAAACCTCTTATCACTGCAA
This sequence comes from Mystacides longicornis, assembly GCA_963576905.1. Taxonomy (NCBI): domain Eukaryota; kingdom Metazoa; phylum Arthropoda; class Insecta; order Trichoptera; family Leptoceridae; genus Mystacides; species Mystacides longicornis. Next base: position 17,714,955 of record OY756425.1, read on the forward strand.
ACCACCATAATTCACACTAGTAACAAAACTTTTTCGACGTCCTTTCAGAACAGACCTCCATTATTTTCTATTCCAAACACATTTTCATTCTTTTTCCATCATTTCTCATACCTTTCTACCTTGAGGAATTGCACTTTGCATTCCTTACAGGCTAGACAGTTAGATAAAGTGCCACGTCTTTAACGTTTCTGGAAGGTACAACTCTCAATTCATCCAAAGTCATTTCGTTAGGTACTCTCAAGTTTTTTTTAATAGAAACCAATATTAGGTATATAAAACCTAAATCGAATGTCGAGGTGATTTACATAATATTTCAACGGTTATACAATGGGTTATTGTTGTGCCATAGTTAAACTAAGAATAAGTGTGAACAAAAACTTTTCGTTATATTTGCTATGTTCAGGAGAAGTTAAAGCTACGCGAAACATTAGAAAATTTAAGGAAACTTCACGTAGGTTCTTAGTGTTTTGACAGTAAAACATTTTCTATTTTAAGAATTTTAATTAGCCTTTGACATAGCTGTCCGTTGTTTTGATAGTTGGTTCGATTATCAGAATATGACGTACCCCTATACCTAATTTTACTTACTAACTAACTAAGTAAGTAAGTAAGGCACTTATGGGATTTTTGTATGGGCTGCGGAGCTTTCCGAAGTATTCTGTAGGGGCGTTATACGCGTTTCCATACAAAATTTTGTTACTTCACGCCAGCGCAGGTAAATGTCACTGGATCTTAGAATAGGGTTACTGTAAACATAGTTTAAAACAGATGCATCGGTCGGAGTTAAATAGGCTATTATACAAATTAGAATACAATATTTATAGTAAACATTTCGGAGGGGGTTTAGCTTAATCGTGCAGTGGAACAGTAGAAAAACATACGCTGTTGCCTTTTGGGCTACGGCCTTGATAGCGAAGACAGGAGAATGTCTGATGTGGGGATAGCTAGCAGGTATTGTATAAAATAAAAGTAAAGAAGTAAAACATTATCTTATGGAATTAAATGAAGGAGAAAATAATTTCCTTGCTTTATTCATCATAATATCGTTCTCTGCTTACACAGTGCAATCTGTTTGCCGCCCCGAATAATATAGGTACTCGATGGGGGGATTTGTAGCAGCGTGTTAATATATTTATTGCATTTCGCACATCAATTCACTTTGGAATTTTATTATCGTAGTGGGGTGGTCCGGTGTACGCAAACACCATCTTGTTTTCAACGTTGGATTGAAATAACCCCACAGTAAACAGTACTCAATGAGTAAAAACATTAGGTATGCTGATGTCAATTCGTATTTGGTGAAGTCCTATTCACCGCTTGATTTTTCTTGTTCAGTTTTTATGACATCAAAATGTTGAACATATATGTCATAAGTTGCACTAGGGTTGGTTAGAATAAGTTACAATAAAAGGCTGAATTAACCTTTTTATTTCTTTAATTTAGGGGGCTTTATCGTGCACGTCATTAGGTTCTCGTGATTTTGATTACTTTCTCGATACAAGTTCTTTGTATGTAAGCATAGTTTTTTTGGACCCAGGTAGTTTTCATAGCATCAGATATAGAGTCATTCAAAACTACTTTAATAATATTATTTTTTGAAATTCTATTTTTGCTCACTCTAAGTATACACTATTTGACACTTTCATAGTAACCTACTTAAATTCGAGTAATTATAGATATTGTAAAAACTGACACCCGTACAGACCGTTAAAAACTTTTAACCCACAACGTATTAAAGGCGATAAAAATCTTGCAGGTTGGTACCTACTTACCTACTTTGGCTTGCCATTATTTAAATTTATTAACTTTGAAATAACATTTATTTATTAAATAAATGATATCTATATGGCAAACGTGGCTTTATTTAGAGACACGATAATTCACACTGTTTTAATTATAATATTTAACAGAATGCATTGCAATTTGTCCATCGCAGTAGGTAATGGCATCAGAGGGGACTACAGCAGCAGGTGTCAACAGCATAGTTGGCGGAACAAGCAACACTGCACTGCTCAATAGTGAATTATGTATTAAATGTTTTATTACTTTCTGCCTTTTTGTTGATTAACATGCCATTTTTTATAAACAATAAAATATATTCATATAATATATAAAAATAACCCAGAACACTGATTGATCGACTTATGCTGCCTACCCGAAACTTTACTCGAGGACCATACACACACAAATCTATCTAATACATAATGGTGTGTGTGAATTCTGTTGTTTTAACCACGGCGCAATACGTTCCCAATAGAATGAGTCGCCAGTAATCTAGAAAAAAAAGTATTTCAAAACGGGCGGATACACAAATATGTACCCCTACAGATATCGCGTCAGTTCTGTTGTCAATTTCATGTAGACAAGGTACCTATACAGCCATTATGAATCGAAATTACTGTTGGCGTAACATATTATTGTAGTGATGAGTGATTCCTAGTTATGTTTTATTAACTCTATTTTTTGTGTAAATTGTGTCTTATTTTGAATAAGACACAATTAGCAGGCCAAAACAATTTTGTCCCCATTAACCAGGGATCAAATGCTAGTGGTTTTCGAGTTATTTATCTTTTATGTATTTTTTTTTTAATTTTCCACCTCTTGACCTAAAACTGAAAATTGTGAAAAAAGTACTTGACTTTGGGAAGTAAAAAATTATCTACGTACCTACTTGATCAGTCATCTTTTTTCATTTGTTTTCTTCTACCTTTAAATGGTTGTTTCGAATCTGTCATTCGCACTCCCTCTTAATCGGTAGGTACCATTATCGGTAGTCGATGGATAAATTATTATTTGCCTAATTGTAAATAACTAATAACAGAGTTATATCACTGAATCCACACACAAGCCAAAACATTGCCAGATCATAAAAATTAATTATTGTTAATTTGTTTGACGTCGAATGACTTTTATTCCTAATAAGAAACGTGACTAAATAAATAATTAAATGTTATATTTAATAATGGCAACATTTTAAATAAATAATATTGATATTAACTGACATACTTATTGGCGGCACTCAGCGTGTTAAATTCAATCTTTTGGTTATTATTAGACCGACAAGAGTAATTTTTAATAAATAAATAAAAAAAATGTATCTTTAGTATAAAAAATAGTCGTGATATTCTCACTAACGTCTACCTCCATTATAGATTCTTAAATAACTCGAAGTAAGATTATTGATATTTATTTTAAAGCCTTGATAAATGTATTAATTTATTGATGACTGTCAGTAAATAGTATAAAAGATGAGGACAAGAGAGGACAGGACACAAAGCAGGTGTTCGAAAGGAAGAAGAACACCCGTGGGCAGGCAAGGAGCTGCCTCTATAATGAAGACGCAACATCCTTAAGACATTGCTAATTACTTTATTTCCAGAAAGTCTCTTTTTATTGTGTTGAATATTCAATAAGCTCTCAATTCCCTTGCGCAGGGCAAAACAATAAAACTCCATACTGTGCGTTTGTGCAGTGGCGTTTCGCAGAGAGATTCAAAATTATTGATTATCTTAAGGCCCGCGCGGTTTTATAGACGACAGACCAAAAAATATCCTTAAGTTAAAATGTTATTATATTGATGGTTACTGAGGTTCGAAATTCAACATTGTATTTGGACTAGAGACGAAACGGATATCAGTTTAGCCGGATTTTTGGCCAGCGCAACCGCCGAATGCTGGATATTTGGCCGCCGAATACCCGGCGGGAACGTCGGTATGGGTAGACTCGGTCCAATTCGAGTATTTTCGCTGAGAAAAAATGTTAACTTTCGTAACCTTGCAGCAGTATGTACATCGACTTTTCTGAAGTTGGCCTTAATTAATTCATGGAAACAAGCGAAATCACTGAATACCCTTTAATGCAGATAACTTCATCAAAGATTCATTCACCAAAATTCGTCGTTGTTATTGAGTTCTTATTGATTTTGTAATCTCTAGGTATGTTGTGATTACTGAATGTATTTTCTTAAATGATACAAACCAAATAAATCCATTAATTACCTAAAAATATTTTATATACTATCCGGAATTTTGCAGGATAGTCGAAAGTTATCCGGTATTCTGACAGATAGATACATGCCAGATACCGGATAGTAACCGGATATATGTTTCATCTCTAATTTGGACAGCAACCCGCACTATGGGATGCTGTCCAAGCTTAAAAAAATCTATTCTACTTTTGAGCAAATATTCCACAGTGTGCGTTGACATTTTGACCAGTCCGAATACCCGAATGAAAGTCAATGCATGGTAAATAAAATAAAAGGATTAATAAAATAAAAAATTACTTCATATCACTAGAAGAAGAAATTTCTCAACAAGCTAAAATAAGGACGAAACTGTTTTAACTGTCAAACATTCTATCAGGTTACGAAAGGCTAACAGTCAGTAAAATGTAGTTAACCGAGATTTAAATAAAGGATGTTTTTGAATCGGGCCTTGATCGAAGTTTTTATTTTCAAATTCAAACATGACAGTTAAGAAAATTTTTACTTTACTGACTGATTTTTGATGAACCATTTTTTAACCTCAAAATGTTTTTTTTTTTATAATTAATTAGGCATTCCACACATAGAGGGTGATTTGTGCCACTATCGATTCATTTTAATATTAATACTTAAGTGTTTATAAATTAACAAAGTAAAATGGGAATAACTAAAATGTAGACAACTTCAAATGGGTGAATAGAAATTATATTGTGTAAACGATAATTTAAATTTTTAAATCGTATTTTCTCAAAAAAAAAAAAAATACAACGTATTTGTAGGAATCTTGAGGACGCATAGCAAGTAATGAAATAGAGCTGGTAGAGGCCCCCTGAGTAAAAATATTTCCATATCCTGTCAAAGGACAAGCCAAAAGAATGTGGACAATAGTTTAAATTTCTTTTCCACATTCACACCCCGGGTCTGGCAAGATTCCAATTCTATGTAAGTGCTGGGCCGTAAGACAGTGTCCTATTCTAAGGCGAGATATAGTTAAAAAAAGTCCCGTTTATTCAACCTGATTGTTTTAAACCAGGGAACTTTAGGAATTTTGGATTGTATTAATCGAAGTCTTGAGCCCTTAGAGGTATTATTTCTAATCCAATCTAAAGACCACTCTTCCCAGGCTCTGCCTCTACAAATATTATAGCTATCCCAATAAGGTCTAATGAAGTTTTGAGGCTCTATTCCTTCAAGACATGCATTGCGGGCCTAAAAGTCAACATGTTCATTAACAGCGATTCCCTTGTGTGAGGGGATCCATATCAGGATGATATCTATTCCTTTGGCAAACTTAGCATTAAAAAAACCTCAAAATGATATTGAATGTTAACCGACGGATCATATTATACTAAAAATCATGGTAGATAGGTATACTAAAAAAAAAATTTAGAATTAATTTGAAATTATATTTTGTATTTTTACTGCACCATGAATATGGGTTCACAATTACAAAAAAAAAAACATTCCTGATATTTTGAAGGAGGAAATTATAAGAGGTTCAAAGTGAATTTTTTTAAAACGAAAATGATTAATTTGTCCTGTGAACTAGACATGCACAATAATTATTGTTTGTGGAGAAATTTAGTTGATTGGTCAAAATCATCTTTATTAGAGAAAATCTTACACTTTAAGAGAAAATAGTTAGTAGGAATAAATTCTTTTATTTTTAAAGTTGTACAGTTTTGAAGGTTATGCTCATGTTTATAGAGGAAATCTTTCATTTTTGGAGGAATTGCTTATATTTTTGGAGGAATTGCCTATATTTTTGGAAAGCGTTTTTACATTTTTGGAGGACACAGCAACAATTTTGTGGGAAATGTTCACAACATTTTAACAAACTATATACTTAATAGGTATGCATTAGAAGGCTCGAGTTTAAAGAAAGTCCGCACTAGATGTCTATTTAGGTAAGTACCTGCAGATAAATTTAACATGCGTTAGAATTTCATTTTTAAATTTAAATTTAGAAATACTCGTATGTAGGTAATATGTACCTAATGATAGCGGCATAAAGATATTTCTCAAGTACCTAGCTTTAGTTTACCTAACCTATAGTTTTAGATAGGTACTTAATTTTTATTTAATAAGAAACAGAATTATGCCTCTGGCTGCTATTGAATAAAAAACAAACATCGCAATTCCGTTTTCAATGATAAAAAATAGTTTTCAATATAAGGATAAGCAACACAGGTGATATATGTGTGTTGCCATCACAATGACATGTTGGAATAAACACAAGTTCAGGTATAACACATTGCACAGTTGCCTGTAAAAGGGAATAACTCAATTCGTTTGCGATATTAAATGCACAAATAATAGTGCTAATTAATTTCCTTGTATGTTTTTGTACACATCGCGGCTAGCATATTTATGTCCCAAGCAGTACATTAAACTTAATTTATCGAAACCTTATAAAAGGAATGAACGTGAAATATTTTACGTTAATTAAAGCGCAGTTGGTATAAAAAAAATCTGGTTTGTTTTTGGAACTGATTGAGATGAACACAAAAATGTTGATATGGATATACAATGTGTTTCCTTGACACGTGATCAAACGAAATGTGGATTGTTCTCGTCAACATTATACAAATAGAGGAGTACCAATTTTATTTTTATAAGTTTGTAGAATAAGCTATAAATTTGATAAAACAAACGAAAAAGTCTTATTAAACAATCCTTTTAAAAATTTACATACCTACCTACCAAAAACAAAAAAAAAATTTTTTTTTTCATAATTTTCTATCTAATGATAATATCCTTTTAGGTACTAAATTTTCGTTTGATGTTGTTAATTTTTAATTAATTATTACTTATCTAAGTTTACTTTTTTTACATTCAATTGAAATTATTGATTTGACGAAAATAGTCCGCTTATTTTTAGATAAAATAAATAAAAATACAAAGAATGAATTTCTCAATCTCAAAAAATGCTCTTAGATAAGAGGTAGGGACTTTTCGTAGGTACTCATCCAAAATATTTTCGTGTTTTCATCGATATTTTTTTTTGTCTATTATTCTCAAATTAAGTTTGATCAAGCGTCGAGTTAAACACATTATACCTATGTATGTAGGCAGTTCCATACCAAGACGGACAGCTATAGTAATCAAATTGTCCATTGTAATGATAGGTTGAACGTGCGTTTATTTGGACTGTATTTCATCAAAATGTCCGTTAAGTATGTAATAATTGATTGTTGAGAACCTACGTAAATAAGTTCATAGCGAAAATTTGGGGCCACAGCGAGAGGAGAATAGATAAAGAAAAATATTTTGACTTTTTTTTAATGGATCTGGGCTCACCCAAAGTGAACGCACAAAAAGGTAAACTTTCGTCATCTTTCAAATAAAGCAAAGATTGTGTTGTGAAAGTGGAAATGGTCAGCACCAGGACACGAATCCACGACTTTCATTACTCTTCACGTACGAAAGCAGTCGACTACTACTAACCACCTCAGTTTTGTTAAATCTATGATATCGATTCCTATTCAACCTTCCACCTTTTTGGTGGACTGTTTGGGAGGCGTCTTCCATGGGGTATGTCTTGCGATGATATGTGAAGAAGTCTAGATAAGTAATGAATCCATTCTCCTACAGAACCAAAACATTTACCAGAACCTTATTGTATGCCGTTCTTTTTTCCTGAGAGTTTTCTAAAAAAAAATGCTACTGAAAGAAATTGGTTTTGCTATATTACATTTGGGATCGAACCCACAACATTCAGTACGAAACACTACGAAAACAGGCGTGTTTATCATAAAATACGCTGCAGCAAGGACAAGGGCAAGGAAAAGCCTAGGTATATATCAGATGCAAAGACTGACTATCATTGAGAGGTCACTTAGACAAAGACAATTACAAGAGAACCGGATATATTCTTCAGAACTGATTGATGTATGTGACTTTGTTCCTTAAGTAGGAAGGAATTAGAACTAAATATTGAACAAGCAGCAATCCATGTATCTATATTTCTATGTCTATGATTTTTCTTGGTTTTGTCTTTTTTTTTATTGGATAAATAATTATGATCAAATGACAATTTCAAGTGTCCGAATGGACCTAATGATGATAAAATACAATAAACAATTAAATAAACAATCATTTACCAGCGGTGAGATGTCGGTTTAATTTAAGGCAAAAAATTACAGGGCTTTTTCTTAATGTGCCAAGAGAGATCCTCGACGTTCACTCTGACGCAGGCTTTTTTTCTTAATCTCGATACAAAGCCGACTTTTCTCATTTCTATGCCAGGATATCTTACCGAACCAGCAGTGGTAGGCTCTAACAATGGCTAGGAACATTGCTGAGTTTGGAGTTTAGGGTTTTTAGCCGGTTGAAGTCTGGCAATACTCAGACGATCGGCTTGGATGTCTTTGACGGACTTCCCTTCATAAAAAAATGTGACCTCTAAGAAAAATATTGATTCATAAAACATTAAATTTATAAAACATTTGTGGTTGGATGTTAGAGATTGCTACGGCTATAATCCCGCCATTGCCACTTGTCTATACACTATTTTTTGTACACTATTTTTAATATGCATAAAGTATAAAATAAATAAATAAATCAATTTTGAAACAGATAAAAAACATTTTATTTCTCATTTTCAACCCACAGCAAAAATTTAATTATGTAATTGCTAAATTGTTGGTAGGTATAGTTAATCTCTTAATGCATGGTTGATTTTAGGACATAATATAATTATTATTGTTTATCTATGTCTGTTGTTATCTATAATTGGAAAGGATTCCCGTGGCATTATTACAGACCATATTAAAGGCATATATTTTTCAAATTGTTGCATATTTCAACTAAAATCTGCTGCTTCTGTATAGTTATTTGTTAATATTTTGTCAATTGAGAATGATTTGCTTTGCGTAAGTATTTGTATTTAGAGCAATTTTTAAAGTATATATTATAACACTGGGGTTGATGGCTATAAGAATAGATGTAAGAGGCAGGAAATCGAAAAATCAGATCGGGACCGTGAGGTTGACCACCTCACGTCCTTAAACCTCAATCGGTCAGATAAGGCACAATGAGCCTCGGACGCTTTCGAATAGATTTATATTATTGGTTCCCCCAAATGCCTGTAATTGCCAATGTGTGGAAATGGAATAAATAAATAAATAAACTGAACAAAATCCTTAAAAATATGCAATTTATAAGCACCTACTTTCCGACATCCCGAATGAAGCCATCAGAAGCTAGAAACCCGAACAGAAACAATAAAGATTAAGGAAAACGCTGACCGAAAAAATTACCTATGTCAACTTTTTTTTATCTCTGTCCAAATTGTTCATTGCGTTAATGGACCGAATTCAAAATTGCCTAGCAGACAAGTAAATTGTGAATTAAAAAATGAAAGTGCCTTGTATAGCTCTATTACAAAATTTATTGATCAAACATGAATCGGTTTTCGAATTGCAGACTACCGTCTCCATTCTCAAATGTTTAAGAATGATGATTCTATATACCTATTACAAAATAGAAATTAACTTATCTATCACCAAGTCTCTCCAAAAAATGAAGTTAGATTGTGATTTTTAAAAAATATCTCCAATTTACAAGATTTATTAAAATTTATATTTTTGCATATTTAGGGATTATAAATGCATATTATTCTAATTTTGCATATTATCATAATCCCGTGTAGTTTTACAAGAATGTATCATTTTGTACTGAACGAATCCATAATAAAATAATAGTCATACAAACTATGTGGGAGTGTGCGAATTACAAAAAATAAAAAAAAAACAGCATAATATTTATTTATTTATTAATTTACTCCCATAAATAATGACGTTCAAGGATCAGTCTGAGATTATTATTACTAATATGTTATGTCTCGGGTATAAAAAATTGAGATGATCTCACAAAAAACATCTCAACAAAAAGAACTGGTTGGCCAACAGTATAATATCTCTTGATGACTCTATTAAAGAGACCACTACATCTAGGTACCAGGCACATACCTACATTAACATGATGAATTTGATTTTGTACACTATTTGGATAAATAATACATACATGGTTAACTTATTAACTTTATTATAATGTAGAGGGTTTTTTTTCAAATATTTTGCGGTGAATTATTGAACATTAAATGAATGCTAATGAAAAAATAAAACCGTGAAAAAGAGCTTGTTTTTTTATATCTGTTAGCTTCCATCGATAACGAAAATGCACGTTCTTCAAATTGTATCTAAAATCGTGTAGAATTTTAATATGTAGGTATAAACTGTTTGTTATTTAGTTTTTAAACTTTTTGATAAGCACATTAGGTACTGCATTAACTATGTTCAATTATTGTAGGTAGGTACTTGAATGCCTAAAATCGCCTTTTACTGTTTTTTACAGACGTGTAAAGTGAACGTTCGCCATCATTTTTCATTAGTGTAAAATTAACGTTCGCCATTAGTTTGCCAAATTAAATTACAAATCCTCCACCTTGCGCATTTTAGTAGATAATTAAGGCTTCGATTGTAGGTCTATATTAAGGTAGGTACGTAAATACTTTTTAAATATTTAAAAACACATTCTTAAATGATTATTGGTCATGTAGGCTACGGTTTGTTAGTCCTAGGTATATTATGACCAAGTTGTTACTTTTAAGTAAGGATTGATGCAGAGGTCGCAGGTGACCAATAGGACACATGTTCAAAGAAGAAATAATTCGTTTTCAAGACCTCATATTTGAGCCAAGTTTAAAACATTTTTAAAAACGACGTTGTGGATAAAATTTAGGAAGGACTCTGGGTTAGAACTTAAGTTTATTTTTTTAAAATAAATCACTTATGCAACGAAGTCAATCGTCGCTCGAATTAATTGACATGATAGTGTCCGGTATTCAAGAGTCCACGCATGATGTATGGGCAGCTTTTAACCTTTCGTCCTGCGAGATGGATGCACCCATAAAACCGAACATATCCATTTAAAACGTAAATATTTCACGAGGATTTACTCACAGATGGTCATTTTATCAACCCTCCCACCTCACTGCAGAGATCAGCCATCGGCACAATTAAATATTGGATAAATTCTTATACGAGACACTCCAAAACTCAAGGGTATTATGTAATTATGTTCAAAAATAATTTATTCAACTCTTTTCTTGTCAATAGGCAGAAACTTCTAACCACTATCGTAAATTCTTCAGAATAATTGAAGGTCTCATTTGCAGGATATAAATCCTGCTATTCCTATATTTTATCTTCCATGCATCTATGTCTTTGTATGCCCAAATTATGGAACTTTGCGCCTCTTTACAGCGATCAGCGATCTTAAAAACATATAGCCGGCGGAACTTATTGCCCGAGATTTTTTTTTGGAAGTCAGTCGCTTCCATCTTTCTGAGACAGGCCAACCCCGGGTAGAAGTTTCAACTGAAATACACCTGGATGTTTTATGACATGATCGGGAATCGAACACAGATGACATGCGTACCTTCTCATGTTTGAATATTAAATTGGTGATAGAACACGGGACCTCCTGTCAGTCAGCGTCTATAGCACTAGTGAGGTCGGTTATAACAACAACAAAAGTATATGAATTTTGTCAATAATCCATGATAGAAGCAAAAATGGACAAAGTAAAATGGTGTGATTACTGATTGGTAGGTAGTTAGAGAAAGTCCTTGTACCTAGCTGTAACAGATTAGAGCAGACATGCGTATCTTCTCATATTTTTTTATAATAAAAAGATTAGGTTCTTTTATCCATAGTTTAACCGTCGGTGCTGAAAATTGTGAAATACTTGAAAGTCTTTTACCAATAAAATAAAGAGTAGCTTAATATCCAATAGTTCTGTAATTCAATATAATAAGGTAAATTTATGAAAAATAGTTGCCGACACCTGACAGACCAGAGATTATTGAAATATTTAAAGAATGACGTTATTAGAGCTACCACTGGCTGACTATCTCATTTAATCTATACAAACAATTATTCTTATTGAATTTACTCTATGTTTTCAAATCAAATTGTTTGTCTGTTGCATACAAAATATGCATGGATATATTAAATCAGGGCAGGAAGTGAAAATTTTTACAAAATTGGGTACGTTAAAGATACCATAATTGTATCATTCTGAGCATGTAATGTTATGATAAAGCTACTTTTACTTACTTAATATAATTATACTTATTTTATTTTGTGCATGTCAGCAAATGGAAAAATAATGCATTGGTTTTGCTAACTAACACTGGGAAAGTTTACATCTCCTATGAATGCCAAATCGGAATACGCCCTCGAAAATTTATAGAAGACATACTTACTTCGTATATAAGTCTCAACTGCTATCCTGAAGGCAATAAGATATGCGGTAGGCTTCTCTAATCAATTATTAAAAGACTATGCGAATCGTTGCGTCGGTATACTGATTGAGGAGGACTGTCACGAACAATGGCCGCACGGCAAGTCCGTATTATGCTCTTCGGAACTCCTGAACTTGCTCCGACCTCAAGCAGTTCAATTAATATTTTTCAGTTGTCCACATACACCAAGGACAAACGTGGGTTTGAGGAGACATAAAATCGTATACCCAGAAGTCATGTCTTCAAAAATCAGATTTGCAGAGTTGGTTTAAGCAATTTTACTAATTCGCGGATTCCTTATTCTCACCTATTCACATTCTTTTTTCAGGTTTGTCTCTCTTTCAATTTTCTTACGCTAAGAGTTTCTTTTCTTTATTTTTCGGAAGCGAAAGAGGTTTGTATAGATAGGAAAGAATGGAAGTCTGTACTCTCTGCATACCCCCTTTGAGAAACGGCGTGATGGGTAAAAAAAAGTCGCAAAACGTTTAAAACCTGTTTAAATTGTTGTTATTAGTTTTGATATATCTATAATATAAAAGAAAGTCGGGTTAGTACGAACACATAACTCGAGATCGGCGGAACAGATTCTTCCGGTGCGCGGTGTTTGATTTGTTAGATTCTTCTCCGCGGATAACAGAATAACTAATAAAAAAACGAAAAATGGATAGAAAATAGTATAAAATACAATATGAAAGTTAGTATGGAACGAATTTTCTAACAACAAAGCCATCTGTGAAAATTTCCATAACAACACAATTTTGATTTACCTGAAGACCATTGATTTTTGATAGACTTTTTTTCAAGTTTTCAGAAATAATTTTTTAACATTCAAACATATTTTAAACGCATTTATGTAAAAATTACATATTTGAAATCAAAATTCATAGTTAGAAAAACTACAGGACAATGTTTGTCAGGAAAGCTAGTAATAAATAAAAAAGGGAAGCAAACATGGTTAATTTTTATCGAAACATTTGGATACTAGAAGGGTTGTGCAACTAGTACGTTTGAATGATATCCCTAAATACCAGCACAGCGCAGCGTCCTGGGTGAGGCTGGCACCAGCCAACATATTAGGACTACACACACATCAACTATCATTAAAATTATATCTGGACGATGATTCATAAGGCTCATTTTTATCGCGTGCTATTCAATTTAGACTTTTTAAATTTTGCATCGCGGATAACACTCTATATATATATCACGTTGGTCATTTTAAAAGGTCTGCTTTTTAATACTCCAGCCATAAAACTTTTTATAGAATGGACTGTCGTAAACTTTTGAATCAAGAAGCCTTTTTGGCTTTAACGAGCTTATTTTTTTCCACTTTTTGTGAGTGCTCGTACAAGTAGGTACGTTGTTACATTGTTGTGAAAGCGAAACATTGTCGGTACTGAAGTTTGAATCCACGATCTCCAAGTACGCGGTGCAAATGCAAAAGTACACGGCTGCCTTCGCCTTAGCTTAGACTAGTTACTCAGTGGGGCAAGTACGAGTTTTATCGAAAGCTTATTACACGCTAATAAGCGCTTATAAACGTGCAAGTAGTGTTCTAAAACAATCGAATCGTACGATCATTTATGTATGGAAAATTTTCGAAACTCTTTCGATGATCGAAAACTTATACAAGGGGTACAGATTACTTTGACTTGTGTTAGTTGTGTTCCTATACAAAATGTAAATAAATGTTTGATAGTACAGAGCATCCAACATATCATGCAGATTTGCCCCCTGAGAGCGTTCCTCTTCTTTCCAACCCTACATACTTCACCACAATATCGTTTCAGTTGGCTGTTCTTCCTCCAGTTTCATGGAAGATTTTCTGCATCTTTCGATTCCACTGTGCCTGTCAGTTATTCATAAATAACCATAGACTGTAGTGAATGCGTGAACTTTTGACTTAAACCTCTAGTCCTAGTCCTTCTAGTGCTGACTAAGTAAACATTATTTTCTGCAGTTTCATTCTGCCTACTGCAGGATCATTCAAAATCTGACAATAGTTTGATAGATAAAATCAATAAAATGAAACTACCTTTATAACGGGCATGTTACATACCTTTGCAATTAGTCATTACCCACTGATGGTTAGGTTCCTGACAGAGATAAAGAATGTCAATAAATTATTCCCATATAATTGTTTTCCCATACAATAGTCCCTACCTATATGGAGGTAAGTAGCCGACCCTTTCTACCGGGCAACATCTCAATGATGAAGACTCTATCTGCGTGTGTATGTGTGTAAATAAATTGATAGTTTTAAATGAAGACATCATATTTTTTATACCGCACGGGTCTATCAAGTTTGAACAACAAAGAGTCCCAGGCCGTACTTCGGTAGTGTAGGTGGGTGTGTATGTGTGTGTGCGTGAGTCATCCAGAGGGATGGATCTAGAATCAACACACAAACGTAAAAAAAATTAAACCTTTCGTTTCGCCGAAGCTGTTCGTAAAATGAACCACTTAGACATCAATTATTATTTTTTTACTGTCGATACAAAACATGTAAGTTATTCCATCGACATGAATTGCTTCTTCCAAAAGTTCATGTAGTTATTTATTTATTGTGGTACTTCTTTACTTTCAGTTATTATTCTTCTCTCATTTTTTCTTTGCTTCCCTTTTTCTCCTATCCCAGATTATTATATTGTAGTAAGCTTTATTCAGAATAAAGCAAGAAGAATGAATTATTGTTTTACAGAACTTTGTCTAGTTCTTTGACAGGTCACTGTGTGTAGTTGTTAGGGCAGTTAAAGGATAGGTATATTATAAAAAGAACGATACAAAAAAAATGAGTTAAGTTCTTTTTATAATTAATGACAAAATAGAACAATTGTAATTTATTAATCAGAGACACCGACGGAATCCAGAACAACACGAATAAAACAAATCATGACACAAAAAATGGAATCGTTTGTGCTCTAATAAAAGGTATCTTCCGCATAGCTATTGTGCAGAGTTAAGTAAGTACCTACAATAAACATATCCCGAGCGTTCACACTAAATAAAAAATAAAAAAAAAACATTAAACATCATAATGCGTAATTTAAAAAAAAAACACGATACAAATGAAAACAACAAAAAGATAGGAGTTGTAGGATATTGAATTAGTTTTGGCGATTTACAAATATGTCACTCCGAAGTGAACCCTTATGGCGATGTAGCAGTTCCATCTTAGCCTTATAACAAGTTCAAAGGAATTCCCAATTACTGGTATCTATATTTGGGTGGTGGAATCGTTTCTTCCTTAAAAAGAGTCCTTGTTGGGTGACACGAATATGTTTGGAAATTATTTTTTTGACAGGGCCGAGTTGAATGAAAGACATACTGGGAATGTCAATCGGGTAATCGTAGGGTTTAACTCGTACATTTTTATGTACCTACTTTTGCTGCTCTTATTGGAGATTAGCAACTACACAATTCAACAATCCGTAATACAATCTAAGGATTTTTAGTCAAACATTGCTTGGTGATTCAATTTAATTCAAAATCTTCCATAATTTTAAGTTTCAATGCCTATTGTGATGAATTGTTTTTTTACATATGAATACATAAACTGGATTTTAAGGGACCGAAAATACATCCTTGAGGCACTCCTTTAGAGATAATCGTCTAGAACCCTCCAATAAGGGCAGTTTGTTTCTTATTTATTTGCGATTGTTTCCTTTTATTTATTGAGTTTTAAAGCAAGCATCTTGGATTTTTATACATATTCGTTGGACAAGGTTTTATAGATTTAAAGTATTAAAAAAAAATAACATCAGAGATTGATAATAAAAAATTTAAACACGTCATTCTTAAAAATAATATTAGGATGTTGATCTCTACATTGTGATGACAGGGATGTAGAAAGAGGCGCTGGGTGGCGCTGACAATATGACACCACCACATAACTGATATCACAGGGATAATAATGTCCCATGTAATGTGATACTACGGTATGGGTGAGGGATTCCACTGAAATCTAAACACCAACATTTCAACGAGATGTAAAAATCTATAAGTACTAATACATTAAGCTGAAAACTATAACTCTATGATGTTAGAAAGTATCTTTTTTTTTTTTTTTTTTTTTTTTTTTTTACCCATCACGCCGTGTCCCGTAAGGGGTAGGCAGAGAGAACGGACCTCCACTCTAGAAAGTATCGACCAGCTTTAAAAAAACTTTTTGAATTTAATAGCCTAACCTTAGAGAAGGCGTTGGGCTATTTAAAATCACTCCTACGACTCTCAGAGACATTATTTGTAAAATAATTACGAAGAAAAACCATACGGAGCGCAACATCATGTTTGGCCATGTGCTTCTTAAATGTTGCCATATGATTCACAGTCATAGGAATACTTAAATTTTAAGATGTGTTGTAAAAAAAAGGCATACGATAAATAAATATTTAAAAAAAAAATGAAAATAATTTGTATGCCAGAACAACGTTTGCCGGATCAGCTAGTAAGAAAATAAACAAGTCCACATTGTGTGTTCTGTTTATTTTTTATTCCCTTTCAATAGTTCATTTTACGAGAGATTTTTCGAAGAAATCGGAGGAAAGTTTTATGTCTGGAAGTGAGAGATTCAACCATTTTTTATGATTTTAATATGTAATTAATCTGATCTATAATTAAATTTTCTTCGAACATCAAGGTATTTCCGACAATGTGAGACAAGCTGTAAAATGTTCGGACCAAAGTGTTCTTTTTCTACTTTTGATGGCAGCCTGGAGTATCTCTTTCTGGACTGTGTCCATAATTTGCAATTGCAATTGTTTATAAAACTCTGGCAAACGCCGTTTAAAAATAGTGTCTCTTCTATAATACCTACTCCATTTTTTAAAATCTGAAAACAATGCCTTAGCAAATTTTTTTTTTGAACTTGTGGTAAATTTTGATTTTAACAATATGCAATAATATTTTCAATTGTTTTTGTACATACCAACAATTTTATGTTGTCACATTTACACCTATATCTACACTGTTACTTAAACTAATATTATGTATTGCAAAAAGATATCGTTGTAATGTGAGCAATGTTGATCGATGAAAAAAAGGAAAAAAAATGATATGACTCTTTCTACTCCAGTGCTCATTTTTAATTGATGGAATATTTAAACAAAGATTCTTTTGTTTTAAACAACTTATCAATCAAATATTTAAATTATTAAAAAGGAACAAATGCCCTATACGAATGTCGATCGCGTTCGATATAGGCGCTCGACACTTTTGTGCGAGTTCATCCGTTTTCCAAATTAGATGCGATATGATTTGCCGTGGTAATCCATGAACTAAGATGAAATTAATGTGTTTCTGGGAGGTCTGCGGGTTTTTTTTCTATACCAGTTCGTCGCCATTCATAAATAAAGATTAAAAAATACACAAACTCTACAGACCGACGGCACAATGTAGGCTCTCTCTCTGCCGTCATTATAACCCTTTCCTCCTTAACATTTCACTGACGAATTATTATAAAATTAACATCTTTAACTAAGGTTTAAGTAATTGGAATAGCATAGGTATATTTTATTCGAATTTTTCAGCAGAATTGTGGATATTTAGATTTTTGGACACAAGGTGCTCGGTGATAGTCCATTTAAAATTAATTGAAATAAAATCTTCCAAATTAGTCACAAACGGGCTTTTGAAGATAGTTGAATAACTAAAAATGGATTGTAATGGACCTAAAATATATCCTTGAGGCACTCCTGATTCCATTGAATTGGATAAAGAATAAAGATAGCTTCTCTTCAATTTGATTTGTAGTGTTGTCTCCATTTACAAATGTTTAAAAGGTTTCCTTGTTTCTTATGTTTTCTTAGCGTCTTCATTGATATGCCAAATTTACGCATATAAGACTGAAAAGCAGCAAAGGGCTGGATATTCAATTTCTCATCCCAGGGGCAAAGAAGGAATTTGGAGACATTCGAGAGGTAGATGAAGAGTTTTAGGCCTACATATGCTGCGATGGGAGGACGAAATTAAGAGGGATGTTGCATAACTTTTTGGGGAAACATGTGACAGTTAAGATGTGAAGTATTGGTAACGGTTTGCATCTGAGAATAATTTCGAGAGGATAAAAATAGGTGTGGGAGCCACCATTGCACTCTGGTCGGACTGTTCGCTACCTCGGCCACACACACGGTATCTCCGCCTCACTAATGTCTCAATCACGGCGCACGCACACCAGCACTCATCTGTGTGGACCACTACAGCTCTACATTACATTATATCACCCTAATATACATTACATTAATAGGCGCTCTCTTATCACAGTCATCCGCTAAGGACGGGATTAGTCCCAAAAGGACATCCATATAAAAACATTGCTAATGGGTTGACTGAATGCGAGTTTGACAACAGAAGTCAATAATTCCACCAAGAATGCATGTTTAATGTTATTCATTATTTCAGAAGCCAATACTTGCATATTAAAATAACTACACACTTTGTTTTTCTTTTGACGTGTCTGGTAGTTAAGTTGGTTAGACGCATTCTTGAAAATCCTGATTTCAAATCTCGATAATGAAATTTTGCACGCACAAGCATTGCTTAGTGCAACATAAATTACCAGATTGTGATGTGACTATTCTATAAACAGAGATATTCGGGAGTAGAATAAAATTATGATCTGTACCAACAATTTTCCCTACACGACTTTCATCTATTTGAAAGGCCGACGCATGCATGCACGTAGCTGCTGCTCATTTGAAGGTGGACGGCTTCGATGGTTGTGAGTCCTAAATCTGAACAGATGATACCTGCTGGATTTTTCAGCCTATGGTTCCGGAGAGCCGGTGAAATTTATCAAGCACAACGTCGAAAATTGTCCTCTTGACAAGAGGTTTTTCTGGACTATACGCAGACCACAACGCCACGTCCAACCTTCTTTAACATATTCAAAGTCTGAATGTAGCGCTGTATATAGAGTGCGTTTGCCTATAAGAAGCAGATTTAATACGTCCCTATCTTATTACTTTATTTCCCGTCGGTGGAAGAAACTGTACGAAATAGTCAACCATCTGATAACAATATTTGCCAAAACTAACAGTAGCCCTAGTATAAGTTTCCGATGATCGAATATCGAAACGATGATCGAAGAGTTTCGAAAATTTTCATACTAAAATGATCGAATGATTCGATTTCGATAAAACTCGTACTAGCCCCACAGATTCAGAATCAGATAATTGGCTTGACCATGTCCCTCAAAGGCCGGTGCCAAACTGTTTTTTTACCATGATTGCACAAGAAAATGAATCAGAACAAGACTCTCCATCAAATGAGTATTTACCTACTGAAGATTTCAAGCATGCATTGCAAGATTATGTAGTGAGTGACCACGTGCTCCTCAAAAAGTATAAATCTTTGAATCAATTCAAACGCCTATCGGTCCATACTGTTTGAAACTGTTTCTTCCAAAAAAAGATAATCTCTTACAATGAGATTAAAATAATGAGATAACTACACATAGGTATACGACTACCTACCTACAGCTATAGGTGTGTGTGTATTCTCTCGATTGTTTACCTGTCTGTACAAACAATAGAGAGATAATATGAAGGTGTTAATCACGTCGTTAGACAGTGTCTGAGTGAGGCTGACGTTGACTGGGCCTTAGGTACCTACTCTGTATTTACATCGCGATGCCGATCCAATTCCAAACATAATATGATGGCATTATGACCAGATTTTGGTTGCTTAGCTTAAAAATAGTATCACATGAATCCGGCATTGCTTTACGAAGAAAAATGTAAAGGTAAATAAGGATTTATACAAGTATTTTTAGTATTGAAAGTATAAAGGGTCAACATTGAAATTCAAGAGTAGTTAATGTAGGCAGTCAAGTCAAATTGGGACACTTTCAGGGACGGTATGACTGATGTTTAGGAAAATCAAACATTTAAGACCATTTTCTTTGCCTATTGTCTGGCACGTTAGCAGTTATGCTATAGTTTATAAATGTGTAAGAACCTAATTGAGCGGCCGTTAATTAACTGACGTTTGTCTACAATACCTATATACAAAACGGTTACTTTAATATTCCATCAAAGTAATAGGTGGGTACATACTTTATTTAAAATTTAAACGCTAAGGTTATATTTTTAAGGCATTCAGTATGACCTCCCTATCATCAGTTGCCTTTCTTCTTTGTTCTACCGTTTACTTTTAATGGCCTGCACCCCTATTCTCTGTTTTATCGGAAGGTAGTCACGGTATTAAAGTAAGTAGGTATTAAACGATACATTTTGTATGAAAAACGTCTATACGTACTTATCGAATGCGAGAACCGCTTTTGTTTCTAGAAATATCTCCGTGGCGGCGCTATACACGTTTCCCGTACAAAATGTATTGTGTAACACCTACTCTCTTTACTACCGTGACTACCTTCCGATAAAATAGAGAATAGGGGTAATGTACACATCTAAACACGCGCGGTAACAGGTGTACAGACCCTAAGATGTGTTCACTTTTCGCGCGATTGGTAAGTGCAACAAAAAAGTTAGGTAGGAACCAAATATTTGTCATCGCATTGTAACGTACAGCTCGCTTCCATCGAACTCCATCTGTCAAGTGAAATAGCCCATAGAGCCGATGGTGTCGGATTCTGTGAACGCTTCGTTACTACTCGTAACTCACCCGGGGTATTTGGTAATGGATGCGATCAACGACCCGTTTCATTCACTGACATATTGTTGCATTTTATTTCTTCCACAACATACTTTAATGGGTTTTCCATGAAGTTAAACTGAATTATACTATAAAAATATGTAACATAATTAGGAGTGTATTTGTGTTCACTTTGAGTGAGCACAGATTCATTTATTAAAAAAAAAAATATACCTAGGTACTAACCTAAAGCTGGAGTATTTTTTTCTTCTAAACCTGCCCCCGTAGACAAATTCAAACTGATGGCGTTCGACTACAAACGAAGATTTCGCCAATGTATAGTGCGAAAAAATTATCTGTCCACTGGAACAAGTAAACAATTATTTGAACTAAGCAATGGCACTGATATAAAATTATAAAAAGTGGACAGCTAATTTTCTTCCTACTCTGCATTGTCGAAGAATTCGTTTGTAGTCGATCGCCAACTGCATTTTGTCTAGGCCTCCTGCCCTAATAATATCATACAATACCTACCTATGACGATTCATCTGAAATTTTAAATAGAAAAGATCTATGTCCAGTAGTTCTATAAAAAGAACATGAATAAAAATATGATACTGGACGCTAAATTAGACATAAATGCAAATTTTAACAAAATTGATAACAAGTACCTTCCTACGTGCAACAAATTGTTCAGAATAAAAATATTAACGAAACATAACTTATTATCAATATGCTATATCAGGGACCTTATTCTGGAATGTCGATATATGTGTTTGCTAATAGAATGCTAGATTGCGATGACGTCCAGGATATGAAAGCATGGAACAATTTGTTGCGACCAGAAGCTTTACAAAATAATACACATGAAAAAAATCTATGAATTAATTCAAACGCCTATGTCACTCCATAATATTTTCTTCCAAAAACGATAATCCCTGATAACGAGTATGCCAATAACAGTCATCTCCCGCAAAGCCATAATACAGACTAAGGCGGAGGCATTCAAATAAAAGAAAAAAACAATTAAAAATCCGTGACTTTTTAAACAGGAAAACAGAATCTGCAGATCTATTGCCGTAGGTAATAACTAATAAATCCTCGACCAATATAAAATGAAAAAAATCGCATACAAAGAGTCGTATCAAGACAATAGGCAAAGAAAAGAATGCGGCGACTAAACATTTCCCTTATGCCAGAAAACCCTAGCTTAAATAATAACCCGAAGAGTGGAAAAAGGATGTTTCATTCGAAGATATTCTTGTTCAATTCTAATGCTGACTCTTTTGTCCTATGCTAATGCCAAATGTTCCCATAAATAATCTTGTCACAATAATTAAAATAATTGCTTCAAATTAAGCAAATACGACAATTTACCCCCTATACAAATAAAATATAACAATCAATATTAATAAATGCGTTGTAATAAGTAATTTTATAATAATTTTGACAGCCGAATTCTTTATTAATACAAAATTTAACTAAAAAATAAATTAACATACAAAACAAACAAAAATTACCACCCATTCACAAGCCATTATAATTATTATTGATTTTATGAAACAATTAAAATTACTATTGATCATATAACAGATACCTAGTAATATCTGATTGGTAATTTATATATTGATTTGACGGCCGTAGAAGTGTACCACCTAGGTTTAATACAGGTCCGGCATATGTGTATTTAATGATAATGATGCCAATTGCCCTAATCAACTTTTATTATTAATTTATTCAAATATTTCAATCAATATCAATTCACGGTGTAATTCTCCCGTTTTAAGCGGCTACGATTAAGCCCATTCTATACAAATGCGGTTCCTTTCGGTGTGGTTTTAGGTTAAATTCTCGGGGCTGCCGACGGGTACAGGAAATTTGATCGAAAAAAAATGTTCGAATGCTCATTTTTATTGAACGGAAATTTTTCGAAAAACTCTAATTATTCGAACAAACATTTGAAAGAAATTACAATGTTACTTGGTCGTTCCTAGGGAGCTGTCCGTCGTTTGACAAGGCGGCAGTCCTTGAAACTGCGTCAAGGTTTCCTGTCGCTACGGTTTACCGTGCTTTTAAGCATAGACCATCTTCTAGACCGACACATTCACCGCCGTATTCCTAGGAAAACATTCATTACACTTACATTCTTTTACGTTTTAATGAAATAAATAAAAATTGTGAGTCCCATAATATTTTTTTAAAAATGAAGCTGTGCTCATTCAAAGTGAACACAAATACACTCTTTGACTCTTCCACAGTAAGCTACTTAAAGCTTGTGTCGTGAAGAGGAAGATAGTCCATAAACAGTTTTTCGAAAAATTGAGCATTCGCACAATTGTGTTTCGAATAATTTTCATGTAATCACTGCCGCCAAAATAATATGAAACGACGAATCGCTTCACATTTTATCGCCAGCGACTGAACACAACCGAATACCACACCAATCCGAATAGAATCGAAAATATGTGTGAAATAGGCCTTATATGTGGGTATCTCATAGAATCTATTTGCTTAAGCCTCTCATGGTGACTATCACCAACTGTTCCTAAGTTTTAGGTAACTCTTAGCGTAGCGTTTTATGTGGTGTGGAGAACGCTAAGAGCTACGTAAAAGTTAGGAACCGTTGGTAAAGTGACCATCAGTGTCCGAAATTTTTTGTATTTCTTTTTTGTTGAAACTATTGAATGATTTTGAGAATGTATTACTTATATCAAATCATCTTCCACTACCTATTACGGAGAGGAGATGGCATGGCTGGGACATGTGTTGAAGATGCCGAATGACAGTTGGCCGAGGGGAGCGCTGTTTCCCCCCTATCAGGGTCTCGAAGACGTGGAAGACCCTCTCATAACGTGTTTCTTTCCTTCAAGGCAGAGCTGAGAGAGTTGGAGGAGGAGGTCATAAGCATTGCGCATTGGAGAGCTCTTGTTGCCTTCCTATGCTCCTGAGTGGAGTTCAAAGGAAGTTTTGATTTGATTACTTATTTTGAAGTGGTTGGTAGCCTTACAGTTACGACGCTGACTTTTCTACAGTTTCGTTGATTCGATCTCGGGTAGCGACCATCTTACACTTTCGCGACAAAAACTTTTAGTAGTTTTTTTTTTTTTTTCTTTTTTTATGCATTTCCACTCACAAATGAGTGATTTATTTTTAGTAGTTTAGTAGCTTGTATTTTGCACGACTTAGACGGGTTCCATAGTTGTTTTTGCACCTTTTATATCAGGTTTAAGCTTGTGTCATGAAAGAAGCAGGCAGAAGGTCGACATTAAAGCTCGAAATCAGGATTTATAAGTAACTAGATGTCCGCCCCAGCTTCGCACGGGTAGATAGATACTTAAAAATAATTTAGTTTTCATACAGATCCCTAACTTTTTCAAAATATTTTATAGCGTCAACAACACGTGGTAATTATGCTGTTAAAATGTAGCTTATATGACACGTTCGTAGATTTACCATAGCATTACTTACTCAACCCAGTCGAAAGGTATCGACATCTGTTAGAATCATTTGGAGTTAACAGATAATTGTGACTGTCAAATAATAACAGACAAATAATTAGCAATAAATTAAAATTGCGACTATAATTTGAGATTTAAACTATCCTATCTCTCAAGTTGGATCGAACTGCACATGGTGTGCGAATTTTATTATAATCGGTTAAGTGGTTTAGGAGTCCATTGAGGACAAACATTGTGACACGAGATTTATATATATTAAGATAATACACTGCACTATGGGCTGCAACCGAACATCAAAATTTTAAATGATTTCGACCGTTTTTTTTTTCTTTTTTTTTTAATCACCACACCGTGTCCTTTGAGGGTAGACAGAGAGAGAAAGGACCTCCCCTTTTTTATCCAAGGCCACTTTTTTCGCTTCTTCCACCGAAATAATATGTACCATTTCTCATCTACTTCTTTGTGAAATAGTGCATAATATTAAACGCCAATAAACATGCTCATAATAGCTTTTAAGATCTCGTGATACGTCAATCTTACATTTATATATTTGGTACGTCCCGTAGAGGTAGAGTTATGACCTATCTTAATTTTGTTAGTAGATTTAAAGCCTAAATATGATTCACATTGATGAATAAATGAGATTTGTTGATCTTCAGTATGGAGTATTATTCTCATATAATAAAAAAACTAATGGCTGAAATAATACCATAAATGATTTAAAATGAGTATCAGCTAAATACGGATATTATCGCAATTAAAATATCAATAAGCAATAACGCAGTGGACGTGCGCTTCCTACAGGACGAGACGAGAATACTCGCTTTATGGCGGTGCCAACGATGAGTTTATTTAGTTCTGGACTGGAGGAGCATCTAGCCTCTGTGACATGTCATTGTGCGCATGTGACGGGCTATAAAATGATTGAAGAGACCACACGTGGAGCGAGTCGCAGACATACCAACTCGAGTAGGTTCATATAGACATCACCGTGGACCATCGATATTCCTGTAGATGTATTGGAGAGGTATTCCGTTTCATTGCACAGAAGAATTTCGCTTAATTTATTTCATTGTACGTAATATCTTCATAAAGATGACACAGCATCAAACTATACACACTTACATTGTATATGGGTTTATATACTGCTTGCATCGCTGCTTTACACCGATATGCTCCCAACTAAATATTGTGGAAGTTAAAATTATTATTAAATATGATGCAACTACATATTACGTAATTATAGGTCACCAGGATGTCCCACGTTTAGGGGTAAGCCACGAATAACTGTGTTTAGATAAATTATCTATTATAAAGATATGCTTCTTACAAAGGCAATTTTTTCGTTTTTAAATGGAATTAAAGTTTTCAAATGAATGGAATTAAAGTATCAGAAGCTTTTGACCAATGAAAATTTAACTTGGGGTGTAGGAATTTTACATTGTCACGCTGTTAAAGTTGATAACTTAGGTAATTACTTACTTAATCTTCGCTCCCAGTATGAAGCATGTGGACGCCACGAATTTTATCAAGCCTCTCTATATTGCGCCAGTTGCACAGCTTCATCCCAGCATAGTCCAGCATCTTGTAAAACGCAGTGAATGCCCGCTTGATTGTTAATTTTGGCAAACATTTGGTTAATATACCCATTTAAAAATTAATTAAATCCGAGACATCTTGTTAAAACTTCTGGCTTCTACTATGAAATGAAGTTAACAGAACTCAAGCATTATGTTCCTGGAAACAAACACTTCCATCTTTTTCTTCATTTTAATTTCATTTATACCCTACTATATATTTCATTTATATCGTTAAATTATGTTGTCCCGTATCGAATCAGAGTAACGAATTACAAAACAAAAATACTCCAATACGGATTCTGGACCCACTGATAGTTGCACTGACTGGGTATTGGATTCCAACGTAGCACACATTGAAAAGACAGTGCAGTACTTAACTACCTTCTGCCAATTGTGTGATCAGAATTACAAAAGACAAAACCACTGCTTGACAGTTCCAAGCAATTGACGTGAGTAGGTACCTAAGATGAAAATATAAAAATATTGCAATTCCTAAGATGTCAAATTTATTTTCGTATAGATATTTAATTATTTTATGATTGAATTTATATGTAAGCTAGCTGGATAAGGTTTTAATTTAAATCTTTTGTACGTCCATATTTCACTTAAAGATAAAGAAAGAGAAAATAAAACGGGTCAGCTGGTGTTTTTTTTTTAATAATTTTTATTCTTATTTCTTCCTTTCTCTGATCCCTTAGTTTTTTCTTGTTTCTTTATAGTGAGAAAATGATATAAGAAAATTCAATTACCATATGGGTACAAGTTAAAATTAACGTAAAATTTGTTTATTGATATCCGGTATAATTTTGTTACTATTCATAGTTATTTTTGTTCAGCTATAAATAAATAAAACACATACATAATTCAATTAGGTACCTTTATAAAAATCCTACATATTATTTAATGGAGTTTGTTTTTTGTGAGCCCCATGAAGTGGTTGGTAGGCTAGCGGTACGGTACCATCAGTCGACGGCTTATCGAAGTTTTTGGTTCCGGGTGCCGTCATTTCCACTTTCACCACACATTCTTTGGTTGGTAAACCAAACCAACATTTGAGTGAAAGCTGTCAAAAATCTACCTGTGTTCACTTGAGTGAGCCCAGATTCATTGAAAAAAAAACCTTAAGTGTGTGTCCTTATTGGAGAGCGTCATAATATACTCAAACGCAGACGGACCGTTCAAATTGAGAACGCGCGATCATTTTCAAGTAGGACAGGGCCCTAAACCTTTCTAGGAACATTTTGACTAGAGTTAGTTACACATAGGTAAGACGTATGCTCTTCTCCTTACTAATATAAAACCTGAAGCAGCAGAATAAGCAAAGAAACAGCATGTTTGTTTCTATATATAAGTACACAGTTTATGTGTAAACATATGAGCATGTACCTATAGTTCATTTGCATTGTACTTAGTAGATACCATTTGTGTGTATTGACAATAATTATAAGATATGCTTAATTTATACAATCTACATACGTTGAATAATTTATGTGTGTTTGATGACAATAAAAATGTCTCTATTGATGTAGGTTCACAAGATTACAAATTCTGAAATCAACCGTCTTGCAGCCAAACAATGTTTGTGAAAAATATTTTCTTTGACATCCACTTGTTCAAATACTGCTAGAGATCGACATCTGACTATGTGTCAACTTTGTAGTTGAAAAAATATACGTGCTTATGTTAAACAGAATCGTATAATTATTATTGTTTTGTTTGATAGGTATAGATAAAAACCAAAATGGTTGAAGTCTTTTCCATTGTAACTTTTCCAGCTCAATATGAAATTTTCTGATGATTGATGGAATTCACTTAGGTACCAAAAAATAAAATCTTTATCAACGGCTACCAATGGATTTATAAAATATCTAGTCAAAAAATTGTATAAAGAATCTTGAATATATTTATTTTCTAACTATATCTAAGGGTGCATTTAAACGAAATGAACATAGAGCTAGGGCTGGAAGAAGAGTAGGTATATTTTCTTGACGTTGATATTGATACTAATCTGTCATCGCCTATTAATTTGGTCGTTCCTGCTTGCTATTGTTTCCACCGGTGTCCAATATCAACCATCAAAGAAAGTATGCTCTGTCTCTAGATTCAACTCTGTTTATTGGGTGTGAACCCACACTAATTCTTCTGACAGATATCAGAAAACTTTACAAAAATCATTTTGTTATTACAGAAAGTTGAATTAAACATCCAAACCACTGTTCTTGTCTTATAAATGTGTCAACATATTCAGCGGAACTTACGGTCAATTTCAATTTGAGATAGTCCAACCCCGGGTAGCAATTTCAAACGAGAAAAGTCTGATTCGATCGGGATCTGGCCTGGAACCTCTTGATCGGAAGTTACCGTCTATCTATACCTTCTACTACTTAGTTATAAACTGAGGTCGTTTTCTAAGGTGAAGTTTTCTTCACATAAATTATGACGTATTGATCGGAAGGTTTTACAATGACCATAGAGGAAAAAATTGATAAGTATCTATATAATATTTGCCTTGAACACTGACTGATGTCATTAACGCCACTAGATGGCGCACCACTCGCAACTAAAGACAAATTTTGTTCTATCTATATAATATTTGCCTTGAACATTGACTGCCTGACTGACTGACTGATGTCATTAACGCCACTAGATGGCGCGCCACTCGCAACTAAAGACAAATTTTGTTCTAAGTAATATACGGCTGACAGCTGACATTAAAATAATATTATTATTATGCCTAGTGGCTGAGCACTTTTTTTAAAGGTCTTGACGTAGAGAAAAACAATTTTTCGGGTTAATTAAAAACTCACATGCGAAGTCAGCCATAAGAAAGCAAAGTGTACCAAATATAGGAAACTTTTACGCACAGAAGATAAGCTTTACTAATGCAATGTGTGCAATAAGAAGTTTGCGGTCTCAAGTAATTTAAAGAATTACATGCGCGGAGAAAAGCCATACGAATGCAATAATTGCAATAAAAGTTTAATCAATCGAATAATAACTCATGATAAAAGCCACTTGAATGCAAAGTTTGTTATAAAAAGTTCAATTTTTTTTTTTAAATTTTCATAGTTCTAATATCAAGTCTGACATATGAATTCGGCCATAAGAAAGCAAAGTTTGCATGAAAAAGTTTACAAAATCATAAGTTTAACGCACAGACGCGACATCATAACGGAGAAAGCCTTAATAATGCAATGTTGAAATAAAAAGTTTACACACCAAAGTAATTTTTAAAGATTTTTATGTGAATTCATAGCGTTAAAAAGCCATACATATGCAAAGTTTGTTAAAAAAAGTTCATGTTTTTTTTTAATTTTCATATACCTAGTTCTACATATTATCAAGTGCTTTAAAGTCTGACATATGAATTCGGCAATAAGAAAGTAGGGTAGGGTCGCCAAATATCGTCACCTTTTTGTAAAAAATAGGTAGAAAAAAAACAATGATAGATAAATTGATAAACATTAGTTCAAACATTTCTTTATTCATATTAACTATCAAAACTTTGTTAACTTTAATTAAAATAGTATAATTTTAGCTTTTTAAAAAAAGTACAAATTTTTTAAATATTTTTTTGGGCTCCTAATTTCGCCCCCCGGGGACGATATTTGGCGACCCTACCTTAATGTTTGCATGAAAAAGTTAACCAAATCATAAGATTAACGCACAGACGAGACATCATAACCATAACGGAGAAAAGCATACTAATGCAATGTTTGAAATAAACAGTTTTCACACTAAAGTAATTTTTTAAAGATTTTCATGTGAATTAATAGCGTTAAAAAGCCATACATTTGCAAAGTTAGTTTTAAAAAGTTCACGTTGATTTTTGAGTTTTCATGAAGAATTCAATTAATCAAGTGCTTTAAAGTCTCACATAAGAATTCGGCCATACGAATGTAAAGTTTGCATGAAAAAGTTTAATCAATCAAATAGTTAAATACCCGCATGCTAAAAGCTATTTGAATGCAAAGTTTGTAATTAAAAGTTCAAGTTGTTTTTGAGTTTTCATAAAGAGTTGAATCAACCAAGTACTTTGAAGTCTCACAAGTGAATGCTCACAGCTGTGAGAAAGTAAAGTTTGCATAAAAAAGGACATAGGTGGGCGCCACGGGCGCTTTTAAAAAACTAGTCAAAAATAATAATCTATTTGCTTATGGCATTATAAACATATGATTTTTTTCCGTTTTCATAAATTATTATAATGCCAGTGTATAAAAATATAATATTAATATACCTAACTAACTACTTATTTATCTCATAGTGAAATCTGGACTAAATTTTTACATGAAAAAATAAATATTGAGTGTTTTACCTTAAATAATCATTTAAATTAATCATGGCTCTAAGGTAATTATTGTTACTGACTATACGAGTTTAGTACAGGATGGTGAAATACAGAAATCAGATAAAACCATAGATGTTCAAAATAGATTGATATTATGAGGTTATGTTACAGTAGTAACACATACAAACCTACTAACATACATATAGTTCCAGATGTTTTGTGTAAAACAAGCTATGTTCAAAGGTAGATAGACAATATTGATTCTATTATGTGTGTAGTCAATAAATTAATAATTAACAATATCAGTTAGCATCTTTGTGTAACAACCGGATGCTACTTGTGTTTTTGTATTAATTTTCTTATCTTATAAAGTCTAATTGTCCTGTTAGCAAAATTTACCATCAACATAGAGCCTTCCTGTCCTTTGTCCTTCAGCTGGTGACCGATTGAAATGAATCCTTCATGAATACAACTGTATATATTTGATATTAATACTTAGCTTTGTATTATTTTTTACTTTCACGTCCTTATGGCTTTGCAAGCGGACGAAAATATTTTATAAGACAGTTATAGGTAAACTACTGAAAATGAGATTCAGCGAGCCTTGAACGGTAAGATGAAAAGCGACTGCTTTTGATAAGGTTGTGCAACAAAATTGAAAACCTAATATGCCATGTTCATATCTCTGGTCGGTTGTTCGATTGTCGGTTGCGTTAGAGTTTTTCGGTTGAAAATAATTCTACTCGCTACTTTTTCTGAGATCGAACGGGATAGGTTGACTAGGGAGATTTGTCGTGAGCGATTTTAAGAAATAAAGAAATGAGTTTTATTGTTAATATTTTTTTAGATGCAATAACCATATGAAAATCACAAAGTAATATTTTAATGAAACTGCATCTTTTATTGTTAATATTTTAGGTGCAATAACCATATGAAAATCACAAAGTAATATTTTAATGAAACTGCATCTTTTATTGTTCATATTTTAGGTGCAATAACCATATGAAAATCACAAAGTAATATTTTAATGAAACTGCATCTTTTATTGTTCATATTTTAGGTGCAATAACCATATGAAAATCACAAAGTAATATTTTAATGAAACTGCATCTTTTATTGTTCATATTTTAGGTGCAATAACCATATGAAAATCACAAAGTAATATTTTAATGAAACTGCATCTTTTATTGTTCATATTTTAGGTGCAATAACCATATGAAAATCACAAAGTAATATTTTAATGAAACTGCATCTTTTAAGAAAAGTTGCGTTCTATAAAGAACAATGCAGAACATATGAAATTGGGTTAAACCTTGTTACAAAAACTTAATATGTAATTGAGTGTTTGCAATCCAGTTGCAGAAGGTTGCAATGATTACGCATGTAAGTAGGTGCTCATAACAAGTATGAAATTGCAGCATCCCTCACTGCAGTAGATCCAGATAGTTGAGTAGGTACCTCTAGTCTCCACCTTCACAGGTATACCTAGTAGATGTAATCCACCGAGATCGTCACGCCGTCTGCTGACGAATTATTCACGGCTCCGCCATTCGGATATGCCGACCTCGGAAGATGTCAGCCAGTGGGTACCTACGTACAAGTCATAGATACTGTCTTACTTAGATACAGCATTCATCAATATCTAATCATGTACATAGGCTTGGTATGTGCGTATTTTATAACATAGACTTGTAAAAGTCAAGTACAATGATCAAAAAGATTTTTTATCAAAAACTTCAATATTTTTGTGTAACCATCAATGATGTACAGAATCTTAGAATGCAAATGTCTAAATAAGGGTTGCATTATTAATGCACAGCACAGAGAAATTCAATGAAAATATAAGGCTTGTGATAAAGATGAATGTTAAAAAAATAAAAATCCCTTGATAAGGTTGAAATAATATTTATTGCGTAACCATAATTGCTATATGCAGAGTATATGGCAGAGATGGCCTACACGTTGACCGCTACATATTGACCGGTCGACCGCCAAGCTATTCCGATTTTTCATCATGTTCCCGATTAGTTAAGCACTTAAAGCTTTTAGAATAGCTCATAACACGAGGATAATGCATTATTTTCATACTTACCTAAAGCAAAGTTTAAGCCAAATTGAAGCATTTTCAGTATATTATTCTTATTTTTTTATGAAACTCTACAGTTGACGATGACAGCTAAAATGTGCCTACTTTTTATTAATAAATAAACCTCTTTGGAAAAACTTATCAAGTATAAAAAAAGTCTTTTTGCGTTTCATATCCTAACTTGAGGAAGTTTTCAGGACATTTTGTATATCTCTCCCCGACTCTTAATATCTTTTGGTCTTTTCTATAGATCTCGCGATCTGTTTGATTCTTTATCTGCTAATGAATGAATAATTTTGAACTCTAGAACAACGAACGGGGCCCAATATACATTTTGAATTTAGCGAACGAATTTTTCGTCAATGTAGAGTAGGAAGAGAATTTACTGTCCACTTTTTATATTTTATTTTTTTTTTCTTTTGTCTTTAATATAATAATAATTGTTTATCCATCCATTAGTGAAATAAACTTACTACAGTGTTTTGCCATCAATAGACCAACGTATAAGGTGATTTAAAATAATTGCGAATGCGAAGGGAGAAAATCCACCTAAGTGTGATATTTGCAACGAAACAATCAGAAGGAATCACGATAAGGTCTTAAATGGCATTTCTAAAAAATGTGGTTTACAAAAATTTCTTTTTGTCTTGTAATTCTTTTAGCGATTTTTTTCACCTTTACCTACAAGTAGGTACATACATACGCTGTTTATATATTAAGATAGTTATTTTATTTCTTATATATGGTGCATACTAACCAAAAATTAATTACTGTATAAAACATAGGTAGGAATGCATAGGACTTACTAGTACAAAACCATGTAGTAAGTATGAAATGATACATTAGCGTCATAGAGGTGGGCTCAAAGGTATATTTTGATATCTTATTTTAATGTGTATAGATACCTTGGTTCACCAAATGTTCTTGACTGGGTGCGTCTCTATAGGCATGTGGTACTTACCTACCCATCTATCCAAATTATTTGATCTATGAAACCATTGGTGGTCTAATCTCGCAACTGATCAATAGGAACATACAATAAATCAGTATGTATATATCTATACTTATCTTACTTGTTTGTTTAATATCGCAATACAGGTGCATTATTAGAAAATATTGAGGAAATGGAGAAGAAGAAGATTTGGTATTTACTAGTATCTCTCTACATAATTTTAAATTTTTTTGAAATAGGCGGAAATTTAACATGATTATTTTAATCCAGTATCTCACAATCTTTATTTTTAATTACATGACAAACAATATGCATAGAAAGATCTTTTGTCAGATAATTTTTAAACCATCTTACTAGCGAACAGTTATTAAAGGATCTATTAGGTAGGTACTTATAGGTAACTAAAGGTATGAAATATAATGTTAATTTTAATAAGGAAATTTATATGAATTTATTAATTTTATAATACGAACAACCAACACAATAATATGACTTGTTTATTGATTAATAGCTTGTGATAATGTTTTATCTTTAATGGTTTTTAAGCTTTATGGTTCGAAGTGCAAATAAAAAAGTAATAAAAAATGAAAATTGATTAAAAAAGTGTTGTCAGCATTGATCAAAGTATCTATGTACATAAACCGTTAAAATTGGTTATGTTTTTATTTACGTTTAAAATTTTCATCAGAAAAATGTGCTTGTGTCCAAATCACTCAACAACGAGTGCAAAGGGTTAAAAAAAGTGTGCTTGAGTAGGATGTACGTTCCTTTTCTAAATTTCTGTGACATTTACGCTAGCAAATTTGTATTTATTTATTTAGCGTAAGCCGGTCATATTCCGTTTTACATAAAGGGGTAGAAAAAGTAAAACGCAAAGTCATGTTTCCTGCTAAAAAAAATGTACCTAGCGTCTTTACTGAATGCATCTTTAAATTTGGACGTAGGTATCATAGCGTGCTACTCCAATATACAAAGAGGTTAGTGTGCAAAATAATGTTTTGAAGTAAGCGTTTAGGTTTTATACTTTATAGAATTCAAAACATATTATTTTATGAATTTCTCTTTCGATTAAAGTATGAATTAATCTGTAGATATTTTTACATCAGGGTGATTTTCAAAAAGAAAGCTACAAAATTAAGTTAAACAATGATTTTCATTCGTCAAAATAGCTAAAATTGAATTTTTGACACCGCACATATGACAAAAGTTGTATAAAAATGTACTATAAAAACTATTCACAATTGAAACCATCTTATTAACTCTGACAGTCAAGTTATAAAATAAACATAATAATAATGTTAAATTAATACGCGTTAACATCGCGTGTCTCTTTGCCTACCCTGCTTACAAATCCTTTAGCAGCTGATGACAATGAGTTCGAAATACATATAAACTATTTTGTGAGACCATCTGTGTTGTTGAATGCATGATCGTTTTATTTATTTTAAGACATTGTAACCATATCGTTGTCTCTTTTTCTCTAGTGAATTTTTAAGGCGAATGAAAAAGAACAGAACGAAGCATATTGTCATTGCACATTAAATATGAGTCATGTGAACATTTTAGTACCTTCTTCTTCTTCTTCGACCATGTCCGCTCCCTAGTTGGAGCATATGGACTCCACAAGTCCTCGCCACGCCACCCTGTCCCCTGCGGTCCTCACCGTCTCGTCCCAGCCGATTCCAGCACCCCGGAGATCAGCCTCGTACAGCCTCCTGATTGTTTGGAGGGGCCTATCGCGTCTTCTGTTACCTTCAGGGTGGTAGTCGAGGCTCAGGCGCGTTATGTTAGTACCTACGCAACCAAAAAAATTTGAACAAATTCCTCCTGTGTCATTTTGGCTACAAAATGGTGTAGGTTTCTCTGTCCTGTCTTGTCCAGAAGTGTTTTTCCACCTCCACCCGCTGAAATCCCATCGATTACCTGCATTTTCTCAACCAGGAATCTGTTGTATAGCCACACCTCCACTTTCAACAATTTTCCCCTTCATTATCAATCAAGCAATCTGAATTTGGGTCAAGCAATTTGAATTTGGTGTTTCGAACTATGTATTCTAGACAGGACATTTTACTTCTCTTGAGGCTGGCCAACCTGTTAATTATTTAATAATTAGGTATTGGTATTATTCATCAATTATTTGAGACACCAACATAATACTGAACACAAAAACATAGAATCGTCGGTTCTCCAATAACAGGTACATATACCAACATCCCGCATAGATATTTACTGTACTAATTAATTAGCTATATATTAATTCTGTAGTCCAGGGTCCTAACATTAGTTAGCGATTGAGTATTTTGACTGCACGTCAATTTCAAATCCAATCGGTTGACATGGAAATTGGTATTTAATTTGAAAAGTAGACCACAGCTCTTCGCTAAACCTCCGTATTAGTGACCAGTCAGTCCACGAAATGTGCAGCATTCTGCGGTGGAGCCACATTCCAAATGGTTCTCTACGGTTCATCATTTAAAATTTACACATGGTTCAAATTTTGTGTGCTATAACAATATTATTGCAGTATCCTGTGACGACTTAATTGCAGCACAATATACTATGTAATAATTTTGCCATGTGGTAAAAGTATAAATAATTTCAATATGAAGTTATGTCAGTGCATTCATTCATACAATCATACAATAATAATTGAACAATCGTCAGTTCAGTGGGTACCTAGTAGGTAGTATTGCAACATTATGATGTGTTTTTGTATGTTGTGTTTACTGTGTATGTTGTGTACTGTATAGACACATAGGGAAATATGTGAAACCAAGGCATCAACTTGTTATGTATTTTATTTGCATTAGCTTTTGCTAACACATTGGCTCATCCATCTAGAGGCCTTCAAGAAAGTTTCGTACATCTATCTGTTTCAACAATTTATTAATACGAACAAATTGTTTGGATGTCAGAGATAAGATATGCGATATTCAAAATACATACCTATTTAGTCCAACATCTAGGTGGGTGTTATGTTTCAGTGTTAAAATTCAATGAAATTTTTGATAGCGTTTTGGGGTTGCCTTGCGTATTGATGATTGTGGAATCGAGACCCGAAGGCGCTTATTTCTTCATTCCACAAGTTTTACTAGGATTGGTCATTTTGATACTTGTATACGGTTTACATATTTTTATAAAATAAATATTTAATATCACTGTAGCTTTTCTCAGTTTTCTCATCATAAAGCTACACCGTATATTTTTATTAATTCTTTAAATTTTCTAGGTTTATGACTAAGAATACAATCACTTTGAATATATTTAGGTATAAATAAAAATGGAGCCTTATTTTTAGATTTTGTTCTTTTTCAATATCTTGGTAAAATTGCTTTGTTTAAAATTATTATGTTTGAAGACAGATTTGATTCTTATTAAAAAAAAAATTTCATTGTACTTAATAAGAGCATACTTTTAGATTTCACGGACTGATCGATATTGTGTACAGTTTAACTTTTATTTCCCGTAACGTACAAAAATAGGAAATGAACTTAAAATTAAAACATTTTTTTAGATAATTGAATAATAGCTTTGGATGTATTTATTATTTATTTGAATAATCATCAAGAAATTGAATTGATAATAATATAGTTCCGTGGGCCGTGGCCGAGATTGGTGTATATTGGGAGGATCCCGAATCTATCTGGTAATGTTTTAAACTAAATTGAGACATTCTAAACATACGCAGGTACTAGCTGATGGTACCTAATAGTTATTAGTTTAGTTAACTGCTCTGTGAAGTTATAGTTTAACGATGAGTCCTCCTCGATTGACTGTTACTTTTTTTTTATTTAACCAAATTATTTTATGAAACATTTTTAATTCGGTATTTTTACTAAGTGTATAAATAGAAATTCAGATAATAAAGCATACCTAATATTATTTTATCTTCCAAAAACTCGGTGCTATTTTAATATTTAAAAATTACTGTCGAAACCTTTGGAAAACAAGTGAAACGTTTCAATAAGTATATTAAATTTTATGATTTTTTATTATTTTAATTTGAATTATATGTTATATCAAATCTGTAGGCCCAATTTATCAAAAAGAAGCAGTTATAATAAATTGTATTGATTATAATTATTATGAATGAAGAAAATGTCAAAGTTTATAACAATTTTTATACTCCTAAAATACGCGCTTTAAATTCGATTCGAACATTTTTGCCATATTATGCTTACATTTGCATTAAACTAACAATTTCAAAAAGCATATATTAACCTACTCACCGCAGAATATATAATTTTATACACAGGACAAAACCACTCCACCTATATGCTGGAAGAATAATTTTCTTACCTATTTTGTTCGTCTATAAAATGTAGGTCGATAGTTTCTATGACATTAGTATCAGGTGTTCATTGGAAAATTGTTCCTACATAAAACTGTTACTACGGGAAAAAATGACAAATCGTCAGCAGTCCCAAAGAGTGGTAAGATAAGTTTGGAACCCTTTGAGGGAGAATAAAACTGATTTAAAAAAAAATAAAATAAAAATACTACCCTTTTCTAAGGCTTTTCGTATTTTTCTCGCACTTTTTGCCAAAAAGAACTATTTGAGCTAGCTTAGCTTTCGCTATAAAATAACAGTTCCCGGTGGATGTTCCCGCAGCCGTCACAGGCGCTGATCCGGCCGGAATATCCATTACCAGAATAAAAAGTATTTCCCAAACAATAATAAGCAAGAGACGTACTTTCCGTTGGCCCTCTTTGGAATAAGACTCAATGACTCAATTTTCGTGGGACCGCTCCGGTACGTATTCACTTTGCGTGTGGTCTCTACCTCTCCAGGGTGACCATGCCTCGTCTACATTCCGACACACTATGAATTAATAATTATTTTTAAATTCGAATATTTTTTTTATATGTAGGTACCTAATTACCGATCGATAAATATTCCAACGCAGATTTGATATCGTGTAGTAGACTACGAGGTATCGAATTCCAGCGAATTGTTTTTATCATGCATAAAGTAAAAAATAGAAGGTTAGAGATTAGGTAATACACACAAAAGGACACAGCACATACATACAAAGTTCACCAGTGTTCCAATAAGAGGTGTCCGCCACTTACAATAATTATTAATTGAGATGATTATTATG
The DNA here is from genome assembly GCA_963576905.1 of Mystacides longicornis. Taxonomy (NCBI): domain Eukaryota; kingdom Metazoa; phylum Arthropoda; class Insecta; order Trichoptera; family Leptoceridae; genus Mystacides; species Mystacides longicornis. The sequence continues at coordinate 17,753,309 of OY756425.1, forward strand.
AAGTTGTCCGAGAGGAAATATAATTTGGACGCACGATGCACTCCAATTTATATACATAATAAACTTTTTTTAGATTTTTTATTTAAAATAATAAAATGTTTGGCAAAATAAAAACATGAGTCTTCTATTTTGTGACTGCACTTCCTTCCCCGAATGGACAAAATTAATGCAAAAATAAAGTATTTACCTTCACATTTTTTTTATTATAGAAATCGTTAACCTAACTCATAATTTCATTTACGAGTTAATAAACGTTTGGTCGCCCTAATGCGAGACAGTGTGGTCCAGAACACACACAAGTTGGGACGGTTATTCAATACGAATCTAACTCACTACAACTATTTTATTAACATTGACATGGCGCGGCTAATGCTCCCTCCCTGAGTCCTGCCTATTATTTTTATGTTGTTATTATGATTGTTATTGTTTTTATTTATTAATGCCCAAGGTGCGCTTCTCACTTGATCGCAATAGCATCAACAGATTTTGCACAGCACTTTTGGCATCAAAATAAATGAACTATTATTATTAAGAAGCAACAAGTATTGTTCAGTAAATCATGGTTACATAGAAAGTATAGTACTAAAAAAATACAAATTTGAGTGTCATACCTACACCTAATAATTGTTGAGAATTGAATTGAATTAAATGCAAAATTACCTAATATTTAGTATAAGAGCAATTGAGGTTTGTCAACCCCTACTTCCCGGGGTTCTGAATAAGTCATTGTTTGATAATATTGTTCCTGAATGCTATATGCTTTAGTTAACAAAGTAAAGCCAGTCTTCCGACTGAATTTTTTAAATTCAGTAAATATCAGTAGAAATCCAATACAATCCAAACCAAACACTTTTTTATAAATGAATCTGTGCTCACTCAAACTGAACACAAATAGGTACACTCTTTGACTCTTTCACAGTAAAGCTACTTAAAGCTTGTGTCGTTAAAGAGGAAGATGTTCGGCACTTGGGAGCTAACCCACGACCTCCGCACGTAACAGTACAAAAGCCGGCATCGTAACCGCTAGTCCACTAACCACTTCAATTCACAGTCTGAAATATTGTTCCTGAATGCTATTCACAAGGAAAATACAGTCTCCTATCCAAAGCTTTTAAATTTCACTGTCAGTAGATATCCAATCCAATCCGAACTCCCTTTACAGCCCATTTAGGGACAAAGGGAGGCAATAAGAGCTCTCCATTGCGCTCGATTTTGCGCAATGTTTATGAGCTCCTCCCACACCATGTCTAAATCCCTCAAATCTATTTCAAAGGAGATGAATACTACCAGAAATTAACCTTAAGCATTTATATTGAATTTATCTTCATTGTCTTCGGGACCCTGTTATTCAGCATCCTTATCACATATCCCAGCCAATTCCATCACCACTCCATAATGGTAGAAGTGATAGGCCTACGCTGGGTGCGCAAACCTGAAACCAGTCCACCAGGATTGAAACCGTAGAAGAAGACTTACTGAGATATTGTTGATGACACGTCCAACACCAAACATCGAAGACATTGTTTATTCCTATTATGTCATACATTATTTAAAGATTTATGTGGAATAAAATACTCGACAAAAATGACTACTAAGAGGGTTTAAATAAAAATTGGCAGGAGGATGACGGCCGACGAAGAACCGGCCCACATCGTGTGTCTCGCGGCCCTACCTACATACACGTCAAACATCAGAGTCGGTCTGAGTGATCACTCAATCTAGGAGGTCACCACTGGGCCGGCTGGCGGCATCCTACCTAGTACCTACCACTCACTGATCCTACATCCTCTGGAACAAAGCCCCTCGATCTTTACCCGACATGCATTCTTAATTATTTCTAATCCATTTTGGTCAATTATTATTCGACCATGGATTCTACTATGAACTTCCAAGATTATGTGCAAACATATTATTATATTAACACAATTAATAGTTATCTGTACACGTGTAGGTACACAGCTGTCTTTTATAAAGTGTAACAGTATGTAGGTAAGCACCTACTTACCCTAAGCTCAGTGCGAATTTTAGCCTTTTCTGTTCACTAGGTAGGTACTTAATTTTTGGCACTGACACTGCTTTAACACTCACTGAAACTTTATATTGTTGCTTTTGAGATTTTTAAGCAAGACATGCGGGGTTTGAATACCTGTCAGTAATATTCACTACACATTTTTTCCTGTTTGAAGCTGATTGATAAGACTGTTTGACTGGGAGAAAATAATGAATAATGCATGTTGACGAATGGTCTTACGTACACAATAGATGTCTTCACTCCAAACTTCAACCCTCCTTACAAGCATAGTGTTAATTTATGTATATTTACAATAAGACAACAACAAAACATTGAGATCACGTGCATCAAAATAACGCAATACGAACACAATATGTTACCCTCAATGCTCCAATTATTATTACGTGCGTCAAATAATATTAACTTACACTTTCATGACGATATATAGAAATCATTAATAAATTATGTTTTATGGTTACTGTAGTTGCAATGAAGGCGAACATCCAGAAATGAAAAAAAAGGCTGACTAGGTGAAAATGAATTCGTAAAAAAATCAGAATGCTTATTTTTTTGTAACACAACTTTCCAAATATTTAAGAATTTCTATCCTATCTAAGGACCATCTCAACATATTATAGCCAATAATTTGATGATATCATTAAATTACCTAATCAGTGTTAGATATTGAGAAAAAATTTTTTTTTCTAAAAATAATTACCTCTAAAAATCAAATATTAATTAATTATATAACTGTAAAATATTTGTTCTGTATAATTAACATACATACTTAATTGTTTTTTGTTTGTGTGTAAAATTTTATTTCTTGGGACGTCCATTGTTAAGAACTGAATATTCTAAAAGTCATTGGCACATTCTATATTTACTTTATTTTATTATTTTCCAATTTAGTATTTCTTAAATTTATTTTTTAATTCAGGTAAACAATAATATCTTCACATATTTGTTTGATGGGCTATAGATAATAAAAACGCTGGTTTAACACCTTATTTATGTTAAGGATATGTTTGTTTACATATGGTTTATCGAGTGGGTGCTATTGTTACATTTTTTGGGTCACTAAACTGTCAACGTGTCTATAAAAATGTAAATAACTTTTTATAAAGTCCTCACAGGATCATACTTTTGATGGAATTAAAATATTGAAAAAATGTCCATCTTAGCATTTTAAGATTAATAAAAAATAATTCATATGTCTAGATAGATACCTATACATACCTACCTATTTTTTTTAAATGTTTTTATTAAGTACCTACTGATTTTAAATTTTGATAATAATTATTTATAATCCACCATTGTAAATAGTTTTTATTTTATTATAATTTAATTTGCGCCAATAGGTACCATACGCATATATATATATAGAAGATATTTGCGGAATATTAGTGATTCGGCTCAATTTACCCATATTTCGTAAGGCCTTGCATAAGAACCGTCTCTTGAAAATAGCAAACAAAACAAAAAAAATGCGAAAGTGGTTGGTTGAATTTCGGACTTTCGTACTGTTTATTACAGGAGGTCGTGGGTTCGATCCCAGGTGTCAACCATCCTCCTCTTTCACGGCACAAGCCTGATTATAACATCACGCATGATGAGATGGGGATCCTTTTTATATATAGAGATGATTATTGTCATTTTTTACTGGTGTACCTACAAGATGCGTAATATCCGTACATTCTTTAGTGTGTACCTACCCATGCAATCAAGCTTCATTTTTTATTTGCAATAAAATATCTTTAGGTGGATATAAGTTTGGCCCATAAGCCATCACAGAGAGAACCAATTAATTAGCTACATCAAGTTGTTCCTCATTAACACTTGACAAACTCATCAATACTTTGGCGTAGACTCTGGGACCAACATCGACTTTTTTACGATCTCAAATATACTAAAGGGCAACCATTTGTGACATCAATAAAACCTTCCACTGATCTCTTACTGATACGGGAAAGTAATAAAACGTTTTTTTTTTAAGAAACTGTGGGGAATCGTAATTAAATGATTTTGTTTAATGTACACATCATTATGATAACAGTTAATTGATTATTATTATTATTATTATTATGTTTATGGCATCCCATCCCTAGAGGGACGATTTGTGCCAGTTTCAAATATTTGATGATTTGCAAAACAAAAATATTATGCTCTAATTTATTATTTTTCTTTTATTTTATATAAAGACTTACTATTTTTACATTCACACACGGCCTTACATACTTACAATCACGCCCTTACATACATACATTCACGCATTTATATAAAAATATATACATACACGCACACACACATACTGTTTATATAATTATATAATTCTGTTTTACTGATTTTAAAATTTTTTTGTAGACAGAAAGCTTTTCAGAGTGTAACAGACAAGACATATTAATGGGGAACTGAATTTCATCGATTTCGTAATAAAGTTCATATGAATCTCTTATTGGGCAACCGAGGAAGACGTGGTCTAATGTCTCCATATCGAGTTCGCACTCACAGAGTGGAGACGAGGCTAAATTTATTTTAAATAGATGACTATCCAGTCTGTGGTGATTAAATCTCATGCGAGTCAGTGTGACTATTTCTGATCTGGATAATTTGAATTCATGGTACCATGGCTTTCTGGAGATAGACTCCTTAATGTCCCGATAAATCGACCCCTTAGCTCTACCTACCTCATCCCAATGATCGGTCCAGGCCGACATTGCTCCGAGAAAGGCAGAACGTTTTATATCACTCAGGGGGAGTTCAAAGTTTCGAGGGACCAATCCATTGCTGGTGGCCTCTTTTGCCAATGCGTCTACGTCCTCATTGGGTGTTATACCACAATGAGCCGGGATCCAAGCGATGACAATATCTCTCCCTTTTACTTTATGACTATATAGGTTTCTCCTAATGTCTAAGATAATACAGTTATCAGTACCTGAGCCGGACGCAAGTACATTTACTAGAGATAAGGAATCCGTGAAGATGATTGCTCTTTCCAATTCATGGTGATCGCACAGAGTGAGAGCCTGGTGCAGAGCAGCACACTCTGCCGTGAAAACGGAGGCTTCCGGAGGAAGTTTTAGCATTGATTTTATTTTGAGTTTGGGGATGAGAACCGCCGATCCAGAATGATCATTGGTAGAAAATTTGGAGCCATCGGTAAAAATTTGGATGTGATTTGGCCAAGAAGAGTCAGCTTTTGAAAAGAACGTCTGATTTATTCGATTGGAGGACATTTTAGGAGTTTTACCGATACCGATATTTTCAAAGACGGTTGGGGAGAATTGCAAGACTTCCAAAGGAAGGTCATAAACAGCGGATGGAAAGGGGTAACGTTTAACGCCAAACTGAGTCATGTAATTACTGTAACTGTTGCATAAATAAGGACTCGATTTATTTTTCCAGTAACCGTTAACGTGATATAGGTTACGTAGTATGGGTAAATTTTTCAGCAATGGATGATCAGTGAAAGTCCGTTTTTTAATAAAGAAGGAATCAGAAAGATATTGTCTTCTAATCTTTAGTGGCATATCAACACATTCCACCTGGAGAGAGTTGTTTGGAGTGGAGGGCATTGCGCCAACCAAGAGCCTTAAAGATTTTGTTTGTACAGCGTCCAGCTTGTTCACCAAGGCTTTGGATATTGGAGTCAATAAAAAGCTACCGTAATCTAAGTGGCTGCGAATTAATGCATTGTATATGTTCTTCATAGAGGAAGGGTGGGAGCCCCAAGAGGTGCCAGAGATCGCTCTAAGTATATTTAAACCTCTTTCGCATTTGGCCAGTGTATGAGTTACGTGAGGGCTCCAGGTCAATTTCCTGTCTAAAGACATACCCAAAAATTTAACCTCTTCGCACTGAGGGATTATATTTCCGTTAAGCTCTACAGAAATAGATGGATTCACGTGCTTTCTGGAGAACGATACAACTCTCGACTTTTGAGGGGATAGGAATAAGTTATTCCGTTCCATCCATGAATTGACAATATTTAAGGCTCCTGTCAAAGCTCTTTCAGCACATACATTATTTTTATTAGTAGTATATATTGCAATATCATCCGCGTATTGAATCAATTGACAGTCATCAGGTATCTTGGGAAGGTCTGAACAATAGACGTTAAACAAGATAGGGCTTAAAACTGACCCCTGAGGAAGGCCCTTCCAGACCACCCTGTGGTCTCCAGGGACGTCTCCGCTCACTGAAATGCTTCTCTCCGTAAACATGCGAAAGATCAATGTGGCAATTTTGTGAGGGATACCGAGGCTTACAAGTTTATTGAAAAGAAGAGGGATAGAGACATTGTCGAAAGCAGATGTTATATCAAGGAATACAACTGACATCGGATTTTTCTTAGTAAAAGCAATCTGGATATCCGTGATCAATACACTCAAATTATCTACACAAGACAGTGACTTTCTAAAACCAAACTGTGTAGAAGGTAGTATAGAGTTGTGTTCTATATACCAAACCAGTCTGCTTTTCAAAATGTGTTCCAGAATTTTCATGGCGCATGCGGACAAGGCTATAGGCCGGTAGGAGGAAGCGAGTTTAGGATTTTTTCCAGGTTTTAAGATGGGAATAATTAACTGGTGTTTCCAAGAGTTGGGAATGTTTCCCGAAGATAGTATTTTGTTGAGAAGGTCGAGAAAGGATTCGATAAAGATGTCAGGAGCTTTCTGAAAGAAAGCGTACGGGATTTTGTCTTCACCAGGAGATGAGTGCCTTACCGATAGTAGGCAGAGCTTTAGTTCATACATATTTACTTTTTCTAACAATCTATTGTTATTTTGAGGAAGATTTCTGTTATTTATACAAGGGGGAATTAGTTGGTCCAAGTTAGGGGCAGTAGGAGGAGCTAGATTATTTAAAAACTCTGAAAGCCAGTCAGAAAGAGGAGCAGAAGCTCTGGAGGTCTGGAAGGAACCCTTGAAGCGTCTGATCATATTCCAAACATGTGAAGGGGGAGAATTTGGGGACAGAGAAGAGCAAAAGGTCTGCCAACTCTGTCGCTTTTTAGCTCGTAGTTTTTTTTTTACCTTGGCTTGTATGGCCTTTGCCTGTATAAAGGAGTCTGAATCAAATTTTTTCCTAAAGTTTCGCATAGCTTGTTTTCTTTCAGTGATAAGATCAGAGCACTCCTGATCCCACCAAGGGACATTTTTCGTGTTTTTGCTGGAATTATTTCTAGAGGGAATGCTGTTATTAGCCGCCTCGTAAATAATCTGTGTCAGGTCATCATAATGCTTTTGGACAGGAGACTTGGACGTATCTCCGATTTTAGACATTGATTCCTTTACGATTTCGGCAAATCTCGCCCAGTTTGCCCTTTTTGTACTGTACAATTGTCTGCTGTAAGAAAACTTTCTGGATGGAGCTACGGATAGAGTAACAAAAATTGGGTAGTGGTCGCTAGAAAATGGGTCGTCTAGGATACTCCAGCTTGATGAACAAGCCAAATTGCCAGTACAAATTGTTAAGTCCACTGCACTTGGATTCTGATTAGGGGGAGACAGTCTGGTTGGTGAACCGTCATTCAGGATGCATAGGTCATGCTTATCTACAAATGACAGTATTTGGTTACCCGCTCTGTCAGTTAGGGTATTTCCCCAGGCAACGGCATGGGCATTGTAGTCTCCGAGCAGGAAAAATGATGTTGGAAGTAAAGGGACAATCGAGTTGAAATAATTACTGTCAAATCCACCATTTGGGGGAATATATACAGAGACGTATCCAATACCGTCAATGCAGACAGCAATTATTTCTAAGAAGGGATTGCTTGGAATTGGAATGAGATCACAATGGAGAGATGATTTCACCAATATGGCTACTCCACCTCCCCTGCCCTCAACTCTGTCATTTCGAAAGACAGAGTAACCAGGAATATTATAGGTATAATGTGGTTTGATCCATGTTTCGTTTAAAGCTGAAAGGTGAATAGAGAATTGATTTAACATATGTATAATATCTGATTTGTTGGAGATTGCGCTTCTGCAGTTCCACTGAAGAATATTCAATTGATTATTATCTGACATATTGAATTATTAGTAGGTAATAAACGTTTAGTAGAATAAATAGTTTGAATTCGAAATAACAAATAGCATTCTCCAACGAAATGTTGAGAATATTGTCTGTTTATTCTTTTTCTATAATTGTTTTAATAAGAGGAAGTATTTTTGAAGTAAACATATCAGATTTGTTAAAAATAATATCAAGCAACAGCTCTAAGGCTGATTTCAAAGAATTTGTCTCATCGGTAGAAGATTTTGAAATGTAATTTTTGAGAGATGAGGAACTCTCATTTGAGATTTCGTTATCAGATGGTGATGAAGTGGATGACTCTGGAGTTATAAGAGCACATCCAGGAGTTAGATTCCCAGCCTGCCCGTTAGTGTAAAAAAGGTTATCTATGTAAGATTTATCATTATACAGAGGTGAAACTTTTTTGAGAGGAGCTGAGTTAGCTTTAGTCGAGATTGTAACTCGTCGACTAGAGTTTAGGGAATTATTAGGAACTTGGACTGAGGGGAGTTTCCCTTCTAAGGGCTTGACGATTTCACTATAGGGTTTGCTAGATTTCGGGAAGAGCTTAACAGCCTGGGCGAACGATAAGTTGTCCGCAGCCATAACTTTTTTTATGTCTCTTTGCCTTTTTAGTTCGGGACAACTAGAGTGCAGAGCACTATGATCTCCATGACAGTTAGGACACTTCACCTCTTTAGAGGTGCAATTATCCTTGTTATGTTCAGTGGAACTACAGATTGCGCATCTGGGTTTGGATCGACAATTTTTCCTTAAGTGCCCAAATCTAGCACAAAGGTGACAAATTATAGTTGGTTCAGAGTATAGTTCTACTGGTAAGGAGTTATAAAATAAGTAAATGTTTTTGGGCAAGATTTGCCCGCGGAAAGTCAGAATACAAGTAGTTGAAGGGACCCATGATATTTTATTAGTGTCTTTGTCAACTTTTTTCCTATTAAGTCGGCGGGCTTTTAAAACTTTAATCGAGGATCCAAATGTGGAAGAATTTTCAACGATATCAGATTCAGATAATTCCAGGGGAATATCTCTTACTAGTCCTGATTTAACCAATTTATAAGTCGGAATAAAGGCCTTCAATTTGTTTTCAGAGACAAAGGTCGATTTAACGAATTCGTTTGCAGATAAATAATTATTAAATGTTAGAGAAATTTTATATCTGTTTTCGGCTCTAATGCATTCAGGTTTTATGCAGAGAAAGTTTCTCCTGTATAAGAAATTCCCGAATGTTAGCGGATGCAAATGAGTGTCATCAGCGTTCTGAACAAACACGACAAACGGCCCGGGAATATCCGGTGTATATAACAATTCATTTTGGATTATGTTGCCCGTGTTCTGAGCAAGAGAAACATCCTTGTCTTTAATTGTGTTTTCAGAGTTAGTTTGAGCAAGTTTACGTTTTTTCCCCGACTCTGGAGGGTCAGAGACCGATGAAATCACCCCAATGTCAGGGGGGATCTCACCTCCATCACGTTCCTCCATTTTTTAACGTCACATATAATAATATTTACATGTGATTTAAATACAAAATAAAGAAACAAAAATAATAAAAAAATAATAATGACGTATTTACGTACCGTGCCGTCCCGATGCAACAATAACGTCACACGGGACAAACAAAACAAAATAATATAAAAAAATAAATGTACAGTAATTTATATGGTGTTAAACTAACTACCAAAATAATATCTAAATAAATAAAAAGATAGTAAGAATTAGTCAAAAAGAAATAGAAAAAAAAAGGCTTATCGAGTGTAGAAAAAATCAAATTCCAATAGTATGTAGTTGAATTCACGCAACACAAAACACGTCCAGCGGGGAACTCGTTTCACCGTACTCTCTCAACAGTTAATTGATATTGATTTATAAACTTCTCGAGGTATCGGACGTAGGTACTTATAGATTTTATACGCGATTTTAACTGCGTGAGACTTAAAACTTTTAGTCGATATTGTGTAGCGATTAAAGTGAAGGTACTAGACTGAATCCTGAATATAACAGTAAAGTGGATTCAAAATCTCAATGACTGATTTAGTCAAACGCCAGTAAAAAAATTTAAGAATTTTTTAATAGGTTTATACAAATAGCAGATATCTACTTAAACCTTTAAAAAATAACACTCTTCTATACATCCAATCCAATACATAGGCGTCAGAAAAGCCGACGGGAATTAATGCTTGAAGCATTCTCTACCAACACATAGTAATTTTTTGATCCGACAGGGAATCGAATCCGGGACCTCTTCATCTGAAATTGAAGCCAATTCCACTAAATAGGCCGCCGAAGTCGGCAACTTGTAGCTAATTATCTTTCAATCAACTTCCTGTGTACCTACCTATAAGTTTTCGATGATCGAATATCGAAACGATCATCGAAAGAGTTTCGAAAAATTTCCATACTTCGAATGATTCGATCGTTTGATTATCGAACACTATTTACACGCTAATAAGCGCTTATTAGCATGCAATTAACTTTCGATTAAACTCATACTACATACATACATACATTCTCCCTTGAGTACACCCGCGCACCGCAAGTCAGTCCGGAGGAGACCAATCCGCAGTAAACCCGACCCGCACAAAACCAACCCCCTAGTCTGATCGAAGCAACCAAGTCAAAAAGTCGGCCCCACACAAATCAAGCCCGCTGCGGATCCCCCCCAAACCAACCTAAGGAGCCTAAGGAGCATAGAGAGACACGAGAGCTCTCCATTGCGCTGAATCATGCGCCTTTACAGAGAGGACACCACCTGCAGGGACCCAGGCGTACTAGGCTTATTTCTATTGCCTTTGCTGACCTGTTGGGGTTTAAGTACATGAGATGGTCAATCACACGGTCCCGATTTGATTTTTAGATTTCCTGCCTCTTACAGGATGCTCGTAAAACCAGCAAAAAGAGCAGAGGTGCTATTCTAAGCCGGCAACTCCACGGCCAACCAACTCATACTAGCCCCACAGTATTGCCTACTACGCTCGCTTTTAGAAACACAGCATACGTACCTGAGAGTCTCTTGCGGAACATGATTATGAAGTTTAAATAAGGAAATAAATAAAAAATAGCCATGGTATAATAAATAACACGATCCATCCATAATTTAAAATTTTGTAACCAAACTCGCAGACTCTGTGTCTTTCGGATCTAAATCCCAAGATTCCATTCAGAAGTCTGCCCTAATTGATCCGCGCCTTCTTGACTCATATTTCTGCTGAACCTTTGAGCTAAGTAGTTACCAATGCAAAAAAAAATCTTTAGGCAGGTACATACTGAACAAGCACAAGATATTATAGGATCAAAAAGACATATTATAAATTATTGACCATGTTTACACATTGATTCATGAATTTATTTAAATTTATTCATGGCTTAGTATGTTTACACGATAGTGACATTGCGGAGGACACTAAAGACTTTGTTTTTTTTTTCAATCAAAAACACAGTCAAAGTATCCATAAACTGATTAAGGAGTTGATAAATTTATAAAGTGCTCCGGACAGGTCAATTCCGCAAAAAAGACATAGCATCATAATAATATTGGCTTTGTCAAAATCACTCGAGTCCGGGTGGAGGTTTATAAATAAATTTAAAAAAAAATATTGTTTTTTTTAAGAAAAGTCTAAAAGAAATTATTCAAGTCTCTTAGTCTACACCTTCGTTTAGAAATGCTGTGATATTTGCGCTAATCATTGTTAATCAGTCGAAAAAGCATTGTGTTTTAAAATTATTGACAAATCTTAGTTTTTGAAAATCGAGTTTTAGTGGGTAGGTACCTAGGTTCTCTGGAAAAGGACATGTGGGATAATAAAATAGCTGTTGATGTTGACAATACACTAAGAAATGTTTGATTTTTAATGCTTAATTTTTCAAGTTGTACACTACTAATGGCTGAGGACTGATCTTCGAAAGCTTGCCTATGTACCTATGCAGTGAGATGGTGAGATCTACGTAGCCAGTAGTTACTTTTTTTCGAGTGTCTTAGGTTTTAAGACTGTAAAGGTCAGATCTCTTCAGGGTCTAGAAAATCAAGGAGTTGATTGAAGAAGTTGGTAGCCTAATGGTTTAGTCGCCGATGTTCCTTCGAAGTTTGTAGGTTCGATCCCGGGTGCCGACCATCAACCTCTTTCACACCACAACAAGCTTTATTTTCTGTAATAAGTAGATACAGGAATTTACTGTAAGAAGATGAAGAAGAAGCAGAGTTATTTTTTGACGTGTATTTGTTTACCCCTAAGTAAGGTCAAAAGGGGTACCTATTGATTGGTTGATTATATTTGTTTATAGCTACTCCGTACCTGCTAAAAAATAAAGTGATACATTTGTATCAACCATGTGTATAATATTACAGTACCTATATAATATTGAGGTAATGTGCAATGAATTAGAATAAAATTGATCGATCTGCGGTTTGGGTCGGTGAGAAGCATTACATGGGGATACGTATATCAGTCATGTTTCAAACACACAAGGATGCCTTTAAAGAGGAAACTCTATTAAGTCGAAACTTGTCAAACACTATGGGTACATATCTACATACTTTGACCTTCGCCATGAAGACATTTATATACCTATAGAACCTTTAGTGCTGAAATGCTCAAATATTTCTTTAGAAAATGAAAATGATAAAATTAAAATTTGTCTAAATAATAATTATCTAAGATCAAGGGCCTTGTAGATTTTCAAATGACTAGGACGAATCTATAATAATAAAGGAAAGTGCCTGACTGACTCATCAACGCACAGCCCAAACGGCTAATCGTAGAGAAGTGAAATTTGGAAATCAGGTAGGTCTCAATACAAAACCTTCCACTAAGAAAGGATTTTTGGAAATTCCACCCCTAAGGGGGTGAAAAATAGGGTTGAATGTTTTTCAAAGTATGCGAATATCTCGGAAACTAGACATGGTACGAACTTGAGATTTGGCAAATGAATTCTTCTATAGAAATGAGTGTTAGCATATTCGGCAATTTTTCCAAAATTTAACTAAAAGGGACGAAAAAGGGCACATATAAAAAGGGATGATTTTTAAGTGCCTCCTAAAAAGTTTAAAACTGGTTTTATCGAAATTTCAAAAAAATGATTTCTTCAGAAAGAGTCAAATTATATTATTCTGTTTTCAAAAGATAACATTAATTAGGTAGGAAGGGGTAGGGGGTGGTTTTTATTGAATAACCATATCTCTTAGATAACTGAAGTTAGAAAGCTCTAAATTAATATATAGATTCTAATTTTAATATAAAAATAAAATTCGTGTTTCAACAAATAAATATTATTTTTTAAGGAAGATAAGCCATGATAAAGATTTGCATCAAACATTTATTGTAACAAGGTCACACCCCGTGAGCAGTGCCGTTTGAATAATATAGGTAGGTACATACATAAACTATGTCGCGTCCGCCTCGCGAGAATGACTGAGGTTATAAACTAGGTAGGTAGGTACCTACCCAACATTTTTTAGTGTAGTGGAGTACCTACGCCTTTGATTGGATTATTAAATTCTATATTATGTAAATTCTATTTGTATATGAAACACATTTTCATCAACGCACAGCCCAAACGGCTAATCGTAGAGAAGTGAAATTTGGAAATCAGGTAGGTTTTAATACAAAACCTTCCACTAAGAAAGGATTTTTGGAAATTCCACCCCTAAGGGGGGAAAAATAGGGTTGAATGTTTTTCAAAGTATGCGAATATCTCGGAAACTAGACATGGTACGAACTTGAGATTTGGCATATGAATTCTCCTATAGAAATGAGTAGTAGTTTTCTTGGACAGTTTTACCAATTTTTTACTAAAAGGGACGAAAAAGGGCACATATAAAAAGGGATGATTTTTAAGTGCCTCCTAAAAAGTTTAAAACTGGTTTTATCGACATTTCCAAAAAAAGATTTCTACAAAAAGAGTCAAATTATACTATTTTACTTTCAAAAGATATCATTAATTAGAGGGGAGGGGGTGAGGGGCACTTTTCCAACGTGTGTGTGTGTGTGTGTCCGTCCCCTCTTTATAACTTTTGATTCGTTTGATGCACACATCTTAAAACTTCAAAAAATATTGAATACTTTAAGCCTACAAAATTTGTGTACTCAGAATTTTTAATTTTTTTTTCAGTCAGGGGTAATCAACCTTTGAATTTTTATTTAATTTTTTCATATATCTCGAAAACCATAAAATCTAGAACCCTAAAAATGAGTATGTATATAGAAAAATACAATATCTAAAATATAATTTAATGGAAAAGTTCCAGGATTTCTCAAACTTTTTTTTATAAAGAAAAATATTTTTTTTATGACAAATTTACGAGTTTCAGTGCATATATTTCAGAATTTTATAAAAATATCGATAAACGCCGAAACCCTCCAACTAGATAATTGATTTTTCTATAAAAAATATTTACATCATAGCAGTACATCTCAAACTTTTCTTAACAATTTTTGTAAAAATTTAATTTATTGACGACATCGTTTCATACAATAAACATACCGACTCAGGCCATCGACAGTTGGATCTCATTTTTACATGTAACTTTTTTTATAAAGTAAAACATTTTTTATGACAAATTTACGAGTTTCGGTGCCTATACCTATTTCAGAATTTTATAAAAATATCGAAAAAAGCCGAAACGTTTAAAACTGGTTTTATCGAAATTTCAACTGCAGATAGAGTCAAATTTTATTATTCCGATTTTAAAGTAAAAAATATTTAGGGTGCTTGGTAGTTTTTTTCGAAAAACCATATCTCTTAGATAAATTAAGTGAGAAAGCTGTAATATATAGATTCTTACTTTAAAATAAAAATCGACCGGTTTCATTGTTTTGTCAAAGATTTATTTTAAGCAGTGATATGGTATGATAAAGATTTTTGCAACAAACAAAATAATACTATGGAGATCCTAACCTTGAAACGCGGCACGATGAAGTTAATACACGTGCGGCTAGGTATATACATACTGCATGTATCTTATCGTAATGCCCAGAACAGTGGTTTCCAAAATTAAAGATTTTCCAATTTCCTATCAGGTGACAACTCTTCTGGCAGCTAATCTACTCGGCAATTTTTTATTGATCACACAACCCTTAGTAGGGGAGAGTGGGGATGTATGGGACAAATTTATTAAAAATTGAATTTTGGAAAAATAAAAAGCAATTTATTTAAAAAAAAATACTAGGTTGCTGAATGTATGCTATTAGCTATGACATATACTTAAAATTATACGGTTGAGCATATTTAATGAGTTATTCAAAATATTATAAAACCCTGATTTTGTCCCATTCCTCCACACAGTGTGGAGGGATGGGACAACTATATGGGAGGAATGGGACATGCAAATAAAATTGTAACTTATTTCGCTAAAACGATCAAATTTTATTTCGAATGCATAAACTTCTTTTGCACTGCCATGTTTTTGAGGTGGTGGCAATACCAGTATGTACTTCATTATTTTGTAATTGAACAGCCTGGCGAATTTTTGTATAATCATTCCTTATTCAATTTATATTTTTTTATCCTTAATCTCGGCATCTACAAAAAATACATTACATTTGATAAAAAATAACTAATTCTGGAAAAATATTCACATACAGGAGGTATGGGGTATGTCCGATACCTCACTCAATGAACTGTCCCAAACCTCCACCATGAACAATAAAATGGTAAATGACATAATTTAAAACAATAAGTTTTAAGTTATGTTAAAACAATGCGTTAATATGACGAATAATTATCGCAGGTTTGGGAATAAAACATAGAAATAATCTTACCTTTGGTTTACTTTCCCCCAAAAGGATGGGTTGTAATAGGTATAATATTACTTTTTATGTCGAAAAGTGATAATCAAGAATTATTTTTTCCACACGCACAAAACACCAACCGTCAATGATTTTTTACTAAACGTACCCCTATAT
Source organism: Mystacides longicornis (assembly GCA_963576905.1). NCBI lineage: Eukaryota > Metazoa > Arthropoda > Insecta > Trichoptera > Leptoceridae > Mystacides > Mystacides longicornis. Next base: position 17,769,251 of record OY756425.1, read on the forward strand.
ACATCTTTTGACAAGTATATGAATATATAACTGCGCCAAATATGAATAATACGAGTACTGTCCCATACCTCCTGCATCCCATACCTCCACACTCTCCCCTACTAAATTATTCGTCACTCGATTAAAACACTCAACCAACGTAAACTACGCTACTGTGAACTAGGCTTAAGTACCTTACTGTATTAATTGATCACCAGTATTTCTTTATCCTCATGTACCTACATACGTACCTCGGTGTTATTTTTATAGCAATAGGAGCACGCCTCATGGCCTTGAAAGCCAACAAGGACACTGTTCTGTTGTGTAATCGGGAGTTGGCTGGGTAGGTAGGTACCTACCTACTTATGACGTCATTAAATTATTTTTATGAATAGGTACGACTTTTTCCCAAACTGTAGGTAATTTACAGAAGGCTGTTATTGGTGTGCTATAAGTTTGCCTATATTGATGGTACCTACATTGAATAAAAAAAGAATAAAATATGCACATGATTTTCCAAAAAGGCCCCACTCTTCCTTGGTGATGTTTCGTGATTGTTTTCTTTTAACGAACTCCACCGTTTACGCCGTTTTAGAAATTTTCATACAAAATGAAGCGAATTCTCGGGCACGTTCAAATGTTAACTCGCGGTACTGTAGTAATATTTCATAGGCGAGGTATATTTTCTCGCCTATTTGTTCCCACCTGGGATACGAATAAAATAAAATATGGATGTTGTTTCCGAAATATTTTAATGATGGTTTTAATTTATTAGTTTAAATAAGACGAATTAATAATGTATTTTTAGCAGGGAGCACAGTGCACATTATGCATGTGAATGTAGGTGTCAGCGTTCCCCCAGTTTAGGAAGAGAAACCAAAAAGCACGTGAGCGAAGCCACGGGTAACTAGCTAGTATCTTATATATGAAAATTGAGAGCTTTTTCCCGATGTGATCGCATCACGCCTAAAAGGCTGGACTGATTTCTCTAATTCTTTTTTTTGTCGTGTAGACTTTTATCAGTAGAATGTCCTTTTAGAAGAAAAAAAATAAGAAAATGCTGCTAACCTAGGGTAGCCCAGAACTCATAGTATATTGTAACAGCCTTTACGTGTAAAACATATCTTTGCATAAAAATTCATAATTTTACGATTAAAATGAATTTATTCTTGGAATTAGTATAGAAATTTTAAAATGATATCGACTATTGGAGCTTTTTATTATCTGCTTTAGAACTACATATTCAATATTAATCGGTACTTTAAGGGGGACCCACTGAAGTTACGGACCTCAAATTTTACGTGCTTGTGTAAGAGCATAAGACCAACCCATATACCAAATTTTATGAAAATCGAAGAAATTTTTTTTTCTTTTTTAGCCCTTTTTCTAGTACAAGTGAAATTTTCTTTGGATATTTTAAGGGGGTTCCCCTGAAGGTACAGATCTCAACATTTTACTGACTCATCTAAATCGAGGGGTTAACCGTTCTACCAAATTTCAATCAAATCGGATAAGAATTACTATGAGTTATGGGTGCGCACACATTTTTGGTGTACGCGGAAATAAATTTTTTTTTTGCATTTTTGGAATCTACACCCTCGAAAACGTCGAGAAAGTTAATTTCAGCGAAATCTATATTTTTTTGAAATCCGATCACAAGACGTGTATATTCCATATACTACGAGTAAAAATGCATGGAAAATTAGAAAATTAAAGAAAACTCTATGTAGATAACCTTATTACTACTTTTTACCTTATAATTTTTATTCCAATTTTGAAATTTTCACAGAAATTGACAATTGGTGCGATTGACAGAATGCGGATGGAATATACATGGTTGAAAACAGACGCATCGTTCGGAATCACATTGGCCAAATGATAATTAATTCATCACCATACAAATTAAAGTTCAATATTCATATAGTTAGTAACACAGGACAACGTCTGTCGGGAAAGCTAGTAGTAAATAAATATAGTGACTCTGGTAGAGGTATCGCATTTTAGAATGTTTTCATATTTCTAAACAAGTACTTGTAAAAATTCTTTATCTTATTTCGAACGATTAATGATTGGTAATTTCAAATAGTGTTCCTCTTTGGTTACGTAGGTAATAGTCTCAAAGATACATGAGTCACATTTTTTTGTCTAGATTCTAGTAATAAGAGCTATAATTAAATTTCACTAGTTATACCTGACTTAGAATTATTGGATTAAACAATGTACCTACGTTGCATGCCTAAAAGGTAAAATATACAATACTTGTAAATATAATATATTCAGAGCCTAACTGCTTAAAACAGAGACATATATTTTGAAGCAAATTGAAGCAGATAAACTCGGGTTTTAAATAATTTTGTAAGAAGGTATGAAAAATTTACTTACCCAGACTAACCATAGATCCATAGTATAATGAAATAAAAACCATAGAGTTAAAATAAATAAAAAAACGCACGTAGGTACTTTGGTTATCAATGAGCTGTCATATTTGTCAGATTCTTATAATTATTCATATAGAACACACATCGTCATAAAATTATCAAATACAAATCTCTGCCACGGTTACGTATCGGTCGGGATTAATATTATTAAATGACACGAACCATAGACACATCTCTACACCATGCTGCGTCCATTAATTCATTCAAGTGTTGCCATCATCCGAAAGTAATATTTTAATAAACGTGTTGGCTAGAAACAAAGAGAGCCGTTGTGCGCCGGCCGTTGGATCTATTTTGATCTAATTTCATTAAACGATCTCCATGAAAACATCAACGGAGATATATCATAATTGTGATTATTTTTATGACACGAGCGTTGAGAATGATATCGCCGGTAGAGACCGCGCAACTCCAGTGCGCACGTCGGAGGCGCCTTCCGTGTCCTCGCGTGCTCTCTAAATTATCTGTAAAATATCTCATCAATTATTATAATTTTGTTTCTTCAGATGTTTAAACTGACACACATGTTGGACATTTTAAAAATAAAAATTATGAAATACTGTGCCGATTTTCCTGTCTTAAAAACACATTTTTTGTTATTTTTCTTTTAAACACACCTGGATTTAACTTCCTTTTTAACCCGATACCCTCTCTACTGCTGTCTTCAATTTTCATTTCACTACATATTGTATCCATGTCTTTTTTGTAATATCTGCTTTAAATATACCTACGTTTTTAAAATATTAACATTCGCCACTCCTTCTCTATAAGTATAGGTAAACTATAAGTGTGCGAAATTTCATACTCTTTCGTCCAACTCTTTCATAAGTTTTCGTTAAATTAGGCGTGTAAAGTTGTTGCTTCACGTATTAAGGCCCCATGTAACGCTCGCAGAATTTCATATTTAGGTATTTAAGAAAAATTCCAACTACACCCTCTTTTGTAACTCCACCCTAGCCCGTAAATTATTTACAGATTTACAAAGAACCCGATAGATAATAATGTTAAAATACAAAGAAGTCGGATACTGTCGAATTGTCAAAAAAACAATGTGAGAGGATGGCTTATTGGTGTACCTGTCTCATTCGAACTCATCTACAAAATTAGTCCATTTCATCTGTGCTCATTTTGTGTTCGCAAACAATAGTACCTACTGCCAGGTAGATAACGCAGGATAATAATATTGAATTCGTATGTATTGACTACTACACGAATTCCCCGTCACAGGGAACATTCTGCAGAAATTTGTCGTTTTAGACGTGCTTGCCGCTTATTTTTATAATATTGTCTATTCTGTAAATAATTACATATAATAATTGGTTAGGTTCGTTCGTAACTTGGTATTTTTAAACAGTTCCATTCACCAGAAATATATTTTTCAAACATAGGTAGGTATATTATTAGCCTGAAAGTCGGTAGTTTCTATGACAATAATAAAATATGTTCGCTTCGGGAAATATTGTTCCTACATACAACTATTGCTTCAAGAAGTCACAAATAGAACAATCGATTAATTTATCAAACTTTCCTATGCCTGCCTTCCGACAGGTTTTGCTGCTGGTTGGATTATTTTAGTAATTACTATTGGATATAATTATTCCATTCACTGTCTATCCAGGTCCACATAAATAATCGATTTATAATTATTAGGTAAGTGATAATATATTCATTGTAATAATATTGTTACAATATTTATTTATTTTTACAGTATACTATGTACCTTTTACGTACAATATCAATTGATAGATAAGTGCATATTAAATATAATATTATAACATACCTACTCCCTTTTTGACCCCACTTAGGGACATAAAAAGACACGAGTCAATTAATGACCTGCTCGCACACCATTTCGAATCGCCCAGCTGTCGTACGAAGGAACGGAAAACAATGTTATAGATATAGTCTTCCGTTTCTTAGCGACCATTATATAACAGACATAGGTACATCACATCTGTAAAGCATCGGTAACTTGGTTACCCATACATACATAATAGCAGGTACCTATAAGTAGCTTTATTATTCAGAACAAAATATCCTTTCTATTATTTTACGGAGACATGGTGTCTCCAAATTTGACTGCTTTGAGCAATAGGTAGGTACTTTACAATATTGATTTATTGAAACAAAACATTCTCCTCTATGTGTGTGAGTCTGACCAAAGCCCAGGCACAAAAAAGTATCTGAATTGGAAACGAAGTGCCTCAGGAGAATATTGGGTAAAATGTGGTACCACCGCATCACGAACGACGGCACCCAGCGAATGCCCATCACTACCACCATTATTGAAAGAAGATAGAACCAGGCCCATCACTTCCACCATTATGGAGAGAAGATGGACATGAATGTCAGTTGCCCGAGGGCAGCACTTTTTTTTCCTCCCATCAAGGTCTCGAAGTCTCAAACCGGCAAGTCTCAAGCCGAGCTGAATATTGAATTCGAAAGATTCCAAAAAAAATATGTGAATTCGATCCAATCTTACAATAGGCAAGGGAAAAAGTTTATTTATTTTATAACAGGGTAATTTTGTTCTTAGAAATGGAGCATGCGGGACGCGGGTACCTGTGCACTTTTAGACAATCTTTATTAGAGCTGCTTTTGTCTTTGTCTTTTGTCAAATAGAAAGTAAAAGTGGCATAAATAATGAAACCAAGTCATTCACCCGGAATTTTATTTCAATAATAATATCTAAGTGTGTGCGTTTTAAAGTTGTTCACCAAAAAAAGTAAATTTATAAAAAGGGCCATTTTGTGTCATTCTTCAGTTCCGTGTTTGAATAAGTTGTAAATCTTTTTTTATGAATATGACAAATTATTTTTTACCTGAAGGAAGGAATGGTGATTGTTAAAAAGACAAAGAGATTGAAGGGAATATATCACACCCCTTTGACTTTACTGGATGTTAGAAGTGTACAAATACAGAGATGACTCAATTCAGCGTAAATTACACCACCTATTTATTTTCGCAGTTCAACTTCATAGGAGATCATCAAAATCATTGCACGTTTTTTCCTTATATTTGTACTGTACCTATTGCTCATATACATGTATTATAACATATCACTGTTAGGTAGGTATATTATTCGTCTGAAAGTCGATTGTTTCTATGACCATAATAACAGATGCCCGCTTCGGGAAATATTGTTCCTACATACAACTATTGCTGCGGGAAGTCCTCAACAAAGTGCCTCAGAAGAATCTTGGGTAAAAGATGGTACCACCGCATAGCGAACGCCGCTATATGCCGGGGCACCCAGCGCAGGCCCATCACCCCCACCATTATGGAGAGAAGTTGGACATGGCTGGGGCACGTATTAAGGATGCCGAATGACAGTTGCCCGAGGGGAGCGCTTTTTTTCCTCCCATCAAGATGTCGAAGACCCTCTTGAAGTCTCAAACCGGCAGAGCTGAGGGAGTTGGACATGGTGTGGGAGGAGGTCGTAAGCATTGCGCAAGATGGGAAGCTCTTGATGCCTCCCTATGCCCCTGATTGGGGTTCAAATGATGGAGTTTTGATTTAAACTTTTAATACACTATAATATAATTAAAAACTTAAAACTTGTTTTGTGAAATCTGTAGATGAAAGGCAATACTAATATTTTTTTCGAAGATCGTAAATTAATTCAAGCCATAAATCATTACCAAATAGGTACTTTATGCAGGGATCACAAGTATATACCTACATTGTAAAATATTAAAAAAAGTAGAGAGCATATTGGCGATAATTTTTTCGAAGCAATCCCTTTCATTCAACCAATTTATATAAGAATAAAAAATATAAATATTCATCATGGAGTAAATAAATAAATTAATTAACACTTTTCTATGCAAAGGTGTCAGTATAGCCGGTGGAACTTATTGCCTGAGGCAATTTTTCCAGTCAACCGGTCCCGTCCAATCTGAGACAGTCCAACCCTGGGCAGAAATTTAATGTGAAAAAAAAAACAAAAAACTCTGACCCGACCGGGAATCGAACACGGGACCCCGGATCTGAACTCGGTCGGAGCACGTTGTGTAAAAAATATCGGCCTTGTCTCTCATGAAACATCACGATGTTATTATTATCATTGTGTTAGGAGGACCAGAGACTGTATATATTTGTGTTCACTTTGAGTGAGAACAAATATTTTTTTTTTTTTGTTGAGGCCGACCACCCGATATCGAGTGATTTTCATTAAATATAAAAAATAAATTAATTGTACATAATGCCGTATGATATCGGCCTAATTTTTGATATTCAAAGTAAACAATCAACAATAACGTCAGTCAATTAACATTATCTATAAAACCACGCAATTTGGATTACACCAAGTTCAAGAAAAATAATTCACCCGACCCGACCGAGAACTGAACCCGGGACCTCTTGATCGGGAAAAGATAGCACTTACAGCACTATGCTACCGATAAATATCGTGGTGATGTTTGCCGATGTTGTAATCAATTGCAATCGCTTACATTCGGCCATAAAAATTCAAACACAATAATATTGAAAAATATTAATTCGTAGAAAGGATTACATGTATAAGACGAAGGCAAAATTATAGACTTGAAACCTGCAAAATAAACAAACGACATACCTGAAAGCGCACTGAGCAGTATTTTATATTTTGTATGCGACATACCTATTATTTGGTTATAATACTTACACGAAAACTCAAAACATGTTTGTATGAAATCTGTAGATAAAAGGCAATCCTAATATTTTCAAAGATCGTAAATTAGTTCAAGCCATAAATCAAAGTATATACAATAGAATTATTTTTGTGGGTTGGTCCAGTAAGAGTCCATGAAATGGTTCCGCCTATATTAAAATCTTACTAGAACATAGCTTAGCAAGATTTTGGTTAGATTTGAATTAGAATTTAAGTTTTTTTGATTTTCCAGGAAAACAAAGACGAAATTGAAAAAAGTTTCACGCTAATTTATTGAGTTCGCTTTATCGTAAAAATATCCAGAAATTTGCGTATCTATAAGTATTGTATTTTTTGAGTTATCTATCGAGAAAAATTTGCGAGATGTTCCAGTAAAATGAAAATTACTCGAAAAGCATGCTTTTATTAAAAAATCTGCCAGCCTAACTTTTTAAATTAAAGTTCATTCTACAATAAATCGTAACTTTCAGCTTTGTATATTACGGACTTGCAGAGTAATCTATTTGGTAAAACTGCCAAAAACGGGTATTTTCGGGGAAAGGCCCCTTAATATAGATATTTTGTAAAAAGCGATCTATATCAAATATACGTTCTTTGAATTCCACAGTGGAAAGTTGTACCAAATTGTTTAAAAATAATATCCTATGTATCGAGATGTTGTGGATTTACGAGATTAACACCGGTGTTTATTATTTGTAGTATCTGATAAGTGGTCAGTATGTCCCACTAAACGACATAATGATACGGTCTTCCTAGATCATTACGGAGATCAGCAACATTATGCCGGTGGTAGCACGTGAGGCCACTCGGAATATGGACCGACATTGCCGTGTATCTGCTACGCGTTATAGATCTTAATCTCTACTACCTACCTGCCTGCATCATCACAACAAACTTGATGACAATATTATGAAGTCATGAAGCGGACTACAATTTCTTAATCCATAAGATTTATAAAGCTGATTTCGACATTCGATTTGCTGTTCTATAAACGTTTTCAAATGTTCGTAGTTTGAAAGCTGTGTACCTATACTGAATCATATTTTTTTAATTCTGTTATTAATAGGTACTTACCAATAAAATCAAATTTAGTTAAACATAAGTACCTACCTGTATAAATTTTGACTGACCTCAGTTGCTAAGTTGTCAAAATCAAGGTGCCAATATTATGACCGGAAGGTCCTGTGTTCGATTCCTGGTCGGTTCAGATTCTATCCACCTATTTTCAAATATTACCCGAAGTAACCTGTTACAGATTGGACGGTTCGATTCCCGTTCGGTTAAAATTTTATCACGTGTTTTTTACTTGTACCTAGATAATTTTTACTCGAGGTTGCCTGTTTCAGATTGGACGGGAGCGGTTGTCAAGCTGACAAAAAATACGCGATTCGAGACGATATCATATAGTCTGAGGGAAAAAGCAAGTAAAATGTCCTTCATTCTATTATGGGTTTTCCCATTATTCCTCACAATTCGATCGAAAAAAAACGTTTTTTTTCTATGTTGCGTTCGATAATCGTAGCAATAATCTTGTATGTAATCATGTACTTGAACATAAATGGTCAAAAATGAACATTCTTCAATCTTACCTGTAATCATGTACTTGAACATAAATGGTCAAAAATGAACATTCTTCAATCTTACCTGTAATCATGTAGGTACTTGAACATAAATGGTCAAAAATGAACATTCTTCAATCTTACCTGTAATCATGTACTTGAACATAAATGGTCAAAAATGAACATTCTTCAATCTTACCTGTAATCATGTAGGTACTTGAACATAAATGGTCAAAAATGAACATTCTTCAATCTTACCTGTAATCATGTACTTGAACATAAATGGTCAAAAATGAACATTTTTCAATCTTGCCTGTACAGTGTACACATCTGAACACGACCGGTAACATACTCGTTACCAGAGGCGGCTCGTGTTCAGGTGGTTGCAGGCCCGTAGAAAGAAATTTAATATAGCTATATGTATTAATAGCTTAAAAACGAATATTCCTAGTAGGTATAGTCATAAACAGCATCAAAAACACGTACGCATGAATGAGATGATCTTATTTGAATAAGACGATCATTAGTGGTGGCATTATGGACCAATTACACGTTGTACCTACTGGCAGTGTGTTTGCACATTACATCACACAGCCCACGCTACTTGATCAGTGTGTGATTGCCTTAAATATTTATCTAGGTAGGTACTTACCTTATAACACAAGACTATCGGAATAGGTTCAAGTTGTTTCAGACTAACGCACACAATGACAAGGCTCCTACGCAGTACAAGCGAGTATCGACTCGCCACTAAGCATAGGTAATGCATGCCTACTCACGTGCGAATCAATATAATAATCAGAATGTCATTTACAGCCAATTCAGTTCAGCAATTTTCCTAATTGAACACAAAATAAGATTCATGTATTAATTAATTAGTGCATCTAAAATTATATTTGCATTATTTTAATAAATTTTCAGAATGAAATTCTAAACAGCTTTTTTAAAATTTCACTCAAGTGTTTTTTTGTGTTTTCAATTTTATTTTAAACACATGACTCATTTTTTGTGCAAAGACAATTTTTGTTTCTTTCAAATAAGTTCGAAGTACCTAAGTATGTTCCACCAAGTAGCTACGGTCGAAACGAAAAATTATCCTCAATTTTTTTTGAAGAAGATATTTTATGGGGAACACGTAACAATAACACAATATACCTACCTAAATAAATTTGTCTCTATACATTTTATTTCAATACCTAAACTTGTTTCCTGAAAAAATTTCTTCTTTATAAACTTCCATATCCGCTTCCTTTGTCATTATTCTTCGTGTCATCCAACCCCTTCGAGGATCACTCCAATAGTAATTAGACCGTATGAAGGGTTTAGCTTTTAAGCCCATTGTGAACATTCTTAGTGCGTCGCCGAGCAAGGTTATATTATGAAAGTGTAATTCTGGATACCTACCTTAGAAAATCTATGAGTCAAACAGTTTTAGAACACGGTGTCTCACGATAAGTTATAGGAACAGCTACAGTCATAATTTAAATGGTTTGAGACACTCTAATACGAGTATTGTTTACTCGTCCAGCCTACACTGGATCCACAATAATTGTGCCGATAATTTATCTTTTCTCAATTGGAAGATTTATTATGATGTTACTGTATCTCCTCTAATAGATATAGGTACCTACCTTTTGAAGCAGAAAGTAACTTTCTTTTTGTACACCATGCGCTGTGGACTTGCGTCCCGGCTCTCTGGGAGGTAGGAGTACCTACCCGTTACGTCCTCACCTGATAAAAACTAAGATTAATTTTGGTGTCGACTTCAAATAAAATGCTTAGTTTCTCGCCTACCTACATACGAGGCAATATAGCTCGTGTCCAGAGGAGAGATAATGGGGTCTACAGAGGTCTCCCACGCGCGACAGAGATCATGTGGCGGTCTCCGTTGTGAAGTAGGAGTGCCCTATAAATTAACATGTTTTACACCATGTTGATATAAAAATTGTCGTTTTTATTATAAATTTCTATAACTGGACGCTCACATTGCTCTCGTATATTTCAAATTCGGTTGTACCGCACTCTGTTATAAAAAATAACAATAACAAAACTCCAACAGATATTTCGTTTCAATTTTTTTTATGATTTTTTATGAGATCAGTGATTGAAAATTTGACTATTTAAGGGCGACTAACGGTGATTGCATTTTAAATCTAAAAGGTAATGTCGAATTTTCCTAAAAATCTTCCTAAATGATCTAGCAATAGGTACCTAGTACCTACCTAGTGTCGGAAATCAATTAGCTTAATTCCAAGGTTATAATTGTAGGAAAGAAAGTAAAGTCGTATAGAAAATTCAGTTATCTGTTATACTTTCATAAGCATAAAAGTTTCATCGGTAGCCAGAAAATCGATCTTGTTTGTATTTCCATTTGCAACTTAAGGACAATGATTATCAGATGGTGATTTTTATTCGTTTTTTTAACATATTAAATTAACAGTGATAAGTCACAACTGCATTCATATAGGTGAATATTTCTAGTGTCACCATTTGAGAACATGTGTGTGCTGAACGTGTGGCCACATATTTAATATAACGAACCGTTGACAACATTTATAACATCATCACAAACAAGAAGTAGGTACACACAGATATTACTATAGAACCCACTGCTCTATACCGAGACACTATTCACAAACATGACACAATAATCCTCTCATAACACAACTGACCAAAACACATTTCCACCATTGTGACACAAAACCAATTTTACGCCTTATAATTTTGTTATTTATACCTACTACTAATGTTATTTTAAAATAATTTAATGACATTTTATTGGGTTGTGACAGCCAAATTAAGCGTATTGACGGGAAACTAAATTAAAGAATATTATTGGTAGAGTTACACGTAAATATTGAGACAAGGTGTAAAACAAGGATTATGATAGTAGGGTGAAATCAATCTAGTCGGCTGTGTCTATCTGACCTTATTTATGCAATTATTTTGATTTTCGTGCAGCATTCGGTTTAATTTGATTCATTTTCGCCCGTGCAGACTGCGTCTTCATAAACATCTAGAATCTCGACTCCAGCGCGATACGAGCCAAGCTACCTCCTTCGGCTTCCCCTCTTGGATGTCCTGAATACCCGCAAATTTTCTTGTGTGGCACTTCTCATCAGACACATTCATGATTATCCCTTTCCCCCACCTCCAAAGCAAGAAGTTACAGCGCCCGTGTTCCGTTCATACCATGTTTTGCTGTACCCAAATCTTTCGTGGGAGACCTTTACCAAGAAGAAACGTATGTATAAATGGCTGTAAGGATGCAATTGGCTAAATTCGACCACCATTATCATTGAAAACCTTTTAAAATCACATTTTTTCTGTTTTAATAATATGACTATCTTTAAAGACAATCTTACAATCTTTCTGTTTACTTGATGCTTATTTCCTGCCATTCTGTCACTCAGATCTAAGGTTATTCGCAATACGCGCAGTAAAAAAGTTCAAAAATTATTTTGGTAAAACTTCAAACAAAAAAAATATGGTGAAAATCCAAAACTATTATGGTTGGATAGTGTTGTCTCAAACTGTCGGGCTCTGGGGCAGCATAAGTGGCAGCCATTGACAGTTCACTACGGAGAGGTTTCTTGTAGCAGAAATAATGTAACAAAAGAACTGCATATTTTAATATATCACTTTCGTCATACACTATCAAAGGCCTTAGTGAAATCCGTTAGTGAGAAATATGATGACGATAATACAAATTCGAGTCAAACTCAAATGCAGCGATAATTATGAAGATTATTCAATGCTGTAAAGAAATGATTGTGTTTGTTTGGTAGGTTGGCAGCTATTCTCGTGTAGGTATCTATCAGCGAGGTGGTCTAGCAGCGGGGCTCCCCGATAACATCAATGTTACCAACTTAATTAGTGACAGGTGCCGTCATATTCGTAATATAACTTGTAGCTGGGCAGGTAATGTATAATTAAATCTATCTTAAGGTACCGAGGGCCCATGAGTACCTACCTACCCGGCAATGTTATATCTTATTGTTACCATTGGTGGGATTTTATTTATTTATTCAAACATCAGTGGTCACACGGTACATGACTAATTGGGTGTTTACAAGAAATACCTAACCATCTTAACATGAAATGACTGCAAATAAATAACTCCTTTGATATTTTTACATGCCTAATATATATAGGTACATTTTTTTTCAATTCCTTTTCATATCTTCATGGAGTTTGATGTAGCGCATACCTACACTGAGAGAAAAGTAAGGGGGAAAAGCTCGTATTTCTTGAGTTTTTTCTCGTAAGAACTGTTTTTTTTGACTCAGAGTGAAGCATTGGTTTTTTCAATGCTCCGTCATTGAATTTTCATACGAGGTATTTTCCCGTACGGTTTACTGGAAATTAGCACGTATTGGAGAGGAATTGATCTATGCAATGTCATTGAATTTTTAAATGATAGTTCATTGGAAAAAGCAATGCCGTCATTGATATATCTAAGTAAGAGTCTTTATATTTTCTATTAACGTACGGGAATAAATCAATGCCGTACGGGGTATAAACCGTTACATCATTGATATATCTAAGTAAGGGCCTGTTTATTTTCTAGTAGCGTACGAGGAAAAACCAATGACGTACTTGGTAGAACCCGTTACTTCATTGATATATCTAAGTAAAGTCCTTTATATTTTCTAGTATAGTACGAGGAAATACTAATGCCGTGCTTGGTACAACCCATTACTTCATTGATATACCTAAGGAAGAGCCTTTTTATTTTCTAGTATATTACGAGGAAAAACCAATGCTGTAATTGATTCAACCAGGTAGCAGCCCCTTTCTTACCTATTACGTCATTGCTATCTAAGCTCTCAATACCTACCTAGATCTAAAATATTCCACACATCCAGGTGATTGAGTTTGTCTTCTTCGTACTTGATACGTTTTCTCCCAGTTGATCAAAACAAGACACTATGGAGGTATTGATGACTTGATGAAATTTTTGCGTCTCCCTAGATTACATTCGGCTCATTTTGTGAAGTTCATCTAAATTATAAAGAGTTGGTGACGCATAGTCTCCCTGAGGAAACTCGCCAAACAGCTGGGAGAATACACCGTCTTCTCAGGCCTTCCCTCAGTTGTCTCCCGTATGGATCACATAATATGTTTACCTAACATCTACAATGTGTTATTTCGAAACTTGATCAAACGAATTGTACGAATAAAAAATTATCCATTAAATTGCGGAAGTTTTTTTTGGAATATTCTTATTTATTAAGACTTCACTTATAAAAGAAAAAGAAGAAGAATATCCCAAAAAAAACACAATTTCATATATATTTTATTTTGTCTTTTATATTTATTTTTTATCCTTATACGGCACTTAATTTTTTTATGTCCACACTTGATCAAACGAGTTTATGAACAAAAAATATAGCAATAAATTGAGAATAGGTAATAAAAAAATAATTCTTTTTTTTTAAGTTAAATCACTAGATCTCAATTGAATGTCTTTAAAATAAAATAGAAAAAAAATAATTATTTCCCCAAAAATAATTTCCAAATTCATTGAAAAAAAATTACGTTAAGTACCTATACCTACTTATTTATAAGAAAATAGGTTGTTAACCTGAAGAGAAAATAAATATGAACACGGAGTTTTAATTAAGGTATCTATTTCAATTTAAATTGCCAATTGCAATTTCAACGTCAAATGTTTGTCTTTTGTTCGTAGAATTCGTTTGATCAATAATTATCCAGATAACACATTGTATAGAGAAATATAACTAGGTACATAATTTGTAAAATGATTTTAGTATAAACTATAACGTTTATAAAGTAATGAATAAACAAGTCTTGCATCTACGAGTTCAAGCAAACTAATGGTAGATCTAAGAGGTAGGTCGATTGCGTCTGGTAAAACATATACCTACTCCATCTGGAAATTACGTACGTACTTGCGAAAACCCCGTACGAACTTGGTTTTAACAGGTGCCGTACGGGAGAAAGTCAAGGGCCTGGATTTTTTCACGTTGTACTTGCCAAATTCTCGTATTTACTTGTTTCTGTTGAAATTAATTATTGTCATTGGATTTTTCAAGTTTACTAGCTATTTTCCATTACCTACCAAGGTTTTTGAAATTCTACGGATGTCCAGGAAAAACTCCATGCTCCGTCATTGAAAATACCAATGATGTTGCGTTTTCATATAAACCATCTCCGTAATAGAAAAAAACAATTCCCGTACAGGATATTTTAAATTATTATAAATTGATTAATTGTTTTATTCCAGTTGCATTGGTTTAATTAATGACATACAGCATTTACATTATTTCTATTCTTACTGGAAGAAACGTAAAACAAGTAAACTTGTTTCTGTCTATGAATTACTTGAATAATTCCCTGATCCGAGAATTTCGAAAATTCCATTCTTGAGAATGGAAATAAGCAGATAAGGTGAATTGATTATTTCAATGATAATGTTTATTTTCATAAAAGTTTATGCTTTTTTCTTGTATTCTGCGGTTGTTATAAAACCATTTACTGTACGTGCCTTCACCATGACGAAATTTCTCTCAGTGTATAAGACTTCCTAGATTCCCTGTGCCGAACCGACCGCTTCCAACCACCTTGTATAAGTCTTTTCAACACATTTCTCCATCTGAGGAAGGAACAATCGTTCCCGAAAAATAGTGTATATAGCTATAATTAAAAAGGTATGTAACCCGTATCAAAATTTGGTGACTCGGTTTATAAGTTTACATCTGTGAATATTTGAGGCCTTAGAATTTTCCTTATCTTGGGCAAGCCGCATAATTTGTTTGCCAATATTTTGAATTCCTTTGGAAAATGTTGGTTCCCTCTATTATCTTGTCTTCAAATATGCACAGTCTTCCATGATTTTTAAAGTAACATGTCAATCTGAACTTATGGATATTTTATTTTTAAATGTGACTTGTCGATTTCTCAAGGCTTCTAAAAACCCCTTTTTCTAGAAACATACTCTCACGTTTCTTTGATTTTCGAAAAAAAAAATGCTCTTAATTGATCGATAAACACAAGAAATAACGGAAGCCCACCAATGTCAAAAACAGAAAAGCTCCGAAGACCAGTGATTAAAAGTTCAATAATGTTCATAGCTGGTATAGTCTTTAGTTGAATATTGACTATTATTCTGAAATGAGAAACAATTTTTATTGAGACTTTTGACATTTCTGTATTCTGAAAATGTTTTATCCAATACATTAGTGACGCGTAACTACTGGCAACCGATTAAGTTCTAAGCAAGAGCTTCTTGCGTTGAGTTGGAACGTGAATTTGAGAATACCAGTCATTATTATAAAACGATCCTCAAACTGATTTCCAAGACGGAAACACAGCTACCTACCTGCCTGTTTATTTATTTATTTAACTTTTAATTTATTGCGCGTACGATACCTAATTATGCTAGACCGCCAGGTAGATAGGTCTACATTTACTATTTTATAGAAATATTTTTTTTCCTTTGATGAGATGTAAATATTTTTGCGTGCGCGCACGTTGATTTATGGTTAATGAAATTTTAACTTTGATCGCTAATTGTTTGTTTAGATCGTCCGTCTGAATTGACAGGAAATAAAATAACAATATTTATTAATGTACATAATATTATTAATCATTTACGTGTACATAATAATGTTACTACATATTATTGTGATGGTGGACTGTATCAAAGTCTTTTAAAAATCGTTAATTTATTTCATCAATATTTTAGGCGTTCATCTAAATCTTGACTTTATCAAGAGATGTTTCATATACAAATCTGTTAATAAAATTACACTAAATCTTAAATTATAATTTATTAGCTCGTCCGTGTCTCAGTTTTTTTCATAGAATCGGGAACGGGAAATAATTGTCATACTTATGTTTTTTTTTTTTTATAATTTGATTACATCCAAAAAGAATGATGAAGCCAATGACGCTATTCCATTATGAGTATTCAAATTCGATTAAACATACTTATGTTGCTATGATGAATAATAATAACAGATATCCGCCGGATACTCGATGAGAGGTTCCTATATACATCCAACTGTTGCTTCGGGAAGAAACGTCAATTTTCTACAATCTCCAACGTTGGAAAGCCTCTGTTAGTCCAGAGCAATCCTGTGAATTGGACTCCAATTATAAAGGGTCATCCAGGCATAGTTTTATTGTTTTTCCTTTTAAGAAGTCATTTAAGGTCTTTATTATTACTGACACATTACTTATTTTTTTCACTTTCTAATTTCCTATTCTTTTCAGACAACATCTTCAACATAATATCGCATTTCTTTTATTGTGATTATTATTTAAGTAACTTTTTAGTTTAGCCCGTTAGTTTTTTTTGGGTGGTGCCTTCTAATGGCGTTATGTGGGATTAATACACACCATTATAACCAGCTACACTATTAAAATACAATTTAAAACATATAATTATTAATTTTATAGGCTGGTTTGCTAACTTAGGAAATTATATTCTTATGTAAATTGAATTGGGCCTAGAAATTAAAATAAAAACATTAAAAATACATCGTGTACAGTACATACCTACATTGTTTATATGACGTGTCCCTTGGTTTTAATAAACAAAGTATTATTTTAATTATTATGTATTAAAATAATGAAAATGATTATATAATTATTTTTCAAAGGTAAATGTCATGGCTTGACTCCCATTTTGTATTACATAACAATTATACAATTAGATGGTGTATAGAGCATAAAGTATATGAAACATTGGATTGAATCATTCATTGGCTCTGTAACGTGGTTTTTAGCATTGCTAGAAGGCATTTATTTCACGGTATGGCCGAAATAATATTGATGAACTTTTTCTAAGATTACACCCCGAACATCTTTTAACAAAATGACAATCTCAATCTTAAATTAAGACAACGGATGATACCTAATAGATGAAGCACTTGAAGTGTCGATCCATCGAAGAATGAGTGGAATATTCGGAATCGACATGATCACCAAGTGACCACCATGGAAGTCTAACGCAGAGCGAACACAACCAGACAATTTTATCCACCTCAATAAAGATTCGTAAGACTTCGTACTTTGTTCATATATTGAGAGGTGAAAAATACAAAGTTTTACAGATCGTCATGAAGGGGAAAGTAGAGGGCCTCAGAAGATTTTTTTAAGCTAGAACACCTAATATCTTAGACTGTATTGAATAAACTGAACAAGCGTACATAACATGCCTACAGTGATATCCAAAAGAGCTCTCTACTGAGAGTGAAGGAAGCACCGTGAACAGTGAACACTGTACAATAATGATAGGGCTTGAGCGATTTCTTCAAGAGGCTCTATCGCCTGCTTCATTTCTAGACTCAAATACATCGTTATAGCTATGGTACAAGCCAAAATAATTTACAATGTCCTTGTCGTTTAATGAGGACGGATCTCTATTTGATATACATGATGCTATACTTATAATGTGAATATCAATATAGGTGAGCGGGCCAGTAATTATGTTGTCAATGACTCAAAGAAACCACACCAAAGACACCAGCGAGGAAGCCGAGTCTCTGTCGAAGCCGTGCTTTTATTAATTTATAGCCTTCGGTTCTTTAAGAACCTCCTAATATACAGCAACCAACATAGAGGTGAGCGCCGACTTCTCTGAAGAATATTATATCTATTGATTCACTGTTTATTACATGATATTTATTAATATGTATACCTATAGTCCTAATAACAATAAATTCTGCTTTATGAGGCAGATATTTTCAGATTTGAAGTAGGTACACGGTTGGTACCATAATAATAATTATTGTCAACGATCAAAACAAATTTTGTAGTAAAATGAGATATGCATTCTAATAAACATAGACAAAATGTTGAAAAAAATGGTGAAAAAAACCTTATGAAGATAGGTACCTACTCATTCCGTATGTATTCCTTTTTTACTTGTCCGAATTCTTTTCGAGTAGGAAACTTTCAGTATATAAGCACATAAGAATATTTTGCTGTGTCATATATAGGAAAACCAACCATCATACATTTCGTTCGATTACTAAGGTAGAATCCTACCGACTGAAGATTTTCGTTGCCCTACTGAATGCGAACCTTAAAAACGCATTTTCAGTAGATAAGAAATATCACTTTTTATGATTATTGAAGAATTCGCTTGTATAGAAACCATGCCAGTTGTACCTACATACTAATAATTATTGTCAGGACTGGCACTTGGAGTGCCTACGGCAAAGTTGTCAGATTTCAATATTTATGTAGAGATTCTGGGGTAAAAGCAAAATCATTAGAATTTGATGATGAAAAGCCTCACATTTTTTTAAATATAACAATATCGGCACATAACTTTATTCATGAGGGCTTTTCTTGCTTTTACATTTGTTTCTATGAAGTTGATGATTTTTATAAGTAGTCTGTGGAAGGGAAGTGTGTGTGAGTATCTATCAAATACTTAACATTACAGTAGTGTTTGTAATGTTTTTTTAATCGATTTAATCAAATTTTATGCATAATTGAAAAAAAATATTAGCATACGCCACTCCTCCATATAAACTATAAGTTTGTGAAATTTCATACTCCTCCGCAAAATTTTCGTAAAAATAGTCACAAAGTCTTCCTTCGCGTATTAATATTGATGTTTCCTCCCACCTCTCAACCAAGCTATTAGGTATTGAAAGGTACATCAACTAAAAGTGAAAATAGCTAGTTTGAAAAAACTAATAGTTTTAAAAAATGTTTTGAGTTAAGCAAAATAAATGAAGGTATACAGGATCAAAATACCTATTGTAGGTATTTTGAGCTCTTTAGATAGTAGGTATAAGCAAAAGTTTGAGGTTATTAAACCCTTACGCCAATCACGATTATATCGCTTTTTTCACTTTCTGCCTACCCATAAAAGATGATAGCGTCGTATAGCAGTCAGATAATAAGGTCATACTGTGGCGATATCTTCCCGTGCACTAAGGAAAAAAGCAAGTTTAGTGTAATAAACGAATTAAGTATAATATTATGATGGACTGTAGGCACCTTGGCATCTTGATTGTTTTATATGCTTTTACGATATTTGTTTATCTTATTGTTGTGTAAATATATCTTTTATTGTTGATGGGCCGTAAATACACCACCGGCCTGACCACTATTAGGAGATCATAATAATCATTTTATCTGTCAAATTATAACACTCCAATAAAGGATCTTTTGCCGACACCAACATATTTTACTATTTCAAATAACCATTTCCGTTTTATTAACCTTTTCCTCTTGACCACTTGTAGGATGAGTATTTTTTAGGGTAATAGCCCCTTTCATTCTCCACTATATGGAGTAACCATAAGACATCAGACATTTCTAATCATAATTAGGTAATTTATTCTTAACTATCTTTCCCGACAGACGTTGTCCTGCGGTCCATATTATGAATATTGATATCAAATTTGTAATTTATACATAAATACGTTTTTAATATGTTTGAATGTCAATAAAATATTTTTCTGAAAGCTCGAAAGAAATTCCATCAAAAATCTGCGTACCTACCAATATTTTTAATGTCATTGGTTTTCAGGTAAACAATAATTTTGTTGTTATAGATTTTTTATAGATGGCGTTGGCGTCACAGGAAATCAATTCCATACTAATTTTAATATTATATTTTATATTATTTCTTATGCATTTTTGAACTTTTTAATAATTATTGTGTTAACGGAAGCGGAGAAGAATCCAATGAATCAAACATTGGAAGAATCTGTTTAGCCGATCTCGAGTTATAAGTGTTCATACTAAACCGACTTTCTTTTATATTAGGATAGAAGAAGATGAGTTTAGCGTGAGAAATTTAATAAAAAATAAACTAAACGCATGGAAGCGGTTGGTAGCCTATAGGTCTAGAGCTTTTGTCGCCGACATTCGTAATGGAGTCGTATATAGGCTCAATCTCCGCTGTCGACAATCTTATTCGTTTTTCGCAACACAAGCATTTGAAAATTGTGCCCGGATTCATCATCTATTTAAAAAAAAACATTAAAACGCTTTGTACCTATACCTACTTATAATAAGTTAAAGATCATCAGTGTAACAGGGTTACCACATGACAAAAATGTACCACAAATCTTTGTATAGAATGTGCCCTAGCGCCAGTTGTCAATACATTACACAGGTCTATATTCTCTAGAAGCGATCGCCAACCATCTATTTTGGTTATTTTTATAATAAATTGATTTAACTCAAATTAATCTGAACAAAACCATATAAGTTTTTAATTAGCCATTTGGATGTATCATATGCTTATATCACACTATGTAAAAGGATTACCTATAGGCATCAACTTACTCACAATTAATTGTGACCGCACATAGAGGCATAGGGAGGCAACAAGAGCTCTCCACTACGCTGGATCTTGGGAAATTTTAATGATCTCGGTATATTTTATTATAACTTGGTGTTAAGTACCTTACGTCTAATCCACCACGATACAAGCAAAATTGATGACACGTATTCGCAAATTCGTCCAATCATTGTATTCCGATAATTGAAGTAGGTACCTATATTGTTTTCAAAAAGGATTGAGAAAAAAATACGAAACTTTCAGCATGGGTATTTATGAAAAAGTTAAGTGTGAACTAAACTCTCTTTGAAGGAACCTCCTTTTAAAAATAGCGTTGTATATCTTAAAGATAGGCGATATCTACACATTAATGCGTCAAATATCTCAAAGAAAGGCTTTTCTGTAAGATAAATTTATCCCAAGCCTCAAAGTCATGAATAGGTAGGTACATACATAAACTTCTAGAATTACCTTTAAAATTTACAGAGAAACAAATCTATATATTAATACGTGATGGAAAAATTTGTGACTTTCTTTACGAAAAATCGCGCAGATGGAGGAGTATGAAATTTCGCACACTTATAGTTTATATAGAGAAAGAGTGGCGAATGCTAATATTAAAACAATAAAAAAAACACTACGCAGACTAACGTAATGTTATGTATTATTAGGTATACTCACACACACATCGATGCATTTGACATTATTTGACACAGATCTTTTGTTTATCTGTGGTCAAATTGACATAGATTAATATTTTTTTGTATTGAATAACCATAGAAAAAACTTTGAAAGTATCAATAATTCAAATTTTAATAATGTTCAAACTTATTAATTTATTTATTTATTCTCAAAAGACACCAACTGAACAAAGGACAGCATATAAGCAATGCACTTCATAAATAACAAACACATAGGTATTTATCTCCTTTGCTCTAATGACAGGTGTCTGTCGCATAACTTATAATCTAAATTAG
The DNA here is from genome assembly GCA_963576905.1 of Mystacides longicornis. NCBI lineage: Eukaryota > Metazoa > Arthropoda > Insecta > Trichoptera > Leptoceridae > Mystacides > Mystacides longicornis. Next base: position 17,791,135 of record OY756425.1, read on the forward strand.
TTGAATCAGGTCGAATTTTGAGCACTAGTTTGGATAAAAAGATATGACAATTAATCAATACATTTTTAATATTAGGTAGAGGAGTTTAATATTAAATGATAAAAAGAGAGCACTTGTTTTTTAATGAATCTGATGGTTAGTGGCCCCTGCTCCGAGATGATGATCTCAGGTATAATCTCTCAATTAACATCCAATAGACCCCCGGAGATAATCAATGCCAGGCTCGCGGTCCTACCTACACAGCCACGCACACAAAGGATCCGACGTTTAATTATTGCTATATCTACACCACAATAATATACAATTCCATTTATTTTAATATAATAACAATAATATAAATAAACAGTTTATAGACGCCCACCCGCACTTTACAACCACTGAATTTACTAAATTGTCATATTAGAGATATTAATTTAGTATGGACGCCGGCCCATATCCTTTGCGTTTATATTGCATACATTCATTACCAAACCAATAATTATTATTGCATTCTACTATTTGCCTCCTTCGATATGTTTGATGCCACGATGTAAGGTAAAGCTTAGTGTTCACAGTAATAAATCAATTAGTCAGCATAGGGAGACAATAAAAGCTTTCCACTGCGCTCTTAATTTCAAAATCCCTCAGCACTGCTTCAATGGATCTGAACACAGTGCAAGAAGGTCTTTAGCAAATATTTATGTTCATTTCACTCTACTTTCTTTCGGTATTCTAATGCACATGTTCTAGCCATGAGCATCTCCTTATAATATTGCTAGAGATGATGAAACTGTGCCGGCGTATGGTTGACCAGTGCTTGAAATTCGACCATAACTTATTCATATTACCTATAAGTTTTGATGTGAGGGATTTATTCAGATGTGTTATTCAAAATATTGTTGTCATTATTTGAAAATTTGGGAACGCGACGGTGAAGAGTTTGAAAACCAGTTGCTTGTTTGTTTATGACAGATTAGAAGGTTTGCTATTTTTACATATTGAATGGATGTACGGGGAAACCATTTTTAGAAAAAAAATTGTTTAAAGGGATTAGTAGAGAAGGCAAGGCTTCTTTGTTTTGAGATAGTATATTTGGCCCTCGATAGGACAAATAGTTTTTTTGAAGTTTAGTCTAGATCCACGCTCCGATGGGAGACGTTCTTAAATTTTGTGTTGAAGTGTTTGAGTGATTTTTAATATCCTTCGCATATTTCAATTGTACATATTATGTATGTACCTACCGGGGTGTGTCCGAGTGTGTTGTTATTAATACGGGATTTGCGTGCGACTTGATTGATGTGTATCTTTGGAGGTTGAAATGTCACATTTGATAAATTCGCGTTTGATAAAACTTAGAATCTTCGGTTTTGGATTAAGCCTTCTGTTTAATTATTATAATATATTGTTTATTGTTTGACTGGGCTAACCATGTAGGGGAGGACGTGTGGCGGTTCGTTAGATTGGACAGCCCCCGTGATAATTCAACTTCCAACTATGAATGTGACGTGCTTTATTTTCATTGGTGCTTTGTGCTTTTATTTTTTTGAAGGTATGCTGAATTTTGGGTGAGTGACCAGATGTTTTTGATATTAGAATTTGTATGGACACAGAGAGATTTTTTTTGTGTGGTATTTTGTTTGTTGCTTGGTTGCCCCGCCAAGCATGCTTATGAGCAAGTTGCTCGATTGGTTTTAGCTGAGAGATATATGGCCGATGCGTTACGGCATTGTTTTGAATATTTGTGATCTCTGTGTGCCATTGGGCTTATTGTATTGCAGCATGTACCTCCCTGTATTGTTTTCACACGTCACATGTCAAGCACACGTCGCGCATCGTTATCTGTCATTCGCGGGTTACCCCATTTTCCGATACCAGTGGTGTGACCTATCTTTAATGTTTATTTTTGAATCCGGTTAAGAATTTCATATTTAGAACCTTCTAGTAAGCTTAGTGTAGAATTTTCATTTGTAAAAGTAGGTACATTGGTGTGTTTGTTCCCCGTGAGAGTAATTTTATTCAGTCGAGCTATGAATGAGTTTACTAAAAGTTCGCGTCTGTCCGCGCACAGATAGAGTTTGTATTTTAGTTTTCGCCGCCGTGATAAACGTAAAGTTATAAAACCGGTATGTGTAGGAGGGCTGTTGGCGCAAGCTGAAGACCTTCCCCACATGACTGTCTATGAGAATGGGCTGTTGCTGATTTGGACGCTTTTCAGCTCAGTTCATGAGGTTCACTGGCGAAAAGGTCGCGCGCTAAGACCGAAGCAGTTGAGCGATTTGGAATTCCAATGAGGAAGAACTTGCGGTTTAAATGACAGCCCGTACGTAATGTGACTAGAAGGTTGATTGATTTGTTCGTTTATAAAGTAATTGAACGTTTATTTTGATATTGAGCTCGATAATAATTAAATGCACGCGAGATAGACATTAAAATTGTTAATAGGCAGGATCGTTTTGACTGCAGCTAGTCGTGGCATAATTTTCGCGAAGTAAAATCCTGTCCTATTTAGAGTCTCTGCTGGAAGTACGTTTAGGCATTTAGAGTCAAGAGTCAGATAGTTAAAAGATAGCTTCCAGCCCCTGTAGTCTGTACACCATCACGAACCTTTTCCGTTTGTCTATATACACTATATCTGATAGCCGAATTTCGGCCCCCTTTTTGGTACCTGTTCGAGGCGTGAGGTCGCATCGAATTGGGCCAGTCTCGGACCTTCGGAGTTTTTTTTGCCTGAATTTTGGCAAGAAGGTTCGTTTGACATGGAAGGCCCTCTTTCGGTGGCTAATTCCTCCCATGGACCACGAGCATGCTTATCAAATGGCGCCCAACGATAGTTCTGTTATATCACAGAGCAGGTTTAAAGAATCTTTAGACCCTGGAGTAAAATAAATTTGATTAAAAAAAAAAAAAAAAAAAATTGTTTGAAAAAAAAATGTTTTTTCGAGTTTCATTTTTGTTTAAAATTTTCTGAGCTAGTTAGTTGGATGTGAAAGTGTATTTTTGTGTATTAATGCAATTTTTGTAGATATGAGGAATAATGTTTATAGTTACCGAGCTTTGAATGTTAAACGTGGTTGAGAAGAGAAATTGTTTGTAAATATTTGAATATTTTATAATGCTAGATTTTGGGAGAAAAATAATTAGCACATAGGAATTTGACATATGATTTTTATTTATGAACGCTTGCTTGAACTTAAATTGTGTATAGACGGAGCAGTTGCGTATATACCTACGTACGATGATTACCTTTTCAGCTCGAGGTACAAAATTATTTTGTATTTTTATAAAATAGGATTTTAATAGATGAATTGAAACGTGTGGGTTTTGGAATAGCTTAGATTGTAGGTTATGTTAAGCCGATACTAGGTATATGTATGATAGATAATAATTATTATAAGGCCAATGAAAGAGAGTTTAAAGTTATAGGTTTAAGTTTTAAGAAACATGATAAGCTAAGAATAGGAGTAATTATAAAGAAATGTATTTTGGGTATGAATTGCGATGTATAAAGAAATAGACGTAGAATATTAATGGATTGTAGTACATAGTTAATAAATAAATAATTAATAATATTAATAATAAATAAATTAAGTTTCAATATGGCTAGGAAAGATAATAATATGTAGGTAGAGATTATAATCATTAAGGTACATAGATTATTTATTTCAATAAATAATAAGAATTATTAACCTTCTTAAATTTGTAACAATTTTTATAATCAATTAGCTTCAAAAATTTTATGAACGGCCAGTTTTTTTTTTGAGGAATTACTTTAAGTAGGTATAGTTTAAAAGAAATGCATTGTATTATATTATAGGAAGGTACGTAAATAACAGAATTTGGAATAGCGCCTCTCTGATTGTAAATATTAATATTATTTTTATGATTTTTAAGTAGAGAATAATGAACTGTGTTTAACCCTCTTAATTGACAAATCCGAGAATTGGCCGTAGTTACAATAATAATATCGTATTGTGTACATTAACAAAGTTTCTTAAAATGTTTTGGAGAAAGTAATTATTTTTAGTAGCAAGAATTTTTTTTGGGGTTTAATTATAAAAATGGCAAGGGATTGAATAGATTATAATTTACATTAGTTCTGGAGGCCAAACATTGAAATCTTTGGCAAATACATTTAAAAAAAAAAAAAACTTACTACCTGTTGTATGAAAGGTGAATTTTTATAAATTATTGAATTTTGAGTGTTTAGGACATTACTTATAATATGGTGAAGGTTAAAATAAGAACTGTAAATAATTGAGGATTATAAAAAAAAAAAGAATATTGTACAATCGTTAAAGAGAGGGTGGAATTGTTTTATTTATTTTGTAATGGTCGATTGGTACAATATATTTTTTAAAGTTGAAATAAAAGAAACAATATTTTGAATAAAAAAGGATTGGCGAATTGATGTGAGGGATTTATTCAGATGTGTTATTCAAAATATTGTTGTCATTATTTGAAAATTTGGGAACGCGACGGTGAAGAGTTTGAAAACCAGTTGCTTGTTTGTTTATGACAGATTAGAAGGTTTGCTATTTTTACATATTGAATGGATGTACGGGGAAACCATTTTTAGAAAAAAAATTGTTTAAAGGGATTAGTAGAGAAGGCAAGGCTTCTTTGTTTTGAGATAGTATATTTGGCCCTCGATAGGACAAATAGTTTTTTTGAAGTTTAGTCTAGATCCACGCTCCGATGGGAGACGTTCTTAAATTTTGTGTTGAAGTGTTTGAGTGATTTTTAATATCCTTCGCATATTTCAATTGTACATATTATGTATGTACCTACCGGGGTGTGTCCGAGTGTGTTGTTATTAATACGGGATTTGCGTGCGACTTGATTGATGTGTATCTTTGGAGGTTGAAATGTCACATTTGATAAATTCGCGTTTGATAAAACTTAGAATCTTCGGTTTTGGATTAAGCCTTCTGTTTAATTATTATAATATATTGTTTATTGTTTGACTGGGCTAACCATGTAGGGGAGGACGTGTGGCGGTTCGTTAGATTGGACAGCCCCCGTGATAATTCAACTTCCAACTATGAATGTGACGTGCTTTATTTTCATTGGTGCTTTGTGCTTTTATTTTTTTGAAGGTATGCTGAATTTTGGGTGAGTGACCAGATGTTTTTGATATTAGAATTTGTATGGACACAGAGAGATTTTTTTTGTGTGGTATTTTGTTTGTTGCTTGGTTGCCCCGCCAAGCATGCTTATGAGCAAGTTGCTCGATTGGTTTTAGCTGAGAGATATATGGCCGATGCGTTACGGCATTGTTTTGAATATTTGTGATCTCTGTGTGCCATTGGGCTTATTGTATTGCAGCATGTACCTCCCTGTATTGTTTTCACACGTCACATGTCAAGCACACGTCGCGCATCGTTATCTGTCATTCGCGGGTTACCCCATTTTCCGATACCAGTGGTGTGACCTATCTTTAATGTTTATTTTTGAATCCGGTTAAGAATTTCATATTTAGAACCTTCTAGTAAGCTTAGTGTAGAATTTTCATTTGTAAAAGTAGGTACATTGGTGTGTTTGTTCCCCGTGAGAGTAATTTTATTCAGTCGAGCTATGAATGAGTTTACTAAAAGTTCGCGTCTGTCCGCGCACAGATAGAGTTTGTATTTTAGTTTTCGCCGCCGTGATAAACGTAAAGTTATAAAACCGGTATGTGTAGGAGGGCTGTTGGCGCAAGCTGAAGACCTTCCCCACATGACTGTCTATGAGAATGGGCTGTTGCTGATTTGGACGCTTTTCAGCTCAGTTCATGAGGTTCACTGGCGAAAAGGTCGCGCGCTAAGACCGAAGCAGTTGAGCGATTTGGAATTCCAATGAGGAAGAACTTGCGGTTTAAATGACAGCCCGTACGTAATGTGACTAGAAGGTTGATTGATTTGTTCGTTTATAAAGTAATTGAACGTTTATTTTGATATTGAGCTCGATAATAATTAAATGCACGCGAGATAGACATTAAAATTGTTAATAGGCAGGATCGTTTTGACTGCAGCTAGTCGTGGCATAATTTTCGCGAAGTAAAATCCTGTCCTATTTAGAGTCTCTGCTGGAAGTACGTTTAGGCATTTAGAGTCAAGAGTCAGATAGTTAAAAGATAGCTTCCAGCCCCTGTAGTCTGTACACCATCACGAACCTTTTCCGTTTGTCTATATACACTATATCTGATAGCCGAATTTCGGCCCCCTTTTTGGTACCTGTTCGAGGCGTGAGGTCGCATCGAATTGGGCCAGTCTCGGACCTTCGGAGTTTTTTTTGCCTGAATTTTGGCAAGAAGGTTCGTTTGACATGGAAGGCCCTCTTTCGGTGGCTAATTCCTCCCATGGACCACGAGCATGCTTATCAGTTTGATTGAACATTATTAAGGTTTCATTGTCAAAGACTGAGCGAGTGCTATTTCACAATTTTCTTTTCAAAAACAATGACATGGATAAGTACCTTTGTCAAATTTGAAATGTTGATATATGTATATAAAAGATTTTTTTTTAGATATGTATGTCTCTATATATCTAACACTTACGTAAAATTATTACGTAAAATTATTAACAGAACCAGCAGAGACTGTGAATCGTCAACAACAATCGTCAAACAAACTTTACTTGTTACGACAATCCTGCTTTGTTTGTCTTGTACAACTTATATTTCTATTAACCCGTAGAAAATGTCTGTTATTTTGCTATTATTTTTTTATTTCCAATACTTAACTAATGTTTGCTTTTTTTCTTTTTGTTATAGGAAGAAGTAAGTAGAAAGTGCTCTGTCATCTGCTGCCAACTTCCCATTATTTTTAAAAAAATAGTGTTGTGTTATTTGGTCTGTATTGCAATGTTACTAATTGTTTTTTTTTTATCACAGCATGCATGTTGTATATTTTCCCCTCATTTATTTGCATCTATTATTATATTTTCGTTCGGTTTTTATTTAAGAATCTTTTTAAATGGGTAAAAATTATATTGTGAGTTTGATTGCCAATATTTAAAAAAATATTGATTATTTGTTATCTAGTTGTTGTTTATATATAGAACCAACTTTTTTATCATCTCTTGTAATTTGGTTCAAGCTACCTAGGCCATAGCCAGGGGGGGATCAAACTCCCCCCCTCAGAACAATACAGACCCCGTTTCTAAAACGACTTTGTTCTCAATAAATAAATCACAAGAAAAACTTTAGCATACTTTGTTATCTGCTAAATGCATAGGTTGTTGAAGAATACAAAACCAAACGAGAGCCTTTTTCAGACAAATCTTATTTTAGTTTCAATTTAAATTAAATAAATTTATACAATAAAAAAGCATGCTCTATATTGGTATTAAATTATGAATGGTATGTCACAAGAGTTGGACTTAATTATTAATGACTTATTTTTTTGCTTAAGTAGGTACCTATATTGATTTATAAAACTGAACGACTACGAGCTTTCGATAAGATACTGCCCTCACAAATTGACAATAACTGGTGACCATATATTTTTTTTCATAATTATCAACAATGCTGTAACTTTTCAATAGTTCATGACATTGTGAATTTTTCCATTGATTTTTAAAGTGATTGATTCCACAACGTAACGAAAATCATTATCTAGGAGTACAGAAGCTTTTGACAGGTGTTCAAAATAATAAACTATGAACTGTAAAAAGCTAATTAAGTATCAATACAAAATACCTACATTTATTTAAAATAATTTAAGGTGTACAAAGATATTATAAGTGGGTGCCTACTGAGTTCTAGGTATGTACTTTGTACAGACACCGTTGACTAAAACACTCCAAACTTGAAATATTTCGTGGGTGTATTCATTCTTAGATTTTTTTCGTAGAAAAATGTTTCAGTAAAAAACATATGAGTCATGTTTTTGAAATGGTCTAATATCTTCTTTTCCAAAGCTCAACAGTCTTCAGTGATTGTTGCATGTTCCTTGTGTGTCCTGTGTGTTTTCAGATGTGCTGAGTTCCTTGGATCGGCCCTCACTCTCCCGGCCCAATGTCGCCTGGTGCAATATCTTAAACAATTTTTGTTACGATGATTTTATTGAATTGGTTAAGATATTGCATCACGTGATTTTTTGGGATTACTCCATCGTTGTGTTTATTTCTTTTTTTTTTGTTTATTTATTTGTTTATTTAATTAGGTAATTGCAAATTTTAATATATTTTTCTTATGCATTTTATTTTATTTATTAAATTCTTTATGCACACATTGCAAATTAGTGTATAAGAATAACAGTGTATAAAAATAGTGGGCAATTTCGGGATTATTGCCGGAGAATTTATTGATAATTTTCTTTGTAAATGTTATAAAAAAACTTTTTGAATTATTCGTTCACAAGCGCTTGAACAGATCGTTTACATACGTGATCTTTAATTGATTATGACAATAAATTGTTAAAGAAGTTGCATTATCCATGGCATCCATTAGCAACCTTAGCAACCTCATGACCTACACAAAAAACAATTGCACACAATAATTTTACTTATAGCCCTAATATTTCAAAAAAATTCTATACTTTCATAACTGTCTTTCTTGAACCACTGTTTTACTCACATCCATTGACCGATTAGGGACTATTAAAATAAAAATACACTTGACGTTTTGTTTATTAGAGTAGGTACCTGCCTAGTGAGAATTCAATACACTTTTAGTAGGTATAGTTTGTTGGTATTTCATAGTCATTTCCGTCAAAGTATGTGGATCACACGCCTAACATTAATATCTGACTAATAAGCATTTTTGTATGACGAAAGTGCAACGAGTCTTTTTGCAATTGCGTACCATATATTTTTTTGACCATTTTCTCCAGAAATAGAGTAGGTATAGACATTGTTTGTTGTTTTTATTTGTGTTCCTTTTTGTCAAAAAAGACAAAAAAGTATGCTTGATAGCTTTTCTGATAGGCATACAAACCTTGTTTTTTTTCTAGACCATAAATAAATAGGCAATTAAAATAAAACAACGTCGATGGAAATGATATCATGCAAACACCTAGATTCAATAACCTAAATAAATAGGCTTTCTCTTGTAGGGACAATAATTTATAATAACCTGTTCAATTAAAAAATACACTTATGTCTATTACCTAACTGATGCAAATGTTTTTCTGTACTGGTTGCTATTTTTTAGCACCTAATTTGTATGAAACCAAAGCAGGTGTCAATATCTTTCGTTCATTTTCCTGAAACAGGTCCACGAACCAGAAAGCCAAAGAAACAACCTGGAGAACCTGCCATGGTGAGGGATGAGGAGAAGAGGCCAAGAACAGCCTTCAGTGGCCCCCAACTGGCACGGCTGAAGGTATTTCCCTCTTTTAAAACAATTCCATTATGACAAGTTCTTATTAGATTGAAATTCTTATAAAAATGTTTTTTTGTTGACAGCATGAATTTGCCGAAAACCGGTATTTAACGGAAAGGAGAAGACAACAGCTTTCAGCGGAACTTGGATTAAATGAAGCGCAAATAAAAATCTGGTTTCAAAACAAGCGAGCTAAGATTAAAAAAGCCAGTGGCCAAAAGAATCCTTTGGCCCTGCAGCTCATGGCTCAGGGTCTGTACAACCACAGCACAGTCCCCCTAACGAAAGAAGAAGAGGAACTACAGGAACTTCACGCCAGGGAAACCAGAGAGGCGAAAGCCTAGTCCTCAGCCTTTAAAATTTGCAATTCATCTCGAGTCCTCTGTTAAGTTATTCGATGAATTTATGTACGAGATACTAACATTGTTAAGCATTATACAAGAAATGATTGGTTGTACATATAAGTAGATAGATAAATGAATTTTTCAAATATCATATTTGAAGGATCGCAATATTGTAAAGACATCTTATATGCATAAAAAATGTTAGTCAAAAAATGTCAATAGGTTAAAGTACATATAAAGGTGCGTTTAGACCAAATAATGAACATAGAACCAGAGTTAGCAATAGAGCATACTACATAGTTTCTTTATAGTTGACACGTTGTTTATATTGATACCTTTGAGAAGAAATAATACATTTGTACTCAGAGATTGATACCAAAGAAACAACAAAGAGAAAGAAATGGAACCCTGGATCGCGTAATACGTCATCGACCATTAATAAGAAAATTTTCTCTGGCTCTGTGTTCGTTTGAGTAAATGCATCTGCATATTATCCTGAATATAACTGAACACAAGGACTCGTATGTTCCAAAGAAAATGTCGATTGAAAGATACATTTTTTATTAAATGTCGACATATTAATTTATACCTACGTTATTTATTTTGACAATATTATCCTAATAATATGCATTTTTATTGTTTCATATAATTACATAAACAACGTTCCTATTCGTTATCATTAACTACACACAGTCAAGTGATCGATATTTTGTGCAAAAATATTTAAATGTAGGAATATTTAGAGTAAACAATCAACTATTTAATTTACAACTACAACTAATTTGCTTCTTGATATTACCAATCTATGTAGGTATTCGTGACCACACTCCTCAAGTTTTTTCAATACCTTCTGTAAGCATGTACCTAGTAAGTGCCTGCCTACGTTTGCCACTGAAACTAATCTTCTTCTTCGCGTGCCATGCTGGGTCCCCCCAACGTCGACTATCACTCGCGAGTATATCTTTCCCTGTCCTGTGCAGCTGCAAAAAGCGCTCTGACCGTTCTAATTCCAGTCCAATCCCGGATATTGCGGAGCCAGGAAATCTGTCTTCGGCCTACGCCTCTTCGACCCTATATTTTGCCCTTCAAAATCAGGTGCAGTAGCTCGTACTTCTCTCCCGTGAGCACATGTCCTAGATAGGACACCTTCCGGACTTAGATGTCAGTCAGCAACTGTCTTTCAACTCTTGCTCTCTGGAGCACATTTTCATAGAAACTAATCAGCATAGTAAAATATGTGGAACATAAGGTTTGAAAATTATTCGAAAAACAATAATAATTGTTCATAAATCAATTTTACGAATGGAAATTGTTCGAATGGAAGTGATAAATATGTGGTGTTAAGTCGACAGAGTAACATGAAGTAACAATTCGAACAATTACCTATAGGTAATTCTGTCAAATTAAGTTTCGAATAATTGAGTCAACCAATTTTCCTGTCACCCGAAAACAAAGAGGTACTAATATAATAAAACCAATTTTCTTTTTCAATTCGTCTATGTCATTAAATTAAAAATATAAAAAATTTTACAGTTGGTATGGTTTTCTGCGAAAGTTTCAATATTTTTTTTTTTTTATATTTTTTGTTTGTAAATAAAAATATGTAAAACGAAATTTATTTATTGAAGATATACCTAGTATAAATGTCAATTGAAATCAGATGCAATATTTTTAGTACAAATTTGATTATATTCGTCTGTCATAACTGGAGATCTCATACGGTCTCTTGACGCTCGCATTATATTGATTGTAAATATTTTACCTTTCCTGTAATCTGGCCAAGAGACATTTTACAAGAAACTCGTACTTAAATACTCAATAGGTACCTTATTTATTTTGTTACAACTTCTGTAAATATAGATTTACTTATGATGTTTTTGAAAATCTTTATTTTTTTTTAATCTGTAAAGATCTGGATTCTCAAAGTCTTTCAGTTCTCGGTGACCACAAAAAAGTCATATTATAGGTAGGTATATTTTTTCCTTTATAAAATTTATTTCTATTGAAACATTATGCGTGGCGTTTATCGTGAAATTGTTTCCTTAACTTTGACACAAAGTAATTTTACAAGTTTTATATAAATAAATATTTTCACGACGCGCCTCCATGTAACCCCGTTAGCCCCACGGCGGCGTCGTGACGCATGGTTTAAGAGGCCCTGGTCTAGATAAATCAGAGATCCTCTCATTATTATTCCTTTTATAGGTAATTCAACATAAAACACATCATAAATGCTCCATATAGTGGATACTAAACGTTGGAAAAATGTGGATCAAAGTAAATCCTCTTAGAAAACAATTCAATTTGTAAATTTAATTCAAAATTATAATCGAGATAACCTACATAGGTATTATTATCTTCTTTATTCAAATCACATGGTAGAAAGACCAAAATTATTTCCTAAGACAGGCTTTGACATAGTGGGAAGATTCATCGCTTGTTATTTATAGACTTATTGTAACTCAATGGATTAAATGAATAAATAAAAATAAAATAACAACCTAATAAAGTATTTTTTCTGAAGTGCAATATTAAAAAATAAAGTTTTTTTTAAGTGACACAAATTATGTATTTTGTACGTTATGTAATACCTAGTATTAATAAATTTTAAAACCTGATTCCTTACTTGTATTTAACTTTTATCATCTAATAAAATTATGTAACTAACTTCATGATTAAATTCATCTTTCGTTGATGATTATGTTATGTGTGGCAATTTATTAATTCCAACACATTTAAAAGTAACACTTTTTTTAAAATCCACATAAAATGAAGAAAAACTTGAAGTATTATTGTAAAGTAGTTTATTTATTGTTTATTAATAATTTAATAATATTTCTGGGCATTTTGAAATATTACATAATTATGTAAAGCCATTTTGAATATGAAATTGTCTAGTTTTGTAAAAACTATTGTCTAAATAGAAAAAATAACTGTAATTAAAATTAAATAAACTCTTGTGAATATCTCTATACGTAAGTACTAAGTAATTATTTTATTTGACAAAGTGTACAGTTATACTTGTAAAAAATATTAGTGTGAATTTAATAAAAATATTCCGAGTTACTATTATTATTTATTATATTAACCTTTTTCTTATTTTGATAAACCTTTTTTTTAATTTTTCATTTACTTTAGATTTACCTTCACAATTGCAGAGACCTTGTATCGAATCTGTGTAACAGTTTGAGACTGTTTTTGCAAACTGGTTCGAATTTTCTAATTCAGGGATTTTTTCTAATCCAGGTGGGAATCGAAACTGGGTAAGTACCTATGCTGTGGAAGATGAACTTACTTATTGGCACCTCTGTATATAGAGATGACCTGATGTGGTAGATATAACGGGTACTTCCGCATCAGTGGTCAAAGGGGACATAAGGTCACATGAAAAAAACAATTGCTGTAACCGGGAGATATGAATCCTGTTGGGACCTATCTTTCGGTGGCATCAACTCGATTAGGGCGGAGGGCAGGAGCTGAGAAGAGGCACTGTCACTGATGAGGAACAATAAGAGGCAAGCTCCATGAATGAATTGAATAATGTCACAATAGATCCAAAGTGAGGGATATCCTATGATAGACACTAAAGCAATAAAGCACATTGGTTTTGTGTTATCTAGTACCAATCTTTAACCATTAACATGAAATAAAAAAGACAGAGAATATCATAAAGCAATACTTAATAGGTATGTGTGGGATTTTCAAAAATAGCAACTTCTCTACATAATATTGCATATGATAACTTAATCTAAAAAAACTCTGATACAACTCACTGAGTTTACATTTTTAAAAGCTAAAAATTCTAAACCCTAGTGAATTTACTATGGTTTAGCTAATTGTTTCCCGAGGCATTTGAAAGTTGATGGCGCGATATCGCCAGGCATTATAAACTATTAAAATTTTACGATATCTATTTACTTATTTTTTTAAGGTACTTAACAAACAGGAAACAGATATTTAAATGTATAAATATCTACATAAAATTATATAAAAAAAAACAAACAATAGTTTTAAAATAATTATTATGTCTCAGAAGTTAATTGGTTTAAATTCTCATATACACTAATGACATTCCCAAAACATAATCGAGAATGCATCGAATTCCCATAGGACGGGGTTCGTAGGTTGTCGGCAGTGGTCGGAATCCTCCGCAATGGGAGGTCTTGTGTATTATTATAGGTATTAAATTAATAATTAAGTCGGCTTCTAAATTAATTGATATAATGGACGTCTATTCATATAAAACCACCGAAGATTTTAATGTCAAATAGATTTCTGTTTGATCAGTCATTTTGCGACGTTGATTACAATCTGGTTTCTCTCCTGGTGATTATTTTTAATGATTAAATTAGATTTTTGGTATTGACATACTATTATGATTATCTCGTAGATAAATACGTATCTTAAAGCTCGTCTAATATTTAATTGTTACCTAACTCGGAATGATCTTCCTACGCGCTTCAAAATAATTGGTCTACTTACATAATATCGTCGTTGCACAAAACTATGAGTCATGTGTAACTTTCAGTGCACGCATAATGAAACGTGTATGTGCCAATTTGGTTTTGAACTATAATCTAATAAAGACGTTGTTGTAATTCACACATGGCTTTTTTGGTGTGCAATCATGCATGCCATTTATGCGATCCACCTTCTGAAGAAAGTGTTATTTGCCATTGTCATGTAGGGGTTATAATATTATAAACACATCAAACGAACAAACAAGTATAAAAATAACACAGTTCTATGATATTCTCACGTAGTTTCTCATTATGCTCTTGTGAGAGAATTTATGAAGCAGAAATAAATTATAAGACAAAAAGAATGAAATGTGTTTGGATTGAAAAGATTGGAGGTCCGTTCTTTCTGCTTACCCCTTCGCAGAGACGGTGTGATGAATAAACCAAAATGTAAGGAACTGAACAAATAGGTAGGGAGCTTTTCAAAATAGATACATTAACATAATATGAAGCGAAGATTCAAGATTGTAACTACTGCATGACAGTCACAAATTCACAAAGCATAGAAGATACCTACTACTTAATCAGGAAGATTTTGACATTGAAAATCCAGTCAAGAGATCAGACTAAACCCCTGCTACATGGTCATCGAAAAATAAAAGGGAAATCATGATAGCGATGTGGCACCAGATCTGGAAGAGCATCAGAGAGCACTTTAGGTGAGTTCAGATTCTTTAAAAAATAGAGGAATTAGTACAAAACATAATATTATGTGTATCCACCTTATAGAGACGAGTCTTGTGTAAAGGTGGAACAAATAATATGGTAATATGCTTGATTATTTTAGATAATTACATTAGCTCTGAATGAGATCAACAATGACATAAGGTAAATAATCATGAGCTGATGCCGTATAAGGTCGAAGAGTTTTTAATCGAGTCCTTCGAGATTTGCTGTGTTCCAAGCCAGAATTAGCTGTGTATTCGAAAACCAAAATCAACTGGCGAACGGGGTAAAAAAGTATCCCAATCTCTTCAGTTAATGAGTGCGGTTGGGTTGATTTTAGCGGGACTTTTTCGTACCTATATGCGAAAGAGAGACAGCAATCACAGGTGCACACAAAATTTACGCTAATTTTTGTTTCTTTTTTCAACTATTTTAGGATTGTTTTTTATTATATTTCTTCATAATATTGTTGTGTCTTTTATTTACTTCAATAGTCAGTAAGAAACAATAAAAAATATTCTTCAAAGTAATCAACAGGAAAGTCTAAGGGCGCGTAAAATTATGATAAAATCAGTCTAATTCAATATTATCAAAATTGTTTCCGTTATTGTATAAATATACCTACGGCGTTAGTTAGAGATAGAGGGACAACAATGTTTCAGGAGCAGGAAAATCCAAGTGCTATAATAACAGAGCAGCTTCCTTACAGAAAAAGAAGACCATGTACCTACTCACACAATAAATTAACATTTTTTAATTCTAAATGAAGACGTTACAAAATATAGGTCCATTTTATTTGACATAAATTCGTTGACTTTACAATCAACACCATATTCGGCTTCTGTGTCCCTAATCTATATAGCTATCTGTATTAATGTTTTCTGTATGTATGCATTGCAGGAGATAACATCTAACCGTGTACGTATCTATATGACACCCATACAAGGACCACACAGATGGTACGGAGCACATATACCTACTCACACACATTCGTATATAACGCCACTCATTCTTTGTTTAACGGCCCGGTAGAGCAAGTGTCAAAACATTTCAAAACAATTATAATTTTAAACAGCGCATGAATGACTGACAGCTCCGGGTCCCATCACCGTGAATATACATAGGTTGGTGCCGTTGTGTAGGTAGGTACCTACTGGTATCATCTCATCAGTGTTGCCAATGTGTCCGTAAAGGTGTAGTCTTAATCCACATTTCCCACTTCTTAATTATTTTAAAATTAATCACGTGAAAAATATATTTCGAGTACCTCCGTACTCATTTATATAATATCACTTTACGAAAATTTTATGGTCTGGGTTCCTACGGATACGCCGCTACTATAAACAGAGGTGAATATGTCAGTTGAGAACATTGTCAATATACCCTGTGGATGAAATGCTAAAAAAAAAGAAAAAAAAAAACATTGCCAATATTGTTTCCGTAGTAACAAAAAACATTGTCATATAATTTTGAAAGACGCCGTCTTGATGACGGTCCGTTCTCTCTGCCTACCCATCACGTAATGGGTAGGCAGAGAGAACGGACCTCAACTCTATTCTATCCAAGCATATTTCGTAATTCCAAGTTCCAAAATCAAATTTAATAAGTATATTATGTAGGACGACGAAGGTTCGATATCTGGGATTAAAGTTTACGACATACCTACCTTCAAGTTGAAAATTGTTTAGAAGATTCTTCTAATGATGATGAATTTCGGGACAAGAAAAGCTAGGTAAACCAAAATCAGAGCGGACATTCTCTGAGGACGTGCTGCCTTACTACTTTGGGATGACGCTGTGCAAATGGTTCAATATAATATACCTAGTGGCTTGTAGAAGCTTAAAAATGAATCAATCACTTATGTATATTCGAGTGTCCTATTATTTCGATGTTTGATTTCGTGATATATTTATTTATCGTTTGGCAAGTCGTGGAATTTTTGTCACAGCGTTAAAGTCTGACATCCAGCGCCGCCATCCATTCAAGAAATTCTGGGGACAGGCTTGTTATCTTGATGCTAGGTAAGTATAAATAAAAGTAGGAAAGTAAAAAAGCATGTGTACTTAAACTTAAACTTGTATGACGTAGGTAGGTACTTAAACTTGTATGACGTAGGTAAGTACCTACGATAAAAATGTCACGTCACCGTTCTGCATATTCCAAGATCTTTAGGTATTATCTTTAGTAATTTGGTAGAAGATCGATTGAGTACCTACACTTAATGACGTTTATTTATCAATTCTTAATTAGGTAGCTACGAAGTATGTCCCCGCAATAGAAAAACGTTCCGTAGCCTGGTGTGTGTTCTGTGTTCGGCCAGGTAGTTGGCGGTACATCTGCTTGGGCAGCGCGTGCGGTCTCATTTGTTTGACTCGAAAAAGGCGTTGCTAGTGTGTTTCACCAATTTACTTGAATTATTGTCTCGTTTCATATTACCATGTCTCGGTATTGAGCAATACATCTTCCTGGTGATGTTTGGTGAATAGTTTCGGGTCATTATCTGGCTGGGCTAGGCCCTCCCTGGGACAGATGTCTCCCCGCTCTAAGTGACTGCACTTATTTCCCTCTGGCAATTATTTATTGCAATTTTGGGGACAGATTATCCTGCAGGATAAACTCTACATTTCTTATTATAGAAACAAGGGCACTCATGTACCTCTGTATTAAAATAATTTATTCAGTAGGGCTATTCTCGTAATCAATCGCTTTTAAAAATCACTTAACGATAAGATTAAGACACGATCGCAAGCAGTCGTATTCACAAAACTATCGGAATCTATTGTTAATCCTATCTTGAACTGCATCATTTTCATACTGATATTTCAAACATAACGAATTTTTAACATATCTACTAGATATCTTGTTTTGTGAATACCAATCCGCCATTTTATGAATGCCAATTAAGATAAGAGCGTATTAAGACCGCTACGAGAATAAGGGCACAGTAGACATGAGAGTTCTCCAAAGAAGAGGTATTTGGAAAGACTTCCAGGGAAATGCGAAATGAGAATATCTACGTATTAGAAAAGGATGTGATTTTAAATATGTGTTGACATAAAGTTGAAAGTAAACAAGTTGAGGTAGTTTGGACATGGTCAAAGAAATCTCCTCCAGCTGGATATAGACCTACTCCAAATTTTTCTACCTTTATTAATCCGCGCCTTCTGCATCCACCTGCGACTTGCGTAATGTCGGGCAACAAACATAGGTAGAAGGTGCTTAGCTTAGTCGCGTAGTGGTACAGTAGAAAAACAGTATGTGAGTGCACTCGCAATATCTTCATTTCTGGCTACGGTCTTGATGTCATCTCTCCGTCGACACTTCTTCTCCTGTTTCATTGCCGCCACTTGAATATTTTCGCAATCCATAGTTTCTTCTCGGTAATCCACTGCTGTTAAGCAATGCGATCCATAATATCAGAGACTTTATATTGTATGCTTCGAACTGGAAACCAAATGATCGGCCACAACAATATTATACTAATAAACAGCTTATCATAGATCCCACATCCAAGGAACCAGGAACAGATCTCCCACGCAAGGTTTGGGTACCTATATACGGCAAAACAGGGTAAGAACGGAATACGGGTGTTGTAACTTCTTTCTCTGGAGGTGGGGCAGAGGGATAATCCAGATTGTGAGTGTGGAAATGTCCAAACGGGCAGGCATTTGGTTGAGGAACACCAAATTAGAAAGTTCTCAGGGAGCATCCACGAGGAGAAACCGGAGCGGTGGCTTGGCCTGCAGCACTGAAGCCGATTATAGGTGCTTTTGTAACAACGCAGCTTGCGCGGGCGAAGAAGTAATCTATCTGAATGTCACACGAAAAGTAAAGTAAGTAGTGACTTTATAAAGTGTCCGATGATCTATCTAGAAGACTTATTCCTAAAATCCATGTATCGCCGTGAGCAGTTTAATTTATGTAGATACGTTCATCGTTTTAAGAGCTAAGCCGTATGCTGTGACTGGTACGATACATGATTTTGTAAACTTTTCTTTTCAATATAATTGGTATGACTTTTTCAACGAGAATTTTATTTAATTTTCAAAAAGCTACCCTGTCTGGTCGTATTCTTCTGCAGATTGGTAATAGTAATATAACTAACTATACCTACTAAAAGATGAAGGTACCTATACGGGTAATAGGAATGGTGTGAGAGAGGTCGTCGATAAAGAATAAGGTGCATCGATTCCGTCCTCAATGAAGACCACGTCAGATGTTAATATAAGAAATAGGAGAGGTTGTATGAGAAATGGTATGTCGGTGGAAGAAGCGAAAGAAATGTGCTTGAATATAAAAAAGTGGAAGTCCGTTCTCTCTGCCTGCACCTTAAGGGACACGGGGTTAAAACAAAAACAATCTTATCTGAGGGTTGAATTTCAACAGTCATCAGTCAGTCTCGCTGGCGGCACCCCTAATAATGTCTTGTTCAAACGACGTCTCAACGAAAGAATTTAATGTGATTCATACCTTCACGCTTTTAATAGACGGATAAAAATAAATATCTTCTCTTCTCTACGAGTTATTTCAAATGTTCAAGGGGCTGTTTTCAATTTAAAACATCAACCCCTCTATCTTTTTTTTTTAAAAAAAAAAAGTAGGTATGTAATCAAGTGTTACATTTTCAATAAAATAGGAGGGTTGTGTGTCATTGGAGCTAGGAATGCGCGTCCAAGCTTTATTGAGTTTTATTCTATTTCATTCCAGTGTGAAGTTAACATTTGATTCGCGTCGTTGGGGATGTTTCATTATATTAGAAAAATGTTTTATCTTAATATTTGTTTTTTTATGAAACTTTTTGTATAGGTACCCAGTTATTTAATCACCCGATGCTGACGTTGGCGAATAATTCTTCACGATTCTTCACACCTAGGTTTTTCGATTTCAGTCTACTTCTAATGTTCCTAGTCGTTTACATCAACGTCCCATCCAAAAAGTGCATCTCCACTTTCCAGTCTTAAATATTTTGAAACAATAAGTCTCAGAATGCGTAATTGCTAGCATTTTTATCCTTGCCTCTCCTACCATTTAAAGGGTTAGGTAATTTATTTTATTTTCCATAAGGGTTTTATTTCTTTAATTAAAAAAAGCAAAAAAAAAACTTATCTACCTACAGCTGTAAACTACTTTCTGCATTATATAACTAATGAAATTTTGGCCACGGTGTCTTCTACATAAATTCTAACATTCTTGTGCATACTAAGGTAGGTAGGTACTAATATTATAGTAAAATAAAGTACCTACTTACCGATTGACGATATGACATAATGGGGGTTATTCTGAACATCCGACCCGATCGAGTTGCATCGGATACGATACAATAGCGTGACGGACAAAAATAATATTTTTTTTTATACTAATTTAAAATATTCCACTATATTTTTTACCTAAAAAAACGCGCCTATTTTAATTAACAATACTAATAATTTGTTATTTCTATCAATGATTATTTTTTCTTATACTTAAGTAATTATTTTTTTACCGCAAAATGTAAGCAATCTTTTACATGATATCTTTACTCTTAGATAGAACTTTTCTAAACAATTTTCATTAAAATTCTTCCAAATTTTTACAAAATGATTAATTATTGTGCACTTAAATTAAAAAAAGATTATTAAACAGTACCTACTTAATAAAGACTTGGTTGGATCGCAAGCGACAGCGAAATGGGCGTTGAGTAGACAACCGATAGTGTTGCGACGAATGCAACCGGTTATCCGATGTTTCATTCGAATATGACTTGTAAATAGTAAGAGCCTGTACAAAAAGTTGGATCCTACGCTATACTATCGGGACGCACACAACTCGATAGGGTCGGATGTTCAGAATAACCCCCAATATCCGGGAGCCACTAATACCTACACCCATTTATGTACCTACCTGTATTACGTTATTTATGTACACACACACAGTACCTATAGGTAGTAAAGTTTTTTTTTCACTTTTCTAACATCCCAGTGGTAGAAAACCCAAACCTAAATACACCTTTGCCATCTTTCCCACTAAGTAAAGGGTTGTGTCGTGAAAGTGGAAATGTTCGGCACCGCTGTGTTCGAGCCTGCGACCTCTGCATACGAAAGTTGCCGACTGATAACACTAGGCTACAAACCAATTATTTATGTATAGGTAAATAACTTCAGGAACCTATACAATATTCATCTTGCATGGAGTTCTTCTTTTGACTTCACCTAAGTTCAAATGTAGGTTGTTCTAAATTAAAATAATACCTACAGATACACGTCAAGAAGAAGAAGAAGAAGAAGTAAAACTTAAATAATAATATGCCAGTAGGTATCTAATAAAATCATATATCTACCTGACATGTAGGTACCCACCCGTAATTTTTATTATGTCCATTTATAAAATGTCAAAAATATTCGAATTAAAATTCCACACGAGCTAAAAATATACCTACAATCTCCCCTTGTCTAAAGGCTCAGAACGACAATAAAATATTTGTTACAATATTATGTAATACACACCCTAACGACCCTATTAGAATGTTTGCGGCCGGGCCGGGCGTCTGCCCTCAGAGGGGGCTCAGAGGGGACGCAGCTGGGGCCTTGTAGGGCTCCCACTGCCTCTCATGAATGAACGAACACTCTGCCCTATCTACATCGCACACCACTGCGACAATATTATTTTCGTGGTAATAAATTCCTTATCGAATGTAATATTTTTGTGATCGCTGACTGGAGTTTTAGTAAGATTTATTGCTAGATGGAAACTGAAGAATTATTATACGTACCTACACAGTACCTACTTACACACTGATTTCACATTTAGGTAGCTATAGTGATTCAATGATACAGAAAATATTCAAGGAAGTTTCATTTTTTAATTGTTCAATTGTTTTCACTTTCTTATACAAAAATAGAAGTATTCCTGTACTTACTATTCAAAGAGAGAGGAGTCCAAACTCGGATAGGTATTTTAAGTGTAAAACATACCAAATAGAATATTCTAACACAAGCGGGAATCGAACACGGAACTTTTTTCTTCATTCAAGTCCGCCGTTTACACAACTAGCCCCGTTTTTACGCAATGAAGGCGTGCATAACTTTATAAATTCGCGCTTGAAGAAGGGACGAATGTCCACTAGAAAATGGTAGGTAAGTCCCTAAACGGGTAGGCAGAGAAAACGTTATTCTCTATTTTAACATTCTTCATTCGCATCCTCCACCGACATACTTAACGTGTTTCTCATTCAAAATCTCCTTCTGTCTGCCCTGACCTTCCTTGAGGACGGAATCGATTTTGTTCTTTTCTTTCAGCTGGTTTTTAACAGTACCTACTTTCCTAGACACAAAAAAATATTTTATATAAGAAGACAAAAGGTATTACGTACATATTACATATGTCTATGTGTCATATTTTCGGTAAAGTATGTCTATATTTAAGATACCAGGTAGGTAAGTAGATATAGTTTATTTTAGTTAAGTAGATCAGTATCGTAAAAAATGAACTCAGTTTATGTAAAACGGTGTATTTTACATAATATCTATCCAAGATTATATTATAATTATAATAAAAAATTGTAGTTTTTGAGTAACATTATTTATGCATTTATATAATTTTGTAATAATTGTACTCCTCTACTCCCTGCCCTCTGCCCCCCTATATATAGTCACGGATGGCCTACCATACAATACTTTTTGTTTATTAAATAATTTTGGCAAGTGCTTAGTTGGTGTTGCAGACATACGAAACAAACCAGCTGTTTTTGCAAAATGTATATAAACTATCTACCTATATGGACTTACGAATGATCTGAAGTAATAGACAAAAAGGATGAGATATTGTATGTAGAAGAGAGATCATGACTTCGCAATTGAAGGACCAATTAGTATACATCAGCCTTACGGGGAACTTACTTACTCTTGCAGCTAGGACAGGAAAGCCTCCCAAGCAACATATTATAATCTCGATTTTTTTTTTAATAGGATAAGAAGAATCTAATCTAGTCTGCTTAAGTAGTTCTATAAACGTTTTTAATATGTTGTATAAGGCAACAAATCCATTTTAGTCTAATAGTTTGGCTTTGCTCTTGTGATAACAAAGGAACTGGTTGGGTAGGTTCCTACCTATGAACTTCAAGAAAAAAGGAGCACATCAAGACATTTCTCTAAAAGAAAAGCTTGGGTGAAATTCCGTCAGTTTCGCAAGAAGAAAATAGTCTTTTAGTTAAATATTTTTAAAAGCACAACAGAAACATCGATATTGTTCATAACCTAGATTAACATCATTATACCTAACGTTGTGGTTATTTGAACAAATAAATCAAACGAAAACTTAGATTTACGATATTAAAAATATCTATTTATTTATACATTGAATATAATATAAGGCTATTATGTAAAATGGGAGCAGATAGTTATACATTACCTACCTGGTATTTAGTTGTGTACCTATGTTGTATCAGTGCGCCTACTGTTGTAACTATAGTCACCCTGTATACATACGAATATCTGATCGTAATAATAATTATTTTCATAAAAATAATACAACAATATACTTACCCCTGTATATTTTGTGCCAGTGACTGAAATGTGTTTCCATTTTTTTAAACAAAAATTTTATAACTTAAAAATAAGTTGTGGCCTGAGTAAAATAAGAGAAAGCCAAAGATTCCAACCAATTCGATTTGATCAACCTACATCAGTGGAATATAGCAATTCTAGGTACTGTATAATTATATAAAATCTAGTTAAAAATAACCAATCAGGGGACCTAGACAACTTGAATTTTGCGAACGAATTTTTCGACAATGTAGATAGGACGAGTAGAAAGTAAATTAAACTGTCCATTTTTTATACATGGTAAGTGTCTTTGTTTGGCTTAAATAATTGTATAAATAATAACCTATGGATAGTAAATTTTTTTCGAGCTCTACATTGACTTAAAATTCGTTCGCAAAATTCAAATTGTCTACGGGGGCAGATTTTGCGAGAACAATTTTTAAAAGTAAGCATTGGTTATTTATTTATTTAGCGTATGACCATAATTTAATCACAAAATATCGTAATATTTTTTACTTATTAACTATATAGGTAGTCAAAATGATTAGAAAATTGGTGCGCAGAGGCAATTTTCCTGCTTGTCAAAATAAATAATCATGCCCTATTCTCTGATTTACTCTTTCGCTCCGCTGGTTAAGGTGTGGAATATCCAATTTATGGCATTGGTTGATTTTATATTTAAAAAAACTATTTATTAGATATTTATAATGAAATTATACTAAATATTGTTAGCAATAAGATACACATTTATCTACATTTTAAGATCACATTTTATTTAAATCATCCATCCGTTTCTCAAATACTTTGGTCAAGTAGCTCTCAGGGTTTGAGAGGAAAGCTTAGAAAAGCTGTTGTTGATCGAGAGAGTACCGAAATAAGACTCAAAGGCAGAATGCATCGGTGATGTACACGTGCTAAATACAGCAGAACATCGCTCCAATACTCCATCGCGCCGTATATTTGGCTGCAGATATACAGCCCTGGAGAACAATGGTCTACGACAGAGTTCTCAAGAGCGAGGGTGACGACTGGTAAGGTTATTAAAGTACACAGAAGCAAATTTTCTGTAAATTTACCTGACAGCAGTGACAGCCGGCCAGATATAAAAAAGGAATTCTCCCTCAGTGGATAAGGAAATTGTTGTGCGTTTTACGATAACATGGATGTGACAAAAAATGCATAATTTAGGTAAATGATTATTTCCATTTGAAGCACTGTAGGCATGTTGTCAAATGTATATTGTGCCCAAACGCTTGTATGTACCTATGTACTGCGATACAGTTTGTATAAGAATATTTTATGCTCCTTCCACATGCTAACCAGTCATCAGTGTTGTGTGCTTGTGTAGTGTCCTGTACTAGACTATTGGGTTGCCCCAGTGTTGCCTCCTCTGGTATTGTCTCGATTGAGCGAGCAGGGACCCTTCGTGAACCCGAGGAGTTGAAAAAATACAAAAGATATTATGATATACCTATTTTATATAAACAATGCTCGAATTTTAATAAGTTAATTTCAGCCATTTGAACTGACGGTAAGAGGTGTGGCTTACCTACTCATAATGTAAGACCCTACCATATCGATTCCTCTGTGTATAAAAGAGTCAGTTCATAATAAAATAAGTTGTTTGATAAATATTCCAACCAACTCTGTAAAAACTGAATAACTATTTATCCTAAAAAATGTTCTTTCAAAACACCATTTTTTTCGTAATAATTAAATATTTTGTGGATTTTGTCTAAAACAGAATTATGTACTTACGTACAAAAAATATCAATAGTTGACGAATTTGGTTGAAAATAAAGAAATATATTTCCCGGTATGTACTTATTCCGTGACATCTTCTAAAAGGTTTCTGATTTTTTTTCATGAAGAACCAATAGACAAAGATTCAATTACCTTTAACTTTTAACATTTTGTCGGCATTGTATAAAAGATCTTATGTATCAGATTACTCACATTTCTGTCTCAATAATAAGTGCGCATGTTTGTTGAAATCATTTCCCGTCAAAACAAACCGTTTTCAACTCATTATAGTATTATTAACCTAAAGCTGGAACAAATTATTTGTGACAATACCGTGCAGATTAACAAATAAATAAACATCTAATCAACTAATATGTTGATCTAAGACAGACACTATAGTTACCTAGTGAATAAGCAGTGGAAATAATATGTACTTACCAGTGTTGCTAAACCAGCTACTTATTATATGAACATGAACAAGATTGGAATAGGACGCATTAGCCAACCGGCTAGAATCTCGCATAATCTTATAAAGCATGATAGAGTTCGTTTAAGATTTGAGCGATAATCGCGTTTGTATAGGTGAGATTAGAAATTATACACAGGTACACACCATTGAGTAGGAATAGTTAAATACCTATCCTGTCGGTATATGTATAGATTTCTAAGTTGTAGTAATGCTTGCTAACTATTTGGGACGCACGTTTTTTTTAATAACAGTGACTTGATTTTTAAGTCTTAAATTCTATACAAAATATTAATGTGTTACTCTGTCGTGTTAATCCTGCTATACATACGCATTTCGTGCTCAGAACGTAAGCGGACTGTACCAGTATTCGTTTGGCTAATAGAATTAATCACTCTATCAACATTGCAGGTACCTATACCTACACAGGTGAGCCGTCCATATACCTATAAAGAAAATTCAAAGCCCATTAGAGTGAGATAGCATTATCGTGAGAAAAATTCTTAATGATTAACCGACACTATATCGCAGAAAAGGACAACATTGATTTTCGTTTCCGCTCTGAATACCTAATGTTTGGTTAAGAAGCTCATTTGTCTCCTTCAATTCAATAATTATTTATTTATTTCTTTAGTAGGTTTTTATACTTTCTGTTGTGTATATTTTTACTGAGTCACGAATGCATCGTTATTTTAGAATGAATGACCGACAAAATCGAACTGTAGGGACAACAAGTGCAGCAGTCATCGTTTGAACGAATATAAAACCAATTTTAGCATTGACATCAGCACTACCTACCGAGTGGCATACAGTTACATTGTCTGCCGAATTATACCATAGTACTTTAGTACCGAATAGTACTTAGGTATCTATAAATAATTTATGGAAAATTATTTAGCACCATCTGCCGAATATTTGAAAAATATATAGCACCGCCTAACGAATAGTAGGTAAGTTGTTTTGTTCTATTTTTTATTTCACCTTTTGGCTGCAATAATATGCTTGAATCTAATAATAAACATAAAAAATCTGCAAAAGAGCAATGACATAAAATGTATGGAGGATATTGACTTATGGAAGGGAAACATGGTGCCTAACCGAAAGAGATAAGACTGAAGGCATTTGAGATGTGGCGTTATCTTACCACAATAATTTGGTAAAATTTGGTTTAACGGACTACAATGTAGTGCGGCAACATAACATGTTTCATATATGTGACTCATTTCCTACTACACCGCCATCTCTTCGATTTTTTAATGTTACGCAACAATAGAGGAATTTATTGTTTTAATTACAAACTTATGACCCGTCGAAATTAATCCCGCATCCCAAAGCGACAATAATTATTACATAATGCAATAAGCTAAATAAGCTATTAGCTAAATTTATATAATAAATCAAAATTCTTATTTTCATTCTGGGTTAGGTCAAATTTGGACGAGTATTCCCTGAAAGGACAAGATACGTCACAAATTCCAAGGTTCTCAGCAATGTTGTAGAAGGGAAGCACCTGTTCAAAATCATTGCGGAAAGATGTGCACATCTGAATCCATATATATAGGATCGAAACTGAAGAAGAGAAGAAGACATCTTTTGAAACGGGACAATATGAGGGAATGTTAGATGGTGTTTTAAGATAGGTGCATACATGATTGGTAGGTGTATAATTTAATTTGAACTTCCAAGGAGAAATGTGTAAGGCTCGTATATCATTGCGGGCATAATTCACGAGAAGTGGTTAGTTTTATAGCGGTGTAAAGCTACGTACGAGGTGCACTGCGGTGTCTCGAGTGGGTACCTATAGGTGGACGCGGGTAATAAATTATTTTATCATATAGACATTCGTTTTATGATGAGAAAAGGGCACGGTGTCATAGTACTGGGCTGCCCGTACATAGGGGATGTGCGTAGACATTCACAGGCAACCGGAAAGATCAGTATCCTCATTGAGAAGCTTACCAAATTGCATCGCATCCTGAGCAAGGGCGGATCCAGCTTTGGCGCCAGTCACATAGTCGTGGTTAAGTCAAAAGAAGTTATAATTTAGTTTTGATAATAATTGATACCTACAAGTAAAAAGTAGGTATTTTATTAATAAATGTAAGCACTGTACTTAAAAATACCTATCTATAATATTAAATTAATTAAACATTGAAATTTTTTATAAATAAAATCTACATAGTGACAAAAAATATATAAAAACATTATGTTTAACAATTTTAATTAGTGGTTCACTTTAGTCCTGGATCCAGCCCAGAAGGGGACCAAGGGGTCATGACCCCCTCCTCTGGATCCGCCCTTGATCCTGAATTTGAAGAATCCCGTTTGTACCGTCTAGTCCACTCATTAACACACATTCTGGACAAAGCGGTCACATTGTGTGAATATCAAACATGGAGAGAAATCTGCCAGCGAAAGCAACGGGTAAACAATTTATATACAAAATGTTTCTGTTTTATGGTCATCATAAAAAATACTCTGCAGTCTGTTCTGCCAATGACCGACTCCAAAATCTGATTCATCACACAATTTTCTTCTGTGCTACGAGATTTATATAAATTGTCTTCTCCCATACGATATTCATCCTCCTCTGATGCCTGGGTAGTGAGTACGTAAGGGCTATAGCACGACTAACTACTTCCTAGTGTAGTTAGCGCGAGTACGTAACGTCCGACTTAACTACAAATGTAGTTAGTTGTGCGTTTCAACGTGGTTATTATAACAGCATCTGTCGGGTCGCGTTCCAGTGTAGTTAGCAGTAGTTAGGCTGTTTATATGTAGTTTAGAGCTGTCAAAGTTGCGCGCTTTGTTATTATTTTTGTAACGTTTGTTTTAAATATTTAATTTATTGAAAATAAAAATGCATCACGAATATTTTTATTAATTTCATTATTTTATTTTTTTTATTTCCCCAATTAAATATTTTATAATAAAGTACCTACTAATACCGTAATACTTATAAAACTAGGTTAATATTATTTTTATTTGGGATTTATTATCGCACGAGATATTGCCAATATATTTTTTTGAAGTCAGCCGATTGGAACAACTCAAGTTTGTAAAAAAGGATCAGACGAAAGGGAAAACAATACAATCATGATTTTAAATATTTGTATGGAAATGAAAAATAAAATCTTTCTTTATTTCTCGCAAGCAAATATTTTAAAAACAATTAAGACATACAAATAATAATTAAGATAAAAAATCTATAGGGAAAATAAAAGAGTATTCAAAGAGTATCAGAAAACATCAAGTGTATTTACTTCTTAAAATTATTAAAATTCCACAAATCATAACTGTTTTTATATATTTGATGAAAAATGTCAAATAATGATGGCCGCCACAAGTTTCTTCATTGAAAAATACAATGAAAAAACATTTTTTTGTGTTAGATGTTGGCAAACCTTACTATTTCCGGCTTAAAACTTAACTACATTGCGTTATCGCGTTACGTACTCGCGCTAACTACTAATGTAGTTAAGTCGTGGTTATGAGTAGTTAGATTGATGTGTGGTTAGTCGTGCTATAGCAAAAGTTACGTACTCACTACCCTGGTCATCCTCCAAACGAATAACTAAAGCAAAATCAATATCATTTATTCTCACGTTCCGACATTTCTCTGCTTCCGACACAATACACAAATACGGGCACGGAACTTTCCAAATGTCACCGTAAAGACCGCCATCGTAAGCTGCCGTAATATGATAAAAACGGCCGCTAAAGACGACCGCTCCCTAGAAACCCAAAGCATTAATAGTTCTTTAGTAGCTGAAATAGTTCTTTGAAACCGGCCGTAGCTCCTAAAATAATGTCTGGAATTAGCCATGCAATTTTATATCGTTATCAATTTTGGAGTGAACTAAGTTATAATAAGGCAGTTTAGATCAAGAGGGTAGGGTAGCCTAAACTATATTGAGGTCATGTTTTT
The DNA here is from genome assembly GCA_963576905.1 of Mystacides longicornis. Lineage (NCBI taxonomy): Eukaryota > Metazoa > Arthropoda > Insecta > Trichoptera > Leptoceridae > Mystacides > Mystacides longicornis. The sequence goes on from OY756425.1 coordinate 17,820,603, forward strand.
TGTAAACAAATCTGGCTTAAACAGCAACGTATGTCTCACGAGTCCCCTCTTCTGTATATTCTGAATATACGTTTACTAATTTGATGATTGTATGTTTAAATTTGTTTTTATAAATTTCTATAATAAAAATTCTGATGATATACCTACCTACTGAAATTTGTGTGAGTTTATTAATTACCTATAGGTATATAATATTATTGTTCTTATATTATAATTTGCATAAATAAAATCATATTAGATCGATTTTTAGGATAAAAAAATAACACGTGAACCCCAAGACTTTCCGGCAGGACGTGCGGTTGGAGTGTACCGGCATCTAATAATAGTTTATGGGACGAACATAATATCGCAATATGCAATTAAAGAGTAGTGATGTGATGTTGTCCGTATCCGTGGGTACCGGGTTCTGGTACCCGCGAGAAGAGTTTAATGCGTTCGACCCAGCCCTCCGAGGCGAGCTGAACTCCGCACATGTGTGTGGGTTCCTCCGCACGTCTGTGTGGGTACCGGGCCTACCCCGCTCTGCACTGCACTGCACCATGCTATATTTATATTAGGCTGGAACCTTGTACTTGCATCCATGCGCTAAGCTGTTCCCCGGCCATAAACTGGCCTTTACACCATATAAAACCCGATTATACGCCGCGACCACCCACCGCGACATCAATGCGAATACCATACAACTTCAGCACCGCCAATATTCTGCATCCAATCATTATAATAAACGAATATAATCCTTATTCCACTCGTGCATAACGTCCATCTCACGTTTATTACGAATGAAATTCTCTTTACGATTTCGCAGTTGGTGCCTTTGCGGACTGGTCTTGTACTGGCTGGGCGGATTCAGGATTCGCGACCACACACGAACACTCTTCATCTGGGATAGATGGACTCATCTTGCTCTGAAATTCTTCACGTGGCATTTCTTCTACACGATTTCTAACAGCATTCATAGCAATACACAAAAAGCCTGCGCTTTTCAATTCAAATCATTCTTCGAGTGACTTTATCTCAATCATATTTAAAGTGTTATTGAAATAGGTTGGTCTTTATAAAACATTCTTTTCGAGAACTTTAGAGAGTTTTATCATAGAAATTTATGATAGATTGTTTTATTTTTATCGGTTTATCAAGTGGCTCAATAAAACTCTTGAATTTGAACACTAATAATACACCAGTATTATTAGTGTTCAAATAAGTGAAAATTGTGTAATTTTAACACACAAATGCAATAAAAGAACCAGGCTAATTAGGTGCTAATCTTCGTATCAATTCTTCAAAGAATTGGTACCTAATTAAATAAATAAATAAAGCTTTATTGCAATAAACTAAAAATATATTTGTGATACAACCACTAAATAGAGTCAAAGGGCTGACTTACCCCGAAGGATCTCTTCCAGCCAACCCAAGTAGGTATACCTACCTATGTCAGGAAATAAAAGTAGGGTTAAAAGTATGAAGGATCTTTAAAACGATAATTATATAGTGTGTTGTCATGTGCTTACCTATTTGCTGTTTAAAATAAATCAATTAAGTAATTGAACACTTTCATTGAAAATTTCAAGAGAACTTAACATAGTCTGTAGTTTTCATGAACAAACACATAATCAAATAGATGATAAATAATTTACTGTCATTTTAGTTCAAAGTTAATAATTGTTTGTAATTAAAAATGTTTCATGTGCCAACAGTTATTAGTTTATAAGATTATTAATTTTTGGAATGACAGACTGCGCGTTCTGAGAATGCCGTGTGGTATAGAAAGAGAGAAAGAGGAAGTGAGTGATCAACCAAAGGAGGGACTATTAAATAAAATAAATGTGATATTTTTACGAGGATATAAACGAGTAGGCTTTTCCATACTATTTTTAGTTCTTCTTCTTTCATAGCCTTTCAGCATAAAGGTATACCATTACAGCATACTATAGCCTCCAATTCCATTGCGGCGGATCTCCAATCTGTCATTTGCGGAATCTTGTGACCTTTCTCTATACATCCGGATAAACCTTGAGGATGGATGCTATACTTATTTAGGGCTTTTATAATGGAATTTTCTTGGCCTCCTCAATCTAGCATGTTGGAACAGGGAGACAATCACGCAGCATTTCTTTGTAGGTATCCTGTTCTCGGGGTTTCTTTATCAATCAAAGGCTCTAGGAGTTTTCGCAACACTCTCCTCTCAAACGAGGAGTTTTCTATGATGTGACAAGTAATAACTCAGGGTTTTGTGTCTTCCCGTTGGATCATATATTATTTGTCTGCCCGCTAAGAGATAGGTATCTCCTCTTATGTCGTGCTAAATCTGGTTAACGTTCTTCCTCTATTTAGTCCCTATTCTCTTAATCCGCCTAAATAGACAAATTTTGTCGCCATTGTAAAATTTTTGACATGACTAACAAACTTAAAATAAGGTCATTGCAAAAATTTGATATCCGGAGAGGTGAAAGTTCGCTAAAAGAAGGTTTCCAATTTCCAAATTATAGGTTTCACCCGGACACTCTGACGTACTTTGCGAAACCCGAACATGTGGCAATACCAACTGTTCTTTGTGGAATTCGATTGTCGCGTTAATAGCGAAGAACTACGTACTTAGAAAAAGTTGAAGTAGGTAGTGGTTATTAAATTTTTTTCCATATAAAACTGAATCTGTGTTCACTCAAAGTGAACACAAATACACTCGCTGACTCTTTCACAGTAAGCTACGTAAAGCTTGTATCGTGAAAGAGTAAGATGTTCGGCACCTGGGATCGAACCCACAACCTCCGATAAGGAACAGCACGAAAGCCGGTGTCATAGCCGCTAGACTACCAACCACGTAGGTATATTGCAAGTATTTATTTACTTGAGGAAATTCTGTAAATAATATAGACTCGCTTATTTCAGTACGTAGCTACTTATTAGGAACATGTCCTGATAATAAAATCCTGTAAGAACATAGATTCTGAAATGATTAAAGGATTGTCAATGTCAATAAAAAAAAAAATTATGAAAAAAAAATGAATCCATGAATGAGTGTAATGCGAATATAGGAGCATTCCTCTCGCAGGGATCAAAAAGGGTTATTTTTTTTAGTTATTAGAGTGATGGTCACCGGGAACTGTGCCGGACCATCCGACCACCGGAAGTGTTTGGGGCCCACCCACTGAGGTGGTAGCGCTCATTGGGAGAACTTATCGAACTGTGTTCATTGATTAAATTCATAATTTATTACGCCCAGCACGGACAATGGGACGCACTCAGGTTTACTTATTGGTCATTATGGACATTCTCTGTCTTCAATCACCTCACGCCTCATTCCGATAATGGGTAATTAGGAGTACGAAATTTGTTAGTATTGCTCATAATTCCTTCCGTTTCTTATCCGCTTACCTATTATGTAGCTACGCATAGTGTAAAAACAACAAGAACGCCGATTCCTACCGGCACCGATCGCCGCAAAGAATGTTTTCTATGGTTTAAAATGCATTTAAATGGGCATGCTGGAAAGCGGGTTCCTGGTTTTTCTGTACGTGTGCCCATTCAAGTTCATAGAAACATTATTTGCGCCAATCGGCGCCGGACGGAATCGGCGTTCTTTGTGTTTTCACCCATAGACATCATATTTTAAGAGAAAATCGTTTTAAGGCGCGCTCTCTGTCACGAAAGGATACATTTTTCTTATTTTGTGACAGGTCCAAAAATCTTCTTAAAAAATTTAATGGATAAAACTTTGACGATCTCGAAAAATCTTTGGAATTAGAGGACAATCTGGAATATCCAATTTCTCTAGGATTATTTGTAAGCGGGTTGTATGTCAAGCAGGGCTGAGGAATTTGGACATAATGTGGGAGGAGGTCATAAACATTGCGCAAGATCGAGCGCAATGGAGAGCTCTTATTGTTGCCTACATATGCTCCTGCGTGGGGTGCGTTATTGAAATTATTATTGATTGTTCTCGTCATTTATTATTTATTATTATTATCAATTATTTGCTGTTATTATTATTTTTTGATTGTTATTTTTATTATTTTTTTTTATTCTCTTTTAAATCTGACTATCAAGTTTATTATCTTTATTACTATTTCCGGCCGAGTTATGGTTAGGCATACTGAGCGGCCGGGATTGTGTCTCCTCCGGTTGTCTCGCACTCCTTTTACCATGTACGATTGACGTGAACGCTGGCCAGAAACTTATACATCCTGCCCAGCGTTCGATTACATTGATAATTCATCATAAAAGTTACATTATTCCTAGTTATGACATTTTTTGTATATAGACTACCTGACAAAATGCTGGTCGGAGCTCTTTACACTGCGACCAGCATTGCTCTTCTATCATGTTCTGTTGACTGTTCTCTGCCAGTGTATAAAACATTAATTATTGTTTTCCATCTATATTTTCTATGTCTGTTATTTTTTTGTTGGATAAATGATGTTCACATGACGATTCCAAGTGTCCGAATGGACCTAAGGATGATAGAATACAATAAACAATAAACAAAAAAGAGAGTATTGATTGGTTGAGTTATATTAGTGGTGTGTTTATACCTTCAAAAAAAAACATCTGCTTTTTTACATTATTGGGTTGCTAGTGTAATAAGAAGACCTTTCTAACATCCAAATTGTTTTTGATTGGCTTAATTCTATCACTCAGTAGTAAACGAAAACATTATCTGCTACGTTGTCAGCACCTTAAGTTGATTTTAATATAAAATAAAGATTGTTGTAACTAGTTTGATCCTGGCACCGTGAATAGAGACACAGAACAAATATTTGGCCTACAGATAGTGGACGGAGTATTTGCAGGTGTGCGTGTGTACGTACATACACTCACACAGACTCATTCACCGGTTCGTTTCTTCTTTTATTATTGAAAAATAAACTGTTGTTTTAACGTAAGTAGGTACCTACCTACCTACCAACACAGCTACACGCGCATAGAATATTATTTTTATACATAATACCTATGTACATCTCTGTATTCAATTTATTGCAGTGCTTTTTTTTTTATTCATTTTCCTTTTTTTTTTCATTTCACATAACCTATAATTGCTAACCTAACCTAACTAATTTTTCTTTTTTTTTCACAACTCTACTTTTCCTTAACTTAGGGTTTGATTGAGTATCAATGCCATAATTGGCAAACGGTTAGGCAAAGAAATCTTTCCAAGTTGGTTCATGGATCAAAAATTTCCGCCGACGCGTGACGTTTCGAAGTTTCGATCTCTTATGCTATGGGTATTGAACGTTTTTCATAGTAGCGTCCAATTTCATAATTAGATTTCACCCAAACGTTGGCTATCACCCTGGATAATGAAATCCGATACAGTTCTTAAACCCGTGCACGATAATCTTCGAAGTCAGATATTTTCCTGCTGAAATTTTTTCATTCACATCATAGTTCCGAATGATACCTACTGTCTTATGGTCTGTTTTCCTTAAAATACGGTGTTGCTATAACCATCGGTGAATGTGTCAGCTTAGGACATTGTCTGAGTAGGTACATTGTTACCGTAGTAACAAAAAACATTGTCATATAGATATTTTGAAATCTTATCAGACGACGGACCGCACCCTAGGAACCCAGTGCATTACAGACATAGCACAGGAATAAAGGAGTCAAGTGAAAAAAAATATATCTGGAATCGCATCTAGGCCATTCTATAATAGGTATAACCAAAAATCTGTAAGTATTATAGTGTGGGATTCATAATAAGTAGAGTCGTGGGTATAATCAAAGATAAGTTTAGGAACCTGCATATTATTTTTACAAAAATTCATCAGTTAGTTTTTTTATAAGTAACAAGGCTCTTTAGACCTTTTCAGCCTTGCCCAAGTGTTTATTCATTTATTTATTTCCATGAATTTTGTAAATTGTAAGTAATCATAATTTTGAATTTTTTATGTGTAGTATCAACTTGCATAGTAATTTCTTTCCATTTTTTTAACATATACTGACGGGAGACTGAAGGGGCCAATTAGGTACACCTTTTCAGCCTCGCCTACGCTTTCATTTATTTATTTCCTTGCACGGATTATGAAACTGTTTGTAGCTCTTTGATTTCCTTTTCTTTTTTTTTGTTTTCTTGTTCATCTATTAATGTACCTGCTTAAAATTTAATAATGTCTTGTACCTATTGTAGGTATATTTTTGACGACTTCGAGTACCTGAAAAGGCCTAAGAAAAGTAAAAGAACGTACGACGTATAATTGTACGTGGTATCCTCTGCTAGAAAAATAATGAGGCTGATGTGGTCATCAACAGCATCGGCGGTGTAAACCATCTTTTTTCTCATAAAATTATGTAATGAAAAGGAAACTTCGTACCAAAACCTATCCTACCAGCCTGGACAGCGTAGTAGAGTCATTATCAGTGTAAACTAATGAACCCCTATAAAATCAGATGAGGCCCTGTTCAATAGTGGACGACATGGGTTTGAAAAAAAGAAAGAAGAACCCAAAAATGTTTTTTCAATCACTGGTTACCCACTCTGAACATTAAAAAGTTGAAATAATAATACGGTAGAACGGTAAACACACACAAGCCGAGAAACGCCGGGTGAATAATATGGTAACTTTCACACAAACAAAACACTTTTCTCTTAAAGAAGTTGTATTATTTATTTGTTTGTTGATCATGGTACCGTGTTGTAAGAGAGGCGTGGGAACCTGGCCTAATGGTCGCCACGCCTTGTGCTAGAATTATGAGCTGTGATGTCGATGTGCTGCCTTCGATTTTCGGCGATTGCGTAATTTAATATAGGAATATTACCTCCATATTCTGTTGAGCATACTCTTGACCAAGAATATTTTATTATGCTTTCGATTATTTGAGACGAAGGTGCTTGATGATTTGTAGAAATTTATATAAAAATGGTATATTGTCAGACAAGTCTTGGAAAATTTTCAAGAATATAATTATTCATGGCTTTCATCGATTATGAAAAGGCATTCGACAGTGTGGTAACCTTGATAGTGTTACGAGCTATGCAGAGTTGTCCGATTAATTAAAGTTATACAGATATTACCTATATGGGGAATATACACAATATCTGCAACACTGTAAGCGCTGTTACTGAAAGAGTTCCTCCGCACAGAGGAGTCAGGGATTGTCACCAAAGTTTTTCACCGATGTTCTGGAAAATGTGTTTTGGAGCAATAGGGGTCTTCTATATGAAGACCTATGATATCGTTATTTTCCGAAACACGAGACCAGCTCGACTCAACGATTCAAGACTTACTTATATGAGGCTTCGCTGAAAATAGGTTTAAAAATGAATATGAGCAAGACAAAAGTAGTTAGCAACCAACATGTTAATCCACCAATAACCATAAATAATGTTAATACCTATAGAGAAAATGAAGGTAGGTACCTATATGTGTCAAATGGTTTCAACAGAAGGAGACCGAAAGACGCATTCAGTTAAGCTGGGCGGCTTTGGGCCGGGTAAGCAACGGGTTCAAAACAAGGATGCCTCAAAACATAAAAATCCAAGTCTTTGAGCGATGCGTTCTCCGACTAACCGACTTCACTATAGATTATGCGTGGTATATAGGCCTGGACCACAGATCAAGGGGTCCAGGTTCAATTCCCGGTCGAGTCAGAGTTTTTAAAAGTATTTTTTCACTTGAAATTGTTACCCGGGGTTGGCCTGACTGGAAAAAAATTCTTCAGGCCATAAGTAAGTTCCGCCGGCTTTATCTTTGTATAGAGATGTATACATTTATTTTCTTAACTGTGTATGTCACTATTGTTTAAATTATACGTAGATACATACAAGTACACAGCTTCCTTACATTCTAATCCATTTTCAAGAAGGCTGTCAATTTGATCTTCAGAAATAAAAATATTTTTTTTTTGGTGAGCCCAGATTCATTTTATTAAAAAAATATATATTTCAAATTGAGATGGAAGAAGACATTTTTTTTAAATGAATCTGTGCTCACTCAAAGTGAATACAAATACACTCCTTGACTCTTTCGCAGTAAGCTATTCAAAGCTTGTGTCGTGTAAGAGGAAGATGGTCGGCACCTGGGATCGAACCCACGACCTCCGATACGAAACAGCACGAAAGCCGGCGTCAGCCGCTATACTACCATCAACCACTTCATACCAACTTCATACTTATCAACCGAATATTGTAATAAATTTCATGAGATATTTGTATACATAGTCTTTTTGCTTAGTTTTTCTTCTTTAGTTGTTCAATCTCACAACGGTATGTAGATCTACCAGTTGGCGCCATGTAGTCTAACCGTAAACAGGCATTCACGCGCACGCAGGTACCTACCCTGTATGCGTAGGCATATGAGATGATCCTCTTACACGCATCCTTGGGCAAGAATAATTACGATGCATGAAAACTGACGGGGCAAAGAAAATACCTCCATGGAAAATAATACTTACTATATTTAGTATATTTTATAATACAGTAAACGTTACTTGATAGGTACTTGAGAACTTCCTTCGTACGAACGGGATTAAGATTCTAAGAAAAACCTTACGTGATAGAGTTAGAAACACGGAGACCGTTTTGACCAATGGAAGACACAAGAACCGCAAAAATCGCCACAGATAACATACCACATGGAAGGAAACCTCCAGGACAACCACCTAACCTAAACGCTTGAGGGACAGTTGGCAGTCAACCTCCTAGGAGGCTATCAGACCAGCAAGCCTAATCAAAAAGGGAAGAATAAGTATTAAATTATATTCTAAAAAGCACCAAGAACTTTCAGTTTTCTTAAATTTTCTAATGTTCCGCGTACATAACTCTTTTCAGCAAAGAATTTTCACCTGACAATAGCAAACATAACAAAAAAGAATTAGCGAAATTGGTCTATCCGTTCACGCGTGATGCGATGACCAAGGAATTTAACAGGCCTCCATTTTTATATAAAGAGAATTTTGGGTTCATATTTTAACCATTAAAAAATTCGAATAGGTGTACCAAAGTCATTTGATCTTAATTGTGAATTCTATATCTAATGGTCAAGCAATAAACTCTTCCCAATGTAAACTGAAATAGTGATGGTTGAGATTGTTTATGTGAATGCCTTACAATATTTTAGAAGGCTTACAGCCAGCGAGCCTATCAATCAGCGCAGGTAATATATCAGTCATGCCTCCTACATGTGCCTTCATAGGCGTATCTCTATCACAGTGTGGTATTGTCGTATAATTATCTCGTTGTAAGAGACGTGGGAAGTATTTGACATTCTCTTTACATTATTAATAACATCATCACTCCACACACACTCACACCTTCCCCGGTCAGCACCCACATACCACTATACGAAATGGACGATGATCGAATAAAACTTGGTCATTTGCCTTGATTAATAATTTAAGAATACTGGAAATAAAATACGCACTAAGTACCAAAAATGAAAAAAATGAGTTGAGTATGAGGAAAATGTTCTATAAACCATAACTACATGTGACAACAGAAGTTAGAAGAACGTAGAAGATTTAAAGAGGAAGCCATTAAGATTGTATATGATTGAGTGCAGAGGATAATATCCTGCTATGTCCCTGCACCTTATGGAGGATGCAAAATGAACATTGATTGATATTCGCATCGGTTTTTCGGCACGCATAGTGAGAGAAATAATTGAGATGGTAATTTTTAAGGACTTATCTGGATCATTATGCATAGAGTAAGTGAATTGAATGATTGCTGAAGAAGAAGGTACGACAGACGTTGTCCTGTGGACCTAACTATGAATTGGAATTTAAGTAGGTACCTTTTAATCAATGTAACCCAGACCGATGTATCTGTTATAAACCGTATATTTTGCATCCGGATTCTGTCAATGGCACCAACTATCAACAACTGACAGTATCTATTAAACGCCAATTTAATTTCAAAATTATTGTAAATAATTATTATATTGTGAAAATCTCTAAAACCTACCTGCTTTAAGTTTCCTTAAATTTTCCTAGGTGCCGTTCAATTTTCTTATTTTCTTCTTTCAAAAGAACCTTCTCCTGACAAGAGAAAAAACGAAAAAATAAATTTGCGAAGTTGGTCCAGCCGTTCACCAGACGTTGAATTATTTTCAGCGATGTCCAGTGACCACGGAGAATAGGACTCCATTTTTATACATGGATATAACGCCAGACGCAAGATGAAATAACGAAATATAGGCAGGTAGGTAATCAAGATTCAAAACTGACGTTAGTAGAATGTATTGAGTAGTAGAATGTATTGAGTAGACCTTATGGCAGTCACTCAAACAAGCGACACCGGACCCCTCTATAAGGGCAACATCTATCAGCTTCATATCTCCAAGAACCATATCAATAAATAAACTGCGAGATTTTATCCGGAGGAATGTGGAACTAGAGGCGTGGTGCCATATTTAGTATGGAGGATTAATGGGATTATTAAAAAGTCTGTCCCAGTAGGTATAACCATCATATCTATCTACCTAGTATTTGGGACACTTATTTTTTACCCGGCACGCTGTGACCCGTAAAGGTAGGCAAAGAGAACGGACCTCCACTATTTTCTATCCAAGCAAGTAACTTGTTTCGTTTCTTCCACCGATAAAGCATTTCCATACAACCTCTCATATTTCTTTTGTTTCTGACCTGTGGGCCTAGACAAAATACAGTTGGCGATCGACTACAAACGAGTTCTTCGACAATGTAGAGTAGGAAGAAAATTAGCTGTCCACTTTTTATATTTTTTTATAGGTGTCTTTGTTTGGTTTAAATAATTGTTTACCTGTTCCAGTGGACAGATAATTTTTTCGCACTATACATTGGCGAAATCTTCGTTTGTAGTCGAACGCCAGTTTGAATTTGTCTACGGGGGCTGTTCTTCCTTGAGGACGAAATCGATATGCTCAATCCACGTCATTCTTGGTCGGCCACGTGTGAGAAGTCACACATTTTCTTTCAGTCTTATAAATTCTTTTTGTCATTTTGTTCGCACGTATTATTTCCAAGCACACGCCCAAACCATCTCAATTTATTGACTTTCTTCATTGTCACAACACTAACATTCATACCACATTCCCTTCCTATGTTCATATTGTTTTACTAAATATTGTTGTCGATAGGTACTTTTTTTATTTGTCGATAGTTAAATTTTGCTTTTAATGACGTTTTTTTGGGTCACCAAATAAAATTGTGTTAATAAAGTCTGTAGTGAATACTTAGTAGGCCCAAAGAACGTGAAATATGTATAATTTTGATCTCTGTAGTTGTTGTCTGTGTGGAGGCGATGAAAATATTGTTCTCTTATATTTCACCCATAGGTGTTTGGACTTCGTGGTCAAGGTGTTCCCACAAATATAATACAATATAATGGTGCCTATTTCTAAGAATATTTTGTCCAACCTTGTTTATTTCTCAAACATAATTATTGTCCCTTATTAATGAAAAATGTCAAGCTTTTAGAGATTTGCTTCCATTGCTTCTTTCACCAGTACCATTTTTCACACAGCCTCTCTTTTATTTTACAATATCGAAATCAATGTGTTCGTATTCACTCAATCATTGGTCCTCTTTATCTTTATTTTCAGCGTTATGTAAAAAAGTATGTATATTAAAATTCTATTTTTTTTTTATTAGGAAATGATCGAAGGTCATGGACTCGAACCCCTGTGCCGATCATTTCACTTTTACAACACAAGCTTTGCTTTCTTTGAAAGATGGCGAAAATGTATTATGATTATCATAAAGTGGATTCAGATTCATTAAAAAAAGCACTGCGATAATACTATGTTTTGAAATTATTCAAAGACTTTCATAAAACGAAATTTCACCAGTTTAGTAATAGGTAGGTACATCTCACTATTATATTGTCATGATAAAGTATTATAGTGATGAGTAAACACTCAGGTGGATAATCAGAAACACCTTTAGCTGTCTTCACTCGGACAGGCAGTGTTTGTTCACTGGTCCACTTGTCTGCAGTGCCTTTTCAAATTAACAAAACTACACAGCGTTTGTTTGTACGGAGACAAGATCTCTGCAAACATCCCAATACACGAGAGAATCTCCACTGTGCAAACAACCGTCGAATCAATCACCACTACCTATAGTTATCTTAGTAATTAATTACTACCTAGTGACCTAAAATATAGTCATTTTCTACCTTTGTAGAAAATGACTATATTTAGTTATTTATTTATATTTCTACCCAAGAGCATATTTAGAAATTTGATTGATTTCATGTACCTATATCTATTTAAACCATAATAATATGTGCTTATTCTGGATATCAGAGTTCATAATCCTGGGGTATTCTACCATAAACCTATTGATATCCTGTTTCCATCTCACTATAGTGGTTTGATTGATGTGGACAAATAGAATATAAAAAAAACACGTTTTTAGATGCACCAACTTCCAAAAGACGGACCCTTTGAAAAATGCTAATAGTGACGTTTTCCAGAAATCCAGAAATATATTTATTACAATTACATTTCCAGTTGAGTCTTCACAGCAACAGAGAAAAATCTCTGGGAATCGGAGTCAGTAATGGTTTCATAGATGAATATAAGTGGGAATTCAAGTATAGGCGAACATCTGCATCTGCTACCTATATCTAACCATTGTGGATGAAGGAAAAACCTCAAAAATGGGGATACCTACCTCTCTGCATCGGACGACATACGGAGCAATCCAGGACAGAAGTCACCTCCTGATCTGCCCACTGATGGGAGAGACGATCAGGGCGGTTACTCTTGAAACTCAATCCCGGACTCAATGTCGAACATCGATTCTTTTAATACCTACTTGTATAAATCCTTATTGATACCACTTTTTTTTCATAAAGCATTACCGGATTTAACATAGACCTACGTGGAAATATTTTTATGCATATATAGCAACCAAAATCTATGTATGGTAATGACATATTTATTAAGATTGAAATTGGATCGTTATTGTGATTGAAATCAAGAGTAAAACTCATCCGATCCTAGCAGACGACAAGGTGATCTCTGTTACTGCATATTGGAGTGACAGAATATATAGCCTCGGACACGTAAATTATGATAGAGTTTCCCAGTGCGCTCAATTAGGTATAATATACAACGTTAACGATCACCTGAAAAACAGATCATACCTACATATTTTTCATAAGTTAAAACAAGAAACATACCTACTAGGTGAGTTATTTACGATTTGGCAACATCTTGATATAACCAGTTTGTGATTGACAGTATTAAAAGTTAATCAGTTTAATGTTTGCTCAGTGCTGGCGCTGATGCTTGTTAAGCTTACCGTTTAATTACCGGTAATGTAATAACCCGAACACTGAATAAATTATTCGACACTATCTAGCCACTACAATTGAATAAAAAAAAACTCACTGCACGACTATATAACGAAGAAACAGTGCATCCGTAATAAATATATGCGTTTCGCTGATGTAGTCAGTGGCGTAATAACGGCAATGTGTCTTGAGATTATGTTCTTCTTTATATTGACAAATATCTATAATAGGTGTTAATAGTCTAGTGGCATTCGTACGTACAACGTATTGGAGGTGGTGGGTTCGAATTCCGGTGACTACCAAAAAAGATGTCATAAGTGTATTTGTATGTTCACTTCGAGGGAGCACAGATTCATTAAAAAAACATATAGAGAGCTCGATATCAGTTAGGTACCTATATTGAGATAGTGTCATTATTGCAATTAGCATTTCACTTGATTTGAATAAATGACGACAACCCATAAAACTCCTCACACTCGCCGTGCCACAAGATCGAGGAAGACACATTAAGAAGCTTCGGATGGACAGTGATGAAGCGGATGCATCCACATCAGGCTTAGAACCTGGAGGCCAAAGACAATAATTATTGACAGAAAACCATAGAGGAGTTTTTCGGACAAAGCCAAGGTCCACCCACGGCTGTCGTGTATTTTGATGTAAAAACTTATAAGCCAACTTCTTATTTCAAAAGCAAAATCTATTCTATGTTAATCGATATATTTTGCACGAGACCAGGCAAAAGAAGAAATGTAACAAGACTGGATGAAGTTCAAGGATCTTGAACTTTTAAAAGTTTTCTGAACAAGGCGAATCCCTATATAGTTTCACAGCGCCAGTGAAGCCAGTGAAGTGACACTTTCTTCAGCTCGTAGTAAATAATTATTGTAAAGGGATTCAGGCACGCCAATGATTTTAACATCATACTGTTACCAGTACTAGAAAATAAAAGGTTGCCAACAAAGTTAATGGAACAAAAATTAATATTCAATATTCAACGCGATCGGAATCAAGTTACGCTATCCTCCTATATTTAGACAATCTTAATATAAATGAGTTTCATTTCAAAATTTCTCCTTATATACAGATGTGTATTTTGGCAAACATTTTTCTTTGTATGAATTTCAAAGGGAATGATGAACCACCTAGATATAATTTTAACTTTTTAAATTATAATAAATCAAAAACGTCTCGATAAGGCAGCCCTTTGAAAAGAATCAGAAGGTTAACATTTCAAACTTTTTATCGTAAGCCACGTTGTGGATAGCCATTTTAAATAATACTTAAAATAACACCAATAAACTTTGTATATCCACTTTATTAATATTTTAACAAAAATATGTCAAAACGTTTTCGATCCTCTCAGATCATCTTCAGTAACATACTAATAATTAAGACTACTACAACAAAAGGTTAAACTTTGTATATCCACTTTATTAATATTTTGTTAAAATATTAATAAAGTGGATATACAAAGTTTATTGGTGTTATTTTAAGTATTAATCAGAAGGTTGTTAATCCGTAGTTGATGGAATTAGAGAAAAATGAAATTTCAAATTAAATAATCAATATAATTTAACGATTACATTAGACAATGTGTTTTCTCGACACTTGATCAAACTAATTCTGCGAATAAAAGACATTGACAGCATAACACAACAAATTCGTCTTCATTCATATTTTGAAATAGAAAAATTGTACTAGGTATGTGGTTTTATTTATTCTCTCCCTCTCTCTCTCTCTCTTGTAAACACTCAACCTTCTTCAAATTAGTCTTATTTTAAAACCAGAAAGTTTATCTAGCTTAATGAATTAAACAAATTTTTCCAACCAATATGCATATTTTGGTTTTTTATTCGCACAATTCGTTTGATCAAGTGTCGAGAAAGCACATTGTAGATATATTTTTATAATAATGTCGATTTTCCGAAAAAAAATATTATTAATTTTTTTCAGAAGTTACATCATAAATTCTTCTTGAACGAAGACAAAATTGCCCATCCGAGCTACTGTTCACCCATAAATAGCAAGAAACATTCAGAATTGATAGTTTACATATTTCTAAACAAAAATATACCTATGTATGTAGGTACGATGGTCAGGCATGGATCTGTCGACTTTTAATTAAAACATGTTCGAATGTGGAGAGAGATGGAGATAATCAGTAAGTATGTTCGTGTTCGTATGTTAACGGGTATGAAAAGGACAACATAAAGTTTCACTGCGACTCTTTAAATATTTTAATCACTTTACTAGGTTGGTGAAAAATTAATTATTTGTTCAGTGTAAGCAGAATTTATAATTAAGAACAAGTTTTAGCAAAATTTAGGGAGATTACCGAAATTGTCCCATTTTTATTTCGTGAAAATTTTAACATTATTCTAATTTTGTGTGTGCAGATAAATTAACGCATGACTCATATTTTGTATGAAAATAATTTGCATAATGGTTTAGAAAATGAAACTAGCTTTCTTCTTCTTCTGATGTCCTATCGGGTCCCCCCGAAGTCGACGACCACTTGAGAGAAAGCCTCCCTATCTTCTTCTGCCCTGAATAATTAATCTCCTACTTTCAGTTCGGTCCACTGACGAATGTTTCGGAGCCAGAAATATTGTTTTGTTCCGACCCCTCTGCGGCCTTCTATTTTCCCCTTTATGACAAGCTTTCTTCTTCTTCTTTTTTTCCGGCAATGCACCCGATCTCAAGTGATTTATGAATTATTTATGACAAGCTTTCTTGTTGCTAAAAATCATCAAAAAGTTCATTTGGAGATAGCTTAGTAATAAAGAGACACTAAAGGATATTTTTCTCTCTTCTTGTCCTGTTTGGAAAAAGTGCTTGGTAAAATATACGCGCCGAGAGTTTACCGTAAAATAATAATGAAAAGTGGAAGAATAATTGACGTGATGAGACGGTCCTTTCGCTCTTTTGATATATATGGTAGTGTTCCAGGAGACAATCATATTTCTTGGGTCTTCACCAACACTGGAGGCATGATATCCTGAAAACTATTGACCCGATGTTCACGGGATCCAGAGCTATAGAGGAGATCTAGCGGATTTCTATGAGGGCTTAGATGAAGTATGTAGCTAGGTACATTATATTATTTGTTGGTTATTGTTTATGGAACCAGTCGCGTTATCTGGAGGCCATCTGGAGGCAATAAAAATATAAAAATCGTTAATCACAAGTAGACAATGGCAGATAGTTGGGAGCGCCCTCGCTGGGAGTGAAAGAAATGCGAAGAGAACACTGCCTGTGCCATTTCCACTGTCCGTCCATCCTTGTCATCCAGCTTCGTCTCTATCGCGGCATTCAACTGTTATCGATGACCTCTTGTACTATTCTAATAGTGTGTGTGTGTTCACCTCGATCAACCGTGTGGACACGTGCTCAATGTGGCAGTATGTGTGGACGGTGTGTCTGTATGGGTGTGCACTATAAATAAACATATCGGTGTGTATATTAATAGCGAGATACCTATCATTATCACTATATGAATTTACTTCATTAACTAAGCTAACAATGTCATTTTTCTACTTTTTTTTTTTTTTGAAAAGAAATGTTGACGGTAGAATTGGTAGATCATTTCGTTCAAAACCAACCACCAACATGTTATTTTCTTTAATTTGTATGATAAATTTATTTATGTAAGTATACCTACCTAAGAAATTTTAATTTAAGTACAAAACTTACAGACTCTGACCTATGAGGACTTTTCAATAAAGGCCCTGTCCTAGCTGGTCACATGAACGCATAAACAAATTTGTGATCGCACGATGAAAAGTTGTGTGTCCTTACTGCCATCGTATGATCACGCGGCCAGTTTCCTTGTAAGAACTTTTGGCAAGTATAGGTGTCGTATTATTTATCGATACATCAGAGCAATACAAGCGACGCGTGATCATTTCAACACGGCACCGATCGGACGATCGAATTTACGTCTGTCCGTCTGCCCAGTTAGGACACGTTCATACAATGTTATTTGAACAGGGCGTCCGCGTTCATGCGATCATCGCAATGCACGATCGTACGATTTATGCGACCAGCTAGGACAGGGCCTTGAATACTCTATGTCTATGAAAACCAATACATTTACCAGCAGAAACTTTTTTATGATGAATTTAAGCAAAGACAGTTGCACTTTCATAAAATTTATTTAAATCTCGAGCGATGTCATCTTCGATAATTTACAAATTCAATTCAATTTGTAAAAGCCAACTGTCTTTCCTTAACTTCATTGATTTATAAAATCATTTTCTGACTTTATAATACGAAGAAAATAGTTTTAGTATTATCCATAATTGCGCGGGCTAAAAGGCACACACTAGGCTAAAATTCAAAACATATAACACTTTTCTTTAAAAAAAATACAGCAAATCTGATGAAACTTTTTAGACAGATCAACCCCTGTAGAAATTTCATAAACAAAATTCGCAGAAAATTCTGAGCAAGCCAGGAATAACAACCGGGACCTCCTGATAATGAATCTGGCTCCTAAGACATATCAGTTCCTACCAGTCAAAACATAATAATATCCGTATTTTACTAAAAATTTATACCTAGTAGGCACAAATCACCCTCTATGGGTTGAATGCCTAATTAATTATAAAAAAAAGTAAGTACATAGTAGCTGAGGTGGTTGGGAGCCTAGCGGTTACGCCGCCGGCTTTCGTGCGGAGGTCATGGGTTCGATCCCAGGTGCCGACCATCTTCCTTTTTCACCACACAAGTAGGTACCTACTTAAAAGTAGCTTACTGTGAAAAAGTCAAATATAGGTAGGTACTATTTGTGTTCATTTTGAATGAGCGCAGATTCATTTTTACTAAAAAAAAGTACACACTCTTTCACTTTTCAGCTAAAACCACAAAGGGTTTTTCACACCAAAAAAAAACAACAGTTAAATTAGTTTTGAACATTGTCTGTTAGCGAGGAGTCCATGTAAATATGTCGTGCATACAACATTTGCATGTCGGTGTAAAGTGCGAGTGGCTGTGTGTGTGCGAAAATCTTCTTGGGTGGTCGGGACCACCGGCGTAGCGTGCGATGGACGCCTACTGCCGCGCACTCCACATAGCAGCGCCGCGCATGGGACTCGCTCTGCGCGAATATGTTAGTCGGCCCTCTGCGCACTCCGAGGCGACTCTGCGCCGTATCGCGGAGTTCTGCTGTACTTGTGACCCGCGCGAAATCACTAAAATATTATTGTACCTGTGTTGCAAATGCATAGTAAACATTCTTTACGCCGGCCGGTCGGCGCGTGTCGGAATCGGCTTTCTATGTGCTTTTCACAGTAAACTATACTTAAAGCTTGTTTCGTGATAGAGGAAGGTGGTCGGCATCTGGGATCTGACCCACGACCTCCGCACGAAACAGTACGAAAGCCGGCGTCGGTCGTAACCGCTAGTCTACCAACCACTTCATAATTCAATTTGTCGACTTCGGTAGCCAAAAGAAATAGGCGCCGACTTCAGATCAAGAGGTCCCGGGATCGATTCCCGATCAGGTCAGAAATTTTCAATGTGTTTTTCACATGTCATTTCTACTCCTATCATGCAGGAATCCTGTCTCAGGTATGACAGGACCGGTTAATAAAGTAAATAATGCTTTAATCATTAAGTTCAGCTGGATTTACGACACCTATAGGTATGTATAGAAGAGTGTTAGTTATTTATATTTTCAGTAAGTACCTACCTACTTAGATGCTAGAAGTTATGCACCTACATTTTAATTATAAACAACAATTAAAGGGCTACCTTCCTACAATCATCAATATAAATACCCAGACAGCACCGGATATCCCATGGATGTCCCAGGGATATCCCAGGGATATCCCGAATATCCCTGGGATATCCCAGGGACATCCCAGGGATATCCAAATGTCCGCCTATATCCCGGGATATTCGGGACATCCCTGGGATGTCCAAGGGATGTCCTAAATATCCAAAAGATATCCCAGGGACATCCTGGGGATATCCCGCATATCTAGAACATCCCAGGGACATCCCAGGGATATCCCGCATATCCCGATGTCTCGAAATATCTGATATATCCCATGTATTTCCCCTACAACGTCCTATATATATCCTTAATATCCAGCATATCCCGAATATCTTGCATATCAATGTCCCGAAATATCCCGCATATCCAAAATATCTAGCATATCCCGAATATCATGCATAACCCGAATATCCAGCATATCCCGAATATTCAGCATATCCCGAATATCCCGCATATCCTATGTTCGGTAATATCTTAAATATCGCATAGATATCTCTGCGACGTCCTATGGATATCTCGCATATCTCAGGGACATCCCAGGGATATCCCGCATATCCACATGTCTCATATATCCCGATAATTCCAAGGATAGCCTGCATATCCCGAATACCCCAGGAATGTCGGACTCTCCTAAATCTCAAATATCATATTATCAGAGGGTTATTCAATAAAAGAAGGTTTATCCGATAATCTGTATTTATTGTATACATACTATGTTATATTTTTTTAATTATATGGCTGGACTGCCTTACACACATTAACAATAAATCAACATATATTATGTAGTAATGACCAACAAATTCATATTAGAGAAAAGATGAACAAAATGAGAAAAAAAAACAGGAGCAAATCAAAAGTTACAAATTGTCCAGGTATATTTCATGGATGTCGTTATTTTTCAACTGCCCTTTTGAAACTCTAGGAATGCAGTTTCTCTCTCTCTCTACAGAGTTATTGGCCATTTTCTATTTTTTTATATCACATACTTTATAAAAATGTATAATTTTTATCAAGATAATTAAAAAGGTGTACAAAACAGTATACACATAATATGTGTAATTTTTTATATCTTTATAATCCTTTTGATTAAAATAACAGAACTGTTTGTTTGCGAAGAAATTTAAAATAAGATTTCTTGCAAGATTAACAATAATTACTTATAAAAAAAATAGAAAACATTATTCAAATGCAATGAAGCAAAAAATGAAAAAAGATTTTGTGAAAACATAAAATAGACTATTTTTGCTTTTACAAATAATTATCACAAATAATTATCACTGTATCTTTTGATAATATGTATAACACGAAGATAATAAACATTATAACAATAAAGTGTAGAAAATAATAAAAGTATGAAAACAAAAACAAATTTCTTCTATATTTTGCGTTTTAGTAAAACAGTTTCTACACATTGGTAAGTAAGGAAAAATACAATTTTTTTATTGTTTTATTTAGTAAATTTTATTATTAGAGACCGGTTTCGGCTCGGCTGGCTATCTGAGGGTGTCTAGATGAGCCGAAACCGGTCGCCAATAATGAGGTGTTTTAACGGTTTTCTAACATTAAAGCTACAAAATAAAGTATTATTCAGAATATTAACAAAAAAAAAATATAACAAAAGCGTTGTCCTAAACTCAAACTCTTTTATTTATTTACCCATAGGCCTATTCAGACACTTGAGAGTTTTAAGGCAGTAATAAAATCTAAGTATGAACATATGCATGTCGGTGCAGATAAAAACAAATAAACATGAAAGAAAACAATACAATATACAGGGTTGTCAAATACATTGTGTTTTGTTCTTGCATGGCGTAAGGCCAATTTTGCAGTCATCAGATATTAAAACACGTTACTAACAGTAACAAAAGAATAGCAAACAAAAGAAAAACATACTATTACTATCAGCACAATTTTATTTCTCAATGCAGGATGGTGTAAAGGGCCACCCCGCATATCATCATAAAAGAAATTTAAACTACCTCAGGAAGGCGGCCATTTTGTTTTTGGGACGTTGTATGTAATGTGGACTTAGTTGGTTATTTATTGAGAATAAAAAAAATACGTTTTGTATACTTTGGTCATGTTGTTAAAGGCGTTACTTTCCGTACCAATACGTATCGGAAGCTCAGTTTCGAAGTCACCAATGGTTGCTCGCAGTTGTAGTCTGTTTTTGCGTTCTTTTTTCTAACTTCAAAAAATTAGATTTTAATTAAAAAAAATCTCTTCGGTTTCAGCTTCAATAGTTCTGTAACAACACCAAGCAATTATTATAATATTATAATCTATAATGTATCTATAATTATTTTACTGTAGTGTTAGTATTCTTTCATTTAAAACTTTATTATGTAAATAAATTATAATTTCTTACGTCTTTTTTGATTTTGCCCGTTGAGGTGCATGACGTAGCCAGTTTTTTATTACAGTAATAATCTCGACATTTGTCGAGTCTTTGGTGGGTTTATTCTGACGAACAGCTCCTAAAACATATTTTATTTTGTTTTAATATTTTTTTTATGAAATTGGATCTCCTATTATTTATCCAAAGTCATATCCACTAATAAACAACTTTTCAGATAATTAATTTATCAAAAAATAAGTCAATTCTATTACCAAATATTACTTCAGCCAAAGGAGAGGAGGACAGCGCATTTTTGCCTTTTCCTCCTACCCAACTGTAATAAACCGCAACATTGTCATGAATTAAATATTTTAAAATATTGCACGTGATTTCTTTTAAAGTATTTCCCCCATTTCTCGCTAAGTGGTAAATCTGTAAAAGTAAAGAACATCAATAATTATAAGTCTCTAAAATTAAGTATTCTTGAAGTATGTTGTTAAAAATAATAATATGTAGATATGTACCAGTTTCTTTTTATACTGTTCATCTAGCAGCCTTCTCTCGAGGTTTCTTAAGCTGATCATTTGAGCTAGTGGCAAAACTGTTGCCACATCAGTGGTGTCATAATCAATATCGTTGTTATTTGATGTACTTTTACATCGTTTGAGTTCTTCCACCGACTGCATAAGTGCATCCAACTTCAACTGCATATTCATTATACAGCTTATCAATTTCATTTTAAATTCTGCAAAAGTTTTAAACAAACAAAACAGTGAAAGACTTTATCTCTTCATATTAAGATGTTTAAATATGTATACCTAAATGTAATTAGGTAATGGCATACGACATATTATGTGGTGTATGTAGGATCGTAAAATATGTATATATAATATATATAAAAAAATTACCGGAATTATTGGAAAAAGGACCTGCACATGAGCACTGCGATTCTGGAACCACATTTTCGGAATTTTTCTGGAATGCAGGAGGTTCCTCGATTCGGCTAGTATTAATGCTAGCAGGAGGTTCCTCGATTCGGCTAGTATTAATGCTAGCAGGAGGTTCCTCGATTCGGCTAGTATTAATGCTAGCAGGAGGTTCCTCGATTCGGCTAGTATTAATGCTAGCAGGAGGTTCCTCGATTCGGCTAGTATTAATGCTAGGCCTACTTCTTTTTAATAGGCTTATGGATTCATTCCCATCACTGTCACTGGTTGAATATTTCCTTTTTCGGTTTTTCCTCGATGTCCTGTCTTCGACGTCGGTAGTGTTCACGTCCGATTTTTCCTCCGCCGTCTTCAATTTTTTGCGGGCTTCATCCCATGATGCTGCAATGATTTTTAGACAAATTGAAATATTTTTAAATAATATAAGTACTCAACTATTTGTTATAATTATTGATAATCACCATATTCTCCCAAAACATTCATTTTAAAAATTCCCCAAGAATCTTGGGGCTCTTCTCCTTCTCTCACAGCTCTATCGTATCTTGCTGTGCTTCTGAAAGCTGGCCAGTAACAAAAATAATTTGATTTTAGCCAACGTTTATGTATCACTTGTACTCCATCATCAAATTCAACCAGAATGAAATTTTTTTCTACCATGATCCTAAAACACATAAACACGTTTGGTGAAAATAGAATTAGTAAAAACGAACGAAAACAACAAAATGACCTATGTTACCCTGTTAAATTCAAAATGAATGCTGTATTGGAAGAACAGCACACACATCTCCTTCAAATGGTGCCTTGAAACACTTGGTTTTAATTTCTTGGACCTTCCATTTTTTCAAACGTGTAGAATTATTTGACAGTATGGCAATTTATTTTTGATGAGTCACATGGATTTGCGTAAATGGGACCAACAATATCCAGTTTTTTTCCAATAACCCATTTTGTACAACCATCATCAACAAAATTGGCAATAGAAATAATAGATCCGTCGTCCATCATGGCACAATTGTCAGGAACAGTTGTCCTAAGAATCGATAATAATGTTCCATATTGTTTGTACTGTACAGAGCATTGTAAATCTAAAATAGGGCCGTCATAGTGTATTTTACTGAATGACTCATTTCTTAAATTAGCGTTTTTTTCATTATTAAATACAATCATTTTTTGATTCTCCATATATCTTCTATGGAGTTGCTGGAGTGGTTTATCGCTTTTCTTAATTTTTCTTTTAATTAGACGCATATAATTTTCAAACTGAAAGGCGCTGAACGAGTCTAGAGGACCAAACTCCTTAGTCCATGAGAAGGCCATGTATATTATGAGAGATATATTCTTCGCCATATAAAATTTTGAAATTCTTAACAAAATATACTAATAAAGAATCGCAATAATCCGAATATTCATTTATAAACTTTTTATTGGTTAAAATTCTCATACTAGTGTGAAGAGCCATGAAATTATTGTATACCGAGGATCTTCTCTCTATTAACGGCCTAAGTATAATTGGTGAAGTATATAATAAAAACTGTCGCAGTTCGGTAGCTTTCCATTTGCTTACAGTCCTGATATCCCGAGGTTTGCGAGCAAACTCACAGGGTATATAAGGCACCATGGATAATAGTCTTTCGGATATCATGTCCAAGTCCCTGCTGGACAATTTTACGTTGTAATTCTTGGTGCCAGACCAAAGAGAAATTACTTTTTTTACAACCCCTATACACACGAGGTGCATGTAGTCCAGAGGAATATCAGTAACTGGTCTGAAATTAGGGATAGTGGTTATAATAGATACCCCATTGTGATAATTGTCGTGTTCTTGTTTAACAAAACTTGAATCGGTGCGAAGAATATTACGTAGTTCTGGGAAACAAACCCTAGAATTTATATATTCGCCTTCTTGCGTGCATTTTGTGCAACTGTTAAAACCTGTGTGTCCTTTAACTTTCATTATAAATGATTTTGCAGGAGCGTCACATATTATGCATAAAAGTTTCAATTGAAAATTTCTCCCACTAATAACAATACCATTGTTCAACAATGTTTTCAATTCGTTAACAAACTCTTCCATAAAATCATTACTGTTTGATGGCTTCTCAAATCCATGATAAATTCCGATCACAAAAACATGCTTACTATACCTATTGCAAAGATCCTAATATAGGCCATAGCTGACTTGTATTTGACTCAGATATGCTGAGCCCATCAATTCCTACTTTCAAATTTATTGTCGAATCGATTGAATTTGGCTGAAACTTGAATGCTTGTCTAATTCCATTTTCTAATCCAAAATGACAATATTTTCCACTATCCATTGACTTTATCATAGTCTTACGAGGAGTTTTCTTGAGGGTCCTAGCATCTTTGGGCAAGTTTTTTCCTACAGACTGCTGCCTCAAAATATATAGCAATTCATCAATAGCGCAATGAGTGATTTCATGCTTAAGTGCCCATGATGCTAATTCGTCACGTAGAGTAGAACTACCATTTTCATCTTCTTGTGAAGGAAAACTGGACGATGTTGACGGTACATATGAATAAGTGAGCACCTCGTTCGTATTTAAGGTGTTATTGTTTGGAATAATACTTCTTGTAAAAGAACTATTCTTTTCATTTTGTAGTGAAGGAATACTTGACGATGTTGACGGTTCATGTGAATCAGTGAGCAATACGCTCGTATTACAGGTGTTACTAGTTTGAAGTTTTACATTCTCTAATGAACTATCAGTTACGTATTCTCGCTTCGAAATCAAATCAGGTTTTATTGTCCGATTTAAATCATTGGAGAAGAAATTTTCTACATTATTTTTTACTAAACGATTGAAATGACGTTTAGAAATTTCTGTCAAGGATTTGGTTTTATTTTTTGGATACTTCGGCATGATTTACTGGAAAGCGAAAAAAATTGTAAGAATAATTTATATCTGAACGAGCATTTGCTTTGTTAATATATTATCAATATTAAACACTTTTCCTTGGTATGAATTGAATAGGTCCTATATCAAAAGAAAAAAAAACATTTCTATCTCACGTGTTATATTCACGATGAGTAGGTACATATTAATTGGAAAACTCCTTTTTCACGACAGCAGCTTACTGTGTAAGAGTCAAAGAATGAATTTGTTAAGAAAGAATAATTCTTTAAAGTATCGGTCAATATACAATGTGTCCCAGAAAGTACGACTACGAAATGTTGTAAAAATTTAAATTGTACCCTACTTTGAGATTCATTGTTTTTGTTTTCACGATGGTATCAGATAGACCTATAATTGTTTTTCTATCTGCTAGGTATACTATTCAGCAATTCTAGAAAAAAATTTAAACATGTTGCTCAAAAATTGGTGACTATGTAACCATTTATATCCTGCCACTCAGGGTTTGACAAAAAATACTAAAATAACTGTACTATAACTCGAAAATAATAAAATCGCTGAAATTATATTGAGTTATTTGGGTAGTCCTTAAGGTAGCCCTGTAGACTTTCAACAAAGCTTAGTCGTACTTTCTGGGACACCCTGTATATTGTTAGATTCAAACCTTAATAATACTTGCAAAATATCATAATTTATAACTTACCAACTGATTATAAAATGGTAAATTTGAGAAAATCAAACAATGATTCAGAATGTGATGATGAAAGATTCAGCTTAATTAGATGTTATGTGATCAAAAAGGAGTCCAAAATAGAAAGCCAAGTCAATCCTATATCTGAAACATTAAATAATATTATATAAACGAGCCGGTATTTACATTTCAGTTAAGATGAAGATATTATTTTTAATATTTTCAGCCTGTTTCAGTAGTATTTAAGAATATGATAACAAACCTCGTAAAAAGTTATATTCTAATTAAACCAAATCAATAGACATTGGCCAAATTCGTATCTAAGCCCTTATATTAAAGTCCAGTGAATGCAAGACCTACAAACATAATATTCTTTAATTATATTTTTAGGGAAATATTTGTGATTATTTACAGTTAAGCTTACATCATGCCATATTGTAAAAATTCCACTCTCCATTACCTATATCACTGTGAAAATACTTGTGAATTACATTACATTTTATATTAAGAAGCAAAGTAATTTTGTAAACCATTGAAGTTATTTTTATGTATAATAATATTTAAAACCTTACCAAAAGTTATGTGAACGAAATTTGGGGAATCCTAAAACCTTTTCAAAAATGAGATAATATAAATTATCAATAAAAAATCCTTCAACCAATTCGAGTCAATCCAAGATCTAAAAACAGCAATTCAAGTCTAAATAACTTGTCAAAAAGAATTCTCGCCGCATTGTTTTTGATAGTTTTTAACAAGAACTAAAATAAAATTTTGATTGAAGGAAGGTTGCCTCCAAATCCAAGAAAGATGCAACTATGTGTTTGCCACAAAAGGGAGCCACAAGATAATATACATATTAGTGTTTTAATTACCATGATAAAAATATACAACTTACCCTTTAAATAAACACCGTAAACACAATACAATATTATTTTAAATAATAAGACGAGCACCTGCGAGATAAATTTACCCAAGAAGTATTGCGTAATAATGAGCAACGAAATACGAAACAATAATGATATTGAGACTAGTGAAAAGACGCCAGCGCGATACTTCGAACGAAACGAAGCATAGCTACCAACCTATATTGAAGAAAGAGAAGAAAGTATTAAACGTTCATAGAAATTTTTTTTTTTAAAACGTCCGCCAAATTAAGCCGCATATTGAAAAGGAACAATACAACTAGATGAACATGAATTTGTCTGTATCAATAAGTGACAACTTTTTTCGAGTGTGCTTCATACAACTTGCACAGTTCATTGAACATCTTCATTGACGGGATATCCCTGCGATGTCCCGATGAGATATCCCTGCGACGTCCTGCATATCTCTGGATATGCAGGATATCCATGGGATATCCCTGGGACGTCCCGCATATCCCGGGATATGCGGGATATCCATGGGATATCCCTAGGAGGTCCCGCATATCCCGGGATATGCGGGATATCCATGGGATATCCCTCGGATATCCCGCATATCCCGGGATAAGCGGGATATCCCATGGATATCCCTGGGATATCCCGGGATATCCCGAGACATTTGGATATCCCAGGGATATCCCAGGGATATCCCGAATGTCCCGGGATATTTGGGATATCCCTGGGACATCCATGGGATATCCGGTGCTGTCTGGGTAAAGGAGTCCGTTCGTATGTAACGTCCTTTATAGACGGCTAAACTAGGGATACCAGAAGTAAAGTAATACCCTCTATAGCGAGTCATAATACCAGTGGACGTTTAAGGCTATGAATATTTGGAAAATGTTATTTATCGATTAAAATATTAGATTTTTTCATAAATCTCCCATACAAATTAAGATTTTCATCCTGCCATTTTGTCAGAATCAAGAATCTTGAAACTGTATTTAATTCTCATTTAGTTGCACCGTCGCTACTCATGTATGGTTTTGTTTTAATCTACAGAGTATAAATGTTTATTTTATTTCAAAACATTATACTCTGTAGAAGGAAAAACATTGAAACAAAGTAAAACAATTTAGCTTATTTTACTTATGAAATGTCATCATATACCTCCATATTGTGAAAATTTAGGGTTGCCGTTTTAAAAATAACCTGTGGAATGTAATAATAAGGTCTGCATTAATATGTAGGTAGGTATTAATATTGAAATGCATTGAAGTAGGTAAAAGAGTATGAGTAGTTTCAGCGTGATAAGGTCAAGATAAGGTAACGTATGAATATAACACTAAAGTTTCATATTTATAATAATTAGATGATATTAGAAATAAATCAATTCTTCCTAAACATCATTCTGTTGAGAAATACAATACTCAGAAGATTAACGCTTTAATGGTCGAATGATCTCTGTGGGCTCTGTCGAAACCAGAATGAAAATTTCAAAGCTTGGACGATAACAAGTCTTGCTGGCCTTAAGGTGGCATTTATAGGACTGTGGTCCTCATAAGTCAACCTAAAATAGATAAATAACATCAAAATACATTTTTTTATGATTATGTAGGTATACATGTTTAAGAGGGGAATGTCTGAAACACCACAGTTGATATCCTTATGAAAGTGAAATGACTGAGTATAACCTCATACTAAACATTTTTTCCTAAAGGCATAATAAATCATACTTGTCAGAACAATGTTTGCAAAGTAGATAGTTATAAAATGAATCTTTAATAGAAATAAAAACAAATATGAGTAGGTACAAACAAAAAGAAAGTCATGCATTTGCTTAGGTACCTACAATAAAAATAACAGGAAACACAATACATTAATTAAATTTTGAAAAAGGAATACATAATAATTATTGATATTGTGTTATTGTTTTGACGCATAGAGTATAGTAATATTATATTAAAACGTTTTGACGTCTATCTATAGAAAGTTTGACGTTTGGCGATGGCACACAGACAATAGAACTTCAATAACTGAGGCCATAGCAAAAAAAAATGCGAAAGTAATGATCCTGTTTTTTAAATCCTTTTTTTATATTTCGTGTATAGAATGAAATACAAATAAAGAAACACCTGATCTTTCGGATTATTTTAATATTTTCGAAATTTATCAACAAGTTTGGATAAGACATCTATTAATTGAATATAATATTATCTTTGTGACTATGGCAGGAACACCCCACTTAGGGATGATATGCCAAAAAGAAGAAGCTACTGACAGCTACGCGTCATAGCGCGTCCCTTCTGTCAGAAAAGAAAATAAACAATAAAAATATACATTACGAGTTATTATAATGTTTAAAAGAAAAACTCACAAAACTGGCAAGTACATGGAATAATTGTGGTTTATTATATAAATTGTGTTTTCAAAACTAATGTTTTATTATCATTGTTTACAGAATCTGTGTTTTATGTCAAATCAAGGATATTTTTGCACTTCAAATGATGACTTTTTGAAATGAAAAAAGGGTAATAAATAATTGCACCTCTCCGAAAGATTTAAAGGTAATTTTATTTTAGATTCACTGAATGTTGACATCAAGCAATCAAATTATGTCATACAATCTTTTCTTACAAGGAGTGACATTTCATTTTTTGATTCTCAAATTTGTGTTTTTGTTTTAAAAATGAAGATATTGCTGGTCATTGTCGTTTAGTTAGTCAATTTGGATAGATTAAAGGATTTGATAACATCCTCGAATGATAACACTACGATTTGAATAGGTTAGGTTAGGTTAACGGGTGAACATAGTTTTTAGCGGGGGTTTCTTGACACCTCCCCGAGTGATACCTCTACACTCTGTTAAGTTAAAACATATTCATTTAGAAGGGTTTTGTCATATATCAAAGAAGCCCGCGATGATAATAATTAATACCCATTTATTGTTTTCATCCACAAAATATAACAAATATCAATTTAAAAAGTGAAAAATCTGTCTGTCTATTTATTATTCCATTGATTCGTTAAATATTTACCAGTCTTCAAATCCAACAAAAAAAAATGTGTTGCTCTGTGTTTATTTTAATCGAATAATATTTTGTTACAGTATTTATGGGTCATTGTGCATCGGGATATATACGAGTCTTTCAACTGTTGGCGATGAAAAAGTTGGATGGTCGAAGAGGTCCCGGTCGGCAAATATCTTGGATGCCCAATTTAAGAGATTGGTCTGGAATAAGAATAGCGGAGGAGTTGAAGAAGTGGTTGCCAAGGTCGTGGAGAATAATATAATAGTTATAATAATATACTCTATCACACCTTACGTCTATTCAACTTATCAAAGCAGTAAATGGATACAAACCTGAGACTTCATAATTTAGTTTTACATAATAATATTGCTATAATGAGGTTATTTTACTAAAACCTCAATGTAGTTTATGAAATCTTTAAATATTATAACATTCAATTTTCTTTTCACACCTGTACCTAAGCCTGAAGAAATTGCATTTGGCGATCGACTACGAACAAATACTTCGACAATGTAGAGTAGGAAGAAAATTAAGTGTCCACTTTTTATATTTTTATATAAGTGTCTTTGTTTGGTTTAAATAATTGTTTATAATATGCTCCAGTGGACAGTTAATTTTTTCGCACTATAATACATTAACGAAATCTTCCTTTGTAGTGGAACGCCAATTTGAATTTGTCTTCGGGGGCTGTTTACTTATTGTATTTTGTTTATATTATCTTTGATTTTTAGTTAAGAAGTGGACAAAATAAGTACACTTTTTCTAAGAAAGATTGGGAATATTATTATACTACATATATTTTTTTTGCATTTTATGCATCGTCACTGTTGAAGTATGGTAAACTCAAATGTGTATCTAACATTTAAATATAACATAAGTACTTCTAATAGGTTCTAAGAAAATTGTTGCTTTGAAGGATATGGATTTTGTTAATTTCTTTGAAAGATCATTTTGTAAATGGATCACATGGTATCATATACCTATGAGATAATTAAAAAAAAAAATTTCAACATTTAATGTGATATTTTTATAAGATCATAATATTATAATGATAATAATTGAAGTTCATGAAGTTGTTCATATTTATGAATTCATTTTTAGCTTATATTTTGTGTTACATTCTAAATATGAACAGTGCAAATGAAAATAATTAATCTTTGAGTATAAACATTGTAAATTTTCACCAATTAAAAGAAATATCTTTTTATAATTATTGTTATCATTTTTTTCAACTCCACATGCAGCTTAATGTTTCATAAAACATTTTTTTTACAAAATGTTCATATTGTTTTATTTTGGTCTTCCTGTCTCCTCAAGCTTGCTATGTCCTTGGATTTTTTCGATACCCATTAAGATGGCATTCTCTGATTATGCCTTGCCCAATTTACTTATATGTTTTTTTTAATGAATCTGTGCTCACTCGAAGCGAACACAATTACACTTTTTGACATCTTTCACACTAACCAAAGGGTTGTGTTGTGAAAGCGGAAATGGTTGGCATGGCTGGGATTCGAACCTATGACCTCCAATACGCTGTGCGCATGAATGCCGGCGATTGATACCACTGGACTACCGACCACTCCGTGGTAATATAAGTGATATTAACAGAGTTTTATTTAAAAACAAATGAAATTAACCAACGGTATCCTTGCCATACTGAGTTTGCCCAATCTAGCATAATCAGAGATTGTAATGCTCATGGTTAAACCGTATTCTCCAGGATTCTCTATCTTTTATGGGCTCCAAAATCATTGCCCGTTCTTCGTACCCATATGTCATAACTGTTATATTAATAGTTTTATAGAGGGTGATCTTTGTTTTCCTATTGACACTTCTTGACTTGAGCACAGGCAGTAGAGTAGAGAAGAATGCTTTGTTTCCTGTTCTATCCTTCGGTTGATTTCTATATGTCCCAACTCCGTTGCTGCTATTTCCAAGGCGTCAAAGACCTCCCTTATGGCTATCAGGGATCTTCCTACTATATTGAGGTTATAAGCATATCCGACGATTTGGCTACTTTGGAAATAAATATTAGTCTTTGTATCGTCGAGGTATGTTTTATGCACCACATATTCCAGGAATAAGCTGAAGAGTGTGAGGGCCACCTTGCTTGAGTACCTGGCCATCCAGGAGCTCCTCTGTAAGTTCCGCGCTGATTTTACATTTTGTCCTACACATAGTTGCCCTAATCAAACTTAACTTCACAGGTATAAATTGAAGTATCATGGTCATAAATCCACGATTCCTGTGCAAGGCACGGGTACTTAAGCTAGTATGTAATAAAAATGCATCAGGTACCTACCTATGTATGTACCTACATGAAAAATCAACATACAGAGCTTTGCAGTCTCCGAAACAATTATCCAAAAATAAAAATAAAACAACGATGAAAAAAGAAATGAATATTTTTAATCAAATGAAAAGAAACAAGATAACAAAACGAAAAAAAAAACATAAAAAGAAGAAAGATATGTGGATAGGGCGGAGGAATGACTGATGACTCTAGCTTAGGCTCAAAAAACCAATTCTTTGAATAAAACAATATAAAGATGCATTCATAGGTTAAATTAAATAATCAGTAGTTAATAGTTACCTACGTGACTCACACATATACTAAAAACAATGGTCACAGACGAAGCAGTTAATAATATTTCCTTGACCAAACCTATTATTATTAATTTGTGGCCTAAAGTTGGCAGCAGCTATTTCAATCACGTCTGTGCAGTTAGCATGGAGCTGGCCACATCGGCTTTATGACAATTTCCAGGTAAGTTATTACATATGCAAAAACCATCAGCAAAATTTTATGTCATTCCACGCTGGGTTTATTTTTAGCTCTAGACTCATCAGACGACGCTGCTGATGTCTTCTGGAGTTTCTACGCCACACAAGAATATCCAGTAATAAAGTATTATTTCAATTGGGGATATCAAAATAATAAAAGCAGGAAGGGGTAGATTAAAGCTAATCAATCAATGAAAAATAATATTTAAGAAGACTTATCAGCTGATAGGTTGACAATAAGGTTCTGGAATGCACATGCATGAATTCAGAATGGCGCCGAACATAAGAACTTATGGAGACTTTGGAAAACTTTTCCCAAAACAAGAGACCCTCAAAAGATGCATTGATATTGTGAGTCGACGTCACATGAGGCTAGTGCAGAAGGATGCTTTTATCGAGCCAAATGGTTAAAGAAAAGAGAATGAAAAAGAATTTAAGGGTATTGTTGGTAGGAAGAGTAAGGAGTGGTTGAAGATGATCGTAAATCCGTAGAATGTTAAATTTATGATGAAAAATCTATAAAATATAATCGAAGCACAGGTGATATCGTTAAGTTTTTCCTATTGCAGCAAAATGTCATTTGATGTAATATGGATTCCTATACCTACACCATGATACCATTCATACTTTTTGGAACCTACCTACTCAATAGGTACTAGATTCAAATTATTAGGGCGATGACTTGTTTCACGCTCTGACACCTAAGTGTGGTAGGTACTTAAGTAGGTAGGTACATACATGTAGGCATGCACACTATAGGTACCTTTGGGTAACAATAAGTGGGGATATAGAGTGTGTGGTGATGTGAATCAATGTAACGCGTTCCTGCATTCTTTCTAATTATTTGCTCAAGGTATTGTAATTCATAATCTAGTTAAGTTCAAAATCTATAGGTACCTATCTTTCCTACTTACATCGCCTAGGTAAGCATGCAGTAGGTAAGCTGGTTTGTTAAGCACTCACATAATAATATGTATGTGTGTAATTGCAACAAATAAATGTAGGTATACAAAACTGCAAAAACATTCAATTCCTTATGAACCTTAATTTCAGATAGGTGTTAATAATTATTGGTACCTACATAGTTACAATACTTACAGTAATTCGAACACTATAAGATGGTTGATTAGTCAACATTTTTCTATACAAAGGTGCGTGTCAGTATGGTCGGCAGTAGATACTTATTGCCTGAGACAATTTTCCAACCGTTTTTCTAATTTGAGACAGGCCAACCCTGATTTGGAGTCGGCTCAATGCAAAATAGCAGCTGACTCTCTACAAACAGGCAGATCATCCAAAACGTGGAGTGATAGATAGGCCGTCATCAGTGCAAAAGTGGCCGAACCCACGTTAACCCAATTTTTTATCACTAATATAACTCTGACTCAAGTTTTGAAAAGTGATCAAAGGAAAAATGGATATTTATCATAATTTTATGATAGTTATTTAAAACAAAAGTTACTCCAATTTTTCTATCTCAAGGTTAGGCCAGTTTTGCGCAGACGGCCTCATTGGACATCCACATTTCTGAGATCCGAGAGAAGACAGGGCCCAGTCCTAACAGAAGTAGAAGAATAAGAAGAAGCCTTCTGCCTTCTGGTTCTTCCGAAGCGAGATCGATTACCTACGTAGTTGATTCAATTTGTTAAAATCAAATCCTGAAAAACGGCACAAGAATCCATAAATGAATATTTGGAACGTTGTTTTCTTGTTATGAGATACGATTAACGTTTCCTGCTTCCAAAGAATATTGGATTGTGGAAACTATTTAGTGCTGTGGTCTCATAACGCAGAGAACTTTAGATATTGCAACTCCAGCATGCATTAGGTACAGTGGAACCTCTTATAAAGAGCGTGATTCGTTCCGTTCTTACTCGTTATGCGAAGCAATTTTTCTCATACAAATTGTACCTATAAAAAGCAGAATAATTCTACCAACATTACTCGTAAAAAGTAAGCTTACTTCATTTTTACGGAATAAAACTTGAAACAACTTGGAATTCAATTTAGATTAGATAAAAAAGTAAAAAAAAAAGAATTTGTTACAAGTAAATTTGAAGTGTCAAGTGGTTGGTAGCACAATATGCTTTCTTCAAAGGATGACCAGTCTAGATTCTTGAAAATTTGGCGAAAATGAGTCACAGCATATCATTGAATTAATTTTAAACCTCTTTGTTTTGGTGAAGCTATTAAATGATTTTACATTAAGTATGGCTGTCTTCTTGCAGTTTTGTCTTCGACGACATTTTTTCAAAGATAATTAGGTAGGTATACCTACTTTTCACATACTTAAATCACTTTCTAATGTCTGAATACGCATTTGGAAAAGAGTGAGCGGAAAGATCATTGCATAATCTAATCCACTGGCGGGAAAGTCATGGCTGACAAGTAAATTTGAAAAAAAAAACGGGGCTTTCCCGTTTGTGAAACTCGAATTTCGTACTCGTTTTGCGAAATTTCGCTCATTATGGAAGGTGCTCGTTATTATAAGAGGTTCCACTGTATATAGTGTATATCATTACTATAGGTATGGTTCTGTAATATTAAACGATAAGCAGTCAAGTAATGCGACGTAGGAAATACACGGAGGCAATAAAACTATTAATTTATGATCTTTATTGGCGCTGCGAGAGTCCAAGAAGGAGATATTACGAGAGCACAGACAGTGTAATGGTTCCGTTTAGATGCCGGACGGGGCTACACGCCGTGAGAGATGCCGATGCCAGCCTGCATCAGGCTGCAGCTCTTCAATAAGGACATAACTTATGAAGCCTTCCAATGAACTATTATAAAGGTATCGATTAAAATACTTCGGAACAGGGTGATTAATAACTACGGACGTGACAAATAAGAATGAGAGATTTCATATCCCTACCTAAACCTTGGATACCCTTTTTAGTAAATAACGATATGTTCTCGTTAAATATGCTTTCCTTAAATTGGTAAACTAAAGGTCAGATATAGGATATGGGGATCTGTTTGACAGCTTTTAAGGTAGCTCAATATTGTCACAATTTCCCAACAGATGTCTCTGCATTCAATTAACAATTAAGACATCACTACATCCCGTATACAATTATTCCGAAGGTATTGTCGTCGGGTTGGATAGCCCATGCAGTGGCTAGCGTCCTTGCTTGAGACAAGAGGTATTCTGCAAGGGGCATGGGGTTTACATGTTGAACATGTGGAAGGTTCCCGTCATTTGGAATGTCGACGAATTCGACCACCCAAATGGCAAACGTTGTTAACGTAAAGTGATCGCACTTAGCCAGCCTCCGAAACAGCAGAAGTAGACGGTTGTAAAACCGCAGTGGTTAAATTTTGTATAAAATTTTCCTCTTAAAATCGAACAATGATTAATTTAATGATAGCATCAAATTGTTGGTATTAATGAAAGAAGAATGTATCTATTGCAAATGCTGTAACAGTAAGATAAATAGGCAAGGTTCTTTTAACCTCGTTGTGCTTCATAGTGAAATAAACAGTGCCTTACAAATAATCTTGTAATAGATTTAACTTAATCTAAGAAACCAAGGAGTGGTCTAGAAGCAACCTGGAGAAATAATTGGTGAACCAAATTGCAGGAACATTAAATTATAAATCTATAGTTTATTTCTCATTATTATGTGCCATGTTTTTCAAAGGCTTAATTGACATGAATCTTTAATAAATTTTACACTGTTAATGAAGCCTTAGATTAAGGCACTGGCAGAGAGGAGAACTCATTAATAACGACCTTTTTGTGAATGTTCGACAAACTGGCGACACTAAAACTTATATTATACAACTTCCACCCACAATTGGCTGAGGATATATTCGAAAATGTGATATTTTAGATAGATATATAGATTTTGATACAATACAGTGTTGGCATTGATGAAATATTTAACAAAACACACACTGCAATACACCATAATACATTTTAATAATCAATGATGATTCAATCCAGTAAGGCTATTCTCGTAATCAATCGCTTTTAAAAATCACTTAACGATAAAATTAAGACACGATCGCAAGCAGCCGTATTCACAAAACTATCGGAATCTAATGTTAATCCTATCTTGAACTGGATCATTTTCTTACTGATGTTTCAAACATAACGAATTTTAAGATATCTACTAGATATCTTGTTTTGTGAATACCAATCCGCCATTTTATGATTGTCAATCAAAATAAGAGCGTATTAAGACCGCTACGAGAATAAGGGCACAGGTTAACAAAATATTCTCCTTTCGCAACCTTTGTCTTGAGTCCTGATTGAGGTTACTTAAGAATTAGAAAATTTTGCTCAAGAGGAAACAGATTTATGGTTTAAGACACCATGCTGTGATTCTTGAAGGCATTACATAAAAGCGTATTGACGTGATAAGAGACGTATTGACGAAAAAACTATTAACATTTTTATTACAAAACTATTGATTGAAATAAATCTCTGCTCTCACTATAATTTTCCAATCTTGTGAAGGAAGACTGAAAGCCCACGATGATGGGCAAAGTTACCGTTTTGTTAAGGAGCGAAGGTGTGAAAAAAGTTTATTCAGAAAAGTAGATGGGCAACTCATGCAATTTCTTTTAAATATTTCTGGTTTATTATTCTAAACTCAGAATCTCAATTATACTCCCGATTTTCAGTTGTACTGAGGTTCTATGTAACAAGAGAATATTAAAAATTGCTCTAGATAGGTAGATAATATATTCTCTGCAAATTTTAATAGTTAGACTTCTCTTCACTAATTTCTAAATTTTCCTCCCCCAACCGATTTATTTGATAAACAAATGTTTTATTCATAGGTTTATCACGATTTTTGACAGTTTAATTTTCTTTCAAACGAAGATTTCGTCAGTGTAGAGTGCGACAAAAATGAACTATCCACTCACCACTGGAACATATAGACAATTATTTACACCAAACAAAGACATTTATATAAAAATATAAAAAGTGGACAGTTAATTTTCTTTCTAGTCTACATTGTCAAAAAATTCTAGTGTTAACAAAAGTAACACGGTTTTCTTCCACTTTGGAATTCTTGTCAAGAGGATAGTAACCAGTCTTCTTGCCCAGCTATTGCATGATTACGAACAAGACGAAATGAAGATGGTCATGACAGGAACGATATAAATTTTTAGATCGAGGGTTTAACATGTTCACATTTTCTCTTGCATTTCGGAGGCCCTGTGATGACAAGGATATGTTTTTTGGGTCTCTAAGTAGGTGGTCAGTTTATTTGACGTTCTTTTTTTTCAACAATTTCAGCTTTGTATTACAGAAGAAATATGCGACAACGTTCTCGGAAGCCGTTATGATCCAACATGGTTCAAAGAAACCGAATATTCGGGTATGTAGAGAGAACAGCATTACATGCATGTCTGCCAATTAGCGTGTATGTAAGAGGAACTAGGTGGGTATATGTGTAATAGCCGTAGGAGACTGAAAGAGTTTCAGCAGACTTCAAGACATAAATCATAACCACGCACAGCCGTTGACGCTTACGGAAATTAATCTTGTCTCTTTAACTAAAGGATACGCTAACACGAGCATTCCTCATATTATTTGCACAATACTAAACTCAACATCATACATACATAAATACATGATTTTCATTATTACAATCAGCATTCATAGAGCACGCCAGTGAAGAAGCGTGGTGTCGAAAATTTAATTTAGATATCGAAGTCTAGGAGTCATGTATAAGTTTGATAGATCTAGGCTCGCAGACGGACTGGATGTCCTGGCTATGTAAAATAAGATAATAGACAGGTTTTCGTACTGTGAAAGAGTTATTTCAAGAGGCCCAGTGCAGAGGAAAATTCGCCGCAGTGACCGCCGAAGTTGGGACTGACATGCCACCAATAAAATGACAGCATACTCTTACACATTAACACACCATGGTTGGATGTTTTTTCTAGTGTAATTTGTCATCTACCTGTATTATAATAAATTATTCTCAATGCTATTTATATAAACTTTTCTGACTTTCTCCTTGATTGGGTGTATTGTTGGTTTACCCATAAACCCCTCAATGAATTGAAATGAAGTTAGATAATGCCTCTATGTATTGATGGTTCCTATAATTAATCCATGTAAAAAATTAAAGTTCTTCACACCCTAGAATTCTCGTTAATCTTAGTTATCTGAGTACCAGAATGTCCTAGAATGCATGAATATTCTGATAAATGTTTGTTTAAAAATATTTTCAACTCTGAGCTTATTTTATATTATTTCTGAAAATCATTTTTTGAAGAATATAATGCTATTGTTTCAGCTATGTTTTATTTTAAGTGTATCTATTTCTTGAGAACAATTCACCACTCCACACTACTTCTTAAGATGATAATATTCAATGTAGGTGGATCGTCTCATCTAATATAATATATAGGTATCTATAAGTATCAGAAGAGATATGATGTCGCTTTAGGACATCTTACCTATTTAATATTAAACAAAAACATTTAGTGTAGAATGGACTTGCCCACCCATTTAACAATAACTTCAGCGTAGTTGCAGCGTAGAAGAAAAAAAGATAGGAACTTACCTATAAGTCAATAAAAAAGCTATCTGTTGTTACAATAGTGTTCTCTTTACTGGAACTAAGGATCTGGAGACCTCAATCCAAGCTATGAAAAGTTATCAATCAAAGGAGCAAAATTTGATGGTTATTAAAATTAGTGGTCTTGCTTACTTTGTAATACATTTGGTGACTTTCACCACCGGGTTCTAACTTTTAGGTAGCTCTAACAAGTGAGTATATCCATGCCAAATATTCGATGAGGACACTAATGGTCACTTTCACCACCGGGTCCTAACTTTTAGGTAGCTCTAACAAGTGAGTATATCCATGCCAAATATTCGATGAGGACACTAATGGTCACTTTCACCACCGGGTCCTAACTTTTAGGTAGCTCTAACAAGTGAGTACCTATATCCATGCCAAATATTCGATGAGGACACTAATGGTCACTTTCACCACCGGTTCCTAACTTTTAGGTATGTTTTAGTGTTCACCACACCACCTAAAACGAAATAGGTAATGGCCGAATATCTGGTATGGATATAACCACGTCATGTTATCAGGATTTAAACTAGGACAATTATAAATAGGAGGAATGGGTCGTGATAGACTGCGGGACCAGAGGGACTTATCTCTCCATAAAGATCTGGGAAAATATGACAGACTATATCCACATCAAATCCCAAAATCAAGATTGAGGTTTCTTTATGAAAATAACAAACACGAACAAGAATATACTCAAATGACTTGAGCACAAAAACTAACACTAGGTAGGTAGTATTTAGCCCGTGCGGGGTTTACCGATCCCCCATCGGGCGCGTCCCTGGGTGGTGGATAAGGGAATGCCTCACAGAGGCTTTAATTCTCTGTGGTGGTACCGGGAAAACAAAATACTCGGCGCGAACCAAAACGGAACTGTCCAAAGCCAAGGTGTGCGGCTCCGTGCCGATGGCTGGATGGCACTGAGGACAGATCATCAATCTCAGTGTCGCTTACGGACCTCTGGGGGCACCAGGCAACCCCCCCTTGTATAGCAGCCCTCTGCGTGTAAGAGGCTCTGCGCGCGGCGACTGAATACTTCCTCAATACTCGTGGGAACAATATGAATATTGAAATTAAAAATAAAAACCAAAACATAGACGCTGAAGAAGTGATAAAAGATGGAAATGATAAATCTGCCAAATGCGACTCCGAGAATAAAGAAGAGATAAATCCTTTCATAAGGCGGGATTTACTAAGGAGAACACCTCCGGACACCCGCTGTTTACCAGAGGTGTCTGAAGGAAGGACTGAATTACCCAAACGAATAAATCCAAGCAAGCATATGAGAAGTCTGAGGACGAAAATTGAAGAACTTGGGATGCTCATCAAAGACAATAAGAGTATTAACAGAAATATCAAAGACTATGTGGTTGAAATTGAGAATCTGACAACCCAAATCATAGAGGAACAAGTTAAGGATGCCCGGAAACTAAGTGATCTGAAAAATGAATTTAGGCTTTATAAAAGCAAACAAGAAGAAAGGGTAACAAACTTGGAAAAAGACATAAAGGAACTCAAAGCAAACAGGAACCAAAATCCACAAATTAACGAAAAAGATAAACTTAAAGACACCAGAGACAAAATCTTGAATATTCAATGTTTTGAAGATTTTGAACAAATTCCTGAGGCAGATTGGCAAGAGAAAATTTTTAGAGCCGTAACAATTGAACAAGGAAATCCCATAGAAGCAGATAAAAACTGGGACCTTGCTATTATGCTGGAACCAGAACAAAATATTAATGAAAATGAAAAGGGGATAAGAAAGGCTCTTAAAAAAGCATACCCTGAAGCAATGGAATTGCTGGACGGATGTCAGGAGGGTGAAGTTGGTTATGTTGTCAGAACCCATAAAAGCTCAAAGAGTGGTTTGGGTGAAGGTAAAAGACATTATATTTGTGCTCCCTTGTAATGCGGGCCTCGGTGAACGTACTTACAACCAAATAATGGAATTTAAAAAAATACTCGAGACTCGAAACAGCGACAAGAATATCATATTTGTAGTGGATAAAGGACTCGACATACTGGGCTTAAGAAGGATCTTAGAAGCAGCGTTTGTTAATGGCAACAAAAACCTGAAAATAATGGTAGAACAAAAAATATTTAAAAACGAAACAAAACGGAGAGCAACTACCGAATCTATGACCATCAGAGGAGAAAAAACATATTCAGAAATTCTCAAAAACATGAAAGATAATGTAGGGGTCTCCGAGATCAAAGAACTAGGTTTGAAGATAAAATCAATAAAAAAAACTGGAAAAAATAGTTTGACACTTAAAATAGCCGGCGAAAAAGAAAACACTGAGACTTTAAGAAATAAACTGAAGAACACCCTAGATGTGGATGTGGAGATGACAGGACTAGAATCCGTATACCACATATCTGGTATCGGAGATGATGTCTCAGAAGAAGAAGTAAAGAGAGATCTTGAAGCAGAGCTCCAAGTGCCTATAAAGATCACCTCCATCAGACCGACCGCGAGAGGAAAAAAGATTGCTACTGTGACGACGAACAAAATATACGGTTCCAAAATTATAACACCGGCGTTCCTGTGGATTGGCTGGTCAAAATGCAGAATAAGAAAGAGAATAAATGTATTACAGTGCTATAGGTGTTGGGAAACTGGACATATAGCAGCAAAGTGCACAGGAAAGAATAGACAACACGATTGTCGAAGGTGCGGACAAAGCGACCACATGGCAGCCGAATGTATCAAAACACCTTATTGTCCCATATGTGAAGTACCAGAACACAGAGCTGGGACCAACGGGATGTCCTATATTCAGAAACAAACTAAGACAGGAAGAGGTACAAATTAAAAAAGCAAGAAAT
The DNA here is from genome assembly GCA_963576905.1 of Mystacides longicornis. NCBI lineage: Eukaryota > Metazoa > Arthropoda > Insecta > Trichoptera > Leptoceridae > Mystacides > Mystacides longicornis. The sequence goes on from OY756425.1 coordinate 17,862,506, forward strand.
GAGACTAAAGGTAACCAAAGAGAAAAAAGGGTGAAAAAAACGACTGACAGTCAAGAACCTATAGATATTCAGAAAAATACCAAACAAAAAACAGCAAACAAGATAGAATTGCGCATCGAAGATGGCATCCCGGAAGCACATTGTAGTAAAAATGATGGCCATTAGATTTCTACAAATTAACCTCGGAAGGAGTAGGGGGGCACACGACTTGATGGAGAAAACTGCAGCATCTCACAAGACTGACATAATTTTGATCAGCGAACCTAACAAAAAGACCATACAGGGACAGGGTCCATGGATAGCGGATATAAAAAATGATGCGGCTATTCAAATTGCGACTTCAAGCTTACAGGCGGAAGACAGAAAGAGCGGGGACGGATTTGTTTGGGTGGATGTTGGCAAATATAGAATAGTGTCTTGCTATATAAGCCCAAACTGCGATATCACCGAATTCGAGAGATTCCTATCGGATCTTACTAACGAAATTAGAATTGCTCGAAAAGAAATGATAATCGGAGGAGATTTCAACTCAAAATCACCTGAATGGGGATCCAAAAAGGAAGACTTAAGAGGAAGAAAGGTCACAGAATGGGCAGCAGAAAATAATCTACTCGTATTGAATATCGGAAGCTCCCCTACTTTTGTTAGAAATGAACAATCATCGATCATAGATCTCACTTTTAGCACGGAAAAACTAAATAAGAACATAAAGGACTGGAAAGTATTGGATGAAGAATCATTAAGTCTTCACCAGTACATAACATTCACACTGGACGCAAACCATGGCAAAGAAGAAAGATGGAGTACCAGAGCTGTGGGATGGAATATGAACAAGTGGAATAAATCGGCGTTCGAACAAACTCTAGATAGGCAGTTTGCAGAAAATACATGCCCCAGTGCAAGCGAGTTCATAAACTCCGTAACGAAAGCGTGCAATGCCAGCATGCCTAAGAAAATTACAAACGCTAAACATAGACCTCAATACTGGTGGAATGACAATATTGCTAAGGAGAGATCCTTGTGCATACATTTACGAAGAATATCAACAAGAACTAACAGAACACCTTGCTCCCAGGATAAAAAAGACGAAGCTAGGGAAACATACAAACGAGGCAAGAAGAATCTGAGAATCCTTATTAAGAAGGCCAAAGAGGAAGCATGGAAGAAACTATGTCAGGAAATAGAACTGGACGTTTGGGGACAAGGATACAAGATAGTCATGAACAAATTAAAACCAAGACAGATTAATATCCCAACAGACCTACGCGCAAAAGCGATCAAACTATTGTTTCCCAGCGTTTCGACAACAACGTGGTTGTCGGACTCAGATAACAACAGAAATGGATACACTGACGTCACAGTGGATGAAGTTAAAAGTGCATGTAAAAAGATGAAGAACGGCAAGTCACCTGGTCCAGACAATATACCGGTAGAAGTGATCAAGGAGGCGGTAAAAAAGCACCCAGACACAGTAACGAAAATGATAAACGAAATTCTTAGCACTGGAATCTTCCCCAAGTCATGGAAAAGAGCACGACTTGTTTTGTTGCCGAAACCGGGCAAACCTAAAGAAGACCCTGCATCATTTAGACCAATTTGCCTTCTGAATACCACAGGCAAACTTGTTGAACAGATAATCAACAGAAGAATCTCCCAAGAGCTCACTCAGGGAGAGGATTTATCTGATAATCAGTATGGCTTCCGTGAGGGAAGGTCTACAGTCCTAGCCATCCAGAGGGTCGTGAGCTTTGCCACGGAAGAAAGACAAAAGTCATTTAAAAATAGACAATTCTGTGCCCTAGTGACGATAGATATAAAAAATGCGTTTAACACCGCATCCTGGAAACACATTGTAAATGAATTAAAGAGAAGAAATGTATCACCATACATCGTAAGGATTGTGGAAAGTTACTTCACAGATAGATATCTAGAAGACCAGGATGGCGAGACCACAATAATTACCTGTGGAGTACCCCAGGGCTCGGTCTTGGGCCCGATACTTTGGAACATCTTGTACGATGGCATTCTGAAAGTGAAAACACCAGAAGGGGTACAGCTTACGGCTTACGCAGACGACCTTGCAGTTACCGCACTAGGAAGAACAGAGGACGACTTAATGATAAAGGTGAATAATACACTGGAAATAATATCATCCTGGTTAAAACGAAACGATCTTCAGCTGGCTCCTCAGAAAACAGAAGCCACGCTTCTGATAGGAAAAAAGAAAGTTAGAAAGGAAATAAAATTTCAGATTGAAGGTGTGGAAGTGATCCCGGGGAAAAGCCTAAAATACCTAGGTGTGGTAATCGACAAGAGTCTGAGCTTCGGAGAACACATAAGATATATAACAGATAAAGTGTCAAGGACTACAACTTCACTGGCGAGACTTATGCCGAGGATAGGAGGAGCCGGCGAAAACAAAAGAAGGATCATAGCATCTGTGGCGAACAGCGTCATATTATATGCAGCCTCAGTGTGGTCGAAAGGCCTGGCGCTGAAAAAATACCTCAATATGCTTCAGTCAGTGCAAAGGAAGTTATCGATTCGAATCTGCAGAGCGTATAGAACTATTTCTTATGAAGACACCGTCTTACTGGCACGCACGACCCCGGTGGAGCTCCACGTTGAGGAAAGAATCAGAATGATGGGAAAAAGTCCAGATGATAAAAAAATTATAGCGGCAGAAACGATAAGTAAGTGGCAGAGACAGAGAAGAGAGACAATTGAGAAAAATGAGAGAGAAAAGTGGTTGCATCGTCTTATCCCAGATTTAACACCCTGGATGTCTAGGGAATTCGGAGAAGTCGGATACCACCTCACACAAGTACTTACCGACCATGGGTGCTTTCAGGCATACCTCTGCAGAATAGGAAAGATTCCCAGCGATCAATGTCCCTACTGCGAAGAGAGAGATACTGCAAGGCACACCATATTCGAGTGTCAGAAATGGGGCCACATAAGAGACGCTACATGGTCACATATTGGAAGGGAAGTGCAGCCAGATCACCTTGTTCATTCCATGCTGGAAAGCAAAGAAATGTGGAATACCCTGTGTAGCATGATTTCAATAATCATGGGGGCTAAAGAGGCAGATGAAAGAGACAGAAAGAGACTTCAACCACAGCCGTAGACCAGACAACACTGCGACGAAGCAATGCTTCAATGCGGTTCCGTCGTAGTGTGTAGATCCAGAGGAGGGGTTTTTAGTCGGTAGGTCTGCCCATGGGCAGGAGTCCGATTCAACGTCCATGAGGATTTTCCCCTCCTCACAAGAAAAAAAAAAAAAAAAAAAGGTAGTATTTTGAACCAAAAAATCGTTATCTTGTAGCTTTTATAAGATAAAAGACACGAGTCAAATATTATGAAATTACATAAACTTCCCTGCTCTAAATGGCTGAAGATCCTTTGGTGGGTCTAATAGGTACTAGTTTATTTCTGTCGACTCCTCTTGGTACTAATAGTACAGCAGTATCAACTAATTGGCCACCTTCATCTTACTGATTTATTACTGGCACAGTGTCCTGTAACACTACCGCGCCTAAAATAGGCAACTCCTCGTATTCATTCTCTGCCTGTGTTTTATGATGAATGCTCTAATTTGTGATGTGGTTATGAGGGTACGAGTGAGTCGATATATCACCAATATGAGGAGATTGTCAAACTCGTAATGAGCCGCACAATTTTAACTAGATGCGCAGGAGTTTGCGAGCGCCGAACCATACTCACTACACGCGAGTTATAAATCAAATATAATTGGTTATTTACATCTCAGCAATTAGATCAACATAAATCACAGCGAGAGCAGAAACCAAAATAGAACTAAATGAACTGAGCAATTTCCAATCTGCCGAAAGCAATGCTCTAAAAGTCTGCAAAATTCTGGATACACCCGCCTGCCTTAATGTGTGTAAATTACATCACTAGAAACATTGTTTTCAAAATTTGTCAATAGTTTGTAACCGGTTCGTTCTTTGTGAGCAGCTCTACACAGCCAGTGAACCATCTTCATCGAGAACTGCATCTTCTACTTCCTGGCACTTGTCCCAGCTTAGGTACTGTCTCTGGAGGCTGCAAGGGTCGGTTCTCCTCGATCTCAGGTTATTATACTCTCTTCTATTCCTTATGACACTCTCGTCTAGGCCGTTTCTCTGCAGGATCTTGTCGCAATGTTGTTTCCATGTATTTTTGGGTCTCCCTCTTGATGGAGGTCGAGGGAGATTTATAGTCATCGCCTTGTTAACCGTGTGATCCGTCTAATATGCCCGTACCATCGAGAACTGCTGAAATCTCTAATGACTAGGTGTGAATAGATTTAATAAAGTATCAGTAAATCAGCTTGCGTTTGTTCAATGTAAGGCATTAGCCTCCTCTCTCCTCATCGTCTTCTTACAATGTAGCTTAAAATCGCTCTAGGATTTTTAACAAACAAACGAACCAACAGATCCAAAAATAAAAGACTTTTGTTCATAATGCTAGATGCGTGTGTGTTGTCCATTTTCCGGCTGCATGGGTGTGAGTCCTGCCACTTGACCAAAGCCCAGGCACAAAAAGTCTCTGCGTTTGAAACAAAGTGCCTTAGGAGAGTTTTGGGTATAAGATGGTCCCACTACATCACGAACAATATGGTGTGGGCTACCCGACACTTTTGTTAATAATGTGAATATTTAGAAATTATTGAGTTAACGTAAAGTGATCACACTAAGCCAGCCTTCGAAATAACAGTAGAAGACGGTCGTAAGCCCGTAGTGGTTTGTTCCATTTAAAAATCTAACATCAGTAATGAATTGTTAGTCTTGATGGTTGTTACATATTCGTTAATGATATTTTAGTTAAAATGTCGACCTATAGCCTGGTATAGGTGCCGACTTCTAATCAAGAGGTCCTGGGCTCGATTCCAGATCGGTTAAGAAATGTTCTGTGTGTTTATTTACTTGATTCCATATAGGTACTTGCTATTATAGAGTTTTGTTATTACTCGTGGGTCGTAACCATCAACAACGAATGGTTCTCTAACTTATTTCCCATGTTTTATGCAGAACTGGAGGAATTACGAAACAAATTACTTTCAGCTATAACAAGGTTCATGTTTCCAATATATTTCTTGTTATACAAGTGTTAATTTCTTGGCTGTAGAGATAGGTTTAATTAATTCATAAAATAAAAGTTGTTTGATTTCAATTAATTTTTCATTTAATATTTTGATATATTTTCACAGTTCATACGTGGTACATAAGAACACGAATAAATTCATTATCTATTGGAATAAAATATATGTACAATAAAAGAGCTTTAATATATGAATAAGAATAAAATATGACTTAATCAATTTGTACATTTTAAAATAATATAAAAGATTACTTAATTATAATTTTAAATTAAGTTATTTGAAAACTCAATTTATGCAAAATCATACACACGAATGTAGCAACAACATGGAAGGAGAATATCTTAATATTGCAATAATTTATTATAGTCTTAATTAATAAGAGATCGGCGAAAGAACATACTTATTACTAATTTTATAATTATGTACATAATATTATTTACTTACGAAAATATATAAATAAATAAATAGGTGTGAATAAAAGGTCAAATAATATCATAGATTTCGCATATAAATTATGTTTGCTAACAAAGGTTGTATTATAAAATATTAATTAGGTACACAATATTCAGTATTTTTTTAAATAATTATAAAAATGCTACCTTTTCATGGAAAATATTCATCAAATATTTTTTTTGCCTAAGCAGAAACAGTGTTGCATACTAATTTCTGTTTGATTCTGTAAGTGTTCTGCTAAAAGTTAGCACCAACTAAACATACAATGTTGACCTTCACGGGTACGTAATGTCAAGTGATTTAAACCAAAAGCAATATTCCATAAGAAATAGATTTTTTTGAATTATATTCAGCAAATGTGCTGTGAGTGATTTTCAACAAATTTTAATGATATCCAAATAATGTTTCATATTATTATTTTTAGTGGAATACTTACGGAATCCATCTCTTTGTCTGTTTAAAATGAAACATTTTCATTCTGATTAATTAAATTAAATTCAAACTTTGCTGAATAATAATTATTATTAGGCACATTACCTACAGAGTAAAAATATTTTCATTTTTAATAATAATTAATTTATAAATCTAAGTAAATAAAATCAGCCACACGTTTTTTGTTTACGTGTATTATTAAAATAAACACAAAATAATGATATTATCACTTTTAATCATTATTTAGATTTAATTAGAATAATAAATAATATTATATTTCATACTTATTTGTGTTACATTATTCACAATTATTTACATTTTACAGTGACGTACGTCTAATGCTAACAGTCTTAATTATTTAATTCTGTACATACAAAAATGAGTAGGAATATTTTCTAATTGGATGACTATAATATTGTTATGAGAAAAGTGTCTACTTGAAAAGTATTGGATGGAGTATAGCTACATAACGAACAGTGCCGATGCAATCGTTAATAGGGAAGCTAAGTACATAACTGATTAATTGATATTTATGCATTTGATGTTGAAATCTGAGCTAGTTAGCCATTGAATAATAAGTTGGAATTCGATTTCACACATCGCAAGTTTGTTTGAAAACGGATGAGAATATTTTGGCTTGGATTAAGCTTTTTATAACAATGTTAACAAACTGCGATGGTTTATACATGTTAAAAAATTGGTGCTAAGAAATGAGACTATTAATGATGTGGATATAGAAAACTTTAGCTACGTACTCAAAAAAGGGCAGGTCAAAATGCGAATAAATATGAGTTGTTGTACGAGCAAGGTTGCTGAAATATGGTTGAATGCAAAAGTATTGAGACCATTTACTTATATCCGTTTTAGAGACACTAAGGTAGGTATATTTTTCGCAGATCATAAGAATTTTCTTCAATTTTTTCAAGCGACACTTATGTCATCATCTTCTCCTTCTGAACAGCTGGCAGTGCCGTGGTTGTACAACCCCTGCGCCATCAACTGCAAGGCAAGAGGGTTCTTTTCTCCCGAAGATTTCTTTATTTTCGCTCTCTTATTTTGGAACCAAATTTTGATCTGAGCTTCGTTCAAACCTAATTCAGCGGACAGTTGTTGTCTCCGACGTTCGTTCAAGTAGCGATTCTCAGCGAACTCATGCTGAAACAACAGAAAAAAATATAAGCTTCATTCTGTTTGAATAAATTTTAACTACTTATTATGTTTCGTTTAGAGTTTAGGCACTATGCCTACCTTCAATCTCGCAAGCTGAGCGCTGCTAAAAGCCGTTCGAGGTCTTTTGTCTTCAGGAGTTGGGGCTGTGCTTTTCTTCTTCTTAGATCGTCGGGATCTGGGTCCTGTGAACAAAAGAAAGCACACATCATTAGCCAACATTATCAAAATAATTCATCCCTTTAAGGTTTGGGTATTTAAAAATATGTAAATCTAGTCTATTTTATAGATAATCCAAAATACAAACACCCCCCAACTACAAATTGAAACACAATAGATTATCCGTATGTGTTCACTAACTAACAGTGCAGTACATCCTGCACCCTCTTTATTATTATGTGGCATTCATTACGCTTCTATTCATCATAATGTAAGCTTCTGCATGCAACGGCACGCCCAGATTTGCCACCCTCTAATGTTCAGCCAGAACCTATGGGAATATATGTTGGCATAAATCCTTTATTTGGAATGATATGTTATATTATGCATCATCTTCATGTTAGCTTGTATAAAAAACAATGTTTGTATTTCCATGAGTGATCATTGACACGTTAACCTAAATCATTTGACTGACATTGTCCCGTCTTAACTACGAATTTTGAATTCAAATTGATATAATGATAAATTAATTAATTATTTTATCAAAATAATTCAGTCCCATGCATCTGTTTTAAAACGATATTTTGCCGCACACATTCTGTCAATCAATTTTCTAATGATTCGCGGGACTTTTTTAAATATTTTTGTTTCATAAGAAGTTTTTCCTGGGAACAACAACAAAAGAATAAGCAGAATTGTTTCAGCCGTTATTCATGCGTGATGCCGTGAACAAAGAAAATGGGGTTTCATTTTAATGTAGGTATGCAATGCATTGATCCAAGATCAAAATGATGATCACTGATGCAGACTGATTATAAATTATGTACTTACATCTTTAGGTGAAGGTTGTTTTACAATGTCTAGGGAAAGAAATCGCTGTAGGTATAAAACTAGGAGGACAATCTATCAAGAAAAGTATATCGCTACAAATGACAAGATTCATGCATTGTTGGCATAAACCTTGTGTTATGGTGGAGTGTTTATCTGCTTAGTAATAGTTAGTGGCCTGATACATGTTATTTGTAATGTAGTCTGTTACATGTAGTAGGGGTGGAACAATAAATATCTGGAGTGTATAATAGGGTTGACGTAATAAATATATGAGCAGGGGGACGCTGCGTGTAGCCGAGTCGGTGATTTATAGACCGCCAATGTCCCCGGCAGCGTGTGCTCCAATGCTTTATCTCGCCAACGCACACACCTCCCCATAATCAAGTATCAACATACCTACTTACATACCGAACTTTGTGGTTATATTATTATTATTTCGATTGGAGTGTGAGACATGACACCTGATGACAAAAATCCCATGTGAAAAAACTGCAACACTGCACTTGGTCAGCTTATTCAAAACCCTCTAAGTAGATATTATCAATCGTATGCGTAGGTACCGTTAGGACAGAGTGGATGGGGATGACCAGAGACAGAGAGGAGTGGCGTGGACATGAGGAGGCCTATGTCCTGCAGTGGATGATCACGGACTAATATGAAAGTAGATATCTAGCTAGAGAAAAACAGTTCAGCAGTGTGTAGATAAGTACCTACACAGTTCTAGAATAGTCTATAAGTAGATACTCTATATACCTAGATAGTTCCTATTCTATTTAGAAAACCTATCTGTACAGTGTATCAGCACCTTTAGAAGTATTTTTTTTTTGGATACCAATGTCAGATCTTGTTCCCACTTGTCATGTGCCGGCTCTGATTTTTATTCGGGTGGCAGAACATTGTGTATGGAGATATTAAATATCTCCATATATAATGGTATAAATTTTATACTTACCGGGTTAGTGTGAAAAGCTCCATACAAAATGTTCTACTATATACCAGAGCGCCCGAATAAAAATCGTACACGACATATACCTATACGACAAGTGGAAACAGTCTGTTATTCAATAAGTCCTACATCAACGAATATACTTTGTGTAAATGTCCTTATTTTCCTTTCTGTGTTCCGTCTCATTGCCCTGAGGTTATCATGGAGAATTTCATTGACAATATACGGGCCTTGTTGTCTCTCTATGTTGTTTTAAAAGCCTTAAGAGTATCGATAGCTACATGTCGTATGTATGTCACGTTTCATTCCTTTTTAGATGATAGTATACAATTAGGTTTAAACCTAAACTGCTTCCATTCTCTAATAGAAATAATTAATAAGAAATGGAATGGTTTTCCTGTGTAAGTATCTACCTACTAATTAACAATCAGACAGTAATGTCTCGGTTAATTATTTACACAACACAATATATTATGGAGCCTCCAGACACCTCTACACTGAAATGGTTGAAGCCAAGATAATTACACCCCAATATGGAAGGCAGAACAAGGTTTTGTCCGGCCAAACACTCAACAGCCGTATAATTATTTTTTTAACAAGCAGCCACACCTGTTTGGGAACAACAGTGAATGCTTGACTTTCTTCAAACCTTTCAACCAACTTCCAATAAAGACAGGTAGGTAAGTATTAGAAAAAGGCAAAAGTGGTATACCTAATTGCACTCAATTATTCTATCCTAACATAGCCCGTTTCATGTACGAATCAACTTTTTGATGCAAACATTACATTAATAATTACTGTCCAATTCGAGGTGGTTGGTGACCCAGCGGTTACAACGCCGGCTTTCGTACTGCGGACGTCGTGGTTCGATCCCAGGTGCCGACCATCTTCCTCTTTCACGACACAAGCTTTGAGTAGCTTACTGTGAAAGAGTCAAGGAGTGTATTTGTGTTCACTTTGAGCGAGCACAGATTCATTTTTATATAAAAAAAAAATAAAGAATTTTAAAATTTGGACCACTGCAGTTGACGGCTATCTTCCGCTGTTGGTCGACATAACAGCTATAAGATCATGGAAGAAATACATACCCGTCTCTGTCATTGTGATACTTGATCACAGGTTTCTTCCTGCACAAAACGTGAAGAAATTATGTCAAATTGTCCGTATTTCTCAACGTGGAAAAGGGAGAAGAGGCCTCTTTGAGGGACGATATAACTGACTTCTAGGACAAACACACAATTATGGACCCTTTTCTATGCCTGTCGTTGGACATCGGCAGTATTCTCGTAGCGGTCTTATTGCAATATTATTGAAAAGATATCTTAAAGGGCGGCTCGGATAAGGATTGGGCCAATCAGAGAGAAAGTGGGAGTGTCATGATCGTTCCACGATTGGCTACATCGTATTTTAGACACTCATTCTTTCCCGAGAATAACCCTGCAGGTTTTGCTGCTAGCAGTAGATATGTACCTTATACTACAGAGCTATTGCAACAGATGTACGATGCCTAATAGAGTTCCTAGCGAGAGGTGATAGAAATATCCTAATGTTTAGTGAACATCAGGGAAAGGTATTGCTGGATCAACTTTTCTATCCCTAATTTTATACACTCTTCTAGTCTCAAAATAAAGCGCTCTAAATAGATCAACTCTATTTAAACATTGAGTCTATAGGTAACGGTGCCATGATGGTTAATTTTCAAACTTTCAAAATCAAACCCATTGGAAATCTTCAACATGTTAAAAATTGCATGATCCCAGCAGAACTCAAACTCGCATCCCACACATAGACGCTAACCACCGATTCAACCTAGATAGGTATTATTGTTATTTATAAACCACTTTTAGACATCACTGTAGAAATTTTTAAAAACATTATTAAAAGACAATGTTGATTTATAAAATTTAGTATGTCGATTTTCTTGTAGATCATAGCGCGCTATACGCACATTCCGCATATCTCCCCTAAAATAAACAGCACGCAACCTCCCCCGTTCGAGAGGAATAAAGAACAGGAACAACAACTGTGATTGGCCGCATTCCCCAGGGCGTGACAATATACTTAATTCTGTTATGATTACCCTAACACCACAATATTATTATGTGGAGGGTGAGCCATATCGCACGGGTGACTGAATTGATTTTAATTATAACCCCCGCTCAATGAGTCTATGTGTATTTTATTATGTTACTGTACCAATAAACAGCATCCCCCATATCTCTTGGGGGTGCATTACATGCTTTTTGTCTGTCGTACCATACTTACTCGATATTTCGTTATTAAAATACCTACCTAATGGAAAATATTATGTTATAGGTAATATACCTACCTATAAAAATAATCAGTAATTCCTTCAAAATAACTGGTTAAGAATTTGAGCACGTAATTCATGATACTTAGGTATGTCCATAAAAGAAAATTATAAAACCGACAAGACTTGAAAATTGCGGAGACATTTTATCTATTTCTTATTTAAGATATTGCGGAGTTTCATATTGACATTGCGCAAGATCGAACGCTGCAATTGATTTTTTGCCTCTCAATTCCTCTAGATGGAGTAATAAAGAAAAATGTATGTTTGTAGGTAGTTAGATAATAATAGATACTGATTGTGATACGTCCCATACAGGCAATAAAAAAATGACGTTTTAAGCAAAACGGAAAAATAATATCGAAAAAAGAAACAGGTAGGTAGGTGCTTAAAAAAGAAGATGAATACGTATAGGTAAGTATAATTCCATTTTTGAAAAAAAAAAACAAAAAAAGATCACCTAGGTACTTTTGTATTATAAGTGTCATAAGCCTTTCTGCTAAGACAATCTTAGTCTTGACTGTATATTTAGACGTCGATGTGGTTCTCGTAGTTGATTTGCACTTAGGTGATTGCTACAATCGAATCAGATAAGAAAACAAAACGCTCGTATGTCACGCCGACTTGGCTGTTGCTTCTGTCTATTTGTATAGAATCTTTATTATACCTACGTAATAATTATGAAGTTAGACGGCGAGTTTGATCTCCTTAAGCTTGTGTCACGCTTTCAGATAAAGAAACAATTCAATATAACTCACAGCCCACAACGTGCACCTATGCCTAGTAAGCGACTATTATACCTATATCAAGAAGTGTTAATACTAAGAAAACGCACATTATATTTTATTCTATCTGTAGGGTCTTAGAATCACGATTGTGTTAATGAATGAATTGAGTAAAGTGATCACAGAGAGTTATCGAGTCGTTTAAGATATTTTCGAAAGTAGGCAACCAGCGAGTAGATCGCAATTCTTAAGAGGCCCTCTGTATAAGACATATTATGGCAGAATGAATGTATTCAAGCAAGCACTACTCAGCAAATTCATTGTGTTATTTTAGCTTCAAAGTATATCTAGGTAAGTACGCATGTCTGCATATCACTTCTTGTAACACATACCTACCTAGCTAAGTAGGTAGGCACATCTATGCCTAGTTTTTAACATCTTCAGAAGGCAGGAGAGTGTTGAAGTTTTTATTAAAAAGCACGTAATATTTCAAAATTATTAAAAACTAGCTGACCCGTCGAACTTCGTATCGAAATTAATAATATGGGTACTCTATTTTTTATGCAACAGAGCTCAAATTCGTTTTTTAGTTATTTAACACGAATGACTATTTACTGGAATTAGCAAAACCTGCATACCACGCTGCATTCATTGGGTCTGAGTTAAGTTTTACATCAAAAACTTATAACCTATGTTAATATGATGTGGGAAGAGGTCATCATTGCGCAAGATCGAGTGCAATGGAGAGCTCTTATTGCCTCACTTTGCTCCTGAGTGGAGTTCAAAGGGAGTTTTAATTTTGATTGATTTGATGTTAATATGTAAAAAAAAGAATATAATATATATTATATTCGATATTTTAATAGTTATTTTGCTCAGTTAAAATAATATTGATTGATTAATCGAAGTACGATAAGGAACATCTCCGTACCGATTCAAAATACGCATTGAGGTGTCAATACTTTTTTTGCCCATCACGCTGATTCCCGAAGGGGGTAGGCAGAGAGTATGGAATTCCATTCTTTCCAATCCAAACTCATTCGCTTCCTACAAACGCATAACATTCCGCATACATGCTCTTATATGTATTCCTTTTGCTCCTGACTTGGCCCTCCCATAAGACGGCACCGATATGGTCGGTCTATATCATTCCAGGTCGTCCTCGTCTGCGTGCACCTATTCTTTCAGATTTTTATATCCATTTAGTCATTCTCTCTTCGTTCATTTTCTTTACATGCCCAAACCTTCTTTCTTTATTCACTTTCATTCTAGTACTACACTAACATCCACTCCACATTCCTTTCTAATATTATCATTCCTCACCTTATCAATAAGTCTCTTTCCGCATATCCTACGCAGTGATCTCATTTCCACAGCATTTATTCCAACTTCCAAATTTTTCGTCCATGTCCAAGTTTCACTCCCATAAATCATGGATAGTATCAGGATTGCATTGTGCATCAACTGTCGATTTCAGAGATATCTTCTTAGAGGTCTAAGTGCACCGCCAACCCTTCTCCCAGCCAATTTCCTTCTTTCAATCTCTTTTTCACGCCTTGCATCTCTTCTAAATAAATTACCTAAATAGACATACTTCTAAGTTCTCGACATTCACTTTCACACAACATTGCGTTCTTAAATCTTCTCTTTCAAAACAGTGGAAATAAACAAAAAGCACATTTAATGCAGTATCTGTGATTTTTTTTTCTATCTTCTATTACAACATGGTGGAAGTGTAGCAATTTTTATTTTCAATAAAGAAACAAAATGCTAGGTAGCAAATAATATCCAGCTTTTTTTTTTTTTTTCATATTAACGATGCAGATTATATTTACGTTATATGTATGTACTCATCCTCTGTAAAAATCAGCCCATAAACGAAGAATTTTGATTTTCAAACAAACAAAAAAAATAGTCTACTTGTTCTTCAATATAATCATGTATTCCTCGTGTTAAAACTTACCAAAACTCCTTATAAAAATTTACTGCAATGCAGTGGCGTAACTAGGGGGGGGCGGGGGGGGCGGTCCGCCCCGGGCGGCACATTTCAGGGGGCGGCAAAATGAGCCGACAAATAAAAAAAAACTTGGTAAAAAACACAAAACTTAAATAGATACGAGAATTTGTGAAGGTAAAATAAATGAGAAAAAAAAATCGGGTCCCCGAGTTTGTGAAGGGAAAATAACTGAGAAAAAAATCGGGGCCCCGAGTTTGTGAAGGGAAAATAAATGAGAAAAAAAATCACTAAAATTCTTAAAATTGATAAAATAAAGGTTTTTTTTTCCTTTTAACCTGTCTCAGCGTAAGCTATCTAGTAGTTTTTTCCATTTATATAGGGGGGTGGGGCGCCAAACTTTATTAGATTGGGGGGGGGCGACAAACTTTATTAGATATGGGGGGGGGGGGGGCGCCAAATGTTAATCCCGCCCCGGGCGGCGAAAACCCACGTTACGCCACTGCTGCAATGAATATTATATGACTTATTCAATCAATCTATTTCATACGATATATTTTACAATCGCATTCTATCAATTGCAACAATAAACAATCCACTGACAGTTCTTTCAAATGTCAATTAATTAAAATTCAAAAGTAGAACAAAATTATATTGTAAAAAATACTATAAAGATTGCCTACTTAGAGTGTTCTTAAATTTTCTAATTTTCCATACATTTTTATTATTTTTTTTCTTCTAAATCAACCTTCTCCCGATAAAAGCCTACACGACAAAGAAAGAATTAGCGAAATCGGTCCAGCTGTTTAGGCGTGATGCGATGATATCGGGAAATAAATCTCCATTTTTATAGTGTTCTTAAATTTTCTAATATTCCACGCATTTTTTTAATTTTTTTCTTCTAAATCAACCTTCTCCCGATAAAAGCCTACACGACAAAAAAAGAATTAGCGAAATCGGTCCAGCCGTTTAGGTGTGATGTGATGATATCGGGAAATAAATCTCCATTTTTATAGTTTTCTTAAATTTTCTAATTTCCTATGCATTTTCCTTAATTTTTTTGTTCTAAAAGGACACTCTCCTGATAAAAGCCTACACGACAAAAAAAGAATTAGCGAAATCGGTCCAGCCGTTTAGGCGCCATCCGATGACAACGCGAAATAGCTCTCCATTTTTATATATAAGATAAGTAATTGAAACAAAATGTTTACATTTTTTTGTTTTTTTCATAGAATAAAGTAGGTAGTAGGTAAAATATGTTTTATTGAAAAAAAAAACAGTTTTAGGAGTGATTTGAAAATTGATAAGCGGTTTATAGGCGGTTTCATCTGAAAGTAGAAACTAAAGTAGGTACACTTTGAATCATCTGGCCCGAATGGGAATCGACTTCAGGAACTCTTGTGCCTAGCTTCAGATATTGGTGTAGCTAGATAGACATTTATGAAATAACATATTATATGAATTAATATGATTAACTTTAAACAGATTATTAAACTAAAAATAAGATATAATGGGTGTTATCCATTTGTCTTTTAATAGTACCTACCTACCTGCCTACTTAAGTCGTTTTATATTTGAATTGAACAATCGCGAAAATCCCACCTAAATATGCAATGATTCCAGATCTTCATATTTGATAATCTAAAAGCTAGTTGATTTGTTCTGCAGCTGTGATATTGAAATGTGCAGTAATATTTAGATCGATTGAGTGGACACCTACATTGTGCACCAAAACATAAAACAAATCTCTCAGTTGTTGTTGAATTATTTGATTGAAATATTAAAGTTTTAACATGAACAGTCGCTTATTGGTAAACATGAACAGCTACTTAGATAAATCTGCTGCTAAACTGTATGACACAAATATCTTAATGTGGGCAGCTTATAGCTACTATATAGCGAGCTGTGCATTCTATCAAATAGCTACCAATAATGTCTATGTAGGTACATTTCAGCGCACGTATAAAACGTTTAATTAATCATTAGTATTCAATCATGTTTGTTATCAACCTAGATAGTTGCGACGATTTATTAGCTGTCAAAACCTTATTGTTTTAGATTGAAATAACCTACTGATTAATTCACTCTGTTCTGGGTAGTTACCCACTTGTTATAATATTATTAACATTAAATGTAATTGTGTAAGGTTTAATAAACTTTTTCTATGATAAGTTGTAATGAAACAGAATTTTATCGAATTTTAAACATATATATACTTAGATATTATTCCTCAACAGTTAAATCGTGTTGAAAATTGTAATGAATTTGAAAAAAAAGTGCAAAATTTCATCCTTAAAACTCATTATAATGAACTTGCACTATGTAAACATTGGTATGTAGGTAGAGGTACCTACTTTAAAAAACTGGTTAAGGCAATCAGAAGCTCGTTAAACTTATCGATTAGGCTAGATTGCTAGATATCTTTCAGGTTTATGTAAACCGTAGGTAAATGTCAAAATTATTAGATAGAAAAATAGAGAATTTACTTATCTATATCTGCATTATTCTTGCCCGATTCGCAGGCAAATACGCACCTATAGGAAATCCGTTGGACACTTGGAGCTTGTAAGTAGTAAAAAAAACACGTAAACATTATTGAAATTATTGATTATTTAGAATGAAAAATGGAGTAGGTACAAAAACTTTTTCTAACAACTATTTCGTAGGTAATTTAAATGAAACAAAAATATTTTAGCTACAACTGATGATGGTCACGTTATATTTATTATTTTATTCCCTTCCGAGAAATAGTTAACAGCACGCGTGTCAAGACAGTGGTGCAGCCGACAATTTGTCGCGATTTGCAATTTACTTATGAAATTCACTCCAACGACCGTATATATTTAATTTTAAATCCTACTTTAAAGTAATAAATGTATTCAACTATAAAATGGTAAGGTCTTGTATCTATAGAAGGAGATGCTTACCTACATATTTCACGACTCCATGTTTGTGTCTATGTCTATTAAGACATCGAACCGTTGGTCTAATGTATCTAAACAATATTTTTCAATGTAGGTTTTTCAATATATTTTAAAGACACCTATACGAACACCTATGTATTTGTAGGTGGTATTTATGTTTAAATTAAAAGGAATTGAATTTCAAACAGCATTTTTCAAAATAGGTAGGTAGGTACATTAGTACTTACTGATGCAAATTTTTTTGCAAAAAAAAAAGTAGTAAAGTATCTGTGGCCATTTCTAGATGTCAATTATAGTTGGTAGCTATGTACATTGAATCTTCGAGGCTTCCGAATGATCGATAAAAAATAGCAGAGTTTTTACTTCTACAGAGTCAGTTTAAAATGATGTTTATTAAATAATAAAATACATCTACGCTTTATGAGTTAGGTAGGTATGTGTCAGAAAAATAAGACTTAAGTGCATGTTGAAAAAAATTAGTATTGATGAATCACACTTAATTTTAAGTCAATTTTTCACTTTATTAATTACTTTAACTGGCAGTTAATTTTAAACATGAATCATATTTTGTGTGTAACTTGATACAAAATTGTTACGTAACATATTGTGTTTTTGTGGGGTTTAGTAAGATACTACGTGATTTCAGTCACATATGACTTTTCATATACGAATATAGATATTATTGGTAGGTAGGTATAATAAATAATAATTAACTTCAGAGTTTGTTTTTACATCTGCTAAAACACATAGGTAGACCAGAAAATTACGTAAATCATGTTACCTATATAGAATTCACATTCATCCCGTGCTGTAGTATTTTCAAACCGAGCAAACCCTGAAATTTCCCCTCACTTAGCAAGACCTGTGCCGAGGCGGATTATAAAAATATAAAACTATACTGACTAATACTTAATGTACCTACCTATAATAAACCATTAAAATATGAATCACCCAAACAATAATTCCTATGACTATGTTAAGCCATCGTTATATTTACATTCCTCAAGCGATGAAAAAATTAGAGACAAAAAGACAGATTCAGAAAAAAGACCGAAACAAAACAGATCATCACAATGACATTATCAAACATACATGCATGTTTTGCATGTAAGCATGATAAAAGGACAAATTGTTTCCCCTTAAAGCAATAATGGATTATCAATATTAATTAAAATCTTAGCTAAATTGAAATGAAGAGTCCCCTTGCACAATCGTCTGTTATCAAATCAAATATTAATATTCTCCAAGCGGACTACATAACACTTATCACCTCCCAATGCTGATATTAGCTCTCCGACAAGCTTCCCCTAACAGCCATCTCTGAGACACCCTCACCTCGATTTACATCGGATTCAGAACCCAGAATTCATTACAGAATATCATGAATTTTGGGTCCTACTTATATGTTGATAAATTAGTTTATGAGATTTAATCAACGACTTTATCATTCGGCGTATAAGATAAATGTTTCGTCATACCTGAGTGTAGGTTGGGCAAATGATAATTTCACAACTTTTTTGTAGAAAGAAGTAGAAAAATGAAGAATGTGGTAAATGAAGATTTAATTTTAACCAACCATCTACAACTAGAATGTTTAGTCTTTTGGGAAAAGATGTCAAAGAAACTACACGATCATACACTCAAAATATGTTCTGTCACCTACGCTTTAACATAGAAGGGATTTTTAACATTTTTCATTATTGCAGGTTTTTGGCATGATTTTAAGCAAAAGATGAGCGTTTTTGGAAGCAAATGGAGTTTAATCGTTCTCGATCCTACCTGCCCGTTTTCACTGTGTCGTAGGTATGCCCGATCCGACCAAACATCGTATGCTTTGATGGCTGAACTTTTCATATGGAGCTGTTCACATCTTTTATCGTCCGACAAGAATTATTGTTCCCAATAGACGACGAAATCCGATGAAAAGGTCGGATCTGATACACGAAACAGAGTGTGAGCAATATCTAACTGTCAATTTAACACACAATAAATCGTTATCCAATCCAATCTCCCTTTAGACCCCACTTAGGGGCATAGGGAGGCAACAAGAGCTCTCCATTGCGCTCGATCTTGCGCAACGTTAATGACCGTTATCGTTATAATGGGACTTAAAACAAACTGTCAAATAGATGCATCATATCAACACAATTTTGGCCTGTACCTACATATACATAATCTGGAGGTAGTTTGCCGAAGAATAAAAAAAAAAAAAACTTACTTCAAAATATCCAAAATATAATTCAAAAAATATATAAGACAGTTAACTCTAAAACGTTTACACGGAGAGTCTGCACCCTCCTCTTCTAGCGATGTGTTTAATAGAATTAATCTCAATTTGTTGTAGTTGTAACGTTCCCAACCCTCTTGCTATAGGACCCTTCACAGAGCCATATCTGGAGCCGCAAGTAGACAATAATATGCGGAACCTCCTCTCCGATATTCAGAGGCGCCTCGGGTATAATGTAGGTACAGCGCATCCTCCCCTACTCAACAACACGGCGTTCCTTCAACATCTCGGGGGATGTTTTATGGAAAATTTGTGAGATATAAAGCTTTTTCCAGATTGGAATTTTCACACATACTTGACGTAACCTAAAACATGCTGCTTGTGAGATTGTCGTTGAAATATCACTAAGTAATTACTTATTGATATAAAATTAATAAATAAAACACGTGTCTTTAATTTGTAGGTGTTGGAAAGACATTTATTTATAGTTTTCAGGCTGTCTTAGTAATTAATTATTATTGTGTGGTACAAGACACATCAAGATAATATTGAGGATCAGGACTTCGAACCGATAATTATTTCTTAATAATAACATTAATTTTGTGGTTATTTTTAGTGAGTTCTCATTAGTTATGCTATCTATACATAGTTACCTTACAATAATAATTTATGTATATGGAAGTATGCAGATACCACCGCAACACAATGCACCTCATTATCACATTAATAATTGTATAATTATACGCTAGGCAGGTAATATAGTTACACAGTTATAACTAATTATCACCTGGTTACGTATAATTGACAATCCATAAAACATTAATTATCATCGCAACATATTCACTATTGTCTAATGAACATAAAAGAAATACTTATTTATGGTTTTTAAATAGTCATAATATAAAATTGCGTTCATACACACATCGATACGTCTCCGAGTTAAATGGGTTACTTAGTAAGTATAATATTGAAATATTTTCTATGCTGCACACTTTATGATCAAAGGAATTTTTTTCTTGATAATTTCCTATATGTAAGGTACGGGAAGGTGCTTGTTAAATGCAGTTAGTCACCTACAATACGCCACTTTTAATTCGGCTGAAGTATACTTACTCCGCTAATACGGTAAAATCTTACTTAATTGAAGGTTGCATTCTAAATACATAAAATGTATTGTCCCCTTGTTATAGATTATTTTGATCGAAATCGAACCACTAGGATTGAGAAAAATGTTTTATTGCTGTAGCCATCTAAACCCCTATTCTAAATTTACTGACATACTTCAGTGAGAAATTTCACAAGAATTTTGTAATGAGAGCTTTGTGAAGTAATTTGTGGTTAGGCTTTACTCGTTTTTACAGATGATTTTGTTGATTTACGCCATCGTTAATGTCACAAAGATTGTGTAAATAGGTAGGTACCTAATATCGAATATTGTTGACGTATAAAATGCTATATAAACAGTTTGAGATTAAATATACCTATTATGAAAAAATCGAACGTGATGATTGTGATGTTTGTGGTTAAAATTTCAAGTTCATTCCAATAACCTATGTCGTGACTTTTACGATTTCGGCTTATACTGTTTTGCTTTAAATGAAATATGTTTCCTCGAATTTTGCTTTGTAAGTAGTTGGGATATTGCAAATCGACACAAAAAGAAACCCAAGATTTCTGGTACCTACCTACCGTAGATGGATTTACAGCATTATTTTTACAAGCAGTAGCGCAATATTGCGGATAAAGAGTAAGTAGCCAGGAATTTATTCATAATAAAAACAATGCGAGTGCCTCATCTAGTCAACCACGAACAATAAATAATAGTGATGTTTTCATGTCGTCATCTTCCGTAGCTAATGTCAGAATCGTATTAAGTATTGATTATGGCTCGAATCAGCGCGATATCTGTGGTTGGAAAACCATACCATTAGAAACTCAGATATTAAAATAATATAAAGTATCGTCAAGGGATCACGCTAAGCCAGCCTTCAAAACAGCAATAGGGGACGGTCTTAATCCCATAGTGTTTCAATTTACCCTTTAAATCAAATATTAATTGATTTGAGATGATTGCATCAAGAAAAAGTTCACTATATTATTATGTTATATCATATTGTTTAAGACACCAGGGTATTCGGAACATTTCGTATTGGGTAATGGGAAAATATTATAGTACCTACCTACTTATTTATCGATAAAAAAACCATATAGATAGTGTAGGCTCAACAAAGTGTTCCATTTATGTATAAACCATCAGACCAATACATTTTACAGTATTGTTTGAAAAAAAAAAAAAAAGATTCCAATTCGCTATTCATTTTAATTGAACTAAAAAGCTTGTATTCGCCTAGGTATAAATCAGACCTGTCAGTCAATCGGGTGATCTTCAGTGTATTGGAGGTGGTAACAAAAAAGAAAAATAAAACCCTAGTACCTACCTAGGTAAGTAATTCAAAACTCAATTTAAACAAAGTGGAAGGTTAATAGCATTCCTATCACATTATCTTGTAGCGAGTCCATACATAATCAAACAGATAACAATCCCGCTGAAAGCTACGGCGTACAAACATGACCTTTCACGCAGAAAAACTTAAACAAACACAACCTTATAAAATATACGATTGAAAAAATACAAAGGCCTCTGGATTCACGCGCAAAAGAAATCGTTGAAGTTTTATAATAAGATTTAAAATCATCAAATTGGTAAGTTATGTACCTATATTTGATTAGCTCATCAAAACACTGTGTGATCGACTAACACCGCCTACCCTAATCAGACATAATATTATAATATGTAGTTCTGCTTGAATTTACATACATGCACATTGCACATACGATCAGATCTGTTGTGAATTTGTATAGACAGTTTGTGAATTTGTATAGACAATCACGCACTAAAATCATTTTACAGGTCAAATTATAGAAGAAAATCTCTCTAAGTTACTTATAAAACTGGCGAAGCTTACATACAAGGGGATATTCCTTAAAGCTATATCAATAATAATTATTTTCCATACTTTCAGAAACAACGTTTTAATGTACCTATCTAGCAAAAATAGTGAAAAACTGATATGGGACCTTGTAAAACTTGATTTATTTTTCGCCATAGCTTAACCATCGCATTTTTACTCTTCGCTACTGAGGGTAGGTAGGTGTCTTTCCAAAATCTCAGAGAGAGAGAGAGAAAGAATGAAGTAAAGTTTTTTACTCTCTTATCGTCGCTTCGACCGCAATATGTTTGGATTTTTCGCAGATTTGGTATTTGAAATACTGATGAGACATTCATGATTCGCAAATTTCCCTCGAACGAACGTTTAAAAGAAAATACGCGAGCGAAACAAACGGAGGGAAGTAGGTACCTACTCGCCCTAACAATACCACGATGTCTGTCTGCCTCAGACAAAACTTGGAAAGAAAAATGGTTCAACTGAAGGCTCGCCTATAATGACAGCTAATTGTGTTTGTACTGTAACTGTTTGAATGACGATTTGATTTTTATTGTGTTTCGCTGCTAACTATTTGCCTACTTAAATACTTACAATAAAATCAGATGAACCCATTGTGCCTGCAAACACGCAATAACATCGCGATATTATCAAGTATTAATTTGACAGATGCAGGAAACATAAACCTAACAACATTAAATCATAATAACTGTAATCATTGCATTTGAATGGATGCATTTCTCTCTCTGATGGTATATCCTATACTCAGTTTAGCCTCGCTTATTTTTGCAACATATTTTTTTATTATTTAAATTTAGACCGTAACTTCGTCTTAAAACAAATTTTGCAACATATTGTGACGTACACGAATCATAAGGAATGCGAGGATCGCAGCGAATATGCGAAGTCAATGACGAAGAAGATTATAGAACGGTATGCGATATCTTTCACATAAAACAAAGCTTGTATTGTCAAAGTGCATGCGGAAATGGTGGCAATGCCTGGTAAATGGATGTCTTCTCTCAGGTAGACCGCCAAAGATGTAAAAGAAAAAACTAAGACTCGATCTTGCAAGCAGATTTAAGAAAACACTTAACTGCTTTTTTGCCGTTTTATTTTTATGAACTTTCAGTGTGCCTACCTACTAGAAACTAGTAAGTAACTCGATGATCGAACGTTCCTTTGTCTACAAACCCACGTTGGCACCTACTTAGAAAGGTTCACATGCCAGTGTAGATATGTAGGTAGGAACATTAATTTCTCAATAAAAACACTAGGCGGATATTGAAATAATCAATAATTATATCGTTTTTAAGTGCTAATTACTTAATGAATAGGTTGGCACCTATATAAAGTTGATTGGTCTTTATAAATAAATATTATTTTTCAATATCTTTATATATACTTAAATTTATTTTGTTCGCTTTTATGTGACAGAGTCCTCATAAACACATAGACTGATATTTGTTAAAATTTTGAGTGTGACAATAAATTGTTAGGGCGTAGAGTGGATTGCCACATTAAAAAAAGAAGAATAATATTTTGATACCTAGATTACTTCTACGCTGATGAGGTTTGACATTACTTATGATCCGAATGAAAAAAATATTTTTCGTAATTTGTAATTTATTTTTATTGCCACTTACCTATCGTAATTTGTTTGAAATATTGTTTTGAAAAGTCGCAGTTTAAAAAATTGTAATTTCAAGCTGATCATCGTAATGATTTTAATGACTGTAATACTTAATATAAATAGGTAGTCTTTTGAAGTATTGATTTTTGAGTGAACGATGTTCCAATCATAATATCTTTTAATAGAATGACATTATTCGTCGAGTCTGCTAGTAATTTTTTTTCAATCGAATACGCATCAAAAGTTTGTTAAATCACTCAATAATATCACTTAGTTTAGGCATGTAGGTACAGAAAACATACAATACGAATTCAGAGTATAAAGCTACTCGGTATAGAAATATCTATAGAACACGCACATCATCTCAACACACGTTTAAAGTGTTTAAAAACCAATATCAATCCATTAACGCTGTTTTAACGAGGTGTTTATATACCTATACCGTCACTCCGTTCACATCCCTGGGTAGGCACATAATATTATGTATTATCAACTCTTCAGCTACATTACTCTTTAACAACTCTACAAGTAGGTAACTAGTGTTTGTATCAAGTAAATACAACTCTCTTGATGCAGTTGGTTTAGCTAATAATATTTAAATCTTGTGAATTGTCTTGTAACCTCAAAATATTTTGTTTAAACACATCGTAATCTTTCGTGTATTGTCAAAAATTATTTATTTTTTGGTAGGTACCTACCTACTAAGATTTTTATATGTGATAAATAGGGATATACATATACCTAGGTATATATGTGTGTTTGATATAATAGCTAGATAATATATCATTATATCTTATACCTACTTACAAAGATATAAAGATATAATAATCAAATCTCATAAAATATGTAACTTTGCAGGGAAGAGGGAGAAATGGAAGGAGTTCGAAGAGGCCTATGTCTATAGCAGTGGATCAGAGAAGGCTGAGGAAGAAGAAGATGTAGGTATATCTATTTAGGAAAAAAATGCTTAAAATCATAGTAAACGACATCGTTAACGAATAGTATATAACAAAATTACACAGATATGAAAATACAAAAATTAACCCTTCAAAAAATATCCAATGAGCCTTCAAATTGATGAAATGAATGAATTGTGGACAGGCACATAAACCCGTCTAAATATTCCTTTTGAAAAAAAAAAATTTTTAAAACAATTTAAAATATTTTTCAAACACAACAACTGAGCGTCTAAAAGCGTCGCGACGACAGTTTTACAAGACTCTGTTAATACGCGCCCGATGACGGACGCATTGCCGGCAATTACAAACAAATTGATATCAATCGACGGAAGAACTTCGATATTAGGAGTAGCGATACTCGGGCCGTTATGATTCCCATTCATCATTTCTGGTGGCAGGCGTGTTTATCCAATGAGTTATGTTCTGAAGGAAAGATTTACAATAAAACGTGTGTGATAATTGGAGTTTCAAAATAACATATTTCACAATAATACAAGCAATTATCGTATGAAAGAAATATTTCAGTACGAATATACGTAGTCAAAAAAATAATGTAAACAGATATCTTCAACCATATTTACAAATAATACTGCCAAAGGCTGAATTAGATCTTTGTTACGCTTGAAACCACGGGATTACTCCGTAGTTAGAATATTTCAGGAACTGAGAAACCAACCTTAGTGAAATATGAATCCGTATAGCCTATAATGAAGGAACGTTCTCATCAAAACACTGGAAACTGGCATTGTAATGCCACAAAATTTACCCTTTGCATTGTCATGTTCTGTTCAGAAATGTTTGAGGACAAGTTCATACTCACAAAAGTTATTAAATTGATAAACGCTTTTGCCTGGGCAAGTCTAGCTTACAATTATTTTTTCAATGAAGGAATAATTTGAGAAAGTTAATGGTAGAAACACACTTTTGTGTTGTGGCGCGTCAGAAAAATCCTATCTATTTGATTTTAGTCACAACACACTATAAAACAATAGCTTAAAAACAATCATGTTATTATCATGCATTCAATATTCAATGGTGTTTGATTTTATGAGGAAAATTTTACAAATTTGGTCCTCTAAAGGTAGATAGGTATACTATCGTTTTCTCCTGTTGTTTCGAAGGCTGGATCAGTATATTATGATCGGTAACGTAAGCAAACATTCGCCGTTTTAGGTGGCGATATTATTTGTCGAATATTTACCCGAAATTTCAATAACGGAAATCATATTATATTGAACATCAGTTTATTTCGATAAGATTTTTCTGTTGTAATTTTGATTTTCTTGTTAAGCAGTTCTGTAAACCGTAAGTTTCTATAGGTACCTACAATATTTGAACTATTATGTAAGCATAATATATAGTATTTACTATTATGTAAGCATAATATATAAAGTTTTCCCTATTTACGGAAAAATATAAAAAATGACCTATACTTTCCATAATATTTCCATGTTGAGCCAAATCCAACTTTAAGACCAAACTCTAATAATTATTACTTGAGTCTAAATGTTAGGGCCTCACTCACTTAAGTTAATTGAAAACATTTGGCTCCTTATTAAGGAGCTTTAAGCTAAGCTACCCACAATAAAACCTACAATTGTGTTTATTAGACGTAATAATATACGGGTTTTTTATTTTGAAATTTTGTGCAAACTTCGGTAATTATGAGCAATAAAATGCCTACTAAAATATTACCCGTGTGACACTTCATTGTATTCAAATAAATCAAAGAAAAAAACAACATACCAAATATAATATTTTATTAGAAGCTTTGAAGGTCTGTCAAAAATATTATTCGCCGCATCGAATCTACGGCCCCCTCTTCGAAAGACGGCGACTGAACCACTATAGGTTATTAACCACTTCAAATCTTGTCTAATCTATCAGAACATTTTATAAAAGCTCATTTAGGTAGAAACCTTAAAGTTAATGAATAAAAAAAATAATTTCTTGTCGTTGTTTTAGCTTGTGCTTCAAGGAATAATTTTTACGCCGAATGATTTCATTTCGAGGTAAGTATTTAAAACAGCTCAATTGTTAAATTCCAACTTTCAAAATATCGGTTCGTTTATTGCATTAAAAATATTTTAAGAGTAGTTGAAAATATAGACATAGTTCAAAACCTGGTTGCGGTTCAAGCAATCATTATAATGACATGGTGAGTTTACCTGAACACGCACAAACTATAACCACCCCTGCGAGGGCCTCTGTTCAAAATTTAAAAGGTCACAGGTCAAAAACCTCTCTTTTAAAATAATTACTTAAGTATGTGGGTAATGTTTGTTTCTTGTTGGCCTTGTGAAACTTAACAATACAATACTTTTTTACTAATTTTTTTTGTAGGTAGTTATCTAGATACTTAAATACTTATATTTTTTTGTTTTTTTTTTTGCTTGATAGGTATATTATATTGTCAACACGATATTGACGAGAGCGTTCAATTTCATTACAATTAATTAATAATATTACTTATGTTTGTCAATTAATAATATACATCGGTGGAATCAGTTCAAATTAATATTCAAAATCAATTCGTGATGGACTCGACTTTTAAAATGGACTAGTTCGATTTTTAAATATCTAATTATCCAATACTTTTAAACACATTTAGGTAACATTTGCTTGAGGATGGTAAAAGATGAAGATGATTAATTTTGACTCTAAATCTTAAATTTTAATGTATCTAATTAACAGCGTTTTGTGAAACGATGGAAAGCAGTGGCGAACAGTGAAAATTTTCGATTGTTAAGCTATAACGAAAAATTGAGCATGTTTTACAAAGTCGCAAATAATTGTTATAAAGGTATTTTAATCCGCTTGTGTGGACGCTTCGCCTCTAATGGATATAGTCGTTCTGTTCGATGCATTAATATAGCTTGAAATATCTACAAGAAAGTTCATAAACGTATGTAGAGTGCATCTACGTTATGGGAGAGAAACATTTCTGTATTGGTGAGATTAGATACCTGTCGGTATATAGTTTCCTGTCATGCTGCACATGCAGGTAGATTTCGAAGTTAAGTTTCAGAACGTCGACATTGGAGCACGTCCTTTTTTATCGGTGTTCATTTTTATGTTCTACTTTTAAAGGGACTCTGTCATAATAATTAGATACTTGTATTAGTCACCACACTAAATACATTTGCATTTCTCCGCTCACGACATAAACGCACTATAATACTTAGAACGACTCCGTTAACAAGGCCTTTTAGTACTCGCGCGAGTACAGATAAATGCGAGGTGTACCTAGACGGGCAGTCGCACAGCACGGGGACCGGCGCACAATGAAAACCGCGAACTAATTATGTTATTATAGGATCGTTGATATGCCCAGCGGAGTCTGATGCCTGTCACAATAATGCCCAAACGCACACACACACAATGTTAAATAAATTATTATAATTCGCAGAAATTATACTAAAATTATTTCATTTTTTTTTTCATATTGTATCACGGATGAAAAATTGCACTAATAATATTATTATCTACGTACTATTATTATTACGTATGTACCTATTGCGGCAACAGTATGAAATTTTGCGAGTTTTTAACTATTTATACTATTTTATACTAACGGATAGGTATACCGGCCTAATGACCAGACGGATAATATGGGAGCTAGTATGGCGATCGTTTTCACATAGTTTCAAAATATTTGGTATGTAGGTACCTACTTATGTAGTTACAGTTAACCACCAATCACATAGGTGTAGGTAGGAACGTAATCATAAACAAACATATAGGTACACACAAGTATAATAAGCTGCTTGGAGTGTCGAGTACGTACCTATTTACGCCGTTTATACGTCATTTTGTCCCATTTGAAAGTGAAATTTCCCTAATCAGATGTTTTTTATATTGTACCTTAAAATAGTTGTTTTGGGATTTTTTATTCTCTCTATCAATAATAATGTCAATTTTGATCAAATATAATTATGTTCACTGAGAGAAAAGTAAGGGGGAAAAGCTCGTATTTCTTGAGTTTTTTCTCGTAAGAACTGTTTTTTTTGACTCAGAGTGAAGCATTGGTTTTTTCAATGCTCCGTCATTGGATTTTCATACGAGGTATTTTCCCGTACGGTTTACTGGAAATTAGCACGTATTCGAGAGGAATTAATCTATGCAATGTCATTGAATTTTTAAATGATAGTTCATTGGAAAAAGCAATGCCGTCATTGATATATCTAAGTAAGAGTCTTTATATTTTCTATTAACGTACGGGAAAAAATCAATGCCGTACGTGGTATAAACCGTTACATCATTGAAAAATCTAAGTAAGGGCCTGTATATTTTCTAGTAGCGTACGAGGAAAAACCAATGACGTACTTGGTACAACCCGTTACTTCATTGATATATCTAAGTAAAGTCCTTTATATTTTCTAGTATAGTACGAGGAAATACCAATGCCGTGCTTGGTACAACCCATTACTTCATTGATATACCTAAGGAAGAGACTTTTTATTTTCTAGTACATTACGAGGAAAAACCAATGCTGTAATTGATTCAACCAGGTAGCAACCCCTTTCTTACCTATTACATCATTGCTATCTAAACTCTCAATACCTACCTAGATCTAAAAAGTCCACACATCCAGGTGTCTTCTTCGTACTTGATACGTTTTCTCCCAGTTGATCAAAACAAGACACTATGGAGGTATTGATGACTTGATGAAATTTTTGCGTCTCCCTAGATTACATTCAGCTCGTTTTGTGAAGTTTCATCTAAATTATAAACTGATGAGTTGGTGACGCATAGTCTCCTTGAGGAAACTCGCCAAACAGCTGGGAGAATACACCGTCTTCTCAGGCTATCCCTCAGTTGTCTTCCGTAGGTATGGATCACACATGTTTACAATGTGTTAATTTCGAAACTTGATCAAACGAATTGTAAGAATAAAAAATTACGATGAAATTGCGGAAGTTTTTTTGGAATATTCTTCTTTATTAAGACTTCACTTATAAAAGAAAAAGAAGAAGAATTTCCCAAAAAAAATCGCAATTTCATAGATATTTTATTTTGTCTTTTATATTTATTTATTATCCTTATACGGCACTTAATTTTTTTATGTCCACACTTGATCAAACGAGTTTTATGAACAAAAAAAATATAGCAATAAATTGATAATATTAAAATATTTATTTTTTTTAAGTAAAATCACTTGATCTCATTTGAAGGTCTTTAAAATAAAATAGAAAAAAATAATTATTTCCCAAAAAATAATTTCCAAATTCATTGAAAAAAAAAAATCTGTTAGTATACCTACTTATTTATAAGAAAATAGGTTGTTAACCTAAAAATAAATATGAACACGAAGTTTGAATTAAGGTATCTATTTCAATTTAAAGTGCCAATTGCAATTTGAACGTAAAATGTTTTGTCTTTTGTTCGTACAATTCGTTTGATCAATAATTATCCAGATAACACATTGTATAGAGAAATATAACTAGGTACATAATTTGTAAAATGATTTCAGTATAAACTTTTATGTTATGAGTAAACAAGTCTTGCATCTACGAGCTCAAGCAAACTAATGGTAGATCTAAGAGGTAGGTAGATTGCGTCTGGTAAAAAAATATCCCTACTCCGTCTGGAAATCACGGACGTACTTGTGAAAACCCCGTACGAACTTGGTTTTAACAGGTGCAGCACGGGAGAAAGTCAAGGGCCTGGATTTTTTCACGTTGTCCTTGCGAAATTCTCGTATTTACTTGTTTCTGTTGAAATTAATTATTGTCATTGGATTTTTCAAGTTTACTAGCTATTTTCCATTACCTACCAGCTCTTACCTAGTATCTTATTATTTGTACTGGCTTTACTCAAAACCAAAGAAATAATGGAATTTACAACAGAAATATATTTGACTTGCATAGGTTTTTGAAATTGTACGGATGTCCAGGAAAAAACTCCATGCTCCATCATTGAAAATACCAATGATGCTGCGTTTTCATACAAACCATCTCCGTAATAGAAAGAAACAATTCCCGTACGGGATATTTTAAATTATTATAAATTGAATCATTGTTTTATTCCAGTTGCATTAGTTTAATGAATGACATACAGCATTTACATTATTTCTATTCTTACTGGAAAAAACGTAAAACAAGTAAACTTGTTTCTTTCTATGAATTACTTGAATAATTCCCTGATCCGAGAATTTCGGAAATTCCATTCTTGGAAATGGAAATAAGCAGATAAGGTAAATTGATTATTTCAATGATAATGGTTTTTTTCATAAAAGTTTATGATTTTTTCTTGTATTCTGCGGTTTTTATAAAACCATTTACTGTACGTGCCTTCATCATGACAAAATTTCTCTCAGTGTTGGTACCAATATATAGGGATATAGATGTCTCTAAGCCTCATGTAGAATGTTTTCCGAACGCATCAATAATTGATGTCCATATTATACAAGCATTGAAGAAGCGAAAAATAATCATGATATTCACTGTATAGACCAACGGTTACCAAAGCGGTCTACCTTTATCGACCTCGCGCGGGTGTTTGCGAGGAGGACATCCCAAACAAGTAAGTGAATAGAAATTATATGGTAGAAATATTAACATGTGATTTTTTTAATATTAATCACGAAATAATAATGAAATTATATACACAAATGTAAGGGATTTTCAAAAAAAAAAAAAAAAGAAGGGATCTTGCAGAGAAAAAGGTTTTGGAACTTTAAAAATCATGCACATGTATAATTACAATAAGAACCTGTCATGCATATTGTTAAAAGGTTCTTTAATCCTGTCACCATAGAGACTGCCAGCCCTCACCAACTCTCTGTTCGTATCCCAATATTATGGCCAACATATTACCACCTTTATATTATCAGAAAATGAGTTCCGAATTTATCTACAGGAATTCGAACTCGCATCGTGTAGTTAAGAAGCTGACACGAGAACCTTACCGTATCAGTGCATGATCGTACTATAACACATCACATAAGAGTCAGCGTAGTGCATGAGCATGACGCATAAACTGGTTCCAGCGTAGAGTCCCATGCTGCCCTGGCTCCTAGCGAACAGCTGTTTTCTTACTATATTATGGGTATATACGCACGTCTGCACAATTTATTTATTTATTAAGTAGTCAAAGAATCAATTTAAACATGGGAGCTATAAATTGTATGGCGGAAAATTTACGAGTGGAGCAAATTAAAAAAATATATAAAAATAACTAGCTTCAAAACCTGTTGGAAACATAGAAAATTGTCAAAAAAGTACACTTGATTTCAGGGGGAGGGTTATTCTGAAACATCACCAAATATCACCAGGGGGTGAGACGACATTTTTTCAGATTTTTGTAATTTGATGTTTGGTAGGCAGGTACATCTCTAGCGTGTTGTGATATTTCAGTTTCAAAACAACATTTTTCTGAAATTTAATGGGTAGGTAGGTAAAATTCTGATAAAAGTTTGAAAATAGGTAGGTAGGTAATTACTCAACATTGTTTTGTTGACATTGTTTTAACCAGACATTAAATAATAGATATGTTCAAAATGGTTTTAAAAAAATGATAGGACAAAATCTATTGAAAAATTTGTAACTGGGTATGCCGGACAAAATACGCAGTAAGCAGATTAATTATATAAAGTTAATATTAACAGTATACCTTACAGTAAGATGGAAAACTAACAATAGAAATAAAATGGATGAAAACTAATAATATATAAGTTTACGATAATTAGAAAATATTGTATGCAATCAGTTAAGAATATTTAGCTCACCCAACTAGCAAAATCTGTACTTGTAGCACTCCCAAGAGTAAAATTTTGTAGACTTATAAGATACCTATAGCATACTTTAACCCTGGATTTGGGCGCAGTTATAGGAGCATTTATTTCTATAACGATCCTATAATCTGTTCTTATAAGAGACTTATAGCATTCTTCAATCACAAGATTTGGACGCACTTACAGGAGCATTAATTTCTATATCGATCTTATAACGAGCTTACAGAATGTAAATAATCAAATAATACACTTGACGAAGCGCAATTGGTTCTATAATGATCTTCAGCTATGCATTCACAAGCATAAATACTCCTATAAGTATCTGCCATAAGTATCTTACCAGACCAATCTTGTTTAATGTTTACTGGTAAAGTACTGTATAAAGTAAGTTTTGTTATGCTTTTTGTGCGTCGTGGAAGTTTTTTGTTCTTGTATTAAATACTAAAAATGTAAGTACATTTTCTATTATTAATATAATACATTTATTAATAAACAGCAAAATATAATTGATAAAGGACACTCATCTATCCACTGTTGGGAACGTGGGAAGTCATTTTTACTGTAAATATGTACCGCAATTTTATTATTTTATTCACGCGCTTCGGAAAAAAGCTCAATTTACAGTTGTTGTAGAATTTTTATTTCATCAGTTTTATATGAAAATTCGCCATTTTTAAAAATACTCTGCATTGAGTACTTTACAGAACCATTATAGGTACATTGTTACTTATAACAGTTTCAATCAAGATAACACATTGCCTCCATTTTAACAAATTAGGGTAGATCAATTTGAACCTCATTATTGTTAGAAGTTTTTTTTACTTATTTCTTGATGTCTTCAGTTAAATATTTCGACTTATTTTCGATAAATTTAGATAACTGACAAATTGTACGGAATATACAAGTCAGTTGATGACAGTGGAGGCTGTTTTTATATTAAAAACAATAAAGGCATTTGGGCTTTTTAATATTGCTCGTCTCTA
This sequence comes from Mystacides longicornis, assembly GCA_963576905.1. NCBI lineage: Eukaryota > Metazoa > Arthropoda > Insecta > Trichoptera > Leptoceridae > Mystacides > Mystacides longicornis. The sequence goes on from OY756425.1 coordinate 17,895,997, forward strand.
AATACATTAATAATTATTGGGTAGACATAAAGGTGCACACATAGAGTATAATAATACTTACTTAAAACATAATAGGCAATGTATGCAAAAAAAATATAGGTACCTAAAAGTTATATTACTAGGAACAATTATTTTGAATAGAATTTATTAGAATTACAATAAGAAAATGTGTATGTACTACATATATAAGTAAATTCAAATTGATATTCTCGAATTCTTGATATTACAGTCTACACAAATGTAGTATTTGCAATCAAAATTTCCTTGAGAAAGTAACGCGGAAGGAATTCACAAATTATTAAATGTGAAAACCACGTGAGTGTTATATTTTCTATAAAAACTTTTCTCAATAAAACAAAAAAAAATAGTTTACGATGTCATAATCGAGAACAATTTTGATTAGATTGATAAGAATTATAATAGGAAAATGTGTATGATGTAATAATACTATAGGTACTATATTCAAATTGATATTTTCGAATTTTTGGCTTTACAACCTATACAAAATATAGTATTTGCAATCAAAATCCCCTCTAGGAATAAACGCGGGAGTAATTCGCTAATTATTTAATGTGAAAACAACATGAGCGTTATATTTGCTATGAAAACTTTTCTCAATAAAACAAAAAAAATAGTTTGCGATGTCATAATCGAGAACAATTTTGATTAGATTGATAAGAATTATAATAGGAAAATGTGTATGATGTAATAATACTATAGGTACTATATTCAAATTGATATTTTCGAATTTTTGGCTTTACAACCTATACAAAATGTAGTATTTGCAATCAAAATCCCCTCTAGGAATAAACGCGGGAGTAATTCGCTAATTATTTAATGTGAAAACAACATGAGCGTTATATTTGCTATGAAAACTTTTCTCGTTTCCAGTCACTTAATTCCATATTTAACGCGCACTTTTCACGAAGAATAAAAACATTTGAACCACCTCGACAAAATGGCGTTTACCTATAAAGTGACTGAGTTAGTAGTTTTGTGTACATTTGCTCTTATAACGTATTAATTAAGTACTGTTGGTTTTGTAAGAGTCTTACACTAGGCTATAGCAGCGAGAACTTATAATGATCTCATGCGAGACTTTATGACGATTACTTATAATGATCTCGGCGAAGTATTTTATAGGATTATTTTATCTTACAAAATGCTACTTTAGGATCAGCATTTTTCTCAGGACTATTAAGTCTTAGTGCATGCTCTTATAGGATTAGTCCTCCTATAACTTACCTATAAAATAGTCTTGTAGCTATCTATAAGTCTGAAATACAAAATCAAATGCTCTTGAGATTACCAACGCTTGTAGAATGCCATTATAAGTAAGAGTATCCTATAACTGTCCTGTGCGATAGTTTTGTAGCAAACTATAAGACTGAGATATAAAAACGAATGCTCTTGAGAATATTAAGGCTTGTAAAATGCTATTATAAGTAATACAGTCTACAACAATGCCATTATAAGAGGTTTATAAGTATTGATAGACTTATAATCTTTCGTTATAGGATTACTTTGCTAGTTGGGCATTAAATACCTACATTCATTATAACGCAAAATTAATTTCACTTAATACCTACCTATATCTGAAAATATAGGTAGGTAGTTACCTCCTTACATTTTATTTGAATGTAGATAGTACCTACCTACTAACATTTTTTTTAAACTATCATTAATCTGTGCAAGTAGGTAAGTACCTAACCCTGTTTATCCCCCTTTGATTAATTAACCAAAAACCTTCGCGAAAACAGGATAGTAGTCAGATCGTCGAGTGCCTGAAGCGGTGGATAAATTATTGCACCTAGGTACATTAAGGTTATTTTCAAAAAGAGGATATATTATTTTGATCGTAGTTATTAGTCCCTAATATAAAATTTTGCCTTTAAAAAATGACATGTCTGATTATTCTAATATGAAAAAAACTAACAAGAAAAATATTGATTCTGATTGTGTCATTCAACAATAGAAAAATCTGTGTATCTGAAAAATGTATCTGATTTTGATGGTTAAGCCATTTTGGGTATGATCCGTGCAGGAGGAATTTGAAGGATTTTGAAAACACAGATTGAAATGGAATAAAAAGATTCGGTTCTTTTTTTTCTCAATATTTTTTTTGACTTCCTAAGCACATGCTTTATCTATTTGAAACCTTAACCAGCCCTGTTCTCAATAGCCCCACTTCGCTCAATATACCTACACTGTATTTAATTTAACTTATATAATTTCGTTACTATAACTACCTACCTATATCCACGTATTTACTTAGATTAAACCAACAAATTAGATGGGCGTAGTAATAAAAGTATATGTAGTTGGGTAGGTACTTACATACGACAAAATATAATTACGTTAAAATCATAATTAGGTACCTACATTAATAAAAATAAATTAATATCTCACCGTTAATTTATTAAAAGTGATTCGAGTTAAGGTTCTAACACGGCAACATTGAAAATGTGAGCTCGGTAGGTAGGTACCTAACTTTAGTGAGAAATATGCAGATGTTCGAATAAATACTCGCGATATTCTCACTAATCCCTCATTCTCGATAGGATATATTGTTTTTTTTTTAATAAAAATGAATCATTAATCACATAAATTGAACACAAATACCTACACTCTTTGACTTGTTCACAGTAAGCTCCTTATCTAAAGCTTGTGTCGTGAAAGACGATCGATGATGGTCGGCACCCGGGATCGAACCCACAAGCTCCAACACGAACTAGAATGAAGTTGGCGTCGTAACCGCTAGACTACCAACCACTCCATTTTGGACCTCTGATGCACTTTCGATTTCATGTGATTAATAATAATTGACAGGTACGTAGGTACTTAGCTCTGGGATTCGTCGAGTATAAAAGTATTAAAAAGCGTTAATTAACTACATTATTTATGAAAATAAATTTGATGTCGGTTAGTTATGAAGTAATTTCGTTCCTTTACCTAAGCAATAAGTAAAGTTAACTGACGTATAAAGGTTTTAATGTTTCTGAGTTAAAACTATAAGCTACCTGTCTAAGTTATCAATATTGATTTGATTAGTGTCGTTCTCATCTAAACACGTTCACACTTTGATAACCAGATATGAACAACTATACCTAATAACTCAGGGACTACCTGACTTGAATATCAATAACATACTTACCTGGTTATACAGGTACCTAATAAGATATCAGTTTAAATCGTGAAGTAAACGTGCGTAGGTATATATAAAACTATATTGATGGTAGGTACCTACCTATCAATAGAGTGATAATTATGGGTATTAGTATAGGTATACGAAGAATGGCATAATTTTACGATCAAAGAAATTAATTTTATACCTATTTATGGTTTCCGTATATTTATAAAGTCTGATAGATAATATAATATCATAAATTTCAGAAATGAGTTTTTTTCTCATAAGAATTTTTAGTCAACAATATAATAGATAAGTATTAGGTAATTTCCTGTTAGATTCTCACTAAAATTGCGAAACTCAAAATTGACATGTCACTGCATCATTCCAGTAAGAATCTGGCTAGAATAATTATGTTTGAAAGAGCGGCAATAAAATGCTCACTATCTTGTTGTTGATGTTTCAAACGAACGTCAGTCACATCTTATGTTTGAAAATTCAAATATATCTATGCCAACTCGCTGTATAGGGAGCTAACTGCATCATAATCAATAACAATCGATTTTAGAAGATAGCTTCGTCGTGTATAAAATGCTTAGGTTCCTATTTAAATAATAATAAGATGCATTTAAATATCTGTTAATGAACATTAGATCGAATATGGCTTCAAAAAAAAACAGCATCTATGGACTCTTCACATTTTTCCTCTCCACCTCTCAAATGTTGAATCAGTTTTAGATTTTTGAATTTTCGAATTTTTGACCAAAACTATTTTTTAGGATTGACGAGTTTTTTGCTTTAGACCCACGTAGGTACCTATACCTACCAACATTTTTATTGAACACATACCTATACCTACGTGTTATTTTCCAATAAGATTGGATCAATATATATATATATATAAAATTACCGACACTGGTCAAAAATGTATCGCCCCGAAGCATATCTTACCTATATGTGTGAAACAGGCCTGAGGCTATATTAGTAGCTAAAAGGTAGGCGAATCCAATATTTATTTAATTAAACATTAAAAAAAGCATTTCATTAAAACCTACGAAACAATCAGTTATAGGTGGGTAGGTAGGTACGTACCTAGCTACTTGCCATCAAAGAACGCAGAAAAGCCAAATAATTATACCTAGGTAGGTAGGTAGGTACGTTAAAATCATTCAGCTTATGCCTATTTAATGTTTAAAAAATTATACGGCTATTCTGAAATAATTATTTCCAAATTATTATTAATTCATAATAAGTGCGCGAACGATGTACCTGTTCTAATTTAATTAAATAAATAGGCGGTTATTAGGGAGTAGAATATATTATTATACTGTTTTACTTATACCAACAGGCTATACAGACTAATGTCGTTTGTCCATCAGTGAGTATAAATGGTATTAAATGGGTAGGTACTTATGAGTAGATGGGTACAGCGAGTTAATCGAGACAATAATGAAAATTAATAGTATTTTAGATAATTTGATAGGCTGAACTTTCACAAATTACATTCGTTTCTGGTACCTATAATATAGGTATGTAGGTACGTCACAAACCATATAGATACCTACAACTAATAAATTTTATCTATTTAATTAATTAAAATTTATTATCGCGACATGTTAAGAACCTACCTTGCCTGCTTAGGTAGATATTTGTGTGTTTTATGACAATAATTTTTATACAAAATAATATGTTTAATGGAATTGTAGGTAACTGGTAAAAAAATAAATATGTAGAGATTATTTGTAGAAAGTAAGTAGGTACCTAGGAGAGTAGGAAAAAATAAATAAAAGAGGTAACCAGGGATTGAGGGTTGCTCTTAAAAAGAAATAAAAATACATTTAATTTAGATTTAACTCATACCAGCCCCCGTAGACAAAATCAAATTGGCGTTTGACAAACGAAGATTTCGCCAATGTGTAGTGCCAAAAAAAAATTAACTTTCCATTGGAAATATTAAGAATTAATTATTTAAACCAAACAAAGACACTTGTAAAAAATTTAAAAAGTGGACAGTGAATTTTCTTCCTACTCTACATTGTCGAAGAATTCGTTTGTAGTCGATCGCCAAATGCTATTTGTCTAGGCCCACTGTGCTATGCCAAAATCTATAGTTGCATTTCGAATAAGTAGGTACTTACCTACTAAGAAAGTACCAGCTGTTTTTTTTTCTTTCCAGATTTGTATGTAACACTCGATACAAATCTCAAAATGTGCCTTTATACAAATGTCAACTACAGTAAACAGGAACGTAAAAATATGTGTGCAAATAATGGATTTACGACATCAGTATAGGGAATGTAAGAAATAAACATAATTCAGTCTACTTTGAATAAATTATCAAAATTACCTAGGAATCTACTTAAACATATATAGGTACCTACCTCAGAGGTGGGTAACTATACTTATCAAAAATAATTAGGTATCTATAGGTGCTATAATAATTATTTTTTTGATAAGGAGAAATTGCCTCAGGTAATAAAATAATTCCCGCCGGCTAAATATAGGTATGCCTAACACCTTTTTAGAGACATGTGTAAATGTATTCATTGCTTTTTTTTTAAACCTCACAGAAGTCTTATTTTCTTTTCATAGAATAATCCAATTTTATAGTCTGCCTTGTTATTTTCGTGGAAATTTGGTTTATTTCTATCTTACAAATAAAACAGAATGTATACTTAATATTGTAGGTACATACCTGAACTTGGACGATCGCTGTATCTTGTGCAGAACACCCAGGCAGGCCACTGGGAGTTGGATGCGGTCTCGCTCTTTCCGTCTTCAGATCCATTGGTCTGTCCCTGCTGCGACGATACGTTGGAGGACGATGTTGAAATGGAAGAGTTGGCCGAATCAGGTCTTCTATAATCATCTTTGGACGAATGGAAGCTCGACAACGATTTGTTCCCATCGGATTTCAGTCCGTTTTGGCTGGATAAGTTCTTTGGTGGAAACGGCCGGGATGTGCCTATCTGGGAGACAGTGTTGCACAAATTTCCCAACGGAGCTGACTTGAAAGGGCTCTCAAAGTGCGGCGTTCTGCTCTGGATGTACTCCGATCTTCTATCGAGGATGTTCTTATTATTTTCTAACTGACTACGACTGGAAGTACAGATCTCTTGGGTTTTTGGTTCTAAAGCATTCTTGGTGAGGTCGTATGGCTTGTAGAGGATGCTGTGCACTGGTCCTCCAGGCTTTGGTCCTTCCTTTTTATTCGTCGTTTTCCTGAGTGCGTTCAATCCAAAATCAGGTTTTAAAATATTGGAAATAGAGAAGTGCAGTCTTTCTTGATCTTCCGTGACGTCCTCGTTCTCTCTTCCCTCAGCGTCCTCGTCTCGCGGAGGGGAAATCCTCTGCATGGGATCTTGCTTTAAAAATATAGGTTTGGCGTCCACCGGTGGTAGCATGGCGTTTTGCTGATAGAGTCTGATGTAATCTGGATGCATGGGCAGGGCACCCAGCAAGTAAGGGTTGTAGTATGGGTTGTATAAGACTGAAGGATGGACTCCGTTCAGGGGGGTAGTTTCTACGGGAGACACTGGCTGCGGCTTAACATAGGTCAAATTGGGACTCATTCTTGGACTTGGTGACTTGCTTTTTTCGTACTTAGGAACTGTAGTGCAGGTGTAGGGCTTGAGATTCCTTTCGTTAGGATTAGGACTTGACGGGCTCTCTGGTCCGGACTGCGGCACACCGTTAGGAACTGGTCCGGGACTGTTTGCTTGGTTTGGGCTGCACCTATCTTCAAAAGCCATATTAAGAATGCATGTGCTGTTTTGATTTTCCAAAATTTTAAAATTAAATGCGAAGAGATTGCATGCGACGGTAAAGTTTCAGCCTTCTAGGGTTACAGTTAAAGTAAGTAGGACCTCGGCTCATTAGAGGAGAATCAATCATCAAGCAGCAAAGCTGACCCAGTCACCAGGTACACTGGCACACGCAGGCCCAACACAGATTGTCACGAAATAGAAGTTCTTGCGCAGGCACTAAAGTGTTTGTCCAACAGTCACTTAAATAACAATTAAAAAGTCATTTGGACCTCCTGTTAATCACACATAGATGCTATCACACAACTGTCACTCCTAGACACAAATATATTTTACTATAAACACTGAGTTAGTAGATATACAATTGATTTCTCATCAAACAAAAAATCAGTCAATAATAATAATAGTAAAATAAACACAAAACCATGGAAACGAAAACACTCGGAGTTTACAACACCACACAAGAAGAACGAAATTCAAAAATTTTTAAATTAAGAGTTCGAAAACAAAAGAAAGCGAGTTGACGATGAAACTATTTAGTTGCGTATTTTATTCGAAGTATTTTATCGACGTGAATAAGTTGTGCGCGATTGGAACTCGCATAGCGCGATGACAAGACAGCGACAACGTACAGCCTCGTCCGTGACGCGACAGCAAATAATGCCCTCTCTCTGTATAACTATATTAGTTGGCTGACAGCTCCTTTTAGGAAGACCCGGCACCGCCCACTGCGGACCTCACCCTCGACATCTGTTTTACAAACCATCACCACAAACCTGTTTCTCTCTCGTTCCCATCGCCTGGGTTAGAGTGAGTGGGTAAATATTTATGGCCGCTAGTAGGCGGAGTTTTACCCGGTTAAATATGACATTACATTCGTAGGGAATTGAACCTAATAATAATAATAAAACAATCGCTGCGCTATTATTCTTATTATTATTTGAAGTTATGTTTTTCCGAGCTGTTGATTGTGTCGTTATGACATAATCTACATAATATTTCAGAAATGTTTGTTTTTTTATTTGCCTTTGACAATACTTTTCCGTATATGTGAACATCACGCTCAAAATAGAAATGCTACGTCAGATATGAATCTGCGCAGAGCGAAGCAATTTGCTCGAGAACGTTCTAAGATACAATTGGCAACGTTAACTTTAATATATTTAGAGCTATTTAAAAAACTTTATTTTTTTAGGATCTTCATACAAATTTTTCAAAAAAGACAGAAAGCCATCTTTTGGAAACAAAATTACTCATGTAAACGTTGAATGGAATCTTGGTATTACGGTATGAAAATATTATAAAATAATTGGAGATTGATTCGTTATACATATAAAAGTTATTCAAATCTTATTATTCTCAATAAATAAAGATTTAATGAAAAATTTTGGAAAAAAAAGTCCTCCATTTTGAAATATGACACATTTAAAAAAATTTATGGCCACATTTTGTGTAAAACCGTCGTAGCCATTAGATGAGTAAGTACCTGATAAAATCATATTAAATGTTGGTAAATAATAAAGAAACATTAAATTAAATTAATAATACATTTATGTATATACATTAATCGTTAAAATGATTTTTGAAATTTAAATGAGTATAAAAATTTTTAAGTTGATTTAGTCGATAAAACAGAATCTGACAGGAACTAATGAAATTCCTGTTTATCAAAATCATAATGGATTTGTCAGGTATATGTGCATGTTTATTATAGTAAAAAATATACATATTTGTTTTATCCACATCATAATAAATAAGAAATACTGTATAATATTCATATCTGAACTAATCACATAAAACAGATTGTTGTGAATAGAATCATTGAATATCACTTTATTCGAAGATCACTTTATTTGCTATTATAATACAAAATTATCTAAATTCTTAATTAATAGGTATGAAGATAAATTAAAAACAGTGTTAAATAATATAAATTAATATTTTATTACGTTAATAGAACAATCTTCACGTATGTTTCATAATACGACAAGAAGTATTATATTAAAAAATTATGGTATGGGATTATTGCTGTAGTAGTTTCTTTCGTCAACAACATAATATGTTAGAATAGAATATTATTCTCTTTACACATCTCAAACATGATCCTGTAGAATAAAGAATCCTTGAAAGACCAAAACTGCAATCGTTGGATGTAGTCTGTGCAGCAGGTTTTGACGCAAAAAAAAACCCAAAGGTGTCTCAGTCACAGCACAATTTGATGACAGATAAAACCAACCAAGGTTTGTGACACTGAAAATGAATAAATTTATCATCAGTCAATAAATATTTGCGTTTATTTTTCTTTACTAACCCCTTTGCACTAATGGTTGAATTTAAATCAAATCTTATAGTTTAGCATAAATCATATTGCTTATATATTTTGAAAAAGAGTATGAAAGTCTTGGCTCAATTGTTTTCAATTACGTTACCATTACAAAGTGATTCATGCATTCTTAAACTATAAAAATAAAATACTAAGCGATGGAAAGAATGTTACAGAAAAGGTCATCATTTTTTATGGTTCTGAGTCAGTACTTAAAAATTACAAAGAAGTGATTGTATAATAAATCTTAAACAACATTAGGTACCTACCGAAAATATCTATTGAGCAGCAAATAACTTTTTATTTTGAAATTGGAAGCATTCCTTCACTCTCTTATTTTTTTTTGACAGATCAATATTTATCAATATTGAGTGACAAGTGACAATAATTTCTACTAATCTATGTATTAGTAAATCTATGGTTGTTGGCGCACTATAATCTAATTAAAATAAATCAGCAATATTGAGCAGTGTTTAATATTGGTTAACCAATTTATATATTTTGTGTGCAATCTACATTATATGATATTTTTATGAAGGTTGCTTTTGCAGACACTATCAAATAGAAAATATGTATTGCAGAATAAAATTTTGTCTACAATTAGCAAATTTACTACTTCATTATTAATTATGAAATAAAAAAATGGTCTTAATTATTTATATGAATAAAAAACACATATTTTCAATATAATCAGTTTTATAAATATTTATAACATAATGAATTATTTCTGTACTGTAAAGTGCAAAGTAGTATGCACTGTCTTCATAGTCTGTGGTCTTCATTATAATATAGTATCTATGGTTATAAAAAATGTTTCCGTATGAACTGTCAAATTTTATACGCAATTATAATATTATATACGCAATAATCAAAGATATATTGGCGGTAATTAATAATGTTTTTGTTTGTGATGATATGACTTTTGTATAGTTTTTATTAATATTATAGCGAATTAGTTTCTTACAAATGAAATGTATTATTGTGAGAGTAGTTTGTCGAAAATAGCCATCAGAACTGATTCATTCCTTGGAAAAACACAAGTCAATATGAGTTTGATAAATGTACTGAGATTGAAATGAATTAATATTGGAATTATATTCTTCAGGTATGTAAACTATATTATAATTCCATTCTTCAGGTATAAATAACTATCATACAGAATCAAACTTTATTTCTTAATATCAATATCAACGTTTATTTAAAATTTTTGATTTATTTTAGAATTAAACTCATGTTATATCCATTACTTTATTTAAAAAGTGTAATCTCATTATTTGTTTTAAAATTTTGCATAAGAAAATTTTGAGATACCTATCTAACCTTGGATAGTCCCATCCTAATATTGGTTTATTATTTTAGACTACGGTGGGACAGACATGACCAGAGAATGCCATCATTGCGAGCACCAAAGAGAATTATGGGTGGACATCCAGTCGAATTGGAAGACCTAGGCTGCGATGAGAGAATAAGGTCAGGAGGGATGCCGAGCAACTTCTTCACCCACGAAATCTGGACAGAGTTGTCCCAAGTATTGTAAGCCATGTCTCGAATTAGGCTGTAGCACCATCGGAAGAAGAAATATTTATTTGATATTTAACACTTTATTTCACTTTGATGGTTTTAATTGGATAATAATCTTAACTAGATACTAGATGTTATTTTTTTAATTTCAGAATTATTATTATAGTAAACGTTTTTTTTGTTGAAGTTTCTATAACATGGAAAAGTGTCATATTATTACAGACTGATATATTCAGTATTACACCATTATTTATTTTATTTTCAATTTTAAAATGCCATTTTTTTTTTCAATTTGACCAGTACTTGATTATTACGTCTTTCTTCTCTTGCTATTTCAAATGGATTTGTGTGATTACTTCACGTTAACAACAACCCTTATTTAGGTGGTCAAATTGAAATCCTTGAGAATTTGACAAATTCAACAATCTGCTAAGATGCTAGCCACCTGGCCAACGGCCCGTTGCATTTATGCCTTCCATAATTTGTCTATGGAGCTGAAATTCCTAGGATTATATTTTATCATGAATGCAATGCCAAAATGTCACAGAATTTTAAAATGTATCAAAATTTTCAAGATATTTTCTCACAACAATAACATTTACTTTAATGTTTTGTACCTATATCTCTTATTAATTGTCAACTCTTAGTATGAGAATATTAGAAAGGAACGTGGAGTGGATGTTAGTGACCAGAATGAAAGATAATAAATTAAGGTGGTTTGAGCATGTAGAGAGAATGAACGAGGAAAGAATGACAAGAAGGATATATAAATCAGAAAGAATGGGTGCACGCAGAAGAGGTCGACCTCGAATGACATGGTCCGATCCTATCGGTTCAGTCTTAGAGGAGGGCCAAGTCAGGAGCAAAAGAAATAGGAGAGCATGTATGCGGAATGTTATGAGTTTGGAAGAAGCGAAGGATGTGTGTTTGGATAGGAAAGAAAGGAAATCCGTACTCTCTGCCTACCCCCTTCGGGAAACGGCGTGATGGGTAAAAAAAAACTTATTATGACTTATATAAGCACATATGAGAGTTCTAATTCTCTAGAAGTACCTAAATATTGAATTTTATACTCAAAATTAACGTGTATTAAAAAGTTTTACCCTGTAAAATTGAAGTTTAAAGATCAACTGCAAAATACCTTAGTTATTTATTATAAAAGTGTGTTTCTTTACCAATTGTATTGATTGTTTTATTAATGTAAGTAAAATTAATTTTTGAAATACAAACTCCCTTTATACCCCACTTAGGGGCATAGGGATTTAAAAATAATAATAAATTGGTGGGATCATTGCCAAAGCAATTTGAAATTTTTATTATTACCCTATTCCTGTTTTATTTGTAATAAGCAATCTACAATGATTTTTCTATTTACACGAATGCTGGGTGTGAGGTGCAGGTTCGAATCCTTGGCCACAAAATTCTTTACTATGCTTAAATTAACACCCATTTCTGATAAGAAATTTCTGGTTCCAATTCCCAGATGGGTCAGAATCTTTATAGGAGTTTTTGATGCATTATTTTCTTGCTGGCTATACTGATGATTTTTCACACAAAAGATTTTCAGGTACAAAATAACTGGCTCGGGTAGAGGTCTTAACACTTAATTAAAATAATTATGTACCTACCTGTTGATATTCAGAATTAAATAAAGCTTTGTGAGTACATAATTATGTTTTTGCAGAAGAATAGCTTCACTATTTACAGAAATCAAGTTTTCTATCTAATGTATTTGATGGAGAAGGTATAGAAATAGATAAAAATGCTATGTTTATGACTCACCTTTGATGCCTCCACAGCAATTCTACATTTATTTCTCATACTATCTATTATATCTATCTACCTATTTACCAATTCAAATCCTCTGACTTTTTATATATAGTACAAACACAGTCAATCAATGCTCCCTTTTTTGACCCCACTTAGGGACATTCTCTATAGGCACCTACCTTATTTTATTAATCCACCAGCTGACCTGCCCATCGAACTTCGACATAATCCAGAACAAAAAAATAATTTTAACTTATTACATGAATTAAATACAGTTTATGATATAAAAGCTAAATTAAACTTATCTAATAATTTATTTCATCACGCATATAATGATTATTGTTAATTCGGACGCGGGATAAAGCTCGACGGGTCATGAGTTTGTAATAAAAACAATAAATTCACCCTCTATGGGTGGAATGCCTAATTAATTATAAAAAAAATAATTCCTCAATAGACGTAAAACTTTCAAAAAAATTCAATAGATGGCGGTGTAGTAGTTCATAAATCACAATATGTGCTACACGTTACGATATTCTATATGGTCTTGAAAGAATAGACGTTCGTCAAAACCAAATTTTTCCGAATTATTATGGTAAGATTATTATGGTAAGATAATTCAGGTTCTATAATTCATATTTTTCTCAGAAAACTTCATCAACAATTTTATGGACGGGTAAAAAGGCTAGTTATAAATAATATCGGCAGACTGCGAGCGCTCCTCAAACGTTGACACCTTGAAACATTATCAACTAAGTATAGTGCTATATGAATACCTATTAGGTAGGTATGTAGATGTTTAAGATGAGATCTTCGAACATCTAAATACGTCCCAAATTACCTTAAATTGAGAGAAATAATGTGTTGGAATTTTTCACCTTCAACCCGAAAGTTTCGGATTTTTAAGATAGGTATCTATTGCTTATCTTTTCCTTGGGGGGATCCGCGGCGGACTTGGTTTCTGTGGGGCCGGCTTTTCGGTTTGATTACTTCGATCGAGCTGAGGGGTCGGTTTCGTGTGGATCGGGTTTGCTGCGGATTGGTCTCCTCCGGGCTGGCTTGCGTTGTGCGGTGGGCCTTTAAGGGAGTATGTATGTATGTATCTTTTCCTTGGATTGCAATGTGAATAGGACATACCTAACTATCTATTATTATCAAATTTATCATCTCGTTTTCAATTGAATGGGAAATTACATAGATATTAATTAAATAATTAAAATTACACTAGGTACTATATACAGATGTTTTCTTCTGTCTCTGTTCTTTGAAAAGCTTTCCTACTTAAAAGTTGAATCATATTTTTTGTGATTTTGTATGATGGAAACAAGAGAAACATAAGCCTACATGAGTTGGAACCTACCTATTCTAATCGATAAACTTCAGGATTTTAAAAATTTGACAGTATTTATTACCTACTATAAGTATCTACTTACCTATACTGATTATTAACATATTAAGTTTTATGTTATTAATATATCGATCTTTCGGGTTGATGGTGAAAAAATATTGTGGCAGATTCCTAACAAGATGCATAAATACCTACATAAAGAAAAGTAGGTACCTACCTGGCAATTATATTGACTAGCAATAGCGAAGAGTGAAATTTTCAATGACGACGAAAAAATAAGCAAGTTCTATCTACACTTCTACAGGTCACAAAGTTAGGTGCCCCCTACTAGACATTTATTGAAATCTAGATAGGTACCTATATATGTTAATATTATCTCAAAGAAGGCCATGGACAAAGGGGGTTTTAACCCCCCCCCCCCCCCCTCAAATAATGTTAAAAGAACATTTTTTTGCCAAAATTAAAGCAGTATAGTTACCTATTGAGTGTTATTGTATTGTTACATTCATATCTATTGTGAGGAGAACTATGCAGTTCTACAAATATCCGCAAAATGTTCTTCGATCAAGAATCAAAATTTCCTATGAGTAAGAAAATAGGTACCTACCTACGTGATTCTTCAAAAAAAATATTTTTATTTATTATATTATAATTATAATTGATTAGGTTTTAAATTATTAAGTAGGTATATAATTAAATTACTAAGTAGGTAAGTATCTAATTTTATATTGCTTGATCTAGGTAGGTACCTATATAGATTTTAATTAGGTACCTATCTATATATAGGTTTCTAATGAATATTTATTTCATTTGATTTTTTATTTGTTCCTGATATTTTAGTAGGTAGGTAGGTACCTATCTAATATATAAATTTTTATTCCTGATATTATTCTCTAATAGTTTGTAGATTGAGTGCTTTTTCATAATATCTACCTATTTTATAAGTCCTTCGCATTAAATTAAGCCATATCTAACTTCGTAAATTCGGCTCAACATTTTGACCGTCGGAGAAAGACCGCCGAATTCTTCCTCTTCTCTTCGGCACTCGCTGTCTCTCTCTAGCAGGGGCGGCCCACGCAACTGGCACCTGCCCAGTGCGGGGGACTGAGATGTATCACCCGTCCCTCTCGCACTGAACAAATAACTAATTTGTAGTCTTCAAACGACAAAAGGTCGCATCTACCACGAAATGTGTTTAACAAAACTGGATCGTATTGCCGGCTACTAATTTAATGGCTGTATTGGTTTCATTTTCCAAATGCATTAAAATAAATTATTGCATGAAAGCTGACATTACGTTTTATTACAACGTGTTTTATTTAAATAAATAATATGATTATAACAGTATTAATATAATAATTGGTTTGTTCACCCGTGAGAGTGCCTGGGATATAGACCACAGCCGGCGTTATTTCATTTGCATGATTAAATTGTTTTGAACATAGAACAACAACTGTCACCTTGTAGATGTCTATTTATCTATGCAAACTATTTAACATATTATGTGAAAATATGTGCATAACACAATCCTGCATGTTACCATTAATGATATACCTAATATGACTGTGCAACGTGGACATGATAAAAAAGAAGAATGTAGGATCTATAAAATGCAGTAGAGATGAGAACTCTACGAAGAATATGTGGAAAGACTGTGGGATATGGAAAGGAATGAGAATGCATATAAGATAGGAATGTGGTAGGTACCTATAGTGTTGTCGGAAAGATATTTGTTATAGGTACATGTTGATTGGATCACATAAAATAAATTATAACGCATGCATCAGAAAGGAAAAGTGAAAAAAGGTGTGGTGGAATGACGTGGATGGAACAAATCAATTCCATCCTCAAGGAAGGCCAAGTCAGAAGCAAAAAAATAGGAGAGGCTGCACGGGAAATGGTATGTCATCGGAAGAAGCGTACATGCTTAGGTAGAAAAGAGAAGGCCCGTTCTCTTTGCCTATCCCCTAAGGGACAAGGCGATATGGTTGAATAGGCCTAAGTCATTTTTCAATAGATAGATATTATGTATAGGAGTTGGGAGCAAGTTTGGACAAAAATCACCTATTCGTACCTAATATTTTTGATAACTACCTATAGGTATATCTACATTAGGTAGGGGAGAGCGGGGTCTTAAGTAACGCGGGTCGGAAGTAACAACGTCCATATTTTCTACCGTGTAGGTACATGTGAACTTAAAATGAACCAGCTCTACCTTACCGCTACACACGTTCCCTAACCATGCAGGATCACAGTAATCGAGTGCGCTGTCGTCTTTTGTGTTTTTTGACTTCACAAGTAGGTACCTACTTATTTTTTATAGTTAAACCATTTTTGTGAAAACATACTCAAAATTCGTATAACTAGTCTACGTAAGTATTTATTTTTTATCATCTTAGATGCTATTTTCGATATCTATATTTAGATTTGAATTAAACGTAGCAGTTTATAAATAATTTGGTATTAATTCTAAACAATGTGTTTGGGGTCCAAAGTACCTAACAAAAATCACGGGGTCCAATGTAACTGTTACGTTGGACCCCAATATATTTTCTGACTACAAAAATTGGTCAATATGGTAATTAGTAGATTGTAAGCGAACTCGCCTGTCAAGCAAAGGTTCGATGCCTGCTTCTGGCTATTACTTCAAGGTACCAGTTTTTTTTGTAGAACCTCTAAATTTTGACTGTATTAGGTTTTCAATTACTCGACTGTATTAGGTTTTAAATTACCTATTTGAATTTTGGCAATTTATTTTGTGATAATTACAAAACAAATATGTAGGTAAACATATGTACCTATATTAAACATTTGTGATTATTTGTTTTTGAATGCCTAAGAATAAACCCAGCAAATCTACCGGAGGGCTTGCTGATCAATCAGCGTATGAAGCCGCCACTCTAGATCACCTTGATAACAAAATAATCGTAAGAGAAGCGGCAAAGAATATGCATTATGTCACGTCAGTTTGGGTAGATATGCTTGTGCTCGTTTCAAGTCCCTCTGATCGAACAGCTCCTGAATCATGCTCAATGCCCGAACTCATTTCAAGTCCATCTGATCAACAAGCTCCCTCTCCGGCTTCCACCCAGCCATCTCAAAGCGAATCGATACTTCCAATAAATACGTCAGATCGAGCGAGACCAAGTGAACTATAGCAATTTTCGCCTGTGCTGGTTTTTGCCCAAAAGCAAGCCCTAGACTTCAAAAAAAAAGAGGAAGGAAACAGAGAATATCCGCCATCTTAACATACACCCCTGAAGAAAGTATGAATAACAAAGCTAAAAGACAAGTGTTGGAGTTTAAAAAGACACAGAAAAAGATAAAAATTAAACAAATATGAAAATCTAAAATAAACAAGGCCCAAGAGGATTCTACTGACGATGATGAAAATGAATGCTTGTGCATAGTGTGTATGGAGTCATTCATATCAAGTTGATCAGGAAAGCAATGGGTCTAATGTCATGATTGTTAACATTGTGCCCATAAGCAATGTACCCCAGTATTATGATAATGGTTTTCATAGATTTTAAATGTTTTTTTTTTATAATCAAAATGGTTTCAAATCCTGGTATTCTATCCATTTGTACAACTGTTACTGTAGTCGACAGGACTACGACCAGTGGTGGATGGATCTCAAAGCAGGTCCAGTGGCGTCTCTGGTCTCCAGGAGTGGTGAGTGAGAGAGGAGAGAGAAATTAAACAGCGATGCTTGTCCAGAAAGGCAGAAGTTCTAAGAAGTTCAGTCCCAGGAGTGTTGCTAGTCTTCAGAGTCTAGATGGTTACCGTAGTACTGAACTCCCCAGCATCTGCCACCTTTATTTATACTAATCTTTGACCAATGACATGTGTTGTTTAATTAGCCAATCACAGGCCCCCATTTAGCCCCCAAATGCAATTTATTTTTCACTACAAATTTGGTACATATGATCAATTATTAAAACTATTTCCTAAGTTACAATGTATTGTTATATAAATTTATACAGAAAAATAAGTAATAAACACGATTATAAATAAAAAGGAACTATAATTAAAGGGATATTCCCGCAAAATCATTTTACGTGGTGTATGTATGGAGCAGCGCCCACTGCCCAGTGCTTCGTGTCCACATAGGATCTACCTATATGGGAGTGCGGGTGCGCCGCTACCGTGGTACACATCTAATAATACGTAGATTTGTCGTATTACTGCGGGCGGGCCATGCACACACCACTTTTTCTGATAATTTACTTCAATTAAACAAACAATAAAAGGCACATTTATAAATTTGGATTACATTTTTAGCATGCTCTCTCCGCGGTTGTAAGCATTTTTGGAGTCTTAACTTTTATGCATGTATGCGTGAATATAGTATACACACGGTATGAGTGTGTGCGTTAGCGCAGTCCTCTTGCCGTAGAGGCGAGAGCCGCGTGCGCTAGAAGGAGCATGATTCCAGCAGTACACAGTGTAGATCGAAATTTACAAATATGGGTGACACAAAATTTAGAACAATGCAAAATACAATATTGGAAATTTAAATATAGTTGATGAAATGAGTGTGGTTCGGCACAGTTACTTTCGAACCCAATAGGTGTTACAACCGACCCTGCTAGCGGGGTCGGAAGTAACAGTTAAGACATCTTTGTAAATCCTCCATAAGTCTTAAATATGTATTATTAAACACACAAAACTTATCTGGAATTATAGGCAAATACGAGTATGTAAGCTAATTCATGAAATAAAAAAATGTATCATTACGCTGTTGATTTTCTCACATTGAACTGAAATGTAAAAATTGTTACTTTGGACCCCGCTCTCCCCTGGTTCTTATTTAGATAGGATGAAATTTTTTGTAACTATTAGGTATAGATACCTACCTATAGTATCTAAGTATTCAGGTACATAGGTAGGTACTTACATAATATTTATTATTATTTACATTTCATCTTCTCGAGATAAATACCTAGATATTTAAGCACCTACCAGCTACCCATTATTTAATTCACAAAGATATTTGATAGAGCCAGCAGAGGCGTGCTTAGAAACCTCTTCTTATATAGGTATTAGAAGATTTTTAAAGACTAATCATTTTATCTATTTGAATAAAAACGAAACATTCATTTATAAATGATGTTTATGAACTGCAGAATTATCAAAGTGTTTCATTTTACATTTCAATAGATACCTACCTATCTACAAATTACATTTTTAAGTTTTTTTTTTAAATAATTGATTGCTTGGGCCAGATTGCTTGCTGGTTTGTTTGTATTCATTATGTTAAAAATAAAAACCGAGTAGGTACATTTGTAATCACTAGCTTTAGGTAATTTAAATAACCATTAGGTAACCGGTTTTTGATAGTTAACACCAGTTATACCTATACTTTCTTCCTCAGATGGAGCAAGACTACTGGTCTCTTTCACCAACAGTTCCTAACTTTTGGGAAGCTCTTATAGCGTTCTCCACATCATATAAAACGCTACGCTATAAAGAGCTACTTAAAAGTGAGGAACCGTTGGTGAAAGTCACCATAAGTACCTATCGTAAGGAGAAAGACTATGTTCTTTTAACAAAATTTTTTACTCTGTATGTGCCTATTAGATGCACGTCACTGGTAGAATCTTGCTAGCTGACTATACACGATCATAATATGCAGGTAGGTAGGTACCTAGATATACCTAATTCTTAAAATCTAGTTTTTATCCTATCGAATGTAAGTACCTACCTACCTATCTACCTATATAGGTATTCCTCAGTATTAACTTATCTGTGTATTCATATCTATAAAAGATGGTGGTACTTACCTAGGTAGGTAGGTACCCATGGGATAAAATATCAATAGTCCATTAAAAACTGATAGATACATCTGCCCAATCGATAGGCTTTTCGAGTGATACTTATCCTGTGTAGTTTTATACCTAATATAAGATGCATAAGAACCTATATCAACTAAGAAATAAGATATTTTGTTTAGATAGATACCTAGGTAAGTAGGTATGTAGGTACGTGTATTCTAGAAATAGATTGGTACAAGGAAGTATAGTAGGTAGGTAAACGTCCATAAGAATTTTTCGTTAGTGTAGTTATATATTATACATACCTACCTATACCTACAAAGCTACGATAGGCCATACAATGTTGTTTTCAAAATTTATTCAATGAATGTGGCTTTGATATCTACCTACTTAGCTAAGTCTCTCTATCATAAGAAGAAGAGGGCTGGGTGAATGAACGTTATTTTGTATAAAGGAAATGTGTAAGGAATGCCGAATGATAGTTAGGCTGAGAAGGGCGCTGGGCTGTTTTAGATCTTAAAAAGAATGAACCTATAATATATAAGGGACAAAATAATAATATATGGTGTGATAACTTCGGAGCAACATGACGTCGTGAAAATTGGAATAATTGTAATTTCTGATGACAATATATCTTCGTACAACTGTTTTTCGAACAATAATTATTGTCTCCAAACACACTATTTATAAATTTGTTATACTAGGTATGTACCTAATACTAGGTATAGCGTATACCATAATTAAAATATAAATGAAACTATTCGAAAAAATATAACAAAAAAAATATTTATCCGAAATATTTTTTCGGCCGGCTATAGCGAGTAGGTAGGTACCTACCGCTTTTACAAAAACTCCCCGCTGAAGATGGTCCCTAAGTCGGCCGAAAATATATTTCGGATTAAAAAAAACGTCATTATTCTTACTGCAGCGTTAGTTTCACTTATAAATTATTAATGATATCTTTTGAAAACAAAATAGTATAATTTGACTCTTTCTGAAGAAATCATTTTTTTGAAATTTCGATAAAACCAGTTTTAAACTTTTTAGGAGCCACTTAAAAATCATCTCTTTTTATATGTGCCCTTTTTCGTCCCTTTTAGTGAAAATTTGGAAAAACTGTCCAAGAAAACTACTACTCATTTCTATAGGAAAATTCATATGCCAAATCTCAAGTTCGTACCATGTTTAGTTTCCGAGATATTCGCATACTTTGAAAAACATTCAACCCTATTTTTCACCCCCTTAGGGGTGGAATTTCCAAAAATCCTTTCTTAGTGGAAGGTTTTGTATTGAAACCTACCTGATTTCCAAATTTCACTTCTCTACGATTAGCCGTTTGGGCTGTGCGTTGATGAGTGAGTATCTCAGTCAATCAGTCAGTCAATCAGTCAGTCAGTCAGGCACTTTCCTTTATTATTATAGATTGATCCAACAATTATTATTGTCATTCGAAAAAATGATTTTCGAACAATTGAGCTTTCGAATAATATTCATGTACTTAACCGGTATTAGGACCAACGTAGTAGGTACCTACCTACATACGAATTAATCGACAGGTAGAAAATAAAAAATGTTGCTATTTGCCAACTGTCCGTTTCTTTACCGTAATTAACCATCACAACTTATGTAGGATAGCCTATATCTTTATAGGCAACATAAACACATATCTACTTACATGCCTACAAAGAACATACAAGGTAAGTGTGTTTCTCCTAGTAAAAGTACCTACCTACCTGAAAAATAAATAAAACTTTATTGTGAAATTAATTAAAAACAATCTTTATACAAACACTTAAAAGAGTCAAAGGGCGCGGATTTATCCCGAAGGGTCTCTTCCAGCCAGAGAATATAGGGCCTGTTGACTAAATAGGTACCTAATTTACCCCTAAACGTCCGATCATATGTTTGGTACTTCTGTTGTCGAATTGCTAATCTCCATAATAATATATTTTTGTTTGAATCTTCCGTTGAACCTTCAACCAATTGAAAAATCAGCATCCAAAATGATTTTAAATTATGTAGATACCTTTTCTTATGACAGTCTTTTATTATCAAAGGCAACGGACACCAAAATGCAGACTTTCTATCTCAACTATACGGTCTTCAATCTGTACCTATCTTTTAGAAGTCCAAAAGTTTTCTCAATTTTGTTTTAAAAATAAAATTGAAAAAAAAAGTTATTCTACCTACCTACTTATGTTTAATCGTTCATTGGGTATGTATCTATACCTACCTACCTATGTAGGAACTTATTTCAAATTTTGAATTGTTAGATGATTTTTGCACCGTTTTTGTAGCCTTTGGGAACGATTCGTTCTGAATTCCCATATATTTTTCTTTATCTTTTGTTTTTATTTAAAAAAAAAAAACAATTTTTTGTACCTTACCTATACTTACCATTTTGCGCTAAGGTATAGGTAGATCGGTAGGTACTTATTTTTTTGGTTTCAACATCCCTACTTACTGTAAAAGCAACTTAGTTGCAAGAAAATGAAATGAATAAATTAATTGCAAACTACTTCCCTATTCACAAAGTTAACATAGAAAATTACCCAACTAGCAAAGTACCTAATCCTATAAAGTAAGATTATAAGTCTGTCTATATTAATAAACCTCTTATAGAGGCATTCTTGTAGACTGTTTTACTTATACAGGGTTACAGGAAAAGTCGTACCTACGGAATATTAAAGGACGTTATTATTTAGGTCATTTAAGATGGATTTGATTCTATAATATGGTGACCGAAACTTAACCGTTATGGAGATATTGAACTTTAAAGATTTTGAAAAAAAATCCTTTCTTTTTTGCCTTTTTATCGATTTCTTCGGATTAGAGGTCCTTGGGTCCAGTTTTTTTATGTATCTAGTGAGAGGACATGCCAATTAATAATTAAAACTAAATAACAGTTAAGGTAGTAGAGGGTTCATTTTTGTAGTTTGAGGTAAAAGTAGCTAAAATACGTACCTAAATAAAACAAAACAAAAACAGAGCAATGAGCAATATTTTTATAATTCATTTTCAGTATGGACACCACTATTTCTAAAATGTATCTTCTACTACTTTACTTGCTCCATGTTTTGTCTATTTAATAGCAAGTGTTATACCTTTTTGAATAGCTAAAGATACGTAGAAGTTTTTAAAGTTATCTGCAGAACAATTTCTATAACTTTTTTTAAAAAAGCGCTTCTAATTTAAAAACACTTAGTGAAAATTGTTTAATCCTATAACCTTTGTCGAGCTGTATTTTTAAGCTCTTAGTAGAAGGTTCAGTTTTTGTTAATAATTTTTTTAAATTGACATTTCCACTCACTAGATACATAAAAAAACTGGACCCAAAGACCTCTAATCCGAAGAAATCGATAAAAAGGCAAAAAAGAAAGGATTTTTTTTTCAAAATCTTTAAAGTTCAATATCTCCATAACGGTTAAGTTTCGGACACCATATTATTATGAATCAAATCCATCAGAAATAACCTAAATAATAACGTCCTTTAATATTCCGTACGACTTTTCCTGTAACCCTGTATACCTAATAACATTTCACAAGCCTAATTTTATAATTCATTTCAACAACTGAAATCTTCAACATCCTATATTTTGAACCTTCTGTGCTGCTTGTGTGTTTTGATTTGACACTGATTTACTTCCCTATCTTGCTTGTGTGGGAGGTAACATATAAGTACAAGATCCCATACTAATGACTTCCTGTAGGAAACCATAATGACCAAAATCTCAGGATGTGGAAGTGTATGTAGGAAACTACACATAAATAAAAAGGTTTCTATACTTTACCTCTACTACAAACCTATCTGTTGGAGGGTCTAGGCCGGCCCACTAATCTTTCATTTGTGGTTCTGGGACAAAGACGTCCATACCTAATAGGAACAATTGATGAGAATCTATCCCGGGTGAGCAAGTAAGTATCTACGTATATAATATAATATACCTACCTATGCGTAATTACTTGCTCACCCAAATATATTATATTTGGTAAATATGCTACTAACTGATCGATTGAGTAGATACCTATCTAACATTACGCATACAAAATAAGGATGTGATTTGTTTCCGCATATTTAAAATGATCGAACATGTATTAAAGTAACTTCATCCAAAAATTGGAGTTATGACAATATATTATTGGCTCTCAGGTTTCAGAGATTTATAGGTATTGTGATCGAATATGTGCCTACGAAATACGACAAGAAAAATGCTATGAATGTTTTATATAGGTACCTACCTATTATTATCTACAAATAAAAATTATTTATACCTACAGGTAGGTACCTACAGCTCATCCTTCTTCCATCAGTTTCATGCATGATCAGTTCAAACTTTTTTAAATTATCTGCTTTTTTTAAATTAGGTAGACAGAAACCTATTTTTCATACTTTTCTATAGGTACATACTTGTTAAGGTTACTACGATTCTGAAAACGATGCTGGACATATTTCCAGCCGAATCTGAATTATTTCTCTAGAGGATTTAAATTTCTCATTCAGGTAGGTAATTGTATTTATAGGTAGGTACCTACTTACCTACTTACATGGGTAATGGGCTCTGTCTCAGTTTTAAGGCCCCAGCCGATTTTCACAAAGTAGGTAGCATTTCCGTCTGTTAGGTATCTCTTGATATTATTTAGTACCTACCTACCTACCTATACCTATTTGAAAATCTAGGTAGGTATATATATTTGATAGTTGTATGTAGGTAGGTACCTACCTACATGTGTATAGATATACTTACCTACTTATTGTTATTTAGATGAATGAGGTTGCTTTAGGATTTACAATTTGTACATACTTATTATTCATACCTACCTACGTCCATAATAGCTATAGGTACCTACCTAGGTACTATAGGTATCTACCCACTATTAGGAATACTTACAAGTAGGTAGGTATAGGTTTAAAAAGAATGTGCCCCTGCCCAATACATAATATTAAGAGCTAATCAATTAATACATTATCGACACTCTGTTACCTAGGTATCTATAGGTACTATCCGCATATAGGTAGGTATACTTAACCATCAATACCTACCTGTGTAAATAGCTGTAGGTACCTACGTCAATTGGTACCTACCTATAATGATTATTTTATTAAATGTGCATGTTTATACATCATAAACATTTCGATAAAGTAGGTAAGTAGGTACCTACCTACATCAGGGCCCTACCTACCCAACCTCTTACATTACATTATTTATAAGAAGTACCTACATCTCTATGTTAGTAGGTAGGTACTTAGTACCTACCTATAAGTAAGAATAGATAGATAGGTAGGTACCTAGATACTTTTTTACCTACTTACGTTCGATTTTCAAACTGATGTGACAACTAATCTATATTGGGTACGTTCCTACCTAAAATGAAGTGTGCAAATTTTAAGTAACTACCTATAGGTCACTAGGTACAGCTTATAGTTATGGTAGGTAGGTACCTGGGAAATAAATTTGTTATTCTGTTTAGAATAAGTAACAACGACTTACGTAAGCAAGTAGGTATAAACAGAACTATAAGTATTATTGTAATGGTTCGATTCATTATCCTGTGTCATTGTAATTTTTTTTTGATGTCTATAGAATTTGATTTTATTTTGTAGGTAAGTAGGTATATATAACTGATTGTATCTGTCATATTTGTAGGTACTAGATATATATCTCCCTAATTTTTTTAACATGTAAATGGCCTTGCCGTATACCTATGTAACAAATAAATAAATATATAATAGATAAGTTACATTTTATTCAAAGGTTTTGATCCAAAATCACAGATAATTTAAATTGTGCTGCACGCCACTGGAATAACAAGTTGAGAGTTTACCGAATTCCCTAGTCGGATAGATGTTTTAAATAGTTCCAAGAATTGGAGACGAAGAAGCCTTCCATTAGGTATTCTCCTACCTTCCTGACGCCAGCTTAGATGTTTTTTTATCAGTCATCCTCTAATGACTCTTCCATTAGTGGATATAGGTAGGTAGGTACAAACATTTTTCTAATGATCAAAATAAGAAGACGAAAAGGAAAAAAACACATCGGAACATTATCGTTAGTGTGCCCCTATCATTCCAGCTTTCTAATTTGGACCCGTCATTTATCCCTGTCGAGATGGAACCCAAAAGTAGCTTCATCATGTTCCCGGGAAAAAGAACACAAAACCATAGATATTATTAAAGTTCGACCATAGACGAAAGAATAAAGGAACAAGGCGAGTGGGTACTTTCCTTAAATTATTTAAAAAAAGAATAATAATATAAAGAAATCACGTTTCTTTTATATATGTCTCTTTTTAACATGTTCCATGTAAGGGTGTTAGAAAGAAATGCAGTACTATCCCGTGGTTGTGTTTGAAGATAATGATGATACCACTATATCCCGACGTTTGAATGTGTGTGTTTGTAAGAGCGCGTGTTGTGTTCGGCCATTGGTTGATTTGAATGTTGTGGGCGTGGTCGTGGAACGCGGTAATAAATTGAGTTGTTGACACTTGGTTTTTATACGCTTTGGAGGTTATGTCCGCCAGTTCTCGTTCGTATACCATTAATGAATTAACATTCGATGTATTCATGGCGTGCTGACCGTATGACCGGGATAATAATATTGCAGAATGCCCCGATACACTAAATGCAATAGGTAAGTATACCTATAGGTAGGTATACATAGGTATAGGGGAGACCGGGGCGACAATTAACAAAAAAAATATTTTTAGTTGTATCTTAGAAATTATTCAACATTTAGACTTGATTTTTGAGATACATATGCTTTAATCATTCAGCTATTATGTTCTTATCTCAAAACAACCATAATAGAAACGATGCTTAAGATAGAACGTTTTTTCTTAAAAATGGCAGTTGTTAATTGTTACCTCACGTTTGGGGTTAGAATTAACAGGTGTGGGGCAGGTATTAACATAAGGGGTAATAATTAACTTTTTCTATTTTTTCTACTGATGTGTTATTTTTTACTCACTGATATGTTATTTTTTACTCACTGATATAAAGAAAAGTAAATACGTGTAGGTACGACATATATTTATATTAGGTACCTAATGAAAATAATAAATAGTTAGTCTTAAACAGATCACAATTTTGTATTTAAACATAACTAGTCATATTACTTAAACAACATCATACAATGAAATAGAAAATGACACATTTTTTTATCTTAAAAGCTAAGTAACGAGTCTTTCATGATCATCTTCTTTAAAAATTTAGCGTCGTCTTTAGATTTAAACAACGTACCTACATAAAATGTAGTTTAATACAAAATCAACAAAAATATCAAAGATAAGGAACTATTTTAAATGCCTACGTACTAAAAGTTTTCGGATTCATCATCTGAATTAGGTACAATTCAAGGTATCACTTCAGTCAGGCTTATATATAAATTAGGCACATCGTCTAAACCTATATGTGGGGTAGGTTTTAACACGTTAATACAAGCCCCCTCGATTTGTTAATTATAGCCCCAAAGGTACATTTTTATTATTAAATTACGTAATAAAATGTAAGACAACAATCATTTCAAATTTGAAACGTGGAATTGTTAAGTATAAAATATGCTACTAGGAAAACAAAAAACATAATCATAACACTTTATATTTATTGTGCTAATCAAAATATCGTAAACTATAAAATGTTCATTACCTGCTTATAAATATCGACCGGCACATAACTCACTGAAATGACGCGCGGAGCGCATCTGACCATCACTGTAGAATGCGGCGCGATCTAATAGACAAGTTAACTTAAGCACTGACTGGTGTCGAAGGTATAGTTTTAGAGAAAAATGCTTGTTAATACTTACCTCTGTTAATTGTAGCCCCGGTCTCCCCTATGCATGTATTCAAAATAAAGAATTTTTGTCAAAAAAGTCTTTGCCGTTGTTTTTTCTCGTATCTAAGGGTGTATCTATGGTGTATCTAACAGTGTGACCTGATAGTTTGTCACCTTGCTGTCATCGAACGAATCTGGTGGGAACAAAATTAATCTCCCAGAATTTTCAACAAGCAATTAGAATAACGTTTCTTCTCAGAGGGTTGGTCCGGACAGATTGACTAACGCGGCCTCCTAATTAGTAGAGAGTCCCTATGAGGTCAATTAATTCAAACTCATCCTATCATTCTTAACCTACTCAATCGAGCGTTTGTTTGGGTACCTTTTTCATTATAGGTAGGTACCTAGCTAAAGTTTGTCCTCAAATTATCGGTGTCATTTCAAATTTTAGACTCCTATATAGGTACCTACACTTTGATACTTACCTACCTACATATCTATGAAATGTGCTCGTGTAGGTACTATTTAAATTCGAGTCACTTCAACCAGGTTGAGGTATCTTCCTGCCCAATTTCCACTTTTTTAACGGCTTTTCCGACCACATAATAATTAAGCGTGTTGTCTGTCTCGACCGTAATGTATTGCGCACCTATGTTCAGGTTAAAAAATATGTATGTGCATACCTTAATATAGGCAGGTACCTACCTGCTATATTTATTTGGTTAATTAAAGGAGCCATGTTAATTACAAGACCTTAATTACACTCGGAGAGTACCTGTTCATATGCTCGGCCCCCTATATGGATCCATCGGATACCTACACGGTGATTCTTTATATACTTACCCTGCATACATTTTCGAACAATCTTTCTATTTTTACCTAGGTGTTGCATTATTTTTTTTTAAAGGTAGGTAATTTTTTTTCGAACTAGGTACAGCGACATTCTTTGAAAACGTCAGAACCTAAATTTATTCGCAGTTATACCTTCACACCATTTATTTCTTTAAAAAATATAAGCTATTAGGTTTTCCTCTAAACATTTTTTTGTCTGTTTTTTAAGTTCTTAAAGACTTTGATGCACTTTACTGCAATTAATGATTTAAATTCAGGGTAGTTTGTAGGTAGGTGCCTATATATCCTGATTTTGAAACCAAAACCGGGCTCATTAAACACATTAGATATTATTGTCATATAGGAACGAATTAAGTATAGGAAGTACCTACCTATAGTTATATCTAGGTATCCAGGCAGTCTGATAAATATTTCTCGTTCGTGGGTTAATGTTTCAACGAAAATAGGTATCTACCTAGCTACGGACTAACTAATCATTTTATTATATAGGATTATTACTGACTTAATTGCCTTCTTTTAATTATTACGCAGACAGTACCTACTTTACAAGAATAATAATTATTAACTTTTTGGTTTGAAAGAAATTCAAACAAAAACAAAATTACCACTTTTTCAAGTGTTTCGAAGAAGAGTTAGTTATCTTCCGAAATAACCGTATGAAATATTACCTAGTTGAATAAAGGTAAAACTGAATTATGTCGCTAAATATATTAGGTACCTAATATCATAATGCTTTTAGTTTAACTGTTTACGAAACATGACAGAAAAAATTAACTTGTGTAAAAGTGTCTACTAAAAGTGTTTACTAATATGTAAATTCCATCGTCCGATCGGTGCATTGTTTGAATGATCGCGCGTCGTTTGTATTGTTCTGTTGTATTGATAATAATTACGACACCTAGGTACTTGCCAAAAGTTCTTACTTACCAACATTCATAAATATTTGTTTGCGTTGTCAAAGAAAGTGGACGCGCGATCATGCGATGGCAGTTAGACAGGGTCTAAGAGTAGGTATGCATGTGCTCTATTTAAATGTAGAGTGGGTCTGTGAATCTCAGCCTCAGCCCATAAAGATGTTTGAAACTATTATAATAAAATGTATAATTTCCTAAAGTATAACATAGCGTTATATTGCAGAACCTATTTAGCCGAGTGTCATCATAATAAAATCGCACGAAGCGGCCCAATTAAACCTTAAAAATATGATCTGGTTCAGCGGCCATTACGCAATTAAATAGATGGCGCACATTACCGAGTGCACCGGCAATCACCTCTGGATACCTACATGGAAACATTTTTTATATGCCTAATGATAATGACCGCATCATGCCGCAGACGACAAAACGACTTGTCGTGAAATCTCTGAGAGAAGACGGACACCAATATAATATGTAGGTACTTACCTACTTGTGTCTAGAACTAAGAGGTCTTATACTCATAATTATTAAGTAAATGGTCCTAGGAAATTACTTCAGGTAGGCACCTTAATGGAAGGGTGGGCAACCATAATTTCTATAGACAAGTTAAGTAGGATAGTGGATTTGATGTTGATAGGTACCACTGCATTATAATGACGCTGTTTGAATTTAAGACAACTTTTTTGACATGAAACTTAGGTAATCAATAGAACTGAAATTTTCAAATCTTCAACTTCCTCTTTTTTCAATTTCTACTATTTTCATGACTGTTAGTTTAGGTTAGATTATAATTATTTAGGGTTACAATCATCAATAGGTACACACCCCCGAATCCATTTTACCCTCTGCTTGTACCGAACATATTTGAATTTTTGGCGTGAATCTGATTCTCAGTACATACTAAACTATTTTCGACGAAATCTGAGCACTGGCCAAATCTATTCAAACTATAATACAATAGAAAAGTGTTGGATTATTTTTATGACGGATGCACCCTTGTGTTATTGTTATTGGCGAAGTATTAATTGGAAATTCATTTATATTTTCTACAGTATTTTGAAAGTTTAAAGGAGATATCAGAAACAAAGTGTGAGACATCGAGCTTTGTTATTGTGTTAATGCATCTTCAAACTGATTGTAGATTATTTAAATTTACATTTTTATACTGTTTAGTTTCTTGTTAGCTTTTGTTGAAGAATCATGGAGTCTTTATTCGCTAATATAAATCTTACAAAATTAACCGGAGTAGCTAACGTTCAAACGCGCTCAGTGATTAACAATGTGTACCTCGGGATAAGCAGAAAATTCGTGATAAACATCTTGGTTTTTGTAATTTGCCGATAACTCAAAGAAGTTAAAGAAAGTACCTGTGCAGAACCGTACGTGATTGGTTAATAACACGTGCCACCGTAAGACAATACCAATACCTGCTATTGTTTCCCTACTGCTATTCTTTTGAAGATTTATGGCTTGTTCGTCAGATTTCAGAAAATTCACAATAGGCTACCCCTAAATAGTTGGTGCAATTGACAGAATGCGAATGGAATATACAAGGTTTAAAGCAGATGCATCACTCGGAATTACATTGGCCAAAAGATAATCAATTCATCACCATACAAATTCAATATTCACAGTGAAGAACACAGGACAACGGCTGTCGGAAAATCTTGTTACTTAATTATAAATTTATTTTTATTGAGGTAGGTAGTCATTTAATGCCACAGAACACATATACTCTCTAACGAGAGAAGAACGCCAACTTCATAGAAAAAATATGCAAACACGGAAATTGACAGATTGCATCTATCTTTCTCGCTCACATCGTTCATGCCCAGACACAAAAGCGGGAAATTCAAATATGGGTCGGTACAATGCACACTAGCGACCAAAACAGTTGCATTCTAGTACAAAAATGGGATATGAAAATATCCCATCTTTATACTAGAATACAACAGTTGTAACAGTTACTGTTGAATCATTTATCGTGAAATTGGTTATGATAAAGAATTAAAATGCAGCAGTAGTTTTTTTTTTTTTTTTTTTTTTTAAATGAATCTGTGCTCACTCAAAGTGAACACAAATACACTCCTTGACTCTTTCACAGTAAGCTACCGAAAGCTTGTGTCGTGAAAGAGGAAGATGGTCGGCACCTGGGATCGAACCACGGCGTCCGCAGTACGAAGCCGACGTTGTAACCGCTGGGTCACCAACCACTTCGAAGTAGTTAAATATGGCATTTATTTTTATGCAAATAATAAAACATGTAACAATATAAATAGTATGTATTGGTATCTATTATCTACATAAAATAATACTAAGCCAAAAATATATTATCAATAACAATTAGGTACACGAAAAAATATGTTCAAACGACACAATACATCATGATTCTACTTATTATTAAAATCACAGAAGTAACCACAGCGGAAGCTTTTTTTACTGTTTAAAATGACGAGTACGTAGGACTTATATTACAAAATCTTTTAAAAAGGAATACAATGTGTCTTTGATGGTATGTGATTGATTATTATTA
Organism: Mystacides longicornis; assembly: GCA_963576905.1. Classification (NCBI taxonomy): domain Eukaryota; kingdom Metazoa; phylum Arthropoda; class Insecta; order Trichoptera; family Leptoceridae; genus Mystacides; species Mystacides longicornis. The sequence goes on from OY756425.1 coordinate 17,927,703, forward strand.
TGACACCACAGAATAAGGAACATTTCCGATACTTGAAACTCATAATAACAAAATAATAAAGTAAACGAAAGAGTCAATGTCTAGAACCGACACACAACCACTTGTAAATATTAATTACACTATGAGTCTTTTTTTTAACAACTTTTTATGTGCAGACAATAGCGTAGTGGTTAAATCTCAAAACAAAACAGGAGTCCATTTGTCGAAACAAGAATCCATATTTTGTCAAAACAAAACAGAGTCTATTTCTCACAAACAACAGTATCTTTTTTGATATCAACGAGACTATTTTTCACAGCGATACGAAACACCGATTCGACTTCACACAAAATTAATAACACAATCTCCCGAGTTGGAAACAGGAAAAAAATCGGAATAACAAAAACAGTCAGCGCTCGGCTAAATAAAAATGGCTGAAGTTGTTTGGATGTTGTTTGGCAACAAGATCAGTGTAGCCAGCTTTCAAAAAATAAAAAAGTATGCAACATTATTTTTCGAAATCTGGTGTCTTATAAAGAAATACATATTAATTCACGAACTAAAACACCACGTGATAACATAATAATAAATGTATGTTTTTAATATTCACTCTAAAGTTCATATTTCGGAATTATTTCATAATCGGTAATTCTATTTTTTGCGTCTGTTATACAAATTTCGATCCCATACAATACCAACATTAGCATCACGATGTACCAACATCAGCATATTCTTGTTGGCAAGTACCAATACCAGAGTTAACCCCCCCTGTTTAATGCGATCTCGCCATGTACAACTTTACGTACCCACAGCGAGATTCCAAAAATTATCCTGCTACTCGTGGGATGCAGGGTTCTTATGAGTAAGAAATACTAATCTAAGAGATAATAGTGAATATCTACTTATTGACAACTTACATCACATAATAAACATTGTTTACTTTACCGCCATCTATGGATGAAAGTCACAAGCACCTTATAGCAAAGTGTAGATAAGCGATGCACAAACTCGTCAGTTTTTCTGCGGCCCGCCGACGAATTAAAATATTGGAAAATCAAAAAAATATTTTTAAAATACACTTGAGTAGATAATTTTGTACATTTACCTAAGCCGCACCGGGAAGACGCTAGAGTCTGACATGCGTTTTTGATTTTTTTGTGATGTTAATTAATGTTCTGTGCGGCATTTGAAATTATTAAATTATCCATTATAAGTGTATTTTATGTAAAAATGATTCCACAAGATTTCTGTGTTTAGTGTTGTAACAATAATATTATTTTCTATTTTCCTAAATAATGTTGTTTTATGTTTTTGTTCAATCATCATGTACAAAATTCATAGTTAATTGCTGATATGGGGAGCTGCGGAGCTACCCACAAGGGTGCACAAGACAGCTGAGTGGCGGCGTAAAAAACAAAAGGCAGACCCCACCACCATGTGGGAATAATAATTGCCCGGGAGAAGAAGAAGAAGTGTTAATTTTCCATGTAGCAGCCCGTCCTTGGCTCATAATCTTCCCCAGTGGCCCCTGTTCCCTATAAGTCTGTGCATCCCTGGTAGAAAATGACGTAGTAAATGCGAATATCCCTAACGCAATTGTTTAATTTATTTTCCTGTAAGCTACAAATTATTACTGACTAAGATGAGATCACTTGTCACCGTGTGACGTCTTCGACGCTCAAAAGTTATTCCCATCTCTTTTTGTGAATGGGTCTTTGCATGTTATATCGAGTCTTCAGGTGCGGAGAGACGAATATATAATATTATTTGCAGCCATTAACCCATTACCTATTATATTAAATCTTATTGATAAAAAATGTTTCCCTCAAAACTACGTAGGACTCCTAGGAACATAGGCATCACACAGAAATCGTAACTCGCATTGGTAAAATTATCTCTTCTGTATAATATAAAAATCTTCTTCTTTTCTTTAAACTTTGGTGGTCTGTTACTTCAGAGGGAGGTTGATCCCCCAACTCTCCTACCATCTTTTTGGAAGTCTTCCATTAGGTCATGTTTTGTGTGCATGGCTGATTGTGTAATGCGATATTTAACTATGTCGGTCTGGCATTGACAATTTTTTAGACAAAGTTATCATTCACCAATCTCTTTCTTTCTTTCTTTCTTTACTATTTTCATTATCTTCAAGTTCAACATTTTTTTCTATTTAGGTATAAGTATCATTCTTTATCTATTATACACATTAAAAATAAATATGGAAACTAAACATGGTGATTCTCTCCATAAATAAGCCTGGTGTGCATGCATCCGCTTCAGCACTTTTCATCCAAAGCTTCTTGGTCTTCTTCGATCCTGTGGCACGGTGAGTGTGAGGCGTTTTATGGGTTGTCCTCGTCATTTATGACAATTTTCAAGTGAAATGATAGTTGAAATTATCTCAACATAGCTACCAAACTGATATCGACGTCTATATAGATGTTTTTTTAAGCGAATCTGTGCTCCTTCTATGTGAACACACAAATACACTTTTGACATAGGTAGGTACCTATTTCACACTAACCAAAGGGTTGGGTCGTGGTCGTGAAAATCGTCATCACAGGGATTCCAAATAACGCGACTTCAATACCTACGCTGTGCAAACGAAAACCGTCGACTGATACCACTGGGCTACCAACCACTTCATTTGTTGCAGTAGGTATGTAGGTAGTTGCAGCAATTGCAGTGTGTAGAAGCTATTATCTTATTTATTTATGTAGGTAGGTATATAGTTTACAAAGTTACAAAAAATATATAAAAAATAACAATATTATTCTACCTACTTATATTAGGTATTCAGATTTATAGACGACAACAATAATATTTACATATAATGTATTAGGTATGTATGTAGGTATCTAAGTATATAGGTAATATTAGTGCCTTTGTACATTGTAGGTAGGTATGTTCGCTGTAAAGCAAATATGTGTAGGTATCTATCTAATAATCATAAACTTATCAAGAACAATTACTTGATGGTAATTACATACCAAGAGAGATGAATTACTATTTATGAAACTCAATTAAGTATAAAATGATGTGTAGGTAGGTAGGTACTTACCTGCCTACATCTTGTTAGTTACAATGTTGCCCGATACCTATACATAATATGAAGTATGTACATATAGTGTTGATCTCGTATGTCCACGCAATATTCATCTACGCGGATCACTCAGTGCAAATAGATAAATTGGTTGGTAGCTATACCTAATTACCTTTCTACCAACAAGTGCGTGTGCGGAAGGTGCCTACATTGTTGGACCCTATTCTGAGGCAAAACTTTCTCAAGTCTCAAAATATGTTACCTACCTATAGTATTTTATATGAGTAAGTATATGTAGATAGGTACCTACTAATGCTAAAATAACCGAAGATAGATGTGGTTGGTTTGGTAGCTTAGCGTTCAGTCACCCGACCGTCGTTATGAAATTCATGGGGGGCTGACCATCTTCCGCTTTCACTCACAACACAAATATTTTTTTGTGTGCAATAATGTCAATTATTGTGAATTCGTGTTTGACTTCCTTCAGTGACCCTCTTAATGTAAAAAAAAACACAAAGAGAAAAGTATGGTATACCTAATGTTAAGGAACCTTTATACATCTTGCTTTATAGTCGATAACTATTTTATTTTTTTTATTTTAACTCTCGTCCTTAGGCTTCTTTAGAGCACTTGGATTCGTCAATGTTTGTGCATTTTTTTTAAATATTTGGCATAAAAATGATAAAAAATACAAAAGGAAGCAAAACAGACACAAAACAAAATCGAAAGAGAGAGCAAAGCAAAACAGAACAAATTCAAAATCAATCGGTGAGGCTGGAAAGGTGTAAAGGGGCTTTCAGCCTTCTGTCAGCAAATAGGTAATATGGAGGACAGGCAAGAGAAGCAGCCATACCGATTTTCAATAGCCATGCGAGGTGCAATTAAAGAAGATAACCGTTGTAAAATTGACAGTAACATAGACAAAAAAGTAAAATAAAAAAAGAGACCATTAATCGCAATAATTTAAGAAATAGTTATCCGAGAATCTGATTCCCCAGCATGTCGTCAACAGAGTAAAAGCCTTTTCCAACGAGATACTCTCTTATTATCCTCTTAAATGTGAGATCGTTCAATGACCTCACTTCATTAGGTGATTTATTATAAAGTTTTATACTTACCTACACATAAAAAAACTCTTAGTTATTTTAGACAGCCTGTGCTTTATTGGTCTAATGTTTTGACCATTTCTTGTATTATGATTGTGATAATCTGCATTTAGTAAGTTATTGTGTATTACTACGAGCGAATTGCAGGCATTCCCAAATAAATTCACAGGGTTGAATTAGGTATATTATAGGCCTTATAGGGTCATATATAGGACTAGGAATTATTATCAAGATGTACTGCAGCCTATTTACAAGACACTTTCTAGAACCTCTCTAAAGAAGGCTGATTATGATGATTCTAAGTTGGAGTTGACACACTGTCAGAGTTTTCTAACTCAAAAGAAAGAATAATGGTGATGATCATATAGATAATATTATTACAGTTAGAAACTAACAAAAAACGGGCATTATTGAAATCTAGTGTTTTATCGCTAAACATTTATTTATATTTAAAAAAAAAAATGATTCTGGGCTCGCCCAAAGTGAACACAAATACGACCTCCAATACGCTGGACGTACGAAAGTCGCCGACTGATACCACTGGTCTACCAACTACAAGATAATAGGTATAATATACCTATACTTATTTGCAGGACGTTTAAAAAGCCATACCCCAGCCTCCTAGAGAGAGAGGTACCACTTTACTATGAACGGATATAGATATAGGTAGGTAGGTACCTCTTATTATACCTACATTCAAGCTACATTTTCTAGTTAAATATTTTAACATCCGATAGGTACCTACTGTAGCGTGCAGTTGTTATCAGCTACTGTGTGTGTGGTTCTCAGCCGGCGCAGGTTGTCTGCTTCAGTCGGTTTCAGCTGCCAAGAGTAGTCCAATCCAAGTCAAGTTCCGAGTCCAGTTCCAAGTCCAGTTCCAAGGTCCAGTTGAGAGAGCAGGTGGTGAAGTAAAAAAGCCAGGTAGATCAGAGCAGGAATATATTCTCGTATTCAATATGACCCGTATATATTCTGGCCGCTGTGCGCTCGCGCTCACGCAGGAGCGAGTATGCAGTGGACATCGACTGGTGGGGGCATTGCTCGCACGCGGCACCCGTCTGTATAAAAGACCCGGGTTAGGCGGCGCGCGAGCCCATTTGTCCATACCCCCACCTGAGCACACAACGACCAGACTATCACAATACTACACGGACATCGCAGCCGTACACAGTATGCGCTGCGATGCCCCATACACTATGATACAAAACGTCGGCTCTCGTCTCGGTACCACAGGGATATCACTTAATCCTTTATTATTTGTCCGAGACGGGAGCACGACGGTACAACAATCACAATATTAATTTAATTGGTCATAATATACATCTCCTGTCCGCAACATCCTCCCCCCGTGAGGGTTCCGCCCTCACTCCGTGGAACGCGGGCAGGCTTCATCCTCTACCGGCAGTCGTATTAGTTTGACCGCCGGTCTCATGAGAAGAGTCCCTCTTGTCCTTACTATTGCAGCCCGGACCTGTCCATCAGCTCCGGGCTTGATTTCCACTATGCGGCCCCTCTTCCAGTCATTGCGTGGGGCCGTGCTGTCTGCCATGACGACTAAGTCTCCTACCTTCAGTGGGACGGCCGACTCCCTCCACTTTCTCCTCTGCGCGATGGTTGGCACATACTCTTTTAGCCATCGTCGCCAAAAGGCATCTGCCATCTGTTGGGCGATTCGCCATTGTTTCCTCAGGGAGACCTCTTCTTCATCCGCTGGGTAGTGGGCCAGGACTGGGCGTCCGCTGGCTGACCCGATCAAGAAGTGATTAGGGGTAAGTGGTTCCTCATCACCCGCCTCGATCGCTACGTGGGTCAATGGCCTGCTATTGATGGTGTATTCGACTTCCGCTAAAGTCGTAAGCAGCGTGTCCAACCGGGGTGCTCGATCTTTTAAGACGGAGCGTAGTCCAGTCTTGACGGAGCGTACTAGGCGCTCCCAGGCTCCCCCCATGTGTGGCGTTGCTGGTGGGATGAACTTCCACCTTGATGTTTTTGCCACTTGGTCGAGCCAGGCGGGCTGTTGCAGGATATCGCCGGCCGCCTGTGCTAGTTCCTTGTCGGCTGCTCGGAAGTTCGTCCCGTTGTCGCTGTATATCACCTCAGGAGTTCCTCTTCTCGCCGTCATTCGACGCAGCGCCATGATGGTGGAATCCGCGTCTAGCCTATCCACCACCTCTATGTGAACGGCGCGGGTGGAGAGGCATGTGAAGAGTGCCCCGTAGCGCTTCTCCCTTCTCCGACCTATGGAGACTTCCATGGGACCAAACAGGTCCACTCCACAGTGTGTAAAGGGTCTGCGGCCGTAAGCGAGTCGCCCAGCTGGGAGTTGCGCCATCTGTGGTGGTGAAGGGCGGGCTCGCTGGGCTCGGCACTGCACGCAGTTGTGTACCACCTTCCTGACGGCTGTCCTCAGCCGCAACATCACTGTCTGTCGTCGAACTTCGGCCACCGTCCTCTCTATGCCGGCATGCTGCACCTCTTCATGGGCGTGCCGAATAAACAGTTTGGCTGCCGGGTGTGTAGCGCACAGTATAGTGAGGGCTTCCGTCCCTAGTGACTCAAGACGAGTCCCCGCCTTCATTACCCCCTCGTGCAGCCAGGGTGACATGGTGGCCACCCGGCTGTTGGCTGGGAGTGGTTTTCCCTTTCTCAGCAGGTCCATCTCGGTCGGGAATGCCTCGGATTGCATCTGGCGTAGCCAAGTCGTCTCTGCCCGCTGTAGTTCTTCGCGGGTTAATACGGCGTCACGCCGTCTTCTTGGGCCGTCAGCGACTCTCAAAACCCATGCTGTGACGCGTAGCAGCTTGCGCCAGGAGGAGATCTTCAGAGGGTCGGGTAGGCCGCTGCACCTAGTTGTAATCAGCCCCGCAAATTGTTTCAATTCCTCTGCCGGTTTGCCGAACACCTTCACCTCGGGCCATTGGTCCTCTGGTAATTTCAAAAAGCTCGGACCGGCAAGCCACAGTGAATCTGGGTTGAGGTCTGGGAACTGCACGTCTCTGGTCCCGACATCGGCTGGATTCTGCCTTGTCGGGACCCATCTCCAACTGTCCGGCTCTGTCAGCTGGGCAATCTCCCCCAGCCGGTTGGCCACGAATACTGAGTACTGGCGAGGATCTGCGTTGATCCAAGCCAGCACTGTGGTAGAGTCTGTCCACAGGATGACTCGTGAGAAGGTGGTGGTCATCTCTGCCTTCAGGGTCTCGGCAAACCTGGCCCCCATCAGCGCCGCCTGTAGTTCCAGCCTCGGCACTGAGACTGGTTTGAGGGGAGCCACCTTGCATTTGCTCCCCAAGAAGTGTGTGCGGGGGCCCTTTGCCGTGACCTCCACCATGTATGCTGCTGTGCAACACGCCGACTCCGATGCGTCACAGAAGATGTGGAGCTCGGCCTCGTCATTGGTCCCTTCTCGGCAGCAGCGCGGGATCTGACACCTGATGCTGCGCGCCTTCTCCAGCCAATTGTCCCACTTGTTGGCGTGTGCTTCCTGGATGGGTTGGTCCCAGCCCACACCGCTCCTCCAGACCTCCTGTAGTAGAATTTTGGTGTGGATCAGGACACACCCCAGGAACCCAAGTGGGTCAAAAGTCTTCATGACCTCGCTCAGGAGCTGGCGTTTGGTTGGCCAGCTCTCCTGTGGGAGCCCCTCGAGGTCATACAGGAACACGTCCTGGTTCGGGTCCCAGTTTATACCGAGTACCCTCTCGGTTTGGCTCAGGCCGCCAATGGCAACGACTTGGGCTGCCCTGCCCTCTGGCGGAATACCCTGAAGGACGGCGGGCTTGTTGGAGGCCCAGTTAACTAATTGGAAGCCTCCCTCAGCTAACACCTTGGTGACCGTCTTGACAAGGGTGGCCGCCTCTTCCTCCGTGTGGCGGGCGTCGAGGTAGTCGTCCATATAAAAGTTCCTCTTAATGGCTGCCGCCGCCTCTGGTTCTGTTGCCGCCGCCTCTTCAGCCACTCTGTCTCGCACGTACTGGGCGCTGGCTGGGGAACACTTGGCCCCGAACATCATCGAGGTCAACTGGTACTCCGCTGGTTCCGCTTCAGAAGATTCACGCCAGAGGAATAACTGGGAAGCTTGGTCTTCTGGTCGAATCCTGATCCTCAGGAACATCTCTCTAATGTCGGCGGCGATGGCTACCCGACCCTCCCGGAAGCGTAGGACGTGGCCTAGTAAGATGGCCAGTCGGTCGGGGCCAGTGAGAAGGAGGTCGTTGAGACAGACCCCCTTGTAACTTGCGGCCGCGTCAAAAACCACCCTTAACTTCCCAGGTTTGTTGGTGACAGCGAAGTGGGGGAGATACCACCTTCTGGCCGCTCCCTCTTCGACCGTGGCTGGGACCGCGTACCTCTTGGTTATGAGGTCCGCGATCTTCTTGTGGTAGGCCACGGCCAACTGCTTGTCCTTGGCTAGTTTCTTCTCTAAGCTGCGTAGTCTGCTGAGCGCACCGGGGCGATTGTTTGGCAGTACTGCCCGGTCTTTGTTCACCCATATCAGTCCCGTCTCCCACCGGCCATCTTGAGTCTGCCGGGTTGTGGACTCCATTACTGCAATCGCGGCTGTCTCTTCTTTCGGAATTCGGACGGCATGTGAAACGCCCAGGGAATCGACCTCGAAGTGAGCCTTCACCAGATCGTGGATCGCCGAGTCTCGGGTTAGCAGCACCCGCTGGGAGCTTCCAGCCGCCGTGCCGCCATGGACCGCCCAGCCTAGGGCCGTTCTGGATTCCATAGTGTTTCTCCCCGGTGTCTCCTTGATTTCTCGGGTCGCCACCAGAAAGGCGTTGTCTTGGCCGATCAACATTTTTGGCCGCACCATTGGTGCCGAGACGCCGGGCCTCTCGAGGTCTTCGTGGCGTTGGGCTGCCAGCTGCTCCGGGAGGGCCAGGTCCCGGACCGTGTTCGCGAACACGGAGTAACTCGCCGTCAGGCCCTCCCCCCGAACTGTACACTTCACTCGTCGCGACGTGGCGTCTTCTGATGTCATATCGTTTACCCCACTTATTCTCAGTCCGCTCGCGTGCCCCCTGGCTCCGATGCGGTCGGCCACATCTGCGTCTATCAAAGTCACTGTAGACCCGTCATCCAACAGGGCATACACTGTCTCTTGGCCCGCAGGCCCACCAACCACAACCGGTACCACTTTGAGTAAGACCGGGCACTCAGGTAACCAAGTGTTTGTCACTGTAGCCGTCTGGCTCACCTTCTCTTCAGCCTTTTGGCTATTTTCATGCAGAGTCCTGTGGTGAAACCGCTTGCACCCCCCAAGTCCACACCTTTTATTGCGCCCGCACTTGTTAGATATATGTCCCGGTTCTACACACGCGTAGCACAACTTTAGTCCCCGCAGGGTTTCGCGACGCTCACGTACTGTTTTTTCTAGATATGACGTACACTTTACTAATTTGTGTTCGCCGCCGCACAACGCGCACCCTGCATCACTTTTGTCACGGGGAGCGTCCTCGTGAAGTAACAACACTTGCTTGGCTTCCGGCTTCTTCTTGGCGCCGAGTCCCTTTACTGGTGCTGATATGGCCGCCGTTGTCCCGCTGGAGGCGAAGCGTTGGAGAAAGTCGAGGTATTCGTCCATGCTCAACTCTTTCTTGGTGCTGATATACGACCTGTAGAACACCCAGGTCGTTTTCATAGACGGTGACAACAGGTCCACGCACGCCTCCAACAGTGGTCTCTTGTTGAAGTGCAGGTAATCTGCGTCCGCCAGCGCAACAGAAGTCAGCATCGCGTGGATTGTCGCACGCAGGTCGGCTATCTCGGCGAGGGCCGCGCCCTCCCGCAGCGGTGGAGTCCTCTTGAACTGCTGTACGATGTGATGCACGACGTTCTCGGTCTGGGAGAATCTTTCTTGTAGGGAGTTCATAATGAACCCTACATTGCTGGGATCGCCGGAAATGAGATAGCCTCTTACCGTCTCTCTTGCCTTCCCTTGCAACGCCGACCTCAGGCGCAGCAGGTTCTCCGCATCTCCAATGCGGCACATCCTCGTCGAGTCTACGAAGTGCTGTCTGAAAGCTGGCCACTCCAACGGGTCTCCGTCGAAGCGCGGCAACTGCGAGGACTGGCTGCCCCTCGCCACCAGCGCCGCTATCCGCCCATCCTCGTTGTAGCTTCCCTGTCGTTGCTGCTGCAACCAGTCCCGGGTGTAGGAGTCGGGCCGGAACTCGTCAAAGGACGGCGGGGTGAACGAGGCGCCAGTCCATGGCGACCCGCTCCCGCCATTCCGCGCTGCGGGTCCCTGAGGAAACTCCGCCTGGTGCTGGTACTGCCCCTGGTGGTGCGACGCAGGGAGCGTTGTACTCGCTCCCACCTGCGCCGCCTGCTGCTGGGCTGCCTGCTGCTGGGCTGCATGCTGCTGGGACACAGGGAACGCAACCCGCGCTCCCACCTGTGCCGCCTGGTACTGGGTCGCCTGCTGCTGGGCTGCCTGCTGCTGGGACACAGGGAACGCAGCCCGCGCTCCAACCTGTGCCGCCTGGTACTGGGCCGCCTGCAGCTGGGACACAGGGAACGCTACCTGCGCTCCAACCTGTGTCGCCTGGTACTGGGCCGCCTGCTGCTGGGCCGCTTCCTGCTGGGCTGCCTGATGCTGGGCCGCCTGATGCTGGGACACAGGGAACGCTGCCTGCGCTCCAACCTGTGCCGTCGGTTGCTGGGCCGCCTGGTTCTGCCACTGCTGGTGGGGCACAGAGAGCGTTTCCTGCGCTCCAATCTGTGCCGCCTGCTGCCGGGCCGCCTGCTGCTGGGCCGCCTGCTGCCACTGCTGGTGGGGCACAGGGAGCGCTTCCTGCGCTCCGACCTGTGCCGACTGCTGCTGGGCCGTCTGCTGCTGGGCCGCCTGCTGCTGGGCCGCCTGCTGCCACTGCTGGTGGGGCACAGGGAGCGCTTCCTGCGCTCCGACCTGTGCCGACTGCTGCTGGGCCGTCTGCTGCTGGGCCGCCTGCAGCTGGGCCGCCTGCTGCCACTGCTGGTGGGGCACAGGGAGCGCTTCCTGCGCTCCGACCTGTGCCGACTGCTGCTGGGCCGTCTGCTGCTGGGCCGCCTGCTGCTGGGCCGCCTGCTGCCACTGCTGGTGGGGCACAGGGAGCGCTTCCTGCGCTCCAACCTGTGCCGTCTGCTGCTGGGCCGTCTGCTGCTGGGCCGCCTGCTGCTGGGCCGCCTGCTGCCACTGCTGGTGGGGCACAGGGAGCGCTTCCTGCGCTCCAACCTGTGCCGCCTGCTGCTCTGCTGCCTGCTGCTGGGCCGCCTGCTGCCACTGCTGGTGGGGCACAGGGAGCGCTTCCTGCGCTCCAACCTGTGCCGCCTGCTGCTGGGCCGCCTGCTGCTGGGCTGCTTGCTGCTGGGCCGCCTGCTGCTGGGCCGCCTGCTCCGCCTGCTGCTGGGCCGCCTGCTCCGCATCGGCTCGCAGTTGACGCTCGTCCTGGAGCTCCTTCCTTGTCTGCAGCAACTCCTGTCTCAGCTGGCGCAGGGTCTCATCGGTAGCCGTGCGCTGGCTACTGATGCTGGCGTCGCTGTCGCTGCTGCTTCCGGTGTCCTCCTTGCTCCTTCCTGAACGCAGGTTCCTCGCCATCCTGAGAGATCCGGCTCGAAGGACCAGTCGATGTAGCGTGCAGTTGTTATCAGCTACTGTGTGTGTGGTTCTCAGCCGGCGCAGGTTGTCTGCTTCAGTCGGTTTCAGCTGCCAAGAGTAGTCCAATCCAAGTCAAGTTCCGAGTCCAGTTCCAAGTCCAGTTCCAAGGTCCAGTTGAGAGAGCAGGTGGTGAAGTAAAAAAGCCAGGTAGATCAGAGCAGGAATATATTCTCGTATTCAATATGACCCGTATATATTCTGGCCGCTGTGCGCTCGCGCTCACGCAGGAGCGAGTATGCAGTGGACATCGACTGGTGGGGGCATTGCTCGCACGCGGCACCCGTCTGTATAAAAGACCCGGGTTAGGCGGCGCGCGAGCCCATTTGTCCATACCCCCACCTGAGCACACAACGACCAGACTATCACAATACTACACGGACATCGCAGCCGTACACAGTATGCGCTGCGATGCCCCATACACTATGATACAAAACGTCGGCTCTCGTCTCGGTACCACAGGGATATCACTTAATCCTTTATTATTTGTCCGAGACGGGAGCACGACGGTACAACAATCACAATATTAATTTAATTGGTCATAATATACATCTCCTGTCCGCAACACCTACCATTAATTTCTTTTGTAGGTAGTTAGATGAGCTGTAGGTATATTGCAATCCAACGAACTATAAATCACTCAAAATAGTTAAAAGACCGACATTCTTAACTCACGCATTACTTACCTAAACATTGGAAAAAATCACGGCTATTTTCTCTCCGTGTCTATACAAACAGATGAACTCATTAACTATTAACAAGAAATCATCGAATAAATGTCGTGTCATATAGAACTCGGCTATAGATTGCAGTGGCGTAGCGTTCAACTAATTGAATAAAATCAATTTTTAATAAAACGTTCCGTGTTCTCCACTACATCTTCTTATTCTTCAATAGCGTTACAGCCATTGTAAAGCTATTGACTACTTTAGAGGATGGCCGACCATTTCATCAGATATTTATTTATTTATATACCTAGGTACCTAATGGCAATGGCGATATTTAGAGTCCGAGTTTTAGCCAGAATTAGCTGACAGCGGTTTTTCTTCTAAAGCACAGCTGAACGTGGAATTCTTTATTCCAGGGAAAATAGACGATCTTCAAAAACTAAAAGAAATATTTTTGTTTTCATTTGGTCGAGAAGAATAATTTGGTTGGGGACATAGGATCTATAAATCAATTAGAGAAACCACCACATTTGATGCTCAAATGGGAAACCAAAATCCCGAAATTATGAGATCCAGTTTTTTCCGCAAAATATTCCAATGCGTAGGTAAGCGTCTGCATAAGCTTATTCCTCATAGCATTAGCAATTTAATCTGAAAAAATATAGGTAGGTAGGTATCATATTATGTAATTAAAAAAATTGCGTGTTTTGTGTTTGATTTTGATATTATGATTATTTTTTTAACACAGATTTACCTACCATCGAAAATTTTCAGTTTTTTTTTCAGAAATTTTCAGTTAATTCAGACAATAAATAAAAAATGATTAGGTAAAATAATAAAAAGACAGATCATGATAAATCAACTCAAGCCTTTATAATATGGCCTCTCCGATACGCCACTGATAACTAAACAAAGAAAGCCACACAAAAAGGTCTACATAGATAAGTATGTGGTTAGTTTTCTTTTGAAAATTAAATGTTAAGCTTCCTATTTATATAGCTAGGATAGAAATAGGATAGAAATAGTTATAGCTAGGATAGAAATAGTTATAGCTAGGATAGAAAAGTACCGAAGTAGGCACCCACTACCTCAACCACCCAAAAATAGTTGAATCGGACGCTATTGCTCATCTATTCGTGAACGAAAAACTCTCATGATTGGATAAAAACATTTACTTAATTATTGAAGTATCGCCGCGGAAACTGTTTATCTTTATGACCGTCATATATTTTAAGTGGCTCGGCCACTTGGACGCCCCAGAGGAAGCTATATATCGTACATACATGCTGAGATATAATGAAAGTATACTTATAGGTAAGTAAAAAAACCAAGGTAGGTACTTTAATAAGGTACTCTAATATAATGGTGTTTGCATAGATTTGTAATAAATGTTAATACTGAGTAGGTACCTAGAGTATCTACGTAGATAAATAATGTTTATTGGAATATTTTAGATGAGTGCATGGTAATCGTTAAATTTAATGAGTTATTCCATAGAACATCATTCATAGCTCTACTACTTGAGCTCAATTATAATTTCATTGTTAGGTAAATATACTTACCGTAAATTATTGTTCTAGAAGGGGTAGGTATCGCTATTTTAGAATATCTTCAACATTTGTATTTATTGGTTAAAGATTCTTTCTTATGGCTATATTATTAAGCAACAGAACATGCAGAGCTTTAGGTTTTCACGGATTGTAAGTGTGTGTTAATGTCTCTAGAGGTCGCTTCATAGGACATATTTACTAAACGCAAAGTCTAGCATATTGTCATACTAATAATTTAGATACCTACATACCTACATATCTCTTAAATTAATTCTTAGAAACATGTAGGTAGGTATAACAACCATTCTGAATTTGAAATAAACATGTATCTTAAAAGTTAACTCAATTAAAACATTGCAAGCATTTGGACGGCTGTATGGTTGATTTCTCAGAATTCCTTGCACAAACGCTTTTTCACAAATTTCGAAGACTAGAGCTGATGAGCTGCTGAAAGTTATAAATGTCTGAAAGATAAGGTCCATGATAATTGAATGAAAGATTGAAGGATACCGAAGACCTATTAGAAGATAGATATTCTGGCTGAGCAATATTATGAATGAGACCAGCGTTTGAAGCAAAAGCTGTTCCAACCAGCACAGGCGGGATGGCCAAGCGAGCGCCAACGGTAAGAAACAATCCTACATGACACAGAAAGAATAATAAGGTTCTGAATCTAATATTGTATTATGTATAGTTAATGGCTATATCATCATAGGTCTGCCATACGAATAAGGTATTAATTGGTACATAATAATATCCAAGATTTATAATGTTGGTGTTTTGAAGCGAGTAAAATTATTACAGCTAGAAGGTATAATATTTACTATGTAGGTAGGTATGAACTCACCTATGTTACGAAATTACCTGTATAGAAAACAAATATGTTGCTATATAGTTGTAGGATATTTTGAATCAAAATTTGAAACAAGAATATTATATAGAAACTGATTATAGGGGCCTAAGATCTAAGTCCGAATTATATTTCTTGCTCACATAAATTATGTTCTCAATTCTTATAAATATCTTCATCTTAATGCTTGTAGGTATATAATTATTTTTGGTTCTTTGTTGTTTTTTCCCAATGCCCAACTTACCGAGCAATAAAGATTGTGCTTACTTAGGCCTACTTCACACAAACGCGGCTCCATTCGGTTCTGTATACTTCGGTTACTACCTGTAATGTTTCACATTTATCGGTCACTGCCAACAAATTAATGTGAAGGAATTTTTTACGTTTTTCGGCGGCAACCGAAAATGACCGAAAACAAAGCTGGACCGAATAGAACCGCTTATATCACATGAAACGAGCCTTTTATGATAGATATTCTTTATACATCGCCGCCTGACAGATGAAATCACATAGGTACCTGGGCCGCGATTGGTTCACTCGCCCTCTCTCTCTCTCCCGCTCCATCTCAAATTGAAAATTTGATAAAGGAATCCTTAACGCGGTCATAATAATATCACGCGTGTTATCTGTGTCTCTTTTTACTCATAGTTGTTTAGATATCTCATATCTCCCTCTTGGTATACGTATTCATTTATTTCAGGGGTTCTCAGTCGCTGGCTGGCGAATTGTGCTCAACTCTTAATAAATTTCCAAAATGGTTAAGTATCTAGATTAATTATAAAGTATGCTTAAGTTAAACGATATTACATTTATTAAACTTATACATTACCTACCTATATAATTACAAATTGTAGGTACTTATGTTAAAAGAAGCAATATTGAAGACTCAAAATCACTCGAGATCGGGTGGAGTTTTTAAACGAAAAAAAAAAAACAAATTTGAAGACAGACCAGTGCATACTTACATTGGCAGAACTCAAAAAGAAAAATAAGCTGGTTAGGTAATGATCTAACATTTAAAATATTTTTAATACAGACTATTGACGTCCTCTTGTTGCCTCCCTATGCTGAGTGGGGTGTAAAAGCGAGAATTGATTGATTGATTGACGTCAACATACAATCTTGCACCTAGGCATATTTTACACGGAAAAGGATGTGTTTACACGGCCTTTAAAGATGTGTTTTTATTTCATTATATACCTACTTATAATAGATATTATTTAAGTTCCTATATTTTCAAAAACGCCTTCTTATGAATTAATATACTTACTTATATGCAGATAACAATTTCTTTCATTAGAACGTTTCTTAAGGGACTTTATTAAAGATCTTAGGTACCTATACCTACCATACAATGTTTTTTCTTAACTAAATGAATCATCGGGCACTCAAAAGCAGACGGTTGATGAGACCCGATATTTTGATTCGAGTCTATACAGACGTGATCCCCGCGGGTGGGATCAACACAACATTGTCGGGTAGATTGGATGTTCAAAATATTATGTTCCTACTTACGTACCTACATACCCACCTACAGGTACACGGGCCCTATCTACGCTCTCTCTACCAAACTATGGACCATCAGATAGACTCTTTATTCTATACACAATCATATAACAGAGGGTATATAATCTATGGTATCCAAAAATAACATTTTAGAAAATAACAATAACATTTGAAAATTTCTTAATATTTTCACCATATATTTTTTTTAATTAACAGATTGTTAATCTCTGAATTACAAGCTTTAGTTCTAAAACTAATGTCGTATATAGCGACCATTTCCGCTTTCACGACACAATAAGCCTTTGCTTAGTGTGAAATATTTAAAAAGTGTATTTGTGTTCACTTCGAGTGAGCAAAAATAACTAAGATTTTATTTGAAACCTACCTACATTTATAATTGATATTTTTCTTCTTAGGAATCTATCTTTCTTAGGAAAAGTTTAGTTTCTAGATACCAAATTTTGGAAATGACCTTTTTTACCATGTCGTGACCCCCCCCCCCCCCCCCCCCTGGCGCCAATGCTGGATCCGCCCTTGGACCACATAGTCTCTCCAAAAGATTGCTTTTAACACGTGATTGGTCATCACATGTTAAAAGTGGTCATAGCCTGATGTCTCTGTTAACATTATTGCATTAAGCGGATTGACATAAACACCTTTTGCACAAGCTTCTAGGAAGAGCTATCATGCACTGTTTTTTTTATTACATCCAACAAGAATGATGCAGCTAATGACGCTAGCCCAGAGTGAATTTGTTTTGGTTACCTATATACGAAATTGCCTGACAAACGTCACATAGTATCGTATACCTATAGGTACTTATATACTATTGACAATTATATGATGATTATAGGTATAACAATAAATCGTATTAATGATATTTGTTAAACTTTACTGTATATAATTGTAATACCTATGACCTTTTACATATAAGTAGGTATACGATTAAAAGTACACATAATTCATATAAAATGGCCCTATTCCGGATATAGGTTTAATGGTCGTATATAGACCAAGTACCTATCAGATGTTTTAAGGATATGTTCGTGATGTCTATACGATTACTTTGTGTTAATTGGGTAATTATATGATTCTCTCTTCTTCTCACTGTCATTGATTATGTTCTATAAAAAACTATGTAGGTATTATTGTGGTAATGTATATGTATACCTATAGCTGTCACATCATTGTTTGAACTCTGATTCTTATACTATTAAAAAACAGATTTGGAAACTTTCTGCATCTTCAGCATAATGATCGCAAACTTAAAAAATCTGAAGAAATCATGAAATAATTGAAAACAAATCAAATTTTGGATGTAGCATTTATAATAAGTATCAAGGTAATTTTTCATGTTACATTCGCAGTCTAGTCAATTATTGATTTACAAAAAATATCGGTGATTTTTAATGTCTTCACTAGAAGAGTTTTGGAATCGGCCGGAGGTCTAACCGATAATTTGAGGCTACGACCACGTAAATATAAACCCATACATTTATCGTCTCTATTATTCCAGGCATGTTGCTTGTACATAGACTTGTATTGTATATAACTAAATATTATCTCACGTGGACTCTTTATTACAGACTCTATATTATGTGTGATAGGATCATAATATTAGATAGGTATATATGTAATATCTACACACGGACATTTTTGGTAATCATTATGTTAGCTCAGAAAATAAAGTAGGTAGGCAAGGAAAATGGTTTTTCTTATATAAACCATAATTACACGTAGAGTGTTAATATATATTTCTTAGTCCCGCAAAAATTCCCGGGTGCTTTGAAATATAACAAAATGTATGATTCTTTTACTGGAAAATTTTTACAACTCTAATATCAGCCAATTTTGTAAATTCACATTTCCCAAAGAATGCTCTGTGAAAAGGAAAAAGATAGGTAGGTATTTTTTCTTAGTTTTTTTAAGACACATAAGCATAAGCACGTATCTACTTAAGTCTAAGAGTCAGGATGAGAAATAAATGGAGTAGAAAGTAGAAAACAGTTATTGACGTGACAAATAAAATAGTCACTAGAATAGAACTATGCAGATCATGTATGTAGTCAAATCTACAGGAGACCATAATGGACCAAGAATTAATACCCTAGAGCGAATGCAAAGAAATGGTCGCAGAAATGAAAGTATGGAACAGCTGAGGGTGGCCGGAAATCAGTGGCAAAGAGTTTCGAGCCAAAAACATTGGCATATAATCCGATACCTACTTATATTGGTCTTGTAAAAAGATACGTAGGTACCTAGGTGAAATCATTTAGTTAAAATTGAAATTGTTAAGTAAAGCGATTGCGTTCTAGGATTCCACGAAGAGAATCCCAATATATTATTGGGAAATTCGTCCGTAGTTCGATATTTTTGATGAAACATTCTAACTCCACAGAAAAAAAAATCATATATTTACAAATGACAAAAACCAACCACGTACCTATATCTACGGGAAAATTCCTCATAATTTGTCGGTAAGTCGATATGTATTCGTTACCGTGCATGACAATCAATAACAATCATTTGATAGAGGTCCCCTGGTAATATCTGATACTCAGAAATCATAGGTTCCTATACTAGGTACTTCTAACTTGAAGTATGGGAAGTAATGTCAACAAGTTCGCAGTCCAAACGTGGTAAACCTTTTAAAGGACAATATAACAAACTGATTTATAGGACAATCAAACAATGAATAACCCTTTTCTAAACCAGACAGCCGACAGGTTTTGCTGCTAGTTAACTTATAATTCGACCCCGTAAACAATAATCACGTCTTCAAGAGCCCGGCGCATTAAGCTAATGGACGAATTAATAATTCAGTTGGAGTGAAGCTAATTCAGATAAGGTGTTATCAATAACATTACCTCTGGTATGAGAGCGAGCCACGGCGGAGGGTCTGCTAATATTGCACTACGCGGTTATCTTCAATGAGGAGGTGCCCGCTGAAGAGGGATGTGTGCGAATATGGTCTGCAAGAATCTCTATGATCAGTTTTGTCAGAAGAGCTCCGTAGGTACTTGATCGCCCATTTTCCGGGTCACCGTTACCTTAACCCATAGCTAATGTTCCCGGGTTACTACCTTATAAATTGAAGACTATTTTCACTCGAAATACTAATCTCTTTGTAATTGCAAACCTGTCCCAGATT
Organism: Mystacides longicornis; assembly: GCA_963576905.1. Taxonomy (NCBI): domain Eukaryota; kingdom Metazoa; phylum Arthropoda; class Insecta; order Trichoptera; family Leptoceridae; genus Mystacides; species Mystacides longicornis. The sequence continues at coordinate 17,947,195 of OY756425.1, forward strand.
GAAAAAGACTGATTGACTAGTAGAATATCCTATAGGCATCAAGTTCTGCAGGCTACCTTGATACACTACTGCAGAGAAAATTAAGTAGGATGATAAAAAATAGACCTAAGGGTCTGTACACATCTGAACACGCGCGGAAAGGTAATGCTGCATTGATTACCTACGTTACCGCGACTTGTACAAAGGCCTTTCTGTTCTATCTGCATGGTTATCCGAAGGCTTGGATTCTATTAGTCCACGTCTTTATATTTCGGAGCCATGTCACAGAAACCTACGTATAACCTTGACCTCGACCTCGGCCTCGGAGCCATGTCACAGAAACCTACGTATAACCTCGACCTTGCCCTAAATAGTGACTAGTTACAGAAGTGACAATACTTCTTCTTCAAGTGCCATGTCAGGTCCCCCCGACGCCGACTACCACTATGGCGTAGGCTTCTCTGTCCTGGGCTAACCGGAACAGTTCCTCCACTCGCTGGATTCCGGTCCATTGTCTGATATTTCTCAGCCAGGACATCTGCAATACAATACTGCAAAACAATATACTATCGCCTCTGAAAACATGGCCATGCAAGATATACGGATCTTACCTAACATTTCTCAGCAAATTTCTTTCAATATTCGCCCCTACTCATCAGGACCTCCGAATTTCTGACCATATCCATCCATGGGATACGCAACATTCTTCGATGAATCCGCAACTCAAAAGCTTGCATTATTTTGTTCCTTTTGTATTCAACTTGAGCGTCCATGATTCTTTCAATACCCCTATTCTGTAGCAAGTGTAGGGTAGTCACTTGAAAAAAGTGACTATTAGGCGATACATTTTGTATGAAAAACGTCTATACGTATCGAATGCGAGAATCGCATATAGACGTTTTTCATACAAAATGTATCGCTTAATAGTCACTTTTTTTCAAGTGACTACCCTACACTTGCTACAGAATAGGGGTCCAGTTCAGTAAAAAGCACCGATCGCATGCACGTAGGTATATACTATTTGCCTTATAGCTTGAGATTTAAACATGTAAACGAAGCAGACCTTCTATAATTTGGATAGATAGCTGGGGAGCAACTTCATATTGCTTTTTAGGCAAAGGTCTACAATAATAATAGAACAAAAGGTCTAGTTTTTATAGAAAAATGGTACGGAAGAAGATGAACTCCCTCTTGAGAGCTAGATTAAAAGCTCGCAGCCTATCTATTGTGGGCGTGATGAACTCGTCCAGGCGAGCACGAGAGTACCTACCTACCAGGAGACCAGAGCACTACATTACCATCAGCCCACATAGCCCACAGCGCTCAGAAATGAAGCAATAATTTACAATATTTCTTTATTTTTTTCGTTCTGTTTAACAACGAAATTATTATTTCTATAGGAGTCGTGTCTAATCGAAAATCTATATAATGGCCGGTCATGTACGGGCAGCTGGCGGTATATTATATTATTATATCCAACACACGTACAGCCTAGGTACAACCACTATATTAGGTGTGTGTGTGTGGGTATATGGGAGGAATTAGGCAGGGACCGTGTAGTTTGTGGGTAGATGTGAGTATCTTGTAAATGATGATTAGTTCATTTTTTGTTGTGTGTACCTACCTACTCGCCTGCTCCATTGCATGGGCACCGACTTAAAGGAGACGTAGGTACAAATAAGTTATTTAATTTATTGAAAAAATGCTTAATATTTTTCTTTCTTTGTCAATAACAAACTTTTATCGGTGTGTTATTACACAGTTTTTCATTTCAGTTCTATTTATCTTTTCATATTTTTTGCTATGCGAATACTCGTAAATATAAGGTCTTTTATTCAATTCCATACAAACTCTATTGGTGCATATTGCAGACTCCACAAGTCCTTATCTTTGCTGTCTTCAGTGTTCTGATACTCTCTTTTTTGATACATTCTATATGAATCGTATACTTATATCCCCTTTTCAGATGAACTTACTGTACTATACCTACACCTTTGAGAGTTTAACACATTTTTTGTATATGGATTGCAGAACTTATTTATTAATACAAAATTCTGTTATACTTTCCAGTTCAGCCATCATTATTTCACGGAAATTCTGAATACGGGTAGGTAGGTACCTACATCTATGGATCATAGCACTTCGTCCTTTACTCAATCTTATAACAACTTCGGCCTAAAATATCTGGTCTCTCATTTGGATTTTTCTTACGCGATTATTCAAAGATCCATTACAATTTAGGTACCTATAAGAGGGAACGTAAACGTAGAAAAAATGATGAGGCTTTAAGAAATGGAAATTGAAAGAAAAAATTAAATGAATATTTAGAACAACTTTTGGGACCTTCCATCACCGGGCCACCATTCTCAACAGACATTTCCATTATTTTCGAATCAAACATTGTTGTAGAGAGAGAAGGAGGAAAGTAAAAAAGGGAAGAGAGAGAGAAAGATAGTTATAAAAACTTCATCTAAAAGAATACACGAATATCAAACATAAGCGCGAAGGCATGGGTATTATTAAAACACGATTCAAAACCAAAAGGGAGTAAGTGAATACAAAAGTGTACACGTCGCCTTGCTCTATGGATTTAGTAGAGGTGATTAATTCTGTAATGTAAGGTTTTCATTTGATAATTTATACGTCAGCCTGTAGAGGCGAAGAGGCTTTACCACCGTAGGTAGGTTTTACCATCTACAGGGTGATCCGGACAATCAACGGTTTAAGTGACTTTTCTTATGGTGTCGCGAAATGTCTCTCCAATTAACAATGAATTTATATTCTAATAAGATCGAAACATCAGACAAAAATCTTAACTTTTACATATAGGTAGATTACGTTCTCCATTCATATATTCTCGCTGGTTTTAGACCATTGTTTAAACACTTGAATTTTTTAGAAGAGTCCAGCAAATACATTTTGCCACGCCACCTTTATCTAGTACCTACCTTAGGTAGGTTTCTTCCTATACCTATAATTCAATTTGTTTTTATTGAATACTAGTTTGTAAATATGACAGTTGTTGTACCTACTGAACATCTTATGAAAACCGGAATCTAATTTTAGGAAGTAGGTACCTAAGTCGATAATAGTTCCTATAATAATTAATAGTAATGAATTATCTAACAACTAATGACTCTAAAAATTAATTACTGATGTTCGAATTTTGAATGGAACAAACCACCACGGGCTTACGACCGTCTTCTACTGTTATTTCGAAGGCTGGCTTAGTGTGATCACTTTAGGTTAACAACGTTCGTCATTTGGTGATAGGTAATGTTTAAGTCCCGAAACTTCAAATCATGATAATTCTCGATGCCAAAATATCTCATGTATATACCTACAACAAGTAGATATTTCGTAATAGGTAATTAATGAGATATAGAGAGAAAAGTTGGAAATTATTGCGAGAACAAGAGAGCAACAAAAAAAAACTTAGTAATATTTAGTTTTAATATTAACATACCTACTAATAATAGACAGAAAATAACTGTCTTATAATGAAGGCTATTCTGAAATAAAAAACAGACGATTGAGTTGCGTCGTATCCAATTTTCATTGAGACTTTAGACATTTCTGTATTCTGAAAATGTTTTATCCAATACATTAGTTACGTAACTACTGGCAACCGATTATTACTTATAACTGAACTCAACCTTGCGTTGAGATGGAACGTGAATTTGAGAATACCAGTCATTGTATCATGATATAAAATTGGATGGGCACCTACTGGAAATAGCCTCACCAACGTATAGGTACCAAGAGGTACTTACCATTTTTCAAATCACAAAATAATCAACCTCACTTAAAAGCTACAAGAACCCTTTAACTTCGCTTAGTGCTCAAACTGAAAATAACCTGCCACTATATTATACCATTATATATATTATACCCAAACACAATAATCTTTCAATATATTATCTAGGTATCTATTATTTCATCAATCCTATAAGCACACATTCTCGGTTATAAAAAATGTTTTTCATATAAAGAACATTCAAGAAAATCAAGTCTACATTTTTTGAATTTAGAACTGGAATTATTTTAAATTTAACTTGTTTTTGAAAGTTTATTCCTCCACGCTGTAAAAGAGTCAAGAGATGGAAACGTAGATAGTGTGTCTATGGTAGGTTGTTATATTATTATTATGTACCTTCTCGCTACGAGAAGAAGTAGGTACCTACTTACTATAGAGGTAAGACCGAACGATAAGTTATTTTTGTTTTTTAATTTAAAAATTCTTGGAAAGAAGAGAGCAGATGTATTTATTTATTTATGAAATTAAAGTTGTAACGTTCGTGTCTAGCCCACACCGAAAAAAAAACCAATGATATTATAATCATTATTAACCGTACTATGTAGGTAGGTACCTACTTACCTATCTTTACTTTAAAAAAATTAAAAATGGAACAAATTATTGTTCTATTTTACCATCTAAGTAAGTACCTATGAGACTAAGATCAATTGATTCTTAGGTAGGTATCTTTTTTTTGTATTTGTTTCTTAACTTGCTTGGCTTTGAGACTTGAATTGCTATAGGTATTATTTGAAGTTACCATAAGGTAGGTACTTCACACTTAAAAACTCCTCGCAGCATCAGCTCGTTCACTAATTCACAAAAATTTATGTTTGAATAGTCAACAAAATTAAATAACTTTCTGAAATGGATAATAGTCTAGGTTTGGCCTTCTGAAGGTCGATCCAAGCAAAACACGTGTCAAATATGTGTGTCGATAGTGAGTAGGTATCTATAAGGAAGTGTTCACATTAAGTTAGCATAAATTCATTAAAAAAAACATCCTTTTAAAAGAATGGCATTGATGCTTTAGGTAGGTACCTACCCACTAGCAGCAAAATCTGTTGGACGATAGGCATATATAGAAAACGGTCATTTATTGTTTGATTGTCCTACATGTCAGTTATATCGTCTATTGAAGAGTTCCAAAAAAAAAATACTTTACCACTTTGAAGACTGCGGAAAATTTGACATCATTTTATCTCCGATTTTTTTGTTGTATGTAGGAACCTCAGGAATCACATTTCGTCGATCGATATAATAATAATTTCACGTCGACATTATTTTTGACATTGAAACGAATATCATCTTACAGATGAATAATGAATTGGTAGGTATCTAATATTATATATATACCTACTTAAGTATGAATAAAATTTCCCGATTATAATTGGATTGGTTTCTTCATACCTATGTGTGAAAAAATTTCGCGTGACGGAGAAACTTACCTACATTTTTTTAAAGTGCAGAAAACTTCAATTTGAGTAGGTATGTAGGTATGTGATTGAAAAAACTCACTTTTTTCCCCACCCACTATCGAGTATCTCTCAGCTCAATTACATACAATAAATAATTGTTGGAACATATTGTGAACAATAATTAATATCGTTCGGCATTCATATAGTTTGTTGTCCGCTGTAGCGATTCTTTGGAACACAATCTAATAATCTCCTGCATATTTGTATTGGTAGGTGAGTAAAGAGGTAATAGAAAGTAAGTAATGTGTTAGTATAAAACAAAACTAACAAATACAAAATATACAGAACATTATTACAGTGCGATTGGAATACCCATGGACAATATTGTGCGGGGGATTTAATTTTTTCGTAGGCTGATTAGGTGCGATATAGATATGTAGGTAAATATCGGATTATAAATCATTGAGGGAATGTGGATTTTACTTAATTTTTAATAAAATATGTAGATACCTACCAATCATTAAAAGGGCCATCTTGTATATTTAAATATGTTACATTTCATTGAAAGTATGGTAAGGTAAGTAGGTGTTTTTGTAATCAAATTAAAGGTTTTATTGCTTAATTCAAAGGAATATAGGTATTTGTTTTTTTTATTCACAGGATCCCCAGCTTCTCAGTCGAGGTTTTTTATTCTCGACTGATGAGAAGCTGATGGGGATCGAATCCTAGTAAGTACCTACATGGGATTTTTCGACATGTTGAACATTTCGAAGATTCCTATGATTTTGATTATGGAAAACTTTAACTAGGTACCTACCTAAATTAACAATTTAACTTAAATAATTATATTTAATCCAGTCTTCAATACAGCAGTATGTAGAAGATGTACGCAAACACGCGTAGGTATATAATGGTTTAAATTAGCAAAAAAAAATATTTCTCACAATCGAACTTCTTTCACTCAATTTAGAATCGAAATTCTTACAAGCGAAAACGCTGTTCATCCTCCCTTCAGAGCTCCGAAGACGAGGAAGAGCCTCTTTTACTATGTTCCGCTCTTTCGAAGCAGAGCTGAAGATTTGGATATGGTGTAGGAGGAGTTCATAAATATTGCTCAAGATAAAGCGCAATGGAGGAGCTCTTGTTGCCTCCCCGTGCCCCTGAGTGGAGTGTACCTAATGGAAGATTGGAATGATTAACATAAAATCTGAAGATGCCAAGAACACTCTAATGCTTACCACAAAGCTTCCTCACGCTCAATGAGCACCACGGATCACCTACCTGCAGACTAACACAATCTCTAGCACTAATCATGTCCCTAATTCGTTTATGCACGCTTCGATAGTCTCAAACAGAACTCAATTAAACGAACCAACAGATATACCAAGACCAACCGAGGCAGCCATTGAACGAATTTGGTTATGGTCAAAATAATTATTCGCTTGTTAATTATTTTAATTAAATTTTTATTATGTGTGTGGATGCTTAGTAGTTTAAAACGAGAAGTTACGATTCCACGGCTGTATTCATAATTACTGCTTTGATACATATAGGTAGGTACCTATACATAGCAGTCAAGTGGTCAATATTCTTCTCTTAGACAAAAAACATTATGATATCTACTTATTACCTATGTCCTATAGCGTTTCAGAGAATGAAGTTCGTTTTAAAAATATTCCAATATCCATCTTCATTGTTTACTAGCTCGACAGACGTTGACCTCTCTTTACAACGAATATTGAATTCGAATTTGTATAATAATGGGTTGTTTTCTTTACTCTTTTCGCCACCGGGGGCAGCACTGACAAACAGGGTCTAATAGAATTCAGTGTTGCCTACGTGGGCAATTTATCGCCATTTGAGCTATTGAAAGACAATCTGCGACGAAAAAATCTAAAAGGCGACTCCCCGGATACCAAAATTTTCGGAATGACCTTTATTTTAGTGAACTTTTACCTCACTTTTCATCTTTCCAGATACCAAATTTCATCTTTCCAGATACCAAATTTTCAGTTGGGCTACTTTTTGTATGAAAATCGCCGATGTTAGGCCAAGAGCCGTTTATAGAAACACTGATAGAAATGTCAAATTTAGGTTTGGCTATAACCACACTAAGACAATTGTATACAAAAATGTGTAGGAATTGTTGTAATAACTTAACGTGAAATAGTCCCTGTTCATTTTGAATATATTTATATAGGATATACTATACAACAAAACTGAGAAAATTCAGCAAGACACCAACTATACGCTTTCGAAAAGAATGAATGACATATGGAATGACATTTGACGTTAGACCCTTATTAGGTGTACTGCCATCTGGTGGGAATTGTCGGAATATCCCTAGAAAACAACCCATACATTTATTAGGTAGGTAAGTAGGTAAGGTGCCTATTTAAGCAATATACTTGCCGAATTCCGATAGATCATTTTTAAGGATGTTTACAGGGCTCTTTCTGAAAATCGTACCAACTAGGTACCTATCAAACAGCTGACATTTTGTCAATCGCCAAATAAAATTCAAAAAAAGAAAAGTCTTATTGTGAAAAGTACCTACCTACCTACCTTCTTACCTACTACGAAGTTATTATCTAGGCACGTTTAGTTTTTCGAACGATCGTGCTGCGATTTTATTCAAATCCAAGCCCTCTCATAGAAACTATTCAATTTTGAGTCACTTAAACCTGGAATAAAATTAAGACAAAATAACACAGAATTACCCACATGTTTTTTTTATCTGTTGGCTAGAAGCAAGTAGTCTGTTTTTAATAATGAAGTATTTTTAACCATGATTTTTTTCAATAACACTCTCCTGTACATACCTACTCGTAGGTGTCAGTACCTATAGCCGGCGGAGCATTCTCTGCCAGTCAACTGGTCCTGTCAAATCTGCGACAGGATTCCAACCCCGAGTAGAAATTTAAAGTAGGTACCTACCTACTAAAAAAACACAAATTTCGAGTAAAAAACACAAAAAATGAAAATCGCAACCGATATTGATTACCGAATATAACAACTGATGACTTTAACAATTCATTACTGATGTTCGATTTTTAAATGGAACAAACCACTACGGGTTTACGACCGTCTTCTACTGTTATTTCGAAGGCTGGCTTAGTGTGATCACTTTAGGTTAACAACGTTCGTCATTTGGTGGTAATGTTTAAGTCTCCGAAACTTCTAATCATGAGAATTCTCGATGTCAAAATATCTCATGTATATACCTACAACAAGTAGATATTTCATAATAGGTAATTAATGAGATATAGAGAGAAAAGTTGGAAATTACTGAGAACAAGAGAGCAACCAAATTTAAAGACTGCGACTGATATTTGGCGCCAGAATATGAATATGTCCATTTTTGTTAATATCTCATCTTTATTGGTTGAGTCAATGCAATGTATGACTGATTTTTTATAAATGTATAAATGAATAAATAAAAAAAAAAAAAAAAAAAATATTGCCTATAGGCTTTGTTGGTGCACAACTTTCTATTTATGTCTAGATTCTAGTGACCATTTTTTCAGGACTAGATCTTAACGATATTGAATAAGTGATTCTCTAAAAAATAGGTATTTAGTTAAAATTTAATGTTGTCGTAGGTACCTAATGGGTTGAGATTTGTATAAGATCGCATTTAGATCGTATTAAGACCATTTCGTGAATAACCCCCCGGATCCAATGATTGACGACAGGATTGCAGAGACTATATTTTTAAACAAACGAAATTTTTATAGGCTGCTACAAAGTTGCCTTAAGATTTCTTTCTTGACGTGAGACTTGCTTATATAGAGATCGTGCAACCGACGCCGATCAATAATGAGAAATTATATGCTTAACATTGTATATTTATTTATACCTACGTATACAAAACGCCGACTTGCGGTTAATTAGGTACAAATATGTGCCTGCGAGTTAGTCCACTTTATAGTGCGATAAATTAGAACGACAATGTCTATCTTCTCTCGTTAATTAATACCTGTATGAAGGTAGGTACCTACCTAGGAAAATCTTAATTAGCTTATGTCCCAGTATGACCGCAACACGTTGTACCAGTAGGTACCTAGACACAACAAAGTAAGTTCTATCTACAACGTCAAAAGCATAAAGCGTGTTAGCACACAAAATTTGACTAATGTGAATAATTTGGTGCATGAAAAAAGACTCGAATGTTTTATACTTGAGTCAAAAATTTTGCGTGCAACGACGATAGGTTACCATACTGCTTGATAATGAGATAAGGAACACATAAACCTATACATCTAATAATATAATGTTGGGCGCTTGTTTTTTTGTAAAGCCTGCCCCCATCAGGTTCACAATGTGAGCTGATAGGTATAGGTAGGTACCTTGGTTTAATGACTTCGTTAAGCCGTGGACGCCATTTTTATTTTCTGTTGATAGAATAAACATGTACGTGTATAGGAAGATACACCAAACGCAATCTAATAATGTCTAGCATTTTTATAATGGTTAGTGTAGATAGGCCAGATTAACTACTCTTCTATGAAGTGTCGTCGCGTAAATATAGACACTAGCGGCGTTTGATTGTGCATGGTGTCTGTGTTGCTATCACTTCATACAAAAAGATAATTAATGTAGGTACCTAGGGTCATTATGGGATAGACGCCGCACTTTTTGAAATGTGCCTATAATATTTATTTTTTAAGGTTTTTTACAAAATTAAAAGCTGAATATGAGAATAGAATTATTTATTTACAAAACAGAATAAAAAAAGTTTTAAAATATTTAATATATATAAAATAAAATAGAAAAATAAAAACCTCGGAATGTGGCGTCTCTCCCACACACTGTGGGAGAGTTGCCGCGGTGAGTGGGAGAGATGCCCTATGAACTTATTTAGCAATATTTATATTCCTTATTCTAATTTTTTCGCGACCACACTCATTGCACATAGTGGTGTACACCGTGCAGCTTTCATGTAGCCATTTGTGACACTCTTGGCATTGGATCCAATCACACTTATTTGTTGTTAGAAAATAATTTTCCCAACACTCCGAGCAACGGTTGCTTTCATCGGCAATTGGCCCGGAAGAAGTGGGTTTCTTTTTATTTTTTTCTGCCTTTTTTGTTTTGGATGATTTAATTAATTCGGGCTTATTGGTTTTCTTGAACGCAATGTTTTCGTCCGAGGTTAGCACTTTGGCCACCTGTTTTCTTTTGACTTTTGAAATTGGTAGTTTAGGTATTGGACTTATTGCTTCCAGAACTTTGGTGGGTGTTTCTTTTTGGGATGTTGCAGAAGTTGTAGGCAAGTCAGATAACAATGGCTCTGATTGTGTTGGTGTTGACTGAGTGGACGGTGCTGGTGCTATTAATTGAGTGGACGGTGTTGATGCTATTGGCTCAATATCTGTATTTTCCGATATTGTAAAAAAATGATCAGGAATGGCATTGGGGTTTAGTGGATAAATTCCACAGGCTGTAAAACCAGACAAAGCATTACCGTTTGTGGCAGCCTTTCCCCATGCTCGACCTATTAGATCACCAACTTGATATCTAGTTAATGTTCTGGACTTATTTCTTAACATCCAAGAATTGGCTTCTGCGTTGAAATATATTTTGAGGGACCTAAAAAAACTTCTATCTAATGGTTGTAGGGCCTGAGTTGTATGACTTGGTAAGCATATAATGATAACAGCATTATCACGAGCAAGGTCTAGGAGTTCTATAGAATTTGAATGTGAAGAGTGCCCGTCTAGAATTAATATAGATTTTCCAGTTGGTGCTTTACGAGGCAAGAAATGTTCCTTAAACCACTTTATAAAAAGTTCTGTGGTTATGTAGGCAGATTTTTTGTTCATATACACCTCTGATCCAGGTGGAAGTCCATCAGAAAATTCAGATTTCCTGTTGACCCCTTTCATTATTACAACAGGTGGTAAGAAATATCCTGCAGCATTACAGCAGGCAATCAGGGAGACTGTCTCGCCTTTTTCTTTTGGTGTTAGGACATGGACGTCCTTAGATCCTTTTGCAGCCAGTACGCGGCCAGGTTTATTTATTAGTTGGATTCCAGTTTCGTCCATATTAAATATATTTTCTCCTTTATCAACCAAGTTATTTTCAATCATTTGTTTCTCCAAAATATTAAAAAAATCTTCTACCTCCTTTCTGTTCATTCCCTGTGCCCTCGCCACAGAAAGTCCCTCAGCTTGCCTGATAGAAATATCTTTATTACGTTCCAAAAACGAAGTCAACCAATGATAGCCAGCTTTTTTGTTTTCCTTCGAAAACCGATGTGGTATTCCCAGATTTTCTGCAAAATCATAGGCCAGTGATCGAACTGTTTCTCTATTTGGTGCAAATCCAGCAGCACCAAGTCGTTTAATGTATTGCGCAAGTCGTCTTTCATTTTCCACACCAAGAGATGCTGAAAAGCCAAAAATCTATTAGTAAAAATTCTGCTAGACAATTTATCGAGCGTGTAATGAGTATGTATGTATGCATTTATTTTGTAACTGCTATATTGAAATTCAATAAATAAATAATGAAAATATTAATTAATCAATACACGAAATATATAATTGATAAAAAAAACAGTGTTAATACCTTGTGGTCCAAGACAAGGTTTCGTGATTTTTCCTGTCAATATTCGCCTTGAAATGGTTCTAGCTGGGACTTTGTACAGACGTTCGGCCTCTCGTTTCGAAATTTTTCCCGAGGTCACTAGCTCTACCGCACATCTTAAGTTGTCTTCTGACCATTCCCCTCTGCCAGAATTTCCTTTTCTCACATACTTCCTAGGCATTCTAAAAAAGGTTAATTAGGAAATTAGTACAAATAGTAACCGCGGCATCTCTCCCCACGTTGTGGGATAGACGCCGCACCCCACAATTAAATGAAAATAAAGATAATAATTTAGAAATATTACATAAATCAGTGATAAAGAGAACAATTTTGATATTAAAACACTCACTTACCTTAAATAGTATTATTTTTATATAAATTGTTCAAGAATAGTAATATGCTGATGAAATTTTTTGAAGATTTTATTGCAAATGTTTTAGTTAAATCGCGATAAAAACTCTCAGCGTGGCGCCAGCTACTCAATAACTGGTAAGAACTTGTCAAATACGATACACTCATCGAAACGAAGCATTCGTACGACAACATCCTTCGTAAAACCCGAACTAGAGCGAGTGCGGCATCTCTACTCACGCGGCGCGTCACCCACAATGACCCTACCTACCTGATAAAACTAAAACCATTTGGTGTAGACGAGGACATTTGGTATTCTTTGGTATTATTTCACTCAATCTCCCAATAATCATACCGAAAGCTAACTATAACACTTAACTAACTCTTTCGGTTACAATGCAACCACTGAAAAAGATTTTTCGAAATCAAAACTAATAAAACAGGGGACGGGAATGGCTATCACACTTGTCATAATTGCCTAAAATGAAATGGAGAATTGAAATTGTCTTCAGCTAGTGATGATTTGATAAGTAGGTACCTTATTAAAATTGCCGAAAGAGAAGGATAGAAATGTGTATCATTGATTTGAATTGTTTGCCAAATTTAGCTCCTATATTATAGGGACACTACAAATAATGACATACCTCATCGATACCTATTCGTGATTCGAGCATTTATTTATAAAAAAAAACTTTACCTACCTGGTAGGTACCTAATCATTTCATTTGGGCTTCCAACACATTTTGATACCGGACCCATCTGTTTCATAATACTTAATATCCTAGTTTTTTTTTATTTGGTTACACTTATCACCTATGGTAACTAACAAATGTGAAACACAACGTCATTAGATTGCGGTTGGAAACTCTATATTACCTATTATATTATAATACCTACCTACTCACAATATATTGTAACCGCCCGATACCTACCTATACATTTCCTTTTTTTTTTAATTTTGTGATTAGTGGGTCGGTCCCTGGGTTGATTTTGATTAAGAAGTATGTAGCTGGTACCATGACCATCATTAATAATTTATTTTTAGGATACGTATACCTACCTAGATACCTACCTGTCTTTTCCATATAGAAAGAATGTAGGTAGATAATTATGAGCCTATATTTTTTATCAGAATACATGTACCTACATCTCATTCTTAAGTCTACATCAGGTACCAACCTATTAGGTACTCAAAGAAAATCTAAGATACCTAGGTAGGTACCAGGCTTAAACACGCTCACCCAAAGCATTGGATTATTACCTACTTAAATTTCTTCAATACACATACCTATATTGTATCAATCACAAATACCTACCTATATTCTTAAAATGACAGATTGGTTAGGTATAGAGTGGTTAAAATGGTTAAAAGATAAAATTTGTAAGAAATTTCTAAAAACACCTATAAAGTCACTGGTCAAAATCACATAGTTAAGTATCTTGGTACATAAGTGCGAAGTGTGCAACATTTTTTTATATGTAAGTACCTATGCCTGAGTAAAAGATCCTATACCTACATAGGTACCTACCTAATAAAAAGTGATGCAAGTAGGTGGGTATATAGGAACCAAATAGGTGTGTAAATACTTATGTAGGTAGGTACATAAACATAAATTAGTTCACTTAGTGTTAAATTGAAATTTTAATGAGAAATCGTGATGAAAAGGAAAAAGTCAAGTAAAACAGCAAATATCTACCTTCCCAGGTAGGTAGGTATAAATATTGAGTGCACATAGAAATAATATAACTAGGCTATAGCTAATAGTATCTACCTAAATACAACTTATTATAGAAATTAATTAGGTAGGTACCTACCTACTTTAGTTAAAGTATGGGTAGGAACATGCCTGCTTTATGAGGTAAGTTTAGTATAATATCTAACAATTTAATTGATGTTTTAAGTTGCATCGTGTTTAAAAAAACAACACATGCATTAAGCAAAGCTATAGGTAGGTACCTACATACCAAAATTATTAAAAATAGGTAATTAGATAATAAAAAAATAAAGGCAAGATCTTAGTGATGTTGGCAGCAGTCAATATGCCTGATGGTTTCAGAAATAGTTTAAATGAGATTCTGTATACCTACCTACCTATATAGCATTCTGAAGAGACGTAGGTAAATGTTGCTACGAGTATGAAAGTTACTTATGGTTTGAGCGTACAGGCTAAAAATCATTGAAAAACTGTTAAACAGAAAATCTGTTTGACAAGATTGATCGTCAACATTGATTAAACCTAACGAAAAGTAGAAGACGATGGTCACAATAACTTTCAAAGCCTTTGTGAAAGTTAAAATCGGTAAAGAGCTATAGGTAGGTTGCATTCAGCTGGGGTTCGAACCCACGACCTCCGGTACAAAAGTAATTAATTTAACATCTACAATAATTCATGTTTTGGCCCAATTAGGCACTTACTTCTTTCCTAAACAAACAATGCCATACCTCACCGATAGCCTCCGGACATTCTGTCATTGACTGCAAAAATAATAATTTTATATCTTAGACACGGTTCGCGTAGGATCAACAGAACTATAATTCACTGTTTAAACTTACATTTAATTTTTATCTCGTTTATAAGTCGTTACCAGACAATGAGCTCGCAAGCTTTCGAAACATTACCTATTACATAGTTAGAAACCTACGTAATTATAAACATTATCACGAATTAAAGTCATCGAAATATTATGTACCTACTTAATAATGAATAGGATAATTATTGCCTCCCAAATAACCGTTATTTTATTGATTGGTTTAATAAGAAAAAAAAAACTCTAGATAACTATACTCGTTGTAATGAGATATGCGATATCGAAACATAATCGATCAATTATTGAACTTTTAAAACTGTACTTTTGAAATAGGTATATTATAAAACATTCATTATCTTAATTATGATGAAAATATCGGATAGAAATATAAAAAATTTTCGAAAGCAGAATTGTCCGAAAATCAATTTTTCGAATGATAATTATTTTTCGACTCACAATTGTTGGGAATAACACTCGTACGAAGACACATTTGTCAGATATTAACAATTGTAGGTACGAATTTTCACGTCATTTTCCACCACATATACCTACCTTCGAACAATTTCTGACAAAAGTGTCTTCAAACAACACTATTTTTCGAACAATTGTGAGTCGATTAAGTTAATTAATTAAGTGCCATTAAAAAAATGTATTCGCTAAATTGTTTTCGAATAATTTTCATGGACCTACCTACCTAACCATCTTTGATAGGTAAGTAGGTAACTAATTTGGAAAAAAATACATGCTCAAAATAATGGGTAGCTACAAACTTAAAAAATAAACAAAGACGTAGGTAGTAAGTAGGTATTTATTAGTGCTCTTACTATACAGTGCAACAAAATCTCGCAATGTCTCAATTTCCTAAATTAGGTAATTGTACGAGAGAATGAGTATGAAAATCAAGGGGGTACCTACCTACGTAGTTTTTATTAAAAAATCGATTAAACTTTAATCTCAAAATAATATTGAAGGGCTTTACTAAGGTAGGTAGGTACCTACTCACTTAGGTAATAATAATGTAAGCCGCAGACCAAAGCATTCGAGAAACGTTTTTGGAAGGCGTCATGCATTGTTCCTAGGGGTAGCTGTGTGTTCGTGATGTTGGTCTATTTCACAGGCCGACACCCGCCGTTCGCTTATCTGCTCTTTATTTATTCAATTCTATTTACTTTTATTTAATTCCTACCCGCTTCTTATCCTAACCACACCTTGTTTCTCATTCGTGCATTCTTGCAGTTAATGTAAAAACGCTTTGTTTGCGGGAATATCTTGTTGAAAAAATATCATTAATTTTCTTAACTGTTGTACAAAAGAGAAATTTATTTAATGTTTATTTAAATTAACAATCTTGTATTTGAAAGATATTATTCTTTGTAGATAAATATTTTGGATTTTATGGTCAGTCTTTATTTTAGACGAAGTATCTAATTCCAATCTAGTACATAAGGGATATTTTTCTTTTTTTAATAAATGAATCTGTGCTCACTCAAAGTGAACACGAAATACTTTCTTTGACTCTTTCACAGTAAGCTATTTAAAGCTTGTGTAGTGTAAGAGGAAGATGGTGGGCACCTGGGATGGAACCCACGACCTCCGATACGAAACAGCACGAAAGCCGGCGTTGTAAGCACCAGACTACCAAAAATAGGATGTTTTCTAATTTTCACTATTTAAATACTGAATCCTTTTAAAATATAAATAAGATTTTCAAATTGAAACATGCATCTGAAGGCCGGAGATTTTTTATCGAGAGTTTTTTTTTTAGCCCTGCACTCGTTTTCGAGTGATTCGCTCGATAGAAATGTTCATTTTCAATCACCTCCTAGGTACATACTCTCTTCTTCCGACGGCGCTACAGCCCAATTCGAGCCTTGGCCTCCAATACTCCAGTCAACCCTGTCCTCTGCCTCGGTCCTCCAATTCCGTGTACATACCTACTATTTTCGATGCTCTTTTTGAAGTTAATTGTCAAGAAATCAACAGGGAATTACAAGTGCTGATAAAAACTACAACAAAACTCTTGATTCATAACATCCAGCTGTGTTCATGGCTTTATTGTTCCAGATTTAAGTTTGATTACACTGGCTACTTGTTAAGCAAAAAAGTGGGGCACATAACTACCCTTTTAACATCAAACATTGGGCATGTAAATGTGCTTCCGTAGTAAACTTTTACTTGATACTTTGTTTCATATCCATATTATAATAAACTTCAATAAGATACAATCAATTGTATAAAAAATCAGTGGCGTAGTCTTTTTTAGACGGACCCTGTATCAAAATGTTCTAGAGCCCCAATGTAAAGGATAGCTTTTTATAAATGAAGGACAGGTTCGAATTGAATTGGGCAAGTTATTTATGAAATCATTTATAGCTGAAGATAGATATCGGTTTTTTATTTTCATTTTCGGATAGCAATGACTCAGATAGCAGAGTTTAAAATTCCAAAATACCAAGATTTTACATCTGTTATAATTTTGAAAGGCCACCGTTTGCCAGAAGCAATCGATAGGGTCAAAAATAGAATCTATATCTATATAAGTACTTATTACCGCCGAAAAACTAAATGTTAACATAGGCATTTTAAATCCACAATGAATTTTCTGGACTTTCAGATTTTAAGTGTTAACCAAAGCTATTAATTGTTCATACATATCTACTAAATATATTTACTTTTTTATCTTTATCGATGGTTTTCCGAGTTCCTTTTTATTATAACGCTTGTGAATTATCTATAAGAGTTTACATCTTTTCGGGGCTCCTGTAGCCTTGGGGCCCTTTACTTATTGGGCAGATATTGCGGTAGTTACGCCCCTGAAAAACTATAAGCCTTTTAAAAATAGAATAGAACTACGTATGTTGAAATAGTTGTGTGTGGGCCGGTGCTGAGGTATAGATGGGTATACCTAGTAGGTAACAGCGCGAATTAATTAAAAGGGTTCCATTAGCCGCATACAAAGCATACTCAATCGTCATAATGTAACTCGTTAGGATTAAAATGAAATATGAATCGATTGTGCCCTATCTGCGTTTTGTGGTTGCACAATGGAGGAAGTGAGTGTGGCCTGTTTGGAAAAAAGGAAATAATATAGAGCGGAAGTATTAGTGTAAAAATACAAAACACATTTGAATACAATGGCAACCCCTTGATGCGCAAACAGTAAACACACAATATCTTGCTCCGTCACGTACCAAACCCATTCGGGAGGGAACGATTTAATAAATTCGTGGTTTTATGTTTGTACCACTGCCATGCTAATTGTGCATGGCCACCTACCCAACTCATAATAGCCCGGACTATCTCTGTAGGTAATGAGATCCACAAGTACCTACCTAGGTACCTACCTACAAGATAGAAAAGAATTTTCTCTTACGGGTGAAACTTACAAAGACGATTTATGCAAAAATGGGTTAAATAGGTGAGCAATCTTTAAGGGTAGTTACTTATCTTATATATAAAAATGGAGAGCTATTTCCCGATGTCATCGCATCACGCCTGGACCGATACTTTTTTGTCGTGTAGGCATACCTAGTATTCAATTAGTAGAATGTCCTTTTGAAAGAAAAAAATTAAGAAAAATGCACGAAAAATTAGAAAATTAAACAAAACTCAACGTAGACAACCTTATTAGTACTTTTTACTTTATAATTTTTATTCCAATTTTGACAGAAATTGTCAATTGGTGCGATTGACAGAATCCGGATGGAATATACATGGTTTAAAACAGACGCATCATTCGGAATCGCATTGGTCAAATGATAGTTAATTCATCACCATACAAATTCGAATTCAATATTCATATTTAAGAACACAGGACAACGTCTGTCGGGAAAGCTTGTTTACAATAATTGTAGGTATGTATGATCTGACAAATATGTGAAAGTTTTAGGAGACATTGGAAATGTAGGTACCGAGAAGGTTACTAAGTAGGTACTCTCTGCCATGGGTTGAAGATTTATACATAACTATAGAAAAGGAAAAAAAGCTGCTAACCTAGGGTAGCCCAGAACTCATAGTATATTATAACAGCCTTTTCGTGTAAAACATATCTTTACATAAAAATTCATAATTTTACGATTAAAATGAATTTATACTTGGAATTATTATAGAAACTTTAAAATGATATCGACTATTGGAGCTTTTTATTATCTGCTTTAGAACTACATATTCAATATTAAACGGTACTTTAAGGGGGACCCACTGAAGTTACGGATCTCAAATTTTACGTGCTTGTGTTTGTGTAGGAGCATAAGACCAACCCGTATACCAAATTTTATGAAAATCGAAGTTTTTTTTTTTTCTTTTTTAGCCCTTTTTCTAGAACAAGTGAAATTTTCTTTGGATACTTTAAGAGGGTTCCCCTGAAGGTACAGATCTCAACATTTTACTGACTCATCTACATCGAGGGGCTTACCGTTCTATCAAATTTCAATCAAATTGGATAAGAATTACTATGAGTTATGGGTGCGTACACATTTTTGGCGTACGCGTACGGGTACGCGGAAATTTAAAAATTTTTTTTTTGCATTTTTGGAATCTACAAAATTAATTTCAGCGAAATCTATTTTTTTTTTTTGAAATCCGATCACAAGACTCATGTATATTCCATATACTATGAGTAAAAGAGAGGTTGCCAACATAGCGACAAACAATTTTGAGGATTGTAACCTCTAATGAAAATGGTTAGGTACACTTATCTTATAATCAACATCGGAAGAAATCATGCTAGCTATTAACAAAATGCCAATCTTTCAGAGCTTTGTCTGTGCCGCACGAAATAATTATCCATACTCATTTCACATGCTTCGGCTTTAAAAAAATGCACGTAGTTTTACTGGAATTCATCAGAAGGAATTTCATTACCTGTACCACTAGTATAAGTTTTCGATGATCGAATTTCGTTGATGATTTGCATGCTAATTATGCGCTTATAGCCCCACTGCTCCTTAAAAAAATTGAATACCAAATAAAAAATTTAAATAAAATAAGATAATAACATCAACTGGGTTTCTACACTTAAGTATAACTTAATATAGAATTGAAAAAAAAACTAATTCTCAATTGAGAGCATTGTATTTTTAATCGTTATTGATCTTCAATGTGAAATATTTGGGAATACAACGCATAATGGGTCCTTGAAACGTGACACATCTCAATAGAGCAGATCCTGGTTGGCAGATAATTAATCCATCTGATGGCATCAATAGGTAATGCAACTGTTTGGTGGAGTCAATCTCAGCACATTATGTTTGCCACACACATCGTCCAACTTTAGCTCACCTGTTCTATTGCCTGCATATTTCTTTTCCTCCGCCTGGGCTTGAATCTGCGACCCTTATTGCACGAGGACATAAATTAAGCAACCGAGCCACAAAGAGAGTAGATGATGAGTCTGAATATAATGGAATTTGTTTGTATTCCTAATATACCTACACATTTGAAAAAAAATGGTATAGCTTTAACTAATGTTGAAGAAAAAATCGCTGGATTTATACTACGGTTATTTATTTATTAACAATTTCCTTTTCAATATAACACTCCTAATATAAAATTTAATATTGAGGATGCTTTATTAGATAAATATAAAGATATCTAAACATTTATCAATTATTAACAAGTACCTAATTTAGTAGCAATGCCATTGCTGAATATTTAATAGCCGCAAAATATTATACAGTAATTGCGGTCCCATAAAATTAATAATCGCAATAAAAAGCAAATTTGCAGACTCATAATTAATTATTTGGTTCTTACAATGTACGAACACTACCTATTTTACATGTGATTTACAGCCTAAAAAACTTATATTTCCGGTCAATATAGAACTCAATAATATTGTATGATATATTATCATCCTATAAAACACTCAAAATAAAAACAGAAAATATTAAACCAGAAATATTTATGGATGGACCACTATTTGAGTAGGTAAAATAAAAATAGATTAGAACAAATTACATAGGTAGGTAGGTACCTAAAAATGTGGTTGGTAGTCCAGTGATATCAATCAGCGACTTTCATGCTTTCATGTTAAGTTATTACAACAATTCCTACACGCTTTTGTATACAATTGTCTTAGCGTGGTTATAGCCAAACCTAAATTTGACATTTGTATCAGTGTTGCCAACGGCTCTTGGCCTAATATCGCCGATTTTCATACAAAAAGTAGCCCAACTGAAAATTTGGTATCTGGAAAGATGAAATTTGGTATCTGGAGAGATGAAAAGTGAGGTGAAAGTTCACTAAAAAAAGCTCATTTCAAAAAATTTGGTATCCGGGGAGTCTCCTTTTAGATTTTTTTCGTCGCAGATTGTCATTCCGAGTAGCCCAAATGATGGCGATAAATCGCCCACGTAGGCAACACTGATTTCTATTAGACCCTGTTTGTCAGTGCCCCCGGTGGCGAAAAGAGTAAAGAAAACAACCCAAGAAAGTTGCCAGTAAGTACCTATACATACATACATATCCAATAAAACTCTGACCCGAACGGGAATCGAAAACAGGACCTCTTGATCAGAGGATAGCACCTACATATGTTACTAAAGCCACCGAAGAAGGTCGACATTGCTACAGGTTTTGATTGGACTCTAAACTTAAAATCCAACGAACATTTCAAGCTATGACTGTTGAGGAAGTGTGCAACATCTTATGAAAGACAGCATGAAATTCAGAATGGAGAATGTTTTGCTGTAACTACTTGCGATAGTACCTACCTACCTAACATAGGTGAGACAGGTGAGAAACTATTAATATCTAATCTATTAACCTATGTATAACCAAAATAAAGGCCTCTAAAAATAATCTATATCAAGAATGTTTTTTTTTATCATTTTTCTTCATCTCAATCATAAAATAAGTACTTAATAATTATGAACCTTCATTTAAAATATGTAACTAAGTTTTAGGTAGGTAGGTAGGTACCTACTTATTTAAAATGGCACATGTAAGTTTTACCTATCGTTGATTTTTTTTATAAATGTCAAAATTGTGTAATAGGTACTCTCAACAACAACTACCTATAATTACCTAAATGAAAAAAAATTGTTGAAGTACCTACTTGCTTATCGATATTACCTATAATACGTGATCTGATCAGATTATATGCCACAATTTAACGAGCTAATTAAAGTTTAAAACGTTAGATTCGAACACATGTCTGATGGGCATTGCTGCCATTTCTAAAGATCGAAACAAATCTATCATAATAATTTATTACGATTGTATACTCGTTGTAGGTATCTATCAGTATTTTTGTACGTATATGCACTATTCATTACTTCTATCAGTTTATGATCTTCGTTTAACATATAATATCATTAGAGTCATATAAAATGACAATAGAGTATTGGATGCGGCCACGTTTGAATGGGGCAAAGGCCTTGACTATATGCGGTTAAAACCCATCTTGTTTGTGGTCAATCGATTACGTTTGATATTTAGATAAGTATTTTCCTATACTTGGGTACCTACCTACAGAGGTATTTGACGGACCTGACGGGATCACTTTGACTGTTACTACTTGTAAGTCTTTGGAGCCAAGATAATAACTAGTTGACATACTGGATTATAGGGGAGACCGGGGCGACAATTAACAAAAAATATTTTTTTAGTTGTATCTTACAAATTATTCAATATTTAGACTTGATTTTTGAGATACATATACTTTAATCATTCAGGTATTATGTTCTTATCTCAAAACAACCATAATAGAAAAGATGCCATAGATAGAACGCTTTTTCTTAAAAATGGCAGTTGTTAATTGTTACCTCACGTTTGGGGCTAGAATTAACAGGTGTGGGGCAGGTATTAACACAAGGGGTAAAAATCAACAATTATGTTATGCTCACTGATATAAAGAAAAATAAATACGACATATTTTTTTTTATTAATGAAAAAATAATTGTTAGTTTTAAACAGGTCACTATTTTGTATTTAAACTTAACTAGTCATATTACTTAAACAACATCATACAATGAGGTAGAAAATGTAACATTTTTTATCTTAAAAGCTAGGTAACGAGTCTTTCATGAACATCTTCTTTAAACTTAGCATCGTCTTTAGACTTAAACAACGTACATAAAATGTAGTTAAATACAAAATCAACAAAACTATCAAATATAAGAAGCTTTTGGCAGAGGTCTTATGATTTCATCTGCAAAATCCGTAGCGCCTTTCTGCATGCCTGAAGGTCTAGCTACTGGTTTATTAGACATTTGCGATATCACTTCAGTAACGCTTATATCTAAATTAGGCACATCATCTAAAATTTCAGAATGTTCCAAAATTAGGGACATGTCATCATTAACATCATTGTCAATAGGAGGTTCGGAGACTACCGACTGATTTTGATCGCTGTGGTCTGGGCGGTCCGTGACAAAAGACCTCTATTGATGTTTTCCGTTTATAAGTTCTCATTCTGCCCTAAAAAAACTTATAAATTAATTATTCCAAATACAAGACCCTATATGTGGGGTAGGTTTTAACACGTTAATACAAGCCCCCTCGATTTGTTAATTATAGCCCCAAAGGTACATTTTTATAATTAAATTACGTAATAAAATGTAAGACAACAATTATTTCAAATTTGAAACGTAGAATTGTAAAGTATAAAATCTGCTACTAGGAAAACAAAAAACATAATCATAACGCATTATATTTATTGTGCTAATCAAAAAATCGTGAACTATAAAATGTTCGTTTCCTGCTTATAAATATCGACCGGCAAGAAACGTGGGTGAAATGACGCGCGGAGCGCATCTGACTATTACTGTAGCACGCGGCGAGATCTAGTTGACAAGTTAACACACCACTGACTGGTGTCGTAGGTATAGTTTTTGAGAAATTTGCTTGTTAATACTTACCTCTGTTAATTGTAGCCCCGGTCTCCCCTACCTATTTGAAATTGTCGGCTACGGAAATCGAACCCACGACCTCCAGTACGCTGTACGTACGAAAGCCGTTCTTATTCTTTCAACTAACCTACCTAATATTCTTCGCCTTCCTGTAATTATCTGCCTATCAACTCTGGGTGTGTCTTCAAGACCGATTTATGAAAAGGCGTCTTCGAGACAGGTTTTTGGTTTGGGGTTTGCTTTGTGGTGGTTTTTGTGCCCTACGATACTTTGGAATAGTAAAACGTATTCAATTTCAATCCCTTCTTTTCCTAATATGTTGGCACAAACAATAAACATACTGAAATATTTTTAAGAAAACCTATACTCTAAAATTTTGTTTGATATACGGACGTAAAAGAAAACATTGAAAACCGTTGTAAATTTTTACTTTATTTATATTGAAAAGGTTGTAGAAAAAATAATTGAATAGAATTGTAAAAAATTTAACATTTAGCATCGTGGTACAGATAAACAAGAATAAAGATATTTACAAAATAATCCTAACAATGATAAATGAAGGGACTATTTGGTGTTTTTTTTTAAATATGAAACAGTTTGGAAATCAATTCAAGATGCAATTGAAAAGTTACCCTTAAAAACGTGACACCTCTGAATACATATATCAGTGTGTGGTCGATGAGGTGGTAAGCCTCCAATAATTCATTCTTTCCTACATCCGCTTCCACAATGTAAGTAGATATATTGTATGAACTAACTTAGTCAATATTGGTAAAATAAGGAATTTTGTATTATGTTGCCTTTACTACATACCTTCAAATTAAGAGGTACCTATATGAATGAAAAAAAAACCCGTGCAAATTTATATTGATGAAGATGTGGAATATATTTACTACACTCTCGTTTTTTTTTAACTTGTCTTAATTACAAATAATATTCAATATAGTTGGTCACAAATTGATTCACTATGCTTCAGAGATCCTTTAGGGGAGACAAATGTAACGTTTCCATCCCTATAGGTATCTTGTAATTTTTAATTGCTTGACTAACCGGCACATAAAGTTCTAAAATTAATACCTACCTTTTTAGGTGAGGGCGGAAATGCACCAGAAACATATTTTGGTCCGAACGTCTACGGATTTCAAAACCTTTTCTCTTGCTGCAATGTTTTCTTGGCCTTATTCTTTCTGGCGAGCTTTTATTCGTAGCAGTGGCCAAGAGTGAAATTTCTTGATGTAAAAATAATATATGACAAAAAATTAAGCTAGTTTTAAAGGTTTCTAAAAAGTTTATGTCTATCCTTGGTAGGTAGGTACCTACTTAAAAACACTGTTTTTGAAAATATGGAAAAAAATTGGTACCCAATGCTATACAGAATCTGCTTATATTAACGCTTCGCCATCAAAAAAGAAAAAAGAAACTAAAAAAAAAACTGACTGACTTTCTTCTATGTAGGTATCTACTTTATTGAAAGATATGGCGAAAGTAAAAGACTTACGAGAATAAGTTGCTATCTCTAATCTATGATATGATATCTACATTAAAATGTCCCTTCTATTTTACAAAATTCTTATGTAATTCAAAGTTAATTATCAAATGTGAGTCAATTCTTCATACTTGCACACTGATTTTATTTTCCTGTCGAGAACTACTCAGGAACGTTTATACGCCATAAAGAAAACTTGGTAATTTTCTTGGGAAAACACGAGGCAGTACTCACCCTGACTTTGTCGGCATATTCCGCTAGTAAATCTTTCGAGTCTACGCCGAGCTGTCATTCCATAATGTAATCTGCT
The DNA here is from genome assembly GCA_963576905.1 of Mystacides longicornis. Lineage (NCBI taxonomy): Eukaryota > Metazoa > Arthropoda > Insecta > Trichoptera > Leptoceridae > Mystacides > Mystacides longicornis. The sequence continues at coordinate 17,972,507 of OY756425.1, forward strand.
CCCCGCACGCACTCCCAGTAAACCATGGCCCGGAGTAGGCACCTCCGAGGAGAGGCATACGTCAGTTTGCCAGCGAGCTAACTATACAATATAATATGTTGTGTGGTGATAGTTTCATGGATGATAAATCTCGGTGATGTATCGCGCAAGGGTCTTTGTTAGGAAATTTTGAATCAAGGAGAAAACCGCATATCTTTAATCTATGCAAAACCTCATTAAGCGGCTGCGCATTGTATTGAGCTTCGTTCATTAGCGTCGATTTGAAATAAATTTCTTTAACCGTAGTAACATCGATTTTCTATGGTGATATAAAAGTCCCAGTTCGCGAAAGTACCTACAGTTAATATTTGAAACTTTAATCATGGGAATGTTACACCACCGTTATTAGTATAAGTTTACGATGATCGAATATCGCAACGATCATCGAAAGAGTTTCGAAAAATTTCCATACGAAAATGATCGAATGATTCGATCGTTTGATTTTCGAAAGCTAATTGCACGCTAATAAGCGCTTATTAGCGTGCAATTAGCTTTCGATTAAACTCGTATTAGCCCTACAGGTATGTTTTGAGGGAGGAAAGTACCTACCTAGTGGAAAAATTAGGAGATTCAAAGTTAGAATAAGTTCCGTATTATTCTATTTTCATTGTTGTGTTGTTAAAACAATCATTCTTACTTTTAATAGTTCAGCGAGATGATTGTTTTATCGAGTATTTTATAAAGAATTGACATTGTTTGCATAAAGCATTTGATACAACGTTCTATCTTCGAGCGAAGTGGCTAGGTTTGTAGGAATAAATAACGAAAAAGAACCAAAGCAATGATTTAAAAAAATATTAAAAGACAAAAATATTTTTCCTTGATAAGTCGCTTCAACAAAAAATGAAAAAAAAAAATAAGTAGGTAATAAGAAAAATAGGTAAGTATGTAGGTACCTATATCCTACATTTTTATAATATCAAACATAATTTGTAACAAGGACATTTGAAGGAATAATATATTGAAATAAAGTATGTTTTTTTCGTCACACGGTGACAAGTGTTTTCTTGCTAGAATTTAACTAGTGGCAATTTAACATGGTGACAAGTGTTTTCTTGCTAGAATTTAACTAGCAAGAAAACACTTGTCACCATGTAACGCGGTTTTGTTACCAGATCATTGGAATCAGCTTAATTAGTGATAAGAATATACTAAATGCATTTATTATCTAGCCGCATTATAGATCCTGATGGGATTTTATTTAAGAAAAAAATATTTGTTTAAAACCTAAAGACGCCTCCGTCCTTGAGACGCACAGCACCCCTTATAAGGGTGAATGGTGATGTTAACAAGGAGATACAAGACAGTACTGAGTACAGTACACTCCAGTAATTACACGGCCGCAGGGCCGTCGCGTGGTTTTCAGGCGCCCAAGGCGAGGCTTTAATCTGCGCCCCCCCCCCCTCATAAAACTCGTAATTTTGTTCACTCCAGTTTTGGTTCGGGATAATCATAATCAGCGCCCCCCCCCCCCCTCCCCATAAATCTCGTAATTTTGTTCATTCCTGTTTTGGTTCAGGATGATCATAATCAGCGCCCCCCCCCCCACTCGTATTTATTTTTATACTACATATTTTATACTATCTGATACCCGTCATGCTTTTCGTCGTTGTTTCCGTTAGTCAGGCTCATTTAAATAGATTCTAGTCTAGCTTCTCTCCGCGATGATTTAGCATATGGGTGTTTATTAAACTTTTTATTGAAAATATTGCATTCGTATGGCTTTTCTCCGCTATGAAGTCGCTCTTTCCCTAGATTGGCAAATTTCCTGTTGCTTGCTCGGTTGCAATGAAAATAAAATTTAGTTAGAGTTTTTTTAAGATTTAAATTTAAAAATTGATTAAACTTTTTATAGCAAATATTGCATTCCTTTGGCTTTTCTCAGCTATGAGTTCGTATGTGAATCCCTGGACTGTACTACAAGCAAAATAGATTTTTTTTTGCCCACGGCGGCGCCCCTCGAATCGCGGCGCCCAAGGCGACCGCCTCGGTCGCCCCACCCACGCGACGGCCCTGCACGGCCGTGTTGTGAGAGGCGGCCGACTCGTTAGTCTCTGTAATTATATAGAAATCATCCGTTTAAATGAATTTAAAACAATTACAACGAGGATTTTTCATACGTGCCCAGAATACAGAGACACTTTTGCCTACCATGGTTTTGTTTATCAACCCATTTCTTTTAAAATATACCAATGCGGAAAGATTGTCATTGTAGTTTGTTTGTATCAATCATAAATTTCTTGAAAACATATTCATTTCTGAAATTTTATTCTATGAACTCACCTATTTCTAAATTGGTTAGGTTAAGAGTGTTTACATTATCATAACAATAAAAACTCATTTATTTTTACAATTTCTGCGTAAATGTGGGGGATAAATTGGATGATTTAGTTGTAAGAAAGAGGCGAAGAAAGGAAGTATCTATTTGATGATGTCGATACTTCAAACCAACAGTAGCCCTAGTATGAGTTTTTGGAAATTTTTCGAAACTCTTTCGATGATCGTTTCGATATTCGATCATGGAAAGAGTTTCGAAAAATTTCCATACAAAAATGATGGAAAACACTATTTGCACACGCTTATAAGCGCTTATTAGCGTGCAATAAGCTTTCGATGAAACTTGTACTAGCCCCACAGAATTATTTAAAATTAAAAATGAAAGAGTCTTGTATTTATAGTAGTCTAAAATATTTGAGAATGGAGACGGTCCTTATAGTCTCCGAAAACCGGTTCATGTTTGAATTATAAATTTTGTGATAGAACTATAGGTACAATACTCTTTCATTTTTATTTTGAAATGGATTATCATCCTTCTGTCCAAAATATCGAAGATCTGAGAAACTTAATGAATGACTAGTGGCTTATCATAATTTATCTCTACCAACATACTCATCATTCACTAGAAACATCTTGAAACCAAACTTATTAAAAGAATTAAGTTGGTTCATAGTTTGTACATACTCAATATTTTAAGCAACACTGGCAGATTCATAGCCCACATAGGTAGGTATATATGTACATATTATGACAACTCGTGGATCGTTGGTATCCGTTGCTTCTTTTTGAAATATTGCTTTTAGAATTTACATTTTTAGGTAACGTACCTTCAATAATTTTCCAAAAAAGGAATACATTTATGTTTCAGTCATTTATGAATATGTGTAACTGCGAACTCTTTCGTTTTTAACTACTAAGGTTCATAAAAGGTAAAAACAAATGTACCAGACAATACCTACTGAACAAAATCCGTTTTTCGAATATCGAGGGGAACGTCTATCCTTGCAAAGATGATCTGCTGTAGCCCTAGTATAAGTTTTCGATGATCGAATATCGAAACGATCATCGAAAGAGTTTCGAAAAATTTCCATACAAAAATGATCGAATGATTCGATCGTTTGATTTTCGAACACTATTTGCACGCTAATAAGCGCTTATTAGCGTGCAATTAGCTTTCGATGAAACTCGTACTAGCTCCACCGAGATATTGTGGGAAAAACATCAGAAAATTTAGAGCACAGACAATTCGGTCTTCTTAGTGGAGAATATTGATATTGCAGCAGATTGGGAGACATGATTGAAGCCAAAATAATGTGTGCTTCATTTTTTAAAGTGTTGTTATGATGGGGGGTCTCCCACTCACCCTGTATAGGAACTTGGGCAGGCATACAATAAACGAGAATGTATGTAGGTACCTACCTAGCGGGGGTTGAGAAGTACTGTACTCTTTCACACCGGAGGTGTCATTATAAGCTCATTTAGATGAAGGAACTTGTTAAATTACACTCCGCACTACGAGTAAGTAACTACCTCCACATATTTGTTTGAGGAAATGTACCTGTATCTCTTTCTTCGTCTACACACTCGAACCTGCCTGCAATAAATGAAAACATCCAATTTGTACTTAATAACAATAATAATAACAACAGCTACACGGCGGAGCCAAGTAGGGATGCGGCCCGTCGACATCGCCAAATGAATCCAAATCCATCGATTAGTAACACGCTGTTGGCGGTTGAGAACTATTAAAATTGTATCATCGTATTGTGCAGTAACTTTGTATGAAGTAGACTAATGTATTCGTAGGATTTACAAAGACTTGCAAGAATTTAATGTATGAAGAGATTACAGATAAAATTTACATAAAACATTATGATATTTTTTTTCTAGAAGTGAAAATTATGTTGTATATAGGTACCTTAAAAAGATTTCTGAAATTCAAACTTTACAGTTAAGACCTTTTTAAAATTATCAAAAATAGTGTGTGATACATTAAATAATAAGTGGACTTACTGATTTCAAGTTAATAGGTGCGTTTGAAGACTTCTTTTCCTCAACAAAATTGTTGGGGAATTCCTCGTTATTTTTCTCATTGATGAATAGATACCAAATAACTGCATACTATCTCCGGATTGTCATTGTATTGCAAGTAGATATGTTTTGCCTTCCATACTAATTATGAAGAACGTTTATGAGATAGGTATACAAAAAATCCTTGATTAAATCCTTTACGTCCCCCAGGGTAAAGTAAAAATGCTCGCGGTGGATGATATGAAAAAAAAAATAGAAAGATTAATAAAGAATTATCTAACAACTAATGACTCTAAAAATTCATTACTGATGTTCGATTTTAGAATGGAACAAACCACGGGCTTACGACCGTCTTCTACTGTTGTTTCGAAGGCTGGCTTAGTGTGATCACTTTACGTTAACAACGTTCGCCATTAGTGTTGGCACAGGACTTCAGCGTCGTAGAGCGAGGCGATTTGTAGCGATCTATGCCGCACTGATATCTAATTATTATCTATGGATATGTTTTGTTTGTTAAATCTATGTATATCCGCTAGCGGTCTCTTCCGCCATTACTCGATTAAAGACAAGACGCATTATAAAACGCTCCAAGAAGTTTTATTAAAAACTAACAACCTTTTCCCCAAACTGAAGAAAGAACAATTAGGTGGTAATGTTTGAGTCTCCGAAACTCCTAATCATGAGAATTCTCGACATGCTCAACATGTCGAAAAATCTCATGTATGCAACAAGTAGAAAATTTTTATAATAAATGAAATATAGAGATAAAAGTTGGAAATTATTGAGAACAAGAGAGCAACCAAATTTAAAGACTGCGACTGCTGTCATGTATTTGGCGCCAGGATATGACTATATCCTTTTTGTTAATGTCTCATATTTCTTGCCTATTGGCTCTGTTGGTACACAACGTTCTAATTATGTCTAGATTCTTGTGACCATTTTCAGGACTAGATCTTAAAGAATTATCTAACAACTAATGACTCTAAAAATTCATTACTGATGTTCGATTTTAGATTAATGAAAGATTAATGTCTGTTAACGTGATACGCCGTAGCTCAAGCTGTGATTTCCTAAAAAAAATATAATCTTCGAATAGCGCACATAATATTACGAACGCATAATAGCTATACTTACAGTAAACCATTACGGTATCAATAATTACCGCTCACTATGAAAATAATTTCTCACTCACAATTTCTTCGAAGCAGAGAGCTGAGATTTGAAAGTGATGGTGTCATTGAAGTCGTTGGAGTGCTCTTGTTGCCTCCCTATACCCCTAAGTGGGACCAAAGAGGAGGTTTGATTTGATATTTTTTGACAGTGGATATAGGCTAGTAATGTTATTGTTTAAAAAAAGCAATATCTAAAATATTTAAAGCTAATAATAAACTGCGGCTCCTTTGTGTATGCAACATTCATTGTTTGTGGGCTAAGTAAAGTTTTCTACGATCATCTGTAGCGTAGTTACCTAAAGAGTCGTTAAATTCTCAACGTTGATTATAAGTTGGTACATAAATTGTTTACAGATTCAACGTGTTGTTTAGACTGTCGACCTTACGTAGGTGACGAATTATACAATCACCAGGCCAGGAGGTAGGTAGCCCTGCTGATTAGGGGGTAGATTTTATTAAGTCATAAATAAGAATGAGTTTCCCAAGAAATCGAAGGTTTACTCAGTGTTTTGTACTCTCTTGTTCACACTACTTCTTAACCAACAGTCCACGAAAAACGCAAAGAATTTTTCACTTCACAAAAGTCGATGTTTGTGTAACAAATGATGTGTGGAGTTAGTATGCGTTGCCTGCCCTAACGGTAAATACCCGCTACATCAAACTACACCAAATTTTCGTAAATACTCGTATATTAGGTAGGTACCTATAACACGGAATACTTTAATAAGCAGGCAGAGTGCGTGTAAAGTATTTAGTGTGAGTAACGACACCTCGCCTTGTCACACCGTACCGTGTGACCGGGCAGGAACGGGCCTAATGATCATCTCAGCGAGGGAATGCGAGATTGAGATGTGCTGTGCGGAGATGATAGCATCTAACGAGACATTATGTACACAATCAGCTCATTTAAACGCTCGAGATATGCTTATTAACTATAGCAGAATATTGCCGTCAAACTATAAGAAAAAATAACAACTAACGACTCTAAAAATTCATTACTAATGTTCGATTTTTAAATGGAACAAACCACTACGGGCTTACGACCGTCTTCTACTGTTATTTCGAAGGCTGGCTTAGTGTGATCACTTTACGTTAACAACGTTCGCCATTAGGTGGTAATGTTTGTCTCCGAAACTCTTAATCATGAAGAACTCTTAATCTTAAACTATAAGAGATGAGATTAAAAATAACCATTGAATTTGGCAAGCAGCAGTTGGATACTTTGACGAAAATTATATACCTACGTAGGTACTTACTTACTTTTCTCATACAGCCTATACGGGATATTAGTGACCATTGTTATTGAGAACTAGCGTTTTTCGGTCATTCTATCCCATAAGTGCTCTTTCTGACGAACCCAACATCTTACGGATGATCGAATGTGCCTTTTGTTAACCCCAAACTGTTTAGCTCAAGATATGTAATAAACTGTATCTTTTCTTGATGTGATACTAAAAACGTCTCCATTCGTTGCTTCGTTATCACTAGGTATTTTCTTTGGTCATAAAGGTCAAATTCATATTTACGCAATGACGTGTTAATTTATTCATAAACAAGATCACTGATGTATCGACGACGAGTGCAAAGGGGTTAAAATTAAGTTTAACGTCATAATTAACATCCATAAATATTTGTAGATTATTGTGATCACAGCCTAGCAGAATCATCATTTCTCACCGACAACTGAAAATATTATGTATATGTATGTAGGTGATTTAAAAGGTTTATTAAATTAGATAAGTTTGTGATCAAAGTACCTATACGTACCTACCCACATAGAGAACTGTTAGATAATAGGTATGTACTAGGTAAATGGGGCAATGAAGCAAAGTTGGCCGTCACCCTTGCTATGGTCTTCGTTCGATAAAGAGGACATTCAAATAAATTTTGCTCCGCCTCAAATAAATAATACAGGTAACCTAACGAAACGTACGCAACGAAAGAGTACCTAACTACTTACCTAGCATTCCTATTGTCATGTGTCCTATCGTATTGTCAAACATGTGACATAATATTTTGAAAATTTTGTTCCAATAACGCCGCATCTATAGTTGGTTCGTAGTTGAGTTAACTCAGTGGAAAATAAGCACAATTTGTTTTTGAATTACAGATTTCAGTAGGTGACATCGTTAAGTCGCGCCTTATACCTCCATACTTCCGCCAGCTCTAGATGGACTAACGAACGACTGTGAAGGGCCACAACAAACTATAACGAGGTAAACCTAATAGAACACCTATTATTATAATGTAGAGGTAGTTCCCTTTAAAGGCATTAATGAGGTTGTATTCTGTTTGCTTATTTGTTGGTGTCTTATAGGTAATATACAGGTTGTTAAGGCTAACAAGAAGCAGCGTCTCACAGACACCAGCATATCAGTTATTTACCTGGAGGAGAGACACCGCTAAGTGTGCGCGCATCCACAAGGAGGTGGACGGGCGGCCGTCATCGAGTAGGGAGATTGACGGACAATCTGAAAGCAGCGAATGCCTGCGTAACTAGATGGATACATACAGTGTGATGTGGACCCAAATATTTACATCAGTTTCTGTATTTGTAGTATCAATTTTTTGCTACCTCTAGAGCCTAGGCTATCTCACCTCCAATATCAGTATTTTTTAGAGACGAATAAAAACATTTCATAGTTGTATTCTGCTCTTTCAAAGCTAAGCTGAAGGCTTAGGAGAAAAGCATTGACATTGTTCGAGATTGAGTAAAGCTGGGGCCTCTTAAAGTCTCGTTTTGCCTGTAAGTCCATAATAAAGTACCTACCTAACATATTTAGGTAAACGAAATATTATAATACCTACTTTTTGTCTAGACAATTCATAGACTGAAGAAGAAGATGTAAAATCTTTAAAAATCGGTTAACAATAATTGAAACAAAGTGTTTCGAAAAAAAAACTCAATTTGTTTTTACACCAATCAAACGTGATTCCTACCTTGAGTTTGAACCACTGCTATTAGATGAATGTATTTATCATCTAAAAAATATTGATTAATTATAGGTACTCTTAACAGTGGAATTCTGATTGAATAGTGGAATAACGGCATGTAGTAGAAAGGAATGCCCGCCCCTTTATAAAGGTATCTTGATAACTGGAAAACTGATGAACATTAGTAGGAAGTTACGAAAAACCCTCAAGCAACCAAATATTTCATAAGTTATCACTAACACCAGATGGCGCTGGGAAACGTTTCTGTGTAGGTACCTCTATTGCTTTTTTGGCACAATGTAAAGAACCAGTAAACTGAATGGTCGAATGGTGATTCTACTGTCTACTTGGTTTTATAAATATTTCAATTCCAACGAATAATCTTTCGAGTGTTAACGAATTATTATTTAGTAGGTAGGTATTGATATGTTTTTTTAAATCATCACATTTTGGTCAAGTGAATCCATCCTGTAAGTGCTGGCTGAGTTTCATAAATAAATAAATAAAGGTTTATAATAAAATAGTCTCGGCGAAACATCTTGTTAACATCGTGTTGTCTGTTTGATGCATGTACGTGAGCAACAGGACCTGCCAGTCTCTCCGCGCAGCCCTATAAGTGCAGGCCGCATGCCAGCGCATCTCTCATTCATGTCCCTGCGCATGCAACTATATCAACAGACCAAAAATAGCCACGCACTTGTTCTTTTCGCCGTCACTGGTCCCTCCCAGCAAGGTTTTTTTGCGCAATTTCCATTCAATTCGAACCCCACTCTATAACAGGTTACACGAGGTATTTTGTAACTCTTCAAAGAACACATCGAACATTGTTTGATGTATGTATATTATGTACCTACCAACATAAAAAGCTCTCCGATATAAGGCTGGTACCTACTTGGCTTCAACAATGTGTTCGTCCTTTTGCCTATATCCTTGCATTATTAGGTACTGTTCATTAGCACCGAGTGTCAATATTTTAATGAAAGCAAAACAGTTAGGTAAGTAGGTAGGTACCTATCTACGTACGAAATTTCGAAATGACAGATTTTTACAAAATATCATAAGTAGTCACTCGATTCAAACATATGCCTACAAGTAAAACCTGAAAATAGACAGATATTTGGGGAATGGCTAAATACCGGATTAGGAATTCTTAGAGACACATGATGCATTTGACCGCAGTAGGTATAACGACGCGAAGATCTCAAAAAAATGAACCGAACTCGCGGCTTGGAAAAACTTTGTTCAGGAGGCAAAACTCCGCAGAAGTAAGAATATGTACCTACCTAAGTAGGTACGCTTATGCGAAAGACCCTCAAAATCCATTTAACAAAGGAATGATGATGCTCGAAAAACGGGAAAACGAATCAGAAATACAAAGATGTAACTGGGTAGGTTTTGCTACCTTAAACATTTCCGGAATCCTCGGTTTGTGATAATATAGAGAATAGGGTTCTTTTTGATAGTTTGCCAACGGGTTGGTACCTATGACTATAAAGGACTAAGACGCACAAAAGGTTATAGGGACTCAATCTGACCCTGGCCTGAAAGTGGTGGTAGGCTGTACCTGTACCGAATCGACGTCTTCAGTTACCAACGCAAACAGCAAACAAAAATGAAATCCGAGAACCATAAATTATTATTTAGGTTCTAAGAAAACGGGAGAGGAACTAAATTCTCATGTTAAGATGGTATAATAGAAGTTCAGGTTTAATCTGCTGAAAGTGAGAAATTTTTAATGAGTAGGTATAAACATCCCATCAGAACTATCCGTTCCTAATAATCCCATTAGCGCTAATTTTTCCACGTCGGCCTCAACACGACCATCATAAAGAGCAGAGAGAAGAAACCTTCCAACTACTCAATCGTTAAAGAGGGGTCACGCAATATTGGCTGCTATTTCCACGGATCGTAAAAGTCATTTTGGTGCGAGGGCAGCTCAGACTGGACCACACACGACGTTGAGATCTTTGTATGAGCCGCCCGGTGGGTTCTTAATGTATGTACTAATGATGCGCTATCAGGATACAAAACATCAAATAACACCACTATCTTAACAGCCATTATAAACTTTAAGATCCCCACATATAAAGCCCTTACTCCTGTGCGTTAAGATTAACATTCATTTTGTTACAACGCCAAAAAAAACACAAATCAATTCAATTTGTGTAACAATTTTGAGCCTTATAAAAATGAAGCATAAAGATTAGTATTGAATGGAAGCTGCAAAGGATAAAGTATTCGGTTTGAAAGCCCGATCGTTATTTAGTGTGATAAACTCAGCGCGTTCCCAGAGCACCTTAAAAAAACCTTGTTAAAAAACGAAAACAAGCGATGCGTTCCTCAGGTGAATGCTTATATCTTTTTTTTTCATGTCTTGTTTCGTGTCGTTTTATTTATTTGGTCTCCGGAGACACGCTGAGGCCACTCACGAAAAGCGACATCGTGAATCCAAAGCTTCACTCAACAGAAAAAACAATTTTTTATTTCATATTTAGTACGATAACTTTTAATTTTAGTATGATAACCTATCTGAATCAAATTTTGAAACAAATTGATACGCTAAACGTGAAAAATCTCGCTGAATATTTTTCTATTTGTCAGAGACCTATCAGGCCAACCACTGGTCACTACCACTATAAGATTCCACCGGCTGACCTGGCTAGGTCACGTACTCAGGAAGCCTACAGAGGACATAACCCGTCTAAGCCTCAACTACCATCCAGAAGGCAAAGGGTGTAGTCCATATGCTCCAACTAGGGAGCGGACATGGATAACGAAAGTTTCAGTTGCTATGTATAGTCGTCAGAACTTAGGTAATGTTTGAAGCATCTACGATACCAATCAACCAATTGAGTACAAACTGAGACAGATTCCAAAGTCAAGTAGAATTTTCAAGTGAAAAAAAGGAACACAAAAATTTTGAGCAGGAATTGAGCTCGAGACCTCTTGATTAGAAGTCGGCATCTAGCCACTAGGCTACTGAGGCCGGTTAAATTGTACATATAAAGAAATGGAGGAAATAAGCTACATACTATTTCCGAAACTGATGAACAAGGTCTTTTATATAAATCTTCAAACCTCTGTTTGTACCTAATCTTCGCCAATGTTGAGCCATCATCCAACCTGTGGTTTTGAGGCTACAATCGTTTATTACAATCATCATCTCGTTGACTTCACTGCTGAACCAGGGTAATTAGACCTCTTTTCTGACCATTTCTGATATGAAATAGGTAGATATCTACCTAAATATTTCAATTACCATTTTTTAAGTATTTTATTACACAGAGGTAAGCTTCACGATTTTCACTACTGCCTCAGTTAGGGAGTTCAGCCTATCGAATTCGAAGCATAATTTATGCCAAGTTATGCTTATCAAATTCTGGGGCATAAACTTACTTATTGGTACCTACTCCACGCAAAGCATTAAAGAAATGTTCATTTTCGATGTCCATTTACCCAACAATTAAGTTTTTCATTTAAAAACTAAGACTTTTACCGTTTTGACACATAATTCCCAATAATAATTAATAATCTGTGAATAATTAAAACAAAAAAAAAACAATAGATGAATGCAATTATTATGTTCTAAACTAAATGTATAGGTGCACAATTAATTTTAATTTGAACGGTGGTATATTAGGTATCTACTACAGTTTGTAATTGAAATAATCCGGGTGTTTTGCATGGCTGATATAAATTGTTAGATTAGTCCAAACATAATGGATCTCACCGTACCTACATAATAAAGCACCACGGTTGAATGATACACCCGTGCGTACAACGGATGTTTTCTACGCGAAAATTAGATGTCTATCATAAAGTTATTAATAACGATTATATGGAAATGTTCATGTAGCAGGCAATATCTCCAAGCCAGTAGGTACTCATGCTGAATATGGACTGACAAAGTTCTGGTTTAAAGACTTATTTGATACCACTACGGGTTAAAGCATCCCATTCATGATCACTCCAAATTAATGCCATCCATTGTAACAGATGTGAAACTTAAGTTTTTTTTTAAATCATAATAACGAAATTCCAGTACGTTAAAATGCGTATTTTGCAATGATTAAATTTAAAACAGCAACACTACTTGTATTCTCATGAAAGAATAATGGCAAAATGAAACACATCTAGACCAAGATTTTAAAACTGATGATCGAGTGACGTGACGATTTGAACCACGTTGACTCAAATTTCCCCATTGACAATCCGTTTGGAGTGATGGATGAATGGCTTGGCGCTGTTGAATTTTGGACTGATGGATATTGGACTCACCCTATCACTCCACACCATCCATTTGGTTTTCCCCACTCACGGTCATTTTTTTAGGAGTGGTCGCTCCATTTGGACGGATGGATCGATCGTGAATGGCGGGCCTAAGAAGACTGCCATTACCAGTGGCGCAACTTCCAATACCCAACTGTGTTACTACGATTGTTTGACATGATCGACGCAATAACCACAAATAGTATAACCAAAAATAACTTGACGGATGAGAATGACAGATCAGTGTTTTTGTATTAAAGTCTTTATAAATGCGATGACATTAATTTTAGTGGTTTAAAACCATATTTCTTTCCAAAGGAAACAACGACCAAATAGACATGTTGACAGTGACCCACGAAATATTAGTAGGCAATAGAAGTAATATAATTATTTCATTACATTCGTATACAGCTGCTATATACCTATCTACTATTTTTTATCTGCCTGGTAGATAATTAAAACGTCTCCCATGCTTCTCTTAACACCGTGTGATATTAGGTATTTTAGAATGGATTAAATTAATATAATATCTAACACTTCATAATCAATCTAGATAGACTACAGACGTAGATACCCTAAAACGTGGATCTAAATCTGTGTGAACTAACTTCAAGAATTAATAATTCTTTACACGTAATTAGACATGGATACGATCTTTTGTATTCACTTCATGTAATTATTTTTAAAAAAATTTCTTGCATTTTTTTCGAATGTATTTTCCTACAAAAACATCAGCATTAAAAATGCAATATTTAAACTCTTAATTAAGGATGTTGATAGATCCCTAAAATGTTCAAAAGGTATGTCTTGTAATAAGAAAAGGACAATACCAAATGATCTAGGAAATTTTGATTCAATTATGTAATATTTTTAGTGAAGAAAATCAAATTTTGAGATTGAGAATGTGTGTTTGCCCCTACAATTGGGTTCATAAAAAGGATTGATTGATAACTACAAAAGAAACGAGTCTGTCCTTAGAGAACAAAATTTGAAGTAAGAACTAAATAGTTAGGTACCTACTATTGAAATTGTACAACATCAGTTATTGGTTCATAAGTAATATTATAGTCATGAGTGAGATGCGTACCCTGGACAGAAGGATTATGACAGCAGTCATTGCGGAAAAAGTAAATACCTACCTACCTACCTAGGGTGGGTCATTTGAAAGACGGTGTGACCACAACGTTTTTGATATCTGATAGTACCTACCTCGTACATACAATGAATCTGTTCAATTAATATTATTTCTCAACGCAACGTGCATTGGGAAGACGATCGAGGCATACCTATATAAGTATGTAGGTAAGTAATCGGGGACCGCATATCCGAACTCAATTAAAAAATTGAACACAAAACTCTAGCATTGAATACGTGAACCATCGTACCTCCATACCTAAGTGAGTGCATATGTATGGGTTACAAGGGCTCCAACATACTTATATAAAATATCTCTTTTAGTGAGTTGAAAGACGCGAACATGAGGCAGGAGACATTCCGACCAACATATCATTAGGGCTGTTGATGGGCACATAGCAGTAAGGGCAGGTCCTGCGAAGATTAAGGCACTTCGCGCACGGCATAATAACGTAAGCGTAATATTCTTATAGCGCGCGTGAAAAGAGAGATGTACGAACACGTAAACTAAATCCGCAAACATGCTCATATCTACCATACGCTTACGTTACGATGCAGTGTACGAATCCTTATATTACGAATTTCACACAAGCGTCGAAGCTGTTTAGAAACGCGGGGTAAAAAAAAAAATAATATTACCTATTATAGGTATTTAATGGCAACCCACCATTGTAGAGTGATTTGTGCCAAAAATGAATTCGTCAATGATTTGGATAATAATTACAGAACAGATTCTCAATTGGACTCAATTAATATAAATAAAAAATTTAACTATTAGTTAGTACCTACACATAAGAACTTATACATACCCAATGGAAAAATACTACAATATCTTTGATTATTACACATTTAAACAGAAAAAAACAAAAAAAAACTATTTATTCAAAAAATCTCTCAATTAACTGAAAACATCTTGATGTTGCTGCATTGATTCTATCACAACCCTGGGCGAATAAGAACGTCACCTAAGTATACATATGATGGAAAGAAAATTCTTCAAAAATTGTGTCTTGTCTTCAAACTACATTGCAATTTTTGCCTCTATATACAAAGCTATAATTAATACCTACCAACGAATGCTTTCAAAATAGTGTGGCTATACTAAATTTATTTTTAAATAGGTATTTGAATTTGAAGTGCAACTTCCTTTATTTTCACGACACGAGCTTTGATTTGCTTGGAAATTTCTGAAATTGTGTTTACCTATGTCAAATTTGGAAAATCTCAGGTTTGATGAAAAAGCGTTAAACTTTAACAGAAGAACAAAGAAACATAAGAAGTGATGAATGCATTGAATTGCCTACTTAAAATAAAATAAAGCAAAATTCCAAATACTATGTAATTTACGGGAGTTTTCTATGTAAGTAAATATTAACTACATACATAATATGTCGAATGAATGAATTAAGTAAGATGAATATGAGATGAACAAATTTAATATGTAATATTATGTCCTATAGGACCGAAAAAAACTCCGTATTCGTTTGCCTACTTAATGGTTCATTTAAACCAAACATAATATAAAGCCAGAGTTGGAAGTAGAGTAGGTATACATTTTCTTGACATTGATATCTGTCTTCGCCCTTGCTTGTTATTGTTTCCATAGCGTCCAATATCAAACATAAAAGAAAGTATGCTCTATTTCTAGATTGGGCTCTACATTATATGTTAGTTTGGTGCATACGTATATTAAGAGTATGTAGGTAAGTACTTACGTATTTTAATAAAAATAAATATATAGGTACTCTATTGATTTAATGCTAGTTATTTGTTTATAAGCCTAATAAATATCTAAAGAGGATTTATAGAGATTGGTTCATCTATAAGAACGCAGTAAAGAAATAAATCGATTAGTTTGAAAATTTATGGCCTGTTCTAGACTTACCTAGGGCATAATAATGCGTTCACTTCCAAACAAAACTGAACTACTCTTTGATTTATTTATTTATTTAGCGTTTTACTGACTGACAAGTGGTGGTGTTTATACTTTTAACAACATGGTGAAAATATTAAATAAATACCTACCTACCTATTTAATTTGAAGGACTATTTAGAGAGATGATAAAAAATATGACTGCTACATGCTGTAACACTTATGGATCTAATTTTCTATAGAAACATATTAGTTAGGTATGTGTTTGATTAACAGACTTAAATAATAAGTAAATAGCTATTATTGTTGAACCTTTACAGGAGTTTTTAAGGACGAAATATTACTTAGATCAAAGAAAACGGCTGACTGATTCACCTAGGACTGAATTAACAACCAACAATACCGTAGAATGAAGGATCATTCTAACTCGATCTTCCTGAAATAAAATTGTGTGTGATTTTTCTAAAAAAGTAAGCATAAGACTATTATAAGTAATTATATCGTTGGGATGATGAAAATTAATAAGATTAGGTACGTATATATATTTTGTACAAATTTAAATTTGAAAAAATTGGCTCAAATGAGTAATTTAGAAAAAGGTATCGAAATCTATAAAGAATCTATGAAGTAAAATCACATATGCAAAAAGCTGACCACCGATATATTGGAGAGAAAATCCCAACACTCAGTGGAAGATATGAAAAAAAAAACTGAAACGATAGCTCAATCCTTATAATTTCAGACAGGGAATATATAGGGTCATTTGAATGCTACATCAAAATGGGTACCTGATTTGATATGGGAGCTTCATAATCTTTGAAAATGTGGTTCAGTTTTCCTGTCCTGTTTATGCCTTTGAACCCCTACATAAACCGCACGACACTGATTACTTATACATAAAAGGCTACAGCCTTATCTTTTCATACTTCCGTCGACGTATTAAGAAACTAATCTTCTAAAGAACCTCCTACCTGCTCACAAAAGGTGGATATGGTAAATTAAAATAAAAAGAAATACATAGAAATTCCGATCCGTCAGGTTGGTAGGTCGCGCTATCTACCATCGAGTAATTACCATAAAACCTATTCGGGTTTATCAACATTTTTAAACCAGAAACCTTAGATTATGTACAAAAATAAAATAAAAAATGACAGTTCTTTTTACCTGCGCTCTATACGAAACTTACGTAATAAAAGATTCTGGATAGTGAATAAGGAATCACGCATAATGTGATTATGTTGTGGTATTGGGTGTGACCGCGGTTCATCGGGTATGTTTGGGGCCAGATAGTTAGGTACCCCACACTATTAGATACTTTGGGAGTGGTCGTACCTACTGATTTATTTACCAAAATGTTTTATCCAATCAAACCGGCCATACACACGGATAGATATTCCTATAATAAAACGTATTAATTTACGGACGTTCTATTCCCTCCATGACAGCTGTCGGATAAATTAGTTTTCCTCTGCCTAATGATGTTATTTATAGATGGGACTCCATTATTATGTCTGATATTCATTCCATATGTGCCATACACACCCCCCGTATACACATAATCATCATAATAATATCCAATATACACCTATCTCTTTCATACTCTATATTTTTTTAATATTTAATACCGTCATAAGAGATATTTTAATTTATTTCTTTGAAGCAACAATGGGTATAAATTATCGTAACTGTTTTCATTTGTGAAGTGCGATTATTATTATTGGTGATCAACGGGTAATCAAGGATTGCTGGACGAATTGAAACATCTGTAATGAATGCTCTCTCTTATTTCTAACTAGACAGTATACTCTTTCTTCAAGATTGCAAATTTCAACTGATAGTGGCCCGACGCATCAATCAGTGGATAGATAAATATATCTTACAGAAAAGCCTTTCTTTGAGTTATTCGCTTATCATTAGGATATCCGACGCCATTGTTAACAAGAGGTACCTTCTGTTGGATAACGATTTATCTCTAAGGTGGCTGTCAAAATACCGTTCATTGACGTTTATAAACTCCCGCAACGCCGTGAATGTGAAGAACTTTTGACTTGTTTTTCCATAAACCATAATGATAATTATATACATCTTCATTAAAAATAGCGAGAAAATATACATATTATAATGAATTATCATTTTGAAGCTTCGAACAAATCATATATTTCTTCAATTTCGATCGACAAAAGATACCAATTTGCCGGTTTTCAAACAAACGATTTGGAATAAAAAATATAAATTGTGATGTTGCTATATTCTCAAACTTTCTTTTAAATCATTGTAAAGTTTCACGTTTTAGAAATAATATCACAAAATTATAACACGCAAAACAAAAAACAACATTAGAACCTAACCTAAATATTTGGTTAAATATGCATTAATTGTCAAAACAAGACTTCATCTGACATCAAATCTGGCACGAAAAAGCAAATCCATAAAAATTTCAATGGAATCCATGAAAATTTCCATAGAAATCAATAGATTTCAGCATGGCACCACTGTTATCTTCTAGATATCCATATATTGGATAATTAACAATTGATTCGGCCGTCAGATTCTTTCCATCACTTTATCCACTGCATAACTTTATCTTATAGATGGCTACCCAGAACTTTTATCTACATTTTGATGCGTTGGGCCAATGTATGATGGAACTTGCTTGTATTGTTTTCTTGTAAAAAAAAAAATAGGAAAAATCAAATCAAAACATGAAATTTTATAACAAGTTTTATAATGTATAAAAACTTACAAGATTTGCAGAAGAAGTAGGTTCCTTTCCAATAGATAAAAATGTATGTAAAATAGTAGCTATTTAAGAAATAATAGAAAGTGACCATTTATTTTTTAATCTCACACTTTGGTCACCCTATGGCTCAACACAAGGTCAACTGATGGACTCTACCTTCTTCTGGGGTCTCAATCCTACGGATTGGTTTGCAGCGAAGATCTGCATCTAATTGTCCATCTCGTCCGGTCCTCCGCAGCCCTCTTCAGCTCCAAGTAGGATACGCAGCCCATATCCTCATATGTAATTGTTCGAGGTATTCTCGCCGCGGACGCCCTATCTACCTATCTATACTTCTTAATAAGAATCATAAAACTGCCCAAGGTGCATAGGGGGTGAACATGGGAAAATTAATTAAAATATATATATATATATATATATATATATATATATATATATATATAGACAGTACAGAGGTGCTAACCAACAAAAAAAATATTTTATGAATGCAAAATGTGTTAAAAATAAAGGCCTACCTACCTACCTATACAAAAATGAAATTGCTTCTAGATATGGAGCGCGCAACAGTTTTTATCCCTTTTTTCTCCGTTTTATGTACCTACCTTATCTTAGTTCAAGGGCGTCGCCAAGGGGGGGCAGGGAAGGGAACCTGCCCCCCCCCCCCCACACTAGAGATCAAAAAATGTAGGCAACTGCAGAGCAACCAAATTTCTAAGACCTTAAATCCTAAAAAAATCTTCATACTCTTGACTATACTTAAAAATCATATATTTCTCATCCTCCATAATATAGGATATACGGAAAATAGCCTATGACTGGGTTCAATTGCCCCCCCCCCCCCCCCCCCTAGGCCTCGGGCTGGCGACGCAATTGTCTTAGTTATGTCCAGTCCTCTCTATTAATCCTATTAAAAAAATTGATGGGTTTTTTAATAGAATTTTTATGACTTTTAATGAGTTCTAAGAAAGCATACGAAAATTCTATTAGAAAACCCAGGCCTTTAACATTCGTTATGACAGCAACAATTAAAAAAAAAATGGAAGTTTGTAATGGTATAGGTACGACCATATTATTATGACATATGGTAAATGACTGTGTCAAAATAACATTTCCCTACATTTGCAAGGTGTCTCTTGGTTGGATTTACATATTTTCTCTAACAATAATACTTTCAACAAAAGCTATGACATGTGGAACGGTTTAGGGCTTAGGTACAATAAAAAACAATAGGTACGTTTTTTTTTGCCATCGGATAGAAAGATATTCAATTAACTTTTTTAGTCGTGTCGAGATGGCAAATAACAAGGCACCTTCAAAGGTCTTCTCAAATATTATGACTTGTCACCACAGGGGGCCGGACCTTGGGCAATTGTGTCCGTATGATGAATACAGCCATTACGGGCCAGCCTGACTAATTACAGAGTTATAAAGGAATCTTGAAGGTACCTGCCCAACACATCGTATGATGCATCCTGAATGTTACGAACAACACCAACAGTTGGTATTGTTGAAAAATATTTTATAAGTTACTTATGGAAAATGTAAAATATTAAAAAAAAATAATACCATAAGTAGGTACCTAAGCTAACAACATTTGACGTATTGCATGGAAAACGTTGAATTTGGATGCTTACACTATGTAATATTTAACGTTTTTTTGTCAATTTTTCCTTGTATTAGTACCTACTTATCTACCCAAAACACTTGACAACGAGTGCAAACAAGGGTTAAAAATAAAAAAAATACCTACCTATCTACTGTTTTCAAAAATGGCTAGTAGAGTTAGTACCTATCTAAATACTTAGGCACACTTTTTAAATATTCTTACATACATACCTACAGATAGATTCATTTTATAATTTGTAAATTTTCAGAAAGGTCTAGAGCGAAAATCAAGAAGCTAATTCACATTTTTGACGTTTTATAAGTTTCTCAAAATAAATAAATAAAAAATTATGTCATGGCAACTATTTTTTGTAGTACAATATTTATTAGAATGTTATTCATTTTCGACAAATTTGATAAGTATTTTTATTTACAAAAAAATGACGGTTTCCTTAGTCAGGAAATGAAAGATGTGAAAAACAACATACCTACCTAGGTTTATTTTGTTTAAATTATGCAATATGCAATCTGAAAAAGTATCTATTGTTGATAATGTCATGAGATGAGTAATTTTACCATTTTATGTAATAAATTAAATCAAACTTTATAGTCAATTTAAGCCTTCTAATTTGATATGTTAAAATAGGTTCAAATATAAGATTATTAAAAAATGTTCGGATTTATATCATTGACTTTGGCATGTCTATTGCCCATAATATAATAGATTTGGATGTATTATTTTATGGACTAAATTCTCACGGTACTTTGAGCCCGAAGAATATTGACTTTGAATTGATTCACAAAGAGAAATAAAAAGAGATTGACCAGGATAGATATCTAGCTGTGCAGGGTCTTATTTAAATGTCAGGTTGGTGCTTCACTATAGCAACTCCTTGAAAAAAATTTCATTACCTATCTAGATAGAAAAAATCAAGAAATAAGGCATTGCAGTAGACACCTGTAAATGCAGTTGATTAATTTGCATTTTTTAAATAAAGGATTAATAATAATTTACAAACGTCTTATCCCACAGGCAGTGTTTAAAATTATGTTCCCCATTTCCCTCATTATGAAATATAGTAATATAGGTAACGAAATGAACGTATAAACAATTTTAAAAATATACAAATAATCCATTTCTAAAAAAATAATCATAAACCTATATTGGTATAAAAATTCCATGAAATTGTACAACTAATCAACCCGTATATATTTCCTATCTATATAGGGGTTGGAATCAACCCTTATTCTACAAAATCTTTGATTAAATTCATAATATAGGTATGTACCTACCCAAAAATGAACATCGAAGAGTCCTGTAGGTAGAGATGTATCCATTCACCCCATTTCACATATCATTCAATAGGTAGGTAGGTACGTATACCTAATGCGTTAGTTGAATTAAAAATGTGACAATTGTTATTTTGACAAACGTTTAGCTAGCTCAGTGTCTACTTAATTAGTAAAACTCACAACTGCAACTGTACACCGTAATAATATTTATTTTAAGTTATTTTATCGTTCTAAAACATATAAATATTTTTTAGATCTTTGGTTTGGAATCTTCGTGGAAAAAAGTAGATCGATTTGTGATAAGGCATTCTTATCCACTGAATACCTATTATCTTCTTTCTCCCTTGATTAGGCCTTTTTACGATGAGCTCTCCCTCTTATGATGAATATCCTCAACTGTCCTTCCATCTTTTAGGAGATCTTCTGACTGTGTAGTGGCTGATTTTGTACCTGGTATTGTTCATTTTACGAACATGACTATATCATTCCCTCATTAGCTTTATACGGCATCTATCTACAAGCATACACATATGTAGGTATATCAATTTATTTTATTGTTCTAAACGTGTATTTGCTTCTGCTAGCAACAATAATCGTGATAGGTACCTTCAACTAAATTCTTCCACTATCAGAACGAGATTTAAAGTAACCACATTTTTGAAGAACCCATCGCAAAAAAATAACATAAAAAGAAATATTCCAAACTTACCAAGTATATAGGTACTGTTACTAAGTTTCACACTTTCAATAAAACTGTACCATGTATGGTAATATAATATGTTTTTGTATTTTACTAGCGTTTCTATTTTTCAGCAATGACAATAAAATAAATAGTGTAAAGAAAAAATAACAACTAATGACTCTAACAATTCATTACTAATGTTCGATTTTTAAATGGAACAAACCACTACGGGCTTACGACCGTCTTCTACTGTTATTTCGAAGGCTGGCTTAGTGTGATCACTTTACGTTAACAACGTTCGCCATTAGGTGGTAATGTTTGTCTCCGAAACTCCTAATCATGAGAATTCTCAACATGTTCAACATGTCGAAAAATCTCATGTATGCAACAAGTAGAAATTTAATAATAGAATGAAAAATCTATTTTTCAGCCAATAGGCAATAAATATGAGACATTAACAAAAATGGATATAGTCATATCCTGGCGCCAAATACATGACAGCAGTCGCAGTCTTTAAATTTGGTTGCTCTCTTGTTCTCAACAATTTCCAACTTTTATCTCTAAAAAAATAAAAGTTGGAAATTGTTGAGAACAAGAGAGCAACCAAATTTAAAGACTGCGACTGCTGTCATGTATTTGGCGCCAGGATATGACTATATCCATTTTTGTTAATGTCTCATATTTATTGCCTATTGGCATACATGAGATTTTTCGACATTTTCGAGCAATTTCCAACTTTTATCTCTATTTTTCATTCTATTATTAAATTTCTACTTTTTGCATACATGAGATTTTTCGACATGTTGAACATGTTGAGAATTCTCATGATTAGGAGTTTCGGAGACAAACATTACCACCTAATGGCGAACGTTGTTAACGTAAAGTGATCACACTAAGCCAGCCTTCGAAATAATAGTAGAAGACGGTCGTAAGCCCGTAGTGGTTTGTTCCATTTAAAAATCGAACATTAGTAATGAATTGTTAAAGTCATTAGTTGTTATTTTTTCTTTAAGATCTAGTCCTGAAAAGGTCACAAGAATCTAAACATAATTAAATAGTGTAGTTACAAGGTTTTCTTATTAGTGTTTACATTGAAACAGAGGGAGATGTCAACTGTTTAATGTAATTTATTCCGATGGAGAAGTTAGTGGGTACATTCTGCAATCCCTCTCGTACATGCACTCCCCATTCCGAATGCTTCACATTCTAACATCAGCTAACTGTTAATATCTACAAGTGTGACGTGTGTATGGTATGGTTACTTACTTTGTTATAAAAGTCATTATTAGGTGAATAACAGTATGTAAAACAGTCACTTAGGGAATATTTCGTGGAAGGGAGATTACACATATGACGATGTTACTTAGCAATCCAACTATGTTGTCTAGACGGAAGGGTTTTGAATGAGAAATCCAGAGTTCCATCCCAGTCTAGTAAAAAAAAAATTAAGTTATTTTTCAATATCCATCAGATATCATTGTAAAAACTGCCCAAGCCATGGCGATATAAGGGTACCTGTTAGGGATATTTCTTAGGAATTAAGTATTATAGCAAAGATCTTACGAAAAGATTGAAGTACGTAACTCAATTTGTTAGTGTTGAAAACTCATAAAGACCTGACTATCCCATTATTTTATAGCATCTCTCCAAAGCACAGTATCCTCGAAAATGTTTTGTTTCAGATGCAAGACCACGGATAACACTATTGTGCAAGAAAAAAAAGTTGAAGAATGTAACATAAAAAATATAGAAAGGTTAACTGAGAGTTTTTAGGCAATATAAGAAGCTTTACCCGACTTTATTTTCTTTTATCTTGGCACCTGTGTAAGTACTTATCTACTTTATAAATGTATCTGTAATTATTTATTGTTTATTTAATTAGAACATTAAATAGACCTCGTTTCTAAAGCGCTTATACCTACGCTTGTGTAAAAAGGGGATATATGATATTGGCTATTGCGTGAATTGTTGACACTTCTTAACTGAGTAATATTGTCTTGTTTTTATAGCATGCCACTTATTGTCACTAACGGGTTTAGTTTACACCTTAAACTATTATTACGAATGCTATAGCATATTCCCAATGCAAGGATGCACCTATTAATATGACAATCTTACTAAGGCCTATTTCACACGTTCGGTTCTTTTTCGGCCACCGTTGTCAACACGTAGAACTGAAACATCTTACGGAATATGGAATTCGGTACCGAACCGAATGGAAATGAACATGCGTGAAATAGAGCTAACACATAATTTAAAGAACGTAAGTAGATACATCCAGGCTGAATAATAGTTGCTCGAACCGAGTCGAATTTTGGGTAGACTATACTCCCTCTTATATAGCTTCAGCCCAGCCCAACGGTATTCGTCATATAAGAAGACAACCTAAAAGATGGACAGCTGGGATTCCACTTCAAAAGAGCTACTTTGATAGAACAGTGGTATCAAGCGACTTTCGTACGTACAGCGTATTGGAGGTTGTGAGTTCGAATCCCGGCGATGCCGACCATTTCCACTTTACGACACAATCCTTTTGTTAGTATGAGAGATGTCAAAAAAGTATTTGTGTTTAGGTACTTCGTGTGAGCACAGATTCATTTATAAAAAAATAAAAAGAAGTCTTCATAAATGAAGAATCAGGAGTTTACTGTAATAGTAACATACCTATATTTTCAAAAAAAATATAGATACCTACAGATAATAACTCCTCGAACCGACTTTACAATACAATATTATATTTAAATATATATAGGTACAGACCGAATGGATAAATAATTTTGTGAAATACTTATACTCTTTACTAGTAGGAACATACCTTATGTCTGAAATATACCTGAAAACTGCTTGAACCAGGTGCCTACCGAACCGAATGGAACTTGTGTGTGACTCAGACCTATAGACCATAGACTAATAAGATGACAAGTCATAATAACTGCTCCAACATGGTCATATTCGAAGTGGCATAACTAGCTCTCACTTTGCAAATACGATTGGTGCAATAATAATTATTATTACCTACTTCACTCTTCCTGTACAAACTACAACCTTCTGTCGTGAAATAGGAAGATGGTCGGCAACTGGGATCAAACGTACGACCTTTCAGTACGAAACGAAACGAAAGTCAGCGATAGAACCGCCAGGCTACCAACCACTTCATAAATAGGTATTGTAGTAGGTACCTATCTTGAAAATAAACTACTGGATTATAAAACACTTGTTCTGATGTAATGACTCCAAAAATATAATAAACAGCATGGGTACTTTGCTTTGCTGTATATTTTGACATATGGCCAAACCATCCCCCTTGTGGATGAAATGCCAAAAAGGAGAAAAAAAATATTTTGACATATAAAATTATGTAATTGTATAAATATGAATAACTGCACATATATGTTTTGTGTATATAATTTTACTTTATAGATATGATTCAATAATGCCTAAGGATAAATTAAATCAGTTTATATTATATTTGATTTTAATTTCCTCCATCAATTCGCGAATGAGTGTATTCTATTGGATGTAGGTATTATATCGAATTCATTCTTCTTTTTCAAATTTAAAAAAGAAACAATAGACACCATTTTAGTCTATTATTCTATTGACTATTGTTTACTTTTCTATTATTTTCATTGTAGTCTGTGGTGTGTAGGTGTCTATGGTACGATGAAATCCAACACATATTATTATTATTATACATACCTTCAATAATAATACCTACCTACCGCCAGGTATGTCTTTCCCATAGACAAATAATAAAACGCTGACACTGCCCCGTCCCAAACTTTCTTCCAAAATAATTTGTAGGAAAACATTTTGACAATAAAATGACAAGCGTGTTTAATCAGTTTCCTGTTGTTAGACACATTACGGAATAAACACGCCTATTGTTGGTGAGTTTTCAACAATGGCAATGTTTTGGAGGTGTTTGGGAATATAAGAATTCAAAATTATTCATTATTTTATACCGTAGATAATTATGTCATAGATTATTGTCACCTTGGATTAAATTATATTGTTGAAGAATTTGAGCAAATCTAATCAGCGTCCAATACCAGGTAGGTGTCCCGTTTATATTGTGCTACATTCGTGGCAACTATGAAAAAAATCTGAAGCAATTACTTTACCTACACAGGCAGTGTTTGGCACATTGGAGATTGTTCTATAACTTTTTACGCACTCTAGGTGGTCAGACGATTTTGTGGGAAATTCTATGCATGGTTTTAATAATACAAAGCCTTTATTGATAAAATATACAAATATAAAAATAACATGCTTACAAATAATTATTAAAAACTAAAATATACTTAAACAATATACCTCCCGAAAATGAGTAGGTATATACTCGTGCTTCGGGAGGGAAATCCCGGGAAAAAAAAGGATCCTGTTAAATTTATTTTGCACATCATAAAACAGCAAATGAGAACAATGACATAATGAAATATTTTGGAGTCTAAACGGAGACATGCAGGTATGAACAACAAAATAGGTTTATATAGACACGATGCCAAGAATTTGAATCTGCGCTCACTCAAAGTGAACACAAATACAATATTTGAGTCTATCACTAGTAAATCTACTAAAAGCTTGTGTCTTGAAAGGAAAGGCGAAGATGGTTGGCACCTGGGATCGACACCACAACCTCCAGTATGAAACACAACGAAAACCTGCGTCTTAACCCTTTAGGCTACCAAAACGATTCTTTTCTTGAATGTGAGAGTCTATACTTTTCAAGAACCACTGTAGGTAGCCACCACAGCAAACGTAAAAGATAGTATTACGTCTGGCAAAAATCCTTCATTCACTCTCCGTTTGTGGCCAAACTAAGGGGCAAAAGGGAGGCAATAACAAACCTAAAGTTAAGAAAACTAAAAGAATAATCTTTTGGCGAACCATAATGTTAATTAGAAAGGTTTTTTTGCGTGACTCTTGAATATTGTGTCAAGAGTCTTAGTTTAAATCTCTACCCGAGAACATCACAAGATATGTTTTTGTTCTATCTTACGCATAAGACTTTTTTAAAACATCTACCTAATGCTTATTTAATAAAAAAACAATTCTTGTGACAATTTTTAAACACTAATAACATAATTAGAACGTTGTGCACCAACAAAGCCTATGGGCAATAAAGATGAGACATTAACGAAAATGGATATATCCATATCCTGGCGCCAAATACCTACATGACAGCAGTCGCAGTCTTTAAATTTGGTTGCTCTCTTGTTCTCAATAATTTCCATCTTTTATCTCTATACTTCATTAATTATTATTGAATATCATCTACTTGTTGTATAGATACATGAGATTTTTCGACATGTTAAACATGTCGAGAATTCTCATGATTAGGTGTTTCGGATACTTAAATATTATCACCTGATGGCGAGCGTTGTTAATAACGTAAAGTGATCACACTAAGCCAGTCTTCGAAATAACATTAGAAGACGGTCGTAAGCACGTGGTGGTTTTTATCATTTAAAAATCGAACATCAGTAATGAATCGTTAGAGTCATTAGTTGTTACATATTCGAAAAAAAACAAATTTTTTGACATTCAGCAATTTCACAAAACTTTTGGTATAAAAATGATGGGAATATTGGGCCATAGTAGCACTAGTATAAGCTTTCGATGATCGAATATTGAAACGATTATTTTTTATCGAAAAGAGTTTCGAAAAATTTCCATATAAAAATGATCGAATGATTCGATCGTTTGATTTAAGAGCACTATTTGCTTTTTAGGGTGCAACTAACTTTCGATAAAACTCGTACTAGCCCCACTGCTCCGATCCCTATCACAGATAACCCGAATAAGAAATTTATTAACATAATGGTATGAATGCGTGTTTTGAATTACTTAAGACATATTTTGAAATAATTACATAAGCTTTACTGATTGATACAAATTGAACATAATCTGGATGCCGGCCATTTGGTCAAAATAATGACAGAGAGTTAAATTTTGTATGTTTAAATTCGCGCCTGGAAGGCAATGGCGATACAAATTACCTAATAATAACGTAACTTCGGAAGTAAAATATATTCAAATTGAAAAAATGATTAGCCTTTTTAAATAACATAACCTGCAATGTTTGTCAGCAATTAAAAGAATAACGCGGGCTCAGGTGTTTTTGGACCATTCAACTCGTTTGAATTTAAATAGGGCAATTAGAGAAATTCAATTTAAAAAAAAATATATTTTGCGATATTGTTTCGTGTTTTTTATTTGATACTTTCATTCAATCATGAGGTTTTTGTTTTTGAAATAGGATAATCTTAAAAATAAGGAATCATTGGTAGCTTATAGTTCTATATATATATATATATATATATATATATATATATATATATATATATATATATATATATATATATATATATAGTATCCAAGGAATATATACCTGAAAGAGAGACAACCAAGAAAAACGAACCCTACACCAAAGAACCCAGCAAAATTAACCTAGAATCTGAAATAAAGTAGGTATCGATGGATCATACAGATAGGCCAAATGATACCAGATGAGCCATCAGAATAAATCAATAGCAGGCACCTGAAAAACGAAGTATAGAATTCCCATCCAAATATTGTCCTTTTTAAGCATTTGGGGTGATTAAAAAAAAACATCATAATGAAAATCTTCTATCTAAAATGCGCGAAAGCATCCTTCATTGCGTGAGGTCAACAGAAAGAATATGCAGGCCTGCTGCAGGTTTGAGGATAATATTCAATTACTTGCATAGGTAGTTTTATAATATTTTTACAGATTGAATTTTAATTAGTTTTTGCACATGGTTTAATTATATTGCAAACATTCGCTGACAGCCCCGGGAGACTGGCCATTATTTTAACACTTTATCACGAACCAAGAATAATTATTATTTGAAATTGTTTTGTTTACCTGCCTGTTACTCAAAATTTCAAATAAGTAGGTAGGTACATCGCGAAAATGAAATCTACATAATAATTCAGAAATGTTTGTCTGCTTTCTATCGTATATGTGAACATCACGCTCAAAATACAAATGCTACGTGAGATATGAATCTGCGCAGAGCGGTGCAATTTGCTTGAGAAGGTTCTTAAATACAATTTGCTGCATTAACTTTAATATATTTAGAGCTATTTAAAAAACTCTATTTTTTTAGGATCTTCATACAAATTTCTCAAAAAGACAGTAGGTAAGCCATCTTTGGAAACAAAATTACTCATGTAAACGTTGAATGGAATCTTGGTATTACGGTATGAAAATGTAATAAAATAATTGCAGATTGATTTGTTATACATATAAATGTTATTCAAATCTTATTATTCTCAATAAATAAAGATTTAATGAAAAAATTTGCAAAATGATTCCTCCATTTTGAAGTTTGACAGATAGCACAAATCACCCTCTATGGGTGGAATGCCTAATTAATGATCACACATTAGGGAATGTAGCTAAGATTCAAACCACAGAGCTCTCTCTCTCTATGAAAACTTGCAAATTATGTCGGTAGGTTCGTATAATATTATTATTATTACATAAATATGGCATTCCGTCCCGATGAGGAATCGTATAATATTATGAGGTCGGTAAAACAAAAATTGTAAAAGTGTTCTTCTTTTTCTGTGCTTATGTCAGTTATAGAGGTCTGTTAAGCAATGGGAAGCTAGAATAGAACCTGTTTAATTACCTACCGATCAAGCCTGACAATCGGAATCAAAAACGTAAAGCAAGACGGGTATAAGCTAGTTGGTTAATAGTTACAAAAATTTCAATAACCTCATTTGGAAGTTAAAATTAGAATTTTAGATTAGATTATTTTCAATTGCAGTGCCTACCCTTGACTGATCTATAATTTTATTAATACTTAGATACCTACCTATCTTCTAAGCTAAGGAAAAAGAAATTTCAATATCAAATCTCCGTTCCTCTTTCACGACACAAGCTTTAAGTAGCTTACTGTGAAAGAGTCAAAGAGTGTATTTGTGTTCACTTTGAGAGAGCACAGATTCATTTAAAAAAAATCATCTGTAATTATAATATGTAGGTATACATGATAGGTACCTACCTATAGATACTAATATTTTTACATCGGATGCATCTATGTGTAGGTAGGTACGTATATACAACTGCGCAAGTTGCGGAGTAGATACAGAGGGGGTTGGAAACGTATGGTGCTCATTGCTTATATAATTAGAAAACGCATAAGAAGAAAGTTATAGGTACCTACAACATATTATCAACCATTTTTAAATAGATAGACATCTATCGGGAGTAAAAATTTACATGGGATATGCCACATCCCTGTTTTTGTTTAAAATTGTATCTTCTCCTATTTTGATTCTTCAGAGGGCAACCAGCGTGTGAGATTTCAACAAAATTGTCTTAATACTTTTGAAAGTTTTACTCCTGGGCGCTTTTTAACATCCTGTGTTCTCTCGACTCGACTTCTAAACTCTCTTGAGGCTTGATAAAGATTTACAAGCTTCGCTACAAAGATGGGAGGAGCTTTATTGGGTATTCTAGCCGCTGTCCAAAATATACACTCGAAAGACGAAAATTTCTATTTCACTGATAATCAACGTAAATTAGAGAATATTGAAAAATAAACAAGAGCCCGACGAATAGATGGCTATTATGGCACCCTTATTTTTAAATTTACCTCTTAGAAAATATAATTTTTAGTGCTCCTTAGTTCCACTGCCATGTTCACAATAAAAAACCATAGTCGTTAATGAATAATTGGCCGATATCTCGTAAGTAAGCGACATATAGTGGGAGTGTGCGAACATGTATGGCGCCAATAGTGAAAATATTCAAGCTCAAATCGGCACGGGTTGCAGTGCTCATATTGACATAAAATTTTATTTGGGGCTCTTTTAGGGTCAAACTAACAAAATTAGGACCTGTGCGTTTTAAAATAAAAACTTTGATAAATAAGGGACACCCTAGTGTACAGGTAAGTACATACAGATATAGGCAAGCGAACGGTGGGCCTCACGATGTTATGCAGCACTAAGGCCTTCTTATATAGGTGGTGGTGTTGCTCTGTCCTAAGGTGCACACATAGCTGTCCAAAGGTACAACTTGTCGGTTTGTACCTTTGGACAAAAATGTACGATGTCAGCGAAACGCAAATTTCATCAATAAATAAATATGTAAGAAATGACAATAATATATATATAAAAGAAATATATTCAGGCTACTTATAAAAAAAAGAAATATCCCAAAATCTCGTTCCGTTTAAGAGAAAAAATAAATTGAATATGTACATAATTTATTTGTCCTAATAAGGTACAGCAAATTATCCTATTACAACTGCTATCCTATTAAATGAACCTGAAAGAAATAAAGATAATTCAGAATTCTGAAACACCAGTAGGTATGAAATATACAGCATTACATAGTTTTGAAAAAATTTTCAAGTTTTCATAATATTATTAGGTATAAGTATTCTGACAGTTTGGTTAAGGGGTATATAGTTCTACAGAGTTCACCATCTCTTACATTTTTTTTTTAACTAAACTTTATTAAATAAACAAATACACAAGCAAACAGAAAGATACAATAAGAAACTTATTTACACAATATATTTTACACAGAAACAGTGCAACAAATGAGCGGAACCCGTTAAGTAATAATTACTGTATCCTTGTAATTGACTCGCCAGATAAATACAGCTCATTTGAATAATGAAAAATATTTTGCCAAAAGTATCCGATAAAGGCAAAACAATTAAGGAGAAAACAGAAGAAGTTGTAGATCAACAGCTCAATGTCAGTAATCGACAAATTGTAACTTATTTTAATTAATTGTTTTAATCTTAATATTATATACCTACTTATAATTTATATCAACATAATTACCATCAAATTATAGATGTCTTTAAAGGAATATGATACAGTACAGTAATACCTCAAGAAGCACAAAATAAATTAATTGAAGAAAAAGTGATCTAAGGACAAGTGACGCTTTTTATAAAGGGTTGTTTCCACTTTGTAAAGTAGCAAGTTAAAATTCGCATGTGAATGTTCACTTCTGTGAAGTGCGAGTTGGTTAGAGTTGCTCAGTTCATTTCGATGTTTTGTTGATATTCTCTCTTCACATTGAAGAAGGAAGGCGGGGTTAGGCGCCAGTTACAGCATTGTCCATAGGTAGGCGACTCGAAAAAAATAGGACCCACTTCTATCACTGTTAAGTTCACTTGATGCAACTCGCAGTTCTGTCCACGCTCGTTTTCTACTTGTTACTTCGCATCATACCCAGTGGTGACAATTTTGGTCTTAGGTATATCCTAAGAATCTTCTGAATAAGAAAAGTGCTGAAAGCAAAAGAAATAAACGGTTGAATAATCTATATATTAATACGTGAAGGAAAAACTTTTTACGAAAATTGCGCAGACGGAGGAGTATGAAATTTCACACACTTATAGTTTATATAAGTAGAGAAGGGGTGGCAAAAATGCTAATATTTTTTTTTTAAATTATGCATAAAAATAGATTAAATCAATAAAAAAAAACATTACGCACACTATTATTTGTAATGTTATGTATTTCATTCACACATGCACACTTCGATGTATTTCACATTATTTGACACAGATCTTTTGTTTATCTGCATGTGGTCAAATTGAGATTTTTTTTATTGAGTCCTTTCACCGGAATTCGAGTGATTTCGATGAATATATTAATATTTTTTTGTATTAAATAACCATAGAAAAAACTTTGAACATGTCAAGATATCAAATTTGACATAGGTATCCATATCAAAATTTTGAGAGAAAGTTGTGAATTTTGAGCACTGGCCGATCACTAGTTATTATACTTACATTGGGATGTATTAAAGCCGTAGGATTGTTGTTGAGATGTTACCCGTTCTCACAAGTTTCATGATAACCTTTTATTAAACATTTTCATCAAATTTTGAAAGGTCGATAAGAACCATCCTTCTTCGCAGTTCGCATAATGAGTTATTGAGACTCTTGTGCTAATTTAAGTGCGAGCAACTATATTACAAGGAAATTCTTTCGTATAACGAGTGATCCACATGACAAAGTAATCGGGAAGGAATAATTACATTCGCTATGAGAGGTAGGACTGTGCGTGACAGTAGAGGCTTGGTTTTTATTAATTTCGCACGATTCGGGCGAAAAGAAACGATAATAAAAACGCGTATTGTAAGATGTAGCGCGGATTATGCGACAGTAAGTACCGAGAATAAGAGACACGATCGAAATTACTCCATTATAAAGCGAGAAAATTAAAAGGTCATGATAATAAATTATTATAATTATCATTACATATGTGTGTAATTATGTAAAATTATATTGAAATATTACAAGCGCTATCTCTGCGGCTGTTCGTAATATAAACAAGTTTTATCCGCACGCCCATGCACCACACAACTCTCAAATGTGTTTTTAATTACAGTTATTTGATAATTGTACCCAATAACCAAAAATTTATTTTATCTCTTAACAAGTTTGCGTTCACCAATTCTTTATTTCACAAATGGTATCTGTACATTAAGCAGTGGCGTGCTGTGTTAATAAGTAGGTACTTCACAAATAAGTCAGCCCAATATTTCCTCTCCTCAAATAAACGCAAAAATCCTAAATAATGATTTATTTATTTTATACTTTATGCATATTAAAAATAGTGTATAGACAAGTGGCAATGGCGGGATTATAGTGGTAGCAATCTCTAACATCCAACCTTTATTACATTATCTTATTTATCTTATAGGTACTTTTACATATGAAAAAAATATTGAGTACCTACAGTAAGTGAAAACATGAACAATGTCTATATACATTCTTTGTACTTATTTGGTAATGTTTGGCGTGCAATATAATGTGTAAATGTGTATAATCTGCCTAATGATATAATAACATGTGTGATTAGTTTTGTTTGTATCAATCTTTTGTTTTATATAAATTTATCTATCATGGTAGAGTCAGCAATATTGTCTGTATATATATCTAGTGTGACTATGATAATATAATCAAACAATCGAATTATTTTTAAATTTTGTAATAATTATGTAAAGAACCTGTTGACAAAGCTTGTAAAAGCCTTAACAAGACTTGTATTGTTTTTATTATTTTAATGAATAAAGAGTATATTAAAAAAAATCCGATTTAATTTTTCATTGCTGTATTCATAGGGAGACTGGAGATTGTCTCAACTCAATATTACCCTCTTGGCTTGCCCGGCCTTACCGTGTACACAGACGTTTTGGTTTGTGCGAGCTGCACACCACTGTTGTTTTTCTGCTTACTGATGCTTACCTACACAGTGTAGTGTACCTACGTGTCTTCAAGTAAGTACCTACTTGCATGGAGGCGAAATATGTGGTCCAATAAAATTACACAAATTAGGTATCTACAAGGCTTCAAATATGAAGCAAATAATCACCATAATAACAGTAAACGATACCTCACAAATCAAAACATGAACTAGTTTGGAAAAGAGCCTGTAGTTGTTACCGGCATTCACTGAAAAAATACAGCTCCTACCGGATATTGAGATACATACGTGGAGATTACACAATTTCTTATGCAAAACTGATGATGTGCAGAGGATCATTAAAAATATTTTTTTCTAGTCTTGCTTGATGAACTCACCAAATCAAAGAGTACACCAGACTATTGTAAGGCCTCCGATTATGTGGGGCTCAGACTCAAGGTACAGATAATGGAATTCCTTGGTTTTGGTCAAATAATACATCTTGACACCCAATACTTCCCCACATGCATTTGAGTTTTACAAGTACATGAGCATTGAGTGGCGAAGACCGAACATCTTCAGGGTTAAAGCTGGTGCGAAAATAGTTTATCAGTAACAAAAAAAACGCTTCAGTAGCATGCATTTTTTTGTTCAGGGCTGTAATTTGTTGGCTCTAAAGGTCCAATTTGACGTCCCCAAGTGCCTGGAATATGGGTCTATGGTAGAAAATAAAATAAAATAAATAAACAATAGGAACTAGGTACTTAACCTTATGTTTGGGGATATTTTGCATTATTTGGTACCTACTTATATATTTTTATATCAAATTATTCTATAATGTGTCTTGAGATCTAACGACAGGCTGATCTACGCTATAGAGTATATCGATTTTGTTCATTATAAGAAGTATTCCAAACACATTGGCAAATGTATTGTCCGATTAAATAATCTTCGTAGTTCGAACAGATCATTCACTCAATTGATTGAAGAGGGTATACCTTTTTTGTGCTACGAGTATTTCTATCAGGCAGATATTACAAGTTCTTACGGGGTTTTTTTTTTCAAGGAGGAGAGCCGTCAAGGAAGGAAGAAAGTGTAGGCTGAGGATGATATCTCCTTATCCTGTCATAATAAAACTTGGCAACATATTATCGTCAGCGTTAAATTTCTGCTACTTTTTGCATCGGCCAAGGATCGCGGCATGATATTAAGAGCCGTAATATTATTGTTAAAGGTTAAATAAACGAATTATATTATTAATGAGTGGACCTACCTAGCAAATAACTATATAATGAGGCTCGCGAGAGGACCGGGCATAGCCTGAGAGTGTGAGCAAGAGAGATGCCGACACTGGGAGGGCGGGAGGGAGAGGTAAAGAAGTGGGGAGGGGAGGAAGGCGCGATGGATTCGCAAGGAATATTTCTGCAGATTGGACCACCCAAGTTGTTGGCGCTTGGGAGAAATCTCACAACTCCACATTCAACAATTATTAGAAAGAGTTCCAACTACCACCCACTCTACTGTGTTACATCTCTTAGCCTGTAATTCGACTATCCTTCTTTGGTGATCAGTCTGAGAGGCGTCTTCCATGTGGTTGGCCCATGAGGGAGTCGGGATGAGTACATTCTCATAAACTTCTTCTTTGCCTTCACCAGCTGACAATATCCTCGATTTCGCATAATTCCCTTACCTACCTCTGAAGGTTTTTTCGGCTATACTCTTGATACTGCAACCAATACTAAATGATTGATTCTCATTTTCGTTGTTCCGACTGATGAGCTGAGCCCGTATCTAAACAATACAGTTAGCTACATAATTAATCGACCTGTAAATTAATAAATAGATTACCACCTTTAGGTGTGTGTATACGTACTAGGAGGGTGGTCTGTTGGTGTGTATGTCGAGCATGCTTGCAGCGCGTGTTTGCCTAAGACCGTTTAATTACCTCGTTTGTACGCCCATTACTGATGCTTTAATAATTATATGTTCGCACTAATTAGTTTTTTGCAGCAATGCAATAATTATAATATTACTCACTCACTCACTCGCTGCTGTCTATTTTATTATCTGCGACACGCAAGTCGCGGGTGTATTTTCATATGTGTGCTTTCAAGTAGGTACGGCTACATTCCCCTGCATAAGTGTAGGGAAGAAATTTTTTGTCACTATAGCTCCTCAAGAAAGATCAATCAAATGAATCAAATTTATCAAAAACGTCCATTAGTCTCTTTTGTGACATCGAAGCCACTGAGAGTTTTTGACGTAAAGTTTGGCCTTTCCTTTGTGAGAAAAAATAGGTGACTAAACGGCCCAGACGGGGATGGTTGACATTACGATACGTGCAGGTTAATGTGCACGTGCTTTATAATCAAATCAATTGTATATCAAGGTTGACACACTTGTCTTTCTACGTAGCCAAGTATCTTAAAATCAATCGCCTTTAAACTGACGCACATATTTATAAATATCTCTTATAAAAATAATATCAGATCATTAGAAAGGTGTCGGGAGCGGATGAGCAGATTTTATAAGTAAGTCTACGGACTATTGTCTGATATAAAGAATACCTTGCTACAGACAAATCAAGCAAAGTATAAGTAGGGGAGACCGAGGTGAGTTGAAACAAATTTTACATTATAGCTCATATCTCAACACAGGACAATCTCACAAAAGTGAAACTTAAAACGATGTTGTCCAAATTAGTATACTCTTTAATGTCCTCACAAAAAATAATTTCATTCAAGCATTCTAGGAGATAATTTGCAAAAACCAGACACGTTCCATTTGTTTCAACTCACCTAGATACGAGGTAAGTTGAAACATGGCACGAGGTAAGTTGAAACGCATATTTTAAAAATTGGTTTAGTTATAATAAAAAACATTTTCATAGAAATATTGTTATATTTATGGAAAAATAAACATACTCATAAGTAAATGAGATCATATTATTAAGTAATCAAAAGTAAATGAGCGATTTTGAGATCAAATTACATACATATTATTTTTATCATATTCTTACTCGTAAGACTTACATCATATTATTGGAAAAAATGCATATCAAGTAAAAAAAGTAATGTTGGAAAACTTTGCTGGTTTATGTGTTGTATTATTCGTGTATTTGTTATTATGTACCTATTAAAAAACTGTTTGTTTGCGAAAATTCGCAACATAATAAAATAAAATCATATGGCACTTTATAAGTAGCTCCCTATTATAAAAACACACATTCCCTAGGTATCATTGATTCTAATGGGTATTTTCATTACTTACATATATTTAATTTGGTCAAAACAATAAAAAAACATACCTACATATATTTAAAAAAAAACATTCATAATAATCAACATTAAAATCAGTATTTAAAACAACTTAATCTGAGAGACAATTTTGGCAAATATAATTGAGTTCACCTTCCGTGCATTCTTCATCCTAACCATTGCTATCTAGGCACTGCACCCATTTTTCATTAGGTCTACTATTTGCAAACGACACATTAAGCAATAGCAGCCATCTTCCTCTTCGTCATCATCCTTGCTTTTACTGTATTTTGGCAGTTTAACTCCCTTATTTTCTTTTTTTACTCACACTTTTTATTAAAAATCTTTCGTTTAGCTAGTTTTACTCTGGATGAGCTTTTAGTTTCTTTATAAAGCGGTAGAGTGATGTGTTATTGAAATTATAAGATTTTGCCCAGATTTTGCCGCATCTCGTAGGTTATTATTCCTTAGGTTTACCACTTCTGCTGCTAATTCATATATTTCTAATGCGGCTTCACCTCTTATTTTTTGTTTTCCGAATATATTTATTTGACATTCTGAAACAAAAATAGAATTGATTTTATAATTAAATAATATCATGATTGTTACCGAGGTGAGTTGAAACAAAGCGTTTCAACTCACCTCGGTAAGAAAAATACCAACTTCATGCGGTTTAACATCAAAATAATATTGAAAGTAATTGTTTTATAAGAAACTAAAGCTATGCTGTAAAAGTTCGATAATCAACTTATTAAAAATCATTTTAAAAATAAAAAAATAACAAATATTAGGTATCATAATTCATGATTAAAAAAAACCAAGAAAACTTACTTTTAGTACATTTTTACGGATGAACGTTATAACAGCAAAACCACTCGCCGAACTGGATCGACACATACTGAGGAATTTGATATCACTTTGTCGGTGAATCAAAACTGCTGCGTTGTCAAACCATTTCCATAGAGTTGATGAGATATGAACATTGTTTCAACTCACATTTGTTTCAACTTACCTCGGTCTCCCCTAAGTACTTACATAGAATTCAGAAGACATCCCCTAACTACCTACTTAGGTAGTTGTCACATTCACAGACCCTAGAATAAAATTCCCCGCATTCTCGAACTTACAAGGTGTTGCTGTTGGTATAAGTGAATTTGATATTCTAACGAGGTTGCCTCGCATTCGACTGGATCTCTTCCGAATGCAGAGTGAATAATAAGTCTATTTCATACAACATGTTTGTGTAAAGTCAGGGCTGCCTCTCGGCTCATTGATATCGTTAGACTTCGGCTGATTTGAACTGATAAAAGTCTTTTAAAACATTTTTTCTGCTTCTTTTCTTTTAAAACTTGAAAACTCCTTTTACTTCCCTATGCTCCATACACAAACTGTTTAGGAGTAGGCAATTCTTAATCATAGCCATCTTGTAGTTTGGTTTTCAGTATGAGTAATACCTAGAATTGCGCAACATTAAACGCTTAAAGGTATTTTTAAAAGATTAAAAACGAAACTTGCTTGTTTTTTTTTCAATTAACACTCCTAGATGTGTTAAAAAATGAAGCGATCGGTAGCCCAGTCGACATTCGTACTAAGCGAATTCAAGATCATGTGTTTAAACCCTGGAATCCCTCTTTCATTACACGAGTTTTGCTTAGTATGAAAGATATTATGTCTCAAAAAGTTATTTGTTTTGAGTTAATAAATGATCACAAATTCTTATTAGTAGGTAGGTACCTTAAAAAATAACTTTTGTCTAAGATAGATCTTCAATTTTTCAAAAAAATTTAACTATTCGATATATTATTTTTTAAGCGAAATAATGCTAAAATATATCTGCATTTCAATACATAAAGAAAAAAAATAGACAGAAAGGTGAGTATTTATTGAAAATATCATCCAACAACAGGTAAGTACCTACGTAGGTACCTATCTATAGATTCTTTATTTTTAATAATTATTTATCACCTTTATAAAACGAACACAGAAAATCCATAAAAAGGAAGTTTGAGTAAAATAAATTTTCTAACGATTTAAGCATTCCTATTGAAAAAACAGTGATAATGTTGACATGTTAAAATCGTAAAACAGCTGATAAATCATCAAAGTAGGTAGGTACCTACCTACCTATGGTGAAAATCACAACGTAAAGGTGTTGCCATATAGAATAAAATATCATACAATACAATCGTGACTAATCGGAGAATAAAAAAAATATTGATATGATGTCCCTGTGTTTAAATGAATTGTTAGTCTTTCATTGCAACCAAGTAACATAATCATGTAGATAGGTACCTACTGCTATCATATCTCAATATTTTGAGAGGTTCAAAGAGGTCAATCAATGTACAGGTATCTCTACCTACGAAGCCTGTTATACCCGGGCTAACATATTGTACTCCTTGGAAGAACAACAATACCTCTAATCTGAGCGTATCTCAAGCTCATTTATCATACCTCATCGTATCAACGGTCACATTAAAATTTTTAGCAGATTATAAAAACAGACATGTCTATCTGGTGCCGTTGTATTTTTTTTTCCTTATTGTTGCGATTAAAATGTGTTTATTGTTCGTCATCACAGATTTGATTCATACCTTTGAGAAGAAAATAATACTAGAGAAATAATGCGCTTCTGCGCATGGTCCCAACAAGTACCACGTGACTGCTGTTAAACTCATACAAACTTTGACGTTTGCCGGGAGGGGTGTGTGACATCCGATTTTATATTTTCAATATTTTAGCGTTAACACAGAGGAATTTTATATGTTTTAATCATTACAATTAGTTAAAGGAATTGAGTATGAGTTTTGTTGTGTTGTCTTGTGCTTGTGGATGTAAAATGATTTATTATTGAAATTTATCTTCAGTCACGTGATTGTTGAATGAAGGAACCAACATTCGGTTCTGCGCATCCAAAAAAGTTCTCTAATTATATTTGTACTCAGTGATTCATACAAATAATTATACTTATATGTACTGTAATGGTTTGAATTGGTTTTCTTAGGCTTGGCGGTATAATAAACATCCGTCAGTTAAATTTCAGTAACATTTTACGGACGGGACATACCGACCGCTTGAATTTCAGTAATTCAATGGTTTTCTAACAAAGCGGACCATCAATTGAACGGCTGTTGCGTGAAGAAAAATGTAATTTTCAATATTTTTACTTAGTTAATATTTTATTTCATTAGGTTTATTATGATACCCAAGCTACGCTTAATGACACTAAGCGTCAAGCTTACACTGTCTCTTCCACACATTTTTTACTTAGTTCATATTTTATTTCATTATGTGTCTTGTTTATTATGATATCCGAGCTACGCTTAATGACACTAAACGTCAAGCTTACACTGTCTCTTTCACGCTTTCATTATTTTACTGCAGGCAGTGAAAAAGATAAAATAAGAATGCTTTCTACTTGTCTCAAAGAATACTGCGTTCGTAGTTCTTTTCTAGGAAAACAAAGCATTAATGAATCTATAGTTTGTTTGGCAGTTTTCTGTTTTCATGCGAATTTTAACTTATCGAGCAATTTCTTCTTCTAATGTTATGGAGTATTTTTTTTTTAATTAATAAGACATTCCTAGATGGAGTATTTATATTTTTATTTTATTAACTGTAAATTACTGACCTTTAGGTATTTAGGTTGTCAAAGTGGTTTATTTTTTGACAGAATGCTTACTGCGCGCTATGGAATATTTGCCCAAAAAAAAAGTCAAAAGATTGAAAGCATAGACATATTCCTGAAAAAATAAGATATTATTTTACATACATGCGCTAAGTAGGTACCTAAAGATAACACATAACACTCTATACATTACAATCGCAAACAAGTAAAGGCTTTAAAATAATTAGATAAATATATTTTTTTACTGGATTACCGGCGATTTTCATAGAAATAAACGTATAAAATCAAAAAAATGTCATGGCAATGACAATGCACAGGTATGCATCTGCCTATAAATAAAAAATAAAACACTTTTATTTCTAAAGGTGTCAGTTTTGCTTTCTGTGAAATAATATGTCAAAAGTGAATTCATTTCAGCTTCAAATTCGTTTTGTTGAAAAATAAATATTAACCATTCTTTCTTTCATGGAACGGTTGTGAAAAATATAAATAGAAGGTACCTGCCTATATGAACTCAAATGGTAATTAAACAATTAGGTACCTCCCTCTACTGCTGTGTCCGGATACATCACATCAGAAACCTGAATACTGCTAACTCTCTCTATCACAGTCCTTATTTATTTGCAAATTAAAATTTTGCCTAGTTTCAGTGGCAGTTCTACAGCCCTGCAAGGTCCTTGCGCAATGTAAATCTCTTAGCGGGCGCTGCAGCAAAACACAACACGAACTAATAGGACCTAACCAGGGCAGCCTCCGAAACTAATAAATTGTGAACCACGCTAGATGCGGTGCAGAGACTCATTCCGGCTCTGCGCATATTTACATTCCTACTGTGGTCGCATGAAGCTGGTCCACGTATCTGAATTCCACTACAGCAGGGACAACCTTTTCACGCTTATTCCAAATATTTTTATGACAGCTAACCCCTTGCTTCCTATTTGCTTTATTGTAACTGGCACTTTAAGTATATGCGAAACACTCTATCTATAGAATATAGATGGTCTAATAGTGATGTGGGTGACCGGACGATGAAACCGACCTAGCGTTGTTCAGTATAATAGTGGAGGAATCACAGTCCACTGTTTCGATACTCTGCGACGAAATAGCACGCCTTGACCTTCGAGTAAATATATACCATCAGTAAAACGGAGCATGCATGGTTGGATAACTGCGATGGTAACGCATCCTGGGTGAATGGATTCGAAAAGGTTTCCAGGAGCAACCATAGCCACCACTGATCTGATGGTGATCAGCCGTGTCATATTGTGTTAAGGATGCCGATTCACTGTAGGTACCTCTATTATGTTTCCGTAACATTTACGCTGGAGTGAAGTAACAACATTTGTATGGAATCGTGTATAGCGAGGAGATGGACTTGGCTGCTGGTACATGCATGTGTTAAGGATGCCGAATGACAGTTGGCCGAGGAAAGCGCTGTTATTACTCCCATCAGGGGCCGGAAGAAGAGGTAAACCCTCTCATACCATTAGCGCAAAGGCGAAAGCTGATGGTGTTAGTAATGTAATACCGTCTTCCGCTCCTTCGAAGCAGAGCTGAGTGAAGTGGACATGATGTGGGAGAGGTCATAAAGATTGTGCAAAATTGAGAGCAATGGAAAGCTCTTGTTGCCTCCCTACACCCCTAAGTGGAGCATAAAAAGAATTTCCGAGTAGGTACTTCGGAAAGCTTTCGCAGCCCATACAAAATTCCCGTGAGTGTGTCATGCACCAACGTTAGTGAGTAATATTCGGAATAAGGGTAGGTACTGTTAGTCGAGGACTCCCTATGTCCCTAATGGGATAAAAAATGGAAATTGGTTGTTTGATTGATTGAACTGGTTGATAAAAAATTCAATGTTGACATATTTGACTAAAATATGCTAATTTTCAGGTAAGTATCATAATCTTTATTAGGATTGCGACACTGGGTATGTAATTCGACACCACTCAAATAAAATGCAAATTACGGATATCATGAATGGAAAATTATGCATCTCATTTGATATTATGTAGGTAATTCAATAACAAATTGCCTACATTTGTTTTATATTGCAAATAAATTAGAACAATCTCAATAGTTGCAAAGAAGAACATTGCTCTGGTAGGTAATAATAACTGCGCCATCTCAGCCGTAAACCGTTCAGTGTAGGTAATATAAAACTTGGATTCAAAGCCAACAATATTAATATTGCAAGACAATATTTGAAATGTTTACAGGAACGGACTCCAATAAAAATAATATTACATAGGTACCTACAAAAAACTACATCTAGAATGTAAGAATACAAAATTTTTTAAAAACTAAGCAGCCTTTTTATATAAATTTGTTACCTATAATATATTGTGAGGTCAATTTCTATGAGTAGAATTCTCTATTTTTGGAGAGAATGGTTAACAAAATGTATGAAATTTAAGGCTAGTCGTTGCATTTTCGTCCAATAAAAATAATTTCTATGACTCCTCTTTATTTACTCAAAAAGTTTCAAATTCGCATTCCCTGAACGGTAACCTATGGAAAGGTGGACTATTTTTCAGTATGTAAGGAGTTCGGCACTCATTGTTAATGAGCTTTCCCTCTCAGTTAAAAGAAAAAAATGTTAAGAAGCAATCTGACCTATGAAAAACCACCGATCAACCTAAGGGGTTATCATAATATTATTAATTTTATTAGTTTTGTTTTCTATCAAAGACCGCAGTAAGACCAGCAATGACATAGGGCTCTGAATGTTGGGCATTAAAACAAAAACACAGGGGCGTGTGACGAAATGACCACAGGCAACATAATCCAGATTCCAGAGAGCTATCGTGGATATCGAAACTACAGCCAGGATATCAGGCAGACCAACTGCCACGTATAGTTATCGAACATCTAGCTAGCGAGACCTCAAGGAAAGCGAAGTGGAACCAGTGGGGCTAGTACGAGTTTTATTGAAAGCTAACTGCACGCTAATAAACGCTTATTAACGTGCAAATAGTGTTCTAAAATCAAACGATCGAATCGTTCGATCATTTTTATATAGAAAATTTTCGAAACTCTTTCGATGATCGTTTCGATATTCGATCATCGAAAACTTATACAAGGGCTACTGAGCTGTCGCTTGATAGAGATTCTCGGCGAAGAAAGACCAAAAAACCCACTCAAAATAATGGGACAAAAATACGATATTGTTCTGTCTGTATTAGGTATATAAATGTAAGATAACGATTTGAATTTGGAAGTTGTAAGTCCGTAGATAATATCTAATATGCACCTACCAGGTACCTACATAAACCAAAATTGCTTATCACTTTCCAATTTTGTATTTGAAACAATGGTTTTGTCTTGAACGAGGAATATGTGTGAAATCCCAAGGAATCCCTGACTTCTGCCCTGTTTTGAATGGTATAAAAAAGTTGAA
The DNA here is from genome assembly GCA_963576905.1 of Mystacides longicornis. Classification (NCBI taxonomy): domain Eukaryota; kingdom Metazoa; phylum Arthropoda; class Insecta; order Trichoptera; family Leptoceridae; genus Mystacides; species Mystacides longicornis. Next base: position 18,017,039 of record OY756425.1, read on the forward strand.
AGCAAAAAAAATAGTTAGAGAAATTCAACTTCTTACCTCCACGCTAAAGTGGAATGGAACAATAGACAATATGAAATTCATTTTCATTGTTTTAAAATGACTTGGTGAATGTGGTCCAGGTGACCGTCAACCACAGGCTGCAGGGCGAATCACTTCTGCTATAATATTGGAACTTTTTCATTTGGGTAGGTATATTATTAAAACTATAGTAGGGTACACCCGTCACTGTTTGACGGACCCTGTCGCCAGTTTTCAAAGTTGAACTAAGGTAGCCCTTCAGCATTTTGCAATAATTTATCAATTTTATCAAATAATTACTCCATAAAATTAACACTAGGTAGTAGGAATACCTTCTTAACTTCTACTCATGTTCAAAACTTATGGGAAAATATACTCGGTATATCTGTTAAGACCTATTAAAATAACAACCTAAATGTCAGCAACAATTTTATGTTTCTCCTTTTTTCTATGGCGCTGCAACCCAATTCAAGCCTTATAGATTCCAATACTCTTCGCCTCCGCACAACCCTGTACTCTAACAACTCAGTCGTCCAATTTTGTGACTTAAGAAGTTGCTCAGCATCCGCCCTGACATCATCGTCCTAGGTTAGATAATCCGTCTTCTGCCTCCTGGTTGCCCATGCATCATTATTCCACTTGATGCTCGAAATGCTCATTCTCTGCACATTTCCGGCCCATTGTAACCTGCACAATCTAGCAAATTATTAAGTATACAGAAAGCCTTGGAGCTTGATAGATGTTCACAACAAGGGTGAGCAATTGATGATTCGCCTCCTTGATTCGTTCTTTTCAATTATTTACTGAATTGACGAGTACCTATTCAAAGAAAACAAATAATGCTTAAAAACTTGCAACTGATTTCAGGGAGGAAACAAAATATTTTCATCATCACTTTTATTAATAAAATTTTGATTGTTGCGACAAAAATATAAGTTAATTAACAAAACAAGATAATTGATAAGTTCATTTACAAAACATAAAAAAGATTACTAAGGAAGGATCAACTGAAATCAAGTGAAGCGATTGGAGAAAAACTTGGCAAGGACCAATCCATAAGCTAATCCATATACTTACCGTAGAATGTAATGAATGAAGTTCATAGGGTGAAGAAGAGTGATGCAGCAGGGCACAATATGAGGAAGAACGTGTAAACATAAACCTTTCAATCGTAGGTACCTAATCGTGGAAGCCTAGGTGAGGGATCATTAGTGATCCCGGCGTATCGTGGGCCTAACGATGTCTTGAGTGTGTCGTGGGAATGCCTCGCTAATCCGCTATCAGCTCTCTGCATCGTCGTGTAATTACATCTGCCCTGTGTTTGTGTATTATGATGTTTTATGACCTGCGAAATATTTACACAATATTATAACAACCGCCGCCATCTATCTACGATATCAAGTATTATTATTTATAATCAACAGTCACATTCCCAACACCGATAAATTACCTCGATGATTTCATTCAAAATATTTATATGTGTGTGTTGGTTGAATAGTTGTAGCAACCCAAATTATTCAACGTTTGTTTAAAAAATACGGAACAAACAGAAACTTAGAGGGGTTGAAATGAGGGGATAATGCTGCAATTAATAGACGCTGCATTCCAAGATAACAACTGGAAGCTCAAAAATAGAATACAATGTAGATGAAAGCCATAAGAAAGTGAAGATCGATTGATTATTAATAAAAAAATTTAGATGAACATGCATTTCGTGGTGGAATTTATTTGGAAATAAGTTTTGAGTTAAACATTGTATAACTAGATGAACATGCATTTCTTGGTGGAATTTATTTGAAAATAAGTTTTTAGCTAAATTTTCTTAGTCTCACTGTGACCATGTAGGACGTGTGCTTACGAAACTAGTCAGAATAATTAAAAATTTGTGGAAAAGTTGTACAATATTTTATTTAAACTTTATTTTCAAAGTATTTTTGCTTTGTAAAAAAAAATGTATGGAAAAAAATTGAGAAAGTATTGATGCATCTGTTCCTACCCTCTCAATACTTCAGTTAAGGTTGAACATCATGTTTTTTAAAGCACTTTCATACCCAAAGACCTATAGATACCTAAAGTATTCTATTTTTAAAAGATATCTGTATCTATAGGTAAAATAGGTAGGCACCTACCTTCATCTTTAATTTTTATAATTAACTAGGTAGGTACTGGTTTTATTGCTTTAGAATGCTTGCAATTTTTTCTGGTTACAAAATGCAAACAAAAGAGACACCAACAGAAACAAAAAAGGCATGCAACAAAAAATATAATCTCCAGTGTTCCAATAACATAGTAGATACTTATCTCCAGCATGGCAATACAAATATTTATCTATTTATTTCACCATATCAAAAGATCATAATATGATTTCTTTAAAGTATCTTTATATCAACGTTATATTCAACAAAAGGTAAGTAGCTACCTACCTTTATATTTTTAACTAAAAATGAAATATCTAACTATCGAAATTCCATATTTTAATGTACCTACCGCTACAAATTTTCACAAAAATTTCGAGGATCATGTTGGTATCAATATTTAAATCGTTTTCCTTAAAATATGCGCTCAATTTATCTCAACCTTTATAAAAATGCGGGGGAAACATTTTTTTTGATTTCAGGTTTTACCAGTTATTTTCACGACATTGACTGTTGACAACTAATAGCGATTCATATTTAATTAGAAACAAAATATCAGCGTTGAAATTGCCGTCAATTAGCACCATTAAAATTTAACAAGATATTATTTAAGATGATATCAAACAATATTTATTTTATGGTTTCGTCGACAGATTAATCTTTAAAATTGAGAATTATGAAGATGAGATCTCTCATGGAGATTAAATAATACCAAATTTGTTTCTAGGCACTCGTGATAACTTTTATTTAAGTAGGTATTGTTAAAATATATTATCTTAATTTTATAATTATACTAGCTTCCCCGACACACGTTGTCCGGTCTTTACTATAGATTTTGAATGCGAATTAGTAGATAGGTGTAATATGATTAATTAATTAGGTAGGTACCTTCCCATTTAACCAATATAATTCCGACCCACGCATCTTTTTTGAACGATGTTTACAGGGCACATTCTAACATTTTGACAAACGTCAATGAAACTCAAAAATATAAAACATTATAGGTTAATGTTCCACGCAAATTTCTTAATTTTCTTTCTTCCATTAGAAACACAACAAAACAAGAATTCGGGATATTGGTCCAGCTGTTCAAGCGTCATGCGATGAAATAGGGCTCCATTTATATATATTTAGATTGTTAAAAATAATATTATCTTAATTCTATAACTACTATATAGATAGGCAGGTTCTTAAAAACAGAAAATATAATAATATCGTGTTTAATAGGCAGGTATATTAAGTATTTCAAGTAAAATCGTTTTCCCCAAATCACCTACGAAGAGATTCTCTCATGAGATAGCACCAGACCAGAGTAGGTACATGACGAAGTGTGAAGGGAGCTTAAGGCTGATAACGCCAATTGTGCGAGATTGCGCACTTGCCGCAATTGGAGGGCGGAGATTCGCGGTGCGCATACGCCTCTCCCCGGCGCAATTACCTCTTTACGTGGGGCTGTGGCTAAGGGACTCCACTACCACGATTTGTCCTCCACTTTTTTTTACATTTTCATAATTTTTTTTACTTTTTGAAAAAAAAATTACGTGAATAACCTTAGTCCTGAATACCCTGAGTATATTGCCAACCAACACAAAATAGTCATCTAGACATCACGAACACATCGGTAATCCTCTGTAATAGCGCACCACTAAGATTTTTGAGCCAAGACTCTCTTTCAGGCCCATGCAGCCTCTTCTCTCTATTTTTCCCTAAATAACGAGTTTTAGGATGAATATTTTCCGCCATGGAGTATGTGGACAATACGGCATGCCTAGAATTTAAAAATTAAACACTCCACAAAATGCTCAGCTCTGCACAATTAAAATTTGAATTCTGGAAGATTCAACTTTTCACTCCATACTTATTTATGCATGATGGTAAATCAACGTAGATTTAAAAAAAATGTAAAGCTATGGTTTAAAAGTTTATAATTAGGAAAAAAATATAATATTTTTTTCTGATTATTGGGAGGAATTTTCATATAGGTATAGACGCTTTGTCACAACAGAAGGTACCTACTACCTACTAAATTGTTATAGTGTCAAAAATCATAATAACAAATCAATATAAAATGCAATGAACGAAGCGCAAAAACGGAGATCCTCCCTATGTCTCTCATCGAACGCTTAAAGAAATCAAGAAGATATAGGTATTATAATGACGGAGTCTTGCAGGCAATTTATTAGGTTCTCGCTGCACCATCATCAAGAACGTATGTGCCGGGCAAATGACAGACCCTGCTCAGCGCTGCAATTGAGATATTCAAATTAAAAACTTGAAACATCTTACGTATCGTTTAAAATGATTGGAGGAAATTTCTTCAAGAGCGTCGAGCGTCACGAATTCGTTTAAATAACCATCTCCACATGCCTGACGTGATCTTTCTCAGGTGCCAAGCTTCGTAAACATCCTCGTAATATTTCTAAATATTAAATCTTTAGCTTAGACTATATTTAAAGGTTCCATCATGGATGGAATAACATTTAGGTAGTTAGGAACTATGAATATTTTTGTTACAAACAGATTAACAATATAATATATAAACCAATATATTTACAAAGACCTATAAACTTTTCGACCTTCATGATTGATTACTAGCTCAGTGTGGTCACTTTTATGTAGGTAAGTATACGTATACAAATTATAAATTTCTCCATAAGATAATTTGACTCACAGACTTCGCCAGAAATCGGAAGTTACCTACTGAAAAAATCCAAGCCTCAAACCAAGACCAAGGGTAAATCCAATGCATTTCACAAGATTTGGATTTTCGTCTGAAGTCAACCACATCAAAGCGCTAAATGCCAGGTTAACGTGGAGTTTCAATAAGCTTAGACCTTTATGTTCTTACTCATCCTTATAATCAATATGTTTAAACCAAGTAACAAAATCTTCAGCTACATGACTTTTGTTATTCCCAAATGTTAACGTGCATCAATTTTTGTGTAAGGATAAAAAATCATTCATAATGAACTTTGTCCAATAGAATGCATAAGGTACTTATACAATATTTAATTCCCCTTAAGATTTTAAACTTCATTGCAATTTACTGCCCCAATGGACAAAGTCCGATCCGTTTTAAAAATATGGTCAAGAGAAGTGGGTTTCCATTTTTAATAAGAGCCAGTACAAAATGATTTACACGCATTTTCGTCCTTGTTATAATCATGTCATCGTTTAATTCCTTTGTTGCGTGTACCCACACGCCTGTTCTTTGTTTGTTTTTTTATCAAAAGCTGCGAAACAAAAGCAGGTAAAATACAGGATCGTTTGTTCTGTAAGCTGGTGATATCCAGCGCACCCTAATTAATCGTATGTCATGTTTGTGTTCTGCTACACGACAAGCAAATCCATCTACCGTTCCTACCTGCACGGAGAGGCCTTGGCCTGACGATGTTACATGGAACATTTACTCATCCGAATGGCCAAAGAGATAAGACATTGTTCAGGCATACTGATTGGTGATATGAGACACTGTTGGTGGTAAATAACGTGTTAACATTAAATATTCTCTTCTTTGACCTCGCTTTTGTCCCTTTATTTAAAGTCGGCTCTTCTAGTCCTATTTCGCCAGGACTCGATCTTTATCAAATCCCTCGCCAGCTCTGGTTCCACGTCGTATTCCTTGAGGTCCCTTTTGATGCTCGACCATGCTGACTGGTCTCCTTGCTGAAGTTCAACCTTTTCTATTGTCTGCTAAAATATTGTCTCATTCGCTTATATGTCCAAAAATATTCTGGTAGTCCCATTGGCACACTATGTCCAAATATTTCTGAAATTAGTGTGATATAACCTTGCTAAGCAGGTTGGCGAAGACGTTCTTCAATATTCGTCTACGAACTATCATTACCTCCAAAGCTTGATTGCTCATTAACATTCAATAAAACTAGGATAAGTTCTTTAAATCAAATGATTCTTCAAGTTTGGTATAAGCACCACGTAATGGAATTATATCTTGAATGTATAGAGAGTCAAAAATTCCCATGTTATGTGATACCTAACCTAACTATTTTGTATCAGAAACAGCTCTCTCTCTCTCTCTCATAGGCTCCAACAAAGTTTCACAAACTTCAGTGATCATTCAACAAAGCTTAAAAGCATACCTAATAAATTAGCTCTGCTTCCTTATGCACCGACGTAAGTAAGATCATTAGGACACAAGCACTTGCGTGTTAATTTCTTTTGCTATCTATGGGACATTTAATTTTCTTCGATGAACTCATCTGTCAAAATAATAGACGTATGTATTCCTTATTAATCACCAAATCTGATAGATTTCTCATGCAGGCTGGAGGGTAGTCCAGCGGTTCACTCGACGGCTTTTGTAAATACTTACAGCGCACTGAAGATCGTGTTACCGACCACTTTCACGACACAAGCTTGACTTTGTATGAAAGGTGTCGAAAAAGTATTTGTAATCACTTTGGGTGAGCCCGAATTCATTTAAACAAAAAAGATGTTCGTGTTATAAAAGAACAGCTCTATTTATATACCTAAATCAAATGCATCAATCTCTTTGTTATTGTGTTGATAATAATATGATACAGAACAATTCCACCGAGATATCAGGACCGGTAATTTATATCAAACATCCAACCGTTACCGGTCAAGTTGATATATCTGTCATCAAATTAAATACGATTTCTTTCGCCATAATTAATCGACATATCGTTTTCTAAACGTACATTATCTGAGCTTAGAGCAGGCTTTAGTTAGGTACATGCGTATTGGAATTCAAACTATTTTGATGTGAAATAAGTAGGTAGTCATGATGATCAATCACTGTTTGACAGTGATCAAGTGTAAATAGCAAGGTAATAACTAAACTTATAATCGTAAATAAATGTAATCAAAGCTAGTGATTATATACTCGTGCTGGAATCTCAATCTAATAAATTGCCTTTCTTCTTTCTAACAGCTTTTAAAAAATGTTCAATAATTTTGGTTGTAATTTAAGTTCTTGAAGGTCTTTGTTCACTATCTTCTATCTTTATCTATCTTTTTATTTATTTTAGACTTGTAAATTCCAGTTTTGATATCATTTTTTTCTTAGCCACTTGCATTCAAGTGTCCCTACCATTCACATAATCAAATCATCTTGCCCTATATAGGTCTTCCCAGTTCCCACACCTCAAAGTTGCAGAGCCAGACCTATTTCAGTGCGCCTGAACAGTAAACATGTTCCGACCTTTTTTAAAATCCACTTTTTCTACTACATCAATGAATTTAGTTTTCTCTCTTTCAAATCATTATAATATTTTACCTATTCTCACAAAAAACTATAAACATAACGGCATGGGTATTGGGTAGGCTCTTAAAACTTCTGTGCCCTTATTCTCGTAGCGGTCTTAATACGCTCTTATCTTGATTGACAATCATAAAATGGCGGATTGGTATTCACAAAACAAGATATCTAGTAGATATCTTAAAAATTCGTTATGTTTGAAATATCAGTATGAAAATGATCCAGTTCAAGATAGGATTAAGATTAGATTCCGATAGTTTTGTGAATACGACTGCTTGCGATCGTGTCTTAATCTTATCGTTAAGTGATTTTTAAAAGCGATTGATTACGAGAATAGCCCTACATTACCTATATCTGTTGATATTATGTTATCTGTGTCATCGGTATTAAGGTAGGTACCACAGAAGACTTAGGTATCGTTTAAGATTAAAAATATCAAAGTTTGTTTGACTGTAAAAAAGGTGTTTGTCATTTTTGTTATCCTGTTAGCACCCAAGCGAGTGCTTGAGATAATCTCCTTATAGGTTCCACCACACCGTATAATTTGAAGACCTCACGACAAAAAATGTGAAATAGGTCTTGCGTTAGTTACTTACGGATGTATTCAATTATTCATCTTTTTTAACATATACGTACATCAGAAATGTTCAAATTATCAATTTCATTTCAATACTCTCTGCACTGCCTAAAAGAGAGTCGCCGTATGTCTTGACAATGAATTGCGATATGATCTCTGCTTATGTATTTTCTGGTTGCATGATCACGCTTCATATAAAACAGAAAGCTAATGCCCCAACCACACGTCTATTGGTTAATTTGACCAGCTAATTCCATAATGGCTCCTGAGAACTGTCCAATTAAAAATAAAGACATGTTGCTTATATAATTATCACTATTTTGGACCATTAAACCGGATAACTTTTATATCTACTAATTTTCATTTCCAAATAATCTAACTATATTTTATCTACGATAAAAAATAGGTAGATACAAACAAAATATGAGCCATTTGTAAATGTGTGCACGCTAAATTAGACTCAAGTGAAAATTTTAACAAAATACATTTATAAAGCAATTTGTTCATTAAATTTTGCGAGCCCCTTAATTTTTAAATCACTCACATTTTGTGTGCCACGAAGATACGTTATCCTTTGGATATACGGTTCATAAATTTTAACGAGTTAAGGTTCTATCTAATTTCAAGAACAATTTAATTTTTCTTTTACTTACCAACAGATTGCTTTTGATATCCATATAAGTTTAATATGTATTTACTAACTAAGCTATTTAACTCACTTATACAATAAACTTCTACCAGTGTCGAATTTCGAAATACCTATACCGAAATAAAAAAAAACATCTCATTTGCAAGGTAGAACCACTTGCTTTAAATGTTCTTTCAACTTTTCGAAATACTGAATAGGTACTTTTTAGTTTGGATACAGGAGAAATCATAGAAAAGTATTTTTCTTCTATTGTATGTAACAATATTAGGACTACTTACCTATTGTATATCATGTATACATGTTACGTTTACTTATATTGTTTATCACATATCTTATATATAAAAATGGAGAGCTATTTCCCGATGTCATCGCATCACGCCTAAACGGCTGGACCGATTTCGCTAATTCTTTTTTTGACGTGTAAGCTTTTATCAGGAGAATGTCCTTTTAGAAGAAAAAATGCATGGAAAATTAGAAAATTAAAGAAAACTCTACGTAGAAAACCTTATTAGTACTTTTTATACCTTACAATTTTTATTCAAATTTTGAAATTTTGATAGAAATTGTCAATTGGTGCGATTGACAGAATGCGGATGGAATATAAATGGTTTATCACAGACGCATCGTTCGGAATCACATTGGTCAAATGATAATTAATTCATCACCATACAAATTTGAATTCAATATTCATAGTAAGGACTACTACAGGACAACGTCTGTCCGGAAAGCTAGTAAAGAATAAAAAAAAAGAATTTGAAATCTATAAATCAAAAAACATCAAGTATAATTAATATGAATTTCCAAAAAACGTTTCAATTTTAACACCAATCACAGATTTGAAAAAAAAAATATTACCTAGGTAATAATGGGTAGGTAGGTAGGTAGGTACCTAAGTAAGGCAATTTTTGTTTATTCTTCGGTATCTATACTTACCTGCGATAGAGCAGTCAAAGAAAGTGTTTTGGAGAACCACATTCAGAGTTGATACTTTCAAAAATAAGGGCTGTGTAGGTACCTAATATTCCACTAGGATGACAGCCAAAATAAATAAAAAAAGTCAACCTAAGAGATTGTCGTTAAAAGTTAGAATGTTCCTTTAATAAAAAGAGAAATAAAAGGAAATGTAGGTACCTACTTATAATATATATTTGAAATTTAAAAAAGGTAAAAAATGTTCTCGAATTCAACACTGTGAATCGTCAAGCATAAAAAGATAGTAACAAACAATACGGGCTCCTCCCAGAAAAGATATCATAATATATGAAGTAATTTGATTAAAGCTACATATATAGCTGGCAAATACAGATAAATAATTAAGTAACATTCATTTATCTTAATTTTAATTTTACAATTTTTATTTTGTATAATTACCTACCTATATCTTTAATTAAATTATAGCCTTTAATAATAAACCTACGACTCATATGTGCTTACACATATTCAGCCGAATAGGATTTAGTTATATGTATATGTTTACATATTATTACCAATAAGTATGTATTACTTAGTATTAATTTAACTACAAATATGAGGCATACAATAAAATTGCCATTAAGCGTATAATTCTACAGTTTTGCTTTTATATCAAGATCACCTATAGGTAGGTACTTACCTACTTGAATTTAAGTAAATAACTAGGCACATACTAGGTATATAAGTAAAACTAACATTTAAACAAAGTTTAGGTACCTAAATATTTTACAAATAGGTAGGTACGTACCTAAGTATACATTTTTTTTTCATTCTTCAGCCCTCTCGTCCTTATAGCACCCTATTTTGCAGCATGCACCCTTGACAATATTTTTATTATTTTACTTATCATGCTCATAAAACCTTTCTTACTTATTTTTGCTTCTGACCTGGCCTTCATTGATGATTCGACGGAGTCGATATCTTTCAGCGTTTTAAATTATCTCTGTTATTCTATTCTTTCAACATTCCCTCATCATACCATCTCAACTTATTGACTTACATCTTAGTAACAACACTAAGTTCCACACCACATTTCTTCCTAATATTCTCATTACTTTCCATATCCCACAGAGTTCTTGCACAGATTCTTCGAGGAGGTCTTATCTGATTTTATAGGTAAATTTAATAGCGTTAAATATAGTAGAGGAGACTCTTTTCGAGCAGTGAATAAATAAAATAAATTCATTTTAGTATTGGTACAGGTAGGTACTGACCAACCTGTCTATAATTTTTGCAGTGAAAAAAAATGCAAGCAGGTAGAATTATGTATACATACTAGTGGTCGACGAGTGCTCGAAATTTGAACATAAGTTACTTATTTAAATTATTATAAGTTTGAACATTACCAAGGTTCCATTGTCAAAGACTGGTGAGCGAGCGCTATTCACAATTTTCTTTCAAAAACAATGAGGTACCTATATACGTCAAATTTGAAATGTTTTTTCTATTAATGACTGGTATTTTCAAATTCACGTTCCAACTCAACGCAAGAAGCTTTTGCTTAGAACTTAATCGGTTGCCAGTAGTTACGCATCTAATGTATTGGATAAAACATTTTCAGAATACAGAAATCTCAAAAGTCTCAATAAAAATTGGATACGACGCAACTCAATCGTCTGTTTTCATATCAGAATAATAGTCATTGACGGATACGTCAAATTTGAAATGTTGATAGGTATGTACCTACAAAGTTTTTTCTATTAAGTATTATCATAGACACACAATATTAAATTAATGTATTAGTGTAATTTCCCGCTCCACTTTCTATTTGAATATACCGCCTTCAAAGAGCTTTCTGTGTCCATTATGAGGCGCTTTCCATTTTACATTGGTTGATGAAGTTGATGTAGTCTGTGGAAGTGTGTGTGAGTATCAAATACATAACATTACGGTAGTGTTTGTAATTTGTTTTTTTTATTGATTTAATCTGTTTTTATGCATACTTACCTAATTTTAAGAAAATATTAGCATTCGCCACTCCTTTATATTATAAACTATTAAGTGTGCGAATTTTCCTACTCCTCCGTCCGCGCATTTTCCGTAAAAATAGTCATAAAGTTTTTCCTTCACGTATTTATATATAGATAAAAGCTTTAAATGATGGTAGTTACATTTTTAGAATATGAAAATTGGACTTTTTTCTGGATCCGATTAACAGACACCGTAAATCTATCTATATACGAAAATGAAAGGTGAATAAGTATCTAAATTCGTCGAATATTAAATGGCTTAAAGTTTTATTGCCTAACTACCTATCATCATTAATAAAAATATTATTATACATAATTACTGCGAATTATACGATTATCTTTACGTCCTATGTAGATAATGACATACCAGTTTTTCCTAACCAAGTTCATTAGTCTCATACGGAATTTATAAACTAGTATTGAGCAAATGTTTCATGTCGGTATCAGATCGCTTTTGGTCAATTTAACAGTAGGAAACGTTTATTTACTTAGTAGGTATTGACGACTATTCGATTCAAAGGGAAAGATATCTGTGGGTAGTAAAGATGTAATATATGGAGAACTAGATCGAATAAGTAACATAGTTGCAATTCTGGTAACTGAAGGCTCTGGGATGGCGGGTGAGTTGAGATGTTTGAGAAAAATTAGTGATACATTTTTTTCGGAAATGAAGGCTGTGAAGGTATCGATGGAGAGAGAGGAAAGCATTTTAGAAAGCATAGTTGCGCAAAATGACCAGATTAGGGATTGTATTGTAAAGGAGAACAAGGACAGTCCATTAAAAAAATATGAACCGGTAGTTATTATCCAGCCTAAAAATAAAACCCAGCTGTATGCTGATACTCTAAGGGATATAAAAACCAACATTGACCCTGTACAGGTTGGAGCTACTGGTCTGCGAAAGGCAAGAGATGGTGCCGCAGTGGTGCAGTGTGGAAGCAAAGAAAACACTAAGAATGTTCAAGAAGAGATATATAAAAAGTTAGGAAAAGAAAAATATGAGGTCAGTATTCCTAGGACATTAAAACCGTCGATTAAGATTGTCGGAATTTTAGATAAGATGTCGAATGAAAAAGTACTGCTTAATATGAGGATGCAAAATGAATTTATAAGCAAAGATGATATTGTAAATGTGTATCAAGTAAGGGAAATAAAACGTGGAAATGACATCACTTACACTGCATGTGTGGAGTTGGGCTCAAAAGTGTATCAAGAAATTCTTAAAAGAGGGAGGATTAGTATTGGCTGGAGTAAGTGTAAGGTTTATGATAACTTGAAGGTAACCAGATGTTTTAAATGTAACGCATATGGGCACAGGGCAAAAGAGTGTCACAGTGATACGTCTTGCCCTAGATGTGCCCAAAATCACAAAGAAATAGAGTGTAAGGCTGCAATTAACGAATACCGCTGCATAAACTGTACAAAGGCCAATGAAAATTTTTCTCTTGGGTTGGAGATAGATCATTCTGTCTTTGACCGAACATGTACAGTGTATCAAAGAAGAGTGGATGCAATGAAAAGAAAAACCTGTTTTTTAGAATAAGAAATGGAGATATGAAAATATATAATATGAATGTTTCTAGTTTATTGGCCCATCATGAAGAAATTGAAAAGAAATTATGTGAGCTGAAACCACATATGATGATGTTATGCGAAACCTGTATAACGGAAGAAATAAACGATAGTGAGGTTAAATACTTGGGATACAACACAATAAGATGCGACTCTTTTAGTCGACATACGGGAGGTGTTGCTATTATCCTTAGAGAGAATATCACATATACTGTTGTTTCTAGAGAAGTATTCAATGAAAATAATGCCTGGTTTTTAACAATTAAAGTAAAAAAAGGGATGAAAAAAGGAGTATACACGGTTTTGTATCATTCGCCCAGTCAGAGTGATTCAAAGTTCTTGGATTTTTTTGAAAACTATTGTAGAAAGAATCAGGCGGAAAATCAATTTATTTACATGTTTGGAGATTTTAATATAGACGTAAGTATAGATAGTACATATAGCAATAGATTGAGAACAATTATAAATGAAAACTGTTTAAAGCAATTGGTTGACGATTACACAAGAATAAGCCCGAGTTCAAAAACACTGATAGACTTGATATTGTCAAATGATGTTTATCTTCCGGTAGGAATTGCTGAAAATTTCAAGGTTTCTGACCATGAAACATTGGTAGCGAGATTACAAACGAACAGGATAGAGGAAGATGTAACAAAAGTGATATCGAGAAGTACAATAAATTATTCAAAGTCTAAACTTAATGAATGTTTGGTGAAATTGGATTGGACGATAAATAATCGGGATATTGAAGAAAAGGCAGAAAGATTTTTAAACAACATGACTGTATCGATAAATGAACTGGCACCATTAAGGGAAAGAGTATTTAAAAATACATGTAAATGGTATAGCAGAGAGTTGGAAGGCCTACGAAGAGAAAGAGATGTTTTGTATAAGACCTTTAGATTGAATGATGATGTCTCTACATGGGAGAAATATAAACTGGTAAGAAACAAATACAACAAAATTATAAAATTACAAAAAAACAAATATATTAAGGAAAGCATAGAAAAACACAAGTATGACTGTAAGAAAATGTGGAAGAGCATTAAAGATGTTGTTAGGGGTCAATCAACGAATAGAGTGAATGCTGTTGAATTCCCTGATAAGGTAGAAGATGATAAAGTTATTATTGCTCAGAAGTTTAATGAATATTTTTTGGCCAGTATCAATGAAATTCGTAAAAGTATACCTTTAGTCTCGGAGCCAGGGACAGAAACTGAAATGTTAGATGAAGAGGGTTTTAAATTTAAAAATATAGATCTTGATTCATTGAAGAAAATTATACAAGGTATAAAGTTAAAGCAATCTGAAGATGGAATAACAGTTCAGGTAATATTGGATTCTTTGGATGTATCAGGAGGTCTTTTTGTTGAACTCATAAATCAGTCTCTTAACGAGGGTTCTTTCCCGAGAAATTGGAAAACCTCTACTGTTGTGCCTGTTCCGAAGATTGTTCATGCCAGGTCTTGTGAGAAATATCGACCCATAAACTGTTTGCCAAAATATGAACAGATCTTGGAACACGTTGTTAAGCAACAAATCTTGGAATATATAGAAACAAAAAACATTCTTGTTCCTCAGCAGTCTGGTTTCAGAACAGATTATTCATGCGAGACTGCAATGAACTTTATAATTAACGAGTGGAAAGAGTGTATGGACTCAAGAATGACAATAATTGCAGTGTTCTTGGACCTGAAACGCGCGTTTGAAACAATTGACAGAAAAAGGTTGATCAGGAAATTGGAAAAAATTGGTATAAATGGAACGGCAAGGATATGGTTTGAAAATTATCTGAGTGACAGGAAACAAAAAACTAAATTTGATGGAGTTCATTCGGAGGAGTTGGAGGTTCCAACCGGTGTTCCTCAGGGATCAGTATTGGGACCTATCTTATTTATATTGTATATGAATGACATAATGAACGCAGTAAAAAAGTGTGAGGTTAAATTGTTTGCGGATGACACTCTTATATATGTGAAATGTAGAAATTTTAATGAAGGTGTAAAAGTATTACAAGATGAATTGAATAGTGTTTCGGATTGGCTAAATTGTAATTTGTTGAAATTGAACGTGAACAAGACCAAGTGTTTAATAATCGGTAAGGTTCCTGTGGATGGTGTTTGTAATCTAACGTTAAATAATGAATCGATTGAAATTGTGGAAAAAAATAAGTATTTAGGCATAATTCTGGACAATAGGCTAAAGTTTAAAGATAATTTTGATTACATTTTAAAAAAGATAAGTAAAAAAGTTGGTTTTTTGTATCGTATTAGGAATAATCTAGATATCGACACAAGAAAGTTGGTTTATAATTCGATTGTGTTGCCCCATCTCAACTACTGCTCTACCATCTTGTTTTTGGCCACAGAGGGAGAATTAAAAAGTCTCCAAATAATTCAGAATAGGGCCATGAGGGCTGTCTTGGGATGGGGTAGGTACGCTCGGATTAGGAAAATGTTGGACAGGTTAGATTTTTTGGATGTAAAGCAGCAGATATACTTAAATGTTTTCGTTTTTGTGTATAAAATTAAGAATGGAATGATGCCATGCTATTTATCGAATAATGTTAGATATAATTATGAGATACACGACTATCCCACGAGGGGTCGCGATGCGTTTAGGCTTCGGGGTGCTAGGCTCGCAGGTACTGAGAACAGTCTCTTCTACAAGGGGTTTAGGCTGTTCAACGACCTGCCGGCGGAACTCAAGAGCGCGGCTACGCTTGCGATCTTTCGTGTGAAATGTCGTGAATATCTAAAGAGTAGTGATAAGCATAGATTAGTAATGTGAATGTTGTAGAAATGTGACGTCTAAATCTGTATAATATAAGTGGAATAATATTGTTATTTTTAAGTTATAAAATATGTAATTTTTGTAACTTCATAAACTAAATAAATAAATAAATAAAAAACTAATCTTCACCTACCCCCTGGGTAGCCATAGTGAGCATATAGCACGTGACATAGCCCATTTTTGACTGAACGTCATTTTGAATAAACAATATTTGTGTAACATATTCTATTCGGACAATGAATTTATTGGAGGTTGATCTTTTGTGAATAAAATTTGCGACAAATGACAGTATTTGAAAGCCATTAACAGGAGACATTTCGTCCGAACATCTGTCCTGTCTTGTAAGGAGGCTAGGTATGTGTTCAGGAGTTGTAAACGTTAGTGTAAACACGGCCTCCACAATACATTCACATTTTATTGTAGACTGTATGAATAAGAATCCATGTTATAATATTTACTTGTTGTAATAATGGAAGAATGGTTTGCTCATTCCACGCAATGGCATTGTTGGTTAGTGGTAGGTGGGCATCATCCAGGTGTGGCATGATTGAATTAATCCAAGGCGAGAAGGGATGCAGGGCGCCAGGGGAGAGGCCTGCCATTGTTTCACGGCCCCTCAAGTGGTAATTGCATTTTGCGGTTAGAAAAGTGTGCGGAGCCGCGATCTTATGATGTGAAAATTGTTCATACTCGTGCTCATGGCTTAGTAAGTTATACCTAAGTATTTAAGGAATCACTGAACACATATACTTATCTACGTATGTCGTATGCAATTTTGTTTCATGACAAACTTTTTAAATTGTTTTTTAAAGTATTTATAAGTAGGTAGGTACTAACCAACGTCTTGTTTATTAATTATGTAGGTACCTAGATACCTACCTATTTTCAATATTTTAGTTTCATCTAATTTTTGAAGCCCTCCATCCCCTCCACCAAAACTATCTACTGTCAAAATAAAAAAATATATATAAAGGTCTCCCCCCTTCCCCCTCACGTGAGGATGTCCTGCTTTTTCAATTTTAAAAACTGGTTAACTTAATTTAGATCATAGCTACCCCCATGGGTTGGAAATTAGAATGTTGAAGTTTCGTATAAAAATCAGGGTCCAACGACATATAGGTAAGTGTTGTTTATTTTGGTCGGAGAATTGTAAATACTTTTTTTTTAACTTATAAGCCTAGATATGTAGATAACTATAGGTAATAATTAGGAGGGTACCTACATTTGGTGCAAATGTATTAGAATAATAATATTGTTTCTTAATCGGTATTTACCTATTTTATATACCTATAGGTACCTATCTATCTACATGAAACTGGATACGTAACATGTTTGGCGAGGGTAGGTAAGACATATTCTCACATAGGTACCTACGGTTCGGTTGTTTTCGGTCGCCGCTGACAAAAAATGTAAATTTGTTCTTCTGCTAGCTTCCATAAGGACCGAACTGAAACATATGTATTGTTCTAAATTTGTTGGCAGCGACCGAAAACAAAAAAAAAGTCTGTGTGAACAGGCCTTATTGTGATGAGGTAGGTAAGAATGTAAGAAATGATAAAAAAAACTAATGGAAATAATCAATTAGGTAATAAATATCACGGTTCTGGTGGAAATAATTGAAAATTAAGTAGTAGAACTCACTGATTGTATCGATTTTTAAACTTGCGATACGAACAAAGTTTCTTGTACTAACCCATTCTAACCGTCGTCCGAAACTTACTCATAATATATCTATAGATTCTAACAAAATTAATACCTAATATCTGATATCTATAATTCAAAGCTGTGTGAATATATGATATAGGTAACTATCTACTTACTCGAGAAAAGTTGTCAACAGAAATAGAATGAAAAAAAAAAACAAAATAAAAGTTGCGCGTAAATAAATATATAAATAAGGCAAAACACGTTAGGGAATAAGTCATTACTGCGGTGTGGTTTGAATATAAATAATATAATGCACGGATAATGAAATTAAAGACATTAACAATATAATCACAAATAACAATATTATAATATCAGCTATTCAAAAAAATAAAATAAAGATGAACATTATCCACGGAACATGTTCCATTTGACAGATACATTATTTGAATCGTCGATTTGGGATTGGTTAATGGCGGGCAGATGTCACGACCGGACAGCCAATAGGAGAGCGCTCCGATATTATTTCATAAAACATAACCTAACTATTAACGGGATTGCAGCGCGCTTTATTATCTTTGGGAGTGGAGATATTATTATTTGGTTTAGGCTGTGGGGTGCGATAAATAATATTAGTTTGTTTTCTACTCCGTGCCTCATGGTGATACGTGGTTCACTATATTTAATAGTTTTTTGCTTGCTTAGTGCGATAGTGTAACACCTAATAAAAGTCAAAATAAAATTCTACCAGCTGACCGTGTATACTTCGTATCACTTAGGTAGCTACATTATAAGCCTATCTACTGATTACCAATCAATCACAGCCACAAAAACAACTTTGACCCTCAGGAACTGATGCATGTGCCTGCGAAACTATAGTAAGGTTATTAAATTTGTGGAAAAAAAATAAATTGTTTTATTTAAATTACTGTACCTATTTAAAAAAAATTCACCAAGAATGAACGTTTTAACTGTATCCTTTGTTGTATCCTTTGGAGAACTCTTGTTGCCTCCCTATGCCCCTGAGTGGGGTGTAAAAGGGAGTATTGATTGATTGATTGATCCTTTGTTGTAGATACCTAGCACATTTGATAGGTATTATTTCTGAATAATTATCTTATATAACTTATATAAGAAAGACTTATCGTCACCTACAAATCCTGTAGGTATCTATACTTATGTATTTATTGAGTACCTATATCATTGTCTATTTTTCAATGTTCAATTTTACTTTGTTTAACTTTTTGTTGGTAAAATTTGTATATGTATATGATAGGTCGTCAATGCATAATTTTAAAAATTGTGTGTTAATTATACCTTAGTTTTTTTTTAGAAGGAAAACAATGAATAGGTATTACCAACATATGTCTAACATTGCTGCTGTTCTAGAGTGTTTTGTAGGCAATCATTCAAAATAAAGATAGACTTGTAATGAAAGCTATAGGATTTTAGAGAATTTGTAATGGCAAGACAAAAGCCTTTTTCTAAAGCAGTTCAATTATTCTAGCTAGGATATTATCGACCCAGAGCAACGACTTTGTGATTAAAAATAGGGGTGACGTTTAAAAAAATCAATTTCACACATTTGTTAATGTTCAATAGGTAGGTACCAACCTACATATAAGCTCTTTATAAAATTTATATAATCACATGATCTCGCGTGGTAGCACAGGACGAGCTAGGGGCCTTCAGCTGTTGTACGTACAATCTCTTGAGGCGTTTTATCAAAAAATGCTGATCATAAAAACGATCAAAATAATGATTTGGTGCTGTTTGCATAACATCAGGAGAATATTTTTTTAATGTGAGACAACTCTATCTATATGTTACACAATGATGAAAATAATAATTATGCAATACTTTAAAAAAAGGTTGTTTCGAACTAGACTGATCCTCTGATTGACTGATTCTTTTAACTTTAACATCCTTATAACGCGCAACGTCTACAAAGCAGTCTCAAAATGGCTGCCACCGTCGTTTGGATTGTTAGAAGGGGGATGTGTGTGATCTACCTGATATGCTGGTGTCGGATGGCTTTCTTTCTTTCGTCTGTGATTTATTTCTTCTTTCACTGTTCTTCACTAAATTATAGATGGTTGGTAGTCCAGTGGTATCGATCGCCGGCTTTCATGCGCACAGCGTATTGGAGGTCGTAGGTTCGAATCCCGGCCGTGCCGACCATTTCCGCTTTCACAACACAACCCTTTGGTTAGTGTGAAAGATGTCAAAAAGTGTATTTGTGTTCACTTCGAGTGAGCAAAGATTCATTTAAAAAAAAATTCTTCAAAAACTTCATTTGACATCTTATACATTACCTATAGACAAACGACAATGTCCAAAAAATAAATCGTTTAAAATTCAACGAAAAGAACACTTTTTTATTTCATAATTTTATCACAAACATAGAAATGTCAATATTTGATACAAATTAATAGGTTAGACACACTGGAAACAAGGATTGGTAAGTATATAGACCTTTTCCTATCCGTTCTTTTTTTCGTTCGCTAAGTCGATTCCGATTTACAGTCTGAGGCCCAGTTTTTGGTCTCGTAATGTACACAAGCTTTTTTACAAGAAGAGGTTCTTGCTGGTTTCTTGGAGATGAAGAGTATTGGAGGCCAAGACTGGATACATGCTATAACGCCATCGGAAGAAGACGCTGAACATCTGTTTGTTTTCGAAGATTTAAATTTAATTAATTTTATTTTTTTATTTATAAAACAAATAAATATTTACAAATATAACAAATTAGAGTCACGCCAAATCTTATAAGATTTGTCGGCGTGTTCTCTTTCTATGTTCATTTTAAAATATAAACTCAATAATATACTACATTAAAATAACCTAAAATTAAATATTCAGTTTTTAGTTTAAAAACTAATTATACAAAAACCCACACTTTATTAACCATTCCTTTAATTATACATTCATTCATTGAAAACAAAAACATCAAAATTACGCACAAAACACTTTTTCTTATAAATAATGTAGCTAGATATTTTTTCGAAAAACATTTTGTAGGGGTGACAATGGCTGCCGAAGTAGAAAAGAAAACCCACGCCCGATATTACTATGAACGTCCATAACTCATACGTAGACCCATAAAGGCGAACAAAGTGGGATTTTTTCAAAGTGTCGAATGGCCACCGGCAAACTGCGGCATGTTTCTCATATTGCCGGAGTCGTGCCAATAACTTACGTCTGTTACATCATCAAACAAAAACCTAAGAGATATCAACCCGCATCTTCCTTTTAATAATACATCACGATATTACTTTTTGTGCGGTGACAGATGCCGTTAACAACTCTTAGGACCAATTTCATTTCGCTTCCAACAGCACAAATGTGGCGACTCAGCACCGAACACATACCTTCTAACTCGATTATTTTCTTTTGGAGAAATTGATTAAAGTCGGGATCGCTTGGAATACAAAAATCATATTATTCTTTTTATGATTATTGTTTTAGTGGAGATGATATGAACTAAATATGAAGGTAAGTAGATAGATACCCACGAATAAACTAAAGCCTTTAAATTAAATGTATTCATATCTATATATACAAATAACTTTTACGTAATAAGTAATAAGTTCTTTTTGCGAAATTGGATGAGCTGAAAAGATTATTTATTTTGAAATCTACGCAACTGATGTTTGATTTTACGTAAAATTACAAATCAGAAAAAAATATTTAATTATTGGTTTTGACAGAAGAGAATAATAGGTAGGTACCCACAACAATATTATCGAGTGAAAAGAGTGAAATCTAAACATACCTATCAATAACACTCTACAATGAATAATGGCTGAAAAATCAGCCAGAAAGACCACAAAAATATACCTACTAATTTGTAACTTTTTGCGCATTTAAATGTTAGTCCTCGCGCTTTCGTCCAATAAAAGCGCTTGTCAGTCAGACACCAATGATGGGTATGAGATAAGCAGCTGTGAACCACCTTTATTTGATCAAAATGTTTCAAACTCCTATATTTTTTGACATTTTCTCCAGAAATAGAGTATATACGGTGTTTTGTGTATCAATAATTACCTAAGGTCTTTCTTTGGGTAACACGACGATTTGAGATCAGTGGAATTTTCTCAGCTATGAACCGGTTTAAGTTCGCAAACGGCCTTCATTTTCAATAAGTAGGTAAACACCTAATATCAATCATTTGAATACTTATCAATTTATACGAAAGGGCAAATAATAGTTTTGACAAGTTGGTTGCGAACGTTAAAGTCTAAGAAATATCACCAATCTCAGGAATAGTAAAAAATTATATCCCTCATAGACACCTTTTTAGGTACCTAGGTAGGGGCTTATACACCTATCCTGGATATTTTGGGAGGAGTGCGAATGTGGTGAAACAAAAAAAAACTTGTCGGAGGGGAGCGTTGGTGGGTAGGGACATCCTGGTGGTCTCATAAACCACGAAGCGGGTGTTATTGATGGCTTGGGGTGTAACCAAAAAATATTATTATTATGTAGTATGGGTAGTTACCTATGTGGTGGGACTGCGCAGTTCTTTTCCTCCCTCCTATTCAGCTGTTATCTCCTCGCTTTTTACATCACACACCAAAACTTCTTTTCTCATAAGTTGTAGATAATTTGATCTAGCATGTGTGGGCAATCCACCCTAACTCAATCATACAAAAATACAATTATAGCTAATTTTACAGTTAGGTAACAATCCATCAAGCACATTTCCGAAGATTGTCCTTTTAGAGCTTTTTCTGGACCAATTAGTATCCACAATATTATGTCACTACCGAGAGCCCTTGAATGGCTTAGAAGTCTGTATATTGCTTTGCAAGATTTGTGTATTCTAAATACCTATAGCACTTCTTGTCTGTTTTCTAACAATGCCAATAGAAACAATTAGAAAAATTCTTTGTTCATATATCAATGTCATAAAATTGTCATTGCTCACAAAATATTACGAAAGTGGAAAGTTACAAAACCGTACACGTTTAGTGTATATAGGTACCTACCTAGTGATAGCCTCAAAAAGTTGGCAACTAATATAAATAATCATTGTATGACTATCCTGATCAATTTATATATAGATAAGTCAAAAATGTAAGATAAGGATGGTAGAAAGGTACTCCAACAAGAAGAATTGGTTGAAAAAATAAATATCTTTGCATACCTATTGGTTAGGAAATAAAAGCTATACCTACCCTAGCATTCTGAAGACACTCAAGGCTGATTAACATAATACACGCAGGTAAGTGGTGGCCGGGTATAAATCAGGAGATCTAGTAATTGGAAAAGTTCCATGAGCGGTGTCACCCAGATAATGGGTCCCCATTAATATCCCGCTCCTCCGCACAAATAATTATCTATCATCGGCACAATATAATGCAGCCCCCAACACGAATCCAAAACTAAACAAACACAACAAATTTACCCCCAAGATAATCCCCTCCGTGAAGAGATACATTTGTATAAGGATACATGGAGTGGTCGCTATGTGGATGATGCTTTATAACAATATCACACCATCACGGTACCTAAATCTTGTAAGGGGGTTTGTTTATGTCTAGCTAAATTATTGAATTGTTTCATAGCATCTAGTTTTTCCAGAATCCAGTTTGGACCTGATGACTGAATGGGAGGTAGGTACCTAATAGAAGATATTATCTTTAATTATCTGTTTGTAACCTCGTGTACTTAGGTTCCTAAAGAGGCAATTGGACCTCTCTACAATAGAGCTCT
Organism: Mystacides longicornis; assembly: GCA_963576905.1. Taxonomy (NCBI): domain Eukaryota; kingdom Metazoa; phylum Arthropoda; class Insecta; order Trichoptera; family Leptoceridae; genus Mystacides; species Mystacides longicornis. Next base: position 18,040,329 of record OY756425.1, read on the forward strand.
TTGGTTGTTTCCTATTTTTCTTTTAAACTTTGCGTTTTTTTTTTAGTTTATCGGGTCAAAATTCAAAATCAGATAAAGACGTAGGTTTACCGATAGTGCTTCAAAATCCCAGAAGACATTCTGTATCTGAGAACCAAATTGTTTCAGCTCCACTTTTCGAATGAAATCACTTAAATACGTATTGGAAATATACGCCTAATATTCTCTCCGGGCCAAAAAGACACTGAAAATGTACATATCTTTTTTTGGAAATAAGACAAGTTGGCTCCCGGGTGGGTATACCTTTTTTTTAAATCAATCAACTTTTAAAATATGTTCTACCTATGTAAGTACTTATACAGGGAACGAAAATGTAAAGATATTAAAAAATGAAATATACCTACCTAACATAATTGGAGATTTCTTGCTAGATGAAAAAATATTTTCAAAATGTTTTGATGAAAGGACGTAAAATTTTACATAACAAAGTCATCAAATATACCAACATCACAAACTTTTAAAAATTAAATAGATGTTAATGTATACAGTTACAGTGTTATTAATAATCTTGATGGTATAACGTTATGCAATGGTTTATACCATGGTCTAAGAAAAAGTTATTAATAATCCAGGTCAGTATAGGTACCATAATAAACCATAGAATACGCATATAAAATTGAATCGTTGTACCACGGTTTTAGAGATTTAGTAATTCTATGGTTTATACCAGTGATAAGGTGTTTTTATTAATAACACTGTTAAAGGATATTGCAACTGCGCAAGTTCAAGCCCAGTGACGAGCTCTTTTTGTCTCCCTTTGCCCCCAAGTGGGGTCGATAAAGGAAGATTAGATAGATTACATATTTACTGAAAAAGTTGTATTAATAGATTGATATGTTTTCTTCACCTCAATAATCAACTGAATAAGTATTAAGTATTTCATATGATAATTTTTTGAGGGAAAATCCCTGATGTGAATTGCTGATCCAAAATCTGAGTATTAATATTAGGAATAAGAGAACAATCAATGAAATGGACAGATTGTACGTACGTGCATCTGTAATAAAGTGAGCCGGCGTTTTGTTAGTCGGGGGAGAAACTCCACAATTACTTCTAATATTGCCCTGGTATTGTGTTATCTAATGGATAAGGTGACGCGGCAAAGAATCCAAACAGATGTCGGCAGTTACATCCCACCTACACCACCTAGTACCTACCCATGGAAGATAGAACCTCCATCCCATCCCAATCCCTTTGTCCCCATCTAACACATCGGAGTAACACGTCTATGTACATAAAACGATTGAATTCAAGTGAGAACCTCTGTACCTACTAATAATAATGAAATAACCTAATGGAATCCAGCGATGTTGCCGTATCTACTACATTTATATAAGTACAATTGGTGATATATACCTAGTGGTTATCTATCATGCACTTTCAAAAGTGTTTTTTTTTTTGTGATTAAAAAACGAAAATATTTTTGGACGTGTTCTAAAAAAATATTTGTAGCAGGATAAAAAAAAATATAAATCTTAGAATTCTATAAAATAAATAGACAAAATGCATCTAGACTACAAAAAACTTTGAATCAATTTGCTTATAGCATAATATAATCTTACCAGGGAGTTTATATAGAGTAAAAAATAAAAATCATATAAGAACTAACTATAGGTATTTGATTAAAAATTACATTGTTTTTAGTTTGATTAATTTTAATCCATTAATTAATTATTTTGTTTTATTTATTCCATCCGATCATGTTGGTGTGTTTACAGCTTACTGCCGTTTTGAAAGTTAGCATAGAGTAGGTACCCACGTGACTTTTTTCCAGACTTTTAATGTATTAATTAATTAATTATGAATGACTCAGTCAAGAAAGTATATTATATAAAAAAACAATAAATGAACTAAAATTAATAAATTATTGTTTTATTGGCAGTAGGAAAGGGGTATGCAAAAACGTTTTATTACGTATAGACAAGTAAATAATTTGGAATGCCTAATTAATTTAAAATAATTTTTGCTATTATAAAACTAACCTTGTATCTAGTAAATAATCAAAGAAGTCAATTAACATTTTGAAAAAAAAATATTTTTTATTCGCTAGTCATGTGTTTTCTCATATTTTTTTTTGTTACTGATGTAGGTACGTTTCATACGTTACTCGTACCTACTGTAAAAATACAACGCCTATTTTCACGCAACCTGCATAGCACGTTTTTTATTACATTTTTTTTTTAATTTTGTTTAATCCGTGCTCAAATATCAATATACCCAGTTATCTTGGTTATAACGGTATGTTTATTAAATTTCACAAGGATGTTTCTATAATCAATTGGGACTCGGTTCAGTGTCATGTTATGTAAAAGGTGATGGAAAATGTGTTTTTTCACAATATTATGCATGAGTAGGTTCACGGTGGATACTTTTTCATTTCTCATGCAACTTTTCTCATATTTAAGCATATTTTATAGGAATGTAGTCCCAGTTTTACCAATTTGTATTTTAGGAATTAGAAATGGTTGTCTTTTAGTCTCAAAAATAAGATTCTAACATCATTAGAGTCTTATTTCATCTGTTTTCAGATTACGTAATATGCATAATATTGTATTATAATGATCTAGCTATATAACCTAGCGACTTATATAATAGTAGGTATTGTCAATGTGTGTCCGAACTATCTTAAAACCCTTTACGCAGTCATGTTGCAATACTGCAACGTTGTCCAGCAGCCCTATTCACGACAAAGTTTGAATCGAACTTCGAACTAAACTTAGACTTAAACTTTTCTGAAAACTTTTCTAAATATCTAGTCATATAAGTAGTCTGTGATCTGTCAGATTTACTACCTGTCAGATTTACTCCGACTTTTCCAACTTTATTCATATTAAAATAATATTATTACAAATAAACACGCATATGTGGCTTGTAAATACGGAATAAATCAATTATAAAGGCTGAAAAAGAAATTTAGATGGGCGAAATGTACATATCTAACAGACAGAATTTTTGACAGCTCAATAAGTTGGAAAAGTCGGAGTAAATCTGACAGGTAGTAAATCTGACAGATCACAGACTACTTATATGACTAGATATTTAGAAAAGTTTTCAGAAAAGTTTAAGTCTAAGTTTAGTTCGAAGTTCGATTCAAACTTTTTCGTGAATAGGGCTGCTGATTGTCTCGCTTAATTTATTAAAGAGTGTTGTAATTTGCGGGACGAGTAGGTACCTACGCCGTCTAGCACAAATAATACAATATTCGCTACAAAAATATTGCAGTGCTGCATATCTCTCAGCCTAATGATAACCCATTCTTTGACAATTATAACAATCCCAGATAAAAAAAAGAAAGAATGTAGGCACCAAATTGGTATAATTTACTCAAAATATTTCAGATGTAAAACAAAGAAACAAAAAAACGACCTTAGAGCCATCTAACGAAAGCTCGTGAAAGTTCTTTTTTATCTTTTTTATAATGTTTTAAATGATGCTATATCAAAGTATGTTCCCTCAAAAACTGTATCAGGTTCCCCAAAATTTCCTGTTTGGTATAGTGGTCCTCTCAGAAAGGTTATTAAAGAGAAACTGAAGGCTCACAAAAAGTGGAAATGCTCGGGATTGTCCCATGACTATGATGTCTACTCACTACTCCGTTCAAGACAAAAACGTTTGCAAAAAGAATGTCTAAAAAGACACGTTGAACAGACAGAAAAATCTATAAGAGCAGATCCTGGACGAGTTCATCATTATATTTCATCTAAGAAACCACATACCGGATATCCGCCAAATATGTTTTATAAGAGTATTTCAGCCAATGACACAAGTGCGATGTGTGAGCTTTTCAATGACTTTTTTTATTCTGCTTTTGAGAGAGGTGGAGCTGCGCGGGATCATCGTGTAATAAATTCAGGTGAGCTTGATCTCAACATAATCAATTTTGATATGGATGATATTCATTCTAAATTAAAGGCACTAGACTTAAATAAGGGTCCAGGCCCTGATGGTATACCTCCATTGTTGATAGTCAAATGTTCCAGAGAGCTCTCAGTGGCTCTGACACTTCTTTACAAGAAGTCGTTTAATGAGGGAATTTTTCCTACTAAATGGAAAATGTCTTATATTACACCAGTTTTTAAGTCTGGCGATAAACATAACATAGAAAATTACCGCCCCATCTCAAAACTTTCGCTTTTCAGTAAAATAATGGAAAGGATCGTCGTCGAGCAGATAACACCTGTAATTAAATCCTTTATTATGGCAAATCAACATGGTTTTTTTCCAGGAAGGTCTGTCGATTCCAATCTTGTTCAGTTCACAGACTATATTTTGAAAGCAATGGGCGATGGTTCGCGGGTGGATGCGGTGTACACAGATTTTTCGAAGGCGTTCGATAAGATAAGTCACACAATATTAATAAAAAAACTCAGTATCTATGGTGTACACGGTAATCTATTGAGATGGCTTGCATCTTATATAGACAGCAGATTGCAGGCTGTAGCAATTAATGACTGTATTTCTAAATTCCGACCATGTACTTCAGGTGTACCGCAGGGATCTCATTTGGGCCCTATATTATTTATCATGTACATTAATGATATTCAAAACTGTTTTAAATTTTGTGATTTTCTTGTCTATGCCGATGACATTAAGATTTTCAGTAGAGTGAAAGGTTTGCAGGACGCTGTGAACATGCAGGCGGATTTGGATCGTTTGTATTTATATTGCAAAACAAACAATCTTTACTTGAATGTTTCCAAGTGTTCTTGTATTTCATTTACCCGTTCAAATATCCAAGTACTGTTTGATTATATGATAGATGATGTACCATTAAAGAGACAGAATGAAGTTAAAGATTTGGGAGTAACGCTTGACAGTAAGATGCTATTTAGAACTCATACAAATAATATGGTAGAAAGGGCCTTAAAACAGCTGGGATTCATCCTGAGAGTCTCTAAGCCATTCCAATCTGTTGAAACACTTAAACTACTTTATTACACATATGTTCGAACTTTGCTTGAGTATGCCTCGATTGTGTGGAATCCCCAATATGTAACATACATAGAAAGGTATGAAAGGGTTCAGAACAAATTTTTAAAAAACTTGGATTACAGGTGTCGTTTGGCTTTTGACACTATAGGTCGACAACTATAAAAATACCATTCCATACACTAAAAATGCATTGGGGACTGGTGGTAACAGGGGGTAGCGGACAGCGCTAGGACGAATCGCGTGCGGGTATTTCAGTTTCCCGCCGCCTTCGCAATGGGAAGGACGTCTGAGTTGGGGCCTAACGCTTCTTTGTATTTTTTTATTTATTAAGGTGTCTGCAAACAAGTAAAATGAGTACCGACTTCAAACGATTAATATTATTGCAAATTTAATCGTTTTACATGCTATGCAATATATTAGGTAATATAAAGTAGCAGCGGTTAAAGCTACATTTAAAAAAAAATACCTACGATTTCGATTCTTCCCTTTAATATTATAGGTAGACATAACAGATTTAATTATTTTTTCTCTACTCTGACATGATAAAATATATATTATAATAAACACAAAGCATAAAAAGAAATTGATAAATGGAGAAGATTCTAAAAGACCAATTCAGAAAACATATTAAGTAGGTACCTACCAACCAACAAAACGAATTCTTTAAATGTTCTATCAACAGTTATCAACCTTATATCTTTTTATATCGCAGCATCATAATAACAAATTAAAAGAAAACATACCTATTACGAAGAATATGACAAACGGAGGAGTAGCCAACATACAATTTCTTAGAGCCAACCTTCAACCCATTAGAAATTTTACAAACCTAGGTACTATTTTTTTTTTTTTTAATTAATCCGTTAAGATGGTATCTAATTGATATAATAATTGAGAAAAGCATAATAAACTTTCTTAGAATTTACCTGTAACTGTAAGTACACTTTAAGTATTACGAGTATCCCAGCTAAAATATATAAATGTCGTATACCTGCATCAGTAGCGACTTTTTAGCCCGTCTCCGGCTACCCTTACTTCGTCCCCCTGATTCCGCACCTACAGATTTTAGTGTATGGAGTGGTATTATTATAGTTGTCGACCTATAGGAAACAATCGGCCGAATACCATAAAATCACTACCTTAGAAAATAGGCGGACTATTAAGGACTTGACTTATTTGCATAAAATAATACATGGAGCTGTTGATTTCGAATACCTTGTAGGGCTGATTTCTCTAGATTGTCCCATTCGAACAACAAGAACACATTCAACCTTTAGACTCCCACGGTGTAGAACAAATTATGCACAGAATTCCTTCATACAAAGAACATGCAATAATTATAATACTTTTTTCAGGTGCGTCGACATATTTCAATCTTCGGCAACAAAATTTAAAAGTCTCGCGGTGGCTGCCCTGTTCAACTCACGGTAGCTGGTCTAACTGCACTGTCTGGTTTGTGACTGCGATTTCCCCAATTCCCTTCTTCCCTCATTCTCCCTTTTTAGAGCGTTTTTCTAGTTATTAATAGAGTTATATTTATACGTAGAAAACTGTTTCACAACTTATTATAACCTCATGTATTGTAAGCATATGACATAATTAATTGTAATATTAGCATACTGTTTGGTCGAATTGATGTACCATATTTTAAATTTATAATATATGTTACATGACTGTAAGTTTGCTTGAATAAAATAAAATAAAAAAAATAAAAAAATAAAAAAGTTATTGAATATGCATTTTTGAACTTGGAATATTGTTAGAGTAATGAGGTCCCTACGGAAGAAATCGTCGTGTGAACAGGTAATAGATGTTGTTCAGATCCTCCCATCTGACAGGTATATATATTGTAAATTACTAGTTAGTTTAGAGCAGGGGGTGGGTCGCTACTCCCAGACCAGATCCTCTTGGGGCTGGTGCTGCCTGTGTACACGGGAGGGTAATTAATGTGGCCCACAGAGTCTCTGGCGACGTGATTTATTGTGCGACACTCGTGTTTGTCTACACAGCTACAATGCCATTTTAATAGCGGCTCGGAACACAGCTGGCCTAATCCATCTTCAATTTTAATTAAGTACTATACTGTAATATATATCTACTTATAGGTACGTACCTACCTAACCTCTTTAAAACAAATTCTATAAAAAATCCTTTTTAGTATTAAAATCTGAATGGAATTACACAAACATGGGCGTAAACCATATGGCGTTGGTTTTAAAATATTGCAAAAAAGTACTTGCCAATCCAAGTAAGAGGTGGCCATGAAATAACAATAATTAAGTCCTAAGATTTCCTATATTAAGAATAATCATCCACAGATTTTTGGATTTCATTTCATTATACTGAAATTAATTTTCAATTGTTTAATCCTCCAATAAGAGACTAGGCTACTTTTCATTCGAACGGTTCGCAAGCAGCTACCCACTTCCTCGCTAAGGGATGTTTTATCAGCACGCCACATTCAACCATCCCGGGGAGAGTAGGCAGAGAGAGCATGAATAAACAAATCATCCGCTTAATTGTTTCCACCACACCATCATAACTCCTCGTCTTGGCAGCAGAACTCTATAAAGCTGATTCCAAAACCTTCCAGCTAATCGGTACTTAGGTACCTATACCACATAATTTCTTACCTTCGTTAGCAAATTCCATAATTTCTCTTTGATTACCCTTAGTTTACATGCCTTTAATTGCACTCTTTTGGTAGGCATTATTTAGTAGGTAAGTATAAGCAAACAAACAAGTAGGTAGGTACTAAAAAATAGGTTTTAATAAAAATACCTAGTTTAAAAAAAAACGACATTTTATGAAGGCATTAACGCATTCATTTTAATTTTCCAATATTCTGATAAAGTTAAGGGAAGATTCATACAGCGAGAAAATATGCAGTGATTGCGAGAAAAATAGGACAAAAAAAACAAAATATTAGTTTTTCCGTAAGGTAAGGTTACAACATAGGAACGCTATTTTTTAGTAATGAGTTATTGGAAGCGAATTAGGTACAAATACCTATAAGTAGATAGCTAGAATGGATTTACGGGATCATCAAATACCTCATCTAAACAAAGGTACCTACTTACTTATAGGTTCCTATTCTCGTTGGTAGTTTTTGCTGGTTTTTAAAATGTCCAAAATAGAAAGCTAGATAATAAAAATGGTAGAAATCTGAGAGGTTCGGTCTTCGATTTTCGTCTACCTATTCAAAAGGGCGAGTTCGAAAGCTGCAACCGACAATAATTGTTATTATTTAGGAAGGTACCTACATACTTACCTACTCTTTTACGTTTTTGCTCATTGTGAAATATCTCAAATTGTTATTGCTTTAATTGAACCCTAATTTAGAAAAACACAAGTTTTGCGTTTACTGAAATTAACACATGGGTCACATTTTATGTTTAAAGACTAAATTTAAAATGTTCGTCGATCAGCGTACTGTATTTCTATGTCTGAACATATCATTTCTGGTTACCTATAGGTAAAGCACTGATGCTTTACCTATAGGTAACCAGAAAACAGATAAACGTAATTAAACCTTTCATAGTGAGCATTGTTTGTGCTGTGAAAGTGAAAAAAGTCTAGTCTGAGAGAATAATTACGAAAGTCAAAATTAATAGACATCTCGTCATGTTAGTAGAAGAAAAAGAAAATCTTATTATATGTGTGTAGTCATTAAGTAAGTATAGATAGAGACACCCATATTTCAAGTCACAATAAAAAAAACAATAAAATGATGTCGGAGTCCGATCATAAAAACACAATATGATGGTTTGATAGGAGAACATCTTATGGTTATCCTCTTGTGTGGTCCCATCGGTATTGGTCAAAAGTGATGTAACACGCACTCCCCGCTGCCATGTTGTGGCCTGAATGCCCATTATGCCCCATTATCAGACAGCGCACCACCATTTTATAATGTATCATCCCTTAAACTGACAATACGCACTCAACAATAATATTTTCTATAAAAAGACAGCGACATTTTTTTTATTCTATATTTATTTATTTTTTAATAGATACGAAAACACGATACTTTTTTTTATTGGTGTTCGCTTTTTTTTTGTCCCATGGCTTCCCGAGTAGTGGAATCAGTCCTAATCTCGGGACAAGGTAATGGGATTAAATGGTTTTACACATATTTAATTTTATCAATTTAAAAAGGCAGTCGGCAACAATAAATATATAAGAGACCTTTTTTACGGTTTAGCCAGTTTAGATCAAAATATTTATAGTGATCTTAAATCATCCCTTGAAGTGACACACAAAAACGTTTAAAGATTATCTCATGGCTTTTATATTATTAACATACACGAGTGACAAAACATTTATACCTACTGCTTATCAAGTTTTTGGCTGACACTTGGTAGTATGACTTCAATTTTAAATTAGTAGGTAGTAAAAAATAACAAGAATATTCTTTCATAACTTCCTAAGCATTTACTTTCTTACATAAACTAGTTTTTGAGAAAGATCTATTCCTCTTCTTTTGAGTTAGATAAAGACTTTTTCCATCACTGAAAAAGAGAACATTCGATGTTTGAACATAAGGTTTCTGAAATTATAAGTTAGACTATTTAAAACTTAATGATTTAAAGGCATAATTATTAATAGTAGGTACCTACCTAGGTAAGATCAGAAATCTCAAATAAATTAGGTTACCTACCTGATGTCTACATATGTGTTGATACCTAAGAGTTCTGAGAAAAGGGGATTCCCAATTCCTAGAAAAGTCGAGTCGAACTGAGTTTTTTTTTTGTATAAGATTATAGACGTGAAGTCTGCTTACTAAGAGATCGGCCCAAGAAGAACTGAGAAGAAGCAAGAAAAAAAATGAAACAGTAGATAGGTGAACATGTTGAGAATTCTCATGATTAGGAGTTTCGGAGACTAACATTACCACCTAATGGCGAACGTTGTTAACGTAAAGTGATCACACTAAGCCAGCCTTCGAAATAACAGTAGAAGACGGTCGTAAGCCCATAGTGGTTTTTTCCATTTAAAAATTGAACATTAGTAATGAATTGTTAGTCATTAGTTGTTAGTTTTTCTTTAAGATGCTTACCTACCTATCTACTAGATAAAAAGTTCAAAAATATTTTTTTATAATAGGTGCTTATAATGGCGAATGATTAATGAAAGATCTATAATGTGATATTCTCATTGCAAAACTTTGAATTCTTACCTAGTTATACCTACTATTATTCTTAAGATTTGTTAGTTTGTTGTGCTGGTCCATTGTATGACTGTGCGATGTGAACGATGCCCGCCACCAGCGTTGATGAGAACACTTTGTTGTTAGTCGGCGAAATATTTACCGACAAAAAGGCGTGTGTTGTGACATTTTTGGCACAAAGCCCCATAGAATGGATCAAAATAATGCAATAAGTCAACCAGATTCCTCAGCTAACCTGCTGCGATGTATCGGCTCCGTAAAGGCAGTCACACACAAAGAGAACCTTTATTCACTTTAATAAAATATATCACATTGACTATCTGTTATAGTTACCTTTGCAGGTATTACCTATCTGTTTTCAATCTAGAATCACCATTCTAAATTTTTGTGAATTTTAATGGTATTTTGCAAGATTTAGTTCTGAAGACTAAAATTTGTCAACAATATCGCATTTAGTAGGGTAGGGCGGGGCTAGTTGAGCATAGGGGCAAGTTGGGCAATCGAAATATCTCGAAAACTATTCACCGCACACGAAAGCATCAAATAGCGAAAAGAAGGGTTTGCGGGAGGGTAATACATCGCGCGACCGCTGGTGACCACTTATCAATCACGAGAAGTGCAAGCGACAATTGTTTGTTTTTTGACAAAAAAGTAAAATAATCGCTAACCGAAATAATTCATCTGTATTAGTCAAATGTTATCCGTTTCCAATTAGGTAAGTGTTAAATTTACATACATTTATTGTACTTTTGATATGTATAGAGGTTCTGGTTATAATTCGAACCGTTTTTACATACCCTCATCTTTTTTTTTAAATTTCGGATTGGGGTTAGTTGAGCAATAGTTGCTCGAAAAGTAAAATATGTTTTTTATTATTGGTTTTAGGATGCGGACTTATAAAAGAAAGACTACAAGATGTTCATACTCTATTCACGATTTGAATGATGCTGTTAAGGCTGTCAACGATGAGGGAAAAAGTGTGAATGCCGCTGCCAAAAAAATTCGGTATCAAACGGTTATCGATTTTATATTCAAACAAAATTGTTTTTAGTTTTGTTGTTTTGTCACTAAAAGACTATAAATAAAAAGTTGATTGTCACACATAAATTTTATTTCATGTCTAGTTAACATTAAATCCATGATTTGGTTAGACTTTCTAAGTGCTCAATTTGCCCCATACCCTTGCTCAACTTACCTCACCTATGGGGTACGTTGAGCATACATGAGTTTCTGCATTTAAACAGTTGTAGCTCTTAAACTCGACATGTTAGAAATAAATTACTGTGGACACTTTTGCAAAGGGATAAACTAGCAATCCATCAGTATGCATAACAAGCAATTAAAAAGATTCGTTGAGGAGCTATAACCGCTTAAGTAAAAAATTGCTCAACTAGCCCCGCTCTACCCTACGTAAAAGGTTACCTTGTAGAGATATGCGTACATGTATCTACATAAAATTTTTCCGATAAGGGAGGGTTTGTGATCGTTGCCAGCGCAGCGGATCAGTTGACGCCTTTAGTATAGGTACGTACAGCGTACATCAACAGATCGTGAGTTCGAATTCCGGTGCAACCATTTCCACAACACAAACTTTTCATAAGTTGGATAGTAATGATGTAAGAAACTGTTGTAATGTTACCTATGTTATATTTTTTTAAGGACCTTTGCTTTTAATGATGGAGATTGGAGAGGGATAAATAAAATCGGAGCCCTAGGTACCTACTATTTGCAGCTGCCCAAGACAAGAAATAATATCTATAGGTACCTACTCATGGGTGATTTTCGAAGTTGATGGGCAGATCCAATATTACACATGAAGAAAAATGGATATCTTATGTGAATTTGAGCCACTACAAGCTTACGCCGTCCTATACTACTACTTCGATTGCTATACTCATTCGAATACTTACAAAGTACGGAACTGTTTTATCATATAGGTAAAGTACCTAAGTCCTCTAGAAAAAAATGTAAAAAGTTATTTGTATTTGAAATTAATGCTGCATCGATTGAAGAAACAATCGGGATTATATAATATTAATAATGGACTTAATATATTAGGGGTTAAGCATTCAACAGTTGTAGGTAGGTACCTACATGAAAATCTTAGTGTGGTAGGTATACCTAGGTACACTGTCTATCTACTCATAAGGGATGTACATAAGCCAGGTTTTTTACAATAACCTTGCAGTTCGAGCACAATGTAGCGTTGGATAATTGCACACACAGCTACATGTGTTCCTCTGGTCTCCTATATTCTACCTACCTATGGCATAGCATATCCGCCATTGTTAGGAGACAGTGTTTTATAGTCCCAGCACCAACACAAAGTGACCGCAGATATTAATACTCGCTCACCGCAGAGCCTATTTTATTTTGTCATTTCACAACACAAAACAAAGACACGTCCACACAATAAACAACAACAAAAAACACAAATATTATTGTTATAAAAGAAAACAATCATATTATATAACTTTTAGATTACCTATTTCCTTTTTCAAGTCTGTTATATTATTATTCTGATGAATAAGTATAATATTGAAGATATGTAAGTTTTCTCTTTTTTTCCTATGTTTTCCTGGTTTTCATCTTTATTTCTCGAGGTCTGGTCATTCCAATTACTGGTCTTCGCCTCTAAAGCCCATCGTTAAAAAAAAATGTCCCAATCAAGATACCTCCAAATGGATAATCCCACGGACGATATGACCTACCCAATAAACGCGTTGATTTGCGATCTTCCTTATGATTTGTGTCCTGTATTAGGGTGAAAACACGTAGAACGTCGATTCCGACCCGCGCCGTGCACGCAACGTGGTCGACTTCGAATGACATGGTCCGGTCATATAGGTTCAGTCTTAGAGGAGGGCCAAGTCAGGAACAAAAGAAATAGGAGAGCATGTATGCGGAATGTTATGCGTTTGGAAGAAGCGAAAGAGGTTTGTTTGGATAGGAAAGAATGGAAATCCATATTCTCTGCCTACCCCTTTATGTAGGTAGATAGATATTTTAGAAACTGAAATTTGTAAATTGTGATAATTAACCTATCATATAAAATCATTTTACATTTTACAGTGGCGTCCATGGTTGGGATGGAGAAGCAAACGCAGGCCAATGATGAGGTAGAGTGACGACATCGTGGCTTGCACTAGTTTAGGCTGGATAACGAAATCACAAACGAGAGAGAAATGGCGACAATTGAGGAAGGTCAATGTTCAAAGTGGAAGCAAGAAGGCCAAAGAAAAAAGAAGATAACCTATGATTGCACTACCTATAGGTATATAGTTATCTATCAAAAAGTAATCTGTCTCAAAAAAGGCTTTATTAAAATGGATACATTTCAACTCAAAAAAAAAAAAACAAACAAAAACCAATAAAAATATTTTGCCAAATTTTGAACAGGTAAATGGGATCCTATTTTCGCCAAGTGTATTACAGGTGTCAACTTTAAACAATATAAGGAAACACAATGGCAGGCATCATGGCGAGATCACAGATTTATTAAGCGCATTATTCTGGCATGTTGATCTATGAATCTGTCAAAACACTTTGCCGCCCTTTCATGTTATCGTATTATTGTGGTGGGTGCTCGCTTAACAAATTTGCCGACTGGCAACTCTGGTGGCCCACTCGTCTCGCATAGAGAAAAAAAAACATAAAGATTTCTATAATAAAATAATCGTATCTATATGTATGCATTTTATTATTATTTGTTATCGTTTTGTAGTGTGACAACATTTCCAGAGACAAATTTCACACGAGCATTGTAAACGATACGGTATTGTGATTCGGGATACCTATATTTTTTTCACTATGAAGCTTGTTAAATGATTTGATCCGATGACTGTGAATATGATTAATGCATATCATAAAAAAATACAAAAAAACTATAATGATAATATAAAAAAAGATACAGATTCATAATAAAGATAAATATTATTAAGTATATTGATGCAGATAGTGATGTTTATATGCAGCTGTGTATATTATCACAATCAGATTCATATATTATTTATTATGAATAAACTATAAAGTTTCTAATGTGGCATGATATGACAAATTATATGTAAATATTATAAACATAATTTGTAGATTCATCTAATAACAGGCCGGTTTATTTTTTTATTATCATTACAAGAATATACACATACAAAAAAACAAATTGGTTTTGGTCTTAAAATTTGTAATCTAATTAATGATAAATACACAGAGAAAATAAATAATTTACCTACTTAAAAAAATATTAATAATCTTTTCTAAATAAGAGATGATGTAGGTACCTACCTTCGAATCCTCTAATTTTTTCAACATACCGCGATGAAGAATTAAGGCCAAGAATATAGCCAGCCTTCGAAATAACGTTAGAAGACGGTTGTAAGCCCATATCAGTCGTCTAGTAAGGTTAACCTCAATTATGTTGGCGCTTTTCATTTTTGTTGTAGGCTAAAAATATTTTTTTCAGTTCCAATAAAACTGCATCAAGTAAGATATTTTACCAGGCAACACTTAACAAAACAATATCGTCTAAGAATGCAGAATAGAGTCGCAGCTATATCAGCATATTGTGCAGGCACACAACTGACAGCTGACGGACAGTAGAATGATTGCAGTGATTAGCCGAATATCCGGAACAATCGGGTGTCACCAGAACGCTGATAAGATCGGCAGAGAAAAATGAGTCCATTGTTAGGCGATGATTGTGGGATAATTGCTATTGTTTCAGCTTGATTGATTAAAGTCTCCTGTAAAACCAACACAGACTATTAATCTGAGCAAAGAAGTCCTGATAATCTACTAATGTATATATTATGGAGACGTGCTTCTTATCTGTAGACAAATTAGTCAAATGCTTCCTATCGTATTTAAATGTGTTACTTAGAAATGGATTTTTAAATTTTCCTATATATGTGTGTAAGTATCGATAACTGGATTCCTTTTAAGCTTAGTAGGTGGGAAGTCCAAGCAGCTCAAACGTTCTAGAATGGTTGTAAATAGGTTGTATAATGAAACACAAGCATTTAACAACCTTTAATAGTCCAGTGTACTAATCGAAAGGTACTCGCCTCTTCATGGGTTTTTCGTGAATGAATGTATCGATACCTATAGTAGTAATCAGCACGGTAGGTCCTGAAAGGATTTTAATAGATTTTTAAGACATATTAACAGCTCTACTACCTTTTCTATTCTAGTCTAGTATATTATGATACGTGAAATATATTATGTTGGTATTATCCATGTCATGTTTTATCCCAACAACGGGTTTTTAAACATGTCTTCCTTATTTTCTCTTCCCTCGCCATGGTTTCAGGCACTCCTCGCCTTCTTGATGAACTTCTTCAAAGAAAGATTACTCTATAGTTATGGAAAGATTTCGGAAATACTTACCTAGGTACTTTCAACTTCATTATTTATATGTTTTTTATTTAATAGGTTGTTCGATTTTTCCAAAAACATTGCCGAAAGATAAATGAAAACCGACTGGAAAAATGTAAAGGGTTGAGAGAATCAGGGTAACGGTGGATCTCTTAATAGATAGACAGACAAAACTATGGTTTCTGCTAAAAAAAATAATTATTATTGTTGGAACAATAATTATATTGTTGGTCAAAAATCAGGGAAATAATCCCGGTGATATTTTATAAAGTAGGTTTTATATCATCGATTCCGTCCTCAAGGATGGCCAGGTTAGAAGTAAGAGAAATAGGAGAGGGTGTATGAGAAATGATATTATGTCGGTGAAACAAGCGAAAGAAGTATGCTTGGATAGAAAAGATCGGAGATACGTTCTCTCTTCCTACCGCTTACGGGACACGGCGTGATGGGTAAAAAAAAACAGTTTTATATTATAGAGATGAAATTCTATAGGTAACTAGGTACAATTCTTAGTCTGAAACTAGCATCACATAGTTGAACTGCAAAATAATATTCAACTTAAGAATTAGTGAAGGATAATATGTATTTGTCTTTGTCAAGCATCCGCTAAAGCACACGCTGGGTGCGTTCACCTTCTAAGCTAACAGAAATATTTTTAGATTTTTGTGAATGGGATTTGAATACATTTGTTCGAATTGTGTAAGGATAAAAATCCCACTCTGTGAGACCCGATTGCTTCGCTATAGTACCTACCTATAAAATCTCGTTGCACTTTATGATATAAAATAATTTGAAAATATACATGAAATTACTTAGGTATGTACCTATTGAAAACAAAAAAAACGCTTAACAAAATAATCTAATCTCTTCCTATATTTATTCCCCTTTTGTAGGTGAATACCTAATATAATATATGATCCTTTAAGGTAGGTTCCTATATAATACTCCCGAAGGACATTTTTTAAGTATATAAATTATAGTGGAGAAACATATTAGATTGAAAAAAAAACATTAGAGGTGAGATTGATAAAAAAATGTTTATAAAAATCAAATAAAAAAGTTACCCAATACCCCGACAGGACGTCCATTGTAAATGTGTTGTAATTCCTTCTAAATGGCCCATCAAAAATCCACAGGATATGTACCTGACCTTACCTAACTATTTAGATATTTTTTTTAAGTTAATCTTTAAATAATATAAAGTATTTTAGATACCTACTTAGATATGTACCTATACAGATAGATCTCATCAGGCAGGACAAAGCAACCTCGGTTTAACTCTTTTATTTTCATTTTGAATTTGAGAATTTCGTGTGTGAATTCTAAGGTACCAATAATGTACCTACCCAATCCGTTTTTTTTTTAAATTTTGTTTTACTAAAGAACACTAGAAATAAAAGCACTTACCAGATAGGTAATATTAAGAAATAATCTTATAAAACCTAATAAATTTGTCATTACCTACTGACATGCGCCATTTAAAGGGCTTAACCGGCTTTCAAAAGTCATGGATTTGATCCCTGGTGCTGATCATCTTTCTCTTTCAGAACACAAGCTTTGCTTTCTGTGAAAAATGTCGAAAGCGTGTTCACTTTAAGTGAGCTAAGGTTTGTTTTTTTTTTAAGAAAGACTGCTAAACAAAATTTAAAATGATTTTTTCATCTATGAACAAGTTAGACATCAGAAAAACTGAGAACTTCTTTATTTCTTACAGTGACATTGTATTGTTTATGTCATTATTGTAGGCCTAAACAAATTGCATTTGGCGATCGACTACAAACGAATTCTTCGACAATGTAGAGTAGGAAGAAAATTAACTGTCCACTTTTTATATTTTTCTTCAAATGTCTTTGTTTGGTTCAAATAATTGTTTATATGTTCCAGTGGACAGTTAATTTTTTCGCACTATACATTGGCGAAATCTTCGTTTGTAGTCGAACGCCAATTTGAATTATTCTACGGGGGTGATGTGTACCAGCCCTTAGGCATACAACGACAACAATACAAAATCTGCCTTATTTAGGTATATATTCGAACTGATTTTCACATTTCACTGGCATCAAAAAACTAAATGAAACTGATTTTATCTGTCAGAAATTTCAGACACTCAAAATAAAAAGAATTTACGTTTTTCAAATCACAAACCAAATGTTTCTGACAACTTCCCCGAGGAATGAAAATGTATCTTATTCTACCTAATTCTAATTCCATATCATTGAGTCTTTTCTTTTAAATTTTGTAGGATGTTGGGATATGTCAGGCTCCAGGTAGGTTGGTTCCAACCTTTACATAATATTCTAATGACTATAGTAAATTCTATGTTAGATTTAGAAGGAAACAATTTATGGACGTCATTATACATTTCCTCTATTCGATGTTCCATCTCAGACTCAACAATATGTCCTCGAAGAATATCTTACGGGTAATTTATTTAGACAGGATTTGAATTTCTAAAAATAGTCTCATCACATTAATTCCTGTTGATTTGAAATTCCTAATGGATTTGTCTTTGTCTTTGGGGTAATTTCCGTTCTGGGGGAAATCAATGAATAAATAGATATAGCTTTATTAGATGATATGGAAATTTTTAACGAACCAATGGGATCAAAGGGACTTATCCAAAAGTATACCTTTCAGGCAAATCAGAGAAATAATAGACGTAACAACATGCCTACCAAAACTGATTTCAAATTGCTTCCGTAACAATTTAATCAATCAATCAATCAATTCTCCCTTTTACACCCCACTCAGGGGCATAGGGAGGCAACAAGAGCTCTCCATTGCGCTCGATCTTGCGCAATGTGTATGACCTCCTCCCACACCATGTCCATGTCCCTCAGCTCTGCTTCGAAGGAGCGGAACACAGTGTGAGAGGGTCTTCCTCGTCTTCGGGACCCTGATGGGAGGAAGAACAGCGCTCTCCTCGGCCAACTGTCATTCGGCATCCTTAACACATGTCCCAGCCAAGTCCATCTCCTCCCCACAACGGTAGAGGTGATGGGCTCACGCTGGGTGCGCCGGCGTATAGCGTCGTTCGTGATGCGGTGGTACCATCTTACACCCAGAATTCTCCTCCGTTTTATAAGTTATTTAATTTAATACGTTGTTGTTATTAAAGTACGAATATAGAACTTTCAATCAATCAATCAATCAATCAATCAATTCTCCCTTTTACACCCCACTCAGGAGCAAAGGGAGGCAACAAGAGCTCTCCTTTGCGCTCGATCTTGCTCGATGTTTATTTCCTCCAAGGAGCGAAACATAGTGTGAGAGGGCCTTTCTCGTCTTCGGGACCCTGATGGGAGGAAGAACGGCGCTCAGGTGCCAGGACTCACACACATACAGGAGAATGGGCAACACACACCCTCACACACACTCACACACCCTCTCACACACCCTTGTTTGTTTTTAGAGTAAAATGCGGACCTTTACAAAAATCATCATTGTGGGGACCCACCTTTCTAGTTGATTGAAGAGAGTGTAAACTCATTTTTAGCGTTTCCCTATCTCTTTCCAACATGAACTTCTATTCGACATTTTTAAACACACTCGTGAGACAGAGATATAAGCAATCAAAGTTTTGGACAAAAATACGGCTTATGAGGACATAGCTGATTGTGAGGACCGTCCTCACGTTATTTAAAATACGTACGTGTTTTACACTAAGTCCCCGCTTTACGTATTAATTTGTATATAGTTTTTACACCCCGAGTGACATTGGCAACGTCGCGTCGCGTTGGTTATGGTTCGGACGTGTTGTGGTCGCACCGTTCATATTATTAGCTACAATCTAATCTAAGTATATAATAATTTAGAATTGTTTTTTTATTTGCCTTTTGTCGTTGCTTGACCGTGTATGTGAGCATCACGCCTAAACGGCTGAACCGATTTCACTAATTCTTTTTTTGTCGTTTTGGCTTTTATCAGTAGAAGGTTCTTATAAAAGAAAAAAAATAAGAAAGTTGCGTGGTAAATCTACATAATAATTCAGAAATGTTTTTTTATTAGCTTTTTACCTAATGTCATCGCATCACGCCTAAACGGCTGAACCGATTTCACTAATTCTTTTTTTGTCGTGTTGGCTTTTATCAGTAGAAGGTTCTTATGAAAGAAAAAAATTAAGAAAGTGCGTGGTAAATTGGGAAATTAAATAAAACTCGCATTAGCCCCTCCTTCCCTATCTACATAATAATTCAGAAATGTTTTTTTATTTTGCTTTTAACCGTATGTCATAGCATCACGCTCAAAATACAAATGCTATGTCAGATATGAATCTGCACAGAGCCGTGCAAAATGCCGGAGAAGGTTCTTTAATACAATTTGCTGCATTAACTTTAATATATTTAGAGCTATTTAAAAAACCCTATTTTTTAGGATCTTCATACAAAATTTTAATAAACATTAAAAGTGTCATTCTTCTCTTTCTTTGCTTATGTCAGTTATAGAGGTCTAAAAAGCAATGGGAAGCTAGACTAGAACCTGTTTAATTACCTACCGATCAAGCCTGACAATCGGAATCAAAAACGTAAAGCAAGACGGGTATAAGCTAGTAATTAATAAATTGTGTTGCTTTTATAGAGTTAAAATGAGTTATTACAAAGGAAAACATAATGTAAGTATATTTTTATCTCAGTGGATGGCCTATATAAAATTGCCGTGGGGTTGCCGGCTAAGAATAGCACCTCTGCTCTTTTTGCTGTTTTTTCGAGCATCCTGTAAGAGGCAGGAAATCGAAAAATCAGATCGTGACCGTGAGGTTGACCACCTCACGTACTTAAACCTCAACCGGTCAGAAAAGGCACCATAGGCCTCAGACGCCTTCTAGCGCAATGGAGAGCTTTTGATGCCTCCCTATGCTCCTGAGTGGGGCTTAGGCCTCCCGCATTGTGGGTTGGCTGGGGGGGAGGGATCCAGGGGAGGGGGGATTTGTGTGGGGCCTGCTTTTCGGTTTGATTGCTTTGGTCGAGCTGGGGGGTCGGATTCGTGCGGGTCGGGTTTGCTGCGGATTGGTCTCCTCCGGGCTGGCTTGCGTAGAGTGGGGGACCTTAACGGGAGTAGGTATGTATAAATTTGATTCGGAAATCATTTATTTTTCAAACGGTAAACATGTGTGCATTTCATAGGGAGTTTTAGGGAGATTTTTATGAGATTTGAAGAACTTTATCTTTTTCTAAGCATTTTTTAAGTGAATTATAAATGAAGTTGTTTTTTTTTTATCTAAATGCCCCCCTATGCCCCTAAGTGGGGTTTAGGCACCCGTATTGCAGGTTGGTTTGAGGGGGGATCTGCGGCGGGCTAGATGTGTGTGGAGTCGACAATTGGCCAGTTTCGTGCGGGTCTGTTTTGCTGCGGATTTGTCTCCTCCGGGCTAGCTTGGGGTGTGCGGGGAGCCTTTAAGGGAGAATGTGTATGTATGTATATAAAATTACATAATCAAAGGAGATCAATGTCTTTTTTTTTACCCATCACGTCGTTTCCCGAAGGGGGTAGGTAGAGAGTACGGACTTCAATTCTTTCCTATCCAAACAAACCTCTTTCGCTTCCTCCATACACATAACATTCCACATACATGCTCTTCTATTTCTTTGCTCCTGACTTGGCCCTCCTGTAAGACGGCACCGATATGGTCGGACCATGTCATTCGAGGTCGGCCTCGTCTGCGTGCACCCATTCTTTCAGATTTATATATCCTTTTAGTCATTCTATCTTCGTTCATTCTACATGCCCAAACCACCTTAATTTATTCACTTTCATTCTAGTCACTATGATACCATCCACTCCACATTCCTTTCTAATTTTATCATTCCTCACCTTATCAATCAGTCTCTTTCCGCATATCCTACGCAGTGATCTCATTTCCACAGCATTTATTCCAACTTCCAGATTTTTCGTCCATGTCCAAGTTTCACTACCATATATCATGGATGGAATCAGGATTGCATTATGCATCAACTGTTTGGATTTGGTATCTCTTAAATCCAAACAGTTGATCATTAAGTCTCCATACATTATTTGTTTTATTTAGCTTTAAGTAGCTTACTGTGAAAGAGTCAAGGAGTGTATTTGTGTTCACTTTGAGTGATCATAGATTCATTTAAAAAAAAAATAATTTGTTGACCGGTACTTTTAGAAATTGGCCCAAAATGAATGATCGCCTCTTTATTGCCTTTTAAATATAACTATTATGCACAAACATTTTTTTTTATTATTAAAAATTATTAATTTCAGTTCGATAGCTCTAGATCTAACAAAGCAGAGATAGAAACCATGAATATTGATCCATAACCTAAAAACACCAAAATCCAAAGATATAAAAAATTCCAAAGATTTCCGCGGACACCAGCGGAAAAAGTCGCAATGAACAGACAAATGGGCTGTATTCTGGCTTAGAAAAAAAGGACCGAATAAATAGTAATGTGAAGAATGTCTCAAAAACGAAAAAGATTTAAGTAGAAGACGCTGGATTGATATAAAAAAATTACGTTTATAACATAATTTAAAAAAATGCTAAAAATAATATATATTTTTAAATTATTAGGTATATTTTTTTAAATTAATAATAAGAGAAAACTAGTTTTATATTTTAATAATACCTATATTATTATTTAGTAATGAATTGTTAGAGTCATTAGTTGTTATTTTTTCTTTATTATTATTTAGTTTTATTTTGTCATGCCTATTTTTAATGTGTCTCAATAAATCAATGACGATCTGATTTTTTTATGTTTACAAATTGTGTTAGGTATATTATTCTATTAAGGGAAAACTAGAAAAAGGGTATGGTTTAATTTTATATTTAAATAATACATATTATTATGTTATCATTTAGTTTTATTTTAACATGCCTATTTTTAATGTGTCTCAATCAATCAATGACGATGTAATTTTTTTTTATTTTTACAAATTGTTTTATATTCCATTAATTATATATTAAAGGAAAACTAGAAAAATAGTTTTGTTTAATTTTATATTTTAATAAAATCTATATTATTATTTAGTTTTATTTATAAAAAAGACATAGAGAAGAGTGGAGAAAAGGGACTAAGCTTATTGCAGACCAATCGAACTGATTGTCACTATTAATTGATGATGATGATGAATAATATAGGTCCCCACTTTACTCTAGCTGCGAACAAGGGTGTATAGCCTCTTGTTATCAATTCTGTTTTCTATTTAGTATGACAAAAAGAATAGTTGAAATATGCGACGTTGCCAAATCTTATTACATAGTGTAATGATATCGTACCAGATCCATATAACGTGGGGACTTTGATTTGGAGTCCCCACTTTGGAGTAAGCGTGCGTAATTATACACTAATTGGGCTGGTGGCGCCACGTGGTGGATACACTCCGAACTTCATTTTTGGTTTGTGTAAGTTTTTTTCGACAAAAATACTGATTTTGGGGTCCTCAACAAAATTCGCTGAGATTTTGCCAGCCGACCAATCAGATCACGAGGATTCGATACGTACCTTTGAAGATATGGGTTGTATATTGCGGGGACGTCCCCGTAAACGGCTTCGTCCCCACAACCAGTATATTTGTCAAGTTCAGGTCCTCACAATATTAGGAAAACAAACGCACACACACACACACCCTCACACACTCACACACACACACACACACACTGACTTTACAAAATATTTTTTTGTATGATCAACTATACAATAGCTTACTTTGGTAGGTACCTACTTACAAGCATCAAAAAATGAAAAATTCATTTCAAAGTAGATACTTTATTACTTAAAAACACTGAAAACAATTCTCTAAAACATACCTATCATCATCAAATTTCTGTAGAAAAAAAATGAACCGTTTTGGGACATTGTATAATGGGTGCAAATTTGTCCGAGTATTGGTTCGAGACATAAACAAAACGTTAAAGAATTACATCCATAAAATAAATAAATTGAAATCAGAGCCTTAAAACGTTGGGAGACCGTTTGATTGCAGATAAGAAAACAAACAATGTAACAAAACATTCAAATTTATGAAGCCAACCTATTTGTGATACAGGAGGCGATGTCGGGCTGCTTCAGGTGTAACAACTAATATATGACCCGCCGATGACATGACGAGTTGTTTGGAGGCATCTCGAGATACAAAAAGGAGCGATGGTGGTTTTTGGGACCCTCGTAAACCCTGCGTTAGGTACAGAGTACAGATAAGAGCATCACTCCCCGATCAGTGTTCACTATATGTGTGGGAGATAAACTCGTCGATTTATTGCTGGTTTTAGCCTCTGTTGTGATGTTGAACAAATCTCCTTGTTCAAACCGTACCTTAAGATTTCAAAGATCGGCAAAAAAATAATAAAAAATAACACTCTTCTATACATAGGTGTCAGTATAGCCGGCGGAACTTAATGTTTGAAGCATTCTCTACCAGTCAACCGGTCCCGTCTAATCTGAGACAGGATTCCAACCATCCAAAAATCCATCTTTTTGGTGAATATAAAATTTCTGACTGCAATAAATTATTTACTATTTTTACAAAATATGTTTGCGCATATATAGGTACCTACCCACCTACATGTGGAAAGAATGGGTGCAAAGAGAATTTATTAGGCTGAAAACATGGCATGGCCGCCCAAGAAAGACGTGGATCGAACACATCGATTCCATCTTCAAGGAAGGCAAGTTCAAAAGTTAGGGAAAGTTTGTATGTGCATGAAATGGTAGGTATGTCAGTGGAAAAAACGAAAGAAGAATGGAGGTCTGTTATTTCTGCCTATACCCCTTGGGGGACAAGGTGTGATGTATAGGTAAAAAAGTGTATTTTTTTTTTGTTTTTCATTTCCCTTCTCATTTTCTGTCTTAATTATGTTTTTATTGCATAACGTGGGATATGGGCTTATACTTAGATCGATTATTACAAAATCGAGAGTCGTAGGTATAGGTTACGTTTCAGCTATACGGGACATCTTAAGCCGTCGCATTGAAAATAATATTCCATCGCTGGCTGTCTCTAGGTCAAAAGGAATATCAAAGCGTGTTTTTATATTATAAAAATATTTTAAAAAATAGTTGAAAACATAATGTTATTCTAATAAAGCTATATACACAGAATATGAGTTATGTGTAAATTTGTCTGCTCGTATAATCTGACAAAAGTGTAATTTTTATGAGTCACTAAATTTTGTTAAAGTATGCACTCATTTCTAGATAGGTATAAGTGCAATATTATCTACCTAGGTATTTACACATGGCTCATATTTTGCTTGCAATATGCAATAAATAAATAAATTAGAATAGTAAAGTAGCTCAGTATATCTGCATGACATTGTCACGTATTTAATGTCTCATTATACGAAGGTCTGTTCTGTGTAGCGACCAGCAACGTGTGCATAACGTTAACTACGCCAGCGTATGTGTGGGCTCACCATTCACAGCTTGACAATAACATATGACTTAATTCTGAAAGACAATGTTATCGCGCATAACATTACGTTGATCTACAAATAGATTCACGTCCAAATAGATCCAGATCTAGAATTAAAAGTAGATATATTTTGAATTCATATCATTCGATTCAGGTTGATGAATACCTACAATTCATAAATGGACTTACTACTGCATTTGCAATAATATGCATTTGCATATTTTGACCATATTTTAAGTTAAGAGAATTAAAGAGAAAGATAGAGAAGAAGTTTTAAGTTAGCTGCACATCGATTAAAATATATGTACGTAGGTACTGATTTTAAATATTTTGTCAATTTTTTCATTACTTAATTATAATTTTTCGTCCATGTTCAACTTCATAAGTTCACGGGATACACAAATTTGCCAATTACAATTACATAGTTTTATGTAATATTACATAATGCTCACCGCAAAGGATTACTCTGTAATGGTGAGCAATGCTTAATTTTGACAGAAAATAAATAAATAATGGTCATAATATTATGTCAAATAACATAATTGTTACATCATTTTATGTAATATTAGATAATGGTCATTACATAATGTCAAATAACATAACTTTTACAAAATTATATTCAACATTGCAAAATAGTCTCTCTATTTTGTAAAATTACATAATTTTTCCTTGAATAAATATTACATTGCATAATAATCATTATATTACGTCAAATTATATATTTGTTACTTAATCGTATGCAATATTACATAATGCTCATTACCTAAATTGTGTCAAATGACATTTGTTACTTAATCGTATGCAATATTACATAATGCTCATTACCTAAATTGTGTCAAATGACATTTGTTACTAAATCGTATGCAATATTACATAATGGTCATTACCTAAATTGTGTCAAATGACATATTTGTTACTTAATTGTTTGTAATATTACATAATGGTCATTAAATTTTGTCAAATGACATATTATTACCGACCTCGGTAGCCTAGTTGTACTAGCGTGGACTTCAGATCCGAGGTCCCGGGTTCGATTCCCGGTCGGGTCAGAGTTTTTCTAAGTGTTTTTTCACTTGAAATTTCTACGCGGGGTTGGCCTGTCTCAGATTGGACCGGACCGGTTGACTGGAAAAAATTGCCCCAGGTAATAAGTTCCGCCGGCTATACTGACACCTTTGTATAGAAAAGTGTTATATTATTATTATTTGTTACTTAATTGTTTGTTATATTACATAATAGTAATGATATTATGTAAATAACATAACTGTTACTTAAACGATTGTATACAATACACAAATTTGCCAATTACAATTACATAGTTTTATGTAATATTACATAATGCTCACCGCAAAGGATTACTCTGTAATGGTGAGCAATGCTTAATTTTGACAGAAAATAAATAAATAATGGTCATAATATTATGTCAAATAACATAATTGTTACATCATTTTATGTAATATTAGATAATGGTCATTACATAATGTCAAATAACATAACTTTTACAAAATTATATTCAACATTGCAAAATAGTCTCTCTATTTTGTAAAATTACATAATTTTTCCTTGAATAAATATTACATTGCATAATAATCATTATATTACGTCAAATTATATATTTGTTACTTAATCGTATGCAATATTACATAATGCTCATTACCTAAATTGTGTCAAATGACATTTGTTACTTAATCGTATGCAATATTACATAATGCTCATTACCTAAATTGTGTCAAATGACATTTGTTACTAAATCGTATGCAATATTACATAATGGTCATTACCTAAATTGTGTCAAATGACATATTTGTTACTTAATTGTTTGTAATATTACATAATGGTCATTAAATTTTGTCAAATGACATATTATTACCGACCTCGGTAGCCTAGTTGTACTACCTATAGGTATCTAATAATAATTCATAAAGCACTTTAAATTTTGTCAAACAACATTACCGTTACTTAATTATGTAGGTATTATAATACCTAATAATCATTTTATTATGTGAAATAACATAAGTATGTTATTTCACATAAAACATTATTGTAGTAACATTACATTTTGTCAGATAACATGATCACACTCAATTATATGTAACATCGCATAACAGTCATTCTATTATGGAAAATCACATAATAATTATTACACTAAATTTTGTGTAGGTACATAAGTTCATGGGATATATAAATTCGCCAATTACATCAACAAAAAGTGTTTAAATTTGTAGCTTAATTGAATATTTTAATAATGAGTAGAATTCAACATTTTTGAAAAGACAGTAAAAGTTTTTTGCATATTATGAACATTAATGTGGCATATTTAAACCATTTTAATGTGCATATTTTCTGATCTCTATTTATAAAATACAATGTTGTACGTTTGTTCTATAGGAATTGTATGAAAATGTTGCCAAAACAATGTATTCTTAGAAGGTTTGAGTATCCGAAATAGCCATGAAAGATGTCGACGGTGAATATACCTTGATACTAGCGGACACGTACCCATCAACTCTCTTGGGTAACGATACATCATATAGAATTTTATTGGTTCATTATAAAAACTCCCTTTCAAACTTAGAGTTGATGAGTCCCTTAGGGCTACGCTGAAATTATGAATGAAGTTTATGTTATAAAGAATTCCTTTACTTTGATTTGGATAACTGTATTTGACAAACGAAGGCTGTTTGCTAAAATTTAAATTGCAATGTCATCTTCATTGCAATATCTTCATCCTTTAACCCAATCTTCGCTACTGCCCCAGCATATGGGACGCTATAAGCCGTGGCGCGTACGCGGCCGTCCCACCAAGTGGGGCGGTTCGTATTACACGGCGATACTGTAGGTACTAAGGACCTCACGGCTGTGATATTTCGTAAGTGTGTTCCCAAAATGGTACTGCCAATGACATCTGTCGATATTTTTCAATATTTCTGTTAGTTCCTTAGAAATTTTCAATATTCAAATCTGGGTCGATCTCATAAAGCTTCGATGAAATTTCAAATAGTGGCGGGTCCTACTGAGTACATGCGCGTTCAACAGCTAATTGCGTCATCGCACAGTTTGATACAAACCCGTGCGCCAACTCGCTGTTTTTCTCTAAATTCGCGATATTCGGAAAGTTTTGTTTTATTCAAAAATTATTTATTTTATAATATTTTTTTTTACTATATAACATAATATATTTTGATCATAACTCATAGTTTAAGTGCTAAAGTACGCCAATTAGTGAATTATTTAGTGTTTTTAGTGGTGTCATTGTTTTTTATACTGTTTTTTTTTTTATTTTTTTATTCTCTAAAAATGGCTCGTAATCTGAATGAAAGTGAGATTAATGAAATGGTTTCCGTATTAGATTCGGATTATGAAATATCAGAAGACGAATCAGATCCATGTGACGTAATGGAAAATGTTGATGATAACGAAGAAATAAATTCGGAACCTACACCTGCTGAAGAGGTGTTCATTAATTTGAATAATTGGTCTTCAGGACCACACATTCCGGTTGTTCACCAGTTCGAAAATTTTTCTTCTGGCATTTCATCCAACACTTTAAACGAAAATTGTAAACCTGTCGATTTTTTTATTCATTTTCTAAATGAAGAAATAGTGTCACAAATTGTAGATGAAACCAATAAATATCACGACTTTTTCAAGTCTTCAAAAAGTTTTGGACCAAAGTCACGTATTCATGCATGGAAAAATACTAATAATTCAGAGTTTTACGTTTTCATTGCAGTGACAATGTTAATGACGAGATCTCGTCATTTGAAAGTTGAAGAATATTGGAGTACAGACATTTTTCTTTCGACTCCAATATTTGGAATGTTGATGTCAAGAGACAGATACGAACTTTTATTGCAAATGCTACATTTTAGTGACTCTGTAGTTTCTAGTAATGATAAGTTGGTTAAAATTAGGTTAATTTATGAACATACACGTAAAATTTTTAAAGAAACATTAATTCCTCACGAAAATTTGTGTATTGATGAGAGCATCATAGTTTTTAAGGGTCGGCTGATGATAAAGCAATATATACCATCTAAAAGACATAGATTTGGTATAAAATTATTTGTTTTAGTGGATGTGCTAACAGGGTATATATTAGACTTTATTATTTATTGCGGTGAAGGGACAGACGTCAGGGATGACCAAAATCTCGGAATGTCTGGCGCAGTCGTAACGACGTTACTCCAGGACTATATAGGCAAGGGTCACAACTTATGGTGCGATAATTGGTACACTAGTCCTCAACTGTTTAAATTTCTACACGAAAATAAAACAAATGCTTGTGGAACAGTTAGGAAAACTAGAAAAACCATGCCAGTTTTTAACAAATTAAAGAAAGGAGAAACTGAAGCAAAAAGTTGTGGCCCTCTGTTGGCTTTAAAGTGGTGTGACAAGAGGGATGTACACATGCTCACCACTATACACGATAACACCATGCAAGAAACAGGTAAAATCAATTATAAAACTAAAGAAAACATTATTAAGCCTGCTTGCATTGTGGACTATAATAAAAATATGGGAGCTGTGGACAAAACCGATATGATGCTCAGTTCTTTGTCATGCATGAGAAAAATGCTCAAGTGGTATAAGAAAGTTTTTTTCCACATGATAGATTTTTATTTATTAAATGCTCATGCATTATATACACACGTGACAAACAAAAAACAACCACTTGCAGACTTCCAGTTAATTGTAATTAAGCAAATAATCGAAATCCATGGCTCGATTACAAAATCCTCCCAGCCAACTACATCCTCAGACACGTCAAAAATATCACGAATTATTTCTAAGCCAAGTGCCGACCACATGCCAGAAAAAATTCCATCTACTCCATCAATTAAAAATCCTAGAAGAAGATGTAGAGTTTGCAGTTTGAAATGTAAGAAAAAAATCAATACGCGATATTATTGTAAAAAATGTAATGTTTCGTTATGTCTGCAACCCTGTTTTAGAGTGTATCATACCTCAAAGAACATCACTTAAAAGTTTGTTTATTAAAAATAGTTATAATTGATTTGTTTAAGAGTTTGTTTATTTAAAATAAGTAATAATAGTGCCTGTTAACATGAGACCATAGAATAATATACATACTATACAAAAGTGCTTAGTGCAGTGATGATTGACACGGGTTTTGTGATCAGCGCACAGCTCTGCCGACAGCGGTGACACACGACACTCACTATACATACGTACGTAGATATGTATGCGGCAGTATGGCGGCACTAACTTGAAGTAAGGATTTCATAATGTTTCTTTTATTTGATAGATTTATGACAAATGGATGAGATTTGAGATTTGTTTATACAGTCAAATTGATCTCTGATATTTCTAGATTATTATGATACATAAACCATATCTTTCCATGTACAAATAAGGTCATATTTTATCGATTAATCACTACATGTCTTTTTATCCAAATTGCGTCGCGCAATATATACCTGCAGTACAATCAGCTCCGCGAACATTGGGTTAAGATAGCTCAGAATGTATCCCCCAGAGACCAAATCCACTAACCGCGGCATCAGTCAGGGACTGCAATTCTAAAGTTGCTATAGAGATTTATATTCATGGAGGATTGATGGAGGTATTATATGCGACCATGAGATATTTTACTCAGTTGATTTTACATAAACGATACCATCTCATATAGAATATGCGATGGTCCGACGACATAAGAAAGGTGACCGGACACCAGTGGCACAGGGTGGCTGCCGACAGGGAGAAATGGAAGTCGGGAAGGGAGGCCCATGTCCAATACTGGACTGAGGAGGGCTGATGATGATGATACCATCTCTTCTGAGTTGTCCAGTGTCAAGTGGTGTTTTTTTGTAGGATTGTAATAGATAATTATTATTTGGTGTAAGTTTCTCCTTATTTGTTTTTCATCTGCATGCATGATTACAGAAGTTTTGAAACAAAAGTGGACTGGTAGATTAACATTGAACATCGTTTTTGTTCTGAATTTAGGCATGGCTAATGGCCTTTAATTCAAGAAGTTGGGTCGGCGTCTTGCGAGATCGATTCCCTCCTATCCTTCCACGTTTTTGGTGGTCTACCCGGGAGATTTCATTCATGGGGTTGGCCGTGCAATGCCATGTGAGGAAGTCTTGTTGAGTCCATCCTCATAAAGCGACCAAGTCCGTACGTTACTCAATGACGGAATATGTATCTACCATGCACTAGGATAAGTTTTCGATGATCGAATATCGAAACGATGATCGAAAGAGTTTCGAAAAATTTCCATACAAATATGATCAAATGATTCGATCGTTGGATTTTTTAACACTATTTGCACGCTAATAAGCGCTTATTAGCGTGCAATTAGCTTTCGATTAAACTCATACTAGCCCCGCTGTTCTAGTTATTACATAATAGTATTCTTATGGCGTTGATATCCAAAAATTTCACTTCTCGAATTTCATTTCGAGTGCGAGGAATGTCTCGGGGTTGTATTCACCGGCTAAAATATTGCAGTGCGCAAGTCTGGGTATGCGCAGTGGAAGCACCTGCCGGTCCATCGCCTCCCAGGACATGACGGCCTCTGACAGCCTTACACACACATCTCCGACACAACAATCAAGGGGAAGAGGACAAAAAGTGGAGAACATTGGCTGTGCGTCCTTATTATGTGCGTGATGTGATCATTACGCTCCTGCAGGGTTACCTATTCACGAAAAAATTTAAATTTAGAACAAACCAAATGTAAATTAAATGTCAACACTTAAGATGGTTTCGCACGGTAAACACTCTCTTTTTTTTATTTTTGGGATTTTTTTTAATGAATCTGGGCTCACCTAAAGTGAACACAAATACACTTTCGACATCTTTCAAATAAAGCAAAACTGTGTTGTGAAAGTAGAAAGTTGCATCCTTCTAGGGACAATTTGCGCCTTTTGACTAACAGAAAACATCCCCAACACAAAAAAAATTAATGCAATGGATTATGGATTGCCATCCTTTTAAAATATTACCTACAGTTAGTACAATGATAATAAAAAAACTAGGGATTTTTGTACGTAAATATAATACCTATAATAAAATTCCTATTTATAAATTTTAGCAGTACCGCTGCATCATTCACTGATAAAAGATATTCCATACGCGTTAGGAGTGAAAAATTAGGGAAAGCGAAGCAAAGGTTATAGGCATCTCGCACCAGGACAACCAAAAAAGACATGGTCCATGTCTCCAGGTCTAGACCACACTCACAACACGGCAAAACCACCATACTGAACCTGAACAGGTACGTACACGTTTTTTGGCAATTTTACATAAACGATTTTATTCTGCAAGTCCTTAACATCGAAACCGAAATTTTCGTCTTATTGTGGAATGAACTTTAATTAAATAGTTTGAGTATCTGTTTATTCTATTTCTTTTTTCTGAAAGGTCTCTCAAATTTTTCCAGATCTATAACTCAAAAATTACAAACTTATAATAGGTACATTTCTACGCAAGTTGCGGAAAAACGTGAAGATTGATATACTTAATAATAATTATTGAAATTTATCTCATTTGTCTGAGCATGATTTCTTTTGAGCTTTATACCTTTAATTATCCTTTAATTAATTATGTTTAGTTCGAACTTAAAATTTGTGAATACCCCTAGGTATACGCTTTGTTCAAGTATGAGTTATAATATTCTCCGGCACGGTCTGTATAAAGTGCTCTTAAGTTAAAGGTAAGTAGGTACCTTAATAACTATCGGACCTCCACTTTTAAATATCAAGTCCAAGTGTCGGCTCTGTTTGATACAGAGGTGAGATATTTTTAAGTTAATTTTCAGCTGATAAAACTCGATTTTTTAATGTTTGAATTCTTTATCCTATTTACACAATCGGTTGACTAGTAGAAACAATCTCCAGCATTTGGTTCTTTCCTAGATTCATACATTCTATAGTTGTATGTAAATTAGGGTAGAATTAATTATTTATGTCCCTACCTATAATAACTATTATGTAGATAAACAAAAGTTCTGCGTTAGAATGTGTTTATCACCAAAAAATTAAATCAATAAAATGGTTTGTTTACTTGAGACTGTCACACGCATTAGATATAGGTACTTATTGATTTTGTGATTAAACAAAACGGAAACAATATAAACAGCTATTGTATAGGTATATTAAGTATAACCTACTTAGATATTTTATTTTACCTGAAATCGAATTTTGAGATCTTTGTACCTACCTGTAACACTATCGTGAAAGAGGCTGAAAATGGTCGGCATCGGAGATCGAAACCACGACGTAAGTAGGTACCTGCCATTCCTTCAAATGTCAACGATTAACCGCTAGGCTACCAACGACGTAGATAAGATACGTTGTTATCTTCAAGAAGACATCTAGAATAGACTCAGGACAAGGGCGGATCCAGGGGGGTCATGATGACCCCCCTGGGCTGGCTTCAGGCCTTATATTTTTAAGTAGGTACAGTATACTTACATTTATTAATAAAATACTTACTTTTCTATTATAATTATAAGTTTTTGTGGAACATGACTCCCCCCCCTGGATCAAAAGCTTAGATTCCAGATATCAAATTTAGGAAATGACCTTTTTTTAGGAAAAGCGTAGTTTCCAGATACCAAATTGTGTAAATGACCTTTTTATAAGGAAAAGTGTAGTTTCTTGATACCAAATTTTGAAAATGACTTTTTTTTACTATGTGACCCCTCCCCCCTGGCGCCAAAGCTGGATCCGCCCTTGACCCAGGACTGGTGTCTCACGATGTGAAAATATATCTGTCCCAAGACGCTCTAATCCACTAGTGGAGTGTCAAGCTTAGCTCGGTTCCGGGAAATGACTGAGTAAGTACCTACATAACAAAGTATCTGACGCGCTGTAAAAATCGCCACGTCTGAACAGCCCTTAAAAATCTTATCTTTTTATATATAAAAATGCAGAGCTATTTCCCGTAGTCATCGCACCACGCCTAAACGGCTGGACCGATTTCGATAATTTTTTGTCTTGTTGGCCTTTATCGGAGAAGGTTCTTATGAAATAAAAAATTAAGAAAGTTCCGTGAAACATTATAAAATTAAAGAAAACTCTACGTAGGCAACATTATTACCCAGACAGCACAGGATATCCCATGGATATCCCAGGGATATCCCGCGGGATATCCATGCGGGATAAAATGTAATAGTTTTATTAAAATAAAAAAATAATATAATTAAGGGCGCACATAATGCGTATCTGTAGTGTCGAACATTATTATTTTTACAAAATTTCTCCACTGAAGATGGTCGCTAAGTCGGCCGAAAATATATTACGGATTAAAAATATTATCGAAATTCTACAACATTCATCAATTAATTAAATTACAAATTTGGAATCAATATTCATAGTAAGGACTACAGACGTCTGTCGGGCGGGAAAGCTAGTGAATTATATATTTGAGATATTAAAAAAAAAAGATTCATAATTAGGTAGGTACAATTAAATTTAATCCCTTGAGTTTGAAATACGAAGGGACTCATAAGCGTTGTCCCTGTAATAAATTTAAAAAATTAAAAAATAACCAAGATTATTGAATGCTGTTAACGTAAAGATCATTACATCGCCAATAAAATATTTGAAAATCAATATATTTTTATCGATATCATTAGCCAATTTATAGGTTCGGCCAAAGATATATTTCATTCATATTTATAGGATTATTTGGAAGTTTACGTTCAGAATGTACCAATAAAATGAACAAGACGTTTATGTGGCAAAGATCTGAGTAAGTATCTACGTATCCGGGCTATAAAATATAATGAACTTTATATAAACAACATTTAATGTCTAATTAAAAAATATGAGAAGAGGGTGCCAGCTTATTCGTGAATAAAGAAAGAGAAAGGCGCTCCAGGCCATAAAAAAGAGAACATGACGTCGGCGTCGGTCGCCTCGAAGATATTTTAGTATAAGTATCTATTGGGTTGACCTAAGTAGGCACCTCTACTTACTTACTCAGATATCAACTCAACTGCAATTAAAACTTGGACATCCGCCATTACGTGTTTGTTTCGCGGCCATTTTAAATTCCCC
The DNA here is from genome assembly GCA_963576905.1 of Mystacides longicornis. Taxonomy (NCBI): domain Eukaryota; kingdom Metazoa; phylum Arthropoda; class Insecta; order Trichoptera; family Leptoceridae; genus Mystacides; species Mystacides longicornis. The sequence goes on from OY756425.1 coordinate 18,075,255, forward strand.
CTCACATTTTCGCGCCTTTATTACAAAATAACACGAAATGGCGTGATGTTGCGTCTGAAAAGTCTCCGAGTGGATTTATTTATTACAAAAATTATTGCCCAAGTCATTTATTAACAGAAAAGCTATTTATTAATGTGTTTTTTATGTAGCGCGGATTTTCTAACGGGGGCATAATATTATATTTCTATTGCTTGAAACAAGTAGAATTCACAATATTCACATAGGAATTAATTTTTAATGCTCTTTCTGTTTATGCTAGATGAAAAGAAAATTATTTCAACCATGAGCTAATCATTGAATCTTATTTAAAAAAATAATAACTAATTATCTATGCGGATTTTTTTATTATGTCATTCATGAGATAGTGCATGGGTAGGTACCAGCAAGCATTATTGTAATGCTTATATATTATTTACATTCAAGTTAACTAATAGATATGTAGGTATTTTTTTTCAGGAATCCACCATCTACCTGAGCCCCTTCTGATGGGATCAAGGCGTCCGAGGCTTATTTCTTGTGCGTTTTCTGATCTGTTGGGGTTAGGACGTGAGATGGTCAATCTCGAAAGCTCGAAAAACCACCAGCAAAAGGAGCAGAGGTGAGTCTTTTTAGCCAGCAACCCCACGGTAGTAAAAAGCATAGAGAATGAAAAAAAAACACTTTATTAGAAATCCGAGCCCCCTAACGCAAACTACGTGTCTAATAAAAATGTTTTTCAGAGATTTTCCTGATATTCAAATCAAACCTAAGCACCTACATTCTACCAAGTAGTGGTAGGTACCTACCTACCTTCTCACCTGCGAGGTGTGGGCAGTCCTAGGTACAAACCCAGCCAACACTTCAAACAGGAGTGAACTGTGAAACCTTACTACATATTGTGTTATAGAAAGGGAGGTACACATTCATCTTTAATCTTTATAATAATTAGGTACTAGCTTCCCCGACAGACGTTGTTCTGTGTTCCTAACTATGAATATTGAATTCGAATTCGAATATTTTCTATTATTTTGCTCATGTTCTTGTGCATGGTTTGGGAGACCAAATATCTTCTTCTTCTTTCCTCTCATTAATTAGGTCTATTGATTGTAGATTATAGAAAATATGTTTCCTGCGATATTGAGCGCCAACTGTCTCGCCATCATTTTGAGCGTTAGCGATTTCTCATCGGAATATTGTCGGAGTCTATCACCGACCTTCCTTTCAACGTGTTTCAATGCAAAAAGCGCATTCTTTGTCCTGCCCCACCTGACGATATCTTTATAGCGTTGCATGACGCTGTTTCTTATTCTGTTCCATATGTCATAACATAACCGAATATCCATCCATCTTATTGGTGATCTTGTTTGAGGACATCATTCGTTATGGAAGTTTCTACTTTATCCATTTTAATTTAGGTAGGTACTCACTTCCTATATATAACTTCAAAATGAGGTTAGTTGAGTCTAGGAAAATTCGTCGAGAACAATTCATCGTCAGTACAATTCATCGTCAGTACAATTCATCGCGAACAATTCATCGTCAGTAAGTACAATTTATCTTAACCTATTCAAATCGTATATAAAATAACCTCGAAATCATTAGGAGTGACTAAACTGAAGTTTTACCAAAAATAATAACAGTTATATATATATATACAATACCCGGAATCGAATTGTATTCTAAAAGTACTCGCGATGAATTGTACCCACCATGAATTTACCAGGTTAGTTTAGGAATTAAAGGTTGTATGTTCATGATCGTTTTCCATTCTCTCGCCTGAAAATTAAGGTTCAATATGTAATATATATGTAGGTACTTAATGGTTAATATGTAAACATTTCTTCATCCCTTCCAAGAACATATAAATGATATTCATTTAATGAAAACTCGCTAACAACGCAGCTGTCATTTTAACGGATAGTTATAAGAACAGAGAACGGAAACGGAAGCTAAGAATTATCGCCGTTAAACGGACGTCATAAAATAGAGCGCGGGGAGCTGATAACGGATATGCGTCCATTTGCTTATTAAAAGCAACACCCCGTGTTTACTGTTATCGTGAATATATTTGCTGAAGATATGTTGCATTCGTGTAAGTTTACCTGCATAGGTAATAGGTATGTGGATATGAAAAATATCTTCAGGTCTACCTTGGTAGTTTCATGTAAACTTTATAATACATATACTAAGCGCTTTTCTTAACGTGGGTACTTTACTTCTATCAGTGTAGGTACCTACTCAATCGTTTTATTTCTAGTATCCCGGTACTTGGAATTTCTCCCTATTCTATAAAATTAAAAATCATAGTAGGTATATTGGAAAGATTTTCAACGGACTTACATTCTGTCAGATCTTATAAAGTAGGATGACTTCTGGGATCATTTTGAAATGCAACAATAGTGACTATAATATATTTATTTGTTTAACCATCGCCTTAGCTTAAATCACATTGCAAATAAACCTTAATATATCACTCCAAATGGATGTCATTCAGACCTGAATCATGAGTTTTTTATCAACCAATGTGACGAAATTTCACTATCTTAATATCTACATAATATTTTAGTCCGTTTATTTATATTTTTGTACGAGCATCAATCATAGAAAACAGACGTTAAGGTCAGATATTAATATGCCCAGAGCCGTACAAAATGCTGGAGAAGGTTCTTTAATACAATTTGCTGCATTAACTTTAAAATATTTAGAGCTATTTAAAAAACTCTATTTTTTAGGATCTTCATACAAATTTCTCAAAAAGACAGTAAGCCATCTTTTGGAAACAAAATTACTCATGTAAACGTTGAATGGAATCTTGGTATTACGGTATGAAAATGTAATAAAATAATTGTAGATTGATTTGTTATACATATAAATGTTATTCAAATGATTTAATGAAAAAATTTGCAAAATGATTCCTCCATTTTGAAGTTTGACAGCTGCCTTTATCACACATAGCACAAATCACCCTCTATGGGTGGAATGCCTAATTAATTATCACACATTAGAGGGTGTAGGGAATGTAGCTAAGATTCAAACCATATAGAGCTCTCTCTATGAAAACTTGCAAATTATGTCGGTAGGTTCGTATAATATTATGAGGTCGGTAAAACAAAAATTGTAAAAGTGTCATTCTTCTTTTTCTGTGCTTATGTCAGTTATAGAGGTCTGTTAAGCAATGGGAAGCTAGACAGAACCTGTTTAATTACCTACCGATCAAGCCTGACAATCGGAATCAAAAACGTAAAGCAAGACGGGTATAAACTAGTTCTTAATATATGTATGTTGCTATTATGCAACTTATACAACAGCAACACGTGTACCCTGGTGGAAGGATGACGTCAAAATGAGACAAATTTGGACCGAGTTTTTAACACTGACAATCAACTAACGTAACGACTTAGAACATATCCACTTGAGTTTCTACATTTATGATTCATTTCGTTTTCCTCATTCGGGGTCATTTTTTGGAGTGGACGGATGGAGTAATCGGCCATAGACGAAATGCCTCTATCTTGTGATTTTATTGTCAATAGACTCAGAACTCCCAAGATAAATGACTGACGTAGATAAAAATGTTATTTTACTGTAGTTATAGAGGTTAAGGTACCTAATTACAGGCACATATTTGTAGCTCCTATATACACATAGTCAATAACAATATTGTACCTACCTACATATCTACTATTATATTAATTTCCATAACACTTATAAGCATATAGGTACCTAGGTATTATTAAAACTATTTATTTAATATACGTACGTATAACTACCTATCTACCTAATGTTTTTATACGAGGAAGTGGGGTCGCTTTGAAGCCATAAAATGATAACTTTATGATATAAATACTTAAATATTTGATAGTCTATTATGAGTATCCGTAGTGTACCTACCTACCTGCCTAATGATATACAGGTATAATTTATGTAAATATATAAGTAGATAGGCGCACATCTAGATAATAACATTAGGTCTAATATTTCAATAAAATGTTTATGGCCACATTCCGCCATCTTGTTTGTATTTTTGAATATTTTTTTTTACCCCTCTTGACTATATTATCAGACCTGTCTACTAAACCTAAATTATGTAGTCATATTTATAATAGTGTAGGTACAGAAAAATAACATAACATTCTATGTTTGTAAGTACCTACTCATAGATTTTTGTGCCGTTAAACATCAGGTATACATCTTTACGATAAATGACGCATTTGATATAGGTAGGTACAAATAATATGATCCGTCTTGTATAATGTCGTTTTGGAGGCACAGCTGCTGATATTTTAGATCTATTTTTATACAGAAGCTTCAAACAACGGATAATACCTACCTAAAAGTCAAAATGTAAAAAGAGATCACACATCAAGAGATGGAGTAACCATGGGAGAGAGGTGACAGGCGCACTTGTATAGTAATGAAGAAGAAGAAAATCCATATTATTGGTTGGTACCTACCTAATAGCTCGTTACTAATTGATAATTACTAAGTATAGCTGGAAGAAACAACACCATTATTAGATATATCTGATGCTATAATGCCAATCGCATCTGTCATTCTTTAGCGCATGCGCATTTCTTTTGCCTAATTGCTGTTTACAAGCGAGCCTCAGGCTAACCCACATCCTGTTTTTTTCAAACACTGACACTGTTTAGTTAATTACAATATTATGTCTCTAACTATTTGGATAACATGACTTTCTCTCTTACACCCAAACTGTGTGACTGTGAAATAAATCAAATTAAACTCTCGTCATTCAACAATCAAGTAGTCTAGTTAGATTCACTTTAATAGGCAACAACTCGATGCAGACCTCAATGAAATCTGGATTTGACACGAATGGCGGAGGTATTATTCGTTATTTATAGTTGTAGATACCTATAACGTGACGTAATAGTCCACATAATGTAGCGAAATGTACCTGGTAATTGAGAGGTTTTTGGCCAAAATTTAAACAAATTTGGGATCCCCTATAATCTGACCAAATTATGGAAATTACTTATAGCGACGTTGGCGGATGGCTACCACCATTGGATATAGTTTTTAATGTTTGAGCTATATCCCACCAGTTGAACACAAACTCAAGAAGTTTCTGAATAATTGCGACAAGAATTCACAATGATCAACAAACTAAAAATCGCATGCCCCCAGCAGGACTCGAGCTCGATTCAGCAGTCGATCCACCAAAAAATCCTAGCTATTGGGTAAAGTAACCGATGCTAATAATTAGTTATAGGCAGGCGGCTTATAGGTACGTTTAAATATTTTTTTTAAATAAAAGTGATGTTTGAAACTGTGAGAACATTTTATATACTTCGTATAGCAATAACAATACTAGATCAGAAATCCTTTTATCTGAATGTGTTCCAAAATGAAGGAATTCATCGAGTTTTGCCGGAAAAGGAGTAGGTACCTACCTACTTACCTACCGATCTTAACTCCATCGTTCTCACATACCTAACTTTGCTTCAAATGACAGTTAACGCCAGCTAGCCACCTAATGACTACTATACACTTTAATAAATTAGTCTTTCTCGGACCTTTCATTAACGTCAACAAACATAATTAGGTACACTTCTAACACATAAAGTCACTTCAGTTGACATTTTAACTATTGTTTTTGTTTTCAGTAGGTACATTAGGTACTTTATGAGCCTGTGGTTATTTTCATATTAAAAATAGCTTTGTAATTTAGAGAACATTTTGCAGTCCCTATTAATTATGAGGCTTTAAGATAATTCATTGAAGTCTGTACCTATTAGCAATTCTTTTGTACCTAAGTTAATTAAATTTCCTTTACTAAAAAACTCATAAACATGCCCATAGGTATATTTTTGTGAAATTCGGGGTTTTAAAAATTTTACACATTCATGATTTTTATAATGTCTAAGTACCTACCCATTACGTACCCTTATAAATAAGGGTAGGTAGGTACGTAATTTTCGTATTTACGAAATAGATGCGAAATTTGCCAATATATTCCATAAATGCAATGTTTTAATTTTTAGTCAATTTCAGTAGAAATGTCGATAATTATTATTATTTTTTAAAGTTAAGCGATCAAGTAACTCGTCAAAACGAACGCTTGATCCTTCTGAAGATAATTGAAACTGAAAAATCAGTTAGTAGAAGTCGCCGATGAAACGTCATTATATTGATTGAACGCGTACCTAATTTAACCTAACATTACATGTTGATATTTTACGAAGGTTTTATACAATTGTTTACCTACTTTTTATCAAATATTTAAAATACACAAAGGTATTATACCTATTATTGACATTTTATGTTTTATGCGAATAATGCGAAATTTTGCTTTTGTATTTTTTTTTAATGCGATATTATAATATTAAATTTGCGAAATTTACGTACCCCTACTTGTAAAGAAAGACCATTGCTGAATTCAGCTTCTTCATGAATAACTTTTTAGGTTATGTAGAAAGACCAAGGCAGCATAAGAATGCAACAGTAGGTACTTACCAAGTTGGTAATACCTACCTACTTGAAAAAAAGTATACCTAGTCATTGTCAACAAGGCAGATGGTCGCATAACATATAGAAAAGAAAATTCCACAAAAAAAAACATATGATGGCAGTAAAATGGCAGGTTGTAGATGTCAGCAAGAAAACTGAATCAAAATAATAGATAGGTGCATATTCAATAGTAGAAAAAATGGCTAGAATAAAATCTTAGGTAGGTAGTTAACTATAGGAAGCAGGTAGTTAGGTAGGTACTTTTATGTCACGGGCTAACCAAATTTTGAAAACATGTAGAAACATTCAAAATCTTTATAGATTTTCGTATCCTTTTTCAGGTCGACAGTTTTACATTTTCTACGTTTTCTATAAACTATTTGATCCAAATACAGTATTAGGTACCTATAGATATGTAGGTAGGTACCTACATTTACTTTTTTCGATTTGAAAATGTAAGATAAAAATTTTAAACTCTGACCACAAAATCGTAAGACCGTTTACGAAAAGTTGAATAGTTCAAAGATCCAAGATGACAATTTTGGGCGTTTGAAAATTGACCCTTTAATGTAGAACATTATTATTAAAACGTAAAATGATAATATCACACTAAAGCTCTGATTTCGAAGGTGAGTGATGCCGCCATATAGCGGTCGCAATAGAACTGTGAATTATGTCACAGAGGAAAGTTGGCTATCGACCTAATTCTAAACAGAAGCAGAGAACGTTCCAAATTTGAAAACAATAATGAGGCATATAAAATCGAACAAAATTAATGTACTTAATGTGTGCATCAAACAAATAGAATTATTTCCAAAATTCGTGTCTTTGTACCTACATACCTACTTGATAAGAATTTTCATTGTTTTTACTCACTATAGTAGGTACCTACGTGTTTAACCCTCTTAATGGCAGAACGTTAAAATTATACCCCAGACGTATTATTATTCAATATCTTCAATGAATATAAATACTAATTATTGCTGCTTGGAAAGTGCTCGCTTTTAATTTACAACTAACCAGCTATTATGTATAAGTATTTGAAGGGATCAGCGAGTGCATACTGATGTATAGCTCCGTTCTGGGGTGCGTCCAGCCCCTACATATCTACAGTAGGTACCTAATAATGATGAATATTAAATAAATAATAAACAGACACCGAATAATGACATGTTATTATGAGACACAACCGGCGGTGGTAGGGTTATTGGGGTATAATCTACCCCCAAAATTAAAACAAAGGCGAATTATGAGTATTACCAATGTTACGCGCTTTTTAATGTATCTGTAACACGAAACTGACAATAACAGCTTATCTCTTAGCGGGTATTTTTTTAAATTTATAAAATACCATAATTAATAAAATAATATAATAGATTTCCCGATAGACGTTGTACTATGCATATTGCATTCGAATTACTCCTGGTTTATGCAATGTTTGTTACATTTTAACCTTATCTACTTGCAACTACCCTCCAAGGACTGGTATTGAACTCATACTCCGCTTAAACCTTCCCGGACATTAGTAGAACAGATCACCAAAGTTTCATTGAAATACGTTCGCTGGTCTTTGAATATATCGAGTACCTACCCACACACACAAAACATTCAGTTTTGTATAAAGATTATAATAAATAATTTATTTATATTTTTTTCAAATTGACCGTACATTTTGTTGGAGTTATTTAGTTAATAATAAAAATTAAAGTATTCTGACTGAAGTTTAACGTTAGCCGTCTAATGTTAGGCTGTAACGCAATTTAACTTTAGCCAGTTTGGCAGGTTAACGTTTTCCGGTAACGTATAGGTTAACGCCGGTTTTCATTCACGCTAACTTCAGCCGGCTATAGTTATGTAGATTAACGTAGGCTCTATTAAGCCACGGATTCCGAAGAGAGTAGGCAGTTACCTACCTACCAAAGAATTTTTTTTCAGACTCGTTGATGGAACATCTACCTACCAGCCTGAAAAAGAAGACGTTCTGTTTTCTAAAACCGGTTAAAGTAGTAGGAGGTACTTACCTACCTAAAGTTTGTGGAAAACACTAAGTAGGTAGGTTTCTGAAAAGGTACCTAACTATGTTCATTAAGTAGGTACTAAGTTCCTACCTATTTTTTACAAAATGGCAAATGTCAATTATTAAAAAAGTTGTTACCTTCCAGTAGGTAAGATAAGTAATAAAATATACCTATTTGTGGGTAGGTATCTAAAATCAAAACTTTGATTTTGAAGGTAGGTATATTAATATCATCTTGACATAACCATAATAATAATATCCATGTAATTTTTCTTCCATACAGCCAGCGGTACCCACATTATGCTATCGCTCTGACTGTATTGCTGGGCGCAATAATAAACATATTATTGTCTATGGACCATAGAGAAAGGAATGAAGATGAATAATATTTGAATTCCGAACGTAGCGTTGATGTTGGTATGAATGGACAACACAATCGTTAATTAGAATATAATGTAGCGGGCATACTATAGATTGAACCATGGCGGCGGTCGTCGTAAAAGGAAGAATATAGTATCTACCTATAGGTAGGTACATGTGTATCTATCTTTATATAGCTTCATGGTGTTTTAACGAATCACTTTTTATCTCTAGGTAGGTACCTGTGGACGCGTTCCTAATTAAACCTCTCCCGATACTATAACATGAGGTTGAGGTTATGTGGTGCGCAGCGGGCAGGTACATACATACATACCATAGTAGAGAGAACTCTTCAAGTATTCTACCTGTATGTGATTGATGAAGACAGTGTGGAGGCGGAGTTAGGTCTAGAATTAATCCCATATAATACCTACCTATACCTACATAACTTCATACAAAGGAACGTGAGTATACCTACCTATAAGTAAAAGTACCTACTCAAAGACGGTTCCTATATATACGCATAATTCTCATATTATGAGTAGTTAAGGTTGTCCTTAACTTGATATTAAGTTGAAAGACTTTATTAGGAACTCCAACTGCGTGAAATATTTTCCATACTCGTCTGCACCTAAACCAATATTCGTTGCTATGAAAAAAGTAACAGTCATAGATGTTCGCGGGAATAATATATCAACGAAGTAACTATGTGATACTTAATCAACTGTTGCTACGGGAAAGAATGTCAAATTGTCCACGGTTCTCAGCGTGGTAAAGTAAAATTGGGACCCTTTAAGGGACGATATAACTGATTTTTAGGACAATCAAACAATAATGAAGGACCCTTTTGATGGTCTTAAACCACTAAATAATGAAAAAAAAAACGATTAAGTGTTTTAAGGCGTAGTAGGAGCACTCACATATCGACTGTTTACTTCACATAAGACTCGACTCAACATGCAGTCTCAACTTAAGGTAGGTAGGTACTTACCTTATAGGTGTCACCAGAAATTTAAATCATTTTGTTGTTATCGTGTCGATTATAGGTAATTTTTTAGCATCGGTTTTCTGTTAATAAAATAACCTAATAGCAATCAACATTAAAAGTGATCGGTAGCCTAGCAGCCAACTAATTCGTACTGTATCGTGGGTTCGATCCCAGGTGCCGACTATCTTCCTCTTTCACAACAGTAGCTTACTGCGAAAGAGTCAAAGAGTAGGTATGTATTTGCGTTCACTTTATAAAAAAAAAACTATTAAAATTACCAAAAGTACCTACCAACTTGTATTGATATTAGGTATCTATGTAAATATACCTACTAGCTATTTCAGTTTAGTGGAAAATAATAAGCAATAATTGGGCACCTACCTTCATAGCCAGTATGACCCTCCAAGGACCCTCCCCTATAAAATTCAAGTCTTTAAAGAAATTACTAACCATAGGTAGGTAGGTACTCCCATCAGCTATGTTTTATTTCTCGTACCCCAACAATCAACATGCCCCCTCTAAGAAATGTAGGTAGGTATGTGTAATGTGTATGCTAGTATAATCAGCACACAGCTATATGGGCTGAGGCAATGATTTCTTTTAATGGCCGACTCGACCGAAATGAAAACATAACTCACTATTTTAGGTAAGTATAATATGTACAGCGATATGTGAGGCGTTTGTTGGATAAATATGTAAATAAACATCTCATTTACACGATTTTGTTACAATAAGCGTTCGGCGGAAGTTTTGATTTTAAAAATCTGTTAAAATTTTTATACAATCAGTAGCGATGACTGAAAATTTTCGATTCTTAATAGGCTGTGGTGAAAAATGTTGATCAGTGGGCAAATCAAATTTTAGTAAAAGAAAAAGTACCTACCAGGAAGAAGTCGAGATCCGTTCTCTCTGCCTCCCCTTACGAGACGGCATGATGGGTAAAAAAGTGCCACTTTTTCTGATTATTTGGTAAAGATATGAGGAATAATTTTGTAAGCGAGTTTATGTAATCGGCCGACTAAGCGACCATCTTCAGCGGAGATTTTTTGGGTTAGTTTAGATAACAATATTAAAAGTTTGTTGTGCAAATGCATTTTCTTTTTTTTGTAAAGCGGATAGGTACGTATCTACCTATTTACTAATAAAATTGACAGTTTTCATTAAGAAAATGTTATTAGATCCTATATATCTGCCTAGATACTTATAATTAGATATATTATTTATATTCCATTACCATTATCAAAAAAGCAAATTAAAGTAAACCGTGCATATAAGTTTGTAAGCTCTAGATAATTCACGTAAACTTTTCAGGAGAAATGATTGGTAGGTATAGGTACTAAGGTTGGCGTTGGAACTTGTTCTAAAATCGTGAATCGGGAGTCATCGACATCTCTCTATGATAATAAGAGACTATTGGTTTTAAAAAAATATTTAATTTACATATTAGGCTGTGGAGGCTTATAGCTATCTATTACGTCCGTACAAAATATGGGTAGATGGTACCTACCTCCATTCCAGGTTATATCTAGCTATCGTGGCGGAGCCTCTCTATATATTATGTATTCATTTGACTCGGGGCGGATGTGCTACACGACGCGATCTGCCGTCGAAACACCGAAACATTATTCAACTTTACGACTATGGTTCTCCATTATCAAAGCACTGGAGACCTTCTCAAATACATAATACCTATTATCTTTATATATAAATGTCTTCTGTCCTAGTGTGTATATTAATCTGATCTCCTTCTAACTGATTCTTTATAAATAAATAATACACTTTAAAATAAACGTAGGTATAGCCGGTGAAAGCTCTCTCCTGAGGCAATTTTTCTAGTTAACCAGTTCCGTACATTCTGATAACCCCGGATAGAAATGAAAACACCTCTTTTCTTCGAAAAAAAATATGACCCGAGTGGGGAATTGAGTTCGGTTGGGGGATTCGAAGTGTTTTACCACTATGCTACCGAGGTTGGTTGCTCTTAACGAACGTCTGACTTTCGTACTAGAGGTCGTGGGTTCAATTGATCAACTATCACCCCTGTTGTCTGCTGATGGCGTCTACTCTTCTCGTCCTAAGGTTGTATATAATAATAGGTAGGTATATTGTTCTGATCTTGTTCTTCAGTTATGCCATTACTCTCCAAAACCGTTTGGCATTGCACCATCCAGTTTGTCTTAGGTTTTTCTCTACCTACAATATATGTTCATTTCTATAAAATTTCTAGCTAAATCCCAAAATGTATTGTTGAGAAAGCTCAAACGTTCTAACGGTTTTTAGACGTAACGACGTTAATCGAGACAGCTAGTACCAGTACCTTCCTACCTATAGATGGATATAGGTAGATATTAGGTATAAAAAGCAATTTTGTTTAAAAAACATTAAAACACAACTTTATGATACCGCTGTTATAAATAATAAAATGCTTTAATTATTATGACCATCGGGTTTGTGGCGGGACTATAAAATTTCTTAATGATCCTTCCAATTGGTGATGGTGGAGCAAGAATAAAGAACGAAACAAGATACGGTCTCCAAATAATTAATCGATTATCCAAATAAAATTATTACATATTCAAACGGTTTATTTACCTATACCTACCTATATATAGAGACAGTAAATTAAAAGCCTAGGTACATAATGATATTCGTGGAGTTGGAGTAAATAATTTACTTATTAAAATATCTCTCTATAATAACAGTAGATACATAGGTACTTACGTTAATACCTTACATCCTTATAACACTGTAGATCAGCCCTTTTTATTTCAACTTCTTTCTCTTTGTTAGTCTTATCCCTTCTCCACAGAAAGATGGCCTTCTCGCGTGTAGGGGTACCTATCCCAGGGACCCCACATGCCCGGTGCTACCGATGCTACGGCAACGGGGCCCGTGGGCCAAGGGGGCCCGCAAGGACGGGGGAATAAATTAAAAAGTAGAATTTTTTTGATAAATCATAGAAATAAAATCAATAGGACTAGATTTATGTGTATCAATGAAATATTACATCAATTGTTTCATTGGATTTGCAGTGCGTTGCCTACAAAACGTGTCTGAATCTACAATAGCTGTGAGTAACAAAACCACCACCAAGGTTATTCACGAAGAGTAGGTATGAAAAACTGTATTTTAAATTTTTGCAAACAAAAATATTTAAGATTTTATTTGTTCAATTATTTTTTTACCAGTATTTAAAATAAATTTACGATGTGTTTTAAATTTGTGTTTAATTTGATGAAAACTAATTGTAATAAAAGTTTAAAAATGTATATTGTAAAAAAGGGTCTAAAATCTTTTTTTGGTAGTGAGAAGGGGGCCCATCATGTCTTTTAGCAACTGGGCCCAAGAAATAATGTGGGGGTCCTGACCTATCCACTATCCTGACATTCCTGGCAATAGGTACAATACCTTCTGCCCTTTTGACCGCATTTAGGGGCATATAGGTACTCCAATATACAGGGAGGCAGCTCAGATCTTGCGTGGCTTCAGTCATCTCCTCTCATACCATGTCCAAATCCCTCCGCTCTGCTTCGACGGAACGAAACGCGATGTGAAGGAACAGCGCAAAATTCCTGGACCGAAAATAAATTTTTGACAAAATTAACGAATTAAACGTGCATTCTTTGTGGAATTATTTAAATAAAGTAATTAACATGAAACAATTATTTTGTTATAGGTAGTACCTACTATAAGTTATTTCATACCCTGACTATAGTTTCGCAAGGCACAGGTCCTGCATGGTCACAGAGGTGACTAAGTAACAGAGTTTCTCCAGCCGATCTCAATCTAAGAAGCTATGTATGCGTCGAGCCTCTGTTTTAGGAGGTACCTACCTATAGGTAGCAATTAAGTTACTATAAAACCACAACATAATTAATTACTAATTAGGCATTTGTGTTGCGGAAAAGAACAGATAAAAAATTTGATATTTTTAGTCTTTGAAAACCTTTCAGGCCTCTTTAAGTATGTAGGTAGGTACCTATACTGGTGATTCCTTCGCGAATCTCTGTAATCTAAAATCACACCTGTGTCCATGTTATTAAACTGTTTTGTTTTTTAATAGAATAATATTTAATAGAAGTAGGTAGGTATATATTGGCCAGAACAAAAACAAAAGTCCACGAATACCTTCCGGCTAATGTTGCGGTCAAAAACGTGAACATAGTAATTATCCAATCTGGGCTGTAAATCAAGAATAGGTACCTAATCTCGTCGATATAATAACAGAGGGGTCTCTGTGCTGAGATAGATAGAGAGGGCCAGGCCAGGCCTACCTTCGAGCTGACTATGTAAGTAGGTAGGCACGCCGGATATCTGATATGATTGAATTGCTATATTAGATGTGGTCAACATCGACCGCAATCTCTTGGGTCTTCCGCCATCTTTAATTCAATGGGAACATAAAAATATACCTAGGTAGGTACATACCTATAGGTAAGTACTAAATCAAAAAATAGATCAAACGCTTTCAAACTTTCCAAAAATAAAACCCCTTGGCTACGGCCTTACTTATAGGTACAGGGGGGGTAGGGGGGGGACAGCTGCCCCCCTAGACATTTAAAAATGTAGGCAATTCCTATTTTCCTCATCCTCCATATAGAAAATAGGGTATGAATGGGTCAAATTGCCCCCCTAGACCCCGGGCTGGCGACGACCTTGCTTTTATACTTAGGTACCGATTTTTTAGATAGGTAGGTAGGTACCTACTCAATTTGGCCACATAATATCTAGTTAGGTACCTATTAATATAAATAGGTATCTATCTATAATTCTATAGCAGATTATTAGGTATCTACTTATGTAAGTTGAAGCTAAAAATTAGAGAGGTAGATAGGTATCTACCCAGTGGCTTAATAATAATATCGATTCGTGAAAACAATAGTTTCGTATTTCCACCACCCACATGTACCTATAGGTAGGTAGGTATTAATCGAACCATAAACAATATTACCTACTAACAGTTATCCAATCATAAAAATGTCGAGTATCGAATAAAAATACATTTGTTAAAATAATAACAGTTAACAATAATATTGTGAAAGTTTCACGAGAAAAATAATATCCCGCAGGTCTTGAATACGCGGCATGTCTATTTATTTTGTCCGAATATTGCCTCATTTCATTGTAACTACCTACCTCATATTATTAATATTGAGGTTATGTGCGTTTATAACCATAGATAGGTACCTACTACGTACTTGTCTAGGCTATGTACCTATCTACTAATCAAATGGGTGAATTGGTAGGCCTGCCCCGTGATTTAGATTATCACATTATAATGAACATAATTTAAAAAGTCCAATAAAAACGCCTACAAATATATTATAACATGTCTACAACGAAACCAGGCAAAATCGTTGCACATTGGTACCTATATCTCTATGGTTAATTACATATGTCTATGGAAAACTTTCAAATTCCACAGACAAAATTTAATAAAGAATGTTCTATTTTCAAAATAATATAAAAGTAAAAATCACACAACTGAGATTTTAAAATATTGAGACATTCCTTCTCCTTGTTGTCCATCGCAGGCATTCTAAACTTTCAACTCCAGCATCACATATTGAAGAAATCTTTGTTCTCCTGGTCTCGCTCCCGTAGCATCCAGGATTTCATTTCATAAAGAAAAATAGACAACGCTAAACTCTCGCTTTTAGAATTTTGCATTGATCTAATCCAAATTTTCTTCAAGAGGATTATCATACTTTTATTCTGATTTTAATAAGCTATCTATCTCATATTTTTTTTAACTAACAAGAAACAAATTATCTACCTTCTGTCTTGAAGAAAAATAATTGCTCAATGTTTAATTTGAACAATCTAACTGCCTGCCTGTGGCTGAGTGGTTATGGCGGCAAGCATATCGTAGGAGTTTTGGTTCAAAGCCTGCCTCCCACTGGTACAAAAGGTGAATTGTTACTATAATGTAAAATTATTGATCTGAACCAACAAGGACCACAAGCCCCAATTGTTTTCCAATTTAACCATCAAAATTTTTAAAGTAAGTATCTTACAATAAAGTTAATCTTATCAAACAAATATAATATTACTTGCATGGATTGCCCTTGCTTCATTGTTTAATCCTCAATCGTACAAGAGCTGGACGCTTGCCTTTGCCTCAAAAAGAGCTGTTGTTTGTCAAAAACAAAAAAACACTTTTACAATAATCAAATCACTATTTTTTATTAATATTAATTACATTTCAAATCTAAAATGGCAAAATTGAGAAGAAAAAAAATATATAGAAGAAATAATAAAAGTACCTACATAGGTAATGTTGGGTATATCCCTCAAACTATAAAATAATTGCACTCATTTTCCCTCCGTGTAGAGATTCATAATAATAGGACAAAAATGAAATTTCACTCATGTGGTGTAATAAAACTTATGTAAAACCACCCCTATCCCCTCACCAAGTTTAGTTTAGTGGCCCTAAGATCCATATCTCATTAGGATGGTAATATTACTGGGCCCCTTGAGATATGGGCCAACATAAACAACCCTTTTCCACAAAAATCATAACCTTAGAAACTTAAATAAAAAGAAAAAAAAGGATAAATTGATTAAATATTGGCCGGTTTCTAATGTAATCTGTCAAATGCTATCTCACAATTTACCACGCTTACTTCTCTGTCGTTACCTGCGTTTCAATAAACAAAAGTTAGAAACTCTAAATATATGTAGATAGGATTTTTATTTGGTAATCCTACGAGTTAACCATAGAAATTGTGAATTTTGTATCAATATATTGTGTAAAAAATCTATGGTCTCTTACATTATATGGGTAAGGTAAATATTTTGAAGACATAACACAAAGAGTTCCATAAATAGAGCGGCTTACTTGCCTTGTATTTTATGTTCTCAATATGAGGCAGTTAACCGCTGCGTATTTTTTATGAATTCAGTCTGTCACAGACGTTGCTAGGTGACGCATCGTGTTGCTTACATAATAATTGCCCTCATGTGTAATGAGATACTGCACCAATTATGCAATAAGATAATAAAAGTGAGAATATTGTATCTTTTAATCATTAAAAACAATTTATTATATGTTTTTTCATTTAATAATTAAAAATATTTTCTACAATATATTTCAATATTATTTGACACATAGATACCTCAATATGCAAATTGGGTAACTCCAAAAAATTAACTTTTTTGGATGAAAAAAAACGACATAATTTTGATACATAACGATTCTATAATTTGAAAAAAAACCCCGCAAAGTAGAGAATATGATGGTGGAACGGGGCCCAGGTCTCGTAACCCTTAGTTTAGCAATCACAAGTGAAAGTAACAGAAAAAAATTCTTTCCTTCAAACTTATTAGATATGGAAAAACTCTTCAAGTCATAATTTAATGAAATCGTTGTTCATTTACCCTCATGCCCTTTTGTTTTTTTATCACTCTAATTTGTGATCCAAGGTTTGCTTTTTTCTGTTTTAAGTATAATTTTCTGCCCAAGTATTTCATATTTCTCTTTTTTCTGGTTTAAATTTGAGGCCCATGAAAATTTATGTGCTACATATTTTCCTTCTTTTAATTTTACAAGATTGATATCTCTCAGTTTTCACCAGAATCTGAGTATTCTGTTGACTGTAATGTTATTGTAATCTCTTACAACATTAAAATAAAAAAAAACTTCCTTATTCTGTGCTTGTAATGATATTCAATCAAACGATTTTCTTAATCAATGTCATGAGTATACAGTTTCATCTTGAATTTATCCAAGACAATTCTCAATCTCGGTCTGCATAGAGAATAGAGTTGCGCATTTTAAACGTTGTAATACTAACAAACTTTTCCCTATATTTCTTAAGGTGTTATTAAGACATTTTATTATTATGTTGGATTTGCCGAAATCACCAAGAATGTGTATTTGAATACAGAATTTTTATACCATCATTAGGTAAATCGTTTTGTCAAAAATGCAGTTATCCATGTTGTATATCGATGTATCGACACCATAATAACATTGTTGCTTAGTAAAAAGTTTGTTACTATAGTAAACAAATATCTACTGAAATATAAACAATGCACTAAGTAAAAAGGTTGAATTCCATTACATTCGCAGTATAAGTCATTTATATCGAAAATTAAAATTTTCTAAGTCATCGTTATGAATGTTTTCGGCGCATTATTTAAACACAATTGGAACATCACCCGCACACCTCCTGTCCCTCCCACCAAACTGGACACAAATTTAAAGTGAATTTTCTTCCTATTAGCCCCTCTATTTATGGAACTCTTTGACATAACATGCTAATTCAACATTATTTCGATCAACAAATCATTTACGAATATTTTTGTTAGAAGAAACCTGTACATGAAATGTTAATTTGACAAGGCCAAAATTTTGCTAATTTGATAATATTCTATCCGAGGATATTCATCATCAAATTCAAAGTCGAAGAGTCCAGCATAAAGCAATTCTAAATCGCTCTCGCTCTTTGATAAAGCCTTTTTTAAAAGAAAACACCCTGTCACTAAAAAAAAAACACAAAACTGTCAAAATTATGGGATAGCAAAACCATAGAAAAATAGTAATCACAAATGTCACAAGCTACTAGAGATAATTATATAGGTTAAAGAAATATTTTATCACTAATTTCTACAGAATTAAAAAATCGCAATACTCCGAAAAAAATTCGGATAGAAATTCTATCTTTTCTTTGTTTCTTAAAACACCAAAACGGAAAGATAGAAGGAGTGCAACAAATGATAGGAGATAGACAGATTACATATATTGGAACCGGCCGTTAGTGACATAGTGCGGATAAAATTATCCGTTCTCTACTCCACACCTCTTAGAATTATTGTTATGTATCTTGCTAACTAGATTGGCTAAATAACAATGAGAAAATTTAGGAATAGTCAGAAGTGTCAATAAAACATATTCAAATAAATAATATTATGTGACGTAGGCCTGTATCAATGTTTTATAACATTTGATATTGTACAGAAGTCTATGCAATTTAGGGAATAACAAAAACATAATAATATAAGTAACTACTAATTTTGATCATATTATAAACTTGGTATTTGTTTTTTGGTAATTTGCAAATGGACGCAACTGACAAGATCAAAATTTATGACATTGTGTTTTAAGTCAATTAAATGCTTGGCATTGCTACTGAAGTAGTAGGTATATCTTTAACAAATTTACAAAAAATGTAAGTATTAGATTTTTTTTTTTTATTAAAATTAATATGTATAGGGGAAATAAAATACGCACTAAACGCCAAAAATGAAAAAAATGAGTTGAGTATGAGGAAATGTTCTATAAACCAATGGTTTGTCAATAGTAGGTATAAATATTGCACTAAGTCCATATCGATGATCTAAAGGCGTAAAAAAACAGATCCAAAAATCATCATAGTACCTACTATGCTTGTATGGGGGAAAAATCAGTTTTATTAGATTATCTCAAAATGAAGTTTTTGTTTGGGTTCTGTAGAAATATATAAATTATTATATAAATATATTGAAAAAAAATCATAATAATTTAGTAACTACATATATATACCTGGCACAACTATGTTTTAATCACAAAATTGATTGATAACTTTGAATTGTATAATTAACCTTCATGTATATGTATACCTATCTTTTGTTTTTATTTTTGTATTACCTTTAATACCTACTGATCTTTGTTTCTGTATGTCTTTTTTTAGTCTAAACATAATGGGCTATACCTATTGCTTTGAATTGTAAATTTAACCTTCATGTATATGTATACCTACCTTTTGTTTTAATTTTTGTATTACCTTTAATACCTACTGATCTTTGTTTCTGTATGTCTTTTTTTAGTCTAAACATAATGGGCTATACCTATTGCTTTGAATTGTATAATTAACCTTCATGTATATGTATACCTATCTTTTGTTTTTATTTTTGTATTACCTTTAATACCTACTGATCTTTGTTTCTGTATGTCTTTTTTTAGTATAAACATAATGGGCTATACCTATTGCTTTGAATTGTAAATTTAACCTTCATGTATATGTATACCTACCTTTTGTTTTAATTTTTGTAATACCTTTAATACCTACTGATCTTTGTTTCTGTATGTCTTTTTTTAGTCTAAACATAATGGGCTATACCTATTGCTTTGAATTGTATAATTAACCTTCATGTATATGTATACCTACCTTTTGTTTTAATTTTTGTATTACCTTTAATACCTACTGATCTTTGTTTCTGTATGTCTTTTTTTAGTCTAAACATAATGGGCTATACCTATTGCTTTGAATTGTAAATTTAACCTTCATGTATATGTATACCTACCTTTTGTTTTAATTTTTGTATTACCTTTAATACCTACTGATCTTTGTTTCTGTATGTCTTTTTTAGTCTAAACATAATGGGCTATACCTATTGCTTTGAATTGTATAATTAACCTTCATGTATTTACCTTTTATTTTTTGTAATACCTTAAAATCCTACTAAATTTTGGTTCTGCATGTCTTTTTTGCTTAGGTATTCTATACATCATGGCCAATTATTGCATTTGTATTTAATTTGTTATCCGTAACATTTTTTATTATCTTTATACTTATATTTTTTTGCTGTTATAATTTTGATTTGTTGGTGGCATGAATCATCCAAATGGATGCAATGCCAAAAAAAAATAAAAAAATTAATAATAATAAGATGAAGTTTTTGACGTTTAGCGCGTATTTTATTTCCACTATACATATGGGCTCAACAATAAATACACTTTTGTCATTTTTTACGCAATAAACATAGATTGTGAAGTTGAAGTGATGTGGTCGGATTTGAACCCACAATCTTCAGTAGCGAGACTGAACTTCTAGACTGCCAACCACTTCAAATTTTACAGAAAAATAATGAGATGGAAAACATTATAACACCTACTGCTGATATCATATTGCTGATCTGAAAGAAAAAGTCACATGTTTGGTATTCCCATTTTTAAGTTATTTTCATCAAAGATTGTAAATACGGCTCTCTTTGTTCTTGAAGAGTGACATAAGTGTAAGTATACGGACAGAGGATGAAAGTGTTTTCACGAAAACAGATCGGTCAATAATCAAGTTTATGGTAATGATTTAAATATGTCATTTTTCTTGCTAAAATTATACTTATAATATCTTTTTGTAAAATATCAACAAAAAAGCCACAACTAAAAACTTACTTTAATTTTCTAAGAATTTTCTACTTACTCTGAGACCTTAAAGAGAACAACATATTATAGAGGATTAAAAAGCTTTAAAATAATTTAATTGACTTTCCTGAAAAAGAGATGTTTTTTGAATCGTGACAATTTTCTTCCGGATCCGCCGATATTCATTCTCAATTGAAAATGGCAGATTTTCAGTTTGGTTAGAAAAATTATAAGACAATTTTTTTGTACCGAATCGAACAATGAATAAACAAATTTCTAATTTTGTACCTACCTATAATAATTGCCCTGGTTATTTTTGATCTTGTCAGTTTGATTTTAAATCATAAGTAAGTACCCTAAAACTTCAAAAAAATATTCATCCCATAAATAATAAAAAATACCTATGTCTCCCAGCCACCAACGTCAACAAAACAGGAAAATGGCAACAATACGGGACTGAAATGTCCTCATAAAGCAGCTACCAGTCTTTCACATACAATTACAATAATAATAATTGAATAATACAAACTTCAAATGGTCGTTATTGATATCATAACAACATTAACTACTAAGTTATATTAAAAAATTACACATTCTCTATTCTCAGCACCAAATGTGGTGTAAGTTAAATTAAAAATAAAATTATTATCCTTAAACTATACAGAATAAGTAATCTAATAATATCTAATAATTAGATAAAATAAACTTTTTTATTTCCCCAAAAAAGACAGATATTATTAGTATAAATCTCAACTTATAAATTGTTCGTGGACTAAATTTTCTCTAACATAATAATATTGTGATAAAGACTATGAACAAGTTTTGCCATAGATAATAAATACGACATATTATTACATTATAACATCACTCTATAAGTATAAAAAATTATGTAATGAAACAAAAATAAACGAAAATGATATTCTCTAATTATATTAGATATTAAAAAACTATAAAATAAATCAATCTCAAAGTGAGTGAAGTGCATTATAGATAAAACAATAAAAATAAATTGAAAATGTACAAGTAGGAATAATGTAGAAGTTAGAAGAAATATTATAAACTAAACATTGGTGGGTTGTGATGCAGAGTTAGATAATATAATATCAGAAGATTTACATACCTACAATTATTATTACATTATTAAGAATGACCGATCAATTTAAAAGTTTATTATATTTAAAATTTACAATAATTTAATTTTAATTTCAAAATGGTTAATGATTGTCAAATATACATTAAATTTCAATGTAAGCAATATTTTGAAAAAAATTAAAAGCAATGTGGTAATTTTATTCCAAAAAATGACTTGGTCAAATTCTAATTGCAAATTTTACTTAAATTCATCAGAAAAAATATATACACGTGATTTTTTTCTCTAGATCCCCCTCCCCCTACGTGATCTTTCGTGATTTTTTCCAGACCCCCCCTCCCCTTTTGCGCTCACGTGATTAATAGACACCCGCTATAGAATAATATTATTTTTTTTTGCTGAAAGTATTTGCATACTACAAATTAAACATATATTTTTGTTTATTTCGGTTGTTTAAAGAAAATAATATGTTAACGCCTATACAAGCATTTTAACAGACATGAAATATATTTCAAATCAACTGACTGTTTCATTTTGGAATCACAAAAACCACTTATTTCATTTTCCTCATATACCTATATAATATATGACTCGAAAGACGGCATTTCTTTTAAATTTTCATGCTTAAAATATCAAAAGTTTTAATAAAGTGAGAGAGCAAAAATATTACAGAAAGATCTAAGAAATTTGTGTTCAGTAATGGCAGTTTAAATAGAATTTAATATTCAAAACTAACCAACTAAAAAAACTAACCCTTCTGAAACCAAAAGATTCTACCTGCTGTTTGAGGGTTTCTTTGTAAATAAATGAAATGAAAAAATATATTTTTTCTTACAAAATACGTATAAATAAAGTGTCACCTTGAAATATTCTTAAGGCCGATTTTTAGCGCATAAGCTTTAAAATAAATTTATTCATAGAAAGATCTAATAAATAAAAAAAAGTTTTTTTAAACAGGAGTATTGTCAGAATGTATTCATTCTATCACCATAAATATTAAATGTAACATGAAATTTATATTAGGCCATGTCCACACTGTGCCTTTTTTCGTTCAACAAGGGCATGCCTTAAATCAGTTGAAAGCATAGTGCACGCTGCGACACACGCGTTCCCGCAGTCCGTGAATTTCTGTGCAACATAGCGTTCAACATCAAGATGGCAAACGATATTATTTTACAGTTTATTGAAGACTACAGAAATTTTCCACAACTTTGGGACCAAAATAACAAACTTTACACAAATAAAATAAAAAAAAATGATGGTCTGCAAGTTTTGGTTCTAAATACAATGATGGAGTTAAAAAGAAGATCAAAAGTCTTCGGTCATATTTTTCGAAAGAGCACCAGAAGGTACTCAAGAAGAAGAGTGGGGCTGGAACTGATGAGATATATCATTCTCCGTGGTTCATTACATCATTTCGATCCATAAAATATCTTCGAGCCCACAACTTGCGCTTGGTTCTCTTTTGTTTTCTACATTTTCTTCTCATCAAGTAGGCCGCACATAGTAGAATCATTTCGTCGCACATGTTGTTAAACTGAACGATGATTAACGACTCCGGTCGGATGACGCATGGACATGATGCATTCAACAGTTGCTTGCCCTTAAGGAAATTTGAATAGAATGATGAAAGGAAAGTTGAAGATGAAAGTGGCACGGTGTGGACGTAGCTTTTGGGATAATATTGATATTTCTTTAGAAGAAAAAAATAATCTATTTCATCAATGAATAATCCATACATTGTCATGAAATGTAAAATTTAAAAGTTTTCAGGATGTTAATTTTCGTATTCAAATGATACATCAGTTCCTACTATATTTTACCCTCAATAATTATGTTTAATATAATATTAGATAGTATAATAGAATGTAGTCTAACATAAAACAGTAATATTGTTTTACTGAGTGAATATTTCAAATAAGTACACAACAGGAAGACGGATACAGGATTCATGCAAAAGCTACATGCAAAGGTATGGATTTATCAAGAATGTCACTGCGTACATATAGAAATTTCTTTGGTTAACTATTTTAAAATACAAAGAACTGCTGTTAAATTTATTTGACAAGCTAGTTCAGATCTTTTTATTATCATTGATAACAACATTTGATTAACATGACAATCTTGCCGTGAGCAAAATTACATAGATTTAAGCAAAATGTATCATGTATTAACTTAATTGTTTTGTCTGTTTGTTGTGCGATAAGGAATAAATAAATAAATAATATCGACATTATCCTTTTTTTAATGCAGCTAAATTTCCATATAAGCCCAATTTTGTGTCAATATCAAGGTTCCTAATACAGGTTTTGGAATAAAACACTTGGTTAAAAAATGTTATAATTACATAACATACTTTAGTACCCGAAAATTAAGTTATTTGATTGCAGCAGTTTAAAATACTTAATATTTTGACACGAAAAATATTCCTTTAAAAACGTAGCAGCATCTAAATTTTACATTTTTATACAGATGTTGTCAAAAATATTAGATCAATACGAAAAAGCAAAGTTCATTTTAGCACCAATATCGTATACGTACAGTAGAATTATATTACATAATGAATATCTAATTAACAAAAAAAAGGTTATCCACTGCATTTGAACACTTGATAAAACCATACCAAAAAAAGAAAATATTCAAACGACATATGGAAACGGTACAGACAACAAAGATCAAAATATGAGTCATGTGTAAACACAAGTTTATAAATAAAAAGAGTGATGTCATGCACGGCTATAATACACTATCATGGGTAACTATATGTACAAAATATAATTATCATAAGGACGTTGAAAGCACTTGATTATGAATAATATGTTAGGTACTATACATACACACATAACGGCGTCTATATTATCTATCAATTTCATCATACTTCCATTAATACTCTAAACACCTCAATAAATAGATGAAGAAAAAGAAAAATGTTGAAAAAAGCGGAAGAACAATTATTTTCAGAAATGAAGAAACTACGGTATTATAACTAAACATTTATTCACAATTTCTTCTATATTTTGTGGGATTATGATAAAACAGTTTCATTATATTTTTATGTTAGGAAAAATATGTAAATTTTTTTACTGTTTTTTTTTTAATTTTATTATAGTGACCGATTTCGTCTCATCCAACATGCTCAGCGGCTCATCATGCTTAAATTTGGTCACCATATAATAAAATGAACAAAATTATATTTTTCCTAACATAAAAATAAACATTTATATTTTCTTCTGTGCATATTTAACTATGTAATCGTGTTATAAAAAGTGTAAACTCAGTTTTATGTAAAAAAAAAATTTTTCTGGAGATGATAATATAGGTACAAATCCTTTTAATTTCAAACTACACATAATATTCAAAATTAAGATCTTAAATAAGAAACAAATTTAATCTCATCTTTTACAAATCAAATTATCTAAGAGTTCAAAAATCATTGATCATTTTTATAAAAAAAAATAATGATAGTGAAAAAATTCTAAAGATTATATTTTTGCATTTATAAAAATATATTCTACTAAATAAGCCATCAATTAATGAAGGAATATGGCGTTGATATAAAAATTGCATGTTCTATCAAAATGTAGGCCTCCTAGTACCACTAAATGGCAATGCATAACACTAAGCAATTTATTATGAGCATTTTCCAAATCTGAATTAGGGACAGTGTAGGTGCGTATTTTGCCAACTTATTTTAATCTCATTTTTTTTAAACTATGAATGCAACATTCGATTTTGAAAAATAGTAACAGCTATTTGAAAAAAAATTATCCAATAACAGACATGACTAATAGATTGCGATTAAAACAAATGTCTCACTAAGTTATTCAGACCAGCTGATAATTCTGCGAGTGATGAAGAAAAATTTTGACAAAATCTCTACTAGATACTTGGTTAAATAAATGTGATATAAAAATTAAGTACAAATCAATCACTGCGGCATTTCTCAGAAACAGTTAATCCAATAATCCACCAACTGTTTTATATTCAATATAAAGAGCAGAAATTTGATGAATATCTAGTTGCAATTATGAAATTTTAATAATGAAAGCACAATTGAATTGCTAATATTGAAAACTGGGCTTTTAGCACTTTTATACATACATCTGAAGCCGAAATTCAATTGAATATGTTAGAAAACAATATGTTTTTTTAATATTTTGCACAGTACAATATAATCAAATATACATTCATGTTGTATATCAAATATTAGCACCACTACAGTTCGCATTATTAATACATATTTTTTATATTATGTATAATTTACAATATTAGATAAATATAACAAATCCAACAATCTAGCTAGTAATTAAAATAAATATAGGTACTATGCATGCCATGTAAATATACTCAACGTGTCATTTGATGACACACCTCAAGAGATTCAACAAATTTCTCACCACAGATTCAAAATATACCTACCTACCTATGTTTATAAATACACACTACATCCTTCAGATCCCGTTAAATCACATTGGACATCCATCGCCCGATTAGGAGAGATGTCGTTTGGAAAGTATGATTGTGTTTATAATATAATATGTAGTAGTTAGTAGTCCATCTATATAAAAATATATCCATGTATTACAAGTCCATCTTTTTTATTATCAAGATGGAAAAACTTAACTAATAAAATTCAGAATACGCTCTGAAGATCGTGTACAAAGTTGTACAACTAGTTAATTATAAACACTTGGCATTTTTATACCAACCAACAAAGCGCTGTAAGGCTTCTCTAGTATCACTATCAAAATATAGAATTACTGCAATGTATAAAGTACACTAATGAAGATGGTAAAAGAAATCAAGTGCAACGTAATGCACAGGGACTGCGGCTCGTAGACCTGACATAGGACAGATCACCATCAATCATACACAAAAACACTAATATATAACAATCTCAATTCATTATAGATACACCATCACAGACCAGACACAAAACAGTTCATGTCAAAACACAATCGTTCCCATCACAGGCTGTCACATTTCTTACTTACTTACTTTTTGGTCCCTAAAACTACAAAAATTAATATAGAGATGTAGATACAGTTAATGATATAAAAACAACCTTTTATTTTGTTCCCTATCTACAAAATTAAAATCATCTAAGCACACTTTGGTAAGAAACCAAATCAATTCACTTGGAACTAGTGGACGCAATTCATACACATTATGTCTACCGACATTGGTTCCCTTTACAGAAAAGAGTTAAATGCAGAATGCCGAACCTAAAATCTGCTCTAGAGCATGCTGCGGGTCATGGCTTACTAAGACCGTCTATGCGGGCAAACCATGGAGCCAAAATCTTGATATAATAACACAGTCATAAATGTGTTTCAAGAGCAACCGTTGTTAGCTTTCTTTAATTTCTTCTTGAGAGCATCGGCGTAACCGAAGCCAGCCAAGCCAGTTATAATATTCCGTGGACTCCCTAAAAAGTTTTTACCCAAACTTGGACTTTTATTGGAGCTGGATGATTTGGTGGACAAATTAAGCAATCTCCTGGCTTCACAAGCCTCCACATGGTGAGTGTTGTTGGACATGAGCAGGTCGTACATGTGTCTCATTTGAGAGGGAGTCACCTGGTGGGCGGTGATGAGGTAAACATACACGCATAGGGTGAACTTTCGTGCGGAGTAAGAGAAGCCAGGGTGATCTATAGGGGTGATCCCAGCTTTGTGAGAGCACATACCTGAAATAAAACAAAAAAAACCTTTAACTTTTAACTTTTAACCCGCTCGCTGTTAATGTCTACGTATATACTTTACTGGTGTTCTTATTGTCCATACTATTTGTGTAATTGTTTGTTATAAAATCACTGTTTGTATATTTGTTTAATAAAATAAATAAATAAATAAATAAAAATTACTTTAAAAACCATCATTACAGAAATGTCTTTGATATGATTATACAAAGCCCTTTGATATATTTATAAACTAACTGATGAATCCATGAAAATTTTTCTCGATATATTGACAGCGCTGTCTGCCGTATGACAAATTTATTTTGCGAAAAAAATAAAATTTGTTAGCTTTGGTTAAAATATACTTATTAAATTATAAACCAAAATGCAATGGGGCCAAAATCACTCGATATCGGGTGGAAGGCCTCAACAAAAACAAAAAAAAAATGCAATGGGCGTGAATGTATGTGAAGATGAAACGGGCACAAAATTGGGTAGGAAAAAACTTAAATAAATTACAAAAAGCATATTTATTTATACACTGGCAACATCCATCAGATGACGCAAAATTCAACATGGCAGGTTAATACTCAGGTTTAACTACCTCCCAGTTCGGCTTAATTCAAGGATTAACCAGGGTTCAAACTGATTGGCGTTTATTAATATGGTTTTTGGTTAAGCGGTGATTTATCAATTGTCAGAAGTTTGAAGGATGTATATTAATAAACGCAGGGTTTAAAATGTTGAAATGTTTTATTTTGAAAAATATATAAAAAAAAAGGCGACCACATGCTCCAAATGGAGAGCGAATGTAGATCAAAATAAGGAAACCAAGTATTACAAAAGGAACAGAATATGCCAAATGATAACGGAGAATAAAGTCCTATTTCTATACAAGAAAATGAAGGCTACGAAATGAAACAGGACAACACTAAGATGGATGTCTGCCTCTTAAGCCAGTAAAAACTTTTTTACTTCATTGTAACGTCATTCAGTACACACAATAATAATCTGTTCTAATTATTATAAAAAAAAATATGTTACCATCTAAAAAAAAACAATAAAAAAATATTACCAGTGATAAAAATATCCTCCAAATGAAATAAAGGTGTATCCAAAGCAGCTTGGTAGAGGTCTTTGGCAGCACCCACAGACATCACGTAGCCTACACCGGATAGATATTTTGGGTACACTTTACCACTGTACATGTAAGTTGGTGAATACCTGGAACAGAAGAAAAAAAGCATAAATAAGTGAAAATGTAAACTTAAATCAGAGTGTCATAATATTTTGATCCACTTTGTGACTAGAGGCAGGAATAACGGCTTAAATTGAAAAAAGTTATAGCATTTCCATTCATTGTAAATAACATTATTTTTAAAACCTTGAAGATTTTTTATTTCACAATCATAAATAAAAATTCATTTTCAAAATTTTGTATCCGGAAAGGTACAATTTCTCTAAAAAAAAAATAGGTCATTGAGAGTAAGGTGATCATGAGCCTAATATTTTAACTGCTTTGTTGACTATTATTTCTTGATATGTGTGTTGACTATTATTTATGATCAACTAATATTTACAGAAATATCATGTAATTATGAATAACATTACAGATGTTATTTTTATTTATCTAATAACAGTGGTATCATATGGGTCTGAGGCATGGACACTTACTGCGAAATCTGCAGAATTTTTTTTTTTGTTTAAATTGTTAAATTGCTGGATGTATTTGAGAGAAGAGTTCTGCGAAGAATCCTGGGACCAGTGTGCGATGGAGAATGAGATATAATGAAGAACTATATAATATCTACAAGGCCCCAACACTCTCTGCACATGTTAGATTGAACAGGCTTAGATGGGCGGGACATGTGCAGAGGATGCCAAGGACAGCCAGGTGGGAGAAGAAGAGTTGGCAGGCCTAGACTGCGGTGGGAGGATGAGGTTGGGAGAGATGCTGCACACATATTGAATATTTCCAGTTGGAAGACTGCGGCAGAAGACAGAAGAGGTTGGAGGCAAAGTTTACTGGAGGCCAAAACTCGATATGGGTTGTAGAGGTTATAACGGCCACCACTATTTGTGACACAGGCTTCAACTACCATGGTTGAGTCAGACTATTATGGATTTGTTTAGAAAATCACTTCATCACAAATATTCAAAAAGATGGAACAGCCTTTATTTCTAAGGTTGGCAACCATCACTTGAACTCCCCACGATCTTGAGCCAGCCTTGGCATCCGGTATACCAAACCACTGTCTAAGATTTTTGAGCCAAGAGACTCTCTTCCACCCCATACCCCATCTTCCCTCTATTTTTCCTTGAATCATAAGTTGTAGGAGGGAATATTTTTCACCACGGAATATGTGGCCAAAGTATGAGGCATTATGTCTCTTGACAGTGGTCAGGCTCTCTCTTTACTTTTGTATCATTCCCAGGACTCTCATTAGACACCCTGTCAGCCCATGAGATGCGCAGCATTCTTCTATACAACCACATCTCGAGTGCCCACAGCTTATTTAGCATTGAAATTTTGAGGGTCCACTAATCGATTTAAAATTCTATAAGATATACCCAAATAGGTATGCACAATCAGTATATTGTAGTTGAAATATGTAACATCATAAAAAAATTGCCATATGTGAATACATAAAAGTGCATATAATCTGGTCTCTAGTCAAGATCAACTCAAAGAAATATAAAATGGTCTATAATTTACTTATTCAATGACTGAAACAAATTACCATTTGCTCCTCATGTCCGATATAGGTCTAGCTTCGCATATCAAATCACCCATCAACAGTTTTTCGTTGAGATAATCAACTTTGTTTCCTGTTGCAATTGATTTAGCACTGTATTCATCAGATTTGTTTTTTAGAGCTGTTAACAGTCTTGGGATATTCACAAACATATCGTCATCTGTCTTCATCACATAATGGACTGAAAATAAAATCAATAATAGCTTAAGACGCATTTTTAGACATTACAATTTATATTGATCGTAAGATGTGGGCTTACCATTTCCACCGCAGTTGCTGATGACCCACTTGAGCAGCATGACAGATTTGAGAGTTAAATTATTGTAAGAGTCTATGAAGTTTTCTTGAATAATATCGCCGTAAGTGGCGGCTTCTTCGTCTAGCTTATTCTGAAGCTCTGTATCATTTTCATTTGCAGATTGTCCTAACAAGAATAAAAATTTAACCTTAAGGTAGCCTGAATCTTTTTGCTTAGAATCTAAATCCATTTTGGTTTGTACTTTTGGGGTGTAATCATGACTTTGTTTGTGATCTATTTTTTTGCTCCTCTCTTTTGCGGATTTCTCATCTACAGTTCTATCAGGGAAATACTTCAAGCTCAGCTTATCGTTTTTAATTGATAGGTCTAATGTGTTTTTCAAATCTTTGAGAGCTTTCTTGATGCTGTCATCTTCTGAAATTTCCTCCCCGCGTCTTGGTATTTTCATGATGTTAGATTCTTCAGTTTGATAATCATATTCTTCAAGCTCATCCACGGTGTCATTTTCGTCGTCTGATGGTTCAAAGTTGCCCAATGCGTTCACGTCCATATTTTCTTCGGCTTCGTCGTAAATTGCTCTCTTTTCACCAGCCTCACTGGGTTGGGTTTTCTCACTTCCCGTTCTGGTTGCTGCGACTCCTCTCTTGGATCTAACGAGGAGCGGGCTCTCTTCTTGAAAATTGTAATATCTATCATAATAATTTGATATGAACCTACCTAGCTTTTTATAACAATCATATACGAAGTGTTTAGCAACATCCAAATTAAATTTACTATTCCCCTCTGTGCGGTTATCTATTAAGGCTTCATTTTTTGTCCTAAAACTATTTGCACCATTATTATTAATTAACCTAAAGTCATCCTCGTATGATGAGTTATTTTGTTGAGACGCCACATTGTTTCCAACATTCCTATTATCTAGATTTGTAGTTTGGTTCCCTTCATCTAACATTGGCACCAAGTCGACATCCCCCTCATCATCACCATCTTCATCGGCCGCAATATTATTTTGCAAAGAGTTACCACCTTCTTCCGCATGATCACTTCCTGTATCTCTCCTAAACCTACTTCTCTTATCTTCTAAAGAAACATTGGTGGACAAGTATCCTAGCTCAATAAAAAGGCTCTCCGTCATGTTCACATTACTGAAGTGTTCTGTTAGATTTTGAAACCTCTTTGCGAGGAGCTCATTTCTAGTTCCATTAGCCCACGTTTCTCTTATGGCCATTCGTCTGTTATAATGATGCAATGAAGAGGTTATGATAACTAAAAGGAAGATATCTGGTTCCTTGTGTGGAGGTCCTGGAGTGGAATGCCTTTGATGTGAAGATTTGCAGACATATTTTGGTTGATTTAAAACAGTCACATTATCGGGTAAAACATAAGTCCTCATGTTACGGGATCTGTTGAATGACCACCCTGCCACGGTCCCTGAAATATACAGATCAAAATATTAGTCTTCTAGGAAACATAAACCATCAACACAAAACAAGCGGGTTCAAACCATTTTATTACAATCATTGAGGTTATTTTCTCTACTACTACTTAAATCTCACACAAGCACAGGTAGATTATCTTTGATCTATGAAAGCAAATGAAACAACACTCTGCAAAGTTGCCTAAAATGTTAGTCACAATAGTTTCATCTAACTAACATAAAATATTGGCATTTGAAAGGAGGTAGCACAAAGCATGCTGACAGTTGACGGAGTCTTGTCTCATGCCACATTGGGTGACACATACGCAAACAACAGTGTACTTGTCATTAACAGAAATATATTTATTAGGTCTGCTATATCTTTCTGTGATGATGTACATTGGTATTGGTATATCTCGGATTTCTTCAGCAGTTAAGCCTAGTTCAGAATAATGTGTGTGTCAACCAATATTCCAGCTAATGAATATTGGTTGACACACACACACGTTCAAGGTCAGTGACGAATGCTACTAGACCAAGAAAATAGAACAAAATGGATACTCGACTAAAGCGCCGGTTAAGCTGACCGTCCAAGTTTTAGGTGTTTAGACACGTTTCAGTACTGAATTACTCGCCACTCGACTAAAATACTCTTCCAATGTGAACTAGGCTTTAAGGGTACTTTTTTGTACAAAAATCTGTATACGCATACACCTTTGATGGTAACGAATTATAGGTATTACAAATTGTCAGTTAGTCAATGAAGCATCAAGCGAAATGAATTATGATTTGATTATTAAAAGCACATCAGAGCCCTTAATTCATGGTAACAGAAGAAAATTATAGAATTTGAATAAATGGCTTAAATATAAATAGTAATAAATAATTAAAAGAATAGTAGAAAAAAAGATATAAAATTATACGGAATTTTATCATGTTTGACATGTTGAAAGAATGAATATTGGGAACACGGAGCAAGAATGATGTGAATTGATTATATACTGATAATAAAAAACACAACTTTGCAAAGTATCACTTTTATTTTTTATAAAAACCAGAATATTTTCAACCACAATGTGGCCATCTTCAGTGGTGATTTAAATTAAACTGTTTAATTTAAATCACCACTGAAGATGGCCACATTGTGGTTGAAAATATTCTGGTTTTTATAAAAAATAAAAGTGATACTTTGCAAAGTTGTGTTTTTTATTATCATTATGGAAAAGTACCACAAAGTTCATAAAAATACTTTAAATGATTATATACATTTTGTTCTTAAGGGAGACAGATTCAAAGACAAAAATATTAGAGAAGAAGAATTATATTTGAATGCTTCACCATCTGTTCTGTTCTGTTACAGTTCTGTCTTTCCAACAATCTGGTTCAGGGATCTTATTCTCTCTAACCCAAACACCTCTTGTCCCATAAATGTGTATATTATAATATGTGCCCAAGTCATTAACTAGTTTTTTACACAATAACCAAACACCTTGTCCTGATGAAGGTAGGTATATAAACTATATACCTTGTCACGAAAAGCTATACAACATCCATACAATGAGTTAGCAGAGTTAGAACTAATAAAGAATGTATTAAAAGAAAGATGAATGAAGCATTTGGATAGATTAGACAAGTTTACTGGGTCCATTATATACCTCCGTAATGAATACGCTTAAGCCCTTGGAGTGTTTGACGTCTATAAGAGTCAGTATATACAGGACTTGTCAAAGTGGAAGTATCTATGAAAACAACACAACCATAGTGTAAAATCATTTCTTCTCATGTAACCTATAATTGTATTTTTATCATTCAAAATAAGCAGTGCATACAAATCAAATATTTTTATCACAAAACAACATCATCATACAAATCAGTGGAAGATATGTATTTGTATATTTTGGTTTACTGCAATCTGTTTCCATTTAGGAGTATAGGAAGGCAAAAAGAGCCCCCAGATTGATGTTTACTCAATCAATTACCCATCCCACAATAAGCCCTTATGCTTCCAACAATAGAAAACACAGTATGAGAATATCTTCGGAAACTTTATGGAAGGAACACAGCACTCTTCTCAGCCAACTGTCATTTGGCAAGCTCTCCATATGTTACAGCTGTGCAGCGGTGATGGTTTTTTTTTGGCATTGAGAGTGTAATCTATCATTGTCACGTTCTTAACTTTACACACGATAAGAAGTAAAAACAAGGAAGATCAACAAAGTGGTGATGGATATATTGCCATTTCATGATGCAGTAGTGCTATCTTAAACACCTTGACTCAACTGTGATAATTTTTTGGTGGCTAAGCTTTTGTCATGTGTCAGGCGTCACACCCATATCAAAAAATGGTCAACACATCCCAAATGTCAAATATAGACTCCCAAGTTAACCAGCGGCGTGAAATAATGGACCAACAAAAAAGTAGGAAATACAAGAAAAAAAATATTGATAATAATATATTGGAAGAGAAAGACCATAAAGAATCGCAGCAATTTGCAGAATCAAACCAAATCCAAAATATATATACATATTCCGTTCAAATAGCACTTGTGAGATCATGATAAAAATAGGTGAAAATGTTAGAATGTTGGAGAAGAAGCCAACTATAATAACATGCAATATATTAAGTAATCTTTGAACTACAACTTCTAAATTGAAAGTTCTATTTCAGACAACAACCGTTAAATATTAACAAATAATATTCATCTTCTCTACTATAGTATTTACTAGGCGATATACCCGTGAATCACTTTAAAGATCCAATCATTTTAAAAATTTATTTGAGAAAATGGAGTGAATTTGTATGTAACATTACAACAATTATAATTACAGCGATGATAAAAATAGAAATTAAAGTCTGAGACGAATGAAAATGAGTAAATCACTGAATTATTACGTAATCCCAAATCTTACAATCAAATTATTAAATCTTACACCTGAAAATAATGACAGCTGTAACATTTTATCAGTTAGAAGAGAGAAGAAATGAATATTTTGTTGATATTTAAGCTATAAGACGTACGCAAGAAGTATTTTGATTCTAATGAAAATAATCGAAATAAAAATTCTCATCAGACAACATTAGTTTAAAAATAAATATTATACATTTTATATCCTATGGCAATAGACTGGAATTCTCCTAATCTTATAATACAAATGAAAGTCGGGTTAGTGCGAACACTTATAACTCGAGATCGGCCGAACAGATTCTTTCCATGTTTGATTTATTGGATTCTTCTCCGTTCCGGATAACAGAATAACTAATAAAAAGTTGAAAAATGGATAAGATATAATGTTAAAGTTAGTATGGAACAGATTTCCTGCGACGCCATTATAACAAAATTATTGTTTACTGCACATGATGGTAGTTCCCTCTCATTCTCGCAAACGTAATGCCGCTCTTACAGTAGCCCATCCCACTTACTCCAATTTTATACAAAATCAACATCGGGCACTTTCATTATATGTGCACACGCAGCATCGGCACTTCATAGGCGAGGTAGAATGTCTGCGCGCGCATATTATATTCTCAAGTTGTTCCCGCCTGAGTTTTGAATACTAATGAAATATGGATGTTTTGGAAATATTTTAATGTTATTATTTTATTAGCTTAACTCAATCGAATTAATTATGTATTTTTTTATGGGAAAGCAGTGCACATTATGTACATATGAACAGGATAAAGTCTGTCGGGAAAGCTAGTAAATATATACAGTCCAATATAAGTTTTGGAAAATCTGATTCTTGACAATCAATCAATACTCCCTGTTTGATCCCACTCAGGGGCATAGGGAAGCAACGAGAGCCCTCCACTCCCAATACATTGGTTGAAATTACAAAAAGAACCTTCTTACATAAAATAGCTATAACGACTCACCTGGTCTATATGAAACATTATTGTATGCCGGAACATACAATAGAAAAAGGAAAAATATGACTATGATGCAGATCAAAAACCATCGGCAGGATGAATTACGATTTCTGTTGGACCTGAAAACAAAATGCCCTAATAATTAATTAATACATTTAAAAGTTTGTGTCATGTCAAATAATGGATATTTTTCAAATTGAATATAATGAATATTTATAAATAAAACTAACTTTGCAGTATTACAATATATTACATTTTTTATCCGAAATATAATCTATTGTAATACTGCAAAGTTAGTTTTATTTATAAATATTTATAATGACTCAGTATTACAAAGTTGAAAATAGTGTGTTTGAAGAATTAAATATAATGAAGTTTTATAAGTACTATTTGAGTTCGTAATCGTTGAGTGCGTATTTCGACGAAGTTGAGTGACATTAATAAGACCAACTTTTTAATAGCTTATTGAATAAACGCACATGAGTTTTGTTTTACTAAAGTACACTCTTCTCGGTAGGTATAGCCGGCGGAAGTTAACTTAAAGCATTTTCTACCAATCAATCGGTCCCGTCTAATCTAAGACAAGATTCAAACCCCGAGTAGAGGTTGGCTTCATTTAAGTTTATTTTCTTTTTATTTTTGTGTAACATAAAAACTTTTTTGTTCATATAATATATTGTAGGTACGTATGTAGTTATAAACCAATTACTATATTATCAACGTACTATTTACGCAATTTTGTTGATGATAGGTTCTTTGACTTAGCTATAAAAGTCAAGAATTATGTGGTAAAAACTTATTATATCTAATTAAGATATTACGATAAAAAATACGTCAAAACGTAATTTTATATTATTTTATGGAAAAAAAAATATTGAATTTATAAATATTTGTAACGAAAAAAATGTAGAAGGGAAAAAACATGTAAAAAATAAATAAATATAAATTTTTTGACAACCATGGATTCTCACAAATATTGCATTTAGCCCCAAATGACCAACATTAGAAAGTGGAAGGTTTCTGCAGAAAAAAACTATAGAGTACAGAGCGACACGTCCGCCCGCCACAACGTTCTCTCACGAATGAAGAATTTTAGGATTTGTATGGAGAGTATACAGTTTTTGTTTCTAAAGGAAAAGGTCCTAAGCGCCCAATCACTTATTACCGATTAATTGCAAAACTATATTAAATAGAAATAAAAAAAGACGATAGTTTTGAAGAAAATTAAAAGACACGCATTTTGGTATATTTTAAAGCGTTTTTTATTGAGTAGATAGCCTAAACCGTTATCATTTATAAAAATATAGAGCAAACTTTGATTTTTTTTTCTATCGAACTAAATTTGGAAAATATAAATTCAAATTGGAAGACTTGATAGCCAAAGCTCTAACTTAAAGCACACTTCCTTTTTTGTTGTTCTACGATACCTATTAAGGGAACAACGTTTATATAAAAACAGCCATTTTCGAGTGTCCGGCTCTTAATAAAAACTTGTTGATGATGATAAAATAAAATGAAAAAAGTAAATAAATTAGACATAGCTAATAACTGTACTCGTTTGTCACAAAAATCTATTAATTTCACTTAAATCAAATACAATTCCTACATAAGAGTAAGACGACATACGGAATCTGATTTAGGATTTCTCTTTCAAATGTACTAAAATGTGAAGTCGAAACGGGTGGAGTAGCTCGGCAGGGACACGCTTCTCGTCAGTGCTTGTATGTGTACAAAATTCACAGCACAGCTCAGTGCACATGTAATGTAATAGAGTTTGATTCATAGAAGAAAACCATGAGACCACATTTTGCTTTACCCAGACATGGTATAGGTGCCTATCTACCACTTTATATCGGAAATAAACTAGTGTATATTACTAATAATCTAAATAAATAGAATATGTGCCTAAACAACTTTTTAGTTGGTTATATGATAAATATAAAGTATGGCACCTTCTGGCTGGACTTCCCCAGTCTTCTCCGTCTTCATCCTCACTTGGTGTAATGTATCCCGATGTCAATGTCTCGTGGCTGTTGTTACTAGAGGCGTGTTGATATAATCTCCTATAGACCCCGTCTTCACAGCGTAAAGATGTAGGCACACCTCCGTTGAATGTCAGTTCGGCTTTCTCCACATCCTTCACCAAAGTACTACAAAAAATTTTTTTTTTTATCAAAATTTACTTTTGAACCTGTCCAACATTTTCACGATTTGCAAAGTTTATGATATGAACATGGACACTGGATGGACCAAGAAAGTTCTTGCGTGGCGTCCGAGAACTGGGTCCGAGAACTGGGGGGAGAAGTGCAGGCAGGCCTCAGGCAAGGTGGTCTAACGACATCAGAAGGATTGTTTAGAGATGGTGGATGCGACTGGCGCAGGTCAGAGAGGCCTATATCCAACAATGGACACGAGAGGGCTGATGAAAGAAAAAAAGATGATATGAAAGAGGAAATTGTTGGCTTTGGAGCTTGAACCCTGATCTTCAGTTTGTCAATACAAGAATTGGTGCTTCTAATCCACTTTTAAGTAGGCAAACCATTTCACCATCCATTCCAAATAAATAAATAATAAAAATTCTCCGACTTTAATTACAAATAAATTATTTATGTTTAATGCATAACTATATCAGTTCAGCTAATATGTTTAACAGACTAAATAAGAACAATAATATGAAAATTTTACCCATTTGTATTGTTGGTCAAGTTGTTAGTGTGCTTAATGGTGTTAAAATGTTTCTTAGACTTTCTGTCTTTGTTGCTTTTGAAGGGATAATTGGTGTTGGCAGGAAACAATGGTACTATCTCTTCCTCCATCTGAAATTAAAGAAAAAAATTAATATTTATTTATAAGTAAAAAGTAAAAAAAAAAAACAGCAAAATTGATGTTCCTACATTCGAAAAGTAAATATAGGGGATAAGCGCAGTTTTCAGTTTTTGCATAAATATTATTTTAATTTATTTATTGGCCATTATAATATATTTACAAAACAAAGATAAAACAGAAAACAATCAAATATCAATACAATACACAACGGAAAGATACACAGAATGAAGTACGCCGAAATACCAACGTGCCAGTCAGGCATCCAACTGCACAGTGAGAGAACAAGACAGACATCCACACAACAATTATTTGTGCGTAATAAAACTATTTTTTGTTTTAAATGAAACACACAAAATGATCACATTCCACATCTTTCATAGAAAACAAAGTTTCTTTTACTAAAGTGGAAAATGGTTGGCACCATGGCTCGAACCCGTGACCTTCAGTTATTTATTTATTTTGGCATTTCATTTTTTGATTTATTATTTCAATAATAAATCAAAACAAATGAAATGCTACCTCAGAGTTAATGAGAACTGTTCACTGGTACCAGAAATAATATTGACAGGTACCTACAATCTAAAATTTTATTTTATTTGATATGACTTTTGGAAAGATTATCAAAATTATATTGAGCAACCTACATAGTGAGAGATTATAGCTGCACGCTTTGTTAATTCATGTTTTCCTGTGAACATTACACACACATTATAAATTGGGAGCTGAGAGCGGTGATATCTATGTATTAATAAAGTTTTTATCAAACAAAACAAGATCCGGTGTAGTATCAGGCTTTGTTTATCTGGCGTTCTAATTATCAAGTAAAACTTGTCATTTTTTGGCAACCACCAACCTCAGTAGCATAATTGCCTAAAGCGATAGTATTTTTTCCTTCAAACTTCCACCCAGCGTTGGTATCCTGTTTCAGAATGAACAAGACTGGTTGTGTCATAATGAAATGCATCAGGCAACAAGTTTCACCGATTATGTGGACATGCTCATATACTTTATGCCTAGTAGTAAGACATTTGGATGCATTTGAACCCTGGTGCCGACCATCTTTCATCTTGAAATTCAAAACATCTAAGCATCTTGACTAACATAATTTTGATGAATGAAACTGTTACTATTATGCGTATGATTACTGAAATGCTTTACGAGTACACCTTTAGCATAAATGTACACGGAATTAAAAATGAAAAAAAGCAAAGAGGAAACACTTTTCAATATAGTGAGTGATAAATATGCAAGGCGACTCAAAATACAACACAACATTATAAATACTGAGTCCGTAGCTTTTATAGCTAGTAGATACTGGAGCAATTAAAAACGGTCAACATTATTCAGGTAAATGGGACGAAACCAACATAGAAGATACTACTGTAACTGAAGTTTAGGCAAAGCGGAAATCTAGTGACCAATAAATTACAGAATTGGATTAAAATAAATAAAATTAGATGCCAAATAGCCTACAAAAATTATTTTCGTGTGTATTTACAGACCACCATCAGGTTATTGCAATATATTTGTATAGGTGATCAAAAATTTACTTAATAAAGATACAAAAAACAACATAGCTTTATGCAGTCACCATAGTGAACGTATGTTGTCGGTTTTTGCCAATTCTCATGCCTCAGTCTGAGCTGCTTGAGTGGTGTGGACAGATTGATCGATTCTCGCAAGCCAGTGCAACATAGGAGTATCCTGTTGCCAAGTATTTCAATGTTATCAGCACTCTTTCTGATACAGTTATTGCCTCTCTGTAGTTAGTGTCACATTTTTGTATTTTCACAGCCACTAAGGATCACAGATATTCATATCTCTCGCAGATATGCGTGTAAAATTTGCGACTGAATGGTCGAGTGTCATTTCCTTTAATAAGTTGTCACCGTATTGATTAGGATTTTGATATATCTTGATCCAGAATTTTCATTTTTGTCTTTTGATTATTAAATAACCAGACAACATTAAAGGACATAGCGGCTAAAAATACGGTCTCCATCGTATACGTAGGGAAACTAAATGCTCAAACTCGCGAGGCCCGCTCACAACCTTCAAAATTTGCCTCGGGTGACACGGCTCGCGTGCTCGGTCTGTCTGGACACGGCTAATGAGTGAGCCATTATGTCTTAATTTATTTTGAAATTTACGAAACCAATGGTTGCTTTTACATACAATTTAAAATCACAATACACATACCACATTGGTCAGAATATAACGCAACTCCGACATTTTCATAAAGATTTAAAAAAAAAAACAATTCAAAGGATGAAAAATTAATCACATAAGCCTTTATTTCAATATGCACGTCTTGCTCTATGTTAAAAACGATTGCGCAAGAGATGTTAATATGCAGGAACATCGGGACCTAGACCTACTGCAGTATCAACTGGAACCTGAATCTAACACAACTAACACAAGTCGAGTTTTTAAAGCATAATATGAAATGTTCCAAAAATATCTCACTATAGAGAAGAGGATGATACAATATCAAAGTAATAATGACAAAAAGCAAAACATTTTTTTTGTTTAGATTACCAGCGACTCATTCTATTGGGAATGTATTGCTTATAACATGTTAGTGGGTTTAAAGATAAAAAAATTGAGGTTCAATTAAACAGAAAAAAAATACAATCGTAAAATAATACAAACACAATGTAACGAAAAAAATGATGCATAAAAATAAATATTGACTTTTTATCTTAATAATAGTTTATAATCTTTATGAAATATTTCATATTTTCCCCGTTGCTCATAGAGATAAGAAAAAATTCCAAACCTTGAGAATTGTTAACTCATTTATCATGGATGTGTGGAGATTTCCAGATTGTGGTTTTGATCACAGATGTTCTCGTGTGTGCATTCCACATTCTGAAATTTTAGAAATGGTGAACTTATAACAAAAATTATTATATTTACAATTTCATTC
The DNA here is from genome assembly GCA_963576905.1 of Mystacides longicornis. Lineage (NCBI taxonomy): Eukaryota > Metazoa > Arthropoda > Insecta > Trichoptera > Leptoceridae > Mystacides > Mystacides longicornis. Next base: position 18,117,026 of record OY756425.1, read on the forward strand.
AAATCACTCGGTAAACATCATTATCTAAATCATCTAATGCGTTTCGTAAATTATCAATGTTCTAATTTTATGGCTAAAAGTCATTCTTCTCAAAATATCAAGAAATGGGATGCTCACAAAATAAAAAAGCTGCTAACCTAGGGTAGCCCAGAGCTCATAGTATATTATAACAAACAGAAGACAATTATTATCTTCTTTAGAACATATTCAATATTAATCGGTACTTTACAGGGGACCCACTAAAGTTACGGACCTCAAATTTTACGTGCTTGTGTAGGAGCATAAGACCAACCCAAATACCAAATTTTATGAAAATCGAAGACTTTTTTTTTTAGCCCTTTTTCTAGAACAAGTGAAATTTTCTTTGGATACTTTAAGAGGGTTCCCCTGAAGGTACAAATCTCAACATTTTACTGACTCATCTACATCGAGGGGCTAACCGTTCTACCAAATTTCAATCAAATCGGATAAGAATTACTATAAGTTATGGGTGCACACACATTTTTGGTGTACGCGTACGGGTATGCGGAAATTTTCTTCCTCTTCTAAAAAAAATTTTTTTTGCATTTTTGGAATCTACACCCTCGAAAACGTCGAGAAAATTAATTTCAGCGAAATCTATTTTTTTTTTGAAATCCGATCACAAGACTCGTGTATATTCCATATACTATGAGTAATTTAAAAATTAATACAAAAGCATCTCTCGTGAAGTTCTTCTAAGATATTGATCAGGCGAATGTTTAACTTAAGGATATTAACCTGTAAAAAAGCGCGAGTTTTGAAGGAAGGCGGTCATGCTGTGGATCAGTTTTTTGACCTCGAGATTTAATATTTTTTTGATAAGGAACATTGTGAGTCTTGTATGATTATCAAATTTTTAGAAGGAACCATATTAAAATAAGCATAATTAAAAAGATAAAAAACAAATATGGTAGGTATGTCATCAGCAAGTGGTCAGCAATCATTGATTCTCTGAAATTCTGATGAATTTTTTTATGGGATTTTCAAATTATTACAGAGAATAATAGTAAGATGTCGATAGAGTCCACATTTGAAGTGTTTAATACTGTTCAGATTATTAAATTTAGAATGGATCACACCGGTGGGCCTCGCCAGCTTAGGTAAGAAGCAGATGAATCGAGACAATTGATATTGAAGGACAAAGTTAAGACGGGTGTAGAACAGATCATTCAGTTGATATGTTGAGGACGGTGGCATATTTAATATCTAGTCTATTATGAGACATTTGTTTATCTTTTATGAGAATCAAATAATATGATAAGTAGTTAAAATTGTTTGTAGCTCGGTATTTTTGATACCTTTTTTCATACAAATGACAAAACCAATCCGACAATGGAAGATATTTTTCGTACACATAATTTTCGTCAGTAAATCGACAGCTTCTATGACAATTAAAAATAACAGGTATCCGTGGGAAATATAATTTTCGGCAGTATAACGATAGTTGCTATGACAATTAAAAAAACGGGTATCTGTGAGAAATATTATATCAAAGAATTATGTGATACTTCATCAGGGGTTCCTACAAACAACTACGAGAAGCAATGTCAAATTGTCTGCAGTGAGGGTAAAGTAAAATTGGAACCCGTTAAGGTAAGGAACAATATAACTAATTTATAGGACGACCAAACAATAATTATGACCCTTTCTATGACTATCATCCGACAGATTTTGTTGCTACTTTTATGATAATAACACATATCATACTATCTGATATAGATTTTTTATAACTTCTACCTTGTAATATTAGTTACTTTGAAATAAAATAACCAATGCAATATAGATTCATTGAGAAATCATAGGTAGGTATATTGATTATGAAGAAACATAGAAAATCACTGGCACACTGGTTGTTTATTGAGGTATGTCCATTGTTAATAACATGTAAACAGTGGAATCTCAAGTATCAATGTTCATTGGTGTAGCAATATACCTGCATTATACTTATGTACATACTACTGCTGAGAGGGGATACACGATACTTTGAGTCATCATGTGATGTGATTGATGAAGATTATGTACTTACTTGTTAATAAATATTGTGTTTTTACACTAGCATCATATATTATGAAAATATACACTCACCACAATATACCTATATGCAAGAAGTATTCAAATGTGTTGACATAACGCATCATATTTATTTGACTAAAAAATAGCCACAGTGTTGATCCCTATACAATAAAAGTAATAAGCATTTAAGCTTTTCAACAAATGCCTATTTCCTTTCATTTTATCTAATAAAAAAATTCAATTAGGTATATACCTATGTAGATAAATTTAATGCGGGGTTTCCAGACGGCATGTTACTATGTTACTACTGCACACTTAAGAATAATACGTAACTAAATTGGAAGATTGTCAGTTATCGAATTGTTTTTCAATCACTAGATGCATAAAAAGTCAATCAATCGGCAATTAGCATCATATAAAAATAATCCAATGATGAAAATCTAATATAATGTTAAAGTTTCACAGGAAAACAAATTTATTCACAAATTGACAAGTTATATACATAAATATGTTATTTATAATATACAATTTCAAAATATTATCAAATTATAAATTACCTTAAAAATTATAACATTATTTACTAGTACCACTTTCTTTACTGCGTTTGACAGAAACGTCTTCAACACACATACTGATACAAAAAACGATCCTAAGTACACTAGTATTAGTCTATGCCCGCGTGATTGTGCATAGAATATTATATTAATGGACTGGTAATGCGAGCATTGCGAGCTGTCAAACAAACAGTCAAACCGTAACAACACTGTTTGTATGGAAAGTCACGTGACTAGCGGCAAGGGAGAATTATTTGTATGGAAGCCCATACAATATTGCTCATGTTTGAGAGCAAAATTCTCCGATTACAATACTCTTATTTAAAAAATTCTGTTGGTTTGCGATGAATGGACATGTTTTGTTATGCATTTTGTCTCCTATAACAAATAATACAGAATACACATTTTTTAGGACAATATTTATGAACCCCTATTTTCCATACTTTTTCATTGGAAGAAAACATATATTATTATTTAGTACCTAATTGCGTTATAATTGTTTTTTACACTAGGGTTCCTTGCAATATATACCTTGAAAATCATTTCTTTTGAAAATTCTCATCCAGAATATTTATTTTCTTTTCATTAATTTATTTTTTATAAATGAAAAATTAGTGCAATTTTACTCACAACACGATTTAACATCTTCAGTTTATCACGTAGACACCAAATAAACACAAATTACGAAAATATATGATAATAAGAACGTTTTATACAGACTTCTATCAGCTCTCTCATACAAAACCTCCGTCTTTTGCAGCTAATCAGCTGTTTTTATCATGACACCTCAAACTTGCATAGATTACCGATCCAATAGTACTATATCTATGTGATTGTGTGTTGCAAGATATTTTTTTTATTGATAGCATCTTTTTCAAATGAATGTCGTAAGAAATCATTGATGTAAATTTATTTTATAAAATAGGTGATATTAAAAACAAGCTACTTTCGTATATTTTCACTTTATATTTAGATTCATATTTTATAAGTACCTATTCTTTAAAATATTTTTTTATGTACATACCCACAAAATCCAAATCCAAACTCCCTTTAGACCCCACTTAGGGGCATAGGGAGGCAACAAGAGCTCTCCATTGCGCTCGATCTTGCGCAACGGTGATGACCTCCTCCCACACCATGTCCATGTCCCTCAGCTCTGCTTCGAAGGAGCGGAACACAGTGTGAGAGGGTCTTCCTCGTCTTCGGGACCCTGATGGGAGGAAGAACAGCGCTCTCCTCGGCCAACTGTCATTCGGCATCCTTAACACATGTCCCAGCCAAGTCCATCTCCTCCCCACAATGGTGGAGGTGATGGGCTCACGCTGGGTGCGCCGGCGTATAGCGTCGTTCGTGATGCGGTGGTACCATCTTACGCCCAGAATTCTCCTTAGGCACTTCATCTCAAAGGCTGAGACTTTTTGTGCCTGGGCCAGAGTCAGGTGCCAGGACTCACACCCATAAAGGAGAATGGGCAACACACACGCATCAAACAGTTTACATTTCGTTTCGACGCTAAACGCCGACGCTTTCCATATCTTGGTCATGTTGTTGAAGGCGCCACTTGCCATACCGATACGAATCGGGAGCTCAGCCCCGAGGTCACCAGCGGTGGTAATGGTTGCTCCCAGGTACTTAAATTTATCCACCCGGGAGACCTGGTGACCATCGATGGTTATCGGTTGCTGTTTATCGGGGCAGGCATTATTCGCCATGAGCTCCGTCTTACTGGCATTGACTCGAAGGCCGAGGCGTGCTGTTTCGTTGCAGAGTCTTGAAACACTGCGCTGTAATTCCTCCACTGTCGTACTGAACAACGCTAGGTCGTCCGCGTACTCCAGATCGCACAGTTCGCCCATTAGACCATCTCTCTGTGTTATCGGTATACCTCTTGCTCCTTGCATGGACTTTCTCAACAGGAAATCCATGACTATTATAAATATAAAGGGAGCTAGTACGCAGCCCTGTCTGACTCCCGTGGTGATCCTAAAAGCTTCAGTAGGACCACCTGGCGTTTTCACGCTACACTCAGAGTCTTCATACAGGGACTGCACCATTTTAACTATTTTCGGAGGTATACCATACAGAGCAAGTATTTTCCATATTGATGGTCTATGTGGGCTGTCGAAGGCCTTTTCAAAATCTATAAAGCAACAAGCGACTGGAGAGTTAAACTCCTTGCACTGCTGAAAGATGCACCTGGCACAGAAAATTGGGTCCGTGCAGGACCTTCCAGGTACAAAGCCGCATTGTTGCTCTCTCAGGACAGCCATGACAGGCCCCCGAATGCGGTGTAGTAATATCTGAGATAATACCTTACCGGGAACACTCAGTAGAGTAATTCCACGGTAGTTTCCGCATTCAAGGGGGTCCCCCTTTTTAAATATTGCGACGATGGATCCATTCCGCCAATCTTTTGGGCACCTCTCCTCTTCCCACGCCATTTTAAATATATCTAATAGTGGTTGGCCAAGGGTGTCTATGCCTTGTTTGAGGAGCTCTGCGTGAATTCCATCGTCTCCTGGCGCTTTGTTGTTCTTAAGTCTCATCACGGCCAGCACCATCTCACTGTATGTCGGCGGTTCCTCACATATCCCAGTTGCCTGAGGTATATTCAGACCAGCCAACTCCTCCTCAAAGTTGTAAGGTGAGGAGGGCTCGGGACGGTTTAATATTGACTCAAAGTACTCCCTCCATCTCCCTTTAATCAGTTCGGGGGCAGTGACAGTGGCTCTACACGAGAGTCTCGTATTGCCGTCACGGGTCTTTTTTGACCCCTGCCCCCGACCTCCCGGGTGATTTCGAAAAGTGTCCTTGAGTCATTTCCGAGTGCAGCAGATTGCGCTCGCCGTATCTGAGAGTCCAGGTGTCTTCTTTTATCTGTTCGTACAGAGTGCTTCACCTTGCGGCTCAGCTCCCTGTACTCAGACACCAAAGCAGCCAGTTTTTGAGGGTCTTTTTCGCTGTCTCTGAGGGTCTTAGCCTTCTGGCGATCTTCGATGAGGCTCCAGGACCCATCGGACATCCATATTGGCCTCTTTTTGCTCTTATAGCCGACAGAAGAACGTGCGGATTCCATAACGGCATCACGGAAGCTATTCCAAGCTGTCTCAATTGGAACAGCTCCGTGTGAATCCTGCAAGGGGGCAAACCTGGTGCGTAACTCAGCCTCGTACGAATGACGACACTGAGCACTCTCTAACCTGCGTATGTCCAGCGGGCGAGAGGCAGACGGTCCCTGCTGGAAATGGGTAAATCTGAATTTCAACGAACCCACAAGGAGTTCGTGATCAGTGTCCATGTCTGCCCCTCGGTAGGTGCGGACATCTCGCAGGTCAGTTCGGTTGCTGGCCCTTACCAGAAGATGGTCAATCTGGTTTTTTGTTCTCCTGTCAGGCGAGGTCCAAGTATATTTATGGATATCCTTGTGGGGGAACAGAGTTCCCCCTATTAAGAGTCCGTGGAGTGTGGCGAAACCAATCAGACGGCTTCCATTATCATTTATCACTCCCATGCCATGCCTACCCATGACGCCTGGTCCATACTGGGGGTCACTGCCAACCTTGGCATTAAAATCCCCCAGTACAATTAAGCGGTGGCGCCTTGGGACATGGGACACAACTGCATCCAGACTGTCATAAAAACAGTCCTTGGCAGCCGCATCCCCATCCTCAGTGGGAGCATAGCATAGAAGGACCGTCAGTGTTTCGCCTGTCATCTTGAAGGACGCACTCATCAGGCGGTCAGAAACAGGTTCCCAACCAAGAAGGCGAGAGAAGGCATATTTACTTAAAAGTAGAGCGACGCCACGCATCCGTGCAGTTCGGTGACCAGAGTGCAGCATGACATAGTTGCCAGCGTCACTCTGCCCCGTCCCTGGGATGCGTGCCTCGCTCAGCCCCAGGATATCCAGTCCATAATCTCCCGCCAACTTGGCAGCAACAAGCTCCCCGCCCGCCCTCAGAGTGCGGACATTCAGGGTCCCGATTTTCAAGCTCTTGTTCCGAGCCGTGGTCAACACAGGGGGGACACTAGCTGCCTCGACCCCCCCCTGGTGGGGCCCAGGCGTCCGAGGCTTAATTTTGTTGCCTTTTCTGACCGCTGGAGTTTAAGGGTGTGAGGTGGTCAACCCCACGACCCCGATCTGATTTTTCGATTACCTGCCTCTTACAGGATGCTCGAAAAAACCAGCAAAAAGAACAGAGGTGCTATTCTAAGCCGACAGCCCCACGGCAATATATGTGTACATACCCACACACACTTTAAATAGACTTTAACGCGATGATGGAGCTACCAACGGGATGTGTGCATCATTTGATTAACAAATAATATTATTTATAGGCACTGTAGTGACAAAAACTAGCATAAAAATAGCAATATCAACAATAAAACCACATAACACTTGACCATAGAGCATTAACAGGTAATAAGCGATTGACATTTATTTTGACTTGACATGAATGACGTTTTACATTGCGAGTATTGTAGAATCCATAATATGAGAATAAGTACTATAAGTAGAATCCGCCGTTATCAAATAAAAGAGTAATTTGTTTTATTTTCTCATCTTTAGTCCATAACAACATGGCATCTGGAAAATCGAATGTTTTATCGCTTTATAAACAGTTAATGCGTGAATCTGGAAAAATCAGCTCCTACAATTTCCGGTAAGTGTAATATAACCTCTTTATTAGTAGCAGTGGCGGATTATCCTTTAGGCGGCCGCCTAGGGGCGCCAGAGTCTCAGGGGCGCGCAGCCCGTGCTTTTAAGAAATATTAGTAACTAGCTTCCCATTGCTTAACAGACCTCTATAACTGACATAAGCACAGGAAAAGAAGAATGACACTTTAAAATTTTTGTTTCACCGACCTCATAATATTATACGAACCTACCGACATAATTTGCAAGTTTTCATAGAGAGAGAGATAGCTCTGTGGTTTGAATCTTAGCTACATTCCCTAATGTGTGATAATTAATTAGGCTCTCCACCCATAGAGGGTGATTTGCGCTGTCAAACTTCAAAATGGAGGAATCATTTTGCAAATTTTTTCATTAAATCTTTATTTATTGAGAATAATAAGATTTGAATAACATTTATATGAATAACAAATCAATCTATAATTATTTTATTACATTTTCATACCGTAATACCAAGATTCCATTCAACTTTTACATGAGTAATTTTGTTTCCAAAATATGGCTTACTGTCTTTTTGAGAAATTTGTATGAAGATCCTAAAAAAATAGAATTTTTTAAATAGCTCCAAATATATTAAAGTTAATGCAGCAAATTGTATTTAAGAACCTTCTCAAGCAAATTGCACCGCTCTGCGCAGATTCATATCTGACGTAGCATTTGTATTTTGAGCGTGATGTTCACATATACGATGGAAAGCACACAAACATTTCTCAATTATTATGTAGATTGAGAAACAACAGCTAAACAGTTAGTTGATGTTCCCGTCATCCTGTCAGTTGCCGGCGCAAGGCATTGGAACTATCGTTAGTAGTTCAACAGAAGATATTTCTTCTTCTCTGTCTGGTTGTGAAATTTTCAAAGTGTGGGTGTTTTGATCATAATAGACAACCTTGTAGCTTCAAAAAAGACGTGATGCGTACAAAAATATTACGACAAATTTTCGTTTTTGAGTGATTGAGTGATTTAATGAATTTGTCCATCGAAGAAGTACAAAACAAAACAAAGTTCTTGATAAATACATATTCTGGGGACTTGGAACAATGCTTTGTACAAGGATGCATTCATCTGTGATCATATTTGATTACCATAAGTCAAGAAAAAGAACTACCGCGTACAACCAATGCAATTTTGAAGATAGTAAGAAAAGAATAGATGGAAATAATTTATACAAAGATTGACATCGCGTTAAGAATGTGCATTTCGACATCTGTAATGAGAGTGAAAAACTACCTTCGTTCAACGATGTCAGATAATCGACTTAATTCGCTTGCAATGCTTAACATCGAATCAAAGTTAGTGGTTTCTTTGGACTATGATGATATCATTAACAGTTTTACAAGACAGAAATGTAGACGGCGAGAATTTCAAATGTGTACGTACATAATAAATACTATAACCTCCTTGAAAGGTTTTTTATTTATACAAAAATTGCGAAATCATCCATACAATAACCTACTCCTCAACTATTGCGCTCAGAGGGGTGTCAAGCGCTCTTCGCCTAGAGCGCTGTTGACAGTTAATCCGCCACTGATTAGTAGTCTGATAATAATTTTCTAAACTCAAATTGATACCAGTCTAATTATTTTTTTTCAGAAACTATGCATTGAGGAGGGTGAGAGACGCTTTCAAAGATAATAAGAGTTTGTCCGATATGAATGATGTTAATGCAAAATTGGAATTTGCAAGAAAGAATTTGGAATGTATTCGAAGACAGGTATATAAACGAACTATAGTATCTGATCAAACCATACCTACCTACCATGTTTACCTACACCATTTTATACTTTCAGGTATTTATTGGACACCTGTATTCAGCTGAAAAATTAGTAATAGAACAGGAAGCTAAGAAACAATAAAGTCTGTATCAATATTTGAACTTTAATGTACTATTCTAGGAATCTTCTTCAAATTTTATGATTTTGATGGAAATAACCTATGAAGTCACATTGTGTTTTATTTCTTCTTACAATCTCACTTAGAAATGCTTTATTTTATATTTTATCGTGCAATTATAATTCCAACTAACTGATGAATTATTTATTAATATTAATAGCCGTGACGGTAACACATGTGACGGTATTTTCAAATTGCGTGAAAAATCCTCCCAAAACATCTCAAGAGTATAGACAATTTCAAACCGTAACGAGAACTGCATTTGTATTGAGTACATGGTGACCACGATACAAAATAAAAATCATAGTTATATATCTTTATTGCGTGGCGTACTACTCACAGAGTCGCCCATTTTTATGAAGGATGGTCACCTATAAAAAATGGACGTGCCCTCTCTTAGACGTTCTGAACCAAACTGGCACGCATACAACTTAGAAAATCACAAATCCCGACGCGGCAGGTAGCTACCACTACATATATACAATTGTGTGTACGTATAGGATCAAACCCCACCAATACAAATGTGATTCGCTAACAGTTTTGGAACGATGTATACCAACCTATGAATCTTAAAATAGAAAACTATAAATTATTAGTGATAAGTTTCATTTCAGATTAGTGCAACTCTATATTTTGTAAATATGGTATTACAGTTCCAACAAGAATTGTTTATGAGAAGGATTTTGTGTAAATCTGGTCACAAAATTTCTCACTGTTGATTAATAGGATATTATTTTAAGATTGTTGAATATTTTTTTGTTAGTGTTAGGCTCTCCGCACACTGGTAACTTTTTTGTTGCAGTGTTTTCTATTTTATAACTTGAAGCAACTAAATAGTTGCCAATGCGTAGGGCCTTTGTTTACCTTATTACAAAAATCAAATAATATTTTATAGTATGTATCTCGAAATATAGAATTAGTAAAATGTGCATATTATAAAAAAATTATGTTTATGTTTTAACCGTGGATAGCTAATGTTTGGTTATTTGCTACTTCCAATGGTGGTTCACTTCAACGTGTTTTCAATATTTGCTATCATATTTTTAATAGTGACTTAAATTTTTTTTAAATTCTATATTTAAGGCCCCGTCCGCACTGCGAAATTTCACCACACGGATTTTTTTTTAGAACACATTGAATCTTATTCAATTCTGTAACACATAAAATCGTGTGGAAAAAAATTCTGTGCTTTGTTGCAAATTGAATGCGATGCGGTGCGGATTATTTCCGTGCGAATAATTTGTACAGTATGTATGGCTATGTCCACACTGCGAAATAAAATTTGCAAATTTCTCTCAGCTGGTAGTACTTTCGATAAGATATTAAAAAACCGTGCGAAATTTTATTCGCAGTGTGTACTAGGTGAAATTTCAATAACGGAATAAAATTTGTGCGGTAAAAAATCGCAGTGCGGACAGGGCCTAAAGCCCAAAGTAAAAAATATTTGTTATAACTTGTTCACTATTTTTCACTGTTCGTGGAAGATTCATTATTATTATTCATTAATTATTATTATATTTTTTCCAATATCAATTTTTAATATTCTAGTATAAAGAAACTGTGTATATTTAAAAATCAATACCATTCATAATTGGTCATATAAAAATGCTTGTTGATTAGACATATGATGAGGGCTAAGCTATTTTTTGTATTTCAAATTTTCACGGGGTACCAAGCGGGTATGAGACAAGGACAACTTTATCATGAAAATTGTTCATTTTTTTGTTATAAGTAATAAAATATAAAAATGATCATTGAAAAATTTGTTTAATTTATTTCTGCTTTCACGGTTGTCCTGTCTTTACTATGACCTGTAGTGGTCTATTGTGCTTCCCCTACTTGCTCATGGTGTTACCCAATTAGAGCTTCCCCACTAATCCCAGACGCTCCAGAAAGTCCAGCACTAGGAGGGGATCCAAGGTGGCGAGGTCCTCCACCTCTATCCTGTGTTTACCAAAACTTCTTGCTGTTACATAAACCACTGCATCGCAGTCTGTAAGTAGGTGGTGAGGCGTTTCCACCCCTTCTTCGCAGAATCTGCAGGTTCCATCATCTTCAAGTCCCAGCTTCCTCAGGTGTTCCCTAAGTCTGCAGTGACCCGTTAAGAAACCTGTTAGGGTTTTAAGACCTATTTTACTTAGGCTTAAACATATTTTGGTTCTTCTGGAGTCAAACCCACCAAGAAGATCCTTGGATTGCCTAAGTCCGGGAAGGTTGTTCCACTGTTCTTCTCTTTCTTCCCTTCCCTTCCTTCTTATCTCTTCTTGGAAGAATCTGTTACTTAGATCGCAAAAAGGTTCTGGTCCAACTAAGTGTGTTGCTGCACCTCTTTTCGCTAGCCTGTCTGCTTGTTCGTTACCCTTCACCCTGACATGTCCCGGGACCCAGAAGAGAGTGACATTATTATTCTTGCCTAATTCATTCAGTTTTGATAGGCATTCCCATACCATTTTAGAGTTCATTGAACCTTATGCCCCTACCAAATTAGATCAACACATGCGTGTGTTGATCATTCTCCGTTATGGGCGTGAGTCCTGGCTTCAAAGCTAAATTTTTCCGCAAACTTTCAAGGCCTCTAAGAGCAAATTTTCACAAAACTTTTTTTCTACGACTTATCTTAAAAACTGATGCTATTCATTGATAACTACCCCTGAAAATTTCATTCGGCTGGTTTAATGGGATCATGCTAAAACGCTCTCATAACATGTACAAGTATCAATATTCAAAATATTTTCATTAAGACACATCGTTTTATTATATGGGCGGTAGAAGCCAGTTTTTAAATTATTTGTGGTACCTTACTGCATCTTGTTGCCTCCCTATGCCCCTAAGTGGAGCGTAAAGCGAGTTTGAATTGGAATGGATATTAAGGGAGCCGTAAACCTAAACAGATTGGGAACCTCTGCACTAATGCTATCCTGGCTACGACCTTGGTTCAGAGGGTAAAAGTTAAAATTCTAAACGCTCTATAATCATAGGAAAAAAACATGATCACACCACACTAATCCAGACTAACTAATGCGGTTGATGGTTTTTTCGTCAATGTTCCCAATGATCCCATATAGATGCACCAACCAACCAGAAACATACGCCGGATATCCGGTGGCCGGTTATCCGGTATACGGCTGTTTAGTTGGCCGAATATCCGGTATCCGGCTAAAGTGCTATCCGTTTCATCTGTAGTTCCCAATATGGCTCCTTTGAATCATTAGGGGTCTCTAAAATCATTAAGGGGTTTGCATAAAATAAAAACCCATTTAAGGTTCCTGAAAAACGTCAGGGGGTACATAACATTAAAAACACTACTGTAATGTTTGATACTCATACACACTTCCACAGACTACTTATAAAGATCGTCAACGTCATAGAAACAAATGTGAAATAAAAAGCGCGTCATGATGGGCGCAAAAAGCTTGTTGAAGGCGGTATATTCAAATGGAAGGTGGAGCTGGAAATGGCGGGATTGAGAATAGATTAATATTGTTTGTCTTTAATAATAATAGAAAAAACGTTGTACATTTCAAATGTCCATGTCATTGTTTGATAGTGACAGAAAATTGTCAATGGATCCTTAATAATGTTCAAACTTATAATTATTGAAATAAGTTATGGTCGAATTTCGAGCACTGGTCGACCACTAGTTGTTTTTAAATTTGTCATTGAAAAAGCAACTAATCGTCACTTATTAATATGTCAATGTACCTTCATCTTTGAATTATTTTAACTAACGCCTGTTAGGAGTCAAAGTGAGGTTTGTGAGTGGAAAATTAATGCAGAAGGCGCAAGGTAGACAGGAGTGAAATACGGAGGATTCCAGGCTGATAAAAAGAAGAAGGCACATAGTTTTTTTTCTTAGCCATCTCTAAAATTAGCTATCTACCTACTTGAAAAAATTACAGTTTGCTTTTTTACTTATTTTTTAATGGTTTTCTCATTTACGATATTTTTTAAAAACTCTCAAATCTTGCTAAAAAAATAAGCGAATCAGCCTAATTATGTGTACCTATCCTAAGTAGAATATTTTCTAGTAGGTAGGTATACAATAACTTATAATAAGGTAGGTATATAGGTACTTTGTATTGCCATCAGGGTTGCCAGGTTTTTTTCAAAAATATACCGAACCAAAACAAAAAAAGGTCATTTTCAAAATTTGCTATCCGGAAAGTAGAATTTTTCCCCTTAAAAAAAAAAAAAAAAGGTCATTTTCAAAATTTGCTATCCGGAAAGTAGTAATTTCCCCTAAAAAAAAAAAAAAAAAAGGTCATTCTCAAAATTTGCTGTCCGGGAAGTTACAAATTCACTGGGAAAAATGAATATTATTCCCGAAAGTAAAAATATTTTTTTCATACCGAACACCGAACATGGGGCAAAATTACCGAACGGTTCGGTAAAATACCGAACACCTGGCAACCCTGATTGCCATCCATAATTGTTTATCCACATTTTGTTTTCTTATCCGTATGTTTTATCAACGAGTTAAAAAGTTCTCATCTTTTTGTTATGCATGCATGGTTATAATAATGTAGGTACATAGTTGACATGCGTCTCGCTGCAGAAATCTTTAAAAGCGGTCGGCTTCGTTCGGGTCCCGTCGGTTCAGCTCGGGTCTAGAAGCCCGACTCGCGTACAAAAGTGAAGCCGAAATATTTCGACGTTTCACAGTAAGGCAAGAGCGCGTTGTATGGCGTATATTTCTTCTGTTGTTTCAAGTGTTTTTTTTTGAATAAATACATAATTTTTACTTTTAAATAAGTGCAATTGGACATTTTTTCATTCCTTGTTAATGCTTATATCATTTCTGGTGATAAATGCGAGACTTTTTTGTTTATTTAACTTTATTTTTTACTTAAAATAGATCTTGCGTATGTCTTATGTGTTTGAACATTAATATTTAGTGTCATACGAATAGTTTTAAGACTGATAAGTAGTTGTAAGGACCTTAATTTATTAGTGTTTTTAAATAGTTTTAAGTGCTTTTTGGACTCTGGTATAGCGCCAAATATTTTAAGTTGTGTGGTTCGATAGACATTTTGTTACAATGCCTACATATTGTTCGGCATATGGATGTACAAATCGTTTTGTGTCTGGAGGATTTGGAAAATTCCACAGGTAAAATAAAACATTTTGAATCGCATCACGAACTTTTTACTACTATTTTTTTAATGCTAACAAACAATACATTGCAGAATACAATAACATTGTTATTATCTTAAAATTTGCAATACTGTTACAGGTTTCCTGTATATAATGAAGATCTCATGAAAAAGTGGTTGATCGCAGTAAGAAGGAAAGGTTTTCAAGCCAACTCAAATTCCAGTCTTTGCAGTGAACATTTCACTGAAAGTGATTATTTATTTCTTGGTCAGCGTAAAAATTTAAAACCAGATGCTATTCCTTCTGTGTTTCCTGCATTTCCCTCATATTATCAACCAAAATCTCAAGGAATCGTCACCGTATACAGGTAATTTATATGAAAAATGATTTAGATGTATTAAAAATCTTTTATTGAATTTTGTTATTATCATTAATTATCTTAAAATGTTTTCAGTTACATCAAAGTACTAACCCTTGTGAAGGTGCCGAACCTGTAATTATTTGTCCACCTGAAACTGAAAATAAAACAAAAGATGCCTGTGTACAAACAAATTTAAGTGGATCTTCATACAAGGTGTTGAAGCGTAAAGTCAAAACTTTGCACCAAAAAGTGCGTAGGCGCAACAAAAAAATTAAAACTCTTTCGGACTTGCTGAAAACTTGCAAAAGCAAGGGATTATTAGAGACTAGTGCATTTAATCATCTTATGCAACAATTTGATGGCTTTTCATTGGAGTTGTTTAAAAATCAGTACATCTATGGCACTAGGAAGTCAAATGGTGCAAGGTTCAGTGAAGAAGTGAAAAAATTTGCAATAACTTTGCATTATCACTCTCCAAAAACTTATTGGTTTGTTAGGTAAGTGTGAACCAATTAAATTATACATAATATGTAATACAAAAGTCTACACCAGGAAATATCTTCATATAAAACGTATGTAATCATATTTATTTCTATTTCCTTTTCAGAAAATATCTCAGGCTCCCCCACGAGAAGAGCATTGCAAATTGGGTTTCAGGAATCGATGCGGAGCCAGGTTTTTTCAAACAAGTTTTTGAGGCATTGGGGAATTTAAAAGATCACATCCAATAGATTGGTTAGTCAACCAACTAGAAAAAATGCTGAACAAAGTGGACGCCTTAGTAATATCGGGAACAAGAAAAGCATGGATATATGATAATTATATTATAACGCAGCTGACATGGACATTTATGATCTATGAATTCCAGAAAGGAATTTTATTGACAATGGATGCCAGAGTTACAAGTAAACTAAAAAATGGCTATCTCTGGCTAGGCCTTGTGACACTAGCACCCTATTTAGAACAAAAAATAATTATGGCATGAATATTAAAAAACCCTCAACAGTATAAACTAAGAATTACTAGACATACCATCCTGAAAAACTCATACCAAACCATAGTAGAAATTACCCAAGAAGAAAAAGATGTAAACAATCTGAAAAATAGAGTTGATTTTCATGTGAAACAGATTCATGGTTTACTAATCTTTATATACATACTATGAAGTAACAAGTTTTTTTTATAGAATCTGAGCTCTTGAACAAACCCTAATACTTTTTGACATATCTAAATAATGTGTAAGATTTGTAATATTTTGAATCTACTTTATTTTGTCAACCTGTCGTGTATTAAATTTGTTAAGTTAAAATAATTATAAAGAGTTTTTAATTTTAAACAATTCATCACCATACAAAATTCTAACCCAAATTCCAAACTTTTATGTGATTCTATGTTATTTAGTTACGAGGTTAATATCACATTATTTTATTTTCAAATACACAAAAATGTAAATTCTACTAATTTCAGTTAAATTGATGTTGCTGAAGGTGGACAGTTGTTCCAAAATGTTTTATAGATAGGAACAAAGTTAGTAGAATAATTATGAGGTGGTTGATAGACCAGCGGTTACGACGCCGGCTGTCGCACTGCTTCGTGCGGAGGTCGTGGGTTCGAATCCCGACCGTGTCAACCATTTTCCGCTTTCACGACACAAGCATTTGCTTACTGTGAAAGATGTCAAAAGTGTATTTGTGTTCACTTCGAGTGAGCACAGATTTATTAAAAAAAAAAAACTGGCAAACTTTTTTTAATGAATCTGGGCTCACTCAAAGTGAATTAACATATTTCACACTAAGCAAAGCTTGTTTAGTGGAAGTTGCCAGCACCGGGATTCAAACCAAGCGTTAGGAGTTCCTGAACAAATAGTGTAAATTAACAGAGCTGTGAATGAATAAAGAGGTTTAAAAGAAGTTCATTATTATATCCTGCCAAAGCAATGCTCAATTTTATAGGAAGTTTATTTGTATCAGTACTTCGTCTATGTGCTCTGTAAACACATAATATATAATGCCCTTTTCCCTCACAGAAGACAATAATAATAAGTTATCTAGAATATCAACACCCAAGGTGTTGGTTATATGCGGCCGATATAGATGTGGTTGTAGGATTATTGCTGTTGAAATGCGTTTCCTGTGAAGTTGGGTAGGTATAGATGGATTTGAGTCAGTGGCCTGTAGTTGAGTTGGAGGTTGTGGTATTTGATTGGAGATGTGTTTGTGGTGTGTGGGTATATAAATATTTATAAGATTACAAACATCAACTACTACTTTAGAATAATTCTTGTTTTACAGGTAAAATGCATGCTTTTAAATTATATTTGGAGTGAGCATTACTGCACGAAGAATCTAAGAAAATGCGACATAATGAACGAGCACACGATTTACCCGAAAAGCAAGAAACGTCGCCAAATTATGACCGCAAAAATAATGATTAATATTAAGGTATCGTTCTTGCTGAGCACTGAACAGGTGATTGACGGAAGCAGTGTGTGGTGGATGCAAATTAAACAGCATATAAGTATCACCATCGCCGCCACCACTTATACCCCAGTCACAGCATATTTATATCTGTTCTCGGTATCACAATAGGTAGTCTGTGGTCACAATCATTCTGTGTTTTGTGAATTTATAGTAATTATTCTAGCTGTGAAATGTGAATCATCACAATCACAATGACATCAAACTGTCAAAGTCAAGTTAGTACTATTAGATATACCCGAGCTGAACCGACGGGACCCGAACGAAGCCGACCGCTTTTAAAGATTTCTGCAGCGAGACGCATGTCATAGTTGTAGATAGGTAAGTAATCCACATTTCATTTCACGTGTTCCAATGTTTATACGGGTCAAGGTATTTTTATTATGTATTGTTATGTGTATATTGTCTTCTCATAACTTTCTCCACATACAATGCGTCTAAACGGAAGATCTATATTATAAACACAAGTGCATTGCATAACTTATAGATATGTGCCTACCTTGAACTAGAAGTAGACTCACATTGCGGTCTTGTTAAGTCTAATAGATCATTAAAGAATGACGTCATTTGACGTTTGCCTGTGGGAAATACCTACCTATAAAAGTACAGATGTTATGGAGCACTTTGTAGTGACCCGTACCGCCCGATTCAGCAACGAGCCGAATCAATTATCCGGGTCACTTTGGTCAATTTTGTGATACTTTCCAAAAATGAAACACAATATATTATTAGAATAATATGGATCTTTAATCTTTTTTCTATTTTCTATTCAATAAAGTACAAAACATACAGAATTTGCGTGTCATCCGCTTAAATGAATCATATACATGTATGTAATCGGCTCAATCCAATATTTTGAGTCATCGGATCAACACAGATCAACGTGTCACTCCACACAGATCTCGTACTCAAATCGACCCGTAAAATCTGTAGATCCACGGGACAAATTAGAACGATGCGAATCCTTGACCCGATAAATACACTCTAAGCTAACTCTAAACTCATGTTTACCCATCAAGCATTTGTCAAAATCCATGTGGCCGTTAATGGTCTATATTGAATGTCACGGTAAAAAGTCATTTTATAATAATATTTAGAGTGAAACCACGATATGACGTATGAGTAAGTAGGTACTCAATTAAGAGTTATGGCGAACCTACATATAGAAACGGAAGTCCTGGGTTCGACGCCCGAGCTGTAGTGTATACCCGGGGTTAACATCCTCTCTCTGACTTGAAGAATATCCTCGGATGATAATTTTATGTAGGTACCGCTAGCCGCGTTTACCTTCTACATCCTTGTAAAAGAAAGTGTTAATTAAATTACCAAGTGTTAATCGAAGCAAGGCTGGGTGCTTACACGAACTTCGGTAAATAAGATTATTTTTCAAGTCAGCAACCCACCGTGGAGAATTCAGTAGGTACATTAACACTGCCCCGTACAAAAGTAACACACTTAATCTGCCTCATTCTCTATTGTAGATACATATGTACCTCTGCGGGAGGTGTCTGTTATTGGAGCACTGAAGATTCCACGTGTTGTATTATGAATTTTGTTCGGTTTGTGTTTAAGTATTCTTTTTGGTGTTTTTTGACCAATCTGTCCCATCCAATCAGGTTGCCAACTCCAGAAAGGAACTTTCGGTGAAAAAAAAACACTTTGAAAATCTAATAATCAAACCAGTTCACTTCAGAAATTTCGTGTGAATGGTTTACTCCACTTATATTTTCGTGATGCTGTCCCCTTTCCATTTCGAGCTCAAGTGATTAGGTAATGTACGACCGAAATTGTTAGAAATGATTAACAAAATGCACTGCAAAAAGTATGAATACTCTGTGCAACATTCGAACGAAATTAGGTG
Organism: Mystacides longicornis; assembly: GCA_963576905.1. Classification (NCBI taxonomy): domain Eukaryota; kingdom Metazoa; phylum Arthropoda; class Insecta; order Trichoptera; family Leptoceridae; genus Mystacides; species Mystacides longicornis. The sequence goes on from OY756425.1 coordinate 18,135,996, forward strand.
GATTTTCAGTGGGATACCCTCATGTATCCTGCCAGAACATTTATAAAACCAACAGGCTAATGGCATCCGACAAAGACACCTGAAAACATAATCGGGTATCCACAAACTAACGCACGTTATTTTTTTATATATAAAGATATATGACTTCACTATAATAATCATTGACTAATTCGCACATCTTCCCATAAACGTTTCATTTTAATGCAAATAATATATTAAATAAATAAAAAGGAGGTCACAAAACAAGAATAGGTACCCATATCTAAAAGTGAAATTAACATTAAATCGAAGGAGGTCAACTGTATAACAAAAATGTGGTTTCCTCAAAGATCCTTTTCAATTATTGATTGATAAAATATTCCAACGGTCAGACTCGAATGACCATCTGCGGAATGAGAGAAAATTTGGTTGGTAACCCAGCAGTTCGGTCGAGGACTTTCGTATTGATATAATACAGGTCTTATTCGAACCTCAAAGCCGATCATTTCCTCTTCTTCACGCCACTAATTTGGTTACATATTATGTATGTCGGAAATGTATTAAAATGTTCAAAATCTTCTCCTTCTTGAAGTGCTCAGTCAGGTCCCCCGACGTTGGCTATCAATCACGGACAGTGTACTTCATGAATCAGTTCCCCGACGGTTTGGATTCCATTCCACGCCCTTAGATTCTTTCTACTTTTTGAATATGTACGAGTAACAACTAATAGCTGGGTACACACGTAACGATTTATCTTTAAGATTTGGACGATAATCGCTCATTTTTCAATTGTTTTCTTCGCGAAGATTTGAAAAATGAGCGATTATCGTTCAAATCTTAAAGATAAATCGTTACGTGTGTACCCAGCTATTTGACTCTAACAATTCATTACTTATGTTTTTTTTTTTTTTTTTTTTTTTTTTTTTTTTTACCCATCACGCCGTGTCCCGTAAGGGGTAGGCAGAGAGAACGGACCTCCACTCTTTTCTATCCAAGCATACTTCTTTCGCTTCTTCCACCGACATACCATTTCTCATACAGCTTCTCCTATTTCTCTTACTTCTTACCTGGCCTTCCTTGAGGACGGAATCGATGTGTTCGATCCACGTCATTCTCGGTCGCCCACGCTTTCTTACACCATTCCTTTCAGCCTTATGAATTTTCTTTGTCATTCTGTTTGCATCCATTCTTTCCACATGCCCAAACCATCTCAACTTATTAACTTTCATCTTTGTCACAACACTTACTTCCATACCACATTCTTTCCTAATATTTTCATTCCTTTCCATATCCCATAAAGTTTTTCCACATATTCTTCGTAGCGATTTCATCTCTACTGCATTTATACTACATTCTTCTTTTTTCGTCCATGTCCACGTTTCACAACCATACATCATCGATGGTAGCAGGATTGCGTTATGCACTAGTTTCTTTGCTTGTAGTGAGACGTTGTTGTTTCTCATTATAGGTCTTAATGCACCGCCCACCCTGCGACCAGCAACTTTCCTACGTTCGATTTCTTTTTCACACTTTCCATCACGACTAAACATGCTTCCTAAATACACATACTCATTCACTTGCTCAAGACATTCATTTTCTACGGTTACTTTGCAATTCGTTCTTGCTTCATCCCTTTCAAATACCAACACCTTTGTTTTGCTTACATTCATTTTTAGACCATTTTTTGCACAATTTTCAAACACACTTGACACAAGTTCTTATGTTCGATTATTAAATGGAACAAACCACTACGAGCTTGCGACTGCTGTCATGTATTTGGCGCCAGGATATGAATATATCAATTTTTGTTCATTTCTCATCTTTATTGCCTATTGGCTTTGTTGGTGTACAACCAGTGACCATTTTTCAGGACTAGATCTTTCTACTTTTTTTATTACCCAGTACCCGCACTCGATGGTCCCCTATTATCGGGACACCCTGTATTCTATTCAAATACTTTTTGACAGGAGTGCCCAACCGACCCACCTCAAATATTTCAGCGAACTGCGAAATTTAACGCGAATTAAATATTCAATAATTGATTTTCATGTTGTGTTGACATCTAACAGAGTTGTTGCTTTTATCAATATAATATTATTTTAATAGATATATTGTTGTGCTGTATCTACATCCAGAAACCTATTCAATAATTAACTTTTTTACGTCTAAATATGAACATAGGTATAATGATTTATTTTTAATGCGGCCCGCGGAACGATGATGCATTTCAAAAGCGGCCCGCATGGTCAGTGGTCAGTTGAGTTGACCATCACTGCTTTATGGTGATGTACACATAAGTTTCATTTCTTTGACCACAAAGGAACGTGAGTTTTGATTGAAGCTGTTAAATGTTCGATTATAAATGTGTAGATGCAGTACCTAGTTGAGCAGGAAGAACGCTCTTGTGGATATTGTTTAGTTGTTATCGACGCGGTAACCGTGACCTGAATTTGACAGGCATTTCTTTTTGACAGCGCCCCGCCATGCTTTGGAAGAATCAAGGTTGTGGGTGCATTTCAACATTAAAATATAATATCTGCATACTATATCTACTAATGAACCGTATTGAATCGATGCAGTTTGTTTTTATTTATATCAAGGTGGTTTGGATATATTTCGATGTTTTTTTTTTTTATACGACACAAAAATACAAATGAATATAATATGTATGCAAGTTTCTGTTAAAAAGTGTAAATACCCGAGTAATTCAAAATGCTTTTCCGATTCCTGATTTAGACCAAGATATTTTGACTCATGTCAACAATCTATATATTAATACGTGGCGGAAAAATTTTGTGACCATTTTTACGAAAATTGCGCGGACGGTGGAGTATGAAATTTCGCACACTTGCAGTTTATATAGAGAAGGGGTGGCAAATGCAAAAAAAAAATAATTATGCAAAAAAAAAATAGTTAAATCAATAAAAAACGTTATGGTTTATAGTATTTTTTGTATTAAATAACCATAGAAAAAACTTTGAACGTATAAACATTTTAAATTTTTGACGTATCCAATATCCATATGTCATTGTTTTTGAAAGAAAATTGTGAAATAGCGCACGCTCAGTCTTTGACAAAAGATGTTAATAATGTTCAAACTTATAATCTAAATTAGTTATGGTCGAATTTCGAGTACTGACCGACCACTAGTAGGTACTTATAAATTTATCTTTTTTTTTCATCAACTTTGCTTTGAGTTTGAGATGTTTGTAATATTTAAACGCAACGTTTAGATTTTCAGATGACCCTTATTTTAATGAAGCTAATCCAATGGTTTTCTAAAAAAGCGGCCCCGCAATTTAACGGCAGAGAGACACCATTATTCATATCTCATCAATTAACAAAAGCAACAACTTAATTAGGTATTTATAATTATAAAAAAGTTTCGTATAAACTGATAAAAACCCTATTAAAAATAATTAAGCAGGTAATTTCCTAACAAGGTACAAGAAAAGTCTTGTTAAACATGTAGGTACATGTTTATGTACATAGTTATTTAAACCCATGGAGCCCATACAGTAAGTTGCATTCCTGTTTTTATCTACAAAAAAAATATTTATGATAGTATATTTATGTTAAAATAAGCTCCAAAGATATAAAATCACTTAAAACGCAAAGATAATTATTCACTTTTCTCTGGTGACATATAGCTTTTCATATTTAGATCGAAATATTGATTTCAACTAAAACTAAAACTAACTTCCTAACTCCTGCAGAGTTTTAAACTGCTGAACAATGTTTTTCCAACAATGTTCTGCGCAACTCAATTTATATATTTTTTTGTAAAGCGATACCGAATTCAAAATAGACCTATGTACGTGAAACTATGTTTATGCTTAGTAACCAAAATCATTTTAAAGATTGGAATTGGATCGGAATCGTGATCTAAATGCAGAGTTGTCCATCGTCCAACGTCGAAAACTAAAATTTGTTTTAGTTGTCGATGTTTGGTTTTGCCAAATGAGGAAATAATCTCTTGGAAAGGTTCTTGAGGATATTGAATGGAACCGTGGTCCTTTACCAGCTTTTCATAATTTATTTTAATATTTCGGTACAATTAACGGAATAGTGTTATGGAAGCATTATCCATCAATTCCAATACGAAACAGCTGAGATCAATTTCTTTAAGCTTTTTTGGATGGAAGAGAGAATAAAAAGTTGGCTAATTGCGAATTTGCTTTAAACGCCAACTTGAACAGTTGTCAACAATTTTTATTTAATGTCAATTATTTTTCCTTTCTTTCTTGAAATCCTTCTGCCATTCTCACATTACCAAAATTGCTTCCAACAAATCATTAAAATTAATAAAATAATTTGATGCTTTGTGGGAACCCTGTTTGGAGAAATTATCTCCACGGGCCAACGCTCTATACTCACGGCTAAAGAACGTAGTACCTACCCAGTGATAGTGATGTTCAGAGAGGCAGGTACGTACTCATACACCGGTCGCGATATCTCAGCAGTGAGAGCAACTAATAACTACTGCTGCAGTGAAAGAATCTCTCCGACTACCACGCATCTACATGATAATACTAAAATTTGTCAGTCACATACGGTAAATCGTGGAGTGGAGACGTAGCGAAAGATCTCTTTAGTTGGTGCTTCACACCTTCCAGTGTAAATATTTACTAAAATGGATGTGAGAGAACTTATCAAATGGCTTTTCCAAATAAAACCTATTAAAACAAAAAGTGATTCTAGTCGTAGTTCAATGCCGGTTTTACTTAGAACTCTTGTGATTTCGAGCGTGTTCTGCATGTGCAAATGTGAAATTACTGTCGGTCGATCAAATAATAATGTAAACAATGTCTTAGTGAGGAATGTTGCGGAGAATGAAAATAAAACTGCACAGATCTTATCAGTGGCGAATGATTCGAAAAGTGAAAACAGTGTGACGATGGATGACGAGACCAGGGGAGAGTTCAGGCCGGTCTACGGAGTTTTGAGAAAGCTGAGAGATTGGAATAAGTTTTTGGATGGAAAATCTGAGGAATATTTAGGCAAAGGTATTTATTTCAACTTTTTTTTACGTGAATTGAGTAATTTAATTAATGTAGACCGCGACACCGGCTTTTCTGACCTTGACATTACACAATATGCAAGGTTAATTTCATGAACGCGAATGCATTTTATGCATTTGAATATTTTTTTCTGATAAAATCAACTTATAGCTCCTTAAGTACCTACCTACGTTGTTTTAATTTATTTTTTTTGTTTTTTATCGTTTGTTTTTATTGAAGTGGCAATTCGGGTCAGCCCGAAGTTGATGTTTATGTTTATCACATCAAATAAATAAAATATCCCAATATGCCTTCTAACGGGATTTTTCTACAGTGGTTGTGGTATCTTAGCCAATTGGTCCTGGTTCGAAGGCGGTAGGGATTTTGATCCTCCCGTTATCTTCTATGATTTGCCTGGATGTGACTACATTGCTCAAGGTTCGCTACAGGAACCTAACAAGAAGTTTATAGCCAGTAGGATTGCTAGTGAGCTCACTGTTATCTTACTTGCCCTTTCAAACCCGTAATTTTTTACCTGCATCACCACATCAAACTATACCTACTTACTTACTGTTAGTATAATCTCAGACACTGCATTATGATTCAATGTCGAGCATCAATCATTGTCTACGATCAAACTTTAGCCTACTTTAGATGGTCACATTTCCGCATATTTTTTTTATCAAATACTGCTCTAGGTATTATAAAATGTAGGTAAGCACCATCAGTTGATAAAATTCGATGGAGTCAAAATTTCGACGACCACTAATCAAATTCAATTCATTCATAAATCTTCCCAAGATATTGCAAATTTTCCTTATTGTAGGTAATAATGCTTCTGAACTAATTTAAGCGCTAACATCGGTTTTTCGAACAAATGGTTATATTTCTCTATAGGTAGGTACGTCACACGAACGTGTTAAAAATTATAAATCAAAATAATACATACAAATACATAAATTGGAAAGTGATTTACTTACACTACTCAAAACAGGAAACACCGGTGCAAAATAATTAGGAATAATATGTATTCAATATTGTTTACCTATTATGTAGGTACACATACTTCCTGTTAGCACATCCTTAAATAAACAGAAATATTCTAAGCTAGATGACCCGATAATGATGATTATCATCATATCAGTCATATCACATAAATACATACATCATAAGTCTATCTAATTCATTTCGATTTACTTTTGTTGTGGTACATTGGATTGGTACCAAGAAATCCTTTATTTACGAAAAAACTTTAAAGTTTTTATCTATTTTGCTCGCAATTATTCCACATTTTCTCACCGTTTAAAACTAACCTGAAGAAACTTTCGAAATCAAAATTAGCCAAATTAGTGCAGCCGTTCCCGAATTTTGAAGAGACACATGCACAGGCAATTATTTCTACTAGTGGCTCAGAGGTCGAAATACGACCATAAGTATAAGTAAGTGATTTTGAGATTTTTTATTAGATATAGGTATGTATATATATATATATTTTTTAAGCCTTCACTCGTTTGCGAGTAACTGTTAAACATATTGAGCGAGCGCTATTTCAAAATTTTCTTTCAAAAACAATGACATGGATGTTTATTTTTTTTCTCCTCTATGGCATCCTATCATCCACAAGGGATTCGAAATGTTGATGTGTCCCTATAATTTTTTTTCTATTATTATCAAAGACAAACAATATTTAATCATTATCGATGAAACTCATATCCGTTTTAAATATTTCTTTGAAGGGTAGGTACAGCAAGAAAGAGAAGAGATTGTAAACATTTTTTCTCACGATAAGAACATTTACATAAGCCTATGTCAAATCATGTATCAAATTTTGACAACGTATAATTTCGTCCAAATATCTATCTCTGTTGATCTCTGTCCTTTATACTTTGTAAGTGCTCTACACTCAAGCGATTGGTGCAGTTAACACTATATTTAACTGACACATTATCCGAACATAAGAAGTAAGATTAGATTGTCGTAAGGTACACAAACCTTATAGAACTCATTGCCAAACCAAATACTATCACTCCAAATGCTTGTTATTTCCTTAATTTTGACCTCAAACGTCGACGTTCTGCGATGTAACCTTGCGTGAAAATGGCAAAGGTTTTATTTCAAAAAAAAAAAAAAAACAGTAGTTATTAACCGTATTCATTGTTTACCAAAATGTCATTACATGCGAATCAGCCGTTTTAACGATGAATACCGTAAACATCGAAATAAAATTCCTACTTAAGACTCGATCCACGATCACCCCAAATGGATGCCATACATTGTGACAGATGTGAAATTAGAGTTTTTTTTTAATTTCACTACATAAAAAAATGTATTTTGCTATTAATAAATTTAAAACAGCAACACGGTGGAAAGATGATGATAAAATACTACGAAGTTGGAATAAAAACTAACAATCAAGTATCATGACGACTTGGACAACGTCCACCCGAGTTTCACCATTGACGATCCGTTTGGAGTGATGGACGAATGGCTCGACGTAATTGAATTTTGGACTGATGGATATCCGACTTACCTTATCACTCCACTTCATCCATTTGGTATTCCCCACTCACAGTCATTTTTTGAGTGACATTATTGCTCCGTTTGTGCTGATGGAGTGATCTTGAATGGCGGGCCTTATATCGAGATTCCAAATTCCAACGCCTCGTTTTGAAAAAAGTGCCTATCTAATAATACTTAAAACTATAGATACATAATAATTTTGTTTATTTATAACATGGGTTATGTCTCTTAAACAGTTTCAGAGTTCTCCTTAGAATTTAAATGAATATTTAGTTTAGTACTTAATGTGGCCATAAAATACTTGCTTAGGTACCTACTATAAAAAAATCTAATATTGGTAAAGTTGTCAAATGAAAATTTTCCACCATTGAGTATTGTACCTATTATTTAGCGGTTGCAAAATAAATTTCATTCCTAATGTACAAAATATCAACTTCAGTAGCCTAGCAGCATAAGCGCGGACTTCAGGTAAAGAGGTCCCGGATTCAATTCCCGGTTGGGTGAGCAATTTTATGTGCTTTTTTTTCCACATAAAATATTTACTCGGTGTGGTATCCTGCCTCAGATTAGACGGGATCGGTAGACTGGAAGAGAATGCTTCGAGCATTAAGTTCCGCCGGCTATTATACTAAAACCTATGTATAGAAGAATGTTATTTGCAAAGATAAATTTTCAAGTGTCAAGAGTAAAAAAAAAGACATTGAAACTGATCCGGCCAGGAATAGAATCTGGAATAAAACAGTAAAATCTAATGCCTTTCCCTGATATTTTAACTGATTTATTGTATTGGACTTGATTTTCGTTTAATATTTTACTTAATTCTTCATATTATCATTTTCGAAGTTGGTTAATGGATTCGTAAATAATGTTTTTAAACAAAGACAACTCTATTGTGTTATATTTGAAAAGTTTATACGTGTGTTCAAATATAATTCATAATTAAAAATTGTAATGATTTTTTTTATTGTCTTATTATGATTAGGTATTTTCTAATGACTTTCTTTATATCAATTGTGAATTAAACATTGAGCACATCTAGGTAGAAATATATACAAGTCGAGAATCAAAACGTATTAAAATTGTAAATTATCAAGTACTTTCCTGTCTTTTTATTGTTCTTAATGAAATAATAAAATTCATCATCTTCTATAACATCGATTCGAGATACATCGCAATAATAGATTTTTTTAACCATCATCAAACCGAATGTTTTTATGTGTACTCGATAGATTCAAAGACCAGTGAACGTATTTCAATGAAACTTTGGTGATCTGTTCTATTAATGTCCGGGAAGGTTTACGCGGAGTATGAGTTCAATACCATGCACTACCCTTGGAGGGTAGTTACATGCAGAAAAGGTTAAAATGTAACAAACATTGCATAAACCAGGAGTAATTTATATTTTTTATTACGGTTTAGGTCGAAGTTCGACAGGCGCACTGTGGACAATAACCGGGTCTGGCTCTACTAAAATCTATAACTACTTTATTTGTAAAGATATTCTTTTCAAATTTTTTACTCTCAAAAGCAGAAGGTTTGTTTTTTATGCTGATATGAAAATAAATAAGTTTTAATGTATAATTATTTTTTTAAAAACATTTGAAAACTGACTTTTGTAAATAAAAATCATACTCACTTAATAGTCTATTTATTGACTTTTAATTCGATTTTAGAGTACGTAAAAGTAGTTTTGTACATAAAAAACAGATAAAATGAACTAAAAATCAAAATAAAAATGATCTATACAGGGTGTATAATATAACAAATCAAAGATACTTTACTTGTAGAATCACAACTAAGCAAGTATATTTTGTTACATTTCAAATTCAAATATCTTATCTATTGCTAACAACTAATGGTATGTGTTACATATTTTTGGAAACCTTATTTTATATAGATAAATTTCAGCCATAAATTTTTTTTTAAAAAAAGTTTTTTCTTAATACTGTAAAATTATTTAAAAATAATATCTTCCATAAGTTTGTCGAAGGTTTTCACTTTTACCGACGTCTTCTGACGCGTTGAAATTTATGTTAAATTATAGCCTAGATATATATCCTTAATATATCAAAAAATTGGCTGCTCGGTTTTGCTCTTTTAGAAGTTATGAATGATAAAATTACACCCAGTACTAGTAGAGTGCCAAAGAAAATCATATTGCGAAAACCAGGGCTGACTATCACAAAACTTCTTTTTATGGTTAAACGTTGAACCATGTAAACAATTAATACATTAAATAAAATTAAAATTATATATTGTTTCGATTTTATTCACAATAACTATTTAAAAGCATATATTTTTGATGGACATATAATTAAAGCGCGTGTTATTAGATTTCATGACCTTCAGGATCAAAAAAGTAGATACAGAGTACCTACTTCATCAAATTCGTTCATTTTTTAAGTTACCTACCTATGGATTCCCAATAGTATTATGTTATTATAGGATCTGGAGCATGAAGAAGAGTATAAAATAAACCTATCTTCTATAATAGCATAAAGAAAGTAATTGTGGAAAAATATTATGATTATTATTTTAATTGTATATATTGATCATGAAGTGTAATGTAAAAGCATGATAAAAGGGTTAAAGGATATTAATACCTATTGTTTTCTGCATATTTACCATTGTAGTTTTTCAGTAATATTAAAATTAATTGTTTGAAATGTTTATCACGTTACACCCTGAATAGAATATTCTCTTTTATTATTTTAGTTTATTTTATCTATTTATTATATATGAAAATTATTTTTACTTAATTTAAAATCGAATTAAAGTTCAGTAAATATATTATTAAGTGAGTATGATTATTATTTACAAAAAACAATTTTCATATATTTTAATAAAAATAACTGTACACAAAAACTTAAAAATATGTATACCATCATAATAAATAAATATTCTGCTATTATTGTGCAAAATTCGAAAACGATATCTTAAAAAATAAAAGAGTTATAGATTTTAGTAAAGCCAGCACCGGTTTTCGCAATAGGAATATCTGCGACACTCTACTTGTACCGAGTGTACTTTTTTATTCATAACTTCTAAATGAGCAAAAACGAGCAGCCAATTTTTTGATATGTTAAGGATATATACCTATCTAACATAAATTTTGGCGCGTCGGGAGACGTCGGTAAAAGTGAAAACCTTCGTCAAACTCATGGAATTGATATTTTTTATGATTTTACAATATTATTAAGAAAACACTTATAATAAATAAAATACCAAATTTTTTTTGGACAAACATTTATCTATATAAAATAAGGTTTTCGAAAATATATAACACATACCATTAGTTGTTAGCAATAGATAAGATATTTGAATTTGAAATGTAACAAAATATACTCGTTTAGTTGTGATTCTACAAGTAATGAATCTTTGATTCGTTATATTATATACAAATAAATGTTAAAAATGTAGAAATTTGATATCATTATAATGGTTAACATTTATTTTATCAAATGCAATAAAAAATATGTGGAAAATGTGTACCTAAAAAATCATTAAATATTTGCGACTGTTCTACCATATTCCACAGTGAGGCGGGTCAGCTATAGAGATGGGCATTAGGTATAACGATAGCTGATAAAAATATTAGTTGAACAAAAATAATAGTCTCGTTAATTATATTAAACGATATTTGTAAATATTAGTTGAACAAAAATAATAGTCTCGTTAATTATATTAAACGATATTTGTAAATATTAGTTGAACAAAAATAATAGTCTCGTTAATTATATTAAACGATATTTGTAAATATTAGTTGAACAAAAATAATAGTCTCGTTAATTATATTAAACGATATTTGTAAATATTAGTTGAACAAAAATAATAGTCTCGTTAATTATATTAAACGATATTTGTAAATATTAGTTGAACAAAAATAATAGTATCGCTAATGTTAAGCAATAATAATAGCCTACCCCCATTTCATTTACATGCCAGTTAATATTTGTTGAATTAAAATATTAGACTCGCGCTCACTATATTCAATGAACTTTTTTTTACGAAAATGTCAAGTTTCCAGATACCATCAAATATTCGATAATCTTCATTTAGGTTTGTAAAATAAAAAAAGCGTTTAAGCTTTTTTATACTACCGTTATTTACAATTAATGAAACTGCTATAACGTTTTTGAATTTAAGCCGTTATTCCCACCTCTATTCAGCTAGTTATCTGCAAAAGAAAAAAAACGTTTCTATGTTCAGTTATAGATTCGAAAACCAACCGATGTGTTCCAAACCGGTTTCATTAAAAAGGTAATAAAGCGAAGATGGTTTTAGACCACTATATACATTAAACCCACAAAAAATAATTATTCTACCTTTGTCCAATTTCTACGTAGGTACCATTCAACAGACGTACTTTGAAAGAAAGACATTAATGCCAAAATGGTTTTAAACCACTAAATCTTATTTTGAATCAAAAACACTGGATCTCTCATTCTAATCAAAAAGTTATATCATTTTTGGTTATTGCGTCGATCATGTCAAACAATCGCAGTAGCGCAGGCGAGTATCCGCTTGTTTAAAAAAGATGTCGTAAATAATACTTTTAAACATAAAAGTGTAAATATTTAATAACATTTTTAATAAGTGTTAATTAACGTAATTATGTAGAGAAATGACTTAATATTTTTTGTGATAAAAGTGTATTCTCAGAAATGCGGACACCGAATCGAGATCGTCTGACTCACTGTTTGCAGTTTGAGTGCAAATAGCAGGTACCTACTATCAATGAGAAGGTATAGTAGAGCGGTTCTCAAAGTTGGATGCGTTGAAATGCGAAAACAACAAACACATAAGTATCTACATGACTATGTCCAAAACTAGCCATTATACCGGCCATTGAACAACCTCGGTAGCCTAGTTGTAGGGGAGACCGGGGCAAGATGGGATACTTAAGAGATAAAACGTTATAATATGAAAACCAAACTGTTTATTAAAATTTTCTTTGAACAAATGCAACACTTACAATCTTAATTATCATAATCATAATTTATTATGGCTCTAAACTACATATTTTTTTGGCAATAAGGATCTAAATAACACATGCCAAAAATCCCGTTTTGCCCCATGATCGGGGCAAAAAGGGAAACGCTATGGGGCATAATGAGTACACATTTTAATCTGGTCGGCAAAGTTCACAATGACATATGTGCCTCTCCATTCTCATCGTCTACACCTGCGCGTGAATTATGGGCCTAGCCTTGGCAATCGCTACGAAAATATATTCGAATGGGTTCTGAATATGGTTCCTCTCAGCTAACTGGAAAGTCAAAATCCAAAGCTCTTTCTCACCAGTTATTCTGAGATAATTCTTCTTTCCGTTCTTTATTTAAAACTGTTTTATAGTGCCCTAATGTCATTCTTCCAAAGTTATTATCTAAATCAGTGTCAGCATCTTGAGAACATCGAGCCCTTCTCACTCTACATTCCCAGGTCGATTTAGGCACGTTATATGTAGTTAACGTACGAAGAAATCCCATTATCTCTGAAAGTACAGCTCTAACCGCTCTTCTCATAATATCGTCTTCTTCCCTTATCCACCATCTATCTGTTTTGCGTTTATAATTTCGTTTCTACCATTTTAACTGCAAACAAAAAATAAACTTATTATTATACCTACAGTAATGAAACACCGCTTAACCTACATATATGGGGCAAAACGGGATACTATGTCATTATGCCCCGACCTTTTTGCCCCAACATACACATTTTGCAAAAGTACCTACAGTGCTAACCTACAACATTATTCTGCGAAAAAGCAACCTCAATTCGTTAGTTTTACACTACTACAACAAGTATGTGGTAAAATAATACAAATAGCACTGATACCTACCTTGGTGCACGTGGATTCAAAATAGAAAATTTCGTAGAAATCCTCCAAAAAATTGTTTTTTCTCGCCACGCAACCAATACACTCGGTGACACACGAGCACCCGCCGGACTCGTGTGACGCGACTAAACACCGAGCGAATAGCATTGTCTTAAGCTCTGTTGCATTAACCAGTCATACACACAAGGACATTTCCCGTCCTGCCCCGAGCTTCGTCTTGCCCCGGTCTCCCCTACTAGCGTGGACATCAGATCCGAGTCACGGGTTCGATTCCCGGTCGGGTCAAAGTTTTTCTAAGTGTTTTTCACTTGAAATTTCTACCCGGGGTTGGCCTGTCTCAGACAGGACCGGTTGACTGAAAAAATTGCCTCAGGCAATAAGTTCCGTCGGCTATACTGACACCTTTGTATAGAAAAGTGTTATTTATTTATTTTAATTCGTATTTATCACAATTACATAAACTTATTCATCAAACTTTCGTATACCAATTGTTGATATAAAAAAGTGGGTGCACGAAAATACCTAGGTATAACCTAGCTATATATTTTTTTAATTAGCGAGAAGGTTTGAAATCTGTTGGAAAAATTCATGAGACAAGTCCTCAGATGGACAAATTTCGAGGTTTGAAATTTGACCATCTAATGGCGAACCTTTTTAACATTAAAATGATCACTTTAAGTCAGCCTTTGAAACAACAGTAAATAAAAGACGATCATAAGCCTCTAGTTGTGTAAAATAATCATTGAAAATCTTTAATTCTTTATATTTTAACACAAATACACTTTTAACATCTTTCTCAGAAAGGAAAGCTTGCGGTGTGAAAGAAGAAGATATTCGGTATATGGATCGAATCCACAACCTTCAGTAAAAAGCACTAGGCTACCAATCACATGGTACACAATTAGTTAGCATCAAAAAGTTGATAAATTAAGGCCCAACGCATCAATATGCAGAGATAAAAGTTCTCAGTGGCCATCTATAAGATAAAGTTATGTAGTGGATAAAGTGATGGAAAGAATCTGATGGCCGCATCAATTTAAAACTATCCAATAGATGGATATCTAGAAGATAACAGTGTTGCTATGCGGAAATCTATTGATTTCTATGGATTTTCGCGCCAGATTTGATGTCAGATGAAGTCTTATTTTGATAATTAATGCGTATTGAACCAAATATTTAGGTTAGGTTCTAATGTGGTTTTATGTTTTGCATGTTATAATTTTGTAATATTATTTCTAAAACATGAAACTTTACAACGATTTAACAGAAAGTTTGATAATTTAACAACATTTCGATCACAATTTAGATTTTTATTCCAAATCGTTTGTTTGAAAACCGTCAAATTGATATCTTTTGTCGATCGAAATTGAAGAAAACGAAATTCAAGAAATATATGATTAGTTCGATCGAAATTGAAGAAATATGTGTCTTGATCGATCGAAATTGAAGAAATATATGATTTGGTCGATGCTTTCATTATAATATGTATCTATATTTTCTTGTTATTTTTAATGAAGATATATATAATTATCATTATGGTATATGGAAAAACAAGTCAAAAGTTCTTCACATTCACGGCGTTCGGGAGTTTATAAACGTCAGTGAACGCTATTTGACAGCCATCTTATAGATAAATCGTTATCCAACAGAAGGTACCTCTTGTTAAACATGGCGTCGGAAATCCTAAACATTAACGATATCTACACATCTACACATAGGTGCGGCAAATATCTCAAAGAAAGGCTTTTCTTTAAGATATTTTTTTATCTATCCACTGATTGATGCGTTGGACCTAAGCTCGATATTTGTGAAACAGCAACTTAACCTTTCCGGTATACGGCGTGATGGATAAAAAATTGAATGTTTTGTTAAGGGGGCGTTCAAGTATTACGTAACGCAATTTTTGAAGATTTTGACCCCCCCTCCCCCCCATGTAACGCGCCGTAACGTTTTTCTGTACCCCCCCCTCCCCCCCCCTAAATGTTACGTAACACCCAAGAGACTATTTTTTTACTGAACTCTCGTAAAAAAATAAAAGGGTTTCAAAGGGTTCCTGTGCTAACTTCGGAGAAAAAAAATACTATTTATATGTTCCATAAATTTATCTTTATTTTTTCTTTTGCTGTTTTCCAAATTTTGGCATAGCTGCGTTGGCAAGTCCAGTTGATGATGTAAATCCCCCCTTTTGACCACTAACGAATGCTGACAATGAAAATAAAATAAAAATGACGTAAGTATAATACAGTCGAGGGATTCCCCGTAA
Organism: Mystacides longicornis; assembly: GCA_963576905.1. NCBI lineage: Eukaryota > Metazoa > Arthropoda > Insecta > Trichoptera > Leptoceridae > Mystacides > Mystacides longicornis. The sequence goes on from OY756425.1 coordinate 18,151,597, forward strand.
AAAATAAAAGATTTGCTAACTTGGGAGGGCGAAATAAAAATTACATACAATGCAGTCGAGGGACTCCCCGTAAGACTTAAACGAAAAAGGTTCCTTTTTTCGCAGAGCGAAAAATTCTTACGCTTAGGGTGAAAACACGTAGAAAGCCGATTCCGACCGGCGCAAAGAATGTTGTCTATGGTTCCAATGCATTTAAATGGGCATGCCGGAAAGCAGGTTTCTGCTTTTGCTGTGCGTATCCCCATTCAACTGCATAGAAACATTCTTTGCGCCGGTCGGCGCGGGTCGGATTCGGCATTCTACGTGTTTCCACCAAAAGCCATCGGAGAACAAAATAAAAATGACGTACGGTACAATCGAGGGACTTCCCGTAAAACATTGTCGAAAAGGGTTCCTTTGCTAACTTCGGAGAAAAAAAATGATGTACAGTACAATCGAGGGACTTCCCGTAAAACATAAACGAAAAGGGTGCCCAACTTAGGAGAAAAAAAAAACAAAAATGACGTACAGTACAATCGAGGGATTACCCGTAAAACATAAACGAAAAGGATTGCCCAACTTGGAAGATTTATTTCCCAATTTTTTTTATTTAAGAAAAAAAATACCGTTACGTAACGAGTTGTTCGAACCCCCCCCTCCCGCCCTCGTAACGCACAGTAACGTTTTGCAAGACCCCCCCTCCCCCCCAAATTGCGTTACGTAATACTTAAACGCCCCCTAACATATTTTATTAATTTTCTTATTATTCGTTTATAGATAAGGAAAAATAGGGTGGTAGCGAGTATAGATCTTTCAAAAAATATTCAAATGCTCTCTCACGCAGGAAGTGTGAAAAGTTTGAGAATCACTGAATAGCATCGCTGGGTGCTACACATCTTGCAGCGCGGGTGCACTGTAGTTTTTATTAATTTGGCTTAAAAAAGAAAGTAGCATTGAACCGGTTGGCCAATAAATAAAAAAAATGCATACAATCTCATGTTACATGTTCGTTATTAAGTGTTAAAACTTCTCAAATTTATTTGTGTACCTACCTAAGTGGGTACCTAGTTGCTAACGGAACTGTGTCTTTTTTTATAAATCTGTATCCTATACCTAATGTGGTCACGACACGTGTAGCATGTATTTTTGTTATGAAGCTTCACCCGTCTCATAGTACGGAATATTCTCTATAAATTTCAAATATTGCTATACATACCTACCCCTATACTAACAGGTATGCATCTATATAATTTGGTTTCTGTTGATCGTGCGATTAAGCACGTAGGCCACAGGTCCTGTTGCCAAATGTTAATATTATTGCACGAGTGCAAGTGGGATGGATGCCTATGCATTTCACTCACTCACTTTCTCTCCACCCCGTTCTAATTATTTACGACGTAGATTATATTCCCAGGTTGTCAGACTTTCGCTACTGAGTATGGTGAATGTGAGAGGCAGATATCTTCCATCTCTCTCACCCATGGTCACATGATGAAGGACCTGTTGACTCAAGTAGAAACGACCGTTAAGCTTTTTTTCCTTTGTTTCAAATTTTATTCTATAAACTCACTTGGTGGGAATCAGACGTATAAATTTTGGAGTACTCCCTGATAGTTGGAGAAACTCAAACATTTACCGCGATTTTCCTAGAATCCAACCAATTATATTCATAGATACGAAAAGTGATTATTATTGTTGTTTAAAAGAATAAGCAAACTTTTTATAATTGATTGTAAATTTGATACAATTACTGTTGTGAATTACGTGAAAAATCTGAACTTTTGTATATTTTTCCAATTTCCTGTTAATCGCAATAAACAAGTGTTTTCTTAAATTATCAAACAACATCTTTGATTAAAAATCATCATCTCCTCCTGGATCGAACTTCCAAAGACCAGAGAGTTCGGAGTCCGCTCTACCAACGCTAGCCGAGGCAAGTATTCATGGTTAAAAGAAGAAGAGAAACTGAAGCAGATTCCAATCCACTCCGACCAGTAAGAAAACCCGTAACACACGACTCACGAGTATATCGTGCTTGCATACTAAAATATGTCGCATGTGTAAATTTTAGGGCACTCATAATAAGAGTTATGTGCAAATTATGTGTGTACTTATAATTTACACATGCACCATATTTTTTGTGCCTATACTTAGAAGCTCAATACAGGAACTTTCTGTTAGGAAAAACCAGCATATACTAACTCGATCTTTTTGAACAGGTATGTAAAAAAAAACAACTCAATGTCCATGCATTCATTCAAAATTTGTGTGATTTTAATGGGAAAGATTTTTGACACCGGAGATCGAACCATCAAACATCACTATGCTGAATCGCATAATCGGCGTGCTAACCATTTAGCTCTTAATGTGCCTAATTCTTGCTCATTTTAAGGATGTACATAAGTAGTTACCAGCTGATTATCCATAACACGCCTGAGTGATGTATTTTTTAGTATCTCATAAAAAAACCTTTAGAAAAAAAGAGTGTAGGATTTTAATAATGATTTCGGTGTTATTTTTTGTGAAATCCCATCGTTAACTTCGGTTTATTATTTTCAATAAAAATCTATCACAATCACACATATGGTGATTGAGGACGAATGATTGAGGGTTTTAGTGAATGCCGAAAAGTAATGTTTTACTTCCAAGGATGCATGAGTAATTGGGTGACAGTTGACTGAACATTGTTATCGTCCATATATTGTACTTTATCATAACTGTTGTCTGTTCATGCATTATAAATAAATAAAAAAAAATAACAAAAGAAACACTGTTATTTTCACTCAATAATTTAATTGGCAAAGGCCTCCTCATCCACATCCACGGCCATCCTCAGTCACATACGTACTTAAAAAGTTTAAGGTCTTTGCCAAGGATAATCATAAACCAATGGTAGGTATGTAAATACTAATGAACTTTAAAAACGATTATCATTTGATACACTTTTTTCGCCTAGCTTTACAAGGAATTCCTGAATCTTAATCAGGTCTCTACATATATCCCTTCAACCGATTTCGATCGATCCATGGTTTTTACTTCAAATAAAATCCGGTAACAAAATTATGTTGGTGAGAAAATCCTTGATTCCCAAATCAAGAAGCAATAAAAAATTACTGCAGATTGACACACGTAAATATCAAAGAAAATGAAATAAAATAAATTTATTTCAAAATAATAATGTTACACTCATAATTATTAACAATCAATAAAATTTTATATAATTATATACCTACACAGAAAAAGAGACTTAATCTATATTGATGGAATTTTACTGCTTTTTACATGACGACCCTATTTTTCAAAGTGTACGAGATTTATAAATTCGTGAAAGTTTACACTTAAAATTGTTCAAACACAAATGCGGCCCTCTTAAAAATAGCTTATGATGAATATAATTAATTGGTATAATAATATTTCAAGTGATTTTTTACTGCATTTATATTGAATAATTAAAAAGAAAAGAAATTATATTTTTATGGGACCAAATTGTTATAAAAAGTGAATTTATTACGCTGACTAACGATTCTGTCATCCTTGGTTAAGCGCGAAACCCATTATTGATCGTTTTCTTTATCACTATGAATATGGTGTTATAAAAATATTTATCAGATCGGAAATCATTAACGCAATACAAAAATTATTTTATCTCGGTAATCCAGTTCAATATCAAGCTTATCTTCTTGTTTAAGTTTGCAATTTATCGATGGATAGATAGTCCAAGAACAAAATCTAGAATTTTCAAAGCTGACTACATAAAAGTTACATATTTAAAAAATTTTTAATACATAATTAGGTATGGTGTAAAGAAATAATATCAGGTAGGTACATGGGTACCTGAGTAGTAAGGTCTGAGGATTTTTTTTATTGCATAGGGGTTACCAAAGAATAACACTGAAATTATTATAGCACACATTTATTCATTCATCATTCTTTATCCCTTTAAGCCTCACTTAGGGGCATAGGGAGGCAACAAGAGCTCTCCATTGCGCTTGATATTGCGCAATATTTTTGACCTCCTCCCACACCATGTCTAGATCCCTCAGCTCTGCTTCGAAGAAGCGGAATTTTTCATCCTTTCTCAGATCGGACGAGGCCGATAGAATAGATTAGGTACCTACCTTTGTCCCATCAGTCCCGTAACCAGAAATTGATTACAAGGGATGGGGTATTAAACATAAAATTGAATAGTGTTCTTCGACCATTTCCGAATTTATACCATTTAAGAACATTCTCATATATTTTTTCCTTCCATGTAAGTTGTTGCACATTGCACATACCTACGACACGACAATAATAATTTACGTGGAACGTATCACATTACATTGGAGCTAAACAGTTTGCATAAATTCAGGCGCTTTATAAAACGTTATAAAATCTTCACTGCTAGCTTACATCAGAACATTCAACTGATCTGGGTTCTCAACATCTTGTGTTAATGAATGCTCTTTCTAAAGCTTTCACTCCTAATTCTATTCTGTTGTGATCCAGCAATCCCTCCACCTTATGGTTGGTCTGCCTTGAGGCCGTCTGCCTATTGATATAAAATCAAAAATATTCTTCAGACTTCTTCTTTTCCATGCCCATTCGTCGGCCGGTCGGCCCTCCTGGTACGTAGTCTCCACGTCTTTCTGTCCTGCGTCATCTCACTGGTCAGCTGACCCTCCCTCAACTCTCTCTCGATATTTGTCCACCATGTGGCCTGTGGACGACCTCTCCCCCTGGGTTGTGTGGGGATGTTGAGAGCCACCTTGACCACGTGATCGTCCCCCCTTCTATTCACATGTTCATACCATCGGAGTCTTGTCTCTTTAATTTTCTCCGGGATAGGCGCGACCCCAAAACTTCCGCGAACATACTCGTTTCTAACTTTATCCGATCTTGTAACCCCCGCGGACCATCTTAACATTTTCATCTCTGTTGTAAGCTTTTTCTGTTCGTGTCCCTTCTATGTAGTCCAGCACCCCGAGCCATAAAGCATAGCCGGATGAACAGGCGTCTTGTACACTTTGCCTTTGGTGTTTATAGGCATTTTTGGGTCGCATAATACTCCCGACAAGGCTCTCCACTTCGCACAAAATAAAAAAAAATGTAAAGTAGAAAAATTAATTTACAAAACCCTTTAGAATATATGATATTGGTATATATTCTTTAGTAAATCATTTAACCTATTCTAACCTTTAGTAAATCATTTAACCTATTCTAACCTTTAGTAAATCATTTAACCTATTCTAACCTTTAGTAAATCATTTAAAATATATAAATTATTTATTTAGCTTGATCCTTGGACGCCCTACCGTCAGAGCTGGGCGGTACTCGAGTACAAGTACTCGTAGATTGTACTCTGAGTACTTTTGGTGTACTCGGTACTCAGTCCACGAGTACATTTCTAAAACCTGTACTTGTACTTGTATTCGGTACGTTTTTGTGCCTTAAATGTACTCGAGTACATCAAAGGTACTCGAGTACATTGAAGGTACTCGAGTACATTTCAAGTTCTCGAGTACATCTTTGGATTTATTGGAATACGTTAAACCTACTATGATACGTAATTTGAATTTATATTGCAAGTAGAGACTTGTTAGGTGTCGTGGTTATTAGTAGTGATAAAGTGTGAATGTATGGTTCTCGTTTTTAATTCGAGAGTTTTGGTGACGAAATTGTTGTTTTTAAAACCCGTGTATTATGATTGAATTGGTTTTTTCAAAAACTAAATTAATCTTTAAAAAAAAAAGACGGAATCGTCATTTTATAGAGTATAGTCTGAAATCCTGCTCTGCTATTGTTCCTTTACGTAAAAACTGAAGTAGGTATATTATTTATATGAAAAAATTGTGATTTATGATGGGCTCTAATCTGTTGAATAGAATAGTAAAAAATATATATATATATATATATATATATAAAATTTATTTTAAAATATTTATTATATATATAAAAAAATAAAACAAAAAATTCAGAACTTTGATACTGCTAAATCCCATAATTTGTAGTATTTAGACACAACAAAAAGAAGACGTTGAGAATGAGATGTTCAAGCAACTTGTAGCAGACGGTCTTGCGGAAATTTTTCAGGCTTTTACAAGACCAGCACTTTAGATGTTTTAAATTCTTTCGGCAGGTGGCCCGCGGCAAGGATATTCGCAGTGTATTCTTATTAGTTATTAATAATATGTTAATAATTGTCCTCGGTAGCCTAGTGGTACTGTCGTAGACTTCAGATCCGAAGTCATCCGGGTCAGAGTTTCCGTAAGTGTTTTTTCACTTGAAAATTCTACCTGGGGTTGGCCTGTCTCAAATTGGACGGTACCGGTTGACTGGAAAAAATTACCTCAAGTAATAAGTTCCGCCGGCAATACTGACACCTTTGCATAGAAAAGTGTTATATTATTATTATGTTAATTGTGAGTTTTTTTTATCCTTGTACTAATGTGCACTACAACTCTATATTAAAATATAAATTGTAAAAGGCCGGTTGGCCGTTGAACCAAATAAAAAATAATAATAACAAATAAGGCCCGTAATGCGGTGATCAGACGAGGCGAATATCGCCAGGACACTAAAATATCGCCAGCTAATTGAACCGTGTGAACAGATTGTTGATAAATCTGAAGCGATAAAAATGGTTGAAAGCGATATCGCCTCAAGTTGAACGCCCTTCAACTTTTGTATCTGGTGGAACGATGCGCAGATATGCGCGGCGTCCGTATGTTCTGTTTCTTGACAGTTGACAGCACTGCTCTAAATTTATTTCTCCTTAGAATCCAATTCCACACCTAATATCTGCGTTGTTTTTATTTTTCCTCAATTAGGAGTCTCCTTATATCTTCTAAAACAATATTATCAACTAACCCCAATTACTGCGTGACTTCTACCTCGACGTCCGCCATTTTTAAAACTATCAGCGCACCTGACAGATTGAATGTATGCCGGTGGACTCGTGTGAACACATCAGACGATCAATGGGCGACCGAGCGATATTTTTTTTATGCAAGCGAAATCGTCTGGCCTTATATCGCCTCGTGTGAACACCGCATACTCCAGGCAACATGCCATCAGACCCAGCAGCCTTTCCGGCTGTTTTAACGTTTAAACGGCTGGAGTCATCTCTGTTTCAGTGAACGGAGCAACCAGGGTAGATCGGTTTGGACAGTCATTTGTGCTGTGTGGAGCTGTTCCTTAACTTTAGGTTGGAATGTTTTGTCTCCGGGCGTTCTGCCGTTGTCTACTATTTTGTTTGCAACAAGGTTCGCTGAAATCTGCGGTCCGGTGGTTTAATTTGCCACATTTTACGAAGTAGGGATCATGCCTTACGGATTAACTGTTGTAGAGATTCTTCTCCTCATGGTATAGACTGTTTGGCGGCCTCTGAAACTGATGTTATAAATTTATGGTAGTTAGTAGGCAGTGGTAGGTACGAGAGACATCAATGTCTCATCGAAATGGGCGGCGAAGATGTCCCATTTGTCATTTTGGAAGTTCCATCGCGAGACCTTCGAGGACAAGCACAAGTCCTGGGTGTAGCCGTTCCATCTAGCTAATAAAAGGTACCTCTCTCTGTCTTTGGCATCATAAACGAGGTGAAGATTCTCAGTCTCCATATATTCCGTGAGGTCCTCACCATTATTGTGTGTGGTTCTAAATCCCCAGTTGGTGTGATTGCTCCCATTATTAAAGTCTCGCATAATGACAGATGGATGTGGGAGGGGTGAAGGAATGACTGTGGGTGGCCACTGGAGTCTATCAGGTTTGTAAACGTTGACGACTTTTGTGTCCTATTTTGATGGTGACTGGTGACCAAGGACACATTACCTGATTTAAAACAATGTTTTCCAAATCCAAATCAGGCCGTCGCGTACGTTGGTGGCCACACCGTGGACAGCGCCAGCTAGGTTGAAACAGGGAACCGTAGGTACCTCTGGTGGTGAGTTAGTTTGAGTTTGCTGTGTGGGTTTCCTGTAGCAGAATAACATCAATACATAGCTCTTTTGTCAGTTTTGTCAGATATTCGGTCTTAGAACTACATACTTATTTCTTCTATCTTCTATTTTTTCCAAGGTCTCTTGTCTTATTGCCCAGAGGAGAGCTGTTTTTGCGATTTGTATCATTTACCATACCATGTTCTATTTTCTTGTTTTTAATTCAATCCTCTTTGGTTTATCTGCTTTCTCTCTTCCTTATTGATAGAATTTTGCCGTTATAACGTTGCCCGGGGGTGCACCACGTGGAGGCGTTATTTTACCCATTTTTTTATGTAATAATATTATAGTTATACACTTTTTTGTAAAAAATTTATTTCATGCAGTTTGTTGTAATGATCGATTCAATTCCTCGCGATTACATTATGTTTTGAAACATGCGCAAAGTTGTTAGAGGTTTATAAAAGATTTGCGTTTAATTAATCACTCATGTACTCGGTACTTGTACTCGGTATTTTGTACTCGAGTACTTCGACCTGAGTACTTGTACTTGTACTCCGAGTATATTTGTGTGCAGTACTTGTACTCAGTACTCGAGTATTTTTTTCCTGTACTCGGAACAGCTCTGCCTACCGTGCATTATGACAACACCACCTGGCTTTGTCCAGCCAATACAAATCTGGCGCGCTCTTAATATAATCCGCACTGGACACGGTAGATGCGCGGACTTCGCACACAAATGTGGTTGGACAGATCTCCCTGGGTGCGACTGTGGAGCTGAGAGACAGACCATAAATCACATAGTTACAGAGTGTGATTGAAGAGCATATCAAGACAGTTTCTCAGATTTCCTCACCTTAACCGACGGAGTATTTATTAATAACTTAGACATAAACATCTGACAAGCAGGAAAATTGACCCTGTGCTACTCTCTTCCTTATATGTATTAATCCTTTCCTGTAAAATTGTAATAAATGTGACTGGCAAAAGCTAAATAAATAAATACATAGATATTACCTACTAACTGATAGGTACCTATTGTAACTTTAAAAACATTCATATAAGTTAAATGAAAAGAGCAAATACTTACAAGATGATCCTCAAATAATATGTCTATTGGTCACACTCCTTCTAAGTATATTGCACCTACTCTTGTTAAAAAGACAAATCACATAGTAGTTAATCAATCGTGTAAAACACGACCGAGATTAATGTGGTCACATTGTAAACAGAATAATATATATGTGATACACATTCCATTCGTGCGTGAAAGTTGAGAATTTGTGAAGAATGATGGATGCCAGTCACGGAGAGTGTATGTATGTAGGTACCTACTCTGCATTCATCTGTAGATACATGTCATTTCAAAGTTAAAATGGAACATGACCTACGGTATAATTAGAAAAAAACCTATTTTAAAAACTATTTTTAATGGCTTTAAAAAATTCCCTTTCTGTCTGAGATATTTTTTAATTTTAAAGCTGTTATTTTTTTATAATAAATAGTATTTATTTTATAAGAAAATGAATCTGTGCTCACTCAAGTGAACAGAAATATGTAGGTACACTCTTTGACTTTTTAACAGTGAGCTACTTAAAGCTTGTGTCATGAAAGAGGAAGATGGTTGGCACCTGGAATAAAACCCATGACCTCTAGTACGAAACAGTACGATAGTTGGCGTCGTAAACGCTAGTCTACCAACCACTTCATTCCTAAGGGCATCACTCACAGGCAGTGGCGGATTCAGAAAAAATGAAGGGGGGGGGCGCAGTCACAAGCAAAGTTTAAAAAAGTTTTATTTAAATTGATTATACATCTATACAAGATAATGCCATTGGGTGCGTCCATTATTCACGTGAGCCGAAAAGGGGGAGGGAGGCTCTGGAAAAAATTACGAAGATCACGTAGAAGGGGGGGGGGGGGGGGGGTTGTGAGAAAATCACGTGCATTTATTTTTCTGGTGAAAAAAAAAGTTGACCATATCAAAATAAAACGTAATACTTAATAGGTATATGCTTTTTGCTGGCGACGTTGATGAAGTCAGTTTTAACATTTTTCAATCCTTATGCATTATAAAGTTTAGTTCTATGTTCTTTGGAAAACCTTTTCCTTGACTTCTTTTGTTTTCAGTCTGACCTCTTTTACTCATGTCTTCCTCCATTTAAATGTCACAAAAAATCTGACAAAATTACTAAATTTGATTTACATAGTTCATCATCGCGCACATCTAAAGGTAGGTATGCCCTCCTACTCTCAATAGATAATTCAACTAGGTCAGTAAGAAAATATGTAAACAAAAAAAAGTTCTTTGCATATTATTTATTTCTTTGCATGTGTCTGTGTACTTCCAGAAACCGCTAGAACCTTCGGACGACCAATCAAGAAGCTGCAGGCAATGTTGATTCCTCTCATGTTCAAGATGGGAGTGCTGTCCACTCTCATTGTCCTCACCTTCCTGCTGGCGCTCAAGGGTGTTGCCATCGGGAAAATGCTTTTGATGCTTTCGGTGAGTTTATAATTTATTAATTATTATTTTATTAATTATAAAAAAAAAAATTCAATTTAAATATAATACAACAAATCATGCCATGCACATATAATTATTATAAATTGTTTTTTTAAAACAAAACCTATCGAGTGCTGACTTACAAAGATCGCAACATTTAAGAAAAAATCATGACCGCCGTTGTGTATTTTAGTCTTAAATCCGAATTTTATTCAAAATTAAAAAAAAAGTAAATAACTTTTGAACCATTCAATATTGTTGAAAATACATGGGGGTTAAATTTAGGTCCTCTACCTCCCTGCTTTGGGTTATTCACTACCGCTATTAAAACCTGTATAAACCGTGAACTGAATTCATGCTAGAATTAGATTGTTAGTATCCAGTATCCCCCACAGGGGAGGATAGAAAGACGGGAGTCAACCTCCAAAGAGGCTACGCCCACCTCTTCAATAAAAGGTTATCAAACCTAAAATAAGAAAAATATATACATAATTTAAACATTTGAATGTTATTTCCGTAAAAGTGTCAAATACTAATCGAAGCAATACACGATCATTTTTATCGATGCTCGATTTGGGTGATCCTGGATACCTACTATATCGGCTGAGAGAGTCAAAATACGTCCATCGTATTCGATTTTGTTGTGAAAAGTTTGCGGAGCAGTGTTCCGCAAACTTTTTGTGTTCAAGTTACACCTACCAAATAAAAAAAAATCAGAGGTACCAATGATTTTTTTACCCCCCCCCCCCATAAATCACGCCGTAAATTTTGGTTTTTGCGCCCCTCCATTCCCCCTTTCACCCCTAAACACCCATGTGGCTTTTTTGTATACCAATCTCATTTATTTTCTAATTTGCTGCTGCTCTTCCTATCTTTATTGATCGTCCTAAGCCGTTCTTTTTGCGATTAAATAATAGTCAGAGTTGAAAATCGCAATTCGCATTAGTAAGCTGTGGCAAATAGTGACCGCATTGTAATAGCACGGTTTGAATACAGAGATACTTAGGATTATGGTAATTTCGTATTTTAATATCCGATCAGTGTCCAAGAGAAATAGTATCAATTAATGCATTTCGTACCCAGTCCATAGGTTGCAGATCACACATGGGAAAGTAACAGTTCATTTTTTTTCTACTAATAGCTCCAACTGTTTCACTATCAATGCCGGCACTGTTGTCTTAATCAGCAGACATGACGTTTGGAAAAATTTCATAATCTACTATCATTGAAACCGAACTTGATGATATACGTACACTAACATAGCGCGAAAGCTTTCAATTTTGTCCAGGAGACGTTAAAATATTAGAATTCCTGCCTTGAATTTTTCTGTTGAGCTCATTTGAATGCGTACGGCAGATAAACAAGTTTTACCACCCATTATTTATCTTCTGAACACAGAAGACAAATCTGAATCACGAGCCTCTAAAAATATTTGGGTCTCAATTTTTCGCGGCTCACCGTTTGCAGAACGCTGGAATAGGGGGTCAATTGGTTGTTCGGAGACTATTTGAAATTATTCAAAACTATGGAATCATTCTGCCATTCAAAACTGTCATTTATTTAGAGAGGTTTGACAAAATGTATAAAACTGACGGCCACCAATCACCATCATGACAATTTATGAAAATCTTGATCTAAGGATTTGGTAAATCCCATTCAATCTAAGACTGGGAAAAAAACCTGAAAAAATGGGTCACCGATTGGCGATTCCATTCACAATTTTGTAAATGCAAACCGACCCGTCGATCTTTGTCATGTAGATTGAAATTCAAAATTTCGTGTTTCAGGGGGCCTCGCTGTTGGCATCTCTTTCAAAGATATTCCTGCTGAAAGGACACAGTGGACACGAGGACATAAGTAAGCAGGTGCATCTGCACGTGCACAACTCAGGATATCAGCATAGTGGAGCAGCAAGCTGGAGCCCGCCTTCCTATGGATATTCCAGTAAGTTGAATTTGATTTTCATTTTTACTACATATTACATTTTTACTACATTTACTACTGTATTACAGTTTTTACTATGAGTTGTAGAAAACATAGTTTTCACTATCTACTAAGTACTAAGTAGTTACATAAAAACCACTGTTTTTACTACAAGTACGTAGGTACCTACTTATAATAATTAACAAACGGTTTTTACTACTAATTAACATAATTTTTACTAGTAAAAATGCAGTTTTTACTATTAATACATATTGAATAAAATACTTCTAGTAACGACTCGTAATAGGTCAAGTATCCAGTAGCAACCTCGGTAGCTTATAGTAGACCTAGTGGCATAGGCGCTAACCTCGGTTCAATTCCCGGTCGAGTAAGATTTTTTTTATGTAAATGTCTACCCGGGCTTGACATGTTTCTAGTAGGAGAGGACCGGTTGACAAGTAAATATTGCTTCGGTTTACAGTAAGTATGTAGTTATCTCTGTCCAATCCAAATCCAAACTCCTTTTAGACCCCACTTAGGGGCATAGGGAGGCAACAAGAACTCTTCATTGCGCTCGATCTTGCGCAACGTTAATGGTCTCCTCCCACACCATGTCCAGATTCCTCAGTTATCTCTGTACCTATAGAAAAAGGCTAATTAATTAATAGGTAGGTATATTTGAATATGAATCATAGTTTTTACTTGTTGATATGGAAAACACCATCTTTCCTTATTAGAAGTGTAAAATATAAATTTTTATTAAAAAGTAAGTATCTAATAGCAAACACGCAGTTTATTTCTACTGATAGTAGAGGCAAATACACATAGAACTGTCGATGGCAAACAATATTTCCATTTTATTTTCCTTGTTCTTATTTCCTTAAGACGCTGAATTTCATCTTCTTCTTCATCGTTTCAGAATTTTCCTGGGCTTCACGTATTAAAATCAACTAATTTTGATTGATATTGTTACAGGTATACCGACAACAGGTCACGAAGGCTGGAGCCGTCGACAAGAGCCCTACTTGACCCAAGACAATCAAAATTTCTTCCATCAAACAGGAGCTGGGGCCTCGGTCATCAATACTCCTTACGGGAGATATGTGAGGACAGGGGCCCCCACGGGCTTAGGATACAAGAGATAATAAAAGTGACAAAACTAAACGATTCGACTCTAGATATTGTTCAATTGATGATATTATGGTAATTCAATTTGATTATGGCGTCAAACTTGTTTAGACGTCCTTATAGTCACGAGATATAAACATTAATTTTAAACAATTAATATATTACATGTTTTCAATTATTGTCTTTGTAACAAAATATCCTAAACAATGCAACTTAAACGACCCAATACGTTGTCGGTTTTCCAAAAAATACCGAACATCCCTTAAACTTATAAAAAACGTAAAAAATTACACAATTTATGTGTAAAGTTCAATTTATGATAATAATAACACTTTTCTATACAAAGGTGTCATTATTGCCGGCGGAACTTATTACCTGAACCAATTTTTTCCAGTCAACCGGTCCCGTCCAATCTGAGACAGGCCAATCCCGGGTAGAAATTTCAAGTGAAACAACATTTATGTAAAAAAAACTCTGACCCGACCGGGAATCGAACCCGGGACCTCGGATCTGAAGTCCACGCCAGTACAACTAGGCTACCGAGGTCGGTCAATGGCCGTTATAATGGCTAGTTTTGGACATAATCTTAATTTTTGTTTAGTAAGTATAATCACTTATCGAGCTTTTGCTGAAATTCTATAGCGAGAAGAAAAACATTAACAAAAAAATATAACTAGGTATGTAAAGTACCTAAATTTAAAAAAAAAACTTACTGTTGGTAATTTCACAGTAATTCGACATGATGTTTGTGTAATATACTCACCTTTGCAGCAAGTAATACTTCTTTTTTATAAAATAAGTACCTACTTGTTGACAAATAGTTTTGTTAAATTATTACCTTGGGCAATTTTTTTCAACCACAATTAATAAAAAAATAAGTACATGCTTCAAAGTTTTTTTTTAATTTACACAAACATATTTTTAAAGGACTCTTAAAAAGCATCCTACAATGAATATAAAATTCAACTTACCACATAGAATAACCTGTTTTCAGAGAAAAATGTTAACCTGTTGCCTTGACTTCATAATGAAACCACCCTTGATTGAGAATGCTTGTAGATTAATGTTTCGCTTGCCGTTATTCGTAGGTTCGATTTCCTAAGCAGACCATCTATGTTTTTTATTTTACCAAATAAGCATTGCTTAGCTGTAAAATGTATCGAAAGTATGTGTATGTTCTCATTTTGACTGAGCCTAAATAAATATTGTTGATAAATAATTTTAGTTCACTGTGTCAATAGTTTTAAACTGGCATGTCATTATTATCAAAGTTAGTGATATTCACTATCCCAAGACAAGCTATGAAGCAAAACCAATAAATAACAGGTTAAATCACAGTTCAAATAGAAGAACTCTTCACGTATATACATACCTACATGCTCAAATGTGAATATATATTTATTTATTTATGTGAACCTACCTCATAACTTATAATAATATGCTAATGTTGTGTTTAAATAGAAAGTTTATATCATAGTTGCATATAAAATATGGATTTATGTACCTACGTACAACGACACTATGTTGGAAATTTTACAATTTTAAAAATTTATCCAGAATTTGTAAAAGGTTTAAATTATTAAAATTTGTAGTACCCATATAGAGTTTGTAATTATATTTGTGAAATTATCTAGAATTTGTAATTATATTTATGAAATTATCTGGAATTTGTAATTATATTTGTGAAATTATCTGGAATTTGTAATTTTATTTGTGAAATTATTTGGAATTTGTAATTTTATTTGTGAAATTACCTGGAATTTGTAAAACAACTATCCCTCAATAATAATTATTTTGTAGTGAGGCCTCCATGGCCGGATTCATATCCAGAATAACTCTCATAATATTCGATAATTGTTATTTTACAATATTAAAAATGTTAAGTTGTATCAATATATTTTATTGTATAAAAAGAATGACAACGAACTAAGTTAAGTTTTATTTATACGTTTATTCTAGTATTTATTCTAAATTAAGTATTTATTAAAACATTACAGTATTAAATTAAAATTGTTTTATTCCTTAAGAACAAATAAACAAATAAATTTTATACATCAAGAAGTTTCAAAATCATGAAATGATCAAATTATTTTACGTTATGATGCCAAAATAAACTCTACCTCCAATTCCATAGAAGGCGCTAACTGTAGGACATTATTGAATTATGAATGCATTAAAAATTTTTGCATCCATTTCGAAATATTGAACTTCCTACGTGTTTTCATAAAAAAATATTTTTCGTAAATTTTTCAAAAATAAAACTAATATAATGAATCTATATAAAACCTACCGCGGTATAAATTGCGAATGATTAAGGTTGCGGGTGATTAAGTTTTAAAAAACTATTTAATAATCACAAGCAGATAATATGATATTAAGGGTAAAAAAGGTTCGAACGATAGCTTAAGTACGTGGAAATTCCAAGTAACGACTGACCTGTGCCCTTACTCTTGTAGCGGTCTTAATACGCTCTTATCTTGATTGACAATCATAAAATGGCAGATTGGTATTCACAAAACAAGATATCTAGTAGATATCTTAAAAATTCGTTATGTTTGAAATATCAGTATGAAAATGATCCAGTTCAAGATAGGATTAAAGATTAGATTCCGATAGTTTTGTGAATACGACTGCTTGCGATCGTGTCTTAATTTTATCGTTAAGTGATTTTTAAAAGCGATTGATTACGAGAATAGCCCTACAGGTATATCCCAGTGGCGTAACGTGGGTTTTCGCCTCCCGGGGCGGGATTAAAATTTGGCGCCCCCCCCCTATCTAATAAAGTTTGGCGCCCCCCCCCCCCTATCTAATAAAGTTTGGCGCCCCCCCCCTATCTAATAAAGTTTGACGCCCCACCCCCCTATATAAATGGAAAAAAACTACTAGCTAGCTTACGCTGAGACAGGTTAAAAGGAAAAAACAACTTTATTTTATCAATTTTAAGAATTTTAGTGATTTTTTTTCTCATTTATTTTCCCTTCACAAATTCGGGGCCCCGATTTTTTTCTCAGTTATTCCCTTCACAAACTCGGGGACCCGATTTTTTTTCTCATTTATTTTCCCTTCACAAATTCTCGTACCTACTATTTAAGTTTTGTGTTTTTTATCAAGTTTTTTTTTATTTGTCGGCTCATTTTGCCGCCCCCTGAAAAGTGCCGCCCGGGGCGGACCGCCCCCCCCGCCCCCCCCTAGTTACGCCACTGGTATATCCTCTCCTTTTTTATACCTTGCTCCCGTGAGAATCTCGGGAGCTGCTGAGGGCACGCGGTGCCATTTTTCCTAGAACAAGATTGCTGGTATTTGCGTTAAAGCACGTCCAAGGGATCGGGTGACGAGACTGTCTACATTCCTGTGACTCATCCAGGATGTAACTCTACTAAGTAACTACCATAGTGATTTCTTTCCTCAATTTTTTAAAGAACTTCTCTAGATTTTGTAGATAAAATTCGTTGGGAAAATCAAGCTGATTCATTTGAATGATAATTGCGAAAGTAACATGAAAGAAATGGTCAACAATAATTATTAAAGAAAGAGAAACCATCTTCTTCTTATCTCCAACTTTGTGACGTACCTATTCTTAGAAGGTAGATACCTTCTTGACTGCAGGGTGTAATCCTGTTGACTGGCTCATGTCTGTTGAATACAAGGAAAGTCAACCTAACCTCTGACAGGCTATGTCTGAATCAATTCTACAACAGACAAAGCCTAGGAGAGGCTAAGACAATATCCTATTTTGTATATTTCTTCCAAAGCACTTTTAAATTCTGGTGTTATCTTCCTCTACGGTTTCAATTATGTGAGTTAGTTTGCAGCAAGCGCGAAAATCTCCTCCTTCACTCCTCTCGGTTCTCCGCTACTCTCTTTAGTTCGATGTATGTCAAAATAAATACGAAACAAATTCATGCTTCAGTCTTCTTTTGTAGTGTCCATCCTGCCGATTGATTTGCAGCAAATTCCTGTATATCGCTTTCCAATCCTCTCTTTAATCTTCCATTTTCTTCAGCAATATGGCGTATGTGGCGAAGTTCATATCCTCATACGCCTTCAAAAGTAAATGTTTTAAAACGAAACTTGTAAAATAACATTTAAATAAGATTACCGCCCAATAATACGCATACTATTATTTTATTATAAAGCCAGGTACTCACTTGCGCCGCAGACATGTAACGTTGCATCAATTTTATCAAAAGGATGCACGCGTTCGTTTTGGGAATCACGTACACACTTACCCTTTTGATTAAATTGATGCAACGTTACATGTTCGCGGCGCAAGTGAGTAGGTACCGGGCCGTATATGCGTGAAAATATTCGAAAAATCATAATAATGTAAAATACCTGCTTGGCACGCTGATGGCTGTAATAATATTTGAATGTATACATATATGTAATTCAGTCGTTGATAAAAGAGACTAAAAAAGAACACATAAAATTCACCATGTTAGCTATTGTAATTATTGTCTAAACTAGTTTGAGCATAATATGATTGTAGTTTATTATTATCCCAATAACGCAATCTACTTCAACCATTGGGACGACAGACAGTTCTGTTTTGTTCTCCTTCAAATTCCTTAGTACGAGAAAACTCTAGTGAAACTTCTAGGACGTACATTCATGGGTCATGGATTTCGCTTTTACCAAAAGGGCTGAAGTCTAGGGAGTCGTGCATTAATCACGTGAGCTCAAAGGAGGAAGGGGAGTGGGGATCACGTAGGGGGAGGGTGTGGTCTAGAAAGAAAATCACAATAGGTATGTATTTATGTTTTCTCATGAATTTAAAGAAACAAAGTTACACTTTGAAAAAATAAAAATAAATTATGAAAACAAAAAGCATTATTTGTACTAAAAAGTACAAGTGATTTTGAGAGGGGGGGGGGGGAACTCACCAAATATTACCAGAGGGGGGAGGGGTCTAAATGTTGCAAAAAAACATAACGTGACTAATGGACGCCTCTAAGTGCAATGAAATGGCCGCCAACGAAGAAATTTTAAATGGAAAAACCCTTATAAAACTCCCACCCGACCAGAAATCAACCCGGGACCTCTTGATACTAAGTAAGCACCTTGCCACTAGGCTACCGTTTCGGTTGTGTTACTTTGAAATAGTCCTAACTGTCATTTTAATCAAAATAAATGTTTAATTGAATCATTTCACACCACACATCGATAATAAAATTAGTTGGAACCTTTTCAAAGTAAGGAGAAAGTAAGAAGTCTTCAACGTAGGTCCATGGGTAAAAGTCAGACCTTTCTATTCGGATGTTGGTTCCTCGCTTTTTAATACAAAGGTATTTCATAAAGATAAATAATAATTTTGATGAGGTTTTAGATTTTAGTTGACATCAATCTCCGTATAGGTATTGGTAGGACTATCCAACGCGCATTAAAATGCTTTAGTACAACCTACAAAGAGAGTTCTAAGGGCTGGAAAATTAAAATGGAACTGGAATGTTTTATGGTTTCTACGACTTGGTTTTTCTCTTTTGATCGACTGTGTGGTAACAACTGCAATCGCTTTTACAAGCTTTTCATCAAGCAAGTTAAGATCATTATATGAAGATCTCTGTTTGCAAAGACAAAAAGCATCGTGTTTTACGGTCTCCGGTGGATCTCAACCTATCTATTGAAGGTGTTTCCGTGAAACAGGTCACCAAATTCAAAGATCTTGGAGTGGAGATACCCCGAAATGAGAACAAGCAGCAAAGTAAAAATCTATAAGACCTGTGTCAGACCCATAATGACGTACGGGATCGAGTCCAGGGCAGATACCACTGCGACCAAAAATGCGCTGAGAGTTTCAGAAATGAAAACTCTCAAGAGCATAGCCGGGAAGACCCTCAGAGACAGAGTAAGAAAAACAAGGTTAAGGGAAACATATGAGGTCAAGGATTTTGTAAGAGAAGGAAAGCAACAAAGAATGTTCTGGTATACATATGTGAGTAGAATGGACTATTCCAGACTCCCTCACATGGCATTGCACGACCAACCCCATGGAAGACGGCTCCCAGGCAGACCACCAAAGAGGTGAAGGGACAGCTGGGAGTCGACCTCCCAGGAGGCAAGCCCCACCTCTTGAATTGCAATTGCAATTAAGAAGAAGAAAAAGAAGAAGATTTTATTATTATTATTATTATGTTTATGGCATCCCATCCCTAGAGGGACGATTTGTGCCAGTTTCAAATATTTCATGATTTGCAAAACAAAAATATTATGCTTTAATTTATTATTTTTCTTTTATTTTATGTAAAGACTTACTATTTTTACATTCACACACGGCCTTACATACTTACAATCACGCCCCTACATACATACTTTCTCGCATTTATATAAAAAATATATAGATACACGCACACACACATACTGTTTATATAATTATATAATTCTGTTTTACTGATTTTAAAATTTTTTTGTAGACAGAAAGCTTTTCAGAGTGTAACAGACAAGACATATTAATGGGGAACTGAATTTCATCGATTTCGTAATAAAGTTCATATGAATCTCTTATTGGGCAACCGAGGAAGACGTGGTCTAATGTCTCCATATCGAGTTCGCACTCACAGAGTGGAGACGAGGCTAAATTTATTTTAAATAGATGACTATCCAGTCTGTGGTGATTAAATCTCATGCGAGTCAGTGTTACTATTTCTGATCTGGAGAATTTGAAGTCATGGTACCATGGCTTTCTGGAGATAGACTCCTTAATGTCCCGATAAATCGACCCCTTAACTCTACCTACCTCTTCCCAATGATCGGTCCAGGCCGACATTGCTCCGAGAAAGGCAGAACGTTTTATATCACTCAGGGGGAGTTCAAAGTTTCGAGGGACCAATCCATTGCTGGTGGCCTCTTTTGCCAATGCGTCTACGTCCTCATTGGGTGTTATACCACAATGAGCCGGGATCCAAGCGATGACAATATCTCTCCCCTTTACTTTATGACTATAAAGGTTTCTCCTAATGTCTAAGATGATACAGTTATCTGTACCTGAGCCGGACGCAAGTACATTTACTAGAGATAAGGAATCTGTGAAAATGATTGCCCTTTCCAATTCATGGTGATCGCACAGAGTGAGAGCCTGGTGCAGAGCAGCACACTCTGCCGTGAAAACGGAGGCTTCCGGAGGAAGTTTTAGCATTGATTTTATTTTGAGTTTGGGGATGAGAACCGCCGATCCAGAGTGATCACTAGTAGAAAATTTGGAGCCATCAGTAAAAATTTGGATGTGGTTTGGCCAAGAAGAATCAGCTTTTGAAAAGAACGTCTGATTTATTTGATTGGAGGACATTTTAGGAGTTTTACCGATACCGATATTTTCAAAGACGGTTGGGGAGAATTGCAAGACTTCCAAAGGAAGGTCATAAACAGCTGATGGAAAGGGGTAACGTTTAACGCCAAACTGAGTCATGTAATTACTGTAACTGTTGCATAAATAAGGACTCGATTTATTTTTCCAGTAACCGTTAACGTGAAATAGGTTACGTAGTATGGGTAAATTTTTCAGCAATGGATGATCAGTGAAAGTCCGTTTTTTAATAAAGAAGGAATCCGAAAGATATTGTCTTCTAATCTTTAGTGGCATATCAACACATTCCACCTGGAGAGAGTTGTTTGGAGTGGAGGGCATTGCGCCGACCAAGAGCCTTAAAGATTTTGTTTGTACAGCATCCAGCTTGTTCACCAAGGTTTTGGATATTGGAGTCAATAAAAAGCTACCGTAATCTAAGTGGCTGCGAATTAATGCATTGTATATGTTCTTCATAGAGGAAGGGTGGGAGCCCCAAGAGGTGCCAGAGATCGCTCTAAGTATATTTAAACCTCTTTCGCATTTGGCCAGTGTATGAGTTACGTGAGGGCTCCAGGTCAATTTCCTATCTAAAGACATACCCAAAAATTTAACCTCTTCGCACTGAGGGATTATATTTCCGTTAAGCTCTACAGAAATAGATGGATTCACGTGCTTTCTGGAGAATGTTACAACTCTCGACTTTTGAGGGGATAGGAATAAGTTATTCCGTTCCATCCATGAATTGACAATATTTAAGGCTCCTGTCAAAGCTCTTTCAGCACATACATTATTTTTATTAGTAGTATATATTGCAATATCATCCGCGTATTGAATCAATTGACAGTCATCAGGTATCTTGGGGAGGTCTGAACAATAGACGTTAAACAAGATAGGGCTTAAAACTGACCCCTGAGGAAGGCCCTTCCAGACCACCCTGTGGTCTCCAGGGACGTCTCCGCTCACTGAAATGCTTCTCTCCGTAAACATGCGAAAGATCAATGTGGCAATTTTGTGAGGGATACCGAGACTTACAAGTTTTTTGAAAAGAAGAGGGATAGAGACATTGTCGAAAGCAGATGTTATATCAAGGAATACGACCGACATCGGATTTTTCTTAGTAAAAGCAATTTGGATATCCGTGATCAATACACTCAAATTATCTACACAAGACAGTGACTTTCTAAAACCAAACTGTGTAGAAGGTAGTATAGAGTTGTGTTCTATATACCAAACCAGTCTGCTTTTCAAAATGTGTTCCAGAATTTTCATGGCGCATGCGGACAAGGCTATGGGCCGGTAGGAGGAAGCAAGTTTAGGATTTTTTCCAGGTTTTAAGATGGGAATAATTAACTGGTGGTTCCAAGAGTTGGGAATGTTTCCCGAAGATAGTATTTTGTTGAGAAGGTCGAGAAAGGATTCGATAAAGATGTCAGGAGCTTTCTGAAAGAAAGCGTACGGAATTTTGTCTTCACCAGGAGATGAATGCCTTACCGATAGTAGACAGAGCTTTAGTTCATACATATTTACTTTTTCTAACAATCTATTGTCATTTTGAGGAAGATTTCTGTTATTTATACAAGGGGGAATTAGTTGGTCCAAGTTAGGGGCAGTAGGAGGAGCTAGATTATTTAAAAACTCTGAAAGCCAGTCAGAAAGAGGAGCAGAAGCTCTGGAGGTCTGGAAGGAACCCTTGAAGCGTCTGATCATATTCCAAACATGTGAAGGGGGAGAATTCGGGGACAGAGAAGAGCAAAAGGTCTGCCAACTCTGTCGCTTTTTAGCTCGTAGTTTTTTTTTTACCTTGGCTTGTATGGCCTTTGCCTGTATAAAGGAGTCTGAATCAAATTTTTTTCTAAAGTTTCGCATAGCTTGTTTTCTTTCAGTGATAAGATCAGAGCACTCCTGATCCCACCAAGGGGCATTTTTCGTGTTTTTGCTGGATTTATTTCTAGAGGGAATGCTGTTATTCGCCGCCTCGTAAATAATCTGTGTCAGGTCATCATAATGCTTTTGGACAGGAGACTTGGACGTATCTCCGATTTTAGACATGGATTCCTTTACAATTTCGGCAAATCTAGCCCAGTTTGCCCTTTTTGTACTGTATAATTGTCTGCTGTAAGAAAACTTTCTGGATGGAGCTACGGATAGAGTAACAAAAATTGGGTAGTGGTCGCTAGAAAATGGGTCGTCTAGGATACTCCAGCTTGATGAACAAGCCAGATTGCCAGTACAAATTGTTAAGTCCACTGCACTTGGATTCTGATTAGGGGGAGACAGTCTGGTTGGTGAACCGTCATTCAGGATGCATAGGTCATGCTTATCTACAAATGACAGTATTTGGTTACCTGCTCTGTCAGTTAGGGTATTTCCCCAGGCAACAGCATGGGCATTGTAGTCTCCGAGCAGGAAAAATGATGTTGGAAGTAAAGGGACAATCGAGTTGAAATAATTACTGTCAAATCCACCATTTGGAGGAATATATACAGAGACGTATCCAATACCGTCAATGCAGACAGCAACTATTTCTAAGAAGGGATTGCTTGGAATTGGAATAAGATCACAATGGAGAGATGATTTCACCAATATGGCTACTCCACCTCCCCTGCCCTCAACTCTGTCATTTCGAAAGACAGAGTAACCAGGAATATTATAGGTATAATGTGGTTTGATCCACGTTTCGTTTAAAGCTGAAAGGTGAATAGAGAATTGATTTAACATATGTATAATATCTGATTTGTTGGAGATTGCGCTTCTGCAGTTCCACTGAAGAATATTCAATTGATTATTATCTGACATATTGAATTATTAGTAGGCAATAAACGTTAAGTAGAATAAATAGTTTGAATTCGAAATAACAAATAGCATTCTCCAACGAAATGTTGAGAATATTGTCTGTTTATTCTTTTTCTATAATTGTTTTAATAAGAGGAAGTATTTTTGAAGTAAACACATCAGATTTGTTAAAAATAATATCAAGCAACAGCTCTAAGGCTGATTTCAAAGAATTTGTCTCATCGGTGGAAGATTTTGAAATGTGATTTTTGAGAGATGAGGAACTCTCATTTGAGATTTCGTTATCGGATGGTGTTGAAGTGAATGACTCTGGAGTTATAAGAGCACATCCTGGAGTTAGATTCCCAACCTGCCCGTTAGTGTAAAAAAGGTTGTCTATGTAAGATTTATCATTATACAGAGGTGAAACTTTTTTGAGAGGAGCTGAGTTAGCTTTAGTCGAGATTGTAACTCGTCGACTAGAGTTTAGGGAATTATTAGGAACTTGGACTGAGGGGAGTTTCCCTTCTAAGGGCTTGACGATTTCACTATAGGGTTTGCTAGATTTCGGGAAGAGCTTAACAGCCTGGGCGAACGATAAGTTGTCCGCAGCCATAACCTTTTTTATGTCTCTTTGCCTTTTTAGTTCGGGACAACTAGAGTGCAGAGCACTATGATCGCCATGACAGTTAGGACACTTCACCTCTTTAGAGGAGCAATTATCCTTGTTATGATCAGTGGAACTACAGATTGCGCATCTGGGTTTGGATCGACAATTTTTCCTTAAGTGCCCAAATCTAGCACAAAGGTGACAAATTATAGTAGGTTCAGAGTATAGTTCTACTGGTAAGGAGTTATAAAATAAGTAAATGTTTTTGGGCAAGATTTGCCCGCGGAAAGTCAGAATACAAGTAGTTGAAGGGACCCATGATATTTTATTAGTATCTTTGTCAACTTTTTTCCTATTAAGGCGGCGGGCTTTTAAAACTTTAATCGAGGATCCAAATGTGGAAGAATTTTCAACGATATCAGATTCAGATAATTCCAGGGGAATATCTCGTACTAGTCCTGATTTAACCAACTTATAAGTCGGAATAAAGGCCTTCAATTTGTTTTCAGAGACAAAGGTCGATTTAACGAACTCGTTTGCAGATAAATAATTATTAAATGTTAGAGAAATTTTATATCTGTTTTCGGCTCTAATGCATTCAGGTTTTATGCCGAGAAAGTTTCTCCTGTATAAGAAATTCCCGAATGTTAGTGGATGCAAATGAGTGTCGTCAGCGTTCTGAACAAACACGACAAACGGCCCGGGAATATCCGGTGTATATAATAATAATTCATTTTGGATCATGTTGCTCGTGCTCTGAGCAAGAGAAACATCTTTGTCTTTAATTGTATTTTCAGAGTTAGTTTGAGCAAGTTTACGTTTTTTCCCCGACTCTGGAGGGTCAGAGACCGATGAAATCACCCCAATGTCAGGGGGGATCTCACCTCCATCGCGTTCCTCCATTTTTTAACGTCACATATAATAATATTCACAAGTGATTTAAATACAAAATAAAGAAACAAAAATAATAAAGAAATAATAATTACGTATTTACGTACCGTGCCGTCCCGATGCAACAATAACGTCGCACGGAACAAATAAAACAAAATAATATAAAAAATAAGTGTACAGTAATTTAAATGGTGTTAAACTAACTACAAAAATAATATCTAAATAAATAAAAAGATAGTAAGAATTAGTCAAAAAGATATAGAAAAAAAAAAGCTTATCGAGTGTAGAAAAAATCAAATTCCAATAGTAGTTGAATTCACGCAACACAAAACACGTCCAGCGGGGAACTCGTTTCACCGTCGACCAGAAGATTTTACCATACTTTGAAAATATACCTTTTATTATATATCTTTCAGTTTTTTTTCGTGAAACATATTTTTCATCATTGTTTTGCGCTTAGCAAAGTTCGCATATTGCAAAGGAAAAGTGCAAATTTGAAAAGTATGATGATGGAACGCGTACATATGTGTACATAAGTAGGTTCCTACATATCATCGTAAATATCTGAATGCCTACCTTGTCTGTTCAAACTCTACTGAATATATTTTTTGAAATGCAGCTCTATAAAATTTTAGGTCGAAGATATACCTATGTCTACGTATTATATATTTGCATATACCACTTCATATGTACATAATATTATGTAGGTAGGTATATATTAATATTATTATATCATACATAGAGAGGTCTGAGTGAACATTGTACGTAGGTATGTCGGTCGTCTGTTTGTCTCTGTTGCAAAGGTCATTCCAGTGAGGTCTCCTAACTGAACCACATTGATCGCGCATACTAAATGTTCTAATATTTTATAAAATATGAGTCACGTGTGTAAATTTAAATGCTCAAACAATATAAGACGAAAGTGGATTTTTTCCGAAATTGAGTGTGTTATGTACACCAAACAGGCTCAGAAATTTATTTTAGTGTGCCTACAAAAGTTTTATTTATGACCTTCACCTTGTTGGTGTTCCTGGCCAGGCTCAAGTAACTATCTTACAAAAGTTATCGTTATCCAATCCAAATCCAAACTCCCTTAAGGCCCCACTCTCCATTGCGCTCGATCTTGCGCAACGTTTATGACCTCCTCCCACACCATGTCCAGATTCCTCAGCTCTGCTTCGAAGGAGAAGAACACAGTATGATAGGGTCTTTCTCGTCTTCGGGACCCTGATCTCCTCGGCCAACTGTCATTCGGCATCCTTAACACATATCCCAGCCAAGTCCATCTCCTCCACATAATAGTAAAAGTGATGGGCTCACGCTGGGTGACTCACACCCATACAGGAGAATGGGCAACACAAACGCATCAAACAGTATACATTTCGTCTCGACACTAAACGCCGACGCCTTCCATATTTTGGCCATGTTGTTGAAGGCGCCACTTGCCATACCGATACGTATCGGGAACTCAGCCCCGAGGTCACCTGTGGTGGTAATGGTTGCTCCCATGTTAAACTTACCTGGTGACCATCGTAAAACTAAATAAAAAAACGAACCGTTTTATTTGAATTTTTCATTAAATTAGAGCCATGTACGTGAGATTTTGACAATGTTTCTGAAGTTTTTTTAATGAAACTTAACTAGGTGACTCTAGGGATGGGATGCCATAAACATAATAATAATAATAAATTAACTAGGTGACTATAAATTCCGTATCACCTACATCCTAAGCCTATCTACTTCATTTTCACTTCGTCCGTACGAAAATGTTTTCCCATGAACACATTTTTTTCTCTCCTCGCAATTATTCCACATTTTATCACCTTTTCAAACTTTTCTGAACTTTCACGAATCGCAATTAGTCAAATAAACAGGTTACAGCAATACATTTTAATATACAAGATTTGGCGAAGATGGCGAAGATGGGTAATTTTTTAGGTTAGGTAAAATGAAAGATTGTTATTAAATTAAACATTTGAAATGGACTCAGTGTTACCACGTCCGTGGTAATAGTTTTTAGTGACATTATACCTTTCCGAAAAAAAAATTTCGATTACCGGAACAACCTTTTTAGGGATGCCAAATTTTCTGAATGACCTTTTTTTTTAATTTGTATCTTTGCGGATACAAATTTACGGCGAAAATTTTCGGAATGACCTTTTTTAGGATTGTGTTCGCGTAAAAATTTTACAAAGGTGGCAATACTTAATGGTCACCAGATATTTTAGGTTATAATACTGAAACAGGAAAGCGCTGTTTAAAATTATGGCATTCTCTCGAGAACTAACAAATAGCTCATATTTTGTATGTAACGTCGATTTTGAGGATTGCGATATCTCGCCTCTCAATGTCAACCATATACCTACACACGACGGATATAAGGTAAGTATTTGGAGGATTGAGCAGATGTGCAATCTATACAACACACGCACCGGTTCGTCGATTATATTTTTAGAAAATATTTAAAAAAAGACTCGAACAACACAAAGCATTTGACCAGTTTTCCTTGAGGTTACATTTATAATGATCACATAATATCCACATCAATGTCTGACACATAACGACATTTATTCTAAAAAATATATCGAAGAAAAGTGTGTGGATTTTTTCCCTCAATTTTTCTATACTTTTTTTTTTTGGCCCCTTATACCAGCACCTCGCTGTCTGGGGTTTTTTTTTCTTTTTCTTGATAATATTTTATGTATTTATATTGCTTTAGTATTGTCAATTGTGTATGATTGTTGTACGCTTATATTGTAGAAAGAAAGAAAAAAAAATAAACTGTCTATCTATCTATCTATCTATATAAAGAGGAAAGATTTGATTGTTTGTTTGTTTGCATTGAATAGGCTCCGAAACTACTGAACCGATTTAAAAAATTCTTTCACTTTTGGGAAGCTCCACTATCTCCGGTGAACATAGGCTATATTGAATTTTCAAAAAAAATTGGGATCCTTACTTAAACTCCAATAATGTAACCCAAGGTGTAAAAAAATTATCTAAAATATTCTTTACATCGCGTACGCTGCGAAAACTATTGATGATTGAATAAAATAATGTACTACGATTTTGTAGAAGACATAATTATTTACAAAAAGTTTCGGGACAGCATATGTCTAATTATTATAGTTATGCCACAATAAGTGTTCTTTTATTTATAGCCTATAGAATATTTTGATAAAGTTAGGGATCTATGAGAAAACTGAATTATTTTTTTCAAATACCTAACAACCCGTGCGAAGCTGAGACAGACCGCTAGTCGCTTATGAAACAGAACTTAACTGTTCGTAATTCTCGTCATTGGAGTAATCCTAAGTTATTAATTGAACGTGCATTCAGATGAATAACAGTGGTCGACCAATATAGTATGTATAGATATACATATTTTAGTTTATTCAATTAAATATCAGTGAAATAGACTTAACAGCTTCAAATGCCATTTGCGTCTATCACACTTACAAGAAAATACAAAAAATTAAAAAAAAACAAAGATCATACTTATTAGTATTGTATTTTTAGTTATTCTTCTTTGTAAGTTATTTTCATATTAAAGCAGATCATCAATATTTCTACACCAAATACTCAATTCGCTTGCAGAAAAGTATAATATACATACATGGTCGACCAGTGCTCGAAATTCGACCATAAATAATTTAGATAATAAGTTTGAATATTATTAAGGTTCCATAAGCCATAGAGTGAGCGAGCGCTTATCCACAATTTTCTTTCAAAAACATTGACAAGGATACGTCCAAATTGAAATGTTAATAACTTTTTTCTATTACAAAGTTTTTTTTCTATTAGGTATTATTAAAGACAAACAATATTAATCTATTCTCAATTTGACCACAGATAAACAAAAGAATATATGTGTCTGTGTTAATGTCAAATACATCGTAGTGAAATAGATACATACATTACAGTAGTGTTTTTTTTTTATTGATTTTATGTATATTTTATAAATAATTTTAATAAAATATTAGCATTTGCCAATCCTTCTCTATATAAACTATAAGCGTGCGAAATTTCATGCTCCTCCGTCCTGCGAAATTTTCTTGAAAATGATCACAAGTTTTTGCTTCCCGTATTAATGTATAGATAAGTTATTATATTTATATAGTTACGTACCTACTTCCATCTGTCATTATATCACGCCTAATCCGCTGACTATACGTTCGGTTTTAATAATCGCTGATTATTGCATTCTTTTAATTGTGGTAATCTTAGATACAAATTATTCAATTTCATCTAATATGTTTTTTTTAAGAATCGTCTTTTGAAGATATAAAGCAAGACGTAAATTAAAAATAATTATTTTAGGTGCTCGTCCAGGTATTTTGGCGGGACAGGAGTTCGTTTCATTGTTCTAATCTATTGGGGACGTTCACAAATAAAAAAATTCAGACACTTTAATAGTTGAATATATAGGTAAATTTTCGATGGCTTTACTGTCTTCTAATTGACAGGTTTTTCAATATTTTTTTAACGTTGCATAAATTGATAAAAGGATATACCTAAGACTGTAAAGAAAGGTCTGAGAAAGCGTGGTCGACTCAAGTCGAATCGATCAAAATCTATTTCTTTACCAAAGAAAGCCAATAGTAACTAACAGTTGTTTGAGAATTGACCAGATGTTTGCATAGCGGCAGTTGCGTTCTCTCTGCCTTTGTTATGTTTTTTGTTACAACGCTAACAATATTTACAATGTTCTAAACTGACACATTCACCGCTACCGCTATATAGCAGTACCGTAGTCCTATTGGAAAACAAACCATTAGGGACATTTAATTTGTAGGTACACCGTCTTATTTGACTCATTCATAAAATTACCATGAGTTGAACAGTCTAGACCTCCTGTATCTTTACGACAGTCTAAACACAACCTTTCGAAAGCTTCTTGTACACCTAATTTTTTACTCATCAAAAAATGATGACTAAAGTTAAAAAAATAATAATAAATTTCATTTCTAAAATGCTGTATCTATCTACTGAAGAATCCTCAATGACACTACATAATGTAGTGGCCAGTGGGATTCTTAAAAAAAGTCGAGTAATCTATAGAGTGTCTTGCCAAAGTAATGTTACCTCAGTGGCTACAACACTTTAACAGAAACAGCCATTTACTAATCAATTTAAATGTATTGTAATAGAACGATTTGAATTTCGCGCACGTCTTACGAATGCCGCGATGTTGTTTTAAATGCAAAACCGTTTTATTTTTGTTGACATGAGATTCTTTATTTGGAATCCTTGAGTAGGAATAGCAGAGAGGCGCGCCAGGCCAAACATCTATCTATAACATAACACTATACAGGCAACAGTCGCCTACCTATTCTGTCTACCAAAAGGATAAATACCTATATTAGTATACAATGTGTTACGAAAATAATGACATTAGTCAGGTCGGTATAGAAGAATTTTTAAATTTTAATCACTGTGTATGTGACCGATTAAACCGTCCCCAATAGCCAGAATGTGTTTTTCACTTGTGACATTTACCAGCCCCCGTAGACAACTTGAAATAGGCGTTCGACTACAAACGAAGATTTCGTCAATGTAGAGTGCAAAAAAATGGACTGCCTGACTGAAAAAATGGACTGGAACGTATATTCAAACAAAGACATTTATATTAAAAACTATCTGGCCCATCGAACTGCGTCCCGCCTTAAAGTCAATAAAATATTGCTGGGTAACATAAGTTAGCTAACATACATGACTACTACAAACACGATAAAAATCTGTTCAACCGATCTCGAGATATGAGTGTTCGCACTAACTCTATTTTCTTTTATATTATAGTTAGACGTTAACAACTTGTAAAAAAGCTTAAAAAAGTACCATCAAAAATGTTCGTACGTATCAATATTTTTAATTTCAATGGTGGTCACATTGTTCACATTACCGCCATCTGTTGAAACATAGGGAAAACATTGATCTATATAACCTTTCTACCAGACATCTCCCTATTTCCCCAACAGATGGCGGTAATGTCCCCAACAGAAAAGCCGTTCCATACTAACTTTAATATTATATTTTATATCATTTTTAGCCATTTATTCAACTTTTTATTAGTTATTCTGCTATCCGGAGCGGAAAAGAATCCAATAAATCAAACACCGGAAGAATCTGTTCAGCAGAACTCGAGTTGTTCGCACTAACCCGACTTTAATTTATATTACAGACTATAGCTTTCCCGACAGACGTTGTATGTGGTTCTAGCCCGAAGTGGCCCGTTAATATGTATCTACATAGCGTGCACTGCGCCCCCGTAAAACAATACAAAATTAATTCGATTGAGTTAAGCTAATAAAATAATAACATTAAACTATTTCTGAAACATCCATATCTATTTCATTCGTATTCAAAGCTCTGACGGGAAGAACTTGAGAATAATGCGCTCGCGCAGACATCCTACCTCGCCAATTACCAACACGAATGTGCCCGATAATATTGTTGATTTTTTATGAAAATTTTCTAACGCTCAAATCGCTGCGGTGGAGTAAGTGGGATGGGATACTGCAGGAGCGTATGCGAGAATGAGAGCAAACTACCCGCGATGGCGTGGGCGCGTCATAGGTAACCGTTCCATACAAACTTAAATATTGTATTTTACGTCATTTCTTATCCAGTTTTTAAACATTTTATTAGTTATTCTGTTATCCGGAGCGGAGAAGAATCCAATAAACCAAGCATCATAAAATCTGTTCAGCCGATATCGAGTTAAAAGTGTTCGCACTAACCCGACTTTAATTTATATTAGGGATATAAGGTTAATTTTTTTTCTACTCTACATTTTCGAAAAATTCGTTTGTAATCGATCGCCAAATGCAATTTTCTAGGGCTGCTATTCGACGGTTGGCACAAACTACAGGCCTGTACCCGTATTCTAAGTTTTATCGGAAGGTAGTCACGGATGTAAAGTATCCGTATCTTTAGGTACGTATCGAATGCGAGAATCGCTTTTGTTTCTAGAAATATCTTTGCGGCGGCGTTATACACGTTTTCCATACAAAATGTATCGTGTTAATCTCAGTTAACTTCCGTGACTACCTTACGATAAAACAAAGAATAGGGGTACAGCTGCCTGTATTATGGGGTAGTTTTACTTCCCAATATACTCGCTTACAATTTGAGCAAAACAGACAGAAATCATAAGATTTCATCATCGATTATAGGTCGAAAACTCAATTCGTAAACTTTTTATAATTATAATGAACACCAAAAATATATTGTTTGATACTTTTTATTGTATTAAATTTTAATTGTAATAAAGAACTGAATTTCTCTCTTCATCAGGCATCTGGGAAACTTTTTTCCATGCGTACCTATAACGAGGTTCTAGCAAAATACTTTTCAAGTAACTTTTTACCTTTGACAGTAACTACTACTTAATACAAAACCAAACCACTTCATGTTCACTTAATGCAGAGCCATTTTCAAATAATTAACAGTTTTGCTTCGGCCTGTAGGTGAAAAAATTTATTTGGCCTAAGGTTAAAAGGAATTTAGAATAAGGCATGTGTAGAAATGTTTTCGACAAAAAATGAGTACCTTATGATGAACCTTAGCATCTATAATATAAAAAAAAGTCGGGTTAGTGCGAACACTTCTAACTCGATATCGGCTGAACAGATTTTTATGATGCTTGGTTTATTGGATTCTTCTCCGCTCCAGATAACATAATAATAATTCTTAAAAATTCTAAAAAATGGATAGCAAATAATATAAAATATAATATTAAAGTAAGTATGGAACGGATTTACTGACAACAACGGCATCTATGAAAAATTCCATAGCAACACAATTTTTATTTACCATTAAGTTTCAAAACATTTTTGATAGAATTTATTCCAAGATTTCAGAAGTAATTTTTTAACATTCAAACATATTTTAAACGTATTTTTGTAGGTATAAATTACAAATTCGAAATCAATAGTAAGGACTACAGGACAACGCCTGTCTTCTTTAGACAACGTATGTACTTATAGAAAAAAGATTTCATTTTCATTTGAAATTAAACTGGTTTTTATTTGCTAAAATTAATGAAGAATATTTATATTCATTAAATTTATATGAAACAGGTAGACTGGAGGCAACTCGTATCAAGTCGCAAGGACGTTGTTGACACTGACACAACGAAGAGCCTTGTCGTCTATGTGTACCTACCAACCTGCATATTATGTACATTTTATGCTATTTTGGCAAACATTTTTGCTTACCCGTAACATTGGGTACTTTTATCTAACCAATGGTATCGTACCGACACATATCGTCACATTCATACTTACTGAGTACCACCTATACATAACATCGAGTAAGATAGTGTGCAATACTTTATGAATGGCAGCATGACATAAGGTAAAACTTTAACCATTCTGTATCTTTGACAATAATTGATTCAAATGAACATTAAATGAGAAAAATGTAGTATTATATTAAAATATGGAATCTATAATAAAAATGGGAAACTATATTATGGTTCATAACGGTTATATTATTGTAGTCCTATAACTCCTAGCAAATGAATTTATAATCATGAAAAAGGCCAATAAAATTGGTTTTCTGTGGTTATATAGAAAGCATACAAAAGTAATAAAATATAAGGAAAATGTAGTACATTTACGTTAATTTTTTTCAACAAATTTTTGTAATAAGTTCCAATTGGAAAATCTACACTATGCGGAACATCATAGAATAATACTATTTTTTTTTTATAAAAATGTATCTGTGCTCACTCAAAGTGAGTAAGCTACTTAAAGCTTGTGTTGTGAAAGAGGAAGATGTTTTGCACCTGGGATCGAAGTGGCGTTGTAACCGCCAGTCTACCAACGACTTCATAATCTTCAAATAGGTACAATGCAAAAACATCAGTAAAATATTTTTGACGCTATACAGCGAAATAAAAATTAATGGCGTACATTGGCGATATTAACGTAAAATAACCACACTTACAAGCTTTCGAAACAGGAGTGCCTAGAAGACGGTCTTGATCCCTGATCCGAAGAAGTTGTCAAATTGATATATTTGCAAACAAAAATTAGGTGCTATATTGACAAGATCTTGGAATGTATTATGATAATTAAATAATTAATTAATTTTGGTTGGCTGGAAGAGATCCTACGGGATAAGTTCGCCCTTTGACTCTACTGAATGGATTGTATCAGGATTGTATTTTAATTTTTAACAATAAAGCATTTCATTTATTTATTTATTGCCAACACATAATATTTAGCGAATATTGAAATCGTAATATTTAAGTTGCACTTCACATTATATACCTACTACGAATATTTTAAAGTTGTAAATAATTACAACATTTTTGTTATAAGTCAATTTCACACAAGGCACCAAGGTGTTTCGAATACCTTCACCAGTAACTTACTGTTTTACCGCACACATGTTACAACATTATCAACCGATACTCGTTCGACTTTGATCTACGAGGAAAAAGATTTACACATCGTTTTTTGTTTCACTATAATTTAAAATAACAATAAAAAAAAGAAGAAATCCGATAAAATATGAACATTAACGGGATTTGAAAATTTTACTATTTGGTCTCAAAGGGCAGACGGTTCAAATAACACTTTTTTTATTAGAAATTTCGTAATGGAATGAAATTAGATAACTTAAAAAACTGCGTAAGTATTTTAAAAGAAAATCTCTCGTATTTAAATGAAAATTTCAGGTATCTATTATATTGAATTTAGATGATACAAAACTCAATAATTTCTTCAAAAACTGAATGATTTGGCAGTAATATTTAAATGTAGGCATATTTACCTGATATTAAACCAAACTGGAAAAACTTTATACAATCCGTAGAGCACACAATCAAAACAATACAAGTATTACAACCTCCCACATTGGAGTTCGGTTCAGAACTACAAGTTTTAAAGCACTTTGATCCATGCCTAATGACATTACAAAATATAATAATAATATGGTAATAATGTGTAAAGTATTAACAAAAAAACTGACACCGAAGTTATTTTTTACTTGGACGTCGTCTCTCTCGAAGCACACTCGATCTTCTGTGTGGTTTTAAATCGACAAAAATATTAAAAAGAAACGCGACATCTTTATTCTTCTCTGTGTTACGTTCAACGATGCGATCTGTAACCTTTAGCATTGATAAAAACAAGTTTGGGTGTCGTTCATTGTGGACATATTTGCTAACTGGTCACCGAAATCATTATCATACTCACATATCCATAGGTAAGATTCCGATAGTCAACAGTCGTTGGGTGTGTGTCTCCAACTTACCTAGATGTCGAGCCGACCTCATCAGCTTATGAATATGTAATCGCATCGTTTTGTAGTACCCAAATGAAATGAAAATACGACAAACAGGACTAAAAGTTCCTACTCGAAGTTATCATTCACAGACAGTGATTTCTACTGTGATTTTTTTATCCTGTCTCTTAAAAGGAGGAACTACTTGTCAACTGGTAAACTAAAAAAACGAAGGTACACACATAATATGGGTCAAGTGTCAGTCACTCATAGTTATCCACAATTATTATTGTAGTGTAACAATCTTATAATATAAAGGAAAGTCGGGTTAGTGCGAACACTTATAACTTATAACTTGAGATAGGCTGAACAGATTCTTCCGATGTTTGATTTATTGGATTCTCCTCCGCTCCGGATAACAGAATAACTAATAAAATGTTGAAAAAATGATTAGAAATATTATACAATATCATATTATAGTTAGTATGGAACGGATTTCTTGCGACGCCACCGCCATCTATGAAAGTTCCACAACAACAATTTTTTATTTACCTGACAACCATAGAGTTTGAAAACACTGACCCGCAGATTATTGATAGAATTTCTTTCGAGCTTTCGGAAATAATTTTAACATCCAAATAGGTATAATTATTTTAAACTATTTTTGTAATTACAAATTTGAAATCAATATTCATAGTAAGGACTACAGGACAACGTCTGTCGGGAAAGCTAGTTTTGTATAAATTTACATTTGAGCCATGTTTAGCGTGAGTAGGTACATACTACACATGAGGTATATTTTGCGTGCAACGAAAAAAATATTGCCTCATTTTTATAGCAATAATTTGTTATTTGTGGTATTATAGTATTGATGCTGGGGGGGTAGGAAGGGAGGGATCGATTTCCCGTGAGATGGTCTGTACCCCTATTCTGTAGCAAGTGTAGGGTAGTCACTTGAAAAAAGTGACTATTAGGCGATACATTTTGTATGAAAAACGTATATACCTATCGAATGCGAGAATCGCATATAGACGTTTTTCATACAAAATGTATCGCCTAATAGTAACTTTTTTTTTCAAGTGACTACCCTACACTTGCTACAGGATAGGGGTCCTGATTTTAATAACCGCACAACGAAGACCATACTACATGGTTCCATAATAATGGCTGCTGAAGACCGGGAGGAATGGAGGAAGTTGGTGAGAGTACTGAGAGTGCATGGCGATTATGATCTTTCGCATGGAGGGACTGACTGAAGAAGAAGAAGAAGTAAGCAAGCTAATATTTCTGGTAGTTAACCGATTGTTTTGTACAGACAATGCGTACTTAGAAATAAAGAGCACCACTCTATTCTTTAGCTCTTGAATAACTTTCCCAATTTTAATAAAAGAAGATCCAGGATCGCATCGCTGAGTCGCATCCTGCAATCGAACTAAAGTACCGTTGATGCATACCTATAGTTGGACAAAGTTTTAAAAGGGAAAAGACAATAAATATTCTGATTGCTGCAAATTATCGGAAATTCTAAAAATACTTAGATGAAAGTCGAAGAAAACAAGAAGTACCTAGATATGATTATATAATATCATCTGTATTTTGTAATAGCAATTATTTTCATCTTAACCCGTGAAATATTTTAATCTCATTACATAATCAACTTGCATGTTAACATGAAATTGCTGATGGTTTTATATTTTGTAAGTATGAGGAGTAGATATAATAGGGTGGGCCGAAAAACCTCAATGTGTTATTTCGAAGTTTAAATAGCGCGGAAAAGTTGCGAGTCATAGAGACAAATAAAAAGAAAAAAGAATTACCAAAATCTGTTGACATTTTCTACTCACGCATCAGCCCTGAAATTAGTGAAAATCTGAAATACATCACTTTTAAGAATATTAAAAAAAATTAAATAAGATATTTTCGTAATCTAATCGTTTGTGTGTCTAACGTCAACTAATAGAACCTGAAAATGTTTTGTTAGTATTAATAATTGTTAGTATTAATAAATTAATAATATCGAATTTTATTTAAGGAAACCTTTAATAATGGACAAAAAGCCTCCTCCATTACAATGTGCTACCATTTCGCCGTATGTTTGAGCACCTGGATGGCAAGACAACGGAGCCTTGTTTACTTCTAAAGTGACAATCGGTGTAAGGTTAGTTGGCTTCCAAAAACTGCCGGTGGTAAACTTACAATTAATTAACAGTTCACATTGACAGAAACGTAGTAAATAGTTCAAGTGTTTTCATTTTGAATATAAGAAAGTTGTGTTAGCACATTGAGGTTTTTCGGCCCGCCCTAGAGTATAATCGACATTAGGTTTTGAACCCGCGACCCCTGGTACGAAAGTCAAGCGACCGATTAATTATAAGAGAGCCACTTCTCACCGTATTGGTAGGTCTAAACTCTAAAGCTACAACGGGAAGGTACTTATTGATAGAGATGTCTGTAATGCAGATGACTGTTCAAACGTGTTGGATTATAATCATACCGGTCGTTACCTATCAAATTTGTATAAGAAACTTAAAGTAGATTTTTTCAACTGTTTTTTATTTCTGTTATTCAAACTAATCACACATGCAATCGATGCATCTTTAGCAAAATGCAGCGGTAGTTTGTAGTTTATTGATGCCCTTCTTGTAAAAATCAGCTTCACGGGAGGCAACAAACTATTCAAAGGCATTTTGTTCTCTCTCTCGGGAATCGAATTTTTCCCACTTTAGCGGGGAAAAAATTAAGGTTATTCCTTTTAAGGCCTTTTAAGGTTATTCAAATTTTGGAAAAGGTCGATAGGTGTAAGGTCTGATGAGTATGATGGATGAGGGAGAGCCTACAACCACAACTCTCGCAGCTTGGAGACTGTCTTTTGTTCAGTATGAGGTCGCGCGTTGTTGTGAAGGAGCAGCGAGGACGACCGATAGACCAAAGCCCGTTGTACATGCGCGAGCTTATAATGATGGTCATCAGTTCTTCACAATACACATCTGTTTGTTCATTTTTTCCAGTCAAAATTTCCAGAACGGAACCGGGCAAACCAATAACGGGAGATGCGTTCTCTTCTTAAGCTACGTTGTTGAAAAAAAATAAAAAATAACAACTAATGACTTTAATAATTAATGAGTAATGTTCGATTTTTAAATGGAACAAACCACTACTTAATAATTAATGAAACATAAAAAAAAGTTGGAAATTATTGAGAACAAGAGAGCAACCGACGGTCGTAAACCCGTAGTGGTTTGTTCCATTTAAAAATCGAACATTACTCATGAATTATTAAAGTCATTAGTTGTTATTTTTTCTGTAAGATCTAGTCCTGAAATAAGGTCACAAGAATCTAGACAAAATTAGAACGTTGTGCACCAACAAGACAGTAACAAAACAAAAATGGATAAAGTCATATCCTGGCGCCAAATATATGACAGCAGTCGCAGTCTTTAAATTTGGTTGCTCTCTTGTTCTCAATAATTTCCAACTTTTTTCTCTATGTTTCATTAATTATTAAATTTATACTTGTTACATAGGTACATGAGATTTTTCGACATGTTGAACATGTTGAGAATTCTCATGATTAAGAGTTTCGGAGACAAACATTACCACCTAATGGCCAACGTTGTTAATGTAAAGTGATCACACTAAGCCAGCCTTCGAAATAACAGTAGAAGACGGTCGTAAGCCCGTAGTGGTACGTTGTTGATGCTACGTGCCGTTTGTGCCACGTTGGTGCCACGATGGAACTCATATTCCATAATCACACTAATTTTTAATAAACAAAAGACCGATTTTCTAAAAAGAATGTCATATTTTCAAAACAAAATTCATTTGAATTTAGAATTCATATCCAATTAAAAAAAAATATGTTTGAAATGATCAGTACTGAAAAATATATGAAATTTCATAAGTAAAGATCTAATATAAACGTTACGGACAAACAAAATTAAATATTAAGATCTGCTTAACATTGGTAACCATCGTAGTTCCTTTGACAATACAAACTCTTCTATTTTTGGATTTAAATCGGTGTTTGACATAACTGTCAGTTTTTCGATAGTTGGTGTGATAGAATGTGCTCTGGAAACTGTGTTGCCACCTGTCCGGGTTTCGCAACGTGCGTCCGGGTGTCCGGGCGAAGTGTCCGAACGACAAAATTGGAATAAAATATATGGTTTAAAACAGATGAATCGGTCGGAATTACATTGGTTAAAAGGTAATTGATTATTTTATCATTATACGAATTCGAATTCATTAACCATATTTAGGACCACAGGACAACGTCTGACGGGGAAACTAGTATAATATAGATTATAGTAAAAATTGTTTTCCTTGAAGCATAATCTACGCCATGGAATATTACCAAAATATATTGTAGCCTACGACCTCACCTTCCTAAATCACAAAGATTCCCAATCATGTAGGTACCTTGATCGTTTTTTTACCCATATATTACAAAATAATGTCAGAATTTAGTTATAACATCTAGAACAGAGGCTCCCAATCTTTTTCGGTTGAAAACTTATTTTAAACATCAGATTTTCAGCGTCCCCCGTAATACTAATATACCTAAGTATATCATTCCATTTTCATTAATATAATATAACCTTCTTGAGGAATTAAGAACTAAATAACGTCATGGCTCCCTTTCAATGACACCGCAGCGGTACTGCGGAGTTCACAGCTTGGGAGCCACTGATCTAGATTCTTTTATGAAATTACCCGAAGTAGTTGGTAGCCTAGAAGTTACCTCGCCAACTTTTCAATCTCATACTGAACAATTTCGAACCTGTGAGGCTAGTACGAGTTTAATCGAAAGCTATTTGCACGCTAATAAGCGCAAATAGTGTTCGAAAATCAAACGATCGAATCATTCGATCATTTTTGTATGGAAATTTTCGATATTCGATCATCGAAAACTTATACTAGTGGTACTGAACCTTTAACACAATCACGACATAAGCTTTACCAATATATTAAGGTCAAAAGTGATATTTCCTGTCCGAACTTTTTTATACCTATATTATTTCGAATATGACACTTAAACATCGTAAATTAATTCTATTTATTTTTTATACGAAGTGATATTTTTATTAAATATACTTTCTTCTTTGTTATAAACTCTCTTGCCGTGAGGTTGCTGGCGAAGAATAGCACCTCTGCTCGTTTTGCTGATTTTTCGAGCATCCTGTAAGAGGGAGGATATCGTAAAATCAGATCGGGACCGTGAGGTTGACCACTTCACGTCCTTAAATCTCAACTGCTCAGAAAAGGCACAATGAGCCTCGGACGCCTTCAAGCGCAATGGAGAGCTCTTGATGCCTCCCTATGCTCCCGAGTGGGGCTTAGGCCCCTGCATTGCTGGTTGGTTTGAGGGTAGTTCGCGGCGGGCTTGATTTGTCCGGGGCCGGCTTTTTGGTTTGATTGCTTCAATCAAGCTAGGAGGTCGGTTTAATGCGGGTCGGGTTTGCTGCGGATTGGTCTCCACCGGGCTGGTTTGCGGTGTGCAGGATGCCTTAAAGGGAGAATGTATGTGTATGTATGTATAAAAATGGAGAGCTATTTTGCATCACGCCTGAACGACTGGACCTATTTCGCTAATTCTTTTTTGTCGTGTTTGCTTTTGTCGGGAGAAAGTTCTTATGAAAGAAAAAATTAAGAAAGTTGCGTGGAAAATTAGAAAATTAAAGAAAACTCTACTTAGGCAACCTTATAAGTACTTTTTAGCATATAATTTTATAACAATTTTGAAATTTTGACAGGAACTG
The DNA here is from genome assembly GCA_963576905.1 of Mystacides longicornis. Classification (NCBI taxonomy): domain Eukaryota; kingdom Metazoa; phylum Arthropoda; class Insecta; order Trichoptera; family Leptoceridae; genus Mystacides; species Mystacides longicornis. Next base: position 18,192,599 of record OY756425.1, read on the forward strand.
TCAGTTGTTAGATACATAGTTGGTGCGGTTGACAGAATGCGGATGATATAAATGGTTAAAAACAGGCGTATCTGACGGAATAACATTGGTCATACAAATTCGAATTTAATATTCATAGAAGAAAGCTAGTTTCATATAAAGGAAGTTAAATAAATATTTCGGCAAGGACTTAATAATAACCAGAACCTTCTTTTTATATGGGAAAATGAAAAAAACAGAAATAGCTTGGAAATAGCAAGCAAAACAAGAAATGTCAAATGCTCCGCAAGAAGGTTCAATAATTCATCTTATTCTATTTTTCTTATTTTATGAGGCCTATTGTCCTGCTCTATTGAAGATGCTATTGTGAGGTGGAATCCCAGCTGTCTCGCCATCTTATGGGTGGTCTCCCTCGAGGACGAATTAAGTGGTGCTGGTTGTGCAGAGCGATATAAGGGCGTCTGGAAATGTCCAACCTTTGGAAATTGCTATACCATTCCTTTCTTCGATGTCTGCTCCGTCTGACTATATAGTGATATGATATCATCAAACCCTGATAAAAAAAGTAAATATAGGTAGCCTGAAATGTAAAAATTAAAAAATAGAGAAAATAACATTCCCTTCGAATAAAAAATGGAACAATAAAAAGGACTGGTTTCATCAGTCCGGGAAATTGCCTTAAGTATATCATTTATCAGATTTGACAAAAGTTATTGAGTGTTATAAAATGCTTAAAATAATATCAAATTGTTTTGTAAAATAGCTAAGTACCTACTTACTTGCAAATTACTAAAAAAGACGTTCGAAGATACAAAAGCACTTTTTGAAATAATGATAAAAATTTTACAAAATTTACTCATTTAATTGCCCGGCCTTAATCACTCAATAATGAGTGGAAGGCTAATAAAAAAAAAAATAAAAAAGTGTCCGGGCTACCATAACTTCCCCTATAATTATTTTTTGCACCCACGGATCTACCCCTATTCAATATCTGAAAGTTGTTTATATTCATTGAATAATGCTCTTTCTAATGAAATATGATGTAGCTTCTGTAGCTGACTTCATTTCTGTCAAGGACACCACAGTACCTAAACATTAGCCGAACATTTTGTTAGCGACACGATTATTTCACACGACTTTATTCCCAAATGCCGTAGGTATAGTTATATTATTTTCCGAGTTAATCAATCAAAATTAATAATATGTAATGAGATAACGAAACAATGTGCGATATAAATCAATAATTTCTACATTTAGTCGGAACTGAAAATCCATAACTTTCTAACCATTTCCCAGTAGTTCGCATTTTCACCACCCGTGAGCGCTGCTGTACGAAAATACTAGGCGCGCGCATGGCGATTGGAGAAGTGTCATTTTATTTATATTCCCCACTGGCGGGCAGAAGTGAGCTAGGATAGGTCGTGAATGTTCATCGCACCAAACATGTAATAATTAGCGAATTGTTTATAATTTATCGCGTGTAATGCCGCCGCTCTTTCTTATTCAAAACTACCACCGTAACAATAGTCGGACTTTTGTTGAAACACGCCGCATTATGTGCGCCCCTTCTGTCAGCCCGTCGCGCGCTCTTCACCGATCATCTTCACCTTATGCTTTTGTCTTACTGTGTTGCGATCTAACATCTCTAACATCGGCCGACTAATTTTATTGTGAATTAATAATACTCATCAAACTAGCTGTCCTAATTAAGTGCACTCAGACCTAAAGTGAAATATAGATATTACTATATTGTGTTTTTAATTGAGAGAAGTAAAAACTTAACCATAGTACCTATAATAATTATTGTTAGGTATGTGTTATAAACATTGGCACAATATACGTATTGATACGATATTATAAATAGTGTAATAATATTTTACGATTATTTTGACAGAAAGACTCCTACGTAAGAAGTGATGTGTGTTATCGTCTGTCTATTAATGTGTTGAATACGAAACAGTGAGTGGATCATATCGGCGTGCGCTGTGATGAGATAAGTTCCTTGTATACAAACACAAGTTCGTAATAATAATTATTGCAGTTATGTATTGGTATCATCATAGTACCTGCTACTGAGCTGTTTATATCGTGTTATGAACTCAACTATCTACGGACACAATTGCGTAAGTATTTTTTATGTTGTAGATATTATTTTGTGAATTAAATGTAATATTATTATGGATTAGACATTCAGTCTTTACGCCTTCCTGACGAAGTATTTTTACATCACACCTCGCAGATTGTCATGACGTGGAGAGAACCTACGTGTATTGAAAATAGTTTGGCATCGTATCTGAAAAATGTTTCGTGTTTACAGAAATAATAATAATGTATGAAATAGCAACACGGGCATTCTGTCTCGGTGTGTGTGTGTGTGTATGTCGGTCTGTTATCAAGATACACACAACGTAACATAAAACACAAATTTTAATGTGTCATAGTAAGAATGAGCTGTATAGGCTGATAGATATAGATACCTACCCCACAGCATAGATAGTTTTCCCGTAGCTAGGTCAATGGATATAGTTCACCAGATATGTAGTAATCCATTAACTCGCTGATTTATTAGAAAATGATTATTAATATGTACTAACTTAAATAATATCTAAATCGACGAAATACTAATAACTTATATCGCGAAGCTGGAATTTATTTTTCTCGTTTAGTTCTGTTTATCCATGAGTATGAATATAATATTATTGCAAACATCTAGCAAATATTTCTTTCTTTGTATTTCGTGTAAACATATGCATATTTCTGCAAACTCATAAGTGATAGTTATCTTCTTAACGTTTGCTTATTTTTTTTCAAACATTCAAATTGAAAATCACTAACGTGTTTTAAATTGAGTGATTTTTTATTACTCATTTGATTCAAAATATAGACGAAAAGGGTAAAATTTTGATGACCCAGTTATATCGAAGTTGATTTACAAAGTAAGACCGTATTTATTTATTGAAATAAGTACATTGGACATATGCTGCAACAGCTTCTTATAAACCTTCGTTTTTCTGAACTCTTGGCTTTCAAAAGATACATAGTTTTGTCTTAAATTCTCAACACATAATATCATTGTTTACCTGTGCCCTAGTTGCAGCAACTCACCAGAGATCACTAGGTCTCCTTAAGTTTAGTATAGTCACTATAGATTGAATCATTTATGTGTGAAACAGGTTACATCATTTGAAAGTTATTGCTATCTCCAAAACAATGCCTCCTTAGATCATAAGCATTCCTAAAATCTATCAGTAGGTTTGTCTTTATGAAAAAGTGATATTTTGGATGAAGATGATTAAACAACGAGTAAAATAAAACAAAGGTTTTCTAGCAAAGAATATTATACTCACTTTTGTGATGAATTGTAATGATGTTAAGATTCGGTATTAAAATGTTAACCGAACCACGCGTTTATTGACTATACTAAGGCGTTTGATTGTGTGTCATAAATTGAATATTCAAGGTAGCTCTGACTTTCCATTTATGAGAAATGTTTTGTGAAGATTTCAAAAAGGAATATTCTTCATGCTTTAAGAATTTTTCTTCTTTTTACTAAACCAAAAATTGTGTTCTGCACTCGCACCTTGAACCAATTTTATGAATGATTTGCTAAAGATGGTTTGAAAACCTATGTTTAAAATTTAAAATAGCGCTAATATGTACAAACTTTTACGTGGTTCAAACAAATATTGTTAATATCAAATGATACGATGTTTTCATGTTTGTTTGAACGTGATGAATTTCGTGTATCACTAAAGTTTAGTCAAAAATTTTACATAAACCTAATTTTTCGCTTAGCTTACGCACAAGTCAAATAAAGTGTGCATAAACGAAAGTTGATTTTAATCCTGGTTCTATACACGTAGATAAGAAAAATAATAAGGTGTTAGATAAATGAAACCATTAAACCCACGTGCTAGGTGTGTAGGCAGGGAGATAACATTACCTGATAGGTCACAGAGGTACCCCCCCCAACATCCCTCCCTCGCCCACCCTCCACGTGTCCTGACCCAATTGCGAGTCTCGTATCCCGGCCGTTGCCATACCAACCAGCTGCATTCGTCCACGGTTTTGAGAGCCGATTATTATGAACCCACTATGTTTGTATTGGATTCGTGGAAATTTTGTGAGTCCTCGTATGAAGTGTCCTGTTAGTGTTGTTTCCTTCTTCTCACCGGCACCCCGTATACTGTATAGCTCCCCGAGCTGCGTCTTTGTGCTCATCACCGCGATTCCCTTTGATAGAAAAACCTATTGTCCTAGGTTCTGGTTTAATTTCTTTAATGTTACCTATCTTCTTTTTTCGACCTTACTGCCCGTTTCCACTTGCCGAGTCCGATTATCAGTCGGGTGCTCCGGTGGTGTTTTATATGAAACTGTTCACACCTACTTGGCAACGATCTGCTCGGGTACGTTTGAACAGCTCCATACAAAACCAGAGCAATAGATAAATAATCGGACCCGACACACACGACAAGTGGAAACGGGCAATAACTCAATGGTGGAGCATATTGGAATATACCTAATAGTTTCAGTTTATTACTCTGCACTGTTAAAAAAACAGAACGTCTTCTTCAGGCTAGTTAAAATTAGCTAATGCAATCTGTGATCACCCAAAAATAACACAAATACACTTTCGATATCTTTTCCAGAAAGCAAAGCTTGTGACGCCGTCAAAGTGGAAGGATTGTCGATGAGAATCGAACCCACGACCTTCATTAGGTACGCTATACGTACGAAAGCCGTCGACTGAACAGCTGGGCTACCAATCACTTATTATTATATTTTTCTTGGTCGTTTTCCTCACGTGTGCAGGTACCTTCCCTCTGGCATCTGTATATCAAATATGACGATATCTCTCCAACTCTTTGCAGCCCCAATTTCATGCCACGTAACATGTTATTAAATCATTGAATTCTTATGACAGACTATTACCTAAGCTTACGGCAATGAATTATTGAATCATCAAACTAACTACTATATCGCAAACAATGTTGTATTGTTTATAATATAGTCATAGTCTGTTCTATTTATGCGACTATCTATTCTTCTTCATAGATACCTAGGAGCTGGGTGATGCGTCCTGGGGCCTTATTCTCGTAACGTTTGAATTGTAATCTAGTTGAAAAGATTCTTAAAATGGCGGCTCGGATAAGGATTAGACCAATCAGAGATTGCAATTCAAACGTTTCGAGAATAAGGCCCCTGACATCACGACTATAATAACCCGAAGTCACAGCCGTAAATTATTAGACTCCATTCAGTGGCGATGGCGAGGGAATCTCTTCCTAACGACTTCCGCCCACCAGCGATATAACGCGTATTACTTTGTTACCATACAATTATTTGAACATTATACGCTACTTGAAGGTATAATTTGACACTAACTAGCAAAGACGCTTTATAGGTATATTATATTTTCGACGAAAGACGAAAAATGTTTCTATATGTCCGCTTTAGACTCTAAAATGATTCAATCGATTATTTGCCCTAAACTGATTCCATTAGAAAGGTTATCAGATGCAGGTGGTTTTAGACCACCACCAAAAGTGGCATACACCACGTTTCCTTTATTTTCACCTAATTGGTGTGTAGTTGGCGTAAAAATACACTGTCAATACAAAAGTACTGACCTGCCATTCTTATCAGAAAGGTTTTGCATTTGGTTAATGCGTCGATCGTGTTACATAATATTCGTTGTCGTAAATGCCGAGTATCCATTAGTAGTTTGAAATAAAACATAGGTAAACCTATATTTCACACAAATTCTATTCCATAGAATTTAAAAAAAAATCCATTATTGCAAATGCAAAACAATAAAAATACACAGAAAAAAAATATTAATTGCATTACAGCAATTAATAATAAAGCATACGCATGCATATTTATACAACGTAAGTATCAAAAACGCAATACAGATTCATTAAGTACATTTCTAACGAATCACAAACTTTCAATAAATGACGACAGGGAGGGGGGGGGGGGGGGGGCAGTCCGACTGCTGATGTAGATACATAGTGCATTCCTTTTGTCAGTAAGTATTGGTCCATCATCCTAATCCAGTGTCGTGCTATGGAATTCAGAAGTTCGTACCTAATAATATAAAACCACGAATATATCTCGATGTAACACTTGGAACAATAATAACAATGTTATCCCACTAATCAAGTGACACTTCTGTCGTCTTACCGCCATGACGTCACATCGAATAGTGTAAGATATTATTCCTATCTGTGCGTATTTAAATACATTAAATACATATTATACGAAGACGTTTCGCCAAATCAATGCGCACCACGTGGGTGATTAGATGGTGTACCTATTGTAAAACATAGTTTCGTTAAGAATCATTAATCATTATCACTTATTTTGTAACTAGTTTTATTTATCTAGAATTTTCAGTAGAACGAAATTGTCGTCGGGAAATTCAGTGACGGGAATTTTGCATGCGAAACCACCAGTTGTGAGTCGTACAAAATGCACGTAACTTTATGCCTATTTATTTCTCTCTTGTCGACGTAAGTCATAGGTAAATGAACGATGTGGAGAAAATGAATACAATATTACGAAAATAGCGAATTTATATGAAAAGATTTTTGTTCTATTCCTTTGACATATTTTTATTTTTCTACTACTTAGTTTCATTCGCACACGTTCAACAAGAAAACCGTATAACTATACGAAAATTTGAAATGAGACTCGGCAAATTTTTGACGATATGTCGAGGTACCTAGGCATATTGTTCTGAAATTAGTTTGCCGCAGCAACTAGGGTGGAAATTAAAGCTATCTAATTGTGCACTAGGTACCTACATATTTTTTATTATTTTAAATTAACCCTCTCAACTCTTTACTTTGTTTTTTTTTTTATTTGTTCAGACGCGTCCGATTAATATTAATGCACCTCGAATTAACTGACAGGATTCTGAAAGAGCCGTTTACGCCCTTTCAGACTGGAGTATTTTTTTTATTCATTGCTTAAATATGAAATTTAATAATTGTTTCATATGTGTAATAAAATGCTTTGAATGTTTTTTTTTTATATGTTTAGTGTGTAAACTCTAACGACTCGAATTGCCTAAAACAGACCAAGGGACGAGAACTTATATTTAAAAAAATTCATTAAGGGCAAAATGTGGTCGGAAAAATAAACCTTTGAGAAAATGTAAAAACTTTTTTTACTTTAATTTAATTTAATTTAAAACAGTCTTGGCTTTCTGTATGAGACCAATCTTCTTGCGATGTTAATTTCGTATTACGAGGCGACACAAAATACACAGTCATCTCCGCGAACAATTACGTGATATACCTACATAATATATTGTGACGGGTGGATGTATGTATGTGTGTGTATGTATATCTACACGTAACGTAGTCCAGTGAGTAGTGTCGTAGCTCGTAGCACATCTCCCCGTCGGCGTCGGCGTCGCACCGGGCGAGGTGAATGTATCCTGTCGCCTTGTGCCTGGTGTGGGTGAGGTCAGGAAACTTGCAACTTTCAGATCCTGGCGTGTGTGCTCTTCTTCCCCTTGAGCGTTGCGTATCTTTTCTTAGAAACAATCTTACGTCAAGTAGCTATATAAAAACCTTATGTAGGTACATATCAAAATGATTAGCTGTGCATGCGTCTCGCTAAATCTCGAAGTTGTTTTGGATATTTCGAAATATTTGTAAAATCTCAGAGTAATTTTAAACGGTGATTTATGGGAAAAATGCATGAAAAATTTTGGTTTTCCTTTACAGTCTTCTTGGCTGTCAGATGCGGCTATCGAGCGTACCTACATTTTTAGTTTGAGGTTAAAGTAGTTAAATACGAGTTAATAAAACATACATTACAAAAAAGAGCGATAATTTTATAAAAATTCATTTTCAGTATGGGCGCCGCTATTTCCAAAATGTACTCTCTACTAACTTAACAGTTATTTGGTCAATGTTTTGCCAATTTAATAGCAAGTGTTATACCTTTTTGAATAGCTAAAGAGAGGCAGATATTTTTGAAATTATTTCTATAAATTCAAAGAAATGCGTTTCAAAGTTAAAAACGCTCTAATCCAAAAAAAATCGATTAAAAACCAAAAAATTAAGTTTTTTTTTAAATCTTTAAAAGTCAATATCTCCATAACAGTTAAGTTTCGGACACTATATGGGATCAAATCCAACAGAAATGACTTGAATAATAACGTCATTTAATATTCCGCACAACTTTCCGTGTAACCCTGTATAAATAATTTAAATGAATAACACTCTTTCTTTTATACAAGCCCGCGGAACTTAACGCTTGAAGCATTCTCTATCACGGTCCCATCTAATCTGAGACAGAATTCCAACCCTGAGTAGAAATTTCCAATATAGAAACACTAGAAAATTTCTTATGCAACCGGGAATCGAACCCGGGACTTCTTAATCATAAATCGGTGACTATGCCATTGGACTACCGATTTCGGTCAAATATATACACGTTATCCGTTTTTTTTACTTATTAAAATCATAACCTTAAAATAATATTAATAAGTTGAACGTGTCTATTTTCTTTATAATTTTATTTTACTACCAAAGCACAACCGAGAATGCACGTTCTTTTGTTTAAATGTGACTAGAAAGGAAAACAATAAAATGTGTGTTTATTGCGTCTCAATGCCTCCAATACAGGAGTGTAGGTAGAGAGGGAGGGAAACACAGTGTTAGGCGTAGGTGGTCGTGTTCCAAGTGCGCACCAGAGGGACTCCCTCCTCGCCTGCACCCGGCCGAGGGGAGGCGGACCTCTCCCGGGTAGGTGCCACGAAACAGGGACAACGTAGGGCAGGTCAGTGACAAACGGGGAAATTGTGTTATTCCGGTCTGGTGTTCCGTTGTCCCTTTCCACTTTACCAAACTTCACTCTTCCATAACCTCTTCGGGACTCAAAGGTAATAAAAATACACCAAGGGCCGATTTTATAAGCCACATACCAAACATCCGTTAAAGACCAAAGTTAAAAATATGGCATAGGGTCTAAAGCATAGGGTGCTTTATTGTTGCATTTGAGTCTGAGAACCTCAAATGAAGATCAATGAACGATATTAGAAGAATGAATTGCTCAGGAAGTTAAAATTGACACGAAAACAGAGAAATGTCGAACAAACTATCAGTTCGTGAATTGAAAGTAAGTTCATGAAATTGACAGTTAGGCGGTAGATAAGTTCCATCAGTAAATAATGTTTCTGAAATTTGACTAACGGATGCTAATAAAATCCGCCTTTAGTAGACCAATTTTCTCACTCTTAAATTGAGCTGTGGCAAAAATAAGATTATGGGTGTTGATTATTTAAGTAATGAAAAACACTTTCTTAACTTTATTGCAGCGGAGAAAAATATCAAGTCCCCCAGATGATAATTTAAGGAAAAATCAATGTCCTGGCTGTGGGATTGATTAGACATAATAGAAAATGGCCCGGAATAATAAATAAATAAACAAGTTTCATCACTTTCTCAATATTAAAATATATTATATAACGATCAATCAGCACATCAAAACAAATAGTTATATAGGTGACTTCATAAAAGGCAGCCTAACTAGGTATAAAACTTTTTTTTAAGGCCTACTGCTTTGTTCTGACCAATAACAAACAATCTAAGCATACCTAATCAACAAAGCATCAAAATAATGTCAGGAATTTGAAAATAAAAAAAAAATAATAAAAAAATAAATAAAATAAAACCTGCCAAATGCTAAAAAAGAATGAAACAAGTTAGTGCAAATTTTGTTCTGTGTTCTTAATCTTCTTTAGTGCTTTTTACAGGAAACCTTCTTCGTGTTTTTTTAAACCATTTTAATTTTAAAATAAAGTTAACATTTGACCAAAACTGTCAATTGTTTGATAGCTCGTGCGATTGGCAGAATGCGAATGGAAAATGTATTATTTTAACAGATGAATCGGTCGGAATTGTATTAGTTAAAAGTTAATTATAATTTGTCATTATACAGATCGTATTCAATATTTATAGCTAGGAAATCAGGACAATGTCTGTCGGAAAAGCTATTTTTTTATAATTAGTTTGTATTTTTGCTTATTTTTTTCGTATTGTTCTACTCACGAACAATTCTACTTCTTTTTTCGTAATGTTCTACTCACATACTTATTCCAATTTTAGTTCAAAGGCGAGATTTTCATAATTGTTCATACTTTATCCGACATATTTAGTTATTTAGCTATTTGAGGTGTTAAAGAGTTTTCAATAACGGGTGGAACACCCTTCAGTACCTATAGAGATATGCGATGTTCTAGATAATTTTCCGGGTCAGTAAAGCAGAGAGTAGCCATATAGACGCACGGAATATAATATGCTTTATGTTTCGCAGATTTTCTATCAAAACAATCCTATAATGTACGTTCTTTCATATGTTGGTATAACACCACATTGTTTGGTAGTTAGACTTTTACATTATACCTTAAAAAAATAATATTATTGTAACAAATACTTACAAAAAATAATCTTTAGACGAAGCTTATTTTATAAACTAAAAAAAAAACACGAAAAATACTAAGATGACAATCAACACGTATTGGCATATTAATTTTAACCATAAATTGGCTGAACTGTTTAGTTACGCATATATACCCAACTAGCAAAATCTGTACTTGTAGCACTCCCAAGAGTAAAATTTTGTAGACTTATAAGATACATATAGCATACTTTAACCCTGGATTTGGGCGCAGTTATAGGAGCATTTATTTCTATAACGATGTTCTTATAAGATACTTATAGCATTCTTCAATCACAAGATTAGGACGCACTTACAGGAGCATTAATTTCTATAACGATCTTATAACGAGCTTACAGAATGTAAATAATCAAATAATACACTTGACGAAGCGCAATTGGTTCTATAATGATCTTCAGCTATGCATTCACAAGCATAAATACTCCTATAAGTATCTGCCATAAGTATCTTACCAGACCAATCTTGTTTAATGTTTACTGGTAAAGTACTGTATAAAGTATGTTTTGTTATGCTTTTTGTGCGTCGTGAAAGTTTTTTGTTCTTGTATTAAATAGTAAAAATGTAAGTACATTTTCTATTACTAATATAATACATTTATCAATAAACAGCAAAATATAATTGATAAAGGACACTCATCTATCCACTGTTGGGAACATGGGAAGTCATTTTTACTGTAAATATGTACCGTAATTTTATTATTTTATTCACGCGCTTCGGAAAAAAGCTCAATTTACAGTTGTTGTAGAATTTTCATTTCATCTGTTTTATATGAAAATTCGCCATTTTTAAAAATACTCTGCATTGAGTACTTTATAGAACCATTATAGGTACATTGTTACTTATAACAGTTTCAATCAAGATAACACATTGCCTCCATTTTAACAAATTAGGGTAGATCAATTTGAACCTCATTATTGTTAGAAGTTTTTTTTTTACTTATTTCTTGATGTCTTCCGTTACATATTTCGACTTAATTTCGATAAATTTAGATAGGTGACTGACAAATTGTACGGAATATGTAAGTCAGTTGATGACAGCGGAGGCTGTTTTTATATTAAAAACAATAACCACTGACTGACTGATGTTATTAACGCTTCAGCCTTATGGCTGAATTCGAACCCGAAGTGAAAGCAAAGTTTGCATGAAAAAGTTTATCGAATCAGGAAACTTAAAAGCACACACGCGACTTCATACTGGAGAAAAGCCATATGAATGCAATGTTTGCAATAAAAAGTTTACAAACTCATGTAAATTAATGATTAACATGCGAACTCACAGCTGAGAAAAGCCATAAAAATGCAATATTTGCAATAAAAAGTTAAATCAATCAAATAATTAAACACGCACAGCTACTGTAATGCTAAGTTTGCAATACAAAGTTTAAGATGTTTTTTAAAGTTTGCATAAATAGTTCAATCAACCGCGTGCTCAAATGCGAACTCAGTCATATGAGAGCAAAGTTTGCATGAAAAAGTTTACTGAATGGAAACTTAAACGCACACGTTCGACGTCATAGCGGAGAAAAGCCATACGAAAGGAACGCCATATCTACTATATAAATGAAAGTGGGGTTAGTGCGAACACTTATAACTCGAGATTGGCTCAACAGATTCTTCTGATGTTTGATTTATTGGATTCTTCTCCACTCCGGATAACAGAATAACTAATAAAAAGTTAAAAAAATGGTTAAGAAGTGTTGTAAAATACAACATTTAAGTTTGTATGGCAAGGTTACCTGGGACGCGCCGACGACATCGCGGGTAGTTCCCTCTCATTCTCGCATACGCTCTTACAGTAGCCCATCCCACTTACTCCTCCGATTCGAACGTTATCATAAAAAGTCAACAATATTATCGGCAGTGTTGCCAACTTGGCGACTTTGTCGCCAGATCTAGCGACTTTTGGACAAGGAAAACGACTTCTCATTTTCATTTAGCGACAAAATATTCTAGCGCCTTTTAGGTCCATGGTGCTTTTCGGTTTCGGTTGTAGTATTTTGATAGAAGCCAAAGTGAGTTTTGATAGAAGTAGAAAAACGCGGAAACGAAAAAACATAAACTAAAAATGAATATAATATGCTTTTATAAGTGATCCAATGCCACAACCTTCTTCTTCTGCTTCCAATGTAATCCAGACTTCTAGAAAAATGGATTTATAATGTCATATTAATTTTAATGTATTTCTAATTTTTAAGTAGTACCTAGGTAATTATATCCTTTTATTTTTTTATTTTTAACAGGATCACTATTTCTTACTATCATACAAAAATATCGCTTAATATTTTCTTTACTCCTCCCGATCAATTTTGGCGACGTCTGGCGACATATGGATGTTTCAGAAATATTTTAATGTTATTATTTTATAAGCTTAACTCAATCGAATTAATTTTGTATTGCTTTACGGGGGCGCAGTGCACATATTAACGGGCCACTTCGGCTGGACCGATTTTCATGGTTTTTGATTTGTTGTATTCGTCTCCGTCCCGAATAGGCTACTAACTATTAAAAAAAATGAAAAATTGATAAGGAATAAAAATATTAAGAAAATAAAATACCCATACATTTTGTATGGAACGGTTATTCCTTTCTGTGATAAATTTCTTGACAGCGCAATTTTATTTACGTAGGTAAGCAACCATTAAGTTTTGAAACAAACATAGGTACCTATATCAAGATAGGTACACAATATTCGATAATTGCGTATTAAAACAATATGATATGATCAAGAAAATATTTTTTTAAAAACTTTATCACTTCAGTATGGCAATAATTATTTGCCTAATTTCACTGATTAAATTTTAGGTGAGGAAACTAACAAGAGGTTAGCTCGAGAGGTATACACGAATACCTATAGTTTGATAATTCTTAAAAATGCGGACAACCATTTGCTACGATGATCGTCAATTGACGTATCGCATGAAAGAACGTTATATATGCATACTAAAAGTATCGAAAAAAGAGCCTACAAAGATTTTTAGAGATTTCTTTGCGGTCCATTTAAAATTCCACGAAATCTTATATATAAAAATGAAGAGCTATTTCGCGTGGTCATCGGATGGCGCCTTAACGGCTGGACCGATTCCGCTAATTCTTTTTTGTCGTGTAGGCTTTTATCAGGAGAGTGTCCTTTTAGAAGAAAAAAATTAAGAAAAATACATGGAAAATTAGATAATTTAAGAAAACTATAAAAATGGAGAGCTATTTCCCGATGTCAACGCATCGCGCCTAAACGGCTATACCGATTTCACTAATTATTTTTTGTCGTGTAGGCTCTTATCAGAAAAAGATTGATTTAGAAGAAAAAATAAGAAAAGTGCATGGACAATTAGAAAATTAAAGAAAACTATAACAATGGAGAGCTATTTCCCGATGTCATCGCATCACGCCTAAACGGCTGGATCGATTTCGCTAATTCTTTTTTTGTTGTGTAGGCTTTTATCCGGAGAAGGTTGAAATAGAAAAAAAAGTGCATGGAAAATTAGAAAATTATTGAAAACACAGAAAGTAGGTAACCTTTTTAGTACTTTTTGCAAAATAATTTGGTCTACTTTTGAATTTTAATTAATTAACATTTGAAAGAACTGTCAGTGGATTTATTGTTGTTGCGATTGATAGAAGGCGAATGTAAAATATATCGTATGAAAAAGATTGATTGGATAGGCCATATTATATTCATTGCAGTTAATTTTTATAAGAGGTTTCGGTAAGTTTTAATACAAGAAATACCTACATTATTGTAATGAAGCGTAAGGAGTTTCGAAAATTTTCTTTATTTACAGAGATTTTTAAAACCGCCAGCAAACAAAATCATTTACATAACATTGCTATTAAGGAGTTATACTTAATTGAAGTTCATTTTATAAGGAGTTTAGGTGAATACATTATTAGGTATAATGAAGAACAAGTAGAATATTTTTTTGTTTGTTTACAGAGATTTATAAAACCACCATTAGAGTGAATTGTTTACATGATTGACAACGAATACTGATTATAAACTTAATTGAAAAAAAAAACAAACTAAAACATGTTCAAAAGAAGGAAATTGGCTGGGAGAAGGGTTGGCGGTGCACTAAGACCTCTAAGAAGGTCTCTCTTTAAACCACAGTTGATGCACAATGCAATCCTGATTGAAACTATCCCTGATTTATGGGAGTGAAACTTGGACATGGACGAACAATTTGGAAGTTGGAATAAATGCTGTGGAAATGAGATCACTGCGTAGGATATGCGGAAATGATTGATAAGATGAAGAATGATAATATTAGAAAGGAATGTGGAGTGGATGTTAGTGTAGTGACTAGAATGAAAGTGAATAAAGAAAGGAGGTTCGGGCATGTAAAGAAAATGAACGAAGAGAGAATGACGAAAGGGATATATGAATCTGAAAGAATGGGTGCACGCAGACGAGGCTGACCTCGAATGACATAGACCGACCATATCGTTGCCGTCTTACAGGAGGGCCAAGTCAGAAGCAAAAGAAATTTATGAGCATGTATGCGGAATGTTATGCGTTTGGAGGAAGCGAATGAGTTTGGATTGGAAAGAATGGAAGTCCATACACTCTGCCTACCCCCTTCGGGAATCAACGTGATGGGTAAAAAAACACCTCAATGCGTATTTTGAATCGGTACGGGGATATTCCTTATCGTAATTTGATCAATCAATCAATATTATTTTAACTGAGCAAAATAACTATTAAAATATCGAATATAATGACAAACCTAAATCTTTTTTTACATATTAACATCAAATCAATCAAAATTAAAACTCCCTTTGAACTGCATTCAGGAGCAAGATGAAGCAATAAGAACTCTCCATTGCACTCGATCTTGCGCAATGATGACTTCCTCCCACACCATATTAACATAGGTTAAAAGTTTTTGATGAAAAAATAAACTCAGACCCAATGAATGCAGCGTGGTATGCAGGTTTTGCTAATGCCAGTAAATAATCATTCCTATTAAATAACTAAAAAAACGAATTTGAGCTCTGTTGCATAAAACCATAAAACCCATATTATTTATTTCGATACAAAGTTCGACGGGTCAGCTAGTTTGTAATAAAAAGTTAATCGACAGTAAACACTCATATGCTTTAGCCATTCTGCTTTGAATGCTGCTGCGAATGTTGCTGCTGTATAATGTTATTTTTAAAAGAATGCTGCTGCTGTATAATGTTATTATTAAAAGAATGCTGCTGCTGTATAATGTTATTTTTATTATCGAAACTGTCGTTTTTCTGTGTGACTTTCTTGTTTGTTTGCTTTGTTGTGTGTATAGCGTCTGTTGGCAAATTCTTTTTCTGTATATTGACTTCTGGCTTCTTATTGATTTATGTACCTACCTATAATTAATATTTGTTTATCTGACTTTTGATTATATCTTATGTTTTTGTTACCACTTGATTGAATGTTTTTCATTCTTTAGACTTTTGATTATATCTTATGTGTTTGTTACCACTTGATTGAATGTTTTTCATTATTTATTCAATATTTTATGTTTTAATGTATTTCATTAGTTTATTTAATGGCCAACCTCGATACAGGCTATGCCTAGTGATGTGGCAAAACAAAACCACTTTTGTATATTCTTTGTATGCTTTTATTTTGTTTCATTCATGTTATAAAAATGAATAAACTTATTATTCAAATTTGTAGAAGTCCAAATTTTCTTACTTCGTCAACTATGTGTATTAAATTGTGTATGTTACTAGTAACATAGTCTCGCCCGTAGAAGATTTTAAAATTTTATGCAAAATCTGCTATCATTTTTCAGCAATGTTCAAGAGCGGAAAATGGTTTTCATTTGAACAAATCGTAATGACACAAAACAAGTTCAAAAAATGATGAAAAGGTTCAGATTTCAGAAAGTGTTTCAAAATTATGAAACTTAGTAATAAAAAAAACATCGGTGCTCAGATCCTTTCCAGTAAGCCAAAACATTGATAGAAATAACGGTTCTGTGTATCTCTTTCGGCATTTGACAGTTCAGTAAAAAACTGTTGACAATAGCAATATCTCGAGCACTCCATTTGGTATACTTTCCCAACTTTCCATCTCGCCACCCAATTAACAATCGTTTCATCAAACCAAGGTCTATTAAGTGTAATGAATCACCGACAGGAAAACTCTCTATCAAATCTTTGTCTAGCTTTAATAATGGAGAGTCTTAATATTTAATATTTTGTTTAAAATATTAGATAGCTCATTCAGGGCTAAATGGCTTATATTAAATTTAACAGCCCAGCTCTGTATATTTTTAAACAATTTATTATTTTTTTCATAATCAGTTTCTTCAAATGCCGAATCGGATTCATCTTCTTTATTTTCTACTTCTTCACATTCCGAGTGATAGTTTATATATTATTTTCGACAGCGGAACTCTCATTTATTGCATCTCTATTTAAACTTGAAATATTTCCAGGCCCTGAATGAGGCATTTGTGAAGAATATGTTTTCACTAATTCAACATACCCATTTGTCATTTGTCACTTTTCTTCTATAACCACCGCTCCTTTTAAATCGTTTCCAGTCACTTAATTCCATATTAAAAACATTTGAACCACCTCGACAAAATGATTGGCGTTTACCTATAAAGTGATTGAGTTAGTATTTTTGTGTATATTTGCTCTTATAACGTATTAATTAAGTACTGTTGGTTTTGTAAGAGTCTTACACTAGGCTATAGCAGCGAGAACTTATAATGATCTCAGCCAAGTATGTTAAAGAATCTAGTTTAAAGACTATTTGCACTTATAGCGTTCTTTTGAAGTACTATTTGTTTCATATGAGTCTTGAACAAGACTTTATAGACGATTACTTATAATGATCTCGGCGAAGTATTTTATAGGATTCTTTAATCTTACAAAATGCTACTTTAGGATCAGCATTTTTCTCAGGACTATTAAGTCTTAGTGCATGCTCTTATAGGATTAGTTCTCCTATAACTTACCTATAAAATAGTCTTGTAGCTATCTATAAGTCTGAAATACTAAATCAAATGCTCTTGAGATTATCAACGCTTGTAGAATGCCATTATTAAGAGTATCCTATAACTGTCCTGTGCGATAGTTTTGTAGCAAACTATAAGACTGAGATATAAAAACGAATGCTCTTGAGAATATTAAGGCTTGTAAAATGCTATTATAAGTAATACAGTCTACAACAATGCCATTATAAGAGGTTTATAAGTACTGACAGACTTATAATCTTTCGTTATAGGATTACTTTGCTAGTTGGGTAGGCACATATCGAAAGAACGATGAGTAAGAAAATGTTCTAAGGGGGGCAAAACATTTTTCACTTCTTTCGCACTTCCTTTATGGTAGCACGAAGTGATTTAAAATAAAAGTAACATAGAAGTAGTTGTAGACTAGTGGTTACAACGCCAGCTTTCGTACTGTTTCGTATCGGAGGTCGTGGGTTTGATCCCAGGTGCCGACCATCTTCAGCTTTCAGCTTTTCATCGAGAAGGGAAATGCATGTTTCTTCTTATCTAGTCACAATCCTAGAGTCGGTTGGCAGCAATTTTCCCCACTCTTTCAAACAACCTTTATATTTTTAAACATAACTTATTAACCAATAGGATTGTTGTAATTAAACCCAAATTATAAGTATGAAATGTGGAGAAATAACTTTATGCCTTATCTAGTCACAATCCTAGAATCGGTTGGCAGCAATTTTCCCCACTCTTTCAAACAACCTTTATATTTTTAAACATAACTTATTAACCAATAGGATTGTTGTAATTAAACCCAAATTATAAGTATGAAATGTGGAGAAATAACTTTATGCCTTATATTTTTACATGCAGCCTTAATCAACTGGCGCGCAACATTTAAAAGCATCAAAGGGGGGAAGGGGTGATAACATTTGTGAGAGTAACTAGCGAGGGTGTCTTTTGGTGATTTGTTTTCACTGGGTACAGGAAATTAGGGGAGAGTTTAGTAGTGATTAACATTTAGTTAACCTATATTTATCGGGTGTGTCCGCTGTCTAACGCTGTAGCTACCTTGTATACATAGAAGCCTTAATAACAACCTTCAGACTATCTGATAGGGATGATTGTTATTGGTGTTTTACATTGTTCCTCCCTCCAATATTAAAGCACTTCCATTTGTTAACAAAAATTTACACATTGCAGAATTTCATTCTGAAGTTCTTGGTATATTACACCTAATTTTGTTGAAATTTGCACTTTAAACCTTACTTTGCATACACTCGATTTACACATGAGTCATATTTTATGTGCAGCGACAAAATAAAACGACGTGTCCGGCCTTATCACTTATTTTGATGAAAAAGTGGTTTCCATCAAAATCAATTGGTAATTTAAATACTAATTCTTATCTGTGTTTTAATTTCACATTTTTATTCCCCGCCAATTAATCTTTTCATTCTTTATCATTATTTGTCAATTGGATGAAAACAATTGAAAACCCGAAAGCACACCCATCTAATAATAATAACTTTTTATTTGTTTTTTGGACTGTCGTGAAATTTTATACCTAAACGCGGTGAAATTTTATACCTAAACGCGGTGAAATAGGCCGAATACAATAAAAATTGAACTGCAAACCTAAAGTTTCCAATTTATGTGTGTAATTCACTTAAGTATAACTATTGCAGTAAAAAATCCCATATGAATCCCATCATCATTCAACCATAAGATACTATTTCATTCAAATATACGACCAGACCGAGTATCGAACCCTCTGATGGAACTTCAAAAACCCATTACACGATAGTCACATTTCCTACAGCAAGACAATCAATCACTTCATCAATTTACATATATTTATTGCGAGTGGATATAATCTATCAATGTTGTTGGCTTTAAAAAAAAACAAAAACTGATATTTTTAACAATAATAATAAAATGCGGCTCCTTTATGTATGCAACATTCATTGTTTTGTGGATTAAGTAAAGTGTTCTCTACGATCATCCGTAGCGTAGTTACCTATTGTTTGATTCTGAACGTTGGTTGTACGAACATAAGTTGTTACCATTAGATTTGAAGTGTTGTTCAGAAGGTTGACCTTACGTAGGTGACGAATTATACAATCACCAGGCCAGGAGGTAGGTAGCCCTGCTGATTAGGGGGTAGCTTTTATCGAGTCGAAAATAATAATGAGTAACACATCAGTACCTACCTGGTGGGTGGGTGGCTGGTGAGCACGAACCTCCCTCTCCCCAAGAGGGAGCAGGGTGGCATCGTCACAACAAAGGGAGACCAAGACTTGTGGTTTTATTTTTTGTAAGTATTTTTTATATTATAGTTAGCCCCTTTCATATAATCGCGTTTCGGTTCATGTTTTTCTAATGGCCTCCAAATCAATGAAAAATAAGAACGAAATAATGATCTCTGGCCCCTGCCATTTTAAACTATCGCAATCCATGGTGCCCAAAAACTTGGTTTTTTAATTAATGAACGTTGGAATCGTGTTTTTGGACAGCTGGAGAAGCACTACGATGGCTTTGTGACTGATATCATCTTTAACATTAACTCTCCTTAACCCCTGTAACCGACAAGGCTACGACCAATATGGATGATTGACTCAGGGCAGCAGCTGGTCCAATAGAGAGGCTCCAGATCACCAGGGAAATGAGAGGGTAGAA
The DNA here is from genome assembly GCA_963576905.1 of Mystacides longicornis. NCBI lineage: Eukaryota > Metazoa > Arthropoda > Insecta > Trichoptera > Leptoceridae > Mystacides > Mystacides longicornis. Next base: position 18,212,673 of record OY756425.1, read on the forward strand.
ATGAAACTAGCGGTGTATTCCTGAAGGCAGATGTCCGGCGAGATCACGAGTTCCAAAGTGTTCCGACGAGTAATTCACAATTCGAACTGATGATCTGCCTTACAACTGCGCCTTTATTTATACTAAATCTCAAAAACAGAAAACCAATCAAAATCATTGTTTATTTTGACCAATCACAGGCCTCCATTTTCTAAAAATTCACCCAAAATTTTTACTATGAAATTCGGACATTTAGTTAAATATCTTACAAACTATACAAGATACAATGTCATCAGTATATAACAATCAAATATCTATAACTAGGGCATATGAACATTAAGCATTTATCGATGAGATGTTGCAGGTATTCGTGATAATTGATTAAGAACACCAAAAGTTCAACGTGCAATATTTATATAATAGGTACAAAAATCGACCACAATAGGAAACGGATCGGACGTCTGCAACACAATTTTATTGATTCCGTCCAGGAATCGACCACTCAATAACCTTGAGTGCCAACACAAAATTTTTACTAAAAAAATGGCATCTCGAAATTGATTATTTCGATGTAAATTTGCATATAATATGTTCTTATTGAACAATCAAACAGAGCTATACAATTTGTTTATCAATTAAATCAAGTTTTACATACATGATCTTACAATAGTTACTCTATTCTGGTCATTTTGGATTATTTAATACATTTTATTATTTATTTATGAAAAACAGAGTTACAATGATAGTTTAACCTAGTTTATAACCACTAAAGTACATTATTTACAAATTACAATAAAAATAATAATACAATATTTTGAACATATTTCACCAGTTGGCAATCACTGTCTCAGATCCAAGAAACTGCGTAGTAAATTAATAATTGCGCCTCATTTTAATTCCAAAAACTACGCAGTATTCAATTCTTTTAGGTAAATTCAATTTACTTCCTAAAATACGTGTATTTATGTTTTAAACTATTAATAATGACTAAATAGATCGTAATTTGCCACGAAAGCATGAATTTTATTATTTTACAATCAGATAATCGATCTAACGTGATATTTAAACTAGTAACGTAGATACAAGGTGTTTAAGCTATCAAAAACATCCATTTTTATATCTAAATTGATCAGCTATAGGTATAGTGATCTTCAAAATACTGCGATAATACATCATTTTGATGTGTCAAAAATAAAATAAAACAATATAATTAAATTTTTAATCAAGGATTCAAGGGTCAACTTTCCAAGAAATAGATGCTCGCACTGCAGTGCCTATAAAATTCGATATCAAAGGTCAATAAAAAATCGTGAGATGCGCACACCGCGTTGTCTATAATATTTGATATCAAAAATCAGGGTATATGAATTCGATTAACGCTTCCGCGTTTATCCCGAATGGTATAAATACACGGGTTGATAGTTCACTCGCGTCTTCCGGAGTTTATAAATATAACACACTTTCTCTGCATTCGGTCAGTTCACACATACAAAAAATATCTATTGTGTTACCTGTAGACTGTGTGTCTAACAATGGACAAAAAAAATCAAAGACCCTTTTATTATTATTAGGTACCTACATATAGAGCGATCGACTGCACTGGTGTGAGATAATACTGCAGTGATGTGAAATAATAATAATTAAAATACGACCAACAAAAGGCGTTTTTTTTACAACCCCCATTTGAACTCTGAATCTTGCCATGGAAACATTACGTGTCTTCCCAACTATCACTCGTGAGGATGCAATCTGTCCCAAATACAGCTTGAAAAAGTTTCTTTACGACTCTTCTCATGTCCAATTCCGTACGTTTCGGAGTCATTAATTGTGAGTTTTTAAGAAAAGCTATCGTATGTCTATATCTAAGCCTCTTTATTTTGCTTTAACGATAAGTTGAATAATTTTAAAGTAGGTATGATCTTATTGTGATCTAATTCAAATCTAAGCTACTTAATTTAAAAAAAATGTTTTATTTTAATAACACTAAATCTGGCATAAAATTTAAACGGTGTAACATAGAATGACAATGAAAACATTTTTTTGGTTCTATTTGTTGGCTTAATTGTTTATAAAAAAAAAGAATAATAAGTTTATTCATTTCTATAACATACCTATACGATGAAAAAAAAATAGTTTTGTACTAGCAGTTTTTTTTCGGAATTTAGTACTTTTTAAAGCACTCTGTCATAACAAATCGCAACTGATACAGAATAAGTTCCATTGAACAAAATATTTTGATTTCGGAAAGGGCGAATATTTGAATAAGTAGGGCTATTCTCGTAATCAATCGCTTTTAAAAATCACTTAACGATAAGATTAAGACACGATCGCAAGCAGTCGTATTCACAAAACTATCGGAATCTAATCTTAAATCCTATCTTGAACTGGATCATTTTCATATTGATATTTCAAACATAACGAATTTTTAAGATATCTACTAGATATCTTGTTTTGTGAATACCAATCCGCCATTTTATGATTGTCAATCAAGATAAGAGCGTATTAAGACCGCTACGAGAATAAGGGCAAAGATCGCAACTATTTCGTATTTAGATCGTTTCATGAATACCCCTCCACTCGGATTTCGGAGAACCATAACTTTTGCATCCCTCTCACAACACCTTTCCTAGATTATGAGTTGTTGTTCTTTTGTATACGTATCAACAAAGGGTGAAAGATTGTGGTCACCCCGAAGTAGAAGCCGACGACGCGTACAATCATCGCTTCTTAGAATTTTTCAAACCTTGACATTTACATCAATTTACAAACTTTTGTAGGTGAGTTTGTAGCTGTAGTTACGTCATGGAATATCGATAATAATATTGTTGTGAGTTCAGGCTTTGGCGGTATACTCCCTCGGCCCTCATCTGTGTGTGTATGTGTGGGTTGTTGTTTAAGGTAAGCCGTATTACGAGCGGGCCAACACGCGGAGCACGCACATCCGATACGTCTCCCCGCTAGTTGCCCTGCCTCTAATAATTATTGGAGTCTCTAAATTGGATCCGCGCATCACGGGCCCTCTTCTTCATATTCACTAGCAATTTGCTTGCTTCTCTCACCCCATTTCCAATTCACTAATAACAATAATTTGGCTTTTCATAGAAGTTTACACGAAGGTATATCGTAAATTTTACTTCCTTTTGAAGAGTTTGCCTTCTGCGAGAGCAATTCCCCATGAGAGGTTGTGGTTTGATTTGAGCTACACCTACTACGCTATCGAAAACCTCCGAAATGTTTTTCTTTTTTGTTTATTCAAAATGAATATGTGATCACTCAAAGTGAACACGAATACACTATTAAACTATTTCACAGTAAGTCACTTAAAGCTTGTTTCGTGAAATAGGAAGATGGTCCGCACCTGGGTTCGAACTTGAGTCCTCCAGTACGAATGTAGGATCCATAATATAATAGCTTATAGCTTTAGTGGGAGAATAATAACGTAGATATTAAAGTGAATGTAAATTATTTTAAGAGATTTTTGTATATGCATAAAATAATTGTTTAAATAAATAAATAAATAAATAAATAAATAAATAATTGTTAGGCTACTTATCACTTCTTTAATACCTACGTGGTACCATAATATCAGTTTTAACAAAAGCCAACTTTTCGACACGCGACTCCCAAGGTTTGGTTCTTGAGTGTTTTTCAAAGAATAATAATTATTATTCTGAAGTCTTTTTTTAAGATGACCATGTTCGTATGCACCTGGATTGTACCTGCGTACCTAAAAACGGTTTTAAACAGCTTATAAAATTTTTAGATACTGACTGCTTTATTTTTGACTGCATAAAATTAGATTACATTTTCAAAGACTCCTTTCTACAACGTAATGACTATTATTCTGAGGAAGGATTGAGGCAGAACAATTACCAGAAAAAAAGTATTTGTGATGTATTTTCTCCAATTTGCGAATCGTTTCCATTATACGAAGTTATTATCTTTAAAATGTCTTCTTGGCACGATTATATTGTAACGTCGTAATATTATAATGGACTACTTCTTACATAATATAGTTGTTTTATTCCGTTACTCAACTATTTTTATTACCAAGATTCACATATTCTTCTTTTTCACTAATTTAAAGGTAGGCCTCTGCTTCCATCTCTCAATATCCATGCTGTTCTTGCACTTTATCCAAACTCCGGATCGGAGTTTAAATTTCTGACCAAAGACGGTATAATATTACTTATTCTAAAAGTATCGAAACTCGAGCAATTTTATTGAAAAGTTTTGATATGGAGGGATGGAATGTATTTTTTTTTTTTTTTTTTGAAAAACGGATGTTTTGAACTAGAAAAACAAAAAAAAACTCTCTGGTTTGTGAAATACTAGCTTTCCCGACAGACGTTGTCCTGTGGTCCTAACAAGAGGCGGCCCGTTCATAAGTGCATAATGTGCACTGCACCCCCAAAAACAAAAATACATAGGTACATAATTAATGCGATTTAGTTAAACTAATAAGATAAAAATATTTCTAAAGCATCCATATTTCATTCGTATTCAAAGCTCAGGCGAGAATAACGTGAGAATATAATATGCGCGCGCAGACATTCTACCTCGCCTATAAAGTGCCGATGCTGCGTGTGCACATATTATTATGAAAGTGCCCGATGTTTATTTTGTATGAAAATTGGAGTAGCTAAGTGGGATGGGTTACTTTAAGAGCGGCAATTACCCTTGCGAAAATGAGAGGGAACTACCATCATGTGCAGTAAACAATAATTTTGTTGTTGTGGCGTCGCAGGAAATCCGTTCCATACTAACTTTAATATTATATTTTATATTATATCGTATCCATTTGTCAACTTTTTATAAGTTATTCTGTTATCAGGAGCAGAGAAGAATTCAAATTCAAATATTTTTATTAAGGAAATAAAAAACATTAAAAAAATACATTCACAATAACAAATTTATACATTTTTTTTAATATATTTTTTTTTTACCCCCAAAATTGAGCAGAGCTCGTGCTTTGGGGGATATAGGGATATGGGAGAATCCAATAAATCAAACATCGAAAGAATCTGTTCGGCCTATCTCGAATTATAACTGTTCGTACTTACCCGACTTTCGTGTAGGTATATTATAAGATTATGGGGGCAGTGTAGTATAGATAGATATAACCACCCTTACGCAACACTTCGTTGGAATAACGCTGATGTTGTCTCCACAATCAAGTAGCCAACCGACAAGCCATGAATAGATAATGATTTTCGTGACGCAAATGCTAAAAATTATATACTTTTTTTGTTTAATTTTGTTTCCAAAATAGTCCTATTGATTTACGAGCCATATTTCAGGTAACCATATTCGTTCGTAATGTTTGAGGCAAACATGAATTTATTATGTGATGACTGCTTAGGTAGGTACCTAACTTTTTGAAGGAATAACACATTAATAATATCTGCATAACTCATGCCTCATTCCTGAACAATTTCTAGTAGTAACCACCCTAGGAAACGAAAATATAGTCGTATTTTTGAAAAGGCAGCAATAAGGCAAAAATTAACTATAACTGCCTTATACCTACTGATCAACAAGAGAATGGCATTAATCTGTGACCGTTGTCTTAGTTCTCAAACCTAGACTTTTATCACCTCGATTTCTAGCTAAGACTACATAGCCCAAATTAAAGCTTTTCCTTCCGCATCGTTTATTCAGAATTCAGGAAGACAGGATTTTTTCGAGTAAAATTTCAAATAATATCTGAATATCTTGATGGGAGAAAGAACAGCTCTCTTCTCTGCCAACTGTCATTCGACATCCTTAACGCATGTCGACGCATGAAGACGAGGAAGACCCCTCATACCGTGTTTCGTTCAATGAGACAGAGCAAAGAGATCTGATAAACTTTGCGCAAGATCGAGCGTAATGGAGAGCTCTTGTTGCCTCTTTATGCTCCTAAATGGGGTGTTATTGTTCTTATTCATATTCATAAACCTATTTGATATAATCATTAAACAATGGTGGCGACCATCTTCCTCTTTCACGACACAAGCTTTCAGTAGCTTACTGTGAAAGAGTCAAGGAGTGTATTTGTGTTCACTTTGAGTGAACACAGATTCATTTTTATAAAAAAAAAAAAAATTTACCTATCTACCTATGTAGATTTTTTACAAACTTGAGCTATCACGACTGTCCTCTACAACTGTTTCAAAGGTTGGCTTAATGTAATCGCTTTCTATTAACCACCATTTAGGTGGTCAAATTCGTCGAAATCCGTGAACTACCAAACCGTGTCGTAAATAATAATTGAAACTTTGTGTGCAAATGGTTCATTTTTACTCAGTTGTCTCGTTTTTTATTCATAAATCTGTCTAAATAAGATCTTGGAATCATGAATATTTGCATTTATGATAAAAATCCAAGTCCTCGGAGAGACTGCAGTACGGTATTGTTTGGAAATAATAACGACATTCATTTTCAGCAAACAATTTTACTTTCTGCCCTGTTAGAGAGAGTTCTCCAACTTTGATGCGTGCCTTGTGTGCTGTACCTCCATAAGCATAACCTATGACGTAGGTACTCGTATAAATAATAATAATGTCCTCATAATTTATGGAACTTGTTGGGAATTTGTTGGCCTTGCTGTTGAACCTTACACAACAACTTCAAGGCGACCCAACAAAGCACGGTACATCATACACGAGGCATAATAATGAAATTGTTTTACCAACTTTGCAAATTTTATGGAAGAGACTGATGCGAGTTCACAAAGTGCCCCTTTTCCCCCGGTGACCCAAGAGAACCTCCAATATAACAACCACGATGTCTCTTTGAACTGTCTCGCATTTTGACACTTACGACCTAAGTAAGTCATATTATGTAGATCACGTAATCAAAGAAACAAAAAAAATAACTAAAAAACGGAGCCAAACTGTTGAATGAATCGTTTTATTCTTACTCATAATGTTGTCAAACATCTACGTACCTATCGATATTTTTATAAATTTATCCTCCTTGTATGAACATCCAGAAATAAATTCTGAATGATTTTTTAACTATTTTGCACATTACTCTAATCCTGGGTGCAAATAAACGAATAAAATAATATTTTAATTTAAAAATGAATAAATAAATTTACACTTTTCTATTATAAAGGTTTTTTTTTTTAATGAATCTGTGCTCACTCAAAGTGAACACAAATACACCCTTTGACTGTTTCACAGTAAGCTACTTAAAGTTTGTGTCGTGAAAGAGGAAGATGGTCGGCACCTGGGATCGAACCCACGACCTCCGCACGAAACAGTACGAAAGCCGGCGTCGTAACCGCTGGGCTACCAACCACTACAGTGAAGGTGTCAGTGAAGCCGGTGGAACTTATTGCCTGAGGCAATTTTTCCCAGTCAACAAGCTGGTTCCGTCCAATCTGAGACAAATCAACTCCGTGTGAAAATTGCAAGTGAAAAAAACCCGGACCCTTTGATCTGAATTTCACGCCTATACGGTTGGGATACTGATGAGGTCGGTAAAAATACTTCTTTTAAACGAAAAAATATTATCGTAATATTATTTTGTAGCGCTCATTTTTGTCACAAACACGGTGATATTTTTCTCTCGTTCCTTTTTGGTTTCCATGAAGAACCAAGAGCATTTTCAAAAAAAAAAAAAAATCATCAGATTTTTTCGAGACATGACAATTCTCCCAATCGTGGGTTAAATACGCTTAGAAACTTCTCTAACCCTCGCGAAAATAAAAAAGGGCCACTTATTCAGGATAGCCTAGATAAGAATATAACATAAAATATAAATAATAAATACTTAGAACATGTAGAACATAAGGCCACTGTAATTTTCCACAAATGCAAATAAAAACCATGACAATTTTGTTTATATTCATGTCAAATCAGCATCCTCCTAGAAATATCTCCCTAAGAGTGTGGAGAGCTGGAAACAACACTCGAGTTTCTTTCCACCGTTCAACAAACTAGTACATAATACCTATGATTCGCATTTACTTAACAACCTGCAAGAATATTAGTTCGGTGGAGTGCAAGCTGACTTACTCGCCTCCACGAGGGAAATGAGCGAATCGTGTTGACTTGACCGCTCAGTGTTGCTCGGGACTCGGGGCATGCTGCTGCTCGCTGTGGATGTGAACTCGTCTCGTCGTGAATGCTTTAGTGTTTTTCATTATATTGTGTCAGTCAAAACTTAAAACAGTGAAATAGAGTGATAAGTTGCAGATTTTTTTTTTTTTCAAATTTCCTCCACTGATCACTGATGGTGCTTTTTTTTTGAAACCTTCTGAAAACCCAAGAAAATAATTTCGTTTTACTGGATATATGGAAGGTACCTAATTGATTTTAAAATAATTTGATAATGTCACATATAAAACTAGTGACTAGATGACCCGTTAAACAAAAAAAATACGATAACATGTTGTTACACATAATATGTAATTGACAAGTAAGAATACTTTGTAGGAGAAAACAAAAATTATGTTTTTTCTATTTTCTTCACATTTATTCCATATTTTATCACCCTTTGAGATTACTCTGAACTTTAAAAAATATTAAGAAACAAAAATTGGTCAAAATCGCTCCAGCTTTTCTCCAGTTTTAGCGAGACTACCGAACAACGATCCATTTTTTATATTTTTTTTACCATACTTTTGTGACAGTAAAGAGACGTCTATTAATCACGTGATGTTTTTTGCAACTTTTTAGACCCCCCTCCCCCCTGGTGATATTTGGTGATGTTTCAGAATACCCTCCCTCCGAAAATCACGTGTACTTTTTTAGTACTAGAATTATGAAACATATTATTTTAATTTTCGACAATTTCAAAAATTTCTGAAAGTACAACTGTGTTTCTTTAAATTCATCAGAAAAAATAAATGCACTTGAAGATCCTCCCCCTCCCCCTTAAGGGCTCACGTGATTAATGGACGCCCCCTAACTCACAACTTAAAAAAATAACGACCTTTGATGCAGAATGACGCTCACCCAGTGTTCCGCTCCTTCGAAGTAGAGCTGAGGGATTTGAACATGACGTGGGAGGAGGTGATTGAAGCCTCGGAGATCGATCGTTATAGAGAGCTCTTGTTGCCTTCATATGCCCCTAAGAGGGATTACAAAGGGTGTAATATGTTTGTTGTTTTTTTTTTCTGCAATCCCACTCACGATAGACTGATTGATGTTGTTGTGTTGTTACAAATCTCACAGGCAGGAAGATTTTGTATAAGAAAAAAAAAATTATTGATTGTTATTTTTCTATTTTCCTCGCCTTTTTTACATATTTTACCACCGTTTAAAACTACCCTGAACATAAATATTTTGAAATAGTCATGTCGGTCCAGTTGTTTTTGAGTTTAACGAATAGCAATCCATTTTTATATACGAAGATAAAAAGACATCTTCATGGAGTAAAAATAAGTTAAAAATATATTTAAAAAAAAATCCACTGGTAATCAAAAGTTACGTATTATTTGAAAGATAAACTAAATTTGATTATAAAATTGTGTCGAAGTACTTAGGTACTTTGATCGTTTTTCATCGTTTACCTGAGATAGACATCTTTACTACGGGTTGTGTAAAAACTATCAAACAACAGAACTGGCAGATGTCAAACGTCAATTAAAATAATAAAAAAAATAGAAAAGTTCACAAACTGAAAAGCGTAAAGAAGGCTATCTACGTTAAGTTTCATAAATTTTCAAATATTCCGCGCAACTTTCATATTTTTTCTTTCATAAGAACCTTCTTTTGACAAACAGACCAAAAATGGTTAAGAATAGCGAAATTGGTCTAGCCTTTCACGCGTAATGCGATAACCAAGGGAAATAGGGCTCCATTTTTATAAAGGTACCTACTTACTTACATTCGTAATACATGACAGATTAATTTGACAGAGTTATGAAAATATAGCCCAAATAGGCCAAGCTAGTGTATGGAAGTGAGAATTTCGTTACATCTATAGGTACCTATTCGATATCACAAGATTAATAATTTATTTATGTTGATGAACAAACATTTCATGGTGCTCCTATATACTTGAAAGGATTATATTGCAGTTTTCAGATTTCAGATCAAATATTATAATAATACGATGTATATTAATGACTCCATGGAAAATATTGGTTGGTTTCCGTCTTTGCGGCGTTGCGCTCTGAAATGTGTTCGTTATTGATAGATCGACAGCTGCTATAACGAAGTCCAATAATATCGGTTCTAATACAGTCCACACAACAAATACTAAATATACTTTTTATCTTCACATCACACTGCATATTATTATTAAAATCATTCATTTGTTTACACAAATTGTGGTGGGGTAGGTATTTACGGACACTAGTTGTTATATCAAAAATAAATTGGTAATTATGCGCTTTATCCGATAATTTTAAGTTTACGAACCTCTAAAGTGGGCCAATCTTTTCTGAATTATAAGAGCCACATCTTAGGTTAGTTGACGCGGTAAACATCATATCACGTACGTTCTAAGCATACTAAATTTTCAGTAACTCATAACCAAAAATGCAGGAATACTTTGTACGGGATTACAAAATAGTTATTTTTCTATTTCCTTCGCAATTTTCCACATTTTCTCACCGTTTAAAAAAAAGCCTGAACTCATACGAATATTTTGAAACCACCAACCAACTTTTCTCGAGTTTTAGCTAGACACAAAACAGAAAATCATTTTTATATATAAGATTTTATTGTGTGTAATTACCTACCCACGTAGTCCTAAATTTTTCATAAAGTAATGCAAGTTTATACCTATTTATTCATGTCCCTCATTTTTGTGAAACTTTCACAAAAACTTCGTAGCAGTATTGCATTTTTAGAATTTCCTGACGTGGCGAACTTTTTGGGACACAATATAATATGTTTTGGGTTTGGGAACTAAGTAGGTACTCAGGATTAGTGGTAGATAGATAGGATACTCGTATATAGATTATTTGAATTTCTTTCTATATTAATATGAATAAAGTGTTGATTATTAATGTTGCTTAAATTTACAGTTTGTGTGAGAACTTTTTTAAGTGATTAGTTTATGTTTTGTGCCAAAATGTTTTCCAGCCTAATGATGCTCAATGCTCATACATCAACTGGTTAGTAATTAAATTAGGCACTTATAAACATTTTACCAAAGCGTGTTGTGTTAGTGTTTAGCTGTCGTCACTTCATTGATTGATTCTCAGTTCTCACCTAGAAGTATCCTTTAAAGCTCGGACATCATTAGAACTTGTAAGTCTACCATAAACTCTTTCGAACAAGTGAAATTGTAAAAGTTTCGCTTCAAATGGAATAAAACTCGACTTCTCAATTTGAGTATAATTAAAAATATTACTAACACTATATACATACCTACTAAAGACTGTAGAGTAATTAATGCGTCGGCAATAATACTGCTCTGATCGTATTGTTTCCAGCTGAACATGAGGACGCATAATGAGTCCTCTTATTCTTAGGTAAGCTACATCGTTAGCGAGAGAGGAATAGGTAAATATCGTCGTACATAGGTACGATAAAAAATATGAGTCATATGAAAATTTAAGTGCACAAATAATTAAGTATTTTGCTTCACGTAATCATATGTAGATTATGCAGATTTTAATTTGTGTGATATACTTTATTGTTTTATGATGCCATATGCCTCTTTCTGATATGTAAAAGGCAGAAAAAAATACGCAACCAAGGTTTTCTTGCATACACTTGAATGGTCCATCTCAGTCCTGTTGCCACGTGTATAAAATCTGAATAAGCAACTGCTTTAATTTGCATTTAAAACGGTGCTGAATCTCATTTCCCCATCTCCCCGCTCTGGGAGACTCGCGTACACTATACAGACGTAGTGCGTCACTTTTAATAGCATTTAATCAACATTTTGTTTTGTTGTACTGTACTCTCGTATCAAACAATTGCAACGTTTGTGCATTAAAGCGTGATGCAATTAAATTTAAACTCATTTTTAAATGACTGGGTGGACATGATGATTAAGAGATCCGATGTCAATATTAATTTACTGCGATTTTTATATTCATCACGCTATGTGATAAGCAGAGAGAACGAACCTTCACTCTTTTTTATCCAGACATTTTGCTTCCTCAAACGACACTCCTCATATTCCTCTATTTGTTGTTCTTCTGATCTGGATATCTACTCTCTATTAACATCGCGATTCCGTTTCTATATCAATCTTATTAACGTTATTATAGGTATTATGAAATTTAGATTTAGATTGCTAAGCATGAAAAGTTCCACGATTGGTTTATTTTGAATCCGGTATTGGGGTGCGAAAAATCGTACCTGCCTATAAGACATACTTATATAATTTTTTTTTATTTGTTCATGAAAAAAATTAAAATATACAAATATTTAGGTACCTACATAAAAAAATTATAACAAATAAAAATGTCAATTTTATATACCCCGTTTGAAGCTAAAAACTTGTGTATGAGGCAACATACAAGTAATTTTCGTATAGGTACCTATTAGTAATTATGTATATCATTTATATTCTTTCATTAATACTAAAAAATACACTGGAAATGGAAAAACAGCAATGTGTGAGAATATTCAGATATCTTTGGATTTTTTTCTATAAACGGTAACATTTACAACACGAAAAAGTTCACTAGTTCCAGATTGAGTATTCTGAGAGATCCGCGATTTCTCGCCAAGTTGGGCGACATTGAAATCGGAATTTTATTTCAAGAGTAGCCCCCCTGACTTTACTTCAGGACGGAATCGATTGATTATGACCAAAATCTGTTATCAATACTAAGGATCTTCTTCTGCTGAGCCTTAGTCAGGTGCCAGGACCCTCAGCCATATAATAAGACTGACAGAATGCCCGCATTAAAGAGGCGACACTTGGTTTTGGTGGAGAAGTTAGTGGATTGCCACAATTTCCTCATGTTGTCAAAGGGCTAACTCGTTTCCTTACCTATCCTGCCGTATGGTGTCAAATATACTCCCAAGTGTTTAAAACTGTCAACATTTTCAACATCCGTAATGGCTCCCTAGCTTAGACAGAAATCATTTTGCATGTTTTTGGTCTTGTTGATATTTTTTTTAACTCAATACTTACTGAGTAGTCCTTTAATTATTGCCTTGAGATTTCTACCACCAGCTCTTTATCCGTTTCAAGAATGACCACCTCATAAAACTAACACGTACCTAACAATATAATTTTATCTCTTTTGAAATTAAAAACTCGCAATATTTTTATTTCATTTGAACTCATCTGAACTATAACTTTTTTATGGTTAGATTTTTATTTCGTTTGTTATCATCTCTATAACGAAATTATTTTTCCATCGCTGTCGGCTGGAAGAAGGCCAAAACGAAATTTAAAACGGTTGAATAACAATAATTAATATAATGAACCGCTGTGTTTAATCACGACATCACCGGGGATTTGAAAAAAAAAAAAACGGGCCGACCTATTCTTCAAAACCAAAGTCGAATTTTTTTTTCGGTTATAGGTACATGGCTCGGTATACTTACACTTACATATTTCCTCAAATGTAGGTAGCTGCTTCATATTTTTCCAAATTATATATTCATAATGATCAATATACTCCACGTTGTCATTCATACTTGCTGATAAATTTGGAAATCTTCATGTTTTTTTCATATCCACAACTTGATATAAGCCTCTACCAAACTTTTACGCCTTCTCTATCATGTGCTCTCTTCATCCGCTGTTGCCCCGCAACCGTATTACGCCGTTTGTCCATCTTTTTCATGGGTCTGTCAACACTAACTTCTCCTCCTATCCCATGGTCGCCACTTGACAATTTCCGAGGTCCACGTCTCGCGACAAGACCTACTAATTGCCACTTTTATTTTGAGATGCGATCCATAATTATAATGTCTGGTGTCTTGAATTTGGAAGGTGTTTTTTAAATGTGCAAGTATGCAGGTAGATACTTAACTAAAGTGACAGTTAAAAATTTGAGACGAAAAACGAAGGCTAACACAGCACTATGCTAAGAAAAAGCTACAGGAAATGACCAAGAATGACTTGGATTGAATATCTCAATTCTATCCCGAAAGAAGGCCAGGATTGAAGTAAATAAATAAAGCGGATGAATAAGCGCTTATGGGATATATTATAAGAAGGACTCTTTTGTCTGCCCTTTAAAGAACGTGAGGTGATAAGGAACTAATGAAAAATTGGTTTTGAACTACTCAAGAGATAAAAGTCATTTTTAAAAATCGATCATTTTTTGCCAGTATTTATGAATAAGGAGTTTGTGGTGTGAACAAGATAATGTTTTCCCCCTTTTTGTGAAAACAAAACACAAACGCAAGTCCAGTGGGATCAACACCAATCCTGCAAATTTCCCAAGAGATCTAAATCACTACAAACAAGCTTGGTGTAAAGACGTAGATTGTATTCGCGTTGCATTTCCTGAAGCAGTGTTTCTCAATGTCGTCTACACTAGCTAGAGTGTAGCTGGTCAAAGTAACCTGAAACGGTTTTTCTGAACATAAAATCCTGCACCAATTCTCAAAAATTTATGTTTCCCATAATTATTAACGCAACATTATAATTTTTCGCCATTCCTGCAGTAAACTATTGGAAACCTTGATTTTTTTTAAATTTAGAGACCTCCACCCGAACTCAAGTGATTTTGGTCTTGTAAATCTAGTTTATTGACGTATACAAAGCTGAAAGTTACGATTTATTGTAGAATGAACTTTAATTTAAAAAGTTAGGCTGGCAGATTTTTTAATAAAAGCATGCTTTTCGAGAAATTTTCATTTTACTGGAACATCTCGCAAATTTTTCTCGATAGATAACTCAAAAAATACAATACTTATAGATACGCAAGTTTCTGGATATTTTAACGATTAAGCCAACTCAATAAATTAGCGTGTAACATTTTTAAATTTCGTCTTTGTTTTCCTGAAAAATGCAAAAAACTTAAATTCTCATTAAAATCTAATCAAAATCTTGTTAAATTATTTTCTAGTTAGATTTTATTAGAGGGCTAGTTGTACAATGGAATTTTTCTGGCCCAACCCACAAAATAATGCTATTGTGTGTTCCTTGATTTGATTGGCTTGATTCTCTCTGAATGACTATTATGATCTTTTGAAAAGTATTGTATTTATCTACAGATTTCACACAAACATGAATTTCTTGTTTCCGGGTTTGCGTGTCAGTTTTACAGCCAAATAATAATAATAAATTTCGCGTACAAAATTCAATACTTTTTAGGTGCAGTTCAGGGCACTTTCATAGTAATTGTGACGAATTACTTTATGCTGCATTTCTCAACACCTAAATAATGTGGTAGCTTTCATCCTTCATTTTTTTATGGTCGACTGCCGGCCGATCGGATTAATTATAAGGGATTGCAATATTGCCAAACATTTTATTGTTCACTATCGGTAGCCTAGTGGTAAAGGTACTTTTTAATTTCTGATCAAGAGGTTCCGGGTTCAAATCCCGGTCGGGTCCGAAATTTGTACATTTTTATATATGTATGCAAATTTATTTATTATTTTTCACATAATGTGTCTTTCAAATATGTCATTGAAGCCTTAAAAATAATAATAAGCCGGACAATAAAACGCGCTGTTTTGTGCATATTACAACCACCTCATTAGGCTACTATAAAAGCTTGTGCCGTGAAAGAGGAAGGTGGTCGGCAACTGGAACCCAACCCACGACCTTCAGATACAAAGTCGGCGACGGAACCTCGTACGTAGAGCGTATTGGAGGTCGTGGGTTCGAATCCCGGTGCCGACCATTTCCACTTTAAAAACACAAGCTTTGTTTTGTGTGAAAGATGTCAAAAGTATATTTGTGTTTACTTTGAGTGAGCCCAGATTCATTTAAAAAAATATCAATCGATATTGCACCTTATATACAGGTATATTGTAACAATATTAAATTGAATAGGTACGTACGTATAATATGACTGTATTATAAATCAATTATGTATTATGCGGAGCTGGGTAGGCTGTAAATGGAAAAAAATTATCGAATAATACCAGAATATTACTAAAATAATCCAACCAGCAGCAAAACCTGTCGGTAGACAGACATAGGAATGTTTGATAAATTGATTGTTCTATTTGACGACTTCACGTTGTAACAGTTGTATGTAGGAACAATATTTCCCGCCGCGGACATCTTTTATTGTTGTTAAGAAACTATCGACTTTCTGACGAATAATATACCTACCTAGGTACCTAAGTACGAAAAATATTTCCGAAGGTAGTTGGGATTGTATAGGTATGAAAAATAGTTCGCGTGGAACTGTTTCAAAGAAAATATCGAGTTACGAACGAACCTAACGAATTATTATATTTGATTCTTTACAGAAGAGACAATATTGTAAAATAACGCATTTCTCTAAAACTGATACATATAAAAACCGAGATTGTGATTTCACCTAAGTCAGAGACATTGTTTGCGTATACAATGGGAAGGGTTGCTTGTACCTGCTATTATTTGTATGTAAAGTACCAACCTTTGATGTTATGAATGATAAAGGTCTGGATATTGTATGTCTGAATGAAACAAAGAAGAAAGGCTGTGGTATGATTGATAAAAATGGGTTGAATGTTATGTGGTCTGGTGTGCCTGAGTCGGAGCATGCGAAACAAGGTGTGGGGGCTATTTTATCAAAAAGAATGAGTGAATGTATGAAAGATTTTAAATTTGTTAGTCCCAGGCTTATTTGGATCCGTTTCAGAATAGGCATTACGAGGATTTTCTTAGTAATAGGATATGCTCCTTGTGATGGCGTCTCTGATGCTGAAAAGGATGAGTTTTGGGAAAACGTTAGTGATATTGCAGAAAACCGAGGGGATAACGAAAGATTAATTTTAGCGGGTGATTTAAATGGGTGGGTTGGTGTTAGAAGACAGGGTTATGAAAGGGTTCTGGGTGCATATGGGGATGAACGGATTAACGACAATGGAAATAGGATACTGGATTTATGTTTAGAAATGGATCTCTTTGTTGCAAACACCTTTTTTGCACACAAAAAGATCCACAGATACACGTGGCAAAGAAAGGATGAAAAAAGTATGATTGATTTAGTGTGCGTGGATTCTAGACTGAGGGGTTTGACCACGGATACTCGGGTTTTTCGAGGTGCTGAACTAGGGACGGACCATTTCCTTGTAGTTGCAAGAATTGATCTGTTCCGTGGTTGGCGATCGAGACCGAGAGAAGTGGAAAGCTCCAAAAGGATACGAATCGAAAAGTTAAATGAGGATAATTGTAAGGATGAATATGGAAGATTAATTGAAAGCACGTTGAACAACTTAGAATCAATCAATTATAGCTTAGAGGAACAATGGGAAATTATAAAACAATCTTTAGTAAATAGTGCGATTAAAGTATGTGGGGAATCTAAAACGGGTAGGAAAAAAGGTGATGCATGGTGGGACAAAGAAGTGAAAGCGGCTGTGGATAAAAAACAGAATGCGTGGAAGAATGTAGTTTGTGCGAAGAATGACTCCGACAAAACAGTTATGTATGATATTTATAAGAAAGAGAAGAATGCTGTTAAGAAACTTGTGAGCTTGAAAAAGAAAAAATTAGAGGATAATGAATGTAAAAAATTAAGTGCGAATGTGAATGGCAATTTAAAGCTCTTTTGGAAGGAAGTGAAAAGGAAAAGGTCTGGGAAGGATGAGAAAGTAAATTGTTTGAAAGATAAAAATGGATGTATGCTGACACAGGAAAAGGATATAGGTCTGAGATGGAAAGAGTATTTTGAGGAGTTGTTTGAAACCAAGGATGGATGCGGCAGTTTGTGCCAAGTAAGTATAAATGGACAGGGTGATGAGAGTCAGCAAATTAGTATGAATGAACTTATGAATGCGCTTAAAAAAGCAAAAAATGGGAAAGCGTCAGGTTGCGATAGGGTAGCAACGGAGCTTATCAGGTATGGCGGCCGAGTGACGCTGCAGTGGTGCCTGGAGCTTTTCAACTTGTGCTGGACGGAAGGCCGTACCCCAGGTGACTGGAGGAAAGCCATTATCTGCCCTCTGTACAAGGGGAAGGGCTCCCGGTTGGACTGTGGCAACTATCGTGCAATCAGCTTGTTGAGCAACGTGGGTAAATTATACAGTAGAATTTTAGTAGACAGGGTTAGAACAATAACTGAAAATAAAGTTTGGGATGCACAAGGGGCTTTTATGAATGGGAGGGGGTGTGCCGATCAGATCTTCGCTCTGCGGATGATTACGGAGAAGCTTTTGAGTAAACATCAGAAGCTTTTCTGTGCATTCGTAGATTTGGAAAAGGCATATGATAGGGTAGACAGGGGTAAATTATGGGAAGTTCTATCAATTTATGGAGTGAATAACCGGTTGATTCGTGCCATTGCTTCGCTATATTCGGAAAGTACTGCGTGTGTGAAGGTGAACAGTCACCTTTCACCGGAGTTCTATCTTACGAAAGGTGTGAAGCAAGGGTGCGTCATGTCACCCTGGTTGTTCAATTTGTTCTTTGATTTTTGCGTCAGTGGGTTAAAAGATATAAATATAGGGGTTGAACTAAATGGAATAAAGGTATGTGCGCTTATGTATGCAGATGATTTAGTACTTATGGCTGAGTGTGAAAATGATTTGCAAGAACTTGTGTCAAGTGTGTTTGAAAATTGTGCAAAAAATGGTCTAAAAATGAATGTAAGCAAAACAAAGGTGTTGGTATTTGAAAGGGATGAAGCAAGAACGAATTGCAAAGTAACCGTAGAAAATGAATGTCTTGAGCAAGTGAATGAGTATGTGTATTTAGGAAGCATGTTTAGTCGTGATGGAAAGTGTGAAAAAGAAATCGAACGTAGGAAAGTTGCTGGTCGCAGGGTGGGCGGTGCATTAAGACCTATAATGAGAAACAACAACGTCTCACTACAAGCAAAGAAACTAGTGCATAACGCAATCCTGCTACCATCGATGATGTATGGTTGTGAAACGTGGACATGGACGAAAAAAGAAGAATGTAGTATAAATGCAGTAGAGATGAAATCTCTACGAAGAATATGTGGAAAAACTTTATGGGATATGGAAAGGAATGAAAATATTAGGAAAGAATGTGGTATGGAAGTAAGTGTTGTGACAAAGATGAAAGTTAATAAGTTGAGATGGTTTGGGCATGTGGAAAGAATGGATGCAAACAGAATGACAAAGAAAATTCATAAGGCTGAAAGGAATGGTGTAAGAAAGCGTGGGCGACCGAGAATGACGTGGATCGAACACATCGATTCCGTCCTCAAGGAAGGCCAGGTAAGAAGTAAGAGAAATAGGAGAAGCTGTATGAGAAATGGTATGTCGGTGGAAGAAGCGAAAGAAGTATTCTTTCTTCTTTCTTTTCAGCCTGTATTTATCCACTGCTGGACGTAGGCCTCTTCCATACTCTTCCATCTCTTCCTATTTGCTGCCATTTGCAGCCAGTTTTTCCCCCCCACAGCGGCTATATCATCGGACCATCTTTTTTGAGGTCTTCCGACGCCTCTCTTATTCTCCCAGGGTCTCCATCTCAAAATCTTTGGAGTCCATCTTGTGGGATCCTGTCTTGCAACATGTCCTGCCCATTGCCACTTAAGTCTTGCTATGCGATCCATGATGTCTACCACTCTGGTTCTATTCCTAATTTCTTCATTTCTTATTTTATCTCTTAGGGTTATACCAAGCATGGATCTTTCCATGGATCGCTGCATACATTTTAGTTTTTCGGCATTTCTTTTTGTGAGGGACATGGTCTCCAGTGCATATGTAGTCACTGGCAGTATACATGCTTCATACGTTTTTCTCTTCAGACAGATTGGGATGTCCTTATTTTCTATAATATGTTTAAGTCTGCCAAAAGCTGCCCAACTCATTCCTATTCTTCTTGCTAGTTCCGCAGTTTGGTTTTCTTTACCCAGTTTTATCTTATGCCCAAGATATATATATTCATCTACTGTTTCGAGATTTTTATTATTGACAGTGATGATCTTGTTTTCTGGACTTATGATTTTTGTTTTTGATATATTCATATACAGACCAATTTTACGAGAAGCCTCATGCAATTCATTTATCATTTGACTTAATTCATCGATGTCTTCACTTATTATAATTATGTCGTCAGCAAATCTAAGGTGACTCAAATATGTACCATCTATTTTCACCCCTTTGTTATCCCAGTTGAGGGTTTTGAATATATCTTCTAGGGCTAACGTGAATAGCTTTGGCGAAATTGTGTCCCCTTGCCGCACACCTTTTTGAATTTTTATTTTATCGGTTTGAGTGTCATCATCGATTTTAACAGTCATAGTCGCATTATCATATATAAATTTTATTAGTTGTATATATCTGGAGTCTATTCTTGCGTTTTGGAGTGCCTCGATAATTGCCCATTTTTCCACTGAGTCAAACGCTTTTTGATAATCAATAAAAGCAAGATGTATTGGTATATTGTATTCCGTTGTTTTCTCTATGAGCAGTCTTAATGTCTGAATATGATCACTGGTTCCAAAACTTTTGCGAAAGCCAGCTTGCTCTACTGGTTGATAACTATCAAATTTAAAGGTCAGGCGATTTGTTATAATTTTCGTGAGCAATTTATAAAGGTGGGAGAGTAGGCTAATGGGTCGATAGTTCTCTAGATTGTCGCTGTCTCCTTTTTTAAATAGTATTTTTACTTCAGCGTTTTTCCAGCCATCAGGTATCATACCTTGTTCTAGGCATTTGTCTAATAAAATTTTTATGGCTTCTATCAGCTTTCTTCCCCCCGACTTAAGCATATCACTCGTGACCAAATCTTCACCTGGAGCTTTATTATTTTTCATTTGCTTTAAGGCATTCTCTATTTCGTTCACTTCAACTTCCGGCAAATCTTCTGACCCTACGTTCAGTATACATTTTTGATTTTCCTCAATATGGTTTATTTGTGATGTGTAGAGTTTTGAGTAGAAGTTTTCAACTATTTTGCAAATAGACTGTTTGTCCCTTACAATAGTCCCATTTGGATCTTTTATTTTAGTCATGTAGTGGTTCCCGCGGGATCCTATTCGTTTCAAGACTTTCATATTTTTGTTGTTTTCTATTGTTTCAGTAATTAGTTTTGTATTATACTTCCTAATATCTTTTCTTATCTCTTTTCTTATAGTTTTGTTGAGGATTTTATATTGATCTGAATCTCTATCGAGGCCTTTGCGTTCATCAAGTAATTTGAGAGTGTCGTTTGATAGTTTAGAATTATTTTTTCCTTGTCTATATGAGATCTTTTTAACAGCGGTATTAAGAGTTTTGGTAATTTTGTCATTAAGAGTGTTTAAATCCATTTGCTTGAGTACGTTTTTCCCTTCTAACTTATTTTCTACCGTTTTCTGGAAAATGTTTTTATTTGTGTTTAGTATATCTAATGTAGGTACTTTATGAACTTTTCTTTCAATCAGAGTTTTTCTTTCAATTTTGGTATTTATTTTAAAGAGTGCCCTAACCAATCTATGATCGCTTCCTGTGTCAAAATTGTTTAACACTGAGACATCCTTACAGTATTTCTTATCATCTGTGAGTATATAGTCAATCTCGTTTTTGGTTTTGCCATCTGGGCTTCTCCAGGTCCATCTTCTTTGTTTTTGTTTTTTATAGAAAGTGTTTAAGCAGTATAGTTCCTCTCTGCTTAAATAGTCCAACAACATTTCTCCCCTTTCGTTTCTTCTACCTAGACCAAATTTTCCAATATTATGTGGATCTCCTTGGTTGGTGGAAAGAAGTATGCTTGGATAGAAAAGAGTGGAGGTCCGTTCTCTCTGCCTACCCCTTACGGGACACGGCGTGATGGGTAAAAAAAAAAAAAAAAAAAAAAAAAAAAAAAGTACCTACCCAACCAAACAACACTGCGACCATATTATTATAACACGTCTCTGACTGCGACGTCATAATATTCTAGAAGAAAAGCCTTTTTTACACTGTATCACATTCCTTCGAAGCA
This sequence comes from Mystacides longicornis, assembly GCA_963576905.1. Classification (NCBI taxonomy): domain Eukaryota; kingdom Metazoa; phylum Arthropoda; class Insecta; order Trichoptera; family Leptoceridae; genus Mystacides; species Mystacides longicornis. The sequence goes on from OY756425.1 coordinate 18,234,558, forward strand.
GAGGTGAGCGATTTCGAAAAGGTGTCTAATATTAATACATTGAAATATTTGTGCATGTTACTTGTTTTTTTTTACTATTTTGGAATTTATTGATACCTTATTGATCTTTATTTATTTTTATTACTTTACATTTATTGACATGTTGAATCTTATGTATTATTTTCCTGGATTCAATTACCTATACATACATGTTTTTACTAGATACAGCACACAGTGTTCGACTTTTCTATGATTTGTTTATTCATTCTGATATCTCATACTTGGTTGTTTAATTTTATTTTTGTATTTGATTAATTGTAATTGTTGAGCATTGTATTTCTCCTTATACCAGCTTAAAGCTGTCTGGAGAACTTATTTGATAAATAAATAAATATCTTATTTGATCATTCTGCGAGTTAGTAAAAATGACCACAGTTGGAAAGTTTGGCCCAATATAATAATATAGTCGTGCATTTTCTCGTTTCAGTGAAACGAATAGGTAAGTCTTCTAGTTTGAATGATTTAACAAAAGTTTTCTTTTTTGCGGGATTATTCAAAGTCAGATTGTCTCTACCAACAAGCCCTAAATAAAGTGCATTAAGAAGGAAATTCAACTCTCAGACAAAACATATAAACAAAAGAATATACGCATTGTGAAATAGTGCTCGATCAGCCTTTGAAAATGGGGCCTTAATAATGTTCAAACTTATAATTTAAATTATGTAGTTATGGTCGAATTTCGAGCACTGGTCGACCACTAGTAGTAATAAATATCTAAACACAAGTAGAAGAAAGTCCGAGGTCAAGCCGTTGCGTGTAGAAATTGGCATTGGAATAACGTTATGTACGATGAACCTCTAAAAGTCTATCCATCCATCCATATAGCCTTGGTGTGCGGGTTCAAGTGTTTAGCACAAGGGTTCCCAGAGCGTGCGCCGCGGCGCCCTGGGAAGAGGGGCGCCGTGAGTCGATCCTCTATCATTAGCCGAAACCACCGATAATTATCCGAAACCGTGCAGAAAAAATTGCGGTTACCTACCTACCTACAAAGCAACAATTCCTATTTTGAGCGCTCTATCTTCAAAGAACATAAGAATATACTCGTCGCACCGAATGCTATGTGGAACCATTGCATCAAAGTACCTCAATGTGCTCTAAACTGAACTAGTACTAGAATGTGTCACTGGTGCAGTAAACTACATAAAAACTAGACCTCTAATGGCCAGACTTTTTAAAAAAACTGTGCAAAGATATGGGAGCTGAACAAGCGATCCCTGCTGCATTAGGTACTTTATATTCACGATGGCTTTCACGTGGAAATGCCGTATTTCGTGTGCTCGAATTACACCTATAAATTCGCACACACGAATTTGAATCCTTCATTCAAGGCAAGAACACTTACATTCTGAAACTATTGGAGAGAATTGCAGCGTTTGGGAAGAAACTGTAGTCGTGGATAAAAAAACTAAATGAATGCAGCGGTCAAAATTGTATAAATATGCGGTTTCTAATGAATTGGTCGTCTCACAAGACCTGCAGATGGCCCGAAGTCGAAGAACCTATCAAAGTTCAAAGAATGATTTTCAAAGTACTTTGCAACTGATGATGCCGAAAAATTTGCGTGGATCCATGCACTATAGCTTCGCCCAATTATATAGTCACTATATACCTATTCCAAATAGCTTGCTAAAGTAGGGCGCCGTGACAAAATACTAAACTTGTAATGCGCCGCGGGCTGAAAAACATTGGGAACCCCTGGCTTAGCATAATATTATCTCTATCTACATACATTGTGAATATGCTCATTAGATTAACCTCTAGAGTCAGGCCTGATGCTTAAGAAGCTGGCAGTCAACTAAAATTATTAGAGAGATATTAATAATTTTATTGTTCCATCATCTGATGATGGGATGTAACACGTTCGTCAATGTGTAGTATAACTTTAAAGATATAGCCAAAAAAATATAAAAAAGTGAGTACTTACCTAGTATTTTTCGGTTTTCAAACCCATGACGACGTCTTTTTGAGGCTAGTTGAAGGTGGATGAGTTTTGTCTGAAGAAGAAGACGCAATTGTTTTATTATGTGCCAGTGGTTCAAATCCTAGCGGTTCAGTCGACAGTTTTCGTAGTACGGCGTACAATAAATTGTGGGTTCGAATCCCGTTGCCGACCGTTCCAATTTTCACAATGCCGCAATTGCTTTATTGTAGGTCTAAAAGATATCAAAAATGTATTTGAACCGACCTCGGTAGTCTTAAGTAGCGAAGGCGCTGATCAGATGAAGAGATCCCGGGTTCGATTCAGAGATATTTTTTTTTTTTTTTTTTAATATCTACTCGGGGTTGTGGAATCCTGTCTCAGATTGGACAGGACCGGTTGACTAGTAGAGAATGCTTCGAAAATTACGTTCTGCTCGCTATGCTGACACATGCGTGGTTATAGAATAGTGTTATTTATTATTTGTGTTCACTTTGGGTTAGCGAACTTATTTAAAAAAAAAAATCTTAGTGTTGTATACCTATGCACCATAATACAATTATTATTGGAGTATGAAATGACTTTCCTTCTATTTGATCTATTCACTTCATTCAGTATCAATGTTTTTCCTTTGTAATGAATAAAATACAAGGACTTCGGGATCTATGTATGTTATTCAATGGTTTTCTATGGAAAACGGACCCCCAATAATAATAGAAAAATCTATTTTGCAATATCACTATAGCTAATATTGCAAAAAAAATTGAATTTAACCTTTTTACTACTTAAGTTCAATCATTTTATTTCAATGGGCGTCGAAGCTACCTAAATACCTAACACTGAACATCAAGCATATTATATTGTCTCTTTCGCGCTATCATTATTTTACTGCAGGCAGTGAAGGAGATAAGCATAATTGTACTTGTCTCAAAGAATACTGCTTCGTAGTGTTACGGCCGCTAGGAAAGGTTTCTAGGAAAACAAAGCATAAGTAGTCAACCCAGCGCTGCGAAAGAAAGGTGGGCATCGATAATAGAGCTGTCCCTTTCAGACGTGCATTCACATCGGCGCTTCTATATATACGAAATTCTACTTTACCTATACTAACTTATCAATGAAACCACATCGTTCGATTTTTCTACCACTATCAGCTGTCACTGTGACGAATTGTTTTTGGTCACACGAATTTTCCATCTATATTCACCTTAATCTATAATATATGCGATTCGAATAAAATAGATAAGCAAGAAAGCTGTAAAAAATGTTCACAATATCACTATAATATCTTGAAGGTAATTTACGCATTGATAGATTAATCATGTTAGAATCCAAGGGGTGGGGCAGCTGGGGGGGGGGGCTCTTTATTCTGCAAAGCAACCAAAGTTCTAAGACCGTGTTTTGCCGATAAATCCTAAAAACTATTCATACTCTTGACTATACCTACCTAAATTTCATATTTTTCTCATCTTCCATAATATAGGGTATTTATACCTACAGAGCCTATGTATAGGTCAAATTGCCCCCCCCCCCCTGGGCCCCGGGCTGGCGACGCCATTGTTAGAATCAATAAAATATTGCCTTTTTCGTCACATTTTTTCAAGGCTCCAAAATTCTAGATTTCTTGGGTCTTGTATACCTACTTTTTGACTTCAATGTCATGAGGATCCGAGATTTGAACCCTATAGATCAATCCATAGTTGCATCCACTGGCGCAATATTTTAAAATATTTTTTGGATTTCCTCATGAATGTTATGAGTATTGACAAAGATTTTTCAAATAATTGCGCTGTTGAATGTGTATATTTTGGTTACGGGTTGCTGTTGGAGAAGAAATCATGAGCTTTGTCTTGTCCTCGTTGTCCATCCTTTAAGTGCTGTCTTCTAGGGTATGAAGGATTCTTTGGTCCTCTAGTGTTCTGCCAATCAATCGAATCGATATCGTCAGGGTATGCGAGAATTTGAAAGGATTTTTGGAAAATGTTGCCTGAAGTATTACTTATTTGCTGCCCATGTAGAAATATTTTTAGAGAATATCGACGAAGCATCCATGCACTAGGAGATTAAGAATTTTCCCATATTGAAATATAATTTACACAAAATTTAATCAAATCTCGAACTCTTTGCGACGTTTTAAAGTTTGTCTTTCCTATTAATCGACTGAGTCATACACAATATAACACTATAGGTAAATTGAGGGCAATTCGGTAGCTGCCAGCAATGGAAGATGACTCACCTCGAAGTTCATGGTTCTGCGTCCTTATCGGGGGCCGACGTGAAGGTAGAGAGCACACACACATACGCGCGGATTATAATTGTTTTATTGCTTTCTGAAACGCGATAAACCTCGAGGAATGTTGCCTCCTGCCGGCCCTGCCTAACCTAACCTAACCCACTAAGTGCGGGGGCGAATCAGGGCCGGGAGAGGGGGGATGTTGGAAGAAAAAAAACTCAAATTCACAAACTATGTAAATCGCTTTTCAGAACACGCGAACTCCGTACCTTTCTCCGATCCAAAAAGACGACACGAATTCGACCTTTTTGAACATTGACATTAGAGCGCGAAATCGCGTGAAACAAAATAATAATAAAGTTGTTAGTAGAGAAGGGTGACGTCACCGCTTATGTATAAGACAGAATAAGCAATTGGAATGAATAGTGAAGTAAGCGATATGTTTTGTTCCTTGACACGACCCTGGTGCGGGACTACCTGCTTACTATGGAGATAGCGAACATTTACCTACACTTATACTTGACTTTGTTTCGATTCAGTATTTAACCCCCTTATCACCGCACGAGCTGCTAAAACCTCTATAGTATGTACAATGGCCGATGTTAACCAATAACAGGCCATCACCGCAATGGTGTATGATTAGAGTACGAATTTCCGGACAGCTCAAAATTCATGTCCGGAAAATTCCGGAAGTACGGCAACCCTAGCATGATTGCGAAGGATTGATTAGTAAGTACTGTACTACTGCGCGTAGGTACCTTATTCACTCGGATTCAATGGATTTGTAATAGCGAAATCATAAAAAGTTAAGGTAATGATTTTTATATAAAAATTAGGGCCAAATATCTATAGAGCGGCTTTAACCGTACACTGTTTCCAAACATTTTGATTGTATCTAAAAGTAAAACGCCGCCATAATAAACCAATTGACGTCAATATACACATACCAATTTTTTCCTTCATTTAATCAATTTAATGCGTTCACATACTAGGCACCTAATGCGACTTAATACCTACCTGCATCAATTTTGTGTAACCATGTGCATTGCCACAAAGTAGCTACCTACAATCTCTAATACATATAAACAAAAGTCGGGTTAGTGCGAACACTTATAACTCGAGATCGGCTGAACAGATTCTCCCGATGTTTGATTTATTGGATTCTCCTCCGCTCCGGATAACAGAATAACTAGGTAATAAAAAGTTCAATAAATGATATAAAATATAATATTAAAGTTAGTATGGAACGGATTGTGCCGGTACTGCCACCACCATCTGTTGCGGAAATAGAGAGATGTCTGGTAGATTGATATTTTGGTAGAAAGATTCTATAGATCAATGTTTTCCCTATGGGTATCAGACTTATAAAGAAGTCCGTTATTACTTTTTCATAAGTCATATGATGAAAAGCCAATATAGATATCTAATATATAACTGGGTGAGTAATATATAAGTTGGTGACTAGTACATAAAGCACCAGCTTTTGAAATAACTGATTCATAATATTAACCGTTTGATTTTTTTTTTATTTCAAAGTATTTTTCACAAAGAGTAGTCATGTAAGTTAGCTATGTTATGTTACCTAGCAATAGTTTATCGACTTTAAAGGCGGGACGAAGTTCGATGGGTCAGCTAGTAAAACATAAATAATTATTAGGACCTGCATAGGTAGGTACTCACCAAAGTTTTTATCGAGTCGAATAACCTATTATTCTCATTGATTAAGTTTGGTAATACACGTACCTAGTTAATATTGAATTTTATACGGAAAGGGGTTAATATCTCTAAAGGTCTTTATCACACATATGAGGTACCTACCTACCATTTCATTTTTTTTCGAGAAACGGTGCTTTTGTTCTTTTCGCTCTGATTTCACATTCACAGAATAACTCGGAAATTCACATGTCACTAATCGAAACAATATTCATTGCAAAAAAGTTATTATTCATAAAATCTCGCAGATCTCACATATTATTTGACTACCTTTATAATAGATATTATAGATACCTATTTTATTTTCCCTGTGTTTCACGAACAGTGTATTCACGGCCTTGCAAATCAGGGAGGCGATACCGCTACTTACCTACTTACAAACTAGGGGTGTCATTATTTTTTATGGTAATTCCGGAACAATTCGAATTGCTTCCACCCACCAAAAAACCCATCAGCAGTTGGCTTATCAAAGAACGGTGTAAATATCTTCGAATTTCTTAATTTTAATCTTTGTTTCTTGGAGGTAGCGAAATTAAAAAAAAAAAAATCCTTGTCCAACGAACTTTTTAAATATCTTTAGAGAAGTGCATAGCTGCTCTACGGCTCTGTGAACTCTTCAAATAGTCGAAATCACGTGAACTACTCTTTACTCCTTACACTTGAAATCAAAGTTTAATTTAAAAGTTATTTATGTATATATCTACATATTTGAAACTTAGGCAACCCATGGTTGCTTTTACATACAATTTACAAATCAGCAGAAATAAAAGTAGGTATATAGCTATTATCACAATAAAGAAAAATAAGCATTTCAAACAATTTAATGAGCCAGTGATGGTACCTATCTATCCTTAAACATTTTTTGAAACAACTATACAAAGATGTAGAAAATATATCAATTTCGCCAAAATTTAACCCCCCCCCCCCCTCTCGTAAATAACCATTGCACGTGTGTGTTGTAAAAATGGTTTGTGAAATAAATATAAAAATATTTCATTTGAAAAGAAGCTTAAAAGTGGTTTTGTGCCTACTAGGTACTGGTCTATTTTACATAGGTTTCCCTTCCTAAATCTTTTGCCGGATTCAAAATTACAAAATTCCGCCTATTTGCCTAATTTACTCGTCAGATAGAGATGAACTTGGCTGGGACATGTGTTAAGGATGCCGAATGACAGTTGGCCGAGGAGAGCGCTCTTCTTACTCTCATCAGGGTCCTGAAGACGATGAAGACTGTGGAACGGGCATGCCGGAAAGCGGGTTCCTGCTTTTGCTGTACGAATGCCCATTCAAATGCATAGAAACATTCTATGCGCCGGTCGGAATCGGCGTTCTTTGTGTTTTCACACATGTTATGTTTTGTTATATTATTTAGTTATGAGTTAAAAAATAATACCCCTTTAGGTAGAGATGATCCTCCACCGAGTCGTGGGTTCGAATTCCGGAGCCGATCACTCTTTCACGTCACAAAAACTTTGCTCGTTGTGAAAAATGTCAAAAATGTATTTTATAAAAGAGAAAAATAGCAAAATGTTCAACCAAATGTAAACAATAAAAATACGTGTGTAAAGTGTGACGGCATTTGACAGCTTCGCGCTCCAATCTTCCATACATTTTGTTTGGAATCAGTTCCAGAAAAAAAAATGTTTCTTAGAGCAACCAAAAAAATAGGAGTTTCCAGTATCATTGTAGATACTGCAGCCTTATTCACGAAAAAGTTTGAATCGAACTTCGAACTAAACTTAAAACTTTTCTGAAAACTTTTCTAAATATCTAGTCATATAAGTAGTCTGTGCATGATCTGTCAGATTTACTCCGACTTTTCCAACTTTATTCATATTAAAATAATATTATTACAAATAAACACGCATATGTGGCTTGTAAATACGGAATAAATCAATTATAAAGGCTGAAAAAGAAATTTAGATGGGCGAAATGTACATATCTAACAGACAGAATTTTTGACAGCTCAATAAGTTGGAAAAGTCGGAGTAAATCTGACAGATCACAGACTACTTATATGACTAGATATTTAGAAAAGTTTAAGTCTAAGTTTAGTTCGAAGTTCGATTCAAACTTTTTCGTGAATAGGGCTGCTGGAAACAAACAGGGGCAAAAAACATCTTACAAACGTTGTTTGTTTGTGGTTAAAAAAAATTAAACAAAAAACCCAATTTTATTCGTATGGGATTTGAAATGTCAGATAGCTTAGTGGAGCGCAACGGTAGATGTCTCTAAACATTAACTTGTAACCCGTATTTAACTTTAAAAATTGCTTAAGACGATGAGAATGAACGAGAAAGAAAGAACAAACAACACAATACAAAAAAAAATATTATTATTCATCTAGGATTCATGTCAGAGATTTTGATTCCGGGATTCCCGGTTTTTGACGTTTGGCAACCCTGTTGCAGCCCGCCATGACGTGACCTTGATGGAATGTTTTTATTGTCTGTAAAATCCGATATTGTTCATCTCGACGGCTATTAATCATCTTTATTGTATCGGAAGAGAATATTTAGTGGCTGGGTGGTGCCGGTACCTTATTGCCGGGGAAGTTAGGTGTACCTACGGTGTACCCAGTAGAGACTCGGAGGGAGCAGAAGGTAGGGTAGGCATCCATCCTTTAGATATCGTATTATGATAAGATTTTTCCACGAAACACGTTGGCTACGCACGAAAAGTGAAAAGTACTAACCGAAATCGATTTGTTTCACCTTAGTACATTGTTATCAATCTTTTGAATAGCTAACTACCTTCTATACGAGTTTCAAATCGAGTTGAAAAGGTATTTTTTTACAGCCATTATGTGAATTTGGAATATGGATTGTATTTTTTTTAATTTGATCTAGTGCAAGCGTACAACCGTCTCTCGCTACTGTTTAGAAAGGTAGCTTAGTGTCAACACAAGGTATTATTTAGTATTAAGTGGATTTTCAAAGTTGTCATTGCACATTGCAAGGACAGAAAATCTCATGTAGCAAAGTACAGCTCAAGTGTAACTTTTACAAAATCAAGTGTGATAATATACCAAAATGTTCAAAATTACATATTGAACAATTTCATGTCTTCAGGAGACAGATTTAGACAGTTCTTTTATCTTGCTTTATCATAACAACTTATTACTTATGTGTTCTCCTTTATCTTTGTAATTTTTCTCTTGGTTTTTATATGTTTGCCTTTATTTTTTTTTGGGCTGCTGAGGCTTTTTGATTTTTGGGTGTTGGTTGGCATCTGGAATCGAACCTATGAGCTCCAGTAGGTACGAAGTAGTACTATATCATAACATAGCCCCCAGGCTATCAACCGCTTCAATTGAATATGTTTTTTTTTTGTTTTCATTACAAAATATTATAGAGTATTAATTATTTATTTAAAAAGTTTGTAATTTATTTTCTTCTACAAACTGAACTCGCCACCCACCAAATACCAAAATTATAACTTAAGTCTTTCCACAGAAACCAAAACCTGAGAGGAGAATTTTATTGTATTGTAATTAATAGCTTGATTGCTAATCATTCTTTTCTGTTTCTTCTTCTTCCAGAGTTTCAAGGAATAAAGTCAACCGGATAGAAACAACCATAACGTCCTCCACCGTCCATCTGTATTGAACGCACATTACAATGACAATATCATACAGCGGAATGGCATGCTGCACACACTAGAAACTATTTATAGGAAAAAGACTGCTGTCCTGATTCAGGCAAACATGAAGCACGGTGTCCAATATGAAAAGTATTCTTCTAGCTTATTGTTATCAGACTGACCATCTACATTAATATTCTAAACAAAGTGAACAATATAATATTGAATGCAATCCTTCGGAACATTTTTCTATAGTAATTCTAAACTGGCTTAGGAACGAGTATACGTTATTTGAAAGTTTTCACCGGATCAATGAGATTATTTCTAACTTAACCACTATGACTAAATACAAACAGTACCAAATTAATATTGTAGGGTAAGCAAAAGCGTCGCTTGGTTTAGTATGAAAGATAAGTGTTGTAACTGAAATATTAATTGCCTGCATTGAGGAATTGAAACTTTTCTAATTTTGATCGTCGCTTTACCGGTAAAGTGTGGACCATCCTTTTTCATTATTTCTATCATATATAAGGATTGCTTTTTTGAAATGGACACAGCAATTTAAGCTCTCTCTCTACCACAATAAGCCATTATACGTAATGAGTTAAGATGGTTACATTGAACATACAACACAATAAAAATATCTTTATATAATACAACAAACAATGGAATCTAAAGCTCCAGAAAACTGGAGAACAGAAACTACTTCCATTCACCAAAGAAAAACTGATTCTCCTAAAGAAAGGTAGGATTTATTTCTTACTCTAATGGCATTAAAGTTTTTTGATTATGGTATATTGAATACCTTTCCCCTTAAACTTTTTCAGCTGGGTCAATGATCGAGCAAACTCAAGTAATGGCAGGCGAATGAGTGATGCCCCAGCACCTTTCAACAGGACTAGAGTATGTACCTACAAATATGTTCTCATGTAAAAAGTTAAATTGATACCCTTTTGAGCACATTGATAGCTATGAATATTTTTTCAGAGTTTTAAAACTAAACAACTTGTTCGAAGTCAAGCGATTCGAGAATCCCAATCTCCACCAAGGGTTCCATCACCGAGGCCATCTGGAAAAGTGGATTCCACTGAAAGAAACAAAAATTCATCTTCCGTTAAGAAAAAATCACTAAGCGTTGATTCAGATGATAGATGCAGCATGTCAGAGGATTTCAAAATCGATCTCTCTGAAAAGAAACCCATTATTCTAAAAAAAGTGGATGTACAAAAACCTAACGATGTTTCTTCTAGTGTAACTCCTCAAAATATCGCCGTTGATGAAAACACAAATGCTCCCCTAAAACTTCTCACACATTCTGAAGTTGAATCAAAAGTATTAGAAGAAGCGAAAGACTTGAATATTGTGAAGGTTCTAAGTAGTGCAATAAATAATAATGGACAAAAACGAAACAATAACGCTTTAGATAAGAGGAAAACAAATGTAATGGATACGGGTACTCAAAGCAAGGAACACTGTGACTTGCCTAATCCTAATCTAAAGCAAGATTTTGCTAGAAGTAAAAATACATCAGATAATAGTAGTAGCGTCATTACTAGCACAGAGGCACAAATAACCATAGGTCGCTCCACAACCACTTCATATACGCACAAAGCTAATAGTAATAATGGCACTAAAGTCGAAGCAGATGGCAAAAAACCAAACAAAATCACTCTTGCAGAAACTAAGAAACAAAGTTCCTTCAATAAAAGCCAAGAAATTGATGATGGCAGCGTATCCAAGAAGGTTATAAACTCATTGCAGCGGGGGAATGGTACGAGGGTGGAGTTTCAGCAAGTTGAAATACAGGTAAGTGAATGGATTCTACAAAATAGTATGTCGCTGAAATGGGTTTTCAACTATATTGACATCATCATCCAGTCATTTAAATAACCACTAATAATTGGCCAAGATTCAAACAAGTTTACAAAAAAAAATTGTTATTTATGTACACTATCCAATCACATAATAATTTCAGTTTGACGGGTATAAAAATAAATAAAATAAGTCTTCAATAATTCATGTGGATGAGTCTATACCCATTCTGAGTAAAGAACGATAGTCTTTAAAACCAGTTATAGACTATTCATGTTATTTGAGTTAAGCAATATAATTAAAAATCATTCCAGAGAACTGTGATACTGAATATCTACATAATAATTCAGTGATATACTTGTTTTCATATGTTATTTCCTCACGCATAAAAATCCCAGACTCTACGTTCAATTTTAATCATGTCTGATCCTTAATCGATCCTCTGATCAGTTCCAAAGTAATTATGTGGGATTCAAACTATTCAATTTTCCCAAATAAATTTCAAAACACAGGTTTGGAATAATTTCAATAGTAACGCCAGCCCAATGAAACAAAACAATTGTCTTAGAAATATCGAAACACGGAGATATAGGCAACAACCTAGCCGTATTACAGTATTGACTGCGCTAAACCCCAAAATTAATGCAAGTCGATTATTTTATGGAAGTCAAATGGTCGAAAAACATTGCATTATATTCGGGCTAATATAGTACTTAAATTTAAATAAAATGTCTTTTTTTGTAACATTATTTCAATAACTACAATAAAGACGACAATTCAAACTCAAAAAAGGCTACCCTACAATTTCCAAAAGTAAATTTTATCCTTGTCTAGTCATTGCATTATTATTTCTTCTTTTCTTTATGTATATTCCAATCACTTTTTCATCTAAATGAAAGACTCACTCCGTTAAAAAATGTGTGCCTCTAAAACTGATTGCGCAATAACTAAAAGCATCAAATAATAATCAATAATTCATTCTAGGCTCAATTATTTCTACTAGTATAATAAATAACCTTGCTTCCTGCGTTTCTCTCTTTCTTTCTTTCTTTCTTGTAGTTTGTTCTTTTTCTTATCAAACTCTTTCAGGTAACATCGGGTGATTATGATACTACATGCACAACTAACCCCCATGACTCAGACACTTACAGTTATTCGATGAAAGGAAACAGAAGGTGTGATTGCATGAGCCTCGATGAGGATGAAGAGGTACATATACCTGTTTGACTGCACAACCAATTAATAATAATTACTAATCATATTTATATACAATATGCTAGCGTGAGGTTTTGATCTTCAAATTGTTTACAGAAAGAGAAAAATACGGAAATAGATGACTGGAAAAGCAGACGGGCCACATGTCCATCCAAACAAGATTCTGGTATATGCTGTTGGGAACAGTGCCAATGCTGTAGTGACTTATCACCCGATTCTAATGGTAATACACACTTTTTATATGAACAGCTATGCATATATTATATTTATGGAAATGAATGCCTATTTCGCTTGGCCAACGCATCACACATGGCTGGACCGATTTGGCCAATTTTCTTATTTTGTTTGCTATTGTCATGAGAAGGTTCTTATAAAAGAAAAAATTGCATTCAACTATAAAAATTTAAAAAAACTTAACGGCTCTATTAACTTTTATGATGTAACCTTATGGAGTTTGACATCATTGTCAGGTCTGATTGTTGGCTCAATTGACAGTATGCATGCTGCAAGTATTGTTTAAAATAGATGCATCAGCTGTAATCATATTCATTAAATAATTAATGTATCATTATACCAATTCGAATTTAAATGCTTTTTTTTTGTGCATAGTTTAGGGTGAAAACACAAAGAACGCCGATTCCAACCGGCGCAAAGAATTGTCTATGGTTTCTATGCATTTGAATGGGCATGCCGGAAAGCGGGTTCCTGTTTTTGCTGTGCGTATGTGCATTCAAATGCATAAACACATTCTTTGCACCGATCGGAGCCGGTCAGAATCAGCGTTCTCTGTGTCTGTCGGTGCCAGTCGGAATCAGCGTTCTTTGCATTTTCACCCTAAGACAGAACAACATCTGTCAGATCAACTAGTTTCAAATATTTATCTCACTGTTACAGATGCAGACGATGACTCTACACGTAATAGAAGACAAAAGCATAACTTCGACCATGATGTGCATCATCAATCCATTGACAATTGCAGGTCAGTAACACAAAGCTAAATCATCAGTCTTGCCTGATTATTGTAACCCATTCTGAAGAATCGAGAGTATCTCGCTAATTTTAAAAATATATTTTCAGGTGTCAAGACAGATGGTTACCTCGAAAAAGTGGGAGTACCCTCACTGTACAAAGAGCTAACTCAGGTATGTATTACATTCATAATCATAAACGTCACATTGATATCTGTTACTAAATTATACAATCCATAAAGCAAAAATAAATGTGTAGGTACTCAATTTACTTAGTACTAAGTTTAATAATATTAACCGGTGCCTACAAATCTCATGGGCACCGTATTAACTTACTAGAATGATTTATCTTTGGAAGTAGTACGTCAAATTATATATCATATCTATGGTCAAAATAAAGTTTTGTTTTGAATTTAGAAATTGGAAGTTCTAGTCAAATTATATGTCTGTGGCCAAAATAAAGTTTTGTTTTTAATTTAGAAATTGGAAGATCTAATATCGTTCCGTGTTTTATTGTAGGTGGCAACCCCAGACTATTGAGAAAGCAATCATCCGGTGGCAGCATTGACAGTGGACAACACTCAATTGCTAGTCCATTTCTAAGTAGAGGTGAGAATCTTTAATTTATTTATTAGTATTTTATCATCTGTTAAAAGTATTGTCAAATTTTAGAAATCAATAAAGAACAGTTAAGAACCGTGATCTGGTATAGCCCGTAATGCACAGTAAATATTGCTGAGAAAAATATGGTCATTTAGATCTTGAACTAGTGTTAAACAAAAGTTGCTCTTTTCACAGATATTTTGCACAGACTCCAACATATCCATTTTGATTTTTCTTTGATTATTTTAAATCGAGTAGGAGTTGAATGATTTACAGTTATTTATTTGCACAACTGAAATAACACAAACATTGTTGAGCTGTCATGAAATTTATTTTGATTCGACGTAAAAATAACATTGATGAATCTTTTTTTCTAGACAACAGTACAGAGTTAATGATAAGTAATTACGAACCAATAGACCTGAATAGATTTGTCAAAGAGACACTCAACAAATCGTACAAGGACAGAATAAATCTACTGAAAATTGAACACGAACTTATCTCATTGGTGAAGGATAATCAGTAAGCTATTATTTATTTATTTATTTTATACTTTATGCATATTTATTTTATGCATCCAACCACATATGATAAAAATAAAAATTATTACCAAGAAGCTTATGAATATTTTTACTCAATGTACAAAAGATACTTATTGAATATTGTCAATTTGAATTTTCAGTCGACAAGAACATAGATTTTCCCAATCGTCTTCCTACGGGAGGTTACTGATTCACAGATGTGCAGAATTGTTTGGTATGAAACATGGCGTTGATGCATCCAAACAGTATGTCTATGTTGCCAAGCCACCTTCAGGTAAAAAATCTACATTTCTTTACTATACTTTTTGCTATTTTATAACCTTAATTAATATCAAGTATATTATAATGTATCATGAAAATTAATAAATTTATTTATATTTTTGACAAACTTCTCGTGAAGTTCTGTTATTAATTATTGATGTGTAATGTTTCTGATGTTTTAGGAAGTTTATCATGTCGGATTCCGCCAATATGTCCATTTCAGCAATGGTGTGTAGAAAAATTTCTCACAAGTCCTACCACTTTCTGTGAAGACCCTCAACCACCAGCCAAGTATGAATAAATTTTGAAACAAATTCATCTTATTTAAAGGTGTTTGTGATGTATAACACAATCATTTGGGTTTTAGATCAATATTGAAACGAGATGCTCACTCCTTAGACGATGAAGGAGCTGCACTACAAGCAGCCAAGCCATCTTCTAGATCCAAAAGTTTCGAGCAACGGGAAGAAGAGTACTCTAAAGCTAGAGAGAGAATTTTCAAAACATCTGGACAGGTATTGCATTTGTCAATCATAAAAGTTTATAGCGCATCATATTGCGATTCAAGTTCATTGCTTAGAGGTTATCTTATCTCCTGTGATCAAAATATTTCAAAACTTATTCTAGGAGGGCCAGTGGGAATGGGACGAGAGAAGAGGATATGAAACCGATACAGAACACGGTCGACCACAAATCTTACTACCAGAAGGTGACAGGACATCGAGAGCAAGTAGGCTCACTAAGGTATAACAATAATATTATTATCTCACTTTGATTATTTGATTGAAATTTGTTGGGCAGTTGTTAAAACATCGTCTGTTCCAGGTTCATTCTTTAGAAACACAGGAATCAACTCGAGTGGTTAGAGGAGTAGTGTCCAAGGCACACTCCTTTGGTGGCTACGGGGACAGACCTAATATCACCCGACAAGATTCCGCAATTTCTACTCATAGCGCACCTCCGACTAGGATACTCAGTCAAAAAGGTAAGAGAAATAGTTCCATAGCCATACATTTTGTTGATTCTTTCAAGATGTTATCCAAATTGGAACAAAAGTCTGCTTAGTAGTTTGTTAATAAACGGTGTTTTTTCTTTCCAGGAGAATTGGCCAGCAGCAATTGGAGACTTTCACCCGGTAACAGTTCCGGATACAGAACACTGAGTGGGAGAAGTGATTCCATTACGCCATCTCCTACGCCTAATGGTGGAGGTGAATATTCTTGCTACTGTGCTCTTTATAAGCTAATGATCCATTATTGAAGATAATGTAATGTTTTGTTGTTCTTTTAAGATTCTGTACCTGTTAGTGGTGGAGTTTTGTGGGCAATAACAGATATATCTTCAGTCCCTGCTGGAGCTCTTATCATACATCCTCAGGTTTAACTTTTATACATTAATTTCAATATATCGTTATTATGACATGCTGGTCGATTCTGTATGAGTTCCACTTAAATGTTGTTCTTCGCCAGTAATATCGAGGGATTTCATCCAAAATAACACAACCTAAGCGATATTCAATCACAAATCAATTGCGTTAACTCATTTCAGACTGGACAGCCATTGACTAACAGTGATGGCTCAATGTACTACTACGACCCTGCCCATCCTCTACCTCAAAACTTGATCAATTTTAATCAAGTAAGCAACTTTTTATGCCTTTTGAATTCTCTTACATTATTGATCCATATGCTGTTGTATTGACATTTTCGTATCTGCATTTCTAGTTGACAGCGGAAGGTGTACGAGTCCTGAAAAATCCTGAAAGAAGGAGGAGTCGGTTAGAAAAGCAACGAGCAACCCTCAGCCCAGGAAATGAAACTGAACTATCAAATGAGAAAACAAAATCAATCGAAGATATTCAGGAATCAATCAATGATAGTTCTACAAATGAGTCTACAATGACAACCAATATAAACACGAATGACAATGAACAGTACTCAACTAACGAGGGTGAAGATAGCAATCCACCATGTCTCTGCTGTGAATGTGAAGAGAGAAACACTACCAAAGCTGCGGAGGAGAGGTTTACAAATGTCCAAGAATCTAATGGAGCCAGTGACCAATATGAGTCGAAACAGATAGTAGAAAACAACCAAGACACCATCAAACTTGACACTGAACACAATGTCAGCCCACACATATCAGAACCAACTCCTCAAGCGAGTGAGGTAAGCCCAGGGGCTAGTAAAATATTGGAACAAGTCGTGGCAGCGGAGTTTTATGTGCCGAGCGAAAACTGTATTTATGGAAGTGGTTACGAAAATGTTCCCGATATTACAGCAGATCCCAATTTACTTGAGCACTCTATGCAACTGGAGAATGCTACTGGGATCCAGGTACAGATTTTTCTTTTATTAATTTTTTTTTTAGATTAACCTAGAAAAAAATGTAATACTACTTGTTTTGCTTGCAGGTTTCCATGAATAAGGATTTGAAACCACCTTTCTCCGAAGACAACATGAATATGGTGGATAACAGACAAGAGAATGGCTATGGTGTGATATGTGGAACCTATCCACACGTAGAGCCCTCGCAAGAATATTATGACGGAAGTGTGCATCAAGAGGGACCTTATCCAAACGCTCCACATTATGATGGCCACAACCCTGAGGTAAATATTATACAAATTTTGTAATTAATAATCTCATTAAAAACACAATATTATATTGTGTAATAAAATGCAACATTTCTGAAAGGGATGTCCCAACTGTTTCAATCTATAAAATTAATATGACCTACGGTTAGCCCTGGAGTCATTGCACATTAGAGTGGCATGTGATCGCACAGCTCATAATTTGTTTACAGACACTATTTCTATTTTTTTTTTTTAATAAAAATTAAAAACACTGTCAAAAATGTCCTGAGGACAAGAAAAAAAAGAACAGACATTGCAGTCAAATTTAAAACTATGAAAAAATGAGAACTAGGATTTGGCTATTCTAGCACACCCCTGCAATCATTCTTAATTCATTATAATGAATAGATGATGTACTCAGGTACACAGTTTATTGTATTTCAAATATTTTTTATATTAGATTTCAGCTTACCCTGGATGCTGTGGACCTGTCATATTCCGTGGCCCGCCACCCAGTGGTGTTTTATTTCAACCTCAGCCACAACCTTACACTCTTCCCATATCATATATTCCTGCCCAAACATCGGCAGCAATACTCCAGCCACATGGGGTGGCTCATCATCCACAAGCACCACCCCCTCCACCACCGCAACAGCCACAGCCACACATGTACCAGGGGTGGGGGTGGCCAACCATTATGTACACACCACCAACGGCGCTACCCCATACTGCTGTAGGGGAGTTACCAAAAGTGGCCCCACCTGGTAAACATTACAAAAATTTCTTTGTAAAATATACATTATCTAAAGTTGTTGAGCTCATGATTTGAATGTTGCTTTCAGGTACCTTCCATATCACCCAAACAAATGACATCAACATACCAGCCAACAGTAATGTAAACCAGCCCTATTACCCTCATGGACAAGCAGCAGCGACTGTCCTGATGGCACAACCTCCTCCGTGTTTCCCTTATTCCCAACAGTCCCCCGGCCTCATACCATTACCACATCCACAACAACCTTTATATCACACATATCCCCTCTATCAATATCCTGTTGCTGGAAGAAATTCCGTTGTTGGTCATGAAAGTCCGTCTACGCCAGGTTTCACTTACGAAAACCAAAATGCACTTTTCTCTAATATTTCTCAACAACAGTTTGTTAGAGCACAGGAGGATTCCCAAAGAATGTGGAACAGTAATTCTAAGTCACCTAAAGCCGTATTATCCAGAGAACACAGTCACTCGGGATCTTCCAGGGCCACCCCATTAATGAACATTCAACAGTTGACGATTGGTGGAATCCCCTTGGAGTATCCTCCCATAGAACAAAACCTTGTGAATACAATTCACTATGCGCCTCATCCCTATGGGTTACATCAGTACAAACTGCTGCAAAATGATCAGATGCTCGTACAACACCATTCCAACACTACCAGTAAGAACATCGCTGTTGAAGAGGGAAACACATATGCGAAACATCATAAGAATGAAAATAGTAAACCATACACTGCAGCTGGTGATAAAAAATCATCTTCAAATGACAAAAATAGTAACAAAGTAGAGGATGGAAGTTGCATAAAGCAAGTGGAAAAAAACATAGAAATCATGCAAAAAATTCATTCAAAAAGTTACGACTATCCCTCAAATGATAAGATCTTGGACAGGAGGAAGACTTCAAAGAGCTTTCTAGGTAATCTCAATCGCCAAGATAGTTTTGATCAAGGGACGTACAAATCTACCACAGACAAAGTACAAGTTCCACCACCATCTAATGTTTCCGACAGTCAGTATCCAAAAACAAATTCGAGATTTAACAAAATGTCGAAAGCGTCTGATAGTCTCAATACAATAAGTGATGTGCATTTGACACAAGACAAGAAATTTCCCCAAGAAGTTTCAAATGTCACAGCTTATTGTACTGAAAATTGCAAAGATGTTTCTAGCATCTCAGATATACAGCAAAGCCAAGAAATAACTAGTTCGGCCGTGAAAGAAATGACGGATGTGGTGAAAATCAAAGTAGATATTTCAAAAAACATAAAAGAGAGCAACATTAAGAGTTACCTAAACTTCCCCAAGCCACGCAACTTTTACAAACAAAGTCAGCATAAGAACTATGAGAGAGATGAGAGGGAACCAAAACGATATCACAACAAAGATTTGCTTGCAAATGTTCAGGTAAATATCACACCGAGGATTGTTCTCCATACCCATGTTTTCTTTTTCTTTCAGCTCATGCTAGTTAGATGTTTGATAAACAGTAGAACTTGATGAAATATAGCCTCAGCACATAATTGTCATTACTGTTTTCAGGGACATACATCTGCATGGATCTTCCGAGGGGGGCCTGCTAGTCCACTCAATACTAAAAACAGGTAAAACAAACAAACTTATAATACCGTTAAAAAATATAAATAATCACGCAAATATAAAGTCATTAAATAAATTGAATTGGTATTGTTACAGCACAACTTCAACACCAAGTTCTGCACCAACAAACAATACTTACACACCCACTAAAACTTACGAGGACAAGCAATCACACAATCACAGTAACGCTATAAAACATTACAACAAGAATAACACCAAGAGAGATAGCAGTAGCAAAGACACCCACCCTGCACCCTATACTAGCAACACCACCACTAAACAAGATGGACTGCAACAGCAGCCCTCTAACTCAACAACAACAAATAGCATGTATAACAAGACAATGCAAAGAGCACAGGGCACACCGCCTATGATAAATAGTTACAACCAAAACAGCGTGGCACAGAGCCCACCAGTGAGTCTGGATCCAAACAGCGTGGTGAGGACTCAGCTCATACAAACTTTGGGAGGTGTCAGCCTCCTGCAAACTCCCCCACAGCCAGGTTTCTACTTACGACAGGTACGTTGTGTGTTTAAACTTATACTGCACTATTAGTAAACATGATTCTACCAAACTACCTCTTAGTGAACAAAAGTATTAATAAACGTCAGTCCAATAGATCTATGAACTATGTGTATTCGTTGAATTAATTAGGCCGCCGAGGTACTTTAGCTTGAGCGATGACGCGCCATAATGGATTATACGTCAGTTGATGGGTGTTGTGTACCTAAAGTACGCTTTTCGTAATTTATCAAAGTTCCATCTTATTTGCTGCCCATTTCATCATTTGGTTTATAATTTTAATAAAGAAAAATTTTGACCAAGGCAGATTTGCATTCCCGTAACTTTTTCCCATTTATAATTTTTGTCCTGCAGCAGAGGCGCCAATATATCGAATAAATTTCGAGTTGCCATATAAAAATCTTCATACGAATGACAGATGATTAGGTCATGGATCAAATAATGTGCTTAAATAAGAAAAACTTGATCTGTGGATCAACAGATTTTTATTAATAAGACAAATAGGTTATGTACTATCCTACAATATAATTTTTTTTTTTTATACCCATCACGCCGTTTCCCGAAGGGGGTAGGCAGAGAGTACGGATTTCCATTCTTTCCTATCCAAACACACCTCCTTCCGCTTCTTCCAAACGCATAACATTCCGCATACATGCTCTCCTATTTCTTTTGCTCCTGACTTGGCCCTCCTCTAAGACTGAACCGATATGATCGGACCATGTCATTCGAGGTCGACCTCGTCTGCGTACACCCATTCTTTCAGATTTATATATCTTTTTTGTCATTCTTTCCTCGTTCATTCTCTCTACATGCCCAAACCACCTTAATTTATTAACTTTCATTCTAGTCACTACACTGACATCCACTCCACATTCCTTTCTAATATTTTCATTCCTCACCTTATCAATCAGTCTCTTCCCGCATATCCTACGGAGTGATCTCATTTCCACAGCATTCATTCCATCTTCCATATTTTTCGTCCATGTCCATGTTTCACTCCCATACATCATGGATGGTATAAGGATTGCATTGTGCATCAGCTGTATATAATATAATTTATAGATTTTATAAATTCTTGCAGATTCCAGGATGGGTCAGAAGATCTCCAGGACCAAGTTTGTTTGGATCCCCACCATTAGGTACGTTGTAGAAACTTGCCCATCTTTCACACGCATAAAATTGTGACAAACAATATCTCTTTATTAACAATGAATGTTTAATATTTCCAGGGCCGCACATTAGGGCACCCCGACCTCCCCGGCCATTCTCACATCACACACCATATAGACAGAGGTAGCAAAACCAACCAAGAATGTAGAATATCAAAAAATAACTATTACATCAGCTGAAAATCTATTCAATATGAAAGCACAGTGACAAATACCGCGAATAAAAGTCCGCTACAATACTTCGAATCATTTAAAATGGAGCATTCTTATCCGTTAGAAATAAAAAATAGAGAAGCAGAAATGGTCAGAATATAGCCACACGAATCTCATTGTAGTCTGTGTACCAAAGAATTGTTTGTCATTAGATCTGTGATGGATGCTCTTTATTAACTTTTCTCGACGTTTTATTTATAACGACCAAAATTGAATCATAAAAACATTTTCTAAATATTATTATAACCTGTGTAAAAAAGACAAGTCAAATTATAATGATCGTACATATTGTAGTATGCGATATTTATACGAAAAGTAAAAAAGAACTCCTATCCATGATTAATTAAGTTATTTTACTTCAATCAAAAGTTTATCTGAGTAAGGATATTTTCATTCTTTTTTTCTATATTCCTACAAATTAACTTCCTTGTGATACTACTGTATGCTATGGAGCTTTAAATCAATTTTTATCCTTTATTAGACATTAAATGTTAAATGTAACTAATGTATACATAGTATTACAGTCTAATATACATAATTTCAAATAATAATAATACTGCACAATGTAGAAATAAATAAAAAATAAGCAATCCAATGTGTAACTAGAAGAAACACTTAATTATTCTAGTTAATAAACTTTAAGTGTGTGGACGTTGGTTGATTTTTAAATAAATTTTGTCAGTATTCGGAACCAAATCTTACGTGTTATTTATTATCAAATGCTTG
The DNA here is from genome assembly GCA_963576905.1 of Mystacides longicornis. Lineage (NCBI taxonomy): Eukaryota > Metazoa > Arthropoda > Insecta > Trichoptera > Leptoceridae > Mystacides > Mystacides longicornis. The sequence continues at coordinate 18,257,018 of OY756425.1, forward strand.
AATATTATTTATAATTTATATTATGTGTAGAATTTTCTAGTCAAGATGTGCACTTTACAAAGAATAATGTGGCATTGTGTAACATATTGATCTCTTAATAATTTGTGACAACGAAACCGCTTCATTGCTTGCCAAAAATATTACACACATGCGATAATAATTATATTTTACACCGATTGAATGATATTAGGTTGCATGCGTTCAGACATTAGCTAGTTGATAACTTTATTTTGTATGCAACAATAAACTTGTTTAGTCGTTCGTGTAAATAATTAAGGAACTAATATTACAGTTTGTAATAAATGTTTAAGTTTTTCTTTAAGTAAACTAATTTTTTCCAAAAACAAGCTCTCGGAATTGATTTGTGTGTTTTGCCCACTCAAAATCTGTTTCAACCAGCTGTTTCTCAAATAAATTTATTCAGTGCACCATCAAAAGTTATATTCATTTTATGCAAAGATTGTACACAAACAGGCAAGTCAAATAAATTTGAGTGTACTCAACTGATTTTGTATCTTCCAATATACATTCACTCAATACATTAATATACCTATTTGAAATAATTCTAACAAAAGTATCATAAGGTGCTGCGTTTATTTCACCAATACAAATAATTTAATCATAGCGCATACACATATTTATGGATTATTTGAAGATAATTCTATATTGATTTATTTACATGATAAAGATCTTTAATTATTTTGTTACGTTAAGTTATACAGATGAAGTGAATGTGTTATCTTCCAAGTACAAAATTGTTTTTAATTAGTTTAACAATATATTATACTGTAAGTGTTAAAAAATATTTTTACAAACTGTCATATTATTATAAAATTCATTTGAGCAATGTGTCGATTGTTTAAAAATCGTTGCATTTTGTTTCAAACGATTTTATAGTTTGTGCATTAATTACGGTGATATTGGAACGGAGAGAATAACTCTTAGAAATATTAAGATAAAATAAGATGTAGTGAAGTGTCTTGTAGGTTGTAACTTTTGTGTAACCACTCTACGTAGATATTCAATATTGAAACGTCACACTAACCTTAAGGCCGTTCATTATATACCTATACGAGCAAGTAGTCAATCTGCTATATACCGCTCCATGTACAAATCGTCTGAAAAACTTACTATACTATTACAAACTAAACAATACTATTACAATTTACTTTTTTTCTCATTTAACCCACTCTCACTCACCGTACACAGTTGTGTACACCGTTTAAAAAAATTTACTTTTATTTAGAAATGGTGTGCACACCTGTCCGGTGAGTGGAAATGAGCTTGGTAAATTAAGATCTACTACACAATTGCTGCCAGAGAAAATAAGCAAAAATTAAGAAAGAGTACACAATTTATCATCCATGTCCAATAAAACTGATAGCATTCGAGAAGTGTACAAAATAACAATGTTATGTGGTTAATGTAGTGGAGCAGTAGAAGAGTATTTAGTATTTTATGTATAGATGAAACTTCATCCATCTTATTGCCTTGTTTCCTTCACTTAGGTAGTTAGTACTTAACCTCCAAAGTATAATTATTGGCAGTCATTGACTTCTCTATAGATTCTCTCCTTTCGATATTGACTCTCCCTTGTGATACAGTACGATAGTACTTAATATAATAAACATATTAATATTTGTACTTAATTTGTGTGTTACGTATATTTAGGTATTCACAAAAATAATAATATTATATTAAAATATTTTGATACATATTTTTGGTTCTCACGCCGACACGCTCTCTACAACATAACCTTACGAAATCTCATCAACGTCCGCGTTTGATGTAAGTGATGAACCAAAAGTGCATATCTATAAAATATAGATATATATATTATTTAATCTATTTATTTTTAATATATTTGTTTTACCAAATGTTTGTTTAACCCATTCCCACCCACATTACTCGGCTGTGTTATTTAAAAAAGTTTGATTTATATAATTTCTATTGGAGATTGTATTGGAATCGAATAATATAAATCAATTACTTTGAAATGGTGAACACACGCCTGTGTACGGCTGGTGAGAATGGGTTAACGAATAAGTGTATAATGTAGTCTATTTGATGTTGTTATTAATAAATTATTTTATGAAAATGTATTAAATACAATAATAATAATTATTATTCTTAGTGTATGCAATATACTATGTGTGGTGCATTTAAAAAGGATGTGATTTTTTATTTATTCATAAACAAATTAATGTGAAGGAGAATGACGTGTATTTCAAATCACTCTTTAATTTACAAGATGTTAGTTTAATATTTCTGAACTGTGAATGTTGTGAGTTTCTCTAGTCAGAATTGTATATTATTGACTATCCTAGTGACTACCCATCCAATATTGTTAACATCAGACCAAATTGACTACAACATTTTAAATTTTTTACTAATTATCATTATGTGAAAAACACTTCCAACTTTTTAATGCAAATATTACACTCCTGATATTTCAAGTTAATTTCTTACAACCATCTTCTTAAACTATTTTGAAACAGCTTTGATCATCACTACATTGACTAATGAGACTACCTTATTATGTTATTATCATCGTAAAAGGATAGAAAAAGCTTTTTATACCTTAGTGGCTAAAAACTTAAAGATTTAAAACCTTAGCGTAACTATTGTAATATTTGCATTGAAAATTTGGCTGTCAAATTGACTAACCTTCATTTTTGTACCAATCTAGGAGGCTATCCAGTATTATTATAGATAAATTGCGCCATAGAATGGTAACCCTTACATCCCAGAGCACCTATTCAGATACATGATCTGTCAGCCAGTTTTGTTCTCAGTGTGGACTGAACAAGATGACATTACATAGCATAGCAACCACTGTGATGTACCTTCCTATATAATACATGATATTATCACGTAACTTATAACAATTATATTTCTCCTATCATCAATCTATTTATTTTATTTATATTGTACTTTTATCATACTACAATAATTCTATGATATTTCATATACACACTACATTTTATCTATAAAAAGATACTAAAATTTTATTTGAATATTATTTATAGAAATAAATGAATAAATATAAATGTATTCCTGTTTTTTTTTTTATTAAGTCAAAATTTAATAATATTTTTCTGATAAAATGTTTGCTCACTTATCTGCATATTTTTAAAGCTATTTTGCAAGTATTTACTTAAAACCTAAACGGGAATCTTTTTGTTTGCCACTAAGATTTGTAAAGAAATCTTTCATATTAATAACATTTCGTCTTCAAGATGAAATTAAAATATTGACAATTGTTTGTGTACTTAACAGACTGTAATGGTGCTGCAAAGATGAGAATTCTTAAAGAACCATTCACAATAGTTCCAATTTAACAAACTATTACAAAGCATACATAATACAGAAACATTTAACGTTGAAAAACCATGTAAAGGTATGCTTATAGCGCTACCTTATGTAAAAATAAAATTCACCACAGCATTGGATAGGTATATAGAAGTGCTAGGCTATAAAAGGACACAACTTGGAAAAAAAGAAAAATACATAAAAAAAGAGAAGAAAAAGTAGATCTGACAGGCGGGCACTTATATAAATAAACACTTTATGTCTTAGATAAAAAAAATATTACCCAATTGGCGGGCTTATTGCCTCGGGCAATTTCTTCCAACCAACCAATATAGGCAGGCACTTAATCACTAAAGGAGTTTTACTTCAAAAATTCTCAAAATGTCCGATCAAAAGACAAGTCATTAAATACCATCACCCAACTGATTGATGTACAAGATAACCAGATATCATCCCCTTGGACATTTGGTTTTCTGGTATTGGTCGTCAACTTGTAACACTTTCCCCTTAGAGTGACAACTACATTAAAAGATGATAAAAAAAACTTAAAACTTATTAATGAAGCAGCAGGAAAATAAAAATAAAGAGTTTGACAATAAAATGCAATTTATTTTTATCATAAAAGTAGGTATTACTTAAATTTCTATGCACTTCATTTCTATAAAACACATTTATCAATAATATAATACACGCATTTATTTTTAACATTCAATGACAATGCAATTTGTTAAGATCATTCATGATGGTTAATTAGGTAAGTGGCTCAATATACAGGTTTTTCCTTGAAGGGGGTTTCTTGAAATGGATTTTTATTAGTTTCATAATATTGTTAATCCACCAGAGAGCCCCTCCGAGGAGGGGGGTCCTATGGACACTTTCTTTCCACTTGTCCCTTGCCAGCTTCATCATATTCTTGGGACGAAATCCACATTTGTTGGAACGAACCAATTGAAGCTAATATTGATCCACCTAAAACAAAATTATGCAGATGATTAAAAAATATAAAGAATTTAACATACTTCTATACAAAGATGACAATTTAGCCAGCAGAAATAAAATTCTATCTAAATAGATTCTTTATAAATAGAACCCAGGACCACTTTATTGAAAAGTCAGCCGAGGACAATGTTCTTTAGGTGGGACACAACCTTCCCAAAATTTATGGATTCTTGCATCATTTTCCAGGACTAATCTAACATTAAATTCAGAACCAAATACTGAACACAATAAATTATTATTCGATTTTAAGCGGAAAATTATTTAGGACGCCTGTTCGAGTCTAGTATCGAGCATGGGATTTTTTTACATATTCAACATGTTGGAAGATTTCCATTACTTGGAATATCAAAGGTTTCAACGAAATTGATCACCTAAATGGCATACTTTGTAAATCTTAAGCGATCATACTAAACCAGCCTTCATAACAGCTGTAGAAGACGGTGCTAAGCTCGTAGTGATTCTAATTTAAACTAATTGATTCAATGATTGTATCAAATGGTTCTATATTTCCTTAGAAGGCTCCTTGTAAAATATAATATAATCATATTATTAAATCATGTGATAAATTACATACCGATCCACGCAGAGAACCTTCTTTCAGCACTGTTATTAGCAGCTATAGTTTTGAGTCTGACTGACGATGGTGTTCTGGACGAAAGGTCTCTGGAAAGACGTTCGGCCCAACCACTGTATAAGGTGGCCCCTCCAGTGACCACCACAGACCCCCACATGGCAGGTCGCATATCAATATCACACATACCGACTGCCGTTTGAACTAGTTGCGATGCCCCCACCATCTGGTGATCGAACAATGTCTCCGCTAGTCTGAATCTTTCTGGACCAAAATCTTGATGGTAGCCGCATGGTAATTCATAGTGAATCGCGGGGGTAGAAGCTGCAACCCTTTCATCATAAGGAGATTCGGAAACCTAAAATATTGTGTTATTATACTTTATATTCTCATTTCGTCGGCAATATCGCAGGAACACGTAAGTTGATTTTTTGGTGTTTTTCACAATCGATCAGACAGTTGTCACATTATTGCATATACACTCATCTTCATTTTTGACTCTGAACACATTTATTTATATTCACAACCACAAGCAGGTTGCATTTTTATCCTAGGAACAGATACATAGATAGTTTATTATTTTGTGAGCATTAAAAAAAAACTAGTTATGTGGTCCTGCAATATTGGCAACAATTTTACTTATATCTGTATATAAAAATGGAGCCCTATTTCCCATAGTCATCACAACGGACAGCTGTATCAATTTCACTAATTCTTTTTTTTTGTTGTATTTGCAATTATTCGGAGAAGGTTCTTATGAATGAAAAAATCAAGAAAGTTCCTTGGGCCATCAGATAATATAAGAAAACTTAACTTAGGTAGGTAACCTTCTTAGTGCTTTTGACAATATAAACATTTCTACTTTTGGATTTAAATTGGTGATTGACGAAACTGTCAGTTATTTCATAATTGGTGCGATAGTTTAAACAGATTCATCGATCGGAACTACATTGGTTATTAATTTATCATTAAATGTTTATAAATAAAAATTATCACTATACAAATACAACAATTATAGTAGGTACCTAAAGACAAGACGACGTTTGTCGGGAGGGCTAGTCTAGTAAGATTATTTCAAATGCTTTTATCTCTAGATTTAAAAGAGGTATCAAAGTACAATACCTGAACAACCGTTTGTGTGAAATCATTGAGCACTTGTCTTGTCATGTATTCTTGCCAAGATGCTGTAAGGCCCTCGGGAAAAGGTCTCACAGTGTACCGGGGTTTCTCCTTCTCTCTTACCATCTCCTTGGTCTACAATAAAACGACAATATGAAGAATATATGAGGATGTTGCTTAGCTTGATAATACCGCTGACAGTAAATATTTACCTGCACATGAGTGGCAGGAGTAAGAGGTATTCCTAAGGAAGATAGTAGTGTCCGCGCTTGTTGGGCTAAGTGATCTCCACCTAAGGAGCTTCTGACGGAGGCTGCCGATAAGGCATAACCATCTAACACTGGAATAGCTGATGTATGTGTTGCTCCTGAATCAACTACTAAAGCAGTTGATTTACCTGTAATAATAATCAGTGAGATGTTATATAATTTGGATAACACAAGATTTATGAAAGTCAAAAAACACATGAGATATTATTAAATACCATTAGCGAAAGCAGCAAGTACAGCATTTTTTACAAGAAAAAAGGCTGGAACATTATATTTTTCAAACATCAATTCTGCAAGTTTTTCTCTAGCTGGTCTTGCTGTCCATGATGCTTCGGAAAATAACACTGGGTGATATTCACTAGATGATTTTATAACCTAAAAATTAAATCAACACATTTGATATTAATACTTATATTAATTTATCAATGTTTCTATTTCCAGGAGTTAACTAAAAAATATGAACCTTAGAATATGCATAATCCAGAACTTTCTCAAATAAATCCCAATTTTCAACACTACCATCTTTCATATAGGAAACCACTTCCATACCAGGTCGGGGAACATTGAGAAATGTTGTGTCCACAAAATACCGTGAACTGTTAGTGCCTACAAAATAGAAAAAAAGCTTTATTCCGTCAGATAATGACAGAGCATATTATACATTATTATGAGCATTGTTTGAGTTGAATAAATCCCTTAAATCGAACTTATTACGTGAGGCATTACATATTTCCAAAACAGTTAATAACACTCGATCATGTTATTATTATCAATAGTAGATAGACATTCAACGATAAACACAGTATGTAATAAAACAAAAAGCTTTAAATGTCACTGTCGCATACCTGAAGAAGTGACATTATTGTCTGGTTTTTGTTCCGGTTCAGGAATACTTGGAGTTTCGGGGCCAACACCTACAACTGCAGGTATTTCTGCTTTCGGGGTGTCCTCTTGTGCATATCCAACACGAAATGAAAAATGCCCGGGATCAAACACCAAGGCGCCAATTTCGTCTCCGCCATACAACATACCGTTAGGGCCACTCATTCCCGATGTAGTTCAATAAACTTTAAAGAGCAATTCAGTTATATTTTTAAAATAATTTTCCCGCAATTAAATGAACCAAAAATGGTAAAATCCTTTCAACAAACAACCAAACCGGCAAAGGACGCTGACTTGACAATTGACATTTATTTTGACAATTCAAAAACCATAGACAAAGCCACAGAAAAAAATACACTCATAGATAATAATGAGGATGAATCATAATCTAAATACCTACTACCGTAAGGCGAAAACACAAAGAAAGCGCCGGTCGGAATTGGCGTTAATTATTGTGTTTTCACATTAAGGGTAAAAACACTAAGAACGCTGATTTCGACCAGCGCCGATCAGCGCAAAGAATATTTCTATGCATTTGAATGGGTATTAGGCCGGGCCGATTTGGGTTTCTTCCATTATTGCTAACGTAATAGTTATACTTTAGTGCTAAATGCTGTTCATAATAGGTATGCAAAATATTTTTCGATTTGAAAGATATCTTCTGTCTCCGAATTGAGCTCAAAATTTCAAAAAAATGTAAAATTTATCGTATTTTGAAGCAGGTATAAATAAATTAAAAATATCTTTAACTTAATATTTTTTAAGATTGTATCTCATATAAATGACGGAATAATCAGTCCTGTATGATATAAAGCATAAAAATGCAATTTTAGATAGAAACAAAGTATATAGAGCGCCGCGAAAAACCAAAGAAAATCTCATGAAATGAGAAAAGGGTTAAAAATACTAGTATTGTATTTTGATGGCCCTAAATCAAAAGTTATAGGCAAGTGATTAGAAAAAGTAGTCAAAAAATACAGATGAACGATAAATAAGAGAGTGTTAAAGGAAACTGATTCTAAATTGATGGAAAATTTGGAAAACCGAAACCGATAGAGAGATCGATTACAGATTTCTTTCCAAAAAGCAATATTTCATTTGATCTTTTACTTGTCGTCTGATGTGATAAGTGTAGGTAAATATCGGAAAACATGATTGAATAATTAGTTTGCAGGAGAAAAGACTAATAACACCATTAGAATGAATTGTTTGCTTATTGCAAACCACAAGTAATCCTAATTGAATGAGTCGCCGGTAACCTAGAAAAAAAAACGACTAGTAACAATAATTATTAAAGTTTTTGTAAAATAATATTATATAATATTATAAAAGCATTATCAACATATTATGTTGATAATGCTTTCTCAAATCATCATACGCATTCTGACCAAATTGGAAAACAACTGGAAAAAAATAATTGATATTGTGTTTTAGGTGATTACAACAAAATCTACTATTTTATCATTTCATAATCTACGAAAAGATCAATTATATTTATTATAAATTGGCACAGTCATACCAACAGAAACATTTTTTAATGATTTAGGCAACTGAGCTCCAGGAAAAATGTTCCATGTTAGATCGCTAAACTAAGCTAATAGGATTCTGCGACTGCGTTTCTTTCAGAAATTTTGATGACCTTAACTTATCTTTATTTTTAATGTTTGTGCACCAACTTACCTTGTGACTGTTCCCGTTACCTATGGAAGTTTAATTTCTTATCCATATATTTATCAGATGATCAAAACTGTTATATAAACTGTAATTACTAAAATAAAAAGCTATTTCGCTCAAAATACAGATGTAGTAAGAGAATGAACCGCTCGCCGGATAGTGAAAGCTCGAATTACCCGAAAACACGCACCTTTGATCCTTGGAGTACCGAAAGTAAATTTTGAAGCATCTTTTACAAGAACTACGTAATAGACAGACAGCAAAATGTAACAGAAACACCAATCGACAAGTATCCAACGAAGATCTTACGGCATTCATTACATACAATGGCGAAGATGAATAAATACAGTTTCCTGAATTTTTCTTGACATATCCAAGGAGTTTGACAATCTGTGAAATTGTCAAAGAAGCCTCGCCAACTATTCGAAGAAATTCTTCAAGAGAAGATTATATAAAAGCTTAGAAAGCAACGAGTAAAAAATATATCAAAGCCAATTTATCAAAAACAATCACTGCAAAATAACATAATTTCATGTACTTACATTACATAAAAAATTTAAAAGTTTTATTTATTATTTTTGTGTAATTATATAAATAGAAGTATGTACTTAAATTATCTGAGGTATAATAAAAAAAAATGAATAAAAAAACAAGGCCGTAATCATTTTACATGATTATTATAAAAATGTCAGTTAGTATGGGATATTTTCGTCCCATACAAAACTTCAAAGTCGATTCGGAGACAGAAGATCTTATTTTTTTGTCCTGAAATTTTGTAGATAGTTATAATACATCATAAGGCAACAAATTATCACTATTACATTAAGATTAGAAGCACTTTTTTAACTTCCATACAAGAACGGCCCAGCCTAATGGGTATATTATGCACACAGCAAAAACAAGAACCCTCTTTCCGGCTTGCCCATTCAAATTCATTGAAACCATAGAGACATTCTTTGGGCCGATCGGCGCCGGTCGGAAACAGCGTTTTTTTTGTGTTTTCACCCTAATGATGAAGCCACGTGAAACTTTAATATGTTTGTAACCCTAATATGTAAATTTATACCTAGATGGGACAAACTTGAAAATATTGAAATAAAAATCATAGGGTTTAAACTATAATATATATCTATACTCCAATGTGACCCCAAATAGGAGCATAAGGAGGCATGGAGAACTCTTCCCTGCGTTCAATTTTACCGAGTTTCATCGACCTCCTCCTACGACATAACCAAATCTCTCAGCAGTTCAACGGAATGTACCGGCACAATGTAAAGTGAACCTAATGGGATAAATAATAGCGCTATTAACAACTTGTTTTTTTGACAAATTTGGGCAAAATGAAATTGAACTCAAATACCTACAATAATAATTATTAATTTAGCATTATTATGATTCTACAACATTTGTTCAAAATCACTCGATTTCAGGTGGAAGTCACAGTACCTAACTAAAAATAAAATTTGTTCAAAATAATTATTAGAATGAAAGTTTTAGAAATCCTAATCTTTTGTTTGCGTGCGTATTTTTGTCCAATGCAAAAAAGTAATGCTGTATTCAATTTTTAAATCTATCTTACGAAAGGTGTGAAGCAAGGGTGCATCATGTCACCCTGGTTGTTCAATTTGTTCTTTGATTTTTGCGTCAGTGGGTTAAAAGATATAAATATAGGGGTTGAATTAAATGGAATAAAGGTATGTGCGCTTATGTATATGCAGATGATTTAGTACTTATGGCTGAGTGTGAAAATGATTTGCAAGAACTTGTGTCAAGTGTGTTTGAAAATTGTGCAACGAATGAATGGTCTAAAAATGAATGTAAGCAAAACAAAGGTTTTGGTATTTGAAAGGGATGAAGCAAGAACGAACTGCAAAGTAACCGTAGAAAATGAATGACTTGAGCAAGTGAATGAGTATGTGTATTTAGGAAGCATGTTTAGTCGTGATAGAAAGTGTGAAAAAGAAATCGAACGTAGGAAAGTTGCTTGTTCCAGGGTGGGCGGTGCACTAAGACCTATAATGAGAAACAACAACGTCTCACTACAAGCAAAGAAACTGGTGCATAACGCAATCCTGCTACCATCGATGATGTATGGTTGTGAAACGTGGACATGGACGAAAAAAGAAGAATGTAGTATAAATGCAGTAGAGATGAAATCTCTACGAAGAATATGTGAAAAACTTTATGGGATATGGAAAGGAATGAAAATATTAGGAAAGAATGTGGTATGGAAGTATGTGTTGTGACAAAAGATGAAAGTTAAAAAGGAAAGGTGTAAGAAAGCGTGGGCGACCGAGAATGACGTGGATCGAACACATCGATTCCATCCTCAAGGAAGGCCAGGTAAGAAGTAAGAGAAATAGGAGAAGCTGTATGAGAAATGTTATGTCGGTGGAAGAAGCGAAAGAAGTATGCTTGGATAGAAAAGAGTGGAGGTCCGTTCTCTCTGCCTACCCCGTACGGGACACGGCGTGATGGGTAAAAAAAAAAAATTTAAAAACATCTTTTCGACTAACACAATAATATATTTTTAGAATAAATAGTTACCTATAAAGCGATAATGATGATACGTTGTTTTACATTTATCCATCGTTAAGGGGCTATGTAACGCAAAATATTTTTCGTGTCTGAATTGGAATATAGATTCTGATTACGCTCCTAATTCCAATTAGACCCCCAAAATCATGGATATAAAAACTACTTGAGATGACAAAATGTTTAAAATCTGTTAAAATATTTAGTTAAAATCGTATCTATCCATCTCAACTAACATAACGAACATAATATATCGCTATTTCATTTACACCCTCTTGTTCATAATAATAATAACTTTTTTTTGTGCGCAGTGGTGTAGCAATATACTTGTGAAGTATTTCTGTGGAATAAGAAACATTTCTTTATTCTTTAAACACATTTCTTTATGATTAATCTATCAATATTTTGGTTTTAAATATTCAACAATTTAAATATTGAATCATGTAAGCTTATCAGATGTGTTATATTGTGATGAATTAAGTACCTACTTATAATATTTTTTTAAACACATGGAAAAACTAAAATCTTTCAAAATAATATATTTATGCGATGATATTATCTTCAAATACCTACATAAGTTCCGCGAAAGACTAACCACCCAATCTAAATACCTACTCAGACATGTTACATAAAATACTATAAAAACTATCTGTTCCGCCACTGTTAAAGAAACAAAACATACATTTCCCACAATGTGACGTCTTAGAACTGCACAAGTTTGGGTAGGTATGTGGCTAGGCAGAAACACTAACACATTTGATTGCATTTGAGAAGACACAATAATATCAACCATCTGGTAACAAGTAGTGTCCGTTTAGGGACTAGTAAAAATAATAATATGACTTACAGCCATTGACGTGATCTTTTGTTCACTTGCAACCATGTTTTTATGTTATATCCCACAAAATGATCCTTTTTTGTGTTCACTATCCAATGGAACCCATCGAAATTTAGTAAAAATAAATAATTCCAATAGATTATAATTGTGAAGTTCGTACGTAACTCCATATATTTCATATGATAAAACTAATCCAGCTACGAGAAATATTTTCATACTTTTAATTTTCGTCGGTAAGTCGATGATTTCTAAGACACTCAATCAAGAAATGTCCGCGGTAAATATTTTTCTAATAGACTGCATCATTCTATTTGGCGCGCGGGAATGGTGGGGCGATCTACGTAGAAAATGTTACGTCGTAATAGTTCCAATATGGGCCACCGCGAGCCAAAAAGGAAAGCGCCGACTATGCATACAACAGAGCAGTTGCTGCAATAAGATATGTCTAATTGACCGCAGTTCTGAACGTGGTAAAAAGAAGTTGAGATCCTTTGAGAGAAGATATGACTGATTTATAAATCATTATTTTCTATGCCTGTCGTCCGAGAGGTTTTGCTGCTAGTTATAAATTTAAAGAAACATGATGATGTCTCACAGAACAGTAATGTGTCGATTTGAAAAATCACATTGTATGGGTATAACTCAAACACGTTTTTACAGACATTCACTAGGTCCGTGTAGTGTGTGTCCTATATTATTATAGTCTTCCTTGACTCCAGATGACTGGCCAGATGCAATGGCTAAAAATATACCTAGGTGGGTATGTTTTTATAGATGTGACAATTTTTTTTTTTTTTTCTTATAATGGCCTTCACCTTGAAGGTGTTCTTGGCCAGTCTCAAGTAACTAAAGATGTGACAATAATCGTTTTTTTTTTTTTTTTTTTTTTTTCACTCACTCTCTAGGAACCATAATACAAGATAGCACTGTTGTTTCATTCGCAGGGTGTTGAAAGTAAACCTTCATTTATGTAGCTTGGCTCTACTTTTCTTATACCTAGAATGAATGAATGAAAGATAATAAAACTCCATAAGAAAAAATTTGCTGCTAAAGAAGCAGTTTTTTGTAAGTTTTTGCTGCATCACTCGATCCATACTTCGGGTGCAAGTCAGTTAAAAAAAAAGAAGCAGTAGGTAAATTGCATATCATAAATTCATTTATTGAATCCATATTATTATTGTGCTCAATTGTATTGTGGATGGAAATAAAAACAAATAAAATATTTCTAACCATAAAAATATTGTAGATTGTTCCATCGTGTCTCACTCTTGGTGTGCAAAAAAGTGTATAATAATAATTATTTGAGATCAGATACATTATAAAAAAAAACATTATCCAAACACGTTTTTTTAAGTGAATCTGGGCTCACTCAAACACAAATACACTCTCGACATCTTTCATATAAAGCAAACCTTGTGTTGTGAAAGTGGAAATGGTCGGCACCGGGATTCGAACCCACGACCTTCAATACGATGTACGTACGAAAACCGCCTAATATTTTTCAAAATACCTACCAAATAATTTTCAAAAGACATAACACTCGGCAATGAATATTTTTTTGTCTTAAATACCTATTAGCATTTTATTTATAATCAATCAATCAATCAAAACTCCCTTTGAACTCCACTCAGGAGCATAGCGAGGAGCATAACAAGAGCTCTCCACTGCGCTTGATCTTGCGCAGTGCTTATGACCTCCTCACACACCATGTCCAACTCCCTCAGCTCTGCCTCGAAGGAACGGAACACGGTATGAGAGGGTCTTCCAGGTCTTCGAGACCCTGAAGGGAGGAAAAACAACGCTCTCCTCGGCCAACTGTCATTCGGCATCCTCAACACATGTCCCAGCCATGCCAATCTCCTCTCCGTAATGGTGGAAGGGATGGGCCTGCGCTGGGTGCGCCGGCGTATAGCGTCGTTCGTGTTTTATTGATAAGCAAAAACATGTCCAAAAAACAAAAAATATATTTTCAAAATAATTCCATATTCTTATGCGCTGCCAATTATTTTAATCCTGATTCGCAACGTAATAAGGTAGGTACTTATACATATTATAAACTTACAAAACATAAAACGTTTTTGTTTATTTCATGTTTGGCCTAACTTCTCTATATTATTATTATTTTTAGTTGGTTGGATATCAGAAAAATCATGGTTATCTAAATCTTCCTTCAGAGAGAGTCTAACGCCGTATTTTACTTAGACTCCCTCAAAACTTTGCAAAAGAATCTCTATCGCAACTTCATACAAAAAGAATGGTCATAAGGACCATTATGGTACAACGACTTGATATGAGCCGTCATGAGAAAGAATATTTTTGAAAAATAATCTAACAAGACAGAGCTTTGGTAAGAATTTTAATTGGAAAATGATTTTTAGTGTTTTCTGAAAAATCTGAGAAAATTGGCGAAAAATCCTCACGAACATATATTGTAAAATTTTCACCACGATCTTTATCTCTAAACGTATTTTATCTAAGTCTTACACTTCTCGAGATATGCGTCAAAAAGTGTTTGAGACAACTTCGATAAAACCTCAAATAACGTGTAAAGCATGCTTTTTATGGAAAATCGGCCACGAACATATATAGTAAAAAGGTTTGATCTACGTATACACATAATCAAAATTTCCTTATCCATGAATATAGAGCCGGAATTGAGCGGAGAAAACAGTGAAAAACGGCTATTTTAGGAGTAAGGCCCCTTAAGCAGATTCGAATTATCTATTACTAGCTTATACCCGTCTTGCTTTACGTTTTTGATTCCGATTGTCAGGCTTGATCGGTAGGTAATTAAACAGATTCTAGTCTAGCATCCCATTGCTTAACATACCACTTTAACTGACATAAGCACAGAAAAAGAAGAATGACACTTTTACAATTTTTGTTTTACCGACCTCATAATATTATACGAACCTCTTCAAACCACAGAGCTCTCTCTATGAAAACTTGCAAATTATGTCCACAGATAATATAAATATACTGATTATGTCGGTAGGTTCGTATAATATTTTATTTTTTTTGGAGGTCTATAATAATAAAAAAAATATTATACGAACCTACCGACATAATTTGCAAGTTTTCATAGAGAGAGCTCTGTGGTTTGAATCTTAGCTACATACATTGCCTGCTTTGATATTAATTGGGCAACCCACCCATAGAGGGTGATTTGTATCTGTCAAACTTCAGAATCAAACTGCAAATTTTTTCATTAAATCTTTATTTATTGAGAATAATAAGCTTTTAATAACATTTATATGTATAACAAATCAATCTACAATTATTTTATTACATTTTCATACCGTAATACCAAGATCCCATTCAACGTTTACATGAGTAATTTTGTTTCCAAAAGTCTTTTTGAGAAATTTGTATGAAGATCCTAAAAAATACAGTTTTTTTAAATAGCTCTAAATATATTAAAGTTAATGAATTAAAACAAACACAGTTGCACTTTCACGATAAATATCGTGAAAGTGCAACTGTGTTTGTTTTAATTCATTATAATGAACTTTCACTACGTAAATACACAAACCTTACAAAATATATTAAAGTTAATGCAGCAAATTGTATTTAAGAACCTTCTCCAGCATTTTATACTGCTCTGGGCATATTAATATCTATCTTAGCATTTGTATTTTGAGCGTGATGTTCACATATACGGTTAAAGTATTGTCAAAGGCAAATAAAAAAACATTTCTAAATTATTATATAGAAAGATTGAGGAGTTAACATAATATTTCGCTACTTCTCCTGTGTATAATAATTTAAATCAATAACTGCTATTGCGGTTGCATAAATTTAGGAAAAGATGAAATAAAATTTCAGATTTTTTTCGACATGTGGATGATGAAAATATGGGAATATCATACCTACTTATAGTTTAAAATAAATAAATGGTTTAACACTTTGGTATACAAATGTATACAGCCGGAGAACTTCTTTTTTTTTTTTTTGTAAAGAAGGTCAAAGGACCATATGCCCTTTGAGTCACCGCGACCAATAAGATCTATTGTGACATCCTTCAATGAATTCGTGGAGCGCTGCCTCTTATTGTGCCACGTCTCCAGAGGCCTCTTGCAGAGTGACAGTGCCTCTTCCCGGCTCCTGCCCTCCGCAAAAGGTCTCTTCTTTTTGAAAGATAGGTCCCAACAGGATTCCCATCTCTCGGTTGCAACAAATTATTTTGATCATGTGAACTTATGTCCACTTTGACCACTGATGTGGAAGTATTATATCCATCACACCAGGTCGGCTCTACAAAGGTGCCATGTACATCCTCCATAGCCAGAACTAGGGAAATAAAAGTCCGCCCCTACAGATCCCTGCATGTAGGGGTAAGGCAAAAAGTCACCCTGAGGTTGCCTGGTATCAGGGAGCCTCCGTTAGTTACTAACCTACCCGTTAGTCACGCATCCCTCGGCACGGGTCGAATGACACCTTGGATTGGGGATTTTTGGGCAGAAAGGTTTACTCCTTCCGGAATGATAGGACTAGGTGAATATGGATGGGAGGGCTCATAGAAGGCAGGAGGAAAGGAATCAGGTGTAGGAAATGCCCTGAATGTTGGACAGCCATGCAAGGCACCCCGTACTCTCTTCAGCTTGTTGACCCTAGCATCCACAGGGACCGAATGTAACCGCCGTTTCAGCCTGGGCCAACGTAACAGGGTCCTCCACTTGTAGGTGAGAGTCGAGTTGAAATGCAGTGGCTGAGAGGCATAAAATGCTCTTTTTTTGCGCGTAACATTTCCTTGGACCCCGACTTCTTAAGCAAGGTATTTTTTCCATCAAACGGTTTCTTCCAATCTGAGACAGGCCAACCCCGGGCAGAAGTTTCAAGGAAAAAAATATTATTACCCGAGCGGAAATAGAACGCGGGACCTCTTGATCGGTACCTAGTCGACGCCCAAACTACTAGGCTACCGAGGTCGGTATGTAATAGAAATGAAAGAAAAGTATATAATGAAGAAAACTGTAAATCCGGTGACTTGAGCTTTTGGAAGATCTACAAATACTCCCTGAAACTGGATTTGGTTGGTAGCTAAGCGGTTCAGTCACCAATTTTCGTTGTGAAGTTCGATCCCCGTTGCCGACCATCTTCCTCTTTCACAACATTAGCTTTGCTTTCTGTTAAAGACATCAAAAGTGTATTCGTGTTCACTTTGGGTAAGCCCATCAGATTCATTTCTATTAAAAAAAAACTCGAGATATGGAAGGTAGGTATCTAAAAAAATTTCCTGCCTATCATACTACTTTTCGCTTCATTTTCATCACTGATTTTCTCTTCACTGCTATTATGCCCTTTTGACCACGCTTTCCTCAATTTTAACTTTGTAGGCCGCTCAAAAAAATGCTTGTCCGATGATTTTTAGTCGTTTCTCCTCCTGAAGATGCGGACATAATATTACTAATACAGTTTAGTGTTAAAGACAAATAGCATTTATGGATCAGTAGGTAAAAATGAAAAGTGCAAAACTCTGCTGCAAAAATATTCCAAAGATTTATATTGCGGAGGGGTTACCGCCTATTTCACACAAATAATATCCAGTGTCATTTGGTTTAGGTATTTTTTTGACAGGAATCTAGACATGGTGTGGGAGGAGGTCATAAACATTGCGCAAGATCGAGCGCAATGGAGAGCTCTTGTTGCCTTAAGGGAGTTTGGATTTGGATTGGATTTTTTCGAAAGAGACATTATTTAAGATATTTGTTTTCAAATCGAATCTGAGTTAATCCCTAAAAACTTCAAGTAGGTGTATGTGTATATTAATATTAGATGAGAGTATAGGTAGATACCTACTTGATACCTTCTTCCTCAGCAGACAATGCTGCATTCTCATTACGTTATGAAATCATCAAAATGATCGTGTCCATTGTTCTAAGAGATAATACGGCTCGCAGGAAAAATAATAACAACAATAATTTTAAAGTCTGAGAGACCCAGCGATTTCTTCACAAGTAGTGGCACCCGCCCGAGAAACAGACCGAACCAGTCTTGCCTTGAGAGCCCGCCAGTGTTGTATGCGCCGTCTAGACAAGAAGTGGTCCTCTTCGTTCGTCACGCGAGAGTGTTATGTTGGTGGCAGTGACTGGTGCAACTATCGGGCGGTAAATCGAACCTCAATTCCGTATGTGATTATAAATCTAGTTCCTTTAATAAAAATGCATAGGTGACAAGGATCATTCAGCTCTGCATAGATTTCAGGTTCGTAAATTCACTCATTAATTTGATCATTATTGTGTATTTTACTGACCTTTAGATTTATGTAAGTAGGTATGTAAATAAACGAAAATATGAAATCAATCAAGTTTGCAAATTATTATTATTAACATTTTTATTACATTTTTATGTTTATAAATTTAAATCTATATATTTTGACTTATTGAAAAATAATCCACAATGAAATGAAAGGTTAACCTTTTCGCACCTACGTAATCGAAATATCCTTGATGATTCGAGTTGATTACCTACCAAATTTAATGTCCATTCTTTATACAAGCCACATGCACCAGAATCAATACATCACGTCATTAGTTTTGTAAAAAAAAGATATGCTAAGTCGAATATTGGAAAAGTATACCTAAACATGGCAGTAGGCAATCAATTCATATTGCAAAATAAGTCAAGTGTCGCATTTGTGTCAATTATTGTTGGACGTAAGGCAGTGGCTACAAGCTACAACAGCTATGAACATATTCATAGATCACGTGAGGCCAGTTCATGGGCTATGTTCTGACTGCATCCAAGTTTTTCACCTGCAATAGACTATCGATTGATTTTTTTTCTCATAAAATGAAGACGAGTTCAATCAATGCACTTTGGTCATTTTAACGCATCCGGCTCGGGTTCAGACTTACGAAGATTTTTTGTTCGGTAAGTATATACATTGTAATCCCATTATAACAATCAGAGATTTAGACGGTTAACTGTTTAGAGGACCACAAACCACAAATTTGATGGGTACGTTCCTACCTCTGTAATGAAGCCTCTCTGCTGAACGTCCAATTTCCTGTCCCGGGCTCATTCTTTCTACCAAACGTTATAAATACCTACTGTAAAATTATCCTAATGTTGTGTAGGCATAATACGACCTTTATTTCTTATTCTTTAAATTTGTTTTAACATGAAACCATTTGATATTTCTCATTTTATTAAAGTTAGGTAGGTACCTTACTTATTGATGAATGTGCATTTCCTTGGCAGGACTTCAGAACAAACCATAGAAATATTTGTAAAATATTTTTCTTTGTTCTGTAATCTTAAACAACAGGTCTTTTTAACAATCTTCAAAATATTATTGTTGGTAGTACCTACATACCTACTTCTCCAAATGATAGCTCACAATACTGGTGTAAAGTCGATGTTCTAGCGCTGTGCTCCACGAAGCTATCTGACATTTCAAATCTCATACAAATAATTTTTTTTTTAACCACAAACGTCGTTTCTAAGATGTTTTTTGCCCCTGTTTCCATTACAATGATTAGCATTAACCCAATTTTTTGGTCTCTCTATGAAAAGTTATTTTTATTTTGTGGAACTATAATTCCATACAAAATTATGAGGTGGTTGTTAGACCAGCGGTTACGACGCCTGTTTCGTGCGGAGGTCGTGGGTGGGGACCATTTTCCGCTTTCACGACACAAGCATTTGCTTACTGTGAAAGATGTCAAAAGTGTATTTGTGTTCACTTCGAGTGAGCAAAGATTAATTTAAAAAAAATGTATGAAGGATTTGAGCGCAAAGCTGTCAAATTTGGTCAAGTGACGTCACAATCATTAAATAACTTCATACATCAGCCCGTGCATTTTGGAATGCGTTCACCAAACCCTCGATTATAAGATGTTTGATGTTCCTGTCACCCCACTTGCGCTGGTGAATCCATCCATCCCCATTTGTGCGAGTTCGAATAGGTGCACCCTATGTCATAACTTGTAATGAAATTTTAAAACAAGAACATCCCGCAATGTTGACCCATTGATTCAAAATTATCTACCGAGGTTACTTTACTTTATGATTTCTAAAATTGCATGATTTCCAGGGGAAAATAGATTAAATAAACCTCTAGTTTTTACAGCTTTAGAGGTCTGAAACAGTCATTATACCTCATCCACCTTTTTCTGCCACTGGTATAATATCTATGTACCTATTCCTTCCTTTTTTATGGTGAAGAAAATTTGCAAATCTGATTGAGAATTTTTGGTATCAAAAACAATATCATTAGAACAAGTAAATAGATTATAACAACCGCTTGTGTGTATGTTAACCTTATGGGATGTCCAATTAGATAAGCTAAACAAGGCAGAGGCCAATTAATGGCAACACATAGCCAACCTATCGATGTCCATTAAGTGCATATCCAGTAAAATGATTATCCAAGTAGCCGTCCATCCAAGAAATACCAGAATAATAATAATAATAGCAGTTAGTCGTTTCTCCCAATATGTCGATGCTGGTGTGTGCACTGTGGGAACGCCTCCTCCACGAGTAATCTACTCCTTGGTGCGCACTGCGCATACCTTCATACTTGATAGCTGGTCATGCCGTGTACAAATGCCCATATTATTCACATTGCATATTACCTACAGGTAGGTACCTTAGTAACCACCTGTTCTTCTTCCATACGAATGCACCTGATTTCGAAATTCTTCATGAGGAATTTTAAAAGCTTCTCTTATCACCTTACGTCATACATACTAGATAATATTATATTTAAATGCGTCCTACCCTGCACTTGGTAAAATAGAATCTATACAGGGTGACTGGTACCTAATTCGATACATTCCTTGAAAGGGGTTATACTAGAGCAAATTTGCAACAATTTTGTTCCCATTAACCAGGGTGGTTTTCGAGTTATTTAACTTTGCGACCACTTTATAGATTGGTACCAAATTAAGTAGGTACCTAATATTTTACAATATTAAGGGCCTAAATTTCTATATTTTACTTGGTAATAGGTAGGTACCTATTTATTCACTAAGCCAATAATTATTATCGCTGGCGTCTTCTTCGTTCAGACGAGTCACATCCCCAATCCCCATCTACTTTCATAAAACTTTAATTTTCTTGCTGTCACTGTTCCATATAAGTAACATCAACGCGTTCTGAACAGGTCGTCGATATTCCTGGCCCTCAAACCATCTTTTACCTGCAAATCAAATTAAATATTTTCATCAAAAAAGTGCACAGCTATGTCGTAAATTCATGTCATCTATGTATATACTACGTGAAGGAAAAACTTTGTGACTAATTTTACGGAAATATCGCGGACGGAGGAGTATAAAATTTATTATACAGGGTGACTGGTAATTCGATACATTCCTTGAAAGGGGTTATACTAGAGCAAATTTGCAACAATTTTGTTTCCATTAACTTGGTTGGTTTTGTTTCCATTAATTAGGGGTTAAATGCCAGTTGTTTTCAAGTTATTTAATTTTTTAGAGTTTTTTTTCAATTTTCCATCTTTTGACAAAAAATTGAAATTTGTGAACAAAGTAATCCAAATAGAATAGTAAAAATACACTTTTCCAATAGCTGAATAATAAAGGAATGGTTGAAAGAAACAATCAAGAAGAAAATTTCAAAAACCCTCAGAAATACAACGTTTTATTGCGCTTGACTTCAGCCGCTGTGGTGATATATTATGTAGAAATATCGAACTAGAAGATTTAGCTGGCAAACTACACACACCAAACAACGCACTTTTATTTCGAGAGTTTTACTCATAATGACATTCTTTGTCTCAAAGTGTGATGTCGGAAATAACAAATTCTTATTTTACAATATTTGGATAACAGGAATGACTATAAGCTTTCATATTCACAAGACTTCATATAATATTTTGTACTTTGTTCACATAGGTAGGTAATTGTTTATGTATATTGACAAATATTTGAATAGTTACAAAATATTTCGTAAAATTTTAACATTTGGCATTCATGACATCTCAAATGAAACCATCTCTAGACGGTGACAAAAGTGCAATATGCCATAAGCGTTGTGTGTAATGTCTACAAACAAACCCATTGTTCGTCTGCACTTAACGGAAAAAATGTATGTTTGAGAACATAAGCGGTGTCTTCCTCTTGTACATACATTATATAGATGATTCATTTGGCACTAACAAACAACATAAAATTAATCTTGCCAACCTAATAATGACACTTCAAATAGCTGTTTACATTTTCATAACACATCTAAGACAGCATAGGATCACGGCTTATTCAAACTTACAGGAGAAATCGAAAAACCTATATAAATAAAAATAAGTAAAAAAAAAACAAACATAAAAAACTACCTACTATAATATATGCTACAATTGGTATGTATAACATAACACCAAGGTTGATGTTTTTTACGAACATTTTCTTAGCTTTCCCGGCGATGATAATATAACAGATTCTCAAACGTTGTATAAATTCATAAAAGATTAATTATTCTTCGATATTTATTCGTTACAAATAATTCTAAAAAAATCCAATTTCGCCGAGATGATCCACTAAATACTAATGTCTACCAGTTATTTATTTTTATGGTGAAACGTTTCTTAGGTGTAAAATATACATCATTGATTTATCGAAAATACTGTTGCTAAAGGACTAATATTTTACAATTAAAAGCTTTTTTGACTCCGGTGGTAGGTACCTACCTATAAATAAACAATTTATAGGTACCAAAGTGAGTATATAAATAAAATGATCTTCGTCGGTATATGTAGTCTCGCTGCTGATATTTCAAAAGGCTAAAAGGCATGCATCCATTGTTTGTGTATTCGTAATAGTCAATACCATGTAGGTGTATTGGTGTTCCTCTCATTATATTACTCTTGTATGCGTGTATCCATGTTTAGAAGGTTGCTCCTTGCAACAAAGGCGGTGGTGAGTGTATAGGTACCTACTGTATAAATCTGCAGCCAACAATCCAACATGGTGAAGTCGCCTTCACTCCATGACTGTTTGCTTATTTCCACATTCGCCGATCCTTCATCACCGCCACTCGCATGTCCATCGTACGTGACGCACATAAGTGCCTGTTGATTGGTTTAATAGCCATCTATTTCCTCCCAGTGTCAGGCAGGACATCGACCACAATATTATGAAGAAGATCAACGCCTTGTGGATGTCCACTTTTTACTTCTGCTACCATTTAAACATTTTTTTACTATTATTACTTTATTTTCCTCATTATTACCACATAAGTATTACAAGTAACTATTAACAATTAAAATTACACGCGCAATATATAGGAAAATTCCCTCAGAAAGCCAGATACTGTAAAGAGTGTAAGTACACAAGAATTAAAATAATGATATACGAAAAAAAAATAGCGAGAGGATAAAAATATCATCTAGTAGTCTAGCTAGATGATCGCCCGCCGAACTTCGACCCACCGTTAAACTCCGTTCCAATTTCATCTAGTAGTCTAGCTAGATGATCGCCCGCCGAACTTCGACCCACCGTTAAACTCCGTTCCAATTTCAAACATCAATTCCTATGAAAACTATTTTTAATAACAACTGGCATACAACAGATTCAGCCAATAAGTTTACACAACAATAATTTATGATTCTGAGTATTCAGTTCAACGGGTAAGCGATGATTGTATAGGTAACTTTTAAAAAATTCAAAAGATGACGGTGTAGTAGAAAACAAGTCACCTATGAAGTGTGTTTAGTTATGTTATACTAAAATATATTTTAAGACAATGTTCGTTTTATCCGAAACTATTATTTAATTTTTAACATTAATATTTATTAGAAAGTAGCAGTTTTAAGCCCGTAAATTGTCGCGTGGATCTTAGAACTCTTTATTTTAGTTTTCAAACTCTTTGATTAGGTGCAGGAACTTGCTAAAACTTGGTTAGTCGTATCAAAGATATGTTCGCAGGCCACAGAGACCCTAAAAGTAGTGTGTAAGCAAAAATCCTTTAGTCTCCCTAACACACTTTGTTACAGGGCCCGTCTTTATAAGGCAAGCTACGCCACTGAATTCATGAGATAATTATCTCAATATTAAAAAGTAAACTTGAATCATTTAAAATATCTGAGTATTATTTCCACTTTTTCCTGTTCTCGGGCCTTCATTGCTGGAGGAGCCATTGCTGACAGTCATTGGCATATTTGCTGACTAATAATTATTACCTGCGCCGCCTACGTGCCTTTGTTTTCTGTTCGTTTAGGCACCGCGCCATGTTGCTTCTTCATCAGTGAATTCTTTATAAACTTTTACTTGTCCTCTTAGCAATAATTGCCCTTAACTTAAGAACAAAAGGTTCCCTGCAGTTATGTCACAAGCTTACAGCAAAATGTTATTGTAAATGTCTTGTGTGTGTATATTATAATACAAAATTTTCTCTGTATTAGGGCTAAGGTATTTGTAGCAGGTACAGGTCAAATCACTTTATAGCGAATACCGAAGTAACGAAATTTCCAGTATACAGAGATGTGATGCATTTCAAATAAAACCATTTCAAATGGAAATGCAAAATGTACATTTCCATTTTGCATTTTAAATGGTTTCTTTTTTCACCCATTTCCATTTACATTTTAAATGCTTTTCTCAATACATTTTCATTTTAAATGCTTTTTTGGAACCTAAATGCTTTTTTGGAATCTCATCGCAGTTTCTATTTTTCGTCGTGCATAGAAAAAACATAGATTATGAAAAAATCTGTCAATGTCATTTGTTCACGCTCAAGAGCTTCTCTGTGGAGCTTCTACGAGCGGCTCGAGACAGAACCACGGCTACCAATAGGATTCCATTATTATTACGCATGCGCGTAAAGGGTATGAATTTTTACAAATTTGGCGGGTTGGAGGGATCTGTTAAAAAAAATTGCTCAAAGCCTAGTGGTGGCCTACTTCGTATTGTTTTGTACTGAAAAGAAATGTCAAAATACAATTCAAATTATCGTATAATAATAATATGTGACGTTTTTTCGGTGGAAGACTTCATTGAATGTTTAAAAAAATTCATGCTTTCAAATTTATCGTCGTTTTTTACTCGTAACACATTTATTAATTTGCAGCGCCAAATAGTAATAGTTTAATTTTTTGTCGTCGGAGCATATTATAATATATTTATTTTTTATATCAATGAATTTGTGCGCACGCTAAGATAACACAAATAATCTGCAGCTGCCCCCCCCCCCCCCCCGCCCCCCCTAGAGATTTTAAAATGTAGGCAACTGCAAAGCAACCAAAGTTCTAAGACCGTGCTTTGCCGTTAAATCCTAAAAAAATCTTCATACTCTTGACTATACTTCAAATTCATATATTTCTCATCCTCCACAATATAGGATATAGGGAGAATAGCCTATGACTGGGTTCAATTGCCCCCCTCCCCCCCTAGGCCTTGGGCTGGCAACGCCCTTGTTTCACAGTAAGAAACTTAATGCTTGTATCGTGAAAGAGGAAGATGGTCGGCACCTGGGAATCCTGGGATCGAACCCACGACCTCCGCAGGAAGCAATGCGAAAGCCGGCGTCGTAACCGCTAGTCTACCAACCACTTCCATATTTTATTGTTTTTTTTTTCTTAAATGAGAAAAAATAAAGTTACGTGTTCCTGCAATTCGACGAAGTGTGATTCTTTCTATTACCTTTTAAGTGAGGAGATCTCTCTAATGGCCACATTTTTTTCCACACTTACGTTTTTGGTGGCTTACCAAATTTACCCTAAAAGAAAGTACTCGTTCGCAATCGTCGCATTTATTCATGTTGACTCAGGCTGGTTTACTCAAGCGCGGATCCAGGGGGGTCCAGGCCTTTAATCTGAAGTACCTACAGTACTTATATTTACTAAAAAAATACCTACTTTTCTATTATA
The DNA here is from genome assembly GCA_963576905.1 of Mystacides longicornis. Taxonomy (NCBI): domain Eukaryota; kingdom Metazoa; phylum Arthropoda; class Insecta; order Trichoptera; family Leptoceridae; genus Mystacides; species Mystacides longicornis. The sequence goes on from OY756425.1 coordinate 18,283,039, forward strand.
AATCAAGTTATTGTGGTTCATGACCCCCCCTGGATCATGGAAATGACCTTTTTTTTTAGGAAAAGTTTAGTTTCTAGTTTCTAGATACCAAATTTTGGAAATGACCTTTTTTACTATGTCGTGACCCCCCCTGGCGCGAATGCTGGATCAGCCCTTGGGTTTACTATGATCACGTTAGCAACATTCGCCATTTTGTAGTCAAATTTCAAATCCACACCCCTTATTAAATATATTCAATGACCTCCGCCTATCTAATTAGTATATGTTTGCTTGCTTTCTTAATTTAAAGACTTATAATCCTTAGGCTCTTTCACAGTCAGCTATAATTAAAGCTTGTGTCGTGAAAGAGGAAGACGGTCGGCACCTGGGATCGAACCCACGATCTTCGATACGAAACAGCGCGAAAGCAGGCTTCGTAACCGCTAGACTACCAGCCACATGGACTTAACTAATTGAATTTAAGAGTAGCTCACTGTCAGTCATCAGTGACTTCAACGCCCAGTGATTTAATTTACTTTCTATTGCAATTTCAGATGACGAGAGGCTGCCACGATAAATACAACAACAGTTAGCAGAAACTGGACTACAGTACGAGCAGCTTCTTGAAGGAAACACTTCATCACACAGTTGACTCGCAACATCAGGAGGGCATAAGACATCCAATGGTGTGGCCATCAGAGTTACGTCATACCACCGCAGAGTAAATTGATGTGAGACCACACCGAGACCATCAACCAATTTGTTAACTGAAGTGCTTTTGTTGTTATCAGTGAAATAAGTGTCGGTTAATCACACAGCCAAAATGAGGCCGTTAATGATTGTAACTCTTTTGTGTTGTGTCTTGAACTTCGTGCATGCTAAAGGTAAGAATCTCCTTTGCTTCTTTTTCTTTGACCTTTTTGTACTCGTTTGCTTCTCAATACAATCCTCCATGCACACGCGAGGCTATGAAGGTATCACAAAGCCATGGATCAACATTATCCATCAAGGCACCAACAACAAAAGAGATCTTGATGAGTTTTCTACTTCATCGGCTTTCTGGACCAAAATTTTCCACTTCATTTTCGCTATTATAGCAATATCATCGACCCATCCTATGTGTGGCTGTGTGATATTTCTTATGTTGACCTTCTCTTTACCTGGTGTCCCTCAGAATCTCAACTATCTACATTCTCTCTTACCTTAACTATGAATATGCAACAAAAATTAGTATTATAATAAATTGATTATTTTTTCAATTCATTCCGCCCGATGCCGATGAATTATATTTGAAACGATATTTGCAGCATGTATTCTGACGATCGCGTCAACTATCCAACAACTAACTGGCAGTTAATGTCAAACTACATACATAATATAAGGCTATTAGAAAAGTTTTCAATGCCAAAAGCACTAAAAAGTTTACATAACAAAAGTTAATATTATTATGGTTGTTTATATTTGAAATTTACTAATGTCTAATGTCCCGCACACCTTCATTATTTTTTGTTTCATAAGAACCTGAAATCAAAGAAATAAATCAAAACTCCTTTTACACCCCACTTAGGGGCATAGGGAGGCAACAAGAGCTCTGCATTGCGCTCGATTTGCACTACCAAAAAGTTTGGTTCAATATCAACAAGAATCTACTTTCTTCTTTCATATAATTTTCCACAGTATCTTAAATCTTAAGATACTTCAATTATCTGTCATATGGAGTACTTATTAGATCTAACTGAACAGAACACGATTACCTACTACTGTGAAGAGTGTTAATGTTTCACCTGAACAACTCACATAGAGATGTTTTCCACGCCATGAGTCGAACCTGTACTAACCACTTGCTCGGTCAACTTTTATGTGCTTTAACGCAACCTAGTTATCGACGGCTTTACGCTCCCTCTATAATAGACTCGGTGTTACTTGTCCGAAGTTATATCATAAACCTAATGGGTTTCGTATTATTCAATTCATATTATGCTATACTTTGTACTGTATTAGTAATAAACCATGGCATTAAGATATTTCAATATCTATGTATTTTTTGCTCAAAATCATATTGAAATGAGTGATGGTATGCAGTTATGCAGATAGAACGTTTCTAGTCTAGCTATAAAACAATTGATTCAAGTTTATTCTGAAAAAAAAACAGCCGTTTTTGCTCACATACCTAGTATTATATCAGTAACGTGCACTGTTTATTTTTTCTCAAAAAAATCTCAAAAAAAACTCAGAATAGTAAACCTGCCGTCTTCCCTTTCTGAAAACGTTCCAACGTCGTTATTATCCATATTGCGAAATTCATTAAATGATTTTCAAAGGAAAAGACACATCCTTAATCAAAATTAAAAACATGTCATGAAGAAATCGAGTGAAAACTTATCGACTTCCAGATTTTTTTACAAATTAATATCTTCACGGCAACATAACAACATTTACGTATACATACCTCATTTCCATGTCTTGCTGTTTTAGTTATACACTTACTAAAAAAGTTTCGTTTAAAACAAAAAAATATATATTGACCTCGGTAGACTAGCTGCTCAAGACGCTAAATTTGTTGACAAGAGTTCCCAGATTCGACTTCTGATTGGGTCAGGTTTTTTCTTTGTGTTCACTTTAAATTCCTTGCTGGCATCCTGTTTCGTCGGCTATACATAAACGTATTTTTATAAAATGTGTCAATAATTTAAAAAAAACCCTCAACCTCTCTGGTGATAATGAAATATCGAGGCCATGCACCATAGATAAAATAGAACAAATTTAAAATATAAATAATGGGTGGTTACTGGTTAGTAGCCCAGTGGTAACAGTCGACGACATTTCCACGTACAGCGTACTATATAGGTTCGAATCCTGGTGCCGACCATTTCCACTTTCACAACACAAGCTATGCTGTATATTAAAGATGTTAAAAGTGTAGGTATTTGTGTTTACTTTCGGTGAGCCCTGGTTCATTTAAAAAAAATAACATTTACCGATAGAAGATACGGAATTTCAAATAGAGAAAAATATGGATACGGATATTAGTAGATAGGTACATATAGGTACATTACCTATATTAATTTCATTTTAAATAAGTTCATTCGATCCATAAAGGTGCATTTTTGTAGCAAACGAACAAAGAACCAGATCTTGAAAATAGAGTAGGTATATTTTCCTAATAGTTGATACTGGACACCATGGAAACAACAACTTATTATTTGGCGACGACAGTTTTCTTTCTGGTTGTTATTTCCTTGGTCAACGATTAGGAAAATAACATACTCTATTTTCAAGCGCTGGTTCTTTGTTCGTTTGGTATAAATGCACCTTAACCCAACGCACGCCACTGATATCAGAAACATCCAACTCTAAAAATTTAATAATAATTAATATAAGGAATATAATAGGAACTATACAGTGCTGAAGAAATAAAACGCTCCATAAAAACAGACAAGGAAATTTCCTTTGTTAATAGGTAGGCTTAATTACTCCGGAGCACAACAGACTGGTTTCATGTTCACATTCCGTAACCATGTCAATAGCACCACGGCACCGTAGCACCACGGCACCATGGGAGCCAGCTCTACTCCTAGGGACTCGTCTGCCCTCAGGATATACGAATACCTATACTCCCTGATAACATAGACCAACATTAGATGAGTAAAGATACCGTGTTGAATAGCTTACCGTCTATGCATAAATCAGAATCTATATTGACTGAATGACCGACTATCGCCGCCTACCTATCAAGTCCTCGCAGGCTGCATATACACACATCTTCGTAGCGGTGCGTCGGATCTTTTGTAAAAAAAAATACTCTCACACACATACATACTCCATACAGGTATCGCGTCAGTTTTGCGTTAACGTGAACTTTAGCTACTTACAGCCATTGGTGGCTAATAACCACCCTGACAACGAGAAATTGTTAAGGAAATTTCAATTAAGAGTTCTTTGCAATAAATTTTCACCATATCTGTGTAGACAAGAAGTTTAGGTTCTTACTTCTTACAGCTATCATTTACGGGTCGAATCTCAATTATAATTGTTTCATACGGTGACGCGTGATCCCTAGTTCAAATAATAGTGGTAATTCAGTTTTGCATTGCTGGAATTTCGAATATCTTAAAAAGTATACATTTCAGCTCATAGAAATACTTCCTTATACCTACTTCATTATCAATTAATTAATTACCTGTGGATCTACGTATGTAGGTAAGACACAATAATATGTACATAATTATTTTTATTATTGTGTAGTCATTTTTAAGGGCAAAATAGAGGGTCGAAGAGTGGTCAGCCGAAGTCAGGTTTCCTGCCTTCGAAATATCCGGGGTTGGACTGGAATTAGAACGTTCGAAGCGTTTTTGCAGCTGCCAAAAATATATACTCCTCAGTGATTGTCGACGTTGGGGAACCCAAAATGACACATGAAGAAGAAGAAATAGTCATTTTTATACAGTACCCCTATTCTGTAGCAAATGTAGGGTAGTCACTTGAAAAAAAGTGAGTATTAGGCGATACATTTTGTATGAAAAACGTCTATACGTATCGAATGCGATTCTCGCATTGACGTTTTTCATACAAAATGTATCGCCTAATAGTCACTTTTTTCAAGTGACTACCCTACACTTGTTACAGAATAGGGGTCCTGTTGACTAAATTTTAAATTAACTTCATTGGGATATTTTAAGATTGATTTTAGTAATAATTGGAATTTGTCTCATTTTCCTAAACATGATTTCTTTTGGGCGTTTTAATGCGCCAAGAAAAAATTAAGTTTAGTTCAAACTTATGCATTGCTTGTTTTTCAACCAGTGATTGATATGAAATATGTATGTAACAGCCATTAACAATCTTTAGATTCTAATCTTTAGTTGCGAAACGAGTTTGGACAAAACAGTGCATCTGAATCAACATAAAGAGGTTGTTGTCACAACTGTTACGCGGGCATGGCTGGGGCACTTGACTGCATTCAATACTGCTCCAGCGGCGTCTGGTATCTACAGTTTACCTAATCATTTAGAATCGGAATAACTATCATATTTATAATAATATTATATTACATACAGCTGTCTTACGTTATGTTATGTAACACGCGTGTCTGTGAGTTATACGGGCAACCTACAAACATACCTAATCATAATCTATCACCATATGTGATATCACACCGGGATAATTGATCGTTTATATTTTTTCTCAATCTTTCATATTATTATTAAAAAGTTTTTTTTTCCTTTTTTAAGCTAGTATTAGTTCTAAGGTGCATTCCCATCTACGTCTATCATTTTCATAAAAAAAACATTCAGATTGGGTATTCTATATACCTACTTATGTCAGTCTCTATTACAATTAATTTTTGGTTTGAAAGAAGGATATCATCTTCTTTTATTTTTTGTGTCTCAATCAATCGATTCATCTGTCTCTAGCAACAGTTTCTCTCTCTTCACGCCTGCTTTTCGTCATCCTACCTCTTCTTTTCTTCGATATACTTACAGCACATGTTGTATTAATTGTAGGTAAATCACCCGTTGTTCTATGTAGCTGTTTTGTGATAGGATGATTTCCACATTTGCGACCCCTTGAATATTCCTTAGAGCAGCGGTCGTCACACTTTTCTGTTCAAGGGCCACATTGGACAATGTGAGCTCTCACCGCGGGCCGCATCATGGGCGCCAGCTCCGCCCCCCCCCCCCCCCCCCCACTGGATAGATTGAAAATAAAGAAATAATGTTACTTTTACAGTAAAATTTAAAATCACTTTGGGTTACCATAAAGAAAGTGTGAAAAAATATTTGCCCCCCCCCCCCTTAAAAATTCGCACATGGGCCGCATACTTATTAATTACGTACGAAGGGGTACAAAAAACGGGATGGAATTGCCCTCGGAAGGAGATTGGGGGAAACCTCCTGTTCGATCCGGTGCCTATTGCAGACATGTCTTGTGAGCTTCTGCAAAATATTTTGTTGGTTGAGTACATCGGTCTGTCCGTGAAATATTTTTTTAGTGAAACAACTATTTCCATTTCCGCGAAAACCGTGATGCCCTATTGTCGAGAGCTACGAGTGGCTGCTCAATTTTTCTTTGGACTTTATTTGTTCGCATTCTTACTGGGTACGAAAACTGATTTTGCTATTCTGCTCCTGAGAGAAACGTGAGCCAATACAGTGCGTAAAAAAATCCCTCCGAAGTAGTTCATAGTTCAAGTAAGTCATGAAACCAGTCGAAAATCTCCTTACGACAGCATTCTAGGACTCGAAAGAGTTTGTGCTTATTGACTGTTTCTAAATAGACCAAAGTATTACCGCAGTATAGTTTTCGCAAGCACAATGCATGGTTTTGTTGGAAGCAATTGAAGTAGATCCTCAAGGAAAATTGACCGCCAATGCCTTGCTCCTCGACGACAACGCGTCGATTCGATTGGCTGGTATTCGATACTATGGTTTCTAAAATTTCAACTACCTTAAAGCCTAGCTCTGGTACCTGCCGACAATTTTCCTTCCCGAAACAGAGAAACACATATTTATTGGAAAGCTATTTTCCGACGATGAAGAGTTTAAGGTGGCCAAAAACAATTAATTATTTTTCAGAGAAAGATAAAAAATGTTTTTGAAGGCTGTTGAAAAGATACATAAATTGGCGTTGTACTGGCGCTGGAGCCAAGCCTGTAGAAGAGAATGGCTCGCAGCCCTCTACGAGTGAAAATTTTCCGGAAATGCCATACGAAAAGTAAAGAAAGTAATTGGCATTTTATAAAGCGCATTAGGGTTGAAAAGACTATATTATGTAGAATAGTTAAATTATTTTAGATTTTTCTGCCTTTTCCTTCCATTTTTCTGTCTTTTCTTTCACCCATACCGAGAATACTTTGAACTCTCCTCGTAGTTATTAAATTAAAAAAAATGATACCAACCTACGTTACATTAAAGATTTTTATTGGAAATACAAGCGCTATTCATGTAACTTTTTTTATATTATGAATTTTAGATATTTCCTTGTTTCCGATCCCCGTTATCTATTTTATTAACTTTGTCGATTTTGGCAAGATTTGTCTTTTGAAATCGCTCGCAGCATCGCGGGCCGCACAAAAATCGGCAACGGGCCGCATGCGGCCCGCGGGCCGCAGTTGACGACCAAGGCCTTAGAGGGTTGTAAAATATTGACCAAGTTGTGTGATTGAAAGAAATATTAGGTCAGAAAAAAATAAGAAGCAATCTTTATTATCTACTTATTCTAATAGAAAAATATATCGGATATATAGCGATACTTTTGTTCGTAGGTCTTCAGTCGGTTGAAGTTACAATACAAGAAGAGTTCCTAGCTGACCTTACTCCAACTATAACATTTTTTTATTATCATATTATCTACTTCTTTCTCTCTACCCGAACATCTAATTTGAAAGGCACTAATTTGTGTAAAAATCTTTTGAGGGCCAGTGATATGTTATAATATGGGGGCATATTTTATTTCATTATCATATTAATACAACTTCCCTGTTATCATTTTAAGGCCGAGTTTTTTTTAAATATGTATCACATATAAAAACATATCTCGAATCTCGATAGTGTTCAAAACAATTTAATATTATAATTCCTTGCAACCGCATTGATTTACATATGATTCAAATAAGGTTTATGTACATTTTCAATAAATAATATCTACCTACTTAAGTATGTGATCTTTGTACTTGTTTTCTTTGTCTCGACCAATAAGACCAAAAAGTATACCTAATGTGACTGACAATCATACAACTCGATATTGGGTTTACCATTTAGTTCGTGTCTGTATAGTTATAACAAACCATTTGGGTCAGACATGAGTTTAATACATGTCTACCTATGTTATCGTACTATTATCTCGTGGATAACTTGGAGAGAAAGTTTCTTGCACAAGGTTAGATTAACAGCCCAAAAAACATAAATAGTCACATTGTTGTGAGAGGTTAATCTGTGGGACACAGTTCATGACTGAAAGAGATCTTTCTGTAATTTTTACAATGTTCAACAATAACGTTTTATTCATTTATTATTATTAACAATTATCTGACACTAAATTAAGACGATGGTAAAATATTTCTTTCTACAGGAGAAGAATAAAGTACCTACACAGAATCTTCGACCACTCAAATTTCCAACTCTTGGTACATAAATTTTATAATACTATACCTAGTCCTGTTTATTCATCAGAGCTATCATTGGCAATGCCGCGGTTTGAAACTGTGCTAGAGTTAGAGCTAGAGTCCTGTTGATGATATAAACAGTTTTCACACTATTATCAAAAAATAGCTATTGTTGTAACATTACCAAAAACATGTTTACCTACGTTAAGGTATGGTATAGGTATCTATGAATCCTATAATACCCAACCCTGAGAAGGTGGCGAGCTCCATGACCCTATAAACCAAAACATACTTCTGTCTCAATTCAAAATTTACAACCACTGAAATTAAAAATTTGACATGTGTTTATTATGTAATTTTGACAAGAGAACGCATATTTAAGTATTTTCTAAAATTTTAGTGAGACCTTCTCACAAAATGAGGTTTCAGCATCGACCACTCGTTGGTGTTTCTTAGTATATTGTATTGAAATCATCAATTTAAGCATTCATTCACGTAATTGTAGTTAGATTTGAAGACAAAAGGACATTCGATTCGGCACCATCTCTAAATACATCCACGCACATTTTTACGCAAAGATCAACAATAATAAAGCAAGGTCTTTACTCTTTATGCGGCCCACACATGCTTCCACCTTCAACTGTTGCCGAGTCTTCTTAGCCGAGTCATTTTATGTGCATCCACATCAGTGGCGTACCGAGGGGGGGGGGGCGGAGGGGCGGACCGCCCCGGGCGCCTCTATTAGCAGGGCGGCAAAATATGCTCGCGCTATATTATACGGTTTTCGAAATAGGCATGTACCAAATTTTGGAAATGACTTTTTTTTTTTAGGAAATGTCATGTTACCAGATACCAAATTATAGAAATGACTTTTTTTTTTTTAGGAAATGTCATGTTTCCAGATACCAAATTATAGAAATGACCTTTTTTTTTTTTTAGGAAATGTCATGTTTCCAGATACCAAATTTTAGAAATGACCTTTTTTTTTAGGAAATGTCATGTTTCCAGATACCAAATTTTAGAAATGACCTTTTTTTTAGGAAAAGTTATGTGGGGGCGCCAAAGGGTGTGGTTCCCGCCCCGGGCGCCAATAACCCACGGAACGCCACTGATCCACATTATTATAATATCGACGACATGAACAATAAAATGTTGAAAAAACAATTCACACAACACAAATACATATAATTATTATGATTGCTATTTACTTAGGTACATATTATATTATATGTGTAAATAGATTGTTATTATAAAAGGTTGGATAGTTTCTGTAGAAAGAGATAATAATTATTATTTCAAATCATTTATTCATTAAATCACAATATATCATATGAAGTATACATCATTGTAAAAAAAAATTAATAAAAATAAATTAAAATTAAATACAATGCTATATACTAAATATAAAAATATCGGTATTATCTCTCATGATACATCACGATGTAATGTAATCATGAGAGATCTTCGAACTACAGAGAAAGGAACCTTCTTAACATCCTACATGAGGACAACAGAACTGCCTTTTGGATGGCATATCTGAGACCACAACAGATGCCAAGTTTCCCTAGATTGTCTTTAAGAGACTTAGGAATAACTCCATTCGTCGATATCACTATAGGTATTATGTGCGTGGTTGGTGTATGCCACATATCCTTGATTTCGTGAGCAAGATCAAGATATTTAATTATCTTATCTTGCTCGGCTTTTTTCAAATTTTCGTCATACGGTATAGTGATATCCACGAGATACGTTATCCCGTTCCTACGATCAACCAATACAATGTCCGGACGATTTGCGTTAATCGTTCGGTCAGTTTGTATTGGTATATCCCAATACAACTTTGTATTACTGTTTTGCATTACCGAAATTGGGGTGTACCTATAATAAGGTACTTCAAGATCGAGCAAACCATATTTCAAGGCAAGTTTTTGATGAACTATTTTAGCCACATCGTTATGTCTGTGCAGATACTCAGAACCACACAGGAGAGAACACCCAGACAAAATATGTCTGAGTGTTTCTCCTGTTTGGCCACATGCACGACATTTATCAATTATATCAGATGCTTTAATAATATATTTTTTATAATTATTAGTGACGATGACCTGGTCTTGTATTGCACAGACAAAACCTTCTGTTTCGCTAAATAGTTCACCAAACCTCAACCATCCAGTCGAATCTTCAAGACTTACATGTGATGAATTTAAAGTTTCGAAGAATCGACCGTGGAGAGACTTGCCTTTCCATATATCAACCCGATCTTGTACCCCAATTATCGGTGGTGAAACAGGATTTGATAAATTTAAGGGCGTGTACTTCAAATCACACGCAATGAGGTCTTCATAACCCAATTTATTCCTTGATGAGATAAAGTAAGATTGGAGGAGGTTTATCTCTTTGTTATTCATGTTTTTGATGTTTAACATGCCTCTACCACCAATCTTCCTTGGTAAATATAATCTCATCAAGGAACATCTTGGATGATGCATCCTATATTGTGTGAGCAAACCACGTACCCTTAAATCCATCTTGTCTAGTTCCGTTTGGTTCCACTTAATGATTCCAAAAGAATACAAAATTTTCGGTACAACCCATGAATTAATGGCCATAATTTTATTTCTCCCGGAGAGAAAACTTTTCAAAACTTTTTTTAATCGTTTAATAAATTCATTTTTAATGTTATTTTTTATAATTTTGTGGTCAAAAACTAGATTTTGTTGAAAGCCAAGATATTTGTAATTTTGATTATCTAAAAGAGGAATGTTTGTAACAGATGAAGAACTATTTTGAAGATTGTTTCGGATTATTCCTTTTTGAACATTAATTTTTGCACATTTTTCTAAGCCAAATTCCATTTTTATATCATCACTAAATTTTTTTGTAATTTTGATTAATTTTTCTAATTCAACTAAATTTTTACCAAATAATTTTAAATCGTCCATATAAAGTAAATGACTAAATTTAATACCAGACCTTTTTAATTCATAACCACAATTTGAGGATTCCAATAATTTACTCAGTGGATTTAGAGCTAAGCAGAACCAAAGCGGACTTAGACTATCTCCTTGAAAAATACCTCTATTGATATGGATTGAATCGGTTATATATTTTCCAGAAGGTTGAGAAACAGATATTTTTGTTCTCCATTTTGACATCAAAAATTTTAGAAATTCTACGAGTTTGTTGTTAATTTTATATATTTCCAAAACTTTTATTAGCCAAGAATGTGGGACTGAATCATATGCTTTTTTGTAATCAATCCATGCCATAGAGATATTTTTCTTTTTGTGTTTCACCTGCTCACAAATAATACTGTCTATTAAGAGCAATTCCTTTGTCCCACGAGATCCCATTTTACATCCATTTTGTCTGACAGATAAAATATCATTTTCAATTAAGTATGAATGAATTTTGTTTGAAATTATAGATGTCAAAAGTTTATAAATTGTTGGTAGGCATGTAATTGGTCTAAAGTTATTTGGAGTTGAAGCATTATTGATTTTTGGGATCACGTGGGTTAATCCTTCTGTTAAGAATTCTGGAAAGTTCAAATTTTCAATTGCAGATTGAAACTGTCTTGCCAATATTATATGTGAATTTGTAAATTTTTTAATCCAAAAGTTTTGTAGCCCATCTTTTCCCGGAGATTTCCAATTTTGTATTTTTTTTAATGCAGTTTTAATGTCAATCAAATTTATACTAAAATTTTGCATTTCTGGATGTTCAGAATTAATTTCTTCTAACCAATCACTATTAGTATTATGGGATATAGAATTCGACCAAAGATTTTTCCAAAAAGTTTCCATATCATCTTTATTAGGTAAATTATCCGTTTTGAAATTTGAATTTTCCAGATTGGTAAAACATTTTTTTTGATTAAAGGAGAAGAGATGGTTCTGTTTTTTCCTTTGAACCCTTTCTTTAAATCTTCTTATCCGTTTAGCTAACGCCAAGACTCGTTGTTTAAAAAAGTCAATTTTTTCTATTATTTTTAAATTAAAGTTATCAATTGAATATATATTTTCGATATCAAAAATTTTCTCAACAAACAATTTTAATCTTGGTCTATGGTTTCCAGAATTAAATGATGTAAGTTTTCCAATTATTGAGCGAAATTTAGTTATTCTATTTTCTATTCTTTTTTGCCAACGGGGGGTACTTGAATGGTCAATGATGTTTTGATTTCGACTTCGATTAAATTTAATATTAGCCATATTTATGCAAGTAGCCGCTGCACAATAAAGAATAGAATGAACGTCTTGTAAATTTTGACAGGAGTTTAAATCATCTAAAATAATATTATTAACACGACAAATAATTTTTTCAATAATTGGAAAACTTTTGAATTTTGGCAATAAAGGTCGAAGAAAGGGTTCTTGATTACGAAACAACAAAAGCATCTCTTCATATTTGCTCTTAATAGAGTCATAATCAGGGATATTGAAATATTCAAAGTTCTCGTTTGAAGCATCATTAGAATTTATAATATTTATATTATGAATGTCATCAGAGCTTGTGTTGTGATGATTAAGTTGTGAATTTATGTCCAAAATTGTGTTATGATGATTCATCGGAGAACTTAAATATTCCGATCTAAGAACGTCTAGTTCAGATTCCGATAATAATTTGTTTCTAATTATTACCCGAACCTGATCGGACAATCTTTGGGTACTAACATTTATCGTGGGCTCCAGAAGAAGCCATTCCTCGGACAGCCTTTGTCTGTAGCCAGTCAAGAAACTGCCCCCCTCTGTAGCTCGGTTGTACGCCCGGATGACATTTTTATTCATTTCTCTCGTCCATCTCATCCTGCGGCGTACTTGACCACCTGCAGCGGGGCCTGCTGAACTACGAGGGTTCACTCGGCCCAAGCATGCAGGTGTCGATGGTGGTGTCCGATCTTCTTCCATCACAAACAATAATTAACAGTTAGTTTGGCATTATACATTTTCTTCTTTTTTTATTTTTTTTATAAAAGTTCTTGTTTTCCATTTTATTTGACTGATCCAAAAATAAATAAACCATGAAAAATATTTCAAAACAATGAGATATTATACTGGAGATGCAATTCCATACAATTTTTAGTTTGAAAGTAGCATCACGAGTAAATTTGAAGTTGAACTTAAATAAAAATATGCAATCAAGCATTACTGACGAATATTTTTGTCTTTGTCACACATAATACGCCAAACGGCTAAGTGCTGTCACCTTCTACCGGTACACATTAATAGAAATTTCTTTTTGTGCGTGAGATTTGAATGTATTTGTCAGAATTGTCTAAGAACCTTTTGAAAAAGATCTCTCGTCTTTATTAATGCGAGGCAGGCAACGAACAGTTTAAAAGCACATTCATAAAAATATTTTTCGAAAATGGAAAAAATTATTTATTTATTCGAATCAAAAATGACCCTTTTTATAAAAACACTAGTTATAGTGTTTTTATAGCTTCTAAATTTCGTCCGGCTAGGTAAGGGCTCATACACACAGCTTAAACGAGAACCGTCAGAAATAATACGGCACTGTGGGAAAAACCGCTGGCGATTTCTCAGTTGTATGATGGATTTCGTAAAAAATTTCATTGAAAGTGGAAAACCTCTGTTTGCCTTAAATTAAATCATTAAATTCCATATATAATTTTAATTAGTCTTATCCTAATTATTTAATTACTCTGTTTAAATATAAGTTGTATTCTTTTTTCTAAATAAATTGATAAAAAAACCTTGATAGAATAAAAAAAAAATCTAGAAATATATACCTATTTGTACATATATACACTGTTGCATACGCCGCGTACGGGTGTATCTTTTTAAATGAATTTAGGCTAATTAAAAGTGAACACAAATACATTTGGAAACTTGCACACACTATGGAAGAGTTGTGTTGTGAAAGTAGAAATAGTCGGCACAGGGATTCGAGCCCATGACGTATGCTGTAGTAAGAAAGCCGTCGACTGAACCGCTGGGTTACAAATTCAAATAAAAATGTATCTACGCGTTTCATACAGACGCGTTTTTTTTTAACCCCCCTCGGTATGCACCCGTAGTGTGATGTGGGCCTTACTAATAAAACAAAAATAATTGTCAAATATATTTTTATATTTTAAACATTTTATCACAATAATATGCACTTAAAATATATAAAATACGTCCTTTTTGATAAAAGGATTTTCCTATATTGATTTCTGTTGAGGAACGACTTTTTCACCACAAAATCCACCATTTTCAAGAACACCGTATTACCGCGGACACAACTGTCAAGCTCGAGCTGTTGTCAACGACTAAAACACGAGCGTGGCACATTTTCGGTGGTGGCACACTTCTTTACATGCCATTTTTTAGACTCGATTGCATCTCTAGTATAAATCTCATTGTTTCAAAAATTGTTTTTTTTCACAAAACAGTTCCGTTGTCAAGTTAATTTTTATTTTCCAAAACACTGATAATAAATTTTCAATTTTCGTTCTTCCAAAGCGTAGAGTTTTATAAAAGTAGAGTTTTTATAGCACAAATTATAAAACAAATAGTAAAAAACACTTTTTTAACAATCTTGAAGATAAATTGTAAAAAATAACTATAAAAAAAATATTTTTGAAAGATGGAGATCTTTTATGTAATGTATGATGTCAAACCGTTGCTAGGTCTGTATTATTATTATTATTATGTATTGAATTAAATTATTCAGTACTAGCTGTCCCGCCCGTCGACCTTCGACCTAAACCAATTAAAAAAATAATTTTGACTTATTACATGAATAAAATGCAATTTACGACATAAAAACTTGATTAAATTTAGCTAATAATTTATTGCATTACCTATGTAATAGTTATCGTTGATTCGGATGCGGGATGAAGTTCGATGAGTCATAAGTTTGAAATCGAAACAATTCCTCTATAATTGCTTTACTTTAAAAAAAAATCCAAGAGATGGCGGTGTAGTAGGAAATACATCACGATTATTACGGTAAGATTTACCCTTGTCTCTAAAAAGATAGGCAGAATGAATAAACCTCTACTCTTATCGATAAAGACCAACTCTCTGTGTTTCTTCCAACACTATTCTATTCAATTCCCTATGGTAATATTGTTCTGTGATTCTATTTCTCAGTATCTTCTCCTTTTAGCTTCAACTTAGTGTTGTTTAAGGTTAGAACTAGTCTAATATTTTTATTTGAATGAACTTTAAATAAATAATAATAAATAAATATTTTTTTCCGGAACGCCTCTCAAATTTTTCTCATTCCTTAACTCAAAAAATATTTATAGAAACGTAAGTTACGGAAAAATGTGAAGATTAATGCTAATAATAATAATTGAAATTTGCTCATTTACCTGAATAATGATGTTTTTGCTTTATAATGCCGCTTGAGAAAAGAATTAAGAAAAGTTCGAACTAGACTTGACTTGATACATTCAATACTCGATTGTGTTTTCTTCGGACTGTTCAGTGTTCATACAACTGTCAATTCAACTGACTATCTTACATACTTCATAAGAAACCCGACACATCCAAGTCTGCATAGCTGTCTCTTCCAGCTTACCAGTTTTCAATAAAAGACCAGAAGCCGCTGAATTCCTTTTATAGGAGAGTTGAAATTAATTGAAACAAGAAGCACTTACCTTAGGGAATCACGAAATAGCGAACATTCCTTTAAGCAGGCAGACTCCTTAAAGGTTTTGTCCAGTGGCGTGCCGTGAGCTATGACTCATTTAAAAACCTTGTTCAATTATTTTTACATTTTTTCTTTATTAATTTACAATTGTTTATGTTAAGAATGCTATAAATCGTGATTGATTTTCCTTTAAATACAATTTTATTCCTTTTTTGTTTGTTTTTTTTTTTTTTTTTTTGAGATTATGAGATTACATAAATTGTGTTATTGTTTTGAACCGTTTGTAATTTTCTACTTTATTGTGCTGTATAGTTTTAGATTAAAACATAAAAGGCTTTCAGTCTCATTTTTTTTTTAAATAATGAAAAATATTAAGTATCGCCATTTTTTTTTAAACAAAATCAAACATATCAATATTTTGATTCCCTTTATGCCCCGTGCACTTAACGGCATAGGGAGACAACAACAGTCCACCATAACGCTTGCTCCTAAATAATGTTAATTACATTTTTACACGTCCAACTTTGTTCGTTCCAAAATTCGAAAAAAAAAATCGTTCCGAATACAAATATATAGAGTTTCATGACCTACAAATGGTCGTCTAATCGAACTCTACGGGAATTATTTATGTTCAATAAAAAATAATTTTCGAATATAGGTATACCTATGTAATAACAAAATTAAGACGAACATTCAATAATGTTACTCCCTAAAACTTATGTACCTACAATCAATATCCTCAAGATGTTGGCATTTATGTACATAAGAAGGAGCATCAGCGTAAAAACGGATTAGCAACATGAGGTCACACATAATATGCCCGCCTATACCTAATAGTGCCCGATGCAGACATTACATAAATCATTCTCGTTTGCCAAGGAACGAAGCGTTTTAATGACCGCATGATAGACTCTTGGGGCCTGTTTACAATAAACTTGTTTTACGTATCCACATAGTTGATACAAGCGACAACCGGTCCATCCTGTAAAGAAATATAGAACTTGTGACCGACTCACGGCATCCAGAATTTCTATTCAAACTTTTTATTACCCGTTGTTTCCAGCGAATGGCTGCTACATTCTTAATTTTCAACATTTTTTTTTTCAATAAAGTGCTTACTCAAAGTGAACACAAATACACTCTTTCACAGTAAGCTACTTAAAGCTTGTGTCGTGAAATAGGAAGATGGTCTGCACCTGGGATCGAACCACGACATCCGCATTATTTCTAGGCATCACATCTGACAACAATGTTTTCGATAAATCGTAATAGCTTAAGATTTAACGTCAGCCCTGCTTTGAAATTTTTCGAATTTTATAGTAAGAGTGCATCAGCTATCCCGAAGTAGATTCATGAATTGCCAATACACTTAAGAAAATGTTTGAAATTTCAAACAGTGTTGTTTCACAGCTGGTGTCATTATGTTTTCTTTATCTCATTTATTTATTTATACTTTACTGTGCATTGATTCTAAAACGATAAAAAATACAAATTCTTTACAAGAACAAAAGAAACAATCAACATACTATAATTTACATAATATTTTTTTTTTCAGCCCGTATTTATACGAGTGAACTCTTTTAGAACAGCTAGACCTACTGCTTATAATAAAAATTGATTCTGTGTGCCATAAAATTGCTATGTGCTTGGTTTAAATTATTTACGATTTGATCCGATATAAAGTTTTCTTTTATGTACCTATTTATTTATTTTGTAGGTTGTTTATTTATTGCAGCTTTGTTTGTTTATATTTGTCAACTAACAAATTTAGAAGTTCCAGATATATTCCGAAAGATTTTCGACAGCTAGCATTACTTATATGAGTATAAATAGCAAGAAAGTATTATTCAGAATTATCCATTACAACATTATTGTTAGATATATATTTATTTTTTCTATATAGGTTTTTCGTACACTAAAATATTTAAATTAATTAATATAATGTTTTTTTTTTCATTTATTTTTATAATACTTTCGTATACAAAGCTGTCGGTCAAAATTCGGTCAAAACTCAAACTGTACACTTACGTTAGATAAGTATTAACGTTAAGCAATTTTATTCAAATCTTTCCATTTGCGGTCTATTGCAAACTTTTTGTGTTAAAGTATCAAAAGTGTGCGTTATACCTTAAAGGATTACCAAAAATCGTTACATTGCTTTGAAAACATTCTAATTTCTAATATTTTAGCGAAACTACTGTTAGAACCATTGATTATTTGAAACTCATATTTTCTAAATAAATTGTAAGTTAGAACCTTTTTCAAAGTCAGGGACTTAACGCATTGTATTGTACAAACGAGAGCTTTCTTAGCAAGAAAATGTATATGTCGTTTGAAAGGGTTAATACATCATTATTTACAATGAAATGTATGTTTATACGAAATGTCGTCGGTGTAACTCTCGCGCACATCCAAAAAAGGAGTGAGCTAGGCACCGTGGGTTGCTTGGAACACAAAAGAATGGCAACACCAATATTTGTACAGTACACGAGTATATTATATTTTGCAACGGTATCGAATACAACATGACTCACATACGCCATACGTGGCCGCTAAATGAATTAAACGATTACCTCTGCGTGTGAGTGTCTCTGTGTGGGAGGAGGCCTCCTCTGCACCGCGCTATGGACCAGTGGCGTCCCTCAGACCACACATACGTCGTTATTCCACTCCAAATTTTGAGCATTAAATGTGGAAATACAATCGTGACATTTGTATCATCAAATTGTTGCTAATCACTATTTATTTTGCCATGTTGTGTGTCTCTCGTATTTTGTAACCTCTTTAGTACTTATTGTTTTTTTTTTTTTTTTTCATATTTCATAGTTTTCTCGTTCAAATTGTTAAAGGCATTTTGACAAATAAATCAACTTGTCGGTGGCGGGATAAGCCCTCGTTGTATCGAGGGTAAATGCCATAATAAAAGACGAAAAATAAATGTGAAAATAAAGCGTACACATTTTTTAACAATATTTTCATTTAAAATCTTCTTTTTTTCTACACTTAAGGTACCGCATTAGTCAATTATTGTACCAGAACACACAAGAAGTTTGTAATGTCAGTGAGACAAATAATATTTTGGATGGCACTCACTAACTCCAACAAAAATTAATTTTTGAAAACACAACTAGAATAATAATGTATGTGAACCGTAAAGACGTTAGAGGAAGCGAAAGAAGTGTGTTTGCATAGAAAAGAGTAAAGGTCCGTTCTCTCTGCTTATCTCTTAAGTGACACGGCATGATGAGATAAATAAACTCACGTAGGTAACTCTTTTAACAAAATATTGTTTCATAGTAAGTATCAAGTGCGTTGAAAAAAATATATTATAAAAGCAGAAAATAGCTACCTACTAATAAAAATATAAAAATTATGATCGAAAAAAAACACAGGATCGTAATACTTTGTATCATAATCAAATTATGACATTATGTCTCACGTTATGCAATCCTTCAGTGCGTTCTTCATAAATGATGTGGAATAAATGCTTCAGAAGAAAAACCGTTTCGTTCTTGTTCGAAAATATCCGAAAACGAAACTGAACTGATTGGAAGCTCATATGTGTAAAATAGGCCTAAGGTGGGCCTAAGACTCATACAATAATCACGTGATACTCGGTGAGGCCTTACTCTACGTTTAAATTACGATTCCGATCCAATTCCAATCTTAATAACAATGTTATTATTACATTAAGATTTTGATAACTAAGCATAAAAATAGTTCTACATAATTAGGTCTTTCTTTGAATTTAGTTTTTCTTCACGAAAAAAAATAGTATAAATTTAAGGATTTAGCCGAATCACTCGAAAAAGAGTGCGGTGCTTAAAAAAATATACAAGTATATCAGTTAAAGTGCACTTAGACGGTCGACATTGAAATCGGGATTGAATTTTAAAAGTAACCCATCTGGTCTAGTGAGAAGTGAGAACGCCACTGGCCACAGAATAACACAAAGTAAGGCTGCCAATAGGAATATTATTCAGACGGTGTGCGGCTACACTGCGTGTTAATTCTGTAGGTGCTGGTCTTGTCGAACCCGTGACCTTCACACGACCGGCCTCCCATCTGACCGCGCTGCTAGAGGAGGTACACTACCTATATCCACCAACCATCGTCATCTATTTATCTACCGTCGCAGACAAGTCTTATCTGCATTTCATCGGCTCATGTACCCATTCGCTATTTACATTTTATATTATTATTGGCACGAGATAAAAGGTGTCGGAGGAGTTGTCTTGTGACGAGGTCTACCTGCTCCATGACCCTCCATTAACTCTAAACAACTAAACACAAGTGCCGTTAATCCTGGATTTAATCAAGATTTATTTATTCAAGTCAAATTCACGAATTGAACACGCGATCTCGGTGGATTTGTATAACGGTTTTGACAGGTTTGTCATTGTGATAGACTTCGTTCCACAATTCTCTGAACATAGGTAAAGCAGCCATTATTACAAAGCTCATTTTCAGGCCTAGCTGCCTTTAACTCGTAAATGTTTATTTGTTGTGGCCAACGGAATTCTGACATGGCACACACTTGATTTGCAGTGCTGAAGATTTCTATATCCCCCGATAGTTGCATGCATGCATGGAATTTTTCGCCCCTATCGTTCGTTAACTAATCTTGTTATGGCTCGGATCGGATTTTTTAAATTTAACCACCGTTTGACACACGCTGTTTGCATTACATAGTTTTTAGTATTCATATATAAGCTTTCGAAACAGCGTAGAAGATAAAAACCCCTTGTGGTTAACTAATTTTAGTCTCCTGAAGATAGTATCTCCAGCTATACTTTTCTGCGCAACGGACTCGTACCAATTCCTCATGCGTAGGTATAACACGTCCGGCTCTCGAGAAACATTCACGGTTATTCCCAACATGCAGATGAGTTGCGTAGGATCCAACTTGTTTCACGCACCCTTATTCCGAACTGACAACAGTCGAATGAGTCAATAATAACAACAAACGAAAGAGGAAACCATGGGTAAAATCAAATACAACTCGATTGTACCGAGTGTTAAGAATAATCGTCGTACATTTATATTGACCGCTTTCTTGATCTTCCCGGCTAACCTATTTCTTTGAGCGACCGTGCAGAAAATTTATTTATCGATCTTTATATTGTTACTGATGTACACTGTACAGTGGTAGTGAATAAACTAAAATTTAAATGATTTTCTAAAACTGCCTGCCGGCTTCTTAAAAGCAAATTATTTAAAACGCGTTCGTAGATTTAACAGCTTTAGCTTTTTTAAGTAGTATTATTACACTATATATGTTTAACAACAAACTGTACATTATTTGAATGTTTTGGTCAAAGCACTGTGCCGAGTAGGTGCCTGGCCTAAACGGCAAGACAACAGTTTTATTTTACGTAATTTGTTTTTAATTGTACTAACAATTTTAAGATTCAATAATTTCCTACAGAAATTAAAGTGTAGGTAATAATAATATCAGCTGAAATCATGTTTATGTCCCGCAAACACTGGCTTGGCCAGATGGTATCTACAGCCTGAATAATTATACAATTATCCAAGCCGTATTTTATTAAACCGAGCACCGACCATGCCATCCTCACTTCTTGTTCATTGTTTGTGCGGAAACGACGCCATTTTACGAGTAAGCACCATCCTAGCAACAACCTTCCTACGTGGTTAACTATAGCTAATAATGTTTGTTTAAAACTCGGGGTAAACTAAACCTTCACACTATCCGTGCATATCAGACGACTATAGAAACTGGATAATTTGCAACTTACAAAGATTGTGAAAATGCTACATTGAAAATTGAAATTTATATACTTGGGTCTTCACAACCCTTCAATATCACATCACAGACAGTACGTTTTCAGGGTTTTTTTTCATATTTATCTATTTGTAATTATTAGTAAAAGACAGAGTTTATGTTTCAATTCAACGGCAATTCAACTACACTTTAATTCAACAGAGCGAAAACTCGTTGAAGGGTGAAAAACATGACAAATAACACAATATAGGTAATAAATTGAAGAACAAGAAAAACAGCGATTTGATTTTAGAATGAAAAAGAAAATTGACACTTCCATAGACAATCATCCCGAATCACTCGAAAACAAGTGCAGTGCTAAAAATAATCTATAATATCTATAATATAAACGAAAGTCGGGTTAGTGCGAACACTTATAACTCGAGATCGGCTGAACAGATTTTTATGATAGTTGGTTTATTATTAATAATATCAATAATAATTTATATCCCAATCCATTGGGCCTTAAGGGCACTTAGTGGGGTCAAAATAATTACAGAAATTAAGTACAATATATCAATATTTGGGCACGAAAAAAATACATATTAGGTAGGTACATAAAACTGCACTTTAGAAAAAGACAACAGAAAGTGAAGGTGTTAATTTATTGAAATCAGACAAACATCAGAGTCATAATAATAAAATTTACATCAAACATTAATAATAATAGATACTTATACCTACACATACATGCATTAATTGATACAAATGAATTTTGCTAAAAAGTTGTTTTCACCAGGGGCGGATTTGCAGTCTTGGCCGCCCTAGGCCCCAAATCAATTCAGAAATTCAGTTAACTATTAAAGGTGTTAGTTTGTAAGGTTTCAGGAATAATTGCACATTTAAATAAAATATTTAAAACGGAGGTTTATTTATCAACTACAGGTTTAGGTATTCTTATACACAATAACATAATATCTATTATAACATGAGGTGTGTTACAAAACTCGTCCGTACACGCAGCAAACCCATTAATTAAATCTTCTCAATTCAATTACCTAAAATATCAACTTGCATGTTTAGCAAAGCATGACCGTTTAATTTGTTTAACCATTGGCCGCCCCTAAAATCTGGACGCCCTAGGCCCGGGCCTACTGTGCCTTAGGGCAAATCCGCCACTGCATGGACTTTTCACTCAATACCTATGAACGTATATTATAATTGTGAGATAATAGTTTAAAACGTAGCCTTTGCGAGCATACCTATTATGAGTTTTTTTAACATCTTCTACAGAAAATAACCGATAAGTGACAATTCAAAACCTGCATTGTACAATATACACTAAAAATACTACACAGAATATTATAATATGCATAAACGTGTATATAATTAATACATTTGCAATGCTACTCTCATTTTATAATATATATGCAAAATGTTATAATTTTGTTACCGAGCCGATCTGGATTGTGGTTTAGTGGAGTTGATTTAACCCGATTCAGTAGTACCTACCTACCCAGTACCATTGCCGTCTAGAAACAATTCCCTTTTGACCACAGATAAAGATATAGTTCTAGACGACAATGCCAGTACACACTCGTTCGCTATTTCAACAAAAAACTTGCCCAAAGATGTTCTAACTTCAAATAAAATTTAATCAACTATCCAAGTAGGTAATGTATTAGAAATGGAATTAAGAGAAGCTCGTTCTGCAGAAAGTTGATATTTGATGGTCAATACAGACTAAATAATATAAACAATGCGTAAATTTGAGAGCAAGTATAAAATTAGACGGAAGTGGAAATTTTAACAAAATCGAGTGAGATACGCCAAACAGTTCAAAATTTTATTCTGATTATGATTTACTTATATATTTGATATTATCATAGGTTCGATCCCAGGTGCCGACCATCTTTTGTCATTCAGGACACAATGAACGAGAAATTTAATGGTCATGAAAGAGTATTTTTGTGTTCACTTTAAATGAGCAGTCACGTTAAAAAAATATTAATAATTAATTTTCAGGGATACCTATACCTGCTTTTAAAAATTTGAACCGCTACGGGCTTACGAACGTATTCTACTGCTGTTCTGAAGGCTGGCTTGGCGTGACCACTTTACATTAACAAAGTTTCTCATTCAAGTGAAGAAAGTCATCGAATCCTCGAAATTTCTTTCTTGGGAATCTTCTACATGCTGAAGAAGTTGAAAAACCTCATGCCTTGGGCAGGAATCACACCCGCCTCCCTAACAGAAACTTTAGTATCGCCAGAATGAACTGGCAAACTGGGTAATATACCAATACAAAGAGGCATAATCGACTGGCATTTTTGGATCCATTGAAAAGGATTTAGGATGCCTAAATTTTTATGGACCCGTTCGCCTGATGGTTCCGGCCGTATTATAGTAGGTATAGCCACTGGCTCAACTGACTTGTCGCTAATCTCCCTGTAATTTGTAGGTACCTATATACCTACCTAAGCATTGTAAGTAGATATTAATTTTTTTGCTAATGAAGAAGAGACGTCTGTTGAAATTGGCGAGAACACTCAATCTTATAATATAATGTGCTTGAACATAAACTTACACATGAGGATTCACGGCGAGTTCATCGAAAATCAATTCATCGAATCACCAATTCATCGAAAACGAGTTCATTGAATCACCAATTCATCGCAAAAAAATATTTTGAAGATATTTGAGAGAAATTGTTTATGATCTTAAAATAAGGTTAAGCTTCAGTTTTGTCACTCCTATAAATTAAAGATGGCGGCGATTTTGAGATATTATGCTGGAGTATTTATTTATTTTAATTTTATTTTAAATCGTTGGCATATCAAAAGATAATTTACAAACCCCCCTTTTTAACTACGTTCCAACCTAACCTATTCAAATCGAATATAAAATAACCTCGAAATCATTAGGAGAGACTCTAAACTGAACTTTTACCAAAAATAACAAAGAGTTCCATAAATAGAGTGGCTTATAGGAAGAAAATTCACTTTAAATTTGTGTCCAGTTTGGTGGGAGGGACGGGAGGTGTGCGGGTGATGTTCCAATTGTGTTTAAATAATGCGCCAAAAACATTCATAACGATGACTTAGAAAATTTTAATTTTCGATATAAATGACTTATACTGCGAATGTAATGGAATTCAACCTTTTTACTTAGTGCATTGTTTATATTTCAGTAGATGTTTGTTTACTATAGTAACAAACTGTTTACTAAGCAACAATGTTATTATTATGTTGCTATAGTGTCGATACATTGATATGCAACATGGATAACTGCATTTTTGACAAAACGATTTACCTAATGATGGTATAAAAATTCGGTATTCTTTGGTGAGAGGTGTGCGGGTGATGTACCAATTATATTATCTTTCTTAAAATGTACTGAACGAATTGTTGAAAATTTAGATGGTAGCCAAGTTTCTTCACTGCGATCTTTTTGAACCAGTTTGATCCACTCTTCTCTTTTTTCATTCCCTATTCTCGGGAACCTATGAAATAAAACCAAATGATAATATCACGTTGTACACTTACATTTCAGTACACGTTCAAAATACTATTCTCTATGCAGAATTGAGTAAGAATGAGAATTGTATACTCATGATAATGATTAAGACAAATCGAATCAACGTATATTGGTATTACTACTGGGAGAGAGTAATGATTTTTTTGATATTTGTTACGTGTCTTCTACGGAGTCGGAATCTGCTTCAGCTTCTCTTCTTCTTTTAACCATGAATACTTGCCTCGGCTAGTGTTGGTAGAGCGGACTCCAGAATCTCTGGTCTTTGGAAGTTCGATCCAGGAGGAGATGATGATTTGTTTAATCAAAGATGTTGTTTGATAAATTAAGAAACACTTGTTTATTGCGTGTAACAGGAAATTGGAAAATATACAAAAGTTCAGAATTTTCACGTAATTCACAACAGTAATTGTATCAAATTTACAATCAATTAAAATGTTTGCTTATTCTTTTAAAACAACAATATTAATCACTTTTCGTATCTATGAATATAATTGGTTGGATTCTAAGGAAATCGCGGTAAGAAATGGTTTGAGTTTCTCCAACTATCAGGGAGTACTCTAAAATTTTATACGTCTGATTCCCACAAGGTGAGTTTTAAGAATGAATTTTGAAACAAAGGAAAAAAAATACTTAACGGTCGTTTTACTTGGGTCAGCAGGCCCGTGATCATGTGACTATGGGTGAGAGAGATGGAAGATATCTGCCTCTCATATTCCCATACTCAGTAGCGAAAGTTTGACAACATAGGAATAGAATCTGCGTCGTAACTAATTATAAAAAAGGGGTGGAGAGAAAGTGAGTGAGTGAAATGCATAGGCATCCATCCCACTTACACCAGTGCAATTATATCCATATTTGGCAACATGACCTGTGGCCTACGTGCAAAATCGCACGATCAACAGAAACCAAATTATAAATAGATGCATACCTGTTAGTATAGGGGTAGGTATGTATAGCAATATTTGAAATTTATAAAGAATATTCCGTACTGAGACGGGTGAAGCTTCACAACAAAAAAAATACATGCTACAAATCGATTTTTAGTTACCAAAAGAAAAAAAAGAAAAAAAAAGAAGATTTTGAGTACATAAAAATCTCTTAAGGAGTAACTGATCCAATAAGGTAGGATCAAGGAATTTAGAATAATCCTTGAACATTTAACTTCAAGAGTTCCAAAGTTGTAAGGGGTATACCAAAGATAGATACCCTAGTTTAGTAATTAGGTATAACAAAAAAAATTTATATTTTCATACATATAGATAAGGAATTTAAACATGGCATGAGAAGAAAATTTGATTGTGGAAGTATGGGACAACCCTCATGAAGAGTACAACCTAGATTGGTAAATTGTTTGTCACACTTTCTTACCTATTCATCCATCCCTAACGGCCTTCATTCATAACCTCTCACTCCTAGATTTATTCATCAATAATTACTATCACACGGTTAGACAAACAACACAAAAAAAAAATTTATTAAATAATGGTTCCAAGCAGAGACTGCAATCCAATAATTCCACAAAAAAAATTATTATTTTTAATCAATACAATTAACAATCCAACTGTCAAGAAGTAGAAGGTGACAGAATATTAAACATAAACATAAAAAAAAGATATAAATAAAAAAAATATTTCGTACAATATTTCCTCTTCATCAAGGACATCTCTTAAGAATATCTGATAGTGCTCACTTAGATTATTATTAATATTGATTTTAAAATGCCCATAACATTTCTCAAAGTGAGAAATGTCCACTGATTTAGTTCACTGTTCACTGAGTAGTTTAAGAGCACTCCTAAGGTTAGCTTGTAGCTCAAAGGTTTGGAGAGAACTAATTTAAATGTTCTGGTGTTTGTACATAAAAAAAAATTATTATATCATTTACAATTGCATAAGAGTATCCTGCAAAGAAAGAAATTCACTTAAAAAAAAATATATAAGAGAAAGGTATCCGTTGCCCAAAGATTACGGATCGACAAGTAAGAAGAGATGTCAAACTTCATGCTAGCTATTGTCCTGTAATTAGGACACAATACTAAGTTTTGAGCGCCACCTAGTTTGGGAAAATACGGGGAATGAACTAGGAAAATTCCAATAATAAACCAAAACAGAAAAAAAAAATATTATCTTACTTCCTGACAAGAGAGAAAGATTTGAGTATGCCAAAGTTGTATAAGATTGATCCGAGCGTCCTCATTTCAATCGAATAGAAAAGTTAAGAATATACTTAAATAGAAAAAACGAGTTGCAACTCAAAAAAAATTGTCTAAGATTATTAGAGAAGTATTAACTACAAATTGTCAGTAGACTAACGTTATGAGTCGACTAAAATATTAACTAATAATTAAGAAGATTTGTGGCCTTAATTAGGAACACAAAAAAAAAGTTTCATTGAAATTGATGTCTGCTCTACGCCAACAACGCGGTGACGAAAGATGCCATTTTTACATCAGATAGCGTGCTTATCATTGCACAGATTTACAAGCCTGGCATAACCAGAAATGTACCAAAAAAAAAATTTTATTCAATACACATTATCATAAGGGTGCATTGCTCATTTACAGCTCTCAAAAAAAAAAATAGGAAGGTTGAGAGTGTACCAAAGTTTATTATTGCGCTTATCATAGCACAGATTTACAAGCCTGGCATAACCAGAAATGTACAAAAAAAATTTCATTCAACACACATTCTCACAAGTGTGCTTTGCTCATTTACAGCTCTCAAAAAAAAAATTAATTAGGAAGGTTGAGAGTGTACCAAGTTTATGATTCGCACAAATTTTCTTAACGGGTGCGATTACATCAAGGAGAAGTGAATTGAGCATTCCAAAAAAAAAGGAAGTGAATAACTAATATTGACCCTGTGTGTAACAAAACAGTATAGAAGGTATTACTACGATTAGGGTAATATCATGAAAAAAAAAAAATAGTTCCATGTGGATAAATCGTGACTACAATTAACGTTCAAAAAAAAAAAATTAACAATCGCAGAAGCGAAAGACAACAACACAGAATAGTATCCGCGCTCAATACCAAACTAGAAATTATATAGGACACCCAGAATTACACTGACCCAGTAAACAAAACGTATTCGACAAAAAAATTATTAGTGGGGAATTTATGAAAAGAGTCGATATTCTGACGCGCTTCTATGAAACTCGTTAGCCGCGATGCGGGGCGCAGGGAAGTTTTGTGGGCCGGGAGGTGGGTCTAGCGGTGCGCATGGAAGTTTTTACGGGGCGAGCGATGCAATTCGTAAACAACTGTGGAAGTTCACGTAATGTGTAATATGTCTGAACCACTCTCTCACAGGCTCAAAACATGCCATCTCGCTCACTCGCCGACTCTGGGCGGTGCTGTGTGTCGGGGACGCAACACGATTAGTGAGTGAAAAACCAGTTTAATGAAGGAGAGAACACACATTTTGTTAGTGATGTGAAGTTATAATATGAAAAGCGGAGCGGGATAACGTCACAACATTTATTTATTAAGATATTCTGGGAAGTATTTTTATTTACTACAGTCACACAAAAAAAGGAACTTAGGACGTAATTCTTCTACAAGTTATTTGAGATAATTATAATTATAAAAATTACTCGACAACCTAGAGGGATGTGGGTGGTATAGAAGATATGTTAATGGAATTCACATAATGGAAAGAAGTCTTTCATGACTTAGCCTACATCCTCGGACAAGGAACACGGTAATCTAATGAGAAGGCGTACCGAGTTCAAGTCGTTAGACGAGAAAAAAAATTAATTAATAAAAAAATGAAGTTACACTTAGTGCAACAAAAAAAATAAATAATAAAAATGGAGATCATGCTTCTTACCGGGTAAAACAGTATTTAAACGTGGGTTGTCCCAATATGATAGCCTGAAGCAAGAAGTAAGCTATCATACTGGACCACAAGGAAGAGAGATGCCAAGTAGGATCGTATACTTGGAATTCTCGCCCTGCTCCTCCCAAATGAATAGCCAACAGAAGGTTGGGTTCCAGGAGGCACACTTAGGATCTCTGAATATACTTCGATTAGAATTTTTTTGTTAAACAAAATTCACATGTATTGGGGTGAGCCCAATTTGACTTATGATTCTGACTGTACGAGACTAGTCAGGGTGTTAAAAGATAATAAACGTATGGGAACGGGTCCTCAGGAGCCCTTTAACCATAAATCAAGATATGATAAAACCTAAACTACAACTTTATTATATCCTTCGTATGGAACCTACCGATGGATCCACTATCACAATCCTTTAGTTCAAAAATTGTTCTTGATATTTTACGTACAACCTGAGACTTAATGAAGCGAGGAGCTAATTTTTTTGAAAAATATTGCGAAGCATTTGAGAGATAATGAGATCTTCTCCATACCAGCTGACCAATTGACAAGGATATGTCTTTACGACGCAAATTATAACGGTCCTTATTTTTATTAAAAGCTTGTACTAACGTTTGTGAGACTTTATTATATAGATTTTCTAAGGTGGAAATGTCATTCAATCTTTGTTTTAAGGGATCAAATGTTTCAGACGGGGAATCATGATTTATCTGTAGTGGCTTATAAAAAGAGGCGTGGGGAATGTACTCTCTACCGAACATCAAAAAATGTGGAGAATATCCGGTAGCAATGTTAGTCATAGAATTTAAACAAGAACAGATTTTTGGAAGATGTTTACACCAATTGCGTTGGTCCTCCTCTACTAATATTGCCAACAAGGTTACTAGAGACTGATTATATCTTTCGGAGACATTATGTTGGGGATGAAAATATGCGTTATATCTAAGATCATTTATTCCGTGGGAATGTAAGAATTCTTTAAACTGTCGAGAAACAAACTGTTTTCCGTTGTCTAAAACAATCTGTCGAGGGATTCCAAAGACTTTAAAGATTCTTTCTTCTAAGATTTGAATTATACTACTGGTATTTGCGGCTCGGAGAGGAAATGCCCAAGTTATTTTACTAAAATTACAAACTACAGTGAAAATGTAACGGTTTCGCTTATGACTCAGCGGTAAGGGACCTATGAAATCCATAGATATACTTTCCATGGGACGTTCAATTTTTTTAGGGTATTTCATAAGACCATGGGGCATTTGGTTATTATACTTGTAGGCCTTGCATATTTCACACTCATTCACAACCTGTCTAACAAGAGGTAATAATCGTTTACAGAAGTATGTACGGGAAATAAATTCGTAGGTTTTTTCCATTCCAGAATGACAGTTTCCCTTATGGTAGTCCAATATGAGACTTTCTATCTTACACGCAGGGACAACCAATTTCCAAAGGTGAGTGGGAGAGTTAGACAAGGAATCTTTTTTATACCTAGAATAACGATACAAGTGTCCATCATTTATCATAAAATTAGTGAACGATTGGGGTTTTTGAAGATAAGAATTGTACACCTTTTTATACCAGGGGTCTATAATATTTTCAAACGGTTCTGGAACAGATAGACTAGAAACAGGAATACGGCTCAATCCGTCGGCAAGGTTATTTTCGCAGCCACGCTTAAATACAAAAGTGAAATCAAACTGTGAAAGTCGGCAAGCCCATCTGGCTAACCTACCAGAAGGTGAAGAAATTGAGTTTAGGTATTTTAAACATCCGTGATCACTGACTACTGTAAAGTGTACTCCGTCTAGATAGCTTTTAAAGTGTTGTATAGAATCTACTATGGCGAGAAGTTCTCTCTCCGTGGTACTATAATTTCGTTCTGGACCGGACAATTTACGTGAATGATAAGCAATTATATATTCTACTCCATTAGAGTCTTTCTGGGACAAGAAGCTGCCCAAGGAAACTCCACTTGCATCACACGTCAATGTATACGGAAGGGAATAGTCTGGTGGTTTAAGGATTGGAGCGGAAATCATTGCTTGTTTCAAGGCTTGGAAGGCAAGTTCAGCTTCATTTGACCATTCGAATTTTTTACCGTTAAATTTATTACTCGTGAGGCGAGTCAAGGGAGAAGCAATCTTAGAAAAGTCCTTAATGAAACGCCTGTAATAAGACATTAATCCCAAAAATGAGCGGATTTCCTTACTGGTGGATGGTCTAGGATAATCTTTCATAGCACTAATCTTATCTGGGTCCGTATGAATTCCCTCCCTGTCAATAATATGACCGAGGTACTTAAGCGATGATTTACAAAACACGGATTTACTGAGCCTAATTGTCAAGTTGGCTTCTTTCAAGCGCTGGAGAACAATTCGTAAGGTGGAAATATGGGAATCAAAATCTGAACTACAAATCAAAACATCATCAAGGAAACTGAATACTCTTTGTCCCAAATCGGAGAAAAGCTTATCCATAATTCTCTGCATTTCGGCGGGCACGTTTTTCAGGCCGAACGGGCAGGTAACAAACTGATACATCCCTTTGGATTCTACATAGAAGGCTGTCTTAGGTCTGCTTTCTGGACTCAAAGGAATTTGCCAGAAGCCGTAGCTCAAGTCTAAGGTGGTTAAGAACTTGGTGTCTCTCAGATTATCCAACATATGGTTGATATTAGGGAGTCTATAAGAGTCTGAGACTGTGACCTCATTCAATCTTCTAGGATCGAGAACGAATCTAGCTGTGCCATCGGATTTTGGTACACAGAAGCAGGAATTTAACCAAGGGGAACGTGAAGGTTCTATTATTTTTAAAGCTATCATTTTATCTACCTCTTGACACATCTGAACTCGTCGTACATGGGAAGCTGGATATAATTTCTGTTTAACGGGCAAACTATCACCTGTATTAATGACATGAGAAACTACATTTGTCCTACCCAAACCCATCTTCTCAAAAGAAATATTCTCGAATTCATTTTTCAGGTCATCCAAAATTTTCCTCTGCGACACTGTCAAATCGTTTATGGAGTTAAGACATTTTGGAGCTGATTCTACATTAGACGACTGTTGATCAGATATGGATGCTACCGTAACATGAGTTTTGGTGGGGAACAACCGAGGAATTATTCCTGACTTTTCCAGAAAGGGTGACCCTAAAATGAATTGGTCAGGAATGGAAGGAACAATAACAAATTTAACCTGCTGAATTTTATTGTTGTAACATAATGGCAAAACTATGGTACCTATAGATCTTATGGAATTATTGTCAACCCCACGAATATTTTGCTGACAGTATTCAGGACGGAACCCTATTTCGATAAAAGACCGATATAACTGACCCCCCAGGACATTACAAGCTGATCCGGTATCAAGCAAGGCTCGGAGTTGTATTTGAGAGATAGAAAATAGCAAATAAGGGCGTCGATCTCTCTCGTTTATTACGGAAACTTTATTGACCTGCAATGTTGAAAAGAACAATTTAACACTCTGAATCCACGACAATCTTTCGCGAGCTGAGGTCTCTGGGCTCGGGAAAATTGCAGGATTCATTGTTCGTTTTTTGAATTTCTAAGTGGGGGAGGCGGTTTACTCACGTCAGGTAAGCGTTGGCGTGGCACAGGATTGAAGGGTTTCCTAAACTGAAATGAATGAACATTATTGGCACTGGGTCCTGACTTAGAGTAACAGTTTCGAGCAATGTGACCTATACGTCCGCAGTGAAAACATTTAATCATAGGAGCAGAAGGCTGTTGAGAAGAAATTGATTGAACAGGGTTTTTCCTTACTATCTTAACTTTAGAGGGAGAGCGGGTTGGAACTGTAACCGAAACACACTCCAACTCCGTGCAAACTTCATCTAGCTCAGCAATTGAGTTCGGTCGCCTGGACACTAATACACTGGCGTATCTGCTATCTAATCCTTTTCTGATGGCCTTTAGGATATCTGACATACGCAATGGAGACTGTAAGGACTGATTCAAAAGGGTTATACGTGAAATGTAATCACTAGCACTCTCCAAAGGTTGCTGTGATGCAGTTAAGATTTCCAATCGTCTGTTGCCTTCAGCATCAGGCAAATCGAAGCGCTTGATAAACGATTGTTTAAGCTGTGTCCAAGTTTTAACACTGTTATAAAATGTCCGGTAGAAGGTGAGTGCTTTTCCCTCCAAAAATTCGGGCAAGGCGGGGCCTAGGTTTTCCAGTGGAAAATTTCGAGCTCGGGAGATTTCCTCCAATCTCAAAAAGAAATCCCTAACATCCTCGACACCGGAATAATGTTGAACTGGCCATGAACTAAAATTTACTGAATGTATGATGTGTGATTGGCTAACTGTAGGATTGGGTCTATCTAAATTTCTGCGAACCGGTGTAATAATTAAATCGTTGGAAACATTAGTATTTATCATTGTCACGGCTTGAGTGGGCGGAGAAGAAGGTACAAAACTATCACGAGGTGGATTAATCTCCGAGAGGCTATCAGGGCGTTGGATACCTAACAATCCCGAAGGGTGATTGTCACGCTGACCTACATCAGACAATAAGTTAGAATTGAAAAGTCTGCATTGCCTTCGCAGAGATTCAATACCTACATCAGGCTGGATTCCTCTATTCAACAGTGCTTTAGAGAGAGTCTTGCATGTCGCCCTCTCCACACGCGGAATAACTTGATCGACCAGGGATGACATTATTAAGAAATAAAACTAGCGGAGTGTGACTATCTCAAACTTTGACCACCGTCGGGAGTATTCGATCACAAGAAAGTCAAAAAAAAAAATTATTAAAATTATCGAAGTTTTATCTCAACCTCACTCACTTATCCAACATTCAAGGGAGGAAGACCCTTTCTCAAGGAAAGTTATTGAATTATTGTGGCAGAACAGAGTACCCAAATGCAAAAATAAAATTTTTTAAGAAAAATTGCAACAAAACACAAAAAAAACTTTTCTAGTTGCCGTCGGCTGAATTTATCTGTAGGTATTGCAAAACTTTACGGCTCTTGGCCCACAACAATATTTTAGCAATTTCAGAATTTAAATTGAGATAATAGAACTTGCTAATACTCAAGAGAGAAGAAAAGGAAAAAAAAAAAAAGGCAACTTAATACACCATTATCAAAAAAAAACTTTAAACACCAGAACACTGTGTTATTGCATTATTTAGTGATTTTCAAAAGAATTGGATTATTAATTACGTTTCGCTCACCAATTTCCTGTCCGGCATCTATGTGAGTCAAGGGAGGCGCAGACAAGGTTCCTCTGGATGTCTTCGAATCTTGACGCTGCTCGCATTGCCATCAGCTCGTTCTGGATTTGATGCTCACACGTTGGATAGCGCCATAATTGTTACGTGTCTTCTACGGAGTCGGAATCTGCTTCAGCTTCTCTTCTTCTTTTAACCATGAATACTTGCCTCGGCTAGTGTTGGTAGAGCGGACTCCAGAATCTCTGGTCTTTGGAAGTTCGATCCAGGAGGAGATGATGATTTGTTTAATCAAAGATGTTGTTTGATAAATTAAGAAACACTTGTTTATTGCGTGTAACAGGAAATTGGAAAATATACAAAAGTTCAGAATTTTCACGTAATTCACAACAGTAATTGTATCAAATTTACAATCAATTAAAATGTTTGCTTATTCTTTTAAAACAACAATATTAATCACTTTTCGTATCTATGAATATAATTGGTTGGATTCTAAGGAAATCGCGGTAAGAAATGGTTTGAGTTTCTCCAACTATCAGGGAGTACTCTAAAATTTTATACGTCTGATTCCCACAAGGTGAGTTTTAAGAATGAATTTTGAAACAAAGGAAAAAAAATACTTAACGGTCGTTTTACTTGGGTCAGCAGGCCCGTGATCATGTGACTATGGGTGAGAGAGATGGAAGATATCTGCCTCTCATATTCCCATACTCAGTAGCGAAAGTTTGACAACATAGGAATAGAATCTGCGTCGTAACTAATTATAAAAAAGGGGTGGAGAGAAAGTGAGTGAGTGAAATGCATAGGCATCCATCCCACTTACACCAGTGCAATTATATCCATATTTGGCAACATGACCTGTGGCCTACGTGCAAAATCGCACGATCAACAGAAACCAAATTATAAATAGATGCATACCTGTTAGTATAGGGGTAGGTATGTATAGCAATATTTGAAATTTATAAAGAATATTCCGTACTGAGACGGGTGAAGCTTCACAACAAAAAAAATACATGCTACATATTATAATATGATAAGAGATAGCGGGAGCATTTTGGTAGAATAAACTTCACAGGCTACTTATTTAAACCATAAAATGGAGAGAAAGAAATACTTAAGTTTGGTAAAAAAAAAAAGAAAACTGTGGAGCACTGAGTACAAAAAACCTAAAATGATAAAAAAAAATATGGAGGAAAAATATGGAAAAAAGGAGTGAGTGAACAAAAATATCAGTAAATATTCTTTGAAAAGTTGTTCCATGTTAGTTAATATTCTTCATTTAATTAATAAGTCTCAATTCTCTTGAAATAAATAGACAATTATTATTATCTTTTGTTGAAAATAATTTTATCCTTATTTGACTTTATTCTTTCTTCTTCATTATTATTATTTGATCAGTACTATTGTTTTATGATTTTCTCTGGATTTTAAACTCAGGCAAAAAACATTTCTTGTGGGATACGATTGCCGGTAATTTCGAAAAAAAAAGAAGTTATTCCATATCTTAAAACTTAAGCTTACTGTGAAAGAGTCAAAGAGTATATTTGTGTTCTCTTTGAGTGTTCACATATTCAGTTTAATTAAAAATATAGGTATTTAATTCATTCCATCCCGAAAAGTGACTATTTCGGAGTTACCCAATTTACATATTAAGATATCGATGTGTCAAATAATATTGACATATGTAGACAAATTTAAAATAATATATTATTCATAATGAAATGAAAAAAAAACATGTAATAAATTGTACTTACCGATGAAAAGATATAATATTGTCACCTTTATTAACTTTTATTGCATAATTGGTGCAGTATCTCATTACACATGAGGGCATTTTGAGCAATTATTATGTAAGCAACACGATGCGGCACCTAGCAACGTCTGTGACAGACTGAATTCATAAAAAATCGCAGCGGTTAACTGCCTCAATTTGAGGACAGATAAAATACAAGGCAAGTAAGCCGCTCTATTTATGGAACTCTTTGAAAAATAATTACAATTAATGTTTTGTATACAAAAAACCAGAGCCCGGAATCGGATTGCATTCTAAATTTAAGACCAAATATTGGAGAGTTTGGTTGCCAAAAAGGTTGTGTCTCTCAAATATCTTCAAAATATTTATTATCGATGAATTAATTGGTGATTCGATGAATTGATTTTCGATGAACTCGTCGGTTACCCACATGAGTCATATTTTGTGTGCACCAACGCTATATAATCCGTATTGTTATCACCTGACGTAGCACGGTTAGCGTGCAAACGTTAGGAATTAGTTCACCGCGCTGTGCACCATCATGCATGCGCCGTCACTGTTATTTTTGTGCTTAAATTAATTCAATGATTCCATTATATATTTATACCTACATTAATTATTATTATTATTAACTACTCCGTAAATATTATTATTGTGATCCAACTAGTACTAGATCTCCCGTTACTGTTTAGGTATGCTGATTTTTTAACACTACTCGTAAACACGGCCTATTTAGTTAACGTCTTCATAACATTACGTTCATTTTAGTTAAACATATTTGTTTTGACTACCAGAACGGCTAATGAACACAACAATAACTTTTCATCCGAACTAAACATTGTTTTTTTTTTCATTTTATTTTATTCAAACAAACTTACAGTCATTAAATAAAATATTACAAATTTCATTGAATATGAATAATAGACCATTTCTGTTTGCGGGTAGGTATAGGTATATGCATAGTTGGCAAGCACGTTAAATGCAAGCCAACGGATGTGAGACACATTTATAAAATAACAAAAAAAACATCAAGAAAAAGAAAGCAGCCCTATGGCTTGTAATATTAATATTTTACAAAGATAAATAAAGAAGTAACAAATTTTATGCAAATTTCAAAATTTCAGGTTTAGATGCAGTGGCTAAAAGGCATTAAATGCTCTTATATTGCGCGTAACACTTGGACCCCTTGGTGTACATTACAACGTTTTTAAAAATAGATGAGAGCTCGCAAAATTAATCAAATGAGTAGTTCAAATTTACAGACCTCTCTAAGAAAAGCACGTTCTTGTAAACTCTATACAGGATTATTTTGTTCTTCGCTTAAGACGCTTAAACTTGGACCTCGATTGAACTTTCTGGATTTTGAAATCCTGCAAATATTTTCAAAAATTAGCGAAGGCAAATAAAGAACATGCCAAACCTTCATGGTTGATAAATTGTTCCCGATTTTTAAATGAAAACTAGCTTTCCCGACAGACGCCGTCCTATGCTCCTAACTATGGATATTGAATTCTTTTACCTTTTAACCAATGTAATTCCGACTGATGCATTTGTTTTAAGCCATATATTTTCCAATTAATCGAATTAAAACTAATTGCAAAAAGCACCAATAAGGTTACATACTTTGAGTTTTCTTAAATTTTCTGATATCCGTAAAACTTTCTTATTTTTTTCTTGCATAAGAATTGGCAAAATCGGTCCAGTCGTTGTTGCGATGAGCACGGAAAATAGGTCTGGATTTTGGAACAGTAGGTAGGTACTTTTTCGTATATAGCTAGAGTAAATTCATTGTAGAAACGTAATTCAATTCCTCACTCTAGAGTTCAAAAAGTCTTGCTTTGCCAACAACTCAAGCTTACTCATCACAATAGCAGAGGGAATTGTCGAGCAAATTAACAAAAGAGGTCGAACCTATTGGAGATCATTCTCTGTAGCAGTGTAGCACCTAGATGAGAGGATTAGATTATCCTGCAATTGAGTGGCGTTTATCAAAACGATCAAGAATAGTGTGTAATGCTGAAGACGAAGGTATGAGTTTTTGTGGTATTGCACTAATTGTCTGTGCTTGAACTTGTATTGATTGTACAAATATCTGACGCGTGTGTGCAGTGAAGAAGCACATGCCGGGTGGACGCCACGCCACACATGTGGAGCCACTGACCATGCCGCACTGGATGTTTTAATTGTTACATAACTCCCCATGGCTACACATCACGAACTGCAAGATTACCGTGAACTTGGTTACATTCATTGAGCCTTGGATTGTCTTTTTTGTTAAATCTCAACATACCTGTTCAGTGTTCATGGAATTGCGGCTATACAATATGGGTGAATGCTCTTGAGTGAAGATTACTGCAATGCATTTTGTACTTGCAGTAGGTACCTACCTTTTTCTTTGTATGTATACTGTATAGGCTTAATCGGCCTATCGATTTGGAGACTAACATTTTTTTCCTTTTCCCAACTGTCTTTCCATCTTTTGCCCAGGGGGTGGGGGGGGGGGGGGCAATTTAACCCGTTCATAGGCTATTCCCGTATGTTATGGGGGATGAGAAAAATATGAATTTTAGGTATAGTCAAGAGTATGAAGCTTAACACTTGTAGCGCGAATCTTTCCCTCTACAATAGCACAATAAATAAAACTTTGAAATATGCATGGTTATTTTATTATTTACTAAGTATTAAAACCAAGCAAAAATTATTTACGTCACGATTGCAATTGAAGTTAATTTAAACATAATCTTCAGGAATTTTCTGTAAATTTTTCGATCACTTTATTATGAAAATCTTGTAAGACAGTACCTTCTCACACATGCATCTCTAGTCATCTCAAGCAGGAAGGCTACAACCAGTGGCCAAAGTGAACCATTTTTATAGGTAGAAATATTTTGTTTATTTTGATGCAACATCTGTTGTAACTGATGAGAACATGTATTTGAAAGCAATTTATGCCAAATATTGAAGACCTTATTGATGGTTACAGTGTCTGATGGACTAAGATTTAACTTAAATAATTAATATGCGATATGGTATTATGCAGATGGAAATTCTAATTTCTATCTTAGTTGGGTGAATGATGGGAATGTCTGGGTTGGAAGTGTTTAAGGTTCACGCTGCGCTCAGGCATTGTGTTAAACCTTCCATTGTCGTGCCCAAGAATTACAAAAGACTACATTAATCAATCCCACGACACCCCAGTTATATTATTAACTCCATATATTCTAATGCATATCATCATCGAGACTTTATAGTTTAGCGATCTATAATGGCTAATTAAAATGTCTCATAGATTTTTATATTGCTATTACCATGACAGCGTATTCCATTGAGAGGGCTAAGTCTTAAATATTACATATACCTACCCTTTCGTTAACACAAGCAATTTCCCCAATCAGAAGACCGACAATGGCATGATACGAACAATGAGTGGCTTTGAGGTTGCATTTAAGATATAAGTTAATAAGTATCAATCAGTGAATGTATATATATGATCTACCTATTCATACTGTACCTATAATACAGTGTATGAAAATATTGTCCGAGCAGGTAGGTACTTGATTCTCTGGTCACTGTGTGCTCAGTAAGCATGAGGAAGTGAATAGAAATGATTTTGAAGTGTTATACGAAGTAGGTTTCAATACAATGTATCATTTCTAAGAAGTTGAGCGGTCAATTCTCTTCCTGAAACATACAGCTATGTTTATTAGTTACGTCATATTTCACGGGTTTTTTATTAAATGGCCCTATTTTCTACTTGCTTTGTGCGAAATTATTATTAATAAACAGCAAACCCGGTAGCAAAGAGGGTCATATAGTTAAGAGTCACAACTTTACTTTACAACGTTTAGAACTGCAGACAAATTGACATTTCTTTCCGTAGCGACAGTTGTATGTATATAGGAACAATACTTCCCGCGGACATTTTTGATTGCTCATAAAAACCATAGACTTATCGGCGAAAATTATAAGTATGAAAAATATTTCCCGCTGTCGGATTGGTTTTGTGAATTTTGTCATTTGTATGAAAAATATTTTCCGTGGGGTTAGAATGTTTAAACGAAAATACCAATTCGAACTATTGACGAATTTGATCCTTGTTATTCCTCTTCTTGAATAATCTTATTGAATTTCTATCAAAAATATAGGCTCGATCACATGGTACACACTACAAAGGCAGCTGATAATGTAGTAGATAATTGAGTTTGCGAAAATGAATTGAATAAAATAAGAGGAGGAGGGGGCACTTTGGTACACAAGAACGTCTTGTTTTACATTGCAAGTCCAACATGGCTAA
The DNA here is from genome assembly GCA_963576905.1 of Mystacides longicornis. Taxonomy (NCBI): domain Eukaryota; kingdom Metazoa; phylum Arthropoda; class Insecta; order Trichoptera; family Leptoceridae; genus Mystacides; species Mystacides longicornis. The sequence continues at coordinate 18,323,079 of OY756425.1, forward strand.
TTATCTAAACCTACTCGTCATGATTCCCACGGATTTGTTTTGGGTAAAAGAGTCGTGTATTTTTCTAGCTTTATAAGGTATGTGTGCCGTGCGATGTAGGCACTGGGTCTCAGCACATTTACATGCAAGATAATATTATAATAGATACCTAGATACGTTATATCAAGACAATATGGTATTATAGATTGGGAAAAATCATTATACCCACGAAAGCGTCGGCATAAAGTATCTCGCTCGTCTTAATACCTGCGGTCCCCATTATATTGTTCCAAGTTCCAATAACGGGTATAAAATTAGACAACTCCGAGGGGCGCATCGTTCCATGTTCCTACCGTGTTATTATCTCTTTTAATTATAGTGAGCCATTCAAATAATGTATATATTATTAACATAAATAATCGAATCACTTAGCCTAGCTGTGATTACAGTCATAAAACAAGTTATGTTATATCGAATTGAAGAACTTTCTGAACGATGGGTCGTTCACGTTAATATTATATGATCCAGCCATATTATGATAATCTATATATATATATATATATATATATATATATATATATATATATATATATATATATATATATGTGTGTGTGTGTGTGTGTGTGTGTTTTGTTTAAGGTTTTCGCGGGTAGTATTATATGACATTTTTACCTATTTTCGGTTCTCCCCGTAGTTTTTGAGTCGATGCTCGAGCTTTCGACCAGATCTCACTGGTCCTTTTCAAGAGCTGTCAGCTCTTGAAAACACGCCTAAACAGCTGGACCGATTTCGCTAATTCTTTTTTTGTCGTGTAGGCTTTTATCAAGAGAATGTCCTTTTAGAAGGAAAAATTAAGAAAAATGCATGGAAAATTAGAAAATTAAAGAAAACTCTACGTAGACAACCTTATTAGTACTTTTTACCTTATAATTTTATTCCAATTTTGAAATTTTGACAGAAATTGTCAATTGGTGTGATTGACAGAATGCGGATTGAATATACATGGTTTAAAACAGACGCATTGGTCAAATGATAATTAATTCATCACCATACAAATTCGAATTCAATATTAATATTTAGGAACACAGGACAACGTTTGTTGGGAAAGCTAGTTATGAATAAAAATAGATTAAATCAATGAAATTATGTACGAAGTATTCTTCAGTTCGAAGTCACATTTCGAATAGGTACCTCTAACCGGTAACCGGTTCGTATAAGTTACACACTTTTACGGTTCTGTAGATTTTCGAGCCATCCAGCATCGCTCTAAATATAATGCAAATACCTAAACGTATTTTCTTAATGAGTTTAATTGTCGAAAGATTTTAAGGAAAAAAATCGTAGCAATATAACAAATTTGATTAACGTGCATTCTGTAGATATAAATCATCAGGAAAATTCCCACAGAGTAAAATCTCAGTACCTACGGTCTAGCAATTATTATTAGCCGCTAATCTTGGGAATGAAAAGCTTTTTTCCGACTAAGTGATAATGAATAATTTGAGTACTCTTAAGAATATTTCAAACAAAATTTTCAACCAAACCTTATGTGTCGCTCAGACAGATATTTTTGCAATTCCTTTCTTGGTCATATATAACTATTTCCCCGTATATCAGATTGAACTGTACCCCTATTCTGTAGCAAGTGTAGGGTAGTCACTTGAAAAAAGTGACTATTAGGCGATACATTTTGTATGAAAAACGTCTATACGTATCGAATGCGAGAATCGCATATACACTTGCTACAGAATAGGGGTCCTGAACCGACTCAATTTAGATAAAACAACTTTGACCTCATAATATCAATTTAAATAAATGAAACAAAACTTTGTGTAAAAAGAAAACGTAAGTGTATTTTTGGCCGTGCTACGTATCATATTTTTTTTAGTTTACCTAAATGATTTAAGTATTTTCAGGGTGTCTCTGGAAGAACGGCTAAGCGGAAGTCCAGAGATAGGATACCTTTAGGGCTATACAAATACCTTAATATTATAATGTCAAGCGATTTTTTATAGTTTTCGAGTGATAATTATTTTGGTATCTTTTTTGTCAAACCCTTTCTTACAGGTTGTAAATGGTTAGGTTAGAGAGACACCATGTTTTTTTTCTGTAATAGCTTAAGGCTTAAGTGGTATGCCTAGCAGATACAAAAACAATTAATATTGGTCTAATCTGATATCATCGTCCCAACAAAAAATGTTGAATCTCAAAATAAGGTACAATTAAAATTTTGAAAAAAACTTTGAAGACTTTTAAAAACATAATCACATTTTTTTTTAATTCTAACAATATTCAAAAACTTACCACTTCATCAAATTATTTACCCTGTAAAATTCACTATGCTATCTTTATTGCATCATACCTTCTGACTCTTTGAAAGCAAAAAGTGAGGTAGCAAACGAAAAGAAATTTCATACAAAATGTGTGCTAGGAAATTTCACAAAATTAACGGTATCTGTTAGAAATATTCTCCCCGTAGATTTTGTATGGAGAATCATTAAAATTCCCACCACCCTTTTTGCTATAAAACAATCGAGGAGAGAATGTCAATAATCTTCAAATATTGCGTTACGTAATACTCGAACACCCCCTTTTATTTTACTTATTAAAAGCCAATGACGCACTTCAGATAATACATATGAGTACAAACAATGTATAAAAGACAAAAAATATAAATAATATGCATTACCCTATTTAAAAGTGTACACATATTTCACAAGTTGTAATATTTTAAGCCCATAAGGTTGTCATATGTATAAAAAGATATAATTTTTAGAAAAAAAAAAAAAAAGAACGAAGTAGTAGCAATACAATCACCCTTAGTTACAAATTATCGTTCTATTTTCAAAAAACTAAAATTTTCATATCTAAATTAATGTTTTCGTACCAAGTCTATGATTTTTTCTATATCGTGTTTAGATGCTGCATAGAGAAAATGATCAGTACAACAATGAGAGCATTGAACACAATATTCATTGAGTTCTTTATTATTGCACATAAAAGTCACACGACACGGGGTGAAAGTTGTAAAGGTTACGTCGCCGTGTACACGTATCGTACGAGCTGCTGCATGTGGAGGGAACAAAGAGGCCAGACAATGCGAGTCGTGAGAGATCTGGAGCGCCATCTCTCCGATTGCTTATTACCGCTTAATTACTAAATAATTTGTTTAGATAAAAATGTTTTCTGAATGAGAGAACAATTAAACAAACAAACATTGGAAAGTTAAAGAATCTCTCTTTATACATTTTATTGCCTATTGCACTATTGTTATTGTTTTTTTTTTGTCGTTGTGAACAAATTCGTGATTTCTTTAACAAAATATTGTGGTTATATAAAATGACAAGATATTTTTATGAAATTTCGAAATATTTTAAGATTTTTTTTTTCTTACTCCTGTGGTTACCATCGCTTCATTCATTCTTAGAAAACAGTTTAGTATATTTTTAAGTAAACCTACCTGTATCAAATATTTCAATATATGGGTAATAATTAATAATGACGAAGTATCAAAATGTCAAAAACTCGATTTAACGAAATATTTTTTTACGTTGATGCACGATTATCATTTTTTAATTACCGAATTTCTTATGTTTTATTATAGGTACCTACTTACCTATTTTTCATATCTTTAGACTTAAAAAAATATAGAACTACGTGACCGAAAATCAGATGAAATATAAAAAAAAACTGTCCACGAACGGAGTAAAAAATACGTTGTTATATTCATCGTTTCATTAACTATGTGCAAGTATATAAAAAATGAGCCAATAAATTTCTATAAAAAAGTATTTTTACTCAACATTGAATAAAATTATTTCTTCTTGTACCTCGTTCCTAAGTAGATACAAACTGCCTCACATTCCCCGGATTACCCATATTTTCAAAGATGGATTCCATCCAGAGATGACGAAAGAAAATGCATAAATTCATAACATATCTAAAACTTAATAAAAAATATATGTAAATTAATGTTATTTCTTTATTTTGTTACAGGCAAACAACCCAAAGTAAATTGTGCCGAAGAAATTATGACAGTCACATTGGCTGTCAACGATGGACAAAAAGTTTATTTGGATCAACTGAAAGGTAGAATATTATTAAACAAGTATTATAATTTCTTTATAGGTAGGTACTATAGAAATGTTAGACTCTGTCACTAACGGAAATTAATACCTATCTAAACATTTGTTTAATATGTAATGAAATTTAATGTAGTACACGGATTCTGCGTTGCCAATCTACCAACTTACATGACTGCTAGTAACACTATTAGACCAAATTATTCGGATGACCTTCCTATCGAATTTTGACCTTTTTGGAAATGAAATTTTCGGAATGTCTTTTTTGCTCATAAATACTACTCCTATTTTACCAATATACCAATTTCTGCCACTTTTTTAGTAATACATCTACTTTTTTAGTAATACATCTACTTTTTTCTAAAATTTGGCATTACCGTAGGGATTCCCAAATATTTTCAATTCAGTGTCAAATCAAGAACAAAGGTAATTAACAAAGAAAAGTTAGAAGGTTAGTCAATTCCGTTATTTCCGTTTGCTCCAAGAAGTTACCCACCTATCTAAGTAAAATAAATAAAAGATTATGCTCACCACTATTACATTTAAAGGAGACGCCAAAATACATTTGTTACCACCTGCATTAAAATGCTCTCTAATCTGTCTCTAATAGAAGTTTTTAGTTTTTTTTTTTTTCATTTGTCATAAACCTAGTTTTTTAACGTCTTATTTTCTTGTTGAAAAGTAAGTACTTCTCCATCTTTTCGTTGGTCTACCTAGGAAGTGGTGTCCTGTATTCCGAATATTAGGTACGCAACGTAAGTGAGATTCTCACGGAAATTTTCATATGTGCTGAAAAGTTTTTCGAAATATTCTGTAGGAGTGCTATACACATTTCCATACAAAATATTGTTACTTAACGCAATCGTAAATTACACGGAAACTTAGAATAGGGGTAGTTACCGGTCTCAATTAATTCCCACAATATAATAAATACTTTTATGGAATTTTTCAGAAACTTTTTTATGTCCAACCACATCCAACACATCCTAATACACCTTCGATCTTACAAGCAGTGGCATACCTATAGTGTGGCAAAATGTGCAAGTCCCCGCCCCAACTAGGGGTGTTGCGGATATTCGCATCCGCAACAGCGGAGCATCCGCATCAATTTTCACATCCGCATCTGCATTCGCATTAATTAATGCGAATGTTGATGCGGATGCGGATGTACCGCTAGAGCAAGTCGCGACACGAAATTAAGATATGCAATTGTGTTCTTATCTCAAAAGGTATGGCCTTGAAGTTTGAGAGAGAAAGAAGATGCATGCCACGTGCAAGTAAAAGACATGGAGAGCGTTAACTACTTAGCTTTGTTATCAAGTGCCATATTAGAAAGTGTTAGTTCTTGTCTGGAGTCTGGACTTACCAAGACAAATTTTGAAATTAAGTGCACTTTCAAAAAATACATTTTATTTCTTACGTGTAGAGTAAGATCGTTGTAGTGTTATTGATTTTTTAATGAATGCTTATAAACTGTACGTGGAGTGGCATCCTTGACAAGGCAGAAGAAATGTCGGCAAACCCCAAGCCAGATGGGCGAACGAAATCGCAAAGATTGCAGGCCGTACATGGATGAGGGAGGCTCAGTACAGGAATGAATGGAAGGAGAGGGGGGGGGGGAGGTTAGTACTTGTGAAGGATATATAAATCTGAAAGAATTGGTGCACGCAGACGAGGCCGACCTCGAATGATATCGTCCGACCATATCAGTGCCGTCTTACAGGAGGGCCAAGTCAGGAGCAAAAGGAATAGAAGAGCATGTATGCGGAATGTTATGCGTTTGGAGGAAGCGAATGAGTTTGGATTGGAGAGAATGGAAGTCCATACTCTCTGCCTACCCTCTTCGGGAATCAGCATGATCGGTAAAATAAGTATTTACACCTCAATGCGTATTTTGAATCGGTACGGAGAAGTTCCTTATCGTACTTTGATTAATCAATCAATAATACTATTTTAACTGAGCAAAATAATTATTGAAATATCGAATATAATGACATACCTAAATTCTTTTTTTTTACATATTAACATCAAATCAATCAAAATTAAAACTCCCTTTGAACTCCACTCAGGAGCAAAGTGAGGCAATAAGAGTTCTCCGTTGCACTCGATCTTGCGCAATGATGACCTCTTCCCACATCATATTACAAACATAGGTTATATGTTTTTGATGTAAAAATAAACTCAGACCCGATGAATGCAGCGTGGTATGCAGGTTTTGCTAATGCCAGTAAATATAGTCATTCATGTTAAATAACTAAAATACGAATTTGAGCTCTGTTGCATAAAACCTAGAGTACCCATATTATTTATTTCGATACGAAGTTCGATGGGTCAGCTAGTAATTATAATAAAAAAAATTAAATGAGGGACCCCATCCAAAAATTTTGCCATGGGCCCCAGATGGTATAGTTACGCCACTGCTCACAAGATTACTTTCCTTCAAAATTCCATATCTTTATACCTATTCAATTTTATTTTCTGCAGGTTACCAGGCATGTGCGCCAAGAATGGAACAGAATGTAGCCACATTTCAATTAGACCTCAACGATGTCCACAAATGCGGTGTTACAAGAATCCTCCATCAAGCTACTGTAATACTTTCTTTCATTTTTAATCAAATATACCTACTTTACTAAATTGTTTAGTCTAAAATACTCATTTGCCGAATCACTCGAAAACGAGTGCAGAGCTAAAAAAAAAAAAAAAAAATACTCATTTAGTAATTTGGAATTTCAGGGCAAAAGAGTGTTCTACCACAAAGTAATAGTTGAAGGAGATAACGGCGATAGGGAAGTCATTTTGGTTAGGTGCAGTCTGGGCCCCCCACGACAGAAACGAGAACTGGACCTTCCAGCTGGTTTCCAAGAACCTGAGTAAGTATAAATCATTCAAAAAATGTTGAAAAAGACCCTTCATACCAAGCGAGTATATAAGGAATTTATTTTTACTCCTGATTTATGACACCAAAATGTGACATTGACGTCTTAAGGGTCCAATATTGGAATACAATATACCCTCTTTGACGTCTCAAGGGTCCAATATTGGAATACAATATACCCTCTTTGACATCTCAAGGGTCCAATATTGGAATACAATATACCCTCTTTGACGTCTTAAGGGTCCAATATTGGAATATAATATACCCTCTTTGACGTCTTAAGGGTCCAATATTGGAATACAATCAGTGGCGTAACTAGGGGGGGGCGGTCCGCCCCGGGCGGCACTTTTCAGGGGGCGGCAAAATGAGCCGAAAAATAAAAAAACTTGATAAAAAACACGAAACTTAAATAGTATAGGTGAGAGAATTTATTTCGTGCTCAGTCCATAGGTTGCAGGTCACACTTAGGAAAGTAACAGTTCATTTTTTCTACTAATACCTCCAAGTGATTCACTATCAATGTCTTAGCGCAAACCTTTCCATTTTGTCATGCAGAGGTCAAAATATTATATTGCCACCTTGCATTTTTCTGTTGAGGTCATTTAAATGAGCGAATGTGTCCAGATAAACAAGTTTTACCACTCATTATTTCATTTTGAACACGAATGACGAACCTCTAAAATTATTTGGGTCTCATTTTTTTGCGGCACACCAACTGATGACCGCGGCACACCGTTTGCGGAACACTGTATTAATGCATCCTATCTATAAGGCCCAACGCATCAATATGCAGAAATTTATAAACATCCAACCACAGTTAATTATGTAATTTCGGGTTAAGGTCTTAAATTTTTTTTTGCGGTGATTCCGCAAGTAGAAAAATCTGTGTCAGAAGTTAGCTCTCTCCCACTGTCAAAAATTGATTTTGTACTATATTGTAGTGCTGTAAGTATGTACATAAATCTATATACATAAGGGAAAACTTTGTACCCCTTTTTACGAAAATTGAGCAAACGGAGGAGAATGAAATTTCCCACACTTACAGTTTATATAGAGAAGGGGTGGCAAATGCTAATATTTTTTTTAAATCATACATAAAAATAGATTAAATCGATTAAAAAAACTCTACGCACACTACTGTAATGTTTGTACTTCTACTCACACACACATCGATGTATTTGACACAGATTTTTTGTAAAAAAAATCTTTATACACAACATTTCAAATAGGGAAGTTGCACTAATGAAGAATTGCTTTGAAAATATTTGGAATATATTCAGACACTATTTGTTAATCGATGTGTATGAAAAAAAATTTCAAATTATCGTTTATATTTATTATTTTGATAAAATAAAATCGCAAATTTCACGCCCCTTTTAGAAACGCTCTGTGATTGGTCAGTCACAGTTGTGACGTCACTACATACGATATTGTACGAAATGTCAAATCCTTCATACATTTTACATGCGTTCTACTACTAAAGTCGTCGCTAAAGTTGTGTTGTGCTGTTGAATTATTGTGAAAAATATAAAGAAGTGTTTTCCTTTGGTTGCAAACTCATATACTATACTAACAATCTGATAATTTACCTAAAATAGACTCTTATGCTAGCAACATATGCATCAAACACAGATTTATCAGTGCAGAATTACGGGGAGTTAAAGCTGTAATCCAAGTTATCTTCTATATAATAATTTAGAAATGTTTTTTAATTTGCCTTTTGTCGTTGCTTGACCGTATATGTGAGCATCACGCCTAAACGGCTGAACCGATTTCACTAATTCTTTTTTTGTCGTGTTGGCTTTTATCAGTAGAAGGTTCTTATGTAAGAAAAAATTAAAAAAGTTGCGTGGTAAATCTACATAATAATTAAGAAATGTTTTTTTATTTGCTTTTTACCGTATGTCATAGCATCACGCTCAAAATACAAATGCTACGTCAGATATGAATCTGCACAGAGCCGTGCAAAATGCCGGAGAAGGTTCTTTAATACAATTTGCTGCATTAACTTTAATATATTTAGAGCTATTTAAAAAACCCTATTTTTTAGGATCTTCATACAAAATTTTAATAAACATTAAAAGTGTCATTCTTCTTTTTCTGTGCTTATGTCAGTTATAGAGGTCTACAAAGCAATGGGAAGCTAGACTAGAACCTGTTTAATTACCTACCGATCAATCCTGACAATCGGAATCAAAAACGTAAAGCAAGACGGGTATAAGCTAGTCATAAATATTAGAAGCAATCAACATTCCAATGTTTTATTCACATTCCAATCCAATCCAAACTCCCTTTAGACCCCACTTAGGGGCATAGGGAGGCAACAAGAGCTCTCCATTGCGCTCGATCTTGCGCAACGTTAATGACCTCCTCCCACACCATGTCCAGATTCCTCAGCTCTGCCTCGAAGGAGCGGAACACAGTATGAGAGGGTCTTCCTCGTCTCCGGGACCCTGATGGGAGGAAGAACAGCGCTCTCCTCGGCCAACTGTCATTCGGCATCCTTAACACATGTCCCAGCCAAGTCCATCTCCTCCACATAATAGTAGAGGTGATGGGCTCACGCTGGGTGCGCCGGCGTATAGCGTCGTTCGTGATGCGGTGGTACCATCTTATACCCAAAATTCTCCTGAGGCACTTCGTTTCGAATGCAGATACTTTTTGTGCCTGGGCCAGAGTCAGGTGCCAGGACTCACACCCATACAGGAGAATGGGCAACACACACGCATCAAACAGTTTACATTTCGTCTCGACACTAAACGCCGACGCCTTCCATATCTTGGTCATGTTGTTGTAGGCGCCACTTGCCATACCGATACGTATCGGGAGCTCAGCCCCGAGGTCACCAGTGGTGGTAATGGTTGCTCCCAGGTACTTAAATTTATCCACCCGGGAGACCTGGTGACCATCGATGGTTATCGATAGCTGTTTATCGGGGCAGGCATTATTCGCCATGAGCTCCGTCTTACTGGCATTGACTCGAAGGCCGAGGCGTGCTGTTTCATCGCAGAGTCTTGAAACACTGCGCTGTAATTCCTCCACTGTCGTACTGAACAACGCTAGGTCGTCCGCGTACCCCAGATCGCACAGTTCGCCCATTAGACCATCTCTCTGTGTTATCGGTATACCTCTTGCTCCTTGCATGGACTTTCTCAACAGGAAGTCCATGACAATTATGAATATAAAAGGAGCTAGTACGCAGCCCTGTCTGACTCCCGTGGTGATCCTAAAAGCTTCAGTAGGACCACCTGGCGTTTTCACGCTACACTCGGAGTCTTCATACAGGGACTGCACCATTTTAACTATCTTCGGAGGTATACCGTACAGAGCTAAAATTTTCCATATCGATGGTCTATGTGGGCTGTCGAAGGCCTTTTCAAAATCTATAAAGCAACAAGCGACTGGAGAGTTAAACTCCTTGCACTGCTGAAAGATGCACCTGGCACAGAAAATTGGGTCCGTGCAGGACCTTCCAGGTACAAAGCCGCATTGTTGCTCTCTCAGGACAGCCATGACAGGCCCCCGAATGCGGTGTAGTAATATCTGAGATAATACCTTACCGGGAACACTCAGCAGAGTAATTCCACGGTAGTTTCCGCATTCAAGGGGGTCCCCCTTTTTAAATATTGCGACGATGGATCCATTCCGCCAATCTTTTGGGCACCTCTCCTCTTCCCACGCCAATTTAAATTTATTTAATAGTGGTTGGCCAAGGGTTTCTATGCCTTGTTTGAGGAGCTCTGCGTGAATTCCATCGTCTCCTGGCGCTTTGTTGTTCTTAAGTCTCATCACGGCCAGCACCATCTCACTGTATGTCGGCGGGTCCTCACATATCCCAGTTGCCTGAGGTATATTCAGACCAGTCAACTCCTCCTCAAAGTTGTAAGGTGAGGAGGGCTCGGGACGGTTTAATATTGACTCAAAGTACTATGGCTGGACTGCCTTACACACATTAACAATAAATCAACATATATTATGTAGTAATGACCAACAAATTCATATTAGAGAAAAGATGAACAAAATGAGAAAAAAAAAACCGGAGCAAATCAAAAGTTACAAATTGTCCAGGTATATTTCATGGATGTCGTTATTTTTCAACTGCCCTTTTGAAACTCTAGGAATGCAGTTTCTCTCTCTCTCTACAGAGTTATTGGCCATTTTGTATTTTTTTATATCACATACTTTATATAAATGTATAATTTTTATCAAGATAATTAAAAAGGTGTACAAAACAGTATACACATAATATGTGTAATTTTTTATATCTTTATAATCCTTTTGATTAAAATAACTGTTTGTTTGCGAAGAAATTTAAAATAAGATTTCTTGCAAGATTAACAATAATTACTTATAAAAAAAAATAGAAAACATTATTCAAATGCAATGAAGCAAAAAATGAAAAAAGATTTTGTGAAAACATAAAATAGACTATTTTTGCTTTTACAAATAATTATCACAAATAATTATCACTGTATCTTTTGATAATATGTATAACACGAAGATAATAAACATTATAACAATAAAGTGTAGAAAATAATAAAAGTATGAAAACAAAAACAAATTTCTTCTATATTTTGCGTTTTAGTAAAACAGTTTCTACACATTGGTAAGTAAGGAAAAATACAATTTTTTTATTGTTTTATTTAGTAAATTTTATTATTAGAGACCGGTTTCGGCTCGGCTGGCTATCTGAGGGTGTCTAGATGAGCCGAAACCGGTCGCCAATAATGAGGTGTTTAAAACGGTAAAAATTGAGCATTTTTTCTAACATTAAAGCTACAAAATAAAGTATTATTCAGAATATTAACAAAAAAAAATATAACAAAAGCGTTGTCCTAAACTCAAACTCTTTTATTTATTTACCCATAGGCCTATTCAGACACTTGAGAGTTTTAAGGCAGTAATAAAATCTAAGTATGAACATATGCATGTCGGTGCAGATAAAAACAAATAAACATGAAAGAAAACAATACAATATACAGGGTTGTCAAATACATTGTGTTTTGTTCTTGCATGGCGTAAGGCCAATTTTGCAGTCATCAGATATTAAAACACGTTACTAACAGTAACAAAAGAATAGCAAACAAAAGAAAAACATACTATTACTATCAGCACAATTTTATTTCTCAATGCAGGATGGTGTAAAGGGCCACCCCGCATATCATCATAAAAGAAATTTAAACTACCTCAGGAAGGCGGCCATTTTGTTTTTGGGACGTTGTATGTAATGTGGACTGCACCATTTTAACTATCTTCGGAGGTATACCGTACAGAGCTAAAATTTTCCATATCGATGGTCTATGTGGGCTGTCGAAGGCCTTTTCAAAATCTATAAAGCAACAAGCGACTGGAGAGTTAAACTCCTTGCACTGCTGAAAGATGCACCTGGCACAGAAAATTGGGTCCGTGCAGGACCTTCCAGGTACAAAGCCGCATTGTTGCTCTCTCAGGACAGCCATGACAGGCCCCCGAATGCGGTGTAGTAATATCTGAGATAATACCTTACCGGGAACACTCAGCAGAGTAATTCCACGGTAGTTTCCGCATTCAAGGGGGTCCCCCTTTTTAAATATTGCGACGATGGATCCATTCCGCCAATCTTTTGGGCACCTCTCCTCTTCCCACGCCAATTTAAATTTATTTAATAGTGGTTGGCCAAGGGTTTCTATGCCTTGTTTGAGGAGCTCTGCGTGAATTCCATCGTCTCCTGGCGCTTTGTTGTTCTTAAGTCTCATCACGGCCAGCACCATCTCACTGTATGTCGGCGGGTCCTCACATATCCCAGTTGCCTGAGGTATATTCAGACCAGTCAACTCCTCCTCAAAGTTGTAAGGTGAGGAGGGCTCGGGACGGTTTAATATTGACTCAAAGTACTCCCTCCATCTCCCTTTAATCAGTTCGGGGGCAGTGACAGTGGCTCCACGAGAGTCTCGTATTGCCGTCACGGGTCTTTTTTGACCCCTGCCCCCGACCTCCCGGGTGATTTCGAAAAGTGTCCTTGAGTCATTTCCGAGTGCAGCAGACTGCGCTCGCCGTATCTGAGAGTCCAGGTGTCTTCTCTTATCTGTTCGTACAGAGTGCTTCACCTTGCGGCTCAGCTCTCTGTACTCAGACACCAAAGCAGCCAGTTTTTGAGGGTCTTTTTCGCTGTCTCTGAGGGTCTTAGCCTTCTGGCGATCTTCGATGAGGCTCCAGGACCCATCGGACATCCATATTGGCCTCTTTTTGTTCTTATACCCGACAGAAGAACGTGCGGATTCCATAACGGCGTCACGGAAGCTATTCCAAGCTGTCTCAATCGGAACAGCTCCGTGTGAATCCTGCAAGGGGGCAAACCTGGTGCGTAACTCAGCCTCGTACGTATGACGACACTGAGCACTCTATAACCTGCGTATGTCCAGCGGGCGAGAGGCAGACGGCCCCTGCTGGAAATGGGTAAATCTGAATCTCAACGAACCCACAAGGAGTTCGTGATCAGTATCCATGTCTGCCCCTCGGTAGGTGCGGACATCACGCAGGTCAGTTCGGTTGCTGGCCCTTACCAGAAGATGGTCAATCTGGTTTTTTGTTCTCCTGTCAGGCGAGGTCCAAGTATATTTATGGATATCCTTGTGGGGGAACAAAGTTCCCCCTATTAAGAGTCCATGGAGTGTGGCGAAACCAATCAGACGGCTTCCATTATCATTTATCACTCCCATGCCATGCCTACCCATGACGCCTGGTCCATACTGGGGGTCACTGCCAACCTTGGCATTAAAATCCCCCAGTACTATTAAGCGGTGGCGCCTTGGGACATGGGACACAACTGCATCCAGACTGTCATAAAAACAGTCCTTGGCAGCCGCATCCCCATCCTCAGTGGGAGCATAGCATAGGAGGACCGTCAGTGTTTCGCCTGTCATCTTGAAGGACGCACTCATCAGGCGGTCAGAAACAGGTTCCCAACCAAGAAGGCGAGAGAAGGCATATTTACTTAAAAGTAGAGCGACGCCACGCATCCGTGCAGTTCGGTGACCTGAGTGCAGCATGACATAGTTGCCAGCGTCACTCTGCCCCGTCCCTGGGATGCGTGCCTCGCTCAGCCCCAGGATATCCAGTCCATAATCTCCCGCCAACTTGGCAGCAACAAGCTCCCCGCCCGCCCTCAAAGTGCGGACATTCAGGGTCCCGATTTTCAAGCTCTTGTTAGAGCGAGCCGTGGTCAACACAGGGGGGACACTATAGCTGCCTGGACCCCCTCCTGGTGGGGCCCAGGCGTCCGAGGCTTAATTTTGTTGCCTATTCTGACCGCTTGTATTTAAGGGTGTGAGGTGGTCAACCCCACGACCCCGATCTGATTTTTCGATTACCTGCCTCTTACAGGATGCTCGAAAAACCAGCAAAAAGAACAGAGGTGCTATTCTAAGCCGACAGCCCCACGGCACATTACTACTTTGAAATATGTACTATAATTTTAATTAACTACCTGAACACTTGCATCTATAATAGTTCCCTTTATTTTTTTAGATAGGTATATAGTACATTCATGCCATATAATAATTATTTTTACAGTTCCTCGAGAGCAAAATGGTGAATATGCCATTGGGTATGTTCAAGTAAATAGAGATGGACCTTATACCACAGCAATATAAACTGGTACTAGAACTCAATTGATTGTTTAAAATTTTGTTTCTTTTCATAGCACGACACCATTTGCGTCGTATTAAACAATCATCTGGAACATGTAAAAATATTTTGTTTGGGGTTGTAAATGTGGTATTTTTGCATCTTGGCACTATACAATACTTGTAAGACATATTTTTGCTAAAACTTTTATTGAAATACAAAAAAAACTCAATTATTACACGCAACACAAAACTTAAACTCGCGAGTCCAACGTACTGACCATAGAATAAGATGTACTATCGCATGTCTCAAGGTGTGTTATGACGTCACGGGGGTGTGGTTTCAACTCACCATCTTTTTCGCGCCGTTATGGAATATTCAAACTTCAAACTTTGATATCTCGAAAACAAAAGAAATTTTTTCGAAATGATAATTGTCAAAAGTCTTTATTTATCGATACCTTTAATTATATTTAAAAAAATATATAAGTGCAACTTCCCTATTTGACGTGTCCATGTCATTGTTTTTTAAAGAAAATTGCGAAATTCTGCTCGCTCAATATATTATAGTTTAAATTGAGTAATTATGGTCGAATTTTGACCAATGAACTGGACCACTAGTTATAATAAATATGCAAACTTTTTATTTTGATTTTTTTTTTCATTTTCGTGTTTTTTTCCCAATTTATTTAGGGGGGGGGGGCGCCAAACTTTATTAGGTAGGTGGGGGGGGGGGGGGGCGCCAAATGTTAATCCCGCCCCGGGCGGCGAAAACCCACGTTACGCCACTGAATACAATATACCCTCTGTGACGGCTTAAGGGTCCAATATTGGAATATAATATACCCTCTGAAATTCTCCCTTTTCTGTATAATAATTTGTTGTATACATATTTCAGAAACTTGGAAATCACAACAAGCCTAACAAAACTGGCTCCAGAGCCTCAACTTGGTGTTGCCGTCAGCCAAGATGGAAAAGAGTAAGTATTTGGTCTTCCTAGCTTAATTGTATAAAAAAAAATAGCATAATTAATTAATTCTAACATACCTACTACATACGCACTGGATGAGGTGTGGAGGTGAAAATACGAGGAGGGAAAGGAAAAGTAGTGACAATGTCAAAAAAGTAGAAGGTATAAATATATATGACTTTGCTAGACAAGTGCACTTTCGTTAAGAATACGAGTGTATTACTTGATCAGGGCGGAGCTAAATATATTTGAATGGTTTCATCAACTTTCTTCTGTCTCGTTCCATATGGTTTTGAATTGAGCTGTTTAGCGCAACAAACGCCTAACCCACTTTAGGTTTTTATGACTTGAAAATATTTAAATGATTTAAATTTCTACAAAAGATTTAAAATGGTACAAGATATTTCGTATTTATCATTGTTATATTCCTCTGATTGGTTAGTCGTTGGTTGCACCATAAAATATGACATTTCAGTCGTCGAAAAATCAAATAAAATGAAAAATGGTTAAAATGTGGGTTAAGCTTTTGTTGCGCTAAGCAGCTCAATTATGGTTTGAAGTGAGATAGCAATAAACAGTTAAAATTAGTGTTAGATAAATTTTATATATGAGTAGGGACCGTTACATTGCAAGGGTGAAGCCCAGTCAATTTTTTTTCACTGCCCCATTTTATGAGGATGCCGTGATTTTATCAATATATAAATCTTTCATTAATTGCAGAGTATCTGGTGAAATATCTGTACGGCCAGGCACTCCACTAGCCATGAAGGTTTATTTGGATCCAGAGTCTGCACCAATTTATGGATTGATGGTGTCACATCTGCAGGTATCAGACACAGCATCCCAACAAGAAACCATCGTTTTTAATGGGTACATAAACACTCTTCTAACTATACATCTTCGTGACTTTCAATTAGTTGAAATATTAATTAAATAATTTAAATTTGTAGATGTTCAGTGGACCCATATTTATTTGACAACTTTATAACAAAAGACGGTGATTCATTAGAAGCAAAATTCCGAGCATTTAAATTCCCAGACACAACATACGTTCAATTCAGAGGAACTGTCCAAGTGTGCCTGGATAAATGCCAGGGTGTAAGTATACAGCTTGTTTTATTCGTCCAACTCTTTAATATCTCATATATGAAGAAGATTAATTAAAAAGTTCATTTAAAATTACTTCAAAACTAAAAGCAGATCAGTTTAAAAATAAATCAAATATAACTTATTAAAAGACGGTTTTGCAAATGATTGATTCACTTTACTTTCAGGCCCAGTGCAACAATGGAGTTGTTGGGTACGGCAGGAAGAAAAGGGCCATTGACCATCAACATAAAAACAACCGACTGTTTGAAATATCACTAACCACATTCATTAAAGTAGAGGATGATTCCAACGAAGCTGGTAAAACTATTTAGTTCTTTTCCTAATAATTATAATATTGAAAACAAAATTGATTGAAATTGTCAAATAATAAAATCAAATCTCAATATAGCAAGAAAACGTGTAGGGCTAAAAATATTTTTTCAATATTACTACATTTAAATTTGGCTTTTTACGATAAATGTAATGTATAATGAGAACATAGACTCATATTAGAGACATGCAATTCAAATAAAAACCTGCAAACATAGGAATCAGTTTGCTACAGTTTTGTTATGGTGTTAAACAAACACCCTATAACAAATTTCATAAAGAAACAAGTATAATATACTATGTTTAATATAACAAGTATAATATAACATATTATGTTTCTCCTTTAAAAAAAACTTTTATCACCATGCAGTATAATTTCTAGTGTTGAGTGTTGTCATAACAAGATGACGTCACTCGAAGTGTTTACTACAATATTTTGCATGGATTGAATCAACACTTGAGTAAACGTGACGTCATAACAAGATGTCCCATAGTTACCAAAATTGTAGAAAGTATTCTCAAAAATTCAACTTTTTAATGTTTTATTGCATGAAAAATTCTATATCCATGCCATGTTTCAAGAGGATTGTATAGATTGACAACCATATTGCACAATAAAATAGCACCTTAGGATGACATTTTCCGGGTTAATCTTACAAACATTGAAGACTCATCTGTGGAGATTGCTTCCCGATGCATTGATTTGCTTATACCGTTTGAGAATGTCTTTTTAAAATTCAACAAAATAATTTGTATCTGTTTGTATTTCAGATGATATCACAAAGCTGCTGAGGAATTTAAAAATAGCAAATCAAATGCTAGATGAGCAGTCACCCCAGCATCACAACTCCGAAGATATCATGTCAGCGACAGTTAGAGAAAAAACAAATTTGTACCAAGAAGTACGGACTAATGGTGCCTCGACTCTGTGTAGTGGTTCACTTAAATATTGGCTAGCTCTACTTTTAACATTGAGAATGTTCTTATAGGCTTGTGCTTTTCTAATTCCTAAAACTTGGAGACTTTTCTTTAAATTCTGAATTAGTTTCTAAAAATAATCAAGAAAATTTAAATAATTTGAACTTAATACTGTGAAATATTAAACTTTTTAAGTATAACCCATTTCTCCTTGCTTACTTGTGTAATACATGTTTCAACCTATTGTACATTATTTCTCCCCTTGAGGTAGATTAAATTTAACCTATTAGACAAACTTTAATAATTAGTGTGTATTAACTAGTCTTAACAGTAATGCTTAGTATAGGAATTTCTTAAAAACATTCTGAATCTTAACTCGTGCTATTTTTATTTGTTCCGAAGAATTTCGTGCCCTTACGGCTCTTGACCTTGAAGATATACTTTCAACTCTCAATACAAACATTACAGTAACCTTCAAATAAGCACATAGTGGTTCAAACATAGATATTTGAATTTCAATCTTTGAATATAACATGTGTATTGCAAGCTAAGAGTATTTGAATGCTGCAATTTTTTTTCTTATGAATCCCTACTCCCTAATAAATATTTGTCACAAATTAGGTGTGTTTCTTAATAGAATGGAAGATGAATGTCAGTTTTGTACAGCTTAAATGTATTGAAGTCACTCAACGTCCCACAGTACCAGTGCTTTTTAACATACTAATATAAGGTTTAATTTTAATAAAATATACAATATCAATAACATACTTTTGTGTTTTATTCCCAAACAAATAACCTTTTCTAGTGATTTTCTGAAATTGATAATGTCCTACATGGGTAATCACCACATACAAGCTGTGGGTGTTCTATAAAATTTCAGTTGGTTTGTCTTTCCAAGCATTTGGTGGACTAGTAAACTAGCACGATATTGCAAGTATTCTAAGAGACGTTTGAAACTGAGATTTAAATTTCTACCTTTGGAGATCAATCATTAATCACATAGACAAAGGAGTCATCAGAACATAAAATAAAATCTCACCGACATACAGTCCGGCTAAAAAGAGTAGAAAATAATTGAGGGCGCTGCAGTCGTTTGTATGGCAACATTTAATAAGTACTCTACATTTATAAAGTAAAGTATTGTAACCGCCAAAATATTAAAAAAAAAAAAACTATTCAATGTGGTATCATGAAATGCTTTGTAGAGGTTATTTAAAAGAATTTAATAACGAACTGTACCAGCCATGGCATTAAAAACGAGATGGAAAAAAAATCTAAGCAAAACGAGTCAAAAAACAAGAGATAATAAGATAATATAATGGGTGCTATAATCCACAAAATGGTGCTTACAACTGCTTACTATTCTATGGCTGAATTTGCATCATATAAATGTCAAAATATTTATACATAACCTATAATTTTTTTGTAAGTGAATATTATAGGAATATACAAAAAAAAATATGTGGGAATAATATCCAAATTAGTAAAAGGTACTTAATAATTTTTAAAATGAATTGGATGTTGTATTTACCAGTTAGAATTGCTGTCCATTCGTAAACATTTGTAATGTCAGACAATAACCTATGTTCAGTGTTGCCAGAGTGATAACATTTTAGTTCATCAATAATTAATTTCTACTCTTTTTAGCCAGACTGTAGCTATTTGAAAAGGGCAATCAACTAGATTCATATCCCGTATTTACTATTTTAATCAAAGTAGTCAGAATTAATTACAACTCCATTTATATTTACAAGGTTTGAAATAAAACCAACCAATTGTGTAAAAATGAAATCAGTATTAATTTTTAATCCAAAAAAAAGTTTGTAAATATTTCAATAGTACCACCAATTTCCAGTTGATTATAATGGTAGAAATTCAAAGATTGACATTAGATGTATCCGGTTATCATATGCGCCAAACCCCATTCGTGAGTCAACTCTAGAGGACCTTCAACACGACCACCGTCCTTAGTGATAATACCAAGCTGATATTTAGGATATGACCTAGCATCACGATAGAAAAGAGTGGTCAAACATTTCTTCACCAGCTCTCTGAAAGAAAGTTTGTTATTCGTAATTCATTTGGTACTTAGTGCATTCTACATCTCTATCACATAATCAACAAAACATGCAGACTTTTTTCGACATTTGAAGGCAAACTTGAAAATATCTAAAGATTAATACGGCTTTTTTAGAATGGTCACTTAAGATTAACAATGATCAGCATTTAGGTGGTCAAATTTGTAGAAATTGGGAATGTTCGACATGTTGAAAAATCCCATTATTCCTCCTGTAGGACTCCATAAACTGCACCCCTTCTTAAGAAGAGATGCCAGCCACTGGGCCAACCATGCCTGTGGACCGAATGTTACTGTGCTAAAGGACCATTTATATCAACTGTCATTAACGAGCTTCATAAAGCACCAAAGGTTTCCAACCAATCCACCAAAAATCTTCAATGCAAGCTTCAAATATTGTGGTAGGTATAACTCATAAATAAAAACCATTTATATACACTCATGTATCATAAACATATCAAAAAATATAAGTACCTACGTGATAATTAAACATATAGGTAAACTAAAAAAAATCACTGCATTTTGAAACTTAAAAGTAAACATAGTTAAAAGTGACTTACTTTGCTCCTTCTTCATCAAGCACTTTTCCACTTTCCGTAAATTCTCTGAGTAATGGCTTACATAAGTATGAACCTAGCCCTGTTGCAACACAATCGTCTTCATAAGCTGTACCAATCATATCTACAGATCCTAAGAAAGGTGTACCATCCTAAAAACAAGCAAATTGTTCAAATAACTTATGCATGACATCATTGATTACCTACCCTATCAGATGTAGTTCAAAGCTGATATAAAGAAAAAACACTTTTTCAAACACCATAATGTGTGGTCCCAAATGCCAAATTGAGGACACCATGAGCGACATCACAACTTATATTTTTGGTACAGCGAAGAGGATGACCTTAGAGGTTAAGTAGAAATGGAAAAAATGAGGGCATATTGATTTGGTGAGGAAAGATAAATATCATAAGAAAAATAAATTATTTGAAATTTACCTGCATGCCAGCGACAACATAATTATTCCACAGAGGGTCAAATTTGCTTCTACGGTTGTACAAAACTCTTGTTAACCAACAATGCATTGATTTTGGTTTCATTTCCATTCCATCATCTAAACACTGCTCATCAATTCTGAAAGAATGTGCTTGGTGTTATAGACTATAATTGTATCCTATACAAGAAAGTGAATATAAAATGATAAAAAGGGTGGAAATAACAGAAGTAACTAATACTCACATCTTTCTTTCCATGATTTCTCTTAAATACTGAAAGTCTGCATAATCACCTCCAGCAGACACAATTATATTTTTGTTTAACTGTACAACACGAGGGCAATCCCTATATCTTGCCAAAGAGCCATATGAAGCCAAAAGATCAGCCCCAATGACAACTCCTTTATCAAATTTAACCGCTACTACGGACGCTGCAGTCGTCACAGGTCCCCTATAATGAAATAATCTGTTAATATTACTACATTATTGGATTTAAAAATAATAAATATAAAGTATCAATTTATTCTTACTGAGATCGGCTAGTATAATCTTGGACACCTGAGAAATTACGAAAATCTGTAGAATGTAATATTTTACCAGGAAATTCACAAAAACCTCCGGGTTGGTTGCCTAAAAATGGAGATGATGCAAATTGCTCGGCGTTAAAAGCCATCTTATATAAACTTTCAAGAAAACTTTTCCGGATTAAATTGTATATCTACAAAATAACGTCAGACCAAATACCGAAATTTCACAAATCATTCCAATCATTCAACCAATATTTTCCATAGAAAATCAAAAGCGACAAACGCACAGTGTTGCCAACGGATTTTGGTCGATGTCGCCGATTTTCATAAAAAAAAGTAGCCCAAGTCGCCCAACTGAAAATTAGGTATCCGGAAACATGAAATGTAGCTAAAAAAAAAAAAAAAGGTCATTCCGAAAATTTTTTGGTATCCGGAGAGGTGAAAGTTCACCAAAAAAAGGTCATTTTAGTGTCCGGATAGGTGAAAATTCGCAAAAAGGGAAGTAGCCCAAATGGCGACCAGTCGCGATTTAGATTTTTTCGTCGCCAATTCTCGTTCCGAGTAGCCCAAATGGCGATAAATCGCCCACGTTGGCAACACTGCAAACGCAATGTCATTTATTTTGTACGTTGTACCATAAGCAACTACCCATAGATAAATAATATATACTGCAACTACCTTTTGATCTTAGATAAGGAAAGAAAGGGGATACGTAACTTCTATGCATTGCCGTACTAAGAATCTGTGACCATTTCGCCATTTTTTGGTGGCAGACATTGGCAGGTACAAAATACATTTTTTGTACTAAATATAAATATTTTGCCAGAACTGCAAATTATAAACTCTAAGGAACATGCATACGATGTCAAACAAAAGGTAGGTACTGGAAGAAAGGAAACTTTTAAGCGCCACGGATGATCCGAAAAGTGACAGGCTGGTGGCAAACAGGCACTTTTTCTATAGGAAACAAGTATAAAAATGGTCACACGCCACCGGGCATAGTTACGTATCCCCTCTCTTTCCTAATCTAAGCTTTTGATCAATAGACCCACATGTCTATATAGACCATTAACGGCCACGTGGATTTTGACATTAGCCGGGAGGCATAAACATAAACAAAAAGTTTAAGAGTTGGTATGAGTGTGTTTATACATAAACCCATCACTATGGTTTGTGTGGTGTGTGTGTCGCCCATTGTATAAAATTCTGTGGTGTCTCCATGGCCGCCATTTTGCATCCAGCCTAATGTCAGATGACGTCATCCTTTAATGGTCTATTTTGATACTTTATGACATTAAAATGTTTGTACATAATGAACAGCTTTTTATCAATCACCGATAAATCGTATCTTGCACACAACACAATACAAGTCGACCTTTTGATTGAAATTATATATAACGAATGAATAACTTTGGTATTTTTTTTAACAACTAGCCTAAATAACAAGACAAGGTTGAAATATCTATTGGCACAGCTGACAGCTTAAAGTATTTTTATTTACATATTTATATTTTACTGTAACTAGGTACAAAAGACAACATAAAGAATCAATATACAAAAAAACAGAGGGTGAGCTTACCGAAACAAAGTTACGGTCTTTCAACAACTGACCCAATTTCAATAATATTTACCAATACGTCATATTACATAGTCATAAAATGTAAAGGAATATTATATGTTATTATAACATTTTATTCTATTTAGTTCCATATTATTTTATATTTGAAACAACAGAAAAGGTTGGTTCGAATATTAACACGACACTAGAACCGCAAAAATAGCAAACGACTAAGGAATAGTTCAAATCCGCCTTCCAGGAAGTCACTGCAGCAGGAACAGCAAGCCAAATAAACATTGGAAGATGAAGGTAATAAATAAACATTCAAAATTAATTCAACTAAATATACATATAAAAAAAATATTCACCAATGAAACGTTTTGTAAAAAGGAAGGTCTATAGACCATTAAAGGATGACGTCATCTGACATTGGCTGGAGGGACAACTGCTGCCATGGCACACACACACACCACACATCCATAAACCATAGTGATGGGTAACAAATTATTTTGCATAGCGACCCGAACTGCCCGAATCAATAGTGATCGGAATCGGTTGTCTGGTTCACTTTAGTCAGTTTTGTGCTACTTTCCAGGAATAAAACACTATTATATATTATTTTTCTTGTAAAATACAGAAATTTTGTATTGTTCGTAGTAATTATTAATATCTTATAATTAATACCTACACATTAAAATATTTTTTTCCATTATAATATTATCAATGATTCTTCACGGTGAAAGTGAATATGGTAAATATCTCATAAAATATCTAAATAAAATATCTAAATAAAAGTGAAAAGTGAATATGGTAAATAGTATATATATACATCTCATTGCTTTTTTCTCAAATTTTGACATTTATTTATTTATCGTATACTCTAATTGACTCAACATCTGTAGATTCGCTCTATCCGTGACCCGATAAACACACTCATACCAACTCTTAAACTTTTTGTTTATGTTTATCCCTCCAGGCTAATGTCAAAATCCACGCAGCCGTTAATGGTCTATAGACCGTTAGACGTTAGACGTTAATGATCACAACTTTTTATACCCATAGACCATTAACGGCCACGTGGATTTTGACATTAGCCGGGAGGCATAAACATAAACCAAAAGTTTAAGAGTTGGTAAGAGTGTGTTTATACATAAACCCATCACTATGGTTTGTGTATGTGTGGTGTGCGTGTGTCACCATGGCCGCCATTTTGCATCCAGCCTAATGTCAGGGGGGTGAGTACGTAAGGGCTATAGCACGACTAACTACTTCCTAGTGTAGTTAGCGCGAGTACGTAACGTCCGACTTAACTACAAATGTAGTTAGTTGTGCGTTTCGGCGTGGTTATTATGTAGTTAAGTCGTGGTTATGAGTAGTTAGATTGATGTGTGGTTAGTCGTGCTATAGCAAAAGTTACGTACTCACTACCCAGGTGACGTCATCCTTTAATGGTCTATTGTTATTTTATAAAAACACATTAACTCTATTATATTTTGGCAACAATATTTTTTCAAAATATTCTTCATAAATTTAATCTATGATGATTTAAATAGATTTCTCTCGACACCCGAGCTTGTCTATGGTGACTTCCTTTTTCAACCTCTTCTCAAAGTAAACGGGAGAAAATGTCTAAGAGAGGTGTGTAATTTTTTTAATCTAGTGTCATCTGGTTACATTTACTTCTAAATTTGCATATATTTCTATATATTAGTTGTTTATAGTGTTAATTTATTTCACAATGGTGTATTACTGATATGTTCTGTGTTTTTATTATTACAAACATAACCTATTGTCACGTTAGTGAAATGTCAATTCAATAAATAATATGTATAATGCTTTTAAGGTCGTGGAGGTGCCGCTGGTGCGAAATTTCGCATATCCTTGGGTTTACCCGTAGGAGCCGTGATCAATTGTGCAGATAATACCGGTAAGCTTTGTTTTCAAAATACATATTTATTTGGTCAAGTAGCACAGCATCGTCAAAATATTTTATTGAACATGTCATTTATCCCTTAATACGTCCTACATTTATTTTCTTCGAATGATACTTACACTCACTTATAACATGAATATTCCCTTAATTTATCTCGAAAGAAATTTGACGATACATAAACAAAGTGTCTTCAATTTTCGTTAAATCAATTATGTATTACCATTTGTGTTTCTTTTTACTAGATAATGTGAAAAATAACTTCTTCATTTAAAAAGAGCACCACTTCTTGAATAGATGTTTGCATCCCTTTTTTAATCTTTTTCTTTATTTTTATTTAGGTGCAAAGAACTTGTATGTCATAGCTGTCCATGGAATCAAAGGGCGCCTCAACAGATTGCCTGCCGCTGGCTCAGGTGATATGATTGTAGCCACAGTCAAAAAAGGAAAGCCTGAACTCAGAAAAAAGGTTAGTAATAACTTCCTCCTTACTTGTTTTTTGTTGTTTTGTATAAAATGATGATACTCTACGGTTTCTTATTTCCTCAATGCTATTGTTAGCGTGTGTGGAAACATCCTTGGCAGACTGAACTTATCATTTAATTTTATTTTGCAAAGTTGTATGTATTATGGATTGCTCATTGTGTTTGTATTTTTAAGGTCATGCCAGCAGTGGTCATCAGGCAACGCAAGCCATTTAGGAGGCGAGACGGAACATTTATATATTTTGAAGACAATGCTGGTGTCATTGTGAATAATAAAGGAGAAATGAAGGGGTCAGCTATCACAGGACCGGTGGCTAAAGAATGCGCTGATTTGTGGCCAAGGATAGCCTCAAATGCTAGTTCAATAGCATAAAACACCTAAATTTTCGTTAACATCTAATATTATTTAAGAAAATAAATAAAAAGGAAAACCTGGAACTTGCATATTCTTATTTTTTTATTTCATTTATAAATATTATTTATCTTTTACATATTATACGATGTCTACTTTATTCTGTTCTCATTGGTGAAAGAAAGAAAGGCCCTATATGGAAGATGGTTCCTGAAATGATGAGTATATATCGCACGCTTAATAGATGCTGGATCCTTTTCTTCCGTTTATTAAGAAACCAATTTGAAACGGTTGGTAGCCTAGCACGACACCGGCTTTCTACTGCAAGTCGTGGGTTCGAGCCCAGGTCCTGACCATCTTTCACGACACAAGCTTTCTATCAAGTAGTGTATTTGTGTACAATGACCACGTCATTTAAAAAAAAATGTTTACTTAAGTTGGTGATAATATCTACATATTATGTAGATTCTGTATAAAGCTCCCTTGCTTTCAAATAATAGGTCTGCATCAAATTAAGATCCATTGAATTTATTCCATAGACTTACCATATCTATGGACTGCTAATGTGAACTGTCAACGGAACAACTCAGGGCTATCAATCAACATGCGAGGCTTTTTCCTCTGTCGGCAAAAAGGCATGGAGAACTAAAAATGTACAAACTGCTACTCGTTTGAAGCCTTTCAACTTAAATTCTGTTGCATTTTTGTAGGGAAAAGCATTTTACTGTTACATCAATGATGTACCTGTCATTAAATTGGTTTTCCTCTTCGTCATGTTGATAACACCGGGTACTTGGATTAGCAATCCATAGAATATAAGACCATTGATTTATTCCCAGAAAATAGCAAATCAACATTTTCTTACGAAAAGTTGATCTGGGCATGCCATATTTGAGATCTCTCACATGAAGCAAAGCTTGTGCTGTGATAGATGAAGATGCATCGGATATCAAAGTAGGTAACTGTGTCGCTACGCTTTCCGCCATTTCATCTAGGTAGTTTTATTACGAAATAAAGCTGAGGGTACCTGTATTTTTAAAGAAGGTTTAGAACAGGTGGGCACCGAAGAGTTCCATATATGGCAAGAATTAAGTGACCTTGCTTAAAGCAACAAATTGCCGAAGAATATTGTAACATCTACTGACCAGTGGGACATGCATGATTTATCATGTGCACACCTTAACACAATGAGGACAACTGCAGAATTTTATCTACAATCTTTTTTTGATACTTTCTAATTTATTGTCCTGTCCTCAATACATAATTTCGTAATAGACCAGTGTGTCTCAAGTGTGAAAATGGCTGGGACACTCCTTTAGGGGTGAAAGCCAGAAATATGGAAAAAGAAGAATTTTATCTACAATCCATTTAAGTATAAACAAAACAGGTGATTTTATAATGGAGTGAAATAATTTTTACCATGCTGGCCTTTTACATATGTGCCTACCTTCAGCTATACAAAGCATGATACATCTCTATTAATTGTATCAGCATTCAAAGGAAAAAACAATCTCAAATCTGCTTTTTTCATGGAAATTTTACAAACATCTCAATGTGAGCTGATGGTGTATTTTATCACCTATCACTGCACTATTAATATTGAATTTAGAAATTTTCCTCATAAAAATTTCAGTATTTTATAAACTAACCAGGAGCAGCAATTCTAAAAATTGGGTACTTACCCTGGTGAAGAGGTTCAGTTTTTTTCCATCCATTAGCAGACTCAGAATGGCTTTCCTTCCTAATTTTTAATGATTATGCAGAGGCATAAAGTTTTCTACATGATCAAAATTAAAGATTTGTAGAAGCCTCTAGGAAATCTCAACAAAAGAAGACGAAAGCACTCCAGCTCATCTAATTTATCACCACTAATGATGTTGAAGATCCACATTTTACAACCATGTTGGACAGGAAAGGTTGAAACATGCAAGTATTTTAAGCCACCAATGCATTTCTTACTAATTAAAATAATCATCCAACTGTTCTATATCAAGAAGAGCTATTGTTGCCTCTCTATGCCCTATTTCTATATAAAGGGAGTTTAGAGCAGAGTTCTATAATATCAAGTGTTACGGAAACTTCGGAGAAGTTTTTAATCTCCAAATCAGTGCATATTTTTCAAAATCTGAAGGTATCTTGTTGGGAAATTAAAATTCCAAGAAATACACAAGTAAAGAATCTTTCTAAGGTAGTCCAACTTGGGTTTAATTATATAATCAAGAAAGGAGATATTATATACAAGGGTGATAAACAAATAAAATATGTAAGTGTTAACGACTTTTAATGTGTTGCGTATGAACTAGTTAAGAAGTTATGTTAAAAACATATCACAAAGAATTTTTTGCAGAAAACAACACTTGTATGTAAGTTAAAGCTGAGACGGGATTATAATTTAAGCAAAAAATAAAAAGTAGCATACAAGCGTGTGATGTGTGTGATAAATAAAATAATACAATATGTAATTGATGCAAAATAAAATAATTAGTTGTCATTGGGAGATCGAACATCGTCGATTTTCAGTATCATCTTGACAAGTTGCGTAGCAAGGGCTATCTGCTGTTTCTTGCTGTTCAGTGATTCTATCACATTCATGGCCTTCATGTCGTTAGACCCTGAAATGAACACAATGGGATAATGTGAGAAATCTTCAACACAAAATTTTTCAAACATATTTCCAATTTTTTTGTTTATTGCTTACCATTATCCATACAGTCCACACCGAGGGTTGGATTCTTTTCAGATATATGACGAGCCTTCAGATCTGACAGAACATCAATAGGTGATAATCCACTATTCTCTGCCAAAGCCAATGGAATACTCTCGAGGGCATCTGAGAATGCCCTAAATGAGTGTTGTTTCAAATCTTTTTGTTTGTCAGCCAGGGCTGCAGTAGCCAGCGAGCATGATATTTCTGCAGCTCCTCCACCAAACACTACTCTAGAATCCTAAAATTGTTTTTATTTATAAGAATAAAGAGATGTTGATACAAGATCGAAATAGGTAAGACTTGTAATAGGTAAAATACCTGAACTAGAGTCCTCACAACACATAAAGCATCATGAATTGATCTCTTGGCCTCTTCCACAGCCATCTTGGTTCCTCCACGGACCAAGATGGTTACAGCTCTCGTATTGCCACAGCCTTCAATGACCAACATTTGATCGGAAGTTGTACCAAAAGTGATTTCTCTTACTACACCAGCGGATCCTAGTTTATCAGGTGACAACTCTTCAAACCTAGGGACGATACGACCACCAGTAGCAATAGCTACAAGTTCTATTTCAGGTCCTCCAACCCAGCGAACTGCCGGTAATCCCTCGGACAAAAGTAAATGGTTAGCTTCATCATCAAAGCCCCATTGGCAGAGCGCAAGGGTAGCACCAGAATCCTGTATGGACATATACATGTTTACGTATCATTTGATTAAATGCAAACAACATATTGTACAGGAGAGTAGAACCAAACATACCTTCACTTGTTTAACCATCTCCCTGAATTTATCTTGTTCATATTGTCTTAGAGCTTTGTAATCTTCTGTGGATCCAACTGTCAACTTATGCTTTGTTTTTGGTTTTGGGGGCTCAAATGGACATGTGAGAATAGCTATTTTAGCATTCTAAAAGTAAAATTAATCACAGCCATAAGATAAGTAATAATAAAGTAAGTGTATTTAAATACGTTTAAAAATGTATAGGTTACCTTTAGAACTTTAGGCATTTGTGAATGGCTCATGGACTTGTCTAGCACGACTCCGTGCACCAGCATAGTGTCTTCTAATTTACCACCAACTTTTCCTTCCACTTTCATAAGCTCAAAGTTGACATCTCTCTTTTCTAAATCGGCCACAGTCAATACGGCCTGCAGGCAACAAAAACACATTTAAATGGAAGAAATTATCCTTTCAGAACATTATTTCTTGTCAATCAATTCCAGACAAAGATTTCAAGCAAAAAAAGAAAACACATAGAACAATGTTGACAGGATTCAAGCCCATATCCTCTGAAGATTTGGCGCTCAATTCGGTATTCATAGTAAAGACAAGACAATGTTTTTGGTATTATTCATATAATCATTGATCTGAACAATCGAGTCTAAAAAATGGCATGTAAAAAAGGAGCCACCATCGAGAAGAGGCCACGCATAGTGTTTTAGTCGTTGACAACAGTTTTGCCAACGTAGGCGATTTATCGCCATTCGAGCTACTCGGAACGAGAATTGGCGATGAAACAATCTAAATGGCGACCGGTCGCCATTTGGGCTACTTCCCTTTTAGCGAATTTTCACCTTTCCGGATACTAAATGACCTTTTTTTGGTAAACATTCACCTCTCCGGATACCAAAATTTTCGGAATGACCTTTTTCTTGTTTAGCTACATTTCATCTTTCCGGATACCAAAATTTTATGAAAAAACATATTATGTCGTGGGTTCGAATCCCTGTACTAACCATCTTCACTTTCACAAATCAACTCTTCCTTAGTGTGAAAGTTTCCAAATATATTTGTGTTCACTTTCAATAAGCTCAAATTCATTAAAAAAATTCCCCCTGTATGCAATAAGTGCATATCCTTACATTTCTATAGATTTTTTATTTTATCAAGGCTTTTTTATCAATTTATTAAGAAAAAAGAATACAACTTATATTTAAACAGAGTGCTATGGAATTTTTGGTTGTTCTGCAAACAGAGCTTTTCCACATTCCATGAAAATTTCTACGAAATCTATCTTACAACTGAGAAATCGCCCGGTTTTACCCACAGTGCCAGTTCTTGTTAAAGTCGTGTGGATGATGAGCCCTTATCTAGCCTTTTCTAGATCTTTTTCAAAAGGTTCTTAGACAATTCAGACAAATACATTCAAATCCCAAGTACAAAAAGAAATTTCTATTAATCTGTACCAGCAGAAGGAGACAGCACTCAGTAAGTACTTTAGCCGTTGGGCGTATTATGTGTGACAAAGACAAATATATATTCGTCAGTAATGCTTGATTTCATTTTTTTTAAGTTCAACTTCAAATTTACTCTTGATGCTATTTTCAAACTAAAAATTGTATAGAATTGGATCTCCAGTATAATATCTCATTGGATCTGAATGCCCTTCATTTAGGCTGAGATGTCAATCAAAATACAAAAATAGAAAAGTTTTTACGAGCAAAAGCACTAAGAATCTAATGTTCCGCGCAACTTTGTTAATTTTTCTTTCATAAAGGACCTTTCCTTACAATAGCAAACAACAAAAAAAGAAGAGAAATTGGTCAGTCGTTCACACCCCATGTGATGTTCAACAGGGCTCCGTTTTCATATATAGAGATTCACAAATTAGTACTAAGCAATAAAAAACATACATCAACTGCAATTTCAGCCATTTGTCTATGACATCTATTGATGATTTTGCTAGCTAGTGTAGTCATAGCGATTTTTATCAATGGTTCCTTATTGTTTTTATCTACAGGGAAAGGTTCAGCGATGGTATCAAGATGAGCTATGGCTGCCCTGGCCGCTTCCTCATATCCATCAGCAATACGCATTGGGTGAATTCCTCTATCAATCAATGCAGATGCCTGTTCCAGAAGTGCACCTGTGAACAAATGTAGGATAAACTTTGAATATATAATGAACCTTGGTTACTTATCTCTTTCACAATTTAGTTAGAAATAAATTATTGCTATTACCAGCTAAAACGACCACTCCGGTTGTACCATCACCAATTTCATCGTCTTGACTTTGAGCTAATTGTGCCAACAATTTAGCAATTTCATGTCCAGCATCCATCAACTTCAAAATAGTAGCACCATCGTTTGTAACAGTGATATCACCATCCGGTGAAACCATTAACTTATCCAAGCCCTTGGGTCCCAATGAAGTCCGCAACATATTGGCAATTTGACAAGCAGCATTGATATGGGACTAGAATGAAATTATCAAAAAATAAAAATTATAATTTTCAACAGGTTTTTATATGTCTTAACAATTACTAATACTCAAAATACAAGTTGAACAATCAGCCTTAACTACTAGTGGTGAAGTGTCCATACAAGTCCTCATAGCTATACCAAATAATCAGAAAAGCTGACAAATCTATGGAAAGATTTTCACAGAAGTTAACCAAATCTAAGCCTAAATGCTACTATAAAACAATATAAGAATGAATGAACTGATTTGCAATTCATTGGTCACTCGAATAATTACCAAATTTGTTCTTTGTGAGTTTGTATGTTCTTTCTCTCATGACTTCAGTTTGTTAAAAAAAAATGGAAATAAATTTGTATTGTCATGTGATGCACACTCATGAAGTGAGACATCTCTGGTCAGGTATATCACAATAAGTCATTTATTTAACACAAGATTTCATATCCAGAAAATAAAAATACCGCTTCACTATCGTTACCAACCCAACATTACATGAATGTAAATTCCTTGGAAAATAAATCACACCCACTTTAAGAAGTCTCTAGAATACATGACAGCTGATATTTTGAGTAAGAATATTTTCACAACCAAAAGAGGAATTTAAAACTTATAACTCAGAAACGAAGGCCACTGATGAAAACAGTTTAATATCGAACAAATTACGCTTATTTAATAACTTTTTCCCATATTCAGGGTATATTATTTACCTTGAGGGCTTCAGTGCCGGTTAGCCTTTTTTGGCGTTCTTGGTCTCTAAGAATAATAAAAGGATGACCGAACTCATCAAAAGCCACTGAACCCGGAAACATTGTCATTTTATTTGTATGTAAATCACCGGGCAATACAAGGATGATATTGGATTAAAACACAACCAATATAATTCGATCCAATTCAAATCCCTCAGCCCGTAAACAAGAGAAAAGAATTGAAACTAGTCACACTTCCTGTGCAAAGATACACAACCAGTACACAACTGTCAACGATAATAATTACTATTATCGTCGATGGTCGATATTTAAAAAAAAAACACGTATTTCATTGATTTTACTGATAAAAGTTTTCACAAAATTCTCTAATAGATATGTAAAACAAAATTTGATAATAGAAATTTTGTTGATAATATGTTTACATCGAAATACGAATAGTACTTCCATCTATGACTTTTGATTTTACACTTGGCTATGGTCATCGTTTGTCAAAACTGAATTACTTCAAAATAATTTGTGTCAGCAGCACGACTCGTGAATTTTATTCGTGAGGTATTTTAAGCATTTTGTTAATCAAAGATATAAAACACTAAAATATGCTTTCCTTTTTACAGTATATTTATTTTTGAAATACACTATTTATGTAATAATTTTTATACTGAATCTTGTTATACCCCACTAAAGTATAACCTCCCTCAAAAATACGGGATTTGTGCAAATGTTATTTTTGTCATTGTTATGTATATTATAGTACTATCTTTTTGCTCGCCGGACTGGTCAAAATTGTACCAATAAGTCATTTATATCGATGTTTATGATTAAAACTTCCTAATTGGACAAATTGTTACTTCCAGTAAATTGATTAATTCTGTTCTTGTTTTGTAGAGTTTTCATTTTAACAATGCCAGAATTGACAGAATTGGACAATGCAACTTCTTCTGTGGCTGAAAAAGTCCCAGAAAAGAAAGCAGACACAGCAGAATCTGACAGTGATTCTGATGAGAGCATTCCAGAACTGGAAGATGCCGGAGTTCCAGGTACTGATGGAATCGTAAATCCTATTGCTGGCATTGACATGGTGTCCAAGGCAAAGCAGTCACGTGGTGAAAAGAAAGCAAGAAAAATAATGAGTAAATTAGGCCTGAAACAAGTAAAGAGTTTTTTCTTATCATTTATTTGATCATACAATTGTCTATAATTTGGTACAATTTGTGTGAAGAGGTATAGACCATTAACGGCCAAGTGGATTTTGACATTATCCGGGAGGCATAAACATAAACAAAAAGTTTTAGAGTTGGTATGCGTGTGTTTATTCATAAACCCATCACTATGGTTTGTGTATGTGTGGTGTGTCGCCATGGCCGCCATTTTGCATCCAGCCTAATGTCAGATGACGTCATCCTTTAATGGTCTATTTAAAATTAAAGATGTATTTTTTATGTTCGCAATCAATGGTTGCCCTTCACAAAATTATACAGGGTGTCCCAAAAAGTATGGATAATCGGCAAACCAGGGATACAGGACCCCTACGGCTATCTAAAAACCTCAATGTATGTTCTACGATTTTTTGTCGTTTTCGAGTTATAATTTTATTTCAAATATTTTCGAAAAACTCCGACTGTCACGATATAATTGGTCACAGAGACGCTATTTATTGAGATACACCCGTTATTATTTTTTTCAAAATAGTTGAATAGTGTACGTTTTAGATGTAATAATTTGTTTTATCCAATTTGATACCATCGCTTGAAAACAAAAATGTTGTATCTCAAAAATATTCAAATCAAAAAATTGACAAAAATGTTTGAGGGCGATTTAAAATTAGGTCAGATAAAAATTTTTTCCCAAACATTTTGCAAAAACTTCCTTATTTCATCTAGTATCTACCCTGTAAATTTCATTTTCCTATTCCTACGGGATCATACTTAAAAACCGTAAAAAAGTACGAGAGGTAGATTCTTACGTAGTGAAATTTTGATACATTTCCATACTGAAAAATGGTAAACTGTCTAATACAATGTATTATACAATACAAAAATAATCATTTGTTTCCTAGAATAACAAATGATTATTTTTGTACGGATTTCATTTGTATGTATTTCATTACGTGAGATATCGCCCTCTCGTATTTTCAAACCGTTTTTAAGTATGATCCCGTAGGAATAGGAAAATGAAATTTACAGGGTAGATACTAGATGAAATAAGGAAGTTTTTGCAAAAAGTTTGGGAAAATTTTTTTTTGTGAACTTCTATTTTTAAATCACTCTCAAACATTTTTGTCAATTTTTTGATTTGACTATTTTTGGGATACAATATATTATTTTCAAGCTATGCAAATTATAACTGTTATT
This sequence comes from Mystacides longicornis, assembly GCA_963576905.1. NCBI lineage: Eukaryota > Metazoa > Arthropoda > Insecta > Trichoptera > Leptoceridae > Mystacides > Mystacides longicornis. The sequence goes on from OY756425.1 coordinate 18,357,816, forward strand.
GCAATTTACTACTATTATTGTGATTTGTTATCATTATTAATATCATCTTGTTCTTAATTTTATTTTCTAAAGATTTGTTGTGTTTTAATGTGCCTATTCGTATATGAATGCTAGCCTCAACACAGGTTCACACCTAGTGAGGCGGCAAATTTTTCTTTTTTATTTGTATCTGGTGTGTATTATTGTTTTGAACTGTATAGTATGTATGAATTTTATGTGACAATGGTTAAATAAATAAATAAATTCATTTTGTTTTCTCATTCAAGGTTGTAGGTGTGAACCGAGTAACAATCAGAAAGTCAAAGAATATTTTATTTGTCATTAACAATCCAGATGTTTACAAAAACCCTAGTGTGGACACCTATATTGTTTTTGGAGAAGCAAAAATTGAAGATCTCTCCCAACAGGCAACAGTGGCTGCTGCTGAGAAATTTATTGCCTCAGAAGCGGCTCAACCATCTCAACCAGATATGGCTCACGCTAATGCTCAAGTATGTTTCAAATAATATAAATTAGAACATGTGTTATTTGAATACTATTAAGGCATCAACCACATATTATCAATTTTAACTATCAATCAAAACCAATTTTATTTAGATAATTTCTTATCTTTTTCCTATCGTATTCACTTCACTGTGGAGTACTGATATTGAACATTTTACAAGTTGCTTAAACATAGGTTTTTTTTTGCAGTCTGTTGCTCCTATTGCAGAAGAAGAAGAAGAAAGCGTGGATGAGACAGGCGTAGACGAGAAAGATATAGAGATAGTAATGTCACAAGCGGTTGTTTCTCGACCTCGGGCAGTTCGAGCCCTTAAGATGAACAATAACGATATTGTAAATGCTATAATGGATCTTACTATGTAATAAATAAGTCATCTAAACTCTTACTATATTTATTCTCACATTTAAAAGTCACAACTATAAGTGGAATGCAAATAAAAACAAAAAAAATCATAGTTCAAAATGTATTAACAATATTCTAATACAATTGAATATTCTGCTTCTGATGTAAATAGTTTTGATACTTACAACATTACATTATTTTGAAAACATTAAAACCTAATTTGAAAAGTGAAATGATTTTATTAATCTCACAATCCACTGAGTCCCCTTGAGAGTTTATTTGGTTTACAGTCAACATATCACCAATGTTGTTCAAAGTTCAACAGCTATGCTAAAATCTGGGTACAAAAGCATTTTCATCCAGTAATTAATGATTCTATATGTCGGAACATAAAATATGATAGTTATATAGGTATACAAAGCTGTAATTGAATTGAATAAGAAACTAGCACGAAGAAAGATCAACATATACAGGGTGTTATGAAGAACGTTAGCCAAACTGGTAGGGTATATAGAGGGGACCATTTCCAACATCGTTTCCATACATCAAAATGTATACAGAGGATTTTTTTTAATTTTTTCGAAAAATCCCAAAATTTTACCTATTAGTGTCTATAACTTTTTTATTTATCAACCAATCAGATTAATTTAAATTTTAGTATTATCTCAAATACTTGCTTATTTAGATAAACATGAAACCTGATTAAAAAATCAACGCTAAAAAAAGATATGATCCGACAAAATCCAAAAAACGGTCTGAGAAAAAAATTAAGTTAATTTATAAATCAATTTTAAAAATATTTAGAAAAATGGTTGAGTTCTTAATTTAACATCAAAATTTCTCTGAAGTCTCTTCTTTTAAATGATATATTGCATGTGTGTACAACAAAAAAGAAAAACCAAAATCTGAACGATAGTCGCTATTTCGTACGAGCCATTTTCTACCACAGTGTAATTTTATACGGCGGTATAATGTTCTTTTTTCACATATCTTTAACAAAATAGAGGTACCTACTTACATATTTATTTTATTTTATGAATAAATCCAATCCAACTCCCTAAAGACCCCACTTAGGGGCATAGGGAGGCAACAAGAGCTCTGATTGGTACCAAAATGAATCTGATTGGTTGATAAATAAGAAAAGTTGTAGATACTAATAGGTAAAATTTAGGGATTTTTCCGAAATTTTTTTAAAAAATCCTAGAAAAAAAAGTAACACCCTGTATACATTTTGATGTATGGAAACGATGTTGGAAATAGTCCCCTCTATATACCCTACCAGTTTGGCTAACGTTCTTCATAACATCCTGTATATTTTGTTCAAAATTTATTAATGAATGTCATTTGTGGCTTACTTAAGTACTTTGTTTTTTTATAGCACTCGTTTTCGAGTGATTCGGCATGCTTGATTCTTCATAATAGACCATTAACGGCCACGTGGATTTTGACATTAGCCGGGAGGCATAAACAAAAAGTTTAAGAGTTGGTATGAGTGTGTTTATACATAAACCCATCACTATGGTGTGTGTGTCGCCATGGCCGCCATTTTGCATCCAGCCTAATGTCAGATGACGTCATCCTTTAATGGTCTATACCAATGTATTATTTATTTATACTTTACTGTACATTGTTTACATAAAAACTTAACATAACAAAGACATCACAGAACACAGAATCAACATACAGAGAGCGAGCTCACCACAACGAAGTTGTGGTTTCTTTCTAACAACTAACCCCAATATAAAGAAAAAAGAAGAGCTTTGTGCATAAAGAATAAAGGAAGAATATTATTTTATTACCAATTATAAAGTAATCCGAGGAAAGACTGGATTGTTTTGGTTATTTGCAAGCGATTAGCATAAGACCTAAGTAGAGTCTTAAAACTACATATTATGTAGTTAATAATAATATTATAATAGGGTATTTGACTAATTTCCAGAAACCGTTTTAAATTATTCTACGAAACATTATAAGCACATTCTCTTTATATTTTCTGAAGATATGCCATATTTTATATGAAAATCATGTTGTAGCATGTATTTTTTTGTTATGAAGCTTCACCCGTCTCATAGTACGAAATAATCTTTATAAATTTCAAATATTGCTATGCATACCCACCCCTATACTAACAGGTATGCATCTATATATAATTTGGTTTCTGTTGATCGTGCGCTCAAGCACGTAGGCCACAGGTGCTGTTGCCAAATATTAATATTATTGCACTGGTGCAAGTGGGATGGATGCCTATGCATTTCACTCACTCACTTTCTCCCTACCCCGTTCTAATTATTTACGACGTAGATTATATTCCCAGGTTGTCAGACTTTGGCTAATGAGTATGGTGAATGTGAGAGGCAGATATCTTCCATCTCTCTCACCCATGGTCACATGATTCAGGACCTGTTGACTCCTGGAGAAACGACCGTTAAGCTTTTTTCCTTTGTTTCAAATATCATTCTATAAACTCCCTTGGTGGGAACCAGACGTATAAATTTTGGAGTACTCCCTGATAGTTGGAGAAACTCACTTTTACCGCGATTTTCTTAGAATCCAACCAATTATATTCATAAATACGAAAAGTGATTATTATTGTTGTTATAAAGATTAAACAAACTTTCTATAATTGATTGTAGACTTGATACAATTACTGTTGTGAACTACGTGATATATTTGAACTTTTGTATATTTTCCAATTTCCTGTTAAACGCAATAAACGAGTGTCTCTTAAATTATCAAACAACATCTTTGATTAAAATCATCATCTCCTCCTGGATCGAACTTCCAAAGACCAGAGAGTTCGGAGTCCGCTCTACCAACACTAGCCGAGGCAAGTATTCATGGTTAAAAGAAGAAGAGAAGCTGAAGCAGATTCCAATCCACTCTGACTTAGTAGAAGAAGACGCGTTACAATTATGGCGCTTTCCAACGTGTGAGCATCAAATCCAGAACGAGCTGATGGCAATGCGAGCAGCGTCAAGATCCGAAGACATCCAGGAACCTTGTCTGCGTCTCCCTTGACTCACATAGATGCCGGACAGGAAATTGGTGAGCGAAACGTAATTAATAATCCAATTCTTTTGAAAAACGTTAAATAATGCAATAACACAGTGTTCTGGTGTTTAAAGTTTTTTTTTTTGAAATGATAATGGTGTATTAAGTTGCTTTTTTTTCCTTTTCTTTTCTCTTGAGTATTAGCAAGTTCTATTATCTCAATTTAAATTTCTCCAATTGCTAAAATTTTGTTGTGGGCCAAAAGCCATGAATTTTGCAATACCTACTGATAAATTCAGCCGACGGCAACTAGAAAAGTTTTTTTTTTTGTGTTTTGTTGCAATTTTTCTTAAAAATTTTTATTTTTGCATTTGGGTACTCTGTTTTGCCACAATAATTCAATAACTTTCCTTGAGAAAGGGTCTTCCTTCCTTGAATGTTGGATAAGTGAGTGAGGTCGAGATAAAACTTCGATAATTTTAATTTTTTTTGACTTTCTTGTGATCGAATACTCCCGACGGTAGTCAAAGTTTGAGATAGTCACACTCCGGTAGTTTTATTTGTTAATAATGTCATCCCTGGTCGATCGAGTTATTCCTCGTGTGGAGAGGGCGACCTGCAAGACTCTCTCTAAAGCACTGTTGAATAGAGGTATCCAGCCTGATGTAGGTATTGAATCTCTGCGAAGGCAATGCAGACTTTATAATTCTAACTTATTGTCTGATGTGGGCCAGCGTGACAATCACCCTTCGGAATTGTTAGGTATCCAACGCCCTGATAGCCTCTCGGAAACTAATCCACCTCGTGATAGTTTTGTACCTTCTTCTCCGCCCACTCAGGCTGTGACAATGATAAATACTAATGTTTCCAACGATTTAATTATTACACCGGTTCGTAGAAATTTAGATAGACCCAATCCTACAGTTAACCAATCACACATCATACATTCAGTAAATTTTAGTTCATGGCCAGTTCAACATTATTCCGGTGTCGAGGATGTTAGAGATTTTTTTTTGAGATTGGAGGAAATTTCCAGAGCTCGAAATTTTCCAGTGGAAAACCTAGGCCCCGCCTTGCCTGAATTTTTGGAGGGAAAAGCACTCACCTTCTACCGGACATTTTATAACAGTGCTAAAACTTGGACACAGCTTAAACAATCGTTTATCAAGCGCTTCGATTTGCCTGATGCTGAAGGCAACAGACGATTGGAAATCTTAACTGCATCACAGCAACCTTTGGAGAGTGCTAGTGATTACATTTCACGTATAACCCTTTTGAATCAGTCCTTACAGTCTCCATTGCGTATGTCAGATATCCTAAAGGCCATCAGAAAAGGATTAGATAGCAGATATGCCAGTGTATTAGTGTCCAGGCGACCGAACTCAATTGCTGAGCTGGATGAAGTTTGCACGGAGTTGGAGTGTGTTTCGGTTGCAGTTCCAACCCGCTCTCCCTCTAAAGTTAAGATAGTAAGGAGACACCCTGTTCAATCAATTTCTTCTCAACAGCCTTCTGCTCCTATGCTTAAATGTTTTCACTGCGGACGTATAGGTCACATTGCTCGTAATTGCTACTCTAAGTCAGGGCCCAGTGCCAAAAATGTTCATTCATTTCAGTTTAGGAAACCCTTCAATCCTGTGCCACGCCAACGCTTACCTGACGTGAGTAAACCGCCTCCCCCACTTAGAAATTCAAAAAAACGAATAATGAATCCTGCAATTTTCCCGAGCCCAGAGACCTCAGCTCGCGAGAGATTGTCGTGGATTCAGAGTGTTAAATTGTTCTTTTCAACATTGCAGGTCAATAAAGTTTCCGTAATGAACGAGAGAGATCGACGGCCTTATTTGCTATTTTCTATCTCTCAAATACAACTCCGAGCCTTGCTTGACACCGGGTCAGCTTGTAATGTTCTAGGGGGTCAGTTATATCGGTCTTTTGTCGAAATAGGGTTCCGTCCTGAATATTGTCAGCAAAATATTCGTGGGGTTGACAATAATTCCATAAGATCTATAGGTACCATAGTTTTGCCATTATGTTACAACAATAAAACTCAGCATGTTAAATTTGTTATTGTTCCTTCCATTCCTGACCAATTCATTTTGGGGTCACCCTTTCTGGAAAAGTCAGGAATAATTCCTCGTTTGTTCCCCACTAAAACCCATGTTACTGTAGCATCCATATCTGATCAACAGTCGTCTAATGTAGAATCGGCTCCAAAATGTCTTAACTCCATAAATGATTTGACAGTGTCGCAGAGGAAAATTTTGGATGACCTTAAGAATGAATTCGAGAATATTTCTTTTGAGAAGATGGGTTTGGGTAGGACGAATGTAGTTTCTCATGTCATTGATACAGGTGATAGTTTGCCCGTTAAACAGAGATTATATCCAGCATCCCATGTACGACGAATTCAGATGTGTAAAGAGGTCGATAAAATGTTAGCTTTAAAAATAATAGAACCTTCACGTTCCCCTTGGTTAAATTCCTGCTTCTGTGTACCAAAATCTGATGGCACAGCTAGATTCGTTCTCGATCCTAGAAGATTGAATGAGGTCACAGTCTCAGACTCTTATAGACTACCAAATATCAACCATATGTTGGATAATCTGAGAGACACCAAGTTCTTAACCACCTTAGACTTGAGCTACGGCTTCTGGCAAATTCCTTTGAGTCCAGAAAGCAGACCTAAAACAGCCTTCTATGTAGAATCCAAAGGGATGTACCATTTTGTTACCTGCCCGTTCGGCCTTAAAAACGTGCCCGCCGAAATGCAGAGAATTATGGATAAGCTTTTCTCCGATTTGGGACAACGAGTATTCAGTTTCCTGGATGATGTTTTGATTTGTAGTTCAGATTTTGATTCCCATATTTCCACCTTACGAATTGTTCTCCAGCGCTTGAAAGAAGCCAACTTGACAATTAGGCTCAGTAAATCCGTGTTTTGTAAATCATCGCTTAAGTACCTCGGTCATATTATTGACAGGGAGGGAATTCATACGGACCCAGATAAGATTAGTGCTATGAAAGATTACCCAAGACCATCCACCAGTAAAGAAATCCGCTCATTCCTGGGATTAATGTCTTATTACAGGCGTTTCATTAAGGACTTTTCCAAGATTGCTTCTCCCTTGACTCGCCTCACGAGTAATAAATTTAACGGTAAAAAATTCGAATGGTCAAATGAAGCTGAACTTGCCTTCCTAGCCTTGAAACAAGCAATGATTTCCGCTCCAATCCTTAAACCACCAGACTATTCCCTTCCGTATACATTGACGTGTGATGCAAGTGGAGTTTCCTTGGGCAGCTTCTTGTCCCAGAAAGACTCAAATGGAGTAGAATATATAATTGCTTATCATTCACGTAAGTTGTCCGGTCCAGAACGAAATTATAGTACCACGGAGAGAGAACTTCTCGCCATAGTAGATTCTATACAACACTTTAAAAGCTATTTAGACGGAGTACACTTTACAGTAGTCAGTGATCACGGATGTTTAAAATATCTAAACTCAATTTCTTCACCTTCTGGTAGGTTAGCCAGATGGGCTTGCCGACTTTCACAGTTTGATTTCACTTTTGTATTTAAGCGTGGCTGCGAAAACAACTTGGCCGACGGATTGAGCCGTATTCCTGTTTCTAGTCTATCTGTTCCAGAACCGTTTGAAAATATTATAGACCCCTGGTATAAAAAAGTGTACAATTCTTGTCTTCAAAAACCCCAATCGTTCACTAATTTTATGATAAATGATATACACTTGTATCGTTATTCTAGGTATAAAAAAGATTCCTTGTCTAACTCTCCCACTCACCTTTGGAAATTGGTTGTCCCTGCGTGTAAGATAGAAAGTCTCATATTGGACTACCATAAGGGAAACTGTCATTCTGGAATGGAAAAAACCTACGAATTTATTTCCCGTACATACTTCTGTAAACGATTATTACCTCTGGTTAGACAGGTTGTGAATGAGTGTGAAATATGCAAGGCCTACAAGTATAATAACCAAATGCCCCATGGTCTTATGAAATACCCTAAAAAAATCGAACGTCCCATGGAAAGTATATCTATGGATTTCATAGGTCCCTTACCGCTGAGTCATAAGCGTAACCGTTACATTTTCACTGTAGTTTGCAATTTTAGTAAAATAACTTGGGCATTTCCTCTCCGAGCCGCAAATACCAGTAGTATAATTCAAATCTTAGAAGAAAGAATCTTTAAAGTCTTTGGAATCCCTCGACAGATTGTTTTAGACAACGGGAAACAGTTTGTTTCTCGACAGTTTAAAGAATTCTTACACTCCCACGGAATAAATGATCTTAGATATAACGCATATTTTCATCCCCAGCATAATGTCTCCGAAAGATATAATCAGTCTCTAGTAACCTTGTTGGCAATATTAGTAGAGGAAGACCAGCGTAATTGGTGTAAACATCTTCCAAAAATCTGTTCTTGTTTAAATTCTATGACTAACATTGCTACCGGATATTCTCCACATTTTTTGATGTTCGGTAGAGAATACATTCCCCACGCCTCTTTTTATAAGCCACTACAGATAAATCATGATTCCCCGTCTGAAACATTTGATCCCTTGAAACAAAGATTGAATGACATTTCCACCTTAGAAAATCTATATAATAAAGTCTCACAAACGTTAGTACAAGCTTTTAATAAAAATAAGGACCGTTATAATTTGCGTCGTAAAGACATATCCTTGTCTATTGGTTAGCTGGTATGGAGACGATCCCATTATCTCTCAAATGCTTCCCAATATTTTTCAAAAAAATTAGCTCCTCGCTTCATTAAGTCTCAGGTAATACGTAAAATATCAAGAACAATTTTTGAACTAAAGGATTGTGATGGTGGATCCATCGGTAGGTTCCATACGAAGGATATAATAAAGTTGTAGTTTAAGTTCTATCATATCTTGATTTATGGTTAAAGGGCTCCTGAGGACCCGTTCCCATACGTTTATTATCTTTTAACACCCTGACTAGTCTCGTACAGTCAGAATCATAAGTCAAATTGGGCTCACCCCCAATACATATGAATTTTTGTTTAACAAAAGAAATTCTAATCGAAGTATATTCAGAAATCCTAAGAGTGCCTCCTGGAACCCAACCTTCTGTTGGCTATTCATTTGGGAGGAGCAGGGCGAGAATTCCAAGTATACGATGCTACTTGGCATCTCTCTTCCTTGTGGTCCAGTATAATAGCTTACTTCTTGCTTCAGGCTATCATATTGGGACAACCCACGTTTAAATACTGTTTTACCCGGTAAGAAGCATGATCTCCACCTTTGTTATTAATTTTTTTTGTTGCACTAAGTGTAACTTCATGTTTTTATTAATTATTTTTTTTTTCCGTCTAACGACTTGAACTCGGTACGCCTTCTCATTAGATTACCGTGTTCCATGTCCGAGGATGTAGGCTAAGCCATTAAAGACTTCTTTTAATTATAAGAATTCCAATAACGTATCTTCTATACCACCCACATCCCTGTAGGTTGTCGAGTGATTTTTATAATTAAAATTATCTCAAATAATTTGTAGAAGAATTACGTTCTAAGTTCCTTTTTGTGACTGTGGTAAATGAAATGCTTCCCAGAATATCTTAATAAATGAATGTTGCGACAGTGCATTACGCCGCTCCGATTTTCATATTGTAACTTCACATCACTAAACAAAAATGTGTGTTCCCCCCTTCATTAAATTATGAATTTCACTCCCTACGGTGTCCACACCCGCCGCACTCAAAACTGTAGCGCTCCGCCCAGAACCGGCGAGTGAGCGAGATGTCATGTTTTGGACCTGTGAGAGAGTGGTTCAGACATATCACTCACTACGTAAAATTCCACAGCTGTTTACGAATCAAATCGCCCGCCTCGTTTAAACCACCTTGGCCCGCTGCTAGACCCAGCTGCCAGCCGACAAAAATTGCATTCCCGCCGCATCACGGCTAACCTGTGTCCTTGAAGCGCGTCAGAATATCGACTCTTTTCATAAATCTACCACAGAGTTACGACCGCCCCGTTAGCTCCCCCACTAATATTTTTTTTTTATCGAATACGTTTTGTTTACTAGGTCAGTGTATTTCTGGGTGTCCTATATAATTTCTGGTTTGGTATTGAACACGGATACTATTCTGTGTTGTTGTTTTTCGCTTCTGCGATAGTTTTTTTTTTTTTTATTTTTAAGGGACGTTAATTGTAGTCCTGATTTATCCACATGGAACTATTCCTTCTTCATGATATTACTATAATCGTAGTAATACCTTATATATTGTTTTGTTACATACAGGGTCAATATTAATTATTCTCTTCTTTTTTTTTTTTGGAATGCTCTATTCAGATCTCCTTGATCTAATCGCACCCGTTAAGAAAATTTGTGCGAATGATAAACTTGGTACACTCTCAACCTTCCTAATTTTTTTTTGAGAGCTGTAAAGGAGCGAAGCACACTTATGAGAATGTGTGTTGAAAGAATTTTTTTTGTACATTTCTGGTTATGCCAGGCTTGTAAATCTGTGCTATGATAAGCGCAATAATAAACTTTGGTACACTCTCAACCTTCCTAATTTTTTTTTGAGAGCTGTAAATGAGCAATGCACCCTTATGATAATGTGTGTTGAATGGATTTTTTTTGTACATTTCTGGTTATGCCAGGCTTGTAAATCTGTGCGATGATAAGCGCGCTATCTGATGTATAAATGACATCTTTCGTCACAGCATTGTTGGCTTAGAGCAAACATCAATTTCAATGAATCTTTTTTTTGTGTTCCTAATTAAGGCCACAAATCTTCTCAATTATTAGTTAATATTTTAGTCGACTCATAACGTTAGTCTACTGATAATTTGTAGTTACTACTTCTCTAATAATCTTAGACAATTTTTTTTGAGTTGCAACTCGTTTTTTTTTTTATTTAAGTATATTCTTAACTTTTCTATTCGATTGAAATGAGGACGCTCGGATCAGTCTTATACAACTTTGGCATACTCAAATCTTTCTCTCTTGTCAAGAGGTAAGAATATTATTTTTTTTTGTTGTTTTGTTTATTATTGGAATTTTCCTAGTTTATTCCACGTATGTTTCCCAAACTAGGTGGCGCTCCAAAACTTAGTATTGTGTCCTAATTACCAGGACAATAGCTAGCATGAAGTTTAACATCTCTTCTTACTCGTCGATCCGTAATCCTTGGGCAACGGATACCTTTTTTTTATATATTTTTTTTTTTTTTTTGAAAGTGGAATTTCTTTTTTTTTAGGATACTCTGCAATTGTAAATAATATAATAATTTTTTTTTTGTAAAAACACCAGAACATTTAAATTAGTTCTCTCCAAATCCTTGAGCTACAAGCTAACCTTAGGAGTGCTCTTAAACTAATCAGTGAACAGTGAACCTAAATCAGTGGACATTTCTCACTTTGAGAACTGTTATGGGCATTTTAAAATCAAAATTAATAATAATCTAAGTGAGCACACAGGTATTGTTAAGAGATGTCCTTGATGAAGGAAGAATATTGTACGATATATTTTTTTTAATTTTATGTTTATGTTTACTATTCTGTCACTCTCTACTTCTTGACAGTTGGATTGTTAATTGTATTAATTAATTTTCTTAATTTAGTTTTTTTTTATTGTGGAATTATTGGATTACGGTCTCTGCTTTGAACCATAATTTAATAAATATTTTTTTTGTGTTGTTTGTCTAACCGTGTGATAGTAATTATTGATGAATAAATCTAGGAGTGAGAGGTTATGACTGAAGGCCGTTAGGGATGGATGAATAGGTAAGAAAGGGTGACAAACAATTTACCAATCTAGGTTCTACTTTTCATGAGGGTTGTCCCATACTTCCACAATCAAATTTTCTTCTCATGCCATGGTTTAACTCCTTATCTATATGTATGAGAATATAATATTTTTTTTTTTTGTTTTATACCTAATTACTAAACTAGGGTATCTATCTTTGGTATACCCCTTACCACTTTGGAACTCTTGAAGTTAAATGTTCAAGGATTATTCTAAATTCCTTGATCCTACCTTATTGGATCAGTTACTCCTTAAGAGATTTTTATGTACTCAAAATCTTCTTTTTTTTTCTTTTTTTTCTTTTAATAACTAAAAATCGATTTGTAGCATGTATTTTTTTGTTATGAAGCTTCACCCGTCTCATAGTACGAAATAATCTTTATAAATTTCAAATATTGCTATGCATACCCACCCCTATACTAACAGGTATGCATCTATATATAATTTGGTTTCTGTTGATCGTGCGCTCAAGCACGTAGGCCACAGGTGCTGTTGCCAAATATTAATATTATTGCACTGGTGCAAGTGGGATGGATGCCTATGCATTTCACTCACTCACTTTCTCCCTACCCCGTTCTAATTATTTACGACGTAGATTATATTCCCAGGTTGTCAGACTTTGGCTAATGAGTATGGTGAATGTGAGAGGCAGATATCTTCCATCTCTCTCACCCATGGTCACATGATTCAGGACCTGTTGAATCCTGGAGAAACGACCGTTAAGCTTTTTTCCTTTGTTTCAAATATCATTCTATAAACTCCCTTGGTGGGAACCAGACGTATAAATTTTGGAGTACTCCCTGATAGTTGGAGAAACTCACTTTTACCGCGATTTTCTTAGAATCCAACCAATTATATTCATAAATACGAAAAGTGATTATTATTGTTGTTATAAAGATTAAACAAACTTTCTATAATTGATTGTAGACTTGATACAATTACTGTTGTGAACTACGTGATATATTTGAACTTTTGTATATTTTCCAATTTCCTGTTAAACGCAATAAACGAGTGTCTCTTAAATTATCAAACAACATCTTTGATTAAAATCATCATCTCCTCCTGGATCGAACTTCCAAAGACCAGAGAGTTCGGAGTCCGCTCTACCAACACTAGCCGAGGCAAGTATTCATGGTTAAAAGAAGAAGAGAAGCTGAAGCAGATTCCAATCCACTCTGACTTAGTAGAAGAAGACGCGTTACAATGTTTAAAGTTTAAATATCCAAAAACGCTGTCTTGTATAATGGCGCTGGTCACGCGGTGCATTTTACGTCACACTTCTGTATTGGTATGAGGTTGATGACTATCATTTACCATGGGGTGACGTCACCTTGTCGTCACGGGGACCACAACTAATCACAAGGCGTTTTCATCGGTGACTAGTTCCATAGAAATATTTGGATTTATATTACGTGTTTTTATAAAAAAATAAGCCTATTTAAGTTGTAAAATAAAAGAAATAAGCTTTCTTGGGCCATTTTCAAACAGGATGACCACAATCTGTATCTTATTTTTCATAGTGTCAAATAATACCCTATTGTCATGAAATACAAAAAAGTAGTACGTTAGTGCTTAAAATTAGTATTTTGAGTGAAAACAAAATTAAATAACCACATTATATAGAATTTCGAAATCAAAACTATTAAAATCACTTCTTCTTCTTCCATATTTCTGGCTTTCACCCCTAAAGGAGTGTCCCAGCCATCTTCACACTTGAGAGATTGGGACACACTGGTCTATTAGGTACGAAATTGTGTTATTGAGGACAATAAATTAGAAGGTATCAAAAAAGTGGGGGGAAAATTTGTAGAGAAAAATGATAGAAGTAACGGGTCATATTTTAAGGGAATTGAGATTTATGAATTTAGAAAGGATAGCATATATATATTTTTGGAAGGGGGAGATAAAAGAACTGAGAGGCTGCATGGAAACGGGACTCCCAGCCGAGAGAGATCTCGGAGGAAGTCCGGATATCTGTCAATTAACGGCCATTCAAAGAAGTTGTGGTTGAGAGTGTCCTCTTCAGAGCCACATTCACAGGACGGGGAATCAAAAATACCTATCTTAAATAAATGGGCACCGACACAGCAGTGCCCCAATCTCATGCGACAGATGATGGACACCACTTGTTTGCTCAGTTTGATATCCGCAAACCATGGCCTGAGGCTTAGCTGGGGTGAAAGTTCTCTGTATGATCGTCCCTTTGAGAGTCCCTCTGTGCTCCAGTGGAGTTGCCAGCGCTCGAGAAATTGTTGTCTCAGAGTATGTAACAGGTCCGACGCTGGGATCTTGTATGCTGCGGTGCAGATGTTTGAGGAGGCTGCTTCCTTGGCCAGTTGGTCGGCCTTTTCATTTCCAGGTATACCACTGTGGCTGGGAATCCATCCCATAACAATCTCGGATCCACTTGACTCCGCCTGCATGACTCTCCGGCGAACACGCATACCCAGGTCGTCATCTGGATGAAGAGAGGCTGGCATATCGAGTTTCTGTAACACACTCATTAATTGAATTTGTTAATATTAGAAATTTATTGGGCGGTAACGTTAAAATGTATAATACAGATTCTAAAATGGCGATATATTCAGCAGTAAAAACTGTCATTTCAGGCAAGAGTTTAATCTTTTTATTGTATGACGCACTGCAAAATGCGGCCCCAGTTCTCCCATCGTCAATCTTGGAGCCATCAGTATAAATTATTTTCCAATTTGGCCAGTGGCGACCAATGACGTGTTGGAAACTCTTTTGAGCAAAATCCTTGTTTATTCCCATAGAAAGGTGGATTTTTGGAATGAAGTTTTGTACTTCATATGGGCTATTGTAGAGTGGGAGGATATAGGGCTAGAAAATATATTGTGGGAAAATGTATTTAAAAGAGACAAGCTATTTACAAGAAGAGGCGCGGATTTATTGTTCCAGAAAGGATATGATGTTGTGAATGTGGTTAACTGTTCCAATTTTGGGAGAAGAGGGTGATTGGAAAAACGAGCACATTTGAAAAGAAACTTATCAGAAGACCATTGACGTCGTAAGGTCAAAGGGGGATCGGCAGATTCTACTTGGAGAGCGTTTATCGGAGAGGAACTCATAGCACCAAGAATCAACCTTAGACTCTGATACTGAATCTTATCCAATCTATGAAGGTTTGTCTTTGTAGTAGGAATTATGAGAAATGAGGCGTAGTCCAAATGACTACGTATGTATGCGTTATAAAATATTCTCTGTACGAAGGGATGGCTTCCCCACCAGACCCAGGAAACCGCTCTTAGAACATTAAAGCCTGCCTGACATTTGGATGAAACTTCTGTGATATGGGAGTTCCATGACAGTTTGCTATCCATTGTGACCCCCAAGAATCTTACCTCATTAAATAAAGGGATGTGGTTGTTATGAATTTTGATCTGTATAGTAGGAGGCTTGCGAGATCTTGAAAACAGCACACTCCTGGATTTGGAAGCAGACAGTTGTAATCCAGCTGCCCCAAGAGCGTCATGAATCTGATCAAGGGACTTGTTGATTATGTGTTGAAGATGGGTTGGAGAAGAGCCCGTTGTATATACAAATATATCATCAGCATATTGCAAGATTTTGATCTGAGGAGAAAATGGTAGATTTCTAGTGTTCGTTCCTTGAAAAGATTAACAGTGAAGAACGTGAGTTTTGGAGGAATTCCCAGTTGGAGAAGTTGCTGTTCCAATTTGTCCAGCATCACATTATCAAATGCGCTGCTTATATCCAGGCAAACGCCCAACACATGTTCACCTTTCGAAAAAGCCAAGTTGATATCTGTCACAAGAAATGCAATGCTTTCCGTTGTGCTTTTGGCCTTTCGGAAGCCGAACTGGGTGCTAGGTAGAAATTTGTTGTTCTCGACAAACCAGTCTAAACGTTTCTTAACCATGTGCTCCACCACTTTGCATATCGTGGAAGATAACGCTATAGGTCTATACCAGCGGTCGTCACACTTTTCTCTTCAAGGGCCGCATAGGACAATGTGAGCTATCACTGCGGGCCGCAACATGGGCGCCAGCGTGCACCCCCCCCCCCATACTGGATTCATTGAAAATAGTTAAATTATGTTACTTTTATTTTTAATCTCTTTGTGCTACCATCATGAAAGTGTGAATTAACCCCCCCCCTTATAAAAAAATCCGCGGGCGCATATGGGACGCATACTTATAAATTAGATATTATGTTCGAAAGCCTACCCAAAAAACGAGAATTGGCATGTGGGAGAGAAATTGGGGAAATCTACTATTCGATCCGGTGCCCGTTGCGAAGATGTGTTGTGAGCTGGTGCACAAAGTTTTGTTACTTCGAGTGCATCGGTTTGCTCTTGAAGTTGTTTTTTAGTGAAACAACTAATTCTATTTCGACGAAAAACGTGATGGCCGGTTATCGAGAGCTTTGCGCGGCTGTGAAATTTTGAACTCGGCTGTCAACTATTTGAAACTGAAATTCTGAAAAATACTTATGAGGGTGCTTTTCCCAAGTAAAAACGGACTCTACAAATGGTTTTAGTTTTGAAAAATGAAGAAAAGCCAATTAGAGACCATTCTCTTTCACTCATAATAATATCAAGAAATAACGAAAACGTTGACAAAATCGATGCTCTGGTTTGTAGACTGTCGCGGTCATCGAAGAATAAATTATTTTACATAATGGATTTCAATCCAGAGAGAAAATTTAAAATGATCAGAAATGCTTTGAAGGTTACCTTCATTCAAGTGATCTTGTTTTATCCTCCGCGGAAGGAAATATGAAAAAAATCGAGAATATTGTACCTACGAGAATATGCTCGAATAAAAATTATTCGTAAACTGAGATCATTAAGCTTTCCATGAATATCAAAACACTCAATACTTCATGACTTTTTGGACCGAGGAAAAGTTTGCTGATACCACGGTACCACGAATCCTCACACTGCCGCAGAAACAAACGCGAATCGAATTTTCTATGAAGATTTTGAACGAATGATGAGTTTGTTATTATTCTCCCGAAAAACGCGACAGTGAGTAAAGAAATCTGCAGAAATTCCGAAAGAGTTCAAAGTCATGAAATCGGTCGAAAATCTTCTTACGACAGTATTCTAGCACTCGAGTTTTTGTTTATTGACTATTTCAAAATAGGCCAAAGTATAACCGCAGTAGCTTTTGCAAGCACTGTGCATGGTTTTCTAGGAAGCAATAATAATTGAAGAAAATAATCAAGGAAAATTGACCGCCAATATCTTGCTCCTCGACGACAACGCGCAGATTTACTTGGCCCGCATTGCGAAGGCTGGTTTCGATAGTAAGTTTTCCAAAATATCAATCAACTTCCTAAAATCCTAGCCCTGGAACCTACTGAAATTTTTGTTCCCGAAACTGAGAAACAAACCATTAGTGGAAAGCCAATTCCCGTTGATAAAGAGTTCAAGGTGGCCAAAATCCGTTATTTTTCAGAGATAACGGATTAAATAATAATATATTTAAAGGCTATCAAAAAGATGCAATAATTGGCGTTTTAAAAACCGCATTCAATCAAAAATACAAATAGAATAGTATAATTATTTCAGATTTTCTGCCTTTTCCTGCATATCCATATCGAGAATTCATGGAACTCTCCTCGTATATAAAAAAAAATTAACGTATATTATAGGTATTAAAGATTTTTCATCATGTTACTTCATTTAATATTATGAATTCAAGGTGTTTCCTTGTTCCCGAACCCCGTTTTCTATTTAATTAGCATTGAACGAGATATCGATTTTAGTAGTCATTATCTATGAAAACACTCGTCGCGTCGCGGGCCGCACAAAAATCTGCAACGGGCCGCATGCGGCCCGCGGGCCGCAGATGACGACCACGGGTCTATACGATGAACCATGTTCAGGGTTCTTTTTTGGTTTTAAGATCGGAATTATTATTTGCGTTTTCCATGACTGGGGGATTTTTCCAGAGTGAAAGATAATATTGATGATTTTAAGTAAGTAATCTAGTGATTGAGGTTGTAGGTGAGTCAGAAAACTGTATGGTATGTTATCGAGACCAGGCGAAGAGTCGGATAAGATTGGGAGAATTGACTTCAGTTCCAATTCTGAAAATGAAGCATCCAACCAGTTCGTAGAACGGAAGCTGTACTCTGAGCTAATTTCAGCCAGGTTTGGCACTGACGGAGGAGCAAGTCCGTCCGCAAAGTCTAATTTCCAGGAGTCACTTGAGGGAAGATTTTTAGGGGCTAAACCAGATTGTCTGAAGAGTCTGATTGAGTTCCATATTTTCGACAGTGGCGTGTCGGGAGAAAGAGTCTCACAAAACATTCTCCAACCTTTGCGCTTCTTACCTTTTAAAACCCTTTTGGCGTTTGCTTGTGCGTTCAGTAGCTGGATAAAGCACTCTGGTGACGAAGTCCTTTTGTATTGCTTTGTGAGGGATTTCCTTCTCTGAACAACGCATTCGCATTCATCGTCCCACCAGGGAGGAGGGGATGGTTTCCAGAAGGGTTTCTTCATTTTTTTGGGGATAAAAGCGTCAGCATGCTTTGTTATGACAGATATAAGATGGTCATAGGCTTCGCATATGTTTTCTGCAAGTGGAGTGGAAAGTTGCTGTGCCTGGCACTCAATTGCATTTGAGTATGCCGACCATGAAGCTTTGGAAGTGTTGTACCGAGTCCTCTTTAAGGAGGGTCCTCTTGATTGAGGAGCGAAAATTGTGCTGTGAGAGTGGCTCTCCAATAGGAGAGGAAAATGGTCGCTGCCGTATGAGTCTTCATCTAGCACTCTCCATTCGAGTGAGCTTGCCAATTGAGGAGAACAGAAAGACAGATCCACAGCGCTAGGTCTATGGTTGGGATTGTTCCGTCGAGTGGGAGTTCCGTCGTTAAGGATGCAAATATTCAGGTCATTCATAAGGTCTACTATGTCTCGTCCGGGTCCACTGGTGTCACTACAGCCCCAGAGAACATGATGACTGTTAAAGTCCCCAAGAACTAAAAAGCAATCTCCAGCTGCCCTGAAAAGGTTTTGAAGTTGCGTCTTTGTCGGTCGAGGAGATGGAGGGATATATGTTGAAATTATTGTAATGCCGTTTATGATGGCACCAACAGCTTCAAATGCGCTGTTTGGGGGTTTGATTTGTGTGGCAGTGAAGGGGATAGAGGAGTGGGTGAGCAATGCCGCCCCACCCCTGCCATCAGGACGGTCGTCTCTGAGGAAGTGGTAGTGCGGGATTGTCAGGAGGGAGTCAGAAGAAAGCCAAATCTCAGAAACCGCCGCCACTCCAACTCTATTGGAGCGCAGGAGCGACAGAAACTCGTCTCTCTTGGGAGTGAGGCTCCGGCAGTTCCATTGTAGAATGTTACTGTGGGCCATTTTGGATAGGAGGAGTTGGGGTGTTTAGAGTGGAAAGTAGTGAGAAAAGGTCGTTAAGTTTGGTTGCAACGTTAGTCGGTAGGTCTTGAAAATTAGTGAGTAGTGTGAGTAAGTTTATTGTCATAATTAAGAAGTTTTGTTGTGTAGGGGGATCGTCTTTCTGTTTGGAGTTTGTCAGCATGAATCCGTCTTGTCTATTGTCAGTCGATTGTCCATTTGGGAATAGGAGCAGTGGGGTATGGTCTGGTAGAAAAGATTGAGGAGTTCGTTTTGGGTGGGTCCATTTGAAAGTAGTTTGACGGTATGATTTGGGTGAGGTTATTACAGGATTCTGGGCATGGGAAGAGGGTGAGGGTTGTTGAGAGAGGTTGCCTTGGGTCAATTTATTCTTGGTGACTTCTGAGTATGGTGTTTTCGCTTTGTTGGTTCTTTTAGAAGCCTCGATATATGATATGGAATCTTCCGCCATTAGGTGTTTAATGTTAACTTGTCTGTTATATTCTGGACAGTTTCTGTCTATTGACGAATGCTTTCCAGAACAGTGGACACATTTTATTTCACTATCAATCTTAGTACACAAGTTGGCATCGTGTGAGTCAAGGCATTTGTGGCAGCGGGGTTGGGAACGACACGCGGATTTAACATGCCCATATCTTAAGCATGCGTAACATTGGATTACTGGGTACTTGTACAGAGTAACGGGTAAGGATACGTGGAACAGTGTAATATGAGATGGAAGGAATTGTCCGCTAAATGTTAATACCACCTTATCACAGGGTACCCACTCAGCGGAGCCATCCTGAGATTTAACTTTTCGATTTAATCGTCTGATTTTTATTATTTTACCACAGTAGGGGCCGTCTGGCGAGTTCAGAAAATACTCTTTAAAATATGAAATAAGAAATGCAATATTACTACGATAAGAAAAAACAAAGATGTAAATGCTAGTATACAGTAGTCAAAGACGAGGTTATGAAACACTGATGAATATCTATATATTCGCACGGTAAAACAAAACTAAACGCATAAACTATGTTATTCTACCATATTTATTCAATTTACGATACAAAATATAATAGATGAGCATAAAAAGGAATTATTTCACCATTTGACAAAAAATCCTGTTTCACACGTGAGAACACCCACAGAAAACTATTAAAATTACTTCATGTGTCCCTTTATATTCTATGTAGTGTTGCCAACGGATTTTGGCCGATGTCGCCGATTTTCAAAAAAAAGCCCAAAGTCGCCGAACTGAAAATTTGGTATCCGGAAACATGAAATTTTGCTAAAAAAAGGTCATTCCGAAAATTTTGGTACCCGAAAAGATGAAATGTAGCTAAAAAAAAGGTCATTCCGAAAATTTTGGAGAGGTGAAAGTTCACCAAAAAAAGGTCATTTTGTATCCGGAATGGTGAAAAATCGCTAAAATGGAAGTAGCCCAAATGGCGACCGGTCGCCATTTAGATTTTTTCGTCGCCAATTCTCGTTCTGAGTAGCCCAAACAATGAGCTAGATTATATAACTGGAGTGCCGCTTCCATACTTCGTTTTTGTGCCAAACAATAGTGCGAATGAGATAGCCCGTGGGGGTATTTCTATCTCTGTCTAGGAATGTTACTTCAAAGAATATACGATAAACATGAAGTAATGTTGATAGTTGTAATGGTTTTGATTTCGAAATTCTTTATATACTATGGTAATTTAATTTTGTTTACACTCAAAATACTTTCTTGAAGCACTAACGTACTACTTTTTTTTGTATTTTATGACAATATGTAGTTTTAAGACTTATTATAAATCTTATGCTAATCCCTTGCAAATAAACAAAACCATCCAGTTTTTCCTCGGCTCGGACTACTTTATAATTAGAGTAAACTGAAGGTGTTTCATATAAAATACAAATCTTAATAAAATTTTAAAATATAATCAAATCAATCAATCAAATCTCTGTTTATATCCCACTTAGGGGCTTGGGGAGGCAACACGAGCTCTCCGTTGCGCTCGATCTTGCGCAATGTTTATGACCTCCTCTCACACCATGTCCAAATCCGTCACCTCTGCTTCGAAGAAATGGAACACGGTATGAGAGGGTCTTCCTAGTCTTCGGACCCTGATGGTATTAGGTATACATCGTTGATGAAATCTAGAAGTGAACTCCTACCTTTTTTTTCCTTAATTTTTTTTTATATAAATGTATCTGGGCTCACTCAAAGTGAACAGAAATACACTTTCGACATCTTTCACACAAACCAAAGCTTGTGTTGTGAAAGTGTAAATGGTTGGCAGACTGATACCACTGGTCTATCAACCACTTGTTGAAGAGGAGATGGATTTGGCTTGGACATGTGTTAAGGATGCCGGATGACAGCTGGCCGAGGAGAGCGCTGTTCTTCCTCCCATCAGGACCCCTTAAACGAGGAAGACCTTTAAATACCATGTTCCACTCCTTCGAAGCAGAGTAGAGGCATTTGGACTTGGTATGGCCATAAACATTGCGCAAAATCGAGCGCAATGGAGAACTCGTGTTGCTTCCAATGGCGGATCCGGGGGGGGGGGGGGTCATGACCCCCTGGGCTGGGCCAGGCCCTATATTTTTAAGTACAGTAGGTGCTTACATTTATTAATAAAATACCAACTTTTCTACTATGATCGTAACAAAATTATGATTTCTTGTGGGTCATGACCCCCCTGGGTTATGGAAACGACTTTTTTTTTTTAGGAAAAGTTCAGTTTTCAGATACCAAATTTTTGAAATGCCCTTTTTTTTTTTTGCTATGTGCCCCCCCCCCCCCCCCCCCCCCCCCCCCCCCCGCGCCAAAGCTCTGCCCTTGGTTGCTTCCCCATAAGTGGGGTCAAAAAGGGAGTTGTAGTTATAGTTAGTTATTGAAAATCAAATTGAGGAATACCTCCTGAATGAACACAAACTTCAAATAGGTACCTATAAGTAGAGGAAATTGAAAAAGGGTTGCAGTAGGTATTTACTATTTACACCATTTTTTATTAAATAAAAAAATAATATTGTATGTACTGCTGAATAAGAATAAGGAAGTGCCTCTAGAGCCGTAGCCGGATCCCGTACCCGCGTCCGTAGATTTGTGTGTTGCCATATTATTACAGTTCATACTATGGTAACATTCAAATGACAGTTAATGTCAAAGCGTGAATTGGCGCGAATTTCGTATTAGTACCAAAGGACAGTTTGAATTTTCGTGCGAATCTCATTGGGGATACATGGGATACTATTAGTATCCGGAAATAATAATTAAACATCTATATTATTCAAAATTTGAATTTTTATTTGCATGTCTTTACATAAAGCTTAGTCTTTTTTACTAATTTTTAATTTTATTTCTTTGTGACTTTTTTAATAATTTTTTTTGAATACGTGAAATAAATTTGTGTTTAAAGCCGAAAGCCGTTTATATTATGTAAAATAAAAAAAATATCAAAAATATGGCGGATTACCTAATTCTAGGAATCCCAAATTTATGTCTCAATACTTGGCAATTTTGCATGGTTGATAGTGAAGTGTTAATATTAATCAATTATTCAAAAATGAAAGTTGGTGATACAAAGATTTCCCAAATGTTTTGGCTGATAAATATAATAGACGCAAGGAGTATTGAAAATCAAATAAAGTGGCATCATACAGAAAAAGATACTAAGGAGTCTTTAAAATACTATTATGCAACATTAAGTTGTATAAGAGGTGGCAAGAAATACCACTCAAAAAGTGAAAACTCCACAAGAAATATTTTGTCACAGATTGTCCCGCTTCCATCCACCTTCATAGTAAAAATGTAGACAATTCTTTACTATGACAACTGTAATAACCATGCATTCTTGCAAGCTTATTTTAATGCATTGTGGCAGCAGCTACTTAAATTGCCTCCACGTATTGAATAAGAAGCTCAAGAGCAATTGAGATTCATCCTCATCTTCATCGGTCCCTCAATTCTGAGGATCATGACCATCATCATCGTATCAGCCCGCGAACTCAATAATTACCAAATATTTTTTTACGTTTTAACTTCTAAAATGTTATATTGTGGCAACCATACTTCATTAATAAGTATTCTATTGTTACTATTGCTGATAGTTGTAATTTTGTTATTCCAATACATTATTGTTCAACAATATTAATAATCAAATCCGTGCTCAGCGACAATTTAATATCATCTGTCAATGTCAATCGTCGGCTAAACAAGTGTCAATTTTTAGTTATCTATGATAAAATATTGTCTATGGAGATCTACGGACGCCGTACCAAATTTTTGATGTTTCCGTCTACGGCTCTAGAGGCACTTCCTAAGAATAATCCAACGGCCATATGTCAACAAGAACTTAGAACGCGTAGAAAGAGACGGAAATACCACTTGTGTTCTTCGCACACTTGGTCGGCACATATTCTTGTGTTTTGTTGTATTGCCTTTAGCACTCCAGTTATATAATCTAGCTCATTGAGCCCAAATGGCGATAAATCTCCCACGTTGGCAACACTGATTCTATGAAGTGACATTTCTAGACAGAGATAGGAATACCCCCACGGGCTATCTCTTTCGCACTTTTGTTTGGCACAAAAACGAAGTAGTATGGAAGCGGCACTCCAGTTATGTATCTATCTCATTGGTCTATGATACCTAAAATGGAAATCAAGCTGTTATTATTTTATCTATGATAATGACAAGATAACGTATTATTTTTCTATGGTGTAAATGCTGTCAGTTTAACGTCAAGCTGCTGAAGATAACAATATAATTTTGTTGTATATTATAATACAAATAATCGGATTGTTCAGTTTGTTTGCGGAATTGCGGCGGTGGGGTTACATTCACTTCTCTTGAGAATATGTTGAGTAATAGGCTTTGTTGACAATAATCATTTTATACTTTTCCCTTCATCTATGTAGTGGTTTGTCTTCAAGTTTCATGGTGTTTACGTGGTAACCAATTTTGTAATATCGAGTACTACTGCCCAACACATTAATGCAATTCTGTGAAACTGTAGATATTGAATATTTTTGTGACGAATCACAATGACCACAAAGGAAAAATTCGACGCAGCTGTGAATGTAATTAGAGGATTACCTAAACGAGGTTTGAATATTTTATTAGCTCTCAACTCTATTATTTAGTTATAATTGCTTTTAATTATAGTATAATTGTCTATTGTATTTCATAAGGAAATGGCTTGTTTTATCAAGCTATTTACTACATGCAATGCAATTGAAGTCTAGAACTCATCTTCCTAATGTTTTGTATTTAAATGAAGATATAAGAATATTCTATCCTATTAAAATTTATCCGTGTTATTGCTTGTATTATTAATGATTACATGGTTCATTATTTAAACAAATAATATGAAATTGGTCTATTTTTCATGTAATGTTTATTGATTTTCTTCAATGTTTACTTTGGTGACCACCTCCACATATTTTGCTTAGAAAAATTCTGAATGGGAGGCGATTTCTAATATGATTCTACAATTATTGTTCTTTCTTCATTTTTCTTTACCTAGTTACATGAACCTAAATTAGTAATCATCATCTGAGTCTCACTATTCCTTAAAGACTTAATTCTTGGAGTCCCTTATGGCCGATGCAATCCTATATCGGCAATTGCCTTTTTTCTTTGTAAATATAGTTATACAATATGTTTTTTTTTAAAGCTGCTATTTTTCGCAAAAATATTGAAAATTAATTATAAATCTTGTTCTTTTACACACAAAAATTAATATTTCCTAATGAAACAAAACATTTCTCTATTACTTAAAAAATAAATATTTATTTATCTTTTTCAATATCAGACAACTCTGTTTAGTAATTTCCTTGGAACAAATAGGACTATTTGAAAAGAGCGTGATTAGGCAGTGGATGCTTTACACATCCATTTCCCACTTACATGGTGATAACTGTTAATGATTTATTGTTGTCATCATTGATGTTCCATCTAATTTCTTTTTGACACCCTTTAGTTTTGCATTCTCTGCAACTCTCTTTCCAATATGTTAAAAGCTGCATTTTTCATAGTACTTCTTCATCAGCTTGTTTACGTACATCCGCTGCACATAGCCCCCCCCACCCCCTCTCCTTCCAATCATCCCTGTCCTGAGTCTCTATACTACTATTAATGTAAATTTAAAATGATGTTTTACATTCTGAAATGATGTCAATTATTTTACAACAATTCTTGTAGAGCTTGGCAATCAGATTAGTTTTAAATCAATTTTGGATCATTTTATTAGATAAGAAAAAGAGGTACTTTGCACTCTCATCACACTAAAGTAGAGGTTCAAGGATGACTGGTCACACACACTTGCACACAGCAGTGGCTTCTCTAAATGGCAGCCTTGACACAGGGACACTGTGGCTATTATAACATCTCTATCTTTGTTTGTCATTTATCACTTAAATGAACATAATAATATTGTGAAATGTTATTTTTGTATGAAACCAGTTTTTGGCTGTCATCTCTAATACGTTGAAATTAATTATATTTTATTGGCACTTCTATCCTACAGTTCGCAGTATCATTATAAACAAACAAAGCCTTTATTTTTATTATCCTTTTGTTTGTAAGCCTAAAAACATTAGGAATGTAAACAGGATAAAAAGACATCAATATATAAAAATAAAACAATACTACCTAACATTAATAATACTTTGTTGATATATTTTTTAAATGAATCTGTCCTCACTCAAAGTGAACACAAATGTACTCTTTGACTCTTTCACAGTAAGCTACTGTCGTGAAAGAGGAAGATAGTAGGTACCTGGAATTGAACCCACAGATATTAAGATTATTTTGAAAACTGCAAATATTGTGTTGGCGCCTTTGGAAGTTGACATACTTTCTCCAAATAAATGAAAAGAATAATTATTTTGACTTCGCAATTGTAGATATATTTGAGTATATTTTTTTCAACTGTTCAATTCAAATTTCTGTATACATTCGGATGTACCTACTGAGTACTGACCAAGTCAAATTTTTGCCTGATAATTAGGGCCTTTTGGATGAATTAAATACTAAACTGAATTTGTGTTTTTATCAGTTAATTTTTAAGCCTATGTACCAGTAAGATTTATTTGATAAAATAAAAATTATAGACAATATATAGATATTTATATCTGTTATTTTATCTAAGTATAAGTAATTAATACTGTATTATTAAATAGTTTTGTGATCAGATATTAAAAAACGTAAATTGGGAACATTAGATGTAACTATAGTTTTAACTGTTCATATTTGTAATTAGAAATTTTCTTTTCAGGCTCTTATCAACCAAGTAATGAGTTGATGTTGAGATTTTATTCGTACTTCAAACAAGCCACAGAGGGAAAATGTAATATCCCAAAGCCTGGATTTTGGGACCTAATTAACAGGTAAAACATGCAAATTACTTTTTATCAATAAAAAAAACTCAAAGATTTTATTATCTTCGTATATAAAAATAAATTGCTGTTTGTTAGTCTCGCATAAACTGGAGGACAGCTGAATGGGTATTCACGAAAAATTTTAGTTTGAATTTAACTCAAGGGTCCTTACAACGCTAAAAAGAAATCATTTTTAGATAAAGAGACAAATTCCAAATTATCATTTAGAATAATCTTCACATTTTTTTACACTTCACATTTTGAGTTATACTTAGTTTGAATAAAAATTTGAGATCGTTCAAGAAAAAAAAAACTCAAAAATCATCCTAAACCAACTATACTATTTATTTTTAAGTTCATTCTAAAATAATAATGATTTTTCAGTTTCGTATGTTAAGGACTCGCGGAATCATAAGTAAAATCGATAAAGTAAAAGTGCAAAAATGAGTGTTTACATGCAACACACCCTTAAGTCTCAAATATTTGACTAGTTTTAAACTTAAACTATTTCGCAAATTACCCTGCTGGAATGATTAGGCTAATATTCAATAAGTGTTCCTACTTGTGAAATTGTCAATAGATCTTGATTTTTTGATTGTGAGTTGCTGGAAACGAAATATGTAGATAGACTTAGGACTTAAATGATATCAAGGTTACAGGTTCATATTGTGAAAAGATTATGTATGTTGATTTCAGAGCAAAATGGGATGCGTGGAACAAGCTTGGAAATATGTCTTCGGAAGATGCAATGAAGGCTTATGTGGAAGAATTACACAAGGTAATGTAGTTGTCTCATTAGTAATTTATTCATGGCATCATTATTTTACCCACAACAAACCAATATGATAATATAATATGCATTTTATACTGGACATGAATGTTATTAATGATTTAACTGGATGTTACTTTGGACTGATAACAATGTAACCATTAGAAGGGTATTATGACTTTATGAACTTTGGTTTCCGTAGTAGTTTGCTTAAATTAGACTTTAACATGCAAATTTTTTTTACGAATGTAGTATAATGTAATACAATAATTGTAGATTGTGGAGACTATGTCATACACAGACAATGTTGCTGCGTTTTTCGACACGATGGATGATAATTCTGACATTCCGATATCTAAGAATGACTTGTTCCTTGTTGCCGGCGATGTCTTTAAGAAAAGCAATTCTTCACCGTCCACGCCTACAGGTATCATTAATTGCAATTGGATATATTATACGAGCTCAATTTTATTAGATGCAGCGTTAACTAGCTTAATAAAAGATAAAATATAAGAACAATAAGCATCTCATTACAACCCTATAAGAAATGTTTATGAAGTTTAATTATACGAAAGGTGGCCGGTAGCCTAGTAAGTTCAGTCACTGACTTTCGTTCTGAAGGTTGTAGGTTTGATCTCTTGTGCCGACCATCTTCCTTTTTCACAACTCAAGCACTGCTTTATGTGAAAGATGTCAAAAGTGCATTTGTGTTCACTCTGGGTGAGCCTAGATTCATTTAAAAAAAGTTTTAAATTTTTTCCTTACAAATGTATTTAATATTTTTTTGCTGAGAAACATACATTAATTATTTTTATGGTTTAAATTTAGAAATCAAAACCACATGATAAGTCTACTTAAATGTTAATTCATCGCTTTTTTTTTCATTTATAATTCAACCACTCAAATTAGAAACAGAAGTCTTAATGAAAAAATTAATATTCAAGTTCAATTTTATTAATATGTCACAGTTTGAATTATATCTTTTTTTTTATTATTGTAGGAACCAGGGAATCTTCACATTCGGAACACTTACAAACTTGTAACGGATATCTTGATTCTGAAGATGAATTTGTTGATACAGAAGAGGTGAGCTCACTTTTATTGGTCGCCTCAATTATTATTTTTTCAGGAGATTGGACCAAGTGATGAACTCTGAATATATGTGGCTGGTCACAATAGTTCGATGGGACGCAGTGACCACAACCTCTGAGGAGGAAGCTAGCCAAACAAAAATAACAATAAACTAAATATTTGTCAAGTAATGATTATAAAGTCAATTGTTGCTTAAAACATTTATTCACAGTTTGGATGTTAAGTTTTTATTCTCATAGTTCAACCAGAATAGATCAAAAAGTGTTGAGTTGAATAATAAATCACTTATTATTCAACTCAACACTTCATTACTGAAATTTTAAATTTTATTAGAAACTATTTAATTGCATATAGGTATAAAATTTACACAGTGGCGTGCGGTGGTTTTATTTTTTCAAAAAATTGGGCAAGCCGACAAAAAAGAAGAAGAAGAAGAATTTCACCAAAAAAAATCACTTTTTCCGCATTTTTATCCATGAATTATCAATGTATGTAGGATAGCTATCTACTGTTAAAATTTATTTTTTTTATTAAAAAAAAAATATTAGAAAATAAAAAAAATTTAACAGTAGATAGCTACCTAAATACATTTGATGATTCATGGATAAAAATGCGGAAAAAGTGACGAATTTTTTTGGGAAAATTGTTCTTCTTCTTTTTTGTGACTGTTAAATATTCTGAGATTAATTAAAGGTTTACTGTTAAATATTCTCAAATTATTCATTCAAAAACATATTGCGAAATCAAACATACCTTGACGTCAGTAATATTCTTGATTATGGCATGGACACAGACAACATGAATATTATAATCATAATCAGGTTAAACAGCAACAACTGTATTATTTTATTAAAAACAAAACTTTTGATGTTTCTTTTAACCTTAGTTATTCTGTATTGATGAACTTTCCAAGGCCGCTAAAAGCTTATTCATATCGACTGTCATTTTAAATAAACACGTAAATTACCTAATTATAAAGTTCACAGTAAATAACAAAAACTAACTAACAATCAAAATTATTAATAAACTGAAGTTGACAGCAAGTATTATTAATTTGTAAACTAAATCTGTCCTTTTTCAAAAACTCTAGCAAACCGTCGTCGTAAAAAGATTCTACTTGTGACGCATTGTTTCTCGACATGATTCAAAAGGCGAAAACTGTTTTATTACAAATATGGAACACAAAATATAGTGAACAACACCGACGTTAGATGTAATACGCGACATTTATCCGCCACTACTTTCTCAAAACAACTATCAAAAACTATATTATAAAACCCAGATAAACAACGCGTTCAACTTGTTGTCAACGTTGACAGTTTATATTACCGATTAAATTGCCATACTACAAAAATAAAATAAATCAAAATAATGTGAACTTACTGTTGTTAAATTAACCGATAAAATATGTATGGGTTAATCTTTTACGTGATACATTCATTGTTTATTATTAAAAAAGCAAATAACAGGATATTTTGTATAAAATTCTCATTAATTTCTGAATTATTTAAAATAATTCCATTTCGTGATTTTGTTTGAGAGTTGGCAACTCTAAATAATCCCGGATTAAAATTCCTTTGGAAAAATGAGCTGTGGTGGGCCAATTGAAATTGACGATGGGGTCGACAAAATTTAAGGGAAGGGATGGCCTGCAAAATGCTAGTGCGAAAGGGACGCACTGAGCCTTGACTAAGGAGTGCTTCAGGAACATCAGAGGAGATGAAAGCAGTACTTTCTCGTTATTTTTGGTCCATAGAATATAAAAATACTGTTATACCATTGCAACCAGGGGTCATGTGAGAATATTTTTTTGACGTGCATCATAAGTTTTTTTAATTTTTCGTCAGAGTTATAGCAATCTTTGAAATATTTTTATTTTTATATTCCTCTCGAAAATTCTAGGGTAAGCCAGGATTATTGGCTTGTACCAGCCGCTCGCCACTGAATTTACATACAGTTAACTTATACTTATCATTCTGTAGTTTTTTTTAGAACAAACACTTGGTTGATATTTTTTTACTTCAGTTCTTGTTAAAGAAAGTTCTCCCATATCGTCGTTACACATTTCATTTGGGTCATATGCGTAAAACAC
The DNA here is from genome assembly GCA_963576905.1 of Mystacides longicornis. NCBI lineage: Eukaryota > Metazoa > Arthropoda > Insecta > Trichoptera > Leptoceridae > Mystacides > Mystacides longicornis. The sequence goes on from OY756425.1 coordinate 18,388,138, forward strand.
ATTTCCGAAGAAAACTGTTTATTTTAAAATTTAAAATAGTATTTGAAAAAAATTTGCTATAATTTAATAAAAATCTATGTGTACGTTATGGTATAGCTTTCCGTAACTCATATATTTTTTTGAAGAAAACATTATATATGACTCATATTGTGTCTGGTTTCATGCGCAAATTTTGACATATTATTCATTTTGAAGACAAACTTGGTATTGTGGGTTTCCCATTTTGCAACATCTGCTTAATATAATTCATTTTATATTTGTAAAAATATTGATAGTGTTGACATATCTCATATTTTAGGTGGTAGAGGATTAAAAAAAAATATTTTATTGAACTCAATTTTGGTAAAAGTGTTAGGTACATGACATATATTGAATGCACATCAACGATATATTTATTTCATATAAAAAATTTCTAATGATAAAAAAAATGTTTCTAAATAATGGTACATAGTATAAATTGTATTATAAATTAGTTTATATACCTTCCTTGATTTAGACCATGGTTGCCCCTTTTTTGTCTGTCCTTCCATTTCTTATGAGGTCTTTTATTGAGGTTGAGTTCCATGTGGCTGATTATACCATTCCTTCTCTTGCTTTCAACAGCATCTGACAATATCTTAAGCTATAAGTTAATATATTTTATTTCTAATGATTATCCTAATGTAATTATATGATTTTTCTCTTTTGTCAATATATAATCAATAGCTATCGCAGGAAGGGATCAAACAGGTACAATATTAAGTATCATTTAATATTTTGTAAGGATTATAACGATAAATGGTTCTAAATAAAATTATTAATTGCAGCATGAAGACAATATACCTATAAAGCATAATTCCTACAATTACTCGACAACGAACGGCCATCTTCCACAATCTGTATCGGATCAGTCATCTGTTGGGTCCACGTCCTTGTTAGAGACCAGTAAGTTCATAAATTCAAAGAATTTTATCTTACAATGTAAATAATTTGTTTACGCTAAAAAAAGTAGCTACATATTTTATTAAAAAATTAAAATTATCAGTCTCAATAACTGATAAAATAATATAAAAAATTAGCTCACGAATGTTTTTTATTAATGTTATTTGTTTTATTTGTAGATAACAGAGTCTTGGAGGAATTAAGAAGAACTGTTGTATGTTTAGAAAAAGATGTTTCAATATTAAAGAATAAGCTGCAGACTTTGGATAAAGAACAAAAGGCTTTGATAAATGTAATCTATTTTTTTTTCTTTCTACTTTATTATGAATGCAATACTAATATCTCAAATCCCAGTGTAACAAAATTCACATGACCAATTAAAACAGTTTGTTATGAAAAAAATTGGTTAATATATAGGAGAAAAAGTTTGTTGTCTAAGCGGTCGGTAGCCTAGTAGTTCCGTCAGTTACTTTTGATTCCTTGTGCTGAGTGCTGACTAATTTCATCTTGCACAGAACAAGCATTGATCAGTGTGAAAGATGTCATTTAATTAAAAAGAAATAGGAGAACTCTGATATTAGCAGCATCCTACAAACACCAGTATGTAATTTTTTCTTCACTCATACAACTTCTTCTCTTCATTCCGTCTCTCTAAAGCATAGTTCACACTACAGTATTTTAGTAACTAAACGCGTCTGTACACCCAAAATTCAGTCAATTAAATTATCCAAGTCGATCCATTTTTTTTGGGCTAGTAGTTTCCATCGACATGCCTTACTGGCCATTGACTCACTTACTAAACATGTATGAAGCTATAGTTTTAGCCTAGTTCATAAAATGCAACAAAAATAAGGAGTTTTGCTTAAACATATTGTGTTGCAGGTTGTTTATTTTAAAAACGTTCTCACTATTAAACACTGAACTCGAATATAGTGTAAACAATATTTGATCAGTACTCAACTTAAAATGCTTAAACGCGTCTATGGAATCAAAACCCAATTCATATACAGCTTGACTTTGCCCTTATTTGTATTGACTTTAGGTCTTTGAAATCTTTTAACTTGTCTCATCTAAAGAATTTTCTAAGCCATAGATGCTTAATAAAGTGCTTCTTTATTTGAATAAAATTGTTTTCAGAGTGTACTATTAAGACGACCTTCGTGGTGGCCAATCAAAAGCGTTAGTCCGGCTGTTCTGGTGCTTATATTTCTATGGCCTGCAGTAGCCAATCGTCTCACAAATATGATCAGAAAAAAGAAGTAACACTCTCAACTACTGGACGAAATCATCACCAATATAGTATAAATGTGATTATTTTTAAATAATTTGAATTACAAGTAATTTAAGCACTTTATAATACAATTCCTCTAATTAATTTTTTTGGTTTAGTTTATTTCTTATATTATCTATTTACACCAATTTTGTCGTTCTCATTTTATGTCTTTCCTTTATAGTTTTAAAATTTTCTAGTACTTAGATTTTAAAAGCATAATAATTTTATTTTATTTATATGATCCATTTTACTTGACTGTAATATTTTTGTTTCAACAAAGCAAAGCCTACGAAATATTAAATTAAAATGGCAAAAATAATTATGATATTAAATAATTTTGAAAAATAACTGATAATTACTGGAAAATAATCGTACATAGTATTTTTTGTAGAAAATTGGTGTTAAATTAAAATATTATTATTTATGGTAACCAAAAATATTTGGAATTTTGGAATGCTGGTTCAAGCCAAACTTGGTGGTACTGGAAGACAAAATTATGTATAAAATATATGTTAAATCACAGGTTTTTAATTGTTGACACTTTTAGCAATAAAATTGAATTCTAAACAAATTAAAATCAAAGATGAAATTATATATATTTACCATTAATTATTGTACAAAAAAATGAACTGAATTTACTAAAAACAAATATTGTGTCAAAATGTAATAATAATTGTTAAATAAATCATGGCCAAAATCTTTTTCTCAATTCAGAAGTTAGTTTGTTTGTTTGCTTCTGAATAATATTCTGTTTGAAAATTATTAAAGTGAAGTTGAAGTTGTGAAAATTGTATCATTAAAATTTTGGTGCACATAAAAGTCACTTCAAGATTTGTTATATGAGATTTATTTTACATCAGTATTTGTTATAACAATCTTGGCCTGTGTAATCACATTTTTTTTTTTCAATTTTAATGTAAAACATCTCGAGCTAAGATGGGATGGATTCGAAAGACGAGTGTTGTTAAAATTTATACATATTTGTTTTATGGAATACCTATACCTATTTTTAATTCTTTGGAATCATTATTGACGCTGTCGACTTCTTTATTTAGGCTTGTAGGTTTGAATCCTAGAGCAGATCATTTCGTTAGCCATGACAGAAACTTCATTTTGATTGCAAAAAGACAAAATTGTATTTGTTTTCACAAATTTTACTTTGTGTGATAAATGGCAAAATTATATTGGTATTCGCTTAAGTGAGTACAGATATTTAAAAAAATTATACAAATAAACTGGGGCCGAAATTAAGTTTAATAAAATGGCCACCAACGGTATCGTTCGGTCTGTATTGCTATCGTTGGTACGCTGTTACTATGGGAACACTGACCGACCGATACTGTTGGTGGCCATTTTATTACACCTGACTTCGGCTCCTAAAGTGTGCAGCACTAGTCTGACTAGTCATCGTACACATATTGTATTGGCCAGAAAGTGTGTGGGTTAAAGTTTTTTTACAATGTGTCTTCATTTTACTTTTGTCTTACCACAACTGCACCAATGCCTATTTTATTACTAAAGTATTTAAGTTTTACTTTATCTATTGACACAAAATCATCACAATTTTTTCCGTGATTTTTTTTATATAATTATTGTTATAATATGTTCTTATATTGTTAAATAAATCTATAATATATTCATGTTTTTGTAAATGTTTGTTTTCTTTTCAATTACTCAATATCCTGAAGATGAGTTGTAGGGCTTAGAATTCCTTTCATTATTCAATTATTCCAAAAAAGTCCCATTTGCTTTCTTCGTTCTGGCTTAGCCCATAGTGGAACTTTTTTAAGAGATTAGGAAAAATATCTGTATAAAGGTGAACATAAGCTTCTCATAGTATAGTAAAAAACTGGGTCCTTATTTATTTTGTTAAGTCGGTCAGTAATGGAGTGAAACAGAGTTTAACCTCAGCTTTGAAGGGAAAACCGGCGGTCAGTTTTACAAGAAGACATTACAACAAACAGAAAAGACGAAGAAGAAAGAGAATTACTGTAAATTATGAAGGAGTGTTTCTTAAAAAAGGCCCTGGCATAAATGACTCCAAATAACAGGTATCAACGTAAACCATGAAAACCTTTTAAACTATTTTTTAAGGAAAATTGCTGAAATGAGCTGTAAGGAAAAGTTAGACTTTTCCGTATTACAGTTTCTTGAATCGTAACCAAATAATAAAAATTACATCATGAAGTGTGTTACAGTTAGATACCTACTATTTTAGAAATGGGTACCTAAATCAAAATCAACAAACTGACAGTTTTTTGTAAATGCCTATGTCATAAATCATATTGTCATTTATTGAAGTCGCGGGTAAATTTTGACCATGACACTGAAAACTACGAGATTGGAACATGCATAGATGATATTTCTTTAAATACACGGGAAATCAGATAGCACCATCTATGGAATTGGATTGAACTATTTAGCACACACACACGTTGTCTTGTTACGTGCGTTCCTTCAACTCACCATCAGTATGGAGGAATTATTATATACATAGATTCATACAAGTGTATTATGACATGCGTCTCGCTGCAGAAATCTTTAAAAGCGGTCGGCTTCGTTCGGGTCCCGTCGGTTCAGCTCGGGTCTAGAAGCCCGACTCGCGTACAAAAGTGAATCCGAAATTAAATACATAATATTTCGACGTTTGACAGTTAGGAAGAAAGTGTTTTTTTGAATGAATACATGATTTTTACTTTTAAATAAGTGCAATTGAACATTTTTTCATTCCTTGTTAATGCTTATATCATTTCTGGTGATAAATGCGAGACTTTTTTTTTTATTTAACTTTATTTTTTACTTAAAATAGATCTTGTGTATGTCTTATTTGTTTAAGAACATTAATATTTAGTGTCATAGTTTTAAGACTGATAAGTAGTTGTAAGGACCTTAATTTATTAGTTTTTTTACATAGTTTTAAGTCCTTTTTGGACTCTGGTATAGCGCCAAATATTTTAAGTTGCGTGGTTCGATAGACATTTTGTTACAATGCCTACATATTGTTCGGCATATGGATGTACAAATCGTTTTGTGTCTGGAGGATTTGGTAAATTTTACTGGTAAAATAAAACATTTTGAATCGCATCACGAACTTTTTACTACCATTTTTTTAATGCTAACAAACAATACATTGCAGAATACAATAACATTGTTATTATCTTAAAATTTGCAATACTGTTACAGGTTTCCTGTATATAATGAAGATCTCATGAAAAAGTGGTTGATCGCAGTAAGAAGGAAAGGTTTTCAAGCCAACTCAAATTCCAGTCTTTGCAGTGAACATTTCACTGAAAGTGATTATTTATTTCTTGGTCAGCGTAAAAATTTAAAACCAGATGCTATTCCTTCTGTGTTTCCTGCATTTCCCTCATATTATCAACCAAAACATAAAATCTCAACGAATCGTCACCGTATACAGGTAATTTATATGAAAAATGATTTAGATGTATTAAAATCTTTTATTGAATTTTGTTATTATCATTAATTATCTTAAAATGTTTTCAGTTACATCAAAGTAGTAACCCTTGTGAAGGTGCCGAACCTGTAATTATTTGTCCACCTGAAACTGAAAATAAAACAAAAGATGCTTGTGTACAAACAAATTTAAGTGGATCTTCATACAAGGTGTTTTGAAGCGTAAAGTCAAAACTTTGCATCAAAAAGTGCGTAGGCGCAACAAAAAAATTAAAACTCTTTCGGACTTGCTGAAAACTTGCAAAAGCAAGGGATTATTAGAGACTAGTGCATTATTTAATCATCTTATTCAACAATTTGATGGCTTTTCATTGGAGTTGTTTAAAAATCAGTACATCAATGGCACTAGGAAGTCAAATGGTGCAAGGTTCAGTGAAGAAGTGAAAAAATTTGCAATAACTTTGCATTATCACTCTCCAAAAACTTATTGGTTTGTTAGGTAAGTGTGAACCAATTTATGTAATACAAAAGTCTACACCAGGAAATATCTTCATATAAAACGTATGTAATCATATTTATTTTTATTTCCTTTTCAGAAAATATCTCAGGCTCCCCCACGAGAAGAGCATTGCAAATTGGGTTTCAGGAATCGATGCGGAGCCAGGTTTTTTCAAACATGTTTTTGAGGCATTGGGGAATTTAAAAGATCACATCCAATAGATTGGTTAGTCAACCAACTAGAAAAAATGCTGAACAAAGTGGACGCCTTAGTAATATCGGGAACAAGAAAAGCATGGATATATGATAATTATATTATAACGCAGCTGACATGGCCATTTATGATCTATGAATTCCAGAAAGGAATTTTATTGACAATGGATGCCAGAGTTACAAGTAAACTAAAAAATGGCTATCTCTGGCTAGGCCTTGTGACACTAGCACCCTATTTAGAACAAAAAATAATTATGGCATGAATATTAAAAAACCCTCAACAGTATATGAAAAACTAAGAATTACTAGACATACCATCCTGAAAAACTCATACCAAACCATAGTAGAAATTACCCAAGAAGAAAAAGATGTAAACAATCTGAAAAATAGAGTTGATTTTCATAATAAATTCATTGCGGGTTGCAGCAAAAAACCACACAGGTCTAGGAATTGAGAAAAATAAAACAGAAAAAGAATCAATGAAAGACTTTGTTACACAAGAAGCAAACAACAAATTTGAACTTCAGGCACTAAATTTACAAATTCAAAACGATTGGCTATCTTTGGGTGATTTTTGTATTCCTCCAGCTCTAGGATGGAAGCAAAAAATACATGGGTGGTCATCGGAAATGTTAAAATTCTATTTAAACTCTTCAGAATACACTCCCAGACCCAAGCAATTTAAAACGATGGAATATATCCAGAGATGACAATTGCCACCATTGTGGAACATCAGCATGCACGGCTAGGCATATCTTAGCAGGCTGTAAAGTAGCTTTACAAGAGGGAAAATACTCATACAGACATGATAAAATCTAGAAATTGTGAGAGAAGCTTCCAGCCTTGCGGTGGCAAGAAGTATCAAAGGAATAACCACGATAAAATCAACTATAACATTTATAAAACCAGGACAAAAAGCCAGACCTACAAAAAAACCAATATCAATAATAAAAAAATCAAACGATTGGATTATCCTAATGGATACAAGAAATGAAAGATATGCTCTTACAAAAGAAATCTGCATCTCATCTCTTAGACCTGATTTAATTATATACTCACTTTCATTAAAAAGAGTTATTTATGTGGAGCTAACTCTCCCATGGGACACGAATATCCTAAATGACCACCAATACAAAGAACTAGTAGATAAAACAGTTCAAAATGGCTTTAGTACATATATATATATATATGCTGTAGAGGTGGGAGCGAGAGGACTACCCGCAAAATCTTTATATGGCTATTTTAAAGATTTAGGTCTTCCTAGAACTAAAATAAAAGAATTTCTGGATAGGATATCAAAAACTGCATTGTCCGCATCTTATTGGATTTGGTTGCGCAGAGGAGTGGAGGATCAGTCGGAGATTGGTGGGTGAGTGGTGAGTGTGACTTCAGTCATACAGGTGCCCCTTAAACTCGCATACATGGTCGCAAGCCCGTGTGACTCGCCTGTTCTGATTGATGCTCTAATCATCTGTGCTCGTGGGCCTGAGTTTAAAATCAGTGAAACCATGATTGCATTTCTCTTTTATAACTTGAATGCCAGAGTTACTTGACTTCCTGTCATTATCCGTATTAACATTCAATTTTGTCATAGGACATTTTACTCATAACAATTATGTAGCAGCTCATTTCTTCTTCGTTAATTTTATTTTGGCTAAACATTTTGTACCAGATTTGTATGTTGATCATACCTAAAGGATTCTTGGAAGAAAAAATGGCATTGTGCACCAATATTCAAGTACATACTACTACTTTTGACCAGGTGAAACAGTCTTGACCAAGTGAAACAGATTCATGGTTTACTAATCTTTATATACATACTATGAAGTAACAAGTTTTTTTTATAGAATCTGAGCTCTTGAACAAACCCTAATACTTTTTGACATATCTAAATAATGTGTAATATTTTAAATCTACTTTATTTTGTCAACCTGTCGTGTATTAAATTTGTTAAGTTAAAATAATTATAAAGAGTTTTTAATTTTAAACAATTCATCACCATACAAAATTCCAACCCAAATTCCAAACTTTTATGTGATTCTATGTTATTTTGTTACGAGGTTAATATCAAATTATTTTATTTTCAAATACACAAAAATGTAAATTCTACTAATTTCAGTTAAATTAATGTTGCTGAAGGTGGACAGTTGTTCCAAAATGTTTTATAGATAGGAACAAAGTTAGTAGAATAATTATGAGGTGGTTGATAGACCAGCGGTTACGACGCCGGCTGTCGCACTGCTTCGTGCGGAGGTCGTGGGTTCGAATCCCGACCGTGTCAACCATTTTCCGCTTTCACGACACAAGCATTTGCTTACTGTGAAAGATGTCAAAAGTGTATTTGTGTTCACTAACAGAGCTGTGAATGAATAAAGAGGTTTAAAAGAAGTTCATTATTATATCCTGCCAAAGCAATGCTCAATTTTATAGGAAGTTTATTTGTATCAGTACTTCGTCTATGTGCTCTGTAAACACATAATATATAATGCCCTTTTCCCTCACAGAAGACAATAATAATAAGTTATCTAGAATATCAACACCCAAGGTGTTGGTTATATGCGGCCGATATAGATGTGGTTGTAGGATTATTGCTGTTGAAATGCGTTTCCTGTGAAGTTGGGTAGGTATAGATGGATTTGAGTCAGTGGCCTGTAGTTGAGTTGGAGGTTGTGGTATTTGATTGGAGATGTGTTTGTGGTGTGTGGGTATATATATATTTATAAGATTACAAACATCAACTACTACTTTAGAATAATTCTTGTTTTACAGGTAAAATGAATGCTTTTAAATTATATTTGGAGTGAGCATTACTGCAAGAAGAATCTAAGAAAATGCGACATAATGAACGAGCACACGATTTACCCGAAAAGCAAGAAACGTCGCCAAATTATGACCGCAAAAATAATGATTAATATTAAGGTATCGTTCTTGCTGAGCACTGAACAGGTGATTGACGGAAGCAGTGTGTGGTGGATGCAAATTAAACAGCATATAAGTATCACCATCGCCGCCACCACTTATACCCCAGTCACAGCATATTTATATCTGTTCCCGGTATCACAATAGGTAGTCTGTGATCACAATCATTCTGTGTTTTGTGAATTTATAGTAATTATTCTAGCTGTGAAATGTGAATCATCACAATGACATCAAACCACAGAACACATATACTCTCTATGCATCAAACTGTCAAAGTCAAGTTAGTACTATTTACTATTAGATAGACCCGAGGTGAACCGACGGGACCCGAACGAAGCCGACCGCTTTTAAAGATTTCTGCAGCGAGACGCATGTGTATTATGTGGCAGAACTTCTAATCAGGTCTATTGTCAAATTATGACAGCTGATGTCAAACATACCATAGCACTGATAAATATTATACTAATATTTCCTCTCTTTTTGTTTTCTCAATTCAACAATTTAACGTTTTAATTATTGATGATTGCAAAGTGGCTTTTTCTAGGAGGTAAACCATAGTATGTCCTTTTATACTACATACAAACAAAATCACTAGGTATGTATTTGTCTTCAAGGGTGAATTTTCAGTCCCGTTCTTTGAGAAAAAAATATCAGTGCTGCTGTTCTGTATATATTCTTGTATTCTGTTACGGTATGTTAGGTTGTATTTAGGTAGATATATAAAAAATAAAATAAGATAAACAATTGTATTTGTAATAGTATGTAAAAAGAAATGTACAATGATTATTCTAAACGTATTGTTATCTTATATAATAATACATAAGTTGTTTAATTTGAAATAAACTAGAATGATAAATTGTTTTTTTTTTCATTTTCACTGTAACACAAAGTATAAATAAAAAATTAAAGTATTTATTTACGAAAGACAAAACGGACCGTTGAGGTTATAAACGTTAATTTAACCAGTGCTGCCAACGCTGTTTTTCAAATGCAAAGAAGCCCAACTGAAAATTTGGTATGCGGTCATTCCGAAAATTTTAGTATCCGAAGAGAGGTGGGAGTTCACTAAAAAAAGGTCATTTAGTATCTGGAAAGGTGAAAACTCGCTAAAAGGGTAAGTAAGTAACTAAGTAAGTAAGCAAGTAAGTTCGAAATAGCCCAAGCGGCAGTAAATCGCCTCCTTTGGCAACACTGAATTTGACAATAGACCGGATTAGCTAGCGGCACAGAAAGGAAGAAAAACATCCCATTGCGCGAAAGTTGACAAAAGCGCATAGTCCATAGAAGAATTTTCTTCAGGAAAATCTTTAAGCAAGATTCCGGATATGGTATGCTTTACTATTGTATTAGTACTAACTTAATTTTCCTCGCCAAGAAGTTTGCGCCCTTTTTGGAGTCTTTGCAATTGCCATATCTGATTGGCCTACTAAAAAGAATGATTAATTTACTAAAAGAAATGACGTGATTACAGATGAAATAGTGATATTTCGTTTATTTTCATAGGTAGGTACATTTTAAGTCTATCGGTGGCAGTCAACTTTTACTTATCAATGAACCTTATCTCCCATGAACTTTGGCAATTTTCTTATTAAAATAAGTAGGTATAAATATCGTTTTTTTTTATTTTCATATGCTTTAAATTAGGTACATAGAAATAGAGATTATATTGTACAGTTATCAAAAACATCTTGAGAGATGATGTAGGTATGAATTTTTATGATAAGAGTTTTATTACCAAATACATTTACTCTTTTAACAGACTTTCCCGATGTTATTTGTGAGCTGGGCCACTAGGTAACCACTGGGCTAATTTTGGGCGAACGTTGTTAACGTAAAAGTGATCACACTAAGCGAGCCTTCGAAATAACAGTAGAAGACGGTCGTAAGCCCGTAGTGGTTTGTTCATACCATTTAAAAGATCGAACAGTATTAGTCAGTCATCGGTAGTTGATATACCAGGACCTATATCGTTAAGATCTAGTCCTGAAAACAATGGACACAAGAATCTGCTTTTTATGTTTATTTAGACAAAGTTTAGGTACAGTAGGTGCACAATAGATAGATTATAAAAATAAGAGCATATTATTATGGTTTTTGAATTTCATCAACACTAATTTCTTCACTTTCAGAACTATAATACTGATGTTTGAAACCTACTTAGGTTCTTAGAATTTTCTAGTGTACCCAAGGACCCAAGGGCGGATTTTGGGCTGGGTCCAGGCCTTTAATTTGAAGTACAGTACGTACATTTATTAATAAAATACCTACTTTTCTATTATAATAATTATAAGTTATTGTGGGTTCATGACCCCCCCTGGATAATGGAAATGACTTTTTTTTAGGAAAAGTTAATTTCTAGATACCAAATTTTGGAAATGAGCTTTTTTACTATGTCGTGACCCCCCCTGGTGCCAATGCTGGATCCGCCCTTGAGTGTACCTACCTATTTACATTGAAATGCTGGGATCCTGTCTTCATTCGATGTCTCCGATTTTATTCGATGTCTAGAGTATTTAGTTCCGCTATCTATACTGACACTATTTTTATCGCATGTTTTATGATATATTTCTCAAACCTAGAACGTATTCACTAGATACGAATAATACATATGCAATAAAATAGCGTTTAATTCTGCCAAGGTTAATGACCTCTATACCGGCAACATATTTATTTATTTATTTTCGATTTTTCTTTCATCAGCCAGCATTACAGTATTCACCTATGCGCCGGCAGATGTCAACAAAATATAACACAATCAGATACTGATTAAAAACAATTCACTTAAAAACTACCCATGGGTCCCAAGGTCTCATACAAAGATCTCAAAATTTCAATGAACAAATCAAGTTCAAACAAATACGAAAAAAAAGAAAAAAAAAACAACATGACATTCGAAATTGTATACATATATGTATCTATTGTTTATATGCTCAACTCTGTTTCAAAGAAACACATATAGCAGCATGAAAGGATTTTTCGTGGTGAGGGAGAAAAGCGGCCCGCTCGGCCTATCACCACACCAAAATAATATTCAACCATTCCGTTTGTATGTCTGTTACTTTTGGCTACTAATTTCCGAAAAAAACGTCTAGGTACAGTGGGTGATTGGTTTTACGAACATAATAAATTATTGGTTCAAAGATATTGTCCGTAAACCGAGATGTTCATGGATTAACGTTATTGCAAAAGAAAAACAAAGTTACTGTACTTAGTTACTGTAGGCTGTAGGTACTCAAGTGTGCGCCGCGGCGCCCTGGTGCATGCGCTGTGAAAAGTAAAGAGGGGCGCCGCACCTTGAGTCGATCCTCTTATCATTATCCGAAATCACTGATCATCACCCGTAGCCACAAATATTCGCGTAAATTTATAAAGCAAAAAATCCTATTTTGAGTTCGAATTACATGAAAAAATTCGCACTTTTTTACAAGAAGAACGTCATGAAAGCGTCAAATATTTAACTGAACCAGATTTTTTGCTAAAACTTGCGTAGGTACTTCTGCGATAATTTGTTAACTAAATTTGAATCTTTATTTACATGGCAACAACATGCACATTCTGAAACTAGAAAATTGCAACTTTTAGGAAGAAACTGCAGTTGTGGATATATAAAAATACTGTATGAAGGCAGAGGCCAAGATTGCTCTTCGCAATTGTATAAATGTGGGGCATCATCGAACTCTCTTGCGACATCAGCCTCATAACTAGATTCACCACTTCCGATTGGTGGAGTTTGGTTATCGATTCGAGAGTTTCGAGAAGGAATTCGAGTTTTAAGAATTTTCATTCCATTTGCCACGTCATATCTATGTGAAGCAGTGGCGTTCCGTGGGTTATTGGCGCCCGGGGCGGGAACCACACCTTTGGCGCCCCCACATAACTTTTCCTAAAAAAAAAAAAGGTCATTTCTATAATTTGGTATCTGGAAACATGACATTTCCTAAAAAAAAAAATAGGTCATTTCCAAAATTTGGTACATGCCTATTTCGAAAACCGGACGTATAGTATAGCACGAGCATATTTTGCCGCCCTGCTAATAGAGGCGCCCAGGGCGGTCCGCCCCTCCGCCCCCCCCCCTCGGTACGCCACTGATGTGAAGCTAGATTTTCAGCTGGAGCTGTGATTAAGAACAAATATCGCTCAAAGATCAATATATATATATTCGTTTCGTATGGTATTTGGCACATAAGAAAAATAAATAATATAAAATCTATAAGACTATAAAAAATATCATTATAATATCTCACGTCAAAAAATAAAGCTTTTATCCCTTAGCCAGTTTTTTTTTAAGATCAATGTGGAGCCAGTGGCGTACCGAGGGGGGGGCGGAGGGGCGGACCGCCCCGGGCGCCTCTATTAGCAGGGCGGCAAAATATGCTCGCGCTATACTAGGTATACGTCTTTTTTAGGAAATGTCATGTTTCCAGATATCAAATTATAGAAATGACCTTTTTTTTTTTTTAGGAAATGTCATGTTTCCAGATACCAAATTTTAGAAATGACCTTTTTTTTTTTTAGGAAAAGTTATGATTCAAGATACCAAACCTCCCCATCCAGTCCTGTTTTTCAATGTATATACTTAGAGGGGGGGGGGGGGGGCGCCAATAACCCACGGAACGCCACTGTGTGGAGCAAGAAATGTGAGTAGCAGCCTGTCTTATTCCCCGCTTTAAAAAACTGTGCCGAAATCATCAAGCTCATCCCTCACATTGATTAGACTGAGTAACTGTCGTATTTTTTGTTGTTGTTATCTATTCCAATTCTGATTTCATATAAATATAATAGTAAAACTCAATTTCATGTGGTGGATGTTTTAAAATTTGTGCCTATCTACCTAACCACTATTATTGTAAGTGCCTATATGTTTTATATATAGTCACTATATACCTACCTATTCCAAATAGCATACAAAAGTAGGGCGCCGTGACAAAATACTAAACTGGACTAGGTAAAATTAAAAAAAACTTTTTTTTTTTTACCAACTGTACCTACTATTCTAAGAACGTTGAATATCCGATCTCGGTAGCCTAGTTGTACTAGTGTGGGCTTCAGATCCGAGGTCCCGGGTTCGATTCCCGGTCGGGTCAGAGTTTTTCAAAGAGTTTTTTCACTTGAAATTTCTACCCGGGGTTGGCCTGTCTCAGATTGGACGGGACCGGTTGACTGGAAAAAAATGCCTCAGGCAATAAGTTCCGCCGGCTATAAGTACTGACACCTTTGTATAGAAAAGTGTTATATTTATTTATTTAAATATATTTATTTAATATCCTTCCAATTCTTTGGTTTCAATGTCGGCATTGATAATTTTTAGTCTATCTCTTTTTTAGAAGGTCTGAAATCAGCTAGAGCTTACAGGATACATGTAGAGGTAAAGTTTTTTTAGAAATGCTGGAAAGCGGGTTTCCGTTTATGTTGTGTGTGCGTAGCATGTATGCCCATTCAAATGCATAGAAACATTATTTGCGCCAATCGGCACCAGTCGGAACCAGCGTTCTTTGTGTTCTCACCCATACATTCTTCCAACGCCCAAGTCTACAATATTAATCAAAGCCTTGGGCCAAAATGCGTAAGCACCTACACTACGCGCATGTTATTGTGTCGTGTAGGTGCGTAGCTGTCGACTGTTTGCTGCGTTTCGCAAAAGCGTTCGTTTTTTTTTCGAAGTATTCGTAAAACGATCACCAATGTACTTAATTTATCAACTCCATCACCAGACATGTTATGATTGTAGAAGACATACCCTGGTGTGATAATAATATTATGATAGGGCGGGCATCCTAGTCCATATCTCTCCGTGACCTGATGCTTGCTCCCAGGTCCGGCATTGATTGAGTTACAATATATTGTCATTAGTCAGTAGATAAACACCTACCTACCTACTCGAGTGATAGCTCGAACACATAGGTATGATGTTAAGAAAATAAAAATAAAAAAATATACAGCATGATTTTCATTATATAATAAATAAACTTTGCGAGAATGTGTGTATGTAAGGGCGTGATTGTAAGTATGTAAGGCCGTGTGTGAATGTAAAAATAGTAAGTCTTTATATAAAATAAAAGAAAAATAATAAATTAAAGCATAATATTTTTGTTTTGCAAAACATCACATATTTGAAACTGGCACAAATCGTCCCTCAAGGGATGGGATGCCATAAACATAATAATAATAAAAAAATAAATAAACTTAAATAAAAAGTTATAGCATGAGGCGTGCATGTACACAAATTTTCGATAGTGTCCCACCGGCTATCTTGGAAATAATATTTTCATTTAGTGTCGCACTTACGAAATTTCTTAAAACAACAAGATGGAAGAAGACAGTCGAATAAAAATAACCATCTGCTGTAGCTCGTTATATTGTGTTAAATAAACGAGCCATAATGACTCGTTCGTGAGCCCCGAATGAAACATGACGGGTAAAAAAATGTAGAAGAACTGACGAATTTTTTAAAATTTAAAATAGATTCCTACTACAGATGATTTTAATGTAAAATGCCTCTGAAGTGATTGGTGAAACTGTCGGACCGACTACATTCGCAGACCGTTCTAAAGGTGTGTTTGAGTAGGTACCTTCGGCCATCTTCCACTTGCATGAAAAAAGCTGTTCATGGTATGAAAGATGTTGAAAGCATAGTTACAAAAAACAGATGTGTAGAGCTAAGATCTAGTTTGCAGCTCACCTTTCACGATCTCTATTAATATCCCACTAATTGATTGGAAATTTTATTGGAAACTTTGATTTGCATACCTATTTATTGCGTAACGTTGTTTGAAATTTACCTATCTTGTTATTATTACTCAGGACAATCATTACATAAGATTGCTGATGCTGACGGATCGAGCTAAATATTATTATATACATAAAAAAACTCCTTGGTATCTGTTTACGTGAGATTATATTACATTTTTATTCTAGTCTATTAATATGTTTCCGTATTTTGAAACTGTCAGCGTAGGTATATCTTTGATGGAAACAGTTTTGCATTTTGTAAACAATACTGTTGTCAACTGAAGATCTGTCAAAACTGGCTGTGGAAAATAAAGATGCGTATGTTTGTTTTGAAATTGATTTTTCATATCAATTTATACCGATGCAACTGTTAAAAGTGCTCATAAGTCCGAAATCAAGACCAATCTTAATAAACAAATCCCGGAACAATAATTATTCTATGTAAGTTGGTTTTTACCTTGCAGTTTTAATTTGTAACATTCTTTGTGTAAAGCGGATTTATGTGATAAATGTTCATAACTCTGGATTCTTATACAGGGGCTATGGTTTATTTATTTTTTATTTTCAAATCTGTAATTATTATTAAATCCCACAATATTTCATAATATTACACCAAATTTGATAATTTGGAAGTATTGTGCGCATTAACGAAGATTAATTAGAATGAAACTATGAAAAAAAAAATGACACCACTCTCCTTTCCATCACGAAGCATAGGAAAGTAACAAAATCTGCTTATCTACATGTTATTCCATAAAACTGGAGACAGCTTACTTTCATGGTTTTTTATATTACCTACTGTTATTTAGGAGACTCGTTCACCAGAGCCTCGTTAGTTTTCTAGCGGAGCTTACCATGTGCAAATTACAATAATTGCCGTTACTCTTTTCTTACCTCCACTAACAACGCACCAACAGCTGTTTTATAGAATTTTGATTTCTCATTTTAGATTAAATATGCCTGAAGAATTGCCTAAGACACTAAAGATTAAAACCAAAAGGATGGTAATTTTTCACTTAATCAAAATCTTTCAAAAAGTAGAATATGAATACTTACTGCAAATGATAGATTTTCTGGGATATGGCTAAATAAATCTTATTTAACGAATTTTTAGAAGGTTTCTTCCCGAAAATGATTCTTTGACAATACCAACTATTCATAATTTAACTAAGTAGGTATTGTTCATAAATAAATAGAAAATACCTAATTTTACATTACTTGAGTTGGTTGGATGACGGGTAGATACGTTCTGTTACACCCAGTATCAATATTTTACAGAAAAAGTAATATTTTGTTTGTATTTCTCAGAAGAAATTATTGTAGTCGTAATAAAAAGATGTAACTATAGTGGTGCTAATGCGATGCGATTGTTTGTACATAGCGGACCTACCCACAATCAATCGCGCAACAATATACATAATTAAGTAATTCATAATTATTATAGTTTGTCCTTACTAATCAGTTTTCTGCACAGTGATTACTTTGCACTTTTTAATGTCATTCCAACTGCACTAAATCACAAATCAAAAGCTGTATAATTTTATGGAATGAATAATAACGAATGCGTCAAAACACTTATAATTAAAAAAAACTCGTGTCCATGTGAAGTTACTTCTTAGTGTATTTAATAAATACATTTTTTATTGAAAGATCATCAGTTTTTGTTCGGGAGTTGCTCATAAGGCATTGAGGTGAGATTATTACTGTTTATTTTGAATATTTTTTTAAATTTCTAGAGTCGATGTTGTTGGACTCAAATGAAAATGTTATTGATGAATGTAAAGGCACATAAAATATCAAATTTAATAAAAGTTACTTAACTATTGTTTCACATTTACCAATAATTTAAGTATTACTAGTAGGTACATAAGTTTTTGATTTTATTTTTTATCATTTTTAATATTTTAACAATTTTAACCTTTTTAAGCAATTGTATACATGTAGGTATATACATGTCTGTTTTTTTTTATCTTTTTATATACTTTGACATTTTTAAATTTTTTATATATATTGACATTTTCAACATAACAAATACTATTTATTTTATTATTCTTGGAAGCGCGAAGGAGATCCTCGACTCCGAGGCCCAGCTACAACAACAACAAAAAAAAAACAACATAAGTATTTTATAAACCTCTGTCAAAAACAGTTTGTGTAACTCAAAAACTGAAATGCTAATCACAGCCAAATTTGTGTGACAAATATTTCCTATGAAGATTATTTAAAGCGTTGAAAGCCTTTTTGTAATACATTTTTTTATTTAAATCGATACCTTATTATAAATATATCTTTACTTTAGCAGTGATGATTCTCTCTTAACTCTTACCCTCAATCAATGTTCTTACAAACAGCGGAGTTCATGTCCATCATCATCGTCCATCGGATTTTATATAAACAAAAACCATACAAAAACCTTTTTTAACATTCTTACGTATTACATATTGAAATCCTTAAAAAAGAATATAAACAAAGCTACAAAAAATAAAGATTTAAACTTATTATGTATCTTTGTTGAATATAAACTGTATGATGTGCATAAAATATAAGTAAATAAAATTTTTTAAGTACCTACATATTGTGTTTTCTGCACATTTTTTCCCTCACGCTTTTTGAGGCCAGTCAGCGATTAAAAAAATGCATTGGGACTATTCCGTCAAAATCTACTCAAACCCTTGGCAATGTGATAAAATGAAAAGACATAAACACAAACAGATCCATGGTTATTTAATTTTGATAATTAACCTTGTTTTTTTTTAAGGTTTGTGTATTTTTTTTGTGTATGTGTATATTTTGATGAATCATAATCTCTCAAAAATTTTATAAGTATTATATTTACTACCTTCATATTTTGTGTTATTTTCTCAACCATCAGATGGCGACTGGCAAGAGACTGGTGTTCCACGCAATTGGTGTGATCCACCATGTTGTGACATTGTGCATTCTGAACAGTTTCGATTTTCGAGAAACAAACAACGTGGTGCTGATGCAGATACACGAATTCTCATACAAATATTTCACCATTTGGACATTTGTAAGTTCACACATTACCATTGTTATAGACTCGCCTAAAATTAAAGTATGATCCAAAGGGCCGTTTTCATGCACTTTGTTAAGTGTGGAGTAGGTAATTAGTAGTAAACATGAGTGACAGCAACAAAAGTTGCTAGTGTCAGCTAATTAAATCTAGGAGTCAACTGAATGATGTGGGTTCTATTATTTACGAGTAAACCAATTCCACACTCCTTCTTCACATACGCAGCATGCCGCAAGTGAAGGAGGGCGCACTCTGATTGTTAGTGCTGCCCCAATGGAGAATAAATAATAAAACAAACAACCCATTGACATGAGCTGATCAACTTAACACTTAACAGAAGCGAACTTCCACTTTAACACTTTGAAACTACACCGTACACCTTAATATACCAAATGCGTGTGCCACAATGCTCATTGGCCATCAGTGAGTGAACACCGCAAGCAACATTAGGCATCGTTTCCTTTGAAACAGAAGGCGTAGCGATAGCGCCTGATCGCTCACAATCATTCTCCATTGCAAAGACACCAAATGGTAAAAGTCTTAAGAATTTTAAGGAGCATACACATAAGAAACTCCTATTCAAATGTTTACAACATTTTAGCTGTGTTACGAGGTGATTAAGTACCTATACCTACAATTAATTGGTAGCGAAATGTTTAGAATTCCAGACTTATTACGGAAAAATCAGAATTTATCACTTTCCTTTTCGAGCTGGGATCCTTCCTCAGTTTGAACGGGACTGGTTGACTGATAGAAATTGTCTAAAGCATTAAGTTCCGCCGGCTATACCTACTAACACCTAAAGGAGTGTAATTTTTTTTTCGTTTTTTTTTACAGGCATTCCAATTAATATTTTTAGTGTGCGCTTTGATATGCGACATTGGCGAAATCAAACCCGATTTAGCGGAAATGCTTTGGCCTAAGCATGAAATCCTGAAAAAATGTGGCAAATTGAAAGATTTTATGTTCCACACTATAATATTCCCATGCACCGGAGTAAGTACAATAATCAGTTATCCTTAGTTTAAGAAAAATCTTTTTTTTTATGTCTATTTTTCATCTTTCGTATATTTTGGAGTTACAGCTCCGGGTCAATATTTTTAAGATGCTCTTCTATTGATCGCTTAATTTATGTATTTTTGAGACTAAAATACACTACACCTACCGGTTTTTTTTTTCATAAAAAAGATTGCTAAAATACATAAGTTTTATGGTGCTTTTGATCGCCCAAACAGCGCTCTTAAGCGTGATTATGGGCATCCCTGCATTGCCAGATAAAAATCAACAATTGATTAACCTGAATCTATTTTTTACAGCACACGGTGATTGCATTCTGGTCCGTATACCTATACGACAGAGAGCTGGTGTTACCATCTGTGATTGACAAATACATCCATCCCATATTGAACCACGCTGTCCACACCAATATCATAGCAGTAGTGGTTCTGGAAATAATATTAGGGAACACCAAGTACCTTAAGACAAACCTCAAGAAGAGTCTGCTGTCCATCGGCGTGCTGGCCTTCGTCTACTATGCGATGTGAGTATTTACCAACCGATATCAGCAGATCCAAGTTTTTAAAGTAAAACTTGATGATGTCAGATGTCAACCCTAAAGCTAAATTCTCTGTGGTGCATTAACATTTTGTTTTTCTTCTCTCGTTTTAATGACATTTAAATTGTCATTCTTCCGTTTCTAATAATTTTACCCATAAAAATAATATTTAAAATAAGACTGTATAATGTTGGGAAAACTGAAAATGTCTATTATGCATTTTATTTTTTCCGCTTTTACGGTATCGGGCTTGCCAACCGGCCGTAGAACTCTCCGCACTATAGTGGTTGCATATAGTTCAGGAGTAATTGGACTTTTTTCTCTATATAAATAAAAATAGGGCCTAATAATTTTCCTTGATCATCCTAGCGGTTACCTGGCCGGCTTTCGTACTGTTTAGTTCTGAGGTCGATGATTCGATCCCAGGTGCCGACCATATTCCTCTTTCACGACATAAGCTTGAAGTAGCTTTACTGTGAAAGACTCAAAGAGTATACCTATTGTGTTCACTTTGAGTGAGCACCGATTCATTTAAAATATTGTTTTATTTGTATTAACCATGTTAATTTCTTTATTGGACTGTGATTATTTTGTTCTTGTGTCTTGAAAGATTCTTCTCTTCCTATTCTGTTGAACTCTTCGTACCTGTTATAACACTACCTACCTATATACTTATAAATGTTTTGTAAAAGCAACTGACCTACATATTTTTCAATAAAGCTTCTTCTTCTTTTACTAGGCATGTTGGCTTGTTATATTCCTGCTGTGTTGTTTGCCTCTTGTGACGTGGACTTCCAACTATCCTTCCATCTTTTTGGGGGTTTTCTGAAAGCCTCCCAGACTCTTTAATGCTACCTATCTTTAGCTACCTTTACAGATCTTGTTTTCACTATTCTGGACACATGCTCGAACCTGCTTCTTTGTCGCCCCCATCTGACAAAATCTTCAACTTCGCCTACCCTTTTGATTTCCGTATTCCGTGCTCTGTTTGGAGGGGTTTTGCCAACACCACCTGTATAAGATTGCCTTGGCGCTGGGACTTGTAAGACCCACTATTACTATACCTACTCTATGATATCTGTCATAGTATGGTGCGTAGCTAATACTGAACAAGTACTTGTACTAGGCTCATAGAGAAAAAGTCATACAGCCCGGGCGGCCTGGGCCTTTGGGTGTGACGTTACAGTCAAAATGGCCGCCAGATCTAAGGCCTTATTATATACATAGGTGGTGTTGGGATTTGCCAGCGATATTTATGAGTACCTACTTTCATTTCGCTGGTCCGGGGGAGACTTTTGATTCTGACATTATCGGCTGTGGACTCAATGCCTTGTGTCATGAACGTGGGCGGACACAGATCTTATATAATATTACCTTGTTTGGGATGTTCATCAGCCGTACTAATAGCTATTTGTTGAAGAAGCGCGGAATAAGCAAATCTTCCACAGCAGCGACCCAAATGGAATATCAAACACCTAGGTGTAAGAAGTTGAAGTAGGTACTTGCTATGATAGTTTTGATAGATTCGTTTATTATTTTGTTGCAGAGTAATTTGGACGTACTACACCTCCGGAAAATGGATTTACAAATTCTTCGACGTGTTCACAACGTGGACGGAGAGGTGTATGTTCTTTGCTAGTTGCGTGGTGTGCCTCTATCTGATGTTCTTCCTCGGGATACACGCTCAAGAAATCATCACCGAATACAACATCATCAAGAAGAAATCCAAATCGCTGAGGGAAATGAACAAACCCCAACCAAACGGGGATACGAAACGCAAGGAAATGTTCAAAACATTAACGGATGATTTTAAAATTCTGAGAAATATCAATGATTGATGTAAAATTTCATTCTTTTTATTACTATTATTACATGTCTAATTTATTTATTTATTTGTTTAAGTTAGTTTTAGATTATGAAAAAAATATTACGTATTTGTCAAATAAATTGTTATTTTAATTAAATTAATCTCAAAATAATAATTGAGATAATTAATTATTGATACCAAACCAACTATTTGTCATGATGAATTATTATTATTATTTAATTTATAAAACTTCTGTACATATCGTAGTGTGTATTTTTTTAATTTATAGGTATGTGCAATTCTATTTCATTTATTATAAACAAACAATTATTGTTGTGTCCATTGATAAAATAATTTTGTGCAATCCAAATGGAGGGCTCTTGACGCCTCCCCGTGTTTTCAAGTAGACTTATGAAAGCAGAATTGAGGGTGTTATAAAATATAAGAATAGATGGTCAATTTTTTTACGTGGACCTAAACTACACAATTCACAAAAAAATGTCCAGGTACATATACCTATACCTCTCTATGAATGTCGTGTTACCGTTCATTGTTTTAATTGCCAAGATAATTATAGATACCTACAAATTACCCTAAACATTTCGGTATATCACACTCAATTTGGTCTATGCATTTCTCATATTTTGATTGCAACGATGATTCTAATGCATAATAATATCAATAGTGATATCAACTTGTGCAAATATTTATAGAGGTAAATATATCTACCATTAAAATATTTAAAAAAAATTATTTGAAATATTTTTGCCTCCTATGTATACCTATATTCCTATGATTTTTGCTTGATTTTAAAGTTTTGAAAACTGGAGACAGAAATCAATGATTTTATTCGACTTTTAAAATATGAACGATTATTTTTTTTGCAATCAATGTGTTAAAAAATAAATAGAATCCCAAAACAACGATAAATATTTTTCTTTTGTAGTCAAATAAAAATGTTATCAAACAACGTTCTTCCTCAAAAAAACTATTAAATTTAGTCTCAAATCATATTATGTTTGTTTGTGAAAGTATGTTCTATTTTTAAAACATCACTTTCACACAATATTTCAGATTTTATGTTTTTCATAAAAAAAACATGAAATTATATTAATGAAAATAAGGCTGTTTTACAAATTTGTATTTTTATCTTCAATATTATATCTTTGTTACGATTTTATTGAATGAAATAAATAAGCATTTTACAATATTCACATATTTTATTTTAATTTAGAATATTGTTTAAGTGTCTGAAACCATTAAAGTGCTAATATTATGTCTGTCCTGTGTTTTGTCCATTGCTGAATATTTTTTCTTGTCGCCTTTGGGTCTCTTCATCTCCATGGTGGAGTTAGCTCGCGACTGATCTAGCTTGTTATTTCTCTTCATTGTATCCGTTTCTGCAGCATTCGCGTCTCCACTTTGGTCCATGGTCATATTATCCTGCGACATTTCTCCGTCCGCCACCTCCTCCTCTTCCTTGTCCCCGAAGTTGTCGTTCAGCTCGTAGAAGAAGGTGGATTCTTCGCATTTGATGTTCAAATCTTCCTCCCTTACGCATACAAATATTTCCTGCAATAAACAGTGGACTGTCAGTTTTTTACATTGTGTTGTTAAATTATTAAATATCATGTTAAAGTGTTTCGATGCTTAATAATACCTATATACCCCAATTCCCTATCAGATCCGCTAAAATTTACCATCAACTAAAATTTTGAATTTCGCAGTCAATTCAACGTGATTTCGATCGAAGTGAATATAGCTGCAAGTGATTTCAAACGAATAATTTCCCCATGTCAAAATTATCATCATGGCCGCCAAATTTCCTTTTTCTCAAACAAATTCATCTTGATCGAGAAATATAACACTATTACTATTAACGTATCTTTTGTGATGAAAACAAGAGAAAAATGATATATTTACTGAATATAATAACTTATTTTAATTTAAAATAATTTTAACAAATTTGAAGATTAACTTATTTTGTTTTGATTGTTGTTTTTAAGAGAGGTGACTGAAAAAAAAGACACGAGTTTGACATAATATAAGCGGTTCCTCTAAAATTTTGGCGGGTCTTTCTAAGGTGCCGCTTAAATTGATCGAATAGCGGGTCATTTTAGAGGAATCGTGATAATTTAAGTGGAACAGTCAGTGAAAAATTGCTTTTTTTCTTGCACGTTTTTGGTGGATTCTTAATTTTAGCGGATCTGATAGCGAATAGGAGTAATAAGGTGTTTATTTATTTTTTTAAGACTGCCTCAAATATAGCGTAATCGGGATGTCCAATTTTCGGCCCGTGTTTTGTACAACATATATTATTATGAGTCATATAGCGTCAATAACGCTGCGAATGTTGGCTTCAAGTCGTCGAACGTCTTTGGTTTATCTGCGAAGACGTGTGACTTCACATATCACCAAAAAATCAATCCAATACGATCGAGGAGGCCGCTCTCTCCATGGATATCCGAATGACTTGCTCGAATTGCGTCGACCGTAAAATCGACTCTAACGCAGTATGTTTGTCGAACTAAACACGTATGGACAATTGCGTCGACCGTAAAATCGACTCTAGTGCAGTATGTTTGTCGAACTAAACACTTATTATATTATGTTTTGTGATTTATTAGAGTATGTTACTGGCAGACAAAAGTGGAAGATTTGGCATTTTATTTATTTAACGTAAGTATGCCATTTTGTTTTACATAAAAGGGGAGGAGAAAGTAAAGCATATAGGGTCAAGTTTCTTGCTAATCGCGTCGTCGATTAAAGCGGTAAGTCTGATAAGCTGCCGTGGTATGCCCTTTTTCACAATAAGCACCCTCATTGGCCTCATCATTCTTTTAAATGTAATGCCAATTAAAAAAAAAACAGTAAGCACCCACATGATTGATGATCCGTCTCTCGGCTCCACAGTCGCATTCCAGTAAATCTCCCCCACCCACATTTTTGTGCAAAATTGGCGTAATACAGAGATTGCAGTATGACTCACCTGACTAAAAACAGTAGACTCGGGACAGATGAAGCTCCATCTAAAGGTTTGATTCTTCCCATCGGAGTACGTTACTGGCAGACAGACGTGGAAGATCTGGCAATCATTATCAACATCTGCGTAGTAGCCATAGGTTTTGTTTTCGCAACTATGGAAATCAATGAAATCATTATAATATATATTAGACAATTTACAGAGTAAGTACATCTTATATATAAAAATGGAGAGCTATTTCCCGATGTCATCGCATCACGCCTAAACGGCTAGACCGATTTCGCTAATTCTTTTTTTGTCGTGTAGGCTTTTTATCAAGAGAATTTCCTTTTAGAAGAAAAAAGTTAAGAAAAATGCGTGGAAAATTAGAAAATTAAAGAAAACTCTACGTAGACAACCTTATTAGTACTTTTTACCCTATAATTTTTATTCCAATTTTGAAATTTTGACAGAAATTGTCAATTGGTGCGATTGACAGAATGCGGATGGAATATACATGGTTGAAAACATATACATCGTTCGGAATCACATTGGTCAAATGATACTTAATTCATCACCATACAAACTTTCATTATTTTCATTTTCTAGAGAAATTTGAAAAAAAGTGTAAGTAACTAAATTAAAATACAAAGATCTTTTATCGAACACAGACCATTGCCCTTATAAATGAAGAATAATAAAAAAATGCATTTTCATCAATAAATTTTTGTCTAGTGTTCGCACAAGTCTTCTGATCAAGTGTCGAGAAAGTACACTGGTGTATCTACGCAGATAGAAACGTCCTACAAGATACAGGAAGCACTGATCAAAATAAAATGCCTTACCTGAATGTGTCTACAATGTCATCTCTAATGGATGTGGCATTACTCGGTAGGGTCAGGGTGCTTACTTCTGATTGCTTTGGTATCTAAAATTACGTTCAAAAAATTTTAACAAAAAAATATAAATTTACAGGTATGAGTGCATATAAACAACAGTGGTTGCATATATCAAGGCATTTTTTATATTTGCCGTCCTACCTCTCTGGGCCGATTTGTGAAAGCAATTTTTTAGGACATTTTTTTATATTAAATAATGATCAATTACACTCAAAGGGTTGTGTAATATTTCAAAATACATAAATAGAATAAACAATAAAGTGTGTTTTTTTTTAACTGCGAATAAATGTTTCAATCTGAACATCGCTTTAATCTGATAAATAAGTAGGTATAATATCAAACTGTATTTACTATTAAATTTATACTAATTTTTCGTATTAGGTACCTACATAAATATATTTTTCTTTATAATACTTTTGATTTAAATACTTAGGTACTTATTAGTGACGAAGGCTTAAATTTTCAACACATAAAAAGGCATTTTACTACAAAATATATAACTTTCTGATTATTTGGTAAATCTATGAAGAATTATCTTGACGGACGCTTGGCCACTCTTTTCTACAGTTTCAGAAAATATGAAATCACTGTTGTTCTTTAGGATGTTTTTTTTTTAATATAAAAAATAATATCTAAGTGTGAAAAATTATGAAAAAAATTACTCTTAGACGAAAATCCCCCTGAGGCATACAAAAGACACATGAAAATAAATACAAACTAAAACTTATAATAAAACGATTCACACTTTGACTAAACATTGTTAATGCGAACTATTATTGGCAATACGCGAAACTTGACATCACTTTAGCGTTGTTCCTAGACCGATGCCTATTCAGTATCCTTCTTCGCGAACGCAAAGCACCACTGTTGGAGAAATGTCAGGTTGAAATTCTTTATATGAGTTTGGTAGGTAGGTACGTCGTGGTTTACCGAAGAAGGTGCGCCTCTTACATACAAACGTACTCCTGTATTTCGCTACAGTGATACCTCGAAATACGAGTGTTTATTTTTTTAAGAAACGATCTGCAGTTGTGCGAGTGATGTTTTGTTTTACAGTGAAACAAAATGGTTCCATTTAGTGTTTGTAGCTCTTTCGTAAGCTCGGCTGATTTGCAAAATAAATCCAGCCAAAAAAGCCAGTTAAGTTCTTTATATTCTTCCTTTTCTGTTAAGTATTTTCCAATCATAATTTATTATTGATTTCATTGTATTTTCAGAATTTGCTCGTTTCAAACATTACAATATCTTCTTTTTCTTCCATGATTTATAATTTTAACTAAGTATAGTTAGTGTTCATTGTTTTATTACTAGCTTTCCCGACAGACGTTGTCCTGTGGTTCTAGCCCGTTAATATGTACATAATGTGCACTTCGCCCCCTTAAAACAATACAAAATTAATTCGATTGAGTTAAGCTAATAAAATAATGACATTAAAATATTTCTGAAACATCCATATTTCATTCGTATTCATAGCTCTGGCGGGAACAACGTAAGAATAATGCGCTCGCGCACACACTCTACCTCGCCTATGAAGTAGGTACCAAACAAATGTGCCTGATAATATTGTTGACTTTGTATGAAAATTTTCTAAAACGCTCGAAACGGTGCGGGCTACTGTACTACAATCACGTATGCGAGAATGAGAGGGAACTACCCGCGATGGCGTGGGCGCATCGCAGGTAACCGTTCTATACTAACTTAAATATTGTATTTTACATCATTTCCAATCCATTTTTTTTTCAACTTTTATTTTATAATTAGTTATTCTGTTATCTGGCGGAGCGGAGAAGAATCCAATAAATCAAACATCAGAAGAATCTGTTGAGCCGATCTCCACTTATAAGTGTTCGCACACTGAGAAAAATTCTAGTAAAAAATTGGTCATTTTTTACTAGAACGGAGTTAGTTGATGAGTTCTAGTAAAAGTGGTTATTAGCGGGTACTAGCTCGAAATTAGTAAAATCAGAGTTAGTTAACTTGTTAGTTGAGGGTACTTAAAAAAAATCTGTTAGTAACTTTTACTAGAGAATTTTAACTAACTTTGTTAGTTGAAATGTTGAAATAGTAGATTGTACTAACATGTGTTTGTAGACATCAACTAACACATGTTAGTTAAAATTCAAGTTACTAGAAATCACTAACTTGGTTGACTAACACGATTTGTGAATTACTGGCATCTCGATAGCTAATCTTACTAATTAGATCTAGTATTTATTTTAGTAATATTTACTAGTCTCCTTGCTTGCTAACGAACCTAATTTTTTTTTAATGAATTGAGCTCACCTAATTTTTTTTAATGAATTGAGCTCACCCAAAGTAAACACAAATACACTTTCACATCTTTGACAGAAAAAAAAACGGAAAAAAAAGATTGCCCGTACCGGGATTCGAACCTACAACCGTCAGTATATGAAAGGCGGCGACGCAACCATTCGTCTGCTGAGAGCTTAAGATGTGGTGCCGCATATTGGTAATATCTATCGCATTTTCGCGCATGCGCACTTTAGCCAAGGATTTTATTGGCGCGAATCTGATTACCTGTACATACTATAGGCACCCTGTTGCTACGGGAGGATTTTAATAATAATATGTCAAGTAAAATTGGGATGCTATTATGGACGATATAACTGATTTATATTACAATCAAATAATTAATGACCCTTTTCTATGCTACTGTTTTGCTGCTAGTAGTTATATAATTATAATTGACAATATTTTAATATTTTATTATTTTAACTTTTTAAATTACTTAGTTTCATTTTATTGATTTGACAACCCATGCATGGCCGATATTTTTGATATTTTAATAATTATTTTAATAATTCTCAATCTTTTAATAATTGTTTTTGTATACCTACTTATTTGCAAGAATATTCTGTATTAACTTAAATGAGATGTGACATACATATTATAAGACCATACGATAAATAAATAAATAATATGCAATATACGCATGGTAAGTACCTATATAATATAAATATCTATACATAGATCATTACAAAATAAAAAAATATCATTCAAGTATTGTTGCAAGTTGCTATACCATCAGTTGTATTCAGGGTTGCCAGTGAAAAGATGTGAACATTTTGAAGAAATCAGAAACAATATTCTATTAAAATGAATGGGTATATAGATGGAAATGAATGGGTATTATAGATGCGACAAGGATAATAATAGTTTACATTTTTTTTTCTTTTCTTTTACGCTGTTATGACATTAAGGATATCCCACCACATATAAGGTCAAGCTAAATTTAATCTATGCATGTGATCTCCAAATAACCCTGGGACGGCCTCTCTGGGAGATGATCAATCTCTAATAACGGAGTTCAAGAAACACTTAAACACTTCATGCACAAGGCGCCCTTAAAGTGGTTTTCTATCACAAAACGGCGCTATATAATTGTATCGTAATCTATATATTCTGTCGTCATTCGTTCTCTTCACATGACCAAACCACCTTAGCTTAGGTACCTACTTATAGTTTCATTCTCGTCATATATACTGTTCTTATATTCACCTCGCATTATTTTCTAATACTTAATACAATATCTGCATTAAGTACTCTGGCCTTGTACAATGCCATATTCTTTAAATAATTAGTAGAAGTATATTATATACTTCCATATAAACGCGATTCGTTGAATCAGGTCCATCCTCTCAGCTTACCCCGTTAGGAACACGGCGTGATGGGGAATAAAATAAATAAATAAACTACAAAACACCAAAAATATTAATTAAATAAACTACAATTGGCTAGTTACACCTGGCAACCCTGGACTTGTATTTCCGCATGTTGTTTTTCATAAAAAAATGTTTTTTAACTACACTAACAAAAAATTGTGAATGTTACAAAAATTGCAAGTACCTAAAAATTTTGTTTTCTATTTTAAGTAACAATAATTAGTAAACGCGACTGACTTCATAGGTACCAAAATGGTTTGTTTTTTATTGTTACCAGATACAAAATATTCTTGTAAAATTTCATAGAAAATTCTTTAACGACTTGCTAACTAAATTATTATCGCCCTTGAATTCAAGGCTATATATATCTGCCCTCACCGCGCTTTCACATCAGTATAATAATATTATCTTAGCGTATGGACTTGTCTGCGCTGAGCAACAATTTTACGTTTGTGCGGATGTGTTTCGATCAAGTTTTGATAGTCTTTCTTTGTTCTTTCTTCATTCCTTTGTTCTATAACGTCTTCTTTTCAGTAAATTTTGTGTGTGTGTGTCTCCATACATGCCGTTTTCGTTACAAAAAACTATCTTGAAACGCCATTTTCGAGTAGTCAAAAGTGTGCGTCTCGCGTCAGCCAAAAACATTGAAATGGAACCCTTCTTACTTAATGTAGGATTGTCACATCTATATGGAAAACTTTTAGGTAAGTTTTTAAGATCTAAGTTAATAAATACACAATAAATTATATTTTTTACAAGTTCATGCGTAGATTATGTTTTTTTGCCCACGTGGTTTGCCAACCTAACCAATTTTGATTCATTTGAACGACACGTGAAGATTTGTCTAAGAAAAATGTTCGGCAATATTTATTTTAGTAATTCATTAGAAAACAGGACAAAGCAATAGAGAATTACTATTGTTTTTTAATGCATTATTGCATTAAAGACAAGAATAATTTTTACTTTGTAGGTGATGGGATATCACTCGACATTCTACCATATCTGTCAGACAGTGAAATACGTTCTCTCTGTTCTACATTAGGGGAAGCTGTTCGCCTTCGCTTGGCTGCTAGAAAAATAAAGGTGAATAATAATAAAACTTGATAAGCTATAAAGCATTATGAAGAATGTGTAATATGGCCGAATCATTCCTGGAGTATCGAATGAATAATTAATGAATGCATGCATGCATGAAGAGTGTGGATGAGGTGTAAGAATATAGAAATGTTCTCTCTGCCTATCCTAAAATAGTTGATACATATATGTTTTTTTTTGTTATTTTCACAGGATCAAGCTACGCTGAACGTCCCTGAGCCATTTCAAAAATACTCTGCGTCCTACCCATCTCAAAGCGCCCCAGGGCCCTTTTCAATTGCCAGTGTCTCTCAGCCATCGGAAGTTATTGATATTGAGTGCTCTAATTTTGAAAATACCAATCTCCCACTTCTAAGCCTCTCTGATGAACTGTCACACAATAATCATCAAGCTCCTCAGCTCATTAAGGATAACCGAAGCGATCAAAGCCCATCGCTGGGAAGTATTTTATGCTCCAATAAAGATTCACAGCAACTGGTAAGTAGTTCTTTTGCTTGTTTGCAGATTTTATGAATATTTCCCTTAATTACCACAATTTTTCTTTTTTTTATACTTTTAATAATTTTTTTAGATGGCATAATACATATTACATACCTTTACCATGGATGTTATGTACCTGTATTCATGCGAGTATGTTTTGTATTTTTTTACAGATAGAACATCACCTTACAGAGTATACATTGACATCCAGTATTGACGCGGTACAATCTGTGGACGCGGTCCAGTTTAGGGCTGAAGAGCTTCAGAAAAAAGACATAGAGGAGTATATTCACAAATACAAAGCTCTGCGTACACCACTTGGTTTTGACTTAGTAAGTTTTTTCTACTGAAATGTGTATTTTTTATTAGATATATTTTACATAACATTACATTAATAGCTAATTAAATTGTACTTTTTTCAGCTCCTTGAAAAGGGATACAGAGATCAAGTTAACAAATTCGTGGAGCGTTTTCCAATACTTAGGAGCAGACGGATTTCATTGCTGAGGAAAAATTACAAGACTTGCTCCAGTTATCCAAAGGTTTGCAAGTTATCTATCTTATTTTATTTATTCCAATATATTTTATGTAAGTACATTCATATCATAATACAAGGCAAATATACTAACATCTGTTAATGCATGCATGTGTGTGTGTCTTTTTTTAAATATCTAATATATCTTTATGGTTAGACGAAAGAAATCGCTTCAGCGATAGTCTCTCCAATATTTTGATTACTTTATATCTATGTATCCCGTACTTACATATAATTATTAAAAGTAATAAAATAATTAAATCATTGTATTCCCTTCCAAGCCATTTTTTATTTAGCGAAAAAAGACAATGTAATCGAATAATTATTCATTTGCAGGTGGTGAGGAGCAGAGAGATTTGGCAGCCTTGATGGCCATCTCCCGCTTGCTTTTGAAGATTCCGTCAAATATCATCGCAGTCAGCAATAGAAAAGTCAGCTGATGGAGACTATCACGGGAAGAATTAGTAAATGTCTTCATTAATTTAACATCTCTAACAAGTGGTGATATTGACAATCTAATCAATATTTTTCAAAAATATAACCTACCTTTATTTATCCAACAGTCCAACATTGAAAATAATTTAATTATATTTTAATTAAAATTATTATTATATTTATTATTTTCATGTTTTACAATCAATAAACTATTGCCATTTGCTATAATGTATGCACTTGTTTATAATTTATTAACCATACATTTTGTCTTATTTTTTTACATAGTTACATCGCGTCGAGGACTTCATTTTGCTGCCATGACTGCTGGACCTGAGTTTCTATGGCGTAGGTTTATTTCATCAGGTTTTCGCTATTATATTGTGTCTTGTGTTTAGAATTTGGCTCAATATAGATTGAATCATCATCCAAGATTGACAAATCTTTGATGAGGATCTTATCAAAAGAGCCAGATTTGGAACCAATCAGCGGTATAGAAGACCTGACAAAATAAGCCTACGAAAATAGTCATGGCAACTAAGTGAAGACTTTGATGATTACTAGCACGCGCTAGTAGCCTGTGGATAGATTACTAGCATATGCTACCGCAAACTACTAGAATGTGCTAGTAACCTGCAGATAGGTTACTAGAATCATTTCGCTACCTTTACTAATACAGGTAGAAAGGACTACTAGAAAAAAAAGCAAGGTTTACTAGAAAAAACCTGGAGCTACTAAACAAAAGGAGCTAGATTTACTAGCAAGGGCATTAAAATCTACTAGCAGAGAAAAGGCTACTAGAATAATTTAGCCACCTTTACTAATACAGGTAGAAAGGACTACTAGAAAAGAAAGCAAGGCTTACTAGAAAATACTGAAGCTACTAACAAAATAAGTCAAATTTACTAGCAAGGGTTTTCAAAACTACTAGCGGAGCTAGTAACTTTTAGGCTAGTTAGTTGAGACTACTTAAAGAAGTTAGTTATATTCACTAAGTCCAATAATTGAGTAGGTGGAACTTACTAGCTGAAACTATGGAAGTTAGTCGCATTTACTTACAACGATAGTATATTTAACTAACCAGTCCCTGGCACAAATAAAAAGTATGTATTTTTTTATAGAATAAGCTAGTTCTTTTTACTTCCTTTCAAAATGGGTGGAGCTTAAGTTAGTAATATGTGCTAAAATATTTTCTTTGTTAGTTACTTTTACTGCTGGAGTTAGTCGGCGCTCTTTTTACTAGCTCAGTTTTAGTAAAAAAGTTAGTAATTTCTAATAACGATTTTACTAGAAAATTAACTAGCTATTTCTAGTAATTGCTTTTCTAGTCGTTTTCACTATAAAGATGGTAGTGGATTCAACTAACTATGGAATGAGTTAGTTATTTTCATGGTTTGTAATAAATACTAACTGGTATTCGGTATTGGTATCGAAGTGGTTGGTGACCCAGCGGTTACAACGCCGGCTTTCGTACTGCGGACGTCGTGGTTCGATCCCAGGTGCCGACCATCTTCCTCTTTCACGACACAAGCTTTCAGTAGCTTACTGTGAAAGAGTCAAGGAGTGTATTTGTGTTCACTTTGAGTGAGCACAGATTCATTTAAAAAAAAAAAAAAAAAAAAAAAAAAAAAAAAAAATTACTAACAAAAATATTGTTATCGGTACTTCCTCGAATTAGTCGGCGCTCTTTTTACTAGCACGGTTACTAGAATTTTTCTCAGTGGCACTAACCCGACTTTAAAGTATATTAGAGATTGTCTTACTGACTATATTTTATTTTGTTGCATGTCACGTGTAGGTACATACCTACTCATGTGTGTTTCATAATGTATTTGTGTTTATACTCCTATTTGTTTTGTTTTTTTTTTGTATTAAAAATTAATCTGTGCTCACTCGAAGTGAACTAGAAGAACACAAATACACTTTTGACATCTTTTACACTAAGCAAAGGCTTGTGTCGTGAAAGCGGAAATAGTCGGCATGGCCGGGATTCGAACCAACGACCTCCAACACGCTGTACGTACGAAAGCCGCCGATTGATACCACTGGACTACCAACTACCTCTATATCATTACTGTGTCAAATTTCATTACTGTGATTTTATTTTTTATCAAATTGTTGCATTTCAGTTAGATTGTGCTTAGGTAATATCTTCACCAAAGGTCTACCCCAATCAATAGAGGCGTCTATGTATCACGTGAGCTGGAAAGGGGGGTAGAAAGGGTTAAAAAAAAATGACGAAACATCACAAGGGGGAGGGGGGTCTATTTAGAATGTCACGTGTATTCTTATTAAGTATGAATATTTGAAAAAAATATGTAGATGCCGTGTTGAGACCTATTGGGTGAGTACACAATGACATGAAGGCTGTTATGATAAGAGGGATTCTTACACATAAATAATTTGCTAAGCCTGTCAAAAACAACAAAGATTTTATATTGCTAAAAATATTTACGTACAAAAAATACACGTGATATTGGGGGAATGCGGAGGGGGGGGGGTAAATCTGAAATCTCACCACTTATCACCAGGGGGGGTTTTATCTGCTAAAAATCGACTGAAGCCCCCACGTGATCGCACTTGCCAGGTGCACAAAATCGCACTTGCCAGGTTCTCTTAACATCGCAGCCCCTATAGGTATAACTATATTGTTCCTGTATAGGTATACTGGCGGATTATTTAAACTTTCTTTTATTGTGCTCTTATACAATATTTATTACTTTTGATTGGCGTTACAATTATTATTTATTTCACTGAAAAATTGTGTTTTAATTGAGATAGGAGCAATGCTACGGCAAGAATTAAACTCGTGTGTCAAGGTATAACTGTATTCGGTATGCACAAAATGCACCTCATTGGTTCTATAATATCACTATTAACATCTCTGATGAACTCAGTTAGATTTCTCTCTAAAATTGTTGTCAACTTGTAGCTTTAATAGCAGGGTAGCTTCGTACAACCTGAGGTAGACAGTCAAAGGGTGTGTTTCACAAAAAATCACAATAAGAAACAACCACCTCTTAAGAGTAGGTATGTTTATATATACTTATTTAGCTAGTGATACAAGGTGACCTACCAAGAGCAAAATAAATAAAATTGTTTTAGATCTATAGTGACAGGAATAA
The DNA here is from genome assembly GCA_963576905.1 of Mystacides longicornis. NCBI lineage: Eukaryota > Metazoa > Arthropoda > Insecta > Trichoptera > Leptoceridae > Mystacides > Mystacides longicornis. The sequence continues at coordinate 18,423,712 of OY756425.1, forward strand.
ATTGAATGAGATAAAACTTTATTAGTAGAAGCAGATAATAAAAACAATAATTTATTAATCTTATTTATTTAATATTTTTAATATCTAGGGCAGGTCAGGTCAGAAGTAAGAGAAATAGGAGAGGTTGTACGAGAAATGTCGGTGGAAGAAGCGAAAGAAGTTTGCTTGGATAGAAAGTATAGTGGAGGACCGTTCTCAAAAAAACATCAGTTGAATCTCCCGTTTCGGTCATGTTTTTAGTGAATTTAACGTAAAAATAGTTTTTAAAGAGCATACATATAATACAGTAGTGTAGCGTTGGACTGGAACTTTCGTTCTTATTTCATCAGCCACACTTTAATAACTACGATAGTTATTTTTTAACGCAACATTATTAAAATAATTGTTGTTCGAAAATATAATTGTATACTGGAAATAAAATACGCACTAAGCGCCAAAAACTAAAAAAATGAGTTGAGTATGAGGAAATGTTCTATAAACCATTGCCAATAGCCTAAATATTACACCTAGTCCATATCGATGATATAAAGGCGTGCAATATTTAGGCTGTTGGCAATGGTTTATAGAACATTTCCTCATACTCAACTCATTTTTTACATTTTTGGCGCTTAGTGCGTATTTTATTTCCACTATACAATTATTCCTACATTACTATTTACAAAAAGTATATTTAAGGTTAGAATACCTACATTTTGAAATCGCCTAATAAAGAATGCCGGAAATTTAGCTCGGAGCCCTCAGTTTAAAAATTGACTGATGTCATAAGGAGCGGAACACAGTATGAGAGGGTCTTCCTCGTCTTCGGGACCCTGATGGGAGGAAGAACAGCTGAGGAATTTGGACATGGTGTGGGAGGAGGTCATAAACATTATACGCAAGATCGAGCGCAATGGAGAGCTCTTGTTGCCTCACTATGCCCCTGAGTGGGGCGTGAAGGGAGTTTGGATTGGATGTCTTAAGCTGTGTACGATTTTTTTGTCTTTTTCAAATGTAAACATCAGTAATATGTAACTATAAGTAGGTATACCTGCACATTTGAGATTTTAATAAAAATTAGTGTTCGGAGATTTTATTATCCATTCAGATGTCTTTTGTCTGTATATCATGAATATAAATCGGTCTGCGTATCAACTAGAAATATTCCAAATATTTTTTACACAATACTAGGTAGGTACATCAGACTACATAAACACATCTCATGTCTAATATGTGGATAGGTATAGATAGTGTAAAAATGTACCTATCTTGTCTTTCTGAGGTAATGGTCATTTCTAGTAATTGATGAACACGCATGTAGATACCTACATACTTATAATACCTATTTTCTTCAAGGTTAAAGGAACGGATTACGTGTACAGATAATCAATGCACACCCGCAAAAGGTTTTGCTTGGAGAGATGAAATACCTACTTACTTATTATGTTTTCCAGGTAGGTACTTTATTTTAGTGACAATAATAGAATGCGACTTTTTCTGATCTTTATCGACTGAAGGGTAAATATAGATTTCCATCACAATGTACCTAATCCTCTGACAGATCATTTCCACATATCAGCCTAGGCACGAATTTTGGGCAATAAGGGCATATGGGTCTTGACATTTATATCTACTTTACTCGACATAGGACATCAATCGGCTCATAGGTGAATCCTGTACCTAATGCCGGCGGCGGCTAATAAATAAAAAAGGCCTGAAATCATTAAAAAAACATGAATCTGCGCTCACTCAATGTAATCACAATAACACTATTTGACCATTTCACAGTATCCAAGGCTACTTAAAGCTTGTGTCAGTTCCTGAGATCAAACCCACATTGAAATTTTGGCAAACAGCCTCTCTCTCTCTAGGTAATATACAACTTATTGACTTAGACTTAGAGTATCGTCAGTATTTAGGTATATGAAGACAATCCTAGACCATTAACGATATGATAAAATTTTAATGTTTCAAAGAATCGATAACATAGTGTGAATATGTAAACATATCTACCATATCACACGCTTACATATTCTTTTCATCCGCTTCGTAAAAACCATCTTCCCATAATCGTTCCGACATTTTAAATGTACCTACCTAATTCTCTTCGTTAAATTCAAATCACACAGGCAGCAAATAGTAGAGAATAACATTATCATAATATGCATCTGTCTACACTCTACATACCTCCATTGAATTCATTAAATTATAGCATGTCGCTACTTGATATTTTTACTTTATCTCTTGGTTAAATCTGCAGTCCATTGACTACCCATGCACAGAGCAATGATTTCATTTTGTTTTAAATTCTATGGGAAGGACGAACATCTCTCTCATATATTAATGCAGATGACTTCAACTGACATTTTCCACAATACTGTGTGTATATAATATGTTTAATATTCAGATAAATCTTGGAAATACTAAACAGAGGTAAATTATTAGACATTTAAAATCAACCATTGATATACTGGATGCAAAATGCAAGCAAAGTATGCAAAATAAAAATAATGTACCTATTTACGTACGGTAGGTACATAATGCATATTGGAAATGTGTATATAGGTACCTTCGAGTGCAAAGGAGTTAAAAAAACTAACCCTTCTTGATGATTCAATAAGTTTTTCCTTCAAAAAATTTAAATTAACTATTTTTTAGGAAAAAATAAGAAGCTTAGACTGCTAAAGGTTTTACAGGGTTTTTCATGAAAAAGTTTAAATTTAGAAGAAGTTAAATATTTGGGACTGGATTTAGGTACAAAACACCCGTTTTTGACACTTTTACTAAAATCGATTACTCTGCGACTCAGACTCCAAAGTTACAAGATGTTGGGAAAATTGAATAGCGGGGGATATCTTGTGATCTTATTTTACAGTCGGGTTCGAGTACCTACCTACGCTTCGTTGGTTCAGTCGCCGACTTTTGTTCTAAAGGTCCTGGGTTCCAATCCCGGTGCCGAACATACCTATTCATCTTTCACAACACGTTTTTTGAGTTAGGAATAAAGAATATAAGTGAACAAATAAGAAATCAGCCCGTCTCCCTCTCACGGGTAGTGTTTTTTTATTGAAAACTAGCTTTCCCGACAGACGGTGTCCTGTGGTTCTAGCCCGAAGTGGCCCGTTAATATGTACATGATGTGCACTGCGCCCCCGTTAAAGTATACAAAATTAATTCGATTGAGATAAGCTTATTAAATAATAACATTAAACTATATCTGAAACAACTTGAGAAAAAATGCGCTCGCGCACACACCCTACCTCGCCTATTACCAACACGAATGTGCCCGACAATATTGTTGACATTGAATGAAAATTTTCTAAAACTATCGAAACGGTGGGGTGGAATAAGTGGGATGGGCTACTATAAGAGCGTATGCGAGAATGAGAGGGAACTACCCGCGATGTCGGGGCGCGTCCCAGTACCTTTCCATACAAACTTAATTATTGTATTTTTACATAATTTGTTATCCATTTTATAAATTTTTATTAGTTATTCTGTTATCCGGAGCGGAGAAGAATCCAATAAATCAAACATCAGAAGAATCTGTTGAGCCAATCTCGAGTTATAAGTGTTCGCACTAACCCGACTTTAATTTATATAGTAGATGATCAAATATGAAATGTAGGAGTTGTATTATTGAACTGTCAGGCGCCTGTTTAGATTGACATCATACTACGTGATGCGATGTCTAATAATATAGGACTAATCGATATTTAGAGATGTGCTCGTGAGATTTTTGCCATAACGGATCTATGACTACAGTTACGCAACTCACTCCTCCAGAAATCGGACAATTTAAAATTTTTGGCACAATCTGGTCTAACAGTTCGCGTGGACGGCTCCCAGCCCAGCTACCATCATTAAGATTCATCACGCGAATAGCCAACTGTAAATATCCGAAATGTTTTACCGATGAGACAGTAGATCAGAACTATTCAACTTCATAACAATCAAATCCGATCGAATTATTTAGAACTTGCTTTCTTGATAAGGTCACTACTTTACCAACATAATCGTTCTTGTACCTACTCCAAAAATGAGTCGTCTTCAAATTTTTGTCGACGCAATGTTAGACTCATGTATGTGCAAATTATTATTACTAGTGGTCGAAATTCGACCATAATGAATTTAAATTATAATTCAACTTCACATCACTCGAAAACGAGTGCAAAGCTAATAAAAAAAAAAAAAAAACTTCACATATTTTACCTATTTATTTGTAAATAAAACACACTTAAGTAAGTATTACAAATAATGTGTTTGAAAAATCAAATATTTTATTGATAAATAAAAATAAAAAAATTGCATAATATACAATAAACAAAGTGATATTTATATAAATTTTACCCCTAAAATTGAGCAGATATCGAGTTGTGGAGTAATTACTTTATAGGGTTCATATTTATATTCAATAAATTCGAATAACTTCCTTGATTCATTTTTAACAAAAACATCAAAACTCATAAATTTTATGAATTTGACTTTTTTATAGATACAAAGACAGTGAATATGCAATAGTAAACAAAAACAGCAGTAAAAAGTTAATTTCATTGCTTATATTTTTACATAATATTTTTGCATCGAGGATTTTGCCTTTTATATTTCGGGATTCTCTTTTTCCTTAGTCTTGCAATCTTGCAACTAACGTTTCTGTTTTGACATTTTAAAACTTGGTTTACTCCGAAGAAGCGATTTATAAGATTGATAAAATGTTTTTTTCGGATGCCCAATCAATGTATAAAAAGTGATTGGAAGATTGGTTCAATCATATTATGAGAATATTCATTGGTCTTCCTGGAATTAACTTAGAGATACGAAAAAACAATATTATTGGGAAATATAATTATTGTGGTATTTTCTTTCAGATCCCGAAATATAAAAGACAATCTTTGTAAGTAAAATTCAAATAAAAAAAATCTTGGTCCATATTCCCGATACTACCATTTCGACGTCCCAATACTATACGGAGACAAGTCGAAAAAGTCCATTTTGAGTAAAACGCATTTGAAGATTTTGAACAAAGTATTTCTTTGATATCTTTAAAGAAAATAAATAAATTTTGTATATTATCTTGCCATGTTGCGAGAAATATTGTTATTTTTATAAAAAACATAAATTTAGTTTATTAAAATGTTTTATAAATATCTAAATATTTAAAAATACAAAGGTATTTCGACTTAATTTTAACGATAATCTGTCACCCGTAAATTTTTCTAATTCTATACGGAGACATTTGATTTGTCTCTATATAAAATTGAACTTTTTGTGAATTAGTAGTGATTATTAGTACGTATTCTGTGTTATAGTGGGTTGGATTTTTTTAACGGTCGAAAATTTAATTTAAGAAGTTTTATATTTTTTTTTTTTTTTTTTTTATTTATTAGTTAAAAAATATATACAAGTACAAAACATATAGGTACATTAACAAATATATCAAATGAAAAAGTCAATTTTATATGCCCCATTTGAAGTTAGAAACCTGTGTATGGGGCAATTAAAAAAAACTTAAATGGTTAGAGCAATTATTTACAAACAAATCCACAACAAATTAGAATAAAATAGGTGAAATCAAACAGCAATTTACAATTATTATTCCTTACACACATACCGATAATAAGTAAAAATATTGCGGAGAAAGGTTAATAATCTTAAAATGGATACGAGAACTCGCAAAATTAAGATGATGGTGGAAAGTATTAATAGGTCAAGAGTCCCAGAATCGCAGATTAGTGAGTTTTAAGCAATTCTTTGAAAAAATATAACCTAAAAATTGTTGACATATAACAAACAACAACAACACTCCCTTTTACACCCCACTCAAGGGCATAGGGAGGCAACAAGAGCTCTCCATTGCGCTCGATCCTGCGCAATGTTTATGACCTCCTCCCACACGAAGTCCATTTCCCTCAGCTCTGCTTCGATGGAGCGGAACACAGTGTGAGAGGGTCTTCCTCGTCTTCGGGACCCTGATGGGAGGAAGAACAGCGCTCTCCTCGGCCAACTGTCATTCGGCATCCTTAACACATGTCCCAGCCAAGTACATCTCCTCCCCACAAGTGTAGAGGTGATGGGCTCAAGCTGGGTGCGCCGGCGTATAGCGTCGTTTGTGATGCGGTGGTACCATCTTACGCGCAGAATTCTCCTTAGGAACTTCATTTCAAAGGCTGAGACTTTTTGTGCCTGGGCTTTGGTCAGGTGCCAGGACTCACACCCAACTGTTTGATACGTGTGTGTTGCCAAGATAATGGGGAACACACACGCACAAACAGTTTACATTTCGTCTCGACACTAAACGCCGACGCTTTCCAAATCTTGGTCATGTTTTTAAAGACGCCACTTGCCATTCCGATACGAATCGGGAACTCAGCCCCGAGCTCACCAGAGGTGGTAATGGTTGCTCCCAGGTATTTAAATTTATCCACCCGGGAGACCTGGTGACCGTCGATGGTTATCGGTAGCTGTTTATCTAGGCAAGCATTACTCTTCATGAGCTCCATCTTACTGGCGTTGACTCGAAGACCAAGTTGTGCTGCTTCGTCGCAGAGTCTTGAAACACTACGCTGTAATTCCTCCAATGTCGTACTGAACAACGCTAGGTCGTCCGCGTACTCCAGATCGCACAGTTCGCCCATTAGACCATCTCTCTGTGTTATCGGTATACCTCTTGCTCCTTGCATGGACTTTCTCAACAGGAAGTCCATGACTATTATGAATATGAAAGGAGCCAGTACGCAGCCCTGTCTGACTCCCGTGGTGATCTTAAAAGCTTCAGTAGGACCACCTGGCGTTTTCACGCTACACTCGGAGTCTTCATACAGGGACTGCACCATTTTAACTATTTTCGGAGGTATACCATACAGAGCAAGAATTTCCCATATTGATGGTCTATGTGGGCTGTCGAAGGCCTTTTCAAAATCTATAAAGCAACAAGCGACTGGATAGTTAAACTCTTTGCACTGCTGAAAGACGCACCTAGCACAGAAAATTGGGTCCGTGCAGGATCTTCCAGGTACAAAGCCGCATTGTTGCTCTCTCAGGACAGCCATGACAGGCCCCCGAATGCGGTGTAGTAATATCTGAGATAATACCTTACCGGGAACACTCCGTGTCCATGTCTGCTCCCCGGTAGGTGCGGACATCCCGCAGGTCAGTTTGGTTGCAAGCCCTTACCAGGAGATGATCTATCTGGTTTTTCGTTCTTCTGTCGGGCGAGGTCCTGGTGTATTTATGGATATCCTTGTGGGGGAAGAGAGTTCCCCCTATTAAGAGTCCATGGAGCATGGCGAAACCAATGAGACGGCTTCCGTTATCGTTCATCACTCCTAAGCAATGCCTTCCCATGACGCCTGGTCCATTCTGGGGGTCGTTGCCAACCTTGGCATTAAAGTCCCCCACAACTATTAGGCGATGGCGCCTCGGAACATGGGACACAACTGCGTCCCCATCCTCAGTGGGAGCATAGCATGGAAGGACCGTCAGTGTTTCGCCACTCATCTTAAAGGACGCACTCATCAGGCGGTCAGAAACAGGTTCCCAACCAAGAAGGCGAGAGAAGGCATATTTACTTAAAAGTAGAGCAACGCCACGCATCCGTGCAGTCCGGTGGCCAGAGTGAAGCATGACATAATTGCCAGCATCACTCTGCCCCGAGCCTGGGATGCATGCCTCACTCAGTCTCAGGATATCTAGTCCATAATCTCCCGCCAACTTGGCAGCAACAAGCTCCCCGCCCGCCCTCAGAGTGCGAACATTCAGAGTCCCGATTTTTAAGCTCTTGTTCCTAAATCAAGCCGTGGTCAACAAAGGCCCACCTGATGGGGTCAAGGCGTCCGAGGCTTAATTCTGTTGCCTTTTCTGACCGATTGTTTTAAGGACGTGAGGTGGTCAACCCCACGGTCCCGATCTGATTTTTCGATTTCCTGCCTCTTACAGGATGCTCGAAAAACCAGCAAAAAGAGTAAAGGTGCTATTCTTAGCCGACAACCCCACGGCAAATTGATGATGATGACATTAAAGATTCGATAAATTTTATTTACTCATAGTATCCAATACAATTTTCTCCGATAACCAATATCTTGTGCTAATTTTCAAATACCAATAGGTATAAGTTTTTCATGTACCTAATAAAATAAATATCCAAAAATATCTTAATCTTGCAGAGGAGTCAACCAGTCATTAATATCCACTGTAATCTGGAACCTTAATATTAACTGTAATAGGTGGATTTACGTTTTTTTAACAGAAAATTGGGGATTGTAAAACATGAAATAATGAAGAATATAATCAATATTACTTTTGATTTATCAACTAAACCTATACTAGAGACCTTAATATATTGTTTAATATCATAGATATAAATTACTAGATCCGGCGTTTCATATAAAAAAAGTTTTAATTATGGATAGAAACTACTATATAGTAAGTGTCAAAAATTGCAATCTAAGAGCTTATGAATTTAGAAATGTATCAAGTACTGTTTTGTCAAGTCTTTTATTATGTTTAAAATTAAGATTCATGATTTTATTATTGATAGAATGGTTCTTTTCAAGGAAACTTTTGAGTTGTCTCACTATAGAACTAGATCTTTTCAGTTGTTGGTGGTTCTATAGGCGGACATCTAAGATGTCCGCCTATAGAACTAGAATGAAAGTTAATCATTGACAGTTCTTAAGTGAGACATTTGAGTTGTCTTCTTATTGAACTGAATGTTCAATTTTTTTTAAATAATTCCATGAAAAGACATCTTTTATAAAAAAATATTTAGGACAAATTTGACTTATCTCTCTAAATAAATAGAAGCAGACCATCATTTGGAATCGTTTTGTATCAATAACTCAAATTTGATAATTTTTGACTTGTCTCCCTATAGAATTGGGACGACGATTTCCATGGCCTTTATTCCTGTCCCTCACACTTTCTCTTCATCCCTTTACCCCAGATGCGCCTGCACTTTTTAATGATATTCCATACTTTGTATGATTTGTTTTCTAATTGCTTTGTTTTTGTAAAAGGCCTTTGGGCCGTTAATGATGATAAATAAATAAATAAAATAAATAAATATATTGTGTAATTTTTTTTGTCGGTTTTTTTTTGTTTTTCTTACTTCTTACTGTTTGCATATTTACTTTACTTGCATTTTTATATAATTAGTGAGATAATTTTTGTATCACGAATATCTGTATGTACCCATCTGTCTAATAAAATAAAAACAAATACATTTTCGATATCACTTTGACAATTAAAATTTTTACTGCTGTTTTTCATTTTATATTCTTTATTTTAATGAAACAGCATATTTCAATTATTCACACTAAACCAGCATTGGAAGCAGAAGTAGATGACGCCCGCAGTGGTTCAAATTTGTATAAAATTAACCTCTTAAAAATCTGACACTAATTCATTAAATTTAATATAAGTAGGTAGCTGTCAAAATATGTAGTAGGAAAACGGCGCAAGAATCCCTAAATATTTGGAACGTTGTTTCGATGCGATGATCTTACATACCTACTGCAAATGCCTTCATTTCTTATGTTTCAACATTCTGCATAGTACATTTTTAAAAATTAGTATTTGCAAACATACACGTTTTAAAAACTTCAGCACTACGTTAGCATCGGTTAATTGCATTTTGATAATTAATATTATAGGTTCTCTTCTTATCGTAATTTGACTTGATTCAACTTCTTAGCTTCGTTTCAGATGGCGGAGGTACCTACTTTTCGACGCAATATTACTGAAGCAATAATGATTGACGAAATCGTAGCAAATAGTTCCGTTAAATAAATAAAGCTTTATTTCTCATAAGTACAATGTGGCAATAAAAAACATTTGAACAGTAGAAAGGGCGGACTTATCCCGAAGGATCTCTGCCATCCAATTCATCAGTAAAGAACTGTCCGTAAAGAATCTTTGAACTCTATTATGCATTAAAATTCTTTGAGCTAACCTTATTCGTCGATTCCTCACCTAAAATTATATCAGTGAAATCAAACTATTGACACGTTGAAGTGATAAAGTTGATTAAAAAAAATATTCATATCGGTACAGGAAATGGATATAGCTGGGATATGTGTTAAGGATGCCGAATGACAGTTGGCTGTGAAGTGCGCCATTCTTCCTCCCATCAGGGTCCCGAAGACGTGGATAATCCTCTTATACTGTGTTCCACTCCTTCGAGACAGAGCTGAGGGAGTTAGTGTGGTAGGAGTTAATAAGCATTGCGCAAATTCGAGCGCAATGGAGAGCTCTTGTTTACTCCCTATGCTGCTGAGTGGGGTTCAAAGGGAATTTTGATTTGCTTTGATTGATATAGGTACATACCTACTCACCTCTCAACTTCATTGAAATCAAAGGTATTCATCCAATCCACTTTTGTATAGTCCAACGTATTGATTGTGAAGTGTATAATTTATGTCCATTTATATTGTGTATCTTCTAGTGCTTTTACAATCTTCCTATTCGGTGGTTAGTTTATGATTCTCTTAAAAAAATTCTCATAAAAAGATCAGGTACTTCAAATCTCATTAAAACTTCCCTAAAATATCCTATGATATCCACACAATATGTTGGATACCATTTTTGAAAAATAATAGCAAATTCAAAAAAAAATACTCTCGTCGAAGAATATCTGGTTTATCGATAGGAATAAGAATATTAGGAAGAAAATAATGTTAGAAATAAAAAAATATCTGTCAATAATTTTTTTTTACTTGTGTTTCATTTATTTATTGTACAACATTAATTTATACTGTGCGTCTTCTAGTGGTTGGGATTCGGAGTGTAATTCAGTACCTGCAAAGTAAAAGAAAAACTCTTATAACTTATTTAGAACCACCAAAAGAAAATAAAGTTTATTATTAAAATCACTCATGGTTTGTTTTTCATTTACCTTGAAATTTGTTTTAAATCAACACATGAAGCATTTCTTCTTGCGCATTGTAAAAAAATTCTTACTGCCGACTTCCTTCTTTGTTGATGTGATGCTTGAAGATCGGCCACACTATTTCTTTTATTTCAATTTCGTATTTATCTACAATCTTCAAAACTTCAAGTGACACACGGCATAACGTTTCACAATTAACATAAGGTGTGTCAAAAGCTCGCCTCTTTATTATATATATTCACTTTCCGCAATAAAATATTTGTAAAATCTTAAAATATCAGCTTACGTTCTTAAAACTCTATTGTAAGTAGCAGGTATTTAAAAAAATGCACAATAATATTAATCCAGTGTTAGGTAAATTAGATGAAAAACATATTAAATAACGTTTGAAGTATAATATCTCATTGTGTTTTACCCTCCTGTCATGCCGCATCTTATATTTTATATTGTTCTATGAAAATCTTTAGTAAATAAGAATTATAAGACTTGTACATACATTTTTTGTATTTTAAATCAATCTTCACTCTTTTAATACATTTTCATACAGCATTACTCCGATTCAGTGTAATATTTACATTAATAATTTTGTTTTTAAAAGATGGCCATCTGTGTTGTTTGACATTTTACTATGAAGATTTCATAATTTTATAAATTTATTTTTAACTTAATAAATTTAATGAAATGTAAATATTTGTATCTCAGATTACCACAGTTATATTTGCGAAAAACTGCGAAGAAAAAAATCCAACGCAAAACCTACGGTTTGAGCGTGATCCTCCAATATACAATTGGAGTGAAACAAACAAACATACAAATAAATATACATTACTGAATTATTATGTCGATATAGTAAGATATTCAAAAGAGTGTGTGCTGATGCAAAGAGATTATATCTCAGTAAAAAAATAAAAACGTCCAAAAATGTCATAAAAACTACGTGGAACATAATAAAGCAGGAAACTGGCAAAGAAATTGAATTCAGTAGTGACAAATCTTTTTGCGACAGTACTACACAGGCTGCTAATTATTTTAATGACTATTTTGTAAATGTATCTAATTATCTTACAAGCGGTCTAAGCGCTTCGGTGGCGAGGGCAAAAAGTTACTTGGAAAATATGAACACTTGTAAGGATGTCTTCTCATTCGGTTTAGTATCAGGTAGAGATATATTAATGCCTGTAAGCAAATCAAAGAAAATTCTCGGTAGATCTATGGGGTATCTCAACGAGACTATTAAAATGTATCATACATAGATGGGCTTGCTTCTGATATTGCAGATACATATAGTTAATTTATGTCTAAAACAAGGAATTTTTCCAAATTTATTAAAACTAGCTAGGGTCATACCCATACACAAAAATGGTGATAAAAAAGATGCAGGTAACTTTAGGCCAATCTCGATACTTCCTGTACTTAGCAAACTGTTTGAAAGGATTGTTGCTAACCAGGTTCTCCACTTTTTTGAACGGAACAACCTGTTCCATCCACAACAGTTTGGCTTCCAAAGGAACAAAAGCACAACTGATGGAATAACTTGCTTAATTCACAATATAGGTATTGGAATCTTTTGATGGAAAGCATGACACTTATGGTATTTTTTGTGACTTATCAAAAGCCTTTGATTGTGTCGATCATGGAATCCTTATCAGTAAGTTAGAATATTATGGAATCATAAATATCTTAATGAAAGAAAACAACTAAAAGAATTGGACAATGTAAGTAAAGTCTTCTTTTAGTAGTATTGATTATGGTGTTCCTCAGGGATCTATTCTTGGTCCATTGTTGTTCCTAATTTATTTTAATGACTTGCCACATTCCTTTATCCGAGATGAAAAAATTGTTATGTTTGCTGATAATGCATCATTATTAATAAGAGACACCAAAGATAAAACAGATACAAAAATGAAAACAGTTGATGCATTGAACAGAGTGGAGGGCTGGTTTTGTGATAACAATCTTTTCTTGAATACAACGAAGACTAATGTGATTCGCTTTTCCCTGAAACGTTCAATCCAAGATGATCCGGTAATTAACTGACATCACAAGTGAAAAAAGAATTGTAATTAAGGATGAATGTAAATTTCTGGGTGTCACTGTCGACAAAACATTGCAATGGAGCAAGACAACACATACAAAAGGTCGCTCCAAAACTTTGCTAAGCAATTTATGCAATTAAAAAAATTAAGAGTGAGCTGCGGGATAGAAGCTATAAGATTAGTTTATTTCTCATATTTTCATAGCGTGATGTCATATGGTATAATATTTTGGGGAAATGCTTCAGAATCACATAGAATATTTGTTTTGCAAAAGAGAGCAGTTAGAGCTCTTCTATGTATGAAATACAGAGAATCTTGTAGAACTGTATTCAGAGAGCATGGAATCCTGACTATGGGTAAGAACACGTAGAAAGCGGATTCCGACCCGCGCCGACCGGTTCATAGATTGTTGTCTATGGTTTCAATGAATTTAAATGGGCATGCCGGAAAGCGGGTTTCCGATTTTTCTGTGCGTGTCCCCATTCAAATACATAGAAACATTCTTTGCGCGGGTCGGAATCGGCTTTCTACGTGTTCTTAGCCTATGGCATCGCTCTATATCTATGAATGTTTATGCTATGCACAGAAACATTTGGATAGTACACCATTTAACAAAGATTTTCATAGCTATAATACATACATACATACTCCTTTAGGGCACCCAGAAAGCCAGCCCGGCGGAGACCAATCCGCAGCAAACCCGACCCGCACGAAACCGACCTCCTAGCTCGATCGAAGCAATCAAACCAAAAAGCCGGCCCCGGACAAATCAAGCCCGCCGCGAACTACCCCCAAACCAACCAGCAATGCGGGGGCCTAAGCCCCACTCGGGAGGATAGGGAGGCATCAAGAGCTCTCCATTGCGCTTGAAGGCGTCCGAGGCTCATTGTGCCTTTTCTGACCAGTTGAGATTTAAGGGCGTGAAGTGGTCAACCTCACGGTCACATAATACTAGAATAAAACATAAAATTAGACCTATAGAACTAACACCACCTATATAAAAAGGCCTTAGCGCCGGCAGCCATTTTTCCTCTCGCGTCACCAGGCCTCCGGCGTGTAGACAGATGTCATAGCGTACAGGTAAGTACATACAGATATAGGCAAGCGAATGCTGGGCCTCACGATGTGACGCAGCACTAAGGCCTTCTGCCTTCTTATATAGGTGGTGTTGTATAGAACACAGGCTCTCTAAGCTGGATCGTAGTTTTCTGTGTCTAGTGTAACGACAAGAACACGTAGAAAGCGGATTACGACCCGCGCCGACCGGCTCATAGATTGTTGTCTATGGTTTCAATGCATGAGCATGCCGGAAAGCGGGTTCCTGCTTTCTCTGTGGCTATTCCCATTCAAATGCATAGTAACATTCTTGGCACCGGTCGGCGCGGGTCGGAATCGGCTTTCTACGTGTTCGTACTCTAAGCTTGTATAACAAGCTTCCAGACGCAAAAATGTGACGATGTATTGCTCTTCCGGAGAACAGTGAAATCGTATCTGGTCGATAAATCATTTTATACTATTGACGAAATGCTAAATGAATAAACAATATATTTTCTTGTTTTTTTACTATAATAATTATGTATCTAATTAGTTTTATATTTGACGTTGCAGATCCGGACCCTTTACATCCGCGACTGCATAAATGTACCCAATGTTTAAAATACCTTTGTTTTAAATTTTTCTATCAATTATTTATAACTTATTATTTGATATGAATTTGTGTATTTTGTATGATATGAGTCCAAGCGCCTGCAAAATAAGGGCCCAAGGACGATAAATAAATAAATAAATCTGTGTAAAATATTATATTTGTATTCAATAAATCTGATTCAAGACTCTGCAACGAAACAGCACGCCTCGGCCTTCGAGTCAATGCCAGTAAGACGGAGCTCATGGCGAATAATGCCTGCCCCGATAAACAGCAACCGATAACCATCGATGGTCACCAGGTCTCCCGGGTGGATAAATTTAAGTACCTGGGAGCAACCATTACCACCGCTGGTGACCTCGGGGCTGAGCTCCCGATTCGTATCGGTATGGCAAGTGGCGCCTTCAACAACATGACCAAGATATGGAAAGCGTCGGCGTTTAGCGTCGAGACGAAATGTAAACTGTTTGATGCGTGTGTGTTGCCCATTCTCCTTTATGGGTGTGAGTCCTGGCACCTGACCAAGGCCCAGGCACAAAAAGTCTCAGCCTTTGAGATGAAGTGCCTAAGGAGAATTCTGGGCGTAAGATGGTACCACCGCATCACGAACGACGCTATACGCCGGCGCACCCAGCGTGAGCCCATCACCTCCACCATTGTGGGGAGGAGATGGACTTGGCTGGGACATGTGTTAAGGATGCCGAATGACAGTTGGCCGAGGAGAGCGCTGTTCTTCCTCCCATCAGGGTCCCGAAGACGAGGAAGACCCTCTCACACTGTGTTCCGCTCCTTCGAAGCAGAGCTGAGGGACATGGACATGGTGTGGGAGGAGGTCATCACCGTTGCGCAAGATCGAGCGCAATGGAGAGCTCTTGTTGCCTCCCTATGCCCCTAAGTGGGGTCTAAAGGGAGTTTGGATTGGATTGGATTCAATAAATAAATAAAAATAAATGTACAGTAAAGAATTAATAAATAAATTGTAGGTGTTTATTCATTCCCCTTTATTTCATAATTTCTCAACCTTTCACGGGCTAGCATCCCCCACCAACCACTTTGGACTAAGTATGATGTTGAGAACGATATTTATATACCTATTCGCAGCCACCTATCAATGCGAATGATAAGCTCAAAGATTAAGATTCGGAAGCCGTATTTATAATACGTGTTCGATACAATATAACCACCTACGGAGGCGAGGCAAGAGCAGACACTGCTAGAACAAAATCCCTATACTGAGAAGATCCGAAAGGAAAACACCGATAAGTATGCATGACGACAGAACTCCATTTGCGTGCGAGAAATACAGAAAGATTTTATTTTTATTTATTTATTTTTTAATAATATCCATACAAATGTTCAAAATCACGTTTTGTTTTCCCTTTTGTCTGATCATTTTTTTACAAACTTGAGTTGTTCCAATCGGCTGACTTCAAAAAAACATCTTGGCAATATCTCTAGCTAGGCTAGAGCTAAAATTTTCCATATCGATGGTCTATGTGGGCTGTCGAATATACGAAGCAACAAGCGACTGGAGAGTTAAACTCTTTACACTGCTGAAAGATGTACCTGGCACAGAAAATTGGGTCCGTGCAGGACTTGCCAGGTACAAAGCCGCATTGTTGCTCTCTCAGGACAGCCATATGACAGGCCCCCGAATGCGGTGTATATAGTAATATCTGAGATAATACCTTACCGGGAACACTCAGTAGAGTAATTTCACGGTAGTTTCGTACGTGTGACGACACTGAGCACTCTCTAACCTGCGTATGTCCAGCGGGCGAGGAGCAGACGATCTTGGCTGGAAGTGGTGGAATTTGAATCTGAATGAACCCACAAGGGGTTCGTGATCCGTGTCCATGTCTGCTCCCCGGTAGGTGCGGGCATCCCGCAGGTCAGTTCGGCTGCTAGCCCTTACCAGGAGATGGTCTATATGGTCTTTCGTTCTTCTGTCGGGCGAGGTCCAGGTGTATTTATGCATGGATATCCTTGGGGAAAAGAGTTTCTCCTATTAAGAATCCATGGAGCGTGGCGAAATCAATGAGACGGCTTCCGTTATCATTCAACACTCCTAAGCCAAGCGTACCCATGACGCCTAGTCCATTCCGGGGGTCGCTGCCGACTTTGGTATTAAAGTCCCATAACTATTAGGCGATGGCGCCTTGGAACACGAGACACAACTGCATCCAGACTGTCATAGAAACAGTCCTTAGCAGCCGTATCCCCATCCTCAGTGGGAGCATAGCATAGAAGGACCGTCAGTGTTTCGCCACTCATCTTAAAGGACGCACTCATCAGGGGGTCAGAAACAGGTTCCCAACCAAGAATGCGAGAGAAGGCATATTTACTTAAAAGTAGAGCGACGCCACGCATCCGTGCAGTCCGGTGGCCAGAGTGAAGCATGGCATAATTGCCAGCGTCACTCTGCCCCGAACCTGGGATGCGTGCCTCGCTCAGCCCCAGGATATCTAGTCCATAATCTATAATATAATCCATATCCGATTTTTAAGCTTTTGTTCGTAAATCGAGCCGTGGTCAACACAGGGGTCCCCCCCCCCCTAATGGGGTCCAGGCGTCCGAGGCTTAATTTTGTTGCCTTTTCTGACCAATGTTGTTTTAAGGACGTGAGGTGGTCAACCCCTCCCATACAGCACCAAAGCTTCCAGAAACATTTCGGAAACGTTACAATATTTCATGTTTCAATGTAACATTGCAGGAACATTTAAGAGACATATCAATTGTAATATTTCACTAAGATGTTCCTGTAATATTGCATATACGTTACGCGTATACATACAAATCGGTCGGTGGGTGAGGGGGATAAACCCCGCACTGGATTTTATCGCGCTAGCCACAGTATTGCCACCTTAATGGATTTTTCACTAAATCTGGCGGTTTGGACTTCCAGTCTCGGTTTAGCGAAGGAAAATTGTATTTAGTGGTTTTTATATTTTAAATAAATGTTAATTTAAATAATAAATAAGCATTAATTTTTTAGAGCAGACTATTTTTTATGTGGTTTTGGAAGTCGAATCTGGTAGGAAGTTTGTTTAACCGTTGGCAACACAATGGCGATGGTCAATGTAATGTCAATAATTGTCATTTTCATTTGTTTCGAGTGATATTTTACAACATTTTTGGGTAAATTTACATTTTCTCATCTTAATTAATTGTAGTGATAATCGGATTTAGCTGAAGTAGTTTTAGTTAGCGAAATATACGTCAAATTTTTTATAAAAGTGCATTTCCACGTTGTTGTATAACCTATACTTATGACCGAAATGATTTTGATTGCAAATTGTTGGAGAAATTTGTATATGCATGAATATATTATTCATCGTTCTCGACACTATTTATCACTGCAATAGTAAAGCAACAATATTTCACACAAACATCGGCTCTTAACTTTTCTGTGTAATTAATACTAAACAAACTCTGTCATACGTATAGGTTAGGTCAGTAATGTAAAAATTTCTCGAAAATCCGATAATCACCTCGTTATTTGTTATAAGTTACCACACATTAGTATAATTACCAATTTTTTTTTTCAGCGTTACATTCATTTAAGTAATATAAATTTATTTTCTTAAAACTCTGCATATTTCCAAACGTCATGCTAGGCGATTTGTTGCAAATGAAACTGCGATAGATATTGCAGGTTCTTCCATACAAGACAGAGAGTTTTCAAATTCTGTTAATACTTCTGTAGAAATAATTCATTTCAAACCATTTTTATCGAAATTCTTTATATACACAAATGCAATGTTTTTTTTGACACTAGAAGAATAAATAATTGTGGATATGTCATTGTGGAGTTCACTGATGGGCTACAATTAATACCATCAGTATGGTATAATGCAGACAATAAATCATGTATTTGGCCCAGTCATTACAAAACCAAACTGCGTATTAATTCTGCAATAATAAGACAAGAAATACCAAATAATGAATCGGATTGGGAAGAATTACCTGTGATCAGGTTTTTTGGTGTAGCAGGTAAACAAATAATATTTTTTATTATTATTTGTATATGTGTGTATTTTATATATTATATTTTTTTGTTTTTAATAAAGATACTTATGAAAATGGACTTAAAAAATTTGTCACTGCGCAAGACACATCAAATATAGAGGCTGAAACTTCACCAAATGAATTGACAGAAAGAAAAAAACTAAAACGACGCATGAACGCCAGAAGACACTTATCATCCTCTTCAGACAAAGAGTATGAAGAAAATAGACAAAGCCAAAAGAAAAATTAATTACCTTCTTGTCCACAATTGCAGGATTTTATGTTAAGTGCACCAATGGAAAATTTTGAGACATCACATAATTTGAATAATATAAATAACAATAGTAAGAATTTATAAACTGTACTGTTTACTATATATAAATTTAATGATCTGTTCTAACATATCAATACTTTTTTTCTTCTGTATATAGGCATTCACAAACCAAGTGTTCCGAGCTGTTCCAGAAAAGATGCTGAAAAGTGATCATCAATAAGGAAAATAACAGAATTTCATCCTCTTCAGACGAAGAATATAAAGAGAATAGACAGAGTCAAAAGAATAACCATTGCCAACAATTACAAGATTTTATATTAAGTGCACCAATGGAAAATATTGAGACCTCACATAATTTGAATAATATAGATAACAATAGTAAGAATTTTTAAACTGTATTTAGGCTAGTTTTAGACTCTCGTTGATCATTGGCGCTGACTGCTTGAAATGTATGAACTTGTAAGAAGCTCTTTAGAATAACGTGTAGCTATCAGCGTGGACGGATCATAAATTTTGCTGTCTGCGCCGACAGTCAACCTGAGTCTAAAACCAGCCTTTCTGTTTATTATTTGTAAATAATCTGTACTAACATATCTTTTTTTTTCTTTTGTATATAGGTGTGCACAAACAAAGTGTTCCGAGCTGTTCCAGATATTCTGCCGAAAAAGTAATTAATGAGGGAAATAATATTTCTCGCGGTACATGTCTTATTAACCTTGATTGAATCTGTTAATTTTACCTTTTTATGTTTCTATTCTATTGTTAGACCATAGGGTGAAAACACATAGAACTTCGATTCCGACCAGAGCCAAACGGCACAAAGAATGTTGTCTATAGTTTCAATGCATTTTAATGGGCATGCCAGAAAGCAAAGCGGGTTCCTGCTTTTGCTGTGCATATCCCCATTCAAATACATACTTACATTCTCTGCACCGGTCGGCGCAGGTCATAATCTGCGTTCTACGTGTTTTCACTAATTTACAGTTGATCAGGATTTTTTTTGTTTTTGTAAAAACAATGTAGACAAAAATATATTTTAAGTACAATATTTTAAAACTTATAGGTACATATAAAATAAAATAAATAAAAAAATATATATAAATAGTACAAAGTACCAAAACACTACAATCACAAATTATATTAATTAATGAAATCTTTTTACAGAGTTTCAGAAACAAGTTTTATATAAAATAAATAAAGTGTTATATAACTTAGACATAATGGAAAATAACATTAATATGCTTGAAGAAAAAATATCACAGCCAATAAATACAGAAGATTTTAATATTCAGTTACCAATATTGAAACTAGAGGATTTACAATTATTTGAAAAGCAGTTGGACGAAGAAGGATTTAAGAACCAAGTGGTAATATATTGAATTTCTGCTACTTTTTGTACTATTATTAGTGTACCCAGATAGATTTGATTTTTGAGCTTTTTCTATATTACTAGTACCTACTAAAGTGTCTCATATTTTTGCATTACAGAAGCTGTTCGTACAGTATTTCGACAAGCAACTGATGTCCAAATGATTGACTCGATATCAAAATGGCTTGTACCAGCGACCCTGAGGTCAGAGAGACACAAAACAGATTCAAATAAAAATTAATAGTGCATAAGAACCAATCATTGACTACATTTTATCTCTATTAAACTTAATTTATGGCACTGGGATCATTCCCAATGACTGGCTTGAGTCAATTTTCATCACATTGCCAAAGAAAAATCATCTAAAAAAATATAGTGATTATCGACTAATCCGTCTCATGAGCCACACGCTGAAGCTCCAAGCCTATGCCAAGGTGATAGCCGACATCGGGGTGACATGATATGGCATTAAAGAAGAAACAAACAAGATCTTCGCAGATTTTTAACAACTATTTTTAATAAAATTAACGAATTGAATGTGCATTCTTGGTGGAATTATTTAAAAACGGTGATTTAAATAAAACAATTTATTTGTTATTTCACAAGTTTAATAACCTGATTAGTTTCGCAGGCACAGGTCCTGCATGGTCACAGGTGACTAAGAAACTAAAGTGGTCTCGTGATCTTGTAAATTAAAAAAATTTATTATTAAAATTTAAAAATTTCAATTTTAGTGAATTCAAACAATTAGATATTGTCATTGCTAATCTATTCTTGATTTCTGTAACTATTTTTAAGCCTAATAAATTGTAATGTTTTTTTATTCTTAGATAATAAAAATGTATGTTTTGTAGTTCTTTTTTTATTTTATATTGAAACTTCCAACACCCTCATGGCCCACCTGAGGGCCAACCCGAATATTTGCAAGTTTATCACTCTCACTCAAATTGGCAGGGCTACGCAAAATTAGCATCGCCATCTAGCGAGATTTTTGGGATAAGCTTGTCCAACGTGACCCATGTCCGTCAAATTAGGACAAGCTTATCTCAAAAATCTCACTAGTAGGCGTTGTTTATTTTACGTAATTCTGCCAATATGGGTGAGAGTGATAACTTGCGGAAGTTATGCTGTATAAACAAATACATTTCACCGAAACGTCTCTGTAACATATCACCGAGACGTTTCTCTAACATATCACCGAAACGTTTCTGTAACATATCACCGAAACATTTCTGTAACATATCACCGAAACGTTTCTGTAACATATCACCGAAACGTTTCTGTAACATATCACCACAACGTTTCTGCAACATACCACTGTAATATTTCTAAAGGAGGACATTTCAATGTTGCTGCAAGCTTGCAGTAACATTGCAGAGATGTTTCACAACTTCCATGCAATGTTTCGATGTAAGGTTTATGTAATGTTTCTGTAATCTTTCGGTGCTGTATGGGCTCGGTCCCGATCTGATTTTTGAGGATGCTCGAAAGACCAGAAAAAAGAACAGAGGTGCTATTCTAAGCCGGTAGCCCCACACTCATACCAATTCTAATTTTTTTCATGCCGCCCGGCTAACGTCAAAATCCACGTGGCCGTTAATGGTCTATAGTCGTGATGCCCGTACGTACTCATCCCCCATTCCTGCATTTATATGATGGCAACAGTATTTTTCCAATCAATTAATCCATAGAAATATTATTATGACTCGCCATAGATTTATCATAGAACCATACAAAAATTACATAGAACAAAAAAATATCAATAGCTTGCTTTCTGACTGCTTTGCTCTTTTCTTTTTGATTCGGATTAGTTGCGAGCACGAGCGCGCTGAGTTCATCCTTTAGTAGCGACTGTGAGTATTCACAATTACATATAGTAAAAACTAATTACATAATTAAGTTTTTAGCACGCAGTATCTTATTTTGATATACTTGTGACGCTTCTTGTCAAAAGTAAAAGTCTTATAATTTCGTACTTGAAATGTCCAATATCCATATTATAATGATATCGTACTATGTATTTTTTTATTATTTTCATATGAAATATATTAGGTTGAGCTTAAACTTTCAAACCTGTGTTACACATGTTTTTACATTGTATTGTTACCTCATGACATGGAAGTATTCCCAAGGTTTTAACAAGATCTTCATCTGTTTTCCATGCATGTCTAAAATATCCCATAATTAAAGTGTTTTCTGTTCCCAATTTAGAAATGCTTTTGCGTGACAATAATTGAGTGATCTTTGGTTGAGGCGCAATATTTTCATTAATTGATTGTAAACAGTATTTAATTTTGTTTGATTAATATTTCAGATTGATTGTTACAATGAGGACTTCTCAAGTTGCAAGATTAGCTCTAAAGTTATCCTATTCTCAGGTAATTAAAAGTTTGTTTTGGATTTTATATTAGTAAATTTATTGGGAAACCATACAAGTCATTTCAGAATTATTGTAGCTGTCTGTTATCCAATTTAATTTGCATGCAATTTTATATTATTAAATAAGGTAATTATATACTCTGTTTATCTTGGTAATTCACAGTTCATTCTGCATAAGGTATAATATGTGTTCTAATCAACTTCAAACAAGGCATTATTGTATTTAAACTGTGCACTTGGATAAAACTTGACAAAAATGTGATGCTTTTTTCTGTTTTAATTCATGATCGAACTATAGTGTTTTGTCAAAATATAACACAAATTGATCAGGGAGGCTGCATTTTGTCAAATATGAACTGTCCTGAGTTGGTATCGGGTCCAATTGATCC